>OX941084.1:51352500-57097500 GCA_954870635.1 Arctium minus
TTTTCATCATTCCTTCCTGGAAAGATAATCTGATATAAGTATTCAATTCATATTTGTCAATAAAGTCTAAGAAATGGATTTTCCACTGATCATATTTTCCTCTGACTAAAACAGAAGGTTTCATATCAGTTCCAGATGATAAAAAATCTTTTGAAATAGACATCTGGTCTAGTTGATACTGGTCTTTAAGATCTGAAACTTTCTCTGACAGACTTTTCTCTCTAGGTGGAGTAAAGAAATCATCAAGATCTATGATTCCTGCAACAAAAGAACTTGACAGATATGATCGTTAATCCAAATAAAATCAGATAAAATTCAGAAATAAAATTTCCAAATTTAACCAGGTATTGAACTGGCACAAAAGCTCAAATTGCGCTAAGTGAAGGTGGCGCAAAAGTTTACTTTGCATGATAAGAAGCTGGCGCAAAAGGGGTTTTGCGCCAGAAGCGGGTCGCGCGAACTGGAGGTTTGCGCGAGAAGTGATTGGCGCAAAGCAAAGTTTGCGTGAGAAATGGTTGGCGCAAAATATAGATTTGCGCGAGGAAAGGGTCGCGTGTTTTGAGTTTTGCGCGAATAGTTGATGGCACAAACCAGAGTTGTCGACCGGTATACTGTTGTGACCGAAGTCTTGTGTGGCGCAAAGGTAGATTTGCGCGAGACTTTGTTCTTCGAAATTTCGACTTTGTTTGCTCAAATAAACCTGTTTGTCAACGATTAGCAGCCCCAAATTCTAACAAATTGACCACTAAACAATCTAGAACAGATTATAAACACTTGATCTCAATAAAAATCACTTTTTGAAAATTAGATCGATGGAACAGTGGGTTTTTAGAAGTCGACCTTCAGACACCAAAATCACAAGATTGGAATCGATTGAAGTGTAATACTGAAATTAAAGTATAACAACTCGATCTAGCACCCTATTCGATCACAACCTGATCGATTTCAAACCCAAAGACACACTTAAACTCGAAATCGATTTTGAAATGAAGAACACAAAGTCGTTCTTATAAAAACTTGATCTGAATCTATTTTAAGCTCTGATACCAATTGTCGGTCCACAATATAATCAAGTTCTTATCAAAACAACGACACAAATGATTTACCAACCTTTCTATTACAAACAATGGATTACAACGTTTGATGTTTGCGATTTCTCTCTTGAAGCTCTCGGTTGGTTTCTCTCTGATGAACAGTAAAACTCAGATCTTAGATTGTGTGTTGTGTAAGATATGTATTCACCTAACTTCTAATACTAACATAATATCTAAACTAGATATTATGTAAAACAAAATATCCTAAACTAAACATCAATTATTAGATATTTAGGACTAATATTAAATACTATAATTAACACAATAATTAACTTTGACATTTATTACAAACGTAACATTAGACTAATATCGAGAGTGGCTTTTCAGCATTAGCTTCAGATTCCAAACTTCAGATTGGATGATCTTGAATCTAATAGATCTGTGCGCTAACAGGATTTTACAGGAGTCAACACCACGACAACATGCATCACCGAATAAAATAATAACCACTCAATTCGCCAACTAAACACAACGGCCACCTTAGATATCATAATAAACTCATAGTGATGAGTTTCTTCACCAGGTAACCTGCCATAGAAAAATAACTTCCCTCAGTACAATATACGTCTAGTGCAAAAAAAACACTTTCTTTCCCGAACCACATTGATCACAACTCATCGGTGTTACCTAACTCATACGCATTATACATACGTCGCCCCAAACGTAATCACCCCAAATTCTTACATAAATAAAAGAAAACTTCCACAATTCATTACCTCCATAGACCAGCAGCTCCAACTGATAGAATCATAATGACATATAATTCAATTTCTCATCGCATCCAACAATCGTCCGACCATATTTGCAATAAATCCAAACTTCACTCGCTCAACAAGGAGTGACCATGCTCACATAAAACTATTCAAAATAGCTTAACACTGGACGACAGGCTCACTTGGAACCTTTTCCACGCAATACCAAGTCTGACACAGCGGTCTTTCACTCTGAGCAATACATCCAACCACCTTTTTCCACTTTCTCCTCGAAAACATCAAATATACTTCCAAAGATCGGCTCACTAACAGGTGCAAGATTTAGACCGACCGCACAATTTATATTTCTTAACACCAGATTCATAACATACAACATAATCTCCTTCTCACACCCTCACTAGGGGTTCATATACCCACTAACGACAAATCTGAAAACATAGCTCCACGTTTATGTGTCACTTGCCAAACTTCTTACTCTCAGTTTACCCACTTTTTTCGACATAATATTTTCACCCCCTTCACGTTTGCATGGAACACTGCACATCCAACATTGCTTACTCTATTTTCCGACAATCCCAAATGTGTTGATAGCACATTTACATTACAATGCTTAGCCAAACGGTCCCCTACAATTATCACTCGAGATATTTAACCAAGCCCTCCCAAAACAATACCCAATGTTCGAAAACACCGTGCATTTCTCGCTCAAAAAAGTTGTCATATTCGCTAGAATTCTTCCACACCCAAGGAATACTTCGACATTCCCACGGTTTCATATCTACTACCAAACATCATGAACTAACCAATTCGACATTTCCATCAATATTTTAGTGGAAAAAAGATAAAATCGCCCAATAACTCATCGCAACCCAATAACACATGGTTTCTCTTTTAGGTATCCACCAACTATCACTCGAACATTTTATTCTCAAATTAGCAATACCACAACACCAACCAAATACCCATACATCTCAACAACATACATTCCACTTTTGAATAGCTCACCAGAAATCTCCGAGCAAGGATTCCCACCTACGCTCATCCTATATCAACAACACAAGCCCACTACTTAACCTCAAAGAAACTCCTTACCACATCAATGACTTGCACGTCTACTGGGCATAAAATATCACTAACTCATTCACACAACCATCACCACACCACAACATCACACTACAATCAAAATCTCCACGATCACTTTGTACACATACTAGGTACCACCCTCTTCATACCAACCATAACACCAATATTTGAAATAAAGTTATTTCACGACTTTGTCTTCCTCGAATCTGGACAAACGACAAAATCATGACCATCTAATTCACTGAACATGTTCTCGTTTCTTGTCGACTCATCACGATCGGCCATAATCAAGTTCAGGTAGTCGATAAGATTAAGCGTACTACCTCACAGACCAAAATGCCCAATACGCAACCATTTCAGTTGTGCCAACTACTTCCCTCCTATGCGAACCATCAAAACCATATAGGAATTCACCTGTCCAGACTAGTGATCTTCTATTTTCGTAACGCCCACACAAGGTGGTCCAACATCATACCAGGTACACACCTTTACCCGAACAACCACTTACTTCCTCATGAAAACTCAGCAAAATAACTATAGTTACTTCTTCAATTTTCTGTCTCCTGACTATGACCTCAACAAATGGTCGTTGGCTTCAACATCAACAATTGACATGGTGATACTTCAACAATAACTCCGACCAACAAGAATTTTCAATGGAACCTACTTCTTTCTACTCATCAAAACTAACTTTGTGCCCCTACCGACTTTGCACGTTGAAGACACAAGACATACTTGTTACGTAGTCTAATTAGAAGACCACCTCAAAACTCCAGCTCGACGTCGATAACCTTTCATCAAAGTACCACAACATTACTTATCAACATGCTGCTATAAGAAGTATCTTGACGACTTCGAATCCCACCCCGGACATAACCACCTGCCGACAACCACATCTCAAGTATCCGAACTAGAATGTAAGCTACCATAATACGAACATCCCTAACATCAATGATCGAGACTTCCGTTATTCACCGTCCTTCCCTAATAGAAACACCAAGGTCATGAATCGACCATCAACGGCTCGAACACCACACTTCCACTCTCAAAACCTTTCCTCATCCTTAGTTGCAACATTTCCCACGACCTAGTTCATAGCCTTCATGCATGACAACACAATAATTTAAAACTTTTGACACATTTGAAAATTTAGTAGGTACCACATTATGACGCAAGCTTGAGTGTATACGACACTACACCGGCATAATTGAATAGCCATGATCAACAATCTCGATGATCATTCACACTCTACTCCACGATAAAATAATCCTTATCCAACCAAAATCGATGTTGGCACAATTGAAAATATTTTAAATGAACTTTACTCATGCGATTTATGAAAATACGGTAAAATTACTTACATTGAGCGAGTCAGTTGGACAACAACGTGCCCGTACCAATTTTCACTTATAAAATCATGTGGTCAAATGTTGTCATGACCTCCACAACAAAGGTTAACTTATTTATACATAAAAAAATGAAATGATTCTCTAGTCACCAAATTCAAAATTTAACACCCACCGCAAATAAACTTGCCTTTTTTATTCCAACACACGTTTGCACGTGTCAACTTATTTTCAAAACGAGAAACTCCCAAGGCACACACACATATGTATATTACGACATGAAGGACTCATGTAACTTGTTCGAAAACACAATGCATGATACTCATTTTATATTGAAGGTTATTTACTCTAGCAAGGTCAACCATTTGCACTCACCACAATTTATCACAGACTCCCTACTTCCGACCAACCAGTCATGTTCCTCACATTGCAAGAACCTTCAGCACCAGTGCTTCCTAACATGCTTGTTGTCCAACTACACTGATACCTCCGCGACTAAAGATTTACAAGTCATGCATCTTCACATGGACCCAAATAGGCTAACCAACAATAGCCCCCTTTTCATCCTATTCTTACCCCATATTACCAAACAACACTGGTATCATTTCTCAAACACCCTTGCCACCCTTCCATTTACTAAAGAGTCAAAAGGCTCATTTCCATAACTCGATTCTTGGTTTGAAGCTGTTAAGATCCTAATTGATTGACATAACAAACTATCAAAATGGAGACTCACTAGAAACTAGGAGCTCACCTCCAATCGGTTATTCTTCCCCTTTTGGACCCAAGCAGTTCTTCCTAAAGTCGAATCATCTACATCCCGAACAATACTCACCCAAAAAGGTGTTAACATCGGTACCATAACCTAGTTCACAATACACACCAAAACCAATGCTATCATTGCAATGATAGAACTCACTAACCATTACTACACCCATCGATCATCTTAACAATAGTAATCGAGCATACCCATGTACCTGTAAATTCATATTGGCATTGGCCAGATACAATTCTGAATTTACAATACATGAGAGTCCTTACTACCATTGTCACGATTCTTGATGATCAAGATCTTCCTTAATGGCTTCCTATATCTCAGTTGTGTCCCCCCCTACTTCACATTTTAAGTTTAGGCCCATCCGGTCACCTAAATCCCTTAAACTATGACTCTAATACCAATTATAACAACCCGAAACCAAAAACAGCTATATATAGCATTACAACCCAAATGGTAAAAAATATGACTACAACTGAGATAATCTAGGTGTACCGGAACTTCGAGCTTCCTCCAAGTCCCTATCACGACACTGCCTCCCGCAATTCCCTTGAACGAACTTCTAACTAAACCCCTTACCTAAAAATGGTTTTAGTTTTGAAAAGCGAGGGTTAGACCATGAGGTCTAGTGAGTTCCCTCTACTAACAACATTCGCGCCAACAACAATATTTAAAACAATTTATAAGCATTTATAAACAATTCTCCACTTTAAAACATTTAGACTTTCAGTCGCAAAACTACACACGTAATCGACACACTGAGGTTACGCCACCTGTGACAACGTGTCAGTCTCACGCTGCCTTAACTGGAACACACCCTCCATAGAATAAACGGGACACACCCCTTGGCATGAGCACTGGCGGAACACACCCTCCGACTTAGATGTTACACACCCACTTCCAAATGTATGCATACTGTTAGGACTGAAAGTCCTATGTGTTGAAAGTGGAATAAAGTATTTATAAGGGTTCGAAATGTAATTCTTTAATAGTTAATTAGTTAGATGAGCCCAAGCCCATAAGCCCATTAGGCCTGCGCGCCTAAGTATTTAAAGTTATTATTTAGTTCATTTGTTGGGTAAGAAAGTTAAGTCTCATTATTTAGTTCATTTGTTCGAAATGTTACTCTCTCTGATCAGAATTCTTTTCTGTAAACCTGTAATCCTTTGATTCAATATCAATCATATGACTAGTTGTTGTGACTAATATTCTGTTCATCTTTGATATAACTTGCTGCTGATTGCACTGTACTGGGATCTACAACTGGTATCAGAGCAAAGAGACTAAAGGTTTGATCCAGAAAAAGGTTTGTCTAAAATCCTATAATCAATTATTTGTGTTAATCGCTTTTATCTGCATTAATTGATTATGTGTTTATGAGTTTTATTGGTCGATCTATTGTTTTCTGGAAAAGTGTTAATTAGATCTGGGTTGTGTATTTTTTAAGATTTATCGGTCTAAGCTTAAATTTACTGTTGATGTTATGGTTATCGGTCGAAAGCTTTTGGGTTGCCTTCATCAATCTGCTTAATCGATCTGCTTATGTGTTTATTGCATATCTGTGGATTTAAGTTGTTTCGGTCAAATTGTTTGTGGTTATTGGTCTGAGGTTAGTCTGCAAATCGTGTTCATGATTTATCGATTTAAATTTCTGGGTTTGATCTCGATCGAGTTCCAGAAATCATCGAGTTCATCGGTGTGTTCTTCGATACTATCGGTCTTATCTCTTATGTATTTGTGTTTATCTGCTGTTTGTTAATCGACCGATAGTACTCGACCGGTGCGTTGACATTATCGGTCTTTCTTTTGACCGGTGTATTGTTGATATCGGTCCTTTGTTCGACCGATACACTGATTCGATCGGTACCCTGTTTACCGGTCTTTGTCCTTTGACCGATATTTTTTTTGTCTCTTCCGGTCCTTTGGTTCGACCGGATTTGATTTGACCGATAAAAAGATTAGACCGGTACATTGTTGTTACCGGTCCTTTGGATTCGACCGATAGGTTGCCTATACCGGTCCTTTTCTTGACCGGTACATTGTCATTACCGGTCCTTTTGATTCGACCGGTACATTGTCTATGCCGGTCCTTTGCTTGACCGGTACCCTGCTCGATCGGGCTTAAGGTTAAATTTTTTGTCTCACGATCATTTTGCAGTGCAGTTCTCTTAGCCCCCGTACTTCAAGGTTTCAGTAGTTTCTCATTTGTGACCCGAAACTTTCAAGTTTCACACTCTGTCACTTTTGGTCCCTGCACTTTCAAGTTTCATCTATTGAAAAAAAAATGGGATTTTTGTCTGAAGTTCAAGAACTCAAATTGGAGAACACAAATCTCCAATCATCTTTAACTTTTTACGTAAAGAGGGCAAACCAATATGCTGATGAGAACAACACACTGAAAGAGGAAGTTAGTGCATTAAAGACAATTAATGAAGATCTTCTGACAAAGACTTCTGGGCTGAATGATGAGAAAATACTGAGACTGGAATCTGAGAACTCTGAGCTAAAAAGAAAAATCTCTGATTTGGAGCAAAAGATTGCAAAAGACAAATCCGATTTTGAGAATAAAGAGAAATCTTTTGCAAATAAGTTCTCAGATTTTTCCAGAAATTGTGCTGATGAGAAGAAAGAAGTTGAGCTGAAATGCATAAAACTTTCTCAGCAAGTTTCTGCTTTCGAGAAAGTAATCATCCTTGAAAGAGAAAATTTTGAAAAAGAAAAGATAGCCATTGAACAGAAGAATGTGGGATTCTTCAAGGAAATATCCGGCCAAAGAAATGATGCTGAGCAGGGATTTGAAGAAGAACGAAGCATCTTTGAGACTGAGATTAAAAAGTTGACTGCCAAGCTATCTGAACTAACTGAGAAGGTACTAAAAGAGCAGAAAACGAAGTCTGAGTTCACGAAGAAGATTGACTTGCTTGTTAAAGAAAGAGACAATTTTGCTTCGACGATTAAAGTGCTTGACAAGTCTGTATCAAGTTCAAATCAGAAATCTGTCTCTTCACAAAGGTCAGTTAAATATTTTGATCAGATTCGTAAGACTAACCTTTTCTATGATAGAAATATAGATGGTTCAGGTACACGTCCTAGAAGAAGGAGATACAAAGATGAGGAACTGGTCTGGAAGAAGAAACCAGTTGAAGATGAGCTGAAAGAAAGAGAATCATGTGTACATGCGTCTAATGCCAAGAAGAACAAAGCGAGTAAAGGTAAACCTGATCATATCTACTCGAGAGATCAATTACTCAGGTTGTCAGGTAACAAATACCATTGTTCTTATTGTCGTACACATGATCACATTCACAAAACCAGAGATCACTTCTGGTATGGTTCTTATTCTATATCCCCCACAAGAACTGCAACTAACATTCGAGGACCCAAATACTAGTGGGTACCAAAGCCGAAAACTGATTCTTTGTTGCAGGCACCTACTGTCAAGGGGAAGTAGAAGAAAAATGGCTTCTAAGTAAACCAGCTTAGAACCCGGACTTCAACGAAGTTTGGCTTCTGATCACATGACAGATCAGGACCCGTTCTTCAACGTTCAGACCTGGATATTTTGCAACTATCCAGGGGGAGCTTAAAAGACCTAAATCATTATATCATGATTTGAGGGGGAGCTTAAAAGTAAGTATCTTCTAACTCTAGATCTCTGATTGTTTGGAAGACGAACAACTTTCCAGCATGAAAAACAGTTTCTGAAATGTTCAAACCACTTCTGATTTTCAAAAGGTTTCATGAATCTAGAAGTGTGAATTTAAATGTTTTTCACTTTTTGCGCATTAATGTTTAACTGACTGTGTGTTTCTAAAGATCAATACTTGCGTATTATCTTATTCTTATATTGTAACGTATTCACACACACAGGTTCAGTACTTCATTTGTATTTGTTATTATGTCTCATAGCAAAACAATTTTTCGATGGTAATACCCCCGTTTGATATTCAATGTTGTTGAGCATCTATCATTATTCGAAATTTGTGCTTTCATTGCTAAATTGTTTATATTTGTTCATATAAACATAATATACAATTCTTTGATACCCTAACCAGTTTAGTTGATCTGATTGATACATTGTCAGATTCTCAAAACAAATCTCGTGATTTCATTTCATTCATTCAATATTCTTGTTTTGAGAAATCTTCAAAGTTTAATTGCTCAAATCTAATGAGCATACATTTTGACAGTGTTATCTTATTTGAGCTTAAATGTTAAAGATAAACTGTTGAGCTACTATTTTTTTGTTTAGGACATACATGGGATTTGTGTGAGCACTTAAACAGAACTTCCATGGATTCACGTAAACCAGTGTTTCCTACCCTGGAAGTTATCCTAGAGTGATTGAGGGGTGAGGGGTCTTAAATCAAAGAGTGGGGGAGATAACTCATCGGATTGAGTTTTTCTCATTGTGCTGAGCGGAAAAATGAAAAAGAGAGTTTGGTTAGAAGTGAGCTTTAATGTTAAAAAGAAAGAGGGTGTGAGAACAGAGTTAAAAGAATATCAGAACTCTGCACAAACCATTTTCTGAGCCGGGCAACCACATATTCTGATTGGTTCACATTCCTTGGTGACCATCATTGAAACAGGAAGTGAGCCCATGCCAACTCTTGCTATAACCCCACCAACCACTCGTTTCTTTCTTAACAAAGAAATGTTTCATTTTCTTTGAGGACGCAGCATATCTGCTATCTAGTCTTCAATCGGAAGATGTAGATATTGAAAAAGAAGGAAAGTTGCCCCACCTTCGCACCTCTTTCATGCACATTGAGTCCGTGTAATATCTGTTGCTGTCTCAACAGTTTACACAATTTGAGCCTGATCAAGCTAAGTAGCTTCAATCATTTCTACACTTGCACGAGCACACAAGGAATGAGTTTTCTTGTCATAACATTCATAGAAAATTCCTTTGTGGTTTTTCAATGATTGAATGGAAGCCTTGGGGGAGTGATCATCACAAAAACTCCTTTCCAAAGTACATCTGTTGTACAAAGTGGCTCCGTGCTACTTACAGGCATACTAATTGTATAATTTGTTGATTCAGGTTTACCATTCCTAATATATCTGAATTTGAAAAGATTCGGATATATACATTTCATGAATTGACGGATACTCAGATCACAGGTGGGAGAGTGTTAATTTATCATAAATGGGAGATCAAAGAAAGTGCTGAAATTGAAGAAGTTTTGATGATCATGATGCTCACAGTCATCAAAAAGGGGGAGAAAAAGTTCAATTTCAAAGTTTTAAAGAAAGAAAGAAAGTTATTTCTGAAGACAGTCTAGAGATCAAAGAGATGAAGATGTTATTTCATTTATCAAAGAGATGAAGATGATGTTTCAATTTTTCAAAGAGATTTCAAAGATTGTATTGATTCTTTCCTGTATCATGTGGTGTCTGCTACAAATTTGTTTATCATTCCTCCTACGCACTGATTGAAACAAGTTCTTAAACTGAAAGCTTATACAACTCGCGATTCAAAGACAGATTCTTTGTTTTAAACTGAAGATGCACCGTGGAATGTCAAGTAACTCTCTCGTTATCTTTCTTGTGTGCTGATCCGATGTGATTGAGTTTTTACAGCTGAAAGCTGCTTGATAGTGCGTTCAGTCGAGGCTACTGTACATTGAATCTGGTTACAAAGTTGATACTATGAAGATCAAGAGCTTTATTGAAGGGGGAGCGTGGAAAGTCATGAAGACATGCAACACCAAAGTTCTTCAAAGATTCAAGAGGGAAAGAAGATCAAGGCCTGAAGTTTATCAAGTTGATAAATGCTTTATTCAACTTTAGGGGGAGATTGTTAGGACTGAAAGTCCTATGTGTTGAAAGTGGAATAAAGTATTTATAAGGGTTCGAAATGTAATTCTTTAATAGTTAATTAGTTAGATGGGCCCAAGCCTATAAGCCCATTAGGCCTGCGCGCCTAAGTATTTAAAGTTATTATTTAGTTCATTTGTTGGGTAAGAAAGTTAAGTCTCATTATTTTACAAACAACTAGTCTATAGGTTTACTCTCTCTGATCAGAATTCTTTTCTGTAAACCTGTAACCCTTTGATTCAATATCAATCATATGACTAGTTGCTGTGACTCATATTCTGTTCATCTTTGATATAACTTGTTGCTGATTGCACTATACTGGGATCTACACATACAAATTATCTTAACCTTTTACATCATGACAAAGCATGCAATTCATATAAAAGTTCATCATACAGTTTCATAACATCTCATGTGTTTAATATAAAACACAAGTCAACACACTTTCAGTTAGAAAAGACTCACCTGGTGTCCTTGCTCAAAACGGCTCACTAACACTTCCGTTTCTTAAACTGAAACCTATGATAAATAATTCAAGGTGAAAACTTCCGTCGACACTAACCAACACCAGAAAACCTTTCCACCCTAATTCACAGGACAAGATCTGGCCCCCCTATTTCCATGATCGGCCTCCCCGACTCCTGGGTTTGGGCTTCCCCGGCCTTCCCGGGTCTCGGCCCCCGGCCTCCCCGGGTCTAGGCTCCCGGTGCTACCCGGGTTTCAGCCACCCGGTTTCCCCGGGTTTCGCCTCCGGTACTACCCTTCTAGGACTTTGGTCCCAGACAACTCACTGCCCGATACAAATCCTAGGCGATTCTCGGAACCACGTAGGTTCACCATCAATTCATACAATCCTTCCTCCCATAAGCCGATTAAAACCCTATTAACCAACGAGATTAACAATTCCAATCAATCCATTAATCAATAAAAACTACAAGACAGACCCTCCCCCTTTCCTTTGGTGAAAACAATCGACTTTTTCCAGATAACCCAGAATTGAAAAGAACTTGACCATTTATAATTACACAAAGGATCAGAGATTTACCTTGAAGAAGATTTGTGAAGATTCCTTTCTCCAAATAGCAATTTCTTCCTTCTTTGATTCCTCTCCAAACACGCCTCAACCTTGCTCTCTGTGATTTCTCAGCCTCCACTAAAGATGAAATGAAAATGAGAGAGGTTTTTTAGGGTTTAACCTCTTTTCCATTATTTGCGAACTTAGTCCTTAAACTCTAGACTTCCACCACATCTTCACTAATCATCCATTCTTTATAATTTGATCTCGGATATTACAAGAAACAACATACTCGTTCACAAAATCAATGGAATCCATTTCGATGAAAAACCTCGATACTACGACTGATAATGAACTCTGGGAATCACAAGAAAAAAGAACACGCAACAATGAACAAGATGACGATTTGGATGAGAACTTCCAAGAATAACTCCTTACCAAAATAATTAAAATTATCCCATGAAAATAGCACATGCGTAAATGATTTATTAATAAAAATTTATTAAAAAAAAGATTTACAACTACCCAATATACCCTTTCGATTTATTAAAATAAATGAAAACTACAAAAGTCCAAATCTATAAAAGAATGGCTAAGATCAAGTTTTGCATGGCTTGTTGGATTTTAAGGATTTGTAAAATAACCTTGAAAGGAGAGCGGCACGTGTCCCCAGAGGGACAAAGGAGAGGGATAAAGGAGAGCGACACGTTCAATTGCGAACTCGGTTTTTTCTTGTGAACCGAGGGACAAAGGAGAGCGACACGTGTCCCCGGAGAGTCCACATTCAGTATGAATAACGATGGTGAACGTTCATGTAAACATTTCAGATGAAAGTAGTAGCATTCAGAATGAATAACAAAGCATTCAGGATAAATAATATACGAATTAATGATCCATGTATTATTCATTCTGAATGTTGTATTATTCATCTTGAAAGATACATTATTCATGATGAATAATACATGAACGACCGGTGAAGGTGTGGACATGTGGCGCGTTCCTCTTTGTCCTCATGTTAGCAACCGAAACTCGGTTTTCATTTGAACCCCATATATATATATATATAGTAAGGATTATTTGTTAACCATCCATTTCTTGTTAACTTTATGAACTTTGCTCCACCAATAGGATTGTATATTTAATGGAAAAGGGTATAAACGTCATTTTGTAAGTAACCATTTTTCATTTATTTTATTGGGGAGTTACAAGATTCAAGTTTCCATAATAGTATTGTCGGTTACGATTGTAGTATTTTTTTCCATTTTCATCATATTTTTTAAATCAAAGAATTAT
Source organism: Arctium minus (assembly GCA_954870635.1). Taxonomy (NCBI): domain Eukaryota; kingdom Viridiplantae; phylum Streptophyta; class Magnoliopsida; order Asterales; family Asteraceae; genus Arctium; species Arctium minus. Next base: position 51,365,640 of record OX941084.1, read on the forward strand.
TATTATTATAGATTTCCGGTTCATTTGTTTGATAAAATCGTGTAGTCGTTTTATTCCAGAAAATTTTCCCGTATTCATCTTAAGTCGTAAAACACATGAACATATCCGATTCAAGCGTAGTTTATGATTCATTTATTTATTTGGGGGTTACAAGAATAAAACCTCCTTGATTCAAGTGTAGGTTATGATTTCAAAAAAATTTCCATTTTCAAACTAATGTTAAAATCATATGAACATTTACTGAATTGAATATATAAATATTGTGTTACGTTTGATGTTATTCTTTTTTTTTTGTTAACCTTTTACAGAATAATTTAGATGTAATGTAACTGTTTTGAAGGTGTGTTCAACAATGAACATATTTGTAGGTGTTCATGTATGTTCAACTAAGAAAAAGTTTATATTTAACTGTAATGTAACTGTTTTGATTTAGATGTAATGTAACTGTTTTGAAGATGTGTTCAACAATGAACATATTTGTAGGTGTTCATGAATGTTCATAATGTGCATTTGAAACAATGGGATATTTAACTGTTTTGATTTAGATGTAATATAACTGCTTTGAAGGTGTGTTCAACAACAATGAACATATTTGTAGGTGTTCATGAATGTTCATCATGTGCATTTGAACAATGGGAGATTTAATTCCCCATTGTTCATTTCGGTTACTATTGTTGTTCAATGGAACAATTAATGAGACATTTAATAGCATTTAAAACAATGGGAGATTTAATTCCCCAAATTATCCTTAACCATTGTTGTTCACTTGACCATTTAAGAAATAAATCTCCTTTTATTAATTAGAAATTTACTTTTAATCTCAACCATTCGATGGTAAGATGAAGGGTTTAGATTAGTTCACAAAGTTAACAACAAAACTATGGTTAACAAAAGAACTCAACCCTATATATATATATATATATATATGGTCAAGTTATTTTGTTAACCTCTTAATTGGACTAATAGGATTTCACCTTTAAGATTGGTTGGTTTAACATATTAATTAATTGTCCAAGGATATATTTGGTATTTCATAAAATTGGTTTTTTTGGTAGACTTTTTAAAATGGAGTTAAAAAATTGAACATTAATTGAGAGTTACAAATTTGATTTAGCTATTCTTAATTTTTATCAAAATACTAGGTGTTTTGAGTTTTCTTTCGCTCATCCAATTTCGTTGTGATAAATTGTTGTAATGAACAAATATGAACTATTATTACTAGTGTGACTTGAAGACATATGAACAGTAATATAAAGGGTTAATTTTTCTTAGGGTTGGATGGGTTCATCCGTTCAAACAATGACTACATTGGGTATACATTGTGGTTGTGATAAATTATTTCATAAGTATTAAATGAACTACCCATGAACAAATATGAAACCAATCATGTGTATTTTTCATGAATGGATTTATCAGTTCAATGTGTCAACCATGAACAACTATGAAACCATTCATGTTTTCAGAATGTTCAGTGAACATTAATGTTTTTATGAAACTTTACGAACCATTTGACCCTGATTTGTATTGTTCACACACCCCCATTGTATAGTGCACATTCATGTTCATACATGACAGATGTTTTTTTTTTGGGAGTATTATGCGGGGGGTTACAAAAGGTAAAAGAAATCGGTTTTACTCAATTACCCATAAACATCATTGTTCATTATATTTATTATGTGGAGGGGGTTACAAAAGGTAAAAGGGGGGTTACAAAAGGTAAATAAATCGGTTTTACTTAATTACCCCTAAACATCATTGTTCATTACATTTATTATATGAAGGGGTTACAAAAGGTAAAGGGGGGTTACAAAAGGTAAAGAAATCGGTTTTAATTAATTACCCCTAAACATCATTGTTCATTACATTTATTACCTATCATCCCATGTTGTAATTAATTTTTTAAGTTTGCATCATCTCAACCGTTCGTCTTAATATCAATGGTTGTTATGGGGTTAATAAAGTTAGTACGATAATTTGGGTTAACAAAATAACCCAACCCTATATATATATATATATATGGTTAGATTCAAATGAAAACAAAATTTTCATTGTAAATCAAGTGACAAATCTTGATATCGATCAAAATTAAGAAAAATCAATCAATGGCTAAAACATAAAATGGTCAATTAAGAAATGATTAGGAGCAAAAATGAAATTAATTTCAAACTTGAATCATCATGCCTACTTTATTTGACTTTTATCTTTTTTTTAATTAAAAAACTTTATCCCCTTAATTTTTAAACTAAATTGTCATTAAAAAACTAATATTTTTCAAACAAATTACACAAAAACGAGCATTTTATTCTCTTCTATTCGATATCCATCATTTTAACCATATTTATTGCATTTATTAAAAAAAACCATATTTATGTGAAATGATATATTTGTTTCAGCATGAATATTTGTTCGCGTAACATGTAAACAACAACTTTTTAATATTCATACATGAGTATGATATTAATCATGAATATATAAATCATTATAACATTCATCATGAATAGCTATGTATTTTGACTTGTATTCAATAAATCTTCAAAATTCCTATATCACTATGACATTCATCATTAATATACATTTTTACTATAATATTCATCATGAATATTCATGAGCGTTCATGTATATAAACAACTCTTCAATATTCATACATCAGTATGATATTCATCATGCATATACATTTTCACTATAATGTTCATCATGAATATATATTTATGTTCCCTGTAGATAATAACTCTTCAGTATTTATACATCAATATGATATCCATCATTAATATACATTTTGATAGCTACATTTTATGTCACAAATTGGGTTTAAAACCCCAATTATCTAAATCATTTTATTCCTAAAATAGGCCTACTTAAGCCCCATATTTCTATTTTGTAAATCAGACCCAAAAAAAACATAGTGGCCCAAGTCTAGATCTGAAATTGAAATCCAAAAAGCGTAGAGAAGGAAATCGGGAGCCGATCGACAGAGTCGCGGGCGACCTCCACAGCGGGCAGAGTCGCGCCCAAAGCCGCGAGCGGCGCTGTTTTCGAGCGATCCAGGGAAGCGGGCGAGTTTCCAAGCAGCTAAAGCCGCATCGAAGCCGTGAGTGGCCTAAAAACGTGGGATTTTCATAATTTTGGAACGGTTTTTCAATTGGAAGATATAAGAAGGAGTGGTAACCGTCATTTGAGAGGGAAGAAGGAAGAAAATCAGAAATGCAGCAGCAAAGCGAGTGGAATTAGGGAGCATTTCATCATCAATTTCTCGTCAATTTCGGTAAATTCTTGCATATTTCGAATTGGTAACCCTAGTTTAGCCATGTCTGGTTAGTTTCCTTCTTCCAACATTGGTTAGCTTTGGATTTTGATGTCTTTTCACTTTGATATTTCATTGTAATTGTTTGGGACAAATTTATTTGTTTGATTTCTAGGTCAAATGTCAATTTCATTTGAATGCTAATTAGTTTGGCCAATAATTTGATATTTTTATGAGTTATTGTTAGTCAAAATCCAAAGTACGTAATTGTATATTGACTTTGATATAGTAACAATTGAACTCTTTTGATTTCGATAAGGTTTTTAAATTGAGTTCTTGAAATCTTACGATCAAGGTAATAATTAAGCCGAGCTTATGAGCTTAATTCTTTGGGTCGATGTTTTATAATTTGTTAAAGCTAATTACGCCTGGAATGTTGAGAGCTTGTTCATTATTCCATTTGTAGTTAAGATTTAGCTAAATAGCTCATTTTAGCTAATGTCCAATTTGGTGAAAACAAAGTTTGTCAGAGCTCGTTGATAACCATAGTCGGCTTAAGCTTGTCCTAACTTTTTACATTTGCGAGATCAATGATAGGTGTTAGTATCATCATCATCGAGAGCGAGCTAATGTTGGGTCTTTAATTTCGATTGCATTTTTATAATCTTTTCGATTCACATGTTAGTTTTAAATCAATCCAAACCCCCCCCCCCTTCAAATTTAATTTAAATTTCCATTCTTGTGTGTGAATTTTCCGGTCATAATAACTTTAACTTAGTCCATGTGGATTCGACGCGACTTACCACTGTTACAATTTTAATTGTTAACAAAGGTCTAGTTGGTTAACTATTATTATTTAGTGGACTCGGCATCCATCAAATTTTTGGCGCTGTTGTCGGGGACTTGATATTTCTGACGGTTTATGCCTAGATCTTCACGTATAGGTACACCCGAACCCTTCAATTCGGAACTAGAAAAAACCGCTAAACAGTTGAGGAAACAAGCTAGACTTCGAAAAGAGCAAGGTGAATCTTCCTCTTCACCGGTAATCAACATCTGGAAAGATATTTATTTACCATCTGAGACCGAAATCGAAAAAGAAGAATCAAAGACTCTGAGGAAGAAAAGGAATAAGACCAAAAGTCAAGATGGAGGACATAGAGGAGCAACAACACATGATGTCTCCCAAGTTCCCATATGTATCAGGTACCCTCAAGGTAATGTTAATTTTGTTTTAAAAACTGGTTTGGTCCATCTCCTACCCACCTATCACGGTTTGGAGAATGAGGACCCTAACAAGCACTTCAAGGAATTCCATGTAGTGTGTTTGAGTATAAAAACCAATGATGTTACCGAAGATCTAATAAAGTTAAAGGCATTCCATTTTTCTTTAAAAGATCGGGCTAAGGATTGGCTCTACTCGTTACCACCCGGTTCGGTAACGATTTGGAACCAAATGGCGAGGTTATTTTTAGATAAATTATTTTCTACCTCTCGAGCCGCCACACTCCGTAAGGAAATTTGTGGCATAAAACAAAGAGATGTAGAAAATCTCCATGAGTATTGGGAGAGATTCAAGCATCTCTACGTTAGTTGCCCACAACTTGGGATTTCTAAGGAACTTCTTCTGCAATATTTTTATGAGGGTCTCCTTCCTATGGAGAGAAAAACGATAGATTCCGCTAGTGGAGGGGCAATCTTCAATAAAACCCCAACTCAATTAAGGGCTTTAATCACCACTATGGCTGAGAATTCTCAGCGTTTTAGAGTTCGAGGTGATATGAGGAGAGAGTCCTAAAGGGCTAATGAGGTAAATGTGGCTAGCATTGAAAGTAGATTATATGATTTAACTAATCTCGTTAAGCAATCAGTTGTGGGAAAATAACAGTTCAGGGCATATGGAATATGCAGGGAGGTGAACTATCCTACGGACGCGTGTCCACCCAATTGCAAGAAGATGTCCTGGTTACACCCGAAGACGTTAATGCCATTGGAGGTTTTTCGGGCCAGCAGCCGCAACAAAGATTCTACAACTCAAGTTTTGGTGCCTAAAGGCAATTCCAGCAACCAATCAAACAAAAGCCGCAGTTTCAGCCTAACAACCAAGCTTCAAGCAGTTCAGGTATGTCTTTAGAAGACATTGTTAAGTCTATTGCCACTAATGCCCAACAATTTCAACAGGAAACAAGAACCAATATTCAGAACTCGGTGGCCCAAAACAAGAATTTGGAGGCACAAATCGGTCAAATGGTGGTTTCACTCAATCGTATCGAAAATCAAGGTAAGTTACCGTCCCAAACCGAATTTCCTCCGAAAGCTAATGTTAGTGCTATTACCTTGCAAAACAAGATAGTGTCGGATCTAGAGCCCAAGGTTAAGAAGATCGGGAGGAATGAAGAAAAGGAAACTGAGATTGTTGGAGCCAAACCAAGTGAGGGCAAAGTTGACTAAAAGGTTGAAGACGAGAGAGCAACACCCGAAGTGGTTATCCGGCCCCCATTTTCCAAAGATTCGAGCAATTGAAGAAGAAGCAAGAAGATAAGGAGATTATGGAAACTTTTCGCCTTGTTGAGGTAAACATTCCACTCCTAGATGTTATTAAAAGAGTAACTCGATATGCCAAGGTTTTGAAGGAGTTGTGTACGAACAAAAAGAAGTTGGTTGGGAACAAGAAGGTAAGTATGGGCGAGAATGTCTTCGTCGTTCTTCAAGGAGGGTAAGATGCCCCCTAAGTGCAAGGATCCAGGTATGTTTAACATCCCTTGCAAGTTAGGGAATGTTTTCATTGATAAAGCCATGCTAGATTTAGGAGTGTCTATAAATGTCATGCCTTACTCGATCTATTCATCATTGAATGTAGGACCTCTTAAGAGGACATGAGTTGTTATACAACTAGCCGATAGGTCTAATGTGTATCCCAAAGGAGTCCTTGAGGACATCTTGGTTCAAGTTAATGAATTGGTCTTCCCGTCCGATTTCTATGTCATAGATATGGAGGAGCATAATACCTCTAAGTCTTTTTTAATATTGTTGGGAAAACCCTTCTTGAAAACATCAAAGACGAAGATTGATGTTCATGATGATACATTAACAATGGAGTTTGATGGTGAAGTTATTAAGTTTAATATCTATGATTCCATGAGATATCCTAGTGATGTATCTTCTGTTAATTTTGTTGATGTTTTAGCTCATATTACTCATGACTTGTATGACTTGACTAACCGTGATTTATTGGAGGTTGCAATCACAAGGCACCTAGATGCAAAGACGGTTAATCTAATGATGAAGGAGTATGACTTAGGACCCAAGCTCAAGAAGACGGTCTTAGCTATGGAATCTGACTGACACAAGAAGTTTGAGGTATCAAATGTTAATTTACCTTCTTACACAAAGTTGTTTCCTTCTATTGTGCAGGCCCCGTACTTGAGTTGAAGGAGTTGCCAAGCCACCTAAAGTATGCCTATCTAGGCAAGGAAAACACTTTACCGGTAATCATTTCCACTGAGCTTTCAAGCGATGAAGAGCAGAAGTTGGTGAGTATGCTTGAAGAACACAAAGAGGCGACCGGTTGGACTATAGCCGATATCAAAGGGTTGAGTCCCTCAATTTGTATGCACAAGATTTGATGGAAGATGACTACAAGCCATTTCGAGAAGCCCAACGCTGCCTAAATCCACCAATGATGGAGGTAGTGAAAAAGGAGATTCTCAAAGTCCTTGATGCAGGTATTATCTACTCAATCTCAGATAGCGAATGGGTAAGTCTCGTTCAGGTAGTACCTAAAATGACGTGTTTGATTGTGGTTAGAAACATCGAAGGTGGGTTGGTGCTTACTCGATTCCAAAATGGATGGCAAGTATGGATTGACTATAGGAGATTGAACTCATCTACTAGAAAGGATCGTTTTCCACTTCCCTTCATCAACCAAATATTAGAACAATTAATGGGAAAATCTCACAATTGTTTTCTTGATGGCTATTCAGGTTTCCACCGAATCCCAGTAGCACCGGAGGATCAAAAGAAGACTACTTTTACATGCCCATTCGGTATGTTGGCCTATAGGCGTATGCCTTTCGGCCTTTATAATGCACCTGCTACTTTTCAACGATGCATGGTAAGTATATTCTCTGAGTATGTTGAAAGTATTATTGAAGTGTTTATGGATGATTTTACTGTTTATGGTAATTCGTTTGAGGATTGTTTGAACAATTTGACCAAGATTTTAAAGCGATGCATACAGACTAACCTTGTTTTAAATTAAGAAAAATGTCATTTTATGGTTAGTTGTGGTCTTATCTTGGGTCATATTGTCTCAAAGAAGGGTATAGAGGTAGACAAATCTAAAATAGACGTCATTAAAACTCTACCTTACCCTACTTGTGTTAGGGAAGTCCGGTCTTTCCTTGGCCACGAAGAGTTCTATCAGAGGTTCATCAAGGACTTCTCGAAGATCACCTGACCATTTTGTTGCCTTTTACAAAAGGACATGGACTTCCACTTTGATGGAGTGTGCAAGAAGGCGTTCAATGAACTGAAAGATAAGTTAACTTATTCCCCCAATTATTCAGCCCCCAAATTGGACTCTCCCTTTTGAGATAATGTGTGATGCGAGTAATTACGTGGTCGGGGTTGTTTTGGGACAGAAGTTTGGTAAGGACCCACATGTTATATACTATGCTTCTCGCACGTTAGATAGTGCCCAAATCAACTATTCAACAACCGAGAAGGAGCATTTAGCCATAGTATTTGCTTTAGAGAAATTCCATTCATATCTACTTGGTACTAAAGTAATAATTTGTTCTAATCATGCAGCTCTTAAATATTTGATGAAGAAGAAGACGCCAAACCACGCCTTATCCGCTGGATGTTGCTTCTACAAGAGTTCGACCTCGAAATCCGGGATAAGAGTGGATAGGAGAATTTAGTAGCCGATCACTTAAGTCGACTGTTAAATGGTGAAGATCCTTCTACCTTGAAGGATGAAGAGACCACGCCCTGGTATGACGATATAGTAAATTACTTGGTTACAAACACCTTACCAGGTACGATGACTAGGACTAAAAAAGGTAGAATTAGAAGTCATGCTTAGTTTTATGTTTGGGATGACCCTTACCTTTGGAAGCATTGTTCTGATCAAATCATTAGACGATGTGTCCGCCAACATGAAGTACAAAGTGTACTTCGATTTTCTCATGAATATGCTTGTAGGGGGCATTTTGGTCTAAAGCGTACAACCCATAAAGTCTTATATTGTTGACTGTTTTGGCCTTCCATTTTTAAAGACACATACATGTGTTTGCAAGAGTTGTAATATGTGCCAAAGGACAGAGAATATCATACCACATAATCAAATGCCCCAAAACCCAATTTTGGTTTGTGAAATCTTTGATATGTGGGGTATAGATTTCATGGGACCATTTCCCGTCTCTTCCGGTTTCACCTATATCTTATTATGTGTCGATTATGTTTCCAAATGGATGGAAGCCAAGGCCACCAAAACTGACGATGCTCGTACTGTTTCATCTTTTCTTAGATCTAACATTTTCGCCAGATTTAGGACTCCAAGGGTCGTCATAAGTGATCGGGGAACACACTTCTGCAACAAGGTGATTGAGGCACTTTTCAAGTAGTATCATGTGACCCACCGAATTTCAACTGCATACCACCCCCAATCCAATGAGCAAGCCGAGGTCTCTAACCGGGAGATCAAATCAATTCTTGAGAAGACCGTTAATCCTAACCATAAGGATTGGAACAAGCATTTGGATGATGCTTTATGGGCCTACCGCATGGCCTACAAAACACCTATAGGTATGTCTCCTTTTTGGTTAGTTTACGGTAAACCATGTCATCTCCCTATTGAATTAGAGCACATGGCTTACTGGGCGGTCAAAAAATGTAATATGAAGATGGATGACGCGGGAGTTCTAATGAAGCTACAATTGCAAGAGTGGCGCGTACGAGAGCTTCAAGATCTACAAAGAGCGGACCAAAGCTTTTCACGACAAGCTAATCTCCCAGAAAGAGTTTGTGGTCGGGAAAAAGGTTCTACTTTTTCATTCACGCCTAAATCTATTTCCCGGTAAGCTTAGATCACGGTGGGTTGGCCCTTTTGTAGTTGTTAAAGTTTACGCTCATGGAGCGGTTGACATTGAAAGCCCGGAAACGGGTAAGTCCTTTAAAGTGAACGGGCATAGACTGAAACCTTTTTATGAAGGTTTTCAGTCTAAGGACATTGATGTTATGGCTCTTGAGCCACCACCGGTAATTGGTTAGTTTGGATAGTGTCGAGCCAACAACGTTAAAAAAAGGCGTTGATTGGGAGGTAACCCAATTTTACTGCTTTATTTCCCTTCTTAGTGTAGTTGTTTTCTTTTATGAGTGATTGTTTCCAGGTTCCACCACCTTCTTATACCCCCCCCCCTAAGTGCACGGAGGCACCCACCTACACCAAGAACCATATATCGGACACACGTCATCAAATCAGGGGAGATTTCTTAATCCTTTTGTTTTTTATTACTCTTAGACTTGTGCTACATCATGCATATATTGAGGACAATATATGGTTTAAGTGTGGGGAGGGAATTATTTGGGATTATTTGTCGAGGCCTATATATTTGGGCTAGTTGGGACTATTTTTTTTCAAAATTTGGGCTATTTTTAGGCAAATTTTGAGTGATACACATGAGTTGTTTGTTTTTCTTCTAATTACATAAACACCATGGCATGAATGGTTAGGTAGTTTGCATGAGTAGTTTTGATTGACAAACTTGAGACAACCTTTGTGAGATTTGCTAATTTCATAGACTAAATATGCACCTGTGAGATTTTTGAGCCATGATTGAACATTATTTTCAATCTTACTTCCTTTGTGTGTGCATTGCATCTTCCATGTTCATTTCATTCTAGAACTTGTGTTAGGACTCTTCAAGATTGTACTTAGGCAATATTGTTGTGGAAATGAAAAAAACCATCTTTGATGTTATTTTTTAACCATTTAGCCTAAAAGTCAACCCTTACTTATGTATTCCGTTTTGATCACCCATTTTGAGCCTAATTACCCAATTTTGTTGTCGTTACACCACATATTAACCCCTTGGCCAAACACTTCACCTACCGGACTTTGGGAATTAACTTGTGCATTTTTTTTTGTTAGACTCCTTGGACACAAGAATTGTCGTCCGAAAAGGAAAAAAAAGAAAAAAAATAAGCAAGAAAATATAAAAAAAGGAAAGAAAGAATAATTTGGAGACAAATATTGAAACGAAAAACGGTTATCTCCGTAATGTGCTTAGCTAAATAAGAGCTCAAAATGAAGCAAAAATGTCATTGTGTGGGTGTATAAAATGTCATTGAGTAAACATTATTGTGCATGATTTTATTTCCAAAGTCCAACTTTTAGTCACTTGACCAAATTTTCCCCACCTTGACCCTTAGCCAAGTTACAACCCAATTAAAAGACCTTTTGATCCGCACTTTGTGTTGACCGTTAACAATGGAGAATCGAGATCTAGTTCAAGCTTGTGGTAGTGTATGTGCGTGTGAATTTGATGCCAAGAGTGTAAACACTTACCCTTTGGAGTGAATTGAGCAGATATACTAGTTTTATACCCTTCGTGAGGGGTTTGTGAAATTAGCTTGTCTTCATCTTGGGTATGTCTTGTTTGTCAGTTATTGTTATACTAGTCGAACCACTTTCTTATGAAATGCTATGAATATTTATGAAAATTCGAAATCAACTCATGAGTCATGTATTGTGCTAAAATCTTATGTGTTTGCCCGAGGACGGTCAAAATTCTAAGTGTGGGGATATTTTGATAGTTACATTTTATGTCACAAGTTGGGTTTAAAAACCCAATTATCTATATCATTTTATTCCTAAAATGGGCCTACTTAAGCCCCTTATTTTTATTTTGTAAATCAGGCCCAAATAAAAGAAAACACATAGTGGCCCAAGTCCAAATCTGAAATTGAAATCCAAAAAACGCCGAGAAGGAAATAAATCGGGAGCCGATCGACAGAGTCGCGGGAGACATCCACAGCGGGCAGAGTCGCACCCAAAGCCATGAGTGACACTGTTGTCGAGCAATCCATGGAAGCGAGCGAGTTTCCAAGCGGCTAAAGCCTCATCCGAAGCCGCGAGCGGCCTAAAAACGTAGGATTTTCATATTTTTGGAGCGGTTTTTCAATTGGGAGATATAAGAAGGAGTGGGAATTGTCGTTTGAGAGGGGAGGAGGAAGAAAATCATAAACGCAGCAGCAAAGCGAGTGGAATTAGGGAGCATTTCATCGTCAATTTCGGTAAATTCTTGCATATTTCGAATTGGTAACCCTAGTTTAGCCATGTGTGGCTAGTTTCCTCCTTCCAACATTGGTTAGCTTTGGATTTTGATGTCTTTTCACTTTGAGATTTCATTGTAATTGTTTGGGACAAGTTTATTTGTTTGATTTTTAGGTCAAATGTCAATTTCATTTGAATGCTAACTAGTTTGGCCAATTATTTGATATTCTTATGAATTATTGTTAGTCAAAATCCTAGGCACGTAATTGTTTATTGATTTTGATATAGTAACAATTGAACTCTTTTGATTTCGATAAGGTTTTTAAATTGAGTTCTTGAAATCTTACGATCAAGGTAATAATTAAGTCGAGCTTATGAGCTTAATTCTTTGAGTCGGTGTTTTCTAATTCGTTAAAGCTAACTACGCCTGGAATGTTGAGAGCTTGTTCATTGTTCCATTTGTAGTTAAGATTTAGCTAAAGAGCTCATTTTAGCTAATGTCCAATTTGGTGAAAACAAAGGTTGTCAGAGCTCGTTGATAACCATAGTCGACTTAAGCTTGTCCTAACTTTTTACATTTGCGAGATCAATGATAGGTGTTAGTATCATCATCGAGAGCGAGCTAATGTTGGGTCTTTAATTTCGATTGCATTTTTATAATCTTTTCGATTCACATGTTAGTTTTAAATCAATCCAACCCCCCCCTTTCGAATTTAATTTACATTTCCATTCTTGTGTATGAATTATCCAGTCATAATAAGTTGAACTGAGTCCCTGTGGATTCGACCCGACTTACCATTGTTACAATTTTAATTTGGGGGATGTAGTGGAAATCTCATCTACCCATGGTTCAAATCCAGGTGCTTCCAAAGCCCTTGTGGCCATGGAGGTTCACCGGCGATGACTCCAGGCCATTTGTGGTCGCCTGGGGATTAGTCGGTGCGCGTGAGCTGGCCCGGAAACCCACGGTTACCAAAAAAAAAAGTCTAGTTGGTTAATTATTATTATTTGGTGGACTCAGCATCCGTCACATTTTCACTATAACATTGATCGTGAATATACATATTTTTCATCATAATTATTTATATATGTTCACGTGTATATAACGACTTTTAGATATTCATACATTAGTATGATATTCATCATTAATATACATTTTCACTATAACGTTCATCATTAATATAAATAATATTCATCATTAATATACATACTATTCATCGTGAATATTTATGTATGATCACATGTATACAACAACTCTCTAAAATTCATATTAATATGATATCTATCATACATATTAAATTTCACCATAATATTCATCATGAATATACTACGGTTTCAACTCTATATACTCTTTTTTCTTTATTAGGTTCTCGATTGATCTCGATGAGTTCCTGATTCATCTCGATAGATTCCCGATCCATCTCGATAAAAGCTGAAAGTGGTAGGTTATAGTCTTACAAAACAAACACATAATAGGTTCTCAATCGGTCTCGATGAAAAATGAATGTAATAGGTTATGATTTTACACACACAACCTCACCAAGTCAATAGATGGTTCTTGATTGGTCTCGATTGGTTTTGATGGGTTCCCGATCCATCTCGATAAAAGCTGAAGGTGGTAGGTTATGATTTTACACACACAAACACATAACAAATCAATAGATAGGTTGTCAAAGGAAAATGAGGGTGGTAGGCTATGGTTTAATGCTCATAAACACACATCAAGTCAATGAACGGATTCTCGATTGGTCTTAATAAGTCCTCGACCGGTTTCGATGGGTATTGGATTACAGTGATGAAGAACGTGGTGCCAGATTATGTACTTACGATGTGTGAATAAAGTGTTGAAAAAGGTAATCATGTCGGGTTACAGATTTACGGTGTCGAGTTATTGTACACTCCTAAATGTGCATCAATATTGATAATGAATATTATACATATATAACATTTCACGTAAAAAAACAGTTAAAACGAATAAACAACTATATTGAGATGGATATCATATTGAAGAGAATGAAATTCTCGTTTTTTGATGTAATTTGTTTAAATAAAATATTAATAATTTTTAAGATAATTTAGTTTAAAGATTAAGAAGGTAAAATTTTAATTAAAATATAAAAGAAAAATTATATAATTAAGCGGGACAACATTTGAAATGGATTCCTTTTTTTTTACCCCTAACCGCTTTAATTAATAATTTTAATTAAAAAGTTTTTTTAATGTGAATTGTTGAATCAAATAGACATAGAGGGTCAAGATTTCCCTTGGTTCAATGAAAAATTGGTTTTATTTGAACTTCCCTCTCTCTCTCTCTCTCTCTCTCTCTTACTCTCTCTCTCTCTCTCTCTCTCTCTATATATATATATATATATATATATATATATGTAGAGGTGGGTTCATACGAGAACATTATCTATTTAAGAAAACACGAAAACAACCGTGTACATACAAAATCATATATGATCACGCGACTATGGGTGCGACCGATGGGTCGCACTGGACATCGCCCGCGTTCGATTTTTTCGGGTTAGTATAAAATCACATATGCAACCATGCAGGGGCGGAACACAGTTGGGGCAATTGAGGGCCAAGGCCCCTGCGCTTTTTCTCATATTATGTATTGAAGTAGGTCCGCCATGTGATAATTTTTTGTTAGCCCCAAATCTGAACCAATGAAAGTATTGAAAATAACTAAGTCTTCATCTAAAGACTTTCAAGGGACATCAACAAGTCTGTCTATGAAGTTAGTTCAGAGTCAGTCTGAAGAAAGTATGTATGTCTCTGAAGTCAGTTCAGAGACAGTCTCACAGAAAGACATCAGAGAGCCCCTCATCAGAGATCCTACTTCAGAGCTCTGAAGATGTTTACTCTGAATTTCTTGACAAAGAAGAACAGATGACACGTCACCTTGTGATAAGATTTACTTTCTAGAGTAGGTCACTGTTCAAGCATGTTTTGATCTTACCTCTTAGGTAAGACACTGTTCAATATCTTGATCTTACCTCTTAGGTAAGATACTGTTCAAACCATGCTTCTATTTGTCAGATAAGTACACTGTTTACTTTATGGTCCTATAAAAAGGACCATCACCTTATTGTTCAAAGTGTGCTTGAGAAGTCTTATAACTGATAATATAAGTTGAATATTTTATTCAAAGAATATCTTGTTTATCTATTATTTGCTTTATGAACTGTGATATTTGAATCTCCTTTGATATTAAACTATATTGCTTCCGCTGTTATTACTCTTATTGTTTATATCATTGTTGTGAGATTAAATCTGGGATCCAACAATTGGTATCAGAGCCTTCTTTGTTTTCTAAACAAAGTAAGATCGCATCTGCATACTCGGATAGATTTACATCTCATTGATTCTAACTTTCAATATCTAAGCATGTTCAAATAAACCTGGTTTATTAAAGAACACCATATGCTCAAGATTTGATAGTAAATCACTGTTCAATACAAAAAGCATCAGTTCTTCAAATCTTTATCTTTTTCTTCAAAAATGGCAAACTCAAGCATAAGTGCCATTTATACAGCTGGGTCATTAACAAAACCTCCTACACTTTTAAGGGATGAATATCCCCAATGGAAGATAAGGATGGTAAATTTCTTAGAAGGAATGGACAAGGATCTTTTTAGATCAGTGAACGTTGGACCTCACATTCTAATGGTGTTGGTTCCAAGAGTTCCTGCAACAGCAGATACTGCTGAAATCCCTGCATATTATGAAAAGAAAACCACAAACTTCACTGATGAAGAAACTAATATGATGGATAATGACTCAAAAGCTGTTAGATTACTTATAATGGTCATTCCCAATGATATCTTTCAAGAACTTGATTCTTGTAAAACTGCAAAAGAGATATGGGATCAGTTGTTAAATCAACTTGAAGGAGGCCTACAAACCCAGAAAAATAGAAGAAATCTATGCATCAATGAATATCATGATTTTCATGCTCTACCAGAAGAAATATTACACCAAACTTACTCAAGATTCAACATTCTTATCAACAAATGCAGAAAGTTTGGAGTGATAAGAACAAAAGAGGAAAACAATGTTCTTTTCTTGAAAAGCTTAAATGAAGAATGGTCACAACTGTCCATGTCTATACAAGCCAATCAAGATCTTGAGTCATGGTCATTAACTGACATTTATGGCACTCTTGTTGCACATGAAAAGGAAGTTATGAAGCAAAAATCAAAACTGTCTTTAGGTGGACCCCTTGCACTTGTTTCAAAACAAATTTCGAAAGAAAACAACTGTGAAGAGTCACAAAAAAGTTTGGAAACAAAAAGAATATCCAAAAGGTCCTAATGGCAGAAGAAAATCATTCAGATTCAGACTCAGAAAATGATATCAATGCTTTCGCCAAATCTCTTGCATTAATCACTCATCAATTTAACAAGAAATTTGGCAAGAAAGTATTTGAAGGAAGGAGAGAGAATGAAGAAAGAAGAAATCCTGAAAGAAGAAATCAACAAGATGGTGTCACATTTCAACAAGAACCCAGATTCACTCCATATAGTGATCAAAAGGGTACAAACTTCAACAACAATGATGCAACTCAACAATCAAGACCTCAACAATCATTTCAACCAAGGTATCCACAGCCACAGAGATATTTCAAACCTCAAGAATAGAAGCCAGAGACAAGTACAACCACTCTTCCAACAAATCAAAATGATGGAAGATGTTTCAGATGTGGAAAAATAGGCCATTTCTCTACAAACTGCAGAGGAAAACTTGTCAAAGATCAAGATTACTACAAGAACAAATACAAGTACAACGTAAAAGAAAGAGTTCTTGTAGCAGAAATGGAAGACTGGCTATCAGACTCAACTAGTGACGGCGAGGAAGAACCTACCAATCTCTGTGGTATGGCTTTTTCAGATGGAAATCAAACTGATGGAGCATCAGAAGACAACTCTGAAAAGGTAAACTCTCTTCACACCTCTGACAGTGATCCTGAAATAGATGCTTTTAAACTAATTAATGAACTTCAGGATCTAGAGCAAAAGTTTCTTGAAGAGAAAAAGAAAAGAGAGCAAGTGACAAAAGAGCTCATTTTTTTCAAAAGAGAAAAGAATCTTCTGGAATCAGAAAAGAAAGAATTTTTTCTTGAAAAAACCAAACTTAAAGAAACTCACAAGCAAAAAGAAAAATCATTTTCAGAAGAAATAAGGAAAATTGAGAAAGTTTTAAAAGGAAAAGAAGAAGAAGTAAAGAAATCTGAGTATGAAAGGCTCAATTCTATTGCCTTAACCAAATTTTTTCAAAAGGAAAGAGAAATCCTACATCAATCTCTTGATAGAAAAAATATTCGAATTAAAAGCTATGTTAATGCACAAGGTGTTTTCGACAAAATAAAAACTCAAATGGACTCTCAAGGGCTGGGATTCAATGAGTTGAATTCATTCACTGGATTGGAGAAAACTTCACTTTCTTCCACTTTCCGTATGGGAAAGGTCCAAAGCTTTGAAGGTACATCTCTGAATAATTTTAAAAGAATGAAAACATCAGAGGGATCAAAAACAAGAGCTTTGAATTTCAAAAATACTATATACTCTGAAGTAAAAAACTTTCAAAAGTCTGTGTTACAGATAAAAGAAGAAACTTCAGAGGTACTCTTCACAAAACCTCAAAGCAATGATCCCAAAGAAATTTTCAGATTTGATGCTTTCATCTCAAATGAATCAGAGACATCGGAACCAAGTACCTCTGATACAAGTACTTCTGAAAATGAATCTCAGAGTTCACTTAATCCGTATGCCCCTCTGTATTCACCAAAGTCAGATGAAAACATCAGAACTACATTTGAAGATGATGTTAAAAAGATATTGAAAGAAAATGTCATGGAGGACTTAAAAAGAAAAGAAAGCATGAAACGGATCATTAAAGTCTCTAGAACAAAAGAAATTGAAAAACCAATAGAGATAGCTATCTCTATTAAAACTAAGAGAGACTTTCTTGATTCTGATTCAGAATCTGATCAAGAGATTGATGAACATATTTTTTGTAAACCAGAGAATGTAATTCACAAAAAGATAGAAACTGTTGGGTCTGGTATTTTGAATGTTCCAATTTCAACTTTGAAAACCAAAACCAGAATACCAATAAGTCCTGATTTTGCAAATATGTGTTTACAAGCAAAAACATCTCTGGAACTTGAAAAAGAATTACAAGAAAAGGCAAAGAATAAAACAAGCACTTCTGAATCTTACTCCTATAAAACAATAAAATTCTCTCCTGAACAAAAAGGAAAATGGACAAAAATTAACCATATTGATCCTGTTTGTGCAGTAAGCAGCAAAGAAAAGAAGATGTTTTTGATCAAGAAAAAGCAACTTGAAAAGAAGACTATCTTTCAAGCAAAAAGGAAAGAAGTAGTTAGGGATACATGTAATATTCTTGATGCTAGTTTCAAAAGAAGTCAAAATGTAACAAATGCTTTTAATAAAAAGAAAAAATTTGATCCTACTTCTTCTTGTTCTATTAATTGCAACTGCATTCATCTCTTGATCAAACTGAAAAAATCATTCCAGAGGATCATATTGTCTTCTGAATCAATCTCTGAAAAATATCTCAGAGACAAAATTTCAACAGAAGACAACAAACGGCAAGACATCAAAAGATGAAATGCCAAAAAGTCATAAAAATCCACCAAAGTCTAACAAAAAAGGACCCATAATGAGATGGGTACCTAAGAAACAATAATATGTCTTGCAGAATCAGTCAATGCCAATCTGGTAACTAGATTCTGGATGTTCAAGGCATATGACTGGAAATAAGGAACTGCTATCCTCATTCAAAGCAAAATCTGGAGGAGCAGTTACTTTTGGAGACAATGTGCAAGGACAGATTAAAGGATATGGTGAGTTGTCAAGAGGAAATGTTTTAGTATCAAAGGTTGCTTATGTGGATGGATTAAAACACAATCTGATCAGCATAAGTCAACTTTGTGATCATGGTTTTGATGTGAAATTTCAAAGAAAATATTGTTCACTTCTCCACTCAGAATCAGGTCAAGAATTACTAAGAGCAGACAGAAAAGGTAACCTCTACAGAATGAATTTTACCAAAATAAACGACACTGATTCAGAGAAACTTTGTCTTGTATCTCTGAATAGTGAGGAAGTCTGGCTCTGGCATAAAAAGTTTTCACATCTAAACTTTTCCTCACTTGATAAATTAGTTAAACTTAATTTGGTTAAGGGATTACCATCTCTGAAGTTTAACAAAGATCATCTTTGTTCTGCTTGTGAGATGGGAAAAATGAAAAGATCTTCCCATAAAACCAAAAGTGAAAACAACTGTCCTAGACCTCTGCACATGCTTCATGTGGACCTCTGTGGTTCTATCTCTGTACAGAGTCTAGCAGGTAAGAAATACATTTTGGTTCTGATTGATGAATTTTCCAGATTCACATGGATAGAATTCATCAGAGCCAAATCTGATGTACCTGATATTTTGATAAGATTGTTGAAAAGATTACAGGTTCTATTTAGCAGCAAAGTTCAGAAACTAAGAAGTGATAATGGAATAGAGTTCAAAAATGCCAAAATCAATTCATATCTATCAGAAGAAGGCATTACTCCTAACTTTTCTGCAGCAAGAACCCCTAAGCAAAATGGAGTAGTTGAAAGGAAGAACAGAACACTTGTTGAAGCTGCAAGGACAATGCTAGCTGGATCTGATCTTTCAACAAATTTTTGGGCAGAAACAGTGGCATCAGCCTGCTTTACTCAGAATAGAGCTACAATTGTCAAGAGATTTCAGAAAACATCCTATGAACTTATTAACAATAGGAAACCTAATGTTAAATATTTTCATGTTTTTGGATGCAGGTGTTACATTCTGAACGATAGAGAATCTCTTGGAAAGTTTGACAAGAAAGCTGACGAGGGCAAATTAATTGGATATTCTTTAGCCTCAAAAGATTTCAGAGTGTTCAATCTTAGAACAAGGACCATCCAAGAGAGCATCAATATCACTTTTGATGACAATCAAAGCTCTGAACAACAAGAAAGTCTCTCAACACCTATCTCTGAATCATCAAGAGAATCTGAATTAAACATAATATTTGAAGATTTCTTTGATGAAGATAACCCAGAAGTAATCTTCAGAGATAGACCTAGAGAAAATTCAGAAGGACCCCAAGAGACAGGTGCAACCCTTTCTGGACCCTCTAAATTAACACCTTCGGTTTCACCAAATTCAAATCAGCAAAGTGAATCAGAAGAAGCTGAAGATCAAAAA
Source organism: Arctium minus (assembly GCA_954870635.1). Classification (NCBI taxonomy): domain Eukaryota; kingdom Viridiplantae; phylum Streptophyta; class Magnoliopsida; order Asterales; family Asteraceae; genus Arctium; species Arctium minus. The sequence continues at coordinate 51,385,424 of OX941084.1, forward strand.
GAGGATGATCAAGGAGTGTCTGAAGTAACTCCAGAAACAAATAGTGAAGAAATTCAAGAATCTGCTTCACCATTTCGAGAAACAACTTCAGAGCCTCTGAACAGCACAACAGAGATGTCACCAACTGTCAACTCTGAAGTTCAAACTCCACCCCAAATTTTTTCTCCAATCTCAAGATGGACAAAAGATCATCCAATTGATCAAATAATTGGATCCTCATCAGAAGGAGTTAAAACAAGATCTGCAACAATCAATGAATGTTTCTACGTAAATTTTTTGAGCATTATTGAACCAAAGAAGGTAAAAGAAGCTCTTGAAGATCCTCGTTGGATTTTTGCAATGCAGGATGAACTTCAAGAGTTTGTAAGAAACAAAGTCTGGACCCTAGTTCCCCTTCCCAAAGGAAAATTTGCAATTGGAACAAAATGGGTTTTCAGAAACAAAAAGGATGAGGATGGAATCATAATCAGGAACAAAGCCAGGTTGGTTGCTAAAGGATATTGCCAAGAAGAAGGTATTGATTATGATGAAACCTTTGCACCTGTAGCTAGGCTAGAAGCAATCAGAATCTTCTTAGCCTATGTTGCACACAAAGGATTCAAAGTTTATCAAATGGATGTTAAATCTGCCTTTCTACATGGTAAATTAAATGAAGAAGTTTATGTTCAGCAACCACCTGGATTTGAAAGTACAGAGTTTGCTAATCATGTTTATTATTTGGATAAGGCTCTGTATGGACTCAAACAAGCTCCAAGAGCTTGGTATGCAACTCTGTCCACTTTTCTGATTAAAAATGGATTTGACAAAGGCACAATTGATACAACATTATTCATCAAAAGGTACAAAAATGAGATGCTATTAGTACAAATTTATGTTGATGACATTATATTTGGCTCTACAAATCCAAAGTATTGTGACAAGTTTTCAGAGTTGATGAAGAGTGAATTTGAGATGAGCCTCATGGGAGAATTAACTTTCTTTCTGGGCTTACAAGTAAAACAAACTTCAGAAGGCACTTTCATAAGTCAAACTAAATATGTCTCTGAAATTTTAAACAAATACAAACTAAATGATTCAACTTCTATGAAAACGCCTCTAGCCACCGGAGTCAAACTTGACTCTGATCTTTCAGGACAATCTGTGGAAATAAAAACCTACAGAGGCATGATAGGTTCACTACTATACTTAACTGCAAGTAGGCCTGACATAATGTTTGCAACATGTATTTGTGCTAGATATCAAGCAAATCCAAAAGAATCTCATTTATCTGTTGTCAAAAGAATTTTCAGATACCTAAGAGGCTCACCATCTTTAGGCCTCTGGTATGCAAAACTTTCTAGTTTTGATCTAACAACTTACACTGATGCAAATCATGCAGGATGTAATCTTGACAGAAACAGTACCTCTGGGTGCTGTCAGTTACTCGGCAATAAGCTGGTAAGTTGGTCATCCAAGAAACAAAACTGTGTTTCAACTTCAACTGCAGAGGCAGAATATGTTGCTGCTGCTAGTTGTTGCTCTCAAGTAATATGGATGAAAACTCAGCTCAGAGATTATGGCCAACAATATGAAAGAATACCCATTCTGTGTGATTCAAAAAGTGCCATAGCCATCTCTGCCAATCCAGTACAACATTCAAAGACAAAGCACATTGATGTAAGGTATCATTTCTTAAAAGATCATGCTGAAAAGGGAACAATAGAAATGTATTTTGTACCAACTGATCTCCAACTTGCTGATATTTTCACAAAAGCTTTAGATGAACGAAGGTTCAATTTTTTAATTAGCAAGTTAGGAATGTTGAATATGTCTACCTAACAAGGAAGAAACTCAGAGTCTCTTGATCAAATAATCAGAGCCTCTGAACCAAGTAGCATATTTCAATATCAGTCTCTGAATGTTCTCCAAACACAGCAAGGGGAGAAAAATAAAAAGTTGTTCTTTTGTCAAGGGGGAGAAAAAGAACTTTTCAGAAGACATCTCAGAGTCTCTGAATTTCATCTCAGAGTCTCTGAAATGGAGAAAAAGAACTTTTCAGAAGACATCTCAGAATCTTTGAATTTCATCTCAGAGTCTCTGAAATTGAGAAAAAGAATTTTTCAAATGACAACTCAGAATCTCTGAATTTTGTCTCTGAATCAAATTAAAATTTATCTCAGAGTTTCTGAAAATGGTCTCTGTAGTCTTCTCAGAGTCTCTGAATTTAATCTCAGAGTCTCAGAAATTGAGGATTTTTTTTCAAATCATCTGTCAAGGGGGAGTCAACAACTTTCAGACCAAATCATTCCTCAAACAAGAACTTTTTAATTAATAAGCAATTTTTGATATCATTTGAAGTTAAAATTTCAGTTTAACTGAACCTTATTATTACAAGTGATATCTTAAATTACTTCTTAAGGCGAAAGGTTTGTCTAGTCAGCACAAAGAAGTTATTCAATTTTTTATTGAAAAATGGCTCCCCTTTCCTATTTTCTTGGAACCTACATTCGTAGGTACAACAATTTTCAAGGCCACGTGTGAAATTGTAATTCCCAGATTCAATCAAGCTATTCCAACACTCTCAATCAAGATCATGATATAACAGTGTATATATTCTAGAGAGAGAAAGTGTTCATGTCATAGATCTAACAATGATATTACAATATTTCTAGCTACATGATTTACAAGGCAACATGGTATTTATACCAAGGACTAAATCACAAGCTTAACAACTAAGTAAACTCCTATTGACTTAGACTAGACTTTGACTTAGAAACATTGACCTTGTTGACTTTGCTAGACTTGACTTTTCCTATTAAATCTTGGATACAATAATACACTAACAATCTCCCCCTTTGTATTCAAGATTTAATAAAATTTTGACATTAGTCTTCAGCACTTGATTCTTCAATCTTTAACTCTGACGTCTTTGAACTTTGAAGCTTTTAACAATCTTCAGTCTTTGAAGAATCTTTAAAAAGTCTTTTGCACTTTGCATCTTTGTAAATCAACATGTCTTGAATGAATCTTTGAAATCTTTGAAAAACTTCATCTTTGAAACTTCTTTGAACTTCTTTGAAACTTCGAACTTTTGACTTTGAAAAACTTCGAGGAATCTTTTAAAAACTTTATCTTCATCACTCTGATCTCTTGATCGTCTTTGGAAAAACAAACTTTCACGAATCTTCTAATTTGACTTTGAATAATCTCAGAATGATTTCTTTTCATCTGACTTGAACTTTCAGAATCTTCTTTAGAAAGTCTCTTTTCTTCAAATCAGCTTTGAAATTTGAATCTTTCAGAAATTTCTTCCATTTTTTGACATCTCATCTCTGAAATTGATCTTTGTAGATTTATCCCCCTTTTTTATGATTGTGAGCACCATAATCATCAAAACTTTCTCAATTTCAGCACTTTCTTTGAATCTCCCCCTTTTACAAACAATCTCCCCTTTTGAGATACATTTAACATTCTTCGCTCTTTTGATCTAAACAGCTGAATTATGAATTGTATATACCCGAATCTTTTCAAATTCAGATATAATGAACTTGGTAACCCTGATTCAACAAATGAAACAGTTAGGAGTGTCTGTCAGTAACACGGAGTTACTGTGTACAATGAATGTAAAATTTAAGGAGCTGGTTTGATGATGACTCCCCAGGACTTCCATTCAATCATTAAAACACACAAGGTTTATCTTTGAATGTTCTGACAGAAAAACAAATTTTCTGTGTGCTCGTGCTTGTGTATGAAAGAATTTAGCACAATGATTGTGTTTCATAAGGCTTAAATTGTGTAAACTGTTGAGACAGCAACAAGTATTACACGGACTCAATGTGCATGAAAGAGGTGCGAAGGTGGGGCAACTTTCCTTCTTTTTCAATATCTAAATCTTCCGAGTGAAGACTAGATAGCAGATATGTTGCGTTCCCAAAGAAAATGAAACATTTCTTTGTTAAGAAAGAAACGAGTGGCTGGTGGGGTAATTGCAAGAGTTGGCATGGGCTCACTGCCTTTTTCAATGATGGTCACCAAAGAATGTGAACCAATCAGATTTTGTGGTTGCCCGGCTCAGAAAGTGGTTGGTGCAGAGTTCTGATATTCTTTTAACTCTATTCTCACACCCTCTTTCTTTTTAACATTTAAGCTCACTTCTAATCAAACTCTCCTTTACATTTTACCTCAGCTCAATGAGAAAAACTCAACCGGATGAGTTATCTCCCCCACTCTTTGATTTTGACCCCTCACCCCTCATTCACTCAAGGATAACTTCCTGGGTAGGAAACACTGGTTAACGTGAATCCATGGAAGTTCTGTTTAAGTTCTCACACGAATCCCATGTAAGTTGTCCTAAAAGAATGGTTGCTCAACAATTTAACTTGAACAGTTAAGCTCAAAATGATAATATTGTCAGAATGTATGCTCATTTAAAATTAAGAATGAAATTTGAGCATTTGAACAATGAAGATCTCTCAAAACAAGGATATTGAATGAATGAAATGAAATCAAGAGAATTGTTTTGAGAATCTGACAATGTATCAATCAGATCAAATAAGATGGTTAGGGTATCAAAGAATTGGATATTTTGTTTATATGAACGAATATAAACAATTTTGCAATGAACGTACAAGATTAGAAATGATGATTGATGCTCAACAATATTTGAAAGCAAACGGGAGTATTACCATCGAAAAATTTGTTCGTTATGAGACATGGTAATAACAATTTCAAATTAAGTACTGAACCTGTGTGTGTGAATACTTTACAGTATATGGACAAGATAATACACGAGTATTAATCTTTGGAAACACACGGTCAGTTAAACATTGAAGCTCAATAATGAAAAACATTTAAAATCACACTTCTTAATTCATGAAATCTTTTGAGAATAGAGAAGTGGTTTGAACATTTAAGAGCACGTTTTTCATGCTTAAAAGTTGTTCTTCTTTCAAACAATCAGAGATCTAGGATTAGAAGATACTTACATTTAAGCTCCCCCTCAAATCATTATAGAATGATTTATATCAGATAAGCTCCCTCTGGATATTTACAAAATATCCTTATCTTTAAACCTTAAAGAACGGGTCCTGATCTGTCATGTGATCAGAAGCCACAATCCTTTACATGAAAGTTCGGGTTTTGAACTTTTTGTTCAAAAGCCTTAGTTCTTAACATTGAAGTACGGGTCTTGAATTGTATTATCCAAGAGCCTATGTTCTATGCTCCCCCTTAAACCTTGGGTGCCTGCAACACAGTTTTAGCTTTTGGTACCCACTGGTATTTGGGTCCTGATGAGTTAGTTGCAGTTCTTGTGGGGGTTACATAATAAGAACCATACCATTAATTAACAAAGTTTTTACTTACAAAGTCATGTGCTCCACAGTAAGAACAACAAATTTTCTTCTGAGCAATCCTGATAAGATGATTAGTAGAATAAAACGTATCAGAATTACCAAAAGAATTACCTTTATGCGCACTGTTCTTTTTGGCATTGGTTGTGGATGCAGATGCTTTGTCATTCTTCTTCTCTTCTTCTGAATAACTCTTCACTCTCCAGACCATCTGACTTTTCTTTGATTGCTTTCCAAGAGATTTTACATAATAGCTCGCTGAACCATCAACAGATTTGTCATAAAATAGATTAGATGGTCTGATCTGATTTGATTTGACAATGATTGGTTTGACACTTTTGTTTTTGAAAACATTTTTGTCATGGATAGAACTAGAAGCTGTTTTAAAAGAACAGACTGATTCTGTTGATTGATCAACAGGTGATTGATTAATCACATCAGCTGAAATCTTTTCTGACAAATTAACGTTTGCAGCTTCTAAATTCTTTATTTTTTCAGATAAAATGTGTCTTTCAGAAGTAAGTGTGTCAAACTTCTGTTTCAAATCAGATCTACCCATCTGTTCTTTAAGAATATCTGATGATAGAACAAACAATTTGGATGCGAGCTTAGATATTTCAGATTCAAACTATGAACGTTCTTGTTCAAAATCTATTTCCATGTTTTTTTCTTTTCTCAGAAATATCCTTGAAAATCCCAGCATTTTTCTTTTCAAAAAATTTCTTTTCTTGCTCAAAAGACTGCTTCTTTTCTTTGAAAATATTTCTTTCTTTTTCGAGCAAGTCTTGTAAAGTAGAAATCTGCTTAGGAAGTTCAGTGTTTTTATCTTCAAGAACTTTTCTTTACTTAGCAAATGTGTCTCTTTCAGTAATTAAATCTTTTCAAAATTAGACACTTGCTTGGAAAGTTTAATATATCTCAGCTCAAGATCCTTTTTCTCTTGTAAAGTTTTCATGGAAATCTCAGATGATTGTTGAATTGAAGATGTCTTCATATTTGATTTTTCTTTTTCTGCTCGGAGACTTATTTGCAGTTCAGGATTTTTCTTCTCCAAAACAGATATCTGATCTTCAAAAGCCTTAAACTTCTGTTGAAGCTTGACTGACTCATCTTTCAGCTCAGATGATTTCTTTTCAGTCGTCTTCATTTGGCTTTGAAGATTTGCAATCTTTCTGTCTTTCAACTTAATCTCTTTCTCACATGACTGAATAGTCTTTTCTTTTAAATCAATCATTTCCTCTTTCTCTTTTATCTCTTTCTCTTTCTCTCTTATCTCGTTCTCTTTTGCACTGATGATACCTGCAGAATTAGATTTCACAATATTAGTACACTTTATATAGTCAGAAGTTTTATCAGAGTTTGACAAATTAAATTTCAACTCCTGAATCTGTTTTAGAAGCACTGAATTCTGATTTTTCAGTTGATCTCGTTCAGCTTCTATTTTCGGTATCTCAGGCATGTATAAGACTACCATATCTCTTGCGAATAAAACAGTATTCCCTTTTTCATCAGTAGTAGGCATCTTGACAGATTAGATTAAAAAAATGATCGTCAAAAATCAGAAAATTATGACCACAATCAAAATATGTCCCCCTCCACAGACTTATCACGGGGGTTCCACTAGAAAGAAATGCTTGAATAAAATGATCGTTCCCAAACAAATCAGAAATGTTGACTAAAAAGTCAAACTTGGATCACACAAAAAAAATTTAATTTTCAGAAAAAAAAAATTTAAGTCTTGAAACTCGCAGATCAAGTAAACTCGCTAAGCACTATTCACTGAAAAACTCGCTAGACGTTATGTGCGCGTTTGAAAAACTCGTAGGCCACTGTGTGCGCGTTTCGAGAACTCGCAAGCCTCTTCTAGCGTGTTTCGCTCTAACTCGCAGCCTTTACTTGCGCGTTTTACCCAAACTCGCAAGCTTTGCTTAGCGCGTTTCTAAAACTCGCTAGCCTCTTTTAGCGCGTTTCGTTCAAACTCGCAAGCTTTGACTTGCGCGTTTATGAAACTCGATTGCCTCTGTTAGCGCGTTTCCAGCCAAAAATCAAATCCTTTGACTTGCGCGTTTGATGGTGAACTCGCAGGCTTAGCTTGCGTGTTCTTCAGACTTGAATCTTGCGCGTTCTTCAGATGAACTTGCGCGTTTGCTAGATCTTGCGCGTTTCGAGACTTTCGTTCACAAAATCGATCCAAAATGCTTTAAACCTGCAAATTGATTCTACAAATTGTACCAATAAGATCGAAATACATACTAGAACACTTTTCTATCAATTCTAACTCGTTAGAAGCAAGAAATTACAGTGCATTGATCGAACATACAAACTCTGAGTTCGTGAAACAGACAAATCAATAAAATCGAAAATTACATCAAACAAATGATCAATTCGTGTTTTTGTGTGAATACAAAGTGTTTACAAACATAAATCGAATTCAACTGAACCAATTATACACACAAATTTCAACATTTCAATGAAAAACTTGATCAAACAGTGACTTTTTCAAAAACGACTATTTTCTTGAATTTTTCAAGAAATTGAATCTGATTTGGTGATGAAATCTTTCTGAATTTTTTTGGTCTTCTCTGATACCAATTGAAATTGTAATTCCTAGATTCAATCAAGCTATTCCAACACTCTCAATCAAGATCATGATATAACAGTGTATATATTCTAGAGAGAGTATGTAGAGAGAGAAAGTGTTCATGTCATAGATCTAACAATGATATTACAATATTTCTAGCTACATGATTTACAAGGCAACATGGTATTTATACCAAGGACTAAATCACAAGCTTAACAACTAAGTAAACTCCTATTGACTTAGACTAGACTTTGACTTAGAAACATTGACCTTGTTGACTTTGCTAGACTTGACTTTTCCTATTAAATCTTGGATACAATAATACACTAACAACGTGTCACAAAAAGGGATGAGTGAAAGGCCAAACGGCTTTATCCAAAGGGTCAAATCACTGTCATTTCACCTTATGCACTCAAGTGCATATTTTTCTAAATTTGGATACAAAAACAATTTTACATCCGAATATTCATTTTTACAAATTACTCTCGAGCACTTACTCTCTCTCTCCAAAAAGAATTTGAACTTCATCTTCTTCTAATTACAACTCAACAATGGCGTCTTCAAATGAATGGTGCAAGCTTTTTCCCAAATCTGGCGAACCTTCAAGACTGTATCGTTTTCCAATCAAAGACAACAATCACATGATTCAGCTTGATTCTCCCAAATTTCAAGAACAATACGGAATAATCTGCGAGTTCTTCTCCAACTGTGAACTGACTCAATCCCTAACTGCTTTTACCAATGAATGTCCACTCTCGTTTGTTCAAGAATGATATTCTTCAAGTCACTACAGCGATGCACATAAAGGAATAATAGTCAAGTTCGACATATCTCAAGTCGTAAAATGTCGAATACTCATCAATCCTACTGTTCTAAGAGAAGTTCTCCCACTCCTAACAACTGAGGAACTTCAAATCATGCGTTTTGAAAAACGCCCAACTTCTTAAACCCTACTCCAGTTCATTCGAATGCTAGGTTACAACACTGAAATCACTAGATTGAGCAACTTCCGACGACAACATCTACCACCAATCTGGAACTTCATGTTCTCTGTCCTAAACAGAACTCTCACCTGCAAACTAGGGAGCATGGATCAAGCAACACCAGAAATACTGTCAATCATGTATGCCCTATTCTTCAATCGCAACTTGGACATGGCCGGCATAATCTTTGATATGATACTGACATCAATAGAGAAGAAGAACAAATGCTTGGCAAAGGACCCTGAACAAACGACCCAATCATCCAAAGTTCCTTCAATAACATTCCCAAGATTTCTGTCTTTAATCATCCATGCGGCGATCGAGAAACTTCATATTTTGATCGCCACTGAACAACCCAAAACTCCTTTCTACATAATAAACAGCTTCAAACCGACTATTCTATCTGAAGGCTATCCAGAAGCAAGAAGGATCCCTCACCACATGCTGAATCAGGTAAATCCTCAATCTATAGCCTTAGCTTCTTATCTCAGTGTTGCCCAAGGACTAGAACCAGTTCTGGGAACCCCAACACACTTAGGTCCTGAACCTGGAATGGAGAGTAAGAGCATCTCGGCTTTAGAGGGATCTGAGGACTCTGAAGTACAGAGCTCTCACAAGAGTGAACCAGAGGGTACTCTTGTTAGAGAAACCGAAGTTGAGAGAGATGACAGAGCACTTGAAAGGGCTATCAATGAGGAAGTAATAGAAGAAACCTCATCTGCTAGTGTAGAGGATAGCTCGACTAGCTCTGAGGAAAGTGAGGATGAATCTTCAAAGACTAGCTCTGAAGATTCTCAGAGAGAAGAGAGCAAGTCTTCTAAGGACATGGAAAAACCCGAGAGTTCTTCCCCTTCCATACAAAAAGATGCCTCAAGGCACATATATTTTAGAACACCAACCCTATCTCCCAGTCCAACCACAAAATCTAACATACTTGATCCAAAGGTAATTGTTATTGAATTAGAGGTGCACACCTCGAACCCAAACCAGCCAGCCACTTCAGAGGTACCTTTTTCCACCTCTGAAGTTCACATAACTGAGGAAACTCAAATTATGGATAAGCCCTCTTCACAGGACTTAGCCAATACTTTAAGTACTCAGTTGCCTCAGAGTACATCCGGAAATCCTACACATAATGATGCTTCTGTGGCTCATCTCTTACCCTTTAGGATATCCAGAAGTAGTTGTCCAACTCAGGGACAATGGATTGCCCTACAAGAACAAGGATTGACTTGCCTGGATCGCAAGCTCAACTCCCACATTCACTTCCAGTCCTCTGAATCTGAGGAGGAGGACTTGGTTGAGAACAGAACACTCAGAGATGATTCTCCGGAACATCAAGGATTGAGTGGAAGTCCTTCCAGAGACAACATCAAAACAGCTCTGAACGAAGGCTCCTCTGAACTCGAGGAAAAATTGGCTACATGTGTCGTAACCAATGTACCCCTCTATGAACTTCTCACAAAATCTGAGTTCTAGAGATTCTGTGAGGAAGTCAGAGGCTCCATGAATGAGCATAACTTTCAGAGCATTGACGGTTCAGAGACCTCTGCTCTTCGCTCTGAAAACACAAACCTCATAGCAGAGGTTTCCACTCTGAAGACCCAACTATTGGACTCCTCTAACAGAATCCAAGAGTTGGAACAAGAACTGTTCAGACAGAAGGATCAATCATCTCTGGAAATATCAAATCTTAAAGCTCAGAATGCGTCTCTTCAAATTCAAGCATCTACAACCATCGATGTCCAGAAGGCTCTACAAGAACTGAGGGACGAGGTAGTAGCCACCAGATCATCTTCACTCTCAACAGATCAAATGGCCTCTATCTCTGACCTCATCAAAACTACAATTAAAGCCTATGTTCCACCTGTCAGCGCACCATCAGCAACACCACAGCCGCCACCACGAACTTCTGAAGACCTCATCACTAAAAGTGATCTGGCCTCTTTCAAATCCGCAATCATGTGTAGAATGCTGACTTGTTCTTCCAAGATCTCTACCATTGCTCAGAAGCTGGTCAAAGCTACTCTGAAACTTCATAACTATAAATCAGAGGACCAGATTGCTGAAATCAGAACTGCGGCTTTAGAGGCAATAGAATCCATTCAGAAGACACTTCTGGATCCCAAAGGAAAAGGAATCGCTGAACCTAACACTCCCAAATACAAACGCAAGTTTTCTGGTGGGACTTGTAGTGATGCAGTGAAGAAAGCCATATTTGATGATTCTGAGGATTCAGATGATGATGAGAATTCTGAATCACAAGATAAGGAGATCAGAGATACAACCGCGCACACCTATAAAGCTACTCCCTCTGCACAAGTTCAAGAGAAGGAACCAGAGAGGAACACCACCTCTTCTGATGAAAACAGAACGTTGCAAACATTCACAACACCGGTGATACTTTTCGCCTCATCAACACCAGGTGTTCCAATCACTCCAGTTACCGATGCAACTCCAAAGAAAATTGGAGCTCTGAAAGAGGAAGAAAACGATCAGTTAGTAGATTTTTCTACATCCTCTGAAGATGCATTCTCATCACCCGAAAGACAACCAATGGTGATGAGAGATGCCTTTGACTCAGAGTCTGAGAAAGAACAGAAAGATTCTGAAAGAGAGAAAGAAGTTGCTGGAGATGAGATCGAAGTAATTGATGTCGAAGAGTATGTTTTCAAAAACGCTCAACCTCATCATATCTCAACAGCTTCAGAATTAAGAGAATCTCCAGAGATAGATGGATATATCTCTGAACAGCCTTTAGAGATAACTCAGTCACAGCTCAAGGACAAAGAAACCATGGTTGTTGATGAACAGGTTCCTCAAGAGAATCTTGTTCAGAAAACAAGCATCGGTTTACCAGCCAAGGTCTTCACTCATCCTCCCACATTCTTAGATTCCACTCCTGAAGCATCGATAGAAGATCACTTTCGGCATATATACTGTGAGTTCAATATAGAAGACACTCAAGTAATCCCTCCGAATCCAAGAATCAGAGAGGATATGCCAGAATACGAACAAAGATTCATACAGTCAAAGACATCACCAAGAAAGGCGGTTCTCAACGATGCTCCAATAATAAAAGTTGAGAAAATCACTGAAAAGACATTCGCCTTCAACAAAATCATATATAGGCATTATGTGGTGACTCGATCTGATCAGAAGATTTACGAGTTCAATGATAATGATCTCGTAAATCTAAATCCTTATGATCTCACTCATCTCTATGCCTACTGCTTTGCAAGATACGATTCAGGAAGAAGGGAGATAAGAATGGGCATGGTTGAAGTAATACGGGCAATGGAAGCTTACATCAAACACAGAGCCAAACGTGACTTTCAAATTGCTCTGAACTTGGGTGAAGAAAAGCTCGAAGTGACTGAACCAGTGGAAACCATCGAAAACCTGGACAAACAGAAGACTGGATCAATCATTGAAGAACCTATGGGTTTTATCTACAGAGTGAACCAAGAAAAGAAAATGTTTCTAGCTTCGCAAGTAGCGAAGTATTATGATGAAACCTTGAAAGGCGTACAAAAGATGATTCATGTGAAGCAAGAACGGCACAGAGCAGACCTACTGGCGAAACTAGACTTGGAAATTGGCTCAATGATTAACTTCAGAGAGCTAATCATGAAGTTTCATAGGATATGTTCTAGTGATAGGTTATGAATTTTTTTTTTGAATATTATTCTCTTGTAATTCCAAATTCTTATAAGTATTATTTACAGAGGATGACTTTCTCCTCTTCGCTTTCTAGTTAAATGTTCTATGTGTTCTTTATTTATTTTCAATACTTAGGGGGAGATTGTTAGCCCCAAATCTGAACCAATGAAAGTATTGAAAATAACTAAGTCTTCATCTAAAGACTTTCAAGGGACATCAACAAGTCTGTCTTTGAAGTCAGTTCAGACTCAGTCTGAAGAAAGCAAGATTGTCTCTGAAGTCAGTTCAGAGTCAGTCTGAAGAAAGTATGTTTGCCTCTGAAGTCAGTTCAGAGACAGTCTCACAGAAAGACATCAGAGAGCCCCTCATCAGAGATCCTACTTCAGAGCTCTAAATATGTTCACTCTGAATTTCTTGACAAAGAAGAACAGATGACACGTCACCTTGTGATAAGATTTACTTTCTAGAGTAGGTCACTATTCAAGCATGCCTTGATCTTACCTCTTAGGTAAGACACTGTTCAATATCTTGATCTTACCTCTTAGGTAAGATATTGTTCAAGCCATGCTTCTATTTGTCAGATAAGTACACTGTTTACTTTATGGTCCTATAAAAAGGACCATCACCTTATTGTTCAAAGTGTGCTTGAGAAGTCTTATAACTGATCATATAAGTTGAATATTTTATTCAAAGAATATCTTGTTTATCTATTATTTGTTTTATGAACTGTGATATTTGAATCTCCTTTGATATTAAACTATACTGCTTCCGCTGTTATTACTCTTATTGTTTATATCATTGTTGTGAGATTAAATCTGGGATCCAAAATTTTTTTGGGGCCCCCACTCTCAAGTCCAGCCGTCCAGTCCATGACCATGAGTCCAATAAAAATATTAGAAAGCTAACTTTTCTTTCTTAGTCCAAGTCCAAACCCTCAAATTCAATCGGTCGCTCACGGCTCATCAATCGACCGCAGGCTCATCTCCTCACCTGAATCGACAATCGCTCATCTCCTCTCCGGCTCTCCCCTCTCTGTCGCACACAATAGGTTGTCGACATCTCAGTTTTCTCGACATCTCTCCTCTCTATCGCACACAGTAGCACAAAACAGCAGCCAACAGGTCGACATCTTAGTTCTCTCGACTCTCTAGTCTCAAACTCTCAGCCTCTCGGGAACACAGCAGGTCAGCAGCCAACACCCAACCTCACTCTCCAAATCAATAGACAATGGAGTCTGTATTGTAGTAGTCAATGGAAGAGGAACCAAATCATGGGCGAAATCCTCCAAATCCAAATGATATCCCAAGTTTTTTAACTTCATCTTCATCTTCATCAAACAACTTCTGAACAGCCTTTAAGTCACAGGTTTTTTTTTTATTTTATTCAAGTTTTAATTTTAAAGTGTCATTGCTCATAATCTCATTACTTGTTTGAGTTTGAAATTTTTTGATTAGTTAGGTTTAATTTTATTTGAAATTATTTGATTAACTGATTAGCTTAGGTTTAACTTTATTTGAAATTGTTTGATTACTTACATACTTTGATTGGATTTTAATTTGTTTTGATACATCTCTATGCCTCTATGATATGAAATGTCTACTTTAGGACTTTACTCTTTAGGATGTTCACTTGTTTGAATTGTTGATAGAACATAGATTTAGAAGTTGAATTGTGGAGTCCCATTGATTTTAACTTCATCTTCATCATATAATCCTCCAACATCCACTAAACATGGACGGACCTACTGTAACATCCCAACCAGAAATACGAGATAACAATTTAACCTTAATATTAATAATGCCAACACGACCCCAAGCGTACAATATAATTTCAAGGTTTGCATGGGTAATCTATTCACAACTGAGATACTATTAATAAATGTCCAAAAAAGAACGGACTTCTAACTCTTCCGCTACATCTTCTCCTTTCCTTTATCCGCCATTTCTAAAACTCGCTTGCCTGAAAAGATTTTTAGTTTAAAAGAGCGAGGGTTAGACCGAAGGTCTAGTGAGTCCCCTCTAACAGATGTGCAATTAAAATAACTTTTCAGAATTTTAAACAGCATTTAATAATGGCACATAAATAAAACAAGGTACGGACCACACGACCGTCAAAGACGATGTGTCTAACTCGCGCTGCCTTAATGTTGGGACACTCCCTCAACGACATAAACGGGCCACACTCCTCGGCACGAGTAGGCGGGCCACACTCCCCGACTTAGGTCACGTAACAATAATGTATGCATACATTTAACAACAACAATGTCAGGATCGAATTCTCAACAAGAATTATAAATACTCAGAAACTAATATCAAAGGAGTTTGCGGAATAACACTTTGATATTCAATGAAACAGTAAACAAACAGTAAATATGATAATCAACTTGTAAACTTGTATTGAATGCTTTAAATCACAAGATTACACACACAACCTCAATCTTGAAGAACAGATTCTTTCAAGACGAATTCTACTTCTCTAGAATTAGGAACTACGCCTTGAGGTTGTTTTTTCTCAAACAAAAACTCAGAATTAATCTTTTTTAAAACTACTCTATCAATTCTATACATATACTGAACAAAAGATAATTACAATTAATTAAAATATCTTCAGAATATCTTCCATGAATATCTTCAATCTATCCAGCTGTCATTCTTTTAATCCGGATCTTCATCTCATAAGCAGCACTAATCACCTTGGAAGTATTAACTCAAACTTGGCAGCATTAACTACTAAGCAGCACTAACCTCTAGCAGTACTAACTAGCTAAGCAGTACTAACTTTGTTCAAGCAACACTAACTTTGACTAGCAGCATTAATTCTACTAGAAGCAGTAATACCTAGCAGTATTAAACTTGAATTCCTCTGGCAGTAGTAATTCTGTACTAGCAGCATTAAACACTTAAGCTTTTCTTCAATTCCCAACAATCTCCCCCTAACTTGACTTTTAGAAAGAGAAGTCAAGTTCTTCAGATCTGATCTTCAAGATGCTTTCAACACCTCATAATCAGTTTCCCAAATTTGGATCTAGGCCCATACTTTGATTGATAGTTCTTCTCACCACAACTTTGGCCATTTCAGAATCCTTAGCGCATACTAGCTTAGCTTTCAGCATCCCTTCAAGTTTCTGCTTGCTATGATCATATATTTTGTCAACTAGGTAGTATTCATGATAACATTTGTCAATGGTAATCATGTATACACCACAGTTTTCAAATAACATCCAGTGAGTAATCTTCTTAAATCCATACTCATGATGAAGATCTTTAATTATGTGAACCACCTTCTCTGGATCAAACATCATACATAAATATTCCATTGCCACCTTGAGAAGATTTTCTTCATTACCTTTCAACACAGGCTCATAGAGTTTCATCCCCACTTTATACATTTCTTCTATGTCTGCTCTTGAACAACCTCTGGTAACTCTCCCCCAGGTTGAAAATGCTTCAAATGAACCATCAGCTCTTTTGATTCTGAAAAAGTCCTTTCCATTATCTCTTAGAATGTCCCAAAAGATGATCTCAAGAGCTTTCATGGAGATTGGAACAGCCTTAATGGGTTCTACTTTAGTCATGTAAATATCTATATTCTCATCAGTTTGTTTATTTGGCTGTTCTGGATTATGCACTTGTTCTGCTGCAGTTTCTTCTTTTTCCTCCACTCTTGGCCTTTTAGACTGCTTTTTGGAAGCAATTGTCTTCACCCTCTTTCCAGATTTGGCTTCTACATCAACATTCTCATGTTCTTTCTTCATCTCTTAGCTTTGTCCTTTGAGGGTGTGGTCTCCTCAGGGAATGGTTGTTGAATATTGAGGTCATGCCTCTCCTTCATTCTTCTCTCAGCCTCTTCCCTTTGAGTTGAATCACCTTGAAGCTTTGCCATTTCTTTCTTGTATAACTCTTCAACCTGATTGTATGCCATGTTTGTAAACATCTCCCCCTTGACTCCAATTGCACCTTTCAGGAAATTTATCATTTTTCTTCTTTCCTGATTGGCCAAAAAGGTCTTGGATGGTTGTCTTTTCTGCTTTTGAGTTGGCATCTTTTTGACTTGAAGTTTCTTGGCCTGAGTTGCTTCTTTGATACTTTTCTGATACTCTGCATTTAGCTTTCTGGCCATGATCTTTGCAAGTTCTCTATCTGTCTCAGTTTGCAGTTGTTCCTCCTTTTCCATTTGATCTTGAAGCTGCTTTGCTATTTCCTCATCTAATTCAATCTGAGTTTTTTTCTTTGCAGACAATTCAGCTTCAACCATCTTTTCCTTTCCTTTTCCCTTTGTATCCTTCAAGATTGCCTTTTCTTTTCCCTTCTTTGAGATCCATTCTTCATTGATGACTACTCCCTTGGCCTTTTAACTAGCCTTAGGAGTATCATTTTTGGCTTTAACTAAAGTTTCTGCAATCTCCATTTCCTCTATAGAGAGCCCTGTTTCTGCTTCTTTTGCCTCAGCAGCATTAACTGTTTCTGCTGTTTCAGCAGCATTAACAGTTTCTGCTTCTTAGACAAAATCTGTTTCTGCTTCTATTCCATGCTCTGTCTCCCCCTTAACTTCAACTTTCTTTTCAGAAGACCTTTCTTTCTCTGTTTCTCCCTCTTGCTTCTCCCCCTTGTTGAAAGGATCTTGAACATTGGATCTCTTCTTGAGTACAAATTGTTTTCTCCTCTTCTTTTGTATCAGCCTAGTCACCATTTTCTTTAACTTGGCTATCTGTACTTGTTGTGACAGGATTACCAGCTTCATTTCATCTATCTCTTTGCCCTGTTTAAGAACATCCATGTTGATGTTTCCTATGGTTTCCATCAATTCATCATAGTTATATCTGTCCTCACCTTCTCCAGGAGTGTTACCCCCTTTTGAATGATCATTGGATCTTTTATTAGTGGAAGCCTTCTGCCTAGCAGAAGCACTACCCACCCCCTTGGTTTCTTGGCACCGGGGTCCTTTGGTTGATTTCTCACCCAAAGTTTCCATGGGAAAGGTCTTAGAGATGTTACCACTGTCCTTCTCTGTGCTAGCAGAAGTAGGGGCAGCCTTCTCACCCATATGCTCTTCCATCTCCTTAGAGAGCACCTCCTGAGGGTTGGGAGACACCCTATTGGTTTCCCTTTGGATATTCTCTAAAGGAGAATTCTCCCTTAGAGGGCTTAAAGGCTGAGTGGGTGAAAGTACAAGAAGGGAAGGAGCCTTCTTTACCTGTTTCCTTTTGTAAGTTTGGGTAATAGGAGAAGTGGGCTTATAAAGTAGGGGCTGTGGGATAGATATAGAGTGGGAAGGTTGGGTTTGGCTAGCAGTGGGAATGTCTAATGAGGGCCTTGACCCTGCTGCCATACCTTCTTGTGGTTGGGACACCACCATCATTGTTGAGAACAATGGGTGTCAACTCCTTCCGAGTCCCTAGCAGATCTTCTCATGTTTGAGAAAACCTTGCCTTTAGGGGGTTTAGGTACATATACCCCATCAAAGTGAGGTATGACCGTCAACTCATTAGTAATAACTGCCTGAACAAACCTGGGATACATGAAGAAACTCTTCTTGTTGTCCAGATTTGAGACAAGATCATTGAAGATCATTTGAGAAAAGTTGTACTTTCTAGCAGTGGATAAACATACCAATGCATAGGCAATTGGACTGCTAAATTGGCTCCAGCCAGTTGTTTTCTTAGAAATACAATGCATCAAGGTATGAACAAATAACCTCCATTGGGGTGAAAACTTAGCTTTAAAAAACTTGAAAATCCCCAATGGGCCTTCATACCCCATTCTGGTGAGGTTTGAAAACAAATCCTCATTTGGGATAGAAGAAATACCTGAAGCATCGTCTAGACGTAGACAGATGCGAATAGTCTCCTCAGTAACTGTCAAGGGTTTGTCACACACCCTTGTTTTGATGCATATCTCTCCATTTTCAAAGCTGGTAGTGGCATTGGCCCAGAATTGCCTCCGATGCTCTATGTAGATGGTAGGGGACACAGTGAGAGCATGAGCAATATGACTTGTCCTTAAAAAGTCGACTATCTGATGAAAACCTTCGGCTTGTTTTGGCTTTTGGAGCATGGCTATCTCGTTGTGTTCATCAATAAACGTCATTGAAGCCATTGAACTTGAGTGTTCTTGTCTGAAAACTTGGTACTTGAGAGAAAAGGTTAGAGCGCAAGTGAACAGTATGCAAAGAGTCGTTATGAACTTTTTAGGCGGGCAAAGGGTATTTATAGTATTCGGATTAAAAGCAGTATTAACTTTAAAAAAATAGTGAAAACAGTATTAACAGTGAGCAGTATTAACCACTAGCAGTATTAACTGAGAGCAGTATTATCTAACTAGAAGTATTATCTGAGAGCAGTATTAACCACTAGCAGTATTAACTAACTAGCAGTATTAACTGAGAACAGTATTAACTACTAGCAGTATTAACTGTGCACTGGCAGTATTAATACTGTACTAGCAGTACTAATACTGTACTGGCAGTATTAACCATACTTACACTTTTAAGCTTGTGAAGAACTGAGTACTAATACTGTAATGGAAGTATTAACCATACTTACACTTTCTTCTTCACTCTGATTTGATTCAGTAGATGGCTCCTTTTCACAGTCTTCAACAGGATTCACTTTAGGTATGGGAAAAATTACAGACTGAGATATAGTTTCTTGAACTTGTGTAGTCCCTGATCCTCCATTTCCTGAACCTGCATACTCATTACTACTTAAACCAAAAGAGTTAGTTAGTGAATCAATGTCAAACAGCCACTGAGGACCAGACCCAATAGGATTTGGTGTGTTCTCATTGCATTTGACATTGTCACTTTCTTTAATTATTCTAGAAGAAGAATTAAAAACTCTGTAGGCCTTACTCTGAGATGAGTAACCAACAAGAAATCCATCATCTGCCTTGCTATCAAACTTACCTAAGTGAGATTTGGTATTGAGAATTGTACAAGGACACCCAAAAGGTTTGAAAAATCCAATAAAGGGTTTTCTTTTATTTAAAAGCTCATATGGGGTCTTGTTCTTTGGTTTGACTACTAGTACTCTGTTTTGGACATAACAGGCAGTATTAACTGCTTCAGCCCAGAAAGTAATTGGCAATTTTGAATCAGCCAACAGAGATCTAGCAGCCTCTATTAGTGTCCTATTCCTTCTCTCAGCAACTCCTTTTTGTTGTGGAGTCCTAGGAGCACTATATTGTCTCTCAATTCCTTTTTCTTCACAAAAGGTGTTTAGGTCAATATTTTTAAATTCGGTTCCATTATCAGACCTAATGACTTTTACTTTTTGATTAGTCTGGTTTTCAATTCTTAGAATAAATGATTTGATCAGTCCACTTGTCTCATCCTTAGTCCTTAGAAAATATACCCAAGTAAATCTAGAGTAATCATCAACAATAACTAAGCAGTATGATTTCTTCCCTATGCTCATCACATTTGTAGGGCCAAACAGATCCATATGTAATAACTGGAGGCAAGAAGAAATTGAATTTAACTCTTTGGTCTTATGAGAAGTTTTGTGTTGTTTGCCTTTAAGACAAGCAACACAATGATCATCACATGAAAAGACTTTTGATGGTAAACCTCTTACAAGATTGTTTTTAACAAGTTTGTTCATTGTCTTGAAATTCATGTGACACATCCTTCTGTGCCAAAGAGAGGATTCATCCACAGAAGCTTTTGAAACAAGACAGTTCAGGGATGAATCACTTGAAACATTGTCCATATCTAGACAATACACATTGTCCTTTCTTGGAGTTCTAAGTAGTATCATGCTTTCATCAACTACCTTGAACTCTGGAGCAAGGATCATACATTCTGTATTAGTAAATAATATACTATGTTGTTTGTCACAAACCTGTGATACACTTAACAGGTTGTACTTTAGCTGATCAACATAGTAGACATCCTCAAATGTCATCTTACCGTTTGTAACATTACCTTTCCCACTTATTTTACCACCTGTGAGATTGTCTCCAAATGCAACATGTCCTCCATTGATAGGCTTGAAATCCTGAAGGCATGACATGTTGCCTGTCATGTGCCTAGAGCAACCACTATCCACATGCCATATGCTCTTCCCCTTGAGCTGTTGGTTGCCCTGCACATATGATAAATCAGTTAGTATGGATTAGGGACCCAAGCCAAAGTGGTCTTGGGTACCCCTTTCTCATCAAAATATTTACATTCTTTCTTGACAAGATTTTTAAACTTTGACTCCTCATTACTGGAGTACTTTGTTACAATAATGGGTTTGGATGCATATTTGCTAGAAGCAGTACTTTGTTACTGTTTTAGCAGCAGTAACTGTGTTAGCAGTAGTAACCTTTGAAGAAGTACTAACAGTGTTAGAAGCATTAAAATTCTCAGCAGTACTAACACTGTTAGCAGCAGTATTGCTACTGGCAGCACTATCCTTGTCAGCAGTACTATTTTATGTAGCAGTACTAACAGTTTTAGTTCTTCTAGGCACCCACATTTTAATACTCTCTTTTAAAACCTTTTTCTTCATTTGGCCTTTGGTTTCAACAGACTTCTTAGCCACATGTTTCTTTCCAGCCTTCCTATAACCAACAGGTTTTGGCACAAATCTTTGAAAGTTCATCTGTTGGTTAATAGGGTTAAAGAAACAGTATTTAGCCAAATGATTCAACTTGCCACATATGAAACAAGGTTTTGGTCTGATTATTTTATTCATATCAACTCCTTGTTTCTGAGCCCATTGATTATTCCAGTTTCTTTGGTTACCTCTTTTTATACCAGAATTTAGGCTCTCAGATTTATTGCAAGCACACTGTTTACAAGGGCCAGGATTCACAACAGTGGTCTGTTTGTAATGGACCTTGTTAGCCTTTCCTTTGGTCTTCTCTATCTCTTTAGACTTGACCCAGATCCTTCCACCACCCTCATTGGTAACAATGTTGTTTTCTAAGGGTATCTCTTTACTCACATCATTGTTCCTCTTCTTACTGGCTTCTTTCTCAGTCATATCCTTAACAACTACCTCATCCAAAGGATCTATCTCAAAATCTTTCTCAGACAAGTCCTTTTTCTCCTTGGTCTCTAACAGATCTGATGTAGGAGAGATATAGTTGTTGTTGTAAGGAGGGGGTGTGTTGTTGTATCCAACACCAGACTTCATCTTATCATGAATCTGAGCCTTTAGAAGAGAATCCATTGCTTTTGAAGCATATGAAAACTTTTCTATATCAAGCTTAACCTTATCTAATTCTTCTTTCAACCTATCATTCTCTTCTTTGGACTTAGACAGTTTGGTTTCTAACTCCTTCTTTTCCCACTTCCAGTAGTTTGTGTCATAAGAGTGTTGAAGTTCATTGGCTTGAAAGCCTTTGATTTGTTCTTCAAACCTCTCCACTATCAACACATAATCTCTTCTGTCCTTTTCTAATCTTTTGAGGTCATCACACATGTTTTGGTTGTGATCCCTGTACCTTTTGACAGTGTCTATGCAAGATTTAGGGCAAAGATTAGAAATTACCTCAGAAGGGAGATCAGACACATCTGCCATAACAGCTTGGTTCTGAATGGCTTCCTCATCCTCGTCACTCCAGTCAAATCCCATTCCTTGTTAAGACACAAGGGCTTGAGCAGAGTTCTTGTTTTGATTGAAACCACCATTCTGGGCTTGTTGGTGGTTGTTGTTTTGCACACTACTTCTACACTCTTTAGCAAAGTGTCCCTTCATGTGGCACTTGTAACATTCCACCTTTGTTTTATCAAAACCAGCTCCATCTTCTCTTCTTTGAGAGAAGTTGTTACTCCCAGTTCTTTTAATAAACTTCTTTACCCTCATAGATAACATGGCTATCTGCCATTTAATGTCCATCTCCTTCAGATCATCAGGGTGAAGTTGTTCCAGATCATCATTAATCAAAGAGTTGTTGCTGTGACTGGATAAAAAGGCTTCAAAGATAGTTTCAGTGCCTTTTTCTGAATTCACTCCACTGGCAGCACTAACTGCTTCAGGGTTGGCAGCAGTATCAGTAGATGCTGATAGAAGTGCAGCATTGTGAATGTACCCAGTGGGCTTTTTCTTGGCTTCTACCTCATATTCAAATACTCTTAGATCATTATACAAATCATCTAGTTCCTTCTCCTCCAGATTGTCACTCTGTCTATATGAGACAGTGTACATAGTCCATTCATCTCCAAGAGATCTGAGGAACTTCCTGTTGATATCATCTTGCTCCATCTTCACTCCAACAGTAGCCAGTTCACCAATAAGCTTGTTGAATCTGTCAAAAGTTTGAGTCATTGACTCATTCTTTGAAGAAGTGAAGTTCTCATACTGCTGCTTCAGAACATCCCTTTGATTTCTTTTGATGCTTTTAGTTCCAGCAAATCTTTTCTCTAGAGCATTCCAGAGAATTTGAGCATCGGTGCAGTTGCAAAATTGATGCTGATATTTATTGGGGATGGCCAAGAGCAGAGTGCTCAAGGCCTTCATCTCTGTTTGTCTGATCTTTCTCTCACCATCTGTCTTTGGTGGAGGTCTTTTCCCATCTGGTCCAATCTTTCCTGCTTCAGAGGGTCCATCAATGATGTCCCACATTGAGTAGTCTGTGAGAAGAATGTATTGCCTGATTCTGATCTTCCACATGTCAAACTCACTGGGTTTGAGAATTGGGACCTTAGAAACAAGAGTACTGTTTGATTCTGCAAAGTTTTCCATGATGAATGAATAGATGTTTCTGAGAGAACAGTCTCTGATACCACTTGTCAGGATCGAATTCTCAACAAGAATTATAAATACTCAGAAACTAATATCAAAGGAGTTTGCGGAATAACACTTTGATATTCAATGAAACAGTAAACAAACAGTAAATATATGATAAACAACTTGTAAACTTGTATTGAATACTTTAAATCACAAGATTACACACACAACCTCAATCTTGAAGAACAGATTCTTTCAAGACGAATTCTACTTCTCTAGAATTAGGAACTATGCCTTGAGGTTCATTTTTTCTCAAACAAAAACTCAGAATTAATCTTTTTTAAAACTACTCTATCAATTCTATACATATACTGAACAAAAGATAATTACAATTAATTAAAATATCTTCAGAATATCGTCCATGAATATCTTCAATCTATCCAGCTGTCATTCTTTTAATCCGGATCTTCATCTCATAAGCAGCACTAATCACCTTGGAAGTATTAACTCAAACTTGGCAGCATTAACTACTAAGCAGCACTAACCTCTAGCAGTACTAACTAGCTAAGCAGTACTAACTTTGTTCAAGCAACACTAACTTTGACTAGCAGCATTAATTCTACTAGAAGCAGTAATACCTAGCAGTATTAAACTTGAATTCCTCTGGCAGTAGTAATTCTGTACTAGCAGCATTAAACACTTAAGCTTTTCTTCAATTCCCAACAAACAATTTATAACACACTTGAACAATTGAATAAAATCATGGCATCATAATTAATTCAAAGTTTAAAATAAACTTCACATGCTTTCATCATCAAAAGGTTTAGTTTAGAAAAACTCACCTGTCGTCCTTTGCTTAACGTTTTACGTCTACCTTTATAATCCGGGACCAAACCTATAAAACAATGCATTCCCGATGAATTCTCGATACTCATTAATCTAACAAAGTTGGTCCTAAGCCCCAAAAATCTCCACAGTCTTCTATTAAATACGAGAACTCGTCTTCCTAAAATTTTAGACTCAATGAAAAATTAATGCACCCGAAAATGCTACCCCGAAACTGGGTTAATCCATAAAATGGGGCCCAACTATAATAGTTAATCAAACATAAATTAAATTAAATTAAACTAAAAGGACTTGGCCCACAATTTCCCAGATTTGGGCTTTGGCCCACTGCAAACCCCGGGGACCGGGGTTGGATTCTCCAGCGACCGGAGTCTGCTCCAGCTTCGACCGGAGAGTGCTGATCGGACTCCCACTCCTCATGAGCGGTGCATAAGGTTCGACCGGTTAATAGAATTCGACCGGTGCCTGGGTTTCGACCGGTGTCCCCTCCGAAGCTAGCACCCTTAATATAGAGAAACAATCGAGAAGAGAGTATGATTTACCTTCAAAGCAGATGCAAAGAAACCTTGAGAGCTATCTTCTTTCCTCCTACACTTTTTTTTTCCAAATCCAAAATGCTCACACTCACATAACTCTCTCTCTCTCTCTCTAAAAGAAAAATGCATCCGCCACATAGAGAAATGAGAGGAGAGAATATGGTTTAACCCTATCTTCTTTTTCTTTTACCCACTTACAAAAAGCTCCTCCCACTTTAGGATTTAGACAAATTATTCCACACATTTCCTAACTTTAATAATCAAACCCGGATATTACAATATTCCCCTCTCAAAAGAATTCCGTCCCCAGAATTCCTTCATCGAGCAAACTGGGATATTGATTCCTCACATCCGATTCTAACTCCCAAGTCGCTTCCTGACCCTTGAGGAATTGCCACTGGACTTTCACCAGTTGAATTCCCTTGTTCCTCAGATTTCTTCACTTTACGATCTAAATGATCACAAGTTCCTTAGCATAACATAGTTTCTCATCTGCTCGACTATCGCCCAAAGGCACCACCACATCTACTTTCACAAAACACCTCTTCAGATAAAACACATAGAATAAGAGATGATTCCCACTCAGATTCTCGGTGGATTTAGATTGTAGGCTATCTCTCCCAACTCACTCGACAATAGCCGGCTAAGAGAATCGCTTCTCTCCTTGCTTGCAAGAGTATAAGCAAGCCAACGACCCATCAAATCTAGGTTTTAACTTTCATTTCCTTCTGAATCGGTCACATCCTTCCCGAACGAGACTGGTAACTTTACGTTTGTCGCCGCTTGGGACTGGTGACTCAAAATCTCAATCCAACCAAAATAGTACCATTCGATAATCCAAGCCATTTTGATCTATACATAGCCGCACGAAACCATCAGATTACCCCTCGAGTACAACAACTTCTTTGACCGATAGAATTTTACCGGAGTCAGCACCACAACACATGCATCATTGATTACATAAACACTCCACTCACCAACATATCACATCATCATCTGTAGACATCACCGACATCTCACAGTCACGAATTTCTTCATCATGAAACTTGCCAATGCAAGCAACCTCCCCTAGTACGACATAAGTTCGACCCACATGATCTCAACTCCTCGGAATTATCCAAAACTCACACACCAATATGTCTCGCCCCCAGCGTCATCACTTCAATTACTCACATATTGGTAGAAACTTCCTCAACTATAAAATCCTCGTAAACCATCAGTTCCAACTGGCCAATTAATGCGACACATACTTCCATTTCTCATTGCATCCACAATCACCCGACCAATTACGCCATAAAACCCATCTTCACCCGCTCTATACGGAAAGACCAAGCTCATACAACTTTTTCCAAGTGGTTTAACACGGGACAACAGACTCACTTGGAATTCCCTTTTCACGCATTGCCAACACTGACACTATGGTTCTTCGTTCCAAGAACTACTTCCCAACACCTCTACCTTCCTCTTTGAGGATTTCAAACCCACTTCTAGCGACCGACTCGCTGATTAGCAACGTGAACTTTTAGTCAGCTGCACTACTTTGATTAATCATACTCGCACCGCACCAACGCCATAAACTTGTCTTTTCAATCCAAACACACATTTGCACGTGTTGACATGTTTTCAAAGCAAATACCTCGAAAGGCACACACTCACCTAAATGCCTGATATGAATGGTTTGAAAAAAGAAAACTCCAACAATTTGTTTGGCACACAATGTATGGGACTCAATGACATTGAAGGCTATTTACTCTAATAAGGTCCACTGCTTGCACTCACCACCGCCCATCTCAGACTTTCTACTTCTGACCAACCCATCACGATCCTCACGTTGGCCACTACTTCCAGCACCAATGGTTCCCAACATCCTTGAATGTCCAGGTACCATATACTATCGTAACTACCATTTCGCAAAACGTGCATCCTCACTTTTATCCTCAAACAAACTTACCAACCATATCTTGATTTCATTGATCCTCACTACATTTTATTCGTCAACACAAATTTCGTCTCTCAACCAACCTTCGGTTGGCTACAGCTCCGAAAGCCTCATTTTATCCTTTGATTATTGATTTAACACTCTCCTGCTTCTCCTAAACGGCATACCACTCTACTAAACCGAAGACCCCCTTGGAGCGAAAAGCTCACCCCCTACTATCATTCTCTTCCTTATGGAATCAAAAGGTCCTATCTCATCGAAATGTCTACATCCCGATCGACAATCATCCTAACGGTATTAACCTTCCAATCATAAATGAACTCGCCCAACATTCCCGATCAACACTATCAATACATAGACAGGACCCTCTACCCTAAACCACACTAAACAATAGCAATCGAGTATGCCTATGTACTTGTAAATTCATAATGACATTGGCCAGATGCGATTTTGAATTTACCTTACATGAGGGTTCTCGCTATTGTTGTCACGCCTCTCGATAAACAAGGTCTCCCTAAAAGATTCCCTAATTTCTCAGTTGGGTTCATCTATCCCACAGTTTAAGTTTAGGCCCATCCGGTCACCTAAATCCCTTAAACTATGGCTCTGATACCAACTGTAACAACCCAACCAGAAATACGAGATAACAATTTAATCTTAATATTAATAATGCAAACACGGCCCCAAGCGTACAATATAATTTCAAGGTTTGCATAGGCAATCTATTCACAACTGAGATACTATTAATAAATGTCCAAAAAAGAACGGACTTCTAACTCTTCCGCTACATCTTCTCCTTTCCTTTATCCGCCATTTCTAAAACTCGCTTGCCTGAAAAGATTTTTAGTTTAAAAGAGCGAGGGTTAGACCGAAGGTCTAGTGAGTCCCCTCTAACAGATGTGCAATTAAAATAACTTTTCAGAATTTTAAACAGCATTTAATAATGGCACATAAATAAAACACGCTACGGACCACACGACCGTCAAAGACGATGTGTCTAACTCGCGCTGCCTTAATGTTGGGACACTCCCCCAACGACATAAACGGGCCACACTCCCCGACACGAGTAGGTGGGCCACACTCCCCGACTTAGGTCACGTAACAATAATGTATGCATACATTTAACAACAACAATTTATAACACACTTGAACAATTTAATAAAATCATGCCATCATAATTAATTCAAAGTTTAAAATAAACTTCACATGCTTTCATCATCAAAAGGTTTAGTTTAGAAAAACTCACCTGTCGTCCTTTGGTTAACGTTTTACGTCTACCTTTATAATCCGGGACCAAACCTATAAAACAATGCATTCCCGATGAATTCTCGATACTCATTAATTTAACAAAGTTGGTCCTAAGCCCCAAAAATCTCCACAGTCTTCTATTAAATACGAGAACTCGTCTTCCTAAAATTTTAGACTCAATGAAGAAATTAATGCACCCGAAAATGCTACCCCGAAACTGGGTTAATCCATAAAATGGGGCCCAACTATAATAGTTAATCAAACTTAACTTAAATTAAATTAAACTAAAAGGACTTGGCCCACAATTTCCCAGATTTGGGCTTCGGTCCACTGCAAACCCCGGGGACCGGGGTTGGATTCTCCAGCGACCAGAGTCTGCTCCAGCTTCGACCGGAGAGTGCTGACCGGACTCCCACTTCTCATGAGCGGTGCATAAGGTTCGACCGGTTAATAGAATTCGACCGGTGCCTGGGTTTCGACCGGTGTCCCCTCCTAGACCGAAGCCACCCTTTTCGACCGGGAACAACCTCCTCCGGTGACCGGAGTCACTCAAACCCAGAAACGACATACCAATCAAAATAAAACAGAGATTCGATATACATAGAATCGATGATTAAACTCAAGAATTTGCAATAGTCTAATCTAATAATCAAATGAGAACTTAATTTCACCAAAAAAAATCCCTGTAAATCCAACCCAGAAAACCCACTTCAGATCCATAATCCCACCCATATATATATATATATATATATATATATCAATCACAAGCTAGCACCCTTAATATCGAGAAACAATCGAGAAGAGAGTATGATTTACCTTCAAAGCAGATGCAAAGAAACCTTGAGAGCTATCTTCTTTCCTCCTACACTTTTTTTTCCAAATCCAAAATGCTCACACTCACATAACTCTCTCTCTCTCTAAAAGAAAAATACAACCGCCACATAGAGAAATGAGAGGAGAGAATATGGTTTAACCCTATCTTCTTTTTCTTTTACCCACTTACAAAATGCTCCTCCCACTTTAGGATTTAGACAAATTATTCCACACATTTCCTAACTTTAATAATCAAACCCGGATATTACAATATTCCCCTCTCAAAAGAATTCTGTCCCCGGAATTCCTTCATCGAGCAAACTGGGATATTGATTCCTCACATCCGATTCTAACTCCCAAGTCGCTTCCTGACCCTTGAGGAATTGCCACTGGACTTTCACCAGTTGAATTCCCTTGTTCCTCAGATTTCTTCACTTTACGATCTAAATGATCACAAGTTCCTTAGCATAACATAGTTTCTCATCTGCTCGACTATCGCCCAAAGGCACCACCACATCTACTTTCACAAAACACCTCTTCAGATAAAACACATAGAATAAGAGATGATTCCCACTCAGATTCTCGGTGGATTTAGATTGTAGGCTACCTCTCCCAACTCGCTCGACAATAGCAACGACCCATCAAATCTAGGTTTTAACTTTCATTTCCTTCTGAATCGGTCACATCCTTCCCGAACGAGACTGGTAACTTTACGTTTGTCGCCGCTTGGGACTGGTGACTCAAAATCTCAATCCAACCAAAATAGTACCATTCGATAATCCAAGCCATTTTGATCTATACATAGCCGCACGAAACCATCAGATTACCCCTCGAGTACAACAACTTCTTTGACCGATAGAATTTTACCGGAGTCAGCACCACAACACATGCATCATTGATTACATAAACACTCCACTCACCAACATATCACATCATCATCTGTAGACATCACCGGCATCTCACAGTCACGAATTTCTTCATCATGAAACTTGCCAATGCAAGCAACCTCCCCTAGTACGACATAAGTTCGACCCACATGATCTCAACTCCTCGGAATTATCCAAAACTCACACACCAATATGTCTCGCCCCCAGCGTCATCACTTCAATTACTCACATATTGGTAGAAACTTCCTCAACTCCAAAATCCTCGTAAACCATCAGTTCCAACTGGCCAATTAATGCGACACATACTTCCATTTCTCATTGCATCCACAATCACCCGACCAATTACGCCATAAAACCCAGCTTCACCCGCTCGATACGGAAAGACCAAGCTCATACAACTTTTTCCAAGTGGTTTAACACGGGACAACAGACTCACTTGGAATTCCCTTTTCACGCATTGCCAACACTGACACTATGGTTCTTCGTTCCAAGCACTACATCCCAACACCTCTACCTTCCTCTTTGAGGATTTCAAACCCACTTCTAGCGACCGACTCGCTGATTAGCAACGTGAACTTTTAGTCAGCTGCACGACTTTGATTAATCATACTCGCACCGCACCAACGCCATAAACTTGTCTTTTCAATCCAAACACACATTTGCACGTGTTGACACGTTTTCAAAGCAAATACCTCGAAAGGCACACACTCACCTAAATGCCTGATATGAATGGTTTGAAAAAAGAAAACTCCAACAATTTGGTTGGCACACAATGCATGGGACTCAATGACATTGAAGGCTATTTACTCTAATAAGGTCCACTGCTTGCACTCACCACCGCTCATCTCAGACTTTCTACTTCTGACCAACCCATCACGATCCTCACGTTGGCCACTACTTCCAGCACCAATGGTTCCCAACATCCTTGAATGTCCAGGTACCATATACTATCGTAACTACCATTTCGCAAAACGCGCATCCTCACTTTTATCCTCAAACAAACTTACCAACCATATCTTGATTTCATTGATCCTCACTACATTTTATTCGTCAACACAAATTTCGTCTCTCAACCAACCTTCGGTTGGCTACAACTCCGAAAGCCTCATTTTATCCTTTGATTCTTGATTTAACACTCTCCTGCTTCTCACTAAACGGCATACCACTCTACTAAACCGAAGACCCCCTTGGAGCGAAAAGCTCACCCCCTACTATCATTCTCTTCCTTATGGAATCAAAAGGTCCTATCTCATCGAAATGTCTACATCCCGCTCGACAATCATCCTAACGGTATTAACATTCCAATCATAAATGAACTCGCCCAACATTCCCGATCAACACTATCAATACATAGATAGGACCCTCTACCCTAAACCACACTAAACAATAGCAATCGAGTATGCCTATGTACCTGTAAATTCATAATGACATTGGCCAGATGCGATTTTGAATTTACCTTACATGAGGGTACTCGCTATTGTTGTCACGCCTCTCGATAAACAAGGTCTCCCTAAAAGATTCCCTAATTTCTCAGTTGGGTTCATCTATCCCACAGTTTAAGTTTAGGCCCATCCGGTCACCTAAATCCCTTAAACTATGGCTCTGATACCAACTGTAACAACCCAACCAGAAATACGAGATAACAATTTAATCTTAATATTAATAATGCCAACATGGCCCCAAGCGTACAATATAATTTCAAGGTTTGCATGCGCAATCTATTCACAACTGAGATACTATTAATAAATGTCCAAAAAAGAACGGACTTCTAACTCTTCCGCTACATCTTCTCCTTTCCTTTATCCGCCATTTCTAAAACTCGCTTGCCTGAAAAGATTTTTAGTTTAAAAGAGCGAGGGTTAGACCGAAGGTCTAGTGAGTCCCCTCTAACAGATGTGCAATTAAAATAACTTTTCAGAATTTTAAACAGCATTTAATAATGGCACATAAATAAAACACGCTACGGACCACACGACCGTCAAAGACGATGTGTCTAACTTGCGCTGCCTTAATGTTGGGACACTCCCCCAACGACATAAACGGGCCACACTCCCCGGCACGAGTAGGCGGGCCACACTCCCCGACTTAGGTCACGTAACAATAATGTATGCATACATTTAACAACAACAATTTATAACACACTTGAACAATTTAATAAAATCATGCCATCATAATTAATTCAAAGTTTAAAATAAACTTCACATGCTTTCATCATCAAAAGGTTTAGTTTAGAAAAACTCACCTGTCGTCCTTTGGTTAACGTTTTACGTCTACCTTTATAATCCGGGACCAAACCTATAAAACAATGCTTTCCCGATGAATTCTCGATACTCATTAATCTAACAAAGTTGGTCCTAAGCCCCAAAAATCTCTACAGTCTTCTATTAAATACGAGAACTCGTCTTCCTAAAATTTTAGACTCAATGAAGAAATTAATGCACCCGAAAATGCTACCCCGAAACTGGGTTAATCCATAAAATGGGGCCCAACTATAATAGTTAATCAAACTTAACTTAAATTAAATTAAACTAAAAGGACTTGGCCCACAATTTCCCAGATTTGGGCTTCGGCCCACTGCAAACCCCGGGGACCGGGGTTGGATTCTCCAGCGACCGGAGTCTACTCCAGCTTCGACCGGAGAGTGCTGACCGGACTCCCACTCCTCATGAGCGGTGCATAAGGTTCGATCGGTTAATAGAATTCGACCGGTGCCTGGGTTTCGACCGGTGTCCCCTCCTAGACCGAAGCCACCCTTTTCGACCGGGAACAACCTCCTCCGGTGACCGGAGTCACTCAAACCCAGAAACGACATACCAATCGAAATAAAACAGAGATTCGATATACATAGAATCGATGATTAAACTCAAGAATTTGCAATAGTCTAATCTAATAATCAAATGAGAACTTAATTTCACCAAAAAAAAATTCCCTGTAAATCCAACCCAGAAAACCCACTTCAGATCCATAATTCCACCCATATATATATATATATATATATATCAATCACAAGCTAGCACCCTTAATATCGAGAAACAATCGAGAAGAGAGTATGATTTACCTTCAAAGCAGATGCAAAGAAACCTTGAGAGCTCTCTTCTTTCCTCCTGCACTTTTTTTTTTTCCAAATCCAAAATGATCACACTCACATAACTCTGTCTCTCTCTCTCTAAAAGAAAAATGCAGCCGCCACATAGAGAAATGAGAGGAGAGAATATGGTTTAACCCTTTCTTCTTTTTCTTTTACCCACTTACAAAAAGCTCCTCCCACTTTAGGATTTAGACAAATTATTCCACACATTTCCTAACTTTAATAATCAAACCCGGATATTACACCTACAGTGATGCTCTGCCGTAAGGTAAAAAAGTTTAGGTTTGTGAAAGTGAAACCGTATCGTTTTAGAAGTTGCAACCGCATGGTTTTAGAAGTTGCAACCGTATTATTTTAGAACTGCAATCGCAATCAACCAAAAAAAAACAAAAAAACTATTGAAATCAACCAAAAAAACTAAAATAAAAAAACTCTTGAAATCAACCATTAAACCAAAAAAAACGTCTCTCAAAATCGATGAAAAAAAAACTAAAAAATCCTTGAAATCAAGCAAAAAAAAACTTTAAAAATCCCTCGGAATGGTGGAGTCAGGCTAAAAACACATAGGGCGATACTAAAAGTTGGTAAAAATTAAGATGACACATTGATAAAAACCTTATGGAGACCAACCCCTGCGGTTGGAAGACTTGTGTTCCGCCCCTGCACATATGATTTTGTACATGATCTGTTTTTTTTTTGTTTTCGTGTTTTCTTAAATAGTTAGCGTTTTCGTTTGAATCTTCCTCTATGTGTATGTATATATATATATCATTGAATGCTAAATTAAAAAATATATATATATATACCCATAAAGTAACGAAAAAACACATTTTTATTTTCAACCTATTAGTCCCTTAATTTTGTTCTTGATCTCGTTATTGCATACATGCTAAAAGCAATATCAGGGGACGTTTGGTTCGCATAATGGAATTTGATGGAATTGGAATCCATTGACGGAATTTGACTTTGAAGGAATTGGAATGGAATTTGACCATGCGTTTGGTTAGTAGGAATTTGATGAAATTTAATTCTTTCACTTTAGGCAAGGAATGATGAATTCCTTGA
Source organism: Arctium minus (assembly GCA_954870635.1). Classification (NCBI taxonomy): domain Eukaryota; kingdom Viridiplantae; phylum Streptophyta; class Magnoliopsida; order Asterales; family Asteraceae; genus Arctium; species Arctium minus. The sequence goes on from OX941084.1 coordinate 51,419,063, forward strand.
TTTGTGGAATTCAATTGAATTCAGAGGATTCCATCATGATCAATATGTGAACCAAACAAAGGAATTGGAATTTGGTCAAAGGAATTATCCATTCCAATTCCTTCCGATTCCTTCAAAAATCCATGAACCAAACACCCCCTTAGGCGCGTTTGGTTTGCGGGATTGGAATGGATTGGATTGGATTTCAAATAATGATTTGGATTTGGGGGCATTTGGAATCCCTTCATGTGTTTGGTTTGTAGGATTTGGATTTGGCCGAAAGTCGAACTGCAATAGTTCAAAAACTCTAATTTTGATTGAATTCAAATAAACCCACATCAGTAAACACAATTGATTCAAGAACAACTCAAATACAAGTTTAATCATACATCAATTCAAAATTGAACATCTTTTTCAGCAAATTCAAACTCACAATTGATTCAAGAACAATCTAAACTCACATTAATGTTAATCAAGTAGATTTCAAGCACCAAATGAAGCAATTCAACATCTTTTTGAACAAATTCATGCAAGTAAAAACAAGCAAATACAGTCTTGAAATCAAGACCAATTTTCAAGAAATCTTGGAAACCAAAATTCCATCAAATCCAACAATAAACCAATTTCAGAATTCTACATACAGCTATGATTTTAAAAAGGGGGAACAGTTAAAGATGAATAAATCAAGAATTCTACATACAACTTCAGAATTCTACATTCAGCTACTTACCGAACTTGAGTCGACGATCTAGAGAGGATTAAACTTGATTTTGAAGCCTAATATGAGTATCAAAAAGATCGATTGAAGTCTGGAAGAAAGATTGAAGTCGTCGCTTGATTTAAATCGATGATATGAGTATCCAATATGAGTCGATCGATTGAAATCGATGATATGAGTATCCTCTTTGATTTTCTCCCGCAACTTCTATAGACTCCGAAGTTTTGATTCGATCACTTCATACCCTTTAAACTGAAACTGTAGGGCGATGGAAAAAGGGGGAACAGTTAAAGATGAATAAATCAAGAATTCTACATACAACTTCAGAATTCTACATTCAGCTACTTACCGAACTTGAGTCGACGATCTAGAGAGGATTAAACTTGATTTTGAAGCCTAATATGAGTATCAAAAAGATCGATTGAAGTCTGGAAGAAAGATTGAAGTCGTCGCTTGATTTAAATCGATGATATGAGTATCCAATATGAGTCGATCGATTGAAATCGATGATATGAGTATCCTCTTTGATTTTCTCCCGCAACTTCTATAGACTCCGAAGTTTTGATTCGATCACTTCATACCCTTTAAACTGAAACTGTAGGGCGATGGAACTCAGTCGGTCGATTGAAGTCTGCAGAGGATGGTGGATGGAACTCGGTCGATTGAAGTCTAGAGATGAAAGTCGATTGAAGTCGAGATGAGAAAGAAGGGTCGCACAAGTATGGAGATGAAAGTCGATTTTAGTCTGGAGATGAAAGTCGATTAGGGCGAGTTATGAAATCCATCTGGATCAATGTGGATTTGAAATCCAAGCCCATTGCAAAGGATTTCCAAATCCATAGGGATTTTAAAATGGTTAAAGAATTTCAAATCCAGTCAACGAATTCCATTCCTGCAAACCAAAGACAGGATTTCAAATCTATTCCAATCCTGCAAACTAAGCGCGCCTTAGAGTTTGGTTTTGGATGCAAAGGCAAATGTGGGATAACTCAAAGTCGATGGACTTGTTTATTGCAAAGTAAGATTATTTATGATTATAAATGTTAAAAAATAGTATTAATCTAAAATTTTAGCACTTAAATTTTCACTATTCACTATTAATAATTTTCAACCAGATATTACTAAATTAAAGCAATTTTATATACTTAACATATATTCATTAATTTTATTAATTATGTTAACTATAATCATTTTTAGTTTATATTAATTATTATAAATAAGTTAGTTGAATTTATATTTTTATATTTCATTTAACTATAACTATTTTTGTGTATATTAATTAGTTTTAGTAAATTAGTAGTAAAATTAATACTTCATTATATTATTTATCTAATATATATTAGGGTGTTTTTTTAGAACTTCTAAAATTTTAAAATTTTCAACCAATTACGACAAAACATGCATCAAGATTAGATTTTATTTAGGTTGAAATAGGGTTCGTCGTTTCCTTTCAATATATGTTAGTATGTCTCAACGTAAAACTATTTTTAACTCATCATCAAGAAGCATTTTAGAACTTATTTTAACACATTAGCTCATTGGTTAGAGCTGATTTGTAGCTATATTATGACATTTTATCTCTTTAACTCATCTATTGGAGATAGCCTAATCAACAATGGATGAACGACAAAAGAATATTCATATCTTGGGTTTTTTTGGTAATCATTGGTTTTCGGGCCAATTTATGTGCACCGACTAATTCTACAATCGACCACGAATGGTCTGGAGTGTCATTGTAGATGAACCTTCATGGTTACAAGGGTTTGACAAAGTTTAGATTCAAACATAAGGAATATGAGATTTTCACTATATCCCCTAAAATTTTACCAGTACGCCATAACCCAAATGATTCCGTTGGTTTATTAAACTTCCATGAAGTTTAATGGGTCTTGAAATGGAACAATCAAGGGATGTCTAATTTTCATCATGGTAAACCAACTTCAATCACAACATTAAAAAAACCTTAACAATAGTTGATCCATTTAAAACTAAAAATTTCAACTCGAACTAAACACTAATAAAACATATTCAATTATTTAATATTATTATAATTATTTATTTTATTGAAACATAAATAATTATAATAGATATTACATCAATTCAATTAATGTCAATATTGTATACTTTTAAGTTTTTCCTAATGACACTATAACAAAATTAAATTTATAAGATGTCAACAATTTTATAAGACTTGATTTAAAGGATTAAAAAGTAAAGAATTATATCTAAAACATTTTTTTAAATATAGGACACTTATTTTTATAAATCATTTTTTTAATATTGTTCTATAAAATAACTAATACAACGTCTTTTTATTTAATATACACAGTATCATATGAACCCAAAATCTCTTATCTATAAGCTATTATATAGGACACTTTTTGAGAAGTGTCCTATAAATTCATCTTTTTTATACGATATTTTTTAAATAATTTCATATAAAATAGTTAATACGATACTTTATTTCAAAAGTGTTATAACTTAAAAACTTACTAAGCATTGTTTGGCAAACTAGATTATAAGGTAGATGGTAGCTGATAAGCTAGCTTTTCAAAACGCTACTATGAGTAGCTTTTCAATACATGTACCAGGATAAGCTAGCTTTTTTTTCCCAAACATAGCCTAAAACATCTAAAAGCGTCATATAAACCTATTGGCTATTGTAACAATTTTAGAACCGACACTTTTTTGGTTTGGTACTATAAACTTAAGTCTCATTAAAAAGTTTATTAGGACGTTTAGACATTTTAGGTGTCGTATAAAATCAATTTTGTTGTAGTGTAAATTAGAGGTGTAAACGAGTCGAGTTGAGTCGACTAATAAGTTATTAATTGAGCTCGGCTTGAAAAAATTATACCAGACTCGAGCTCAAATAACTTTTTAAAAGTAGGGCTAGAGCTTGAATATTTTATGAATTATCTAGTTCGAGCTCGATGTTCGTTTATGGGCTCAAACTCGAGATCGATTATCTCGTTTATTTTCTCGAGCCCGATAATTTTTATATTTCATTGTATGATTAATTTATTAATATATGATATTGTTTGGCTCGAAAAAGTGTATGATCAAACGGTTTGGCTTAACTGGACTCCAAAAATATAATCGAGTTCTTGCACGAGCCGAGTTGAACACTGGTATTACAAGAGTTAAACGCGTTTTATTTTATATTCGAGATCAACTTGAGCTTGAAAATTATTATGTTTGGGTTCGAGTAATTCGTTAAAAACTCGAATCGTTTACCCCTAAGTGTGATTATCATACATGCATATATCTCGAAGACATGCATTGTAGTATGAAAAATATCGAAATAAGTGTAAGGCTTGAATAAAACATAATCCTGAACAATATTTTTTAACCAAAATTTATGAAATAATTTATCAATCCTTTACGATCTTTAGTGTAAAATATTGGATAATACTAAAATGTAAATGGAGATCCTTTTGATATTTTGGCCTCACAATGATACCTGCATACACTGATAATTAATCTAGGAGTGGTAGCTGCTACTTGTTTCATGCTGTTGTTGATGATGATAATGATCGCCGTGATTCATGCTGTTCAGCTGATGATCGGAACCACCACCCAAACTTGTTCTAATCGAACTTAATTCCGTCAGCATCCCATCTGCTGACGTCATGGCACCACCACTGAACTGTTCCCCGTTGAAGAACACCGTTCGAGGATCCAAATTCATAAAACGCACCCCACCGCCGCCGTCACCATCGCCGTCGCCGCTGCCACCGTCACTACGTCTCGAACACCCTCTATACAGATTTATGTCATTCTCACCATTGCTTCTGTTATTACTAGTGGACGGAAAATTCCACATACAATCGCCGGAAAAAACATGACTAGAACGAGTGCCACTGCCACTACTGTTTGGGTCTAAAAAAGCCGCCGCCGTCGCCGGAATCTGATCGTTACCCACCGGAACACCCATTTGAATACTACCCCGTGGATCCAAACATAATTCGTCGTGTTTTTGTGTCGGAAAATCCATCAAGTAACGGTTCCTCAGGTAAGACGTGGGTCCGGCCGAGATGGTGGAACCGGAGCCCCGGAGTGAGATATTGAGCGAAGCGAAATTGGCGGGAATTGTTCCGGTTCCGGTGGCGGCGATGACGGAAGGTTCGGCCTGTTGGAGCAACCACTCGATGGTCTCGCCGTCGGACTTGTGTCCGAGCTCACGTGTGAGCTGGAAGACCCTGGCAGCACACACCGCCGGCATGCGGATCCGGCGACCTCGTCCGTCGACTTTGGTGTGTCTGTCTTTTGTTGTTGCTTTCTTTTGTGGTGGCTTTGGATTGTGTGGTTGCAGGTTCACCGTCGCATCTTGTTCTCGAATATTAACGGTACCGGATTGGTTTTGCCGGTGGATGTAATAATCTTGATGTTGAGGTTCCATAGTTATGGTGTGATGTGATCTTGTGTGTGTTGAATTGAAATAGATGTTAGTAGGAAGGGGGGATGTGTGGGTTTTTGTGAAATCTTCTTCCTAGAATAGAAAGGAGAGGTTGTCGTTACCAAGTTTTTAAGATTATAATAGCATCTCCAAGAGCTTCTCCAAAATGGAGATTTAGATCGGTTTTTTTGTTACAACAACTTCCCTAAAACTTTCTCCAAAATGAAGAAAACATTAGAGAGAAGATGAATATCTCCAAATTTGGAGATATCTCCAAAAATGATTATACATGAGAGATAAATTATTTTTTATTCATCCTATCAATGGGATTGGTTTAAAATAAATGTTAAGGAGAGAGAAATAATATTTTATTAGTTGTATTGAATATTTTAATATTATAATTAATTGTGTAATTTTCAAAATGGAGAATCTGTTGGAGATGAAGACGATTTTTTTTTAGAGATTTTCACTTTTTACTTCTCAATTTTAAAGAAGTTGTTGGAGATGCTTTAATTTTCTAGAAATATACTCGCTTTAAAAGCAATTTTGTATGTTATTTTAAACTAAGCGTTTATTTTTATAAAATAATATTTTACATTTTTTATACTTTTCAAATTTTATTTTTAATTATGAGAGAAAAAATTTAGGAATTTAATTAAAGTACCCGTATTTCAATCTTATTTTACCAAAATGTCCAAAATCTCTCTATTTTTGCCGAAATACCCATTAAAGCCGGGATTTAAGATATCCCGGGGTTGTCAATTGTTTTTTTAAATAGTGGGGTTACCCCGGGATTTGAGTAAAATAGTGGGGTTACCCCGTGATTTTGTTTAATTTCCCACGTTATGTAAAATATTTTGGATGGAGGGGGAAATATTTGGTTTTAATATATATATATATATATATATATATATATATATATATTTACATTTTATACCCCTATAATTATTTAGTTAGTTTTTTTTAAATCTTTTACTTTTCTATTTTTTATTTTACATTTTAATCGTATTAACACATATAATCGTATATTAACTAAAATACGTTTTAATTTTAACAAGTTACACGATTATAATCGTCTATTCGATACATTCGAAATGAGTCTAATATTAAATATTTTTGGATTTAATTATTTAATTATTTTATTATATATCATATATACTACATAAGTAATATTTTTGAATATCATTAAACCACTACCAAAAATCATGTAAAACTAACAAATAAGATGTGACTCCCATTAAGCATATTAAGCTGCTAACAAACATATCTTGAATCGGGTCAATCATTTCCGTTGTAGCAATTTGGGTATAAAAACGAACAAACATATTCATACGTTTCAACAGTAGCAAATGAAAAATATTATTATTAGTAAAATAGTAAAAAGAAGAATAACATAAATTATAAATAACTTCACAAAGAAAAACAACAAAAAAAGGTCAACAAACAGTTAAGTCCATTGACCAATGGGAGTTCGACACGTGACAAAATAAAATTCGAAAAAATGGTCCTTAAACTTGTCCATTGAAAAAAAGTCTCAATATTATGATAACTAACATTTAGGTTTATTAATACTTAATTAGTATAATTTTTATGTAGTATATATAAGACATATAATAATATAATTAAATAAAAATATATTCAATATTAGACTCATTTCGAAGGTATCGAAAAGACGATTATAATGGTGTAACTTGTTAAAATTAAAACGTATTTTTTCAACGTATTTTAGTTAATATATGATTATATTTGTTAATATGATGAACTGTAAAATAAAAAATAGAAAGGTAAAAATATAAAGTAACTAACTAAATAATTATAGGGGTATAAAATGTATATATATATATATATATATATATATATATATATATATATATATATAAATCAAATATTTCCCGAAGGCCTCCATCCAAAATCTTTTACACAACCCCAGGAAACTAAACAAAATCACGGGGTTACCCCACTATTTTACTCAAATCCCGGGGTAACCCCACTATTTAAAAAAAAATTGGACAACCTCGGGATATCTCAAATCCCGGACTTAATGGGTATTTCGGCAAAAATAGAGAGATTTTGGACATTTTGATAAGATACGATTGAAATAAGAGTACTTTAATTAAACTTTAATTAAATTCCCAAAAATTTATATGTTAATTAATAAGGGTAAAATTGTTTTTTTATTAAAAAAAGTGTAATAGTTACATATTTCTAAAACCGTATAATTTTTTTATTGTGAATATTTAGGTTATGTTTGGCAAACTAGCTGATAAAAAAATTATGTTTGATAAAAACTAGCTTATGAGCATGTAAAATAGCTAAAAATGACATTTTGAAAAAATTAGTCAATTACAAATATTTCATAATATAATTCAAATAAATTTCTAATAATATAATTAAAACAAATTTTTAATAACATAATATGTTAATTAATACAAACACATAATATAAATAACAATAAAATTGGTCGATCTCACATATCTTAATTATTAATATTTTTTTGAAAAAATAGTTAATAATGAAAATGTAAATGTAAATATTTTATTAAAATTATTTATCATCTATGAAATAAAATAAGTATAACTTTAATTTTTATATATGTAACTTACATAAACATTTTTTAGAGTTGTTATATTACTTTTTGAATAACATTTATAAATTATTAATAACTAGAAGTGTACTCGTGCAATGCAGCTAGATACATCACGATTTTAATGTTTCATTTTCTTTTCTGTTTTTTGTCGATTTACATTACGATTTTGGATGGTTGTGAGAGAGTGATAATGATTTTTTTATATAAATTTGTTTAATTTAGACTTAATAATATAATGTAATTTATTTTGGTTTCATTTATAAATTATTAATAATTAATATTAATCAGAATTATAATTGAAAAAAAATGTGAAAAAAGTTTCTCATAAATTATTTCAACTATTTTTTCAATAAGTTAGGTTATAAACTAACTTATAAGTTAGCTTATATGCATTCAAATAATTATTCAAAACTAAGCTAAATTATTTTATTGAAATCTTTGAAAAATCCAACTTTAAAATTATTCTATGTTAACGATTTCAATATTAGTTATTATTAAAATATCTTATAAATTTATTATCTTAATAAGTCTTTTAGAAATTTTTTAACAATAAATCTTTATTGGTGAAAACAATTAGAATAATAACCACAAGGGTTATGGCTTAGTGGTTAAGGTACTGGGGATGTGGTAGAATATCTCATTTGCTCAGGGTTCAATTACAGGCTTACACAACAGTTGTGGCCACTGAGTTTATCAGGATTGATTTCTTACAGTCATAATTTATCGGGTTAGTCTGGGCATAACCTGAGACATCCTTTAAAGATTTCTACTTTTATCTTTATCTTTTTTTTTTAATTTTAACATACATATAAAATCTTTTAGTTTTTATAGTGCTTATTTTTTTTATCCTTTTTTAAACAATAAGAATGAAAGTTTAATAGGATTTTTTGAAAACTTATATTACCATTTTCATATGAAGGTATGTCAATTTTAAAAATAATATAAATATTTTAGAAGTAATTAACTTTTTGATTGAACAAATCATATAAAAATGGGTATTTTATTTTCTTTAATTTGATATTATATTATATTGATTTACATATTTTTTTCAATTTTTTAAATCCAGTTTTCAAAATTTCAATCATGATTATATTCATATCCGAGTATATTTATACAACATTTTTTCCATAAATGTAACATTTACAATTTATTATTACATATGTATAATTGATTACCCGTTTGAACTTTACAATACTAACTTGTAACCAATTAATTAACATGTTCAATTATAAAATAAGCATTAAGCCTTACTAATACAGTAAAATATCAATGAAACTGATTACTAACAAAAGATTCTCTTATTTCTTAAAATTACATAAATACATTAAATAAAATTGGGAAAGACAAAATAAATATGTTTTATATTTGTGATAATATACTTCTAATATATCTTTTGAAAGTATGTTTAAAAAATCAATTAAGGGGAAACAATCTTTGATTTTGTATCTCAATAAAACATAAAAAGATAATTAAAGAAAAGATAATTATAAAAAGAATATATATATATATATAATTAGTGGGTCTAGCTTTTGGAGTTTAATCAAGTCGGGGGATATGATAGTGTGGACTTGATGATTAAAGAAAAGGTTTTTTCTTTTCCTTTTTCTTTCTTTTTCATGTTTTTGGAAAAATTTTAGTCAAAAAGTATTTGAATAATTATCACCCGTGTCTTTAATATAATTAAACATGTTTTCTTTTAAATAGACAAAATTTAAGTCATAAATATTTTATACATACACATATGTATAGGGACTTAATCAAATGAGAACTACGTAAATTGTAATAAATGTGAGATCCAATATCAACTACACATTTAAGATTATTAATATCAGTTTTAAATAAATACAAAAGGGTATTTTAGTAAATTTATTTTCTACATCAAATTAAATGAATAAATCCTTGAATATCTCCTAAAATCTCTCTTTTCTTTCTCTTATATGGCTCCTCACTCTCTCTCCCACTCTCTCTCTACCAAATATGAAATTGAAGAAAAAAGGAACTTTCCTTTGAGATCCGCCAGGAATTTTGGAGATTGTGGTTGTTTAATTTTAAACATCATCTTTATATCAAAACATACAACTTTTCTCAAGATCCTATCATCTAACTTGTTTTCCTAAATAATTTTACAAATTTTTGTTTGATTTTGTTGCTTTCTCGTGACGTTTCTCCTCAAGAAGTGATTGCCCATACTTATGTAGATTCTCCACTAAGAATATTGTATGACCAAAACAAACAAATAGGATTCCTGAATAAAAGTATGCACGGAAGGTACTATACGTGTTGGCTCAAAAGACTTGGGTCTGATTTGAAATCCTTGCATCAATGTATCATAGTGGATATCACAGTGGTATCATAATGGATATTACAATGGTTATGTATGATCTAAAACCCAATATTTTGTATAGTAGGTATCACAGCGTAATTTGTATCATAATGGGTTTCACAGTATCACGATAGGTATTATAGTGTATTTTGTATCACAACGGGTATCACAGTGTATTTTGTGTCACGGTGGGTATTATGGTGTATTTTGTATCACAGTAGGTGTAATAACTGAGCTAAAAATCAATAAATTTAATATTCATGGTTGAAGTGCTAAAGGAGCCTTAGATGAGGGGTCTATTTGTAAAATAGGGAATAAAAGGAATTTAACCCTATTTTCTTGCGGTTTGTCTGGCGGCTGACAATTTAGAGAAAGAAAGAGAGAGGGAGCGGCGACCGATCGAGCGAAGAGGGAAAGCGATTTGGATCTTGCTGGTGTTCTTCGATCAATAAGGTAAGCTTAACTTTACCCTTCTTGTCAAGTAAGGATTTAACACCCTATTTCTCAGAAAATGTAGTGGGTTGTTTGGATTCCTGCTTGTGGATTTAAAATGGCTAAGATTGCTTGTGGTTAATGAATCTGGAAAAAAAAATCAAGATTATTATTATGTATGTCGGGTTCCTGCTTTCGATTTGGGTTGTTGGGCTAGATTACGAACATTTTATGAGTTTATTCGGTGAAGTGTGGTATCTGTATTTTGGATCTTGTTCGATAAAAGACCGAATGACTCCGGTCACCGATTGTTTGGCACCGGTCGGTTATCGTAGGAATCGGTCGAGGCGATGGCCCCGGTCGAGAAGGAATGACCGGGGTGAGTGAGAGTCCGGTCGGCGCTGGGGGGGGGGGGAAGGACCCTGGTCCTTGACTCCGGTCACCGGGGGGGGGGGGGGAGGTATAGACCTCGGTCGCTTAGGTCCGGTCCTCAGATTCTGTTGTGGGTCGAGGCCCACATGCCATTTAATGATTTAAGTGTGGTGTTGGGCTTGATATTATTGAGGGCTGATCCATTTGTTTTTTTTTAGTTCAAATTAACTTGTTTCTAGTTGGTAAAATGGTTGGTTAAGTATTTAAAGATTAAGTGACATCGGGGGTTTCGATGTCAAGGTCAATCTCTTATAAATTAGAAAGTTGAGAGAGTTCACATATCAATATTTCCTTTATAGGTTCAGTTCGAATCCTAAGAGTAGACGCCGGGTTTAAGCTAAGGACGTCAGGTGAGTTTTTCTAAACTAAACCTTTTGATGATGAAAGCATGTGAAGTTTATTTCAAACTTTGATTTATTTATGATGGCATGATTTTATTAAATTGTTCAAGTGTGTTATAAATTTTTGTTGTTTAAATGTATGCATACATTATTTGTGGGTTACGTGACCTAAGTCGGGGAGTGTGGCCCGTTCATGTCGTTGGGGGCGTATCCCAACATTAAGGCAGCGCGAGTTAGACACATCGTCTTTGACGGTCGTGTGGTCCGTAACGTGTTTTACTTATGTTCCATTATCAAATGTTGTTTTTAATTCCGGAAAGTAATTTATTGCTTATCTGTTTGAGGGGACTCACTAGACTGTCGTTCTAACCCTCGCTCTTTCAAAACTAAAAATCTTTTCAGACAGACGTGTTATAGAGAGAGCGGATAAAGGAAAAGAGAAGATATAGCGGGGCGGCTAGAAGACTGTCATTTTAGTTATTCCTTTTAATATCTCAGTTGCGTATAGGTTGCTCATGCAAACCTTGAATTTAAGTTGTGCCCTTGGGGCCGTTTTGGCATGTTTTTTTTTTATTATTATAGTTAAGATATTTTAGTTATCCTGTTGTATTTGGTTGGGTTGTTACAGTAGGTATCATAACATTTCTTATTTTGTATCACAGTGGTACCACAACATTTCTTATTTGTTTTCGTTATTTTCGATGTTTACAAAAAATATCACACTGTAGATCATGTGGTCACCGGAATAATGTTCGCCAGATAGATGAGAGGGGAGATAGGAGAATTCTAAAACACCAAACATACCCTTTAATTAAAAAATTAATTAAGATTACCAAAATTAATGTTTACCTTATTTATTCTCTTATTTGTGGTTAAGACTGGATCTCACGGTTACCACAGATAACCGAGTTCTCCTTGAATGCCCCCCGTACGTATATATATATATATATATTGTTGAAGGTATATTGGTAATTTGATTAATTTTTGTTTAATAAACAATTATTCAATTTTACAAATTTATATGAATCAAGATTACGTTTCCTAATAATACTCAACTAATTGATTTATCAAAATCAAACCTATTCAACATTCACGTTTCCAAATTTTTTTGTAGGTCTGAAGAACTGTTGGACGAAGAAGAAGCTGCTGGAGGAGGAAGGACCATGTTCAAAAAAGGTCGCTGCTTGTGTTTGCCGAAGTTGTTTTCCCTTAGTTGGTTTGTGGTTCAATGTGATCATCTTATTCAAACAAAACAATTAACTAAATAAGAGAACACAAAAACAGTTAAATCACATACAAAATCACATGTGATTTTACACTAACGGCCAACACAAAGGTGTGTGGTCAAGGTGGCCCGCAACCTCAAGTCACAGCCATAATCGTGTGATCACTTGTGATTTTACACATGATTTTAGTGTAAAATCGCATGTTCAACCATTCTCGTATAAACCTGATCTTTCTTTGTTTCTCTCTCTCTCTCTCTCTCTCTCTATATATATATATATATAGATTTATAAAACTCTTAAATACATCTTTTTATGCATCGAGTAAAAAAGCATAAATTTATAAAAACTCTTAATTACAAATTGTAATGCATTAGGTACAAGTTTTTAATGCTTGATTTTATCCCCCACGAAAAGAGGATTGCTCAGACTTGTCTTCTTTCTTTCTTCCCACTCAATTTCACCATTCAATTCAAAATTCAAATGACAGTAGACGCTCCAATCTCTCTCCGTGCTCTGCTCTTTGCGGTCTCTCTCATGATGAAATATGGTATGCATCCTTTCAATAAAATCGATATGCTTCCTCTCTGTTGGTGAAGTCGCTACGTATAGTGCTTCTGTCTCTCTCTCTAAATCGATTTGCATCAAGTAAGAAATTTGATTTTTTTAGGGTTTGTGATTTGAATTATGTTGCCTATGTGATAGATTTGTGTTTCAAGACCAAAGTTCTCTTCAATTCACGCTCGCATCAATCTTGTCTTCAGATCCTTTTTAAACTTGATGCTTAGAGGCTACATCTGTTGACAGAGCCTTCATTTATTGTCTGTATTCTGATCAAACATGGATAAAACCAATTGTGTTGGTTTTACAAGAAGGCTTTAGGGACGTTGTCTTTTTCGTTTAATGATGCAGACATTGGACATTTGCAACAAAGAATGTGAAATCAAGTGTGAGGACTTGAATTTTAGAGAATGGATTGGACGAGATAAAAGTTAAGAATATGGTAAACAGGAGATAAAAAGTTACGAATATGGTAAACAGGAGATAAAATTCGTTCAGATGTGGGGGAGGGCACCCAATGATCCTAATCATACTCATTCACTAGGATTACATTTACAACCCATGTCTAGTATCTGGTCCCAAGCATACCAAGTTGCCTTCCGAGGGCCCAATGTCTCAATTAGTTACAAACGAGAATTATCCCAAAATTAAGCCGACTCTATACCTATACATCCATTAGTAATAGTCTAAGGCTTGTCACAATTACATTAGTTACAAAACTTAATCACACATATAGTTCTCATAACACATTTCCATGAAATGCAAGTCTTTGTATAAATATTAACATGTGGAACCAAGTCCATAAGAAGGTCAAGCATAGACCATTTCCATAACCAAGTATAAATAATTCCCAAATATATAATTTTCTCAAAGTTATAGAAACTCTATATTGATCGTGGTTAATACAAACATTAATCCATGTGTGTCATCCCCCAAAATCCACTTTTACCAAGTAAATCTTCAAAATTGTGCAAACCCTACATATAACCCAAGATAGCTCCATTTCAAGTGTTTTAACCATCAATAAATAAGTTTTATCACATTTTATATCACAAATTATGAAACTCTTTAACATACCTTAAAATGGTAAAAACCCTAAAATCTCCAAAAATACTCAAGTTAGGTCAAAATGATTCAAACCAAGAAAATGTAGCAAGGGGAGATCAAGAGTTTAAAATATAAGTTTTGACATGTATAAAGTTTAGTAAAGGTAGGTTGAACTCACAAATCAATATATATATATATATATATATATATATATATATATATATATATATATATATATTAAAGGAGAAACCAAGGTTGATGACTTGGCTTATCCTATAACCTAGAAACCTATTTATCTTTTTTGTCCTTAACCCTTCTTTTAATTCTTTTTTTCCTAATTTCTTACTTTAATTTTCCATCAATATTAATTATTCATTATGTTTGCATTTAACACTATTCTCTTCATTTTCTCTAACTCCTCCCTATCTCTCAATATATTAAAGAAGAAAACAATATAACCCATCTTCATATTTACTTTATATGTGTATTATATATTTTATATCTATCTATCAATCTATTATTTATATATATATATATAGTAAATGAACAACCAAAGATAATGTCTAAGCACCATGATAGTTGAGTAATCCTCAAATTCACTTGGTATAGATGAAGAGGAGGACAAAAGGCACTTGAGGAGTAGGCATGGATGAAGTCAATTGAAAAGTAGACAAATCAAAGAATTCCCAATCTAGAAGAAGAATACCTTCAATCACTAACTTTCCAAACATGTACGTAACCATTATCTTATTCAAGGAAAGCAAGATTTTTCTAATGGGGCCAACAAGTTCATGTAATCTTTTTGTTATGCACTCTTCCAATGTGATTGATTAAAGTTGTTGATATGTATATAAAGAAATATGCAAGTAAATGTCACAATGTTATATTCTATTCATTTAACTTATAGTATAAAATGAAAGATTTCAACAATAGATATCATTCTTTGTGTAAGTCTATCTCTACTCTTTTAATCAAATGTTGAATTAATTATTTGAGTTTTTTATACATGGAATTGCTTTCTATTATGGAGTTATAATTTAATTATTGAAGTTGTAAGATTATGATAAATTGAGGGTTTTTATTACTATGTTGGCACAATGGTTTAGTAGGAATTGTGGTTATGAATTTTCTCAAAATTTTGATTTTCTAAAATGTATAATATGTAAATGACTTGTATTAAAGGAACAACCAAAGCCAATGATATGTCATATCCTCAACATCACAAGCCCTCCTTTCTTTTATCTAAATTATTTGATTTTTTAAAAATATTTTATATGTTAAAAACTCTTCCGTTCCTATACTAAAAACATAACATTCATTGAGATAATGTTGTTTTCATAATTTTAAATAGATTAACCTATAAACCTTTTCATCTTCATTCTTGAGAAGAATATGCCAAATTATTGAAACTCATAAGGTTGGCTAATTTTAGTCAAAATTGTTTATAACAACAATAGTGATATATGGTTGTTTGACATGTCGTTCGAGTTCTAAAAAACATAACAACAAAATTATTACCGATGCATCTTAAATTATTCACAACAAGAAACGATTATCAATGTATTTTGTACCAATTATGGAAATACATTCTTCATTTTAATTTAGATCTTATTGATTATTAACTGAAGAATTGCATTTTATCTTAACTCGGACAAATATTTCTTTAAAATATTTTTCGCTACCGTGCAACGCACGGGTGACACACTAGTTAGGTTTTATTAGAAAAGTCTAGAAAACCTTAGGTGAAGCTTGAGGTTGAAGATGAAGATTGAGATGGTTAGTCCTTGGTAGCTAGCTTCTTTTCTTCAACTAGAGGGAGTAATATATAACACCTCAAGACTTGAGGTTTTGAGCAATTAATGCCCTAGGATCACAATAAATGAAGTAGGTTTGAACTTGGGAGTGCTTGGAGAGAAATGGGGAAGAAATGAGAATAGGCTGAAATCTCGTATTTGACAGCAGCTCCCCCTGGTGTGACATTTCATGGCAATGTCGCCTGGAATTGTCGCCAACATGCCCCAGGCTACTGCCTCTTTTGTGCTACTTTGCCAGGTGCAATTATGACATGTCATAGTCGTCGGACATTATAGTCGGACCCGTACCAAGCTCCGAAACTCGACTTTTTCGACGCCAAAACCCTCGACACTCTTAGGGACCGAATGAAATGATTATTTAACATAAAATCCACTATTTACAAGATGCAACGAAGTACAGGTTGACTTTTACTTAGCGAAAATTCCATGCGTTACACTAATAGCATGGAAAACAATGTTGAACGACAAATCATAACAAGCATACAAAAATCATGATGTAAGCATAATAGGGCCCAAAATCTAGGAGAAAGATCATAATGCACAATAGTAGCAAAAGAATTTTGGATGGGGATCTTGCATAATGAATAATTAATCACATTAGAAATTTGTTTATGAAAAAGAAAATTGTTGAAAGAAGAACATTGAAAAAGAACATATAGTAGAATGCCCCACACATAAAAAATTATTGTTTGGATTTCAAATGGAAATAATTGATTTGCCATCCTTCTACAATCCTCAATATCAATCTCAAAAGCCTCATCGCCAAGACTTCAAGATTTTCTTTTGCATCTCAAGTTTCATCTTGATTTCTACATTTCCTACTTCAACTGCATGCTCTTAACTCCCTTCTCAATGTCCACGTGTATAAAGAAATTGCAATGGTTGCAAGGAATCATATTTTTTACTGCTACTATACTGAAGAAGGTTTACAAAGCTTTTCTTGTTATTCGAGCTCAACTTCAAATCTATAATTACGGTTTACTTTTGCAAATTATTGTCTTGATTCTTGGTCTACTGATGGTTGTTCTTAGTGTTATTGTTGAAGAAATAAAATGTTTAGGGGTTTGGTTTTGGTCTGTTGGTATTTTTGATTTGTTTTTGCTTTTGTTTTCTTGTAAATCGAGTACACTTATGATTTGAGCTGATACTCTTGTAATTTTGAAAGTTCATTTATTTATTGACTTTTGATTTGTTATGAGGTTTTTATCCTTTTTGGGTTTTAATGTACGTTCTTTTTAATGTTATGTCTTGAATGAACTTTTTGTTTGACAGTGAAGCAAATGGATTCAACAGTTTTCATAACCTAAAATCTATGTAAACTTGTGGTTGGGTGGGTGAAACTGGATGGTAGTCATGAATTTGAGATAAATTGGAGCTTATACGAGTTTTTTCACTATTTGTTTGGTGGATGTCAATTGTTTTTCTCTATTCGTTATGAATAAAGACTATTTTTTTAATTCTATAAATGTTGAGTTGATCTAACGAGTACATATGTTTTTCAAAGTTTTCTTATGTCATAGAAGGTTGCAATGGTCTTCCATACATATTACCAGCTTGTTTTTGTGTAACACCCGGTTTTTCGTAAGTAAGTTCCGTCCTTCGTTGGTAATCTCTCTGCCTTTCACCTATCTTTTTGGGTGGAAAATGTTGTGCTTTCGAACCTTGAGTCGACCCACGCGAGAATCGCTAGTTTTCGGCCAGTTTAGGCTTCGGTACAGTCGGCGTCTGACCTTCTAAATGCTCGAAATTTTCACCATTCTTCACATTTCTCACTTCTATCTTCTTCCCTTTTTCTCTCCCAAACCTCAAAGTCGAACCCTAACCCATTTTGAGGGTTTTTTCCGCTTGAACCACATGATTCTTCATCATCTAGCTAGTGGGATCTTGAACCACAAAACCTCCAACTTCATCTTCCTCCTCAAGTTCAACGTGTGGGAGCTCGGGTTGAAGAGTTGGAATGGGTATCCTCGTAAAGTCTCATCATCTATAATGGTAAGCTTCCTTGATTTAACGTTATAGATGCTCCATTGATGGTTTCTTAGTGTTTGATTTCTCAAATCTCGGATTTGGTGGTTTTGGGGAAACTAGGGTTTTGATCTCGTTAGAGATTTTAGTAAATAATGTTTGGGGAATGTTTCTAAATGGTTTGGTATGAATGGATCTAGGTTTTGGAAGTCCTCGGCTTGAGGATTCAAGTGGTCTTCAAAAGAGCTCGTTGGGTGAAATCTAGATTTAGCCTAAATGTAGCAAGGTGAGTTGAAGTTGATTTGCGAAAACGGTGTACATGCCAAAATGCTTATTTTAAACTATTTGTGTTTCACCTCAAATTGTTAAATGCTGATAAGTTTTAGTCATTTGAAATGTTTAGTTTTATAAGCATGTTGAGATACCCATTTTGGGATCTTTAGGTATTTTGGTAAATAATTCATGTTGAAATGTTTATTGGATGATTTTTACATATATAGTTGGAGTTTAATTGCCGTAAGTGTCATTTTGTGTATTTGATTTTATAAACCTTTTCAGAAAGTGCATATTATCATGTTATGAGACATTTTGAAAACATAAGGGTATGAGTTAATTTGGGAAAATGGTTTGTCTCAACCAACGATGAGATTTTATTTGTTTATACTTTTGGTCGTGTTTGCATATTAGATGGTCAAACGGGTTCCAATAATTATATCGGCTTTTATGTGGGTATTTACGTAAAGAGTTGGGCCTTTGGCTCGGTTTTGACTAATTGAGTCATGTGGACATTTGTCCGGATTTATAACCGTTGTGGGTTTTGAGTATGATGACGATCGTTTATGTCATTGGTGAATTACATGTTCTGGGAGCTTTGGTCTTTCATTCGGAGTCATGTAATTTTAGACAGTGTTGTATTGGATCCATAGGCACGTAAGTTTGTTGGTTTTGTAAGACCTGAGGTTTTGGGTTACATTTAGTGACACTCGGGTTTGCTAGCGAGTAGGCAATATGTGGTTTGAGCTGCAGAGTTGAAACTCGTCTAGATTGGATAGGCACCCGGGCTCGTAAGACCTCGGAGGGGAACTCGACGGAGTATGGCAGGGGCAGCAACAGGTCCGAGGATTGTGATGTCTTGTATGGCATGGGAACTAGGACCGGGGCACGTTGGTGAAATCCAATAATATCACGGGTGGCCCCATTCACGTGTTCTCGCCACCCTAGATGGAAACGTTTAGAGGACATGCAAGGAAGTCACGTGAACGACCTACTTACGTGTTTCTCTATTCTCGGTATTTACGGATCTCCTCATCGATGATTCATGGCATTTTAAATGGTAATGTCGTATTTTACCAACTTTGGTTTTTATGTGGTTGACGATAAATGATGGCTTTAATATTGGGTTTTCCCCACGTATATTAAGGTTTGAATGGAATGTGTCTTTTCCACGTGTCGGTATTTAATTTCGTCCATTTTATGGTTGCGTGAGTTTTGGGTCTAATGTCCGTGTTCACGACAATATTTATTTATGTGGGTATTTCTTGTTGATAGTGATTCATCCCTGAACTGTCTTGTTTCAAAAGCTTCTGTAGATGAATCCTCTCTTTGGCACAGAAGGATGTGTCATATGAATTTCAAGACTATGAACAATCTTGTTAAAAACAACCTTGTAAGAGGTTTACCTTCAAAAGTCTTTTCATGTGATGATCATTGTGTTGCTTGTCTTAAAGGCAAACAACACAAAACTTCTCATAAGACCAAAGAGTTAAATTCTGTTTCTTCTTGTCTCCAGTTACTGCATATGGATCTGTTTGGTCCTACAAATGTTATGAGTATAGGCAAGAAATCTTACTGCTTGGTTATTGTTGATGATTACTCCAGATTTACTTGGGTATATTTTCTAAGGACTAAGGATGAGACAAGTGGACTTATCAAATCCTTTATTCTAAGAATTGAAAACCAAACTAATCAAAGAGTAAAAGTCATTAGATCAGATAATGGAACTGAGTTCAAAAATCATGATCTAAACACCTTTTGTGAAGAGAAAGGTATTGAGAGGCAATATAGTGCTCCTAGGACTCCTCAACAGAATGGTGTTGCTGAAAGGAGAAATAGGACACTAATAAAGGCTGCTAGATCTCTGTTGGCTGATTCAAAATTGCCAATTACCTTCTGGGCTGAAGCAGTTAATACTGCTTGTTATGTCCAAAACAGAGTTCTAGTGGTCAAGCAAAAGAACAAGACCCCATATGAGCTTTTAAATAAAAGAAAACCTTTCATTGGTTTCTTCAAACCTTTTGGGTGTCCTTGTACTATTCTCAATACCAAACCTCACTTAGGTAAGTTTGATAGCAAAGCAGATGATGGATTTCTTGTTGGATATTCATCTCAGAGTAAGGCCTACAGAGTTTTTAACTCTTCTTCCAGAATAATTGAAGAAAGTGACAATGTCAAATGCAATGAGAATACACCAAATCCAATTGGGTCTGGTCCTCAGTGGCTATTTGACATTGAATCACTAACTAATTCTTTTGGTTTCAGTAGTGATGATTATACAGGAACAAGAAGTGGAGGATCAGGGACTACACAAATCTCAGAAAGTATATCTAAATCTGTGATATTTCCCATACCCACAGTGAATTCTGTTGAAGACTGTGAAAATGAATCATCTACTGAACCAAGTCAGAGTGAAGAAGAAACTAGAGATGAGGAGACTCAAAAAAACAAAGAATCAGAAGTGGCATCTGAAAACACTTCAGTTGAGTTGCATGACTCTAATCTAGAGGCTGGAATGAATGAAGAACCTAGTCATAACACCAGAGTTCAAAAGAATCATCCTCCACAGCTGGTAATAGGAGATATCTCTTCTCCTATGATGACTAGACATCAAAGCAGGCTTCAAGAAATGCAAGATCAACAGCATACAGTCCTTTCTTGTTTTCTATCCCAGCTTGAGCCTAAAAAGGCACATGATGCTATGAAAGAATCTAGCTGGATAGAAGCAATGCAAGAAGAACTGTTACAGTTCAAGCTACAAGATGTATGGGATCTAGTAGACCTTCCTAAAGGTCACAGAGCAATTGGCACAAAGTGGATTTTCAGAAACAAGAGAGATGAAAGAGGTATTGTCATAAGGAACAAAGCAAGGCTGGTGGCTCAAGGATATACTCAAGAAGAGGGTATAGATTATGAAGAATTTTTTTCACCTGTGGCTAGGATAGAAGCAATCAGACTATTCCTAGCCTATGCTTCTTACATGAACTTCAAAGTCTATCAAATGGATGTAAAAAGTGCTTTTCTCTATGGCTCAATTGAAGAAGAGGTATATGTCTGTCAACCACCAGGGTTTGAAAACCCAAGCTATCCAGACAGGGTATACAAATTAAAGAAAGCACTTTATGGGCTACATCAAGCTCCAAGAGCATGGTATGACACTCTGTCATCCTATCTCTTGGAAAATGACTTTGAAAGAGGAGTCATTGATAAGACACTATTTATCAAGAGAAAGAAGAAGGATATCTTGCTGGTCCAAATCTATGTTGATGACATTATCTTTGGATCTACAAGAGACAACATGTGCAAGGAGTTTGAGGATCTAATGCATCAAAGGTTCAAAATGAGTTCCATGGGGGAACTTACTTTCTTCCTTGGACTCCAAGTTCAACAGAAGTCAGATGGCATCTTCATCTGTCAATCCAAGTATGTGCAGGACATTCTAACCAAGTTTGGTTTCTCAGAGTCAAAACCTGCCAGCACACCTATGGAAACACACAAGCAGATAACAGCAGATCTTGAGGGGGAGGATATGGATGTGCATCATTATAGATCCATGATTGGCTCTCTCATGTATCTCACAGCATCACGGCCAGATATAATGTTTCCAGTCTGTGTATGTGCAAGATTCCAAGTTAGGCCAAAGCAATCTCACTATCAAGCTATTAAGAGGATATTCAGATATCTCAAAGGGCAACCCAGATTGGGAATTTGGTATCCTCATGACTCAACCTTTGACCTACTTGCATACTCAGATAGTGATCTAGGTGGGGCAACCTTGGACAGAAAATCTACTTCTGGAGGATGTCAGTTTTTAGGTGCTAGACTAGTTTCATGGCAGTGCAAGAAACAAACCACAGTGTCCACATCTACAACAGAGGTAGAGTACATAGCAGCTGCAAGTTGCTGTTCTCAAGTCTTATGGATTCAGAATCAAATGCTGGACTATGGGGTAACCTTTCTACACACTCCCATTTTTATTGATAATAACAGTGCTATCAGCATTGTAAATAATCCTGTCAAGCACTCTAAGACAAAGCACATTGAGATCAGGTATCATTTCATAAGAGACTGTAATGAAAAGAAACTTATTCAAGTTGTAAAAGTTCACACTGATAATCAGTTTGCTGACCTATTCACTAAAGCTTTTGATGTGGGTAGATTCACTTTGTTGGTAACTAGTGTGGGAATGATCAACTCTGAATAAGCCCCTTCTCAAAAAGTGGTTTTATACCTGTATATTTTTATTCTTGGTGTTACTAATCTTCTTTTTCAGGATATGCATAGCAGTACTCAGTGTTTCGCAAGTTTAAAGGAGTTAGTAGTTAATACTGCTTTCAGTTAATACTGCTAGTTAGTTAATACTGCTAGTAGTTAATACTGCTTTCAGTTAATACTGCTAGTTAGTTAATACTGCTAGTTAGTTAATACTGCTAGTAGTTAATACTGCTTTCAGTTAATACTGCTAGTAGTTAATACTGCTTTCAGTTAATACTGCTAGTAGTTAATACTGCTCTAGGTTAATACTGCTTATGTTCCGAATACTATAAATACTCTTTGCCCGCCTAAAAGCTTATAACGACTCTCTGCATACTATTCACTTGCGCTCTAAATCCTTTCTCTCTCAAGTTCGAAGCTTTCAGGCATATTGTTTACTAAGATCAATGGCATCCATGGCATTCATCGACGAGCATAATGAGATCGCGATGCTACAAAAGCCAAAGCAAGCTGCAGGATTTCATCAGATTGTGGATTTCCTCAAGTCAAGCCATATTGCTCATGCTCTTACTGTATCTCCTACAATCTATATTGAGCATCAAAGGCAGTTCTGGGCTAATGCCACCATTGTTGCTGAGAATGGTGTGCAAATGACCAAGACAAGGATGTTGGGAACTGAAGATCTTACTAAGTGTAGTTACTACTGCTAGTACAAATGTAGTTACTACTGCCAGAACAAGTTGAAGATTAATACTGCTGAGTGTTACTACTGCTAGTGTTAATTAACACTGCTAGTCAAAGTTAGTACTGCTTGAACAAAGTTAGTACTGCTTAGCTAGTTAGTACTGCTAGTGGTTAGTACTGCTTGCAGTTAATGCTGCTATATGAAGTTAATGCTGCTGAGCATTATTAGTGCTGCTAAAGAGATCCGGATGGAAAGTAATACAGCTGGATATACTGAAGATATACTTAGAAGATATACATGGAAGATATACTGAAGATTTGTTTATTCTTTGTAATTATCTTTTTATTAGTATATGTATAGATTGTTTAGAATAGATAATAAGGACTTTTGATAATTGTTTTTTTTAAGAGAGAAATCAACCTCAAGGCATAGATCCTAATTCTAGAGAAGTAGAATTCGTATTGGTGAGCCTGTTCATCAATATTGAGGTTGAGTGTGTAACCTTGTAGCTTTAAGCATTCAATACAAGTTTACTGTTTGATCATTATATACTGTGTTTGATTACTGTTTTATTAAATATCAAAGTGTTTTTCCGCAACTTCTTTGATATTAGTTTCTGAGTATTAATTCTTGTTAAGAATTCGATCCTGACAAGTGGTATCAGAGCTAAATTCTCTCAGAAACAGTTATTCATCATGGAAAATCTTACAGAATCAAGCAGTACTTTGGTCTCAAAAGTTCCAATGCTCAGATCCAATGAATTTGACATGTGGAAAATCAGAATCAAGCAATATATTCTCCTCACAGATTACTCTATGTGGGACATCATTGAGAATGGCCCATCTGATGGAGGAAAGATTGGTGAAGATGGCAAAAGAACTCCTCCAAAGACTGATACAGACCGGAAATCAAGACAGACAGAGATGAAAGCCTTGAGCACACTGCTCTTGGCCATTCCAAATGAGTATCAACACCAATTCTGCAACTGTACTGATGCACAGATGCTCTGGAATGCTCTAGAGAAGAGATTCTCAGGTACTAAAAGTACCAAGAGAAATCAAAAGGCAATCTTAAAACAACAGTATGAAAACTTCATCTCAACTAAGAATGAGTCCATGACTCAAACTTTTGACAGGTTTAATAAACTAATTGGTGAACTAGCTACTATGGGAGTACAGATTGATCAAGATGATGTGAACAGAAAGTTCTTAAGGTCCCTTGGAGATGAATGGACCATGTACACTGTGTCATTCAGACAGAATGATCAGTTGGAAGACAAAGAACTTGATGATCTGTACAATGATCTTAGAGTTTTTGAAGCTGAGGTGGAGGCAAAGAAGAAGCCTTCTGGATATGTTCATAATGCTGCACTCTTATCAGCATCAATTGATTCTACTGCTAACTCTGAATCAGTTAATGCTACTAATGGATCAAATCTAGATAAAGGCACTGATTATGCATTTGAAGCTCTTCTTTCTAATCATGGAAATTCTTCTTTGATCAATGATGACTTAGAACAACTTCATCCTGATGATCTGGAAGAGATGGATATTAAATGGCAGATGGCCATGCTCTCCATGAGGGTTAAGAAGTTTATAAAGAGGACTGGAAGAAACAACTTCTCACAAAGAAGAGAAGATGGAGCAGGGTTTGATAAATCAAAGGTAGAATGCTACAAATGTCATCTTAAGGGACATTTTGCTAGAGAATGCAGAAGTGGAATGTCTCACAACAACAACCATCAACAAGCTCAATCTGGAAGCTTCAATAACAATAGAAACTCTGCTCAAGCCCTTGTTTCTCAACAAGGAATGGGGTTTGATTAGAGTGATCAAGCAGAAGAAGCTATTCAGAATCAAGCTCTTATGGCTAAAGTATCTGATCTCCCAACTGAGGTAAGTTCTAATCTCTGCTCTAAAACTTGCATAGACACTGTTAAAAGGTACAGGGATCACAATCAGAAGATGAGTGATGACCTGAAGAGACTAGAAAAGGATATAAAAGACTATGTGAGGATAGTAGAGAGGTTTGAAGATCAAATCAAAGGTTTTCAAGCCAATGAACTACAACACTCATATGACACCAATTACTGGCAGTGGGAGAAAAAGGATTTAGAACTTAAACTGACCAAATCTAAAGAGGAAAGTGAAAAACTGAAAGAGGAGTTAACCAAGGTTAAGCTTGATGTAGAAAAGTTTTCCAATGCTTCTAAAGCAATGGACTCCTTACTGCAAAATCAGATTCATGATAAATTAAGAAGAGGAATTGGGTATAATGCCACACCTCCACCGTATAACAACAATTACATTCCTCCTACTTCAGACCTGTTAGACACCAAAGATAGGAAGGACTTGCCTGAGGGAGCCACTGAAATAGATCCCTTAGATGAGGTAATTGTTGAGGATAAGACTGAGAAAGAGGTTGGCAAGAGTAAGAAGAACAAGGTGAGTGGTGAGATTTCTATAGAAAACAACATTATCACCAATGAGGATTGTGGAAGGGTTTGGATCAAATCCAAGAACATAGAGAAGACAGAGGAAAAGTCTGATAAGGTCCATTGTAAACAGACCACAGTTGTGAATCCAGGTCCTTGCAAACAGTGTACTTGTAAGAAGAATGAACCCCAAAAACAGGACAAAAAGAGGGGAAATCAAAGAAACTGGAATAATCAATGGGCACATAAACAAGGGGTTGATCTGAGTAAAATCAATAGACCAAAACCTTGCTTTATCTGTGGCAAATTGAATCATCTTGCAAAATTCTGTTATTTCAATCCTATGAACCAAAGAATGAATTTCCAAAGATCCATGCAAAAACCCTTTGGTTATAAGAAAATTGAAAAGAACCATGTGGCTAAGAAAAATGTTAAAACTAAAAGCCACATGAAGAAAAAGTATTCTGTTAAAGAAAGTGTCAATATGTGGATTCCTAAAAGCACTAAAACTGTTAGTACTGCTACCACAAATAGTGTTGCTGACAATGATAGTGCTGCTAGAAGTAATACTACTGCTAACAATGTTAATGCTGCTAACAAGGTTAGTACTGCTAAACCTGTTAGTACTGCTCCACCTGTTAGTACTGCTAACTCTGTTAGTACTTCTAAGATTAGTACTGCTTCCAGTATTGATTCTGCTAAGCCAATCATATTGACAAAGTACTCTAATAAAGAGTGCTCTGAGTTTAAAAACCTCATTAAAAAGGAATGTAAATACTTTGATGAGAAAGGCAGACCCAAGATCACTTTGGCTTGGGTCCCCAATCATACTAATTGATTTATTAAATGTGCAGGGCAACCAACAGCTCAAGGGAAAGAGCATATGGCATGTTGATAGTGGTTGCTCTAGGCACATGACTGGCAACATGTCATGCCTTCAGGATTTCAAGCAAATTAATGGAGGACATGTTGCATTTGGAGACAATCTTACTGGTGGTAAGATAAGTGGAAAAGGTAATGTCACCAAAGGTAAGATGACGTTTGAGGATGTCTACTATGTTGATCAATTAAAGTACAACCTGTTAAGTGTATCACAGGTTTGTGACAAACAACATAGTATATTATTTACTAATACTGAGTGTATGATTCTTGCTCCAGGGTTCAAAGTAGTTGATGAAAGCATGATACTACTTAGAACTCCAAGGAAGGACAATGTTTACTGTCTTGATTTGGACATTGTTGATAGTGATTCATCTTTAAATTGTCTTGTTTCAAAAGCTTCTATAGATGAATCCTCCCTTTGGCACAGAAGGATGTGTCACATGAATTACAAGACTATGAATAATCTTGTTAAAAATAACCTTGTAAGAGGTTTACCTTCAAAAGTCTTTTCATGTGATGATCATTGTGTTGCTTGTCTCAAAGGCAAACAACACAAAACTTCTCATAAGACCAAAGAGTTAAATTCTGTTTCTTCTTGTCTCCAGTTATTGCATATGGATCTGTTTGGTCCTACAAATGTTATGAGTTTAGGCAAGAAATCCTACTGCTTGGTTATTGTTGATGATTACTCCAGGTTTACTTGGGTATATTTTCTAAGGACTAAGGATGAAACAAGTGATCTTATCAAATCCTTTATTCTAAGAATTGAAAACCAAACTAATCAAAGAGTAAAAGTCATTAGATCAGATAATGGAACTGAATTTAAAAATCATGATTTAAACTCTTTTTGTGAAGGAAAAGGTATTGAGAGACAATATAGTGCTCCTAGAACTCCTCAACAGAATGGTGTTGCTGAAAGGAGAAATAGGACACTAATAGAGGCTGCTAGATCTCTGTTGGCTGATTCAAAATTGCCAATTACATTCTGGGCTGAAGCAGTTAATACTGCTTGTTATGTCCAAAACAGAGTTCTAGTGGTCAAGCAAAAGAACAAGACCCCATATGAGCTTTTAAATCAAAGAAAACCTTTTATTGGTTTCTTCAAATCTTTTGGGTGTCCGTGTACAATTCTAAATACCAAATCTCACTTAGGTAAGTTTGATAGCAAAGCAGATGATGGATTTCTTGTTGGATACTCATCTCAGAGTAAGGCCTACAGAGTTTTTAACTCTTCTTCTAGAATAATTGAAGAAAGTGACAATGTCAAATGCAATGAGAACACACCAAATCCTGTTGGGACTGGACCTCAATGGCTATTTGACATTGATTCACTAACTAACTCTTTTGGTTTTAGTAATGAATATACAGAAACAGATGGTGGAGAATCAGAGATCACACAAGTTCAAGAAAGTATATCTAAATCTGTGATTTTTCCCATACCCACAGTAAATGAAGACTGTGAAAAGGAATCATTTACTGAACCAAGTCAGAGTGAAGAAGACACTAGAGATGAGGAGACTCAAGAATCAGAAGTGACATCTGAAGACACTTCAGTTGAATTGCATGACTCTAATCTAGAGGATGGACTGAATGTAGAACCTAGTCATAACACAAAAGTTCAAAAGAATCATCCTCCACAGTTGATAATAGGTGATGTCTCTTCTCCCATGATGACCAGACATCAAAGCAGGCTTCAGGAAGTGCAAGATCAACAGCATACAGTGCTCTCATGTTTTCTATCCCAGCTTGAGCCGAAAAAGGCACATGATGCTATGAAAGAATCTAGCTGGATAGAAGCAATGCAAGAAGAACTGTTACAGTTCAAGCTACAAGATGTGTGGGATCTAGTAGACCTTCCTAAAGGTCATAGAGCAATTGGCACAAAATGGATCTTCAGAAACAAGAGAGATGAAAGAGGCATTGTTATAAGAAACAAAGCAAGGCTGGTAGCTCAAGGCTACACTCAAGAAGAGGGCATAGATTATGAAGAAGTTTTTGCACCTGTAGCTAGGATAGAAGCAATCAGACTATTCCTAGCCTATGCTTCTTACATGAACTTCAAAGTCTACCAAATGGATGTAAAAAGTGCTTTTCTCTATGGGTCAATTGAAGAAGAAGTATATGTCTGTCAACCACCAGGGTTTGAAAACCCAAGCTATCCAGACAGAGTATACAAATTAAAGAAAGCACTTTATGGACTACATCAAGCCCCAAGAGCATGGTATGACACTCTGTCATCCTATCTCTTGGAAAATGACTTTGCAAGAGGAGTCATTGACAAGACTCTATTTATCAAAAGAAAGAAGAAGGATATCTTGCTGGTCCAAATATATGTTGATGACATTATTTTTGGTTCTACAAGAAACAATATGTGCAAGGAGTTTGAGGATTTAATGCATCAAAGGTTCAAAATGAGTTCCATGGGGGAACTTACTTTCTTCCTTGGACTCCAAGTTCAACAGAAGTCAGATGGCATTTTTATATGTCAATCCAAGTATGTGCAGGATATTCTAACCAAGTTTGGTTTCTCAGAATCAAAACCTACCAGCACACCTATGGAAACACACAAGCAGATCACAGCAGATCTTGAGGGGGAGGATATGGATGTGCATCTTTATAGATCCATGATTGGCTCTCTCATGTATCTCACAGCATCAAGGCCAGATATTATGTTTCCAGTCTGTGTATGTGCAAGATTTCAAGTTAGGCCAAAGCAATCTCACTTTCAAGCTGTTAAGAGGATATTCAGATATCTCAAAGGGCAACCCAGATTGGGACTTTGGTATCCTCATAACTCACCTTTTGACCTAATAGCATACTCAGACAGTGATCTAGGTGGGGCAAACTTGGACAGAAAATCTACTTCTGGAGGATGTCAGTTTTTGGGTGCTAGACTAGTCTCATGGCAGTGCAAGAAACAAACCACAGTATCCACATCTACAACAGAGGCAGAGTACATAGCAGCTGCAAGTTGCTGTTCTCAAGTCTTATGGATTCAGAATCAAATGCTGGATTATGGGGTAACCTTTCTACATACTCCAATCTTTATTGACAACAGCAGTGCTATTAGCATTGTAAATAATCCAGTCAAGCACTCAAAGACAAAGCACATTGAAATCAGGTATCACTTTATAAGAGATTGTAATGAAAAGAAACTTATTCAAGTTGTCAAAGTTCACACTGATAATCAGTTTGCTGATCTATTCACTAAAGCTTTTGATGTGGGTAGATTCACTTTCTTGGTAACAAGTGTGGGAATGATAAACTTTGAATAAACTTCTTCTCAAAAAGTGAGTTTATACCTGTATATTGTTATCATTGGTGTTACTAATCTTCTTTTCAGTTAATACTGCTAGTGGTTAATACTGCTAGTAGTTAATACTGCTAGTAGTTAATACTGCTAGTTCAGTTAATACTGCTAGTTCAGTTAATACTGCTAGTAGTTAATACTGCTAGTTCAGTTAATACTGCTAGTTCAGTTAATACTGCTAGTAGTTAATACTGCTAGTGGTTAATACTGCTAGTAGTTAATACTGCTAGTAGTTAATACTGCTAGTAGTTAATACTGCTAGTTCAGTTAATACTGCTAGTTCAGTTAATACTGCTCTAGGTTAATACTGCTTATATTCCGAATACTATAATAACCTTTTGCCCGCCTAAAAGTTCATAACGACTCTTTGCATACTGTTCTCTTGCGCTCAAAACCTTTTCTCTCTCAAGTTCGAAGTTTTCAGGCAAGTTTTCACTAATATCAATGGCATCCATGACATTCATCGACAAGCACAACGAGATTGCAATGCTACAAAAGCCAAAACAAGCTGAAGGTTTTCATCAGATAGTCGACTTTCTGAAGTCGAGCCACATTGCTCATGCTCTTACTGTATCACCTACAATCTACATTGAGCACCAAAGGCAGTTCTGGGCTAATGCAACCATTGTTGTGGAAAATGGGGTGCAAATGATCAAGACAAGAATCTGTGATCACTCACTTACAGTTACTGAAGAAGTCATTCGCATCAGTCTACGTCTAGACGATGCCTCTGGTATAATGTCTATCTCTAATGATGAACTGTTTTCTAATCTTACTAGAATGGGGTATGGAGGCCCATTGGGTGTTTTCAAATTCTCAAAAGCAAAGTTTTCACCCCAATGGCGTTTTCTTGTTCATACCCTGATGCATTGCATCTCCAAAAAGACCACTGGATGGAGTGAGTTCAGCAGTCCAATTGCATATGCTTTGGTATGCTTGGCTACATCCATAAGGTACAATTTCTCAAAGATGATTTTCAGTGATCTTGTATCAAATATGGGAAACAAAAAGAGTTTCTTTATGTATCCCAGATTTGTTCAGGAAGTAATTAACCATGAATTGACGGATATACCTCAACCTGTTGGGGTATATGTACCTAAACCCCCAAAAGGCAAGGTTTTCTCAAATATGAGAAGATCTGCTGGGGACTCGGAAGGAGTTGACACACCATTGTTCTCTACAATGATGGTGGTGTCCCAAAACACTGAAGGTATGGCAGCAGGGTCAAGGCCCTCATTAGACCATCCCACTGCTAGCCAAGCCCAACCTTCTCACTCAAAAACAATTCCCCAGTCCATTCTTACAAAACCAACCTCTCCAATTACCCAAACTTATCAAAGAAAACAGGTAAAGAAGGCTCCTTCCCTTCTTGTACCATCACCCACACAACCTTTAAGCCCTCTAAGGGAGAATTCTCCCCTAGAGAATATCCAAAGGGAAACCACAAGGGTGTCTCCCAACCCAAAGGAGGTGCTCTCTGAGGAGGAGGTAGAGCATATGGGAGATGAGGCTGCCACTACTCCTGCTAACACAGAGGAGGAAAGTGGTAACATCAATAAGACCTCCCCCATGGCAACTTTGAATGAGCAATCATTTGAAGGTCCCTGGTGCCAAGAAACCACAGGGGTGGATAGTGCTTCTGCTAGGCAGAAGACTTCCACTACTAAAAGATCCAATGATCCTTCAATAGGGGGTAACACTCCTGGAGAAGGTGAGGACAGATATAACTATGATGAATTGATGGAGGCAATGGGCAACATCAACATGGATGTACTCAAACAGGGCAAAGACATAGAAGAGCTAAAACTCATAGTACTGTCACAACAAGAACAAATCATCAAGTTGAAGCAAATGGTAAGGAAACTGATTTTGCAAAAGAAGAAGAAACAATTTGTGCTCAGAAGGAGGAAACCAGAGACTGATGCTCCCAAAAAGGGGGAGATCAACATGGAAGAAGCATCAAGGGAAGGGGAGATTGATAAAGAAAGAGTAGAAGTTGAGGGGGAGAAGGAAGCAGAAACTGTTAATGCTGCTGAAACCTCACAAGCAGCAGTAACAGAGTTAACACCAACAGAAATTGAAGTAGCTGAAGTGCTAATCAAAGCTAAGAATGACACTCCCAAAGCAAAGGGAGTGGTCATAAATGAAGGGAGAGACAAGAAATCAGAAAAGAAAGACATCGCTGCAGATATAAAAAGAAAAGGGAAAGAAAAGATGATAGAATCTGATCAACCATCTAAAAAGCAAAAGATGATTGAGTCAGATGAAGCATTAGCAAAGAAAGTGCAAGAAGAGTTAGATCTAGCAGAAAAGGAACAGGTTGAAAAAGACAGAGAAATGGCCAGAGCACTAGCAAATGAGTTAAATGAAGCATTCCAGAAAGGGTTGGAAACAGAGAAAGCCAAGCAAAGAGCAATAACCTTGAGAAAGGATATGATGGCCAGATCAAGTGCAAAGAAGAGAAGACCTTCACAAACTTACCTTGCCACTCAGGAAAGAAACAAAATGATAACTTTCTTGAAAAGTGCAATTGGGGTAAAGAAAGAAATGTTTGTGAAGATGAATTTTGATCAAATCAAGGATCTATATGAGAAAGAAATGGAGAAGCTGAAGAGCAATGAAAAGGATAGAGTGGAGTTTGAAAAGAAGGCAAAGGAAAGACATGATATAGATATGAATCAACCATTCCCTGAAAGTGAAGAGGGAACTCCTATAAAAGAAATGGAAAGAGAAAAGGAAGAAAAGAAGAAGGAAGCTACTCTAGTACAGGTTCAAAAGACTTTGAAAAGAACCAAGATGATGGCCAAAAGAAAGAAAGATAAGAAGTCTAGAATAGAAGAAGAACAAAATGTTGCTGAAGAAGAAGTGGCACCTGAGTCATCAAGCCAGCAAGGGTCATCAATCAAAGATGATGTAAGCTTATATATGGTAGTGATGGACAAAGTGCCTGAACCAATTTCTGCAGAACCTGTTGGAGTTAAGCCACCAGAGATCAATCACTGGGATGTACTGAAAATGGATGGAAAAGATTACATCAGACTAAAGAGGAAGGGTGATAAGTATGAAATATTCAATACTTGGATCAAGATTGTCAGAACATGCTCTAGATCTGATATAGAAGAGATGTTTGACATAGGAATTAAGCTGTATGCAGACCATCTGAATACTCCAGGAATTTCTCTTACAAAACTGGTGATGGAGTATCTATGCATGATGTTCAAACCTGAAGAAGTGAACCAGGTCATCAAGAGTGTGTTTAAAGAAGTCACAAGTTGGACTCTATATGAAACTAGTGGAGTATATGCAGTGACTTTGGATAGAAATCACACAGAATACTTCCTAGTGAATAGAGTATATAATCACACCAGACTGAAGGTTCATGCAATGCTAAAGAAGAAGTTGGGTTGTGCACCAAATTCAGAAATGGCCAAGTATCTCATTCAGAGGATAATCAATCAGAGTTTGGGACTGAATCCAGACTTAGCAGCGTGATCTTGGAAGTTTTGGGAGCATTAACAAGAGCATCTGGAAGAATATCTGAAGAACTTGACTTCTCTTCTAAAAGTCAAGTTAGGGGGAGATTGTTGGGAACTGAAGATCTTACTAAGTGTAGTTACTACTGCTAGTACAAATGTAGTTACTACTGCCAGAACAAGTTGAAGATTAATACTGCTGAGTGTTACTACTGCTAGTGTTAATTAACACTGCTAGTCAAAGTTAGTACTGCTTGAACAAAGTTAGTACTGCTTAGCTAGTTAGTACTGCTAGTGGTTAGTACTGCTTGCAGTTAATGCTGCTATATGAAGTTAATGCTGCTGAGCATTATTAGTGCTGCTAAAGAGATCCGGATGGAAAGTAATACAGCTGGATATACTGAAGATATACTTAGAAGATATACATGGAAGATATACTGAAGATTTGTTTATTCTTTGTAATTATCTTTTTATTAGTATATGTATAGATTGTTTAGAATAGATAATAAGGACTTTTGATAATTGTTTTTTTTAAGAGAGAAATCAACCTCAAGGCATAGATCCTAATTCTAGAGAAGTAGAATTCGTATTGGTGAGCCTGTTCATCAATATTGAGGTTGAGTGTGTAACCTTGTAGCTTTAAGCATTCAATACAAGTTTACTGTTTGATCATTATATACTGTGTTTGATTACTGTTTTATTAAATATCAAAGTGTTTTTCCGCAACTTCTTTGATATTAGTTTCTGAGTATTAATTCTTGTTAAGAATTCGATCCTGACAAAGGATCTGTGAAAAGCCACTAACAGTTACTGAAGAGGTTATTCGCATCAGTCTACGTCTAGACGATGCCTCTGGTATCACTTCTATCCCAAACGATGAACTGTTTTCCAATCTTACAAGAATGGGGTATGGAGGCCCATTGGGTGTTTTCAAATTCTCTAAAGCCAAATTTTCACCCCAATGGCGTTTCTTTGTCCATACTCTTATGCACTGTATCTCCAAAAAGACTACTGGATGGAGTGAGTTCAGCAGCACTATTGCTTATGCTTTGGTGTGCTTGGCCACTGCCAGAAAGTATAACTTTTCTAAAATGATTTTCAGTGATCTTGTCTCAAACATGGGAAACAAAAAGAGCTTCTTTATGTATCCCAGGTTTGTTCAAGAAGTTATTACTCATGAATTGATGGATATACCTCAACCTGTTGGGGTATATGTACCTAAACCCCCCAAAGGCAAGGTTTTCTCAAATATGAGAAGATCTGATGGGGACTCTGAAGGAGTTGACACCCCATTGTTCTCTACAATGATGGGGGTGTCCCAAACCAATGAAGGTATGGCAGCAGGGTCAAGGCCCCCATTAGACCAACCCACTGCTAGCCAATCCCAACCTTCCCTCTCAAAATCTATTCCCCAGTCCCTTCTTAAAAAAACCAACCTCTCCTATCACCCAAACTTACAAGAGGAAACAGGTAAAGAAGGCTCCTTCCCTTCTTGTACCATCATCCCCCAAGCCTTTAAGCCCTCTATTGGAGCATTCTCCAGTAGAGAATATTCAAAGGGAATCCACAAGGGTATCTCCCAACCCAAAGGAGGTGCTCTCTAAGGAGGAGGTAGAGCATATGGGTGATGAGGCTGCCACTACTCCTGCTAGCACAGAGGAGGAAAGTGGTAACATAAATAAGACCTCCCCCATGGCAACTTTGAATGAACAATCATTCGAAGGTCCCTGGTGCCAAGAAACCACGGGGGTGGATAGTGCTTCTGCTAGGCAGAAGACTTCCACTACTAAAAGATCCAATGATCCTTCAAAGGAGGGTAACACTTCTAGAGAAGGTGAGGACAGATATGACTACCAGGAATTGATGGAAACCATGGGAAACATCAACCTAGATGTTATGAAACAAGGAAAAGAAATAGAGGAGATGAAGCTGGTTATCCTGTCCCAACAAGTTCAGATTGAAAAATTGAAGAACATGGTGACCAGGCTGGTTCAAAAGAAAAGAAGGAAACAGTTTGTACTCAAAAAGAGGGACCAAGTTCAAGATTCTTTCAACAAGGGGGAGAAGCATGAAGGGGAAACTGTTGAAAAGAAAGCTGAAGTTGAGGGGGAGACAGAGGAAGAGATGGGAACAGAAACAGATACTGCTGCTGAAGCAAAAGTAGCAGCAGAAACTAAAGCAGCAGAAATAGGGCTCTCTGTGGAAGAAATGGAGATAGCAGAAACTTTAGTCAAAGCAAAGAATGATACTCCTAAGGCTACTCAAAAGGCCAAGGGAGTAGTTATCAAAGAAGGAGGGATCTCAGAGAAGGAAAAAGAGAAGGAAGTTTTGAAAGAATCAAAGGGAAAAGGAAAAGAGAAGATGGTTGAAGCTGAAATGCCTCCAAGACAGAAGTCTCAGATTGAAATGGATGAGGCAATAGCAAAGCAGTTGCAAGACCAAATGGAGAAAGAGGAGCAGTTGCAAACAGAAAAGGATAGAGAACTGGCAAAGATTATGGCCAAGAAGTTAAATACAGAATACCAAAAGAGTTTGAAAGAAGCAGCTCAGACAGCAGCTCAAGTCAAGAAACTTCAAATTAAGAAGATGCCTATTCAGAAGCAAAAGCAGAAAAGACAACCCTCCAAGACATTTTTGGCCAATCAGGAAAGAAGAAAAATGATAAACTTCCTGAAAGGTGCAATTGGTGTTAAGGGAGAGATGTTTATCCACATGGCATACTCTCAGGTTGAAGAGTTGTATAACAAGGAAATGGCCAAGCTCCAAGGGAATTCAGCATAAAGGGAGGAGGCTGAGAGAAGGATGAAAGAGAGACATGATCTCAACATCCAACAACCATTCCCTGAGGAAACCACACCCTCCAAAGAAGAAGCAGAAGAGAAGAAGGAAGAACCTGGAAATGTTGGTATAGAAGCCAAGTCTGGAAAAAGAGTGAAATCAATTGCTTCAAAAAGGCAGTTGAAAAGGCCTAGGGTGGAAGAAACTGAAAAGGAAGCAGAACCTTCAGTCACATCTCCAACAGAGCCAGTACAGAGTCCAGAGCAGGTCACTAAGCAAACAGATGAGAGTATGGATCCGTACATGACAATAGTGGAACCTTTGAAAGCTGTTCCAATCTCTATGCAAGCTCCAGAGATCATCTTCTGGGATATTCTGAGAGACAATGGAAAGAATTTCTTCAGAATCAAGAGAGCTGATGGTTCATTTGAAGCTTATTCAACATGGGGGAAAGTCATCAGAAGTTGTTCAAGAGCTGATATGGAAGAACTATATAAAGTTGGGATGAAACTTTATGAACTTGTGTTGAAAGGTACTGAAGAGAATCTTCTCAAAGTGACATTGGAATACTTGTGCATGATGTTTGAGCCTGAAAGAGTGCACCATAGGATTAAAGATCATATGCATGAGTTCATATTCAAGAAGATTGACAAATGGATACTGTTTGAAAACTGTGGAGTATACATGATTACTATTGATAATTGTTATCATGAATACTACCTGGTGGACAAAATCTATGAGCATAGCAAGGAGAAGTTAGAAGGGATGCTTAAAGCTACACTGGTATGTACAAAGGATTCAGAGATGGCAAAGATTGTGGTGAGAAGAACTGTAAATCAAAGCTTGGGCCTAGATCCAAATTTGGGAAATTGAACCAGAGGTTTTGAAAGCATCTTGAAGATTAATTCTGAAGAACTTGACTTCTTGTCCTAAAAGTCAAGTTAGGGGGAGATTGTTGGGAACTGAAGAATTCATCAAGTATGGTTAATGCTGCTGGTTCAAAGTTACTACTGCTAGAAGACTTAAAGGTTAATACTGCTGAGTGTTACTACTGCTAGTAGAATTAATACTGCTAGTCAAAGTTAGTGCTGCTTGAACAAAGTTAGTACTGCTTAGCTAGTTAGTACTGCTAGTGGTTAGTGCTGCTTAGTAGTTAATGCTGCTAGAAGAAATATTAATGCTGCTTATGATTAATACTGCTTATATGATGAAGATTCGCATGAAAGGATATACATGGAAGCTTAGAGATATACATGGAAGATATACTGAAGATATGTTTATTTTTTTGTAATTATCTTTTTGTTTAGTATATGTATAGAAGATACAGAATAGTTTTGGTAGAGATTAATTCTAAGTGTTAGTTCTAGAGAGAAAATCAACCTCAAGGCATAGATCCTAATTCTAGAGAAGTAGAATTCGTATTGGTGAGTCTGTTCATCAATATTGAGGTTGAGTGTGTAATCTTGTAACTTCAAAGCATTCAATACAAGTTTACAGTTTGTTCTTCATATTTACTGTGTTGATTTCATTGAATATCAAAGTGTTATTCCGCAAACTTCTTTGATATTGTTTCTGAGAATTATTTCTTGTTGAGAATTCGATCCTGACACATTTTTACCCAAGTTTGTATGAAATTGGGAGCCCTCTCTTCATTCTCATTTGAGTAAATCTTGGTTTAAATCTAGGTTTACGAAAGAACGTTTTATATTGGGATCTTAGTCGGTAAAACAATTTGGTTTGGTTAACGATTAACTCGGTGTCTCTTTCGTTTAAAATGCATATTTATTGGTAAGCGAGTCGTTTTCATTAGCGGAGCATATCATTTTGAAAGGTTATGATTTTAATGGCATTCTTCTTTTTTTAAACGATTCATTTATATATGTGGAAAACTCTTGAGCTCACTAGGCGTTAAGCCTAACCTTTTTATTTGTCGGCATGTGCATCAGGTTCCAGTTGGGGGTTTGGATTCTAGCAATTCTATGAAGAGTTGAGCCTTAGCTTTGTGCAAGTGTAAGGAGTTGGTAAAGTCTTCCGCAGTTTGGAGATAGTGTCTATTATGGTATTTTAGTAGCACTCGTCCTTATTATAGACTGTATGTATGGAATGAATGTGTGTATCGAGGTAAAGTCTTAATTTGTGATCGGAGATGTATCATTTATCAATGTATTTAAAAAATTTTAAATTAGTTGCTATTTCCGGATTCGATGGTGTTACATTTTGTTCTTTACTGTATCAAATGTTGTTCTTCTTACTACTGCTTGCAAATGGTGTTGTTGCTTATTACTGCTCCTTGTACCAAAATGTTGTTATTAGTCAAATGTTGTTGTTATTTGATCTCCGATTATTCGAATGATTAGTACTTTTCTTCTGGTTTATACGATCTCTATTTGATTAACACCATACACGAGTTAATAGAAAAGCGGCAAAACAACAACTTATTATTAGATGGGGAAAAACCGAAGTCCAGATATTTTGGATCAACATTTTTCCCGATCTGATTCCAATAGAATTTTATTTAATTAAAAACCCCTTACCATATTACTATTACTGGTTTGTCTTCGGGTAAAAACTGGGTTTATTCTTCTGGGTCAATTATTTATACCTTTGCAGACTGTGTAAGTCAGGACTCTTGGGTTCTCAAAGTTTCAAATCAGTTCCTTCATATTAATTTATAGTATTAAGTTCTTGCAGTTAATCCGTGCATATATGAGTTGTTGTTTTGAATTGAAATTGTGTATAAAGGTGGTTAGGTCATGTTGATGCCCTTTTATCTGATGTGCCATGTGATGTAGTTTTGCTTATTCAAAAGAGGTTATGTAATATATATCCTTTATACCTTCTTTCTAATTGTTTTCTTGATTTCTCAACTTTTAGGTTTTAGATTAGACATGGTACCTATAACCTTGACAACATATGGATCATGAGAAAAGGATATTTTTATTCTCATGATGGTCTTAGAATTGGTATATTTTACTAATTGCTAAAAGGGGTATCTCCTCCCACCCTCATTTTGAATGCTCAATGCGTTTATTTGACTCTTTAGATTATTGACAGACTAATAACTATATATTAGGGGCAATTTTATAGTTATGGAATTTGTAACTGTCTTCTCTTACCTATCTCATACTACAGTGAATTTGTGATCAACCATTCAGAAGACTTCTAAACTGGAACTCTCTTGTTCTAAACAGTTAAGGGATTTCAAGTATCTAACATTTCTAAATTTATCATATTATTCATCAAATTACAACATCTAGAAAGATGAATATGACAAGGACCAAAAATCTTACCCAGTAAGATTTAAGACAAGGACCGAGAGTCTTACCCTGTAAGTGACGGGGAAGACTCTTACGACGGTTAGCACTTACTGGGAAAATTGTTGTATAAGATACTATTTTAATGAACTAAAATCTTTCTTGGTAAATAAATGATAGTGTTGAATTTTACCGGTAAGCGCTTACCCAGGTAAGCATTTGGTAAACGGTCACTTACTCTTGCATTTGTTTGTGTTTTCCACAAATTTAGGTTTAAACAACTTGTGCATGCTTAGCTAACTATATGGGAAACAAAGCTAGCTAATGAGCCCATGCTTGTCATTCGAACTTATAAGACCCTTCGGGATTGTGCACCCACTAGATTTTGAAGGAGGATCATGCACCCACTAGATTTTGAAGGACCTTAGGAAAAAGGGTTTACGTCGTTCTCTGAAGCGCCTCTACCTTGTCGGCCCATGATCATCATAGATAAACTACAAGAAATTTATGCATACCACCGTTTTCAAACAAGAACGCTAACTATTTAAGAAAACAAGAAAACAACAAATCATGTACACAATCATATGTGATTTTCCATTAACCCGATAAAAACGGACGCAATCGACTTTGGGCACGACCTATAGTCGGGCGCAAAATCGCGTGAATCATATATGATTTTGTATGTACTCGGTTGTTCTCGTGTTTTCTTAAATAGATGTTGTTCTTGTATGAACCCATATATATATATATATTATATATCCGTAGGACGACAAACAAATGAGAATCGAAAAAATGTTGAGGACCGTGAGGACTAATCTCAATCAACCAAGGGATTTAATCAATGGTCATTAAAAAGGGTGGCGTATTTGTAATATTAGTGAAAGACATGTCTAATCTCATGTCTAGTTTGTAAAGTTGAGGACAAACTTGTAATTTTATCTTTCAAAACCCATGTGATCCCATTTTCATCTCCATGAATGTTTCAAAACCACCATGATTTCAGATTTTGGGTTCTACATCACAGATCTTGTTGAAAACCAAGAGGAGAGAGGGTTCGGCGAAGAAGAATTGACGGAGGAGTTGTTGTTCAGGCCCCTTCCTGATCGGAAAGTTCTGTCTCATTTTCATTTCGAGAGTAAAGTTCCACCGACAAATTCATATGGACATCACCACTAGCTTTTTCTGGCGATTTGTGCGATCACTTCAGTAGCATCCTCCACAATCCCCACCACCAATGAAAACAACGCAGACACCGTCCCTAGTTCGACATCAAAGGTTCGCCTTCGTGTTCCTCTCGATCAATTTCATTTACATCGATTCCATGTTCCTCTTCCCTCTACCGTCGTTCTGCAGATCTGGTAGATTCTATCGATTCCATCTCCATCGCCCCCGTGCTCTTCTTCCCTCCACCGTCATTCTGCAGACCTGGTAGATGAGATACGGTGGTGGTTACGATGGTGAACCATCGGAGCAGAACTACAACTTACGATTGTTTGGCTCCAACATTAAAGTTATGGATTTGAAGTCGTTGTCTGAATCTGCAACAATGTTAAAGGAAACGAAGAGGGTTCTGCAACAGTGGTGTTTTTTATGTCCTAAAATTGTGTTTGATTCACGGGGTGAAATAACATATAGACAAACAAATTCTTTGATTTCATAAGGTGAAATAACATTATAGACGGAAATTGTGTTTGATTTCATGAGGTGAAATAGATTACCGATGAAAATTATGATTGATTTCATGTGTTGAAATAACATTTATATGAACATTATGATTGGATTTCATGAGATGAAACATCATATTTATGAAAATTCTGTTTTTATTTCATGAGGTGTGATTAGGGGTGCTCACGGGTTGGGTTGATCGGGTTGAAGGCTTTTTAACAACTCAACCCAATATAGGCGGTTTGAAAATTTTACAACCCAACCCAAGCCAATCAAAAGTACAACCCAACCCAACCCAAACCGTTCGGGTTGGTCGGGTTGTGTTTAAACAAGATGAAATCAAATTTAGAAATATAAACATAAAGGAAACATTTCTTTGAAATACAACCGAATGACCGCTAATTCATGAGAGTATGTAAGTCCATAAAAAATATTACGATATTACATATAAAAATGTCTAAACCAAACGATAATATGTCAATCAACAACAATCGTTTTAGACGTCTCCGACCTCGATGCTTTCGCTTTCTTGGCCTTGAGGTTAGTCGTGTCATCAT
This sequence comes from Arctium minus, assembly GCA_954870635.1. NCBI lineage: Eukaryota > Viridiplantae > Streptophyta > Magnoliopsida > Asterales > Asteraceae > Arctium > Arctium minus. The sequence goes on from OX941084.1 coordinate 51,460,410, forward strand.
CAACCATTTGGTACAACTTATCCATACTTCTTAAATCTTAAATACATCACATTTAGTTAATTTTTAAGTTTGCACATATATATATATATATATATGTGTGTGTGTGTGTGTGTGTTTACATTTATTGAACATATATACAAAGGAGTTATATAGAGATCAATAATAAATTGAAAATATATGTAAATGAAGAGGGTACGCAATAGTGTAATTGTCTAATTTACATATTAATAGAGACTTAATAATCATATTAAATCCACAAAATAAAAGGTTCGGGTTCATCGGGTTGGGTTGGGTTCAAATAAAAGTAACCCGATATCAACCCAATACCTACTGTTTGAAAATTTTACAACTCGATTAGACATCGGGTTGCTTCGGTTTGAGTTATTTCGCGTTGGGTTGGGTTGGATTGATCAGGTTGATCGGGTTTTTGAGCACCCCTAGGTGTGATAATGTCGGATTTAGACATCATTTATATTCTAAAACTAGTGGAAAATGCGCGATCCCAAGGAGAACAGTGATGAAGTTAATGGGTTTTTGGAAGAAAAATACAGGTCAAGACGGGATGAGAAGAAGAAGTAAAATTCAAGATAAAATGAACTAAAACGTTGATTTGGGAAGCCATTCTCAAATTAGGGAGAGTAAGGAGAACCTTAAAAGCTGAAATGACAAATCAATGCACCGTGCGGCTTCCTACGTGACTTACTGAATCCGCGCAGGTTTGGGTGAAGTGAGCGAATTCCCGTGCGACCCAACCTACGCCACATCCTGCGCCACGAGCTGAAATAGTTTTGTCGACTGTTTCAGCTAGGTTTGGGAGTTATGAAAGTTTTGAAAAAGAGAGGCAGCAGTTGGAGGCGATTTTGGAGAGCACGAAGTGACAAAAACGCAGACAAAAGGTGTGGAGATCTTGGTGGAAACGCACACTCAAACGATTTGCAATAGATGTGATTAGAGAATTGAGATCTTAGGGATTTTTGTACTCTTGAGCATTTTTTCATTCTAGAACAATGTTTGGAATTTCAATCATTTCTATGTGTGTTTTGATCTGTAAAACCCCAAGCATGAACTAAACTTTTCATGTTGGGGGTTGGATGAATTTTGGGTGTGGTTACGCTTAAACATGTGATTTGGGTTTTGTACTTTTGTTCAAGAGATTCAATGAAGCATATGACATGGTTTTAATGAATTTGTTAGCCTGATCAACTAATGAATATTCTCTTGATCTTTTTATTCTTTGAGAAAAGTGTTTAAAGATTTGATTTTAATGTTATATGTATAAGGAATGAATTGAGATGGAGAGACCGGTGGCAAAGAATAAAGGAAAAGAGCAAGAAGGTGCTACCATGAGATATCCAATCAAGTCTCCACCGCTTGGGCCACTCACTTGAACACTCGCATTACAAACTGTGTGTCCCTGTGATTAACGATTCAATCAAGCAAAACGATTTAAACAATAATATAAAGCAAACCTGATATGATTAATCAAATGATTCGAATGGTTACAAGTGTTGATGAAGAAATCGATCAAACTCTCTCTTGTTTCTCTAGCCGCAACTCTTTCTCTCTCTCTGTTTCTCTCTGTGTACGGCGCACAACCCCACTCTCACACACAAAAACCTAAAACACAAATAAATACCATATACCTATTTGGAAACAAAAATGGACTAAAATGAAAATACATAAACAAACTTTAACTATTTATTACAAAGGACCCTAGACTATTTGTTGAGAGTCAAATTTATCAGCTTTGACTTCAGATTTCCATCTTCAGATATCGATGATCTTGAATCCAATAAAATTGTGCTCTAACAATCTCCCCCTTTGGATCAAGATCATTACTAAAAGAACTTAGCAAATCAATCTTCTCTTTTAAGCTCAGAAGATGCAATCTCCCTCTTTGTCTTCAGAATGTAACAATCTCCCCAATCGATGAGAATAAAATCTCTTGGAAAGAAATTATCTCCAGTTTCAGCTTGGAATGCTTTAGCAAATCATCTTCAAAGAAAATTTCTTCAATTCAGCATATCTTCAATTTACTTGTATTCTCCCCATTTCTTGGTTAACGACGCTTCTCCCCCTTTTTGATGAAAAGAGCAAGGAGTTCATCAAAAAAATTCGTCAAGAAATGTCTGACCACTGATCTTGCAAATGGAACCTCCGATTATCCGTCAATTCATAAAGATGTGCATCCAGATCTTTGAAAATCCAGACAAAATAGATAGGTAACACCTGAATCAACAAATGAACCAGTTAAAATTGTCTGTCAGTAACACGAAGTCACTGTGTGTAACGAATACACAATATAAAGAAGCTTTTATGATGTTCACTCCCCCAGGGCTTCCATTCAATCATCGAAACACCACAAAGGCAATTTCTATGAATGTTATGACAAAGAAACAAACTCTTTGTGTGTTCGTGCAAGTGATAGAAAGAATTAAGCATATGATGATTGCTCATAAGGCTCAAAATGTGTAAACCACTGAAACAACAGTTAGTTAAACACAAACTCAATGTGCATTAGTGAAGTGTGAAGGTGGGGCAGACTTCCTTCTTTTCAATATCCAGATTTTCCAAATGAAAATCAGATAGCATATGTGTTGCGTCCCCAGAAAAATATGAAACATTTTCTTGTTGAGAAGAAAATGAGTAGCTGGTGGGGTAATAGCAAGAGTTGGCATGGGCTAGTTGCCTGTTTCAATAATGTTCACCAAAGAAATGTGAAGCATTAGAAATGTGGTTGCCCGGCTCAGAAAGTAGTTGGTGTAGAGTTTGATATTCTTTTACTCTGATCTCTCACCTCTTTCTTTTAATATTTAAGCTCATAGCTAACCAAACTCTCTTTTACATTTTCTCTCATCACACATCCCACACTCATTTCTTTGAATCCTCACACTCCATCACTATGGGTTTACTTCTTGGGTAGGAGACACTGGTTAACGTGAATCCATAGAAGTTCAATTAAGTCGTAGCACACTGATCCCATGTTTTCCTATGAAGCATATGTTACTCAGATGATTTAACTTGATCAGTTAAAGCTCAAAGATGAAGCAGAAAACATTTAAAATCACACTTCCAATTCAAGAAATCTGTTTGAGAATCGGGAAGTGGTTTGAACATTTAAGAACATGTTTTCTTATGATTGAAAGTTGTCCTTCTTTCAACCATAGATGAGATGAAGATAAAGAATTATACCTTTTGCGTGCAGTCTTACATCTCATGAAGTCAAGCTTAAAGTTATAAAGATATGATATTGTAAGCATCTCTCAAACTGCAAAAGTCCTAAGGTCTAGTCAAAGCAACTTTATTCACTGAAATTAAAATGACAGAAAGCAGTAAAACTAATTAAATTACGAGTTCTGATCTGAAATAATCAGAAGTCATTGCCATACTCATTTGACTTGTACGCTCCCCATAAAATCATGCATCACTAACAAGTTATCAGTAACCACAATGCATACATTAGATATGCTCCCCCTCAAAATAACATTGACCACCTATGAGGTACTTCTCACACTCCCCCTGAGATCATGAACCACCTTATTAAAGAGCAGATATCTTGCGGAAATAATGATAAAGAAAATGATGAAAAGACACAATAAGAAACTTTAATAGGTAACCACCGATTAGGTCTTAAGATTTAGCATACCAAGCCTAGAGACAAGAAAATTGAATCTCTTTTCGTCTAATGGTTTGGTAAACAAATCTGCAAGCTGATAATCAGTTTTTACAAAGTAAAGTTCAATTGTTCCTTTTTCTACATTATATTTTATAAAGTGATACCTGACATCTATGTGTTTGGTCTTAGTATGCTGAACAGGATTAGCTGAAATCGCGATAGCGCTCTTCGAATCACAATAGATCGAGATTCTATTGAAATGAAACTCATAGTCTCGCAGTTGTGTTCTCATCCACAAGACCTGAGAACAGCAGCTAGCAGCAGCTACATATTCTGCTTCGGCCGTTGAAGTGGAGAAACATAATTGCTTCTTCGATGCCCAACTGACGAGTTTATCACCGAGGAATTGTATATGACCCGAGGTGCTCTTCCTGTCTAACATGCAACCAGCATGATCTGCGTCTGAATAAGCTGTTAGTTCAAAGCTTGTATCTTTAGGATACCACAGACCAACATCTGCAGTCCCCTTCAGATACCTAAAAATCCGCTTAACAGCAGACAAATGGGATTCTTTAGGATTGGCCTGATATCTAGCACATAAGCATGTAGAAAACATTATATCCGGCCTACTGGAAGTAAGATACATTAAAGAACCTTTCATCCCTCTATAAGTCCTAACATCAACAGCCTTTCCCGAAAGATCGGTGCCAATCTTAGTACCAGGTGCCATCGGGGTACCAATCGGTTTACAATTTTCCATTTTGAACTTCCGAAGAATATCAAGAATGTATTTAGATTGATTGATAAAAATCCCCGTTGAAAATTGTTTGACTTGCAATCCGAGAAAAAATTCATCTCTCCCATCATGCTCATCTGAAAACGTGACACCATGAGGTTTGCAAAATTCTTAAAGTACTTAGGATTTGTAGAGCCAAAAATAATATCATCCACATATATTTGAATAAGAATGATATCGCCTTTGTCCTTTTTAATGAAAAGAGTGGTATCGACCGTACCTTTTGTAAAACCTGGCTTGACCAAGAACTGAGATAAGATATCATACCAGGCGCGAGGAGCTTGTTTCAGACCATAAAGAGTTTTATCCAAGATGTAAACGTGATTAGGCTTATCTGGATTCACAAACCCTTCTGGCTGCGAGACGTAGACTTCCTCCTTGAGCACTCCATTCAGAAAAGATGTCTTCACGTCCATTTGATAGACGGTGAAGTTCTTGTGGGCTACGTAGGCTAAGAACATCCGAATTGCCTCTATACGCGCCACTGGAGCATAAGTCTCGTCATAGTCTATCCCTTCCTCTTGCCTATATCCCTTGGCAACAAGTCGTGCTTTGTTTCTGATAACGGTACCATCTTCATCTTTCTTGTTTTTGAACACCCATTTCGTACCAATGATGGTTTTACCTGCAGGTTTGGGTACGAGTCTAAAGACTTTAAGTGCTTCCCAACTGATTCAGCTCATCTTGCATCGCAGTTACCCAATCTGAATCGGCAAGAGCCTCAGATACTCGAGTAGGCTCGATCTTGCTCAGAAAGGATTCATGCATACATAGATTTGATGTTGTAGACCTAGTTTGCACCGGTTTTGAAGGATCTCCAATGATTTGATATATCGGGTGCTCTTTGGTCCACTTGTGTTCATGAGGGAGTGGATTAGATGTAGATTGGTCATGTTCAGCATCTAGGAATTCACTGTTATCTGCTTCAGATGGTTCAGAATGAATGGGGGTTTTAGTTGAAGTAGTAGTTGCAGAAGTCGCAGTAGGTACAGCTTGGTCATTCTGTTGATCAGTCCTTACAGTACATCCTACTGAGTCAACTACTTCTGTCTCTTCAGTGTTTGTTACAACTTCAACTGTAGGAGTAGGCATTTGAACTAAAACTTCTTGCCGAATCAGGGAGTTGGATTCAGTAGAGATATCGGAAGTGGTTGGATGAGTAGTCATCGAGTTTTCCATCCTGTCAACCACAACAGATTTAGGAACATTATATCCAAGAAATTCACCATAAAACAGTTCAAATAATAAATCCAAATCAGTTAATTTAGAAGTAGACGATGAATCGCTATCTGATTTGTTCTCTTGAGATGCAGGTCCTGGACTAGTTGGTCCAGAAGCTAGTACTCCGGTTATTACGGGTTCTGAACTGACGTGCTCATAAGCCATATCCTCATCGAATGTAACGTTGACACTCTCAATCACAGTCTTCGACTTCTTCAAGTAAACACGATATGCAGTAGATGTAGAGGAATAACCAACGAAGATGCCCTCATCCGCCTTAGCACTGAACTTGTTTAGATTCTCTCTGTCGTTGAGAACATAACACTTACACCCAAATATATGAAAATATTTGATTGTAGGTGTCCGGTTGTTGATTAACGCATACGGAGTCTTCTGAAATCTGCAGTGTATCATAGAGCGATTCTGAGTGTGACACGCAATCGATACAACTTCAGCCCACAGAAATAGAGGTAATTCAGATTGGCAGAGCATGGTTCGAGCGGCCTCGACTAGAGTACGGTTTCGCCTTTCGACGACTCTATTATGTTGAGGCGTACGTGCAGCAGAGTATTGATGTGATATCCCGACCGATTCGAGATATTGTTCAACTATTTTGTTCTTGAACTCTGTGTCGTTGTCAGTTCGGAGAACCTTGACTTGTTTCTGCAGATTGACTTGGGTCGTCTTCAGAAATGTAATGAGAACTTAGGGCGTCTCATCTTTAGACCGTAGAAGTTTGACCCAAGTGTATCGCGTAAAGTCGTCCACAATAACTAACACGTACTTCTTACCGCCTAAGCTTTGCGTTCGCATAGGACCGCATAAATCCATATGCAACAACTCTAATGGAGAGCTGGTACTTGGTTCAGGCTTTGGTTTGTGTGAAGCCTTCTTCATCTTTCCCTTTTCACACGCTGCACACAAGTGTTCTTTTTAATACTTCAGCTCAGGAAGTCCTTTCACTAGCTTTCCACTGATCAGTTTGTTAATGTACCGAAAGTTGAGGTGAGAGAGCCGTCGATGCCATAACCAACTTTGTTGCATCGAGGCCTTTGATAAGAGACATACCTGATTGTCAGCCTGGACCTTTGACAAGTTGATAGTGTAGAGGTTTAACTTGCGAGTGCCGACCAATATTTCTTTCCCGTCTTCAGTGCGTACCGAACACGTCTTGGCCTTGAAATTCACCTCTAAGTCTTTGTCACAGAACTGGCCAATACTTAATTGGTTGTGTCCTAAGACTTCAACATAGCTCACCTTCTTTATCGTAACAGTATCGTGTACAACATCACCATATCTCAGAATTGGTGAAAACTGATCATTTCCAAAACGAACTGTGCCGCAGTATTTGTCTGTATAATTAGACAACATACTCTTCTGCCCGGTCATATGCTTGGAACACCCGTTATCCAAGTACCACATATGACGGGTCTGCACAAAACAAATCAGAAAATAAGAGGTTTAGGTACCCATTTATCCAAGTACTTGATTTTGGCACCCATTTAAATTTGGGCCCGCTTTGTCTTTGAAAACCATAAGCATGATAAGAAGAATGATAAAGATAAGATGAAACATTATATGAACCATACCAAACATCAGAATATTTACGAGAAGCATAATCATATTCACCAAAATTTGAAAACCTTTTATTAGATGAAGCTAACTTGAATAATTGCTTTATAGAATATTTTTTGCGAGAATCAACAAGATTAGATTTAAAATTAGCAACATTCACAATCAAATCATCTGTACTAGAAGTCTTTTTACTCAAATTAAAACTAGAACTAGATTTAGCTTTCTCGTCTATTTTCTGTTTCGGTATCCATGTTGACTTAACTTCAAGCCTTTGCTTTCTCACATCTGAAACATTTGAATCTTTAGAGTTAGAATGGTGAGAATCAGAAGAATGCTTCTTCTTTGGCTTACCCGTGGTGATCGGTTTCTGTGAATGCTGAGATTTTATTTTCTTACCTTTTGCATTCTTCGATTTCATAGAAACTGATTTATCAACTTTCGTTGATGTTTCACCCTTTTCAAACATACTGGGTAGACCGAAAGAATTAACAACACAAGATGAATGATCAGGAAGTTTGGTAGTAAAGTCAAACTGAGCAACACATTCATCAAAAACACCATCAGAGTTTATGAAATTAAGATCATTATCAAGTAAACCAGATCTATCATCAGATTTTAAAGCCTTGGAGAATTTAGAAAACTCAGTATTTTTGAACATTGTAGAAAATACAGTTTGTTCTAAGTCCACCAAAATTCTTTCGTCTGTAAGAGTACTTTCGAGTTCAGAAATTTTACTTTCCAAAACTAGGGGAGGGACGTAAAGCTTACCTTCGATGGACTTAGTCTCCATTTCTTTTACAGAATAAATATCAAAATAGTCATCTGAAAGAAATTTTGATAGTCATAACGAAACAGAAGTTGGACTTTAGTTGTGTTCTTTCTTTTAGCATATTCCTTGGCTTTATCCTCTTCAAACAGTTTAGTCCAGAAAACTTGAAGTTCAGGGTATTGAGGTGCCAGTTTCATAAATCCAAAGTCATAAAGAGCAGACACTTCAGATATACCCTTTTTGAGACATTTTCGGTTCTCGTAACCGAGTCCCCAATTCTCTTTATCCTCTTTGGGTTTGATTAGATGAATGGTTTGTTCAGACTGACCCATAGTATATAATTTCTCTTCCAAAGCATTCACCTTTTCAATTAGAGATTTCTTTTCTTTTGAAACTGAAGAGTACATTTTAGAAAGCTCTTTAGACTTAAACTCACACTCTCTATATTTTGAGACAGTTTCAGATAACTCTTTATGAATTATAGTCTTCTCTTTCGCGCTGGTGTCTATTTTTTTTTGTAAAGTTTCAATTAATACATTTTTCTCAGCAATATCATTGCCAAGTTTCTGTATAGATTGATTTTTCTCAATTATGACACCTCTCTTACGCTTAAGTTTAGACTCTAATTCTTGGAGTTTAGACATCATGGCATGCATTTGATTCAGAAAATCAGATTCAGTTAAGTCACATACCTCTTCATTATCTCCATCATCAGAATCTGCTTCAGCTTCTGGCTGCTGCTTACCCATCAAGCATAGGTGAGTTGTCTCGTCCTTCTCTCCTTCTTCAGATTCTTGGTCCGAATGGTCGAGCCAGTATTCATCCTCGGCCATTAATGCTTTTCTAGCCCCCTGTTGCTTGGCTAGTGGCATCTTATTCTTGTAGTAGTCGGAGTTCCTGACTTTAGATTTTCGGCAGTCCTTAGCAAAGTGACTGAGTCTGCCACAGTTGTAGCACTTTATCGGTTCTTCCTGCTTGGGCTCTTCGGCTCTATCCTTCTTCTTTTCTTCTGGTCCTTTTTCTTCAACTTTCTCCTTGTGTTTGTAGTTATTCAGACCAAACGAGTACCTCTGGTTGTTGGATCTAGGCTTTTTATAGAACTTCTTTTGGAAGGCCTTAGTTAGCATTAGCATAGCTTCCTTCAGTTGTTCATAATCGTCAGAGTCAGACTTCGACTCACTATCAGCCTCTTCTGATTCAGATGCTATCATCTTCTTCTTCTTAGACTTCTTCTTGACCACAAGTGCAACTGGATCAGCAACTTCTTTGTCAGCCTTTTTCATCTCAGCTTTGATCTCATCCACCTCTTCCTCATTCTGTTTGAGGATTTCATAAACTTCATGAAGTGGAATGTCGTTCAGATATTTCAATTGCCTCATCTGTCGTTCAGATCTTTCAACTCAACTTGAGATTTGCTGATTTTGTTCTTTCTTAGCTTGTTCAGCAATGTGACAAATCTGTCATAGGTGGCTTCTAGTGATTCTCCAGCTTTGGCCTTGAATTCTTCATAGTTATTCAAGCAGTTGGATACTTTGAGTTGGTTGTCGACTTTAGAACCGATCATCATTTTCTCCAACTGATCCCACATTTGCTTGCTGGTAGCGTTGTAGCAATCAATCTTGACATAAATTTCATTCGGTATTCCTTGGAGAATAAATGATCTTGCCAGTTTGTCACCCTAGTGTCTCTTTTTCTGCTCATCCGAGTATTCATCAATCGGTAATTTATACTCTTTCTCTTCTTCTTCACCATTTTCTTCAGCTACAGTGAGAACCTTGGTTGGAGGTGTCATGATTCCTTCCTTCAGAGATTTTCTGATGTAATCTCCCAAATCATTTCGATCGATGAAATCCAAGAATCTGTCCTTCCATTGCTCGTACTCCCCCTTGAAGAGTACTGGTGGTTTCACATCGGTTCCGATAGCAAGAGCTTCCCGAGATGACATCCTTACTGATATTGATTATAGCAAAGAACTGATAAGAAACTTGAAAAGATTGTTAGTCTAGATAAAATCAAGTAAATACAGATTAATAATGAAAAATTAGAATCTGGAGAAAAAAGGCAGAAATGCGCCAAAAGGCAGTGGCGCAAAAGAGATTTTGCGCTAAAAGAGACTGGCGCAAAATGGAGTTTTGCGCTAAAGGGGTCTGGCGCAAAATGGACCTTGTGACCTTGAAACCCTTGAGTTTTTGCGCGAGAGGAAGCTGGCGTAAAAAATAGTTTGCATGACACGCTGATGGCGCAAAAGTCAGTTTGCGCGAGAAGCAGGTCGCGCAAAAGTGAGTTTCGCGTGACACGTGGGTGACACAAAAGAAAGTACCTGACCGGTGCCTTGTGCGACCGGTGTATTGCTTCGACCGGTATCCTTCTTGGACCGGTAGAGTGTCGACCGGTAAGGTAACGACCGGTATTGTGTCGACTGGTAATGCTTCGACCGGTATAGACTGTGAGTTGTCCGGGCGACCGGTATCTAGAGTTGACCGGTATTATGCGGTCGACCGGGGTAGAGTGACGACCGATATTATGCGGTCGACCGGTATGGTGCCGAATTGAATATCGACCGATATGTTCTTGAGGCTTTCGACCCAGAAAACAAAAATCAACCCAGAAACCAATCGATAACTCGAATTACACTACAAAAGTTTGCCAATTCGATCTTTTAATCAACTAGAACTGATTGCAATCAAGTAATTTCAAAAACAAGCACTTTTATTAAGACTCGATTAATGGAGCAGTGTCTAAACTCTTTAAAAACCAAACACACCAGAAATCATCAAATAAGCAATCTAAATCAAATAAGCAATCTAAATCGATGCAATACTCAAAACAATCAATACCCAGTCAAGATAATAGGCAAATCGATCACAATCCAAACAACAACAACTTGAATGAACAATCACACAATAATAAAAATTGAATCTTGACAGATATGAACAGTACCAAAAAAAATCTTTTTGAATTCAATCTGTTAGGCTCTGATACTAATTGTGTGTCCCTGTGATTAATGATTCAGTCAAGAAAACGATTTAAACAATAATATAAAGCAAACCTGATATGATTAATCAAATGATTCGAATGGTTACAAGTGTTGATGAAGAAATCGATCAAACTCTCTCTTGTTTCTCTAGCCGCAACTCTCTCTCTCTCTCTGTTTCTCTCTGTGTACGGCGGACAACCCCACTCTCACACACAAAAACCTAAAACACAAATAAATACCATATACCTATTTGGAAACAAAAAGGACTAAAACGAAAATACAGAAACAAAATTTAACTATTTATTACAAATGACCCTAGACTATTTGTTAAGAGTCAACTTTATCAGCTTTGACTTCAGATTTCCATCTTCAGATATTGATGATCTTGAATCCAATAAAACTGTGCTCTAACACAAACGTTTAGACGAAGATGAGGACCAGATTCAGGGAGATGAGGGACGATCTTAGAGAGATATGTTGATTGATCGGTGGGGAGGCACGGACAAATGATCAATCAGGCCCATCCAACCGCCTACCTGCTCATCGTGTACGTGGGCGACTGAGGCGTGCACCACCGTCAGACCATCGTGAGGATTGAGCTTTGGTTCACTTGCTTTATCCATATCAGTTTTAGACATTTTATTCGTTAAACTTTTATTTTCTATTGTTGGATGACTATACGTAATTCGCATAACTTTGGTTGAATTTTTGGTTAACTGCTTAATTTATTCACATTGGGGACAATGTGATATTCAAGTTTGGGGTGGTTGTGTCGGTGATTAACAAGTGTGTTTCATGCATTGTCCTACTTATTTGTGGAGCCTGTTGTTGCATTCAAAGTAGAAAATTTTGTCATTGAGGGATGAATTTGTAAGGATAACATAGTAGTGAGGAAAATTTAGGGGACTACTTAGTTTAGGGACATTAGTGGAGACCAACCCGAGTAAGAATTTTGAGCCTTATTACACATCAATTGTGAGAGGATGAATGCATAAATCTTATACACTTTTTTTAATCCTTCTCGTAATTATAGCATGATCTCGCTATAATCTTGTATCAACTAGCAAAGACTTCTATAGGGAATTTGGGTTTCAACTATATGTATCTGATTCATGAACTGCTGGCTTTATATACCTTCAAACTTTTCAATGCTACCTAACTCCTAAATTCACCCAGATAACCTGTAACACCCCGAATTTCGTTTGGCCGTTTTGCGAAGATGTTTAGAGGAAAAAGGAGGTTTCTACGTCTGTCTACAGGGCGCATGGGTCGTGCGCCCTCCTTCAGATAAAACGCACGGGTCGTGCGTATGAAACTGTGGCGAGGCAGTGGGCTTGTGCACAGGTCGTTCGCATTTCCTTCTTTGAGGGTGCACGACCTGTCAGGTTGCTTTTTGGAGTTTGCTTAAATATCACAATTTTTGGATATTTTCATAAAATATCTCAAATTTTCAGATCTCTTTCTCTCTTTTATCTTTCTTTCTTCTTCGATCTTCGAGTCTCATTTGGTTGCTAGTTTACGGTGTTTCTAGCAAGGGGTCGGTATTTTAAGCTTCACCTCTACGTCGTGATCGATATCTGGTTTTCCGGGTTTTATTCTAAAAACCTACTGGTGAGTTCCTACTACCATTTTACAAACTTTATACATGTCAAAACTCTTATTTGCGAAATCCGAAGTATTTCTATGGTATGATTTCATGTTCTCTACATTTTGATATAAATGAAGTTTTTGGTGATTTTCGGGGTTCCCGATCAGTTTTGACTAAAATGACTGTTTCCGCCTTATTGAAGTAAAATGATGTTTTATTTGCACATTATGTGGATATGTGAAAAGAATGTTTAAGAACTAATTTTTAATGATTTTCATTCTTACCAGAAGTTGAACTGGAAATGACATTTTGTTTATAAAATGTATTTATACCATATGTTTATTTATGGTTGGTCACATATGTTGTTGTGACGAGTCTGTACCATAACTAGCGGATCCCTAGGTTTTGAGTCGACTGTATTGTTGGGATGTCATATTCCCCATTTTGTAGCTATGGATGCATATGATCCTCGGGGGCAACTTGGTACGATTATGTGAGGTCGGATACTAGCCATGGTTCATAGTGATCCTAGTGAAGGAGTATACATTGGTTTTGCTTGGGGGATCGATCTCACGTTGTAGCACAGACCTATGTGTTCGTATCCTTGGATTCCAATTGTTTAGCTTATAATTCGGATTTTGGCCTACTTTGTGTTACCCACAATCCTTGGTAAAATGTTTTATCGTTGATCTTTTGATGACATGTTTATAACAGAAAAGCCCGGTTGTGGCAAAGGTTTCAATTGTAAGATTTAACCTCTTTGGAAATATTATCTTATGATACAAATGTTTATATCTTTTGAGCTATATAAACTGTATGTTCTCACCAGGCTTTAAGCCTGACACTTTTCTCAAATGATATGTATAACAGGTTTTCCTTAGCGGTGGGATGCACTGGGTTTTGAGAGACGACTTGGGTCTCGAGGCATTTTGAGATGACTAAAGTGTTGATAGTTGGGCATTGTTAAGTCCCATTCTTTTGATGAATTTTGGATTGTCAACTCATGTAATCTAGATGGTTATGTTTAGATTAGTCTGTTGATGAATTCTAAATCCGTACAGGTTTTTGTAAAGTCTTAAGGACTGATATACTTTTTGAGAAGTTTATATCAATTCAGATGTCATATTGCCTAATTTATGAAGTTTTAAGTTACTCTGAATTTTAGGACGTTACAGGTTGGTATCAGAGCTCTAGTTTAAGTGAACTAGGCATGAATGTAAGATGTATAGACTTAGACCGAGTATGATAAGAATTTATCCGCGAGATTGGGTAGAGTTTCTAAGATGGGTTAGTCTTAGAGTCGACGGAAAGTACGTTTATCAGGCGTTATGGCGATGGTGACAATAACATTTATGTGTTATATGTTCATAATCTCACTTAGCTAATGTTATTATGAGGATATTATACGTAAATGTGCTTGAATTTCTGTTACTATGACAATTGGTAATGTGGTAGTACGTTTCCTTTGTGTTTATTCAATTTCTCTCTCTTTTCTCTTTTCCTGTTCTGTGAAGCAGTTTGGCATGGTGAATACGCGTGGTAGACCGCGTACGCATGTTGATGGTCTGGAAGCGACAGCCTCCACCGCTGGTCAGCCGGAGGGAGTTGAGGTTGTTGTGCGACCACCTGTTCAGCAAGGGCTAGGTGGGGGGCCAGAGGTCATTCCGCGAGTAGACCTGGCTTCGTCCCACCCAGTCATCTGGGATGCTAGTTCCCCGTCTGAGTTAATGGCCAACATGATGTTGGCAATGAGGGAAGAAATGGCAAATCAGCAAGAGTTTCTGTTGAAAGTGATTGAGGACCGCGATGTGAACAATCGGAGGAGTGAGACGGTTGTGGAAAAATTGTAGCGGGTCCTGGAGGCGCTGGTGCAGGGGTCAGGGCTGAGGAGCACGGGATTGTTGGTGCTCCGGGAAATAGGAAAAGTTGTTCCTACAAGTCCTTTCTGGGCTGCGGACCACCAGAGTTCTCTGGTTCCGACGACCCAATCTTGTGTGTGAAGTGGATTGGAGCGGTCGAGCAGGCTTTTGGCTCTTCCGAATGCGGAGATGATCAGAGAGTGCGGTTCGGTACCCAACTGCTGAGGGATACTGCGCTCATTTGGTGGAATGTCATTCAATCCACCCTATCTCCTGCTGTGTTGGCTCAGTTGTCTTGGGCCGAGTTCAAGAAAAAGTTGTTAAAAGAGTTCTTCAATGAAAGAACAATGGACCGAATCGAGAAAGAATTCCGGTCTCTGGTTAAGGGAAGCCTGACAGTGAGGGAGTACACCCGTCAGTTCATGGAAAAGCTTGATTTGGTGGGGCACGCTGCCCCAACAGAGAAGGATAAGATGAAGGCCTATCTGAATGGTCTACCCGCGGACATGCAATCTATGGTCCACAATTCTAAAGATTCTAACCTCCGCGAGATGGTTGAGGAAGCACAATACATGGAAGAGATGTTCACGAGGAACAAAGCTGAGAAAGCTGTGGTGGTGATTGATAAGAGAAAGTGGGAGAGCAGTCCTTCTCATCCCAAGAGATCACGACCTTCTGGCGGAAACCGAAACTTCAGCAATCAGCAGGAAGCTAGGTGGTGCCACAAGTGTCGAACTAAACACCACGGTGACTGTAACGCCACCTCTCCAACTTGTTATAAGTGTGGGAAGCCTGGTCACACTGTCAGAGATTGCCCGGTCAGAGGACTTGTCTGTTATGAGTGTAAGGCACCGGGGCACGTGAAAAGAGATTGCCCGAAGCTTGTGTCGGGTAGAACGCCATCAAGGAAGGAGAACCCTCCTAGGGTTCTGGGTCGATCATTTCAGATGACGGCCGATGAGGCCAAGGCATCCGCTGATGTGGTATCGGGTACTTTTCTTATAAACTATGTACCTGCTCGTATTTTATTCGATATACGTGCCAGTTTCTCTTTCGTATCTGATTTGTTCTGTCAGAAGATTTCTATGCCCACTACTAGTCTTGAGGATGCATTAGTAGTAGAGATAGCCGATGGTAGTCAAGTTCTGATCCACGATGTTCTGAAGTAGTGTACTCTTAGTATCGAAGGGAGAGAATTCTCGATAGATCTACTGCCGATGTTAATCGGGGGTTTTGATGTTGTGGTCGGCATGGATTGGTTGTCAAACAATCACGCCGAGATCGTATGTTCCAAGAAGTTGATTCGACTTCCCAACCCCTCTGGCGAAGTCATTGTCATCTATGGTGAAAAGAGAAAAGATGAAGTGGCAATAATCACAATGGCAAAGGCACGCAAGTGCTTAGTAAAAGGATGTTCGTCTTTCCTAGCCTATGTGATCGATGCCAAGTTCGAGAAATCAAAGCTGGAAGATGTGAATATTGTGCGTGAGTTTCCAGACGTCTTTCCTAACGACTTGCCTGGGTTACCACCTGATCGTCAAGTAGAGTTCCGGATTGATCTCGTGCCAGGAGCAGCTCCTATCGCTAGAGCTCCTTACCGATTAGCGCCGTCAGAGATGCAGGAGATGATGGCACAACTCCAAGAGCTTTTCGAGAAAGGTTTCATCAGACCGAGCTCGTCACCTTGGGGAGCTCCGGTCCTGTTCGTCAAGAAGAAATATGGAACGATGAGAATGTGCATCGACTATCGTGAGTTGAACAAAGCTACAGTAAAGAACAGATATCCGCTTCCGAGAATAGACGACTTATTCGATCAACTTCAAGGAGCGGGTTGTTTTTCCAAAATCGACTTACGTTCGGGTTATCACCAAGTGAAGGTGAGAGAAGAAGATCTTCCGAAGACATCTTTCAGAACGCGTTATGGCCATTACGAGTTTCTTGTAATGCCTTTTGGTCTAACGAACGCATCGGCGATATTTATGGACTTGATGAATAGAGTGTGCCGACCATTCCTCGACCAGTCGGTCATTGTATTCATTGATGACCTACTCGTGTACTCCAAGAGCGAGTCAGAACACGGACAACATCTACGGGAAGTGCTTGAAGTGTTGAGAAAGGAAAGATTGTATGCCAAGTTTTCAAAGTGTGACTTTTGGCTTAAAGAGGTACAATTTCTGGGTCACGTTGTCACTCGAGACGGAGTGAAAGTGGATCCCTCCAAGATTGAAGCTATGATGAATTGGGAATCTCCCAAGAGTCCGTCAGAGATCCGATGTTTCTTGGGTCTGGCAGGGTACTACCGGAGATTTATCCAAGACTTTTCGAAAATCGCTTCTTCTTTGACAGTTTTGACTCGGAAGAATGTGAAGTTTGAATGGACCGAAACATAAGAGAAGGTGTTCCGAATACTTCAAAAGAAGTTGTATGAAGCTCCGATTTTAGCGTTACCTGAAGGGTCAGAAGACTTTGTGGTCTATAGCAACGCTTCGAAGATGGGTTTAGGTTGTGTGTTGATGCAGCGGGGCAAGGTAATCGCTTACGCCTCGAGGCAACTTAAGATACACGAGAAAAACTATCCTACCCACGATTTGGAGCTAGCAGCGGTGGTGTTCGCCCTGAAACTTTGGCGACATTACCTCTATGGCACCAAATGTACACTCTATACTGATCACAAGAGTCTAAAGTATGTCTTTGATCAAAAGGAGTTGAATATGAGGCAACAGCGGTGGCTCGAGCTGCTAAAGGATTACGATTGCGAGCTGCTTTACCATCCTGGTAAGGCAAACGTGGTAGCCGATGCGTTAAGTCGGAAGGACTATAGCGGATGTATTCGGGCTACCCATTCGAGAATCGAGTTGGTGTCTAGTCTTGTTGAAAAGATCAAAGCATCACAAGTTGAAGCATTGTTAGAAGAGAATCTCAAAGAAGAAGTCATGACAAAGCAGCGTTTGCTCTTAACGGAAGATAGTCGTGGGGTAAAACTGTTCAGCGGTCGCGTGTGGGTACCCAAGGTTGGGGGTAACCGTGATCTGTTGCTTGAAGATGCACACAAGTCCAAGTATTCCATTCATCCGGGAAGTACAAAGATGTACAGGGACTTGAAACTGCATTATTGGTGGCCAGTAATGAAACTTGATGTGGCACGTTATGTAGAGCGTTGTGTGACGTGTTCGCAAGTTAAGGCCGAACACAAACGACCGTATGGGAGTCTTCAGTCTTTAGAGATTCCCGAGTGGAAGTGGGAGCATATCACTATGGATTTCGTGACAAAGTTACCTAAAACTCTTCGAGGTCACGATACCATTTGGGTGATAATTGATAGATTGACAAAGAGCACTCACTTCTTAGCTATGAGCGAGACACTACCGATGGATAAGTTAGCGAAACTCTATATCGATGAGGTGGTCTCGAGGCATGGAATACCATTGTCGATCGTGTCGGATCGCGACAGTCGGTTCACTTCGAACTTTTGGGATGGGTTTCAGAAAGAGATTGGTACGCGAGTTAAGTTAAGTACGGCTTACCATCCACAGATCGACGGGCAAAGCGAGAGAACGATCCAGACTTTAGAAGACATGATGAGGTCTTGTGTCATTGATTTCGAGGGTGGTTGGGACTCTCACCTGCCTTTGGTGGATTTTGCTTACAACAATAGCTACCACTCGAGTATTGGAATGGCACCTTTTGAGGCATTGTATGGGCGAAAGTGTCGGACTCCCGTGTGTTGGCTTGAAGCGGGGGAAAAGTAGTTCGCCGGACCTGAAATAGTGCAAGAGACGTCCGATAAGGTCAAATGCATTCGTGAAAGAATGAAAGCGGCTCAGGATCGGCAGAAGAGCTATGCCGATAAGAAGAGACGACCGATAGAGTTCCTAGTGGGCGACCGTGTGATTCTTAAGGTGTCGCCATGGAAGGGTATTATCCGATTCGGAAAGCGTGGGAAGTTGAGTCCCCGTTTCCTCGGACCTTTCAAAGTGCTTAAACGGGTGGGTTTGCAAGCCTACCAGTTGGAACTGCCACCGGAGTTGAGAAGAATTCACAACACGTTTCATGTTTGTTACCTTCGAAAGTGTTTGGCTGTGGAAGACAGCGTCATACCCCTCTTATAGTTAAGAGTGGACGAAGGTAACCGTTGTGTGGAAGAACCCGACGCCATCTTGGAGAGAAAGTCTAAGAAGTTGCGTCACAAAGAGGTCACTTTGGTCAAGGTGCAGTGGAAGCATCACCGGGGAGCAAATGTGACGTGGGAAGCTGAAGAGGATATGAAGCGAAGATATCCTCATCTTTTTGTATAGCTGGATTTTGGGGACGAAATCATTCCCGAGTTGGGGAGGATTGTAACACACCGAATTTCGTTTGGCCGTTTTGCGAAGATGTTTAAAGGAAAAAGGAGGGTTATGCGTCTGTCTCCTCCTTCAGAGAAAACACACGGGTCGTGTGTAAGAAACTGTGGCGAGGCAGTAGGCTTGTGCACGGGTCGTGCGCATTTCCTTCTTTGAGGGCTCACGGGTCGTGCGCCCTGTCAGGTTGCTTTTTGGAGTTTGCTTAAATATCTCAATTGTTGGATATTTTCATAAAATATCTCAAAATTTCAGATCTCTTTCTCTCTTTTCTCTTTCTTTCTTCTTTGGTCTTCGAGTCTCGTTTGGTTGCTAGTTTACGGTGTTTCTAGCAAGGGGTCGGTGTTTTAAGCTTCACCTCTACGTCGTGATCGATATCTGGTTTTCCAGGTTTTATTCTAAAAACCTACTGGTGAGTTCCTACTACCATTTTACAAACTTTATACATGTCAAAACTCTTATTTGCGAAATCCGAAGTATTTCTACGGTATGATTTCATGTTCTCTACATTTTGATATAAATGAAGTTTTTGGTGATTTTCGGGGTTCCCGATCAGTTTTGACTAAAATGATTGTTTCCGCCTTATTGAAGTAAAATGATGTTTTACTTGCACATTATGTGGATATGTGAAAAGAATGTTTAAGAACTCATTTTTAATGATTTTCATTCTTACCAGAAGTTGAACTGGAAATGACATTTTGTTTATAAAATGTATTTATACCATATGTTTATTTATGGTTGGTCACATATGTTGTTGTGACGAGTCTGTACCATTACTAGCGGATCCCTAGGTTTTGAGTCGACTGTATTGTTGGGATGTCATATTCCCCATTTTGTAGCTATGGATGCATATGATCCTCGGGGGCAACTTGGTACGGTTATGTGAGGCCGGATACTAGCCATGGTTCATAGTGATTCTAGTGAAGGAGTATACATTGGTTTTGCTTGGGGGCTCGATCTCACGTTGTAGCACAGACCTATGTGTTCGTATCCTTGGATTCCAATTGTTTAGCTCATAACTCGGATTTTGGCCTACTTTGTGTTATGCCACAATCCTTGGTAAAATGTTTTATCGTTGATCTTTTGATGACATGTTTATAACAGAAAAGCCCGGTTGTGGCAAAGGTTTCAATTGTAAGATTTAACCTCTTTGGAAATATTATCTTATGATACAAATGTTTATATTTTTTGAGCTATATAAACTGTATGTTCTCACCAGGCTTTAAGCCTGACACTTTTCTCAAATGATATGTATAACAGGTTTTCCTTAGCGGTGGGATGCACTGGGTTTTGAGAGACGACTTGGGTCTCGAGGCATTTTGAGATGACTAAAGTGTTGATAGTTGGGCATTGTTAAGTCCCATTCTTTTGATGAATTTTGGATTGTCAACTGATGTAATCTAGATGGTTATGTTTAGATTAGTTTGTTGATGAATTCTAAATCCGTACAGGTTTTTGTAAAGTCTTAAGGACTGATACACTTTTTGAGAAGTTTATATCAATTCAGATGTCATATTGCCTAATTTATGAAGTTTTAAGTTACTCTGAATTTTAGGACATTACATAACCCCTGCTAGATTAATAACTTACTCTGGTCAAAGTTGCTCCAATTGCGAACAACTACATCAGATAAAAAAACGAAAAAAATAATTTTAGGGGTGGAAAACGGTGAAGGAAAAGGGTAGTTGTTATTCTAGTGATGGGAAAATTCAATAGAATGGGGAGGAATCTAGTCAAAACAGATTCTGAACCGTTACTAACCCATAAAAGTTGTGTAAGGTCATAGATGAGCTGATAGGGAATGAAGAAAGTTGGACAGAGTACCCAAATATACCCAGTCTTGTTAGTTGATTCCTTCCGTGGTCACTTTGCTTAAAACTTTGCGTCTTTCATGTATTAATGTTCATGCTTCTTTTGATAATTATTCACACATAAACTCCCCTTGCATAAACAAGTTGTGTATGAAACCTAGGTTCGTGTGTACAGAGAACATCTAGTGAGGTAGGGTCGAGGCGAAATCCTCTCTAAGCATGTTTACCCTAGGTTGGAATCATTGTGGTGAGTCTATTACTTTTCAGACCTTAATGAAGGTTAATACTTTGAATCATACAAATAAGGGTTCTCAATTTCTTGGTTTGTGTTAGCCTGTAGAGTTCATGTCTCATTACTGTTATCACCGACAATTTTAGTTATGTGAATTTTCATCTTTCAGAGTGGTTGTTTTATCTTTTTTTATCGCTATTTTGCGTGGGGACAAGAAATGCTTGGTTTGGGGTTGTTGATAATGTCGGATTTAGACATTATTTATATTCTAAAACCAGTGAAAAATGCGCAATCCCAAGGAAAATAGTGATGAAGTTAATAGGTTTTTGGGAAAAAAAAGAGTACAGGTCAAGACGGGATGAGAAAAATAAGTAAAATTCAAGATAAAATCAACTAAAATGTTGATTTGGGAAGCCATTCTCAAATTAGGGAGAGTGAGGAGAACCTGAAAAGTTGAAATGACAAAACAATGCACTGCGCGATTCCCACGCGACTTACTGGATCCGCGCGGGTTTGGGTGAAGTGAGCGACTTCCCGCGCGACCCAACTCGCGCCACAACCAATGCCACGAGTTGAAACAGTTTTTTCGACTATTTCAGCTAGGGTTGGGAGTTATGAAAGTTTTGAAAAAGAGAGACGACAGTTGGAGGCAATTTTGGAGAGCACGAAGTGACAAAAACGCAGACAAAAGGTGGGGAGATCTTGGTGGAAACGCACACTCAAGCGATTTGCAACACATGTGATTAGAGAACTGAGATCTCAGGTAGTTTTTGTACTCTTGAGCATTTTTTCATTTTAGAACAATGTTTGGAATTTCAATCATTTCTATGTGTGCTTTGATCTGTAATGCCCTAAGCATGAACTAAACTTTTCATGTTGATGTTTGGATGAATTTTGGGTGTAGTTACGCTTAAACATGTGATTTGGGTTTTGTACTTTTGTTCAAGCAATTCAATGAAGCATATGACATGGTTTTAATGAATTTGTTAGCCTGATCAACTAATGAATATTCTCTTGATCTTTTTATTCTTTGAGAAAAGTGTTTAAAGATTTGATGTTAATGTTATATGCCTAAGGAATGAATTGGATAGAGGTATACCAATTCAACCTTAGATCTGTTTGTTTTAATCCTGCTCTTGTGGTTAAATTGGGGATAAATTGTTGAGATCGATAGATGAGACATTATTCCTAATAGTTAATGTTACTATAACTTGAGAAAGTATGGTAGCTACTTTTCGTGATTAATTACATTGAACTCTTGTTTAAAATGCTTGAACCATATGTTGTTCTGAGTTAGATGAACCCAAAAGGATTCCAATCCCAACTGTTTTCCCTTAATCTGAATTTGTCTCTTGTCTCTCAAAGTTGAGAATCTAGTTTGTTTAGCTAAATCTCTTTATTTATTTGAACTCGAATCAATCCCTGTTAGTCTAGTTAATAATTGATATAGAAATTGTGGTACTCAATACCAGGTTCCTTTGGTTCAGTACTCGTACTTCAGTATTATTACTTGATTTCGACCCATACACTTGCAGTTAGATTGGGGGGGGGGGTTAAACCCACCCTATCAAGGTGAAATAGTATGTGTTTCATCTGTGAACCCTTGTTACAAAATGATGATTATGCCATTTTCATATGGTGAAACAACTTACAATTAAAACCATAAGATCAAAATCAAATTACAGTTTAGATCGGTTCTCATGGTTCTTAACCTTTTTTTGGTTCTCACATGATTTAACCTCTATATCCGTAAAACATTGAGAAAATGTTTATAATTAAAAAGCCCACCCATTAAACATTAGTTTGATACCATTTATTAATGTAAATATAATGAAATTCAAGGTTACAAAATTTTAAATTCTACATGCAAATTACTAAAACTTCATCCCTAAACTAATTCACAACTAACAGATAACTCTACGAATTTTCTTTATTTTTTAAATTTAAATTACCTTACATATAATTAAGTTTTTAATTAAACAAATTATATAAATAAACTAGTATATTACTAGATCTCTTTAATTTGATACTCATATTTTTTTTCTTCAATTTTATAAACCGAATAATTAATATTTCGAGTATATATATTCAACATGAGTATGTTCATCATACTTATAAAATATCAATCTTATATTTTTTAAATTTAATATTCAAATTACAACTTATTACTACATAAATGTAACTTTTTAAATCTTCACGATTGAATTGCATAAAACTATTTCATAACCAACTAATAAATGCGTTCAAACATAAGATACGCATGGAACTACCTATAATATACAGTACATAATAACCAACCGTCAAGTTTCTCACTCTCTTAAAACCACAAAAAA
The DNA here is from genome assembly GCA_954870635.1 of Arctium minus. Taxonomy (NCBI): domain Eukaryota; kingdom Viridiplantae; phylum Streptophyta; class Magnoliopsida; order Asterales; family Asteraceae; genus Arctium; species Arctium minus. The sequence continues at coordinate 51,483,527 of OX941084.1, forward strand.
CCATACAAATAAAATTGAGATGAACACTATAATTCAGAGGAATTTCACCGACGGACATCTGTCTGTAATGACAAAAACCTTAGGTGATATGTTGTAACACCCGGAATTTGATTAAGATAAACAGGGTGTTCTCATGACCCTAGAAAGGTATTGGTTAGTAGTTAAATGTGGGTTAATGCTTTCCGTGAAATGCTCAACAGACCAAGGACTTTCAGAAGCGAAAAAGGGTTGAATGTCGGGCTGGGAAGCATTGGGCGACAGTGCCAAAGGGCACAATTTCCAGGCATAGTCGCGGGCCTCAAGGGGCGCTCAGTACACTTGGTGCGAGTATGCCCGCGACTGTGACAGTGGTCACTATCGCAGGTCATAGTCGCTGGAAGGGGAGTACCCGCGGTACAAACCTGGCGATTGTGACTGGCGATAGTGACACGGTCACTATCGCGTGGCACTCTCGACCGCGAGCTCCAGGAGGCTTTTAAGCCCGATTTTTGGGTGATATTCTTCATAACTTGTCATCCTCTTTACCCTAAACTCTCCCAACTCTCCAAACCTCACAAATTTCGGTTTGGGTTGCATCCAAGACTCCATCTCCCCTACTCTTTCATGTTTGGACCTCATCAATGGTGAGATTGGAAGCTATACCTAGAGTTCTTCACCTTCTTCTCCATTTCAAGAATCTTTAAGTTTTTAGGGTTTCACCAAACCCTCTCCATTTATTTTGAAGAGTTAAAGTTTGAGGTCATTTTAGTGACCCTAGAAGTATATTGGTGGTGGATTCCAGTTCAGCTAAGGTAACCTACTCTTCTCTTCAACTATGGAAATTAGGGTTTTGGGATAAAATGAAATCTTCATGTAAAATGTTTGGGGAACGATTCTATATGGATTAAAGATGATTATTTATGGTTGGAAACTTGTGGATCTAGTTTTTGAAAGGATTTGCTTGTGGATTCCAAGGAAGCTCAAGTTGGGTAAAATCTAGATTTAGCCTAAATCTATCACGGTGAGTTCAAGTTGATTTGTGAAAACATTATACATGACAAAATGTTCATTTTAGCGTGTTTATGTGTTTTACATGAAATTATCACTTGTTGGGTTATTTGGTGTGTTTTGATCATTTGAAATGTTTGGTTTTATAACCCTTGTGAAAGCACCCACTTCGGGATTTTTGGGCATCTTGATTAATGAGTCATTTAAAAGTGTTTTCATGATTTATTGCATGAATGGAAATTATTTGGTAAAAGACACTTTTAGTGTTTATTTGGGAGAAAGGCTTGGTTTGGATTATGGGACGTTTTGAAGGGAATAAGAGTAATAAATCCATTTGGAAAACCATTTGTCCCAATCCAACTGTATTGGAGTCTACACATGTATTTTGGAGTGTGTTTGCATGACGTGAGTTGATTTCATTTATTATCTGGGGATCGTTAATCGTTGGTCAAAAAGGGGTTTTGAACATTTTAGCTTGGTGTTGACTTAAAAGAGTCTTGGGGACACTTGTCCGCTTTTAATGGCTCAGCATAGAGCCTGGTTATGTTTTACATATTAATGCACTTTGTTGCATATTGATGTTAATTACATGCTCGAGTGCGTTGGTCATTCCTGGGTAGTCATGTAATGTTAGATTGTGTTGCATTCGATCTATAGGCACGTAAGTCAGTCTGATTTGGATGGTCAATTGGTTATTACGGGGTTGGACTCCGGTACCCATGTTTTACGACCGGAAACCTTCCAAGTAGGCACTAGGACCTCCGCTGCTTGAAGTAATGCCTTGGAGGTAGTCTTTAAGTGTGTCGGGCCTTCGGGGTGGAGTTCTTTGTAATGTTCACCAAGGTCAACCAACTCTTGAAGTGAAACTTGTTAAGAAGTCTTAGGGACACTTGGTCTTTCATGTCGTGAGGTGTCATGCGATTAACGTTCCAAGGGTGACATACTTTTGTGTTCCTCCACTCTTAACGGATACGGGTCTCCCCCGTCGTCGGCCAATAACATTGTAATTATTAACGCCTTACTTTATTATCGTTAGGCTTGGGTGGGTGATTGTAAATGATGACCTTAATATTGGATTTCCCTCCATGTATATTAAGGTTTGAACGAAATATGTCATTTCCACGTTAGATATTTGGATTCTTTTCATTTTATGGTCGTGTGAGTATTAGGTTTATTGTCCATGTTTTCGGTGACGTTTTATATATATGGATTTTATTCATTATTTATGGGTTGAGTATCATGCCCCATCCGTGTTTTGGGTGTTTCGGGAAATAAAGTTTTATCCGTGTTTTTTATCAATTAGGAGTTCAATTACTATTCACATTTTGGGTGAGTTAGGGGTTGAAATTGATTTACAAAGGGATGTCTATGTTGGGATACTTGTCTTTAAAAGGTATGTGTTATTGGAAAAATGAGTCGTTTAATATTTAAAGTAAATCATTTTGAAAGATAATGATTTAAGTTGTATTCTTTCCTTTTAACAAATATATTCGTTCATGTTGAAAACTCTTGAGCTCACTAGGCGTTAGTCTAACCTTTTTTATTTGTCGGAATGTGCAACAGGCTTCGTTGGTAATAGTTCTAGAGACACTGTGAAGAGAGGAGTGCTAGTTGCGTACTCGGAGAGTGATCAGCTTGTTGAAGTCTTCCGCATTTGTTCTGGGAAGAGCAACTTGTGTTTGGGGTTAAGTAACAACCGACTTCGGTTTTGTACTTGTATATTATTGGAGTTTATGTTTTATTTGAGGTTAGTTATAGAATTTTAACTTGAGGTATACTGAGTTTTGGAATTGTATGAGGAAGTTTTGTTCCTTATAATTGATATTATACCGAAATTTTAATTAGTTGCTCTTACCAAATTTCAGGGTGCTACATCTGTCATTGAAAATCCGTTAAATAATCTTTCGTGGAAATACTTTCACCGATGAATCCCTGATGGAACTAATTACTGTAACAACCCAAAACTCAAAATAATTGATTAATATAATATAAGCGTAACCGGCACCAAAAGTGAACGAGTACAAAGATTTCTCGACACATCTCAAATGTTTGCAACAAAAAATATAAATCCACAGCTGAGAATTATTACAAAACTAAGGGCAGGAAGCACTAATCCAAAATGCCAATCTCTAAGAGGATCAAATCTTCTCCTTCCCCTTTGAGCTACTCTTAACTTGATACTTACCTGAAAATGGTTTGGTTTTTTGAAAAGCGAGGGTTAGACCATAAGGTCTAGTGAATTCCCTTCTTTACAGTTACAATACAAAAAATAGTTGTATTACAAAGTGACATCAACAATGAGCAATAACCATACTCCATTAAAACAAGATCACCTTTCACCACACGGACATTGCAGAATATTTGTAGACACACCGTCACACCCCTGTGACATTTATCATATAGGCCCCTAGTAGATGACTATCCAATGTGCTCAAGAAACGGATTCTAGGCACATGGATAATCATTACCAAGAGATATCAATATCTCAAGTACCCTACGCTTACTATTTAACTCTACACACCCCACAAAGCCACATACAAGGTTTGATCATATCAAAAATGCGACATAAAGAATTTTCATAATCAACATTGATAGATTATAAAACCATAATCATTGTTTGAAAGCATTTAGAATCATCACAAGTTATAAAATCCGTGTAAGGGAACTCACCTGACGTTTCGCACCTTACTCCAAGCCTAACGGCTAAAAGAGCTCAAACCGAGCGCCTAAATTAACCAAGATAACAAAGGCCTTAATCCTACTTAAACCCCTTAAAAGTCTTCTATACTAAACCTTAAGAGAAGCCCTAGAATGGAACTTCGATCTCTGACTCGAAACGAGAAACGAAACTAGTGATGTCGCAACACGACAGTGACCAGTGCTACTTTCACCGCGACTTAACTCGCGTGAAATGTCGTGCCAGGCACTGTGATGCAACTTCTTGCCCAAAAATTCTCAAATCCAGTCCAAAACTCCCCAACCAAGTTACAGCTACGATTTAATGCATAAGTTACCATCTAAGTCCAAAAGAAAACTTCCCTAAACAAGTTATAATCCACATCTAACCAACAATTTTCATTAATCATCAAATTTCCATTTCAATCCATGAATTCCCCATTAATGGAGTTTCCCACCATTAGATTCATTTCACCAAAATAAAAACTACCATGATTTACATAAAGAACATTGATTTAAATCCAAATTCCCAAAATAATTCTTCCATAAATCCTTGATTTCCTAAAATCAATCATACAATACACCAAAAGTCAATAAATGGAGCCCTAAATCCAAGACTCACACACTAAACTCCATTAATGGAGGTTTTAGACTAAAGGAGTGAAGTTCTTAATAGAATATGACAACTTTTCATTTGATTCTTCTCCCCAAATAGCTCTAACGATTTCTTCTCTTCCAAAACTCCTAACACACACTCACACCATAGAGGTGTCGATTTCAATGGCTGAAATGAGAGAGCCCTCATCTCTTTTATTCTCTTATTTGCACTCTAATCCCTGTAGAATAGTAAGTTTACACTTTCAACCCCAAACTTATATAAAGATACCCCAAAATGAGAGAGGGTTATTACAATTACCGATGGATCGCCGATAGGAATACGTACCCCACATATCATTGACGGAATGTATCATTGGGGAATCACCTACCAATGATATAAACGGAAGGAATGTCACTAACAGTTCTTTCCATCATCACCGAGGGCATTCCATCGATGATTATTATTAGTTTAAAAAAATACAGTATTTTTTTTATATTGTATACAAAGTTTGCCCATAATTATCGAAAATACCAAATAATCCATACAATTATCAAAAAATATATTGTTATTATAATTTCAAATGTATGTAATCGAACTAGGGGTGCAGGGGGAGGGAGTCCACCAAACTGCTTAATAAAAGCAGTAAACTAGGCCGATAACGAGATCTATCAAGATAACTGGAAAACGTACTCGGCTTGTCGTACCTCCAAGTCTGCCCTTTTCTTCCATTTGGTCTCCAGATCAGTCTGATACTCCTCCTACCGCCACTTTAACCGTCTTAGGGTAAATGTAGATATGAGGATCAGTAGACGGGATAGACGAACCATCTACTGGCTTCATGTTCGAGCAGTGGATCCTCTAAAACACCTTATTAGAAATCAGGTCGTTGCCCCATGCATCTCTCTACAATAGACAATTAAGTTGTGAGTAGATAAGAATATCTTATATATTACAAAAACTGTAGACTTACCATTTGGTATCGATGTTGTGCAGCACCAATTGATCTCCAATGTGCATGTTGATCCATACTCTCTCAGTGATTTGATAATGATCCTTTTCTATACTAAGTGAAAATTACGTTTAAAACTATGTATAAGTGTTTCATCATCAACGATCATACTGAGTCTGTTCAGTTATCATTAATGATCTTTCTTGTAAACATTTATATGTATAAGTGTTTCACTATCAGCGATCAAATACTGAGTATGTTCAGTATCACTGATGTTTTCACACGTAAACAATTAGACGTAATCCCTAAAGACAAGTTTCGCGACAAAAGATGTTCATTGCTGAATCGAAGACAAAATTGTTGAACAAAGACAAGTCTACTCAAGACCCGATGCGGGTATCAGCGAAGCCAAGACAAGTCTACACACGCTAAGAAACCTGAGGAAAAGCTTTAGCGATAGCTGAACTTCTTTATATCTCTGAAGGAAGAGATATTCAGCGATTGACGATCACTTAGCTTATGCGTCAAGTTTCTTTTGTCTTACCCTTGCACACATCGTACGATTGTTAGAAACAGACATACCTCTGCAACAATTCGTATAACAACTCTGAAAACTACACTGTTCATCATACGACCGAAAGCATGTCTCCTAAAGTCAGACCCATGCAACCAATCAATGAAGGACACGTGTAAAGTGCTCTGCCATGCATTTAATGCATCAGATATAAATAGAAAGATTTCAACTCCATCTAAGAGTTGCCCTAAGCCTTCATCTTTCTAAAAATATAGAAACCCTTGCTTTCTATAATCTCTTAATCCCCCATTCTCTAATTCTTGTGCAACCCTTCTTAGTGATTCTTAAGTTTCTTTTGATTAGGTTCTACTTAATCTTATTCCGCAACGAACTTGGAAATTGTAATTTGATTTATCAATAAACAATTTATTAAACTTTAAAATTCAGTATTTGTATTCAACCCCCCCCCCCTTCTACAAACTTGTTAAGCACCTTCGGGACCAACAAGTGGTATCAGAGCAGATTGTTTAATCTCATAAACAAGCTCTCGCTTTATTCTCTTCCTTGCTATTCTTAATATGGCACTCAATACAAATACAAACTACTATGATAATGGTTCACTCTTAAAACCTCCTCGTTTTAGCAGAGATAACTTTGCTCTCTGGAAAAATCGAATGATACTATTTATACAAACTACTATACCCGAATACGTAGCAAATGGTCCGTATGAACCTTTCACAATCAGAGTTGTCGTTCCAGCTACTACCACCACTCCTGTTGTTCCTGAACGTTATGCTATTAAGTAAATAAGACAGTGGAGTGATGAAGACAAAAAGAAGGTTGACTTAGATGCAAAGGCAAAAACCATTATCTTTATGGCTCTACCTGATGAAGCTTTCCATTCCATCATGCATCTTAAAACTGCCAAAGAAATGTGGGACACTATATGTGTTCAATATGAAGGTACCACTTAAGTCTAAGAAACTAGAAAGATTAACTTGGTAAGACAGTATGAAAGTTTTATCGCTGGTAAGAACGAATCCCTCTCTGATGTTCACCAGAGATTTAACTATTTAATCATTGATCTAAGAACTGCTAGTAGGACCTATTCTAATTCTGAGGTCTTAACTAAATTCTTAGAATGTCTTCCTGAAAGCTGGCACAGTTATTCAATGTGTCTCAAGCTAACAAAAGACTTAAATTCTCTCTCTCTTAGCACTTTATATGGAATATTGCTCAACTATGAGTAATCAAATCTCCTGAAGAAGAATCTTGTAAAAGATTATAAAGACTCCAAAAGCACTCCTATTGCTTTAGTCTCTTCAAAGACCATTCCATCTCAGCGATCTACTCTTACTATTACTGAGTTAGATTCTGACTCTGAGGAATTATCAGACACTGATATTTCAGAGTTTGATGAATCCTTAGCACTCTTGACAAACTCTTTTAAATGGTTTGCAAGAAAGAGCAATTTCAAAAGAAATAAGCCTCTCTCCATATCTGAGAAGCCAAAATCAACCCCTGTTGATAAGGCTACTGCTACTTGCTATAACTGTGAAAATATTGGACATTTTGCAAGTTAGCGCAGGTCAAAGAAAGTCTTCAAACCTTCTACCTCCAGAAAGTCCAGCAATAACAAATACCTTAAGCTAAAAGAGAAATATCAAAAGTTGAAAAACTTTAAAAGAAAAGGTAAAGGTCTTATCGCTGAAGAGCATGAATGGGCTGAATCAGAATAATCTAGTTCTGATGAAGAAGAAGTTGCTAATCTCTATCTTATGGCTAAGATTAAAGAAGAAGTGGAAGAATCAACAGAAACTTCCATGAGCTATATCTCCTCTCAGGTATCTATCTCTACCAATCCCTCTCTCTCTCTCTCTCTCTGAAGCTGAGAGAAGTCGCGTTGTTGATGTGTTCACAATTGATCTGAACAATGCACTGAATGGAAAAACTCTAGCTGAAAACAAAAATATTGATTTAACTGAACAGCTAGAAAATTTTCATGAAAACATCAGAGAACTGACCCTTTTAGAGGAAAGTTTGAAAGATCAAGTCATTATTAACGAAATTATCAACATTGAACGCGAACAAGCCATAGTTGCTTTAAAAGCAGAAAAGACAACTGTTGAAGGATGATGTAACTCTTCTACCAAAATCACTGAAATCATCAGGTCTCAAATTCCTTCCAGTGATAAAACCGGTCTTGGTTTTTGGAAAGAACAGGATGAACCTAAAGAAGACAGTTTCGTGCTTAAGTTTGGAATGTTTGTCTCTTCTATCCCTAACACCTCTTCCACTCAGTGCTCTTCTTCCTCTAATCCTATTCCTGAGGAGTTATCAAAAAGCTCTAAGCTCGCTGATAAAGGAAAATCCATTTCCCATCCTCAGAAGGCTACCAAGAAAGCAAAACTGAAAGTTCCTCTCAAACCTTCAGTAAATCGATCTTCTAGCTCTGAAACAGAAATCTTTGATATCTGTCCTCCAAAGCTGAAAATTGATCTTAAGCTTAAGAAATCTGAAGAACTAAAAATTCCTCCCAGATCTTATGCTAAAGGTATTCTTGGAGCTGACCCTGCACATCTCAAGTTTTCTAATCTTACTACTCATGTTCCTAAAGCCACCATTAAATATAGAAAATGCTATCATTGTGGACTCACTGACCATATTGCAAGTAAATTTCCAAATGCCACAAAATCTAATAAAATAACTAAAGTGAAGATGAATGCCCCCAAGGCTGAGAAGGTTACCAAAGCTGAGAAATCTACCAAGGTGAAAAATACCACTAAGGTTAAGAAATTAACCAAAGTGAAGGTTACCACTGAAGCTGAATCTTCAACTGCCGTGAAGATTGTTGAACCTTCCATATCCACTAACCCTACTGGACCCATTGAAAAGTGGGTACCAATCAAAACTTAATCTTCCTTATGTTTGTAGGGATCGAAAGGTATCTGGTATCTAGATAGCGGATGCTCTCGACACATGAATAGACAAAAAGACATGTTTACTGATTACAGGGAAGAGAAAGGTACCTCAGTGACCTTTGGTGGAAATGGAAAAGGATATACCCGAGGGTTTGGTGTACTCAGCAATGGGACAACAACCTTTAGAGAGTCGCTTACGTAGATGGACTGAAGCACAATCTTCTAAGCATCAGTCAACTATATGACAAAGACTACAAAGTTCGCTTTATTAAGAAAGCATGTTCAATAGTAAATGAGAATGGAAAACTTCCTCTCAGTGGTTATCGTATGGAAAATGTCTATGTAATAGACATGGACTCTACTACCACTGAAAATGTGTCTTTTCTATCTAAAGCCTCCTCTGATGTCAACTGGCTATGGCATAAAAGGCTTTCTCATCTAAACTTCAAAACCCTAAATTCTCTCTCTACTAAGGAACTGGCCTCTAGTCTCCCTCAGCACTCATATGCCAAGGAATCTCTATGTTCAGCATGTGATAAAGGAAAACATACTAAAGCTAGTTTCAAATCTAAACAAGTTTCCTCAGTGACAAGTCCCCTTTAACTCTTGCATATGGATTTGTTTGGCCCTGTCAATATCCAATCCATAGCTGGAAAGAAATATACACTTGTCATTGTAGATGAATACTCTCGCTACACCTGGGTTATCTTTCTTCGCTGCAAAAGTGACACTCTAGAAGAACTGATATCTTTTGTTAGAAAGATGGAAGTGCTGAATAATCTTATTGTTCGCTCAATAAGAAGTGATCATGGAACTGAATTCAAAAATAGTTCCCTAAACAACTTCTTTGAGAGTAAGGGAATTTCTCACAATTTCTCCTCTGTAAGAACTCCTCAGCAGAATGGAGTTACTGAAAGAAGAAATAGAACGATCATTGAAGTTGCCAGATCAATGCTCATCGATTCTCATCTCCCTACTCAGTTCTGGGCTGAAGCTGTAAACATTGCTTGCTTTACTCAAAACAGGTCTCTGATAGTAAGCGATTTGGAAAGACAGCTTATGAACTATTTCATGGTAGGAAACCCTCTATCAGTTTTCTTCACATCTTTGGTTGTCAGTGTTATATTCTAAAAAACAAATATTCTCTTGGAAAGTTCGACCCAAAGGCTGATGATGGAATATTTCTTGGATATTCCTCCATCTCTAAGGCCTACAGAGTCTTCAATAAGAGAAGACAAATTGTAGAAGAAACAATTCATGTGACCTTTGACGAATCCCATTCAGCGAATTCTAAACCTATCGCTGACAATGAAGAGTTAAATTTTTGGATGTTCTCTCATTATAGAGAAACAGAACCCTTCTTCACAAACCATCAGCACACAGATCATTCAGTCGCTGATGCTGATCCAAACATCATTCCATCTAATGTTGAATCCACCTCATGGGTTTCAGCTGAGCCTCTAAACACACTCCCTCCATCAGATCTTCCCTCGTCTAAAAACCTATCTGTAAACATTGATCTGTCAGACACTCAACAATTAATAGCTGATGAACCACAAGCTTCTTCATCAGTGAACATCCCTATTGTTGATCTAACTCCTGAAGTGAGCGATTATGCTCCAGCTCAGCGATGGACCAAAGATCACCCTATAGATCAAATTCTTGGTGATCCCGATGCAGCTATTCAGACTCGACGAAGTACAGGTAATATATGTCTCTTTGTAAACATTATTTCTTTATTAGAGCCAAAGAAGACTGATGATCCCCTCAGAGATCCAAACTGGGTCTGCGCTATGCAAGAAGAGCTGATTGAGTTTGCTCGAAACAAAGTTTGGAATCTCATTCCCAGACCATCTGATAAAACTGTTATAAGCACTAAATGGGTGTTTAGAAACAACTTAGATGAACATAGGACTGTAACCCGCAATAAGGCTAGACTTGTTGCTTAGGGATACAGACAAGAGGAAGGCATAGACTATGATGAAATCTTTGCCCCTGTGTCTAGGATCGAAGCAATTCGACTCTTCTTAGCTTATGTAGTTTACAAAGACTTCATTGTATATCAAATGGATGTAAAATCAGCATTCCTGAATGGAAAGTTGAATGAAGAAGTTTATGTTGAACAACCTACAGGGTTCTTTAACCTTAAACATCCAAATTATGTATATAAGTTGGATAAGGCTCTCTATGGTCTAAAACAAGCCCCTCGTGCTTGGTATGACACTCTCTCGTCTTTTCTTATCTCTAAAAATTTTGAACGTGGTAAAATTGATAATACTTTGTTTTCAGAAAGATAAAATGTCACATTATTCTTGCGCAAATATATGTCGATGACATTATATTTGGTTCTACTAACCCATCTCTGTGTACTCGTTTTGCTGAAAGAATGAAGAAAAAATATAAAATGAGTATGATGGGTGAACTAACCTACTTTCTTGGACTTCAGATCAAGCAAACTGAAAAAGGTACATTTATTAACCAAGGTAAGTATGTTAAAGACATGCTGAATAAGTTTGATCTCACTCAAACTTCAGCGATGAAAACTCCTATGGCACCTCCTCTGACATTAAACAAGGATCCAACAGGAAAACTTATTAATGTCACTGCATATAGAGGAATGATAGGCTCCGTACTGTATCTTACAACGACCCGACCTGACATCATGTACTCTACATGTCTTTGTGCATGCTATCAATCTGAACCCAAGGAATCCCATCTGATCACTGTAAAGCGAATCTTCAGATATCTGAAATGAACTCCTAACCTCGGTATTTGGTATCCCAAGATTCAGGGTACAATCTAACTGGATATTCATATAGGGATTTTGCAGGTTGCAAACTCGATAGAAAAAGCACCACTGGTGGATGTCAACTTCTAGGAGGAAAGCTGGTAAGTTGAACAAGTAAAAACCAAAATTCAGTGTCCACTTCCACAGCTGAAGCTGAATACGTAGCCGCTGGAAGTTGTTGTGCTCAAGTCTTATGGATGAGAAATCAACTATTAGACTATAACCTTCAGCTATCAAAGATTCCAATCTATTGCGACAGCAGTAGTGCCATCGTTATAGCAAAAAATCCAGTACTACATTCAAAGACGAAACACATAGAGATCAGATATCATTTTATAAGAGATCGTGTAATGAATGGTGACATAGAACTTCATTTTATTCCAACTGACTATCAGCTTGCTGATCTTTTCACCAAACCTCTTGATGAGACAAGATTTAACTTTCTCATCAGTGAGCTTGGAATGTTGAATCTTGAAGATTAACTCTTCAGCTCTCATGCATTATGTTAGTGATAATATGTTACACTTCATTATGTAGTCTATGATTAAATATTCTAACTCTAAGGTGTGTTGTCTAAATCTTTATCACTGAATATCTCATTCAGTAAGACGTTTTTCAAAAAACAAATCTTCAATCACTGATTTTCTTCAAGTGGTTAAAAGCTTTTTGATAAACAAATCTTATCCCTGATATTTCTCATCAGTGATCCTTTAGAAAGAAAAATTATCTCTGGATTTCTATCAAAGATTCTTTCAAAAGAAAACCTATCTCTGACTTTTCTTCAGAGATACCTTCTAAAAGGCAAATGAAACGTTTTTTTTCTCTCTCCTATGACGTCATTTCAACCGACAATCTATGACATGCCTTTTTCTCTGACACGTTCGTCCGTTGCCCTTCTATTCAATCAACTTCGTAAGACGTGTCCATGTCATGACGAGCATTTGTTTTCCCACTTCATTCCTTCTCTCTCCTCGTATAAAAGGAATGCCTTTTTTTCATTCTTATCTTTTACGCTCAGTTAAACTTCCTAAGCAAGAAAAAGCTTTCAAGGCATTCAAGCAGACAAAAACACTAATCTTCAAAACTTCAAGATTATCAGGTTTTTGTTCTTCCCATTCTCTCATCTTAAAAACACTCTTAAATCCTAAATATTCTCTTATTTTGGACTTTAAAGTGTTTCTTACATTAAAATCATTTCTTTTGATTTTAACTTTCTCTAAAAACATTTGGTTTTTCAAAATGTTCTTTCTTTCTCATAAAGAACACTGTTATACTCTAAAAACAACTTTGTTTTTCTATGTTTCTTTCTAAAAACATAAACTGGTAAGATTTTAATTGTTTTTTTAGACTCTAAACCCTTTATTCTACTCTACTTCTTTCTATTCAGACATGGACTAAGCTACCCTCATTGCTTCCAAAAATGTCAAGTTCACAATCACTGAGTCTGAAATCCCAAAGAACTACCATCTGGCTCGGTTGGACTTTGAAGCTGTCAAATACCCACATCTGGTGGAAGCTGCTGCTTTTCTAAAACAGTCATGCATAGCCTATGCACTCACTGTTGATCCCAAGCCCTCCAAGACACTCCTTCAATAGTTCTGGTTTACAGCTGACAAAAGCTTGGTCGCCAACTAGAAAGGTGAAGTGGTCCCTGCCATCTCCTTCGTTACTGAAAATGGCCCCGGATTACTTACTGCTTTTGGTCTCCGCAAGGCTCTTCGATTCCCTACAAAGACCAACGCTGGTTTTGACTCCCTACCAGTGGATGACATGGGATACTCATGGGACAACAAGCCTCGCTCCCAGATTCCCAACAAGAAGTTGACCAAGATTCAAAAGGCGAACATGCCTTCACAGATCAACTACATCTTCACTCACGTTATTCAATGTATGAGTGGAAAGATAGGATTGTTGGATCAGGGCAGCAAAATGCAGCTGCAAATGGGCTACTCAGTGATCGCCAATAAGCAGTACGACTACGCTGGTGCAATCTTTGATGATCTTTTATCAAAGATTGAGAAGTCTGAGAGGGATCCCAAGATCCCTTACGTTCGTTTCATCTGCGCCTATCTCCATTTTCTCTACGCTGAGAAGTACCCCACTTAAAATAATGGTACTTTCTCAAAGGTGGGCCAACGAGCGTTGGATATGAAGCCTGCTGACAACGAGGTAAGTCTCTCTACCTTACGTTATCGCCTTTCTCTCTACTCTTCTACTTCAGCGGCCACGCAGGAGGTTCTTTCTTCTGCTACCCCTGCCGCTACCAACCCTTCCAAATGTCCATCAACTACTCTCTCTCTAGTCCTTCTAAAAAGGCCAGAAAGACCAAGGAGTCAACTCCTTCGGGAACAATACCTGAAGTAGTTTCTCAACAAACTACTTTGGATGCTTTCGTGGGTATCTCCTCCACATCAGCTTCTACATCAATCGTGTCAGTGATGACCACTGCTGACACCGCACCTGTGACAACACCCATTTTCTCAGTTCCTCAAGCTCCACAAACTGAGGTAAATCCTACTATCACAAGTATTATCTCTACTTCTATCCCCATTACTCCTTCTTTGGTCGTTAACACTCCCAACATTTCGTAGCAACCTCTTAATGTTGCACACATAGGACCTGGTACTCAAACACATCCTCCAAACTTTGAAGGAGACATGCAATTTTATAATATGTTTGATCTATCAGGTACTCCTAAACCTATATACACTTCTCCCACTACTCCATATAAGCCTGAGCGTCCTTTTGCTCAACCCCTAACTTTTATTTCAGGTCCTACTTTGGGAACTCTTGACGCCAGCATCAACAAGCTTGCTGACAAAGTGGAATCTTTTTCCACTTCCCTGAATATCACCACCAGCGTTGTCAACCAAGCTGGTGAAGAGCTGAAAAGACTTACAGCTGCTTCTACTTCAAAAGTTGAAGCTTCTCAGGTCACTGCTCTTCAGGGGGAGATCGCATACATGAAGGAGGACTTGGTTACAAATCCAACTTCTACAGGGACGTTTTGGCTCTCTGCAAACTGAGGTTAGGGGTATATCTTCAAAGATCGATGCCTGCACCGACCTACTAACTCAGATCTTGTCCAAGCTGAATGAACCAGCTCCACTGCCAACGCCTTCTTTCACGGACACTGACAGGACTTCACTGAATGTAGTCGTTGAGTTCATTCATCAGGCTACTTCAGAACTTCTAGAAATTGAAGGATGTCTAGAAAAGTTGGAGGTTGATGCCTGTTCAACTCCTGCCGCTGATCCTGTCGTTACCAACGCTGAGCTCCCCCAAGCTGATAATGACAAAGAGGGGGATAGATCACTAGAAGAAATCACAGCCGATGAACAGGAAACGGAGGAAACTCCCTCTCAAGTTAAGGTGGAGAAGATTGCGGAAATCTTAGCAGTTAATGATCAGGTCCATCCCTATTCTTCCTTGGCTCTCGCTGCTGAAGAAGAAGATGAGGAGGAGGAGGAGGAGGAGGAAGATGACGATGAAGAAGACCTTGATCTACCTAATCAAGAGAAAGACAATGTTGTTGATGATGACGAGGATGATGATGAAGAGGATCAATCTCTTTGGTTTTCAGCTACAAACATCTCGTCAACGCAAGTTGCCAAAGGCGTTGTCATTCCTGAAGCAGGGGAGAAGGGAAGAAGCTTCAGGTGCCTCATCCCAAGGCAAGCAGAAGGGAATAGCTGCCAAGGGAAACCTAAAACTTGTTTCACCATCTGAGGGAGAGAATCTTTCTCATATATGCCTATCCCTTGTTCCTCTCTCCTTCTTTTCCTACCAAACCCCTATCTCATTCTAGCCTTTATCTTTCTTCTTCTAAATAAACACTAACTCATTTTTCCTTTTTGATCAGTCAGTTCTTTCCCCTGCTTAAGGGAACTGAACTTCAAATAATCCCAGCTCCATCAGCTGAAGATCAAATAATCCCAAACTCCTTAAATGAGGTTGATGAAGATGAAGATGAAGAAGAAGAAGAAGCCCTGCACCATCCAGGACAACCCTCTAGACCAGCTCAATGGTCAGAGGAGGAACTGAATAAAAGAAGAACAAAGATGATTTCTCACCTAGAAAGTCAGTGGTTAAAGTTCCCTCTTCAATCCTCATCAAAAGAGCTTGACTTCCTAACACAACCTGAGATCGAAGAATCTGTCAGAGTTGAGAAGCTGATTGCTGAATGACAACAAGATGGGACTCTAGCTCTCAAGGTTCAATCTTCTCAGTTCAAAGACAAGAAACTAAAGAAAAATCTAGTGAAGGTTTAAGCTGCACTACTAAAAGAGATTGAAGAGGAGCGCTTAAATGAAAAATAGGTCAGCGATAAAACACTTGAATGGTGAAAACAGAAGATCGATTATCACTCTGACCCAATGAAGATCATAGTCGTTGTCATCTCTGGGAGAAAGAAGAAGGACCGACTATCAGTTACAATGGAGATAACCAGAGAGGATGGAAGCGTAAAGGCAATGTTCGTATCAAGACTTGAAAGTTTGGCTACATGGAATGGCTAGAGTTCAAAGAAGCATTAAAGAAATCAAAGTGAACTTACAGGGGTTATGTTGAAGGTATAGTTGAAACACTCCTCAACAAAGTCACTGTTGTATTAAAGGTGCCTTCTGCTCTTCGCCCAAAGCCAAGCCAATCCAAAAGAAAATTTGCCTCCTCCTCCTCTGATAATGTCGCTGTAATCAAGAACGACACCTCCATCAAGTTCTCAAAAGAAGCATTGTTCGGACATCCTTCTGATCTCTCGGTTCTTGATCTATCCCTGCCTCCTGTGGACCACTCATTGTAGGACAAGTGCTGAAAAATCCTTTTGGAGACTTCTTCAACGATGATGAAGGTCAGCTCAGATTCCAAAGAGTCTATGAGATTCCTATATGTCCTCTTAATCATCTCAAGGATCTCTTGTGCTTATGGTGTACCTATTCTCCTCTAGCTGAACCGATCAAAACAATCATCAAACAAGAATCAGCTGATCGAAAGCAAAAAGGAGAAGAAGTACCTGATTGCATGATAAAGGTCCTACAATCCTATCTAGATAGCTGATAGATTTTTTTCTTACTTCTTGAAATCTGTTAGTTAGACTTACAGTAGTTAGTTCTTCACTTGTACTTATAATTTTCATCTCTCTTGTAATTCCTTCTTTGAATAAATGAAAAATTCCAGTGAAGTACTTAACTCCATCAGTACTGTAAAAGATCCCTCAAAATAGTAATTGGGACGTGTATGTTATGAGTCCTGATTATCCTTTCTTTTGACATTAAAGTAATTTTCTTCTTAGATACTTTGTCATTATCAAATAGGGGAAGATTGTTGATTCATACTCTCTCAGTGATTTGATAATGATCCTTTTCTATACTTTGTGAAAATTACGTTTAAAACTATGTATAAGTGTTTCATCATCAGGGATCATACTGAGTCTGTTCAGTTATCACTGATGATCTTTCTTGTAAACATTTATATGTATAAGTGTTTCACTATCAGCGATCAAATACTGAGTATGTTTAATATCGTTGATGTTTTCTCATGTAAACAGTTAGACGTAATCCCTGAAGACAAGTTTCGCGACAAAAGATGTTCACTGCTGAATCGAAGACAAAGCTGTTGAACAAAGACAAGTCTACTTATGACCTGATGTGGATATCAGCGAAGCTAAGACAAGTCTACACACGCGAAGAAACCTGAGGAAAAGCTTCAACGATAGTTGAACTTCTTTATATCTCTGAAGGAAGAGATATTCAGTGATTGATGATCTCTTAGCTTATGCCTCAAGTTTCTTTTGTCTTACCCTTGCACACATCGTACGATTGTCAGAAACAGACATACCTCTGCAGCAATTCATACAACAACTCTGAAAACTACATTGTTCATCATACGGCCGAAAGCATGTCTCCTAAAGTCAGACCCATGCAGCCAATCAATGAAGGACACATGTAAAGTGCTCTGCCATGCATTTAATGCATCGAGTATAAATAGAAAGATTTCAACTCCATCTGAGAGTTTCCCTAAGCCTTCATCTTTCTAAAAATATAGAAACCCTTGCTTTCTATACTCTCCTAATCCCCCATTCTCTAATTCTTGTGCAACCCTTCTTACTGATTCTTAAGTTTGTTTAGATTAGGTTCTACTTAATCTTATTCTGCAACGAACTTGTAAATTGTAATTTGATTTATCAATAAACAATTTATTAAACTTTAAAATTCAGTGTTTGTATTCAACCCCCCCCCCCCTCTACAAACTTGTTAAGCACCTTCGGGACCAACAGTGCACTACAACAAACTTGGGTTTATAGGACACCACAAATTTCTAAGTGTCCTAATGGACTACTTTATAATACTTAATTTATAGGACCAAAAAATAAAGCATCATACTTAAAGGTGTTATAATAAGTTGATAGGGCGTTTTTGGGCATCTTAAAAAGTTTTTTAGGTCACTTTTAATAAAATAAAATAAAAAACGTTACATTAGATTTTGAGAAATAGTCCTATAAACCCATCTCTTTATAGAACACTTGTTACGACGTCCAAAAATGTCCTATAAACTTATAACAACGCCTTTATATAGGGCGCTTTATTTTTTGGTCCTATAATTAAGTCATACAAAGTGATATATTAGGACGCTTAGAAACTTTTGACATCCTATAAACCCAATTTTGTTGTAGTGGTGCTTGGACGACACCCCTCAAATTGGGTCGCCTAATTGACGCTACCTTCCCCGGACAGGGAACTCCAATAGTTGGTATCTCACACCTGTTAAAAACATAACACACACGTCAGTATAAAACAAATATAATACACAAAGCTCCCAAAAAAATTTCATACCTAATCAATCATCGAGAGCCAATGCACTCTGGGATCTAGGTAGAGTGGTGTCCCCTAAGGATTGTGAAGTCCTGACCGTTCCACGTCACCCCATCCAACTCAAAGTCCCCTCATGCGGCCCATGAGCGTTCATCCGTCATCTGATCCCCGTATTCATTGTGCATTGTAAGGGCACAAGGATTATAAACCTTTAAATCTTGTGACGCTTCCCCGGGAAAGTTACCCTGCATACACATAATTTGTATTAAGATAGTAACATTAATTGGATACATTTAATTTTCAATAATTTATGTACCAACCTGAAAGCGATCGAACATGTACTCATGGTCAGACTGAGGGACATCCTTCCAGCAAACCCACGAACCAAGAAATGAATATCCGAATATCGAAGTGACCTCTGGGACAACATGAGGATTTAGAAACCTGCACGATTAAAAATTATACAACACAAAAGATATTAATATAATTTTATTATGTAATATAAATCTTATACCATATGTGGCCACTAACTCAGATGACGAGGCGTCTATAGAGATTTAATTATATATATATATATATATATATATGAAAATTCAAATCAAAATTCAATCTTCATTGTGCACGTGAGGAAAAATCTTGGCTCTTCCATCTCTATTGATCCAACAACTCATATTAAATAGAGTTTTTAATTATAATTAAATTAGGTGTAAAAATGGAAGATGATTTAAACTCACCCCTACATACCATATTTGACCTTTTATTTTCTTTTTTAATTAAAAACTTTATTCACTTAAAGTTTAAAATAAATTATCTTAAAAATTACTAATATTTTAATCAAACAAATTACATCAAAAAAACGAGAATTTCGTGTTCTTCGATATGACATCCATCTCGATATTTTTTTTTGTTGTTTTAACCGTTTTTTACGTCAAATGTTATATATGTGTTATATTCATTATGAATATTTATGTACATTCAAGTGTGTACAACACCTCGATACTGTAATTCTGTAACTCGACATCACCTTCTTCAACGTCGTAAGGCATCGCGTTCGTCATCTCCATAACCCAACACCCATCGAGACGAATCGAGAACCTATCAAGTTTATGTTGTGAACTGGGGAACAAAATAGAGTGTGTCACATCTCCACACCTTTACGGGCCGTTCATGTATTATTCATTGTGAACTGGGGAACAAAATTGAGCGCGTCACGTCTTCACACCTTCACGGGTCATTCATGTATTATTCATCATGAATAATATAACATTCAGGATGAATAATATAGCATTTAGGGTGAATAATACACGATTCATAAATTCATGTATTATTCATCCTGAATGTTGTATAATTCATCCTGAATATTGTATTATTCATCATGAATAATGAATGAACGTTCACATTTGTAAAAAACGGTTAAAATCATATAAAAAAACTATATCGTGATGGATGTCATATCGAATAGCACGAAATTTTCATTTTTTTGATGTAATTTGTTTGATTAAAATATTAGTAATTTTTAAGATAATTTATTTTAAACTGTAAGGATGTAAAAAAATTTAATTAAAAAAGAAATTAAAAATTCAAATAAGGTAGGCGCTGATTCAAATTTCCAATTTTATGCCTAATCACTTCTCATTTAATCTTATCATGTTTTAACCATTGATTAGTTTTTAAGTTTTGATCAATGGCTAAGATTGGTCTTCACGTGCACACAATGAAAATTGAGTTTCATTTGAACTCACCCCTATATATATATATATATATATATATATATATAGAGAGAGAGAGAGAGAGAGAGAGAAAGGATCATGCGAGAAGTTAAACATTTTGCGAGAAGGCAAGAAGTGTTTAATCATATATGATTACACGGCCTGTAGATGTGTTTAATCATATATGATTAAACGTTTATGTATTGTCAATATAACATGTGTTTAATCATATATGATTAAGCTTGTGTATCATATGTGATTAAACACTTCTCGCATTCTCGCAAAATGTTTAGCTTCTCGTTTGAACTTGCCCCTATATATATATATATATATATATATATATATATATATATTATCATCTGTCGGTAATCCTTAGGTGATTAGCGACGGATTTAATAGAAAAAAATTAGAAATTAAATTATTTTATCATCCGTTGGTGATGATTTTATTTACCGACGGATCACCACCGGAATATGGAATCGTTGACGAATACTCAATTCCCTCAGTGATCCATTTTGTCTATGATAATCCTATTTCTAGTAGTGGAAAAGAGAATATAACAAAACATGCAAAGGTTCGAGTTCTTAACTTTAAAATCGAGATTATATCGTATTGCATTGCATAAAGAAAGTTCCAATACATTTTAAAACAGTTAAAAGAAAATGTCAGGAGTTGGCAAACAAATTCAAAGAAATATCAAATAAAAGTATAAAAATATTTTTTGTTAGTTAATTGGCACCTTATACAAATATAATGTTTATTCAAAAACGAAATATATAATCATTCAAAAATACTAAAACCATTTTATGAATTTAATTTCTTTTTAACAAAGCGAAAAATATTATTACAAATATTTTATCAATCATAAATCCAAAAAATATTAATTAAATTGCATTTAATGCTTTGAAGTTTAAGCTACATGTTAGGTTTAATGGGAATCATCATTTATAAACAGTGAAACAAATCCCACAAATTAAGGGATGGTTCTTCCTTTAACTTTCTAAATCCATGAAGCCCGTTTTACTTTGTGACCCTTAGAAAAACACATATACACACACATATCTATACTATATTATAAAGATGGCATAAAAAACTCTTAATTACAACTCACTAGGCTTTATGTACTATCATTTAAAGTTATCTACTTAAAATCTCTTAAAAATAACTACTAAAGCTTAATGTACTATCTGTAAAGCTTTTAACCCTAATTAATATATTTCATCCTTATCCCCCAAAATCCTTATCTCTAATCCCCAAATCCTAAAATTATGAAATTTGAATTCTGATAAACATAATCAAAACAGGATAAATATCTCAATTTAAATATAAAAAATTTAAAATATATAAGATAATTAATGAATTTTAACAAACTACTTAATTTTTTTTATATAAAAAACATTATATTGTTAATCCTAAATTAAACAAATTTATTTATAAAAAACCATTATCACTCAATAAAAATCATCCAAAATCGTACTGTAAATCAATAAAAAACAAAAAATAAAAATAAAAATAAACATTAAAATCGTGATGTATTAAACATTATGTACTATTATTTAATGTTAATCTACTTAAAATATCTTAAAAACAATTAATAAAGCAATATGTACTACTTTTAAATGCTTTTAACCTAATTAATAAACTTCATCTTTATCCCCCAAAATCCTTATCTCTAATCACCAAATCCTAAAATTATGAAATTTGAATTCTGATAAACATAATCAAAACAGGATAAACATCTCAATTTAAATATAAAAAATTTAAAATATATAAGATAATTAATGAATTTTAACAAACTACTTAATTTTTTTTATATAAAAAACATTATATTGTTAAGCCTAAACAAATTTATATATAAAAAAACCATTATCACTCAATAAAAATCATCCAAAATCGTACTGTAAATCAATAAAAAACAAAAAATAAAAATAAACATTAAAATCGTAATGTATCTCGCTGCATTGCGCGAGTACGCTTCTAGTATATATATATATAGAGAGAGAGAGAGAGAGTCGGGTTCAAACAAGAACAATACCTATTTAAAAGAACACGAGAACTAACAAATCATTAGTGATTTTATATTAACACACGAAAAAAGGATTTTGGCCGCGGCTTCAAGTTCACGTGGTTTTTTTGCATGTTAATGTAAAATCACTAATGATTTTGTTAGTTTTCGTGTTCTTTTAAATAGTTATTGTTCTCGTTTGATCCTCCCTCTATATATACTAGAAGTGTACTCGCGCAATGCCGCTAGATACATCACGATTTTAATGTTTCGTTTTATTTTCTATTTTTTGTCGATTTACATTACGATTTTGGTTGGTTGTGAGAGATTGATAATGATTTTTTTATATAAATTTGTTTAATTTAGACTTAATAATATAATGTAATTTATTTTGGTTTAAAAATATAATTTTTTTTATAAAATATTCTGTTAGATTTTTTTAATTATATTTTATATGTTTATATTTAAAATTTGATTTTTATTCTATATTTAATTATGCTGAGAGTTATTTTAGGGGAGTTAAAGTGGGAAATGATTTTAGGAGAGTTAAAATGGTTAGAGATAATGATTGAAAATTAATAAATAGCATTAAGTGTAGTACATACAGCTTTAATGGTTGTTTTTTAAGTAATTAACATTAAATAGTTGTACATTAAGCCTTAAGACTTGTTTTTAAGAGTTTTTTATGTCATCTTTATAATATAGTATAGATATATACCTACCTTTAGCACGACCTAGGTTATGGGCCAAGTTGCCTGCACACTACTAGGCTTCATTACGTGTAGTATAACATGTAATGAGGGTTTCTCTTGATGTGATATCCATCACACATGTGATACTAAATCAAAGACGCATATAACCTTTGTGCGACGTAGATCGAGGGCCAGTCATCCGCACACCACTAGGTCTCCTCATGCACATATGTTATATCACATTTGATAAGGGTACTCTTGTGTTTTCATATATAAAGTTGAGGTGTTCTCGTTTGAACCTCAACCTATATATATATATATATATATATATATACACAATAATTAAGATTAAAACTGATACTTTATCGTTTAATTTTCACTACAAGCTCAACTTAAAATCGAAAAAACCATCAATGTTTTTATGTTTATTTAGTAACGGTAATTCGATGAAATTACTCTTGAAAGTAGAACTTTTATCTACGACATATTGGTAAAAACCAATAATATATATTCATATACATACATGGTTTATTCATGGAAGAACTTGACATCTGACGAGAACTATGATATCTAATCTAAACCCTTTATCAACTTAAATAAAAAACCATCATTAATAATGACTAATTTGTAATAATTGCCAAAAAAAGAACACCACCCTTTTTTTGCTATAGGAAGTTATAAGACAAAAAACTGTTCACCTTATTAAGACATTATAACAAGTTCTTAGAATTAAATTAACAGTCAAACAAGTTTACTCTTGAGCAACAATAAGTTGTTAAACGAAATTGAACAATATAACCAGTTTTATTTCTATGAAACAATAACTTGTTAATTAGGACGAAATTGGACAACCTAATAGAACGCAAGATATAATTTGTTCTATTAATTAGTCATTTTATAAAACAGTTATTGAAAAACATCTCACTAAAACCTCTAATGAAATACCTAATTTTGTTTTACTGTAAGGTTGTAGTTGTTTGATCGTCACAACCATATGCTAGTGTGTTCATAGTGTAATCTAGCATTGTTCAAGTTACAATAACATTATATTGACTTGAATACAATTGAATCTTAAGTATGTGTGCAACCATAGCAATACGAGCTTTTTGTACAACTTGAAACCTTTTTTTGTTTGAAAAAATATCAGTTCCATGTGTTGTGTTTAATAAGTAATCTCAATTTATTTATTGAGTTTATGTAATATATATATATATATATATATATATATTCAAAATGAAATGTATGCTAATTTGATGAAATATGTGTTTATCAGACAAACTGTTTATTTTGAACAAAAAAAAGGATTATGATACGAATTCTCATAATGTGCTTATCTCGAAAATTGATCTCATGACAAAATATTAAACATGAAACATGTTCCCAACCAAATGTGTTAGCTATGAAATATTGTGTCAAACTCAACAAGTTTACACCAAAGGCAAAGTTAAAGTCATAATGCAATTCTGTCTTTATGAAATGTTATTTCGTATCACATGTTCAAGATAGGAACAAGGTAGGAACAAGATGAACAGTAAAAGTGAGAGTTTTCAAAGCTCATTTAGAGCCAAATGATATTCATGAAAAGCTATGAATGACTTTGGAGGTATTGTTATGGCCAAATTTTTTACAGAATGCTGCTTTATATTAAAGACGTCGTTTTCAGAGTTCAGTAAGTACAATGAAAGATTTGATTCTTGATAGAACATGTCAAAGTATAGTAAAAAAAAGCTTGAACCCATGACCTCGACGTTTTAAGATGCTAAATAGGCCAACGACAATACTCATGGGAGGCAAAGCTTAATTGGTAAAACTGAGTTTTCTCTACAATAAATATTAACTTTGGGATCTCACCGAATTAGCTAAGATACATACAAACCGATTTAAACACTCATGAATATAAAGAAAAAAAACTGGTCTAAAGTCTTATTATTATAAAAAATTGTGGGTCCAAGAGATCACGTACCTTTGAGTAATGAATAAATGGCTTACCGTCCAATTCCGTGAAATCTTGCCTTAAATAAACATTCCAAATTTTGTTAAGTCCATCATTTGTTTTGTATCAAACCAAAGGGGTCTTTGGAATCCATAGATGTAGGGGTGCTCAAAAACCCGATCAACCCGACCAACCCAACCCAACCTAACGCGAAATAACTCAAACCAAAGCAACCCGATGTCTAATTGAGTTGTAAAATCTTCAAACCGTAGGTATTGGGTTGATATCGGGTTACTTTTATTTGAACCCAACCCAACCCGATGAACCCGATCCTTTTATTTTGTGGATTTAATATGATTATTAAGTCTCTATTAATATGTAAATTAGACAATTACACTATTGCGTACCCTCTTTATTTACATATATTTTCAATCTATTATTCATCTCTATATAACTCCTTTGTATATATGTTTAATAAATGTAAACACACACACACACACATATATATATATATATATATGTGTGTGTGCAAACTAAAAAATTAACTAAATGTGATATATTTAAGATTTAAGAAGTATGAATAAGTTGTATAAAATGGTTGATGATGACACGACCAACCTTAAGGCCAAGAAAGCGAAAGCATCGGGGTTGGAGGCGTCTAAAACGATTGTTGTTGATTGACATATTATCATTTGGTTTAAACATTTTTATATGTAATATCGTAATATTTTTGATGAACTTACATACTCTGATGAATTATCAGTCATTCGGTTGTATTTTAAAGAAATGTTTCCTTTATGTTTATATTTCTAAATTTGATTTCATCTTGTTTAAACACAACCCGATCAACCCGAACGGTTTGGGTTGGGTTAGGTTGTAAAATTTTCAAACCGCTTATATTGGGTTGAGTTGTTAAAAAACCTTCAACCCAATTAACCCAACCCATGAACACCCCTACATAGATGTTTAAACATTGAAATAGTAATAAATAATTAATTATAATATAAACAATAAATTTAAGAATAATTAAATAATTTATTTTAATAAATCAATATTGTTAGACTTGAAGATTTGATTATTCTATTCATAAAAATTAGAAAATCAAAATTAAAATAGTAAGAACAAGTTCATTTAAGAACCTCAAATATTTTGGAAACTTAAGAACCGTTCTTTTTGTAAGTATTTATGATAAAGTAGAAGCATACTCGCGCAATGCAGCGAAATACATCACGATTTTAATGTTTAATTTTATTTTTTTGTCGATTTACAGTACGATTTTGGATGGTTTTGAGAAAGTGATAATGTTTTTTTATAAATTTGTTTAATTTAGGCTTAATAATATAATGTTTTTATATAAAAAAAATTAAGTATTTTGTTAGAATTCAATTATTATCTTATATATTTTAATGACATCTAAAAAAAATAACCAATTACATATTTAATAATATAATTAAAACAAATTTATAGTAATATAATATATTAATTAATAATGATACATAGAAAGATCTGCATAAAAGGAAGGTCCTGCACATACCAAATTGGTGGGTGTTAGAAGCCTCCAGTAGTAATATGTATCTTGTGTTTTGATACTTGTAAATTAAGAGATTTTTAAAATCTTGCATAAAATGATGGTACCTTGTGCCTAATAATTTGTATTTAAGAGTTTTTTATCCGTGTTTTATAATATAGTATAGATATATATACCATTAATTATGTATATCTATCACGACATTTATTATAAATATTTTATTGTTAAAGGAAAATCCAAACAGAATAATAATATATGGAGAGAATGAATCTGTAATTCTCATTAATCAAAAGCCCTTTAAATAGGGATGAGTTACAAGTAGATAGCTATGAGATATTTCAGTTCTAATCTAACTATGATATACTTTTCTCTATCGTCATATCCTTTAGACGATGACACACTTATCCTACAACACTCCCCCTTGTGCTGAGTTAAAGGAGTGACAGTGCACAATTGTTGCCTCATTAAAACCTTACGCCAAAAAAAACCAGTGGGAAAAAATAAAAGTCTGACGAAGGAAAGAGTACAACGCACCAACTTCTTTGTAATACATAGACTTATCCTTCAGTCTAGTTTTCTCTTAGATTCGTACATTAATCATGAGTTAGGAAAACATGATGCTATATAAACTATTGCCTTACTAAAACCTTACACCAAGGAACAAAACCTAATGGGAAAAATAAAACCTTGGTTGAAGAAAAGAGCACAACATACCAATATCACAAATATAGTAGACTCCCCCTTTTGTTTACTACTCCCCCTGATTCGTGCATTAATCAAGGGAGTTTGGAAAATATTTGCATTTACTTTCTACATGTTTCCCAATATATGGTTTTAGGTAATGACTTGGTAAAATATGTCACATTCTTTTGACACCTTACTTGATTCACTTGAATCTAAAGGAGAGTCTTTTATTGCTGATTGTATAGAAACTTAAGCAGAATATGCTTTGTGTTATCACCCTTGATGTATCTCATGTTCATTTCTTCGATACATGATGCATTATTTCCATATATGCAAGTAGGATACTGGTTGAACCCAAAATTACTAGCTCCTCTAATATATGTATGATAATCCTTAATCATATATATTCTTTAATTATCTCATGGAGAGTAATATTATTGGAATAGTTCATGGAGGTAGTTACAAGGGTTTGCTTAGCTTACTTTCAAGCAATCTGGGTGTTCATTGTGGTAATTCCTTATCCAGTTTGAGAACAACCTTTCTATGAGTCAGACATATACCTAATATCAACAAACACATACCAAGACATTGTTTGGTGTTTTTCTATAAGAGCTAGTACTTTTGTTGCTTATATTCTAAGTAGGTATTGAAGTTCCATTATCAATCCCATTTTTCTTTCTATAGGGAAAGTATAAGCCCATGTCAATGGATCCAAAAGATTAATTTTGATATCATTCAAATGACTTTGTGTTGGCGTTGAGCTAAATCTAGCTAACAAGTTCATTGAGAAATATAATATATGGTCAAGTGTATTATGCTAAGTACGATAATGCGCATATTTTACTTAGATAGGGAATTCCAGCTCCCAGCATTTTTTGTCATCATCCTTTAGACGAAATGGATCTTTCCTTATATCCGACACTTTGACCGATTATTGGAGTGCTAACCGGATGCGCTTTGTCTATATTAAATTGCCTGATTATTTTATGGACATACGTGATCGGTGAATTAATATTTCACAAACTCGGTGTCCTAGATCAAATATCTAGACAAAACCAAGTTTTCCCAAGATCTTTCCTCTCAAAATCTGATTACAAGTAGCTTGTGGTTTCTCTTATTTCATCAAGAGTGCCTATTATGTTCATAACATTGACATATAGAGCTACTTTGAAAATCTGGAACTTGTTTTTCATAATAAATATGAAAGGGAACAGTTCATCGTTCTTATATATCCTTTCCCAATCAAGTATTCCATTAGGCGGGTATACCACATCCGTTTATATTGTTTTAATCTATAAAGTAGGCGTTTCAATTTTATTGCAAACGCATTTCGTGGTTTAGAGTTACTTGATTTTGGTAATGTAATATCATCAAGCACTTTTATATATCTCTAAATCTAGATCCCCGTAGAGATATGTGGTAACCACATTCATGAGTTGCATTTCCAGTCCTTCATAAACTACTAGGCTAACAAATTATTCGGATGTCATAACATCCATCATAAGAGAGTAAGTCTCCTCGTGGTCAATCCAGGGTGTTGTGAGAAACCTTGCGCCAAATGAGAGCCTTACATATTAGGACTTCATTATTCTCGTTACGCTTTCTGACAAAGACGGGGTTATGTCTTACGGGCTTTACACTTGGAAGGTTAGCACTACCAGACCAAATACCCTATCCTTTGTCAAATAATATAATTCTTTCTGGATTGTTTCTTTACATTTAGGTGAATATGCTCTTTGTTGATATTATTCAACTGAGCCTGGTTCGATGTCGTTGTGCTCGATCATCTTATGAGTCATCGTATATGTGAATAAATCATCAATGATTATAGATGATCTGTCCATCGACTCATATGTACTCTCATAGTTCATTTGAGATTAATATAAATCTTTAGAATCAATATTAACTTCGGAGCGTCCTCCAGTGATGATTCATGGACATAATTATAATTAGAGACAATCTCATGAGAGTATTGTGTATTGATGATAAATGGATGTGCCTAACTATTCTCTTCCTTTAGAATAGTATCCATCGAACCAAGTAGCTTCCACCACTTCCATTTGGTAGCTACGACCTCAACCACACCTCCACTATGTGTGATTGCAACGCAATTTCCAATGGCGTTGTTCCCTTGTTGGGGACTTTTTGTAACACCCTAAAAATTTACGTAAAATAAAACTTAAAATTTCGGCAACATGACGACTAAAACTAAGGATTTAGAACCTGTAGTGAAGAACAACTAAAACCCCCAAGACATGGGTTAGTTTGTACAACCAAATGTAGCGGTAAAAATGAAACATAATACACAATAACCTAGTTAATCTAGAACAATTTAATTAACTAGATTAAATGCGGGTGTTGCTATGTCTCCAAAATCGCCCTTCTCTCAAGACCCCATAAATGATGCCCGAACCCTGGGTGCTCCTAGGTGTGCTTTTGGCGGATCAAGGTACCCTAGACACACCGCTAACTGAACCTGTGAGTCAAAGAACACATGCACAAGTGTTAGGTGGGAGTCAAAGAGAATTTATAAGATGATCACATTTATCAAGGATTACAATTAAAGCAAGTAATGTTACCGGTACGCCTTTTAGATTAAATTCGTGCCATTGTCCCGTTTGGGACAAGCAACTAAAACCTGTACGAATCACCAGAGATAATCTCCAGATAACGGGAAGACCCGTTCCATCTTGGGTGACGAGAACACATGAGTGGGGTCACCCGCGATATTAAATTGGATTTCACCAGACATCCCGATCCTAGTTCCCATGCCACGCCAGACATCACAATCCTCGGATCGTTTATGCCTCTAACGCTTACTCCGTTGAGTTACGCTCTAAGGACTTATGGACATGGATGCCTATCCAAAGTAGACGAGTTACAACTTGGAGACTCGCGTCACCTATTGACTACTTGGTAAAGACCCAACGGTCAACAATTGCATTTCATTCAAGAAACATCTAATTCCTCGTGCACAAGGGATTAGACGTAACCTTCATATTCGAATCTTGCACATATGCATATAAGTGACATCTTTCATGCAATGAACATGTACCATTTAAAGCATAATAAATCATTCTCATGTATATTAATTACTTGGCTACTAAAGTGGCATTGTAATAACTACATTGGTGGACATAGGTCCAACTGCTGATAAGAATAGTTCTACACGTTTTCCATACCCAACATAATCATCTCCATAACATTTATTGATATATCATATCATACATATAATAACCTTCACCACATTAAATGCTTTCTCCAATAACAAACCTCCATACATGGAAAATACATAAACCCTAGTTTTAGTTTACTTGAACACTTGTAATATTCATCTTAGCACATAATAACGCAAATAGAAATAGTTAGGGATTAGGAGACTCACCAATAGGATTGTAGGGTAAAACCCTAGAATAGAGAAAGCCCTAGAAATGAGGAAATGGATGGTATTGAGACTTGGATTCCTTGAAATCTTTAAGGAGTAATGCTTCTACAACCTTAGAACCCTAATAATCACCAAACCTTAATGATTCAACTACCAAACATTAAATGAAGAGAGAAGGGGGAAAGAGTGTGTGAAATCTCACCTTGAGTGTGTGTGTTCGACCTCTAGACTGAAAATCCCAAAACAAGACACAAAACCCTCAAAAATCGCATTAAATGAAAAACACCCGTCTGGCCCATTCGTGCGACAGTGCCCTGGCGATAGTGCCAGTGGCACAATCGTGGGGCACAATCGCGGCAACTGTACCGCGGGTGGTACACCCCTCGCGATATTGCCATGGCGACAGTGCCATTGGCACAGTCGCAGGGCACAATCGCCGGCCACACCCCAGCCGCTGACCGATCCCGAAACGACGCGAAAAAATTGATCCAAACCATACTAAAATCACCAGATTAGTTTCAGAGCTTTTAATTATAAAAACATAACTGATAATCATCAAACGAGGTCTAAAATTCGGGGTGTTACAATCCTCCACCCCTAAGAATGGATTTCGCCCTCGAAATCCTAACTAACCCAACAAGTGATGGTATCGCCTCCTCATGTATTCTTCTAATTCCCAAGTTACATTGGTACCGCGGTGGTGTTTCCATTGTACCTTCACCATAACCACTTCTTTGTGTCGTAGCTTCTTCGTCTTTCTTTCGAGGATAGATTCGGGTTCCTCTACACATCGATTGTTATCCACTCTAATTTCCGATAGGGGTATGATGCTCTCTTCTTCGGCTAGGCATTTCTGCAAGTAACAAACGTGGAATGTGGGGTGGATCCCGTCCATCTTAGGCGGAAGATCTAGCTTGTAGGCTTGAAGTCCAATACGCTCGATGATGGTTAAAGGTCCAAGGAAACGGGGACTGAGCTTCCCACGCTTTCTGAACCTTATCAACCCTTTCCATGGCGACACTTTCAACATTACTCGCTCCCCCACTTGGAACTCGACCGGCCTTCTCTTTTTATCCGCGTAGCTCTTTTGTCGGTCTTGAGCCGCTTTCATACGCTCCCGGATGATCTTAATATTGTCAGTCGTTTCTTGCACAATCTCCGGTCCGACAAACTGTTTCTCTCCAGCTTATAGCCAACATACGGGCTTCCTACACTTTCTTCTGTACAGTGCCTCGAATGGCGCCATGCCAATACTAAAGTGATAACTGTTGTTGTAGGCGAATTGTGCATCCCAGTTTCCCCCGAAGTCAATGACGCACAACCTCAACATGTCCTCGAGAGTTTATCCGGTCCTCTCACTCTGGCCATCTATCTACGGGTGGTAAGCGGTACTCAACTTAATTCTTGTACCCAACTCTTTTTGCAAACTATCCAAAAATGAGATGTGAAACGGCTATCCCGGTCGGATACAATAGAAAGTGGCACTCCATGCCTCGAGACCACTTCATCTATATATATAACTTGGCCAACTTGTCCATCGGTAGGGTTTCCCGCATGGACAAGAAATGCGCGCTCTTGGTCAAGCGGTCTACTATTACCCAAATGGCATCATGGTTCCTCAAGGTCTTCGGTAGCTTGGTTACAAAGTCCGTAGTGATGTGCTCCCACTTCCACTCCGGTATCTCTAAGGATTGCAGACTACCGTAAGGTCGTTGGTGCTCCGCCTTCACTTGTAGGCAAGTTATACATCGCTCTACATAATTGGCTACATCCAGTTTCATCACTGGCCACCAGTAGTTGAGTTTCAAATCCCGATACATCTTAGTACTCCCCGGATGAATCGAGTATTTGGATTTATGCGCGTCCTCCAATAACAACTCTCGACATCCTCCAATCTTTGGTACCCAGATCCGTCCTTGGAGCAACTTCAAGCCCCTTCCGTCTTCAGTCAAAAGGAGATGTTGCTTCACCATAATTTCAATTTTGAGATTCGCTTCAAGAAGTGCCTCTGATTGTGACGTCTTGATTTTGCCAATAAGGCTTGAGACAACCTCCACTCTTGCAAAGGTGTCTTGAACGCCACTACCACATTGGCCTTCCCGGGATGGTATTGAAGTTCGCAATCATAATCTTTGAGTAGCTCGAGCCATCTCCATTGCCGCATATTCAATTCCTTCTGATCGAAGACATACTTCAGACTTTTATGGTCGGTAAAAAGGGTACACTTCGTATCGTATAGGTTGTGCCGCCATAACTTCAAAACGAACACCACCACCGCTAGCTCGAGATCGTAGGTCGGGTAATTCTTCTCATGTTCCTTCAATTGCCTTGATGCATAAGCTATAACCTTTCCCCTTTGCATCAAGACACATCCCAAACCCATTTTAGATGTGTCACTATATACCACAAAATCTTCTGTTCCCTCGGGTAGGGATAATATCGACGCTTCACAAAACTTCCTTTGTAGGGTCCGAAAGGCTTGCTCTTGACTCTTGGTCCAAAGGAACTTCACATTCTTCTTTGTCAGTGACGTCAGTGGTGAGGCGACCTTAGAAAAATCTTGGATGAACCTTCTATAGTAACCGGATAGGCCCAAGAAGCTCCGAATTTCCGTGGGACTTTTTGGCGGTTCCCAATTCATCATGGCCTCAATCTTTGACGGGTCCACCTTTAACCCTTCACTTGTCACCACGTGACCCAAAAACTGAACTTCCCTTAGCCAAAACTCACACTTGGAAAATTTGGCATAAAGCTTCTCATCCCTCAACACTTCTCTGAGGTGTCTCTCGTGCTCTTCATCATTCTTCGAATACACCAAGATATCATCGATGAACACTATGACCGACTTATCTAAAAAGGGTCAGCAAACTCGGTTCATCAAATCCATAAATACTGTTGGCGCATTAGTCATCCCAAAAGGCATAACTAAGAACTCGTAGTGACCATCACGGGTTCTAAACGCGGTTTTGGAAACGTCTTCTTCTCTAACCTTCACTTAATGGTAGCCTAATCGGAGATCGATCTTGGAGAAACATTCGGCTCCTTATAATTGGTCGAAGGGATCATCAATCCGAGGTAGAGGATACTTGTTCTTTACGGTTACCTTGTTTAATTCTCGATAGTCGATGAACATCCGCATC
The DNA here is from genome assembly GCA_954870635.1 of Arctium minus. NCBI lineage: Eukaryota > Viridiplantae > Streptophyta > Magnoliopsida > Asterales > Asteraceae > Arctium > Arctium minus. The sequence continues at coordinate 51,516,845 of OX941084.1, forward strand.
GACCCGTCTTTTTTTTTTACGAAGAGTACAGGAGCTCCCCAAGGCGAGGAACTCGGTCTCACGAATCCTTTCTCCAATAACTCTTGGAGTTGAGACATTATTTCTTGCATTTCGGTCGGAGAAAGACGGTAAGGTTCACGGGCAATCGGCGCTGCTCCCGGGACAAGATCGATTCTGAACTCCACTTGGCGGTCGGGCAGTAAGCCCGGTAGATCGTCGGGGAAAACATTCGGATACTCGCTAACGACCTGAACGTCTTCAATCTTTCTCTTCACTGCTTTGGCATCTAACACGTAGGAGAGGAATGACGGGCAATTCTTCACGAGACACTTACTTGCTTTGATGGATGAAATAATAGCCACCTCCCCCTTATGTTTCTCCCCATAGAAAAGGACAAAACCCCCGCTTGAAGTCGGTAATTGGATCAGCTTCTTTGAACATAAGATCTCCGCCTTGTGTCGTGACAACCAGTCCATTCCGATCACCACATCGAAACTCCCGATCGCCATGGGAAGTAGGTCCACCTCAAATAACTCCCCACTTATATCTAGATGGCACTTTTCCAATACTTCATGCAAGATCACTTGTTGCCCATTCGCTATCTCTACTACCAAAGCATCGCTAAGAATACTAGAAGGCACATTTAAGTCTTTGCAAAAAGCAAGATATACGAAAGAGAAATTTGCACCGGAATCAAATATCACCTTAGCAGCAAGGGAGTTGAGTAAGAACGTACCCGACACCACGTCGGTGGTCTCCTTTTCTTCCTCTCTCGACATTTGGAAGGCCCTCCCTTGAGCCTTAGGGACGGCTTCCTTCTTCGGTTGAATTGGTGGGTTTCCTCCTCTAGCTCCACCCCTTAGCTTGGGCAATCTATCTTGACGTGGCCCGCTTCCCGGCATTCAAAACATATCGGCTCTTGGAGAGGGAAACTATGACTAGTGTGACCCAACTTGCCACACTTGAAACACGAAAGGGGGTTGGAGTGGGAGTTGCAAGAACCAAAGTGCATGCATTTGCACTTGGAGCACCAATTCGCCTCCCGGCGGTTATCAACACTTCTTACATTGGGTTGGAATTTCGGTTTCTTGAATGAACTCGGTGGGCTCTCCCACTTCCTCTTTTCCACGGCCTTTGACTTCTCTTCCTTGTCTTTCGCGTACACCCTTTCCATATTTTGGTCTCTTCGATGATCTCTCGGAGATTTGTAGCCTTAGAATTTCGGACTCTATTTCCCATGTCTGTGGGTAGACCCTTCAGATAGGCCTTTACCTTCTCCTTTTCAGTTGGGGCCACATGCCCCACAAGGTTCAATTTTTCCATAAAGAGACGGGTATACTCCTTCGCCGTTAAATCCCCTTTTGTTAACGCTCGGAATTCTTCTTCGATCAGGTCCATCTCTTGCTCGTTACAATATTCCTCCAAAATTTCTCCTTAAACGTAGTCCATGACATCATTGCCAAAACAGTTTCCCCTATAGTCACGGTATGGACATCCCACCAGATTAAGGCCGCACCACGAAGCATTTGCGAACCAAAATTCACTTTCTGGCTCTCATCGCAACCGCAAGCCCTAAAGGCCTGTTCGATTTCTCTCAACCATTTCATGCAAGCCATGGGATCGTTGGCTCCGACAAACTCTGGCGGTTTGCAGCCCATGAAGGACTTATACGAACAACCCTTCCCTACTTGCCTTGCCTCTAGGGTTACCACCCCATCAGTACGATTCTCACCTCCAGTACCATCCGAACCGGCTATCTCGTTCTCCATAACCACCTTCGGCCTCAGAAGACTGGAATCTCTGTCCTTTAACATCTTCATAAATGCTTCTTGTTGTTTTTCCATGGCCGATGTCACCATTTGCTTAACACTAGCCATCATATTGGCTTGAGGGTTTGCCTCTTGAATGACCGGGTTCGTGGAGGCCAACTCCACTCTAGGTATGTGTTCCTCTACAAAGGTGAATATCGGCGGCATGTTGGGGGGGGGGGGGGAACAACAGTCGCCACCCGAACTACTGGATTCGGGTTAGAAGAACTATCCTCACGCATTTCTCCTTCAATTAGCGGTCGACTCCGAGTATTTACCATTTCGGATCTGCCACACAATTCAAGAGGGAAAAAGAGATAAGCAACACAAGATTACACAAGAAACATACTCTTACGGTTCATTGATTATCATAATTTAAGTAATTTAAGTATATTCACGTAACCATATATTCATAACAACATTAGCTAATTGAAATTATGAACATACACTACATAAAGATTCTCACTACCATTCTTATAATTATTAATGACGTAATTTCCGTTGACTCTAAGGTCATCCCATCTTAGGAATTCTACCCAAAGCTCGCTTTACATAACTTAATAGTATCAGCTTAAGTCTAGGCATCGAGTTTTCATACCTAGTTCACTTAAACTAAGGCTCTGATACCAACTTGTAACACCCTAAAAATTTACGTAAAATAAAACTTAAAATTTCGGCAACATGACGGCTAAAAGTAAGGATTTAGAACCTGTAGTGAAGAACAACTAAAACCCCCAAGACATGGGTTAGTTTCTACAACCAAATGTAGCGGTAAAAATGAAACATAATACACAACAACCTAGTTAATCTAGAACAATTTAATTAACTAGATTAATTGCGGGTGTTGCTATGTCTCCAAAATCTTTCCTCTCAAGACCCTAGAAATGATGTCCGAACCCTGGGTGCTCCTAGGTGTGCTTTTGGCGGATCAAGGTACCCTAGACACACCGCTAACTGAACTTGTGAGTTAAAGAACACATGTACAAATGTTAGGTTGGAGTCAAAGAGAATTTATATGATGATCACATTTATCAAGGATTACAATTAAAACAAGTAAATGTTACCGGTACGCCTTTTAGATTAAATTCGTGTCATCGTCCCGTTTGGGACAAACAATTAAAACCTGTACGAATCACCAGAGATAATCTCCAGATAACGGGAAGACCCGTTCCATCTTGGGTGACGAGAACACATAAGTGGGGTCACCCGCGATGCTAAATTGGATTTCACCACACATCCCGATCCTAGTTCCCATGTCACGCCGGACATCACAATCCTCGGATCGTTTATGCCACTAATGCTTACTCCGCCGAGTTACGCTCCAAGGACTTATGGACATGGATGCCTATCCAAAGTAGTCAAGTTACAACTCGGAGACTCGCGTCACCTATTGCCTACTCGCTAAAGACCCAACGGTCAACAATTGCATTTCATTCAAGAACCATCTAATTCCTCATGCACAAGGGAATAGACGTAACCTCCATATTCGAATCTTCCACATATGCATATAAGTGACATCTTTCATGCAATGAACATGTACCATTTAAAGAATAATAAATCATTCTCATGTATATTAATTACTTGGCTACTAAAGTTGCATTGTAATAACTACATTGGTGGACATAGGTCCAACTGCTGATAAGAATAGTTCTACACGTTTTCCATTCCCAACATAATCATCTCCATAGCATTTATTGATATATCATATCATACATATAATAACCTTCACCACATTAAATGATTTCTCCAATAACAAACTGTTAAAGCACAATTTTATTGGATTCAAGATCATCATTATCTAAAGATGGAAATCTGAAGTCAAAGCTGATAAAGTTGACTCTCAACAAATAGTCTAGGGTCCTTTGTAATAAAAGTCAAAGTTTATTTTATGTATTTACTTTATTAGTCTTTTTCTTTTAAATAAGTCAATTTGTTTTAGTAGTTAGGCCCAAGCCCATTAGGCTTATAAGCCTAAGTATAAATTAGCTATTACTATTGTTAATTAGGTTTAGTTTGTTAAGAGATTAGTGTTAGGCTGCTTGTTTTGTTTTACGCCGTACACAGAGAGGAATAGAGAGAGAGAGCAGCGGGCCAATAGAGAGAAAAATAGAGAGAAAGAGATTGATCTTCAAGCTTGTAATCGTTCAATTCGTTGGTATAATCGTATCAGTTTTGCATATTGTTATTGTTTATTTGATTACTTGATTGATTCGTTAATTAATGGGACACACAATTGGTATCAAAGCCTAATGAATCAAGTTTACTGGATTACACTGTGTTTATCAATTTTTCACTATGCGATTATCAAAATCTTGAATTAATGTGTTTTTATGCTTGAAATCGATCTGATTAGATGTGTTTTATGCTTTTAAATATCATCTGATAGTTTAATTGCACTTTAAAGCATTAATTGATTGATTTTTTTTTGATGATTTTGTGGTTACTGGGTTCGACTTTTTCATATATATGTCGACTACTGTTTCTTCAAAATTGGATGAGTAAAAGTTAATTTTAAGTGTTATTTTTGATTGGGATTTGGTCGATATATGATTGTGGACTCAAAAGCTTGGATTTTGCATTTAATTTCTGTGTTCATTGTGTTTTCTGGGCTGATTATCATCGTTCTGGGTCACATTAAGAACATGTCGGTCGATACCTTCAAGAACATATCGGTCGACCGCAAAAATACCGGTCCCGGTCTAAACATCGGTCGACCAGGTTTGCGTCACACACTTTCCCGGTCAAATAAACCATACTGGTCGACCGCTCTATATCGGTCGAAGGACTTTACCGGTCGTTTACACCCCGCACCATACCGGTCGCCCGAACATCTCACAGGTTATACCGGTCGTCACAATACCGATCGACATTTTACCGGTCAAGCAAGGTACCGGTCGTAGAAACATATCGGTCGAGTTAATCCCGGTCAGCTTTCAATACCGGTCGTCACTATATCGGTCGTCTTTTTACCGGTCCAAGCAAGGTACCGGTCGTTGCAATATCCCGTTCGAAGCAAGGTACCGGTCTCTCTCTTAGCTTTGCGCCACTGCCTTGTCACGCAAACCCCTCTTTGCGCGACCCTCATATCGCGCAAAACCTCTCTTGTGCCACCCACGTGTCACGCGAAACTCTCTTTTGCGCGACCTGCTTCTCGCGCAAACTGTCACTTTGCATCACCTGCGCTTCACGCAAACCTTTTCTTTGCGCGACCCTCTTCACACGCAAACCTTACTTTGCGCCATTTGTTTCTCGCCCCAAGCTCATTTTCTGCGCCAGCTTATCTGAGTATTTTATCTGTGATTTATTCTGTGCTTGTACTGCAATTAAATTATTTTTGGAAATTTATTTTTTGAAAAGTTTTGAGCGTAGTTTTATTCAACTCCTGAGTCTAACGATCTCATCTAGTTGATTGTCTTCGTATCAGATAAGTTTGATTACTAATCATATCAGTAAGGATGTCATCTCGGGAAGCTCTTGCGATTGGAACAGATGTAAAGCCACCAGTACTCTTCAAAGGGGAGTACGAGCAATGGAAGGACAGATTCTTGGATTTCATCGATCGAAATGATCTGGGAGATTACATCAGGAAATATCTAAAAGAAGGAATCATGACACCTCCAACGAAGGTTCTCACTGTAGTTGGCGAAAATGGTGAAGAAGAAGTGAAAGAGTATAAATTACCGATTGATGAATACTCGGATGAACAGAAGAAGAGACACAAGGGTGACAAGTTGGCTAGATCATTCATTCTCCAAGGCATACCGAATGAAATATATGTCAAGATTGATAGCTACAATGCTACCGACAAGCAAATGTGGGATCAATTGGAGAAGATGATGATTGGATCTAAAGTTGGCAACCAACTCAAAGTCTCCAACTGCTTGAACAACTATGAAGAATTCAAGGCCAAAGCTGGAGAATCACTTGAAGCCACTTATGACAGATTTGTTACATTGTTGAACGAGCTAAGCAAGAACAAGATCAGCAAATCTCAAGTTAAGCTGAATGTGAAATTTCTAAGCAACCTTCAGCCCGAGTGGAAGAGATTCACCAGACAGATGAGGCAGTTGAAAGATCTGAACGACATTCCACTTCATGAAGTTTATGAAATCCTCAGACAGAATGAGGAAGAGGTGGATGAGATCAAGGCTGAGATGAAGAAGGCTGACAAAGCAGTTGCTGATCCAGCTGCACTTGTGGTCAAGAAGAAGTCTAAGAAGAAGAAGGCGATTGCATCTGAATCAGAAGAGGCTGATAGTGAGGCAAAGTCTGACTCTGACGATTGTCAACAACTGAAGGAAGCCATGCTAATGTTAACCAAGGCTTTCCAAAAGAAGTTCTATAAAAAGCCAAACTCCAACAGTCAGAGGTACTCGTCTGGTCCGAATAACTACAAACACAAGGAGAAAGTTGAAGAAAAGAGACCAGAAGAAAAGAAGAAGGATGGAGCCGAAGAGCCCAAGAAGGAAGAACCGATAAAGTGCTACAACTGTGGCAGACTCGGTCACTTTGCCAAGGACTGCCGAAAACCAAAAGTCCGAAACTCCGACTATTACAAGAATAAGATGCTTCTAGCCAAGCAACAAGAGGCTGGAAAAGCATTAATGGCCGAGGATGAATATTGGCTCGACCATTCGGATCAAGAATCTGAAGAAGGAGAGAAGGACGAGACAGCACACCTGTGCTTGATGGGTAAACAACAGTCAGAAGCTGAAGCTGATTCTGATGATGGAGATAATGAAGAGGTATGTGACTTAACTGAATCTGATTTTTTGAATCAAATGCATGCCATGATGTCTAAACTCCAAGAATTAGAGTCTAAACTGAAGCGTGAGAAAGGTGTCATTAATGAGAAAAATCAATCTATACATAAACTTAGTAATGATATTGCTGAGAAAAATGTATTAATTGAAACTTTGCACAAAAATATAGACACATGCGTTAAAGAAAAGACTATAATTCATAAAGAGTTATCTGAAACTGTTTCAAAGTATAGAGAATGTGATTTTAAGTCTAAAGAGATTTCTAAAATGTACTCTTCGACTTCAAAAGAAAAGAAATCTTTAATTGAAAAGGTGAATGATTTGGAAGAGAAATTATAAACTATGGGTCAGTCTGAACAAACCATTCATTTAATCAAACCCAAAGAGGATAAATAGAATTGGGGACTCGGTTACGAGAACCCACAATGTCTCAAAAAGGGTATATCTGAAGTGCCTGTTCTTTATGATTTTGGATTTATGAAACTGGCACCTGAATACCCTGAACTTCAAGTTTTCTGGACTAATCTGTCTGAAAAAGATAAAGCCAAGGAATATGCTAAAAGAAAGAACAAAACTAAAGTCCAACTTCCGTTTCGTTATGAGAGGTTGAATAATAGTTATAGTTCTGATAAATCAAAATTTCTTTCAAATGACTATTTTGACATTTATTCTGTAAAAGAAATGGAGGCTAAGCCCATAGAAGGAAAGCTTTACGTCCCTCCTCTAGTTTTGGAAAGTAAAATTTCTGAACTCGAGAATACTCTTACAGAAGAAAGAATTTTGATGGACTTAGAACAAACTGTATTTTCAACAGTGTTCAAAAATACTGAGTTTTCTAAACTTTCCAAGGCTTTAAAATCTGATGATAGATCCGGTTCTCTTGAAGAGCTTAATTTCTTAAACTCTGATGGTGTTCTAAATGATTGTGTTGCTCAGTTTTACTTTACTTCCAAAGTTCCTGATCATTCATCTTGTGTTGTTAATTCTTTCGGATTACCCAGTGTGTTTGAAAAAGGTGAAACATCAACGAAAGTTGACAAATCAGTTTCTGTGAAATCTAAGAATGCGAAAGGTAAGAAAAGAAAATCTCAGCATTCACAGAAACCGATCACCACGGGTAAGACAAAGAAGAAGAACGCTTTTGATTCTCATCATTCTAACTCTAAAGTTTCAAATGTTTCAGATGTGAGAAAGCAAAGGCTTGGGGTTAAGTCAGCATGGATACCGAAACAGAAGATAGACGAGAAAGCTAAATCTAGTTCTAGTTTTAATTTGAATAAAAAGACTTCTAGTAAAGATGAACTGATTGTGAATGTTGCTACTTTTAAATCTAATCTTGTTGATTCTCGCAAGAAATATTCCATAAAGCAATTATTCCAGTTAGCTCCTTCTAATAAAAAGTTTTCAAATTTTGGTGGATTGGATTATGCTTCTCGTAAATATTCTGATGCTTGGTTTGGTTCATATAATGTTTCATCTTATCATCATCATTCTTCTCATCATGCTTATGATTTTCAAAGAAAAAGCGGGCCCAAATTTAAATGGGTGCCAAAATCATGTACTGACAATGTAGGACCCATTTATAAATGGGTACCTAAACCTCTTCTTTTTTGATTTGTTTTGTGCAGACCCGTCATATGTGGTACTTGGATAGTGGGTGTTCCAAGCATATGACCGGGCAGAAGAGTATGTTGTCTAACTATACAGACAAATATTGCGGCACAATTCATTTTGGAAATGATCAGTTTTCACCAATTCTGGGATATGGTGATGTTGTACACGAAAATCTCACGATTAAGAAGGTGAGCTACGTTGAAGGCTTAGGGCACAACCTTTTCAGCATTGGCCAGTTCTGCGACAATGACTTAGAGGTTAGTTTCAAGGCCAAGACATGTTCAGTACGCATTGAAGAAGGGAAAGAACTCTTGGTCGGCACTCGCAAGTCAAACCTCTACACCATCAACTAGTCAAAGGTCCAGGCTGACAACCAGGTATGTCTATTATCAAAGGCCTCAATGCAACAAAGCTGGTTATGGCATCGAAGGCTCTCTCACCTCAACTTTCGGTACATCAACAAGTTGGTCAGTGGAAAGCTAGTGAAAGGACTTCCAGAGCTGAAGTATGAAAGAGAACACTTGTGTGCAACATGTGAAAAAGGAAAGATGAAGATAGCTCCACATAAACCAAAGCCTGAACCGAGTACCAGCTCTCCATTAGAGTTGTTGCATATGGATTTATGCGGTCCTATGCGCACGCAAAGCTTAGGCGGAAAGAAGTACGTGTTAGTTATCGTGGACGACTTTACGCGATACACTTGTGTCAAGTTTCTACGGTCTAAAGATGAGACACCCGAAGTTCTCATTACATTTCTGAAGACGACCCAAGTCAATCTGCAAAAACAGGACAAGATTATCAGGACTGACAACGGCACAGAGTTCAAGAACAAGATAGTTGAAGAATATCTCGAATCGGTCAGGATATCACATCAATACTCTGCTGCACGTATGCCTCAACAGAATGGAGTCATCGAAAGGTGAAATTGTACACTTGTCGAGGCCGCTCGAACAATGCTCAGCCAATCTGAATTACCTCTATTTTTGTGGGCTGAAGCTATTTCGACTACGTGTCACACTCAGAATCGCTCCATGATACACCGCAGATTTCAGAAGACTCCGTATGCATTGATCAACAACCGAACACCAACCATTAAATATTTTCATGTTTTTGATTGTAAGTGTTATGTTCTAAACGACAGAGAGAATCTGAACAAGTTCAGTGCTAAGGCGGATGAGGGCATCTTCGTTGGTTATTCCTCTACATCTACTCCATATCGTGTTTATTTGAAGAAGTCGAAGACTGTGATCGAGAGCGTCAACGTTACATTCGATGAGGATATGGCTTCTGAGCACGTCAGTTCATAACCCATAATAACCGGAGTACTAGCTTCTGGGCCAACCAAGCCAGGACCTGCACCTCAAGAGAACAAATCAGATGGCGCTTCATCATCTACTTCTAAATTATCTGATTTGGATTTATTATTTGAACTGTTTTATGATGAATTTCTTGGATCTCGTATGCCTAAATCTGTTGTGATTTACAGGATGGAAGACTCGATGACTACTCAACCAACCATTTCCGATATCTCTACTGAATCCAACTACCCGATTCGGCAAGAAGTTCCAGTTCAAATGCCTACTCCGACAGTTGAAGTTGTGACCAACACCGTCGAGACAGAAGTAGCTAACTCAGTAGGATGTACTGCAAGGACTGATCAACAGATTGAACAAGTTGTACCAACTGCAACTTCTACAACTACTACTTCAACTGAAACCCCCTTTCATTCTGAACCATCTGAAGGAGATAACAGTGGATTTCTAGATGCTGAACATGATCAATCTACATCTAATCCACTCCCTCATGAACATAAGTGGACCAAAGAGCACCCGGTACATCAAATTATTGGAGATCCTTCTAAACCGGTGCAAACTAGGTCTGCAACATCAAATCTATGTATGTATGAATCCTTTCTGAGCAAGATCAAGCCTACTCGCGTATCTGAGGCCCTTGCCGATTCAGATTGGGTACCTGAGATGCAGGATGAGCTGAATCAGTTTGAAGCACGTAAAGTCTGGAGACTCGTACCCAAACCTCAAGGTAAAACCATCATTGGTACGAAATGGGTGTTCAAAAACAAGAAAGATGAAGATGGTACCGTGATCCGTAATAAAGAACGATTTGTTGCCAAAGGTTATAGGCAAGAGGAAGGGATAGACTACGATGAGACTTATGCTCCAGTGGCGCGTATAGAGGCAATTCGGATGTTCTTAGCCTACGCAGCCCACAAGAACTTCATCGTTTATCAAATGGACGTGAAGACAGCTTTTCTGAATGGAGTACTCAAGGAGGAAGTCTACGTCTCGCAGCCAGAAGGGTTTGTAAATCCAGATAAGCCTAATCATGTTTACATCTTGGATAAAGCTCTTTATGGACTGAAACAAGTTCCTCGCGCCTGGTATGATATCCTATCTCAGTTCTTGGTCTAGTCAGGTTTTACAAAAGGTACGGTCGATACCACTCTTTTCATTAAAAAGGACAAAGACGATATCATTCTTATTCAAATATATGTGGATGATATTATTTTTGGTTCTACAAATCCTAAGTACTGTAAGAATTTTGCAAACCTCATGGTGTCACGTTTTCAGATGAGCATGATGGGAGAGATGAATTTCTTTCTCGGATTGCAAGTCAAACAATTTTCAACGGTGATCTTTATCAATCAATCTAAATACATTCTTGATATTCTTCGGAAGTTCAAAATGGAAAATTGTAAACCGATTGGTACCCCGATGGCACCTGGTACTAATATTGGCACCGATCTTTCGGGAAAGGCTGTTGATGTTAGGACTTATGGAGGGATGATAGGTTCTTTAATGTATCTTACTTCTAGTAGGTCGGATATAATGTTTTCTACATACTTATGCGCTAGATATCAGGCCAATCCTAAAGAATCCCATTTGTCTGCTGTTAAGCGGATTTTCAGGTATCTGAAGGGGACTGCAGATCTTGGTCTGTGGTATCCTAAAGATACTAGCTTTGAACTAACAGCTTATTCAGATGCAGATCATGCTGGTTGCATGTTAGACAGGAAGAGCACCTCAGGTCATATACAATTTCTCGGAGATAAACTCGTCAGTTGGGCCTCTAAGAAGCAATTATGTGTCTCCACATCAACGGCCGAAGCAGAATATGTAGCTGCTGCTAGCTGTTGTTCTCAAGTCTAGTGGATGAGAACACAACTGCGAGACTATGGGTTTCATTTCAATAGAATCCAGATCTATTGTGACTCGAAGAGCGCTATTGCGATTACCGCTAACCCTGTTCAGCATACTAAGACTAAACACATAGATGTCAGGTATCACTTTATAAAAGATAATGTGGAAAATGGAACAATTGAACTTTACTTTATAAAAACTGATTTCCATCTTGCAGATTTGTTCATCAAACCTTTAGACGAAAAGAGATTTAATTTTCTTGTCTCTAGGCTTGGTATGCTAAATCTTAAGACCTAATCGGTGGTTATCTATTAAAGTTTCTTATTGTGTCTTTTGTTCATTTCTTTATCATTATTTTCGCAAGATATCTGCTCTTTAATAGTTTGTTCATGATCTCAGGGGGAGTGTGAGAAGTACTTCATTGTTGATCAATGTTATTTTGAGGGGGAGCATATTTATATGCATTGTGTTTACTGATGACTTATTAGTGATGCATGATTTTAGGGGGAGCGTATAAGTCAATGGAGTATGGCTATGACTTCTGATTGTCTCTGATCAGAACTCGTACATTAATTGTTTTACTGCTTTATGTCATTTCAATTTCAGTGAATAAAGTTACTTTGACTAGACTTTTAGACTTTTGCAGATTGAGAGATGCTTACAAGATCATATCTTTATGACTTTAAGCTTGACTTTGTGAGATGTAAGACTGCACTCAAAAGGTATAATTCTTTATCTTCATCTCATCTATGGTTGAAAGAAGGACAACTTTCAATCATAAGAAAATATGTTATTAAATGTTCAAACCACTTCCCGATTCTCAAACAGATTTCTTGAATTGGAAGTGTGATTTTTAAATGTTTTCTGCTTCATCTATGCACTTTAACTGATAAAGTTAAACCATCTGAGCATCATATGATTCATAGGAAAACATGGGATCAGTGTTCTAGGACTTAACTGAACTTCTATGAATTCACGTTAACCAGTGTCTCCTACCCAAGAAGTAAATCCTTAGTGATTGAGTGTGAGGAGTTTAAAAGAAATGAGTGTGGGATGTGCGATGAGGGAATATGAAAAAGAGAGCTTGGTTAGATGCGAGCTTACTGTTTAAAAGAAAGAAGGTGTGAGAACAGAGTCAAAATAATATCAAACTATGCACCAACTACTTTCTGAGCCGGGCAGCCACATTTCTAATGCTTCACATTTCTTTGGTGAACATTATTGAAACAGGTAACTAGCCCATGCCAACTCTTGCCTTTACCCCACCATCTACTCATTTTCTTCTTAACAAGAAAATGTTTCATTTTCAAAGGGGACGCAACACATATGCTATCTGTTTTTCATTTGGAAAATCTAGATATTGAAAAAGAAGGAAGTCTGCCCCACCTTCGCACTTCACTCATGCACATTGAGTCTGTGTTTAACTACTTGTCTCAGTGTTTACACTTTTTGAGCCTTATAAGCAATCATCTTATGCTTAATTTATTCTATCACTTGCACGAACACACAAAGAATTTGTTTCTTTGTCATAACGTTCATAGAAATTGCCTTTGTGGTATTTCGATGATTGAATGGAAGCCCTGGGGGAGTGAACATCATAAAATCTCCTTTATATTGTGTATTCGTTACACACATTGACTTAGTTTTATTGACAGGCAATTTTAACCGATTCATTTGTTGATTCAGGTGTTACCTATCTGTTTTGTCTGGATTTGCAAAGATCTGGATGCACATCTTTATGAATTGACGGATAATTAGTGGATCTGTTTGCAAAATCAGTGGTGGAAGACATTTCTTGAAGACAAGTTTTGATGAACTCCTTGCTCTTGTCATCAAAAAGGGGGAGAAGCATCAACCAAGAAATGTGGAGAATACAAGTTTTGAAAGAATTTCTGAAGATATGTTGAATTGAAGAAATTTTCTTTGAAGATGATTTGCTGAAGCATTCTGAGCTGAAACTGAAGATAATTTCTTTTCAAGAGATATTCTCATTGTTTGGAGAGAATTGCTACATTCTGAAGACAAAGAGGAAGATTGCATCTTCTGAGCTTAAAGAGAAGGATTGAATTGCTAAATCTTTTTAGTAATGATCTTGATCCAAAGGGGGAGATTGTTAAAGCACAGTTTTATTGGATTCAAGATCATCATTATCTGAAGATGGAAATCTGAAGTCAAAGCTGATAAAGTCGACTCTCAACAAATAGTCTAGGGTCCTTTGTAATAAAAGTCAAAGTTTATTTTCTGTATTTACTTTATTAGTCTTTTTCTTTTAAATAAGTCAATTTGTTTTAGTAGTTGGGCCCAAGCCCATTAGGCTTATAAGTCTAAGTATAAATTAGCTATTATTATTGTTAATTAGGTTTAGTTGGTTAAGAGATTAGTGTTAGGATGCTTGTTTTGTTTTGTGACGTACACAGAGAGGAATAGAGAGGGAGAGCAGCGACAATAGAGAGAAAAATAGAGAGAAAGAGATTGATCTTCAAGCTTGTAATCGTTCAATTCGTTGGTATAATCGTATCAGGTTTGCATATTGTTATTGTTTATTTGATTACTTGATTGATTCGTTAATTAATGGGACACACACAAACCTCCATACATGGCAAATACATAAACCCTAGTTTTAGTTTACTTGAACACTTGTAATATTCATCTTAGCACATAATAACGCAAATAGAAATAGTTAGGGTTTAGAAGACTCACCAATAGGATTGTAGGGTAAAACCCTAGAATAGAGATAGCCCTAGAAATGAGGAAATGGATGGTATTGAGACTTGGATTCCTTGAAATCTTTAAGGAGTAATGCTTCTACAACCTTAGAACCCTAATAATCACCAAACCTTAATGATTCAACTACCAAACATTAAATGAAGACAGAAAGGGGAAAGAGTGTGTGAAAATCGCACCTTGAGTGTGTGTGTTCGACCTCTAGACTGAAAATCCCAAAACAAGACACAAAACCCTAAAAAATTGCATTAAATGAAAAACACCCGTTTGGCCCATTCGCGCGACAGTGTTCTGGCGATAGTGCCAGTGGCACAATCGCGAGGCACAATCGCGGCAACTGTACCGCGGGTGGTACACCCCGCACGATATTGCACAATCGCCGCGATTGTGCCACTGGCACAGTCGCGGAGCACAATCGCCGGCCACACCGCAGCCGCTGACCGATCCCAAAACGACACGAAAAACTTGATCCAAACCATACTAAAATCACTAGATTAGTTTCGGAGCTTTTAATTATAAAAACATAACTGATAATCATCAAACGAGGTCTAAAATTTGGGGTGTTACACTTTTTAACCTTGTGAGTATATTTGCAGCTCGTATATGTGATCTTGTCACTTTTGGAATAACATTAAACGTATCAGGTATTGAGTCTAATTCGTTTGACTTCAACATTACGTTGTGAAGTTTTGGGGATCAAAATGAGACAGAATGGGAATATTCAATGACACTTCCTATCGTTTCCATGGAAAAAAAATCCTATCTCCCCCTAACGACGGGAACACTGTCTCATGAAAGTGACAACCCGCAAATCTAGCGGTAAAGAGATCACTAGTCAAATATTATAATTAGCAGATAATTGTTGGGGATTCATATCCAACATATACCAAGTCGTCTTTACGGACCCATTTCGATGCGTTGTGGGGGCGCAATTGGCACATATACTACATAACCAAAGATGCGTAAATGTAAACTATCAGGCTTATATCCAGTTACCAACTGGTACACATGAGGCTGGTTAGCAAGGAGTTGGTCTAAAAACGAAAAAAAACTGCATATAATAATTGCATAACCCTAGGTAGATGTGGGTAAATTGGTGCGCATTACTAATACCCTAGATGTCATCATATTCTTTTGATAACAACTTCTATGAGACCATTTTATATATACACATGGGGTATAGGAAACTCTACATTGATCTTAATACATATGCAATTAACATCAAATCCTTATGATGTAAATTATCCAGCATTCCAGGTCATGTAGACTTGATGAAATAATCAGGGTGGTGAGCCCTTAAACGTATAGCTAGTGCTAAGAGTGCAGTATTTCATGTGGACAATAATACGACATGCGTTTATCGTGTCAAACCAGAACCATAAAGTACTTTAATGGCCTGCATTCTGGATGTTTATGTCCATAAATATCACCTTGTATTCGTTGTAACAATGGAATATTTTTGTATTATGTCCTTAGATTTAGGATGATCTCATTCCTGTCTTGGCTAAGGATTAGGGTATATACAAAAGTTTTAGGTATTCGAGAGGGCATATTATGATGTCAGTGTTGTTTCTTATGTTGCAGAAGTCAACAGTTGCAATTTACCTCATTTTGCCTTTCCTCATTTTGCCTTTCACTCGAAAGAGAATGTGTTTGTGTATTTGACAATACACGGATCACTATGTCATAACCATGGTGTCCTACATGGTCATGTCGAAACATATATGTGTCATTTCCCTAAAGTTCTTTATTGGTGACAAAAAAATGTTTCGATGACCCAATAATCTACTAGTTTGACACATTAGTTTCCATGATATATGTTTCCTTTCATATTCATTGGAATTTATGTATATATGCGCATTTCCATTTTATACGAATATCTTTACAAGGTTCCTATTAATCTTGTACCAACAAGAAAATGACAGTTCATCGTCTAAGTATTTCGGTTGGATGAATTATAAAATAAGTATTTGTCTATCATTTTAGATTGTGTGGAATATGTCTTACAAAAAATCAAGTTCTCCTCGATACATTCCTATATGGAACGGAGAATATTGAAAGTTTTGTATTTGTTTTGATGTATTTCTTTACATCTATAATGGTTACATATTCGATTTTACTTGAGCACAAGAAATTAATTAAAATACTATAAAATAAATTTCAAAGAAACCTATGCTTTATCATTCTTAAATTAATATGATATAGTTCATTTTTAACTTGTTCCCTTTTCGACAAGAGCACTCTTTAGTGCATTTCTTATTTGACTGTCCATTATCACTTGGGGCAGTAGTTGTATTTCTACTCCAGATGTTGAAAAATCATTCCCGACTCTTACCAAGACCCTGACACGTTCTAGGGTTTCGTCCACATAGTGCATAAATGTCACATGTGTGAAATTGTTTTTAACTCTCTGTTCTTTGGAGTTGTTTCCACATTTAATGCTTTTATTATTGATCTCGAGAATTTTCTTTGTCTCGACATATGTGGTGTTGTTATTCGAAAGAATCTTGTTATGTCTCTCAACCACTTGCAGTAGGTTGATGAGTTTGTCTAAAGGTTACATTCCAACTTATATTAGTTCATTAATATTTTTGATATATGAAAGGTGAAAATAATGTTATGAATCATGTCATCTTCTGTGAGTTCCTTGCCACAGAGATTGAGACGCGTTTTGGATATAACATTTATTTGTTGAAATTAGTTACCTTTTTGTAATCAAGTAAGTGGGTTTCATTCCATTGTACGATTAGTTCGGGAAGTATATATTCATGAGTACTCTCGATTATCCCTTTCGGGACATCTCACATTTCTTTGGGGGTTTCTAGTAAAGGTATTGCTATGAAACTTAGGATTTATATGTCGTCTCAAAACATGAGGGTATTTGTTTGTACCTTCAAGAGATTGGTTTTAGAGTCAATGGGGAATTGATGAACTTTAGGTATTTTCTTGTACCTTTTCAAAAGGAGGTTTATATACTCATTTATGATACTCAGATTCTTTTGAGTTTACAACGTTGACTTTGGGATGAGTTGTTTCAACCATTTACATATATAAAGGATAATATATTATTTTCTTTTTGATAAGAAAATGGATTGTGGTTATGAAATTTCATTATCATAACAATATTGGATTTTTGTATGCTTATATTTTATTGATAATACTTCATCAATATTTCAATTTGTGAAAAAAAAAATCACTCAATCACATGGATTTCCAGGTAGTAGGGGAATCACATGGATTTCTTAAGTCCCTAGAAACCTTAGGGCTGTTTACACTCATTTGACAAAATCCAGTTGATATCTTGTGATTTATTTCATTTAAATATAACATTATTAATTAATGAGCATTTGGCATGAGGCCAAAATAACTATGAGGTTGACATATGAAGCCAATTTTAATATTTTAATACCTTAATAGTATTTTTAGAGCTTTTGGTAAAGATCAAAATATATGGGTTTGGAAGTGTAACTTCCAAAAATTAATTATATAGTTTAAAATTATGAGTAGGAACTCACAATCAAGATAAATGTTTGTTTTTAACAATTTCATGTTATTTTTGGACCTTTTGGCAAAATAACAAAAGTTATGGAGGTTGGAATTCTAAATTTCAAAGATAATTTATGAGATTGAGATTAATGAGTAGAAACTCATAATCAAGATAAACATTTGAATTATAACAATTATTAATTGTGTTAGACATTTGAATATTAACATAAACAAATAAATAATATTGTAAACTAATTGGATAACCATCTAAATATATGTATATTGTAATCTAATTTGATAAACATTAATAAATCATAATAATATTTTAAAACAACAAAGATTATCATATACAGAATTAAACGATAATTTATCTAAATAAAATAATATTAACGTAATTAAATTAACCAACTAAACATGTCAAAATTGTAACTAATTAATGATGCATAAATATACAATGATATGTTAAAAAATATAGCATAATTTAATATATAATATAAATAACAATATGCTAAAATAAACTCATGTAAAATAAATCGTATTAGTCAATTTAAAAAAAAGGATAATGGTCCAATAGATAATGATAAGTTTTAAATCAATTATTACTTTTAAATACAAATTAATAACAAATTAATATTAATAAGTCCAAGTGTAGAGCGAATAATCTTAATAAACCCAAAGAAATTCTAAAAATAAATAGAATTTTCTATTAATATGTAATGAAAAATTAGAACAACAACAAATGAATTCTTAGAGAATAAAATATAAACATGTACAATTAGATCTATAGTGATTCTATTAAAAAGAAATTAAATGCATAGTCAAGTAGATGCAAAATTAAATAAGGGTACATTGAATTATTGTGGCTAAAAGAGTTAATCACGATTAATAACAATTCATAGAGAAAAAATGTAACTTTTTGTAGAGATACTTAGGGGGTGTTTACTTGGGGCTTAATGAGCTTAATGACAAAACCGGCTTATTCACGCAGACGTTTGGAGTGTTTACTTGGGGCTTAATGACAAAACTGACTTATTTGCGCAGACATTTTCGGCTTAATCACTAAGTAGGAGAAATATGTGTTGTCCCCATTAAGACACATCTTTGACATTTATACCCTTTAAAAATAAAGACATGCCTACCTTCCTACTCAATAATCACACAACAAAAACCTAGGTGCTCGATTTCACCAACACTAATTGTTTGATTTCGATTTCACCTTCACCGCTCGTTCGATTTTACTGCTTCGAGTTCATTGCTGGTTCGATTACACTATTTCAATTCATTGTTGGTTCGATTTCAACCCTAGACAATAATTTCCTTTGGTCGATTTCTCCAAAGGTAATGATTTTACTGATTGTTCGATACTTGTTTCTTCTCCATACTCGATTGTTGTTCCATACTTGTTTCTTCAGTCGATTATTGTTCCATACTTATTTCTTAAGTTGATTGTTGTTCCATACTTGTTTTCTTCAGTTGATTGTTGTTCCTTACTTGTTTCTTCTCTATAGATGCTCGACATTTCTACAATGTAGATTTTTGTAACCATGATTTCTACAATGTCGATTTCATACTTGTTTCATACTTGCTACTTTTTGTTTGATTTTTGGATTATATCAATGAATTTATGAATATATGGCTTAAAAAATAAACAACAATTTATAAAACAACTTAAAATTCATATTCAGGGGTAAATTGGTCATTTATTCAGACTGTTAATTCAGATAAAAAAATAAACAAT
Source organism: Arctium minus (assembly GCA_954870635.1). Taxonomy (NCBI): domain Eukaryota; kingdom Viridiplantae; phylum Streptophyta; class Magnoliopsida; order Asterales; family Asteraceae; genus Arctium; species Arctium minus. Next base: position 51,536,136 of record OX941084.1, read on the forward strand.
AACATCAATTTATCCAGACAGACAAATTTATCCATACAGGACTTAATGGAAAATTTGGTAAACAACCCCTTACTTGAATTGCAAACAGACCTTCTAATGGTGACAAATTGCGAACGATCATTTAGTAGCGGCGGAAACGATCCGAGGGAGCGATAGCGCAAACGAGCTACGTGCTGATAACGTGTTAAAGAAAAATCCAAACAGAATAATAATATATGTAAAGAATGAATCTGTAATTCTCATTAATCAAAAGCCCTTTAAATAGGGATGACTTACAAGTAGATAACTATGAGATATTTCAGTTCTAATCTAACTATGATATACTTATCTCTATCGTCATATTCTTTAGACGATGACACACTTATCTTACAATATTTATCATGTTATTCATTATAAATACTCACAAAAATGATGATTCTTGGGTTCCTAATTTTTTTTAAACTAACCTCCTTTTAAAATCGAATTTACCAAACACCTTAAAACTACTCATCGTGTTTGAAGGGTTTTTAAATGACCCTTTTTATATTGAATATTCAATTTTTGGGCACTCACAGATTTATCTCAATTAAAAAATTGTAAATGATCTTTAAATATATTTGGTTTTTTTATTAAAAAAATTATATAAATATGAGTATTTTATTTTCTTTAATTCAATAAATATATATATATATATATTTAATCAGGTTTTTACATGTGAGTATATTCATACAATATTTTTACTGTATATTATACAACATTCACAACTTATTATTACATATGTACAACTTATAAATATGTTTGACTTCATAAAACGAACTTATAACTAAATGATAAATATATCCAACTTGTAACACCCTTAAATTTGGAAAGAACAACTAATTTAAAATTTTCAAATATACATCAAATAGAGATAAAATCTATTATACTAATCGCCACTTGAGTCACCTCAATCAGAATTTTAGATTAAACTTTAACCGATAATAGGTCAAGTCTTGTATAAAGAGATATCAAAGTCGGGTGTTACTAAAACCCAATAACAGTTGCTATTTCCAAAAGTGCGGAAGGCTTCACCAAGCTACTCTAATCTCGATCAAAGGACTAGCACTCATCTCACCCCGAAGTCGCTAGCAACAATCCTCAACCAACCTGATGCACATACCGACAAATAAAAATGTTAGGCTAACGCCTAGTGAGTTCAAGAGTTTTCAACATGGAACAAATATATTTGTTAAAGGGAAAGAATGCAGTTTAAATCATAATCTTTTAAAATGATTTTAGTTAAATATTAAACGACTCATTTTCCAATAATTTGCACCTTTAAAGGCACGTGACCCAACACAAACATTCCTTCGTAAAACAACTCCAATCCTGAACTAACCCAAAACGTGAATAATAAATAAGCTCCCAATTTATAAAAATACGAAACAAACTTTACTTCCCGAAACATCCCAAACATGGGAGGGGTATAATACTCAACCCATAAATCTTGAGTAAACAAATCCATATATGCAAAACGTCACCGAAAATGTGGATAATAGAATAATACAATTTAATACCCAAGTAACACCTTCCGGTGACGGGGGAGACCCGATTCCATTGTACGTGGAGGAACACAAAGTTAAGCCACTTAGCCATGTTATCGAAATACACCTCAGATCGTGACTGTATTGCCTGCTCTGCCGAGCTACACCTCCAGTCGGACTTTATTTCAAGTCCCAAACACCGTATCCCCCATTGCCTGCTCTGCCGAGCTACACCTCAAGGATACACAATCTTATTTCCTGTTTGGTCTCTAGTGGAGTTTCATCCTCAGGGTACTCATTCGACCCCTAATGCCTACTCCCTAGCATTCAAGATGGGAGCCTCAACTCCTCACTTGATAACTCATGATGTCTAACCCTCGTGCACAAGAATTAGACATCCAATCACAAGACACATGGTCCCGAAGTACAACCCATAAAGGTTCCTCTTCGCCAAACAACCAGGACAACAATGATGCCAACACGACATAATTCCCAAGGTGAGAATATCAAGACTCCTCATCCTTAAGTATGACTGATTCACATGCCTATGGATCCAAATGCATTACAGTCTAAAATACATGACTCCATGATAAGCGCAATAATGCAACTCACACCCAAAACTCCCCTTAAAGTTATTAAAACCGGACAAAAGTTCCCAAGACTGACAAAGCTGGAAAAACCAAGCCTTAAGCTTAACCAATCGAATAACCACATGATAAAATCCACAACATGCGATAAATGCAACCAACCATGTTTATGCAAGCACATGCTCCAAAAATGCATGAATACATTCCAACACCATTTAGGTTTTGATCATTCATTTTCTAAACAAGTTTATAACCCCATTGGCTCTCTCAAGCATCCCCAAAGCACAAGGTTGACATTTTTCATAACAAACATTAGAAGTACAATTACTCCAAAGGATTAACATGCGTACGATAAATTGTTAAAATATCAATATCAAAGATTTACTCAACAAATTACGTGAAATACATTTTTCCCCAAAACCACAAAGGTTTACGATAATCGAAAGGTACACAGGGTTGGGAATGACCAAACTCCAATGACTCGTACATTGGTATTTTCAAAACATTTCGCAACACAAAATACACTTATTACCAATAACCACAAAAATGAATTTTTACCAAATACTCTCCATTTATGAAAATGGTTATCAAAACATTTTCATTATGATACATTTATCAAAAATTCCAAAGATGGGTGTTTTATAAATTTATAAAGTTAAACACTTCCAAATAACCAAAATTTATCATATAATCAACATTTAACAATTTAATGTAAAACACAAAAACACTTTAAAATGAACATTTTGGCATGTACTTTGTTTTCACAAATCAACTTGAACTCACATTGCTAGATTTAGGCTAAATCTAGATTTTACCCCAACTTGAGCTTCCTTCAAGAACTCCGAATCCACAAGCAAAATCCTTTCAACACCTAGATCCATAATTTCCACCCATAAATAAACATATTCAACCATTTAGAATCGATCCCCAAACATTTTACATCAAAATCTTCATTTTGGCCAAAATCCTAATTTTTGACCTAAATCCTCCAAAATATTCCAAACCGAAATTGGAGGAATAAAACACTAGGATATCATCAATGAAACATTTATATCTTATAATGAGGTTTAGAAAGGGAGAGGATAAACTTACCACTTAGGTTTTGGTGAAAACCTAGAAAACCCTAAAATGGAGCTTGAGGTTGAAGATGAAGATGGTGGACTCTTGGTCATATCTTCCAATCTACCACTTGATGATGGTTTACTTCCACAATACCAAAGGATTTGAGCAAAAGATGCTCCAAAATCACCATAGATGAAGGTAGGTGTTCGTGGGAGAGTTTAGAGAGAGTTGGGAGTGAAAAGGGAAGTGAGAAATGAAGAATGAGCAAAAATCCCGTATTTGACAGCCTCTCTCTCCCCTGGTGAAACATTGTCAGGCGACAATGCCCAGGTCATTGTCGCCAGCCCTCCCCCACAATCTGTTTCTTGCTGCTACTTTGCCAGGTGCGAATATGACACTGTCATAGTCGCTGGTCATTGTAGTTGTGCCCGTACCAAGCTCCGAAGCTCGACTTTTTCAACGCCAATACCCCTGATACTCTAAGGGACTTTAAATAATGATTTCCCAACAAAAATCCCTCTATTTATAGATTACAAAAACGTCCGGGTGGCCCTTTATTTACCGAAAATTACGGGTGTTACACAAATACAATATAAGTGTTGAAGTATTGGACTCTATTCATGCAGTAAATACTAAACAAACTGATAACCAATGAATAGGCCCGACCTTGGGCATGTGCAGCCCGTGTGGCGGTACAGGGCATCAAGTTTTGATATATTATTAGCTATGAGTTTAATACCAGGCTATAAACAATTGGCTCATATCCAAGCCGCCAAGGTAATTAACTAAGCGCCTAATTGGTATTTGGTCTAGTAATTAGAATGTATGGAGAATGGTATCGTGAACATTCAAACAACTAAGCGGGTTTGTTTTGTTCTTCATTTATTCGTATTTAACTGTTCCGATTTTCAAGGCTTGAAAAGACGTTCCATTTTCAGTTGACACCAACGGTGATGAAATAAGAATTCTAATTAAACCACAAGGTTGTGGCGTGGTGGTAAGAGCCTGTGGACTTCATAGCGGTTGCCAAGGTTCGAGCCTCACACGCAGCATTTGTGCCAAATATTGGCACGAGTGTCATCCTTGTGGCCACGGGATGAATGCCCACGGGCCAAAGGCCTGTTTTCCGGAGATTAGTCTGGGCCCAATGTGGCCCGGGATACTCCTTCCCAAAAAAAAAAGAATTCAAATTAAGATCAAAAAATCATTTTCCCATTCTCCACAGTGCCCCCACTTTTCTTTATCTATGTTTATTCTTCCAAATATGTTTATAGGCCATCTTGTTCTAAGAAACATTTTTCTCTTTATATTCAAAATGATATTTGTAAAAAAAACATTCATCTTATTCTAGAAATATTTTTCTTTTTATATTCGAAATGATATTTGTAAGAAAAGCACTCATTTTATTCTAAGAAACATTTTTCTCTTCGTATTAAAAAATGGTGTTTGTAGAAAAATCTCATCTTTTCCGTAAATACTTGTGAGAGCTTCATAAGAAATCATCATTCTTGTTAGGAACTTAATGTTCATTTGTAATTGATAGGCATGAAATTGTTATGTTCACACATTCAGATAATTAAATTGCTTTGTTGTTCACACACTTACACAAAATTACCGACTGTCCGTATTGTAAATGTTAGCCATAGTTTGATTTTTGTTGTTTATTGATTTGCAATTGCTTTTATGTTTACAACTATGCTTGCTGACATGTCGTTTGACCTTTTGTTCATAGATTGAGATTGATTTACACATAATATTATCAACTTGTGTGGCATTAGCTTTATGTAACTTTATTATTTTAGTTAAAATTAATTTAGGGGGTGTTTGGGATTGCTTATTTGAGGTGCTTATTAACTTATTGCGTTTTCAAACAGCAAATAAGCTGTTTTGAATGTTTGGATTGGAAACTGCTTATGACTTATCCACTCCGCTAATAAGCAGTTTTTGATAAGTCATTCTCAACTGACTTATTTGAAACTCCTTATTAACTTATTTAACCAAATTACATATTTGCTCCTTCTTCCTATAAGTTAATAAGCACTTTACAAATAACCATAAGTTAATAAGCACTTTTGCAAATAAGCATAAGTTGTTTTAAATAAGCAATCCCAAACACCCCCTTAATTTATTTTCTTTTCTTTTCTTTCAAGTTCACATATTAAAGTGAACACAAATATGAAAAATATAATATTTATTTTTGTCTCGAGAAATGCATAATGCATCTTTTTAGGTGATGTAAGTTTATGTCATGATGTTCTTCTGGGTTTGGTTTATGTCTTCCTTTAATTGTATTATTTCCTTATATTTAGCAAAAATCAGCATCAGTTGAGTTGATTGGCTTAACTAGGTTCTGAGCCCTTTAAAAATAGTATGTTGCATTTACTAAAAATCGGCATGGGGTGCGCACCTTTTTAGCCTTCTCGCACAGGGCATCAGAAACCTCAGGATCAGTCCTGCCAATGGAGAACTCTATCCTCTGTCAAAACTATATAAATCCATAAAATAAAATCTAATGAGACGAAATTCGAACCCTGGGTAGATGGGATATTCCACTACATTCCCTAAAAACTTAACCAATACGTCACAACCCTTGTGGTTTGTGGATACACTTCTTCTATTATATATAATCGAAATTAACGAGTTTATTCGTAATAATTCAAAGATTTTGAGTTCGAATCACATAAATAAATCACCAGAAATAAATAAATGAACAGTTAAATAAAGTTTTATTATTTAGGTATGACTTGTTATGTATTTTTTTTTTAGAGAAAAAGAAATAATTTGGAGGGTAAATATGTAAAATCATAACTTGCCGACAGATCCACAATACCAATTACCCGACAAGGGCAATCTTTGACAAACAAGGTTTGAATTCTTATTTCGTTTTATTGTGATCATTAAAATTTAGAAATAACATTTATGTATAAAATTAATTCAATCTATATGATATTAATTTTTACAAATTCCATATTTTTGATAAATAAAAATTGAATAAAAAAAATATTTTATAAACCAAAATTAGTTGTTTTAATAGTTAAAATAAACAAATACATTTTGAGTAACAAATAACAATCCAAAAATGAAAATATTTCAATATATATACAAGTGTAGGGAAGAAGTCGAGATGAAACCTACCAAACGAACCTAATATGTTATACTTGAAAATAGGATATGGGGTGAAATATGCTACTTTTTACTCTCAAAAAGTAGAGTCGTTGATTACTTGATTATGTGAATCGATTGAGTAAGATGGTGTTTGATAAAACCAAATGAAAGATTAAGAATTTTGAATAGTTAAGAACTAAAGGCATATCGATGATGAGTTTTTAGAACTCATTCGTATAGAAAACCCAAGAGTGTAAATAAAAAAAAATGTTTGAATGAATAAGTGTTTCAATAAAAGATGAAAAAAATTGTTTTCACAAAGGATTTGATGTGACCTACAACAATGATACATAAGACTTAATTGAATTGGACCCGATAGCTATTGTTGTGCCAAAGGTTTTTTTTTTTGAAAGGCTGTGCCAAAGGGTTTGTAATTGGAAACCTCTGAGTCGGCCTATACCGCATCGCCCTAATAAGAACATCATGTGAGAGGGAAATCATGTACACAACGACTAGGTATGTGACTGGTTTAAGACCCTAGTACCCACAAGAAAATCCGCAAAGGAATTGTAATTCTCATGCGGCAACGAAACTTAAACCCTAGCCTGTTTGTGAAAATGTACCACTCTGAAACCAACTCTTCTACGCCATGGGACCCAACACCTATGTTATGTAGTGGTTGTTGCTAAGCTAACCCTTTACGGTTGGGTATCTAACAAAGTACTCAAAGTTATGGTTTTGAGTTAAAGATTCGATAATGATATAGTTTGTGTCTATTGTGTATGTATGTTTCATTTCTAGTTGACTTCTAAAAAGAAATTATTGTGATATGAGAGCTACCCCTCTATCATATTGAAGTTGCAACGAAGTAAATACACATAACCAAATAGCTAGTAGGCAAATATTTAATATATCGCTCATAAAAATAAAGTAAAAATATTATGGATTGAAACTAATATTGTTACAGTAATGGTCAATAAATAAGTCAGTTTAACACCATTTTTAGCAAATCACAAACCTTACAATTTAAATAATATATTTCAAATAAGATCCCTGTAATTTTTGTAAGACAAAAATCATATCTAAAAGGCTACTCTCATAAATCTAGAAATACAAGTTACAATGTGAACATCCCAAGTTTCTTGGAGGAGAAAATGGGCAAAGAAATGTCGATTTCAAATTTCACTTTCTTTATGGCATCCTCAGAATTCCAACAATTCATAAAAGGGTCCTATTATTTACACCCAACATTGGGTGTAAATTACCTTGAGAACATAAAAAGTTATTTAAACTTTAAAATAAAATAAAAAAGTCAAACAGAGGGAGTTAATTATGAGAGGTGGGGTGGGTATGGGGGTAGGGTGTATATAAGGTTTTTAGGGTGCCAATAAGTTTTCCCTTCATAAAAAATGTAGTTTTGAAAGGGACGTTTGAGTTTCTTTGTTTGATGTGCCCCATATATATAAAAAAATATGCTACATTATTATCCAGTTACAAATATATGCTTTAACTTTTTATTTTATTTCCAAAATACCCCTCTAATCTTTCTTCTTTACAATTTTCCTTTTCAAGGAAACAACACTGACGAAGACATCAATTTCGTGGTTCACTAGAAGCACTCGCTGTTTACAGGCGAGGAAGTCTCCACCATGCTTGAGTGACTGAACACTGTTATTTTCGATACTGTCTTTTTCTCACACACAATCTCAACTTCTTCCTTCGGCACATTATTTATGTATGTTCACCAATCGTTTCTCTCTAAGATTCTTCTGCAAATACCTTGAAGAAACCTTTGCAGGCTAGTCACGGAGGAGAGTATAGGTGAGTACAAAACATCAAGCTAACATTGAGCTCTATCTAATTTGGCTTAATTCCTGTGTCTTCCATGGAATTCTATAAGTGAGTTAATTGATGCTCAAATTGAGGAAGCTTTGAGTGCCACCATTTAATTGGTGAAAAAAACTTATTATGCGTTTGGTTTCCAGAATGGAATTTGATTTTGAAGGAATTGAAATGGAATTTGATGGAATTTGACCACACGTTTGGTTGGTAGGAATTCAATTCTTTTACCTAAGCCAAGGAATGATGAATTCCTTAACCATCATTTTCATTATGTGAACCAAACATTCGATTTGGAATTTGGTCAAATGAATTATACATTCCAATTCTTTCCGATTCCTTCAAAATCAATGAACCAGACACCCCATTAGGGTTTTGTTACAAATTGAAAGGAAGACAAAAGTAAATTTGGGTTTTGGTTAACCTTATAACGGGGAATAAGCCGACAAGAAAGATTATAGTACTTAATTCCAAGCTTGCTCTTTGCTATGACTGCAGTCTTGGAGAATGCTCAATTTGCTTCTTGTATCAGTTTCTGTAGAAATTCTTTTTATTTTAAAATTTTTGGTTTTTTGTATTGAAGTAATGTAATTTTTTGTACGATTGAATAATAAACTTATAGTTGTTCCAAGATTCTATTGAGTTGGTATCTTGAACTATTATGTTACACTTTCATTGATAGTGTTGTACATGCGAGAATATTTAAAATGAGGGGGAAATTAATGGGAGGGTATTGGGAGTAATTTGAAAATAAAAGTTAGGCATTTTATATAATAAGGTAACACTTTATATTTTGTTTACATAGAGATGCTCATTAAGCAAATTTTTTTTTGAAAAGCCAATTGAATTATATAATATATATGTATATATATAGTCATGTGAGAACCAAAAAAAGATTGAGAACCGTGAGAACCGATTTAAGCCGTAATTTGGATTTGATCCTATGGTTTTAATTAAAAGTTGTTTCAATTCCAATTTATTTCAAAATTGTCATTGCCTTTAATGACTATGGATTAAAATTAATCAATGGTTTAAATTGTTTTCACGGTTCTCAACCTATTTTTGGTTCTCATTTGATTATCGTCCTATATATATATATATATATATATATATATATATATATATATATATATATATATATATATATATATATATCAACAAAACAAACAGTTTAAAATAAGAATAAGCGAGGATCTACGAGGTACAGAAACAATGAGGAACCAGAAAAAACAAAATTACTGAAGCCAAACAAAGGCGAACACCTAAAGAAATTAAGGAAAAAGAAAACTAAAAACACATACCTAATTATAAGCATAGAAATTCAAATTTCAAAAGGCATCTGATTATTAATCAAATGTGACTAATTTTGAACTAAAATATATATTAAAAAACATCATAATTATATATCGTTCAACATTTCAAAAAGATAAGTGTTTCAACTTTAATAAGCAATGCAACTCAAGAACACACATAATGGAGGAAGAAAGAATGGAAGAAGAGATCCCATCAAGATGACCATATCTAGGTGTGATTGACTATTTTACATTTAATTCCCTTTTCCACTACTAAAAGTTCTTCTATACAAAATAAAACAATATATATATATATATATAGAGAGAGAGAGAGAGGGTTGGATTTTGATTAGAAATTGACATTAACATGAGAATCGTGAGAAGTGGTTATTAACCGTTGAATGAGAAATGAATGCATATTAAGATGAGATGCACCGAATCAATTCCCTTCTAAGGCGCAATTCATGGGAAAACATTTGATTAAAAGCAATCAACAATTCAAATCCATCTTTTTGATCAAGCAACAGTCCTAGGGGAATGGAGAAGTGAAGAAAGTAATAACGATTTCTTAAAAACGTGTGTAGTAGGAAGGGTCTCTTCAATAGACTACATAGAGGTGGTAAAAAATTTGTATGCGGAAATATGGACAGGAAGCAAAGTGAAGCATCTTGGATCAAAGGGGGTTAGCTCAGTTGGATAGGTAACATCCTGGGGGTGTGGGGTGAAAGCCACACTACCTGGGTTCGTTTCCCACGAGCGACACTTTCCTAAGATATCCATACTCTGGGTCTAGTCCTTCGGGGCTGGGGCCGGGACTGGTTCGGATGGGTCCAGTCTATGGGACCCTCTACCCTGCCGGTCGGGTACAGCCAAAGGTTGGGCCAGGTCGCAGTGGATTAGTGGGATTGCCAATAATGGAGGCCCGATACTGCTGGAACGTGTGTGTGCGTTAACTTGTCGTTCAAAAAAAAGTGAAGCATCTTGGAGGTAGGCATATCTTGATCAAGCTGGGTAAGGTTGAAGAAGTTAAAAAGATAGTGAACGATAAAGTCAACGGTATTCATTTTGGGGCAAAGGACCTTAGAAGATGGTCCGAATGATACCGGGCGGCAGAAAGAATGGTATGGTTGAAGATATCCGAGGTGCCTCTTCATCATTGGAAGGAAGCCGTCTTTACGAAGATCGCTAGTAATTGGGGTAACGTCGTTAGAACTTTGAACTGTGACTTGATAGATAATGATAATTTATCATTGGGTAAGGTGCAAATTTGTACTTCAATTCTAACCACAATCGATCAATTAAGCAACATAAAACTGGCAATTTTTTCTACCGTATCAAAGTAGAGGAAGAGAACAACTCTTATTCATTGTTCATGGAGGTTCAACCATTGGTGCAAGAGGCGACGGGGTACGATAGCAGTGAGGAGAACTCATCTCATTCAATTGGGTCGGAAGATGATTTTGTAAGAGAAATAAAATTGGGGGGGGGGGGGAAGAGAGTCATTTCGGAGATGATGAAAGTTTCTTGGTCAATGGGTATAAACGACAAACACAAAGAAACGGAGAAGAGGCGGAGGGGATGATCGGAGACCTGGGGGGCGCAACGGCAACGGGCAAGGGAGGCGAAAAGTTGTCCGGCGATGATGATGATTTTGTCATTAAAAAAGATTCAGGCGGCATGATCATTCCCGAGGAGGCACTAGGGTTAATGGAAGAAGAAGTCAACATTAATGGAATGGAAGCGTGTTTGAATAGAAAGTTGGGCCAAGAGCAATTGGTAAGGAAAGACATTGGGCCTCAAGCCCATTCAACAAAAAGAGGAGAACCATGTGTTGGGCCTGGTTGTAACACCCTCAATTCTAGAGATAGAAACTAATTTAAAATTTTCTAAATACGTCGATAATTGATTCATCTACAATCACTAAATAAAGTTTTAACCTCAACACATATAATTTATTCTCTACATACAGTCTATAACAAGGACGGGTGCTACTAAACCCAATAATAGTCGCTATCTCCAAACTGTGGAAGATATCATCAACTACTTACACTTGCACAAAGCTAAGGCTCAACTATTCATAGCTGATAGAATCAAACCCCAACAGGAACATGATGCACATGCCGACAAATAAAAAGGTTAGACTTAACGCCTAGTGAGCTCAAGAGTTTTCAACATATATAAATTAATCGTTTAAAAAGAAAGAATGATGTTAAAATCATAATCTTTCAAAACGATATGCTCCGCTTATGAAAACGACTCGTTTACCCATAAATATGCATTTTAAACGAAATAGACACCGAGTTAATCGTTAACCAAACCAAACTGTTTTATAGACTAAGATCCCAATATAAAACGTCCTTCCGTAAACTTAGATTTAACCTAAAACTAGCTCAAAATGAGAATAGAGAGAACACTCCCAATTTTATAAAACGCGGGTAAAAATGTTATATCTCGAAATACCCAACACGGGTGGACATGATACACAACTCATATACCATAGATGAAAATATGTATAATTAAATATCGCCCTGAACACGGACATTAGACCCAAAACTCACCCGACCATAAAATGGACGAAATCAAATACCGAAACGGGGAAGTGACGCATTCCATTCAAACCTTAATATACGTGGGGAAAACCCAATATTAAGGCCATCATTTATTGTCGACCACACAAACCAAAGTTGGTAAAATACGACATTAACATTTAAAATACCACAGATCTACGACGGAGAGACCCGTATACATTGATAATAGAGGAACACGCAAGTAGGCCACCCATACAACTTCCTCGCATGTCATCTAAACGTTTCCATCTTGGGTGGCGAGAACACGTGAATGGGGCCACCCGTGATGTTATTGGATTTCACCAAATATCCCGGACCAAGTTCCCATGCCACCACCGACATCACAATCCTCGGACCGTTATGCCTTTGGCCATACTCCGTCGAGTTCCACCTCAATGACTTACAGACATGTGTGCCTATCCAATCTAGACGAGTTACAACTCGGAGGCTCGAGCCACCTATTGCCTACTCGCTAGCGAACCCAGGCGGTCAACGGTCATAACCAACCTTACCCGCTTTACCAAAACACACAGACTTACGTGCCTATGGATCCATTACAACACTGTCTAACATTACATGACTCCAATTGAAAGACCAAAGCTCCCAAAACATGCAACTATCAAATGACACGAAACATACGCCATCATACTCAAAACTCCACAACTGTTTTTAAACCGGACAAATGTCCTCAAGACTCCATTTAGTCAAAATTGAGCCAAAGGCCCAACAATTTACGTAAACCCCAAATGAAAACCAGTAATAAACATTAAAACACGATTGACCAACTATCATGCAAACACAACGACCAAAAGTATGATTAACTCAAATCTTGAGGCAAGCCATTTTCCAAATGGACTCGTACTCTTATATTTTTAAAATGCCTCATAACACGATAATACACATTTTCCAAAAAGGTTTATAAGATCAAATACATAAAATGACACTTACGACAATTGAACCCCAGTTATATGTAAAATCATCCAAGAAACTTTTCAACATGATTTATTTACCAAAATTCCCAAAGATCCCAAAATGGGTGTTTCACCATGTTTATAAACTAAACATTTCCAAATAACAAAAACTTATCAAGTGATCAGCAGTTAACAATTTCATGTAAAACACAAAACACTTTAAAATGAACATTTTGGCATGTACAACGTTTTCACAAATCAACTTGAACTCACCTTGCTAGATTTAAGCTAAATCTAGATTTTACCCCACTTTGAGCTTCCTTGACGAAACTTGAATCCTTCAAGCCAAAACCTCCAAAACCTAGATCCAAACATTTTCAACCGTAAATATACTTATTCCACCATAAATACTTGTTCCCCAAACACATTACCCCAAGATCCCAACATATCACCAAAACCCTAATTTTGGTCTAATTCCTCCAAAATCATTAAGTCGAAAATTGAGAGGTGCAACCACTAGGAGATCATCAAAAGAACGTTTATAATCTATATAAATGTTTAGAAAAAGGATAATGAACTTACCAAGTGGGTATTGTGTAAAACCCCAAGAACTCCAAAAATCTCAAGGGTTGAAGATGAAAGCTTTGTCTTGAATCAAAAGGTGTACCCACTAGCATAGATGATGAAGAACTTCATGATTTTAGAAGAAGTAACCCCAAAATAAGCTAGGGTTCATGAGAGGGTGTGAGGGGTCGATTTTAGAGAGAGAGGAAGAAGAGTTGGAAATGAGAAATGGAGTGAAAAGGGGCTGAAGTCTGATTTTAATCGACCAGGATCCGACCGCGATTGTGCTCGGAGATTGTGCCCAGGGAACTCTCGCCAGGGCACACTTGCGGAGAGTGTATCATGGGTGGTACCACCCCCGCGATCTTGACACGGCGACAGTGACACTTGTCACTGTCGCGGGCACTATCGCCCAGGCTCCCCCGGGCTCCGAAATTTGACCTTTTCGACACCAAGACCCTCGACACTCTTGGAGGTTTTGAATAATGTTTTACCAATGCAAATCCCACCACTTCCCAGTTGCAAAGAGGTCCAGGTGGTCCTTACTTACCAAAAATCACGGGTGTTACACTGGTGGAAATAACGTTGGAGCCCAACAGATTGCTTCTGAGGTCAAAGGCCAAGTAAAAGGAAAAGGGTGTTTGATCAATAACCCACCTAGAAAAGAGAGGAATGCAAATCTAGACGTTAAATCAATAAGCAAGGAGAGCAACGCAAGGAATTTGATTATCGAATCGAAAGGTCAGAAATCCATGAGGGGAAAATCGAAAGGGAAGAGAGCGGATTTTCTAGGTTTGGGTAGAGGAAGGGTGAGTTTCCACATTTTGAAACAAATGGCAAGAAGTAGTGGAAAGAAATCAAGTCAGAAAAGATGTCCAAATACAAATTGTTCAGAGAAGTTGGCAAAAAGGAAGATGAGAGTTAAGAAGCATACATCGGTTGCGACTCACGTTTCGGTATCGAACGAACTTGGAAGCAAAGACGGTACAGAAGGGCTGAAAGACTTTGGGGAAAAGATTGGGGTGAATTGGAAGAGCAGAAAAATAAACAAAGTCGCGACGGATAAAAGAAACTTCTAAGCTCCTCGATTGTTACAGGTTAGTCTTGTTGTCAGATTCTGTCGATATGAAAGTTATTTCTTTGAATATAAGGGGGTTGGGGTCGGTATCAAAAAAGAAGTGGGTCAAAGAAATTAGTATGAAGGAGAGACCAGACATGTTTGGAATTCAAGAAATAGAAACAAAAAAATGGAGTGCGGCCCAAATTAATAATCTATGGGGGAGTGACGATGGAGACTTTGCTCAAGTAGGAGCTTCCGGGAATTCGGGAGGGATTCTAACGATTTGGGATAGTAAGAAATTTTGTTGCAAATTCACAGTGGAGGAAAAGGAGTTTTTAGCAGTGGTGGGACATTGGTCGGGCATAGACGGTCTAATGGGTTTTGTAAATGTGTATGGTCCGAGAGACGTTCGGCAGAGGAAGGAGTGTTGGGGAAAATTGGAAAATCTTGTAGCGAAGGAAGAAGTTAAATGGTGTATTTTTGGGGACTTTAACGAGGTAAGAGGTGAGGGAGAAAGATTAAATGCGGCTTCGTATCCAAGAGGCATGGAGGATTTCAATGATTTCATCAATTGTAGCGGTTTGATTGAGGTACCGATGCATGGAAGGAAGTTTACTAGAATTTGCAACGACGGGATCAAAATTTAGTAAACTTGATCGATTTCTAGTTTCAAACAAATTCGGTGCTTTGTGGAAGAATTTAGGGGTGAAGGCTTTGGAGAGGGTGTGGTCGGATCATGTTCCAATAGTGATGGGAGATGATCAACTAGATTTTGGCCCAAAGTCGTTTACGTTTTTTGATGTATGGTTAAAAGAATATGGATTTGAAGAAGTGGTGTGTGGAGCTTGGAGATGCGAGGTGAATTCCTCCCAACTAGATCGTATGTTTAGGGATAAATCAAAAAATGTGAAAAAGGCTCTAAAACGTTGGAGTAGAGAAAGATTTTGGTAATCTGGATAATGAAATCTCCCGGGCCAAAAGTGAATTTCTTCAAATGGAGTCGAATGCGGAATCGAACCAATGGGTGGAGTCGGAAAGGAATAAATGGTTGTTAGCTAGGAAAAAGTAGCTAGATCTTGAAGAGAAAAAAATCGGAATGGATAGACAAAAGGCTAAAGTGAAGTGGACTCTAGAAGGAGACGAAAACATGAAGTTGTTCCACACGACAATGAAATTTAGAGAATGAAAAATTCGTTAAGAGGCTTGAACATCAACGGGGAGTGGGTGGACGATCCGTCTCAAATTAAAAATCACGTATTTGAGTTTTTCAAGTGCAAGTTTGGAAGCGGGTGTATCAAGGGTCCATATCTTTTTAGTGGGAAATTTAAAAGAATTTTGTTTGAAGAAGCCACTTTTTTGGAGAGACCGTTCGAAGAGGAAGAGGTATGGAATGCGGTTAAAGGGTGCGGTAGTAATAAATCCCCTGGGTAGGACGGTTTTTCGTTCGGATTCATGAAGCGTTTTTGGGGGTTAATTAAAGAAGACTTGATGGAGGCGATACATTGGTTTTGGGAGAAGGAGACTATTAGTTTTGGTTGCAATTCGTCGTTTCTCACTTTGATCCCGAAATTACCTAATCCGGAAGGACTAGGAGATTTTAGACCGATTAGCTTAATCGGGGTGTACTACAAAACAATGGCCAAAATTCTTGCGGAGAGATTGAAAAGTGTGTTGGGTAAAGTGATTAATAAAGTGCAAAGTGCTTTCATTAGAGATCGACACATTCTGGATGGCATCCTTATAGCAAATGAGGTGGTTGAGTATATTCGGAAAAAGAAGAAAAGTGGGATGATTTTTAAAGTGGATTTCAAAAAAGCTTACGACTTGGTGGAGTGGGATTTCTTATTAGAAAGCATGGGAAAAATGGGGTTCGGAAGAAAATGGATCGGGTGGATTAAGGTGTGTCTTCATTCCGCCGCAATGTCAGTTTTAGTTAATGGAATGCCAACGAAAGAATTCATGATAGGTAGAGGACTAAGACAAGGAGATCCGCTCGCTCCTTTTCTTCTCCTTGTCGTGGCGGAAAATTTGAATATTTTAATGGAGGAAGCGGTGGAAAAGGGTTTATACGAAGGCATCAAGATAGGGAATAACGAAGTGATGATCTCTCATCTTCAGTATGTGGATGATGCGATTTTCTTCGGGAAATGGAGTTTAACGAATCTAAAAAATTTGTTAAAGATTCTTGATTGTTTCCGAGCTATTTTGGGGTTGAAAATTAACTTGAAGAAAAGCAAGATTTTTGGATTGGGGATACGAGAGACGGAAATTCAAGATTGGGCGAGAGGGGGTGGTTGTGAATGGGGGGCGTTACCTTTTGTGTACCTTGGCCTTCCGGTTGGTGCGCCGATGACAAAGTTAAACAGTTGGAAGCCGGTAATCGATAAGGTAAAATCAAAACTCACGTCTTGGAAGGCAAAAATTATCTCTTTTAACGTTGTGTTCTCTAATATGGAGAGAAAAGAAATGGATGGAAAAGAAAGAGAGGGAAAAAAAGGAAAGGAAAATATTATTTTTATTTGTGTTCTCAAAAGGGAAGGAAAAAAAATAGTTTTCATGTTCTTGAACAGGAGAGAAAGGAAAGAAAATATGTAATTTTTACAAATATACCCTTATAAAAATATATTATTCATAATGTAAGATTGGTAGTTTTGTAATTTTAATAATTTCAGTATTTTTTTTAAATGGTTTTAATTTCTTTCCTTTCATTTCCTTCCCCTTCCTCCCACATTTGGGAGGAAAGTTTTGGGAGGAAACTTATCATTATTTTCATTTCGTTTCCTTTCCTTTCTCTCCTTAAAAGTTTTGAGAACACAAGTTTTTTTTACTTTCCCTCCCTTTCCTTTCCTTCGGTAAAAAGAGTTTCGAGAACACAACGTTTTGGTGGTCGATTAACGTTGGTTAAATCGGTCTTTGGAAGCATGTATTTGTACTTTTTGTCCATGTTTCGAGCCCCGAGAGGAGTGGTAAGCGAGTTGGAGAGATCCACAATAGATTCTTTTGGGGAGGGGGGGACGAAGGGAGAGTGGAAAAAAGTGTATGTTGTGGGTCAAATGGGATAGAGCTTTGGGGAGTTTTTAAAAAGGGGGTTTAAATATTGGTAGGTTACACGTGGTGAATCGGGCTTTATTGGAAAAATGGTGGTGGCGTTTTATCTCGGAAGAGGAAGCCTTTTGGGTGAGTGTCATTAAAAGCATATATGGGGACGGTGGAGGGATTATAGGAGGGGAATTGGGGGTTCGAAGGGGGTCCTCGACTTGGCATAATATTATTAGGGTGGGAAAAGAGTTGGATTCGGAGGGTGTTAATTTATCGGGTTCTTTTAGAAAACTAGTAGGTGATGGATCGGAGACGGGTTTTTGGGCAAAAAAATTGGTTGGGAAATAATCCTCTTGAAGTTGAGTTTAAGAGGCTTGCTAGGTTGGATTGGAGGTTGACAAAAAGGCAAGGATAGCGGAGAGGGGAGATTGGGTAGACGATAGATGGGTGTGGAGGTGGAATTGGAGAAGGTCTCCGAGAGGTAGAGAATGTGGCGAGTTGGAGGAGCTCTTGAGGAAGGTACAAGGGTGGGAGCCTACGAGAGGAAGAAGAGACAAGTGGGAATGGGTGACCGATAAAGCAAACGACTTCAACGTTAAAAAGCTTCAGCAAGTAATTGAGGAGGGTAGGGGGTGGGTTGGAGAGTACGGAAGAAACTTTGTGGTGCCCAGTGGTTCCTAAGAAAGTTTGTGTTTTCATTCGGAGAGTGAAACTTGGGAGGATCCCGTGTCGGTCGGTGCTTAGTGAGATGGGTTTCGATCTCGATTCCATTTTATGCCCACGATGCGGGAAAGTGTAGGAAAGTGGTGATCATGCTCTAGTAGGGTGCGACAAGGTGAAAAGAATGTGGGTGCGAGTAGGGAGATGGTGGAATACATCTCTAGAGGGGATCGATTCTCTTCAAGAGTTGTTGCATGAGGAAGTGGTCGGGGGAGGGAGTCTAAATGGTAGCATGTTTTGGATGGGGGTGAAGTGGTCGTTTTTATACTTAATTTGGAATCACAGGAACAAAATCATTTTTAAAGCGGAGAAGAGTCGGCTTGACGAATTATTTTTTGAGTGGCAAAGGATCGCATTTGAATGGATAAGTAGAAGGACGAGGAAATATTGTGTGGACCGGGTCGCTTGGTTGTCGGGCAACATAAACTTCGGCAACGATCAAATCGTCGGTTAATGAGAAAGAGGGTAGGAAGCAAGTGTTCAGAGGCAAGTGCTCGTGAGAGTCGAAGGGGGTGTCCAGGCGCTGTCAAGAAAAAGATTGGGTCATCGGGCCTACAGAAGTAGAAACTGGTGACGTGATTATGCTGCGTCCGGATCTGTAGATCCGGTGCTGATTCGCAAGCGGTCGTTTCGGTATCCCCGAGTCTAGTTCGTTTTGTTAGTCGCCTTGTTTAGTTACTTGTTTCTCTTTCTCGTTAGTGTTCTTTTCTGGTGTTGGTCATTTGGTTCTTGTTGGTGTTGTATTTGGCCGGTGGTCTTTTTGGTTATAAAGGTGCTGTTATGCTGTGCAAAAAAAAAAATCAATAGTTCAAATTCACTTCTCACGTTTCTCACGTTAATCTCAACTTCTCACACGATCTTTTGCCTATATATAAAGAGAGGTTTAAACAAAAAAAAATGAACAAAATGTGAAACTAGAGAAAATGATCTCATTCGTCCAACTGATCAAAGAAACTAAAAATGATGGTGACATTTTCAAATTATTGGGAAAACATTTATTTGTTTTAATCATATTCAATGGGCGAGGAAGGGCAAAAAACGAAATAGAGTTTGACAATATTTAAAATTAATAAAAGATTATTTTTAATACTAAAATTACATTTACCTTTCTTTTTAAAACTAAAATATATAAAAAGGCTAAAAATTTAAACTAAACAAATTATTAAAAAAACAAGCATTTTTTTCTAATTAGTTTGACACTCATGTTGCTCTATTTTTTTCATCTATTTCTTAACCAGGTATTACTTGTTGTGTATTCACTATTACGACGTATAGGCAGGGCCGAAGCCAGGAATTTATACGAGGGGACACCATATAAAAAGAATAAAAATATAAGTTAACATTATGAAAATGCAAAAATAATGATATTTTATATTTGTATTGATGATATTCGACCTTTACATATTTACCAGTGACCTCGACGAGTTTTCATTTTTTGGAACTTATCTATTTTGCTTTGATTTTGTGAAAGCGTCGATATAAGCGATGGTGAGCCCCAATATGAGATGGGGGAGAAAGCAGATTATATAAATTGAGTTTATTTTTATTGGATGTGAGAAAGGGTCAGCCCATTAAATATTTTAAAAACTGACGATAAGTTGATACATAAAAGAAATTGGTGAGGGGGTGGTGCTGCACCTTCTGGTGGTGCTAAGGTGGCTCTGCCCGTGTGTAGAGGATCAAATGTGACTGCACATGATCGTGTAACAATGTTGTCATCATGTACACAAACAGAAAGGTTGATTTGTGAATATGACATGCATCAATATAATGATCATGTACATAACCATACATTGTTTCTGATTTATCATGATCACCATGTGTATATATACAATGGGGTGTGTGTATATACAATCATGTATAGGAATCAAATATTAATAGTGTATGATCATATATGATTGTATATAATATGATATCATTATTAATTTATTGTATGTATACTAATAAGGTTATACATGATTACATACAATCATATAATCACATATGAATTTAAGCCATATGAATTTGAGTTTGAAGAAAAAAAAAGATGCAAATGCAGTCCTCACAGCAGACAATTGACATTTGTACCTGCATAATTGAAGCAATCAATATGCATTGTCTAGTCATATTCACACTTGTGTTTCTATGGTTGAAAATTCACACAATTATATTTATTTTACCTGATTTTGACCTAAAAATATGTATATAACAATATAGAAAAATGTTTGGTATTGAATTTGTAACAAAATCCATGTCAAAATTCAAAAGGAAGAGAAGAATGAAATAACATACTAAGGTGCGGTTTATTTTTTAAGAGGTCTAAAGTCTTATTTTAGTTATAATTAATAAGAGGTGGTGTGTAAAAAGGTCTGAACGATTCAGACTTAAGAGCCATTAAGAGGTTTTTTTTAAAAAAAACAAACAACCCCTAAGGGTTTGTTTATTTATGGCTTAATGAGCTTAATCATACAGGGTGATAAATGACTTTGGGTAGAACTGGCTCTCATAAGCTAGATCAAGGGAGGACCGGAGGAGGGTACCCGGATCACATATATACATATATTAATCCTGTCAACCTGATGATGGGGACAAATACAGTTTGTTTGTTTGCAACTTAATGTTTAAGCTATCATTTGATTTGACTTTATAGATTCATCCCTAACCATCTTACTTCATGGATTCAACCATATTATCCTTTTGTTTTTTCCAACCTCGCCCATCCCTTGCTCGACCTTGCCCCTCAATTCTCTTCCCATTGATGGCTTTTCTCTCCTCATCATGCATCGCATTGCTGCTCGTTCCTCTTCTACATAGCTTGTTAAAAAATCGTCTAAATTTCTTCTCTGTCGCACTCCAAATAAGGTTTTTGCTCCTCCTACTTTGTACAGGGTCGTTACAATCTTTTTGGAAGACACCAGTACCCTTCTATCATATTGACGAGACGAATAATAAATAATAAATAAAATAAAATATAAAAGTTCATACCATAAACTATATTAAAAGTCTTACAAATTTAAAATAACAAAAATAAGAAATCCAAATGGCCCAATTCAAGAGTGACCAAGTGTCTTAATGAGTTATTATTTGATCGAGCTAAAACATGTATAATTGGACTAAAAGCATACATATATATATATATATATATATATATATATATATATATATATATATATAGAGAGAGAGAGAGAGAGAGAGAGGGGGGGGGGGGGAAGGTTTAAACGAGAACGCTAACTATTTAAAAAACAGCAAAATACAACAGATTATGTATAAAATCAAATGTGATTTTAGACTAACCCGAAAAAATCGGACGCGGCGATGTCCAGCACGAAGCGCGACCCACATGTCACACGCATAGTCGCGTGAATCATATATGATTTTGTATGTACTCGGTTGTTTTCGTGTTTTCTTAAATAGATATTGTTTTTGTATGAACCCCACCTCTTTATAATTTGGCTAAACGCTAAAGCATGTATAATTGGGCTAAAAGCTAAAATATATATGATTTGGCTAATAAACCCTAAAGCATGTATAATTGTGGCCAAAAAATTTTGGAGGCCCTACTCCATATTTTCATATTGGTACACAGTCATCACAACCCTTGCTGCTTACATGCTGCATTTAATTTTCTTGTTCTTCTTGATTTATTTAAGGCTTTTGTTTGGACTTCATTGGTTTATTTTTCGTGTTGCAGCTTCCGACCATCTTCTTCATCTACTTTTTTGTGTTGGAATTAACTGTTACTAGATATGCCCTTAATCGTAATTAACCGATAGGTAGAGTATGTTACATTTGATTTGAGATCTGAAATTGGATTTCGAGGTATGTAATTGTTGTATTTGAGAAGTTCAAAACGGCTTGCTCAAAATATGGAGGTATGGCTTTGCTTTTCTATTAAGCCTATTCTTGTTTACATGTTTATTGTTAGGGCTTCTTAGATCATATCCAACAACAACTATGCTAAAGTAGATATTTTGGAGATTTTTGAGGTATTTTTGTTCCAACAGCTATGCTAAAATAGATCAAAGAAGACAGAGAAGGTAAATATCTCAAAATTTGAAGAAATCTCTAAAATCTCCCCAAACACTAAATCAAGCAATAAAATCTCCCCAAACAAAGGGTTTGAACTTAACATATAAGGGGATTGATTTAGTGTTTGGGGAGATTTTATTGCATCAAAATCGATCTCCCCTTCGAAAATGACTTGGTGGCGTGGAGGTTCATAGGGCACGGCACGGTCGACATGACATCGCCTGGAGCCGGGTTTGGGATTGCCTTGAGCCGAGGGGATTGCTTAGAGCCGGGCATGGAAGCCCCTCGTGTCGGGCTTGGGACTCCATGTGACCCGGGCTTTAGCCCATGTGGGATGCGGGCTTCGGCCAAGAGGGGGGGACGCGGGCTTCGACCTTTGTTGGACGCGGGTCTCGGCCAGCCAGGTGTGGGCTTCACCCATGAGTCGGGTGTCGCCCAACCGTGAGCCGACCCGGGGGTGTCCCACATTCCATTCAAGAATCAATCCAATGCTTTTGACCCGGGTTTTATCCCAATATTATTTCGGGAGTTTAATGCGAAGCTTTAATGTTGTTCCGTTAACCAAACAACCTATACATACATCTTTGACTGGCGGGACTAGAGATGTAAGGGTGCAGTATGTCTAGATTGAGAGTCCTAGTTAATGTCTCACATCCTATCAATTTATCGTAGGTTGTGTGAGCGTTAGAGTCGATCGTGAGCAAGGACCTAAGCTGAGTTTTTCTAACTAAATGCTTACCGTTGTTGAAATGTTTGGAGTCATGTGAAAGTTTATTTTAAAGCATTTAATTATTATGTCAGGTTTATTCTTGCGAGATTTATTATTAAATGTAGTTTATATTGTTAAGTTGGTTACGTGTATGCATACATCATTGTGAGCATGTTTGACCAAAGTCCGCGGGGGGTGGGGGGTGTCCCGCCTGTACTCATACCGGGAGGTGTGCCCCGTTTATGCCATTTGGGGGGGGGGGGGTTCCCAGTTAAGGCAGTATGAGTCAGACACACTGACACCTTCGAGTGACGGTAGTGTGAGTCATTAACGTGGTTGTAAGTGTGGGTTGTTCTTTCTAACTGGATTGGGCTATGTTTTATAAATCTTCTTATGGTATTATCTTGAACTGTTAGAGGAATCTCACTAGAATTTCGGTCTAACCCTCACTATTTTCAAAACTAAACCCTTTCAGGCAGGCGTCATCAGGTAGGAGGATTGGATAAGGGTAAGGAGTAGGCGTAAGTTGGAGCCGCACTAGAAGACTTCCATTTCTAGATTTGTTTTATTCAAATTCTCAGTTGTGTATTAGGTTGCTTACCCGCAAACCTTGAGATTTGATTGTAGACTTGGGGCCGTTTCGGCGTGGATTTATATATTATTACTTGCGTTTTTTTTTTATATTGAATGTATGGATTGTTACAATTGGTATCAGAGCCGTAGTTTAAGGGATCTAGGTGGCCGGTTGGGCCTAGACTTAAACTGGTGAAGTAGAAACACAACTGAGAAATAGGAAGACCATAGGGAGTCGAGTAATGAGGTGGTGAGGACTAGCATGTAAAGTAAATTTGGAATTACATCTGGCCAATGTAATTGCGAATTTACAGGTACATGTGTGTGCTTAATTTACCTTGTTACGTTGGACCTATTGAATTGAATGTTGCGTGTTTCCGTCTTTTCAGTAAGCATGTCTGAACGAGTAACAAGGAATAGATCTGTGCCGGTTGCGGAGCCGGTGCCGGTGAACGAAGTAATTGTGGAAGGACCAAAAGCCCCTCCGAGAAAGGTAGCTACTCGGGGAAGGGGACGTTGGTCGCGGAAAGGGACAAGGGAAGGGGTCTCGGAACGCTGCCACTCAGCTGGACGGACTTGAGACAGGAGCTCAGGGGAAAAGACGGCGCAAGGGGGTCGTCGAGCGAGGAGCGTGGAGGTGATGGCGGAACAGGAACCCTCTTTGCAAGAGAGTTCGACTACTACCAGGGGAAGAGGACGTTCAAGGAGTCGCGACAGGGGAAGAACCCAAGCTTTCGTAACTCAGGAGACCTTTGCTACCGAAATGGGGAAGCTCCAGGAGACCCTGCAAGCCTTATTGGCTCATCAGACTAGAGAAGCATCGGCAAGTAAGGAAAGGAGTGAAGAGAAAGACACGTCTGAGATGTCTGAACCGCCGGTGACCGTGGTGGACAGTTACTCGCAATTGACCCCGGTCTTAGCTGCTACGGCGACGACGGAGAAGGGATGTAGCTACAAATCCTTTGCGGCGTGCAAACCCCCTGTCTTCAAAGGGGAGTGCGACCTGATTGTGGTTATCAAGTGGATCGGTGAGATGGAACTGGCCTTCGACACCAGTAATAAGTGTGCTGAAGAGAACAAGGTCGTGTTTGCATTGTCCATGCTGAGAGACAATGTCGTGTTTTGGTGGGAGGCTGAAACTGGGGGTAGGGGTTCGAAGGAGGCAAAGGGAATGGAATGGGAGACTTTCGTCGCCAAATTCAAGCGTCAGTTCTGCCCTTTAGCAGCGATGAAGAAATTGGAGGAGGAGTTCCTGAAATTGGAACAAGGGGAGATGACAGTTCGAGAGTACACAACCAAGTTCCTCGAAAAGGCTCGTTTTACCAAAATTTGTGTACCGAATGAGGAGCGGCGGGTTGATACATACCTGTTTGGTTTGAGGAGCAATATTCGTGAATTGGCGGTTGCACGAGAACCTGTTACCTTCCAGGCTGCCGTTAATGCAGCGGAGATGACGGAAAAAGACAAGAACCGTCAAATGTCTGAAAGGGGAATCGGATGTAAACCGTTTTGAGAGTAAGTCGTGCAACAAGTGTAATCGGATGCATGAGGGAGAATGTATGATGGACCGAGAATGTTGTTTTAAATGTGGGAAGTCGGGACATATGGCTCGGGACTGCCAGGGACCGAGATCATGCTACCAGTGTGGCTCTCCAGATCACATCAAGTCAGACTGCCCACAGCTGAAGAAGGTAGCGTTTGGGGGTGCCGGAGGAAAAGGAAGAGAAAGGAAGGTGGAACCAACCCGAGCCAGAGCCAGGGCATTTAACATGACGGCGGAGGAGGCAGTGGAAACACCGTATGTTGTGACAGGTACTTTCCCTATAGACTTGACTTTTGCTAAGGTGTTATTTGATTCGGGCGCAAACCGTTCGTTTGTGTCGCTAGATTTTATTCGAAAATTGCATGTGAAACCCAAGAAGTTGAGTCATGGGTTTGAGGTAGAAGTAGCCGATGATAGTCGAGTCTTGGTAGGGGAGGTTTATGAGGGGTGTAGAATTGACATTGACGGTCATTCCTTTCCGTTGCGGCAATACCCAATGGGAGTGGGGGAATTTGACGTCATTGTTGCGATGGACTGGTTGGCATGATGCCAACATTGTTTGCAATAAGAAGTTGATCCATATTGCTCTACCCAATGAGAAGGAGGTGCTAATTTATGGAGATCGTCGGGATAGGAATTCTTGCTTGATCTCGATGATCAAGGTTGGGCAGTGTTTAGCGAAAGGGTGTGTGAGGTTCTTAGCTTATGTGTTAGATGCTAAGAAGGAGAAGAAGGGGCTAGAGTCGGTTCCGGTGGTGAGTGAATAGCCGGAGGTATTTCCAGAAGTTATGATCACTCTGCCTCCCGATCGACAAGTAGAGTTTAGAATTGATCTGATGCCAAGAGCGGCACCAATCGCAAGAGCACCCTACCGTTTGGCACCGGCCGAGATGAAAGAGATGATGACTCAATTACAAGAATTGTCTGACAAGGGGTTCATTCGTCCTACTACGTCACCATGGGGAGCGCCTGTGTTGTTCGTTAAGAAGAAGGATGGGTCGATGCGAATGTGCATAGACTATCGTGAGCTCAACAAAGTGACGATCAAGAACAAGTATCCGCTACCAAGGTCGGGGGTGCGTCCCGCCTGTACTCATACCGGGGGGGTGTCCCGTTTATGCCATTTGGGGGGGGGGGGGTCCAGTTAAGGCAGTATGAGTCAGACACACTGACACCTTCGGGTGACGGTAGTGTGAGTCAATAACGTGGTTGTAAGTGTGGGTTTTTCTTTCTAACTGGATTGGGCTATGTTTTATAAATCTTCTTATGGTATTATCTTGAACTGTTAGAGGGATCTCACTAGACCTTCGGTCTAACCCTCGCTATTTTCAAAACTAAACTTTTTCAGGCAGGCATCAGGTAAGAGGATTGGATAAGGGTAAGGAAAAGGTGTGAGCTGGAGCCGCACTAGAAGACTTCCATTTCTAGATTTGTTTTATTCAAATTGTCAGTTGTGTATTAGGTTGCTTACCCGCAAACCTTGAGATTTTATTGTAGACTTGGGGCTGTTTTGGCGTGGATTTATATATTATTACTTAACGTTTTTTTTATGTTGAATGTATGGGTTGTTACCTTACTAAAATAGAGGAGTTGTTGGTGTTGGTGTTGCCGTTGGAGATGGTGTTGCCGTTGGAGTTGGAGATGGATGCAATCTTTTTAGAGATTTTGGTTTTTGATACTTTATTTTAGAAAAATTATAACATAGATCTTGTAGATGCTCTCAGTCTTTCTTCCCTATATGTTCAGTATTGGCATCATGCCAAAGCTAAGGTAGATATTGGTGGTTATCTTCGTGCAAATATTGTTGGTGAAAAACCTTTCCTCATTTTCTCGTTTGAATCACGGTCTCTATATTTATATGACTATGGTGACGGTTTTCCTCTTGTTCATTTTCTTTAGCCCAACATATCCTACACAAAGGTACAATATTTGGGGATACGATGTAGGCAAACCTTACTTTTACCCAAGGGTGGAGAGACATATTATGTGATGACCTTGCAAAACAAACATCAGGGGAATGTAATGGAAATCTCATATTTCCCGGTTCGAATCCAGGTGCGGCCAAAACCCTTGTGGCCATGGAGGTTCACCTGTAATGACTCTAGAGCTATGTTGTTACAGCGGTCAAAATACAAAATAGCGGTCAGTACTGTGATTTTAAATAGTGGTTATCGTGATGGTAAAACGGTGGTATTGTAGTCTAAAAATAGCGGTTCATATAATAATTAGAATTATATATATGATACATATATGTATGCATAAAATATAAATACCTTAACATATTATATGTAATCAATACAAATATATAACTTCCACATCAAAACATCTACTTAAGCAAGTAAGGGGTTGTTTGGCAGTTGCAGAATGGTTTGGTGCAAAATGATTAAGTGGTCAGAATGATTAAGAGACTCGTATGATATAGTGCAAAATGAAATACGATTGTTTTTTAATTATTCAGGATGAAATTAAGGCTCTGAATGGTTAAGGGAGGACCAGGATACAAAATCATTCAGAGGGTTTTGGAACCATTAAGAGGCAGACTTTTTTTCTGCCAAACAAGATTCACTTCTTAGCGACCTCTTAATGGAACCATTAAGAGGTAAACAAACAACCTATAAGTTTCACATAAATAAACTAGGAAAAGTGGTTGACTGCATAATGTAGAGTAGAAGTAGAACTTGAATCGTTGAAGAGTGAAGGTTCAAGTTCGAGTCAATTGAATAAGACGCTTTGAGTTGGGTCACCTAGTCTGTAGATTGGTGAAACCGTGAAACCCTTGATCACGTACTAAGAGTTCATCAGTTCAATAACCTAATTTGGACTAAACTGAATCCACTACAGCCCACAAAAATAAACAAAGCCCTAACTTGAAACCTGTTATTAACTTATTATGAGCCCAACCTTAAACGAAGCTCAACTGTTCTAAAAATCCTTCTAACTGAAATAGGATTTTTTTCCACCGCTATTGCACCTAAGAATCACGGTCAACAAACGGCAAATAGCATCGATTTTAGCGGCACCGCGATTCCCCGAACCACCGCGATAGTGGCACAATTGACAGCATAGCTCCAGAGGCCAATCCTGGTAGCCCGGGGGATTAGTACGTGCTTGTAAGCTGGCCTGGATGTCCGTAGTAACGCAAAAAAAAGTGAGACTAGTAAGAAGTGTGTGCTTAGCAAGCAACATGTTCAGTGAACAAAGAACGTATTCTCTTGGAACTATGATATTCAAGTGTTTTAATTATAAGTTTATAACTAGGTATAATGTTGTTGTGAAAATGTTATTGAAGTTGTATTATGTTAAATCAAGTTGATTTTATTTAAATAATTGTTAAATTAATATTTTTTATCAT
This sequence comes from Arctium minus, assembly GCA_954870635.1. Taxonomy (NCBI): domain Eukaryota; kingdom Viridiplantae; phylum Streptophyta; class Magnoliopsida; order Asterales; family Asteraceae; genus Arctium; species Arctium minus. The sequence continues at coordinate 51,564,569 of OX941084.1, forward strand.
TCAAAATTTGCATTCAGAACATTTATCAAACAGTATTTTTAATTTAGCGTCTAATCTAAACCGAGGGATAACATGACATTTAATCATGCTCTCCTATGTTCCTGTAATTTAGTACAGCAGACCTCTAAATCTTGAACATCACAAGTTTTGATTCTTCAGGTGTGTGTTTTTTTGGTCTCATTATAACAGGATGCATTCATAAAGGTTCATATGAACCAAATTGAACCAAGCGCAAACTTACAGGTACACCGGTTTCTATGGGGTATACACCCTGTGAGTTTGCACCTTGTTCAATTTATGGTGAGTTCAAGAGAGAACAGTAAAAAAAGAACAACAGAACTCATTCGAACCATCTATCTATTTTAATCTAATGGTTGTAAATAACAAGGACAGTTACATTTTGCCAAAACTAAATCCACGAGTATGAGGGCGGTTACGTTCAAATCTGGACCATCTATTTTTTTATAGGGTTCACCTGTTCTCTTTTTTTTCTTTTTGTTGGGGGGTGGGGGGGGGGGGGGGGGGGATTTAATAGTTTTATTTGATGGATTCCATTTCAAATTTATGAAAGTTCATACAAACCGAATCTAGCGCAAACTTACAAGTATAACCCATGGAAACCAGGCCAATACAACCTCGAGCCTTCTCTCATGCTTTAGGCGAGCCAAACTGGTGTTGAGCTTTTCAAGCTTTGGGTGTCAAAGGCAATTCCAAACTTTACCTATAGTTCCATGAGCCAAGCTTCGAACCAAGCCAGCTCAAGCTCAGGTTGGCTCAAATGCACCCTACTTGTATAACACCTGCACAAAACCAGTTTACCATCAAGGCATCAACAAAGTTTTCCGTTCTTTACATAGCCAGCTTAGCTATTAAGTTGGAAGAGACCCATTTAACTTTTTGATCATTCAAAGTCTGGAATGGGATTTCTTTTTAGAAGGGATGGACTACTAAAGATTCATAATGAATATGAAGCGAGTCACGTAAAAACAACTAACCTCATGATCACGAACTTGACAAAGATTGCCCAAGTCCTACAAAAGAATTGGAACTTTCTCATCAGAAATTCATAAAAAGAACACATGAACACACACACCATAGATCGCCATAAGGCGAGGGTCAGGGGGGGGGGGGGGGGTGCTCCCCTGAAGTGGAGCTTCTAAGCCTTTTGACTCGAAGCTTCTGAGTTGGCTTCTGACTCAGAGCTTCTGAGCCGGCATCCGATTCGACCTTATTAACAAGAGTTATAAATTGTTTTGTAGTTATCTATTAACTGTCTAACTACATTGTAACCATCGATGTTTCCTATAAATGTATACATACATGATCCAAGGATTATTCAAGTGATTGTAACTACAAAACACATTCTCAACAAATGTGCCTTGAAATCAGTACAAATAAATGAAGAGCACGCAGAGCACATATACAAACAACAAATCAAAATGAAATTGCTCCAGAGAAAGATTGAATTTCCACAAATTTGTTTCGCATTATAAATGAAGAAATGCTAAAGATGAATGAAGTCTATCCTGACATTCAAATTAAAATGCAAAACATGCCTTAAATAATCACATATATATCAGCAATGTAACAGAAGATTAGAGAGACGAAACTTGTATCGGTTTATATTGGAATCAACATTACTTTCTAAACAAAAATTAATTAATAACATATGAAATCAAACAGGGTAACTAGTTGGAATTGCTCCAAAGAAAAAATGAATTTTAGGAACCCATTTCAATGAAGAATTTCGAAAGATTTCTAGGGTTTATCCAACATTCAAACTAGTAGTGCAAATCATACCTCAAAATCGGTACAAACAGCAATGTAACAAAGAGATAAACAGATAGAAAGAAATCAAACCGGAGAAAGAGTTCAGATTGCTCCAACAAACGATTAAATTTCTGGAAATTGATCCGCCATTTCTATGAAGAATCACAGAGGACGAATAAGATTTTGTTCATCACTCGAAGTCACAGTATCAGTATGAATTATAATTGATAGAATTAGCAAAAGACTAATACAGATGATAAAAACGGAAAATAGAAAGGATAGCCGTCGGGAAGAATCCGGCGAAAATTAGGGTTAGAAAAATAAAATCGCCATGAGAAAAAAAAGAGGGAAGCCTTCATCTGAATATCAGAGCCAGGTTTCGATCCTGGGACCTGTGGGTTATGGGCCCACCACGCTTCCGCTGCGCCACTCTGATTGTTGAAGATTCTATTTACAACAATTTTTAAATCTTATAATTAATTTTCAGTTTTAGATTAAATTTTTAATTAGAGTGAATTACACCGGTGGTCCTTGTGGTTTATTCAAATTCTGGATTTGGTCTCTAAAACGCATTGATAGTCCTTAGCTTTTCAATTTGATAACACTCAAAGTCTCTGGAGTTTCAGCAACCATTAGAAGGAGAAATCAGTCTTTGGACAAACTACAGGACCAAAAATGTAGTTCACTCTAAAATTAATTGTGATTCGCATATTTTATTTTAAAAAATATCTTTATTAAAAATATTTGAAGTATGGTTAACAAAAAAAATATTCTGATTAATATATCAATTTAATTGTTGACTTGTTGTAGCTTATTCACAATTATTTGATAATTCAATTTAATAATATCTCACAATATTTTTACCTTATAAAGCATGATTATCTTTTTCATAACAAATAAAGTATCTATCTTAATGGACAAACTTTAATATGTAACATCCCGTATTAACCGTACTTGAAATGTTTTTAATAAAAAAAATTTAAAATAAATATCTGAATGACATTTAATTTTAGAGCGAATTACACATTTGGTCCCTGTGGTGTGTCAAAAGACTGATTTGTCTCTTCTAACGACTGCTAACTAACGATGTTACCTTCAAAGAGCTTGAGTGTTGTAAAATTTAAAAGTTATGGACCATCAATATAGATAATTTGTCTTATGGACCAAATTCAAAATTTATGCAATCAACAGAAACCACCAATGTAATTCACTCTTTTAGTTTTTTATTTGAAACCCAGTAAATAACAATGTTTTTTTTTTCACTTGGGGAAGGTTAATGTCACCCCTAAGGCTTGCTAACGGCACCCTAAGGCTAGTTAAATCATTAGTTTTTTTTTTTTGTCTTTTTGTTGTTTTTTCTTTTTGTCTTTTTTATTAATATATTAGATTTTAATTATAAATTATTAATATTCCTATTTTTTCCTCTTTTATTTATATTATATTTATATATATTTTTTTCTTTTATATAATTAATAAATATATATTTTCTTTTATACTATTTATATTAATTAAATACATTTTTATAATTATAATTATTGTATTTTTTTGTTGAGGTATTTTTTGTTTTTTGTTCTTTTTTCTTTTATTTAAAAATAAATAAATCTTTATTAATATAAACATTACTAATTTTTATAATAATTATATAATTATAACAATAAAACATAAATACCGAGATTTGACATATAAATAAAAGATAAAATAATTTATATTTTACCAAAATCAACCGTAAAAAGTCTTAAATATAAAATAAAGAAAGAAGTTATACCTTATAATTAAATCGCTTCAATCCATCGATTTATAACAAAATTTCTTCATGTTTTTCAATCACCATTCATCCTCAAAGAGTTTTCTCCCAAAACACACACACAAAGGTGTGTTTGGAGAATGAAGTCGACCGAAAGATAAGAGGATGATTTCTCATATATAACCCAATTTTACATTTGTCATACGTCTAACATCATCAATTCACAGTTTTTTATTTTATTAATAGTACCTTCAAGTTTTGGATATTTTATTGCTTTGTTTCATTAAGCATATGTTTTTTATTTAAAAATATATATTTTAACCATTCAAATAATGAACATCATTGTTTTAATATATAACCTAAATAATATATATAGTAATACTAATATAATATATAAAAGTCGTGACATATATAATACGAACATACAATAAAAAAAGATATAATAAAGTAATAAATGAAACAAAAAATTATAAAATATAACAAAGTTATAATAAAACCAAATGTTATAAAATTATAAAATAAAATAAAAGTAATAAAACATATATATAGGGGTAAATCAAGTAAGAACCAATCTCAACTACAATTAAAATTAATCAATGGTGAGAGTTAAGTGGTAACATTTGGCATATATGGTGTCATTTACATACAAACATATTTCTTAAAAGGGCATAAAAGTAAATATCTTCAATTTCTATCTCTTATTGAAATTATATAATTTAAATTAAACACCGCCTCCTTTTTAAATCAAAATTATAATAATTACAAGAATTTTTCAAATAAAAAATTTATATAAAAAACAAACATTTATTTTCTTTAATTTGGCACGAGTATCATTATATTTTTTTACATTTTCTTTAATAATTTCAATTTTTACATGAAAAAATAAAAGTGATTTCACTCGTATGTTGTTTCACCTTGTGAAACGACATTTTAGTATTCCACCACATCACATTTCACGTCATGGGGTTGGAATGAAATTCAATTCCAAATCCCCCCAAATCCCATCCAATCCTACAAACCAAACGAGATATTTGATTTTGGTAAGGAATTCCAATTCCATTTCATCAAATCTTTGAGAAAGACTATTATATTCATCTGTTTACTCTAATATATTCCATCACTCCAAGACGATTGCCACCACTGCCACCGTTGTCGGCACCACCATCACTACTACCACCATCGCCACCACCATCATCATTGTTACATGTGTGTCCCAAGATATGCAACTCAATCAAGATAAATAATGAATTCGATCCAAATAGCCATATGTATTGATTTGCAATTAACATATTACAATCTCTCTTTCTCTCTTTCTCTCTCAATATTTCTCTCTTTAGAATATTTCTTATCAATGTGCCTTAAGATTCTACAAACAAAGAATCTATTTATACTAGGACATATTACAAAGACAAAACATAACTAGCTAAACTAACTAACAACTAAGCTAGCTTTGACTTTGCATGATTTTGACCTTTGATCTTGTTGACTTTGACTTTGCATTTGAAGGCTTTGACTTGGCTTTGACTTATGATCTTGAATACAACAAAATGTGCACTAAAAATCTCCTCCTTTGGATTCAAGATCATCTTCACAACAATAAGCATTTCATCTCCTCTTTTGTATAAACTTGTAGAGATTTTTCTTTAAATAAGTTTCAGCAACAAAGAACAATCTCCCTCTTTATTGCAATCTCCCTTTTTTCAGCATTGTCAAACAATCTCCTTCTTTGATAAGAAAACCTGATGATCTCCCCCTTTGGGACGATTACTGATAACAACAATCTCTCTTGAATATCAATCTCCCCTCTTGGAAAATCTTCTTTCAAAAACTTTGACAATCTCCCCTTTCTTAGAAATGTCTTCAGACTTTCAACAATCTCCCCTAAAGTCTGTAAATATCTTCTTCAAGATCTTTAACAATCTCCCCCATTCAAGTAATAAACTTTTCTTTTCAGATCATTTTCAGAAAAGAAATTATCTTCAGATATAGCTCATTTTCTTCTTTCAAAGAATCTTCAAAGAAAATTTCGGTAATCTTCAATGAACTGTCTCAAATTCCTGATATAACTCTGAAACTGCTTTTTCATTCTTGATTTTCTCCCCTTTGACTTCTTTTTCATGATTCATTTCTTGTTAAATCTCTTCCCCTTTTTGATGAATGTGAGCAGTTACTTCATCAAAACTTTGCAAGAAATGCAATCTTTCAATTTCTGACCAACTGATCTTTCCATATGAACTTTTGAACATACGTCAATTCATAAATGATTCTGAATCTTTTCAAATTCAGAATTAAGTGAAACCCTACATCAACAAATGAATAAGTTAAAATGCTTGTAAGTAGCACGGAGCCACTGAATACAACAAATGTACTTTGGAAATGAGCTTTTTGATGTTCACTCCCCAGGACTTCCATTCAATCATCAAGAAACGACAAAGGAATTTTCTATGAACGTTATTACAAGAAAACTTATTCCTTATGTGTACGTGCAAATGTAGAATGATTGAAGCTACTTAGGCTATTTAGGTTCAAAATGTGTAAAATGTTGATACAACAATAGTATTCCACAGACTCAATGTGCATGATCGAAGATCGAAGGTGTGGCAAATTTCCTTCTTTTTCAATATCCAAATCTTCCGAATGAAGATCAGATAGCATATGTGTTGCGTTCCCATGAAAATATGAAACATTTCCTTGTTAAGAAAGAAATGAGTAGTTGGTGGGGTTTAATTCAAGAGTTGGCATGGGTTAGTGCCTGTTTAAATGAAGTTCACCAAAGAATAGTGAAACAACAGTAATGTGGTTGCCCGACTCAGAAGTAATTGGTGCAGAGTACTTATATTCTTTTAACTTTGTTCTCACACCCTCTTTCTTTTTATCATTATGCTCACTTCTAACCAAACTCTCATTTTCATTTTACTTCATCACACCCCCACTCTTTGATTTATGACCCTTGCCTCTCGATCATACAAGGATAACTTCTTGGGTAGGAAACACTGTTTAACAGGAATCCATAGAAGTTCTATTAAGCTCTCACACTAATCCCATGAAATATGTCCTAAAAGAATAATGTTCAACAATTTAACTTGAACATTTAAATATCAGAAATATGAATTATAATGTCAGATAAATGTATGCTCAACAAAATTATCATGAAAATTTGAGCATTTTGAACTTTGAATAATTCTTAGAACAAGTATATTGAATGAATGAAATGAATACAAAAGACTTGTTTGAGAATCTGACAATGTATCGAAAAGATCAAATATGAATGATAAACATTGAACGATTAGATCATGAAAGAATTGGAATTTGTCTATAGGAACAAATATAGACAATCTTTGAAAGAAAAGCTTAGTTTTGAATGAATATGATGATCAATAAACATTGGATTTCAAACAGGGTTTATTACCATCGAAAAATTGTTTCAATTTGAGACATGGTAATAACAAAGTTAATGAAAAATTACTAAACCGGTGTGTGTGAATACTTGATAGTATATGGAACAGATAATAACAAATATTTATCTTTGAAAACACACGGTTAGTAAATAGTAAAGCTCATATCTGAAAACAATTAAAAACACACTTCTAAATTCATGAAATCGTTTTGAGAATAGAGAAGTGGTTTGAACATTTAAGAAACATGTTTTCATGTCTGAAAGTCGTCCTTCTTTCAAACACTTGAAGATTAAGGATAGAAAAATATCAAACCTTATAATGCACCTCAAGTCATGACATATTGTCGTGTAAGCTCCCCCTCAAAATCTGCATTCAGTTAAAAAGTCGTCAAAATAACAAAGTCTTATTCAAAATTTAATCAACAAACTTATTGAAAGTGAAACAATGAAAATAAAACGTTGAAGAAAGAGTTCTGATCTGAGTTAATCAGAAGTCATCATTCTTACTCTTACTCCCCCTGAAAATATGCAACAAGAAAAATTTGTCAGTACAAATCACATAAAATTTCTCTAACTCACCCTCGAAGTTAGATAATCTAATCTTGTAACTCACTCCCCCTGAAATCATGAGCAAACCTTCAGTGTATATATCAATCAGATAAAAATAAAGAAATGAATAAAAATTATAAATTAAACTATACAAAGTAAATATGGATTATGTTTTGAGATTTAACATGCCTAATTTCGAAATGAGAAAATTAAATCTCTTTTCGTCCAATGGCTTGGTGAATAAATCAGCGAGCTAATAATCAATTTTTACAAAGTAAAGTTCAATCGTACATTTTTCGACATTATATTTGATAAAGTGATATCGCACGTCAATGTGCTTCGTTTTCGTATGTTGGACAGGGTTTGCAGAAATAGCGATAGCGCTCTTGGAATCGTAGTAAATCGAGATTTTGTTGTAATGGAATCCATAATCACGGAGTTGCGTTCGCATCCACAACACCTGAGAACAACATCTAGCCGCAACTACATATTCTGCTTCGACTGTTGAAGTAGATACGCACAGCTGTTTCTTTGAAGCCCAACTCATGAGCTTATCTCCCAAGAATTGTATATGTCCATAAGTACTCTTCCTGTCTAACATGTAGCCATCATAATCTGCATCTGAATATGCGGTAAGTTCGAATCTTGTATCTTTAGGATACCACAAACCAAGATCTGCGGTGCCCTTCAGATATCTAAAAATTCTTTTGACAATAGAAAGATGTGACTCTCTAGGTTTGGCTTTATATCTTGCACACAAACATGTTGCGGACATAATATCAGGACGACTGGCCATCAAGTACATTAAGGAACCAATCATGCCTCTATAAGTTCTAATATCAACAACTTTTTCATTCAGATCAGCGCCGATCTTAGTTCCAGGTGCCATCGGGGTAGCGATAGGAGTACAATTTCCCATTTTAAATTTTCTCAAAATATCATAAATGTACTTCGTTTGGTTAATAAAAATCCCCGTTGAAAATTGTCTAACTTGTAATCCGAGAAAGAAATTCATCTCTCCTATCATACTCATTTGAAAACGTGATACCATTAGGGCAGAAAAATTCTTACAATACTTAGGATTTGTCGAACCAAATCTTATGTCATCAACATAAATCTGTATGAGAATGATACCACCTTTTTCTTTCTTGATGAAAAGAGTAGTATCAATTTTACCTTTCGAAAATCTGGAATTGACTAAAAAACTTTGAAAGAACTTCATACCAAGCTCGAGGCGTTTGTTTTAAACCATATAGGGCCTTGTCAAGTATATAGACATGATTTGTCTTGTCAGCATTGACGAACCCTTCTGGTTGTGAAACGTACACTTCTTCTTTTAGAATTCCATTCATAAAGGCTATTTTCACATCCATCTGATATACGGTGAAGTTCTTATATGCAGCATAGGCGAGAAACATTCGAATAGCCTCAATGCGTGCAACTGGTGCATACATTTCATCATAATCTATGCCTTCCTCTTGCCGATATCCTTTTGAAACAAGTCTGGCTTTGTTTCGAACTACGATACCATCTTCGTCTTTCTTGTTCTTAAAACCCCATTTTGTGCCAATTATTGTCTTTCCTTCCGATCTCGACACGAGTCGCCACACTTTCAGTGCTTCGAACTTATTTAATTCTTCTTTCATGGCCATAATCTAATTTGGATCTTCCAGAGCTTCTGATACACGAGCAGGCTTTATCTTGCTCAGAAAGGAATCAAACATGCACTCATTTGCTGTAGCAGACCTAGTTTGCATCGGCTTTGACGGATCTCTGATAATTTTATGTACCGGGTGCTCTTTGGTCCACTTGTTTATGTGAGGGAGTGAATTATTGATAGACTGATCATATAAATCATCTAAGTATCCATCATCTTCTTGTTGGGGTTCAATTGGAGTAATAGGTGCGGAATCTTCAGTTGATGGAACACTTGTTGTTTGTTGAATAGGTACTTCTGTATATCCAACTGAATGTGTAACTTCTGGCTGTGCAATATGTTGTGCATCTTCAACCGATTGAGTAGATATTTGAACTTGAGTTTATGTCTGAACTAGGGAAACAGATTCAATTGAGACATCTGATGTGATTGGATGATTGTCACTTGACTCTTCAGAACTGTCAATCACAACAGGTTTAGTCAATTGAGTACCTAGAAACTCATCATAGAAATATTTAAACAATAAATCTAATTATGTTAAATGTGAAGTAGATGTAGAAGATTTATCAGAATTAGGAACTTTAGAACCAGGTTTTGGACTGATTTGTCCAGAAGCTAATACTCTTGTAATAACGGGTTCTGAACTGTTTTCTCAGAAGCCATTTCCATAGCTTCATCAAATGTAACATTAATGCTCTCTACTATGGTCTTTGAGTTCTTCAACTAAACTCTATACGATGTTGATGTCTGAGAATAGCCAATGAAAATCCCTTCTTCAGCTTTCAGACTTAACTTGTTCAAGCTCTCCTTGTCGTTCAGCACGTAACACCTGCATCCAAAAATGTGAAAATGTTTAATGCTTGGTGTTCTGTTATTTATTAAAGCATATGGCATTTTACCGAATTGATGATGAATGATTGATCTGTTCTGCGTATAACATGTAGTTGAAACAACTTCAGCCCATAAGAATAGGGGTAAGTCAGATTGACTAAGCATAGTTCGAGCAACCTCAACTAGAGTTCTGTTTCGCCTTTCTGTTAAGTCTGATTTTATAGTAATCATTGTATTTATAGGCTTGGTCTAATACTGTGTTTAGAGAGCTTATCTGTTCAGTATTTGCCAAGGGTATTTAAGTCCCTTGTGGCTTTGGTCCTTGAAAGGAACTAACGCATTCATCTAATACAATCATACTTTGTGCTTCAATCTCTCTCTACTTTCTCTCTCTAAAGATTTAGTGATTTTGGGATTATCAATTGGTATCAGAGCAGTTCTAAATCTGAGAGAATTGAGAGAAATGTTTTATGAATTCTGAATTTGTGTTGAATCAGAAAATTTGATCGATTTTCTTGATTTTTTCAAGAAAATCTCATTTTTTGATTTTTCATCAAATTCGTACTGTTTTTTGATCGAATTTCTTTGTAAATTGGTTGGTTGGATCCGATTTTACTAGTAGCACACTTTTGATTGACATCAAATTGCAAGAAATTCTGGTTTTGATCTTCAATCTTGAGATTTTTTGGTTTTCTGAAAAAAAAGTCGTACTCGGACTGTTCTTATTTCAATTTCTCAAATTTGTGGTTTTTAATCAAATTGGTTGATTCATTCTTGTTAGAAACTTGTTTTCGAGCATTTCTGTGAAAGAAAATTTCTTTAAAATCGGTTATATAATCATTTTTTAGAAAAATTCTGAGTTTTTCTTCATATTTGCGCCAGATCCAAAGTTTGCGCGAGTTCTTCGAGTTTTGCGCGAGTTCATCTAGAATTTGCGCGAGTTCATCAAGTTTATCAGGGATTCAATTGCTAGAGCTAAAGTCACATTTTTGCCAGTCTCTAGTCGCGAAAATCTCAACTTTGCACAAATAACTATTCGCGCAAAGATAAGTTTGCGCCAGATATCTTTCACGCAAACCTCCTTATTAGCTCCGGGTTATTCAGCTTTGCTAAGGTTTCTCACGAAAGGATCACGTTTTCGTCATCAGTTCATCACGCGAAGTTTAGTTTCTCTCCAATAGTTCTTCGCGCAAAACTAAGTCAAGTTCATTTTGCGCCATCTACACCTCGCGCAAAGAAAGATTTGCGCTATCAACAAATCACGCAAAACAAGTTTTGCGCCTCCTTCGTCTAGCGCAAAACCCACTTTCCGCCATTCTCAGTTCACACAAATCTCTTTTGCGCCATCTGCTTCTCACGCAAACCTTCAGTTTGCGCCAGCTTATCTGCTTCCAGACTTAGCATTTTCTGAAATTTGTCATCTATGGATTCTGAAAAATTTGTGTTTCAAGCTCAGTTCTACAAAAGCGATCTCATGATGTCTTTGGGCACAGAAACTCGTCCTCCGGTTCTAGTTGATGAAAATGAATTTACTTACTGGCAAGATCGGTTTCTGAATTTCATCGAGCGTCAAAAGAATGGAGATGACATGATGAAGATCTTATCTGAAGGATCTTTTGTACAACCCACTCTGGCTAATGAATTATCAAAGCCTACCAAAGAATATACATCCTATGAGTTGGTGCAATATCAAGTTGATCGTGATGTAAAGGTTAATCTAATGCTAGCTTTGCCAAATTCTATCTACAACAGGATTGCTTGCTTCAAAAACAATCCTAAGCTAATGTGGGCACAACTAGAGAAGATTATGCTTGGGTCTTCAGTTGCAACTCAACTTCGGCATACACGTTACATGAACAACTTTGAAGAATTCAAAGCCAAGGATGGGGAGTCACTGAAAATTGTTTATGACAGATTCTGTGGGGTAATAAATGATATGAGGAAAGTTAAAGTGGAAAAGACTGAGCTAGAGACAAACTTGAAGTTCCTCAATGCTTTGCAACCAGAATGGAATAAATCTTGTCATCGCTTGAGGAATGATGTTCAGGTATCTTCTATGCAAATCCAAGAGATGTACGAAATTCTGCTGACAGATGAGTGCATAGTCACAGAGAAGAAAGCCAAACTTGACAAGAAAAACAAGAAATCAGTGGACCCGGTTGCACTTCTAATGAGCCATCTGGTTGATCAAGCATTGTCTGATAATGCTTATGATGGTGCAATTGATGACGATGGCGAATCTCTTCAAAAGGCAATGATCCTTCTCTCACAACATTATCATAAAAAGTTCCAACCTCGTTCGAATTACAACAATCTTCGTTTCACTTCTGGGTCTCAGAATGTCAAAGTGCCCGAGGCTAAGAAACCTGCTGCATGTTTCAACTGTGGAAAGCCGGGTCATCTTGCTAAAGAGTGTCGAGTGAAGAAAGTTCGAGATTCGACTTATTATAGGAAGAAACTGGAACTAGCCGAAAAGAGAGAGAGTGGAACTGCTTTGCTAGCTGAAGAAGAGTTTTGGCTAGATCACTCTGATGATGAAGCTGATAATATCGAGACAACTCATATGTGCTTCATCGGAGATGATGAAAGTGCTGATGATGACACTGATGATGATGAGGTACCTTCTGTTTCTGATTTCAAATTCATTTCTTCACAGATGAACATTATTATTTCTGCTTTACATGATTTACGCTCGAAGTTATTGTCTTAAAAACAATCAAATTCAGAAAAGTCAAATTTGATTGATAAATTACAAATTTCTTTGAAAGATGAAAAATCTATTTTGGATCATACAAAAGACATCTTTCAAAAGAAATTGGATGATTTAGAAAAATCAAATATGACTTATCTTGAGTCTTTGACTGATATGAGCAAATTAAAAGATAATTTTTCTGATAAAATAAATGAGTTGGAAGAAAAATTATATCGAAGGAATCAATCTGAACAATCTATTTATTTGAACAAACCGCGGAGTTATGAGTCTATAAAAGAAAAATGGGGACTTGGTTGTGAAAATCCTCATTGTTTAAACAATGCTATCGAAAAATCCCCTACTTTATATAAATACGATTATCTAACTCTTGCTAAATATGCTCCTCAATTTAAAATTGATTGGATGAATGAAAAGCAAGTGTTAGAAATCGAAAATGAGAAAAGGATGAATAATAAGAAAAAAGAAATTTCTTTTGTTTATACAAGCGAAAATGCCAAATATTTTCCTGACAAATCAAAGAAAGGCAGAAAAAGTTTAAATGATATATCTCCCATCAAGTCTTCAGTGTCTGATGATGATGTTGATATATATGCCACTAAATCTGATAAGGAAAATATCTCTCCAATCTTTTATGATTCTAAGAGATATACTCCTCCATTAGTATTAGAAGGCAAAATCATTGACCTTGAAGATAAAATGGAAGATCAAAATATTCAAAAAGAAATTGAATCAGATGTATTTCTTTCTTTCATGACATCAAGTCTTGAAGAAAAAATATTTTCTCAAAAACGAGATTCTATTTCTGCCTTTCTTCTGATTTTCAAGTAAACAAAAATGAATTTCTAAAATCTGAAATTTTTTATCAAAACTTTTCTGACTCCGAGGTAAGTTCAGATTTATTGGTTGATCAGTTGGGTCTCTTAGGTAAAATTGTTTCTTCTGATTCAAATATTAAATTGAAAATTCTTGATGAATCTTTTACGCTAAATGATGATTATCATAAACCAAAGCGTAAAAGAAGAAGGTCAAAGAAGTCTAAGAAACAAGATACTACTATTTCTGAAAATACTAATTCTTCTGATTCAAAATTTTCAGATAGGACTTTGAACACTCATACAAAGCAGATATGGAGAGTCAAGCGGACATCTGCTGAATCTACGAATGACGAAGATAGATATGTAGACAAAATCTATAAAAGTGATTCATTTGCTACTTGTAATAAAATTTCAAAATACTCAATAAAGCAAATGATTCAAATTTCAAAAGATGTCTCATATTCTTCTTCTGATTCTAGTTCAGATGATTATGCTTTTTCTTCTACTGATTCTTATGTTCATCATTCTGATAATATTTCTCGTGCCTTTTATGTCAAATCTAACAAGTTTTTCCCCACAAGAACTGCAACTAACTTTCATGAACCCAAATACAAATGGGTACCAAAATCAAAGCTTGATTCTAAGTTGCAGGCACCTAATGTCAAGGGGGAGTAAGAGAAAGTTGGCTTCTAATTACATCAGCTTAGAACCCGTATTTCAAATGGACTTAGACTTCTAAACATGTCAGTTTAGGATTCGTTCTTCAGTGCATTTTAAGCTTCTGGACAAATGAGAAACTGTGAGTACATCTACTTAATTCCGCTGCATATATCTCTGATCATGATGTTGTTCCAGTTTTCTCTTGTTTTTTCAAGAATCTGAGCAAGTTCAACTAACTCTTGAATTTGTACTACCCAAATCTTTCATTTGAGACACAAATTCATTATATTATATGTGGAAGAAGATATTATTGAATTTTATTTTGTTACGACTAAATATCAATTTGCCGAATTCTTTACACTTGTCTTCAATGAAATTTTTTTCAAACTCGGCATTTTGAATTTAAAAGTTTAAATCTTTACAAATTTTATTCTATAAAGTAAAAGCTTTACAGGTTTTCTTTCTTTTAAATAAAATGTGTGTCTAGGATAAATTTTCAAGTTGCTTTGTTTATATCGAAGTTTTATATGTTCAACTTTCAAGTCTTACAAAAGTCGAAAGGTCAGCAACATGTTTGAAACTTTTGCATTTTGCTTTAAAGTTGTATTATTCGGAATATTTATAGCTTACAATGCTTGGAAATTCTAAAAAGTCTGAATTATAGATCGTAATGAAAATATGGGCTAAGCACTTAGATGTAAAACTGAGTGATTGAGATGAAAATTAAATATTTAAAATACAGAAATCTCTAAGTTTAAAAGTTTGTACCTGTGACCTTTCTGGTTTGGGAAAGTAAGTTCCGTGGGATGCTTGTCATCTGCCCCTAAGGTCAATTGATCTGGGAGTGATCGAACCCAAATCCTTCTATAGAACCAGATCGAAAGTCATGTTCTACTGGTATGAATGGGTTTAGGATGTGTCGATGTAGCCTTTTGGATCTGGGAGAGTAAGTTCCAAGGGGTGCTTGACACCTAGTCCCCTAAGGCCAACTGGTCTGGGAGCGGCTGACCCAAATCCTGCAATAAGATCAGATAGAAAGTTACGTTTACGGCATGTTCTTTACTTACCAAATTTTCTGATTAAAAGATGCCAAAGTGCACAAGCTTAAAAGATGCCAAAGAGCACACTCATGTGAAGATGCCAATGTGCACAATGCTAAAAGATGCCAATGAGCATAAATCTCATGATACTTGGTGATATGTTTGAGTTGCGATAAACCTATAAATTTGTGAAAGTCTTAATTCTTGATGGCTTAGTGTGAGTACATGCAAAGTTCTCTATTATATTTTTAGAATTGCATTTTCTTGAAGCTAATCGAAGTTCGCATGCGAGCACACATTGTTGGAAGTTTTTGAAACTGAACATGTTCTAACTTGATATGCAATGAAACTTGTATCTGTATTCAACAACATACAATTGATTTCAACTGATGGATTAATTTGTGATATTTTACTAAGTAGAATTTAATTTGTTTAGTGTTTAAAATTTTATATGTTTAGTTGTTTCAAAATACATATTCAGTATATTTTTCTTTCTACATTGATGTTTCAATTCTTGTGTTCTCATATTTTTTATAAATGGGTTTGTACATTATTCAAGGGGGAGTGAATAAGGAGAATTTTCTGAAAGGTCATATCTCGTTTCGAGGGGGAGTATCTGATTCTCTATATGAATTTTAACTTGAATGGTCTTATTTAGTGCATTTGTGTAGGGGGAGTCAAAGTGCTTAACAGGTAAAATTTTTCTACGTATAAGTCAGATTTGCGCCAACAGTTGGTAGCGCAAAACTAACTTTGCTCCACCTTCATCTAGCGTAAAACAATCTTTGCGCCACCAACGTGTAGCGCAAACCTTCCCTCTTTCTCCTTGAATTTGATTTTGCAGATCTTAAGTTGTCTCGTCTCCAACATTTGCATGACCAAGTTGATTCAGATCATCAAGGTCATGAGGGGGAGAAGTTAAGGAGAAGTTAAAGAGACAAAGAGTTCAAACGTTTATCTGCTGATCATGATTCGCTCAAGATTCTATTCTCTTAGCTACTAATACTTTTGCTGTTCAAGCTCCGACCACCACAGTTCATTCAAGTATATGTGAAAGAGGTGTGTCGTCTAGAGCACAAGCTGATGAACTGTTTGTTCTTTCAAGTTTATTGCATACTGGTCCAGTCTTGTCAAGACAGCAAAGGCAACATAGATTGAAAGATGTTGAGAAGATTTTTTTTTTAGTCAAGAAAGAAGCTTCTTTGCTAAAGTCGCTTAGATGGTTCGAGTTGATTTAGAAGATGAATATTGAAGACCACAGCGCCAATGATTACTAAGGGGGAGATTGTTATGTCTGATTTTATAGTAATCATTGTATTTATAGGCTTGGTCTAATACTGTGTTTAGAGAGCTTATCTGTTCAGTATTTGCCAAGGGTATTTAAGTCCTTTGTGGCTTTGGTCCTTGAAAGGAACTAACGCATTCATGTAATACAATCATACTTTGTGCTTCAATCTCTCTCTACTTTCTCTCTCTAAAGATTTAGTAATTTTGGGATTATCACTTTCTACTACCCCATACTGTTTAGGCATTCTGGCAGTAGAATACTGATGTGTTACCCGACCGATTCGAGATAATCTTCAATAGTTTTGTTCTTGAATTATGTGCCATTGTTTGTTCGAATCAGCTTCACTGTCTTCTGCATGTTCACTTGGACACTTTTGAGAAACGAGATGATAATAACTGGAGTCTCGTCCTTTGACCTTAGAAATTTGACCCAAGTGTATCTTGAATAATCATCCACTATCACCAAGACGTATTTCTTGCCATTGATCCTTTGAGTACGCATTGGACCACATATATCCATGTATAGCAACTCCAAAGGAGCACTTGTACTATGTTCAGGCTTAGGCTTGTGCGAAGCTCTTTTCATTTTGCCTTTCTCACAC
Organism: Arctium minus; assembly: GCA_954870635.1. NCBI lineage: Eukaryota > Viridiplantae > Streptophyta > Magnoliopsida > Asterales > Asteraceae > Arctium > Arctium minus. The sequence continues at coordinate 51,581,634 of OX941084.1, forward strand.
GCATCACATAGATGTTCTATAACAATCCAAAACGCAGAATTAAAACATACAACAACATTAATATAAACCAATGCAAAAAATGGCCCCAAGACAACAATTTAGAATTTAAGGTTTGCGGAAAACAACCTATTACACAATTGAGAATCTGTGTTAGAGCATAAATATGTTGGATACAAGATCATAAAAGACTGAAGATTGAAGTCAAAGTTAAAGTCAACCCTCATCATCAAAATCAAAGTCTAGTGTAATAAAAGTCAAAGTCAAGTATTGTATTTTGTGTTTTTCTAAGTATTGTGCGTGTTTTAGTAGTTTGAGAGTTTAGTATTAGTTGTTTTCGCATTTTGCTCCTGTTGTGGTGTGCGTGTTTCTGTCTTAGTATATATAGTGTTTTGTGCGTGTTGTAAGGAGTAGCAATTCATTAGTGTTGAGAGAGTTCCAGAGTTAGAGAGAGAAAGTGTGTTGAGAGAACTTTGTAATTAGAAATTGTGATTAATTCAAAGTAAGATTTGATGGAACTAATTGTCATCTTGTGATTTACATTGTTATATGGGATAACAATTGGTATCAGAGCAGATCAAATTCAGAAAAACAAGGATCTAATTGAAAAATCTTGATCGAAACTTTCAAGAACGCACTAATCGTCCTGTTCAGATTTGAATTTTCGAATTAGTGGTGTTTTTGATTTGATTTTTGTACTAGGATACTTGATTTGATGTATAGAACATATCTCATGTGTATTGATTAGCTTAAGTCACATCAAAATTGAGTGAATTTTTTATTTTTCTTGAATTAGTGTTCGAGTTCTTGAGACGTACTATGTAAGAATCAATCTTGTAAATTTAGCGTTTGTTTTTTAAATTCACTTGTGGTAATCTGTTAGAGATCGATTTTTGAGCAAGTCTATGAAATTTCAAGCCAATTGAAGATGATTTGAATCGAATCAGAGTAAAAATCGAGTTTTTGGAACTGCAAGTCAAGAACTCGCAAGATCCAAAGAACTCGCAGACCAAGAACACACAAGGACCAAGAACTCGCAACGACCAAGAACTCGCAACGACCAAGAACTCGCAGGATCAAGAACTCGTAAAGGCTTAATATTGTGTTTGATGTGAAGAACTCGCAAACAGAGTCGTGCAAGAAGTAAAAACTCGCACAACACTAGGTGCGAGTTTGTATTGTTCATCACATTTGTCGTGCGCGAAGTGAAAGTTACGAGAAGTCTTTGTTTTGCGCGTTTGTGTTTAGCGAGAAGTATCCTTGTTCAAAATTATTCTAAGTCCTAAACTCGCAAGCCCTGTTCTTGCGCGTTTAGATTTAGCGCGTTTCAGTTTCTCGACATTTTCTAAGTGTGTAACTCGCAAGTTTTTGCGCGAAGTACCAAAACTCGCACATAGTTGTGTGCGAGAACTAAAGAACTCGCATAAAGCTCGTGCGCGAACCTTGGTTCACGCAAGCTTCGTCGTGCGCAAAACTGAAACTCGCACACAGTTCATTCAACCTGTTTTGTGTGCGAAGTTCAAAACTCGCACACAGGCTCTTGCGCGAAGTGTCTATTCTCTTTGATATGCGCGTTCTGTACTTAGTGAATTTTTGTGATTTTTCTGAAATTTAACTGAGTTTGATTTTTGTAGATCCAGTTTGTTTTCTGAATTTTGACGATCACAGTAAGCAGTGTAGATCAAAGATGACTTCTAGAGACACTCTTTCCATCGGTACAGACGTAAAGCCCCCTGTTCTGTTTAAAGGGGAGTACGAACAGTGGAAGGACCGTTTTCTCGATTTTGTTGACCGATAATCAAATGGAGAGAATATTATGTCATCAATCACAGATGGTCCAATGAAAATGCCTACTGAGGAGATTCCTGATGAGGATAATGAATCAGATGGTGATGGAGTTCTGAAGACAAAGACTGTTGATAAAGATATTTCTCAGTTTACTAAACAACAAAAGAACCAGTACAAAGTTGACAAACAAGCCAGATCTCTACTTTTGCAAAGCGTAACTGACGAGGTCTACATCAAAATTGACAGTTACAACGCAACTACCAAATCTATGTGGGATCATCTACAAAAGATGATGATGGGTTCTAAAGTTGGCAACCAAATGAAAGTAGCTAACTGTATCAACAACTACAAGAAATTTAAAGCCAAGGAAAATGAGAGTCTAGAGGAAACTTATGAGAGATTCGTGGTTCTTTTGAACAAACTGTCAAAGAACAAAGTCAAGAAGAAGCAGATAGAGAACAATGTCAAGTTCCTCAGTGTTCTGCAGCCTGAATGGAAGAAGCATACTAGGAGGATGAAGCAGATGAAGGACTTGAGTGAGATACCCCTCCATGAGGTTTATGAGACATTGCGACAGAATAAGGAAGAAGTTGAAGAGAAAAGAGCTGAGAAAAAGAAAACTGAGAAAGTGTCAGATCCTATTGCTTTAGTAGCAGGAGAGAAAGAAAAAGAGAAGAAAGAAAAGAAAAAGAAGAAGAAGATAGTGATTCCCAATTCTGATTCTAGTTTTGATTCGGATAGTGATGATGGAGAGAAACTCAAGCAAGCTATGCTTCTACTGACCCGTGCTTTTCAGAAGAAATTCTACAAGAAACTGGGTTCGAACTCACAGAGGTATTCCTCTGTATCAAAGAACTACGAATACAGGGACAGAGTTGAAGGTAAGAGATTCGAGGAGAAGAGATTTGGAGATAGAAAGCCTGAGGAGAAGAAGAGATATATGAATGAATATGGTACTGCTGAGAAAAAGAATGAAGAGCTGATAAAGTGCTATAATTGCGGGAAGGTTGGCCATTTTGCAAAGGACTGTCGAAAGCCAAAGGTCAGAAATGTTGAATATTACAAGCAGAAAATGTTGCTTGCTACAAAAAGAAGCGGGGAAAGCCCTTATGGCGAAAGACGAGTTCTGGCTAGACCATTCTGATGAAGAGGAACAAGAAGAGACAACACACATGTGATTGATGGGCAGAGAGGTGAAAGATGATGATTCTGAAGAAGAGACATCTGATGAGGTAATGAACTTATCTGAATCTGATTTTATGACTAAAATGGAAGCCATGATGGTCGAACTTCAAGATCTTCAAAATAAACTGAAAAAGGAAAAGATCAGAGTTGAAAAGAAAAATCAAAAGATCTTTGACCTTAACAAAGCAGTTATTGGAAACAAAGATCTGATTGATTCTCTTCGCAAATCTGCTTCTGATTTTAAAAATGAAAAAGATCGTTTTGAAAGTAAGATTTCTGATTTTGAATCTAAACTGTCTAAGTCTGATTTAGAAAAGCAAGAATGTATTCTAAAAGCTCATAAATTGCAGGTAGAAAACAAGAGCTTAACAAAGAAGGTAAATGGTTTGGAAGCGAAATTGTACGCACAAGGCCAAACAGATCAAACCATCTTCTTAAACACCCCTAATGAGGAAACTGATTTTAAAGAGAAGTGGGGTCTCGGTTACGAAAACCCACACTATCTTAAGAAAGCCATCAGAAAACAACCTGCTTTATATAACTTTAATTTTCTGTATACGGCTGCTAAATATCCTCATTTGAAACCCAAATTCATTACCAAGTCATCTGATGAGGTTGAGGCTAAAGAAGATGAGAAAAGAAATAATTTAAAGAAAATGCAACTGCCATTTTGCTATCAAAAGCTAAATGATAGTTATCTTTCTGAAAAACCAAAGGTTATTTCAAATGATTATTTTGCTAGCTATTCTATTTATGATATGGAGGCAAAACCGATTGAGGCTAAAATTTATGTTCCTCCACTCATATTAGAAAGCAAAATAATTGAGCTAGAAAGTACTTTATCTGATGAAAGAATTTTGAGTGAATTAACACAAGATGTATTTTCTACTGTATTAAAGAACACCGTTTTCAAAACTGAATTTATTGAGTGTTCAACATCTTCTACTGCACCTCACACTTCTGAAGTTGATTTTGATGACTTATTTGCGTCTGCAAATGATTTTCTTAATTCTGATGAAGGGTGTATAGATGAAATTGATATGTTTGACTTTAATGCTAAACTTCTAGATCATTCTACTTTTGTCATTAATGGTCAAGCTGTGGCCCAAGATTTACTTGCATAAACACATACAAATTAATACAAAACACTTTTTTTATTAATCACAAGAATTACATCAAGTCATAGATCTATAGTGATTAACCTTTCAAGATAGATTGTGTTTGTGTGTGTACTCAATGTGTGCAACTATGTGTTTCTCTCAACTACCACCAATATTACACCTTCACTTTCACACACTTAATCTCTTGCTTACACAAGTCTTCTAGAAACAATACAAGGACTTGCTTATATATAGGTCAACATGACTAAGCAAGGTCAAACCATCTAAGCTCATCTTACAACACACACAAACAACTATTACAACAATTACAATAATGACCCTCATTTAATCTTGAATACAATTACAGTCTAACAATCTCCCCCTTTGGATTCAAGATTAAAAAAATTTGGCAATAATCTTCAGGTCTTCATATCTTCAGAATTGATCTTCAACTTCGAATCTTTTCTGGCTTTGACATCTTGAAAACTTTGACAATTCTTCAAACTCGTCTCTCCCTTTGAATTAACTTTTGCATATTCTGAATAAACAACCTTTCTTTCAAACTCTGACTTTCTCCAACTTTTTCTTTGATAAGCTTTCTTTAACCGTTGACTTTAATCATCTGAAAATTTTATCTCCTCTGAAATCTTTAAACCTTCAATCTGATCTTGAACTTTGATTATTCTCCCCCTTTTTAATGATTTGTAAGAATCAAAATCATTAAAACACTTCAAGATCAGATCTGTCATTGAATGAACTTCCCACCATCTGATAAGCACATTATTCATGAACTGTTATCTCCTCCTTTGGATAATAGACAATCTTCCCATATAGGAAAATCATTCTCACATCTGATCTGGATTGGCAATTGATTCATGAACATATTCATTTGAATCTTTTCAAATTCAAACGAAATAAGAATGGTAACCCTGAATCAACATATGAAACAGTTAGAAGTGCCTGTCAGTAACAAGAAGTTACTGTGTACAACGAATGTACAATATAAGGAGCTGGTTTGATGTTGACTCCCCAGGACTTCCATTCAATCATTGAAATACACAAGGTAATTCTATGAATGTTCTGACAGAAAAACATATTCTCTGTGTGCTCGTGCTTGTGTTTTGAAAGAATTATCACAATGATTGTGTTCCATAAGGCTCAAAGTATGTAAATCACTGAGACAACAATGATTATACATGGACTCAACGTGCATGAGAAAGGTTCGAAGGTGAGGCAACTTTCCTTCTTTTTCAATATCAGCATCTTCCAAGTGAAGAACCGATAGATTATGTGCTGCTTCCCCATAAAATGTGAAACATTCTTTTTTTAAGAAAAGAATGAGTAGCTAGTGGGGTTGTATGCAAGAGATGGCATGGGCTATTTGCCTATTTCAATGATGGTCACGAAATAAATGTGAACCAATCAGTAATGTGGCTGCCCGGATCAGAAAGATGTTTGGTGCAGAGTTCTGATATTCTTTTAACTCTGTTCTCTCACCCTCTTTCTTTTAAACATATAAGCTCACATCTAACCAATCTCTCATTTCCATTTTACCTCAGCTCACTCCCACACTCAATTCTTTTAGACCCATCTCCCCTCAATCACTTAAAGGATTTCTTCCGGGGTAGGAAACACTGGTTATCGTGAATCCATGGAAGATCTATTAAGCACTCACACTGAATCCCATCTTCCTAAAAGTACATGTTGTTCAATGATTTACTTGACATATAAAGCACAAGAAATCATATGTCAGTGTATGTATGCTCTTTGAGTTTTGATGAGCATTTTAAGCATTTAAGATTTCTCAAAACTTTATATGAATGAAAAGAATAGAAATGTTTTGAGAATCTAATAATGATTAAGATCAGATCAAATTTTCATGAAGAAAAATATTTGGGAATTCAAAGACGTATGTTGTTTATATGAACAATATATAAACATATTTTCAATGAAAGCACATTTAAAAAATGAAATGACGTTTGATTCAAACAACTGTGAATACCAAACGACGGGAGTATTACCATAGAAAGATATATCATTTGATACATGGTAATAACATAATCAAATTTGAAAATACTGAACCAGTGTGTGTATGAATACTTGACAAAGTATATAGAAAAGAAAATACACAAGTATTATTCTTTAAAGAACACACGGTCAGATAAACAATAAAATTCACAAGTAACCAAAAATCATTTAAAATTCACACTTCTCAAATCAGAAAAAAATTTTAAGATCGTGAAGTGGTTTGAACATTTTTTTAAAAAAAAATTCACAAGTGAAAGTTGTTCTTCTTTCACAAGTGTTAGAGTATAAGGATTAGAATGTTATACCTGTGAATTAAAATCCTTAACTCCCCCTGGAATGAATATAGCAATTAAAATATCCTTGACTAGATATCCTCCCCCTTGATATCTGTAAAACGTCAATCTTTTTAGAAAAATTATTATAAAAGATATAACAATATAATATCTAAACTCCCTTTCAAACAAAAACTTCTTGAAAAGATATAACCATGAAAGCATCCTTTAGAAGAAAACATTTGAATACGGGTTTTGAACTGAATTGTCCAAAAGCCATAGTTCTTTCTCCCCCTTAAATCTTGGGTGCCTGCAACACAGATTTAGCTTTTGGTATCCACTGGTATTTGGATCCAGATTTGTTAGTTGCAGTTTTAGTAGGAGAGATGTAGTAAGAACCATACCAGTAATTTTCAAAATTTTTACTAACAAAATCATTTGAACCACAGTAGGAATAATTTATTTTCTTTTAAGCTAACCTGATCAGTTGATTAACAGTGTAAATCAGATCAGGTTTGCCAAAAGTTTTACCTTTCGGTGTAGTATTCCATTGAGCTTTAGATATATGCCCAAATGATTTCTCTTTCTTTTTCTCTTCAGAAGATCCTTTCACTCTCCAATACCAATTATCTTTATCTTTCTCATCTTTCTTTCTCCATGTCATTTTCTTCTGAGATTCTTTCTTCTGGATGTTACCTGAACCAACAACATTTTTGTCATAAAACAAGTTAGAAGGACAAATTTTGTCTTTAAGTGCAGAAGTATGACTATCATCTGAATCAAATAAAGGATTATGAGAAACATTCATAAAACTTGAACTAGAAACTGTTTTGAATGAGCATTCTGAACCAGCTTGATCATCTCTCGGTGATTGAGCAATTGACTCTGGCGTTTTGTGCTCAGTCAGCTTCACCTTGAACATGATCTCCTCAAGTTCTTTAATCTTTGTGGTCAAACAGTTTCTCTCCTTTGACAATGTGTCAAACTTCTTATGCAACTCGGCTTTTGCATTCTTCTCCTTAAATATTGTTGATGACAGTTCAGATAGATTCTTTGTAAGCATAGCAATCTCAGTCTCAAACACTTTCTTCTCTTTAGTAAAATCTTCCTTTATAGTCTGTGTCTCAACTATCTTCTTCTTTTCTTTCTCAAATTTCTCTCTTTCCAGTATGATTACTTTCTCAAAGTCTGAAACTTGTTGAGAAAGTTTAATGCATTTCAGCTCCACAACTTTCTTTTCTTCAAATGCCTTTCTAGAGAAATCAGAGAATTTCTTTGCAAAATCTTTTCTTTCTTTTTCATAACCTTCTTTTTCTTTCTTCTCTTTTTCAACTTGAGCTTCTAATTCAGATAATTTCTTTTTCAGCTCAGCATTCTCTTTTTCAGACTCTTTTCTTTGTTGTTCAATCTTCTTCAAGTCATCTTGAGCTTTTGTATTGTCTTTGACTTGGGTTGCTTTTTCCTTCATCATATTCATCTCAACCTCAAGACTAAAGACTTGATTTTTTAGCTTATCTCTTTCCGCAAAAATTTGAGAATTCATCTGTTTAAATGCATCAGCTGTCTCACTGGCAATATTTGCTCGTCTTCTACAATCATCAAGCTCTCGTATCATCTCGTCAATATCATAAATGCTATCCTGATACATCTTGAAATCTATAAAAATATGCTAGAAATGATCGTTAGTCCAAATGAAATCACAAGAAATATGAAAATTTTGAAATAAGAATTAAAAAAAAATTTGATCACAATCAGAACTATGTTCCCCTCCGCAGACTTAGCACGGGGGTCCCGCTATAATTTTCACTATAAAAGTCCATATTACACTTTTGAAAATTTCTCAGAAAAAAAAAATTCTATGTACAACTCAATGTGAAACGCAAATCGAGTGAATAGTATGAAACGCAAACCACACTTTGCGTTTGCAGTGTGGAACGCAAACCACACTTTGCGTGTGTAGTGAGAAACGCAAACCTTGCTTTGCGTGTGTAGTGAGGAACGCAAACCTTGCTTTGCGTTTGTGCCGTGAAGCGCAAATATGAAACTTTGCGTTTGTGATGTGGTTTACTTTGCGTGTTCAGTTTGTGAAACACAAATGCCACTTTGCGTTTATAGAGTGGAACGCAAACGACACTTTGCGTTTATAGAGTGGAACGCAAACCTATATAGCCTGTGTAGTGTGGAACACAAACACCACTTTGCGTTTGTGCCGTGAATCGCAAGACTCAGTGTGCGTTTGTGCCGTGAAACGCAAAATACAAATCAAGCACAAAGAAACATTTGATATGCAAACCAGTATGAATCACACACAAACCAAGATGAACACCCGCAAACTCTGATGATCACACGCAAACCTGGATGAATCAAACGCAAACCTCAGATGAATGAAACGCACATCTGATGAATGAAACGCAAACCTATAAAATCAACAAATTTGCGCCAAAAACTTATCTAGACCTCGAATTTCGATCTGAAAGTTTTACAATTCATTCACAAACAAATTTCGAACACAATCATAACAAGCAATTTCGATTAACAACACACAAATCATCACATTTAATTCAAGAACAGTACGTGAAACTCAAGAACTCGAAAAACACCAAATCTTCAAATTGATGATCCAATCACATGGATTTCAAGAATTAAAAGATACTAACTCGATCGATTTCACAAAACGAACATAACCTAATCGATTTCAACTCAAAATTTCCACTAAAACTCAAAATCGATTTGAACTTTTATGAACAGTGACGTGAACAGTACGACTCAAAACATTTTCTTGATTTTCAAACGGATTTGGCTCTGATACCAATTGTGGCCCAAGATTTACTAGCATAAACACATACAAATTAACACAAAACACTTTTTTTTATTAATCATCAGAATTACATCAAGTCATAGATCTATAGTGATTAACCTTTCAAGATAGATTGTGTTTGTGTGTGTACTCAATGTGTGCAACTATGTGTTTCTCTCAACTACCACCAATATTACACCTTCACTTTCACACACTTAATCTCTTGCTTACACAAGTCTTCTAGAAACAATACAAGGACTTGCTTATATATAGGTCAACATGACCAAGCAAGGTCAAACCATCTAAGCTCATCTTACAACACACACAAACAACTATTACAACAATTACAATAATGACCCTCATTTAATCTTGAATACAATTACAGTCTAACACAAGCTTTACCAAGTGTGCATGAAATTGGTGAATCATCAACTAAGGTTGGTGAAACAGTTTATGTGAGTACTGATTATTATACTAAAGGTAAGAAGCAAAAGAAACGACGCTCACAGAAACAAACTAACACTGATAAACTAAAGAATAGACTTTCTCATAAATCTGACTTTCCTAACAAATCTAAATCTTATGTTTCAGTAAAAAGGGAAAGATCCGAAGAACGAAAGGAATGGCGACCAAAACGGAAAGTTGATGAGAAAGCATAGTCTATTCCAGATATAGATTGTAATAGATCAATTAGTAGTTCTTCTGATGTAGTTGGTACTGTTGCTTACAATAAACAAAACCTTGTAATTCCTTACAAGCGATATTCAATAAAGCAATTACTCCAATTATCTCGATCTACTTCTAATTCATTTAATTCTGGACGAAATGATTTTGTTTTCACTGATTTTCTGATAATTGGTTTGGTACTTATCATGTTGGTTCTTATAAGCCATATGTTTCAAAAGTTTTTCAAAAGTTCAGAGGATCCATATATAAATGGATACCAAAATCTTGTGCTAAACTGTTAGGACCCACTTTTAAATGGGTACCTAAAGTTGTTATTCCCTGATTTCTCTTATGTAGACCCGTCATATGTGGTACTTGGATAGCGGGTGTTCCAAGCATATGACTGGGCAAAAGAATTTATTGTCTAATTATACAGAGAAATTTTGCGGAAATGTTAGATTCGACAACGACCAATTTTCATCGATTTTGGGATATGGTGATGTGATTCAAGACAATGTGACGATAACGAAGGTGAGCTATGTAGAAGGTTTAGGGCACAACCTATTTAGTATTGGCCAGTTCTGCGACAAAGGATTAGAGGTGAATTTTAAAGCCAAAAGTTGCTCTGTACGTACTAAAGATGGCAAGGAACTTTTGGTTGGAACTAGACAGTCTAACCTCTACACCATAAATCTATCAAAGGTCCAGACTGACAATCAGGTTTTCTTACTGACAAAAGCATCGATGCAACAAAGTTAGCTTTGGCACCGAAGGCTGTCGCACCTGAATTTTCGGTACATAAACAAATTGGTCAAAGGCAGATTGGTGAAAGGTCTTCCTGAGCTGAGATATGAAAAAGACCATCTGTGTACAACATGTGAAAAGGGTAAAATGAAGAGGGCATCTCATAAGCCAAAACCCGAACCGAGTATAAGTTCTACACTTGAGTTGTTACACATGGATCTATGTGGTCTGATGAGAACTCAAAGCATAGGAGGAAAGAAGTATGTTTTAGTAATAGTGGACGATTATTCGCGTTACACATGGGTAAAGTTTCTAAGGACAAAAGATGAGACACCCGAAGTACTCATCAACTTTTTGAAGACTACCCAGGTGAACTTGTAGAAGACAGTTAAGTTTCTAAGGACAGATAATGGCACAGAGTTTAAAAACAAGACTGTTGAAGATTATCTCGAATCGTTCGGGATAACGCATCAATTCTTTGCTGCTAGAACGCCAGAACAAAATGGAGTAGTAGAAATACGCAATCGAACGCTAGTCGAGGCCTCTCGCACTATGCTCAGTCAATCCGATCTACCTCTGTTTCTGTGGGCAGAAGTTGTCTCTACTGCATGTTATACACATAATCTCTCCATTATTCATAGACGGTCTGATAAAACTCCTTATGCATTGATTAATAATCGTACACCAAGTATTAAGCATTTTCATATTTTTGGTTGCAGGTGTTTTGTGCTTAATGATAGAGAGAACTTAAATAAGTTCGGACCGAAGGTTGAAGAGGGAATCTTCATTGGATACTCCCAAACATCTACTGCATATAGAATTTATCTGAAGCAGTTAAAGACAATTATCGAAAGCGTTAACGTAACATTTGACGAAGATGTGGCTTCTGAACAAAGTAGTTCAGAACCCGTGCTTACCGGAGTTTTAGCTTCTGGACAATTCAGTCCAGAATCTGTGTCTAATGAGATTAATTCGGATAAAGCTTCAACTTCTATATCTCACTTATCTGAATTAGATGTATTGTTTGAATTCTTTTATGATGAGTTTCTAGGATCTAAACTTCCTAAATCTGTTGTGGTTGACAGGTCTAAAGATTTAACGACTAATCATCCAACCATTTCGAACGTATCTACTGAACTAGTTCCCCCGGTTCAGAAAGAAACTCAGATTCAAACACATACTCCTACGGTTGAAGTTGCACTTGACAATGTTGAACCAAAAGTTTCTACTTCAGTTGGATGCACTGTGATGAATAACCAACAGATTGAACAATTTGTCCCTGTACAAGAAACTTCAACTGTAACCCCAACAAATGCTGAACAAGAAGAAGCCGACAGTGGATACTTAGATGAGAATTATGATCAATCTACATCGAATCCGCTCCCCCATGAACATAAATGGACCAAAGAGCACCTGATAAGTCAAATTATTGGAGATCCAACTTTACCGGTGCAAACTAGGTCTGCAACTTTGAACATGTGTATGCATGATTCCTTTCTGAGTAAGATAGAGCCAACTTGAGTATCAGAGGCTCTCGCTGACTCAGATTGGGTAATTGCCATGAAAGAGGAGCTAAATCAGTTCGAAGCTTTAAAGGTCTGGAGACTTGTGCCAAAACCGGAAGGAAAATCTATAATAGGCACCAAATGGGTATTCAAGAACAAAAAGAATGAAGATGGTATCGTAATTCGAAACAAAGCACGACTTGTTGCAAAAGGCTATCGGCAAGAGGAAGGCGTTGATTACGACGAGACTTACGCTCCAGTGGCACACATAGAAGCAATTCGCATGTTTCTAGCGTACGCTACTCATAAAAACTTTACTGTCTACCAGATGGACGTGAAGACTGCCTTTCTAAATGGTATACTTAAGGAGGAAGTCTACGTATCACAACCAGAAGGCTTTGTGAATCCAGATAAACCGGATCATGTCTAGATCTTGGATAAAGTACTTTATGGTATAAAACAAGCGCCTCGAGCCTGGTATGAGGTATTTTCAAAGTTTTTGGTCAAGTCAGGCTTCACTAAAGGTAAAATCGATACTACTTTATTCATTAAGAAAGAAAAAGCCGATATCATTCTTATTCAAATATATGTGGATGACATTATATTTGGCTCTACAAATCCTAAATACTGTAAGAACTTTTCTAATCTAATGGTGTCAAGATTTCAAATGAGTATGATGGGAGATATGAACCTCTTTCTTGGATTACAAGTAAAGCAATTTTCAACGGGGATTTTTATAAACCAAGCTAAGTACATTTTTGATATTCTTCGGAAATTCAAAATGGAAACCTGTAAACCAATTAGAACCCCGATGGCACCAGGAACTAAGATCGGTATGGATCTTTCGGGTAAACCTGTCGATGTTAGAACCTATAGAGGAATGATTGGTTCTTTGATGTATTTAACTTCAAGTAGGCTAGATATTATGTTCTCTACATGTTTATGCGCAAGATATCCGGCTAACCCCAAAGAATCCCATATGTCTGCAGTAAAGCGCAAATTTAGATATCTGAAAGGGACTACAGATCTTGGTCTGTGGTATCCTAAAGATACTGGTTTTGAACTGACGGCTTACTCAGATGCATATCATGCTGGCTGTATGTTAGACAGGAAGAGCACATCGGGTCATATACAGTTCCTTGGAGATAAACTCATTAGTTGGGTATCAAAGAAACAACTGTGTGTTTCCACATCAATGGTTGAGGCGGAGTATGTTGCTGCTGCAAGCTGCTGCTCTCAGGTCTTGTGGATGAGGACGCAACTGCGAGATTATGGCTTCAAATTCGACAAGAATCCGATTTACGGTGACTCTAAAAGCGCCATTCCAATATCAGCAAATCCTGTACAACATACAAAGACCAAACACATAGACGTACGGTATCATTTTATCAAAGACAATGTCGAAAAAGGTACAATAGAACTTTATTTTGTAAACAATGATTATCAGCTTGCAGATTTATTTACCAAGCCTTTAGATGAAAAGAGATTTAATTTTCTTATCTCAAAACTTGGTATGCTAAATCTCAAAACATAATCTGTGATTACCTATTAAAGTTTTCTTATTGTTATTGTTATTGTTATTTTTCTTCATTTCTTTATCTTTATTCTGAAAAGATATCTGCACTTTGAGGTATGTTTATGATTTCAGGGGGAGTGAGAGAAGATGAAAAGATGATCTACATTCAATTGAGGGGGAGTTCATATTTTTTATTTATGCTTATTACTGATAAATTTTTATGATGCATAAATGCAGGGGGGAGTAAGAGTAAGGAGTATGAGTTATGACTTTTGATTACTTCAGATCAGAACTCGTACATTCAAAGTTTTACTGCTTTATGTTATTTTATTTATTTTTAATAAATGTTGTGAATAAAGTTGCTTTGACGATCTTTGTGACTGATGTAGATTGAGAGGAAACTTACAAGATCATATCTTATATGACTTGCAACTTGACTTCATGAGATTTAAGACCGAGTGAAAAAGTTTATTTCTAATCTTAATCTCATATATGGTTGAAAGAAGGACGACTTTCAATCATAGAAACATATTCTTAAACGTTCAAACCACTTCCCGATTCTTAAATAGATTTCATGATTTGGACGTGTGATTTTAAATGTTTTCATTATTAGATGCGCAGAAATGTTTATAAATCGAGTGTTTCCAAAGATAAATATTTGCGTATTATCTTTTCCATATACTGTTAGTTATTCACACACACCGGTTTAATGTTTTGTTGAGTTTATTCTTACCATGTCTCTAAATTGAAACAAGTTTTCGATGGTAAGATACCCCGATTGAATTCCAAAGAATTTTGAGTGTGATTTCATTTCTAAACATTTTTTTCAAGAATATCTATATATTGGTTCGTATAGACAATATCCAATTTTTGCTGACCTAAGCCTTAATTGATAAATCATTTGCTTCTGATCATTTTCATACAATGTCAGATTTTCAAACAAGTTTCTTGCATTCATTTCATTCTTTTAATATACTTGTTTGAAATATCTTCAGTGTTTAAAATGATCAAATCTTCATGATTATCATTGTGAGCATACATACATCTGACTTGTATAACAAATTGTGCTTTAACTGCAAAGGTAAATCATTTTGAGCAATATTATGCTTTATAGGATTACATGGGTCCTTTGTGTGAGCTTAAATGAAACTTCTATGGATTCACGTTAACCAGTGTTTCCTACCCAAGAAGTTAATCCTTGAGTGGTCGATTGTGTGAAGAGTCAAAATACTGAATGTGGGTTGAGCGATGAGGTAAAATGAAAAGAGAGTTTGGTTAGAAGCGAGCTCAATGATTAAAACAAAGAGGGTGAGCGATCAGAGTAAAAGAATATCAAACTCTGCACCAACTTTTTCTGAGCCGGGCAACCACATTACTAGTGTTTCACAAATTTTCGTGAACATTATTTAAATAGGCAACTAGCCCATGCCAACTCTTGATTAAAACCCCACCAGCCACTCATTTTCTTCTCAACAAGAAAATGTTTCAATATTTCAAGGGGACGCAACACATAATCTATCTGGTTTTCATTTGGAAAATATGGATATTGAAAAAGAAGGAAGTCTGCCCCACCTTCACACTTCGATCATGCATAATCGAGTCTGTGTATAATTACTATTGTCTCAGTGGTTTACACAATGTTGAGCCTTATATAAAGCAATCATCATGTGCTTAATTCTTTCAAACACTTGCACGAACACACAAGAAAATTTGTTTTTATTGTCATAACGTTCATAGAAGTATCTTTGTGGTGTTTCGATGATTGAATGGAAGCCCTGGGGGAGTGAACATCAAAATCTACTTTCCAATGTGTATTCGTTACACACAGTGACTTCATGTTACTGATAGGCATATTAACTGATTCATTTGTTGATTCAAGTGTTACATTCTAATTTGTCTGGATTTGAAAAGATCTAGATGAATATCTTTATAGGTTGACGGTGAATCAGAGGCTCAATTCAAAAGATCAGTGGTCAGAATAGATAAAGACATTTCTTGTTGAAAGTTTTGATGATCACTATGCTCTAATCATCAAAAAGGGGGAGAAGATAAAGTTTACGAAATGTCAGAAAAGAAAAATTTGTATCAAGTTATGGGAGAAAAGTTTAGAGAATTGTCAAAGAAAAGTTCAAAGGAGGAGATTACATTTACTGAGCTTAAAGAAAGAAGATTATTCTGCAAAATCTTTTTAAGATGATCTTGAATCCAAAGGGGGAGATTGTTAGAGCATAAATATGTTGGATACAAGATCATAAAAGACTGAAGATTGAAGTCAAAGATAAAGTCAACCCTCATCATCAAAATCAAAGTCTAGTGTAATAAAAGTCAAAGTCAAATATTGTATTTTGTGTTTTTTAAGTATTGTGCGTGTTTTAGTAGTTTGAGAGTTTAGTATTAATTGTTTGCGCTTTTTGTTCCTGTTGTGGTGTGCGTGTTTCTGTCTTAGTATATATAGTGTTTTGTGCGTGTTGTAAGGAGTAGCAATTCATTAGTGTTGAGAGAGTTCCAAAGTTAGAGAGAGAAAGTGTGTTGAGAGAACTTTGTAATTGGAATTTGTGATTAATTCAAAGTAAGATTTGATGGAACAAATTGTCATCTTGTGATTTACATTGTTATCTGGGATAACAATCTGCAATACGGACTAATTCTGGAAGACTAAAATTAACAATCTCCTAAATTAAGATCCAACTCGCAACTTATCTTTCCCCTTACCGAAACCTCCTAGGTCACGCTTTCCTGAAAAAGGTTTTTAGTTTTGAAAGAGCGAGGGTTAGACCGAAAGTTCTAGTGAGTTCCCTCTAATAACAGTTCACACCAACGTCGCATAAAAGATTTATAATAAATAAACCTATTCAGTTAAAAAGAAACATCAAGGCTTACAAAACACACTTCTGGCTCAAACTACCATCACGCGGAGATGACGACGTGTCTGGCTCATACTGCCTTATCTTGGGACACCCCCCCAATGGCATATATGGGACACCCCCCCCCCCCCCCCCCCGGTATGAGTACAGGCGGGGCACACTCCCCGGCTTAGGCCATAATCGCTAACACAATGTATGCATACATTTCCACATATCATGAATGATTAAACATACTCACATTAAATGATAAAGCATAACTCGCATTTATGAAAATCTCGCATATATAAAGTATCGCGTAATCATCTATAAGAATTGGGTTAGGAAAACTATGTGTCCCTGAATCTAGTTTCTAATCACAAACAATTAATCAAACAAACAAGATTGATCCAATTACCTGTTTGATTTACTTCAAGAAATTACAAGATTACACTTTCTCTCTCTAGAACACTCTTTCTCTCTCTACAGATTTCTCTCTCTAAAAATACAACTGAATAATACGCTTTTCTTCTGTTGACTACGAATTACAAAGGAAAGGAAACTATTTATACCTACAACTAAATACAACAAGGAAACAAACAAATACGATACATTGACTTTTATTACAAAAGACTTTGACTTTAATGAGATTTGACTTTCTCAGCTTTGACTTTCTTGACCTTTGACCTTCAGTCTTCTTGATCATGTATCCAACATATTTATGCTCTAACAATATCCCCCTTTGGATTCAAGATCACTGTTGAAAGATCTAGCAATTCAGTCTTCACTTTTAAGCTCTGTCAGTACAATCTCCTCTTTTCTTTGACGGTATTCTTTCCAAAACTGTCTTCAAATGATTAACAATCTCTCCAAAACTTTCACAATAATACTTTCAGACTTTGGAAAGAAATTATCTTCAGAATCAACTCGGATTGCTTTAGCAGATAATTTTCAAAGAAAATTTCCTCAAATTTTCAGAAATTCTTTGATCTTCTTCAAATCTTCAAATCTTTACTTTGAACTTTTCTGACTTGGACATTTCTGAAAATCATCTCTCAAAACTTTATCATTTCTTGATACCATCTCTCCCTTTTTGATGATTTGAGCATCTATATCATCAAAACTTTTCTTCCAAGAAATGTCTTTGAAAATTCTGATCTGTCAAATTGAACCTCTGATTCTGTGATTCACAACCAAGTATTCATATAGATCTTTGCAAATCCAGACAAAATAAGAACATGTAACTCCTGAATCAACAAATGAATCAGTTAGAATGCCTGTCAGTAACACGAAGTCACTTTGTGTAACAGATACACAATATAAAGGAGATTTTTGATGTTCACTCCCCCAGGGCTTCCATCCAATCATCGAAATACCACAAAGGCCATTTCTATGAATTTTATGACAAAGAAACAAATTCTTTGTGTGTTCGTGCATGTGTAGAAAGAATTAAGCACGAATGATTGCTTATAAAGGCTCAAATTTGTGTAAACCACTGAGACAACAGTAGATAAACACAGACTCAATGTGCATGATTGAAGTGCGAAGGTGGGGCAGACTTCCTTCTTTTTCAATATCCAGATTTTCCAAATGAAAACCAGATAGATAATATGCTGCATCCCCTTAAAATGTGAAACATTTTCTTTTTGAGAAGAAAATGAGTGGTTGGTGGGGTATTAAGCAAGAGTTGGCATGGGCAATTTGCCTGTTTCAATAACGTTCACCAAAGAATTGTGAAACGCTAGTAATGTGGCTGCCCGACTCAGAAAGTAGTTGGTGCAGAGTTTAATATTCTTTTACTCTGATCTCACACCCTCTTTCTTTTAATCATTAAGCTTACTACTAACCAAACTCTCTTTTCCATTTTACCTCATTACACCCACACTCAATCTCTATGGATTAACTTCTTGGGTAGAAATAACTGGTTAACGTGATTTCATAGAAGTTCATGTAAGTCCTAGCACAAAGAACCCATATAATCCTAATAAGCATGTGTTTCTCAAGATGGTTTAACTTTATCAGTTAAAGCTCATATACAAATGTCAGACGAATGTATGCTCATAAAATATAATCATGAAGATTTGAGCATTTTTAGACATTGAATTTTTTTCAAACAAGTATACTGAATGAATGAACATGAATGCAAAAGACTTGTTTGAAAATCTGACATTGTATGAAAATGATCAGAAATGAAATGATATAGCAATTAAGGCTTATGGTAAAAAATAACGGATATTGTCTATACGAAACAAAAATATAGACATTCTCGAAATGACGTTTCAAAATGAAATATCGTTCAAAATTCTTTAAAGTACAAGCGGGGTGTCTTACCATCGAAAAAATTATGTTTCAAATATGAGACATGGTAAGAACAATTTGAACAAGAAATGAAACCGGTGTGTGTGAATACTTGAAAGTATATGAAAAGACAACACGCAAGTATTTATCTTTGGAAACACACGGTTTATTTATCATTTAAGCACAAAAATAAAATGAACACATTTAAAATCACACTTCCAAATTATAAAATCTGTTTAAAAATCAGGAAGTGGTTTGAACATTTCAGAACATGTTTTCTATATCTGAAAGTTGTCCTTCTTTCAGATATATTTGAGATTAAGATAAGAAATTTACCTTTTTCGCTCAATCTTAATTCTCAGAAAGTCAGCTGAAGTCATAAAGATATGATCGTGTCAGCTTCTCTCATCCTGTATAAGTCTCAAAGTCTAGTCAAAAATTTATTCACAAAACTTAGTCAAAAATTAAAATGACATAAAACAGTAAAACGATTAAAGAACGAGTTCTGATTTTAAGTAATCAGAAATCATAGTCTTACTCCTTTTGATATTATATGCTCCCCCTAAAATCATGCATCACAAAAATTTGTTAGTTAAACAAAAATGCAAAAATTAGTTATGCTCCCCCTCAAAATAATGTAGATCACCTTTAATCTTCTCTTACTCCCCCTGAGATCATGAGCAAACATTTAAAGTGCAGATATCCTTCAAACATAATAATAAAGAAAAATGATGAAAAAATAACAATATGTAACTTTATTAGGTAACAACCGATTACGTCTTAAGATTTAACATACCAAGCTTAGAGACAAGAAAATTAAATCTCTTTTCATCTAAGGGTTTGGTAAATAAATCTGCAAGTTGATAATCTGTTTTTACAAAATAAAGTTCAATTGTTCCTTTTTCTACATTATCTTTAATAAAATGATACCTGATGTCAATGTGTTTGGTTTTCGTATGTTGGATAGGATTAGCAGATATCGCGATTGCACTCTTCGAGTCACAATAAATTGGAATTTTATCAAACTTGAATCCATAGTCTCTTAGCTGTGTTCGCATCCACAGGACTTGAGAGCAGCAACTGGCAGCATCTACGTACTCTGCTTCAGCATTCGATGTGGAAACGCATAATTGTTTCTTTGATGCCCAGCTAACGAGCTTGTCTCCAAGGAATTGAATGTGACCTGAAGTACTCTTTCTGTCCAACATGCAACCTGCATGATCTGCATCTGAATAGGCAGTCAGTTGAAACCCAGTATCCTTAGGATACCACAGACCAAGATCTGCAGTGCCCTTCAGATATCTAAAAATCCGTTTGACAGCAGCCAAATGGGATTCTTTAGGAGCAGCCTGATATCTAGAACATAAGCATGTTGAAAACATAATATCTGGCCTACTTGATGTAAGATACATTAACGATCCTATCATACCTCTATAAGTCCTAACATCAACACTTTTACCCGAAGGATCAGTGCTGATCTTAGTACCTGGTGCCATCGGGGTTCCAATTGGTTTACAATTTTCCATTTTGTACTTCCGAAGAATGTCCAAAATGTACTTAGATTGGTTAATGAAAATCCCCGTAGAAAATTGTTTAACTTGTAATCCGAGAAAGAAATTCATCTCTCCCATCATACTCATTTGAAAACGTGACACCATGAGGTTAGAAAAGTTTTTGCAAAATTTTGGAGTTGTAGAACCAAATATTATATCATCAACATATATTTGAATAAGAATAATATCAACTTTTTCCTTTTTGATGAATAAAGTGGTATCTATCTTACCTTTGGAAAAACCGGACTTGACCAAGAATTTAGATAAAACGTCATACCATGCTCGAGGGGCTTGTTTTAAACCATACAGGGCTTTATCCAAGATGTAGACGTGATCTGGCTTCTCTGGATTGATGAACCCTTCTGGTTGAGATACGTACACTTCCTCTTTAAGAATGCCATTTAGAAAGGCTGTTTTCACAGCCATCTGAAAGACTGTGAAATTCTTATGAGCTGCGTAGGCTAGAAACATGCGGATTGCTTCTATACGCGCTACTGGAGCATACGTCTCATCATAGTCTATGCCTTCCTCTTGCCGGTAACCTTTGGCAACAAGTCTAGCTTTGTTCCTTATGACGATACCATCTTCATCCTTTTTATTCTTGAATACCCATTTAGTTCCTATCACGATTTTACCTTCTGGTTTTGGAACTAATCTCCAAACCTTTAGGGCTTCAAACTGATTGATCTCTTCTTGCGTAGCAGATACCCAATCCGAATCAGCAAGAGCCTCTGATACTCGCGTGGGCTCTATCTTACTAAGGAATGAGTCATGCATACATTGATTAAGAGTCGCTGACCTCGTTTGTACAGGCTTGTTAAGATCTCCAATTACTTGATGTAAAGGATGTTCTTTGGTCCAGCGATGCTCATGAGGTAGTGGAGTAGAGACTGATTGAATATGATCATCATCTAGAAATCCACTATCACGCTCTTCAGTTTGAATAATAGAAGGGGGGTTTGCAGTTGAAGTTTCAGGTGCAGAAGCATCAGTTGGAACAGCAGACTCTGGCTGTTTAGTAGACAATATATCACACCCAACTGAAACAGTTACTTATGGCTCATCAGTTACTTGTGTATCTTCAACTGTAGGAGTAATTGTTGGAATGTGAGTTTCTGACTGAACGGGGAATTCTTGTTCAGTTATGATTTCTGAAGTGACTGGATGATTGCAACTTGTGTCTTCAGACCTGTCAGTCACAACGGATTTAGTTACATTAGATCCTAGAAACTCATCATAAAAGAATTCAAATAACAAATCTAAATCAGTTAAATGTGAAATAGAAGTAGAAGCGTTATTCGAATTATTCGCTGTAGAAGTAGGTTCTGGACTGATCTGCCCAGAAGCTAATACTCCAGTGATCACGGGTTCTGAACTGAGTTGTTCAGAAGCCATGTCTTCATCAAATGTTACATTGACGCTCTCGACAAATGTCTTTGACTTTTTCAGATAAACACGATATGCTGCCGATGTTGAAGAATAACCAATGAAGATACCCTCGTCCGCCTTAGCACTGAATTTATTCAGACTCTCCCTGTCATTAAGTACGAAACACTTACACCCAAATACATGAAAATACTTGATTGTCGGTGTTCTGTTGTTGATAAACTCATATGGAGTCTTTTGAAAACGGAGGTGTATTATGGACCAGTTTTGAGTATGACATGCAATCGACACAGCTTCTGCCCACAAGAATAGATGTAGATCGGATTGGCTAAGCATAGTACGAGCGACCTCGACTAGCGTCCGATTTCGCCTTTCGACTACTCCGTTTTTTTCAGACGTACGAGCAGTAGAGTACTGATGTGAAATCCCTATCGATTCGAGATATTCGTCAACAATCTTGTTCTTGAACTCTGAGTACGAAGAAACTTGACTTGTCGCTGCATTTTCACCTGGGTCGTCTTTAAGAAAATAATGAGAACTTCCGGTGTCTCATCTTTTGATCGAAGAAATTTGACCCACGTGTATCTTGAGTAATCGTCCACAATAACCAACACGTATAACTTTCAACCAAACTCTGAGTTCTCATTGGACCACACAAATCCATATGTAACAATTCTAACAGAGAAGTAGTGCTTGGTTCAGGCTTCGGTTTATGCGGAGCTCTCTTCATCTTACCCTTCTCACATGCAGCACATAAGTGTTCTTTCTCGTATTTCAGCTCAGGAAGTCCTTTTACCAATTTCCCACTGACCAACTTGTTGATATAACGAAAGTTCAGGTGTGATAAACGTCTGTGCCAGAGCCAACTTTGTTGGATTGAAGCTTTTGTCATTAAGCAAACTTGATTGTCAATCTGAACTTTGGACAGGTTGATGGTATAGAGGTTTGTCTTGCGATGTCCACCTAAGAGTTCTGTGCCGTCTTCAGTACGAACCGAGCAACTCTTAGATTTGAAGTTGACCTCTAACCCTTTATCGCAGAATTGACCAATGCTAAACAGGTTGTGCCCTAAACCTTCGACATAACTCACCTTACTGATCGTTATATTGTCTTGAATGACGTCACCATATCCTAAGATTGGTGAAAGCTGATCGTTTCCAAATCTGACATTTCCACTGAATTTCTCTGTATAATTAGACAATAAAGCTTTTTGCCCAGTCATATGCTTGGAACATCCACTGTCCAAGTACCACATATGTCGGGTCTGCAAGAGAAATTAGGAAACAATAACTTTAGGTACCCATTTAAAAACGAGTTCTAACAGATTAGCACAAGATTTTGGTATCCACATGAAAATGGACCCTCTGTTCTTTTGAAAACCTTTAAAAATATTTGTTCTCGAAGAATACACATGATAAGATCCAAACCAATCAGAAGAATTATGAGAGTAAGCAAAATCATCTCTCCGTTAATAATAAGATGTAATAGAAATAGGAGATAATTGAATCAATTGCTTTATTGAATACTGCTTGTAAGAAGTTACAAGGTTTTGTTTATTTGAAGCAAATTGATCAACTACATCATTATCACTACTAACTGATCTATTACAAGAATTATCAGAAATTGATTCAGCTATCTCATCATCCTTCATTTTTGGTCGCCATTGGGTTCGAGCTTTCGACCTTTTCTTGCTTATATCTGAAACAAAAGATTTAGATTTATTAGGAAAATCAGATTTCTGAAAATGAGTTTTCTTTGGTTTACCAGTGTTAATCCGTTTCTGTGATTGCTGTTTCTTATGATTCTTACCTTTAGAATAATATTCAGCAGTCACAGAAATTGTAGATGATTCATCAGTTTTAAGAACACTTGGTAACACTTTTTCAGGTATAAGACAAGTAGAATGATCAGGAAGAGAAGCATTGAAGTCAAACATATCAATTTCTTCTATGCACCCACCATCAGAGTTTAAAAAATCATTTGCAGACGCAAATAAGTCATCAAAGTTATCAGTTGAAGATTGAGGTGCCTTTGAAACTGTAGAACACTTTGTATATTTAGATCTAAAAACAGTGTTCTTCAAAACTGTAGAAAACACACTTTGTTCAATATCTACCAAAAGTTTTTCATCAGATAAAACATTTCCAAGCTCAATTATTTTACTTTCAAGAATGAGTGGAGGAACATAAACCTTTACAATAGCAGGTTTGGCCTTCATCTCAGAAACAAAATAACTAGCAAAATAATCGTTTGAAAGAACTTTTGGTGTTTCTGAAAGATAACTATCATTTAACTTTGCATAGTTAAATGGTAGTTGCATTTTCTTTACATTCTTTCTATTTTCAGTTTCTTTGGCCTCATCTTCTTCTGATAATTTGGTAACAAATTTAGGTTTTAAATGAGTATGTTTACCAGCACAAGCAAGAAAATCAAAATTATAAAGTGCTGGTTGTTTTCTGATGGCTTTCTTAAGGTAATGAGGGTTTTCAAAACCAAGTCCCCATTTTTCCTTAACATCAGCCTCTTCGTTAGGTGCATTGAGAAAAATGGTTTGATCTGTTTGGCCTTGATAGTGGAAAATCTTATAGGTCCACAAAGTGGCCACTATGTTGCCACAGTGGCGGTGCAAGTGCACACCGGACACTATGATCGCTACAAGTAATAAAGTGGTAGAGTACTGAGATCGTTTCCACAGGGACTAGTCAACTAAGAATCAGAGACGTTTTCATGAACTTCTAGTGCTTGGTTGATTTTTGAGAACAATATCAATATTTTGTGAGTTTTAAGCGAATTAAACAACGATTAACGGAATTAACAGTATTAAAGATAGGATGTGGGTACAAGCATTGACTAAGACTGATGTAGTAACAACTTGGTTAGAAACAAAATGACACACGACAGCCGTAAAACCCTTTTCTCTCGAAAATGAGCTTCCTCGGAACGTGGCCACCTTGTCCCCACTTTGTCACCACGTTGGCCAACTCTAGACTTGCCGACTTAACTAAGTAAACCTCTAAGGATTTCAGTTCCACCAGTATAGATATGAACTCCCAAATCTCTTTGTGACACCCATATCAACCGACATTTGAACCTTAGTTAAAGTCATGCAAAAACCCGTATCTCTACGTGGTTATAAAAGACTT
This sequence comes from Arctium minus, assembly GCA_954870635.1. NCBI lineage: Eukaryota > Viridiplantae > Streptophyta > Magnoliopsida > Asterales > Asteraceae > Arctium > Arctium minus. The sequence goes on from OX941084.1 coordinate 51,606,452, forward strand.
TCTCAAATCTTCTTTGCATCACCCAAGCCGTATTTCAAATCTGCCCCTCTCGAGGTCTAAGATCTAATATTAACACTAACAAGTGATCGGCTTGTCTGCGTTGAGTTGAAGTCCCGACTCAAGTGACCAAGTCTAAGAGTTAGCAACGATAGCAACACCCAAGTGTTGCCTACTAGTCTTAGCTTTGGCTCATACCCACACCCAAGGGGGTGTTTAGCTCATAATGACAACAAAAGACATGGGAGAAGAAGGATAAAACTTAAACATAAAGTGCATAAATAACTAAAGAGCTACTGCCAAAGTGGTGACAAGGTGGACACTTTGGCGATAGCTTTTACAAAGAAGTTAAAATTAAATGCAACTAAATACAAGCTTCAGAGAGAGACTAGAAATTAAATGCTTAAGCTCCAGAAGTCTTCATTGCTCCTGGAAGTTGTTATGTTTTGAAATGGTTCCTTCAAGCTCCAATTTATAGCCCAAGGAAGAGAAAAGTGTGATGTGACTATTCCTCAAAAGTAGCTTTTAAGGAAGAGTGTTGAACTTTCCTTGGACCTCCACTTTTTGTCCTCTTCCTTGAATATTCTAGTGAAAGATCAGAAAGCTCTTTTCATTTCCTCAAAAGTCAATCTTTCCCAAAATGGCTAAATCTTATCAACAAATTTTCAACCCATGTTCAATGTGGTGACAAGGTGCCAGCAAGGTGGCCACTTTCTGCACAAAAGTTAGTGAAACCGAAATTTTTGCATTCTTGAGACTTCATCATAATGTTTGAACAATTAAGACCAAATGAGGGAGATGAGAAGCAAATTGGGTGGAAATGTGGTAAAACGAATATAAAAAGGGAGGAATTAACTCTCAATATTTGAGAGTTATCACACCCCCAAACTTGAGTAATTACTTGTCCTCAAGTAAAAAGAAAAGAACTAACAAAAAGGACTCGAAAAATGATCACAAATGGTTGCTTACTTTTGACGAATGGAAGACTCATACCGAATACTTTGATGTTTCTTGATTGAGCGAAGCACTTTGTTTGAAAAAGGTACCGCTTCTTTTCATGCATCCCAAAAATTTGACTTTAATCCATAGGGCTTGAATTGGGTTTGTGTTTATGGGTTTTTCAAATAAATTGCTCGATATGACCCCCAAACTTTTCTATTTGCATAACTCCAATTTCCTTTGGTTTGACTTTTTTTTTTTGTATTGCCATGACCATTTGACCGTTGACCGATCCCCAATTTATTTTTCATTTTTTTTTCTCTTTGTGTGCCAAAGTGGTGACAGCGTGCCGACAAAGTGACCACTTTGGCTTTGGGTCATCGGAAGAACGGTTTGTTTCTACTTTTGTACCAGCCCCCACTCCCCAAACGAAACCCTTCAATGTCCCCATTGAAAACGGAAGACATGTCTTCATTTCTACTTTAAAAAGGCTAGGTTTCAATTGGGAAAGTGTTTGGGCTTAATATCTAGGAAAGAAAGGCCTATATCACGTTAACAGTCAAAAATTGGTAGCAATCCAAGAGCAGACCTGTAAAAGAAATGAGCGTAAAACAAAAGTACCAGAATAAACCAAATATACGGTATGGCGAGTATGTCGATAGGAATAAGCATACAACCAACCGAGAACGAGTCAGAAAAACCATAAAAGACCACAAAACCCAAAAGGAATAAACAGACAAAGTTTGCACATAATGATGATGACCCAAGAATACTCACGGCTTACCCACCTCGGCAGAAGGGCCAGCCTCGACGCGACAGTGGCATGCGGAACGGTAGATGAAGGGGGTGGTGCTTAAGGTGGAAACCGGCGGCCGAAACGAATGATGTGGTAGTCGAAGCTTCCTCTGCCGACTGTCGGTGACTCCTCCGTCTATTCAGAAATGGATGCAGACCAACTTCTTCTTCTTCTCTTTTTTTTGGGTTTTTTTTTTTTTTTTTTTTTTTTTTTTTTTTTTTTTTTTTTTTGCTTTCATGGCTTCAAGTTACATAAAAAAAAATAAAAATGTAGAAGGAGGGAGTAGAAAGAAAGATAAAAGGGTTGATGGGATTAGAGAGAGTGATGATGGCTAAAAAGGTAGGATGGAATGTTTTTTTTTTCTTTTTTTTTTAAAGGTGATGGTGGTACTTTACGGTTTTAAGGTGATAAAAATGAAATGGTATAGATTAGGGAATAGAAAGTGAAATGATGTGGTGTGATGGGTTGAACAATGTGATGAAGAAAATGTATGACAAGAGGTTTGGAGAGGGAGTTGAGAGGTTGTGGATGGAATGATGGCTTCTTGGGGTTGAGAGTTTTGAAAAGATGTTTACTTTTTCACCTTTTGGGACTAAAAACATCTTTTAACTTCCAGCTTTTTCTTGGCATTATCTGCAGTCTAAAAAATTAATCTGCACAAGAAAACCAAATAAAATAAAATAAATAAAGGACAAAGGTAATAAAAATAAACAAAGGACAAAAGGAGAAATGAACAAAGTTGTGATGGCTGAGATTGGCATGGAATGACCAACGGACAAAAAGGAATTTTTCCATCCATGCAAAAAATTGGAAAACAGATCTGAAAATTAAATTTCATATTTTTTTTAACAGCTCAGTCCCAACGTGGCCACAAAGTGGCCACTTTTCACAACTCCGAAAATTTTCAAATTTTTTTTTGCAACAAAAATTGAAATGGTTAAAAATAAAAAGGACTGGGAAAAAAAAACATTTTATTAAAAGGCTATTTCAAGCCTTCTTGATACTCAACAAGAGGTTTTGGAGAATGACGACACACCATTAGACAAAAAATGTTTTTTCTTGTGTTTATGGTGGCTCAATCTCATTTCTTTCAAACACGGTTTCCCTCTTATTGGTGGTTGGATTTTCTTTGGACTTTCAAACTGAAGCTCATTTTCGCTCTCTTCTCCAAACTTTTCACCACACATTTCAATATCTACACCTAGGTCCTCACTCAACAAATTTATGGCCGAACAATCTTCCACTTCATCATGGAACTTAAGGGACTTGAAAACATTAAATGTCACTTGTTGGTCATTTACCCTCATAGTTAACTCACCCTTTTGGACGTCGATCAAAGTTCTACCCGTGGCAAGAAATGGTCGTCCTAAAATGATGGGGACGTTCTTATCGGCTTCATAGTCTAAAACTAAAAAGTCGGCCGGGAAAATGAATTTGTCAACTTGGACCAAAATATCCTCAATCTTACCCTTGGGATGTGCCAAAGATCTATCTGCTAATTGCAAGGTCACGGTGGTGGGTCGAACTTCTCCTATTCCTAACTTCTTGAAGATGGACAACGACATGAGGTTTATGCTTGCTCCTAAGTCACACAAGGCATGACCAACTTCCTTACCTCCTATCGAACAAGGGATGGTGAAACCACCCGGGTCCTTTAGCTTAGGTGGAATTTTGCAAGTGAGGAGGGCAATACTCTCTTTTGTCAAAGCTACCGTTTCAAATTCGCTCAACCTTTTCTTTTTGTTAAGGATGTCTTTCAAAAATTTAACATAGCTTGGCATTTGCTCGAGAGCTTCTACCAAAGGTATGTTAATATGTAGTTGTTTAAAAATGTCCAAAAACTTTTTGAAATGATTATCGACATTTTTATTCTTCATCCTACCGGGAAAATGGAGGTCTCTTAAGTCTAGATCCGATTGGCTAGGACTTGCCTTTTTGTGTTGTGAAGTGGGCACTGTCTCACCACTTTGGTGAGGCTGATCTGATGGCAAAACAGTCCGTGAAGGGGCTGTTGCATTCTGTCCCGAAGGTGGGCACTTTCCAGCCACGTTGGCTGGAAAAAGTGATGGGAAGTTCTCTTTGTCAAAAGCATGTGTGGTATCTTCTTGCACAACGGTATCCACTAAGACTTCCTCACTGGGTTTGGGTGCTCTTGTTTCACTTCTTAAAGTCACGACCTTAACGTGTTCCTTACCCTTAGGGGTTTCGGTGTCACTAGGTAAAGTGCCCACTTGTCTCCCTTTCAACTCGGCGGCAAATTGCCCCAATTTAGTCTCAAAACCTCTCAAAGTTGCATTGGTTTGGTTTATAAAACCTTTGAGTAGAGATTCAAGCGAACCATTACTCTCCGATGCATTTTGTTGTCTCGGTACATATGGTTGTGAGGATTGCCCACTTTGGTATGTATGAGACGGTCCTTGTTGAAATCCCGGGGGATTTGGTGGTCGGTTTGGGACTTGATGAACCCCTGGGGGTTGAAGTCCTTGATTACCCGACCATGAGAAGTTCGGGTGATTTCTCCAATTTGGGTTGTAAGTTGGAGAAAATGGGTATTCCTAGAATGGTTTCCTACATAGTTAACCGAGGCGGGATTACCGGGACAACACTCAAAAGCATGATTCTCACCACAAAACACACAAGATTCATTTATGGCTTGGAGTTGGTTCTTTTCTCCATTTAAGTTCATGTTATTTTTTACCAAGTTAGTTAAAGCTACAATTTGTGCGTTTAAGGCGGTGATGGCATCAATGTCGTGAACACCCGATGCATTCTTGGGATCAAGAGCGCGTGGGTTTGACCAATCGGTGTTATTGTTGGCCACTTTCTCCAAAATATCATATCCTTCGTTATAAGTCTTAGAGGTGAAAGCGCCACCGGCCGTAGCATCAAGAATAATTTTAGCGGAATTAGTGAGGCCATTATAAAATGTCTGTAATTGGATACAATGAGGGATTCCATGATGAGGACATTTTCTAATTAAGTCTTTGAATCTCTCCCATGCATCCGAAACCGCTTCATCCTCCTCTTGTCGAAACATCAAAATTTCGTTTCTAAACTTCACATTTCTAGTTGGAGGAAAATATTTTTTTAAAAATTTTTCGGCCAAACTTGTCCAACTATCAATGGAGTGAGGAGGTTGAGAATCTAGCCAATCTTTTGCTCTATCTCTCAATGTATAAGAGAAGAGCGTAAGCCGTAAGGCTTCTGTTGTAACACCTTGAATGCGAAAATGATCCGTCATTTCTAAAAATGATTTTAAATGTGAGTGCGGATCTTCCGACGGTAACCCTCCAAATTGACCCATTGCTTGGATCAATTGAAACATTACCGGTTTTAGTTCAAAAGTTTGTGCTACCATGTTGGGCCTAAGAATACCCGATTTTAATTGATCAAATTCGGGTGTTGCATAGTCCCGTATTCCCCGTTCTTTATCGTCGGCAATTCTTATGATTGTTTCATTAGGTGGTGGTGGAGGATCTCTACCATTTCCAGCCATGTTTTGATTTTGCCGACCTCTTCTACCTCTTCTTCGTCTTTTAACGGTTCTTTCAATTTCGGGGTCAAGAGGTACAAGTTCACCGTGTTGTAGCCTTGTCATACAACACGGAAAATACTAAAAATAAAAGACACAAGCAACTCAGGCTCGAATGAAAAGTCAATATCTTAGGATTTAAAATCGCGCTAGTCCCCGGCAACGGCGCCAAAAACTTGATAGCGGAAAATCGTATAGGTCCACAAAGTGGCCACTATGTTGCCACAGTGGCGGTGCAAGTGCACACCGGACACTATGATCGCTACAAGTAATAAAGTGGTAGAGTACCGAGATCGTTTCCACAGGGACTAGTCAACTAAGAATCAGAGACGTTTTCATGAACTTCTAGTGCTTGGTTGATTTTTGAGAACAATATCAATATTTTGTGAGTTTTAAGCGAATTAAACAACGATTAACGGAATTAACAGTATTAAAGATAGGATGTGGGTACAAGCATTGACTAAGACGGATGTAGTAACAACTTGGTTAGAAACAAAATGACACACGACAGCCGTAAAACCCTTTTCTCTCGAAAATGAGCTTCCTCGGAACGTGGCCACCTTGTCCCCACTTTGTCACCACGTTGGCCAACTCTAGACTTGCCGACTTAACTAAGTAAACCTCTAAGGATTTCAGTTCCACCAGTATAGATATGAACGCCCAAATCTCTTTGTGACACCCATATCAACCGACATTTGAACCTTAGTTAAAGTCATGCAAAAACCCGTATCTCTACGTGGTTATAAAAGACTTTCTCAAATCTTCTTTGCATCACCCAAGCCGTATTTCAGATCTGCCCCTCTCGAGGTCTAAGATCTAATATTAACACTAACAAGTGATCGGCTTGTCCGCGTTGAGTTAAAGTCCCGACTCAAGTGACCAAGTCTAAGAGTTAGCAACGATAGCAACACCCAAGTGTTGCCTACTAGTCTTAGCTTTGGCTCATACCCACACCCAAGGGGGTGTTTAGCTCATAATGACAACAAAAGACATGGGAGAAGAAGGATAAAACTTAAACATAAAGTGCATAAATAACTAAAGAGCTACTGCCAAAGTGGTGACAAGGTGGCCACTTTGGCGATAGCTTTTACAAAGAAGTTAAAATTAAATGCAACTAAATACAAGCTTCAAAGAGAGACTAGAAATTAAATGCTTAAGCTCCAGAAGTCTTCAATGCTCCTGGAAGTTGTTATGTTTTGAAATGGTTCCTTCAAGCTCCATTTTATAGCCCAAGGAAGAGAAAAGTGTGATGTGACTATTCCTCAAAAGTAGCTTTTAAGGAAGAGTGTTGAACTTTCCTTGGACCTCCACTTTTTGTCCTCTTCCTTGAATATTCTAGTGAAAGATCAGAAAGCTCTTTTCATTTCCTCAAAAGTCAATCTTTCCCAAAATGGCTAAATCTTATCAACAAATTTTCAGCCCATGTTCAACGTGGTGACAAGGTGCCAGCAAGGTGGCCACTTTCTGCACAAAAGTTAGTGAAACCGAAATTTTTGCATTCTTGAGACTTCATCATAATGTTTGAACAATTAAGACCAAATGAGGGAGATGAGAAGCAAATTGGGTGGAAATGTGGTAAAACGAATATAAAAAGGGAGGAATTAACTCTCAATATTTGAGAGTTATCAGGCCTCTTGCATAGAGTTTGGCTTCGAGACCATTTACCTGCAGTTTATGAACAGTTAGTGCAGATTCTTTCTTATCAAACTTATACTTAGAAATTTTAACTTCAAAATCAGAAATATTCTTTTCAAAACAATATACTTGAAGTTTAGAATCAGAAGCAGACTTGCGTAAAGAATCAATCAGATCTTTGTTCCCAATAACAGACTTATTGAGTTCAAAGATCTTATTGTTTCTTTTAGCAACTCTGTCTTTTTCTTTCTTCAGTTTTACTTGAAGATCATTAAGCTCAACCATCATAGCTTCCATTTTGGTTATAAAATCTTTTTCAGTTAAATTTAATACCTCATCAGCTGTCTCGTCATCTGACTCATCATACTTCACTTCTTTTCCCATTAGACAGAGATGAGCAACTTCTTCTTTCTCTTCTTCTTCACCATCTGAATGATCCAACCAAAATTCGTCCTCAACCATTAATGCTATGCCAACTTCTTGCTGTTTGGCCTGTAGCAGTTTGTTCTGATAGTACTGAGAATTACGAACTTTTGGCTTTCTACAATCTTTTGCAAAATGTCCAATCTTGCCACAGTTGTAGCATTTGACTGGATCACTTCCTGGCTTTTCGGCAACAGTGTAATCATTCACGAACTTCTTCCTTTCATCAGGTTTTTTCTCAACATATCTGTTTTCTTCATATCTCTTTCCTTCCACCCTCTCTCGGTGCTCATGATTCTTTGAACTTGATGAAGAATACCTTTGAGAAATTGATCCCGACTTCTTGTAGAATTTCTTTTGAAAGGCACGGGTCAGTAACATCATGGCTTGTTTCAGACTTTCTCTATCATCACCATCTGATTCAGATTTTGACTCATAACTCGTAAGCACTTTCTTCTTTTTCTTCTTCTCTGCCTTTTCTTTCTTCTTCTTTCCAACAACCAAAGCAATCGGATCAAGAACCTTTTCAGCCTTCTTCTTTTCAACTCTTTTCTCCTCAACCCCTTCTTCATTCTGTCGTAAAGTCTCATAGACTTCGTGAAGAGGTATGTCATTCAAGTTTTTCATCTGCTTCATCCTACGTGTATGTTTCTTCCATTCAGGTCGTAGGATACTCAGGAATTTGACATTGTTTTCCAGCTGCTTCTTTGTCACTTTGTTCTTCGTCAGTTCATTCAGAAGCAAAGTAAACCGTTCATAAGTATCTTCCAAACTCTCATTATCTTTGGCTTTGAATTCCTCGTAGCTATTGATGCAGTTAGCCACTTTCATCTGATTCCCGACCTTGGATCCCATCATCATCTTTTGCAATTGATCCCACATCTTCTTAGCATCATCCTTGTAGCTATCAATCTTGATGTAAATCTCATTAGGAATGCTTTGAAGTAGAAGAGATCTTGCTTGCTTGTCTGCTTTATATCGACTTTTCCGTTCTTCAGAGTACTGAGATAAATCCACTTTAACTGGTTTTGTCTTTTGGTCTCTTTCTTCATCACCATGTCCACTATCAGATGAATCATCATCAGCAGGTACTTGAACTATGATTGGTGCCATAGGACCTTCTGTAATTGACAAAAGAATATTCTCTCCATTTGTGTGCCAGTCCACGAAATTAAGGAATCTGTCATTCCATTGTTCATACTCTCCTTTAAACAGTACAGGAGGCTTGACATCAGTGCCAATGGAAAGTGCATCTTTAGAAGTCATCTTGATAAAACCTGTTTGAAAAATATATGCAATAAGAAACTAGAAACTGATCGTTAGTCCAAATGAAACAATCAAGAAAATACAGAAACTTGAAATATAAAATCAGAAATTTTGATCACAATTAAAACTATGTCCCCCTTCGCAGACTTAGCACGGGGGTCCCGCTACCCGGTTAGTGGGTGGGTCAAGGGGCAACGCCCTTGCGGGGTCGAGGGGCAGCTCCCCTAGAGAAAAAAATTTGACTATTAAAGGCCATATTACAGTTTTAATAATTTCTCAGAGAAAAAAAAATTCTAAGTAAACCAAGCTTTGCGCAACACATGGGGTACGCAAACCACTACTTTGCGTATCTCGCTGAATACGCAAACCACACTTTGCGTATCACTCTACTTGCGCAAACTATACTTTGCGTGTCAAACAGCTTACGCAAACCTCCCTTTGCGTTTCGAATATGTTACGCAAATCAATTCTTATGACGAGTAGCTTTGCGTGCTGAGAAGGTTACGCAAATCTTCCTTTGCGCATCTAGTTACTTGCACAAAACTCATTTTGCGATTCAAGAAGCTTACGCAAACCTCCCTTTTTCGTATCAAGAAGCGTACGTAAATCAAACTTCACGTATCACACTTCAGCTTTTCGTATCACTTCATATACGCAGACCTTAACTTCTTGATACTTGAAGGATACGCAAACCTCAATATCAAAACACTGAAATTTCTCAATGAATCTTGCGCAAACTTCTAAAGAACATGCGCAAACCTTGATGAACTTGCGCAAAGTATGGATCTTGCGCAAACTTCAAAACTCTAACAAATCTACACCAGAATCCACTCTAGACCTCGAATTACAATATGAAAATTTGAGAATTTACTCGCCTAAACAACTAGAACACAATTCTAACATCTAATTTCGATCAAATACACAAAAATGTACAAATCGATATGAATACAGTGTTCTTGACTCGTGAACTCCAAACTCAACAAAAATCAAAATCAAAAAACGATTACAGTGCAATTCTTGAAATTACCTATACAGACCCAATCGATTACACTTTTCTAACAAAACCTAATAAAAAACAACTCGAAATTCACACAAAAACTCGAAATCGATCTGGACATTGGAGAACACAGTGTCGAACATTTTCTTGATTTGATTTGGATCTTCTCTGATACCAATTATGTGTCCCTGAATCTAGTTTCTAATCACAAACAATTAATCAAACAAACAAGATTGATCCAATTACCTGTTTGATTTACTTCAAGAAAAATTACAAGATTACACTTTCTCTCTCTAGAACACTCTTTCTCTCTCTACAGATTTCTCTCTCTAAAAATACAACTGAATAATACGCTTTTCTTCTATTAACTACGAATTACAAAGGAAAGGAAACTATTTATACCTACAACTAAATACAACAAGGAAACAAATAAATACGATACATTGACTTTTATTACAAAAGACCTTGACTTTAATGAGATTTGACTTTCTCAGCTTTGACTTTCTTGACCTTTGACCTTCAGTCTTCTTGATCTTGTATCCAACATATTTATGCTCTAACAAAAACTCACCTGGATCTCTCGCGAAGGACTCTCTACTAACACTTTAAGAACGAACACCTATCAAAACAGTAAAGATAAAATAAGGACTACAATACCTCCAACTGGGTTACTCTCGGGTAATGATAACACCCACTACGCCCGGGATGCCGACTCCCGACCTTGCTCAGGTTGCCGCCTCCCGGCTCGCCCTCCTTACCCCTGGGCTGCCGACTCTCGGCCCTGCTTGGGTTGCCGCCTCCCAGCTCCCATCTACTTTCCCCCAGGCCGTCGACTCTCGGCCCTGCCCGGGTTGCCGCCTCCCAACTCCCATCTACTTTCCTCTGGGCTGCCGACTCCCGGCCTTTCCCGGGTTGCCGACTCCCGGCTCGCTCACCCGACTCCCAGGTGCGAAGATTCTCGAACTGGGTTTCCAGTCGAGGGTTTTTAGGGGAAACGAAGGGAACAATTTCTCTTGAAATCAATTCACCAGTACACCCTTTTTTTAAAAATAAAGCAAGAGATTAATTCCCCTCAACACCTAATCCCAAAATCACACATCGATGAACCACAAACAAGTTTAGAAGATGCACAATAAACCAAGGATTCTAAACTTGCTAAACCACCATCTAAACAAAGAATTTAAGAACCAAGATGGGGAGGATTGATTACCTTTAATAATAGATGAAGAAGCCTTCTTCCAATTTGCACTTCCTCTTCCAATGGATTTCACCCACAAATCTTCCTGGTTCTTGCTTAGCCGCCTCTATTAACAATAGAGAATGAGAAATGGGAAGATTAGGGTAAAACCCCCTTTTTTCCCTTATTTACAACTTGGTCCCCCAACTTTAGGCTTGAACTAAACCCCACTCAACTCTCATCTTAGTACTTTTGAGCATGGTTATTACATGTTCTTTCTTGTATTTCAGCTCAGGTAATCATTTGACCAAATTTCCTTGCACCAACTTGTTTATGTATCTGAAATTGAGGTGAGAAATCCTTTTATGCCATAACCATCTCTATTGCATAGAGGCTTTAGACAGTAGACACACAACATTATCAGGCTTGACATTGGACATATTGATCGTGTATAGGTTTGACTTTCTAGTGCCGACCAAGAGTTCTTTTCCATCTTCAGTTCTTACACAACATCTCTTGGCTTTGAAGTTCACTTCTAAATCTTTATCGCAAAATTGACCAATGCTGAATAAGTTATGTCCTAGGCCTTCAACATAACTCACCTTCTTGATCGTTACGTTCTCTTGAACAACATCTCCATATCCCAAAATTAGTGAAAAATGGTCATTAGTGAAACACATGTTGCCGCAAAATTTCTCTGTATAATTAGAAAAAATATCTTTCTGCCCTGTCATATGCTTGGAACAGCCCGAATACAAGTACCACATATGACGAGTCTGCACAGGAGAAATCAAGCAACGATCGGTTTAGGAACCCATTTATAGATGAGTCCTTTCATGTTAGCATCAGATTTTGGTACCCATTTGAATTTGGGTCCTTTTATCTTTTGAAAAACATTGAAATAATATATATGATAAGATCCAAACCAATTATCAGAATATTATCGAGTAATAAAATCATTTCGACCGCATGTGGAACACTAAATAGTAGAATGACATAATTGGATCAATTGCTTTATTGTATAAACCTTGCAAGGAAGTACAAGTTTTGTTTTATTTGAAACAATATGATCAACTACATCAGAACTACTAACAGATTTCCTATTACATTCTGAATCAGAAAACGATTTTGTGGACTCTTCAACTTTCTTCGGTCTCCACTCAAGCTTTGCTTCAGACCTTTTAAATATCATATCTGAAATATAAGATTTATATTTGTTAGAACTATGAGATTTCAGAGTTTGTCTTTTCTGTGACTTACTAGTGTTGGTATGTTTCTGTGAGTGCCTTTCTTTTGCTTCTTACTTTTAGCATAGTAAGTACTCACATGAACTATTTCATCAACCTTAGTTGGCGATTCACCTTTTCAAAAACACTAGGTAAAGCATCAGATTTGATCACAAAATCAGAATGATCAGGAGGTCTAGCATTGAAATCAAATTTTTCAACACTCATCAAAACATCCATCGGAATTTAAAAAATCAACTTCGTCCTCAAATAAATCACCATCATCATCATCAGATTGTGATGCCTTGGAAGATTTAGGAAACATAAAATCGTTAAATTCTTTTGAACACTGTTTTTGATTGGGCATTTGATCAAAATCTAAAGGTTTTGGGTTAGCAAAAATGTTGCCCATAAAAGCTTTACAAGATGAAGGATCTGAATCAGTAGAATTATTTTCACATGCTCTTTCTGACTCTGATTTATCATTTGTAAACTTCAGACTTGAAATCAGTGTTCAACAACACAGTGGAAAACACAATCTTCTCTAAGTCAACCAAAATCCTTTCATCTACTAAGGTATTCTCAATCTTAGAAATTTTACTTTCCAAGATGAGTGGAGGAACATAAATCTTTGATTCAACCGGTTTTGCCTCCATTTCCTCAATAGAATAGCTTTGAAAATAATCATTGGATAAAAAATGTGGTTGTTCAAACAGATGACTATCATTCAACTTGTCATAGCAAGATGGTAATTGTATTTTGGTTGTGTCTTTCTTGTTTGAATCTTCCTTAGCCTCAACTTCGTCAGATGACTTGGTGACAAATCTGGGTTTTAACTTGGGGCATTTGTCAGCCACTTGTAAAAAATCAAAATTGTACAAAGTTGACTGTTTCTTAATTGCTTTCTTTAAGTAATGTGGGTTGTCATACCCAATACCCCAGTTATCTTTAAAAATTTTAAACTCCTTTGGCTTGGTGAGAGAATAGGTTGGTCCGTTTGACCTCTAGCATAAAGCTTATCTTCCAAACCATTTTTCTTTTTCAGCAAAGTTTTATTTTCAAACTTCAACTAATAAAATTTGACAACAAACTCTTATTTCTCAAGTTCACACAAGTTGAACTTGGATTGAATGTCAGATACTTGATTTTCTAAATAAATCTTTTGTTTTTCAAAATTGTCAGAATCTTTGTTCAAAGAATCAATCAACATTTTATTCCCAACAATTTTTTTTGAGATCAAATATTGTTTGACACTTTTTCGCAACAATGCCTTTTTCCTTTTTAAGTTTATTTTGAAGATCTTGAAGCTTGACCATCATGGATTCCATTTTCTGTAAAAAAATCTGATTCAGAAAAATTATTTACCTCCTCCGATAATTTATCATCTGACTCATCATATGTCACTTTCTTCCCCATCAAACACATGTGAGCTGTTTCATCTCTCTCATCTTCAGAATCAGTGAAATCTAGCTAGTGGTTGTCCTCAGCCATTAGTGCCTTTCCAGCCTCTTTCTGCTTGGCCAGAAGCATCTTGTTCTTATAGTAATATGAGTTCCTTACTTTCGGCTTCCGACAGTCTTTGGCAAAATGGCCGATCTTTCCATAGTTATAACACTTTACTGGCTCTTCCACTTTCTTTTCCTCATACTTGTTCACATATTTTCTTTCTTCCGAATTTCTCTCTTCATACTTCTTACATTCAAATCTTCTGTCCTCATACCTTCTGCCTTCAACCCTCTCTTTGTGCTCATAGTTGCGCGACCCAGATGAATAATGCTGACTGTTGGAACCCGACTTCTTGTAAAATTTCTTCTAAAATGCTAGAGTTAGCAAGATCATTGCTTGCTTTAAGTTTTCACCATCGTCAGAGTCTGAATCAGCACTATTTGACTCATCTGAATCTGTCACAACAACCTTCTTTTAATTTTTCTTATCTTTCTTCTCTTTCTTCTTCTCAACTACCAAAGCTACAGGGTCAGCAGCAGGTTTTTCACTCTTCTTTTTCTCTTCTCTCATCTCCTCAACTTCCTCCTCATTCTGACAGAGAGTCTCATAAACTTCGTGTAGAGGAATGTCGTTCAAATCTTCCATTTGTTTCATTTTTCTTGTATGCTTTTGCCACTCGGAATGTAAGACACTCAGAAACTTTACATTGATCTCAATATGATCCTTTGTAACTTTGTTCTTTGTCAACTCATTAAGTAAAGAAACAAATCAGTCATAAGTTTCCTCCAAGCTTTCACCATCATTGGCTTTGAATTCCTCGTAGTTGTTTATGCAATTTGCAGCTTTCATCTGGTTTCCAATCTTAGACCCCATCATCATTCTCTCCAATTGATCCTACATCTCTTTGCAGTAGCCTTGTAGCTGTCAATCTTTATGTATATCCCATTTAGAATACTCTGTAGATGTAGGGACCTTGCCTGCTTGTCAGCCTTGTATCTCTTCTTTTGTTCATCTGTATATTTGGAGATGTCAACAACTACCTTCTTGGTCATGAGCTCTCGGGGCTGTTCATCTGTACAGTTGCTTTAATTGGCTTCATGACACCTTCATCAATAGACTCCTTTATGTATTCTCCATTGTCATGTCTGTCTATGAAATCGAGAAATTGGTCTTTCCATTGCTCGTATTCGCCTTTGAATAATACTGTTGGCTTGACATTAGTTCCAATGGTTGGTGGCTCGTATTCGCCGTTGTCATGTCTGTCTATGAGATCAAGAAACGTATCGAATCGCTTATCGAGCGAGATTTCTTGGAGAGGGATGGGTCAAATAGAAAGCTAGACCAATACCTTGCTTGAAGAAGGTTATGATGGGATTAGTTTCTCAGTTGAAATTGCACCTCATGTTGCTAGTCAAATATTGCATTCTTTGACTTTCTGCTTGTCTCATATTCCCTTATCCTTGACGCCTTTAGTTGTGACTAGAGATACAGAAGCCCAATGCCTTTTCAGGCAAGAACCCAGACCTTCTAAGCCCGTTTTTAGTAAGAAAAAAAGTTTGGGCCTCCAAAACCAAATTTTAGAAAAAGGTGGTGGTCAGATAGGTCATTGGATCGGACTGTTACTCATCCATTTGGGTACGGAAAATGTATCTTAGAAATCGAATGCGGTTATTGATTTTATGCACTTACAAGCTAAAGAAAGAGGAAGCAGGAAAAAAATATATTTTATTTAGTGGTTTTAACCAATTTATATATCGAAAGTATTTATAAATTAACAAAATTGAATTTAGATAACTCGAATAACATCCTGACACCGTATTTGATACAACTATTTTTACACTCAAGTTAATCAATTCATGAGTATAGCGTTAATGAAATATTCAAGGTTTTAAATGGTGTCTAGACGAGATCAAGTGTTTTTTTAAGACCAACTATGTACGTCATGCATGTACATGTATGTTTTCTACCACTATTTAATGATATTACATAATTTAAACTCATAAAAAGATTATATATATATATAGATGCTATAATATCGACCGTCCATTCTTATGTATCAAAGTACAACATATAGACATGTTCTGACTGTACAAAACATAAAATTAATATGTAGATGGCTTATACATCATTAGAGAATCCAATAATCAAGAAACATACCATAATGGTCGTGTGACATAATAGTCTGTTTGATGAGTCATGGCTCTTCGACCTCTCCTCTAGTAGTTCAACAATGTCGTTCACATGTCAATCACATTACTACGTACGTCACAAGTCGATAGTAAAACATTCTAACATAAACCGACAACTCATATATATGTCCATCCTTTGTGAAGTCCTAATACATTTACTATGTTAGTTCAACAATATGACTGAATTTGATTTTGATGTGCATCATGAATATAGTAAAGTGAGGTATGCCTATTTCATTCATAATGAATATATATGGTATTTTCTATATGCCTTTCAACATGAATATTAGATCCAACATATTTTAGCAAGACATTAAGTATGTATTATATATAGGCTGATATGATGGTATGCAATAGTTCATCTGTTTGATATGCAATAATCCATGGTCATTAATTTGAAAGATATTAAAGTTAGCTAAAACAAATGAATAGGAGGGAAACTCAAATTTTATTTCCCACCATGGCAAATTACTAATCACATATCTTGTTTTTCATGTTTATACTTTGTATGTCAACATTCTTCTAATAGAAATGTCGACCTTAGTCGGTTGGCTAGCTTCTCATGTCGTTAATCCTTCGGAATGGCATCCGTTACCTCCTTAATTTCCCTTGTAAAGGGTTTTGAGTGGTAAAGCATTTTGTGGAATCAAGGTATAAGACTTGCGTAATATACAAACATCATTAAGGATATGTCGGAACCATGAGTATCATGTGATATTCATCATGAGTGTATATAATATCATCATGAGATGAATATCAAATGCTACGTTGCATGCCAGATATTAAAACATACCATAAAAGTATTTATAAAGGAGACAAGATAAAGATATAGACATACAATTAAGGATGTGAGTATACCCGGTAAAAACTCAATGTGGAATCCATATTCCATCCGATCTTCTTGTCCCACAGGAAATTTTATCACATGCTTACACTAAAATTTATGCCCTTTTGTACATGTGATCAAATGGAAAGGTTGCAACCCAATCCTTATGTGAACAATACAATGAAGTTTCATTTCATTCCTTGCAACCTTTTTTTTTTCTTTTCAAATGTGTCTTCAACCCTATTCATAATATCAATAACATCAATATGTGGTTATAGGTTCGCCTTATGCATGTAAACCATAATGAAGATGATGCACATACCATAATTTTTGCTTGTATAGTTATGCCCCATCCCTTATGTTTGGTCCCGTCTCCGTAGCAAATGCACCCATAAGGAATTCACCTTTTGAGTTTGGGTTTGTTTGTATCCTTGATAAGTGTACACGGAAAGCGATTAAAAAAATAATGTTTTAAAATTCTCCTAAGTTGGTCATTCTAATCACGTCTTGCATCTTGCTCAATAAAATGCATCTTATCATTGACAATTATCCTTGGTCAGAAGATTCATGTCCTGAACAACTTATTACCTAAAAATTTATTGAGGCGTAACATTATACCTTATAAGATATAACTTTACCCCGGGGCCCGGGGGATGCATTGCTTCGTGGTAGGGTCCCAGGCCTCCAATAAAACCCACCAAAAATTTCTAAAGAGGTTATAATTTTTTTAGTAAAATTTTGGCCCCCAATAAGAAGAAGGCAAAGGCTTTAACCTAATGTCCTGATCCTACTTTTGAATCAGTCAATCTATAGCATACACAGACACAACCGGAAACAACAGTCTCATTTTTTACTCCAAAGTCCAAAAGAACGACCACTCACCACTAGGCACCGACTCACTATAATGTGCAATTTTGTCTAGAATCTAGAGACTGCAATGTGCAATTTTGTTTAGAATCTATTTACTTTTTCACTAGGTTTGTTGCAAATTGGTTTAATGCCAAGTGTACAAATTTGTTTAATGGTTTGTCCCTCTAGCTATCTAGTTCATCAGTCAAATTTTGTATTAACATGTAATGTGTTCATTTGCTTTAAGTTTAAACGAAATAGAAAAATATATAAAGTAGTATAATGTGTCAGTTTAACTGAAATAGTAAGAAGTTAAGTTAAAACCAAACTGAATAAGTTATCTTTATTCGGTTAACTGAACCATTTAAGCCGAAAATAATTAACCCGAAACCATTTTGGTTCAGATGAATTATTCGGTTTCGGAAGTTTTTTGACACCCTAAAGGACGAATTCATATATGAACCTGTATGATTTACATATAAATTATATGTTCATATATGAAACAGTGTAATACACATATGAACTCTTTTAACTAATTCATATATGAACCCTTATGATTCATATATGAACTATACGTTCATATATGAATCAGTTAATTAGTTCATATGTGAATCACAAAGGTTCATATATGAATCTGTTAATTAGTTCAACTGATTCACATATGAACCTACATTTAATTAGTTCATATTGGAATCAGTTAATTGGTTCATATATGAATCACAAAGGTTCATATATGAATTAGTTAAAAAGGTTCATATGTGAATTAAACTGGTTCACATATGAACATATAGTTCATATGTAAATCATACAGGTTCATATATGAACCTGTCTCGTGTATTTATAAAAATTACGAAACTGTCATTTTATTTTTGGAATAGCCGCAACTTTTGACCGATCAAAGCCGTAATTGTTGACCAGTCAAAGACGCAATATTTGACTGGTCAAAGCCGATCTTGACCGAATGAAAGGCTAGGATTACTTATCTGTTTCTCATATATTTAGCGTTTCTCAAATGAACCTCTCCCTATATATATATATATATATATATATATATAGGGAGTTTCTTTTGCAAACCATGTAGTTTGTACAAACTTTGTAAACTCTCTCCAGCCAATCAGAATTCACGGTTTAATTATAATCGTAATTAATTAATTATAAACCTATAGGGGTATTCATGTAAATCTGTTTATTTTAAAATAATAAACAATTTTTTAAATATTTTAATTATGGCAGTGCGTATCTTTAGGGATTGCAACATCTTCTACCGATTTCTTGATTTTCTACGATGTTGTGAATCATTGTTATCTCATATTCGATTAACAGTGATTTGCAGAAAATTTTGATAGAGCAACAAGGGTTTACGATGGATGATTGTTACCCGATGAATGAAACATATGTCAGTGAATTGGATGTTTCACCGCATTTGTTTCAGATGCATGAAGGTGTCGGCGACAATGAAAACGGCGTTGGTTCGTCACGACATTTGTTACAGATAAATGAAGGTGTCACCGGAGATGAAAACGGTGTTGGTTCATCTGGAACCCGTTATCTGACGACGAAGAGGATGTTAACTCCGATCGTGAAGTCGATGATAGTGGTATGGTTTTAATGATGTGATTCCTTTTGTTTGTATTTACCATATTAGAAGCAATTCTTATTGTAATGGGTGTTGATGAATATTGTATCGAGGTGGATCATGAATATGTGCTTAGTAAATGTAATGTGTTTCTATGGTATCAATGTGGTAAACAGATCAACGACGTTTCCTCGTTTATTTTGCAAAGGTTCAATGTTTTAGTGTTTTAGTGTTTGTATTTGATTTTTTCATTAATCAAGAAATAATTCTTTCGCATATGGGTGTCGTTACTGTGTTCAAGAGCTCATGATGGCAGGAAGCTTGGAGCAACAGTTGTAGCATCATGAAGTTGAAGTTTGAAGAAGTGGATGTTCCTTAATCAATGTCTTGTTCTTAAAGTTAGTTGATAATTGTTTATTTTTTAAATCTTCATTAGTGATGGGATATATCAATAAATTCAATATCAACTCCAAGGAATGCATGTAACTAGATACAATTCTTTATCTGATGCATTAGTTCATCGTGTCCATGTGTAGTTTACATGTTGTCTCTTTCTGTGGATTTCATTATGTTATATTTTGTATTCCATGTTTTGCATTTTTTTTTGTCAATTTAATGATTATGTGTTTTATGTAAATAATATTTTTCTTGTAGTGTTAATGATGAACCAAGATCTCTAAATCCTTAGAGAGAGAAAGTAGAGAGAGAGTAACAATGGAGCGCAAAGTAGTAAATCTCAATAATGTGCGTTTTAAACTTCTTACATCCAACAAGACCAAAGGGACTTAAATAACCCTGGTCAGATACAATACTGATAAGCACTAAACACAGTATTGACCAAGTCCTATAAATACAATGATTACTATAAAATCAGACCTAACAGTAACCATTCGAATCTTTTCAAATTCAAACAGTTAATAGGTGTAACCCTGAATCAACAAATGACTCAGTTAGAATGACTGTCAATGACACAAAGTCACTGAGTAACACAAAGTTACTATATAAGGAGCTGGTTTGATGTAGACTCCCCAGGTCTTCCATTCAATCATCGAATAACACATGGTTATCTATGAACGTTCTGACAGAAAACAAATTTTTGTGTGCTCGTGCATGTATTAGAATAAAAATAAGCATACATGATTGCTTTTTAATATAGGCTCAAAGTATGTAAACTTATTGAGACAACAACAAATTGTACAAAGACTCAATGTGCATGAGAAAGGGTTCGAAGGTGGGGCAACTTTCCTTCTTTTTCAATATGAGTATCTTCCAAATGAAGAACCAATAGCGTATGTGTTGCGTCCCCAGAAAATGTGAAACATTCTCTTTTTGAGAAAAGAATGAGTAGCTGGTGGGGTTGTATGCAAGATATGGCATGGGCTAGTTGCCTATTTCAATGATGGTCACCAAAGAATGTGAACCAATCAGATTATGTGGCTGCCCGACTCAGAAATAAGTTTGGTGCAGAGTTTAATATTCTTTTACTCTGTTCTCTCACCCTCTGTCTTTTAATGATCACGTCTAACCAATCTCTCTTTTCCATTTTACCTCTTTTCACACACCAACACTCAAATCTTTTGACCCCTCTCCCCTCAATCACTCAGGGAATACTTCCTGGGTAGGAAACACTGGTTATCGTGAATCCATGGAAGTTCTGTTAAGTTCTCACACTGAATCCCATGTATTTTCCTAAAAGAACATAGTGTTCAACAAGCTTTTTGTACATGTAAGCACAAATACCACTTGTTACATGAAGAATATAATATTCGGAGATGTCAAAACAGAAGATGTTTGACGATGCAATTCTCCCCCTCAAACTAAAAGAGTTTGACAATTTAAGCTCTTAAGGAGTTTTTCAATTAAGCTTATAGATGATTTGTCATGAAGAATAATATTTTGGAGAATCAAAAACGAATGTTGTTTATATGAACAATATATAAACATATTTTCAATGAAAGCACATGAAATGACGTTTGATTCAATCAACAGTGAATACAAAGAAAGTGAGTATTACCATAGAAAGATTTAACTTTTGATACATGGTAATAACAAAGTCAAATAGAATGTTCTGAACCGTTATGTGTATGAATACTTGACAAAGTATATTGACAAGATAAAACGCAAGTATTTATCTTTAAGAACACACGGTCAGATAAGCATTTAAGTATCCAAAAATCTGTTAAAATCACAGATATTCTCCCCCTTAACTGATATTTTTTTTTTTGAAGATAAGGCAGAAAAAATGAATAAAGCACTGAAGTGCGGGTTCTAATCTGATGTGATTAGAAACCATATTCCGTTGAGGTACGGGTTCTAAGCTGATTTACTTAGAAGCCATTGTTCTTTCTCCCCCTTAAACCTTGGGTGCCTGCAACACAGATTTAGCTTTTGGTACCCACTGGTATTTGGGTCCTAATGGGTTAGTTGCAGTTCTAGTGGGAGATATGAAGTAAGAACCATACCAGTTATTAACGTAATCTTTTCTGAAAAAATCATTTGAGCCACAGTAGGAACAACTAATTTTCTTTTGTGCTAACCTGATCAGTTGATTAATAGTGTAAACCAGATCAGGTTTGCCAAAAGTTTTACCTTTTGTAGCATAGTTCCATTTAGCATGTGATGTATGCACAAATGATTCTTCTTTCTTTTTCTCCTCCGAGGATCCTTTAACTCTCCAGATCCAGTTTCCTCTTTCTTTCTCATCATGCCTTCTCCAGAAGCTTTTCTTTTGAGACTTAGTATTCTTGAAGTTACCTGAACCATCAACATTTTTGTCATAGAAAAGGTTAGAAGGATGAATCTGATCAGTAGATTTAGAAGTAAGACAATCATCTAAATCATAGAAAGGATTATAGAAAACATTTGAAAAATGTGAACTTGAAGCTGTTTTTAATGAACTATCTGAATCAACTAGATCATCTCTTGGTGATTAAGCTATTGACTCTGGCGTCTTGTGCTCAGTCAACTTCACCTTGAATACGATCTCTTCAAGTTCCTTTATCTTTGAAGACAAACTGTTTCTTTCCTTTTCAATCAGATCAAACTTCTTATGCAACTCAGATTTTGCATTCTTCTCCTTCATGATGTTTGTTGACAATTCAGATAGCTTTCCTGTCAGCTTGGCTATATCGGTCTCAAATATTTTCTTTTCTTCAGAAAAGTCTATATTTTCTTTCTTCAGCTCAGCTTTCTTCTTCTCATTCTCATCCTTTTCTCTCTCTAGAATGGTAACCTTCTCAAAGTCTGAAACTTGTTGAGAAAGTTTAACGCATCTAAGCTCTAAAGATTTCTTCTCTTCAAAGGCTTTTCTGGAGAAGTCAGAGAATTTCTTAGCGAATTCTTTTCTTTCTTTTTCAATCTTCAACATCTCATCTTGAGATTTTGTATTGTCTCTGTCTTGGGTTGCCTTTTCTTTTAGCGTTTCAATCTCAACCTCAAGACTAAGAACTTTATCTTTCAACTTATCTCTGTCCGCCCAGAGTTGAGAATTTATCTTTCTAAGTCCTTCACTAGTATCTCTTGCAACACTTGTACTCCTTCTAAGCTCCTCAAGCTCTCTTTGCATTGCATCCTTCTTAGACCATATAGAGCTTGACTCAGATCTTTTCAACTTTACTTGAAGATCAAAGATCTCTCTTTCTTTAGACTCAATTATTCCTGCAAAGTCAATTAAAGAATCAGAATCTTTTGAATTTTCTTTTAAAGCATTGATCTGAATAAGAAGAGATGAGTTCTGAGTCTGTAAAGCCTTGTTCTCAGCTTTGAGCATTTTGTCCTCTTTGTCATACTCATCAATCATGCGAGATGATGTTGATAACCGTTCAGCAAGTTGTTTAGCCTTTGCTCTTACTTCAGAAAGAGTCATGTTGTTAAAATCAAGGTTGTAACCTTCAGACATCATTAGCTGATTCGACATCTTAGCTGTACCACTTGTTAGTAATTAAACTTATCTGTACCAAGACAACCAACTAGATGAGATCGTTAGAATCAAGATAAAAACCACACTCAAAAATTTTCAGAAAAATAAATTTCCAAAAAAATAATTAAGTGCAGTCCTTTCAATCAGTATAAAGCTTGAAATAATACTGAACAAAAAGAAAATGTTGATCTCGAACAGAACTTTGTCCCCCTTCGCAGACTTAGCCCCTAGAGAAAAAATTTTCGACTTTGAGAGGCCATATTACAATTTTCAAAAATCGACCGGAGATGTGCTTCGACCGGTATTGAGTTGACCGGAGACTTGTAAAGACCGGTAGAGAGTTCGAACGGGAACTTGTAAAGACCGGGGAAGTGCAAAGACCGTTAAGATGTAAGACCGGAACTATGCTTGACCGGTAAAATTGATTCGACCGGTAACAATTAGACCGATATGAGTGTTAGACCGGGACCTTGTGAGTATCGGTGCTTTGCTTAGACCGATAGAACTCGATCGATAGTAATAAGGTGAGTTCGAACGATAGAGTGTAAGACCGGGACCTTGATGAATATCGGTGCTTTGCTTAGACCGATAGAACTCGATCGATAGTAATAAGGTGAGTTCGACCGATAGAGTGTAAGACCAGGACCTTGATGAATATCGGTGCTTTGCTTAGACCGATAGATTAGACCGGTAGAATGTAAGACCGACAAAGAGTTTGACCTGAATGGTCTTAAGACCGATAAATCTATGTTCGACCGGTATTAATTAGACCGGTATGATGCTATGACCGGAAGGCTAAGGACCGATAGAGGTTAAGACCGATAAAGTGCTTAGACCGGGACGTTCTTAGTCTACCCAGAACGATGATGAACAGGATGAATAATCAACCCATAAATCAAATACGAACTCAAAAACAGATGCACAAATCAAACTATTTCACTCAGAAGCATGAATCTCAACTAATCAGTTCAATTTTAAACTAATAAACACATTAATTCATGAAATCTGATGAACAGTAACTGTCGATGAATAATAATTTTCGATGAACAGTGTTTTTCGATGAACAGTAATATCACAAAAAAAAATAGATTCTTTTGGCTCTGATACCACTTGTTATCCCAGATTTATCTAGTTGGTAAATAATCAAACAAACAATCAAGCAATACAATAATAATCAAGAGATATATAAATCAGAGTAACATACCAATCCCTTGATTAACAATGAAACCCTTGAGTGTTCTTGATACCCTTTGAATACAGAGAAAACTTACGGCTATTAACTAGAATATTATCAGAGTTAACCTAAAACTAAACTAAACATAACTTTAAATACCCAGGCTTTTAGGCCTAATGGGCTTATGGGCTTGAGGCCCAATAGCTTAATAACTATTTACTTATTACATAATAAACCCTTTAACTATAACTATCAAACAATTACAGTTTAAACCCTCTAATTTAACTTTGACACAATTGCAGTTTAAACCCTGAACTTTAACTTTAATCTTGAATACAATTATTTGATTCAACACATTTATTTGCATTTTTCGCCTCAGTTATTACACTGTTTTCTAACCTTTTGCTTTTTGAATCCTCTTATGAGACTGCTTTTATTATGAAAATATTCTACTTCTGCCTAATAATGCCTTATCTGCATGTTTTCAAAATCATTAACTGTATGTTCCAAATGATTGGTTTATAATCATCAATATTCAGGAACATGCAAATACTCTTTAGGGAAATAAACATAAGGTCATGACCATCTTTTAATCACGCAGATATGTGAAAAAACTATAATGAACATATTGATTTCGAAAAAGAACACTGATGAATACACAGAACTATGATTATTCATCACATGCAGAATATAGCACTTGGTCAACATTTTATAAAAATTTCCAGTCGTTTATTTTAAGGGTTAAAATTATGAAATTAGCAGTATTAATATGACAAAAATAGATCATACCTTCCATATGTTCATTAAACCAAATCAGTTTTTAGATTCCACACCCATTGTAATATCAACAAAACAGTCTGTTAATCAAAATGCTTTAAGAAAATAACAACCATAAACACAGAAAGATGATTCCATTACACCTCACATCAAAATCACACTTTAAGAACAAAAAACAAACAACCTACCACACAATGAAACCCCCTATTGCTAACATATATACCAAATTTTTTACATACCAGTGAAATATGTTACCATCAAACAAAAGCCCCGCCTATCTAGTAGTACCAACCAATATCAATAACCCAAAAAATACGACCATTTTGACAAACTTACGGGGATCCACTGATCATCACCCTAAACTATGGCTTGGGGAACAAGCCAACTGCACCGCAAGTACATGCATCCGAAACTCCATTGACATATGCCTTTAGAGATTGCTTTTCAAGAAATGATTTCATCATATCTTCAACAGAACGATCATACTTATCGAAAATCTCCTTGTACTCAGTGCGAACTTGACGAAGCTCCTTCTTTAAGTCGTGGATTTCTCGGAGGAGTCGTATGTGGTGTCGAACCAACACCTTGATGAAAGAAGTAGGGCAAACGGATTAATCGTGGTGGGATGAGGAATTTGCGGTTGCCGACATTTTTAAGAAGTAAATGCTTTCTTGATGGAATGAAGAAACAATTAGGGTTTTGTTTACATTTATAGAGAAGGAGAAGACAATTAGTTGAGAGGGGTTAAAATATTAATTGTATAAACATTTTGCCGATTGTAGCTCCCATCGATGGGAGAGACCATCATTGCAAATCATCACCCTAATTAATGATGTCTTTATCCTTCAAATGCACCAAAAAGATAACCAACCAATATTAAATACTAATAAATACAATATTGTTAAGAGCAATAATCTAAACTAAATACTGCTTGTAATAAAAAAATGCATTAATTGTCAATTTATCAATGAAACTGAGAACTCCAAAACAAAGACCAAACAGAACCAATATTCCTAAAAACAATGGCAGTTCCAAGCCATATTAAAATAAAAAAAATGAAGAAAATGAACCAATTTCTCTAGTAATTCAAAAGTCACTCTTGTGGACAATTCCGGGAATCATGCCTTGCCAACTGACCACACTTCCGGTATACCCTTTTCGGCTTCTTCGCCTTTGAAACAACCTTCTCACGGAACCCTATCTATCTCTTCCCGGTTCCACACCCTTTATTCTGAACCCCTGTAGGTGGCAACACATCGACGCTCTCAACCACAGAAACTCCCATGAACTCTTGTATATTGGCATTTTTCAGCTGATGAGAAGTTTGTCGAGGTGTAACAATATTAAGGTCCGTAAAAAATTTCTCCAGTACATCAACAAACTTTGACAACGCATCTTTATTATTTCTCGCCTTCTCTATGATACGATCCACCAACGACTATGCATTTCCCATCATCTTCTCTGACTCCACATCAACCTCACCCTATCTAACTGAAGCCGGCAACCATTCCACGGGAACTAGATCACGACGCCAACACTTTAATACATAGCGATCGGGAATACTCTTAGCTTTCTCGTTGACTAAAACCTTTAACGCATGTCGACATAATATGCCATTTCGTACAAACAAGTTGAAACTACAATCAAGAGTACCGCCCAAAGGATCGCGAACAACCTCACCACACATCACACAAACAAAAACCAAAATAATAAATATGATGAAAACAATAAGAATAGACAATATTCATGAATCGTTAAATTAAGATGTATCAAACACTTACACTGAACTTAGAAATCACGTCGGCCACTTCATTAACTTCACTAATTGAAACCACCCTATTTCCACCTATTTCACACGATCCATCCCATTCACACGACCACATTCCCTCTGACAATTCATTCTGGAATTTGAAAAAAATAGTGTGTGTATAAATCGAAGCTACATGCGTCTCGATCCTACTCGGAGAAATCATTCGAGGAATATTAGATTTTTTTTTAACTTCTTCGGACGCATGCTCTTTCTTTTGGGTTTCAATCGCATTGTCAAATGAGTGCAAAAAAACCACAAGATCATGGTGAAAAGCATGAAACACATTGAAGAACGCATTAATACTCTCTGATTTGGACGTGGTTTTCATCAAACCAGACATTGGCAAATCCTTGAAGTAAGCAGGAATCCACGACTCCCCAATGTCGTACATCTCTTTGAACCAGGAATCACCATTCAACCCATACTTCTCTATCAATTCAATCCATTTCTCCTCAAACACGGCAGGATCAAGATTTACGTCCCACATCAACTTGTTCATTTCAGAAACAAATGATGTTTTGAATTTCAGGTGCGCACTAATCTACATTAATTTCAACATATATTGACCATTTACAATAGATTCATCAACATGTGAAACGAAATAATCGCAACACATGACTTAAAATTAAGTAAAAAAAGAATTAAGTTAAACACATAATAAAGAATAACAATAGATTCATCAACATGCGAAACGAAAGAATGCAACACATGACTTAAAATGACGTATAAAACCTTGTTCTCAACTTTCTTCGTAATGTGCCACGTACAACCGGTAATGTTTTCGGTATTGCTTGCTTCATGGCAAGACACAGGTCAGTGATCAGAAACAACGGCTGACGACCATGCGCCTTCAAAAGGGCCTTCAAAATCCAAGTGTAGTGATCAGCCATCTCACCGGAAATCAATGCAACACCAACGACCACTGATTTTTTGTGATTATCTACTACAACAAATGGGACGAAACTCATCGCATGCCTATTAATGAAAGTTTCTTACCAATATAAAGATACATACTTGTTAGTATGAAAAGTGGCGTCGAATGAAATCACATCACCGAATTCTTTATAATTCAAACGAGTAGTTTTGTCCGCCCAAAAAATTGCGAACAATTCCTTTTCATTGCATTTGTACTCAAAAAAATAATCAGGACAAATCTTTTGCCTACTTGCCATGGTATTGATCAACATATGTGCATCCTTATTACCTACGAAAGTATTAATATCATGACGATAATTCTGATAATCCCTAACAGTACCACCAGATTTCCGACCCCCCTTATTCAACGCATTACGAATCCTATAACCTTTTGTAACTCCAACTTTATGACTACATGAATAGAAAGCATTCCACTGCTCAGCGTAACTAAGTTGCCTACTTGACCGTGAAAAAATCATTTCCTCCTCACTAAATAAAATGTGGTTATGCCACTCAACAAACTTAAAAACCTCATAACCATTTTTCTCCTTGACAAAGCAAACCTTAAAACAAGCTTTACACCCTATCCTTTTAACATTAGTATTACGACGCTTACAGACACCGGACACCATATCAAGTGAATCAAATGACTTCGGCTTAGGAATCCCTTCTTTACTACATACCAAATACCTACTCGTAACCGTACCAAATTTGTTAATTTTTTTATTCGACAACCTAACCTCAAAACCTGATTTCTCGGCGTATCTCCTATAACAATCTTCCGCCAACTCCGGGTTTATAAAAAAAATCACCGATTTTGGAAATGTTCTCGACGGAAACCCTAGGAATCCAATATTTAGTCCCATCTTCCGTTTCGTGCATCTGTTGGTGACTTAACTGTTAGGTCTGATTTTATAGTAATCATTGTATTTATAGGACTTGGTCAATACTGTGTTTAGTGCTTATCAGTATTGTATCTGACCAAGGGTATTTAAGTCCCTTTGGTCTTGTTGGTTGTAAGAAGTTTAAAACGCACATTATTGAGATTTACTACTTTGCGCTCCATTGTTACTCTCTCTACTTTCTCTCTCTAAGGATTTAGAGATCTTGGTTCATCAATTGGTATCAGAGCTTGGTAGATCTTGAGAGAATTGAGAGATTGCATTCTGAATCTGAATTAGTGATCGAAATCGAAAATTTGATCGATTTTCTTGAATTTTTCAAGAAAATCTTGTTTTCTTGATTTCTCATCAAATTCGGACGTGTTTGTGATTGAATTGCTTTGAATTTTGTGTTTTTAGTTTCGTTTTTGATAGAAGATCGTTGTTGATTCATACTATTTTGCAAGAAAAACGGATTTAGTTTATCGATTTTGAGAAAAACGGATTTTCTAGAAAAACGTTGTTCTTGTTCTGTTCATTGTCGTTTTTTTTAATATTTTGTTGTTTTTGATCGAAATTGGTTGATAAAATGTGTTAGAAAGGAGTTTTCGAAATTCAGTGTGTGATTTTCTTGGTTAAATTTCTTGATTTGATCTGATTTTAAAAAAAAATTACGAGTTTTTGAAGTTTGCGTTTCATTCTTGTAACTTTGCGGTTCTATCATAATACTTTGCGTTTCTCAAGTGACCCTCAAAGTATCACTTTGCGTTTCTCAAGTGACCCGCAAAGTCTCACTTTGCGTTCCTCAAGTCACCCGAAAGACTGAACTTTGCGGCTCTCACTTCACACGCAAAGCTAACTTTGCGTTTCCCAGTACACCCGCAAACCTCTGTTTGCGTTTACCTTAACACCCGCAAACCTCAGTTTGCGTTTCTGTCTTCACCCGCAAAGCTCCACTTTGCGGGTCTCCCTGTCTTAGTTTAAAAAAAAAAAAAAATTGAGTCTGGAATTTTTTTTTTTAGTGTGTCTTCTAAATTTTTTTTTTCTTTTTAATCTTTGTGTCATATCAAGTGTTTTTCAAATTGTCAATTTTTAATATTTTTTTTTTCTTTTTTTCAAAAATTTTCATTTCAATCTGATTTTTGTTTTTCTGATATATAGTTTGGGACGGTCATTCACTTCAAGTTGATCATTTTCTCAAGATGTCTTTGCAAGCACAGATCTACAAGAATGACCTCATGATGTCTTTGGGGTCTGATACTCGTCCACCAGTACTAATTAATGAGAACGAATTCGAACAGTGGCAGGATCGGTTTATCAACTTTATTGAAAGGCAACCTAATGGGGATAACATGATGAAATCTCTGTATGAGGGTCCTATTGTAAGGAAAATGAAAGTGATCCCAGCTACTGCTACTACTCCAGCTACAGCAGTTAAAACACCTTTAAGTGAATATGACGAAAAAGAGCTATCAAGATATAAAGCAGACAGTCAGGCTAAATCTAATCTGATCCTTGCTCTTCCCAACTCCATCTATAACAGAATCGATTGCTTCAAATATAACCCTATGCTGATGTGGACACAACTTGAGAAGATTATGCTTGGTTCTGCAATGTCTACTCAGTTACGACAGACCAGATACATGAACAACTTTGAAAAGTTTCAGGCAAAGGATGGGGAAAGTTTGAAGAGTGTGTTTGATCGATTCTGGGCTGTTATCAATGATCTCTACAAGATTAAAGTCACCAAGACTGAGTTGGAGGCTAACTTGAAGTTTCTGAACGCTTTACAGCCTGAGTGGAATAAAGCATGTCATAGAATGAGGAACGATGTTAGGATCTCAACAATGCAGATTCAAGAACTGTATGAGATTTTGCTGACTGATGAGAGTTTGGTACTGGAAAAGAAGGCCAAACTGGATAAAAAGAACAAGAAAACAGTTGATCCGGTTGCTCTTCTCACGAAGCAACTGAATGAACAAGCATTGTCTGATAATGCTTACACCGGATCAACTGATGACGATGTAGAGGCCTTACAGAAAGCTATGATCCTTCTCTCTCAACATTACCAGAAGAAGTTCCAACCGAGATTGGGTTCCAACTCTTCACGCTTCCCTTCCGGTTTCAAAGCCAAAGTACCCGAGCCAACAACTAATGCTTGCTACAACTGTGGAAAGCCGGGTCACATCTCAAAGAAGTGTAGAGCAAAGAAGGTTAAGGACTCAACTTATTACAGAAGGAAATTGGAACTGGCTGAGAAAAGAGAAAGTGGATCAGCTTTGCTAGCCGAGGAAGAATTTTGGCTGGATCACTCTGACGACGAAGCTTCGAACGTAGAGATCGCCCATTTATGCTTAGTCGGAGATGACCAGTCAGATGATTCTAACACTGATGAGGATGAGGTATATTCTGAATTTGACTACAATTTTATTACCTCTCAGTTTAAAATCATAATTAATGCTTTGTCTGATTTGCGCTCAAAGATTTTATCTGAAAAGAATTTAAATTCTGAAAAGTCAATACTTGGTTTATCGAAGATTTGATCTGAAGAAAAGCTTTATCGAAGAGATCAATCTGAACAAACAATTTATATGAACAAGCCGAGGAGTGAAGTGGCTTTAAAACAAAGGTGGGGACTTGGTTTTGAAAATCCTCATTGTTTAAACAATGCGATTGAAAAATCCCCAACTTTATATAAATACGATTATCTGACTCTTGCTCATTATGCTCCTCAATTTAAGATTGATTGGATGAATGAGAAGCAAGTGTTAGAAATGGAAAATGAGAAAAGAATATATAAAAGGAAAAATGAAATTCCTTTTGTTTATACGTCCGAAAATCCAAATATTTTTCGGAAAAATCAAGAAGAGGAAGAACAGTTTTAAATGATATATCTTCTGTTAAATCTTCAATATCTAATGATTTTATTTCTTCTTATGCCCCTGACTCTGATAAGGAAAATATTTCTCCAATCATTTATGATTCGAAGAAATATACTCCTCCGTTAATATTAGAAGGAAAAATCATAGATCTTGAAGATCAGATAGAAGATCAAAATATTTTGAAGAAAATTGAATCTGACATTATTCTTTCTTTTATGACTTCTAGTCTTGAAGAAAATTTATTTTCTCAAAAATCAGATTCTATTTCTAGCCTATCTTCTGATTCTAAGGAAAATAAAAAGGAAGTTTCAAATTTTAAAATCCTTTCTCAAAATAATTCAGACTCCGAGGTGAATTCAAATTTATTAGTTGATCAGATTGGTTGCTTGGATAAATTTATTTCTTCTGATTTAAATATTTCGTCTAAAATTCTTGATAATTCTCTTACGCTCAATGATCAATTTTATAAACCTAAGCATAAAAGAATAAGGTCAAAGAAGTCGAAGAAACGAGATACAGTTCTTTCTGACAGTTCTAATTCTTTCGATTCTATTCTTTCAGATAGAACTGTGAGCAAGTCAAAGAAGCAAATCTGGAGAGCGAGGCGGATATCAAATGTTTCTATGACTGAGGAAGATAGATATGTAGACAATTGTTATAAAAGTGATTCATTTGCTTCTTGTAATAAGATTTCTAAATACTCTATTAAGCAAATGATTCAGATTTCCAAAAATGTCTCATATTCATCTTCTGATTCTAGTTCAGATGATTATGCTTTCTCTTCTGGTTGTGATTATTATTCTGATGATATTCCTCGTATCTATTCTGTTAAATCGAACAATTCTTATTTCCCCGTACGAACTGCAACTAACTTTCACGGGCCCAAATTCAAGTGGGTACCCAAATCTTTATCTGATTCAAAGTTGCAGGCATCACATGTTAAGGGGAAGTAATAGGAATTTTGGCTTCTGAGTAATTCAGCTCAGGACCCGTACTTCATAGACTCGACTTCTAAACACAACAGTTTAGAACTCGTTCTTCAATGATTAAGCTTTTGACTTAATGAGATACTGTGAGTACATCAATTTTATTTCCGCTGCATATATCTCTGATTATGATGTGTTCCAATTTTTCTCAATGTTTCAAGAATCTGAGCTTGTTTATCTATCTCATGAATTTGTATTACCCAAATTTTTCTTTTAATATGAGACACAAATTTATTTTCTTCAATGTAAAAGATGAAATAGTTGAATTTTATTTTGTTTCAACTAAATATCTATTGAAAGTTTAAATCTTTACAAATTTTATTCTATAAAGTAAAGTTTTACATTTTTTTCTTTCCTTTGAATAAAATATGTGTCTAGGATAAATTTTCAAGTTTTTTTTTTGTTTATATTAAAGTTTTTATATGGTCAAAATTCAAGTCTTACAAAAGTCGAAAAGTCAGCAACATGATTGAAACTTTTATTACTGCTTTAAAGATATGTGAGTCGGAATTTTTATAGTTTACTTTGCTTAGACTACCTAAATGATCAGAACTATAGATTGGAATGAAAATATGGGCTAAGCATTTAAATGTTGATCTGAGTGATTGAGATGAATATTAAATTCTTAAAATAAAGAAATCTCTAAGTTTAAAAGTTTTGACCTGTGACCTTTCTGGTTTGGGAAAGTACGTTCCGTGGGATGCTTGTCATCTGGTCCCCTAAGGTCATTTGGTCTGGGAGTGATCAAACAGAAATCCTGCAATAGAACTAGATCGAAAGTCATGTTCTACTGGTATGAATGGGTTTAGGATATGTCGATGTAGCCTTTCTGATCTGGGAGAGTAAGTTCCAAGGGGTGCTTGACACCTAGTCCCCTAAGGCCAACTGATCTGGGAGAGGCTAACCCAAATCCTGCAATAGGGTCAGATAGAAAGTTACGTTTACGGCATGTTCTTTTCTTAATAAACTTTTTTGATCAAAAGATGCCAAAGTGCACGAGCTTAAAAGATGTCAAAGAGCACACTCATGTCAAGATGCCAATGTGCACAATGCTAAAAAGATGCCAATGAGCACACATCTCATGATACTTGGTGATATGTTTGAGTTGCGATAAATCTGTAAATTTATGAATATCTTAATTATTGATGGCTTAGTGTTAGTACATGCAAAGTTCTCTATAATATTTTTAGAAATGCATTTTCTTGAAGCTAATCGAAGATTCGCATGTGAGCACACTGAATAGATTGCTGGAAGTTTTTGAAACTGAACATGTCTTAACTTGATATGCAATGAAACTTGTTCTTGTATCCTACAACATATGTTTGATTTCAAATGATTGATAAATTTGTAATATTTTACTCTGTAGAATTTAATTTGTTTAGTATTTAAAATTTTATATGTTTAGTTGTTTCAAAATTTACATTCAGTATATTTTTCTTTCTACATTAATTTCTGATCATTGTGTTCTCATAAATATATTTTAATGGGTTTATGCATTATTCAAGGGGGAGTGAACAAAGAGATGTATTTCAATGATTAAATATGTTTTTGAGGGGGAGTGTCTGATTTTCTTTACATGAATGCTATCTCGAATTGTCTTATCTAATGCATTTGTGTAGGGGGAGTCAAAGAGCTTAACAAGGTAAATTTTTTCTAAGTCTACTATGCGCTTCAGGCATGACACGCAAAGCTTGTTTTGCATTTCCTTCATGAACCGCAAACCTTGCTTTGTGCGTCACACATAGAACGCAAACCTTGCTTTGCGCTTCCTGCATGGAACGCAAACCTTCTCTGTTTTCTCTGTTTCTTTGATTTTGCAGATCTTTCGCTGTCTCGTCTCCAACATTTGCATGACCAAGTTGATCAAGATCATCAAGGTCATGAGGGGGAGAAGTCAAGGAGAAGTTAAAGAGACAAAAAGTTCAAAAGATTATCTGCTGATCAAGATTCGCTCAAAGATTCCATTCACTCAGCTATTTCAAATTCTTTTGCTGTTCTTGCTCCGAACACCACAGTTCATTCAAGATCATTCAAAAGAGGTGTATCGTCTTGAGCTTAAGCAGCAAAGAAAATTTTTAATCTGCAAGATGCTGAGAAGAAATTTTTTCTTAAAAGTCAGAAAGCTTCTGAAAGTCGCTTTGTTGGTTCGTGCTATTATAGAAGACATTTTTTGAAGACCAAAGCGCCAATGATTACTAAGGGGGAGATTGTTAGGTCTGATTTTATAGTAATCATTGTATTTATAGGACTTGGTCAATACTGTGTTTAGTGCTTATCAGTATTGTATCTGACCAAGGGTATTTAAGTCCCTTTGGTCTTGTTGGTTGTAAGAAGTTTAAAACGCACATTATTGAGATTTACTACTTTGCGCTCCATTGTTACTCTCTCTCTACTTTCTCTCTCTAAAGATTTAGAGATCTTGGTTCATCAGTTACTACTTTCTATTTTAATCTGAAAAGATTGAAATAATCACTTTCTCCATTTGGAGAGACTGCTCTTATTTCCATACAGGGCTCGTTACATGATGAAGACTGTGCTTACGTAATCATACACAATGGGGGAGATTGTCTTGAAAAGGGGGAGATTGTTTTGCAAAGTTTTGATGATGATGATTCTCACCATTCATCAAAAAGGGGGAGAAGATACAAAAAGGGAGAATTATCAAAGAAGGAGAATATAATCTGAAGACTGCTGAAGATTTTCAAAGATTTGAAGTTTTGAAGTTTTGAAGCTATCAACGTCATATCTGAAGAAAAGAGAAGACCCGAAGACAGTTGCAAATATTTTTTAATCTTGAATCCAAAGGGGGAGATTGTTGGATCAAATAATTGTATTCAAGATTAAAGTTAAAGTTCAGGGTTTAAACTGCAATTGTGTCAAAGTTAAATTAGAGGGTTTAAACTGTAATTGTTTGATAGTTATAGTTAAAGGGTTTATTATGTAATAAGTAAATAGTTATTAAGCTATTGGGCCTCAAGCCCATAAGCCCATTAGGCCTAAAAGCCTGGGTATTTAAAGTTATGTTTAGTTTAGTTTTAGGTTCACTCTGATAATATTCTAGTTAATAGCCGTAAGTTTTCTCTGTATTCAAAGGGTATCAAGAACACTCAAGGGTTTCATTGTTAATCAAGGGATTGGTATGTTACTCTGATTTATATATCTCTTGATTATTATTGTGTTGCTTGATTGTTTGTTTGATTATTTACCAACTAGATAAATCTGGGATAACAAAATGATTACCAAAATGCTGTCATCTAATTTAAACCCAAAACTGACTGCCATAATTAGCTAATATTCATACCGAAAACAGTCTAGTAACTAAAGCCAAAATGCAAAAAAACGTTCTGAAATGGTAATAGAAAGTAGTTCAACAGTTATTTAAATTTAAACTAAAACCATGCATTTGAATCATCAGATCAAGCGTTCGAAACGACTTTCACTTGCTTGAAGCAGAATCCGTGCTTTGATGTCAGATTCCATTGAATTAAACCGTTCCACCTCTTTCATCATCACATTCTTCAATAGATTATGATCATGCAGTGTTATTTTCACGACGTACTTCTTCATAAGATCCTCCAACTGAGTCTGTTGCCTTTGTCCCTTCTCCACTAATCTAGTTCTCCATGTTTTGGTGTCTCCCATGAAAGTTTCCATATGACGCATCATGAATACATCGCTGTCATAGGAATTGTGGTGGGTTTGCCAAGCCATATTCACTCTATCTTGGACCATTTTCTGTACATCCTTTCTCGCAGGATGGTCAACTACAGTAAGATGTTTGCTCATTATTCGTTGCTGCAAAAGAAGTAAAATTGTCATGGACAGATTGTGTGTAATGTAATTTTAAAGAAAAGGATTTAGAATTGAATTTTTTATTTATGATTATCGGTACTTGTGTCACATATCCATATTTTCTCACCAGAAGTGCACTTGGTAGTCCCTTTGATGTTCGGTTGTCGATAATGGTGTATGACGGGCTCTTCAGGTTGAAAACTAGTCGTGCTGTAATTAATCATAACACATACCAAATCAATATCTTTCATCTTCATTATACACCCATGAAATCATGTTGCTTCAGAAAGGTGTTTCTAGAAGATGTCATACTGGGTTTTTGCATCGACGGCATGCATTCGCAGCAAAGGATCATTCTGTTAAAAAAAATTCAGTGTAAACAAATCTATGTTGCATATGTATGTGTTTTATATTGTCTGTTTATGTTAATTAATTCCAAATTGTTGCCTTAACATCATTCCTGTTGCGTAGAAGAAACGTCGGGGTGAATCTCTATTTTTGAACCGCTCTTCGTAGTTCAGTATTGAAGACCATCCGTTAACCACACTTGGTGAAATGTTCATATTTATTGCTGCCAAAGTTTCCAACTCAGTGCGCAGAATATTTATGAAATCTTTCGTCCTAAACACTACATCACTGTAAATAATTTGGTGTATCAATGAAACGTTAGAAATCACATACAATGAATTTGATAAAGTTGTAATTGTCGTGTTGTTTGGTACTTACCATTTCCCACCAAAAATGGACAACGCCCATTCATGAACTTTTCTATCTTCCGACGTGACATTGAATTCCACGACCCTCATCACGTACGGGGACTTTAGATGTTCTCCTAATTTCATAGTCCTTCGTGAAGCTCTAGCGTTGGTAATGTTTCCAGCGGCTTCATGTCGTATCTGCATTTCTTTTTCCCCATCTCCCTTCACGCAATTTTCTTTCTTTGGATCAAGTAGCTTTACTTTTTCTTTGTCATCTTCTGGTGTGGATTGTGGAAGGGATGTGTTCATAACTCTTAATGGTTGTGCATTTTCAATTGGGGATGCACTAGTTTCATTGACCCAAGCTGTTGTATCCGATTGTTCCTTAAAGAATTTAGCTTTCCCCTTGTCTATTCAAAACCCTGAAACCCAATCTCTTGATTGACCACATTCCCCAGATTCCATGTCCTTCATTGGACTTATTCCCAAATCGAAGCCCGGGGTTCTATTGCATTCAAGAACCTTCGCGCTTTCGAGTTCTCAACAGATACTCACATCGATTCATCTACCTCTCCCACGTATGTAGGGCTTTCCCAGAGCACTGCCAAAGGGTCGTCAATTTGTTGGCTTAGGACCATATCAGTACGTGGGCTTAGAAAATTTCTTTTCATAGGGGACTTTGGTGTCCGTTCACCGCTTGCAGATGATTGTTTGAACAGTCTGTTCAGCTCCATTTGTAAATCATTGAAACCACCTTCATCCGGATAGTCGGTCAATCCCTTGTGTATAGTTGATTCTGGATCTATCTTTAGCTCCTTGATTTTTTCAATTCTTCCCATAGTTAGGTGCATTAAGTCCTACACAATAATAATTTGTAGTTGATTTTGTATTAAATCAATTGTTTAATTTTTTGCAAAGAAAAAAATGCAGTGAATATCATTACCTTCGCTCTTTCTTCTTGATTATCTGGCTGCCCATCATCGACACCATCCTTCATTTTGGCCGTGTTGGTGTTATGTTAGATTAGAATTGTATTCCATATTACAATAGTGGGTCATTTGTGTAAATGTTGTTTAGTCAAAGGGTTTGAGTTGTAAAGTCAACCAAGGTTGACTTAGTATAAATAGTTAGTCCCTTTGTAATCTTGTAGGCATGCACAATTCAGAATACAGATCATGTACACATAGAAAGAACACAGAGAGAATTCGCATAGATACATTCAACGTGAGATCTGTGACACCTTGTTATATTTGTGACTTTACTGTAATCATGTGATTAGATCAATAAACGTGTTTGTTGTTAATCTGTGTTTGATATATGCTAGTAATTTGGGATCACATTTGGTATCAGAGCACAAAGTTTGACAAATTGAGTGATTTTTAGTTCGTATTCTGTTATATGAGTATTGAGTGAATTTTTGCGACTAAATGTGTTTATGTTAAATATTTTGGTTGAAAGTTGATCGAAATATGTTTTAGAAAGTCTTTTTGTGATTGAATTGCATTTAGAAATCAAATTTGATCAT
Organism: Arctium minus; assembly: GCA_954870635.1. Classification (NCBI taxonomy): domain Eukaryota; kingdom Viridiplantae; phylum Streptophyta; class Magnoliopsida; order Asterales; family Asteraceae; genus Arctium; species Arctium minus. The sequence goes on from OX941084.1 coordinate 51,644,685, forward strand.
CAATTTGTGATTTTTGAAAAGTTTTGTTCGAACGATGTCTAGTTACTGTTTGATCGAGATTTTTGGTGTTTGAGTGTGATTTAGAGTTTGATATTGAATTGGATTGATCTTCGTACTAATCTATTTATTGTTGTGCAGACACAACCTCTGAATCGAAGGAATTGATCGATTTTTGGACAAGAATTGAACTGTTAGGACCGAAAACTCAAGAACTCGCAGAATCTGTACAATTCGTATGAAGAACTCGCACGATTGAATTTTCGCAGAAGAATTCGCATAATTCTTTTTAAAATCATTTAAGTATGGAATTCGTATAACTGTATTGTGCGAAAAGTAGAGGAATTCGCATAAATATTCTTGAAAAATATTTGAAGTGTGGAATTCTTATACCTTTGAATACGAAAAGCAAGAATTCGCAGAAGTCTGTTATGCGAAATGTTGGATTTTAAAGTTTGAAGGCAAGAATTCGCATGTGTTTTATACGAATTGCACATAATTCGTACATCTGAGTGATGCGAATTGTGTAGAATTCGCATGTTAGTGTGGTGCGAATTGCCAAATTTCGCATAAATGTTCATGCGAATTTTAGAAGATTTTTGCATAATCTTTCAAATTTTTTCTTAAGTCAAGAATTCGTATGAGATACGAATTGATTTGTTTTGAGTATCTCTTGTCTGCGAATTCAAGACTTGTGCGAATTGTAGCTTGTTTATACGAGTTTTGTGAGTCATACAAATTCTATCACATTTTTCATGTGAATTGCTACTTGATCTCATTGTATGCAAATTCTGTACTTAAAGTTTTTAGAAATTTCATTTTCTGAGAATTTTTAAGTTTTACATCTTTTAATCTCATTTGTTGAACTAAAGATCATTACTTGCTTATACTTTTACAGATTTCAAGATGCCATACACATATGAGAAGGGAAATATGGTTCTTACAAACAGAGATTGTGTTTTAGCGTACATGCCAAATATTCCAGCACTGGAAGCTGAGAAGAAGAATTTGAAGAGTCAGAACTCATCTCTTCTAGAACAGATTAACAAACTGAAAGATGAGAAAGATCTAAAGAAAGATTTTGTTTGCTCAGTATGCATTACTAATTCTAAAATTGATTTTGCAGGAATCATTGAATCAAAAGAGAAGAAGATTCCAGATCTACAAGCAAAATTGCAAATATCTAAAAGTCTTAATTCTAGCTGATACTCCCAGATTCTAGTTTCTAATCAAGATTAATCAAACAAACAAGATTAACACAAGCAATTACCTGTTTTGATTTCAATTCAATTCCAAAATTACACTTTCTCTCTCTACAATCTCTCTCTAACGAACTCTCTCTCTCTCTCTGATATTTCTCTCTCTAAAATCACTGAATTCGTTTTTTACAATGAGCGTTCTACAAAATACAAAGAAAGGAAACCTATTTATACCTACAACTAATACAAGGAAAAACAAATACAAATAGTATACATTGACTTTTATTACAAAAGACTTTGACTTTGATGAGATTTGACTTTCTCAGCTTTGACTTCTTGTACTTTGACCTTCAGTCTTCTTGATCTTGTATCCAACAGATTTATGCTCTAACAATCTCCCCCTTTGGATTCAAGATCACTGTTGAAAGATCTAGCAATTCAGTCTTCACTTTAAGCTCTGTCAGTACAAATTTCCCTTTTTCTTTGATGGTATTCTTTCCAAAACTGTCTTCAAATGATTAACAATTTCCCCAAAATTTTCACAACATACTTTCAGACTTTGGAAAGAAATTATCTTCAGAATCAGCTCGAATTGCTTTAGCAAATAATCTTCAAAGAAAATTTCCTCAAAATCTTCAGAAATTCTTTGATCTTCTTCAAATCTTTACTTTGAACTTTTCTGACTTGGACATTTCTGAAAATCCTCTCTCAAAAATTTTATCATTTCTTGATATCATCTCTTTCAAACTTTAAAACTTTAACATTTCTTGATATCATCTCCCCCTTTTTGATGATTTGAGAATCGATATCATCAAAACTTTCTCCAAGAAATGTCTTTGACCAATCTGATATATCAAACTGAGCCTCTGATTCTATGATCCATAACCAAGTATTCATCTAGATCTTTGCAAATCCAGACAAAATAAGAACATGTAACTCCTGAATCAACAGATGAATCAGTTAAAATGTCTGTCAGTAACACGAAGTCACTGTGTGTAACGAATACACAATATAAAGGAGCTTTTTGATGTTCATTCCCCCAGGACTTCCATCCAATCATCGAAATACCACAAAGGAAATTTCTATGAATGTTATGACAAAGAAACAAATTCTTTGTGTGTTCGTGCAAGTGTAGAAAGAATTAAGCACGAAACATTGCTTTTTAAGGCTCAACATTGTGTAAACCACTGAGACAACAGTAGATAAACACAGACTCTAAGTGCATGATTGAAGTGCGAAGGTGGGGCAGACTTCCTTCTTTTTCAATATCCAGATTTTCCAAATGAAAACCAGATAGATTATATGCTGCATCCCCAGAAAAATATGAAACACTTTCTTTTCGAGAAGAAAATGAGTAGATGGTGGGGTTTGATCAAGAGTTGGCATGGGCTATTTGCCTGTTTCAATAACGTTCACGAAGAAATGTGAAACATTAGTAATGTGGTTGCCCGGCTCAGAAAGTAGTTGGTGCAGAGTTTGATATTCTTTTATCTGATCTCACACCCTCTTTCTTTTAATCATTTAGCTCACATCTAACCAAACTTTCTTTTCCATTTTACCTCATCACACAACCCACACTCATTTCTTTTAGACTCCTCACACTCAATCTCTATGGATTAACTTCTTGGTTAGAAATCACGGGTTAACGTGATTTCATAGAAGTTCAGTTAATTCCTAGCACAAAGAACCCATATAATCCTATGAAAGCATATGTTGCTCAAATGGTTTAACTTTATCAGTTAAAGCTCAATAATACAAATGTCAGATGAATGTATGCTCAAAATATAATCATGAAGATATGAGCATTTTTAAAACATTGAAGTATTTTCAAACAAGTATATTGAATGAATGAACATGAATGCAAAAAAAAAAAAAAACTTGTTCGAAAACCTGACATCGTATGAAAATGATCAGAAATGAAATGATATAATAATCAAGGCTTATGGTCAAGAATAACGGATATTGTCTATATGAACCAAGATATAGACATTCTTGAAATGAACATTTCAAAATGAAATATCGCTCAAAATTCTTTGACGAACAAGCGGGGTGTCTTACCATCGAAAAAATTGATTACAGTATGATACATGGTAAGAACAATTTGAACAAAAGTCAAACCGGTGTGTGTGAATACTTGAAAGTATATAGAAAAGACAATACGCAAGTATTTATCTTTGGAAACACACGGTTTGTAAACATGTAAGCACAAAATAACAATGAAAACATTTAAAATGACACTTCCAAATTATAAAATCTGTTTAAAAATCGGGAAGTGGTTTGAACATTTAAGAACATGTTTTCTATATCTGAAAGTTGTCCTTCTTTCAGATACATTTGAGATTAAGATAAGAAATTTACCTTTTCGCTCAATCTTGATTCTTAGGAAATCAAGCTGTAGTCATTTAGATATGATCGTGTCAGCTTCTCTCATCCTGCATAAGTCTCAAAGTCTAGTCAAAAATTTATTCACAAAGATTTATTCTAAAATAAAAGACATAAAGCAGTAAAACAATTACAGAACGAGTTCTGATCAGAAATAATCAGAAATCATAGTCTTACTCCTTTTGATATTATAAGCTCCTCTAAAATCATGCATCACAAAAATTTGTCAGTTAAGTAAAATGCAGAAATTAGTTAAACTCCCCCTCAAAATAATGTAGATCATCTTTAAGCTTCTCTTACTCCCCCTGAGATCATGAGCAAACAATTAAAGTGCAGATATCCTTCAAACATAAAAAAAATGATGAAAAATAACAATACTTAACTATATTAGGTAATAACTGATTATGTCTTCAGATTTAACATACCAAGCTTAGAGATAAGAAAATTAAATCTCTTTTCATCTAATGGTTTGGTAAATAAATCTGCAAGTTGATAATCTGTTTTTACAAAATAGAGTTCAATTGTTCCTTTTTTCTACATTATCTTTTATAAAATGATACCTGACGTCAATGTGTTTGGTTTTCGTATGTTGGACAGGATTAGCAGATATCGCGATTGCACTCTTCGAGTCACAATAGATTGGAATTTTATCAAACTTGAATCCATAGTCTCGCGGTTGTGTTCGCATCCACAAGACTTGAGAGCAGCAACTGGCAGCAGCTACGTACTCTGCTTCAGCAGTCGATGTGGAAACACATAATTGTTTCTTTGATGCCCAGCTAACGAGCTTGTCTCCAAGAAATTGAACGTGACCAGAAGTACTTTTTCTGTCCAACATGCAACCTGCATGATCTGCATCTGAATAGGCAGTCAGTTGAAACCCTGTATCCTTAGGATACCACAGACCAAGATCTGCAGTCCCCTTCAGATATCTAAAAATTCGTTTGACAGCAGCCAAATGGGATTCTTTGGGAGCAGCCTGATATCTAGAACATAAACATGTTGAAAACATAATATCCGGTCTACTAGATGTAAGATACATTAACGATCCTATCATACCTCTATAAGTCCTAACATCAACACTTTTACCCGAAGGATCAGTGCTAATTTTAGTACCTGGTGCCATCGGGGTTCCAATTGGTTTACAGTTTTCCATTTTGTATTTCCGAAGAATATCCAAAATGTACTTAGATTGGTTAATGAAAATCCCCGTATAAAACTGTTTAACTTGTAATCCGAGAAAGAAATTCATCTCTCCCATCATACTCATTTGAAAACGTGACACCATGAGGTTAGAAAAGTTTTTGCAAAATTTTGGATTTGTAGAACCAAATATTATATCATCAACATAAATCTGAATAAGAATGATATCAGCTTTTTCCTTTTTGATGAATAAAGTAGTATCAACCTTACCTTTAGAAAAACCGGACTTGACCAAGAATTTAGATAAAACGTCATACCATGCTCGAGGGGCTTGTTTTAAACCATAGAGGGCTTTGTCCAAGATGTAGACATGATCTGGCTTATCTGGATTGACAAACCCTTCTGGTTGAGACACGTACACTTCCTCTTTAAGAATACCATTCAGAAAGGTTGTTTTCACATCCATCTGAAAGACTGTGAAATTCTTATGAGCTGCGTAGGCTAGAAGCATGCGGATTGCTTCTATACGCGCTACTGGAGCATACGTCTCATCATAATCTATGTCTTCCTCTTGCCGGTAACCTTTGGCAACAAGTCTAGCTTTGTTCCTTATGATGATACCATCTTCATTCTTTTTGTTCTTGAATACCCATTTAGTTCCTATCACGGTCTTTCCTTCTGGCTTAGGAACTAATCTCCAAACCTTTAGGGCATCAAACTGATTGATCTCTTCTTGCATTGCAGATACCCAGTCCGAATCAGCAAGAGCCTCAGATACTCGCGTTGGCTCAATCTTACTGAGGAATGAGTCATGCATACATTGGTTTAGAGTCGCTGACCTAGTCTGAACAGGCTTGTTTAGATCTCCAATTACTTGGTGTAATGGATGCTCTTTGGTTCAGCGATGCTCATGAGGGAGTGGAGTAGATACTGATTGAACATGATCATCATCTAGAAATCCACTATCAGAATCTTCAGTTTGAATAACAGGAGGGGGTTTTGCAGTTGAAGTTTCAGGTGCAGAAGCATCAGTTGGAACAATAGACTGTGACTGTTGAGTAGACATGATATCACAGCCAACTGAAACAGTTACTTCTGGCTCAGCAGTTACTTGTACATCTTCAACTGTAGGAGTAATTGTAGGAATGTGAGTTTCTGACTGAACAGGGAATTCTTGTTCAGTTATGACTTCTGAAGTGACTGGATGATTGCAACTTGTGTCTTCAGACCTGTCAGTTACAGCAGATTTAGGTATATTAGAACCTAGAAACTCATCATAAAAGAATTCAAATAAAAAATCTAAATCAGTTAAATGTGAAATAGATGTAGAAGCATTATTCGAATTATTGGCTGTAGAAGCAGGTTATGGACTGATCTGCCCAGAAGCTAATACTCCAGTGATAACGGGTTCTGAACTGATTTGATCAGAAGCCATATATTCATTAAATGTGACATTAACGCTCTCAACAACTGATTTTGACTTCTTCAGATAAACACGATATGCTGCAGATGTTGAAGAATAACCGATAAAGATGCCTTCGTCCGCCTTAGCACTGAATTTATTCAGACTCTCTCTATCATTAAGCATAAAACATTTACACCCAAATATGTGAAAATATTTGATAGTTGGTGTTCTGTTGTTGATCAACTCATATGGAGTCTTCTGAAAACGTCGATGTATCATAGACCGATTTTGAGTATGACATGCAGTCGACACAACTTCTGCCCACAAGAATAGAGGTAAGTCTGATTGGCTAAGCATAGTCCGAGCGGCCTCGACTAGCGTCCGATTTCGCCTTTCGACTACTCCATTTTGTTCAGGCGTACGAGCAGCAGAGTACTGATGTGATATCCCGACCGATTTAAGACATTCTTCAACTATCTTGTATTTGAACTCTGTGCCGTTGTCCGTTCGAAGAAACTTGACTTGTCGCTGCATTTTTACCTGGGTCGTCTTTAAGAAAGTAATGAGAACTTCCGGCGTCTCATCTTTTGATCGAAGAAATTTGACTCACGTGTATCTTGAGTAATCCTCCACAATAACCAACACGTATTTCTTTCCACCCAAACTCTGAGTTCTCATTGGACCACACAAATCCATATGTAACAATTCTAACGGAGAACTAGTGCTTGGTTCAGGCTTCGGTTTATGTACTGCTCTCTTCATCTTACCCTTTTCACATGTTGCGCATAAGTGTTCTCGTTCATATTTCAGCTCAGGAGGTCCTTTGACCAATTTCCCACGAACCAGTTTGTTGATATAACGAAAGTTCAAATGAGATAAACGTCTGTGCCAGAGCCAACTTTGTTGCGTTGAAGCTTTTGTCATCAAGCATACTTGATTGTCAATCTGTACTTTGGAAAGATTGATGGTATAGAGGTTTGTCTTTCGATGTCCACCTAAGAGTTCTGTGCCGTCTTCAGTACGAACCGAGCAACTTTTAGATTTGAAGTTGACCTCTAACCCTTTATCGCAGAATTGACCAATGCTAAACAAGTTGTTCCCCAATCCTTCGACATAACTCACTTTACTGATCGTTATGTTGTCTTGAATAATGTCACCATATTCTAAGATAGGTGAAAGCTGATCGTTTCCAAATCTGACATTTCCACTGAATTTCTCTGTATAGTTAGACAATAAAGCTTTTTGCCCAGTCATATGCTTGGAACATCCACCATCCAAATACCACATATGCCGGGTCTGCAAGAGAAATCAGGAGACAATAACTTTAGGTACCCATTTAAAAATGGGTCCTAACAGATTAGCACAAGATTTTGGTATCCATTTGAAAATGGATCCTCTGTTCTTTTGAAAACCTTTAAAAATATTTGATCTTGAAGAATACACATGATAAGATCCGAACCAATCAGAAGAATTATGAGAGTAAGCAAAATCATTTCTCCGATAATGATAAGATGTAGTAGAAATAGAAGATAATTGAATCAATTGATTTATTGAATATCGCTTGTAAAAAGTTACAAGGTTTTGTTTATTTGAAGCAAATTGATCAACTACATCAGTATCACTACTAACTGATCTATTACAAGAATTATCAGAAACTGATTCAGCTTTCTCATCACCCTTCCTTTTTGGTCGCCATTCAGTTCGAGCTTTCGACCTTTTCTTGCTTACATCTGAAACAAAAGATTTAGATTTATTAGGAAAAGCAGATTTCTGAGACTGAGTTTTCTTTTGTGTACCAGTGTGTTTCTGTTTCTGTAATCGTTGTTTCTTATGTTTCTTACCTTGAGAATAATAATCAGCAATTACAGAAATCGATTCACCAACTTTAGTTGATGATTTAGAAGTTTTAAGAACACTTGGTAACACCTTTTCATTTATAAGACAAGTAGAATGATCAGGAAGAGAAGCATTGAAGTCAAACATATCAATTTCGTCTATGCACCCATCATCAGAATTAAGAAAATCATTTGCAGACTCAAATAAGTCATCAAAATTATCAGACGAAGTTTGAGGTGCCTTAGAAACTTTAGAACACTTTGTAGATGTAGATTGAAAAATCGTGTTCTTTAATACAGTAGAAAACACACTTTGTTCAATATCTACCAAAAGTTTTTCATCAGATAAAACATTTTCAAGCTCAATTATTTTGCTTTCAAGAATGAGTGGAGGAACATAAACCTTTGCAACTGCAGATTTTGCCTTCATCTCAGAAACAGAATAACTAGCAAAATAATCGTTTGAAAGAACTTTTGGTGTTTCTGAAAGATAACTATCATTTAACTTTGCATAGTTAAATGGTAGTTGCATTTTCTTAACATTCTTTCTATTTTCAGTTTCTTTGGCCTCAACTTCTTCCGGTAATTTGGTAACAAATTTGGGTTTTAAATGAGTATGTTTACCAGCACAAGCAAGAAAATCAAAATTATATAATGCTGGTTGTTTTCTGATGGCTTTCTTTAAGTAATGGGGATTTTTAAAACCAAGTCCCCATTTTTCCTTAACATCAGCCTCTTCATCAGGTGCATTAAGAAAAATGGTTGGATCTGTTTGGCCTCTTGCATAAAGTTTGGCTTCCAGACCATTTACCTTCTTATTCAAAAACTTGTTTTCAACCTGCAGTTTATGAACAATTAGTGCAGATTCTTTCTTCTCAAACTCATATTTAGAAACTTTAACTTCAAAATCAGAAATCTTCTTTTCAAAACAATCTACTTGAGATTTAGAATCAGAAGCAGACTTGCATAAAGAATCAATCAGATCTTTGTTCCCAATAACCGACTTATTGAGTTCAAATATCTTATTGTTTCTTTTAGCAACTCCGTCTTTTTCTTTCTTCAGTTTTAATTGAAGATCATTAAGCTCAACCATCATAGCTTCCATTTTGGTTACAAAATCTTTTTCAGTTAAGTTTAATACCTCATCAGCTGTATCGTCATCTGACTCATCATATTTCACTTCTTTTCCCATGAGACAGAGATGAGCAGTTTCTTCCTTCTCTTCCTCTTCACCTTCTGAATTATCCAGCCAAAATTCGTCTTCAGCCATTAAATCGATGCCTGCTTCTTGTTGTTTGGCTAATAACAACTTGTTCTGATAATACTGAGAATTGCGAACTTTTGGCTTTCTACAATCTTTTGCAAAATGACCAATCTTGCCACAGTTGTAGCATTTGACTGAATCACTTGTTGGCTTTTCTACAACAATGTAGTCATTCACATACTTTTTCCTGTCATCAGGTTTCTTCTCAACATATCTGTTCTCTTCATATCTCCTTCCTTCCACCCTTTCTCGGTGTTCATGATTCTTGGAACCTGATGAAGAGTACCTCTGTGAGTTAGATCCCGACTTCTTGTAAAACTTTTTCTGGAATGCACGGGTCAATAACAACATAGCCTGTTTGAGGCTTTCTCCATCATCACCATCTGATTCAGATTCATACTCATAACTGGTAATCACTTTCTTCTTTTTCTTCTTCTCTTTCTTTTCTTTCTTTTTCTCTCCAGCTACCAATGCAATCGGATCAGGAACCTTTTCAGCCTTCTTTTTCTCAGCTCTTTTCTCTTCCACTTCTTCTTCATTCTGCCTCAAAGTCTCATATACCTCATGTAATGGTATGTCATTCAGATCCTTCATCTGCTTCATCCTACGTGTATGCTTCTTCCATTCTGGCTGTAGGATACTCAAAAATTTGACATTGTTCTCAAGCTGCTTCTTTTTGACTTTGTTCTTTGACAATTCATTTAACAGCAAGACAAACCGTTCATAGGTATCTTCTAAGCTCTCATTCTCTTTGTCTTTGAATTCCTCATAACTGTTAATGCAGTTAGCCACTTTCATCTGATTCCCTACTTTGGATCCCATCATCATTTTCTGCAACTGATCCCACATCTTTTTAGCATTTCCTTTGTAACTATCAATCTTGATGTAGATCTCATTCGGAATGCTCTGAAGAAGTAAGGATCTTGCTTGTTTATCTGCTTTGTATCGGCTTTTCTGTTCTTCAGAATACTGAGAGATATCCACTGCCACTGTTTTCATCTTTTTATCTCTTTCCTCAGTACCATCTTCACTATCAGAAGAATCATCATCTGGTATTTGAACCATGATTGGTGCCATAGGACCTTCTGTGATTGACAGAAGAATATTCTCTCCATTTGAATGCCGATCCACGAAATCCAGAAATCTATCATTCCATTGCTCGTACTCTCCTTTGAACAAAACAGGAGGCTTTACATCGGTGCCAATTGAAAGTGCATCTTTTGAAGTCATCTTGAATAAACCTATTTTGATTTCAATTCAATTCCAAAGTTACACTTTCTCTCTCTACAATCTCTCTCAAAATTCCAAATTTACAGAAAAGTAGAGGAATTCGCATAAATATTCTTGAAAAATCTTTGAAGTGTGGAATTCGTATACTTTTGAATACGAAAAGCAGGAATTCGCAGAAGTCTGTTATCCGAAATGTTGGATTTTAAAGTTTGAAGGCAAGAATTCGCATGTGTTTTATACGAATTGCACAGAATTCGTACATCTGAGTGATGCGAATTGTGTAGAATTCGCATGTTAGTGTGGTGCGAATTGCCAAATTTCGCATAAATGTTCATGCGAATTTTAGAAGATTTCTCATAATCTTTCAAATTTTTTCTTAAGTCAAGAATTCGTATGAGATACGAATTGATTTGTTTTGAGTATCTCTTGTCTGCGAATTCAAAACTTGTGTGAATTTTAGCTTGTTTATACGAATTTTGTGAGTCATACAAATTCTATCATATTTTTCATGCGAATTGCTACTTGATCTCATTGTATGCATATTCTGTACTTAAATTTTTTAGAAATTTCATTTTCTGAGAATTTTGAAGTTTTACATCTTTTAATCTCATTTGTTGAACTAAAGATCATTACTAGCTTATACTTTTACAGATTTCAAGATGCCATACACATATGAGAAGGGAAATATGGTTCTTACAAATAGAGATTGTGCTTTAGCGTACATGCCAAGGATTCCAGCACTGGAAGCTGAGAACAAGAATTTGAAGAGTCAGAACTCATCTCTTCTAGAACAAATTAACAAACTGAAAGATGATAAAGATCTAAAGAAAGATTTTGTTTGCTCAGTATGCATTACTAATTCTAAAATTCATTTTGCAGGAATCATTGAATCAAAAGAGAAGGAGATTTCAAATCTACAAGCAAAATTGCAAATATCTAAAAGTCTTAATTCTAGCTCAAGCTGGTCCAAGAAGGAATCAATGCAAAGAGAGCTAGATGGATTGAGAAGAAGAACAAACATCTCAAGTGAAACTTGTGAAGGGCTGAGAAAAATGAATTCTCAAATTTTTTCTGAAAGAGATTCTTTGAAAGATAAAGTTTTTAGTCTTGAGGTTGAAATCAACATGATTAAAGAAAAAGCAAACCAAGAGAAAGACAACACAAAATCCCAAGATGAGATGAAGAAGATTGAGAAGAAGAGAAAGGAAATTGAAAGAGATAATGTTGAGCTTCAGAAGAAGATTAATGAACGGAAAGAAAAGATCTCTCATGATGAAAAGAAGATGGAAAAAGAAAGAAAAGAATTTGCTAAGAAGTTTTCTGAATTTTCCAGAAAAGCTTTTGAAGAGAAGAAATCAGTGGAGCTGAAATGCATAAAGCTTTCTCAACAATTTTCAGACTTCGAGAAAGTAATCATAATGGAGAGAGATAAGTTTGAGACAGAGAAGAAGAAAATTGAATAGAAGAATGTTGGAGTCTTTAAAGAAGTTTCTGGTCAAAGAAAATCTGTGGAGGAAGAATTTGAAGAAGAAAGGAAAGTGTTTGAGACTGAGATAGAGGAGCTTACAAGGAAATTATCTGAGCGGTCATCAACTATTCTGAAGGAAAAGAAGACGAAGTCTGAACTGCAAAAGAAGTTTGATTTGATCTCAAAGGAAAGAAACAATTTGTCTTCAAAGATAAAAGAACTTGAAGAGATCATGTTCAAGGTGAAGCTGACTGAGTCAAAGACTCCAGAATCAATTGTCCAATCACCAAGAGATGATCAAGCTGATTCAGAATGCTCATTCAAAACAGCTTCAAGTTCACGTTTTACAAATGTTTCTAAAAATCCTTTATTTGATTCAGATGATAGTCTTACTTCTAAATCTAAAGATCAAATTCGTCTTTCTAATCTTTTCTATGATAAACATGTTGATGGTTCACGTAATATCAAGAAGAATATGTCTCAGAAGAAAAGATTTTGGAGAAGGAAATATGAGAAAGAAAATGAAAAGTGGATCTGGATAGTGAAAGGTTCCTCGGAGGAGAAGAAGGAACATAAATCAATCGAGCATGCATCAAATGCTAAAAGGAACATTGCCCATAAAGGTAAAACTTTTGGCAAACCTGATCTTGTGTATACTATAAATCAACTAATCAGGTTAGCACAAAAGAAAATTAGTTGTTCCTATTGTGGTTCAGATGATTTTGTAAACAAAGATTATGAAAATAGCTGGTATGGTTCTTATTTTATCACTCCTAATAGAACTGCAACTAACAAATCAGGACCCAAATACCAGTGGGTACCAAAAGCTAAACTTGTGTTGCAGGAATCTAAAGACTAAGGGGAGAAGAAAAAATGACTTCTGATCATGTACAGATCAGGACTAGATCTTCAAAGATGAAATGATGACTTCTGAGTAAATCAGCTCAGGACTCGGACTTCAAAGTCAAAGAACTATGGTTTCTGATTACATTAGATCAGGGCCCGTTCTTCATTGGTAAAGTTGAAAATTACTATTCTCACCGGAGAATATGTAATCATGGCTTCTAAATACTATAGTTCTGAACCCGATCTCAAATGTTTTCTTCTGAAGGATGCTAATTAGATAACACTTTTCAAGAAGTTTTTAATTTGAGGGGGAGTTACTGAGATTTATACTGTTATATCTTTTAGGGGGAGTAGATAAAAGTTGGTTATACTTTAACTGTCACATTTTTCTGATGACTTGAATTTTTACAGATATTGAAGGGAAGAATATCTGAAGTTTTGTCAAGGGTGCTTACATGAGAATATTCATTTTAGGGGGAGACTACAGGTATATTTGTCTATAACTTAATCTTTATCACTTGCTGAAAGATGAACAACTTTCACTTGTGAAAATCATTTTTGGATTAAAATGTTCAAACCACTTCGCATTCTCAAAATGTTTTATGAATTTCGAAGTACGATTTTAAATGATTTTCATGTGGATACTTTCATGACTAACTGACCGTGTGTTTCCAAAAGATAAATACTTGTGTATTATCTTGTCTATATACTGTCAAGTATTCATACACACATCGGTTCAGTACATTCTCATTGACTTTGATATTACCACGTCTCAAAAGCTTAATCTTTCAATGGTAATACTCCCGTTGTTTGAACTCTAAATTGTTTGAGATCGAATGTCATTTCTCATTATATGTGCTTTCATTGATAACATGTTTATATTTCGTTCATATAAACATCTTACGTCTTTGATACTCCAAATTATTTTTTCTTCATGATAATTTGATCTGATTAAATCATTGTCAGATTCTCAAAACATTTCTATTCATTTCATGATATTCATTCATTCAAATGGTTTTGAGAAATCTTAAATGTTCAATTGCTCAAATTTCATTCTTATCTTTAATGATCATACATACACTGACTATGATTTATTGTGCTTATTTGTCAAGAAAATCATTGAGCGACATATTCTTTTTAGGACAAAAATACATGGGATTCAATGTGTGAGCTTAAATGACTTCCATGGATTCACAATAACCAGTGTTTCCTACCCCGGAAGTAATCCTTTGATTGATTGAGGGGAGAGGGGTCAAAAGAATAGAGTATTGGTGTGTGATGAGGTAAAATGGAAATGAGAGTTTGGTTAGAAGTGAGCTTAAATGTTTAAAAGAAAGAGGGTGTGAGACTAGAGTAAAAGAATATTAAACTCTGCACCAAATCCTTCTGAGCTGGGCAACCACATAATCTGATTGGTTCACATTCTTTAGTGACCATCATTGAAAAAGGCAGTGAGCCCATGCCAACTCTTGCATACAACCCCACCAGCTACTCATTCTTTTCTTAAAAAGAGAATGTTTCACATTTTCTGGGGACGCAACACATACTCTATTGGTTCTTCACTCGAAAGATACTGATATTGAAAAAGAAGGAAAGTTGCCCCACCTTCGACCCTTTCTCATGCACATTGAGTCAATGTATAACAGTTGCTGTCTCAATGGTTTACATATTTTGAGCCTGAAAAAGCAATAATTGTGCTAATGCTTTCATAACACAAGCACGAGCACACAGAAAATCTATTTTTCTGTCAGAACATTCATAGATTAACCTTGTGTTTTTCAATGATTGAATGGAAGTCCTGGGGAGTGAACATCACCCAAGCTCCTTATAAAGTACATTCGTTGTACTAAGTAACTTCGTGTTACTTACAGACACTTTAACTATTTCATTCGTTGATTCAGGGTTACCACTCATATTTTTGTCTGAATTTGAAAAGATTCGGATAAATAGATTCATGAATTGACAGAAACTTTTCAGATCAGATCAGTTGGAGGAAAGTATCCATATCCTACCAAAGGAGGAGATTGTTAATCATGAAGATTGTGCTTATCTGATTATTTGGGGGAGATCAATCAATGACAAAGCTGGCATTGAAAAAGTTTTGATGATTCTGATTCTCAAAATTCATCAAAAAGGGGGAGAATTTCAGAATTTCAAAGTCAGATTCCAGAATTGGGGAGAAGTTTGAAAGAAGTTTCAAAGTTCAAAGTCAGATTAAAGTTGTTCATGTCATAAATGGGAGATAGTTCGTGATTTCAAAGTCAAATTCATTTCAAAGAAAAAGAAGTGTCAAAGAATGAGAAAGAAAAGTCAGATGGTTGATTGATTCAAAGAAAGTGATAAATTTGAAAGTTGAAAGCTATATCTAAGTTAGAAATTGATGCTAATCCAAAAGGGGAAATCGTTCAAAGTTTCATAGTTTTGAAGATGTAAAGTTTGTTGAGGACTTCAAAGATTTCAAGTTTCAAAGTTGAAAAAGATTATTTGCTGAAGATGCTTTGAAGATAAGAAGACCTGAAGATAATTGTCAATTTTTTTTTTAATCTTGAATCCAAAGGGGGGATTGTTAGATTAGAATTGTATTCAAGATTAAAATAGTGGGTCATTTGTGTAAATGTTGTTTAGTCAAAGGGGTTGAGTTGTAAAGTCAACCAAGGTTGACTTAGTATAAATAGTTAGTCCCTTTGTAATCTTGTAGACATGCACAATTCATAATACAGATCATGTATACATAGAAAGAATACAGAGAGAATTCGCATAGATACATTCAACGTGAGATCTGTGACACTTTGTTAGATCTGTGACTTTATTGTAATCATGTGATTAGATCAATAAACGTGTTTTGTGTTAATCTGTGTTTGATATATGCTAGTAATTTGGGATCACCTGTTATCCTCTCTAGTTTCCACTCTATTGATCAATGGCAGTAGACCAAACCCTCCATCCTCCAGTTCAGTTGGAGATTTCAGAAAGTTTGAAGTATGCTTATGAAAACGTCCTAATTCAAGCAATTATATCAGTTTACAACATATCAGTTCAAGAATGTAGAGAGAGAGAGAGTAGAGAGAGAAAGTCATCTGTTTCATTCAGTCACAAGATTAAGCGTACAATGACCAAGGTTACATGATTCTCTCAAATGCATTCTATTTATACTTCTAGACTTCTCTCAAGACATTACATTTAAACCTCACTACAAATATCACTCAAAACAATAAAGTCAAATATAAAGTCAACTAAAATGATCTAAACAAAATACAGTAACAATCTCCCCCTTTTAGATCATTTGACAAATTTGTTCTGATCCCATCTTCTGAAACAAATTCTTCTGATCCCAAGGTGTGCTTCAAACCTTCTGATGTGCTCTCTGAACTCTATCTTCTTGTTGATCTCTTTAAGCATAGTTTCCATGTTAAGAGACTCAACTGATCTAACAGCTTCATTCTTTCTGAAGCTTTCTTTCTCTGACAGAAACAACTTATCTTCAAGCACTTTCCGCACATACTTCAAAGTAACATCTGAAAACTTAGCCAATTCTGAAGCTCTCATGAACTGCTTCTTATGAGACTTGGTGTTTACATACATCACACCCAATTCTGGATATCTTGAGATCTGAAAAGGCTCTAGAACTCTGATCTTTGGATGGTTGAAGTTTGGTGCCAGCAGGTTCACTCTATTATGATTAGTTTCAATGCCAAGCTGAAAGTCAAACGTATAAGCATTATAGACACTCCTTGTCATGAATCTTTTGATAGCATCCAGAGCATAAGCAACAGCTTGTGACCTCTTTCTCTTCCTCCTGTCTCTAAACTCATTCACAATAAACATAATATCTGAGAAGTTCAAGTTATCAAAATCAGCTTCTGTAAATGTACTGATCTTCATATCTTTTCTTTGAACAGTGAACTTTGGGTAGTGGACATTTAGAATCTTGCACATGTGAACATTTTGGATCTGCAGAATCTCTTCTCTTTTGGCAAATGGGGAAAGTCTGCTCTGAGTTTTCATGAATTTGATGTAGTTGGCCTGATAAATCTTGTCTCTGTCTCCAACACCATAAAAATTTGCTTCATCAATTGGCTGCAGAGATGAAACAAAGATTTTGGTTGGTTCTTCCAGGAATGGTACTTTGAGTGACTTTCTGATAATCTCAATAAACTTCAAAGAGTCTCCCTCAACATCATAGCCTGTATAAGGAACATAACCAACTCTAACATCTCCCTTGAAAATAACCTTCCCTATGTTACTGAATTCATAAGAGATGAGCTCTTCTGCTTGCATTGACTCTATTTCTGGACCATGAGCTTTTGAAAATTCTTCCACTTCCATTGGAGTAACAAACACAGGATTTGGCTTCATCTTTTTAGAGGTTTCAGCTACACTTAGTATCTTTGGGCTATCAGGATTCTGAATGTAAGGAAGTGCACTTGCTTCAGCTCTGGCTTCTTCTTCTTCCTCTTTTCTAAGCTCAACTTTTGCTTTTCGGATTAACTGTCTTTCCTCCTTTTCTCTTTACTTTCTTTCTTTGTACAGTTTATCTCTGAAATCTTGGATATCAACAATTATTGGTCTCTCTTCTTCAAGATCTTTGACTTAGGGTTTGGAGTAGGAATTCTTGACCTTTTAGACTTCCTGGGCTCATCAAATTTTGGTTTTTGCTTGGGTTGATCAGCTGGTTGTTCAGAATCAAAATCTTCAGGTAAAGGTAGAGCAATCCTTGGTTCAGAAGCATCCAGATTTTCAGGGACAAAAAAATTTCTTGTGGGAGAGACTATTGGAACAGCAGTCAAAATTTCATCTTCATCAAACAATCTGTAGGTTGGTGGAGCATAATCAACTGTACTAACAATCTGAGCAACCTCCACAACTTCTGCTTGTTGAACTGGAAATGTTTGATCAAGATTTGTAATCTCTTCATCTTCACTGTCAAGATCATCAAAATTCTCATCTAAATTTTCTCCAAATAAATCATTCAACACATTCTCACTCTGACTCAGATTTCCTTGAGAAATGGCATTCTGTACAAACTCTTCAACTGTAACTGAATTCTTAGGATCTGGCCCTTCATCCTGAATATTGTGCTCAATAATATCCATTCCTTTCTACTTTACTCTCCAATAACTGTCATACCTAGCAGCAGCTTGCTCATCATCATCACTTGCATAATCATCTAGGTTGACAAAATTTTCAACTGTGACTCCCAACATTTCCATAACTTCTTCAACTATGGAAATCACAGGCTTTTCAACCCTTGATTCCGTATTATCATAGATCATCAACTCCAATTCAGCCTGTGGAGCATTCTCATCCAACATTTCCTGTTCTGACTGATCTCCATGAACGATTTCAGCTACTTCAGTTCCCTGATCCTCAACATTAACAGTAGTAACATCTTCTGCAGTTTTCTGTCTCTTATTCATCTCCCCCTCATGATCTTGATCAGAATCACAATCATGCCTTTTTCTAAAAACTGCATCTGATTGAGACTTGCAAGAAAGTTGTACTGCTGTGGTGAGATCCTGTAAGTGCTTCTCCACTGAGTTTTTGAACTGGTTGAACTGAGACTGAGTAACATAATCTACTGGAACTTGAGGAACAATTGGTTGGGATTGTTGCCTCAGTAATCCAATAAGATCTACTTCGGTTTCATCTGCTGGAGCGTCTGATAACAACTGAGCCAAAAGTAAAGACTTTAAGTCAGAAACGGATTGAACTGGTGGTGGTTGTGGAACAGATGGTGGTGGAAGTGGTTGCTCTGGCTCCTCAACAACTGGATCTTTTCCTTTCATAATTCTCATCACCTTCCCAATTTCCTCCTCAAACTTTTCAGTTGCTTTACTCAACTCCAACTGAAACTTCTGTGATAAAGAGTTTTCAACGACCTTTAGGGCGTCATTGATAAATTCCCTTGAAACGAATTCGGGTAAGATAACACCGGGGCTACTTAAGCTTCCCGTTGACACAACTACTGTAGATCCAACAGTGTGGCCTGTGTTCAAAGCTGGCATAGTGTTAGCAATGACAGGACTTCCACCTGATCCTCGTAGTCTGGACTGCGGAGCTACTACAGGTGTTCCGACCGGGTCACTAAAACGACCGGTGGTATCAGATATAATTGCTTGTGTCCTAGGAATAAATACAGATGTAACAATTGGCTCTAGACCCACTGGTGTACTGAAAGAAGGCGAGCTCGGGAGCAGATGAGCTCTTGTTTCAATACATGCCATTTTCGAGTGAAAGGAAGATAGAGTTTGTGCTAAATCCCTGTGTAAAGATGAGACTACAGCCTGTTGAGAGGCAGTAGAATGGCTGGCTGAGGTGTGCATATGCATAAGTGGGCGACTTATGTCTTGTACATCCGATTGCAACACATGCAATGGAGCACGAGATGTGGTTACCCTTCTGGATCGGTAGGTTAGGTTACACTCACGCTCACCATATTCTTTTGCTTCAACCTCTCTCAGTCTCCCACTTTTTAAATTTTCAACTATTTCTCCCTCAGATCTCCTTATATCCCCTACTACTTGATCAATCTCCATATCAGCAGAATTATGTACCATGTCCTCATGATGTAGAGACACATCTTCTAAGAATGCAAAACTATCTTGGAGATTCTCATTGTGAAAATCAGCTGCACCAAAAATAACCTCTTCAGCATGATCAGAAGTAGCTGAAGGTACAGTATCAGTAGATTTTGCATGCCTATCCGACTCAGTATCAAAATTTACACCTTCATCAGCTAACCTTACCTGAGGACTTGATTGACGAATAATAGTCCGTTCAGGTTTAGTTGTAAAAACCTCTAGTTGTGTGGAAGCTTGTGCCGAGGTTCCCACAACTTCATATGTAACAATCTGATCCCCACCAGTTCCCCTCTCAGTATTTTCCCTTGTCTCTCCCCGCTCCTGAACCCCCGTGGTTTTGGGAACCCTCACCGACTCCACTCTCCTAGGGTGTGAGTCCTGGGTAGGGATTACCGGTTCTGGTAGTCCTATAGACTCTCTATATTCTACTACAAACTCGGAGTTCGGATTGGCATAGGCGAGCAATGCTTGAGGAATTGGCATGGAATAATCAAAACTCTTTCTTTGCTTTTGAAGATATTTCATCTCAAATTCCGGAGTAGGTTTGTGATGAAGTCGTTTAGGAATGTCTCTGTTTGATCTGATCATACTGCGAATGATAAGTTGTAAGAATCTCTGATATGGAACATAGATCGGGCTCTTAGAAGTTCTCTTGCTTAGCACCTTCTCATACAATTCTGTCTAGAATGCAACTGAGTAGTCAACGTGTAGATTGTAGACGACTGCATGGAACAATCTCAGCGTATGCATATTGGTGTTGTCTAGACCAGAATTTCTTGATGTAAAGCACCGATTGAATACAGAGAACAACTGGTAGTAAAAAGGAGGAAGATTAGTCTTCTTGAAATCACTAATCTTTGTAAGATCACCAGTATATCCCAAGGCCAGAATGCCAACAAATACTTTAGAGTCTAAAGGGTATGAATCAAAAGTTGTTCGTCCTTCTCTTGAATTTGCCTCTGGTAGATCCAAGATCCATCTTAACCTCTGATAAGTAAGAATAGATGTAAAGTTGTCTATTCTTAGCCTTAAGTACTTGTTCGTCTCACTTTCAATCACGTACTCTATTGTTTTCCAGACTTGCTGTAGATAAATCAGTGGAACAGCAGCAGTGTCTGTGAGAGCACGAGATAGTGGATGGCCTTTCAGAATCTCTATCACAAGTGGTTTGACATTCAGGCTGTCAAAATCCACATGGTGATTGTTGGGATACAGCTCTAAATATTCATTCTCATTGATCAAGGCTTGATCGGGATCTTGACCAATTTCAGACTGGAAATGAGATCTGGAGGAAGGCATAGGGGTTTCCCTAGAGACCTGTGGGTCATGTTCATCCATGTGAACACTTTGATCATGAAGGTCTTCATCCGCCATTGATTATCTGAAAAATTGAAACAAATTTTGGATAGAATCCAAAAGGTTAGTCAATAAGTCCAAAAATTTTGTTTTTCAGAAAACCATTTGATACACACAGTATCAAGTACAGAAACAAATTGTACTTTGAAAGATGAGAACAAATTAGCACAGAAAGTTACATGAAAACAAGATGTAACTTTAAAAGAAATAACCACAAAGACACAAACTTAACAAAGATACTTGACATTTTGAATTTGTTCTAACAAAATAAGGTTATATTGTTGTTCAAAAACATTTGAAATCCGGATATTTTCTAAGTTTGAAACTCTCAAATCAATGAGAAACTTAGAACTTTTATGGTATTTAGCTTGCAAAAATTTACCAAAACTTGTAGAAATTTGAAACTCTCAAAACACAGAAATCTTGAAACTTTGTTTAACGAGATAAGGTGAAACTCTCATGAATCTGCCCATTTTGACATTTCAATACTCTCAAACACTTATCACCTGATAACTTGAATTTCAAAATTTTGAATTTAAAAAAAATTTGAATTTCAAAAATTTGAATTTCAAAAAAATCAAATTTATCACTGTTAAACCCAAAGTCTGAATTAATGAATTTAATATGTTTTAATGATTCAGATTGAAATTTAAGATTATGTTTAAGGTTCATTGAAAGTCCAAGATCTACCAAATCTTAGAGAGAGAAAGTAGAGAGAGAGAGTGTGCGCCAAATGTAAATTGTTCTATTCA
This sequence comes from Arctium minus, assembly GCA_954870635.1. NCBI lineage: Eukaryota > Viridiplantae > Streptophyta > Magnoliopsida > Asterales > Asteraceae > Arctium > Arctium minus. The sequence goes on from OX941084.1 coordinate 51,666,143, forward strand.
AAATGAGCTCCAAAAGTTACAAAGACAAAGCACCTAAGGGACTTAAATACCCCAAGGCCTAAACCAATACAGAAAAGCAAACTAAACACAATTAAGACCTCGGTTAATAAATAAATTGATTACTATTTAAAATTGACTTAACAATTTTCCCCTTAGTAATCAATGGCGCTCTTCTCTTTGACGAAGTCGATTTAAACCAAGCAAAACTTCTAAGCGTCTTAGAGTTGAACGGAAGATCAACCTCTCATCAATGATAGTCAATACTTTCTTGAGAAGTTGAATCTCTTCATTCTCGATCTGATACAGTTCACTTCTTGACTCCAAAAAGCTTTTTACAACCGCTTTTAAACGATTCTCCAACTGTAGCTTGATCACCTTCAACGTTCCATCAGAGTAATGATTAATCTCTTCAAATCTTAAGAAGCATTTCTGACTAGAAGCATTCCTGTAAACAACTCCATATGGATTCTAAAGAATAGTGAATAAAGAATTTGAGTCGATGTTCGACAAGCTACGGTCGGGTCTTTGAAGGTTTACAACTGGCTGAAAGCTTTCAACAGCCATTTCAAAGTCAAAAACTATGTAGAATCTGATTTGGCGTCGAATGAATCTTTTAATCACAAACAATGCTTGAGAGACATCTTCAGATCTGTGATAAAGATTCCTAAAATGATCGTATAGAAACTCAACATCATCAATAGATAGATCATTAAAATCAGCCTCCGAGAAAGTATATAAGACGCAATCTCTTCTTTCCATTTCAAATACAGGATACCAGATATTAAAAAACTTCTTTATCGACACGCTGATAACCCATACTATCAGATGAGGAGAAGAACCGAGATGCTTTCCATGGTGTTGGCATTTGATGAACATCAAGTATTCGTACTGATAATCTACTGACTCCTTTTCAACACCAAGAATGGCATGTAGGTTGATATGTCTTCTCCTAGAAACGAAAATATTACTCTGAGAATCTTCGAGTAAAGCAGATCTTAGTCATGAAGCCATATGCCGTTCTTGTAGACTTCGTTGTTTCTGCTGTCTAGTCAAAGTCAGACCTTCTTCTAGGATAGACGGAGGGATTATAGGATCAGAAGAAGAAATATCCGCTTGAGCTCTTGACGACTGACCAACTTCAAATGTACTAGAAGGAGCAGTGCTAGTCGGAGCCTGATCAGCAACAGGACTAGAAGTATCAGCAGTAGCTTCAGGAATCTCATCTTGTGAAGGAAGGTCTCCGTACAAAGTTTTTGTAACTTCTTCATCCTTGGCATCAATATAGGAAATATTATCTTCAGTATCTGAAATGATGATTATATCATCGCAGTCCTCTTCTTTAACTTTGCAAAGGTTCTCATATCTGATGTCATCGTCATCATCTGAATTGATCTCTATGAAGTTTGCGAAGAAAGATCTCATGTCGTTTGCTACTTCAGAATCATCCAAGTCAATTGACCTTGTTGCAGTGTCTGGATCAACATAAACGACTATCTGCATATTATTCTCTATATTCTGTTCAGAAATGCTCAACACATTAGACATAGCAAATAAATCAACACTTTCTATCATTTTATTTACATGTTCTTCAACACTGCAGTCTTGAACATTATCAGCATTCATTTCTCTGTCAGCCACCTCTTCTTGAGTTTGATCTTCTCTAACTGAAAAAATTTCTACCCTCTGTCTCTTCATCATCTCCCCCTCATGACCTTGATGATCTGGATCATCTTGGTCATGTCTCCTTTTATGAGACAGGCCGACGTCAGATCTACAACTCTGTTCATGACTATCAAACCTTTCAGAAAGAGCAGTTAAAGCTTGAGTCAAGAGAGAGAGAGAGTCCTTCCTTGATTTCAAAAAAAATTGTCCGCGCTTCAGATCTGAAAGAAGTGAACTCCTCGTGCAACACAGAAACTCTGTCTGGTACAGAAGTAGATGCTTGAGGCGGAGTCGGTTGAAAATTCTTTAGCAGAGAAAGCAAGTCTTTATCTTGTTGTTCTGACTGTGACATAGAAAGAAGACGAGCATAGAGCATATCTGATAACTCTGAAATCAGAAGATCTTGAACTGGAATGCTGGAAGATACCGGAGGACGAGTAGATGCAGAGACACCAACTGATTGAGTAAATGGTGGAGGAAGTGGAATGGATACTATCGCAGGAGTCGTAGTAGAAACAGTAGTAGACGGTTCACGGATAACCACCCCAGATGGGCGTCTGAACGACAATACTTGAGGGATCGCAGAGTGATCAATTTCAATCATCTTTCCTTTGAAAAGAGCCCGCTTCTTCTGAATTTCTTCATTCTTTTGTTCTTTAAACCGTTCTCTCATTTGACTGATGACTTCATTCAAAGTCATAAACTTTTCTGTTGGATCTCGAGCTTGAACGGAAGAAGGCTCAACAACTGAAGTAGGTGTAGCTGAAGAAGGAATATCAGAGAGAGAAGTGGCTGGACCTTGAATTTGTATCTGAGCTGAGACATTAGCAAAAGCTAAATCTAATTCGTCAACCTGAATGTTAGCAACTGCTGGATTGATAGACACAAATTCTTCATCATACATAACAATGACCGGTTCATTCAAATCTGGTGCTCTAATATCCCTGTTTAAGACACGAATAGCCGGTTGAACATCATCTGCATCATCAACATCATCATCATCATCATCACCATCAGTACCAACATCAGCGTCTCTATCTCCATCTCCATCTCCATCATTAACATCATCAGCAGTAGCAGCATCATCATCATGGACAATATTAGCAGGTTCAGTGTCAATGGCAGCAAGTACATTACCTATTTTTTGATCTGCAACATCTGCTTGAACTGCTTGTTCGACATGAAAAGATTCAACTTGTACATCATGAAACGGTTCAGCTTGGTCAGCTTCCAAAGAAAGATCATGTTCTAGATAGTATTGAATTATGCTATCATCAGATGGATCAGCATAATTCACAATGAGCTCATGAGGAATCGGCATGGAGTAGTCGAAAGTCTGCTTCTGTTTCTGAATGTATGTCATCTAATTATCCGGAACTTAAGGCCAAGACAAACGACGAGGAATATCTGGATTACTTCGCAGCATACTCCGGACAATAAGCTTCATATATCGAATAAACGGTAGAAACTTTCGCTTTTTATGAGTAAGCTTGTCTTGCACTCTCTCCGAAAGTTCAGTCCAGAAGATGTACGTATAGTCGACATGAAAGTCATAGACGACTGCATGGAACAACCGGAGATAATGCAGACTGGCATTGTCCGTTCCAGAATGTTTGGAAGTGAGACATCGGTTAAGTACAGAGAACAAAGCATACCAAACTAGAGGCAGGTTTGATTTGTCAAACTGACTTACTCTATTCAAATCACCAAGATAACCCAGATTGCGAATACCCTCTAATACATCTGATTCGGAAGGAAAGTTGTCATAGGAAGTTCGACCTGGTCGAGAATTAAGCTCAGGAAGCTCCAGAATCAAGCGAAGGCGTTTGTAAGATAGAAAGGATTCAAACTCATCAATCTGGAGATCGAAACGATGAGAACAAATTCTCTCATTCTTTGTGATAGTGTGCCACGCCTGTTGAATAGAGTGGCGGCAAAACAAAGTTTGCGTGACAAACTGTTGACGCAAAACCATTTGTGCGTTTCGAGAACATAGTGCAAAACTTAGTTTGCGCGATGCACTTGTGAAGTAAACCTGACTTGGAAAAAAAATTCATTAACAACACACAACAAAGGTTTGCGTGACATGAAGGTAGCGCAAAAGAAACTTTGCGTGACCAACATGTTACGCAAATCTATACTTAAGACTAAAAAGCAATAACACGGATTTGCGTTTCAAGTATATAGCGCAAATCTAAGTTTGCGTTACCAACATGTAGCGCAAAACTAAGTTTGCGTTACCAACATGTAGCACAAAACTAAGTTCGCGTTACATGAAGGTGGCGCAAACTTAAGTTTGCGCGATGTACTTGATACATGCAAAACCCTAGAAAACTTAAGAAAATGCGCGAGTTCATCTGTTGTGTTTAAAAAATTGAAAGAAATCGATGTAAATGTAAAATAGTGAGTTCGGAAAACGTATAGGAACATTTATAAAAGTATTACAACCAATTTAATACTGATTAAAATCAGTATTCAACTCACAAATTTTGAAAATTTTTAAAACACAAAGATGAACAGTCGCACACTATCAAACCCAAAACATAAAATCGAAGCAAAAGAGAACAAAATAAAGGTAAAAAACACATACCTGGAGATCGAATTCAGTAACTAAAACGAACCCAACAATCAATTTGAAGAAATACACCTGATCTGGATGAAGAAGATGATGAACAGTACGAAGAAAGAAATCGCATAGTAAGAAATCAAACAAAAAAAAATCGAATAGGCAAACATAAGAGACAAACTAGAATCAAACACTAAAAGTAAGCATAAAAACATACCTGAATCAATTAACAAGAACCTGAAACACTCAGATTTAGAATCGACAAAGATGGAATCTCAACAGATAGAGAGAAAATGAGAAGGATTCAATAGAAAGAAAATGAGCGGTAAAATGAAAAAAAAAATCTAACACTATTTATACCAAACAAAATAACACTAAAAAAAATACTCTTAAAAAAATACATTCTAAAAAAAATACACCAAATAACATATAAAAAAAATGTAATGTTACCTGAATAGCCCTTTTACTCCCCCTACACAAATGCACTAAATAAAGCAGATTAGCATTTGTATAGAAAAAAACCAAAAATACATACCTGATGAACTGTTGATCTGAACGTTAATCACTGTATCAGATATGTACCTGACCATGTTATTCACTCCCCCTCAAAAACATAAGATTATCAAAATCTCATTCAGATAGTCTCTCCCCCTTGAAAAATGCACATACCAATTGACAAAAACATGGATACTCAAACATAAAGGCATCATTATAAAAAGAAAATTATACTGAATATAAATTTTGAAACAACTGAACATATAAAATTTTAAACACTAGACAAATTAAAGTCTACTCAGTAAAATATCACAGATTTATCAATCAGTTGAAATCAAGTATGTGTTGTTGGATACAAAGACAAGTTTCATTGTATATCAAGTTAAGACATGTTCAGTTTCAAAAACTTCCAGCCATCTATTCAGTGTGCTCGCATGCGAACTTCGATTAGCTTCAAGAAAATGCAATTCTAAAAATATAATAGAGAACTTTGTATGTACTCACACTAAGCCATCAAGAATTAAGACTTTCACAAATTTACAGGTTTATCACAACTCAAACATATCACCAAGTATCATGAGATGTGTGCTCATTGGCATCTTTTAGCATTGTGCACATTGGCATCTTCACATGAGTGTGCTCTTTGACATCTTTTAAGCTTGTGCACTTTGGCATCTTTTTAATCACAAAGTTTGGTAAGTAAAGAACATGCCGTAAACGTAACTTTCTATCTGACCCTATTGCAGGATTTGGGTCAGCCGCTCCCAGACTAGTCGGCCTTAGGGGACTAGGTGTCAAGCACCCCTTGGAACTTACTCTCCCAAATCAGAAAGGCTACATCGACATATCCTAAAGCCATTCATACCAGTAGAACATGACTTTCGATCTGATTCTATAGAAGGATTTGGGTCCGATCACTCCCAGATCAATTGACCTTAGGGGACCAGATGACAAGCATCCCACGGAACTTACTTTCCCAAACCAGAAAGGTCACAGGTACAAACTTTTAAACTTAAAGATTTCTGTATTTTATATATATATAATGCATCTCAATCACCCAGTTCTACATCTAAGTGCTTAGCCCATATTTTCATTACGATCCATAATTCAGACTTTTTAGGATTTCCAAGTATTGTAAACTATAAATATTTCGAATCACATATCTTTAAAGCAGAATGCGAAAGCTTCAAACATGTTGTTGACCTTTCGACTTTAGTAAGACTTAAAAGTTGAATATATAAAACTTCAATATAAACAAAGCAACTTGAAAATTTATCCTTGACACACATTTTATTCAAAAGAAAGAAAATCTGTAACGCTTTTACTTTATAGAATAAAATTTGTAAATATTTAAACTTTTAAATTCAACATGCCAAGTTTTGAAAGCAGAAAATTAAAATGTTTTTCATCTAAAGCTTTTGTAAAAATATTAGCAAGTTGATATTCAGTTGGAACAAAATATAATTCAATAGTACCTTCTTCCACATGATGCTTTATGAAATGGTACCTCATATCTATGTGTTTGGTTTTTGTGTGCTGGACTGGATTAACTGATATCGCGATCGCGGATTTTCTATCACAATATATCAGAACTGTTTTGTATAGCATCCCGTAGTCACGAAGTTGTGTCTTCATCCATAGCACTTGAGCGCAACAACTAGCTGCGACAACGTATTCTACTTCTGCAGTTGAGATTTCAACTGGAGGAGGAGGTATTTCAACAACTTCTGAATCAGATTCTGAAATTGTTGGTTGAATTGCAGCGGTTTGTTCTTCTTCCTGAACTGATTTTTCTTGAACAAGTTGTTCTTGAATAATTTTTCTTGAACTAAATTTGTGTTCACTTGTTCAGATTCTGATTGCTCTGGATTAGATTCAGAAATACTGTTTTGAGTGACAGGAGGTACTGGAACAACATCATTGTCAGAGATAGATGCAGTAGAATTGGAAGTAGATGCGCTCACAGTTTCCTGATTCAAAACATTTGAAGCATTTTCAGTATTAAATTTAGGCACATCATCATAAAAATGCTCAAATAAAAAATCAAGATCAGTAAGATTAAGCAAAGAAGATGATGGATCCTGATTTTTCTGTTGTAGTGCAGGTTCTGAGCTGTTTTGTCCAGAAGCTGAATTCCCTGTAAGTGCGGGTTCTGAACCTGTTTGGCCAGAAACCAAATCTGCAGCTTCATCAAATTTGATATTAACACTCTCTATCACTTTTCTGTTTGAAGTAAGAAAGACTCGATAAGCTGCTGAAGTAGAGGAATAACCAAGAAAAACACCCTCATCTGCCTTTGGACTAAACTTGTTCAGATTTTCGCGGTCATTCAGAACATAACACTTACACCCAAAAGATTTGAAATATTTGACATTTGGTTTGATACCATTCATAAGCTCATATGGTGTTTTATTGAATCTTCGATGTAGAATGGATCTGTTCTGAGTATGACATGCAGTTGAAACCGCTTCATCCCAATGAGACAAAGGAAGACCGGAATATGCAAGCATTGATCTGGCAGCCTCGACAAACGTTCTATTTCTTCGTTCAACAACCCCATTCTGTTGCGGCGTTCGAGCAGCAGAAAATTGTTGTTGAATGCCTTGATCCTCGTAGAATGCTTGAAGAGTGTTGTTCTTGAATTCTGTACCATTGTCTGATATGACAACTTTGACCGCTTTTTGCTTGTTGGTCTGAAACATTTTGATGAGGTTGATAAGAATGTCGGGAGTTTCATCTTTAGACTTGAGAAACTTAACCCATGTATATCGTGAGTAATCATCAACAACCACCAAAACATATCTTTTCTTCCCGATACTCTTTGTCTTCATCGGTCCGCATAAATCAACATGTAACAAATCAAGAATGTCCGAAGCGCAGGGTTCAGGCTTTGGCTTAAGCGAAGCTTTCTTTATCTTTCCCTTCTCATAGTCTTGACAGAGATGGTCTTTCTGAAAACTGAATACTGGGAGACCTCGAACTGAATCATTCTTGACAAGGAGATCCATGTATTTGAAGTTGAGATGAGCTAGTCGTCGGTGCCATATCCAGTTTTCATGAATAGAGGCTTTAGATAGCAAATAGATATCTGATGGAATTTTAACCTTGGAAAGATCAATAGTATATAAATTGGATCTTCTCTTTCCAACTAGTAAATTCCTGCCACTGTCATTCTTTACAACAACTCTTTTGGATTTGAAGCTAACTTCAAGATCTTTGTCGCAAAATTTCCCGATGCTGAATAAATTGTGGCTTAGACCTTCAACATAGCTAACTGGTTTGACAGTTATATTACCTTGAACAAGATCACCATAATCTAGAATGGGATCTGTCTCACAATTTCCAAACTTAACACGACCGCAACATTTTTCTTTAAAATTTGAAAGCAGTGATTTGTTTCCCGTCATGTGTTTGGAACACCCCGAATCTAGATACCATAATTGACTAAGCTGCACATTCAAAAATTACACAGATTTAGGTACCCATATGCTTATGGGTCTCTTCTTGTTAGTCCTTTGCCTCTTATTTTTCAAAATTCTCTTTTTAGACATAATATGAACACAAGCATTCATGGAGGAAGAATCATAATCATCTGAATCAGAAGTAGAAGAAAAATATGAGACATTCTTTGCAATTTGAATCATTTTCTTTATTGAATATTTTGTGTTTTTATTACAAAATGCAAATGTATCCGTTTTACAAAGACGATCTACACATTTATCCTCTATAGCTGCAGATTCATTTGACTTCTTTTTGATCCTCCATATCTGCCTTGATGACTTCTTCAAAGTCCGATCTGAAACAGTAGAATTAGAAGAATTAGAATTTTCAGACATGACATTATCTTGTTTCTTGGACTTCTTTGACCTTCTTCTTTTACGCTTTGGTTTATAAAACTGATCATTTAGCATAAAAGAGTCATCAACAATTGAATTGGAAGAAGAAATTTTATCTGAGAAATCAAACTGAGCATTCGACATTTTTGAACTTGCCTCAGAGTGAGAACTTTAAGAAAAACACAAGTCTGGAAGAATTTTGCACGACCCACTGGTGGCGCATACTGAGTTTTGTGCTACCAACCTCTGGCGCAAATCTTCAGTTTGCTCTACCTGTGGTTGGCGCAAACTTTCACTTGTTTGTACTTTTAGAGTATTTTCCTTAGAATCGATAGAAAATCCATAATTTATTTTATCTTCAAAACTTGATTTCATGATAAAAAGAAATAAACTGTTTTCAAAATCAGTTTGAAGGTTTTGTTCTTCCATTTTATCTTCAAGATCAATGATTTTACTTTCTAATAGTAATGGGGGAATATATCTCTTAGAATCATATGAAACCGGAGATATACTTTCCTTATTAGTATTATTAGCATATATATCAAAATAATCATTTGATACTGAAGATTTAATGGAAGAATTGACATTTAAAGCATTTTGAGATTTTCTGGATTTCTTTGATTGTTCAGGAAAATACTTGGCATTTTCACTAGTATAAACAAATGGCATTTCCATTTTCTTGTTGTTCATTCTTTTCTGATTTTCTGATTTTCGATTTCTAATTCTTGTTTTTCATTCATCCACTCAATTTTAAATTGAGGAACATTGTTATAACATTGTTTAGACAATGTGGATTTTCAAAACCAAGTCCCCATCTTTCTTTTATTGCCTCATCACTCCTTGGTTTATTCATATATATGGTCTGCTCAGTTTGTTCTGTCTTATATAATTTTCCTTCTAAAACAATTATTTTATCAGAAAAAGTTTTATTCAAATTGGTCATTTCTGTTCAAGATTAGTCTTGTTCAAATTTTATAATTCATCCAATTTCTTTTGAAACTTTTCTTTTGTATCTGTCAAAATAAATTTTTCATATTTCAATGAAATTTCCAATTTTTCAATCATGACAGATTTTTCTTGATTTATGTGCTTTTCAGATAAGAACTTCGAACGTAAATCATGTAAAGCAGTTATTATGACGTTCATTTGTGATGAAATGAAATTGTAATCAAACTCAGAAGGTACCTCAGATTCATCAGTTGAAGTGTCCTCATCTTCATCATCACTCTTATCATCCCCAATGAAACACATAGCTGTTGTTTCCTCATTTTCAGCTTCATTGTCGGAATAATCAAGCCAGTATTCCTCCTCAGCAAGCAGAATTTTTCCATTTTCTCTCTTTTCTGCCAATTCCAGCTTTTTCCTGTAGAAAGCAGTGTCCTTGACAACCTTCACTCTACACTCTTTTGCAATATGCCCCGGTTTTCCACAGTTGAAGCAATTCATTGTCTTATTTTCCTCCTTTTTCGGCTCAACCACTTTAGCAGGTTCATATTTTGGAACGTATGGCTTTGAGGGAGCACCGGGTTCCACTTTCTTTGACCCGGAAGTGAAGCGAAGGTTGTTAGAACCTGATCTGTGCTGGAACTTTTTCTGATAATGTTGAGAGAGAAGTATCATAGCTTTTTCTAGAGCTTCAGTTGAACCATCATAGGCATTTTCAAATAAAGCTTGTTCTGCCAATTGACTAGCCAGGAGAGCAATCGGATCAACAGTCTTTGGCTTATTTTTCTTATCAATCTTTGCTTTCTTTTCCAGAACCAAATTCTCATCAGCCATTAAAATCTCATAAAGTTCCTGAATTGTCATTGTAGAGATCCGAACATGATTTCTCATTCTATGACAGGATTTGCTCCATTCTGGTTGAAGAGCATTTAAGAATTTCAGATTGGCTTCCAGTTCAGTCTTTGTCACCTTTATCTTGTACAAATCATTGATCACTGCCCAAAATCTGTCAAACACACTTTTCAAACTCTCTCCATCTTTTGCCTTAAACTCCTTAAAGTTGTTCATGTAACGAATCCGACGGAGTTGAGTGGCAACTGCTGATCCAAGCATTATCTTTTCTAATTGAGTCCACATTAGCATCGGATTATGCTTGAAACAGTCAATTCGGTTATAAATGGAATTTGGCAGTGCGAGAATCAGATTAGACTTTGCTTGACTATCTGCTTAATGTCGCAAAAGCTCGTCAGCATCATACTCTCCTATAAACTTCTGAACCCTTGTAGCCTGTATGTTTCCAATGGCGGGAATATCTTTCATAGGCTTTACCATTGGTCCTTCAGTGAGAGATTTCATCATATTGTCACCATTAGGTTGTCGCTCTATGAAATTGATGAATCTGTCTTGCCATTGCTGAAATTCATTGTCATTCTTGTACAAGTGAGCTTGTAAATACATCTTGATTGAAGTACAAAGTCAGAAAATTCTAAGTCTGAAATCTGGTAAACTGGCGCAAACTGAAGGTTTGCATGAGCAGTATGTAGCACAAATGAGAGTTGCGTGAGCTGTGGATGACGCAAATCAAACTTTGCGTGAAATGCTGGGGGCGCAAATGTAACTTCGCGCTAGAGGTATATGGCGCAAACTAAAAGTTGCGCGAGGTAAAGATGACGCAAATGTAACTTTTGCACACTGAACTGAACTTTTCGTGAACTGAGGATGACGCAAAGTTTACTTTGCATGATATTCAGGTGACGAGAACTTGTACTAATCGAAAAGTTGCTTTCCTGAAGAAACAAACGCAAAACAGATGATGAACTGGCGCAAAGCTCTATGAACTGGCGCAAAATTCCAGATGAAGCCTGATGAACTGGCGCAAACCTGAGATGAACTGACGCAAAGTTCAGATCTGGCGTAAACTCTGAAAAACAATAAAAACTTCCAAATTTTGATTTACAAATACGAAATTGATAAACTTTCTCAACCAGAAGTGATCGAAAATAGTTTTATAACAACTTTCAACCAATAAGATCGATCAAAAACCATAAAATCGTGAATTCGAAAAATGAACAGTACGAAAAACGAGTTTTCCATAAACTTGAAAATTTACAAAATTAAAGATCAAAAAATGATTTTCTTGCAAAAAGATGTGAATCAAAAGTGTTTTACTATCAAAACCGAATTCAACAAACCAATTTACAACAAAAATCGATTAGAAATCAGTCTGAATTTGATGAAAAATCAAAAAACGAGATTTTCTTGAAAAAATCAATAAAATCAATCAAATTTTCTGATTTAAACACAAATTCAGAATCAAAAACAAGTTTCTCTCAATCCTCTCAGATTCAGAATTGCTCTGATACCAATTGAAATTCCAAGATCTACCAAATCTTAGAGAGAGAAAGTAGAGAGAGAGTGTGTGCGCCAAATGTAAACTGTTCTATTCAAATTGAGCTCCAAAAGTTACAAAGACAAAGCACCTAAGGGACTTAAATACCCCAAGGCCTAAACCAATACAGAAAAGCAAACTAAACACAGTTAAGACCTCGGTTAATAAATACATTGATTACTATTTAAAATTGACTTAACATTCATGAATCCAACAAACAGTCCAATAACAGTCCTTTAGTCCTTCATTCTTGTTCATAAAATCGAAGTCTAAAGAAGTTCACCATTTCAGAAGTTCAATTCATGAGATCGAAGATCAAAGGTTCAAGAATACAGAGTATTAATCCATGAGTTCAGTTTCTTGAGAAAAATCGATATTATCAGAATATTCACCAGATTTTAATCAAAATATCGAGTTCAAATTTTCCTTAAGTCAAGGTAACATGCAAGAAATATATTTCAACCAAAAACCCAGATACAAATGTAGTTATAGATTCAACAGATATAATTATTTTGAAAGAACAAATACAAAATTTCTAGTACCCCTGTTCGACAGAAGATGAACAGTTGACAAGATGAAAAAAAAATTAATCGACAGAAAAAAAAAAAACAAGTGAAACCCTAGAACTTGTAATCGAACATGCAAAGCAAAATAATCACACAAAAACAATAAACAAACAAAAAGATTAAAGACCTATACTGAAATCTTCTATAAATAGAAGTTGAAATCCAAAAGTCGCAATGAAGATTTGAGAGAGAAAAAGGTGCTCTGAAAAGTTCGCTTAAGAATCTTATGAGAGAAGTGAGAGAAAACTGGAAAACTTCGATTTATATACTCTGAGAGAAACAGGACACGTGGCACGAGTTGATTCGACCACCCACTTCTCGTATAACACATGAAATCAGCTTGCCGCATGAAGAAAATGACAAGTGTGTGTGCACTTCGCGCATGAATGAGATCCGCGAAGTTTGTAAAACTTGCATGCCATAGCTAGCGCGAATGAGATACGCACACAACACTATATGCGCGAACTAGAATGAATAGTAACTTCTCGCTAGAAGTTATATGCGTGAAGTTGCTACGCGCATGACATAGCTTGCGCGTTCTACACTTTGCGCACGCAATGCTTTGCGCAAAGTGTGAACTCGCAGAAGTCTATGCGCGTTCTACACTTAGAAAAAAATTGAAAAATTTTCCAAAAATGGAAACTTTTCAAAAATGCATTAAAGCTTTCTCCAAAAACAACAAGTGTTATAAAAACACTTTTTGAGCACAAAAATAGACTTTTTCTCAAAAATAAAAATCTTATAGACCTTTTTAAAATCATTTTTAAGATACACACTTACAGACTTTTTCATTAAGCTCCCCCTTGAAGTATGCACAAGTCTGAATTTACTCCCCCTTGATTTTTGCATTTAAGCTCAAATCTTGAAGTACGAGTCCTGATCTGATTTGATCAGAAGTCATAGTCTAATACTTTGAGGTCCGGGTTCTGATCTGATATAATCAGAAGCCACAGTATCTGATCCCCCTACACCTGTGCATCCTGCAAAACAGATTTCACAGGTTTTGGTACCCATTGTTACTGGGGTCCTGTTTTGTTAGATTTGCGAATCCACTTCTCAATTGGTTTATTCATTTTAACAACATTATTCAGAGAAGTTATTCGGTAAGTGCCATACCAGTTGTGAGCAGATTTTTGTTGAACAAAATCATTCTCCCCACAGTAAGAATAACATATTCTATTTTCAGCTAACCTAATAATATGATTAGTAGAGAAATATGTATCAGGTGTAGCAAAAGATTTACCTTTTCGAGCTCTGTTCTTTTTAACTTTGGATGTGGGTGGAGATGATTTTTGGAACAACTTTTCCATCTAAAGATTCTTTAATAACCCAAACCATCTGATCTGTCCTTGATAGTTTTCCAAGAATTTTACTGTTAGATTTAACTGTTCCATCAATAGTATCATTATAAAACAGATTTGTAGGACGAATCTGACTTTTATCAATGGTTTTAGCTTTGACACTATTCTTTCTTGAAACGTTTTCAGAAATAAAACTGGAAGCAGTTTTAAAAGAATAAATTGATTCAGTTGTCTTTTCAAGAGGTGATTGATCTATCACATCAGCAGAAATCTTTTCTGACAACTGAATGTTTGCAACTTCCAGATATTTTATCTATTTAGATAAAAGATTATTTTCTTCAAGAATTGTGTCAAATTTTACTTGTAAGTCAGATCTGGCCTTCTGTTCTTTTGACATATCAGATGATAGACCAGTTAATCTTTTTGAGAGCTTAGAAATTTCATTTTCAAAATTTTGACGTTCAAGCTCCAAATCCTTCTCTAAGTTCATGTTTTTAGCATAAATTTCATTGAATATCCCAACATTTCTCTTTTCATTTTTCTTCTTTTCAATCTCAAAAGGCTTATTCTTTTCTTTAAATAATTTCTTTTCTTTTTCAAGTAAGTCTTGTAAACCTGAGATTTGCTTGGGAAATTCAATTACTTTTTCGTCAAGAACTCTTCTTTCCTTTGCAAATGTGTCTCTTTCTGTAATTAATTTTTTCTCAAACTCAGACACTTGCTTGGAAAGTTTCAAACATCTAAGCTCTAAGTCTTTCTTTTCTTGAAGAGCCTTTTTGGAAAAATCAGACAATTTCTTATTGTAAAGTTTCTCCAGACTAGCATTTTCTTTAGATTTCTCCTTTTCTTTCTCTGCCGGAAGACTTTTTATAAAATCAACATTCTTCGCTTCCATGGCAGAAATCTTTTCTTCAAACTCTTTTATCTTGTTGAGTAGAGCAACTGATTCAGCTTTAGATACTGAAAATTTGTTCTCAATTGTCTTTAGTTTGGTTTTAAGACGATGTATCTCTCTTTCTCTCAGTTGTAATTCTTTCTCTTTGGTGCTGAGAATACCTGCATAATCGGATTTGGAATTATTAGAACATTTAGTGCAAGCGGAAGCTTTGTCAGAATTTAACAATTTAGAATTAAAATCCTGAATTTTCTTTTGAAGGGCTGCATTCTGAATTTTCAGTTTGTCTCGTTCAGCCTCAATTGCTGGTATCTCAAGCATGTATAAGACAGCCATATCTTTCCCTCCCAAATAATCTTTAGTCATCTTGAACAGATTAGCTTGAATATAGAAGATCTCCCAAAATATTCAGAAAAAAAATTTGACTAGAAGAGTCAAATACAGATTATCACTGAAACAGATTTCTTGAAAAAAAATCACAAGTACAAAACTCGCAGAGAGCTAAACGCGCAAGTCACTATTTTCAAACTTCTCGCAAACCACCTTGTGCGCGAAACCAGAACTCGCAAACCACTATGAGAGTGAAGTGAGATACGCGCAAACAACTATATGCGCGAAGTGGCTTCTCGCAGATATCGATATGCGCGAACTGTACTTAGAAAAATTTCGTATCTTGAACTTCTCGCAGAAGAATGCAAACTCGCAAGGAGTAGAAACACGCAAAAGCCTTAGCAAGAACCATACTTAGAAAATTTTCGAGCAGATCAAAACGCGCAAAACACAAACTCGCAAACTCTGAAACTCTCAGAAGTAACGTGCGCGATCCAGATTTAGAAAATTTCTGAGAAATCCAAAACTCGCACAACAAACAAAATGCTCCTTTGCGCGAAGCTTCTTCTCGCAAGACGACTTATGCGCGAACCTGAAGAAACTCGCACAACAATGAATGAGTAGTACTTTGCACGTTCTTCCTTAGCGCGAAGAACATATCTAGCGAGTTCTTCCCTTCTTTTTGAAATTCGATCGAAATCACTGAAATCCTACAGATTTCTTTTACAAACGCATTCACAAGGTTCGAAAAGTGATTTTAATCACTTTTTGAACTTACAACAATGATTACAAACAAGAATTACAGTGCGATTTACAGAAATTACAGACCCTGTGTGTTCGTGAAATAAAACTTTCAAGAAAATCGAAATTATATCGAACCAAGTGATCAATTCATGTTTGTGTGTGATTACAAGTTGATTCCTATTACAAATCGACCACAACTAGTACAAAAATACACACAAATTTCAACAATTTAAAAAAAAATGCTCAAAAAGTGACTATTTCAAGAACACGTCTGTTCTTGAAGAAATTCCAGAAAATCTATCAAATTGACAATAAAAAACTCTCTGAATTCTCTTTGGGGAGGCTCTGATACCAATTGAAAATGTATTCCCAATCACAATCAAGCAATTTTCAATCTAAAACAAGATTTGACAATGTTTAAGAACTAGAGAGAGAGAGAGTAGAGAGAAAAGGTAAATCTGTATTTCTCTAAAACAGAATATTACAATTAAAGCTCTTACACAATTACAAGACATAAATTATTTATACCAAGGGTATAAAACTCTCAACTAACTTGAATATGGATCCTCTCAAACTCTCAAGTACTTAAACACTCAAGTACTTAAAACCCTCTAAGCCTTATGTTGACTTTACACTATTTGACTTACATAGACTACTCAAATACAAAGGCTTTTTACAAGACTTTCCCAACTAAATCTTGTACACAATTAATACACTAACAGCTTAGACAAAGAGGGAGATTGTGCTTAAATGGTTAATTTTTCTGAAGATGATATGTTTCTATATCAAAGGGGAGATTAAATTTGAAAGAAATCTACAAAGGCAGAGATTGTGTGAATTTGTGCTAAAAGGGGGAGATTTTATTGCAAATCTTTTTGATGATGATCTTGAATCCAAAGGGGGATATTGTTAGTGCAAAAATATATTGGATACAAGATCATAGAAGACTGAAGATGAAATTCAAGAAAAGTCAAAGAGCTCAAGTCAAACCCTCATGCTAAAAGTCAAAGTTTTGTGTAATAAAGAAAAGTCAAAGTCAATGTTAAATGTTTTGTCTTTGTAAATGTAGCCTAGTATAAATTGATTTTTTGTTCGTAGACTCATAAGACTAGATGTATCAAGCGTATCTTAGAGAGATAAAGTGTTAAGAGTTCTCTGTACGAATTGAAGATTGAAATAAAGAAAAACTATTTGATTTATATTCTCGTATTATCATCTTGATCATATTTCATGATAAGAACTTGATCTTGGGGACACACACTTTCATTATTGTTAATCCCTCCATCGTCTTCTAGTTTGTCGACAACCATATCTTCTGAGTCATCCTTGGTCACATCTTCTCGGCTTTGAGAGACGTTTGTCGGCGGTGCATCTTCATCCTCATTGCTTTCATCTATCAGAATAGGCATTGATTTCATCTATATAGAGGGGGTTTCTTTTGCAACCCATGTAGTTTGTACAAACTTTGTAAACTCTCTCCAGCCAATCAGAATTCACGGTTTAATTAAAATTGTAATTAATTAATTATAAACCTGTATCATGTAAATCTGTATATTTTAAATTAATAAACAATTTTTTTAATATTTTAATTATGGAAGTGCGTATCTTTAGGGATTACAACATCTTCAAAACGATTTCTTGATTTTCTACGATGCTTAGAATCATCATTATCTCATATTCATTTAACAGTGATTTGCAGAAAATTGATGAAGCAACAAGGTTTACGATGGATGATTGTTACCCGATGAATGAAACATATGTCAGTGAATTGGATGTTTCACCGTATTTGTTTCAGATGCATGAAGGTGTCGGCGGTGATGAAAAAGGCGTGGGTTCGTAACAACATTTGTTACAGATGAATGAAGGTGTCGTCGGAGATGAAAACGGCGTTGATGAATTCGATGAAGAGGATGTTAACTCCGATCGTGAATTCGATGATAGTGGTATGGTTTTAATGATGTGATTCCTTTTGTTTGTATTTACCATATTAGAAGTAATTCTTATTGTGACAGGTGTTGATGAATATGTTCTTAGTAAATGTAATGTGTTTCTATGGTATCAATGTGGAAAACAGATCAACAGTGTTTCCTCGTTTATTTTGCAAAGGTTCGGTCTTTTAGTGTTTTAGTGTTTGTATGTGATTTTTTAGTGTTTTAGTGTTTTAGGAATGCATGTAACTAGATACAATTCTTTATCTGATGCATTAGTTCATCGTGTCCATGTGTAGTTTACATATTGTCTCTTTCTGTGGATTTCATTATGTTATATTTTGTATTCCATGTTTTGCATTTTTTTTGTCAATTTAATGATTATGTGTTTTATGTAAATAATATTTTTTTTGTAGTGTTAAGTCACCAACAGATGCACGAAACGGAAGATGGGACTAAATATTGGATTCCTAGGGTTTCCGTCGAGAACATTCCCAAAATCGGTGATTTTTTTTATAAACCCGGAGTTGGCGGAAGATTGTTATAGGAGATACGCCGAGAAATCAAGTTTTGATGTTAGGTTGTCGAATAAAAAAATTAATAAATTTGGTACGGTTATGAGTAGGTATTTGGTATGTAGTAAAGAAGGGATTCCTAAGCCGAAGTCGGTTGATTCACTTGATGTAGTGTCCGGTGTCCATAAGTGACGTAATACTAGTGTTAAAAGGACACGATGTAAAGCTTGTTTTAAGATTCGTTTTGTCAAGGAGAAAAATGGTTATGAGGTTTATTAGTTTGTTGAGTGGCATAACCACATTTTATTCAGTGAGGAGGAAATGATTTTTTCACGGTCAAGTAGGCAACTTAGTTACGCTGAGTAGAGGAATGTTTTCTATTCATGTAGTCATAAAGTTAGAGTTACAAAAGGTCATAGGATTCGTAATGCGTTGAATAACTGGGGTCGGAAATCTGGTGGTACTGTTAGGGATTATCAGAATTATCGTCGTGATATGAATACTTTCGTAGGTAATAAGATTGCACATATGTTGATCAATACCATGGCAAGTAGGCAAAAGATTTGTCCTGATTATTTTTTTAGTACAAATGCAATGAAAAGGAATTGTTCGCAATTTTTTGGGCGGACGAAACTGCTCGTTTGAATTATAAAGAATTTGGTGATGTGATTTCATTCGACGTCACTTTTCGTACTAACAAGTATGTATCTTTATATTGGTTTATTAATTTAATATAAAAATTTTTATATGGTTGTTCGATTCTGTTAAGAAACTTTCAGTAACAGGCATGCGATGAGTTTCGTCCCATTTGTTGCAGTAGATAATCACAAAAAATCAGTGGTCGTTGGTGTTGCATTGATTTCCGGTGAGATGCCTGATCACTACACTTGGATTTTGAAGGCCTTTTCGAAGGCACATGGTCGTCAGCCGTTGTTTGTGATCACTGACCAGTGTCTTGCCATTAAGCAAGCAATACCGAAAGCATTACCGGATAGTAAACACCGTATTTGTATGTGGCACATTACGAAGAAGGTTGAGAACAAGGTTTTATACGTCATTTTAAGTCATGTGTTGCATTCTTTCGTTTTGCATGTTGATGAATCTATTGTTATTCTTTATTATGTGTTTAACTTAATTCCTTTTTTACTTAATTTTATGTCATGTGTTGCGATTATTTCGTTTCACATGTTGATGAAACTATTGTAAATGGTCAATATGTGTTGAAATTAATGAAGATTAGCGCGCACCTGAAATTCAAAACATCATTCCTGCCTGAAATGAACAAGTTGGTGTGGGACGTGAATCTTGATCCTGCCGTGTTTGAGGAGAAATGGATTGAATTGATGTAGAAGTATGGGTTGGATGGTGATTTATGGTTCAAAGTGATGTACGACATCAGGGAGTCATGGATTTCTGCTTACTTCAAGGATTTTCCAATGTCTGGTTTGATGAAAACCACGTCTAGATCAGAGAGTATTAATGCGTTCTTCAATGTGTTTCATGTTTTTCACCATGATCTTGTGGTTTTTTTGCACTCATTTGACAATACGATTGAAACCCAAAAGAAAGAGCATGCGTCCGAAGAAGTTAAAACAAAATCTACTATTCCTCGAATGATTTCTCCAAGTAGGATCCAAACACATGCAACTTCGATTTATACACACACTATTTTTTTTGAATTCCAGAATGAATTGTCAGAGGTGTGTGTCCCAATACGCAATCATTCAATCAAGCAATCACATAAACAATATAATAAATCAAACCTGATATTGATTAATCAA
Organism: Arctium minus; assembly: GCA_954870635.1. NCBI lineage: Eukaryota > Viridiplantae > Streptophyta > Magnoliopsida > Asterales > Asteraceae > Arctium > Arctium minus. Next base: position 51,686,096 of record OX941084.1, read on the forward strand.
CCGATTCAATGAATTACAGACTTGAAATCGAATTCTCCCTCCTCTCTGTCTTGTTCACGGCGCCACACTCACCACCACAAGTCTCCTCTCAATAATTAATTTGCAATTAAGATTTCTAACCCTAATAACCACAAGTCTAAACTAATTTATAATTAGGCTAATTAAGCCTAATGGGCTTGCAAGGCTTGGGCCCAACAACAAACTAAACTTATTTTAAAAATAAAATAAAAGGCTAATAAATAAGATACGAAAACAAACTTTGACTAATTATTACAAAAGGACCCTAGACTATTTGTTGAGACGACTTTATCAGCTTTAACTTCAGATTTCCATCTTCAGATAATTATGATCTTGAATCCAATAAATATGTGCATTAACAATCTCCCCCTTTGGATCAAGATCATTCTTTAAGCTCAGAAAATGTAATCTTCCTCTTTGTCTTCAGAATGTAGCAATCTCCCCAATCGATGAGACTATCTTTTGGAAAGAAATTATCTCCAGTTTCAGCTCGGAATACTTCAGCAAATCATCTTCAAATTTCTTCAAAGCAGCAAAACTTCATAATATCTTCAGAAATTCTTTCAAAAACTTTTGATCTCCGCATTTCTTGATTGACGATTGTCCCCCTTTTTGATGAAAAGAGCAAAGAGTTCATCAAAAACGTGTCTTCAAGAAATTTCTTCCACCACCGATCTTGCAAACAGAACCACTGATTATCCGTCAATTCATTAAGATGTTCATCCAGATCTTTGCAAATCTAGACAATTTAGAAAATGAAGTGTAACACCTGAATCAACAAATGAATCAGTTAAAATTGCCTGTCAGTAACACAAAGTCACTGTGTGTAACGAATACACAATATAAAGGAGCTTTTATGATGTTCACTCCCCCAGGGCTTCCATTCAATCATCGAAAAACCACAAAGGTAATTTCTATGAACGTTATGACAAAGAAACAAATTCTTTGTGTGTTCGTGCAAGTGATAGAATAAAATAAAGCATATGATGTTTGCTTATAAGGCTCAAAAAGTGTAAACCACTGAAACAAGAGTTAGGTAAACACAGACGCAATGTGCATGAATGAAGTGTGAAGGTGGGGCAGACTTCCTTCTGTTCAATATCCAGATTTTCCAAATGAAAATCAGATAGCATATGTGCTGCGTCCCCTTTGAAAAATGAAACATTTTCTTGTTGAGAAGAAAATGAGTGGCTGGTGGGGTAATGTCAAGAGTTGGCATGGGCTAGTTGCCTGTTTCAATAATGTTCACCAAAGAAATGTGAAGCATTAGAAATGTGGTTGCCCGGCTCAGAAAGTAGTTGGTGCAGAGTTTGATATTCTTTTACTCTGATCTCTCACTCTCTTTCTTTTAATCTTTTTGCTCACAGCTAACCGAACTCTCTTTTAATATTGTCCCTCATCACACATCCCACACCCATTTCTTGTTGGACTCCTCACATTTCACTACAGGATTAACTTCTTGGGTTGGAAACACTGGTTAACGTGAATCCATAGAAGTTCACTTAAGTCCTAGCACACTGATCCCATGTTTTCCTATAAAGCATAAGATGCTCAGGTGATTTAACTTTATCAGTTAAGGCTCAATGATGAAGCAGAAAACATTTAAAATCACACTTCCAAATCAAGAAATCTTTTTGAGAATTGGGAAGTGGTTTGAACAATTAAGAACATGTTTTCTTCTGATTGAAAGTTGTCCTTCTTTCAACCATGGAGGAGATGAAGATTAAGAATTATACCTTTTGAGTACAGTCTTACATCTCACGAAGTCAAGCTTAAAGTCATATAGATATGATCTTTGAAGCATCTCTCAACCTACAAAAGTCTAAAAATCTAGTCAAAGTAACTTTATTCACTGAAATTGAAATGACATAAAGCAGTAAAACAATTGATGTACGAGTTCTGATCAGAAATAATCAGAAGTCATCGCCATACTCCTTTGACTTGATCGCTCCCCCTAAATTTATGCACTACTAACACATTGATCAGAAATTACAATGCATTCATAATTGCTCCCCCTCAAACTAACATTGATCATCTATAAGATACTTTTCACACTACCCCTGAGATCATGAACAAACTATTAAAGAGCAGGTATCATGCGGAAATAAGAATAAAGAAATGATAAAGAAATACAATAAGAAACTTTAATAGGTAACCACCGATTAGGTCTTAAGATTTAGCATACCAAGTCTTGAGACAAGAAAATTAAATCTCTTTTCGTCTAAAGGTTTGGTAAACAAATCTGCAAGCTGATAATCGGTTTTTACAAAGTAAAGTTCAATTGTTCCCTTTTCTACATTATCTTTTATAAAATGATACCTCACATCTATGTGTTTGGTCTTAGTATGCTGAACAGGGTTAGCGGAAATCACAATAGCGCTTTTCGAATCACAATAGATCGGGATTCTATTGAAATGAAATCCATAGTCTCGCAGTTGTGTTCTCATCCACAAGACCTGAGAACAGCAGCTAGCAACAGCTACATATTCCGCTTCGGCCGTTGATGTGGAGACACATAATTGCTTCTTCGAAGCCCAACTGACGAGTTTATCTCCGAGGAATTGTATATGACCCGAGGTGCTTTTCCTGTCTAACATGCAACCAACATGATCTGCGTCTGAATAAGATGTTAGTTCAAAGCTTGTATCCTTAGGATACCACAGACCAAGATCTGCAGTCCCCTTCAGATACCTGAAAATCCGCTTTACAGCAGACAAATGGGATTCTTTAGGATTGGCCTGATATCTAGCACATAAGCATGTAGAAAACATTATATCTGGCCTACTTGAAGTGAGATACATTAAGGAACCTATCATCCCTCTATAAGTCCTAACATCAACAGCCTTTCCCGAAAGATCGGTGCCAATCTTAGTACCAGGTGCCATTGGGGTACCAATCGGTTTACAATCTTCCATTTTGAACTTCCGAAGAATATCCAGAATGTATTTAGATTGATTGATAAAGATCCCCGTTGAAAATTGTTTGACTTGCAATCCGAGAAAGAAATTCATCTCTCCCATCATGCTCATTTGAAAACGAGACACCATGAGGTTTGCAAAGTTCCTACAATACTTAGGATTTGTAGAACCAAAAATAATATCATCCACATATATTTGAATTAGAATGATATCGCCTTTATCCTTTTTAATAAAAAGAGTGGTATCAACCGTACCTTTTGTGAAACCCGATTTAACCAAGAATTGAGATAGAATATCATACCAGGCGCGAGGAGCTTGTTTCAGTCCATAAAGAGCTTTATCCAAGATGTAGACGTGGTTCGGCTTATCTGGATTTACAAACCCTTCTGGCTGTGAGACGTAGACTTCTTCCTTGAGTACTCCATTCAAAAAAGCTGTCTTCACGTCCATTTGATAGACGGTGAAGTTCTTGTGGGCTGCGTAGGCTAAGAACATCCGAATTGCCTCTATACGTGCCACTGGAGCATAAGTCTCATCGTAGTCTATCCCTTCCTCTTGCCTATATCCCTTGGCGACAAGTCGTGCTTTGTTTCGGATAACGGTGCCATCTTCATCTTTCTTGTTTTTGAACACCCATTTCGTACCAATGATGGTTTTACCTTGCGGTTTGGGTACGAGTCTCCAGACTTTCAGTGCTTCAAACTGATTCAGCTCATCTTGCATCGCAGTTACCCAATCTGAATCGGCAAGGGCCTCAGATATGCGTGTAGGCTCGATCTTGCTCAGAAAGGATTCATACATACATAGATTTGATGTTGCAGACCTAGTTTGCACCGGTGCAGAAGGATCTCCAATAATTTGATGTATTGGGTGCTCTTTGGTCCACTTATGTTCATGAGGGAGTGGATTAGATGCATGTTGATCATTGTCCGCATCTAGGAATCCACTGGTATCTCCTTCAGATGTTTCAGAATTAACGGGGGCTTCAGTTGAAGTAGTTGTTGCAGAAGTAGCAGTAGGTACAACTTGGTCAATCTGTTGATCAGTCCCTACAGTACATCCTACGGAGTCAGCTACTTCTGTCTCGGCATTGTTGGTCACAACTTCAACTGTCGGAGTAGGCTTTTGAACTGGAACTTCTTGCTGAATAGGGGAACCAAATTCAGTAGAGATATCGGAAGTGGTCGGATGAGTAGTCATCGAGTCTTCTATCATGTCAACCACAACAGAGTTAGGCAATTTAGAACCAAGAAATTCATCATAGAACAGTTCAAATAATAAATCCAAATCAGATAAATTAGAAGTAGACGACGAAGCGCCATCTGATTTGTTCTCTTGAGGTGCAGGTCCTGGACTGGTTGGTCCAGAAGCTAATACTCCGGTAATGACGGGTTCTGAACTGATGTGCTCAGAAGCCATTTCCTCATCGAATGTTACATTGACGCTCTCGATCACTGTCTTCGACTTCTTTAAATAAACACGATATGCAGACGATGTAGATGAATAACCAATAAAGATGCCTTCATCCGCCTTAGCACTGAACTTGTTCAGATTCTCTCGGTCGTTTAGAACATAACACGTACAACCAAAAACATGAAAATATTTAATGGTTGGTGTTCGGTTGTTGATCAACGCATACGGAGTCTTCTGAAATCGGCGGTGTATCATGGAGCGATTTTGAGTGTGACACGCAGTCGATACAGCTTCAGCCCACAAAAATAAAGGTAATTCAGATTGGCTGAGCATTGTCCGAGCGGCCTCGACAAGTGTACGATTTCGCCTTTCGACGACTCCGTTCTGTTGAGGCGTGCGAGCAGCAGAGTATTGATGTGATATCCCGACCGATTCGAGATATTCTTCAACTATCTTGTTCTTGAACTCTGTGCCGTTGTCAGTCCTGAGAATCTTGACTTGTTTTTGCAGATTGACTTGGGTCGTCTTCAGAAACGTAATGAGAACATGGGGAGTCTCATCTTTAGACCGTAGAAACTTAACCCAAGTGTATCGCGTATAGTCATCCACGATAACCAACACATACTTCTTTCCTCCTAAGCTTTGCGTTCGCATAGGACCGCATAGATCCATATGCAACAACTCTAATGAAGAGTTGGTACTAGGTTCAGGCTTTGGTTTGTGTGGGGCTCTCTTCATCTTTCCCTTTTCACACGCTGCACATAGATGTTCTTTCTCATACTTCAGCTCTGGAAGACCTTTCACTAGCTTACCACAGACCAGCTTGTTGATGTACCGAAAGTTGAGGTGAGAAAGCCGTCGATGCCATAACCAGCTTTGTTGCATCGAGGCCTTCGATAGTAGGCAGACCTGATTGTCAGCCTGGACCTTTGACAAATTGATGGTGTAGAGGTTTGACTTGCGAGATCCGACCAGGAGTTCTTTTCCTTCTTCAGTGCGTATTGAACATTTCTTGGCCTTGAAATTAACCTCTAAATCTTTGTCGCAGAACTGGCCAATGCTGAATAGGTTGTGCCCTAAGCCTTCAACGTAACTCACCTTCTTGATCGTAAGATTTTCATGTACAACATCACCATATCCCAGAATAGGTGAAAACTGATCATTCCCAAAACGAACTGTGCCACAGTATTTGTCCTTATAATTAGACAACATACTCTTCTGCCCGGTCATATGTTTGGAACACCCACTATCCAAATACCACATATGACGGGTCTGCACAACACAAATCAAGAAAGAAGAGGTTTAGGAACCCATTTAAAAATGGGACCTCCACTGTTAGTACTTGATTTTGGCACCCATTTAAATTTGGGTCCGCTTTTTCTTTGAAAACGAGAAGCATGATAAGACGTATGATAATGATAAGATGAAACATTATATGAACCATACCAAACATCAGAATATCTACGAGAAGCATAATCACATTCACCATAATTTAAAAACTTTTTAGTACTAGATGGAGCTAACTGAAATAATTGCTTTATAGAATATTTCTTGCGAGAATCAACAAGATTATTTTTAAAAGAAGCAACATTCATACTCAAATCATCTTTACTAGAAGTCTTTTTATTCAAAATAAAACTAGAACTAGATTTAGCTTTCTCGTCTATCTTCTGTTTCGGTATCCATGCAGTCTTAACTCCAACCCTTTGCTTTCTCAAATCTGAAACATGTGAAACTTTAGAGTTAGAATGATGAGAATTAAGAGAATGCTTCTTCTTTGGCTTACCAGTGGGGATCGGTTTCTGTGAAAGATAAGATATTTGTTTCTTACCTTTTGCTTTCTTTGATTTCACAGAAACTGATTTATCAACTTTCGTTGATGTTTCACCTTTGTCAAAAACACTGGGTAATCCAAAGGAACTAATAACACAAGATGAATGATCAGGAAGTTTAGAGGAAAAATCAAACTGAGAAACACACTTATTTAAAACACCTTCAGAGTTTAAAAAATTAAGCTCATTATCAAGTGAACCAGATCTGTCATCCGAATTTAAAGCTTTGGAGAGTTTAGGAAAATTAGAATTTTTGAACACTGTTGAAAATACAGTTTGTTCTAAGTCCATCAAAATTCTTTCATCTGTAAGAGTATTCTCAAGTTTAAAAATTTTACTTTCCAATCTGTACTGTGCTCTGATACCAATTGTGTGTCCCAATACGCAATCATTCAATCAAGCAATCACATAAACAATATAATAAATCAAACCTAATATTGATTAAGCAACCGATTCAATGAATTACAGACTTGAAATCGAATTCTCCCTCCTCTCTGTCTTGTTCACGGCGCCACACTCACCACCACAAGTCTCCTCTCAATAATTAATTTGCAATTAAGATTTCTAACCCTAATAACCACAAGTCTAAACTAATTTATAATTAGGCTAATTAAGTCTAATGGGCTTGCAAGGCTTGGGCCCAACAACAAACTAAACTTATTTTAAAAATAAAATAAAAGGCTAATAAATAAGATACGAAAACAAACTTTGACTAATTATTACAAAAGGACCCTAGACTATTTGTTGAGACGACTTTATCAGCTTTAACTTCAGATTTCCATCTTCAGATAATTATGATCTTGAATCCAATAAATATGTGCATTAACAAGAGGCGATGCGGTCGTGTGAATGGGACGGATCGTGTTAAGTAGGTGGGAATAGGGTGGTTTCAATTAGTGAAGTTAATGAAGCGGCCGACGTGATTTCTAAGTTCAGTGTAAGTGTTTGATACATCTTAATTTAACGATTCATGAATATTGTTTATTCTTATTGTTTTCATCATATTTATTATTTTGGTTTTTGTTTGTGTGATGTGTGGTAAGGTTGTTCGCGATCCTTTGGGCAGTACTCTTGATTGTAGTTGCAACTTGTTTGTACAAAATGGCATATTATGCCGACACGCGTTAAAGGTTTTAGTCAACGAGAAAGCTAAGAGTATTCCCGATCGTTATGTATTAAAGCATTGGCGTCGTGATCTAGTTCCCGTGGAATGGTTGCCGGCTTTAGTTAGATACGGTGAGGTTGATGCGGAGTCAGAGAAGTTGATGGGAAATGCACAGTCGTTGGTGGATCGTATCATAGAGAAGGCAAGAAATGATAAAGATGCGTTGTCAGAGTTTGTTGATGTACTGGAGAAATCTTTTGCGGACCTTAATATTGTTACACCTCGACAATCTTCTTGTCAACTGAAAAATGCCAGTATACAAGTGTTCATGGGAGTTTCTGAGGTTGAGAGCATCGATGTGTTGTCGCCTACAGGGGTTTGGAATAAAGGGTGTGGAACCAGGAAGAGATTGATAGGGTTCCGTGAGAAGGTTGTTTCAAAGGCGAAGAAGCCGAAAAGGGTATGCCGGAAGTGTGGTCAGTTGGCAAGGCATGATTCCCGGAACTGTCCACAAGAGTGAGTTTTGAATTATCAGTGAAGTTGGTTCATTTTCTTAATTTTTTTTTATTTTAGTATGGCTTGGAACTGCCATTTTTTTAGGAATATTGGTTTTGTTTGGTCTTTGTTTTGGAGTTCTCAGTTTCATTGATAAATTGACAGTTAATGCATTTTTTTATTACAAGCAGTATTTAGTTTAGATTATTGCTCTTAACAACAATGTATTTATTAGTATTTAATATTGGTTGGTTATCTTTTTGGTGCATTTGAAGGATAAAGACATCATTAATTAGGGCGATGATTTGCAATGATGGTCTCTCCCATCGATGGGAGCTACAACCGGCAAAATGTTTATACAATTAATATTTTAATCCCTCTCAACTAATTGTCCTCTCCTTCTCTATAAATGTAAACAAAACCCTAATTGTTTCTTCATTCCATCAAGAAATCATTTACTTCTTAAAAATGTCGGCAACCGCAAATTCCTCAACCCACCACGTTGAATCCGTTTGCCCTACTTCTTTCATCAACGTGTTGGTTCGACACCACATGCAACTCCTCCGAGAAATCCACGACTTAGAGAAGGAGCTCCGTCAAGTTCGCAATGAGTACAAGGAGAATTTCAATAAGTATGACCGTTCTGTTGAAGATATGATGAAATCATTTCTTGAAAATCAATCTCTAAAGGCATATGTCAATGGAGTTTTGAAATCAATATGTTCATTATAGTTTTTTCACATATTTGTGTGATTAAAAGATGGTCATAACCTTATGTTTATTCCCCTAAAGAGTATTTGCATGTTTCTGAATATTGATGATTATAAACCAATCACTTGGAACATACAGTTAATGATTTTGAATACATGCAGATAAGGCATTATTGGGCAGAAGTAGAATATTTTCATAATAAAAGCAGTCTCATAAGAGGATTCAAAAAGCAAAAGGTTAGAAAACAGTCTAATAACTGAGGCAAAAAATGCAAATAAATGATTACCAAAATGCAATCAGCTAATTTAAACCCAAAAATGACTGCCATAATTAGCTAATATTCATACCGAAAACAGTCTAGTAAGTAAAGCCAAAATGCAAAAAAATCGTTTTGAAATGGTAATAGAAAGTAGTTCAGCAGTTATCTAAATTTAAACTAAAACCATGCATTTGAATCATTAGATCAAGCGTTCGAAATGAATTTCACTTGCTTGAAGTAGAATCCGTGCTTTGATGTCAGATTCCATTGAATTAAACCGTTCCACCTCTTTCATCATCGCATTCTTCAATAGATTATGATCATGCAGTGTTATTTTCGCGACGTACTTCTTCATAAGATCCTCCAACTGAATCTGTTGCCTTTGTCCCTCCTCAACTAATCCAGTTCTCCATGTTTTGGTGTCTCCCATGAAAGTTTCCAATTGACGCATCATGAATATACCGCTGTCATAGGAATTATGGTGGGTTTGCCAATCCATATTCACTCTATCTTGGACCACTTTCTGTACATCCTTTCCCGCAGGATGGTCAAATACAGTAAGATGTTTGCTCATCATTCGTTGCTGCAAAAGAAGTGAAATTGTCACGGACAGATTGTGTGTAAGGTAATTTTAAAGGAAAGGATTTAGAATTGAATTTTTTATTTAGATGATTACTAGTACTTCTGTCACATATCCATATTTTCTCACTAGAAGTGCACTTGGTAGTCCCTTCGATGCTCGGTTGTCGATAATGGTGCATGACGGGCTTTTCAGGTTGAAAACTACTAGATAGTAGAATGCACCATCAAGCATTGGGAAAATGCTTGCACAAAATGAATTTTTAGTCAGTGTTCATTGGTATAGTGTTTAGGTAGTTGTGTTGTAATTAATCATAATGCATACCAGATCAATATATTTCATCTTCATTATACTCCCATGAATTCGTGCTCCTTCAGAAAGGTGTTTCCGGAAGATGTCATACTGGGTTTTTGCATCGATGGCGCGCATTCACATCAATGGATCATTCTGTTAAAAAAAATCATTGTAAACAAACCTATGTTGCATATGTATGTGTTTTATATTGTCTGTATATGTTAATCAATTCCAAATTGTTGCCTTACCATCATTTCTGTTGAGAAGAAAAAACGCTGGGGTGAATCTCTATTTTTGAACCACTCTTCGTAGTTCAGTATTGAAGACCATCCGTTAACCACACTTGGTGAAATGTCATATTTGTTGCTGCCAAAGTTTCCAACTCACTGCGCAGAATATTTATGAAATCTTTCGTCCTAAACACTACATCATTGTAAATAATTTGGTGTATCAATGAAACGTTAGAAATCTCATACAATGAATATGATAAAGTTGTAATTATCGTGTTGTTTGGTACTTACCATTTCCCACCAAAAATGGACAATGCCCATTTATGAACTTTTCTGTCTTCCGACGAGACATTGAATTCCATGACCCTCATCACGTACGACGACTTTAGATGTTCTCCTAATTTCACAGTCCTTCAAGAAGCTCTAGCGTTTTTAATGTTTCCAGCAGCTTCATGTCGTATCTGCATTTCTTTTTCCCCATCTCCCTTCACGTATTCTTCTTTCTTTGGATCAAGTAGCTTTACTTTTTCTTTGTCATCTTCTGATGTTGATTGAGGAAGGGATGTGTTCATAACTCTTAATGGTTGTGCATTTTCAATTGGGGATGCACTGGTTTCATTGACCCAAGATGCTGTATCTGATGGTTCCTCAAACAATTTAGCTTTCCCCTTGTCTGTTCGAAACCCTGAAACCCAAGCTTCTGATTGACCACATTCCCCAGATTCCATGTCCTTCATTAGACTTATTCCCAAATCGAAGCCCGGGGGTTCTATTGCATTCAAGAACCTTCGCGCTTTCGAGTTCTCAATAGATACTCGCATTGATTCATCCACCTCTCCCACGTATGTAGGGCTTTCCTAGAGCACTGCCAAATGGTCATCAATTTGTCGGTTTAGGACCATATCAGTACATGGGCTTAGAAAACTTCTTTTCATAGGGGACTTTGGTGTCCGTTCACCACTTGCAGATGATTGTTTGAACAATCTGTTCAGCTACATTTGTAAATCATTGAAACCACCTTCATCCGGATAGTCGGTCAATCTCTTGTGTATAGCTGATTCTGCATCTATCTTTAGCTCCTTGATTTTTTCAATTCTTCCCATAATTAGGTGCATTAAGTCCTACACGATAATAATTTTGTAGTTGATTTTGTATTAAATCAATTGTTTAGTTTTTTGCAAAGAAAAAAATGCAGTGAATATCATTACCTTCGCTCTTTCTTCTTGATTATCCGGCTGCCCATCATCGACACCATCCTTCATTTTGGCTATGTTGGTGTTATTCTCTGTAGTTTCCATTCTATTGATCAAAGGCAGTAGACCAAACCCTCCATCCTCTAGTTCAGTTGATTCCATCTTATTTAGCAAACCGATTGTCCAATATGATATAGATGGGCCTGATTTCTGGACCTCTACTCGGTCGCTTATGGTTGAGTCGACGTAGAGTAGCTTTATAAAGAACAAAATGAATGAAACATTAGTTAATGATTGGTAAAAGTAGATGAAAGTCGGATTTTGTGTAATTGAGAATTATCGTTAGGTATGTTAATGGACCGGCGTAGAAACATAAGTCGTTGTCTCACCTCCACCATTGCTTTTTTTAACTTGTCATAAATAAATTTTCACGAGTCGATGGTTGGTATCATTGACTCACTCCTTATCTTTTGATCATCATCTAGTGCTGATATTGTGTCATGTAATGTGCGTGGTGAGGTTCTTATCCTTTAGACACGAACTCTAATCCTTCTAGAAGTGGATGAACCCTCCTCCGTTTGACCGTGCTTCTTTCCGCTGTCCTTTGTTTCCCGTTCAAGTGGGCTCATGCTTCTTTTGGTGCTCATACTCGACCCTTCTCCTTGATAACATGTTCATTTCTAATATATTACATTCTCAAAACAATGATTTTAGTAATGAAGTAAAAACAACAATTTAGTTTGTTTATAGTGTTGAGTACATGTGTTTTTTGCATGAATCCAAGGACGGTAAATGATGCTTACCCTTCTTCGATGTGATATCATTTTTGGTTTGGTTCTTTTTTCCCTGACTCCTCGTTACCCTCGATGAATTTCCAATCTCAATGCAGATTTTTGGTGTATCCTCCTGTGACTTTTCACTCAACACAACTTTGGTAATGGGAAGAAGACCTTCTTTCTTCATCACTTCTTTAATTGACATAGATGCTGCAAATCAAAAGCCAAATATATTGTGACCATGTTTATATGTTGTTTATAATTTAAGTAAACCATATGTATTTGAAAGCAAATATTACCAGTGGCAGTGTTTAACTTTTCATCACTAGATGGCATCATGCAATCACTCTTTCCAACTGCATACATACCAAATCAGTACTATGTTTAAGAAGTTCAAAGGTTTGTAGTTGTTAGTTCGTACTTACCGTTAATGGTATCTGAGGTCTTTTTTTGTCTTCCATGGATAAGTCTTTCATTAATGTTTCCATACCTTATATGCATCATGTAATCAATATATTAAAGAAGTGAATCAAGAAAATTTTTAGCTTCTATGTTTAGGATATGGAATATGCTTACTAGAAACGGTTTTTCGAGCAAACTCCCCACTGGTGTCTGTTAGATTCATAATTTTTTTCTTTAATTGTGCATATGATTCATTATTTCATAAAAGAATTCAATAATTATAGGCTTATTTGCATTAACATATTACCTTTTCTCTTTCTGCCTGAGATGACATTGTTGCGTCTGTCCCAAGTACCACAACTGAAGCGAAGCCATTTCCAGTAAATGGCAATTAAATTAACACTAGGCAGAAACATTATAAAGATCCATTTTCTATAATGGCAGACCCATTTGAACCTCAATTTTCCATTTGAACCTCAATTTTTTTGTTTTAAGTTGGCATAATCATGAAGGTGTCATGCATTTAAACTGTATGATTCAATGGAACAAAAAGGTTACTCATTCATGAATATTGTGTTCCTGGACTCACTCACTCACTCACTGTATTGAAACCATATCAAAATGCATCAAAATAAGTGACTACATAAAATTGAACCATATAGGTGAAGGCTGTAAATTGGACACATTGGGTATTCATGAATATTTATTCATAAAATTGTGTTCATGATTATGTAATCATAAACATCGCACCTGACAAGAACCAATGTTTTCATGAATTTAACCATACGTATTCATGAATATTTATTTATAAAATTGATCATGAATATGTATTCATAAACACGACACCTGACAAGAACCAATTAGTTCCAGGGGTCATGCATTTAGACTGTATCATTCAATGGAAGAAAAAGGTTACTCATTCATGAATATTGTGTTCATGAATATGTGAATATGTGGTGGAAATGTTGGTTCCATGAAGCAAAAAATCATGAAACCATAATCCTAATAAATACAGTTTAACTCACTCACTGTAATGAAACGTTATAAAGATGAATCAAAATAAGTGACTACATAAAATTGAACCATATAGTTGCACGATGTAAACTGGACACATTGGGTAAAACCATCATTATCAATGTTCTTATTCATGATTACTTAGCGATGAACACCATATGAAACAAATGGACATAATATCAAGGTCACAAAATCAACAAATAATCTCCAAATCTAAACTACTGCCTAGTTTCATGAAAACTTGCTCATGCTTACTTAATCATGAACACAAAAATTTAAAGGGGACAAAAAATCATGGAGCCAAAATCAACAACATCAAACTTATTCAAGAATACTTAAGCATTAACAAAAAAACAAAAAAGAGAGACACAAAATCGTTGACACAAAATCAACAACATAAAATCAACACCAATGATTTCTTCGTGATTTGAGAATGTATTTATTCATCAACATACCAATTTTTTTTTCCGAATCAGTGGAACCCTAATCAAATTAGGGCAAAACTTAGCCATAGATATTACTCATTTAAAAACAAAAATTCATGAATCTTGAAAATGATTTAGGTACCAAATTCGAACAAAGTCTTTAACAATCATTAAAAAAATTAAAAGGAATAAACGAAACCTTCTGTTGATTGTGTTAATGAACCATGGTCTTCCTTATTCCTATTTCTTACACGTTGTAATCGATGGTCTTCATTGGCACGGTTTATAACCGGGAAATCATCACTGTCGTCTTCATCTAGCAACACAGGATCTTCAACGGTATTAGCGAAGGTCGAGAAGGCGGTATTCATTAGAATCCTCTGGCTAGGTTTGCGAATTGTAGAATCAACAAAAAACCCTTTAGTAAAGGGGTAAACAGAAGAATGTATAAGGGAGTGAAAATTGTAGAAAAAAAACCTCGATTCGGATGCATCCTCATTGCTATTTTTCTGGAAATCAAAGATTCTTGATGATTTGTTAATCCCAACCCTCCTCGAGTTCGACAGAATTATTTATGGAAGATATGAATCACGGAATATCTGTTTCAATTCTGGGAAGATGATTCATTATTTTTTTTCCAATATTACCCTCCAGTGCTTAATAATTAAAAAGAAAAAATTAAAAGAAATTCATGGTTTCATAATTTACCATTCAATTAATCAAGGTCGTTGATGAAAAAAATGGATGATAGTGATTAGGTTGTATAGGTTGTACAAATTAGTAAGATTGTAAAATAAACCAACCCTATAAAAGGTTGCAACCCTTGCAACCTCGAACTTAACCATCCGTTTAATCAAGATTGGGTTTAATTAATTTATTATTAATTTTAAATTTTTAGGGGCATATTTGTCTTTTACGACTTGCATAATTTTTAATTTTTGTTTTAAAATTAATCATGATTATGGTTTCCTTAAAATTAGCAGTCATTAATGGTATGCATTAACCGGTTTTAGTTTTGATTTTTTTTAATTATATTCATCAAATCATTGATTTGTTCATGTTTATCCACTTTCTGTTTTAGAGGATTGCCGTGATTTTTTTTTTTTTTTGTGAAGATCTTTTTTGAAGTCGAATATAGTTGCTGTTTTGGAAGAAGTTTGTGTTTGTGAGAGGATTTTTCAATTGATATGCATCATGAGATTGTCGGAAATTGCATTGAAGGGGATGGGTTGGAACAGTTTGATGGTGCCCGGTAATGATGATGTTGAAGACAAAAAAGTTGCCAGTCTCAAAGAAAATGTTTCGTTGACCTCGTTGAACTCAAACAACGAGGACGTTGTGTTGGCTTTTGATTTTCTTCAATGTCACACTATCGAAGTGGTGAATGGCGTATCGAAACCGGTCGAAGTTTTTCGAGTTGAGGATTGTTTTGTACCAGATGAGGGTGTTGATGATGAAGGTTTTTTTTTCTTGTTGGGTTTGTTCGACTGTGTAATGTGATTTATCTGTTATGTTTTAGGGTTCATGGCAGATTTTTTTTGTAGGGTTTGTACAATGAATCACGTATTCTTTTCATGAATGGTATTCCCCGTTTGATTATATGTGTTGCGTTTTAATTTAATGGGAGCTTTTTTTTGTTGGTGTGTGCAACGAACCACATATTAGTTTTCATGGATTGTATTTATTGTGTGATCATGTTTTCGGTGAATAGTTGTTCATGAATTGTATTTATTTTGAATTGTATTTATCGTGTTATCATATTTTCTGTGAATAGTTGTTCATGAATTCATCTGAAAATTTTTAAACCATTATAACAACTGGGTTCGAATGTGCTGCAAAGAACATGGATTTGTTTTCATTTAGTTTATCACTATTGGTGATCGTTGTTGTGCAAATTATTTTTTTTTGTGTCATAAATTTATGTGATTATAGTTTCAGAGTTTTATGGCCCCTGGATGATGTACTTTTCAAAAATAGTGTAAGGTTGTTTTTAATTGTTGATATATATATTTTTGTATTTCTACCTTGTTGATTTTTTCTATAGTGTCTGTTGGTTTTGTTTATATGTAGATGTTATTCACTTTATGATTGGTTGGAATTTTGGTATAGGTATGAAGTTAGGTTTTGTGTTATAATAATTTTGTTTTGTAAATGTTAACAATATATTTCTTGTTATGTTTGTAGATGAAAGAGCTCCTAATATCGAAGAATCTTCTAGTGGGACAAAGTATTACATTCCCTATGTTGATGAATCTATTACGCCTAAAGTTGGCGATTTTTTTCAGTCTGTTGAAATGGCTGAGAGAGTTTATAGGAAATACGCTGAGGAGGCAGGGTTTGATATTAGATTGTCTAATAAGAAAAAGAATGTTGATGGTCAGAAAACTGCCTGGTTTTTTGTTTGTAGTAGGCAGGGAATTCCTTCTGAGAAGTTGTACGATTCGCTGAGTGCGAAAAAAGGTGAGAGACGTCAAAGAAACTCAAATCTTAAGAGGTGTGGGTGTTTAGCATGTTTTAAAATTCATTATGTGAAGGATAAATCCTGTTTTGAGGTATACAAATTTTTTTCAAAGCATAACCATTTATTTTTTGATCGGAATGTGATGTCCTTATCCCGTGCGAAACGCGGTCTTACTTTTACGGATCAAATGAGTGTTTTTAATGCTACTAGCTCTAAAGCAGGTATTTCCAAATCACATAGGATGCGTAATGCCATGAAAGGTTGTCTAACTGAATCGGGAGGCACGGTTAAAGATTTTCAGAATTTTAAGCTTGATATGGTGACCTTTGTTGGGAATAAGGATGCTCAAATGTTGATCAACACCATGGTTGGTAGGCAGAAAGCTTGCCCAGAGTTTTTTTTCGAGTTTAAGTGTAAACGAAAAGGAGTTAATTACAATTTTTTGGGCGGACGAAATTGCGAGATTGAATTATCGCGAGTTTGGGGACGTAATTTCTTTTGATGCTATTATTATAACTCATGCATAGGTACGCCACGGTGTTTGTACCGTTTGTTGCGGTCGATAATCATAAACGATCAGTAGTTGTAGGTGCTGCATTGATACGTGGAGAGACAGTGGTTAATTATACTTGGGGTGCTTCAAGCTTTTAAGAAAGCGCATGGTAGGGAACCGACATTCGTTATTACTGATCAATGTGCTCCAGTCGATCTGATTGATCATCTCTTCATTCTTTAGCTTCGATATGAAACTGAGGTTGCAACTCCCCATGGTATTACTATTACAATCTGCCATAAGATTAACAAACAAAACCAGGAAATTCATCTTGAACATGAAATCTGACTTATTTGTTTGAAATATTATGCGCCTGATATCTGTTGGTCAAATGTTTAGCTTTTGGAACTGTCGGCACCACTATTTCGTTAATTTCAGTCCGAAATTCCTATCATCCGAATTTAGCAAGTCAATTCCGCCCATTGGGAGCCCTAAAAGGTCATGCACAGATTCTATAGTGATTGCAATGCTTCCTGTTCGCACATCTAGTTGCATTTTCCTAGTGTCAAGCTTCTCTACTACAAAATAAAACTAACTTTGATGGAACACCATCGAGAGCCATTTTTAAGACTGAACCTAAACCCATAGTGGTAACTGTTTTTTTTTTTTTGCTCATCGTTTAAACCAGTTATGGTTTCTTTTAGAGTTCGGGGTGATGTGCGGGTTCTGAGGTTTGCGAATTTTGTCCTTTTCCTCAATGAATCGGTTGAATCTCTCGTGTTTGTTTTGCTTTTGTTATCCATATCTTCCGTTTCTTCTCTCTTGATTTTGTTTTTCAGATGGTGAACCTTGACCTGAACTTCCTGATCAAACAATGAAGATTTGCAAAATGTAAGATTCATTAAATGTTTGGGTTCTGTGTAAACCTTTTTTATACTGAACCTTCATATTTCACTTTTCTCGTGCCTTTTGAAAGTAATTCCTTTTCTATTGGATCATCTTTCCTTTGTGTTTCGTCCTTAACCTCTCTCGACCTTGTTGTGCTTCGGGTACACCTTGTTGATGAGCTGCCGATTTCAATAACCGGTTATTTTATGAACTCAATGTCCTCTGGTTGTGTAACTTCAAGATCAAAGATGAACATTTTTTAGTTTTCAGGTATGAGTGATTCATATGTGAAAAGGTAATGTATGTTCGTTTCGGTTTTGTTTGATCTATCTGCTTGGGGTTTTCCTTCAAATAAGCTTATGTTCAGTCTCAATTCATCTATAATTTACGACCCCATTTTTATTTTATTAAAATATTCAAACTCCTTTGTCAAACTATTTAGATCAGTTCTAACATCCTATTCAGGGAACTGTAATTTGATACCAAGTCTAGGAACTATCTCTGTCAGGATCTGATTCTTAACAAGAATAATGAAACTCAGAAACAATATTAAAGAAGTTGCGGAGAAACACTTTAATATTCAAACTATCAATGTAACAGTAAAATATAAATCACAACTTGTAAACTTTATTGAATGATTAAAGTTACAAGCTTTCACACAAAACCTTAATCTTGATGAACAAGATCACCAAGACGAATTCTACTTCTCTAGAACTAGGGTTGTAAACCTTGAGGTTAACTCTCTCTCTACACAAAAACTCAGAAATCTCGTAACAAATTATTCTGAATAATCCTATACATATACTGAAAATAAAAGATAATTACAAAACTTAAAAGATCTTCAGTATATTCTTCCATAATTATCTTTAGCCTTCCATGATTATCATCAAATATTGACTTTATCTCCAAGGCATCTTTATCACTAAAATCAGCACTAATAATCTTCAGAAGTATTAACCATCTTCAGCAGCATTAACCAATCAGCAGTACTAACTACTAGCAGTACTAACTCTCCAAGAAGTACTAACTATTCAAGTAGCAACACTAACTCTTTAAGCAGTATTAATTCTACTAGCAGTAGTAATCTTGAAAGCCTGGCAGTAGTAATCACTTAGACAAATCTTCAGTTCCCAATAATCTCCCTCTCACTTGACTTTTAGAGAAAAGAAGTCAAGTTCTTCAGATGCTCCCAAAACTCTATTGCTCATAAACCTATATGAGGATTCGGCCCCAAACTTTGATTAATAATTCTCTAGATCAAGTATCTTGCCATTGCAGAATCTGGTGCACAACCTAGCTTTTTCTTCAACATAGCATGCAGCTTTAACCTGCTATGGTTGTAAACTCTATCCACTAGGAAGTATTCAAAATGACTTGTATCCATAGCCAGTGCATATACTCCACTTCTTTCATACAGAGTCCAGTTGTTGATGGTTTTGAAAACATTTCTGATAACATGCTGAACTTCCTCTGGCTTGAACAACATGCATAGATATTCCATCACAAGTTTTGTAACTGGTATCCCTGGAGCTTTCAGCTTATCAACATATAATTTCATCCCCACCTCAAACATTTCCTCTAAATCAGATCTGGAGCATACTCTTACAATCCTGGACCAAGTAGGATACACTTCAAATTTTTCATCTTTCCTCTTCAGCCTGATATACTCCTTTCCATCTACTTCCATGGTATCCCAGTGAATAATCTCAGGAGGCTTGACACCAACTGGTTCAGCTGTTATAGGCTCAGGCACTTTCTTCATCACCACCATGTATATATTTACATCATAAGTACTGGATGGTTCTTCCTGAGATTGAGCTTTCTTTTCATCTACCTTTTGTCCTTTCTCAGCTTCTTCCTCATCCACTCTAGGTTTCTTAGTTGCCTTTCTTCTAGCCATCATTTTTGTTCTTTTCAAAGTCCTTAGACTTTCACCTAGAGTAGCTTCCTTCCTTGGTGATTCTTGATCATCAGGAAAGGGTTTTTGAATTTGAAGGTCATGCCTCTCTTTCATCTTCTTTTCCACTTCAACTCTTGCTTTGTCATTCCCTTGTAACTTTGTCATTTCTGCCTCATACAAACCTTTGATTTGTTCAAATGACATTTTAGTGAACATTTCCTTTTTGACTCCCACAACACCTTTGAGGAAAGTAATCATCTTCTTTCTCTCTTGAGTGCCAAGGTAGGTCTTTGAAGGTTGTCTCTTCCTTGCACCCAATTTGATCATTGCAGTCTTCTTTGGAATTGCAGATCTCTTCTGTGCCATCTCTGTTGCCAAACTCTTTTAATAAACTTCATTCAGCTCTGTAGCTAGAGCTTTTGCCATCTTCCTATCTTTCTTCACTTGAACTGTTTCTGCTTGCTCAAGTTCTGCTTGAATCTTCTTAGCCAAAGCTTCATCTGACTTAATCAACTTTCGCTTTTTAATTGGTTGGTCAGATTCCACTATCTTGGTTTTGCCTTTGTCCTTGATTGCTATCTTATCAACACTAGCTTTCTTGATAACCTCAGCATTGTCTTTGATGACAATTCCTTTGGCCTTTGAAGTGACCTTAGGAGTATCATGTTTAGCTTTGATTAGTGCTTCAGCTATCTCAATTTCTTCCAAATTTCTGCTAATGAGGTCAGTTAATACCTCTTGAACAATTTATGTTGCTTCATTTATTTCAGCAGTATTAACTAATTCTGCTGCTATGTTTGCTTCAGCAGCATTAACTGTTTCTGCTGCTTTCTCAAACCCTGTTTCTGTTTCAGCAAACTCCCCCTCATCTCCATGTTTCTCCCCCTTATTCTTAGCATTCTCCATGTTAACCTCAACTTCTGACTCCCCCTTTTTGGGAGCATCATCCACTGGGTTCCTTCTTCTGAGCACAAATCGTTGCTTCTTTTTCTTTTGAACCACCTTCTAAACCAACTTCTTTAAGTTGTTGATCTCTTCTTGTTGGTTGATGATGACTTTCTTGAGTTAATTGACAACCTTCTTTTGAGCATCCAGTTCAGTTGCCATTTTGGACATGACAGAAATCAATTCATGGTAGTCATATCTATCCTCACCTTCTCCAGGAGTGTTACCCCCTTTTGAGAGATCATTGGAATGTTTAATAGGGATCTCCAGCCATGCTGAAGCACCACCTATTCCCTTGGTTTCTTGGCACCCGGGACCTTTGGATGATTGCTCACCCAAAGTTGCCATAGGGAAGGTCTTAGTCATGTTACCACTGGCCTCCTCTGTGCTAGCAGGAGTAGTGGCAGCCTTTTCACCAACATGCTCATGCATCTCCTCAGTGAGCACCTTCTTGGGGTTGGGAGACACCCCAGTGGTTTCCCTATTGATATTCTCTAATGAAGAATGCTCCATTAGAGGTCTTTGAGGTTCTGGGTTTATATGAGGTACAACAAGGGAAGGAGCCTTGTGTACGTTTCTCTTAGTATACGTTTTGGTTAAAACTGGTGTTGGCTTAAGAATAAGGGACTGAGGAAGTGATATAGTGGTTGAAGGTTGGGTTTGGCTATCAGTGGGATGGTCTAGTGAGGGCCTTGACCCTGATGCCATACCTTCTTGGTTGTGGGACACCACCATCATTGTAGAGAACAATGGGGTGTCAACTCCTTCCGAGTCCTTGGCAGATCTTTTCATATTTGAAAAGACCTTGCCCTTAGGGATTTTAGGTACATATACCTCATTAAACTGAGGTATATCCGTCAATTCAGTGGTGATAACTGCCTGGACAAATCTTGGATACATATAGAAACTCTTTTTATTATCCAAGTTTGACACAAGGTCACTGAAAATCATTTTTGAGAAATTATACTTTCTGGCAGTGGACAAGCAGACCAAACCTTAAGCAATGGTACTACTGAACTGACTCCATCAAGTAGTTTTTCTAGAAAAACAGTGCATAAGAGTATGAACAAAGAAACGCCATTGGGGAGAAAAGTTAGCTTTGTAAAATTTGAAAACACCCTGTTGGCCTTCATACCCCATTCTTGTGAGATTGGAAAACAAATCCTCATTAGGGATAGAGGTAATACCTGAGGCATCGTCTAGACGTAGACTGATACGAATGACCTCTTCAGTGACTATCAAGGGTTTGTTACACACCCTTATCTTGATAAACTGCACACCGTTTTCAGTAACAGCGGTGGCATTGGCCCAAAATTGCTTCTGGTGCTCGAGGAAGATTGGTGGTGACACAGTAAGAGCATAAGATATATGACTGGTCTTGAGAAAATCAACTATTTGATGGAATCCATCAGCCTGCTTCGGCTTTTGAAGCATTGCGATCTCATTGTGTTCATCAATAAACGCCATGGATGCCATCGGTCTTGAGGATTCTTGACTGAAACACACTGGTTACTTGAGAGAAAAAAGAGTTAGAGAGAAGATGAACAATATTCAAAGAGTCGTTGTGAGCTTTTAGGCGGGCAAAGAGGGTATTTTTATGATTCGGGAAAGAAGCAGTATTAACCCTATTTTCAGTTAAAGCAGTACTAACCCTATTTTCAGTTAAAGCAGTACTAACCCACTGGCAGTATTAACTGAGAGAAGTATTAACTGAGAGCAGTATTAACTAACTAGCAGTATTAATACATACCTGAAGTAGTAACTCAGACTAGCAGTAGTAATAATGAACCTGCAGTAGTAACTTTGCACTGGCAGCATTAAAACTGCACTGGCAGCATTAACTATACTTACACTGTTGAGGCTTGTGTTAGTCTGAGCAGGGCAATGAACTTCCTGAGAAAGATGATTAGTAGCACCAAACAAATAAACAAATAACAGGTATACAAACACTTATTAAACATGAGCTTATTCAGAGTTGATCATGCCCACACTCGTGACCAAGAAAGTAAATCTACCCACATCAAAAGCTTTAGTGAATAGATCAGCAAACTGATTATCAGTATGAACTTTAGCAACTTGAATAAGCTTCTTTTCATTGCAGTCTCTAATAAAGTGATACCTGATTTCAATGTGCTTTGTTTTGGAGTGTTTGACTGGATTGTTAACAATGCTAATAGCACTGCTATTGTCAATGAAGATTGGAGTGTGAAGAAAGGTTACCCCATAGTCTAGCATTTGATTCTGAATCCATAGAACCTGAGAACAACAACTTGCAGCAACAATGTACTCAACTTCTGTTGTGGATAAGGACACTGTGGTTTGCTTCTTACACTGCCAAGATACTAGTCTTGCACCCAAAAGTTGACATCCCCCTGAAGTAGACTTTCTATCCATATTAGCACCACCCAAGTCACTGTCTGAATATGCAATCAAGTCAAAGTTGGATTCATAAGGATACCAAAGACCTAATCTAGGTTGCCCTCTTAAGTATCTGAAAATCCTCTTAACAGCTTGAAGATGTGACTGCTTTGGCTTGACTTGGAATCTGGCACACACACACACTGGAAACATGATATCTGGTCTTGAGGCTGTGAGATACATGAGAGATCCAATCATTGATCTATAAAGATGGACATCAACATCCTCCCCCTCAAGATCAACAGTGATTTGTTTGTGTGTTTCCATTGGTGTGCTTGCTGGCTTTGAGTCTGATAGACCATACTTATCTAGGATGTATTTCACATACTTTGATTGACTTATGAAAATCCCATCTTTCTGTTGTTTCAATTGGAGCCCAAGAAAGAAAGTGAGTTCATCCATTGAACTCATTTTGAAGCTCTTATGCATCAACTCTTCAAAGTCTCTACACATCTGATCTTTTGTGGATCTAAATATGATGTCATCCACATATATCTGAACAAGTAGGATGTCCTTCTTACTTCCTTTAATGAAAAGGGTCTTGTCAATGATTCCCCTTTCAAACCCATTTTCTAAGAGATAGGTAGACAGAGTATCATACCATGCTCTTGGGGCTTGATGTAGACCATAGAATGCTTTCTTAAGTTTGTTTACTCTGTCAGGATATGATGAATTCTCAAATCCAGGGGGCTGACAGACATATACTTCCTCATCAATTGTTCCATATAGAAAGGCACTCTTCACATCCATCTGATATACCTTGAACTTCATATATGAGGTATAGGCTAGAAACAGCCTAATTGCCTCTACCCGTGCCACTAGAGCAAAAACTTCCTCATAGTGTATGCCTTCTTCCTGAGTGTACCCTTGTGCCACTAGCCTTGCTTTGTTCCTGATTACTATTCCTCTCTCATCCTTTTTATTTCTGAAAATCCACTTGGTGCCAATTGCTCTATGACCTTTTGGAAGGTCCACCAAGTCCCAAACATCTTGCAATTTAAACTGTAGCAACTCTTCTTGCATGGCTTCTATCCAACTTGAATCTTTCATTGCATCATAAGCCTTCTTAGGCTCAATCTGAGATAGAAAGCAAGAGAGTACTCTATGCTGCTGATCCTGCAAATCTTGAAGTCTGCTTTGATTCCTAGTCATCATAGGAGAAGAGATGTCTCCTATTACCAGCTCAGGAGGATGATTCTTCTGAGTTCTTATCTGAAGACTAGGTTCTTCATTAATTCCCACATCTAAATTGGAATCATTTAAGTCAACTGATGGAATCTCATCAGCTGCTTCTGGCTCTTCATGCTCTGGATTCTCCTCATCTCTTCTTTCTTCTTCACTCTGAATTGGTTCAGTAACAGTCTCCTTTTCACAGATTTCAACAGGGTCCATTGTAGGTATGGGAAAGATCACAGACTGAGGAATAATATCTTGTACTTGTTCATCCCCTGATCCTCTACTTCCTGATCCTGCATGATCATCACTACTGAAACCCAAAGAGTTAGTTGGTGAATCAATGTCAAATAACCACTGAGGACCTGAACCAATAGGAGTTGGTGTGTTCTTATTGCATTTGACATTGTCACTTTCCTCAATTATTCTAGAAGAAGAATTAAACACTCTGTATGCCTTACTCTGAGATGAGTAACCAACAAGAAAACCATCATCTGCTTTGCTATCAAACTTTCCTAAGTGAGTTTTGGTATTGAGAATGGTACAAGGACAACCAAAAGGTTTGAAAAATCAAATAAATGGTTTTCTTTTATTTAAAAGCTCATATGGTGTCTTGTTTTTAGGCTTGACTACTGGAACTCTGTTTTGGACATAGTAAGCAGTATTAACTGCTTCAGCCCAGAAAGTAATTGGAAGTTTTGAATCAGCTAACAGAGATCTAGAAGCTTCAATCAGTGTCCTATTCCTTCTCTCAGCAACACCATTTTGTTGTGGAGTCCTAGGAGCACTGTATTGCCTCTCAATTCCTTTTTCCTCACAAAAGGTGTTTAGGTCAAGATTTTTAAATTCAGTACCATTATCTGACCTAATGACTTTTACCTTTTGATTTGTTTGGTTTTCAATTCTTAGAATAAAAGATTTGATCAGTCCACTTGTCTCATCCTTAGTCCTTAGAAAATATACCCAAGTAAATCTAGAGTAATCATCAACAATAACTAAGCAGTATGATTTCTTACCTATACTCATGACATTTTTAGGACCAAACAGGTCCATATGCAACAACTGAAGAGAAGAGGAAATTGTGTTCAACTCTTTGGACTTATGAGAAGTTTTGTGTTGTTTGCCTTTGACACAAGCAACACAATGATCATCACATGAAAAGACTTTTGAAGGCAAACCTCTTACAAGGTTGTTTTTAACAAGTTTATTCATTGTTTTAAAGTTCATGTGACACATCCTTCTGTGCCAAAGTGATGATTCATCCAAAGAGGCTTTTGAAACAAGACAGTTTAGGGATGAATCATTTGAAACATTTTCCATATCCAAACAATAGACATTATCCTTTCTAGGAGTTCTTAGTAGTATCATCTTTTCATCAACTACCTTGAATCCAGGAGCAAGGATCATGCATTCTGAATCAGTGAATAATATGCTATGCTTTTTGTCACAATCCTGTGATACACTTAACAGGTTTTATCTTAACTGTTCAACATAGAAAACATCTTCAAAGGTCATCTTACCTTTTGTTACATCTCCCTTACCACTAATCTTACCTCCATCTGGAGTATTACCAAAGGCAACATGCCCTCCATCAATTTTCTTGAAATTCTTGAGGCAAGCCATGTTCCCAGTCATGTGCCTAGAGCTACCACTATCAACATGCCAAATGCTCTTTCCCTTGAGCTGCTGGTTGCCCTATACATAAGATAAATCAATTAGTATTGATTGGGAACCCAAGCCAAAGTGGTCTTGGGCCTCCTTTTCTCATCAAAGTACTTACACTCCTTTTTGATGAGATTTTTAAATTTAGAATCCTCTTGACTGGAGTACTTTGTTAAGATGATTGGTCTAGAAGCACAAGCACTAGAAGCAGTACTAATTTTAGAAGTACTAACAGAGTTAGCAACACTAACAGGTTTAGCAGTACTAACCTTGTTAGAAGCACTAACAGAGTTAGCAGTATTAATATTTGATGAAGTACTAACAATGTTAGTTTTAGAAGTACTAATACTATCAGCAGCACTAACATTGATAGAAGTAGTATTGCTTCTGGCAACACTGTCTTTGTCAACAACACTATTTGTGGTAGCAGTACTAACAGTTTTACTGCTTTTGGGAACCCACATCTTGACACTTTCGTTTACAATCTTTTTCTTCATGTGGCTTTTAGATTTAACATGTTTCTTAGCCACATGGTTCCTTTCATTCTTCCTATAACCAAAGGGTTTTTGCACAGATCTTTGAAAATTTATCCTTTGGTTCATAGGATTAAAATAACAGTGCTTGGCAAGATGGTTCAATTTGCCACATATGAAACAAGGTTTTGGTCTGATGATTCTACTCAGATCAACTCCTTGTTTCTGAGCCCACTGATTATTCCAATTTCTTTGATTTCCCCTCCTTTTATCATGTTTTAGGGGCTCATATTTATTACCTGCACACTGTTTGCAAGGAACAGGATTCACAACTGTAGTCTGCTTGTAATGGACCTTTTTAGACTTTCCCTCAATCTTCTCTACACCATCAGATTTGACCCAATCCCTTCCACCACCCTCATTGGTAAGAATGTTATTTTCTAAGGGAATCTCACCACTCACAGTGTTATCCTTACTCTTACCAGCTTCTTTCTCAATCTTGTCCTTAACAACTACTTCATCTAAAGGATCTATCTTAGTGGTTCCCTCATGCAAGTCCTTCCTATCCTTGGTCTCTAGCAAATCTGATTTAGGAGGGATGTAGTTGTTGTTGTATGGTGGTGGTGTGGTATTGTACCCAATTCCTGGTTTAAGCTTATCATGGATTTGAACCTTTAGAATTGAATCCATGGCTTTAGAAGCATATGAAAACTTTTCCACATCCAGCTTAACTTTGGCTATCTCTCCTCTCAACTTTTCATTCTCCTCTCTAGACTTTGTCAGTTGGATTTCTAAATCATTTTTCTCCCACTTCTAGTAATTTGTATCATATGTGTGTTGAAGTTCATTGGCTTGGAAACCTTTAATTTGTTCCTCAAACCTCTCAACAATTTTCACATAGTCTTTTCTATCCTTTTCTAACCTCTTAAGGTTATCACTCATACTCTGGTTGTGATCCCTGTACCTTTTAACAGTGTCTATGCAAGTTTGAGTACAGAGATTAGAAAGTACCTCAATTGGGAGATCAGATACCTCTGCCATGAGAGCTTGATTTTGAATGGCCTATTCTGCTTGATCACTCCAGTCAAACCCCATTCCTTGTTGAGAAACAAGAGCTTGTGCAGAGTTTCTGTTTTGGTTGAAGCTTCCAGTATGAGCTTGTTGGTGGTTATTTTGAGATATTCCATTTCTGCATTCCCTGGCAAAGTGTCCCTTCATATGACACTTGTAGCACTCCACCTTTGACTTATCAAAGCCTGCTCCATCTTCTCTTCTTTGAGAGAAGTTGTTCCTCCTAGTCCTCTTGATGAACTTCTTCACCCTTATAGAAAGCATGGCCATCTGCCATTTAATATCCATCTCTTCAAGATCATCAGGATGAAGCTGTTCCAAGTCATCATTGATTAAAGAAGAGTTACCATGGCTGGAAAGAAAGGCTTCAAAAACAGATTCATTGCCTTTTTCTTGATTTACTCCACTGGCAGCATTAACTGATTCAGGGTTAGCAGTAGAATCAGTTGATGTTGATAGGAGTGCAGCATTATGAACATATCCAGTAGGCTTCTTCTTTGCTTCCACTTCAGATTCAAACACTCTCAGATCATTGTACAAATCATCCAGTTCCTTTTCTTCCAGCATGTCATTCTGTCTGAATGAGACAGTGAACATGGTCCATTCATCTCCAAGAGATCTGAGGAACTTTCGGTTGACATCATCTTGTTCCATCTAAACTCCAACAGTAGCCAACTCACCAATTAACTTATTGAATCTATCAAAAGTTTGAGTCATAGACTCATTCTTTGAAGATGTAAAATTCTCATATTGCTGCTTGAGAATATCCCTTTGATTCCTCTTAGTGCTCTTGGTGCCAGCAAATCTCCTCTCTAAAGCATTCCATAGAATTTGAGCATCAGTGAAGTGATGAAATTGATGTTGATACTCATTAGGGATGGCCAAATGCAGGGTGCTTAAGGCTTTCATCTCCAATTGTCTCACTTTCTTCTCAGCATCA
The DNA here is from genome assembly GCA_954870635.1 of Arctium minus. Lineage (NCBI taxonomy): Eukaryota > Viridiplantae > Streptophyta > Magnoliopsida > Asterales > Asteraceae > Arctium > Arctium minus. The sequence goes on from OX941084.1 coordinate 51,714,185, forward strand.
GTTTTTGGAGGTAGTCTTCTTCCATCTTGTCCAATTTTACCTTCAGCAGAGGGACCATTCTCAACAATGTCCCACATAGAAAAGTCTGTAAGGAGGATGTACTGCTTGATCCTAATTTTCCACATGTCAAACTCATTAGGTTTGAGCATGGGAACCTTTGAAACAAGAGTACTGGTTGATTCAACTGTGTTGTCCATGATGAATGAAGGTTTCTGAGAATACTAGGCTCTGATACCACTTGTCAGGATCTGATTCTTAACAAGAATAATGAAACTCAGAAACAATATTAAAGAAATTGCGGAGAAACACTTTAATATTCAAACTATCAATGTAACCGTAAAATATAAATCACAACTTGTAAACTTTATTGAATGATTAAAGTTACAAGCTTCCACACAAAACCTCAATCTTGATGAACAAGCTCACCAAGACGAATTCTACTTCTCTAGAACTAGAGTTGTAAACCTTGAGGTTAATTCTCTCTCTAAACAAAAACTCAGAAATCTCGTAACAAATTATTCTGAATAATCCTATACATATACTGAAAATAAAAGATAATTACAAAACTTAAAAGATCTTCAGTATATTCTTCCATAATTATCTTCAACCTTCCATGATTATCATCAAATCTTGACTTTATCTCCAAGGCATCTTTATCACTAAAATCAGCACTAATAATCTTCAGAAGTATTAACCATCTTCAGCAGCATTAACCAATCAGCAGTACTAACTACTAGCAGTACTAACTCTCCAAGCAGTACTAACTATTCAAGTAGCAGCACTAACTCTTTAAGCAGTATTAATTCTACTACCAGTAGTAATCTTGAAAGTCTGGCAGTAGTAATCACTTAGACAAATCTTCAGTTTCCAACAATCTCACATTTGTCTTGACTTTTGTTGTCCACTGTATCCTCCATTGTCAAATCCTTCATGAGAGTCTCTACTCCTTCATATACAATTTCAGATTCAAATCAACCGGTGACATCTCTAATCAAGTAAAGATTACCCTAATGTGATATGTTGTTTTCAGCTCTATTTTTTTTATCTCGTTAATTATATGCTAAGACCCCAAGAAGTGATAATTTCATCACGCATTTAAATTCATAACATATAGTTTTTCATCAAAGAAAGTAATAATGCGTAGAATAATCTTTGTACCAATTTTCATGAATAAATTTTTAGGAATATGCTTTCATGAAAATGCAAGCAGTGTTCTACACTAATGTTTTTTTGGTGTAGCAGTTTGATGGATAACAATTTCTCCCAATTTATTGCCTACCCTCTGGAAATCAAAATTGCGCCTTAGAAATCATGATTACAAATTGATCCCATATTGGCAAACAAATTTTCAAGCAAGGGAAATTAATTATTATAGTCATTTTTCATGACCTCCAACCCTAGTAGCCATTTTTTCTCATAAATTACACAAATAGCCATTAACCTCGTGAAACCCTCTCCTTCACGATCTCATTAATGAAAAAATCCAGAATTTATACTTTTGGTCCCTGTGCCTCGTGAAACACCCTCCTTCATGATCCCTTATTTTTTTCATTTTAATTAATGTTACATTTAATATCATTGTAGTTAGTTATTAAATTTACTTTTAACCCCTTACTTTTTCATTTTTCATTTTATATCCTTAACATATTAACATAAATAATCGTATATAAACTAAAATATATTAAAAATACTTTACTTTTTTCTACAAATTATACCATTGTAATCGCCTCGTCAATACTTCGAAATGAGCATAATATTGAATATTTTTGGATTTAATAATATTATTAAATATCATAAGTATATACGAATATTTTGTTTTATATATTCCTTATGATTTCATTTTTCATTTTATACTTTTATCATATTAAAAATACATAATCATGGATTAACTAAAATATTTTTTAAGAATGATTTATCAATATTTTGTGAATGAAAGTGGGAATGCATAATCATAGATTAACTAAAAAAAAATACATAATCAAGGATTAACATCAATAATAACCGTAAATAGATTTTTTTTAAAGAAATATAATAGGCAAATATAGATAATTGTGTAAAATTTACAAGTTTAAAAAAATCTTCATAAATCATTCGTGAAAAATATTTTAGTTAATCTATGAGTATGTTTTTTTTTAATATGATAAAAGTGTAAAATGAAAAATAAAAACATAAGGAATATAAAACAAAATTATTTGTATATACTTATGATATTTAATAATATGATTAAATCCAAAAATATTTAATATTTGGCTCATTTCGAAGGTATTGACGAGGCGATTACAATGGTATAATTTGTAAAAATAAAAAGAAATGTATTTTTAATACATTTTAGTTTATATTCAATTATTTATGTTCATATGATAAGGGTTTAAAATGAAAAATTAAAAAGTAAGGGGATTTAAAAGTAAATTTAAGAACTAATTACAAGGGTATTAAGTGTAACTTATTAATTAAAATGAAAAAAAAGGATCGTGAAGGAGAGGGGTTTCACGAGGAACAGGACCAAAAGTGGAAATTCTGGAATTTTTCACGAATGAGATCGTGAAAGAGGGGTTTCACGAGGTTAATGGCTATTTGTTTAATTTAGAAGAGAAAATGACTATTTTTGGAAGGAGGTAATGAAAAATGGCTATAATAATTAATTTCCAAAAAAGAAAAAAAATAAAAAGTCAAATATGGTAGGCGTGAGTTTAAATTATCTTCCATTTTTACACTTAATCATCTTAATAAATAATTTTAATTAAAAACTTTATTTAATATGAGTTGTTGGATCAATAGAGATGGAGGGGCGAGATTCATCCTCACGTGCACAATGAAAATTAAGTTTTCATTTGAACTATCCTCTCTCTCTCTCTTTCTCTCTCTCTCTCTCTATATATGTGTGTGTGTGTGTGTGTGTGTGAATATACTCACCAAAATGGTTGTTCCTAAGTTCCAAAAAATTTTAAGGTTCCTAAATGAACCCCCCTTCTCTCTCTCTCTCTCTCTCTCTATATATATATATATATATATATATATATATATATATGGAGGATTTATGTGTTTTAAATTTTATCCGGCAAGTGTACGGTTTATGTAGCATAGAGGTCGATCACAAGGAGATGACAACCTAAACACTAACCACTTAATAATCATGTCTCGCTATGCGGATCAGATAATTGGTTTGATTATTAAACTAGGTGGACATGAAATAAACAAGATCAAGGAGAGGGGATACAATATGAAGCCATTAAAAGTAAAACTAGGCAAAATAAATGACAATTACAACTAAAGGGCACTAGGTAATGTCAACCTCGGATTTTGATAATGGTGGGAATTTGTTATGCAAAACTACTTCAACCATCTTTCGAGGTGGAAAAGCTTTTCTAGACCAAGACACATATTTACTTTCGCAATATCTGTACTTGGGAAGAAACCTTAGGATTTAAAACAAATATTTTTCCCAATCAACGTCATTAACTATTTGCATGTTAGGGTCGTTGTCATTTGTGTGTCATAATGTGTGCAATTTCAATCAAGATGAATAACATAATCGATTCAACTAGCCATATGTATTGATCTCAATTCAACAGATTACAATACGTATACAATCTCTCTCTCTCAATATTTCTCACACTCGATTCTCTAAAGTATATTCTCTCAATGTAGTGTTACAAGATTCTACAAAAAGGAAAAACTATTTATACTAACAAACAATTACAAGACAAAACTAACCAACACTACACTTTGACTTTCCTTATTTAGTAAGCTTTAACTTTGACTTTGCAAATGAGGCTTTGACTTGGGCTTTGACTTTCCATGATCTTGAATACAACAAATATGCTCTAACATTCTCCCTCTTTAGATTCAAGATCATCTTCAAAAAGAATTTCAGCTTTAAAGCATATTCTCCCCTTTCAGGAACATTCTCCTTTATCAACTTTTGTGAAACATTCTCCCCTTTTGTTAAAATTGTTAAACATTTTCCCCCTTTGGAAAGATTAATCTGCTCTTCTTAGGAAATCAACATTCTCCCCCTGTTGAGCTAAAAATTGATAATCTCCCCTTTGTAAATCAATCTCTCCCTTTTTGATAAATCAATGTCCTCCTTTTAAGCTTGAAAAACATTCTCCCCTTTATACCAATTTCTTTAGAGTCTTTAACAATCTCCCTCGAAGTTGTGTGTCCCACAATGAGTGCAATTCAATCAAGATGACACAAAATTAAGATCAAAACAATTGTATTTCAGTCACAATTCGATTACAAAGAGTGCTCACTAATATTTCTCTCACTAAACTGATACACGTATCTAACCTCTCTTAGTCATATGAGTCTACTAACGAAAATCTATTTTATACTCTAACACTAATTACAAGAGAAAACACTTAAAACACAAGACACTTTGACTTTGACATTATTCCAAAAGACTTTGACTTTAGCATGAGAGTTGACTTGAGCTTTTGACTTGACTTTCATCTTTCATTTTCATGATCTTGTATCCAACATATTTGTGCACTAACAATCTCCCCATTTGGATTCAAGATCATCTTCAAAAAGAAAATTTTCAATGAAGCACAATCTCCCCCTTTATCACAAATTATACAATCTCCTCTTTTGCTCAAAAATCAATCTTTCTTTCCTTTGAACTGTCTTCAGAAATTTTCTGTAATCTCCCCAAAATCTGTGATCATGCTCATCAAGAACTATGAAAATCTCCCCCAAGGTAATAAAACCTTTCTTAGACTTTAGAAAAGAAAATATCTTTAGAATTAGCTCTTTTTGCTTCAGCAAATTATCTTCAAAGAAAAATTTCAGTAAATTCCAACGAACATTGTGAATCCTTTGAACTTTCTCTTTCATTTATGTGCAATCTTCCCACAACTTGCATTTCTTGACAAATTCTTGCAACGAATTTTCTTCAAATCATACTTCTTGAAATTTTTTCTCCCTTAATTTCCTTTCTATTGCAAACATTTCTTGACCATCTCCCCCCTTTTTGATGATGTAGCACATAAATCATCAAAACAACTTTAAGAAATGTCAACAAATTCTGACCATGATATTTTCATCTAAGCCTCTGATCATCCTTCAATTCATAATGTATTCATCCTAATCTTTTCAAATTCAGATAAATAAGAGTGTAACCCTGAATCAACAAATGAATCAGTTAATAATTCCCATCAGTAGCACGAAGCCACTGTGTGTAACAAATACACATTGGAAAGGAGCTTTTTGATGTTCACTCCCCCAAGTCTTCCATTCAATCATCGAATAAGACAAGGTTAAACTATGAACGTTTAGACAGAAAAACACATTTTCTGTGTGTACGTGCTTGTGTATGAAAGAATTAAGCATGATGATTGCTTTATCAATTAAGCTCAAAATGTGTAAACCATTGAGACAACAATAGTAATACACAGACTCAATTTTCCATGATCGAAGTGCGAAGGTGGGGCAGACTTCCTTCTTTTTCAATATCTACATCTTCCGAATGAAGACAAGATAGATTATGTGTTGAATCCCCATAAAAAATTGAAACATCTGTTTGTTAAGAAAGAAATGAGTAACTGGTGGGGTTTAAGCAAAAGTTGGCATGGGATAGTTGCCTGTTTCAATGATGTTCACGAAAAAATTGTGAAACAACAGTAATATGGCTGCCCGACTCAGAAAAAGTTGGTGCAAAGTTTGATATTCTTTTACTCTGACCTCACACCCTCTTTCTTTTTAACATTGAGCTCACGTCTAACCAAACTCTCTTTTCATTTTATATCAGCACACACCCACACTCATTTATTGACACCTTGTCTCTCGATCACTCAAGGATAACTTCTTGGATAGGAAACACTGGTTAACGTGAATCCATAGAAGTTCTATTTAATTCTCACACAATGATCCCATGTATTTGTCCTAAAAGCAAGATGTTGCTCAAACGGTTTAACTTTTCAGTTAAAGCACATAATGAAATACATGTCAGATATTTGTATGCTCATGAAGATTTGAGCATTTTAATCATGAAAGATTTTCTCATAACAAGTATATTTGAAAAAAATGAAATGAATACAAAATGCTTTTTTGAGAATCTGACAATGTATGAAAATATCAAATATGAAAGATTTATCATTAAAAGCTTGGGTCATGAAAAATTGGAATTTGTCTATAAGAACAATTATAGAGATTCTTGAAAGAAACGTTTTGAACGAAATCACGCTCAAATATCAATGAAGTACAAAACGGGGTGTATCACTATCGAAAAATTGGTTAATTTGAGACATGGTGATAACATAAACAACAAAATACTAAACCGATGTGTGTGAATACTTGAAAGTATATGGAAAAGATAATACACAAGTATTTATCTTTGGAAACATACGGTTCGTAAAGCATTGAAGCACATAATAACAAAAACATTTAAAATCACACTTATGTATTCATGAAATATGTTTAAGAATCGAAAAGTGGTTTGAACGTTTAAGAACATGTTTTCATGTATGAAAGTCTTCCTTCTTTCAAGCATGTATGAGATTAAGGTTAGAATAACCGTTACGATCAACTTGAATCTCATGAAGTCAGCTCGAAAGTCATGATAGATTTGATCATGTATGCTCCCCCTCAAAATTTGCATTCAGTCAAAAAGTCGTCAAAGTACAAAGTCTTATTCACAAACTTTATTGAAAAATAAAGACATGAAAGCAATAAAACTAGTTAAGAACGAGTTCTGATCAGATGTAATAAAAAATCATTTTCTTACTCCCCCTGAAAATATGCATTACATGATATGGCAGTGAAAAATATATGCAAATATCTACAACTCTCCCTAGAATGTAGATCAAGTAAGCTTTATCTAACTCCCCTTGAAAACATGAACAAAACCTTTCAGTGCAGATATCTTTCAGATTAAAAATAAAGAAATGCAGAAAAATAACAAAACTAAACTGTACTAGGTAACAACAGATTAAGTCTTGAGGTTTAACATGCCAAGTTTTAAAATGAGAAAATTAAATCTCTTTTCGTCAAGAGGCTTGGTAAACAAATCTGCAATTTGATAATCTGTGTTTACAAAGTAAAGTTCGATTGTACCTTTTTCGACATTATCTTTAATAAAATGATATCTCACATCAATATGTTTTGTTTTAGTGTGCTGAACAGGATTAGCTGATATTGCAATGGCACTCTTCGAATCACAGTATATCGGAATTTTGTTGAACTGGAAACCATAGTCTCGAAGTTGTGTTCTCATCCACAACACTTGAGAGCAGCAACTGGCAGCAACTACATACTCTGATTCAACAGTCGATGTGGAAACATAAAGTTGTTTCTTTGATGCCCAACTTACGAGCTTGTCTCCAAGAAATTGTATGTGACCTGAAGTGCTTTTCCTGTCTAGCATACAACCTGCATGATCTGCATTTGAATACGTTGTTAGATTAAAACCTGTATCTTTAGGATACCACAAACCAATGTCAACAGTTCACTTCAGATATCTAAATATGCACTTTACAACCGACATATGGGATTCTTTGGGTGAAGCTTGATATCTAGCACATAAACATGTAGAGAACATTATATATGGCCGACTAGCCATCAAGTACATTAAAGAACCAATCATTCCTCTATAGATTCTAACATCAACAGCTTTTCCCGAAAGATCAGCTCCGATTTTAGTTCTTGGTGCCATCGGGGTAGAAATTGGAGTACAATTTGACATATTAAATTTCTTTACAATGTCAGCAATATTTTTCGCTTGATTTATAAAAATCCCCGTAGAAAATAGTTTGACTTGTAATCCGAGAAAGAAGTTCATCTCTCCCATCATACTCATCTGAAAACGTGACACCATGAGGTTAGAAAAATTCTTACAATACTTTGGGTTAGTTGAACCAAATATGATATCGTCCACATATATTTGAATTAAAATAATATCAGCTTTCTCCCTTTTAATGAATAAAGTGGTGTCGATTTTACCTTTTGAGAAGCCAGACTTGACAAGGAACTTGGATAGAACATCATACCAGGCTCGAGGGGCTTGTTTGAGTCCGTGAAGTGCTTTGTCTATAATATATCAAAGTCTTCCTCTTGTCTGTATCCCTTTGCAACAAGTCTTGCTTTGTTTCTAATCACAACACCATCTTCATCTTTCTTATTCTTGAATACCCACTTAGTGCCAATAATAGTTTTTCCATCAAGTCGGGGCACCAAACGCCAAACTTTTAACGCTTCAAATTGGTTGAGATCTTCTTGCATGGCTGTAACCCAATCTGGGTCACTAAGAGGTTCTGAAACTTTTGTTGGCTTTATTCTGCTCAGGAATGAGTCAAATAAATATTCATTTGCTGTAGCAGACCTAGTTTGCACCAGCTTAAATGGATCTCTAACTATTTGATGAACCGGATGCTTTTTGGTCCACTTGTAAACATGAGGAAGTGGATTAGATGCAGATTGATCATGTTGAGCATCTAGATATCCACATTCATCTTGTTGTTTAGTAAGGGGTTCAGTTGAAGCAATCGACGCAGAAGTTTCAGTTAGTTGGACACTTGATGTTTGTTGAGTAGGCATTGTCGAACATCTAACTGATCGTGTAACTTCTGGCTTGGTAGTTTCATTAGCAACTTCAACTGAGTAAGTAGGTGTTTGAATTTGAGTTTCTTCCTGAATCGCGAGATCGGATTCAGTTGAGACATCTGAAGTGATTGGATGATGATTGCTTGAATCTTCAAATCTGTCAATCACAACAGGTTTAGTCACTCTAGTACCAAGAAACTCATCATAGAAAAATTCAAACAGTAAATCTAAATCTGTTAAATGAGATGTAGACGTTGACGCTTTATCAGACTTAGTAACATTAACCGCAGGTTCTGGACTGATTTGCCCAAAAGTTAAGACTCCAGTTTTCACGAGTTCTGAACTGCTTTGATCAGAAGCCATGTCTTCATCGAATGTTATGTTTACACTCTCTACAACTATCTTCGATTTCTTCATGTAAACTCTATATGCAGCAGTCGTCTGAGAATATCTTATGAAAATGCCTTCATCAGCCTTAGGACTGAACTTGTTCAAGTTCTCCTTGTCGTTTAGCACGAAAGACCTACATCCAAAGATGTGAAAATGTTTAACGCTAGGTATTCTATTATTAATCAAAGCATATGGTGTTTTACCAAACTAGCGATGGATTATGGAACGATTCTGCGTATAACATACAGCTGATACATCTTCAGCCCACAGAAATAGAGGTAGATCATATTGACTCAGCATAGTGCAAGAAACTTCAACTAAAGTTCTGTTCCGCCTTTCTACTACTCCATTCTGTTCTGGTGTTCTGGCAGCAAAAAATTGGTGTGTTATCTCGACCGATTTAAGATAATCATCTATATTCTTGTTCTTGAATTCTGTGCCATTGTCTGTTCTGATAAGCTTAATTGTCTTCTGCAAGTTAACTTGAGTGGTCTTTAAAAATGAGATGATGACATTAGGCATCTCATCTTTATAAATTTGACCCAAGTGTGGAATAATCGTCCACAATCACTAGAATATATTTCTTTCCGTTAATGCTTTGAGTTCGCATTGGACCACAGAGATCCATACGCAGGAGTTCCAATGAAGTACTTGTGCTCGGTTCAGGATTAGGCTTATGAGAAGCTCTTTTCATCTTACCTTTCTCACACGACGCACACATATGTTCTTTGACATATTTCAGCTCAGGTAAACCCTTAACCACATTACCAGTCACTAACTTGTTGATGTATCTGAAGTTTAGATGAGATAGCCTTCTATGCCATAACCAGTTCTGTTGCATAGAGGCTTTTGAAAGTAGACAGACCTCATTATCAGTCTTGACTTTTGACAAATTAATCGTGTAGAGGTTTGACTTCCACGTCCCGACCAAGAGTTCTTTACCATCTTCAGTTCTCACGCAATAACGCTTGGCCTTAAAATTCACCTCTAAATATTTGTCACGGAACTGACCAATGTTGAATACGTTGTTCCCTAATACTTCAACGTAGATCACCTTCTTAATCGTTACATTGTCTTGGATAACATCTCCATATCCTAAGATCGGTGGAAACTGGTCATTTCCGAATCTAATGTTCCCGCAAATTTCTCTATATAATTAGATAAAATATCTTTCTGCCCGGTCATATGCTTGGAGCAACCAGAATCCAAGTACCACATATGACGGGTCTGCATATGAGAAATCAAGGAACAACAAGTTCACATACCCATTTATATCTGGGTCCCTTCATGTTAGCACAAGATTTTGGCACCCATTTGAATTTGGGTCCTCTTTGATTTTGAAAACCTTTTCAAACGTATGAAGTATAAACATGATATGAACCAAACCAATCATCAGAATATTGGCAAGACACAAAACCATTTCGACGATATGTAGAAGACTTATTAGTAGGCGGAGATAATTGGAGTAATTGCTTTATTGAGTAATGCTTGTAAGAAGTGACAAGTTTTGGTTTGTAAAAAGCAACATTACCAACTACATCAGTATTACTAACAGTCATTCTATTATACTGAATATCAGAACATGATTTTGCAGTCTCATCAACTTTCTTCTTTGGTCTCCACTCTGATTTCACTTCAGGCTTTTTCCTTTTCACATATGAAACATATGAACTTTGAAAGTTAGAACTGTGAGATTTAAAAGATTGTATATTTTTTGATTTACCAGTGTTAATCCGTTTCTGTGAGTGCCTATTCTTTTTATTCTTACCTTTGGCATGAGCAGTACTCACAGAAACTGGTTTATCAACTTTCGTTTATGATTCACCTTTCTCATACACAGTGGGTAAACCATTAGAATTAATAATTAATTGTGTATGATCTGGAAGTTTTTCACTAAAATCAAATTGATCAACACATTCATCAAAACAACCATCAGAGTTTAGGAAATCAAACCCTTCATCAAATAGACCATTAACATCATTTGATTTAGAAGCTTTGGAAGACTTTGAGAAATCAGTGTTGATAAAAACAGTTGAAAACACCATTTGTTCTAACCCAGTCAAAATCCTCTCTTCTACAAGAGTATTCTCAAGTTCATAAATTTTATTCTAAAATGAGTGGAGGAACATAAATTTTACCTTCAATTTGTTTTGCCTCCATTTCCTCTGTAGAATAGATTTGAAAATAATCGTTAGAAAGAAATTTTGACAGTGTAGAACTATAACTAGAATTCAACCTCTCATATCGAAATGGAAGTTGCATTTTAGTTTTATTTTTCCTTTTCTCAATTTATTTAGCTTCATCCTCATCTGGTAATTTTGTCCATTTAGCTTTGAGTTCAGGGTATTGAGGTGCCAATTTTAGAAAACCAAAATCGTATAAAGCAGACAATTTGGAAATACCCTTTTTCAAGTAGTGTGGGTTATCATAGCCGATACCCCAACACTACTACTCTTTTTTGGTTTGTTGAGATGAATGGTTTTCTCAGTCTGACCAAGAGTATAAAGTTTTTCTTCCAAACCACTCACTTTCTCAACCAAAGATTTGTTTTCTTTCTTTAAAGATAAACACTTTTTCGCAACCTCTTTAACTTCAAGTTCACACAGTTTAAATTTTGATGATGTTTCAGATAGTTGATTATGGATTACAGTCTTTTCTCATGCACGGGTATCAATATTTTTATGTAAAGCCTCAATTAATACATTCTTCTCAGCAATATCATTGTTGAGCTTCAGTATTGATTGGTTTTTCTCTTTAATGATACCTTTTTCCCATTTAAGCTTAGACTGCAAATCCTGAAGTTCAATCATCATGGATTGCATTTGATTTAAGAAACCAGATTCAGTCATATCACATACGTCTTCAGTATCCTCAGCATCAGAATCTGCTTCAGTGACATTCTAACCCATAAAGCACATGTGAGCATTTTATTCCTTGTCAGTGTCAGGGTCTAAGTGATCCAACCAGTATTCATCTTCAGCCATTAAAGCTTTGCCAGCTTCTTGCTGCTTGGCTAAAAGCATTTTGTTCTTGTAGTACTCTGAATTGCGGACCTTCGACTTCCGAAAATCTTTAGCAAAATGGCCTAACTTACCACAATTATAGCACTTAACTGGCTGATCAACTTTCTTCTCTGCATAATCATTCTGATATTTCTTTTCAGACTTCTTCTCTTCTGGCCTTTTCTCCTCAACCCTTTTACCTTCAACTCTCTCCTTGTGCTCATAGTTTCTGGATCCTGATGAGTACCTCTGACTGTTTGACCCCGGTTTCTTGTAGAATTCCTTCTGGAAAGCTTTGGTCAACAGTAGCATTGCTTGCTTTAAGCTCTCTCCATCATCAGAATCAGAATCAACACTACTTTCCTCTTCAGACTCAGACACCATCACTTTCTTTTTCTTCTTCAAACTAACAGATCTTTTTTCTTTCTTCTTCACTACCAAAGCAACCGAATCAGATATTGGTTTTTCAGCTTTCTTCTTTTCTTCTTTTCATCTCTTATCTCCTCTACCTCTTCCTCGTTCTGTCGTAAAGTCTCATACACTTCATGTAACAGTATTTCATTGAGATCTTTCATCTGCTTCATCTGGCGGGTTAAACCTCTTCCACTCAGGTTGTAAGATACTCAAGAATTTCACATTTAACTCAATCTGAGACTTCTTGACTTTCTTCTTGCTCAGCTCATTCAGAAGGGTAACAAATCTATCATAAGTAGCCTCAAGACTTTCACCTTCTTTTGCAATGAACTCTTCATAGTTGTTTAGACAGTTTGATACTTTCAGTTGATTACCAATTTTAGACCCTAGCATCATCTTCTCAAGTTGATCCCACATTTCCTTCCTTGTAGCATTGTAGCTATCGATCTTCACATATATCTCGTTGGGAATTCCTTGCAAAATAAAAGATCTGGCCAATCTCTCAGCTTTTTGCCTTTTCTTCTATTCCTCAGTATAATCTTCAATTGGCAATGGATACTCTTTGTTTACAACTTCCTCTCCATCAGTTTCAGTAGTATGAATCTTTGTTGGAGGTTTCATCACTCCTTCTTTCAGAGATAATCTGATGTAGTCACCCAGATCATTTCTGTCTATGAAGTCCAAGAATCTATCCTTCCACTGCTCATACTTTCCTTTGAATAACACTGGTGGCTTGACATCTGTACCGATAGCAAGAGCCTCTCTGGAAGTCATCTTTAACTTTGCAATGATTTGAAATGATCATCAAAAATTCAGAAATAAACTTGACCTATAAAAGTCAAACTTGGTCAACGTTGAAAATCACAAAAAAAATTCTAAGTGTTGAAACTCGCAGATCAAAGAAAGCACAAAATTCGCGAAAAACGTTCTATGCACGTTCAAGGTTCACGCAGAAGAAAGGATGCGAGTTCTTAGGTTCGCGCACAAAGAAGGATGAGCATTCTTGGTTCGCGCAACGAGTGTCGTGCGAGTTATGAGTTCGCGCAGGCAAAGGCTAGTGCGTTCTTGCTTCTCGCAGACAGAGGCTTGCGCGTTTTGAAGAAAATCACTTCGCACAATGCGTCTGCGCGTTCTGACACTTAGAAAAATAATTTCACACTTTAACTTTGCGCAAAAGAAACACTTCTCGCGAAGTCCAACTTCACGCAGACTACTAACTTCACGCAAGACAAAGAACCCAATCAACACAAACTCGCACACAATGACGTGCGTGTATCTACTTCTCGCAAGCTGAGTCTTGCGTGTTCTTCACCCTTTTCATGATTTAGCTTTATGCGAGTTCTTCCCTATGACCTTTGCACGTTCTTCAGATCTAGCGCGTTCTTCATCTTTTCGACCAAAATCTAACATTTCAATTTGAATTCGATTTAAAACTTCAAAATTGGCTCTAAAACTTCGTAGATTTGCTCTAGAACGAATATCGAACATATTACAAACAAGTAATTTCAATCAAAAACACCAAAATACAAATTTGATCCGGATACAGAACGTATTCCAAACTCGAACAAAAATATTTAAAAATCCAAAGTTCACACAATTCAGTTGTGAATTGGACAAATCTACTCAAACCAAACTCGTTCTAAATACAAAAAACTAATACAAAAGAATCAAATTTAGATAAAAAACATCATTATACTGCGCAATTCGAATCTGCACAGTTTCTTTGCGAGTTCTTGAAAATGTCAACCATAAATTAAATCCAAATCATTTCTGAATTCTTATTATCCTCTGATACCAATTGTGTGTCCCACAATGAGTGCAATTCAATCAAGATGACACATAATTAAGATCAAAACAATTGTATTTCAATCACAATTCGATTACACAGAGTGCTCACTAATATTTCTCTCACTATACTGATACATGCATCTAACCTCTCTTAGTCATATGAGTCTACTAACGAAAATCTATTTTATACTCTAACACTAATTACAAGAGAAAACACTTAAAACACAAGACACTTTGACTTTGACATTATTACAAAAGACTTTGACTTTAGCTTGAGAGTTGACTTGAGCTTTTGACTTGACTTTCATCTTTCATTTTCATGATGTTGTATCCAACATATTTGTGCACTAACAGAAGTCTTTAAACAAATTCTTCAAAAAGAAATTATCTTCAACTTTAGCTTGCTTTCCTTTTCAAACAATCTTCAAAGAAAATTTCTTAAACTTTGAATCTTCTCCTCCTTATTCTGAAATTTTCTCCTTTTATCTTTGAAAATTGAACTTTCACACTCTTTCATTGCTTGATTACTTCTCTCGTTTTGTATCTATTTCTAGATAGTCTTCTCCCTCAAGAACTAGCAAATTGAACTTTCACAAACTTTCATTCTTTGATATTGTCTCCCATATATATATATATATATATATATATATATATGGGCCAAATCAAATGAAAACCACAAATATGTTACAAACCTGTGAGAACCGATATAAAAATATTTTTTTACATGATATATTTTCATCAAATGTTTGGATTTAAAATATTGTTTCACATATATTTGTTTCATAATATGATAATTTCACATGTATTTGTTTTACCACATGAATATATTTTACCTGTATTTTTCTTTTCACTAGGTGAATCAAAAATCAAATTTCACGTGCAATCATTTCACAAGGTGAACAAAAATATAGGTGAAACAATATCTTAAATCATAGGTTTTGATGAAAAAAATCATGTAAAAAATATTTTTATATGGGTTCTCAAGGCTTTGTAACATATTTTTGGTTTTCATTTGATTATCGGCCTATATATATATATATATATCAATTCTTGACCATCTATCCCCCTTTTTGATGATGTAGAGCATAGAAATCATCAAAACTTTTTCAAGAAATGTCATGTACCGAATTTCTGACCATTTTCAGTAAATGATCTTTCCATATAGTATCCGAACCATCCGTCAATTCAACAAATGTATTCATCTGAATCTTTTCAAATTCAGACAAATAAGAATGTAACCTTGAATCAACAAATGAATAAGTTAGAAATGCCTGTAAGCAGCACGGAGCCACTTTGTGCAACAAATGCACTTTGCAAATGAGCTTTTTAATGTTCACTCCCCCAGGGATTCCAATCAATCATCGAAAATCACAAAGAATTTTCTATGAACGTTATGGCAAGAAAACGAATTCCTTATGTGTTTGTGCATGTGTAACAAAGATTGAAGCTGCTTAGCTTTATAGGCTTAAATTGTGTAAACCATTGAGACAACAACGATATTACACAGACTCAATGTGCATGAACGAGATGCGAAGGTGGGGCAACTTTCCTTCTTTTTCAATATCTAAATCTTCCGAGTGAAGACCAGATAACATATATGTTGCGTCCCCTAAGAAAATGAAACATTTCTTTGTTAAGAAAGAAATGAGTGGTTGGTGGGGTTTAATTCTAGAGTTGGCATGGGCTAGTGCCTGTTTCAATGAAGGTCACCAAAGAATGTGAACCAACAGTAGATGTGGTTGCCCGACTCAGAAAAGATCTGGTGCAGAGTTCTGATATTCTTTTAACTTTGATCTCACACCTTCTTTCTTTTAATCATTTAAGCTCACTTCTAACCAAACTCTCTTTTCATTTTACCTCATCACACCCCCACTCTTTGATTTTGACCCATTACCTCTCAATCACTCAAGGATAACTTCTTGGGTAGGAAACACTGGTTATCGTGAATCCATAGAAATTCTTTGAAGTTCTTACACAGATCCCGTAAATTTATCCTAAACGCATAATGTTTTAACTTCAACAGATAGAGCACAGTAGTATAAGTTACATATGTCATATATATATGTATGCTCAATAAGATAATCATGAAGATTTGAGCATTTTTAAACACAAAAGATTTTCTCAAAACAAGGAAATTGAATGAACGAAGTGAAATCAATAGATATGTTTTGAGAATCTGACAATGTATGGAAAAGATCAAATATGAATGATTTAATAATAAAAGCTTAGGTCATGAAATAACTGGAATTTGTCTATATGAATCAAGTATAGACAATTCTTGAAAGAATCGCTTTGAATGAAATAACGCTCAACGAACATTGAATATACAAAAGGAGTGTCTTGCCATCGAAAAATAGTTTCAATTTGACATATGGTAAGAATATAGTCAAAAGAAATACTAAACCGATGTGTGTGAATACTTGACACCATATATAAAAGATAATACACAAGTATTTATCTTTGAAAAAACACGGTTAGTTAATCGTAAAAGCTCATAATTGAAAACATTTTAAAAAATACACACTTCTAAAATTCATGAAAACATTTTAAGAACCGAGAAGTGGTTTGAATATTTAAGCAAATCTGTTTTCATGTTTGAAAGTCGTTCCTCTTTCAAATAGATATGAGATTAAGGTTAGAAAATATCAAACCTTATAATTCCTCAAGTCATGAGATATGATTATGTAAGATCCCACTCAAAATCTGCGTTCAGTCAAAAAGTCGTCAAAGCAAGAAAGTCTTAGCCAAAGTAAAACATTGAAAAACGAGTTATGATTTGCATTAATCAGAAGTCATTTACTCCCCCTGAAATATTGCATTAACAATATTTATCAGTAAGGATAATATGTACTCCCACTTGAAGGTTGATCATCTCAATGCATCCGAGTACAATCTCTTTTGATCTTTGAAGTATTAGTCCTAAACTGTTGTGTTTAGAAGTCAAACTCGATCTTTGAAGACCCAGGTCCTGAACTGTGGTACTCAGAAACCACCATTTGTTGAAGTACGAGTTCTGAATTGATGTATTCAGAAGTCTAACTCCTTGACATTGAAAAACGGGTCTTGAACTGTGTTATCCAAGAGCCAATTATCTTCCTCCCCCTAGACTTTAGGTGTATGCAACACAGATGGAGCTTTAGGTACCCACTGGTATTTGGGTCCAGAGTTGTTAGTTGTAGTTCGTTTAGGAGTAATATAATATGAACCATACCAGTAATTAACATAGTTTTTACTAACAAAATCATTTGAGCCACAGTAAGAACAAATGATTTTCTTTTGTGCTAACCTGATTAACTGATTGACAGTGTAAACAAAATCAGGTTTACTGGTAGCTAATTGTAACACCCATAATTTCGTGTGGATTTTCCTTTTATGTATCGTTATAATATTTTTATATTGGTTCGTTAATGCCCTGTGTGCGTTATTGAGTTTTGGATTAGTGGGCAACTTTCTTACATCAATAACGGATCAGTTCAGGATGGAAAAAGGGATTTTTCGGAGCACGTCACACCCCAGGCGACAATGCCTGGCGATTGTGACATCTGTCAATGTCGCATGGGCAAAGTCGAGGGGAGGAGTGGACTTACGGTACGTCCGGGCCGACAGTGCCCG
The DNA here is from genome assembly GCA_954870635.1 of Arctium minus. Classification (NCBI taxonomy): domain Eukaryota; kingdom Viridiplantae; phylum Streptophyta; class Magnoliopsida; order Asterales; family Asteraceae; genus Arctium; species Arctium minus. Next base: position 51,731,932 of record OX941084.1, read on the forward strand.
GCGACATTGCCCAAGTCACTGTCGCATGGTCCTAGTCGCGAGAGGTGTACCGCAAGGGGTCCAACGTGGGCGGCATTGCCCTGTGACTATGCCATGGGCATAGTCGCCATGTCATAGTCGCCTACGGGCACTGTGGGTATAAAAACTCCATTTCGAGACTTTATCTTTTGGAACTGATTTTGGTAGCTGTTTGAGGGTTTGCCCATGCGATTTTTGGTAAGTATTCTTTCCCTAATCCCACCAACATCATTTAATGATCTTCCATGAGCATTAATGGTGATGTAAATGCTTCCATAGGTGCGGTTTTGGAAGGATCTTAGCTTGTACCAACTCCTCAAACCTTCAACTCTCCACCTTCCATTTCTAGGGCTTGGTTTCTTTTAAGAAATCACCAAGGTGAGTGTATTATTGACTCTTCTACTTATATACATGTTAAATGATGTGCAAGTGAATTTAGTCACCTTCGATTTTCTCTTGTTTGTTAATGCGAAGTTAAACTAAAGTCCCATTTGGAGATATTGTCTCAAATGATGAGTATTTGAGGAAATGCTAGATATTAACATGTATTAAGAGTTATATGTAGCCATTCGGATATATGTTGATCATATTGGTAACTTGGCAAAAAGACTAGAGACTCGGTTTGGTTTGATGTCAAGAATAGACTAAAGACCCGGTTTGGGTTGAGGTCGAGAGTAGACTAAAGACTCTGTTTGAGTTGATGTCATAAGTAGGCTAAAGACTCGGTTTGAGTTGATGTCATAAGTCGGCTAAAGACTCGGTTTGAGTTGATGTCGTGAGTAGGCTAAAGACTCGGTTTTAGTTGATGTCGTGAGTAGGCTAAAGACTTGGTTGGGTTGATGTCACGAAAAGGCTAAAGACCCGGTTTGGGATGAGTGCCCAATTAGCTAAAGATCTGGTTTGGGTTGATGCTATCAAGCTAGATGGCTTGTGTGGAAATTATAAGTATGTTGACGATATTTTATGAACGTTTCATGCTTAATGACAGGAAACAATTCAGTTGTGAACTATAAAAATACGGACGCTCTTGTGGATTAATTCCATTCCGTTAAATATTTTACAATCATACTTTGTCACTAGGCTTTAGCCTAACACTTGTTTCTTTGGTTGTCATGTATGATAGGGAATCCTAGTGGCGGGAACCTTCAGGATTGAGTGGTTGATCGCATGATTGAGAGCGGTCCTTTTGGGAGATCTAGAAACCGATACATGTTTGATAGTTAAAGATTTTTGGGAGAATAACGACACCCGACCTTAATCTATTAAATTCATTTAGATTAGTAGGTTGTCGTACTTATATTCTTCATTCTTGGTTTTGTAATACATAAAACATGACTTGGGGACCACTCACTAGACTCAAACATGGACATCAAGAAACTCCATGATGAACATAACTACTCATATGCCTACGGATCCGATGCATAACAGTCTAAAATATTACATGACCCAAATGAATGACTATGCACTCACGCATGTAATAATCAATAATTATGCAATAATTACATTTTCCATATAAAACCCACATCGAGCCATTTAAACCGGACAACGTCCAAAAACTCATTTGAGTAATAAACAAGCCATAAGGCATCATAAGACAATGGCAAAATAATAAACCCAATATGGCTACATGAACCAAAGTTCAACTTTCCAAAAATGACATTTTCCAAAGAATGGTTGGCCGAAGGCCCAAATCGTAAGGTTTACAATTAACCAATATTCGTAAGGTCAAGAATGACCGTTCCCGATAGCCCAAGTAAAATCCATTAAGTTCCAACGTTCAAAACTCGTTAGTTTGGTAAAATCACCAAATACACCGTAACCAAATAATTACCCATAAGTTTCCAACTCTTAAGATCATTCCATCAAAATCCATTTGTAACCCAAGTTGCACATTTAGAAAGAAATGAAATATATCATTCAAATCCTTCAAAAATCCAATAATATGCTTACTAATGGATGAACATCCTCTTTGGTGGCCAAAACGCCCAATATCACTTTGTAAATTACTTATAAACATTTAACAACCCAATATGCTCAAGAATCCCAAAACCATCAAAACCCATTGAATATAAAGTGAGCATATAATTGTATGTTTAAAACCCAAATCATTTATATTTTGACATGTATATAGTTTTGTAAATCAACTAAAATTCACCTTGCTAGATTTAGACTAAATCTTGGTTTTACCCACAAAGATTGAGTCTCTTAGATGAGATGTTGATTCCATCCACTAGATCCAAGTTTTCCATCACAACCTTAGATACAAACATTTCTAAATTAAACCAAGACCCAACAACGAAAAAGGAAAGATAGTCATAAAACCGTAATTTCTTAGATGAAGAGAAGGAAGGATACCTTACCCACAATTTGAATCTGTAATACCCCAAAAATGGGGTAACAAAAATTTCCGAAAAATGGAAATGTGGTATTTAAAATGCCATAGCATGAGCCTCCCAAAAATGGGAAAATAAGAATACTTGTTTAATTACAGTTTGTAATTGTATGGGAAAATAAAACAACAACTGACTAATCTAACTTCTCAACGGAAACAAGATTACAAAAGGTTGTCGTCTATAGTTCATTGGCGGTCTTCACAAAATAGCATTCCATTGCTCTCCCCAAGCTCACACGGGCCCACCTAAAGCTTCTTAGATGTGGCGGCACTAGAACCTGAGATACACATAAACACCAAACAAGTGTTAGGGCAAAAGCCCTAGTGAGGTTGTATGACAATTAATATATGCATGAGTTCAATTCTAATATTTATTTTCCAAAGATGGGTTCAATAAATGGAATCAATGGGGGAAACCCATAACACCAATAAAATTCTACCTAAGAGACGAGATACCCTTGTGTCAAACTCCATGAGTGACATCCCAAGGCCCGACACATTTGAGGGTACAAGATAGGCATTACCCCAAATGGCGGGGGTCTAGGCACATACCAACACGGTGGAGCCCAAGGCTATGTCCTCCTAGTGACCATTTGACTTGGTTCATCCACACAACTCATATATGACCAATGGGCACATTAGCTCTTACAAAGTGTATTCAACACAAATGTAAATTGTATGTCCCAAGTGTTTTTACCCAACTACAAGTAGGTGCAAGGAAACATAATATTATTCACACCATGCTTTAACATGTATCTATAACCATAAGGATAATATACCCCAAAATGAGGATATTCCCCCAACACATGAATAATCATATCATATAATCGTATCAACATAAATGTCATCCTTTACTTGTCCACATACCAACATATGTACATTTCCACCATTCAGGTAAACCCTTCATGCTCAAAATAACATTAGGTCAAATAAGCAAGATATAAGAAAATCCTAAATCCCATGAGATGGAAATATCAACAAATATGCAAATAAATGCATGTATCTCATTTGTAAAGGTTTAGAATACTTTCTATCTAGGTTTTTGTTAAAAACCTAGAAAAGTTGATGCAAGTGAAAGGAGATGAAGTCTTGATGTTCCCAAGCTTGAGTGATGGCTCTTAAATGCCCCTTAGATGTGGTTGGAATGATATTTATTTCACCCAACAAATCTCTAGAGCATTAATGGAGGAGGAAGTGTTGGAATGAGTGGAAATCACCTCAAAAATGCTCTCAACCGCAACCCTAATTTGAAATATGAGAAATGTGTGTGAAAAACAAGCTGGAGTGAGTTTTTAAACTCCCAGCGTGCGGGTGCGACAATGTCAAACGACTTTGCCCAGGGAATTGTTGCTGGGTCATTGTCGCTGGTGACTTCCAGCCCTCTAGATGATCCCGGCTAGTATGCCATGCGACTTTGCCCTAGGGCATTGTTGCTAGGCAAAGTCGCTACCACCATACCAGGGGTTGTTTTTCCTTCTGTTTCTCGCCCAAATCTTCCTAAATCGAACCCTTAAACTCGAGACAACGTCACTAAGCAACTTTAGCCATAAACTCGCAAGAAGGTAACGAAATAGAAAATAAATTTTACCTTAAGTAGGAAATCACGGGAGTGGATCCTTTCCTCTTTTCTCCATAAATTGTAAGCACAACACCCAACACCCAACACCGGTACCCTAACCATATTTTTGGAACAAATAATGTCGATGCAGCTTGCGATCAATCAATCCATGCCTATCACTACGTCGAAGCCCCCAATAGACATTGGCAAAAGATTCAACTTGAAAGAGTTCCCATCTATCTCTATGACACATTCATGGTAGTATTCCTGAATCAATATATGCTCCCCATTGGCTACTTCTACTATCAAGCCATCGAAAAGGGCACTAACGGGTGTGGAAAACATCGAGTAGAAAGAATTCGATAAAAATGGCCGGTTTGCACCCGAGTCAAACAAAACATAAGTAGGCAAGAATTTTATAAGAAACGTACCCGATACCACGTCGGCGGTCTCTCTCGCTTCATCCACGGTCATTTGAAAGGCTCGGGTCGACACCTTTGGTGGGTTCTCCTTCTTCGGGGTTGGGCCGCTTGAGAATCTGCGATTAATCCCAACCATTTTCAGACACTCTCTCTTCATGTATCCTGGCTTACGGCACTCGTAGCAAACGAGACCTCAGATGGGATAATCGTGGGTCATGTGGTCTCTCTTTCCACATTTAGCATACTCAGGAGGGCTCGAGTAGATTATTTGATTGCACTGGCCATTGTGATTGCTCTTGCACTGGTGACACCATCTCACTTCCCGTCAGGGGTCAGTTCCCTTTCCCTCGAAATCCGGTTTAATGGACGAGTAGGTCCAGATAACTCTCCCCATTTCCTATTCTCACCCGCTAGTCCCTTTTCTTCCTTACCCGCAACCATATCGTCCTCCACAAGCAAGGAATCTTTTGTGACTTCTTGTAACGTCGACCCTATTGCATTCTTCACGACTGTCCTCATCTCGTTCGGTAACCTACGTTGGTAAGCTTTGATTCTAGATCGTTTATCGAGGGCCAGGTGTCCCACAAGGTTCAGTTTCTCCATGAACCGCTTGAAGTATTCGGTGACAAACAGTGTTCCCTTCTTCAGACTTCTGAACTCTTCCTCAATCTTATCCAAGGATCATTCGCTACAATATTTCTCCAAGATTTTTTGTTTGAAAGTTGGCCAAGTCAGCTTAGCCAAAATTGCAGGGGTAAAGATGGATCGGGTGAGGTTCCACCAGATCAAAGCCACACCTCTTAACAATTTGGAGGCAAATTTGACCCTTTTCGAGTCATCACACTCGCTCGACTCGAAGGCCATCTCTACCTCTTAGATCCAGTACATGCACGTCATCGGGTCAGTTGAACCTGTAAACTCTGGCAGTTTTCTCCCCAGAAAATCCTTGTACGTACATCCTTTGTCTTTTCCCTTGTTTCCTTCTACCACGTGCTCTTCGATGCCGACACCATTTCCACCACCTCCCGAACCAACCACAGCGTTTTCCGCCACCGTTTCGGGTCGGCGGTGACTGGCGTCACGATCTTCCAAGAGCTTCATGAAGAATTCATGTTGTTGTGCCATGGCTGCGTTATTGGCTTGCATCATACTACCCATCATTCGGCTCTCAAGGGTTACCTCCTCAATAATAGACCCGGTAGTTGCAATATTGTTCCTTGGAATTTGTTCTACCCCCCGCCCAACATGGGTTGTCTTGGCGCAGCGGTAGCAACCACAGTTGTCTCCGGTTGATCGGTTGTAGATGCAGATGCTTCATTATCTTCCGGAGGTGTTGGCAATCTGCTCCGAGTGTTAACCCTAATGGTCTGCCATACATACGAGAATAAGATGAGAGATAGACTAAGTATACGTACTATTACATTCATAAAGTATCACAACAACAATAACTTAAGCATGCTCACGTAACAAAATACTCATAATTACAATAGCTAAGTGGAATTATGAATATCTCATACACAAGAATTCTTAATATCATCGCAATAACTCTCAATCTCTGCAATTCCGTAAGTCCTAACGCTCTCCCCACCTAAGAATTTTACCCATGGGTGGGTGTCTCATTATAATCGCCTACAGTTTAAGTCTAGGCATACTAAGGTCAATACCTAGTTCATTTAAACTAAGGCCCGGATACCAACTTGTAACACCCCAAAAATGGGCTAAGAAAAATCTCTGGAAAATGGAAATGTGGTATTTAAAATACCATAGAATGAGCATCCCAAAAATGGGGAAATAAGAATACCTGTTTAATTACAGTTTGTAATTGTAAGGGAAAATAAAACAACAACCGACTAATCTAATTTCTCAACGGAAACAAGATTACAAAAGGGTGTCGTCTATAGTTCATTGACGGTCTTCACAAAAATGAGCATTCCATTGCTCTCCCCAAGCTCACACGGGCCCGCCTAAACCTTCTTAGATGCGAAGGAACTAAAACCTGAGATACACATAAACACCAAGTAAGTGTTAGGCCAAAAGGCCTAGTGAGGTTGTATGACAATTAATATATGCATGAGTTCAATTCTAATATTTATTTTCCAAATATGGGTTTAATAAATGGAACCAATGGGGGATACCCATAACACCAATCAAATTCCACCTAAGAGACGAGATACCCTTGTGTAAAACTCCATGAGTGATACCCTAAGGCCTGACACATTCGAGGGTACAAGATAGGCATTGCCCCAAATAGCGGGGGTCTAGGCACAAACCAACACGGTGGCGCCCAAGGCTATGTCCTCCTAGTGACCATTTGACTTGGTTCATCCACACAACTCATATATGACCAATGAGCACAATAGCTCTTACAATGTGTATTCAACACTAATGTAAATTGTATGTCCCAAGTGTTTTTACCCAACTACAAGTAGGTGCAAGGAAACATAATATTATTCACACCATGCTTTAACATGTATCTATAACCATAAGGATAATATACCCCAAAATGAGGATATTCCCCCAACACATGAATAATCATATCATAGAATCGTATCAACATAAACGTCATCCTTTACTTGTCCACATTACCAACATATGTACATTTCCACCATTCAGGTCAACCCTTCATGCTCAAAATAATATTAGGTCAAATAAGCAAGATATAAGAAAACCCTAAATCCCATGGGATGGAAATATCAATAAATATGCAAATAAATACATGTATCTCATTTGTAAAGGTTTTGAATACTCACTATCTAAGTTTTTGTTAAAAACCTAGAAGAGTTGATGCAAGTGAAAAGAGATGAAGTCTTGATGTTCCCAAGCTTGAGTGATGGCTCTTAAATGCACCCTAGATGTGGTTGGAATGATATTTATTGCACCCAAAAAATCTCTAGAGAATTAATGGAGGAGGAAATGTTGGGATGAGTGGAAATCGCGTAAAAAACGCTCTCAACCGCAACCTTAATCTTAAATGTGAGAAATGTGTGTGAAAAACGAGCTGGAGTGAGTTTTTAAACTCCCAGCGCACGGGTGCGACAATGACTGGAGACTTTGCATAGGGCATTGTCGTTGGGTCATTGTCACTGGTGAACTCCAACCCTCTGGATGATCCCGATGAGTATGCCATGCGACTTTGCCCTAGGGCATTGTTGCTAAGCAAAGTCATTACCCCCATACCAGGGGATGTTTTTTCCTTCCGTTTCTCGCCCAGATCTTCCTAAATCGAACCCTTAAACTCGAGACAACGTCACTAACCAACTTTAGCCATAAACTCGCAAGAAGGTAACGAAATATAAGATAAATTTTACCTTAAATAGCTAACGGTTTTCCGGGTGTTACCGAATCGACCAACAAAATACTTCTAGATCACTAATGTGACCTCAATCTTCCAAAAGAATGGAAAAAAGTTTGGTGAAACCCTAGAAAATGAGGATGATTTTGCTTAAGCTTGAGGAGGTTCAAATGCCTCACACTTAGGGTTCATACACCTAAGAGGAACTATAAGTGTCCATAAGATTGATAGCTAGAAGAAATAGATGAAGAGGGAAGATTTGAGAAGAAAACCTACCAAGAGTTGGAGAGAAAATTGGCCTCCAAATTCCCCAAAACCAGATAATGAGTTGCAAAGCGCTGCTACTCCCTTTAAATGCTCCTGGACGCCGTCGGCGAATATGCCATGCGATTGTGCCATGGCATTCTCGCCGAGCACAATCGTGGCGCTCGTACCGCGGGCCCACTCCACTCTGCGAGAGTGACTCGCAACAGTGACCCAGGCATTCTTGTCGGGCACTGTCGCCTAAGGCGTACCGAGAAGGTCTTAGACCCCATGACTTTGCCTTGCGAGTGTGCCCCATGGCATTATCGTCGGGCATTGTCGATGAAAGCATGTTGAACCCCGAAATTTCCCTTTTTTTCCACCCGAACCCCTTCCGACACCTTGAAGATCAAAAGTAGATCCTGCGCTCCCCAATACTTATGCCTACAAATCACAAAATGGATTCGGTGCAACTTTCACAAATTGGAAATTTACGGGTGTTACAAAAGCGGAATAAACAAGGCTAGTATCACCAAATCACCCAAAAGGGGAATAATTGTATGGCATTTACAATACAAAAATCAAATGAAATTAAACTCATCAACCTACTAATCTAGACCGAATAAATCTAGATTATAGACGGGTGTTGTCATCTCATTTTCAAAAGTATACCACCACTATCATGTGTACGCCTCTATAACCTCCAAAAGTGCTATTATCCTTTGATGACTCTCCACTCAAGTCCGAGGAGTCCCACCGCTAGAATCATCTATTATACATGTAATTTTAAGAAAAAGTGTTAGGCTAAAGCCTAGTGAGATCAAACAGTTATATCAGAGAAAACAGTAAGTTCTAAATGCGTTTAATAGAGAAAAGCGAGTGGAATATATGTGGATAAAACATTACTTTTATACAAGTACCTCTTGGGTTGACGGGAGAGACCCGCTTACAAACATAAGTGACGGAACACAAAAGTAAGCCACTTGATATGTTAGTAAAACAAAACACATAATAAAATACACACATTGGATGTCAGGCTCGGTGGCTTTAAACGTACACCCACGAAATGTCAACTTCAACCACATAGGGTCCTTACGTCGAGTTGTCCTCATCTAATGACATGTAATAGAACATAGTACTTATACCCTATCTGATGCTTAACCGTACCTCGACGTGGAAAACTAGCATTCCATCGTCAAACGTAATGATACAAATGATTATTGGGTCATGACGCCCAAATGCAACCAAATAGCCAATCCCATATGAACAAACTCAATCAATATTAAATAAACAATTAAGATTCCATCAAGGTGCAAAACCAAAAGTTCATATAATTACTCATGTAGTTCCAAAGAGGTTTCATTATAATCCTTTAAATAGTATTCCCACGCATGCACTAAGTCAATTTCACCCAAGTTCTCATCAAATAAATATATCAATATCCCAAAAACACTAGTTTTGATATAAAGTATTTAAACTTGAGGTTAAAGGAAAATATGTTTCTAATGTATAAAACCACAATTAGTCCAAGATATAAGTTCCTTAGTCTTGAAACCATACTTACTCAAGTAAACCCTAACATCTCCAAAATTAGGTTTTAGTGAAAACTAACCCAAATCAAAGATGTCAAAGAGGATATGTTTAGAAGGTTAAAACTCATATTTAACATGTATAAAGTTTGCAAAAGAAATAATGATCTCACCTTAGTAGTTTTCCAAGAGAAAACCAAACCCTATAATGGAAAGGATGGTGGATGGAGGTTGAGTAAGCTTGAACCCTTCCACTTAATGCTTATAAACACCTAGGGAAGATCATAAACGTTCAAGAGATGTGGTAGGTAAGAGTATTAATGAGGATTGATGGTTTTGGAGGAAGAACTTACCCAAACACTGCAAAGAAACGACTTAGCTATTTTCCCAAAGTCAGATAAAATAAGATAAAAATCGGAGTTGTCCAATATATAGCCTAGACCCCCGTTGGCGATAGTGACACGGAGACAGTGACAATGTCACTATCGCGGGGCATATTCGCCGAATTTGTACCGAGACTTCGGCCCCCTTCGTGATTGTGCCTCGGCGAGAGTGACACTGTCACAATCGTCGGCCACTCTCGCCCCAACTGTACCGCATGTTCTCTTCCCCTAACGATTGTGCCCAGCGAGAGTGACACCTTGTCACAATCGTTGGCACTATTGTGTGCCTTGTACCAAGACTCCCAAAGGCCTCCAACTTCCTGGTTGTGCAGGTTCGATCAAAAGGACCAACTTAAATTAATAACAAATCCCTAAAACATAATAAAAACCTTAAACAAGAAATGGCCATTTCATTAAAATCATAAATTTCGGGGTGTTACACATATTTACTTTATGATATGATAAAGTCTAACTTTCATGCCTCTTGATTAATAAAGTTTGGACTTCATGTTTACTAGATTGTGAACTTGATAAAGTTTTAATCTTCACGTCTAAAATTGTTTTACAATATGTCGGTTTAAACTTATGTTATTATATGCTTGAAAGCATCTTGGATTCTTGGGCATGGAATTTTTGGCTACTGTTGTGCGTTTTGTCGTTATAAAACCCAAGAGTACTTTGGTACAACACTACTGATTTGTTAATACATGCAAATAGATATGATGTATTTCTTTTGTTTTTATAGTAAGGATATATTCGTTAAAATTCATGACTTAATCATTCGAAATATGAAAGTTTATTGGGTTTTTTTTAGTAGGTTTAAAATTTTATTATTCAATTTTAGTAAGTTCATGTAATATTAATTAAATATTTCAAAAATATGAAATTACGTTGTGATTATTAAATTATGAAATTTGATTAAAGAAAGTCGAAAAACACCCATAAATAATCATTTGGGATTAAATGATATGTTTGAAATATCAAATAATATTCTCCTAATATCTTGATTAGATATTACAGAAATATCTTTTATTGGAGGACAAAGAAGGCAATAAATGGGAATTGGTATAAAATCTTATTAGATTTTATTAAATCTTATAAAATCTAAGGAAAGAATAGGCTATCAATCATAAAACAACAATTTTGATACCAACTTGTAAATATCCTTCTTAAAACATGTGGAAGACGTTACAAGACTTCCAATGATTACCAAAATATTCGAATAACAAAACTTTAAAATAACTATTGTAGTCAAGCACTCAAAAATTGAAACCAAGCTCTTACGGCGGAAGTCTTGAAAATTGAATAACAATAAATTCTGAAACATCAAGTTCATACCATATCAATCTAGATAGCTAAAATAAATGAAAATTTGTATAACCGAAAAGTACATCATAGAGATCGACTAGGCTTTCTCTTACCCTTATTACAGTATGTTGGAATGTCTATTGAGTGCCATTATGGCACTAGTCAGCTAATAAGTTTAACGAGTTTGTGGTTTACACATGAGAAATACCATAAATATTGCATGCAATTCAGACCATAACATAGTAATAATGTAACAACCTCAAATTCAAAATGACAAATATTGCAAAAACTTGCCTAAAACAGATAACCGGGCTCAAACATCACACTATAAAACAGGAAGTTTTCACCGACGGAAAAATCCGTCGCTAAATGAAGGATCCATCAGTGATCCGTTGGTGAAAGTATGTTGGAACAAATGTTGTGGAAAATATTTCGCCGACGGATCACCAACAACCACTATTAACGACAAATCACCGACGGATCTCAACACCGACGAATCACCAACGGCCAAGAATACCGACGGATTATCGATGTTCATAACTTCTTTTACTAACAGAAATCCGTCGGTGATCCGTAAGTAATTTTGTTTTTTTAAATAATATATAAAACGTAATTTCTGTAAAATAAAACATGCCACAATACCAAAGTGCCTAAAAAATTTGTTTTACAAATAAACTTTCAAAATAATACAAATCATATAAACTACTTAATCCTATCTACAATGGGGGAGGGGGAGGTGGAGGGGGAGGCTTTCCACCCTAAAACTTCATCATAAATGCAGAAAACTTCGGTCGGTGCCTTCTGCCGAGCTAGCTCGTCAGCTGTCTTCTTATGTGCTGCTTCAAAGCAGCCCTCCTTTTCTGTTCAGTCTCTAGCTGCTCCTCATAGCTTGTCAATTTCTCTTTTAAGGCATCTATATGTAATTATTCAACATTTGAAAATCAATGATGTTAGACAATAAATGATTAAAAAATAATATACATATATTATATATAATAAGAAACTTACATCCGCCAATCAATTATCGTATGAGCTCTCGCTATTGCTACTGACGTATAGCTACATATATTATATACAATAAGAAACATACCTCCGCCGATCAACGTTTGAGCTCCCGCTGCTGCTACTGACATATAGCAAATCGGGGGATCCAACTGGTCCAAATAATTCCAACAGGCGGCCCTTGTGCCGACCTCCAACACTACGCTCCCATAACTCCAGATCATTAGGCGGATGGTCTAGGGATCTGAGTTGGTGTATGTCTCCTCCCTAAGTCGCGCATACATCTCCTACGGTTTACCGAAACAAACTATGGTAGATAATTTGTAGACATTTTGGCACCATAACAATTGTAATTCAGACATATTTGTTAACTGTTTTAACAATTAGCATCCAAGTCTAACATCTGCCCAACAATGGCAGCCCAAACTAATAGTTATCGATCATAGAAATTAACCAATCCTATAAAACAATCTAAGTCGAGTATGAAACTTAAACTTATCACCACTTTAGAAGATTTCGGGTAACCTAGATCGGAGGAACGATGGATGAACCTATCGCACCTGGAACGGGCATCCTATTGGTGCAGTGCATCCTCTTAAAAAGCTCAGCAGCAGAGAGCTCACGACCCTATGCATCATTCTACAATAGACAACTTAAGTTGTTAGCAAATAACAAAATCATATATATTCATAAATTGTATACATTTAGCATAGTAAATGATAAATTACCATGTGATATCGAAGTTGAACGACGCTAATCAATTCTTTGGTGTGTCTGTACGACATTCCCTCATACCCGATTAGCCCTAGAGGCCCTAGATGGACACCTAAATGTGTCAGTATCCCACACCTATTAAGAGGTGGTTTAAAGGATTTTATGGTCGTACAAGCAATGATTTGACTATTTGAATGTCAAGCCGTAGGTGTGAATGAAGTTAGAGGTCCTTTGGATGCCTTTAAAACCCTACGTTGTAACACCCGTAAATTCTAAAAGAACGATCAATGATTGGGCCAAAGAAACGACTAGAAGTCGACCGAGAGAAACGGTCGGGGATCGGTTTATCACAAGATGCAAGAGGACAGCAGGTGACACGCGCGGCTTGGCCCACGACTTGAAGGTCGCAGCCAAGGCCACAGGGAAGGTCTAGACGATTTAATCCCCATTTTCACCAAATTTCTCTAAATCTCTTACGCTTCTTCTCTCCCCAAACCGACCTCAATCCCCAAAGATGAACCCTAACCTAATTTTGGGAGTTTCCCTTCTTTAATCTATGATTCCTCTTCATCTAGCAAAATTTGTGACCTAGAGCCATAACCCTCCATCTTCATCTTCTTCATCAAGTCTTCTAGGGTTTCATCAACCCTTGTTCTCCCTTTGGTAGATTGAAGGTTTGTGACCATGTTGGTGAACTAGAGGTGTTTTGGTTGGTGGATTCAAGCTTAGGCTAAGGTAATTTTCTTCTTCTTCATGTATGGAAAACTAGGGTTTTGGTATAAGTTGAGATTTTTCAAGTGTAATGTTTGGGGAATGATTCTAAATGGTTGTATGTAAATATTTACTGTTAAAATTTATGGATCTAGGTTTTGGAAGTTTTGGCTTGGAAGATGCAAGTTTCTTCAAAGAAGTTCTATATGGGGTAAAATCTAGATTTAGCCTAAATCTAGCAAGGTGAGTTCAAGTTGATTTGTGAAAACGTTGTCCATGCCAAAATGTCCAGTTTAAATTATTTGTGTTTTACATGAAATTGTCAATTGTTGAGTTATTTGGTAACTTTTGGTTACTTGAAGTGTTTAGCTTATTAAGCTTGTAAACCACCCACGTTTGGGATTTTTGGGCATTTTGATAAATGTGTCATAAATGAATGTGTTTTGGTGATTTATTGCATAAATAGATATTTGGTCAAAAATGCACTATTAAGTGTTTGTCGGGTTTTATGCATCATTCATGAAATAGGAGTCCTTTGGTTTTGGGTCATTCCCGACTTTGGGAACATTTTAGAAATGGTAAACCTTTTGCTTTATACCGAAAGACAATTGTGATTTGAGAAACAAAGTTTTGGGGAAAAATGTAATTTGGTTTATGTAACCATATTGGCTCTCGTGTTTTAGCCAAACGTCTATTAAGCCTTTTGGGGCTTGATTTGTACTTGGTTGAATCTTTGGAACATTTGTTCAGTTTTGATAGCTCACTATAGAGCTTTGGTTACAATTTGTATCATTGCATCTTATTTGAGAATTACATGTTTTGGATGCGCTAGTTCATTCATTTGGAGTCATGTAAGGTTTTAGGTTGTAATGCAAATGGATCCATATGCATATGAATCAGTCAGTTGGTTTTGTGGGGACTTTATCCCCATTTGGGACTAGATATTGTTTATGGCTAGCGGGAGCTTGAGGTATAGATCGTGGGTGGTTGAACTCGATAACCGTGTAACCTTTATTGAAGGGCTCGAGGTATAGATCGTGGGTGGTTGAACTCGATGCCCGTTTGTATTCCAGTCTGGTTACTCATCGTGAGTTTAGTGCCTGCGTTTGAAGTCTAGTGAGTGGTCCCCAAGTCATGTTTTTATAGAATCTTGCGGTGGTTTCTCGGTTGGGAGTTGTATACGGAGCTAAGTCTTGCGGTGGTGCCCATGGTGAGTCGGATACGGGGACTTGTGGCTTTTGTGGTGACACCCATCTAGAGGTCGAGTAGAAACTGGAGGCATTTGGGTATCTTGCGGTGGTTTCTCGGTTGGGAGTCGTATATGGGGATCCATGGCTCTATGTGAAGCTCGAGAACATTGATAAGTGGCCTAACTTTGTGTGCCCGCCACATTCGATGGAATTCGAGTCTCCCCCGTCACCGAAAGGTATTGTTTTGGGTATTAAGTTTTATTATCCAAGTTTTCGGTGACGTTTTGTATATATGGATCTTATCCATGATTTATGGGTTGAGTGTTATGCCTCACCCGTGTTTTTGAGTGTTTCGAGATTTAAAGTTTAATTCGCATTTCATAAATTGGTAGTTCAATTTCTATTCACGTTTTAAGTAAGTTTTGGGTTGAATTTAATTTACGAAAGAACGTTTTATACTGGGATCTTTATCCTTGAAGTAGTATGGATTGGAAAACGCTTATATTGGTGGTTCTTTGCCTAAAATACATATTATTGGAAAATGAGTCGTTTTCATATTTGAGGCATATTAAATTGAAAGATTATGATTTAAATTGCATTACTTCCTTTCAACGATATCTTTATTCATGTTGAAAACTTTTGAAGTCACTAGGTGTTAGCCTAACCTTTTTATTTTGTCGGCATGTGCAACAGGTTCCGGTTGGGAATAGTCCTAGTGACACTATGAAGCGAAGAGTGCTAGTTGTGTGTTCGAGGAGTGGATATCTAAGTGAAGTCTTCCGCATTTAGAGCAAGTTGTGTTTGGGAGTTAAGTATCACCCGACTGTGGTTTAGTCTTTGTGTATTATTGGAGTTTGTATTTTTTGAGGTTATTTATCGAACTTCATAATTGGAGCGTAATGAGTTTTGAATTGTAGGATGATGTGTTGATTTATTTTGATGTTATATCGAAAATTTTCATTAGTTGCTCTTACCAAATTTGAGGGTGTTACATACGTGTAATGGTTTGGCTATTTTGAAAGTCAAACCATAGGTTTATAGGAAATTTAGATGACTTTATAACCCTAAGTGCAATGGTTTAACTATTTGAAAGTCTAACCATAGGTTTGAATGAAAGAAATATGTTTGAACGACTTTAAAACCCTACATGTATTGGTTTGACAATTTTAAAATCTAACCCGAGGTTTAGAGGAAATTTGGATGACTTTAAAACCATAAGTATAATGGTTTAACTATATGAAAGTCAACCATAGGTTTAAATCAAAGAAAAGTATTTTGAATATCTTTAAAACCCTACGTTTAATGGTTTGACTATTTGAAAGTCAAACTGTAGGTTTAGAGAAAATTTGGATGACAAGAAAACCTTAAGTGTAATGGTTTGACTATTTAAAAGTCAAATCACAGGTTTAAATCAAATAAACATAATCTAAATGACTTTAAATATCTATATCTAATGATTTGATTATTTGAAAGTAAAACCATAGGTTTAAATTAATTTAGAAGAAAGTTGGATGACTTTCAACATAACACCCAAAACTCTCGATTAATATTAATGTGGGAATTAGCCTTATGTTTCAACCTAAGTTAGTTAAATATTAAGCCTCTTTATTAAGTATATGCATTAATAATTTGTTACGCTTGGAAATCAGAAAAAATGAGGAAAACATGCAAAACAGTAGGTTCGGTGACCTAGCGTGCGACCTCAAGTGGCAACGAAGTCAACTGAACCACTGTTCGTGGAGGCCTTGGATGCAGGTGACTTGCACCACGATCTTAAGTCGCGGGCTAGGTCACGAGGATGGTGCTCTATGAGGGTCTTTTAGGTTCTTTTCTCTCCTTTCTTCACCTATACTTCTCCTTTTCTTTTCTCTTCACCCCACTTCATTAAATACAATTTGGGGAGCATTTATGGCATTTTCGCAACGATTCCAAAGGAGATTACCATCATCCAAGCTAGAGATTCAAGCCTATGGTTCAAACTTCAAGATCTCAACTTCTCCTCTAGGGTTTTCTTGATTTTCTAGGTTCTCTTCAAAACCTAGTATAGTGAGTTCATCCTAACATATTCTAAACTCTTATACATATCAAAATAATGTGTCTTAGGGGTCGTTTACTAAACGCTTACCCGGATAAGCACTTACCAATAAAATTTAACACCATCACTTACTTAGCGGGTAAGATTTTAGTCCAAAACGGTATCGTATGCAACAATTTTCCCGATAAACGCTTACCGGTAAATTTAACACTATCACTTACTTACAGCAAAAGATTTTAGTCCACCAAACCGGTATCGTACGCAACAATTTTTCTGGTAAGCGCTAACCGTGGTAAGAATCTTCGCCATCACTTACCAGGGTAAGACTCTTGGTCCTTGCCTTAGCTCTTACTGGGTAAGATTCTTGTTCATTGTCATCTTCATCCATAAGGTAATATGACTTGGTAAGCGCTTACTCGAGTAAGCGTTTGGTAAACGGACCCTTAGTATGCCAAACATATCTCTAGTATTTCACATATTTGTTGATTTTGAACCATTTTGGAATTTTGGCGGATTGGGTTGGGGTGTCCTTTTGTCAAAGTAAATGGTTTGCTTTATTAATTTGTTTTAAAAGTGATTTATCTCCCTCTCTATCTCTCTATCTCTCTATCTCTCTCTCTCTCTCTCTCTATATATATATATATATATATATAACATTTTGGAGTGTGAACCTCATGAATATACTTATGGAATAATGTGATCGTGGAGTTGAAGGACTTTTGGAAAGATGATGATATCTTGATACTTGGTTTTGGAAAAATGGAAAAATGACATATTCGATAGAAACTATATGGTTTTAAAACCCTAATTGTCATGGTTTGTCTAGTTTGACTATTTGAAAGTCAAACAATGGGTTTAAATAAGTGAAAGGTGTTTTGAATGACTTTAAATCCATACATGTAATTGTTTTACTATATGAAAGTCAAATCGTAAATATAATGTAATTTAGAGGAAATTTGGATGGCTTTAAAACTCTAAGTGTAATGATTTGACTATTTAAAAGTCAAATCATGGGTTCTAAATCAAATAAAGGTGTTTTAGATGACTTTCAAACCGTGTGGTGCAACGATTTAACTACTTGATAGTCAAAACATGAGTTTGAATGAAAAAAATGGTGTTTTGGATGAGTTTGATTCCAACGATGCAAGAAGCAAAATACAGAGAAGAAGAGAGTTGTTTAACCAAACTTAATTCAATTCAATAAAACTTGCAACTATAAATACTAGCACTCATGTAATCTTATAATAACTCTTATTCCTAAAACTAGCGATAAAGATAACACATCCTAACCTAATACTTATCTATTAATAAATTAATAACTTGACTTAATCGATTAATTGTCATACGTTACTTCATCGGTGAGCAGTCCGGTCTTAAGAAAAAGCTACTACATGAGTTCCATGCAACACCGAGCTCGGGGCATTGTCGCGTGAAGAAAATGATGGTAAAATTGGCATCATTATTTTATTGGAAGGGAATGCGGAAATCTGTCAAGCAGTTTGTTACCAAATGCATGATTTGTCAACAAACCAAATATTCCACACAGGCACCTGGGGGTCTCTTGCAACCATTGCCAACACCCGATGTCGTTTGGGAGGACGTGACTATGGATTTCATCACAGGCTTACCCCTTTCGAAAGGGAACTCAGTCATACTCGTGGTGGTAGACAGACTAACCAAATACGCCCACTTTTGGGTGCTTCCTACACATTATAATGCCAAAGGGGACGCCAAGTTATTTACCGATATAGTAATCAAACATCATGGTTTCCCAAGATCGATAGTGTCAGATCGAGATGATGTATTCCCCAGTAAATTCTGGACAAATTTCCGCATTCCCTTCCAATAAAATAATGATGCCAAATTTATCATCATTCTCTTCTTCTCTGTATTTTCCTTGTTGCAACTATAAATACTAGCACTCATTTAATCCTATAATAACTCTTATTCCTAAAACTAGCGATAAAGATAACACATCCTAACCTAATAGTTATCTATTAATAAATTAATTACTTGACTTAATCGATTAATTGTCATCCAACCACATAATCTCCATGCCAAACAGAGATTGTTGAAGATCTTGTAGACTTCCTTGTCTGCCCATGAAACCCCTCTGTTGCAGGCTTATCATTCCCCTTTTCTTCTGAAAGCACCTTGTCCTCAAGGTGGTAATGGGGATAGGCTGCATGGAAATCTTGAAGCCATTCCCAGGTTGCATTTTCAGGTGCACTGCCTTCCCATTGAACCAAAACTTGCACTTGCATTTTTCCGTTTCGCAACATTTGTCGCCTACCACAAATGGTGAGCGGTTGCTCCTTTGGTCGTCCCATCTCCAGCTCAGGTGGCAATTCTCTTACAACATCAATTTCGACACCCTTGTACGGTTTTAGAAGGGAGACATGAAAGACCGGATGAATCCGGCTAGAACTCGGCAGGTCCAGCTTGTAGGCCACCGCATCAATTCGATCAGTTATGGTAAAGGGTCCGTAAAACCTCTTGGCCAACTTGTTAGAAAGTCGAGAAGCAACCGTTATTTGTAGATATGGTTGTAGCTTGACTAATACTTTGTCCCCTACCTCAAATATAAAATCCCTATGCTTACGATTAGCTATCATCTCCATGCGGTGCTTGGCGACGGTCAAGTTCTCCTTTAATCAACACAGTAGTGTGTCACGTTCGGTTATAGTCTCGTCCACAACAACTAATTTTGACGTCACTTGTACATATGGAATCAATGACGGTGGTGGTCTACCGTACAAGGCTTGAAAGGGTGACATCTTTATACTACTATGGTACGTCGAGTTATAACAATACTCTGCCCAATTCAAGAATGATACCCAACGCTGTGGACACTCGAACACCATTGCTCGTAAATATTGCTCTAAGCCCCTATTAACCACTTCTGATTGTCCATCAGTTTAGGGGTGATACGAGGTGTTATGCTTCAATTGCATTCCACTTAATTCAAATAATTACTTCCAGAATTTACTGTGGAATACGACATCTCGATATGACATTATCGATCTTGCGAAACCATGATGTTTGATTACTATATCGGTAAATAACTCAGCGACCCCTTTGGCATTATAATTGTCAGGATCTAATTCTTAACAAGAATAATGAACTCAGAAACAATATTAAAGGAGTTTGCGGAATAACACTTTAATATTCACAGATCAATGTAACAGTAAATCAGAAATCACAATCTTGTAAACTTTAATGAATGATTTGAAGCTACAAGATTTCACACAAAACCTCAATATTGATGAACAGGCTCACCAATAAGAATTCTACTTCTCTAGAACTAGGGTTCTAAACCTTGAGGTTAATTCTCTCTATCAAAACAAAAACTTAGAATTATAGTCTATCAAACTATTCAGACTAATTCTATACATATACTAAAGATAAAAGATAACTACAAAATATAAAAGATCTTCAGTATAATCTTCCATAGTTATCTCCAAGCTTTCCATGAATATCTTCAATCAATACAGCTGTCTTCATTGCCATACGAAGTCTTCATCTCATAAGCAAGACTATCTTCATGAGCAGTATTAATACACAGCAGTACTAACTTTGCTTAGCAGTAGTAACTTCATCAAGCAGTATTAATCTGGTTCAGCAGTAGTAACTTTACTCATAAGTAGTAACCATGTTGTGCTAGCAGCATTAACCATACTTGTGCAATTCTGTAATTCCTAACAATCTCCCCCTAACTTGACTTTTAGGAAGAGAAGTCAAGTTCTTCAATTTTTTTTTCTTCAAGATGCTTTCAACACTACAACTTAGTTGCCCAAATTCGGATCCAGACCCAGACTTTGATTGATTGTTCGTCTTACCACAATTCTGGCCATTTCTGATTCCTTTGCACATACTAGCTTAGCTTTCAGCATCCCATTCAGCATCTCCTTGCTACAATCATACACTTTGTCCACTAGGTAGTATTCATGATAACAGTTATCAATTGTGATCATGTATACACCACAGTTTTCAAAGAGTATCCATTTATCAATCTTATTAAACACATACCCATGATGTAGATCCTTTATCCTGTGCACCACCTTTTCTGGTTCAAACATCATACAAAGATATTCCATTGCAATCTTGAGTAGATTTTCTTCAGATCCTTTCAAAACATGCTCATAAAGCTTCATTCCCACCTTATGCATTTCTTCTAGGTCAGCTCTGGAACAACTTCTGATTACTTTCCCCCAAGTGGCATATACTTCAAATATATCACCAACTCTTTTCAACCTGAAGTAATCCTTTCTATTTTCCCTCAAGATATCCCAGTAGATGATCTCTGGAGCCTTCATAGAAATTGGAACAGCCTGAACTTGTTCTATTAAAGTCATATACAGCCCCACATGCTCATCAGATTGCTTATTGGACTGCTCTGGGTTCTGCACAGATTCTACTGAAGGTGTAACTGAAGGTTCTGCCTCTTTTTCAGCTTCTTCAACCCTTGGCTTCTTGGACTGTTTCTTGGAAGCTATGGTCCTCACTCTCTTTGCAGACTTTACTTCCACAGTAGCATTCTCTTCTTTAGAGTTTCAGCCTTTTCTTTTGTAGGAGTGACTTCCTTAGGGAATGGTTGTTGAATGTTGAGATCATGTCTCTCCTTCATCCTTCTTTCAGCCTCTTCCCTTTGTGAGGAGTCCCCTTGAAGCTTAGCCATTTCCTTTTTATAGAGCTCCTCAACTTGACTGTATGCCATATTAGTAAACATCTCTCCTTTGACACCGATTGAACCTTTCAGGAAATTGATCATTTTTCTCCTTTCCTGATTAGCCAAAAATGTCTTAGAAGGTTGTCTTTTCTGCTTCTTGAATGGCATTATTTACTTTGATGCTTTGACTGCTATTTTCTTGGCCTCGGTTGCTGCTTTCATGTTCTTTTGATACTCTTCATTGAGTGTTCTGGCCATATTCAGTGCAAGCTCCCTGTCTTTTTCAGATTGTAATTGTTCCTCCTTTTCTATTTCTGCTTGAAGCTGCTTTGCCACTTCTTCATCTAACTCAATATGACTCTTCTGTTTTGAAGGTTGTTCAGGTTCAACCATCTTTCCCTTTCCCTTTACATCCTTCAAACTTGTCTCACCGCTTTCTTTTCTTTTCATTGAAAGGCCTCCTTCTTTAATGACCACTCTCTTGGCCTTTTGAGTAGCCTTAGGAGTGTCATTCTTGGCTTTTACCAATGTTTCTGCTATTTCCAACTCTTCAACAGATAACCCTGTTACTGCTGTTACCTGTTCTGTTACTGCTGCTGCTTGAACCTCATCTGTTTCTGCTGCTTGTGCTTCTGTTTCTGCAGCTTTCTCCCCCTCAAACTTAAATCCCATCCCAGATGTACTTTCCTTCTCTGCTTCAGCCTCTTGATTCTCCCCCTTGTTGAAAGCATCATTAGCATTTTTCCTCTTCTTCAAAACAAACTTCCTTCTCCTCTTCTTTTGCACCAATCTTGTCACCATTTTCTTCAATTTGGTAATCTGTACTTGTTGAGACAGAATTACCATTTTCATTTATTCAATGTCTTTGCCTTGCTTGATGACATCCATATTAATGTTGCCCATAGTTTCCATCAATTCATTGTAGTCATATCTGTCCTCACCTTCTCCATGAGTGTTAACCCCCTTTGAAGGATCATTGGATCTTTTAGTAGTGGAAGTCTTCTGCCTAGCAGAAGCACCCTCCACCCCCTTGGTTTCTTGGCACCTGGGACCTTTGGATGATTGCTCACCCAGAGTTGCCATAGGGAAGGTCTTATTAATGTTACCACTGGCCTCCTCTGTGCTAGCAGGAGTAGTGGCAGCCTTTGCACCCATATGCTCATGCATCTCCTCAGTGAGCACCTCCTTGGGGTTGGGAGACACCCCTGTGGTTTCCCTATAGATATTCTCTAATGGAGAATTCTCCATTAGAGGGCTTAAAGTCTCTGTGGGTGAAGGTACAAGAAGGGAAGGAGCCTTTTTTACCTTTTTCCTGATGTATGTGTTGGTGATTGGAGAAGTTGGTTTTTGAAGAAGGGACTGAGGGATTGATATGCTGATTGAAGGATGGGATTGGCTTTCAGTGGGATGGTCTAATGAGGGCCTTGACCCTGAAGCCATACCTTCTTGATTGTGGGACACCACCATCATTGTAGAGAACAATTGGGTGTCAACTCCTTCCGAGTCTAATGGAGATCTCTTCATATTTGAAAAGACCTTTCCCTTGGGGATTTTAGGTACATATACCTCATCAAATTGAGGTATATCCGTCAAATCATTGGTTATAACTACCTAGACAAATCTTGGGTACATAAAGAAACTCTTTTTGTTTCCCAAGTTTGACACAAGGTCATTAAAAATCATTTTTGAAAAATTGTACTTTCTTGCAGTAGCCAAGCAGACCAAAGCATAAGCAATGGTACTACTGAACTCACTTCATCCAGTAGTCTTTTTGGAAATACAATGCATCAGGGTATGGACAAAGAAACGCCATTGGGGAGAAAATTTGGCTTTTAAGAACTTGAAAACACCCAATGGGCCTCCATACCCCATTCTAGTTAGAGTGGAAAACAGTTCATCATTAGAGATAGATGAGATACCCGAAGCATCGTCTAGACGTAGACTGATGCGAATAACTTCTTCAGAAACTGTCAAGGGTTTGTCACACACCCTTGTCTTGATCACTTGCACACCATTTTCAGTAACAATGGTGGCATTTTCCCAGAATTGATTCTGGTGCTCAATGTAGATGGATGGTGACACTGTAAGAGCATACGCAATATGGCTTGTCTTGAGAAAATTGACTATCTGGTGAAATCCATCAGTCTGCTTCGGCTTTTGAAGCATTGCGATTTCGTTGTGCTCATCAATGAACGCCATGGATGCCATCAAGCTTGAGTGTTCTTGCCTGAAACTTACTAAGTGCTTGAGAGAAAAAGGATTAGAGAGAAGATGAATAGTAATCAAAGAGTCGTTATGAGCTTTTAGGCGGGCAAAAAGGGTATTTATACGATTCGGGAAAGAAGCAGTATTAACCACTAGCAGTATTAACTAACTAGCAGTATTAACTGAGAGCAGTATTAACCACTAGCAGTATTAACTAACTAGCACTATTAACTGAGAGCAGTATTAACCACTAGCAGTATTAACTAACTAGTAGTATTAACTGAGAGCAGTATTAACCACTAGCAGTATTAACGAACTAGCATTATTAACTGATAGCAGTATTAACCACTAGCAGTATTAACACTGCACTGGCAGCATTAACTACACTTACACTTTTGAATCTTGTGTTGGTCTGAACAAGGCAATTTACTTCCTGAGAAAGATGATTAGTAACACTAAAAACAACCAAATAACAGGTATACAATCACTTTTTAAACATGAAATCATTCAGAGTTGATCATGCCCACACTTGTGACCAAGAAGGTGAATCTACCCACATCAAAAGCTTTAGTGAATAGATCAGCAAACTGGTTGTCAGTATGAACTTTAGCAACTTGAATAAGTTTCTTTTCATTAAAATCTCTAATAAAGTGATACCTGATCTCAATATGCTTTGTTTTGGAGTGCTTGACTGGATTGTTAACAATACTGATAGCACTGCTATTGTCAATGAAGATTGGAGTGTGAAGAAAGGTTACCCCATAGTCCAACATTTGATTTTGAATCCATAGAACCTGAGAGCAGCAACTTGCAGCAGCAATGTACTCAGCTTCTGTTGTTGATAAGGACACTGTGGTTTGCTTCTTACACTGCCAAGATACCAGTCTTGCACCCAAAAGCTGACATCCCCCTGAAGTAGACTTTCTATCCATATTAGTACCACCCAAGTCACTGTCTGAATAAGCAATCAAGTCAAAGTTGGATTCATAAGGATACCAAAGACCTAATCTAGGTTGCCCTCTTAAGTATCTGAAAATCCTTTTAACTGCTTGAAGATGTGATTGCTTTGGCTTGACTTAGAATCTGGCACACACAAACACTGGAAACATGATGTCTGGTCTTGAGGCTGTGAGATACATGAGAGATCCAATCATTGATCTATAAATATGGACATCAACATCCTCCCCCTCAAGATCAGCAGTGATTTGTTTGTGAGTTTCCATTGGTGTGCTTGTTGGCTTTGAGTCTGTTAAACCATATTTGTCCAGGATGTCTTTCACATACTTTGATTGACTTATAAAGATCCCATCTTTCTGCTGTTTCACTTGAAGCCCAAGGAAGAAGGTAAGTTCACCCATTGCACTCATTTTGAAGCTTTTGTGCATCAACCCCTCAAAGTCTCTACACATCTGTTCTTTTGTAGATCCAAAGATGATGTCATCCACATAGATCTGAACAAGTAGGATGTCCTTCTTACTTCTTCTAATGAAGAGGGTCTTGTCAATTATTCCCCTTTCAAACCCATTTTCTAAGAGATAGGTAGACAATGTATCATACCATGCTCTTGGGGCTTGATGTAGACCATAAAGTGCTTTCTTCAGTTTATATACTCTGTCAGGAAATGATGGATTTTCAAATCCAGGGGGCTGACAGACATATACTTCTTCATCAATTGTGCCATATAGAAAGGCACTCTTCACATCCATTTGATATACCTTGAACTTCATGTATAAGGCATAGGCTAGAAATATCCTAATTGCCTCTACCCTTGCAACTGGAGCAAAGACTTCTTCATAATTTATGCCTTCTTCCTGAGTGTACCCTTGTGTCACTAGCCTTGCTTTGTTTCTGATTACTATTCCTCTCTCATCCTTTTTATTCCTGAAAATCCACTTGGTGCCAATAGCTCTATGACCTTTTAGAAGGTCCACCAAGTCCCAAACTTCTTGCAATTTGAACTGTAGTAACTCTTCTTGCATGGCTTCTATCCAACTGGAATCTTTCATTGCATCATAACCCTTCTTTGGATCAATCTCAGATAGAAAGCAAGAGAGTACTGTATGTTGTTGATCCTGCAACTCTTGTAGTTTGCTTTGATTCCTAGTTACCATAGGAGAAGAGATGTCTCCTATTACCAGCTCTGGAGGGTGATTCTTTTGAGTTCTTGTCTGGTGACTAGGTTCTTCATTAATTCCAACATCTAGATTTGAATCATTTAAGTCAGCTGAGGGGATCTCATCAGCTACTTCTGGCTCTTCATGCTCTGAATTCTCCTTATCTCTTCCTTCTTCTTCACTCTGAATTTGTTCAGTAATAGTCTCTTTTTCACAGATTTCAACAGGTTCTATTGTAGGTATGGGAAATATCACATACTGAGGAATAATGTCTTGTACTTGTACATCCCCTGATCCTCCACTTCCTGAACCTGCATGATCATTACTACTGAAACCCAAAGAGTTAGTTAGTGAATCAATGTCAAACAACCACTGAGGACCTGAACCAATAGGATTTGGTGTGTTCTCATTGCATTTGACATTGTCACTTTCCTCAATTATTCTAGAAGAAGAATTAAATACTCTGTAAGCCTTACTCTGAGATGAGTAACCAACAAGAAAACCATCATCTGCCTTGCTATCAAACTTTCCTAAGTGAGTTTTGGTATTGAGAATGGTACAAGGACACCCAAAAGGTTTGAAAAATCCAATAAATGGTTTTCTTTTATTTAAAAGCTCATATGGTGCCTTGTTTTTAGGCTTGACCACTAGAACTCTGTTTTGGACATAACAGGCAGTATTAACTGCTTCAGCCCATAAAGTAATTGGAAGTTTGGAATCAGCTAACAGAGATCTAGCAGCTTCAATCAGTGTCTTATTCCTTCTCTCAGCAACACCATTTTGTTGTGGAGTCCTAGGAGCACTGTATTGCCTCTCAATTCCTTTTTCCTCACAAAAGGTGTTTAGGTCATGATTTTTAAATTCAGTACCATTGTCTGACCTAATGACTTTTACTTTTTGATTTGTTTGGTTTTCAATTCTTAGAATAAAGGATTTGATCAGTCCACATGTCTCATCCTTAGTCCTTAGAAAATATACCCAAGTAAATCTAGAGTAATCATCAACAATAACTAAGCAGTATTATTTCTTACCTATACTCATAACATTTGTAGGACCAAACAGATCCATATGCAACAACTGAAGAGAATTAGCAATAGTGTTCAACTCTTTGGACTTATGAGAAGTTTTGTGTTGTTTGCCTTTGAGACAGACAACACAATGATCATCACATGAAAAGACTTTTGAAGGAAAACCTCTTACAAGGTTGTTTTTAACATGTTTATTCATTGTTTTAAAGTTCATGTGACACATCCTTCTGTGCCAAAGTGATGATTCATCCAAAGATGCTTTTGAAACAAGACAGTTTAGGGATGAATCAGTTGAAACACTTTCCATATCCAAACAATAGACATTATCCTTTCTGGGAGTTCTTAGTAGTATCATATTTTCATCAACTACCTTGAATCCAGGATCAAGGATAATGCATTCTGTATCTGTGAACAATATACTATGCTTTTTGCCACAAACCTGTGATACACTTAACAAGTTGTACCTTAACTGCTCAACATAGAACACATCTTCAAAGGTCATTTTACCTTTTGATACATCTCCCTTACCACTGATCTTACCTCCATCTGGAGTATTACCAAAGGCAACATGTCCTCCATCAATTTTCTTGAAATTCTTGAGGTAAGCCATGTTCCCTGTCATGTGTCTAGAGCAACCACTATCAACATGCCAGATGCTCTTCCCCTTGAGCTGCTGGTTGCCCTGCACATAAGATAAAACAATTAGTATTGATTGGGAACCCAAGCCAAAGTGGTCTTGGGTCTCCCTTTATCATCAAAGTATTTACATTCCTTTTTGATGAGATTTTTAAAAACAGAGCACTCTTTACTGGAGTACTTTGTCAAAATGATTGGTCTAGCAGCACAAACACTAGAAGCAATACTAATTTTAGAAGTACTAACAGAGTTAGCAGTATTAACAGGTTTAGCAGTACTAACCTTGTTAGAAGCACTAACAGAGTTAGCAGTATTAACATTTGAAGAAGTACTAACAATGTCAGCAGCACTAACATTGATAGTAGTAGTATTGCTTCTAGCAGCACTAACTTTGTCAGCAGCACTATTTGTGGTAGAAGTACTAACAGTTTTAGTGCTTTTAGGAACCCACATCTTGACACTTTCTTCCACAGTCTTTTTCTTCATGTGGCTTTTAGATTTAACTGGTTTCTTAGCCACATGGTTCCTTTCATCCTTTCTATAACCAAAGGGTTTTTGCATAGCTCTTTGAAAATTCATCCTTTGGTTCATAGGATTATAGTAACAGTGCTTGGCAAGATGATTCAATTTACCACATATGAAACAAGGTTTTGGTCTGATGATTCTACTCAGATCAACTCTTTGTTTCTGAGCCCACTGATTATTCCAATTTCTTTGATTTCCCCTCCTTTTATCATGTTTTAGGGGCTCAGACTCCTTACAAGCACACTGTTTGCAAGGAACATGATTCACAATTGTGGTCTGTTTGTAATGGACCTTGTTAGACTTTCCCTCAGTCTTCTCTATGTCCTTAGATTTTACCCAAATCTTTCCACAACCCTCATTGATAATAATGTGATTCTCTAGAGGAATCTCACCACTCACATTGTTCTCCTTACTCTTACCAGCTTCTTTCTCAGTCTTGTCCACAACAACTACTCCATCTAAGGGATCTATATCAGTGGCTCCCTCCTTCAAGTCTTTCCTATCCTTGGTCTCTAGTAAGTCTGATGTAGGAGGGATGTAGTTGTTGTTGTATGGTGGTGGTGTGGTATTGTACCCAATTTCTCTTCTCAGTTTGTCATGAAACTGGGTTTGTAGTAAAGAGTCCATTGCTTTAGAAGCATTGGAAAACTTTTCCACATCTAGCTTAACTTTGGCTAGCTCTCCTCTCAACTTTTCATTCTCCTCCTTCGACTTTGTAAGTTAGAGTTCTAGATCATTCTTCTCCCACTTCCAGTAATTGGTATCATATATGTGTTGAAGTTCATTGGCTTGAAAACCATTAATCTGTTCCTCAAACCTCTCAACAATTCTCACATAGTCTTTTATATCTTTTTCTAATTTCTTAAGGTCATCACTCATGTTCTGGTTGTGATCCTTGTACCTTTTAACAGTATCTATGCAAGTTTGAGAACAGAGATTAGAAAGTACCTCAGTTGGGAGATCAGATACCTCTGCCATGAGAGCTTGGTTTTGAATAGCCTCTTCTGCTTGATCACTCCAGTCAAACCCAATTCCTTGTTGAGAAACAAGGGCTTGAGCAGAGTTTCTGTTCTGGTTGAAGCTTCCAGTCTGAGCTTGTTGGTGGTTGTTGTGAGACACTCCACTTCTACATTCTCTAGCAAAGTGTCCTTTCAGATGACATTTATAGCACTCCACCTTTGACTTATCAAAGCCTGCTCCATCTTCTCTTCTTTGGGAGAAGTTGTTCCTCCCACTCCTCTTGATGAACTTCTTCACCCTCATATAAATCATGGCCATCTGCCATTTAATATCCATCTCTTCAAGATCATGAGGATGAAGTTGTTCCAAATCATCATTGATTAAAGAGGACTTTCCATGGCTGGAAAGAAAGGCTTCAAAAACAGATTCAGTGCCTTTTTCTTGATTTACTCCATTAGCAGCATTAACTGATTCAGGGTTAGCAGTAGAATCAATTGATGCTGATAGGAGTGCAGCATTATGAACATACCCAGTAGGCTTCTTCTTTGCCTCCACCTCAGATTCAAACACTCTCAGATCATTGTACAGATCATCCAGTTCCTTTTCTTCCAATTGTTCATTATGTCTGAATCAAACAGTATACATGGTCCATTCATCTGCAAGGGACCTTAAGAACTTTCTGTTAAACCTGTCAAAAGTTTGAGTCATGGACTCATTCTTAGTTGACATAAAGTTTTCATACAGTTGCTTCAATATTGCCTTCTGATTTCTCTTGGTACTTTTGGTACCAGAGAATCTCTTCTCTAGAGCATTCCAAAGCATCTGTGCATCAGTGCAATTGCAAAATTGGTGTTGATACTCATTGGGAATAGCCAAGAGCAGTGTACTCAAGGCTTTCATCTATGTCTGCCTTGTCTTCCTTTCTGCATCCGTCTTTGGTGGGATTCTTTTTCCTTCTGCACCAATCTTTCCATCTTCAGATGGGTCATTCTCAATGATGTCCCACATAGAGTAGTCTGTGAGAAGAATGTATTGCTTGATTCTAATCTTCCACATGTCAAATTCATTAGATCTGAGCATTGGAACCTTTGAGACAAGAGTACTGTTTGATTCAACTGTGTTTTCCATGATGACTGAAGGTTTCTGAGAATACTTGCTCTGATACCACTTGTCAGGATCTAATTCTTAACAAGAATAATGAACTCAGAAACAATATTAAAGGAGTTTGCGGAATAACACTTTAATATTTACAGATCAATGTAACAGTGAATCAGAAATCACAATCTTGTAAACTTTATTGAATGATTTGAAGCTACAAGATTTCACACAAAACCTCAATATTGATGAACAGGCTCACCAATACGAATTCTACTTCTCTAGAACTAGGGTTCTAAACCTTGAGGTTAATTCTCTCTATCAAAACAAAAACTTAGATTTATAGTCTATCAAACTATTCAGACTAATTCTATACATATACTAAAGATAAAAGATAATTACAAAATATAAAAGATATTCAGTATAATCTTCCATAGTTATCTCCAAGCTTTCCATGAATATCTTCAATCAATACAGTTGTCTTCATTGCCATACAAAGTCTTCATCTCATAAGCAGCACTATCTTCATGAGCAGTATTAATACACAGCAGTGCTAACTTTGCTTAGCAGTAGTAACTTCATCAAGCAGTATTAATCTGGTTCAGCAGTAGTAACTTTACTCAGAAGTAGTAACCATGTTGTGCTAACAGCACTATTTGGATTATAATGTGTAGGAAGCACACCAAAGTGGGCGTATTTGGTTAGTCTGTCTACCACCACGAGTATGACCGAGTTCCCTTTCGAAAGGGGTAAGCCTGTGATGAAATCCATAGTCACGTCCTCCCAAACGGCGTCGGGTGTTGGCAATGGTTGCAAGAGACCCCCAAGTGCCTGTGTACAATATTTGGTTTGTTGACAAACCATGCATTGGGTAACAAACTGCTCGACAAATTTCCGCATTCCCTTCCAATAAAATAATGATGTCAAATTTACCATCATTTTCTTCACGCCACAATGCCCCGGGCTCGGTGTTGCATGGAACTTATGTAGTAGCTTTCTCTTGAGACCGGACTGCTCACCAATGAAGTAACTTTTTTTTATAATTCAACACTCCATCTTGCTGTTGGAACCCTGGAATTGCTTCACCTTGGGATAATCTTGTATTAAGTCTTCTTAATTCGGCTAACGATATGTTCTCACTTCTCAGATCATCTAACAAACCCATGACAGGTCTACTTAGGGCCATGAAAACAGAACAGGTCGTCTCGTCTTCTTTATGTACTCGTGACAAGGAATCTGCCACCGTGTTTGTGTTTCCAGGTTTATACTCGATAACGAAGTCAAATCCCAAGAGCTTTCGATCATAAAGTTGTTGCACCGGCGTTTGGATGACCTGTTGCATTATTTCTTTAATGCTCTTATGGTTTGATCGAATCACAAGTTTCCTACCCAACAAGTATTGGCGTCACTTGTATACGGCTTCAACGATCGCTAGCAACTCACGTTGATAGGTTCATGCTGCTTGCATTCGAGGTCCTAACTTTTTGCTGAAATAACTAATCGGTTGTCCACTCTGAAGTAAGATGGGCCCAATACCCACTACACATGCGTCTGTTTCGATGATGAACTGTCTTCAAATTTTGGTAGCCTCAACACCGGGGCGGTGGACAGTAGGTGTTTTAGTTTGTTTAATGCCTTTTCTTCCTCCTCACCCCATTTGAACCCGCCCTTGCGTAAAAGATCAGTCAAGGGTGCAGTTATGGTTGCATATCCCTTATTAAATCTTCTATAATAGCCCGCTAGGCATAAGAAACCATGAACTTGTTTTTGGTTTTTAGGATTTGGCCAAGCCATTATAGCTTCAACTTTGCTAGAATCCATTGCCATTCTTGGACCTGAAATGATGTGTCCGAGATATTCCACGGTCGGTGTGCCGAACACACATTTTGACATCTTCACGTAAAAATGGTTTTCCTGCAAGCATTGGAAAACATGTTGCAAGTGCTCCACAAGGTCCGTAATTGATGCACTGTAGACTAATATGTCATCAAAGAAAACTATAACAAACTTTCGTAGATAAAGTGAGAAAATTTGGTTCATTGTCGCCAGAAAATTGACATTGATGAGCCCAAATGGCATCACGAGAAATTCATAATGTCCGTGGTGAGTTCTGAAGGACATTTTATAAGTATCTCGTGTATGAACGCGTATCAGATGATAACCGGCCCTCAAGTCTAATTTGCTAAACACGCTCGCTCCACCCAGTTCGTCAAACATCTCGTCTGCCGTTGGGATTGGAAATTTGTCTTTAATGGTAGCCGCATTTAAGGCTCTATAATTGACACAAAATCGATAGGTACCGTCTTTCTTTTTTACCAAAAGAACCGGGGAAGAAAACGGGCTTTGGCTCACCCGTATGATGCCTTGTTCCAACATTTAGGTAACCAACTTTCCATTTCACCGGTTTGATAATGGGGGTAACGGTATAGGCGTACATTGATAGGTTTGGTGTTCGGCAGTAGGTGGATTTTCTGGCCAACACAACGATGTGGTGGTAATATCATGGGTGGTTGGAACAATTGATGGTAATGTTTGAGCAATTGGCTGATTTTTGGGTGTAAGTGTGGTGGTTTTTCACTTGCCACTTCGCTAGAAACCATCTCCTCGATTTGGGCTGAATGTAATTCATATAATCCATAGACGTCGTTGTTGTCTATTAACGCTCGCACCTGATTGAAACTCATCTTTCTTACTTTCAGCGTCTCATCTCCTTTCAACATTTGTTTCTTTCCGCATAACTCAAACTCCATGGATTGTTTAGTATAATCATGGGTCACTTTGCCCAACTTCTATAACCATTGTATTCCCAAAACTCTTTCAGCTCCTTTCATTGGAAGGACAAAAAGATCCATGTCGAACTGAAGGCCTTGCATGGTTATGGCGACTTTCGAGCAAATGTTTTCACATAGCAGGGTATCACTACTGCCAATATAAACCTTGAAGGCTTTGGTTGACTGAGCAGGTAGTTGCAATTTCTCCACCACTCGCGGTTGTATGAAGTTGTGTGTGCTGCCACTATTAATCAAGACGTGTACTTCGTTATTGCCGATGTTGCCCCATAATTGTAATGAACGTGGACTTCCATGGCTGACTAACGAATTCAAGATCGACATGTCCCCACTCTCAAATGATTCATTCATCTCTCCTGTATGTATCATGTTATCGGTCTCTTGGTTCCCATCGTCATCCTCTTCCGACGTCATTAGCAACAAAAATCTTCTTGGGCACTTATGCCCTCTCACATATTTCTGGTCGCAGTTAAAGCACAATCCTTTGTTCATGCGTTCCTGTCTTTCGGCCGGGGAAATCAACTTAATTGGTAGTGCGGGAACTAGTTTGGCATTGGTATTCGGTGTTGGTAGCAAAGGGATTTTAGGTGGGTTTGTTTTCATAATATTAGGACGATCACGAGTTAGTTTATTACCTCCTGTAGTCGTAAGTGTTTTGTTGGTTAGGGCTGAGATTAGTTGAGTAGTTCCCAACATCCGACTGTTCACAGGTTGCGCGTTCGACCAACAGTCCTCAAATCGGGCTTCAGCAATACGGGCCAGCACAAACGCTTCACCCAACGTTTCGGGTTTAGAGACGAGTAACTCTCGTTGTAACGATGGCTTCAGACCTGAAGTATAGAATGAAATCAATAAGGATTCGCTAATTCCCGTTACACAGTTCATCATCCTCTAAAAGTCGGACTGGTATTCCCCCACTGTTCCTCGTTGAAGTAATTTCGAAAGTGCCCCTTGTGGATCTTCAAACTTGGAGGGACCAAACCGGTTCCTAACATTATCCAAGAAATTTTCCCACGTAGTAACCAAATTATTCCGACGCATCCATTGAAACCACTCAACTGCGTCACCATCGAAATTAAACCCTATGATCCGGAGTCTTTGATCCGCTGTTGTCCCGTGTAGACCAAAATACTCCTCCATTGCAAAAATCCACGCTTCTGGCTCAGTTCCATTGAATCTGGGTACGTCTAACCGCTTAGATCTCAGAATTGCTCCTGCCTGGTCATTCCCTATTACGCCCACTGGTCCTTGTTTCTTTGTTGCTTGAATTTTTGTGGCAACACTATCGATCTTCTGTGTTAAGGCATCGATTTGCTCTTTCATTAGCAGGCCTAGTTCAGCATCCCCCGTCATCGATTTCACTCTCAATGAAAGCACCAATTTGATACGATCAAAGGTTGTTTCCAACTGCACTCTTTGAGCGAGTGCCGACTCCAACGATGCAAGAAGGAAAATACAGAGAAGAAGAGAGTTGTTTAACCAAACTTAATTCAATTCAATAAAACTTGAAACTATAAATACTAGCACTCATGTAATCCTATAATAACTCTTATTCCTAAAACTAGCGATAAAGATAACACATCCTAACCTAATACTTATCTATTAATAAATTAATAACTTGACTTAATCGATTAATTGTCATACAACCACATAATCTCCATGCCAAACAGGGACTGTTGAAGATCTTGTAGACTTGCTTGTCTGCCCATGAAACCCCTCTGTTGCAGGCTTATCACACGTTGTGTTTTAAAAGTGACACGTAGTAAATTTGGCCTAGAGATTTGGGTTGTGCAAATTTATTTTATTATTAGTATTATATATATATATATATATATATATATATATATTTACTTGGTGACCATGATTTGAAGTATATATATATATTTTATAGCTTTAAGTATAAAATTTTGGCTACAAATCTTTTCTCCTTACAAAAATTTCGTCCTTGAAATTAAAATGTCTTACGTAAACAAATGAGGGTATTTGGCTCGGATTTCGTCCTCTAACTCCCAAGTAGCTTCACGCCCATTGTGATACCTCCACTGAACTTTTACCAACTTCACTTCTTTATTTCGAAGTTTATTAGTTTTATGATCTAATAGCAATTCAGGCTCTTCAATATAACTTAACTTGTTATCAACTTTTATCTCTCGAAGCGACTCTTCCATTCCATCGTCAACTTGACATTTTCGTAAATGAGAGACATGAAAAGGTCCAATGAAACGCGGGCTTAATTTTCTTCGTTTTCCAAAATGAATGTTACCGTTCCATGGTGAAACTTTAAGCATTACTTTATTGCCCACTTGAAATTCTACAGGTTTACGTCGTTTGTCAGCATAACTTTTCTTTCTATCTTGAGCCACCTTTTATCTTTCATTGACCTGATGTACCTTGCCAGTAGTCTGTTGTATTACATCTGGTTCGGTTAATTGCTTTTCACCTATTTCATTCCAACATACTGGAGTCTGACATTTTCTTCCCTATAAAGCTTCAAAAGGAGCAGCTTTCAAGCTTGCTTGATAACGGTTGTTGTAGGGAAACTCAACTAGTGATAAATGATTATCCCAGCTACCACCAAAGTCTATAACACATGCCCTCAACATATCTTCCAAAGTGTTTATTGTTTTTTTCTTTGCCCGTTTGTCTGAGGATGATAAATTGTACTTAAATTGGCACGTGTACCTATTTCTCGTTAATTAAACGACTATCTCTATCTGATACTATTGATAACGATACTCCATGTCTTGAGACTATTTCATCAATATATATCTTCGTTGTAACACCCCAAAAATTTTAAAAATAGTAGATAATTTAAAACTTCCGAAAATCCCTTTAATACATAAATTAAAATATTAAATTCTAAAGTTACAAGGGAAAAGAACACCACAAAAACTATCAGAATTCAAACGGAACTATCTGATCCTGCATACGGGAACAAAGTCTGGCGGGTTTTACTAAAACCACCAAATATACTATCTTATCAAACCGGATGATGCCACTAAAGCCATCCTACTAGAACTTCTACCAAGCTTCACTCGCCTCTCAGATCCATCTAAAACCTGATATACATGTCGATAATAAAAAGTGTTAGGCTTAAAATCTAGTGAGTTAAAGTAGTTTAATCGTATATAAATCATAGGACGTTTTAAAACCAATATCTCACTCTAAAAGCATCCATTCTTGAAACATAAGTTATAAAATGTTTCACTTTCAAACCACGTCTCTATCCACGCCAAACACACCCTTTTAAATAAATAAACACCATCCAATTTCCCCAAACGCACCCATGAAGTATTTCGTCAAAAGCTATTTATATAAAAAAATGGTACGTTTCAATACAGAAAGTATGGGTAAGGGAATACCCGAAAATAACACCTTTCGGTGACGGGGGAGACCCGAATTCCATCGAATGTGGCGGTGCACAAAGTTAAGCGACTTATCAATGTTCACGAGATTCACTACAGGTCATGGATCCCTGTATACGGCTTCATTGAGCAACCACAGCAAGATACCAAAATGACCCTAGTCTACTCGACCTCTAGATCAGTGTCACCAAAAAAGTCACAAGTCCCCGTATCCGGCTCAACATGGGCACCACTGCAAGACTTAGCTCCGTATACGGCTCTCCAAGAGCACCACCACAAGCTTACACAAAACATGACTCGGGGACCACTCACTAGAATGAAACATGTACATCAAGACTTCATGATGAACAAACGATTTTTATGCCTATGGATCCATTACATTATAGTCTAAACATTACATGAATCCAAATGAATGAACTAATGCATTCAAACATGTAATAACCAACATTTGTGTAATAGTTACATTTCCATAAAATGCTCCATTGAGCCTTTTAAACCGGACAACGTCCCAAAACTCCTTAGAGTATAAGCCAAGTCATAAGGACATCATAAAACGCTTGGTAATTAGATAAAGCCAATCTGGCTACATACGCCGATGTACAACTTTTCCAAAACGGACAATTACTTCAAATAAAATTGGCCCAATGCCTAATTCGAAAAGTTCACATTTTTCCTAAATATATATATATAAGGTCCAAGGATGACCGTTTCCAATAACTCACACTTTTAAAATCGAATGAGTTTAAAGTTCCGATACCCAAAACTCGTGAGTTGGGCAAAAACCCAAAAATAAACCATAACCAAGATACTTATCTATAAGATTCCGACTCTTAAAATCATTACGTTTGAAACCCTTTGTAACCCATTTTACAAATATTAGAAAACAGATGAAGTGAGTTACTCAATCCTTGAAACATCCAATAAATGTTTAATAGTGGGTCAACATCCCTTTTTGATGGCCAAAACACCCAATATCGTATGGTAAAATCATTTATAACCATTTAGCAACTCAATATGCACAAGAATGCAAAAATCACCAAATTCATTAAATATGAAGTGAGCTCATAAATGTATGTTTAAAACCCAAAACATTTATATTTTGACATGTATATAGTTTTGTAAAGCAATTAGAACTCACCTTGCTAGATTTAGACTAAATCTAGGTTTTACCCACAAAGCTTGAGTTTTTAGAATGAGATCTTCAATCCCTTCACTAGATCCAAGTTTCCCAACAAACTTTAGCTATTAAAGTTCCTAAGTTAAACCAATTTCCAACAAATGGGAAGAAAATATAACCAACAAACCCTAATTTCTTAGGTGAAGGACAAGAAGAGGTTACCCTACTTACAACTTGAATACACCCACAATATACTTCTAGGTCACAAATGTGACCTCAAATCCCAAAGCACTCAAGGAAGGGAAAAAGGGTTTGGTCAAAACCTAAAACTTAAGAATTCTTGAAATGGAAATGAAGATGAAGAACTCTTAGTGTAGTATCCAAATCCTACCATTGATGAGGTCCATAATTGAAGAAGTAAGGAAGATGGAGACTTGGATGCACCTTAAACCGACATTTTAGAGGTTTGGAGAGTTGAGAGAGTTTGGGATCAAAGGGATAAGAAATTAAATGGGGATTGAATGGAAGAAAAAAATGGTTTTAAACCTGCTGGAGGTCGACGACGATTGTGCCCGACGATTATGCCCAGGGCACTCTCACCTAAAATGTACCGCGAGCACACCCCCGCTAGCGATTGTGCCTCGCGATTGTGACCAATGTCACTCTCTCGGTCACTCTCGCCCAGAGTGTACCGAACCCCCTTCTTTCCCATTTTCCACCCGAAGCAACCATGACGCGATAAGGCTTAACAGGTAAGACATAAAGGATGAAATTCCACGGTAGAAAGAAAGAATTTCTCATAGGATTGACTTTTCCCAAATTGAAATTTACGAGTGTTACATTCGTCGACTTTTCCATTGAATAAGACTCTTTTATTGCAAGAAAATGTGATGACTTAGTTAATCTATCCACGATAACGCAAATAGCATCATAACCTGTTTGTGTTCTTGGTAGTTTGTAATAAAATCCATCGTAATATTTTCCCATTTCCAAATTGGAATCTCTAAAGGTTAAAGACTACCATAAGGTTTGTGATGCTCTGCTTTCACTTGCAAACAAGTCAAACACTTCTCAACATATTTTGCAATTCACTTTTTCATTCCTGGTCACCAATAACATAATTTCAAATATTTGTACATCATATTGTTACCAAGATGAATTGAATATTTAGACTTATGGGCATCGTCTAAAAGTAATTGTCGCAAATCTCCAAATATCGGAATCCAAAATCTGTTCTTGAACCTCATGATTCCTTGATGGTCTTTTTCTAATAGATGAATTTATCCAACTATGATTTCTTTACTTAGGTGGTGTTGTTTTTTTAAACCTCTTAATGGCTCTTAAATATGAATTGTTCAGACCTTTTTACACACAACCTCTTATTAATCATAACTAAAATAAGACTTCAGACTTTAGACATCTTAAAAAACAAACGACACCTTACATTCTCGCTCTCAAAGGCTTTTTGTTGATATTTTTTAATATCATTCATGAGTTTAATTCTTACTTCAATTCTAATTACTCTAACTTTAAATGGTTTGACTCTATCCTTTCTACTTTGAGCATCGACTGTAACACCCTAAAAATAGAGAGAATTTAAAATTTGAAAATTAGGCAATATGACGACTATGATTGGTGAAAACCTTATTAATATGATAGTAACATTCAAACCAAAGTATGCCAACCCAAAACGGGGAAACAAAGTATGACGTTTACAACCCAACGAATCAAAATATCCTTGGTCGTGCACGTGCTCGGATTCATCCTTGGAGTAAATCAGAATATCATCAACGAACACAATAACCGACTTGTCAAGGAATGGTCGGCAGACG
Organism: Arctium minus; assembly: GCA_954870635.1. Lineage (NCBI taxonomy): Eukaryota > Viridiplantae > Streptophyta > Magnoliopsida > Asterales > Asteraceae > Arctium > Arctium minus. The sequence continues at coordinate 51,771,064 of OX941084.1, forward strand.
CGGTTCATTAAGTCCATAAACACCGTTGGGGTGTTCGATAAGCCGAAGGGCATCACCAAGAACTCGTAGTGTCCGTAGCGTGTCCTAAAAGTCGTCTTTGGGATGTCGTCCTCCTTGACCTTCACTTGGTGGTAGCCCGAACGTAGATCGATCTTTGAGAAACATCCCGCTCTTTGAAGTTGGTCGAATAAATCATTGATCCTACGGAGTGGGTACTTATTCTTCATGGTCACCTTATTCAACTCCTAATAATCTATGCACATCCGCATGGTGTCATCCTTCTTCTTTACGAACAAGACCGGTGCTCCCTGAAGTGACGAGCTCGGTCTCACAAATCCCTTCTCAAGAAGGTCTTGTAGTTGTCCCATCATCTCCGACAGGACCAAACGATATGGAGCTCTAGCTATCAGAGTCGCTCTCGGTGTTAAGTCGATCTTGAATTCTACCTGGAGATCGGGTGGTAATCCAGGCAAGTCATCCCGGAATACATCAGGGAATTCATTTACCACCTTCACATCTTCAAGCCTTTTCATCTCGAGTTTGGCGTCTATGACTTACGCCAAAAAGGATGAGCATCCTTTCGATAAAAACTTTTGTGCCTTTACCATGCTGATAATTGCTACCTCGCCCTTCCATCTTTTGTTGTACACGGTTACCATCTCAATCTCCGAAACTGGACATCGAATCATTTTCTTTGCACAAAGAATCTCGACATGGTTATTCGCTAACCAATCCATCCCATGACTACATCAAATCCTCCAATAACCATTGCCATTAAATCAACTGGAAATTCCTTTCCTTCGATCTCCAATTTGCATCCTCTAAGGATATCCCGAATCACTACTTGGTTACCATCTGCTAGCTCTACCACTAAGGCATCCTCTAAGATACTAGTGGGTACGGATAACTTTTGGCAGAAAGGACTTGACACAAAAGAAAAACTTGTTCTAGAATCAAACAATATACGGGTAGGTACGGAGTTTAGGAGTAACGTACCCGACACCACATCCGTCGAAGCCTTCGCCTCCTTGGTAGTCATCTGGAAGGCTCTCCCCGTCGCTCTCGGATAATCCATCTTCTTTCCTCCGCTACTCTCGGTCTTCAACTTCAGGCATTCACTTCTGACATGGCCCGACTCCTTGCATCCAAAGTAAATTTGCCCCCTAACCGGGCAATCTCTGTAATTGTGACCAGGCTTGCCACATTTGAAACAGGTTTCGGACCCCGAGTTACAAGGACCGAAGTGCTTGCCTCAACACTTGGAGCACCATGGGATTTTCACGCCTAAGGCCGGTTCCACGAAAGTTGTTGTTGAATTGCCTCGGTATTTTGGAGGGTATGAAACTTCCCTCCCATCTTCTTTTCTCTATTTCTCCACTTCTCTCCAACTTAGGTTGACTCTAAGAATCCTCTACCAATGGTGCTTCCTCAATAGCCTCCCGGAGAATGGAGGCTCTAGACACACATACCATATTCATCATCTCCGTTGGTAAACCCTTAATGTATGCCTTGATCTTTTCCTTCTCAGTCGGGACCAAATGTCCCACCAAACCCAACTTATCCATAAACAACTTGTTGTATTCTTTCACTAACATATGATCTTTCTTCAAACCCCGAAACTCGTCGATGATCTGGCCCATAGATCTCTCATTGCAATACTCCTCAAGCACCTTCCTCTTGATATTCTCCCAATCCAGTTTGTCCAGCACAGAAGTCTTCACGGACATAGAATAGATTTTCCACCATGTGAGGGCCTCCCCTCGTATCATTTGAGAGCTGAAGGTTGCTTTTTGTCCCTCCCCACATCCGCTTGTCCGAAAAGCTTATTCCATCTCTCTTAACCAATTCATGAAGATTTTTGGGTCATCATTCCCCTTGAACTTGGGTGGCTTGCATCTCAAGAAAGTCTTTAAAGAAAAAGTCTTAGTCGATTTCCTTGCTTCTAAAGGTGCCACTCCTTCCGTGGGAATTCTGTCTCTAGTACTCCCGGATCCCACCGCAATCACGTTTTCCGCAACTATCTCGTGCATGCGGTTGTTAGTATCTCTTTCTTCAAGTAGCTTCAAAAACATTTATTGTTCTTGGGCCATAACCGTGTTCATGGATTGCATCATTCTATCCATCATTCTTGATTCTGGAGTTACTTCTTCCATTATTGGTTCAGACGTGGCTATGTTGCGTTGAGGTATTTTCTCCACCCCTCCGCCCAAAACATTTTGCAAAGGTGGGGGAAATTCTACCGTTGTCACTCTATGTTGGTCAGTCGTAGATGAAATTGCATAATGGCCATCCGGCGGACTTCGAGTGTTTACCATTTAGTCTGCCACGCATATGCGAGAATAGAGGTGAGAAATAGGCTAAGAGAATTAAACAGAAAGAAACATTCTACTACATTCATCAAATGTCATAACAACAGTAGATCAGGTATAATCACGTAAACATCTTCATAATAACGTTAGCTAAGTGAAATTATGAACATATGATATGTAAGAATCCTCGTTACCATTACCACAGCTCTTAATTCATGTAATTTTCGTCGACTCTAAGATCGTCCTATCTTAAGAGTTCTACCTATTCTCACCAGTCATAACTTAACAGTCACAGCTTAAGTCTAGGCATCCTACATTCCTACCTAGTTCACTTAAACTACTGCTCTGATACCAACTTGTAACACCCTAAAAATAAAGGAAATTTAAAAATTCGGCAATATGACGACTATGATTGGAGAAAACCTAATTAATATGATAGTAACATTCAAGCCAAAGTATGCCATCCCGAAACGGGGAAACAAAGTATGACGTTTAAAACCCAACGAATCAAATAAAGTTTAATTCACCAACCTACTAATCTAGACTAACTAAATCTAGATTAAGAACGGGTGTTGACACTTCACTCTCAAAAGTATACCACAACTATGTCGAGTGTACGCCTCTATAATCTCCAAAAATGCTATTATCCTTCACCCCCCCCCCCCCCCCACTCAAGCCCGAGGAGTCCCGCCGCTATGATGACCTGTTATACATATCATTTTATGAAAAAGTGTTAGGCTAAAGCCTAGTGAGATCAAACATTTGTGTTGAGAAAACAATAAATTCTAAGCGGAAATAATGGAAGCAAAACCGGAGAAATAATGATATATAAACTTTTACCATAATGCAAATACCTCTTGGGTTAACAGAGGAGACCCGCTTACGAACACAAGTGATAGAAAACAATAGTAAGCCACTTGACGAGTTATTAAAACCAACACACGTAATAAAATACACACAAAGGATGCTAGGATTGGTAGCTTTAAACGTACACCCATGAAAAGTCAACTTCAACCGCATAGAGTCCTTACGTTGAGATCCTCATCTAATATCGTTTACTAGCACGTAGGACTTATACCCTATCCGATGCCTAACCGTGCCTCGATGTGGAAAATGAACGTTCCATCATCGGACAAAATGGTATAAACAATTATGGGTTCATGACTCCCAAATGCAACAAATATGCCAAACCAATGCCTTCAAGGCCAACCAATAACTCTAATAGTCAATATGCCAACAATTGTGCAAAGATCAATAATCTATATGATTACTCACCTAATTTTCCAAGGGGATCCAAAATAATGCTTTGGATAGTATTTACATGATTTAAATTCAAATACCAAAGTCCTCATTCAATAAATACCCATCAACATATCAAAACCCTAGTTTTGATTTCAAGCATTTAGACATAAAATTTAGGTAAACAAGCTTACCATGTGCAAATCCACAAGTAGTTCAAGATATAAGTTCATTAACTTTAAAAATCATACCCCTTGACATAAAACCCTAAAATCTCCAAAATTAGATTTTGGTGAAAACTCACCCAAGTATAAAGTTTATAAAAGAGAATGAACTCACCTTGGTAGTTTTCAAAGAGAAACCCAAACTCTAGAATGGAGGAGATGAGAGTTGTGATGCTAGACGATTTGATAGCTTCCTAATACCACTTCCTAAAAGTATCAAGGATCACCATTAATGACTATGAGAGCATCATAAATGAAGGGAGAGGTTTTTGGTGATGAAGACTTACCAAAACTGCTGAGAAAAATCGCCTCCCAACCCTAGAAATCTGATAAAATGATCAAAAATCGCGACATGGCCTTCTTATACCCGATCATCCCTTCAGCGATTGTAACCGGCGAATGTGACACATGTCACTCTTGGCGGCACAATCGCTCGCTTTCTCGAGCTCGCGGTACATTTCCCGCGAAAGTGACTAGCGATAGTGACCAAAGACAATATCGCCTGGCACTATCGCCGAGTTGGTACCGAGAGCTCCTTCCCTCACGCGACTGTGCCTTCGTGATTGTGACACCCTGTCACTCTCGCGGACACAATTGCCCAGGAAGTACTGCGACTCGATTTTTGTCCTGAACTGTATCTCGAACTCAACTGACACCCCAGGATTTGACACGTCAAATTATAAAATGAAAGGAACAACAAAGTCATAAACTAAGATTATTATTTAGACATATGGATTAATCGAAAAATTAGATATCCATAAATCCGGGTGTTACATTGACTACAACGTTTGCTTTGCCGAGATGATAAAGAATATCACAATCATAATCCTTTAAAAGTTCCATCCAACGTTGTGGTCTCATATTAAACTACTTCTAATCAAACAAGTATTTCAAACTCTTATGGTCAGTATAGATTGTGTATTTTGTTCCATACAAATAATGTCTCCATATTTTCAATGTGAATACCACTACAGCTAATTCCATATCATGAGTCGGGTATCTTCTTTCATGTACTTTCAATTGCCTAGACGCATATGTTATTACTTTCCCTCTTTTAATAAGAACACATCCTAACCCTAGTTTTGAAGTATCACTGTATACCACAAAATCTTATGTGCCTTCTAGCAAAGACAGAACTGATGCACTACTTATTTTATCTTTTAAAGTCTGAAACGCTCGATCTTGAGATGGACCCCATTCAAATTTGCTCGCCTTCCTTGTTAATGTCGTTAATGAAGGTGCTATTTTTGAGAAGTCTTCAATAAAACTTTGATTATATCCAGCTAACCCGAGAAAACTTCGGATTTCTGATAGGGACTTTGGAGGTTCCCATCTCATTACTGTCTCGACTTTTGTTGGGTCCTGGTCACTTACAACATGACCAAGAAATTGAAGTTCTCGTAACCATAATTCACATTTTGAAAATTTGGCATACATTTTTCCTTTTTGTAGTAACTCCAATATTAACCGTACATGTTTGTTCATGATCCGATCAACTATCTAAATAAATCAATATGTCATCAATAAACACGATCACGAACTTATCTGAATATGGCATACACACTCTATTCAACAAATCAATAAACGATTCAGGGACATTTGTCAAACCGAACGACATTACAAGGAATTCGTAGTGTCCATATCGAGTTCCAAAAGTTGTCTTTGAATGCCCACCTCTCGGACTTTCAACTGATGATATTCTGATCTTACATCAATCTTACAGAAGTAGCTTGCACCTTGTTCATCGAATAAGTCATCAATACGTGGTAACAGGTACTTGTTCTTTATAGTGATTTTATTTAACCCACGATAAATCAATACACATACGCCTGATCCATCTTTATTTTTTGCAAAAAATATTGGTGCTCCCCAAGGAGAAGATGCTTGGCTGAATAAACCCCTTATCTAATAATTCCTGCAATTGTTTCATCAATTCCTGCATTTCGGAGGGTGCTAGACGATAAGGTGCACGTGCGGTAGGAGAAACTCCTGGTACAATATCTATTATGAATTCTACGTGTCGATTTGGTGGTAACCCAGGTAGATTATCTGGAAATACATCTGGATATTCATGCACAATTGGCACATCATGCACTTCTTGTTTTTTTCTTTCTTTGCATCAATGACATTGGCAAGGTATGGTTTACATCCCTTCCTTAAGCACTTATTAGCTTTTATCATAGAAATTATTCATATTCCTCTTTTCTATGATCCTCATAAACAACAATTTTTCTACCATCATTTGTTGAGATCTTAAGATTTTTTTTATCACAAACAATCTCAACTTGATTATCAGCTAACCAATCCACCCCTATGACTACATCAAAATCTCCCAATTGCATAGGAATTAGTTTGATTGAAAATTCTTCTCCATCAATATTAATCAAACAGTCCTTAAATACCTCATTACTTTCTATTAATTCTCCATTTGTCAGTTCTATCACTAATGCTTCGTTTAATTTCTTACTTTTACATTTCAGATAGTGACAAAACACACTAGATACAAAACATTTATTGGCACCAGAGTTAAATAACACTCGAGAATGCATGTTTTTATAAAAAAAATGTACCTGATACAACATCTGGTGTTTTCTTTGCTTCTTCAGCAGTCATTTTGAAAGCACGACCTGTAGTTCTTGGTGCCTCCCCTCTTCTGTTTCCAACTTTTTCAGATTCACTCTTTCCCTATTGAGTGCCTTTTATGTTTCCATTTTCATTCTTTGGACAACTTCCCTTTCTTGACCTGATATTCCACAATTGTTGCATACATTTTCAGTCTGACACTCTCGAGCCAAATGACCCGGTTTCCTACATCTGTAACACGCATTTGTTCCCAACCAACATTCCCCTTTATGAATCTTATTACATTTACTACACTTAGAGTAATTTGGTTGTTTTCCCTGATTTTTAGATGGAAACCCTTGTTTAATTTTCTTGGACCCACTACTGATTCCATCCCATTTCCTTTTAAAATCCCTTTTTACAACATCACCTGATCTGCTACTACTTTTTCTCCACAAAAGTGGTTGTTTTAACGGCTTGAAGGAAAGTTGCAAGTGATGTAATTTCCACTAACTTTCGTACATAAATCCTTCTTTAAACCAGCAAAATACCTAGTTACCTGTATCTTTTAAGTTGCTATTTGATATTCTATAAACCTTGATTTATTAGTAAATTTTACTGGTATATTCTTATATTGAATCATTTCCTTATTCCAATATCATAAACTCTTCCTCCAATTTATTTGTCTCACTATAAGGACAAAACTTTTCTTTGAACATACTTAAAAATTGATCTCATACACAAGAGACTAGGAGAAATTCTGGTGCCCGGCAAACAGCAATCGGTGCTTTCTTTTCATAAAAAGGAGAAGTCGGATATAAAAGTGATTAAGGGAGATGGGTTTTCGATGAGGGTGATATTTAACGGGAAATAATGTGCTTTGCCTAAGAGATTGCCGAAGAAGAATGGAAGTTACCAATTAACCGGCGTTGGAATATTGTCGTCGGTTCTTGTTACCTTTTTGACGTTTCTTGTCGCTGCTGGAAGAGGTAGGCATCGGCGGAATAGGAAGGCATCACCGGAAGAGGGAGGCTTGGGGAAGAAGGAGGCATGGATGTAGGTAAAATTTTTAGGTTTTTTTATTCAAGGGATATCGTATAAAAGAGGTGGGTGAGAAAATCAAGGGATGTGTTCTCAAATTTAGTATATTACTATATTTCCCTTTTGTATTTATCTAATAATAATATTAATTATTAGAAATGATTGGTTCATATTGGATCTCACGGTCACCACAAAATACCTAGTTCTCATTTGATTAGTCCCCTGTGTGTGTATATATATATATATATATGTATGTATGTATGTGTGTATACTTTTCAAACCATCATATCACGTGCTAGAAAATTTCACTTTCTTTCTATAATATATATATATATATATTATAGATTTAAGTATAACATTTTGGATATTACAGTGTCATGGACCCAAATGGAAACACCGATTCGTCAAAAGTGACGTGTCAGGAGATGATGATTTTATGAGTGGAAAGATCAAGGCAATGATAACTGCAATGATTAGTTGGTACCTGAGGAAAAGGCAAGGAGTGGTTGGTGGTGAGAGTGTATGAGGTGGTGTAATTTGCGGGTAACACAAACACCCAAAGACACGGAGGTGAGAGTAGAATGGGGGGTTTTAGAAAAGCTTGGCAAATAGTGTTTCGTTGTTTGTAGAAATGGATGGTAGTATGTTTAGTAGGTGAGTGGCGAGGTGTAGGGCTTCGACACAATATGTAGGTGGTTGATGGGTTGGAAAGAGGAGGGTACAAATGACATTGTTAATGGTGTGAAACATTCGTTCAGATTTGTTGTTTTGTTGTGATGTTTTCGGGCATGAGAAACGGAACCGGATGCCATTAGACGCAAAGAGATCATGAGTGGAAGAATTATCAAATGGGCCCCCGTGATCACATTGAAACGATATGATCTCACAATTAAACTGAGTTTTGACACTTGCATGAAATTGGAGAAATTTAGCAAATACATCGGATTTGTGACGTAAAGATAAACCCACAAAAAATGAGAGTAATGATCTAAGAAAATGACATAATATTTAAAACTACCAAAACATGAAATAGGAGATTTACCTAAAATAAAGTGAATAATATCAAAAATTGAATCAACGACATAATCTGAACAATAAAACGGAAGTCTAACGTGTTTGCCAAGTTTATAGGCTTGACAAAGCACGTTAGATCTCACTTTAACACATGAAATGGACCCGCTAGACACTAAAGACTAAAGAACCGTGTCTCCGGGATGACACAAACATTAATGTGAAGTTGTAGGAGTCGTGGATAAAAGAGCCATGAATGATGAGGCAAGAATGGCATGGTAGAGATCGCCAGAGCTGTCACTCGAAGAGGAAGACAGTGGGGTTCAGAAGTCCTCCGCAGAAAAATCAAACTCATCGAACTCGCGGTAACATTTATTACTTTCGTAAACTGGCGCACAAAGATTAAGTTTTTGATGATGTGAAGTGTAACAAGAATATTGTGTAGGTGAAGGGGTCGATGGGGATTAAGGGTAGGTATCTCGGAGTGCCCGTGTTAGTGACAGGAATAGAAGACCTATTTCTAACAATAACAAAAGTGGCAGTGCTCGCATGAAAAATATAATAGAGTATATCTATACTAGAGGTCGGATGAGAAGTGGCGCCCGTATCCATGTACCAATCAGAGTCACCTGAATCATGAAGAGACATCATGTTGAAGGCTTATGGGAGGGTCGTTGGTTGATCATTAGGGTCGGAGAGAACCAGTGTTATGGTGAGGGGGGACAGGTGTTGATGTAGTTTCTTTGAAGGCTTTCGGTGGTCCAGAACCGGGGAGGTTGGGAGAGGCGATGGAGGCAGATTGTGGCTCTAAGGGGCGATGTTGCTGCTGCTGAAGGCCGTGGGCGGACAACAGCCGATGGTAGGGGTGGCGGCCAACCGTACAGGCCCCATGGAGAGTAGAATGGCGGTTGTGAAGGCGACGCTCGGATCTGTCAGGGCGACGACCATCGCGACAGTCAGAAAAGCGACTGAGCTTGGCCATTTTAAGAGGAATTATCGACGTGAAGAATGGTCGGGATGAGGCATGATCATCATGAGATGAATGATTGTGACGAGGGCGAGAGAGGTGTTGTTTTTCTAGTAAAAGCATGAAATGGGCTTGAAGAAAGGTGGGTAGCGGATTACGGTGACGGATGATGCCATCGTTTTGGTCATAGCAGTCGGATAAACCGTTGATCATATATGTGACAAGATTCTTTTCAGAAAAGCCATCCACTCCTTTCGTATTCACATAAATAGTAACGTTGACTTCAAATTTGAAGGGTCCTCATAGAAGGAAATAGTGAAAGTCTCATTTTGACACTAATAAAGAGTTTCAAGAAAAAATCTCCTTAATGCGACTACAGTGGTAATTCTAATGATTCCCAGGGAAAATAGAGATGTCTCCTATGTTACCCATAATATCTGGAAGTATGAACGTTAGACAGGTTCATCGATGTTGGCAAGAAGATCAGACATGGTCTTGATGCGTTGGCAATAGTCTGTGATCAAGATGTCGCCGATAGTAATGTTGCGTAACTCGTTGTGGAGGTGGATGTCACGGGCATCGTTATTGTCACGGAACAGGTTCTCAAAGCTTCTCCAGACATGTCGAGCACGAACACCTTTCTTCAAAATCATCTGTAACAGAGACTTGAACATAGTTCCATAGATCCAAAGCTTAACAAGGGAGTCAAATTTGTTTCATTCTAGGTCGGTGTCAGACTTGGGTTAGGAGGTGCCATAGATGTGACCGAGTACACCAAAACTCATGTAATGGGTTTCAGAATGTTCGCTCTAAGATTCGTAGTTTAATTCATCAAGATTGAGGGTCGGGGGAATAAAGGCTTTGATGTTGGTGATGTCGTACGGTTTTTCGGATGATCGACGAGGTAAGGGAGTTTATTCCTGCCATTTGGTGTTGTCGTAGGGTTTAAAGATGAGAGTAGCCGTAGGAAAGGATTAGGGTTTACCAATGAGAAAAGAGAGAAATTAAGAGTCGATTTGCTCTGATACCATGTAATTTGGTATATTTTCCCATGAAGTCTCTTCTCTCATTGTCAAAACAATATATAAATAATACAATCCTAATAGGCTTGGACCCATATACAAGAGCGACGGACTATACAAAATACATATACACTAAGTGGACCACTAATTACACGAGAATGTTTTTCTCTCTCACACATAACTTAAGGAGGATATCACATATACCCCAAATGGACCACTAATTACGCAAATGGTCCTCTAAGATAAAAGATTCATCTCAACCAACCTTTGTACTTCTATATTATTACAAAAGAGAAACATAGGTTATTACAAATAAGTATATCAGAACATACTTCTCACTTCTAAAAATACTAGAAGAATATATCATGCAAATATTGAAAGCTATTGCAAAGTGCAAACACTAGTGCATAAACAAGCACATGTAGTAGCAGACACCTTATATAACTTTATTAATTGTGAGGAATATATATCTACTACTTCAGTCATTTGAGTGTGTGCTTAGAGCATCTTTAATGGAGGTTTTTATAAAAACCTACCTTTTGTATTTCTTTTCTTGTCAACTTACCAAATTAAGAACTTATATAAAAGTTTACAATTATAGCACTTATAAGAACTTCTTATTGTTGTCACATGTATTTTTTTAACATCAATAATTATTAAATCTTTATAATAAATATCAAATATTTAATTTAAAAAACTAAGAAAATGTCACTTCACATCAAGTTAAAGGTAATAACCAACGTCCTTGTGAAAAAAAAACAAAAAAAACAAAAAAAAAAACTCAAAGGATGTGAGATTCGTACAAGAACTCTCCAATTATCGTTTTTATAAGACACTAAACTTTTTGCTCACAAAAACTTCTCATTAAAAATGTGCTTAAGCCCTTGGGCATATATTAGTCCCTACCTGCAAAATTAAGGGTTTCTCCTGACTCGTTGATTCAAAACTATTGTCTCAACTTCTATATATTCTTGTGAACCACAAGGCTTGTGGTGTAGCAGTAATCACCTGGGGAGTTCATAGCGCTTAAACCGGGTTCGATTCCTTGCATTCGCAACTTTGTGGTCACTGGGTTTAACCTCAGGGTTGCATGCTTTCGCAGTCGGTTTCTTTGCCAAGAGATTAGTCAAAGGCCTAGGATACCCTTTCCCAAAAAAAACTTCTATATTCTTGTGTACATGCCGAACTACTTAGTTTTAATGCATGACATACTGATACACAATTTTATATTTATACCTTTTAAATTTTAGCAATTATGGAGTATACTATTTTTATTTAATTTGAATCAAATTAAACAACGTTTAATTTACAATATAAATGGTATGATTTACTAGTGTTTTTCATCATATTTGTCTTATACCAAGTCTAATCATTTACATTAATTAACTAGCAAATTGGATTTAAATAAGATAATTAATATGATTATGATGTTGTAAATATATAAAATCGATGAATTATTAATTTACAAACACGATAAGTATTCCTTTTCCTATCCCTTATGATAACATAAAAAATTATTTTAAATGACACGTGTGCCACCGGTGCATGCTCTCAATATTATCCGTAAGAAGCAACACATCATATTATTTTCCATTTCGCTTCGTCAAACTTTTTTTTTTTTTTGTTTTGGAAGGATGTCCTATTAGACTATTTCTAGATTGATCCCTTGACAAATTATGTTTGTAAGACATCAGTCTTGATTAAATGTCAGTGGCCATAATTGTTGTATACGCCTGGATTCGAACCCTGGACAGATGTGATATTCCACCACATCCCCCAGGGCCTTAATCAGTACGCCACAACCCTTGTGGTTGGCTTGGTCAAACTTAGGTCGGTCAAAATTTAAAATGAGTAAATTACATGTTTGATCCCTGTGATTTATGTGTTTTAACACTTTGAGTCTCAATTTTGAAAAATCTATAAATTATATCCTTGTGGTTTGCATTTTATAACGTAATGGGTCCCTAAATCTAACTCCATCCAAAAAATCCAGTTAATTATGTTAAATCAGAGGGTAACTTTGTCATTTAACACATTTTTATATTTTTATTAAAAAATAAAATGTATAACAACCCTTCTCCAGATCTCGTTTCATGTCTCCCCTTGTCTTTTTCTTCCTTGGCATACCCACCGCTCGAGACCACCATCTCCTCCCTACCGTCGGAGACCAACCCTTCTCCAGATCTCGTTCCACGTCACCCCCCTACGTCACCACCCCTTTCCCTATATGCCACTATCTCCTCTTCAAATTGATGGGTTAACCCACGACTCCCTCTACACCACAACGGACTAACAAACAAACTGGGAGCAGAGCCGACATGCAAACCACGGGGATGTAATCCGTATATATTTCTAAATAGGGACCCAGAGTGTTAAAACACATAAACCATAGGGACCAAACATGTAATTTACTCTTAAAATTAAAGAAACTATTCTTTTATTTATAGAGTAAATTACAAATTTGGTCCCTGTAGTATGCGAATTTTTACGAAAATGGTCCCTAGACTTCATTTATTATTGATTTAGTCCATGTGGTATGCACTTTCTGATGGATTTGGTCCTGGACCAAATGGCTATCCAACAGATCTATTACCTTTGAGGGCATAAGAGTCTTTTTATAGTTTTTATTTTTTAAACATTTTTTAATTAACCTTTTAGGGGCGGAAATGTAAATAATAAAACTCGAAGGGCCAAACACAAACATAAGTCTCCTATGTATTTTACCTTTGTTCTTCCCGTCGATCTTATTCCAGCGAAAACCCATTTTCCGATGATACCCCCTCTCCCTCCATCTCCCTCACCAACACCGATGAACTCCTTCCCTTTCCCACACCACCATCCTCTTTGTCCCCCCCCCCTGTCACCATTTTCCCTCTTCCCCTTCCCCTTCCCCTTCTGCTCCGGTAAACTACCCCAACCCTCTAAAACCTTCACGTCTGTCCCCACCCTGTCACCCTCTCCTCTTCCTCCTCCTCCTCCTCCTCCTTCCTCCTTCCGTCTTCTCCACCTTTATTTTCCCCCAAGACCTCCCACCTCCCACTATTAAAGTGATCGACAGAGATAGTGGTCAAAAGCAATGAGGGGGAGATCGATGGCTGGTGATGGGTTGTTTCACTAAGGTTTGATGGTCGGTGATAGGTGGTGTTGGGCCACCGATAATTTGAAGATGATCTCCCGATGTTATCTTAGTCTCTAAAGATACATTTCTTCCTTAGATGATAAAATAGTTATTTGTAATAGCTTAGTATCAATCAATTTGTTCGGCAAAATCAAAGACTTGTCGATTTTAAACAAGAAGTGAATCTACATATGCGAAACAGAATATGAACTTCTTGATTTTCAACTAAGTTGCATTATGCCGATTTGTGACAAATAGGACATTTTTCATCTCATCGGAGAAATGGTCCTTGTCCCTTGTTGAGGAAGTCTTCAACAAAGTACTCTAAATTTTTGTACCTGATAGTGACATTCTCTAATAAACTAGAAGAAAGGATAATTGTCCTTTACACCTTTTTCAGACAAGGTCTACATCAAGGTTTACAACACGTATGTGTCCCATGACAAGACAAAAAGGACATCTTGTCCTTTTGAGGTCAACTATGTGCTTCAATCCCAAAGTGACAAGTGTCCCATGCATTTAATGCATATGGTAGCATTTAAAGCTGAAGATCCTTCCCAAGCAACATTACACTTTCAAGAAGTTACTAAGTGATCAAGCAGAAATCGACAACTCCTTACTCTCTGAGAACTTGCATTGATTTGAACTTAGTGTTTTCAAGTTGTATTTCAAGTTTTATTTCTTCTTTGTGAAAGATTGTTAGGATAGATATTATTTGTTCTTCTCCGTAAAAATATTGTTCTCTAAGTGTAATTCTTGTTTGAGAAATCAATAAGAATTAAAATTAAGTATTTTCTGTGTATATTGTATTCAACCCCTCCCTTATACAATATTTATGTGATTTCCATTTCCATTATGGGACTAACAAGTGGTATCAGATCAGGTCAGTTTAATCTCATAAACTTGATCTAAAATGGCATCCTTTTCCTCTGCAAACAATGTCTCTTCTCTTCAAAACCTTTTTGCAGGATCATACGACAAATGGCTCTATAGCCAAACCACCAAAGTTCAATCCCAACAACTTTGCTCTGTGGAAAAGTCATATGATACTCTTCATGGAAGGAGTTCACAGCATATATCCTACTATTCTTTTTGAGGGACCCATCATTCATAGGGTCTAGGCTCATTATGATACTAAGAAGACCAATAATGGCGAGATTTCTGATGAATCTTCTGAAGAAGAAAAATCAGCAGCCACTGGTCGCTACTTGGTGAAAAACCCTAAACAGTACAATGATGAAGGCAAGCATCTTGTTGCTCTTGCCCAAAAGTCAAAGCCATCATTGTTGTCTCTCTTCCTGATGAGGTATATCACTCTCTGGTAAATCTATCTATTGCTAAGAAGATGTGTTCAACCGTGTGTGTTCCGTACGAAGGAACGAATGAAGTAAAGAAGATCAAAAAGATTTCTCATGTCAGAAGGTACGAACTCATTTCTTATAAAAAGGGAGAATCACTTTCTGACTACTATAACTGTTTTGTAACACCCGTAAATTTCTATTAGGGGAAGTCAATCCTTTGAGAAATTCTTGCTTTCTATCGTGGAATTTCATCCTTTATGTCTTACCTATTAAGCCTTATTGCGTCATGGGTGCTCCGGGTGGAAAATGGGAAGAAGGGGGTTCGATACACTCTAGGCGAGAGTGCCCGCGAGAGTGACATTGGTCACAATCGCGGGGCATAATCGCTAGCGGGGGTGTGCCCGTGGTACATTTTGGGCGAGAGTGGCCTAGGCACAATTGTCGTCGACCTCTAGCAGGTTAAAAATCCTTTTTTTTTCTTCCATTCAATCCCCATTTAATTTCTTACCCCTTTCACCCCAAACTCTCTCAACTCTCCAAGCCTCTCCAATGTCGGTTTAGGGTGCATCCAAGGTTCCATCTTCCTTACTTCTTCAATTCTGGTCCTCATCAATGGTGGGATTTGGATACTACACTAAGAGTTCTTCATCTTCTTTTCCATTTCAAGAATTCTTAAGTTTTAGGGTTTGACCAAACCCTTTTTCCCTTCCTTGAGTGCTTTGGGATTTGAGGTCACATTAGTACCTAGAAGAATATTGTGGGTATATTCAAGTTGTAAGTAAGGTAACCTCTTCTTTTCCTTCACCTAAGAAATTAGGGTTTGTTGGTTATCTTTTCTTCCCATTTGTTGGAAATTGGATTAACTTAGGAACTTTTGTAGCTAACGTTTGTTGGGGAACTTGGAGCTAGTGAAGGGATTCAAGATCTCATTCTAGAAACTCAAGCTTTGTGGGTAAAACATACAAGGTGAGTTCTAGTTGCTTTACAAAACTATATACATGTCAAAATATAAATGTTTTGGGTTTTAAACATACATTTATGAGCTCACTTCATATTTAATGAATTTGGTGATTTTATCATTCTTGTGCATATTGAGTTGCTAAATAGTTATAAATGATTTTACTATGCGATATTGGGTGTTTTGGCCATCAAAAAGGGATGTTGACCCACTATTAAACATTTATTGGATGTTTGATGGATTGAGTAACTCACTTCATCTGTTTTCTAATACTTGTAAAATGGGTTACAAAGGGTTTCAAATGACAAGATTTTAAGAGTCGGAATCTTATAGATAAGTATCTTGGTTATGGTTTATTTCTGGGGTTTTGCCCAACTTACGAGTTTTGGGTATCGGAACTTTAAACTCATTCAATTTTAAAAGTGTGAGTTATTGGAAACATTCATCCTTGGACCTTATATATATATTTAGGAAAAATGTGAACTTTACAAATTAGGCATTGGGCCAATTTTATTTGAAGTAATTGTCCTTTTTTGAAAAGTTGTACATCGGCGTATGTAGCCAGATTGACTTTATCTAATTACCAATCGTTTTATGATGTCCTTATGACTTGTCTTATACTCTAAGGAGTCTTGGGACGTTGTTCGGTTTAAATGGCTCAATGGAGCATTTTATGGAAATGTAACTATTATACAAATGTTGGTTATTACATGTTTGAATGCATTAGTTCAATCATTTGGAGTCATGTAATGTTTAGACTGTAACGCAATGGATTCAAAGGCATAAGAGTCGTTTATTCATCATGGAGTCTTGTTGTCCATGTTTGAGTCTAGTGAGTAGTCCCTGAGTCATGTTTTATGTAAGCTTGCGGTGGTGCTCTTGGAGAGTCGTATACGGAGCTAAGTCTTGCGGCGGTACCCATGGTGAGCCAGATATGGGGACTTGTGACTTTTGTGGTGACACTCATCTAGAGGTCGAGTAGACTAGGGTCATTGGGGTATCTTGCGTTTGTTGCTCAATGGAGCCGTATACGGGGATCCATGACCCGTAGTGAATCTCGTAACTTTGATAAGTGGCTTAACTTTGTGTCCCGCCACATTCGATGGAATTCGGGTCTCCCCCGTCACCGAAAGGTGTTATTTTCGGGTATTCCCTTACCTATACTTTCGGTGTTGAAACTTACCATTTATTTATATAAATAGCTTTTGACGAAATACTTCATGGGTGCATTTGAGGGAAATTAGATGGTATTTATTTATTTAAAAGGGTGTGTTTGGCGTGGGTAGAGACGTGGTTTGAAAGTAAAACCTTTTATAACTTATGTTTCAAGAATGGATGCTTTTAGAGTGAGATATTGGCTTTAAAACGTCCTATGATTTTTATATGATTAAACTGCTTTAACTCACTAGGCTTTAAGCCTAACACTTTTTATTATCGACATGTATATCAGGTCTTAGATGGATCTGAGAGGCAAGTGAAGCTTGGTAGAAGTTCTGGTAGGATGGATTTAGTGGTGTCATCCGGTTTGAGAAGATTGTAGATTTGGTGGTTTTAGTAACACCCGCCAGACTTTGTTCCCATTTGCGGGATTAGATAGTTCCGTTTGAACTCTGATACTTGTTGTGGTGTTCTTTTCCCTTGTAACTGTAGAATTTAATATTTCAATTTATGTATTAAAGGGATTTTCGGAAGTTTTAAATTATCTGCTATTTTTAAAATTTTAGGGGTGTTACATGTTTCAATATTCTTTTTAACAATCTAAAATTGTTGGGTCGAGTCTATGACAATGACAAAGTCCTATGCAAATTTATGGATTATCTTCCTAATTTTTGGGAGAACTTTTGTACCAGCATCAAGACAACCAAGGATCTTGATCATATGCCTCTGACTATTATGTACGGGTCTGTTAGAGAATAAATTTTTGTCTTCAAGATCATCTAGATTGGAAGTCTAAAGCCCAAGTCAAAACCTCAAGATTACAAGTCAAAGTCATCAAAGTGGAAAGTCAAAGTCATCCAATGTCAAAGCTTGTTAGTTTGTTAATTGTGTTTGGTTTTGTCTCTTGTAAGTATGTTGGTATAAATAGTTGTCTCTTGTGTAATCTAGAGTAGAGAGTTTAATTGAGAATCATATTGCATATCTTAGAGAGAGAAAGTAGAGAGAGATTGTATATTGTAAAGTTCATATCAATGACATATGAGATTTGATTTGAAATTCATTGTTAATCTTGATAATCTTGCACAAACTGGGAATAACAATTTGTATCAGAACAAGCAGAGATCAAAAATCAAGATCAAAATCTAAGGTTCTTTTGGCCAAATCTTGAAGAACTCGCAGACTTATCTGTTCAAATTCGAATCTATTGTTTTTGTGTATTTTTTATTTCAAAAGTTGGTGCACTGTATTCGTTTTATGATCTGGAACAGGTTTAGTGTTGATTGTTTTGTTCAATTCACAACAATTTGTGTGAATTTGGATGTTTTGTTGAAATCTTGTTCGAGTTTATTCACGCACTGTATTTTGGTCAAATTTGTAATCTTTGTTGTTTATGTTCGAAATCATGCGTTTGTAAAGTGTTCATTTTGTAATCGTTGATAAATTGGCAAATTTTGGTGATTGAATTCGAAGTTTTGAAGGAATTTTAGCTGAAAAAGTGTTCTCAGGTTCGAAAAGCTGAAGAACTCGCAAGATCTATGGAATTCGCAAGCATCAAACTCAATAACTCGCAGGCCTCTTGATGTGTGTTTGTGGAAAATTTCAAGGCAAGATTTCGCAGAAGGCTTGTGCGAAAAGTCAAGAATTCGCAGATCTCTCTCTGCGAAAAGCGTCATTTCGTAGGACTCTTCGTACGAAAAAGTTCTGAATTTGCACGTTATTGTTTGCAAAAAGTTACTGTGCACACCCTTTGACCTACGAAAAGCTCTAGAATTCGCACGGTGAAGATCTTTGAAATTTGACCAAGTACAGATTTCGCTAAATATTTTGCGAAAAATATTTTCTTGAATTTTTTCTAAGGGGCCGTTTACAAAACGCTTACCCGGTAAACGCTTACCAGGGGATTTACCTTAGCGGATGAACTTTACAAGAGCATAGAATCTTACCCGGTAAAAGTCATGATAAGGATGGAGAGTCTTAATCGGTAAGTGAGAGTGACAACTCTTACCCGGGTAAGCGCTTACCGGATAAATTATGGTATATAATACCATCGTGATGCTTACAATCTTTCCCGGTAAAGTAAGTTAGTGTGTCGAAATTTATCGGTAAGTGCTTACAGGGTAAGCATTTGGATAAACGGCCCCTAAGTCTGGAATCCTCAAGCTTTGGTGTGCAAAAAGATCAAGTGATTCTTTTAAATTCTTCCAAGTCAAGAATTCGCACATCACCACGTGCGAAAAGCTCAGATTTCGCAAGCTTCTGTATGCGAAAAGGAGGAATTCGCAAAAAGTGATTTAGTTGTCCGCGAAAAGTGATCTTCTGTGGGACCCCCGTGCTAAGTCTGCGGAAGGGGACAAATTTTTTAGTGTGATCAAAATTTTCTGATTTTTGTTAACGGTCATTTGTGCAAGTATTATCAGGAACAATGGATGATTATTTCTTTGTTGAATAATATACTTCTGAACAACGTCGAGAGAGAGATCTGAAGCGTAAGATGTCAGAACTTGAAGATCAACAGAAAGCACATTTTCGTATCATTGAAAGGTTGAGAGAAGATAATGATCAACTCAACAAAAGTTTAATGCGGGTTGGAAATAAAAGGAAAGAGAATGAATGGAAATTAAAAAGTGAGATTAGTACTTTATAGAAAACCAATCAAGATCTCAACCAACGGGTATTTGATTTATTACAAGATGATCAGATCAAGTTGATTGAAGAAAAAGCAGGAGTCTTGGAGACTGAGAATTCTGAGTTAAAGAAGAAGATTTCTGAGATAGACAAAGATGTCTTTAATAGGAATACAGAGAGGTCAAAGATATTAGAAAGTGCAAATTTTTAGTTGGAAAGAAATATTTCAGATTTAGAAGCTCAAATTGTTAAAGACAAGCCAGAAAATGTCAAGATGAGTAAGGAGAAATCTAAAGGTTTTGTTACTGCAACTGCTGAGCTACAGAAGAAGAATTCAGAATTGCAGAATCAAATTGCTCATATTATGGAAAAGTTTAAGAAGGAAGAACAAGAGTTTGAAAAAGAGAAGAAATGATTTATGAATGAAAAACAAATGTTTGCATGGAAATTCTCTGAATTCTCAAGAAAGACATTTGAAGAGAAGAAAGCAATAGATCAAAAATGTGCAAAGCTCTCAAAACAAGTATCAGATTTTGAAAAGGTAATAATTATTGAAAGAGACAGACGTCAGAAAGAGAAAGTTGAGTTTGGATATGAAGGAAAATTATTCAAAGAAAAGATTGCTAATCTTTCTAGCAAGATTTCTGAGTTAGAGAATTTGTTGGAAAAAGAGAGAAAAGAGTTTGAGAAGGATAAGACAAGATTAGAGCAGAAAAATGTTGGAGTTTTTAATGAAATATCTTATCAAAAAAATAATGTTGAGAAGGATTTTGAGGAAGAAAGAAAGGGTTTTGAGACTAAGATTAAGAAACTGACAAGGAAGTTATCTGAATAGTCAACAAAGGCAATGAAAAAGCAGAACGTGAAGTCTGAATTAAAGAGAAAGATCGACTTACTCTTCAAAGATAGCAGAACTTGAGGAGATCGTCTTCGAGGTGAATTTGACTAAGCAGAAGACTCCAGACTCAATTGATCAATCACCTAGAGATGATTCAGCTGATTCTGAATGTTTATTCAAGACAGCATCAAGTTCAAATCACACAACTGTTTCAACAAAAAGGTCGGTCAATTTAAAAGAACATATTCGTACTACTAACATATTCTATGATAGGAATGTTGATGGTACAGGTAAATATCAAAAGAGAAATGGTAAAGAAAAGTTAGTTTGGAAAGTAAAAGGATCTTCTGATGAGAAGAAGGATCATAAATCATTTGTGCATACACCAAATGACAAGAAGAACAATGCTCATAAAGGTAAATCTTTTGGCAAACTTGATCTTGTTTATACTGTCAATCAATTGATCAGGTTAGCATAAAAGAAGATTAATTGTTCTTACTGTGGCTCAAATGATTTTGTCAGTAAAAATTATGTCAATTACTGGTATGGTTCTTATTATATTAATCCTAAAAGAATTGCAACTAACAAATCTGGACCCAAATACCAGTGGGTACCAAGGCCAAAAGATCCATCTGTGTTTCAGGCATCTCAAGTCTAGGGGGAGTAAAGAACAATGGTTTTTGAACAATACAGTTCAAGACCCGGTCCTCAATGAAAAAGGATTTTGACTTCTAGACAAAGCATTCTAGGACTCATACCTCAAAGATCAAGTTTGACTTCTAAACACAACAGTTTAGGACTCATACTTCAACGATAAAAAGCAATTGTACTCCGATGCATAAAAGAGATGATCAACCTTTAAGGGGGAGTACATATCATCCTTTCTGATAAATATTGTGAATGAAATATTTCAGGGGGAATAAATGACTTCTGGTTACTTCAAATCAGAACTCATTTTCCAAGGTTTACTTTGGCTACGACTTTTATACTTTGACGACTTTTTGACTATATACAGATTTTGAGGGGGAGCTTACATGATCCTATCAATCATGACTTTGAGGCTGAATTTATGAGATTTTGGATGTGCATAAGGAAAATTCTAACCTTAATCTCATTGTGTTTGAAAGAAGGCCGACTTTCAGACATGAAACAAGTTTTCTTAAACGTTCAAACCACTTCTCGATTCTTACACAGATTTCATAAATTCAGAAGTATGATTTTAAATGTTTTCATTTTATGTGCTTTCATGATTAACTAGTCGTGTGTTTCCAAAGATAAATACTTGTGTATTATCTTTTCCATATACTGTTAAGTATTCATACACACTGTTTAGTACTTTTATAGACTATGTTATTACCATGTCTCAAAATGACACAATTTTTTTGATGGTAATACACTCCTTTTAAACATTCAATGGTTGGTGAGCATTGATTCTTTCAAAGCGTTTCTTTTAAGAATGTCTATACTTGTTCATATAGACAACATCTAATTTTTCATGACCTAAGTTTTTATTATAAAATCATTCATATTTGATCTTTTCCATACATTGTCAGATTCTCAAAACATATCTATTGATTTCACTTCATTCTTTCAATTTCTTTGTTTTGAGAAAATCTTCCATGTTTAAAATGCTCAAATCTTCATGATTATCTTTATAAGCATACATTTATCTAACACATGTACTTCATATTTTTATGCTTTCACTGTTGAAGTTAAACTTTTGAGCAACTTTATGCTTTTAGGACAAATTCACGGGATCAATGTGTGAGCTTAAAAGAACTTCTATGGATTCACGATAACTAGTGTTTCCTACCCAAGAAGTTATCCTTGAGTGATCGAGAGGCGAGGGATCAATATCAGAGTGTGGGTATGTGATGAGGTAAAATGAAAAGAGAGTTTGGTTAGAAGTGAGCTTATATGATTAAAAGAAAGAGGGTGTGAGAACAGAGTTAAACGAATATCAGAACTCTGCACCAAATCTTTTCTGAACCGGGTAGCCACATCTACTGTTGGTTCACATTCTTTGGTGACCTTCATTGAAACAGGCACTAGCCCATGCCAACTCTTGAATTAAACCCCACTAGTTACTCATCTTTTTCTCAACAGAAATATGTTTCAAATTTTCTTTGAGGATGCAGCACATACTCTATCTCATCTTCATTTGGAAGATGTGGATATTGAAAAACAAGAAAAGTTACCCCACCTTTGCATCTCGTTCATGCACATTTAGTCCATGTAAATACTATTTTAGTCTCAATGGTTTACACACTTTGAACCTATATGACAAGCCTAAGTAGCTTTAATCATTCTACACTAGCACGAGCACACAAGGAATACGTTTTCTTGTCATAACGTTCATAGAAAATTCTTTGTAATTTTTCGATGATTGAATGGAAGCCCTGGGGAGTGAACATTAAAAAGCTCCTTTCCAAAGTGCATTTGTTGCACAAAGTGGCTCCGTGCTGCTTGCAGACATTTCTAACTGATTCATTTGTTGATTCAGGGTTATATTCTTATTTGTCTGAATTTGAAAAGATTCGAATGAATACATTTGTTGAATTGACGGATGTTCAGAAATCCATTTGGAAAGATCATGGTCAGAAATAGGATACATGACTTTTCTTGATGACGTTTTAATGATTTCTATGCTCTACATCATCAAAAAGAGGGAGAAAGTCAAGAAATGGAAAAGAAGCTATGGGACATAATCAAGAAATGAGAAAGAAATTATGAAGAAAGTTCAAGAAATTTTCTTTGAAGATTATTTTGGAAAGAGAAAAGTGAGCTACAACTGAAGATAATTTCTTTGCTAGAGATGATGACATTTATCAAAGTCTTTTGGGGAGAATATTAAAGATCACAAGAAGGGGAGATCAATGTTCAAGATAGTTGTTGCTATCAGTATCAGTTCAAAAGTGAAGATTATCAATTTTCATCTCAATAAGGGGAGAATGTTGATTGCCTGAGAAGATCAGTTTTTGTCCCAAAGGGGGAGAATGTTTTTGAAAGGGGGAAATGTACTCTGAAGATGAAATTTATTTGAAGATAAGTGCAAGCTTATAAAAAGAGGGAGTTTACTAGTTTTTGAATCGAAAAGGGAGAATTTGATTTAAAGAAAGATATCTTCATGTTTCACAAAGGGGGATTTGATAAGCTTTTTGTTGTGAAGATGATCTTGAATCCAAAGGGGGAGAATGTTAGAGCATAAATTTTTGTCTTCAAGCTCATCTAGATTGGAAGTCTAAATCCCAAGTCAAAGCCTCAAGATTGTAAGTCAAAGTCATAGTCATCAAAGTGGAAAGTCAAAGTCATCCAATGTCAAAGCTTGTTAGTTTGTTAATTGTGTTTGGTTTTGTCTCTTTTAAGTATGTTGGTATAAATAGTTGTCTTCTGTGTAATCTAGAGTAGAGAGCTTAATTGAGAATCATATTGCATATCTTAGAGAGAGAAAGTAGAGAGAGATTGTAAAGTTCATATCAACGACATATGAGATTTGATTTAAAATTCATTGTTAATCTTGATAATCTTGCACAAACTGGGAATAACAGGGTCTCTACACAACTATGAGTAGATAAAGATTCAGAGGAGGTCAGTCATCAAAGAGATAAAAAGCTCGTATGTAGCCTTTATCGGTGACTCTTCCAAAAAGGTTGTGTGCATTCCTAGACTCACCTACCCTTCCTCAGAATCGGAGTATGAGAATCGGGAAGAATCTAACCGTCAATTGGAAGAATATCTTAGTGAATCCGATGACGAATATGTGGAATCCTCTATTGACCAACTCTTAAAAGGGATGGCATTGTTGGCAGGATACTCCAAGAACAAATCCTGATATCCTTCTGGCCGATCCAAGTTCGGCCGAACACCTCCCTCATCTTTCTCAAAGAATCTCACCTCTGATAAAACAAATGAGGAATGCTTCAACTGGTGGAAGAAAGGCCAATTTGCCTCTGAATGTTGAAGCAAGCGTGTTGGGAGATCCAAAACCTCTTCCTCATCAAGTCGATTATTCTCTATATCGGGCAGACAAAGACCAAACAACAACTCCAGTCATTCCCCATTCGCGAAAACATGGTCAGGCTCCTTCCTCGTTTCATGTTGATCGCGCTGAAAAGTACAAAGCAAATTACAAACAGGAGAAAGAAAGAAATGAAAGCATCCTCAGAAAATGAAATTGATTAATTGTTGAATCCCATGACTAGGTGGATCAACCAACCTCCGAAAGTGAAAGTGATTCTAACAACATCTGCTTAACAGCCAAAATAAGAGATATGGAAGATCGTGAATGACATGTTCCCTCTACATCCCTGGTGTCCACTGAGTGCTCCACTTCTACCTCTCAAGTAAATCCTTTCTTCTCTCTTTCTGACTCCAAAAAGATTGAAGCCTTTGATTCCTTGACTATAGACTTCTATAATGTCAAGGATGCAAAGAACAAAGTTGACTCTCAAATTAAGTCTCTTTCTTGCCAGCTTCAGAAATGTCTTTCCCAACTAAAGCATCTTGACAAGATTAAAGATGAACTTGAAGATTTAAAAACCATTAACTTTATTTGCTAAAGAAAAGTCTAAAATCTTCAAATGTCTCAAAAGAAAACAAGAAGTTTTAACGAAATGGACAAGTTCTTCCAAAAATCTTGACAAAATTATTCAGGACCAGATGTTTTGTGATTACAAAACTGGCCTAGGGTTTGGAAAAATGGAAATAGATGGTTCTTCAGATCCTATTGCTTCTTCTTCGTGTTCTCTTCCTTCTTTCTGTGAGTGTTTTGATCTTGATTCGAAAGACTCCCACTCTATGAATCCTGCCAAACTTTCTGAATCTCTAAAATTTAGAATGTTCGTCAAAACCAAGGACCATGTTGTCTCGACTCCATTTGACAAGTCTCATATTTTGCTCCCAAACCTTCAAAATTTCCAAAGACAGACTCTCAAACTTTTGTTAAAAAATTATCAGCTTCTGAAAAGGGAAGTCAGTAGGTTCTACTAATTTTCCTCTAAAAAGAAAATCAGTCTCTCACTCGTCTAAGAACAAACCTTCTATTCCCATAACCAACTTTGTTCCCCGATTTGTCAGCATCAAGAATTCCAAATCTAAGGGAACCTCTTCCATTTTCCTCCCTGACTTTGAAAAGGGAATTCTTGGACCAAAGCCTATCTATGCTTCTTCTCTTGCAAAATCTTCTAAAAGCTCCTCAAAGGGTAAAAATAAAGAAATTAATCAAGCCCTAAAAGGATCTTCATTTACAGGAAGTGTTACAACAATTGTGATACTTTCCACCTCGCTAAGGATTGTCCAAAAGAATGTATAAATCGACAGGACAACAATGATTCTTCCTCTTCTAACCCTAAAGGACCCATTTTCAAATTGGTACCAAAGAACTTATTTCTTTGTGAATGCAAGTTCTTGGTCATGAACAAATTTGGTACTTAGACAACGGATGTTCAAGACACATGACCGGAAACAAATCTCTTCTTGTAAACTATATGCCAGAAAAGGGTCCCTCCGTAACGTTTGTAGACAATTCTAGAGGACTCAATAAAGGTTACAGAACTCCTGCAAATGGTTATGTGACTTTTAATAAAGTTGCCTATATGGAAGGCCTAATGCATAACCTTTTAAGCATTAGTCAACTATGTGAACTGGGATATATTGTCATATTCAAGCTATGTGTATGCATTGTCACTGATAAAAACAATCAAGTGTTTTTATCGGGTATTCGAAAGGACAATGTCTACGTCATCAACATGGGACAAATCTTTTTTGGATCAAACATCTATTTCGTCTCAGAAGAATCGACCAAAAAGAACTGGTTGTGGCACAAACACCTTTCTCATCTAAACTTCAAAACTCTAAATACTCTTTTAAATAAGGATCTCGTTATTGGCATGCCAAAAGTATCCTTTGTAAAAGTGAAACTATGTGCATCCTGTGAGAAAGGAAAAGTGACTAAGTCTTCCTTCAAATCTAAACAATGTTTCTCAATCACTCTTCCTCTTCAAATTCTTCATATGGATCAATGTGGACCAGTTAGCACACCAAGCCTTGGTGGAAAATGTACATTCTAATGATTGTTGATGAATTATCTCGTTACACATGGGTATCTTTTCTTAGGTACAAGAGTGACACTACTGAGGAAATCATAAAATTCATCGAGAAATCAGAAGTGTTGAATGGTCAACTTATGAGATTGGTTTGAAGTGATAATGGTACTGAATTTTGAAACAGTACCTTGGAAGATTTCTTTAATGGAAAAGGTATCTCTCAAAACTTTTCAGCTGTTAGAGCTCCTCAACAGAATAGAGTTGTGGAGAAGAAGAACATAACTCTATTTGAAGTTGCCCTATCCATGCTAAGTTAATCAAGTCTACCAACCTACTTTTAGGCTGAAGCAATCAACACCACATGCTTCACCCAAAATCGGTCAGTAATCTTCAAAAGACACAACAAGACATCTATGAAGTATTCTATGGCCGAAAACCCAATATTGGTTATCTTCATGTTTTTGGTTGTGTCTGCTACATTCAGAACGATCGGGAAAATCTTGGAAAATTTGATCCTAAAGCCGAGGATGGAATCTTTGTGGGCTACTCTTTAACTTCTAAGGCCTGTCGGGTATATAATCTTCGGAGAAAATGCATTGATGAATCCGTCCATGTAAAATTTGATGACCATTTATCATCATCATCTCTCTCATGTGATGATGATGAACTAAACAGATGGATTTCAAAATTTGTTGGTGAAGGACCTTAAAATTTCTTAATAAGTTCTAATCCTTAAATACCATTCTCTCAAGATCTATCTCCGCAAAATGGTGATCTACCTATCTCATCATGCATTATCCCCGATCCCATTCTTTCTAATCCCTCTCAACCTGAACCTTGTTCTATCATTCCTACCGATCTGCCATCCTGTTCACAACCTCAACCAATGTTGCCTTCACCTCTTCCACCTGCCACTAAACCATTCTCTCAAGATCTATCTCCGCAAAATGGTGATCTACCTATCTCATCATGCATTATCCACGATCCCATTCTTTCTAATCCCTCTCAACCTGAACCTTGTTCTATCATTCCTACCGATCTGCCATCCTGTTCACAACCTCAACCAATGTTGCCTTCACCTCTTCCACCTGCCACTAAATGGACAAAAAATCACCCAATCAAATCATCGGTGATCAACAAGCAGGGGTCCAAACTCGGAGAGGAGTCATAAATATATGTCTCTATGTGAACTTCCTATTCATCATAGAACCAAAACAGATTGAAGAATCTTTGGTCGATCCATGCTGGATTACTACGAAGAACTCTCTCAATTCAAGAGAAATAAGTTATGTAGATTAGTGCCTCGTCCTTCCAAGAAAACAATCATCGGAACAAAGTAGGTATTCTGAAATAAGATGGATGAAGAAGGAATAGTTATCAGAAATAAAGCTAGACTCATAGCTCAGGAAGGTATTGACTATGATGAAACCTTTGCTCCTGTTGCACGACTTGAAGCCATACGAATCTTTCTTGCTCATGTTGCTTACAAGAACTTCAGCGTCTTCCAAATGAATGTTAAAAGTGATTTTTTCAATGGAGAACTAGCTAAAAGAATTCTATGTGAAACAACCTCCTGGCTTTGAATACCTTGCTCATCTTGACTATATGTATCAGCTTGACAAAGCTCTTTACGGGATAAAACAAGCACTTCATGCCTAGTATGATACTTTATCTGATTTTTTACTTGAGAACAAGTACTCTCAAGGTAAAATCGAAAACACTCTCTTCCTAAAGAAAACTAAAGGTAATATCATTCTTGTCCAAATATATGTGGATGATATCATTTTCGGTGCCACTGAGGAATACTTGTGTAAAAAGTTTGCCACTCTTATGCAAAGTAGATATGAGATGAGTATGATGGGAGACCTTACATTTTTCTTTGGTTTACAAAAAAGTTTTAAGGGAATTTTTATAAATCAAAGCAAGTACATTTGTGACCTCTTGAAGAAGTTTAATTTTGTAACTTATTCTCCCATGAAAACTCCTACGGCACCACCTCTAAAAATTCATGCAGATCCCGATGGAAAATCGGTCAATGTAACGAATTATAGGGGTATTATCGGGTCCCTTTTATATCTAACTGCTAGCAAACCTGATATTATGTTTGCTACATGTCTCTGTGCACGTTACCAAGCCAATCCTACGGAATCTCACTTAGCTGCAGTAAAACACATCTTTAGGTATCTCAAAGGTACCTTGCACCTGGGTCTTTGGTATCCTAAAGACTTGGGTTTTGAACTAATCAGGTATTCAGAATCTAACTCTGCAGGCTCTAAAGTTGATAGAAAAAGCACTACTGGTAGATGTCAACTACTTAGTGGAAAGTTGGTCAGCTGGTCAAGCAAGAAGCAACATTCGGTATCCACCTCTACTGTCGAAGCTGAATATGTTGTTGTTGCTCAAATTCTATAAATGAAGAATCAACTTAGAGACTACAATAGATTTATTCTAAAGTATCAATTCTATTTGACAACTCAAGTGCAATAACCATTGCCAATAATCTGGTGCTTCACACCCGATCGAACCATATCGACATCAGATATCACTTCATTCGAGATCACATTGCCAAAGGTGATGTTGAATTCCATTTCATACCTGCAGAACTCCAATTGGACGATCTCTTCACCAAACCTCTAGATGAATCTCGGTTCAATTTTCTGATTGGAGACCTCGGTATGTTGTACTTAGAAGAAGAAAAAAAAATTACTCCTCGATTTCACAAATTGGTAGAATCTTTCACTCATCCTGATTCTAAAAATCAGAGAATCACCACCAACCATCGATCTTTTTTTGTCCGATCCCAAAATTTGTGGATCACCATCATCCTCAGATATTTCTCCTCCGATCCCAAAATCGATGGATCACCACTATCCTCCGATATATCTCCTCTAATACTTCTCCTCCGATCCCAAATTGGCGTATCATCAACATCCACAGATTTTTTTTATTCTGAATCTTGTCCCCAAACATTTGTCTATTGATTTTGTGTTAGAGCATAAATATGTTGGATACAAGATCAAGAAGACAGAAGTCAAAGCTGAGAAAGTCAAATCTCATCAAAGTCAAAGTCTTTTGTAATAAAAGTCAAAGTATTGTATTTGTATTTTACTTTCCTTGTTTTAGTTGTAGGTATAAATAGCTTTGTTTTTCTGTTTTGTAAGTGTGGTATTCAGTTGTAAGATTGGAAGAAGTTGTATAGTTGAGAGAGAATACGTTAGAGAGAGAAAGAGAAGTTCTAGAGAGAGAAAGTTTGTAATCTTGAATTTGAAAGTGAAATCAAACAGGTAATTGATTCTTGTTTGTGTTTTTGTTTGTTTAATTGTGTTTAGAAACTATAATCTGGGCACACAATTGGTATCAGAACAGAACCAAATCGAAATCAAATCAAGAATTCAAGAAAAGTTCGTTGACATTGTTCATCGTTACTGTTCATCGAAGATCAAATCGATTTCTGAGTTTTTGTGTGAATTAGGAGTTGAAATCGATTAGGTTTTGTTCGTCTAGTATAATCGATCGAGTGTGTATAGGAAATTTTATCAATTGCACTGTAATCGATTGTGAATTTCGAATTTTTGTGATTTTTCTAGTTTACGAGTTCACGCACTGTGTTCGAGTCAATTTTGTATCGATTTGTGTTTTTGATCGAAATTCTTTGTTAGATTTGAGTTCTAGATGTTTAGACTAGCAAATTGTCAAAGTTTCGAGTTAGAATTCAAGGTCTATATGTGTTTTTGGTGCGAATTTGTTCAATTTTAGAGGTTTGCGTGAGATCTAAGGTTTGCGCTAGTTCATCAGTGGTTTGGGCCAGTTCATCGAGAGAATTACCAAATATTTGTTCAAAGGTTTGCGTCTTCAATGAGAAATGTAAAGTGATGCTTCCGTCTTCAACGAGAAACGAGAAGTGAGATTTGCGTATTCAACGAGAAACGAAAAGTGAACTTTGCGCAATACATGTTTACTGCAAAGTTGGTGTTTGTGTTATCAGTGGTTAACGAGAAGTTGGGTTTGCGTCAGCTTCGTGTAACGCAAAGTGTATCTTGCGCGAGTAACTTGTAACGCGAAGTTCATCGTTTGCGTCTTATACACATCACGCAAAGTGTGGTTTGTGTGAGCCTTGTGTCACGCAAAGTGTGGTTTGTGTCAGTCTTGTGTCGCGCAAAGCTTGGTTTGCGTTAGCCTCTCGTCACGCAAAGTTTGGTTTGCGCCAGCTTCTCGTGCTAAGTCTGCGGAGGGGGACAAAATTCTGATTGTAATCAAAATTTCTGAATTTCTATTTCAAGATTTCTTGTATTTTCGTGATTTCATATTTTGGACTAACGATCAGTTCTAGTTTCTTATTGCAAATATTTTTCAAACAGGTTTTATCAAGATGACTTCTAAAGATGCACTTTCCATTGGCACTGATGTCAAGCCTCCTGTACTGTTTAAAGGAGAGTATGAACAATGGAAGGACAGATTCCTTGATTTCATGGACCGGCACACAAATGGAGAGAATATTCTTCTGTCAATTACAAAAGGTCCTATGGCACCAATCATAGTTCAAGTACTTGCTGATGATGATTCATCTGATAGTGGATATGGTGATGAAGAAAGAGAACAAAAGACAAAACCAGTTAAAGTGGATTTATCTCAGTACTCTGAAGAACAGAAAAGTCGATATAAAGCAGACAAGCAAGCAAGATCTCTTCTACTTCAAAGCATTCCTAATGAGATTTACATCAAGATTGATAGCTACAAGGATGATGCTAAGAAGATGTGGAATCAATTGCAAAAGATGATGATGGGATCCAAGGTCGGGAATCAGATGAAAGTGGCTAACTGGATCAATAGCTATGAGGAATTCAAAGCTAAAGAGAATGAGAGTTTAGAAGATACTTATGAACGGTTTACTTTGCTTCTGAATGAATTGACGAAGAACAAAGTGACAAAGAAGCAGCTGGAAAACAATGTCAAATTTCTGAGTATCCTACGACTTGAATGGAAGAAACATACATGTAGGATGAAGCAGATGAAAGACTTGAATGACATACCTCTTCACGAAGTCTATGAGACTTTACGACAGAATGAAGAAGAGGTTGAGGAGAAAAGAGCTGAAAAGAAGAAGGCTGAAAAGGTTCCTGATCCGATTGCTTTGGTTGTTGGAGAGAAGAAGAAAGAAAAGAAAGAAATGGCAGAGAAGAAGAAAAAGAAGAAAGTGCTTACGAGTTCTGAGTCAGAATCTGAATCAGATGGTGATGATGGAGAAAGTCTGAAACAAGCCATGATGTTACTGACCCGTGCCTTTCAAAAGAAATTTTACAAGAAGCCAGGATCAAATTCTCAAAGGTATTCTTCATCAAGTTCAAAGAATCATGAGCACCGAGAGAGGGTGGAAGGAAAGAGATATGAAGAAAACAGATATGTTGAGAAGAAACCTGATGAAAGGAAGAAGTTCGTGAATGATTACACTGTTGCCGAAAAGCCAGCAAGTGATCCAGTCAAATGCTACAACTGTGGCAAGATTGGACATTTTGCAAAAGATTGTAGAAAGCCAAAAGTTCGTAATTCTCAGTATTATCAGAACAAATTGCTATTGGCCAAACAGTAAGAAGCGGGCATAGCATTAATGGCTGAGGACGAATTTTTTCTAGATCATTCAGAAGGTGAAGAGGAAGAGAAGGAAGAAACTGCTCATCTTTGTCTTATGGGAAAAGAGGTCAAGTATGATGAATCGGATGACGAGACAGCTGATGAGGTATCAAACTTAATTGAAAAAGATTTCATAACCAAAATGGAAGCTATGATGGTTGAGCTTAATGACCTTCAAGTAAAACTGAAGAAAGAAAAAGAAAGAGTTGCTAAAAAAAACAATAAGATCTTTGAGCTTAATAAGTCTGTTATTGGGAACAAAGATCTAATTGATTCTTTACGCAAGTCTGCTTCTGATTCTAAACTTCAAGTAGATTGTTTTGAAAAGAAGATTTCTGATTTTGAAGTTAAAATTTCTAAGTATGAGTTTGAGAAAAGAGAATCTGCACTAACTATTCATAAATTGCAGGTTGACAACAAGCTTTTGAATAAGAAGGTAAATGGTCTGGAAGCCAAACTTTACGCTAGAGGCCAAACAGATCAAACAATCTTTCTAAATGCACCTAACGATGAGGCTGATGTTAAGGAAAAATGGGGCCTTGGTTTTGAAAATCCTCATTACCTTAAGAAAGCCATCAGAAAACAACCAGCACTTTATAATTTTGATTTTCTTGCTTGTGCTGGTAAACATACTCATTTAAAACCTAAATTTGTTACCAAATTACTAGAAGAAGTTGAGGCCAAAGAAACTGAAAATAGAAAGATTGTTAAGAAAATGCAACTACCATTTAACTATGCAAAGTTAAATGATAGTTATATTTCAGAAACACCAAAAGTTCTTTCAAACGACTATTTTGCTAGTTATTATGTTTCTGAGATGAAGGCAAAACCTGCAATTGCCAAGGTTTATGTTCCTCCACTCATTCTTGAAAGCAAAATAGTTGAGCTTGAAAATGTTTTATCTGATGAAAAACTTTTGGTTGATATTCAACAAAGTATATTTTCTACAGTATTAAAGAACACTGTTTTTCAATCTAAATCTACAAAGTGTTCTAAAGTTTCAAAGGCACCTCAAACTTCAACTGATAATTTTTATGACTTATTTGAGTCTGCAAATGACTTTCTTAATTCTGATGATGGGTGCATAGAAGAAATTTATATGTTTGACTTTAATGCTATTCTTCCTGATCATTCTACTTGTCTTACAAATGAAAAGGTGTTACCAAGTGTTCTTAAAACTGCTAAATCATCAACTAAGGTTGGTGAATCGGTTTCTGTAACTGCTGATTATTATTCTCAAGGTAAGAAACATAAGAAACAGCGATTACAGAAACAGAAACACACTGGTACACAAAAGAAAACTCAGTCTTAGAAATCTGCTTTTCCTAATAGATCTAAATCTTTTGTTTCAGATATAAGCAAGAAAAGGTCGAAAGCTCGAACTGAATGGCGACCAAAAAGGAATGATGATGAGAAAGCTGAATCAGTTTCTGATAACTCTTGTAATAGATCAGTGAGTAATGATACTCATGTAGTTGATCAATCTGCTTCAAATAAACAAAACCTTGTAACTTCTTACAAGCGGTATTCAATAAAGCAATTGATTCAATTATCTCCTATTTCTACTACATCTTATCATTATCGGAGAAATGATTTTGCTTACTCTCATAATTCTTCTGATTGGTTCGGATCTTATCATGTCTATTCTTCAAGATCAAATATTTTTAAAGGTTTTCAAAAGAACAGAGGGTCCATTTTCAAATGGATACCAAAATCTTGTGCTAATCTGTTAGGACCCGTTTTTAAATGGGTACCTAAATCTATTGTTTCCTGATTTCTCTTGCAGACCCGGCATATGTGGTACTTGGACAGTGGATGTTCCAAGCATATGACTGGGCAAAAAGCTTTATTGTCTAATTATACAGAGAAATTCAGTGGAAATGTCAGATTTGGAAACGATCAGCTTTCACCTATCTTAGGATATGGTGACATTATTCAAGACAACATAACGATCAGCAAGGTGAGTTATGTCGAAGGCTTGGGGCACAACTTATTTAGCATTGGTCAATTCTGCGATAAAGGGTTAGAGGTCAACTTCAAATCTAAGAGTTTCTCAGTTCGTACTGAAGACGGCACAGAACTCTTAGCTGGAAATCGAAAGACAAACCTCTATACCATCAACCTATCCAAAGTTCAGATTGACAATCAGGTATGTTTAATGACAAAAGCTTCAATGCAGCAAAGTTGGCTCTGGCACAGACGTTTATCACACCTGAACTTTCATTATATCAACAAGCTGGTTAGTGGAAAATTGGTAAAAGGACTTCCTGAGCTGAAATACGAGAAAGAACACTTATGTGCTGCATGTGAGAAGCGTAAGATGAAGAGAGCTCCGCATAAACTGAAGCCTGAACCAAGCACTAGTTCTCCGTTAGAATTGTTACATATGGATTTGTGTGGACCAATGAGAACTCAGAGTTTGGGTGGAGAGAAATACGTGTTGGTTATTGTGGACGATTATTCAAGATACACGTGGGTTAAATTTATTCGATCAAAAGATGAGACGCCCGAAGTTCTCATTACTTTCTTAAAGACTACCCAAGTGAAAATGCAAAGACACGTCAAGTTTCTTCGAACGGACAACGGCACAAAGTTCAAAAACAAGATAGTTGAAGAATATCTCGAATCGGTCGGGATATCACATCAGTACTCTGCTGCTCGTACGCCTGAAAAAAATGGAGTAGTCGAAAGGCGAAATCGGACACTAGTCGAGGTCGCTCGCACTATGCTTAGCCAATCCGATCTACCTCTATTTTTGTGGGCAGAAGCTGTGTCGACTGCATGTCATACTCAAAATCGGTCCATAATACACCGCCGTTTTTAAAAACTCCATATGAGCTGATCAACAACAGAACACCAACAATCAAGTATTTTCACATATTTGGGTGTAAATGTTTTGTGCTTAACGACAGAGAGAGTCTGAATAAATTCAGTGCTAAGGCGGACGAAGGCATTTTTATCGGTTATTCTTCCACATCTACAGCTTATCGTGTTTATCTAAAGAAGTCAAAGACAGTTGTCGAGAGCGTCAATGTCACATTTGATGAAGAAATGGCTTCTGAACAACTCAGTTCAGAACCCGTGATCACTGGAGAATTAGCTTCTGGGCAGATTAGTCCAGAACCTGCTTCTACAGCGAATAATTCGAATAACGCTTCTACTTCTATTTCACATTTATCTGATTTAGATTTGTTATTTGAATTCTTTTATGATGAGTTTCTAGGATCTAATATACCTAAATCTGCTGTGACTGACAGGTCTGAAGACACAATTTGCAATCATCCAGTCACTTCAGATGTTGTAACTGAACTTGAATCCCCCGTTCAGTCAGAAACTCACATTCCTAGAATTACTCCTACAGTTGAAGATGTACAAGAAACTGCTGAGCCAGAAGTAACTGTTTCAGTTGGGTGTCATACATTGTCTACTCAACAGTCAGATTCTGTTGTTCCAACTGATACTTCTGCACCTGAAACTTCAATTGCAAATCCCCTTCCTGTTAATCAAACTGAAGAGTCTGACAGTGGATTTCTAGATGATGATCATGTTCAATCAGTATCTACTCCACTCCCTCATGAGCATCGCTGGACCAAAGACCATCCTTTACATCAAGTAATTGGAGATCTTAACAAGTCTGTACAAACGAGGTCAGCGACTCTTAATCAATGTATGCATGACTCATTCCTCAGTAAGATTGAGCCAACGCGAGGCTCTTGCTGATTCGGACTCGGTATCTGCCATGCAAGATGAGTTAAATCAGTTTGAAGCCCTAAAGGTTTGGAGACTAGTTCCAAAACCAGAAGGTAAAACAGTGATAGGAACTAAATGGGTATTCAAGAATAAAAAGGATGAAGATCGTATCGTCATAAGGAACAAAACTAGACTTGTTGCCAAAGGTTACCGGCAAGAGGAAGGCATAGACTACAATGAGACGTATGCTCCAGTAGCGCATATAGAAGCAATCCGCATGTTTCTAGCCTACGCAGCTCATAAGAATTTCACAGTCTTTCAGATGGATGTGAAAACAGCCTTTCTGAATGGCATTCTTAAAGAGGAAGTGTACGTGTCTCAACCAGAAGGGTTCGTCAATCCAGAGAAATCAGATCATGTCTACATCTTGCATAAAGCCCTCTATGGTTTAAAACAAGCCCCTCGAGCATGGTATGATGTTTTATCTAAATTTTTGGTCAAGTCCGGTTTTTCTAAAGGTAAGGTTGATACCACTTTATTCATCAAAAAGGAAAAAGATGATATTATCCTTATTCAAATATATGTTGATGATATAATATTTGGTTCTACTAATCCAAAATTTTGCAAAAAAATTTCTAACCTCATGGTGTCACGTTTTCAAATGAGTATGATGGGAGAGATGAATTTCTTTCTCGGACTACAAGTTAAACAGTTTTCTACGGGGATTTTCATTAACCAATCTAAGTACATTTTGGACATTCTTCGGAAGTACAAGATGGAAAATTGTAAACCAATTGGAACCCCGATGGCACCAGGTACTAAAATTAATACTGATCCTTCGGGTAAAAGTGTTCATGTTAGGACTTATAAAGGTATGATAGGATTGTTAATGTATCTTACATCTAATAGACCAGATATTAGGTTTTCAACATGCTTATGTTCTAGATATCAGGCTGCTCCCAAAGAATCCCATTTGGCTGCTGTCAAACGGATCTTTAGATATTTGAAGGGCACTGCAGACCTTGGTATGTGGTATCCTAAGGATACTGGGTTTCAACTGACTGCCTATTCAGATGCAGATCATGCAGGTTGCATGTTGTACAGAAAGAGTACTTCAGGTCACATTCAATTTCTTGGAGACAAGCTCGTTAGCTGGGCATCAAAGAAACAATTATGTGTTTCCACATCAACTGCTGAAGCAGAGTATGTAGTTGCTGCAAGTTGCTGCTCTCAAGTATTGTGGATGCGAACACAGCTACGAGACTATGGATTCAAATTTGATAAAATTCCAATATATTGTGACTCGAAGAGTGTAATCGCGATATCTGCTAATCCTGTCCAACATACGAAAACCAAACATATTGATGTAGGGTATCATTTTATAAAAGATAATGTAGAAAAAGGAACAATTGAACTTTATTTTGTAAAAACAGATTATCAACTTGCAGATTTATTTACCAAACCCTTAGATGAAAAGAGATTTAATTTTCTTGTCTCTAAGCTTGGTATGTTAAATCTTAAGACGTAATCGGTTGTTACCTACTAAAGTTACGAATTGTTATTTTTCATCATTTTCTTTATTTTTATGTCTGAAGGATATCTGCACTAAAGTTACGAATTGTTGTTCATGATCTCAGGGGGAGTAAGAGAAGATTTTAGATTATTTACATTATTTTGAGGGGGAGCATAACTAATTTCTGCAAATTTTTTTTTTAACTGACAAATTTTTGTGATACATGATTTTAGGGGGAGCATGCATATTGATCAAGTCAAAAAGGAGTAAGACTATGATTTCTGATTATTTCAGATCATAAATCGTACTTTAATCGTTTTATTGCTTTATGTCATTTACATTTGAATAAATTTTGTGAATAAATTTGTTTTGACTAGACTTTGAGACTTATGCAGGATGAGAGAAGATGACACGATCATATCTTGATGACTACAGCTGACTTTTTGAGAATTAAGATTGAGCGGAAAAGGTAAATTTCTTATCTTAATCTCAAATGTATTTGAAAGAAGGACAACTTTCAGATATAGAAAACATGTTCTTAAATGTTCAAACCACTTCCCGATTTTTAAACAGATTTTATAATTTGGAAGTGTGATTTTAAATGTTTTCATTTTAATTTTTGTGCTTAATTGATAAATAAACCGTGTGTTTCCAAAGATAAATACTTGCGTATTGTGTTTTCTATATACTTTCAAGTATTCACACACACCGGTTTGACTTTTTGTTCTAAATGTTCTTACCATGTCTCATATTGAAACATATTTTTCGATGGTAAGACACCCTGCTTGTATTTCAAAGATTTTTGAGCGATATTTCATTTCGAAGCGTTTCATTCAAGAATGTCTATATTTTTGTTTCATATAGACTATACCGTTATTCTTGATCATAAGCCTTAGTTGCTATATCAGTCATTTCTGATCATTTTCATACAATGTCAGATTTTCAAACAAGTCTTTTGCATTCATTTTCATTCATTTCAATATACTTGTTTCAAAATACTTCCATGTTTCAAAATGCTTATATATTTATGATTATATCATCTGAGCAACACGTACTTTATAGGAAATATGGGTTCTTTGTGCTAGGACTTAAATGAACTTCTATGGATTCACGTTAACCAGTGTTTCCTACCCAAGAAGTTAATCCTTTAGTGATTGAGTGTGAGGAGTCTAAAAGAAATGAGTGTGGGATGTGTGATGAGGTAAAATGGAAATGAGAGTTTGGTTAGATGTGAGCTTATTGAATTAAAAGAAAGAGGGTGTGAGATCAGAGTAAAAGAATATCAAACTCTGCACCAACTACTTTCTGAGCCGGGCAGCCACATTACTAATGCTTCACAATTCTTGGTGAACATTATTGAAACAGGCAAATAGCCCATGCCAACTCTTGCTTAAACCCCACCAACCACTCATTTTCTTCTCAAAAAAAGAAAATGTTTCATATTTTTCTGGGGACGCAGCATATAATCTATCTGGCTTTCATTTGGAAAATCTGGATATTGAAAAAGAAGGAAGTTTGCCCCACCTTCGCACTTCAATCATGCACATTGGGTCTGTGTTTATCTACTGTTGTCTCAGTGGTTTACACAACTTTGAGCCTTATTGAAAAGCAATCATCGTGCTTAATTCTTTCTACACATGCACGAACACACAAGGAATTTGTTTCTTTGTCATAACATTCATATAAATTGCCTTTGTGGTGTTTCGATGATTGGATGGAAGCCCTGGGGGAGTGAACATCAAAAAGCTCCTTTATATTGTGTATTCGTTACACACAGTGACTTTGTGTTACTGACAGGCATTTTAACTGATTCATTTGTTGATTCAGGAGTTACATGTTCTTATTTTGTCTAGATTTGAAAAGATCTGGATGAATACTTGACTATGGATCACAGAATCAGCGGATCAGTTTGACAAATCAGAATGGTCAAAGACATTTCTTGGAAAAAAAGTTTTGATGATATAGATGCTCAAATCATCAAAAAGGGGGAGATTGTATCAAGAAATGATAAAGTTTTGAGAGATGATTGTCAGAAATGTCCAAGTCAGAAAAGTTCAAAGTAAAGATTTGAAGATTTGATGAAGATCAAAGAATTTCTGAAG
Source organism: Arctium minus (assembly GCA_954870635.1). Taxonomy (NCBI): domain Eukaryota; kingdom Viridiplantae; phylum Streptophyta; class Magnoliopsida; order Asterales; family Asteraceae; genus Arctium; species Arctium minus. The sequence continues at coordinate 51,810,414 of OX941084.1, forward strand.
ATTTGAGGAAATTTTTCTTTGAAGATTATTTGCTAAAGCAATTCGAGCTGATTCTGAAGATAATTTCTTTCCAAAGTCTGAAAGTATGTTGTGAATGTTTTAGGGAGATTGTTAATCGTTTGAAGTTAGTTTTTGAAAGAATACCGTCAAAGAAAAATGGGAGATTGTACTGACAGAGCTTAAAGTGAAGACTGAATTGCTAGATCTTTCAACAGTGATCTTGAATCCAAAGGGGGAGATTGTTAGAACATAAATATGTTGGATACAAGATCAAGAAGACAGAAGTCAAAGTTGAGAAAGTCAAATCTCATCAAAGTCAAAGTCTTTTGTAATAAAAGTCAAAGTATTGTATTTGTATTTTACTTTCCTTGTTTTAGTTGTAGGTATAAATAGCTTTGTTTTTCTGTTTTGTAAGTGTGGTATTCAGTTGTAAGATTGGAAGAAGTTGTATAGTTGAGAGAGAATACGTTAGAGAGAGAAAGAGAAGTTCTAGAGAGAGAAAGTTTGTAATCTTGAATTTGAAAGTGAAATCAAACAGGTAATTGATTCTTGTTTGTGTTTTTGTTTGTTTAATTGTGTTTAGAAACTAGAATCTGGGCACACATTTTGGAACGAAACTTCTCATGAAAGTTTTGTTCTATGACGTCATCCACATCATATGTCAGTTGAAGGGACATGCCCTTTCCACTTCAAGCAGTTGCAGGCATATATTTAGGTCAAAATGATTAACTTTATCGATAAACACCAAAACCTATCCATATTCTTTCCCCTCTGACTATATTTTCACCCCATCTTCTTTCTTTTTACTTTTTACCGTTTTCTTCCATCACCATTATCTGTGCTTTCTCTCTCTAGAACCTGCAAACTCTCAAGTTTTTCTCTCTTTTTCAATGGCGTCTACCCCTGTGAAATCCTCCAAGAACACAAAGAACGTTCCTCTGACCCGAGAGGCTCTCACATTCTCTCCATGCAACAATTTCGCAAGATTTGAAGTCGATCCCGTTCACCTAGAGTTCAACACTGTCTCCACTTTTCCACAGAGGTCTCCATTGAGGTATGCTTTCACCAAATCTCCTAAAATGAGCAAAATGCTCATAGGCAGCTTATGGCTCACTTGTGCCTTGATGAGGACACAAGAACTGTCCCAGCCTCCATCCTCTCCTCCATCGACCTCTAATTTATTTGTGAGGGTCATCATGAGATCCATCAACTTCCTCAATCTGATATTTATGACCAATATCGTTCTCGGGACCGAGCACGATGAGGTAGTGTATGCCTTGAACTACATCCCAAAGGCCAAGGACAAGAGTCAAGGTACTATTTTACGCAAGAATATGGGTTGGGTTTGAAACTTCTTCTTCTCTCACATTATTCACTGCCTTAGTCGAAAGATGGGTGGCCATGAACAATCACCCTCCTTCATCACCAATATTGATCATTCCTTGATCTTCCAGCATAAGATCGACTTTGCTGAGTACTTATTCTTGGAACTGGTCAAGGTCATCACTCCTCCTCGCCGACATAAGGTGGCTTATCAATGATTTATCTCCATGATCATCAATCACAAATTGGCCGATGCACTTCTTGCCAACAAGAACTCGGACTCACCAAGTATCACCTACGATCTCACTACTTCCAAGGTTGGGAAGCAGACTCTCAACAAAGGGACAAATGACACCGATGTTCCTCTAAGCACAAGTATGGTCTTGTTTGCTTACTCTTCCGATCTAAAGTAGGGAGAAGCTAAGAAGCCAACATTCTCTAGATCGGTGGCTTCCTTAGCTCCCCTCACTTCGGTGGACCCTGTTCCCAACCCTCGAGTGAAATCGGTGGTGCACAAAAAGAAGAAATCTAAGACCATCGATACCTCCGCATCTTCTTCCGAGGCTAAGTTATCAGAAGAACCTCCGGTGACTCTCCCTGCATCCCACCCTTCTCAAAAGGAAGGCACTCCAAATCCCCTAAGTCCTCTCTAAAGAGACTTAGGAAACTTTTAGAGGCCAAAAACACAAAGCCGACCATCGATTCTCAAAAATGGGTGGCCATTGAAATTCTTCCTTCCGGGCCCGAGGAATCTGCTTTAGCCCTACCAGCTCCTCTATATCCTTCCAAAAGGATATAGTTGTAAAATCGCGGACCCCCATAATTCCCTCTTGGACATATCGTTTGGTCGATGAGGATGACCTGGAATCCTCCCCATTTCAAGGACCCTCTTCTCCACGGTACAACCTATCACCCGAAATCCCAGATTTCGATTATCTTTCATGATCCAAAGAAGGATCAGCCATTACACGGGTCGGTTCAAAGGGTCCATATACTTTTCTGGATTTCCTAATGGCAGATACAACTCTGTCATACTTGAAGAGCGGGATCCATCCTCGTCTAAGTGCGAAGAAGTTGGCTCTGAACATCTGTCCGAAAGAGATAAAAATGTCCTCCTTTTCAATGGATCAACAAATATATCGGATGAATCTCCTAAGAGTCACCGATTTCATCCTCAAATGTTTCCCCGATGTGTACTAAAACCCCTTCCCCACCACCTAAAACCCCTTCCCCAAAACCCAACACCCCTTCCTCCCCACCTAAAATTCCTTCCCCCCCCCCTCCCCACACCGAAATACCCTTCACCAAAGCCCAAACCCACTCTCCTGATCCCTATTCTGATCCCCTCACCACAACCTCCCCAACACATATCCCTTGATATGAAGCTTCCCCTTCCCGATCACTTCCCCACAACCCTGCCACCCTTACTCGCCCTTCTACATCCCAACAGGGTGCCTTCGTCCCTCCTTCACCAATCCATCTTCTCCTTCCCAATGACGTTGGCCGATATCGGTGATACAAACCGCTAGCATCGGATGGTGGATGGTCAATTAGCTTCTCTCCTAGAAGAGTTTGATCAGTTCACTGGACGAATGGGTCATCGGGTGACCATTCTAGAACAAAGGGCGGTTCGGGAAGATCAAATTACTGAAGCTCTAGAATACCAAAGTGCCTCCCTCATTGAGTTTATTCAACTTCTTAAAGAGCATAACACGAAGGTCCAATGGGTTCAAACCAACTTCTTTCGAGGCATGGATTGGATGGCCCAAGATATCAAGGATCTCGGCAATCCCCTGCTCTCCTGCGTGGCTTCTGTCAACTCCTGACTGGACCAACTGATCTCTTCAAATATTGTTGTCTCTCGCTTGGTCGTTGTTCTAAAGGTTGCCTCTGTTGCTCGTGATCAGGAAGTTTGTCATCTCAAAACTCCGGTTGAGTCCCAAACTGCCATCAACAGTCAAATCATGGAGTCCTTGGCAAAGCTACATGAGAAGGTTGATGGGCTTTCCACTTCTTTCCCTAAGTCTCAGGACAGGGAGTGGGACATTGATCTTAGTGATGTTGTCTTCGACCCTGTTGATCAGGACTATCTCAGGCGGGTGGATCGTCGAATGGGTCTGGTTTCTGCCAAGTTAGGAATTTCTTATACTTCGTCCACTGAGGAGGAGAAACCAGTTCAGGTGGAGCAGTCGAAATTGACCGATTTTATTTTTAGTGGTTGATCAGAAGAAAAAGAGAAAGGAACCGGAGGATCAGTTAATGGGGAGAAAACTGGTCCTGCCGAAAAAAACTTGGAGGAGGTTAGAAAGGCGAAGGGAAAAGGAATAATGAGTCTAGAAGAAGAAGAATCCATTGATGCCAAAAAGAAGAAAGATATCGGAGGTCTTCTAACCCTGATGTACTTAAACTCCAGCCTCCTCCAAAGGTCAAATCATATCTGGGATGTCTGAAGAGGAAATCAAAGTTGTCGAAATTGCTCAGAATCTCTATGATGATAATTAGAGGTTGATTCTTGAATTAGCAAAGGAGGAAACTGCAAAGGCCAAGATCCCCGATTCGATAGAAGCTTAGAAATCGGAGATGGGAAGTGTGGAGAAGACCGCCAAAGAATTTGAGGACTCTAAAGCTAAGAGTATTAGGTGGTACATAAAGTCACTAGTCAATCGGTACAACATATCCCCTATCTCTAGTGTCAGAATTAATTGCCCCAAATCTTCAAAAGACACAATTTTTCTGAGCATCACCAGGGAAAATGGAGACAATAGGGTAGACAAGATTAACTGATTATGATCTTATGGGTTGAGCGAATAGTTTGAAATCATCTCTCTTGTGGAGAAAATTAAAAGGCAAAGTCAAGGATGAAGTTCTGGACTATCTTACCTCTCTAATCAAGAAGATGAAGTTGATCTGAACCAGTTATAAGATAAAACATACCCCCGCCAAAGAAGAATTCATCAAAAAGCTTTAGATCTTCTCACACTCCTCCAAAGCCGAAACCAAATCGGTGAAGTGGGGATCAGTATTCCAAGAGATGGCCAAGGAATGTAAGGTTCCTGAGACTTCCAACCTTGACTTAGCTATACCGATACTTGCAGCCCATCCCCCTGGTACTTTGATCCATGAGCCTATTTATGGGATGTTCTTCCTTGACGGTCTCAGCCAAATCAGATTCTTCAGATCTTCCGAGATACAGATCGCCGACAGTATTTTCCTATCAAGCATTCTCAAGATAATTCAATTTGGTCCCGATGGGGCAACCTTCTACGATTCGGTGACAGATGTGCTTATAAGAAGAAATTACATACCAAAGGACCCTTTTGAAGATGTCTAAACTATTTCTCCTTGTTTTCTTTTGTTTACTTTAGAAATTCTATTGTACTTGTGAATTTCCTCTGATCTTTAAGTAAATGAAAATAAATTTCCTTTTCATTCTTTTTGTAATTAATTTCATTCTTTTATTCTTTTGTAAATGTCGGATAAATTAACAACTCCAAAAAGCGAAAAAGAATGGTCTATGTGTTAAAGAACCCAGAAAGAGTAAAAGAGGGTAAAAAATGTTATTCATGTTTCATTTACTCTATTTTATGTAAGTATTAGATGTCATCATCAAATAGAGGGAGATTGTTGGGTCACCGATAATTTAAAGATGACCTCCCGATTTTATCTTAGTCTTTAAAGATACACCTTTTCTTTAGATGCTAAAATATTTATTTGTAATATTTTAGTATCGCACAATTTGTTCGGCAAAATCAAAGACTAGTCGGTTTTAAACAAGAAGTGAATCTACCGATGGGGATTAGAAGATGAACTTCCCGATTTTCAACTAAGCTATATTCTTCTGATTTGTGACAAATAGGACATTTTCCATCTCATCGGAGAAATGGTCCCTTGTCCCTTGCTGAGGAAGTCTTCGACAAAGTACTCCCAATTTTATACCTGATAGAGACATTCTCTAATAAACCTGAAGAAAGGATATTTTTCCTTTACACCTTTTTTTTCAGATATGGTCTACATCAAGGTTTGTAGCACGTCTATGCCCCATGATAAGACAAAAAGGACATCTTGTCCTTCTGAGGTCAACTCTGTGTTTCAATCCCAAAGTGACAAGTGTCTCATGCATTTAATGCACGTGGTAGTATTTAAAGCTGAAGACCATTCCCTGTGTTAATGTACATATGTGTATTAGGCCCAAGCCCATGGGCCCATATAGTCTGTGTATATATTTCTCTTGTATCTTCTAGTTTAGGTTAAGCCGCTATTTTACTTTCATCATATTGTACTTTTCTCTCAATCAATATATCGAAGTCATCAAGCCTTCAGCATAATCATCGTATCTTTCAATCATCATCATATTCTAACAAAACCTAAAAGTAACTCATAATCAAAGTAGGATTTAAGGGTCTTGATCGGTTGAAATCCGATGAATTTAGATGGATCGTATCCAATCTAATCATCCAATGGATGTTGGACTTTGTCATCCAATCATTTAATCCAATCCAATGTATGATTGAATTGGATCAGATCGATTCCATCCATTGGATGTTACTACTGGTTATCCATTCGGATTGGATCCATCCAATATTTTGATATAATTTTGAACCAATTAATCAATTGTTTCAACTAAAAATTCATATATATATTGAGTGAATTGTGGATTTTGTCTTGTGTTTTTTTGTTTTCTTTGACCATCGTCCTCATTCTATGTTTATTGTGGATATAGTCCTTGTGTTATGCAATATATTGTGGCTAGGGTCCCTAAACACTAACACTATTAACTTTGAAAGGTTAAAGGCATCATGTGCCTTATACACTATAGGTATAATTGTCAATTTACTTTTCCCTTTTAATTTAACCTATACACCTTTAAAACAAAGAATACTAAAGTGGATTTGGTCCCTATGCATCACTCATCATCTTTAAAACCCATCTATCATATCTCTTAATTTTTTTCAACCATTCTTTATTGTCAAAGTACAACAAAAAACTAATTTGTTAAAGTGCAAAAAAAGTTACTTGCATTTAAAAATAACAATTATTTGAAACCAACACTACATCCCAAAAGAGACAACCCATCAAAATAACAATTGTTTGAAACCAACATTAAACAACTTGTGGATGCGAAGGACAAACCCATCATTTATTGTGATGTATTAAACAACAATTTTTAATAGTACAATAGCCTCTTTTTCCTTCTTTTTAATTGTACATCTATCAGTCATAGTGATGTATTACTCAATAATATGTGCAAAGTTTTCAATAAACAACTTGTAGATGCGAGGGACAATCCCATCATTACTGCCTTGGAGTATATAAGGGAATATCTTAAGAAAAGAATTGCCAATGTCCATAAATTGATTGACAAAGCAGATGGACCACTTACACCAACGGTTACAAAAATGCTAAATCCCATCAAGACAGAGGCTGCAAAATACATAGTTATTTGGAATGGAGGAAATCAATACCAGGTAAGTGGCCCTTGGATGGACCAATGTGTAGTTGATGTCAACAAAAAAGTTTGTTCTTGTAGGTGTTGGGAGTTAACTGGGATATCGTGTAAGCATGCACTGGCTACAATATAGAACATGGCAGTAAATGGTGGAGATGTGTTACCTGAAGAATGGGTTCATCCTGTTTATAGGCTAGATACATGGAAGGCCATGTATAGCTTCAAAGTAAGTCCTGTAACTAGTAGATTGATGTGGCCAAAGTCTGATGTGGCCAAAGTCTGGTTGTCCCTCTACACTGACTCCACCGAAACATCACACAAGTAGGAAGACCAAGGAAGAAAAGAAGAAAGACAACAGAAGAGTTGAGTCAAACAATTGGGAAATGAAGTAAACTATCAAGGCTTGAGAAGACGATGAGATGTGTGAAATGCAAAAAACAAGGTCACAACTCAAGAACTTGTAAGGGACAGACAAGTGGGAACTAAATTGGTTGTTTTTTTCGGGATGTTATGTTGATATCAAACAATTGTTATTTTGATGAGTTGTCTTTTTCAGGATGTTATGTTGATATCAAACAATTGTCATTTTGATGGGTTGTCTTTTTTGGGATTTAATGTTGGTTTCAAACAATTGTTATTTTGATGGGTTGTCTTTTTGGGATGTAGTGTTGGTTTCAAACAATTGTTATTTTTAAATGCAAGTAACTTTTTTTGCACTTTAACAAATTAGTTTTTTGTTGTACTTTGACAATGAAGAATGAATGAAAAAAAAGTAAGAGATATGATAAATGAGTTTTAAAGATGATGAGTGATGCATACTGACCAAATCCATAATTCAGTATTCTTTGTTTTAAAGGTGTATAAGTTAAATTGAAAGGGAAAGTAAATTGACAATTATACCCATGATGTGCAAGGCACATGATGCCTTTAACCTTTCAAAGTTAACGGTGTTAGTGTTCAGGAACCCTAGCCACAATATATTGCATACTACGGGGACTATATCCACAATAAACTTAGAATGAGGATCATGGTTAAAGAAAACATAAAACCACATGGACCAAATCCACAATTCACTCTATATTTTTCTAATTTATTAAAACCACTATGTACATATATCAACTAAGTTAATAATATATAGTTATTAATTAGATGGTAGTTGGATGATAAAATTGGATACAGTGGCGGAGCCACATGTAATCTATGGGTTCTATTGACCCCTGTCAAAAGTTTAAAATATCTAGATTTAGCTTAGAAAATTCTTTTACCGTTGACAAATGGCTTGTTTTCATGATTAAAGAACCCATTCAATTTATATGAGACCCCACACATTTTATTCTTTTTCCACCAAAACCAAAAGAAACAAATTCATTTCAATGTGTTGTGTATTGTTTTGTTAATATATTTTAATATTAGCCATCACAATATTTTAGTTTTTCTGTAGTGTTTTATTTTAAATCAATTTCACTAGTTATTTTAACTTTAATATAAACTGGTTTAATATATGTTAATTGTTTTATATGCTGAAAGTCTCAAACCAAGTATCTAGATATAAATCATGTTAAATTATGCTATAATTTGCTTTTTGGTTTAACCGAAATAGTAAAAAAAAATAACCGTTTAACCCGAAAACGAAATAATCCGAAATCATTTTGGTTCGGTTGGGTTTTGGTTCCAAAATTTTTTTGTCACTTGTAAGAATCACTACTACAAATTATGCTTTTATAAACGGTTGTTTTTGGGCTTTATACGTGGTTTTGGAACCGCGTATATCGCGAGTGTTTGTAAAAGTATCGGGCTTTTATACGCGGTTCCAAAACCGCGTATAAAACTCAACTTTTATACACGGTTTCAAGACCGTTTAGAAAAGTAATATTAACCGCGTATAAAAGTGACCATCTTACACGGTTTTTAGATGAAACCGTTTAAAAAACCTCTACTAACCGTTTATAAAAGTATTTATCTTACACGGTTTTTAGATGAAACCGTTTAAAAAAGTCATACTAACCGTTTATAAAAGTCTATATCTTACACGGTTTTTTGCTAAACCCGTTTACAATTGTATTAATTTTTCACGGTTTTCATAACAAAACTGCATATAAATGTAACCATTAATAAAAAAAATTGCACACATTTATACACGGTTCTTTTACTAAAACCACGTATAATGAGTTATATTTATATTTTTAATATTTTCTTCGATTTTGTTACCATCCATTATTCCAAATGTTGGTGAAGCTGCATTATATCGATATGCTAAATTTTCAAATACGATTCATATTCGAATACTGGAACATGTCAAACACAATTCCAAATACAAAAATCAGCTAGACGCATAAATGTAGCATCTCGAAGTAACCATTAACCATTAAACTTTAAAAATCATCAACGTAAATGTAATATCTCAAAGTAACCAAACATTCTAATATTTTTCATCGTATACTAAGTCTAATAATTCTTAAAACAACCCCCCCCCCAAATTCATTACCAAGTTTTACTCTCTTTCATACGTTTCAAAGTGAACGATCTCGCAATATTGCAAGCAATCTCCTCAACTTGAGTACTTGTGAAAAGATTCGTGGTTGTCCATGTGTCCTATAAATAAATTTGAAAGTAGCTATTATTATAAATAAAATAAAGTGTTTTTTACAATATATAAATAAAATGAAAGCAATTTAAGAAGCACGTACCTTGAGAGAGGAGGCATATTGTTCATGCATCACAAATTGGAAGATTTGCTCCACTACATAGTAACCACACTCCCAACCATCTTGTTGTTGATTACACTAAAGTGTAAAAAAATTAGTGATTAAACATATTAAAGTACGAAATAAATTGTTGGGATATATAAATTATACCTTGTTTAATCTCCATGTAACCGAAGTGTTGGCTTGAGAAGACCTTGTGGCATGATTGTACTTTGCAATGGCCCTAAATGAAAAGTAACAAAACATTTGTGTTAATAGTCGATTACTATATAAATAAATTTCAATATACTAAAGTAATACATTACTTACGTGTCAATTAGGTCTTTGATCTTCCAAGTTTCGGTTGTCTTTCCGTTTGTCATCATTGAATCTAGTACATAGATCAAGCTACGTCTAGGCCTAATGATTAGTAGCGACCAATGGTGCCTAAAAATGTTCAAAATGGTAACTTAAAGTGTAAAACTTATATTATTATTATAATAGTAAGATATATAAGTATATATCTTACCCCTGTGAGTATGGTGCAAAAAAAAAACTCGTTTTCTTTTTGGTGCATCATTGTTGCCAAAATTGTGTTTGTGACACGAGTATCATCTCATCCAATTTCAAGTGCATTTATTGCTCCCGATGCTATAAACGCACACTTGTTCCTTGAATTTTGAGATATTATCTTGTGTAAATCCCTGAAAACATTAAAATATGATAACTATGTTGGATATTGTGAATATGCATACCTTCTTAATTGATAAGACATATATAAATATATATAAATATCGACTTACACTAGATACCAAGCGATGATGTTCTGGTCGAGCCACCCATTCGTCATTAATAACTTCAAGTCATCGTACTCGACCCCTATGTGCATAGACATATGGCCAAGGACCCCTGCCTCGACCAGAACCGTAACCCCAGTCGTCGGCCATTCTTTGCTGGAATGTAGGCGTTGAAATAGCTCATTCATCGTGGGCGGTCGATCCTGCATTAATTTGGGCAACGACTTGGTCTTCTTAACTATTTTTTTATTTTTCTGTGGATCGGATGCAGTGACTACTCTCTTCGAATGTGCCTCATCATATTTTTGTACCTACATTAATATTCCATTTGATTGAAAAGTTAATACTGTTAGGGAGATGAAACATGCATATACTTAAGGGTTGAGCGACTACGTGAGGGTGGATAGGCACAGTCGTGGGTGTCACTTGGGTGGCGGTCAAAACCTTGTTTGAATGGGCCATATCTTCCTTTTGTATGTGAGGCAGAATAGGTTCACTCATTGGTGGGGCAGATGTCACCGATTTATTGGAAGTGACCTATTAAGAAAACAACAATAATGTTAGTAAACATGATATGTATTGGAAAAATCTTACTCTAATCTAACATAAAAAGTAAAGCACATGACATGTATATACCTGTCGCAACACCACAGAACGTATCTCCCACTGGATGAAGTTCCCAATAGCTTGACCTAGTTTTTCAATATCAACATTTGGCATGGGCACCGGGAGGTCATACTCTTCACATCCATCCATAACCATGTCAACCTGAACCTTCATGAACCCCTCCTCCAACGGATTACCATGAAGAACGTCCGTTGATAAAGGATAGGCCAACCCCTTAGCAACTAGTATTTTGCCCCCCCCCCCCCCCCGGCACCGGAAAACCAAATCACAGTTTGTAGCTTCCTGAAAACGAAACACATAAACATCATAATTTTAAAAAAATGGTTCATTTCGAACTTATAAAATTGTAACACGCACACACACACACACACATACACACACACACATACACACACACACACACACACACAGATATATATATATATATATATATATATATATATATATATTACAACTCACCTTAATAGATTCGATTCGTGGATCCAAAGCAGTTGATCCAACACTGCTCTTGTTAACCATCGGGCTTCCTGCAGGGCTGACATTATTCCTCGATACTCGTTCTGCTTTAAGCTCTTTCACTTGTTGCTCCAGGTTAGATGTTCGTTCCTTCAGGTCCTTTATTACCTCATCTTTCTTGTTATGCCTTTTCCTTTTATTTCCAAAGCCTAGGCCCACACGTAGGCCAACGTTGTGACCGACACCCCGGGTGCGACCTGGGTGTTCGGGTCCTAACATCGCTGCCATGGGATCAACTGCCACTTCAGGGTCCCAATCTCCCTGAGAGAAATGTTTATCTTTTTCTATCTGTCATGTTAAAAAACAAGCAATTCAGGTAAGTAATTAATGATTATAAGCAGATTAGCAAACTTAAAATAAAGACATAATAACTTACTATATCTTCTACGATAGGCTTCATCTTATCCGGTAAGATGAATTCATCAGGGCCTGATTTCACCAGTCTCGCCAATATAAAGTCACGTGCCCTCTTACTATACATATTCTGTATCTCGGGCATTATACCTCAATCCTTATACGTCGCCCACGAATCTTGCTTCCATAGATACCCCCCTGATCCTAAGTGGTGGGGGTTATCATTCAACTTTGCATGCTCGCTGTTTTTTTGGCCTAGTGCCTTGGCATAATGAAAGTCACAAAATTAGGAACATATAAATCAGTATTAACACTAAAAACAATAAGTTTATTGTTATTACACCTCAAATTCCGGCGTCGATTTGAGCTTAACGAATTTATCCCAAGTATTCGGTTTAACAAACCTGTACTTACTGCACGGTGTTTTGTTTTTTCTCACGTATGATTTTACGAGCATCGACTTAAAGCTCCTCCATGAGTTGGAAGCAATCGACATCGTCTTTTTCTTCAACCGGTCATCCTCCTCTATATTCCACTTTTGTTGTTTGATCAAAATAAAGTTATTAAACTTTTTACCAACCGTACCAACCCCTCAAAGCCTACCTTCATGTCGAGATTGCGGGATTCCAATATTTTTTACACCGACTAGATAGTTTGTACAGAAATCAATCACCTCCTCGGAAGTATATCCTTCGACAATGCTGCCTTCGGGTCGAGATCGGTTCCTTACATACCCCTTTAGAAAACCCATATATCTTTTGAATGGATACATGTACCGTAGGAAGACAGGCCTGCAAAACTTTATTTCTCCAACAATGTGAGACACCAGGTGTACCATCACATCGAAAAATGAGGGCGGAAAGTACATCTCAAGTTGGCATAGAGTGATGATAATGCCTTTTTGCCATGAATCCAACACCTCTGGATCGATCACTTTCGAATGAATCATGTTAAAGAACAAGCAAAGCTTAGTAATTGTGTGTCGGATGCGGTCTGGTAATATACCATGAATTGCAATAGGAATCATGTGTGTCATCAAAACATGACAATCGTGCGACTTCATACCAAACAATTTCAAGTCCTTCATCGACACTAGCTTCTTAATGTTCGCAGAATATCCAGAGGGGACTTTGATATCATGCAAGAACTAACAGAATCTGGTTTTCTCAACCTTCGACAATGTATAGCAAGTCGGTGGCAAGTATGTACGTTTTCCATTATCAACAGGAGCAAGCTCTGATCGGATCCCCATTTCCACCATGTCTTTTCGAACTTTCACCCCATCTTTTGATTTTCCTGGAATGTTCAACAATAGACCTATCAAGCTATCACAAACATTTTTCTCAATATACATTACATCAAGACAGTGTCGCACACTCAGATGCTCCCAGTATGGTAGATCCCAGAAAATAGACTTCTTCTTCCAAATATTTTTGGGAGGAGTTGGACGACCTTTTCCGAACACAATGTCTAGATGTTTAACTCGAGAATATACAGTTCGTCCATTCAACGGTTGCCTTGTTACTCCATGCTCGATTTTCCCATCAAACAATGACTTCGGTTTACGGTATTGGTGGCTCTTCGGAAGAGACCTTCAATGGCCTATGTACACATGTTTCCCGCAATTTCTCAACCTTAGAGCATGTGTGTCATCTTCACATATAGGACATGTCTTTTCTCCCTTTGTACTGTAACCTGACAAATTCCCATAAGCCGGGAAATCGTTTATGGTGCAAAAAACCATGGCTCGTAGCTGAAAATGTTCCTTCCCGTGCGCATCATACACTTCGATGCCTGGACTCCATAATTCTTTCAAGCCTTCAATTAACGGAGCCAAATATACATCAATGTCATTCCCAGGTTGTTTGGGACCCTGGATTAGCAACGATGTCATGTTATATTTACGTTTCATGCATAACCATGGTGGAAGATTGTAAATGCATAGAAGCATTGGCCAAGTACTGTGACGACTGCTCATGCTTCCGAATGGATTTATTCCGTCAGTGCTAAAACCAAACTGAATATTCCTAATTTCATCACCAAAATCTTCAAAGATGTTGTCGATATTCCTCCATTAAGGAGAATCTGCTACATGTCTAATCTTCCCATCTTTTTTATGATCTTCAGCATGCCAACGCAACAACTTTGCTTCTTTGGTGTTTGCAAATAATCGTTTCAATCTTGATACGATTGGCAAATACCACAACATTTTAGCGGGAGGACCATCCTTTTGTTTCACATCACTATTGTCTTTCGTTCGGTTCTTTCGCTTATACCTCGATGTACCACATATGCGACACTCGTTTAGATCAGCATCTGCATTCCTATACAACATGCAATCATTTGGACATGCATGTATTCTCTCTATTTCCAATCCCATCGGACACATCAGTTTTTTCGCTTTGTATATCGAAACAGGTAATTCGTTATCATCGGGAAGCATTTCATGCAAAATCTCTAGCAAACTAGTAAAGCTTTTGTCACTCCAACCGTTGCTTGCTTTTAAATTAAACAGTTTCAACACAACTGAAAGTTTGGTAAACTTTGAACAACCAACATACAACGATTTTTCAGAGTCGATAAACAATTGTTCAAATTTGTCATAATCCTTATCGGCAATATTATCCTCCACGTCATGTAACATCTCATCTAAGTTATCACGGTTATCATTATCTAATTCATAGTTATCATCGGTATCATTACAATCTCGATCGACCGTGTAACTACAATTACCAAAATCCTCGCCATGTCGAATCCAACAGGTATATCGTTCCATAAACCCACGTACAATAAGATGTTCTTTAATTAAACTATGATCACTATATTTACAAAAAATTCTACAATCCCGACAAGGACACCAAATTTCACTTTCTCCAGTGTTCACCCGATTATTCTCAACAACCTCCATAAATTGATCAAGACGAGACATATATTTCTTTGTAGCTCGTGGTATTTGGTACATCCAATCATAACGATCCATCTGCAATATCGAAATAAAGTATTAATTGTAAATGCATGTATGACATGATCTCAAAAGGCTATAGGTGGCCATCCTAACCCACTTTTTGAATATTTGGTCTCATATGTGAGTGCTTATAACAGATTGATTACTTAAGAAAAATCCGACAGCATTTCCCCACAACTCCCCAAATATGTGTATAATAAAAACACATATCCGTAGGAGTAATGGGAAACGTCTACCGAATTTTTCTTAAATAAACAATCTGTTATATGCATTCACATTCTAAATGAGACAAATATTCAAAAAGCAGTCCCAAACAGGGGACTATCCGAAATTAATCTCTATTATATCAAAATTCGGACGGGCGACCTAAAGGTATCAAATGCATGAACTTGTATAATAAATCCATGCAAGAATCATGGGCAAAATTAATATAATTAATGTGTGGTATAGTATAATACCTTATCAGTGTTGTCGGTAATTGATCAGTCCAGTCTAATCGGTATGCGTGCCTATACAAAAAGCAAAGCTGCTAAGATCACATATATATAATTAAGATTACTTAAAAACATGATGTTAATGCATATAAAAGTAGTAATTAATGAATTATATGGTTAAGATTATCATCATACCTTAGTTTTTGTGAAGAATAATGCCAAAAACCATCAAAAAAACGTCCAAAAATCGTCAAAAAGGTGTTTTTTTTCGAGCATGAGCAATAATGGGTAAAAAACAGCGCCTCCTTTATGTTATTTATAGGTAAACCCTAATAAGGCCTTTTATACGCGGTTTTAAATAAACAACCGCGTATAAAAGGGTATGACATTTAGACGCGGTTATTTGTACTTTTGTACGCGGTTTTTAATAAATAACCGCGTATAAAAGGTTTAAATTTTTACGCGGTAATTTGTACTTTTAGACGCAGTTGTTTGTACTTTTATACGCGGTTGTGTATTAAAAACCACGTATAAAGGTTACCTTTTATTTGTGGTTATTTATTAAAAACCGCGTACAAAAGTGTTACTTTTATACGCGGTTTATTGCTAAAAACCGCGTGTAAATGTAGCTTGTACGCACAGTTTTGTTATCAATAACCGCGTACAAAAGTGACCCTTTCGTACGCAGTTTTTAATAAATAACCGCGTATAAAAGGTAACATTTATACGAGGTTTTATCGATGCAACAGTTTGTAATTGTCGAGTACCCTTTTTATACGGTTTTTAATCTAGAACTGTGTATAAAACCATATTTTTAGCAACGGTTCAAATTGAACCGTGTAAAAAGGTTCCAGATTCGTCCTTTATACGCGGTTTTTGTAAAAACAACAAAAAACGTGTACAATTAGACGCGTATAAAAGTCATTTCTGTAGTAGTGACCCTAATCACCTAAAAGTTTCTAGATCCGCCACTAATTGGATAGTCATTAGATTGAATCAGTTTTTGTGGATTATCGATTGTCATCAAATAACGGGACCGATTCAATTTAGATGTTGAAATCTTAGATCGATCCAATCTAATTACAATTGAATATCTGATTATTGTCGATCAATTTTAATTGAATCTGATGACTTTCTGCACCATTCAAGTAGATTTCAATATAAATTTACGTTCTCAACATTAATTTGAGTCCATTAAATTATTCAAATATATTATTTATAAAAAAACATTTTAAATAATAATCAAACTGCTCCATCCAATATATATATATATGGATGGAGACGAGTCAACCGTTTGTTAATTCGATCTCTACCGTTTAAATTCATACAAGATTTGATCCAGGCCGTTCAAATTCATTTTAACTCCACACTCTAACTACCCAGCCCACTCCAACACACCCCTTAATTTTCTCCCCCACGTCCCCCTGATTTCTCTCCCCCTTATGCTATGGGAAAAAACTTAAATTGAAACCATCCCTCATTGTCATCGCCTCTTCCCCCTTGTCTGGCAGTCCCTCCCCCTTCGGTTTCTGTAGATCCTTCATCTCTAAAATGTAATGAAATCCTGCAAAAAATTTAGATAATCTTGAATATCTTTTGTGATTCCATCGTTTTTTAAGATAAAAATCAGAATTTGAGTGAGAAATGGTGATCATGGCCCATGATTCTCCGTCCTCATCTCCGGTGAGGATCACAGTCTCTTTCTCCGGCGGATTTCGTAACTTCGGATTGACGAGTCCGGTGCACCGGACTTCCATTTCGAATTCTCCACTCAGCGATGGAGAAATCAGGCGGTTGAGTGGCGGAAGACGAGCTTCCGGCGTTGGCGGCAGCGGTGGTGGTGGTGGTGGGAGGTATCTTTCAATTAGGGTTTCTACTAAAAACTAAAAAGTTTTGCTTTTTATGGTTTTATTTGAGTTTGGTGTATTTGATCTGTGTTTTGGAAATTATGTGGTTTTTCAGTCTCTAATGATCAGGTTTAAGGTGCAAGGTTTCTCCACAATTTTGGTGTTTGGTGCAGACAAACATAGTCCAATCACTTATGAAGGAGCAAGAAGTGCCTCAGTAAAATTTCACCCTGAAACAGTGAGTTGCTCAAATCTTTTGTTAAATTTCACGTTTTTCCTCTCCGTCCCTTAAAATCATTTAATTATAATTGACAGCAGTAGAAGTGTGACACCTTTTTCCTAATATTCACAGTCTAGGATATAATGAAGATGCAAAAATGGGATTTTGATTTTAATGGTGTTGTGTTCTTGATGGTTATGATATTTGGGTTTTTAGATTTTCTTAGGATTTTGGTTTTTTGATGAGTTTTTTTAGCCTGTAAGGTTTGATGGAGAAGATGACTAGAGAGGTAGGGGTTGCCATAGAAGATGGTTCATTAGTTATTTTAGATCATTCAAAACCAAATAAAGATGAAAAAAAGTTGTCTCAGTTTAATCATGTCTTTGGTCCTACGGCTACTCAGGGTGATACTACTTGACCATTTTCTTCGGTTTTACTAGCTTTTTTTTGGCTACTTAAATTCTAACATTTTGCACTTTTATCAGAGGAGGTATTCGCTGACACTCAACCACTCATAAGATCCGTTATGGATGGTTACAATGTGTGCATTTTCGCCTACGGGCAAACGGGATCTGGGAAAACACATACATTGGTGAGATACATTTCAATTTTAGGTTTCAAGTTTGGTTTCTTGACATAAAACAGTCAAGCAGTGATATGTTTTTGTGATCAACTTTGTGATTCTAATATCATTTGGTTGATGATTCTGTTGATTTGATAGTATGGTCCTTCTGGTGCATCAAGAAAAGAACTGGGAATCAATTATTTAGCTCTCGGCGACCTCTTTGATCTATCGAATAGTAGAAAGGGTGCCATAAAGTACGGGCTTTATGTACAAATGGTAGAAATATATAACGAACAAGTCAGAGATCTTCTTCTTACCGGAGATTCTGCAACCACGATCAAATTGGAGATTCGTAGCTACACAACTGAGAACGGATTGAGCCTTCCTGATGCCACCATGCACTCGGTGAAGTCCACCAGCGATGTTCTAAACTTAATGAAAAGTAGTCAAGTGAATCGGGTTGTTAGTTCAACAAGACTGAACCACCAAAGCAGCTGATCCCACAGGTGCAAACAGTTTCTTGATTTTTAACCTTAAAAACAAGAATTCTAATGAATTCTAACGTATTTCTTGCAGCATATTGACGGTCCATATCCATGGAAAAGATGCATCTGGCGACACCATTTCGTAGTTGCCTTCATTTGGTGGATCTAGCGGGAAGCAAAGGTGGATAAATCAGAAGTCACCGGTGAAGGGCTTAAAGACACTCAGTATATAAACAAGTCACTTTCTTGTTTAGGAGACGTGATTACGACCTTATCTCAGAAGAACTCTTTACATTCCTTACAGAGACAACAAGCTGACACTACTCCTTCAGAACTCATTAGGTACATATATAATACAAGAAATGGAGTTAGTTTTTAATCAAAAGTAGATTGATTTACAAACGGGTTTCTTACAAAAATGCAGGAGGAAACACAAAGACTTTGATGTTCGCTCACGTGAGCCCAGAAGGTGATTCTTTTGGGGAAACAGTTAGCACATTGAAGTTTGCTCAACGTGCTTCGACTGTTGAACTTGGTGCAACACGTTTGAATAAAGAAAGCAGGGAATTAAATATCAATTAAATATCAGGTAAAGATTAAAAAAGCTTTAATCTTTCATATAAAGAATGTGTTTTGGGATTAAAAAGCTTTAATCTTTCATATAAAAGAATGTGTTTTGGGTTTAAAAAGCTTTAATCTTTCATATAAAGAATGTGTTTTGGGCTTAATTTATTCGCATGAATGGAACAGATTGAGACCCTTAAGAGACAATTGGCTGAAAAGGAACCACAAAGTGCACAAACTGTTAACAAATTAGAATCGAGATCTCCGCCATTACAGAAACCAAAAGCAATACCTATGATGATGAATCAAACTCCACCTCGATCAAGAAGGTTGAGCATAGAGAACAAATGTCCTCCACCCTAATTGTTGCCTGTACCAGTCTCCCTCAATCGGTCAGGGTATCCTCGTATCATCCGGCGATGAAAAGAGTCCAAATAGCAGAGCAAGAATTATAGAAGTTCCATCGCTTGTGCTACCAAAAACACTTGAACCTGCTCAAGTTTCTATCAGAAATGAGATCATAATCTCTTCAGAAAGCAAGGCGGTTGGCATTGCAAATGGGAAATCATCATCATCCCATATAAGGAAATCACTTCGAACGATTGGGAAACTAATTAATGGGTCTGAGAAAAGGTGGGTGTAGTTTTTCATCTTGAAGTTGTTTTTGTGAAACCAATTTTTTATGAAGTTGTTTACAGGATTGAAAATCAGAAAATGAATGAAGTAGTTGAGCATCACCGATGGCAAGTGTTGGTAGGCCATCAAGATGACAATCTCTAACTGGGATTCAACCATCGAGAAGATCTTCCCTTGGAGGAGTTGAGAATTGTAAGTTTTAGAATAATAAACTGTTGAAAACTGATCTTGTGGTACAAGTAACGATTGATATGGGTTTGTTTGTTAAGGTTGAAAGGGTGCGAAAACGCCTCTGGTCAATTCTTCAAGCGATATGAAGAAGTGGATGTGAGATTTTTATGATGGCTTTTGCGACCAACTGAAACTAACATGATTGATGATAGTAATGGCGGGTGCTTTGACTTGGAAGCATACTATTTTTTTATTTTTGACATTGTTGAGCTATGATTTTACGGAAGAATGAGAATCTCTCAATTTTAGATGCGATTTTAGTGTTAGTGTAGAAAAGAATATTTTTGAAATTCTTACATGATTAATAATTAATTACTTTGATTCTGAGCATTTTGTTTTTTTGGGATAAAAGACACTCTTCAATGAGAAATTTTCATGAAATATATGGATGTTTGTATGTTTTGGGAAGTTTATTAATCATGTAACAAGGATCCAATTTACTTGTATTTTTCCCCTATAAATACTAATATTATCAACTTTTAAATAATGAGATCCTTATGTTAAGTTGAGATTAAGTTGGCAAAATATGGGTATCTTTTTATAGAGTCGGAAATCCAAGTTCAAACTTTGTTCCCAAACGGACCCATATATGGTTGAGCGAATTGCTTGTCATGTATTGATATTATATTTTATTGTGTTTATGGACTCTGATGTTTTCACTTATAAAAATTATGTTCTTTTACAACCGTAACATCATTTTTACTTTCTACTTATTCAGTTATTCTCCCACTCTACATGAGATGACAACAAAATATGTTTCATGTTTTAACAAAAAACACGTATTTGTACTCTTCATTCTTGATCACTTTCTTACATTTATTTGAGCTTTACCCATTGCATTGTGTGGGTACATAACTAGCAAGTTCTAATTCTATTTGTGTTATTAAAGAACAGGTGGTTGAAACAAAACTTGCTTTAAGCTGTGTGCGACAACCAATCTACAGAACTGTCCTTGCTACCCTTATCACTTGCTCTTTTAGATGGACGTGGAGATGACATCGATATTGGAGGCTTTGAGGATAGACAAAATAATACTTTCTTACAAAATTGTCATCCATTTGAACTATCAGTGTGTTATATTAATTTTGCAATTATAAGTTTCATCCATGTGAATGATATGTGTGTTTTGCGTTTATGGAAAGTTATAGTTTGACTAAGCTTCTTGATCGATTGAAAAAAAAACATCGCCAATAATGAAAAGTGACCAATCAAATAACTGAAGATTAAAGTCATGTTGTATACCCGACCAACGGACGGGTATAACACTTGTTAGTATGGGAATACCAGTTTGGCGTATGACATTTTAGGGTCAAAGCTTAAGGGGTATTTTAGGTATTTTATAAATAGATATGACAAATGACAATGGAGAATTTTATATTTTATATTTTATATTTTATATTTTATATTTTATATTTTATAATACATTATCTTGTAATATGAACTTTAAAGGCAAGTAGTGTAGGATTTGTGCTCTTATTTAGGGCTAAGTTATTATATTATTAGCATGGATATTTGTACCTTTGACACCTTTCCTGTTTTGGTTGGATGGTTTGGGAGGCAAGATTTATTTATTTATTTATTTATTTATTTATTTAATCATTATTATTATTTTATTGTAAAACTTTGGTTACTGTAATCAAACAAAAACATCCAAAATAAATTTACAGAACTCATTCCTTGGTTACTGTATTTGCAAGAAAATAAGTGGATTTTTGAATTATGTTTTATTATTACTAAATCAAGTATGTAAATTAAAAATAGTTAAAAAGAAAATAAATTAAACCCTATGAAAAGCAGTTATAATATATTTAATTTTTTAATAGCATTATTTATAGTTATTATATCGTATTATATTCATTATCTTTAATATAAAAAAATAAAAATTGATCGATGAACCTGACTTGTTTTAACTGATGTGAAACTTTATACAATTGACATAAATGTGAAGTTTTAAAAAATATATATGATTACCAATAATATAATTAAGGGGTTGTTTGGTTTTTTTAAAAAACCTCTTAATGACTCTCAAGTCTGAATCATTCAGACATTTTTACACACCACCTCTTATTAACCATAATTAAAATAAGACTTCAGACTTTAGACCACTTAAAAAACAAACGAAACCTAAGAGTAAACTAGGATTTAGTCCTTGTGGTATGCGAACTTTTACAAAAATAGTCCATAGACTTCATTTATTATGGATTTGGTCCATGTGGTATGCACTCTTTGTTGGATTTGGTTCCTAGACCAAACGTCGTCCAACAGGTCCGTTAAAGTTGAGGGCATAAAGGTCTTTTCCATTTTTCATTTTTTTAATTAACTTTTTTAAATCAGGGGCCAAAATGGATATATTAAGACTTGGAGGGCCAAAGCATTAAGTTACATATTATGATATATATAGAGTTGAGTTCAAACGAGAATGCTAACTATTAAAGAAAACACAAGAACGACTGTTAATGTACAAAATCATACATGATTCACACGACTTTGCCATGTGACTTAAGTCGCGGTCAAAGTCGTCCGCCTCCATTTTTGCCTGTTAATGTAAAATCATATGTGATTTTGCACATGATTTGTTGTTCTCGTGTTTTCTTAAATAGTTAGTGTTCTCGTTTGAACCATACTCTCTGTTTCTCTCTCTTTATATATATATATACACACACACACACACTCAAACAGTTACAGGGATGAATATTGATGCCTACTCTGTCACTGACCACCATCGTTTAACAGCATCTACCACCCATCCACTATGACCCTCCGTGAAACCACCTGTTAGTTCCACAATGGAAATGACATTCACACAAGTATTATAGGGGGAGGGGGAGTTGAATACAATACACATAGAAAAATACTTAATTTTAGTTCTTATTGATTTCTCAAACAAGAATTACACTTACAAACAAGATTATAACAGAGGAGAACAAATAAAATCTATTCTAACAATCTTTCACAAAGAAGAAAAAAAACTTGAAATACAACTTGAAAACAGTAAGTTCAAATCAATGCAAGTTCTTAGAGAGAGTAAGGAGTTGTCGATTTCTGCTTGATCACTTAGTAAATTCTTGAAAGCATAACGTTGCAGGGTGTTAATGTACATATGTGTATTAGGCCCAAGCCCGTGGGCCCATATAGTCTGTGTATATATTTCTCTTGTATCTTCTAGTTTAGGTTAAGCCGCTATTTTACTTTCATCATATTGTACTTTTCTCTCAATCAATATATCGAAGTCATCAAGCCTTCAGCATAATCATCGTCTCTTTCAATTATCATCATATTCTAACATGGTATCAGAGCTGCAGGTTTGCTTTCTTCCTCTCTCTCATCGTCACCATCGTTCTCTCGCCGTCACCGTCGACAACCGAAAACCCAGCCGCCGACAACCGCCTATAAACCCTAGCCGTCGCCGCCCTCTCTGTCTCTCGTCACCTTCGAATCGCACGAGCCGCCCTCTCTGTCTCTCGTCGCCTTCGAAACCCTAGCCGCAGAACCGGAAGAACTCTGGTCGCAAACTCCATACCGGTCGCACCACTCTACCGGTCGCACCCCATACCGGTTCATACCGGTCGGTCCATATACCGGGCGCATATATCGATCTTCATACCGGTCGCATATACCGGTCACATATATCGGTCCATACCGATCGCATCCTACCGGTCGATAACTCCATACCTGTCAATACCGGTCGATCACACCCTACTGGTTCATACCGGTCGCACACTACCACCGGTCCATACCGGTCGCTCACCCTACCGGTTCATACCGGTCGATACTACCGGTCGCATCCTACCGGTCGATTCTACCGGTCGCACACCATGGCTGCCAATCTCGCTACTGATAGTGTCCTCTACACTTCCCACCCCAAGTCCAAGGGCAAATGGACCAACAGCAATCATCCCAAATCTGTGGGAAAGACGAACACATCTGAGTGTGCTTTTTGCCATTCTACTGCTCCATCTGCACAACCAACATCTGAGGTGCCTGCTGAGTCTTTGGCTCCTGGAATGTCTCAAACTCAGAATGTTAGACGATCAGATCGGGTAAGACAAGTTCCTTATCATCTGCGTGATTATCATGTTTATGTTACTCTGCTGTCAAATCACGAACCTACTTCCTACAAGGAAGCCTCCTCTAACCCTGATTGGCAGAAAGCTATGGATGAGGAACTTCAGGATCTTGACAAAGCTCAGACATGGGAATATGTCCCTCTTCCTCCGGGCAAGTCACCCATTGGCTCCAAATGGGTGTTTAAAATCAAGACAAAATCCGATGGGTCTATTGATCGGTACAAAGCTCGCCTTGTGGCCAAGGGCTTCAATCTAGAGTATGGTATTGATTATGAGGAGATATTTGCACCTGTTGCTCGAGTCACTTCTGTTTGCAGTCTTCTAGCCATTGCAGCTACTAAACAATGGCCTCTTTTTCAGATGGATGTTAAGAATGCCTTCTTGAATGGTGACTTATCTGAGGAAGTCTACATGACACCTCCTCCGGGCGTTCGACTTCCACAAGGTCATGTTTGTCGACTTTAGAAGGCTCTTTATGGACTCAAGCAAGATCCGCGAGCTTAGTTTGAGAAGTTCAACTCCACCTTCATCTCTCTGGGTTTCGCACCGAGCAACTACGATTCAGGACTGTTTACTCGGACCACTGAGGCTGGCACAATCTTACTTCTGTTATATGTGGATGATATGATTATTACTGGAAGTGACTCTACTGGCATAGCTCATCTCAAGACATCTCTCAACTCCTGTTTTGAGATGAAGGATCTTGGTTCTTTACACTATTTTCTTGGTCTTGAGGTGATCTCAGATCCGTCAGGAATTTATCTTTGTCAAGCCAAATACACCTCCGATCTCTTGACAAAAGCTGGGCTTACTGACAACAAAACTGCATCTACTCCTCTTGAGCACAGCCTTCATCTGGCTCCGAATGCTGGACCTCCTCTGCGTGATCCTACTCTGTATCGACAGTTAGTGGGGTCACTTGTCTACCTGACAGTGACTCGACCTGACATTTCCTATGTTGTCCATACAGTCAGTCAGTTCATGTCCACACCCTGTTCAGATCACTATGCTGCTGTCCTTCGCATCCTTCAATATTTAAAGGGGACCATGTTTCACGGTCTTCATTTTTCATCCGCATCCTCATTGACTTTGCGAGGATTTTCTGATGCTGATTGGGACAGTGACATTACGGACCGTCGCTCTACTACTGGCTACTGTTTCTTTCTTGGAGACTCTCTCATCTCTTGGAGGAGCAAGAAACAATCTCTGACAGCTCGATCCAGTACTGAAGCTGAGCATCGAGCACTAGCTGACACGGCTCAAGAACTTGTGTGGTTACGCTGGCTACTCTCTGACATGGGGGCACCTCAACATTCTCCAACCCCTTTATGGTGCGACAACAATAGTGCTCTTCAGATTGCTCACAATGACGTTTTTCACGAGCGAACGTAGCATATTAAAATTGATTGTCACTTTGTTCGTCAACACGTGACTCGTCAGACTATTCAGCTTCTTCCTATTTCAACTATTGATCAACCGGCCGACATTTTCACTAAAGCTCATCTACCAGGACGGTTTCGTGATCTAGTTTTCAAACTCCATCTGGCTCATTCTTCTCCCGATTGAGTTTGAGGGGGGATGTTAATGTACATATGTGTTTTAGGCCCAAGCCCGTGGGCCCATATAATCTGTGTATATATTTCTCTTGTATTTTCTAGTTTAGGTTAAGCCGCTATTTTACTTTCATCATATTGTACTTTTCTCTCAGGTTTGACAAGCGGTAAATCCATATAGGTGGGAATCAAAGAGAAAATAAGATTAAGGGACTGTTTACCAAATTTTTACTCGGGTAAGCGTTAACGGGTAAAATTCAACATTATTATTTACTTGACGGGTACGAGTTTAATCAACCAAAACGGTATCGTATGCAACAACTTTCCTGGTAAATGCTTACCACGTGATAAGAGTCTTCGCCGTCACTTACTGGGTAAAACTCTCAATCTTTGCCTTAGTTTTTACCGGGTAATATTATTGGTCTTTGCCATATTCATCTGTAAGGTAATGTAACTTAGTAAATGCTTACCCCGGTAAACATTTGGTAAACGACCCCAAAAAATGTTTCGTTCTCTTATAATAAAACGATATTTGATTTGTTGTATAATTTAATAAAAACTATTATTAATCAAACGTTTTGATATAATTTTTCAAAAATATTTTAATTTGTTTAAAGTTTTTATTTTTATTTTTTAGCTTTTGTGTTTCTACATTTTTAATTTCATATTTTTATGTATTTATTTAATCACATCAATCATAATTTTATGGATTTCCACACGTCACGAACTCATGGTTTAAATAAGGTTGTAAAACTTTTCAAGTTTCATCTTGAATATCTGATCATTGACACTATATAATAATAATATGCATATAGCAGTCGGTTCAAATAAAAAAATTAAATATCATGAGAAAGTAATAATGAAAGGTTCATATGTGCATCATTTGAGAAAATCTGAAATATCTATTTGAAGATACATATATGAACCAATGTTCCAGATTATTCATGTGGATTCACAAATGCATTTTCAAATAAATTTTTTTACTTAGTCACATATGAACTTTTGCTTAAGTATTTTTTCCTTTTTACTTTCTTATAATGTTTAGGGCCCTTTTATTAAACACTTATCTCGTAAGCGCTTACCGAGTAATTTACTTTACTGGAATATGACAATAGCCGAAAATCTTA
The DNA here is from genome assembly GCA_954870635.1 of Arctium minus. Lineage (NCBI taxonomy): Eukaryota > Viridiplantae > Streptophyta > Magnoliopsida > Asterales > Asteraceae > Arctium > Arctium minus. The sequence continues at coordinate 51,836,855 of OX941084.1, forward strand.
TCCGAGAGCGATGATAAGGATTGAGAGGCTTACCCGGTAAGCACTTACCGGGTAAATTGTTGTATACAATATCGTTTTAATGTACTACAATTTTACCCAATAAATTAATTTAGAGTGTTAACTCTTACCAGTAAGTGTTTACCGGGTAAACATTTTGGTAAACGACCCATTAGTCTTCTTATTTGCACCTCCCACTATATATATATATATATATATATATATATATATATATATAAGACACGTAAAAATTTTAATATCATCGTGTCATTGAATAAAATAAAAATATATACACACACTAATATATGTGTGTGTGCGCGCATATGCATATGCATACACACACACACACACACACACACACACATATATATATATATATATATATATAAATACACGTGACATACAAATATGTCGATTTATGTCACATTTTGAAAAACGTCATGTTCTCGCCGTGACGTATAGAACCTGACCTCTTTGTTATAGCACGCCTTACATTATTTAAAACCTTGATAAAAAAATCCATAAAAAATGTAGAGTGAATTGTAGATTTGGTCCATGTGGTTTTGTGATTTCTTTGACTATGGTCCTCATACTATGTTTATTGTGGATATAGTTCCTGTGGTATGCAATATATTGTGGCTAGGGTCCCTAAACACTAACACCATTAACTTTAACTTTAAGGGTTAAAGGCATCATGTGTCTTGCACATTATGGGCATAATAGTCAATTTACTTTCAACTCTCAATTTAACCTATACACATTTAAAACAAAAAAAAAATACTAAATTGTGGATTTAATTTTTTTTCATCCAATCTTCATTGTCAAAGTACAAGAAAAACTAATTTGTTAAAGTTCAAAACAAATTATTTGCATTTAAAAATAACAATTGCTTAAAACCAACACTACATCATAAAAAAGACAACCTATCAAAATAACAATTGTTTGAAACCAACATTACATCCCAAAAAAGATAACCCATCAAAATAACAATTGTTTTATATCAACATTACATCATGGAAAAGTAAACCCATCAAAATAACAATTGTTTGATATTAACATAAGATTTTAAAAAAGACAACCCATCAAAAAATAACAATTGTTATTTTGATTATTGGGCAAGAAGTTTCTCATTTAAAAGGAAAGGAGGCAGCAGACAAGTAACTACTACTTTCTTGCCCATATTTCCACACGCCTCTCGCAACTTTGCTTCATTAGCACATATAATTTCATATTATATTCTTCGTAAGCATTTCAGCATGTTTCTAAAATATCATAAAATTCACATTTTTTAGAGTTGTTTAAAGATGCATTAAATTGAATATAACTTTAAGTTGTGTGATTTCATAAAAGAATTCCTATTGATTGATTGAGCTTTTTGATAATTTTAACATGTAATGAGTTTTCATCTTTATTAGTGCATGTGTAGCATTTAGTTGATGATGAACTTGTAATGAGAGTTTTTATCTCTATTATACCCGTTACGATGCCACTTTTTGTTATTTTATTTATTAATTTCTATTTTTTAATTGTTTTTGTTATGTTCATCCTTGTATGATATGTTTAATAGGCAACCCATCAAAAAGACAACCCATCAAAAAAGACAATTGTTTTTAATGAGTTGTCTTTTTTAAGTTTTTATGTTGATATTAAACAATTGTTATTTTGATGAGTTTACTTTTTCGGGATGTAATGTTAATATAAAACAATTGTCATTTTGATAGGTTGTCTTTTTTGGAATGTAATGTTGGTTTCAAACAATTGTTATTTTGATAGGTTGTCTTTTTTTAGAATGTAGTGTTGGTTTTAAACAATTGTTATTTTTAAATGCAAGTAATTTGTTTTGAACTTTAACAAATTAATTTTTCTTGTATTTTGACAATGAAGATTAGATGAATTTTTTTTTAAGAGAGATGATAAATGAATTTTAAAGATGATGAGTGATGCATAGGGACCAAATCCACAATTTAGTATTTTTTTTATTTTAAAGATGTATAGGTTAAATTGAGAGTTGAAAGTAAATTGACTATTATGCCTATAATGTGCAAGGCACATGATGCCTTTAACCCTTAAAGTTAATGATGTTAGTGTTTAGGGACCCTAGCCACAATATATTGCATACCACAGGGATTATATCCACAATAAACATAGTATGAGGACCATAGTAAAAGAAATCACAAAACCACAAGGATCAAATCCACAATTCACTCAAAAACGTATGCCACTGTGATGAATGAGGTTGTTGGACCTGCTTTAACTCTTAATTAATATCGGAATGAACTAACGAAAACTATGAAGATGGACAACATCGTCCTGTTGAAGCAATAAAAATGTCCATGTGCGTTCGTGGTAATAAAATGTCATAGTTTAATTCAAAGATAATTAATGTTACTAATTAATTAAATATTTATTAAATGAACATTAATATATGTTTTTAGGAAATTCAAATTTCATATATATTTTTCTCATCTTTTTTCCTCCTCTCATTTTTTTGGTAACATATGTGCATACATATGCATAATTAAATATGCATATAAGATGAACATGCTGTGAATACAATATAAACAATCTTAATATAAATTTCTTACTATAATGTTTACAAAGTGTTCACAAAGTGATATGTTTAAATTTAGTTTTATTGCTTTAGTTGGTGTTTAGAAAATATACCAGATCACTGTAGATTGAAAGTGTGTTCACAGTATGTTCACAAACTATAATAATATGTTCACAAACAATAATAATATTTTTAGAAAATGTTCATAATATGTTCACTTTGTATTTACATTCAATTTTGTGTGTATGTTACAAAGAGAGTAGACGACAGGATAGAAAAGAGAGAAGAGAGTTTTTTAAATTATATTAAATTTATTTTTTAGACTAATTTTTGTGATGCAAATTAGATCTTATGAATTTCTCAAATTAGAGAGTTCTAAAAAACAGACCCCCTATTTAATGAATCATATTTATAAATTGGGTTTCGGTGAGAAGTTGAGTTATGGTGAGAAACGTGAGAAGTGGTTATTGACCGTTGGATGAGAAATTGAAGCACATTAGAATGAGATACACCGAGATGCACCAGATCATTTTCCTTCTAAGTCCCAATTCATGGGAGGGCTTAAGATTAAAAGAGATCAACGATTCAGATACATTTCTCACCGTTAACTCAATTTTCCACACCATCTTTCGTCTTATATTTATATACGATGGTACATTAAGCATACCAGCTTCAATTTCCACTACTAAATTATCACATAATTAATATCTGAAATTATATATGCTGGCTGTAACAGAAAATGGTGTATTTATTTAATAATAATAAAAAATAATTATACTTGCAACTAATTTAATTAAAAGAATGATTAAAAATTTAAAACCAACCAAATTGCAACTACTAGATTCGCAAGGGCAAAATGGGTATTTGGAGATGGATGTTGCTAGAATTAAGATAAGCCATAACCTAAACAACTTTCTAAAAATGGAATAATTAATTAAATATAAAAACAGCAATGATTAGAGGAAAGGAAAGAAAAGAGATTAGGGTTAAAACTCAAAAGACACTCCAAATGCCAACCACCTTGTTTCATAGCAATTAATTTCTTGGTCAGCGAAGTTTGTTGTGTCTCATTACTTCTCTCTGCCAAAAGGACTAAATCTCCATTAATGAATCATGAACAAAGAATTGCTTTATTCATTCTAACTTTGACATTAATTTCTCAATCTTGAATCAGTCTCAAAACCACAAATTCAACAACTTCAGTCACCTATATTAACAATTAACTTTCATGGTATTTCGAACCATGAAATTTAAGATCTGGGTTCAAAATTTGAGCTTATTTTGTTCACCAAATCAAGATGAATTTACATCAATTAATGTAAAGACTTCATTTTTCTTGAAAGAAAATGGAATTCAACTCAAAATAATCGATAATATTAAAAAAAAAATGGAATCTTTAAATACTGGGTTTTATTCGATTTGCCCTAAAATGGGTTAATTGTTGTTTGTTATTACAGAAAATCAAGATGAAGAAGACGATCCGTTAGTAGAAGCTTGAAGATGAAGATCACCGCTTCCATTTTCTTGATGAGTACTGTCATTACTCCGTACAACGCCGGCGGCAGTGGCGGTGGTGGTGGCGGTGGCTGTAGCGGTGGTGGGAGAGTTATTATGATCTCTTTTCCTAAAAGTGTTTTTGTTATTATGCATCCAAACTTTAAAAATCCCTCTTCTGATTCCGATCTCATTGCAAAAATCCGTAACCATCTTATCACCACATCTCTGCATCTTCCACCCAACTTCCTCCGCAAAAGCCAACATCTTTTCCTTCTGATCTTGACTGAATTTCGTCCGGAATCTTTTCCTGTTTTCAATCTTGATCGGCATCGGCGTTCCGGGTGTCGCCACCGTGTGGTTTTGGTCCGCCGCCGTGCTGAGTGAGAGAAGCAGGTGGGGTCCGTAGGCGTAGTTGGTTGGTTGAGGAGGAGGTGGCGGCGACGGTGGAGATGGTGAGGTGGAGGTTGAGGTTTGGTGGGCATGACGGTTGAACTCGATGAAGTGGTTGTTTCTGGTGGCGGTGGTGGGGAATTCGCTGGTGGGTCCCCGGCGGTGGAAGTTGCGGTGGCAGCCACAGGCGGCGCATTTTAGTGAGGTGGGTTCGGTTGGGGTGGAAGTGGGTGAAGGCATGAACTCACCGCAGCCGTCTAAGGCATGTCCCCCTATGGTGGCGGCGTGGTTCTTGAGACATTCTCTATATGTCACCACCGTAGGCGGCGGCGGATGGTGGTGGTTGGTTTTTCCGTTTGAGAAGGAAAGTAGTTTGATTGATTGGGTATGAAGTGGGGTTTCACTTTCAGGGTCTGGGATTTGGGTGGTGGGGTGTTGTTGTTTTAGGTCCATAATTTGATGCTAAAAGAATGACACAGGAAATTTGAGATTTTGATGATTTTTTTTTGGTATAAAAAATGGGATTTTGATGATTTGTGATGAGATATGTTGGTGATGAGAAGAGAAATGCATGCTCAAAATGAAAAGCACTTTGGATTATAAGGGGGGAGGGAATTTATACATCCTCCAAATACACTATATGGACATGCCATCCACTAAAATAATTAATATATGATTTTTACTTTTTTTGTTTTTGAAAAAAGAAATTTAATGTGAAGTTTTAAATCGGTATTATATTGTGATTATACCCAACAAATTTTCCATCATTTATACAAAGTTAAACGAGTAATTTAACATTTAATAGTATTTAATTATTGAAGGAGAACCAAAATTGTCTTTTATATATATATCTTCTTATCAAACGTGTTTTAAAAATGTGGGTCAAAGCATGGACAAAGCGAACAATATTAAGTAAGGTTGTTGTGGGATATTATAATAAATGTCTATATACTTTTAATGGTAACAAAATGAAGGAAATTTGAAAACTAAAGATATAACATATGATATTTATCTTTAAGTTGTTCATTGAACTAGTTAATACGTTAATTATTTAAAAAAAAGTTAATAAGTTAATTTATTTATTGAAAAGTTAAACTAGTAATTTGTAATAAAAAATTATTTTATAAGTTACACGTTAATTATAAAATGTTAGACAATTAAGTGTGATATATGTACATATTTATATTAGAGGGTTTAGAGTGTAAATTTCTCTTATATATATATCCTTGATTGTAATCGTGTTTCACAATAATACAATACACAATTATCAAGTTTATCTTGGTATCAGAGCCGCCGCTCCTAAAACCCTATTAGCGGCCGCTAAGGCTGTAAACGAACCGAACGAACACGAACGGAGGCTTGTTCGTGTTCATTCGTTTAACTTAACCGAACAAACGAACGAACACGAACGGTAAACGAACGAAATATTTTTTGTTCATGTTCGTTCGTTAAGAAAATATGTTTGTTCGTGTTCGCTTATGTTCGTTCATTAAGAATTAAACGAACGTAAACGAACGTAAACGAACAATCTGTTCGGCTACGTTGATGACACCATTCCCTGTCCACTGATGATTACCCCATCATCGTCATCATCTGGAAAAGAATCCATAGCCACCACAGTACTGCCACCACAACCAAACCCTGACTACACAGCATGGGTTTCCAATGATGCACACGTACGAATGTTGATTACTTCTACAATCTCCGAGGAGTCATTCCAACACGTTCAAGGACTTAACTCTCGTGATCTTTGGTTGTCCCTCGAACGTGCCTACGCTCCTCACACATCATCCAGGGAATACACCCTAAAAACTCAGCTTCTTAAACTAGAAATGAAGCCTGATGAAACCTCCTCCGCATACCTGAATAGGGCTCAGGAATATGTTGATGCTCTCGCCAATATAGGCGAACCGATGAAAGAAAAAGATTTGGTGATGTTAGTTATTTCAGGCCTTAGAGAAGAATACAACGGGTTGAAGTCAATACTCCTTGGTCACCAGTTTCCAACTGCCTTTGCAGAACTCAATGGCTTGCTTTCCGACCATGACTACATGATCAAGAAGTTTCCGACTGACCTCTCTCCGCCTCAAGCATTCACGACTGTCACGAACAACCGCAACTCAGCGGTTCCTGGTGCCATCTCAAATACTCCTCAACTGGATCAACTTCAAGGGATTCAACAGCTTCTGTCACAACTTGGTCTTCAAGTTCAGCCTGTTAATGCACAGCCTGCACAGACCTTTTACACCAACAGATCTGGGAATAACCGTGGTCGTGGACGTGATTCTAGACGTGGACGCGGAAACTACAACAACAGAAGTCAAGGAGGAGGTAACCGTAATCAGTTTAGTTGGGCTTATAATCAAAACAATGTTTTTGGCACATGCAACAAGTGTGGGATTGGTCATATCCCGTCTCTTTGCCCTAATCGTGACCCTGCCACTATGAGGATGAAACAACCACCTTTTACCAACTGTATAGAGTACCGGTCACAAGCTTGGCTTTCGGACACTGACTCTAGCCATCATGTTGCACCAGACTTATCTAGCTTCGATAACTCTGAGGCGTACTACGGTGAGGACAACCTTCACGTTGGCAATGGTAAGGGTTTACCCATCCTACACATTGTTTCCTCACATCTTTCTTCACCAAATAAAACCTTTTCCCTTACAGACATACTACACGTACCTGACATAAAACAAAACTTACTTTCTGTCCAAAAATTCTGTCTTGATAATCATATGTATTTTGAATTTCACTCTACTTTCTTTGCTGTGAAGGACAAGTTTACACACACTATCCTCCTCACGGGTCCAAGTAATGGTGGTCTCTACCGCTCGTGCTTCTTCCACTACATGGCACCAAAGACTTGGACATCCACATCCACAACTTTTGAAGTCCATGTTGTCTAAATACAGTTTACCTTTACAAAATAAGTGTGCTAGTGTTTTTTGTGATTCATGTTCTGTTGGCAAATCGTCCAAACTTCATTTGTTACCATCTACTTATAAAAGTTCGCACATTTTGGATTTAGTTTTATGTGATGTATGGGGCCCCGCTCATGTTCCTTCTTTTGATGGTCACAATTATTTTCTGTTGTGTGTTGATCATTACTCCAGATTTATGTGGATTTTTCCATTAAATTTAAAGTCTGATGTTTATGCCACTTTCAAATGGTTCCTTGTGATGGCTGAAAGGTATTTTCAAACCAAACTAAAATCTGTCCAAACCGACTAGGGAGGCGAGTTTCGGAATCTCTCCCAATTCTTCTCTCTTCTCGGCATCACCCATCTCCTTTCATGTCCACATATAAGCGAGCAAAATGGGTTTGTTGAACGACGACATCAACATGTTGTTGAAACCGACCTTACTTTACTCGCTCAATCCAATGTTCCACAATGATTTTGGCATTTTGCTTTCGACACCGCAGTTTATCTCATTAATCGAATGCCATCCAGAACCAACTCAAATACCTCACCCTTTGAACATGTGTTCAAGCACAGACCCAATTTTTCCTTTCTTCGGGTTTTTGGATGCCAATGCTACCCTCATTTCCGTCCATACAATAAACACAAAATGGACTTTCGTTCTACACCTTGTGTGTTCCTTGGTTACAACACCAGTCATCATGGCTATCGGTGTTATGACCCACAGTCTGATCGTATTTACGTGGCCCGTCATGTTCGATTCAATGAACAATTCTTTCCTTTCCAAACATCTCCTACACTCAACCCAACTCCAACCACCCAAAATCCCTACGTCTCCACCTATCCCAATTCTGACCTACCACCCACCGATCCACCCTCCATTGAACCTAATACACATTCTACTCCACCAGAACCAACACCCTCAACAATACCCACCGTGCAATCTGTCCCACACGAAACACCACCTACCACCACCCTTTCCAATGCCCACCCCACGACCCAACCATCCATCATTCAGACCTATCACCGTCGTTCCAAAGTCACCGAACCACCACCTCAGCCTACCCCTACCCCCTCCCTCCTCTACCACCGAACAACCCATCCGTACTCGACCACCTAATCTATACCCCAATCCCAAACTGACCAAACCCTACAATGCCTCCTCATACCATACCCAACTTCCTTCACTTGATACCGAACCAACCACCTTTACTATTGCTAACAAGTATCCTCAGTGGCGTAGTGCCATTAATGACGAGTATTCGGCACTAATGCAGAATGGTACATGGACACTAGTGCCATGTGTTCCGAATTCCAACGTCGTTGATTGCAAGTGGGTATACAAATTGAAAAGGACCAAACAGGGGCAATAAAACGTTACAAGGCACGACTAGTTGCCAAAGGGTTTCGGCAGCAACCAGGCATTGATTATCAGGAGACATTCAGTCTCGTGGCCAAATCGACCACCATCTGTGTTGTTCTATCCCTGGCCGTAAAACAGAAATGGTCCCTAAGGAAACTTGATGTGCAAAATGCCTTCCTACATGGTGATCTCAACGAGACAGTTTATCTGCAACAACCACCAGGGTTCGTTGACCCGGCCAAACCCGATCATGTTTGCCTACTTCACAAATCCTTATATGGATTAAAGCAGTCCCCTAGAGTGTGGTTTCATCGCTTTTCTATGGTCCTTCATTCTCTTGGCTTTCAGGGCTCCAAGACGGACCTTTCCTTGTTTATTTACTCCCACAGGGGCACCGTTTTATACATGCTAGTCTATGTTGATGACATTCTTTTGACAGGAAACAATCTGGAGGCTATTGACAAAGTGGTACAACGTCTTAGCCAATTCTTTGCTGTTCAGGATATGGGTCGCTTGTCTTATTTTCTCGGTATTGAAGTAACCAGTCAGGGTCATGATATGCTTCTATCACAAAGGAAATACATCCTTGAACTCTTGCAACGCACATGCCTGTCTAATGCTAAACCGGTTTCATCTCCTATGACCACTACTGCTAATCTTGCTCTTGGTGATAGTGCTACGTTTGCTGATCCGGTGAAATACCGCCAAATTGTGGGTGCCCTTCAGTATGTCACATTATCTCGTCCGAATATCACTTTCGCGGTCAACAAAGTCTGCCAATTTATACACTCCCCCACTGAAAATCATTGGACTGCAGTCAAACGAATTATTCGTTACTTGCAGGGCACTGCTGACTATGGATATTTTGCGAACATTAAAAACCTAGTGTCGATGCCTACAACTGGCACAATCCTTCATGCCTATAGTTTTTTTGATTCATTGGGTATGTCGGCTAAGACAATCGCTTCTCGCCTTGCTTGCAAGAGTATAAGCAAGCCATAACATTTTGACCCTATATGAGATAGAACTCTTTCAATTCATGAGAGAAAGTGCTTTAGTAGCGATTTCCCTGTTCTAGTGCAAGACGCAAGGAGAAGCACGAGTGGAGCGGTCTGGCTAAATGTGCAATGCCCCGTAGGGAGCTCTATCTTATTAGTCTAGTGCTTTTGGGTGCTTGGCAGTTCTGAATGACTTCACTTAGCTTCCCATGTTCTTACAAGAAAGAATCTCTTCTTCGAATCGAATCTACGCATATCGAATTCAGTAAAGACTTTCATAGATGCCTTCCTTTAAATATAGTTCATCCTATTGATGGTATTTACTACACTGAGGCTAGATCCGGACTAATCCTAGCCTATTCTTATGAAGGAAGGTGAGCATGAAGCAACAACTAGATCCTCACAATAGGCATCTTAGATGTGATTATAAAGTCAGGTGAGAAGTGTTGTGCAATAGAGAAGTCAGCTAGTGCACTTAGACAGGTAGTTGATTTCATTAGGGAATTGAATTGCAGGAAGGTCAGCAGGTCAGGTAGTCCTTAGGTTGTTAAGCGAAACTCTTGGCATCCTCCTCTTATGAGGGGATAGGAGTGAAAGAATCATTATAAAACAACGAGGTCGCACCCACTTCTTAGAGCTCTCTTGATACCTTATAATAGGTTCCATAGACTATAGGCAGAAAGGCCGAGGCAGAGCCAACAATTCTTTAAAAGCAAGGACAATTATCTACGTTCCAATGAAGCACATTCCAACAATTACCTATCCCGGTAGGTGGAGGAAAAAGGCGGAGAACATTCTTTAATCAAAGGCGCCAATACCCATATCAGGATTAGACATATTTCGATTAAGCGGCAACCGCTGCTGCGGTATGGTCCAGAGTTGAAACTGGCTAACATAGGGCAAGGGTCCTGATGGGCAAGTATAAATAGAAGAAGAAACTCCTCTCACTGCCTCGTATAGGGTTCTGGGCCTCGTATTTCAAATAAGGATTATGACATAGGGAAAGCATCCCTCGGATATTGACCTATCGACAACTTCAAATTCTCACTCTCCTTTAGCCGATTCAGATACCGAATCGTATCTCTTGGAGAGAGGCGCAAAAGCTCTCCCTTTGACTCAAGGGAACTTCCACCACTTCTACTGATGCGGACGCAGTTCTCTCGTCGTGAAAGAAGTAATTAAAGGTAGCCCCGGGTCAACCCGTTCTCATTGTTGCCTGTATAGCTTTCTATAGTAGAGATCTAGCAACGCATTCTAAGAACAAATCATTGGTATTGGATGTATCGTTAGGTTGTGCCGAGTCAAATCTGCTCCGTTTTTTTCCGTTGCAGAAAAAAGATCCCCCCCCCCCGCTTTAAAAAATAATGAATATGAAGTCTGGGAGGTTGCGAGTACTATGGATCCTCTGATTTCCAATCAGGTTGCCTTCCCAAGTCTCCCCGGTCTTGCATGTAAGTCGTGATGTGCCTTGAGATGGCCATCTCCTGCCCCCAGTAGGGAATCCACTCCCGGGTTGTCGCTCTACTGCGTCTGGCCCGTCCTCTAGGCACCTTTGGAAGGCAAGGAATGTGACAACGTACACGCTTTCCTTTACTCCATACCATAGGGCCTTTTCATCAGTTGTAGGGTTTGGTGGCCCGAAATTGACTTGGCTTCGCTAAAAGGCCTCATCTCTAAAATCCCGGCTCGCGGCGCATTCTCTCACAGTGGAGTTCCAAAACTCGCCTCGCTTTTGTGACATGCTATATTTCCCCTCTCTATTCCCAAGTAAAGGGTGAGTCCCATTCGTCAGTTTGTGGATCGCGGTCTCACACACTAATCCCTACAGGTGCCCGTAGTAAACCGACCGCCCTACCTAAACCAATCATCATATCGGTCCCTAATCCCCATTGCTTGAAAGGCTCGTCTTCAAAACCGTACGTGGAGCTTCCGCATCATACGACTCCTCTAGGGATGGAGGTAGAGAGACATACCGAAAAAAAGGAAAGAATTCATTGCACCCCTAGGCATAACTCATCCTCGTACCAGGCTTGGATCATGTCTCCCGAACAATCTCAGTACATATGGCGCAAGACGATTCCACATATCGAGGTCGGAATGGGATCGGGTGTTTTCACGTCTCATTGTAGTGCCTGGTTTGCCTTGATTTTCGATTGATGAACAAGAAGAAAAATGGAAATTTTGGATTTTCTGACTCACCCCTGGCTACGTGTCCTTTGGACCCTTCGCTCGCCTAACACCAGTGGAAGCAAGCACCTTGAAGGGAATTTCCATCGCGAACGATTCAATCCAGCCACAGGTTCCCCTATGACTACCTTGTTACGATTTCACCCCAGTCGAAGACCCCACCGTGGTATGCGCCAATAAGACCACCAAAAGCCTTTGTGGCACTAGTGGTACACATAAGTCATGGGTGATCATTGGTCCGATGCTTCGGGCGAAATCTATTCTCAGGGTGTGACGTGGTGGTGTGTACAGGGGTCGGGTACATATTCACCGCGGCATGCTGATCCGTGATTACTAGAGATTCCAACTTCATGTTCCCGAGTTGCATAGAATAATCCGAACTGCACAATCTTTCCGGATTCGCTCCGCCTTACAACCTTGCTTCCTATTGTAATTGCCATTGTAGCACGTGTGTGGCCCAACCCATAAAGGCCATGCGGACTTGACGTCATCCCCACCTTCCTCCAGTATATCACTGGCAATCCTTCGTGAGTGCGACACACACCTTTTTGTTTGCTTCGGAGCCATTTTGGCGGGGCGTACTAAACCCACTACGTACCACACCACTGGGCGACTCACCTGAATGTCTAGTGTTTCTCTGTCGTCAACTCGACGTCGTCGTCACCTACAAGATAAGGCTAAAAACTTGACTTTACTAACCAAGCGAGAAAAGCCCTTTCTATTTTCTTAGTCAAGCGCGCTAGCTGCAATCAAACTAAAGTGCACACTAGAAAAGAAAGGGCTTAGGCTTCGAAAGGCGCCAACTACCTTCTTACTGACAGCACAATTACGTGCTGACACTCAATTAGTAGCGCGACATGTCACTCAGCTCCTCGGTTGACTTCGACAACAAAGACTTTCTCCTTAAGTGCATGCCTCAACAACACAAAACGAGGATTTCACTCGTTATAGGAATTGACCAAACATCTCACGACACGAGCTGACGACTGCCATGCAACACCTGTATGAAAGTAAGTACCATCCCGTTAAGGACAAGTTTTCTTGTTCATATGTCAAGGGATGGTAAGGTTTTGCGCGCTGTATCGAATTAAACCACATGTTCCACCGCTTGTGCAGGCCCCTGTCAATTCCTTTGAGTTTTGGTCTTGCGACCGTATTCCCCAGGTGGAGTGTTTCACACATTAGCTGGGCCCCTGATCCGCGTAGACTAATGGCGAACACTCATCGTTTACGACATGGACTACCAGGGTATCTAACCCTGTTCACTCCCCATGCTTTCGCACCCAAGTGTTGGCAGCCCCTAGAGAGTTGCCTTCGCTTTTGGCATTCCTTCGTATATTTACGGATTTCACCATTACACACGAAATTCCACTCTCCTTTGTTTCACTTTCAACCCGATTCACCGCCTACATGGCTTTTACGCCTAGTCATTCCGAAGAACACTTGCCCCCTCTGTCTTACCGCGACTGCTGGTACGGAGTTAGTCGGGGCTTCTTCCTCGAGTCTTGTCATGATCGCGCACTCGACGAAAGAGCTTTACAAGCGGAATTTCCCTTCTTCACTCACGCGATATTAATGGATCGGGCTTTCGCCCATTGTCCAAGATTCCCCACTGCTACCCCACGTGGGAGTCCGGGCCGTGTCTTAGTCCCAGTGTGGCTGATCATCCGAAAAACCAGCTAAGCATCATTGGCTTTGTTAGTCTTTACTTGACCAACTACCTAATACTACGTAGGCTCATCAAACAACTCTTTTTAGCTTTCTTCAGGATTTGGCCCGAATTGTTCGGTAGATTCCCACACATTATGCACCCATTCGCCACTTTGTTCTCAACTCTTCTCACCTCCTGGGCGAGACAAGCTACCTTTAGCTAGGAGCCTCTTTTCCTTCTGCCCAGCTCCCCGGAAACAACGTTCGACTTGCATGCGTTAAGCATATAGCTAGCGTTTCTTCTGAGCCAGGATTAAACTCTTCTTTTGATTATCATTTGGCCCTACAATGGTAGAACCTGGTGAATCGGGCGTACGACTTCTCAACCTTCTATGAACTTTTCTTCTCTTATGATTTTTGCTACTTTGTTTAGTTTAGTGATTCATATCTTAGAGAAGCTGGTAAAGTAAAGACAAACTCTTTCGAAAGCAATGGTGGCTAGGAATGGCTTCAGTTAGGTCATCGATTCACCTTATGGTCGACTTGCTTGAATCGAAGAGGAAGAACCCACTTGAATATTGAATTCAGGCTTTCATTAGCTCATTCAGGATGGGATTGACTCTTTCAGCTCGCTGGGTCCTATTCATTAAAAGACTATTGAATCTATTAACTCATTTTCTCAAACCTGCCCCTTGCTTCCGATAGATGGCTTTCTAACCGGCCTTAGACTATTCCTTGAGAAAGTGATTGTCGCCTATCGGCCTACCCTAGGGCATGAACAACTCCAATTTAAGCCTTTATGAAAGTGGGCTACCTTATTTATTCAAGCCTAAACTAGGAATAGGCTAATAGCAATAGCAAAAGAAAGGTTAAGCCAGTGAGGCGAGGTAAAGTAAATCAACAATAGGCCCTATCTAAATATAGAAGGGGTCTAGTCTGAAACTGGTCTCGTGCTAGATTCTACGAAATGGGCGAGAAGGCTGACATGAAGGCTTTCATCGAAGGCAAAGCGGTGGGAATTCTCTTTTAAGGCGTCCCACACGAATCATCCTATGTGAGGGCTTAGCCAACGACACATGCCTTTGGGGGCTTGCTTGGCTAGAAAGAGGAAGTCTTCAGCCTAGCTCGACTGAAAGGAGAGGAAGCACCTAAAAGAAAACCTTTTTTCGATATTTCTTATAGGCCGTAGTACCTACCCTTAGAAGACAACTTTCACAGGCTTTTGAGTAAAGATAAATGGCCTTCTAGCACCTCTCCCGTAGGTCGAGTGGCTTCCTAGATAGGGAGTACGAGCGGTAGTAAATGAGAGATGGTTATTAGTAAGAATTAATCGGCTAAACACGATTGCTAGCCTCTCCTTTGTGTTGACCTAGTGGCTTGCCTGCAAGTGGCTTCAAACACTCGCTAAGCCCCTATTGAATAGGGCATGTAAGTCAACTATCTGTCTCAACAGGTGAGGAAGGAAAAAGCTTGCTTTAATTCAGAAGGCAGGAGAGGATGTTAACTAGCTATCTCCCTACAGGAAGTCATACTAACTAGCAAGCTGTCTGCCCCTTAGGGCACATAAGTCAACTAGCGGAGGGTAAGGCTTTTAGTTGTTAAGGAAGATCTAGGGGGAACACTCGCCAGCAAGCACCTGGATGGAGTAAAAACAGGGTAAACCATGACTTGAAGATCATTTTTCCGTCTATTTGATCGATGAGGCAGGCAACTCCTACTTGAGGATGAGGAACGAGAAGGAGCCAATGGTTGAGGGTCAAGCAAAGGTCCTCGCTGAGGGCTAAGAGGGTTAGTCACTATCTTATTTAGAGGGGATGAGATAGAGCTTGCTTGTCTTTCTCTCACACCTCTCAATCATAATCCGGGCTAGAAGTCGTCCACACATGCAATTCCTCTCCCTACGGGATAGATTGTTTGTATTCCACTCTTCTTTTTGAAGAGAAAGATATCTGAAAGTAGCATTCTCTATATGAATGAGATAGGCAACTTGAAGGGCTAGAGGCTAAGAAGGCAACTAGCTGAGAGCGAAGGGCATACTGAACACGAATCGAATCAACTGAAAGGAGATGAGCGATAGAAACTCACCTGAAAGCAACTAGCTATCGCCCTGCTTCCCTCTTCCCTCTCGATAGAGGGCTAAATCACTTACTTAAAACTAACCCAATAGAACCAGGAAAGCATAACACCTTTTGCATTTCCCCTCGCCGTCAAGCACCTAGATGGCGAGGAAGGAAGACTAACTAGCTCTCCCGTCGGTGCAAAGCCGCTCGCCCTAATGAATAAGCGGGAGAGGGAGAGTGAAAGGAATTTCAAATAGCTCGCTTTAATTCAGAAGGCGAGAAAGGAGGGATAGCCACTCGACTGAAAGGAGAGGCTAGGGGTGTTTGCTTGACTTTACTTTAGAAGGCTTCTACCCGTTCCACTTTCACCCTTAGGAGAACCACGTCGCTCTACTCGCTTAAAGGTAGGAGGGCAACCAACTCGACCAACGTGAGAGGGAGAATGAAAGGACCACACTTCTCGACTAAGTCAATCTCATCTGAAAGCTCAAGCTCAACTTGCCGGTCTAAAAAGAGGCTCAACATTCGGACATATCTTTTCGATTGTTAGCAGGAAGAGAAAGCATACTAGATTGAAAGAAGAGAAAGGTAAGCGGAAAGATGCAACACCTTACTATCATCGACAACAGCACGTACAACATCATCACCTGCACCTAACACCTCCGTAAGGCCTACCATTACTGTTACTTATCTCTCTTTCTGACTGACTGATAGAACCATCGAGTTGGCTGATGAGCGAGACATCCCTCCTAGCGCCCGCATGGAGACATCCCTGCTAATTTAGTAAGGGTTGAAATACGAGAAATGGGCTATCAGAAAGCTCGAAAAAGGGCATGTAGGCTCTTCCTTTTTTACTTTTGTGGGAGACGTTTTTTCTTTTTCTTTTTTTTAAAAAGAAAACTCAAAGATAACTTGGATTACCAGCTTCTATCTGAAGGAAGAACTCCTCAATATCTGGGCATCAACTTTTCCGTTTTAGTACCATACAAAAGGAAAGGGAAAACGTGGAACTACTACGGGAGAAAAACAAGTAGAAGCGGGCTTATGCTCGATTGTAGAAAGTAGAACTCCTAACCATAAAGTGAGACTTCTTGTTATCAAATGGATTCTGTAGCTGGTACCTTATTTTTCAGTATATGGTGCTGACTCCACTTTAGTAGAAGGACTACCTCCGGATCTGTTAGTGTCCATGCCCTAGCCGTTGCTTCCGCTGGATCAATGGGATCCCAATCTTGATTTCCTAGGTATACTTGCCCTGTTCAGTAACTGAAGCTACTTGTTCTCTATCACAACACCAAAACCATGAACTTTCACCCAAACGCATACAGTTGATTCCACAGGTACCATGGGTATGCATGTTGGGGCTTTGAAAAACTTATTGTCTTACCTTTTTTTTAGAAAAATAGGGAGCACTTTGATGGTTTTTTGTCGACAATTAGAACAGGAGAATATTCAGTTACCCGACAGGGTCAAACGGACAACATAGTGGCTCCGCAACAACAGGAGCCACAAAGACGATTATAGAAAGATACCAGGATTCTACTCAAACAAGAGCAGTGGTACTCTCCGAAGTCCGCCCTTCAAACAACTACGCTAATTGTAGTAACCTGAACAGATAAAACCCAAAGATTGTGTGGAAAACCTTTCCTTCCATGCCAAGGGCAGCTGCTCGACCAAGCAACCAATTACCACCCTAAAACGTAGCCAAGGAAAAATTCATGCTCAGATCTCAATCCTATACTTTTTCTCTTAATAAACTACCCTAGGTAAGCTAAAAGTTAAGGGAAAGGCTCCGGGATTACAAGGCATGATCTAAAAAGTGATTGCCCCCAACCCTTTTAAAAGTGACCTAAAAAGTGATCTCAATCCTATATATGGCGAAGGATTGTGTGAGAAGTTGAGTTAATGGTGAGAAGTGTGAGAATTAGATCTGAACCGTTGATCTCTTTTAATTTCAAGCCCTCCCATGAATTGCGGCTTAGAAGGGAATTGATCCGGTGCATCTCGGTGCATCTTATCTCGGTGCATCTTATCTCGGTCCATCTCATCCTAATGTGCGTCCATTTCTCATCCAACGGTTGATAACCACTTCTCACGCTTCTCACCATTTAATCAACTTCTCATCGGAACCCAACCCTATATATATATATATATATATATATATATATATAAGATTGAGTTCCAGTGAAAATGAAAGTTATGGCGAGAAGGGTAAGAAGAGATCTCCACACTTGGATGCATATTAGGATGAAATGCACCGGACCAATCCCCGTATTAAGCACGATTCATGGATGAGTTTGAGATTAAAAGTGATCAATATAAAATATTAAACAATTTAAGTTAAATTATGTATTAAAAGTTAACAAACAAGATATTAAAAATATAAGGAAAAAGAAATCAGATATCCCATTATAAGAACCGTGTATTAAACCATGGCATATCATAGGTTTAACATGACATAAGAACATTGGTAACAATTAGTAATAAAAAAAGACGGGGTTCATTTAGTGCACCCCTTAATATTAAGGACATAACTAAGACGCTGCTTGAGGTTTTCAATATTCTTAAAATGTAAGTTACTTTTTTTTTTGAAAGGCAAATGATATTATAACAAACCCAAACAAGAGTTCCATATAACCAAAGCAGGAAATGGGCAAACAAACAGAGACCAAACAAATCAAAGAAATAAGGTTTGCCAGGGGCAAACACGCACAACAGAACTCTCCAATTGGTCCACTACTAATCCTCCTATCCCCTAAAATTTGCCTTAGTTTTTTTACCGTAAACTCTCCATTAATGTCCAAACTCCACCGCACCTGGTCTTTACCTTCTCTATTTGGTGTCACGTTTTGTAATAGGTCACGTAAACTATCTAACTCCCCTATCTCCCTCCCCCTTGGTTCCCGCCTCCAAGTCCACTTCCACACCCATCCGTCATCTCTCCATTCCCTTCTCTTAAATACCGAGACTTCTTTAGATATCTCGAGTTGGTAAAGTCGTTGGAATACCTCTTTTAGTCTTAAACTCGAAATCCATCTATCCTCCCAAAACCGTGTCTCCGAGCCTTCCCCCACTTCTTTTCCAAAAGAATTCGAGAACGGAATACCTTCTTTCTCCAACTCCCTCCCAATTTCCACAATACTTCCCCAAACCGAACCTCCCCTATGAAACTCCCCTATTAGACCTCCGTCCTTCCCATAGATACTTCTAATCACTTCTACCTAAAACACGTCCCCCTCCTTATGGAACCTCCACCACCACTTTCCGAGTAGACCCCAATTTACGTCCCTCAACGATCCAATGTCAAGACCGCCTCTTTTAAAGCTCCCCAAAGCCCTATCCCATTTGACCCAAACCACCCCCTTTTTTTAACCACGTCCTCACCACTCCCCCCCGCCCCTCCCCCCAAAAAAATGTTACTCCTCACACTCTCAAGTATTTTTAACACTCCTTGCGGGGCACGAAACAAAGGAAAAAAGTATAACGATATACTACCTAGAACCGACCGAACCAACGTCCATCTTCCTCCAAACGAGATCATTCTTGTCTTCCACGTTGCTAGTTTATTTTTTTACCTTTTCAATTACCGACTTCCAATGATCAATTCTCCGCATTGATGCTCCAACCGGTAGTCCGAGGTACGTAAAAGGGAGAACATCGCTTCTGCATCCCAAACCTTCCGCCCAAGCTTGAGACTCTTCTTCCGACACTCCCACTCCATATAATTTGCTTTTTCTCACGTTTATCTTGAGACCCGACACAAGATGGAAGCATTCCAACACCTTCATTAGATTCTTTAGGTTGGATAGACTCCATTTACCAAAAAAAAATCACGTCGTCCGCATATTGGAGATGAGAGATCGAAATCTCATCCTCTCCCATCTTTAAACCTTCAAATAGTCCCTTTGACGTGGCTTCTTTCATCAACACGTGCAACCCTTCGGCTACAATCAGAAATAGGAACGGTGCAAGTGGGTCTCCTTGTCTTAACCCTTTCTCCATATGGAATTCCATTGTTGCAACACCATTTACCAGAATGGAAACCTTGGAAGACTCTAGGCACGCCTTGATCCATCCTCTCCATTTACCACCAAATCCCATGTCTTCCATCATGCCAAGGAGGAAGTTTATATTTATGATTTATAGAATATTATGAGTCTTATATGATGTGAGAACAAATGAAGTTGACACTCAAAAATGAAAAAGAAAATGATATAATGATTAAAGATAAATTTTAATTTATGAAAATAAAATGCATCATTTGTCTTTTTGAATAAATTTCATATTAAAGTCACCTATTTATATCATAGTTATCATTTATGATTCTTAAAATTATAGATATTTTGGTACAAAAAAATGAAAATTTACAACAAAATAAAATGAAAAGAAATAGAATATCTAGAAACACAGATTGAATCCATTTAAAAATAATGTATGGGGTATTATTATAATTAAGGAATAGAATTGAGTTATTTTTTAGGATAAACTAGAATGACCTATACGTGGCACACTAATAATCATTGATTTCTGTTGAAATACTTTCCTCCTAAAATAAATAAATATCTGTTTTTTAATTAAATATAAATATTCTTTATTAATAATTAAAATAGAAAAGAAATTATGAACTAAACTTTGTATCAGCCAAAATTTTGTAAGGTTTACGTTATCTATATTATATTATAAAGTACGGATAAAAAACTCTCAAATACAAATTATTAGGCATAAGGTACCATCATTTTATGTAAGATTTTAAAAATATCTTAATTTACAAGTATCAAAGCACAAGATACATATTACTACTGGAGACTTCTAACACCCACCAATTTGGTATGTGTAGGACCTTCTTTTTATGCAGACATTTCCATGTATCACTATTAATTAATATATTATATTACTATAAATTTGTTTTAATTATATTATTAAATATGTAATTGGTTATTTTTTATAGATGTCATTAAAATATATAGGAATTCTAACAAAATACTTATTTTTTTATATAAAATATTATATTATTAAACCTAAATTAAACAAATTTATAAAAAAAACATTATCACTTTCTCAAAACCATCCAAAATCGTATTGTAAATCGACAAAAAAATAACATGAAACATTAAAATCGTGATGTATCTCGCTGCATTGCGCATGTACGCTTTTAGTCATAAAAAAGTTCACATTTTTGTAAAATAATTATTTTACTTATTGAACCTTTTAAATATTTGGATGCAAAATTTGAAATTTGAATTCCTAATAGTTATTATTCGAACATTATCCCTACCGTCTTTACAGTTATATTTGATTATTTAATATTACATAATTGTTTTTCAAAACATATATCAAACATCCTTTCTAAACTTAGTCATGTTTACTAAACGCTAACAGGTAAACACTTACGTAAAAGAGTTATCACTTTCATTTATTTTAACATTTTCGACCATCACAATGAATTGATGGTAAGGTTTATAGTCCACTAATCACTAACTGGGTAAGAGTCTTCACCTTCACTTATCAGATAAAACTCTCGATCCTTATTTTCCCTCTTACCAGGTAATATTATCGGTTCTTGTTATGTTCACCTGTAAAGTAATTGAACTGGTAAGCGCTTACCAAGGTTAGTGTTTAGTAAACTACCCGCGTTACTCGGGAAAATAACACACACATGCACACACACACACACACACACACATATATATATATAGGGGTAGGTTATTATGTAACCTTTTACATGGTGCAACCCATGCAACCCCTCTATCCACCACTCATTTTATTTTTATATTTTTTAATTAAAAAAGTGAAAATAAATTGAGTGGTGGATAAAGGGGTTGCACCATATAAAAGGGGTTGTGTTTGAACACCCCTCTGTCTCTCTCTATATATATATATATATTAAGATGATTCCAAAAGAAACTTTTGTGTGTATCTTTATATGGCCGAAATATATCATAATAAAACAAAACTTGTCTCAGTTCAGTATTTAACATAATGATGATTTATTTTCTCAATAACTGTAACAATTGAACGCTCAATACTTTCTAATCCGTACTCATTTGATCGGTTTATCAATAGATCTTATAACTATTAATGACATAAATGTCAAGTTGTGAAGTTTCATCGTGCAATATAATTACGTGGAAAGCTATCACAACAAAAAATCAATCGACAACAAGTTATCTGAAATCCGTTTATATATATATATCATGTAAAATTAGTACGAAATATGAAGAAATGAATGCTCGTTACGCTAATTGAAAAAAATAATTATCTTTATAACATATGAACTAAGACGTTTGATCCATTTTACCCCATATGCATACATATATGAGCTTGGTTAAGGTTGAAGTTTGGTAAGTTACATATTTTATATTTAATTTGTTTCTTAATAAATGGTTTATTAGGTGTTAATTAAAAAATATTTATTGGTAGTTAAAAACGGATTAAAGAAGCAAACTATCTATACGAAACATAAACCATAATTATTTCATTATGTTGAGATTTCCTTGTCTTGCTTTTATTTTTTATGGATTTTACAAATTATATTTATTTTTTGGTATTTTTATAATTAAAAATTATGAAAAAATTCAAGCACATAAGCTATTTCACATCAACGTATATGTTAGTCAGTTGTTTTTAAAGAATACATATGAATTAGTTGATTTTATTCTTGATTTTCAAATTGATGAACGACTGATAATTTTTCTATCTTATTCTAATATCTAGTTAACATTGAACTTTTATTCCGAAAACATGTTTAAATTTGAAAAGCGAATATTTAAATAAAAATATATAAAAGAGTGATTAGTGAAAAGCGAAGGATCGTGTGAGAAGTTGAGTTAACGATGAGAAGCATGAGAAGTGGATCTGAACCGTTGATCTCTTTTAATCTCAAGCCCTCCCATGAATTGCGGCTTAAAAGGGAATAGATCTGGTGCATCTTATCACGGTGCATCTCATCGTAATGTGCGTCCATTTCTCATGGAACGGTTGATAACCACTTCTCACGCTTCTCACCGTTAACTTAGTTTCTCACCGAAACCCAACCCAACCCAACCCAACCCACTAGTGGAATATATATATATATATATATAGAGAGAGAGAGAGGAGAGAGATTGTAAGATTCCACATTGGTTGGGGAGGGGAACGTAGGTTGCCTTATAAGGAACTTCATACCTCCTCTATCAGACACGTTTTAAAACCGTGAGTCAGGTGTATGGACAAAGCGGACAATATCTGGTACGGTTAGCTTGGGATGCTATACAAATGGTATCAAAGCCAGGTTTCGATCCTGGGACCTGTGGGTTATGGGCCCACCACTCTTCTATTGACATCCCGGGCCAACCGTACAAGATATTGTCCGATTTGTCCACACACCTGGACTCACTGTTTTAAAACACGTCTAATAGAGGAGGTATCAAGTACCTTATAAGGCAACCTTCGTTTTCCTCCCCAACTAATGTGGGATCTTACAATCCACCCCCTTGGGAGCCCAGCGTTCTCGTTGACACACTAGTCCGGTTCCCGACTCTGGTACCATTGGTAACATCCTGGACCAACCGTACCAGATATTGTTCGTTTTGTCCACACACTCGGACTTACGGTTTTAAAACGCGTCTAATAAAGGAGGTATCAAGTCCCTTATAAGGCAACCTTCGCTCCCCTCCCCAACCAATGTGGGATCTTACAATAAATATAATAACTGGTAACCCGTTATTTCCTTTTAAGTTTTAGTTCAAGGTCTTGTATGTTTGTTTTTCTTTTTCCCAAGGGGCTGGATTGTAAGATCCCACATTGGTTGGGGAAGGGAACGAATGTTGCCTTATGAAGGACTTGATACCTCCTCTATCAGACGCATTTTAAAACTGTGAGTCCAGGTGTGTGGATAAAGCAGACAATGTCTAGTACAGTTAGCTTGGGATGTTACAAATGGTATCAGAGCTAGGAGCCGGACTAGTGTACCAACGAGGACGCTGGGCTCCCAATGGGGGTGGATTGTAAGATCCCATATTGGTTGGGGAGGGGAACGTAGGTTGCCTTATAAGGGACTTGATACCTCCTCTATTAGACGCTTTTTAAAACCGTGAGTCTAGGTGTGTGGACAAAGCGCACAATATCTGATACGGTTAACCTGAGATGTTACAGAGAGAGATAGAGAGGAAGGTTCAAACGAGAACGCTAACTATTTAAGAAAACAAGGAAACAACAAATCATGTGTAAAATCATATATGATTTGGCATTAACGGCCAAAAAAATGGACGCGGACGACTTTGTCCGCGACTTAAGTCGCGACAAAGTCGTTTGAATCATATATGATTTTGTACGTAAATCATATATGATTTTGTATGTACTCCGCCGTTCTCATGTTTTCTAAAATAGACATTGTTCTCGTATGAACCCACCTCTCTCTTTCTTTCTCTCTCTCTCTCTCTGTGTGTATATATATAATGTAACAACCACAAATCCCAAAATATTCATAACATAACATTTGCCCAAATCGACAAGTACAATTAAAAGATGAAAGTTAACAAGCTCATATCTACGTCTCTAGTTGCAGCTGAAAGATAAAATACTACTGCTGAGTCTTGCTACATCACTTAAAACAAGGTTAAAGCGACTATTTAATTAATAAGATTATGTCCGCTCCTCAATCAATGAGGGTTACACCTTCCTCTTTCCATGATAGCACACTTTATTGGGTACTTCCTGAAAAGGTTTTTAGTTTTGAAAAATGAGGGTTAGACGAAAAGGTCTAGTGAATTCCCTCTACACCAAGGTTCACGCTATAAAACATTCGTTTATAACACAACTGAAATAGACAATTAAACCCGTCGAGTAAATGAGCACACTGATACCCGTTGCAACGGTTGATCATCACTTAGTGCACGTTCTTGGTGTTCTTATTGTAAGAAATTATCTTCTCATCAATACATATGACGATTGTGGCTCAATCATTGTTTGTTGTTTGTATTGATTGCTATCTTTAATTTATTGTTGCTTTCTACTTATCAATCTTATATTCTACACACTGCTTCTGCATAATACTTTGATATTACTGTCTATTTGATTGATTGTGTGCTAAATCTGGGACAACAATTGGTATCAGAGAAGAATGATTCACTGGAATCATTTTGATCAATCTCTCGATTGTTGATTTGCTCATAGGTAGAGTATTTCTTTCTAGACCTGTTTTCGATTCATACCAGTCCCTGTTTTTGTCTGATTATCGACGAGTTCATTTTCAGTAAATCCAGTGCACCGTTCTTCGTCTAGAAAGTAATTTAGTGTGTGTTTACCAAATCTATATGTGTTCCTAGATTCGAGCCCAAATTTCTACTCTATTTCTTGTTTAAGTTCTAGATCGAGTCTATCCTTGATTCTACTCTGTTTTTGTGAAAATGGCGAACATAAATGCCATATACACTGCCGATTCTCAAACCAAACCTCCCACTCTCTTGAGGGACGAATACCCTCAATGGAAGATTCGAATGATCAATTTATTCGAGGGTATCGACAAAAACCTGTACAAAGCTTTTCTAAGGAAACCCCATGTTTCAGCGATGACAATTCCTCGAGTCCCTGCTACTGCAACCATTGAGGAAATCCCTGCTTATGATAAACCTAAGGATTTGGCGTCTTACAATGAAGAAGATTGGGAAAATATTGAGGCTGATAAAAAGGCTAAACGATTACTGATTATGGCCATTCACAATTATATTTTCTTATCACTAGATGCCTGTGATACCACTCAAGAACTTTGGATCGAATTGGAGAAGCAACTGGAAGGAGGAGTCAGAACTCAGAAGAACAGAAGATCTCAGTGTTTGAATGATTACTACAGATTTTATGTCAAGCCAAAGGAATCTCTGCAACAGACTTTGTTGATCCAAACTCTCTCAGTGATTTGATAACGACCCTTTTCTGTACTTAGTGAAAATTACGTTTTATATGTATTAGTGTTTCACCATCAGCGATCAGACTGAGTCTGTTCAGTTATCGCTGATAGTCTTTCTTATAAACAATTAATATGTATGTGTTTCACTATCAGTGATAAAACTGAGTCTGTTCAGTTATCGCTGATAGTTCTGATGTAAACAGTAACGTAATCCCTGAAGACAAGTCTCGCGTCAACTGATGTTCATAGCTGAATCGAAGACGAAACTGTTGAACAAAGAGAAGTCCACTAATGACATGATGCGGATATCAGTGAAGCAAAGACAACTCTACTTATACGCGAAGGAAGATGAGGAAAGCTTCAACGATCGCTGAACTCTTGATATCTCTGAAGAAAGAGATATTCAGCGATCGAATGATCACAAAGCTTATACCTCAAGTTTCCTTTTGTCTTACCTTGCACAACTCAGTACGATGTGTCAGAACGGACATGCCTTTGCCACAATTCGTACAACAACTCTGTCAACTACACTGTTCATGATCCGGCCGAAAGCATGTCTCCCAAAGTCAGACTTCCAAAACCAATCAGTGAACGCCACGTGTAAAGTGCCCTGCCATGCATTTAATGCATAGGGTATAAATAGTAAGTTCACCCCTCCATCTGAGGGTGTGCTCAATCCTTGAACTCCAAATAGAAACCTTTGTTTTCTATATTCCTTAATCCCCATTCTCTGAAATTCTTGTGCAACCATCTTAGTGTTTCTTAAGTTTGTTTAGATTGAGTCTGTCTTAATCTTATTCTGCAACAAACTTGTAAATTGTGTTTGATTTATCAATAAACAATTTATTAAACTTTAAATTTCTGTGTTTGTATTCAACCCCCCCTTCTACAAACTTGTTAAGCACCTCCGGGACCAACAAGTGGTATCAGAGCAGACTGTTTAATCTGATAAACAAGATCTTGCTTTATTCTCTTCCTTGCTGTTCTAAATGGCACTTAACATAAACACTAACTACTATGATAATGGTTCACTCTCTAAACCTCCTCGATTTAGCAGAGATAACTTTTCTCAATAGAAAAATCGAATGATGCTATTTATTGAAGGTGCTGATCCTACTATACCTGAGTATATAGAAAATGGACCCCATGAACCTGTTAGAATTATAGCTGTAGTTCCCGCTACTGCCACCACTGAAGCTGTCCCTGAACGCTATGTCGTTAAGGAAATAAAACAGTGGAGTGATGAAGACAAAAAGAAAGTAGGTATAGATGCAAGAGCAAAGACCATTATCTCAATGGCTCTGCCTGATGAAGTTTTCCATTTCATCATGCATCTGAAAACTTCTAAAGAAATGTGGGAAACCATATGTGTTCAATATGAGGGCACCACTGAAATCCAAGAGACTCGAAAGATTAACTTGGTAAAACAGTATGAAAGTTTCATCACTGGTAAGAATGAATCTCTCTCTGACGTTCATCAGCGGTTTAACTGTTTAATCATTGATCTAAGAACCGTTGGTAGGATCTATTCTAATTCTGAGATCCTAACAAAATTCTTAGAATGTCTTCCTGAAAGCTGGGACAGTTATTCAATATGTCTTAAGCTGACAAAAGACTTAAATTCTCTTTCTCTCAGCACTCTGTATGGAATATTGCTCAACTATGAGCAATCGAATCTCTTAAAGAAGAATCTTGTAAAAGATTCTAAAGACTCCAAAAGCACTCCTGTTGCTTTAGTCTCTTCAGAGATAATTCCATCTCAGCGATCTACTCTCACCATCACTGAGTTAGATTCTGAATCTGAGGATCTACCAGACCCTGATCTTTCAGAGTTCGATGAGTCCTTAGCACTCTTGACAAACTATTTTAAGAGATTTGCAAGAAAGAGCAATTTCCGAAGAAATAAGCCTCTCTCTCTCTCACTGAAAAGCCAAAATCAACTCCTGTTGATAAGGCTACTGCCACTTGCTATACTGTGAAAAGATTGGACACTTTGCTAGTGAGTGCAGGTCTAAAAAGGTCTTCAAGCCTTCTACCTCAAGAAGATCCAGTGATGACAAATACCTAAAGTTGAAGAACAAATATCAAAAGCTGAAAAGCTACAAGCGAAAAGGTAAAGGTCTCATCGCTGAAGAACATGACTGGGCTGAATCAGAAGAATCATGTTCTGATGAAGAAAAAGTCACTAATCTCTGCCTCATGGCTGAGATTAAAGAAGAAGCGGAAGAACCATCTGAACCTTCTATGAGCTACATATCATCTCAAGTATCTATTTTTACTAATCCCTCTCTACCTAAAGCTGAGAGAAGTCGCGCTGTTGATGTGCTGACTATTGATCGTTATAATGCTCTAAACGACAAAACTCAAGCTGAGAAGAAAAATGTTCATTTAACTCAAGAGCTAGAGAAATGTCATGAAAAGATCAGAGAACTAACTCTTTTAGAAGAGAAGTTAAAAGATCAAGTCATTATAAATGAAATCATCAGCATTGAACGCGAACAAGCCATCGCTGCTCTAAAAGCAGAAAAGGCTCATGTTGAAAAATGGTGCAAATCATCAACAAAGATCTCTGAGATAATAAATGCTCAAACTCCTGAAAGTGATAAAACTGGTCTTGGCTTTTGGACACCACAGGATGAGCCTAAAGAAGAAAGTTCCATGCTTAAGTTTGGAACGTTTGTCACTCCTATCTCTTACACTTCTTATGATTAATTTTATCCTTCTTCTTCAAATTCTATCCCTGAGGAAAAATCCAAAGGCTCTAAGTCTGCGGATAAAGGAAAATCCATTCTTCGTCCTCAGAAGGCTACCAAGAAAGCAAAACTGAAAGTTCCTTTTAAACCTTCAGTGAATCAATCCTCTAGCTCTGTGATAGAAATCTTCGATCTCTGTCCTCCAAAGCTAAAGATTGACCTTAAACCTACGAGATCTGAAGAAATAAAAATTCCTCCCAGATCTCATGATGAAGGCATTCTTGGAGCTGGACCTGCTCATCTTAAACATGCAAAACCTTCTACTTCTGGTCCTAAAACCATTTTCAAATATAGAAAATGTTATCACTGTGGTTTTACTGACCATATTGCAAGCAAATGTCCAACTGCCACTAAAGCTGATAAATCAGCTAAAGTGAAGATGAATGCCTCCAAGGCTGAAAAGGTCACTAAAGCTGAAAAATCGACCAAAGTGAAGAATACCACTAAGGTTAAGAAATTAACCAAAGTGAAGATTACCACTGAAGCTGAATCTTCATCTGCTGTGAAGATTACTGAACCTTCCATCTCCACTAACCTAAAAGGACCCATTGAAAAGTGGGTACCAAACAACGCTTAATCTTCCTTATGTGTGCAGGGATCAAAGGGCATCTGGTATCTCGATAGTGGATGTTCTCGTCATATGACTGGACAAAAAGACCTGCTCACTGAATACAAGGAAGAGAAAGGTCCCTCTGTGACCTTTAGTGGAAATGGAAAAGGATTTACCCGAGGGTTTGGTGTTCTCAGCAATGGAACAACTACCTTTCTAAGAGTCGCTTATGTAGATGGACTGAAGCACAATCTTCTAAGCATCAGTCAGCTATGTGACAAAGACTACGAAGTTCGCTTTTCTAAGAAAACATGTTCAGTGGTGAATGAAAAAGGAAAACTTGCTCTCAGTGGTTATCGCAGAGAAAATGTCTATGTAATAGATATGGACTCTACTACCACTGAAAACTTATGTTTTCTCTCTAAAGCCTCTTCTGATGTCAACTGGCTATGGCACAAAAGACTCTCTCATCTAAACTTCAAAACCCTGAATTCTCTCTCATCTAAGGAACTGGTTTCTGGTCTTCCTCAGCACTCATATGCTAAAGAATCTCTCTGCTCAGCATGTGAAAAAGGAAAACAAACAAAAGCTAGTTTCAAATCTAAACAAGTTTCCTCAGTGACAAGTCCTCTTTAGCTCTTACATATGGATCTGTTTGGCCCTGTCAATATCCAATCAATAGCTGGAAAGAAATATACACTTGTCATTGTAGATGAATTCTCTCGCTATACCTGCGTTATCTTTCTTCGCTACAAGAGTGATACTCCAGAAGAACTAATATCTTTTGTTAAAAAGATGGAAGTGCTGAATAATCTTATTGTTCGTTCAATAAGAAGTGATCATGGAACTAAATTTAAAAACAGTTCTCTGAACAATTTCTTTGAGAACAAGGGAATTTCTCATAATTTCTCTTCAGTAAGAACACCTCAGCAAAACGGAGTCGCTGAAAGAAGAAACAGAACGATCATTGAAGCTGCTACATCAATGCTCAGCGATTCTCATCTCCCGACACAATTTTGGGCTGAAGCTGTAAATACTGCATGTTTTACTCAAAACATATCGCTGATAGTAAAGCGATTTGGAAAGACAGCTTATGAACTCTTTCATGGAAGAAAGCCCTCTATCAGGTTTCTTCATATCTTTGGTTGTCAGTGCTTTATCTTAAACAACAAAGATCAACTTGGAAAGTTCGACCCAAAAGCTGATGATGGAATATTTCTAGGATATTCCTCCATCTCCAAAGACTACAGAGTTTTCAACAAGCGAAGACAAACTGTGGAAGAAACAATTCATGTCACGTTTGATGAAACTCGCTCAACGAACTCTAAACCAATCGTTGACAATGAAGAGCTAAATGCTTGGATGTTTTCTCATTACAGAGAAACAGAACCCTTCTTTTCAAACCATCAACACACAGATCCATCTACTGCTGATGATGATCCAAACATCATACATCCTAACGCTGAATCCAACTCATGGGTTTCAGCCGAACCTCTTAACACACTGCTACCATCAGATCAACCTTCGTCTGAAAACCTCTCTGATAACAATAGTCTGTCCACTACTCAACAGTTAATTGCTGATGAACCTCAAACGTCCTCATCAGTAAACATCCCAATTGTTGATCCAACATCTGAGTTAAGCGATTATGCTCCTGCTCAGCGATGGACCAAAGATCACCCAATAGATCAAATTCTTGGTGATCCAGATGCAGGTATTCAGACACGACGATGTTCAGGTAATATCTGTCTCTTTGTTAACTTTCTCTCTTTAATAGAACCAAAGAAGACTGATGATGCCCTCAGAGATCCAAACTGGGTTAGCGCTATGCAAGAAGATCTGACTGAGTTTACTCGTAACAAAGTTTGGAATCTCGTTCCTAGACCATCTGATAAAACTGTTATAGGCACCAAATGGGTGTTTAGAAACAAGTTAGATAAACATGGAATTGTAACCCGCAACAAGGCTCGACTTGTTGCTCAGGGATACAGACAAGAGAAAGGCATAGACTATGATGAAACCTTTGCCCCTGTGGCTAGGCTCGAAGAAATTCGACTATTCTTAGCTTATGCAGTCTATAAAGACTTCATCATTTATCAAATGGATGTAAAATCAGCGTTTCTAAATGGAAAGCTGAATGAAGAAGTCTATGTAGAACAACCTCCAGGGTTCTATGACCCTAAGTATCAAAATTATGTTTATAAATTGGATAAGGCACTCTATGGTCTAAAACAAGCCCCTCGTGCTTGGTATGACACTCTCTCATCTTTTCTTATCTCTGAAAATTTTGAACGTGGGAAAATTGATAATACATTGTTTTTCAGAAAGATAAAAGGTCATATTATTCTTGTACAAATACATGTCGATGACATCATATTGTGTTCTACTAACCCATCTCTGTGTACTCGCTTCGCTGAAAGAATGAAGAAAGAATACAAAATGAGTATGATGGGTGAGCTGACATATTTTCTTGGTCTTCAGATTAAACAATCTGACAAAGGTACTTTTATCATCCAAAGTAAGTATGTTAAAGACATGCTGAAGAAGTTTGATCTTACACAAACTTCAGCGATGAAAACTCCTATGGCGCCTCCCCTGACTCTTAACAAAGATCCATCTGGAAAACCTGTTAATGTCACTGCCTATAGAGGAATGATAGGCTCCCTGCTGTATCTTACAGCGTGCCGACCTGACATCATGTATTTTACTTGTTTATGTGCACGCTATCAATCTGAACCCAAGGAATCCCATCTGATCGCTGTCAAGCGAATTTTCAGATATCTGAAAGGAACTCCTAACCTCGGTCTTTGGTATCCCAAAGACTCAGGGTTCGATCTAACTGGTTATTCTGATAGTGATTTTGCAGGTTGTAAACTTGACAGAAAGGGTACCACTGGTGGATGTCAACTCCTAGGAGGAAAGCTGGTAAGCTGGACAAGCAAGAAGCAAAATTCAGTGTCCACTTCCACAGCTGAAGATGAATACGTCGCCGCTGGAAGCTGTTGTTCTCAGATCTTATGGATAAGAAATCAACTATTAGACTATGACCTTCAGCTATCAAAGATTCCAATCTATTGCGACAGCAGTAGTGCTATCGCTATAGCAAATAATCCAATGCTACATTCAAAGACGAAACACATAGAGATCAGATATCATTTTATCAGAGATCATGTGATGAACGGTGATATTGAACTTCATTTCATCCCTACTGACTATCAGCTTGCTGATTTATTCACCAAACCTCTTGATGAGACAAGGTTCAACTTTCTCATCAGTGAGCTTGGAATGCTGAATCTCGAAGAATAATTCTTCAGAGTTCATGCATTGTGTCAGTAATCATAAGTTCCCCGTTTATCATTCTCTGATAAACATTCTGACTCTCAGGTATGTTCTCTCCATCCCTACAACTGAATCTTCATTCAGTTACGATGTTTTTCAAAATATAAACTTTAATCACTGAACTTTCTTCAAATGATTAAAAGCTTTTAAAAAAATAAATTTATCACTGATATTTCTAGTCAGTGATCCTTCTTAAAAGAAAATTCATCCCTAAATTTACCATCAGGGATACTTTCAAAAAGAAAGTTCTCTCGCTGACTTTTCTTCAGTGATAATTTCAAAACGGACAAATGAACAGTCTCTCTCTCTTCTATGACGTCATTTGAACCGACAATCCACGACATGCCTTTTCTCTGACACGTTCGTCCGTTGCCCTTCCATCCAATCAATTTCGTGGGACGTGTCCATGTCATGATGAACATTTGTTTTCCTGCCTCTCACACACTCTCTCTCCTTCTCTCTCATGTATAAAAAGAATGTTTTCCCCTTCTTATCATTTTACGCTTTCTGGAAATACTTTCAAGGCAAGAAAACTTTCTCAAAAGAATTCTAGCATTCTCAAGCATTTGCATCATCTCCTTCAAGATCAACAGGTTATTCTTGATCTTCTTCTTATTCTTGTTCTAAATATTTTTATATAATACTCCATTTATGGACTTCCATTATGGGTTTATAAGATTCTTTTTAATAAAATCATCTTTCTTTTGATTTTATTCATTCAAAACCATTTTTTTTGATTATCTTCATTCAAAATCTTTGGTTTTTCTTCTTGTTCTTATATCTTACATTAAGAACACCTTTTTAATCGTCAAATATGTTGATTTTTCTATGTTTCTTTCCAAAAATAGAAACTGGGAAAACCTTCTTTATTTTTAGACTAAAACTTTTCTTCTATTCTTCTATCTGTTCATATTCAGAATGTCTCAATCTGCACTTGTCGCCTCTAAGAACGTCAAGTTCGCCATCGCTGATTCTGACCTTCCCAAAAACAATCATCTTTCTCGCCTTGACTTTGATGGTGTCAAATACCCACATCTGGTGGAAGCCGCAAAATTTCTGAAGCAATCCTGCATTGCCTATGCTATCACTGTGGATCCAACACCTTCCAAAGCTCTTCTCCAACAATTCTGGTTTACCGCTGAAGATACCTCTCTCACCAACAAAAAGGGTGAATTAGTTCCTGCTATCTCCTTCAACACTGAACTTGGAACATGGATGATGACAGCTTTAGGGCTGAGGAAAGCTCTGCGATTTCCCGACAAACCCAGGAATGGATTCGACGCCTTACCCACTGATGCTGAACTCATCCAATTCCTGGATGTTATGGAGTACTCTTGGGAACCCAATCCAAGAAAGACAATACGAAACAAGAAGCTGACTCTGGTGAAGAAGGAGCTCATGCCTTCTTAGCTTAACTACATGTTCTCTCACTTCATTCAGTGTATGAGTGGGAAGAGTGGGTCACTGGACCAGGCCAGCAAGATTCAGGTCTAGATGACTTACTCGGTGATCGCCGGAAGAAATTTCGACTACGCAACAGCTATCTTTGACGATCTAAGGTCAAAGATAGAGAAGACCGAGAGGGATCCTAAGATTCCCTATGTACGCTTCATTTGTGCGTACCTGAAGTTTCTATACCCTGCTACTTACCCCACCAATTCTGATGCTTCTTTTCCCAAAGTGGGTCAGCGCTCCCTGGAGGTCAAGCCGCTTCCCAACGAGGTAAATATCTCTGAACTTCGCTCCCGACTCTCTCTCATCACTTCTTTGTCTTCAGCGGCCATGCAGGAGGTTCCTTCTTCTGCTATCCCTGCCGCTACCCCTTCCAAACGACCATCAACTGGCTCCCTTGGTCCTTCGAAGAAGGCCAAGGTGAGAAAGGAGAATGCTACCTCTAGCTCTATACCTAAGGATTTTTATCAACAAACTTCCTTGGATGCATTCGTGGGTTTCTCCTCCACATCCTCAGCGATACCCATTTCAACAGTGCCAGCGATCTCGGTCGCTGTCACCACAACAGTGACGCAACCTACGATCCCAGTTCAACAACAAACTGAGGTAACTACCCCTATCCCTACTTCTTCTATCCCCATCTCTAGTCCTTCTATTTCTTTGATCTCTAATCCTCCATCTATTTCTACTCAACCACAGTTTGAACCCATAGGACCTGAACATCAATCTTTTGAGGAATCTCTGCAATTCTACAAAATGTTTGATAATTCAGGTACCCCTATAACCTTAAACACTACTCCCAACTCACCATATAAGTCTGTTTCTCAAAAACTAACTTATATTTCAGGTCCTAGTTTGGCGACTGTTGACACCAATGTCAACAGTTTGAGTGCAAAGGTGGAATCTCTGACTGCCTCTCTCAACAACACCACCAGCACTGTTCATACCGCTGGTGAAGCTCTGCAGACGCTCACAGCTCAATGTGCCTCCAAAGCTGACGTTTCTCAAATCGCTACTCTCCAAGAAGCGATTGCCAAAGTCAGGGTAG
This sequence comes from Arctium minus, assembly GCA_954870635.1. NCBI lineage: Eukaryota > Viridiplantae > Streptophyta > Magnoliopsida > Asterales > Asteraceae > Arctium > Arctium minus. The sequence goes on from OX941084.1 coordinate 51,871,500, forward strand.
ACTCACAACAACTTTTTGCAGCCCTGGCTACAAAGGTTGATTCCTGTGAAGTCCTTCTTCAGCAAATCCTGACTCACCTGAAGGCACCAGCTCCGACTCCTACTCCCTCATTGACAGAGAATGATCGTACCTCGCTGAACATTGCCGTAGAGTTCATTCATCAGGCTACGTCAGATCTTCCTGCGATTGAAGGCCGTCTGGACAGTTTGGAGGCTGAAGTTCAGGTGTTGGCCGCTGCAAAAGCTTCATCTCCTTCCAAAGGTCTCTCCCTCAATGATAATGACAAAGAGGGGGAGAAGGCAGCTGAAGAAAATATGGAGTTTGAGGTTGCTGCTGAGGTCCAACAGAAGGAAACTCCCTCTCAGGTTGAGGGGGAGATAGCTGCTGAAAAAACCCCTCCCACCATCGATGAGTTAATCGATGAAGAGGAAGAGGAGGACGATGAAGATGAAGCCCTTGATCTTGAAGATCAAGAGGAAGAACCTCATCAAGATGATGATGATGGCGATGAAGAAGATCAATCTCTATGGTGTTCTTCAGCCTTCACTTCATCAGCGATAACTTCGAAAGAAGTTATCAAAGCAGGGGGGAGCCATGGAACATCTTCAGGAACCCCTTCCCAAAGCAAAGGTGCTACTGCTGAGGGAAGCCTGAAGATGAATTCACTATCTGAGGAAAATCCTTCTCAGGTATGCCTTTCTGTCGTTCCCTTGTCCTTCTATAAAAATCCCACCCCTGTTTCTTTCTAAGCCTTTATCTCTCTTCTTATATAAAAATAAACTAACATTTTTCATTTTCTGACCAGACAGTTCTCTCCCCTGCTTAAGGGTAAAGAGCTCCAAATAATCCCAGCTGCTGAAGTTGATGACCTGATAATCCCAATCTCTGTAAGAGAGATTGATGAAGAGGATGAAGAAGATGAGTCCCTGCAATACCCACGGAGGCCATCTAGACCACTTCATTGGTCAGAGGAAGAGATGAAGAAAAGAACAGTGATGATCTCTCATCTGGAGAGTCAACGACTAAAGATCCCCTCTCAATCAACCGATCTAGAGTTCCTGACTGAAGCTGAGATTGAAGAATCCGTCAGGGCTGAGAAGCTGATCACTGACTGTCAAAGAGATGCCACTCTGGCTCTCAAAATTCAGTCTTATCAAGTCAAAGACAAGAAACTGAAGAAGAAACCAGTTGAAGTCTAGGCTGCTCTTTTTAAAGAGATTGAAGAGGAACACTCAAAAGCTCTAGTGGTCAGCGATAGTTCAGTCGACTGGTGCAAACATAAACTCGAATATCGCTCTGACCCAATGAAGATTGTTTCAGTCGCTATCTCTGGAAGAAAGAAGAAGGACAAAGTTTCTGTCACTATGGAGATTACCAGAGAGGATGGAAGCTGCAAGGCAATGTTTGTTTCAAAGCTGGAAAGCCTCGGCTATATGGAATGGCTTGAGTTCAAAGACGCACTGAAAAAATCAAAGTCAATCTACAGAGGCTACGTTGAAGGGATAAATGATGCTCTCATCAACAGAGTCGCTGCAATATTAAAAGTGCCGTCTGCTCTTCCTTCTAAGTCAAAGCATATCAGAAGAAAGCCTGTCTCCTCTCCCTCTGAAAATGTCGCAGTGATCAGAAATGAAACCTCCATCAAATTTTCAAGAGAAGCTCTGTTCGGTCCTCCTCCTGATCTTTCAGTTCTGGATCTATTTCTGCCTCCTGGTGGACCATATGTTGTGGGAGAAGTACTTGAAGAACCTTTTGGAATCTTCTTCAGAGATGACGAGGAACAACTCAGATTTCAAAGAATCTCTGAAATCCCTATCTGTCCCCTCGGCCTTCTCAAGGATCTCATTTGCTTATGGTGTGATCTCTCTCCTGCTGCTGAGCAAATCAAAGTGATAATTAGCAAAGAATCTTTAGAGCGAAAGCAAAAAGGAGAAGATATACCTGAGTATTTGATCAATCCTCCTAAATCCTCTTTAGATAGCTGATAGATTAGTTTTCTTCTTGTAATCTATTAGTTTAAACTTACAGTAGTTAGTATATCACTTGTACTTGTAATTTTCATACCTTGTAATTCTTTTCCAGGATTAATGAAAATTTCAGTGAAGTACTTAACTCTATCAGTACTGTAAAAGATCCTTCAAAATAGTAATTGGGACATGTATGTTATGAGTCCTGATTATTCCATCATTTTGAATTATAAAGTAATTTTCTTCAGTTACTTTGTCATTATCAAATAGGGGGAGATTGTTGATCCAAACTCTCTCAGTGATTTGATAACGACCCTTTTCTGTACTTAGTGAAAATTACGTTTAATATGTATTAGTGTTTCACCATCAGCGATCAGACTGAGTCTTTTCAATTATCGCTGATAGTCTTTCTTATAAACAATTAATATGTATGTGTTTCACTATCAGTGATCAAACTGAGTCTGTTCAGTTATCGCTGATAGTTTTGATGTAAACAGTAACGTAATCCCTGAAGACAAGTCTCGCGTCAACTGATATTCATAGCTGAATCGAAGACGAAGCTGCTGAACAAAGAGAAGTCTACTAATGACCTGATGCGGATATCAGTGAAGCAAAGCCAACTCTACTTATACGCGAAGGAACATGAGGAAAGCTTCAGCGATCGCTGAACTCTTGATATCTCTGAAGAAAGAGATATTCAGCGATCGAATGATCACAAAGCTTATACCACAAGTTTCCTTTTATCTTACCTTGCACAACTCAGTACGATGTGTCAGAACGAACATGCCTCTGCCACAATTCGTTCAACAACTCTGTCAACTACACTGTTCATGATCCGGCTGAAAGCATGTCTCCCAAAGTCAGACTTCCAAAACCAATCAGTGAACGCCACGTGTAAAGTGTTCTGCCATGCATTTAATGCATAAGGTATAAATAGGAAGTTCACCCCTCCATCTGAAGGTGTGCTCAATCCTTGAACTCCAAATAGAAACCTTTGTTTTCTATATTCCTTAATCCCCATTCTCTGAAATTCTTGTGCAACCATCTTAGTGTTTCTTAAGTTTGTTTAGATTGAGTCTGTCTTAATCTTATTCCGCAACAAACTTGTAAATTGTGTTTGATTTATCAATAAACAATTTATTAACCTTTAAATTTATGTGTTTGTATTCAACCTCCCCTTCTACAAACTTGTTAAGCACCTCCGGGACCAACAAACTTATGATCGATTTAATGGATTGATCAACAAGTGACGAAAAGTTGGCATTCTGTGCTCCGATGAGGAGAACACTGTTCTATTTCTGAAAACTCTTGGTGATGAATGGCTCCAACTCTCTATGTCCCTACAGTCCAATCAAGACCTTGATACATGGTATTTACATGATATCTTTGGAACTCTAGTTGCACAAGAGAAACACATCCCAAAGTCGAAGCCAGTGGTTAGAGGCCCTCTGGCCTTAGTTTCAGAGTCTACAGAGGCTCTGGCACATAAGCCTAAAAAGAAAGCCTCTGAGGGTAGTTTCAGACAGGTCAGAAGGAAAGGCAAGAAGGCCTTGGTAGTTGAGAGTGAAGTGGAAGAGGAAAGTGATGAAGAGAAGATGGATAGTATGAGCTCAATTGCTAAATCTTTGGCTCTAGTTAATAGGGAGTTAGGCAGAGGTTACCGAAGAAGCAGGGTACATTCAGAAGAGATTCTGAGGATATAGGAGAAATATAAATCAGAGGGTATCCACCGTGTACCAAAGGTAGTATGTCCCTCTAGCCTTAGTTTCAGAGTCTACAGAGGCTCTGGCACAGAAGCCTAAAGAGAAAGCCTCTAAGAGTAGTTTCAGGCATGTCAGAAGGAAAGGCAAGAAGGCCTTGGTAGCTGAGAGTGAAGTGGAAGAGGAAAGTGATGAAGAGAAGATGGATAGTATGAGCTCAATTTCTAAAACTTTATCTCTACTTAGTAGGGAGTTATGCAGAGGTTATCGAAGAAGCAGGGTACATTCAGGATAGAGGAGATAGATATAAGAGGGCTGCCCCCGTGTACCAAAGGTAGTACGGACCCCCAAAGTCCTACGTGCCGAGGTACTCATACCGTGAAGATGCATATGAACCGAGGGCAATGGAACAAAAGCCTTATGAGCATAGGCATGTTGAGCATAGAGCCTCTGAACTTAAATACCCACAGAAGACAATTTAGAAGGAAAATGAAAGGGGTGAGAGATTTCAGAAGATAGATGATAAATGCTATCAATATGGCAAACCTAGTCACTTTGCTGCCAATTGCAGAAGCCCTCAAACAAAAGATGTTGCCTTCTACATGAAGAAAGCATAATTCTATGCTCAGAAGAGCGTAATGGCTGAGCAAGAGAAATAGGTTTCTGACGACACATATGATGAGGAATGTCGACAAGCCTTGTTTTGCGGTAATGCAGAAGTAAGCAAGACCGATTCAGGTGATGATTCTCAGGTACCTTCCACTTCTGATCCTTCTATTTTATCATGTTCAGAGGTTGCTAACTCTTTACAAGAAAATCCCAAACATATGGAACATAAGCTCTTTCAAAACCAAAAATAGTTAGATTTTTACAAAAGGGAGAAGGAGCTTCTGGAAAAATAAAAACATGAGCTCATAGAAAATGAGAGCTTGATTAAAATTAAAGCTCCAAAGAACTTCTGCTCAAGAAAAAACTTGAGGAACTTAAGAGAGACTTGAAATGTACAGAGAAGAAGCTTAAAGAGTCAGAGTCTGACAGAATGAACACTCTTGCCTTAAAATTATTTTTTTAAAAAAAGAAGGGAATTATTGTATCAAGACTTATAGAGGAAAGATATCATTATTAACAAGTATCACGATGCTCAAGATGTACATACAAAGATATATTCTCAAATGGATACGCAAAGGTTGGGATTTAGTGACACTGATCCCTACACTGGCAAGAAGAAAGATTCTTTGGTGTCCACCTTCTGCATTGGCAAAACTCAAAAACCTTCATTTCCTGTAATGACTTCTATCTTTACAAGATTGAGAACCTCTGATGGCACAAGTACAAGAAACCTACAGAGGTTCGAAAACATTTTCTATTCCTCTGAGCAACTAATCGTTGCAAAGGTTAAGGAGAATGACTTGTTCATGTTTGGCCATCCAGATACACAAAAACAGGCCACCTCTGCACTCAATGCAAAGGCTACTGAATTTGTTCCCTCTAAGGCAAAAGAGGAAATTGTTTTTGATGATGATCTTCTGGAAATCTTGAGGCATAGTAATTCCATAAAACCTGAAGTTGTGCCCTACACAATAACAGAGGTTAAAGAAACAAAGGAAAAGGATGTTGGAAGCTTTGACATATATCCTGGAAATCAAGCCTCTGGAGTTAAAATAAAAGATTTTCTTGATTCAGACTCAGATTATGAGGATGATTCTTCCTATGTCACTTCAAATACTGGTTTTGAAGAACCAAAGATAGTTGGAAGCTCTTGTTTAATCGAACCTGAGATCATTCCACAGGATCTTGTGACATCAATTCAGAAACACCTTTTTGAGCTCAACTATGATTCAGATGACTCATCCTCTATGGATGATGAAATAATCAATGAAAATCCTTTTGTTGTCATTGAACCTATGCTGACGCAAGAAGTGCTAGAGATAGATGTAAATGGTTTAGAGGAAACTAAACTTCCTTCTAGAATCATAAACTTCCTATCAACCCTAATTTCCTAGATATGTGTCTAAGTGCTAAGACCCCCTTAGAGCTTGAAAAAGAGCAAAAGGCGAAGACTTCTGTCGTGACTCCTCAAGTTTCTAAACCATATGTTTTTAAGCCAATCAAGTTCACCAGAGAAAGAAGGGAAATGGATTGCAATTGATTAATCTGATCCTTCTGTGGCAGTAATCTATGTGGACACAGGGAAGAGGTTAGAGCAGAGATCTCTGCAGGGAAAGAAGACCTTTGAAAATAAATCCCAACTAGATAGGAAGTTTTCCAAAACATCTGATGCTAGGAAGGATACTCATAAATTTTCTATACCTGTTTTTGAGAAATTTAAGAAAAGTTTAAGCAACATTCTTGCATACATACTTGTCATTGCAAAAACTTATTACATCAATGGAAGAAACATTTCTCAAACCCCGACTGCTTCCTCTCGAGGCCCAATAAAAGGATTGGAAAATCCAAGGGCCAGAAGAAGCAACCACAGAAGACCTTTACGAAATATGCAAAGCCAAAGGCTACATAGGTCAAACCTAAAGCTGCTAATGTCAAAGGACCCATTTGGATATGGGTACCTAAAATTGTTTGAATCTATTTTGCAGAAGGAGCATGTTCCGGTATGGTACCTTGTCTTGACTCTGGATGCTCGATCCACATGACTGACAATAAAAAGTTTTTATCCTCATACATCGAAAAATCTAGAGGATCAGTAACTTTCGGTGACGATAAAAAGGGTCAAATCAAAGGCTATGGAGCCATTACCAGAGGAGATGTAACTGTGTCAAAGGTTGCTTATGTTGATGGTCTGAAGCACAATCTTTTAAGCATAAGTCAACTCTTCAACAACGGCTTTGATGTCAAGTTTAGGAGAAGATACTGCTCATTACTCACATAATCAGGTGAAGAACTGATAAGAGCTGACCAAAAAGGCAACCTCTACCTCATGAACTTTAATGCAATGAGCAACATAGAGAAGCTCTGTCTTGTCTCAAAGAAAAATGAGGAAGCCTGGCTCTGGCACAACAGGTTCTCTCATCTCAATTTTGATACTCTTGATAATCTTGTGAAATTTGACAGAGACCACTTGTGTTCTGCATATGAATATAGTAAATCTAAAAGAGCTACGCACAGAGCCAAGTAGGACATGTTCTGTACAAGACCTCTGTATATGCTGCATGTAGACATCTGTGGTCCTATTGCAGTATAGAGTTTGTCTAGTAAAAAGTATATGCTGGTACTTATTGATGAATATTCCATATATACTTGGGTAAAATTCATTCGTAAGAAGTTGGATGTCTCTGAACTGCTAATCAATCTTTTAAAAAGAATCCAGGTTATCCATAATAGTAAGGTTCAGAAGCTGGGAAGTGATAATGGGACAAAGTTCAACAATGCCAAAATCAAAGAATATCTAGCTAATGAGGGAATCTTCCAGAACTTCTCTGCATCCATAACTCCTCAACAAAATGGGGTTGTTGAGAGATGCAACAGAACACTGGTCGAGGTTGCAAGAACCATGCTAACAGCTTCTATATTTCCAACATACTTATGGGCCGAAGCTGTCTCTACCGCATGCTTCACTTAGAATCAATCATTGATAGTGAAAAGATATATGAATACTTCCTGCGAACTCCAGAACCAAAGAAAGCCTGACATCAAATATTTCCATGTCATTGGTTGCAGGTGTTTTGTGCTCAATGACAAAGATCAGTTGGGCAAGCTCGACAAAAAGGCTAATGAGGCGAAGTTTATGGGCTATTCACTAGCCTCAAAAGCCTACAGAGTCTTCATTTTGAAGACAAAGCTGATTCTGGAGAGCATCAATGTCACATTTGGTGACATTACCCCTGAGACTTTTGAGCAATTCAACTTAGGACTCAATCTTCAACCAATAATCAATAGCTCATCATCAACCTTGCAATGTTATTCAAAGACGTCCTTGATGATGAAGAAGTCTTTGTAGAACCACGCAGATCTTCTGCGGTAGAAGCCTCTACGGCTCCAAAATTCGGTAAGTTTACTAGACCATCTATTGATTCACCCTCTGTGACTATTTCTGCACGTCACTCTGTCGAGGGGGAGCGCGCAAAATATACCCCGCCGATTCAGAGGACAACGTTAGACATACCTACAACTTCTAATGCAGAAGATATCACTTCTTCTGAATATGCACATCGGGTGATTAAATGGACGAAAGACCATCCGTTGAGCCAAATTATCAGTGATCCTTCTAATGGTGTAAAGACTAGATCAGCCACTATTAATGATGTTTTCTTCGTGAACTTCTTTAGCATGGTTGAACCTAAGAAGGTCTCTGAAGCCCTTGATGACCCAAGTTGGCTAGAAGCTATGCAAGAGGAACTTCTGCAGTTTGAAAGAAACAAAGTATGGTCCTTAGTCCTTCTTCCCAAAGGTAAATCTACGATAGGGACTAAGTGGGTGTTCAGAAACAAGAAGGATGAGGATAGGATAGTAAGCAGGAATAAAGCTCCGCTAGTTGCTAAGGGATATTTCCAGGCAGAAGGCATAGACTATGACGAAACCTTTGCTCTTGTGGCAAGGCTAGAGGTTATAAAAATATTTTTGGCCTTTGCCGCGCACAAGGGTTTCAGAGTTTATCAAATGGATGTGTGTGTCCCACAATAAAGTTCTAATCAAGATTAAGAACAAGAATTTCAATCTCAATAGTCATATGATATTAATCTTGATTTCACAGTTTATAAATCAAACACGGGAAACTTTCTCTCACTACATTCTCTCTCTAGAATGAGAATCTCTCAAATGATACACACGACTTGAACTCTTCCACAATTACAAAAAGGAAATCTATTCATAATAAGGTATAATACAAAGACAAAATTAAAACAGGTTGACTAACACATATTAACTTTGTTGACTTTTGAGCTTTGACTTTGACTTTGCTTAAGAGGCTTTGACTTGGACATTGAATTTAATTCCCATGATCTTGGATCCAACATATTTGTGCACTACAATCTCCCCCTTTGGATTCAAGATCACCTTCAACAAGATATGCATTGAAGCTCCCCTTTTAGAATCAGAAACAAATTATATCCCCCTTTGGATAAGCAAAAACAAATTTTAGCATCAAAGAACAATCTCCCCTTTCGGTTAAACATGTACTTCTCTTCAAATGAATTTCATCTTTAAAGCACTTTCTCCCCATTTTTTTAAAAACATTCTCTCTCTTTAAGTTCCTTCTGTAATCTCCTCCAAAGTCTGTTAAAATCTTTTGCAAGAATCCTGCACAATCTCCCCCAAAGTAATAAAACCTATCTCAGACTTCAGAAAAGAAATTATCTTCAGATTTAGCTCACTTTGCTTTAGCAATTCATCTTCAAAGGAAATTTCAGCAAATCTTCAACAAACTTTCCGAATCTTTGAACTTTCTCTTTCAATTCTTGAACAATTACCCCAAATCCAAACATGTAACTTCCTTAGATTCAACCATTTCTTGATCATCTCCAAAATTACTTTTCCATTTCTTGAATGTCTCCCCCCTTTTTAATGATGTAGAACATAGAAATCATCAAAACTTCTTCAAGAGATGTCATCATTTTCTGACCATGATTTCTCAAAAAATGAGCCACTGAACATCCGTCAATTCATAATGTATTCATCCGAATCGTTTCAAATTCAGACAAATAGGAATGTAACCCTGAATCAACAAATGAATCTGTTAATATGCTTGTAAGCAACACGAAGTCACTTAGTAAAACGAATGTACTGTACAAGGAGTGTTATTGATGTTCACTCCCCAGGTCTTCCATTCAATCATCGAATAACACAAGATTATTCTATGAACGTTTCGACAGAAAAACAAATTTTCTGTGTGTACGTGCTTGTATATGAAAGAATTAAGCATATGATCGCTTTTAATAGGCTCAAAATGTGTAAACCATTAAGACAACAACAGTAATACACGTACTCAATTGTGCATGATCGAAGTGTGAAGGTAGGGCAAACTTCCTTCTTTTTCAATATCCACATCTTCCGAATGAAGACATGATAGATTATGTGTTGCATCCCCAAGAAAAATTGAAACATTTCTTTGTTGAGAAATAAATGAGTAACTGGTGGGGTTTAAATCAAGAGTTGGCATTGGCTAGTTGTCTGTTTCAATGAAGTTGACGAACGAGTTGTGAAACAACAGTAATATGGTTGCCCGACTCAGAAAGTAGTTGGTGCAGAGTTTGATATTCTTTTAACTCTGATCTATCACCCTCTTTCTTTTTAACATTTAAGCTCACTACTAACCGAACTCTCTTTTCATTTTATCTCAGCACACACCCACACTCAGATATTGACCCCTCGCCTCTCGATCACTCAAGGAATAACTTCTTGGGTAGGAAACATTGGTTATCGTGAATCCATAGAAGTTCAAATAATCTTAGACACTGAATCCCATGCATTTTGTCCTAAAAGAATATGTTGCTCAACGATTATCTTGACAGTTAAGCACAAGATATCATAGTCAGTGTATGTATGCTTCACATTATCAATGTGTGAGCTTTTGAACATTTAAGATCTCTAAAAACAATGAAATTGAATGAATGACGTGAAATCAATAGAAATGTTTTGAGAATCTGACAATGTATGGAAAAGATCAAATATGAATGATTTATCGTTAAAAGCTTAGGTCATGAAAAATTGGACGTTGTCTATATGAACAATTATAGACATTCTTTAAAGAAACGTTTTCAATGAAATAACGCTCAAATATCAATGAAGTTCAAACGGGGTGTCTTACCATCGAAAATTATGTTTAATTTTGAGACATGGTAAGAACTTAGTCAATAAAAGTACTAAACCGGTGTATGTGAATACTTGACAGTATATGGAAAAGATAATACACAAGTATTTATCTTTGGAAACACACGGTTTGTTAAACATTAAAGCGCATAAAATGAAAACATTTAAAATCACACTTATGTATTCTTGAAATCTGTTTAAGAAACGAGAAGTGGTTTGAACATTTAGAAACATGTTTTCCAAGTTTGAAAGTTTTCCTTCTTTCAAACACAATGAGATTAAGAGTAGAATATGCCTTACGCTCATCATTAATCTTATAAAGTCAGCTCCAAAGTCATGAATGATATGATCATGTAAGCTCCCCCTCAAATTCTGCTTTTAGTCAAAAAGTTGTCAAAGTACAAAGTCTTATTCACAAACTTCATTGAAAAATAAAGACATAAAAGCAACAAAACTTGTTAAGAACAATATCTGATCAGAAGTAATCAGAAGTCAATTTCCTTACTCCCCCTGAACATATGCATCACAAGATATGTCAGTGAAAAGTTTATGCAACAAAATTTATAACTCCCCTAGAATGTAGATCATCTAAGAAATATCTCACTCCCCCTGAAAACATGAACAGAACCTTTTAGTGTAGATATCGTTCAGATTAAAAATAAAGAAATGAAGAAAAATAGCAAAAATAAACTGTACTAGGTAACTACAGATTATGTCTTGAGGTTTAACATGCCAAGTTTCGAAATGAGTAAATTAAATCTCTTTTCGTCTAACGGCTTGGTAAACAAATATGCAAGTTGATAATCTGTGTTTACAAAGTAAAGTTCAATTGTACCTTTTTCGACATTATCTTTGATAAAATGACATCTCACATCAATATGTTTAGTCTTTGTGTGATGAACAGGATTAGCTTCTATTGCAATGGCGCTCTTCGAATCACAATATATAGGAATTTTGTTGAACTGGAAACTATAGTCTCGAAGTTGTGTTCTCATCCACAACACTTGAGAGCAGCAACTGGCAGTAGCTACATACTCTGCTTCAGCAGTTGAAGTGGAAACACAAATTTGTTTCTTTGATGCCCAGCTTACGAGCTTGTCTCCAAGAAATTGAATGTGACCCGATGTGCTTTTCCTATCTAGCATACAACCTGCATGATCTGCGTCTGAATACGTTGTTAGCTCAAAACCTGCATCCTTAAAATACCACAAACCAAGATCTGCAGTTCGTTTCAGGTATCTAAATATCCGCTTTACAGCTGACATATGGGATTCTTTAGGCGAACCTTGATATCTAGCACATTAGCATGTAGAAAACATAATATCTGACCGACTAGCCGTCAAGTACATTAAAGAACCAATCATTCCTCTATAGGTTCTAACATCAACAGCTTTTCCCGAAAGATCAACTACGATCTTAGTTCCAGGTGACATCAAGGTTAAAATTGGAGTACAATTTGACATATTAAATTTCTTTAAAATGTCAGCAATATACTTCACTTGATTTATAAAAATCCTCGTGGAAAATTGTCTAACTTATAATTTGAGTAAGAAGTTAATCTCTCCCATCATACTCATCTGAAAACGTGACACCATGAGGTTAGAAAAATTCTTACAGTACTTTGGATTAGTTGAACCAAATATGATATCGTCCACATATATTTGAATTAAAATTGTTAAGACTAATTTTGTAGTAATCATTGTATTTATTCTCAGTTGTCTTTTCTGTTCTTAGAGTGCTTATCTGTATTGGTTAATATCTGGGGTATTTAAGTCCCTTAGGTGCTTTGTGTTTGGAACTTTGGAACCTTACTTTGAATATCAGTTTACATTTGGAGCGTATACTCTCTCTCTACTTTCTCTCTCTAAAGATTTAGTGATTCTTGGACTTTCAATTGGTATCAGAGCATTCCAGATCTTGAGAGGATTGAGAGAAATCGTTTTTCTATACTGAATTTGTAGATTAAGCGGAAAATTTGATTGATTTTCTTGATTTTTCAAGAAAATCTCGTTTTTTGCTCGTTCATCAAATTTGGATATGTTTCTGGACGAATTTGTGTGTAATTTGTTTCATTAGATTCGTATTTGTTAATCGATCATATTTGATTCACATAATTCTGCATGAAAACCAAGTTTTGATCGTTGATTTTGAGATTTAAAAAGTTTCTGGAAAAACTCGTTCCCGTTCTGTTCTATTATTAAATTTGTGATTTAGTTGTTTTTAATCGAATTTGGTGCTTGAAAATTGTTAAAAGAATGTTTTCGATCATCAGTGTGTGATTTTCTTGCTTTAATTTCATAGATATAATCGTTCTTGCGAATTTTTCTTGTTGTTCCCCGGTTTGCGCAAGTTCTTGTAGATTTGCGCAAGATTCATATAGGTTTGCGCAAGTTCTTAACACTTTGCGCAAATTCATTGTGTTCTAATTTCTGTGTTAGTGTTTCAGGTTTTCGCATCGAGCTATATACGCAAAGTTTGTTTTGCGTATCAAGTGAATTCCGAGAAGTAAAGTTCTTGTATCATCAAGCATCTGAAAAGCTTAGTTTTCGTTTCATCCATCTCACGCAAAGCTTCTTTGCATATTCCAAAGTTGGGGTTCAGTTTGCGGTTCAAGCTTTTTACGCAAAGCTTAGTTTGCGTATCCTTCTACTTACGCAAAGCATAGTTTGCGTATCCTTCTTCTTACGCAAAGCCCAGTTTGCGCAATCTTCTTGTTCCGGAAAGCTTGGTTCTCGCATCAATCAGCTTACGCAAAGTCCGGTTTGCGGATCTCACTGCTTACGCAAACCTTCAGTTTGTGTGTGTTCCAGACTTAGAATTTTTTTGACTTTCTGATTTTCTCAAAAGATGTCTTTGCAAGCTCAAGTGTACAAGAATGACCTGATGATGTCATTGGGGTCTGACACACGTTCTCTTGTACTGATCAACGAGAATGAATTTGAACAGTGGCAGGACCGATTTATTAACTTCATAGAAAGACAACCGAATGGGGATAACATGATGAAATCTCTGACTGAGGGTCCTATGGAAAGGCCGATGAAAGTTATACCAACTACAACAACTACTCTGACTTCAACTATTGAGAAGTCTCTGAGAGAATATGATGCTGATGAATTGTTGAGATATCAAGTTGACAGTCAGGCAAAGTCCAATCTGATTTTTGCACCACCAAATTCTATCTACAACAGAATTGATTGCTTCAAACAGAATCCTATGCTTATGTGGACTCAATTGGAAAAGATCATGCTTGGTACAGCTGTATCAACTCAACTGCGTCAGACCAGATACATGAATAATTTTGAGGAGTTCAAAGCTAAGGATGGAGAAAGTCTGAAGAATGTATTTGATAGACTTTGGGTTGTGATTAATGATCTGTACAAGATCAAGGTGACAAAGACTGAGTTAAAAGCCAACCTAAAGTTCCTGAATGCACTCCAACCTGAATGGAGCAAGTCCTGTCATAGAATGAGAAATAATGTCAGGATTTCTACTATGCCCATTCAGGAATTGTATGAAATTCTATGGACAGATGAATCCATGGTGTTGGAAAAGAAGGCAAAGTTGGATAAGAAGAATATGTCTAAGTCAGTGGATCCGATTGCTTTTCTGGCTAGCCAACTGGCTGAGCAAGCTTTATCTGAATCTGCTTTTGATGGTTCCACAGAAGATGATGGTGAAGCCTTGGAGAAAGCAATGATACTTCTCTCGCAACACTATCAGAAAAAGTTTCAGCGTAGAACTGGATCCAACCATCTCCGTTTCACTTCCGGCTCAAAGAAAGTTGAACCTGGTGCACCATCAAAGGCATACACTCCAAAGTAATGACCAGTTAAGGCGACTGAACCGAAAAAGGAAGAGAAAAAGGTGATGAACTGCTTCAACTGTGGAAAACCAGGTCATATAGCAAAGGATTATAGAGTGAAGGTTGCTAAGGATTCAGTTTTCTATATAAAGAAGATGGAACTGGCTGAGAAGAGAGAAAACGGAACTATTCATATGACTGAGGAGGAGTACTAGTTGGATCATTCAGATAACGAGGCTGAGAATGAAGAGACTGCAACAATGTGCTTCATCGGTGATGACAAGAGTGATGATGAAGAAGATGACACTTCCACTGATGATTCTGAGGTAATTTCTGAGTTTCATGTTAACTTTGTTTCTTCTCAATTGAACGTTATTGTCAATGCTTTACATGATTTTCGTTCTAAGTTCATAACTGAAAAGCTTGAAAATCAAGAAAAGTCTGTTTTGTTTGAAAAACTGAAAATTTCTCTGAAAGATGAAAAGATCATTATAAAAGATACAAAAGGGAAATTTCAAAAGAATTTGAATGACTTAGAATTATCAAATCAGACTTATCGTGATTCTTTGACTGAATTGACTGATTTGAACAAAAGTTTTTCTGATAAAATAATTGTGTTAGAAAAAAAATTGTATAAGAGAAACCAAACTGAGCAGACTATATATATGAATAATCCTAGGAGTGATGAGGCTATAAAAGAAAGGTGGCTATAAGAGAAACCAAACTGAGCAGACTCATTGTCTAAACAATGTTATTTCAAAAACCCAAACCTTATATAATTTTGATTATCTAACTCTTGCAAAGTATGCTCCACAATTTAAAATTGACTGGTTGAATGAAAAGCAAGTTTTAGAAATTGAAAATCAAAAGAGGATGCATAACAAGAAAATGGAAATGCCATTTGTTTATACTTCTGAAAATGCTAAGTATTTTCCTGAGAAAACGAAGAAGTCTAGAATTTTCAAAACTGTTTTAAATGTTGACAGGATCGAATTCTCAACAAGAATTAATTCTCAGAAACAATATCAAAGAAGTTTGCGGAATAACACTTTGATATTCAATGAAACAGTAAATCAACACAGTAAATATGAAGAACAAACTGTAAACTTGTATTGAATGCTTTAAAGTTACAAGATTACACACTCAACCTCAATATTGATGAACAGGCTCACCAATACGAATTCTACTTCTCTAGAATTAGGATATATGCCTTGAGGTTGATTTTCTCTCTAAACAAATGAAAACTGAAAGTTAAATTATTATTCTAAACTATACAATATATATACTGAATACAAAGATAATTACAATAAATAAAATATCTTCAGTATATCTTCTATGTATATCTCTAAGCTTCCATGTATATCTTTTCATACGAATCTTCATCATATAAGCAGTATTAATCTTCAGCAGCATTAACTTCTTTCTAGCAGCATTAACTACTAAGCAGTACTAACCACTAGCAGTACTAACTAGCTAAGCAGTACTAACTTTGTTCAAGCAGCACTAACTTTGACTAGCAGTATTAATAATACTAGCAGTAGTAACACTCAACAGTATTAACCTTTAAGTCTTCTAGCAGTAGTAATTTTGAACCAGCAGCATTAACCATACTTGATGAATTCTTCAGTTCCCAACAATCTCCCCCTAACTTGACTTTTAGGAAGAGAAGTCAAGTTCTTCAAATTTTCTTCAAGATGCTCCCAAAACTCTATCTATGCCTAAATCCCAGTGTTTGCATCCAATCCCAAACTCTGATTGATGGTTCTTTGAATCAAGTATTTAGCCATTTCTGAATCTGGAACACACCTTAACTTTTTCTTCAGCATGGCATGTAGCTTCAATCTGCTATGATTATACACTCTATCCACTAGGAAGTATTCAGTGTGATTTAAATCCAAAGTCACTGTATATACTCCACTAATTTCATATAGAGTCCAACTGTTTACTGATTTGAAGACATCCTTGATCAAGTGCTTTACTTCTTCAGGTTTGAACATCATATACAGATACTCCATTACCAGTTTTGTAATTGAAATCCCTGGAGCCTTTAGAATGTCTGCATACAACTTCATTCCTATCTCAAACATCTCTTCAATATCTGATCTAGAGCATGTTCTGACAATTTTTGCCCATGTGTTAAGCACTTCATACTTTTCATCCTTTCTTTTCAGCCTTATGTATTCCTTTCCATCCACTGTCAATGTATCCCAGAGAATCACCTCAGGAGGCTTAATTCCTACAGGTTCTGCTGAAATTGGTTCAGGCACTTTGTCCATCACTACCATATACAAATTGACATCATCAGTGTTAGATGGCTCTGTCTGTTTAGATGACTCAGGTGCCCCTTCTTCTTCAGCAACCTTATCAGCCTCTTCTTCAGATACTCTAGGCTTTTTAATTGGCTTTCTCCTTGCCATCATTTTTGTTCTCTTTAAAGTCCTTAGACTTTCTCCCAGGGTGGACTCTTTCTTAGGAGGTGTTTCTTGCTCATCTGGAAATGGCTTTTGACAATCAAAGTCATTACTTTCTTTTATTCTCTTCTCCATCTCCACCCTAGCAGTTTCACTTCCCTGAAGCTTTAACATCTCTGAATCATAGAGCTCTTTGATCTTCTCAAAAGACATTTTGGAGAACATCTCCTTTTTGACTCCTACAGCACCTTTGAGAAATATAATCATCTTGTTTCTCTCTTGGGTACCTAGGAATGTCTTTGAGGGTCTTCTCTTCTTTGCAACTGTTTTCACCACAGATTTCTTCATACTTGCAGCTTTCTTCTGTGCAATTTCAGTTGCCATACTCTGTTGATAAGCTTCATTTAGTTCAGCAGCTAGAGCTTTTGCCATTTCCCTGTCCTTTTCCATCTGAACTCTTTCTTCTTTTTCAATATCCTCCTGCATCTTTTTAGCTAGGGCTTCATCTGATTCAACCAACCTTTGCTTTTTGATTGGTTGATCAGTTTCTACCATCTTTGCTTTTCCTTTGTCTTTGCTCATTGCCTTCTTACTGTTATCTTTCTTGATCACTTCACCTTGGTCTTTTATGATTACACCTTTGGTCTTTGAAGTGACCTTGGGAGTATCATTCTTGGTTTTTAGTAAGGTTTCTGCAATCTCAAGATCTGTTAACACTTCTTTCACAGTTTCTGCTGCTTTATTAATGTCAGCAGTAGTAACTGTTTCTGCTTGCTGCTCCCCCTCAACATCAACTTTCTCTCCATCAAGCTCCCCCTTTCTTGTGGCTTCTTCCATGTTGATCTCCCCCTTTTTGGGAGCATCATCCTCAGTGGTCCTTCTCCTTAATTGGAATTGCTTTCTCTTCTTCCTTTGTACCAGACTAACCACCATCCTCTTCAGCTTAGCAATCTGTTCTTGTTGTGACAGAATTACTAGCTTCATTTCTTCAATTTCTTTGCCTTGTTTGAGAACATCTTGATTGATGTTCCCCATTGTTTCCATCAATTCATCGTACGTATATCTGTCCTCACCCTCTCCAGAAGTGTTACCCTCCTTTGAAGGATCATTGGATCTTTTATTTGTGGAAGTCTTCTGCCTTGCAGAGGCACTATCCACCCCTGTGGTTTCTTGGCACCAGGGACCTTCAAATGATTGCTCATTCAAAGTTGCCATGGGGGAGGTCTTATTGATGTTACCACTTTCCTCCTCTGTACTAGCAGGAGTAGTGGCAGCCTCATCACCCATATGCTCTACCTCCTCCTCAGAGAGAACCTCCTTTGGGTTGGGAGACACCCGTGTGGTTTCCCTTTGGATATTCTCTAGGGGAGAATTCTCCATTAGAGGGCTTATAGGCTTAGTGGGTAATGGTACAAGAAGGGAAGGAGCCTTCTTTACCTGTTTTCTCTTGTAAGTTTGGGTGATGGGAGAGGTTGGTTTTTCAAGAAGGGACTGGGGAATTGATTTTGAGAGGGAAGGTTGGGCTTGGCTAGCAGTGGGTTGGTCTAATGGGGGCCTTGACCCTGCTGCCATACCTTCATTGGTTTGGGACACCACCATCATTGTAGAGAACAATGGGGTGTCAACTCCTTCAGAGTCCCCAGCAGATCTTCTCATATTTGAGAAAACCTTGCCTTTGGGGGGGTTTAGGTACATATACCCCAACAGGTTGAGGTATATCCGTCAATTCATGAGTAATAACTTCTTGAACAAACCTGGGATACATAAAGAAGCTCTTTTTGTTTCCCATGTTTGAGACAAGATCACTGAAAATCATTTTAGAAAAATTATACTTTCTGGCAGTGGCCAAGCCCACCAAAGCATAAGCAATAGTGCTGCTGAACTCACTCCATCCAGTAGTCTTTTTGGAGATACAATGCATAAGAGTATGGACAAAGAAACGCCATTGGGGTGAGAATTTTTCTTTAGAAAATTTGAAAACTCCCAATGGGCCTCCATACCCCATTCTTGTAAGGTTTGAAAAGAGTTCATCATTTGGGATAGAGGTTATACCAGAGGCATCGTCTAGACGTAGACTGATGCGAATAACCTCTTCAGTAACCGTGAGTGATTGATCACAGATTCTTGTCTTGATCATCTGCACACCATTCTCAACAACAATGGTTGCATTAGCCCAGAACTGCCTTTGATGCTCAATATAGATTGTAGGGGATACAATAAGAGCATGAGCAATGTGGCTTGTCTTGAGGAAATCCACAATCTGATGAAATCCTGCGGCTTGCTTTGGCTTTTGTAGCATCGCAATCTCGTTGTGCTCGTCGATGAAAGTCATGGATGCCATTGATCTTAGTGAAAAGCTTGCCTGAAAACTTCGAACTTGAGAGAGAAAAGGTTTTGAGCGCAAGAGAACAGTATGCAAAGAGTCGTTATGAACTTTTAGGCGGGCAAAAAGTATTTATAGTATTCGGAATATTAGCAGTATTAACCTAGAGCAGTATTAACTACTAGCAGTATTAACTAGCAGTATTAACTAACTAGCAGTATTAACTAACTAGCAGTATTAACTAACTAGCAGTATTAACTACTAGCAGTATTAACCACTAGCAGTATTAACTACTAGCAGTATTAACTGAAAGCAGTATTAACTGAAAGCAGTATTAACTGGAAGCAATATTAACCACTAGCAGTATTAACTGAAAGCAGTATTAACCACTACCAGTATTAACTAACTTACTCCTTTTAAACTTGCTAAACACTGAGTACTGCTATGCATATCCTGAAACAGAAGATTAGTAACTCCAGGAATACTATACAGATATAAAACCACTTTTTGAGAAGGGGATTATTCAGAGTTTATCATTCCCACACTTGTTACCAAGAAAGTGAATCTACCCACATCAAAAGCTTTAGTGAATAGATCAGCAAACTGATTATCAGTGTGAACTTTGACAACTTGAATAAGTTTCTTTTCATTACAATCTCTTATAAAGTGATACCTGATCTCAATGTGCTTTGTTTTTGAGTGCTTGACTGGATTATTCACAATGCTAATAGCACTGCTGTTGTCAATAAAGATTGGAGTGTGTAGAAAGGTTACCCCATAATCCAACATTTGATTCTGAATCCATAAGACTTGAGAACAGCAACTTGCAGCTGCTATGTACTCTGCCTCTGTTGTAGATGTGGATACTGTGGTTTGTTTCTTGCACTACCATGAGACTAGTCTAGCACCCAAAAACTGACATCCTCCAGAAGTAGATTTTCTGTCCAAGTTTGCCCCACCTAGATCACTGTCTGAGTATGCTATTAGGTCAAAAGGTGAGTTATGAGGATACCAAAGTCCCAATCTGGGTTGCCCTTTGAGATATCTGAATATCCTCTTAACAGCTTGAAAGTGAGATTGCTTTGGCCTAACTTGAAATCTTGCACATACACAGACTGGAAACATTATATCTGGCCTTGATGCTGTGAGATACATGAGAGAGCCAATCATGGATCTATAATGATGCACATCCATATCCTCCCCCTCAAGATCTGCTGTGATCTGCTTGTGTGTTTCCATAGGTGTGCTGGCAGGTTTTGATTCTGAGAAACCAAACTTGGTTAGAATATCCTGCACATACTTGGATTGACATATGAAAATGCCATCTGACTTCTGTTGAACTTGGAGTCCAAGGAAGAAAGTAAGTTCCCCCATGGAACTCATTTTGAACCTTTGATGCATTAAATCCTCAAACTCCTTGCACATGTTGTTTCTTGTAGATCCAAAGATAATGTCATCAACATAGATTTGGACCATCAAGATATCCTTCTTCTTTCTTTTGATAAATAGAGTCTTATCAATGACTCCTCTTTCAAAGTCATTTTCCAAGAGATAGGATGACAGTGTGTCATACCACGCTCTTGGGGCTTGATGTAGTCCATACAGTGCTTTCTTTAATTTGTATACCCTGTCTGGATAGCTTGGGTTTTCAAACCCTAGTGGTTGACAGACATATACTTCTTCTTCAATTGATCCATAGAGAAAAGCACTTTTTACATCCATTTGATAGACTTTGAAGTTCATGTAAGAAGCATAGGCTAGAAATAGTCTGATTGCTTCTATCCTAGCCACAGGTGCAAAAACTTCTTCATAATCTATACCCTCTTCTTGAGTATAGCCTTGAGCCACCAGCCTTGCTTTGTTCCTTACGACAATACCTCTTTCATCTCTCTTGTTTCTGAAAATCCACTTTGTGCCAATCGCTCTGTGACCTTTAGGAAGGTCTACTAGATCCCACACATCTTGTAGCTTGAATTGTAACAGTTCCTCTTGCATTGCTTCTATCCAGCTGGATTCTTTCATAGCATCATTTGCCTTTTTAGGCTCAAGCTGTGATAGAAAACAAGAAAGCACTGTATGCTGTTGATCTTGCATTTTCTGAAGTCTGCTTTGATGTCTAGTCATCATAGGAGAAGAGATATCTCCTATTATCAACTGTCGAGGATGATTCTTTTGAACTCTGGTGTTATGACTAGGTTCTTCATTCAGTCCAGCCTCAAGATTAGATTCATGCAACTCAACGGAAGTGTTTTCAGATGCCACTTCATTATTTTCTTGAGTCTCCTCATCTCTAGTGTCTTCTTCACTCTGACTTGGTCCAGTAAATGATTCCTTTTCACAGTCTTCAACAGAATTTACTGTGGGTATGGGAAAAATCACAGATTTAGATATACTTTCTTGAACTTGTGTGATCCCTGATCCTCCACTTCCTGTTCCTGTATACTCATTACTGAAACCAAAAGAGTTAGTTAGTGAATCAATGTCAAATAGCCACTGAGGTCCAGACCCAACAGGATTTGGTGTGTTCTCATTGTATTTGACATTGTCACTTTCTTCAATTATTCTAGAAGAAGAGTTAAATACTCTGTAGGCCTTACTCTGAGATGAATATCCAACAAGAAATCCATCATCTGCTTTGCTATCAAACTTACCTAAGTGAGATTTGGTATTTAGAATTGTACAAGGACACCCAAAAGGTTTGAAGAAACCAATAAAAGGTTTTCTTTTATTTAAAAGCTCATATGGGGTCTTGTTCTTTTGCTTGACCACTAGAACTCTGTTTTGGACATAACAAGCAGTATTAACTGCTTCAGCCCAGAAGGTAATTGACAATTTTGAATCAGCCAACAGAGATCTAGCAGCCTCTATTAGTGTTCTATTTCTCCTTTCAGCAACACCATTCTGTTGAGGATTCCTAGGAGCACTATATTGCCTCTCAATACCTTTTTCTTCACAAAAGGTGTTTAGATCATGATTTTTAAACTCAGTTCCATTATCTGACCTAATGACTTTTACTCTTTGATTAGTTTGGTTTTCAATTCTTAGAATAAAGGATTTGATAAGACCACTTGTTTCATCCTTAGTCCTTAGAAAAGATACCCAAGTGAATCTGGAGTAATCATCAACAATAACCAAGCAGTAAGATTTCTTGCCTATACTCATAACATTTGTAGGACCAAACAGATCCATATGCAGTAACTGGAGACAAGAAGAAACAGAATTTAACTCTTTGGTCTTATGAGAAGTTTTGTGTTGTTTGCCTTTAAGAGAAGCAACACAATGATCATCACATGAAAAGACTTTTGAAGGTAAACCTCTTACAAGGTTATTTTTAACAAGATTGTTCATAGTCTTGAAATTCATGTGACACATCCTTCTGTGCCAAAGGGAGGATTCATCTACAGAAGCTTTTGAAACAAGACAATTTAGAGATGAATCACTATCAACATTGTCCAAATCAAGACAGTAAACATTGTCCTTTCTTGGAGTTCTAAGTAGTATCATGCTTTCATCAACTACCTTGAACCCTGGAGCAAGAATCATACACTCAGTATTAGTAAATAATATACTATGTTGTTTGTCACAAACCTGTGATACACTTAACAGGTTGTACTTTAATTTATCAACATAGTAGACATCCTCAAATGTCATCTTACCTTTGGTGACATTACCTTTTCCACTTATCTTACCACCAGTAAGATTGTCTCCAAATGCAACATGTCCTCCATTGATATGCTTGAAATCCTGAAGGCATGACATGTTGCCTGTCATGTGCCTAGAGCAACCACTATCAACATGCCAAATGCTCTTTCCCTTGAGCTGTTGGTTGCCCTGCACATTAGATAAATCAATTAGTATGAATTAGGAACCCAAGCCAAAGTGGTCTTGGGTACCCCTTTCTCATCAAAATACTTGCATTCTTTCTTGACAAGATTTTTAAAATCAGAACACTTAGTATTTGAATACTTTGTCAAGATTATTGGATTAGCAGCACTAATACTGTTAGCAGCACTAATACTAGCAGCAACACTATCTTTAGAAGTACTAACAGAGTTAGCAGTACTAACAGGTTTGGCAGTATTGCTTCTAGCAGCAGCACTATTTGTAGTAGCAGCACTAACAGTTTTAGTACATTTTGGAATCCACATCTTGACATTATCTTCCACATTCTGTCTCTTCATGTGGCTTTTAGATTTAACAACTTTCTTAGCCACATGGTTCTTTTCTTTCTTCCTATAACCAAAGGATTTTTGAGTAGGTCTTTGAAAATTTATCCTTTGGTTCATAGGATTAAAGTAACAGTATTTGGCAATGTGGTTCAGCTTTCCACAGATAAAACAGGGTTTTGGTCTATTAATTTTTTTTAGATCAACCCCTTGTTTTTGTGCCCATTGATTGTTCCAGTTTCTCTGATTTCCCCTTGGTTTATCATGTTTTTGGGGCTCAGCTTTATTGCATACACATTGTTTGCAAGGAATAGGGTTCACAACAGTGGTCTGCTTATAGTGAACCTTCTTGTTCTTTCCCTCAATCTTTTCTATCTCTTTGGACTTGATCCAGTGCTTTCCACATCCCTCATTGGTGATTATGTGGTTTTCTTTAGGAATCTCACCACTCACAGTATTGTCCTTATCCTTGACAACTTCTTTCTCAGTTTTATCCTTAACAACCACTTCATCTAAGGGATCTATCTCAATGGCTCCCTTAGGTAGATCCTTCCTATCCTTTGTTTCTAACAGCTCTGAACTAGGAGGGATGTAGTTGTTGTTATAGGGTGGTGGTGTGGTATTGTACCCTATTCCTCTTCTCAGTTTATCATGAATCTGAGTTTGTAACAAGGAATCCATTGCTTTGGAAGCATTAGAAAACTTTTCTACATCAAGTTTAACTTTAGCTAGCTCTCCTCTTAGCTTTTCACTCTCTTCTTTAGATCTGGTCAGTTGAAGCTCTAAGTCATTCTTCTCCCACTTCCAGTAATTTGTGTCATAAGAGTGTTGAAGCTCATTAGCTTGAAAACCCTTAATCTGCTCTTCAAATCTCTCAACAATCCTCACATAATCTTTTATGTCTTTTTCCAATCTCTTAAGGTCATCACTCATGTTCTGGTTGTGATACCTATACCTTTTAACAGTGTTAATGCAATTTTGAGAGCAAAGATTGGAAGTTACCTCTATAGGGAGACCAGACACCTCTGCCATTAGAGCTTGATTCTGAATGGCCTCTTCAGCTTGATCACTCCAATCAAACCCCATACCTTGTTGAGAGACAAGGGCTTGTGCAGAGTTTCTGTTGAAGCTTCCAGATTGAGCTTGTTGGTGGTTGTTATTCTGAGACATTTCACTTCTGCATTCTCTAGCAAAGTGTCCCTTTTTATGACATTTGTAACATTCCACCTTAGACTTGTCAAATCCTGCTCCATCTTCTCTTCTTTGGGAAAAGTTATTCCTCCCAGTTCTTTTGATGAACTTTTTAACTCTCATGGAGAGCATGGCCATCTGCCATTTAATATCCATCTCTTCAAGATCATCTGGATGGAGTTGTTCCAAGTCATCATTAATGAGAGAAGAGTTTCCATGACTTGCCAGAAAGGCCTCAAACACAGTTTCAGTGCCTTTCTCTTGGTTTGTTCCATTGGCAGTACTAACTGATTCAAGGTTGGAAGTAGAATCAGTTGATGCTGAAATAAGTGCAGCATTGTGAACATACCCAGAAGGCCTCTTTTTAGCCTCTACCTCAGATTCAAAAACTCTTAGATCATTATAAAGATCATCAAGTTCCTTTTCTTCCAGTTGATCATTTTGTCTGAAAGACACAATATACATGGTCCATTCATCACTCAAGGACCTTAGAAACTTTCTGTTCAGATCATCTTGATCAATTTGTACTCCCACTGTAGCTAGTTCACCAATAAGTTTGTTGAACCTGTCAAAAGTTTGAGTCATTGACTCATTCTTGGTTGACATAAAGTTCTCATATTGTTGCTTCAGAATGGCTTTCTGATTTCTCTTGGTACTTTTGGTACCAGAGAATCTCTTCTCCAGAGCATTCCAGAGCATCTCTGCATCAGTGCAGTTACAGAACTGATGTTGATATTCATTGGGAATAGCCAAGAGCAAGGTGCTCAAGGCTTTCATCTCTGTCTGTCTGATCTTTCTTTCTGCATCAGTTTTTGGTGGAGTTCTCTTTCCATCTGCACCAATCTTTCCTGCTTCAGAAGGACCATTCTCTATGATGTCCCACATAGAATAGTCAGTGAGGAGTATGTACTGCTTGATTCTGATCTTCCACATATCGAATTCATTGGGTCTAAGCATTGGAACCTTTGAGACCAAAGTACTGCTTGATTCTGCAAGATTTTCCATGATGAATAGATGTTTCTGAGAAATCAGGCTCTGATACCACTTGACAGGATCGAATTCTCAACAAGAATTAATTCTCAGAAACAATATCAAAGAAGTTTGCGGAATAACACTTTGATATTCAATGAAACAGTAAATCAACACAGTAAATATGAAGAACAAACTGTAAACTTGTATTGAATGCTTTAAAGTTACAAGATTACACACTCAAGCTCAATATTGATGAACAGGCTCACCAATACGAATTCTACTTCTCTAGAATTAGGATCTATGCCTTGAGGTTGATTTTCTCTCTAAACAAATGAAAACTGAAAGTTAAATTATTATTCTAAACTATACAATATATATACTGAATACAAAGATAATTACAATAAATAAAATATCTTCAGTATATCTTCTATGTATATCTCTAAGCTTCCATGTATATCCTTTCATACGAATCTTCATCATATAAGCAGTATTAATCTTCAGCAGCATTAACTTCTTTCTAGCAGCATTAACTACTAAGCAGTACTAACCACTAGCAGTACTAACTAGCTAAGCAGTACTAACTTTGTTCAAGCAGCACTAACTTTGACTAGCAGTATTAATAATACTAGCAGTAGTAACACTCAGCAGTATTAATCTTTAAGTCTTCTAGCAGTAGTAATTTTGAACCAGCAGCATTAACCATACTTGATGAATTCTTCAGTTCCCAACAAATGTCAAGTCTTCCAATCAATCTTCATTACCAATTGATTTTGATATATATGCTAACACTGATAAGGAAAATGCATCTCCGGTGTCGTATGATTCTAGGAGATACATTCCCCCATTAGTATTAGAAGGTAAGATAGTTGATCTTGAAGATAAATTGGAAGAACAAAGTCTTCGTATGATTTATTTCTTTGTATAATGAAAACAAGTATTGAAGACAAAATTTCTTCTGGATTTTCTAAACATTCTAAGGAAAATACTCAAGTTTGTAAAAATAATGTGCATTTGCGCAACCAGTTGGTTACGCAAACCGACACTTTGCGCAAGCCGTTGATCGCACAAAGTTCAGTTTGCGCAACCAATGCATTGCGCAAACCTCCTCCTGACTTGTGTTTTTCTGAAAATTCTCACTCCAAGGCAAGTTCATCTATGTCGAATGCTCAGGTTGATTTCTTAGATAAAGTTTCTTCTTCTACTTCAATTGTTGATGAGTCTTTAACGCTAAATGATCAGTATTTTAAAACAAAAACAAAGCGAAAAAGAAGAAGGTCAAAGAAGTCAAGGAAACATGATAGTGTCTTGTCTGAAAATTCTAATTCTTCTAATTCTTCTGTTTCAGATCAGACTGTGAAGAGATCACAAAAGTTGATATGGAGGATAAAGCAGAAATCTATAGAGTCTGAACTATTAGAAGATACTTGTGTAGTGAATCTTTGTGACAATGATACATTTGCTTTGTGTAATAAAAATACAAAATATTCAATTCCGTAAATGATTCACATTGCAAAGCATGTCTCTTCTTCTTCTAGTTCTGATTCTGATGATTATGTTTATTCCTCTAATGATGATTGCATTCTTGAATGTTTGAATAATAATTCTTCGAAAAATAAAAGACACAAATCTAACAAGAAGGAACCCATAAGCATATGGGCACCTAAATCTATGTAGTTTATGTTTGTGCAGCTTAGTCATTTATGGTATCTGGATTCGGGGTGTTCCAAACACATGACGGGCAACAAATCACTTCTCTCAAATTTTAAAGAAAAATGTTGCGGTCGTGTTAAGTTTGGAAACTGTGAGACGACTCCAATTCTTGGTTATGGTGATCTTGTTCAAGGTAATATAACTGTCAAGAGAGTCAGCTACGTCGAAGGTCTAAGCCACAACTTATTCAACATCGGACAATTCTGTGATAAAGATCTTGAAGTTAGATTCAAATCTAAAAGAGTTGCTATGAAGAATGATAGTGGCCAAGATCTACTAGTTGGAAAGAAAATATCCAATATGTATACTATTGATCTTTCCAAAGTCAACATCCCATCAGACATCTGTCTACTTTCTAAAGCTTCTGTTCATGAAAGTTAGATTTGGCATCGTCGACTAGCTCATCTCAACTTTAAGTACATGGATCGCTTGGTCAAGAATGATTCAGTGAGAGGTCTTACAGTTCTCCGTTTTCAGAAAGACCATCTCTGTCAGGATTGTGAGAAAGGAAAGATGAAGAAAGCTCCTCACAAACCAAAGCCTGAACCCTGTACTTCAGACATACTTGATTTACTGCATGTTGATTTATGCGGACCAATGAAGACAAAGAGTATTGACAAGAAAAGGTATGTATTGGTGGTTGTTGATGATTACTCAAGATATACATGGGTGAAGTTTCTCAAATCCAAAGATGAAACCCCAGACATTCTCATCAACCTTATCAAAACAATTCAGACCAACAAGCAAAAGAAAGTCAAGGTTGTCAGATCAGACAATGGTACTGAATTCAAAAACAGTACTCTTCAAACTTTTTACGAGGATCAAGGAATTCAACAACAGTTTTCTGCTGCTAGAACACCGCAACAGAATGGGGTTGTTGAACGTCGCAATAGAACGCTTGTTGAGGCTGCAAGATCTATGATTGCTTATTCTGGTCTTCGTTTGTCTCACTGGGCTGAAGCCGTGTCAATTGCCTGTCATACTCAGAACCTCTCAATTCTGCATCGCTGTTTCAACAAAACACCATATGAGCTGATGAACGGTATCAAACTGAACGTCAAATATTTCAAGTCATTTGGGTGTAAATGCTATGTTCTGAATGACAGAGACAATCTGAACAAGTTTAGTCCGAAGGCAGATGAGGGTATCTTTCTGGGTGATTCTTCTAATTCTGCTGCTTACAGAGTCTTTCTGATCTCCGCAAGAAAAGTGATAAAGAGCGTAAATGTCAAATTTGACGAAACTGCCGATTTGGTTTCTGGTCAACCAGGCACAAAACCCATACTTACTGGGAATTCAGCTTCTGAACAACACAGTTCAAAACCTGCACCTCAACAGACAAATCAGGATCCTTCTTCTTCTATTCTTAATCTTTCTGATTTAGATTTTCTCTTTGAGAATTTTTATGATGATGTTCCCAAGTCTAATTCTGATAATGTTTCAAATGCTTTGAATCAGGATACTGCGAGCGCATCTACATCCAATTCCGCTGCAACTATCTCTGACATTGATGCTGTTCAAGTCCCTCCTGTCATTCAAACCAGTATTTCTGCTTCTAATCCAGCACCATCAGACACTGAACATATTCAAGAAGAAACTGTACAAGAACAATCTGTTCAAGAGGAATCAGTTCAGGAAGAAGAACAAACTGATGTTATTCAATCATCTCTTCTAGAACCTGATCCAGATATTGTTGAGTTACCTCCTCCTCCAGTTGAAACTGTTTCTATCTCTTCAACTGACATAGAAGTTACTGAGCCTCCCTCTCAACAATTAGAAGTGGTTCAAGATGTATTTGATCCTCTCCCTCATACCACAAAATGGACAAGATCTCATCCAATTCATCAAATTATTGGAGATCCTCAAGCTAGTGTGTCTACACGTTCCAGGACGGCTACATCCAACGAATGTCTCTTCACTTGCTTTCTAAGAAAGATTGAACCAACAAAAGTTTCTAAAGCGTTGGAAGACCCGGATTGGATTATAGCAATGCAAGAGGAGCTCAATCAATTTTACGCACTCAAAGTTTGGAGACTTGTACCACGGCCGAAAGGAAAGAGCATAATTGGAACAAAGTGGATATTCAAGAATAAGAAAGACAAAGATGGTATCGTTATTCGGAACAAAGCAAGATTGGTAGCTAAGGGTTATCGACAAGAAGAAGGAATTGACTACGATGAAACGTTCGCGACGGTTTCCAGATTAGAAGCTATTCGGATGTTTCTTGCCTTCGCTGCTTATCGTAATTTCACTATCTATCAGATGGATGTGAAGACAACTTTTCTGAATGGGAAACTGAAAGAAGAAGTATACGTTTCTCAACCAGAGGGGTTTGTTGATAAAGATCATCCGGATCATGTTTATTTTCTCGATAAAGCACTGTACGGCCTAAAACAAGCACCGCGTGCATGGTATGATGAGCTGTCAGCCTTCTTGATCAAATCCGGCTTCACCAAAGGATCCATTGATACCACTCTTTTCATTTATAGATCAAACTTGAATATTTGTTTAGTTCAAATATATGTAGATGATATTATTTTTGGTGCGACTAACAAATCTTTATGTACTTGGTTTTCTGATCTAATGACTTCTAGGTTTCAAATGAGCATGATGGGATAAATCAATTTCTTCCTCGACTTACAAGTGAAGCAGCTTCTAGATGGAATCTTCATCAATCAGTCAACGTATGTTTTTGACATCTTGATGAAATTCAAGATGGACAAATCTACTTCAATCGGCACGCCAATGGCTCACGGTGCCAAAATCGGACTAGATCAAGATGGAAAAGTTGTTGACCAGAAGACATATCGAGGAATGATCGGATCGCTGATGTATCTCACAGCAAGTCGCCCGGACATAATGTTCTCTACTTGTCTATGTGCCAGATTCCAAGCCAAGCCTAAAGAATCTCATCTGCTAGCAGTCAAACGAATTTTTATATATATTAAAGGAACTACATACTTAGGATTATGGTATCCTAAAAGTTCTGACTATAAGTTGATTGCTTATTCAGATGCAGATTTTGGCGGAAATCAATTGGACCGGAAGAGTACCTCAGGACATCTTCAATTCTTGGGAGACAGATTGATCAGTTGGGCATCGAAGAAACAGAATTGTGTTTCTATATCAACTGCAGAGGCAGAGTACATCGCCGCTGCTAGTTGTTGTGCTCAAGTTCTTTGGATGAAGACACAACTACGGGATTACGGGATGCTGTACAAAACAATACCTATCTATTGTGACAGAAAGTCCGCAATTGCCATTTCAGTCAATCCGGTCCAACACACCAAGACCAAGCACATAGATATGCGGTACCATTTCATAAAGCATCATGTGGAAGAAGGTACTATTGAATTATATTTTGTGCCACCTGAATATCAACTTGTTGATATCTTTACAAAAGCGTTAGATGAAAAACGTTTTAACTTTTTTCTTTCAAAACTTGGCATGTTGAATTTAAAAGTTTAAATCTTTACAAATTTTATTCTATAAAGTAAAATTTTACAGATTTTCTTTCTTTTGAATAAAATGTGTGTCTAGGATCTTTTACAAGTTCTTTGTTTATATTAAAGTTTTATATGTTCAATTTTCAAGTCTTACAAAGTTAAAAAGTCAGCAACATGTTTGTAGCTTTTGATTCTGCTTTAAAGATATGTGAGTCGGAATATTTATAGTTTACTTTGCTTAGACTACCTAAATGATCAGAATTATAGATCGGAATGAAAATATGGGCTAAGCTTTTAGACGTTGATCTGAGTGATTGAGATGAATAAGAAATTCTTCAAATACAGAAATCTCTGAGTTTAAAAGTTTGTACCTGTGACCTTTCTGGTTTGGGAAAGTTAGTTCCGTGGGATGCTTGTCATCTGGTCCCCTAAGGTCATTTGGTCTGGGAGTGATCGAACCCAAATCCTTCTATAAAACTAGATCGAAAGTCATGTTATACTGGTATGAATGGGTTTAGGATATGTTGATGTATCTTTTCTGATCCGGGAAAGTAAGTTCCAAGGGGTGCTTGACACCTAGTCCCCTAAGGCCAACTGGTCTGGGAGCGGCTGACTCAAATCCTGCAATAGGGTCAGATAGAAAGTTACGTTTACGGCATGTTCTTTACTTACCGAACTTTTTGATTAAAAGATGCCAAAGTGCACAATGCTTAAAAGATGCCATAGAGCACACTCATGTGAAGATGCCAATGTGCACACTGCTAAAAAGATGCCAATGAGCACACATCTCATGATACTTGGTGATATGTTTGAGTTGCGATAAACCTGTAAATTTGTGAAAGTCTTAATTTTTGATGGCTTAGTGTTAGTATATGCAAATTTCTCTATAATATTTTTAGAATTGTTTTTTTCTTGAAGCTAATCGAAGTTCGCATGCAAGCACACTGAATAGATAGCTGAAAGTTTTTGAAACTGAACATGTCTTAACTTGATATGCAATGAAACATGTTCTTGTATCCAACAACATATATTTGATTTCAACTGATTGATAAATTTGTGAAATTTTACTGAGTAGACTTTAATTTGTTTAGTGTTTAAAATTTTATATGTTCAGTTGTTTCAAAATTTATATTAAGTATTATTTTCTTTTACACTGATGTCTTAATGTTTGTGTATCATATTTGTGTCATCTGGTCTGTGCATTTTTTGAGGGGGAGAGAATACTTAACTGCCAATTTGAACAACAGTCTGTTTTTGAGGGGGAGTGAAAATAGCTGATAATTTACTTCACATGCTGATCAGAAAATTATTTAGGTAAGTATTTTCTGATATTTATATACATTTGCTATACTGATATGTCAGTTTTTGTGCATTTGTGTAGGGGGAGTAAAGAAGCTGGACAGGTAAGTTTTTCTGATTTTTTTTAAGAAGTGTTATTTTTTTTAGAGTTTTATTTTTTTTAGTCTTATTTTTTTAGTTTTTTAGTTAAGTATAACTAGTGTGTGCTATGTTTTTTTTTAATTTAATTTTTCTCGCTCCTTTTATCTTTTGAAATTCTCTTCACTGTTCATCTTCTTCCTCTTTCTCTCTGTGCGCCGATATTTTTCATCTTGTTTGATTTCAGAGTTGTTCATAGATCAGGTATGTGTTCCAATGTTTATATTTGTTTTATCGATTGCTTAGTATAATGTTGTTCATGTTTGATTTCGGTTTTAGCGTTCGATTTCTTACTATGCGTCTTTTTATTGTTCATCTTCTTCAACCTCAGATCGAGCTTTTATGTTAAATTGGGTATTGGGTTTCATTTAGTTCGTAATTTTGAACCTCAGTATGTGATTTTATTCCTTGATTTAGAGTTTTATTGCTTTGATTTTGTGTTTTGTGCATTTCTCGACTGTTCATATTTGGATTTCGAAAGTTTTCACCTTTTTGGGTTTAATAATGTTTTTAATCAGTATTTCTATGGTTCATAAATACTTTTAAATGAATGTATATGCATTTCGGACCATAGATTTTAAGTTTCCTTTGAATTTTTCGAAAATCAGATATGAACTCGCGAAAAGTATATGTTTTCTAGGGTTTACGGATCAAGTAGGACACGCAAAGTTAAGTTTGCGCAATCAACAGGACACGCAAAGTCCAGTTTGCGTATCCCGTTGGTCACGCAAAGTGTATTTTGCGTAACATACTTGACACGCAAACCTCTTTTTCATATTGTCCTTGTTTAGTTTAGTTTGCGTAACACTTAGGATATGCAAAGTCTACTTTGCGTAACCGGTTGGTCACACAAAGTCTACTTTGCGTAACCTTCGTGTCCCGCAAACCTTATGTTGTGTTGAAAAATTTTCAGGTAAGGTTTTCGTATCAAGTTAATCACGCAAACCTTAGTTTGCGTTATGAACTGAATACGCAAACTTTAGTTTGCGTATCATGCCTGTTGCGCAAACTGTCCTTTGCGTATCACGTTCATTGCGCAAACTAAGCTTTGCACTTCACGTTCATTGCGCAAACCGCACTTTGCGTTTCCTACTTGTTGCGCAAACCAGACTTAGAAAAATTTTCATTTTTTTTATGTTTTCTTATTTTGTCTAAATTTTTTGTTTTCAGGTACAAATGTCTTCTCAAACCCATTCTGATCCAATGATACAAGACGAGAATGTTATTCTCAATGATCCATCTGATCAAGCTTCACACAAGACGCCGATGCTGTCTATCCCTTCTGTCGGGGCCGATCTGTCTGCTTCACGTTGAGCTCCGAACGACGTCTTTCCATCATTGATGTATATGCTTCCCTACAAGACGAACAACTACTACGTTGATTTTGACAGAATCAAGATACATCCGGTCATCAGATCTATTCTCAAAGGTCATCCTCTCGCTCCGGCTCTTACCTCTTGCGCCGAGGTTCCTGAAGTATATATTCAACAGGCGTGGCACACGATATCCAAGAATGAGCTCGTTCGACCTCATCGCTTTGATCTTCAGATTGATCAATTCGACTCATTTCTATCTTACAAGCGTCTTCGTCTCATTTTGGAACTTCCTGAGCCAAACTCCAGACAAGGCCGCACTTCTTATGACCAGTTTCCTTCTGAAGTGGATGTTCTTGCCGGAATCCGCAATCTTTGATATGTTGGAGCTTTGAACAGAGTTAGTGAATTTGATAAGTCTAATCTTCCTCCTGTATGGTATGCATTGTTCTCTGTTCTCATCAGGTGCCTGACATCGAAGCATTCTGGCACAGACAGTGCAAGTCTACTTTATCTCCGGTTGTTCCATGCAATCGTCTATGACTTGCTGTCGACTACACATATATTTTCTGGACTGAACTCTCGGAGATTGTGCATGACAATCTTACCAACAAGAAGCGCAAGTTTATTCCATTTATCAGATATTTGAAGTTGATCATTCGTAGCATGCTCAGAAGCAATCCAGCTATTCCACGTAGATTATCTTGGCCTCAGGTTCCGGATACCGAAATGACTTATATTCAGAAACAGAAGCGGTCATTCAACTATTCCATGACTATTCCATACGCTCTAATCGCCAACTACGCTGACATGACTGATGATAGCGTTGTTGAATACAGCATGGAGAATGAATTTCTAGAGGCTCCACAAGATGAGCCATCTCATGACACAAACGCTGCTGATGTTCAAAAGGTTGAAGTGGAAGATGCTGTTGCAAATATAGAGGTTGAAGAATCTTCAGAACATGAAGTAGAAAATGTTGACCAACAAGTTGAAGTATCTGTAGAACAAGAAGCAGTTGCAACTCAACAAATTGATGATGTTCTTGCTGATATTGATCCTGCAGCTAGTACTGCTGCTACTATTGACATTGATGATGATGATGATAATGATGATCCTGCTGCTGATGCTGATGTTAATGCTGATGAAGATGAAGATAGAGATACTGCTGATGATATTCATGATGATATTCCTGGAAGTGAAGATGATGACAATGATAATGATGATGGTGATGATGTTGATCAACTGAGTCTTCGGGTCTATGCAAGACAATTCAGGGAACCAGAAGTGGTTGTTCAAGAAGAGATTGAGTCTGAAGAAGAGTCTGTTCCGATTAACGCTGCAGTTGCCAATATACATGTTGATGAACTTGACTTAGCATTTGTCAATGCTCCAACTTCTCATCAGGTTCAAGATACATTAGTTTCTCTTACTTCTAATGTCAGAGTTCTTCAGTCGAGGTACGAGATACAACGGCTAAATTTTCTACTTTGAATGAGTTAATTCAACAGATGAGTGAGCAGTTTGAAGAGCACAAGCAAGCAGAAATTCAGAAATTGCGTGCTTTCTTCAAAGGAAAAATGCCGGAAATTGATACATCCTCTATCCCTGAAGTGATTCCGTTTAGAAGACCAACTGGGGTAGTTTTACGAGAACCATCTTCCGCTGTTACCACATCTCCTACAATCATGTCTATTCCTCTACCTCCACCGTTTACTCAAACAGCTGGTATTTCTGCATCGACTTCTATGCCTCAACGATCTACTACAGTTCCTCCTGGTTCATCTTCACGATCTTCTCTTCATGATCTTCCAATTACCGAGTTGACAGACTTACTCTATGCTCTCCTTCTTTCGATGTCACCGCCTGAACATCAAGATCAAGATTTGATCTCTCTTCTAAGGAATTTCCAGCCTACACCGCCTCCAGTTTCTTCGACTGATTCTGAAAGAATTACTGCTTTATCTGATGAGTTTCATGCTTTCAGATCTGAAATTCAAACTAGCTTTGCTGATCTTAAATCTTTCATGATTCAAGCCTTTTTTGAACTATCTAACAGGTTTGATATTCATGAAATGAGTTGCAGGACTGAGGCAGGTAAGTCTCTTAAACGCCGACATGACCAGGATGATCCCGATCCTCATGGTCATGAGGGGGAGATGAATAAGAGACAGCGGGTGGAGGGTTTGTCTGCTAGAGAAGATCAGTCACAAGAAGATGCAGTTGATAAAGAGAAGAGTACTGATAACGTTCAAGACTGTAGCATTCAAGATCTTGTGAATGTTATGATACAAAATGCTGACTTGTCTTCTATGCCTAATGTACTGAATATTTCTGAGCACAATATTGAAAATAATATGTAGATTGTTGTGTATGTGGATCCAGATGTTTCAGCAAGGGCTCAAGAGATTGAAGATTCAGAGGAAGCTAACGATATGAGATCATTCTTTGCGAATTTCATAGAAATAAATTCAGACGATGACGAAGATGAAGATGTCAGATTTGAGAAAATTTGCCAAGTCAAAGAAGAGGAGTGTGATGACTTAATTGTCATTTCTGATATAGAAGATGATTCTGTGTTTTTGGATGCAAAGGACGAAGAAATTGTCGACATGTTGTACAGTGGTCTTCCTACTCATGATGAGGTTCCTAAATCATCTCCAGTTACTGAAGCAACTCAAGTACATGAAACTACAGCTACTTCTACTCCTGTTGTTAGTTCAGCTCCGACTACCACCGTTCCTTCAAGCTCATTTGAAGTTGGTCAGTCGTCGAGAGCACAAGCTGAAGAAGGACCAACTTTGACCAGACAACAGAGACAAAGAAGTTTGCAACGTAGATATTTGGCTTCCAGGCAAAGATCAACTTTGCTAGAAGATACTCAGAGTAACATCTTTGTTTCTAGAAGAAGACCGATCAACATTTATGCAATTCTTCGAGTTGAGAAAGAGTCAGATGCCTATCAGTATGAATACTTAATGTTCATTAAGTGTCAGCGCAAAAGGAATAATATTGTTTCTTCTCCACACTTGATTGTTCGAGTCATCAGTGTCACGATCAACAAGTTTGTGAATATCTGGTATCCTGACTTTGAAGTTGAAAGAAGAGATTGCAGGCGGTAAAAATTCTCAGAGGCAGATTTTACTGATCTTTCCATTGATGATATTGAGTTCTTATATGATCATTTCAGGAATCTCTATCATAGAAATCAGGATGTTTCTCAGGCATTGTTCGTTATAAAAAGATTAATTCGACGGCAAATCCGATTCTTCAGAGTTTTTGATTTCCAGATGGCCGTTGAAAGCTTTCAGCCGGTTGTAAATCTTCAAAGGCCCAATCGAAGCTTGCCAAACTTAGAGTCTTATCCTCTACTCACCATTGTTCAAGATCCTTATGGAGTTGTCTACAAAAATGGCTCAAATGAAAAATGCTTTTTTAGATTTGAAGAAATTGCTCATTACTCTGATGGAACCTTAAAGGTGATCAAGCTTCAGTTGGAGCAACATCTGAAAGAGGCTAAAAGAAATTTTTGGAAACAAGAAGTAATGCATTTCTGGTTGATAATGATGAAATTCGTCTCATCAAGAAGACTTTGGATTCTATTCAAGAGAGACTGAATTTCCGCTCCACTCTGCGACGTTTGGAAGTTTTAATTGGACTGAATAGACTTCGTCAAAGAGAAGAGTGTCAATGATTCACCAAAGTCGCTTAGATGGTCAATGATGGTTTAGAAGATTGATTTTTGAAGACCAATGCGCCAATGATTACTAAGGGGGAGATTGTTAAGACTAATTTTGTAGTAATCATTGTATTTATTCTCAGTTGTCTTTTCTGTTCTTAGAGTGCTTATCTGTATTGGTTAATACCTGGGGTATTTAAGTCCCTTAGGTGCTTTGTGTTTGGAACTTTGGAACCTTACTTTGAATATCAGTTTACATTTGGAGCGTATACTCTCTCTACTTTCTCTCTCTAAAGATTTAGTGATTCTTGGACTTTCAAAAATGATATCAACTTTCTCCTTTTTAATGAATAATGTGGTGTGGATTTTACCTTTTGAGAAACCAAACTTGACAAGGAATTTGGATAATACGTCATACCAGGCTCGAGGGGCTTGTTTAAGTCCGTAAAGTGCTTTGTATAGAATATAGACATGATCAGGTTTGTTCATACTGACGAAACCTTCAGGTTGAGAAACATACACCTCTTCTTTTAACAATCCATTTAAAAAGGTTGTCTTGACATCCATCTAATAGACCGTAAAGTTCTTATGTGTAGCGTAGGCTAGGAACATCCTAATTGCCTCAATACGTGCAACTGGTGCATACGTCTCATCATAATCTATGCCTTCCTCTTGTCTATATCCCTTGGCTACAAGTCTTGCTTTGTTTCGAATAACAACACCATATTCATCCTTCTTATTTTTTAATACCCACTTAGTGCCAATAATTGTTTTTCCTTCAATTCGGGGCACCAATCGCCAGACTTTAAGCGCTTCAAATTGGTTGAGCTCTTTTTGCATGGTTGTAACCCAATCTGGATCATGAAGAGCTTCTGAAACTTTTGTTTTCTCTATTTTGCTTAGAAAAGAATCAAATAAGCATTCATTTGCTGTGGCAGACCTAGTTTGCACTGGCTTTGACGAATCTCCAATAATTTGATGAACCGAGTGCTCTTTGGTCCACTTGTATACATGAGGAAGTGGATTAGATGTAGATTGATAATGTTGAACATCTAGATATTTTTCTTCTTCTTGTTCAATATGGGGTTCAGTTGAAGTAATCGGTGCAGAAGTTTCTGTGGATTGGACATTTGATGTCTGTTGAGTAGGCATTACCGTACATCCAACTGAATGTGTAACTACTGGCTCTACAATTTCATTTGCAACTTCAACTGAGTGAGTAGGTGTTTGAATTTGAGTTTCTTTCTGAATCGGGGGATCAGATTCAGTTGAGACATCTGAAGTGATTGGATGATGACTGCTTGAATCTTCAGATCTGTCAGTAACACAAAGTTAATTTAGAACCAAGAAACTCATCATAAAAAATTCAAACAATAAATATAATTTTGTTAAATGAGATGTAGACGTTGACGTTTTGTAAGAATTAGAAACATTAACCGCAGGTTCTGGACTGATTTGTCCATAAGCTAAAACTCCTGTTATAATGGGTTCTAAACTGCTATGATCAGAAGCCATTTTCTTCATCAAATTTAACATTTACGCTCTCTACAACTATCTTGGATTTATTCATGTAAACTATGTATGTAGCAGATGTCTGAGAATATCCAATGAAAATGCATTCATCAGCTTTCGGACATAACTTATTCAAGTTCTCCTTGTCATTCAGTACAAAACATCTGCATCCAAAGATGTGAAAATGTTTAATGCTAGGTATTCTATTATTTATCAAAGAATATGGTGTTTTACCAAACCGGTGATGAATGATTGATCTGTTTTGCGTATAACATGTAGTAGAGACAGCTTCGGCCCACAAAAATAAAGGTAGATCGGACTGGCTCAACATCGTTCATGCAGCCTCGACAAGAGTCCACTTTCGTCGTTCAACTACCCCATTTTGTTCCGGAGTTCTGGCAGCAAAAAAGTGACGTGTTATCCCGACCGATTCGAGATAATCGTCAACCGTTTTGTTCTTGAATTCTATGCCACTATCAGTTCTTAGAAGCTTAACTGTCTTCTGAAAGTTCACTTGAACGGTCTTTAGGAATGAGATGATAACATCCGGCGTCTCATCTTTTGATCTTAGAAAATTTACCCAAGTGTATCTTGAATAATCATCCACAATCACCAAGACGTATTTCTTTCCGTTGATGCTTTGAGTTCGCATTGGACCACAAAGATCCATATGCAGCAGTTCTAAAGGAGTACTTGTGCTCGGTTCAGACTTAGGCTTATGAGAAGCTCTTTTCATTTTACATTTCTCACACGCAACACACAGATGTTCTCGTTCATATTTCAGCTCTGGAAGTCCTTTCACCAAATTACCACTCACCAGTTTTTGATGTATCTGAAGTTGAGGTGAGATAGCCTTCTATGCCATAACCAACTTTGTTGCATAGAGGTTTTAGTAAGTAGACACACAACATTATCCGACTTAAGATCAGACAAAATTGTAGTGTAGAGGTATGACTTTCAAGTGCCGACCAACAGTTCTTTTCCATCTTCAGTTCTAACACAACACCTCTTGGCCTTGAAGTTCACCTCTAGGTCCTTGTCACAGATATGACCAATGCTGAACAGATTGTGTCCTAATCCTTCAACGTAGCTCACCTTCTTAATCGTTACATTTTTTTGCACTACATCTCCATACCCAGTATCGGTGTGATAGTCCCTGATTCAAGTTCTTATCACAAACAATCAAACAAAAAAAGAAATGTAATCTACCTGATTCAATTTCACTTTCACAAATCAAACGATTACAAATCTGTTTTTCACTTTCTCTCTCTAAACACAACTCTTTATCTCTCTAGAACGTGAAATGTTCTCTTAGATCTAACTGTTACACTAACTACTCTAACACCTTAGTCATATATCTAACAACAAAACTAACTACAAGCTTTCAAACTAAGACTTTGACTTTTATTGAATTTGACTTTGACTTTGCTTGAGAGTTGACTTTCAGCTTTGACATGCTTGACATTGACTTCTGTCTTCTATGATCTTGTATCCAACATATTTCTGCTCTAACAATCTCCCCCTTTGGATCAAGATCATTTCAAAAAGATTTTGCAGAATAATCATTTCTATTTAAGCTCAGTTAATGTAATCTTCCTCTTTGATCAACTTAGTCTTTATACTCTCAGCAATCTTCCAAAGCCTGTTCTTCAAGAATATAACAATCTCTCCAAAATTATCTCAAATATCTTTCAGACTTCAGAAAGAAATTATCTTCAGAATTTGCTCAGACTGCTTCAGCAAATAATCTTCAAAGAAAATTTCTGTAAATTCAGCACATCTTCAGAAAAACTTTGAATTTACTCTTTTGAACTTTTAAACTTTGCCAATCTTCAAACAAATAATTCTTGAACTCAAATATTTTGTGATTCTCTCCCCATCTATAACAATTCTGAAACAAACAAACATTTCTTGATTCTGTCCCCCCCTTTTTGATGATTGCGGCATTGAGATCATCAGAACTTTCTCCAAGAAATGTCATTATCAATTCTGACCACTGATCTTTTGAAATCTGAGCCTCTAATTCACCGTCAATCCAAAATAATGTAATCATCTAGATTTTTTCAAATCTAGACAAAGTAGAATGTAACACCTGAATCAACAAATAAATCAGTTAATATGTCTGTCAGTAACACAAAGTTACTGTGCGTAACAAATACACATTGGAAAGGAGCTTTTTGATGTTCACTCCCCTAGGGCTTCCATTCAATCATCGAAACACCACAAAGGAATTTCTATGAACGTTATGACAAGAAAAACAAATTTCTTTGTGTGTTCATGCAAGCGTAGAAAGAATTTAGCACATGATGATTGCTTTTATAAGGCTCAACATTATGTAAACCACTAAGACAACAACAATTATACACAGACTCAATTGTGCATGATCGAAGTGCGAAGGTGGGGCAGAATTCCTTCTTTTTCAATATCAAGATTTTCCAAATGAAAACCAGATAGATTATGTGTTGCATCCCCTTGAAAATATGAAACATTTTCTTGTTGAGAAGAAAATGAGTGGCTGGTGGGGTATTTATCAAGAGTTGGCATGGGCTAGTTGCCTGTTTCAATAATGTTCACGAAGAATTGTGAAACACTAGTAATGTGGCTGCCCGACTCAGAAAATAGTTGGTGCAGAGTTAGATATTCTTTTACTCTGATCTCTCACCCTCTTTCTTTTTAATCATTGAGCTCGCTTCTAACCAAACTCTCTTTTTCATTTTACCTCGTCACACAACCCATACTCATTTCTTTTTGACTCCTCACACTCGATCACTAAGGATTAACTTCATGGGTAGGAAACACTGGTTAACGTGAATCCATAGAAGTTTCATTTAAGCTCACACAAAGAACCCATATTTTCCTATAAAGATCAATGTTCCTCATAATGGTTTAACTAGAACAATTAAAGCACATATACAAATGTCAGATGATTATATGCTCGTAAATATAATTATGAAGATTTGAGCATTTTAAAACATTGAAGACTTTTCAAACAAGATAATTGAATGAATGAAATGAAGACAAGAAACTTGTTTGAAAATCTGACATTGTATAAAAAAAAATCAATATCGAATGATTTAACGATTAAAGCTTAGGTCAACAAAAAATTGATATTGTCTATATGAAACAAAAATATAGACATTCTTGAAAGAACGTTCAGAAATGAAATCACGCTAAAAATCGTTGAAGTTCAATCGGGTTGTCTTACCATCGAAAAAATATTGTTTCAATTTAAAGACATGGTAAGAACTAATTCAAGAAAAATTAAACCGGTGTGTGTGAATACTTGAAAGTATATAGAAAAGACAATACACAAGTATTAATCTTTGGAAACACACTGTTTGTTGATCATTGAAGCACAAGTAATTATGAAAACCTTTAAAATCACACTTCTATATTCATGAAATCGTTTAAGAATCAGAAGTGGTTTGAACATTTAATAACATGTTTTCTATGATTGAAAGTCGTCCTTCTTTCAACCATACATGAGATTAAGATAAGAAATAAACCTTTCGCTCAATCTTAAATCTCATCAAGTCAAGCTTCAAGTCATAATGATATGATCTTGTAAGCATCTTCTCAATCTGCATCAGTCATAAAATCTGTCAAAGCAACTTTATTCACAAAACTTTATTGAAATGTCAATGACATAAAGCAGTAAAACTTTGAATGAACGAGTCCTGATCTGAAGTAATCCGAAGTCATAAATATTACTCTTTTTCTTTACTTTTACTCCCCCTGCATTTATGCATCAGAAAATTTATCAATGACAAACATATGCAAAAATATAAGAACTCTCCCTCAAATGAATATAGATCATCTTTATCTTCTCTCACTCCCCCTGAGATCATGAACACACATTAAAGTGCAGTTTTTTTCCAGAATAAAGATAAAGAAATGAAGAAAAATAAAAATAAGAAAACTTTAATATGTAATCACAAGTTATGTTTTGAGATTAAGCATACCAAGTTTCGAAATAAGAAAATTAAATATCTTTTCATCGAGAGGCTTGGTAAACAAATCAGCAAGCTGATAATCAGTGTTTACAAAATAAAGTTCTATTGTACCTTTTTCGACATTGTCTTTGATAAAATGATATCTAACATTGATGTGTTTTGTCTTTGTATGTTGCACAAGATTTGGAGATATGGCAATGGCGCTCTTCAAGTCACAATAAATCGGGATTTTATTGAACTGGAAACCATAATCTCGAAGCTGTGTCCTCATCCACCATACTTGAGAGCAGCAACTGGCAGCAACTACATATTCTGCTTCAGCAGTCGAAGTGGAAACACAAAGTTGTTTCTTTGACGCCCAACTTACAAGCTTGTCTCCAAGAAATTGAATGTGACCCGATGTGCTCTTCCTGTCAAACATACATCGAACATGATCTGCATCTGAGTAAGCCGTCAGTTCAAAACCAGTATCTTTAGGATACCACAGACCAAGATCTGCAGTCCCCTTCAAATATCTAAATATTCGCTTTACTGCATACATATGGGATTCTTTTGGATTGGCCTGATATCTTGTACATAAACATGTAGAAAACATAATATTTGCCTACTTGAAGTAAGATACATTAAAGAACCAATCATTCATCTATAGGTTCTAACATCGACAGATTTTCCCGAAGGATCCATGCCGATTTTAGTTCCCGGTGCCATTGGGGTACCAATTGGTTTACAAGTTTCCATTTTGAATTTCCGAAGAATATCAAAAATGTACTTAGCTTGATTTATAAAAATTCCCGTAGAAAATTGTTTTACTTGTAATCCGAGAAAGAAGTTCATCTCTCCCATCATACTCATTTGAAATCTGGACACCATGAGGTTTGAAAAATTCTTACAAAATTTAGGATTTGTAGAGCTAAATATAATGTCATCCACATATATTTGAATAAGAATGATATCGGCTTTTTCCTTTTTAATGAATAAAGTGGTATCAATTTTACCTTTTGTAAAGCCAGACTTGACCAAAAATTTTGATAATACCTCATACCAGGCTCAAGGCGCTTTTTTTAGTCCATAAAGTGCTTTATCCAAGTTTTATACATGATCTGGTTTATCTGGATTCACAAAGCCTTCTGGTTGTGTAACGCAGACTTCCTCCTTAAGAATGCCGTTCAGAAAGGCAGTTTTCACGTCCATCTGATAGACAGTGAAGTTTTTATGAGCAGCGTACGCTAGAAACATGCAGATTGCTTCTATACGTGCCACTAGAGCATAAGTCTCGTCGTAATCAATTCCTTCCTCTTTCCGGTAGCCTTTGGCAACAAGTCGTGCTTTGTTTCGAATGACGATACCTTCTTCATCCTTCTTGTTTTTGAATACCCATTTTGTACCAATGATAGATTTTCCTTCAGGTCTTGGTACAAGTCTCCAGACTTTTAAGGCTTCAAACTGGTTTAGCTCTTCTTGCATAGCAGTAACCCAATCTGAGTCGGCGAGAGCCTTTGATACTAGAGTTGGCTCTATCTTACTTAGAAAGGAATCATGCATATACATGTTCAAAATTGCAGACCTAGTTTGCACCGGTTTTGATATATCTCCAATTATCTGGCTTATCGGGTGCTCTTTGGTCCACTTGTGTTCGTGAGGGAGTGGATTCGATGTAGATTGATCATAATTCTCATCTAGATATCCACTATCAGCTTCTTCTTGTTCAACATTGTTTAGGGGTGCAGTTGAAGTCTCTTGTACAGAAGTGTCAGTTGGGACAACTTGGTCAGTCTGTTGATGATCCATGACAGTGTAGCCAACTGAAGTATTAACTTCTGCTTCAACATTTTCAGTTGCAACTTCAACTGAAGGAGTAACTGTTTGAATTGGAGCTTCTTTCTGAACTGGGGGAACTAGTTCAGTAGATACGTCCAAAATGGTTGGATGATTAGTTGTTGAATCTTCAGACCTGTCAACCACAATAGATTTAGGAAGTTTAGATCCTAGAAACTCATCATAGAAAAATTCAAACAATAGATCTAATTCAGATAAATGAGATGTAGAAGTTGATGCTTAATTCGAATTAGTTTCTTTAGAAACAGGTTCTGCACTGAATTGCC
This sequence comes from Arctium minus, assembly GCA_954870635.1. NCBI lineage: Eukaryota > Viridiplantae > Streptophyta > Magnoliopsida > Asterales > Asteraceae > Arctium > Arctium minus. The sequence continues at coordinate 51,915,946 of OX941084.1, forward strand.
CAGAAGCTAACACTCCGGTAAGTACGGGTTCTGAACTGTGTTGTTCAAAAGCCACCTCTTCATCAAATGTGACATTGACGCTTTCTATCACAGTCTTTGAGCTCTTCATATATATCCTATATGCAGCAGATGTCTGGGAGTATCCAATGAGGATTCCTTCTTCAGCCTTCCGTCCGAACTTATTCAAGTTCTCTCTGTCATTAAGCACAAAACACCTACATCCAAAAACATGAAAATATTTAATATTAGGTGTACGATTATTAATCAACGCATAAAGATTTTTACCAAACCGTCTATGAATAATGGAACGATTCTGCGTATAACAAGCAGTAGAGACAACTTCTGCCCAAAAAAAAGGAGGTAGATCGGACTGGTTGAGCATAGTACAAGCAGCCTCGACTAGCGTTTGATTGCGCCTTTCTACTACTCCATTCTGTTCGGGCGCCCTAGCAGCAGAGAATTGATGTGTTATCCCGACAGATTCAAGATAATTATCAACAATTTTGTTCTTAGAAACTTTACCCATGTGTAACGTGAATAATCGTCCACTATTACTAAAAAATACTTCTTTCCTCCTATGCTTTGAGTTCTCATAGGACCACAAAGATCCATGTGTAACAATTCAAGTGTAGAATTTGTACTTGGTTCGGGTTTAGGCTTGTGAGTTGCCCTCTTCATTTTACCCTTTTCACATGTTGCACACAGATGTTCTTTCTCATATCTCACCTCAGGAAGACCTTTCACCAATCTGCCTTTGACCAATTTGTTTATGTATCGAAAATTCAGGTGCAACAACCTTCGGCGCCAAAGCCAACTTTGCTGCATCGAGGCTTTTGTCAGTAAGCAAACCTGATAGTCAGTCTGGAGCTTTGAAAGATTGATTGTGTAGAGGTTGGACTTTCGAGTTCTGACCAAGAGTTCTTTGCCATCTTCAGTACGCACCGAGAAACTCTTAGCTTTGAAATTTACCTCTAATCCTTTGTCGCAGAACTGGCCAATACTAAATAGGTTGTGCCCTAAACCTTCCACATAGCTCACCTTCATTATCGTTACATTCTCTTGTATCACGTCACCATATCCAAGAATTGGTGAAAATTGATCATTGCCGAAACGAATATTCCCGTTGAATTTCTCTGTATAATTAGACAATAAAGCTTTCTGCCCAGTCATATGCTTGGAACACCCGCTATCCAAGTACCACATATGACGGGTCTGCATAAGAGAAATCAGGGAAGAACAACTTTAGGTACCCATTTAAAAACGGGTCCTTTCAGTTTTGCACAGGATTTTGGTATCCATGTATAAATGGATCCTCTAAACTTTTGAAAAATGTTTGAAACATATGGCTTATAAGAACCAACGTGATAAGTACCAAACCAATTATTAGAAAATCGATGAGAACTAAAATCATTCCGTTTATAATTAGATGACTTAGTAGTAGATTGAGATAATCGGAGTAATTGCTTTATGGAATATCGCTTGTAACGAATTACAAGGTTTTGTTTATTTAAAGAAACACTACCAACTACATCAGAAGAACTACTAGTATATCTAGTACAATCTATATCAGGAGATGATTCAGAACTCTCATCGATCTTCCTTTTTGGTCGCCATTCCTTTCGATCTTCAGATCTTTTCTTTTTCACTGAAACATAAGATTTAGATATGTTAGGAAAATCAGATTTCTGAGATTGTCTTTGTGTAAGCTTACCAGTGTTGTTCTGTTTCTGTGAGTGCCTTTTCTTTTGCTTCTTACCTTTTGCATAATAATCAACATTCACATAAACTGATTCACCAACCTTGGTTGATGATTCACCTACTTCATACACACTTGGTAAAGCTTGTCCATTAATGACAAAAGTAGAATGATCTGGAAGTTTAGCATTGAAATCAAACATATCAATCTCATTTACACACCTTTCATCAGAATTTAGAAAATCATTTGCAGACGCAAATAAGTCTTCAAAATCAGTTTCAGAGGTTTGAGGGACTTTAGAAGATATGGAACACTTTTGAGAATCAAATTTTAAAACAGTGTTCTTTAAAACAGTAGAAAATACATTTTGTTCAATCTCAACCACGATTCTCTCATCAGTTAAAACAATTTCAAGCTCAATTATTTTGCTTTCTAGAATGAGTGGAGGAAAATAAATCTTAGCTTTAACTGTTTTTGCCTCCATCTCAGTAATAGAATAGCTAGCAAAATAATAATTTGAAAGAACCTTTGGTTTTTCAGAAATATAACTATCATTCAATTTTTGATAACAGAATGGTAGTTGCATTTTCTTTAAATTCTTTCTTTTCTCATCTTCTTTAGTCTCAACCTCATCAGATGATTTGGAAACAAATTTGGGTTTCAAATGAGGATATTTAGCAGCCACAAATAGAAAATCAAAATTATATAAAGCTGGCTGTTTTCTGATAGCTTTCTTTAGATAGTGTGGGTATTCGTAACCGAGACCCCACTTCTCTCTAACATCAACTTCCTCATTTGGTGTGTTTAAGAAAATTGTTTGATCTGTTTGACCTCTAGCATACAATTTCGCTTCCAAACCATTTACCTTTTTCTCTAAGTTCTTGTTCTCAACCTGCAATTTAAACGCTTTTAGAACACTTTTTTGCTTTTCTGAAACAAACTTAGACAATTTAGATTCAAAATTAGAAATCTTATTTTCAAAACAATCCTTTTCATTTTTAAAATCAGAAACATATTTGCGAAGAGAATCAATCAGATCTTTGTTTCCAATAACTGCTTTGTTAAGATCAAAGATCTTTTGATTTTTCTTTTCAACTCTGCTCTTTTCCCTTTTCAGCTTATTTTGAAGATCTTGAAGTTCGACCATCATGGCTTCCATTTTGGTCATAAAATCATATTTAGATAAGTTCATTACCTCATCAGATGTCTCATCTTCAGAATCAGTATCTTTCACCTCTTTGCCCATCAAGCACATGTATGTTGTCTCTTCTTTCTCCTCTTCATCATAATGGTCTAGCCAAAATTCATCTTCCGCTATCAGTGCTTTCCTCGCTTCCTTTTGAGTAGCAAGCAACATCTTTTGCTTGTAATATTCAACATTTCTGATGATTGGCTTTCGACAATCCTTTGCAAAATGGCCGACCTTTCCGCAATTGTAGCACTTAATTAGCTCTTCATTCTTTTTCTCAGATCCATATTCATTCACATATCTCTTCTTCTTTTCAGGCTTTCTGTCCACATATCTCTTTTCTTCAAATCTTTTTCCTTCCACTCGTTCTCTGTGCTCATGGTTCTTTGATCCAGAAGATGAATATCTCTGGGAATTTGAACTCGGTTTCTTGTAAAACTTCTTCTGAAAGGCATGAGTCAATAGCAAAATAGCTTGTTTGATATTTTCACCATCATCACTATCCGAATCAGTACTAGAGTCAGAACTAGGAATCACTACTTTCTTCTTTTTCTTCTTTTTCTTCTCTTTTTCCTTCTCTCCTGCTACTAAAGCAAAAGGATCTGACAATTTATGAGTCTTCTTTTTCTCAGCCCTTTTCTCTTCGACCTCTTCCTCATTCTGTAGCAAAGTCTCATACACTTCATGAAGAGGTATGTCGCTCAAGTCCTTCATTTGTTTCATCCTGCGGGTGTGCTTTTTCCATTCTGGTTGCAGGATGCTTAGGAACTTAACATTGTTTTCTATCTGTTTCTTCTTCACTTTGTTCTTTGAGAGTTCATTTAGAAGAAGCACGAATCGCTCATAAGTTTCCTCCAGACTTTCACTATCTTTGGCCTTAAACTCTTCATAGCTATTTATACAGTTGGCCACTTTCATCTGATTTCCCACTTTGGAGCCCATCATCATCTTCTGTAGCTGATCCCACATTGATTTGGCAGTTGCATTGTAACTGTCTATTTTGATGCATATCTCGTTGGTTATGCTTTGCAAAAGTAGAGATCTGGCTTGTTTGTCAGCTTTGAGTCGATTCTTTTGCTGCTCAGTAAGCTGAGAAACATCTTTATTAACAGTTTTTGTTTTCTGAATTCCATCACTATCTGATTCATTATCCTCGGCAAGAATCTCATCAGTAGGCATTTTCATTGGACCCTCTGTGATTGATAACCAAATATTTTCTCCATTTGTGTATCGGTCAACAAAACCATGAAAACGGTCCTTCCATTGTTCGTACTCCCCTTTAAACAAAACAGGGGGCTTTACATCTGTTCCTATGGAAAGAGCATCTCTTGAAGTCATCCTGTTTGACAAAATATGCAATAAGAAACTTGAAACTTATCGTTAGTTCAAATTGAAATCAAGTAAATCAGAAAAACTTAGAAAGAATTTTAGAAAATGAAATTTTCAAAAATTCAACAAGATTAGAATTCACAGATTGCACATAAGTACAAGAAATTCGCACAACACTGAGAATTCGCAAGTAAAGAAACTTCAGAATTCTCAAGCAATGAAATTTGCAAAAGATGAAATCAAAAATTCGTAAACAATATCACATAAGAATTCGTAAATAACCAGACTTCAGAATTCGCAAACAAAGGAATCAAACAAGAATTCGAAGAACAACTTTCTTGCGAATTTAGAGGAATTCGTAATCCACACACTTGCGAATTTTGAATTTTCGTAAACAAGATATTTACGAATTCTGTCCTTAACCAATTTACTAAAAACACTTTTTGTTAACAAAACTTTTGCGAAACTTGAAAAATTCACACGATTCAACTTTACGAATTTAACACTTCTCAAAATTCTTTCTGCGAATTCTTAAAAGACATTCAGTAACTCAGACTTATACGAATTCTGAAAAATTCGTAGACAAGCCAATGCGAAACCTGAAGAATTCGTAATACACAATCTTGCGAATTCTCTGCAATTCTCAACACATATACCTGCGAATTGTATACTTGTAAAACTTTGAAACAAGAATAAGCAAATATTAGAGATCTGCGAAATCTAATATGAACCCTGCGAAACCCAACAATTCTACGAATTCCAGGTAACCAGCGAGTTCTTGAAAGTATCTTGGGAGTTCTTCAAATCTGCTTGCGAGTTCTTCAATCTTCGAAGGAAAACACCTCTGATCAACTCAAAATCCTATCCAGACTTCGAATTTCAATTCGAAATTTTGACAATACGATCACCTAAACATATAGAATCAATTTCTACCAAAGAATTACAACAAAATTCACTTAATCACCTAAATTGATTCTTGACACAGTGTTCAAACTCGTGAAACTCAAAAACCACAAGTTCATCAAACTGTCAAAAATTTACAGTGCAATCACAATTCAAATTATACAAACTCAATCTAAAACATAATTCGATCACTAAACAAACAATTACAACACGAAAAACCAATACAAATTCAGAAAAATTGATTCTAGATTCAATGAAACAATAACGACTCTGATTTTCTTGATTTTCGATCTGAATCTGCTCTGATACCAATTGATAGTCCCTGATTCAAGTTCTTATCACAAACAACCAAACAAAACAAGACATGTAATGTACCTGATTCAATTTCACTTTCACAAATCAAACGATTACAAATATGTTTTTCACTTTCTCTCTCTAAACACAACTCTTTCTCTCTCTAGAACGTGAAATGTTCTCTTAGATCTAATTGTTACACTAACTACTCTAACACCCTAGTCATATATCTAACAACAAAACTAACAAAAATCTTACAAACAAAAACTTACAAACTAAGACTTTGACTTTTATTGAATTTGACTTTGACTTTGCTTGAGAGTTGACTTTCAGCTTTGACATGCTTGACATTGACCTTCTGTCTTCTATGATCTTGTATCCAACATATTTCTGCTCTAACACGGTGAAACCTGGTCATTTCCAAATCGCACATTGCCGCAGAATTTCTCTATATAATTAGATAAAATATCTTTCTGCCTAGTAATATGCTTGGAGCAACCAGAATTCAAGTACCACATATGACGGGTCTGCATAGGAGAAATCATACAACAACAGATTTAGGTACCCATTTATATCTGGGTCCTTTCAAGTTAGCACTAGATTTTGGCACCCATATGAATTCGGGTCCTCTTTTCTTTTGAAAAACATGAGAATGATGTATATTATAAGTACCAAACCAACAATCAGAATATTGTCGAGTCACAAAATCATTTCGACCATGTGTAGAAAACTAAGTAGTAGATGGAGATAATTGGAGCAATTGCTTTATTGAGTTGGTCTTGTAAGAAGATACAAGTTTTGTTTTATGAGAAACAATATTACCGATTACATCAATATCACTAACAACAATCCTATTACATTCTGTATCAGAAAATGATTTTGTATTCTCTCCAACTTTCTGCTTTGGTCACCATTCCCGTTTTACTTTAGACTTATTCCACCTCAATTCGGAAACAGAAGATTTAGCTTTGTTAGAAACATGAGATTTATGAGTTTGTGTTTTCTTATGCTTACCCGTGTTGATCCGTTTCTGTGAGCGCCTTTTCTTTTGCTTTTTACCTTTAGAATAATAGGTACTCACAGGAACTGATTCATCAACTTTAGATGATGATTCACCTTTCTCAAATACACTAGGTAAAGCATCAGAATTGATAATAAATTCAGAATGATCTGGAAGTTTCGCATTGAAATCAAACATATCAACACTTTTATCAACACGACCATCAGAATTTAAAAAATCATTTTCATCCACAAATAAGTCATCAACATCATCATCATAAAGTTGAGGTGCCTTGGAAGAGTTTGAAAAATTGAAAACATTTAACACATTAGAACACTTTTGTTTAAAAAACATTTTAGCATTATCTGAAGTCTTAGTATTTGTAAAAACATTTCCCATGAAAACTTTACACGATGACGCATCTGAATCAGTAGAATTGTTTACACAAACTCTTTCTGAGTCAGAGTTGTCATATGTAGCTTCACATTTAAAATCAGTGTTCTTCAGAACAGTAGAAAACACAACTTTCTCAAGATCAACCAAAGTTCTTTGTTCCGCTAAAATATTTTCAAGTTCAAAATTTTTGCTTTCTAAGACAAGTGAAGGAACATAAATTTTGGCTTTAACAGGTTTTGCCTCCATCTCTTCTGTAGAATAGCTTTGAAAATAATCATTTGATATAAATTTTGGTTGCTTAGAAAGATAACTATCATTCAGCTTTTTATAGCAGAATGGTAGTTGCATTTTGGTTGTGTTCTTTCTGTTCTCATCTTCCTTAACCTCAACCTCATCAAATGATTTTGTAACAAATTTGGGTTTCAAATGAGGATTTTTGTCAGCCACTTGTAAGAAATTGAAATTATATGAAGTGGGCTGCTTTCGAATAACTTTCTTCAGATAATGTGGGTTATCATAACCGAGACCCCACTTATCTTTAAAATCTATTTCTTCCTTTGGTGTGTTTAGAAAAATAGTGTGATCAGTTTGACCTCGAGTATAAAGTTTGGCTTCCAAACCATTAATCTTTTTCAGCAAATTCTTATTATCAACTTGTAAGTTGTGAACTTTTAGAATAAACTCTTGTTTCTCACGTTCAGATGTATTAAACTTTGACACTGTTTCAGAAATTTGAGTTTCAAAACAAGCTTTTTGTTTTTCAAAAACAGTAGCAAAATTATTTAAAGAATCAATCAAGTTTTTGTTCCCAGCAAGATCCTTGTTGAGATCAAAAATTGTTTGACGCTTCTTTGCAACTCTACTTTTCTCCTTTTTGAGCTTAGCTAGTAAGTCTTGAAGCTCAACCATCATGGTTTCCATTTTTGTTAAAAAATCAGACTCAGAAAAATTTAGTACCTCTTCAGAAGGCTCATCATCAGACTCATCATATCTGACTTCTTTTCCCATCAAACACATATGAGTTGTCTCCTTTTTGTCATGTTCAGGCTCAGAATGATCCAACCAATAATCATCTTCGGCCATTAAAGCTTTGTGATATTGTAATTCCCAATCACATTCAAGCAATCAATCTCAAAACAAGATGTAACAATGTTAATTCTAGAGAGAGAGTAGAGAGAGAAACGTAGTCATATGTATATTGCAATTAAGAGTCACACTTACAACCAAGTACAAACCAAGGTATTTATACCAAGGACTAAAACTACATGCTTAACACCTAAGTAAACTCATATTGACTTTACAGACTTTGACTTATCTTGACTTGACTTTTCCTAATTAAATCTTGGATACAATAATACACTAACAATCTCCCCCTTTGTATTCAAGATTTAATAAAAATTTGACAATCGTCTTCAGCACTTGATTCTTCAATCTTTAACTCTAACGACTTTGAACTTTGAAGCTCTTTCTAAAGTTGTTGAAGAATCTAGAAAAGTCTTTTGCACTTTACATCTCGGAAAGTCAACAAGTCTTGAAAAACAAATCATTTGAAGTCTTGAATCATTTGAACTTTGAAATTCTTTAACTTCTTTGAAATTTCGAACTTTTTGAAACTTCGAGGGATCTTTGAACATTTTATCTTCATCTCTTTGATCTCTTGACCGTCTTCATTAAAACAAACTTTCACGAATCATCTTAACTTTGACTTGTCTTCAATCTGATTTGAACTTTTCAGAAAATTCATCACAAGTCTTGACATTATAACTCTGAAATTCCTTGAAATTGATCTCTGTAGATTTCTCCCCCTTTTTGATGATTGTGAGCCTCATAATCATCAAAACTTTCTCAATTTCCGCACTTTCTTTGAATCTCCCCTTTTTACCAATATTCTCCCTCTTTGAGATACATTTGACATTCTTCGCTCTTTTGATCTGAACAACTGAATTATGAATTGTATATACCCGAATCTTTTCAAATTCAGATATAATGAACTTGGTAACCCTGATTCAACAAATGAAACAGTTAGAAGTGCCAGTCTGTAACACGGAGTTACTGTGTACAATGAATGTACAATTTAAGGAGCTGGTTTGATGATGACTCCCCAGGACTTCCATTCAATCATTGAAAAACAGAAGGTTTATCTATGAATGTTCTGACAGAAAAACAAATTTTCTGTGTGCTCGTGCTTGTGTATGAAAGAATTTAGCACAATGATTGTGTTTCATAAGGCTCAAATTGTGTAAACTGTTGAGACAGCAACAAGTATTACACGGACTCAATGTGCATGAAGGAGGTGCGAAGGTGGGGCAACGTTCCTTCTTTTTCAATATCTAAATCTTCCGAGTGAAGACTAGATAGCAGATATGCTGTGTCCCCAAAGAAAATGAAACATTTCTTTGTTAAGAAAGAAACGAGTGGCTGGTAGGGTTAATGCAAGAGTTGGCATGGGCTCACTGCCTTTTTCAATGATGGTCACCAAAGAATGTGAACCAATCAGATTTTGTGGCTGCCCGGCTCAGAAAGTGGTTGGTGTAGAGTTCTGATATTCTTTTAACTCTGTTCTCACACCCTCTTTCTTTTTATCATTATGCTCACTTCTAACCAAACTCTCATTTCCATTTTACCGCTCCACACAATGAGAAAAACTCAACCGGATGAGTTATCTCCCCCACTCTTTGATTTATGACCCCTCAATCACTCTAGGATAACTTCCGGGGTAGGAAACACTAGTTAGCGTGAATCCATGGAAGTTCTGTTTAAGCTCTCACACGAATCCCATGTAATTTATCCTATAAAGAATGGTTGTTCAACAGTTTAACTTGAACAATTAAGCATAAAAATGATAACATTGTCAAAATGTATGCTCATTTAAGAATATGAATGAAATTTGAGCATTTGTACATTGAAGATCTCTCAAAACAAAGATATTGAATGAATGAAATGAAATCAAGAGAATTTTTTTGAGAATCTGACAATGTATCTGTTAAGTCTAAATATTGTATCCAAGATTTAATAGGAAAGTCAAAGATGTAAAAGTCAACATTGTCAAAGTTTTGTAAAAGTCAAAGCATGTTTAGTATGTTTCCTTGTAGTTAAGTCTTTGTTAGATTGGTAGTATAAATAGGTTTGGCTTGTGTAATCTTGTAACTACGAAGCTCATATTGTAAGATCAGATTTATGAATACGAGATCTACTTTCTCTCTCTAGACTCTCTCTCTAGTTCTTCATAATATTGAGTAATTGCTTGATTTGTTTGGGATTTATTGATTAACAATTGGTATCAGAACTGAACCAAACTTTTCAGGAATGATTTGATCATGATTTGAATTGAAATCTGAGTATTTTTGGATCGAAAATCAATATTTTTTAAAATTTTTCAAGAAAACGAGTTTTTGTACTATTCATCTGAATTTGTGTGTAAAATCGTTTTTGTTGCAAGAAAATGGATTCATTGGATGCGAATTGTGTTTAGGATTGATTCTTGTTTGGTTTAAATCTCTTAATTTGAACAAAATCAATTTCAATTTTCGATTTTTGAGATTTTCTTGAAAACGAGTTCGAACACTGTTCTTGAACGAAATTGTTTGAATTGTTGTTTTTAATCAAAATTTGATAGTAATTTTGTGATTAGTATTGTTTGTCGAAGATACTGATAAGTTTCTGAGATCAAAGTTGCAGGTTTGAATCGATTTGGATCTAAATGTACAAGACAGTTACCACTTTGCGCAAGATCCACGGTTTGCGCAAGTTCATACGCTTTGCGCAAGATTCATAGTCGTTTGCGCAAGCTTTGGGCATTTCAGTTTGTGTATTGCCTATCACGTAAAGCTTCTTTGTGCAATACAAGGATCGAAAAGGGCACTTTGCGCATCAAGGCAAATACGCAAAGTCACATTTGCGCATCCTTCGGCGTACGCAAAGCTCACTTTGTGGATCAAGGCAATCACACAAAGCTCACTTTGCGCATCAAGGCACTTACGCAAACCTCCTTTGCGCAAAACGCTTATCCCGAGAACCTTATTTTGCGCAACTCACTTATACCGAAAACCTGACTTTGCTTATCACGTTGGTTACGAAAATCTTGGTTTGCGCAACTCACTGTTCCCGCAAGACTCTACTTTGCGCAAGATCAAGTGTTGTTCAATTTTTTTTGCTAGATTTCAATTCAATCTGATTTTTGATTTTCTGATATATAGTTTGGAACGATCATTCACATTAAGCTGATTACTCTTTAATCATGGGATTTTTTACAGATCTTGAAGAAAAGATTAGAAAGGTGGAATTAGAGAAGTTTAATCTGGATCATGCAGTTGACTTTCATTCTCAGAAGTCAAGAGAGTATTTTACTGAAACCATATCTTTAAAAGAAGAAATCAGTGCTTTAAAGACTCTTAATGAAGATCTTCTGGGCTGACTGATGAGAAGATAAAGAGATTAGAATTTGAGAACGTTGAGCTTAGAAAGAATATATCTGATTTGGAGCAAAAGATTACTGAAGATAAAGCTAATTTTGAAAGTGAAAAGAAAAGTTTTTCAAAGAAGTACTCAAATTTCTCAAGAAAGTGTTTTGAAGAGAAGAAGTCAGTTGAGCTTAAATGCATAAAGCTTTCTCAACAAGTTTCTGATTTTGAGAAAGTACTAATATTGGAAAGAGAGAAGTTTGCCAAAGAGAAGAAGGTCGTTGAACAAAAAAATGTGGGATTCTTCAAAGAAATATCCGGTCAGAGAAACGATGCTGAGAAAGGGTTTGAAGAAGAAAGAAGCATATTTGAGACCGAGATTAGAGAGCTAACTGCCAAGTTATCTGAACTATCTGCAAATGTTCTGAAAGAGCAACAAACGAAGTCTGAGTTCTTGAAGAAGATTGACCTGCTTGTTAAAGAAAGAGACAACTTTGCTTCAAAGATCAAAGAGCTTGAAAAGACTTCTTCAAGTTCAAATCAGAAATCTGTCTCTTCACAAAGGTCAATTAAATCTTTTGATCAGATTCGTAGATCTAACATTTTCTATGAGAAATATCTAGATGGTTCAGGTACATATCCGAGAATAAGAAGTTTCAAGAAAGAGAAAATGATCTGGAAAAAGAAATCAGTCAAGGATGACAAGGAAAATGAGCTGAAAGGGAAGACATCATGTGTACATACACACAAAGCAAAGAAGAACAAAGAGCGTAAAGGTAAACCTGACCTTATATACTCAAGAAATCAATTATTCTGGTTTTCAGGTAATAAATTTTATTGTTCTTACTGCTGTACACATGATCATATCCACAAGACTAGTGATCATTTCTGGTATGGTTCTTACTCGATTAACCCCACAAGAACTGCAACTAACATTCATGGACCCAAATACCAGTGGGTACCAAAACCGAAAACTGATTTTGTGTTGCAGGCAACTCAAGTCAAGGGGGAGTAAGAGAACAAAGGCTTTTGAACACAACAGTTCAAAACCCGGACTTCAAAGTTGAAAGACGATGGCTTCTAAGTACACAACTTAGGACCCGTACATCAAAGGAGTTTGACTTCTAAACACAACAGTTTAGGACTCGGACCTCAGCGATCAAAAGACCTTAACTCCTGTTTTTGCATCTGATGGATATGATGGTCTACATCCTAAGAGAATTGATCTGATCTCTATCCTATACTTTTTCACTGATAGATTTTACTGATATGATGGTCTACAATTCAAAAGGGAGTGTCTGATCTCTATCCTGTTTTAACTGACATATTTCAGATGCCTAATTTATAGGAGGAGTAAAGGTGGTGGTTCTGATCACATGACAGATCAGGACCCGTTTTTCAATGATCAAAGAAGGATATTTTGCTAATATCCAGGGGGAGCTCAAAAGACTTAAATCATTCTATCATGTTTTGAGGGGGAGCTTAAAGGTAAATATCTTCTGATCCTAGATCTCTGATTTTTTGAAAGAAGAACAACTTTCGAACATGAAAAGTGGCAAGAAGCATTTTGTTCTTGTAATATTCAGAATTCCGAACTTTGGGCTTCCGACAGTCTTTAGCAAAGTGGACAATTTTCCCACAGTGGTAGCATTTGATCAGATCTTTCACCTTATTTGGCTCATAATCATTCACAAATTTTCTCTCCTCCTGTTTCTTTTCACCAAAACTATTACCATCAGATCTCCTGTCATCATACCTTCTACCTTTCACTCTCTCCTTATGTTCATAGTTTCTAGATTCGGACGAGTACCTCTGACTGTTTGAACATGGTTTCTTGGAGAATTTTTTCTGAAAAGCTCGGGTTAGCAAAAGCATAGCTTGCTTGAGGTTTTCTCCGTCATCGGCATCAGAATCAACACTGTCAGTTTCACCAGAATCAGAAACAACTATATTCCTTTTTGTTCTTCTTATCCTTCTTCTCTTTCTCTTTCTTCTTTACAACCAAGGCAATATGATCAGCTACCTTTTCATTTTTTTTCTTCTCCCCTCTTTTCTCTTCAACTTCCTCTTCATTTTGACGGAGGGTTTCATAAACTTCATGTAGAGGTATGTCACTTAGGTCTTTCATCTGCTTCATTCTTCTGGTATGCTTCTTCTACTTGAAGAATGCTCAGAAATTTGACGTCGTTCTCTATCTGCTTCTTTATGAATTTGTTCATTCCAAACTCATTCAGCAATGACACAAACCTCTCATAAGTTTCCTCTAAGCTTTCCCCATATTTAGCTTTAAACTCCTCATAACTGTTGATGCAGTTGGCTACTTTCATCTGATTGCCAACTTTGGATCCCATCATCATTTTTTCTAGTTGATCCCACATATTTTTAGCCGTTTCCTTGTAGTTGTCTATCTTGATGTAGATCTCATTAGGTATACTTTGAAGTAAAATAGATCTAGCTTACTTGTCTGCCTTGTATCTGCTTTTCTGTTCTTCCGAATAATGAGAAATATCCATAGGAACTTTCTTTGTCTTTTGTTCTCTTTCTTGATTCCGATCTTCACTATCAGATGATTCATCATCCGAAATTTCCATAGTAAGGGGAATCATTGGACCTTCTTTAATAGACATCTTAATGTTATCACCATTTTCATGTCTGTCTATGAAGTCTAAAAACCGATCCTTCCATTGCTCGTATTCACCCGTGAACAAAACGGATGGTTTGACATCAGTTCCGATAGAGAGTCCATCCCTTGAAGTCATCCTGACAAATAAACTGTAGAATAAGAACTTAAAAATGATCGTTAGTTCAAAAGAAATCAATAACCAAAAAATCTAAGAAAATTTTTCAGAAATTGTGAGTCCAAGATCAATGAATCCTAGAGAGAGAAAGTAGAGAGAGAGAGACTTGAAAGCGCAAAGTAATTTCAATATTCAATATGCGTGAAGTTCTTACAAGGAACAAGACCAAATGGACTTAAATACCCTTGGTCAATACAACACAGTATTAGACATTAGACACAGTATTTGACCAAGCCCTATAAATACAATGATTACTATAAAATCAGACTTAACAATCTCCCCCTTAGTAATCATTGGCGCTTTGGTCTTCAAAATCATCTACTAAAACAGCACGGACCAACAAAGGGACTTTGTGAATCTTTCTAATTTTTAAAGAAAAAATTCTTCTCAGCATCTTTCAGATTGATTTGTCTTTGCTGCCTTTGACAAGTCTGGACCAGATTGGAATAAACTTGAACGAACAGTTGATTCATCAGCTTGTGCTCTAGACGACACACCTCTTTTGAAAGACCTTGAATGAACTGTGGTGGTAGGAGCAGGAACAACAAAAGAAAAAGTTGAAGCTGAGAGAATAGAATCTTTGAGCGAATCTTGATCAGCAGATAAACTTTTGAGTTTCTTTGTCTCTTTATCATTTCCTTGACTTCTCTGATTTCTCCCCCTCATGACCTTGATGAACTGGTTCAACTAGGTCATGCCAATGTTGGAGACAACTTAAGATCTGCAAAATCAAAGAAACAGAGAAAACAAGGGAGGTTTGCGTTTCACATTGGTTGCGCAAACAGAGGTTTGAGTTACACCAAGGTGGCGCAAATTGAAGTTTGCGTTACACGAAGGTGGCGCAAAGCAAGGTTTGCGTGACCAACTGATGACGCAAAGCTGACTTCATACTCAGAAAATTTACCTTTTTAAGTTGTTTGACTCTCCCTACACAAATGCACTAGATATGACAACTCAAGTTAGCATTCATATAAAGAAAATCAGATACTCCCCCTCAAAAACATATATGATCATTAAGAAAAATTATCCTTTTTCACTCCCCCTTGAATAATGCTCAAACCCATTTGAAATATATTTATGAGAACACAATGAATGTAAACATCAATGTAAAAAGAAAAATATACTGAATATGTATTTTGAAACGACTAAATATATAAAAATTTAAACAGAAACAAATAAAATTCTACTTAGTAAAATATCACAATAAAATCCATCAAATGAAATCAAATGTATTTGTTTGGATACAGAAACAAGTTTTATTACATATCAAGTTAAGACATGTTCAGTTTCAAAAACTTTCATCAATCTATTCAGTGTGCTCGCATGTGAACTTTGATTAGCTTCAAGAAAATGCAATTCTAAAAATATAATAGAGAACTTTGCAAATAATCACACTAATCCATCAAAAATTCAGACTTTCACAAATTTACAGGTTTATTGCAACTCAGAAATATATAACCAAGTATCATGAGATGTGTGCTCAATGGCATCTTTTAGCATTGTGCACTATGACATCTTTACGTGAGTGTGCTCTTTGGCATCTTTTAAGCGTGTGCACTTTGGCATCTTTTAATCAAAAAGTTTATTAAGTAAAGAACATGTCGTAAACGTAACTTTCTATCTGACCCTATTGCAGGATTTGGGTCAGCCACTCCCAGACCAGTTGGCCTTAGGGGACTAGGTGTCAATCACCCCTTGGAACATACTTTCCCGGATCAGAAAGGCTACATCGACATATCCTAAACCCATTCATACCAGTAGAACATAACTTTCGATCTGATTCTATAGAAGGATTTGGGTTCGATCACTCCCAGATCAAATGACCTTAGGGGACCAGATGACAAGCATCCCACATAACTTATTCTCCCAAACCAGAAAGGTCACAAGTACAAACTTTCAAGCTTAGAGATTTCTAATTTATAAAAATTTAATAATCATCTCAAACACAAGGTTTTACGTCTAAGTGCTTAGCCCATATTTTCATTACAATCCAAAAATTCCGACTTTTTAGGTTTTCTAAGCATTGTAAACTATAAATATTCTGAATCACACAACTTTAAAGCAAAAACAAAAGTTACAAACATGTTGCTGACTTTTCGACTTTTGTTAGAACTGAAATTTGAACATATAAAAACTTCAATATAAACAAAGAAACTTGAAAATTTATCCTATACACACATTTTATTCAAAAGAAAGAAAAAAATTGTAAAATTTTTACTTTATAGAATAAAATTTGTAAAGGTTTAAACTTTTAAAACAACATGCCAAGATTTAAAAAATAGAAATATTTGATCGACAAGTTTATATTTAGTTGAAACAAAATATAATTCAATAATATCATCTTTCACAAAATGTAAAAAAAATTGTGTCTCATTTGTAAAAATTAGGTTAAACAAATTCAGGGGTTGAACTGAAAAGCTCAGATTCTTTAAAAACATTTGAGAAAACTGGAAAAACATCATTATCTGATATAAATGCAGCGGAATTTAAGTAGATGTACTCACAGTTTCTCATTAGCCAGAAGCTTAATGCAAAGAAGAACGAGTCCTAGACTGATATGTCTAGAAGTCATAGTCCTTGAAGACCGGGTTTTGAACTGCTATGTTCAAAAGTCATTCCTTCTCTTACTCCCCCTTAACATGTGATGCCTACAACTTTGAATCAGATTGAGACTTGGGTACCCACTTGAATTTGGGCCAGTGTTTGTTAGTTGCAGTTCGTATGGGGAAATATTTAGAATATTTGATACGAGAAGCATGAGAAATATGATCAGAATGATAGGCACAATCATCAGAAGAGAAAGCATAATCATCAGAATTAGAATCTGAGGAAGAACATGAGACATGTTTTGAAATTCGAATAATTTGTTTTATAGAGTACTTTCAAATTTTATTACAAGAAACAAATGAATCGCTTTTATAGAATATGTCTACACATTTATCCCCATCAAAAGTATGTTCATCAGATATCCGCTTCGCTTTCCATATCTACTTTGATCGAGCGCTCAAAGTCCTATATGAAAGATTAGAACCGGAAGAATTAGAACTGTCAGAAATAACTGTATCTTGTTTCTTTGACTTCTTTGATCGTCTTCTTTTACGCTTAAGTTTATAATATTGATCATTGAGCGTAAAAGAATCATCAAGAATTTTAGACTTAATATTTAAATCAGAAGAAATAAATTTATCTAAGCAACCAATCTGATCAACTAATAAATCTGAATTTGCCTTGGAGTCTGAATTATTTGGAGAAAAGATTTTAAAATTTGAAGCTTCCTTTTCGTTTTCCTTAGAATCAGAAGAAAGGCTAGAAATAGAATCTGATTTTTGAGAAAATAATTTTTCTTCAAGACTAGACGTCATGAAAGAAAGAATAATATCATATTCAATTTTCTTCAAAATATTTTGATCTTCTATCTTATTTTTAAAATCGATGATTTTGCCTTCTAAAACTAATGGAGGAGTATATTTCTTCGAATCATAAAAGATTGGAGAAATATTTTCCCTATCAGAATCAGGAGCATAAGAAGGAACAAAATCATCAGACACTGAAGATTTGACGGGAGATATATCAATTAAACCTTTTCGACGTCTTCTTGATTTATCAGGAAAATATTTTGCATTCTCGCTTGTATAAACAAAAGGAATTTCGATTTTCTTATTATTTGTCCTTTTCTCATTTTCAAGATCTAACACTTCCTTTTCACTAGTCCAATGAAATTTGAACTGAGGAGCATAGTGTGCAAGAGTGAGATATTCGTATTTATATAAAGTAGGAACTTTGTTTATCACTTTGTTTAAACAATGAGGATTGTCAAAACCAAGTCCTCACCTTTGTTTTAAAGATTCTTCACTCCTTGGCTTATTCATAAAAATTCTTTGTTCAGATTGGTTTCTTCGATAAAGCTTTTCTTCTAACTTATTTATTTTATCTGAAAATTCATCTTTTAAAGAAGTCATTTTAGTCAAAGACTCAAGATAAGTCTTATTTGAATTTTCCAAATCATCCAATTTCTTTTGAAAGATGTCTTTAGTATTTTCTAAAATTGATTTTTCATCTTTCAAATAAATTTTCAGTTTATCAATCAAATCTGACTTTTCTGAATTTAAATTCTTTTCAGATAATAACTTTAAACGTAAATCAGATAGAGCAGATATCATGATATTCAACTGAGAATATATGAAATTGTAATCAAACTCTGAATATACCTCATCTTCATCAGTTTCAAAATCATATGACTGGTCATCTCCAACCAAGCACATCTGAGCGATCTCTACGTTTGCAGCTTCATCGTCAGAGTGATCCAGCCAGAATTCTTCTTCTGCCAGCAAAGCTGTTCCATTCTCTCTTTTCTCAGCCAACTCCAATTTCTTTCTGTAATAAGTTGAGTCCTTAACCTTCTTTGCTCTACACTCCTTTTAGATGTGACCCGACTTTCCACAGTTGTAGCAAGCATCAGTCTTTGGCTCGGGTACTTTGGCTTTAAACCCAGAAGTGAAGCGAGAAGAGTTGGAACTCGATCGAGGTTGGAACTTTTTCTGGTAATGCTGAGAGAGAAGGATCATAGCTTTCTGCAAAGCCTCACCATCATCTTCAGTTGACCCGTTGTAAGCGTTATCAGACAACGCTTGTTCAGATAATTGCTTTGTGAGGAGTGCAACCGGGTCTACTGATTTATTCTTTTTCTCAAGTTTTGCCTTCTTCTCTATCACCAAGCTCTCATCAGTCATCAGAATCTCGTATAATTCTTGAATTTTCATAGTGGAGATTCTGACATCGTTCCTCAATCTGTGGCATGTTTTATTCCATTCTGGTTGCAAAGTGTTGAGGAACTTCAGATTTAATTCAAGCTCAGTCTTTTCAACCTTTATCTTTCGAAGATCATTGATCACGGCACAGAAACGATCAAACACAGTCTTTAGTGGTTCCCCGTCCTTGGCTTTGAATTCCTCAAAATTATTCATGTAGCGCGTATGCCTGAGTTGAGTAGCTACTGAAGAACCAAGCATAATTTTCTCAAGCTGTTGCCACATCAGATTAGGATGAGTTTTGAAACAATCAATCCTGTTGTATACTGAGTTTGGCAAGGCCAGCATTAGATTTGCTTTAATATCCCGATCATCTTGATAAGCAAATAACTCTTCATGTGTATACTCTTTAGTAGGCTTGTAAAATCCAGAAGCCAATTTGGGTCGAACGGTCCTTCAGATAAAATGGTCATCATGTCATTTCCATTCTTTTGTCGTTCAATGAAATTCAGGAACCGATCTTGCCACTGAGTAAATTCATTTTCATCAATTAGTACCGGTGGACGATTTTCTGTACCTAATGACTTCATAATGTCATTTTTGTAGAACTGGGCTTGATATGGCGTAAACTAGAGGTTTGCGTGAGAGGCAGGAGACGCAAACTGAGCTTTGCGCAAGCAACGAGAAACGCAAACTGGACTTCTCGTGACAAGAGGAATACGCAAAGTGAGCTTTGTGTGAGCTAAGTCAGATACAAACTATACTTCTCGCGAGTAGTTGAATCAACTTTGCGTGAGAAGACCGAGGCGCAAACTAGCCTTTGCGTTAGTCGTTGAAGACGCAAAGTAAGCTTTGCGTGAGCTATAGGAGACGCAAAGTAGCACTTTGCGTGATGTACTTAAAGAGAAAACCTGAAAGAAAAACAATTAAAACACTAAGATAAGATTAGTAGATTACGCAAACTAAGATGAACTCGCGCAAACACATATGAACTGGCGCAAAGTAGAGATCTAGCGCAAACCGAAGACAAATACACAAAATCTTCCAAAAATCGATTTCAAGACAGATTTTGACAAAATTTTCTTATACCAACACGTTCGAAAACAACTTTTCAACACAATTCAATCAAGTTTTTCGAATAAAATCCACAAAATCAATTACTCGTAAATCAAACAGTACGTCAAAATCGTTTTTCCAGAAAATCAATAACTTCTAAAATTGACAATCAAAACGCGATTTTCTTGAAATTTGATGTGAATCAATAATATTCTCCTTGAAAAACCGAATCCAACTAAACAAATTTCAACGAAATTCAATCAAAAACACCTCTGAATTTGATGAAAAATCAAGAAAACGAGATTTTCTTGAAAAATTCAAGAAAATCAATCAAATTTTCGATTAATTCTACAAATTCAAGAATGAAAAACACACTCTCTCAATCCTCTCAAGAATCAGATTGCTCTGATACCAATTGTGAGTCCAAGATCAATGAATCCTAGAGAGAGAAAGTAGAGAGTGAGAGTCCAAGAATCTCTAAATCTTTAGAGAGAGAAAGTAGAGAGAGAAAGTAGAGAAGCGCAAAGTAAACTGATGTATTAAAATGTGAGTGCCAAAGTTACAAAACAAAGGAACTAAGGGGACTTAAATACCCCTAGACTTTTACAATACAGAAATGAACATTAAGCACAATATAGGCTAGAAAATAAACACAATGATTACTACAAAATTAGACTTAACAATCTCTCCCTTAGTAATCATTGGCGCCGTGGTCTTCAAAAACAATCTTCAAAAACAGCATAGACCAACCAGGCAACTTTGGAGAATCACTGACGCTCTTCTCGTTAACGAAGTCGATTCAATCCAACTAAAACTTCCAATCGTCTTAGAGTTGAGCGGAGATTCAATCTCTCTTGAATTGAATCTAATGTCTTTTGGAGAAGTCGGATTTCATCATTATCAACTAGGAATGCATTTTCTCTTGTTTACAAAAATCTTCTTTTGGCCTCCTTCAGATGTTGCTCCAGCTGAAGCTTGATCACCTTTTAAGGTTCCATCGGAGTAGTGAGCAATTTGTTCAATCCTAAGAAAGCATTTTTCATTAGAGCCATTCTTGTACACAACTCCATATGGATCTTCAACAATGGTGAGAAGAGAATAAGACTCTAAGTTAGGTAAGCTTCGGTTGGGCTTGAGAAGATTAACAACAGGTTGGAAGCTTTCAACATCCATCTGGAAATCAAAAACTCGGAAGAATCTGATTTGTCGACGTATGAATCTTTTAATGACGAACAAAGCTTGAGAAATATCCTGTGATCTATGATACAGATTCCTGAAGTGATCATATAAGAATTCAATATCATCTATAGAAAGATCAGTAAAGTCTGCCTCTGAAAATTTATACCGCTTGCAGTCTCTTCTTTCAACTTCAAAATCAGGATACCAGATATTCACAAACTTGTTGATTGTGACACTGATGACTCGAACAATCAAGTGTTGAGAAGAAACGGTATTATTCCTTTTGCACTGGCACTTAATGAACATTAAGTACTCATATTGATAAGCATCTGACTCTTTCTCTACTCCAAGGATTGCATAGATGTTAATCGGCCTTCTTCTAGAGACAAAGATGTTTCTCTGAGTGTCTTCTAGAAAGGTTGATCTTTGCATTGATGCCAAATATCTACGTTGCAGATTCCTTTGTCTTTGAAGTCTAGATAAAGCTGGTCTTCTTCTAGAATGGATGGTGGAATAACAGGATCAGAAGTTGGAACATCAGCTTCTGCTCTTGATGACTGACCAACTTCAAATAATCTTGAAGGAATAGTGGTAGTCAGAGTTGAACTAGCAACAGGAGTAGATATGTCTTTAGCTGAATCAGGAATCTCATCATGAGCAGGAAGATCACTGTATAACAAATCTGCTTCTTCTTCGTCTTTCACATCCATGAACACTGAGTCATCTTCTGTATCTGATATGATAACGATGTCATCACAGTCTTCTTCATTGACTTGACATATGTTTTCAAACCTGACATCTTCATCATCATCAGAATTAATCTCTATGAAGTTAGCAAAGAATGTCCTCATGTCATTTGCAGCTTCAGATTCTTCAACTTCATGAACATTTTCAGAAACATCTGGATCCATATTAGCAACAATTTGCATATTATTGTTAATATTGCTCTCAGAAATATTCAATTCATTATGCATGGAAGACAAATCAGCATTTTCAATCATAACATTCACTAAATCCTGAATGTTGCAGTCTTGAACGGATTCACCACTCTTTCCTTTATCACCAACCACTTCTTCTTGAATATCTTCTCTAGCTTCAGAAGATCCTTCAACTCTCGGTCTCTTTGTCATCTCCCCCTCATGGCCTTGATGATCAGGACAATCTTGGTCATGTCGGCGCTTAAGAGACGGGCCAACCTCCGATCTGGAGCTTTGTTCCATACGATCAACCTTGTTAGAGATATCAGAAAAAGCTTGAGTCATAAAAGATTTAAGATCAACAAAACTTGATCGAACTTTTGATCTGAATGCATGAAACTCATCCGATAAAACAGTAATCCGGTCAGATTCAGAAGAAGGAACTGGAGGCGGCGTAGGTTGGAAGTTCCGTAGGAAAGAAAGAAGATCTTGATCCTGATGTTGTGGCGGTGACATAGACAATAGACGTGCATATAGAAGATCAGTCAACTCATAAATAGGTAGTTCATGAAGAGAAGACCTTGAAGATGTACTAGAAGAAGCAGTCATAGAAAGTCCCCGCAGACATAAAAACCACCGAAGGAAATGGAAGTGAAATAATCGGAGAAGTAGATGAAGTCACAACAGAAGAAGGTTCACGAAGAACTACCCCAGATGGGCTTCTGAAAGGAATCTCTGGAGGAATCACTGAAGTATCAATTTCAGGCATCTTACCTTTGAAGAAAGTCTTCAACTTCAGAATTTGAGCTTCCTTTTCTGCTTCCATTTTCTCTGATAACTGTCGAATAACATCATTCAAAGTAGAGAATTTGTCAGTAGAAACCCGAGCTTGATCAGAAGTAAGCTCTACAGCTGGAACTTGAATAGCCGCAAGTGAAGTTGCTGGAGCTTGACTATGTACCAAAGCTGAGGCTTGATAAAATGCTGTATCTAATTCATCTACTTGAATATGTGCAACAGATGCATTAACAGGAACAAAATCATCTTCAGAGAGAACTTCTGTTGAAACAACCACTTCCGGTGTCCTAACCTTCCTTTCATAAACCTTAAGACTTGGTTTATCAGTATCATCATCATTATGATCAGAATCTTCATCATCATCATCACCAGAAAGAGCAGTATCAGCAGCAGACTCATCTTCAAAATCAAAAGCAGTAGCATCAGTAGCTTCAGTACCAATATCAGCAATAACAAATCCAATTTGTTGAGATGCAACAGCTTCCTCAACTTCTTGTGCGACAGATACTTCAACCTTCTGATTAACAGCTATATCAAATTCAGTTTCAACAATTGTTTCAATTTCTTGATCAAGAGCTGCTTCAACTTCAACTTCATGTTCAGCAACAGCTTGAGTGCCATGAGAAGGCTCATCCTGTGCAGCTTCCATAAACTCATTCTCCATGCAATATTCTATGACATCCTCATCTGTAACATCAGCGTAGTTGGCAATAAGAGCATATGGAATAGTCATAGAATAGTTGAAAGACCTCTTCTGCTTCTGAATATAAGTCATTTCAGAGTCTGGAACCTGAGGCAAAGATAACCTGCGAGGAATGGTTGGATTGCTGCGGAGCATGCTTCGAACAATAAGCTTCAGAAATCTAATGAACGGAATGAACTTCCGTTTCTTGTTGGCTAACTGGTCAAGTACCACAAAGGACTGCATTTCTTCATTAAAAAGAGAGAAATTCATCACTAATTTCTGTTGATTCCACAATCCGATAAGTTCAATCACGTATTCCAGTACAGGTTTGATCGCTATTCCACACACTTCCTTGCAAACCTTCCTTTGTATTTTTGTTTGTCTTATTTTGTACTTCTAGTTAGACACGCAAATCTCACTTTGCGTTTCTAGCTAGACACGGAAAGTTCACTTTGCGGGACAAACATACTTGAAATATAAACCCAAAAACCAAAGCAAGAAACATAAACGCAAAGAGAGTTTGCGTGTCAAAGAGGAGACGCAAAGTAGACTTTGCGTGTCCTAGTTGATACGTAAACTACACTTGAAAAAAAAACAAAGAAAACAAAAAATAAAAAAATGCTTAACAAGTTAGAAGCGCAAAGTAGACTTTGCGTTTCTAGATAGAAGCGCAAAGTAGACTTTGCGTTTCTAGTTAGACGCGCAAAGTATACTTTGCTTTTCTAGTTAGACGTGCAAAGTTCACTTTGCCTTTCTAGCTAGACGTGCAAAGTTCACTTTGCGTGTCTATCAACCTTGTTCAGAAACCTAGATACGCGAATACAAGCCGAAAACCACAAAAATCAAAATTAAAGCAACAAAACATGAAATTAAAGTAAAAGGAAACATACCTGATGATCGATTATCAGATCTAAGCAAAACCCAATACCTAATTCGAACTAAAACAAGTCGAATCTAAAGATTTAGAACAATATCAGACTAAGAGCAATCAAGTCGAAACCAAATCAAATCAAAAACCAAATCAAAAACGAAGAATGAAAGTAAAAGAGAATCAAAAACATACCTTGAATTCGTGTATCAAAAACCCAAATCAGATTATGGTTTAGCACAAGAAAGAATTTTACCGAGAGAAAGGAGAAAGCCGAAGGTCAGATAGAAGGAACAATTAAGCGGGAAAAAGAAAAAATGAAATAGAAAAACACTATTTAAACCTAGAAAACTAAAACAAAAACTAAATCTAAAAAAAATAACATAAAAAAAATAAAAAAAAATTGTAAAAATATACCTGAAATCCTTTTACTCCCCCTACACAAATGCACAAAAATTTAATTGTTAGTATAGCAAATGTGTAAAAAAAAATCTGAGAAACATACATGTTTATCTTCTGATCAGCACAGATAATTTTCTTACTTACTCCCCCTCAAACACAGAAAAAAATCAGATAACTTTTTCAGATAAGCTCTCCCCCTTGAAAAATGCACAGACCATATAAAAAAAATACAGATACTCAAACATAAAGACATCAGTATGAAAGATGATCATATTGAATATAAATTTTGTAACAACTGAACATATAAAATTTTAAACACTAAACAAATTAAAATCTACTCAGTAAAATTTCACAGATTTATCAATCAGTTGAAATCAAGCATATGTTGTTGGATGCAAGACCAAGTATAATTGCATATCAAGTTAAGACATGTTCAGTTTCAAAAACTTCCATTTGTCTATTCAGTGTGCTCGCATGTGAACTTCAATTAGCTTCAAGAAAAATGCAGTTCTGAAATTATTATAGAAAACTTTGCATGTACTGACAATAAGTCATCAAAAATTAAGACTTTCACAAATTTACAGGTTTATCACAACTCAAACATATCACCAAGTATCATGAGATGTGTGATCATTGGCATCTTTTTAGCATTGTGCACATTGGCATCTTCACATGAGTGTGCTCTTTGGCATCTTTTAAGCGATGTGCACTTTGGCATCTTTTAATCAGAGAGTTAATTAAGTAAAGAACATGCCGTAAACGTAACTTTCTATCTGACCCTATTGCAGGATTTGGGCCAGCCACTCCCAGACCAGTTGGCCTTAGGGGACTAGGTGTCAAGCACCCCTTGGAACTTACTTTCCCGGATCAGAAAGGCTACATCGACATATTCTAAACCCATTCATACCAGTAAAACATGACTTTCGATCTGATTCTATAGAAGGATTTCTGTTCGATCACTCCCAGACCAAATGACCTTAGGGGACCAGATGTCGAGCATCCCACGGAACTTACTTTCCCAAAACAGAAAGGTCACAGGTACAAACTTTTAAACCCAAAGATTTCTGTATTTAAAGAATTTATTATTCATCTCAATCACTCAGATCAACGTCTAAATGCTTAGCCCATATTTTCATTCCGATCTATAATTCTGATCATTTAGGTAGTCTAAGCAAAGTAAACTATAAAAATTCCGACTCACATATCTTTAAAGGAGTATTAAAAGCTACAAATATGTTGCTGACTTTTCGACTTTTGTAAGACTTGAAATTTGAACATATAAAACTATAATATAAACAAAGAACTTGTAAAACATCATAGATATACGTTTTATTCAAAAGAAAGAAAATCTGTAAAATTTTATTTTATAGAGTAAAATTTGTAAAGATTTAAACTTTTAAATTTAACATGCCTAATTTTGAAAGCAAAAAATTGAAACGTTTTTCATCTAAGGCTTTTGTAAAGATATCAGCAAGTTGATATTCAGTTGGTACAAAATATAATTCAATAGTACCTTCTTCCACGTGATGCTTTATAAAATGGTATCTCATGTCAATGTGCTTGGTCTTGGTGTGTTGGACTGGATTGACTGATATCGCAATTGCAGACTTGCTGTCACAATATATCGGCACTGTCTTGTATAGCATTCCGTAATCACAAAGTTGCGTTTTCATCCAGAGCACTTGAGCACAGCAACTGGCTGCAGCGACGTATTCAGCTTCGGCTGTTGATATTGAAACGCAGTTTTGCTTTTTCGACGCCCAGCTTATTAGTCTGTCACCTAAAAACTGAAGATGACCAGAAGTACTCTTCCTGTCCAATTGATTACCACGAAAATATGCATCTGAATAAGTAATCAAATTATAGTCAGAACTTTTAGGATACCATAATCCTAAATAAGGAGTTCCTTTAATATATCTAAAAATGCGTTTGACTGCTAAAAGATGAGATTCTTTTGGTTTAGCTTGGAATCGGGCACATAAGCACGTGGAGAACATTATGTCCGAGCGACTGGCAGTTAGATACATCAGCGATCCGATCATTCCTCTGTATGTCTTTTGATCCACAACTTTTCCATCTGGATCGAGTCCGAGTTTAGCATCATGAGCCATCGGTGTTCCAATTGAAGTAGATTTGTCCATCTTGAATTTCTTCAAGATGTCAAATACATACTTTGACTGGTTGATGAAGATACCATCAGGAAGCTGCTTCACTTGTAAGCCGAGGAAGAAGTTGATTTCTCCCATCATGCTCATCTGAAATCTAGAGGTCATTAAATCAGAAAACCAAGTACACAAAGATTTGTTAGTCGCACCGAAAATAATATCATCTACGTATATTTGTACTAAGCAGATATCAAGATTAGATCTATAAATGAAAAGAGTAGTATCGATAGATCCTTTGGTGAAGCCGGATTTGACCAAGAAAGCTGACAACTCGTCATACCACGCCCGTGGAGCTTGTTTCAAACCATACAGTGCTTTATCGAGAAAATATACATAATCTGGACGATCTTTGTCAACAAATCCCTCTGGCTGAGATACATATACTTCTTCTTTCAGCTTGCCATTGAGAAATGCAGTCTTGACGTCCATTTGATATACTGTGAAATTGCGATAAGGAGCGAAGGCAAGAAACATTCGGATAGCTTCCAATCTGGCAACGGGTGCAAATGTTTCATCGTAGTCAATACCTTCTTCTTGTCGATATCCTTTGGCTACCAATCTTGCTTTGTTCCGCACGACGATACCATCTTTATCCTTTTTGTTCTTGAATATCCACTTTGTACCAATTATGCTTTTTCCTTTCGGCCTCGGTACAAGTCTCCATACTTTGAGCATATCAAATTGATTGAGCTCCTCTTGCATAGCAATAATCCAATCCGGGTCCTCCAATGCTTCAGAAACTTTTGAAGGTTCAATGTTGCTTAGGAAGCAAGTGAAGAGACATTCGTTGGAAGTAGCCGACTTGGAGCGTGTAGAAACACTGGCTTGAGGATCTCCAATAATTTGATGAATTGGATGAGATCTTGTCCATTTTGTTGTATGAGGGAGAGGATCAATTACATCTTGAACCACTTCTAATTGAATAGAGGGAGGTTCAGAAACTTCTACATCAGATGAAGAGATAGAATTAGTTTCAACTTGAGGAGGAGGTATCTCAACAATCTCTGAATCAGATTCGGGAACAGATTGTTGAATAGCATCATTTTGTACTTCTTCCTGAAGTGATTCCTCTTGAACAGGTTGATCTTGAATAGACTCTTCTTGAGTTTGATCTTCATGAATAGGCTCAGTTTCTGATTGAACATTGTCTGATTGAACAAAATCTTGTTGTGCCGGTTCTTGTTGAATAGGAGAGAATGGAGCAGCATCATTTTCAGAGATAGATGCAACAGAATTTGGAATAGATGAGCTCTCAGTTTCCTGATTCAAAACATTAGAAACATTTTCAGAGTTAGATCTAGGCACATCATCATAAAAATTTTCAAACAAAAAATCAAGATCAGAAAGATTAGGAGAAGGAGTAGAAGAATCCTGGTTATTCGGTGAAAGAGCAGGTTCTGAACTGATTTGCTCAGAAACTGAATTGCCAGTAAAAGCGGGTTCTGAGCCTGAGTGACTAGAAACGAAATCAACAGCTTCGTCAAATTTTACATTGACACTCTCTATGACCTTTCTTGCAGAGATCAGAAAAAATCTATAAGCAGCAGAGTTTGAAGAATAACCCACGAATACACCCTCGTCTGCCTTCGGACTAAACTTGTTGAGATTCTCCCTGTCATTCAGAACGTAGCATTTACACCCGAATGACTTGAAATACATGATGTTCGGTTTGATCCCGTTCATAAGTTCATACTGTGTTTTTTTGAAGCGACGATGCAAAATTGATCTGTTCTGTGTATGACAGGTAGTTGATACTGCTTCAGCCCAGTAAGACAAAGGTAGACCTGAATAAGCAAGCATTGATCTGGCGGACTCAACAAGCGTTCTGTTTCTTCTTTCAACAACGCCGTTTTGTTGCGGAGTACGTGCAGCAGAAAATTGTTGTTGTATTCCTTGAGATTCATAGAATGCCTGAAGAATACTGTTTTTGAATTCAGTGCCATTGTCAGATCTTACCACTTTCACTTGCTTCTGCTTATTTGTCTGAGTTGTCTTGATAAGGTTGATGAGTACTTCAGGAGTATCGTCTTTTGACTTCAGAAATTTTACCCATGTATATCTGGAGTAATCATCAACAATCACCAAAACATATTTCTTAGGTCCTAAACTCTTCGTATTCATCGGACCACACAAGTCAACATGCAAAAGATCAAGAATAACCGACGTGCAGTGTTCAGGTTTAGGTTTGTAAGGAGCTTTCTTCATTTTTCCTTTCTCACAATCCTGGCATAGATGGTCTTTCTGGAAACGGAGAACTAGAAGACCTCTCACTGAATCATTGTTGAACAGGTTTTGACTTAGACTCTCAATGTAGCTTACTCTTTTTACAGTTATGTTACCCTGAACTAGATCACCATAACCAAGAATCGGAGCAGTCTCACAGTTGCCAAATTTCACACGACCGCAACATTTATCTTTAAAATTAGACAAAAGAGATTTGTTTCCAGTCATATGTTTTGAACATCCCGAGTCCAGATACCATAAATGACTTAGCTGCACACATAGAAACTACACCTTTTTAGGTACCCATATGCTTATGGGTCCCTTTTTAGATTTATGTCTTTTATTTTTCATAGTTTTAATTTTCAAACATGAATGAAAGCAATTATCAATAGAAGATAAAACACAATTATCAGAATCAGAACTAGAAGAAGCATATGAGATATTCTTTGATATATCAAACATTTGCTGAAAAGAATATTTTGGGTTTTTATTACATGAAGCAAATGTATCAGTATCACAAAGAGTGTCTACACAGTTAACTCCTAACAGTTCAGATTCTAAAATTGGTTGTTTAATCCTCCAAATCTGCCTTGGTGATTTCCTCACAGTCCTATCTGAAGAAGAAAAATCAGAAACATTAGAATTTTCAGATAAAACAGTATCATGTTTCTTTGACTTCTTTGATCTTCTTCTTTTACGCTTCTTTTTATAAAATTGAGCATTTAGCAGTAAAGAATCATCAATAATTGAATCAGAAGAAGAAACTTTATCAAAGAAATTAGTCTTAGCATTTGACATTGAAGAACTATCCTCGGAGTGAAAATTTTCAAAATTGCGCAAGTCTGGAGGAGGTTTGCGCTTCCCATTGGAGGCGCAAACTGAGCTTTGTGCGTCCAACTACATGCGCAAACTTTCAGTTTGCGTTTCCAATGTGGAACGCAAATGGCCATTATTTTGTAAAACTTTAGTATTTTCCATAGAATCTTTTGACAATCCAGAAGAAAGTTTATCTTCAAAACTTGTTTTCATTATAAAAAGAAATAAATCGTTTTCTAAACAAGTTTGAATATTTTGTTCTTCCAATCTATCTTCAAGATCAACAATCTTACCTTCTAACACTAATGGGGGAATGTATTTCTTAGTATCATAAGACACCGGAGATACATTTTCCTTATCAGTGTTAGCAAAAATATCAACAAAATCTGTTGATAATGAAGATTTATTGGAAGATTTGATATTTAACATATTTTGAAATTTTCTGGATTTCTTAGATTGATCAGGAAAATACTTTGCATTTTCAGAGGTGTAAACAAATGGCATTTCCATCCTCTTATTTTTCATCCTTTTCACATTTTCATTTTCCAAAATTTGTTTCTCAGTTGTCCAAAAGAATTTAAACTGAGGAGCATATCTTGCAAGAGTAAAGTGATCATATTCATATAAAGTAGGAACTTCATTTTTAGCATGATTTAAAAAATGCGGATTTTCGAAACCAAGTCCCCACTTTTCCTTTATAGCTTCTTCACTCCTTGGTTTGTTCATGTAAATAGTTTGCTCAGATTGTTCTCTTTTATATAATTTCTTTTCTAAAACAATTATTTTCTCAGAAAGATTTTGATTTGAAGAAGTCATTTCAGTCAACGAATCACGATAAGTCTGATTTGAATCTTCTAGATCAACTAACTGCTTTTGAAAATTTTCTTTTGTATCAATTAGAATTGATTTTTCATCTTTTAAAGAAATTTACAGTTTATCAATTAAATCAGACTTTTCTTGATTTTTAAACTTTTCAGAAACGAACTTTGAGCGCAAATCATGCAAAGCAGTGATAAAAACATTCATTTGAGATAAAAAGAAATTATAGCTAAACTCAGATATTACCTCAGAACCATCAGATGAGGTATCCTCTTCCTCATCATCAGATTTGTCATCACCTATAAAGCACATGGCCGCAGTTTCTTCATTTTCAGCCTCGTTGTCCGAATGATCCAACCAGTATTCTTCTTCGGCCAACAGGATGGTTCCACTTTCCTTCTTTTCAGCTAGAGCCAACTTCTTTCGGTAAATAGCAGCATCCTTTACCACTTTGACTCTGCAATCCTTAACCATATGTCCAGGCTTCCCACAGTTAAAACAATTTATCACCTTTTTGTCATCTTTCTTTTGGTCAACTACCTTAGCCGGTTCATACTTTGGAGTGAATGTCCTTGAAGGAGCACCAGGTTCTATCTTCTTAGAACCAGAAGTAAACCGCAGGTTGTTTGACCCAGATCTGTGCTTGAACTGTTTCTGATAATGTTGAGTTAAAAGAATCATGGCCTTTTCAAGAGCTTCGCCATCATCATCTGTAGATCCATCATAAGTCGATTCAGTCAAAGCTTGCTCAGTTAGTTGGCTAGCTATAAGAGCAATGGGATCTACTGACAGAGGTTTGTTCTTCTTATCCATTTTTGCCTTCTTCTCCATTACCATCAATTCATCAGTCATCAAGATTTCGTATAACTCCTGAATTGGCATGGTTGAGATTCTGACATCGTTTCTCATTCTGTGGCATGACTTGTTCCATTCTGGTTGTAAAGCATTCAGAAATTTCAAGTTAGCCTCCAATTCAGTCTTTTTAACTTTAATCTTGTATAAATCGTTGATGACAGCCCAAAATCGGTCAAATACAGTCTTCAAGCTTTCTCCATCCTTAGCCTTGAACTTTTCAAAATTGTTCATATACCTAGTCTAACGCAACTGAGTTGACATTGCAGTATCAAGCATAATCTTTTCAAGTTGAGTCCACATCAGCATAGGATTCTGTTTGAAGCAATCAATTCTGTTATAAATGGAGTTAGGAAGAGCAAGAATCAGATTTAATTTGGCCTGGCTATCAGCTTGATGTCGTAACATCTCATCAGCATCATATTCCCTTAAAGCTTTCTCAACAGTGGTAGCAGCAGTGGTTGCAGTAGCTGGAACAACTTTCCTTGTTGTTTCCATAGGACCCTGAGTCAGTGACTTCATCATGTTCTCCCCATTTGGTTGTCTTTCAATGAAGTTAATAAACCGATCCTGCCACTGTTCGAATTCGTTCTCATTGATCAGTACTGGTGGACATGTATCAGACCCCAAAGACATCATGAGGTCATTTTTGTAGATTTGTGCTTGCAAAGACATCTTGTGAAAAAATCAGAAAATTTCAGAAAATTTTCTAAGTATGGGAGACGCGCAAACTAGAGGTTTGCGTATGCAATGAGGAGCGCAAAGAAGGTTTTGCGTTTGCAGAGGGGAACGCAAACTGAGTTTTGCGTTTGCTAAGTGAAACGCAAGATGAAGCTTTGCGTTTGTAGACTTTGCGGGTTGAGACTTTGCGTTGCAAGAGAAGCGAAAACTTGATGCACAAAGACTTGAAGAGAAAAACGCAAACAGATAGTTTGCATATTAAACTAGAGCCAAGAACTTTAAGCTTCGCGTTTCCAAAGTGAATCGCAAACCTGAAAATTCACTAATACAAGAGTTAGATAACAAGATATATGAATGCATGAATGAGGCGCAAAGCATTATGAATATATGAATGAGGCGCAAGATTATATGAATCACACGCAAACATATATGAATGAAACGCAAACTTCAGAAAAACAAATAAAACGCGTAAGATCGATTCTAACAAAGAAATTTCAACAAGAAATTCACACAATGATGAACGAAAACAACTTTCTTACACAATTCAACTAACAATTTCGATTAAATCACACTGAATCTCAAAAACTTGAATGGAACAGTACGTGAACTCCTAGTTTCCAGAAAATTACAAAAACACAAAATCAATGATCAAATCATTTTTTTTATGCAAAAATATATGAATCAAGAATGATCGATTACACAAAATGAATCTAAACAAATCAAATTCGCACAAAATTAACCAGAAAACTATCCAAATTTGATGAATCAAGCAAAAAACGAGATTTTCTTGAAAAGTCAAGAAAATCAATCAAATTTTCTGCTTAATCTACAAATTCAGTAACTAAAAACGATTTCTCTCAATTCTCTCAAGATCTAGATTGCTCTGATACCAATTGAGAGTCCAAGAATCTCTAAATCTTTAGAGAGAGAGAGAGTAGAGAGAGAAAGTAGAGAAGCGCAAAGTAAACTGATGTATTAAAATGTGAGTGCCAAAATTACAAAACAAAGGAACTAAGGGGACTTAATTACCCCTAGACTTTTACAATACAAAAATGAACATTAAGCACAGTATAGGCTAGAAAATAAATAGAATGATTACTACAAAATTAGACTTAACAGAGAGAGAGAGAGACTTGAAAGCGCAAAGTAATTTCAATATTCAATATGTGTGAAGTTCTTACAAGGAACAACACCAAATGGACTTAAATACCCTTGGTCAATACAACACAGTATTAGACATTAGACACAGTATTTGACCAAACCCTATAAATACAATGATTACTATAAAATCAGACTTAACAGAAATAAATTTCCAAAAATTTTCTAAGGCAAGAATTCTTACACCATTCTTAGCTAAACAATTCGCACACAAAGAAAGGCACCAGAATTAGCAGAAACATAGGAATTCGCACACCACTTCAATCAGAATTCGAACAAAACAAAAAATTCGCATACCCTAAGCAATTCGCACACTATGAGATGCGAATTCCAGAAATTTGCAAACTGCTATATGCGAATTCTGAGCATTTCGCATACAATTATATGCGAATCCTTGACTTAGGATATTCCCTAGCTTCCAAGTTTTTGCACGAAACTTTTCGCACAACAGGGGGATACGAATTCTATACTTGGAAATTATTTGAACCTCAAACAATTCGTATAGATGCGAAATCTATACTTAGAAAATTTTTCGACTTTCTATGCGAATTCAATTCGCATGTAACTCTTATGAAAATTCTGAGAAATTCGCATGAAGCACAATGCGAATTCTAGGAATTTGTATGTTACTATATGTGAAATCCTTACTTTTCGCACGTAGCACTATACAAAATATGACCTACGGAAAATTTTCCCAACTTTTCGTATACTGAGCTATGCGAATTCTAAACAATTGGCGCAAAACCTTATGCGAATTCTTTCCATGGCTTTTTCACCAGCTCAGTTCTATGCGAATTCTTATCACTGTGCCAGTTCTTGATACGAATTCTGTAAATCTTGCGAGTTCTTCAGTATCCCATGCGAATTCTTCGTATTTCAGTCCAAAAACACTTCAATTCGACCAAAAAATCCCACAATCCTTCGATTCTGAGTTCGAAACTTCACCAATTTGATCCAGAACAATAAACGAACCTTTTACAAACAATGAATTTCAAAGAAATTCACTTAAACATACAATTCAAAACTCTTGAAACTCAAAAAACACAAAAAAAGAAGAATTAAGTGCATTTGTGATACAAACGAATACAAATCAGTTCCAAAACATTAATCGATCAACAAACAATCAAGAAATCAAACAATTACTGTACATAAATCGAAAATCGATAAAAACTCAGTGAAACAGAGTGCGAAAAACAATTTTCTTGATTTCTTTTGAATTCTACTCTGATACCAATTGTGTGTCCCACAATAAAGTTCTAATCAAGATTGAGAACAAGAATTTAAATCTCAATAGTCATTTGTCATTAATCTTGATTTCACAGTTTACAAATCGAACACAGAAAACTTTCTCTCACTACCTTCTCTCTCTAGGATGCGAAATCTCTCAAATGATACACTAAGCTTGAACTCTTCCATAATTACAAAAAGAAAATCTATTTATACCAAGGAAAATACAAAGACAAAATTAAAACAAGTTAACTAACATACATTAACTTTGTTGACTTTTGAGCTTTGACTTTGACTTTGCTTGAGAGGTTTTGACTTGGACTTTGACTTTAATTCCCATGATCTTCGATCCAACATATTTTTGCACTAACAGGACGAAAAGTCAACCTTCTTAAATGGTAAATTACAAGAAGAAGTCTATGTCCAACAACCACCAGGCTTTGAGAACATAGAGCATCCAAACCATGTTTACTTTTTTGATAAAGCTTTATATGGGTTAAAACAAGCCCCAAGAGCATGGTATGATCGTCTCTCTTCCTTTTTACTATAGAACAACTTTGAAAAAGGTACCATCGATACAACCTTATTCATTAAGAGACACAAGAATGATATACTTCTAGTACAAATTTATGTGGACGACATTATATTTGGTTCTACTAATTCATCTTATTGTAAAAAGTTTTCCAAATTGATGAAGAGTGAATTTGAAATGAGCATGATGGGAGAAATAACCTTCTTCCTCGTACTTCAAGTAAAACAAATCGTAGAGGGTATTTTTATAAACCAGTCTAAGTATGTCTTAGACATCTTAGCAAAATACAAACTCTCTGACTCTTCTTCAATGAGAACACCAAAGGCGACAAGGTCCAAGCTTGACCCTGATCCCTCTAGGAAACCTGTAGAGAAAAGGCTCTAAAGAGGGATGATTGGTTCACTTTTATACCAGACCACAAGTAGAACATATATCATGTTTGCTACATGTCTCTATGCTAGATTGTAGTCTAAACCTAAGGAATAATTGCAGTCAAGATGCTCTTTAGGTATCTTAAGGGGACCCAATATTTTGGCCTCTGGTACCCTTGGCTTTGATCTAATGGCTTATATAGATGCAGATCATGGAGGATGTAAGCTAGATCGAAAAAGCACTTATGTGAGTTGTCAACTACTTGGAAACAAGTTTGTGAGTTGGACCTCAAAGAAACAGAATTCATCAACATCAACCGCAATGTGGCAACTGCTAGCTGTTGTTCGCAAGTCGTCTGGATGATGACTCAACTTAAAAACTATGGATTTGAGTTTGACAAGATTCCCATCCTCTATGATTCACAAAGTTTAATAACCATAATTGCAAATGTGGTGCAACATTCCAAGACCAAACATATCGATGTGAGGTACCATTTTATTAAAGATCATGTTGAGAAGGGCACTATCGAGATGTATTTCGTGCCCAGAGACTACCAACTTGGTAACATATTTACTAAAGCTCTTGATGAAAAGAGATTCAATTTCATGGTCAGTAAGTTGGGTATGCTCAATTTAATTGAATAAGTTTAGGTGCACAGAGCCCCTACACTTTGGTAAAGGGCCTCTTGATAAATAAATAGAGCTCTGCTCTTCACCTTACTTGTTCATACATTTATATCTTATAAGCATATTGTCTATTCATTCTTAAGCCATCGGAGCCTCTGCTCTCCTAGCCAGAACCTCTGTGCTAGGTTATAGAGCCTCTACTTGTTCTATGGCTTGTGTAACTGTTATCATTTATGATCCAAGCATAGTTCAAGGGGGAGCACAGAACAACAAGGGCCTAAATATGAGGGGGAGCAATAACAAATACAACATTAAGGTATGTTATTGTTAAGTGCATTTTATGCACCTAACTTTGTATATTTTAGTTACATTTTCTTTTTATTTTAGTGTTTAGTTTAGCATTTTCATGCATCATTTTTCATTTATCTCTTATTCTCTCTAATCATGGTTGAAAATTCTTTTGGGGATAGCTTTTATGCTTTTGGTATTTGTTTTGTGCAGATTATGCGTTCTAAAGGTGCGATAGATGAAGGCGTGCTCAAGGTGGAAAGAGAAGAGAAGGAGATGATCGAGAGCAAGGAGGAGAAGCCGTTGAAAGAGACGAAGTTGGAAGGAAATAGTTGTTCTCCAGGCTTCGCGGACGCGAAGAAATACAATTGATTCAAGTTTTAGAGTTTCTGTCACGGTTTCGCAGGCGCGAAGATTTATTTGGGGTCGCGAAGCTCTGCTCCAGAAACATTCTTTTTATTTTCTGTTGCACCTTCACGGGCGTGAAGTTTTATTCACGGTCGCGAAGGTCTTTTGGGCTTATTCCTTTTTTTTCGGCTTTTATTGGTCCTTTTTAGCTTAGACTTTTAAAAACCCTTTAGGTTTGTTTTCTTAGGGGGACATGCACGTTTTTGAATTGGGAGAGATAGAATAGTCGACTTTTGATTGGGAGAGACTCCTTGGTCGATCTCATGGTTTGGGGAAGAAGATTGAAGTACAATATTAGGCCATTGGGATCCGATTCACCATTGGTTTTCCATATATCTAGTATCTTCTTCCCTATTCTCTTTAATTTATTTAGTTGAATTCTTGTTTTTGTTGGAAGATTGCTAGTTATCTAATCATTCTTGAATTTCTTCATAAAAAAAAAAAGAATGTTTCTGGAGCAGTGCTTCGTGACCCCGAATAAATCTTCGCGCCCGCGAAACTGTGACAGAAACTCTAAAACTTGAATCAATTGTATTTCTTCGCGTCCATGAAGCCTGGAGAACAGTTATTTCCTTCCAACTTCGTCTCTTTCAACGGCTTCTCCACCTTGCTCTCGATCATCTCCTTCTCTTCTCTTTCCACCTTGAGCACGCCTTCATCTATCTCACCTTTAGAACGCATAATCTGCACAAAACAAATACCAAAAGCATAAAAACTATCCCCAAAAGAATTTTCGACCGCAATTAGAGAGAATAAGAGATAAATGAAAAATGATGCATGAAAATGCTAAACTAAACACTAAAATAAAAAGAAAATGCAACTAAAATATACAAAGTTAGGTGCATAAAATGCACTTAACAAACCACCCACAAGCTAAACTTTCTTGTTCCCAAGAAAGAAATAGAATTTATTCGGGCGAAAAAAAAACAAAGAAAAGAAAGAAAATAAACGAAAACCTTTGAGGACGTCAAGACGAGTTATCCCCCAATCTCACTAACATAATTAAGCATTAAGATCACGTATCACAAACAAACAACCAAATGCCTCATGTTGGATTAGAGTAAAAATAACTAGGAACCTATGATTACCAAAGCGTCAAACCAACAAACACTAACCAAGCATATCGCGAAAAAAATCGCAACCAAAGAAGATTTCGTAAACATACCAAAGCCGCTAAGGGAAGGGATAGTGATCTATAAAGATGGATGCTCACGATATCACTCTAAGCTCTCAAGTGTGTATAGGGACGTGTATACGCTCAAATCCGTCCCGATCGAGACAAATGAATGTAGTCTTGAAACAATTGAATTTATTCTCAAGTCCAAAATTTTCCATGACAATACGTGCAATGAGGGGTTTGAGGCACGGTTTTGGGGTTAAAGGTGGGATTAGACTCATTTATTGGTGTTGGGGATATCGGTTTATGGGTAAATCTTTTTTTTAATGCATTTAAGGGCTCTTTTCCTAATGTTTTTAATGGATTGAAGGCTTATTCTACCTTTGATTTTTTTTCTTCTGTTTTTCTTTTTTTTCTTCTGTTTTTTTTTTCTTTTTTTTTGTATGCGGCTTCACGAACCCACAAGCTATGCTTGTTTTGGGGGCTCAACGAACTACCCACAAGCTATGCTTGTGTTTATTTATAGACTAAATGCCAAATCCATCTATCATTTCGAAGAGTTCAACCTTAGCGTGCAATTTTTTCTTTATTTTTTGGTGCATGGGTGTAAAAAGAAGGGTCGGTGTTTAGGCTCAAAGTGGGTTACAAAGGAAAAATATTTTGAATTTTTCGGGATTAATTTTTCATGAAACGAAGGCCTCTATGTATGTTCATGGTAAACTTGGACGAGAAACCACTCAAAAGTCTAGACTACACCTCGATGGGAGGTAACACACAAGAAATGAGAATTGGGATTGATTACATACGTGTCAATCCAAAAAGGCCCAAAATCTCACAAGATAAATCCATCTACTAGTCACATTTGTAATGTAGGGGGACTATGGTATGCAAACTAGTCCTAAAAGGCTACGTGGAACAACATGCTTAACAATGTGTGCAAGTGACAACTAAGGTAACATTATTCCTAGAAAATAAATCATTTAACATGATGGCATAAAATTGATGTGCAATTGTGGATCAAGCAGCCAAATCATGTAAAGTGAGATATGGTGTACTACGAGTGTTAACACAACAAAGAGAATTCAAAAATCATTTTGTAGTTTTTTTATAAATATGCAAAGCAAAGAACCACTATATGCAAAGAAAATGGTAAAAAAAACAAAATAAAAGGAAAAACATCCACCCACAAGAAAAAAGGAGCATTGTCCTCAATGCTCGGATTAGAATGTATAGAAAGAAAAAGAAATCACGGGGAAGGAGGGGGAAGATTCGGTTGGCTACAAAAATGCTCTAAAAAACGGCGTTGATGACGCTTGGGGCCACAACATTGGCGGCGGGGATTATATTAGGTTGAACAACCTCATCCTGCCGCGACCGGCTAGAACGTTGTCGCTTTGTACGACTTGTAGAAGCCATAGTGTGTGCAAGTAGGTGTGTGGTGCAGTATGCAATACGATAATGTGTACACAACCTACGTTCGCCCAGTGGTGGTAGCCCAATCTATTAATGCATAAAACCACTTAGGCAATCGTAATCCAACAAATAAGAATTCCACAAATGCAACCCACAAGCAATTTTATAATTCACAGACAACTTATCAAACTAATAGAATCACATTTAAAAAGTCATGTAAAGATATCAGCAAACAAAACTGCAAGGAAAGAGTGTACCCAAACTGATGCTCAAAGCTGCTGAAAGGTTCTGCCTAAATCTGCCCGGAGAACAATGGAGTTGGAAGATGTCGAATGGTGATCTCGAGAGCAGCCGATGGTAAGGGAAATGCTCGGTGGTTTGGATGGGTCGATCGAGAGAGATGAGACGAAGGGAGGGCTGCAGTTGGGATTGTTCACGGTGGTGGTGGTTGATCGAGAATGAGGAAAAAAAGGGGGGGTTTGGCGGCTGTTGATGGTGGTGAGACGAAGATGGTCGATTGGAGTAGTGTGGCAAGGTGGTCGACGACAACAGATCGAGAGGGTGAGGGATAAAGGGAGAGGGAGGTCGATCGGTGGTTGGCGGCGACATGAGCGAGATCGCCGACGGTGATTGATGGTGGTGATGGCGTATGGTCTTGAAAGAGAGGAAGAGAGAAAACGACACAGAGAGAGAGAGGGGGAAGTCGTGAGAGAGAGGGTGGTTGTTTGGTCGTGGCGATGACAGATTCTCGGAGGAATCGAGAGATGAGGGGGCAATGGTGAGGGTGGTTCACGGCGGCGATTTTGTGGAGGCTGCAATGGTGGCTGGCGATTGATGATGGTGGAGGTTGGTTGGTGGTCGAGAATGAGGGAAGAAAGGCAGATCAATGGTGGTCGTGGTTGCCGGTTGATGATGGCATGGAGTGGTGGTTGCGGTGGATGATCGAGAGGGAGAGGGTGAATGAGGGAGACGGTGAACAAGGTTAGGTTTTTTTTTTTTTTACTTATTGAAATAAAAACAAAATAAAATAAAACTTTTTTTTTAACTTACAGAAATAAAAACAAAATAAAATAAAATAAAATAAAATCTTTTTTTTATATAAAAACAAAAATAAAACTCTCTTTTTTTTAAAGAAAACTTATTGAAATTAATAAATAAATAAAAACTCTTTTTTTTAGGATTTTTTTTTTGTTGAATTACTTCACGCCCGGGCCAAAATGTTCGCGCTCGGGAAAGTGAGGCAGAAAGTAAGGCCTATCAGCTTCACGCCCGGGCCAAAATATTCATGCCCGGGAACTTTAGGCAGAAAGAAGAGACACCCAACTTCACGCCCGGGCCAAAATGTTCACGCCCGGGAAAGCTTGGCAGAAAGGAAGAACATCCATTTTCACGCCCGGGAAGAGAAATTCGCGCTCGGGCCGTTTGGTCAGAACGCCAAACAAGTCTTAGGGAACACTTTCGGGGGTCGATCTTCAAGTAATTAAGCCCGAGAGACCGAAAAGTTGATGATAGAACAAAGAAGGAAAACGGAGACTCGTTTTAAGTCGCGAGTTTGACTTTGGATTAAGAATTAAACAAAGGAGGGAGAATGACTCGTTTATCGTCGCGAGCTTGACGAAGAATTAAAGAATTAGGGAGAAGAGAGTGTACAAATTGGTGAAAGTCAAATGATTGACTTAAATGGTCACCAATTCATACGGGTCACGTAAACACATAAAAATCACACGGGATAACAAGTGCGTTTTCATTATAAAACAGATTACGCAACCCATAGCCGAGAATTAAATAAAGGTAAAGAAAGAAGAATCGGTGATGTCCGGCTTGACATAAAAAATACCGAATCCGAGAGAATAATAAAAATAGCACACGAGAAGCATTTAACGAGACAAAGATAGTATCACTCATCATTTCTAAAGGTAATAATTATCTCGGTCTTACCAAACATACATCTCAATGGCCCGTCAATCACCGCCTTTTTCGTCAACCATGACTTTTCATTCCCGTCTTCATGTTGGCCAAACTATACAAACAAAAACTTCAAGAACACGGTTAAACAAAATAAAAGATGAGATGACGAAAATGAAAACATAAAAAAAAATGGGGGAAAAGACATAGATTAGTAAATCAAAAAGTAAGTCAGTGTTAGGCTAGTCGCCTCCCCGACAACGGCGCCAAAAACTTGATGTTTGTTTTAAAATTTATAACCGCAAGCGTACGGGTATTGTAGCATACGGGTCGATCACAGGGAGGTGACGGTCTAAACACTAACCACTTAATAATCATGTCTAGCTATGCGAATCAGATAGTTGATTTGATGATTAAACTAAATGGACATAAAATTAAACTAGATTAAAGGGAAGAGAGATAAAAGAGGAAAAAAAAGACAACTACAACTAAAGGGGCACTGGGTAACGTCAACCTAGGATTTTTGGTAATGGTGAGAATTCATTTTACAAAATTACTTTAACCCTCTTTCGAGGTGGAAAAGATTTTCTAAGCCAAGACATATATTTACTCTCGCAATATATGTACATAGGAAAGAAACATTAAGGTTTAAAACAAGTAATTTTCCCAATCAACGTCCCTAACTATTCGCATGTTAGAGTCGTTGTCATTGACCAATTCAATCCAAGTAAAAGACTAAACTTTCGTTTACATCGAAAACTAATAAATTGACTAAATGCTTTGTTAAAACCCAATTAAATTAACTCCAACTTCCATTAGAATCAAAATGGGTTAAAACCCAACATTCGTTTTAAGAACAATTGATCAATACCAAAACCTCGATCCTAAGGGACAATTACCCAATAAAACGAAAACCGACTCGGGACCAAGCAACAAATTATTTAAATAAACTCTAACAAGATTAAAGATAAAATAAACCTAGACTATACTATATATGATGCAATCTAATAACCATTAACATTAACGAAAACTAGGAATAAACAATAAACCACTAAACAAACATGTGCAAAAAATTAATTTAACCTAATCTAATGGGTGCAAAAAATTACATAAATGCAGTAAATTAGGGTAGAGGATAAGGAATAGAGATACAAAAGGGATAAAGATGATGAAATACACATAGAGAAATGTAGAAAAAATAAAACTTAATACAGATAAACAAGAGTAAAGGAAGGATTGATGAAGAAATTCAAGAATGATTAGATAACTAGCAATCTTCCAACAAAAAAAAGAATTCAACTAAATAAATTATAGAGAATAGGGAAGAAGATACTAGATATATGGAAAACCGATGGTGAATCGGATCCCAATGGCCTAAGCTTGTACTTCAATGTTCTTCCCAACCAAATCCTCCAAATATGTTTTTCACCTACTAAAACTTTGATTGGTCAAAATCTTTATGTTTAAGTTCTCTAAGAGGAATATTTTTGGTCTAAGAGCCTCTGCACTAACCTACAGAGCCTTTGAGCCAAAAAGACATCATCTGTGACACTCATTCACGACCATTTCACTGATAAGAAAATGTTTAGGTATAAAAAGGAGTAGTCATGTGAACAGAGGTCTCGATCTTATCTTCTGAGGTTTTATTAGCATAGAACTTCCTTTATGAATATTATACTTGTGTATTTTATTCTCTCTAAGATGTGGCTTATTTCTTGAAAGACACATCCCTGATATTCAAGTTAACCTCACACGCGTGATCCATGATGTATACCCACATCCTTATTTCTGAAACATTTTTGGACACGTGTTTGTCTCTCATTGGGTGTGTCTCAACCGTCGTTTGGGAAACCGGCTTTGCACTCAAGTGATTTCAAATCCGACGTTTTAAAATCTCCAATTTCCATCATTTTTCTTTTTATGCTCATTTCATCTTCTTCAAACCCTCGAATTCTCTCAAGAACAATAACCTGCAACTCATCTTTTTTCTACTCAAATTCAATGACAACTCACTCTGAATCTGCTAAGAACACTCCATTCCTATCAAGAACCGATGAAGAGCAACATTCGAACAGTGCCAAATCATAAAACCCCACTGCAGTCGGATTAAATCGTGTGCCGATGTTGGATACCACCTCAATCTTCTCCCACTAAATCCAAACAACCACTGTGTGGTTCTGAACACCTAGGAGTTTGCCAGAGACTATGAACCCTTGATTATCCTGCTGAAAAACCATTTCCTGAACAAATCCCTAACTATGAATAGGAATGATATCCCCGAAACCTACATTCACCAGTACTGGAAAAGTTGTAGGTTTGATGGAGAAAAAAATGCAGTTATTGGCTATGTGACTACTAAGAAAAGGGCTCATATACTGGAGTTAGGAATCAATAGGAAATTGATTTATACAATTTTTGGCTTACCAACAAGAACTCAGATGAATATTGTTAAGTATGTTGTAGAACCAACGAATGATGAGTTGGTTGACTTTTTGATGTTTATTGGCTATGGGAAGGCCATTTCCAAGAGGACAAACTTTAGAAGACAATTTTTGCCCCGTATGGAATGTGTTATTTTCAATCTTGAATAGAACCCTGACGGGCAAAATTGGGAGCCCTGACGAAACAAGCCATAATATAGTAGCCATCATGTATGGCATTTACTTTGATCTCCCCATTATTATATGCACGACTGATTCTGAAGGAGATGGCAGGGGCAGTCATAAAGAAGAGGGAAGATCAAGACGGAAGCAAACCCCTCCGTTCTCTGATGTTCCACAGGTTCATCTCTGTCCTTTTGGGAGATATAATTATCGAGAAAGGTCTCCCTTTGATTGGCCACCCAATCAAGACACATGCTATGACAACCCACAAGCTAACCATTCTATCCATAGGGTAACCGAATGCAAGGCCTCTGCCAAAGAGGTTGATGACTTACATTAAGGTAAAAGAGGTTAGGAGGGAGTATAAGTGTGGTAACGGGACTCTTGCACCGAGTCCAATAACCCCACCACGAATAGGAATTATCTTGGGTGAGCCTGTCGTGAGATTTATAGAGGAAGTGCCAGAGGGAGAACAAGGCACAGAGGTGAGGAATGAGAGATTGGAAGAGAGAGAAAAGGTA
Organism: Arctium minus; assembly: GCA_954870635.1. NCBI lineage: Eukaryota > Viridiplantae > Streptophyta > Magnoliopsida > Asterales > Asteraceae > Arctium > Arctium minus. The sequence continues at coordinate 51,960,330 of OX941084.1, forward strand.
AGAGAAGAGGTAAGGGAAGGGAGACAAGTAGAAGAGGGAGAAGGGAGAATAGTAAGAAAAGAAAAGAGGAGACGGAAACAAAAGAAGCAGAGAGTCGTAGAGGAAGAGACTCAGGTGGCAGAACCTCATATCCCAGAGGTTCAACAGATAGAGACCACAACTGAACCTGTAGAGGAGGAAGTTAAAGAGCCTCTACAGAGGAGGAGGAGAAGATTGAGAAAGGTGATTGTGGAGGAACCAAGTATGATGGAATTAGAACAAGAAATGACCCTGGTTACTGAAAAAGCAACTATCACAGAATCACAGGCTCCAGAGATCCCCATCGAAATGGCTGCAGAAATTGCCAAAGCTATTGTGGATCAACTCAGTCCACAACCACATGGGGATTAACCTCAAGAGCCATTGCCAGAAGCTCTGGCATCCTTGGTAGAATCTACAGAGCTTCTGGCGCAGCCATCCGATATTCCAGAGCAAATGACCTTCAGAGAAAGGCGGGTAAGATATGGGCTCTACCCGATAATTGAAGATGAGGATGAGGAAGAGAGCTTAGATAAAGAATCGGAGGATGAGATAAAAGAAAAAGATGTCTCTAAGGGCACACATCCAAACGCAACTCAAGTGCTTCCCACATGTCTGACCCTCCAGGTCTAGTAGCAAGGGTCATTGAAGAAGAGGTGAACAACCCAATCCCAACCCATGCCAACCGGATAGAGGAAATTCATTCTCCTCTGCTCCATATTTAGACGGGAAAACTATCCCAACTTCATCCTCTCAATAGGATGTTGTTGTAGACACAAGTACCTGCTAAGTGTATAAAAGTATACACTTTAGCACTCATTTAGGTCTCCATTTTACCTTATTTTACATCTTTCCCAATACTATCTTGAGTCTTTTTTTATCTTATTTTACACTTTTAGTTTTATTGGAGCTAGGATGTAGAAAGTGGTAATGTTTTATATTTTTGGTGAAAACAATGCCTACTGATTGTTGTTGCAGTAGGTACTGCTACAACACTAATATTGGCAGCAGATGGCTCAATCATTTGAAGATTTTCTTTTGGAGGGAAAGGCTTTGAAGGCATCTTTTAAGTATAAGTCTGGAAGAGGGTGATAGAAGATGCCCTGAAGATGCCTTGCTTAGTCTCTTTAAGCATATCTAATTTTTAATTAGTGTACTTATTATGCTTGGTTAATAACCAATGGACAATTATCTTTTGTACTTGTTAAGCATCTTTTGATTCTCTTAGTTTAGTATAAGTTGGAGGTAATTGTTGTAGTTAATATCATCCGACCCCACTATGTTCTTAGGCACAGATTTTCTGAAACAAAGCTTCTTACAAGCTTTGTACTTAAGTTTTAAAATATTGCAATCTTTTGAATATTGTTCTTACTTTCTGTCAGTTGCTACAACAACCCTTACAGCACTTCATTTACTTTTCTTGGAAGTTACTTTTCAAGTCATTTACATTCATGTCTTCTATTTTCATGTCATTTACTTTTATGTCTTTACTTACAACAATTCTAGGCTAAAAACCTTAGTGGGTGTAAGGGAAGGTTGTGAGATTAAGCCAAAGTGTTAATGGATATTTGCTTGCTAATAGCAATTTACTTCACTATTCACAAGTGGTATAAAACATTTCAACTGGTAATTTTTGACAAAGTGACGCATGTTATTTTACTTAGATAAGTTAGACCTTAAAATTAAGATAACGCAAATGTTTTCTACTAGTTGTGTTGTAGAGGCTACAGAGAGTTGCAGCAACCTTATGGGTTGCGAAACTATATGGAAAGAGGGGCAAGATCTATACTAGTTTGGTTCTTGATGCATCACCATGTGCACTGCCAACATATGGTATAATCTACACTTCCTTGGAAGGCCGCTCAATCCAGTAGTGTTTGTACAGAGCTATTGCTGCTACAGCACCCTTGTGATTTTGTAGTAATGTTCACTGCACTCTATTAGCTGAAATACAATATGAACTTACACCCATACTATCTTTTATTTATTTTTACATTTCAAGTACTATAGTTATCAATTCTCCAAAGATATTACTTCGTTTTTACTCCTGAAATTTTGTTTTAAAATTGACTTTTGGTTTCTCTTCTTGCTTTGAAAATCTCTATGGTACGATATTTGGTATTACTTACCATTATTACTTGCTTTGGACGATACTAGTGAGCCATGTATACTTGCATGATTTTGCTAGTTGCAATAGCCTTTTGAGGGTATACAAAATCACACAACCAGCACCCAATTGCCCAGGGTATGCCAACACTACACACAGAGGCTTGTGTTGCCTCTATCACGATAGAGAGAACAACCAATGACTGTCCAGGGCAGTCAGTGAGTGCGCACATAGATGAAGAGGTTCTAGAACAACCTCCAAGTCAACACACCAGTGGAAGACTCTGGATCTCCACAAGGTGATGAAGTTGCCAGAACTTCTGAAGAGTCATCATCTTCGGATGATACTCAAGGATCAGAAGGAAATCCTAATAATCCCAACATAAAAGCAAGCTCTGCAGGTGTCCTCGGAACAAGGACTGAACTTGGTTCATGTGTTAAACCAGAGGTTACCCCAAGTTCAGAGTATGTTACTAAGGCTGAGTTCTAGGTCTTTACTAGCACTCTAAACACATCCATAACTTAGTTGAAAAGCTTGGTCCCCACTCTCACAGTCTAATCCCTCAAAAACCAAAGTAGGAAAGCACACAGAGGCCGTTACTACATTGAAGAACGTCTCCCTAGCCAATTATGTAGAGCTGAAAACCTTGGCTACTGCCTCTACCTTCGCCGCCACACAAGACCAGATTTCTACCTTGGCAGAGGTAGTAAAGGCGAATACAAAGACTATCAGGTGCTTGGAAGAAATGATCAACTCCAAATCTTCAGAGCTAGCCGCCTCTATAAGTACCGCACATGGAGAATTGACCAAACTCTTCTTATATATTAGGACATGGTTCGCAGTATCATGGTCCCGGTCTCTCAGCAGCAGAACCAATTGCAAGTTCCTACACATTATATTACAAGGGCTGAGATGCATAAGTTAGGAGAAGCTCTGCTGACCAAAGTGAACACAATCGAATAGAAGTTCACATCCTCTACCAACACTGCCGTAGAAACAATTAAAAATAACGTTGCCTTGATGTACTTTAAATGCGACTATGAGGTTACCAAGGCAATAATGGCGGCAGGGGATATAGTCAGTATGATCAAAAAGAGCTCTAAAGGGAATATTAAGCCCAAGGGGCAGAAGAGAAGAAAGGAACCTTCCTCGTGCCACACAGAGGCACATCAGAATAAGAGGAGATATGATGATGAGGGCCTAATATCTCTGACCCTTCAGCTCATCATAAGGGGGAGAAGCAAGCAGAAAAGCTTATCACAGACAAATCCATCTCTACTGCGCCCTTATCATTTGTTCCGTGAAGCTCAAAGGGACAATCCCAAAAGTAGAAATCCATTGGTCCCTCTACAACCACTATCAGTATATCTACAGAGCCTATTCCCAAGCCGAAAATCCTTGATGAGCCAGAGGTCATTGCAGAAGATTTGGTAAAGTTCATCAGCTTTACAAATGCAGAGATCATCCCAGAAGTCTCTGTTGAACCTGTCCAATACTCTGCTAATTTGCAGAAGGAAAAGCCAACAGAGCCTCAACCGAAATTCATGCCTTCCACGGCCACCACCTCTGAAGCAAAATCCAAAAATCCTTCGTCTACATCCAAATCAAATGTGCCTACAGAAGTATCAATAGATAGAGTGGAAGAGATAGTGAAATCAATGGAAGACATGAGGAAGCTAATCCCCAGACCTCTAAAGAATGAAATGTCTTTCCATGAATTTTTTTACAGCTACTTGTACAACAAAAATGATGAAGATGTTATAGTCGAGCTCAACATCCATCCCTTGATGAAGGAAGAGGTGAAAAGAAGGTTCTGGCAGACTGTGCAGAACAAGAGCAAAGTGTTCTTAGAATACGACATCAAGTAGGTTTTAGCAATAACCTTGCACTCTTTTGCAAACAAAGATGTGATGAATACCAAGTACAGAGTGGAAAGAAAATATGGTCATCAGTACGTATTCACAGATGCAGATTTGATGAACCTATGCCCCCATGATCTACCTCAGCTTCATAATTATACTGAACAGAGGCTCGGCACAAGGAAGGAATTCACTATACCATATGGGTGCATCAAGGAAGTAATGTGAGAACATGTTAAGTACTGCAGGAAGGTTAATTTCCAAAAATCTCTGGAGCTAGAAGTTGACAAGTTTGCGGTCACAACCCCTGATGACACCATTCCAGTCATTCAAGAAATTACTTGTAATTCATTGATCGTAGAGCCTGTAAATAGTTTTGTGTACAAGGACGATGATGGATAGAAGACAATCTACAAGACTTCCCTTGATCACAAATACCTTAATGATACTCTGTAGAAGCTTAAAAGAACCATCAACCATAAATTGGTACTGCAGAGTTCATCAAGGCCATGCCGAGAAGATGATTTATGAGATCGATGCAATTTTCAAGTTTAGGGATTTAATCATGTCAATGCGCAGAACTCTAGCTGATAGTTTTACAAACAAAATAGATGATTTCCCTCAATAATTTCATTATAATTGTACTTTTAATTCCCTTTAATGAAATTACTTTTAACAGAGGTTAACTAACACCTCCTGCTTTCTAGATTAGAAGTACTTAACTTCCATATGTTTCTGTCTTCTTTTTAAATACTTAGAAGGAGATTGGTAGCCACATATTCTATCATTGTAAAAGTATTCAAAAAGAATACATGTCCTCAGAGCCAGAGGACTTTTGTCGAAGAAAGTTGTTAGATCTTTAGAAGCTCTGCAATCACCAAGCACAGAAGTACTTAACTAGAAGATGACCCATGGTCTACAGAGCTTCTGTGACAAGCTCTGGGGAAGCGACCTCTGTGCTACCATCCCTGAAGAATTCAACAAGTATCTCTCTCTCACACACACAGCTACGTCAGCCAATGTAGCTCTGCTACATCAGCATAGAACAATTATTTTTCCTTTACACATAGGTTCCTCTGATAGGTGTTAGGCTTGAATTTCCCGATATTCTCCTTTATGTAGAAGATTTATGTAGGAGATATCATAATGCTTTTGTATGCTCAACAGATTTCACACACTTAACTGCACACAGTAGCTAAAGAGAGATTTGGTGAGATAGAGAGAGAATCACATACTTAGTGCGTGTTCTTGGTGTTCCTATTGTAATCAATCATCTTCTCATTAATACATATGACGATTGTGGCTCAATTATTGTTTGTTATTTGTATTAATTGCTCTCTTTAATTTACTGTGGCTTTCAACCTCTCAATCTTATATTCTACACATTGCATCCACACAATACTTTGATATACTGTCTATTTGATTGATTGTGAGATAAATTTGGGACAACATAATCAAAGATTGAAATGCGTATGACGGGTGAACTAAATTTCTTTTCAAAACTTCAAGTAAAACAGTCACCTAAAGGCATATTCATAAATCAGTCAAAATATATTAAAGATATTTTTAAAAATTATAAAATGTCTGATTGGTCTTCTATAAAGACTTCAATTGCCACTGGTGTCATATTAGCAGAATTAAATGGCAAATATGTTGATCAAAAGACTTACAGAGGCATTATTAGATCTTTATTGTAGTTAACTGCTAGTAGACTAGATATCATGTTCTCAACATGTTTTTGTGCAATAGATCAAGCAAATCCAAAAGAATCACACCTTGCAGTTGTGAAAAGAATCCTGAGGTATTTCAATGGGACTCTAAATCTGGGCCTTTGGTATCCTAAGGATTATGGTTTTGAACTAAAAGCTTTTACTGATGAAGATCATGCAGGTTGTAAGCTAGATAGGAAAAATACTTCAGGATCATGTCAAATTTCAGGGGACAAGCTTGTAAGTTGGACTTCAAAGAAGCAAATTTGTGTTTCGGTTTCTACTGTAGATGTTGAATATGTGGTTACAGGTAGTTGTTGTTCACAAGTTTTTTGGATGAAGACACAACTTAAAGACTATGGATATACATTTAACAAAGTCCCTATCTATTGTGATTCTAAAAGTGCCATTGCCATAACTACAAATCCAGTGCAACACTCCAAGACTATGCATATAGATATCAGTTACCATTTTATAAGGGATCATGTTGAGAAAGGAACAATTGAAATGCATTTTGTTCAAACAAAATTTCAACTTGCTGATTTTTTACAAAGCCTCGTGATGAGAAAAGGTTTAATTTTCTTATTAGCAAGTTGGGTTTGCTTAATTTGACTATTTGAAAATGTTTATGTGGATTCAGAGTTTATAAATTTCATTTTCTTAAAAATCTGATATTGAATTTTTCTAAGTATAGAACTCTGAATAAGCTAATCAGATTTCTGATAAAGCTGTTCAGAATTCTGATCCTATTAGTCAAAGTTTTTGAAAATTCTGTGTATAAACTTTGAATAGTCTTATCAGAGCAAAATAACTCTGATTTCACATAACTCTAAGTATTAATTTAAGCATACTTATTATGTTATTTTAACAATTGTTCCTTGCACGTGTTAAGGGGGACCTTTATATGTTTAATCTAACATTTGTGTGTAATCTTACATTCTAATTTTGATCAGGGGGAGCATTCAATTTGATCTTGTTTTGATTATTCAGACTCTAAACTCTGAAGGTACATAACTCTGATTCTTATCTCTGATCACTTATAAGATGGACAACTATTAAGTGATAAAATGTTTTTCTATTGTTCAAACCACTTCTTTATTGTTAAATGTTTTTCTAAATATAGAAGTTGGATTTTAAATGCTTTTATAATCAGAATTTTTATAACTCTGATCATAAGAGTTATAACTCTGACTCTTAAAATTCAGAGTTCTGACCATGTGTTTCCAAAGTTAAGACTTGTGTATTAATTATTCTATATTGATGGTTAATTAACTATCAAGTCATCATACACCACGTGTCAGCCACGTCTCTAAAAGATAAACTCCTTGGTGGTAATACACAACTTTGCACGCTTAATAGTTATCTAATCTTCCTTTTTCAACAAATTTCATCTTAAAACATTCAATTAAAATGGTTCACAATTTTCATTCATGGTTTATCTATATATTGTTTCGTATAGATAGATTTCAAATTTTTACAGACCCTAGTATTCCTGAGCTTACTCTGCTTTCTTTGAACTTTCTAGTCCTTCTTCTATTCTCAAACCATAATCATCTCTGGATCAAACGATAATGTACCTAGGTCACTTCATACTGTAAGGAATTTGTATGCGATATCATCAAGCTCTGGTGATGATGATGTAATAACGCCAATAGGATTTGTTCCTCGAGTACAAGGCCTTTCTGCTTGAGCCATTCATGTTGGTGATATACCAATTCTAAATGTTCAGAAAGAAGATCAAAAAGATATGGAGATTGATTTGAAAGGAGTTAAAGATGTAAACATGGCAGAATATCAAGGAGATGTTGAAGAAAACCAAAATGTAGAAGTTGGTGAATGCAATCAGTGTGCAATGAGGTTTGTAGCTTCAATGGTTTTTGCCAAAGAAGAATTAGTTGTTGCTAAAGATAAATAAGTGTATATCAAGGAAAACAATCATGTTCTAAATCTGAAATCTAGAAAGTTCAAGGATGACCATAAAATAGTGGTGGAGATCTTGAAGAACCCTCCTGTATAGAAATGGTTTGTTAGGCACCAGGATGTTCCTCTACAATACTTGCAACAATGGTGGGCTAACCTATACTTTGATGGAGAAGAATTCAACTCAAATATAGGAGGCATTGATTTGACATTGGATTTGACTAGTTTTTGATCACTGTTGCATCTCCCAAAGAAAAATGAGGTGGAAGGCAAGTCTGAATCTGATGAAGAACCTACTTCAGAGAAGATGATAGCAGATTTTTACAAATTGGGTTATTTAGGGGAAATCAAGTGTTTAAATTTCTTCAAAAGAAATAATTTTCCCACAGTGTGGTACTGTTTGTTTTCTATCATCAATAGGTGTTTATATGGGAAGAATAGTAGCCAAGATCAGGGATCAAAGCAGATTTTACAAATCTTTCATGGCATAGTGAAAAAAGCACTATGACTATGTTTTGTTGATGTGGCAAGACATGAAGAACACTATGAGCAAGAAGAACATGTCTTATTACATTCCTTACCAAAGATATTGCATATTTGTATCTGGAAGGCCATGAGGGTTGATGAAGAGACTGCACCTCACTTCTTCATGGACAGTCTAAGGACCTCTGCACCCGTCTTAATTTTCTAATCACAAGGTACTATCTACTGCTCTTAGGTCTTATGTTCCCTGGAACAATGGGTTATTGAGTGAATATTGTGCCTCAATAGGTCTACCACAACAAGTAGATCCTACCCAAGAGGACCACCCTGTGAGCTTGAGAGGTGAGGGATCTATGGATCAAAATAGAGAAAGGGTGAAAGTTCAGGGTAGTGAAAAAACTTAAAGTGAAAAGAGGCAAAATGAACCAGAGAGTGTGGGTAGAGGTGAGCACATTGAAAAGTAGCGAGAGAGAATGTCACCAAAGTTAAAAATAGAGAGAACTCTACACTAGCCACCTCTAGCTGGGCACCCACATCTACTATTGGTCTACACATTTTGGTGTCCAATATTGAAACAGGTAGTGAGTTTATGCTAAATTTTGAAACAAGCCAACCCAACCACTCCAATCAACTCGTTATTCAAAAGGAGTTCTTTCATCTTTTCAAGGGGAAGCATCATATAATCTACCTAGTCCTCATTTAAAGGACTTAGGTGTTGAAACTGGTGGAACCCTTCCCCAACTTCAAACTTAATTTCAACACATTGAGTCTGTGGCACATCTTGTTGTGTCCCAACAGATCCCACATTTCGAGCCTCAGAATTTGTTTTACACAAGCACAAACACATAGGGAATTAGTGTCCCTGTCATAACTTCCACAGATATGCCTTTGGTCTCTCAAAAATTGGAAGGAAGCCCTGGGGGAGTAAACATCACTAAAGATCCCATCCAAGGTACATTTATTGTACCAGCAAGCTCTTTACTACCTATAGGCCAATCCTTCTTAGAGGTATTGTCAACTGGATCATTGGTTGATTATGGGTTACCAAATGCTTGTATGCAAGGAGAAATTTGTTTCCTTCAAGGATCAATGTTTATCTGAATTTGCAAAGATTCAGAATAAGTTACATGAATTGACGACTAATACTCATATAAAATTCTTGGAAAATAAGATGGAGTCCCTAGAGGGAAAAGGTGGAAGATAGGTTGGATAAGGTTGATGACTCCTTGATTTTGCTTCAGGAGGATGTTTCTAAGTCCTTAACTCATATACCAGAGTTTTTGTCATCTCATCTGGTTTTAAAAGGTGATTTTCTGAGATTCCAATCTTGTATGCTTAAGAACTTTGAGCTTCCATCAAACAATGTCATTGCTGCTACCAAAGCTCAAGCCTCATCACAACCTCAAGACCAAGTTCCATCATCAAGTGTTCCTACTGATCCTTCAACAACCCCAATTCCTGCAGCCCCAAAATCTTCAACTGTTCTAACTTATGACAGATATGTGTACAAGGTTGAACTTGACCATCTCAATGACAAATTTGACTCAATGGAAGATAAGATGTCTACTATGGAAAGCTCAATCAAAGTGTTGTCTGATCAGTGCAAGGTACAAGCTAGCAAGTTGAAAAGGAAGTTTAACGATGATGAGGATCATAATCATAAAAAAAAGGAAGAAAAGGTAGAGGACAGAACCTTCTGTGGTTTTTGCTGAAGTTAGTGAACAGAATTCTCAGAGTGATACCGAAGGTCAGAGAGATGACTGTGTTGATGAAGTGATGGGTGTAGCTGATTCTGGTGAAAGTTATGTGAATGAATGCACATATGTTGTTCTTTACAACTTTGAAGTCAGTAGGTAGTATGATCAGAGAATCCCTCATATACCTGATCAGATTTAAGTTGGAGACTTATTAGTTTTTAATAAGTTTAAAGAAAGCATGGTGGATGATGTTTACTACACAAATGAATTTGTTGCTTCAATCTTTGATAACTTTGGTTATCTGGATAAGTTTGAAGAAGACATTGCTCAGAAGTTTATGTCACAGTACTTCTTCAAGTAGTCTATAGTTATTCCAAAGATGAAGATAGATCTTTTGGAGGAACCAACTATGGATTACATCATCAAGGATAAGGAATTTCTATTTAACAGCCAAGAACAATATGAAAATGTCTTTTGTTATGATGTTTACCCAGACGAAACCTACAAGCATTTATATCTAGCTGAAGGACAGAAGGCTAGTTTGATAGAGCGGGTAATTAATGGGAGTTTTCCTGGAGAGATGCAGATGATGTTCGGTGAATTATATCAGATGCTAAGAAGAAGTGATAATGTGTTGAAATTAAAGAAAAGGACCGTTGATGTTCTTGAATTTTAGAAAGTTCATTTTGCTCAGATTTGCTATGCTGAGATAAAAGTGAAGAAAGAAGATGACAGTGTATGCAAACTGATGAGTATTGATTTTGAAAGACTCACTTTTAAAGATCAATTGTTTCTGGTAAAATTCTTTGAGAAGGTAGAAGAAGCTTGGTTAGAGTCGGAATTCAAAAGGATTTTCGGCATTAATATCAAAAATATGGCATTATATGATTTGCACTTAGCAATTGATTTCAGACTATTCAAGACAAATCTGAAAGAACCATTCACAAAGTTAACCCCATATGCTGACTATGTTGGAAAGTACATAAAGATTCAAGATGATGAGGGTTATATCTACAGTCTTGATGATCAAACCTTCAAATAGTTAACAATATGTGACATTCCAAAGTAAAGTGATGTGACTTTGAGAACATTTTTGGAACATTTAGAGATCAGAATTCCTGCTAAGGATGAGCTAAGATTTGTGAGAAGGAGGTTTATTAAAGGATTGCATTAAGAGACTGTGTCAGAGAATGCAAAGGTTGGTACATAGATGAGACAAATTCAAAAAGTCTACTTGAATCAGAATTTGTCTTTTCTTCTTAATTCTTTTTAAGTTCTAGTTTGGAAGAAGAGGTGGTAGAAGTGACAGTTGAGGAGATTTCTGTGCAAGAGACTGTAGTTTTGAAAAATGTTCAAGAATTGCAAGTGAAGAGGAACCGAGGATCATTCATTCAGATGAAGTGTCTATTAATCCAATTGAATGGTTTCTTGAGTTCAAGTTTTCAAAACTGTTTAGAGAGGATGTGAGATATGTGAACTACTTGGACACACTTCATTATAAGAGTGTGACAAGTATTCTAACTTATAAGAGTTTGATGATAAAGATAGGAAAACATAGAGATATAGTCTAATATGAATTCAAGATTACCTCTATTAGTGAATTGTTAATCAGAAAGTTGCAGAACAATGAGAATTTGGGATTTGAAGTAATAAGGGAAGATGGGAAGATATCTATTTCACTAAAGCTAATTTTAGAAATTCATGCATTCATGATTTTCTTGACTTGTGTTCATTCTTGGGGAACATAGAAGAGGATATAAAGAAGTAAAGGAGGGTATGTTAAGAGCACTAAGGTGGGTATCATTCATAGACTTCCAAGTTGCTCTTGAAGTTGGAAAACCATATGGTTAGGGAAGTAGCCAAATACTCATTTGGAACTATAAGGCAATTAAAAAGTACTATGGAGAAAAGAGTACTGGAAGGAAAGGATGTTGATAAATGCAACAGAATCATAAAACTCATTGATGATCAACTTGTTAAGAAACATTGTGTTATTTAGGTGTATCCCCATCCTGAAGAGATATTATGTAGATGAGTACATGACAATTTGACCAAAGGGGGAGAATGTTGGACTTATCCAAGTTGGTCAAATTTGTCTGTTCATCTCTGATATGTTTGATCAGAGCTCTAACACTGAAGGTTCAGAGTTTTGAAGTCTGAACATGTACTAAGTACGATCTTGGTGATGTATGGTCAGAAATCTGGGATTGAAGGATCAGAGTTCCTGAGAAGCATAATTGTCTGAGTGTCAAGCCTAAACAAGAAGGATTAGAGATCTAAGGCAAAGTTATCAAAGTTTGGCTAAGGCTTATCAGAGTTCGGATGGTAAGTCTAAATATCTTGTTCAGACTTTGATACTTAAGAATATACTTCCAAGAAAGTCTCAAATCCTCTTTATTGAAGATCATAGCATACTAGAACATGTGTAATTATTTCATTTGTTCATAGATGTAATTGTACAGTAGCTTTAGCTATTCTTTCCTTGTATAAATAGAGTTTTAGAATCGTAGTTAACTTTCCATTTTAGAATACGCTCCTTAAGTTGTAATATTTCTCTCATTACACTTTGTAATTCTCTCTCAAACTTCAATACAAATGACTTGTGGCTCTCAATCTATGTTGTTTATATCATAATTTGTTGTAGTTCTTGATTGTTTGGTACTTTTGAAGATGTAGAACACACTTTAGATTTGCAAATAAAATTTGTGTTCTTTAAAACTGTAGAAAATACGTTTTGTGTTAGATCACTCAAAATTCTTTCATCAAATAAAATATTTTCTAACTCAATTATTTTGCTCTCTAAGACAAGTGGAGGTACATAAATTTTGGCTTGAACAGGTTTTGCCTCCATCTCAGTCGAAGAATAACTAGCAAAATAATTAGTTGAAAGAAATTTTGGTGTTTTAGAAAGATAACTATCATTCAGTCTTTCATAACATAATTGTAGTTGCATTTTCTTCAAATTCATTCTTTTCTCATCTTCTTTTTCCTCAACTTCTTTTGATGCTTTGGTGATAAACTTGGGTTTCAAATGAGGATATTCATCAGCTGCATACATATAATTTGCATTATATAGACCTGGCTGTTTTCTGATAGCTTTTTCTAAGTAATGAGGATTATCAAACCCTAATCCCCATTTTTCTTTAAAATCGGCATCTTCATCAGGTGTATTCAAAAAAATAGTTTGATCTGTTTGGCCTCTAAGATACAATTTTGCTTCCAAACCATTTACCTTTTTCTCTAAAGTCTTGTTCTCAACCTGCAGTTTAAACGATTTTAGAACACATTCTTGTTTTTCAGAATCAGACTTAAACAATTGTTTTTGCAATTCAGAAATCTTACTTTCAAAACAATCTTTCTCATTTTGAAAAACAGAAGCAAATTTGCGTAGAGAATCAATTAAATCTTTGTTCTCAATAACTGACGTGTTGAGCTCAAAGACCTTTTCATTTCTCCTAGCAACTCTGTCTTTTTCCTTTTTCAATTTATTTTGAAGATCTTGAAGTTCGACTCTCATGGCTTCCATTTTGGTCATGAAATCATTTTCAGTTAAGTTCATTACCTCATCAGCAGTCTCATCATCTGAATAATCATCTTTCACTTCTTTTCCCATCAAGCATAGATGATCAGTCTCTTCTTGTTCTTCCTCATCAGAATGATCCAACCAGTATTCATCTTCAGCCATTAATGCCCTGCCAGCTTCTTGTTGTTTGGCCAAGAGCAATTTGTTTTGATAATATTCTGAGTTGCGAACCTTTGGCTTCCGACATTCTTTTGCATAATGTCCGAACTTGCCACAGTTGTAGCATTTGATCAGATCATTAGTCGTCTTCTTTTCAGTACTTGTGTAATCATTTACATACTTCTTCTTTTCTTCTGGCTTTTTCTCAATCATTCTATTTCCTTCCACTCTTTCTCTATGCTCGTGGTTCTTTGATCTTGATGAAGAATATCTTTGAGAATTGGATCCCGGCTTCTTGTAGAACTTCTTTTGGAAAGCACGGGTTAACAGTAGCATAGCTTCCTTGAGACTTTCTCCATCATCTCCATCAGATTCAGACTTTGATTCAGAACTAAATACCACTATCTTCTTCTTATTCTTCTTCTCTTTCTTTTCTTTCTCTTTCTCTCCAGCCACTAATGCTATAGGATCAACAACTTTCTCAACTTTCTTTTTCTCAGCTCTTTTCTCTTCTACCTCTTCTTCATTCTGTCGCAGAGTCTCGTAGACTTCATGTAGAGGTATTTCGCTCAAATCCTTCATTTATTTCATCCTTCGTGTGTACTCTTTCCTTTCAGGTTGCAATATGCTGAGAAACTTTACATTGTTCTCAATTTGTTGCTTGTTGACCTTGTTCTTGGAAAACTCATTCAGAAGCATCACAAACCTATCATAGGTTTCCTCCAAGCTTTCATTTTCTTTTGCTCTAAATTCTTCGTAGCTGTTTATGCAGTTAGCTACCTTCATTTGGTTTCCAACTCTAGAACCCAACATCATTTTTCTTAATTGATCCCACATTGATTTGGCAGTTTCATTGTAGCTATCCATTTTCACATATATCTCATTTGTCATGCTTTGTAAAAGCAAAGATCTGGCTTGTTTATCAGCATCAAACCTTTTCTTCTGTTCATCAGAAAAACTAGCATACTTTTTATCCACTCTCCTTGTTCTCCGAGCTCCATCTGAATCATTACCACCAGCAGGAATCTCCTCAGTAGGTTTCTTCATTGGGCCTTCTGTGATAGATTTCAGAATGTTCTCTCCATTTGATTGTCTATCAACAAAGTCCAAAAATCTATCTCTCCATTGTTCATATTCTCCTTTGAACAACACTAGAGGCTTGACATCAGTTCCAATTGAGAGAGTGTCTCTGGAAGTCATCTTGTATTTACCTGTTTAAACAAATACACAATAAGAATCTAGAAATTGATCGTTAGTCCAATTATGAAATCACAAGAATATAGAAATGACTCTGAAAATAAAATTCAGAAATTTTGATCACAATCAGAATTTTCACTATTAAAAGCCATATTACTGTTTTGAAAATTTCTCAGAAAATATTCTAAGTATAGAAACTCGCAAGTCACTATTAAAATATGAAACTCGCAGACGCTGAAACTCGCAAACAACTGTTTACTGAGAAACTCGCAGGCTTAAGCTTGCGCGTTTGTGAAAATCGCATGCAAAGACTTGCGTTTTCTGAGAAACTCGCTAGTCAATGAAACTCGCTAGACGTAGAAACTCGCAAGAGACTATTCACTGAAGAACTCGCAGATAAAGGCGTGCATGTTTGAAAAACTCGCTAGTCGCTACTAGCGCGTTTTGACCAAAACTCGCAGATCAACCAAACTCGCAGATCACTATTCCGGCTCAAACTCGCACCCTTCGATTAGCGCGTTTGTAGAACTCCCAAGTGTCTACTTGCGCGTTTCAACACTTAGAAAATTTTCCCAATCTTCAAACTCGCAGACTTCAATCAGCGAGTTTCTAAAACTCGCATATAATCCTCTGCGCGTTTTGACCAAAAATGAAATCCTTCATCTTGCGCGTTCTAACGAAGAATTTGTGCGTTTCTCAGATCTAGCACGTTCTTCAGATTACTTGCGTGTTCTTCAGTATATCGACCAAAGACTTCACCTTTTCATCTGATTTCGATCCAATACTTCTTCAATTAAGTCGAAACTTTGCAGAACTTCTTGAAAACAACTTTAGAACAGATTACTATACATGAATTTCGAAAACACACATTCAAATTACAAATCAAATGATGATACAATGCTTTTTGAACTCGTGAACAAACTTTCAACAAAATCCAAAATTATCAAACAATTACAGTGCAAATATCAAATTTAAAACATACAAACTCGATCAAATACACTATACGATCATAATCTGATTGATTTCAACTTCTAATCCGCACTGAAACACAAAATTCGATCTGAACTCCGAAGAACACAAAGTCGAACTATTTCTTGATCTGATTTCGATTTGGATTAAGCTCTGATACCAATTATTATTCCCAGATTCTGGTTCCTATTCACAATCAAACAAACACAAACAAGATTTCAATCAAATTACCTGTTTGATTAATCTTTCAAATCCAACGATTACACTTTCTCTCTCTAGAACTCTCTCTCTCTCTAACGTATTCTCTCTCTGAATATATCTCTCAGATTCTCAAATAAGACTTGTTACCACTAAAAACAGAAATACAAGGTATTTATACCCACAACTAAAACAACAAGGAAACAAAAACTAATACAAATACAAAATACAAATACTTTGACTTTTATTACAAATAGACTTTGACTTTGATGAGTGTTGACTTTCTCAGCCTTGACTTCTTACATTTTGACCTTCAGTCTTCTTGATCTTGTATCCAACAGATTTATGCTCTAACAATTTGAGATCTAACATCTTGACTAGTCGAAGCCGAGATTTTTGACCAGTCAAATCCGATCTTGACCGTATGAAAGGCTAAGATTACTTATCTACTTCTCATATATTTAATACTTCTCATTTGAACCTATATATATATATATATATAAGAGAATGATCATGTGAGAAGTTGAGTTAATGGTGAGAAGTGGATCTGAACCGATTATATCTTTTAATCTCAAGCCCTCCCATTAATTGCGGCTTAGAAGAGAATTGATCTGGTGCATCTTATCTCGGTGGATCTCATCCTAAGGTGCGTACGTTTCTCATCCAACGGTTGATAACCACTTCTCACGCTTCTCACCGTTAATTTAACTTCTCACCGGAACCCAACCCTGTGTGTGTGTGTGTGTGTGTGTGTGTGTGTGTGTGTGTGTGTGTGTGTGTGTATAGGGGGGCCTTCATGGGAGAACTGACTTTTTTGTGGTAACCATGAGATCCAATCTCAACCACAAATCAAATAATAATTTAGGAAATATATAAATTTGGTAATTTTGATTTAAAATTATAGTTAAAGGACATTTTAGGTATTTTTAAAAATTTACTCTCTCCTCTCTCCTATGAAACTAATTCGTGATATACAAAATAGATTATGATATCCACTGTGATACAAATGTGGTACAAAATACATTGTGATACAAAATACACTGTGATACCCATCATGATACAAAAATGCAATGTCATACATACGATACATACAAGACCCAGTGCGATACCCACTGTGATATGGATACCCACTATGATACATTGTGATATCCTTCATAACACAACGATAATAAATATTGTGATACCCACCGTGATACAAAATGCAACGTCATACATACGATACATACAAGACCCAGTTTGATACCCACTATGATACGGATACCCACTGTGATACATTGTGATACCCTTTATAAAACAACAAAAATAAATATGGTGATATACATTGTGATACACTCTATATACACGTTATGACAAATAAAGATATCTAAACAAGAAAATTCCTTTAAAACCTCAGATCTGAACCAGAAAAGTCTAAAAAATTTGGATTTAGGAAACCAAAAAATAGAGAGAGGTTGGGTTTGGAAACCAGATCTGTACCGTATTCTTCGTCCCCGTCCATGTCGTATGAGAGAAAAGGGTGAGAGTATGAGAGAAAGTTAGAGAAACGGATTTCTGGTTCAGGAAGCATCGCCGGTAACATGTCGAGGTCGTTGGGTCAGATGACGTAGAGAAGAATGATGAGCGAACTGAATACGAAGTAGATCTGTGTGCTTGTTCGGAGACCCTTTTGAGTGTGGGGAACTAATTCTTTTGTTATCACCCTTAAAATCGACACCATGAGACCTGCAAAAACCCGTAAAATCTCATAAGGTATGTGTATGAGAGAAAAGGGTGAGAATATGAGAGAAGTCAGAGAAAGGTGGGGAGAGAAAATGGGATATTAACTATTGTATGAGCTGTCAAATTTTTTGTTACTAAAATACCCTTTATGATTATTTAAAACATAATATTAAATATCTTGAATGAGTGGCTTAGATTGGATCTCACGGTTACCACAAAATAGCCAGTTCTCATTTGATTACGCCCCTATATATATATAAAGGTTCAATGAGAAGTCTTAAAAATTAGAGAAGGTGAGAAGGTGATCTCAAAGATTTATGGGATTTTTCAATAGCCAAGATTATAAGAGAATAAAAATATGTAAATATAGGAAAAATTGTGATTAATTTAAAGAAACTAAGAAAGTTGAAAGGAGACATTTTGAAACTTTCATATAATTAAATAACTAATCCAAGTAGGGGTGTGCAATACCCGACCGAACCCGAAAAACCAAACCCAAAAAACCCCAAACAACCCAACCCTAATCACCCGATCGTACCTGAGGTCCGAAGCCCGAAATTTAGGTCGGGGTTGAAAATTTCATCACCCGACCCGACCCGAAATCCGAATAATATTTACTATTTCCTTTTTTATAAACATATAAAAGTATAATATAAATTATATAATTAATGGTATATATGTTAATATTTTTCAAGTATTGTTAGTTCAAAAAATTTGTAAAATTTAAATGTTTTAAACTTTCAACTTTCATGTTTTAATCCTTCGTTGCTGCACAACAGTCACATTGCACATCCGAATGAGCCTTGTGTGCTACACATGACTAATGAGTAAAGAGCCAAGAGGAGTCCCAACTGAATGGGCTTTTACTCTACTAAAATTCTACAGGAGGAAAACGTAAAAAAAGGGATTTATTCAATCCAACCCGATCCCCCCGCCCCCCGGAAACCCGACTAGGCCCGACCCCAGAAAACCGATTCACCCGCTTATAATATTCGAGGCATGCGTATCCTACCCGAAACCCGATCGGGTTTTTCGTTTTATGTAGAGCATAAAGTTGTATTCAACATTAAAAAGGGTAAAAGTTGTAATTTTGTAAAGTTATAGTTTGTAATTGTTTGTAAGTCAAAGTGATTGGCTTTGACATTAGTTGCTTGCGTTGTAAGGTCAAGATGTTTGACCATATAAATAGGTTTGGTCTATGTAAGATTTGTAGACACGCTGACAAACACCAAGACATACACAAGCAGACATTAGAGATTCTAGAGAGAGAGAGAGAAACACATAGTAAAAGACTTGTGGCACTCTGTGAGATCTGTGACTAAAGAAATTATTGTAATCCAAGATCAAATCAATACAAGATGATTTCTACATTTGTTATGTGTTTAATAGCTTGAATCTGGAACAACATTTGGTATCAGAGCCTAATCAGATAAATCAGAGATCGATTTTCACCGTTCATCATGAAGAACTCGCATATCTTCTGTTCTTAGATCAATTTGTTGTTTTTATATTGTAATTGTTCAATTTTTGATTGCACTGTATGCGTATAGTGATTTAGAACACTTCTTGTTCAATTTGTAATCATAAAAATTAACTTATTTTCTTTGTCAATTTCTTGAATTTGTCATTTTTGTGTTCGAACTCAAAACGCACTGTATTTTGATTCAAAATTGTTGATTTAGTTGTTTCTTGATGTAATTGTTGCCAAGGTTTTGTAATCGATACTAGGGGTGAGCAAAGGGGGGTACCCACCTAAAATTCCTAGAATCGGAACCGGAACCGAAATTGGCGGTTCCTGGAATGAAAGAACCGGAACCGAAACCGATTACACCGGCTTTTTATATTTAGGAACCTGGGTACCCACTATCTAATTTTTTTTTATCATTTATATTATAAAAGGGTAAATATTAATTATATTATAATATCCAAACGTAAAGAAATAAATACCACAAACGTGAAAACTAATAAGATAAAAGCTAATAAATACTACAAACGATGCTTACAAAACAAATAAATATTACAAACGATGCTTACAAAACAAACAAATACTACAAACGGTGCTTCTAAAACACTTCACGTCATTAAAATTAGTTGATGCTAATAAATATTACAAACGATACTTCACTAAAAGGTGGTTTATTAAATTTTTATAAATAAATAAAATATATTTTATTAAAAAAATAGATGGTACCCGTCGGTTCCGGTTCTGGGTACCCAGCAGGAACGGGTACGCGGTCCCGGAACCGGTCTCGGCGGTACCCAGCGGGTAACGGTTCCAAAAAAATGAGAACCGGAACCGGAACTGGTCCCGATCGGTTCCATATTTTAGGAACCAGAACCAATCACATCGGTTCCTTAACCGACAGTTCCGAAGCGGTTCCGGTTCCAAAGGCGGGTACCCACTTCCGATGCTCACCCCTAATCGATACCTTTGTGAACAAATTTACAATGTTTTAGAGTTTAGTTTGAAGATTTGGTTCAAATCTTGGTGATCACATTGTTTTTGAGTCAAAAGTTTTTGAATTTTGAAAGATCTGAGTATTTCGCATGTTCTTTTAGAACTCGCAAGGCACTGATTGATTGAGGATAACTAAGGACTGAATTCACACGAGACATGTACGAAAAGAGTGAATTTCGCATATGGGGTTATACGAAAAGCTGAATTTCGCATAGCTCTTCATACGAAAAGTGAGGAATCCGCATCTCACTGCATGCGAAAAGCTTTTGTTTCTTTCAAGTTATATGCGAAAAGTAGAAGAATTCGCATGATGAAGTCTTGAAATTTTTCTAAGGGTGGAATTCGTACATTTTACTTCTGCGAAAAGTGATCTTGTGGAAATTGTCTAAGTCCATAATTCGTACATCATTGCTCGTGCGAAAAGCTTTAGATTTTTCAATTGTACAAGTGAGGAATTTGCATCTTCAATGCGCGAAAAGAGAGGAATTCACATCCTTCTACGTGAGAAAAGTAAGAATTCGCATACCAAAGCGTGCGAAAAGTGCAGAACTCGCATCTTCAGCCTGCGAAAAGTGTGATTTCTTTGGCGTGCGAAAAGTTCCTCTCAGTGACATGCGAATTCCATACTTGGTCAAATTTTTACAAGTTGCAATATGAATTTTAAATGTCAAAAAAAATCTCTCATGCTAAGTCTGCGTAGGGGGACATATTTCTGAGTGTGAATAAAGTTTCTGATTTTCTGATTAACGATCATTTCAAGCTCTTATTTTACAGATCTTAAGATGTCACAACGATACAGTTTTTAATTTTGACAGATGTCACAACAATACAGATCTTAAGAACCTAAAGCCAATCTTAAGCATCTTGTTAGACAATTGTCAATTTATACCAAGATGGCTAATAACTGCTCAAGATAAAACTTAAAGATTAAAGCTGAGAAAGTTGAGTTGCAAATCAAAGTCTCTGCTCTTGAATTGGAAATAAAAGATCTGAAAAACAAATCTGAAAGCCCAGATCTTAGAGCTGAAAGAGATAAGTTGAAAGAGAAAATATTCGGTCTTGAAGTAGAAATCAATGTACCGAAAGAAGAAGCTTCACAAGTAAAGGACAACTCAGTGCAAGAAGAATTGAAGAAGAATGAAGAGAACAGAAAGATATTGGAAAGAACAAATACTGAGTTGAAAAGAAATATTGTTGAATTGGAAGCTCAAATTGTCAAATCCAAACAAGAAGACTCCGTAAAGAAAAGTGAAGATATGATCAAAGGTTTAGAATTTGCAAATGCAAAGCTACAAAAGAAGACATTAGTGTTAGAAAAGCATATTGCTAAAGAAAGAGAAGAGTTTGACAAGGAAAGAAAGACTTTTGCTCAAAAGTTCTCTGATTTTTCAAGAAAATCATTTGAAGGAAAGAAATGTGTTGAACTCAAAGGTTCAAAACTTTCTCAACAAGTGTCAGACTTTGAGAAAGTGATCATCATGGAAAGAGATAAGTTTGAGAAACAGAACAATCTTGTTGAGCAGAAGAATGTTGTTGTGTTCAAAGAAATTTCTGATAAGAGAAAATCTGTGTAGAAAGAATTTGAGAAGGAAAGAAAGGTTTTTGAAACAGAAATAAAGAAGCTTACAAGGAAGCTATCTGTTAGAGCACATATTTATTGGATTCAAGATCATCAATTTCTGAAGATGGAAATCTGAAGTCAAAGCTGGAAAAGTCGACTCTCATCTAATAGTATAGGTCCTTTGTAATAAATAGTCAAAGTTTATTTTTGTATTTTCGTTTTTAGTCCTTTTCCTTTAAAATAGGTTTTTGGTTTAATTAAGGGTTTTTAGGTTTTGTGAGGCATGAGGTGTGTATCTCATTTTTTTCAGCAGCCGCACATATTGAGAGATACGGTTCTAGAGAGAGAGCTCATTGAGAAACAAACCTTGTAACCATTTGAATCGTTTTGCTGAATCAAATCAGGATGACATCAAGAGAAACTCTCGCAATCAGCACCGATGTAAAGCCACCAGTACTCTTCAAGGGGTAGTACGAGCAATGAAAGGACCGATTCTTGGATTTCATCGATAGAAATGATTTGGGAGATTACATTAGAAAATCCCAAAAAGAAGGAATCATGACACCTCCTACCAAAGTACTCACTGTAGCTGGAGAGAACGGACAAGAAGAACAAAGAGAATATCCATTAGCGCTTGATGAATACTCTGATGAGCAGAAGAGAAGACACAAGGGTGACAAATTGGCAAAATCATTCATTCTCCAAGGCATACCAAATGAAATTTATGTCAAGATTGACAGCTACAACGCTACCGGCAAGCAAATGTGGGATCAATTGGAGAAGATGATGATCGGATCTAAAGTCGGCAACCAACTCAAAGTATCCAACTGCCTGAACAACTATGAAGAATTCAAAGCTAAAGTTGGAGAATCACTAGAAGCCACCTATGACAGATTTGTAACATTGTTGAACGAGCTAAGCAAGAAAAAGATCAACAAATCTCAAGTTGAGCTGAATGTGAAATTTCTCAGCAACCTCCAGCCTGAGTGGAAGAGATTCACCAGAATGATGAGGCAAATGAAAGATCTGAACGACATTCCACTTCATGAAGTCTATGAAATCCTCAGACAGAATGAGGAAGAGGTGGATGAGATCAAGGGTGAGATGAAAAAAGTTGACAAAGCAGTTGCTGATCTAGTTGCACTTGTGGTCAAGAAGAAGTCTAAGAAGAAGAAGATGATAGCATCTGAATCAGAAGAAGCTGATAGCGAGGCAAATTCTGACTCTGACGATTGTGAAAATCTGAAGGAAGCTATGCTAATGTTAACCAAGGCCTTCCAAAAGAAGTTCTATAAAAATCCTAGCTCCAATAGTCAGAGGTACTCGTCTGGTCCAAATAACTACAAACACAAGGAGAAAGTTGAAGAAAAGAGACCAGAAGAGAAGAAGAAGTATAGAGCCAAAGAGCCCAAGCAGGAAGAACCAACAAAGTGCTACAACTGTGGCAAACTCGGTCACTTTGCCAAGGACTGCAGAAAACCTAAAGTCCGGAACTCCGACTACTACAAGAATAAGATGCTTCTAGCCAAGCAACAGGAGGCTGGAAAGGCATTAATGGCCGAGGATGAATATTGGCTCGACCATTCGGACCAAGAATCTGAAGAAGGAGAGAAGGACGAGACAGCACATCTGTGCTTGATGGGTAAGCAGCAGTCAGAAGCTGAAACTGATTCTGATGATGGAGATAATGAAGAGGTATGTAACTTAACTGAATCTGATTTTCTGAATCAAATGCATGATATGATGTCTAAGCTCCAAGAATTAGAGTCTAAATTTAAGCGTGAAAGAAGTGTCATTAATGAGAAAAATCAATCTATACATAAACTTAGCAATGATATTGCTGAGAAAAATGTATTGATTGAAACTTTGCACAAAAACATTGACACCAGCGCAAAAGAGAAGACTATAATTCATAAAAAGTTATCTGAAACTGTTTCAAAATATAGAGAGTGTGAGTTTAAGTCTAAAGAGCTTTCTAAAATGTATTCTTCGACTTCAAAAGAAAAGAAATCTTTAATTGACAAAGTGAATGCTTTGGAAGAGAAATTATATACTTTAGGTCAAACTGAACACACTATTCATTTGAACAAACCTAAAGAGAAACCTAAGTGTTGGGGACATGGATACAAGAACCCACACCACCTCAAAAAGGGTATATCTGAAGTGCCAGCTCTTTATGATTTTGGATTTATGAAACTGGCACCTCAATACCCTGAACTCAAAGTTTTCTGGACTAGTCTGTCTGAAGAGGATAAAGCCAACGAATATGCTAAAAGAAAGAACACAGCTAAAGTTCAACTTCCGTTTCGTTATGAGAGGTTGAATAATAGTTATAGTTCTGATAAATCAAAATTTCTTTCAAATGACTATTTTGATAGTTATTCTGTAAAAGAAATGGAGGCCAAGCCCATCGAAGGTAAGCTTTACGTCCCTCCGCTAGTTTTGGAAAGTAAAATTTCTGAACTCGAGAATACTCTTACAGAAGAATGAATTTTGATGGACTTTGAACAAACTATATTTTCTACAGTGTTCAAAAATACTGAGTTTTCTAAATTCTCCAAGGCTTTAAAATCTGATGATAGATCTGGATTACTTGATAATGAGCTTAATTTCTTAAACTCTGATGGTGTTTTAGATGAATATGTTGCTCAATTTGACTTTACTACCAAACTTCCTGATCATTCATCTTGTGTTGTTAATTCTTTCGGTTTACCCAGTGTGTTTGAAAAGGGTGAAACATCAACGAAAGTTGATAAATCAGTTTCTGTGAAATCGAAGAATGCAAAAGGTAAGAAAAGAAAATCTCAGTTTTCACAGAAACCGATCACCACTGGTAAGCCAAAGAAGAAGCATTCTTTTGAATCTCACAATTCTAACCCAAAAGTTTCAAATGTTTCAGATATGAGAAAGCAAAGGCATGAAGTTAAGTTGGTGTGGCGACCAAAACAGGAGATTGACGAGTGTTAGAGCATAAATCTATTGGATACAAGATAATGAAGACTGAAGGTCAAAGTACAAGAAGTCAAAGCTGAGAAAGTCAACTCTCATTAAAACTCAAAGTTCAATTGTAATAAAAGTCAAAGTCAACATGTTGTATTGTATTTGTATTTCCTTGTATTTTGTAGCAGGTATAAATACTTTCTTTGTTATTTAATAAATAGATGGATCAGTTTTGAATTTGTATTTTGAGAGAGTTTTAGAGAGAGAAAGAGGAGTCTAGAGAGAGAAAGTCAAGAACAGAGTTGTAATCGTTTGCATTGTGAATTGAATCAAAATAGGTAGAATTGTTATCTTGTTTGTTGATTAATTGTGATAAGAAATTAGAAACAGGGACACACAATGAAACTGCTAAATCTAGTTCTAGTTTTAATTTGAATAAAAAGACTTCTAGTAAAGATGAATTGATTGTGAATATTGCTACTTCTAAATCTAATCTTGTTGATTCTCGCAAGAAATATTCCATAAAGCAATTATTCCAGTTAGCTCCATCTAATAAAAAGTTTTCAAAATTTGATGGATATGATTATGCTTCTCATAAATATTCTGATGTTTGGTATGACTCATATAATGTTTCCTCTTATTGTTATCATTCTTCTTATCATTCATATGGTTTTCAAAGACAAAGTGGGCCCAAATTTAAATGGGTGCCAAAATCATGTATTGACACTGTAGGTCCCATTTATAAATGGGTACCTAAACCTCTTATTTCCTTATTTGTTTTGTGCAGACCCGTCATATGTGGTACTTGGATAGCGGGTGTTCCAAGCATATGACCGGGCAGAAGAGTATGTTGTCTAACTATACAGACAAATACTACGGCACAGTTCGTTTTGGAAATGACCAGTTTTCACCAATTCTGGGATATGGTGATGTTGTACACGAAAATGTCACGATTAAGAAGGTGAGCTACGTTGAAGGCTTAGGACACAACTTATTCAGTATTGGCCAGTTCTGTGACAAAGACTTAGAGGTGAATTTCAAGGCCAAGAAATGTTCGGTACGCACTGAAGACGGGAAAGAACTCTTGGTTGGCACTCGCAACTCAAACCTATACACCATCAACTTGTCAAAGGTCCAGGCTGACAATCAGGTATGATTATTATCAAAGGTCTCGATGCAACAAAGCTGGTTATGGCATCGACGGCACTCTCACCTCAACTTTCGGTACATCAACAAACTGGTCAGTGGAAAGCTAGTGAAAGGACTTCCTGAGCTGAAGTGTGAAAAAGAACACTTGTGTGCAGCGTGTGAAAAGGTAAAGATGAAGAGAGCTCCACACAAACCAAAGCCTGAACCAAGTACCAACTCTCCATTAGAGTTGTTGCATATGGATTTATGTGGTCCTATGCGAACGCAAAGCTTAGGCGGAAAGAAGTACGTGTTAGTTATCGTGGACGACTTTTCACGATACACTTGGGTCAAGTTTCTATGGTCTAAAGATGAGACGCCAGAAGTTCTCATTTAATTTCTGAAGACGACTCAAGTCAATCTGCAGAAACAAGTCAAGATTCTCAGAACTGACAACGGCACAGATTTCAAGAACAAAATAGTTGAAAAGTATCTCGAATAGGTCGGGATATCACATCAATACTCTACTGCACGTACGCCTCAACAGAATGGAGTCGTCGAAAGGCGAAACCATACGCTTGTCGAGGCCGCTCGAACTATGCTCAGCCAATCTGACTTACCTCTATTTCTGTGGGCTAAAGATGTATCGACTGCATGTCACACTCAAAATCGTTCCATGGTACACCGTAGATTTCAAAAGACTCCATATGCGTTAATCAACAATCGGACACCTACAATCAAATATTTTCATATATATGGGTGTAAGTGTTATGTGTTACACGACAGAGAGAATCTGAACAAGTTCAGCGCTAAGGCGGATGAGGGCATATTCGTTGGATATTCCTCTACATCTACTGCATATCGTGTTTACTTGAAGAAGTCAAAGACGGTGATTGAGACAACGTTACATTCGATGAAGAAATAGCTTCTGAGCAAGTCAATTCAGAACCCGTGATAACCGGAGTACTAGCTTCTAGGCCAACCAGTCCAGGACCTGTACCTTAAGAGAACAAATCAGATGGCGCTTCATCGTCTATTTCTCAATTATCTGATTTGGATTTATTATTTGAACTATTCTATGATGAATTTCTTGGATCTAATGTGTCTAAATCTGTTGTGGTTGACAGGATGGAAGACTCGATGATTACTCATCCAACCACTTCAGATATCTCTACTGAATTCAACTCCCCGAATCGGCAAGAAGTTCTAGTTCAAATGCCTACTCCGACAGTTGAAGTTGTGACCAACACCGAAGAGACAGAAGTAGATGACTCAGTAGGATGTACTGTAAGGACTGATCAACAGACTGACCAAGTTGTCCCTACTGCAACTTCTGCAACTACTACTTCAACTGAAACCCCCATTCATTCTGAACCATCTGAAGGAGATAAACGTGGATTCCTAGATGATGAACATGATCAATCTACATTTAATCTACTCCCTGATGAACACAAGTGGACCAAAGAGCACCCGATAAGCCAAGTTATTGGAGATCTGTCAAAACCGGTGTAAACTAGGTCTGCTACATTAAATCTATGTATGCATGGCTCCTTTCTGAGCAAGATCGAGCCTACTCGCGTATCTGAGGCTATTGCCGATTCAGATTGGGTAACTGCGATGCAAGATGAGCTGAATCAATTTGAAGCACTTAAAGTCTGGAGACTCGTGCCCAAACCTGAAGGTAAAACCATCATTGGTACGAAATGGGTGTTCAAAAACAAGAAAGATGAATATGGTACCGTTATCAGAAATAAAGCACGACTTGTTGCCAAGGGATATAGGCAAGAGGAAGGGATAGACTATGATGAGACTTATGCTCGAGTGGCGCGTATAGAGGCAATTCGGATGTTCTTAGCCTACGCAGCCCACAAGAACTTCACCGTCTATCAAATGGACGTGAAGACAACTTTTCTGAATGGTGTACTTAAGGAGGAAGTCTACGTCTCGCATCCAGAAGGGTTTGTGAATCCAGATAATCCTAATCACGTTTACATCTTGCATAAAGCTCTTTATGGACTGAAACAAGCTCTTCGCGCCTGGTATGATATCTTATCTCAGTTCTTGGTCAAGTCAGGTTTTACAAAAGGTACGATCGATACCACTTTATTCATTAAAAAGGAAAAAGTCGATATCATTCTTATTCAAATATATGTGGATGATATTATTGTTGGCTCTACAAATCCCAAGTACTGTAAGAATTTTGCAAACCTCATGGTGTCACGATTTCATATGAGTATGATGAGAAAGATGAACTTCTTTCTCGGATTGCAAGTCAAACAATTTTCAACGGGGATTTTTATCAATCAATCTAAATACATTCTTGATATTCTTCGGAAGTTCAAAATGGAAAACTGTAAACCGATTAGTACCCCGATGGCACCTGGTACTAAGATTGGCACCGATCCTTCGGGAAAGGCTGTTGATGTTAGGACTTATAGAGGGATGATAGGTTCTTTAATGTATCTTACTTCCAGTAGGCCGGATATAATGTTTTCTACATGCTTACGTGCTAGATATCAGGCTAATCCTAAAGAATCTCATTTGTCTGCAGTTAAGCGGATTTTCAGGTATCTGAAAGGGACTGCAGATCTTGGTCTATGGTATCCTAAAGATACAAGCTTTGAACTAACAGCTTATTCAGACGCAGATCATGCTGGTTGCATGTTAGACAGGAAGAGGACCTCCGGACATATACAATTCCTCGGTGATAAACTAGTCAGTTGGGCATCGAAGAAGCAATTATGTGTCTCCACTTCCACGGCCGAAACAGAATATGTCGCTGCTGCTAGC
This sequence comes from Arctium minus, assembly GCA_954870635.1. Taxonomy (NCBI): domain Eukaryota; kingdom Viridiplantae; phylum Streptophyta; class Magnoliopsida; order Asterales; family Asteraceae; genus Arctium; species Arctium minus. Next base: position 51,988,765 of record OX941084.1, read on the forward strand.
TGCTGTTCTCAGGTCTTGTGGATGAGAACACAACTGCGAGACTATGGTTTCCATTTCAATAGAATCCCGATGTATTGTGACTCGAAGAGCGCTATCGCGATTTCAGCTAATCATGTTCAACATACTAAGACCAAACACATAGATGTCAGGTATCACTTTATAAAAGATAATGTAGAAAAAGGAACAATTGAACTTTACTTTGTAAAAACTGATTATCAGCTTGCAGATTTGTTTACCAAACCCTTAGACGAAAAGAGATTCAATTTTCTTGTCTCTAGGCTTGGTATGCTAATCTTAAGACATAATCAGTGGTTACCTATTAAACTTTTCTTATTGTAAATTTTTATCATTTCTTTATCATTATTTCTGAAAGATATTTACACTTTAACAGTTTGTTCATGATCTCAGGGGGAGTGTGAGAAGTACCTTATAGATGGTCAATGTTATTTTGAGGGGGAGAATATCTAATGTATGCATTGTGATTACTGATAACTTGTTAAGTGATGCATGATTTTAGGGGGAGCGTACAAGTCAAAGGAGTATGGCTATGACTTCTGATTATTTCTGATCAGAACTCGTACTTTAATTGTTTTACTGCTTTATGCCATTTTAATTTCTATGAATAAAGTTGCTTTGACTATGACCTTAAGACTTTTGCAGTTTGAGAGATGCTTACAAGATCATATCTTTATGACTTTAAGCTTGATTTCATGAGATGTAAGATTGCACGCAAATGGTATAATTCTTTATCTTCATCTCATATATGGTTGAAATAAGGACAACTTTCAATCATAAGAAGAACATGTTCTTAAATGTTCAAACCACTTCCCAATTCTCAAACAGATTTCTTGAATTAGAAGTGTGATTTTAAATGTTTTCTGCTTCATCTTTGAGCTTTAACTGATCAAGTTAAAACATCTGAGCAACATACGCTTAATAGGAAAACATGGGATTTCATTGTGCTAGGACTTAACTGAACTTCTATGGATTCACGTTAACCAGTGTTTCCTACCCAAACAGTTAATCCTTTAGTGATTAAGTGTGAGGATTCCAAAAGAAATGAGTGTGGGTTGTGTGTTGAGGTAAAATGAAAAGAGAGTTTGGTTAGACGTGGGCTTGATGATAAAAAGAAAGAGGGTGTGCGAACAGAGTAAAAGAATATCAGACTCTGCACCAACTACTTTCTGAGTCGGGCAGCCACATTACTAATGCTTCACAATTCCTGGTGAACATTATTGAAATAGGCAACTAGCCCATGCCAACTTTTGATTATAACCCCACCAGCCACTCATTTTCTTCTTAACAAGAAAATGTTTCATTTTTCAAAGGGGACGCAAAACATTTACTATCTAATTTTCATTTGGAAAATCTGGATATTGAAAAGAAGGAAGTCTTCCCCACCTTCGCACTTCAATCATGCACATTGAGTCTGTGTTTATCTACTGTTGTCTCAGTGGTTTACACATTTTGAGCTTTATAAGCAATCATCGCGTGCTAAATTCTTTCTATCACATGCACGAACACACAAGGAATTTGTTTTTTTGTCATAACATTCATAGAAATTGCCTTTGTGGTGTTTTGATGATTGAATGGAAGCCTTGGGGGAGTGAACATCAAAAAGCTCCTTTCCATTGTGTATTCGTTACACACAGTGACTTTGTGTTACTGACAGTCATTTTAACTGATTCATTTGTTGATTCAGGTGTTACATTCTTATTTTGTCTGGATTTGCAAAGATCTGGATGACCATCTTTATGAATTGACGGATAATCAGAGGTTCTGCATGCAAGATCAGTGGTCAGATATTTTTTGAAGAAAAGTTTTGACGATAACGTTGCTCTTTTCATCAAAAAGGGGGAGAAGCGTTAACCAAGAAATGGGGGATAACACCAATTTTTGAGAAAGAATTTCTGAAGATATGCTGAATTGAAGAAATTTTCTTAGAAGATGATTTGCTAAAGCATTCTGAGCTGAAACTGGAGATAATTTCTTTTCAAAAGATTTTATTCTCATCATTTGTAGAGATTGCTACATTCTGAGGACAAAGAGGGAGATTGCATCTTCTGAGCTTAAAAGAGAAGATTGAAGTGCTAAATCTTTTTTGTAATGATCTTGATCCAAAGGGGGAGATTGTTAGAGCACAGATTTATTGGATTCAAGATCATCAATTTCTGAAGATGGAAATCGAAAGTCAAAGCTGGAAAAGTCGACTCTCATCAAATAGTCTAGATCCTTTGTAATAAATAGTCAATGTTTATTTTTGTATTTTCGTTTTTAGTCCTTTTCCTTTAAAATAGGTTTTTGGTTTAATTAAGGGTTTTTAGGTTTTGTGAGGCATGAGGTGTGTATCTCATTTTTTTTCAGCAGCCGGACATATTGAGAGATACGATTCTAGAGAAAGAGAGCTCATTGAGAAACAAACCTTGTAACCATTTGAATCGTTTTGCTGAATCAAATCAGGTTTGCTTAATACTTGTTTGTGATTACATTGTTTATGTGATAAGAAACTGAATCTACATGGACAATCACTATCTGAGCTGTCAACTACTGCTATGAAGGAAAAGAATACAAAGTCTGAATTACATAAGAAATTTGACCTTCTCTCAAAGGAAAGAAACAATTTGTCTGCAAAGATAACTGAGCTTGAAGAAATCATTTTCAAGGTGAATTTGACTGAACAAAAGACGCAAGAATCAATTGTTCAATCACCGAGAAATGATTTAGCTGATTCAAAATGCTCATTCAAGACAGCTTTAAGTTCTTATCATACTCATTTTCTTCAAAGAGGTCAGTAAATTCCAAAGTTCAGATTCGTCATTCTAACCTTTTCTTTGATAAAAATGTTGATGGTTCAAGTAAATCTAAAAAGTCATATGGCTAAGAAAAGATGGTTTGGAGAAGAAAAGGATCCTCAGATGAGAAGAAGGATCAGAAATCATTTGTGCATACACCAAGTGCCAAAAAGAACAATGCTATGAAAGGTAAATCTTTTGGCAAACCTGATCTTGTTTATACTGTCAATCAACTAATCAAGTTAGCACAAAAGAAAATTAATTGTTCTTACTGTGGTGCAAATGATTTTGTCAGTAAAAATTATGTGAATTACTAGTATGGTTCTTACTACGTTTCTCCTAATAGAACTGCAACTAACAAATCAGGACCCAAATACCAGTGGGTACCAAAAGCTCCATCTGTGTTGCAGGCACATAAAGTCTAGGGGGAGTAAAGAACGGTTGCTTCTGAATAATTCAGTTCAGAACCCGCACTTCCAAGTTTTTGATATTTTCTGAAAGATGAACGATAAATCATAATCAAGAAGTATTTGTTTGTTTTAGGGTAAATTGATTTTTCATTGATATTTTTTTTGGAGAAAAGAGAAATGTTATTAATTGTTATATTCATATTGTTCTCTACTAATGATTTGACTTTTTACAGGTATTAAGGGGGGGGGGGAATATCTGAAGTTTTGTCAAAAGGGAGCTTATTTGTTTAACTTTTGTCTTCCTGTTCTTAATTGAAGGGGGGATAGAATATTCATTTCAGGGGGAGTTAAGAATTTTACACTAAAGGTATATTATTCTAATTCTTAATCTCTAACATATTTTAAAGAAGGATAACTTTCATGTATGTAAAATGTTCTACTAAATGTTCAAACCACTTCGTGTTCTCAAAAGATTTTATGAATTTCGAAGTGTGATTTAAAATGATTTTCTATTTGGAACTTTCTTGCTTAACTGACCGTGTGTTTCCAAAGATTAATACTTATGTATTATCTTTTCTACATACTATCAAGTATTCATATACATCGGTTCAGTCCTTTGTATTGACTTTTATTACCACGTCTCAAAAAGAAACAATTTTTCGGTGATAATACCCTCACATGCTTTTCAATGTTGTTGAATATCATACATTTTTTCTAATTTTTGTGCGTTAATTGTCAATATGTTTATATTTGTTCATATAAACAAATTCCAGTTCTTTGATACCCCACGTTATTCATATTTCATGAAAACTGATCTGATTGAAACAGTGTCAGATTCTCAAAACAATTCTCTTGATTTCATTTCATCCATTCATTATTCTTGTTTTGAGAGATCTTCAATGTTCAAAAGTATATACATGAATGATATTTCTTTGGAGCTTACATTCATTTGACATTGCTATCTACTTTTAGATGCTTATCTGTTAAAGATAAATTGTTGAGCAACACATTTCTTTTAGGGAAAAATTCATGGGAATCAGTGTGAGAGCTTATCAGAACTTCTATGGATTCATAAAAAAACAGTGTTTTGTTAGGAACTGAAAGAATTGCTCAAGTACAGTTAATACTGCTAGCACAACATAGTTACTACTTCTGAAGTAAATACTGCTGAGAAAGATTAATGCTTCTAGTCAAGATTAATACTGCTTAATGAAGTTACTACTGCTAAGCAATTTTAGTACTGCTAGTAGTTAGTACTGCTGAACTTAATACTGCTCAAAGTATTAATGCTGCTGAAGACTTAATACTGCTTATGAGATGAAGACTTCACATGGCAAGGATGACAGCTGTACTAAATGGAGATATTCATGGAAAGCTTGGAGATAACTTTGGAAGATTATACTGAAGATCTTTTATTCTTTGTAATTATCTTTTATCTTCAGTATATATATGTATAGAATAGTTTGTAATTATAGGGAATTATTCTGAGTTTTTAGTTTTTCTCAGAGAGAATCAAACTCAAGGTTTATAATCCTAGTTCTAGAGAAGTAGAATTCGTATTGGTGATCCTGTTCATCAATATTGAGGTTGTGTGTGAAATCTTGTAGCTTTATAACCATTCAATAAAGTTTACAAGTTGTTATTATGATTCACTGTTTCATTGATCTTTGAATATTAAAGTGTTATTCCGCAAACTCCTTTAATATTGTTTCTGAGTGTTTATTCTTGTTAAGAATTCAGATCCTGACATGTTTCCTACAAAAGAAGTTATCCTCGAGTGATTGAGGGGAAAGGGGTCAAAATCAGAGAGTGGGTGTGTGCTGAGGTAAAATGGAAAAGAGAGATTGGTTAGAAGTGAGATTAAATGTTTAAAAGAAATAGGGTGTGAGAACAGAGTTAAAAGAATATGAAAACTCTACACTAACTTTTTCTAAGTCGGGCAACCACATAATCTGTTGGTTCACATTCTTTGGTGACCTTCATTGAAACATGCACTAGCCTATGCCAACTCTCGCATAAACCCCACTAGCTACTCTTTTTTTTCTTAACAAAATGATGTTTCATATTTTATTGGGGAAGCAACATATCTACTATCTGATCTTTACTTCAAAGATTTTGATATTGAAAAAGAAGGAAATTTGCCCCCCCCCCTTCGACCTTCAATCATGCATATTGAGTCCATGTAATATTGTTGTTATCTCAATGGTTTACATATTTTTGAGCCTGATAAAGCAATATTATGCTCAGTTCTTTTATACACAAACACATTCACACAGAAAATTTGTTTTTCTGTCAGAACGTTCATAGAATTACCTTGTGTTATTCGATGATTGTACAATACATCCGTTGAACTAAGTGACTTCGTGTCACTTACAGGCACAATAACTGTATCATTTGTTGATTCAGGGTTACCATTCCAAATTTGTCTGAATTTGAAAAGATTCAGATAAATGTTTTTTATGAATTTACGGATACATTCTCAGATCAGATCAAAGGAGATTCTTATCATACTAAATAGGGGAGATTGTTTCTGCTTATCATGCCCACTATCCTTATCTTGATATTTGGGGGAGATTGTATCAAAGAAGATGTTGAAATTGTAAAAGTTTTGATGATTCTGATATCTCATCATTCATCAAAAAGGGGGAGTAAGTTCAAAGTTAAATTTCAGAAGACCGCAAAGTCAAAGTTTCTGTCATTTTATCAGAAAATGGGGGAGAAAGTTTGAAAGCCAAAGTCAAGTCAAAGTTGTAAAGAGGAGAAAGTTCAAGGATTTCAAAGTTACTTCTGAAGATAATTTCAAGATGTTATCAAGAAGAAGAGATTACTTTGGGAAGTCTGAAAGATTGGTGCACATCTTTGTTCAAAGGAAGAGATTGTAAAAGTTTTCATGTTTTGAAGAACCAAAGTTGATAAAGAAAGATGAAGTAATCTTGTTAATAAGAATTCAAAAAGGGGAGATTGTCAAAAGTTTTGAAACTGTGAAAGAGTTCATGTTGAAGGTTTACAATTGAGAGAAGACCTAGAGCTTAGTGTCAAATCTTTTTTAATCTTGAATCCAAAGGGAGAGATTGTTGAGCATAAATGTTGTATTCAAGATTAAAAAGGGTCAAAGTTGTAATTTTGTAAAGTTGTAGTATGTAATTGTTTGTAAGTCAAAGTGAATGGCTTTGACATAAGTTGCTTGAGTTGTAAGGTCAAGATGTTTGACCATATAAATAGGTTTGGTCTTTGTAAGATTTGTAGACACGCTGACAAACACCAAGAACATACACACGCAGACGTTAGAGATTCTAGAGAGATAGAGAAACACACAATAATAGACTTGTAGCACTTTGTGAGATTTGTAACTAAAGAAATTATTGTAATACAAGATCAAATCAATACAAGATGATTTATACATTTGATATATGTTTAGTAGCTTGAATCTGGAACAACATTTTACAACCGATCCAATCCAATCCAATCCAATCCGATCCGACCCGACCCGACCCATGCTCACCTCTAAATCCAAGCCATTAAATCACTAGCCACTCCTTTTTCAAAAAACATACCCACTTTTTTTTAAATAATAATTAGATTACCCATTTTCTTTTAAATTAAATTATCTAAAATATAATCAATATTTTAATTTAAGATTCATGATGATATATTTACTTTTTTAAGATTCACATATGAATCTTAAACTGATTCAGAATTTCGCATATAAGTTGTAACTTGATTCACGTACAAGTTATAATTAAGATCACATGTGAAATCTATATTATGATTGATGTGTTCACATATGAATCTTAAACTGATTTATAATATCGGTTATAAATTTTTAATTGAGTCGCATACAAGTTATGATTAAGATTCACATTGAACCTATGTTAGGATTCACATGTTCAGATATGAATCTTAACTAATTCAGAATCTTGATTATAAATTTTAAATTGATTCAATGTACAAGTTATGATTGAGATTCACATGTGAACCTATGTTAGGATTCACATGTTCACATATGAACCAATGAAAACATCGATGTTCATTTTCACATATGATATTTATGCAAATGAGATTTAATTCTGAATCAGTTAGGATTCACATGTTCACATATGAACTAATGAAAAACATCAGTGTTTTTCACATACTTATGGCTTATATATATATATATATATATAGGGAGAGGTTCATCTGAGAAATGCTAAATGTATGAGAAATAGAGAAGTAATCCTAGTCTTTCATTCGATCAAGATCGGCTTTGACTTGTCAAATATTGCATCTTTGACTGGTCAACAATTACGACTTTGATTGGTCAAAAGTTGGGGCTATTCCAAAAATAGAAGTACAGTTTCGAAATTTTTACAAATACACGAGACGAGTTCATATATGAACCTGTATGAATCACATAATAACTATATGCTCATATGTGAACCAATGTAATTCACATATGAATTCTTTTAACTGATTCATATATGAACCTTTGTGATTCATATATGAACCAATTAACTGATTCACAAATGAACTAATTAACTGTAGGTTCATATGTGAATCAGTTGAACTAATTAACAGATTCATATATGAACCTTTGTGATTCACTTATGAACTAATTAACTGATTCATATATGAATGTATAGTTCATATATGAATCACAAAGGTTCATATATGAACCAGTTAAAAAAGTTCATATGTGAATTACACTGGTTCATATATGAACATATAATTCATATGTCAATCATACAAGTTCATATATGAACTCGTCCTATGTATTTTACGAAACTACCCCTCTATCTTCTACAGACCACACAAGGAATTATTCGGTGCTTCACGGTCAAAGCCACAAATGTTTACCAAATAAAGGGCTAGGATCATTTCTTTATTTCTTATGTTTTTAGCATTACTCAAATGAACGTAATTCTCTCTCTCTCTATATATATATATATATAGCCATAGGTTTAAATGAGAAATGCTAAGTGTGTGAGAAATAGAGAAGTAATCCTAGCCATTCATACGGTCAAGATCGGATTTGACTGGTCAAATATTCCATCTTTGACTAGTCAAGAATTGCGGCTTTGATTTGGTCAAAAGTTGCGGCTATTCCAGAAATAAAAGGACAGTTTCGTAATTTTTACAAATACGCGGGACGACTTCACATATAAATTTGTATGATTCACATATGAACTATATGTTCACATATGAATCACATAGGTTCACATATGAATCGTCCCGCATATTTGACGAAAGTACCCCTCCAGTTTCTACAAACCACACCAGGAATTATCCGGTACTTCACGGTCAAAGCCGCAAATGTTGCTAGGATAATTTCTTTATTTCTCACACACTTAGCATTTCTCATTTGAACCTCTCCCTATATATATATATAAATTGAGAGAGAGAGAGAGAGAGGAAGGTTCAAACGAGAACGCTAACTATTTAATAAAACAAGAAAACATGTACAAAATCATATGTGATTTTACATTAACCCGAAAAAACAGACGCGGAAGACTTTGGCCCTGACCTAAAGTCGCATGAATCATATATGATTTTGTCCGTGAAGCATATATGATTTTGTATGTACTCGATTGTTCTCGTGTTTTTTTTAAATAGTTGTTGTTCTCGTATGAACCCACCTCTCTCTCCCTCTCTCTCTCTCTCTCTATATATATATATATATATAGTGTTTGGTTAATTTGAGAAATGGTAATATATGAGAAATACAGAAGTAATCCTAGCCATTGATATGGTCAAGATCGGATTTGACTAGTCAAATATTGCGGCTTTGACCGGTCAAAAGTTGCGGCTTTGACTGGTCAAAAGTTGCGGCTATCCCAAAAATAGAAGGACAATTTCGTAAATTTTACAAAACACATGGGTTGTGTTCATATATGAACATGTATAATTCACATATGAACTATATGTTCATATATGAACCAGTGCAATTCACAACTGAACTCTTTTAACTGATTCATATATGAACCTTTGTGATTCATATATGAATCAGTTGAACTAACTAACAAATTCATATATGAACCTTTGTGATTCATATATGTGATTCATATATGAATCTGTATGAATCACAAAGATTCATATATGAATCAGTTGAACTAATTAACAGATTCTTATATGAATCTTTGTGATTCATACAGATTCATATATGAACTCATCCCGTGTATTTTACGAAATTACCCCTCTACATTCTATAGACCACACAAGGAATTATCCGGTGCTTCGCGGTCAAAGGCGCAAATGTTGACCAAATGAATGACTAAGATTAATTCTCTATTTCTGTTAATGTACTGTATTTAGAAAGTTTTGTAAAGGCATCCTTAGTGAAAAAGGCTGTGTCATTAGCATAATGGGTTGGGCTAAAATGTGTAACAAGGGTGATTGGGGTATAAATAGGAGGTGTTTTGTAATGTGTTTGTAACTTTCATTAAAAATGTAGCCTTTCAAGTCTGTATGTGTTTCTAGTGAGAGAAACTCTTTCTCTCTCTAGATTGTGAATAATACAATCATTTCCAACTCAATCAATCCTTTGTTCTATCTTTTCTACATTGATTAATTGCGAATTCATGACCTTACATGTGGTATCAGATCCTAATCGAAGAAATCTACAAAACGTGCTAGCTGAAGAACGCACAAGGATAGAGAAACGCGCAAATGGTGTCTGCGAGTTTGATATTGTCAAATTTTTCTAAGTCCTAAAACGCGCAAATCAAGCGTGCTAGTTTAAGTCAAAAGCGCAAGATGAAGTGTGCGAGTTTACTAAACGCGCAAGACGAAGCTTGCGAGTTTGAGTAAATGCGCAAGGTAAGGCGTGCGAGTTTGGAAAACGCGCAAGGCGTAATATGCGAGTTTGGACGTTTAACTTCCTTCAGTCTGCGAGTTCCATGCTTTGCGAGTTTTGATACTGTCAAATTTTTTTCTAAGGCATAAAACGCGCACGTCAAGGCCTGCGAGTTTCAAGAACGCGCACATCACGTTTAGCGCGAAGCACATGAACAGTGCTTTGCGAGTTTATCATTCTGCGAGTTTTAAATGTTCTGCGAGTTCTGAGTTTTTGCGACAAGTTACTGTTCACACCCATTTTTGCGACAAATTATCTTATGAGATTTAACTGTCAAATCTTACCTCAGATAAATCTTCTACCCTACCCAGTAGTGTTTGCTACAAGTTGCATCCTCCGACAAGCATACCGGATTAAGTTCTTAAGCTGAATTCTTATTCAACTCGCGGTTAAAGACAGATTTGATGTTATATACTGAAGATGCATTTTGGATGTCATGTCATAATCCACACATATCATTCTTGTGATCGTTAAGGAATGTGTTGGGTTTACTAAAGTTAAAAGTTGTCTTTATATGCACTCAGTCGAGATTACTGTCCACATTAGATCTGATATTTCAGTTGATACTCCAAGAAGAAGAGCTAGTTTCAAGTGGGAGTCGGAGCTGTTTGAAGTTTAAGCAACGCTAAAGTTTTTCAAAGAAATCAAGGGGGAGAAGAGCTGAAGCTGATAAGAGATGATTCATTTACAAAACTTTAGGGGGAGAATGTTAATGTACTGTATTTAGAAAGTTTTGTAAAGTCATCCTTAGTGAAAAAGGTTGTGTCATTAGCATAATGGGTTGGGTTAAAATGTGTAACAAGGGTGATTAGGGTATAAATAGGAGGTGTTTTGTAATATGTTTGTAACTTTCATTAAAAATGTAGCCTTTCAAGTCTGTATGTGTTTCTAGTGAGAGAAACTCTTTCTCTCTCTAGATTGTGAATAATACAATCATTTCCAACTCAATCAATCCTTTGTTCTATCTTTTCTACATTGATTAATTGCGAATTCATGACCTTACAATTTCTCATATATTTACCATTTCTCAAATGAACCTCTCCCTATATATATGTATATATATATATAGCCATATGTTTAAATAAGAAGTGCTAAATATATGAGAAATAGAGAATTAATCATAGACTTTCATATGGTCAAGATTAGATTTGACCGGTCAATAATTGCGGCTTTGGCTGGTCAAAATTTGTGACTATACCAAAAAATAGAGGGGTAGTTTTGTAACTGTTACAAATAGGCGGCAAACGGGTTCATATGTGAACCCTTGTAATTGACATATAAACTATTTTAACTGATTCACAAATGAACTAATTAACTGATTCACATATGAAACCTTGTGATTCACATATGAACTAATTAACCGGTCAGTTAAATAGTTCACATGTGAACTAATCAACGGGTTCACATATGAACATATAGTTCATATGTGAGTGACAAGGTTTCACTTATGTACTTTGTTAGGACATTTTATGTCCATATTTAGAAAGTTTTGGAAAAGGGCTTTTACTTTGTAAAAGGCCTTGTCTTAAGCAATTAGGTTTGGGCTAATTATTGTACATGGGATGATTGGAGTATAAATATGAAGTTGTTTGTAATTTGTTTGTAAATTTTCACACACAATGTAGCCGTACAAGTGTGTAAGTGTTTCTAGAGAGAGAAACTCTTTCTCTCTCTTGGTTGTGAATAATACAACATCTTCCTTCCAATCTATCTCATGTCAATACATATTATCATTGATTAATTGTGAATATTGGTTCCTACAAACTTGTTTGTTGTCTATTTGTAAAAGTTACGAAACTATCCCTCTATCTTCTGCAGATCATGCGAAAAATTTTCCGGTGTCTCACAGTCAAATGTTAACCAGATAAAGGGTTAGGATAATTTCTCTATTTCTTATACATTTATCATTTCTCATTTGAACCTCTTCCTATATATATATATATATATATATATATATATATATATATAGGACGGTAATCAAATGAAAAACGTAAAAAGATTAAAAACCGTAAGGACTAATCTAAGCCATATATATACATATATTTATATATATAGGAAGGTAATCAAATGAAAAACGTAAAAAGATTAAAAACCGTAAGGACTAATCTAAGCCGTAAATAGATTTTAATCCTATGGTTTAAATTAAATGATGATTTTAAACTAAAATGGGCATAATAGTAATTTTGGTAACAAATATAATAATAATTTTTTATTATTATTTTATAAAACACATTTTCCTTTTTTACGCCAATTCTATTCCATATATATATATATATATGATCGTTCTTTTACATATTCATAATTCAGATTCATGATTCGAATTTGAGCTTCAGATTTTAGTACTCATCCCAATCCTCGTCTCTGTGTTCTTCAAGATCAACGAAATGGCGGTGTTTCACCTTATGAAAACATAAACATATTCACCTTATGTTAGTGGCAGTTTTTCACCTTTTGTACAAATAAACATATTCACCTTGTGAAATAGGTTCACATTGTGAAAACAAAATGATAATGACAGTATATTCAAACCAAATAGACAGTTGAATGCATGTTTTCACCTTATGAAACATATGTTCACCCCATGAAACATCAATAAATTCATTGTTTTCACCTTATGAAACATATGTTCACCTCATGAAAACATAAACATATTATGAAACATATGTTCACCTTATGAAAACATACGTTTATGAAAACATACGTTTATGAAAACATACGTTTATGAAAACATACGTTTATGAAAACATACGTTTATGAAAACATAAACATATTCACGTTATGCAGTAGGTTCACCTTATGAAACATCAATAAATTCATTGTTTTCACCTTATGAAACATATGTTCACCTCATGAAAACATAGTTAAAAAACAACTTGTGAAACATAGTTTTATCGTTTCACAAAAAATTGATTAGAAATTGATTGTTTCACCTTATGAATCAAACCTAAATCAAAACTAAAACAGACAAAAATGTATCACCTTATGAATCCGATAAATAAATTTGAATCACAGTAAATAACTAAAAATCACAACTAAAAACAGACAAAAATGTTTCACAGTAAATAATGTTGTGAAGAGGTACATTATCATCTTGATTTGTTTTCTCTACAAACCTCTCGCTCTTTCTACCAACTGCAAATCAAGAAATCGATTTTAACTACTATTAAAACCCAAAAATTTGAATGTTAAAGATTTTAGTAAAAAACATTACCTTTGATTCTTATATTCGGCAATGAATGAACTTTATCAGCTACCATTGACGATTACAGATAATTAATCGAACTCCAGTGATTGATCTTTATCGGAGATGAAATTGGCGGTGCATAAGATGTGGAGATGATGAATGAAATGAATAACAATTATTACCAACTATTAATCGGTCAGTTAAATAGTTCACATGTGAACTAATCAACGGTTCACATATGAACATATAGTTCATATGTGAGTGACACGGTTTCACTTATGTACTTTGTTAGGACATTTTATGTCCATATTTAGAAAGTTTTGGAAAAGGACTTTTACTTTGTAAAAGGCCTTGTGTTAAGCAATTAGGTTTGGGCTAATTATTGTACATGGGATGATTGGGGTATAAATATGAAGTTGTTTGTAATTTGTTTGTAAATTTTCACACACAATGTAGCCGTACAAGTGTGTAAGTGTTTCTAGAGAGAGAAACTCTTTCTCTCTCTTGGTTGTGAATAATACAACATCTTCCTTCCAATCTATCTCATGTCAATACATATTATCATTGATTAATTGTGAATATTGGTTCCTACAAACTTGTTTGTTGTCTATTTGTAAAAGTTACGAAATTATCCCTCTATCTTCTGCAGATCATGCGAAGAATTATCCGGTGTTTTACAGTCAAAGCCACAAATGTTGACTAGATAAAGAGTTAGGATAATTTCTCTATTTCTTATACATTTATCATTTATCATTTGAACCTCTTCCTATATATATATATATATATATATAGGACGGTAATCAAATGAAAAACGTAAAAAGATTAAAAACCGTAAGGACTAATCTAAGCCGTAAATAGATTTTAATCCTATGGTTTAAATTAAATGATGACTTTAAACTAAAATGGGCATAATAGTAATTTTGGTAACAAATATAATAATAATTTTTTATTATTATTTTATAAAACACATTTTCCTTTTTTACGCCAATTCTATTCCATATATATATATATATATATGATCGTTCTTTTACATATTCATAATTCAGATTCATGATTCGAATTTGAGCTCCATATTTTAGTACTCATCCCAATCCTCGTCTATGTGTTCTTCAAGATCAACGAAATGGTGGTGTTTCACCTTATGAAAACATAAACATATTCACCTTATGTTAGTGGCAGTTTTTCACTTTTTGTACAAATAAACATATTCACCCTGTGAAATAGGTTCACATTGTGAAAACAAAATGACAATGACAATATATTGAAACCAAATAGACAGTTGAATGCATGTTTTCACCTTATGAAACATATGTTCACCTCATGAAACATCAATAAATTCATTGTTTTCATCTTATGAAACATATGTTCACCTCATGAAAACATAAACATATTATGAAACATATGTTCAGCTTATGAAAACATATGTTTATGAGAACAAAAACATATTCACGTTATGTAGTAGGTTCACCTTATGAAACATCAATAAATTGATTGTTTTCACCTTATGAAACATATGTTCACCTCATGAAAACATAGTTAAAAAACAACTTGTGAAACATAGTTTTATCGTTTCACAAAAAATTGATTAGAAATTGATTGTTTCACCTTATGAATCAAACCTAAATCAAAACTAAAACAGACAAAAATGTATCACCTTATGAATCGGATAAATAAATTTGAATCACAGTAAATAACTAAAAATCACAACTAAAAACAAACAAAAATGTTTCACAGTAAATAATGTTGCGAAGAGGTACATTATCATCTTGATTTGTTTTCTCTACAAACCTCTCGCTCTTTCTACCAACTGCAGATCAAGAAATCGATTTTAACTACTATTAAAACCCAAAAAATTGAATGTTAAAGATTTTAGTAAAAAACATTACCTTTGATTCTTATCTTCGGCAATGAATGAACTTTATCAGCTACCATTGACGATTACAGATAATTAATCGAACTCAAGTGATTGATCTTTATCGGAGATGAAATTGGCGGTGCATAAGCTCTGGAGATGATGAATGAAATGAATAACAATTACTACCAACTATTAATTATATTTGAAATCCAATTTCAAATATATTACATTTGAAATCCGTGTAGAATTTAATATAATATAATATAATTTCAATTATATATAAATTTGAAATCCGTAATATATATTTGAATTTAATAATGTCAGGGATGGTAATTTCAATTATACCCCTAAAAATCATTACAAAATGTCAAAACTACCCTTATGCTTTCATTTTATTACAAATAAGTTTTTTTCTTAATGACCCTTGATTTTTCCTAATCAATGTATTAGATTAGTCCTTAAGTTTGTAACCTTTTTTTGGTCCTCACTAGATTTAGCCCCTATATATATATATATATATATATATATATATGTATATATATATATATAGAGAGAGAGAGAGGGTAAATCATGTGAGAACAAAAAAATGTTGAGAACTATGAGAACCGATCTAAGCCGTAACTTGGTTTTGATCCTATGGTTTTAATTAAAAGTTGTTTCACCGTATGAAAATGGCATAATCGTCATTTTTGTAACAACTGTCAACGTGGGACTTTGTGTTGTTCTTTTCTTTTATAAATAAATAATGTATAGGATAAATGTGGAAAGTTAAGAAGGGACCTTTATGGAAGATGGGATCATTTAGGACCTAAAACCCTAGGTTACTATTCATTTTTTGGGAATAGTATTCTGATGTGTGTGTGTGCGGCGACTCAAGGGAAAAGGGGAGGACCGATCAAAGCTTTGGAAATTCAGAAGTTTGGAAAGCAGAAACCGTAATCGTTGGGATTCATCTTCAGGTGGTAAGTATTGAATTAGAACCCTTGAAGCTCTACTTTGGCTTTTAAATTTATTTTATGGATTTAGTTCTTGGAGGATTGAAATGATTTGAGACTTGGAATCGAGTCTAGGCTTGGAAGTGGGGAGTTAGTAAAATGGATTAGCGACACTATTTGATGTTTGAACCTGTGTGTCAGTTAAATTAATGGATTAAAAGAAAGGACTGTTGGACGAGATCGATTTCTATACTCTGTTGGGGTTTGTCTGCGAAGGGGTGTTGTTGTCGCCCGAGGTATTAAAGATCGGGGTCGCCCGGTATGTTAAGACCGGGGTCGCCCGGTGTAAACGGAACCGGGGTCGCCCGGGAGATAGAGATCCGGGGCTCCCTAGGTAGCTTGCGACCGGGGCCTCCCGGAAGTGAGAAGACCGGGAGCACCCGGGGGATTATGAGTTAGGGGACTGTGGTACTTTTAGGATCGAATCCACACCCTCTATTAGTCGAATTTGATCTAGAAATCTATCGAAATATGATCGAGTAATTTAATGTAATTATGAATTGGAATGTAGGAATTCGATCCTTGCAAGGCTAGTGTTCGTGTGTGTACCAAGTTCCCACCAGCAGGTGAGTTCCCTTATTCTAAAACTCTTGAAATCTGGAAATTATCTTATTGACAATGTTTATTACGTTTACTGTTTACCGTCAAATATAATTTTGATCTGTAATGGATTGGATTTATTACAATATTAAGCTTGTGTACTTTCTTAATATTCCATCGTATGAGATTTGGTATTGCTTTATAAACTGAGCGCCATGGCTTGTCTTCAATCATCGTGGATGATTGAACCGTGTGTCTGGAATTCGTTTCCTTACAAACGGTAACGACATCGACTAGGGGGCCGTATGGGTATCTACTGGGGGGCCCCGAGAACGAGTTGTCCTGTAACCGGATCAAGGATTTCGACGTGGAACTAGTCACTTCCTGTGACATAAAGTTGTGAAATTAATCTTATAAATTTGATTTTGTTTTCTGTTGTTATAAAATGGACGAGGTTGGGAATTCACTAGACCTTCCAGTCTAAACCTCATTTCTACTTTTCTTAAAACCCATTTTCAGGTAACAGGGTTGCTTCTGGATCCTCAGAAGGGAAAGAGAAATGCTAAAAGTTATAAGATTTGGAAAGCGGGCCTTTGTAGCGGCGTAGACAAAAAATTTCTTTTATTATAGTTTCTCGGTTGTAGTAGAAAGGTGGAGTTTTAAACTATGTTGATCCTGTACTTCAGAAAAAATTTGTATTGGGACCCACGTTTGGGCATTATTACGCTTATATTATTGTTGTTGATTTTTGGGATGTTGCAATTTTGTAACTGAGATTCACCAGAGGAAACATATACTATTTCACCTCATGAAATAAAAACAGAATTTTTATAAATATGTTATTTCACCTCACGAAATCCAAACATAATGTTTATATATATATATATATATATATATGCTATTTCACCAATCAAAAATGATTTTCATCAGTAATTTAGTTCACCTCATGAAATCAAACACAATTTTCGTCTATACGTAATTTCACCTTATGAAATCAAACAAAATTTTTGTCTATATGTTAATTCACCGCATGAATCATACACATTTTTAGGAAATAACAGACCGACCAAGGAAGAGCTTTATGTGTTCGAAACGGGTGAAGGATTGTTTAGAGGGAACTTTCCGTGTCAAGTAAGCTCTCATGATGGGAGGTGGGGTGTTGATCTGTTCGGACAGGAGAAAAGGGTTTGGGTTAGAATTCTGAAAGGTGTAAATTCAAGGTTTAGAGAAAGATGGAATCTCATGACATCCCAATCGGGATTGAAGTAATTTGTTAGAGGAACCGATCGAGGAGAAAATGTAATTGGGTTATTGACCTGTAGGGGTCAAAATTTGAAATCATACGAATTATACATCAGGGCTCAAGGCGAGAACTTGGTGGGATAATCAATTAGCTAGGGGGTGAAACACCATAACTGGAAGTTGTTGTTGTTACGAGAAAGTGAACGGTAGATAAAGGTTGGATGCCATGATGATTGGGTGAGTGTAACAGTTGACTTCAATTGAGTGAATAGCCTTTAAGTGCAAGTAAGTACATGCATTGTGTCTGTAAAGGTATCTCGAGAGCTCAGTCATGGTTTAAAGGGTGATGCCCCACAACGAACTTCATGATTTGGAAATAATTCGACTCGTGCAAGAGGGCTTTAAAGAGGAAAGACAAACCTATTTTTGTGGCGTAATAAAATTTTACTTAAACTTAGTGAGTTGGGAAGTATATCACTTCTTTTCATGTTGAGATAAATGTGTTGCAAAACCTATGAACACATTTGGCAACAAGCCTTTATAAGCAAAATGAGTTTGAGACGATATTTTATAAGCGAGTATGAGAGTCATTTGTTTTATTCCGTGCAAGCGGTTTCGTTCAGAACTTTTCTAATCGTGTAAGGAAGTTTTCTCTCCATATTATGACTGTCGTGACGTCGTTTTAGTTATCAAGGTGATGTTTTACCAAAAGATTGCGCACAAACGATTTTTGAGATCGTTGTGCATGATTTTGAAGTTATGATAGTGCTGAGTCATGTGTGCTCAAAATGTTCTCAAGTGTTTTGACCTTTGAGTGTTCAATTGTGATAAATGTTTTATTTTATTTTATTTATTTATCGAGTCATCATGCATGAAGGCTATGAACTCATGAAGTCGTGAAAGTTATCGGATTAGGGACATGGAACGATTCGACCGTGGGGAATGTGCCGGCCAAGCTAATGTTAGATGATTTATGTGTTCAGTGTTCTTACTAAGGAAGAGGTGGGGGATATGGAAAATGTCGAAAATGGATTATGACATTGATGGTATTACCGTAGTTTGAAATATTGCTTGGTAAATTTGGCATGTTGTTGTAGGTGAATGGTCGTAATTGGGGTGAAAGACTTGAAGTCGTCCAAATGCCTATGTTAGTGAATAATAGTACTTGAAATGTTAAAGAGTATTGAGCCTAAATTGCTTGGAAAGGCCTGGTAAGTTAGACCTTGCATCATGTAGACCTTGAACCTCCTTCAAATAAGGATGGGGAAGTGTAAAATTAAATGCAGTGTGTTTGGGAAAGGAAGATGGCATTATTAACTCTTGTGCCAGAGATACAGTGGAAGTACGATCATGTCTATTATTTTTACGATGTAAGTAGAAGATGTTTAAAATATGCCGAGATAAGGGCGTCGACAGGAGTTGGATTTTACGAGTTTTATCTTCGTGATTCATTTGGATTGGAGAAGAGATGGAACCAGGGAATGGACTGGGTATTGCATGCGAGTAAGTGTATATGAAGACAAGTTTGATTATGTATGCGGATGACCGGAAGGACTTGGACTCGCCTCTCAATATATTCAAGTGTAACTGTGTTATGTTGTTGAGCATGAGGGGGTGTCTAAGTTATATAAAGAAGGTTGCTAAGGATGAGTTGATGGTATGATCAAGTGGGTGATATGTTATGCCAGATTAGACGTGTAAGTCCGCAACGTGATAATGGATTGTCGTGATAATTGGATTATGAATTTTTAGATTGTAATGTATGGCAAGGATAAGTGTAAATCTTGATTGGAAAATTTAAAAGGAAGTTTCAAATGGCGACAGTATAGAAGAAGAAATTGTATTCTTCTCGGCTACGGTGAACCCTGGGTGAGTTTATCTGTTTCCGACAAATCGTTGATGAGAAAATTTTATGTGGTTGGTTGTAGTGCCTTGTTGTGGATTGAAGTTCGACAGAGGAGGTGAAGCATTTTTGGGGATAAGTAAATCCCAGTAGTAAGATCGAATCTGTTAGGAGAAAATGAGGCTAGTATGTCGCCATAAGGGTAGTAATCTGAAAATGAGAAGTTCGCCCAGTGGAACAGGAAAATGTGGAGTATGGCTAAGAGAGTCAACTTTGCGAGTATATGAGCAGCACGCAAGAATATGAAGAAACTTTCGGTTATGGGTTGGTTATTATTATTTCCGCGTGTGTTGTCTTGTCTAAATCTTGCCACCTTGAGTAAGCCTTTCTTTGAAAGTGAGTGATCTATGGTTTCATAGAAGCAAGTAAAGCGATTGTTCGAGGTGCTCGAAGGGAAAGACCGGAGGATGTGAGTAATTGTTAGTGTGATAAGCATTCTGAGTGAGTGATTTTGACGTCGGGAAATTAAACTTGTATTGTGAGAAAGTATTGCTCCTCTTGTAGGGCAAGTGAAACCGGAATAAGACTAAGAGAGTTATGACTACGGGTGGGTTCGGTGGTAATCTGTTATATGTATGGGGGGAGCTAAACTCTTCGGCAGACTATTCGGGCAGTGAACATGTGGAATGCTTACGTTCTCAAGTATATGCAAATGTGCAAAGGGATAGGTGGAAATGATTTTTCGGTCGAATTGTGCATAGTATGGATAAATTGGTTATCAGTAATGTATTAGTAATCGATGTTAGGGATGGGAGTAGGTATTAATGCGATGTATATTTCCAGGGAGTATTGTGTTTAATATTGAGAATATCGAGATATTACATGGGTATGTGTCGCTTTACTTTAAAGAAGCGGACACTGAAGCGATTATAAATGTATGAGATTTGATAGATTCAGTGGAGTACTGTTTTGTGCCTTTGGGACTGACTCAGCTCGACAAGGGAATGAATTGGCAATAGATCGAAGGATGGTGTAAGGTTAAATATAAATATATGGATATGCAAAGGAATAAGTGTGTTTGATGCTTTGGTTTATGGGTGCATTGTGCGGTTGAATGGTTACCATCAAATAATTAGTGATCGACGTTGTGTTATAATCGAAGAGTTAGTAGTGTTGTGAGTGTTTTTTTAGGGCCTTGCTAAGTATTATGTTGTTGAATACAGGAATTTTCACCTGTAGCCTTAAGGGGGTAGATCAAGAGTGACCATGTGTCGAGTTGACAAGATGGGTATGTATTATTTTAGTCAGGAAAGGTTGAAGGTGACTCGTGTTTGTTGTAAGAGCTACACGGTTAAACGGCGGGAAGACGTAGGATTTCGGGTTGGAGTTGTTTGTTGTTTAAAGTATTCCTTCGGAAAGGGGTGGTGTGAGTTGGAAAGAAAGGAAAGTTGAGCCTGCGTTACATCGGACTGTTCGCGAGTGTAAGAGAAGTGAGGAAGTGTTGAACAAACTTGACCTACCGGATAAATTGCAAGGAAATCCACAGTGTACCTTCACAAGTTGAACGAGTCAGGGAGGCGGCGTACAAGTTGGAAGTACTTGAGGAGTTGAGAAGTATTCACAACACCTTTCACGTCTCAAATCTGAGAAAGTGTCTTGCAGAGGTCGATATGGTTGTACCTTTACAAGACATACGGGTGGATGAGAAGTTGAACTTTGTCGAAGAACCTGAGTCTATAGTGGATCGTAAGGTTAAACGACTAAGGACAAAAGATATTAGTCTAGTGAAAGTTCAATGGAAGTTCCATAAAGAGCGGGAAGTGACGTGGGAGTTAGAATCGACGATGTTGTCCAAATATCCGTATCTATTCGGCAAGGAAATTCCAAGGTCTGAATTCTTTTAACCGGGGGAGTGTTGTAACAACCGTCAACGTGGAACTTTTTGTTGTTCTTTTCTTTTATAAATAAATAATGTATAGGGTAAATGTGGAAAGTTAAGAAGTTAAGGGACCTTTATGGAAGATGGGATCATTTAGGACCTAAAACCCTAGGTTACTATTCATTTTTGGGGAATAGTATTCTGATGTGTGTGTGTGTGCGGCGACTCAAGGGAAAAGGGGAGGACTGATCGAAGCTTTGGAAATTCAGAAGTTTGAAAAGCAGAAACCGTAATCGTTGGGATTCATCTTCAGGAGGTAAGTATTGAATTAGAACCCTTGAAGCTCTACTTTGGCTTTTAAATTTATTTTATCGATTTAGTTCTTGGAGGATTGAAATGATTTGAGACTTGGAATCGAGTCTGGGCTTGGAATTTGGGAGTTAGTAAAATGGATTAGGAACACTATTTGATGTTTGAACCTGTGTGTATGTTTAATTAATGGATTAAAAGAAAGGACTGTTGGACGAGATCGATTTCTATACTCTGTTGGGGTTTGTCTGCGAAGGGGTGTTGTAGTCGCCCGGGGTATTAAGGATCGGGGTCGCCCGGTATGTTAAGACTGGGGTCGCACGGTGTGAAGGGAACCGGGGTCGCCCGGGACCGGGGTCACCCAGGAGATAAAGACTCGGGGCTCCCCAGGTAGCTTGCGACCGGGGCCTCCCGGAAGTGAGAAGACCGGGAGCACCCGGGGGGGTTATGAATTATGGGACTGTGGTACTTTTAGGATCGAACCCACACCCTCTATTAGTCGAATTTGATCTACAAAACTCACGGAATATGATCGAGTAATTTAATGGAATTATGAATTGGAATGTAGGAATACGATCCTTGCAAGGCTAGTGTTCGTGTGTGTACCAAGTTCCCACCAGCAGGTGAGTTCCCTTATTCTAAGACTCTTGAAATCTGGAAATTATCTTATTGACAATGTTTATTACGTTTACTATTTATCGTCAAATATAATTTTGATCTGTGATGGATTGGACTTATTACAATATTAAGCTTGTGTAGTTTCTTAATATTCCATCGTATGAGATTTGGTATTGCTTTATAAACTGAGCGCCATGGCTTATCTTCAATCATCAGGGATGATTGAACCGTGTGTCTGGAATTCGTTTCCTTACACACGGTAACGACATCGACCGTATGGGGATCTACTGGTGGGCCCCGAGGACGAGTGGTCCTGTAACCGGATCAAGGATTTCGACGTGGAACTAGTCACTTCCTGTGACATGAAGTTGTGAACTTAATCTTATAAATTTGATTTTGTTTTCTGTTGTTAAAAAATGGACAAGGTTGGGAATTCACTAGACCTTCCGGTCTAAACCTCGTTTCTACTTTTCTTAAAATCCATTTTCAGGTAACAGGGTTGCTTCGGTATCCTCGGAAGGGAAAGAGAAATGCTAAAAGTTATATGATTTGGAAAGCGGGCCTTAGTAGCGGCGTAGACATAAATTTTCTTTTATTATAGTTTCTCGGTTATAGTAGAATGGTGGAGTTTTAAACTATGTTAATCCTGTACTTCAGAAAAAATTTATATTGGGACCCACGTTTGGGCATTATTATGCTTATATTATTGTTGTTGATTTTTGGGATGTTACAATTTTGTAACTGAGATTCACCAGATGAAACATATACTATTTCACCTCATGAAATAAAAACAGAATTTTCATAAATATGTTATTTCACCTCACGAAATCCAAACATAATGTTTATATATATATATATATATATGCTATTTCACCAATCAAAAAATATTTTCATCAGTAATCTAGTTCATCTCATGAAATCAAACACAATTTTCGTCTATACGTAATTTCACCTTATGAAATAAAACAAAATTTTTGTCTATATGTTAATTCACCGCATGAATCATACACAATTTTAGGAAATAAAAAAACCCCAAATATTTTTTTTTGAAAGGCAGAATTATATAAAAACCACACAAAACAACAAACAAACCATCAATGACCACAAAAAGGAGTCCCAAGCCAATACCCCACTACTGAATGGTTTGCGAGAAATAAACCATCAAACAAAAGCCCCACCCTAAACTTGCAGAATCCCTTAACAAACATCAGCAACAAATTAAACAAAAACTAACACAAATAGTAGCTACCAAACCCACTCGAACCCACACAGCAGCCCCCACGTCTGGATCGAAATTCCGACACCCAACTGTTCATTCGATCCCCAACTCTCTTTTCAGCCGTTACTCGAAGAATTTCTACCATCGTTCTTCAATGATTCGCAGCTACTACTTGATTAGATCGCCTCACTTGGGTTAGAAAGCCACTCCACCCAACCGAACTTCCGACCTTTCACGTTGTTTGAGATCCATTTGTAGCATAGTCGTTGCATTTCAAAAAAACGATCCACCAATTTGCTTTTCTCATTTTTATGAACCACTTTGTTACGGTGAGACCATACCATATAAAGGATGCTCTAAATTGTTTCCTGCCAAAATTTCGGTTGCGAGAACGAACCTGTCACGGAAAAGTTAACATCTAATAAGTCTTGCAACGAATTGATGTTTTCTTCCTCATATATTGTTTCTCAAATATGGTTTCTCAAATTAAACAAAATCAGAAACGCTAGTGATAAATTGCTGAAATTGATCGACAAATCTTCACTTATCTCTCTTCGTCTACAGATTTTCTAAACGGACAAATAAAAAATCGATATTAAACTTCTCTCTTTCTCCTTCTTCTTTCAATTGTGACAGTTCATTTCATAAATTGAACCCTAATTTTCACGGATTTCGCCAGGGCTTACCCATTGTGGAAATTTCTTACGAGACTTTGTTGTTGATATGAAGGTCGGTGGTCATGTGTTTATTTGAAGGTAGGTGGTTGTTGACAGGGACTGCTCCTGCTCGATGGAAAGAGCCGCCTACCACACCTTCTTCTCACTCTAACAACTTGTCAGGATCAAATTCTCAACAAGAATTATGAATACTCAGAAACAATATTAAAGAAGTTGCGGAAAAACACTTTAATATTCAATAAACAGAAAAACAATGAAACAGTGAATCACAATCAACTTGTAAACTTTATTTAATGATTCAAGTTACAAGCTTTTCACTCACAACCTCAATCTTGAAGAACAGGCTCTTTCAAGACGAATTCTACTTCTCTAGAATTAGGAACGATGCCTTGAGGTTGATTCTCTCTCTAGAACAAAAACTCAGAATTATTTTCACAAAAGTTACTTAGCTATTCTAAACAAATCTATACATATATTGAAGAATAAAAGATAAAAAGATCTTCAATATAAACTTCCATCTTTATCTCCAACTTCCATGAATATCTTCAGTCCATCCAGCTGTCATCCTTCCATGCGAATTCTTTATCACATAAGCAGCATTATTCTTCAGTAGCATTAATACTCTGAGCATTATTAACTCCATCAGTACTAACCATGCTCAGCAGTATTAATCTCTTTAAGCAGTACTAACTTTGAACTAGCAGTACTAAACTTGTTGAGCAGCATTAATCTGCAACTAGCAGCATTAATCACAGAAGTACTAACTAGAAGTAGTAACTATTTTCTTCTAGCAACATTAACTTTACTTGTGCTGTACTTGTGCAATTCTTCAGTTCCCAACAATCTCCCCCTAACTTGACTTTTAGGAAGAGAAGTCAAGTTCTTCAGATCTGATCTTCAAGATGCTTTCAACACCTCACATTCAGTTGCCCAAATTTGGATCTAGGCCCAGACATTGATTGATAGTTCTTCTCACCACAATTCTGGCCATTTCTGAATCCTTAGTACATACTAGCTTAGCTTTCAACATTCCTACAAGTTTCTGCTTGCTATGATCATATATTTTGTCAACTAGGTAGTATTCATGATAACATTTATCAATTGTAATCATGTACACACCACAGTTTTCAAAAAGTATCCAATGATCAATCTTTTTGAACACATACTCATGATGAAGATCTTTAATCCTATGCACCACTTTCTCTGGATCAAAAATCATACATAAGTATTCCATTGCCACTTTGAGAAGATTTTCTTCAGTACCTTTCAACACAGGCTCATAGAGTTTCATTCCCACTTTGTACATTTCCTCTATGTCTGCTCTTGAACAACCTCTGATTACTCTCCCCCAGGTTGAATATGCTTCAAATGCACCACCATTTCTTTTGAGTCTAAAGAAATCCTTTCCATTGTCTCTTAGAATATCCCAAAAGATGATCTCTGGAGCCTTCATGGAAATTGGAACAGCCTGTACAGGTTTTACTATAGTCATATACAGCCCCACATGCTCATTTGATTGCTCTTTGGACTGTTCTGGGTTCTGCACAGGTTCTGCTGAAGGTGTAACTGAAGGTTCTGCTTCAGTTTCTGCTCTTTCTTCCACTCTTGGCCTTTTAGACTGCCTTTTGGAAGCAATTGTCTTCACCCTCTTTGCAGATTTAATTTCTATACCAGCATTCTCTTGTTCTTCCTTCATTTCTTCATCATTGTCCTTTGAAGGTGTGGTCTCCTGAGGGAATGGTTGTTGAATATTTAGGTCATGCCTTTCCTTCATTCTTCTTTCAGCTTTTTCCCTTTGAGATGAGTCCCCTTGAAGCTTGGCCATTTCTTTCTTGTACAGCTCCTCAACCTTGTTGTATGCCATGTTGGTAAACATTTCCCCTTTGACACCAATTGCACCTCTCAGGAAGTTAATCATTCTTCTTCTTTCCTGATTGGCCAAAAAGGTCTTAGAAGGTTGTCTTTTCTGCTTCATTACTGGCATTCTCTGCTTAGACACTTTCACAGAGCTTTTCTTGGCTTTAGTTTTTGCTTTTAAACTTTCTTGATACTCAGCATTTAGTTTTCTGGCCATTATCTTTGCAAGCTCTCTATCTGTTTCTGTTTGAATCTGTTCCTCCTTTTCCATTTTCTCTTGAAGCTGCTTTGCCATCTCCTCATCCATTTCAATCTGACTCCTCTTCTTTAAAGGCAGTTCAATTTCAATAAGCTTTTCCTTTCCTTTTCCCTTTGTATCTTTCAAAGTTTCTTTACTTGATTCTTTTCTTTTCTTTGAGCCTCCTCCTTCATTAATGATCACTCCCTTGGCCTTTTGACTAGCCTTAGGAGTGTCATTCTTGGCTTTAACCAATGTCTCTGCAATCTCCAGTTCCTCTACAGAGAGCCCTGTTACTGCTTCTTCTGTTTCTGCTGCTTCTTTTGTTTCAGCAGCATTAACTGTTTCTGCTGTTTCAGCAACATTAACAGTTTCTGCTGCTTGAGCAACTTCTGTTTCTGCTTCTATTGCATCCTCTGTCTCCCCCTCAACTTTAACTCTCTTTTCAGCTAAACTTTCTTTTTCTGTTTCCTATTCTTGCTTCTCCCCCTTGTTGGAAGCATCTTGAGCATTGTTCCTCTTCTTTAGAACAAACTGCTTTCTTGAGCATTGTTCCTCTTCTTTAGAACAAACTGCTTTCTCCTCTTCTTTTGCAATAACCTTGTCACCATTTTCTTTAGCTTGGCAATCTGGACTTGTTGGGATAGAACTATAAGTTTAAGTTCTTCTATATCTTTGCCCTGTTTGAGTACATCCATGTTGATGTTTCCCATGGTTTCCATCAATTCATAATAGTTATATCTGTCCTCACCTTCTCCAGAAGTGTTACCCTCTTTTGATGGATCATTGGATCTTTTTGTAGTGGAAGTCTTCTGCCTAGCAGAACCACTATCCACCCCCTTGGTTTCTTGGCACCTGGGACCTTTGGATGATTGCTCACCCAAAGTTGCCATGGGGAAGGTCTTATGTATGTTACCACTGACCTCCTCTGTGCTAGCAGGAGTAGTGGCAGCCTTAGCACCCATATGCTCAACCTCCACCTCAGTGAGCACCTCCTTGGGGTTGGGAGACACCCCTTTGGTTTCCCTATTGATATTCTCTAAGGGAGAATTCTCCCTTAGAGGGCTAGAAGGCTTAGTGGGTGATGGTACAAGAAGGGAAGGAGCCTTCTTTACCTGTTTCCTTGTATAAGTTTGGGTAATTGGAGAAGTGGGCTTATGAAGTAGGGACTGTGGGATAGATATAGAGTGGGAAGGTTGGGATTGGCTAGCAGTGGGATGGTCTAATGAGGTCCTTGACCCTGCTGCCATACCTTCTTCAGTGTGGGACACCACCATCATTGTAGAGAACAATGGGGTGTCAACTCCTTCCGAGTCCAGAGGGGATCTTTTCATGTTTGAAAAGACCTTACCTTTGGGAATTTTTGGTACATATACCCCATCAAAATGAGGTATATCCGTCAATTCATGGGTTATTACTTCTTGTACAAACCTGGGGTACATATAAAAACTCTTTTTACTTCCCAGGTTTGAGACAAGATCATTAAAAAGCATTTGAGAAAAATTGTACTTTCTGGCAGTGGCCAAGCACACCAAAGCATAAGCAATGGTGCTACTGAACTCACTCCATCCAGTAGTCTTTTTAGAGATACAATGCATAAGGGTATGGACAAAGAAGCGCCATTGGGGTGAAAATTTAGCTTTTGAGAACTTGAACACACCCAATGGGCCTCCATACCCCATTCTAGTAAGAGTTGAGAATAATTCCTCATTAGGAATAGAGGTTATACCTGCAGCATCGTATAGACGTAGACAGATGCGTATCACCTCTTCAGTAACTGTTAGGGGTTTTTCACATACCCTTGTTTTGATCATTTGGACACCATCTTCAGTAACAATGGTGGCATTAGCCCAAAATTGCCTTTGATGCTCTATGTAGATAGTTGGTCATACAGTGAGAGCATGGGCAATGTGGCTTGACCTGAGAAAGTCCACAATTTGGTGAAATCCATCGGCTTGTTTCAGTTTCTTTAGCATCGCAATCTCGTTGTGCTCGTCAATAAACACCCTTGAAGCCATCTGTACGCAAGGATTCTTGACTAGCGAGCACTGGATACTTGAGAGAAAAGAGTGAGAGAGAAGATGAACAATAGACAAAGAGTCGTTATGATCTTTTAGGCGGGGAAAGGGTATTTATAGCTTGTGGATTATAAGCAGTATTAACCCTAAAAATTTAGTGAAAGCAGTATTAACACTGAGCAGTATTAACTGAGAGCAGTATTAACTGAGAGCAGTATTAACTGAGAGCAGTATTAACTGAGAGCAGTATTAACTGAGAGCAGTATTAACTGAGAGCAGTATTAACTGAAAGCAGTATTAAATGAAAGCAGTATTAACTGAAAGCAATATTAACCACTAGCAGTATTAACCACTAGCAGTATTAACTAACTAGCAGTATTAACTGAGAGCAGTATTAACCACTAGCAGTATTAATTAACTAGCAGTATTAACTACTTAGCAGTATTAACTGTGCACTGGCAGTATTAAAAATGCACTGCAGTATTAAAAATGCACTGGCAGTATTAAAACTGCACTGGCAGTATTAAAACTGCACTGGCAGCATTTACTACACTTACACTTTTTGACACCATCCTTTTACTCATACTTTTTACTACTTTGTTCATCCCCTGATCCTTTTCTTCTTGATCCTTCATGATCATTACTCCCTCTGGAGTATTACTAACTTCAACCTGAAACACTTAAACACACAGGTTAGTAGTATCATGCTCAATGAAATCTTCCAAAGGCAACTTATCTTTTAACTCATGCCCTGAGCATTTATTATTACTTCCCTATGAATCAAATGCAACATGTCCTCCATCAAATCTTTTGAAGAATTTGAAGGAAGTCCATGTTACCTGTTGTGTGCCAAGAGCAACCACTATCTGCATTCCAAATGCTCTTCCTCTTGAGCTTTTGGTTGCCTTACACACTTGATAAATCAGTTAGTCTTGGAGGGAACCCAAGCCAAAGTGGTCTTGGGTTGTCCTTTCTCATCAATATAATCTGTAAGTTTAGTCTGGATGAGTTGTTTAGGAATCTCATGGCTGGAATACTTTGTCAAGATTATAGGCTTGACAGCATTACTACTAGAAGCAGCACTAGCCTTGTTAGCAGTACTAACTTGGTTAGCAGTACTAACTGAGTTAGCAGCACTATTTCTGTTAGCAGTACTATCTGGGATAGTAGTACTAACAGGTTTCTTTACAATTGGAACCCAAACCTGAACAAAGTTGTTTGCTTTCTTTGTCTTTAAATTACTTCTTGGCTTATTTGGAGTATTTTTCTTTATATTAGCAAACTTGTTCTGAGCATGAAACTTTTTAGGTGCTCTTTTCTCAGCCATTTGATTCCTTCTTTGATTCCTATAACCAGAAGAGTTTTGTGGTTGTCTTTGAAAAGTGACTCTTTGGTTAATAGGATTGAAATAACAGTATTTGGCAAGATGATTCAATTTGCCACAGATAAAACAAGGTTTTGGCCTGTTGATTTTACACAGATCAATCCCTTGTTTTTGTGCCCACTGATTATTCCAGTTTCTCTGATTTCCCCTTGGTTTATCATGTTTTTGGGGCTCAGATTTATTGCAAGGGACAGGATTCACAACTGTGGTCTGTTTGTAATGTACCTTACCAGACTTTCCCTCTGTCTTCTCTATGTCCATAGATTTGACCCAAGTTTTTCCACATCCCTCATTGGTGATAATGTGATTTTCTAGGGGAATCTCACCACTCACAATGTTCTCCTTACTCTTATCATTAGAGTTTTCGTCTTCAGAATCTGTTTCAACCACCACTTTGTCTAATGGATCTACCTTAGTGGCTTCATCAGACAATTCCTTCCTATTCTTGGTCTCTAGCAAGTCTGATATAGGAGGGATGTAATTGTTGTTGTATGGTGGTGGTGTGGTATTATAGCCTATTCCTCTTCTAAGTTTGTCATGGATTTGAGTTTGGAGCAAAGAGTCCATTGCTTTTGAAGCATTGGAAAATTTCTCAATATCCAGCTTGGCTTTCTCAAACTCACTCTTTATTTTCTCATTCTCCTCTTCTTTCTGTTTCAGCTTCAACTCATACTGATCTTTCTCCCACTTCCAGTAGTTGGTGTCATATGAGTGTTGGAGTTCATTGGCTTGGAAACTCTTAATCTGTTCCTCAAAACTCTCAACAATTTTTGCATAGTCTTTTATATCTCTCTTTAATCTTTTAAGGTCATCACTCATTGTCTGGTTGTGATCCCTGTACCTTTTAACAGTTTCAATACAGGATTTAGAACAAAGATTAGATGTTACCTCTGTAGGAATTTCTGAGCTTGAAGACTCTGAACCTTTAGCCATGATGATGTGATTTTGAATGTAGGTTTCTGAGAATACTGGCTCTGATACCACTTGTCAGGATCGAATTCTCAACAAGAATTATGAATACTCAGAAACAATATTAAAGAAGTTGCGGAAAAACACTTTAATATTCAATAAACAGAAAAACAATGAAACAGTGAATCACAATCAACTTGTAAACTTTATTTAATGATTCAAGTTACAAGCTTTTCACTCACAACCTCAATCTTGAAGAACAGGCTCTTTCAAGACGAATTCTACTTCTCTAGAATTAGGAACGATGCCTTGAGGTTGATTCTCTCTCTAGAACAAAAACTCGGAATTATTTTCACAAAAGTTACTTAGCTATTCTAAACAAATGTATACATATATTGAAGAATAAAAGATAAAAAGATCTTCAATATAAACTTCCATCTTTATCTCCAACTTCCATGAATATCTTCAGTCCATCCAGCTGTCATCCTTCCATGCGAATTCTTTATCACATAAGCAGCATTATTCTTCAGCAGCATTAATACTCTGAGCAGTATTAACTCCAGCAGTACTAACCATGCTCAGCAGTATTAATCTCTTTAAGCAGTACTAACTTTGAACTAGCAATACTAAACTTGTTGAGCAGCATTAATCTGCAACTAGCAGCATTAATCACAGAAGTACTAACTAGAAGTAGTAACTATTTTCTTCTAGCAGCATTAACTTTACTTGTGCTGTACTTGTCCAATTCTTCAGTTCCCAACAAACAACCACAGTCCCTTCTCTTGACGTTGAGATAAATGCACATAAGGAGGGACAGTGGGATTTCATCAAAGAGGCGGTTGGAGGAGAGGTTGAGAACGGCGAGGTTGACGAGGTATTGAAGTTCGTTGGGGATAGGTTCAATGAGGGAGTTGTTAGAAAGGTCTAAAGATTGGACATTGGTGCAGTTAGAGATGCAGGGTGAGATGGAGCCACAATTAAGGGAGATGTAGGGTGAGAAAAAATCAAAGAATGTTGGCTGTAAGAAAAATCCTAATTTCCCCTTCCATTTTCTAAATTATATGTGAGATTAGACATAAATTTTACTAATATTACAAAAATGTCACTATGCATAATAACCTTTGATTAAAACTCTTTAATGATTGATATTAGTCCCCACGGTCCTCAACCTTTTTACGATTCTCATTTGATTACCGTCATATATATATATATATATATATAGGGTTGGGTTATTTTGTTAACCCAATTTATTGTACTAACCTTATTAACCCAAATAATAACCCTTGATCATAGAATGAACGGTAGAGATTAATCAAACTTAAATAAATTAATTATAAAAAAGTGTCAGGATCGAATTCTTAACAAGGATTATAAATACTCAGAAACAATATCAAAGAAGTTTGCGGAATAACACTTTGATATTTAATGAAACAGTAAACAAACAGTAAATCTGATGAATAACTTGCAAACTTATATTGAATGATTAAAGTTACAAGATTACATACACAACCTCAATCTTGAAGAACAGACTCTTTCAAGACGAATTCTACTTCTCTAGAATTAGGAACTATGCCTTGAGGTTGATTCTCTCTAAAACAAAAACTCAGCATTAAAGTTCTATCTAACTATTCTAAGCAATTATATTTATACTGAATAATAAAAGATAATTACAAAACTTAAAAAGATCTTCAAGATAATCTTCATAATTATCTCCAAGCTTTCCATGTATATCTTCAGACGCGGTCTCTTCAATATTATCTTCAGTTTATCTCAGAAGCAGTATTAATTACCTTAGAAGTATTAACTGAATCTTGGCAGCATTAACTACTAAGCAGCACTAACCTCTAGCAGTACTAACTAGCTAAGCAGTACTAACTTTGATTAGCAGTATTAATTCTACTAGAAGTAGTAATACCTAGCAGTATTAATCTTTGAAATCCTCTGGCAGCACTAACTCTGAACTAGCAGCATTAATGACTTAGTCACATCTTCAGTTCCCAACAATCTCCCCCTAACTTGACTTTTAGAAGAGAAGTCAAGTTCTTCAGATGCTTCCAAAACCATCAGTGATTCAAATTTCAGTGTTTGCATCTAACCCCAAACTCTGATTCATTGTTCTTTGGATCAAATACTTAGCCATTTCTGAATTTTCAACACATCCAAGCTTCTTCTTCAACATTGAATGAAGTTTCAATCTGCTATGGTTGTATACTTTATCCACTAGGAAGTATTCTATGTGATTTCTATCCAAAGTCACATAATATACTCCACTAGTTTCATATAAAGTCCAACTGGTAACTGCTTGAAAAACATTCCTTATTATCTCCTCCACTTCATTAGATTTGAACATCATACACAGATACTCCATCACCAGTTTTGTAATTGAAATTCCTGGAGCTTTTAACTTATCTGTGTACAACTTCATCCCTATATCAAACATTTCTTCAATATCTGATCTTGAGCATGTTCTGACAATTTTAGCCCAAGTACTGTAGACTTCATATTTTTCATCTTTCCTCTTCAGCCTAATGTACTCTTTTCCATCTACCTCTAGTACATCCCAGTGAATAACTTCAGGAGGTTTAACTCCTACTGGTTCTGCTGAAATTGGTTCAGGCACTTTGTCCATCACAACCATGTACATCTTTACATCCTCAGTGCTCAACTGCTCTTTCTTTTCTGATGGTTCAGGTGCCTCTTCTTCTCCAGCAACCTTTTTCTCTTCTTCTATTCTGGGCTTCTTTACAGTTTTCTTTTTCCTAGCCATCATCTTAGTTCTTTTCAGAATCCTTTGACTTTGCCTTAAAGTAGCTTCCTTCTTCTTTTCTACCTTTTCTTTTGTAGGAGTTCCCTCTTCACTTTCAGGGAAGGGTTGATTGATATTCACATCATGTCTCTCCTTGGCTTTCTTTTCAAATTCCACTCTATCCTTTTCATTACTCTTCAGCTTTCCCATTTCTTTCTCATAGAGATCCTTGATTTGATCAAAAGTCATCTTCACAAACATTTCTTTCTTTACACCAATTGCACTCCTCAAGAAAGTTATCATCTTGTTTCTTTCCTGAGTTGCAAGGTAAGTTTGTGAAGGTCTTCTCTTCTTTGCACTTGATCTGGCCATCATAGCCTTTCTCATGCTTATAGCTCTTTGCTTTGCTTTTTCTGTTTCCAACCCTTTCTGAAAAGCTTCATTTAGTTCATTTGCAAGTGCTCTGGCTATTTCTCTGTCTTTCTCAACCTGCTCTTTTTCTGCTTGATCTATTTCTTCTTGCAGTTTCTTAGCTAATGCTTCATCTGACTCAACCATCTTTTGCTTTTTGGATGGTTGATCAGATTCTATCATCTTTTCTTTTCCCTTTTTCTTTGCATCTGCAACCATTTCTTTCTTTTCTGTTTCTTTGCTCCCCCTTCATTTATGACCACTCCCTTTGCTTTGGGAGTGTCATTCTTTGCTTTAACAAGCATTTTTGCTACTTCAATCTCTGCTGGTGTTAACCCTGTTACTGCTGCTTTTGAAGTTTCAGCAGCACTAACAGTTTCTGCTGCTGGGGTTGTTACTGCTGCTGGTACACCTTCATCTTTTTCTTCATCAAACTCTCCTTGTACTTCAATAAACTCCCCTTCAATCTGTTGATCTGACTTTTCTGAGCTTGAAATCTCCCCCTTTTTGGAAGCATTGTCAGTTTCCTTTTTGGTTACCCCCTTTCCCCTCCTTAGAACAAATTTACTTCTTCTTTTCTTGGCCATGAGCTTTCCCACCAGTTGCTTGAGTTTGGAAATCTGCTGTTGTTGGGAGATGACCACTTGCTGCAAGGCTTTGATTTCTTTTCCTTGATTAACCACATCAACATTGATGTTGGCTATTGTTTCCATCAATTCTAAGTAAGTATAGATGTCCTCACCTTCTTTGGGTGTTTTACCCACCCTTGAAGGATCATTGGAATCTTTTTCCATCAATCCAACAGTTTCAGATCTGTCCTCACCCTTTTTGGATGTTTTGCCCATCCTTGAGGGATCCTTGGATCTTGTAGTAGTGGCCTTCTGCCTAGCAGAAGCACCAACTACCCCCTTGGTTTCTTGGCACCGGGGTCCTTTGGTTGATTTCTCAGCCAAAGTTGCCATGGGGAAGGTCTTAGAGATGTTACCACTATCCTTCTCTGTGCTAGCAGAAGTAGTGGCAACCTTCTCACCCATATGCTCCTCCATCTCCTGAGAGAGCACCTCCTCAGGGTTGGGAGACACCCTATGGGATTCCCTTTGGATATTCTCTATTGGAGAATGCTCCAATAGAGGGCTTAAAGGTGCAGTGGGTGATGGTACAAGAAGGGAAGGAGCCTTCTTTACCTGTTTCCTTGTACAGGTTTGGGTAATAGGAGAAGTGGGTTTATGAAGTAGGGAATGTGGGATAGATATAGAGTGGGAAGGTTGGGATTGGCTAGCAGTGGGATGGTCTGAGGAGGGCCTTGACCCTGCTGCCATACCTTCATCAGTGTGGGACACCACCATCATTGTAGGGAACATTGGGGTGTCAACTCCTTCCGAGTCCCTAGCAGATCTTCTCATATTTGAGAAAACCTTGCCTTTAGGGGGTTTAGGTACATATACCCCATCAAAGTGAGGTATATCCGTCAATTCATTTGTGATAACTGCCTGTACAAACCTGGGATACATGAAGAAACTCTTCTTGTTGTCCAGGTTTGAGACAAGATCATTGAAGATCATCAGAGAAAAATTATATTTTCTAGCAGTAGATAAACAAACCAAAGCATATGCAATGGGACTTCTAAATTGGCTACAGCCAGTGGTTTTCTTGGAAATACAGTGCATCAGGGTATCAACAAAGAACCTCCATTGGGGTGAAAATTGTGCTTTAAAAAACTTGAAAAACCCCAATTGGCCTTCATACCCCATTCTGGTGAGGTTTGAAAACAAATCCTCATTTGGAATAGAAGATATACCTGAAGCATCGTCTAGACGTAGACAGATGCGAATGGTCTCCTCAGTAACTGTCAAGGGTTTGTCACAAACCCTTGTTTTGATGCACGACACTCCATTTTCAGAGCTAGTAGTGGCATTGGCCCAGAACTGCCTTTGATGCTCTATGTAGATGGTAGGAGACACAGTGAGAGCATGAGCGATGTGGCTAGACTTCAGAAAGTCGACTATCTGGTGAAAACCTTCACCTTGTTTTGGATTTTGAAGCATGGCGATCTCGTTGTGCTCATCAATAAATGCCATTGAAGCCATCTGTATGCAAGAATTCTTGACTATCGAGTACTGGATACTTGAGAGACAAGAGTGAGAGAGAAGATGAACAGTAGACAATGAGTCGTTATGATCTTTTAGGCGGGGAAAGGATATTTATAGCTTTTGGATTAGAAGCAATATTAACCTTAAAAAGATACTAGAAGCAGTGTTAACAGTGAGCAGTATTAACTACTAGCAGTATTAACTGAGAGCAGTATTAACTACTTAGCAGTATTAACTAACTAGCAGTATTAACTGAGAGCAGTATTAACCACTAGCAGTATTAACTAACTAGCAGTATTAACTGAGAGCAGTATTAACCACTAGCAGTATTAACTAACTAGCAGTATTAACTAAGAGTAGTATTAACCACTAGCATATTAACCACTAGCAATATTAACTAAATAGCAGTATTAACTGAGCACTGGCAGTAGTAACACTGTACTGGCAGTACTAAAACTGTACTGGCAGTGTTAACCATACTTACACTTTTAAGCTTGTGATAAACTGAGTACTGCTATACATTTCCTGAGAAATAAAGTTAGTAACACCAAGAATAACCAATATACAGGTATTGAACCACATTTTAAGTAGGATCTTATTCAGAGTTGATCATTCCCGCACTTGTTACCAAGAAAGTGAATCTACCCACGTCAAAGGCTTTGGTGAATAGATCAGCAAACTGGTTATCAGTATGAACTTTTACAACTTGAATAAGCTTCTTTTCATTGCAGTCTCTTATAAAGTGATACCTGATCTCAATGTGCTTTGTCTTTGAGTGCTTGACAGGATTATTAACAATGCTAATAGCACTGCTATTATCAATAAAGATTGGAGTGTGTAGAAAGGTTACCCCATAGTCCAGCATTTGATTCTGAATCCATAAGACTTGAGAACAGCAACTTGCAGCTGCTATGTACTATGCTTCTGTTGTAGATGTGGACACTGTGGTTTGTTTCTTGCACTGCCATGAAACTAGTCTTGCACCCAAAAACTGACATCCTCCAGAAGTAGATTTTCTGTCCAAGTTTGCTCCACCTAAGTCACTGTCTGAGTACGCAAGTAGGTCAAATGATGAGTCATAAGGATACCAAAGTCCCAATCTAGGTTGCCTTTTGAGATATCTGAATATCCTCTTAACGGCTTGATAGTGTGATTGCTTTGGCCTAACTTGAAATCTTGCACACACACAGACTGGAAACATTATATCTGGCCCAGAGGCTGTAAGATACATGAGAGAACCAATCATGGATCTATAGTGATGAACATCCATATTCTCCCCCTCAAGATCTGCTGTTATCTGCTTGTGTGTCTCCATAGGTGTGCTGGCAGGCTTTGAGTCTGAGAAACCAAACTTGTTTAGAATGTCCTGCACATACTTGGATTGACAAATAAAAATACCATCTGACTTCTGTTGGACTTGGAGTCCAAGGAAGAAAGTAAGTTCCCCCATGGAACTCATTTTGAACCTTTGATGCATGAGATCCTCAAACTCCTTGCACATATTGTCTCTTGTGGATCCAAAGATGATATCATCTACATAGATTTGGACCAGCAAGATGTCCTTCTTCTTTCTCTTGATGAACAGAGTCTTATCAATGACTCCTCTTTCAAAGCCATTTTCCAAGAGATAGGATGACAGAGTGTCATACCATGCTCTTGGTGCTTGATGCAGTCCATAAACTGCTTTCTTCAGTTTGTATACTCTGTCTGGATAGTTTGGATTTTCAAACCCTGGTGGTTGACAGACATATACTTCTTCTTCAATTGATCCATATAAAAATGCACTTTTTACATCCATTTGATAGACTTTGAACTTCATATAAGAAGCATAGGCCAGGAACAATCTGATTGTTTCTATCCTAGCCACTGGTGCAAATACTTCTTCATAATCTATTCCTTCTTCTTGTGTATACCCTTGAGCCACCAACCTTGCTTTGTTCTTTATTACTATTCCTCTCCCGTCTCTCTTATTTCTGAAGACCCATTTTGTGCCTATTGCTCTTTGACCTTTAGGAAGGTCTACCAGATCCCAAACATCTTGCAGCTTGAATTGGAGCAGCTCTTCTTGCATAGCTTCTATCCAACTGGAATCTTTCATAGCATCATGAGCCTTCTTAGGCTCAAGTTGGGATAGAAAGCAAGAGAGCACTGTATGCTGTTGGTCTTGTATATCTTGCAGCCTGCTTTGATTTCTAGTCATCATAGGAGAAGAGATATCTCCTATTACCAATTGAGGAGGATGATTCTTTTGTGTTCTTGTTTGATGACTAGGTTCTTCATTTAGTCCCACCTCTAGATTGGAGTCATTCAACTCAACTGAGGTGATGTCAGCAGCTACTTCTGGTTCTTTATTCTCTTGATTC
Source organism: Arctium minus (assembly GCA_954870635.1). Lineage (NCBI taxonomy): Eukaryota > Viridiplantae > Streptophyta > Magnoliopsida > Asterales > Asteraceae > Arctium > Arctium minus. The sequence goes on from OX941084.1 coordinate 52,027,173, forward strand.
TCTTGATTCTCCTTATCTCTCCTTTCTTCTTCACTCTGATTTGGTTCAGTAGATGGCTCCTTTTCACAGTCTTCAATAGGATCCACTGTAGGTATGGGAAAAATTACAGACTGAGGTATATTTTCTTGAACTTGTGTAGTCCCTGATCCTCCACTACCTGGTCCTGCATAATCATCACTACTGAAACCAAAAGAGTTAGTTAGTGAATCAATGTCAAACAGCCACTGAGGACCAGACCCAATAGGATTTGGTGTGTTCTCATTGCATTTGACATTATCACTTTCCTCAATTATTCTAGAAGAAGTATTAAAAACTCTGTAGGCTTTACTTTGAGATGAGTAACCCACAAGGAATCCATCATCTGCCTTGCTATCAAACTTCCCTAAGTGAGATTTAGTATTGAGAATTGTACAAGGACACCCAAATGGTTTAAAAAATCCAATAAAGGGTTTTCTTTTATTTAAAAGCTCATAAGGTGTCTTGTTCTTTGGCTTGACCACTAGCACTCTGTTTTGGACATAACAGGCAGTATTAACAGAAAGTAATTGACAGTTTTGAATCAGCTAACAGAGATCTAGCAACCTCAATTAGTGTCCTATTCCTTCTCTCAGCAACCCCATTTTGTTGTGGAGTCCTAGGAGCACTATATTGTCTCTCAATGCCTTTTTCTTCACAAAAGTTGTTTAGATCAAGATTTTTAAATTCAGTTCCATTGTCTGATCTAATGACTTTTACTTTTTGATTAGTTTGGTTTTCAATTCTTAGAATAAAGGATTTGATCAGTCCACTTGTCTCATCCTTAGTCCTTAGAAAATATACCCAAGTAAATCTGGAGTAATCATCAACAATAACTAGGCAATATGATTTCTTCCCTATGCTCATCACATTTGTAGGGCCAAACAGATCCATATGTAATACTTGGAGACAAGAAGAAATTGAATTTAACTCTTTGGTCTTATGAGAAGTTTTGTGTTGTTTGCCTTTAAGACAAGCAACACAATGATCATCACATGAAAAGACTTTTGATGGTAAACCTCTTACAAGGTTGTTTTTAACAAGTTTGTTCATTGTCTTGAAATTCATGTGACACATCCTTCTGTGCCAAAGAGAGAATTCATCCACAGAAGCTTTTGAAACAAGACAGTTTAGGGATGAATCACTTGAAACATTGTCCATATCTAGACAGTAAACATTGTCCTTTCTTGGAGTTCTAAGTAGTATCATGCTTTCATCAACTACCTTGAATCCTGGAGCAAGGATCATACATTCTGTATTTGTAAATAATATACTATGTTGTTTGTCACAAACCTGTGATACACTTAACAGGTTGTACTTTAACTGATCAACATAGTAGACATCCTCAAATGTCATCTTACCTTTTGTGACATTACCTTTTCCACTTATTTTTCCACCTGCAAGATTGTCTCCAAATGCAACATGTCCTCCATTGATATGCTTGAAATCCTGAAGGCATGACATGTTGCCTGTCATGTGCCTAGAGCAACCACTATCCACATGCCAGATGCTCTTCCCCTTGAGCTGTTGGTTGCCCTGAACATAAGATAAATCAGTTAGTATGGATTAGGAACCCAAGCCAAAGTGGTCTTGGGTACCCCTTTCTCATCAAAATATTTGCATTCCTTTTTGACAAGATTTTTAAACTTTGACTCCTCATTGCTGGAGTACTTTGTCACAATAATGGGTTTTGCAGCACATTTGCTAGAAGCAGTACTGGTTTTAGAAGAACTAACTGCATTAGCAGTACTTGCATGCTTAGTAGTATTAACCTTGTTACAAGTAGTAACTGCATCAACAGCAGTAACTGTGTTAGCAGTAGTAACCTTTGAAGAAGTACTAACAGTATTAGAAGCATTAATCTTCTCAGCAGTACTAACACTGGTAGCAGCAGTATTGCTCCTGGCAGCACTATCCCTGTCAGCAGTATTATTGGATGTAGCAGTACTAACAGTTTTAGTGCTTCTGGGCACCCACATTTTAATACTCTTTTTTTAAAACCTTTTTCTTCATTTAGCCTTTGGTTTCAACAGATTTCTTAGCCACATGTTTCTTTCCAGCCTTCCTATAACCAAAAGGTTTTTGCACACATCTTTGAAAGCTCATTCTTTGGTTAATAGGATTAAAGAAACAGTACTCAGCCAAATGATTTAACTTGCCACATATGAAACATGGTTTTGGTCTGATTATCTTACTCAGATCAACTCCTTGTTTCTGAGCCCATTGATTATTCCAGTTTCTTTGATTACCTCTCTTTGTACTAGAATTTGGGCTCTCAGTTTTATTGCAAGCACACTGTTTACAAGGGCCAGGATTCACAACCGTGGTCTGTTTGTAATGGACCTTGTTAGCCTTTCCTTTGGTCTTTTCTATCTATTTAGACTTGACCCAGATTTTTCCACATCCCTCATTGGTGATAATGTTGTTTTCTAAGGGTATCTCTTTACTCACAGCATTATTCCTATTCTCACTAGCTTCTTTCTCAGTCAGATCCTTAACCACCACCTCATCCAAAGGATCTATCTTAAATGCTTTCTCAGACAAGTCCTTTTTCTCCTTGGTCTCTAACAGGTCTGATGTAGGAGGGATATAGTTGTTGTTATAAGGAGGAGGTGTGTTGTTGTATCCAACACCAGGCTTCATCTTATCATGAATCTGAGCCGTTAGAAGAGAATCCATTGCTTTTGAGGCATATGAAAACTTTTCTATATCAAGCTTAACCTTAGCTAATTCTTCTTTCAACTTATCATTCTCTTCTTTGGATTTAGACAGTTTGGTCTCTAACTCATTCTTTTCCCACTTCCAGTAGTTTGTGTCATAAGAGTGTTGAAGTTCATTGGCTTGAAAGCCTTTGATTTGTTCTTCAAACCTCTCCACTATCAACACATAATCTCTTCTGTCCTTTTATAATCTTTTGAGGTCATCACACATGTTTTGGTTGTGATCCCTGTACCTTTTGACAGTATCTATGCAAGATTGAGTACAAAGATTAGAACTTACCTCAGAGGGAAGATCAGATACCTCTGCCATAAGAGCTTGATTCTTAATGGCTTCCTCAGCTTGGTCACTCCAGTCAAACCCCATTCCTTGTTGAGAAACAAGGGCTTGAGCAGAGTTCTTGTTTTGATTGTAGCCTCCATTCTGGGCTTGTTGGTGGTTGTTATTTGGCACACCACTTCTGCATTCTCTAGCAAAGTGTCCCTTCATGTGGCACTTATAGCATTCCACCTTTGTCTTGTCAAAACCAGCACCATCTTCTCTTCTTTGAGAGAAGTTGTTCCTCCCAGTTCTTTTAATAAACTTCTTCACCCTCATAGATAACATGGCCATCTGCCATTTAATGTCCATCTCCTCCAAGTCATTAGGGTGAATTTGTTCCAGATCATCATTAATCAAAGAGTTGTTGCTATGACTTGACAAAAAGGCTTCAAAGACAGTTTCAGTGCCTTTTTCTGAATTCACTCCACTAGCAGCACTAACTGCTTCAGGATTGGCAGTAGTATCAGCAGATGCTGATAGAAGTGCTGCATTATGAATATACCCAGTGGGCTTCTTCTTAGCTTCTACCTCTGATTAAAAAACTCTTAGATCATTATAGAGATCATATAGTTCCTTCTCTTCCAAATTGTCACTCTGTCTATATGAGACAGTGTACATAGTCCATTCTTCTCCAAGAGATCTGAGGAATTTCCTGTTGATATCATCTTGCTCCATCTTCACTCCCACAGTAGCCAGTTCACCAATAAGCTTGTTGAACCTGTCAAAAGTTTGAGTCATGGACTCATTCTTTGAAGAAGTGAAGTTCTCATACTGCTGCTTCAGAATATCCCTTTGATTTCTTTTGGTGCTTTTAGTTCCAGCAAATCTTTTCTCTAGAGCATTCCAGAGAATCTGAGCATCTATGCAGTTACAGAATTGATGCTGATATTCATTGGGGATGGCCAAGAGCAGTGTACTCAAGGCCTTCATCTCTGTCTGTCTAATCTTTCTCTCACCATCTGTCTTTGGTGGAGATCTCTTACCATCTGCTCCAAACTGACCTTCAGTAGAGGGGCCAATCTCAATGACATCCCACATTGAGTAGTCAGTAAGGAGAATGTATTGCCTGATTCTGATCTTCCACATGTCAAACTCATTGGGTTTGAGCATTGGAACCTTAAAGACAAGAGTACTGTTTGATTCTGCAAAGTTTTCCATGATGAATGAATGAATGTTTCTGAGAGAACCGGCTCTGATACCACTTGTCAGGATCGAATTCTTAACAAGGATTATAAATACTCAGAAACAATATCAAATAAGTTTGCGGAATAACACTTTGATATTTAATGAAACAGTAAACAAACAGTAAATCTGATGAATAACTTGCAAACTTATATTGAATGATTGAAGTTACAAGATTACACACACAACCTCAATCTTGAAGAACAGACTCTTTCAAGACGAATTCTACTTCTCTAGAATTAGGAACTATGCCTTGAGGTTGATTCTCTCTAAAACAAAAACTCAGCATTAAAGTTCTATCTAACTATTCTAAGCAATTATATATATACTGAATAATAAAAGATAATTACAAAACTTAAAAAGATCATCAAGATAATCTTCATAATTATCTCCAAGCTTTCCATGTATATCTTCAGACGCGGTCTCTTTAATATTATCTCCAGTTTATCTCAGAAGCAGTATTAATTACCTTGGAAGTATTAACTGAATCTTGGCAGCATTAACTACTAAGCAGCACTAACCTATAGCAGTACTAACTAGCTAAGCAGTACTAACTTTGATTAGCAGTATTAATTCTACTAGAAGTAGTAATACCTAGCAGTATTAATCTTTGAAATCCTCTGGCAGCACTAACTCTGAACTGACAGCATTAATGACTTAGTCACATCTTCAGTTCCCAACAAAAAGTAAATTGAGTAATTAATATTATGAACTTGTGCGTTTGAGGGTATTTTGGGGGAACCCATCTCTTTTTCAATTTGTAACCCCCACATAGTAATTAATATAGGGTTGAGTAATTAATATATTGAACAATGAATGAAGACATAAGACATATTCATGAACAAATATGAAACTCTCCAACTCTATCAAACATGGAGGTCATTTGTTTGAATGCACATGATCGATGAACTTTAATGTTCTTGGTGTCCATTTGAGAAATGTATGAAATGAACAATAATGCTCATATATGAAACACTTCTACTCTATGAGCACATGCACTCACTCATTTTTAATAAATATGTACTATGTTCATGGTTGTTCATATAAACAAATATGAACATAGGAACACTCCTACTCTATCAACCGTGGAGGCCATTTGTTTTGGATGCACATGATCGATGAACTTTAGTGTTCTTGGTGTCCATTTGAGAAATGTATGGAATGAATACTAATGAACATGGTTCTGAACACTTCGACTGCAGGACATGGAGATCTGATTGGTTTGCATGTTCATGAACACTAAATTTTTGGATTCACGTGTATTCATGTGTGGTAAAAGAATGTATGGTTTCTCAAATTTAAAGTTTATTCATGTTCATCAAATAAAATTAAGAAAATTATAAGATTTGTAACTCCTCATTAAATAAATGTTACTAATATATAAAATACCATTCATACCCCTATTTATATGTTGCACATGCATGTCAAACCACTAATGAATATGCCTTTTTTATTGGTTGAAAATGGTTAGTAAAGTTAACAAGAATTAAGAGGATAACAAAATAACCTCTCTCTCTCTCTCTCTCTCTATATATATATATATATATATATATATATATATATATATATATAGAGAGAGAGAGAGAGAGAGAGAGGCGTTTATTTTACAAACCACGCCATTAGTAAAAACTGTGCAAATCAATCTCACTCCTTGATTTCTTTGATATACTGTTGAAACGAAAGAGCGATATTTTTTGTAACAATTCGATTTTTTTTTCGGTTTGAATTATTAGAAATAGATAATCCAGTTTTTTACATATTTTTAACTATTTATTTTTTATTTTTGGTTTTAGTTTTTAATCTTCAGTTTTAATTGTTGGTATGCGATCTTTCTGTAACAATTTGAATATTTATATTTTATTCATATTCTTTTAGATGTTTTTTCGGATTTGAAGTTGTTTTGGTTTTACCAGTACAAAAACCAATTTCATTCATGGTAATGCCAAAAATCGTCCAACGGAAGATTTAAGGTCGGTGTGAATCTTTATCCAACTAAAGAAAGTAATCAGGCGACAAGTCGTGTGACAATAGTAAAAATAAAGAGACAAGAGAATTGGTGACGCAGAAAAACCTCAACGAGGAAAAAACCACGGACGACAAGTAGAGGCCGTCGAGCACTATGATCGCCAAACAAGGGCGACATCCTTATGTATTACAGTGTTTTATACGATAACTATGAAATACAAGAATAAAACTAGTAACAAGTATGGGTTGTGTATGAGACACTTCGATCGTGTGTATAGTACTGAGATCATGTAGTACAATAGAGAGTGATTGCGAGAATTCTTCGTGTAGCTTGTAATATCGGAGCTCTGTCGTTGTAGTTGTCGTAGTTGTTCGAATGAAGTGTATATCTTGGGTATTTATAGTCTTTGATCTTCATAAATATGTCATTGAATCTTTGGTGTAACGGTCGAAGCTCCATAACGGCTTTAATGGCTTTGGTCGGTTATAGTCGTTGGTCTTTAAGAGCATTAAACCTGCATTAAATAAACAAAAGAAGAACGTTGGGTCGTACGTTAGTGTAATCGTGGTCGAGAATAACCTTGTGATGGTCGTGCAACTAACACTCGACCGACGTCCATAAAGCGATCGACAAGTATTATAAATATGTTTGGTCGACAAGACCTTATCTTAATACAAGATTAGTCGTATGTAATGTACATTTGTCATGGTCTTGTATTTTTTACCCAAACAGTTTGCCCCCAAAATTTAAAATGAGGTGGCAATTTTTGATTTTTAAATTTTTTGATGAAAAAGTTGGTCGCCACGTGTCACTCAGGGAGAGGATCTGGTCGCCTCAGAACCAAATCGGTTCGTTTCCAACTAGATCCATGATGGTCTAACTGACACATGTGATGGCACGGTGGCGTGGTGAACATGCATGACAGTTGTCAGGACAGGTGTCGAAAATCTGTCGATGCCTATGAAGAGTCGATCGACACATGTCGATCATCGAGCGATTCACTTGTACGATTTTCGCGTATAAATAGAGATATCTAGGGATCGTTTCCTTTTACACCTTCAGAGAATTTTAGAGAGAGATTTCCCTGTGATTCCTTGCCAAGTTTACAATATCTTTGCCCGACTTAGTTTCGATCGAGCTTTATAGCGGTTATATAAGGTACAATTATCCTTCTTCCTTTTATGTGACTCAAGACTCAGGCTAGGAAACCTAGGAGAAACTGGGACGTACTAAGGTTGTCTGAGTTGAAGGTTAGTTTGTCAAGGCTAGAGATGTCGAAAGAACCAGCGAGTTCAATCCAAGATCAATACGATCTTGATGCTTTCAGGCGATTAGCTCACATTCCCTCTACTGTTACCCTTAATACCCTCGGTCAGATTCGTCCTGACATGTGTCCGGAGGGATACTTCGTGATTTATGAGTATCCCTTCAAGATTGGCTTTAAGTGGCCATATTCACCTCTTTCGAGGTTGTTTATGATGACGTTCGGTCTTGCGCCAGGGCAACTCATGCCCCAATTTTGAAGGGTCGTCTCAGTCATTGAGCGACTTATGGAGAGTTGGGGGCACCATTCGACGTGAACGACCTCCTGACGGTGTACCAAGTTAAGGTGGACGGGTTCCACAGTACAGTGTTTTCTCTAAGTTAGAGGCGACCGTACATTGGTCCTAAACACTACGGTTAACGACCGCAAGTGGAAGACTAGGTACGTGTTCGTGCGTATAACATCATTGTTCTAGACAGTGATATGCTATAGATGTCTTGGAACACGTCGAGTGAGTACTTTTACTTTATTAAGTCTTTGTCGTAAGTTTTATGTAGATTTGTATCTGACGTTTTCTTTTGTTCTTTTGATTTCAGCTATTAATTTCGACGAGGTACAGCCGAACAGCGATTCGGTGTACAAGATCACTCGTTTCTTGGGCTACAGCTAGGACGAGTTCTCTTCCCGTCACCTGGTCGATGACGACGACGAGATAACTATCGTCGAGCCTCCTAAGGTTGAGGTTGAGGTCGAGGAGGAGGAAGAAGAGGAGGAGGAGAAAGAATAAGAAGAAAAATAAGAGATGGTTGGTAACGTGCTCGTCCCTTAGTTCTATTTTCCTCCTTTTTTGTCGTTCGTTCTAATCCTTTTCTTTGTTTGTTTCAGGTGGTTCCCCAACGAAGATCTCGACTACGGCCGCTAGGAGAGCGGCCCAGCTGGAATTGGCACGAAAGAGTCGTGAAAAGAGGAAGGTGACTTCGACTACTAGGTCGGGGTTCCTAAACATACGAGTATGGAGGTTCCGAGGGAACCGTTGTCGAGGGGGGTGACATGTTGAATGTCGCCACTTCTGAAAGGACGAAGGCTTTCGTGGACGTGATCGAGGCGATCCCGATCAGCATCGCGCCTCCGGTGGTGAACTCCCAGGGCGTATTGAGAGACCAACCACCACTAGAGAAAGAGAATGCGACTCAGGCCTCTGGTTCAATCCCCACATCAGTCGACAAGGTGAAGGGACCTACTGAAGTCTAGATGGTTAACTTTACGTCGTCGTCGGACTTCATGGCAGATGACGTCCTTGATAGGGAGAAGATTTTTCCTCATATGGGGAAATACCATCTTTCGTCCTTCAAGGAACGTTTCGAAGGAATGTTTGTTGACGAGATCGAGTCCAACGTCACAGGAATTTCGTTCATGGTAAGTGTCGCGACTTACCTATGTATTTATTTTTTGTTTATCTTTCTACTGATGTCGTGTATTTTGTATTGCAGACGTTCCAGGCCTCTCTCAGTCTCTATGCTGAGATGGAGAAATTAAGGCGTCTAGTGCGTAAGGCTCTCAAAAGAGAGAAGGCTGCCTTGGATAGGGAGCAAGCTACTTTGGCCAAGGAGAAAATAGCGATGGCCAACGCAAATGCACTTACCGCACGACTTGATGATGCCCACAGGGTTCTAGAGGTCGTCGGAAAGCCAAGGACTGAGCTGCAGACGCGTCCCCACCAATCGTGCGAGCTGCTGAAATGGATGAGGGAGGAGCTGGAGAGGGCCCAAGGGTCCTTGATCGAGAATGAAAAAGAGATCAAAGGCCGCAGGGGGAACGAGGTCGAGCAGAGAACCAAAATTGTGGAGCTGGAGGAAGAGCTCAAGTCCGTCGAGGTGTTTACTCGATGGATGACAAAGGCGACGATCATAAGGCGTCACCTAGCTGGGAAGAATCCCCTTGCCAACACTGTTGAAGATCTCAAGCTCTATCTGGAGGATGTTGGGAACGAAAAGGACCTGGACTCTGAGGATGAGAAGGACGTTGAGGTAGTCGAGGTAGAGGATGAGGCCCAGGTGGACGAAGCTTCAAAGTCGCATCCAACTGAAGATGCTCCTCCATCTTGATTTTTTCTCTCTTTTATCGTCTTTATTATTTTAGTCTTTCAATGGTCGACCGTTGGTGGTCGAGCATCCCTTTTGTAACCATTGTTTTTGAATATTAATACAAAATGGTTTTCATCTCATGACTTATCGTTTATGTAGATAAATTTAAATAACGACATTAAACAACAGAAACACAAGTCTAATAGTACACTTAGAATTTTATGTACCTGTGAGTCGTACGATTAAGCAATTTGAAGCATAAGTCACTAAATCTATAGAGACTTGTGATAACACGAATAACATAATCCAAGGATACTTAAGACTAAGGCATTCCAAATAGCTCAATCCAAATATTCTTGTGACTAAGGCATTCATTCATAATAAAAAATTTGTAAGTTAGAAACTTAGATCGTAAATCTTGGATTCACAAGACCAAGTCATGTGAGTGACTTGTGGTTCTATAACGTGTGATCCTCCGAGAAAACAATGTCAGAGGTTGGTCTTTGGCTAACCAACGATCCTCCGATGCTTAAGTCAGTATTGGTTGTGACAAATAATCGTAAGGAAAAAAGAATAAAGGATTTAGAAAAAATACTCTTGAGATGTGTTGCATTCCAACTACGAGGGATTTCCTGGTCGTCGAGGGTTTGAAGACTATAGGCACCTTTTCCCACGACTTTAGATATACGATAAGGACCTTCCCATTTGAAGGAAATCTTACATGCGTTTGGCTCTTGAGTTCTTTGAAACACTAAACGTAAGACATGGTCGTTTTCCTGAAAGATTTTGGTTTTTACGTGTTTGTTGAAATGACGTTCGACTGCTTGTTTTTTAGACGCCATTTGGATCAATGTTGATTCTCTCATTTCTTCGAGGGTATCAAAAGCATAACTTAGGTAGACTTGGTTATGGTCGACCGAGTCGTGTGTTGATGTCGGGAGTTGGACCTCGATTGGTAAAACTGCTTTGCAACCATACTCTAAGGAAAAAGGAGTTTGTCCTGTAGATGTACGTGGGGTCGTACGATTTTCCCAGATGACTGAAGTAAGTTCTTCGACCCATTTTCCTTTTGATGCTTTCAATCTATTTATGATCGAGTTTATAATAGTCTTATTGCTCGATTCTGCAAGTCCATTCGACTGACGATATCGCGGCATCGAGGTCGTGAGTTTTATATTACGATCCTCACAGAATTACTGAGTTTTTTCCCTTATGAATTGGGATCCATTGTCGTAGACAATCTCGGATGGTATCCCAAACCTGCATATAATGTTTGTCTAGATAAAAGATATAACCTCTTTGTCTCGAACTTGGGAAAACATGACCGCTAAAACCTATTTAGAGAAATAATCTGTAAGTACAAGTAGAAATACCTTTTGCCCGGGGGAAGGTGGTAACTTACCGACAATATCCATTCCCCACCTCATGAAGGGCCAAGGAACTAATGTCGAGTGTAAAGGTTCAGAGGGTTTATGCGTCGTACCTGAATGTCTGACATGTGTCACAACTTTGTACATACCTGATGTCGTCTTGTCCTAATGTCGGCCAATAGTAGCCTTGTCGCGATATTCGATTGGCTAGACTACAACCGCCCGAGTGATTGCCACATTCACCATCTTGCATTTCTTGCAAGATATTATGGACTTACGTTTTGCTTGTGACACATCATAGGTTAAGTCCAGTGGACAATCGTCGATAGAGTTGCCTTGTATTACTACATATCCGGATTCCTTGAATCTAATCTTTCGAGCTCCCATTCTGTCTTCTGGAAGTTGGTCGGGCACTAAGTAGTTCATTATATCGCTAGACCAATCTTCTTTTTCATTATCGATCTGGACAATGTCGTCATGATCAATGGACGATCTCATGAGATGTATCATGGGTATTGTGTCGAACGGAGGTTTGCTAAATGCTGATCCAAGATTGGCTAAGGCATCAGCTTGAGTATTTTGATCTCTCGGGATTTGTTCAATCAAAAATGGCTTGAAATTTTCTGATTTTGCCTTGGCTATCTTGAGATATGACTTCATCTTTGAGTCCTTTGCCACAAACTCGCCATTCATTTGGTTCACGACGAGGAGGGAATCGCTTTTGACGTGCAACCCTCTTGCCCCCAAGTCGAGCGCCATGTTCATTTCTACGATCAAGGCTTCATACTCTACTTCATTGTTCGTTGCTTTTAATTCACATCGTATGGAGTACACCATCTTGCCCCCCTGTGGCGACTGTAAGATGACACCCAGTCCTGTGCCTCTAGCATTGGATGATTCGTCGACATGTAGAGTCCAGGGTTTGTCGTCGTGTGTCGCCACAGAAAAAGCTTCGTCGTGTGCTTCTTTCTCTAGTTCAGGACTAAAGTCAACGACGAAGTCTGCTAGGAGTTGTGATTTGATCGCGGTCCTGGGTTTGAAGTCGATGTCATAGCTGCTGAGATATATACTTTATTTCGCAAGTCGACTTTTCAAATCTAGTTTTCTTAAAATAGACTTGAGTGGAAAGTTAGTAACGACAGTTATAAGATGCGACTTGAAGTAATGTCGCAACTTTTTGGCAGCTGTAACTAGTGATAATAACAATTTTTCCATTGAGGAATACCTGGTTTCTGCGTCAAGCAGAGATTTACTTACGTAGTAAATAGGCATTCGATGTTTGTCATCTTCTCTTACCAGGACTGCACTTACCGCATTGGGGCTAACGGCCAAGTATAGAGTATAGTTGTAAGACCTCATTGTCTTGTGGTTTCGACAACAGTGAAGGCAAGGTCATGTATTCTTTTAATTTCTGCAATGCTTGCTCGTGGTCGTCCGTCCACTAGAAGCCTTTGTTCTTTTACAAGACGTTGAATAATATGTGGCATTTGTCCGATTTTCGTGAGATAAACCTATTTGTGGCTGCCACATGACTAGTTAGACGCCGGACTTCTTTGAAGTTTCTCGGTGATTTGATCTTGACTATGGCTTTGATTTGATCAGGGTTAGCTTCGATCCCACGTCAAGTCACCATGTATCCTAAGAATTTCCCATCGCTTACTCAAAAGAGTACTTAATTTGTTGGATTCGGCTTCATGTGATATTTCCTGAGAATGTCGAATGCTTGTTGCATATGTTCGACGTGGTCAATAGCTTGTTGTGACTTGACGAGCATGTCGTCAATGTACACTTCCATGGTATCGCCAAGTCGATCCTTGAACATTTTGTTAACCAGTCGTTGGTATGTGGAACCTGCATTTTTCAAACCAAAAGTCATAACCTTATAACATTAGATACCTCTGTCGACGAAGGCTGTCTTTTCTTGATCGTCAACGTGCATAGGTATTTGATTGTAGCATGAGTATGCGTCCATGAATGTCAAGAGTATGTGTCCAGCAGTTGCATTGACTAGAGCGTCGACATGAGGTAAAGAAAATGGATCCTTCGGACACGCGTTGTTTTAGTCTGTAAAGTTTATGCACACCCTTCATTTGCCGTTTTCTTTTGTACGACCACGACATTGGCTAACCAGTCGAGGTACTTTACTTCTTGAATTTTCCCGGTTTTGAGGAGGTTGTCGACTTCGTCATTGATCACCTTGTTTTACTCTGGAGCGAACTTTCGACTTTTCTGCTTGATGGGTTTGAATGATGGGTCCACATTTAATTTGTAGGAAATGACGTCAGGGTCAATGTCGACCATGTCTTCGTGCATCCAAGCGAAAGAATCAGCATGATCCTGTAAATAAGAGATTAGTTCTTTTTTAATGGAATGATCGAGGGATGAACCTACGAAGACGACTTGATCAGGCTTGCTTTGGTCCAGGATGTCTTCCTCCAACCGATAGTCGTCGACAGTGTCGGGAGCATCCTGGTTCTGTAATTGCTATATGGATTATTTTCGCGGTTTCATCGTTGTCTTGTAGCAATCGCGAGCAACTTTTGGTTCACTCTTGATCTCTTGAACTCCCCACGGCATGGCAAATTTCATTGTCTGGTGGAATGTTGAAAGGACTGGCTTCATGTCGTGGATCCAGGGTCGACCCAGAATGACGTTGTACGCTAACGAACAGTTGATGACATTGAACCTGGTCTGCATGTTGACTCCTTTGGCATAGACTGGCAGAGTTTTCTCTCCAAAGGTGTTTGTCGCGTCTCCATCGAAACCAACCAAGGTCATCGAGTGTCGAATGATCTCCGAATTGTTTGAGTCTCATGGCTTTGATGGTGTCGAGAAAGATTATGTTCGCTGAGCTTCCTCCATCGACTAACACCCTCCGGGTTAAACAGTTGTCGATCTTGAGTTGAACAATTAATCCGTCGTGATGTTTTTGATGTAAGTATCCCAGGTCGTCTTGGTCGAACGTTATCTTCATCAACTCTAGCTCCAATTCTTCCTTTGGTTGTGAGGATCGAGGGACTGGCTGATCGTTTATCCCCCGACTGGCATGCCTTTTTGCTGCAGAATAAGTCAAACCACAGACGTCGGATTCTCCCGTAACACAATTCACAACTTTCTCATGAACAGGTGATGGGGGTCGAACGTCGTTGTTGAGCGTTGTTGGTTCGTCGAATATTTCTTTAAGATTTCCTTTAGGGACATGCCAGGAGAGTTCTTTTTTAAGAGCAATGCAATCGTCCGTCGTATGACCATGGTCACTGTGAAAGTCGCACCACTTGGTCTTATCCTTCTTGTCATCACCTTTATCACTTTTCTTAGGCCAACGGATGGTTGTACATTTCTCAACGCCTCGACAAAGTCCTTAGAAGTCCCTTTGAATCCATAGGAAGAAACCTTAGGGTACTGAGGGAGGTTGGTCATGGTCAAGACCTTCTTATTATCGAACCTGACGTTCGATATTTGTTGTGACGCTTCTGCTTTGACTGCTGGTTTGGTCTTGATTTTGGCTTCTTCACACCTAACGATTTTTTGTCGCTAGAGTGTTTACATCGAAAGACAGCGTCGTCCTCGACCCTCATATAGTCCAAAGTCCTGGCTTGTACGTCTTCAAAATTCTCTGGGCGGTATTTTGTCAGATCAGTGTAGAGACCCGAACTTTCATCCATACCACGTTTGTATGTCTCGATTGCGGTCTTGATGTCACAATTACAGATACTAATCATCTTGGCATTGAAGCGATTGTAATAACTTCGGATGGATTCTCCAACCTTTTGCACGACATAGTACAAGTCACTAGTCTGCTTCTCCATTTTGCGACTACTTGCGAATTGTTCGGTTTTAGTTTTTCATTTTCAGTTTTAATTGTTGGTATACGATCTTTTTGTAACAATTTGAATATTTATTTTTTATTCATATTCTTTTAGATGTTTTTTTGATTTTAAAGTTGTTTTGGTTTTACCAGTACAAAAACCAATTTCATTCATGTTAATGCCAAAAATCGTCCAATGGAAGATTTAAGGTCGGTGTGGAGCTTTATCCAACTAAAGAAAGTAACCAGGTGACAAGTCATGCGACAATAGTAAAAATAAAGAGACAAGAGAATTCATGACGCAGAAAAACCTCAACGAGGAAAAAACCGCGGACGACAGGTAGAGGTCGTCAAGCACTATGATCGCCAAACAGGGGCGACATCCTTATGTATTACAGTGTTTTATACGATAACTATGAAATACAAGAATAAAACTAGTAACAAGTGTGGGTTGTGTATGAGACACTTAGGTTGTGTGTATAATACTGAGATCATGTAGTACGATAGAGAGTGATTGCGAGAATTCTTCGTGTAGCTTGTAATATCGGAGCTCTATCGTTGTAGTTGTCGTAGTTGTTCGAATGAAGTGTATATCTTGGGTATTTATAGTCTTTGATCTTCATAAATTTTTCATTGAATCTTTGGTGTAACGGTCGAAGCTCCATAATGGCTTTAATGACTTTGGTCGGTTATAGTCTTTGGTCTTTAAGAGCATTAAACCTGCATTAAATAAACGAAAGAAGAACGTTGGGTCATACGTTAGTGTAATCGTGGTCGAGAATAACCTTGCGATGGTCGTACGACTAACACTCGACTGACGTCCATAAAGCGGTCGACAATTATTATAAATATGTTTGGTCGACAGGACCTTATCTTAATACAAAATTAGTTGTATGTAAGGTACATTTGTCGTGGTCGTGTATTTTTTACCCAAAAAGTTCATGAAACCAAATACACAAAACTCAATTGCGTTCACGAAACCAGAACAAAATCCAATTCCATTAACGTTTCATTGTTGAAATAATGAAGTAGTTTCATGTTTATTGATGAAAAAATAAAGATCATGGTGGTTTCATGTTCATTGTACGACATAAATCCAAAAATTAGGGATTCGGATGTGAAGAAGCAAGAATCAAAACAAAAAATGAGCAACAAACATATTTCGAATAAAAGAAAACAAAATATACACCAAAAGTGAAATTATTGAAGATTACCATAAAAAACACAATAAAACTGGAAACTGATTAAGTCAGATAATTACCTAATATATCTTATCCACTAATCACTAAAAAATCAAAACTACCGTTATAATTAAATTAATTCACCATATCTAAAAAGGTTAAAACCAAGATGAATGATTAGATGGAGTGTGTAATGTTTGTACTAATAAAGTAGTTTGCAAATGGTCCGCCATATTATATATATATATATACACACACACACATAGAGAGAGGAAGAGAAGGGAGGGGGATCAAACGAGAAACAAATTAATTTGCGAGAAAACGGGAAAGAATATGGGCCACATAGCTTATTTAATAAATGATGAAAAATAAGACATTATTAAATTAAATTAAAAAGTGTATGATTGTCATTTTATGTATATCATTATCCGTGGGAATAATTTCTAATATACTGGAATTGAGTTTGTTTTCCAAACCGATTTCAAATAATCCCTAATAGACCGATTTCATCACAAAGACAAATCAGAAACAATTTGATTATATGTTTTATCACATATGATAATTTGTTCGATGATCGTATCAGTCATATGTGTAGTTGTTGATAATTTTGTTGATCATACGATTATGTATATTTACATTTAGAGTGAATTGCAAATTTGGTCCTTGTGGTTTGTTGTTTTTCTCACATTTGGTCCCTACAAAATTTTTATTGCAAGAAACTCCTTATGGTATGCAAAAGTGCTCGGATTTGGTCCCTTTGTCTAACATCTATTACTTCAGGTCCGTTAAGTGCCTTCACGTGCATAGCATACGAGGGTATTATGGTCATTTTACTGTTTAATTTAATTTTCTATTAAAAAAGCAATTTAATCAAAAAATAACAAATCACAGGGACCAAAATGCATATTATTCACACAACCCCTTAAGTTCCTGGCGACAAAAACCCACCCTCCCCTTTTGTTCCGGACGATAAACTCCGGCGACTCATAAACTCCGGTTGCTCACCTCCATTCACAACCGTTCTAAACCTCCATTCTTATCCACCTCCATTATCTTCTGATCTGAATCTGCAAAATGGGAGACGACGATTGCTATAGAGGGTGGATGGATGGAGATGGGTTTCAATCCTGGAGATTGGTTTCGATCCCTGAGACGGGTTTCGATCTCCAGTGAGTACACCGCCTCTGATCTGAAAACAGAACCACCCCTAATGGGTGAGTTACTCTCCAGAGACAAGGGTTACGGTTTGGTTTTGTTCGATCGGTGAAAACAATGAGACTGTGGCTGTGACGATGATATTATTTGAGTCAATCGAGCGGCGGACGTCCGTCGTATCTTGGCGGGGCAACCCTGCTATGGGAGGCCATGATGAGAAATTGATTGAAATAAATTTCGATCATTTTGTCGGACATTGCAGACCGAGAAGGGGTTGCAGCCATGGCAGTGGTGTATCTGTGCTCCTCTGATTGATTAAGCACATCTGAGCCATACACTTATTTTCCTCAAATTCATCTTGCTTATTATTTTTTATTAATTAGTTTATGTATACATGGTTTACTGGAATCTGCAGTTGGGTGTGGGGTAGTAGGTGGTTCGATCGGTTAGTTGTGGTGGGTAGGTGGTTAGAGCTCGATGGTGGTGGCTGTTAGGTTTGTATTTGATTTTGATTTGAGTCTGAGTTTTAGTTTTGGTTTTGATTTTGATTATAAGTTTGAGTTTTCATTTTGATTTGAGTCGGAGTTTGATGTTGATTTGAGTTTGAGTTTAACTTCATAGATGGATGAGTTTTAGTCAGCGGTTGAGTTATTTGAGTTTATCGTGGTCGATTGTGTTTGTATGTGGTGGCCGAAGGTGGTTTATTGAGTTTGTATGTGGTGGTAGAGATGATATTTTAGCCAGAGAAGATGACCGGAGTTGAGATTTTGGTCCGAAAAAATGACTGGAGTTGGGTTTTTTGGTCGGAGAAGATGGTATGGTTCGATGCACAATGGGGTGGGAGAGGTGGCCGACAGTTTTCAGGCGGAAGCGGGATAGGTGGCTGGAGACGATATATATATATATATATATATATCATATACTTTCTCTCTCTCTCTCTCTCTCCCTCTCTCTCTCTCTCTATATATATATATATTAGATATAATATTAGATAGAGTGAATTGCAAGTTCGGTCCCTCTGGACTATTATTTTAATGAAAAACAAAAAAGATAAGTTAAATGACTAAAATGCCCTCATGTGCAAGGCACATGTAAAGATTTAACAGGAGAGAATCTGACGGCGTTAGACACAGGGACCAAATCCGAGCACTTTTGCATACCACGAGTTTCTTGCAATAAAAATTTTGTAGGCACCAAATGTGAGAAAAACAACAAACCACAGGGACCAAATTTGCAATTCACTCTTACATTTATAAATCTTATTGTGATACTAATATTATGACATGTGATAATACGTCACTTATACGCATATTATCACATGTAATAGTATGTTACTTATATATACTCACAAGCATATTATCACATGTGATATGAATAAAAATTCACATAGTGGATCATATGTGATACATAACAGTTAATATGTTAAACGTAACTAATCACATGTGATTCAAAACATTAATCCAAAAAATAGAAAAGTAAAGATCATGAATTGATTGTGAATATTACATGTAGTATTTGACAAAAATTGTGAAAAAAAAATCTTATTAAAAGCGCAATGCTAATGGCACCCTTATTAATGTCAAAATCAGGTCAATTCATAGTGAAAAAAATCATATGATTAAGACTTGATATAAAAATATAAATTAATTAAAATTAAAAAAATGAATCTAAAAGATATGATAAGATTTTAACGGTTACAAATAGTGTTTTTATTACAATTATATTCTTAACTGTTATACAAAAAATTAAGAAACTCTTTAAAGTATTTTAAAGTTTAAACTAATAATAAGTTTCCCACAAGTTGTTTTTGTCTATACATACATACATATAGAAAACTAATACTCAAATAAAAGGAGATGACAATTGCATATTTATATTTGTAACACCCGTAATTTCGTTATTATTTATAAAATACTTTTAGAGGTACGTCCGAGAAAACGGTTGAGAAAAAATCAGGTAGAGGTCGAGGAAACAGTCAAAAAAACTCTCAGTACAGTTGGGGCTATAGTGCACAGCGACAATGCCCAGTGGCACAATCACATGGCAGGATCGCGGGGAGTGTACTAGCCTCCGTACATCCCGAACGACAATGTCTAGCGATTGTGCCATTGGTAATGTCGCATGTCAGGGTCGTGTCAGACCTGCAGTGCTTAAAATCGGGATTTTCTTCATTTGTCTTGCGGTTGGTGTGCTTCGTGACTGTTTGGAGTACGAATTCAGAGTTGTATCGCCCTGAGCCAAACTAGTTGTTAGGAATTTCGTCAAGGAAAAGACGGTGAATCTTTTATGGTATTAATTATTGGAAAATCCAGTGAGAATGTCGAGGTAGATCATAAGTGGAAATCGATTATTGAGGAAAATTTGATTAGTCGATGTTAAAATATTGATGCATTAGTGGCAACAAGTGGCGATTCATGGATGTTTGTGCAGGGTTCTTTTACCACTCAGGTATAGGCGATATCGTAATGGGTGCTTTGATTTGAAAAGCGCATGTCTATGTTTTGTCGGATCAACTTTTGTGTTGATTATTGATGTGTTTAATGCAAGGGTGAAACGTACCACAACTCAATAGAAGTTGTTAGAAAAAAATATTAAGGATAAATCCATCATAGGCAACAATAGTGGAGTTAAGCAGTTGAAGTCGTAAGCTACTCTTGAGGTAGTATGAACCACCTAAGCTTGGGAGGCAGCAGAGATCTTAGTGTTTTAAAATGGTTAAACAAGGTTCAATACCTATCCAGTAATCAATATGTTGTATCGAATATGGAGATTGGCTTACTAATGGCTCGCTATGAGAATCAGCATAGCGGTTATGAACTAAAGATAGTCAAATCCTGGCTAGGGTTCAAGATATGTCACGACACTCCTTTGGAAGGGGAGCCACTTGATGTGCAAAAAGTGGCATTATTTGAGGTCTGGACCTGTGATTGTTATCCTAATTGGGATGTGTGGATGACAAGCAATCAGTCGGACTTGTATTCCGGGTTGTGCGGATATTTGAATCGTTCCATGTGTCTCTTATGGTTCAAGTGCGTTGTGAGATTAGAAAGTATGATATCGATGATGGAAGGGCCTTTGGGTTGTTGTTTGTTTGGTTCAGAGAAGGATCGAACCATTGAGAATCAGGCCCTCTGTGGGTAGTGGCATTCGAGTTTTGATCGCATTAGATTTAGAGAACGGTATCATTCGAAGGTTGGTAGAATTGTAACACCCGTAATTTTGTTGTTATTTATAAAATAAATTTTGAGGAACGACTGAGAAAACGGTCGAGGAATGACCCAGTGGCACAGTCGCATGGCAGGATTGCGGGGAGTGTACCAGCCTTGGTACATCTCGAGCGACAGTGTCTGATGATTGTGCCATTGGCACTGTCGCATGTCGGGGTCATGCCAGACCTGCAATGCTTAAAATCAAAATTTTCTTTATTTGGTCATATCTTGCTCATTTCTCATCCGTTTTGAGCATTTTTTGTTGTTATGGATCCGTGTTTCGAAGCTTTTAAATATGGAAACATAGAGGATTGAAGTTTTCTCAAATATTTGGGGTTCCTATAAGTCGAAAGTTAAGTCTATATTCAACCATCTCTTAATCTTGGTGTTAATCCAAACTCTCTCAGTGATTTGATAATGACCCTTTGAAATACTTAGTGAAAATTACATTTAATATCTGTATGTATTAGTGTTCACCATCAGCAATTACATATTGAGTTTGTTCAGTATCGCTGATAATTCCTAATGTATTCTGTTAAATGTAATCCCTGATGACAAGTTTTGCGACAAAGACGTTCATCGCTGACATCGAATACAAAACTAATGAACAAGTGAAAAGTCTACTCATGATATGATGCGGATATCAGTGAAACCAAGGAAAGTCCACACACACGAAGAAAAGATTCAGAGATAGATGAGCTTTATTCAGATTCCCTGAAGAAAGATTTCCTCAGCGATTGTTGATCATGAAGCCTACGCTCCAAGGTTCTTTTGTCTTATCCTTGCACAAGAAGTACGATGTGTTAGAAGAGACATGTTTTTGCCACGGATCGTACAACAACTCTGATAGACTGCACTGTTCACCATACGCCTAGGAAGATGTCTCAAAAAGTCAGAAGCATGCATCCAACCAGATGGTGACACGTGTAAAGTACCCCTGCCATGCATATAATGCATAGGGTATAAATAGAAGGGTTAATCTTCATTTTGAAGAGTTTCCTTCTATCCTCTATCTCTCAATGAACCATATAGAAACCCTTGTTTTCTATATTTCTCTTAACCTTTCTCTCTTGTTCTAGTGCAACCTACTTAGTGTCTCTTAAGTTTGTTTAGGGTATCTTCGAGTCGGGCATTGAATCGGGCATCTTTGAATCGGGCATCGCTCATTGACCAATAATTGTAATTTTCGTAATGTATCGTGAAATAGGCATGGGGTATACATGGGTAATAAGATGTGAGCTCTTTGAGTCACGCATCGACCATTGACCAACAAATGTAATTTCTTGTGAACGAGTGAAATCTAGGGTCATCGGGGGTCTTATGTCATGAACCTTGCAAGGTTGAATTGCATGACCAATGATCCGTAGTGGGGCTCATTAACATAGAGTTGTGGCTTAGTTTTGTGTTCTTTGAAATTCAATGGAATCATTTCTCCCCATTCACCGGAATGTGCATTTTAAATACTTTGTTTTATTCATGCTTTCGGTGTTGTTTTGAGTACAACATGTACCCATGATTTGATATGTGTATGTCGTTCGTTATCCATATATTGTTGTTTTGGATGTTTGAGTTTTGTCCTTGTTTTCTGGTATTTAAACCTCAAGTTTTATTCATGTATTGTGTGAGTATTGGGTTTGATCTCATGTTTAAATGGGTATTTCGGTCACCGAGATTTCATTTCAAAAATGGTGGGTCTTGGGAAAGAGATTGCTTATATCATTAATACATTTCATTTTGAGATTTTGTGATTTAAATAGTATCCTTTCAGTTTTACCATTTTATATATATGACGAAAACTCTTGAACTCACTAGGCGTTAAGCCTAACCCTTTTTATTTGTCGGCATGTGAATCAGGTTCTTGTTGGAGAATGGTACTAGAGACACTGTGATCAATTGAGTGCTAGATAGAGACTCGAGAATAATCTAACTATTCGGTTACGTCTTTCGCCTTTGGAGATATCAACTGTCACTGGGTTTTAGTAACACCCGCCCTTAACCTAGTCTTTATATAAGGTTTGGTTGATAAATCTAGATTTTATACTTGAGATAATTCAAGTATTGATTTGTAGAAAGAGATTTATCCTTTATTTAATGTATTATTGGAACTTTTAAATTAGTTGATCTTCCCAAATTTGAAGGTGTTAAATATTGTCCTTATAGCTCTCATTTTGAGTGTTATTTACACTAGTGTGTCCTTTTATTTTCTTTTAGTGTGTGTTTTTCCTTTATATGTTCGTGTTTTCATTTTTATTTATTTATTTTCATTTAGAGTTGTTGAGGATAAATTTTATGTTTTGATTAGTACACATGTCATTTTAGAGCTAATAAGTCTATGACGAGTCATCACTGTGGCAAGTAGCAGTAATGAACATTTTGCAGCAGATTTATTTCCAAAAAAAAAAATAACATCAAATTAACAAATGTAGGACAAATCGATAAATGAAATCAAATCAATTTTTCCATATAAACTTACTAACACTAAATTCTAACAAAACAATACAAATTTTGAACAAATTAATGACAATATTGTGAGTCCGTGATCGTTACCAGATAATCAAACAACAAACAATAGATGATAAACCAACCTGTTTCGATATATAAAACGATGATTACACGGTTGAGTTCTTGATAAGCTTTCTCCCTGTTTTCTCTCTTTTCTCTCTGAGGTCTATATCGGTCGATGTTATGAGATATGAACCGATAAAAATGAGATTGTGATTTGATATATCACAAAGCTTTCTCAACACTCAACCTAAACCAACTTGCATTACAATAATAATAAAACTAAATATCCTAATTAATATCTAAATCATATCTAGATATTAATTAAACTAATATAATATATAAACTAAATATCTAAATTATAATATCTAGATATTTAGGACAACAATAAAATACTAAAAACGAACTTTTGACATTTATTACAAACTGACTTTTAGACTAATGTCGAGAGCGACTTTTCGGGCTTTAGCTTCAGATTGGATCTTCAGATTGGATGATCTTGAATCCAATGAGACTGTGGTCTAACAATCTCCCCCTTTGGATCAAGATCATTACTAAAAAGTTTTAGCAATTCAATCTTCTTTTTCAGCTCAGAAGATTCAATCTTATCCTTAGTCTTCAATAAGTAGCAATCTTCCCAAACGATGTATATAAACTCTTTTTCGAATGATGGGAAGAAATTATCTTCAGGTTTAGTCCAGAATGTTGTAGCAAAGTATCTTTCAAGAAAAATTCTCTAAATTCAGCATGTGTTCAGAATACTTGCTTAAGAAGAATTGAATCTTGGACGTGATTCTTGAAACATGTGATCTTTGCTATTTCTTGTGTAGTCATTCTCCCCCTTTTTGATGAAAAGTGCAACGACTCCATCAAAACTTTGAGTAAGAAATGTCTTTCAGTTGGAGCCCCTGATCCGTCAATTCAAAAGATATTCATCCAGATCTTTGCAAATCCAGACAAAATAGTCGTGTAACACCTGAATCAACAAATTAATCAGTTATCATTCCTGTCAGTAACACTAAGTCACTGTGTGTAACGAATACACATTGGAAAGGAGTTGTTTGATGTTGACTCCCCCAGGGCTTCCATTTAATCATCAAAACACCACAAAGGTAATTTCTATAAACGTTATGACAAAGAAACTAATTCCTTGTGTGTTCGTGCTTGTGATAGAAAGAATTAAGCACTTGATGATTGCTTATAGACTCAAAATTGTGTAAACCACTGAGACAACAGTAAGTTAAACACAGACTCAATGTGCATGAGTGAAGTGCGAAGGTGGGGCAGACTTCCTTCTTTTCAATATCCAGATTTTCCGAATGAAAATCAGATAGCATATGTCCTGCATCCCCTTAGAAAATGTGAAACACTTTCTATTTGAGTAGAAAATTAGTAGATGGTGAGGTTTGATTAAGAGTTGGCATGGGCTAGTTGCCTGTTTCAATAATGTTCACCAAAGAGTTGTGAAACACTAGTAATGTGGCTGCCCGGCTCAGAAAAAGTTGGTGCAGAATTCTGATATTCTTTTAACTCTATTCTCACACGCTCTTTCTTTTTAACATTTAGCTCACTCTAATCAAACTTAGTTCTTTGTTTGACACACTCATTTCTTTTGACTTCTCACACTCAATCACTATGGATTAACTTCGTGGGTAGAAATCACTGGTTAAGGTGATTCCATAGAAGTTGTGTTAATTCCTAGCACAAAGAAATCCTTGTTTTTCTATGATGCCTATGATGCTCAGATTGGTTTAACTATTTCAGTTAAAAGCACAATGTTGTTCTTGAAAACATTTAAAGTCACACTTCCAATTCATGAATTCGTTTTAAGAATCGGGAAGTGATTTGAACATTAAAAACAATGTTTTCTATGATTGAAAGTTGTCCTTCTTTCAACCATATATGAGATGAAGATATTGAATTATACCTTTACGTACGATCTTCCATCTCATGAAGCTAAGCTTAAAGTCATAAAAATATGAACTTGTAAGCATCTCTCAAAAAGTCTGCAAAACTCTTATGTCAAGTCAAAGTAAAATTTATCCACTTAAATTGAAAAGACAAAAAGCAGTAAAACTTTTAAAGTACGAGTTCTGATCAGAAATAATCAGAAATAATCAGAAGTCATCTCGAAACTCCTTTGACTTGAAGAGCTCCCCCTAAAATCTTGCATTACAAAAATTTGACATAAAAGGTAAATGCAAAAATCTTATGAGCTCCCCCTCAAAATAAGATTGACCACTTGTCAATTTCTTCTCATACTCCCCCTTGGATCATGAACAGTATATAGAAGTGCAGATATCAATCAGAATTAAGAATGAAGAAATGAGGAAAAAGTATACAATTTGAAAACTTTGATAGGTAACTACTGATTAAATCTTAAGATTTAGCATACCAAGCTTAGACACAAGAAAGGTAAACCTCTTTTCGTCTAAAGGTTTGGTAAACAAATCGGCAAGCTGATAATCAGTTTTTACAAAGAAAAGTTCAATTGCTCCTTTTTCAACATGATCTTTAATAAAATGATACTTGACGTCTATGTGTTTGGTTTTGGTGTGCTGAACAGGATTCGCTGTTATTGCGATGGCGCTCTTGGAGTCACAGTATATCGGGATTTTGTTGAAGTGGAAACCGTAGTCGTGCAATTGTGTTCTCATCCATAAGACCTGAGAACAGCAGCTAGCAGCAGCTACATATTCTGCTTCGGTCGTTGAAGTTGAAACACAAAGTTGCTTCTTCGATGCCCAACTTACGAGCTTATCACCGAGGAACTATACATGTCCTGACGTGCTCTTCCTATCTAACATACAATCAGCATGATCTGCATCTGTGTAAGTTGTTAGTTCGAAACTAGTATCTTTGGGATACCACAGACCAAGATCTGCAGTGCCCTTCAGATACCTAAATATACGTTTCACTGCAGACATATGGATTTCTTTAGGATTGGCCTGATATCTTGCACATAAGCATGTTGAAAACATTATATCTGGCCTACTAGAAGTAAGATACATTAAAGAACCTATCATTCGTCTATAAGTCCTAACATCAACAGCCTTACCCGAAGGATCGGTGCCAATCTTAGTACCTGGTGCCATTGGGGTACCAATCGGTTTTGAATTTTCCATTTTGAACTTCCGAAGAATATCCATAATGTATTTTGATTGATTGATAAAAATCCCCGTTGAAAACTGTTTGACTTGTAATCCGAGAAAGAAATTCATCTCTCCCATCATATTCATCTGAAATCTAGACACCATAAGGTTTGAAAAATTCTTACAGTACTTAGGATTTGTAGAGCCAAAAATAATATCATCTACATAGATTTTTATTAGAATGATATCGTCTTTTTCCTTTTTGATAAACAAAGTGGTATCCACCCTACCTTTTGAAAAACCATACTTGACTAAAAATTGTGAAAGGACATCATACCAGGCACGAGGAGCTTGTTTCAGACCGTAGAGTGCTTTGTCGAGAATGTAGACGTGATTCGGATTTTCTTGATTGACAAAAACCTCTGGCTGAGAGACGTAGACTTCCTCTTTCAGAATGCCATTCAGAAAGGCAGTCTTCACGTCCATTTGAAAGACCGTGAAGTTCTTGTGGGCTACGTAGGCTAGAAACATTCTGATTGCCTCTAATCGCGCCACAGGAGCATAAGTCTCATCATAGTCGATTCCTTCCTCTTGTCTGTATCCTTTGGCTACAAGTCTTGCCTTGTTTCGGATAACGGTACCATCTTCGTCCTTTTTGATCTTGAAAACCCACTTCGTACCTATAATGGTTTTACCTTGAGGTTTTGGTACGAGTCTCCAGACTTGAAGTGCGTCGAACTGATTCAGTTCTTCTTGCATTGAAATCACCCATTCTGGATCAGCAAGTGCCTCTGATACGCGAGTTGGCTCGAACTTGCTCAGAAATTAGTCATGAAAGCACATGTTCATTGACGCTGACCTAGTTTGCACCGGTTTTGATGGATCGCCAATGATCTGGCTTATCGGGTGCTCTGTGGTCCATTTATGTTCATGAGGCAGTGGATTATATGAATGTATGATAATTGTATCATCTATAAATCCACTTGTATCTTCTTCAGCTTGTTCAGGAGGAATGATGATTGCAGTTGAAGTGATAGGTGCAGAAGGCTCAGCAGGTACAGCTTGGTCCGGCTGTAGATGGATCTGTACAGAACATCCTACTGTTTCAGCTACTTCTGTCTCTTCATCATTTGTCACTTCTTCAATTGTTGGAGTCGGCATTTGAATTGGAATTTCTTGCTGAATCGGGGCGTTGAATTCAGTAGAGTCATCTGAACTGTTTGGATGAGTAGTCGTTGAGTCTTTCATCCTGTCAACCACAACAGATTTCTTTACATTAGATCCAAGAAATTCATCATAAAACAATTCAAATAATAAGTCTAAATCAGATATGTGATTAGTTGACGTTGATGCTTCATCTGATTTATTCTGTTGAGACGCAGGTTCTGGACTGAGTTGCCCAGAAGCTAGTACTCCGGTTATAACGGGTTCTGAATGGTGTTGTTCGGAAGCCATCTCTTCATCAAACGAGACGTTGACGCTTTCTATAACCGTCTTTGACTTCTTCAGGTATATAAGGTATGCAGTTGATGTAGAGGAATAACCAATGAAGATGCCTTCGTCCGCCTTGGCACTGAACTTGTTGAGACTCTCTCTATCGTTTAGAACGAAACACTTACACCCAAATATATGGAAATATTTGATTGTCGGTGTTCGGTTGTTGATTAACGCATAAGGAGTCTTCTTAAATCTACGGTGTATCATGGATCGATTCTGTGTGTAGCACGCAATCGATACAGCTTCATCCCACAGAAATAGAGGTAAGTCAGATTGACTTAGCATAGTACGAGCAGCCTCGACTAGCGTACGATTCCGTCTTTCGACCACTCCATTCTGTTGAGGCGTTCGAGCAGCAGAGTATTGATGTGAAATCCCGATAGATTCGAGATATTCTTCAACCTTCTTGTTCTTGAACTCTGTGCCATTGTCTGTTCTTAGAAGCTTGACCGGTTTCTGCAGATTCACTTGGGTCGTCTTCAGGAATGTGATGAGAACATCTGGTATCTCATCCTTTGAACGTTGAAACTTGACCCATGTGTATAGCGAGTAATCGTCCACGATCACGAGTATGTACTTCTTTCCGCCTAGACTCTGTGTTCGCATTGGACCGCATAAGTCCATATGCAATAACTCTAACGGAGCACTTGTACTCGATTCAGGATTTGGTTTATGTGGAGCCCTCTTCATCTTTCCCTTTTCACAGGGTGCACAAAGATGTTCTCTTTCATATTTGAGCTCTGTAAGTTCTTTGACGAGCTTTCCACTGACCAGATTGTTGATGTACCTGAAGTTGAGGTGAGAGAGTCTTCGATGCCATAGCCAACTTTGTTGCATCGAGGCTTTCTTCAGTAGACAAACCTGCTTGTCAGTCTAGACTTTTGACAAGTTAATTGTGTAGAGGTCTGACTTTCTCGTGTCGACCAAGAGTTCTTCTCCTTCTTCAGTGCGAACTGAACACGTCTTGGCTTTGAAATTGACCTCTAAGCCTTTGTCATAGAACTGGCCAATATTGAACAGGTTGTGTCGTAAGCCTTCAACATAGCTCACCTTCTTTATTGTGACATTGTCATGTTGTACATCACCAAATCCCATTATTGGTGAAAACTGGTCGTTGCCTAATCTAACTGTTCCGCAATATTTCTCTGTAAAGTTGGACAGCATATCCTTTTGTCCACTCATATGCTTGGAGCATCCGCTATCCAAGTACCATAAATGACGGATCTGCACAGGAGAAATAACGAAACAATAGATTTAGATAGTCTTAAAACAAAGATGGAATTAAGACTTTTGAGCATTGAAGAGAGGGTCTTGAACTAATTTATTCAAAATCCATTTTCTCTTCTTAAGCATGGGTTCTAAACAGACGTGTTCAGAAACCATTTTGACATTTAAGACCGGGTTTTGAACTGTTGTGTTCAAAAACCTTTTTCATCCTTCTTATGAGGTACGAGTCCTAGACTGTTTTGTCTAGAAGTCATATCTGTAGCTCCTCTTTAAACGTTGGGTGCCTGCAACACAGATTTAGCTTTCGGTACCCACTGAAATTTGGGTCCTGCTGTGTTAGCACTTGATTTTGGTACCCATTTGAAATTGGGTCCTCTTTTCATTTGAAATTTATTTGAAGCATTATAATGAGATGAATGCACATGATAATTGCCAAACCAAATCTCAGAATCTTGACAAGAATTAGAAACATGTTTATCATAAAAGGAAGACTTTCTAGCAGATTTAGATAATTGGAATAGTTGCGTAAAAGAGTATTTCAAAATAGTAGCAACATTCGCTTTCAAAATATCTTTACTAGGTAAAGTCTTATTACAATTAACACTACAAAAAGATGCATCAACCTTGTCAAGCTTCTGTTTCGGTTTCCATTGAGATTTAACTTCTGGCTTTCGCTTGCCCAGATCTGAAACATGTGAAACTCGTGAGTTAGACTTCTGAGAAACAAACGAATGCTTCTTCTTAGAATTACCAGTAGTGTTCGGTTTCTGTGAGTGCTGAGATATATTCTTACCTGTAGCATTTTTAGCTTTCACATAGACTGATTTATCAACTTTCGTTGATTTTGCACTTTTAACAGGCATACTCGTTTTTCCCAAAGATTTCACAACAAAGGATGAATGTTTAGGAAGTTTCGCATTAAAATCAAATTGTTCAAAACAACCATTCGAACCACCGTCAGAGTTAAGAAAATCAAGCCCTCCGTTTGATAAACCAAACATGTCATCAGATTTAGAAGCCTTTGAAATAATAACATTTTTCAGCACGGTTGAAAAAACTTTTTGTTGAATCTCAATCAAAAGTCTTTCATCTGTTAAAGAGTTCTTGAGTTCAGAAATTTGACTTTCCAAAACAAGAGGAGGGACGTAGATTTTACCTTTAATAGGCTTCGCCTCCATCTCTTTTACAGATTAACTTTGAAAGAAGTCATTTGCAAGAGATTTCTTTTGATCTTTTCGATCATAACTATTATTCACTTTCGCATAATAAAATGGAAGGTGAACTTTAGATGATTTCAAACGTTTTTCGGTTTCCTTGGCTTCATCCTCTTCAGATAGTCCAGTCCAGAAAACTTTAAACTCAAGGATTCTTCGAGCTATTTTCAAAGCAGTAAGATCATAAAGTGCAGGCACTTCAGCTATACCTTTTTGAAGACAGTGAGGATTCTTATAACCGATTCCCCATTTCTCTATTTCCTCTTTGGGTTTGTTCAGATGAATAGTTTGTTTAGTTTGACTCATTTTGTATAACTTCTCTTCCAAACTTTTTAATTTAGCAAGTAAAGAAAAGTTTTCTTTGGTACATGAAGAATGCAATTTCGTAAGCTCATATAAATCAAGCTCACTCTTTCTTAGTTTAGTCTTAACTTCAGAATTCTCTTTAAGAATTATAGTCTGTTTTTCGCGTTGGTGTCATTGTTTCTATGTAAAACCTCAACCAATACTTTCTTCTCAGCAATTTCATCGCTAAGTTTCTGTATTGATTGGTTTTTGTTTGTAATGACACCCTCTTCCCGCTTAAGATTCGACTCTAACTCTTTGAGTTTTAACTTCATGATATGCATTTGAGTTAAGAGATCTGAATAAGATAAAACACATACCTCATCTTTCTCTTCGTCATCTGAATCTACTTCAACTTCTGATTCCTGCTTTCCCATCATGCACATGTTGACTGCTTCATCCTCTTCTTCCTCGTCTGAATGATCAAGCCAGTATTCATCCTCTGCCATCAGTGCCTTACCAGCCTCCTGTTGCTTTGCAAGAAGCATTTTGTTCTTGTAATAATCGGAGTTTCTGACTTTTGGTCTTCGGCAGTCTCTGGCAAAGTGACCTGTTTTGCCATAGTTGTAGCACGTTGGTGGTTCTGACTGACTGGATCCTTCAGCTTGAAACCTTCTCTCTTCCGGTTTCCTCTCTTCTATTCTCTTCCCTTCAGACTGATACCTTCTCTCTTCCGGCTTCTTTTCCTCTATTCTCTTCCCTTCAGCATGATATCTTCTCTCTTCCGGTTTCCTCTCTTCTATTCTCTTCCCTTTAAACTTCTTTCCTTCAAATCTATTTTCTTCTACCCTATTTCCTTCAACCCTTTCCTTATGAGTATAGTTGCTCGAACCAGAAGAATACCTCTGACTGTTTGAACTTGGCTTCTTGTAGAACTTTTTCTGAAAAGCCTTTGTCAGCATGAGCATTGCTTGCTTCAGTTGTTCATTTTCATCTGAGTCAGATTTTGCATCAGCTTCAATTTCTTCTGATTCATACACAATTGTCTTGTTCTTCTTCTTTTTGACAACAAGAGCAACTGTGTCTTCAACTGTCTTCACTTCCTGCCTCTTCTCATCCAGAATTTCATCCACCTCTTCTTCATTTTGTTTGAGGGTTTCATACACCTCATGAAGTGGAATCTCATTCAGATCATTGATCTGCTTCATCTGCCTGGCAAATCTCTTCCATTCAGGCTGGAGAATGCTGAGGAATTTGACGTTCAGATCTATTTGAGATTTGATGACCTTGTTCTTGCTTAGTTCATTCAGCAAGGTCACGAATCTATCATAAGTTCTTTCTAGAGACTCTCCACTTCTGCCTTTAAATTCTTCATAATTGTTTAGGCAGTTGGAAAGTTTGAACTAATTCCCAACCTTTGAACCCAGCATCATCTTCTCTAGCTGATCCCACATCTCCTTGCCCGAGGCTTTATAGCTGTCAATCTTTACATAGATTTCATTTGGAATTCCTTGTAGAATGTATGACTTAGCTAATCTATCTCCGTTTGCTCTATCTTTGTCTTTACCTACGAGATCTTCATACAAAATTTCAACTCTTTGCTCATTTGTTCCCGCTGTAGGTTCTCTATATTTTGTTTCCATAAGTCCTTCTACTAAGGATTGCCTGATGTAATTACCCAAATCTTGTCTTTCAATAAAGTTCAGGAACTGATCCTTCCACTGTTCGTATTCTACTCTAAAGAGAACTGGTGGTTTGGTGTCAGTTCCGATTGCAAGGCTTCTCTTGAAGTCATTTTGTTTCGATAATGTGAATAAAAACCTGATTCGAATTATTAGTTCAGATAAAACGAATACAGATTAAAACAATTCAGAAATGACCAAGTCAGGAATTGGCGCGAATTTGGTCTTTGCGCGAGAGGCATGTCGCGCAAAA
This sequence comes from Arctium minus, assembly GCA_954870635.1. Lineage (NCBI taxonomy): Eukaryota > Viridiplantae > Streptophyta > Magnoliopsida > Asterales > Asteraceae > Arctium > Arctium minus. Next base: position 52,059,198 of record OX941084.1, read on the forward strand.
TGGAGGTTTGCTTGAGCAAAGGGTGGCACAAACTTCAGGTTTGCTTGAGCAGTTGGTGGCGCAAACTTGAGGTTTGCTTGAGCCTTGAGTGGCGCAAACTTGAGGTTTGCTTGGGCTGTTGGTCATGCGAAGTTGAGGTTTGCGCAAGACGTTAGTCGCGCAAATTAAGAGTTGACCGGTAAGATGTAAGGACCGGTGAGTTGCTCGACCGGGAAAATTCTTGACCGTTATTGATGCTCGACCGGTATTGAGGTTTGCTCTAGTAGTAGGTCGCGCAAAAGGAACTTTGCGCGAGACTTGGGTGGCGCAAAGGGAACTTTGCGCGAGCAGCGTATGGCGCAAAGTATTTGTTCGACCGGTAAAAAGTTACGACCGAGGTGTTGTCTCGACCGGTGATTTGTTTTGATGATGAATAGTTGACCGGTATTTTGAGTGGACCGATATATATAGGTTGACCGGTAAAAATTTCAAGTGAGAGTAGTAGACCGATAAGTTTTTCCTTCGACCGGTAAGCTTTTCCTTCGACCGGTAAGATGTAAAAAGAGAGTTAGACCGATATGTGATATGTTTGGACCGATAAAATGGAGGTGGACCGATATGTTGTAGATCGACCGGGACGTTGTTAATCGACCGGTAGAATGAGGATCTACCGGATGGTTTCTTCTTCGTACAAACAGCCCTGTAAATCCCAAATTAACCTGCCTACAGTTCGTTTTACAGCCCCAAATTTTGACAGATTTATCGATTTATCAACTAGAACAGTTTCCAACACTTTGATTTCAAAACCAACCACAAAATGGAGTTTTTGATCTATAGAACAGTGTTCTTGAAAAACTTAAGAACACAGAGAGTTTGAAATTTGATTTTGAATCTGGTATCAGCTCTGATACCAATTGTGAGTCCGTGATCGTTACCAGATAATCAGACAACAAACAATAGATGATAAACCAACCTGTTTCGATATATAAAACGATGATTACACGGTTGAGTTCTTGATAAGCTTTCTCTCTGTTTTCTCTGTTTTCTCTCTGAGCTCTATATCGGTCGATGTTATGAGATATGAACCGATAAAAATGAGATTGTGATCTGATATATCACAAAGCTTTCTCAACACTCAACCTAAACCAACTTGCATTACAATAATAATAAAACGAAATATCCTAATTAATATCTAAATAATATTTAGATATTAATTAAACTAATATAATATCTAAACTAAATATCTAAATTATAATATCTAGATATTTAGGACAACAATAAAATACTAAAATCGAACTTTTGACATTTATTACAAACTGACTTTTAGACTAATGTCGAGAGCGACTTTTCGGGCTTTAGCTTCAGATTGGATCTTCAGATTGGATGATCTTGAATCCAATGAGACTGTGGTCTAACAAATATTAACTAAAAACATATTAGAGAAAGTGTAAATTTAAGAAAAATCTATTATTGTTGGTCCTGGAATACAATAGCTTACACATGATATTTTTGTAGAAAGGGGGTTGAATACAAACACCACAAATTTTCACTTTTAATTTTATATTTTATCAAAACATAAAATTACAGATTTGTTGGGGAAGATAGGAAGGTAAGACATGTGATCCTAAACAATATGACTGGTGAAAATTTTGCTAACACTGAAAGAGAGAAGGAAGAAGATTATCTTTCAGTTCTGAATAACTAAGATAGTCATTCAGATAGTGATATTGATTTTATCTAAGAGACTTCCGTAGAGAAGTTCTTTAAAAAAAGGGTGAGTTGCAACTAATGACAAAAGTGACCTTTTTATATCCACATTACATTAAATGCAATCTTCCAACTTTAACATGTGTCTTCATCTAATTTGTTGATCCATACATGCTTGTACTTTTCACTTCAGCCTTTATAGTTGATGCACCCACTTGTTAAGCCATCCAATCCTTTTGTATGCAGAAGGAACAGTAAAGAAGGTATGTCACTAATAAAATAGTTTTTTTAGAACTTACTTTGGTTGACATGCTTTTGCATATTCCCATACTAGAATAAGAGTTTGGGAGAGTTGGTGAGCCAAACCTTGCTGGACAAATTTGCACTCCGAAGTTTGGCTTACCAGCAGTAGTATTTGTCAGACTCCTAGTTGACGTTATGTTGTATTGATCTTCTTTCGGCTAGATGACAAACCAATCCGCTTTGGTGACTATCTACACTTCAACTAATCTTCGAGTTTGCTGAAGGCATTTTGCTTTTTGGATCAATACAGATAGTTATAAGAATTTTACAAGTAAAAATCCTATATTTTTACATTTCGAAATATAAGCTATTGTTAAGTCTAAATATTGTATCCAAGATTTAATAGGAAAGTCAATGGTGTAAAAGTCAACATTGTCTAAGTCAAAGCTTGTTTAGTTTCCTTAGCCTTTAAGGCTTTGTAATAGTTAGGTAGTATATATATAGGATATGTCTTGTAATCTTGAAACAACGGATCTAGAGAGCATCTCATACTTGTAATTCAGAGACATATGAATACGAGATCTACTTTCTCTCTCTAGACTCTCTCTCTCTCTAGTTCTTGATCTTTAATGTCCAAATCTTGAGTAATTGCTTGATTAATTGGGATTTAATGATTAACAATTGGTATCAGAGCTAAACCAAACTTTTCAGAAAAGATTTTATCATGATTTGAATTGATATCTGTGTGTTTTGAATCGAGAGTTTGAGTTTTTCGAAAGTTTTTTCAAGAAAACGAGTTTGTTACTGTTTCATCTGAATTTTGTGTGTAAAATCGTTTTTAGTTCAAGAAAATGGATTCATTGAGTTCGTTTTATGATTAGGATTGATTCTTGTATTGATTATATCTTGTGATTTTAACTAATTCAATGTCAATTTTCGAAATTTGAGTTTTCTGGAAATATCTTGTTCGAAATCTGTTCTTCATCGAAATTGTGCAATTTGTTGTTTTTAATCTGAATTTGATAATAAATTTGTGTTTCGATCTGTTTGTCGATGATTCTGATGAGTTTTTGAGATCATATTTGCAAATTTTGATCGATTTGTGAAAGAAATTGTCAAGAACACGGTTTGCGCAACATTCATAAGCTTTGCGCAACATTCATAGGAGTTTGCGTATCCTTCAAGCTTTAGAAAAGTCAGTTTGCATATCAAGACATATACTCAAAGCTTCATTTGCATATCTTTAAGCATTTTCGGGCTGAGAATTCTTATCTTGCGCATCAAAGCTCATACGCAAACCCTACTTTGCGTATCATACAGGATCCGAGAACCTCATTTGCGCGTCATTGCCAATACGCAAACCTTCTTTGCGCATCAAGACCAATACGCAAAGTATCACACGGGATCCGAGAAACTCTACTTTGCGCCTTATCTTTCTGTTTAAAAAAAAAAAGAGTCTGGAATTTTTTTTTTGTGTGTCATCTATATTTTTTTTAAACTTTGTGTAATAACAAGTGTTGTTCAATTTTTCAATTTTTAATATTTTTCGAAAATTTTTTAATTCAATATGATTTTTGATTTTCTGATATATAGTTTGGGAACGATCATTCTTATCAAGCAGTTTCTCATTCAAAGTTTTCTGAGAGAGAGAAAATTTTAGATTGTTCATATTTTGTTTTTGAATTCATTTCAACTAACGATAGTTTTGTCAAATTCTTTTTCATACAGGATGAGTTCACCAATTTTGCTCAGAGGAAGATACGAGCAGTGGAAAGCTGATTTTTTCAAATTTGTAGATACACATGAACTGAGTTTTTATATCAAATTGTCGTTGACTGAAGGAGAGATGAAATCTCTTACTCCAACAGAAGATTGTACTGAGGATCGGGAGAAAAGAAAGAAAGCTGATATTTTAGCCCGAACTTTTGTGTTTAACAGTATTTGTCATGATATTAATGGTCACATAAAAACCTATCAGTTGACAGGAAAAGATTTATACAAGTCAACAGGAAAGGAGATATGGGACTATCTTGAATGGACGATGTTAGGGCCAACGGTTGTGTCTGAGCTAAAAGGAAAGATTTCTGAATTGAAAGCTATAATTCAGCAGACAGTCTCTGTTGGGAGTAATGAGCAGAAAGTTAAGAAATTGGAATCTGAGAATGCTGAGCTTAGAAAGAATATATCTGTCTTGGAAAGTTCAAATGCTGAGCTTCAAAGAAGAATATCTGACTTGGAACAAACGATGGTTAGAGAAAAATCTGATTTTGAAAGTAAAAAGAAAAAGTTCACTAAGAACTTTTCTGAGTTTTCCAGGAAGAGTGCTGAAGATAAGAAGTCAGTGGAGCTCAAATGCTTAAAACTTTCTCAACAAGTGTCTGATTTTGAGAAAGTACTGATTTTGGAAAGAGAGAAATTTGATAAAGAAAAGAAGGCCATAGAACAAAAGAATGTAGGATTCTTTAAAGAATTATCCGGCCAGAGAAATGATTCAGAAAAAGGATTTGAAGAAGAAAGATCCATCTTTGAGTCTGAAATCAAAAGGCTAACTTCCAAGTTGTCTGAACTGTCTGCTTCTGCGCTGAAAGAGCAAAGGACGAAGCCTGAGTTCTCAAAGAAGATTGATCAACTTGAGAAAGAAAGAGACATCTTTGCATCAAAGATCAAAGAGCTTGAAAAGTCTGTTTCAAGTTCTACTCAAAAATTTGTCTCTTCACAAAGGTCAGTTAAATATTTTAATCAGATTCGTCGATCTAACATTTTATTTGATGAATATTTAGATGGTTCAGATACATCTTCAAGAAGAAAAAGCTACAAGAAAGAGAAACTAGTCTGGATGAAGAAATCGGTCAAAGATGACAAGAAAGATGAGTTGAATAGAAAGACATCATGTGTAGATGTTCACAAAGCAAAGAAGAACAAAGAGCATAAAGGTGAACCTGACCTCAAATACTCAAAAGATCATTTACTCAGGTTTTCAGGTAATAAATATTATTGTTCTATCTGCTGTACGCATGATCATTTTCACAAAACAAATGATCATTACTGGTATGGTTCTTACTCCATATCCCCCACACGAACTGCAACTAACATTTCTGGACCCAAATACCAGTGGGTACCAAAGCCGAAAACTGATTCTGTGTTGCAGGCACCTCAAGTTAAGGGGGAGTAAAAGAACAATGGCTTTTGAACATAGCAGTTCAAAACCCGGACTTCAATGTCAAGATTATGGCTCTTGAGTAAATCAGCTCAAGACCCGCACCTCAATGTCAAGAATATGGCTTCTAAGAACATCAGCTTAGGACCCGGTCTTCAAAGGAGTTTGACTTCTAAACATAACAGTTTAGGACTCGAACCTTAGTGATCAAAAAGGACTTTACTCCTGTGTTTTTGCATCCGATGGATATTGATGGTCTCCATCCCAAGTGAATTGATCTGATCTCTATCCTATACTTTTTCACTGCTAGATTTTTCTGATATTGATGGTCTAACAATTCAAAAGGGAGTGTTTGATCTCTATCATGTTTTATCTGACATATTTCAGATGCCTAATTTAAGGGGGAGTAAAGGTGATGACTTCTAAATACTTGAGATAAGAACTCATACTATAAACTGTTTTACTGCTTTCTGTCTTTTATTTTTGAATAAATAATGTGAATAAAGTGGCTTCTGATCACATGACAGATCAGGACCCATTTTTCAATGATCAAATAAGGATATTGTGCTAATATCTAGGGGGAGCTTAAAAGAATAAAATCTTTATATCATGATTTGAGGGGGAGCTGAAAAGGTATATATCTTCTGATCCTAGATCTCAAATTGTTTGAAAGAAGAACAACTTTCAAACATTAAAAACAATTTCTTAAATGTTCAAACCACTTCTTATTCTCAAAAGATTTTATGAATTTAGAAGTGTGCTTTTAAATGTTTTTCAAATTTTTGAGCTTATTGTTTCACTAACCGTGTGTTTCCAAAGATCAATACTTGTGTATTATCTTGTCCATATACTGTCAAGTATTCATACACACTGGTTCAATATTTTATTTGAAATTGTTATTATCATGTCTCAAATTCAAACAATTTTTCGATGGTAATACCCTTGTTTGCTTTCAAAGTTGTTGAGTATCATTCATCGTTTACATATTTGTGCTTTCATTGATAAATTGTTTATATTTGTTTATATAAACAAATATCCAATTCTCTGATACCCTAACCATTTGATTTGATCTGTTTAATTCATTGTCAGATTCTCAAAACAATTCTCTTGACTTCATTTCATTCATTCAATATTCTTGTTTTGAGAATTCTTCAAAGTTTAAATGCTCAAATTTCATTTCTGATTTTTGATGAGCATACATACACTGATATATGATTTCTTGTGATTTACATGTCAAGAAAATCATTGACCAGCATGTACTTTTAGGAACATGGGATTCAGTGTGAGTGCTTAATAGATCTTCTATGGATTCACGATAACCAGTGTTTCCTACCCCGGAAGAAATCCTTTGAGTGATTGAGGGGAGAGGGGTCTAAAAGAATTGAGTGTGGGAGTGAGCAGAGGTAAAATGAAAATGAGAGTTTGGTTAGATGTGAGCTTATATGTTTAAAAGAAAGAGGGTGTGAGAACAGAGTTAAAAGAATATCAGAACTCTGCACCAAACATCTTTCTGAGTCGGGCAGCCACATTACTGATTGGTTCACATTTCTTTGGTGACCATCATTGAAATAGGCAAATAGCCCATGCCATCTCTTGTATACAACCCCACCAGCTACTCATTATTTTCTTAAAAAGATAATGTTTCACATTTTCTGGGGAAGCAACATATAATCTATCGGATCTTCTTTTGGAAGATACTGATATTGAAAAAGAAGGAAAGTTGCCCCACCTTCGACCCTTTCTCATGCACATTGAGTCCATGTATAATCATTGTTGTCTCAGTGATTTACATACTTTGAGCCTTTATGAAACACAATCATTGTGCTAAAATTCTTTCATACACAAGCACGAGCACACAGAAAATCTGTTTTTCTATCAGAACATTCATAGAATTACCTTGTGTTTTTCAATGATTGAATGGAAGTCCTGGGGAATCATCATCAAGCAAGCTCCTTACAATGTACATTTGTTGTACACAGTAACTTTGTGTTACTGACAGACATTCCTAACTGTTTAATATGTTGAATCAGGGTTACACGCTCATTATGTCTGAATTTGAAAAGATTCGGATATATACAGTTCATGATTCGGCTCTTCAGATCAAAGTACAGCATCTGTCAAAGGGGAGATTGTTAGTTGATCAAAAAGGGAGAAATCAAAGTCTGTGCCGAAATTGATGAAGTTTTGATGATCATGGTGCTCACATCATCAAAAAGGGGGAGAATTATACAAAGTTCAATTTCAAGAGTTCTTGTTCAAAGTTCAAGTCATAATTTCAAAGTGCTTCCGCTGATTCAAAGCCAAAAGTTGATATTCCCATATTCTAGTTTCTAATCAAGATTAATCAAACAAACAAGATTAACAATCAAATTACCTGTTTGATTTCAATTCAATTCCAAGATTACACTTTCTATCTCTACAATCTCTCTCTAACGAACTCTCTCTTTCTCTCTGATATTTCTCTCTCTAAAATACAACTGAAGAACGATTCAATTAAGTTCTCTACTAATTACCAAAGGAAAGGAAACTACTTATACCTACAACTAAAACAAGGAAACTAAAATACAATACAAAAAATGTTGACTTTTATTACAAAAGACTTTGACTTTGATGAAGGTTGACTTTCTTCAGCTTTGACTTTCTTGAACTTTGACCTTCAGTCTTCTTGATCTTGTATCCAACATATTTATGCTCTAACAATCTCCCCCTTTGGATTCAAGATCACTGTTGAAAGATATAGAAATTCAATCTTCACTTTTAATCTCTGTCAGTACAATCTCCTCTTTTCTTTAACGGTATTCTTTCCAAAACTGTCTTCAAATGATTAACAATATCCCCAAAACTTTCACAATAATACTTTCAGACTTTGGAAATAAATTATCTTCAGAATCAGCTCGAATTTGCTTTAGCAAAAAAAAAATTCAAAGAAAATTTCCTCAAATCTTCAGAAATTCTTTGATCTTCTTCAAATCTTTACTTTGAACTTTTCTGACTTGGACATTTCTGAAAATCTTCTCTCAAAATTTTATCATTTCTTAATACCATCTCCCCCAAACAACAAAACTTTAACATTTTTTGATATCATCTCCCCCTTTTTGATGATTTGAACATCTATATCATCAAAACTTTTCTCCCAAGAAATGTCTTTGACCATTCTGATCTGTCCAAGATCCTCTGATTCTGTGATCCATAACCAAGTAATCATCCAAATCTTTTCAAATCCAGACAAAATAAGAACATGTAACCCCTGAATCAACAAATGAATCAGTTAAAATGCCTGTCAGTAACACAAAGTCACTGTGTGTAACGAATACACAATATAAAGGAGCTTTTTGATGTTCACTCCCCCAGGGCTTCCATCCAATCATCGAAATACCACAAAGGCAATTTCTATGAATGTTATGACAAAGAAACTAATTCCTTGTGTGTTCGTGCATGTGTAGAAAGAATTAAGCACGATGATTGCTTTTTAAATAAGGCTCATCATTATGTAAACCACTGAGACAACAGTAGATAAACACAGACTCAATGTGCATGATTGAAGTGCGAAGGTGGGGCTGACTTCCTTCTTTTTCAATATCCAGATTTTCCAAATGAAAATCAGATAGATTATGTGCTGCGTCCCCAGAAAATATGAAACATTTTCTTTTTGAGAAGAAAATGAGTGGTTGGTGGGGTTTTAGCAAGAGTTGGCATGGGCTAGTTGCCTGTTTCAATAACGTTCACCAAAAAGTTGTGAAACGCTAGTAATGTGGCTGTCCGGCTCAGAAAGTAGTTGGTGCAGAGTTTGATATTCTTTTACTCTGTTCTCACACCCTCTTTCTTTTAATCATTAAGCTCACTACTAACCAAACTCTCTTTTCCATTTTACCTCATCACTCCCACACTCATTTCTTTTAGACACCTCACACTCAATCTCTATAGATTAACTTCTTGGGTAGAAATCACTGGTTAACGTAATTTCATAGAAGTTCAGTTAATTCCTAGCACAAAGAACCCATGTAGTCCTAAAAAGCATGTGTTGCTCAGATGATTTAGCTTTATCAGTTAAAGCACATATACAAATGTCAGATGAATGTAAGCTTATAAATATAATCATGAATATTTGAGCATTTTTAGACATTGAAGTATTTTCAAACAAGTATACTGAATGAATGAATATGAATGCAAAAGACTTGTTTGAAAATCTGACATTATATGAAAATGATCAGAAATGAAATGATATAGCAATTAAGGATTATGGTCAAAAATAACGGATATTGTCCATACGAAACAAAATATAGACATTCTTGAAATGACGTTTCGAAATGAAATGATGCTCAAAATTCTTTAAAGTACAAGCGGGGTGTCTTACCATCGAAAATATGTTTCAATATGAGACATGGTAAGAACATTTAGAACAAAAAGTCAAACCGATGTGTGTGAATACTTGAAAATATATAGAAAAGACAATACACAAGTATTAATCTTTGGATAACACACGGTTTGTTTATCAATGAAGCACAAAAATAAAATGAAAACATTTAAAATCACACTTCCAGATTATAAAATTTGTTTATGAATCGGGAAGTGGTTTGAACATTTCAGAATATGTTTTCTATATCTGAAAGTTGTCCTTCTTTCAGATACATTTGAGATTAAGATAAGAAATTTACCTTTTCGCTCAATCTTAATACTCATAAAGTCAGCTTAAGTCAAAATGATATGATCGTGTCACCCTCTCTCATCCTGCATAAGTCTCAAAGTCTAGTCAAAATTTATTCACAAAATTTATTCGAAAACAAAAATAAAAATAAAAGACGTAAAGCAATAAAACGATTAAAGTACGAGTTCTGATTTGAAATAATCAGAAATCATAATCTTACTCCTTTTGATATTATATGCTCCCCCTAAAATCATGCATTACAAAAAAAAAATTGTCATTTAAGTAAAATGCAGAAATTAGTTATGCTCCCCCTCAAATGAATGTAGATCATCTAAAATCTTCTCTTACTCCCCCTGAGATCATGAGCAAACAATTAAAGTGCAGATATCCTTTAGACATAAAGATAAAGAAAATGATGAAAAATAACAATACGTAACTTTATTAGGTAACAACCGATTACGTCTTAAGATTTAACATACCAAGCTTAGAAACAAGAAAATTAAATCTCTTTTGATCTAAGGGTTTGGTAAATAAATCTGCAAGTTGATAATCTGTTTTTACAAAATAAAGTTCAATTGTTCCTTTTTCTACATTATCTTTTATAAAATGATACCTGACATCAATGTGTTTGGTTTTCGTATGTTGGATAGGATTAGCAGATATTGTGATTGCACTCTTCGGGTCACAATATATTGGAATTTTATCAAACTTGAATCCATAGTCTCGTAGCTGTGTTCGCATCCACAAGACTTGAGAGCAGCAACTGGCAGCAGCTACATACTCTGCTTCAGCGGTCGATGTGGAAACGCATAATTGTTTCTTTGATGCCCAGCTAACGAGCTTGTCTCCAAGGAATTGAACGTGACCAGAAGTACTCTTTCTGTCCAACATGAAGCCTGCATGATCTACATCTGAATAGGCAGTCAGTTGAAACCAGTATCCTTAGGATACCACAGACCAAGGTCTGCAGTCCCCTTCAGATATTTAAAAATCCTTTTGACAGCAGCCAAATGGGATTCTTTAGGAGCAGCCTGATATCTAGAACATAAACATGTTGAAAACATAATATCTGGCCTACTTGAAGTAAGATACATTAACAAACCAATCATACCTCTATAAGTTCTAACAGCAACACTTTTACCCGAAGGATCAGTGTTAATCTTAGTACCTGGTGCCATCAGGGTTCCAATTGGTTTACAATATTCCATTTTGTACTTCCGAAGAATGTCCAAAATGTACTTAGATTGGTTAATGAAAATCCCCGTAGAAAACTGTTTAACTTGTAATCCGAGAAAGAAATTCATCTCTCCCATCATACTCATTTGAAAACGTGACACCATGAGGTTAGAAAAGTTTTTGCAAAATTTTGGATTTGTAGAACCAAATATTATATCATCAACATATATTTGAATAAGGATAATATCAGCTTTTTCCTTTTTGATGAATAAAGTGGTATCAACCTTACCTTTAGAAAAACCGGACTTGACTAAGAATTTAGATAAAACGTCATACCATGCTCGAGGGGCTTGTTTTAAACCATAGAGGGCTTTGTCTAAGATATAAACATGATCTGGCTTCTCTGGATTGACGAACCCTTCTGGTTGAGACACGTACACTTCCTCTTTAAGAATGCCATTCAGAAAGCCTGTTTTCACATCCATCTGAAAGACTGTGAAATTCTTATGAGCTGCGTAGGCTAGAAACATGTGGATTGCTTCTATACGCGCTACTGGATCATACGTCTCATCGTAGTCTATGCCTTCCTCTTGCCGGTAACCTTTGGCAACAAGTCTAGCTTTGTTCCTTATGACGATACCATCTTCATCCTTTTTATTCTTGAATACCCATTTAGTTCCTATCATTGTTTTACCTTCTGGTTTTGGAACTAATCTCCAAACCTTTAGGGCTTCAAACTGATTGATTTCTTCTTGCATAGCAGATACCCAGTCCGAATCAGCAAGAGCCTCTGATACTCGCGTTGGCTCAATCTTACTGAGAAATGAGTCATGCATACATTGATTAAGAGTCGCTGACCTAGTTTGTACAGGCTTGTTGAGATCTCCAATTACTTGATGTAAAGGATGCTCTTTGGTCCAGCGATGCTCATGAGGGAGTGGAGTAGATACTGATTGAACATGATCATCATCTAGAAATTCACTATCAGAATCTTCAGTTTGAATAACAGGAGGGGGGTTTGCAGTTGAAGTTTTAGGTGCAGAAGCATCAGTTGGAACAGCAGAATCTGGCTGTTGAGTAGACAAAGTATGACACCCAATTGAAACCGTTACTTCTGGCTCAGCAGTTACTTGTACATCTTCAACTGTAGGAGTAGTTGATGAAATGTGAGTTTCTGACTGAACGGGGGAAACAAGTTCAGTTAAAACTTCTAAAGTGACTGGATGATTGCAGCTTGTGTCTTCAGACCTGTCAGTCACAACAGATTTAGGCAAATTAGATCCTAGAAACTCATCATAAAATAATTCAAATAACAAATCTAAATCAGATAAATGTGAAACTGAAGTAGAAGCGTTATCCGAATTTTTCTCTGTAGAAACAGGTTCTGGACTGATCTGCCCAGAAGCAAATACTCCAGTGATCACGGGTTCTGAACTGAGTTGTTCAGAAGCCATATCTTCATCGAATGTTACATTAACGCTCTCGACAACTGTCTTTGACTTCTTCAGATAAACACGATATGCTGCCGATGTTGAAGAATAACCAATGAAGATACCCTCGTCCGCCTTAGCACTGAATTTATTCAGACTATCTATGTCGTTAAGCACAAAACATTTACACCTAAATATGTGAAAATACTTGATTGTTGGTGTTCTATTGTTGATCGGCTCATATGGAGTCTTTTGAAAACGGCGGTGTATCATGGATCGATTTTGAGTATGGCATGCAGTCAACACAGCTTCTGCCCACAAGAATAGAGGTAAGTCCGATTGGCTAAGCATAGTCCGAGCGGCCTCGACTAGCATCCGATTTCTCCTTTCGACTACTCCATTTTGTTCAAGCGTTCGAGCAGCAGAGTACTGATGTGATATCCCGACCGATTCGAGATATTCTTCAACAATCTTGTTTTTGAACTTTGTGCCGTTGTCAGTTCGAAGAAACTTGACTTGTCGCTGCATTTTCACATGGGTCGTCTTTAAGAAAGTAATGAGAACTTCAGGCGTCTCATCTTTTGATCGAAGAAATTTGACCCACGTGTATCTTGAGTAATCGTCCACAATAACCAACACGTATTTCTTTCCACCCAAACTATGAGTTCTCATTGGACCACACAAATCCATATGTAACAATTCTAACGGAGAACTAGTGCTTGGTTCAGGCTTCGGTTTATGCGGAGCTCTCTTCATCTTACCCTTCTCACATGCAGCACATAAGTGTTCTTTCTCGTATTTCAGCTCAGGAAGTCCTTTTACCAATTTCCCACTAACCAACTTATTGATATAACGAAAGTTCAAGTGAGATAACCGTCTGTGCCAGAGCCAACTTTGCTGCAATGAAGCCTTTGTCATCAAGCAAACTTGATTGTCATTCTGTACCTTTGAAAGATTGATGGTATAGAGGTTCATCTTTCGATTTCCGACTAAGAGTTCATTGCCATCTTCCATACGAACCGAACATCTCTTAGCTTTGAAGTTGACCTCTAACCCTTTATCACATAATTGACCAATGCTGAATAAGTTGTGCCCCAAGCCTTCGACATAACTCACTTTACTGATCGTTATGTTGTCTTGAATAATGTCACCATATCCTAAGATAGGTGAAAGCTGATCGTTTCCAAATCTGACATTTCCACTGAATTTCTCTGTATAGTTAGACAATAAATCTTTTTGCCCAGTCATATGCTTGGAACATCCACTGTCCAAGTACCACATATGTCGGGTCTGCAAGAGAAATCAGTAAACAATAACTTTAGGTACCCATTTACAAACGGGTCCTAACAGATTAGCACAAGATTTTGGTATCCATTTGAAAATGGACCCTCTGTTCTTTTGAAAACCTTTAAAAATATTTGATCTCGAAGAATACACATGATAAGATCCGAACCAATCAGAAGAATTATGAGAATAAGCAAAATCATTTCTCCGATAATGATAAGATGTAGTAGAAATAGGAGATAATTGAATCAATTGCTTTATTGAATATCGCTTGTAAGAAGTTACAAGGTTTTGTTTATGTGAAGCAAGTTGATCAATTACATCATTATCACTACTAACTGATCTATTACAAGAATTATTAGAAACTGATTCAGCTTTCTCATCACCCTTCCTTTTTGGTCGCCATTCAGTTCGAGCTTTCGACCTTTTCTTGCTTATATCTGAAACATAAGATGTAGATTTATTAGGAAAAGCAGATTTCTTAGACTGAGTTTTCTTTTGTGTACCAGTGTGTTTCTGTTTCTGTAATCGCTGTTTCTTATGTTTCTTACCTTGAGAATAATAATCAGCAGTTACAGAAATCGATTCACCAACTTTAGTTGATGATTTAGCAGTTTTAAGAACACTTGGTAACACCTTTTCTTATTGTTTCTTTTAGCAACTCTGTCTTTTTCTTTCTTCAGTTTTAATTGAAGATCATTAAGCTCAACCATCATAGCTTCCATTTTGGTTACAAAATCTTTTTCAGTTAAGTTTAATACCTCATCAACTATCTCATCATCGGACTCATCATACTTTACTTCCTTGCCCATGAGACAGAGATGAGCAGTTTCTTCCTTCTCTTCGTCTTCACCTTCTGAATGATCTAGCCAAAATTCGTCTTCAGCCATTAAAGCGATGCCTGCTTCTTGTTGTTTGGCTAATAACAGCTTGTTCTGATAATACTGAGAATTGCGAACTTTTGGCTTTCTACAATCTTTTGCAAAATGACCAATCTTGCCACAGTTGTAGCATTTAATTGGATTACTTGCTGGCTTTTCTACAACAGTGTAGTCATTCACATACTTCTTCCTGTCATCAGGTTTCTTCTCAACATATATGTTCTCTTCATATCTCCTTCCTTCCACCCTTTCTCGGTGCTCATGATTCTTGGAACTTGATGAAGAGTACCTCTGTGAGTTAGATCCCGGCTTCTTGTAAAACTTTTTCTGGAATGCACGGGTCAATAACAACATAGCCTGTTTGAGGCTTTCTCCATCATCACCATCTGATTCAGATTCAGACTCATAACTGGTAAGAACTTTCTTCTTTTTCTTTTTCTCTTTCTTTTCTTTCTTTTCTTTCTTCTTCTCTCCGACTACCAATGCAATCGGATCAGGAACCTTTTCAGCCTTCTTTTTCTCAGCTCTTTTCTCTTCCACTTCTTCCTCATTTTGCCTCAGAGTCTCATATACCTCATGTAACGGTATGTCATTTAGATCCTTCATCTGTTTCATCCTACGTGTATGCTTCTTCCATTCTGGTTGTAAGATGCTCAGGAATTTGACATTGTTCTCAAGTTGCTTCTTTTTCACCTTATTCTTGGATAACTCATTCAGAAGCAAGACAAACCGTTCATAAGTATCTTCTAAGCTTTCATTCTCTTTTGCTTTGAATTCCTCATAACTGTTAATGCAATTAGCCACTTTCATCTGATTCCCGACCTTGGATCCCATCATCATTTTCTGCAACTGATCCTACATCTTCTTAGCATTTCCCTTGTAGCTGTCTATTTTGATGTAGATGTCATTCGGGATACTTTGAAGAAGTAAAGATCTTGCTTGTTTATCTGCTTTGTATCGGCTTTTCTGTTCTTCAGAATACTGAGAGATATCCAATGCCACTGTTTTCATCTTTTGATCTCTTTCCTCAGTACCATCTTCACTATCAGACAATTCATCATCAGGTATCTGAACCGTGATTGGTACCATAGGAATTTCTGTGATTGACACCATAATATTCTCTCCATTTGCATGTCTGTCTATAAAATCAAGGAATCTGTCTTTCCACTGTTCGTACTCTCCTTTAAACAGAACAGGAGGCTTGACATCAGTGCC
This sequence comes from Arctium minus, assembly GCA_954870635.1. Lineage (NCBI taxonomy): Eukaryota > Viridiplantae > Streptophyta > Magnoliopsida > Asterales > Asteraceae > Arctium > Arctium minus. Next base: position 52,074,915 of record OX941084.1, read on the forward strand.
AATGGAAAGAGCATCTTTGGAAGTCATCTTGTTTAAAACTGTTTAAGAAATATATGCAATAAGAATCTAGAAACTGATCGTTAGTCCAAATGAAACAATCAAGAAAATACAGAAAACTTGAAATATAAAATCAGAAATTTTGATTACAACCAGAAATATGTCCCCCTTCGCAGACTTAGCACGGGGGTCCCGCTACCCGGTTAGCGGGTGGGGTCAAGGGGCAACACCCTTGCGGGGTCGAGAAATTTTGAAAAAATTTCACTATTAAAGGTCATATTACTATTTTGAAAATTTTGTCTAAGTCCTCCACACTTTGCGCTTCAAAAGGTAAACGCAAACCTTTACTTTGCGTTTCAAGTGACAAACGCAAACCTTACTTTGCGGTTCATGTGGGAAACGCAAACCCTTACTTTGCGGTTCATGTGGGAAACGCAAACCCTTACTTTGCGGATCAAGAGGGAAACGCAAACCACTACTTTGCGGTTCAAGAGGGAAACGCAAACCACTACTTTGCGGTTCAAGAAGGAAACGCAAACCACTACTTTGCGTTTCTCGTTACAAACGCAAGATACACTTTGCGTTTCTAGTTGCAAGCGCAAACCACACTTTACGTGTCTCGTTGAATACACGAACCTCTGAAGAACTTACACAAAACTTGATGAATGACCCGCAAACCTGTGTTAGGGCTACTTTGTTAGTTAAATAGAAGTTCAGGGTATAAAATGTCAAGTTATCATTCTTGTAAGCTTGTTGGGCCTAAAAGCCCATAAGCCCATTAGGCCTGCGAGCCTACGTATTTAAAGTTATTTCTATTTCATTTGTAAGGTTAGAAATTCATTATTCAGTTTTCTAGTCATTAGGCTTACATACCCTTATCAGAAATTCTCTCTGTAAACCTAAACCCTTTGAAGTATTATCAATCATATGACTAGTTGTTGTGATCTATAATCTGTTCATCTTTGATTGTTGTTATTCTGATTTGCACTGCACTGGGATCTACAATTGGTATCAGAGCAGATAGGCAAAAAGGTTTGATCCAGTAAAAAGGTTTGTCTAAAACCCTAAAATCAATTACTTGTGATAATTGCTTTACTTGCGTAAATTGATTGTTAGTGTTTACATTCTGTGTTTATCTGATTTTTCGATATCTGCAAAGTTAAGTTTTTTTTTTCTGTGTTTCGATCGAAAATTCTTTTCTGAAAAAAAAAATTTGTTTTTCCGCTATCGATGGAATTTGGATTTATCATTTTTTTCAAAACTTCGGTCTAAGTGAGTTCTTCGTGTTATCTATCGCATCCGGTCGAATTTTTGGGTGTTTATTTGTGTCTCTTTCGATCGAAGGATCGAAGGTTCTGGGTTTGGTTTCGGTTGAATCCAGAAATTCATCGGGTTCTTCGGTCGATTCATCGTGTTTATCGGTCCTTTTCGCTAATCGATCTTTATCTGTTAGTTGTGTTTATCGTATTTATTGTTTTGACCGATTGTCATTCGACCTGAGCCTTCGACCGGTACTTACTCTATTCGGTTTTTCCATTCGACCGGATACTTGTATTCCCCGGTCTTGCACTTTCGACCGGGTACTTGTGTACTCCGGTCTTTCCTTCGACCGGGTAGTTGTAATCTCCGGTCATTCCTTTTGACCGGACCTTAGCATTCTCCGGTCTTACCTTTCGACCGGGTACTTGCTACTCCGGTCTTACCCTTCGACCGGGTACTTGCTACTCCAGTCTTACCCTTCGACCGGGTACTTGCTTACTCCGGTCTTTCCTTCGACCGGTATCTTGCATACTCCGTTTTCTCGTTTGACCGATATCCTGTTAGACCGTGTCCTGTGTTTCTGTGTTTCTTCGATTTTTTTTATTATATTTGGATCATCCTGCTTGCCTATCGATCATTACAGTGCTCTTAAGTTAAGAAGTAAAGATGAACTCAAGGGAAGCTTTAGCCATCGGTTCTGACCAAAAGCCCCCGGTGCTCTTTCGGGGAGAGTATCCTCAGTGGCATGACCGATTTATGAACTTCATAGAAGCAAAATCCAACCATGAAGATATATACAAATGCCTGACTGAGGGTCCACAAGATTGGCCAATGAAAGTGGTACCAGGAAACCCAGCTGAAGGAAGGCCAGAGCGACAGATTCGGAAATCTGTTGGTGATTTTAATAAGGATGAAAAGGAAATGTACGATGCAGAAAAGCTAGCCAAATCGTACCTTCTTCAAAGTCTACCAAATGACATCTATGCTTGTATAGATAGCTTCAAGGATTCATCGAAAAAGATGTGGGACCAAATAGAGAAGATGATGATGGGAAGCCACATCAATAACCAGCTAAAGGTGACCAACTGTATCACCAGATATGATGGGTTTAAAGCGAGAAAAGGTGAAACGCTGACGGAAACCTACGAGAGGTTTAATATGCTTCTGAATGATCTTCAGAAAAATAAGATCACAAAGACGAACACGGAAAACAATATAAAGTTTATGAACAACTTACAGCCTGAGTGGAAACCGTTCGTCTCCCATATACGCCACACTCAGACCCTGGAGAAACTGTATCTTCACGAACTCTATGAAATGCTTCTCCAGGACGAAGAGGAAGTGATGGAACTTATTGGGAATCAGAAAGCAGAAGAAAAGCCAGCAGCTGATCCATTAGCACTCGTATCTGAGAGAAGAGGCAAGTCCGTCAGCCGATCATCTGGAAAAGAGCCCGTGCTGAGTGATTCTGAACCTGAAGATCCCGATAGCGACTCAGATCCAGAACTTGCCAAGATGAAAGAAGCAATGGTGTTTCTCACTCAAGCATTTCAAAAGAGGAAGTTTTTTAACAAGTCCTCCAACAAGCAAAGAGTCTCTACTCGACGAGATCATCGAGAAAAGTCTGAAGGTCATAGACGCTTTGAAGTTGGTAAGCAGTCTGACAAGAGAAATGAAGAAAAGTCAAAAGACGAGCCGATCAAATGCTACAACTGTGGTCGGTTAGGTCATTTCGCCAAGGATTGTCGCAAACCAATTGTGCGCAACGCCGACTACTACCGAGCCAAGCTGCTTCTTTCCAAAGAAAAGGAAGCCGGTAAAGCTCTAATGGCTGAAGACGATTACTGGTTGCAAGTGTCGGATGAAGAACCTGAGGATGCTGAAGCTCATTTGTGTTTTATAGGCAACCATTCTCCACCATCTGACACTGATGATGAAGATAGCAATGCTCAATGCCAGGTATGTGCCCCCTTCCAAGAAGCTTTACTTGATCAAATGCAACTCTCAATGCACAAACTTGACTCTTACAAGCTTCTCTTAAAAGAAAAAGAACAACTTCTCTCTTCTTTAGAAAACCGTGTCACTAAACAGTCTGAATTTATGGAAAAACAAAGTTTAGAAATTTCTAGCTACCTGTGCACGATTTCTAATTTAAGAGAAGAGAATGAGAGTTGTTCAACAGAGTCACAAAAGCTAATGTCCAAAGTAGATGACCTGACCGATGAGCTACGTACGTCTGAGGCCGAGAAAATTGATTTGTTAACTCAAAACGTGGCTTACAAAAATGAGAACATAAGGTTATCTAATCAGTTAAAGGAGATGGAAAAGAAGCTTTATAGACTTGGGCAATCTCAACAAACGTTAAATCTAATTACACCAAAAGAACCCAAGCATGCGAATAGGGGTATCGGTTACGATAACCCATATTATCTGAAAAAGGCCTTATCCCAAGTTCCGACGATGTACGCATCCGAATTTCTTGGTTTAGACAAGACCTATCCAGAATACAAAATCAATTGGACCAAACCAATTGAGGATGAGGATTGGGAAGAGGATGAGTTAAGAAGGGAGACCTCTACAAAGATGAAACTTCCTTTTGTTTATGATTCTTTAAATGCATCTTACAACGAGGAAAAACCTGTTTTTCTATCAAATGACTATTTTAGAAGTTATACTCAAGCTGAACTACATACTAAAACCGTTCAAAATGAGGAGGAACAACCAGACCATAAAGTCTATGTTCCACCTCTGATTTTAGAAAGGAAAATTGTTCAGCTAGAAGAGTCGTTTGAACAAGAAAGAGACAGATTTCAAAAGGAAAAACAAGAGCTTTTATCCCAAATTGAGTGCCTCTACTCCACAAAAGAGGAAAATGTGACAGTTAAGGAGAAAGAATATTTTCAGACATAAATAAAGAAGTTAAATTCACAACTGGCTGCTTTGGCAGCAGATCGCCTGAAAGAGCAACTTCACAAGGCTGAACCTCAAGCTAAGCCTTCAAATCTCCAAAGTGAGAATACTCATCTGTTTGAAAATTCTTATCCTGCCTCCGATACATCTTCTTGCAAAGCTTTTATGGGTGACTCGTCACAAATCATTTCAAATAAGGGAAAAGAGCCTCATGTTTTTAAAACGGATCAGTGTTCTGATTGTATAAATGCTTCCGCAAATGATCCGCTCTCAACTAACTCTTCCGCTGTCCTGAAATCCTCGAGTGATGAGGTCCTTTCTGATGAGGAACTAGAATTTTCCGCATTCTTGAATTCTGAGGTGTGTTTAGATAGTGATTTGAGCCAATTTGATTTTAATCCTTCTCTACCTAGCCATGTTGATTTTATAAATGAGTCATGTGAGCCTCAGGTTAAATTTTATAAGGGTGAATGTTCCACATCTGCCCCGCAAAAACCTTCTGTGAACAATTCTTCAAAATCTTCAAAGTCTAAATCTAAAAGGCGTTCACAGAAGAAGAAAAAGACCGATCGCTCTCAAAGGTCAAAATCTTCAATTTTCAAATCCTCTGACTATGGGTTTAACGGCATTTCAGATACGTATGGTCGGCGGAAAGAAGAGAAATATGCTTGGGTAGCTAAGACGTCAAAAGAGAGCTCGGCAACATCAGAATTAGTTGATCCTGTCTTAAAGTTTAGAAAGAACAATAACAATCATGATGTTTTTATTTCTAAACCTTTAGTTGAATGTAATGGAACTTTTCCTTTAAAAGTCTATTCAATTCCGCAATTACGTCAACTGTCTCATGATTGTCTGTGTTGCTCTTATTGTGGATCAAATGATTTTGTTGATAGTCGTTATGCATCTGATTGGTTTGGCTCATATCATATTGCTCATAATCATTTTTATAGTGATGTTTCCCGTGATAGACAAAGACCCAAATCTAAACGGGTCTCTAAGTCGGGTGTTAAATCTAACCCCAAAGGACCCATGTACGAATGGGTACCTAAAAAGAAATAACCTGTTTTGTAGGACGGTCATGTGTGGTATCTAGATTCAGGTTGCTCCAAGCACATGACCGGAAGAAGGGAGCTTCTCACAAACTTCACCGAGAGGTTTTGTGGGAATGTGCGTTTCGGAAATGATCACTACTCTCCCATCAGGGGTTACGGGGATATTGTAAAAGATAACATCACGATCAAGAAAGTCTCCTATGTTGAAGGTCTCGGCCACAATCTCTTCAGTATCGGTCAATTTTGCGACAAGAATCTCGAGGTTACTTTCAAGGCTAAAAGGTGAAGTGTTCGGACTGAAGATGGAAAAGAGATCCTTGCTGGAACGCGTCGCACCAACCTCTATACGATTGACCTTTCGTCCTTGAAACCCGACAAGGAAGTCTGTTTGTTGTCCAAAGCATCTGCTGAACAAAGCTGGTTATGGCATCGGCGTCTCTCACACTTGAACTTCAAGAATATCAACAAGTTGGTGCTCGGTGGCCATGTCAAGGGTATGCCAGATCTAAAGTTTGCAAAAGATCATCTGTGCGCTGCCTGCGAAAAGGGCAAGATGAAGAAGGCGTCCCACAAGCCTAAAGCCGTTCCTAGTACTTCTCGGTCCCTTGAGCTAATCCACATGGACTTATGTGGCCCGATGCGCGTTCAAAGCATTAATCACAAGAAGTATGTCCTGGTGATGGTTGACGATTTTTCTCGTTACACTTGGGTTCGATTTCTCCGTTCAAAGGACGAAACTCCCGAGTTGATCATTTCACTACTGAAGAGCATTCAAGTCAGTCTCAACCAAGTAGTTCAGACCATCAGGACGGACAACGGCACTGAGTTCAAGAATCAAATGCTCACCGGTTACCTCACTTCAGTGGGTATCTCACATACTTTCTCAGCTGCTCGAACACCTCAGCAGAATGGGGTGGTAGAGCGTCGGAACAGAATTCTTGTTGAAGCAGCGCGTACGATGTTATCTCATTACACGCTACCACTATTTCTTTGGGCAGAAGCCGTTACTACCGTTTGCTACACTCAAAATCGGTCTATAATCAACAAGCGGTTCAACAAGACACCGTACGAGATCATCAACAAGCGTGTCCCGAACATCAACTACTTTCATGCTTTCGGATGCACCTGCTTTGTCTTAAATGATAAGGATGATCTTGGAAAATTCAGTCCCAAAGCGGATGAAGGAGTGTTCATCGGCTACTCCCAGCACGCCAAAGCCTACCGTGTCTACAACAAACGGACGAAGACCGTCGTTGAGAGCGTAAACGTGACTTTTGACGAGGCCGCTGATATGGCTTCTGAACATCTCAGTTCAGAACTCGCGCTTACTGGTGTGTTAGCTTCTGGACAATTTCGTTCGGAAGCTACACAAACTCCAGCCAATCCAAACCATGCGTCCACGTCAAGCGCACATCTTTCTGATTTGGATTTACTGTTTGAATTCTTTTATAATGATTTATTTAATGTTAAGACTAATACTACGTCGTGTGACAGGAATCATATTCAAGCACCAGAAGTGACACAAGTCACTGGTCCAACCGACTCCGGTGGTCCATCCTCGCCTGGTGCTCCATCCTCTACTGCCAATGATCAAGCTTCCCCGAGCTCAAGTGTTAGACATCCTCTTGCTCAAGTTCCTGTTTCAGTTTTACTCCCTGAACCGACTCCTATTGAAGGTACTCCCGAAGCTACCTCTCCGGCAATCCCGGATCCTCCTATCGATTCATCACCTGTTGAGTCATCCTCTACTCCTTCCACTAAGGAGCTTCCACCTCACAGGCCGTCATCTCTCGAGGCAGTTCAGGATTTACCCCCAGGTGGTCATGTGGATTCCGATACCTCCCATCAGACATATCAACCTCATCCACACACCACCAAGTGGACTCAAGCTCACCCCCTGCATCAAATAGTCGGTGACCCCAATACACCCGTTCAAACTCGATCCACTACCGCGAATGACTGCTTATTTTCCTCGTTCCTCAGCCGTATCGAACCTTCCACCGTCTCTGAAGCGCTAAATGATCCGGACTAGGTAATCGCTATGCAAGAGGAACTCAACCAATTTCAGAGCCTCAAAGTATGGCGCCTAGTTCCCCGACCGAAGAACAAGATGGTGATAGGGACTAAATGGATTTTTAAGAACAAAAAGGACGAAAACGGCATCATTGTTCGGAACAAAGCGCGTCTAGTGGATAAAGGATATCGCCGGCAAGAAGGAATTGATTACGATGAGACGTTCGCACCGGTTGCCCGCATTGAAGCGATCCGCATGTTCCTCGCCTACGCCGCTCACAAGAATTTCATCGTCTTTCAAATGGACGTGAAATCCGCGTTCCTCAACGGCGTTCTCAAGGAGGAAGTGTATGTCTCGCAACCCGAAGGCTTCGTGAGTTCTGAAAATCCGAATTACGTCTATTTTCTTGACAAGGCCCTATACGGTCTTAAGCAAGCGCCACGAGCCTGGTATGATGCACTCTCATCCTTCTTAGTTAAGTCTGGCTTCTCGAAAGGTAAAATTGACACTACTTTATTTATTAAAAGAGAGAATAAAGATATCATTCTTGTACAAATTTATGTTGATGATATAATCTTTGGCTCCACGAACCCCAAGTACTGTCAGAACTTTTCTGCCTTAATGAGTAAACACTTTCAAATGAGCATGATGGGGCAAATGAATTTTTTCCTGGGTCTTCAAGTAAAACAATTACAAGCAGGAATTTTCATTAATCAATCTAAGTACATCTCGGATATTCTTCGGAAATACCAGATGGAAAAATCTTCACCTATGAAAACCCCCATGTCCACTACTCTAAAGCTTCACTCCGATCCTGATGGTAAGGATGTGAATGCTACTATTTATAGAGGCATGATTGGCTCTCTGATGTACTTGACGGCTAGTCGGCCTGACATTATGTTCACGACATTCTTGTGTGCAAGATTTCAGTCGAAACCTAAAGAGTCTCACTTAGCTGCGGTTAAGCGAATTTTTCGATATTTAAAAGGTACTGCTGATCTTGGTTTGTGGTACCCAAAAAAGACAGGTTTTGAATTGACAGCCTACTCGGACGCTGACCATGCTGGAAACATGCTGGACCGGAAAAGCACGTCAGGTCATGTTCAGTTCTTGGGCGATCGTCTTGTCAGTTGGGCTTCCAAGAAGAAAAACTGTGTGTCCACCTCCATCGCCGAGGCGGAGTATGTAGCCGCCACCAGTTGCTTCTCACAAGTCATCTGGATGCGCACCCAGCTCAAATATTATGGTTTTACCTACTCAAGGATCCCCATCTACTGCGACTCGAAGAGCGCGATAGCAATATCAAGCAATCCCGTCCAGCACACGAAGACGAAGCACATTGATGTGCGTTATCACTTTATAAAAGATCACGTCGAAAAAGGTACTATCGAACTCTATTTTGTTAATTCAGAGCATCAGTTAGCAGACTTGTTTACCAAAGCCTTGGACGAAAAACAATTTAATTACCTTGTGTCCAAGATAGGTATGCTAAATCTGAAAGTTTGATCCGTTCGCAGCTCTCTACGAGTTTCGTTCAATAACGAATGACTGTGACAACTGCACCAGTGACTTGTCTCTGGTTGCTATTCTTCACACTCCTTGGTTATTGCATTTTACTCGTTCAGCTCTGTGTCAGTTACAAACTTCTGTATCAACAAAGTAGATTTCGTTTCTCTTGTGATTTTTTTTGTTGTCGTGGTGTCTTTCGTGAGTTTTGTGCAGTTCATACGGATATTCCCTGAAAGGAGTCCGTGGTTGGTGTCAGATCTTCAAACCGATAATGTGTTCAGGGGGAGCACAAGCGTCAGATGGTTGGTAAGTCTCACGAGTCCTCCATTCGAGGGGGAGCAGGTAAGAGGGTTCTGTGTTTGGACCTCCTCTTGGTAAACAATCGAGGGGAAGTTAAGTCTCGTGTCTTCGTTTTTATTTTTTTCTTTCCATAGGTTTCTTATTTTCCCTTAGGAATTTTTGTATGTTTATTTTTATCGAAAAATACAAAAATGTTTTTTTTAAAAGTTTTTTTTTTGTTTTTTGTTGTTTGATTTGTTTTTGTTGGGTCCCGGCCCATTGTTTCCCCCGCCCTCTATCGCCCGGCCCCGGCCCAAGCCCAGGTTCGGGGGTTTAAAAACCCCGATCGAACAACCCCTCTCCTCATTCGATCGAATCCATTTGTTTCTCATCTTCTCCATTCTCTCTCTCGCCCGGATCTTCATTCGACCGCACCTCAATCGACCGAACACCTGCGTTCTATTCATCGTCGATCGAACAGGTACATTAATTGATTAAAGTATGCATCGATCGAGTGTTATCGTCGACCATGTGTGCATCGCCGTCGTTTCCTACTCTGAGTGTCCTCGTGGTTTTCACTGTTGACGATTATGTGTTGACGAATCGTCTTCTCCGGGGGTTTCCTCCGATCTAGGGTTACGCCCCGGTCGAACACACCCCCGGTCGAATGTTTCCTCCGGTCGAAGACCATATCCGGTCTTAGGTATCCTCCGGTTGAAGACCATATCCGGTCTTAGGTGACCTCCGGTCGAAGAACTCATATCCGGTCTTAGCTAAACCCCGGTCTAAGACTTCTCCGGTCAAAGACCTTATCCGGTCGAATCCTATTCTATGTTTCTAATGAGCTTATAGTTATATTTATTTTTTTTCTTTCCATCTGTGTGTCTATGAGGGGTTTTGGGTGGTTCCTTGTGCTGGTGCAGTTCCATGCGCCTTGGTGACTGACCCTAATTCACAAATAGGGTTTTGTTCTTCCAATTTTGGAGTTACTATCCGTTGTGATTTAACTCATGACTGTATAACTCCAACGCCTATCATATTTTCCCAAACCTGCGTACTAATCGACTATTTCTTCACAGGTACAATGGCACAAAACCAACCACCAGCGATTGATCCAATCGCAGATGCGGAACTGATTCCCGAGAATCAATACCTCCCTCTTACAGCCAATAACTACCACCTCGATGTAACCCAACCTGCTATTCAATATCAGGTCATCATCGAGATACTTATGGGGCATCCAATCTCTTACGCCCTTACGGAACCTGCAACCGTTCCAATCATATACTTACAGCAGTTTTGGCGCTCTCTCCGTGCGTTAGAGGCCGATGGCGAATTCCATCTTGAAGGTCGGATAGATCATACACCAGTGCTTCTCACATGTGATCTCTTTCGACAATTCCTTCGGTTACCGACCGTGTTAGTCCGTGATCGTTTACCAGATAAATCAAACAACAGATATATAAGATTACCAACCTGTTTCTATTACAAAATGCGGATTACAAAGGTTGGTATTGATCTGATTAAGCTCACTTTCTCTCTTCTTGTTCTTGATGGACTGATGTTTCTTTTTGTGTCCTATTTTCTCATCTTCTCATCTAATTTATTTTACAAGCAAGAGATGGTGATATATATATTATATCACTTAGCTTCTTCAACACACTTCTACCAACTAATAATATCTAGATATCTAATATCTAGATATTATATTTAAAACTAATATAATAACAAAACTAATATAATTAAAGCAAACTAACTTTGACTATTATTACATTTTGGACCCTAGACTATTGTTGAGAGTGACTTGTCAGCTTTTAGCTTCGGATTGCGATCTTCGTATTGGATGATCTTGAATCCAATGAGACTGTTTTCTAACAATCTCCCCCTTTGGATCAAGATCATTACTCAAATGATTTAGCAATACGATCTTTTCTTTTTCAGCACTGAAGATGCATCTCTCTCTTAGTCTTCAAGATATAGTAAACTCCCCCAGAGATGTAGATTATCTTTTTCAGTTCATGGGGAGAAATTATCTTCAGTTGTAGCTCGGAATTGCTTCAGCAAAGTATCTGCAAAGAAATTTCTTTCGAATCAGCATATCTTCAGAATACTTTGATCTTGAAACTTTGATCTTGAAGAATTCAATCTTGGACGTGATTCTTGAAACATGTGACTTAGTTGACTCTTCTCCATTTCTTGGGTAGATCTTCTCCCCCTCTTTTTGATGGATTGAGCAACGAATTATTCAAAGTCTGATGTTCAAGAAATGTCATTCAGTTGGAGCCTTTGATTCGTCACTGCAATAGATATTCATCCAGATCTTTGCAAATCCAAACAAAATAGTCATGTAATACCTGTAGCAATAAACAAATCAGTTAGAAACGCCTGTCAGTAACACTAAGTCACTGTGTGTAACGAATACACATTGGAAAGGAGCTGTTTGATGTTGACTCCCCCAGGGCTTCCATTTAATCATCGAAACACCACAAAGGCAGTTTCTATAAACGTTATGACAAAGAAACTAATTCCTTGTGTGCTCGTGCTTGTGATAGAAAAAAAGTAAGCACTTGATGATCGCTTATAAGGCTCGAAATGTGTAAACCACTGAGACAACAGTAAGTTAAACACAGACTCAATGTGCATGAGTGAAGTGTGAAGGTGGGGCAGACTTCCTTCTTTTCAATATCCAGATTTTCCAAATGAAAATCAGATAGTAAATGTGTTGCGTCCCCTTTGAAAATGAAACATTTTCCTTTTAAGAAGAAAATGAGTGGATGGTGGGGTAATTCCAAGAGTTGGCTTGGGCTAGTCGCCTGTTTCAATAATGTTCACCAATGAAATGTGAAACACTAGAAATGTGGATGCCCGGCTCAGAAAGTAGTTGGTGCAGAGTTCTGATATTCTTTTAACTCTGTTCTAACACCCTCTTTCTTTTAATTATTTAGCTCACTGTTAACCGAACTCTCTTTTTCATGATACCTCATCACTCATTCAACACTCATTTCTTTTGACTCCTCACACCCAATCACAATGGATTAACTTCTTGGGTAGAAATCACTGGTTCATGTGATTCCATTGAAGTTGTGTTAATCCTAACACACTGATCCCATATTTTCCTATGAAGCATATAATGCTCAAAATGGTTCAACTTAGCAGTTAAAGCTCAATTGAATAAGAAAACATTTAAAGTTACACTTCCGAATTATAAAATCTGTTTGAAGAATCGAGAAGTGATTTGAACGTTTTAGAATGATTTTTTCAATGATTGAAAGTTGTCCTTCTTTCAACCATATATGAGATTAAGATGTAGAATTGTACCTTGACGTGCAATCTTAAATCTCATGAAGCTAAGCTTAAAGTCATATGATCTTGTAAGCTTCTCTCAAACTTCTGAAAAAGTCTTAGGTCAAGTCAAAGCAAATTTATTCACTTAAATTGAAAAGACAAAAAGCAGTAAAACAGTTAAAGTACGAGTTCTGATCAGAAATAATCTTAAAAAAAAAAAAAAAAAAAAAATGAGTGGATGGTGGGGTAATTCCAAGAGTTGGCTTGGGCTAGTCGCCTGTTTCAATAATGTTCACCAATGAAATGTGAAACACTAGAAATGTGGATGCCCGGCTCAGAAAGTAGTTGGTGCAGAGTTCTGATATTCTTTTAACTCTGTTCTAACACCCTCTTTCTTTTAATTATTTAGCTCACTGTTAACCGAACTCTCTTTTTCATGATACCTCATCACTCATTCAACACTCATTTCTTTTGACTCCTCACACCCAATCACAATGGATTAACTTCTTGGGTAGAAATCACTGGTTCATGTGATTCCATTGAAGTTGTGTTAATCCTAACACACTGATCCCATATTTTCCTATGAAGCATATAATGCTCAAAATGGTTCAACTTAGCAGTTAAAGCTCAATTGAATAAGAAAACATTTAAAGTTACACTTCCGAATTATAAAATCTGTTTGAAGAATCGAGAAGTGATTTGAACGTTTTAGAATGATGTTTTCAATGATTGAAAGTTGTCCTTCTTTCAACCATATATGAGATTAAGATGTAGAATTGTACCTTGACGTGCAATCTTAAATCTCATGAAGCTAAGCTTAAAGTCATATGATCTTGTAAGCTTCTCTCAAACTTCTGAAAAAGTCTTAGGTCAAGTCAAAGCAAATTTATTCACTTAAATTGAAAAGACAAAAAGCAGTAAAACAGTTAAAGTACGAGTTCTGATCAGAAATAATCTTAAAAAAAAAAAAAAATGAGTGGATGGTGGCGTAATTTCAAGAGTTGGCTTGGGCTAGTCGCCTGTTTCAATAATGTTCACCAATGAAATGTGAAACACTAGAAATGTGGATGCCCGGCTCAGAAAGTAGTTGGTGCAGAGTTCTGATATTCTTTTAACTCTGTTCTAACACCCTCTTTCTTTTAATTATTTAGCTCACTGTTAACCGAACTCTCTTTTTCATGATACCTCATCACTCATTCAACACTCATTTCTTTTGACTCCTCACACCCAATCACAATGGATTAACTTCTTGGGTAGAAATCACTGGTTCATGTGATTCCATTGAAGTTGTGTTAATCCTAACACACTGATCCCATATTTTCCTATGAAGCATATAATGCTCAAAATGGTTCAACTTAGCAGTTAAAGCTCAATTGAATAAGAAAACATTTAAAGTTACACTTCCGAATTATAAAATCTGTTTGAAGAATCGAGAAGTGATTTGAACGTTTTAGAATGATGTTTTCAATGATTGAAAGTTGTCCTTCTTTCAACCATATATGAGATTAAGATGTAGAATTGTACCTTGACGTGCAATCTTAAATCTCATGAAGCTAAGCTTAAAGTCATATGATCTTGTAAGCTTCTCTCAAACTTCTGAAAAAGTCTTAGGTCAAGTCAAAGCAAATTTATTCACTTAAATTGAAAAGACGAAAAGCAGTAAAACAGTTAAAGTACGAGTTCTGATCAGAAATAATCTTAAAAAAAAAAAAAAAAATGAGTGGATGGTGGGGTAATTCCAAGAGTTGGCTTGGGCTAGTCGCCTGTTTCAATAATGTTCACCAATGAAATGTGAAACACTAGAAATGTGGATGCCCGGCTCAGAAAGTAGTTGGTGCAGAGTTCTGATATTCTTTTAACTCTGTTCTAACACCCTCTTTCTTTTAATTATTTAGCTCACTGTTAACCGAACTCTCTTTTTCATGATACCTCATCACTCATTCAACACTCATTTCTTTTGACTCCTCACACCCAATCACAATGGATTAACTTCTTGGGTAGAAATCACTGGTTCATGTGATTCCATTGAAGTTGTGTTAATCCTAACACACTGATCCCATATTTTCCTATGAAGCATATAATGCTCAAAATGGTTCAACTTAGCAGTTAAAGCTCAATTGAATAAGAAAACATTTAAAGTTACACTTCTGAATTATAAAATCTGTTTGAAGAATCGAGAAGTGATTTGAACGTTTTAGAATGATGTTTTCAATGATTGAAAGTTGTCCTTCTTTCAACCATATATGAGATTAAGATGTAGAATTGTACCTTGACGTGCAATCTTAAATCTCATGAAGCTAAGCTTAAAGTCATATGATCTTGTAAGCTTCTCTCAAACTTCTGAAAAAGTCTTAGGTCAAGTCAAAGCAAATTTATTCACTTAAATTGAAAAGACAAAAAGCAGTAAAACAGTTAAAGTACGAGTTCTGATCAGAAATAATCATAAGTTATTACCTTTTTACTCCCCCTGAAATTATGCATCTAAAATATGTCAGTTATAAAAGCATATGATAGAGATCTACAACTTTCCTTTTTGAAGTGAAGATCGTCATATCTTTCCAAAGCATAAATTTCAATAAAGTATGTACTCCCCCTTGAAGGTTGATTTCCTCGTTGGAGTATCAGAGTACAATCCTTATCAGTTCAGGAGTAAGGTCTTTTGATCATTGAAGTGCGAGTCCTACACTGTTGTGTTTAGAAGTCAAACTTCGTTGAGGTACGGGTTCTAAGCTGATGTACTTAGAAGCCATTTGTTCTCTGAAGCACGGGTTCTGATCTGTCGTAATCAGAAGCCACTTCTCTTACTCCCCCTTGACAGTAAGTGCCTGCAACACATAATCAATTATCTTCTTTGGTACCCACTGGTATTTGGGTCCATGTGTGTAAGTTGCAGTTCGTATGGGGGTTACTGAGTAGGAACCATACCAGTAATGGTCACTAGTCGTGTGAACAGGATCATGTGTATGACAATAAGAACAATAAAATTTCTTACCTGATAACCTGATCATTTGATCTCTCGTGTAAACATGAGCAGGTTTACTTTTTGGCACATTGTTCTTCTTGGCAGTCTACGTATGAACACATGAGTTTTTACCTTTCAGCTCATCTTTTACTGGTTTCCTGTTCCAGACCAGTTCTTCTTCTTTGAAGCTTCTTCTTTTTCTGAGATTTGTACCTGAACTATCTCTATTCCTGTCATAGAAAAGATTAGTACTCCAAATATGATTAGAAGATTTCACTGACTTGTTTGAAGAAACATTTCTGATTGTTGAGCTTGCAGTAAGTTCTTTATTCTTTGAAGAATAACTGTGTCTTTGTTTGATAAGGAGGTCAATCTTCATCTCAAGCTCATACCTCTTCTTCTTCTCTTTCTGTGCAAGCTTAGATAATTCAGATAGCTTAGCCGTAAGCTTCCTAATTCCAGCTTCAAGGATGCTTCTCTCTTTTTCAAATCCTTTCTTAGCACCCTTCGTTCCATCTGATATAACTCTTAAGAATCCTGCTGACTTTAGATCATTTGCCTTCTTCTCTTTGGCAAACTGATCTCTCTCCGAAATGATTACTTTCTCAGAGTCTTCAACTTTTTGAGAAAGCATTAAACATTTAAGCTCAAGTATCTTCTTCTCTTCAACACTCTTCTTGGAAAGATCTGAGAACATCTTCTCAAACTCTGATATTTTCTTTTGAAGCACGGTGTTCTCAGCTTCCAATTCTTTTGCTTTTAATAAAGCAGGATCTAATTTGTTTGAGCGTTTAAGATGATGATCCGCTGATGAAGAAAGTGTTTTAAGATCCAATTTAAGCATTGTAATATACTCATCATCAGAAAAATTCATCTTGAAGAATCTGATTTGATCTTTAGAAAAGATAAGTTTGGATTTGCGCTTGAAGAAGAATGTGAAGAGCGACCGGTATGATAATTCTCTCGACCGGATGGTTCTGAGCTTCAGCCTTCAGAGGCTCTGATGATCAGCCTTCAGAGGCTTAACTTCAGATCAGAGGCTTAACTTCAGATCAGAGGCTCTTAACTTCACGTCAGAGGCTCTTAACTTCACGTCAGAGGCTCTAACTTCAGATCAGAGGCTCTTAACTTCATGTCAGAGGCTCTTAAATTCACGTCAGAGGCTCTTAACTTCACGTCAGAGGCTCTAACTTCACGTCAGAGGCTCTTAACTTCACGTCAGAGGCTCTAACTTCACGTCAGAGGCTCTTAACTTCACGTCAGAGGCTCTAACTTCACGTCAGAGGCTCTTAACTTCACTTCAGAGGCTCTTAACTCCAACGTGAATAGTATCGACGTGAATAGTAAACAGTGAATAGTGAAATTTTCGACCGCTATCGTTTCTTCTTTTGATAGATCAGCCCTTTTGATTTCGAAAACAACCACTGATTTAGATTTTAATCGATTGAACAATGGTTTGAAAAATGAAGAACACGGAGAGTTCTTAAAAGTTTGATTTTGAATCTGATACTGGCTCTGATACCAATTGTTAGTCCGTGATCGTTTACCAGATAAATCAAACAACAGATATATAAGATTACCAACCTGTTTCTATTACAAAATGCGGATTACAAAGGTTGGTATTGATCTGATTAAGCTCACTTTCTCTCTTCTTGTTCTTGATGGACTGATGTTTCTTTTTGTGTCCTATTTTCTCATCTTCTCATCTAATTTATTTTACAAGCAAGAGATGGTGATATATATATTATATCACTTAGCTTCTTCAACACACTTCTACCAACTAATAATATCTAGATATCTAATATCTAGATATTATATTTAAAACTAATATAATAACAAAACTAATATAATTAAAGCAAACTAACTTTGACTATTATTACATTTTGGACCCTAGACTATTGTTGAGAGTGACTTGTCAGCTTTTAGCTTCGGATTGCGATCTTCGTATTGGATGATCTTGAATCCAATGAGACTGTTTTCTAACAGACCGCCGGATCCGTTCCAGGCCGAGAAAGCTTCGACCCGATGGTCTCTGATGCTACACTGTGCACCGACCTTCTCTCTTTAGGATACGGCGCAGAACTTCGCATTCCATCAACCTTTAACCGCAAGTATCTCTCGACGATCTGGTACACGATGTTCACCTACATAAATCGATGCCTTTCATCTATAACGAAGGGCATTGATCAGACGAGCGCCCCAATTCTTCGCATATTTCACGTGGTGGCCTTCAATCGCCACGTGGACTTTGCCGACTTTCTCTGGTTTGAACTCATTCAGAGAGTTCGTTCTACTGCATCTCGCCGATCGAATTTCATTCCATTCATGCGGTTCTTACAGATTGTTATCCGGAACTACATGAACCTGTATCCCGAGATACAGCGTCGTTCTACGCACCCGACTTGCCTACATCATCTGACACGCAAGATACCTTCCCGCGCTGATCCAGAAGGTGTTGTCGCCCGAAAAATCCCAGTCGGGGTACTAGACCATGCTCGTTCTACGGCACTGAGTGTGATAGCTTATAGGTACACACACAACATTCCAGCTCCTATGGTCCGGCCAGGACCGGCAGGACCTGCCCAGGGAGCACGACCTGAGCGACGTGAGGGTTCGCGTCCACGAACGAGAGGTGGGAGCGTCCGGATAGCTGGGGCTTCCAGACAGGGTGTGTCGAGAGAAATAATCGTGAGGGGATCTGGCGTGGGCAGTGCCATTGGAACGAGCCAGCCTAGTTCTTCCAGACAACCATCTTCGCCGACTAAAACAGCAGAAGAGACAACAGCGC
Source organism: Arctium minus (assembly GCA_954870635.1). NCBI lineage: Eukaryota > Viridiplantae > Streptophyta > Magnoliopsida > Asterales > Asteraceae > Arctium > Arctium minus. The sequence continues at coordinate 52,092,971 of OX941084.1, forward strand.
ATTCCGCCTCGGAGGAAGCTTCGGCCCAAACCGAGCCTGCGGCGGAATCAGATTCAACCGACTCTGAGGAGGCAGCCACTCAATCCGACAGTGAGTCGTACCCAGCCCCTAACGTATCGGCATCAAATGAAGAGTCTTCTGACTCTGATGGTGACGATAATCAGCCCTCATCCGGAGAGATAAGGAGAGCGGAGGGAGTTTTCGTTGAAGATGATATTTTAGTGAGCCGAGAGAGGGAAAGAAACAGAAAATATGACGCTGAGAGTACACGAGTGACGGGACAACCATCAACGGTTGTACCCCCCATAGCCATATCCAGCCAGGTAGCCACATCTGCTACCCAGTCTCATGTGTTGAGACAGGGTATTGAAGAAGCCGCCGTGGACCTAGCGGTGCATTTGCACACCCCACCAAGACACTCCACCATCTCTCAACAGATGGGGGTTTCACATTCTTACGGGGATTTCGCACATCTGCTATTGGGCTCTCACTTGGAGGGTGCCGATATTGAAACGAGAGAACAGCTGCCCCAGTTCTCGACATCCTTGCATGCACGGAGTCTAGAGCCTTTTGCTATACATGTCATTCCTAGGACACAGATTCCATTTTCGGCTATTGCCGGTCGCCTAAGTGGCCCGGCCGGAACATCCATAGTAACTCCGCCTTCGGGTAGTTTACGAGGATTGGGTGGAAGTCCTACCACGGCTATCATCACGCCAACCGTGAACGTAGGCGGCTCGACTTCTACAGTCGTAGCTACAACGGGAAGTCTAAGTGACCCCGAAGTTACCCCAACGGAGTTTGTCTCAAGGGAATACATGGACGGCTCCCTAAAGGCTGTCCAATCTATGATGAGGGAAGAGGTGGACAACCTCAAACGCATGATCAAAGGCAAAGGTCCTGCGACTGAGCCTGAGCCCACACCTATTCTACCTTCCCTACCCGCTACGGATCTTTCTATCCCTGAGCTGAAATCCATTCTTCTAGCCAAACTACTAGCCCAGTCTCTAACTGAACCCACCCAGGATGCCGATTTGTTATCATTGCTTCATTCTCAAGCATCCACACCTACTCCACCAAACCCCCAGCCTATTGTCTCTCCTGAAGCCTTCCAGATCCAGCAAACTATGCTTCAGTCACTTCAGCAAACCGTAGTTGTTTTGACTGAACGTCTATCAGTAGTGGAGGATACCTGCACTAGCCAGGCAGAACGGCTTAAGCGCCGACATGATGATCAGGATGACCCTGATCACCATGAGGGGGAGAAGCGCCAACGCATATCTGAGCCGGAGACACATATGGTGGAATCAGAACAGGTTGAACAGGGTACGGGGTCCGGTACAAGAACAGAGGGACAGAGACAGGAACAGGAACGGGAACAGGTGACAGACTTGGTACTATACGACTATCCGACGGTTGAAAAGCCTGAGGAATTTGAAGATGGTTCTCCGATAGTTCCTGAGGATTGGGCAATAATTCTAGATCCGTATGAAGTGGCGGACACGACAGAAGAATGTGCTAATACTGAAAGAGCTCTGGTGGTTATGCAAGAAGAAATTGATGAAATACTGCATCCAGATGATCAGTCTTCTGCCGTGGTTCCTTTATTGACCTATCCAGTTAATCACCCTGATTTCTCTTCTACAGTTTTTCCCGAGAGATCTCCTCCAGCTTCACCAGTTAGAGAACCAATACATACTCCTCCAGTTCGTCCATCCAATTGGGAAAGAGTCAGAATAAAAGTTCCTTTCCTCGAAGAAAGCCAGAAAAAGATCTTTGCCCACTGGATCAGAAAGTATGATGAAGTCGTTCTCCATGGTCTACAGTCAGTGAAAAACAAAGAAAAACAGCATGAGCTTGTGTTCGTGTACAGAAAGTTCCAGCACAAGTACTCCAAGACTAAGCTCAGGATTGTATCAGTTGATAAGATTATACCTGCCTACTTCATGAAGGTTAAGTATACGGACTTCATGGTTACAAGAGAAGATGGTCAACAATACTGCTTTTCTGATGCTGATTTTCCATGTCTGGAGCCACAAGATCTGCTGTTCATACTACGTGACTTAAATACCAGAACCGTCAGACCCGGAGAAGTCATTGATGCACTAGAAACCGTGAAAAGATACATGAAGTGCGCAATGAAACTTGCTTCGGTGGAAGATTTTCAGATTGGGTTAGAAAGCGATCAACCGAAGATTAATCTGCTCAAGCCTGATCTAAGTGTTCCGTCTGATGCTCTAAATGTACCCGCATTCACAGTTATAAAAATTCCAGAGTTTGGTATGTCATACGTGAACAACAAAGGTGTTCTATGCTTTATCCGTTTTGATCAGATTGCCAGATTCTTTGATGGTACATTGATGCTTCTGAAAGACAAGTTGAAGCGTGCGCTGAGTCAAGATGAAAAAGGAGTTCAGATACTGGATTCTTCATACAAAGCACTTGTTCTTAAAGCACTGAGAGTTATCGAAGAACGACTGGAGTACAAAACGCAAATTTGATATTTCAGGATCAGTTTTGGTTTTCGGAAGATATATGTTCCTAACTGGCGCGAGTTTCAACTTCTATTTAAAGGGGGAGATTGTTAGGGCTACTTTGTTAGTTAAATAGAAGTTCAGGGTATAAAATGTCAAGTTATCATTCTTGTAAGCTTGTTGGGCGTAAAAGCCCATAAGCCCATTAGGCCTGCGAGCCTACGTATTTAAAGTTATTACTATTTCATTTGTAAGGTTAGAAATTCATTATTCAGTTTTCTAGTCATTAGGTTTACATACCCTTATCAGAAATTCTCTCTGTAAACCTAAACCCTTTGAAGTATTATCAATCATGTGACTAGTTGCTGTGATCTATAATCTGTTCATCTTTGATTGCTGTTATTCTGATTTGCACTGCACTGGGATCTACAACCTGTTTGAATGGAACGCAAACCTTGAAGAATGACCCGCAAACTTGATGAATGAAATGCAAACTTCTAAAATCGATCAAAATCACACCAAAGTCTCATCTAGACCTAGAATTTCAACACTAAACTTCGACAATTTGATCACCTAATCATTACGAACACAATACAAACAACTAATTTCGATCTAAAAACACAAAACTATACAAATCAATGTGAATACAGTGCGTGACAACTCGTGAACTCAAACTTCTTCAAAAACAAAATTACAAATCGATTACAGTGCAATTCACAAAATAAACTATACAGACTCGATCGATAGCACTTAGTAAACAAAACCTAATTGATTTCAGCACCTAATTTGCACTAAAACTCGAAATTCGATTCTCGCTCAAGAACACAGATACGAACTTTTTGAATTTCTTGATTTTCGATTTGGATCTGCTCTGATACCAATTGATATTCCCATATTCTAGTTTCTAATCAAGATTAATCAAACAAACAAGATTAACAATGAAATTACCTGTTTGATTTCAATTCAATTCCAAGATTACACTTTCTATCTCTACAATCTCTCTCTAACGAACTCTCTCTTTCTCTCTGATATATCTCTCTCTAAAATACAACTGAATAATGATTCAATTAAGTTCTCTACTAATTACCAAAGGAAAGGAAACTATTTATACCTACAACTAAAACAAGGAAACTAAAATACAATACAAAATATGTTGACTTTTATTACAAAAGGCTTTGACTTTGATGAAGGTTGACTTTCTTCAGCTTTGACTTTCTTGAACTTTGACCTTCAGTCTTCTCGATCTTGTATCCAACATATTTATGCTCTAACAAAAGTTTCTGAAGAAAGAATGTTCAAAGTTTAATAAAGATGATTCGTGAAAGTTTGTTTCTTCCAAAGATGATTCAGAGATCAAAGTGTTGAAGATATAATTTTGTTCGAAGACAAAAGAATTTTCAGTGTTAAAGTTTTTCAAAGCTATTATCAATGTTTCAAGCATTCAGTTTCTTTCAAGTCATGTTGACGTTTCAAAGCTTCAATGTGAAAAAGACTTTTCAAGATTCTTCAAGAGCTGAAAGATTAAAGATTGTGAAAGCTTCAAAGAGACAAAAGCTGAAGAATCAAGGGCTGAAGATCTGTATCAAATTTTTATTAAATCTTGAATACAAAGGGGGAGATTGTTAAGTATAAATATTGTATCCAAGATTTAATAGGAAAGTCAATGGTGTAAAAGTCAACATTGTCTAAGTCAAAGCTTGTTTAGTTTCCTTAGCCTTTAAGGCTTTGTAATAGTTAGGTAGTATATATATAGGATATGTCTTGTAATCTTGAAACAACGGATCTAAAGATCATCTCATACTTGTAATTCAGAGACATATGAATACGAGATCTACTTTTTCTCTCTAGACTCTCTCTCTAGCTCTTGATCTTTAATGTCCAAATCTTGAGTAATTGCTTGATTAATTGGGATTTAATGATTAACAGCTATATATTGGATTCCAGCTATAGACTATTTATGAAGTATGTCTATCAGATGCATAAAAATACTTAGAATATTTTGAGGATGAATTATAATCCGATAGATTGAAGTTTAGACACTTTTAATCAGATGCATTGTCAAGATAAGGTTTTGACCAAATCTGAGATTTGATATTTTAAAACATTCTTAGATCCACAAAACACTTTATATCTAAGACCTTGAGTTACATGATTCTTCTTTATAGAGCAAAGGTTTGAATAATAGATTGTTTGAGCTATATCTGATGGAGGTAGTTCATCGGATATACTTATTTCAAGGCAAATGATAAGAATGAGTTTCTAAGTGTTTTGGTATTATTCACAAATCCGATGGTTGACAGTAATAATCTCCCCCTATTTGTCAATGATACAAATAGACATATGTTAGGTAAACTCATAAGCAAAAAATGAAATTTAAACTCATAAATTATGTGGAATTCTTTTCGCGTTTTCTCTTTTTGGTCTTTTTCTTTTTCTAAGGCTTTTTCTTTTTATTTTGTTTTCTTTCATTCTTTTCTTTTTATTTTCTTCGGATTACAAAACATAATGAAGTAAATACAAAGATATGTAAACGTTCAACTACAGATTAGTAAACTACTGAAAGATGTAAACTTCTGATAAACCAAGATTACAAGATCTGTAGAGAGAGAATCTAGAGAGAGAAAAGTGCGTTTGAATGTAACAGTAACTTGTATTCCAAAAATGTGAAAGTTCTTACAACCAAATAAGCCAAGGGGACATAAATACCCCAAGGCACAAACAAGACAGAAAAGAACTAAAAGTACTGAAAGATAAAGGAAATAAATACAATGATTACTATAAATCAGATCTAACAACTTCCATTTAAACTGAACCATATAATAACGTTGTTACTTTGAAAGATTACATTTTGAACAAGACACTTATTCTTCATAGATGAGTTCCTCAAACTTCATTTCTCCGATTCTACTATCAGGCTGACCACTCTTGTTTTGAAGTACTGACTTGACACCACCAATGAAGGCATTTCCCAGTTCATTATTTGGAATAATTTTGAGAAGAGCATGGAGATCCTTTTTGTTTACTATGGGAAGCTCATTTAATCATTGAAATCTATGATCTCCAAAAAGATCATATACATTCCCGCAACCGGAAGAAATAAAACTGCTTCTTGAGGCATCGGGTCTCCAGGGGGTAGAGACAGATTAAGGTTAGTAGTAGAATGAAGATTACCTGCTAATACAAGTGAGGGGATTGTCTTACCATCAACTAGGATCTTGAGGGGAACAGAAGGAATAGTTGATGATGCTGGATATGTTGAGCGAACAAAGGTTTGAAATGACTCTTCAAGGACTGGAGGGGTGAGAAATATATACTTCTTCTTGACATCATTCACTTCTTCTATGAGAGTTTGTAACTGTTGTATGACTATTGGCTTGTAAGTACTTTTGCTATTTCAGATAGCTTCAAGGATTTCCAACCATTAAGTACACCCACAAATACAAAGCCAGTGTATGTCTTCATCTTTTCCACTCCAGCCTTCCCTTTCCATCCTTACTTTGACAAGTGGATCTTTAAATCCACTTTTCTTACATCCGATTACTGTGGCCTTAAATTTGAGGCTTCTTCTAGAGAAGGTTATGTAGAATTCATCAAGTTTTTCATCTCTTTCTAGTTGAAGAGCTTTGGCTGTAGCCAGCTCTTCATCTGAGAGATTTAGATCATCCACACTTGGTGTGGAATGTAGAGGAGGCATCTAAAGAATATCTGAGGAGTCAATTCTCTGGAGTAATCTTTCAGCTTTCTTGAATCCTCCTCTTCTTCAAGAGACATAATCTCATTTCCTTTTTCCACTATCTTTGGTTGTTCAATGGCACCATATGTTGTTTGAGAAGATCCTGGAGGTAGCATTGACTCAGTTAAAGATGGTTCTGATTGAGTGGAAGTTGTAATAACTTCATCAATGGTAACTGCATCATCAGATCTTAAGAATATAGCATCGGAATTAAAATCAGAAAATGCTTCTTCTTCAAGGGTTTGATTGATAACTAGAGTTGTCTCCCCTTCAATCAGAACATTTTGGGGTTCCTCCATTCTCTAAGATATCTCCCCCTCAACATGAGGTTCCTCCCCTACAACACAAGTTTCCTCCTAAACATGAGGTTTCTCTCCTAAACTTGATCTTCTGATACTAGGTCCATAATCTCTTCACTTGATAAGTCTTCATCTGATGTTATAAGAGGCATCATCATCTTGATCATCAGATCCTATGCTAGTGGATTCAGTACCATTCTCCCCCATACTAGCACTAATATTCAGATCTAATAGGGTTTTTGACTGAAGAACAACATTTTTGTAAAGTACGCCAAGCTTTTTGGCACGTCTTTCAGTAATGTATTATAATTCTCCATCAGACTCAGAGAATGGGGAACTCATTCCAGCAGATGTAGGTAGTTGATTGACCTTTTGAAGATGGCATGAGTCATCTCATTTTGTTTATCAACTTTGTTGTATTGTTGATCAAGGAGGTTCCTTGATTTCATCAGATGTCGACTTTTTTCTCTCTACTTCACTGATTACCATTCCGACAAATGTAAAATCCTAAACAATAGAGACCATGCTGGATTGGTATGATTCGTTTTATATTCTGGTTTTCTCTAAGGATTCAGAGGCATGACCCAGAGATTTTTTGATGACCTTTTGAAGCTTGATATCCTCGTCAATAGTTATATTAGTTTGATCTTGTGAACGTTCCAGAGCCTCTATTCTTTTCAGTACTTTACTCATACTTTCTTGATGAATCTCAGTTTGATTCTTTAGAGTATCTTTTGATTTTTTGCATCTTTCATCTAACATTCGGTTTTGCTCCAAAACATTTTTAGTAAGAGTAGCTAAATGAGATGTTGTTAAATGATTTTGGATGTTGAGCTCACATAGCTGATCAAGAACCTGAGCAGGTAGAGCATAAAGCGTTCGAATTTGATGCATATAATCACAGCCTGGATGAGTTGCATCCAATGGTAGAGGCTGATCAGTGAATCGGATATGACTAATTACATCCGATGTAGTGAAGATTGGTAGAGATCCTGTAGAGGTTTGAGTCAGAGAAGTTGAGTTGATCGTAGCTTGAGTTGTTGATGCAATTGGTATACTTGTTGATGGTGAACTTGCTGATGCATGATCTTATCTCTTAGAAGATGATGATAAGAGAGCAATAATTTCAGGAGACTTTACAGGTGTAACAATGGTTGATTGAGCCAAGGTGAAAACATCATCAGAATCATTAGTAACATGTAAGCCATGAATTTCTTGCAAGAGAGCCATTATATATGAGTTATCCTCCCCTACAGTTGCAATTGTAGGTTCATCAGACGTTGTAAGTGATAGTGTAGTTGAGGATAGAGAAGTTGTGATCAAAGGAGTTTAGATATGGGGTGGATCCTTGTTCATACCACTGGCCAATAAATATGTCGTGATGAATTTTATAAGTTTTCCCTTTTGTACAATAGTACCCTGTTGGGAGGGTACCGAGATCTCCGACAATTTTTATTTGGTGGTCGGGAATGAAGAAGAATATAGCTCAGTTTGTTGAAAGGTGTCTGACGTGTCTACAAGTGACGGAAGAACATCAATGGTCGTATGGGAAATTGCAACCATTGGACATCCCGGTGTGGAGATGGGATGACATAACCATGGACTTTGTCACGACGTTTCCAAGGACACAAAAGGGGTACGATGTGATATGGGTGATAGTGGATCGTCTTACTAAATTGGCGCATTTCTTGCTGATTAAAGTGACGTGTTCAATAGAGAAGTTGGAGAAATTGTACATTGATGAATTTGTATCCAGGTATGGTGTAACTTTGTCGATAGTTTTGGACCACGACAGTCGTTTCACATCATCTTTCTGGAAGAGCTTTCAAAGACAATTAGGCTCATAGTTTAAGTTGAGCACAATCTACCACCTTCAGATGGATTGTCAGAGTGAAAGGACTATTTAGACTCTTGAGGATGTGATTTGGGATTGCGTCATCGACTTTAGTGGTTCGTGGGAAGCACATTTACCTTTGGTCGAGTTTTCCTACAACAACAGTTATCATGCGAGAATCCAAGCTGCACTTTACGAGGCATTATATGGTCGTAAGTGTAGAACTCCGTTGTGCTGGAACGAGGTTGGGGAGAAGCATTTGGCGGGTCCGGAGATAATGAAAATGACTGCCGAGAAGATTAGTCAGATCCATGAAAAGTTGAAAGTATGACACTAATAAATAGTGCTTTAGAACTTACTTTGGCTTACATGTTTTTGCATGTTCTCATACTAGAATAGGAGTTTGGGAGAGTTGGTGAGCCAAACCTTGTTGGACAAGTTTGTACTCCAAAATTCGGCTTACAAGTAGTAGTATTTGTCAGACTACTAGTTGATTTTATCTTGTATTTATCTTCTTTTGGCTAGATGACAAACCAATCAGCTTTGTGACTATCTTAACCTCACTTCAACTAGTCTTCGAGTTTGCTGAAGGCATTCTGCTCTTTGGATCAATACATCTAGTTATAAGAATTTTACAAGTAAAAATCCTATTTTTTTCTATTCCGAAATATAAGCTATATATCGGATTCCTGATGTAAACTACTTATGAAGTATGTTTATCGGATGCATAAAAAGACTTAGAATATTTTGAGGGTGAATTATGAATCTGATGGATTGAAGTTTATAGACACTTCTTATCAGATGCATTGTCAAGATAAGGTTTTGATCAAATCTGAGATTTGATCTTTCAAAACATTCTTAGTCTAAGATCTGATGAACACTCTATATCTGAGACCTTGAGTTACATGATTCTTCTTTATAAATCAAAGGCTTGAATAATAGATTGTTTGATCTATATCTCGATAGATGTTGTAATAACCCAAATTCTCGTATTATTAAAATTGGTGAATTGATCGATCAAATGAAGGTGAAAGTGTGTGTGTGTGTGTGTGTGTGTGTGTGTGTGTGTGTGTGTGTGTGTGTGTGTGTGTGTGTGTGTGCTCCTCTTGAGGAGAGTTGTGGATGTGAAGAAGGAACCTTAGAAGATTGAAGAAGAGAAGAATTGGATCCCCATTTCAGGTATAATCTCTTTCCTCTATACCTTCCCTTCTTAATGATGAGATTCTAATTTGGGATTACGGTTCTTGTGTGTTTGGTTGTTTTCATTGAAAGAAAAAGACATCATCCTTGTAAGGATGTGTGAGAATCGAAATTATTGTTGAGTTTGCATTTGAATACGTATTATAATCTGTTCATGATGAATTGATTGGGTTTGATTCAAATTTTAAAGCTTTTGGGTTTATCTATTCAATTTTGGATGAATGAATTAAGTCCTATGGATTAGATTGGATTGGTATTGTTTAGGGGAGGTTTCATATTGATTTTGGGTAAGTTTTAACCCCTAAATCGTCGTAGATATGATTTGGTTTTGGATTTGGGGTTCATGATCTCGAGCAGAGATGTGCAGATAAAACAGTAGGGAAAGTGACTTTCATGCGGGTTGGGTCGCATAAAACTCATATTAGTCATTCTTTCCCCATTTTTAGTTTTTTTTTTGTTGGATCAAATAATTGTATTCAAGATTAAAGGGTCTAAACTGTATTTATTTGATAGTTAAAGTTAGAGGGTTTAAAGTGTAATATGTTAATAGTTATTTGTAAATGGGACTAAAGCCTGTTAGAAAGCCCATTAATTTTAAAGCCCATATGGCCTAGGTATTTAAAGTTTTAGTTATTTAGTTTTAGGGTTAACCTTTGATAATTATTCATAATCATATAGTGAGGTAGCCGTATTCTCTGTATTCAAGGGTATCAAGAACACACAAGGGTTTCATTGTTTATTCAAGGGATTGGTACGTTTTGTTAATCTTATTATCTCTTGATATTATTGTGTTCTGTGATTGTTAATCAACTAGATTAAACTGGGATAACAAGTGGTATCAGAGCCAAAAGAATCAAAAATTTTGGATTTTGCGATTTATCTGTTCATCGACTGTTTATCACTGTGAAAATCAAGTTCATGAATTTTTGAGTTTGTATGCCTAAAATTGATATGATGATATGTGTTTCATGCTTCTGAATGCCATCTGATTGTTTAATTGCTTTCAAAACTCATCAAGTGATTGGATTTTTGATTTCTGTTGTTTTCTGGGTTCGACATCTTCAAGAAATGTCGACATATGCTCTGCTAAAATTGAAGCATAAAGGGTGTTAATTGATCTTTAATTCTGGGTTAATATTGATCGATATTGGATTTTAGAAACAATAGTTTGCTTATTGCATTCAATTTCTGTGTGTTGAGTGTTTTCTGGGCTGCAATCATCGTTCTGGGTCGAACACAACATATCGGTCGACCTGGGTGAAGAACATATCGGTCCTTACACTTTCCCGGTCGACAACATTTTATCGGTCCAGTTGCAATATACCGGTCTTTCTCATTATACCGGTCCACCTGTCAATACCGGTTGAAGTTTGTTGCGGTCAAACTCAATACCGGTCGACCGGCATACTCACAATCAATACCGGTCGACAAGACACCGGTCATTAGACCAGTTCGGTCGAGAGGCTTACCGGTCTAAGTATCCTACTGGTCGAACACATAGCATCGGTCTTTACCCTTTATCGGTCAAATCTCACTATCGGTCCTTAGCTTTACCGGTCATAGCATTATATCGGTCGAACATAGTTTATCGGTCGATACCTTTGTATCGGTCAAAGCACCATATTGGTCTAGTCCAATACCGGTCAAAGAAGTCTCTCGGTCTTGCAGCATACCGGTCGAACGTGTTACCGGTCAAACAATATCCCGGTCGAAGCACATTATCGGTCGAACACATTTTCCAGACTTAGACAAATTTTTTCAAACTGTAATATGGCTTCTCAAAGTGAAGGGGGACAAAGTTTTGTTCGTGATCAAAATCTTTGTGAATTTTACTGTGCGAGTACTGCATTTAATTATTTTTGGGAATTCATTTTTTCTGAAAAAATTTTAGTGTAGTTATTATCCTATACTTGATTCTAACGATCTCATCTAGTTGGTTGTCTTGATACAGATAAGTTTAATTACTAACCGTACAGCCAAGATGTCGAACCAGCTTCTCTCGATGGGCTCTCAGTCCAAACCGCCTGTTCTTATGGCTGATGAATATCAGCAATGGAAGAAGAGAATGGTCCAGTTTCTAAATCACAAGAACAGAGACTATATGGAGTCAATTATTAATGGTCCGATAAATCCAATGGTCAGAGTACCTGGTCAAGCTGAAACAGAGACCTCACCAGAAATCCCTGTCAGATATGTTCCTAAACCTTATCAGTTATTTACTGAAAAGCAGAAAGAACAGTACAAGACCGATGAAGAGGCTCTTATCTATTTGACCATGGCAATCCCAAATGACATCTACAACCGTGTAGACAGTCTGAACTCAGCAAAAGAAATCTGGGATGAACTGTCAAGACAGTTTGAAGGAAGTGAAGCCTCCATCCAAGCTAAGCAGAATCTATGCATAAATGCATACGAGGGATTTCACGCAAAAGAAGGAGAGACACTGTTAGAGACCTACAACAGATATAACATCATTCTCAATGACTTGCAGAGGAACAACATCTCTAAGTCTGCTTCGGAGATAAATTATAAGTTCATCAAGAATTTAAATCCTGAATGGAAGAACTTTGCCATCAACCTTCAGATGTCAAAAAACATGGCTCAAGAGAACGTCACTGATATCTTCTCTACTCTTTCTCAGCACGAGGACGAAGTGAGAACCATCAATAATGAGTCAAATAAACTGAAGGATTCGGTGGCTCTCATAGCCGACAAACGTTCTGTATCCTCTGCAAGGTCAAAGAAAAAGGTGTCTAAAGCTCTAGTTACCGAAGTTACTGATTCTGACTCTGCTTCAAGTGATGAAGAACTTGAGATTGATTCTGATCCAGATATTCAGAAGTTCTCCGAGGACTTGGCTCTTATTACTAGAAGATTCAAGAAGACCTTCGGCAAGAAAAAGTTCTACTCAAAGCCAAAGTACGAAGGGCACAAGAAAGAGAAGTCTGAAATGAGGTACCAACCAAGGCATGGAAGGAGAGAGGAAAGACGAGAAGACAGGAAGGAAGAAAGAAGAGAAGATAAGAGAGAGGGAAAGAAAGAAGACAGAGCTGATGAACCAGGAAGATGCTACAATTGCAGCAAATTTGGTCACTTCTCCAAAGATTGCAGATTCAAGAAGGTCAAGAACTCAGACTACTATGCACGAAGTCACTAATCGCCAAGAAAGCCGAAGAAGGAAAGGTGCTTATGGCTGAAGAAGAAAATTAATTGTTCCAAAGTTTTGATGACGAGGAGCAGGCACACTTCACCCAAGTTTCCTACATGGCCAAGCTGGATGGTGACGATGAAGATTCTGAGGCACATTCGGAAGATGCAAACTCTGAGGTAAGTGATAATTCTGAGCTTATTGAATCTCTTATGGCCCAAATACATAGCATGAAAGATGAATTTGCTTTATTGAAAGGCAAGCTTAGCTCCGCACATCAATCAGTATTGAGTTTTCGTGATGAAAACGCTTTGCTGAAAGTTGTTGTGGAAGAAAAAGAAAAAGATGGTTTAAAAGCTGAAAAGGAAACTTTGAAAAGTAAAATATTTGTTTTAGAAAAGGATCTAGTGAATCTCAATGCTGAAAAAGGTGAGTTCAAAATTAAATTTGAAGTCTGTTTTCAAGAAAGAAATGAAGCTTATACAAAGATTAAGCAATTGGAGGATATTAACATGAAACGAGGTCAGACTGAGCAAACGCTAAATCTGTTGACCAATAAACTCCAAGATGAAAGGTTTTATAAACTGAAACCAGGTTTGGGTGTGCCAGCTAATGATGTTTTGAAAAAGGCACCGGAGCATTTATATAACTTTGATAAATTTGGCTCCGCAATCAGACCCATTCCAAACATTCGTGCTACGTTTGTTGAAGCTAGTGCTTCTAAACCTTTTACTGAGACTAAAGGTCAAGAAGAAATGGGAGAAAACAAGTCTTGTGACACTGATTCTCAAAATGTTTTTAAATCAGTTGGTTTTAAATACAATGATTTGAACAAAAGCTATGCAACTCGAAAGATTGAATTCACTGAGTTTGAATCATTGTTTACCACTTCTTCTAAAGAATCAGTCAACAATGACACTGTTCCATCTGAGACTGAATGAAAATACGATGAGTATGAATCGGATGTTGATCCATCTACTATACTCTCAGTCTCAAATCCCATTACTCCTAAACCTTTGCTTGTTGAAGAGGTTGAAGAAGACACTGTAAACACGAATGAATCTTGTTTGAAAAATGATAAAACGGAGTTTATTGAGTCCATGACTAAAGAATTATTTTCCGAAATGATGAATGCTTCAGACTCTGACCCTGTTTCTATTCAAAAGGAGTCAAATTATGTGAATGATCATACATCTGAATTGATGAAGCAAATTGATCTGTTGCAACAATCTCTTGATGAGATTGAAGATGAAAACTTTGATCTCAAGTTTCAACTGGAAAAATCTTTGAAAGAAAATCAAGAGTTTTGCACAGAAATCAATGCTTTGAAAATTACTCTGTTTAAAAATGCTTCAAATGATAAACATATGTTTAATGATCCAAGCTGGAAGGTAAGAACAAATCCAGAATTTGATGCTCCTACAAAACCTTCAGTTGTTTACTCTGATTGTCCTGAATATCCACCTAGCATCTTTGAGAATGGTGAAACTTCAAGTAATTCAAGAAAAGAATCACCTTCCAAGCATGAGACTAACGAGGTTCCTGTTTCTGTTTCAGATATAAAAGGAAATGGAGTTGGGAGAAGTAAGAAGAATAAAGATCTTAGTTTGAATAAAAATAATAGTTTGAATTCTAGCAGTTGTACTACAAACAGTTTTATTTTGAAAAGTAATTCTTTTGATGGACATAAATGTACGATTTGTTCCGATAAATCTAAGTTTATGAATTTTTCTCGAAAGAATCTATATTGTAAACACTGCTGGGATAATTCTTTCAAATACTACTCCCCTCCAAAGTCCAAAAAGAGCAAAAGAAAAGCTAAAATGAACCCTAAGTCTAATCCTAATTCTAATTCTTCTACACAACCCAAAGTGTATCGAGCTAAGGTTGCCAATCATTCATCTAAAAAGCACTTTCAGGAATTAAATGTCAAAACAGTTTGGAAATGGGTTCCAAAACCCAGATATGAATGGCGAGTTAAAGTTAAACCTGTTGATATTTCTGAATTGCTTAAAGCTAACAGCGAAGGACCCATTCTGATATGGGTACCTAAGAAAAATAATTGTTTTTGTGCAGGCCTGTCGACTGTGGGTGATAGATTCCGGATGTTCACGCCACATGACAGGATTCAAGCACCTCCTACATAACTATGTGGAGGAGCCTGCTGGAGCAGTTCGTTTTGCAAATTCTGAAGCAGAAGGAAAAGTCAAAGGATAAGGCATGCTAGATAATGGAGTTGTGACGATTCAGAAAGTGTAATATGTAGAAGGACTTGATCATAACTTATTCAGCACCAGTCACTTCTGTGACATGAAATATCAAGTCCGCTTCACAACCACTCATTGCTATCTAGAGGATCCCGATGGTTATGAAGTCTTCAAAGTTGAGCGCCATGGAAATCTATACTATGTAGATTTCCTACACTGTCTGCCACAAGTCCAGTATGTCTACTAGCCAAAGCTTCTAAAGCACAATCATGGACGTGGAATCGACGCTTGTCTCATCAGAATTTTCGATCTATAGCGAAGCTACAAAGACAAGGTCTGGTCAAAGGTTTACCGAAAATGAGGTTCGAAACAGACTCACTCTGTTCCGCATGTGAGTTGGGCAAAATGAAGCGTAGTAGCTCATTCAAGTCCAAATTTGAATCATCGACCTCATCGGCACTGGAACTTCTTCATATGGACCTTTGTGGCCCAATGTGAACCGCATCTA
Source organism: Arctium minus (assembly GCA_954870635.1). Lineage (NCBI taxonomy): Eukaryota > Viridiplantae > Streptophyta > Magnoliopsida > Asterales > Asteraceae > Arctium > Arctium minus. The sequence goes on from OX941084.1 coordinate 52,108,374, forward strand.
TCAACGGAAAGAAATACGTTTTGGTAATGATAGATGACTACTCAAGGTATACATGGCTCGAGTTTCTTCGCAACAAGTCAGATGCGCCAGAATTGATCATTGTTTTTATCAAGCGCATCCAAGTACGTCTTCAATTGCCAGTTTGAACTATTCACAGCGACAACGGCATGAAGTTCAAGAATGCCACTTTACAGGGTTATCTTACGTCTGTAGGCATTTCACATAACTTTTTTGCAGCCTACACTCCGCAGCAAAATGGCATTGTCGAACGGAAGAACCGCACTCTTGTTGAAGCAGCTTGTACTATGCTTGCTTATTCAGATCTACCTATGTACCTTTGGGCTGAGGCAGTCGCTACAGCATGTTTTACTCAGAACCGTACCATTGTGGTCAAGCGCTTTAATAAAACAGCATATGAGTTAATCAACAATCGTACACCTAATATCAAATTTATTCGTGTTTTTGGTTGCAGGTGTTACATTCTTAAAGAGCGTCAAGGATTATCAAAATTTGATAAGAAAGCGGATGAAGGATATCTCGTTAGATACTCTCTGACATCCAAAGCTTATCGAATTTACATTATTCGAACTAAGACGGTTGTTGAGAGCATGAATGTCTCCTTTGATGAGAATTTTACAAGGACTTCTGGACACAACAGTTTAGAACTCGGTTAGAACCAGCTACTAAAGGATCTACTTCTTCTAACTCTAACTCTACTTCATCTAAGTTAGATTTATTTTTTATTGATACCTTTGATGATATATGTGCAGATTTTGAAAAAGGCGTATCAACATCGATAACAAGTGGTACAGGCTCGGAGGTCCCTACTATATCTGTAGACATATTTGGACCGTCCGAAGAAGAAGTCACTGAAACTTCATCTCCATCAGGTACAACTCAACCATTAGTTTCTGACTCTACTAATGCTGAATCTGTCTCTACAGATAGCTCTTCTGGAACAGAAGTCACGACTACTTCAACTACTAGTCCAGAAGCTTCAGTATCAGAAACACCAGTACAAGATGTCCCGAGTACATCTGTGGAGCAACCTGCAGTGCATGATGACAACGATGCTGTTAGTGTATTATTGTATACAAGATTTAATAGGAAAATTCAAGTCAAGTAAAGTCAACAAAGTCAATGTATGTTTAGTCAATATGAGATTACTTAGTCTTTAAGCTTGTGGTTTTATACTTTGGTATAAATACCTTTTGTCTTTGTAATCATGTAAGTAAGTTGAGTTCATTGTATGCTTTATAATTGTTAGATATATGACATGAACATTTCTCTCTCTACTCTCTCTCTAGAAGTTAACATTGTCAAATATTGTTAGATTGAGACTAATTGTTTAGATTTGCTTGAATTGATTGGGAAATTACAATATCAATTGGTATCAGAGCAAACCAATCCAATCAGAAGGATCATTACATCAAAATTTGATTCAATTTTTCGAAATCTTGATTTTCAAAAATTCGTTTTCTTGACACTGTTTGATCCACGTTTTTTCATGTTTTTGTATAATTAAATCAAGAAATTGATTTGATTGTAAACGTTTTATCATAAGGATCAACTTTCGTTCTGATCATATTGTCAAATTCAAACATTAGATTGATCAATTTGATCAAATTGTATTTTTTTAAAAAGTTGAACACGAGCACTATTTCTTGAATTAATTTGTTGATTTTTGAGGTTTTAATGGAAATCTTGTGGTAGATTTGTGTTCTAATTGATAATTCGATCATATTGGTGCAAGTTCATGTTTAAATTTGCAGGTTTAAGTCGATTTGGACTGATTTTGTGAACGAACTGTCAAAACGCGCTAGATTCAGAAAACGCGCAAGTTCATCCTGAGAACGCGCAAGATTCAAGCTGAAGAACGCGCAAGCAAAGCCTGCGAGTTCACCATCAAACGCGCAAGTCAAAGGATTTGATGTTTGGCTAGAACGCGCAAGTGTCTGAAGAACGCGCAAGTAACACGTGCGAGTTTGGGTAAAACGCGCAGATAAAGACAAGCGAGTTTGATAAACGCGCAAGTCAAAGCGTGCGAGTTTGATCGAAACGCGCTAGAGAAGCGTGCGAGTTTAAGCGTAACGCGCTAACAACAGTGTTCTGCGAGTTGTTTGATCTGCGAGTTTGTTCGAAACAGTGATTAGCGAGTTCCAGTGTCTTGCGAGTTTCATCGTCATGCGAGTTTTAGCAAACGCGCTACTATTGGCCTGCGAGTTCTAGAAACGCGCACGTTACCATTTGCGAGTTTCAACGTGAACAGTGACTATTGTGTACAGTGTCGTGCGAGTTTCAAGACTTATTTTTTTTTGAAAATTAAAATTTTTGTGTGATCCAAGTTTGACTTTTTAGTCAACTTTTCTGAATTAGTTTGAGAACGATCATTTTTTTTTTCAAGCATTTCTTTCTAGAGAAAAATATGTCAGAAAAATTTTCTCTAGGGGCGTTGCCCCCATACCCCCGCAAGGGCGTTGCCCCTTGACTCCATCCGCTAACCGGGTAGCAGAACCCCCGTGCTAAGTCTGCGGAGGGGGACATATTTTAATAGTGGTTATAAATTTCTGATTTTTTGACGATCATTTTTTAAGCTAATCTGTCAATATGCCTGTTACAGATGAGAGAGGAAATACCATTTTATCTACAAGAGATATGGCTGTTTTGTACATGCCAGAAATTCCAAAGATGGAAGCTGAATTAGACAAGCTGAAGAATCAGAATTCAAAGCTTCTTAAACAAATTCAAGATTTTAATTCCAATTTGTCAAATTCTGATATAATTCCTGTTTGTGCAAAATGTACTGATAATGTTAAATCTGGTTTTGCAGGTATTGATAGTGCAAGAGAGAAAGAGATTAAAGAGAAAGAAGAAATCATTGCTTTAAAAGAAAGAACAATTGTAACATGTGAGAAAGAATTAAAGTTAAAAGAAAGAAAGATTGGGAGACTTCAAAGTCAACTGAAGACGACTGAACAGAAGTCATCAGAATCACAAGATGAATCAGTCAAGCTTCAATTGAAGTTTAAGGCTTTTGAAGATCATATATCTGTTCTGGAAAAGAAAAATGTTGAATTGTTAAAAAGCATTAAAGAAAATAAAGTCAAAGAGAATCCTCAAATCCAACTGAAGAAGACTGATCAGAAATCATCTGAGCTGAAAGATGAGTCAGTCAAGCTTAAACAGAAGATTAAGGCTTTTGAAGAGAAGATATCTGCTTTGGAGAAAAAGAATGCTGAACTCCAAACAAGTCTCTAAGCAGAAAAAGAAAAAGCAAATGTGAAGACATCTTTAACTCAATAATCATCTGAGAATTCAAAGAAAGCTGACCAAGAGAAGAAAAATCTTGAGCTTAGATGCATTAAACTTTCAAAGCAAGTGTCTGATTTTGAAAAAGTTTTAATCACAGAAAGAGACACATTTGCTAAAGAAAGAAAAGTTCTTGAAGATAAAAACATTGAACTTCCCAAGCAGATTTCTACTTTACAAGACTTGCTCGAAAAGGAAATAAATATTTTCAAAGAAAAGAAGCAGTCTTTTGAGCAAGAAAAGAAATTTTTTGAAAAGAAAAATGTTGGGATTTTCAAAGATATTTCTGATAAAAACAAGAACTTGGAAACAGATTTTGAACAAGAACGTTCATATTTTGAATCTGAAATATCAAAGCTCACATCCAAATTATCTGTTCTGTCATCAGAAATTCTAAAAGAACAGATGGCTAGATCTGATTTGAAAAAGAAGTTTGACACAATTATTTCTGAAAGAAACATTCTTTCCAAAAAGATGAAAGACTTAGAAGCTGCAAACGTCAATTTATCAGAAAAGATTTCAGCTGATGTGATTAGTCAATCACCTGTTGATAATTCAGCAGAATCAGTCTGTTCTTTCAAAACAGCTTCAAATTCTATTCATGACAAAAATGTTTTCAAAAAGAAAAGTGTTAAACCAATCATTGTCAAATCAAGTCAGATCAGACCATCTAATCCATTTTATGATAAATCTGTTGATGGTTCAGCGAGCTTCTATGTTAAAACTCTTGGAAAGAAATCTAAGAAAAACCAGATGGTCTGGAGAGTGAAGAGTTCTTCAGATGAAGAGAAGAAGAATGACAGATCATTCAAATCCACAACCAATGCCAAGAAGAACAGTACGCATAAAGGTAAATCTTTTGATAATCCTGATATATATTACTCGACTAATCATTTGATCAGGATTGCACAGAAGAAAATCTGTTGTTCTTACTGTGGAGAGAATGATTTCGTCCGACAAGAATCTGCTCATAACTGGTACGGATCTTACAGAATTACTTCTCAGATTTCGGATTTTAAAACATATAAATCTAATGAGAGGTGGATTTCTAAATCTAACATACCAGGACCCAAATACAAGTGGGTACCAAAGTCTGCTAAATCTGTTTCGCAGGTACCACAGGTATAGGGGGAGCAAGATGTTTGACTTCTAAGTACTAGAACTTAGAACTCGGACTTCAATGTCAAAGACATTGGCTTCTAAACACTTCAGTTTAGAACCCGAACTTTAATGTCAAAGACTGTGGCTTCTGATCACATGACAGATCAGGCCCCGTTCTTCAATGTTCAGATAAGGATATTATGCAAAATATCCAGGGGGAGCTTATCTGACCTAAATCATTCTATAATGATTTGAGGGGGAGCTTAAATGTAAGTATCTTCTAATCTTACATCTCTAATTGTTTGAAAGACGAACAACTTTCAAGCATGAAAAACGTGTTCTTAAATGTTCAAACCACCTCTCTATTCTCAAAAGATTTCATGAATTAAGAAGTGTGATTTTCAAATGTTTTTCATATTGAGCTTCAATGTTTAACTGACCGTGTGTTTCTAAAGATCAATACTCGTGTATTATCTTTCCTATATACTGTAAAGTATTCACACACATCAGTTCAGTACTTCATTTTAATCAGTTATTACCATGTCTCTAAACGAACCTATTTTTCGATGGTAATACTCCCGTTTGCTTTCAAATGTTGTTTGAGCATCATACATCATTCATCATTTCAATCTTGTGCTTTCATTGCTAAAATTGTTTATATTCGTTCATATAAACAAAATATCCAATTCTTTGATACCCTAACCATTTAATTTTGATCTGATTGATACATTGTCAGATTCTCAAAACAATTCTCTTGATTTCATTTCATTCATTCAATATCTTTGTTTTGAGAAATCTTCAAAGTTCAATTGCTCAAATCTCATGAGTATACATTTTGACAAATGTTATCATTTTTGTGCTTAACTGTTCAAGTTAAACTGTTGAGCAACTATTCTTTCTAGGACTTACATGGGATTCATGTGTGAGCTTAAAAAGAACTTCCATGGATTCACGTAAACCAGTGTTTCCTACCCAGGAAGTTATCCTTGAGTGATTGAGGGGTGAGGGGTCATAAATCAAAGAGTGAGGGAGATAACTCATCCGGTTGAGTTTTTCTCATTGAGCTGAGATAAAATGTAAATGAGAGTTTGGTTAGAAGTGAGCTTAAATGTTAAAAAGAAAGAGGGTGTGAGATCAGAGTTAAAAGAATATCAAAACACTGCACCAACCACTTTCTAAGTCGGGCAGCCACAAAATCTGATTGGTTCACATTCTTTGGTGACCATCATTGAAACAGGCAGTGAGCCCATGCCAACTCTTGCAATTACCCCACCAGCCACTCATTTCTTTCTTAACAAAGAAATGTTTCATTTTCTTTGGGGACGCAGCATATCTGCTATCTGGTCTTTATTCGGAAGATTTAGATATTGAAAAAGAAGGAAAGTTGCCCTACCTTCGCACCTCTTTCATGCACATTGAATCCGTGTAATATCTGTTGTTGTCTCAACAGTTTACACAATTTGAGCCTTATGAAATACAATCATTGTGCTAAATTCTTTCATACACAAGCACGAGCACACAGAAATTTTGTTTTTCTGTCTGAACATTCATAGATAAACCTTGTGTTTTTCAATGATTGAATGGAAGTCCTGGGGAGTCATCATCAAACCAGCTCCTTATATTGTACATTCGTTGTACACAGTAACTCCGTGTTACTGACAGGCACTTCTAATTGTTTCATTTGTTGAGTCAGGGTTACCATGTTCATTATATCTGGATTTGAAAAGATTCAGGTATATACAGTTCATGATTCAGTGCAGATCAAAAAGGAGGAGAATGTATTTTCAAGGGGGAGAATCAAAGATTATGTTGAAATTGAGAAAGTTTTGATGATTATGAGGCTCACAATCATCAAAAAGGGGGAGAAATCTACAGAGATCAATTTCAAGGAATTTCAGAGTTATAATGTCAAGACTTGTGATGAGTTTTCTGAAAGTTCAAATCAGATGAAAAGATTCTCAAAGATTTCTGAAGACTAGTCCAAATTAAGAATGATTCGAGAAAGTTTGTTTTTCCAAAGACGGTCAAGAGATCAAAGAGATGAAGATACAAGTTTTTAAAAGATTCCTCGAAGTTTCAAATGTTTCAAAGTTCCAAAATGTTTCAAAGAAGTTTTCAAAGATTTCAAAGTTTTCAAGACTTGTTGACTTTCCAAAGCTGCAAAGTGCAAAATACTTTTCAAGATTCTTCAAAAAAATTAAAGACTGAAGAGTGCTAGAGCTTCAAAGTTTTTAAAGCTGTCAGAGATAAAAGATTGAAGAATCAAGTGCTGAAGACTTATGTCAAATTTTTTATTAAATCTTGAATACAAAGGGGGAGATTGTTAGTGTATTATTGTATACAAGATTTAATAGGAAAAGTCAAGTCAAGTAAAGTCAACAAAATCAATGTATGTTTAGTCAATATGAGATTACTTAGTCTTTAAGCTTGTGGTTTTATACTTTGGTATAAATACCTTTTGTCTTTGTAATCATGTAAGTAAGTTGAGTTCATTGTATGCTTTATAATTGTTAGATATATGACATGAACATTTCTCTCTCTACTCTCTCTCTAGAAGTTAACATTGTCAAATATTGTTAGATTGAGACTAATTGTTTAGATTTTCTTGAATTGATTGGGAAATTACAATATCAGATGCGTCAAATACGCAACAAACAGTTGAAGCCTTACCAAGTACACATCGTTGGACTAAGGATCATCCCCTGTAAAACGTGATAGGTGACGTACAATCTGGTGTCACAACACGGTCAGCAACAGCCAACTTCTGCATGTTTTCAAGCTTCCTCAGTTCCTTAGAGCCAAAGAAAGCGTCTGAAGCTCTACGTGATCCCTTCTGGATTTCTGCCATGCAAGACGAGCTTCTACAATTTGAAAGGAACAAGGTATGGCGCTTGATCCCACTACCTAAAGGTAAATCTATTATAGGAAAAAAAAGTGGGTTTTCAGAAATAAGAAAGACGAAGCCGGAGTAGTAGTGAGAAACAAAGCTCGTTTGGTCGCAAACGGGTACTGTCAACAAGAGGGCATTGACTATGACGATACATTCGCCCCGGTTGCAAGGATCGAAGCCATCAGAATCTTTCTAGCATATGCAGCGCATAAAAACTTTACTGTCTATCAAATGGACGTAAAGTCGGCTTTTCTGAACGGCGTTTTGCATGAGGAGGTTTACGTGGCTCAACCTGAAGGTTTCGTTGATCCTCATCACCCTGATCATGTCTACGTCCTAGACAAAGTGTTGTATGGTCTTAAACAAGCACCGCGAGCCTGGTATGAAACTCTCACTAAATTTCTACTTGCTTCTGGTTTCAAGAAAGGTACAGTAGATACTACCTTATTTCTCAAAAGGCAAGGTGAGGACTTGATTCTCATTCAGATTTATGTTGACGACATAATTTTTGGGTCGACAAATCAGAAATTTTGTAAGAACTTTTCAAAAATAATGGAAACAAAGTTTGAGATGTCGATGATGGGTGAATTGAATTTCTTTCTTGGTCTACAAGTAAAGCAATTACCCGACGGCATATTTATTAATCAAGCTAAATATATAAAAGATATTTTGAAAAAGTTCAATATGTCAGATAGTTCAGTCATGAAAACACCAATGGCTACTGGTACACTCTTAGACGCAGATCCCTCTGGGAAACCTGTTGATCAAAAGGTGTATCATAGCATGATTGGATCTTTACTTTATCTGACTCCAAGTCGCCCAGATATAATGTTTGCCACATGCTTTTGTGCGAGATATCAGTCTAATCCTAAAGAGTCGCACTTAACTGCTGTGAAGCGAATCCTTAGATATCTCAAAGGCTCTCCTGATTTAGGCCTTTGGTATCCAAAGGATTCCCGTTTTGATCTAACTGCCTTTACAGATGTTGATCATGCAGGATGTAAGCTAGACCGGAAAAGCACCTCTGGATCATGTCAATTCATAGGTGACAAACTTGTGAGTTGGACTTCAAAGAAACAAAATTGTGTTTCAACATCCACTACCGAGGCTGAGTATGTAGCTGCTGCTAGCTGTTGTTCTCAAGTCCTCTGGATGACGACACAGTTAAGGGATTTTGGATACAACTACAAGCGTGTTCCTATTTATTGTGATTCCAAGAGTGCCATATCTATAACTGCTAACCCGGTACAACATTCGAAGACCAAGCATATCGATGTACGCTATCATTTCATCAAGGATCATGTAGAAAAAGGTAATATTGAAATGCACTTTGTTCAAACTGACTTCCAGTTAGCTGATCTTTTCACCAAGCCATTGGATGAAAAGCGATTCCATTTTCTAATCAGCAAACTTGGTGTGTTGAACATGTCTTAGACCTTACTCATGATTCAAGGGGGAGTATTCTCTGTCTTGATTTTGTGTTCATTTTTATTCTTCAACTGTTGCTAACAAAAGAGGAATCATTTTCACAAATGATTACCATTATTTCTTTCATTTATGCAGGTTTGTTCAAGTGACTATGGCTTCTAATCACATCAGATTAGAACCCGCACTTCAGTGCTTTATTTATTTTTTCTACCTTATCTTAAAAAAAATCTTTCAGTTAAGGTGGAGAATATCTGTGATATTAACAGATTTTTGGATACTTAAATGCTTATCTGACCGTGTGTTCTTAAAGATAAATACTTGCGTTTTATCTTGTCAATATACTTTGTCAAGTATTCATACACATAACGGTTCAGAACATTCTATTTGACTTTGTTATTACCATGTATCAAAAGTAAAATCTTTCTATGGTAATACTCACGTTATTTGTATTCACTGTTGATTGAATCAAACGTCATTTCATATGCTTTCATTGAAAATATGTTTATATATTGTTCATATAAACAAAATTCGTTTTTGATTCTCCAGCATATTATTCTTCATGACAAATTGATATGAGCTTATTGTCAACCACTTTTAGGTTGAGGGGGAGAATTGCATCGTCAAACATCTTCTGTTTTGACTTCTCCATATTTTATTCTTCATGTAACAAGTAGTATTTGTGCTTACATGTACAAAATCTTGTTGAACCGCACATGTTCTTTTAAGAAAATACATGGGATTCAGTGTGAGAACTTAACAGAACTTCCATGGATTCACGATAACCAGTGTTTCCTACCCAGGAAGTATTCCCTGAGTGATTCAGGGGAGAGGGGTCAAAAGAATTGAGTGATGGTGTGTGAAGAGGTAAAATGGAAAAGAGAGATTGGTTAGAAGTGAGCATTAAAAAAAAGAGGGTGAGAGCTCAGAGTAAAAGAATATTAAACTCTGCACCAAACTACTTTCTGAGCCAGGCAGCCACATCCACTGATTGGTTTACATTCTTTGGTGACCATCATTGAAAAAGGCAACTAGCCCATGCCATCTCTTGCATACAACCCCACCAGCTACTCATTCTTTTCTCAAAAAGAGAATGTTTCACATTTTCTGGGGAAGCAGCACATACGCTATTGGTTCCTCATTTGGAAGATACTAATATTGAAAAAGAAGGAAAGTTGCCCCACCTTCGAACCCTTTCTCATGCACATTGAGTCTTTGTATAATTTGTTGTTGTCTCAACAAGTTTACATACTTTGAGCCTATATTGAAAAGCAATCATCTATGCTTAAATTTTTTTCATACACATACACGAGCACACAGAAATTTGTTTTCTGTCAGAACTTCATAGATAATCATGTGTTATTCGATGATTGAATGGAAGTCCTGGGGAGCCAACATTAAAACCAGCTCCTTATATAGTAACTTTGTGTTACTCAGTGACTTTGTGTCATTGACAGGCATTCTAACTGAGTCGTTTGTTGATTCAGGGTTACACCTATTAACTGTTTGAATTTGAAAAGATTCGAATGGTTAATACTTTCTATTTTAATCTGAAAAGATTGAAATAATCATTCTTTCCATCTGGGAAGACTGCTCTTATTTCTTACAGGGCTCATTACATGAAGATGGTGCTACATTGAAGTCTATAAAGACAAAGGGGGAGATTTTTTCATAAAGGGGTAAATTGTTTTGACAAGTTTTGATGATGATGATTCTCACCACTCATCAAAAAGGGGGAGAAGATACAAAAAGGGAGAATACTCAAAGAAGGAGAATATAATCTGAAGACTGCTGAAGGTATTTAAAGATAACAAGTTTTGAAGTTCTGAAGCTATCAACGTCATATCTGAAGAAAAGTGAAGACCCGAAGACAATTGCAAATTTTTTTTAATCTTGAATCCAAAGGGGGAGATTGTTGGATCAAATAATTGTATTCAAGATTAAAGGGTCTAAACTGTATTTATTTGATAGTTAAAGTTAGAGGGTTTAAAGTGTAATATGTTAATAGTTATTTGTAAATGGGCCTAAAGCCTGTTAGAAAGCCCATTAAGTTTAAAGCCCACATGGCCTAGGTATTTAAAGTTTTAGTTATTTAGTTTTAGGGTTAACCTTTGATAATTATTCATAATCATATAGTGAGGTAGCCGTATTCTCTGTATTCAAGGGTATCAAGAACACACAAGGGTTTCATTGTTTATTCAAAGGATTGGTACGTTTTGTTAATCTTTTTATCTCTTGATATTATTGTGTTATGTGATTGTTAATCAACTAGATTAAACTGGGATAACAGTTTTAAGAGCAGTAGGGGAATGTGGCTTGGGTCCTTATTTGAGGGGTTTAATAACGGTTCAATTGGAGGTCCTTTGATGGTTTTAACGTGTCTTTTGGTAATCCAAATTCAGGTGTTCGGTTGGTGAATTCTTAGCCTAAGAGTGTGTGGATTAGGCTTGGACTTCAGGTGAGTTTTATATGACTGTTTTTTGAGTAAATAATCATTTGTTTTTGCATGCTTAATTGTTTAGTATGCTTAAATTGTGTTGATAGTTTTACACTCAAGTACTTAAGCTTTGTTAAGTGTGCATTCATATGTGCGTGAGGCATGGCATGTAAACAATGGGAGGTGTGTACCCCATTAGAGCGTATGAATATGTTTTATATTGCTCAAGTAAAGGCAGGTGTGTAGCCTAAATACTCGTTTACAGGTAATGCGTGACTACAAGTGTGTCATCATTGTATCGATGTGTAAGTGTGCATTACTATTGCAGTGTGAATATTTTTTATCAGATACTTTTAAATAAAGATATTATGTGTGAGCCGTCGTGTTAGATGGAACTCACTAGACTTTTGGTCTAACCCTCACTTTTATTAAAACTGAAAAACTTTTCAAGGAAATTCCATGTTGAGAGCTCCAGCAAGGGAAAAGGAAAAGTGTGAACTCTGAGTCTTGAAGTACGGATGTTAGTGGCTAGTTAGCTAGATGCTTGGAACTTGTCTTGAACTTAGTTAATTTAATCATCTCACGAGTATTACTCTTAAATTCCGCTGCAACTCTTAATATGAATCTTGGATTGTAGACAGTTACTCTTGGCTTGTTTACCCTTTTAAACCTTATGAGTATGTTTTGTCCATTCTTATTTTATGGTTGTTACAGATGTAGTTCATCGAATATACTTATTTCAAGACAAATGATAAGAATGAGTTTATAAGGGCGCGTTTGGTTTGCGGGATTGGAATGGATTTGGATTTCAAATCCATTCCAATCCTGCGTTTGGTTTGCAGGAAAGGATTTCGTTGATCGGATTTCAAATCCGTTGACCATTTAAAAATCCCTCATATGATGGATTTGGAAATCCTTGGCATTAGGCCTGGATTTGAAATCAAAATCCGGAAGGATTCTAAAGCGCAATGTTTTAAAAACCGTTTTTTGGTTGACCCGGTCCGGGTCACGGTTCAACCACCTGGGTTCAAGAATTTTTTTGTAATTTTCATTTTCCTACATATATGTATATATATATATAAGTCAGATTCAGGGGAAAAAAACGAAAAACTAAGGAACATCCTGGTAGCCTTTAATCTGTACGGTATGCACTTGTGCATATGCACGTGTGCATGTTCTAAATTACTTGTATGCACAAGTGCATACCGTCCAGATTAAAGGCTATCAGGGTGTTCCTCAGTTTTCCCTCTTTTTGAGGTTTTCCCTTGAACCTCCCTCTACATATAAAACCAAAAATTTGATGTTCACAAGTTAAAACATTAAAAATACACATAATAACAAGTTTTACATCATTAAAAAAACACATAACAACAGGTTTTACATCAATCCAAAAACATCAAAACGTAACATAACGATCAAACCAAAACATGGATCTTGAGACATTGGAGTGTTGGTTTTTAATGCTAATACGTATTGCCTATTGGACTATTGGTTTTTAACTTTTGTTACCGGGTCAACCGGTTCAATACTGGTTCGTTATGACCGGTTCAACCGGTTTTTTAATAGAACCGGCCGGTTCAAATCCGGGAAAATGGCATCAACCTGATCGCAATTGACCCGGTCTTTTCACCGGTTCCCGGTTCAACCGGTTCGATCGGCCGAGTCAACCCGGTTTTTAAAACATTGCTAAAGCAACAATTAATTGATGATTAAATATATAATTTTAGAAAAATCGATAAAAAAAATAATTTACCAAAAAAAAATTCTTTATAAAACGAACAAATAATTAAAAAAAAAACTCAATCCAAATCCAAATCCTAGAAACCAAAGAAGACTTAGCAATGGATTTGAAATCCATTCCAAATCCTACAAACCAAACACATGAAGGGATTTCAAATCCCCCCAAATCAAAATCCCTCCAAATCCAAATCCCTCCTTGAAATCCAATCCATTTCAATCCCGTAAACCAAACGCGCCCTAAGTGTTTTGATCAATTGTTATTTGTATTATTCACAAATCTGATGGTTAAGATTAACATATATTTATAAAACTTAGTCAATCAGATTACAAATTAAGGGGTTGGTTGTTTTTTTAAAAAACTCTCTTAATAGCTCTTAAGTCTGAATCATTCAGACCTTTTTACACACCACCTCTAATTAATCATAACTAAAATAGGACTTCAGACTTTAGATCTTTTAAAAAACAAACGGCACCTAAATTTCTTTTCTAAATAAAATAAAAGACAACTTAGTTGTCAAATCAAAATACTTATTAATGATAAATTTATTGACATAATATATAAATTAAATATTCAGTAATTTTAAATATATACTTCAAAAAAATAAATAAACAATTAAAATTTTAATTGAAAACCTTTAAGGTTTATCTTCGTCAGATATATATAAAGAAAATTTATATGTCCTTCAAAAGAAATAATAAAAGAATTAAGAAGTCTTAAATGACTGTTTTAACTTTATAAAAAAAATTAAGTTGATTAAATATTTCAATAATTATAGATTTTTGTAAAGGCCAAACCAGATATATTAACAGGCAAAAGATAAAAAGGGTTCAAACAACAACTTTCTGTATGATGCATAAAAAGTTGAACAAACAATTGTGGATTTAACCAATGGTGCTTTTGTATTTTCAAATATTACAGAGCACCTTTCAAGGTTAAGCGGGTGCACCCTTAATCCCCTAAAAAAAATTCTATATTAATTAATCGATTGAGCAGGTATATGAAACCCCTCGGTTTTACATGGGTTCACCCTTGTGTGAAACAATATATGTGATAGTACAATGTGAAACGAAAATTTGAAAAATACATATTAAAATAATCGCATTGTGAAACAACGTTATACTTTCACATGCATTGTTTTCACAATGTGAAGCAAGCACATGAATTCTCAACCTTTTTACGGTTCTTATTTGATTATTCCGTATTTATTGTTTTCTTTTGAATTTCCCTTAACACACACACACACACACACATATATATATATATATAAATATAGGGGCATGTTTAAACGAGAAGTTAAACATTTTGCGAGAAGGCGAAAAGTGTTTAATCACATATGATACACAAGCTTAATCATATATGATTAAACACATGTTATATTATATTGCCAATACATATACGTTTAATCATATATGATTAAACACATTCAAAGACGTGTAATCATATATGATTAAACACTTCTCGCCTTCTCGCAAAATGTTTAACTTCTCGCATGATCTTGCCTCTATAAATATATATATATATATATATATATATATGTGTGTGTGTGTGTGTGTGTGTGTTTTTTATATATAATAGACAAAATTAGTTGTAAACAAGTGGAAAGATGCCTATAATTGAAGCCATGAAAAATGTTTGAGAACAAGAGTCAAATATAGCTTTAATTAACTTGATAGATGAGTGGGAATAACATGAAGGGGGACTGAGTTATGAACAATGCCCCTTTCTAACATTAGGAGAGTCCTTTTCCATAGGATAAACATACTTCTCTTTCCTAGCATTAGTGGATTAAATCAATCACATATATTGTGGTATTGTAATAATTTTTTTTGTGTCTAAATAGTCATTTTGTCTATATAATTTAAGCCTAATAGATAATTATCATATATCATGTCAAAAAGTTGTACCAAATCTTTTTGGAAATTAATTAAATGTAAATTTATCTAATTACCTATAACCTTACTCATTTTGGTATATCTAATTATTTAATTTTGATTCTTGAATTTTTGTAGTAGTAACTTTTAAAATTCACATGTGAACACCCTGATAAAATGTCAATTAATAATGAAAAACTAAACAAAGAAAAAGAAATTGTAGACCAAAATTTATAGTTTCAATGTTTTAAACTTGTATTGAAACTTTATCAAAAATATTGTAGAATAAAGTTTATAATTTCAATGTTTTATATCCAAACTTTACAAAAAAGAGAATATTGTGTTTATTTTTTGGGACAATGAATTTTTTTTGTTCAAGCCATTTCATTAGGGCGCGTTTGGTTTGCGGGATTGGAATGGATTTGGATTTCAAATTCATTCCAATCCTATGTTTGGTTTGCAGGAATGTATTTTGTTGACCGAATTTAAAATCCTTTGACCCTTTTAAAATTCTTTAAATGACGGATTTCGAATTCCTTTGCTATAGGCAGGGATTTCAAATCCTCCCAAATCCAAATCTCTCCAAATCCAAATCCTTACTTGAAATCCAATACATTCCAATCCATTCCCGCAAACCAAACGTGCCCTAAGAAGAGAACCTTTTCCAAGACCGATAGTAATTAACACCTTGATATGACAAGATGATTCTTGTATCACGATATAAAATACACCATAACTTTCTCATGGACAAATATTTTCTTGCGGTTTGAATAAAATTTCTGAAATTTGAATCAAAATTGCAAAGGGTTTCAAGAATATATTCAACCAACAAAAGTTACCATCTTAATTGACATGTTCTAATATATCATAAGAGATAATCATACACCTATTTAAAACAGTACTTGATCCACAGTGGCGGATCCAGGAATATTTCCTAACGGGGGCACCTTTAAGGTAGTTTAGAGTCCCGTAAAGTCGTCGATATATTTTTAGCTTAATTCCACCGTTTCGATGATTTTTAAAGTTATTTTTGGTTGATTTCAAAAGACTTTTAAGAGTTTTTTTGTCGATTTTGATAGACTTTTTCAGTTTTTTAGTTGATTTCGGGAGTTTTTTTATTTTTTGGTTGGTTTCGAGGTAATTTTTTTGGTTGATAGGGTCCCAGACGAAAAGTTACTTGGGGGAATTATGATAAAAACTTAAAAAAATTTATTTTCAACCTTAGAAATTTTCATTTTTTTATTGTTTAATGCAAAGGGTTTCAAGAATATATTCAACCAACAAAAGTTACCATCTTAATTGACATGTTCTAATATATCATAAGAGATAATCATACACCTATTTAAAACAGTACTTGATCCACAGTGGCGGATCCAGGAATATTTCCTAACGGGGGCACCTTTAAGGTAGTTTAGAGTCCCGTAAAGTCGTCGATATATTTTTAGCTTAATTCCACCGTTTCGATGATTTTTAAAGTTATTTTTGGTTGATTTCAAAAGACTTTTAAGAGTTTTTTTGTCGATTTTGATAGACTTTTTCAGTTTTTTAGTTGATTTCGGGAGTTTTTTTATTTTTTGGTTGGTTTCGAGGTAATTTTTTTGGTTGATAGGGTCCCAGACGAAAAGTTACTTGGGGGAATTATGATAAAAACTTAAAAAAATTTATTTTCAACCTTAGAAATTTTCATTTTTTTATTGTTTAATGCCCCCCCCCCCCCCCCCCCCCCCCGGTTACATATTGCATCCGCCACTGTTGATCCATCATATATCAGAAGTCATAATAAAATTAACAAATTCTTGACACATAAAGTATAATTATGGTCGGTTGAATTAACATGGTCGAAGAATATAGAATGACGTATTAAAACTTGTTACGATCATAAAACTTATGCGTTAATAATAGTCGTATTAAATATTTTTTTTATCACAAAAGAATTTTTAAAGTCCATCATAATGAGCATCATATCTATTAACACTGTATATATGTCATGCTATTTTCAAAAAATGGGACATTATGGACTTTAGTTGCAAGTCTTAATCTTATTATTCAAAAATAAAAAGCCATGGTCGATATTAATAGGATTAGCATTCAATAATTGAGGTTTTATTTTTTAAAAAAAAGAATTATTTATTCTATTATTACAGAATTAATAATTGATTTAATTTCAAGATATTAATTGTTCTTTCCACTTTAATACAAATGCCAAAAGAAAAAAAAAATAAAGTCATGATTAACGGTTTTCTAAATCTTTTCTTCTTGTAAATATTTGACAAAAATATAAGGGGTACGTTATGTATTTAGTACATGGGACAGGACATAATAAAACTCATTGTCCTATGTTTGGCGTAACATGAGACGGGACAAAAAACTCATGGTCTCATGTTTGGCGCGACATGAGACCAAGACAAGTACTAGGACATGGTGGGACAGGATGGGACAACAAAGTTGTTTTTTTGTTCTACCTAAATAAGTAGAACATGGGATAAAGTGAGACATAAACTAAAAAAATACTAATCTACTCTCATTTGATATATAAACCTAACATGGTATTTGTTTTAATGGTCATCACCATCCATCGCCTCCACCACCACCATCGACGGCCACCGGTAACCACGAACCACCGTCGGTCACCTCCACCTCTTCCTCCACCATCTCCACAACCACCACCCATCGTCACCACCACTACCACCGTCGACCACTTCCACATCCACCGATCACCACCACCCATCACTGTCACCACTGCTGATGGCCACTGGTAACCACCATTTCCACCTCTTCCACCACCGCCCATCACCACCACTAGAGGTGGCCAAATGTCGGATACGGGTCGGGTCGGGTTGGGCCCAATCGATCATCGGTCCGAAACAGTAACCCTCTTAACCGGTTAAGTCCCAACCGGTCCAGGTTGGTCACGGTTTAGGGCGAAATCTTGGGTAATCGGGTAAGGTTATGTGTAATCGGTCCGGGTTCGGTTACGGGCCGGGCCCAAAACCGGTTAAGACTTATTTTATTTTTATTATTTTTAAAAAAATTTAAAATATAATTAATTACATCAATTAATAAACTTTACAAAATAAATTTGGGTCACTCAAATACACTTTAAAAATACGTTTTATTTATACTTTCGAATTAATTACGAGTCGAAATCACAAAATATAGCGAGAAGCCGAGAATTGTTTGCGTTTTTTGTGTTTTTTGCGTTTTGTAACTTGGTATCTAACCCCATCATTTATAATGTTTTTTGGGGGTTAGGAGACAAAAAAGGCGGTAGCATTATAAAAAATGTTCAAAAAACGGTAACTTAACGTCTATAAACGGCTACTTTTTTTTGAAAAAACTCGGATCGGGCCAGGCCGGGCGCTTAACCGGTTCCTTGACCGGTCACGAGCCGGATCGGGCCGGGCCACCGGTTATGAATTTTGGGCCCTTAACCGATTAAGGTTGGTCCCGGGTCGGATCGGTCAAGCATCGGATCGGTCCCCAATTAACCGATCGGGTTAGATCGGACCAGGCCCATTTGGCCACCACTAGCCACCACCACTACCATTGTCGACTACCTCCACCTCCACGAATCACCACCACCATCGGCGGTCATCGATAGCTACTGCTAACCACCGCCGGCCACCTTCACCTCTTCCTTCGCTACAACAACCTCTTCTACCATCGTCCATCGCCACTACCATCGTCGATCACCTGCTCCTCCACCGGTCACCACCAACATTCCCACCCACCATCCCCGCCCACCACCACCTATACCTCTGCCACTTCAACCACGACTACCTCCTCTACCACCACTATCCTCCACGTTCATGTCCTCTACAACCATCATCGTTCACTAGCCACCCATCGTCTTTACCTCTACCTGTTGCTGCAACCATGCCTCCACAATTCATAAAGATTTTCCAAATTGAATCAAACATAGTATTTCCTTTCTATGAATTGGGTTTTTTCGAACTACCATCAATTATTTCATATTCTTCATTAAAATTTCGTACTATTATTTATGTATTTTAAAATTGTGTAAAAAAACTAACAATGGTTATAAATTAAATTATTTAAATATGTATTTTGTTTGTATCATTTATAACTATTACTTTCAATTATTTCATATTCTTTATTAAAATTTTGTACTATTATTTATGCATATGAAAATTGTGTAAAAAACTAAAATGCTTAATTAAATTATTTAAATATGTACTTTATTTGTATCATTTATAACTATTATATGATATATATAAAATCATTAAACAACTTTTAGGGGCAACTTATCTAGTCATGTCCTATCTAATCCTAGTCCTGTCAAACACAATAAACGTGTCATGTTCAGTCCTGTCCAGTGTCTAGTCTTGCCCTGCCCTTTTGTCCTGTCATGTCCATCATTTATGCGTATCAAACGGCTACCTAAATGGACATCTATTTTTTGTTAAACGCACACTTACTTATTAATATTATACTCTCACACATCAATATTAAGACACCCCTCGTATATATTTGACATGTTTTGATATATATAGATGTGCATGTAGCAACATTCTTAATTTTTATAGGTGTTATGCATTTTCTCAATTAGAAAAAGTTTAAGAATAATATATGAGGATATAATATAACTGGACAAAAATGAAGGTAATATTTTATTTTTAATATGTTTTCAATCAAAAAATTATTTAAATGAAAATTATCTAATAATTTTAAAGGAAATTAACTTTTTTGTTCATTAGTGATTGTTGTTTTCTTGTCAAAACATTTTAATTGTGTAAGTTTTACTTTTTCCATTTTACCGTGTCTTCTAAATATATGATGATGTAAATAAGAAAGATCAAAATTATGCCAATTTTGGTCCAACATTTTTTTTCAAAAAAAAAATTCAAGAAGGACAAAACTGTAATAACCTAAATCTGTATTTTTGGTCGTTTCCTAAAGTTCGGGGCTAGGTTGTAATATCTTTGTTGCCAAAGAGAGGACTAAGACTACGTTTGGCAAACTAGTTGATAAGCTAGTTGATGGTTTGTAGGATCCCAAATCAAGCAATCAACGTTAAGAACAATCAAGAAGTCACACAAAGATCTGGAGAGAATGTGTAGAGAGAGAAATAGTCATATGTATTCCAAGTGCCAAATGATTACAATCACAAGTTTGAAAATGAGTTACTTTCACAAATGAACAAGGCCTATACTATTTATATGGTGAAGGCATTCCTTGCACCGCTTACAATTCAAAGTAAAATACAAGCATGTTTGACTACCATTAACTATCCAATACAAGACTTGATTCCAACAAAGTATGCTCCAACAATCTCCCCCTTTGGAGTCAACAAGTGAAACGTCTTGTTCTTGTATCACGTATGCCCAAATATGTTTCAAACCGCCTCATTGCCTTTCTGAACTCTATCCTTTCTTCCAAAGCCTCTATTGCTGTCAAAAGTATCAACATGTCTCTTCTTGGCATGAAATTACCTTCAACTGCTCTTTCCTTTTGATTTTTCCCATACCGGCTCTCAAGCTGCAGTTTGATGACCTTCAGTGTGCCTTCCGAAAACTTTTTTATCTCGGAAAATCTCAAAAATCTCTTTTCATTGTTACCATTCTTGTAGACAACCCCAAACTCTGGATTTTGAAGAACTATAAACAACGGGTAGTTTTCCAAGTCCAGAATCTTCAAGTCTGGCTTTATCATGTTGATCTTTTTCTAATTGCTCTCTATTCCCAACTGGTGATCATAGCAATAAGTAAACACTATATGCCTCTGAATGAATCTCTTTATTGCCTCCAATGCATAAGTGATATTCTCCTTTCTAATTGTCATATCTCTGAATAGATGATACATAAACTCAAAGTTATCTATCTGAAGGTGATGAAAATCTGCTTCGGTAAACGTATAGTAATGGGTGTCTTGTCTTTGAACTATAAACACTGGATACCAGATTCTGTAAAACTTTTTCAAGCAGACTTCCTTGATTGATACTATCTTGTGTTTTGATTTCACACGATCTGCAGGCAGCTTCAGAGAATTAATCATATACACATATTCCTCCTGATACTCTTTCGGATTATTCTTTATCCCCAGAACTAAGAAGATATCAAGCTTTCTGATGTGATGCAAAAAAGATCTTCTTCGTCTATTCAAGGAAAGGAACTTTGAGTGCATTCCTTATTTGTCTCTGTTTATCTTGAGAGAGTTCTAGTTCAGGCACATTTGAGGTAGATGGACCAGCTTGATCGATATTTGGTTAAGCAACAGACTAATTAGGCTGAGAAGATTGAGCACGTGGTTGATTAGGTTAACTTGGTTGATCTTGGCTTACAGGAATTTCAGGAAGGATGAACTCGTGGAATTCGGGCAATTCGTTCTGAACTAAGCTAAGTTGAATATCATCAGGAGAATCTGGGCCATACAGTTGGAGAAGTACATCTGAATATTTGTCTTCAAACAAATTTTCCAACACATTTTCTCCTTGGTCATCATCAGATTAGTCAATAAGATCTTCTAGTTCCTCCTTTATCTTCCAAAACTTGTCATACTGGTCAGCAGATTCATCATCATCAGAGCTGACATCAATCACTTTAGTATGACCTCCAGTAATTTGCAAAAGTTCCTTTTCAATAGCAACCTCGGGATTTTCAACCGTTGGTTCTGTATCAGGATCAATGTAGAGTGCCAACTGCTTTCCACTTTTATCACCATATTGCCCACTCTGAAATTTGTGAGCTATCTCCTCAGTAACTGAATCTGTGCCTTGATACTGATCTAAGCTTTTAGAAATTCTTTGTCTCTTCGGCCTCTCCCCTCACGGTCATGATCTGGATCATGATCATGCTTTCTTTTTGAACCCTCAGCTTGAGCTTTGCAAGACGTCTAAACTACTGCGGAAAGATTTGAGATAGCTTGTTGCATGGTTTGCAAAGTAGTCAGCACATACTTCTTGAAGTTGTTGAATTATGAAGAAGTCACATGATCCGATTGAGTTTGATGTACAGCTGGAGCAGTTTGAGGCTGTTGAATACGGAGAAGTCCAACCATCGGATTGATAACCAAAAGACTCAGAAAGTAGCTTTGCAATTAATAAGGACATGAGATCATTCACAGACATATCAGCAGGTTGAGTCTTAATAGGTGGAGGTAGAGGTGGTTGCACTGGCTTAACTACTGGATCTTTGCCTTTAAGCATTCGCTTCACCGCATAAATTTCATCAACCATCCTGTATTCAACAGCCTTTAGGGCGCCGTTGAGATATTCCCTTGACACAAAGTCAGGTAAGTTAACACCGGTGTCACATAGACGATCCATTGTCACAACAGTTGCCGAGACAGTTGTGTGGCCTATGTTCATAGTTGGCGTAGTGTTAACTATGATAGGACTTCCACCCGGTCCTCGTTGTCCAACAGATGGATCTACTCTGGGTGTTTCGGTTGGGTCACTAAGATTTCCGACGGTATCAGGTATAGATGGTCGTGTCCTAGCAAATGAAAATAGTTCATCAAATGGCCCTAGACACACTGGTACAGTCAAAGGAGGTGAGGACTGGGGCTGATGTCCTCTGATTTCAATATCCAAACCCTCCGATTGAGGATTGGGTAGATTTTGTGCTAAATCCCCGTGAATATCTGAGACATTCATTTGTTTGGAGGTGATTGAATGGCTGACAGGGGTATGCAATTGCATTAGTGGGCAACTAATGTTTGTTTCAATACCTAAACTCAACATATAGTTTGGGTAGTAGATTTGGTTGCCCTTCTAGAACGGTAGGTTCTATTGCACACTCGCTCACCATATTCTTTTTCTCACCCTTCACTCTGCCTCACATTAACAATATTCGTCAGGATCGAACTCTCAACAAGAATTATGAATACTCATAAACAATATCAAAGAAGTTGCGGAATAACACTTTGATATTCAATGTAACAGTAAACAAACAGTGAGTATAATTAACAACTTGTAAACTTGTATTGAATGATTAAAATCACAAGATTACACACTCAACCTCAATCTTGAATAACAGACTCTTTCAAGACGAATTCTACTTCTCTAGAATTAGGAACTATGCCTTGAGGTTGATTTTCTCTAGAACAAAAACTTAGAATGAATAATAATATCAAAAGTTATCTCACTATTCTAAACAATACAATATATATACTGAAGATAAAAGATAATTACAATTTATACAATATCTCCAGAATATCTTCCATCATTATCTCTAAGCTTCCATGAATATCTTCAGTTTATCCAGCTGTCATTCTTTTCATACAGATCTCCATCTTATAAGCAGTATTAATCATAAGCAACATTAATACTCTGAGCAGTATTAATCTCTTAGCAGTAGTAACTCCAGCAGTACTAATCTTGAAGAGCAGCATTAACTTTGTTCCAGCAGCATTAACTACAACTGGAAGCATTAACCTCAGAAGTATTAACCTCAGAAGTATTAACTTCAGAAGTATTAACCTCAGAAGTATTAACCAAGTTCTTCTAGCAGCATTAACTTCAGAAGTAGTAACCATGTTGAACTAGCAGTATTAACACATTCAGCAGTAGTATCCATCCTTGACATATTTCAGACCCAACAATCTCCCCCTAACTTAACTTTTCAAAACTGAGAAGTTAAGTTCTTCAGTATAAGGTCTTTATGATAATTTCAAAACTTTCTGTAATTTCTAGTTCTTCTTGATTCAGTTTCTGCTGTTATCTTCTTTTCTGTTTCTACTGTTATCTTCTTTTCTGTTTCTGATGTAGTTACTGCTTTGTTTCAGCTTCTTCACTTATCTCCCCCTCAAAATAAGATTTCATACAAACTTTAATTTTCTTCTTTTTCAGTACCAGCTTCTTGAAATGATCTATCTGCTAGTGATAAGAAGTGATCACCTTTTCATCTCTTTTATCTCCATAATTTGATTATGAACTTTCAGACTAATTGTACCAAGTGTATCCATCAATTCTTTGTAGTTAAACTGTCCTCACCTCCTTTAGGTGTTTTACCCACCCTTGAAGGATCATTGGATCTTTTAGTAGAGATCTTCTACCTAGCAGAAGCACCTTCTACTCCCTTGGTTTCTTGGCACCTGGGACCTTTAGATAATTACTCATCTAAAGTTGCCATGGGGAAGGTCTTAGTAATGTTCACACTGTCCTGTCCTGTACTTTGTGCAAAGTCAGTAGTGTGAGCCTTACAACCCATATGCTCTTGCATCTCCTTATTGAGCACCTTCTTGAGGTTGGGAGACACCCCTGTGGTTTCCCTATGGATATTCTCTAAAGGAGAATCCTCCCTTAGAGGGCTTAAAGGCTTAGTGGGTGAAGGTACAAGAAGGGAAGGAGCCTTCTTTACCTGTTTTCTTTACCTGTTTTATTGGTGAAGTTGGCTTATGAAGTAGAGACTGGGGAATTGATATAGAGTGGGAAGGTTGGGATTGGCTAGCAGTGAGAATGTCTAATGAGGGCCTTGACCCTGCTGCCATACCTTCTTGTGGTTGGGACACCACCATCATTGTTGAGAACAATGGGGTGTCAACTCCTTCAGAGTCCCTAGCAGATCTTCTCATGTTTGAGAAAACCTTGCCTTTAGGGGGTTTAGGTACATATACCTCATCAAAGTGAAGTATGTCCGTCAATTCATTATTAAATACTTCTTGTACAAACCTTGGATACAGATAAAAGCTTTTTGATCGATATCCAGGTTTGACATTAAATCATTGAAGATCATTTTTTAGGTATAGAAAACTTACATTAGCAGTAGTAACACTTATCAGCAGCATTAACACAGACTGGCAGTAGTAACACATACCAGCAACATTAACACAGTCTGACAGTATTCACTGAACTAGAAGTACTAACTACCTTTCAGTATTAGCAACCTGAAACACTTACAGACACAAGGTTAGTAGTACCATATACCATAAAATTTTCAAAAGTTACTTTATCTTTTGAAACTATACATTTTTCAATTTTCTTACCTTCTGCTGGATCAGAAGTAACATGTCCTCCATCAAATCTTTTAAAGAATTTGAAGGCAGTCCATGTTCCTTGTTATGTGCCAAGAGCAACCATTATCTTCATTACAAATGCTCTTCCTCTTGAGCTTTTGATTGCCCTGCACACTTGATAAATCAGTTAGTCTTTGAGGGAACCCAAGCCAAAGTGGTCTTGGGTTGTCCTTTCTCATTTATATAATCTGTCAATTTGGTCTGGATGAGTTGTTTAGGAATCTCATGGCTGGAATACTTTGTCAAGATTATAGGCTTTGCAACATTAATACTAGTAGAAGCACTATCCTTGTTAGCAGTAGTATTGGTTGCAGCAGCACTATTTCTGTTAGCAGTACTATCTGGGATAGCAGTACTAACAGGTTTCTTTACAATTGGAACCCAAACTTGAACAAAGTTGTTTGCTTTCTTTGTCTTTAAATTACTCCTTGGCTTATTTGGAGTATTTTTCTTTGGTTTAGCAAACTTGTTCTGAGCATGTGATCTTATAGGTGCTCTGTTCTCAGCCATATGATTCCTTCTCTGATTCCTATAACCAAAAGAGTTTTGTGGTTGTCTTTGAAAAGTGACTCTTTGGTTAATGGGATTGAAATAACAGTATTTGGCAAGGTGATTTAGCTTTCCACAAATAAAACAAGGTTTTGGTCTATTGATTTTACTCAGATCAACCCCTTGTTTTTGTGCCCACTGGTTATTCCAATTTCTCTGATTTCCCCTTGGTTTATCATGTTTTTGGGACTCAGATTTATTGCAAGCACACTGTTTGCAAGGGACAGGATTCACAACTGTGGTTTGCTTATAATGGACCTTCTCAGACTTTCCCTCAGTCTTCTCTATGTCCTTAGATTTGACCCATGTCTTTCCACATCCCTCATTGGTGATAATATGATTTTCTAGAGGAATCTCACCACTCCCAGTGTTCTCCTTACTCTTTTCACTAGAGTTCTTTTCTTCAGAGTCTGTTTCAACCCCCACTTTGTCTAAAGGATCTACCTTAGTGGCTCAAACAGGCAATTCCTTCCTATCCTTGGTCTCTAGTAAGTCTGATATAGGAGGAATGTAGTTGTTGTTGTATGGTGGTGGTGTGGTGTTATAGCCTATTCCCCTTCTGAGTTTGTCATGGATTTGAGTTTGGAGCAAGGAGTCCATTGCTTTAGAAGCATTGGAAAATTTTTCAATATCTAGCTTGGCTTTCTCAAACTCACTCTTTATCTTTTCATTCTCCTCTTTAGACTTTTTCAGCTGAAGTTCTAGGTCATTCTTCTCCCACTTCCAGTAATTTGTATCATAAGAATGTTGAAGTTCATTGGCTTGAAAAACTTTAATCTGTTCCTCACAGCTCTCAACGATTCTTACATAGTCTTTTATATCTCTCTCTAATCTTTTAAGATCATCACACATACCCTGATTGTGATCCCTGTACCTTTGAACAGTTTCAATACAGGATTTAGAGCAAAGATTAGACGTTACCTCAGTGGGAATGACAGTGCTTGTCGATTCTGATTCTTTAGCCATGATGATTGATGTTGAATGAATGTTTCTGAGAATACTAGCTCTGATACCACTTGTCAGGATCGAACTCTCAACAAGAATTATGAATACTCAGAAACAATATCAAAGAAGTTGCGGAATAACACTTTGATATTCAATGTAACAGTAAACAAACAGTGAGTATAATTAACAACTTGTAAACTTGTATTGAATGATTAAAATCACAAGATTACACACTCAACCTCAATCTTGAATAACAGACTCTTTCAAGACGAATTCTACTTCTCTAGAATTAGGAACTATGCCTTGAGGTTGATTTTCTCTAGAACAAAAACTTAGAATGAATAATAATATCAAAAGTTATCTCACTATTCTAAACAATACAATATATATACTGAAGATAAAAGATAATTACAATTTATACAATATCTCCAGAATATCTTCCATCATTATCTCTAAGCTTCCATGAATATCTTCAGTTTATCCAGCTGTCATTCTTTTCATACAGATCTCCATCTTATAAGCAGTATTAATCATAAGCAACATTAATACTCTGAGCAGTATTAATCTCTTAGCAGTAGTAACTCCAGCAGTACTAATCTTGAAGAGCAGCATTAACTTTGTTCCAGCAGCATTAACTACAACTGGAAGCATTAACCTCAGAAGTATTAACCTCAGAAGTATTAACTTCAGAAGTATTAACCTCAGAAGTATTAACCAAGTTCTTCTAGCAGCATTAACTTCAGAAGTAGTAACCATGTTGAACTAGCAGTATTAACACATTCAGCAGTAGTATCCATCCTTGACATCTTTCAGACCCAACAATATTTTATACTTGATCTCCCTCATTTCTCCTTATATCTCTCAAAACTTGCTGAAAAGAAGTATCAACTTTCAGCTCAATGGCATGATCATTCTGCTCATCATCATTATTATCATCGTCGTTGTCATTTCCGTCATCTTGTCTTTCAGTACCACTTGTTGCGTGATCCGACTGAGTTTTAGTATCCAAATTTTCATCGGCGTTCTCAAGTTGTCCGCCAGATGGTGAAATAATCGCCGCATCAGCTTAAGACAGGAATAAATTTGATGTGTAATAGCTGCTAATAATTCCACGACCTACAGAACGGTATGCTAACACACTTCTGTTCCCCTCTCAGAGTTTTCCCTCATCTCACCCCGTTCAGAGACCCCCCGCGGTACTCTGAACCCTTACCGACACCACTCTCCTAGGGATTGATCCTTAGGAAGGAACAACCAGCTCTAGCCATTCCGTAGACTCTAAGTACTCTCTAATACACTCTGCAGTCGGATCCGCATAGGCAAGGAGTGCTGCTGGAATAGGCATGATGTACTGGAAGACCTGTTTCTGTTTTTGTAGATACCTCATACTACATTCAGGTCCAGTCTCATGGTTAATTCGTCTCAGTATCTGTTTGTTCGATCGAAGCATGCTGAAGACGATTAGTTGCATGAATTTATGGTAAGGCATGAAGATACTTGCCTTGTTGGTGATGCGCGCGTCGTTAAACGCACAACAAGGTTTAAATTTATAAACCTAACTTATATCAATAAAGATGGTAAGTCGGATATCGTTCTTCTCATGGAGTCAGTGGTTAAATCAATTGATTGTGTTAAAACCGAATGAACGCGTGTCACAAAGATTGACTACTCAATTTATCAATTAAGCTAAAAAAATCTAATTAAAAACCGAAATCTAATTATTACAAATAACATTACTTCAAAAGGTTTGGATTGAGAGTTGAATTAAACTATTAGACGAATAAAATTAAAGCTTTTTGACTAACGAAATAACGCGAAAACGAAATTAATCAAAGCTAACAATACCTGTCACATATCGTTCGCCATAAAAAATTCATAGAAACTTTATTAAAAACTAGAAAATCAAGATCATCTCAATAACCAATATTTGAATAAAAAGCCACGAACTTTATCCAAGAAATCAAATCCAATGTTTTTAATAACCAACAATATCAAGAATAAACAACTCAAACCTTTTTCTAAAATCGAACTAAAATTAACAAATATAAAAAGAATTATTTGAATGAAACCTGAAACCTCAATTACATCTCCAATAAAATCATCGACTCGAATCTTCAAATCATCAACGGGACTCAACCATCTTCAATCTTCGATCATCATTCCCAAACCCATCAAATTTAATAAATATTTTATATAAAAAAAAAAAAAAAACTTCCCTCCACGGCTGCATCCTAATTTCCCCCATTTTTTTCTTTTTATAAATCAAAATCTGACCTAAGGGACGAGTTGGGCTCAATATGGTGCAATTGGGCCGTAGACAACTTGGGCCAGGGCTGTTACTTCAATAAAAATTGAAAACATGTTATCTACAGCATGTAGGAATCGATCCAGCAACCAAAGCCACACAAACAAACACACTTACCAGCCTACCACACCCACGCTTTTGTTTTTATTCTGCACAACTATTCTTTTATTCCTTTTCAGTACAGCTTTGTATTTCAAAATTCAACATCAGATTTGGTCGATATTTACTCCAAATTTCCAAAAACTCAAAACACGAACATTGTAGATCTGTGTGTTATATTTCCAGATCATCTTGAATCATTTAAATCCGAGCTTGGACGAGTGAGATATGCTCAAAACGCCACAGTCGCGCAAATCTGTCAAAAATCGTCCTTTTATTCTATTTCGCTCCAAAGTGTTACGAACCTATCAAAATATAAAAACACATTAATATGGTTTGGTTTTATCATTTTAGCACATTAAAAATGGGTGATTGACAAGAAAATAAACTCGAATTAAATGATCGATCAGTTCTCTTAGCCTGAACCCGGTCGTGTAGCTCGTTCCAGAAAATACATGAGTAGTCTACGTGGAGATCATAGACTACTACATGAAACAATCGGAGAATATGAATGATCGCGTTGTCCGGTATGCTTGGACGCCAGACATCGATTGATCACCGAGAATAGAGTGTACCAGAACGGTGGCAGTTTGGTCTTTTTGAAGTGGCTGATCATAGTAAGTTGGTCGGTGTACCCAAGTGCTCTGACTCCTTCAAAAACTTCAAAGTCACTTAGGTAAACATCAAATGTTGTGTAACGCCCCAAAAATGGGATAACAAAAATTTCCGGAAAAAGGGAAATGTGGTATTAAAATGTCATAGCATGAGCCTCCCAAAAATGGGGAAATACGAATACCTGTTTAATTACAGTTGTAATTATAAGGAAAATAAACAACAACATACTAATCTAATTTCTTAAACAAAAATAAGATTACAAAAGGGGTGTCGCCTATAGTCCCACAAAAATCTTCACAAAAGTTCACCCACTTAGGACCTGAGATACACATACATAATTCAAGTGTTAGGCTAAAAAGCCTAGTGAGGTTGAATGACAAGTAATAGATGCATAGATGACAATCCATAGCTTTTTCCAACGGTTATAATTCATATCCGGAATCAATGGGGGAGACCCATAACACCAATCGAATTCCACCCAAGAGACGAGATACCCTATTGTCAACTTCTATGAGCGACACCACAAGGCTCGGCACATCAGGGGATACAACACAGACATTGCCCCAAATGGCGGAGGTCTAGGTGCATACCAACACGGTGGCACCCAAGACTAAGTCCTCCTAGTGTCTATTTGACTTGGTTCATCCATTTATCTCATTTGTAATCAAGGTGCATAGAAACTCTCAACAAAGTGTATGCAATGCCAAATGACCAATGGTCCAACTATCGATTTCCAATACTCAAACGGTATAAATGACATGACATCATACCCAACATATTTGTTCATACACATAGTCATGAAGAAAGTCTCAACCACAATTGGTATTGTTCAACACTTTAGAGTAACCCTAGCATAGAGTTGCATTTGGTTAATAGTCACTTGTAACATGTTCACATTCTCAATTGTGAAGACATTCCTACCCATTTTAATGTTAAACCCTCATAACCCCAAAACACCATTAAGCCAAATACCCTATATGAATGAAACCCTAATTTTATGAAATAGTACAAGATCAATAATAATGCAAGTATGAATATGTATCTCATATAAATAAGTTTAGAACACTAACAATCTAGGTTTTAGGTTAAAAACCTAGAAAAGTTAGCAAACCCTAGAGAAGTTGAAGATGAAGGTTCTTGAGACTTGATGGCTTGTACCCAATGTAGCAACTTAGAGTAAATGCTCTTGATCAACCCCTTTTGGACCAATAAATGCTTCCAATAAAGGTCTAGGTTGCATTAAAGAGGAGGGAGGTTTTGGAGGAGAAAAATCGCCCTAGGTAAGCTCTCTAAACTCCAAAAACGAAGCTGGAAATGAAACCCTTCCAAGAAAACCAGTCAAAGCAGGTTTATAAACCCTCAGAGCGCGAGTGAGACAATGTCGGGCGACTTTGCCATGGGCAATGTCGGGCGACTTTGCCATGGCCATTGTACACGAGGCATTGTCGTTGGCAGCCTCCATCCTACTGTCCAAACCTGGCGACTATGCCAGGCAACTTTGCCCTTGGGCATTGTCGCTGGGCAATGTCGCCGCCCATGACCCCCATACGGTACACACATGGCGACTATGCCAGGCGACTTTGCCTTTGGGAATTGTCGCTAGGCAATGTCGCCCCCCCTGACAGCACCCGTTTTCCTTCCGATTCTTGCCCGGATCCTCCTAAATTGAACCCTTTGTCTTGAGACAAAGTCATTAGGCAACTTAAGACATAAGCCCGCGAGAAGAAAGATAATGTTTACCTTAAATGGTTAACGGTTTTCCGGGTGTTACATGTTGTTCCACCTTCTCTTGAGTTAGCTTCTGGTAACTATAGAATTAGTTTGAGTCTATCATAATCCAGCTCTGAGATATAGTCATCAACTTGGATCTCGAAGGTTGGCTTGTCATTCTCGTAAACAAAAGTGATTGTCTTCGATGCTTGTTGTACCGAGACTGTTGTTGTTAGTGTATACTCCAACGGATGACCTTTAAGGATCTCGATGACGATTGGATCAATATTCAGATGATCAAAATCTACGTGATGGTTGTTCGGGAGGATCTGCAGGTACTCGTTCGGATGGATTAGAGCATGATCGGGGTTTTCAGCGTTGTGGGATGAAGGGTTTCGGGATCTGGCAGATGGAAGTAGGGCCTCTCTTGTGGCTTGAGGCATGTTCTCGTTACTGATTGATCGTTGCTCGCCATTTGGAATACCTGAGAATGAAAAAGATTGGACCAGTGTCCAATGGGTCAGTTAAAGCACAGAAAAAATTTGAAAAAAAATTTCTGAAAAAATTCTCTAAGTCCAATTGACACAAGTCAAAGGACCCGAGAAGTTCCCTTGACGCAGGCCACTAAATGTGAATAGTGGACTTGTCGCAGCCAAATAAAGATAACTACTTGTCGCAGGCAACTTTTGCGACAAATATACTTAGAAAAAAATTGGCACAAACACACAAACTTGACGCAGGTCAAATGAATGATGTAACTTGATGCAGAACATGGATTTGATAAAGACTCGTAAGACTTAAGAAAACTCGAACTTGTCGCAAGTTCTTCATCTTCAGGTAAAAAAAAAAATTGAAGTCCCCAAAAATCCTTTTTAAGTCCAAAAAAAATGTTCATTAAGATCCAAATTTCTTACACAGACTTGTTCGAAAATGGTATTTCAACATGAATTAATCAATACAAGTCCAAAGATAAACCCTAAGTCCAAAAATTATGTCTTTCGGTCCAAGAACAGTTCGATAGATGAATGGTCACCATTCGATAAATTGATTAAGTTCCAAAATTTGTTCAAATTTATGTCACAACAATGTTCGAAATAACAATCCCAGATGGATTTCATCGTTTTAGTCCACAATCATAGTCTAAATCAAATCCCAAATCCAATAATCGAAGAACTTAGTTCAAGGGTTCATGAGAAATATGAACAGTCCAAAAACATCGAAAAATCGATTCAAGGTCCAAGATTTTGATAGTCCATAAAGAAATTGATTGTGAAAGAAGGACTAACAACACAAATCGACCAAGAAATTATCACTGGTATTCCAAAAACCTACCTTGATTCGAGAATTTTGATGAAAAGATGAAAAGTCGGATGAAGGTGTGGTTGAGAGAGAAAGCTAAGTGTAAAACTCGTATGGTTTGGAAATGAGACAAGTGGGAAAACACTGATTTGAAAATAGTATATATATACCCATGAGTGAACAAGACATGTGGCACGAGTGGATTTGACCTCCCACTTGTTGCAAACCAAAGGCAGTGACTTGTCGCAAGAAATGACAAGTAGTGTAGAAACTTGTCGCAAGAAACGAGTTACGACAAGTGTGCTTGAAGAAAGATGTCGCAAACCAAAGAGAAATAGGATGAACTTGACGCAAGCTACATGATGCGTCAAGTGTACTTGACGCAGGCAACGTGTTGCGTCAAGTGACTTGTCGCAAGCAATGCATTGTATCAGGCTAACTTGTCTCAAGCCTGCAATGCATCAAGTAACTTGTCGTAGGCAATGCCTTGCGTAAAGTCTTGCATCCTTTCCATATTTAGCAACTTTCCAAAACTACCAAGAGTTTTCACACTTTCCAAAATTAGCAACTTTTCAAGATTAACACTTTTAAGCTTAAAATTATTTTTCACACTCTTCAAAAATTCAGACGTTTTCAAAATTCTTTTGACACACACACTTACAGACTTTCTAATGAGCTCCCCTTTGAAGATTGCACATATAAATGCACATTCACGTGAATTGTCTGGAAAACCAGATAAACTGTTGGTCCTCATATGAACATGAGTCCACACTGGTTAGAAGCATCTTATTTTGAAATTCATTCCCCCTTGACAAAAGCTTCATTAAAACACCTAAAAGAAATATGAAATCTTAAAAAAATACTTACACTCCCCCTTGATATGAGCATTAAGTTCACATCTTTTAAGTGTGAGTCCTGAGCTAATATACTCAGAAGTCAAAATCCTCTAAAGAATGAATCTTAGACTGATTTGTCTAGAAGTCAATGTCATAGTCATTAAAGACCGAGTCCTGATCTGATATGATCAAAAGTCATTATACTTACTCCCCCTACACATGTGGTTCCTGCAAAACAGATGGAACAGGTTTTGGTACCCACTGGAACTTGGGTCCAAATTTGTTAGATTTTGGTACCCACTTGAGATTGGATCCAGATCTATTAATTGCAGTTTCATGGGAAGTGATTCTGTAGGTTCCATACCAATGATGAGTAAAATCTTTTTGAACAAAATCATTTGCACAACAATAAGAACAACATATGTTCTTTTGTGCTAGCCTTATTAATTGATTTATAGAATACACAAGATCAGGCTTAGCAAAAGATTTACCTTTACGGGCATTGTTCTTTTTGGCATTGTGTATGGGTGCAGATGATTTCTGAACATCTTTGTCATCAGCAGAACCCTTAACTTTCCAGACCATCTAAGCTCTCTTAGAAGTATGCTTGCCTTTAGAATTGAAAGTGTAGCCATCTGAACCATCAACATATTTATCATAAAAAAGATTTGAAGGACGAATCTGATTTGATTTAAAAATCTTTGATTTGACACCTCCCACTTTAGAAACAAATTCATGTGTAGAGCTGGAAGCAATTTTGAAAGAACATACAAATTCTGTTAAATTATCATATAGAGATTGAATAATCGTATCAACATAAATCATTTCTGATAATTCAACATTTGTTGCTTCCAGTTGTTTGACTTTTTCAGACAACATGTTTCTTTCATCAAAAATTATGTCAAACTTCTTTTGCAAATCAGACTTGACCTTTTATTCTTTCAGAACATCTGAAGCTAGACCATATAACTTCTTTGTGAGCTTAGAAATTTCAGTTTCAAAAATTTGTCTCTCTTGTTCAAAATCTCTTTCCAAGTTCTTGCTTTTAGCATATATTTCTTTAAAAAACATTCTTTTTCTCAAAGGATTTCTTTTCAGTCTCAAAATAAATTTTCTTTTCTAGAAAAATCTATCTTTCCTTTTCCAATAAATCTTGCAAAGTGGATATCTGCTTGGGAAGCTCAATAGTCTTTTCTTCAAGAAATTTCCTCTCTTTAGCAAAAACATCCTTTTCAGTACTCAAAATCTTTTCAAAATCGGAAACTTGTTTTGAAAGTTGAAAACATTTAAGCTCAACATCTTTCTTCTCTTGACATGCTCTCTTGGAGAAATCAAATAGTTTCTGGATGCAAGTTTTATCCAAATCTTCTTTTTCAGCATGGAAGTTCTTTTGTAGATCAACTTTTTCAGCTTCCAATGCAATTGATTTCTCCTCAGATTTCTTCAACTTGCTTTGAAGACATGTAATCTCTTTCTCTCTTGAATCAATTATACCTGCAAAATCAAAATTAGAATCAGTAATGCATTTTGAACACATAACATTTTTCTCTAGAGAAACAACTTTTTCCTCCAGCTTCTTAATCTGATCCTGAAGACATAAATTTTGAATCTTTAAATTGTCTCTTTCAGCTTCAGTGTCAGATATTCCAGGCATGTATCTTATTGCAACTTCTCTCATTAATAATACAGTTCTTCCACTGTTTGAATGAGTAGACATCTTATCAGAATGAGCTTTGCTTGAAATGATCGTCAAAAAACTCAGAAAACTTTGACTTTGAAAAAGTCAAAATTGGTCAAACTTGAAAACTTGTCGCAGACCAAAGGCTTTACTTCTCGCAGAAGAAACTTGTCGTATACTAAAGAAATAAACTAGACGCAGATGAACTTGACGCAGACCGAATGAGATTAACAGTAGTTTGTCACATGCAACTTGAGTCGAGTAGTAATCTTGACGCAAACCGCTTGACCCGAGAAGTTACTTGTCGCAGACCACTATATGCGAGTAGTTCACTTGTCGCAGATCACTGAACTCAATAAGTCAACTTATCGCAAATCGAGGCACCCGTCGTAGACCAAATAACCCGAGAACTATCTTGACGTAAACTAAGTAATCCGAGAAGTAAGGTAGTCGCAAACCAAAGGATCTAAGTAGTCTACTTGTCGCAGACAAAGGGATCCAAGTTCTCACTAGACGCAAGACAAGTGACCCGAGAAGTTCACTTGTCGTATGTAGAGGCTTGCGAATTCCACACTTAGCAAAAATTTCCAAAATTACTCAAACTGAGAACCCTGCGTCAACCTCAAGAACTTGCGAGAAGTGGATGAATCTTGAGACAACTCTGGATCTTGCGAGAAGTTCACCGAAAATCACAAAAATGGCCATGGATTCTTCAATTTTTCTAAATATATTATGAAAATTTGAAGGGTTTCTTACGGATGCATTTTGAACAGATTTATTTCACACCAAATCTTCCAAAACCAACTGGAAATCCAAGTTCGATCGAATTGACAGTTTCTTGGAAAGTTGAACCAAAAATCTCAAAAAATCCAAAATTCACCAATCTGTGTAGTGAATTAGGCTATGAAATCTAAACAAGAAACATTTTAATCAACAAATCAAAGCTATTACAATCGATTACAAGATCCAAATTCAACTAAATCACAGAATCTAGAATGCAACATTAAACTTTCTAAAATTGTCTTGCGACAACCACAAAATCTTCAAAAACTTGCCAAAATTCAACCAAATTGCTAATGATCCATGTTCTCTGAATTAATCTTAGGCTCTAATACCAATTATAGGATCCCAAATCAAGCGATCAACATTAAGAACAATTAAGAATTCACACAAAGATCTAGAGAGAGTGTGTAGAGAGAGAGAGAGAGAGAGAGAAATAGTCATATGTATTCCAAGTGCCAAATGGTTACAATCACAAGTTTGCAAATGAGTTACTTTCACGAATGAACAAGGCCTATACTATTTATATGGTGATGGCATTCCTTGCATTACAATTCAAAGTAAAATACAAGCATGTTTGACTATCATTGATTATCCAATACAAGACTTGATTCCAACAAAGTATGCTTCAACATGGTTGATAAGCTGACTGATGACTAATAAGCTAGTTGGTGAACAAATTATATTTGGTAAAAACTAGCTTATAAGCATGTAAATGACCAAAAATGTATCTTGAAAAAATAGTCAATTACAAATATATATTTCATAATATAATTCAAATAAATTTCTATTAATATGATTTAAACAAATTTCTAATAATATAATATGTTAGTTGATACAAACAAGATAGTAAAGAAAAATTAAATAGTATAATATTTTAATTGAAAAAATCTAAAATTGATTATTATTATTATATATATATATATATACTATAAATTTTAATTTGTTAAAACAAATTTTAGAAAAAACCTACATTAATCAATGATTTTAAATAACCATTACATATAATATGAATAACAATAAAATTGGTTAACCTCACATATCTTAATTAATTAATATTTTTTTAAAAATATAATAAATAATTAAATTAAATATTTTATTAAAATTATTTAACATATTTTAATTAATTATGAAATAAAATAAGTATAACTTTAGTTTTTATGTAACTTACATAAACATTTTCAGAATTGTTATATTTGTTTTATATATATATATATAAATATATTGGATAATAATTAAAAAAATAATTGATATTTAATAACATTTACAAATAATTAATAATTAATATTAATATCTATTGTATGATTAAATTAATTAATGATGTATAATTAAAGTTAATAAACAATTTTTAATTAAATTTATTTATTATAAATTAATATTTATGAATAATTAATATTTACTTATAATTAATAGTTAATATTTATTTATAACTAATATTTGTTTATAATTATTAATAATTAATATTAATCAGGGTTATAATTGAAAAAAGTGTCAAAAAGCTCCTCATTAGCTACTCCAAATAGCTTATGAATAAGTTTACTTATAAGCTATAATAACCCAGATTTGTTATTGTGCATTTAAATAAAGTTAGAGGGAGATTTGGAAGGGTGACTCTAATTTCAGGGCCTAAGAGCAAAGAGCAACCTAAAGAGGGTGGAGACTTAGGGTGCGTTTGGTTTGCGGGATTGAAATGGATTTGGAGGGATTTGTATTCGTTTTGCGCGAGTTCATCTGGAATTTGTGTCAGTTCATTCAGATTCATCTAGTTTTGCGCGAGTTCATCATCAGTTTGCGAGAGTTCATCTGAATTTTGCACGAGTTCTTCTTCAATTTGCGCCGAATTCAAACTTTGCGCTAAGTTTATCAGGGGTTCTAAGTTCTTCGCCAAGTTCAGGTCAAGTCTTCTCGCGAAAAGTTTAATTTGCGCCATCTCAGTCTCGCGCAAATTACTTTTGCATCATCATACATCTCACGCAAATTAAAGTTTGCGTCAGCTTCATCTCACGCAAAGTTAAGTTTGCGCCAGCTTCATCTCACACAAAGTTAAGTTTGTGCCAATTTTTATTCACGCAAAGTTAAGTTTGCGTCACACTCTTCTCGCGCAAAGTGAATTTTGCGTTATCAACTCCTCACACAAAACAGAGTTTGCGCCACCATTGTCTAGCGCAAATCTCTTTTGCGCCACCAACATCTCGCGAAGTTCAAGTTTGCGCCATCTTCTGTTCGCGCAAAATCTAGTTTACGCCAGTTACTGTTAGCGCAAATCTCTAGTTTGCGCCAGTCTATCATTGTTTCAAGACTTGGGAATTTTTTCTCTGATTTTCTGAAGATATGGATATGTCAAAGTTCTCGTTTCAAGCTCAGTTTTACAAGAACGGTCTTATGATGTCGTTGGGAACAGAAACTCGTCCTCCTGTTTTGATCAATGAAAATGAGTTCACCTAATGGCAAGATCCGTTCATTAACTTCATCGAGCGTCAAGCTAACGGAGAGAATATGATGAAGTCATTTACTGAAGGACCTTTTGTCAGACCTAAGAACAATACTCCTTTGACTGCCGAAGAAGTTATGTTAAGTCTAAATATTGTATCCAAGATTTAATGTGGAAAGTCAAAGATGTAAAAGTCAACATTGTTAATATAATAGTTTTGTCAAAGCTTGTTTAGCATTTCTTAGTTGTTAAGTCTTGTTAGATAGGTGGTTTATATAGGTTTGCTTTGTAAGAATCTTGTAACCACACAGCTCATATTGTAATATTCAGTATTGGTGATATTCAAGATCTACTTTCTCTCTCTAGACTCTCTCTCTAGTTCTTGATCTTTATTGCTTAATCTTGAGTAATTAGCTTGATTGATTGGGATTTTATGATTAACAATTGGTATCAGAGCTGAACCAAACTTTTCAGGAATGATTTTATCATGATTTGAATAGAAATCTGGAGTATTTTTGGATCGAAAATCAATATTTTCGATTTTTTTTCAAGAAAACGTGTTTTGGTACTGTTCATCTGAATTTCTTGTGAAAAATCGTTTTTTTTGCAAGAAAATGGATTCATTGGATGCGAATTGTGCTTAGGATTGTTTCTTGTTTGGATTACATCTCGTAATTCGAACAAAATCAGTTTCAATTTTCGATTTTTTTGAATTTTCTTGAAATAACAAGTTCGAACTCTGTTCTTGATTGAAAATATATGATTTGATGTTTTTAATCGAAATTTGATTGTATTTTTGTGTTTCGTACTGTTTGTTGTTGATTCTGATAAGTTCTTGAGATCAAATGTGCAGGTTCGAATCGAATTGAGAAAAAGAAACTGTCAAGATTCACGGTTTGCGCAACATTCATACACTTTGCGCAAGTTACATCGATGGTTTGCGCAAGATTCATTAAAGGCATATATGCAAAGGATTGAAAAGTAACATTTGCGCATCATTCAGAATACTGTGTACTTTACGCATCCTTAGGCGTACGCAAAGTCTCATTTGCGCATCCTTCAGCTTACGCAAAGTCCACCTTGCGCATCAAGCCCAATACGCAAACCTTAGTTTGCGCATCACTCAGTTCACACGAAGCTTATCTCACTTTACGCATCTTTCCCAATACGCAAATCATACTTTGCGTATCTCACTTGGTCCGAGAAACTTACTTTTGCGCATCCTTCAGCGTACGCAAACCTTCATTTGCGCATCAAGGCTGACACGCAAACCATTCTTTGCGCATCTAGTTGGATCCGAAAACCTACTTTGCGCATCTCGTAGCTTACGCAAATCTCAATCTTGCGCAAATCTACTTTGTCATTTCCATACTAAGTCTGCGGAGGGGGACATTGTTCTGATTGTGATCAAATATTTTCTGATTTACAGTTTGGGAACGATCATTTTTTTATCAAGCTGTTTCTCATTCAAAGCTTTCTGAGAGAGAACATTTTAGATTGTCTGAATTTTGTTTTTGAATTCATTTCAACTGACGATTACTTTGTTAAATTCATTTTGAAACAGGATGAGTTCTCCAATTTTACTCAGAGGAAGATACGAGCAGTGGAAAATTGATTTTTTCAAATTTGTAGATACACATGAGCTGAGTTGCTATATCAGACTGTCATTGACTGGAGGAGAGATGAAATCTCATACTCCAACAGAAGATTGTACTGAGGATTGGGAGAAAAGAAAGAATGCTGATAATATGGCTCGAACTTTTCTGTTGAATAGTATTCGTCATGAGATTAATGGTTACATAAAAACCTATCAGTTGACAGGAAAAGATTTATACAAGTCAACAGGAAAGGAGATATGGGACTATCTTGAATGGACGATGTTAGGGCCAACGGTTGTGTCTGAGCTAAAAGGAAAGATTTCTGAATTGAAAGCTATAATTCAGAAGACAGTCTCTATTGAGAGCAATAAGCAGAAAGTTAAGAAATTGGAATCTGAGAACTCTGAGCTCAGAAAGAATATATCTGATTTTGGGCAAAAGCTTATTGAAGAAAAAGCTGTTTTTGAGAAAGAAAAGAAAGGATTTTCAACTAAGTTCTCAGATTTCTCAAGGAAGTGCTTTGAAGAAAAGAAGTCAGTGGAGCTTAAATGCATAAAACTTTCTCAACAAATTTCCGATTTTGAGAAAGTACTCATTCTGGAAAGAGAGAATTTTGATAAAGAAAAGAAGGCCATAGAACAGAAGAATGTGGGATTCTATAAAGAACTATCTGGCCAAAGAAATGATTCAGAGAAAGGTTTTGAAGAAGAAAGGTGCATATTTGAGTCTGAAATCAAAAAGCTGACTTCAAAGCTATCTGAACTATCTGCTACTGCACTGAAAGAGCAGAAGACGAAGTCTGATTTCTCGAAGAAGATTGACCAACTTGTAAAAGAAAGAGACATCTTTGCATCAAAGATCAAAGAGCTTGAAAAATCTGGTTCAAGTTCTACTCAGAAATCTGTCTCTTCACAAAGGTCAGTTAAATATTTTGATCAGATTCGTCTATCTAACATTTTCTTTGATGAATATTTAGATGGTTCAGATACATATTCGAGGAAAAGAAGCTACAAAAAAGAGAAACTGGTCTGGCAAAAGAAACTAGTTAAAGATGACAAGTCAGATGAGCTGAAAAGAAACACATCATGTGTACATGTACACAAAGCAAAGAAGAACAAAGAGCATAAAGGTAAACCTGATCATAAATACTCAAAAGATCAATTACTCAGGTTTTCAGGTAATAAATTTTGTTGTTCTTACTGCTGTACACATGATCATATACACAAGATCAGTGATCATTTTTGGTATGGTTCTTACTCTGTTTCCCCCACACGAACTGCAACTAACATTTCTGGACCCAAATACCAGTGGGTACCAAAGAAGAAAAATGATTCTGTGTTGCAGGCACCTCAAGCCAAGGGGGAGTAAGAGAACAATGGCTCTTG
The DNA here is from genome assembly GCA_954870635.1 of Arctium minus. Classification (NCBI taxonomy): domain Eukaryota; kingdom Viridiplantae; phylum Streptophyta; class Magnoliopsida; order Asterales; family Asteraceae; genus Arctium; species Arctium minus. Next base: position 52,149,353 of record OX941084.1, read on the forward strand.
AGTAAATCAGCTCAAGACCCGGACTTCAAAGCTGAAAGATTATGGCTTCTAAGCACATCAGCTTAGGACCCGTTCTTCAAAGGAGTTTGACTTCTAAACACAACAGTTTAGGACTCGGACCTCAGTGATCTAAAGCCCTCTACTCCCGTGATATTATAAGAGATCGTATTCCAACACTCAAATGAGGGCATCAACCTTCAAGGGGGAGTACACTCTTTCTGCAATAGAGAGATATGATGGACTACATTCCAGAAGGAATTGTGGATCTCTATCCTAGACTTTCCAGATTTTGGAGCTAACGTGAGTTACCCATTGCCATCCAATTTGTTTTAGTTTTCATTGAGATTGAGTGCTAATAGTGGGTTGGTGCCTTTCATATTTTTTAATTTGCCATATGGGAGTAATTGTCACCACTCGATCCATCCATCTATGAGTTTAATAATCAAATTGTGATTGGAAGTATTACATCATGGGTAGGTGAATGAAGTATGTAAATAGCGGCTGGATATATGATTGATTGCCGGCGGCGGTGACTTAAAGTTCCAATCGGCGGCTGCAGTTTTTTTAATCAATTTGGTTATTGCGAAAGTGGGTCGATGAGTTTCTCTGTCTAACGCCCGGTGTCTCGACCGGTACCATCAATCGCCCGGTGTCTTGCTAACGCCCGGTGCCTCCCCGACCGGTGCCTCGCCGCCCGGTCCCTCCCCGACCGGTGTCTCCCCGACCGGTCCCTTCCTCGCCCGGTCCCTTGCGTCTCCCGGTGTCTAGCGAACCAGCCCTGTGAATCTCACGACAAGAAACAACAAGTTTTGAGATTTTCTATCGCTTTTTCGAAATTATTTCGATTGATTCGGTAGTGATCGTGAACGAACTTTTTCATTTTTAAATCATTAAGGGTTGTTTACAAAGCTTAAATGATCGTTTTTGATCGTAAAATTTTCACCCATATCAAGTTTTTAAATTCTCGTTCGGTTTCCGAAAAAATTTCGGTTGCTTCGTTTGAGAGTTTGAGAAAGTGTTTTGAGTTTTAATCAGTTGAGGGAGCTTAAGGGAACATAAACGATCATTTTTGGTCGAAAAGTTTTATCCCATACCGAGTTTTTTAAGTTGTCGATCGTTTTTCATAAAGTTTTCGGTTGGTTCGTTTGTGATCGTGGGTTGACCGATTGAATTTTAATCTGTTAAGGACTGATCAGGGAGCTTTAACGATCGTTTTGCATTGAAAATTTCTAACCGTTTCGAAGCTTTGCAAGTTGGCTCAACGAGGAAGACGATGAATAGTGTTTCCGTTAGTTTTCCGTTAAATGCTTAACATTTTGGTCCTTTTCCGTTAAGTCTCCGTTAGTCCGGTTAGTTTGTTAGTTTGTTAGTTTGGTTAGTTTGTTAGTTTGGTTAGTTTGTTAGTTTGGTTAGTTTTATTTCTTTTTTAGTTTTTTTCCGTTAGTTTTTAGTTAAGTCCGTTAGAAGTTTTAAAAATTTTCACTTTTAGTCCCTCTAGTTAGTAGTTTTAGTATATGTCATTCTTAGTCCTTGCAGTTTTAAGTTCTAGTTAGTGTCACGTTTAGTCCCCGTACTTCATAGTTTCTTTCATTTGTCATTAGTGACCCCTAAGCTTTCAAGTTTCACACGTTGTCACTTTTGGTCCTTGCACATTGATTTTTTCATACTTTGTCAAGTTTAGTCCCTAGACTTCAAGTTTTTCAAACAACAATGTCTCATCCAACTTATTCTGAGTTAGAAGAGAAAGTTTCTTGTTTAGAAGCTAGAATTGAAAGACTGCTTAACAAATATGATAATCAACGCATTGAAATTGCAGGCAACTTGTGCATAATTTCAAATCTAAAGGAAGAGTGTGCGAGTTTTTCAAAAGAATCAAAAGAGTTAAAGACCAAAGTAGATGATCTTACCTATAAGCTTCGTATGTCAAAAAATGAAAAAATTGATATTGTAATTAAAAGCGTGGCTTATAAAAATGAAAATCAAAGGTTATCTACTCAGTTAAAGGATCTTGAACTCAAACTTTATAAAATTGGTCAATCCAACCAAACGTTGAATCTAATTGCACCAAAAGAATTCAAATATTCAGAGACGGGTATCGGTTACGATAACCCACGTTATCTGAAAAAGGCCTTAACCAAAGTTCCTACGTTATATGCGTTCGAATTTTTTGGAATAGACAAAACCTACCAGAGTACAAAATCAATTGGACCAAACCACTTGATGATGAGGATGCAGAACAGGATAATTTGAGAAGGAAGAACTCTACCAAAATGCAACTTCCTTTTGTTTATGATTCTTTGAATGCATCTTACAATGCTGAAAAACCCTGTTTCCTGTCAAATGACTATTTTCGAAGCTACACTCAAGCTGAACTAGATGCTAAAACCGTTGAAACTGAGAAGGAACCAATAGACCATAAAGTTTATGTTCCATATCTGATTTTAGAAAAGAAAATTGTTCATCTAGAAGAGTCATTTTCACAGGAGATGACCATTTTTCAAAAGGAAAAACAAGAGTTATTGTCCAAAATTGAGTGTCTCAATTCCGATAAACAGGAAACTGGGTCGAGGGAGGAAAATGAATATTATCAGACAGAGATAAATAAGCTCAATTCACAACTGGTTGCTTCGGTAGCATATCTGATGAAAGAGCGACTTCAAAATGCTGAGCTTCAAGCTAAGCCTAAAATTCTCCAAGGGGAGAAAATCAATCTGTCGGAAAATTCCTATCCACCCTCGGACACCTCTTCCTGTAAAGCCTTTTTGGGTGACTTGTCACCAAAATTTTCAAACAAAGGAAAAGAGCCTCAATCTTTGGAAACGGATCATCATTCTGATTTTCAAAATGCTTCCGCTAATGATCCGTTTCAAGGCACAAATTCTTCCAGTTTCTTGAATTCTTCAAGTGATAAGGTTCCTTCTGATGAGGAAATGGAATTCTCAGCATTTTTGAATTCTGAGGTGTGTCCAGACAGTCAGCTAGACCAATTTGATTTCGATCCTAAACTTCCAAGTCATGTTGACTTTTTGGATTCAACTGGTGAGCCCCCGATCAAATTTTATAAAGGCGAATGTTCAACATCTGCCTCTCAAAAGGTTTCTATGAACAAATCTTCAAAGCAAAAATCTAAAAGACGTTCACAGAAACAGAGAAAGACCGACACCTGTAACAAAAGACATACTTACTACTCCAGTTCTTCTGATTGCGAGCTTAATGATCCTTCAGATAATCATTTCTCCAGGAAAGTAAAGATGGTTTGGAGAAAGAAACCAACTACAGAAGACAGTGAAGGAAATATGTCTCATGATTCACCTGTAGTTGATACAAAGTCATCTATTTCCAAGACTGATTCACCTACTTATGTTTATTCTACAGGAAAGTTGATCAGTCTAAACTGAGCAAAGATCTGTTGCACTCACTGTGGAAATAGTGACTTTGTGGATTTAAGGTATGTTAATAATTGATATGGTACTTATAGCATCTCCAATCCTCAGTTTAATAGCTTAAAAGCCAAGGCAATTAACCATCAAGGATCCATCACAACATGGATACCAAAACCAAAATTTTCTTAATCTGTTTTGCAGGAATGTCATGTGTGATATAATTCAGATTATTCATGTCACATGACTATAATCAAGGGTTATGCCACTTTTGAGGGGGAGTAACATGTTTGTTTATTTTTCATATTGACTTCTAGACAAAACAGTCTAGGACTCGTACCTCAAAGAACTATGGCTTTTGAACAAAACAGTTCAAAACCCGGACTTAAGTGTCAAGATTATGGTTTCTGATTATAACATATTAGGACCCGTTCTTCAATGTTCAGATAAGGATATTTTGTAAATATCTAGGGGGAGCTTATCTGACCTAAATCATTTTATCATGATTTGAGGGGGAGCTTAAAGGTAAATATCCCCTGCTCTAAATCTCTGATTGTTTGAAAGAAGAACAACTTTCGAACTGAAAAACGTTTTTTTTAAATGTTCAAACCACTTCTGGTTCTCAAAAGATTTTATGAATTTAGAAGTGTGATTTTAAATGTTTTTCAATTTTTGAGCATTAATGTTTAACTGACCGTGTGTTTCCAAAGATAAATACTTGTGTATTATCTTTTCAATATACTGTCAAGTATTCATACACAACGATTCAGTACTTCATTTGAAATTGTTATTACCATGTCTCATAATGATCCAATTTTTCGATGGTAATACTCCCGTTTGCTTTCAAATATTGTTGAGCATCAATCATCATTTCCAAATTTGTGCTTTCATTGCTAAATTGTTTATATTTGTTCATATAAACAAAATATCCAGTTCTTTGATACCCTAACCATTTTATTTGATCTGATTGATACATTGTCAGATTCTCAAAACAATTCTCTTGATTTCATTTCATTCATTCAATATCTTTGTTTTGAGAAATCTTCAAAGATCAATTGCTCAAATCTCATGAGCATACATTTTGACAATGTTATCATACATTTTGTACTTAACTGTTCAGTTAAACTGTTGAGCAACAATTTTTGTTAGGACTTACATGGGATTTGTGTGAGAACTTAAACAGAACTTCCATGGATTCACGTTAACCAGTGTTTCCTACCCCGGAAGTTATCCTTGAGTGATTGAGGGGTGAGGGGTCTTAAATCAAAGAGTGGGGAAGATAACTCATCCGGTTGAGTTTTTCTCATTATGCTGAGCGGTAAAATGTAAATGAGAGTTTGGTTAGAAGTGAGCTTTAATGACAAAAAGAAAGAGGGTGTGAGAACAGAGTTAAAAGAATATGAAAACTCTGGACCAAACATTTTCTAAGCCGGGCAGCGACATCTACTGATTGGTTCACATTCTTTGGTGACCATCATTGAAACAGGCAGTGAGCCTATGCCAACTCTTGTTTTTACCCCACCAGCCACTCGTTTTTTTCTTAAAAGAGAAATGTTTCATTTTATTTAGGAACGCAGCTTATCTGCTATCTAGTCTTCACTCGGAAAATTTAGATATTGAAAAAGAAGTAAAGTTACCCCACCTTCGCACCTCTTTCATGCACATTGAGTCCGTGTAATATCTGTTGCTGTCTCAACAGTTTACACATTTTTTAGCCTGAGAAAGCTAAGTAGCTTCAATCATTCTACACTTGCACGTACACACAAGGAATGAGTTTTATTGTCATAACATTCATAGAAAATTCCTTTGTGGTTTTTCGATGATTGAATGGAAGCCCTGGGGGAGTGAATATCACAAAAGCTCCTTTCCAAAGTACATCCGTTGTACAAAGTGGCTCCGTGATACTTACAGGCATACTAACAGTATCATTTGTTGATTCAGGGTTACAATTCCTATTATATCTGAATTTGAAAAGATTCGGATATATACATTTCATGAATTGACGGATACTCAGATCAAAGGGCGGAGAATGTCAAATTATCATAAAGGGGAGATTGTTAGTTCATCACAAAGGAGGAGATCAAAGAATGCGTTGAAATTGAAGAGTTTTGATGATCATGATGTTCACAATCATCAAAAAGGGGGAGATATTTACAAGGTTCAATTTCAAAGTCGGGTGTTTGCTTAGATTTTCATATCGACTTCTGAACACTTCAGTTCAAGACTCGTTCTTAAATGTTTTGGACTTTTGATAATCTCAAATCAGAGAATTTCTTAAATCTAAGGTTGAAAAGCCATTAGATTCAAATATTGCAGCTGAGCAGAAAATATTTCATTTCTTCTATCCCTATCATGCCTGTCATGCGGTGTCTGCTACAAGTCATTTCCTCCTACGAGATGATTGAAACAAGTTCTTGAGCTAAAAGTCAATTCAACTCGCGGTTCAGAGACAAATTCTTTGTTTTTAAACTGAAGTTGCACTGTGGAATGTCACGTAACTCGCAAATTATCTTTCTTGTGTGCTGATCCGATGTGTTGAGTTTCTACAGTTGAAAGCTGCTTGATAGTGCTCTCAGTCGAGGCTATTGTACATTGAATCTGGTTACAAAGTTGAAACTATGAAGACCAAGAGCTTTATTCAAGGGGGAGTTTGGAAAGATATGAAGACATGCAACACCAACGTTCTTCAAAGATTCAAGAGGGAAAAAAGATCAATACCTGAAGTTTTCAAGAAGATAAATGCCTTATTCAACTTTAGGGGGAGATTGTTAGGACTGAAAGTCCTAGTGCGTTGAAAGTTGTATAACGCATTTATAAGGGTTTAAATTGTATTTATTTGAAAGTCGTTGTAATTGGGCCTCAAGCCCATTGGGCCTTTCACGTCCTTATATTTAAGTGTTTTGTTAACCCAGTTTTAGGTTAGAGAGGTTTTAGTCATCATTATTATTCTAGTCGATAGGTTTACTTTTGCTTATCAGATATTTTCTCTGTAAACCTAAACATTTATTGAATATCAATCATATGACTATAAGTTGTGGCACATTTATTGTTCTTCATTGATTATTGTTCGTGATTGCACTGTAACTGGGATCTACAAACTCAATTCTTAAATCGAAAATTTTTGATGAATCTTTTACGCTAAATGATGATTATTATAAACCAAAACGTAAAAGAAGAAGGTCAAAGAAGTCAAAGAAACAAGATACTGATATTTCTGAAAATTCTAATTCTTGTGATTCAAATATTTCAGATAGGACTTTGAGGACTCCTACAAGGCAGATATGGAGGATCAAGCGGAAATCTGATGAATCTGCGACTGATGAGGATCGAAATGTAGACAAACTTTGTAGAAGTGATTCATTTGCTACTTGTAATAAAATTTTCAAATATTCAATAAAGCAAATGATTCAAATTGCAAAAGATGTCTCCTATTCTTCCTCTGGTTCAAGTTCAGATGATTATGCTTCGTCCTCTACTGATGATTCTGTTCATTCATCTGATTATTTTTCTCGTGCTTTCTATGTCAAATATAACAAGATTACTCCCATTAGAACTGCAATTAACAAATATGGACCCAAATACAAGTGGGTTCCAAAACAAAAGATTAATTCTGAGTTGCAGGCACCTAATGTCAAGGGGGAGTAAGAGAACTATGACTTCTGAGTAAATCAGCTCAAAACCCGTACTTCAATGGACTTCGACTTCTAAACATATCAGTTTAGGACTCATTCTTCAATGCATTTAGCTTCTGGACAAATGAGAAATTGTGAGTGCATCTACTTTATTCCGCTGCATTTATCTTTGACTGTGATGTTGTGTAACATCCACCCTCCTAAATATGTTTCACTAGTGAGCTATAAGTAGAGCCCATATTTGGAATGAGATATAGGAGGTAATATTGGTGATAACACCTCACAAAAGACATAATTAGATGATGTGAGGGTTCAAAATACAAAGTGCATTACTCAAATGGAAATCGGGTAGGTCACTAGAGTGCTAAAATAGGAAAAATCAACCCAAAACTTGAACGGAGGATTTAAATGGTGATGTAAAGGTTGAAACACCTTTGAATAAGTAAATATGAAGTGCTATAAGTGACGGAAGTCGAAAAGGTCGCGTAGATTGTATTTTATGCAAGTTTTACAAAATACGTTGCTATTTTGGGAAACTACGTGCACAAAACTCAAACGAGAGGTATTTGATGAGATGTTAAGCTTTGGAACTAAGTTTTGGACCTATTAGGAGTTGTTGGAAGTGTCGGGAAACTTTTACGAGATTCCGAGCTAAAAATCAAAAATAATAAAATTTCAAAGGAAAGAATAACGTTCACAAATATGTAAAACTGCTTTTATTGGTAGATATTTTCTGAAATATTTTTGATGGAAGTTGTTCATTATCTCGTTATGAACGCGTAGGCGAAAACCTCATCGAAAACGGAGTTCCGAGCGAAAAGCTATGTCATTTTTAGTGTTGAGTGGTCAAAATGGGTACCCATGCGGGTCAAACCCGACCCAACCCGGATTTAACTTAGAAAAAACGAATTTTAGGCCCATTTTATATCATTTTCAGTTCAAGAGCATCCACACACAGTTATGGTGCGATCCTCACACATTTAAGCTCAAATACACCCAATCTTTGAAGAATCAAGGTCAAAGTGATGAAATCTTGAAGTGTATGTGAAGATTAGTGAAGGTATACTCCTAATACTAAGTTTAATCATTATAAGTAGTGTTAATTAAGGAGATTAGGGTTTGCATGTTTCTGATTAGTGGATAATTTTGTAAGATTAAGGTTTTATGTTGGTTGATTTGCAAGAAGATGGAAAGGAAAGTGAATTTTCACAAAGAACAAGTTAACTCTATGTCATACAAAGTTGGATTTTGATGATATTGGTAGAAATGGATGAATGAACCTTGGTTTCTTGTTGGTTTTACTTTGATAATGATAAGTTTAAGTCAACATCTGAATTGGGTTAGTATTGGAAAGGAATTGGATACTTAATTGCACAAAAGTGTGATTTTTTTTTAGTTTGAAATCATGTTACAGCACTGATTTAGAAAAATCGTATAAAATCATAGAAAAATCAGAAAATTATGAGGTCAGAGTCATTAGAAAGCTAGGATTGTCTTTGTTGTTTTGTATTCAGACATCGAAATCTAATTATAACTTTAAGGTGGGTAAAAAGTGCCATGTATTCTGTGTTGCAAAGCTGATTATTGACAGCTTTGAGCTGCTGTGTTATAAAACTCATAGAAAATTGTAGAAAAATCCTAAAAATATGTATAAACAGGCTCTGAAAAGGTATGATAAAGAGGTACAATCCATCTTTAGAAGTAATTTGATGATTTTGAGTTTAAGATGGGCAAAACAGGTCTGCAAGTAGGTGCTGTATAGTAAAAACAAAGTAGAATGCTTGAATTAAAAAGAGTTAAGCTTGTGTTATTATTGTGCATTGCTAATGGGACTCTATATATGAACTCCAGGTGTAATTTAAGCATAATTGAAGGTCTTGGAAGTGTTTTTCCAACCATTGAACAGAAGTTGGGATTCGACCTTTCGGTTTGGCTTTCGGTTTGGTTAACCGAATTCAATGAACAACACCGTGAGTTTATGTGGACATATGCGTTACTTTGTGGTTATACATGCTTATGTGCCTTATTGTTCATCTATGAATCATGCTAGATTATGGATATCCTCTTGAATTTTCATATTGCTCGTATTGATCTTGTGATGTGTTTTGGGCGCCGATTGTCGATATTCCATGGAGTCCGGTGAGACAATCGGAGGGGCTGCCGTACTCACTGCCCAGTGGGAGTCAGGGGGTGAGTATAGGACTTTGGCACAATCCGGGAGATGAAGGACGGATTTGGTGTCAAGTCTTATGTTTGTGTAAAAGTTAATTGGCATTGAACTTACATGATCTCTAAAAATAATGTTGAATTCATTGATATTTTCTTTGTGATTCCTTCGTTGAAAGTGCGTTTTATGTATATGATTTCATATGGTATAAGTAAGTTGTTTCATTGTTGTTATATAAATTTGTTTTTGAGCCTTCTTCGTTTCCTAATATGTACGCTTGTATACTACATTGTAACCACATATTTCCACATGAATTCACTAAGCTTTATAGCTTATCTTTTAGTGGTTATTAACTTTTCAGGGCAAGTCGACAAGGGTAAGAACAAGGTCGGTTGATCGGTAGGGACGGAAGCGTGAAGCTTACTTTTGGTTTAGGTATTTATACATCAAACTTTTGGGATTGTATATAGTTAGAACATTTCCGGGTAGATATGTCCCCGATGATTATGTTATGGTTTGTTATGTAATTATTAAGCCTTAAAGTATGTATTTTGGGTTGTATATTGTTATCCCGTAATATGAGGTTTTTGAAACTAAATTAATTTATCGGTGGTTCGGTAAGTGTTTGTTACGTAACCGTGGTGTTACATGTTGTTCCAGTTATCTCAAAAATTTTCAAGAATCTGAGCAAGTTCGACCAGATCCAAAACTTTGATATGAGACACCAATTCATTATACATTATGTGGAAGAAGGTATTATTGAATTTTATTTTGTTCCGACTAAATATCAATTTGCCGAATTCTTTACAATAGTCTTAAATGAAAAATGTTTTTTCAAACTCGGCATGTTGAATTTAAAAGTTTAAATCTTTACAAATTTTATTCTATAAAGTAAAAGTTTTACAGTTTTTTCTTTCTTTTGAATAAAATGTGTGTCTAGGATAAATTTTCTAGTTGCTTTGTTTATATCGAAGTTTTATATGTTCAACTTTCAAGTCTTACAAAAGTCGAAAGGTCAACAACATGTTTGATACTTTTGATACTGCTTTAAAGTTATGTGATTCAGAATATTTATAGTTTACAATGCTTAGAAATCCTAAAAAGTCAAAATTATGGACTGTAATGAAAATATGGGCTAAGCACTTAGATATAAAACTGAGTGACTGAGATGAAAAATTATATATATAAAATACAGAAATCTCTAAGTTTGAAAGTTTGTACCTGTGACCTTTCTGGTTTGGGAAAGTAAGTTCCGTGGGATGCTTGTCATCTGGTCCCCTAAGGTCAATTGGTCTGGGAGTGATCGAACCCAAATCTTTCTATAGAATCAGATCGAAAGTCATGTTATACTGGTATGAATGGGTTTAGGATGTGTCGATGTAGCCTTTCTGGTATGGGAGAGTAAGTTCTAAGGGGTGCTTGACACCTAGTCCCCTAAGGCCAACTGGTCTGGGAGTGGCTGACCCAAATCCTGCAATAGGATCAGATAGAAAGTTACGTTTATGATATGTAGGGACTGAAGCGTGAAGCTTACTTTTGGTTTAGGTATTTATACATCAAACTTTTGGGATTGTATATAGTTAGAACATTTCCGGGTAGATATGTCCCCGATGATTATGTTATGGTTTGTTATGTAATTATTAAGCCTTAAAGTATGTATTTTGGGTTGTATATTGTTATCCCGTAATATGAGGTTTTTGAAACTAAATTAATTTATCGGTGGTTCGGTAAGTGTTTGTTACGTAACCGTGGTGTTACATGTTGTTCCAGTTATCTCAAAAATTTTCAAGAATCTGAGCAAGTTCGACCAGATCCAAAACTTTGATATGAGACACCAATTCATTATACATTATGTGGAAGAAGGTATTATTGAATTTTATTTTGTTCCGACTAAATATCAATTTGCCGAATTCTTTACAATAGTCTTAAATGAAAAATGTTTTTTCAAACTCGGCATGTTGAATTTAAAAGTTTAAATCTTTACAAATTTTATTCTATAAAGTAAAAGTTTTACAGTTTTTTCTTTCTTTTGAATAAAATGTGTGTCTAGGATAAATTTTCTAGTTGCTTTGTTTATATCGAAGTTTTATATGTTCAACTTTCAAGTCTTACAAAAGTCGAAAGGTCAACAACATGTTTGATACTTTTGATACTGCTTTAAAGTTATGTGATTCAGAATATTTATAGTTTACAATGCTTAGAAATCCTAAAAAGTCAAAATTATGGACTGTAATGAAAATATGGGCTAAGCACTTAGATGTAAAACTGAGTGACTGAGATGAAAAATTATATATATAAAATACAGAAATCTCTAAGTTTGAAAGTTTGTACCTGTGACCTTTCTGGTTTGGGAAAGTAAGTTATGTGGGATGCTTGTCATCTGGTCCCCTAAGGTCAATTGGTCTGGGAGTGATCGAACCCAAATCTTTCTATAGAATCAGATCGAAAGTCATGTTATACTGGTATGAATGGGTTTAGGATGTGTCGATGTAGCCTTTCTGGTATGGGAGAGTAAGTTCTAAGGGGTGCTTGACACCTAGTCCCCTAAGGCCAACTGGTCTGGGAGTGGCTGACCCAAATCCTGCAATAGGATCAGATAGAAAGTTACGTTTATGATATGTAGGGACTGAAGCGTGAAGCTTACTTTTGGTTTAGGTATTTATACATCAAACTTTTGGGATTGTATATAGTTAGAACATTTCCGGGTAGATATGTCCCCGATGATTATGTTATGGTTTGTTATGTAATTATTAAGCCTTAAAGTATGTATTTTGGGTTGTATATTGTTATCCCGTAATATGAGGTTTTTGAAACTAAATTAATTTATCGGTGGTTCGGTAAGTGTTTGTTACGTAACCGTGGTGTTACAAATATGGTATCAGAGCAGTAGTTTAAGTGATCTAGGTATCTATAACGGTAACTAGACTTAAACTAGGCGTTGATGTTATATAGTAACTAAGCGATGATTGATACGGGATATGGACCATTAGGAGAGACCCAAGTTGGGTAAGGGACCATAAATAGGATGTTGCTTAATGCTCTATATGTTTTGATACTCTTCATATGTGTACATCTTTATAGGACGATGTCCGATGGTGATGCTGCTAGCCACACTCCACCAAACCCCGAGGTTAGAGAAAATGATCCCGACCTTAACGTGAATGAGGATGATACGCCCTTGTCTCCTCGTGGTGAACGATTAATGAAACGACTCACGACTTTTGTTCAACAAACTTTTGAACAATATAAGCATGACACAGGAAAGAGTAAAGAGAAGGATATGGGTGATCCCTCAAAACCCAAATCTGAACGGGTCTCGTTTAAAAGCTTTCGTAGTAGTGGCGCTACAGATTTTACCGGACTGTCTGATCCGGTAATCGCAATTCAATGGATCCAAAACACCGAAAAGGTGTTCCGAATTTCCCGAGTGTTGAATGAAGATAAAGTGAATTATGCCAGTGCAATGTTGACAGAGCGTGCACTCACATGGTGGGATGCAACTTTTGAATCCCTTACTGAAAAGGAACGTGAAAGCTTGACTTGGGAGTCTTTCAAGACTCATTTCTTTGAGCAATTCTGCCCGATCGATTTGCAACGGAGGCTTGAGAAAGAATTCTTGGAACTCAAGCAAGGGAGCATGTCTGTAATTGAGTATGAGACTCAATTTAACCAAAAGGCACGTTTTGCCTTACGATTTTTATCTTCCGAACATGAACGAATAGAGCATTTTGTCGATGGTTTGAGACGGGAAATCTGGGAGTTTGTTGCTAACCGCGACATTCCAAGTTTCAATAAAGCTGTGGAGTACGCTCGTCGCCGTGAACATGATTTAACAATACTTGATGAACCAAACTTCCAGTTGAAACGACAAAGAAATGAAAGAACGTTCTCGTTACCGACCCACAAATCGCCTCGATTCTTCACCCCGAGACGAGCACAGACTCAAACCACTTCCCGTGCTCCTTCACAGGCTTATACACTCCAGCCGAACGCGCCACAAAATTGTCAGAAGTGTGGTAAGCTTCATTCGGGACGATGTAACGCTGAACCGACAACTCTTAGATGCTTTTGTTGTGGCGACGTGGGCCATATTCGTACTGGTTGTCCACGACGGCAAGACGCATGTTATTCGTGTGGAGTATTGGGGCACAAACAAAAAAATTGCCCTCGAGTCAAACGAGAAGAAAGTAAATCATCAGTTCAGCGACCGACGACAACCGGGTCTTCCGTTCAAAAGGAGGAGGTACCCAAAGCACGAGCTCGAGCTTTCCAGATTACCGCAGAGGAAGCTCATAATGAACCGGACGTTGTTATTGGTATTTTCCTTGTGAATTCTCGACCTGCGCGTATTTTATTTGATTCTGGAGCAACTAACTCCTTCGTATCACATTATTATACTCGATTTCTGGATTCTGTGCCTTATATGCTTGATAAACCATTCACTGTCGATACGGATAACGGGGGTGTTCTAGTTGCCTATAAAATATATAGAGACTGTGTGTTAATTCTTGACGACTATAAGTTCTCAATAGATCTGATCCCGATGGATATTTATGGCTTTGATATTGTTATTGGGATGGATTGGTTAGCTAGAAACCGCGTCGACATCATATGCTCTCACCGAATGATTCGAATACCGAAGGACGACGGAGATTACCTATATGTATACGGTGAACGACGTGTAGGAGATGTAAAGGTAATCTCTATGCTCAAGGCCCGACGATATCTAATGAAAGGATATTCCTCTTTTCTGGCCTATGTTTTAGATTCACCCAAAGAGGGGAAGAAGACGGTGAAGGATGTGCCAATCGTATGTGAGTTTTCAGATTTATTTCCCGATGACTTGCCAGGGTTGCCACCGGACAGACAAGTAGAGTTTCGAATCGATTTAGTACCCGGTGCCGCTCCTATCGCTAAGACACCCTATCGTCTCGCACCGGCGGAAATGAAAGAAATGATGAGCCAATTACAAGAGTTGTTGGACAAGGGATTTATTCGACCAAGCACTTCACCCTGGGGTGCTCCGGTATTGTTTGTAAAGAAGAAAGATGGTTCCTTTCGAATGTGTATTGATTACCGGGATCTGAATAAGGTAACCATCAAGAATAAATACCCTCTTCCACGAATTGATGATCTATTTGATCAATTACATGGTGCAAGTTATTTTTCCAAGATTGATTTAAGATCAGGATATCATCAACTTAAGGTACGTGAGGAGGATGTGCCTAAGACAGCTTTCCGCACACGGTATGGACATTATGAATTCCTTGTCATGCCGTTTGGACTTACGAATGCACCTGCAGCATTCATGGATTTAATGAATCGAGTATGTCGTCCGATGCTTGATAAGTCTGTTATTGTCTTTATTGACGATATCTTGGTATATTCTAAGACCGAGGCAGATCATGTCGTGCACCTTAGAGAAATGTTGGAGTTGCTGAGAAAGGAACGATTATATGCCAAGTTCTCGAAATGTGAATTCTGGCTCCGTCAAGTACAATTCTTGGGGCATACGATATCCTGTGATGGTGTTTCCGTGGATCCATCTAAGATTGAGGCAATACAGAAATGGGAACAACCTAAGAATGCCTCCGAAGTACGTAGTTTTCTCGGCTTGGCGGGTTACTATCGACGATTTATACGGGATTTCTCGAAAATCGCCGTACCCCTCACTTCTCTCACCCGCAAGAATGTGAAATTTGTCTGGAACGAGGACCAGGAAAACGCATTCCAGACTTTGAAGGACTGTTTGACGCACGCACCGGTACTTTCCTTACCTGAAGGAAGCGATGATTTCATAGTATACAGTGACGCGTCAAAGCTAGGATTGGGTTGTGTATTGATGCAACGGGGCAAAGTAATCGCATATGCTTCGCTACAGCTAAAAGAATATGAGAAAAACTACCCAACCCATGATCTTGAGCTAGCAGCGGTTGTCTTTACTTTGAAACTCTGGCGTCATTATCTGTACGGCACGAAATGCCAATTGTATACTGATCACAAGAGCTTGAAATATCTTTTTGACCAACAAACCTTGAATATGCGTCAGCAACGGGCCATGGAATTGATTAAAGATTATGACTGTGAGATACTCTACCATCCGGGTAAAGCTAACGTAGTGGCGGATGCGTTAAGTAGGAAGGCGCATATCGGATCTACGTGTTACGCTATCACTCATATCTCAGTGGAGTCTACTCTTATCAATGACTTACAAAGATGGCAGACTGAGGCTTTGAAGCCGGAACATGTCAAGTCTGAAGGTATGGTGGGTTATTTAGATTCTTTAACTGACGATAATCGCGGACTTAAAGTCTTCAAGACCTGAATCTGGGTACCGAGACTCGGAGGCTTACGGAAGACTATCTTGGCGGAGGCACATAAGTCAAGATTATCCGTTCATCCAGGAAGTACGAAGATGTACCATGACTTGCGTATCGATTATTGGTGGCCGGGAATGAAAGTTGATATCTGTCGTTACGTTGAAAAGTGCATCACATGTTTGCAGGTAAAAGCCGAACATCAGAAGCCATACGGAAGTCTACAGCCACTCGATATACCTGTATGGAAATGGGAAGAACTGACAATGGATTTAGTAACAAAACTACCAAAGACTTCTCGACAGCACGATAGCATTTGGGTTATCGTGGACCGATTGACGAAGAGCGCACATTTCCTTCCTGTTCAGGAGTCATATACAATGGATCGATGGGCACAACTTTATATTGACGAGATTATTGCTCGACATGGCGTACCCTTGAAGGTAATCTCAGATCGTGATTCACGTTTCACTTCTAACTTTTGGTCCGGTCTACAGCGTGAATTGGGAACGCGAGTTGCATTGAGTACCGCATATCATCCACAAACCGATGGACAATCAGAGCGTACGATCCAAACACTCGAAGATATGTTACGAGCTTGTGTACTTGAGTTTGGCGGAAGCTGGGACACTCACTTGCCCTTAGTTGAATTCTCATACAATAACAGCTATCACTCGACGATCGGAATGGCTCCTTTCAAGGCTCTGTACGGATGTAAGTGTCGTACGCCTCTTTGTTGGCGGGAAACGGGAGAGAAGATTCTAGCTGGTCCAGAATTAGTCCAAATCACCCACGACAAGATTCAAGTTATACGAGAAAGAATGAAAGTTGCTCAGGATCGACAGAAATCTTATGCAGATTGCCGCCGAAGACCCATCGAGTTCTCAGTCGGAGACCTCGTCATGCTAAAAGTCTCCCCATGGAAAGGTGTTTTACGATTTAAAAAGCACGGTAAACTCAGTCCTCGTTTCATCGGACCGTTCAAGATATTGGAGCGTATTGGAAAGCAAGCATATCGGCTTGAGTTGCCAGAAGAACTCACGGGTATCCATGATGTTTTTCATGTTGGTTATCTAAGGAAATGTCTCGGTAAACACGATGAGGTGGTGCCATTAACGGAAGTTAAAATAGACGAGAAACTAAGATATGTTGAAGAACCCGAGGCTATCTTAAATGAACGAACGGTGAATCTGCGCAACAAGATTGTGGAACTGGTGTTGGTTAAGTGGAAGCATCACCGTGGACCAAATTGGACTTGGGAGAATAAAGCAGAAATGATGGCGAAGTACCCAACCCTGTTCGAGCAGCGATGATTCCGAGGACGGAATCTTCAAAAGGAGGAGGTATTTGTAACATCCACCCTCCTAAATATGTTTCACTAGTGAGCTATAAGTAGAGCCCATATTTGGAATGAGATATAGGAGGTAATATTGGTGATAACACCTCACAAAAGACATAATTAGATGATGTGAGGGTTCAAAATACAAAGTGTATTACTCAAATGGAAATCGGGTAGGTCACTAGAGTGCTAAAATAGGAAAAATCAACCCAAAACTTGAACGGAGGATTTAAATGGTGATGTAAAGGTTGAAACACCTTTGAATAAGTAAATATGAAGTGCTATAAGTGACGGAAGTCGAAAAGGTCGCGTAGATTGTATTTTATGCAAGTTTTACAAAATACGTTGCTATTTTGGGAAACTACGTGCACAAAACTTAAACGAGAGGTATTTGATGAGATGTTAAGCTTTGGAACTAAGTTTTGGACCTATTAGGAGTTGTTGGAAGTGTCGGGAAACTTTTACGAGATTCCGAGCTAAAAATCAAAAATAATAAAATTTCAAAGGAAAGAATAACGTTCACAAATATGTAAAACTGCTTTTATTGGTAGATATTTTCTGAAATATTTTTGATGGAAGTTGTTCATTATCTCGTTATGAACGCGTAGGCGAAAACCTCATCGAAAACGGAGTTCCGAGCGAAAAGCTATGTCATTTTTAGTGTTGAGTGGTCAAAATGGGTACCCATGCGGGTCAAACCCGACCCAACCCGGATTTAACTTAGAAAAAACGAATTTTAGGCCCATTTTATATCATTTTCAGTTCAAGAGCATCCACACACAGTTATGGTGCGATCCTCACACATTTAAGCTCAAATACACCCAATCTTTGAAGAATCAAGGTCAAAGTGATGAAATCTTGAAGTGTATGTGAAGATTAGTGAAGGTATACTCCTAATACTAAGTTTAATCATTATAAGTAGTGTTAATTAAGGAGATTAGGGTTTGCATGTTTCTGATTAGTGGATAATTTTGTAAGATTAAGGTTTTATGTTGGTTGATTTGCAAGAAGATGGAAAGGAAAGTGAATTTTCACAAAGAACAAGTTAACTCTATGTCATACAAAGTTGGATTTTGATGATATTGGTAGAAATGGATGAATGAACCTTGGTTTCTTGTTGGTTTTACTTTGATAATGATAAGTTTAAGTCAACATCTGAATTGGGTTAGTATTGGAAAGGAATTGGATACTTAATTGCACAAAAGTGTGATTTTTTTTTAGTTTGAAATCATGTTACAGCACTGATTTAGAAAAATCGTATAAAATCATAGAAAAATCAGAAAATTATGAGGTCAGAGGCATTAGAAAGCTAGGATTGTCTTTGTTGTTTTGTATTCAGACATCGAAATCTAATTATAACTTTAAGGTGGGTAAAAAGTGCCATGTATTCTGTGTTGCAAAGCTGATTATTGACAGCTTTGAGCTGCTGTGTTATAAAACTCATAGAAAATTGTAGAAAAATCCTAAAAATATGTATAAACAGGATCTGAAAAGGTATGATAAAGAGGTACAATCCATCTTTAGAAGTAATTTGATGATTTTGAGTTTAAGATGGGCAAAACAGGTCTGCAAGTAGGTGCTGTATAGTAAAAACAAAGTAGAATGCTTGAATTAAAAAGAGTTAAGCTTGTGTTATTATTGTGCATTGCTAATGGGACTCTATATATGAACTCCAGGTGTAATTTAAGCATAATTGAAGGTCTTGGAAGTGTTTTTCCAACCATTGAACAGAAGTTGGGATTCGACCTTTCGGTTTGGCTTTCGGTTTGGTTAACCGAATTCAATGAACAACACCGTGAGTTTATGTGGACATATGCGTTACTTTGTGGTTATACATGCTTATGTGCCTTATTGTTCATCTATGAATCATGCTAGATTATGGATATCCTCTTGAATTGTCATATTGCTCGTATTGATCTTGTGATGTGTTTTGGGCGCCGATTGTCGATATTCCATGGAGTCCGGTGAGACAATCGGAGGGGCTGCCGTACTCACTGCCCAGTGGGAGTCAGGGGGTGAGTATAGGACTTTGGCACAATCCGGGAGATGAAGGACGGATTTGGTGTCAAGTCTTATGTTTGTGTAAAAGTTAATTGGCATTGAACTTACATGATCTCTAAAAATAATGTTGAATTCATTGATATTTTCTTTGTGATTCCTTCGTTGAAAGTGCGTTTTATGTATATGATTTCATATGGTATAAGTAAGTTGTTTCATTGTTGTTATATAAATTTGTTTTTGAGCCTTCTTCGTTTCCTAATATGTACGCTTGTATACTACATTGTAACCACATATTTCCACATGAATTCACTAAGCTTTATAGCTTATCTTTTAGTGGTTATTAACTTTTCAGGGCAAGTCGACAAGGGTAAGAACAAGGTCGGTTGATCGGTAGGGACTGAAGCGTGAAGCTTACTTTTGGTTTAGGTATTTATACATCAAACTTTTGGGATTGTATATAGTTAGAACATTTCCGGGTAGATATGTCCCCGATGATTATGTTATGGTTTGTTATGTAATTATTAAGCCTTAAAGTATGTATTTTGGGTTGTATATTGTTATCCCGTAATATGAGGTTTTTGAAACTAAATTAATTTATCGGTGGTTCGGTAAGTGTTTGTTACGTAACCGTGGTGTTACATGTTGTTCCAGTTATCTCAAAATTTTTCAATAATCTGAGCAAGTTCGACCAGATCCAAAACTTTGATATGAGACACCAATTCATTATACATTATGTGGAAGAAGGTATTATTGAATTTTATTTTGTTCCGACTAAATATCAATTTGCCGAATTCTTTACAATAGTCTTAAATGAAAAATGTTTTTTCAAACTCGGCATGTTGAATTTAAAAGTTTAAATCTTTACAAATTTTATTCTATAAAGTAAAAGTTTTACAGTTTTTTCTTTCTTTTGAATAAAATGTGTGTCTAGGATAAATTTTCTAGTTGCTTTGTTTATATCGAAGTTTTATATGTTCAACTTTCAAGTCTTACAAAAGTCGAAAGGTCAGCAACATGTTTGATACTTTTGATACTGCTTTAAAGTTATGTGATTCAGAATATTTATAGTTTACAATGCTTAGAAATCCTAAAAAGTCAGAATTATGGATTGTAATGAAAATATGGGCTAAGCACTTTAGATGTAAAACTGAGTGACTGAGATGAAAAATTATATATATAAAATACAGAAATCTCTAAGTTTAAAAGTTTGTACCTGTGACCTTTCTGGTTTGGGAAAGTAAGTTCCGTGGGATGCTTGTCATATGGTCCCTAAGGTCAATTGGTCTGGGAGTGATCGAACCCAAATCTTTCTATAGAATCAGATCGAAAGTCATGTTATACTGGTATGAATGGGTTTAGGATGTGTCGATGTAGCCTTTCTGGTATGGGAGAGTAAGTTCTAAGGGGTGCTTGACACCTAGTCCCCTAAGGCCAACTGGTCTGGGAGTGGCTGACCCAAATCCTGCAATAGGATCAGATAGAAAGTTACGTTTATGATATGTTCTTTACTTACCAAACTTCTTGATTAAAAGATGCCAATGTGCACAAGCTTAAAAGATGCCAAAGAGCACACTCATGTGAAGATGCCAATGTGCACAATGGTAAAAGATGCCAAAGAGCACACTCATGTGAAGATGCCAATGTGCACAATGCTAAAAGATGCCAATGAGCACACATCTCATGATACTTGGCGATATATTTGAGTTGCGATAAACTTATATATATTTGTGAAAGTCTTAATTTTTGACAGCTTAGTGTAAGTAAAGGCAAAGTTCTCTATTATATTTTTAGAATTGCATTTTCTTGAAGCTAATCGAAGTTCGCATGCTAGCACACTGAATAGATTGATGAAAGTTTTTGAAACCGAACACGTCTTAACTTGATATGCAATGAAACTTGTATCTGTATCCAAGAACATACAATTGACTTCAACTATTGGATTAATCTGTGATATTTTACTAAGTAGAATTTAATTTGTATAGTGTTTAAAATTTTATATGTTTAGTTGTTTCAAAATTTATATTCAGTATATTTTTCTTTTTACACTGATGTTGTTATGTTTGTGTATCTATATCTTTGTAAATGGGTCTGTGCATTATTCGAGGGGGAATGAATAAGGAAAATATCCTGAAAAGATCATATCCCATATTTCAAGGGGGAGTATCTGATTTTCTATACGAATGCTAACTTGAATTGTCATATTTAGTGCATTTGTGTAGGGGGAGTAAAAGAGCTTAACAAGTTACTTTATTTCAGCTTTCAAGTCAGATTTGCACCAACAGTTGGTAGCGCAAAACTCAACTTTACGCCTCCTTCAGGTAGCGCAAAACTAAGTTTGCGCCATCAACATGTAGCACAAATCTTCCCTTTTCTCCTTTATTCTGAATTTTGCAGATCTCAAGCTATCTCGTCTCCAAAGTAGGCATGACCAAGTTGATCCAGATCATCAAGGTCATGAGGGGGAGAAGTTAAGGAGAAGTTAAAGCGACAAAGAGTTGTCTACTCAAGATTCTATTTTCTCAGCTATATTAGTTCTTTTGCTGTTCCAGCTCCGACCACCACAATTCATTCAAGTACATTTGAAAGAGGTGTGTCGTTTAGAGCACAAGCTGATGAACCGATTGTTCTTTCAAGCTTATTACAAACAGGTCCAGTCTTGTCAAGGCAGCAAAGACAATATAAATTGAAAGATGCTGAGAAGAAATTTTTTTTTAGTCAGAAGCTTCGCTAAGACGCTTAGCAGGTCTGGTTAGAGTTCAATGATGGATATAACAACTTACTTTGAAGACCGGAGCGCCAATGATTACTAAGGGGGAGATTGTTAAGTCAGATTTTATAGTAATCATTGTATTTATTGTCTTGTGCTAATATTGTGTATTAGATGCTTATATGTCTTGTATTGGCCAAGGGTATTTAAGTCCCTTGTGGCCTTAGATTTGTAGAACTCTAATTGCATATTTTGAATACAAGTGATTTGGCGCATTCTTCTCTCTCTCCCTACTTTCTCTCTCTAAGATTTAGAGTGATCTTGGATTATCAGTAAGGTATTGTATCTTAAATTTCCAACTTTCAAGTAGAGGGTAGTCTGGGACCGTATCTTACACCATTGCCTTAGGAGTTTATTACAAGGTCAATTGAGAGTTTATTTGGGATAATAACACTTTGTTTGACCAAGTAAATTCAGGTGTTTGGTTTGTGGATTCTTATCCTAAGGTGTGTGATCTAGGCTTGGACTTCAAGTGAGTTTTCTACAAATTTTATCTTCATAAATGATCACTTGTCATGCAGGATTTTCAATTGGTATGCTTATTTCACGTTCGTAACTTTTATAGTTAAGAATTTGATCATTTATAAAGTGTGCATTCATGTGGGGTGGGGCGTGTGATGGCTTAAATGGGGAGGTATGACCCCAAATAGAATGCATGATTTCGTTTCATTACCATTCACTTCAAGGGGCAGGTGTGTAGCCCAAACACTTAGTCACAGATGTGAGTGACCATAAGTGTATGCCATCCACATATTGTTTAAGTGTGCATTTCATCAAAGTGTGAATTACTATAGTATTTCTTATATTATTGTTAAATGATGGTTTTACATGTGTAGACTTTGTGCTAGAGGGAACTCACTAGACCTCTGGTCTAACCCTCTCCTTTTTCAAAAACTGAAAACCTTTTTCAAGTAAACATCATATTGAGGGCTCTAGCAAGGGGAAGGGCAAGAAGCCCTGGATTCTAGAAGATGGAAGTAGTGCCTAGTTAGCTAGACACTTAGTTATTATTTGGCTTAGTTATCTTAAAAATAAATCCCAGTTGTGGATGTGTTCACCCGCTGCAAAATCTTGAGATGTATTTGAGTTTATGACTTGTTCACATTTGGGGTCGTTTTAGCTATATTCTTATGTTATTTCTATCTTAAGTTTTTGGGTTGTTGCATAAGCTAGCTTATGTGCATCCAAACGTTTACTCAAAAAAAAAGCTAGCTTATTTTTGCCAAACAATGCCTAAATGGGTAACTTCATGTCTAAAATGGGTTTTTCTCATTCTTTTTACATTTGAAGCAGCACCCGTTTTTGTTGTGTGTGAGAGGGCTCTAAAGAGAATGGAGCTTTGAAGGACTTGTTGAAGGATTGAAGGTTTGAGAGAATATTGCTTCCAAGCAAGTACTTTCTAACCTTCTTATGCTTCTAAATCCTCCATGGCTAAAAGCTTAAGTTGATTTTTGGGGCTGTTGATCTTGACTAATCAAGTGTTGTTGAAATGGGGATTTTATGATGAAAACTTTCTTTGATTTTGAATCTACAAAGGATATGAGGTTTTGAGTTGATTGATCCATAAGGACTCATTAGGTTTATGAACATCCTCTAGGGCTTTAGAGATTTTCAAATTGGAAAGCTTAATCATGATTTTGTGGATGAGTTTCAAGAGATTTGTTTATGTATGGATGATTAGTCTTGGTTTTGAAGATCTTATTGAGATTAGAATACATTTGTTGGTTTGTTTTATCATTGACATTGGTTTAGTGTTGAAAGAATTGGTGAATTTTGGGTTTAAATATGAATTTCCTACACATTTCAGCATATGCACGGAGTTAGGCAACTTGAGTTGTGACCTGGGTCTCACAATTAGTCTCACGAAAACTCTAGAGAGTTAGAAAACCTAAGTTGCGACCTTAGTCGCATTATAGCCGCCCAACTCACTGTTTTTCCATGTTTTTGACCCATTTTGACTCTTGATTTTGGAGATTATTTTAGGCTTCCTATAGGATTGATACTAATTAAGTTTAAGGGTGTAATTGGACTATTTTCATTGGGAACTACATTATTGGTCGATAATTCAGGTATTGGTTGATCTTTAACGTTCAATTTATCGTATGGCATTGGGATCACAATTGAGTTCTCTTGTACCATTTTTTTGAAAAAGAGTAATTGATATAAATCATTTTAAATTGCTTATGGACCATAGTAGCATGCATACCCTATTGCATAATTCATTTAAACATGTTGTCAACTGTGTTTTAATGTGAATGTGGGGTGGTGTCTTACATAGCGGAAGTAGAATTACCCATATGGAGTACATGAATATGTTTTATGTCATTCATAGGATTGGCAGGTGTGTTAGCCACATGAGTGCGTGACGAATCGTGTGAAACCGTTATTATATCATCTTGTGGTGTGATTGTGGCTATCGAGGGAATTCACTAGACCTTTAGGTCTAACCCTCACTTTTGTAAAAAGGAAAGCCATTTCAGGTAAACATCGGGTAGGAAGTTCTAGCAAAGCTACGGAGAAAGTACGAGGTTACCAAAGGGCCTTTGGCCTAGCGGTATCGGAGCCTTTGGCTTCCTAGGAGGTTAGGGGTTCAAACCTCACCAAAGGTGAGGAGGGTGTGTGAATTTATTTGTTGCATTTGCCATATATAAATATTATATACTTCAAAAAAAGTACGAGGTTTGGAGTGTAGTGGCCATACTCTGTCTAGAGACAGAGTTTCCCTTAGATTTTGAAATTTATGTACTAAATCTTAGCAGTAGTAGTCTTTCTTTCCACTGCAATCTTGTGAGATGTTACCAGATCATTTCCCATGTTCATGGATATTTATGTCGTTTTTGGCAACATTTATGTTTAAATGACTTGTGGATATTTGAGGTTGTTACAAAAATTTGGATGACTGTATAAATTTATGTGGATTTTCATGTCGGTTTTTCAACTGACACATTGCATAGTTAAAAGGCCAAAAAGTCAAGGTTTATGAAAGAAAATCTAAATCAAGACGTCCATGTGGTTGATCTAAGAACTTTTATAGAGTTGTCTATCAAAATTCTTGCGGGAGTATAAGAATGTTATTTTGTTTAACTTCCATCCAAAACAATCAAATTATTAGTGTTTATCTTTGATAGCTAATTCATATTGTAAGTGATATGCTTAAGTATAAATGATCCATTAGCCTATTGAAAAAGCAAAGAGTGTAATAATCAAAATTGTACAATTTTATTTGTTCCACCATAAATAACTCAATAGTATATCAATGTATCTTAAACTAGGTTTGGAAAAAAAAGGATGCATTATTGGTCCCAGAGGGTGACAATACAACTAGTAATTTGTTGAAATCTAGGGTTTGAGTAAAAATCGTCAATTTAAAAGTATCTCTTGCTACTAAACTTTAAACAATATATAACAATTTGGTGCACAAAATAAATTCTAAATCAAATTGATTAACTTCAATAGTTGTTCGATCATTGGCAACAAATGAAATTGAAAATTAGAAGGATGTAGTGTCGGTCCCCAAGGGTAACAATACAAAAGTAATTTGTAGAAATTGAGGGTTTTAGTACAAATTGTAAATTTAAAAATATATCTTGGTACATAAACAAAATATAATAATGTGGTCTGAAAAATAAACTATAAATCAAATTGGCTAACTTCATCAGTTGTTCGACCGCATGTCAACTAACGCTTTTTTCATCAGTCGCTTGATCGTTGGGCGGCTTGTTTTCTCCATTAATTGCTCAATCAGTTGGAGATTGTGTAACAAAACTATAAACTCAACATACCATCTTCTCACAACAACAAACTTACAATGATGATAGAAATCAAAGCTACAACTAAAACTCTCTGGACAAAATTTCTGCAAGAAAATATAGAACCAGATGAAAAAATAATGTATGCAGTTGTATTTTTGTGATTGTAATTTAATCTAATTGCAACAACTTATATATATATATATATATATATATATATATATATATATATATATATATATGGGGGCAAGTTCAAACGAGAAGGTAGTCAATTTGCGAGAAGGCGAGAAGGAATAAGAGCCACATAATTTATTAATTAAAAAATATCATAAATAAATTATTTTTTTAAAAATTAGGATAATTACAATTTGAATTGGATAAATCCTTAAAAATCTCATAATATCTTTTAAATTTATTTATTTTTTAATTTTAATAAATTCATAATTTTTTTATCAAATTTATATTATTATTTTCTAGTTAAAATCATAATTTTCATCAAATATCACATGTGATATCCATAACTAATTCATTATTTATTTCACCATTTTTTTCTCTATTTTTTAGATTACGTTTTGAATCATATGTGATTAACTTCGTTTAACATGTGATATATTATTATGTATGACATATGATCCCACTAGGTGGATTTTTGTAAATATCACATATGATAATATATGTCTGAATATAAATGACGCATAATCAAATGTGATAATATTTACATCACAAAAAGATCTATAAATATAAATATACATAATCACGTATGATTAACTAAAATATATACAATTATCACATGTGATAATATTTACATCACAAAAAGATCTATAAATAGAAGTATACATAATCACATATGATTAACTAAAATATATACAATTATCACATGTGATAATATTTACATCATAAAAAGATCTATAAATAGAAGTATACATAATCACATATGATTAACTAAAATATATATATAATTGTCACATGTAATAATATGATATGTGATATGCATAAATATTCATATAATGATATCACGTGTGATATTTGGTTAAAATTGTGAATTTTTTTTTATTAAAAGTATGTTTAGAAAAAAAATTAATAAATAATTGAAATGACAAAATAAATAAATCTAAAAGATATAATGAAAATTTTAAGGATTTATCCAATTTAAAATGATAATTATTCTAATTTCTAAAACTATTTTTTATTTTTTATTTATGGTTTTTTTAATTAATAAATTATGTGTCCCACATTCCTTCTCGCCTTCTCGCAAATTAGTTTGCTTCTCGCATGATCCTCCCTAGCAAAGTTACAAAACAGTCCCTGCACTTCTTCAGAAACAACTCCGCTACCCTGCTACTATCTACACTTGTGCATCTGATTCCTCAAAATAACAAAGTTGTCTTACCAGGTCCTTGTACCTTGCAAGAATATACACAAACAAAATATTAACAAAGGATAAATGGATAAATGTCAAGATTGAACAAAACTCATAGATATTTCAATACCCGCCCTCAAACTTGACATTTGAACAAATCTAACATTCCTAACTTTGAGCAAAGAAAATTGTGTTGAGTAACACTCAAGGCTTTTGTAAAAGTATTTGTTGTATGTTCAGAACTATGAATCTTAACAACTTTAATCATACTTGAGCTTACCTTTTCCCTCACCTGATTAACATGTATCTCAATATGTTTAGTACACTCATGGAAGACAGGATTATTTGCAATCTGTATGGCAGACTTATTATCACAGAATAAATTCACAGGAAGTAAATCACCAACTCTTAAGTCGGTTAAAATTTTAAGCACGCCAAATCAACTCACAAGTTGCAGAAGCGATTGCTCGATACTCAGACTCAGTTGAGGACCGAGAAACAATATTCTACTTCATCCTTCTCTAAGAAATCATAGAACCACCTAAGAACAAACAGTAACCAGTAACAAATCTTCTTGTAGACAAACATTTACCCTAGTCTACATCCACAAAAGCACTTAAACAAAAATTGTCAGACCTGGAAAAACTTACATCTTTTCCAGGCGAAAGTTTTAAGTACCTAAGAATTCCAAGAGCAAGTTTAAGATAAGACTTTCTAGGAGAATGAATGAATTGACTCAAACAATGTACTGCAAAAGCTATATCAGGCCTAGTTGCAAGTAAATAGATCAACCTTCCAATTAATCTCCGATATCTAGTAAAATCAAGTAAAGGTGGATCATCAAAAACAGAGCTAGAAGAATCAGTAACCACAAGGTTCATATCCGTAGGAGTATTCAAAGGTTTACACCCCAAATACCCAAAATCATTAAGCAATGCCAAACAGTACTTTCTTTGAGACATGCACACTCCAGTTTCAGTATCCAAAATCTCAATACCAAGAAAAAACTTTAATTTTCCTAAGTCCTTAATAAGAAACTTACTTTTTAAATAATCTTTCACACAATTTATAGCAACTACACTACTACCCGTTAACACTATATCATCCCTATACACAAGTAAAACAAGAAACTCAGATTCATAAAACTTCGTAAACAAGGAATAGTCACTTACACTTTGTGCAAACCCATGCTCAATTAGACATGTAGACAATTTAACATACTTGATAGGATGTTTGCACACCTTTAAGACATGTGAAAATTCGACCTCAAAGCAAGTATACGATGTGGTCCAATATCGTCTCTTAAGTAATAAAGTGGTAAAATACCGAATATCGTCCACGGTGATTGTAGTAAAAGTAATAATAAAAGTGTAATAAAAGAAATGGTTTTAGATGGCGATTTTGAAGAATTTGTTTTGGTTGGGTTAACACTTGATAAGAATAACGGAATAAGAAAGCAAGCAAGGGTGTAAGACTTTTAGGTGAGACTTAAACACAAATTCCAGCAGACTTATGTTGCAGACATGCCGCAACATGAGTTGGCCATAACTAGATCCACCATCTATTTTGAGGGTATTCCTCTCGGACTTCAATATTTGCACTAATGTTTAGATTCAACCAACATATCTCTATGTAGTATCCAACTAGTGGTAGTGCACAATAGAGTCCTCAAAATATATGGATTTACAAATCTCTTTGCATAAAATCACTCTCTCGAGTCGATTCCCATATAATCCAAGTTGGTGTGTTCAGTAGCTCATCTCTGAGTCCACTACACTTTAACACTTTGAAGAGCGACCAACTCGTCGAGAATAAATCAAGTTGAAAAACATAGATGATAAATCTATTTATCAGTAACTCTCACAAGCCTACTTTCCATATCATTTAAATTGACGTGCATATAAATGGCTTATCTCTAAGACCATGTCACTTTAACACTTTCAAAGTGATCAAATCGTCAAGAAGTGCCATTAGTTTTTATAAAACTTGTGATGAAATGATGGAACATTGTTATTGCGAAATAATGTCCACCTTTCTCTGGTTTAAAATCTCACATTTTTGTCTCACGCCCAAGCAAATAAAGTTAGCTACTTATAACGAAAAGTAAAGACATAAAGCGATAAATGATGGAAAATAAATGACGGAAAATAAATGACATAATGTAAAATAATGGAATGTAAAGTGCGTAACGTAAAGACGGAAAGTGTAAATAAATAAAATTGTTAAAATTAAAGATGGAGAGTAACTTCAAACTTCATAAGATTAATATTCCAAGAGAGGTTTAAAAAATCTTAATTGGTTGCCTAAAATACCATCCCAAACTCTCTTTATATATTAGTAAGAGAGAGGGGCCAAATAGTCTTCTTACAATTAATAAAGTACATCAAATACACAAAAAGCTTAAAAAACAAAAGGTAAAGGCTTAAGGATAATATCCAGCCTTTCTTGATTTTGGAAGCTTCCCACAAAAGTACAAAATTCAGCCCTTGCCTTCCCAAAATAAGCTCCCACGTATTAATCCATTAAGCTCCAACAGGTTGTTGCTACATGAATGTTGCAGCATAGGTCTGCACTAATTCAAATCTGCCAAAAAAAATGCTAAATTAGCCATTCTACGTAATAAAACAAGTCATCCACTACTTTAGCTCCAATAAACAAGTAAATGAAAAATAAGTAATTAAAATGACTCAAGAGTTAGGACATAAAAGGTAAAATAATCTATTCCTAACAAGAAAAATGATGGATTTGCACTAAATAATTAGTGCACATCAATACCATTGGCATGGAGCCTGTTTCAACCCATACAAAGACTTAACCAATTTACAAACTCTTTTATCATCTGGATTAAAATAACCTTGAGGGAGAGTCACATACACTTCCTCAGTTAAGTCACCATATAAGAAAGCATTATTTACATCAAGTTGACAAAGACTCCAACAATTTTGAACAGCAAGCACAGCTATACATCTAATTGTTACCATTTTCACAACAGGAGAAAAAGTTCCTTCATATACAAGACCTGTTGAGGAGCAATCCTAGGATGGGTGACCTCCTGGGAAGCTCAAGCCTTGGGACCTAACAAGACCTTCACTTTGACTATAGTCTTTTGCAATTAGCCTAGCCTTACACCTTTCTATCTCCCCTGTAGACTTATATTTAATTTTATAAATCCATTTACACCTTATAGGTTTTCTACCAACACGTAAATCCAGGGGCAAAACATGGGCTTTAGAACCCTAGGGGCCGAACCAACTTATCATTTTCTTCTTGAGTTTTTATATACAGGGGTTGTCAATTATAGAAATACTCTAGGGACTAGGGGTATTCTCAATTTCTATGTTTTGAGAATAATTTGCATGTTTTCTTTTTTATATTTGGTTTACATGTCAAACATGAAGTAACAAACAATATGAATAATTCAACAACATCAATTTATTTCTGAAGAATAAAGTGTTACACATTGTGACTCGAACAAAAAATGTACATTAATTAAATATTTCAATTTTCTTTTTATATTAAAACATCGTAAAATCATGGAACTCATAAGTATCAAGTATGACGGTATCTGATTCAAGTATTAAATCTAATTATCCAATGAGATAGAATTCGTTTTCCAAATATATACCACGACTTGTTTGATCAATATACCAATACAACATGTCAACAAATCTACATTTTGTTTAGTTATTTATTATTGTTGTCTTAGTTTACTATATAAATTAATTGTATTTATTATTTAACTATATTATTTAGTTAGTTAATTATTAAGTGTTGTACCATATTATTCCAGCTAAGTAAAAAATTAACAATCAAAATTGAAAATGAGTTGATGGAGTTGAAGTGGTCAAAACACCCACTATATAAATATTATAATTTTTATCATATGAATTACTAATGAGATGCAAAATCAGGGGGCCTTGGCCCCCCATTGCCCTCAAAGCCCTCCGCTATTGGGTAAATCAGTTAAGACCTAAGTACCATTCCTATAGAGAGCTTCCAATTCATTATTCATTGCATCAATCCAATTTCTATCTGTACAAGCTTCAATAAAACTCGTAGGTTCAACCGATTAATTTAGATTAGATACGAAACAAAATTTTTCAAAAGACAAAAAAGAATAGTTCACCACTCTTTCCAATCCATACTTTACCTTTCCTTCAACAACAATGTCATCAAATTTCTTAGGAAATACATATATTCTGGTTGATTTTCTAGATGACTGTAAAGTACTTGGAATAGAAGGACTAGGATTAAAGAGAGAACCCTCAGACGAGAGACCAATAAACTGAACATCACATCGTCTATTATTTTCAGCTAAATTTTGAGAATCTGAAAATAAATGGTCACTGGCAGAAAAGTCGGTGCTACCAAGTAACTGCCTACTGGCACTTCTTTCTTCAAAGTTAGAACCACCTAGAGGCTCGTTACTGGTAGTCCTAGTTGAACTACCTAGTAACAATTGAACATTTACTCTAGTCTCATTTAATAAGAATGGTCTCGAGCCTCATCATCGGTTAGTAAACCAACACACTAATTAGAATTTCAAGAAATCATATCAAAAAAAATTTAATTGCTAACATCAGTGTGACCAGATCCACTTAAACCATTAGAATTCATCTTAAAAAGAAACACATTTTCATAAAATTGAACATCACGAGAAACCATAATTTCATTTCTAGACTAAACGACATGTATCCTTTCTGAGAAGTGGCATAACCCATCAAGACACATTTTTCAGATCTAGACCCAAACTTATCTGTAACATTTGGTTTTACAGCAAAACATGAACATCCAGAGTTTCTAAGTTGAGTTAAAACAAGAGGAAATCTATATATCAATTCATAAGAACACTTTCCATCTAGAATGGAGGAAGGTGTTATATTTATCAAATATGTGGTAGTAAGAATACACTCATTCCACATTTTTAAAGAAATTCCGCTTTGAAACATAAGGGATATGGCCACATTTAATAGATGACAATGTTTGCGTTCAACAACCCCATTTTGTTGGGGTGTATACACACAAGAAGTTTGATGAATAATACCTTTTGACTTAAAAAAACTCACATAGATTAGAGTTCATAAACTCAAAACCATTATCACTCCTAAACACTTTCACAAATTTTCCAAATTGAGTTCCTAACATATTACAAAAAAGCATAACATTATCAAATACTTCATTTTTGCATTTTAAAAGAGAAACCCAAACAGCCCGTGAAAAATCATCCACGATGGTAAGAAAGTACTTATACCCTTCTTTAGTGGGTACATGATATGGTCCCCACACATCTAGATGAACTAATTCACCTAGACTAGTGGACTTATGATCACTTAATCCAAATTTATGACTTGATTGTGTTGCTTGATGGCAAATCTCACAAGGACCAACAATATCAGAACTCAAATTAAGGCGCCCTTTTAGAACCCCATAACTTGACTACCAGTCCCCACTATTTTCTTTCGAAGTAAATCCTGAACATACCATTTGTACTCATCAAAACCTATGAATAACTTATTGTCTCTAGCCAGTTTATGCACATAAAGAAGGTTAACATTGAAATCTGACACAATCAAAACATTAAAGTGCGTGACTTTATTTGAAATATCAAAATTTCCAATTTTCTTTATTTTTGCTTCAGACCCATTGGGGTGTTTAACTCTAAGATTTAAATTAGAAATATCAACCACATTTACAAGATGTGCCGAGGATGATGGCATATGTGGTTTGCACCGGAATCAATGATCCACCCATGACTACGGATTTCTGACATACCTGCCATATTGGCAGCAAGAGTTTCAGAGGATGAGTGTTGATCCAGAAGTCTAAGAAGTTTTGTAACCTGTTCCTTAGTGAAAGAAAAAAAACCATGCCTAGATGTTTTATTTTCTCCAGATGACTCAGACACACAAACATTACTAGACAAAGGTTTAAAGTTTTGTACAAACGGCTTTGGCCTATTTTGAAAATCCTTTGGAAATCCAATAACTTTATAACACCTTTCAATAGTGTGTCCAGTAATGCCACAGTGCTTGCAAACAAGGTTGGATGGTCTGGGAACCCTTTTCTTACTTTTAGGACCTTTACTAAGAAAGGTTGAGTGTCATGTTTTGGTGTTGGAGAGGGACCCAGATCCCCCTCGATGAGACTCATCTCTAGACACAAGAGAGAAAAGTTGTTTTCACTGAGGGTAAGGGATCCCTAGTGAGAATGTTGCTTCTAATGGGCTGATAAACATCATCAAGACCCATTAGGAATTGCATGAGCTTCATTAACTGATTATGTTCAAAAAATTGATGTGAAGAATTGCAGGTACACGTTGAAAGTTTCACAAGGGCATCAAGTTGTTTCCCCAAGGAATTTAGTTTGTGATAGTAATGATGTTAGGACTGAAAGTCCTAGTGCACTGAAAGTTGTATAACACATTTATAGAGTTTAATTATTTTATTATTTAATGCATTGCAAAAGCCTTTAATTGTTAATGGGCTCGTTTTGTTGTAATGGGCTTTGGGCTTTTAGACCCAAGCCCTTAGTAATTAAGATTTGTTTTAGTGGTAATTGTTTAGGTAAAATTTCACAAGTCATGACCGACGCAAGAAAACTAAACGTCTTCAATCTAAGGACCATTCTTGTATTAAGATAAGGTCCTGACGATCATATATATCGAAAGTCACTGTCGTCCCTGATGACGATGGTCGAGAGTTTCTCACGTCCACAACCAGAAGAAACCCCTCGATAGATTTATAACTCACGATCTGTGTAACGTAACTAATGACAATTAATCATTTGTTACATACAACCGTTTTTCCTCTATGAGTCTTTTATTACAAGTTTAAGGCACACAATGACCAACGGATATAACAGACGAACACCATCAAGATCAATCATTATCAAGACCGTTAGACATTCATTGCTCATTTATGGCGACCAAAGTCTATATATACCAGTTCGAAGAATCATTTGAGGACAACAAGTGAATATCTAAACTCATTATACCTATACAACGCTCAAGAACACTCTCAAGCAAGAACTCTCGACGAAGTATTCTATTACACGATGCATAGCCCAGTCGCACGATTAATTTACTTTCCATTGTAATATTGTCAATTGTACTTGCGATTACTCCTTCTAAAGGATGACGTCCCTGATTGACGTCCATAGTGCACTTGACGATCTCTGCTATCGTTCGCGGTTTTTACCCTCGATGGGGTTTTCCGCGTCACCAAATTCTCTGTCTCCTATTTATTTTTTATTCTTGTCGTGCGATTCATCGATCGATCTCTTACTTTAATTGTTAACGCTCCACACTGACCTTAGATCTTCCTTTGGACGATTTTTGGCATTAACAGTTTGGCGCCAACCGTGGGGCCCCAGCTAGAGTAAAGTCCTCGACAAAGAGTGCAACTTACTAACGGTTTCAGTGCTGCTTTTTGATTGACAAGATCATGGAAGCTCAGGGAACTCAAGCTCACATCATTGCTCAAATGCGCATGGAGCTCGATGTTGCTCGCAACCGTATTCACACTCTGGATGAGCAAAATTGTAGAGCAAATGAAGAACTTTCAGCAATGAGGAATCCAACAATAAGGAATCAAAATATGGGAAACCAGTTTGGGCCTCAGTATGGTCTAAGACCACCTTTTTACATGCCTTTTGCAGGTGTTCCACCGCCACCACCTCCATACCCCAGGACAACGCAAGGTACTGGAGCAACCACTGGAGTCACCGCTTTCTCTATTCCGACGATACCAACGATGTCATTGCCAACGACAGTGTTTTCATCGATGTTCGTGCCCTACATGCATGGACCAGTCAATGGCGACACTGGAGAGACATCGCATCGCAATAGGTTTTTTCCTAATGCAGGTGTAACATCTCAGGATTCTGGGTTCATGCCAGTCTCGCTCCCTACCGGCAATGGCTTCAATCTAGACGATCCTGTCGCACAACGACTGAAGCAATTAGAGGAACATAATGAAAAGATGTTGTCGTTACTTGCAAAGCTTCCAGGAGCTGTTGTACCTGTGGACGTCGAACCAAGAACCAGATTACAAGAATCACCTTTTGTTGACGAAATCTCCATGGTTGACGTCCTAAAAAAGTACAACATCCCGACGTTCACTCCGAAGTATTCTGGAATCAGCGATCCAACCGAACATATCACACAGTATAAATAGTTGATGTAGACTATTTCGATACCTCATAAGTATCAAGAGGTCTGGATGTGCAAGAGATTTGGTGTGACCCTCACATGTGTTGCACTTCAATGGTTGATCAACTTGCGACCCAAGTCTATCGTCAGTTTCGCAGAACTAGTCAACCAATTCTTTCAGCAGTTTGCTAGTAGTCGCAAGATGGAAAAGCAAACCAGCGATCTCTACTACATCACTCAGAAGATAGGTGAACCAGTTCGAAACTACTTCAATCGCTTTAATTCTGAGATGATCAGCGTACGAAATTGTGATGTCCGCACCGCGATCGAGGCTTACAAGCGAGGTCTCGACGATAGTTCAGACCTGTATATGGATCTGACAAAGTATCCACCGGAAAACTGTGAAGACGTTTGAGCTCGAACATTAGCTTACATGCGGGACGAGGATGATGCAACCTTTCATCGCAAACATTCCAATGATAAAAAAGCGTTAAGCGTCAAGAAACCGGACTTCAAGGCTAAATCGACCACCAGAGTCGAGACGTCCAAACATATCTCGAATGTGAGGTTTGACAAGAAGAAAAGTGCTCCAGCAAACAAGTTCCCCCAGTATCCTAAGATTTCATCTTACGGATTCAAAAGAACATCAAAAGATGTGGTCGAAGCCCTAAAGAATGTCCAAACTAATTCAAGTAGCCTCCAAAAAGTGAAAGAGATGATGCTAAGAAAGAAAAATCCAAATGGTGCGACTTTCATAGAGACCATGGCTACACGACAGACGATTGCATCGCCTTACGACGAGAATTGGCTTGGCTCGTGCCAAAGGGCCACTTGCAAGATCTGTTAGGCAAAAATGCACGACCATCTTCGCCTGAACATGCAAAGGTCGTTAATTGCGTAACCGAAGATTCCGATATCTGTGGACTAACTTACTCAACAGCTAAGCGACATGCTAGTCGAGGATCTGAAGAGCTTATTGTCTCGCGATCGTTACAACCAAAACACGAGATGGACTTGGAATCCATGCCCATCACTTTCGATCAGGAGGATCTTGGCAAGCAATGGCAGAAACATCACGATAGCCTGATCATCTAACTTACAATTGGCAATTGCTCGACCAAAAGGATTCTAGTCGATGGAGGAAGTTCTGCTAATATCATCTTCCTTGATACAATTAAAGCCATGGGAATCGACAAATCAGAAATCATACGACGTTCGACGGTCCTTGTGGGCTTCAATGGCGACATGGCTAGCACCATCGGGGAAATCATTCTCCCAGTATTCGCTAAAGGGGTCAACAAGCAGACCAAGTTCAACGTCATTGTCTGCTCGTCGGCATACAACATTATCCTAGGGAGACCTTGGATAAACGACATGAAGGCCGTGCCCTCGACATATTATTAGACGGTCAAGTTTCTAACAACTTGGGGCATCCAAGAAGTCAAGAGTGAGCAAGAGATTGCTCGTAATAGGTACAAAGTTTCGATGAAGCCTAGAAAGCAAAACATCTAGCATTTATAGAACCTGACATATCCTGAAACTGTCGACGACTATCAACTAGAAGAAGTTGTCCTGGATCAGAAGAAACATGACAGAGTAGTTTACATCGGTACGTCCCTCTACCCTACCTTAAAGAAATCGCTAATTTCTTTTTACAGGAATATGTCGAATGTTTCGCCTGGACGCATGAAGACATGGTCGACATCGACCCAGAGGTCATCTCTTATCGACTCAACGTCGATCCTACGTTTAAACCTATTAAACAGAAGTGTCGAAAGTTCGCTCCAGAACGCAACAAAGTAATCAACAACGAAGTAGATAACTTACTCAAAACAAGAAAAATCAGGGAAGTGAAGTATCCCGACTGGTTGGCCAATGTCGTAGTCGTACAAAAGAAAAACGGAAAGTGGAGGGTCTACATAGACTTCACAGATCTCAACAAGGCTTGTCCTAAAGACCCATTCCCACTACCTCAAATTAACGCTATGGTCAACGCAACTGCTGGTCACGAGCTACTCACATTCATGGACGCATATTCGGGATACAATCAAATCCTGATGCATCGTGACGATCAAGAGAATACAACATTCATGACAGACAAAGAGATATACTATTATAAGGTCATGCCCTTTGGTCTTAAGAATGCGGGGTCAACATACCAGCGACTGGTCAACAAGATGTTCAAAGAGTGTCTTGGAAACACTATGAAAGTATACATCGATGACATGTTGTTCAAATCAAAACAGGCGATCGATCATATCGATCATTTAAGGCAGTCGTTCGATATTCTCAAAAAATATCAAATGAAGCTTAATCCAACAAAATGCTCCTTCGGAGTAAGTGCAGGAAAATT
Organism: Arctium minus; assembly: GCA_954870635.1. Classification (NCBI taxonomy): domain Eukaryota; kingdom Viridiplantae; phylum Streptophyta; class Magnoliopsida; order Asterales; family Asteraceae; genus Arctium; species Arctium minus. The sequence goes on from OX941084.1 coordinate 52,186,567, forward strand.
CTTAGGATACATGGTCACCTACCGAGGGATCGAGGCCAATCTCGACCAAATAATGGCGATCACGGACATTAAGTCCCCACGTAACCATCAAGAAGTCTAGCGACTTATTGGACGAATCGCAACACTAAACAGGTTTATCTCTCGATCTTCCAACAAATGTCATTTATTTTATGATGTCTTGAGAAAAAACAGGGGCTTCGAGTGGACGAACAACCATGAACACACGCTCCAAGAGCTTAAGAAGTACATGTCGTCTCCACCCCTGTTGTCAAAACCTGAGGACCATGAGGTCCTCCAGCTTTATCTAGTCATCAACTCAAACGCTGTAAGTGTTGTTTTGACCCGAAATGATGAAAAGCAGCAACATCCAATCTATTACGTAAGTAAATCACTTCTCGATGCCGAAACCAGGTATTTCTCCATGGAAAAACTTTTGTTAGCATTAATAGCAGCAACAAAAAAGTAACGTCACTATTTCGAATCACATCCTATAACTATCGTGACAAACTTTCCTCTTAAGTCTGTCTTGAGAAAACCTGAGTTGACAGGTCAACTGGAAAAATGGAGTATCTGTTAATGCCAAAAATTACCCAAAGAATAATTTAAGGTTGATGTGGATCTTTATCCAACTAAGGAAAGTAGTCGATCGACAATATGCACGATAAACAGTAAAATAAAGAGACAAGAGATTTGGTGACGTGGAAAAACCTTAACGAGGAAAAAACCGCGGACAACAGGATGATGTCGTCGTGCACTATGATCACCAATCAGGGGTGATATCCTTTTATGTACAATGTGCTACATGATCGATACAAGGAATGCGTGTGTAAACAAAGAACAAGTGTCTATCGTGTGTGAAAATACTATCATCGTGTGACTATCATGTGAAAATCAGGTTGCAGATGTTCTTCAGAGAGCTTTGTCAATTATACGCTTCGAGTAACAACTTCAGTTGTCCGAATGAGGTGTAAATCTCCAGTATTTATCTGGTTGATCTCTCATAAATGTGTCATTCGTAACGGTTGTCTTTCATAAATGACCTTGATGATGTTGACCCGTTATGATCATTGGCATTTATGAGCATTGAACCTGTATTAAATGAACAAGAAAGGAACGTTGGGTTATATGTTAGTATGGTCGAGGTCGAGTGTAAGTCTCGACGACGGTCGTGCGACGTTCGACCAACCTTTGAGTTAGTCTCGACGGAGGTCAGTGTTATGCTTGGTCGACAGGACCTTATCTTAATACAAGACAAGTCGTATGAAATATGCATTAAATATTCCTTCGTCGTGATCATGTATTTTTGACCCAAAAAGTTTGCCCCCAAAATTTAAAATATTTCTTTAGCGGAAATTTTAAAATTTTCATTTTGTCGAGTGCCACGTGTTGCTTGGGGAAAGGTCTTCGTCACTTCAGAACCGAAACGGTTTGTTTCTAACTGGAGTCCCTAACACGCGTGATGTCATGGAGACATGGGGAACATGTATGATAGCTACATGTGACTGGTGTCTATAATCCAGGCGTGCTCCTGAAGAGTCGATCGACACGTGTCGACCATCGAGCGAACATGCGCGATTCGATCTTAGTGTACAAATAGAAGATATCTGGGGATAACTTCCTTTTACGTTTGTTTTTAGAGAGAGATTTTCTTAGAGAATCCTTGCCGAAATTCAGAAATTTTTTGCTTAGCTTAGCTTTCGATCGAGGTTTAGAGCGCTATATAAGGTACAGTCTTCCCTTACTCTTTTATATACGATTCAAGATTTTGGCTAGAAAACATAGAAAAAACTAGGATATACTAAGTTTGATTTCTTTAAAGATTAATATGACCGGTTTAGGGATGTCGAGTGAACCTGTGAGCACGATCCAGGGTCAAGATGACCTGGATAGTCTTAGGCGCTTAGTGCAGATTCCGATGGAAATCGCCATAAATTCTCCGGGTCAGGATCGACCTGACATGTGTTCGGAGGGATATTTCATCATCTACGAGTATCCCTTCAAAATAGGGTTTAGGTGGCCTTATTCACCTCTATCGAGGTCGTTCATATTCACCTTCAACCTTGCACTGGAGCAACTTATGTCCCAATTCTGGCCAGTCGTTTCTGTCATTGAACGACTGACGAAGGATTGAGGAGGCCCGTTTAACGTAAATGACCTCCTCATGGCGTACACGGTGAAGTCTGACGGTTTTCAACGTTATAGCCTTCATTCAAAGTATCGGAGGGATCGTACGTTGGTTCTCAACACCGCGGTTAATGACCGCGGGTGGAAGTCGAGATACGCTTTTGTGCGTATGGCCACACTGGGTCCAGACAGTGACTGGCTCGAGCCTGACTGGAATAAGTCGAGTGAGTCTATTTTTGTTTTCATCATTTGTCGTATGTTTCTTCGTCGTTTATGGTCTAATGTCTTGTTATTTTGCTAGTCATCAAGTTCGATGACGTGAAGTCGAACAGTGATTCGGTGTACAAGATAACCCGATTCTTGGGTTATAGTGCGGCTGACCGGTCGTACTCTCTGCTACCATCGACAAGCGACGACAACAAAGTAACCATCCTCGAGCCTCCTGAGGTCGACGTCGAGGAGGTCGAAGAAGAGAGAGAGGAAGAAAGAGAAGAAGAAAGAGAAGTAGAGATAGCAGGTAACTCGCGCGACTCTACGTTGCCTCTGTATGTTTCTCTTTTCCTATTTTCTTTTGTATTAACGTGTCGTGTGATTTCAGGTGGTTCAAATGACCGGAGAAAGGCTCATCTTGAGCTTTCCTGAAAGGGAAAAGAAAAGAGACAAGCGGTCGCAGTTGCTACAGGATCGGGCCTGCCGAAGAGGTTAAGGACGATGATCCCAAGGGAACCGTCGTCGAGGGGTGGTGGCACGTCAAGAGTTGCTAATCCCGAGAAGGCGAAGATGGGCGACCCTATTCCAGCGGTCCCCATTAACTTTGCACCTCCAGTAAAGGAGTCTCCGAAGAAGCCCAATGTCGAGCGTACGACTTTGGAGGAGGTTCAAGCGACTGGGGCCTCCGAGTCCAACCCTCCGTCGAGCGACAAAGGGAAGGAACCTGAAAATGTTCAAACAGTTAACTTCACATTATCGTTTGACTTCATGGCAGATGATGTCCTTAATTGTGCGAGGATATTTCCACACTTGTCGAAATATCTGGTTCCGCAGTTCAAGGACAAGTTCAAGACGATGAGAATCGATGACGTCGACTCTCATGTCTCTGGATTAGCTTTCCTGGCAAGGAACGACACTCACCTCTCTGCTTTTTCTTTCTTTCATTTGATGTGCTAATTTTCGTACATTGTTGTTTTACAAACGTTCCAGGCTTCCTTTGGACTCTATGGGGACATAGAACGACTTTGTCAGGCTGTGCCGCATGCTCTTAACATGGAAAAGGCGACTCTCGATAGGGAAAAGGTGGCTCTCGACAGGGAAAAAGTTGTGCTTTCCCGAGAGAAGGAGGCCAGGTCTGAAGTGGCGTCCCTCTCTACAAAGCTCGAAGAGGCCGACAAGGTCGCGAAGGTTGCCAATGGCCAAGTGGTGGACTTGCAATCGCGCCTTCGTGTGTCGAGCGATATCCTGGAGGGGACTCAGGAGGAGTTGGATCGATCCCGCTTGTTCCTAGTCGCGAATGAAAAAGAGACCAGGGATGCAAAGGAGAGGGAGGCCAGGCAAAAGGACAGGATCGAGGAGCTCAAGGAGGAGCTGAAGGCAGTCGAGGCCTTCACCCGCTGGACGACTAATGCGGCGATCATGAGACGCCACTTAGCAGGGAAAAATCCTCTGGAAAACGTTGATGAAGACCTGAATACCTATCTCATGCACGTCGGGAATTAGGACGATCTCAATTTCGAGGATGAGAAAGACATGGAAGAGGTTGAGGGCAACACGGAGGAGGCCAAGACGAACGAGACCCTTGCTGGTGATGCCTCTGTTTCAATGCCGACGGAAGATGCTCCTCCGTCCTGAGTTTTTTAGCTTTTATATCTTTACGTTTTTCCTTAGGTCGACCGTTGGTGGTCGAGCCTCCCACGTGTAACCATTTGCTTTGAATAGAAATGGTTCTTTTTGCTACATTGTCGAATGCTTTACATATTAGAATAATATTCACATCATCGAACAAAATAAGTTAAAAATGTACTTAGAACTTAAAGATCATACGACCAAACAAGTAATACGTAAGACATTCAATCCTTAGAAACGCGAATAATTCTAAGGATACTTGCGACTGAGGCATATCACACGACTTCACTAAAAGATACTTGCGACTAAGTCATATCACACGATATCACTCAAAGATACTTACGACTAAGGCATTCATTCATAATGAAAATATTTCTAAGTTGAAAACTTAGATTATACACCTTTTGGTGTTTTGTGAGGTTAAGCCGTGCGAAAGACTTATAGTCTTATGTCGTGCGATCTGCGAGAAAACAATGTCAGAGGTTAGCCAACGACCCTCCGATTCTTAAGTCAGTATTTGATTGAGTAAGATAATCGTATGGAAATAGTTTAGGGTTTAGAAGAAATACCTCTTTATATGCGTTGCATTCCAACTATGTGGGATCTCCTGGTCGTCGAGAGTTTGGAGCCTATAGGCACCTTTTCTGATGACCTTAGATATACGATAAGGACCTTCCCATTTAATTGAAAGCTTACCTGTGTTTGGTTCTTGAGTGTTCTGAAACACTCAACGTAAGACGTGGTCGCCTTCTTGGAAGACCATAGTCTTTACGTTTTTGTTGAAGTGATGTTCGACTGTTTGCCTTTGGGATGTCGTTCGAATCAATGCTGATTCTCTTAGTTCTTCAAGAGCATCAAGATCGTAGCTCACATCGACCAGGTTATGATCGACTGATGTGTGTCTCAATGTTGGTAACTGAACCTCGATGGGTAGGACTGCTTGACAACTATAGACTAGAGAAAGGGGAGTTTGTCCGGTGGACATATGCGGAGTCGTATGATTTGCCCACAGGACCGAAGGAAGTTCTTCGACCCATCTTCCTTTTGCTGCTTTCAAACGTTTCTTGATCGAGTTTACGGTTGTCTTGTTACTCGACTCAGCAAGTCCGTTTGACAGAGGTTATCGTGGTGTCGATGTCGTGAGTTTTATGTTGTAATCCTCGCAAAATTGTTGTGTTCTTTAGCTTATAAATTGAGATCCATTGTCATAGACGATCTCAGATGGTATTCCAAACCTGCATATAATGTTACTCTGGATAAAGGATATCACCTCTTTATCTCGAACTTGTGGAAAAGCGGTTGCCTCTACCCATTTGGAAAAATAATCTGTAAGGACGAGTAGAAATACCTTTTTCCTAGGGGCAGGTGGTAACTTACCGACGGTATCCATCCCCCACCTCACGAAAGGCCAGGGAACTAACGTCGAGTGTAAAGGTTCAGAGGATTTATGCGTCGTACCTGAGTGTCGTTGACATGCGTCGCAGTTTTGCACATACCTGATACGTCCTGTCGTAGCATTGGTCAGTAGTAGCCTTGTCGAGATACTCGATTGGCTAATCTACGACCACCTGAGTGATTACCACATTGGCCATCATGCATTTCCTACAAAATATTCTGGACTTGTGTCTTGTTCGTGACACATCATAGATTAAGCCCAGTAGACGATCGCCGATAGAGTTTGTCTTGTATCACGACATATTGTGATGCTTTGAATCTTATTTTTTGAGCCTCTACTCTATCTTCTGGGAGTTGGTCGCGTGTTAGATAGTTCATAATGTTGCTCGATCAATATCCTTCTTCGTTGTCAATTTGACCAACGTCGTCGTGATTAATAGACGACGTCGTCAGATGTACCATAGGAATCGCGTCAAATAGTGGTTTGCTTAGTGTCGACCCAAGATTGGCTAAAGCATCTTCTTGAGTGTTCAAATCTCTTGGGATTTGTTCGATCGAAAAAGGCTCGAATTTTGCAGACTTTGCCTTGGCTACTTTGAGATATGATGTGTTGGTCCCGAAGGTGCTTAACAAGTTTGTAGAAGGGGGGGGGGGGTTGAATACAAACACATAAATTAAAGTTTAATAAATTGTTTATTGATAAATCAAAATACAATTTACAAGTTTGTTGCGGAATAAGATTAAGACAGACTCAATCTAAACAAACTTAAGAAGCACTAAGATGGTTGCACAAGAAATTCAGAGAATGGGGGATTTTTAGAGAGATAGAAAACAAGGGTTTCTATTTTGGAGTTCAAGGATTGAGCACACCTTCAGATGAAGGAGTGAGCTTCCTATTTATACCCTATGCATTAAATGCATGGCAGGGTACTTTACACGTGGCATTCATAGATTGGCTTTGGTAGTCTCACTTTTGGAGACATGCTTTTGGCCACTTTATGAACAGTGTAGTTGACAGAGTTGGTGTACGATTTGTGGCAGAGACTTGTCCGTTCTGACACATCGTACTGGTTGTGCAAGGTAAGACAAAAGAAAACTTGAGGCATAAGCTTTGTGATCGTTGATCGCTGAGTATCTCTTCTTCCAGAGATAAAGAAGTTCAGCTATCGCTGAAGCTTTTCCTCAGGCTTCTTCGCGTAAGTAGATTTGTCTGGTCTTCGCTGATATCCGCATCAGGTCACTAGTAGACTTATCTATTGTTCAGTGGCTTCGTCTTCGATTCAGCTATGAACTATGTTGACGCGAGACTTGTCTTCAGGGATTACGTTAACTGTGTTACATAGGAAACTATCAGTGATAACTGAACAGACTCAGTTTGATCGCTGAAAGTGAAACACTAATACATATTAATGTTTACAGAAAGGTCATCAGCGATAACTGAACAGACTCAGTCTGATCGCTGATGATGAAACACTAATACATATAATAACGTAATTTTCACTAAGTATAAAAGAGGGTCGTTATCAAATCACTGAGAGAGTTTGGATCAACATGATGTCATATTTGAATCTTTAGCTGCAAATTCTCCATTCATTTGGTTTACGACGAAGATAGAGTCACTCTTGACGTGTAACCCTTTTGCCCCCAAGTCGTGTGCCATGTTCATTCCTACGATCAAGGCTTCGTACTCTGATTCATTGTTGGTTGCCTTGAAATCGCATCGTATGGAGTACACCATCTTGCCCCCTGTGGAGACTTTAAGACGATGCCCAGTCCTGTACCTCTAGCGTTGGATGATCCGTCGACATGTAGAGTCCAGGGTTTGTCGTCGTAAGTCACCAAAGAACAAACTTCGCTTTGTGATTCTTTCTCTAGTTCAAGACTAAATTCGGCGACAAAGTCTGCTAGGACTTGCGATTTGATTGCGGTCCTAGGTTTAAAGTCGATGTCATAGCTGCTGAGGTATATGCTCCATTTCGCCAAACGACCTGTCAACTCAGGTTTTCTCAAGACAGAATTGAGTGGAAAGTTAGTATCGACAATTATGGGATGTGCATCGAAATAATGTCGTAACTTTTTTGCAGCTGTAATTAATGATAGAAAGAGTTTCTACATTGAGAAGTATCTGGTTTCAGCGTTGAGTAAAGACTTACTTACATAATAGATAGGCAATTGTTGTTTGTCGTCTTCTCTTACCAGGACTGCACTTACCGCTTTAGGACTGACGACTAAGTAGAGTTGCAAGACCTCATTGTCTCGTGGTTTTGATAACAGTGGAGGCGACGCCATGTATTCTTTCAATTTTTGCAATGCTTGCTCATGGTCGTCCGTCCAATGGAAACCCTTGTTTTTTCGTAGGACATTGTAGAACAAGTGACACTTGTCTGACGATCGAGATATGAATCTGTACAGATCTGCTACTCAACATGTCAAACGTTGAACTTCTTTGAAATTTCTTGGTGATTTGATTTTGACGATTGCTTTAATATCGTCGAGGTTAGCCTCAATGCCTCGTCGAGTCACCAGATATCCTAGAAATTTCCCAGCACTGACTCCTAAGGAACATTTTATAGGATTGAGCTTCATGTGGTATTGTCGGAGTATGTCGAACGATTGTCGTAGGTGTTTGACGTGATCGACGACTTGTCAAGATTTTACCAGCATGTCGTCAATGTATACTTCCATGGTGTCACCCAGTCGATCCTTGAACATTTTATTGACTAATCGCTAGTACGTGGAACCTGCATTTTTCAAACCAAAAGGCATAACCTTATAGCAATAAATACCTCGGTCTGTCATAAAGTCTATCTTTTCTTGGTCATCGACGTACATAAGTATTTGACTATAGCCCGAGTATGTGTCCATGATCGTCAAGAGTTCGTGTCTAGCAGTCGCGTCGACTTGTGCGTCAATGTGTGGTAAAGGAAATGGATCCTTTGGACACGCCTTGTTTAGATCTATGAAGTCTATATAAACCCTCCATTTGCCATTTCTCTTCTGTACGACTACGACATTGGCTAACCAGTCGGGGTACTTCACTTCTCGTATCTTCCCGGTTTTGAGGAGGTTGTCGACTTCATCGTTAATTACCTTGTTCCACTCTGGAGCGAATTTTCGACGCTTTTTCTTTATTGGTTAAAACGATGGATCCACGTTTAACTTATGTGAAATGACGTCAGGGTCTATGTCGACCATGTCTTCGTGCGGCCAAGCGAAATAGTCAGCGTGATCCTGCAAAAAAGAAATTAGTTCTTTTTTAATAGAAGAGTCGAGCGTCGAACTTACGAAGACGACTTACTCTGGCTTGTTCTGGTCGAGGATGACTTCTTCCAAATGATAGCCATCGACAGTATCGGGAGCATCCTGGTTCTGTAATTGCTAGATGGTTTGCTTTCTGGGTTCACTTTCTGGATTGCAGAAATGATGAGCATCCTGGTTCTATAAACGATAGTCATCGACTTTCGGTTCACTTTTGATCTCCTGGATCACCCATGGAGTTGGAAACTTCATCGTTTGATGGTACGCCGAGGGGAATGCCTTTATGTCGTGGATCCATGGTCGACCAAGAATGACATTGTATGCTGATAAACAGTCTATGACGCTGAATCTGGTCTGCTTGTTGATCCTCTTAGCATAGACTGGTAGGACGATCTCTCCATAGGTGCTTGTCACGTCTCTATTGAAGCCCACCAGTGTTGTCGAGCGTCGGGTGATTTCTGGCTTTTCAAGACTTATAGCCTTGATGGTGTCAAGCAAGATGACATTTGACGAACTTCCTCCATCAACCAACACCCTTCGGGTCAAACAATTGCCGATTTTGAGCTGAATTATTAACCCAACGTGGTGTTTTTGATGTAAATCACTTAGATCATCTTGATCAAACGTTATCTTCATGGATTCTAGCTCCAATTCTTCTCTCGACTGTGAGGACCGTGGAGTTCGTTGATTATTTGCACTTTGCGACGCGTGCCTTTTTGCTGCCGAATAGGTTAGACCGCATACGTCTGACCCTCCTGTCATGCAGTTCATGACTTTCTCATGATCAGGGGATGGTGGTCGAACGTTTTTGTCAGGTATCGCTTGTCCGTCGAGGATATCCTTGAGGTGACCCTTTGGGACGTACCAGGCGAGTTCTTTCTTGAGCGCTATGCAGTCGTCGATTGTATGACCGTGGTCGTCGTGAAAATCGCACCACTTGGTCTTGTCTTTCTTGTCGTCGGCCTTATCACTTTTCTTTGGCCAACGAACAGTTGCTTGTGCAGTTTTCAGTGCCTCGACCAAATCCTTAGAAGTACCCTTGAATCCGTAAAAGGAAATTTTGGGGTATTGAGGGAATTTGGTTGTGGTCGAGACCTTCTTCTTATTGAACCTGGCGTTTGAGATTTGTCTCGACGACTCAATTTTAACTGTCGATCGGGCTTTAAAATCAGGTTTTTTCACACTCAATGGTTTTTTGTCGTTAAAATGCTTACGACGAAAAGTCGCGTCATCTTTGACCCTTATATAAGCCAAAGTTCATGCTCGCACGTCTTCGAAGTTCTCCGGGGGGTACTTTGTCAGATCGGTGTAAAGACCTGAACTTTCATCCAGACCACGCTTATAGGCTTCAATCACGGTCTTGATATCACAGTTTCGGACACTCATCATTTCTGCATTGAACAGGTTGAAGTAACTGCGAATGGATTCTCCTGCTTTTTGCATGATATAATAGAGGTCGCTAGTTTGCTTCTCCATCGTGCGACTACTGGAGAACTGTTGAGAGAATTGAGTCACCAGCTCCGCAAATGACCCAATGGAATTTGGCTTGAGGCCGGTTAAGCATTGCAAAGTTGCACCGGTAAGAGTCTCTCCAAAGCTCTTGCACATACACACCTCTTGATACTGGTGAGGGGTCGAGGTTGTCCACATCAGTTGCTTGTATTGAGCGACGTGTTCAGTTGGATCCGTAATACCAAAGTACTTCCGCGTGAACGTTGGGATACTGTATTTTTTCGGGACGTCGACCATTGCGATCTCGTCGACAAAGGGTGACGCCTAAAACCTTGTACGAGGCTCGACGTCGACAGGTACCGCTGCTCCAAGTAGCTTAGCGAGTAGCGACAAGACACGCTCGTTTTGTTCTTCCAACATCTTCAACCTTTGGGCGACATGATCGTCTTGTGTGTTCCCTTGAGAAGTCGGTGGAACAGGTACTGAATTTTGGAATCCATTCCTTTGTGATGAATCAGAAGCATATCCATTATACTGGAAAGTAGGCATTGACATTGTAGGAATCGATGTTGTTAGAGGCCTTGAGGGGATCGGTGTCATTGAATGAAAGAGCGGCGAGATTTCATTAACTGATGGCATTGAAGGAACTACCGCTGTCGAGGGAAGGAATAGCGGTGGTGGTGGCGACAACGTCGGCATGGGCTGAATGGGAAAACCAGGGAAAATCGGCCGAGGATAATTGGGAAGGGGAGGTCCCGACCAAGGCATGCTGAATCCACCTTGATTGTATGACGTCCCTACTGCATTGCTTGTGTTTCGATTCCTTAGAGATTCGATCTCTTCCACTGCTCGCCTATGCTGATTTGTCAAAGCATCAATAAGGGCACGGGTGACGTTCAACTCCAAATTCATTTGAGCCATGATTTGATCTTGAGTTCCTTGGGGAGCTACCATTGTCCTGTGAGAAATAAAAACACTCAAGGAAATTGTTAGCACAACGCACTATTGTCTAGGATTTTCTTTAGATGGGGCCCCACGGTGGGCACCAAACTGTTAATGCCAAAAATTACCCAAAGAATAATTTAAGGTCGATGTGGAGCTTTATCCAACTAAAGAAAGTAGTTGATCGACAATATGCGCGATAAACAGTAAAATAAAGAGACAAGAGTTTTGGTGACGCGGAAAAACCTCAACAAGGAAAAAACCGCGGACGACAGGAAGATGTCGTCGTCCAGTATGATCACCAATCAGGGGTGATATCCTTCGATGTACAATGTGTTACATGATCGATACAAGGAATGTGTGTGTAAACAAAGAATAAGTGTTTGTCGTGTGTGAAAATACTATCGTCGTGTGACAATCGTGACTATCGTGTGAAAATCAGGTTGCGGATGTTCTTCAGAGAGCTTTGTCAATTATACACTTCGAGTAACAGCCTTCAGTTGTCCGAATGAGGTGTAAATCTCCAGTATTTATAGGCTTGATCTCTCATAAATGTGTCTTTCGTAACGGTTGTCCTTCATAAATGACCTTGATGATGTTGAGCTGTTATGACTGTTGGCATTTATGAGCATTGAATCTGTATTAAATGAACAAGAAAGGAACGTTGGGTTATACGTTAGTATGGTCGAGGTCTAGTGTAAGTCTTGATGATGGTCTTGCGACGTTCGACCAACCTTTGAGTTAGTCTCGACGGAGGTCAGGGTTATGCTCGGTCGACAGGACCTTATCTTAATACAAGACAAGTCGTATGAAATATGCATTAAATGTTCCTTCGTCGTGATCGTGTATTTTTTTATCCAAACAATATCTACCTTAGTATTTACGACATTTAATACAAACCCAGGACCGCCATCAAATCTCAAGCATTGGTCGACTTCGTCACAGACTTCAGCCCAGAATTAGATGTACCGACGGAACTTATGGAAACTCTAGACGATGCAAGCTGGACTTTAGACGTCAATGGATCATCCAACGCCCGGGGGGCAGGACTTGGCGTTGTCCTCAAGTCGCCACAAGGGGGCAAAATGGTGTACTTCATATGATGCGATTTCAGGGCTACAGACATTGAAGCTGAATACGAAGCTTTGATCACATGAATGAATATGGCTTACGACCTGGGGGCAACAAGACTTCACGTCAAAAGCGATTCACTCTTAGTCATGAACCAAATGATTGGGGAGTTTGCAACTAAAGACTCTAGAATGACGGCTTATCTCAAAATAGCCAAAGCCAAGTCCGAAGAGTTTCAAGAATTTTCTATTTCACAAATTCCAAGGGATCAAAATACGCAAGCTGATGCATTAGCTAACCTGGGGTCGACACTTGGGCAGTCCCCATTCGACGTTGTCCCAATAGTTCATCTGGTGGCACCGTCCATTGAAAACAAAAACGACGTCCAAATGATCGACGAGCAAGACAACCAGTCGAGCGATATTAGAAAATTTATAACAAGCGACCAACTTCCTGAAGACAAAATGGAATCCCAAAAAATTTGATTCAAAGCGTCCAAATAAATTATGATCAAAAGATAGCTCTACAGATGATCGTCGACAGGACTGAACTTACGATGAGTTACCAATATTAATCAAGTCCAAAGCATTTTGCAAGAAATGCACGATGGTGAGTGTGGTAATCACTCGGGAGGTCGTAGTTTGGCAAATCGGATCTCTCGACAAAAGTACTATTGGCCAACTTTACGACAGGACGCAATGTTGGTCCCGAAGGTGCTTAACAAGTTTGTAGAGGGGGGGGGGGTTGAATACAAACACTAAATTTTAAAGTTTAATAAATTGTTTATTGATAAATCAAACACAATTTACAAGTCTGTTGCGGAATAAGATTAAGTAGAACCTAATCTAAACAAAATTAAGAAACACTAAGATGTTTGCACAAGAAATAGAGAATGGGGATTGGGAGATTATAGAAAACAAGGGTTTCTATATTTTTTAGAAAGATGAAGGCACTCCTCCAGATGGAGTGTTGATCTTTCTATTTATACCCTATGCATTAAATGCATGGCAGAGTACTTTACATGTGTCCTTCATTGATTGGCTGCATGGGTCTGACTTTAGGAGACATGCTTTCGGGCGTATGATGAATAGTGTAGTTGACAGAGTTGTTGTACGAATGTTGGCAAAGGTATGTCCGTTCTGACACATCATACTGGGTGTGCATGGGAAAGACAAAAGAGACTTGAGGCATAAGCTAAGTGATCATCGATCGCTGAATATCTCTTCCTTCAGAGATACAAAGAAGTTCAGCTATCGCTGAAGCTTTTCCTCATGCTTCTTCGCGTGTATAGATTCGTCTTTGCTTCACTGATATCCGCATCAGGTCATGAGTAGACTTGTCTTTGTTCAGCAGCTTCTTCTTCGATTCAGCGATGAACATCTGTTGTAATACCCCGTAATTTTTAAGAAGTTAATAAGCAAATATTTTGGTTCAAGTTTGATTTTTTTTTTAAACTAGAGGGGCTAGATGTGTAATGAGCCAAAAGGAAAAAAAAAAGAATTTGGATATCTCCTAGGGTTTGTTGGCCGTGGGTTTGTAGATATAGTTAGGATTAAAAAAAATATGGGTGGAATCTTATGGGTATTTGTCATTGGAAGCATAAGAAGTTGGGGGAAAAAATTATAACGAGAGTTAAGTTGAAATTCTTGGAGTTTCAAGCATAAATATTAGGATTTGAGGTTGAATTCGTATTGGAAGCTTTGATCGTGATTAGAGACTCGTTGAAGAAATTGATGATTTTCAGATATTAGTTAAAGGTACGAATTCTCTATATTCCCCTCGTTGTGTTTATTTGATCTTTTGTTTATGTGTACGAAGTTCTTTCGAATTGTGTTTGTTTGATTCGTTGAATACGTGTATGGTTTCTTGTTTTTCCTTCGAGTCGTTCCGTTCGTTTTGGTGACCAATAACGTGTTCTTATTTCCAATCTCCCCCTAACTTGACTTTTAGGAAGAGAAGTCAAGTTCTTCATATGGTCTTCTAAGATGCTTTCAACACTTCAGTTTACACCCCTAGATTAGGATCCAAACCCAAGCTTTGATTAATGATTCTGCTAACCACAACCTTTGCCATTTCTGAGTCTTTTGAACAAATAAGCTTGGCATGCAACATTGCTTGTAGTTTACCCTTGCTGTGCTCATATATCTTGTCCACCAAGTAGTACTCATGATATGCTCCATTCACAGTGATGACATAGACTCCACATCTTTCAAATATCTTCCAGTTTTCTATCCTTAGAAATTTATTCTCCAGATGCAAATCCCTGATCACATGTAGAACTTTACTAGGTACAAACATCATGCACAAGTACTCCATGGCTAATCTGATTAAGTTCCTTTCTTCTCCTGTCAGCTCCTTTTCATACAATCTCATTCCAACTCTAAACATCTCTTCTAGATCTGATCTTGTACAACTTCTGATGAAACTTCCCCAAGTAGGATATACCTCATAGATGTCCCCTAGTCTCTTAATCCTGAAGAATTTATTTCTTTGATCTTCCAAGATATCCCAAAAGATGATTTCAGGAGCTTCGATAGAGATGGGATCTGCTTGTATTGGATCATCATTTGTTAATGTCATGAACAATTCAACCTGCTCATTAGATTGCTTGTTAGATGATTCTGGATTCTGATTTGGTTCTGCTGAAGGAGTCACATGAGGTTCTGCTTCAGTTTCTGCTCTTTCTTCAACTCTTGGCCTTTTGGACTTCCTTTTGGAAGCTATAGTCTTCATTCTTTTTGCAGATTTAACTTGCATTCCAACATTTTCTGGCTCTTCCTTCTTTTCTTTTGTAGGTGTGACTTCCTCAGGAAATGGTTGTTGAATGTTGAGATCATGCCTCTCCTTCATTCTTCTTTCAGCCTCTTCCCTTTGTGAGGAGTCCCCTTGCAGCTTAGCCATTTCTTTCTTATACAGCTCCTCCACTTGACTGTTTGCCATATTAGTAAACATTTCCCCTTTGACACCAATTGAACCTTTCAGAAAATTTATCATTTTTCTTCTTTCCTGATTGGCCAAAAAGGTCTTGGAGGGTTGTCTCTTCTGCTTTTTGAGTGGCATTCTTTGGACTGGTAATTTCTTGGCCTGTTGTGCTGCAACTTTCATGCTCTTCTGATATTCTTCATTTAGCTTTCTGGCCATTATCAGTGCAAGTTCTCTATCTGTTTCAGTTTGGAGCTGTTCCTCTTTGTCCATCTGTTCTTGAAGCTGCTTTGCCACCTCTTCATTTAGCTCAATCTGACTTTTCTTCTTTAAGGGTTGTTCAGTTTCAACCAACTTTGCTTTTCCCTTAGCATCCTTCAAACTTGCCTTACTTGTTTCTTTTCTTTTCTTTGAGAGTCCTCCTTCATTGATGACCACTCCCTTGGCCTTTTGACTAGCCTTAGGAGTGTCATTCTTGGCTTTTACCAATGTCTCTGTAATCTCCAATTCTTCTACAGAGAGCCCTGTTACTGCTGCTTCTGTTACTGCTGCTTCTTTTACTTCAGCAGTATTAACTGTTTCTGCTGCTTCAGCAGAATTAACAGTTTCTGCTGCTTTCTCTTCTCTTACTGCTGCTGCTTGAGATTCTGTTACTCTCTCTATTTTTGGTTCTTTCTCCCCCTCAACATCAAGTTCTTTCTCTTTAGGTTCTTTCTCCCCCTTGTTGGAAGCATCTTTAACACTGTCCCTCTTCTTTAGCACAAATTGCTTCTTTTTCTTTTTCAGTACCAACCTCTTCACCAAATTCTTCAGATTGACAATCTGTTCTTGTTGAGACAGAATGATCATTTTCAACTCTTCAATATCTTTCCCTTGCTTGATGACATCCATGTTTATGTTACCCATATCATCCATCAATTCTTGATAGTTATATCTGTCCTCACCTTCTCTAGAAGAGTTACCCTCTTCTGAAGGATCATTGGATCTTTTTGTAGTGGGAGCCTTCTGCCTAACAGAAGCACTCTCCACCCCCGTGGGTTCTTGGAACCAGGGACCTTTGGATGATTGCTCACCCAAAGTTGCCATGGGGAAGGTCTTATTTATGTTACCACTGACCTCCTCTGTGCTAGCAGGAGTAGTGGCAGCCTTAGCACCCATATGCTCAAACATCTCCTGAGTGAGCACCTCCTTGGGGTTGGGAGACACCCCTGTGGTTTCCCTGTGGATATTCTCTAATGGAGAATTCTCCATTAGAGGGATTAAAGGCTCAGTGGGTGATGGTACAAGAAGGGAAGGAGCCTTCTTTACCTTTTTCCTTATATAAGTTTGGGTGATTGGTGAAGTTGGCTTATGAAGTAGGGACTGAGGGATTGATATGGTGATGGAAGGTTGGGATTGGCTAGCAGTGGGATGGTCTAATGAGGGCCTTGACCCTGCTGCCATACCTTCTTCAGTTTGGGACACCACCATCATTGTAGAGAACAATGGGGTGTCAACTCCTTCCGAGTCCAATGGAGATCTTTTCATGTTTGAAAAGACCTTACCTTTGGGGATTTTTGGTACATATACCTCATCAAAGTGAGGCATATCCGTCAATTCATTGGTTATAACTGCCTGGAAAAATCTTGGGTACATATAGAAACTCTTTTTGTTTCCCAAGTTTGACACAAGGTCATTAAAAATCATATGAGAAAAATTGTACTTTCTGGAAGTGGCCAAGCACACCAAAGCATAAGCAATGGTGCTACTGAACTCAGTCCATCCAGTAGTCTTTTTAGAAATACAATGCATAAGGGTATGGACAAAGAAACTCCATTGGGGTGAAAATTTAGCTTTTGAGAACTTGAAAACACCCAATAGGCCTCCATACCCCATTCTTGTAAGAGTGGAAAACAGTTCATCATTAGAGATAGATGAGATACCAGAGGCATCGTCTAGACGTAGACTAATGCGAATTACCTCTTCAGTAACTGTCAAGGGTTTGCCACACACCCTTGTCTTGATCACTTGCACACCATTCTCAGTAACAATGGTGGCATTAGCCCAAAATTGTTGTTGGTGCTCGATATAGATTGATGGAGACACTGTCAGAGCATAGGCGATATGGCTAGACTTCAGAAAATCCACTATCTGATGAAATCCTGCATCTTGCTTTGGCTTTTGTAGCATCGCGATTTCATTATGCTCGTCAATAAATGCCATAGACGCCATTGAGCTTGAATAATCTGTATTGGAACACTTGGTTCTTGAGAGAAACGGTTAGAGAGCAGATGAATAGAAAGAAAAGAGTCGTTATGAACTTTTGGGCGGGTAAAAAGGGTATTTATACGATTTGGGACATAAGCAGTATTAAATCCTAGCAGTATTAACTAACTAGCAGTATTAACCACTAGCAGTACTAACTAACTAGCAGTATTAACTGAGAGCAGTATTAACCACTAGTAGTATTAACTAACTAGCAGTATTAACTGAGAGCAGTATTAACCACTAGCAGTATTAACTAACTAGCAGTATTAACTGAGAGCAGTATTAACCAATAGCAGTATTAACTTAACTAGCAGTATTAACTGAGCACTGGCAATAATAAAACTGCATTGGCAGCATTAACTATACTTACACTTTTTGAAGCTTTAAGGTACTCTGAGCAAGGTAATAACTTCCTGAAAAAGATGTTAGTAACACCAAAGAATAAACCAATAACAGGTATGAAAACACTTTTAAGAAAAATGAGCTTATTCAGAGTTGATCATGCCCACACTTGTGATCAAGAAAGTGAATCTACCCACATCAAAAGCTTTTGTGAATAGATCAGCAAACTGGTTGTTAGTATGAACTTTAGTAACTTGAATTAGCTTCTTTTCATTACAATCTCTTATAAAGTGATACCTGATCTCAATGTGTTTGGTTTTGGAGTGCTTGACAGGATTGTTAACAATGCTTATAGCACTGCTATTGTCAATAAAGATTGGAGTGTGAAGAAAGGTTACCCCATAGTCCAGCATCTGATTCTGAATCCATAGAACCTGAGAGCAGCAACTTGCAGCAGCAATATACTCATCTTCTGTTGTTGATAAGGACACTGTGGTTTGTTTCTTACACTGCCAAGATACTAGTCTAGCACCCAAAAGTTGACATCCACCTGAAGTAGACTTTCTGTCCATGACAGCACCACCCAAGTCACTATCTGAATAAGCAATCAAGTCAAAGTTGGATTCATAAGGATACCAAAGACCTAATCTAGGTTGCCCTGTTAAGTATCTGAAAATCCTTTTAACAACTTGTAGATGTGATTGCTTTGGCTTGACTTGGAATCTGGCACACAAACACACTGGAAACATGATGTCTGGTCTTGAGACTGTGAGATACATGAGAGATCCTATCATTGATCTGTATAGATGGACATCAACATCCTCCCCCTCAAGATCAGCAATGATCTGTTTATGAGTCTCCATAGGTGTACTTGCTGGTTTTGAGTCTGTTAAACCATATTTGTCCAAGATGTCTTTCACATATTTTGATTGTCTTATGAAGATCCCATCTTTCTTCTGTTTTACTTGAAGCCCAAGGAAGAAGGTAAGTTCACCCGTTGAACTCATTTTAAAGCTCTTGTGCATTAACTTTTCAAAGTCTCTACACATCTGATCTTTTGTGGATCCAAAGATGATATCATCCACATAAATCTGAACCAATAGGATGTCCTTCTTACTTCTTTTAATGAAGAGGGTCTTGTCAATTATTCCTCTTTCAAACCCATTCTCCAAGAGATAGGTAGACAGTGTATCATACCATGCTCTTGGGGCTTGATGAAGACCATACAGTGCTTTCTTCAGTTTGTATACTCTGTCAGGATAGGATGGATTCTCAAATCCAGGGGGCTGACAGACATATACTTTTTCATCAATTGTACCATACACAAAGGCACTCTTTACATCCATTTGGTATACCTTGAACTTCATGTATGAGGCATAGGCTAGAAATAGCCTAATTGCCTCTACCCTTGCCACTGGAGCAAACACTTCTTCATAGTCAATGCCTTCTTCTTGAGTGTACCCTTGTGCCACCAGCCTTGATTTGTTTCTTATCACAATGCCTCTCTCATCCTTTTTGTTCCTGAAAATCCACTTGGTTCCTATAGCTCTATGACCTTTTGGAAGGTCCACCAAGTCCCAGACTTCTTGGAACTTGAACTGCAGTAACTCTTCTTGCATAGATTCTATCCAACAGGAATCTTTCATAGCATCATAAACCTTCTTAGGCTCAATCTGTGATAGAAAGCAAGAGAGTATTGTGTGTTGCTGATCCTGCAGCTCTTGAAGTCTGCTTTGATTCCTTGTTATCATAGGAGAAGAGATGTCTCCTATGACCAGCTCTGGAGGATGATTCTTTTGAGTTCTAGTCTGATGACTAGGTTCTTCATTGATTCCCACATCCAGATTGGAATCATTTAAGTCAGCTGAGGGGATCTTATCAGCTGCTTCTGGCTCTTCATGCACTTGATTCTCTTCATATCTTCTTTCTTCTTCACTCTGAATTGGTTCAGTAGCATTCTCCTTTTCACAGACCTCAACAGGCTCTTTTGCAGATATAGGAAAGATCACAGACCGAGGAATGATGTCTTGTACTTGTACATGTCCATCCCCTGATCCTCCACTTCCTGAACCTGCATTATAATCACTACTGAAACCCAAAGAGTTAGTTAGTGAATCAATGTCAAATAGCCACTTAGGACCAGACCCAATAGAATTTGGTGTGTTCTCATTGCATTTGACATTGTCACTTTCCTCAATTATTCTAGAACAAGTATTAAAAACTCTGTAAGCCTTACTCTGAGATGAGTACCCAACAAGAAAACCATCATCAGCCTTGCTATCAAACTTTCCTAAGTGAGTTTTGGTATTGAGAATGGTACAAGGACACCCAAACGGTTTGAAAATCCAATGAATGGTTTTCTGTTATTTAAAAGCTCATAAGGTGTCTTGTTTTTAGGCTTGACTACTATAACTCTGTTTTGGACATAGCAAGCAGTATTAACTGCTTCAGCCCAGAAAGTACTTGGAAGTTTTGAATCTGCCAACAGAGATCTAGCAGCCTCAATCAGTGCCTTATTCCTTCTCTCAGCAACACCATTTTGTTGTGGAGTCCTAGGAGCACTGTATTGCCTCTCAATTCCTTTTTCCTCACAAAAGGTGTTTAGGTGATGATTTTTAAATTCAGTGCCATTGTCTGACCTAATGACTTTTACCTTTTGATTAGTTTGGTTTTCAATTCTTAGAATAAAGGATTTGATCAGTCCACTTGTTTCATCCTTAGTCTTTAGAAAATATACCCAAGTAAATCTAGAGTAATCATCAACAATAACTAGGCAGTATGATTTCTTACCAATACTCATAACATTTGTAGGACCAAACAGATCCATATGCAACAACTGATTAGAATTAGAGATTGTGTTCAACTCTTTGGACTTATGAGAAGTTTTGTGTTGTTTGCCTTTGAGACAGGCAACACAATGATCATCACATGAAAAGACTTTGGAAGGTAAACCTCTTACAAGGTTGTTTTTAACAAGTTTATTCATTGTTTTAAAGTTCATGTGACACATCCTTCTGTGCCAAAGTGATGATTCATCCAAATAAGCTTTTGAAACAAGACAGTTTAGGGATGAATCAGTAGAAACACTTTCCATATCTAAGCAATATACATTATCCTTTCTGGGAGTTCTTAGTAGTATCATCTTTTCATCAACTACCTTGAATCCAGGAGCAAGGATAATGCATTTAGAATCTGTAAATAATATACTATGTTGTTTGTCACAAACCTGTGATACACTTAACAGGTTGTATCTTAACTTCTCAACATATAATACATCTTCAAAGGTCATTTTACCTTTGGGTACATCCCCCTTACCACTTATCTTACCTCCATCTGGAGTATTACCAAAAGCAACATGTCCACCATCAATTTTCTTGAAATTATTGAGGCATGACATGTTCCCTGTCATGTGCCTAGAGCAACCACTATCCACATGCCAGATGCTCTTCCCCTTGAGCTGCTGGTTGCCCTGCACATAAGATTAAACAATTAGTATTGATTGGGAACCCAAGCCAAAGTGGTCTTGGGTCTCCCTTTCTCATCAAAGTATTTACATTCCTTTTTGATGAGGTTTTTAATCTCAGAGCACTCTTTATTAGAGTACTTTGTCAATATGATTGGCTTAGCAGCACAACCACTAGAAGCAGTACTAACCTTAGAAGTACTAACAGAGGTAGCAGTACTAATAGGTTTAGCAGTACTAACCTTGTTAGCAGCACTAACAGAGTTAGTAGTATTAACTTTCAAAGAAGTACTAACAATGTCAGCAACACTAACATTGTTAGCAGTAGTATTACTTCTAGCAGCCCTATCATTGTCAGCAGCACTATTTGTAGTAGTTGTACTAACAGTTTTAGTGCTTTTAGGAACCCACATATTGACACTTTCCTTAACAGACTTTTTCTTCATGTGGCTTTTAGATTTAACAGATTTCTTAGCCACATGGTTCTTTTCAACCTTCCTATAACCAAAGGGTTTTTGCATAGGTCTTTGAAAGTTCATCCTTTGGTTTATAGGATTGAAATAACAGTATTTGGCAAGATGATTCAATTTGCCACAGATAAAACAAGGTTTTGGTCTATTGATTTTACTCAGATCAACCCCTTGTTTTTGTGCCCACTGATTATTCCAGTTTCTTTGATTTCCCCTCTTTTTATCATGTTTTTGGGGCTCATTCTTCTTACATGCACACTATTTGCAAGGACCTGGATTCACAACTGTGGTCTGTTTGTAATAGACCTTACCAGACTTTCCCTCTGTCTTTTCTATGTCCTTGGATTTGATCCAAGCCCTTCCACAGTCTTCATTGGTGATAATATTATTCTCTAGAGGAATCTCACCACTCACCTTGTTATCTTTACTCTTACCAACCTCTTTTTCAGTCTTATCCACAACAACAACCTCATCTAAGGGATCTATCTCAGTGGCTCCCTCAGGTAAGTCCTTCCTATCTTTGGTTTCTAATAGGTCTGAAGTAGGAGGAATGTAATTGTTGTTATATGGTGGAGGTGTGGCATTGTACCCAATTCCTCTTCTCAGCTTGTCATGAATCTGAGTTTGTAGTAAAGATTCTATTGCTTTAGAAGCATTGGAAAACTTTTCTACATCAAGCTTGACCTTGGTTAGTTCATCTCTCAATTTCTCACTCTCCTCTTTAGATTTGGTCAGTTTAAGCTCTAGATCCTTTTTCTCCCACTTCCAGTAATTGGTGTCATATGAGTGTTGGAGTTCATTGGCTTGAAAACCTTTAATCTGTTCCTCAAACCTCTCAACAATTCTCACATAATCTTTGATATCCTTTTCTAATCTCTTAAGGTCATCACTCATCTTCTGATTGTGATCCCTGTACCTTTTAACAGTGTCTATGCAAGTTTTAGAACAGAGATTAGAATTTACCTCAGATGGGAGATCAGATACTTCAGCCATAAGAGCTTGATTCTAGATAGCCTGTTCTGCTTGTTCACTCCAATCAAACCCCATTCCTTGTTGAGAAACAAGGGCTTGAGCAGAGTTTTTGTTGTTATTGAAGCCTCCAGATTGAGCTTGTTGGTGGTTGTTGTTGTGATACACTCCACTTCTGCATTCCCATGCAAAGTGTCCCTTCAGATGGCATTTGTAGCATTCCACCTTTGATTTATCAAACCCTGCTCCATCTTCTCTTCTTTGGGAGAAGTTGTTCCTTCTAGTTTTCTTTTTGAACTTCTTCACCCTCATGGAAAGCATGGCCATCTGCCATTTAATATCCATATCTTCCAGATCATCAAGAAAGGATTAAGGAGGAATTCCCATGACTGGCAAGAAAGGATTCAAACATAGAATCAATGCCTTTTTCTTGATTTGCTCCATTAGCAGCATTCACTGATTCAGGGTTAGTAGTAGAATCAATTGATGCTGATAGGAGTGCAGCATTATGAATATATCCAGAAGCCTTCTTCTTTGCCTCCACTTCAGCTTCAAATACTCTAAGATCATTGTACAGATCATCAAGTTCTTTTTCTTCCAACTGATCATTCTGTCTGAATGAAACATTGTACATGGTCCACTCATCTCCAAGAGACCTTAAGAACTTTCTGTTCACATCATCTTGATCAATCTGTACTCCCATAGTAGCCAGTTCACCAATCAGTTTGTTAAATCTGTCAAAAGTTTGAGTCATGGACTCATTCTTAGTTGACATAAAGTTTTCATATTGTTGCTTCAAGATTGCCTTTTGATTTCTTTTGGTACTTTTGGTACCAGAAAATCTCTTCTCTAGAGCATTCCAGAGCATCTGTGCATCAGTACAATTGCAGAATTGGTGCTGATATTCATTTGGAATGGCCAAGAGCAGTGTGCTTAAGGCTTTCATCTCTGTCTGCCTTGTCTTTCTGTCTGCATCCGTCTTTGGAGGGGTTCTTTTGCCATCTTCACCAATCTTCCCTGCATCAGATGGACCATTCTCAATGATGTCCCACATAGAGTAATCTGTGAGGAGAATGTATTGCTTGATTCTAATCTTCCACATGTCAAATTCATTCGATCTGAGCATTGGAACTTTTGAGACCAGAGTATTGTTTGATTCAACTGTGTTTTCCATAATGAATGAGATTTCTGAGAGTACTAGCTCTGATACCACTTGTCAGGATCTTAATTCTTAACAAGAATAAACACTCAGAAACAATATCAAAGGAGTTTGTGGAATAACACTTTGATATTCAATAATTAATGGAACACAGTAAATCAGAATAAGGACTTGCAAACTTTATTGAATGATTATAAAGTTACAAGATTCAACACACAACCTCAATATTGATGAACAGCCTCACCAATACGAATTCTACTTCTCTAGAATTAGGATTACAAACTTTGTGGTTGATTCTCTCTAGGAAAATAAAAACTCAGAATTCTAAAGTTAATCTCTATCAACTCTAATCTATTCTATATATATTGAAGATAAAATATAATTACATATATTAAAAGATCTTCAAAATAGTCTTCCATATTTATCTTCAAGCCTTCCATATTTATCTTCAAATAATCCAGCTGTCTTCATTCCACCCAAAATCTTCAATATCTCATAAGCATCATTAAGTTGATCCAGCAGTATTAACTCTTTAGCAATACTAACTCCAGCAGTACTAACTACTAGCAGTATTAAAATCTACTAGCAGTAGTAATCATGATGTACTGGCAGTAGTAATTCTGTTGTAGCAGCATTAACCATACTTAAGCATTTCTGAATTGCCCAACAATTTCCAACAAGGTTATTTTCGTTTCCATTCATTTAGTTGATCATTTATTCGTGTGTATTCTTTCGGTTTTACATATAATAAATCGAGATCCGGATACTCTAGAAACATTGAACTCTACTTATAATATGCTGAATTTTATTCTGAAATTTTCGTATTATTTGTAAAAATCATAACAAATCGCTCGTTTGTCGGATTAAGGTATACGATATGTTTTTGGAAACCTGAAGATGTCTTTTACAAACTGTTGTCACACGAGCAATATATGATTTTTATGCTAAGGTGGCTAAAATTTGGGTTTTCCGAAACTGGTCTCGTTTTAGACGAGAACAGCGCAACTGTTTTCGAAAAATTGTATAAAATCTATTTTCAATCCGATTCAGTCCACCCTCGATTCGTTAGAATCCTAAGACGTTTATTCAAAACTTTTGTTTAGATATATTTTTCTAAAACCTCTTTGAAGTACGAGGAAATATTGGATTTATAAACATGTAAAGTTCTGAAAATAGTACGACTCGATTTCAAAAAGTTGTAGGTGTGAAATTCCTAATCTGCGTTCGGATTTGCTTCACCATACGTTTTTGTTTTTAAATCTTTTGTGATAGGTCGTACATAAATTTATGTTAATGGGTTACGACACTCGTATCAATTAAAATCTTGTTCGATTCTAAGTCGTTCTAAAAAGTGTGTTCGAAATTATAAAGCGTTCAAGGGGAGCGGTCAATATTTTTATATAGTCAAATACCTTTTTGATTTGTTTTGTAATTAGTATGATTGGCTATTCATTTAGTATGATCACATGTGTTGTGACATACTTTTGAAGTTTATACGTAAAGGTGTACCGAGCTACTAACCACCTATGGGGGTACCATAGGTACGTCATTGTGGCACCGATGGCGTGACACCACCCGTGGCGGTGTGATCAGTCCACGGCGTCTCCTTTTGATTTTGTGTGCTCTGATGAGAGCTGACGTGGTGTGATGGGAGGCGTATGGGTCGACCCTAGTTTGTAGGGTGGATGACGGTGTAGTGCCCAACACCGCATCTCACATTATTTAGTACAGTTGGATGAGAATGTCCAACGTACGTGCCTATGTGGCTTATGTCTGACACTTGTTGTATCTGTTTATGTGTGACATGAAACTCAAGTGTATGCGTTTATTTGTTCGAGCTCGTTATGCAATCTTATGATATGATTTTGATTTAAGCTTCTCAGATTAGTTTGGTATTTAGTTGACAATATTTGTTTTGATTTGACAGTCTTAAACTTTGACAAAATTACTGTCTCGATATATGAATTTGGATTTATTCATTTTGTTATGACTTTTGATTAAGCAATTAAATTTGAGTTTTTTGGTCTAATTTCTTTTGGTTTCGTTTTCTTTGTTTTGGGGTATTAAAGTCTGTAGCTGAAGTTAGATGTGGAATGATTATACTCAATTTAGCTTTTGTAAACACTCAAAAATTCAAGGCTCTTGTCCAAAATTCAGATTTTTATTATATTCGGCATTGGGTTCGATTATTCGTTTGTTATCTATTATATCTGTGCACTGAGCGTTTGGGTCAGCCGCATTTCTTTGTTCGCGGCAGGTATTCGAAGGGAATCTAAAGAGTTTAAGGAATTCAGAGCTTCATCATATATAAGAGGTTTGTTGGTAAGAAGTTTTAGGTTTTATTAATGTTTTGATGTAAGTATTGGAAGAAAGAAAGTGTATCGTTCGAGACATTTATTATTTTTGATGGTGCTTATTTTAATCAAGGTTTAATAATGCTCTGTATGCTCTTGTTAGCAGTTTGTGTTAGGTTCAGACGTAACCTCCTTTTCCATATCGGGAAGGGGGTATTACATCTGTTGTCGCAAAACTTGTCTTCAGGTATTACGTCTAACTGTTTACATTAGAAAACATCAGCGATACTGAACATACTCAGTATTTGATCGTTGATAGTAAAACACTTTTACATATGAATGTTTACAAGAGAGATCATCAGTGATAGCTGAACATATTTAGCATGATCACTGATGATGAAACACTAATACGTAATATTAAAAGTAATTTTGACTAAGTATAGAAAAGGGTCTTTATCAAATCACTGAGAGAGTATGGATCAACAATCTCCCCCTATTTGATAATGACAAACTAACTAAAGAAAATTACTTTAAATAAGTCAAAATGAGGAACAATCAGGACTCATAACATACTTGTCCCAATTACTATTTTGAGGGTTCTTTTACAGTACTGATAGGGTTAAGTACTTCACTGAATTTTCATTAATTCAAAGAAAGAATTACAAGAGTGATGAAAATATAAAGTACAAGTGAAGAACTAACTACGGTAAGTCTAACTAATAGATTACAAGAATTAAGAGACTAATCTATCAGCTATCTAGATAAGACTTTAGAACCTTGATCATATAGTCAGGTACTTCTTCTCCTCTTTGCTTTCGATCTGATGATTCTTGATGAATAATTGTCTTGATCGGTTCAGTTGATGGAGAGAAGTTGCACCATAGACATAAAAGATCTTTGAGATGATTCCGAGGACAGATGGGAATCTCAGAGACTCTTTGAAATCTGAGTACCCATTCATCATCTCTGAAGAAGATTCCATGAGGATCATTAAGTACTTGCCCGGGAATATATGGTCCACCAGGAGGCAGGGATAAATCTAGAACTGAGAGATCAGGAGGAGGTCCTGTGACCCAGATTATACTAGCATATAATACACACAATCATATTGAACAACACATTTGTATTAGATCAAATCACATATTACAATTTAGTTACAAATCTAACATAAAGTCATATATCTCACGTTGTGTTCTCTGTATGCGAGTTCTTACTAATCTTCAATATGTGTCTAATGTGCGTGCGTGTCTACAAATCTAACAGGAACCAAAACTATTTATACTAAGTCAACTCATGTTGACTTTACAACCAAACCCTTGAACTATTACACAAAGACAAACTAGACCCTCACTTTTAATCTTGAATACAATATTAGTCTAACAATCTCCCCCTTTGGATTCAAGATTAAAAAAAATTTGACAATAATCTTCAGGTCTTCTTATCTTCAAAAAAATCTTCAGCATTAACTCTTTTTCAGCTTTGATCTTTCATAGCTTTGACATCTTCATCAACCTTCAATAATATTTGAAACATATCTTCCCCTTTTGATATCTTTCACTTTGACTTTTCAAACAACTTTGTCTTCAAAAATCTTCATAACTTTGTATTCTTCAAAACCATGACATTCTTCATCTTTACTTTCTCTTTCTCAATCAACCATATAACATTTGATTCATCTCCCCCTTTCATTACATATTCTGAAGTTTGACTTTAAAATTCAACTTTCAATCTGACTTTGTACAATCATCTTCCCCCTTTCTTGATTCAAACTTTAATCATCTGAACTTGAACTTTGATTTATCTCCCCCTTTTTAATGATTTGTAAGAATCAAAATCATTAAAACTCTTCAAGCTTAGATTCTTCTTTGGAATATCTCCCCCAAATTAACTAATATGCACAGTCTTCATGATCTCTCCCTTTGATTCATCTGATCTGAATGAGCCGTCAATTCATGAATGTATGCATCTGAATCTTTTCAAATTCAGACAAATTAGGAGTTGTAACCCTGAATCAACAGATGAAATAGTTAGAAATGCCTGTCAGTAGCACAAAGCCACTGTGTACAACGAATGTACAATATAAGGAGCTTGAAGTGATGTTCACTCCCCAGGACTTCCATCCAATCATCGAAAAACACAAGGTATTTTCTATGAATGTTCTGACAGAAAAACAAATTTTATGTGTGCTCGTGCTTGTGTATGAAATAATTATCACAATGATTGTGTTTCATAAGGCTCAAAGTATGTAAACCATTGAGACAACAATGATTATACATAGACTCATATGTTCATGAGAAAGTGTCGAAGGTGGGGCAACTTTCCTTCTTTTTCAATATCAGTATCTTTCAAATGAAGAACCAATAGATTATGTGTTGCATCCCCAGAAAATGTGAAACATTCTCTTTTTGAGAAAAGAATGAGTAGCTGGTGGGGTGCTTGCAAGAGATCTCATGGGCTCATTGCCTTTTTCAATGATGGTCACCAAAGAATGTGAACCAATTAGATTATGTGGCTGCCCGTCTTAGAAAGAAGTTTGGTGCAGAGTCTGATATTCTTTTACTCTGTTCTCTCATCCTCTTTCTTTTAAACATTTAAGCTCACATCTAACCAATCTCTCATTTCCATTTTACCTCTTCACACACCAACACTCAGTCTTTTTACCCCTCTCCCCTCAATCACTCAGGGAATACTTCCTGTTAGGAAACACTGGTTATCGTGAATCCATGGAAGTTCTTTGAAGCTCAAACATCGAATCCCATGTATTGTCCTAAAAAGAATGTAATGTCTCAATGATTTTCTTGTCATTAAAGCACAAGAAATTAATGTCAGTGAATGTATGCTCATCAAAAATCAGAATGAAATTTGAGCATTTTAAGCATTTAAGATTTCTCAAAACTTTTTATATGAATGAATAATCATGAAAGAATAGAAATGTTTTGAGAATCTGACAATGATTAAGATCAGATCAAGTTATCATGAAGAAAAATAATAAGGGAAATCAAAGACGTAAGATGTTTATATGAATAAAATATAAACATATGTTCAATGAAAGCACATATAATGATGAAATGACGTTTGATTCAAACAACATTGAATAGCAAACGGGAGTATTACCATAGAAAGATTTAACTTTTGATACATGGTAATAATAAAGTCAAAAAAAAATGTACTGAACCGTTGTGTATGAATCCTTGACAAAATATATGAAAAGAAAATACATATTTTTCTTTAAGAACACATGGTCAGATAAGCGTTTAAGTATCCAAAAATCATTTAAAAACACACTTCTCAATTCATGAAAAACATTTAAAGAATGTGAAGTGGTTTGAACATTTAAAAACCATTTTTCACAAGTGAAAGTTGTTCATCTTTCAACAAGTGATGAAGTGTAAGGTAAAGAAAAATATACCTTTAACCTCACTTAGACAAAAACCTCAGATATCCTCCCCCTCGATACCTGTAAAAAGTTAATTTATTAGAAAAATATGATAATGATAGTATAAAACAGTTATATCTCCTCCCCCTCAAAGATATAGCAGTTAACTTCTCTAACTCCCCCTCAAATTAAAAACTTCTAGAAAATATTTTATCTAATTAGCATCCTTCAGAAGAAAACATTTGAGTACGGGTATTGAACATAAGTATTCAAAAACCATGATTACTTATTCTCCGGTGAGAATAGTAATGATCAGTTTTACCAATGACGTACGGGTTCTGATCTGATGTAATCAGAAACCAATGTCACAAGAATGATAACCTGCAAGATAAAAGATTTTGGTAATCATTGAAAAATGATTCCACTTTCGTCAGTAAAGATGAATAATAGACACTGTTCATGAATTCCAAGACATAAACCATTAAAGCTCAAAATAAGATATATTCCCCCCTTGAATCATGTAACGGCATTTAACATACCTAGTTTGCTGACTAGAAAGGTAAACCTTTTTTCATCCAACGGCTTGGTGAACAGGTCAGCTAACTGGTAGTCAGTTTGCACGAAGTGCATCTCTATATCGCCCTTGTCTACATGATCCTTGATGAAATGATATCTCACATCGATATGTTTTGTCTTTGAGTGTTGCACTGGATTAGCTGTTATAGCTATCGCGCTCTTTGAATCGCAATAGATAGGAACTCGTTGGTAGGAATATCCAAAATCCTTTAATTGTGTCTGCATCCAAAGGACTTGTGAACAACAGCTCGCGACAACTACATATTCAGCCTCGGCGGTAAAAGTGGATACACAATTCTGTTTCTTTGACGTCCAACTTACCAACTTGTCACCTAAAAATTGACACGCTCCAGAGGTGCTCTTACGATCCATCTTACACCCTGCATGATCAACATCTGTGTAGGCAGTTAAATCAACACTCGAACCCTTAGGATACCAAAGACCTAACTCGGGAGAGCCTTTGAGGTACCTAAGTATTCGTTTCACAGCGACTAGGTGTGATTCCTTCGAGTTAGCTTGATACCTAGCACAAAAACATGTGGCAAACATAATATCCGGTCTACTTGTTGTTAAGTACAGTAATGAACCAATCATGCTACGGTACATCTTTTGATCTATTGATTTACCAGATAAATCAGCATCTAATAGTGTACCCGTTGCCATTGGTGTTTTCATCACTGACCTTTCAGTCATGTTAAACTTTTTCAGGATATCTCTGATATATTTGATTGATTAATGAAATTGCCGTCAGGTAACTTTTTCACTTGAAGACCAAGAAAGAAAGTCAGTTCGCCCATCATTGACATTTCAAATCGAGATTCCATGATTTTCGAAAAGTTTTTACAAAATTTAGGATTTGTAGAACCAAAAATAATGTCATCCACATAGATCTGAATTAGAATCATATCCTCACCTTGTTTCTTCAGAAAGAGAGTAGTATCGATAGTACCTTTCTTGAATCTGGAAGCAAGTAGAAATTGGGTTAACATTTCGTACCAAGCTCTCGGTGCCTGTTTGAGTCCATATAAAGCCTTGTCTAGTACATAGACATAGTTTGGGTGTTTTGGATCAATGAAGCCTTCAGGTTGAGAAACATAGACTTCTTCATGCAGAATCCCATTCAAGAAAGCAGGTTTGACGTCCATCTGATAGACTGTAAAATTCTTGTGGGCTGCGTATGAAAGAAATATCTGAATAGATTCAATCCTTGCAACAAGAGCAAATGTTTCATCATAATCAATCCCCTCCTGTTGACAATACCCTTTTGCAACCAGGCGAGCTTTATTTCGAACCACAATTCCTGCTTCATCTATCTTGTTTCTGAAGACCCACTTTGTACCAATTACAGATTTGCCTTTAGGTAGTGGTATAAGTCGCCAGACCTTGTTCCGCTCAAATTGTAGAAGCTCATCTTGCATGGCTAACATCCAATCAGGATCACGTAAGGCTTCTGATGCTTTCTTCAGCTCAAGGGAACTAAAGAAATTCGAGTAAAGACAAAAATTAGCAGATGTCTCCCGCGTTTTCACACCACTGTGGATATCACCAATTATGTTGTGTAGGGGATGATCTCGTGTCCACCTTGTAGTACTTGGAATTGGGTAAATAGTGATCTGCGTGTTCTCTTCATCATATTCATCGTATACAACAGTTAAGTTCAAATCAACCTCAGATGTACTCGGGACATCTTGTACAGTTTCTGAAGTAAATAATTCTGGAGCCATTGAAGAAGTGCTCGGAACTTCTTTTCCAGAACTTGTATCTGCAGGAACAGATTCAATATTAGTATCTTCAGAAATAACAGGTGTAATTGTACCTGATGAGATTGTTGTGACATTCTCAGAGGGTCCGGAAATATCTTCAGTTTTGATTGGAACCTCTGAACTTGATGCGGATATATTTGATTTGTCAAAATCTGCACAAATATCCATAAAAGCATCAAAGAAAAGTAAATCTAACTCAGATGTTACATGTGATGAGTTAGAAGACTTAGCCTATGACGATTCGGGTTCTATTCTGTCATGAATAGAAGCCTTCTGTTTTAGCTTGAGTTCTGAACTGCAGTGTTCAGAATTCAATGTTGATGTTATATCGAAAGACACATTCATACTCTCCATGATTGTCTTGGTTCTGCTATTAT
The DNA here is from genome assembly GCA_954870635.1 of Arctium minus. Classification (NCBI taxonomy): domain Eukaryota; kingdom Viridiplantae; phylum Streptophyta; class Magnoliopsida; order Asterales; family Asteraceae; genus Arctium; species Arctium minus. The sequence goes on from OX941084.1 coordinate 52,218,606, forward strand.
AGATCAGATAGGCTTTAGATGTTAAAGAATAACCAATGAATATTTGATTGTTACAGTGCCATTCGTTAAAGATCTGTGTCCTCTGATGAATCCGGTAAGCTCAGAATTTGCAAAATTCACAGTTCCGACAGGTTCCTCAACATAGTTGTGTAGAAGATGCTTAAATCATGTCATATGGCGCGAGCATCCTGAATCTATGTACCACATATGTGAGGCCTGCAAAAAGAACAAATTACTTCTTCTTAGGTACCCATATCCAAATGGGTCCTTTTTGGTTAGCTTTTTGAAATTTATCTAAATCATCTACCTTCTCCTTGATACGCCATTCATAGCGAGGCTTAGGTATCCATTTCCATACCATTTTAACATTAAGCTCATGAAACTTTTGAGTTTTAGAGTAAAAATCATTCTTAGCACGAAAGACTTTGGCATGTTGTGTTGACGATTTTGAAACATGTTTAGCACGAGATGTTTTTCTAGCAACTTTAGTCTTAGGAGGAATGGTGTGAGTCGTAAATGAATTGTCATGACAGTGTTTGCAAATAAAATTCTTACGAACAAATGTCAAAAGTTTTGATTTATCCATAGAAGTACAATCAGTCATACATCTTTGACATTTGCGAACGTTCGAATTTGTACATGACAAACTACCACTATCACTGACAGTACATTTATTATCAACAACTTTATTTTCACTAACTATTTTCTCCACCCATTCTCCTTTAACTGTTTGCTTTTTCATATCTGAAACAGAAAATGAAATCTTGTCAGTTTTCTTCTTAGAAGATGATTTTAGCTTTGAAGTATTAGAAGCTTCTCCTTTTTCAAAAATGCTAGGAGGATATTCAGGAGTAGTTGTGTTAACAACAGAGGTTTTAGAAGTAACGGTCTCAAACTCCGGGTTAGAATGAACATTCCAGTTCTGAGACTAAAACATCTTTTTCTCTTTTAAGTTTTGTTTAAAAAAATCATCTTTCAACACATTTAACTCTTTAGAGAGTTATTTGTTTTCTTCAGAAGACTTGTCAAGTTTGAATCTGAGATCATTGTTCTCATCTTCCAACTCTTCAATAATCTTTTGAAGATCTGTGATTTGTTTTTCAAAATTAGATGTTTGATTCAGCTTAGAGTTTGATTCCAACTTCTCTATAATAGGCACAGGGTCTGAAGCATTCATCATATCTGTAAAAAATCTCCTCAGTCATATTCTTTGAAAAATCATATTTAATGCTTTGATTCGTGATATTTTCACACTTATCAGTCTTAGTCTCTTTTGGTAATTCAGAAATGACTGATTCGGATATTGAAATTTGATTCTCAACATCAGTTTCTGAGTCAGACTCATCATACTGACACTGAGTTTCATGAATATTTGTTTCAACGTTGGTTGATTCTGTTGGTGAACAAGTAGAAAACAATGATTGAAATTCAACAAATTCAGGTTTTCTAGTTTTATAACTCTTGTTCAATTCATTGTATGAAAAACCAATAGATTTAAAACTTGAAACGGAATCAGCACAACTTGATGTATCATCATCAATCACCTCTTTTCCTTTTAAAGAAATATTAGACTTCAGAGTTTCACTTTTAACAAAAGTAATAAAATTATCACGAATATCCGGGTTTTTCTTAGGAGTTGAGCCCAGTTTATCAAAGTTATACAAATTTTCTGGCGCTCTTTTCAAAACATCGTTTTCCTCAAAACCTAAACCCGTTTTAGCATTGTAGAAACGGACATCTTGGAGTTTATTTGTTAAAAGATTCAATGTCTGCTCAGCTGTCCACTTTTCAGATTTAAATTCTCCAGTTGCTTAATTTTGCAATAAGCCTCGTTGCGTTCCTGAAAACAAGCTTCAAATTTGATCTTAAAATCACCTTTTTCAGCATTTAAATTAACAAGATCTCTTTCAAGCTCAGTTATTTTTTATTTTCAAACATCTTTGTCCTTTTTCAAAACATCTTTTTCAGATTCTTTCTCGTCAACGACAACTTTCAATAATGCATTTTCATCACGAAAATTCATCATTGTTTGTCTTTCAGTACTAAAGGGGTGCTTGGGATTTCTTATTAAAGGTGCTTATTAACTTATTGCATTTTCAAACAACAAATAAGTTGTTTTGAGTGTTTGGATTAAAAACTCCTTATGACTTTTCCACCCCGCTACTAAGCAGTTTTTGATAAGTCATTCCCAACTGACTTATTTGAAACTCCTTATTAACTTATTTAACCAAATTACATATTTGCCCCATCTTTCTATAAGTTCATAAGCACTTTACAAATAAGCATAAGTTAATAAGCACTTTTACAAATAAGCAAAAGTTGTTTTAAATAAGCAATTCCATACACCCCCTGAGTTTGACTTTCAAGCTTTCAAACTCTTTTTCCATAAAATTGATCTGAGCCAGTAAAGATTGAACAAGTTCAGAGTTTGATTGAGTACTCACCTCGGAATCACACTCAGATTGGTCAAAAGATGATTCAGCTTCTTCATTGACTTTGGCCATCATGCATACCTGAGTGAAATGCGCTGTTTCATCATCAGAACTCTGGAAGAACCAGTTTTCCTCCTCGGCCATCAGTTCTTTTCCATCTTCTACCTTCTTGGCGATCAGTGATTTCTTAGCGTAGTACTCTGAGTTCTTTGTACGCTTGAACTTGCATTCCTTAGAGAAATGGCTAGGTTTCCCACGATTATAGCACCTGCCATACTTTGGCTCAGTTTCTTCTTTCTTTCCTTCTCTCTTCTCTTCTCTTTTCTCTTCTTTCTTCTCATCTCTTTTCTCATCTTTCTTTCCAAACTTTTTCTCGTACCTTAGCTTGTACTTGTCTTTCTTGTATCCCTCATACTTTGGCTTTGAGAATCTTTTCTTTCCAAAGCTTCTTTGAAACTGCTTTGTGATGAGAGCAAGATTATCAGCAAACCTCTGAATATCTTCATCATAATGTTCTTCAGCTTCAGAAGAGGAGTCATCAGAACTTGATTCAGTGAGTTCTGTTAGAAGAGCTCTGGATTTCCTTGACTTGTGTTTTGATGAGGAACTGGACTTGGAACTTGATCCTTTCTTTCGTTCAGATAACAAGGCAAGTGAATCTTTGACTATCTTCTTCTCTTTACTGAGTTGTTTTACCTCATCCTCGTGTTGAGATAATGTAGTGAAGTTGTCATTCACGTCTTCCCGTGCCATGTCTTTTGTCATCTGAATATTGATTGCATAGCTTTTCCACTGAGGATTCAAGTTTTTAATGAACTTGTAGTTTATCTCTGATTCAGTCTTGTTCATTCCATTCCTTCTCAAGTCGTTTAGGATAACATTGAAGCGAGTATACGTATCCAGAAGAGTCTCTCCTTCCTTTGCATGAAAGCCTTCATAAGTGTTTATGCTCTGGTTCAACTTTGCTTGTACCTGAACTATCTTTCCAATTCGTCCCACATGGCTTTTGCAGACTTCCTACTATCTACATGGTTGTAGATGTCATTTGGGATAGCCATAGTCAGATAAATCAGGGCCTCTTCATCAATTTTGTGAAGCTCCTTTTCTCTTTCACTGTAATATTGGTATGGCCTTGGGACATAACGAACTGGAATTTCAGGTGATGTCTCAGTTGCAGCCTGTCCAGGTACTGTGACTACTGGTTGTACTGGACCATCAATGATAGACTTCATGTAATTCATATTCTTATGATTTAAGAACTGGGTCATCCTCCGCTTCCACTGAGAATATTCTCCGATTGACAAGACCGGAGGCTTCGATTGTGATCCCATTGAAAGTAATTCTTTCGACATGATGATAAGATGTGTTATCCTGCATACAACAAAAGTATAAGCTAGTAATGATCTTTAAACCCAATCAATTTGAGAAAAACTGAAAAAAATATTCAAAAAATGAAATTTCTAAAAATTCCAAGTTCAGAATTCGCAAACAGCCTTAAAACAAGAAGAATTCGCAATTCAATAAAAAAAACAAGTTCAGAATTCGTAAACCTCATGAAATTTGCAACACAAAGCTGAGGAATTCGCAAAGTCAGGAATTCACAAGCAAGAGAGAATAAACAATGAACAATTCGCAAACCTCTCTTCTGCGAATTCTATACTTAAGAACTTTTTCAAAAACACAATTCGCAAAACAATCAAGAATTCATAAGAAAAATTCGTAAAGTACAGAGACACGAATCCTTTACTTAGAAAATTTTTGCAATTTCAGAAAAACTTTTCGTAACACATACGAATTCTTGACTTGGAAATTTTTTGAAAAAGCATTGCGAAATCCTTAGAATTCGTTACACTCAGTGATGCGAAATCCAACTTTTCGCTATAGACACAGAAGCGAATTCTTCAGAATTCGTAATAGACACAATAGCGAATTTTGACTTAAACTTTTAAAAACACAACTTTTCGCAAAATCAACCTTTACGAATTCTAGCTTTTCGTTACAGAGAGAGATACGAATTCTGTCCTTATAAGATTTAGAAAAACAATTGCGAATTCTTCTATAATTCGTAATATGAACTGATGCGAATTATTTACTTAAAGAATTCAGAAATGAAATTCTGCGAAAATATGTATGCGAATTCTGTCAAGTTAGCGAGTTCTTCATACGAATCCTATAAATCTTGCGAGTTCTTGACTACTTAGTCCAAAAATATCGATTTTGATCCAGAAATCGATCCAGAACTCCAAATCCAAGGCTATAACTTCACATAATCAACAAGATTAGTCCAAAGAACAATCCAATGCAAACTTATAATCCAATTTACACATTTACACAATCAATTCAATCAAACAGTAAGACAATACTCGTTCGACCACAAACTTAAAAAATCTCAAAATTCACGATTAAAAAATGTTTTTCTTTGCCTTTTATTCCGATAGAACTGTTCTAAACCACTATTCGACCACTAATCCATCATCAATTTCAACAAAAACTCACCTTTTATGCAAAAATCCAATCAACACAGTTTTACAGAACTCGACTTTTTTTTAGAAACTCAAATCGTTGGATTACAAACCTCTGATACCAATTGTGACCCAGGTTATACTAGCATATAATACACCCAATCATATTGAACACACATTTGTATTAGATCAAATCACATATTACAATTTAGTTACAGATCTAACATAAAGTCATATATCTCACGTTGTGTTCTCTGTATGCGAGTTCTTACCAATCTTGAATATGTGTCTAATGTGCGTGCGTGTCTACAAATCTAACAGGAACCAAAACTATTTATACTAAGTCAACTCATGTTGAATTTACAACCAAACCCTTGAACTGTTACACAATACAAACTAGACCCTCACTTTTAATCTTGAATACAATATTAGTCTAACAGGTCCGAACAATGCTTCCTTTGAAAATTTGATGGAGGTGTCGTTTCTGATTGCAGCGACATTTTCAGAGGAGGAAGAAGCAGGTTTTCTTTTGATTTTCCTTGGCTTAGAAGGAAGAGCAGATGGCACTTTTAAGACTGTAGTGACTCTGTTGATGAGGGCATCTAGGATGCCTTCGACATAGCCTCTGTAGGTTGACTTTGATTTCTTCAGCGTATCCTTGAACTCTAGCCATTCCATGTAGCCAAAACTCTCAAGCTTTGAGACGAACATTGCCTTTGAGCTTGCATCCTCTCTGGTTATCTCCATGGTTACAGAAGTTCGATCTTTCTTCTTTCTTCAGAGATGACAACGGCTGTTATTTTCAGTGGGTCAGAACGATAGTCGACTTTTTGCTTACACCATTCGACTGAGTTATCGCTGGCCTCTTGTTCTCTTGAACGCTCCTCTTTAATTTCCTTTTGTAGTGCATCTTGAACTTCCACTGGATTTTTCTTTAATCTTTTATCTTTGACCTGAGAAGATTGAACCTTAAGAGCAAGAGTTGCATCTTGTTGACATTCTGCAATCAACTTCTCAGCTCTGATGGATTCTTCTGTCTCAGCTTCAGTTAGGAAGTCAATTTCTTTGGACGAGGATTGAAGAGGGATTTTCAGCCGTTGACTCTCCAGATGAGAGATCATCTCTGTTCTTTTATTCAGTTCTTCCTCTGACCAATGAGTTGGTCTAGAGGGCCTTACTGGGTGGAGCAGGGCTTCTTCTTCTTCTTCTTGTTCATCAATCTCACTGAATGAGATTGGGATTATTTGTTCTTCAGCTGTAGGAGTTGGGATTATTTGTAGTTTGTTTCCTTTAAGCAGGGGAGAGAACTGTCTGGACATGAAGTGAAAAAAGAGACAGGGGTGTAGTAGGTATAGAAAGAGATAGGTACGATGGAAAGGCATACCTGAGAAGGATTTTCCCCCTCATATTGTGAGACAATGTTCAGGTTTCCCATGGCAGCTATACCCTTCTGCTTGCCTTGGGAAGGAGTACCTAAAGTTGTTTCATTTCTCTCCCCTGCTTCTTTTATGACAACTTCCTTCGAAGTTGTTGCTGAAGTGACGTTAACAACTGAGAACCAGAGAGATTGGTCCTCCTCATCGTCGTCATCGTCATCATCAGCTGGTTGATCCTTCTCTTGATCATGAAGATCAAGATCTTCATCATCTTCCTCGTCCTCCTCCTCTTCTTCTTCCTTATTTAGAATCTGAGCAAGTGAAGAAGAGGGAGGGGCTTGATCAGCAACCTTCTCCCCCTCAACATGAGAGGGAGGTTCTTCCGCTTGGACCTCAGCAGCAGCTTCCTCAGCATTTTCTTCTTCTAGGAATTTCTCCCCCTCTTTGTCATTATCAGCATGGGGGAGTTCAGCAGTCTGAGGATCAGTTTTAGCGGTGGCCAGAGACCGGACTTCAGCCTCCAAGCGTTCCAAACGGCCTTCGATAACAGGGATATCCGAAGTAGCCTGATGAATGAATTCAACGGCTATATTCTAGGAAGTGCGATCGTTCTCTGTGAAAGAAGATATGGGCACTGGAGTTGGTTCATTCAGCTTGGCGAGGACCTTTTGTAGAATGGAGGTGCAAGAGTCAATCTTTCTTGATAGGTCTTGAACATTATTATTGAGGGTGTTGAAACGTCTCTGAATGAGTTGGACTTGTTGATGAGTTCCAACAAGGTCGTCCTTAATCTTGATAATGTCTTCCTGAACAGATGTGATAGAAGAATCAACTTTTGAGGAAGAGGCAGCAATCAACTTATTCAGCTCTTCACCAACTTGATTCACAGTGATGGTAGATTTTTTTACAGAGGTGGTGAGAGATTCCACCTTGTCAGCAAGGTTGTTGACATGAGCGTCAACAGTTGCCAAATTAGGACCTCCAAGTAAAGTTAGTGGATGAGCACAACGTTGCTCAGGATTATATGGAGAGATGGGAGTTGTGTATAGGGCTTTAGGAGTACCTGAATTATCAAACATGTTGAAGAAGTGCAAATCTCCTTCAAAATTTTGATTATCAGGTCCTATGGGTGCAACTTGAGGTTGTTGTGAAAGAGATGGAGGGTTAGAGACCAAAGAAATAGTAGGAGGAGTAATGGGGATAGAAGAAGTTTGGATAGTGGGAATTACCTCAGTTTGTTGGGGAGGAACTGAGGAGATGGGGGTTGTCATTGGTGTAGTGTCATCGATTGTCATCACTGGTACGGTTGTTGTAGTAGCTGCAGAGGATGTGGAGGAAATACCCACGAATGCATCTAAAGTAGTTTGTTGAGAAACTATTTCAGGAATAGAACCCGAAGGGTTGGTCTCCTTGGTCTTTCTGGCTTTCTTTGAGGGACCAGAGAGAGCAGTCGATGGTCATTTGGAAGTGGTAGTAGCGGCAGGGTTAGCAGGAGAAGGAACCTCCTGCGTGGCCACTGAAGACGAAGAATGGAGAGAGAGGCGAGAGCGGAGGGTTGAAAGACTTACCTCGTTGGCGACCGGCTTGATGTCGAGCGTTCGCTGACCCACATTTGAAAAAGTACCACCAGGAGAAGTTGGGTACTTTTTAACGTAGAGGAAGTGTAGGTAGGCGCAGATGAAACGCACGTATGGGATATTGGGATCCCTCTCCGTCTTTTCAATATTTGACTTCAGATCGTCAAAGATGGCACCAGCGTAGTCAAAGTGTTTACTAGCGATGACCGAGTACCCCATATGGAGCTGAACCTTGCTCGCTTGATCCAGGGAGCCGATCTTCCCACTCATACTCTAAATTATATGGGAGAATATGTAGTTGAGTTGGGAAGGCATGTTAGCCTTTTGAATCTTTGTCAGTCGTTTGTTGGGAATCGTGGAGCGAGGTTTGTAGTCCAAACAATATTCCATGTCATCCAAGAATTGGATGAGCTCAGCGTCAGTGGGGAGTGCGTCAAAACCAACTTTGGTCTTTTCAGGGAATTGCAAAGCTTTGCGCACACCATAAGCAGTAAGGAGGCTTGAACCCAATTCAATGGTGAAAGAGATGGCAGGGACCACTTCACCCTTTTTGTTGGTGATGGAGGTCTCTTCAGCGGTGAACCAAAACTGTTGCAGAAGTGTTTTGGATGGTTTTGGGTCCACAGTGAGAGCGTAAGCAATGCAATACTGCTTCATAAAGGCAGTTGCATCCACCAAATGTGGGTATTTCACAGCATCGAAGTCCAACCTGGCAAGATGGTTGTTCTTGGGAACCTCTGATTCAGTGATGGTGAATTTGACGTTCTTTGAAGCAATGAGAGGTGCTTGGACCATTTTTGTTAATCTTTGAAGATATGAAGATTTGACTGGTTTTTGTTTGCTTGAATGCCTTGAGAGTGTTTTTCTTGCTTGAGAAGTTTTTCAGAAAGTGTAAAAAGATAAGAATGAAAAAGGCATTCTTTTTATATGAGAAGAGAGAGAGAATGAGTGAGGCAGGAAAACAAATGCTCATCATGACATGGACACGTCCTATGAAGTTGATTGGATAGAAGGGCAACGGACGAACGTGACAGAGAAAAAGGCATGTCATGGATTGTCGGTTCAAATGACATCATAGGAGAGAGAAAGAAAACGTGTCATTTGTCCTTTTTGAAATTATCTCTGAAGAAAAGTCAGAGATAGGTCAGTGATTAAAGATTTGATTTTGGAAAAAGCCTTACTAAATGAGTATTTAGTGATTGAGAGTGATAGAACATACCTGAGAGTCAGAGATGTTTGTTCAGAGAGTAAGTGATGAAGGGGAACTCAGTATTACTAACATAATGCATGAAAGATGAGGAGTCACTCTTCAAGATTCAACATTCCAAGCTCACTGATGAGAAAGTTGAATCTTGTCTCATCAAGAGGTTTGGTGAATAAATCAGCGAGCTGATAGTCAGTGGGGATAAAGTGGAGTTCAATATCACCATTCATAACTTGATCTCTGATAAAATGATATCTGATCTCTATGTGTTTTGTCTTTGAATGTAACACTGGATTATTGGCTATAGCGATAGCACTAGTTCTGTCGCAATAGATTGGAATTTTTGATAGCTGAAGGTCATAGTCTAATAGTTGATTTCTCATCCATAAGACTTGAGCGCAACAACATCCAACGGCTACATATTCAGCTTCAGCTGTGGAAGTGGACACTGAAGTTTGCTTTTTACTCGTCCAACTTACCAACTTTCCTCCCAGAAGTTGACATCCACCAGTGGTGCTCTTTCTATCAAGTTTACAACCTGCAAAATCACTATCTGAATATCCAATTAGATCGAACCTTGAGTCTTTGGGATACCAAATACCGAGGTTAGGAGTTCCTTTCAGATATCTGAAGATTCTCTTGACAGCGATCAGATGGGATTCCTTGGATTCAGATTGATAGCGTCCACACAGACATGTAGAGTACATGATGCCAGTTCAGCTCGCTGTAAGATACAGCAGGGAGCCTATCATTCCTCTATAGGCAGTGAAATTAATAGGTTTTCAGCTGGATCCTTGTTTAATGTCAGAGGAGGTGCCATAGGAGTTTTCATCGCTGAAGTTTGAGTTAGATCAAACTTTTTCAGCATATCTTTAACATACTTACCTTGGTTGATAAAAGTACCTTTTTTAGTTTGTTTAATCTGAAGACCCAGAAAGTACGTTAGCTAACCCATCATACTCATTTTGTATTCTTCCTTCATTCTTTCAGTGAAACGAGTACACAAGGATGAGTTAGTAGAATCAAATATTATGTCATCGACATATATTTGCACAAGGATAATGTGACCTTTTATCTTTCTGAAAAATAGGGTATTATCAGTTTTACCGCGTTCAATTTTTTAGAGATAAGAAAAGATGAGAGAGTGTCATACCAAGCTCGAGGAGCTTGTTTTAGACCATAGAGAGTCTTATCCAATTTATAAACATAATTTGGATGCTTAGGGTCAGAGAACCCTAGGGGTTGTTCTACATAGACTTCTTCATTCAGCATTCCATTTAGGAACGCTGATTTTACATCCATTTGATATATACAATGAACTCTTGGTAAACTGCATAAGATAAGAAGAGTCGAATTGCTTCGAGCCTAGCCACAGGGGCAAAGGTTTCATCATAGTCTATGCCTTCCTCTTGTCTGTATCCCTGAGCAACAAGTCTAGCCTTGTTGTGGGTTACAGTTCCATGTTCATCCAACTTGTTTCTAAACACCCATTTGGTGCCTATAACAGTTTTATCAGATGGTCTAGAAACGAGATTCCAAACTTTGTTTAAAATAAACTCAGTCAGCTCTTCTTGCATACCTCTGACCCATTTTGGATCTTTGAGGGCATCATCATTCTTCTTTAGCTCTATTAAAGAAATAAAGTTGACAAAGAGACAGATATTACCTGAATTTCGTCGAGTCTGAATAACTGGGTCAGGATCACCAAGAATTTGATCTATGGGGTGATCTTTTGTCCATCGCTGAGCAGGAGAATGATCGCTCACTTCAGGAGTTGGATCAACAATAGGAATGTTCACTGATGAAGAAGCTTGAGGTTCATCAGCATTTAACTGTTGAGAGTCAGACAGTCCATTGTTTTCTGAGAGGTTTTCAGACGAGGGAAGATCTAATGGAGGGAGTGTATTTAGGGGCTCAGCTGAAACCCATGAGGTGGATTCAGCGTTAGGTGGGATAATGGTTGGATCATCATCAGCAGCTGGATGATTTGTGTGCTGATGGTTTGAGAAGAAAGGTTCAATTTCTCTGTAATGAGAAAACATCCAAGCATTTAGTTCTTCATTTTCAGCGATGGGTTTAAAGTTCGCTAAACGGGTTTCATCAAAGGTGACATGAATTGTTTCTACAGTTTTTCTTCTCTTGTTGAAAACTCTGTAGGCTTTGGAGATAGAAGAATATCCAAGAAATATTCCATCATCAGCTTTTGGATCAAACTTTCCAATTGAATCTTTGTTGTTTAGAATGAAGCACTGACAACCAAAGATATGAAGAAAACTGATAGAGGGGTTTCTTCCATGAAATAGTTCATAAGTTGTCTTTCCAAATCGCTTTACTATCAGCGATCTGTTTTGAGTAAAGCATGTATTATTAACAGCTTCAGCCCAAAATTGAGTAGGGAGATGAGAATCGCTGAGCATTGATCTGGCAGCTTCAATGATTGTTCTGTTTCTTCTTTCAGGGACTCCATTTTGCTGAGGCGTTCTTTCTGAGGAAAAGTTGTGAGAAATTCCCTTGTCCTCAAAGAAATTGTTCATAGAACTGTTTTTTAATTCATTTCCATGATCACTTCCTATTGAACGAACAGTAAGATTGTTCAGCACCTCCATCTTTTTAACAAAGGATATTAGTTCTTCTGTAGTTTCACTCTTGCAGCGAAAAAAGATAACCCAGGTTTAGCGAGAGTATTCATCTACAATGACAAGTGTATATTTCTTTCCAGCTATGGATTGGATATTGACAGGGCCAAACAAATCCATATGCAAGAGTTGAAGAGGACTTGTCACTGAGGAAACTTGTTTAGATTTGAAACTAGCCTTCGTCTGTTTTCCTTTTTCACATGTTGAACATAGAGATTCCTTAGCATATGAGTGCTGAGGAAGACCAGAGACCAGCTCCTTAGAAGAGAGAGAATTAAGGGTTTTGAAGTTTAGATAAGAAAGCCTTTTATGCCATAGCCAGTTGACATCAGAAGAGCCTTTAGAAAGAAAACATACGTTTTCAGTGGTAGTAGAGTCCATATCTATTACATAGACATTTTCCTTACGATAACCACTGAGATCAAGTTTTCCATTCTCATTTACCACTGAACATGCTTTCTTAGTAAAGAGAACTTCATAGTCTTTGTCACATAGCTGACTGATGCTTAGAAGATTGTGCTTCAGTCCGTCTACGTAAGCGACTCCTCTGAAGGTAGTTGTCCCATTGTTGAGGACACCAAACCCTCGGGTATATCCTTTTCCATTTCCACCAAAGGTCACTGAGGGACCTTTTTCTTCCTTGTATTAAGTTAGCAGGTCTTTTTGTCCTGTCATGTGATGAGAGCATCCACTATCAAGATACTAGATGCCCTTTGATCCCTGCAAACATAAGGAAGATTAAGCTTTGTTTGGCACCCACTTTTCAATGGGTCTTTTAGGGTTAGTGGAGATGGAAGGTTCAACAATCTTCACAGCAGATGAAGATTCAGCTACAGTGGTAACCTTCACTTTGGTTAATTTCTTAACCTTAGTGGTATTTTTCACCTTGGTCGATTCTCAACTTTGGTGTCCTTCTCAGCCTTGGAGGCATTTATCTTCACTTTAGTTGTTTTATCAGCTTTTGTGGCAGTTGGACATTTATTAGCAATATGGTCAGTAAATCCACAGTGTTAGCATTTTCTATATTTGAATGTGGTTTTAGGACCATGAGTAGTAGGTTTAGAAAATTTGAGGTGATCAGGGCCAGCTCCAAGAATGCCTTTAGCATGAGATCTGGGAAAAACTTTCAGTTCTTCAGATATCTTAGGCTTAAGATCAATCTTCATCTTTGGAGGACAAATATCAAAGATTTCTGTCACAGAGCTAGAAAATCGATTTACTGTAGGTTTATAAGGAACTTTCAGTTTTGTTGAAGATCGATTTATTGAAGGTTTAAAACTGAAAGTTCCTTCTAAACCTTCAGTTTTGCTTTCTTGGAAGCCTTCTGAGGATGGGAAATGGATTTTCTTTTATCTGCAGGCTTAGAGCCTTTAGATATTTCCTCAGGGATAGGATTGGAAGAAGATGAAGAGCACTGAGCATAAGAGGTGTCAGGGATAGAAGAGACAAACATTCCAAACTTAAGCATGGAACTGTCTTCTTTAGGTTCATCCTGTTGTTTCCAGAAACCAAGACCAGTTCTATCACTGGCAGGAATCTGAGCACTTATAATCTCAGTGATCTTTGTTGAAGATTTGCACCATCCTTCAACAGTTGCCTTTTCTGCTTTTAAAGCAGCAATGACTTGTTCGCGTTCTATGATGATGATTTAATTAACAATGACTTGATCTTTCAAACTTTCCTACAAAAGAGTCAATTCTCTGATCTTTTCATGACATTTTTCTAGTTGTTCAGTTAAATCAATATTTTTATTCTCAGCTAGGGTTTTGCCATTTAGTGTATTGTATAGATCGATTGTCAGAACATCAACAGCATGACTTCTCTCAGCTTTAGATAGAGAGGGATTGGTAGAGATTGATACCTGAGAGGAGATATAGCTCATGGAATTTTCTGGAGATTCTTCCACTTCTTCTTTAATCTCCGCCATAAGGCAGAGATTAGCGACTTCTTCTTCATTAGAACTTGATTCTTCTGATTCAGCCCAGTCGTGTTCTTCTGCGATAATCCCTTTACCTTTTCTTTTATAGTTTTTCAACTTTTGATATTTTTCTTTCACTTTAAGGTATTTGTCATCGCTGGATCTTCTGGAGATAGAAGGTTTGAAGACTTTCTTTGACCTACACTCACTTGCAAAGTGTCCAATCTTTTCACAGTTATAGCAAGTATCAGTAGCCTTATCAACAGGGGTTGATTTTGGCTTGTCATTGAGAGAGAGAGAGAGAGAGAGAGAGAGGCTTATTTCTTTTGAAATTTCTCTTTCTTGCAAATCTCTTAAAAGAGTTTGTCAAGAGTGCCAAGGACTCATCAAACTCTGAAAGATCAGTGTCTAATAATTCCTCAGTGTCAGAATCTAACTCAGTGATAGTGAGAGTAGATCGCTAAGATGGAATGATCTCTAATGAGACTAAAGCAACATAAGTGCTTTTGGAGTCTTTAGAATCTTTTACAAGAGTCTTCTTCAAGAGATTTGATTGCTCATAGTTGAACAATATTCCATACAAGGTGCTAAGGGAAAGAGAATTTAAGTCTTTTGTTAGCTTGAGACATATTGAATAACTGTCTCAGCTTTCAAGAAGACATTCTAAGAATTTAGTTAGGACCTCAGAATTAGAATAGGTCCTACCAGCAGTTCTTAGATCAATGATTAAGCAGTTAAACCTCTGGTGAACATCAAGGAGAGATTCGTTCTTACCAGAGATGAAACTTTCATACTGCCGTACCACGTTAATCTTTCGAGTTTCTTGGACTTCAGTGGTACCCTCATATTGAACACATATAGTACATTTCCATGGCAGTTTTAAGATGCATGATGGAATGCAAAGCTTCATCAGTCAGAGCCATAGAGATAATGGTTTTTGCCTTTGCATCTAGACCGACCTTCTTTTTGTCTTCATCACTCCACTGTGTAATTTCCTTAAGAGCATAACGTTCAGGAACAACAGAAGTGGTGGCAGTAGCTGGAACGGCAACTATGATTGAGAAATGTTCATAGGGTACATTTGCTACGTAATCATGTATAGTAGGGTCTACACCTTCTAGGAATAGCATCATTCGATTTTTCCAGAAAGCAAAGTTATCTCTGCTAAATCGAGGAGGTTTAGAGAGTGAACCATTATCATAGAAGTTTGTGTTTGCATTATGTGCCATTTTTAGAATAGCAAGGAAGAGAATAAAGCAAGATCTTGTTTATTAGATTAAACAGTCTGCTCTGATACCACTTGTTGGTCCCGAAGGTGCTTAACAAGTTTGTAGAAGGGGGGTTGAATACAAACACTGAATTTTAAAGTTTAATAAATTGTTTATTTATAAATCAAACACAATTTACAAGTCTGTTGCAGAATAAGATTAAGTAGAATCTAATCTAAACAAAATTAAGAAACACTAAGATGGTTGCACAAGAAATAGAGAATGGGGATTGGGAGAATATAGAAAACAAGGGTTTCTATATTTTTTAGAAAGATGAAGGCACTCCACCAAATGGAGTGTCGATCTTTCTATTTATACCATATACATTAAATGCATGGCATAGTACTTTACACGTGTCCTTCATTGATTGGCTGCATGGGTCTGACTTTAGGAGACATGCTTTCGGCCGTATGAGGAACAGTATAGTTGATAGAGTTGTTGTACGAATGTTGGCAGAGGTATTTCCGTTCTAACATATCGTACTGGGTGTGCATGGGAAAGACAAAAGAGACTTGAGGCATAAGCTAAGTGATCATCGATCGCTGAATATCTCTTCCTTCAGAGATACAAAGAAGTTCAGCTATCACTGAAGCTTTTCCTCAGGTTTCTTCGCGTGCATAGATTCGTCTTTGCTTCACTGATATTCGCACCAGTTCATGAGTAGACTTGTCTTTGTTCAGCAGTTTCGTCTTCGATTCATCTATGAACATCTTATATCGCGAAACTTGTCTTCAGGGATTACGTCTAACTGTTTACATTAGAAAACATTAGCGATACTGAACATACTCAGTATTTGATCGCTGATAGTAAAACACTTTTACATATGAATGTTTACAAGAGAGATCATCAGTGATAGCTGAACAGACTTAGCATGATCGCTGATGATGAAACACTAATACATAATATTAAACGTAATTTTCACTAAGTATAGAAAAGGGTCTTTATCAAATCACTTAGAGAGTATGGATTAACACGCAATAAAGTACGTCCAAAGTTGCGACGCATGTCAACGACATTCAGGTATGTCATACAAACCTTCTGAACCCATGCACTCGACTCTAACTCCACGGCCCTTCATACGGTGGGGAATGGATATTGTCGGCAAGTTACCTCCGGCCCCCAGGCAAAAGGTATATCTTCTAGTCGTTACAGATTATTTCTCAAAATGTATAGAAGTGTCTGCTTTCTCCCAAGTTCGGGACAAAGAAGTTATCTCCTTTATCCAGACTAATATCATTTGTAGATTCGAAATCCCATCCGAGATCGTATGTGATAACGGATCGTAGTTCATAAGCGACAGAACCCAGCAGTTCTGTGAAGATCGTAACATCAAACTTACGACTATAACGCCCCGATATCCTCAATCCAATGGACTTGCCAAATGGAGTAAGAAAATGATCATCAATTCGATCAAGAAAATACTCAAGGTAACAAAAGGCAAGTGGGTCAAAGAACTTCCAACAGTTCTTTGGGCCAATCGTATGACGCCTCATACATCTACATGACAAATTCCTTTCTCTCTGGTCTATGGTTATGAAGCAGTCTTTCATGTCGAGACTCAAATTCCAACCTCACAACATATGTCGGTTGATCACAACTTAGTCTACCTAAGTTACGACCTCGACACATTGGAAGAATTACGGGAGACGGCATTAATCAAAATGGCTTCACAAAAAGAATTGGTCGAACGACATTTCAAAAAGAATGTTAAGGCCAAAATCCTTCAAGAAGGTATTACGTCTTACGACGTGTGTTTCAAAACACTCAAGAACCTATTTCTGGTAAATTATCCATCAAATGGGAATGTCCATACCGTATAACCGAGGTTGTCAGAAAAGTAGCCTACTGATTGCAAACCCTCGATGGTCTTGACATTCCCCGAAGTTGGAATACGGTACATTTAAAGAGGTATTTCTTCTAAAACCCATCTATTCTTACGATTACCTTTCTACAAGCATTAGTGACTTAAGCATCGGAGAGTCGTTGTCCTAGACAACGACCCCCTCTAATGTTGTTTAATCGCAGGATTAGTCGAACAATCGACTTCATTTAAAGATCATACGACAAAGTCGTATGATTTATAACCCAGTATCAAAATCTTGCCATGGTCGCAAGTTCCTTAATCCACATCTCGAATGGTATTTGCAATTGACCTCAAATGAAAGGTCCCTTTGATTGGAAACCGATTCAATCACTTAATAGGTTTGACATTTACTTCAATCGTAAGATCAATATTGATTAACAGGTTTACAATTTGCGTCAGTCACAAGTTCCTTGATAAAGTTGTTTGCTTGTCACATCATAAATTTGTTATCTTATGCTTGATCTAATCAGGTGTCGTGAGTTACCTAGCAAAATCTTTATTTGATATTTTCTATGTTTGTCATGAGTAATCTATGCAATTATTCTAATGTTTGTCTCGACAATGTAAAAGTTGCGACAGTCCGATCTGTTCAAAAGTTCTTATATTAATATCACAAGATATTACAAAACAGGGCACGGTCACCAACGGTCGCCCGACTAGAAAAAACAAAAAAATTACAAAAAGCTACATTAAGGAGTCGGCTGCTCCTGCGCCTGTTGTCCCTGTTGAGGGTCGATCGCAGTACCTCCACTCCCAGGGATGTCATCCCCCGCTTCCACTTTATTTCTCGGCCCTGATTGTTATTCCCAGATTCTAGTTCCTAAATGCAATTAATCAAAACAAACACAAACAAGAATCAATTACCTGTTTGATTTCACTTTCAATTCAAATACAAACTTTCTCTCTCTAGAACTCTTCTTTCTCTCTCTACAATTCTCTCTCTCTGAATTGTATTCAAACTCCTCTTCTAGACAACTACTCTTAAAAACAGAAAATACAAGGTATTTATACCTACAAGAATTACAAGGAAACAAAACAAAATACAAAAGAATTGACTTTGACATATAACAAAACAACTTTGACTTTTAATGAGAATTAACTTTTTTTAGCTTTGACTTCTTGAACTTTGACCTTCAATCTTCTTGATCTTGTATCCAACAAATTTATGCTCTAACAATGGACCCCAGGAAAAAGGAAAGTTCTCCTTTCGCTAACGCCAGGGGATTCTGACCCCTCAAGTGACATCTCATTAAGGCCGCTCGAACCTTGAGACGAGTGAAAGCCTCGATGGACTTCACTTCTTCCTCAAGACCAGCGAATTGCTTTTGTTCCGCCCTAAGGGCCTCGACCTCTTTTTCATTCACGGTCAAGGCTTACTTAGTCGTCTTCAGTTCCGCCTCAGCCACGAACGCTCGACTCAAGGCCTCTTTCAGATGCCCCCGGAGCTCCTCCTTCTCTTGACCGTCGACCTCGACTGGTTGAGAGCATTGTCAAGACAAACGGAATACTCTTCCTTCTTGGCCTCCGCCACTCTGGCCTTGGCCTCTGCTTCAAGGGCCTTAGCTAATGCCGCTTGTTCTTTGGCCAAAGCAGTTGGAACTAAACTCTTCAGATGGTCTATGCGGGTGTTAAGAACCAGTCCCGCTTCGAGAGCCTGCACAATCAAACGATCACATATTAGATCGTAAACATGAAAAGTGATTATTTCAAAACAACTTATGACTAAAAGTAAGAAAGACAACTTACCATGAAAGAGATCCCCAAGACATGGGCTGCAAGTCGTCGACCGACACACCCTTATATCAATCAAAAAACAATGGCAGAAGGAATTTCCCCAAACGGGGAAATAGGGACCTCCTGCCCAGCTGACCGGACGACATAAAGTCGCCCGGGAGGGTGAAGCTCACGTTGATCGGAGTTGGAACCTCACTGGACGCAGGACCCTTCCCCTTGTATATCGACGAAGAGGATTGGCCTTCCACCCCAGTTGGTGGAGCTTACGAGATTGGCTCCACGTCCACGACCGGAGACGTCTTCGCCTTCTCAGAAGCAGTGGCCTCACAGCCACTACCCTTTGAAAATGGTTTCCTCAGGACCGTCTTCGGCTTTTTGACCCCCGACCCAGATGTCGGGGGAGCTTTTCTTTTGATCTCTCGCCCTTTGCGGGCGATTTCAGCAAGGGCCTCTCTTTTCGAGAAACCCGTTGTTGACTCTGTGACCCCAGATTCTAGGTATCTATTCACACACAATCTAACAAAATGCCATTTTTATTGAAGTCATATGATTACAACGTGGTCATATATCTCACAATGTACAAATCTCTCTCATGAAAGTTCTCAGACTTCTCTCTAAATGAATGTGTGCGTGAGTTCATGCTTACAAAGACAACAACTATACTATTTATACTAAGTCAACATTGGTTGACTTTTACAACACAAACCCTTAACTATTCAACATTTACAAACTAGACCCTCTATTTAATCTTGAATACAATTCTAATCTAACAATCTCCCCCTTTGGATTCAAGATTAAAAAAAATTACAATTATCTTCAGGTCTTCTTGTCTTCAGAAATATCTTCAGCAAAGATCTTTTTCAGCTTTAACAACTTCAAATCTTTGACATCTTGAACATTTGAAGTAAATCTCCCCCTTTGGCTTTACTTTAACAACTTTGACAATTTCTTCACAACTATTGAAATCTTCAAACTTTGACGATCTTCAAAACTTTCAAACTTTGACGATCTTCAAAACTTTCAAACTTTGGCGTTCTTCAAACTTTCTCTCTTTATCTTTAGCAAAAACATATTATCTTCAGAAACCTTTCTTTGATATATCTCCCCATTTCTGAAACCTGACTTTGAACTTTAAACATCTTCCCCTTTTTCAACTTTTGATAATATCAACTTTGTTCTGACTTGGACTTTGACAAACTTTTCTCCAATTCTGTAAACTGACTTTGAAACCTTTATATATCTCCCCCTTTTTGATGAATTTTGAGTATCAGAATCATCAAAACTTTTACAATGTCAGCACAGTCTTTGAAAGATCTTCCCCCAAACCATCTGATAAGCACAATCTTCATGATTAACAATCTCCCTCTTGTGGTGAAATATGAATAATCTCTTCCTTTGACAATAAATGATCAATCTCCCTCAAAGAGTAATAAGAAAGAATCTTTTGTCTGATCTAAATGAGCCATCAATTCATTAATGTATTTATCCGAATCTTTTCAAATTCAAACAAACTAGAATGATAACCCTGAATCAACAAATGAAACAGTTAGGAATGCCTGTCAGTAACACAAAGTTACTGTATACAACAAATGTACAATGTAAGGAGCTTGAGATGACGTTCACTCCCCAGGACTTCCATTCAATCATTGAAAAACACAAGGTATTTTCTATGAATGTTCTGACATAAACACAGATTTTCTGTGTGCTTGTGCTTGTGTCATGAAAAAAATAGCACAATGATTGTTGTTTAGGCTCAAAATTATATAAACCATTGAGACAACAACAGTTATACATAGACTCAATGTGCATGAAAAAGAGTCGAAGGTGTTGCAACTTTCCTTCTTTTTCAATATCAGTATCTTCCGAATGAAGAACCAATAGCATATGCGTTGCTTCCCCAGAAAATGTGAAACATTCTCTTTTTGAGAAAAGAATGAGTAGCTGGTGGGGTTGTATGCAAGAGATGGCATGGGCTCACTGCATTTTTTAATGATGGTCACCAAAGAATGTGAACCAATCAGATTATGTGGTTGCCCGCCTCAAGAAGATTTTGGTGTAGAGTTTGATATTCTTTTACTCTGTTCTCACACCCTCTTTCTTTTAAACATTTAAGCTCACTTCTAACCAATCTCTCTTTTCCATTTTACCTCTTCACACACCAACACTCAAATCTTTTGACCCTTCTCCCCTCAATCACTCGTAGGATTACTTCCGGGGTAGGAAACACTGGTTATCGTGAATCCATGGAAGTCAGTTAAGCTCACACATTGAATCCCATGTATTTTTCCTAAAATCATGTGTTGCTCAATGATTTTCTTGACATTAAAGCGCAAGAAATCAATTGTCAGTATATGTATGCTCATTAAAAAATCAGAATGAAATTTGAGCATTTTAAGCATTTAAGATTTCTCAAAACTTTGTATGAATGAATAAGCGTGAAAGAATAAAAATGTTTTAAGAATCTGACAATGATTTAAATCAGATCAAAATTCATGAAGAATTATAATATGGGATGTCAAAGACGAATGTTGTTTATATGAACAATATATAATCATTTTAACAATGAAAGCACATTTCAGTTTAGAAATGACGTCTGATCTCAATCAACATTGAGTACAACCGGGAGTATTACCATAGAAAGATTTATCATTTCATACATGGTAATAACAAGTTCAAGAAAAATGTACTGAACCGATGTGTATATGAATACTTAACAAAGTATATGAAAAGAAAATACACAAGTATTATTCTTTAAGAACACACAGTCAGATAAGCATCAAAGTATCCAAATTATTTAAAAACACACTTCTCAATTCATGAAAACATTTTAAGAATGGAAGTGGTTTGAACATTTAAGAAAATCATTTTTCACAAGTGAAAGTTCTTCATCTTTCAACAAGTGATAGAATTTGAGATATAGAAGATATACCTGTAGTATATAATATCTCAACTCCCCCTCGAATGAATATCATCGTGTAAGTATCCTCGACAAAACATCAGATATCCTCCCCCTAAATATCTGTAAAAAGTCAATTTAATAGAAAAATATGACAATGAAAGTACAACTAGCTATTATCTCCTCCCCCTAAAAGATATAGCAGTGTAATTTACTAACTCCCCCTCAAATGAAAAAACTTCTTGAAAAGATGTTATCTTTTGAGCATCTTTCAGAAGAAAAACTTTTAAGATTCTAGCTATCTATTCACACACAATCTAACAAAATGCCATTTTTATTGAAGTCATATGATTACAACGTGGTCATTTATCTCACAATGTACAAATCTCTCTCATGCAAGTTCTCAGACTTCTCTCTAAATGAATGTGTGCATGAGTTCATGCTTACAAAGACAACAACTAGACTATTTATACTAAGTCAACATTAGTTGACTTTTACAACACAAACCCTTAACTATTCAACATTTACAAACTAGACACTCTATTTAATCTTGAATACAATTCTAATCTAACAGACTCCACGGGGGTCAATCCTCCTGAAAATAACAAAATACAAAAACATGAGTGACGTTCATGACTAAAACTTATGGTAAATGTTAATGCCAAAAATCGTCCTTTGGAAGATTTAAGGTCGGTGTGGAGATTTATCCAACTAAAGAAAATAACCAAGAGACAAATCGTGCCACAAGGGAAAAAATAAAGAGAAGATATTTGGTGACGCGAAAAAACTGAAAAACCTCAACGAGGAAAAAACCGCGAACGACAGGGAGAGGTCATCTTGCACTATGATCGCCAAACAGGGGCGATGTCCTTATGTGTTATAGAGTTTTACACGATAAATACTGCAAACAAGTATATAAACTAATAATGAGTATGGATCGCGTGTGAAGCACTTTTGTCGTGTGTACAACGTCGTGGTCGTGTATTTCTAAGAAGAGAGCTTGTGAGGATTCTTTGCGTAGCTTGTAATCTTCGAGTTCCGGGATGTGGATGTAGTTGTAGGCGTATATTTATAGTCTCTGATCTTCATAAATGTGTCATTGTAACGGTCGATCCTTCATAATGGCTTTAATGGCTTTAATCAGTTATAGTCGTTGGTTTTTATGAGCATTAAACCTGCATTAAAGGAACAAGAAATGAACTTTGAATTGTACATTAGGATAATCGTGTTCGAGAGTAATCTCACGATGGTCGTGCAACACTCGACGGACTTTCACGGAAGTGTCGATGGATGTCATAAATATGTTTGGTCGACAGGACTTTATCTTAATACAAGAATAGTCGTGTGAAATGTGCATTAAATGTCACTCGTCGTGGTCATGGATTTTTGACCCTAACAATTTGCCCCCAAAATTTAAAATTACGCGGCAATTTTGAATTTTAAATTTTAAGTTTATCGAAAATTTTGGCGGTCACCACGTGTCACTTGGGGAGAGGCTCTCGTCGCGGTCGAACCGAAGCGATTCGTTTCTAACTGAACTTATGACAGGTGTGATGTCACGGAGGCGTGGGAAACCCGCGTGATAGTTAGGCGTGACAGGTATCGAAGATCAGATGATGCTCACGAATATTCAATCGACACGTGTCGATTATCGAGCGATTGTTCTCGATATGGTTTTCACGTATAAATAGGTATAATTAGGGAAGGTTTCTTTTTTACGCTTTCATTGATTTAGAGAGAGATTTTCTTAGTGAATCCCTGCCAAACTTACAACAAATCCATGCCCGTTTTAGTCTTTTGATCGAGGTTTAGAGCGGCTGTATAAGGTACGATTTCCTTCATATTTTTTCATGCGATTTAAGACCCAAGGTAGGAAACGTAGAAGGAACTGGGACATACTATTTCTTTTCTGCAGGAATATACCGATTGTTTTGCCTGGACGCATGAAGACATGGTCGGCATTGACCCAGAGGTCAACACACATCGACTCAGTGTCGATCCTTCGTTTAAGCCTATTAAGTAGAAGCATTGTAAGTTCTCCCTGGAACGCAACAAAGTGATCAACGACGAAGTCGATAACTTACTCAAAACGGGAAAAATTCAGGAAGTTCAAAATCCTGAATTTGGGAAGTTACTCAAAACTGGCTAGCCAACGTCGTAGTCGTACAAAAGAAGAATGGGAAATGGAGAGTGTGTATCGATTTCACGGATCTCAACAAGGCCTATCCAAAGGATCCTTTCTCCTTACCACACATCGACACCATGGTCGACGCAACTGCTGGACACGAGCTACTCACATTTATGGATGCATACTCGGGATATAACCAAATCCTAATGCATCATGAAGACCAAGAGAAAACAGCATTCATGACAGATAAAGGGATCTACTGTTACAAAGCCAAGCCTTTTGGTCTTAAAAACGCAGGATCGACATACCAACGACTAGTTAACAAGATGTTCAAAGAGCGTCTCAGAAACACGATGGAAGTATATATTGACGACATGCCCGTCAAATCAAAACAAGCGATCGATCATATCGATCACCTAAGACAATCATTTGATATACTTAGACAATATCATATGAAGCTTAACCCAACAAAATGCTCCTTTGGAGTAAGCGCGGGTAAGTTCTTCGGATATATGGTCATCCAACGAGGGATCGAGGCCAATCCTAATCAAATAAAAGCTATTCTGGATATCAAGTCTCCATGCAATACCAAAGAGATCCAATGAATTACAGGCTATATAGCAGCGTTAAATAGGTTTATTTCTCGATCTTCGGATAAATGTTGTTTATTTTACAATGTTTTGCAAAAGAACATGGGTTTCGAATGGACGGACGATCACGAAAACGCACTCCAAGAACTTAAAAAATACATGGCGTCCCCACCTTTACTTTCGAAACCTGAGGATCACGAGATCTTTTATTATTCCCTAGATTCAAGTTCTTACTTACTGATTAATGAATAACAATGACAAACAAACTCAAACAATTAACCTGTTTCAATTGATGAATGCAATAAGCTCTCTATGACACTTTCTCTCTCTAGAACAACAGTTTGCGTACAACGTCAACTTCTAACTTCTAACTTGTAACTGCTAACTGCTAACTAGCCATATATCTATTAAAACACACTGACAAAAACACTTACAAACAAAATACAAAAACAAGACTTTGACTTTGACTTTATTACAAAATAGACTTTGACTTTCTGCTTGAGAGTTGACTTGAGCTTTGACTTGCTTGACTCTCAGCTTTCTATCTTCATGATCTTGTATCCAACAAATATATGCTCTAACATTATTCCCCATTGGATTCAAGATCATCTCTAAAAGATTTTGCAATTCATTCTCCCCCCATGTTACATTGATGAACTTTAACAACTTATCTCCCCCTAGTAGACTTCTTGTCAACTCATATCATCTTTAGAAAGAAACATAAGCATTGAAGTACAATCTCCCCTTATCTTCAAAAACAATTATGTATTCTTCCCAAAATCTGTCTTCAAGAATAGTAACAATCTCCCCCAAGGTTGTAAAAACCTCTTTCAGACATTGGAAATAAATTATCTTCAGGTTTAGCTCAGTTTGCTTCAGCAAATTATTTTCAAAGAAAATTTCAGTAAAATTCAGCAACCATTCTGAAATTCTTTGAATTTGCTCTTTCACACTTGCACACTCTTCAGTAAAACTTACAATCGTTGACACAAACATTCAATGAACTTTATTCAAAATTTTCATTTCTTGATCACCTCTCCCCCTTTTTGATGATTGGAGCATATAAATCATCAAAACTTTCAAAAGAAATGCCATTGAACTGACCACTGATCTTTCACAAGAGCCTCTGATTATCTATCAATCCAAAAGATATTCATCTGAATATTTGCAAATTCAGACAAAATATGAATGTAACACCTGAATCAACAAATGAACCAGTTAGAAATGCCTGTCAGTAACACGAAGTCACTGTGTGTAACGAATACACATTGGAAAGGAGCTTTTTGATGTTTACTCCCCCAGGTCTTCCATTCAATCATCGAATAACACAAGGTTAAACTATGAACATTTAGACAGAAAAACGAATTTCCTGTGTGTTCGTGCTTGTGTTTGAAAGAATTAAGCATAGATGGTTGCTTTTGATAGGCTCAAAATTGTGTAAACCATTGAGACAATAGTAATACACAGACTCAATTGTACATGATCGAAGTGCGAAGGTGGGGCAGACTTCCTTCTTTTTCAATATCCAGATTTTCCAAATGAAAACCAGATAGATTATGTGTTGCGTCCCCTTAAAATATGAAACATCTTCTATTTGAGTAAAAGATGAGTAGCTGGTGGGTAAGTTCGCTTCTAACCAAACTCTCTTTTACATTTTACCTCATCACACCTACACTCATATATTTTGACTCCTCACACTTTTCGAGCACTCAAGGAATAACTTATTGGGTAAGAAACACTGGTTAACGTGAATCCATAGAAGTTCTATTAAGCTCACACAATGAACACATGTAATCCTATAAGTATATGTTGCTCAAAATGGTTTAACTTTTCAGTTAAAGCACAATGAGAAATACAAGTCAGATATATTTATGCTCTTGAATGTAATCATGAAGATTTTAGCATATTAAACATTGAAGATATTTCAAAACAAGTATATTGAATGAATGAAATGAATACAAGAAACTTGTTTGAAAATCTGACATTGTATGAAAAAGATCAAAATCGGAATGATTTATCATGAAAAAGCTTGGGTCAGTAAAAATTGGAATTTGTCTATACGAATCAAAATATAGACATTCTTGAAAGAAACGTTTAAAAATGAATCAACGCTCAACAAACATTGATGTTCAATCGGGGTGTCTTACCATCGAAAATTGGTTTCAATATGAGACATGGTAAGAACATTTCCAACAAAAATATTAAACTAGTGTGTGTGAATACTTGACAGTATATGGAAAAGATAATACACAAGTATGTATCTTTGGAAACACACGGTTTATTTAGACATTTAAGCTCATGAAAAATGAAAACATTTAAAATCACACTTCGAAATTCATGAAATCGTTTTAAGAATAAGAAGTGGTTTGAACATTTAAGAACATATTTTCATATCTGAAAGTTGTCCTTCTTTCAGATACGTATGAGCTTAAGATTAGAAATAAACCCTTTGCTCAGTCTAAAATCTCATCAAGTCATCTCTAAGTCTTATAGGATATGATCATGTAAGCTCTCTCTCAATTCTGCAAAAATCACAAGTCTGTCAACGTACAAAGCTTTATTCACAAAAATTTATTGAAAATAAAATTGACATAAAGCAATAAAACATGTTAAGAATGAGTTCTGATCAGATGTAATCAGAAGTCATATACTCCCCTTGAAATATTGCATTCACAATATTTAATCATCAGGAAAAATATGTACTCCCCTTGAAGGTTGATCTTCTCATTTATGTATCGGAGTACAATCTCGTTCATGCACAGGAGTATCATCTCTTTTGATCGTTGAAGTACAAGTCCTAAACCGTTGTGTGTTTAGAAGTCAAACTTGATCTTTGAGGTACGGGTCCTGAACTATAGTATTCAGAAGCCTTGGTTCTCTTACTCCATCTTGACTTCAGGTGCCTGCAATACAGAATCATCTTTCGGCTTTGGTACCCACTGGTATTTGGGTCCACGTTTGTTAGTTGCAGTTCTATTAGGAGTAATTGAATAAGAACCATACCAGTAATGATCACTTGTTTTATGAACAAAATCATATGTACGACAACAAGAACAATAATTCTTCTTATGAGCTAACCTGATTAATTGATTTCTCGAGTAAACAAGATCAGGTTTACCTTTTCGCACATTATTCTTCTTGGCATTTGATGCATGTACACATGATTTCTTACATTTCTTCTCTTCATTCTTTTCATCATCAACTGGTTTCACTTTCCAGACCAGCTTTTCATAACCATTTCTTCTTCTTTTTCTTTGTGTACTCGAACCATCTACATTTCGATCATAGAAAATGTTAGTAGTACGAATCTGATCATATGAATTAACTGACATTTTTGAAGAAACAGTTCTTTGATGTGAGCTTGCGGTTGTCTTTTTAGAGTCAGATAAATCATCTCTAGGTGTGTGGATAAATGACTCTGGAGTCTTTTGCTCAGTCACCACCACCTTAGAAACAATTTCTTCAAGCTCTTTTATCTTTGAAGATAAACTGTCTCTTTCTTTGATGAGCAGGTCAGTCCTTTCTTGAAATTCAGACTTCGTTTTCAGTTCTTTCAAAGCACATGTTGACAGTTCAGATAACTTCTCTGTGAGCTTCCTTATCTCTGATTTGAACATCTTTCTTTCTTCTTCAAAATCCTTCTCTACATTCTTTCTCTAACCAGATATTTCTTTGAAGATTCCAATATTTTTCTGTTCAATGGCCTTCTTCTCCTTTGCAAACTTTTATCTCTCCAAAATGATCACTTGCTCAAAGTCCATTACTTGTTCAGAAAGTTTTGTACATTTAAGCTCAACAACTTTCTTCTCTTCAAAACATTTTCTTGAAAACTTAGAGAATTTCTTTGTAAACACTTGCTTTTCACTTTCATAGCCTTTCTTTTCTTTTTCAAATATATCTCTGTCTTTGGAAATCTTTTGTTCCAATTCTGAAATATGCTTTTTCAGCTCTGTATTTTCACTTTCTACCTTAGAGATGTTCTTCTTTAGAATATCATTCTCAATCTCCAAAACTCTTTCTTTTGATGACACCTTTGGTCCTAACATCATCAATTCAAGGTGATCCCACAACTCCTTCCCTGTAGCATTGTATGTATCTATTTGGACAGAAATCTCATTAGAAATACCTTGCAGCATAATGGATCTGGCTAGTCTGTCAGCTTTCTGCCTTTTCATCTATTCCTCGGTACAATCTTCTATCGGTACTGGAGGTTTCATTACTCCTTCTTTCAGTGATAATCTGATGTACTTACCCAGATCATTTCGGTCAACAAATTTCAAAAATCTGTCCTTCCATTGCTTGTATTCTCCTTTAAAAAGAACTGGTACTTTCACATTCGTACCAATGGCTAATGTTTCCCTTGAAGTCATCATGTTTCGAAAATGTTCAATAAGAACTTGAAAATGATCGTTAGTCCAAGTGAAATCAAAAATACAGAAAATCT
This sequence comes from Arctium minus, assembly GCA_954870635.1. Classification (NCBI taxonomy): domain Eukaryota; kingdom Viridiplantae; phylum Streptophyta; class Magnoliopsida; order Asterales; family Asteraceae; genus Arctium; species Arctium minus. The sequence goes on from OX941084.1 coordinate 52,247,135, forward strand.
TAGAAAGAATTTTCAGAAAATAAGTTTCCAAAAATTTCCTAAGTATGGAATTTGCACGTCACTGTTACACACACAATTCGTATAAAGAATTCGCACACACAATTCGCACAACAACTAACTTCAGAATTCACATACAAGAAAAAATCAGAATTCGCACGCACAGAATTCGCACATAGTTATATGCAAGTTCATGGAATTCGCATACAACACTTATGCGAAAACTAGACTTAGAAATATTTTGAAAAACACTTTTCGCATACAACTTTTCGCATATACTATTCGCATAAAACTTTTCGCACAATAGAATCAAACGAATTTTGTACTTAGAAAAATATTTGGAAAACCAAGAATTCGTATAACACTCTTAGGTGAATTCTGAGGAATTCATATGAAGCGATATGCGAGTTCTTCACTTTTCGCACAGAAGCCTTATGTGAATTCTCGCCTTAGAAAGATTTTCACAAAAACTTTTCGTATAACAGGCTTATGCGAATTATGACAATTCGCATATAAGGCTATACGAATTCTGAGGAATTCTCATCACACACACATGCGAATTCTACGCATTTCGCATAACACACATGTGCGAAATCTGTACTTAAGAAATTTTTCAAACACAACAATTATGCAAAATCCCATAATCTGTGAGTTCTTGATGCGAGTTCTTGGGATTATGTGAGTTCTTCAGATCTTCGATGAAAAATCACACTGATCAGCTCAAAAACCCATCAAACCTTCGATTTTCGGTCTGAAATTTTGATAATAAGATCACTAATACATCTAGAATCAAATTCGACCAATGAATTTCAACGAAATTCACTCAAACTTACAAATTGATCTAATACAGTGCTTCTTGAACTCGTGAACTTCGAAACTAACAAAGTCTCAAAATTAATTGAGAATTATAGTGCAAATCTACTACAAACCAATACAAGATTTATCTATGAACTTATACGAACACAATTGACTCGATTACAAACCCAATTACACAAAAAAACTCAAAACTCAATCAAGACTCGATACACAGTGTGAACTTCCATATTTTCGATTGATTTCAACTCGAACTCTGCTCTGATACCAATTATTATTCCCTAGATTCAAGTTCTTAATTACTGATTAATGAATAACAATGACAAACAAACACAAACAGTTAACCTGTTTCAATTGATGAATGCAATTCGTATACAATAAGCTATTTCTGACACTTTTTCTCTCTAGAACAACAGTTTGCGTACAACGTCAACTTCTAACTTGTAACTACTAACTACTAACTAGCCATATATCTATTAAAACCAAACACTTACAAAAAAAATACAAAAACAAGACTTTGACTTTGACTTTATTACAAAATAGACTTTGACTTTCTGCTTGAGAGTTGACTTGAGCTTTGACTTGCTTGACTTTCAGGTTTCTATCTTCATGATCTTGTATCCAACAAATATATGCTCTAACATCTTCCAACTATATTTGGCAATTAGTCCGAACGTTGTAAGTGTCGTCCTCGTCCGAGATGATGATAAACAACAACGACCGACATATTACGTAAGTAAGTCATTTCTCGATGCAAAAACCAGGTATTCTTCTATGGAAAAAATCTTTTTAGCTTTGATAACAGCAGCTAAAAAGTTACGACATTATTTCGAATCACACCCTATTACTGTCGTGACTAACTTTCCTCTTAAGTTCGTCTTGAGAAAACCGAAATTAACATGTCGGCTAGCAAAATGGAGTATCTACCTTAGTAGTTACGATATTTAGTATAAACCAAGGGTTGCGTTCAAATTGCAGGCATTAGCTGACTTCGTCGCAGATTTCAGTCCAGAACTGGAAGCATCGACAGATATTGTGGCAACTCTCGATGACCTAACATGGCAACTCCCGGGGGACAGTCGTTCTCAACTCACCACAAGGGGGCAATATGGTGTACTCTTTACAATGCGACTTCAAAGCTACTAACAATGAAGCTGAATACGAAGCTTTGATCGCAGGATTGAATATGGCCCACGACTTAGGGCCAACGAAGCTTCTTGTTATGAGCGACTCACTCTTAATCGTGAATCAAATGAATGGAGACTTTGCTGCTAAAACTCTAGAATGACAGCATATCTCAAGATATGCAAAGACAAATCTGAGGAATTCAAATAATTTTCTATTTCACAGATCCCCAAAGATCAGAATACTCAAGCTGACGCATTAGCTAACCTTGGGTCGACACTTGGGAATCATCCATTCGATACCATTCCCATAATTCAGATGGCAACATAAAGAAAGAGATATACAGATGATCGAAGAGGAAGACAATTGGTCGATTGACATCAAGAAATTTCTAATAAACAACCAACTTCCTGAAGAGAAATTGGAAGCCAGAAAAATTCAATTTAAGGCATCCAAATACATTGTGCTTAGAAATCAGCTCTACAAACGATCGTCGACAGGACTAAACTTGTGGTGCGTCACCAATAAAAATCAAGTCCAAAGCATTTTGAAAGAAATGCATGACGGTGAGTGTGGCAATCACTCGGAAGGTCGCAGCTTGGCAAATTGTATTTCCCGACAAGGATATTACTGTCCAACTTTGCGACAATATGCAATAAGGTACGTCCAAAGTTGCAACGCATGTCAGCGACATTCAGGTATGTCTCATAAACCCTCCGAACCCTTGCATTCGACTTTAACTCCATGGACCTTCATGCTATGGGGGATGGATATTGTCGACAAATTACCTCCTGCCCCCGGGCAAAAGGTACACCTCCTAGTCCTTACAGATTATTTCTCAAAATGGATAGAAGCGGCTGCTTACTCCCAGGTTTGGGACACGGAAGTCATTTCCTTTATCCAAACTAACATAATCTACAGATTTGGAATTCCATCTAAAATCGTATGTGATAACGGGTCACAATTCATAAGCGATAGAACCCAACAGTTATGCGAAGATCGTAACATCAAACTTACGACTTCAACACCCCGATATCCCCAGTCTAATGGACTCACTGAGTCAAGCAACAAGACAATCGTTAACTCGATCAAGAAAAGACTTAAGGCTACCAGAGGCAAATGGGTCGAAGAACTTCCAAAAGTTCTTTGGGCTAATCGTACGACACCTCGTACATCCACAAGACAAACTCCTTTCTCTCTTGTCTACGGTTGTAAAGCGGTATTGCCTGTCGAGACCCAAATTCCAACCTCACAACACTCGACGGTCGAACACAACTTAGTCGATCTAAGTTACGACCTCGATGCACTAGAAGAATTGCGAGAATCAGCCTTGATCAGGATGGCTTCACAGAAACAATTGGTTGAACGACATTTCAACAAGAATGTTAAGACCAAAATCTTCTAAACAGGTGATCATGTCTTACGACGAGTGTTTCAAAACACACAAGAGTCTGGCTCAGGTAAATTATCCACCAAGTGGGAAGGACCGTATCAAATAACCGAGGTTTTTGGAAAGGGAGCCTACCGGTTGCAAACCCTCGATGGTCGAGACATTCCTCGAAGTTGCAATACGGTACACCTAAAAAGGATCAGTCAAACATTCAACTGTATTTACGCCCTACGATTGTCCCACGACCATGTCGAGTAAATCTAAAAGGTCTTAAGGTCTAAACCTTATTAATGCCTGGTCAAATCGTAAGTTCCTTGTGAATTTATTTTGATTAACAGGTTGCCAATCGACATACTTGTGACTTACATCGAAACACAGGTTCTTTATATGCTAGCTCAGTCGTAAGCTTGACTAGAATTGGATTATGTTCGAATTACTTTATACTTCTAAGCCATCTGTGATTATCGCGGGTTACTTGAATTTTTATCTAATCTTTGTTTACGATCGATTGTTTATACTTATCGTAGACTGTTTTAACTTTCATTAAAGTATCATTTGTCTTTCGATTACTATCCTTACCTCTGTCGTAATTTACTTATGCAATTACTTTGTTATCTGTTTTAACAAAGTATAAGATGTAACAACAGTTCAATATGTTCAAAAGTATTATCATTAAATACCTAAAAAAGGTATTACAGTGCGTGGCACGACCACCAACGATCGCCCGATCAAAAGTACAAAAAAGAAAAATCAACCCAAACTAAGGAGCTGGTTGCTCCTACTACTAGGGGTCGGACGCAGCATCTCCACCCTTAGAAACGTCATCCCCCGACTCGACCTCTTGCTCATTTTCTGAGTCGAGGTCTTTCTCAGCCCCGACTGACTTCAAGAAGAAGTTGAGCTCATCTTCAGCCGATGCCAAGGGATCTTCTCTCCGCAGGTGACGTCGAATCAACGTCGCTCGAACCTTGAGATGGGTAAAAGTCTTGATGGACTTTACATCCTCCTCAAGTGCGGCGATTTGCTCCTTCGCCGCCTCCAACTCCGATCTAAGGGCCTCGACCTTTTTTTTATTCACGGTCGAGACCTTCTTAGTCGCCTCCAGCTTTGCCTCTGCCGCAGACGCCCGACCAAGGGCCTCCCTCAGCTGCCCCTGGAGTTCCTCCTTTACATGATCATCGACCTCAGCTTGATTGAGGGAGTCGTCAAGCCGGACGGAGTACTTCTCTTTCTTATCCTCCACTGCCTTGGCCCTGGTCTCTGCCTCTAAATCCCTGGCAAGTGCCATTTGCTTTCTGGCTAAAGCACTCGGGACAATACCCCAAATCTGGTCCATGCAGGTATTCAAGACCAATCCAGCTTTAAAGGCCTGCACAAAGACATGATGTCAACTAAAACGATGGAAGACCATAAACCTAAAAAAGAATCGAAAGATTATTACCATGAAAGAAATCCCCGAGGCATGGGCAGACAAATCGTCGATCGTTACATCCTCGTATCGATCGGAGAAGGTCGGCAGAAGAAATTTCCCCAGATGAGGAAATAAAGTCTTCCTCCCCAGATTTCCCGTCGACATGAACTCACTTGGGAGGGTAAAACTCATGTCGATCGGGGCCGGAATCTCCATAGTCTGCGGAATCTTCCCCTTGTATTGAGAAGATGAGGATGGCTCTGCTATCCCCGTCGGAGGGGCCTGCGAAATCGGCTCTGCGTCGATCGCCGAAGACGCCTTCATCTTCTTCGGAACAGTGGCCTTCAGACCACTGTCTTTCGAAGTCGGTTCCCTCGAAATCACCTTCGTCTTCTTAACCCCCGACCCAGATGTCGGGGGGGATTTTCTCTTGATCTCTCTCCCTTTGTGGGCAAGTTGTGCGAGGGCCTCTCTCTTCGAGAGCCCAGTCGATGGTTTGGTGGGGGTCGATCCTCCTGAAACATCAAACAAACAACAAAAAATTACTGAGTGAGTGACATATTAAGCAAAGACTAGACCTTGTATGATCTACAAAGGAACGTCGTACGACTAAACCTAAAAAAGATCTTATGACCAGTGATGATGTCCAGACAACTAGACCCACTGACTTTATAAAACTCATGGGTGACGTTTACTCGACTAGACCCCATAAAAATCTTACGATCTGTGAATGCTTGACACAGTGAAGGATCGTACGAATAGTGAGTAACGTCCATTCGACTAAACTCACTCGTAGATGACGTCCTACGACTAGACTCTACATGAATAAAAGACATACATGCCATCTCCACCTTTGGAGATTCCTCGGTAGGTTCTTCGTCCTTCTCTTTCTCTTGTCTCTCCTCTACGGAAGAGGCGACGGAAGTCCTGACGTATTGAACGTCATCGTCCCCTTCGTCCAGTCGGCGGTAGGGAGGATCGTAAAGAATGAACGTTCCTCGATGCTGAATTCGAGGAACCGATCGATCTTGGCAACTGAATCATCAGAAGGTTCAGCTACCATAAAATCAATCACTGACAAGAAAGCAAAACAGACGTTAGTAAAAAAATCTCAAATAAACTAATGACTTAATAAGATTCAACATCTTACCTTCGGTATTCCATCCCATGGTGAGCTACTGGATGTCACCGGTGACCGATGATAAGCGACCAAAGACATATCTTGTCTTCCATTTGTGGTCGTTAACCGTAGTCGCTTGAACCAAGGTACGAGACCCTCTATACTTAGAAAGAGGATGTACCTGTGGTTCGCCTCCGCCTTGACCGTATACGCCGAGAGGAGATCATAAACGATAAATGGCGACTCCCTTATATCTGTCAATCGTTCGATCACATGAACGATTCTCCAAAATTGGGGCATCATCTGCCCCAGAGATAGGTCAAACATCATGAGGAACGATCTCGACAATGGTGAATAGGGCCATGTGAACCCTATCTTAAATGGATATTCGTATAACACGAAATATCCTTCAGGACATTGCTCCGGATAGAGCAACACCGGTGGACTAAGGGTTATTTCCCCTGGAATATTAGCCAACTGTCTACAGGACTCGATATCCTCTTCTTCACTAAAAACGCTAATGGGATCTAGCGACATTGAAAAATTGGGATCGTGTATGGTCATTACGTAAAAGCAGAAAGCGTCCCAATTCTTCCTAGGCTTTCAGGCTTGAGTCTTTAATCGCATAAAACCGAAAAGAAATCACACCTTAAAAATCACTAAGACCTCAAACAAATTTTGGCAACGATTCGCTACGGAATTCAGGGTTTTGGCAAGAATACTCTCCGAAAATATTTGATCGCGTAAAAGGAAAGGATTCGAGCATAGCCAATATTTATATATAATCCGATGTCAGGACGAACTATCAGATGGGTGACACCTGTATCGACTCTTCGCCCTCTTCTACGGATGGACAACACCTGTCCCTACACCTGACACAATGCACCCCACGTCAACATGACATCACAGCAGTTAAAACGGTTGCACGCTTCCTCTCAGAATTGCTTTGGTTCTCGAGGAAATGATTTAGTTACAAGAAATCAACACGTGTTCCACTTGATTGCAAAATTCGAAAAAACGGCTTGCCGCCTAATTTACGAATTTTGGGGGTAAACTGTTTGGGTAAATTTCCACAAGTTACGACCAACGGAAGATAACCGAATTCTCAAGTCTATGGACCATTCTTGTATTAAGATAAGGTCCTGACGACATCGTATGATAGAAAACATCGTCGTCCTCGACGACGATCGTCGTGAGTTTCCCACGTCCACGACTAACAGGATCTCTTGACAGGCTTATATCTTTCGACCTATGTAACGGTGCTAACAATCATTGATCATTTATTGCATACAACCGTTTTTCCTTTGTGGATCTCTTATTATAGATTTAATGCACATAATGACCAACGGATATAACGGACGGCCACCATCAAGATTAATCAATATCTAGACCGTTGGATCATCAATACTCATTTATGGCAAAATAAGCTATATATACAAACTCAAAGAGCTACACAAAGGACACATAGAGATATACACATCATCATCTAAAGAGCAACTACGAAGATATAACTTTCAAGCATTGCTTCAAGCATAATCTTTTGACTGAAGTGTTACATTGCACGACGTTTAGCTCAATCGAACGATTACATTATTTCTTTACTGCAATATTGTCAATTGTACTTGTAATCACTCCTTCTAAAGGACGACGTCCCTATTTGACGTCCATAGTGCACTTGACGATCTTCACTATCGTCCGTGGTATTTACCCTCGACGGGGGTTTTTGCGTCACCAAATCTCTTTGTTCATCTTACCTTTTATCCTTGTCATGTGATTTGTCGAGTGATGGCCTACTTTAGTTGTTAAAGATCCACATCGACCTCAGATCTTCCTTTGAACGATTTTTGGCATTAACAACCCTGGGGCAACTCATGTTCCAGTTCTGGAGAGCCGTCTCGGTTATCGAGCGACTGACGGGTGATTGGGATTGTCGTTCGACGTGAACGACCTCCTCACAGCGTACGCTGTCAAGGTGGATAGGTTCCACCGCTACAGCTTGTTTTCCAAGTATCGGGGTGACCACACCCTGGTACTTAACACTGCGATTAACGACTATGGGTGGAAAACGAGGTACGCGTTCGTGCGTACGGCGTCGCTAGGTCCAGACAACGACATTCCTGAGACGTTCTAGAATACATCGAGTGAGTGATTTTCCTTTTTCTTTTAACTTTGTCGTACGCTTTTCTATATTTTGTCGATATATGTCTAACGTTTTCTTTTATCTTTGATTTCAGCTATCAAGTTCGACGAAGTACATCCAAATAGTGATTCGGTGTACAAGATCACTCGCATCCTCGGGTATATCTTGGTCGAGAGATCCTACACCCCTCGCCAATCGACAGGCGACGACGACAAAGTGACCATCATCGAGCCATCTGAGGTCGAGGAGGACGAGGACAAGGAGAAGGAAAAGGAGGAATAAGAAGAAGAAGATAGAGAAGATATGGCAGGTAACATGCTTTTTACCTTGACCTTGTTTTCTTTTTCTTTTTAATGTTTCCATACTAACCCGTTGTGCGCTTCTTGTGTTTTCAGAAAGTTCACCTGCAAAGTTATCCAGTGTGGCCGACCGAAGGAGGGCCCAGCTGGAGTTGGCCCAAAATGGTTGTGACAAGAGGAAGGCGTCCGCGACTACTGCGTCGAGCCTTCCAAAACATACAAGAATGACGGTTCTGAGGGAACCTTCGTCAAAGGGTGGCGACGCATCTAAAGTCGCCACCTCTGAGAAGGCGAAGGGGTACTCCATCGAGGCGATCGCCATTAGCATGGATCCTCTGGTGATGGAGTCCCCAGAGGAGACGGGCATCGAGTGACCATCGTCGGAGAAGGTTCAGGCGATAGAGACCTCCAGCTCAATACCCCAATTGGTTGATAAGGGAAAGGGACCCGCTGACGTACAGACGGTTAACTTCATGTTACCGTCGGACTTTATGGCAGACAACGTCCTTGACCGGGTGAGGATATTTCCCCATCTGGGGAAGTATCAGCTTCCATACTTCAAGGAGAAGTTCAAGGCGATGTCGATCGATGACGTGGGGTCCAACGTCTCCGGTCTCACCTTTATGGTAAGGGTCGACACTTACCTATTTCTCTTTTGTATATTTTTGTTTAACTGTTTGCATTTTAACATCGTATATTAACGTCGTTTGTTTTGTTTTGTAGACGTTCCAAGCCTCTCTCGGTCTCTATAGGGAGATGGAGAGGATTCGTCGAGCTGTGTCGCTTGCTCTCGATAGAGAGAAACCAGCGTTGGAGAGGGAGTGAGTCGCTCTGGCTCGGGAGAGGTATGCCAAATCCCAGGTGGAGTCTCTGATGGTTAGGCTTCAAGAAGTCCACAACGTCTTAGAGGTCTCCAGTCACCAGACAGTCGATCTGCTGACACGTCTTCACGTGTCATGCGAGATCCTGAAGGAGACCCGAGAGGAGCTGGAGCGGGCCCAAGTGTCTCTGGTCGTGAATGAAAAATAGATCAGTGACATGAGGGACAAGGAGGCCGAGCAGAAGGCCAAGATCGAGGAGTTAGAGGAGGAGTTGCAGGTTGTTGAGGCTTTCACTCGGTGGACGATGAAGGCGGCCATTATGAGGCATCACCTGGCTGGGAAGAATCCCCTTGCCAACGCCGAGGAGGAGGCCAAGGTCGACGAGGCTCAAGCGAGTGACGTCTCCACATCATAGCCAACAGAAGACGCTCCTCCATCTTGAGTCTTTTGCTTATAAGTCTTTAGTTATTTTAGTTTTTCCTATGGTCGACCGTTGGTGGTCGAGCCTTCCACTTGTAACCATACATTTTGGATATTAATAGAGATGGTTTTTATCTTACCTTGTCGAGCGTTTTTCATATTAAGCAATAACATACACAATAAAAAAGTACTTAGAATTTTTCAAACTTGAAATTCGTACGACCAAGCAAATAAAATGTAAGACATTCAATCCACAAATATTCGCGATTCAACACAACACAAATAATCCAAGGGTACTTGCGACTGAGGCAAACAATTTTACCCAAGGAAACTTATGATTTTGACAATCCAAATCGTTCAAAGATTCTTGTGACCAAGGCCTTTATACATAGTAAAATTTTCTTAAGTCAAAGGACTTAGAGTTGAGTTTCTCAAGACCAAGTCGTGACAAAGACTTGCACTCTTATATCGTGCGATTATGCAAGGAAACAATGCTTAGAGGTTGGTCCTTGGCTAACCAACGACCCTCCGATGCTTAAGTCAGTACTGGTTGTGAAAAAATAATCATAAGAAAAAAGTATGATGGACTTAGAAAAAATACCTCTTGAGATGTGTTGCATTCCAACTACGTGGGATTTCTTGGTCGTTGAGAGTTTGGAGTCTCTAGGCACCTTTTCCTACGACCCTAGATATACGATATGGTCCTTCCCACTTGATGGAAAGCTTACATGCGTTCGGCTATTGAGTGTTTTGAAACACTCGATGTAAGACATGATCGCCTTCTTGGAAGACTTTGGTCTTTACGTTTTTGTTGAAATGTCATTCGACCGAATGCTTTTGAGACACCATTCGAATCAAAGCTAATTCTCTCATTTCTTCAAAGACATCGAGATCATAACTTAGGTCAACCAAGTTACGATCGACTAAATTATACCTCGATGTGGGTAGTTGGACTTCGACGGGTAGAACCGCCTCACATCCATAGACCAAAGAAAAGGGGGTTTGTCCCATAGACGTACGGGGAGTCGTATGATTTGCCTATAGGACCGAAGGATGTTCTTCGACCCATTTTCCTTTTCCTACCTTCAGTCTCTTCTTGATCGAGTTTATAATAGTCTTATTGCTCGATTCTGAAAGTCCGTTCGATTGATGGTATCGCGGTGTCGAGGTCGTAACTTTTATATTGCGATCCTCACAAAATTGTTGAGTTCTTTCGCTTATGAATTAGGATCCATTGTCGCAGATAATCTAGGATGGTATCCCAAACCTGCATATAATGTTAGTCTGGATAAAATATATCACCTCTCTGTCTCGGATTTGAGAAAAAGCGACTGATTCTATCCATTTAGAAAATAATCTGTAAGAATAAGTAGAAATACCTTTTGCCTGGGGGCGGGTGGTAACTTACCGACGATATCCATTCCCCATCTCATGAAGGGCCAGGGGATCAACTTCGAGTGTAAATGTTCAGAGGGTTTATGCGTCGTACCTGAATGTCGTTGACATGTATCGCAACTTTGCACATACCTGATGGCATCCTGTCGTAGTGTCGACCAATAGTAGCCTTGTCATTATATTCGGTTGGCTAAACTGTGATCGCCTGAATGGTTGCCACATTCACCATCGTGCATTTTCTGTAAGATGTTTTGGACTTGCGTTTTTCTAGTGACACATCGTAGATTAAGTCCAGTAGACGATCGTCGATAGAGCCTGCCATGTATCATGACATATCTAGATGCCTTGAATCTGATCCTTCGAGCTTCCATTTTGTCTTCGGGAAGTTGGTTGTGCATTAAATAATTCATTATGTCGCTCGACCAATCTTCTTCTTTACTGTCGATCTAGACAACGTCGTCATGAGATGTATCATGGGTATCGTGTCGAACAATGATTTGTTGAGTGTCGAACCAAGATTGGCTAAGGCATCAGCTTGAGTGTTCTGATCTCTTGGGATTTGTTCGATCGAGAATGGCTTGAAATTTTCTGATTTTGGTTTGACTATCTTCAGATATAACATCATCTTTGAGTCCTTTGTCGCGAACTCGCCATTCATTTGGTTCACGACGAGGAGGGAGTCGCTTTTGACGTGAAACCCTTTTGCCCCCAGGTCGAGCGCCATGTTTATGCCCATAATCAGGGCTTCATATGTTGCTTTATTGTTGCATGCTTTGAATTCACATTGTATGGAGTACACCATTTTTCCCTCCTGTGGCAACTTTAAGCCGACGCCCAGTCATGTACCTCTAGCGTTGGACGATCCGTCGACATGTATAGTCCAGGGTTTGTCGTCGTGAGTCACCACAGAAAAAGCTGCGTCCTGCGTTTCTTTCTCTAATTCAGGACTAAAGTCGGCGACGAAGTCTGCTAGGACTTGCGATTTGATCGCGGTCCTTGGTTTGAAACCGATGTCGTAACTACTGAGATATATACTCCATTTTTACAATCGACCTGTCAATTCTGGTTTTCTCAGGATAGAATTAAATGGAAATTTAGTAACAACAGTTATAGGGTGCGACTCGAAGTAATGTTGCAGCTTTTTAGCGGTTGTAACTAACGATAGCAATAGTTTTTCCATCGAGGAGTACCTGGTTTCAGCATCGAGTAGAGATTTACTTACATAGTAGATAGGTAGTTGATATTTTTCTTCCTCTCTTACTAGGACCGCACTTACTGCATTAGTGTTGACGGCTAAGTAAAGTTGCAGGACTTCATTGTCTTGAGGTTTCGACAGTAGTGGAGGCGACGCCATTTATTCTTTTAGTTTCTTCAATGTACGCTCGTGGTTGTCTGTCCACTGGAATCCTTTGTTTTTTCGAAAGACGTTATAAAATAGGTGGCATTTGTCTGACGATCGTGAGATAAACCTATTCAAGGCTGCCACACGACCAGTCAAGCGTTGAACTTCTTTGAAATTTCTCGGTGACTTGATCTCGATTTTATGGCCTTGATTTGGTCAGGGTTAGCCTCGATCACTCGTTTTGTCACCATGTACCCTAAAATTTCCTGGCACTCACCCCGAAGGAACATTTAGTAGGGTTAAGCTTCATATGGTATTTCCTAAGGATGTCGAACGATTGTCGCAGATGTTCGACATGGTCGATAGTTTGTCTCGATTTGACAAGCATGTCGTTGATGTACACTTCCATGGTATCGCCCAGTCGATCCTTGAACATTTTGTTGACCAATCGCCGGTATGTGGAACCTGCATTTTTCAAACCAAAAGGCATAACCTTATAACAATAAATACCTTTGTCTGTCATAAAAGTTGTCTTTTCTTGATCATCGATGTGCATAAGTATCTGATTGTAGCCTGAGTATGGGTCCATGAATGTCAAGAGTTCATGTCCAGCAGTTGCGTCAACTAGGGCATCGATATGTGGTAAAGGAAATGGATCCTTCGGACATGCCTTGTTTAAACCAGTGAAGTCTATGCACACCCTTCACTTGTCGTTTTTCTTTTGTACGACCACGACATTGGCTAACCAGTCGGGGTACTTTACTTCTCGAATCTTCCCAGTTTTGAGGAAGTTGTCGACTTCATTATTGATCACCTTGTTTCGTTCTGGAGCGAACTTTCGACGTTTCTGTTTGATGGGTTTGAACGATGGGTCCACATTTAACTTGTGGGAAATGACCTCGGGGTCAATGCCGACCATGTCTTCGTGCGTCCAAGCGAAACAGTCAGCATGCTCCTGCAAAAAAGAGATCAATTCTTTTTTAATGGAGGGATCGAGTGACGAACCTACGAAGACAATTTTATCTTTTGCTCTCGTCCAGGATGACTTCCTCCAAATGGTAGTCGTTAACAGTGTCGGGAACATCCTTGTTCTATAATTGCTAGATGGATTGCTTTCGAGGTTTCACTGTTGTCTTGTAGCAGTCGTGGGAAACTTTTCGTTCACTCTTGATTTCCTGGACTCCCCATGGCGTGGGAAATTTCATTATCTGGTGATACGTCGACAGGACCTTATCTTAATACAAGAATAGTAATGTGAAATGTGCATTAAATGTCACTCGTCGTGGTCGTGGATATTTGACCCAAACAGTAAACAAGTAAAGTGACGCCTTAAAAGGCTAGACCTTACGAAATCTAATGATCCAAAGGTAATGTCTTACGACTAAACCCTAAGTGATCTTACGACCAGTTGGTGACGATCCCAACGACTAGATCCCATAAAAATCTCAAGTAGTGACGTTTTCACGACTAGACCCACTAAACCTTACGATTAGTAGGTAACATTCTAGCGGCTAAACTCATAACTAATGGATGACGCCTTTAAGGCTATACTCCATAAAGTCTTTCTGACTGCCAGGTGACGTCTCACGACTAAAACCCTATAAACTAACGACATAAAAACTTACCCGTCATCTCTGGATTCCATTCGACGGCCTCCTCCTCTTCTTCTCTTTCTTCCTCTACGGAAGCAGCCGCTGACGACCCAATGTACTGTACGTCATCATCTTCGTCCCAGTCGACGGTATGACGAACGGTAAAAAAGGAACGTTCCTCGACGCTAAACTCGAGGAACCTTTCGACCTTGGCGGCCGAATCTTCAGAAGGCGCCGCTACAGTGAAGTCGATCACTAAAAATCAAAGCACGCATGTTAGAAAAAAAATTCTTGACGAATAAACTAACAACAAAAAGACTTTACGTCTTACCTTCGGTATTCCACCCCGTGGTGAACCATTGGTCACGATCGTCAAACGACGCGATTTGGCCGAAGACGTACCTCGTCTTCTACTTACGGTCATTGACCGCGGTCGCCTAAACCAAGGTACAGGGCCCTCTATACTTTGAGAAGAGGTTGTATCGGTGGTTCGCCTCCGCCTTGACTATATAAGCCAATAGGAGGTCATAAACGGTAAATGATGGCTCCCAATTATCCATCAATCATTCAATCACTTGAACGATTCTCCAAAACTGTGGCATCATATGCCCCGCCGACAAGTCGAAAATCGTTAGAAACGATCTCGATAAAGGAGAATAGGGCCATGTAAACCCTATTTTAAACGGATACTCGTTTATAACGAAGTACCCGTCTATGCATTGCTCTGAACGGAGCAATGTCGGAGGAAAATGTTTGTAACATCCTAAAATTTGGGATGAATTTAAAATTCGAAAATTCGGCAATATAACGTCTTTAATTAGAGTAAACATAGACTCCCTAAAATAGGGGACAACCAAACCTGCATAATACGGTAGTGAGCCTCTAAACCAAGTGTATCATCCCAAAACGGGGAATAAAGTATAACATTTACAACCCAAATCAAATGAAGAATATAATTCAACAACCTAATAATCTAACTTGGTCAAGAAAGATTATGATCGGGTGTCGCTATCCTTCCAAATGTGTATCTTCTAAATCAAATGTTATGGTCTCTAATTCTTCAAAAAGACCGCTCTCTACCCCAAGGTCGTCCACTCAATCCCAACGAGCCCCATCGCCAGAATGATCTGCCATAAACGACAACCAAAAAACAAGCGTTAGGCTAAAGCCTAGTGAAAGCAATTCAATTGAAATAGAAGTAGTAAACCCATTGGAAGTCATACGGCGAGCATAGCCATGAGCTAATCACGTAGTGAGCTCAACTCCTCTAAGTTTATTGCTCGAAAACATCAAGTCAACCCCTCTACGTCTATTCTTGAGAGTTCCAAAACGGGAACTCATGCACATTAGAATTACACCTTACTGCCCATGAGACGCTGCCCGACCATATAGGTCCACACCTTACTTACCATGGTGACCCGATGCCTATTTCGTGCCAAAGTGGTGAACTTAATATCCAAAACAGGACATTAAGGACACCGTGCCTATGGATCCATTACACTAAGAGCAAATGCCAAAAACATGCTAGCACATTCAATATTTATATTAAATCATGTATGTAAGTAAATCGTATGTACAAGGTTACCAACATGAAATATTGACTCCCATCATTGAGGAGACTTAATCAATATAACTCATCAACAATAATACCATATATCCCATTTTAAAAGTCATGATTGTAATTAATTAACCCAATACTTGCATTTCCCCAAATCCTAATTTCCACTTTGGGTTCACCAAAATCCAATGGACTAAGGGTTGGCTATCAAGTGAGTAGAAGACATAGAAAACCATTAACCTTAGTTTAAAGTACATTTCTCAACATTCTTACTTAGGTTATAAAACCCTAACATCCCTAAAACTCATATTTAGGTTAAAATGCCACAAACCCAAATACATCATTTATAACATGGATGAGAACTAGAATATGTGAAATTTATCATTTATGAAAGAGCAAGGGTATCACCTTGTAGGGTTGTACTTAAAACCCTAGAACTTCAAGAACTCAAGGAGATGAGAATGAGATCCTTGGGAGACATGGACTTAGCACAATCAATGCTCATGGACACCTAAAATGTCATAAATGATCATGAGGTATGTAGTTGAAAGGCAATAATGACCAAAGAAGGTTGGAGGTTGAACTTACCAGCTTCTTGGACGTGACCTAAAGTTTCCATCAAAATCAGATAAAATGATCCAAACACTGTTTCACTTGATTTAAAGCATCAGACCCCGCTCACGACTTTGACACGGCGACTATGCCATGGGCACTGTCGCCCGAGCTGACCCACTTGCGGTACAAGTGTCGCGATAGTGACCTTGCGACAGTGACCCTGGCATTGTCTCCAGGCATTGTCACCCCAGGTGTACCGAGAGGTCACTCCTCTCTGCGATCTTGCCCTGTGCGATAGTGACCAAGGTCATAGTCGCCGGGCACTGTTGCCCCGGGTGTGACGAAGCCTGATTTCACCCGTTTTCGACCCGAAGAACTTCCGATATCAACTCTAGATTCGTAAATAAGAATTATGATCCGATTAGGGATTATTCTAAATGAAAGGTACTCGATGGGGATGTACCAAAATCACGGGTGTTACAAAGCCTCACGTCTTCAGGAATTCCAACCAAAAGCCAAAATGCCTCAACGTCTTTGTTGGGAAATGAAGATTTGTTTTAGTATGATTACTGCTGCTAGTACAACATGGTTACTAATGCTAAGACAAGTTACTACTGCTGAGCCAAATTACTATTGCTTGTAGAAATTAATACTGCTAAGCATAGTTACTACTGCTGGTGAAGATTAATACTGCTCAGAGTGTTAATGATGCTATGACTTAATACTGCTTATGTGATAATCTTGGTAAGACGCGCAGATCAAGGTTTGAAGATAATAATGGAAGGTTGAAGATAATTATGGAAGAATATACTGAAGATCTGTTATGTTATCTTTTATTTTCAGTATATGTATAGAATTATTCAGAATAGTTTGTTACACGAGTATTCTGAGTTTTTGTTTTGAGAGAGTATTGACCTCAAGGTTTACAACCCTAGTTCTAGAGAAGTAGAATTCGTCTTGGTGAGCCTGTTCATCAAGATTGAGGTTTTGTGCGAAAGCTTGTAACTTTAATCATTCAATAAAGTTTACAAGTTGTGATTTCTACTTTACTGTTACATTGATATTTGAATATTAAAGTGTTTTTCCGCAACTTCTTTAATATTGTTTCTGAGTTTCATTATTCTTGTTAAAAATCAGATCCTGACAAGTGGTATCAGAGCTTAGTATTCTCAGAAACCTTCATTCATCATGGACAACACAGTTGAATCAAACAGTACTCTTGTTTCAAAGGTTCCCATGCTCAAACCTAATGAGTTTGACATGTGGAAAATTAGGATCAAGCCGTACATCCTCCTTACAGACTTTTCTATGTAGGACATTGTTGAGAATGGTCCCTCTGCTGAAGGTAAAATTGGACAAGATGGAAGAAGACCACCTCCAAAAACTGATGCTGAGAAGAAAGTGAGACAATTGGAGATGAAAGCCTTAAGCACCCTGCTTTTGGCCATTCCTAATGAGTATCAACATCAGTTTCACCACTGCACTGATGCTCAGATTCTATGGAAAGCTTTAGAGAAGAGATTTGTTGGCCCCAAGAGTACTAAGAGGAATCAAAGGGATATTCTCAAGCAGCAATATGAGAATTTTACATCTTCAAAGAATGAGTCTATGACTCAAACTTTTGATAGATTCAATAAGTTAATTGGTGAGTTGGCTACTGTTGGAGTCCAGATGGAACAAGATGATGTCAACCGAAAGTTCCTCAGATCTCTTGGAGATGAATGGACCATGTACACTGTTTCATTCAGGCAGAATGACAAATTGGAAGAAAAGGAACTGGATGATCTGTACAATGATCTGAGAGTGTTTGAATCTGAGGTGGAAGCAAAGAAGAAGCCTACTGGATATGTTCATAATGTTGCACTCCTTTCAGCATCAACTGATTCTACTGCTAACTCTGAATCAGTTAATGCTGCTAATGGAGTAAATCAAGAAAAAGGCAATGAATCTGTTTTTGAAGCCTTTCTTTCCATCCATGGTAACTCCTATTTAATCAATGATGACTTGGAACAGCTTCATCCTGATGATCTTGAAGAGATGGATATTAAATGGCAGATGGCCATGCTTTCTATGAGAGTGAAGAAGTTCATCAAGAGGACTGGGAGGAACAACTTCTCCCAAAGAAGAGAAGATGGAGCAGGCTTTGATAAGTCAAAGGTGGAGTGCTACAAGTGTCATATGAAGGGACACATTGCCCGAGAATGCAGAATTGGAGTGTCTCATAACAATCACCAACAAGCTGAGACTGGAAGCTTCAACCAGAACAGAAACTCTACTCAAGCTCTTGTTTCTCAACAAGGAATGGGGTTTGACTGGAGTGATCAAGCAGAAGAGGCCATTCAAAATCAAACTCTCGTGGCAGAGGTATCTGATCTTCCAACTGAGGTACTCTCTAACCTCTGTTCTCAAACTTGTATAGACACTGTTAAAAGGTACAGGGATCACAACCAGAGTATGAGTGATGACCTTAAGAGGTTAGAAAAGGATAGAAAAGACTATGTGAAAATTGTTGAGAGGTTTGAGGAACAAATTAAAGGTTTCCAAGCCAATGAACTTCAACACACATATGATACAAATTACTGGAAGTGGGAGAAAAATGAGCTAGAAATCCAACTGACAAAGTCTAGAGAGGAGAATGAAAAGTTGAGAGGAGAGCTAGCCAAGGTTAAGTTGGATGTGAAAAAGTTTTCATATGCTTCTAAAGCCATGGATTCAATTCTAAAGGTCCAAATCCATGATAAGCTTAAACCAGGAATTGGGTACAATACCACACCACCACCATACAACAACAACTACATCCCTCCTCAATCAGACTTGCTAGAGACCAAGGATAGGAAGGACTTGCATGAGGGAGCCACTAAGATAGATCCTTTAGATGAAGTAGTTGTTAAGGACAAGACTGAGAAAGAAGCTGGTAAGAGTAAGGATAATATTGTGAGTGGTGAGATTCCCTTAGAAAATAACATTCTTACCAATGAGGGTGATGGAAGGGATTGGGTCAAATCTGATGACGTAGAGAAGACTGAGGGAAAGTCTAAAAAGGTCCATTACAAGCAGACTACAGTTGTGAATCATGTTCTTTGCAAACAGTGTGCAGGTAATAAGTCTGAGCCCCTAAAGCATGATAAAAGGAGGGGCAATCAAAGAAATTGGAATAATCAGTGGGCTCAGAAACAAGGAGTTGATTTGAGTAGAATCATCAGACCAAAACCTTGTTTCATATGTGGCAAAATGAACCATCTTGCCAAGCACTGTTATTTTAATCCTATTAACCAAAGGATAAATTTTCAAAGATCTGTGCAAAAACCCTTTGGTTATAGGAAGGATGAAAGGAACCATGTGGCTAAGAAACCTGTTAAATCTAAAAGCCACATGAAGAAAAAGACTGTAAAAGAGAGTGTCAAGATGTGGGTTCCCAAAAGCACTAAAACTGTTAGTACTGCTACCACAAATAGTGTTGCTGACAAAGATAGTGCTGCCAGAAGCAATACTGCTGCTATCAATGTTAGTGTTGCTGAGAGTATTAGTACTTCTAAAACTAACATTGTTAGTACTTCATCAGATGTTAATACTGCTAACTCTGTTAGTACTTCTAAAATTAGTACTGCTTCTAGTGTTTGTGCTTCTAGACCAATCATCTTGACAAAGTACTCCAGTAAAGAGTATTCTAAATTTAAAAATCTCATCAAAAAGGAGTGTAAGTACTTTGATGAGAAAGGGAGGCCCAATACCACTTTGGCTTGGGTTCCCAGTCAATACTAATTGATTTATCTTATGTGCAGGGCAACCAGCAGGGCAACCAGCAGCTCAAGGGAAAGAGCATTTGGCATGTTGATAGTGGTTGCTCTAGGCACATGACAGGGAACATGGCTTGCCTCAAGAATTTCAAGAAAATTGATGGTGGGCATGTTGCCTTTGGTAATACTCCAGATGGAGGTAAGATTAGTGGTAAGGGAGATGTAACAAAAGGTAATATGACCTTTGAAGATGTTTACTATGTTGAGCAGTTAAGGTACAACCTGTTAAGTGTATCACAGGTTTGTGACAAAAAGCATAGTATATTATTTACTGATTCATAATGCATTATCCTTGCTCCTGGATTCAAGGTAGTTGATGAAAAGATGATACTACTAAGAACTTCAAGAAAGGATAATGTCTATTGTTTGAATATGGAAACTGTTTCAAATGATTCATCCTTAAACTGTCTTGTTTCAAAAGCCTCTTTGGATGAATTATCACTTTGGCACAGAAGGATGTGTCACATGAACTTTAAAACAATGAATAAACTTGTTAAAAACAACCTTGTAAGAGGTCTGCCTTCAAAAGTCTTTTCATGTGATGATCATTGTGTTGCTTGTCTCAAAAGCAAACAACACAAAACTTCTCATAAGTCCAAAGAGTTGAACACAATTTCTTCTTCTCTTCAGTTGTTGCATATGGATCTGTTTGGTCCTACAAATGTCATGAGTATAGGTAAGAAATCATACTGCTTAGTTATTGTTGATGATTACTCTAGATTTACTTGGGTGTATTTTCTAAGGACTAAGGATGAGACAAGTGGACTGATCAAATCCTTTATTCTAAGAATTGAAAACCAAACAAATCAAAAGGTAAAAGTCATTAGGTCAGATAATGGTACTGAATTTAAAAATCTTGACCTAAACACCTTTTGTGAGGAAAAAGGAATTGAGAGGCAATACAATGCTCCTAGGACTCCACAACAAAATGGTGTTGTTGAGAGAAGGAATAGGACACTGATTGAGGCTGCTAGATCTCTGTTAGCTGATTCAAAACTTCCAATTACTTTCTGGGCTGAAGCAGTTAATACTGCTTGCTATATCCAAAACAGAGTTCTAGTAGTCAAGCCTAAGAACAAGACACCAGATGAGCTTTTAAATAAAAGAAAACCATTTATTGGTTTTTTCAAACCTTTTGGGTGTCCTTGTACCATTCTCAATACCAAAACTCACTTAGGAAAGTTTGATAGCAAAGCAGATGATGGTTTTCTTGTTGGTTACTCATCTCAGAGTAAGGCCTACAGAGTGTTTAATTCTTATTCTAGAATAATTGAGGAAAGTGAGAATGTCAAATGCAATGAGAACTCACCAAATCCTATTGGTTCAGGTCCTCAGTGGTTATTTGACATTGATTCACTAACTAACTCTTTGGGTTTCAGTAGTGATGATCATGCAGGATCAGGAAGTAGAGGATCAGGGGATGAACAAGTACAAGATATTATTCCTCAATCTGTGATCTTTCCCATACCTACAATGAACCCTGTTGAAATCTGTGAAACGGAGACTGTTACTGAACCAATTCAGAGTGAAGAAGAAAGAAGAGATGAGGAGAATCCAGAGCATGAAGATCCAGAAGTAGCTGATGAGATCCCCTCAGCTGACTTAAATGACTCCAATTTAGATGTGGGAATTAATGAAGAACCTAGTCATTAGACAAGAACTCAGAAGAATCATCCTTCTGAGCTGGTAATAGGAGACATCACTTCTCCTATGATGACTAGGAATCAAAGCAGACTTCAAGATTTGCAGGATCAGCAGCATACAGTACTCTCTTGCTTTCTATCTCAGATTGAGCCTAAGAAGGCTTATGATGCAATGAAAGATTCAAGTTGGATAGAAGCCATGCAAGAAGAGTTGCTACAGTTTAAATTGCAAAATGTTTGGGACTTGGTGGACCTTCCAAAAGGTCATAGAGCAATTGGCACCAAGTGGATTTTCAGAAATAAAAAGGATGAGAGAGGAATAGTAATCAGGAACAAAGCAAGGCTAGTGGCACAAGGGTACACTCAAGAAGAAGGCATAGACTATGAGGAAGTCTTTGCTCCAGTTTCACGGGTAGAGGCAATTAGGTTGTTTCTAGCCTATGCCTCATAAATGAAGTTCAAGGTATATCAGATGGATGTGAAGAGTGCCTTTCTATATGGAACAATTGATGAAGAAGTATACGTCTGTCAGCCCCCTGGATTTGAAAATCCATTATATCCTAACAGAGTATACAAACTTAAGAAAGCACTCTATGGTCTACATCAAGCCCCAAGAGCATGGTATGATACTCTGTCTACCTATCTCTTGGAAAATGGGTTTGAAAGGGGAATCATTGACAAGACCCTTTTCATTAAAAGAAGTAAGAAGGACACCCTACTTGTTCAGATCTATGTGGATGACATCATATTTGGATCCACAAAAGATCAGATGTGTAGAGACTTTGAAGAGTTGATGCACAAGAGCTTCAAAATGAGTTCAATAGGTGAACTCACTTTCTTCCTTGGGCTTCAAGTGAAACAGCAGAAAGATGGGATTTTCATAAGTCAATAAAAGTATGTGAAAGACATCCTAGATAAGTATGGTTTATCAGACTCAAAGCCAGCAAGCACACCAATGGAAACACACAAACAGATCACTACTGATCTCGAGGGGGAGGATGTTGATGTCCATCTTTATAGATCAATGATTGGATCTCTCATGTATCTCACAGCCTCAAGACCAGATATCATGTTTCCAGTGTGTGTGTGTGCCAGATTTCAAGTCAAGCCAAAGTAGTCCCATCTTCAAGCAGTTAAGAGGATTTTCAGATACTTAAGAGGGCAACCTAGATTAGGTCTTTGGTATCCTTATGAATCTACTTTTGACTTGATTGCATATTCAGACAGTGACTTGGGTGGTGCGAATATGGATAGAAAGTCTACTTCAGGAGGATGTCAGCTTTTGGGTGCAAGACTAGTTTCTTGGCAGTGTAAGAAGCAAACCACAGTGTTCTTATCCACAATAGAAGCTGAGTACATTGTTGCTGCAAGTTGCTGCTCTCAGGTTCTATGGATTCAGAATCAAATGCTGGACTATGGGGTAACCTTTCTTCACACTCCAATCCTCATTGACAATAGCAGTGCTATTAGCATTGTTAACAATCCAGTCAAGCACTCCAAAACAAAGCACATTGAAATCAGGTATCACTTTATTAGAGACTGCAATGAAAAGAAGCTTATTCAAGTTGCTAAAGTTCATACTGATAACCAGTTTGCTGATCTATTCACTAAAGCTTTTGATGTGGGTAGATTCACTTTCTTGGTCACAAGTGTGAGCATGATCAACTCTGAATGAGCTCATGTTTAAAAAGTGTTTGTGTACCTGTTATTTGTTTATTTTTTTGGTGCTACTAATCATCTTTCTCAGGAAGTTTATTGCCTTACTCAGACTAACACAAGCTTCAACAGTGTAAGTATCGTTAATGCTGCCAGTACAGTTTTAATGCTACCAGTGCAAAGTTAATACTGCAGGTTCATTATTACTACTGCTAGTCTGAGTTACTACTTCAGGTATGTGTTACTACTGCTAGTTAGTTAATACTGCTAGTTAGTTAATACTGCAAGTTAGTTAATACTGCTAGTTGGTTACTACTGCTCTCAGTTAATACTGCGAGTGGGTTAGTACTGCTTTAACTGAAATTAGGGTTAATACTGCTTCTTTCCTGAATTCTATAAATACCCTCTTTGCCCGCCAAAAAGCTCACAACGACTCTTTGAATACTGTTCGTCTTCTCTCTAACTCTTTTCTCTCAAGCAACCAGTGTGTTTCAGTCAAGAATCCTCAAGCCAGATGGCATCCATGGCGTTTATTGATGAACACAATGAGATCGCAATGCTTCAAAAGCCTAAGCAGGATGCTGGATTCCATCAAATAGTTGATTTTCTCAAGTCCAGTCATATAGCTCATGCTCTTATAGTATCACCACCAATTTACATCGAGCACCAGAAGCAATTTTAGGCCAATGCCACCGCGGTTTCTGAAAACGGTGTGCAGTTTATCAAGACAAGGGTGTGTGACAAACCTTTGATAGTCTCTGAAGAGGTCATTCGCATCAGTCTACGTCTAGACGATGCCTCAGGTATTACCTCTATCTCTAATGAAGATTTGTTTTCCAATCTCACAAGAATGGGGTATGAAGGCCAACTGGTGTTTTCAAATTTTACAAAGCTAACTTTTCTCCCCAATGGTGTTTCTTTGTTCATACTCTTATGCACTGTATTTCTCGAAAAACTACTGGATAGAGTCAGTTCAGTAGTACCATTGCTTATGCTTTGGTCTGCTTGTCCACTGCCAGAAAGTATAATTTCTCACAAATGATTTTCAAAGACCTTGTGTCAAATTTGGATAATAAAAAGAGTTTCTATATGTATCCAAGATTTGTCCAGGCAGTTATCACCTCTGAATTGACGGATATGCCTCAGTCTAATGCGGTATATGTACCTAAAATCCCCAAGGGCAAGGTCTTTTCAAATATGAAAAGATCTGTCAAGGACTCGGAAGGAGTTGACACCCCATTGTTCTCTACAATGATGGTGGTGTCCCACAACCAAGAAGGTATGGCATCAGGGTCAAGGCCCTCACTAGACCATCCCACTGATAGCCAAACCCAACCTTCAACCACTATATCACTCTCTCAGTCCCTTGTTCTTAAGCCAACCCCAGTTATATCCAAAACTTATACTAAGAAAAAGGTACACAAGGCTCCTTCCCCTGTTGTACTTCCTACAAACCCAGAACCTCAAAGCCCTCTAATGGAGCATTCTCCATTAGAGAATATCCATAGGGAAACCACTGGGGTGTCTCCCAACCCCAAGGAGGTGCTCACTAAGGAGATGCATGAGCATGTGGGTGAGAAGGTTGCCACTACTCCTGCTAGCACAGAGGAGGCCAGTGGTAACATCACTAAGACCTTCCCCACAGCAACTTTGAATGAGCAATCATTCAAAGGTCCCGGGTGCCCAGAAACCAAGGTAATAGGTGGTGCTTCAGTCTGGCTGGAGATCCCTATTAAACATTCCAATGATCCCTCAAAAGGGGGTAACACTCCTAGAGAAGGTGAGGATAGATATGACTACCAGGAATTGATTTCTGCCATGTCCAAAATGGCAACTGAACTGGATTCTCACAAGAAGGTTGTAAATGAACTCAAGAAAGTCATCATCAACCAGCAAGAAGAAATCAGCACCTTAAAGAAGTTAGTTAAGAAGGTGGTTCAAAGAAGGTCAAAGCAAAGATTTGAGCTCAGAAGAAGGAACCCAGTGGATGATGCTCCCAAAAAGGGGGAGTCAGAAGCTGAGGTCCACATGGAGAATGCTAAGAATAAGGGGGAGAAACATGGAGATGAGGGGGAGTTTGTTGTACAAGAAGTAGAAACAGAATCAGTGTTTGAAAAAGCAGCAGTTACAGAGAAAGCAATAGAAACAGAATCAGTGTTTGAGAAAGCAGCAGAAACAGTTAATGTTGCAGAAATAAATGAAGCAGCAGAAATTGTTCAAGAGGTATTAACTGACCTCCTTAGCAGAAATTTGGAAGAAATTGAGATAGCTGAAGCACTAATCAAGGCTAAACATAACACTCCTAAGGTCACTTCAAAGACCAAAGGAGTTGTCATCAAAGACAATGCTGAGGTTATCAAGAAAGCTAGTGCTGATAAGGTAGCAAGCAAGGACAAAGGCAAAACCAAGATAGTGGAATCTGACCAACCACTTAAAAAGCAAAAGTTGGTTAAGTCAGATGAAGCTTTGGCTAAGAAAATTCAGGCAGAACTTGAGCAAGCAGAAAAAGATCAAGTGGAAAAAGATAGGGAGATGGCAAGAGCTCTAGCTGTAGAGCTTAATGAAGCATATCAAAATAGTTTGGCTACAGAGATGGCACAGAAGGAAACTGCACTTATAAAGAAGCCTGTAATGATCAAAATGGGTGCAAAGAAGAGGCAACCTTCACAGATCTACCTTGGCACTCAAGAGAGAAAGAAGATGATCACTTTCCTCAAAGGTGTTGTAGGAGTCAAAAAGGAAATGTTCACAAAAATGTCATTTGATCAAATCAAAGGTTTGTATGAGGCAGAGATGTCTAGAGCCAAATGAAACTGATTCCATACGAGTCAGTCTGTCAGTTGCAGCTAACAGAAATTTCATTCATTATGAACTCAAAAGTGAAGGTCTTAAAAACTTCATAGAATTCATGATCGGCCATTCCATTTACCTTCGCGCTTAAGCTCTTCAATTATCATTCTTATTCTTTCTGTCACCTGCTGGAATATTCGACACTAAGTTACAAGGAAATGACCAAGCAAGAGTTGAAGTGGAAAAGAAGATGAAAGAGAGGCATGACCTTCAAATACAAAAACCCTTTCCTGATGATCAAGAAACACCAAGGAAGGAAGCTACTCTAGGTGAAAGTTTGAAGACATTGAAAAGAACAAAAATGATGGCAAGAAGAAAACCAGCTAAGAAACCTAGAGTGGATGAGAAAGAAGCTGAGAAAGAACATAAGGTAGCTGAAGAAGAAGGGGCACCTAAGTCTGAGGAACAGGAAGCTCAATCTCAGGAAGAACCATCCAGTACTTCTGATGTGAATATGTACATGGTGGTGATGGAAAAAGTGCCTAAGCCTATAACAGCCTATTTTGTGCCAAAGTGGTGAACTTAATATCCAAAACAGGACATTAAGGACACCGTGCCTATGAATCCATTACACTAAGAGCAAATGCCAAAAACATGCTAGCACATTCAATATTTATATTAAATCATGTATGTAAGTAAATCGTATATACAAGGGTTACCAACATGAAATATTGACTCCCATCATTGAGGAGACTTAATCAATATAACTCATCAACAATAATACCATATATCCCATTTTAAAAGTCATGATTGTAATTAATTAACCCAATACTTGCATTTCCCCAAACCCTAATTTCCACTTTGGGTTCACCAAAATCCCATGGACTAAGGGTTGGCTATCAAGTGAGTAAAAGACATAGAAAACCATTAACCTTAGTTTAAAGTACATTTCTCAACATTCTTACTTAGGTTATAAAACCCTAACATCCCCAAAACTCATATTTAGGTTAAAATGCCACAAACCCAAATACATCATTTATAACATGGATGAGAACTAGAATATGTGAAATTTATCATTTATGAAAGAGCAAGGGTATCACCTTGTAGGGTTGTACTTAAAACCCTAGAACTTCAAGAACTCAAGGAGATGAGAATGGGATCCTTGAAGAGAACTCGTGGACACCTAAAATGTCATAAATGATCATGAGGTATGTAGTTGAAAGGCAATAATGACCAAAGAAGGTTGGAGGTTGAACTTACCAGCTTCTTGGAGAGAATTCGTGACCTAAAGTTTCCATCAAAATCAGATAAAATGATCCAAACACTGTTGCACTTGATTTAAAGCATCAGACCCCGCTCACGACTTTGACACGGCGACTATGCCATGGGCACTGTCGCCCGACCTAACCCACTTGCGGTACAAGTGTCGCGATAGTGACCTTGCGACAGTGACCCTGGCATTGTCTCCAGGCACTGTCACCCCAGGTATACCGAGAGGTCACTCCTCTCTACGATTTTGCCCTGTGCGATAGTGACCAAGGTCACAGTCTCCGGGCACTGTTGCCCCGGGTGTGATGAAGCCTGATTTCACCCGTTTTCGACCCGAAGAACTTCCGATCTCAACTCTAGATTCGTAAATAAGAATTATGATCCGATTAGGGATTATTCTAAATGAAAGGTACTCGATGGGGATGTACCAAAATCACGGGTGTTACAAAGCCTCACGTCTTCAGGAATTCCAACCAAAATCCAAAATGCCTCAACGTCTTTGTTGGGAAATGAAGATTTGTTTTAGTATGATTACTGCTTCCAGTACAACATGGTTACTACTGCTGAGACAAGTTACTACTGCTGAGCCAAATTACTATTGCTTGTAGAAATTAATACTGCTAAGCATAGTTACTACTGCTGGTGAAGATTAATACTGCTCAGAGTGTTAATGATGCTATGACTTAATACTGCTTATGTGATAATCTTGGTAAGACGCGCAGATCAAGGTTTGAAGATAATCATGGAAGGTTGAAGATAATTATGGAAGAATATACTGAAGATCTTTTATGTTATCTTTTATTTTTTCAGTATATGTATAGAATTATTCAGAATAGTTTGTTACACGAGTATTCTGAGTTTTTGTTTTGAGAGAGTATTGACCTCAAGGTTTACAACCCTAGTTCTAGAGAAGTAGAATTCGTCTTGGTGAGCCTATTCATCAAGATTGAGGTTTTGTGCGAAAGCTTGTAACTTTAATCATTCAATAAAGTTTACAAGTTGTGATTTCTACTTTACTGTTACATTGATATTTGAATATTAAAGTGTTTTTCCGCAACTTCTTTAATATTGTTTCTGAGTTTCATTATTCTTGTTAAGAATCAGATCCTGACAGTCTTCCTCTTCGTTCAGGGTGCTAATGGGGTCCGGCGACATAGGAAAGTCGGGATCGTCAATGGTTGCCACGTAAAAACCGAAAGCGTCCCAGTTCTTCCTAGGCTTTCGGGCTTGGGTCTTAAAGCGCATAAAACTAAGGGTCAATAGATCGTACCTTAATATATAGCTCTAAACCTTGACCAGATTTTGGCAACGATTCGCTACGTTTTGCAGGTTTTGGCAAGGATTCAGAAAATCTCTCTCTCTAAAAAACTTGATTGTGTAAAAGGTAAAGATTCGGCATAGGATCGCTATTTATACAGAATTCGATGTCAGGTCGAGTCGACAGATAGTCGACAGCTGTCATCGACCTTTCGTGCGCCAGTCGTCGGATGGACGACACATGTCCCTATGCCTGACACCATGCGCCCCATGTCGCCATGACATCACAGTCGTTAAGAAGTTGCACGCTTACCCTCAAAATTTCTTCGGTTTTCGAGAAACTGATTCAGTTACAAATTTTTGAAACGTGTCCAATCTGGTTACAAAATCCGAAAAATCGACTTTCCGCCCAATTTTTGAATTTTGGGGGCAAATTGTTTGGGTAAAATTTCACAAGTCACGACCGACGCAAGAAAACTAAACGTCTTCAATATAAGGACCATTCTTTTATTAAGATAAGGTCCTGACGATCATATATATCAAAAGTCACTGTTGTCTCGGGTGTACCGAGAGGTCACTCCTCTATGCGATCTTGCCCCGTGCGATAGTGACCAAGGTCACAGTTGCTGGGCACTGTCACCCCGGGTGTGACGAAGCCTGATTTCACCCATTTTCGACCCGAAGAACTTTCGATCTCAACTCTAGATTCATAAATAAGATTTATGATCCGATTAGGGATTATTCTAAATGAATGGTACTCGATGGGGATGTACCGAAATCACAAGTGTTACAATCCTCCCCGACTTGGAGAAGATTTGGTCCTCGAAATCTAGCTAGGAAAATAGGTAAGGGTATCTTCGCTTCATATCCTCTTCGGCTTCCCACGTCATGTTAGCACCCCGGTGATGCTTCCATTAAACCTTTACCATAGTGACTTCTTTGTGACGAAGATTCTTCGTTTTCTTTTCGAAAATTGTGTCGGGTTCTTTGACACAACGATTTCCCTCGTGGACCCGAATTTCTGAGAGAGGGATGACGCTCTCTTCTTCTTCTAGGCATTTCTGCAGATAGCAAACGTGGAATGTGTTATGATATCCACTCATCTCCGGAGGGAGTTACAACTGGTAGGATTGAATCCCTACCCGTTTAATCACGGTGAATGGTCCATGGAAACGGGGACTCAACTTCCCACGCTTTCAAAACCGAATTATTCCCTTCCAAGGGGACACCTTTAACATAACATGATCCCCCATTTGAAACTCTATCGATCATCTCTTCTTGTCGGTATAGCTTTCTAGTCGGTCTTGAGCCGCCTTTAAACACTCACGAATACCCTTGACCTTGTCTACTGTCTCTTGAAAAATTGCGGGTCTGGCAAACAGCTTATCCCCGCTTCAAGCCAACATACGGGGGTTCGGCACTTATGACCATACAAAACTTCAAACATCGCCATTCCAATACTCGAGTGGTAGCTGTTGTTGTAAGCGAACTCCACCAAAGGTAGGTGCGAGTCCCAACTACCCTCAAAGTCGATCACACAAGATCTCAACATGTCCTCAAATGTCTGAATCATCCTCTCACTTTGGCCGTCGGTTTGGGGATGGTAGGTTGTGCTCAACTTAACACGCGTACCCAATTCTTTTTGCAGTCCGTACCAAAAGTGTGACGTAAACCGACTATCGCGATCAGAGACAATAGATAGCGGCACACCATGGTGAGATATCACTTCATCAATGTACAACTTCGCTAGCTTGTCCATTGGTAAGGTTTCCCTCATGGCCAAGAAGTATGCGCTTTTGGTCAAACGGTCGACTATTACCCAAATGGTCTTTGGAAATTTCATCATTAAGCCCATAGTGATGTGCTCCCATTTCCATTCCAGAATCTTCAAGGATTGTAAACTCCCATACAGTCGTTGGTCTTCGGCTTTCACTTGCAAATAAGTCACACATCTCTCCACGTAGCACGCCACATCAAGCTTCATAAACGGCCACCAATAGTGCAACTTAAAATCTCGGTACATTTTTGTGCTTCCCGGATGGATAGAATACTTTGACTTGTGGGCATCCTCGAGAAGAAGTTCTCGATTGCCCCCGGTCTTGGGCACCCAAACTCGTCCGTTGAATAGCTTTACTCCTCGACTGTCTTCCGTCAAGAGTAGGTGTTGCTTCGACATGACTTCTTCCTTGAGGTTCTCCTCTACCAAGTATTCGGCTTGCGGCGATTTGATCCGGTTAAAGAGTGTGGACACCAACTCTATTCGTGCAAAGGTAGCACGAGAATTTCCCCTGTAGTCTTTCCAACTCAAATCATCGGCGACGACGTTTGCCTTACCCGGATGGTAAAGCAACTCGCATCATAATCCTTTAATAACTCCAACCACCTCCTTTGCCTCATATTCAGTTCCTTTCGATCAAATATGTGTTTCAGACTCTTGTGGTTCGTGTAGAGCATGCATTTCGAGCCGTAGAGGTAGTGTCGCCATAACTTTAATGCAAACACCACCGCTGCTAATTCCAAATCGTGGGTAGGGTAGTTGACTTCGTGAACCTTGAGTTGTCTTGACGCGTAGGCGATCACCTTTCCCCTTTGCATTAGAACACAACCCTAACCCATCTTCGACGCATCGTTATATACCACAAAATCTTCCGCCCATTCAGGGAGGGATAAGATTGGAGCTTCGCAAAGCTTCCTTTGTAGAGTTGAAAACACCTTCTCTTGACTCTCGGTCCACACGAACTTCACGTTCTTTCGGGTTAAGGCCGTCAATGATGAAGTTATCTTGGAAAAATCTTGGATGAACCTCTGGTAATATCCTTCCAATCCTAGAAAGCTTCGAATCTCCGACGGACTCTTGGGAGGTTTCCAATTCATCATCACCTCGATCTTCATGGGGTCTACCTTCAATCCTTCTTTCGTAACTACGTGTCCCAAAAACTTCACCTCCCGAAGCCAAAAGTCACACTTCGAAAACTTTGCGTAGATCTTTTCCCGCCTTAGCACTTCCAACACTTCTCGGAGATGTTGCTCATGATCCGTCTCGTCCTTGGAGTACACCAGAATGTCGTCGATGAACACTATCACCGACTTATCAAGGAATGGTCGGCATACTCGGTTCATTAGGTCCATGAATATTGTCGACGCATTGGTTAGGCCCAACGGCATTACTAGGAACTCGTAATGGTCGTATCGCGTCCTAAACGCCGTCTTCGGAATGTCGTCCTTCTTCATTTTCACTTGATGATATCTCGTTCGGAAGTCGATCTTTGAGAAATAACCCGTGCCTTGAAGTTGATCGAACAAGTCGTCAATCCTTGGAAGTGGATATTTGTTCATCACCATCGCCTTGTTCAGTTCCCTGTAGTCAATACACATCCGCATTGAGTTGTCTTTCTTCTTGACGAACAAGACCGTAGATCCCCAAGGTGACGAGCTCGGTCGTATGAAACCCTTCTCAAGAAGGTCTTGAAGTTGAGACATCATCTCTTGCATCTCGGAATCGATAAGGAGCTCAAGCAATCGGGGCCGTCCCTGGAACGAGATCGATTCGAAATTCTACTTGGCGATCGGGTGGTAAATCGGGCAAGTCATCCGGGAAAACGTTGGAAAACTCACGTACCACCCTAACATCATCGAGCTTTCTCTTTTCAAGTTTGGTGTCGATCGCATACGCTAAGAAGGATGAGCATCCTTTCGCCAAACATTTCCGCTCTTTGATCATAGAGATAATCGCCACCTTGCCTTTCCTTCTTTCACCATAGATTATAGTCACCTCGCCATCCGCAATGGGTAGTCGGATCATCTTCTTGGAACAAACGATCTCGGCTTGGTTCTCCGCTAACCAATCCATCCCAACCACCACATCGAATCCGCCGATTTGCATAAGCATCAAGTTTATGGAAAACTTCATCCCTTCAATCTCAAGAGTGCAACCCCTCAAGATATCCCGGATTACTACTTGACCACCATTAGCTATTTCTACCACTATAGCATCCTCTAAACTACTCATAGGCATGGCAAGCTTTTGGCAAAACGCATCGGATATGAAAGAGAAGCTAGCACCCGAGTCAAATAATACACACCTAGGTACAGAGTTTAGGAGAAATGTACCCGACACCACATCGGTAGATGCCTTGGCTTCCTCCGTTGTCATCTGAAAATATCTTTCGGGTACTCTCGGAGGATCCACTTTCTTCCCACCGGATCCTCCGGCCTTCAACTTCGGGCATTCCTCCCTAACATGCCCCGGCTCCTTGCACTCGAAACACATTCATCCCTTAACGGGACAATATCTAAAGGCATGACCGAGATTCCCGCACTTAAAGCAAGCTCCGGGAACAAAGTTGCATGGGCCTAAATTCTTGCTTCGGCATTTGGAACACCACCTAGCCTTGCGCCTAGGATCGGTTCCACGATGGTAGTTGTTGTTGTTGAAAGGTCTCAGTTTCTTGGAGGCTATAGAATTTCACACCCACTTCCTCTTCTCCACTAGTCGAATTCCATCTTCCTTGCCCTGGTTGTAGGCATCTTCCATCAATTGTGCTTCCTCAACCGCCTCATGAAGAATGGAGGCCTTCGACACTCGGACCATCGACATCATATCGGATGGAAGGCCCTTAATGTAGGTTTTGATCTTTTCTTTCTCTGTCGGGACTAGGTGTCCCACCAATCCCATCTTGTCCATGAATATTCGATTGTACTCCTTCATGGACATATTCCCTTTCTTCAAGTTCTGGAACTCTATCTCGATCCGGTCCATCGATCTCTCATTGCAATACTCTTCTAACAACCACTTCTTGAAGGTTGGCCAGCTCAGATTCACCAATATTGTGGTCTCTATAGAAGTGGAGTAAACATTCCACCATGTGAGGGACGCCCCTCTAAGCATTTGAGACCTAAAAGTTTCTTTCTGGCCTTCATCGCACTCACTTGATCGGAAAGCCTGTTCCATTTCCCAAATCCAGTTCATACATGCCACCTATCATCCGAGCCCTTGAATTCCGGTGGTCGGCAACCAAGGAGGGCCTTGAAGATGCAAGTTTTTGCCACTTGCCTTGCTTCCTGGGCCGCGGTCCCATCGGTGGGAATTTTATTTCGGGTTCCTCCGGATCCCACCACAATGACATTCTCTGCAACCATTTTATGCCTTCGGTTGTTGGTGTCTCTATCTTCTAGGAGCTTTAGGAACAACTCTTATTGTTGCTTCATGGCCCTATGCATGGCCAACATCATGCGGTCCATTATCCTTGTCTCTGCCGTAACCTCTTCCATAATAGGCTCTTCCGTCTTCAGATTGCGTTGTGGAATGCGCTCGGTTCTTCCCCCCAACACTTCATCCAGACGAGGAGGTTCCTCTGCCATAGTCACTCGCGGATGGTCGGTCGTGGATGTCGTCGCATCGGGACCCTCCGGTCTATTTCGGGTATTTACCATTAGTCATCCACACATATACAAGAAATAGAATAAGAGACGGGCTACACGAATAATGCTAGGAAATGTACTATTACATTCATCAATTGTTATAACAATAGTAGATCAAGTATACTCACGTAAAACATCTTCATAATAACATTAGCTAAGTGAAATTATGAACACATGATACGTAAGGATTCTCATTACCGTCACCACAACTTTCAATTACCGTAAGTTCCGTCGACTCTAAGACCGTCCTATCTTAAGAGTTCTACCCCATCTCACAAGTCATAGCTTAATAATCTCAGCTTAAGTCTAGGCATCATACTTTCATACCTAGTTCATTTAAACTAATGCTCTGATACCAACTTGTAACATCCAAAAAATTTGGGGTGAATTTAAAATTCGAAAATTCGGCAATATAACGTTGATAATTAGAGTAAACTTGTACTCCCTAAAATAGGGGACAACCAATCCTGCATAATACGGTAGTAACCCTCTAAACCAAGTGTATCATCCCAAAACGGGGAATAAAATATAACATTTACAACCCAAATCAAATGAAGAATATAATTCAACAACCTTATAATCTAACTTGGTCAAGAAAGATTATGATCGGGTGTCGCTATCCTTCCAAAATGTGTATCTTCTAAAATCAAATGTTAAGGTCTCTAATTCTTCAAAAAGACCTCTCTCGACCCCATGGTCATCCACTCAATCCCGACGAGCCCCACCGCAAGAATGACCTGCCATAAACGACAACCAAGAAACAAGCGTTAGGCTAAAGCCTAGTGAGAGTAATTCAATTGAAATAGAAGTAGTAAACCCATTAGAAGTTGTACGGAGAGCATAGCCATGAGCTAAATCAAAACAACCAATTAAATCATTAGCGATTATAACATGGTACAAACAACACTAATCACGTAGTGAGCTTAACTCCTCTAAGTCTATTAATCGAAAACATCAAGTCAACCCCTCTAGGTCTATTCTTGAGAGTTCCAAAATGGTAAATCATGCACATTAGAATTACACCTTATTGCCCATGGGACGTTGTCTGACCATATAGGTCCACACCTTACTTACCATGGTGACCCGATGCCTATTCCATGCGAAATTGGTGAACTTAATATCCAAAACGGGACATTAAGGACACCGTGCCTATGGATACATTACACTAAGACCAAATGCCAAAAACATGCAAGCACATTCAATATTTATATTAAATCATGTATGTAAGTAAATCGTATATACAAGGTTACCAACATGAAATCTTGACTCCCATCATTGAGGAGACTTAGTCAATATAACTCATCAACAATAATACCATATATCCCATTTTAAAAGTCATGATTGTAATTAATTAACCCAATACTTGCATTTCCCCAAACCCTAATTTCCACTTTGGGTTCACCAAAATCCCATGGACTAAGGGTTGGCTATCAAGTGAGTAGAAGACATAGAAAACCATTAACCTTAGTTTAAAGCACATTTCTCAACATTCTTACTTAGGTTATAAAACCCAAACATCCCCAAAACTCATATTTAGGTTAAAATGCCACAAACCCAAATACATCATTTATAACATGGATGAGAACTAGAATATGTGAAATTTATCATTTATGAAAGAGCAAGGGCATCACCATGTAGGGTTGTAGTTAAAACCCTAAAACTTCAAGAACTCAAGGAGATGATAATGAGATCCTTGGGAGACTTGTACTTAGCGCATTCAATGCTCAAGGACACCTAAAATGTCATAAATGATCATGAGGGATGTAGGTGAAAGGCATTAATGGCCAAAGAAGGTTGGAGGTTGAACTTACTAGCTTCTTGGAGATAATTTGTGACCTAAAGTTTCCACCAAAATCATATAAAATGATCCAAACACCGATGCACTCGATTTAAAGCCTCAGGCCCCACTCGCGACTATGACACGACGACTATGCCCATGGTGTTGGATCAAATAATTGTATTCAAGATTAAAGGGTTTAATTTGTATTTATTTAATAGTTAAAGTTCAGGGTTCAAGCTGTAATAAGTTAATAGTTTATTAGCTATTGGGCCTCAAGCCCGTTTAGCATTAGTAAAGCCCATTTGGCATTAGGCCTGGGTATTTAATGTTTTATTAGTTTAGTTTTAGGTTAATCCTCATATTCATAATTATAATCCTATAGTGAGGTAGATGTTTTCTCTGTATTCAAGGGTATCAAGAACACACAAGGGTTTCGTTGTTTATTCAAGGGATTGGTATGTTATTCTGATCTTATTATCTCTTGATCTATATGTGTTTGTGTTTTTAATTATCAACTAGATTAAACTGGGATAACAAGTGGTATCAGAGCCAAAAGAATCAAAAAAAATTTTGAAGTTACTGTTCATCGAAAGTTACTGTTCATTCGATTACTGTTCATCGAATTTTTTTTTGTTCATCTGAGTTCATGAATTAATGTTTTTATTGGTTTAAAGTTGATCTGATTAGTTGAGGTTCATGCTTCTGAATGCTATCTGATTGATTAATTGCATTAAAAAGAATCAAGTGATTGAATTTATTGATTTTGTGTTTTCTGGGTTTGCATGAATATTGACACTGTGTTCTTTAAATTGAATGCATGAAAGTTTATTTTAATCTTTGTTATTGATTGGGTTGTGTTCGATACATGTTTCTGAGTGCAATAGCC
Source organism: Arctium minus (assembly GCA_954870635.1). Taxonomy (NCBI): domain Eukaryota; kingdom Viridiplantae; phylum Streptophyta; class Magnoliopsida; order Asterales; family Asteraceae; genus Arctium; species Arctium minus. The sequence goes on from OX941084.1 coordinate 52,283,612, forward strand.
TGATTTTTGCATTTGATTTTGAGTTCGTGTTTGATTTCTGGGTTGATTTTCTGGGCTGCTTATTGACAATCTGGGTTGAATTAAGAACATATCGGTCGAACACTATACCGATCAAAGCACCATATAGGTCGAACTCGATACCGGTCATAGCACCTTATCGGTTGAACATAGATTATCGGTCCATATCATCTATCGGTCAAAGCCTATACCGGTCTATCACACTACCGGTCGAGTTCACCATATCGGTCTAGTCCATTACCGGTCGAGACCTTTAAAAGTATACCGGTCGAATATACTTTATCGGTCAAATAGAATACCGGTTGAATAGTTATATCGGTCCATACCTTTGTATCGGTCGAAGATCAATACCGGTCAAAGCATAGTATCGGTCCTATCACTTACCGGTCGAAGCAAGCTCCCGGTCGAACAAAATACCGGTCTTTACATCTTTCCGGTCGAATCTCAGTTTGCGCAACCCACTTGATACGCGAACCTTCACTTTGCGCAACCCACTAGACCCGCAAACCTCTGCTTTGCGCAAGCCTCGCTTTGCGCAATTACTGTTCACTTTGCGCAAATACTGTTCACACTATTCACTGTTCACTTTTGCGTAAATTTTTTCTCTAGGGGCGCTGCCCCCATACCCCCGCAAGGGCGTTACCCCTTGACCCCACCCGCTAACCGTGTAGCGGGACCCCCGTGCTAAGTCTGCGAAGGGGGACAAAGTTCTGTTCGAGATCAACATTTTCTTTTTGTTCAGTATTATTTGAAGCTTTATACTGATTGAAAGGACTGCATTTAATTATTTTTGGAAATTTATTTTTCTGAAAATTTTTTAGTGTAGTTTTTATTTTGATTCTAACGATCTCATCTAGTTAGTTGTCTTGGTACAGAAAAGTTTGATTACTAACCGAACAGCTAGGATGTCGAATCAGCTTCTCTCAATGGGCTCTCAGGTCAAACCTCCTGTCCTCATGGCTAATGAGTATCAGCAATGGAAGACCAGAATGATCCTGTTTCTGAATCACAAGAACAGAGAATTCATGAAAGAAATCATTGATGGTCCACAAACTCCAATGATCACAGTCAAGGGTCAAGCTGCAACAGAAACCTCTCCAGAAATCCCTGACAGAGAGGTTCCTAAACCTTATCAGTTCTTCACTGAAAAGCAGAAAGAACAGTATAAGATAGAAGAAGAGGCTCTAATCTATCTGACAATGGCAATCCCAAACGACATCTACAATCGTGTAGACAGTCAGAGCACTGCTAAAGCAATCTGGGACGAACTAGCAAGACAGTTTGAAGGAAGTGAAGCCTCTATCCAAGCTAAGCAAAATCTATGCATAAATGCTTACGAGGGATTTCATGCAAAAGAAGGAGAGCTACTACTAGATACCTACAACAGGTATAACATCATTCTCAATGACTTGCGGAGGAACAATATCGCTAAATCTGCTTCTGAGATAAATTACAAGTTCATCAAGAATCTGAATCCAGAATGGAAGAACTTTGCCATCAACCTCCAGATGTCCAAGAATATGGCTCAAGAAAATGTCACTGATATCTTCTCTACTCTTGCTCAACATGAGGATGAGGTGAGATCTATCAATAACGAGTCTACTAATCTGAAGGACTCTGTGGCTCTCATAGCCGGCAAAGGTTCTGTATCCTCTGCAAGGTCAAAGAAAAAGGTGTCTAAAGCTCTAGTTACCGAAGTTATTGACTCTGACTCTGCTTCAAGCGATGAAGAACTGGAAATTGATTCTGATCCAGATATTCAGAAGTTCTCTGAGGACTTAGCTGTAATCCCACGACGATTCAAGAAGAGCTTTGGCAAGAAAAGATTCTACTCAAAGCCAAAGTATGATGGATACAAGAAACAGAAGTCTGAAATGCGATACAAGCCGAGGCATGGAAGGAGAGAGGAAGGAAGATAGGAGAGAAGGAAAGAGAGAGGAGAAGCGAGAAGAACGAAAGGATGAACCAGGAAGATGCTACAACTGTGGCAAATTTGGGCACTTCTCAAGAGACTGCAAGTTCAAAAAGGTAAAGAACTCAGAGTACTACGCAAGAAAGTCACTTATTGCCAAGAAATCTGAAGAAGGAAAAGTGTTGATGGCTGAAGAAGAAAACTGGTTGTTCCAAAGTTCCGATGACGAGGAGCAAGCGCACTTCACCCAAGTATTTTATATGGCAAAGCTAGATGGTGACGGTGAAGACTCTGAGACACAATCCGAAGATGCAAACTCTGAGGTAAGTGACAATTCTGAACTTATTGAATCTTTAATGGCCCAAATACATGGTATGAAAGATGAATTTGCTTTACTAAAAGGTAAACTTAGCTCTGCACATCAATCTGTCTTAAGCTTTCGTGATGAAAATGCTATATTAAAAGTTGTTGTGGAAGAAAAAGAAAAGGAAAAGGATGACTTAAAAGCTAAAAAAGCGTCTTTAAAAGAAAAAATATCTGATTTAGAAACAGATCTTGTGAATCTTAATGCTGAAAAGGGTGAGTTTCAAATCAAATTTGAAGTTTGTTATAAAGAAAGAAATTAAGCTTTCACCAAAAGCAAGCAACTGGAGGATATTAATATGAAACGAGGTCAGACTGAGCAAACATTAAATCTGTTGACCAATAAACTCCAAGACGAAAGGTTTTATAAACTAAAACCAGGTTTGGGTGTGCCAACTAACGAAATTTTGAAAAAGGCACCGGAGCACCTATATAACTTTGATAAATTTGGCTCCGCAATCAGACCCATTCCTGACATTCGTGCTACTTTTGTTGAAGCAAGTTCTCCTAAACCTTCTGAAGAGACCAAAGATCGAGAAGAAATGGGAAAGAACAAGTCTGGTGACACTGATTCTCAAAATCTTTTTAAATCAGTTGGTTTTACATATGGTGATTTGAATAAAAGCTATGAGACTCGAAATATCGAATTTACTGAGTTTGAATCACTATTTACCACACCTTCCAAAGAATCAGTAAACACCAACACAGTTCCACCTGAGACTGCATGCAAATATGATGAGTATGAATCGGATGTTGATCCATCTACTATACCATCAGTCTCAAATCTCATTGCTTCTAAACCTTTACTTGTTGAAGAGGTTGAAGAAGAAACTGCTATCACGAATGAATCTTGTGTTCAAAATGATAAAACGGAGTTTATTGCGTCCATGACTGAAGAGATATTCTCTGAAATGATGAATGCTTCAGACTCTGATCCTGTTTCTGATTTAAAGGGGTAAAATTCTGTGAATGATAATACATCTGAATTGATGAAGCAAATTGAAATGTTGCAACAGTCTCTTGATGAGGTTGAAGATGAAAACTTTGATCTCAAACATAAAGTAGAAAAGTCTTTAAAAGTAAATCAAGAGCTTTGCACTGAGATCAATGATTTGAAAATTACTTTGTTTAAAAATGCTTCAAATGATAAACAGATGCTCAATGATCCAAGCTGGAAGGTAAGAACCAATCCAGAATTTGATGCTCTTACAAAACCTTCAGTTGTTTACTCTGATTGTCCTGAATATCCACCGAGTATTTTTGAAAAGGGTGAGACTTCAAAGAGCACTAGAAAAGAACCACCTTCTAAGTTAGATACTAACAAGGTTCCTGTTTCTGTTTCAGATATAAAAGAAAATGGAGTTGGGAGGAGTAAGAAGAATAAAGATAGTAGTTTGAATAAGAATGATAGGTTATCTAGTGAAACTTTTGCTTCAAATAGTTGTACTTCAGACAGTGTTATTTTCAAAAGTAATTCTTTTGATGAACATAAATGTAAGGTTTGTTCCGATAATTCTAAGTTTATGAATTTTACTCGAAAGAATCTATATTGCAAACACTGCCGGGATAACTCATTCAAATACTACTCCCCTCCAAAGTCCAAACAGAATAAGAGAAAAGCTAAACTGAACCTTAAGTCTAATTCTAATTCTAATTCTAATTCTTCCGCACAACCCAAAGTGTATCGAGCTAAGGTTGCCAATCCTACTTCTAAAAAGCACTTTCATGAATTAAATGTTAAGATAGTTTGGAAATGGGTTCCAAAACCGCGTTATGAATGGAGAGTGAAAGTCAAACCAGATGATATTCCTGAGTTGCTTGATGCTAACCGCGAAGGACCCATCCTGATATGGGTGCCTAAGCAAAACTAATTGTCTCTTTTGCAGGCTTGTCGATTGTGGGTAATAGATTCCGGATGTTCACGCCACATGACAGGATTCAAGCACCTCTTGCATAACTATGTGGAGGAGCCTGCCGGAGCAGTTAGATTTGCCAATTCTAAAGCCGAAGGTCACGTCAGAGGATATGGAATGCTCGACAATGGAGTTGTGAATATTCAAAGAGTATTATATATAGAAGGGCTTGATCACAATCTGTTTAGTACCAGTCACTTCTGTGGCATGAATTATCAAGTCCGCTTCACAACCACTCATTGCTATCTAGAGGATCCCGATGGTTACGAAGTCTTCAAAGCTAAGCGCCATGGAAATGTTTACTATGTAGATTTTCCCACACTGTCTGCCACACGTCCAGTATGTCTACTAGCCAAAGAAACTAAGGCACAATCGTGGACGTGGCATCGACGCTTGTCTCATCAGAATTTTCGATCTATAGAGAAGCTACAAAGACAAGGTCTGGTCAAAGGTCTACCGGAAATGAGGTTCGAAAAAGACTCACTTTGTTCCGCGTGTGAGATGGGCAAAATAAAGCGTAGCTCATTCAAGTCCAAATCTGAATCATCAACCTCATCTGCACTGGAACTCCTTCATATGGACCTTTGTGGCCCAATGCGAACCGCATCTATCAACGGAAAGAAATATGTGTTGGTAATGATAGATGACAACTCAAGGTATACATGGCTCGAGTTTCTTCGCAACAAGTCAGATGCGCCAGAATTGATCATTGCTTTTATCAAGCGCATCCAAGTACGTCTTCAATTGCCAGTTCGAACCATTCACAGCGATAATGGCACGGAGTTCAAGAATGACACCCTGAAGAGTTATCTTACTTCTGTGGGGATTTCACACAACTTCTCCGCAGCCTACACTCCACAACAGAACGGCATTGTTGAACGGAAGAATCGCACGCTTGTTGAAGCAGCTCGTACTATGCTTGCATATTCAGCTCTACCCATGTACCTTTGGGCCGAGGCAGTCGCTACAGCATGTTTTACTCAGAACCGTACCATTGTGGTCAAGCGCTTTAATAAAACTGCATATGAGTTAATCAACAATCGTACACCTAACATCAAATTCCTTCGTGTTTTCGGTTGCAGGTGCTACATTCTTAAAGAGCATCAAGGATTATCAAAATTTGATAAGAAAGCGGATGAAGGATATCTCGTTGGATACTCTCTGACATCCAAAGCTTATCGAATTTACATTATTCGAACCAAGATGGTTGTTGAGAGCATGAATGTCTCATTTGATGAGAATTCTACGAGGACTTTTGGACACAACAGTTCAGAACTCGTAATTAAGGACAAAGCTTCTATTCAATCCAGAATAGAACTAGCTTCTAAAGGATCCACTTCTTCTAACTCTAACTCTACTTCATCTGAGTTAGATTTATTGTTTATTGATGCCTTTGATGATATTTGTGCAGATTTTGATAAAGGCATATCTACATCAATAACAAGTTCGAAGGTCCCTACTATTTTTGAAGACACATCTGGACCGTCCGAAGAATAAGTCACTGAAACTTCATCTCCATCAGGTACAACTCAACCATTAGTTTCTAACTCTACTAATGTTGAATCTGTCTCTACAGATAGCTCTTCTGGAAAGGAAGTCACGACTACTTCAACTGCTAGTCCAGAAACTTCAGTATCAGAAACTCCAGTACAAGATGTCCCGAGTACATCTATGTAGCTACCTGTTGTGCACGATGAAAACGATGCGTTCAATACGCAACAACAAGTTGAATCCTTACCAAGCACGCATCGTTGGACTAAGGATCATCCCCTGGACAACGTGATAGGTGACGTACAAACCGATGTCACGACAAGATCCGCAACAGCCAACTTCTGCATGTTTTCAAGATTCCTTAGTTCCTTAGAACCAGAGAAAGCATCTGAAGCTCTACGTGATCCCTTCTGGATTTCTGCTATGCAAGACGAGCTTCTACAATTCGAAAGGAACAAGGTATGGCGCTTGATCCCACTACCTAAAGGTAAATCTGTTATAGGAACAAAGTGGGTTTTCAGAAATAAAAAAGACGAAGCCGGAGTAGTTGTGAGAAACAAAGCTCGTTTGGTCGCCAAAGGGCATTGACTATGACGAAACATTCACCCCGGTTGCAAGGATCGAAGCCATCAGAATCTTCCTAGCCTATGCAGCGCACAAAAACTTTACAGTCTATCAAATGGATGTAAAGTCAGCCTTCCTGAACGGCGTTCTGCATGAGGAGGTCTACGTGGCTCAACCTGAAGGTTTCGTTGATCCTCATCACCCTGATCATGTCTATGTTTTAGACAAAGCGCTTTATGGTCTTAAACAAGCACCGCGAGCCTGGTATGAAACTCTCACTAAATTCCTCTTAGCTTCTGGTTTCAAGAAAGGTACAGTAGATACTACCTTATTTCTTAAAAAGGCAAGGTGAGGACTTTATTCTCATTCAGATTTATGTTGACGACATAATATTTGGGTCGACAAATCAGAAATTTTGTAAGAACTTTTCAAAAATAATGGAGACAAAGTTTGAAATGTCAATGATGGGCGAATTGAACTTCTTTCTTGGTTTACAAGTAAAACAATTACCCGACGGCATATTTATAAATTAAGCTAAATACATAAAGGATATTTTGAAAAAGTTCAATATGTCAGATAGCTCAGTCATGAAAACACCAATGGCTACTGGTACACTCTTAGACGCAGATCCCTCCGGGAAACCTGTTGATCAAAAGGTGTATCGTAGCATGATTGGATCTTTACTTTATCTGACTGCAAGTCGCCCAGATATAATGTTTGCCACATGCTTTTGTGCGAGATATCAGTCTAATCCTAAAGAGTCGCACTTAACTGTTGTTAAGAGAATCCTTAGATATCTCAAAGGCTCTCCTAATATAGGCCTTTGGTATCCAAAGGATTCTCGTTTTGATCTAACCGCCTTTATAAATGCTGATCATGCAGGATGTAAGCTAGACCGGAAAAGCACCTCTGGGGCATGTCAATTTATAGGTGACAAACTTGTGAGTTGGACCTCACAGAAACAAAACTGTGTTTCAACATCCACTGCCGAGGCTGAATATGTAGTTGTTGCTAGCTGCTGTTCTCAAGTCCTCTGGATGAAGACACAGTTAAGGGACTTTGGATACAACTACAAGCGTGTTCCTATCTATTGTGATTCCAAGAGCGCAATCGCCATAACTGCTAACCCGGTACAGCATTCGAAGACAAAGCATATCGATGTACGCTATCACTTCATCAAGGATCATGTAGAAAAGGGTGACATTGAAATGCATTTTGTTCAAACTGACATCCAGTTAGCTGATCTTTTCACCAAGCCGTTGGATGAAAAGCGATTCCAATTTCTAATCAGCAAACTTGGTATGTTGAACATGTCTTAGACCTTACTCATGATTCAAGGGGGAGTTTTCTAAATCCTAATCTTGTGCTGTATTCTTCAACTGTTGCTAACGATAGCGGAATCATTTTCACAAATGATTACCAAAATTTTCTTTATGCATGTTTGTTCAAGTGACAATGGCTTCTAATCACATCAGATTAGAACCCGCACTTCAGTACTTTATTTTTTTTTTGTTTTCTTTAAAAAAAATTACATTCAGTTAAGGGAAGAATATCTGTGATTTTAACAGATTTTTGGATACTTAAATGCTTATCTGACCGTGTGTTCTTAAAGATAAATACTTGCGTTTTATCTTGTCAATATACTTTGTCAAGTATGCATACACATAACGATTCAGAACATTCTATTTGACTTTGTTATTACCATGTATCAAAAGTTAAATCTTTCTATGGTAATACTCACGTTCTTTGTATTCACTGTTGATTGAATCAAACGTCATTTCATGTGCTTTCATTGAAAATATGTTTATATAGTGTTCATATAAACAACATTCGTTTTTTATTCTCCAGCATATTGTTCTTCATGACAAATTGATATGAGCTTATTGCCAACCACTTTTAGGTTGAGGGGGAGAATTGCATCGTCAAACACAACTGTTTTGACTTCTCCATATTTTTTCTTCATGTAACTCTGTGCTTATTTGTGCTTTCATGTACAATAGCCTGTTGAACAACATGTTCTTTTAGGAAAATACATGGGATTCAGTGTGAGAACTTAACAAAACTTCCATGGATTCACGATAACCAGTGTCTCCTACCCAGGAAGTATTCCCTGAGTGATTGAGGGGACAGGGGTCAAAAAGATTTGAGTGTTGGTGTGTGAAGAGGTAAAATGGAAAAGAGAGATTGGTTAGAAGTGAGAATTAAAATAAAGAGGGTGAGCGATCAGAGTAAAAGAATATTAAACTCTGCACCAAATTCTTTCTGAGTCGGGCAACCAAATAATCTGATTGGATCACATTCTTTGGTGACCATCATTGAAATAGGCAACTAGCCCATGCCATCTCTTGCATACAACCCCACCAGCTACTCGTTCTTTTCTCAAAAAGAGAATGTTTCACATTTTCTAGGGAAGCAGCACATAAGCTATTGGTTCTTCATTTAGAAGATACTAATATTAAAAAAGAAGGAAAGTTGCCCCACCTTCGAACCTTTCTCATGCACATTGAGTCTTTGTATAATTTGTTGTTGTCTCAACAAGTTTACATACTTTGAGCCTATATTGAAAAGCAATCATCTATGCTTAAATTTTTTCATACACATGCACTAGCACACAGAAATTTGTTTTCTGTCAGAACGTTCATAGATAACCATGTGTTATTCGATGATTGAATGGAAGACCTAGGGATCCAACATCAAAACCAGCTCCTTATATAGTAACTTTGTGTTACTCAGTGACTTTGTGTCATTAACAGGCATTCTAACTGAGTCATTTGTTGATTCAAGGTTACACCTATTAACACAGGGCTCGATACATGAAAAGATTCAAATGGTTACTACTTTCTATTTTAATCTGAAAAGATTGAAATAATCACTCTTTCCGTCTGGGAAGACTGCTCTTATTTCACACAGGGCTCGATACATGAAGACAGTGCTAAGTTGAAGTCTATAAAGACAAAGGGGGAGATTTTTCCATAAAGGGGAAGATTGTTTTGACAAGTTTTGATGATGATGATTCTCACCACTCATCAAAAAGGGGAAGAATATATTAAGGGGGAGAATATAATCTGAATACTGCTGAAGATTTTCAAAGATTTGAAGATTTCAAAGATATCAAGTTTTGAAGCTATCAATGTCATATCTGAAGAAAAGAGAAGAAAAGTGAAGACCTGAAGATTATTGTCAAATTTTTTAATCTTGAATCCAAAGGGGGAGATTGTTGGATCAAATAATTGTATTCAAGATTAAAGGGTTTAATTTGTATTTATTTGATAGTTAAAGTTCAGGGTTCAAACTGTAATAAGTTAATAGTTTATTAGCTATTGGGCCTCAAGCCCGTTTAGCATTAGTAAAGCCCATTTGGCATTAGGCCTGGGTATTTAATGTTTTATTAGTTTAGTTTTAGGTTAATCCTCATATTCATAATTATAATCCTATAGTGAGGTAGCTGTTTTCTCTGTATTCAAGGGTATCAAGAACACACAAGGGTTTCATTGTTTATTCAAGGGATTGGTATGTTATTCTGATCTTATTATCTCTTGATCTATATGTGTTTGTGTGTTTAATTATCAACTAGATTAAACTGGGATAACACATGGCATAGTCGCAGGGCACTGTCGCTCGAGCCGACCCACTTGCGGTACGAGTGTCATGATAGTGACCTTGCGACAGTGACCCTGGCATTGTCGTCGGGCACTATCACCTCGGGTGTACCGAGAGGTCACTCCTCTCTGCGATCTTGTCTCGTGCGATAGTGACCAAGGTCAAAGTCGTCGGGCACTGTCGCTCGGGTGTGACGAATCCTGATTTCACCCGTTTTCGACCCGAAGAACTTCCGATCTAAAATCTAGATTCGTAAATAAGATTTATGATGTGATTAGGAATTATTCTAAATGAAAGGTACTCGATGGGGACGTACCGAAATCACGGGTGTTACAAAGCCTCACATCTTCAGGAATTCCTGCCAACACCCTATCTGGTCTCATTTCCTTGGGTAGTGACCCAAGGAAGTATGCCAATGTTATTCCCCGTCGGGTTCTTGTTCCTAGCGCAAGAACCCTTCCTCTTTGTTGAGGGTGCTAATGGGGTCCGGCGACATATCAAAGTCGGGATCGTCAATGGTTGCCACATAAAAACCAAAAGCGTCCCAGTTCTTCCTAGGCTTTCGGGTTTGGGTCTTAAAGCGCATAAAACTATGGGTCAAGAGATCGTACCTTAATATATAGCTCTAAACCTCGACTAGATTTTGGCAACGGTTCACTATGTTTTGCAGGTTTTGGCAAGGATTCAGAAAATCTCTCTCTCTAAAAAACTTGATCGTGTAAAAGGTAAAGATCCGGCAAAGGATCGCTATTTATACGAAATTCGAGTCGACAGATAGTTGACACCTGTCATCGACCTTTCATGCGCCAGCCGTCGGATGGACGACACCTGTCCCTATGCCTGACACCACGCGCCCCACGTCGCCATGACGTCACAGCTGTTAAGCGGCTGCACGTTTTCCCTCAAAATCGCTTCGGTTTTCGAGGAACCGATTCAGTTACAAATTTTTGACACGTGTCCAATCTAGTTACAAAATCCGAAAAGTCGACTTGTCGCCCAATTTTCGAATTTTAGGGGAAAATTGTTTGGGTAAAATTTCACAGGTCACGACCGACGCAAAAAAACTAAATGTCTTCAATCTAAGGATCATTCTTGTATTAAGATAAGGTCCTAACGATCATATATATCGAAAGTCACTGTCGTCCCTGATGACGATGGTCGGGAGGTTCTCACATCCACAACCAGAAGAAACGCCTCGGCCCTCGATATATCTATATCTCACAATCTGTGTAACGTAACTAAAGATTATTAATCATTTGTTACATACAACCGTTTTTCCTCTATGAGTATTTTATTACAGGTTTAGGTCACATAATGACCAACGGATATAACGGACGAACACCTTCAAGATCAATCATTATCAAGACCGTTGGACATTCAATGCTCATTTATGGTGACCAAAGGCTATATATACCAGTTCGAAGAATCATTTGAGGACAACAAGTGAATATCTAAACTCATTATACCTATACAGGGCTCAAGAACACTCTCAAGCAAGAACTCTCGACGAAGTGTTCTATTACACGACGCATAGCCCAATCGCACGATTAATTTACTTTCCATTGTAATATTTTCAATTGTACTTGCGATTACTCCTTCTAAAAGACGACGTCCCTGATTGACGTCCATAGTACAATTGACGATCTCTGCTATCGTCCGCGGTTTTTACCCTCGACGGGGTTTTCCGCGTCACCAAATTCTCTGTCTCTTATTTATTTTTTATTCTTGTCGTGCGATTTGTCGATCGATCGCTTACTATAGTTGTTAACGCTCCACACCGACCTTAGATTTTCCTTTGGACAATTTTTGGCATTAACAGTAATTAGGGTTAGAATTAGAATGGTCATTAATTAGGTTTATACACTTCATTCATATTCTCTCTGTAAACCTATTGAGTTTATCGATTAATGAAATCATATGACCATGATTGATGAAATACTTTGATTGTTCTTCATTGTTTGATCTATACACTTGCATACGGGATTCACAATTGGTATCAGAGCAGAAAGACAACGATTTGATTCAAAAGGTACAATTTTTTTCTCTCTTTTTCTTACGGTCGACATCTGTGTGTGTGGTTTTCTGGGGAATTAGATTTCTTGCAATTCTTTGAGTTTAATCGATTTCATTCTTGATCTTTGTGTTAGTTTAAGGTTTATATAAAATTCCATGGTTTAACTCAAAGTATTGAAGTCGAATTTTGGATTTTGGTTTAACTCATATTTTTTGTTGAGAACTTCGTATTTTTTGATTAAAAATCGAGTTGGGTAAGTGTTATTAGGGTTAGTTTATTGATTAAAAGTAATTAGGGTTCATAAAGAATTTCTTAGATCCAATTTTGTCAAAAAACAATTAAAGTCAATCGTACCCGGATTTAATTTAAACCCGGGTGTTCGTGTATCCGGTTGTCCTACTACCCGGTTGTGCTCTCCTCCCGGTTGTGTATTTGCATGCCTTCTAACTTGGTGTCGAGTCGCCCTCCAATCGGGTGCTATCCTAAACCGGATCTTGGTCTCCCATACATACCTGTCTCCTGGGTACCCTCCTTACCCATCTCCCGGGTACCCTCCTTACCCATCTCGGGTCGCTCCCAACTCCCGGGTAATCAATCTCGGTTCCAAGCGCCCGACTCCCGGGACGCTCCCAACTCCCTTGTGATCATCCCCGGATCCCCACTGGGTCTAGGCCACCTCCCGGCATACCGACTCCCGGGTCCTTTCTCCTGGACCGTATCTACACACCCGGACCACGGACTACCTGGGTAGTGACCTACTCGGGACAAGTTATCTGATCTCTATACGGAAAAAAAATTCTAGGGGCGCTGCCCCAGACCCCGCAAGGGCGTTGCCCCTTGACCCCGTGCTAAGTCGCAGGAGGGAGACTTTTTGCATTTTTTTGTGTACGCTGTCTTATTTTTTGGATCAAATCACAATCGTCTTACGATCTTTTTGGTCAAGTAACAATGGGAAGAACTCTTGTATATGTAAATGATGAATTCAAAAAGGCTTATGGTGATCCAGATCCCGATGAAGATCAGAAAATTCTTGAAAAGAAAAACCAAGATTCAGGTGATTCATTTAAAAATGAAGTCAGTGATTTAAAGAATAACAATCTCGAACTCAAACAAAAGATTTCCGATTTTGCGAAGAAGATCGAAAAAGAAAGAATTGATTTTTCAAATGAAAGGAAGAACTTTGAGAGAAAGATTCTCGAGTTTTTAAAGAAAGATATTGCTGAAAGAAAGGTTTTTGAGCTTCAAAATGCAAAACTTTCAAAACAAATTTCTGATTTTGAAAAGGTTTTGATAATTGAGAGAGATAATTTTGAAAAAATGTGAAAAGGTTTTGAAACTGCAAAGAAAGTGCTTGAAAATAAAAATGTTGCGTTTTTTTAAGAAATATCTGATAAATGCAACAGTATTGAAAAAGACTTTGAAAGTGAAAGGAAGATTTTCGAAACAGAAATTCATAAGCTTTCACATAAACTATCTAGATTAGCAACAGAGATTTTGAAAGAGCATAAAGTAAAATCTGATTTACAAAAGAGATTTGACTTGATTCTAGAAGAAATAAATGTTTTATCCGTGAAAGTCAAGAAACTTGAAGAAATAAATCCTAAAGATGATTTATTTGAACAAGCCAGTTCCGATACTGTTGTTCAGTCTCCCTATTCTTCAAGTTCAACTTATACAACTATTTCTTCGAAGAGTTATATCAAAGCAAATGAATTTTCAAAAGATCAGATTTGCCCTTCCAATCTTTTCTATAATTCTGTTGTTGAAGATAATCAAGTGTTTCGAAAAGTCAAAATGGTTTGGAGAAAGAAATCAACTACATAAGACAGTAATGGAAACACGCCATACAAATCTTTTGTAGTTGACACAAAGTCATTTACTTCGAAGACTAAGTCACCTACTTATGTCTATTCTACAACTAAGTTGATCAATCTAAACCGAACAAATATCTGTTGCACTCATTGTGGAAATAGTGACTTTGTGGATTCCATGTATGTTAATAGCTCGTATGGTACTTATAGTATCCCCAATCCTCAGTTTCATAGATTCAAAGCTAAGGAATCTAGCCATCAAAGATCCATCATAGCATGGATACCAAAATATGTCTAATTTATTTTGCAGGAATGTCAAGTGTGATTTAATTCAGATTATTCACGTCACATGACTACAATCAAGGGTTATGCCAACTTTTGAGGGGGAGTACCATGATTTTTTAAATTTTCATCTTGACTTCTAAAAAAATCAGTTCAGGACACATTCTTAAAAGTATTGACTTCCAAACATTTCAGTTTGGAATTCGTACTTCAAAGTTTACTTCAATGTTCTATTTTGGTGAGATAATGAGTGTTAGGGATTATACAGTTTCTATGGTCAAACCAGAACTGGAAGGACCTACCCAAGAAACACATCCAATTCATAGATATCAATGAGGAGTCTAGATTGATAGATGAATTCGGAGTGAAAAGAATATGGTAAGGATGTGACATGACTTATAAGAATGATCGGTCCTTACTAAACCGAGTCAGTTATCCGGGTTACCACACAATCTATTCATTCTCGTTCTTTGGAGATGGATATTGAAACAGACATGGATCCAGTGTCGATAACTCGTGTCACCCCACCTAGCCACTTAAGTATCTCACAAAATATACTTGTTTCATATATTCATGGAGATTTAGCATATAATCTATCTATTCCTCACTCGAAGGTCTTAGATATTGAAAAAGGAAGACATCAGCTCCGGCCTCCGAACTTCATATTCATCTCACTGTGTCTATTGATTTCTAGCCTGCGTCCCAGGATAAATCATTTTTTGAGCCAGAATCTTTATGCTTATATTTCTTTCACACCTGCACGAATCTTTGTGATTCCGATTGCATATCTTTGTGATATTGTCAGAACAGTTTGAGAAGCATAAATGTTTAGATTATACTTCAGCGATAACTGGAAGTCCTATCAGGATACATCAATGTCAACTCTGAAAATAGGTCACACAATTATTTTGTATTGTTGTGACAACAGATACTATTGTGTTTCTATGTTAGTTGATTACCCCATCTTAGTTACTAAACGTTTTATCTGATATTTTGCTACTCATCCGGTTAGTCTTTGAATATACATGATGCTCATGATGCTCCTAATCATCATGAGGGGGAGATATGACAAAGACACACGATTCAAAGACACATATTATCAAGTTGAGGGGGAGTTAGCAAAATCTGAGGGGGAGTAACAGAATTTTATTAAATCTGAGGTAGAAAAGTCATTGGATTTCAAAAAAAGTTGCAATTGATTTGATTGTTTCTTCTATTCCTTATCAAGTGGTGTTTGCTACAAGTTGATTCCTCCTACAAGCATATTGGTTCTACAAGTTCTTAAGCTGAAAGCATATTTAACTCGCGGTTCAAAGACATATTCTTTTTGTTTTAAACTGAAGATGCACTATGGAATGCCATGTAACTCGCACATTATCGTTCTTGTGGGTTGATCCGATGTTTTGAGTTTCTACAGTTGAAAGTTGCTCAATAGTGCATTCAGTCGAGATCATTGTACATTGAATCTAGTTACAAAGTTGAAACTATGAAGACCAAGAGCTTTATTCAAGGGGGAGCTCGGAAAGACGTGAAGACAAGCAACACCAAAGTTTTTCAAAGATTCAAGAGGGAGAGAAGATCAAGACCTGAAGATTCATGATGATAAATTATTTATACAACTTTAGGGGGAGATTGTTAGGACTGAAAGTCCTAGTGCGTTGAAAGTTGTATAACGCATTTATAGAGTTTAATTATTTTGTTATTTAATGCGTTGAAAAGCCTTTTAATTGTTAATAGGCTCATTTGGTTGTAATGGGCCTTGAGCTTTTAGACCCAAGCCCTTAGTATTTAAGATTTATTTTAGTGGTAATTGGGGTTAGAAGTAGAATGGTCATTAATTAGGTTTATACGCTTCATTCATATTCTCTCTATAAACCTATTGAGTTTATCGATTATTGAAATCATATGACCATGATTGATGAAATACTTTGATTGTTCTTCATTGTTTGATCTATACACTTGCATCTGGGATTCACAAATCAGAGACAGAGGTTCCATTTTGACTTAAGGAATTGATCTTTTGATATAGATTGAAGATAACAGAACCTCAACCTTATCATAGGTTTCTTTTAGCTCATTCCAAACCTCATAAACTAATTTTGAAAAAACTTGTCCTAAAAACAAATCTTCAATAATAGAACTTAAAATCCAAGATAAAACCACAGAATTACACCTATCCCATTAGCTTTTCCAAAACATGATCATTTTCAAGACGAGGACAAGTTGTATTTATAAACCCAAGCCTATTCTTGGTTTCTAAGGCCAATGTCATGGCACAAGCCCATACTTTGTAATTATCTGTACTGCTTAGTTTCAAACTCAGAATAGAAGCCCCACTAATATCATTGGGATGAAGGTACAAAGGGTCCCCAAAATCTAGCTTAGCAATTTTGGAGACCTCAGTAATAACACTTCCAGACCCGGTGTTACTAGATAAACATACTGAATAATTAAACGCAAACACACAAGTGAAAAACTGGACAAATTACAGCAGGTTTCCTAAAACACTCAACGGTGCTAGGTCAAGCCCACTGTCCAGCCACAAAAACAAAAGGCACACAAATAGATAAAGAACACAAACGGAGCACAAACTTACCCAAAATATGCAAACAGGACATACAACAGATGTAACACCAATCAGATAAAGAACACAAGATCTTCAAATAGCAACAAAGGATTTGCCTATAGGCCAAGAACACTGACTCAGTGATCTTGCTACTGACAAGGAAGGATGAGAGAACTTACAGAGAGCCTTTAATCAGATTGCAGCAGAAAAAGAGGACAACAAAGGAGTGGTGAACCAAGCACCACAACAGAAGCTTTAACAAAGTTTAGTAAACAAAGAATAACATATCAAGAATCACCACAAGATTAAAGCCACGTTAACTATGGAAAAATCACACAAGATCACTACCTGAACAAAACAAGATGTTCCTAAAAGAGAATAGCAATATCAAAAAAAAAACAGAAGAACCTCACGCACACAAGGAGGTGAGTTCAATATGCTTTTCAACAGATTAACCAAAGAGACTAGAGAAAACAAACCCTTATTTGAAACAAACACTATAGAGTGTCATTTCAAAAAATAAGGAAAAGAAGAATATAGATCTGATAACTCACTCGGATCCACGCAAAGAACAACCAAATAATAGAGAGATTACAGATATGTCCAAAAAATATAGACAGAAAACCACATAAAAAACAGATATAGCCTTAAACAATCTCGATTAAACCATATAACAATATAGCTAAGCAAGATTAAAGGCACGAACACCAACACAATCTGCAAAATGATCATGTTTGTCGCAAAAGAACCTGCGTTAGAGGTAGATACAAATCTATCCAACGAGGCCTATATTATGCAAAAAAAGAAAATAACCAAACCTTGATTTATGGCTAAGACCTCGATTGAAAAGACACAGATCAATCAACCAAGATTTATAGCGAGGTAAAATGAAGGATAGTACCAGAGAAGAGTAAAAGGAGAGAATCAAATGAAACCTAATGATCGCCAACAGTCAAGACACCAGAGAAGATGATGAAGACACCGTCGAAGACGATGAAATTTCACCAAAGCTCTAATACCATGTAACAAAACTATAAAATCAACATACCATCTTCTCACAACAACAAACTTACAATGATAGTAGAAATCAAAACTACAACTAAAACTCTTTGGACAAAATTTCTGGAAGAAAATATAGAATCGGATGAAAAAATGATGTATATATAGAGCAAAGTTATAAAAATAGTCCCTGCACTTCTTCAGAAACAGCTCCGCTACCTTGCTACTATGTGCATCTGATTCCTCAAAATAACAAAGCTATCTTACCAGGTCCTTGTACCTTGCAAGAATATACACAAACAGAATATTAACAAAGGATAAATGGATAAAGGTCAAGATTGAACTAAACTCATAGATATTTCAATAGATTGGCATTTTTCATCGGTGGCCTTTGATCCATTTACATTTACCCGTTGTTCTTCGGTTGATTGGTTATTGGGTTCTTCTCACTTTTATCCATAAACACTGATCTTTAGATGATCTATAAGTTTTCACCTTTCTTAACTAACCCTTAAATAAATTAACTGTTTTTGGATGATGTTGTCAATCATACACAATACATGCCCATTTGGTGAACCACTCTAAATCGTAACGTTTGTTTTCTCTTCCCTACCTTATAATTTTCGCATATTGTGTTTCTGGGCCGTTTACCAAAACACTTACCCGGTAAACGCTTACTGGTAAAATTCAACACTATCACTTACTTACCAGGTAAGATTTCAGTCCACAAAAACGGCATCGTATGCAACAATTTACCTGGTAAGCGCTAACCGTGGTAAGAGTCTTCGTCATCACTTACTGGGTAAGACTCTTGGTCCTTGCCTAGCTCTTACCGGGTAAGATTCTTGGTCCTTACCATATTCATCCGATAAGGTAATGCGACTTGGTAAACACTTACCCGGGTAAACGTTTGATAAACGGCCTTATGTCTGTGTTTGTTTATATCAAACAAAATGTTCACAGAAACATACTTTCATCGAAAAAAATTCAGTTAATACGACTTTGTTCTATGTTATCTAATAGTAATTATTATTATGTATTTATAACTGCAAATCTGCAACTTCCATTCATAAAATTTTAAACAATTCTGATTGTGCATACATTTGTGCTTGAAGTACTTCTTATTAGACCGTATATTATGTATTTATTGTTGTATATCTTTTCCATAGTTATCCTCATGTAAATTAGGTAGTTTGTTATATTTGCTTGTTATCTTTTGTATATATATGGTTCATCCATTCTAATGAAAAGGGGACTTTCTTTGCAAACCTTTATGGTATCAGAGCCCTAATTTCCCTCGGGCTTGTTATCTCTCATCAGCCACGGCTGATCTCCCATCTCCGATCAAAATTCTGGCAACCTCCTTCTTCCATCTCGATGGCAAAAGACGACCCTCCAAACCCACAAAAGAATACCACCCTCCATCCGGCTTATACGGTTACAAATATCCAAAACAAAGTCCGCGTTTTGGATGGTGTAAAAGTCACATATTCTTCTTGGGTAAAGTTATTCCGTATTCATGCTCGTGCATACAAAGTCCTAGATCACATTGATGGTACTCGGCCACCAGCAGACACCGATGATGCCTACAGTCAATGGGCTGAAATCGATGCCATTGTTGTACAATGGATTTATGGATCGCTTTCTGATGATCTCCTCATCCGGGTTCTTGAGCCAGACTCGACAGCCCTTGAAGCCTGGGAAAAGATCAAGAACATCTTTCTCTGTAACAAGGGATCCCGAGCGGCTGCCCTAGAACATGAGTTCACCAACCTTACTCTTCGATCCTCGACTTCTCTTGATGACTATTGCCAAAAGCTGAAAGATTTGGCCGATCAATTGAATGACGTTGATAACCCGGTCAATGAACAACGCTTGGTCCTTCAGTTGGTTCATGGTCTTCCACCAGAATTTGATACCGCCGCTGCCTACATCAACCAAACCCTACCAGATTGGGACACCGCTCGAAGCATGCTCCAGCTTGAACACAATCGCCAACTTACACGGGAAAAAGCCAATGTCACAAGCGCTGCTGGAGAAGCCAACGTTGTTGCTGACCATCGCCAACCAAATCAACCCAGCCGTGGACCCCCATCATCTCGGCAGAATCAAGGTAGATCAAATCCTCGTGGCACCAATCGTTCCAACCAACATGGGCAACCCCCAAACCGCACCCATCGCACCGGTTCACCGGACCCGTCTTCTGGGCCACACCACATACCACCGTGGTGGGCTATGATGCCTCCACCGTGTCCTTACCCTACTCAACAGGGATGGACTTATCCTTGGTTTCCTCAGCCACGCCAACAGCCCTCACAGCGCCGCTCTACCAACCGGTCGTTTGATTCATCTCAACGGGCTAATGATGTTCCTCAAGTTCATGCTGCCGGATCTCTCAATGCCTTAGATCCCACAGATATCGGCACTGCTTTTCAGACTCTGACAATGGAACCACCAAATGATTCTCAATGGTACATGGACACAGGTGCATCCTCTCACCTTACGGGTGACTCAGGTATTCTCGATCAATTCTCTAAACATAGTCATATAAAATCTATATTTGTCGTAAATGGTAATGATATTCCAGTTAAAGGTTCGGGTAAAAATACCATTCTTACCAAACCCAAACCTCTTCACCTCAATGATGTTTTATACACACCCGGAATTATCAAAAACCTTGTTTCCGTACGTCAATTCACCATAGATAATCATGTTTCCGTTGAGTTTGACCCTCGTGGTTTTTCTGTGAAGGACCTTCGGAGTGGGAAGATCCTCACCAGACACAATAGTACCGGAGCTCTCTACCCGTTCACTACTCCGGCATCCTCGCAGCCTACGTTTCTATCTGTGTCTTCTTCAGATTTATGGCATTTTCGACTCGGACATCCGGCCGGAAATATCATTGATTATTTACGTTCCAAATCTATTATTTCATGTAATAAGAGTTCTAGTAGTACTCATTCTCTTTGTCATTCATGTCAAATATCGAAACACAAGCGTTTGCCATTCTATGATTCTACCTTTACTACTTTGTTGCCCTTTGATATTATACATTGTGACTTGTGGACTTCTCCGATTCTTAGTAAAAATGGATATAAATACTACATGGTTTTAATCGATAATTTCACACAATATGTGTGGGTATATCCATTAAAGTTCAAATCGGAAACCTTCTCTCGTTTTACCCAATTTCATTCGTTTATTCAAACACAATTTAATACCAAAATCAAAAGTTTCCAATGTGACATGGGCGGGGAATTCGACAATAATGACTTCAAACAATTCGCATCCACACATGGCCTCCATTTTTGGTTTTCATGTCCACAAACGTCACCACAAAACGGTAAAGCCAAACGCATGATTTGTCGCCTAAACGAAATAATTCTTGTCCTCCTTGCTCATGCGTCTCTACCACCCACCTTCTGGGTCGATGCCCTACACGCTGCTTCTTATCTTTATAACATCACACCCACCAAGCTACTACAATACCAAACCCCCACATCGGCCCTCTTTCGTCGTAACCCAACTTATGACCACCTTCGGGTGTTTGGATGTGCTTGCTACCCCAACCTCTCCGCTACATGTGATCATAAACTTGGCTCTCGATCCATCCGCTGTGTTTTTCTTGGCTACCCCGCCAACTATCGAGGGTATCGTTGTCTCGATCGCACCACCGGAAAAAATCATCTATCTCGTCACGTCACTTTCGATAAAACCGTTTTTCCCTTTGCCACACCACTTCCTAACACATCTTACGACTACCGCTTCCTATCTTCTGACACTAACCTTCCTGCCACCATCGAACATTTTGCACCACCATCGCCACCGCTACAATCACCCTCACCTACGTCGCCTCTCCCCTCATCCTCGCCAACACCATCATCATCCACTCAACCCACCTCACCATCCTCTAGCTCATCTTCCACTACGCCCCCTCCTACCGTCACTACCAACCCGACACCACCCCCTTCCCCTTCGTTCCCATCGCCACCACCTCCCGCTCCCACTCATCCAATGACCACTCGATCACAACTTGGCACTCTTAAACCAACGCAACGTCTAAACCTTCACACTTCCACCATTTCTCCCGTTCCTAAAAACCCTCACCTTGCCTTACTCGACCCTAACTGGAAACATGCTATGAACGATGAATATAGAGCTTTATGTAACAATGACACCTGGGAATTGGTCCCGAAACCACCTGATGCTCATATAATTCGGTGCTTGTGGCTTTATCGCCACAAATTTCACTCGGAGGGAACTTTAGCTAGATACAAAGCCCGTCTGGTGGTTAATGGTAAATCTCAGCAGGTCGGCATTGACTGTGATGAAACACTTAGCCCAGTTGTTAAGCCTACCACTATACGCACCATTCTCACACTTGCAGTTTCTCGTTCGTGGTCGATTCATCAACTCGATGTTAAGAATGCTTTTCTCCATGGGAACTTGGCTGAAACTGTTTATATGCATCAACCACCCGGTTTTGTCGATCGCACTCACCCGGATTTTGTGTGCAGGTTGAGAAAATCCTTGTATGGGCTTAAGCAGGCCCCACGAGCTTGGTACCATCGGTTTGCCACGTTTATCACATCTACAGGTTTCAAGAGTGCCGCATCAGATACCTCTCTATTTATTTACAGAAAGGGAAACAACATTGCTTACTTATTATTATACGTTGATGATATCATTCTCACGGCCTCAAATGATACATTCCTTCATTCAGTCATCAACACCCTTTCTAAAGAATTTGCCATGACCGACTTGGGTAGATTACATCATTTCCTTGGTATCCAGGTTACTCATACAGCTCGTGGTCTCTTCTTGTCTCAATCGCAATATGTTAATGCAATTCTCGAACGGGCTGATATGACAGGGTGTAACCTGGTGGTAACACCCGTTGACACCGCGTACAAACTCAGTGCCACTTTCGGGGAGCCGTTGAAAGATGGTACTCTTTATCGAAGTCTCGTCGGTGCTCTTCAATATCTCACCTTCACGAGACCGGACATTACCTATGTCGTGCAACAGGTTTGCTTATTTATGCATGCTCCCAGAGAACCACATTTTAATTTCCTCAAACGGATCCTTCGGTATCTTAAAGGAACCTCGAATCATGGCCTTCACATCCTCAAGTCCCCCAACCTACGCATTACTTCTTATTCGGACGCTAACTGGGGGGTGCCCTGATTCTCGTAGATCGACCTCGGGGTATTGTGTCTTCCTAGGGGACAATCTCGTTTCATGGTCATCTAAGAGACAACCAACTGTCTTTCGCTCAAGTGCCGAGGCGGAATACAAAGGCGTTGCCAACGCCACAGCTGAAACTAGCTGGCTCAGAAACTTGCTACTTGAGCTACATGTACCGGTCACTAAAGTTATGCTCGTATATTGTGATAATATCTCTGCTGTGTATCTCTCTGATAATCCGGTGCAACACCAGCGAACTAAACATGTTGAGATCGATATTCACTTTGTTCGCGAGCTTGTCAAGATAGGACGTATTCGTGTTATCCATGTGCCGACTGAACACCAGTATGCCGATATATTCACAAAAGGTCTTCCACGCCAGCTGTTTCAACGTTTCCGATCCAGTTTATGCATCCGCTCCCCTCCTGCTCCAACTGCCGGGGAGTATTAGACCGTATATTATGTATTTATTGTTGTATATCTTTTCCATAGTTATCCTCATGTAAATTAGGTAGTTTGTTATATTTGCTTGTTATCTTTTGTATATATACGGTTCATCCATTCTAATGAAAATGGGACTTTCTTTGCAAACCTTTACTTCTATGCGTGTGCGCATACATATATCATATGACCGATAAAACATATTATTAAACACTTTTAAAAACAATTTCAAAATGTATATTGATAATAAATATGAGTATATATATACATATTATATATAGAGAGAGAGAGTCGGGTTCATACGAGAATAGTAACTAAATAAGAAAACGATCGAATCATATGTGATTTTACATTAAAATCACGTGTAAAATCACATGTAATTCACGTGACTAGGTCGCGGCCACGTCGCCCACACACTCTTGGTGTTGACCGTTGGTGCAAAATCACATGTGATTTTACACGTGATTTGACCGTTTTCTGTATTCTATGTCCATGATCACAAACAATTAATTGTTTTTTTTTTCTTGAAAGTTTAGTCCCTAAATTGAAATTGGGTGAAACTGCTATTTTAGAACTTTATGTGTTGAGGCTAATTATATTATGTGTGCACCTCGACTATTTATATGAACATTGAGGTTAATATTTTAGACAACCCTCCATTAGACTTGACCGGACTAGAATTGATGACATTTGAAAAGCAAATCTAAAATCTTAAGAGTTAAAGCACTCTTCAAGGTTAGAATGAAACTGTTGTGATGCATTAAACCCGAGCTACCTCTTTTTTTTCTAGTACAATTAGGGTCGAAAAATTGATATTTTTTTTTATATTTTGTTTGTTGAGTTTCAATAATCATTAAAATCCAATAAAATAAGTTGCTTCCTAATTTAATGGGGTTTATCAATGTTACATCCTAGTAATTATCATTCTATTAAGTAATTAAATGTAAAATATTTATTTATGGTGTGATATGAAAAAAAGGAGGGGTTATTTGCATCTGGTCAAATTGATAGATTAATATTTGTTATGTTTAGGATACTAGACAGAGGTTCAAGGGAAAACTTCAAATAAATGAAAAACTAAAAAAACAACTTATCAATCGTTAGATTAGATGATCCGATGGATATGATTAAACAGTCGGTTACAACAATATTTTTTAAATTAAAAAAACCTCCACCCCCTATTTTTTATTCGAAAAATGAACAAAATTCGAGCGAAATAAATTACACCAAATAAATGATCATATTTTTCTCATTAATTTGACATCCATATTCATATACTTTTTCATTCGTTTTTTCGTGGTTTTTCGGTTTTCCATTTATTTAGAGTTTTCTCCTGAACCTGACCCTAGGATACTAATTGTTAAGTTCGTCGAGATAAGTTAGTTATTAATTGAAAATTAGTTAGATAATAAACTTCTTGTTAACTAAAAATACTAATTAATAAGTTAATCACGTTCTGATATAAATAACAATAAAAAATGACCTAAAAAATATGTTGAAATTTTGTAACATAAAACTAATACATATACATATTATGGCATTCAAACCCATTTACTCCTCCCAATATGGATCACCTTAAACCTCCCTCTTTCCATCCGGCTCTTATTGTCTCCAACATATGTAGCTTCATCCTTATCACCCTTGAAATTGAAAAGGTCCGGTATACTTCAATGTTGAGTTCTTCAAAATCCATGCTCGTACCTATCAAGTCCTCGATCATATTGTCCCTCCTTGCAACCCTTCAGTCGATCCCGACCTATGGCTTCATTTAGATTCCATTGTTCTACAATGGATCTATGGAACAATTTCCAACAACCTTCTCCACGCTATCCTTGAACCTGACGCTATTGCCCAATTTGCATGGAGTCACTTAAAAGATATCTTCCAACACAATAAAAGCTCAAGGGCCATCCACTTTGAACATCAACTTTCTCGAACTCAACAAGTCGACTTCCCCAACTTCTCAGTCTATTGCCAAAACCTAAAGATGTTATCGGATCAACTAGCCAACGTCGGCGCTCCAGTCACCAGCCAAAGGTTGGTTCTTCAACTAGTCGTTGATCGGCCTTTCTGATGCCTATGATGGGGTTGCTATAATCATCCAATAATCGGACCCTCTCCCCTGATTCTATCGCACTCGAAGCATACTCACACTTCAGGAATCTCGCAAAGCCGAACAAACGCCCCTTTCTTTCGGGAGCCATACGACTCTTGTCACCAATTCCGACTCACCCTCCCATATGCCACAAATCAGCATCCCCAATATTAGTGCCTAGAAAATGTATTGGAAGTTGACTTTTTGTTACTGGATCAAAATAGAAGCCAAATGGTGGTGCATTGACCAATACCACTGTATACGGCAGTTCTAGATGGAAACAATGGGTGGAAACACCCTATTACGACGTTTAGGGGTTTCAATCGGAGCCGTAAACAACTCTTATTCATTATAGGTGCTTTTTTAAGCAAACTTTAGCAAGAAAGATAAGAGGCAGAGGAAGAAATTTAAGCTTAAAAAATCGATAATGGTAGATTGAATAGAAATTCAAATGTAGAGCTATTTTAGTTCATAAAGTTGTTAAATGATGAGATTAATGTAATAGATTGAGATGATTTGAAGCTTACTATTAAGGGGGAGTTTGGTTTGATGAAATGATTTTGAGGGATTTAGATTATTCGTAGAAGGATTTGGAATTGGAAGGATTTGGATTTGAAAGAATTTGGAATTATTGGTGTGATTGGTTTGTAGGATTTGGAATGGAATTAAATTGTATGCTATATAAATAATTTATTAAAGCAAATTATAATTATTTATAAAAATAATTAAATTATATTTTTATTAATTGATTGCTATAAAAAACAATGTTATTAACATATTTTAAAACATTATTACATATAAATCCTACGAAATCTCGTGAAACCAACCACCCCCGTGGGATTTCAAAATTCTATCTTTGTGGGATTTAAATTAAATCCCCAGATTTCAAATCAAGAAATCCTTCAAACCAAACATTCGATTGGAATGGAATTCAATTTCAAATCCCTCCAAATCCAGTTCAATCATGCAAACAAAATGGGACCTAAGGGGTTTTCAGGTAGAATAGAGGGAAGAGGATGTATGGGTTGAGCGAAGAGTCATGGAAGTTTGAGTCATTTAGGTATATAACCTTAAATGAGAATTTAATTAAATTAATGACCTTCTGACATATTAAAAAAAGGGACTTTATATTAATCAAAAGGTTATGAATTTAATTAAAATTTTATTTAAAATTATATACTGGATTTGGATATTTTGGGTTATGGATTGTTGCTTTTATACTTGATGGGCCGTGAAAGTGGGCCAAGAACTAATTTAGATTATTAAAGTGAGTTATTATTATGTTATGACTTTAGTACTCCAGTTAATTCAATTCATTTATTACTATTGGTCGGGTTTATCGTCAAGAGTCATCATCGTCAGTTACCTTATTAGGTAATATTTTTAGGGGTTGTTTGTTTTTTTTAAAAAACCTCTTAGTGGCTCTTAAGTCTGAATCATTCAGACCTTTTTACACATCACCTCTTATTAATCATAACTAAAATAAGACTTCAGACTTTAGACCTCTTAAAAAACAAATGGCACCTTAGTCATTAAAATGAATTATTAGTTAGCGTCTCATACCCAGTGAGAATAACTAGGTAAGAGTCCTCTCCTTCACTTATTAGGTAAGATTTTCGGTTATTATCATACTCACACGGTAAAGTGACATCCGATAATCGTTTAGTAAACAACCCTTAATTCATATCTTAAGTTCTTAGTTAGAGTTTTAGCAAATTACTATTTGCTAGCGGTTATTTATTTTCTATTAATACCTGTAAAAAGGTAAAGTGTTTAACATAAACATTATAAAATATGATGACTTATGTAATTCAGAAATTTTTCTGACATTGTCTAAAAATTATACTTTTACCCGATTAAATATTATAAATGTCGTAGACGACCTTACAAATATATAGGGTGTTAAATAGAGTTAGGAGATACAAAGTTATATTAATGCATAGACGTGTAACAATTTTGAGGAACCCGATCGATCGACTTGGAAACACATTAGTACTACTCATCATTATTTTAATATTTATGCTTAGAGATTGTTTGGTTCATGGAATTGAAAGAAATTGGAATGACCAATTTCATTGACCAAATTTCAATCTCATGTTTGGTTCACGAATGAAAGCAGTGAAATCCTTCCAATTCCATTGAATTCCACAATCTAAGGAATTCATTATTCATTGGCTTAAATGAAAGAATTGAATTCTTACCAACCAAACGTTTGATCAAATTCCATCAAATTTCATTCCAATTCCTTCGATGTATTCCAATTCCATCAAATTACATTCTTCCAATTCCATTGAATTCCACAATCTAAGAAATTCATTATTCATTGGCTTAAATGAAGGAATTGAATTCTTACCAACCAAACGTTTGGTCAAATTCCATCAAATTTCATTCCAATTCCTTCGATGGATTCCAATTCCATCAAATTACATTCTATGAACCAAACGTCCCCTTAATTTCTTATCCAAGATGTGCAAGAGAGACGAGTTGAACTTGCGAGAAGTGTGTTAGAGCTTTGGACCTCAAGTGAATTTCATGTACTATTTTTACGGATTACATGTAATAATTTACTGTGGAATTATAAAAAATTTCCTTTGGTGATAAATGATAATTACTAAAAATGCTAAACATGTAATTATGTGTCATATGTTTTGAAATGTATAAACATATTTTTGTTACACATTGTGATATGTGTGAGTGTCGTTGACTTATACAATGGGATTGGGGTCGTGAGACTGTCATATTTTGCTTGATGTTGTTATAAGAATAGACAAGGTCGGGCTGAGACTGTAAGAGTAGACAAGTAGGTTGATCAGTTTCGAGTTCAAAGTTGTAAGAGAAGGCAAATAACTCGGCCGAGCTGTTGAACTTAAGACCACCACTGGTATATAGTCTATGAAGTTATACATTATTTGTGAAACGTGGATGCTATTTGTAAATTGTAAATGATATTTCAGACACATGATTTTGAATTGTGTTTTAAGATTATTGTAATGCCTTTGTTAGATTTTCCGGTCGAAAAAAGTCCATTCAGCTCTTGATGGAAATGGAAATGGAAATGGAAATGGAGTTTTGTGATCATAAGAGACCACTAGGGGTGTTCACGGTCCGGCTTAGGCGGTTTAATCCCCCAAACCACAAATCAAACCGCAAATGCCGGTTTAGAAAATTTCAAAACCGAGCAGTTTGACAGCAAGTGACTAAACCAGTTAAACCGAACCACAGAAAGGCGGTCTGGTCTGACCGGTTTAGGCGATTTTTATCTCTTATGGTTTCAAACTAAAAAAACATTAATATCTATATGTAAAATGAAATTTCTATCGATATAACATTATTAAAAAATAATATTCCGAATTATGAAAGAAACATCTATCTCTAAAATTAAAAAAAAAACATTAAGCAAGTTGGAAAAAATTTAAACAAGTTCACCAAAAATAGTTGAATTTTGGACAAATATTGTGCAAGTCTAAGGACGATTTGGAAATTTGGATTTGTTTTTTTACGGATTTCAGAATTTTGCCAATTTAGATACATGGTCATTTGAGAAATGAAAACTAAAAACATAATGTTTTAGATTAATTTATTTTAATTAGGCTATAAAGACTGAGCTTACAAGCGTATTTTTTGGCAGTCGGTCCGGTCCAGACCGCTCAAAAAACGTTCAAACCGCAGACCAGATCGGACCGAGCGGTTTGGCTATTTTTCAGACCGGACCGGACCATCAGACCGCTCAAACCACCAAGAACGGTCCGGTTTGACTTGGTTTGACCGGTTTGAGCGGTACAACGGTTTTTTTGAATACCCCTAGAGACCACCCTCTTTTTATAAGACTTGTGAGATAACTGAGATTACATCTCAACCGTTGGATGAGTTGACCACGTCAAACGCTCGTAGCAATCGCAAACCTTTATAACAAAAAAATATTGAACCTTCACAGCAGAACTTGTTACAGTATATGGAAAATGTTTACAATTAATCATACCAAGTCTCACAGAAACAGAATGATTTTTAAAGTATTTGAAACATATTAAGATAAAAATATGTTATTTTTATATTCTACTTCCCACGGCTATTAGGTATTGATATTTTGTTAATGATAATAATTAATATTGAAAAGTTATTTTGTTAGGGGTTCATCTCAATGGGTTGGATTAGAAATGGATGCAGGATGGGATGGGATGAGATGGATATACCAGATCAATTTCGATAATACATGTGAACGCTTGAGATTAAAAAAACGATAACATATAACAATAAGTTGATTGGCATTTTTTAGCGTATTCTTCACGCTCGAGCCCTAATCAGAGCTTCAGCCATTAAATTCGCGAGCATTGATGCAGTCATTGAAACAGGTGAGGTTTAATCTGAACAGATTTCACACAAATTGTTCTCAAAACTGGTCTCTTTTATCTCATGTGAATTTTAGTTTTTATTTTATCAATAATCTAGTGAAATTCCACTACTCCATGAATACCAGTGTTTCGAAATGTAATGGAGGCGGTGTTTTGCAGTTTGTAATGCGGTATGAGTTTGATACATGGCTTAATTATTAGGATACTGCTGTTTAGTTTATGCTTTGGTTTTGTGATCGGAAGAAGCACCAACAAGAAGAACAGCTATGAGTTGAGAATAAACATCGTTGTATACGTAGGTAGGAAAAAACGAAATTTTCTAGGTTGAAATGATCCAAAGAGTCGAGGCGATCATATAGGTAGTAGCAAGTTCAAGTAGGAAGATACAAACAACTTGAAGAAATGATTTATGACTAGAACGTATATAGGAGAACAATTCAATCACTTGCCTGAAAAAAAGAAAGTTCCGTTAAATGTGCCTGGCTAATGCAGAGATTGAACATATTGCTAAAGAGAGTTCATTTAAGGGTTACAATTTGGAAATCAAATCAGTGAAATTGCTGTTTGAACCAGTAAGAAATCTCTTAGAAGGGAGCTACAGAATAATCATGTGTTCTTGTTGTTCAATGTACCTCTTGGTACTTATTCTTACTTACTTTTCTCGTGCTTTGTTCACCATATGCTAATCTTTGTTGCTCACACGCTTGCACAAGCCAGGGGTCTTTACGGAAACAACTGCTCAAGAGCTTAGGTCTGCATACATCCCCCACCCACACCCTACTTTCAAGTGGGATTTACCTTTACTTGGTTCGTTTGGTTTAATCTATGCTAAGATGCTTGGTGGTTTCTTGGTTATATATTAATATATAAACCCCGGATCCCATCATTTGTGTAAATGATGGACATTTTTGTACTCGTAATAATGTAAAGAGGCCTATACAACATTTCAGATTTCTCCTATTGATGTTACTGGAAAAGCGAAAAGGCAAGGGGGAGTGGCTCTATCACCTTGTGAAAGTACTCTTGATGACAAGATGAGAGATCTTTGAGATAGGTGGTCTCTTTTTACTTGGTTTTCTGTGTAAAGAGGGATTCAAGGGGTTTAGGAGTATAGTTGTTGGGAGAAGCGTCAATGGGTTAAATTTGACTGGTCCCCATTTTTATCGTTGGGATTCACCCATGTGTTCGATTTCTAGCAGATTTAGGTTCAATCATGACACTTTATCCCTTCTATATTCCAGGCCGTATTATATATGATTATAGTTTAATGATGCTTGTATTCTAAGTCCTAAATCTAATTTTGGGGCATGGGTCAATGTCGACGTTGGGCTGTCCTTTTGTATCTGGTTTCTGGTCCTTGGAATCACCCTCCAAACACATAATATCCATTCAGGGGTCACCGCTCCCTACTGCTTACACTGCAACTATTTTCGTGTTGGAGGAATATTGTGATTAGAAGTTGCAGTAGATTGTTTTGGTAACATTATGAAACTTTAGGTCTAGCTTCCTGACCTTTTGTTAGTAACATCTTCCCTGGTCCCTTTTTCTCCAAATGGACCAAATCCCAGTATCTGAATTTTTTTAAATCGCATGGGGATTGACAACCAACTCATTATTTAAAGATGTCTTTTTATCATTCGCCTACCAATGCCGTTCTTGATTGGATGAACATTCCTAAAGTCTACAATTTTGTCACATATAAAATGTTCCTACTTCCTACTTTTGAGACATACGCTCGATAGTCGCTTAGTGCAATACTACTTCAAGTTCAACTCCATACCCGTTGTTTATGGCCAGTTTGAATCATTTTTACTTATCATAGCATCGGAGCAAAAGAGACTTAATCAAAGTAGATTGAAGCTTTATCCATTACTCTTGGTTTTTTGAACCCGAGACATGTAACCGATTTTCCAAAAAATACTCCAATTACATCACCCCAAGATCATTAAAATAGCTCATAGCTGAAATTAAAACTTAGATAACTGAAATTATACAAAAATCTTCAAAATACAAGAAGTCAATCTAAATGATATCGCGAACAGCAATTAGATCATGAACAGCATCTCCAAACAGAAGAAGTGGTTTTGGCAGAAAATCTTGAAAGATACTGGTGATTAAGATTAACAATTTTTGGTCGCACTTGTTGAGATGATAATTTTCAGGAACAGAGAAGGGAATATATATATATATATATATGTATGTATATTCAGAGCAGACTTACTTAGTAAATCTTGGGCTTACTCTGTTTCATTGAGGTTGATGTTACTTTGGTTGAATATTTTAAGATGTTTCATATTCAAAATATTCAACCAACCTTTTGTTGAGTACCTCTGAGCTTCTTGCATCCAATCCTGTACCCCTTCTTAACATTGAAAAGAAATATATTCTACTATCTTGACTAGGCAAGGTTTTAGTATATATGCAGACTGCATGCTTAGGGTGCGTTTGATACGCAGACAAGAACCGCGAACTAGACTAGACAGGACTGGATGTGCAAAAGTTAGGTAGGCGGGTGAAAGAATTGTGGAAGGTTTTCGAGTTTAAAATTGACATGGGTAGTTTAGTAATTTACCAAACGCGGGACGAGAAGTTTTTGTTATGTCTTGTCCCATCCTGTTAACTGAGATTCTCAGTTGAACCTTGTCAATGATGGTTACATGTTTCTGTATATGAACAAGGCAACAAAATTACTTTTCTGAAACATACGAGTTCAGGTTGAATAACATGATACTATTTGATTAGGAACGGATAGAATACAATATCACTAAATCTGTAAGAATGTAAAATAACAAATAAAGACACATCTTTGCTCTTGCTCATGCTCTTGCTCTTGTTCTTGTTCCCATTCGTGTTCGAACAAGAATTAAGAAAAAAAACCTGTTTTTGTTTCTGGCAGACAACACCATCTTCGATGAACTCTTTCAGATCATGACAAAATTCACTGAGGGCATCCTTAAAATCTGATTATGCACATCACTCTATAGTACTACCTCCTATAGCGGAATTTAAAAAAAATATATATATCAGTTCACCATATAACCTTTTGTTTCAACTGAAGTCTTTCAAGTTGCTTCTGAATTGTATCCTGAAATATTAAGATCGGTTGTGGATGGGGTCTGACCCTCTTCGAACTGTTCTTTTACTTGAATGATAAGGATCAAATTTCTTGCTGAAAGCTGCAGGTGGCTTTGCTTGAAGATCCTCCATGGAAACATTCTTGAGCATGCGATGATTCATGGGGAGTTCTCGATGGTCTTCTTTCTTCCATTTTAGTTCAATGCCTATATTTCTGAAGCCGAAAACCATATATGGTTCAACTGCTAATATTCCAAAACAGGTAAGAATGATGAATAGCTTATGAGTACTAGAAATCATAGTTTGTAAGTAAACAAGAGAAGAAAAGAGATGATATCTTCTTTGGAGTAAGATTGACAGTTAATCCTCCTGGTGTTGTGATCCACTGCTTAGATATAAGCCTGTGATTTATAGAATAAAGCAGGATGGGACCCACATGCCCTAGAAGTTGTAGATTATCCCAATCATAAGCCTTCTATCCAAGCAGATTAAGGCTGTTAGAAAAGAAGAAGAATCTGACTAGGATGACTATAGTACCCCTGAGAAGCCAAGCATCTTTTTCTTTCCTCTCTACTTTTGTCTACTGATCAAAGACAAAACCATTCTCTTGGACTCCATGAACCTTGCCACATCAGAATATCGTGATTCTATGCTGAACCAAACCAAACGAGCATTATATATCCCACCCGGAGGACAAGGACTTCCACGGGGATCACCAATCCTAGTAATATTCGCGCCCAAGCACGCTTAACTTGAATTTATGACGGGATCCGGTGCATTAGTGTTGGTACCATGATTCTATGCTGAATTACTGATGTGGTAAACATGCAAATATAATTAACATGGGGAATTTTAGTATGCAGGGTATTTTGGTAAATTATTATTCCTTAGTTAGTAAGAAAAGAGTGATTAAGCTGCTTTGAGAGAGAATTAACAGATTGGAACTGTGTTAGGCTAGTCATAAAGACAAATAGTAGAAAATATTAAATTTAAAAACAAAAAAGAATTATTGCTAAAAAACCAAGCATTCACTTTATGCCCCTTTGAAAATCTCACTTTAGAATTCCAAGCTCTGTTCCCCATGCAGCAAAAGAACAGTCTTAGTTTATAGTGCCAAATGTGTTCCTTTACACTTTTCTTTCTTCTATATTTTGGTCATTTCTATTTATTTACCCATATGATGAATGATGATGCATGTGTGTGGTTATGATAATGACATAACTACCATGCATGTAAATCACCCTGATCGTGGTCATCTTGTTTCTACTTTATGTTTAATGGTAATTGTTGTTTACTATCCCCTCATTCACCACTAGATTCAATCCTTCAAAGCTAGTATAACCACTAGTATCAGGTTATGTTTGACAACCATAAGCTAACTTATTTTTCAAACTTATTTAAAAAGCCCATTCAGTTAGTTAGCTAGCTTTTTTTCAATTATGCCCCTTATATTTTTTCAATTATAACATGTTCTAAGACATTTCACATTGTCATTTAACTTACCAGCTAGTTTTTACCAAGCATGACTAGTTTATCAACCAGCTTATTAGCTAGTTTGCCAAACATAATCTCCATCATCTTGCATGCAATTTCCATGATGACATGAATGCCATTTCTTTACGTTAGTTTAATGCCTTAGATCGTATCCACTCATCCCCTCGATGTTTCTTGATATGCGAACAGCCAAACCAGAACGAAAGTAGCAAGTGGGACCTTGTGCTTTGCTCACGGTACGGGTACGTACAGATTAAATTTCAAATGTTGATGTACTTGTTAGATACTCTTACTAAAGTAGAATCTAATGGGGAATTGGGGATGATTCTCTTATCTTTAGGTAAATTAGCCATCCAAAATAAAGGTGTGTTTTGGTTGGTTTAAAAACTTGGGGGGATGTTGGCTTTGCAGCTTGTAGATTCTGAGGGCTGGTCTTAAAGAAGTTGCTTTTGTCAACTTTAATGCAAATCTTGGGTCCATTGAGGTTTGTGGCATCAAAATCCTCACCTCCCAAATAAATAAGTAAATACGTAAAGAAAAATAAGTCATACAACTACTAGAAACCCTAGTAACCAAACTTGAAATGAATCCAGATTACTAAAACTATACAAATCTGTAATTCAAAGAGGGTTTGATTGTGATTATGTTTTTATATTTCTAGTTCCTTCTGTACTAAGCTTTTATCAGCCAATGTTAACCGTAGCAATAGAGCATTGATGAACCAAGCCACAACTCAAGTTTTTGAGTGTCGGACTTAGAACTTGACTAGCCACGAGGGTTCTAAAGGGCGTGGCGGCATGATCAAACCTTAAGTCTTAGCAGCGATGATGTTTTTTAAAGCAGCGCTTAAGGCCGTAAGTCAATATATTATTCATATACATATATTTTGAGGTTTAATCAAAATTAAAACTTTATAAATTGTGAGATCCGTAAGATGGGATGTAAACCAATCGCTTAGATAATTAATGTTATTTCTTAAATAAAATAAAAGGATAATTTAGTATTTTTTTTTTTGACAACTAATCAAAAAAATTAATTAAATTTATTTTCCCATTATTTTAGGAAATTCATTTAATTAAATTTATTATCCCATTATGTTGAAGTTTTTTTTGGGGAAGGGTATCCCAAACTATGCCTAGACTAATACCTTGGCAAATTATGACTGTAAGACATCAACCCTGATTAAACCTAAACCTCAGTGGCCACAATTGTTGCGTACGCCTGGATTCGAAGCTTGGACAGATGGGATATTTCGCCACATCCCCAAACTTTAACCAGTACGCCACAACCCTTGTGGTTTATGTTGTTGAAGTTCTTGTTTATGTTCTTCAAAATTTGTGTACCGGAACCCTAGATTTTATCAAGTGTTCACAATGTGTTTACAAATATTCAAAACGAGTTGGTCAGATTCTTCAATGCGTTCGCCAAATTCTTTTAGTTGGAGAGGAGAGAAAAGAGAGAAGATTTGCAAAATACTTTGAATGCCCTTTGATTAATATTTTTAGTCAAAATTGCCAAAATTATTAATTTTCTAGTTTAACCTTTGGTTTAATATGATTTGTGATTGAGATTGGACCTCACGGGTCTCACAAAACATCAATTATATATATATATATATATATATATATATATATATAAAAGATATTTTACAACCCTTAAAAATGTTGCAACCCTTGCAACCCACATCTTAACCGTCGGATTCATGATCGGCGGTTATTTTATTTTTATTTTTCTGTTTTTTTTAATTAAAAATATTGGGCCTCATATCTATTGTAACCGCCGATCATGAATCCGACGGTTAAGATGTGGGTTGCAAGGTTTGCAACCTTTTTAAGGGTTGCAAAATATCCTTCCACTATATATATATATATATATATATATATATATATATATATATATATATATATATATATATATATATATATATATATATATATATATATATAGGGGTTGTTTTATTTGCAACCGTTAAAAATGTTGCAAACCTTGCAACCCACATCTTAACCGTCGGATTCATGATCGGCGGTTCCAATAGATATAGGGCCCAATATTTTTAATCTAAAAAAAACAGAAATATAAAAATAAAATAACCGTCGATCATGAATCCAACGGTCAAGATAAGGGTTGCAACCTTTTTCAGGGTTGTAAAATATCCTTCCAATATATATATATATATATATATAGGGGTAGTTTCAATTGGAAATCAAATTTCAACCATTGATCTTTTTAATCAATGGTCAAGATTCATTTGAATTATATATGGTAATAAATAAATTAATTTATTAATAAAAGATAATAATAATATGTCAAAAGGGTAAATGTGTCTTTTTCTTTTGTGTTTCAAATTTGGCAACAAAGATGAAATATGTTTAAATATAGAAAAGCGTATATTTCTTTTAAAAAAAAAAAGAAATCAAGACTACCTTTTTACTATCTTTTTATTATTTGTTCATCAATATGCAGTATGTAAAAACCCAAATAAGTTTCATTACCATTATTGTTTCATTACCTTTTTATTATGTTTCACTATATCAAATCTGTTTCATCAGGTTTCACTATATTAATATTTTGTTTCACTATATCATGTTTCACTATATTAATATTTTTTTTCATTACATTTCCATTATGTTTCACTATACCAAATCTGTTTCATCAGGTTTCACTATATTAACATTTTATGTTTCATCAGGTTTCATTATATTAATATTTTGTGCCTTGAGGTAATATTGAAGATTTCATATGAATATCAATTTTCATTCACTGGATGAATCAATCACTGATTCATAAGAATCGAAAAAAGTAATTTGATTTGTAGCTTGCGTATGAATCATTTTGTGTTACCTAAATTAAATGTTTCATGTTTAAATTAATAAAGGATCAATATTACCATATATAAAATATATTAAAATTAAATAATTAATATTATAATAATAATAACACTTACCATATATATTATGAAATTATGTAAAAGATTAAAATAACCTTATCAATTAAAAAAAAAATCAATGATTGGTTAATTTCGGTTTCCAAAGTTTCCAATGTAATATT
Organism: Arctium minus; assembly: GCA_954870635.1. NCBI lineage: Eukaryota > Viridiplantae > Streptophyta > Magnoliopsida > Asterales > Asteraceae > Arctium > Arctium minus. The sequence goes on from OX941084.1 coordinate 52,320,834, forward strand.
GGTTTCCAATTAATCCCTCCCCTATATATTTATATATGAAGGGATTGTGTGAGAAGGTAAAAAGGAATTTGGACCCTTGATCACGTTTAATCTCAAACCCACCCATGAATGGCAGCTGATACGAGGATTGATCCGGTGCATTTCGGTGCATCTCATCTCCGTGCATTTCATCCTAATAGGCGTCCAAGGGTGGAGATCTCTTCTTACTCTTCTCATCATAACTTTCATTCTTACTGGAACTCAACCTCCATCTATATATATATATAGGGGAGGGATCAATTGGAAACCAATATTACATAGGAAACTTTGGAAACCAATATTACATAGGAAACTTTGGAAACCAAAATTGACCAATCATTGAATTTCCTTTTTTTATTTTTATTTTTATTTTTAATTGATAAGGTTATTTTAGTCTTTTACCTAATTCCATAATATATATGGTAATTGTTTTTATTATTATAATATTAATTATTTAAATTTAATATATTTTATATATGGTATTATTGATCCTTTATTAATTGAAAGTATTCACATATTGATTCACATTAATTTAAGCATGAAACATTTTCTAAGTAAATGCAAATTAATTCATTCGACAGGCTGCATCCCAAATTATCACAAATTATATATTTTGTTATTCTTAGGAATCAATTATTATTTCATCCAATGAAAATAAAATATTCATATGAAATCTTTAAATATGTATATGAAATTAAATATTAATATTAAATTAGAAGATTTCTAGGCAGGTTACGAAATTAAAATACTCAAATTTTCTATCTTCAGTTTTATAATGCAATAAATAAGGTAAATTTTTTTATTTTGGAAGAGTGTTATTTTTATAGAAAATTCAAAATTTTAATTATATTTAAAACCAAATATTTGTTTTCATATGAAATCTTCAATATTACGTTCAGACACAAAATATTAATATAGTGAAACATAATGGATTTGATATAGTGAAACAAAATATTAATATAGTGAACCTGATGAAACATAAAATGTTAATATAGTGAAACTTGATGAAACAGATTTGATATAGTGAAACATAATGGAAAGGTAATGAAATTATAATGGTAATGAAACTTATTTGGGTTTTTACATACTGCATATTGATAAACAGGTAATAAAAAGGTAGTCTTGATATGCTCCCTCTCTATTTTTTTTAAAGAAATATACGTTTTTCTATATTTAAACATATTTCATCTTTGTTGCCAAATTTAAAACACAAAAGAAAAAGACACATTTACCCTTTTGACATATTATTATTATCTTTTATTAATAAATTAATTAATTTATTACCATATATAATTCAAATGAATCTTGACCATTGATAAAAAAGATCAATGGTTGAAATTTGGTTTCCAAAGTTTCCAATGAAATTTGGTTTCCAATTGAAACCACCCCTATATATATATAGGGGTAGTTTAATTTGCAACCCATGAAAATATTACAACCCATGCAACCCACTTCTTAACCGTTGGATTAATGATCGACGGTTACAATACATGTGGATCCAATATTTTCAATTAAAAAAATAAAAACAAAATAACCGTTTTTCATAAATCCAATGGTTAAGATGTGGGTTGCAACCTTTTTAAGGGTTGCAAAATATCCTTCCACTATATATAGGGTCTAGTTATTTTGTTAACCAAGTTTTTGTTATTAACTTTGTGAACCAATCCTCACCATTGATGATGAGATTGGATGGATGAGATTTAATCTTAAATAATAAACATTTAAAGAGTTTTAATTTAATAACCAATTCATTGAACCATTGTGATAATGGGTATTTTGGGAAAAAATTTCCCCAAATCATGTCAAACATAAAAATCGGCTCATTAATTACTCTCAATCAATTCGAAACCGACATCCTTTGAATCTATCTATCTATAAAGGTTCATTGTCATATATTTTTTGTTATATTTCAGTGAACATATATGTTCCATACATATCTCCTATTTCCATAAAGGTTAATTGCCATATATTTTTTGTTATATTTCATTGAACATATACGTTCCATCCATATCTCCTATTTTCATAAAGGTTCATTGCCATATGTATTCAACACAATGTATGCATTAGACTATGATTTTGACAAGATGATGAAGTTCATATATCACATCCAAAACCACATACACAGGTTCATAATGTTTCAATGAACATACATGAACGCCAACATAAACATATCAAGAGGTGAATGAATGGTTGTTCATGGATGGTGGTTCATACATATCTACTATTTTCATAAAGGTTCATTGTCATATATATTCAACACAATGTATACATTAGACTATGATCTTGACAAGATGATGAAGTTCATATATCACATACACAGGCTCATACCGTTTCAATGAACATATAAACATACCATGATCCTAACAAGGGAAATTATATTTGTTTGCAAAAAAACCATCATCTTGTTATTTATGTTATATTTTATTGAAAAAAGAAAAAAGTTAACAAAACTAATAACATTTATACAAAAAAAGCAAGCCTACATCTTCACAATATAATACCACGATCACAGATTCATTTCATTGAACATATATGTTTCATACATAAATATACCATGATCTTAATAAGGGAAGTAATATTTTATTCAAAAAAACAAAAACAAAAAACGTCATCGAAATACACCAACAAGTCTAAGTTTCATAAAATATGTTCAGAAAGGGAGTGTTCATAAAGGGAAGTGTGGTGTGTATAATGAAAATTCATGAACAAAATTGCATTTAGTGGACGGTTCCATGCATTTATGAATGAGGTGAATGGTTGACATTTAGATTACACATTGAATCCTAACTTAAAGTTATAATCATGGATTATAATTTTTGCAACTCCTCATTAATGACGCTAAAAATACAACTAAATGAAATGCTAATACTACCCTTGAGCATTTAATTAATTGGTTTAACCAACCAAAGAGTAGGATGGTTTCTTGTTGATTAAAAATGGTTAGCAAAGTTAATAACAAAAACTTGATTAACAAAATAACCTATCTCTATATACATAACCCTTGCAAAGACCATAAAAGGGCCTTGAAATGTGGTGATCGAACACGTTAGGAAGTCAAACACAAAGTGTTTAAGGGTGCGTTTGGTACGCAGACTAAATGGGACGGGACGGGACAAAAAGAAATAATCCCATGTTTAGTATGTCATAGGACAAAAATCAGATGGGACAACATGGGACAAAAATAAGTTTTCATGGGACAAAACTTAAGATTTTTTGTTCCACCAAAATAGGTGGAAAATCACTGAAATACCCTTTTTTACATCATCATATAACCTAAACCTAAATTAAAATCATAGCCTCCATTACACGCACGACTTCTTCCCGGCTTCATCAACTTCAATCTTATCATGTTCTTCGATTTGGATTTCAATTTCCAAACTTCTTCAATCTTTCCATGGTCTCATCTTCTTCGATTTGGATTTCGATTTCCACGTTCTTGATTTCCATGGTCTGCGATTTTAATTTCCATGGTGTTTTGGTCTGCGATTATAATTTCCATGATTTCCAGACTTCTTCTTCGATTTCCATGGTCTGCGATTTATGATTTCCAGACTTCTTCATCTTCTTCGATTTCGATTCCCATGGTTTTCTGGTTTGCGATTTTGATTTCGATGATCTATAATTTTGATTTCCATGGTCTCATCTTTGTCGATTTTGATTTCCATGATTTTTATAACTGCAAATTTCGATTTGAATTTCCATGGAATAAACAAACATAACATATGAAGATAAAGCCCAAGAACAAGAGCATAAATTGAGGTTGAATCGTAATTCTTGTGTTGAATTTTTAAATTAAGTAAACAACAGTTAGGGGCAATTAGGTCATTGTAATAGTTTTGTCCTGTCCTGTCCAGCTTACCAAACACAAGACAAACAATTAGTCTAGTCTTGATCTAGTCGTACCAAACATAGGACAGACAATTAGTCTGGTTTCGTCCCGTCCAGTTCTGTCATGTCCCGTACATACTAAACGCTACCTAAATGAGAAAACATAATGACACGTACATATATCTTTGAAAACAAGAAAATGTATTATTATGACTAGAAGCGTACTCGCGCAATGCAGCGAGATACATCACGATTTTAATGTTTCCTTTTATTTTTTGTTTTTTGTTGATTTACAGTACGAAATTGGATGATTTTGAGAAAGTGATAATGTTTTTTTTTATAAATTTGTTTAATTTAGACTTAATAATATAATTTTTTTTATATAAAATAAACATTAAATATTATGTTAGATTTTTTTAATTATATTTTAGATTTTTTATATTTAAAATTTGATTTTTATCCTGTATTTAATTATACAGGTAGTGATTTTAGGGAAGTTAAATTTGTTAGAGATAAGGATTAAATAGGAAAAAATTTTAAGTTTTCATTCTTTAAAAAAGTTTTAAAGTATTAGCATAAATAGTGGTACATTAAGCTTTAACAATTGTTTTTAAGAGTTTTTTATCCGTATTTTATAATACTAGAAGCGTACTCGCGCAATGCAGCGAGATACATCACGATTTTAATGTTTATTTTTATTTTTTGTTTTTATTGATTTACAGTACGATTTTGAATGGTTTTTATTGAGTGATAATGGTTTTTTTATATATAAATTTGTGTAATTTAGGCTTAACAATATAATGTTTTTTATATAAAAAAAATTAAGTAGTTTGTTAAAATTCATTAATTATCTTATATATTTTAAAATTTTTATATTTAAATTGAGATGTTTATCCTGTTTTCATTATGTTTATCAGAATTCAAATTTCATAATTTTAGGATTTGGGGATTAGAGATAAGGATTTTGGGGGATAAGGATGAAATTTATTAATTAGGGTTAAAAGTATTTAAAAGTAGTACATATTGCTTCATTAATTGTTTTTTAAGAGATTTTAAGTAGATTAACATTAAATAATAGTACATAATGCTTAATACATCACGATTTTAATGTTTATTTTTATTTTTTGTTTTTTATTGATTTACAGTACGATTTTGGATGGTTTTTATTGAGTGATAATGGTTTTTTATATATAAATTTGTTTAATTTAGGCTTAACAATATAATGTTTTTTATATAAAAAAAATTAAGTAGTTTGTTAAAATTCATTAATTATCTTATATATTTTAAATTTTTTATATTTAAATTGAGATATTTATCCTGTTTTAATTATGTTTATCAGAATTCAAATTTCATAATTTTAGTGTTTGTGGATTAGAGATAAGGATTTTGGGGATAAGGATGAAATATATTAATTAGGGTTAAAAGCTTTACAGGTAGTACATTAAGCTTTAGTAGTTATTTTTAAGAGATTTTAAGTAGATAGCTTTGAATGATAGTACATAAAGCTTAGTGAGTTGTAATTAAGAGTTTTTTATGCCATCTTTATAATATAGTATAGATAGTATAAATATAGATATAGATATAGATATAGATATAGATATGTTTACGTATAGTTAAATTCTTTATAAATTGGATAACTTAATGAACATCTCCTCTTAAAATTTATAATTTTTTAATTTATAAGTATTTAAATATCAATTATTATTAGTCACATTTTCTTTATTAGTTTTTATTAAATATTGCTAATACCTTTTTTTTAATCAAATTATTACTTTTATATATATATATAGACTTAAGTTCGCGTGAGACCAAACAGTTTCCGTGAGACCGGTGAGACCAAGCTTTAAAGTATGAAACTTCACACCAAAAAACTGTGAAGGTAAAAAAAATCGAACTTTTCATAGGGAAAACACCGTAAATGTTACGTTCACGGTGTTTTTCGCTGTGAATGTTCGTTTTTTTTTTACCTTCACAGCGTCTTCACTGTGAAGGTTCGGATATACCTTCACAGTCTTTTATCTGTGAAGGTTTGATTTTTTTTAACTTGGTTTTTTTACCTTCATAGTGTGATTACATTATGAAGGTTCGAATGTTTTTTACCTTCACAGTGTTTCGGTGTGAAGTTTCATGTTTTAAGGCTTGGTCTCACACGGTCTCACGGAAACAACTTGGTCTCACGTGAACCTGACCCTATATATATATATATATATATAGATGGAGGTTCATGTGAGAAGTTGATCAATTTACGTGAAGTGTTGGATCACATGTGATTATAGAGTAAAATCACTTGTGATCATACAACACTTCCAAAAGGATGTGAACGTGTTTGTATCAAATGTGATTACATGTGACTTGGTCTTTCTTGCACTTTTCACAAATTGATTGTCTTCTCGTTTGAACCTGCCTATATATGTATATATTAAAGGTTCATAATAATGTAAAAAGTAAAAATAAGGCAAATAATGTGTTCAAAAATCTCATGCCATAATGCGCCATGTCAAGGCGTTATGACGTGTGCCACCCCTTACACGGCCGCTATGGAGATACCGCGGCATCGGAGGAACGTATTTATTTTTTTCACAAGCCAAGCAAGTTGGTTGAAAATGACATTTTATCAACGGGGAGCTAAGTTAAATCTAACGGGTAAAGAGGTGGACATCCTTGTAAAATGAATGAAAGGTATGGGGTCCAACCCTAGACACCACTCACTTGTCCCCATGACATGCGATGTATCATGAAGAGGTAGGTTGTGGGACCAGTATTGTGAGGGCGCTTTAGAGGGTGAAGTCATACCTTAGGGACCAAGTTCAATGGCGGAGGCCCCTGCGCTTTTTTATGTGGTAAGCTAGCAATAGTTTGTTTGCAGTGTAAAAAATAAAAGAATTTACCTTGGCCCCTGTAGTCCACGAACTCTATGTAATCACGAACTCTATATAATTATTATCAAGCTCATTTAATTAATTATTATCTAAGTCCAAAGTCCACCAAATAAGACAGGCTAGACTTTTTATTTTATTTTTATGGAAGCCCAAACTCTTTACAAACCTAAGTATATTACAATAATACAATTCACTCTAGTATGAGATCGGTAGACACAAATTGGCAAAAGCTCGAAGCTGAAAACCAAATTTCAAATCGATGCAAAGAGGTAAGTCTTCGAAATTTCAAATCGACAATGGACAAGTAAAATCAACAACCAAATCCGAATCAAAGTGGAACCCCTATGATTTTGACTCCATCTTCATCAAACAAGTTATAATGTGAAACATAAATGAATTATAAATTTACTAGATATGTATCTGTGTAATGTCACGTAATGCATCTCAATTTTGTGTCTTTCAATTTTATTATTTTGTTTTGAGTAGTTTTTAAGGAGTGAGATAGTCTCATGTTGGTTATTATTTTTATGAAGTATGTTGTTGTATTAGGGGTTGTTTGTTTTTAAAAAAAAAACATTTTAATGACTCTTAAGTTTGAATCGTTCAGACATTTTTACACACCACCTCTTATTAATCATAACTAAAATAAGATTTCAGACTTTAGAAATCTTAAAAAACAAACGGCACCTTAGTAGAGCTCAATGAGTCGGCATTTATCTTATATTTGGAATGTCTATTAGGTGATTATGCATTAATTTTATGGAGCTCAAACATGTTCAGAAGTTGTACTTCGTAACAGTGAGGGGTCGTTTACCCAAATATTTACCCAGTAAGCGCTTAGCGGTAAGAGTCAAGACTCTATCTTGCTTTATCGGGTAAGATTGTAGTCCATCAAATGGTATCGTGTGCAACAATTTACCCGGCAAACGCTTACAGATAAGAGTCGTCACCCTCACTTACCGGGGTAAGACTCTTCATCCTTATTATCGCTCTTACTGGGTAAGATTTTTGGTCTTTACCATGTTCATCCAGTAAAGGTAAATGACCCGGTAAGTGCTTAAGGGTAATTGTTTAGTAAATGGCCCCTATGTCATAAACACTTTATAATATAATAAAAATTTTGTACAAATGTATTTGCATATAAATATATTTTCTTGGTAACCAAAAACTCTTCTAAAAAGCTAAAAAGAAAAAGGAAGGTTGGATAGTATATTTTATATGTTTTTAAGGATATACAAGAGATTTTTTAAAATATATATATACAAGACATTAAGTCCGGCCCTGCTGTTAAAAGGATTGTGTTCCGCCCCTGACCAAGTTCATAGCAAAGAGATCGATGATATCGCCCCCTGTGATCTTCAAGGCATAATCTTTCGTGACAAGCGGAAGACGGAGGAGCAGGCAAGAAGAGCAAGTATAGTGAAAGTAATGCTTTAAGAGATTATATCGTATATCAACCGGACTATACCTTGTAACAATTATTCTTGTACGCACAGAAACCGTACTTTACCCGGCCCGCCTTAGAGAAACACGAAAAAGAGTGATTGGACCTAGTAAGTTGCTTTATACCCTGTCGCGGAATTTATCTGAGATGATATATAAGTTAAGTTAATGCAATTGCAAGGTTGAGTGGTAGAAGAACTAGAAGTAGAAGTGGAATTGGATTCAACAAATATTGGTGAATAATAAAGTTCATTTTTATAACAAGGCAATCGGGATGTGGTTATAATAACATAACATATGCCAAAGTAGATGCTTTGTTGGTTACTTTGAATATTATTCCCCAAACGATCAATCATATGCTTCCTCGTTCCATAAAGAAATTTACCAATGAGTTTTGAGATAATAGTCTTTAAAACAACTTTACTTTCGATTCAATAAAATCATCAAACATTTGAATGAAAAAAAGAAAAGAAAAAGGAGGATGATGATTAGGGCTAAACATGGTAAAACTGATTTACAATTGGGTGTGAATCTTGATAATAGTTGAATTACTCTCCAAAATGGATTTCACACTATTTTTTTAGTGTCCTAAGGCTGCATTTGGTTACATGGGATTATACATGATGGGAAAAATCTCACTGTCTCACGTTTGACACGACATGAGAAAGGACAAAAACTCACTGTTCCATATTTAACGTGAAGGGATAGGGACAAGGACTGAGAGAGAGTGGGACAAAAGAGGTTTTTTTTTTCTATTTCACCAAAATAGGTGGAACAAAATGGGACACCTCCTTATCGGCCACCTCCCCTCCTCCTTCACACATCCACGACTACTGTCGGTCGCCTCACCTCTTTTACTACAACAGTCTCCTTCACACATCCACAACTATTTTTGGCCACCTCACCTCCTCCTTCACTACAACAACCTCCTTCATACCTCCACAACCACCTCGGCCACTGGTCACCACCACCTATCGCCGCCACTACTACCACCATTGGTCATCTCGACCTCCACCATAACCACCCACCTCTACCTCCACCACAACTACAGCCGCCACCAATGTCGGCCGCCACCGTCACCACCGTCCACCATCCTCCTAGTCACCGTTGTCCACCAACCACCACTGCCTCCACCACCACCACTATTGTCACCGCAACAACCACCATCGTGCTTCCTCCACTTTATAAGGATGTTTCAAACCGAATAAAACATAGTTTTTCATGTGTACGAACCAGGTTTTTTCATACCACCATCAATTCAATAAAATCATCAACATAACGGGAAAAAGAAAAAAAAGGAGGATGATGTTTAAAACCTAATTTACAATCGATTGCAAATCTCGATAACAATTAAATTATTTTGCAAAAATGGTTAGACGTCTCACTGTCGTAATGAAGGAGATACATCGCTTGTGGCCCTAAAGGGTAGATGGGTAGTGCCTGGAGTCGAAACCCAAGATACCCACCTCTTTTATTTGCTAGGTCAATGCCGCGGGGATGATAACAAGTAAATTATTTCAACTTTATAGATCCGTTTTTGTATTTGTGTTGTGATGTGCGTTAGATGTCTTGACAAATTGGTGTATGATGTTAGTCGTATTGGGTTAGGATGTTTCATATTACTTCGGTATGCATACATTTCACCTTTTAGACCTTATTTTCAAATGAGATATACCAGACATGTTGGGTTTGGTTTTATATTTCCTGAATATGCTGTCAACCTTTATTGATATAATTTGACTATATCAAAAATATATGTTAACTTGAACTCGGATTCAGATATTATGAAATTTAGATTTTTTATTTTTTATTTTTGTATTATACGTAGGTGTTAGCATATTTGATTAACATCCAACACAAGCCGACAAGGAAAAATGAACCTCAGATATATATATATTCTTAATTAATATTGATTCCAAAACTTGTTATTCCTTTGGAACAAAGATAAATTTCTTAGATTTTTATTTAAATGATGCCAATTGTGCACATTTATGCCTCAATAAAGGTGTTTTTTTTTCTCTTTTGTTATAAATGGGATAAAGTATATATAGTGTTGAATGCTATCAATCTCAGTTGTGTTTGGTTGATTCAGCTCTTGCGATTTAGTTGTCGAATACATAGTTATCGAGAAAAGTTATCCTTGTCGAAATTTTAACAAATTCATACATGTGAAAATGATTAAATGTATGTAAAAGTTCGGAAAGTGAACTAAAAGTGAAGATAATGGTAGATGAATGTAGTTAAAAAAAGAATGTAGTCAAAGAAAATTAAGTTAGATTAAAAAGTCAACTCATCCAACGCTTTAGAAGTGTTCTCACCATACTCACCATAATTGTTATTCTCACACGATTCCTAGTGTGTGTATGTGTATATATACATATATATATAGAGAGAGAGAGAGAGATAGGTTCATACGAGAATGGTAACGATTTAAAGGAATAAAGGGACAATTCTGGACCAATCTTAATTAAGAAATTAATAATTGTTTATTTTAATAAAAAATGATATAAATGTCATTTTTCATTAGTAATTTTTATTTTAAGAAATTAGTAAAATCAAGTCCTAAATTAATGGGATTCTCAATTTCATCCCAATCCATATTTCACTCTCAACCCTTCAATCCTCCATCAATCTCGCCGGCGGAAATAGTGAATTTGTCGTCTCCGACATCGTCTTCTTCGCCACAGCCGCTGCAAAACCACCGTAAAAGGAGCTCATCCTCCTTCGGCAACCGTACTGGTCGGGACCACCGCGGCAGTGGCGGCGGTGGTGGTGGGCTTAAGATACAGAACTCAACCACCAACAACACTTCAGAAACTACTTATTCGGTTGCTCCACTTACGATGATTGAACCGCCAAGATTCTCGATTGTTGTTTCTTACCCGACCCGACCCGATTTTGTTCCTCCATTTTCCGCTGCAACGGTTGTGACTGTCAGCGGCGGTGGGTTATACTCACCACCACCGCACCACCACCAACATGTGGTGTTATCCGGTGGTAAAGAAGATGTTCTTCCAAATCTTGTCGGACGGGTGGAAATCGAAGAATTACAACAACACTAATTATGTATGTATGTATGTATGTATGTATGTATTTTCGAAGAATCTTTTAGAAGGGCTGTTTTTACAGGTGGGTATGTATGTATGTATTTTCGAAGAATGCTGAGGATGTTTTATCAGTGGAGGGTTGTCTTTTATTTGTTTTGTTTTTTTATATTTTACCAACACATATGTGTTTTTTCAGAAAATTAAAAGACACAACAAACAAAATCATATATGATTTTGGTGTTAAGTATGAATTTGGTGTTAAGTATTTAGAACAAAATCACATGTGATTTTGGTGTCAAGTATTATAGCCAAGTTATTTAGTACAAATCATATATGATTTTGGTGTTAAGTATGAATTTGGTGTTACGTATTTAGAACAAAATCACATGTGATTTTGGTGTCAAATATTATAGTCAAGTTATTTACTACAAAATCATATGATTTTTGGTGTTAAATATTTAGAACAAAATCACATGTGATTTATGGTTGCAAACCAATAACATCATTTACTATAAGGTATAATCACATGTGATGCATAGTACACTTAAACAATCTGTCAAATTTCTTTACAATATAATCATAAATGATTTTGGATTGCATATTGTACACCATATAATCATCTGTGATTTGGAATACATATTCGGGATTTGCTCGAAAAAACAAACAGACCAGGTAAACTACCAAAATGGATTAACCTGATTTACTTTAATAAATGAAAAGGATAAATACATTTTTGATTTGAATTAAATATTATAATCCATGTTTTTTGGAAGTTAATTAATACTATCCTAAATTATCCATAGCATAATATGACTTTATTGCCCTTTTACGATTAATTTTAGAAACTATTATTTTCGGAATTAATTTAAAAAATGATTGGCTGAGAATCGTCCATTTATTCTTTTAAATACACTATGTTCTCGTTTGAACCCACCCCTATATATATATATATATATATATATATATATATATGTGTGTGTGTGTGTGTGTGTGTATGTATGTATGTATATATAGGGAGAATCGAATGAGAATAGAGTCAAAATAAGAGAACAATAAAATGTACATTACATGGTCAATGCAATAGTGAGCGGGCAAGCTGGCCACTACCCGCGAGCTCAGGTTGCGTGAATCATGTGTGATTTTACATGTGATTTTAGTGTAAAATCATGTGGTTCGACCGTTTTCCTGTTTTCTTATTTGGTTATTGTTCTCTTAAGACTCTCTCTTTCTCTCTCTCTCTCTCTATATATATATATATATATATATATGTGTGTGTGTGTGTATAGGGACTAATCAGAAATGAGAATCTTAAATATTGTATGTATGTATGGGGACAGGGTCAAATGAGAAGTTAAACATTTTACGAGAAATCAAGAAATGTGATATCATATATGATACACATGTTTAATCATATATGATTAAACACACCCAAAGGACGTGTAATAATATATGATATTACACTTCTCGCAAAATGTTAACTTCTCGCATGATCTTTCCTCGGGAGAGGTTCAAATGAGAAGTGTTAAATGTATAAGAAGTTAAGAAGTGATCCTAGCCCTTCATCTGGTCAACATTTGCGGCTTTGACTGTGAATCATCGGATAATTTCTTACATTGTCTGCAAAAGATAAAGGGGTAGTTTCGTAACTTTTACAAATAGACGACAAACAATTTCATATATGAATCTGTTAATTAGTTTATATGATTCACATATGAACCTACAGGTTCATATGTGAATGACAAAGGTTCATATGTGAGTCACAAAGTTTCATATGTGAATCGGTTAAAATAATGCATATGTGAATCACACGGGTTCACATATGAACACGTTTGCCGCCTATTTGTAAAAGTTACGAAACTACCCCTCTATTTTTGTCATAACCGCAAATTTTGACAAGTCAAAGCCGCAATTCTTGACCAGTCTAATTCGATCTTAACCGTATGAAGGTCTAGGGATTAATTCTCTTCTTATCATATATTTAGCACTTCTCATTTGAATCTATGGCTTTATATATCTAGGGGATTATTTCTCTAGAGGAAGCTTCAAACGAGAACGCTAACTATTTAAGAAAAATATTTCTCATTTGAACCTATGACTTTATATATCTAGGGGATTACTTCTCTAGAGGAAGATTCAAACGAGAACGCTAACTATTCAAGAAAATAGAAAATAATGTGCAAAATCATATATGATTCGGCATTAACGGCTAAAAAATGGACGCGAGCGACTTTATCCGCGACTTAAGTTGCGAGCAAAGTCGCGTGAATCATATATGATTTTGGATGTACTCGGTCATTCTCGTGTTTTCTTAAATAGATATTGTTCTCGTATGAACCCACCTCTACTTCTCATATATTTAACACTTCTCATATATATATACATATATATATACACACACATGCACGAATGTATATATTGTGATAGAATTATAAATGATTATATAAGTTGTAAACGAACCGAACGAACATGAACAGATGTTTGCTCGTGTTCGTTCATTTAACTTAACCGAACGAACACGAACGATAAACAAACGAAATTTTTTGTGTTCAGTTCATTTGTTAAGAAAATGTATTTGTTCGTGTTCGTTTATGTTTGTTCATTAAAATTTTAAACGAACGAACACAAATAAACAAAAAACAACCACCATTAACAAAATGAAAACCTGGGTATATTTAGGAGGGATAAAAAAAATCTAGAAATTTAATTTAATTAATGATTTTATATATTAATGTCATAGTGTATAAATATATGTATATATAAATAAATGTAAGCGAACATAAACAAACAGAAATGAACATAAACAAACACAAATAAAGGAGCGTAAACGCACATAAATGAACAAACATTAACGAACATAAATGAACGAATGTTCACGAACATAAATGAACGAATGTTCACAAACGTAAATGAACGAACACGATCATTGTTCATGTTAGTTATTTAACTAAACGAACAAAAAAATGTGTTTATGTTCGTTCATTTATTAAATAAACGAACTTCAGGTCGAACGGTTCACTAAACGTTAGATTCGTTTACCATCCTAAGAATATTCATAAGTTGGTTTGTAATGTGCTCTCATCAAACTTAAAAGAAAGCATAGAATATGTGCAAAAGTAAAGTATCATAGTCATTAACATAGATAGTATCTACACCTCCAAGCGAACTGACCATTCCATATAACAGTTGATGTTACAGATTCGCTCAACTTTACTATATACCCATTACCTCCATTTCGACCTCTAACCTAATAATATATATATATATATATATATATGCATATATCCCAGTATCTTTTTGTTAAAACTACCTTTATAAACATGATATTCCTTTTGAACCAAATAGGAAAACCCACTTCGTCTATGGTTCTTTGCTATAATGACTTGTACCTTATGCAGTTAAACTTTTAGTTTCGTTTAGATTTTATCGACAAAAGCTCACCTTTCAGTTATTCCTGCAAAAAGAGAACAGCTGTAGAACCCAACTAAGAAAGGCAATCTTAATTCACTTGGGTTGTGCTGCACTTGTGGCCATGGAGGTTCACCTGCAATGACTTCAGGTCATTCGTTGGGTGTAAGCAGGCCCGTTAACCCACAGTTACCAAAAAAGAGGAGGAAGACAATCTTGGATTCGAATCTATATACTATTATCATTATCTGAATCAGCAAAGACAACAGATATATGAGATTTGGATGCTATCACCTCCAAGATGATACCTATATCGACCAAATGCAATAAGTGAGCTACCCCTATTGCACGAGAAAACTTTCTTAGTTCACAGAAAATCAAACCAAACCAAATGAATCTAAATATATCTGACTTGAAAGTAGGGTATGAGGGTGGGATGTATACAGATCTGCCATGTGCCTTAAATGGTAGATTGGTTGTTTCATTGAAGACTCGTGGCTTGTGGAAAAGTGCAAGCAAAAAGGAAGAATAACCAAGGGGAGTAAATAGCAATACATTACGTGTTCATGTTACTTTCAAACGGAAAATTTTACACCTTCATCATCAGTTGAAGTTCCCTTGAAAATTGCAAGTTTTCCCTTGTTTTCCAGAAGTTTAAGTGCTCTCATCAGAACTGTACGGTCCATCCCATGAATGTCTGTGAGGAAATTAGTAATTGATGAAAATTTGTTCGTTTTCAGAAGAAGTGAGAATGAAAATGAAAACGAAAAATAGAAAATGCAAACACAAACACATATCCAATAGCAAGATGGTTCCAAAAGCTCTGAAAAGCAGTTTTTGGATCATAGAATAGGATCGATCTCCTATGTAATCCCCTGAATCTTGGACCATGTTATGTTCAGAACACAAGCAACCATTGTGAATAATAATAAGACTATATCTAGGAACATGATCATAAAGCCTAATCCCACTCTTTAGGATGTGTGGTGCGTATGATACATGGATAGGACCTGACAGGAGAGAGCTAGCCAGTGAAGTAGTCAGGTGAAAGAATTGTCGAAGGTTTCAAAGTTTTAATTTGACATAGGTAGTTGCAATCTAACAATCTTGTCCCATCTCCCTGATTTCTGTTCTACCTATTTTGGTGGGCTCAGTCCAAACGTGGGACAACAAGTTTTTACTATGTCCTGTACCACGTACCAAATGCACCCAAAGGATGAGCTGCGCTCCTAGATATATCCACCATGGGGTTGGATTTAGACCCTCGCCTGGACCGTAAACCAGACTATGACAACATGGATTTTTGAAAGAAAACTATGGGAGGTAGATGGTGATGGTAATCATCCATTTTCTTTTTTTCTTTTTCTTTTTTGGGAAAAGGTAATCATCCATTTTCTATTTCTTCATGGAAATCATACCGGTCTTTCTTTGACTCAAGTATACTAATAAGCATCTTACCAACCACCATATATTTAGGCGAATTGTTGAACCTCATAAATACTTTTGTTGGTTTTTCGATCTCAATAATTATTACCCGGTGTGTGTGATTATAGATCCTAACTATCATCAACACACTAAAGAAGAATTTGCTACACTATTATTATGTCTGGTTATATATCCTAAAAACTGTAAAGATGCGCATCTATTTACCTGTTCCACGCGATTCAATCCCTGAACGTATTTCCTCCACCGTCATTACACTGTCCTCTAACCCATTATCCTTCACCTAAGCAAAGCATGAAGCAACTAACATTAGGAAAATAGGAATCGATGCCTGAAAGTATAAATACAGCAGGGTAGCTATATTACTCACAAAGCGCAATATAATGTCTGCCCAGTCTTGAATTCGATGCCAGAGGATGAGACATCGTCTATGACCCTTATCCATCCATTCTGCACGACCTGTTGGATGACAATTTTAGTTGATAATGGACTAAAAGCATTGCTTCGTAAATGAGAGACCATCATTCATCAGATTTATGAAAGTGAAAAGGATAATCCAATGTGTTAGCTAGAATACAAACCATCTGAAACTATAGCTGAGAGAAAAGCTACTCTTGCCTCGTGATTTAGGGACCCTGCACTACCACATTCAAAATTGTTTCAGCAAAATAAACTAACTGCAGAACATAAAGTAGGCACACACAGTTCAACATGATCAGCCAGTTTAGCAAGCCTGTTTTTTTTTTTTTTTGTGTGTGTGTGTGTGTGGGGGGGGGGGGGGGGGGGGGGGGTTGTCCTAGGCTATGCCTACACTAATCCGTTGGCAAATTATGATTGTAAGACATCAGCCCTCCTGATTAAACCTCGGTGGCCACAATTGTTGTGTACGCCTGGATTCGAACCCTGGGCAGATGGGATATTCCACCACATCCCCCAGGGCCTTAACCAGTACGCCACAACCCTTGTGGTTAGTTTAGCGAGCCTGTTAATCTACACAAGTTGACAACATTGGGCGCACATAAATTTCCTTGATCACAAGATGGACTTCTTACTCCATGTTGTCTTGTTTAGTTAATTCAATAAACTAAAGTAACCTTACAAGCCAGGGGTCTTCATAGAAACAACCTCTCTGCTCCCAAGGGTGGATGTAAGATTTGCGTACATCATACCCTCCCCACCCCCTACTTTGTGTGTGGGATTTACTGGGTTTGTTCGGTTCGGTTTGGTTTGGTTTAATAAACTGAAGTAACCATGACCATTAAGGTTGAAAATTTTGGCAACTTATCATGTTTTGAATAATGTCCCAAATGAATGAAAGTGGTAGAGTGAGCCATCAAAACCGTTTACGAGAACCATAAACACCAAGGAATGAAAAACAAATCCAGCAAAAAAATGCATTATCTGACTAAGCCCTATCTTATAAGAGGATTTTCATTGAAGACTAGGGATACCATGTTCAAGAGGGTGAAATTTTTGTAGTTTTGCTGGGTGACGCATCCATGGTAGCTCACTTGGTGATGTACGTGTATAATGTTAAGGCCTCTAGGCTATCTAACGTGATAATTCACTCGGCAAGACACAAGTGTGAATTTCTAACCAAGACCTCTGTGTTATCTAAAGATCCAACCACTTGGACTACCCCAGCTAAACACAAGGACGAGGGATTAGGTTATCATCCAGATATATGTTCCTGAAATGATGCTATAATATAAAACCAAACTACATGCAAGATCACATAAATATTGTGTATATTGTTCTCCATAACATGTTTGAATGATGTAGTAAAGCTACATAACATAAGCTTATCAAAAGTATTCATCTTGTGAAAGGCATGGGAATGTATGTAATCATGTAAATTCAATCCCACCACTGAAAATCAAAAACCGGTTTCAAAAAATATATAATCAAAAGTTGAAGAACTGTCTTGATTACTATCTAAATAATAAATACCCTCTCTAATAGAATATTCAAAGGGTGAAGACCAGAAAAAGAGAGGATACCATGTTAGTCAAGTATATCTGAGGACTATCTGGAAATCAGAAGAAGGCAGTGCTTACTTTCTATTGCAGGATTTGAGAAGAGTGCAAAGTCTTCTTCTAATCCAACTACAAATATCTTCTGCGTTCGACAGTAATCAAGAATTAGTTCCTTCCATAGTTGTATTTGCTTCTCTCGGGTTTCCCTCACAGGCTGCAACCTGAGAAATTACCATAAAACACTAATTAGTCCTAAATCAGTATATGTCAAGGAGTGGAATGCAATAAACAGCTACACATGGTTGCATCATCAAAAGACTACCAACTTCACTTCGACTTGCAACTTCTCTTGTGGGAGAAAGAAATATGGTTATACATATTACATAACGAGATTTTGTAAAAGGCCATTCTTGTTTCTGGTGTTGCATCTCACTTATATTGTAGAAGGTGAAGGTTTCATGCTGTCAAAGAGTCCACAGAAAGTGTAACAGACCATCAAATAGTAAAGGTAAATTCAAGACTCTTTTAAGATAAATAATATGACACAAATAAACATTAGCATCCAAATAAAATCATTTGTTTCAAAATTCTTAAGAACCTCTCTCTTTTCTAGATATCTCATGCAATGGAGTCTTTCCAAATTATAAGTTAAGAATATCAGAGTATATTACTCAAAAAGCAATTAGAGAAGATAACAGCCTCTTCACTTAGAAGGGACAATGTTGCATACATCAGACCCTTCCACGACTCATTGCTGTGACAAAACATCAAGTTAATTCCTATGCTATGACAAATATTTGGAGAAGCTTTTTAAAATTTTGAAACCCAATGTAACCTGAGTAACAAGATGATCTAGTTGTTCGCTTTGGATTCAATCATGGTGCCAACTTCCTCCTGATCAGTTTGAAAGTTGTTGACCATAGACCATAGTATCTGAGTTGGATGACTGTTTAGCCAGAATTCACTTGCGCATTACATAAAATAGCAAAAAGCACCGTATGAATGACCACCACAAGGCAACTAAAAAACGCTCTTAATCTCGCTGCTACTGATATGAAGTATAACACAAACAGTGGGTACCAATCCCAGATGCCAGGTACTCTCACAAAGTAAAACTTACACTTTGTGGATAGATATTAATAAAATAAAACCAAGTGTCAGATATGAATCCTAATACAGTTAATTCAGCTATGGTGGTTCAAAGTTATTCTATTTTATTCTCTTTTGGGTCTTATTTTTCATCTTAAAAAAGGTAGACTATTGTGAGATCCCACATCAGTTGGGGAGGGGAAAATAAATTACCTTATAAGGGACTGTATACCTCCTCTATTAGACGCATTTTAAAGTCGTGAGTCCAGGTTTGGATAAAAAGGACAATATCTGGTATATGGGAATGTTACATATATCTTTACGGATTTCTGTATCATTACAATTCAAGCATCAAATACTAAAATCCTAGCAACATTGCTGGACCAACGAACACAACTAAACCACCTAAATACTGTCTTCTCCCTTTTGTTTCCTGCCATTCAGATTGTGCGTGTGTCTAGTAGTCCTAAGACAAGTTATCAGTTCTGCATTGTCTTCCAATTAGTCAATAATCTTTGAACCTTCAATGCGAACATAAATTTCAGTAGAATCAGAAGAAGAAAACTAAATATGAAGAAAGAACAGGTCCTTGCCCATTCCTCGGATGAAATTCCTACGTGATCCCTGTCTACCTAAACTTTTACGTCTGACTCTGGCGCAGAATGTTTAACTATATATAAATCGCCAATTATAATCAAACAATACAACGATTAACAACTGGTTTAATTTGCAAGGGAAGCAAGTGATTACGTGAAGTACGGTGGATAATTGAAGAAGTGAGGAAGCTTTAGTTCGCCAAGCTTCTGCATTGTTTCGCACACCTTTCCCGATTTGATTTGATCAGTAACACCCCTCTACTGCTGCAGGGAATCAAAGATGATGGAGAAATGTATCTGTAAATGAGAAACAGTTCCAATTTCTGAGTACGAGAGTTGTAAACTAATGACAACAATAAAGTACCATTCTTATCACATGAACTTGTCAAGGAGAAGTTACAAATTCCTGAATCAGAATCAACGATACTCCAATAACTCATGAAACTCTTTAACTTCACCATCAACTAATCACAATTGGAGAGTGCAAAGAAGGAGGTTAGGAGCTTACTATAGGAATCCAGGTGGGAAGAGGAACAATCAGAAATTGTGTTTTGATGCAGACATTGAAGAACCAGGATGATCAATCAGTTTGCCCTAAAATATCCCCAAGCTGTGTGTATGAGCGCTCAACACCAATCGGATCGGGTTGACCATCTGTTAATTGGGCGATCCAAAATCAATTTTCACAAAATGTGTCAAAAATATTTCGTCTAACACTTAAGCTTGAAAATGTTACACGATAGTAAGGGGGTGTTTGTTTATCTCTTAATAGTTTTATTAAGAGGCAATTTCTGAATTGTTAAGAGGTGAATCTTGTTTGACAAAAAAAAAGGGTTGCCTCTTAATGGTTCCAAAATCCTCTTAATGTTTAGTATCTTGGCCCTCCCTTAACCATTAAACGCCATGATTTCATTATGAACAATTAGCAAACAATCATATTTTATTTTACACTATATCATAAAAACCTCTTAATCATTCAGACCACTTAATCATTCTGCAATAAACCATTCAGCAACTGCCAAACAATCCCTAAGTGTTGATGATGTCTCTTGCCGGTAAGTGCATATCAGATAAAAGGTTTGGTAAACGACCCCTTAATTTGACATGAGTAGTTTAGTAATTTATTAATTTGGTCCCATTTGTTTTACTTATCATCTCATGTCTTAGGGGTTGCTTGGCAATTGCTGAATGGTTTGGTGCAGAATGATTAAGTAGTCAGAATGATTAAGAGGCTCTTATGATATAGTGCAAAATGAAATATGGTTGTTTGGTAATTGTTCAGAATGAAATAAGGCGTTGAATGATTAAGGGAGACCCAAGATACAAAATCATTCAGAGGGTTTTAGAACCAGTAAAAGACAGACTTTTTTTTGTCAAACAAAATTCACCTCTTAGCGATTCAGAGGCTGTCTCTTAATGGAACTATTAAGTGGTAAACAAACAGCCCCTTAATATTGCACCAAACTTTTGCTAGAATGTCAAACACCGAATTGCTAGAATAAAGTTGGAGAACGTATTCTCGAAGGTCCAGAATTGGTACAAGTTACTACCGAGAAGGTCGAAATTGCACGTCAAATGATGAAAGAGGCTCAGGCTCGTCAAAAGACTTACGCCGACAAGCGACGTCGACCTATGAGTTCCAACCGGGAGATAAAGGTTTCTTAAAGGTTTCCCAACTCGTGGGATCAGACGTTTTGGTCTCAAAAGGAAAGTTGAGTCCGAGATATATTGGTCCCTTCGAAATTCTAGAAAGGGTTGGAGTTGTGTCTTATCGATTAACTTTACCCCTGCAATTATCTCACGTGCATAACGTATTTCATATCTCTTCACTTCGAGGGTACAACTATCATCCCTTACACGTCATTGAATATCCCCTTGGAACACATAGAACCTGATCTTTCTTATCGTGAGAAACCTAAAGCTATTATTGATCGTGATGAGAGAGGTACACGGAAGAGAGTGATTCCTTTCGTAAAATTTCTTTGGAAGAACCACTCGGAACGTGAGGTGATGTGGGAAACCGAGGACCATATGCGACGGGAATACCCTAAGTTCTTTAATTGAGGTAAGTTTCTTGTTTAAATTTGATTTCGGGGACGAAATCTCTTTTAAGGGGGGAGTAATTGTAAGACTCGGTTTAAAAACATATAATTATTTCTTACCCAAAATGAACCGTAATTAAAAATGACAATAAAAAATAGTTAAGGGTTAAAATCGTCATTTAACTAAACTTATATTAATTATATATATATAAGAAAAAAAAAATTCTATTATATAAGAGTAAACCACATCGTCCCTGTGATTTTTTTTATCAAACCGCCATCACCATCATCATCTTATTTCTTTTTTTTTCTCTCTCTAATCTCAATCTTCTCTCTACAATATATCTCAATCCGTCGAAGAAATCAACGAAATAATTTCATATTCGGAATCTACACGACGAACCCTTCCTAGAGGTATAAATTTCTTCTTAAGTTATTTAAGTTGGTAAGTTAGAGTAGTTGAAGTTGGTTGGTAACTTATAATTAAATATTGCATAATTACAATCATTTACATGTTTAGGAATGATTAGGTTTGTCAAAATTACAAAAGGGTAAAGTTTAGAATCAAAATGGTGATAATTGTATCTAGATGTTTAACCGCACACCAAGTGATCGGTTTAATGTCTAAGAGAATATAATTTCGTGGTTAAGCTTAGGATAATAACCATTGAGTTTTAGGTTATGCAATTAATAATAATTGGTGGTTTAAATAGGCAATCGAACGAGTTAAAGTTCGTTGTGAGGATCGATTGATCGCGTGATAATCTCAATTCGATTAAGGTATGAATTTCGTTTCTTTTGAATCGTGGACAACTATTTGTTGTAGTTGACCCTTCCTAAAGGTGGTTCACCACCTTGTTATTGATCAACCGAACGTGATCAACAAATGTGAAATTATACACACACATACACATTGATTTTGGTTTATTGAATCAATTGTTTGAACATTTTGATGTTTTATTAAAATGTGTCTCGTATGAGATTGTTTATGAAAAATGTGAAGTATATAGACTATAATTTCTGTGATCGCCATTTGGGTAAGTGGTATTTGTTTAGTTTTCGTTGATTTTATAAGAACCCAATAAATGGGCACATTATTTGGGATGCCTTCTATGGCGGCTTTGTTGTCATAGCGTCCTGCAGATGACGGTCCACCAGAGTTAAGCCTATGTGGCTTACGTGAACCCACTCTGGGAGGACTTGGCTGACTTTGTTGGCTCCAGGGCGGATGAATCGATTCTAGAACTTTACCCACAGAATATGTGACCGTGGTTAAATTCACGGGGGACTCGTTGTGTGTGCCCGCATGCCGACCAGTTCGTGTGGCTGATCACCCCACGAACATGACTGGAATTGACGGACTTTATTTATATTATAATCCATTCACTGAGCCATGTGCTCAGCCGTGTTTTTGTTTTATGACACGGCAGGTTCAGAGTGACGTTTACAGGGACGGGACTTGAGATCGAGCGTAAAAATTTTGGAGTTCTTAGACTCGCATTATTATATAAACGTTCTAAGTTTATAAACACTTTTTGAAGTGTAAGATTTTGGATTGTAATATATGTTTGGAGTTTATTAGTAGCTCTGATTTAGTTGCGTAATTATGTTAAGTCCTGTTAGTGACATCAACCGTTCCGAACCACGGGGACGGGGGATGTTACAAATATGGTATCAGAGCATAGGTATCGACTTGTAGATTAACTAAGTTTGACCTGTGAGAATTGGGTAGACATTAGAATGAGTAGACTAGAATTTAATTCTATTTACCGATTTTTAATCCGTAACTGTTTTGAATTCTGATATTGATCTTGTTCTAGGTTAGAATGTCGAGATGTGGTAACCCATGCAAATCCAAATCTCAACTTAAGGGTAACCCGAACCCCAACCCAGAAGGGGTTACAAGTGAGACAAATATTGCTTATGTGGTTCGTCAGACCATGTCAAGTATGATACCTACATACCTTGTGCAGGTCGTGTTAACTTAATCGATTTATCTGTTTGTGCCTTGTTTGATACCGGGGCAACACACTCTGTTGTTTCTGAACAATTAGAATCCCGGTTAAAACCTTACGAACAAATCACCGAATTTCCAGTCGTGATATCTACCCCAATGGGTGGTTCAATTTGTTTGTTAACTCCATTTTCAAACTGTCCATTATTTATTGGAGACTGCATACGGGAGGTCACTCTACTTCCAATGCATATGTCCCACTTTCAATTAATATTGGGTATGGACTGGTTGTCACACCACTGTGCAACTATAGACTGTAATGCCAAATAAATATTATGTGGGGATATTGACAAAGCAGAGGCAGTCTTCCAAGGAGGTACTCCAAAAGAAGATGTTAGTGCTTTAAACTCTATTACTGTGAAGCAGTATACTTGGCAAAGTAACAAAGGTTTTCTGGCCTCGTTACAAGATCCCGAACAGGTATTCCCTACTTCTGCACCCACACATGTTGTTTCTGAATATCTTGATGTCTTTCCCGACGATCTACCAGGTATAACACCAGTCTAGGAAGTCGAATTTACCATTGATCTAGTCCCGGGAGCTTCTCCTATTTCTAAGGCTCCCTATCAAGTGGCTCCAACTGAAATGAAAGAACTCAAAACTCAACTCGATGATTTATTGAAGAAAGGTTTTATTAGACCCAGTGTCTCATCCTGGGGAACTCCGGTTCTCTTTGTCAAAAATAAAGACGGTACAATGCGTCTTTGTATTGATTATCGGAAGCTTAATAAAGTAACGACCCGTAACAAGTATCCGTTGCCGAGAATCGACGATCTGTTCGATCAATTACAAGGGGCACGATACTTTTCCAAAATTGATATTTGGTTCGGGTACCATCAACTTCGTATCCGAGATTGTGATATTCCGAAAACCCCATTCAGAACTCGTTATGGGCACTACAAATTCTTAGTAATGCCTTTCGGGCTAACTAATGCTTCAGTGGTCTTTATGGATCTTATGAATCGGATTTTCAAGGATTATCTCGATGACTTTGTTGTCGAATTTATCGATGCCATATTAATATACTCAAAGTCAAGAGAGCAACATGATCAACATCTTCACATCGTTTTGTAAACTCTTCGAACGAAAAAAATTATACGCAAAACGTTCCAAGTGTGAACTTTAGCTTGATCAAGTATCTTTTCTCGGACATGTAATCGCTGCGGAAGGTGTCATAGTCGATCCGATGAAAATTGAAACCGTCACTAAATGGCCTCGACCTACGAACGTATCTGAAGTTTGTAGTTTTCTGGGTCTGGCTGGTTATTATAGACGATTCGATGAAGGATTTTCTAAAATATCTCTACCGTTAACTCGATTACTCCGAAAAGGAGTCAAATTCAATTGGGGTTCTGAACAAGAATCTAGTTTCGAGGAACCGAAACATCGATTGGTTACCGCGCTTATTCTTGTATTACCGCCTGGCACTGGAGGTTTTCAAGTTTACAGTGATACTTCAAACAAAGGCCTCGGTTGTGTTCCTATGCAAAACGGAAGAGTGATTGCATACGCGTCACATTAGTTAAAGCCTTATGAGGTCAATTATCCGACTCACGATCTCGAATTGGCTGTGGTTATCTTCGCCCTCAAAATTTGGCGTCATTATTTTTACAGTGAGACATGTGAAATTTTCACCGACCACAAGAGCCTTAAATATATATTTACTCAATAAGAGTTAAATATGCATCAACGAAGGTGGCTCGAACTTCTAAAGGATTATGATGTTGATATACAGTATCATCCGGATAAGACTAATGTAGTCGCCGACGCCTTTAGTCGTAAAGCCGTGGAACATGTTTCTTCTTTACTTGTTCCTACAGAGTTGGCTTTGGAGATCGAACGGTTCAGACTGGAAATCTATCCGAGTTCGCAAATGGAAATTCTATCGAATCTAATGGTAGAACCGACTCTAATTTCTCGGATAAAAGAAGCCCAACAAGACGACGGTGAATTGTGGGCGAACTTCCAGCAAGCAAAAGATAATGTTAGTTCGGAATTTAGGATCGATGATGATTATATGTTGTGGTTTCGGGGTCGTCTTTGTGTTTCGAATAACTCGGAGCTTAAAGATCAAATTCTGACCAAAGCTCATAAATCTATGTTTTTTGTTCACCTGGGTACAACATAAAAATGTATCGCAATTTAAAGACCCATTACTTAGTGGGTTGGAATGAAGCGAGATATCGCCGATTTTGTAGCTCGTTGTCTCCCTTTTCAACAAGTTAAAAGCGAACATCAACATCTGGGTGGTCTTCTCCAATCGCTGAACATTCCCGTAAGGAAATGGGAACATGTACCTATGGATTTTGTAGTCGAATTACCCCGCACAACCTTGAAACACGATGCAATTTGGGTAGTGGTTGACCGACTGACGAAATCGACTCATTTTCTTCCTATGCAACAAATTTAGTCAATTGATAAATTGACAGAAGTATTCCAACGTGAGATTATACGGCTCCATGGCACTCCTGTATCGATTACCTCCGATCGAGACCCATTTACATCTCGATTTTGGGAAGGTTTACATAAAGCTTGGAGCACACATTTGAATTTTTGTACAGCCTTTCATCCGAAAACTGATGGGCAATCTGAATGTACGATTCAAACACTGGAGGATATGTTCCGAGCATGTGTGTTGGAATGGCATGGAGGTTGGGATAATTACTTGTACCTAATAGAGTTCTCCTATAGTTGGCAGTCGAGTATCGGCATGGCCCCGTATGAAACACTTTATGGCCGAAAATGTCAAACACCGAATTGCTAGAATAAAGTTGGAGAACGTATTCTCGAAGGTCCAGAATTGGTACAAGTTACTACCGAGAAGGTCGAAATTGCACGTCAAATGATGAAAGAGGCTCAGGCTCGTCAAAAGAGTTACGCCGACAAGCGACGTCGACCTATGAGTTCCAACCGGGAGATAAAGGTTTCTTAAAGGTTTCCCAACTCGTGGGATCAGACGTTTTGGTCTCAAAAGGAAAGTTGAGTCCGAGATATATTGGTCCCTTCGAAATTCTAGAAAGGGTTGGAGTTGTGTCTTATCGATTAACTTTACCCCTGCAATTATCTCACGTGCATAACGTATTTCATATCTCTTCACTTCGAGGGTACAACTATCATCCCTTACACGTCATTGAATATCCCCTTGGAACACATAGAACCTGATCTTTCTTATCGTGAGAAACCTAAAGCTATTATTGATCGTGATGAGAGAGGTACACGGAAGAGAGTGATTCCTTTCGTAAAATTTCTTTGGAAGAACCACTCGGAACGTGAGGTGATGTGGGAAACCGAGGACCATATGCGACGGGAATACCCTAAGTTCTTTAATTGAGGTAAGTTTCTTGTTTAAATTTGATTTCGGGGACGAAATCTCTTTTAAGGGGGGAGTAATTGTAAGACTCGGTTTAAAAACATATAATTATTTCTTACCCGAAATGAACCGTAATTAAAAATGACAATAAAAAATAGTTAAGGGTTAAAATCGTCATTTAACTAAACTTATATTAATTATATATATATAAGAAAAAAAAAATTCTATTATATAAGAGTAAACCACATCGTCCCTGTGATTTTTTTTATCAAACCGCCATCACCATCATCATCTTATTTCTTTTTTTTTTCTCTCTCTAATCTCAATCTTCTCTCTACAATATATCTCAATCCGTCGAAGAAATCAACGAAATAATTTCATATTCGGAATCTACACGACGAACCCTTCCTAGAGGTATAAATTTCTTCTTAAGTTATTTAAGTTGGTAAGTTAGAGTAGTTGAAGTTGGTTGGTAACTTATAATTAAATATTGCATAATTACAATCATTTACATGTTTAGGAATGATTAGGTTTGTCAAAATTACAAAAGGGTAAAGTTTAGAATCAAAATGGTGATAATTGTATCTAGATGTTTAACCGCACACCAAGTGATCGGTTTAATGTCTAAGAGAATATAATTTCGTGGTTAAGCTTAGGATAATAACCATTGAGTTTTAGGTTATGCGATTAATAATAATTGGTGGTTTAAATAGGCAATCGAACGAGTTAAAGTTCGTTGTGAGGATCGATTGATCGCGTGATAATCTCAATTCGATTAAGGTATGGATTTCGTTTCTTTTGAATCGTGGACAACTATTTGTTGTAGTTGACCCTTCCTAAAGGTGGTTCACCACCTTGTTATTGATCAACCGAACGTGATCAACAAATGTGAAATTATACACACACATACACATTGATTTTGGTTTATTGAATCAATTGTTTGAACATTTTGATGTTTTATTAAAATGTGTCTCGTATGAGATTGTTTATGAAAAATGTGAAGTATATAGACTATAATTTCTGTGATCGCCATTTGGGTAAGTGGTATTTGTTTAGTTTTCGTTGATTTTATAAGAACCCAATAAATGGGCACATTATTTGGGATGCCTTCTATGGCGGCTTTGTTGTCATAGCGTCCTGCAGATGACGGTCCACCAGAGTTAAGCCTATGTGGCTTACGTGAACCCACTCTGGGAGGACTTGGCTGACTTTGTTGGCTCCAGGGCGGATGAATCGATTCTAGAACTTTACCCACAGAATATGTGACCGTGGTTAAATTCACGGGGGACTCGTTGTGTGTGCCCGCATGCCGACCAGTTCGTGTGGCTGATCACCCCACGAACATGACTGGAATTGACGGACTTTATTTATATTATAATCCATTCACTGAGCCATGTGCTCAGCCGTGTTTTTGTTTTATGACACGGCAGGTTCGGAGTGACGTTTACAGGGACGGGACTTGAGATCAAGCTTAAAAATTTTGGAGTTCTTAGACTCGCATTATTATATAAACGTTCTAAGTTTATAAACACTTTTTGAAGTGTAAGATTTTGGATTGTAATATATGTTTGGAGTTTATTAGTAGCTCTGATTTAGTTGCGTAATTATGTTAAGTCCTGTTAGTGACATCAACCATTCCGAACCACGGGGACGGGGATGTTACAAAAAGAATAAAAATTTTAAATCTTTTAAAATTTTATTACATTCAACTCCCATTGTAAAAGACAGATGGCGGCCGATGAAGGAAGAAGAGGAGGATTGGTATTAGGTTGATACAATATAAGGATTTGTCAAATTGTCACCTTGAATGGTGAATTGTATATTGATCAATATATAGAACAAATTTACAGCAAGCTTTCTTACATTATTGGATTTATACAATTGTTTACTACTTTATGGGATCTATACAATTATTTCCTTTATTGTTTGATTTGGAATTTATATGGCTAACACACCAACATTGATTATATTATTAAAAAAATTATACAGTTAATAAAATGTTATTTCTCTGTCCTAAACATTTAATTTCATAATTCTTATTGATGAGAATATAATATAAAAACCATTTCCCTCTTACGGTAATCATTTTTTAGAGTTCTCTAAATTTGAAGAATTTCATACTTTTTTTCTTATCTTCTCCATTTTAGCGAAAGTCCTAAAACATTTGTTGGAGAAAAAAAACATGCCCAAATTCTCTATTGGAGATGCTCTAACTTTTTACTCGTAATTGAGATTTAAAAAGAGTTTTCTAAGTTGTTTATTTTTTTAAGACTAGTGTTGGACCCGTGCATTGCACGGGAGGATAAATTTTTTGTTGGAATATTGAACCGAGTTAAAATGAAACGTAATTTCTCTGTTAACAGTTAATAAAATACAATGTGAAAAACGAATGTATTTTCATAAGTGGTTAACTTGCATATATTCTTAATCGTTTGTTGTTATGAGTTTGTACAATAATATTGATAATAGTTTTGTATTATATTATTTAAAACTCAAACGACATGTCTCACAACATATCACTATTATTGAAATAATTATAAATATGAACATACGTTTTTACAGATTTTGCAATTTTTCTGAAACCTCCTCGACAACACTTGACAATCACTTTGAACGTATAAATATGTAGATTAATTAACAACATTCAACTCACATCAAATATGATAAAGAAAATAAATGATTTCTATCTTTTGTAACCGACAACTCAACTGGTATAGTTCAAATTCACTCAGTACCACTTGAAAATTTATCTCGCTATTGACTTCAAGACCTCATAGTATTAGTTGATAAAAATAAAGATATGTATATATATCTTATTCCCCTACTTCGAAAAATATGATTGTGGGTTTTGAAAAATATAAACAAATTCTCAGTAAATAAAATAAAATATAAAAAATTAGTTTTTCAAAGAAACAAAAATATAGTGGAATACCTTTTGTTCAGTTGCAGGTTCCTTCATTGACACCCGACCGTTCGTCTTCTTCTTGTACTCGGATGATACATAGAGAAACTATATATATTTATAGTGAATGTAGAAAATATTTTAAAATCTTTTATTTTCATTTTCGATTTTACATTTAAATGTAAATATATTAAAAATATGAAAGAATATTTTTATATCTACATCGTTTCTATTTTATTTTCTTTACACTTGTTTAATTTGGAAAGTATTGCGGAATATTTTTATTTTAAAGAATACGATAATTTATTAGTGTATCTCGTTATTTTTTATTTTTAATTCATATCAACCTTCTTTTTTCTTCTTTTAATACTCGTGAAAAAAAAAATACGTGTAGATTTTATATTAGCAAAAAAATACGTGTAGATTTTATATTATGCTAGTATAAAATACGTGTAGATTTTATAAAATAAAATATACTTTATATTAGCAAAAAAATACGGAAGAAAAAAGAGATTATATAATAAATCTCATTATGTAAAAAGATTTTATAAAATAAAATATGGAAAAATCATTATGAGATGTAATATAAAAAGTTTTTATATTACATCTCATTAATATAGATTTAAATGTAAAATCTACATTTAAAATAGATTATGCTAATATAAAATCTATTTTATAAAATCCTCAACAAAAAAAAACAAATATTTATATTAATAAATGAGTATTCTTTCCACAAATAGATGATTATGTGAGATACTGTGTTTGGAAAGGTTGTACCAAAGCATTACGATATTGTAAATTAAGTAATTGGCTTTAATTAGTTGTACCTTGTGCTTAAAATGTTGTAATTAAGAGTTTTTTATGTCGTTTTTATAATATAGTATAGATAGATATACAAGCTGAAGTTTTTTGGGAATCTAGATTGGAAGTTTAGATCATCTTAATTGGTTTGTAAACTCGTTGTACATAATTTCGTAAGCCTTTTTATGGTGAACTTCAGGAGGTGGCATTAAAATAAATCTGTAATTGATTAATCACAAAATGTTTTAAAATATAGCCCATTTGTA
This sequence comes from Arctium minus, assembly GCA_954870635.1. Lineage (NCBI taxonomy): Eukaryota > Viridiplantae > Streptophyta > Magnoliopsida > Asterales > Asteraceae > Arctium > Arctium minus. The sequence continues at coordinate 52,351,893 of OX941084.1, forward strand.
AATTTATCGTACATGTTTCCTAACTATTTTTGTAGTAAACTTTGAGTAGTTGTAACTTCTGACTCCTAACTCGGATTCAAAAATATTTTTCTTTTTAATTCGATTACTTTTTCAAAATCTACAAATTGAATTTTTTAAGAATTTAAATCATCGTAATTGGTTCGTAAACTTCGAGTCTCTGAGTATACAATTTCGTAAGCATTTCCATAGTGAACTTCAGGAGTTTGTAACTCTTACTTGTAATTTAGATCGAGTGGCTTTTTAAGTTTTTTTTTTTTTTTTCAAAATCTACAAGTTTGTGAATTTTTAGAATCTACATTATAGAAGCTAGTTTGCAAACAATTTTATAACCATTTTTCGTAGTAAACTTAGGAAGGTCGTAACCACCGGTAATCCAGGATTTTTTCATAGTCGGGACACCTTTAAGGTAGTTTGAACGCCCGCAAAGTTGTCTGGTGTATTTTTAGCCTAAATCCACCGTTTTGAGAGATTTTCAAACTTTTTTCGGTTGATCTCAAGGGATTTTTAAGTTTTTTGGGTCAATTTTGAGGGACTTTTTCAATATTTTTGGTTGATTTCGAGAGTTATTTTTGGTTAATTTCTAGACACTTTTTTGTTGATGGGGGCTAGACGAGAAATTACTAGGGGACACTAAGGTAAACAGTTTTAAAAAAAATTATGTTTTTAACCTATGAAATTTCCCCTTTTTTAGTAGGGAGCCATCCCCCTGTAATTATATACTATATTCGCCCCTGGTCATAACTCTTGTCTCATAACTTGGACCGAGATATGTTTGTTAAACTTGCTTCTTCTTCTTTTTTTTTTCAAAGTCTATAAGTCGAACAAAGTTGAGAATCTACAAAATATAACCAATTCGTAGATGATCTAAACAATTTGGTAACAATTTTCCAGTAAACTTTAAGAGGTTGTATAACACGTGGCTCATAAGTCTAATCGAGATGACTTTTTTATGAGTTGCTTAATTTCTCATGATCCATAAGCTAGTAAATTTCGGGAATCTAGATAACTGTACCTAGTTTGTAAATGATAAAAATAAAGAATAGGAGGAAGTTGTAGAAATAAAAGTTTGGGTACGGATGATATTTCAAACGAAAATAAAGGAAAACGGGTTGGCCGAGGCCTATGTAAAAACACAATTCCTTGAAAACAGTTTCCCAGGTACAACAGTCGGACGGAGACAAAGCCTGAGCGAAGTTTGAGAGCACACCTGTTATTGAACGATTTTCTTTGCTAGATGGGAGATCAGTACATCTAGAAAAGGAACCTATCCATAGTTAATGTAGGGAGAGTTGTATGGGAGTTATGATGGGAAGAAATAAATTCAAGCAATTGAAAAGTCTGAAATTTTTCCAAAACTCGTCTGAACTTTTCGGTCGACCTCGGGGTTGCATTCGTGTCCGCAGGACGTGCCCGTGCACACAAGTTCAGTGGTCCGGAGCTTAATCGGTCCAGAATTCGCACCCCCCTGTGCGCGCACGTGAGGGAGACTTTCCTTCAATTTAACTTAATCTCTTCATTTGCAAAATCATATGTAAACTTGCATCTTTTCCATGTTCCCACCAATGTGGGACACTCTTTTTTTCCCAACAACATCTACTTGAATGAACCAACTTTGAGAATCAATTTCTCATTCATACGAGCTCCATTTTGGACGAATTTTAGCTCGTTATAAACCATTTATGGTGGTGAACGAGATCCAAAATATAGTTCCACAATAATCAGACATTTGTCCAATTAGTATTTCCATCCAAAATGGCTCAAAACTCACATTTCCTAACATATTTTCCAACAATCTCCCACATGAATAGAAATTGATCGGAAACTGATGTACTCTAAAAAATCCTCAACATCCAAATCCTGCAAAGGATAGGTAGGTTACCCCTTTGAACCTTCCCTTGTGAAATGTACTTAGTATACTGGTCGATTAGTAGATGTGATGTCCTTGAATTGTTCTGTCGTCTATGTAGATGATAGCATACTTCACACAGAGTTCTTCCTGACAAGTCTCAGTCCTCATTGTTATGTTCGTTATGGTCATGAACATCTGCCTGGTTCTGCAAGAGCTCTTAGGAATTGTGCCCTCATACATCTCCCTTCGAAGCGACCCCACTTCTCTCTTGCATAGGTGATCCTCCTAGGATCATTAAAATCCATATGATTATCCTGGAATCATATTCACTGTTACATTTAGACTAGGAAAATTTCCCCCCACGGTGATCAAACTGGTGTATACAATTAGGTTGTCCCTTTGAACCTAGATCTTGGGATCTCCAGTCAACTAGGTTGGGTTTCCTTTGTATTCACTTATTCATTCAATGGTTTTAGTCCCATTTCTCTTGATGACTTACTTACGAGCTCTCTATTTAAACCTTTTGCTAGCGGATCCGCAATGTTATCCTTTGACTTTACATAACAGAGATAACTCTTGTAGAAATTAGTTGTTTTATGGTGTTATGTCTTCGACCGGATGTGTCGAGATTTACCATTGTACATAGCACTTTGTGCTCTCCCAATTGCTGATTGACTATCACAATGTATCCATATACCAGATACCGGATTTTCCCACCTTGGAATGTCTTCCAAGAATTGTCTTAGCCACTCAGCTTCCTCTCCACACTTATCAAGTGCTATAAATTCATATTCCATAGTGGATCTGGCTATGACCGTCTGCTCTGATGATTTCCAGGAAATTGCAGCACCTCGAAGTGTGAAGACATACCAACTGGTAGATTTGGAGTCTTTCATGTCAGATATCCAATTTGCATCACTATATCCTTCGATGACTGCAGGGTATCTTGTATAATGTAACCTGTAATCTCTGGTGTACCTCAAATATCGTAACACACGGGTTATGCTTTTCAGTGTTATGAACTTGGATTACTTGTATACCTGCTCAGTCTACTTATTGCAAAGGCTAAGTCAGGCCTGGTACAACTCATCAGATACATCAAACTACCAACAATTCTCGAATATTCCACTTGAGCAACACCTTCGCCTCTATTCTTGGATAGATGGTGACTGGTGTCAATTGGTGTTCTTGCAACAGAAGTATCTTCACCATTAAACTTCTCGAGAATCTTGTCTACATAGTGGGCTTGACTTAATACAAGTCCATTATGTAACACCCAGAAAACTCAAATAAGGGTCACTGTTCAAAACCCCGTTTTGGGAGATATCTCGTTGTGGAAATCGTTTAAGAACCTCGTAGGCATGGTTTGGGCATTTGGATCAATAAAGCGGAGAAATCGACGCCAACCAGGCATGGCGCGACCTTGCCCGCGACTATGACAGGGGTGTCATAGTCGTCTGTCACAACCGCGCGGGAGGGAAGGGGCTCGATACACCCGACGTGACCTTGCCAGCGATTGTGACATAAGGCAAGGCCGCCGGTCACTCTCGCGGGGTCAGTACCGCAAGTGGTGGGCATCTCGCGACTATGACTGGCGACAATGCCCTTGGCACTGTCGCCCGCGGGGTAGGGGTGTAAATAGGTCAGGTTGGGTTGGGTTCGGGTTCAACCCATTTATTAATTGGGTTGAAAATCTCAACCCAACCCAACCTGTTTAATTAAATGGGTTGAGATTTTCAACCCAACCCAACCTGTTGGGTTGATGGGTTGGTAGCGGGTTGACCTGTTTATGACGATATCAACCCAGCCTGTTAAATAAATGGGTTGAACCTGAGTTGACCCATTTAAATTTAAAATTGTAAATGAAATAAAAATGCTTAAACTACTTCATTCCACGACAAATACACAACGACAAAGTCAAATAAATTGTTCGAAGTTTAATAAAACACAACCAAAAAGTAAAATAAATAGTTCAAAGTTTCCCACAACCACAAAGTTAAATAAATCATAGTTCCAAAAGGGTCGTCGGCCGCCGTGAAGCGTGAACAGTACAGAGCCGAAGAGGGAGGAGACTCGAGAGGAAATGAGGAAGAAAGCGGCGCCTATTTCCTTTAGTGATTTAGGGTTTCAACTTTAACTTTCAAATTTTAATATTGAAATTATATTATATTTATTAATAACTAAAAAAATTATTAGGTAATATTATAAATGGGTTAGAAACAGGTTGTAAATGGGTTAGTAACAGGTTGTAAATTGGATGAAATCAGGTTGTAAATGGGTTGAAATCAGGTTGAAAACAGGTTGAAAATTTCAACCTAACCCAAACCCAATTAATAAATGGGTTAGACGGGTTGACCCATTTAACTTAAATGGGTTGAAATTCTCAACCCAACCTGCTACTATTGGGTTGGGTTCGGGTTGGGTTGGCGGGTTGGGTCACTTTTTGCCACCCCTACCGCGGGGGCCTGACCTTATATAATTCCCTTTTTCACCCAATTAACCTCATTTTTCTCCCAAACTCATTTCAGATTCGATTTGGAGAGCCTCTTAGGCAATTTTCACTCCATTAACCCCTCTCCTCATTCCTTGTCAACCTAGGGTTTGTTGAGACCAAGTGTAGATCACCAAGAACTTAAGCTTGTGGGTACAAGTGTTGTAGCTAAGGTAATCTCCTCCACTCTTCACTTTAAGGCTAGGGTTTTGGTATTTCCTTTCTTCTTCCATTTTGTTGGGATTTAATGTGGCTATGAGAATATTTGTGTCTAAGGATCTTGGTTGAGAGTTTGGAGCTAAGGATCTAGAAGGTTTCAAGCCTTCCTTCAAGGAGCTCAAGTTGTGTTGGTAAAAATCTAGATTTAGTCTAAATCTAGCAAGACGAGTTCTAGTTGCTTTGAAAAAACCATATACATGTCAAAATGCATATATTTTGGGATTTGGAAAATATATCTATGGGTTTACCTTAGTTTGACAAGTTTTGTGAATATTTGTATACTTTCACATTTTGTGTTATCAAACTCTTGAGAAATGGCTTACAATACTTTATGAAGTGTTTTGCGTCTTACAAGAAATTGTTAATTGCTGATAAGTTTGGTTATTTTAAAAGTGTTTAACTTTATAACTTATATAACACGCATCTTGGCAATTTTTGGGCATTTCGATAAATGTGTCATAAATGAATGGGTTTTGATGAATTAGTGGATAAATAGGAATTTGGTCAAAAATGCACTTTTAAGTGTTTGTCGGGTTTTATGCATCATTCATGAAATAAGATGTTTTAAAAAGTACGAATGTGCGTCCTTTGGTTTTGGGTCATTCCCGACTTCAGGGAACATTTTAGAAATGGAAAACCTTTTGAGTTTTGGGTCGGGGGCCAATGGTAATTTGAGAATCAAAGATTTTTGGAAAATGTGTATTTTGTTTTATGTAACCATGTTGGCTCTCGTGTTTTAGCCAAACGTCTATTAAGCCTCTTGGGGCTTGATTTGTACTCGGTGGAGTCTTTGGAACACTTGTTCAGTTTTGGTAGCTAGTTGAGGAGCCTTGGATGTATGGTGTACTTAGTTGCATCTTGTGTGAGAGTTACATGTGTTGAATGTATTAGTTCATTCATTTGAGAGTTTGGAGCTAAGGATCTTGGAGAGTCGTATACAGAGCTAAGTCTTTCTAGCCTTTATCTTTCTTCTTCCCAAACAAACACTAACTACTTTTTATCTATTTTCTTACCAGATAGTTTTCTCCTTTGCTTAAGGGTAAGGAACTACAAATAATCCCAGCTTCTATAGCTGATGACTCAATAATCCCAATCTCCTTTAATGAGATTGATGAAGAATATGAAGAAGAAGAAGCCCTGCACCATCCAGGAAGGCCCTCTAGACCATCTCACTGGTGAGAGGAAGAGATGAAGAGAAGAACAGAGATGATCTCGCATCTAGAGAATCAACGGCTGAAGGTCCCTCTTCAAACAACTTCTACAGAACTAGACTTCCTGACTGAAGCTGAAATCAAAGAATCTATCAGAGCTGAGAAACTGATAGCTGATTGTCAAAGAGATGCCTCTCTTGCTCTCAAGATTCAGTCCTCTCAAGTCAAAGACAAAAATCTGAAAAAGAAACCAGTGGAAGTCCAGGCTGCTCTATTAAAGGAAATTGAAGAGGAGCGCTCAAAAGAACTAGCGGTCAGCGATAACACAGTCTAATGGTGCAAACATAAAGTTGACTATCGCTCTGACCCAATCAAGATCGTAGCCGTTGTCATTTCAGGGAGAAAGAAGAAGGATCGAGCTTCTGTCACAATGGAGATAACTAGAGAAGATGGAAGTTGTAAGGCTATGTTCGTTTCAAAGATGGAAAGCTTCGGCTACATGGAATGGCTAGAGTTCAAAGATGCGCTGAAGAAATCCAAGTCAACCTACATAGGCTATGTTGAAGGGATAAATGATGCTCTCATCAACAGAGTCACTGCTATATTAGAGGTACCATCTACTCTTCCTCCTAAGCCAAGGCAACTCAAAAGAAAGTCTGGCTCCTCCTCATCTGAGAATGTCGCTGCAATAAGAAACGACACCTCCATCAAGTTGTCCTCCTCCTGATCTCTCAGTTCTAGATCTATCCCTGCCCCCTGGTGGTCCATATATTGCAGGGCAAGTAATTAAAGATCCTTTTGGTATCTTCTTCATAGATGATGAGGAACAACTCAGATTCCAAAGAGTCTCTGAAATTCCTATCTGTCCCCTCAGCCATCTCAAGAATCTCCTATGATTATGGTGTGACTTCTCTCCTTCTACTGAACCGATCAAGGCAATCATCAGTCAAGAATCTTCAGATCGAAGGCAAAAAGGAGAAGAAATACCTGAGTATATGATCAATCCTCCAAAGTCTTCTGTAGATAGCTGATAGATTAACTTCCTAATTCTTGTAATCTAATAGATAAACTTACAGTAGTTAGTTCCTCACTTGTACTTGTAATTTTCATACCTTGTAATTCTATCTTTGAATTAATGAAAATTTCAGTGAAGTACTTAACCCTATCAGTACTGTAAAAGATCCCTCAAAATAGTAATTGGGACATGTATGTTATGAGTCCTGATTATTCCATTATTTTGAACTATAAAGTAATTTTCTTCAGTTACTTTGTCATTATCAAATAGGGGGAGATTGTTGATCCATACTCTCTCAGTAATTTGATAACGACCCTCTTCTATACTTAGTGAAAATTACGGTTATTAATATGTATTAGTGTTTCACCATCAGCGATCAGGCTGAGTCTGTTCAATTATCATTGATGATCTTTCTTATAAACATTCATATGTATTAGTGTTTCACTATCATCGATCAGACTGAGTCTGTTCAGTTATCGCTGATGGTTTCTGATGTAACACAGTAAACGTAATCTCTGAAGACAAGTTTCGCGTCAATAGATGTTCATAGCTGAATTGAAGATGAAGCTGCTGAACAATGACAAGTCTACTAGTGACCTGATGCGGATATCAGTGAAGCAAAGACGACTCTACTCATATGCGAAGAAACCTGAGGAAAAGCTTCAGCGATAGCTGAACTTCTTTGTATCTTTGAAGGAAGAGATATTCATCGATCAATGATCATTTAGCATATGCCTCAAGTCTCGTTTGTCTTACCTTGCACGCCCAGTACGATGTGTCAGAACGGACATACCTCTGCCACAATTCGTACAACAACTCTGTCAACTACATTGTTCATGATACGGCCGAAAGCATGTCTCCTAAAGTCAGACTCCCAAAGCCAATCAATGATTGACACGTGTAAAGTACCTTGCCATGCATTTAATGCATAGGGTATAAATAGAAAGATCACCTCTCCATCTGAGATGTGCTCTATTCTTGAACCTTCATAGAAACCCTTGCTTTCTATATTCTCTAATCCCCATTCTCTATATTCTTGTGCAACCATCTTAGTGTTTTCTTAAGTTTGTTTAGTTTGAGTTCTACTTAATATTATTCCGCAACAGACTTGTAAATTGTGTTTGATTTACCAATAAACAATTTATTAAACTTTAAATTATGTGTTTGTATTCAACCCCCTCCCCCACTTCTACAAACTTGTTAAGCACCTCCGGGACCAACAAGTGGTATCAGAGCAGACTGTTTAATCTGATAAACAAGATCTTGCTTTATTCTCTTCCTTGCTATTCTTAAATGGCACTTAACATAAACACAAACTACTATGATAATGGTTCACTTTCTAAACCTCCTCGATTTAGCAGAGATAACTTTTCTCTCTGGAAAAATCGAATGATGCTATTTCTTGAAGGTGCAGATCCCACTATACCTGAGTACGTAGCAAACGGACCCTATGAACCTGTCCAAATCATAGCTGTCGTTCCAGCTACTGCCACCACTCCTTTTATTCCTGAACGCTATATTGCTAAGGAAATCAGACAATGGAGTGATGAAGACAAAAAGAAGGTTGGTATAGATGTAAGGGCAAAGACCATTATCTCTATGGCTCTGCCTGATGAAGTTTTCCATTCCATCATGCATCTTAAAACTTCTAAAGAAATGTGGGAAACCATATGTATTCAATATAAAGGCACCACTGAAATCCAAGATACTCGAAAGATTAACTTGGTAAGACAGTATGAAAGTTTTATCCCTGGTAAGAATGAATCTCTCTCTGATGTTCATCAGCGGTTTAACTGCTTAATCATTGATCTAAGAACCGTTGGCAGGACCTATTCTAATTCTGAGGTCCTAACAAAATTCTTAGAATGTCTTCCTGAAAGCTGGGACAGTTATTCATTATGTCTTAAGCTGACAAAAGACTTAAATTCTCTTTCTCTCAGCACCTTGTATGGAATCTTGCTCAACTATGAGCAATCAAATCTTTTGAAGAAGAATCTGGTTAAAGATTCTAAAGACTACAAAAGCATTCCCGTTGCTTTAGTCTCTTCAGAGATAATTCCATCTCAGCGATCTACTCTCACCATCACTGAGTTAGATTCTAAATCTGAGGATCTATTAGACACTGATCTTTCAGAGTTTGATGAGTCCTTAGCACTCTTGACAAACTCTTTTAAGAGATTTGCAAGAAAGATCAATTTCCGAAGAAATAAGCCTCTCTCCCTCACTGACAAGCCAAAATCAACCCCTGTTGATAAGGCTACTGCTACTTGCTTTAACTGTGAAAATATTGGACACTTTGCAAGTGAGTGCAGGTCGAAGAAAGTCTTCAAACCTTCTACCTCGAGAAGATCCAGCGATGACAAATACCTTAAGTTGAAAGAGAAATATCAAAAGTTGAAAAACTACAAGCGAAAAGGTAAATGTCTCATCGCTGAAGAACATGACTGGGCTGAATCAGAAGAATCAAGCTCCGATGAAGAAGAAGTCGCTAATCTCTGCCTCATGGATGAGATTAAAGAAGAAGTGGAAGAACCAACTGAAACTTCTATGAGCTATATATCATCTCAGGTATCTATCTCTACTACCTCTCTACCTGAATCAGAGAGAAGTCGCGCAGTTGATGTGCTGACGATTGATCTTTACAATGCTCTAAACGACAAATCTCTAGCTAAAAGCAAAAACAATTGTTTAACTGAACAGCTGGAAAAATGCCATGAAAAGATCAGAGAACTGACTCTTTTAGAGGAAAGTTTGAAAGATCAAGTTGTTGTAAATAAAGTCATCAACATAGAACGCGAACAAGCCATCGCTGCTCTAAAAGCAGAAAAGGCTACAGTTGAAAAATGGTGCAATTCCTCAATAAAGATCACTGAGATAATAAACGCTCAAGATCCTGGCGCTGATAAAACCGGTCTTGGTTTTTGGAAACCACAGGATGAGCATAAAGAAGACTATTCCTTGTTTAAGTTTGGAACGTTTGTCTCTTCTATCTCTGACACTTCTTATAATCAGTTTTATCCTTCATCATCTTCTAATCCCATCCCTGAGGAAATATCCAAAGGCTCTAAGTCTGCGGATAAAGGAAAATCCATTCTTCGTCCTCAGAAGGCTACCAAGAAAGCAAAGCTGAAAGTTCCTTCTAAACCTTCAGCGAATCAATCGTCTAGCTCTGTGATAGAAATCTTTGATCTCTATGCTCAAAAGTTAAAGGTTGATCTTAAGCCTAAGAGATCTGAAGAAATGAAAGTTCCTCCCAGATCTCATGATAAAAGCATTCTTGGAGCTGGACCTGCTCATCTTAAATTCTCAAAACCTTTTACTCATGGTCCTAAAACCACTTTCAAATATAGAAAATGTTATCACTGTGGATTTACTGACCATATCGCAAGCAAATGTCCAACTGCCACTAAAGCTGATAAATCAGCTAAAGTGAAGATGAATGCCTCCAAGGCTGAGAAGGTCACCAAAGCTGGAAAATCTACCAAGGTGAAAAATACCACTAAGGTTAAGAAATTAACCAAGGTGAAGGTTACCACTGAAGCTGAATCTTCATCTGCTGTGAAGATTGTTGAACCTTCTATCTTCACTAACCCTAAAGGACCCATTGAAAAGTGGGTACCAAACAAAGCTTAATCTTCCTTATGTTTGCAGGGATCAAAGGGCATCTGGTATCTTGATAGTGGATGCTCTCGTCATATGACAAGACAAAAAGACCTGCTCACTGAATACAAAGAAGAGAAAGGTCCCTCTGTGACCTTCGGTGGAAATGGAAAAGGATATACCCAAGGGTTTGGTGTCCTCAGCAATGGGACAACTACCTTCAGAAAAGTCGCTTATGTAGATGGACTGAAGCACAATCTTCTGAGCATCAGTCAGCTATGTGACAAAGACTATGAAGTTCGCTTTACCAAGAAAGCATGTTCAGTGGTAAATGAGAAAGGAAAACTTGCTCTCAGTGGTTATCGTAAAGAAAATGTCTATGTAATAGATATGGACTCTACTACCACTGAAAACATATGTTTTCTTTCGAAAGCCTCTTCTGATGTCAACTGGCTATGGCACAAAAGGCTATCTCATCTAAACTTCAAAACCCTGAATTCTCTCTCATCTAAGGAACTGGTTTCTTGTCTTCCTCAGCACTCATATGCTAAAGAATCTCTCTGCTCAGCATGTGAAAAAGGAAAACAGACAAAAGCTAGTTTCAAGTCTAAACAAGTTTCCTCAGTGACAAGTCCTCTTCAACTCTTGCATATGGATTTGTTTGGCCCTGTCAACATCCAATCAATAGCTGGAAAGAAATATACGCTTGTCATTGTAGATGAATACTCTCGCTACACCTGGGTTATCTTTATTCGCTGCAAGAGTGATACTCCAGAAGAACTAATATCTTTTGTTAAAAAGATGGAAGTGCTGAATAATCTTACTGTTCGTTCAATAAGAAGTGATCATGGAACTGAGTTCAAAAACAGTTCTCTGAACAATTTCTTTGAGAACAAAGGAATTTCTCATAACTTCTCTTCAGTAAGAACACCTCAGCAAAACGGAGTCGATGGAAGAAGAAACAGAACGACCATTGAAGCTGCTAGATCAATGCTCAGCGATTCTCACCTCCCTACTCAATTTTGGGTTGAAGTTGTAAACACTGCATGTTTTACTCAAACAGATCGCTGATAGTAAAGTGATTTGGAAAGACAGCTTATGAACTTTTTCAAGGAAGAAAACCATCTATCAGTTTTCTTCACATCTTTGGTTGTCAATGCTTTATCTTAAACAACAAAGACCATCTTGGAAAGTTCGACCCAAAAGCTGATGATGGAATATTTCTTGGATATTCCTCTATCTCCAAAGCCTATAGAGTTTTCAACAAGAGAAGACAATCTGTGGAAGAAACAATTCATGTCACTTTTGATGAAACTCTCTCAGCGAACTCTAAACCAATCGCTGACAATGAAGAGTTAAATGCTTGAATGTTCTCTCACTACAAAGAAACATAACCCTTCTTTTCAAACCATCAGCACACAAATCCTCCTGCTGCTGATGATGATCTAAACATCATACCTCCGAACGCTGAATCCATCTCATGGGTTTCAGCTGAGCCTCTAAACACACTTCCTCCATCAGATCCATCTTCGTCTGAACACCTCTCAGAAAACAATGGTTTGTCTGACACTCAACAATTAATAACTGATGAACCTCAAGCTTCTTCATCAGTGAACATTCCTATTGTTGATCCAACCTCTGAAATGAGCGATCATGCTCCTGCTCAGCGATGGACCAGAGATCACCCCATAGATCAAATTCTTGGTGATCCCGATGCAGGTATTCAGACACGACGAAGTTCAGGTAATATCTGTCTCTTTGTCAACTTTATTTCTTTAATAGAGCCAAAGAAGGCTGATGATGCCCTCAGAGATCCAAATTGGGTCAGCGCTATGCAAGAAGAGCTGACTGAGTTCACTCGCTACAAAGTTTGGAATCTCTTTCCTAGACCATCTGATAAAACTGTTATAGGCACCAAATGGGTGTTTAGAAACAAGTTAGATGAACTTGGAACTGTAACCCGCAACAAGGCTCGACTTGTTGCTCAGGGATACAGACAAGAGGAATGCATAGGCTATGATGAAACCTTTGCCCCTGTGGCTAGGCTCGAAGCAATTCGACTATTCTTAGCTTATGCAGTCTACAAAGACTTCATTGTGTATCAAATGGATGTAAAATCAGTGTTCCTAAATGGAAAGTTGAATGAAGAAGTCTATGTAGAACAACCTCTAGGGTTCTATGACCCTAAGTATCTAAATTATGTTTATAAATTAGATAAGGCTCTCTATGGTCTAAAACAAGCCCCTCGTGCTTGGTATGACACTCTCTCATCTTTTCTTATCTCTGAAAATTTTGAACGTGGCAAAATTTATAATACATTATTTTTCAGAAAGATAAAAGGTCATATTATTCTTGTACAAATATATGTCGATGACATTATATTTGGTTCTACTAACCCATCTCTATGTACTCGCTTCGCTGAAAGAATGAAGAAAGAATACAAAATGAGTATGATGGGTGAGCTGACATATTTTATTGGTCTTCAGATTAAACAATCTGACAAAGGTACTTTTATCAGCCAAGGTAAGTATGTAAAGATATGCTGAAGAAGTTTGATCTAACACAAACTTCAGCGATGAAAACTTCTATGGCACCTCCTCTGACACTTAACAAAGATCCATCTGGAAAACCTGTAAATGTCACTGCCTATAGAGGAATGATAGGCCCCCTGCTGTATCTTACAGCGAGCCAACCTGACATCATGTACTCTACTTGTTTATGTGCACACTATCAGTCTGAACCTAAGGAATCCCATCTGATCGTTGTTAAGCGAATTTTCAGATATCTCAAAGGGACTCCTAACCTCGGTCTTTGGTATCCCAAAGACTCAGGGTTCGATCTAACTAGATATTCCGATAGTGATTTTGCATGTTGTAAACTCGATAGAAAGAGCACCACTGGTGGATGTCAACTCCTAGGAGGAAAGCTGGTAAGTTGGACAAGCAAAAAGCAAAATTCAGTGTCCACTTCCACAGCTGAAGCTGAATACGTAGCCGCTGGAAGTTGTTGTGCTCATGTCTTATGGATGAGAAATCAACTATTAGACTATGACCTTCAGCTATCAAAAATTCCAATCTATTGCGACAACACTAGTGCTATCGCTATAGCAAACAATCCAGTGCTACATTTAAAGACGAAACACATAGAGATCAGATATCATTTTATCAGAGATCATGTGATGAATGGTGATATTGAACTTCACTTTATACCCACTGACTATCAGCTTGCTGATTTATTCACCAAACCTCTTGATGAGACAAGGTTCAACTTTCTCATTAGTGAGCTTGGAATGCTGAATCTTGAAGAGTAAATCCCCATCGTTCATGCATTATGTCAGTGATTCTAAGTTCCCCTTTATCACTTAATCTCTGAATAAATGTCTGACTCTCAGGTATGTTCTCTTACACCCAATCACTGATATTTTCATTCAGTAAAGTCGTTTTTCAAAAATAAAAACTTTAATCACTGATCTTTCTTCAAATGATTAAAAGCTTTTTGATAAAAAAAATCTATTACCGATATTTCACATCAGTGATCCTTTTCTTTTAAAGAAAAATCAATCACTGATATTTCTCATCAGGGATTCTTTCAAAAAGAAAACCTATCTCTGAATTTCCTTCAGAGATAATTTTGAAAAGGACAAATGAAACGTTTTTCTCTCTCCTATGACGTCATTTGAACCGACAGTCCATGACATGCCTTTTTCTCTGACACGTTCGTCCGTTGCCCTTCTATCCAATCAACTTCGTGGGATGTGTCCATGTCATGATGAGCATTTGTTTTCCCGCCTCATTCTCTCTCACTCTCTCAAACGTATAAAAAGAATGTTTTTTTCCATTCTTATCATTTTACGCTTTCTGGAAATCCTTTTAAAGCAAGAATTCTCTCTCAAGAAATTTCAAGCATTTGCATCATCTCCATTCAAGATCAACAGGTTATTTTGATCTTCTTCTTATTTAAATCTTATTACTAAATCCTATTTATGTTCCATCATTAAGGGTTTTTTATAAGATTTTTTATCCTATAAAATCATTCTTTTGATTTTATTCTTTCAAAACCTTTGGTTTTCTCATTGTTCTTCCATCTTTCACTAAGAACACTGTTTTAATCTTCAAATATTTTGGTTTTCTACGTTTCTTTCTCCAAATAGAAACTGATAAAAACTTATTTATTTTTAGACTCTAATCCTTTCCTTCTATTTCTCATTCTTTCCATATTCAGAAATGGCACAATCATCTCTTATTGCCTCCAAGTTAGTCAAGTTTGCTCTCACTGAATTAGAGATTCCCAAGAACAACCATCTTGCACGCTTGGACTTTGATGGTGTCAAATACCCACATCTAGTGGAAGTTTCTAAGTTCCTGAAGCAATCATGCATTGCTTACGCCCTCACTGTGGATCCTCAGCCTTCCAAAACGCCTCTCCAACAGTTTTGGTTCACTGCTGAAGAAACCTCCATCACCAACAAGAAAGGTGACCAGGTTCCTGCAATTTCTTCCAGCACTAACTTAGGATCAGGGATGATGACCGCTTTCAGCTTAAGGAAGGCCCTCAGATTTCCTGACAAACCCAAGAGTGGATTTGATGCTCTGCCAACTGATGTTGAACTCATCCAGTTTCTGGATGCTATGGAATATTGTTGGGACAACAAGCCCCGAACGACCATCCCCAACAAGCGGCTGACTCTCATCAAGAAGGCGAACATGCCTTCTCAACTGAACTTTATTTTTTCTCACTTCATTCAATGTATGTGTGGGAAAAGTGGTTCACTTGATCAGGCTAGCAAGGTTCAGGTCCAGATGGCTTATTCTGTGATCGCTGGAAGAAACTTTGACTATGCCACTGCTATCTTTGACGATCTCAAGTCAAAGATAGAAAAGACGGAGAGGGATCCCAAGATCCCATATGTACGGTTCATTTGTGCATACCTGAAATTCCTCTACCCTACTTCTTACTCCACTACTTCTGATGGCTCTTTCGTCAAAGTGAGTCAGCGATCGTTGGAGGTCAAACCGCTCGACAACGAGGTAAGTATTTCTACTCTTCGCTCTCGACTCTCTCTCCACACTTCTTATACTTCAGCGGCCACGCAGGAGGTTCTTTCTTCTGCTAGCCTTGCCGCTACAACCGCTTCAAAACGACCGTCAACTAGTCTTTCTGGTCCTTCAAAGAAGGCCAAATTGACTAAGGAGACCATCGCCACTAGTTCAAGGCCTGAGGTAGTTTCTCGACAAACTTCCTTGGATGATTTCGTGGGTCTCTCCTCCACACCCTCAGCTATCACATCATCAACCGTGCCAGCGATCTCGGTCGCTGTCACAACATCAGTGACACAACCACCCATCTCAGTAACAACTGACGTAGATACCCAACTCCCAACTTCTTCTATCCCTATTACTTGTCTTTCATCTCTTTGGTCTCTAACCCTCAATCCATTTCTACGCAACCACAGTTTGCACCCATAGGACCTGACAATCAAACTTTTGAAGAATCTATGCAATTCTACAAACTGTTTGATAACTCAGGTACTCCTATAACCCTAAACACTACTCCCAACTCTCCATATAAGCCTGTTTCTCAGAAACTAACTTTTCTTTCAGGTCCTAATATGACGACTGTTGACGCTCATGTCAACAATTTAGGTGTTAAGGTGGATTCTCTCACCACCTCCATCAACGAGACCACCAGCGCCGTTAATATCGCTGGTGTAGAACTGAAGCAATTGACAACTACCTGCTCCACCAAAGCTGAAGCCTCACAAATCTCAGCTCTTCAGGGAGAGCTCGTCAAGGTAAAGGAGGATACTCAACTCCTTTAGGGACGCTTCGATACTCTAAGCAACAATGTCCAGGGGTTATATTCGAAGATCGATTCCTGCACATCTATTCTAAAGCAAGTCCTTGAGAAGTTGAATGAACTAGCTCCGATGCTACCTCCTTCTTTCACAGAGACTGACCATACTTCTCTGAATATCGCTGTTGAATTTATTCATCAAGCTACTTTAGACATCCCTGTGATTGAAGGCCGTCTAGAGCGTCTGGAGGCTGAAGTCCGATCCCTGGCAACTGCTAAAGCTACTCCTTCAACCACTGAACTCCCCCCATCTGATAATGACAAAGAGGGGGAGAAAGATCTGAACGAAGAAGAAAATGAGAAAGTTGTTGCTAAAGTCCAAACGGAAGAACCTCCCTCTCATGTTGTGGGGGAGAAGGTTGCTAACAAAGCCCCTCCATCTTCTTCCTACGATCAAGTCTTTGTAGATGAAGAAGAAGAGGAGGAGGATGAAGAAGATGAAGATCTTGATCTTCAAGATCAGGATGAAGAGAAACACCATCAAGATGATGATGATGATGATGATGATGATGAAGAAGACCAATCTTTATGGTTTTCTGCAGCCGCCACATCATCAGTGATAGCTTCGAAAGAAGCTATCACAGCAGGGGGGAGTAAAGAAACATCTTCAGGAACCCCTTCCCAAAGCAAATCTAAGGGTGCAGCTACTGAGGGAAGCCTGACTAAAGTTTCACTATCTGAGGAGAATCCTTCTCAGGTATGCCTTTCACTTGTCCCTGTATCTTTCTATAAATCCCCAACCCCTGTTTCTTTCTAACCTTTATCTTTCTTCTTCCCAAACAAACACTAACTCCTTTTTATCTATTTTCTGATCAGACAGTTCTCTCCCCTGCTTAAGGGTAAGGAACTACAAATAATCCCAACTTCTATAGCTGATGACTCAATAATCCCAATCTCCTTTAATGAGATTGATGAAGAAGATGAAGAAGAAGAAGCCCTGCACTATCCAGGAAGGCCCTCTAGACCATCTCACTGGTCAGAGGAAGAGATGAAGAGAAGAACATAGATGATCTCGCATCTAGAGAGTCAACGGCTGAAGGTCCCTCTTCAAACAACTTCTACAGAACTAGACTTCCTGATTGAAGATGAAATCAAAGAATCTGTCAGAGCTGAGAAAATGATAGCTGATTGTCAAAGAGATGCCTCTCTTTCTCTCAAGATTCAGTCCTCTCAAGTCAAAGACAAAAAGTTGAAAAAGAAACTAGTGGAAGTCCAGGCTGCTCTATTAAAGGAAATTGAAGAGGAGCGCTCAAAAGAACTAGCGGTCAGCGATAACATAGTCGAATGGTGCAAACATAAAGTCGACTATCGCTCTGACCCAATGAAGATCGTAGCCGTTGTCATTTCAGGGAGAAAGAAGAAGGACCGAGCTTCTGTCACAATGGAGATAACCAGAGAAGATGGAAGTTGTAAGGCTATGTTCATTTCAAAGCTGGAAAACTTCGGCTACATGGAATGGCTAGAGTTCAAAGATGCGCTGAAGAAATCCAAGTCAACCTACAGAGGCTATGTTGAAGGGATAAATGATGCTCTCATCAATAGAGTCGCTGCTATATTAGAGGTACCATCTACTCTTCCTCCTAAGCCAAGGCAACTCAAAAGAAAGTCTGGCTCCTCCTCATCTGAGAATGTTGCTGCAATAAGAAACGACACCTCCATCAAGTTCTCAAAATAAGCTCTGTTCGGTCCTCCTCCTGATCTCTCAGTTCTAGATCTATCCCTGCCCCCTGGTGGTCTATATATTGCCGGGAAAGTAATTAAAGATCCTTTTGGTATCTTCTTCAGAGATGATGAGGAACAACTCAGATTCCAAAGAGTCTCTGAAATTCCTATCTGTCCCCTCAGCCATCTCAAGAATCTCCTATGATTATGGTGTGACTTCTCTCCTTCTACTGAACCGATCAAGGCAATCATCAGTCAAGAATCTTCAGATCGAAGGCAAAGAGGATAAGAAATACCTGAGTATATGATCAATCCTCCAAAGTCTTCTGTAGATAGCTGATAGATTAACTTCCTAATTCTTGTAATCTATTAGGTAAACTTACAATAGTTAGTTCCTCACTTGTACTTGTAATTTTCATACCTTGTAATTCTATCTTTGAATTAATGAAAATTTCAGTGAAGTACTTAACCCTATCCATACTATAAAAGATCCCTCAAAATAGTAATTGGGACATGTATGTTATGAGTCCTGATTATTCCATTATTTTGAACTATAAAGTAATTTTCTTCAGTTACTTTGTCATTATCAAATAGGGGGAGATTGTTGATCCATACTCTCTCAGTGATTTGATAACGACCCTTTTCTATACTTAGTGAAAATTACGGTTATTAATATGTATCAGTGTTTCACCATCAGCGATCATGCTGAGTCTGTTCAGTTATCACTGATGATCTTTCTTATAAACACTCACATGTATTAGTGTTTCACTATCAGCGATCAGACTGAGTCTGTTCAGTTATCGCTGATGGTTTCTGATGTAACACAGTAAACGTAATCTCTGAAGACAAGTTTCGCGCCAACAGATGTTCATAGATGAATTGAAGACGAAGCTGCTGAACAATGACAAGTATAGTAGTGACCTGATGCAGATATCAGTGAATCAAAGACGACTCTACTCATACGCGAAGAAACCTGAGGAAAAGCTTCAGCGATAGCTGAACTTCTTTGTATCTCTGAAGGAAGAGATATTCAGCGATCAATAATCATTTAGCTTATGCCTCAAGTCTCGTTTGTCTTACCTTGCACGCCCAGTACGATGTGTCAGAACGGACATACCTCTGCCACAATTCGTACAACAACTCTGTCAACGTCACTGTTCATGATACGGTCGAAAACATGTTTCCCAAAGTCAGACTCCCAAAGCCAATCAATGAATGACACGTGTAAAATACTCTGCCATGCATTTAATGCATAGGGTATAAATAGAAAGATCACCTCTCCATCTGAGAGTGTGCTCTATTCTTGAACCTTCACAGAAACCCTTGCTTTCTATATTATCTAATCCCAATTCTCTATATTCTTGTGCAACCATCTTAGTGTTTTCTTAAGTTTGTTTAGATTGGGTTCTACTTAATCTTATTCTGCAACAAACTTGTAAATTGTGTTTGATTTATCAATAAACAATTTATTAAACTTTAAATTCTGTGTTTGTATTCAACCCCCCTTCTACAAACTTGTTAAGCACCTCCGGGACCAACATGTATGTCATAAGTTGCTATTATAGTATTGGTCTAAGATTCTTAATCTCATTCTCGTGTGTGTCAGAAAAGAATGGCGGATGCAGGAAGAGAAACGCAAACTCAAGAGGCAAATCCTCAAAGCGAGTTGTTGGATAACGTGGTTCAATTGATGAAGTCGGTTATGGAGCAACAAGAGGAAAGGATAATGAAGGCATTAGAGGTCAGAGATGCAAATGACCGGAGACGTGAAATAATTAACGATCCTGATGTGCGGAGTCTCGGTGACACCGAGAATGTGATCCAGATGGAGGATCTTATTGTTGCTAACATGAAGTATAACGAGGGGTGCCACGCATACAAGAAATTTCTGTGCAGCAAGTCGCCAGGGTTTTCAGGGACTGACAGTCCAGTGGCGTGCTTGAATTGGATCCAAGAGATGGAACAAGCATTTGACACTAGAAAGTGTGAGGAGGTGCAGAAGGTGAAATTTTCCTCCCACATGATGAGGGGTCGACCTCTTACTTGGTGGAACGTCACCAAAACCAGTTATTACTTCATCACTAATGTGGGATGCATTCAAGAAGGAAGTGTTGGATGAATATTGTAACGAAAGGGCGATAGACAGAATAGAAGATGAGTTCCTAGCCCTGAAGAAAGGAGATATGTCGGTAAGAGAATACTTCAATCTCTTCATGGAAAAATTAAACCTTGTAGGACATACCGTTCCGAGTGAGAAGGACAGAGTCAAGGCTTACATGAACGGACTATCCGCAAGTATGAAGGCGATGGTCCGATGTTCCAAGGCTTCCACTCTTCGGGAAGTGATAGAAGAATCGCAGTTTATGGAAGACGTTCATTCCCGGGGTGAAGAAGAAGAGGCAGAGTTTTCAGAAAAGAGGAAACGGGAGGACCGGAGGAGTCCACCCCATGAATACCATAATTATGAAGAAGAGAAGAGAAGTAGCCATCGCAGGAAGTCGAAGTGGTGTCGTTAATGTCGTGCCAAGCATGCGGGGAGGTGCAACCCCAACCCTTTGATGTGTCTCAAGTGTGGCATGTTAGGTCACTCCCATCGGGATTGTTCCATCAAGGGCACTATCTGTTTTGTGTGTAAAGAGTCGGGTCATATCAAGAAGGATTTCCCTCGTGCAGGGATCAGTGAAGGATTGGGAAGCGGGCACAGTGTGCCCAAGCTGGGATGGCATGTCGGTGACGATAGGTACGTTCCCCACTTGTTGCGTTCCATAGGGTAGTTAAGCCATCGTGTTCGAGTCTTTGTTAGAATGGTTTGCCGCTATCTCGTTTAATGGATAAGTGGTGCCAGTTTCTGGTACCTGATGCTAGAGATCGATGTTGATAGCGTTTCTGGAGCCCTATAGGGGTAGATAAGGGGGCTTTGGGTGTTAAGTCATGTAGTCGAGGCTTAAATCGATGATAGGGAGAGAGTAAGAGTTTTAAGAGGTAAGTTCCGGGGTTGGTGACCGATTGATGTGGTTGTTTTAAATTAGAACCAACATAAGAATTTAAATCGAAGACTTTGGTAATTGGAGTTAAATAGTACCGGTGTTAGAGGAGGTTTCTTGAGGCGAGTCGAGTGTCGGTTGCTTAGAAGGATCAAAAAAAATGTTTCCACCAGTGACCATAGAAGGAGTCGTTGGCAAGCGACCGCTAAGAATTCTGGATGTTGTCTATAGGAACTAATAAGATAAGCAGTAGATAGTATTTGGTCATAGAACGCAAGGAAGATCTGTGTGACGTTTTGGAAGACCCCACTAAGCAAGACTTTTAAAAGTTAATGAATCCATGAGTTGGTCGACTCGAGGCTATTGCGGAATTGCAGACCCAACCAAATCCTAGACTTAATATTTTGGCGTATTGTAAGATAGGGCACCCTCTATTAAGATAAGTGGAATCAACTCTCAAGTGGTGACGATACTCGGTCTTGTGCGACTAAGTAAATGAATTTTGGAGTGCAGTGAATTAGGAGCCTAGCGGAACCTTCTAGTCAAGGGATAGAACTAAGTTGTGAGCGCCGTGAGGATTGTGGGAATTTTGGAGGATTATCAACTCTAATTAAAGTTGTTTACCCTATTGATCTTGTTGGTGGCTCATGTGTAGGATCTTGCCTTGTTATTTGATAGTGATTTTATCTTTTGTTAGTGTGCTAGATTTTCCTTGCAGCTTGTTGGGCGAGGGCTAAGTTGAGATCAATGGTGGTCTTAGGAATGATCTTAGAGTTGTGAGAGGTATCCCTAGGTTTGGGTCCTCGTTAGAGAGTCTTGTCGCAATGGCCATCCATAGGGTTGTTCTTAACCCGGACTCTTAATTAAGGGTTCTAAGGGAATCTACCAGAAGGCGTGAATCGAGGGTGCATCTTTCGAGCATATGGGGATCGGTAGGTCAGCAACTCTTCACAAAACCTCGGGGATCAAGGAATAGTTGAAGGTTTGAGATCGGGTAATTCGCCCAAGTCTTTCGGGTGACAAACTTTGGGAAGGATTTTCATTGCCAAGAAGGTGGTGGAACCACTTCTCGTAACCTCTGCTAGGTACGTGTGAGGATGTGTTGCGAGGAAAAAGGAGTGTGGTACCCCTCGGCCAATGCTTGCTCGTTGGCAAGATTGCTTGTAAGTACGAGAGAAATGTTTTACGGCTAAGGATCCAAGTTTTGGGTGGGGCGTGTATTGGGTAAATTTGAATTCACTTTGTAATGTCCCATGTTCCGTGGAGTTTTGGAGCTTCCGGGTCAAGATTTCGAGGACGAAATCATTTTCAAGGTGGGGAGGATTGTAACACCCTGAAAACTCAAATAAGGGTCACTGTTCAAAATCCCCGTTTTGGGAGATATCTCGTTGTGGGAACCGTTTAAGAACCTCGTAGGCACGGTTTGGGCATTTGGATCGATAAAGCGGAGAAATCGATGCCAACAGGCATGGCACGACCTTGCCCGCGACTATGACAGGGGTGTCATAGTCGCCTGTCACAACCGCGCGGGAGGGAAGGGGCTCGGTACACCTGGCACGACCTTGCCTGCGATTGTGACACAAGGCAAGGCCGCCAGTCACTCTCGTGGGGTCAGTACCGCAAGTGGTGGGCATCTTGCGACTATGACCCGCGACAATGCCCTTGGCACTGTCGTCGGGCATTGTCGTCCGCGGGGGTCTGACCTTATATAATTCCCTTTTTCACCCAATTAATCTCATTTTTCTCTCAACTCATTTCTGATTTGATTTAGAGAGCCTCTTAGGCGATTTTCACTCCATAAACCCCTCTCCTCATTCCTTGTCAACCTAGGGTTTGTTGAGACCAAGTGTAGATCACCAAGAACTTAAGCTTGTGGGTTCAAGTGTTATAGCCAAGGTAATCTCCTCCACTTTTCGCTTTAAGGCTAGGGTTTTGGTATTTCCTTTATTCTTCCATTTTGTTGGGATTTAATGTAGCTATGAGAATATTTGTGTCTAAGGATCTTGGTTGAGAGTTTGGAGCTAAGGATCTAGAAGGTTTCAAGCCTTCCTTCAAGGACCTCAAGTTGTGTTAGTAAAAACCTAGATTTAGTCTAAATCTAGCAAGGCGAGTTCTAGTTGCTTTGAAAAAACCATATACATGTCAAAATGCATATATTTTGGGATTTGGAAAATATATCTATGGCTTTACCTTAGTTTGACAAGTTTTGTGAATATTTGTATACTCGCACATTTTGTGCTATCAAACTCTTGAGAAATGGCTTACAATACTTTATGAAGTGTTTTGCGTCTTACATGAAATTGTTAACTGCTGATAAGTTTGGTTATTTTGAAAGTATTTAACTTTTTAACTTATATAACACGCATCTTGGCGATTTTTGGACATTTCGATAAATGTGTCATAAATGAATGGGTTTTGATGAATTAGTGCATAAATAGGAATTTGGTCAAAAATGCACTTTTAAGTGTTTGTCGGGTTTTATGCATCATTCATGAAATGAGATGTTTTGAAAAGTACGAATGTGTGAGTCCTTTGGTTTTGGGTCATTCCCGACTTTAGGGAACATTTTATAAATGGAAAACCTTTTAAGTTTTGGGCCAGGGGCAATGGTAATTTGAGAATCAATCATTTTGGGAAAATGTGTATTTTAGTTTATGTAACCATGTTGGCTCTCGTGTTTTAGCCAAACGTCTATTAAGCCTCTTGGGGCTGATTTGTACTCGGTGGAGTCTTTGGAATACTTGTTCAGTTTTGGTAGCTCGTTGAGGAGCCTTGGACGTATGGTGTACTTAGTTGCATCTTGTGTGAGAGTTACATGTGTTGAATGTATTAGTTCATTCGATTGAGTCATGTAACGTTTAGACTGTAATGCATTGGATCCATAGGCATATGAGTCGTTATGTTCATCATGGAGTTTTGATGTCCATGTTTGAGTCTAGTGAGTGGTCCCCCAGTCATGTGGTTATGTAAACTTGCGGTGGTGCTCTTGGAGAGCCGTATACGGAGCTAAGTCTTGCGGTGGTGCCCATGGTGAGCCAGATACGGGGACTTGTGACATTATGGTGAGACTTATCTAGAGGTCGAGTAGACGCTAGGTCATTTGGGTATCTTGTGGTGGTAGCTCTGAGGAGCTGGATACGGGGATCCATGGTCTATACGAAACTCGAGAACGTTGATAAGTGGCTTAACTTTGTGTGCCCACCACATTCGATGGAATCGGGTCTCCCCCGTCACCGAAAGGTGTTATTTTGGGTCATCTCTTACCCATGCCTTCGGTGTTAAAATGTACCATTTTATTTACACAAAGAGTCTTTTGATGAACTACCATGTGGGTGCGTTTTGGGAAAATTTGGGTGTCGATTAATTATTTAAAATGGGTGTTTGGAAAATTGAAGTAACATGATCAACAAATAAAGCCTCTTTATAATCAGTATTTCTAAAATGGTCTTATTCGGAGTAAAACGTTCACTTTAAATGTTTTATGACTTATATGATGAAAACTGCTTTAACTCACTAGGCGTTAAGCCTAATACTTTTTCTTTTCGACATGTATATCAGGTCTTAGATGGATCTGTGTGGCGAGTGGAGCTTGGTAGAAGTTCCGGTAGGATGGCTTTAGTGTTGTCATCCGGTTTGGTGAAGATAGCAACTTTGGTGGTTTTAGTAACACCCGACTAATGTTTTCCCTAGTTTGTGGGACTAGATAGTTCCGTTAGAACTCTGATACGTTGTTATAGTGATTCTTCCTTGTAATTTTAGATGTTTGATGTTGCAAAGCTTTGTAATTAAGGGATTTTTGAAAGTTTTAAATTGTCTGCTATTTTCAAATTTTAGGGGTGTTACACATTATGAGTTCTCGCCATTTGAATTCCGAGGATCACATCAGCTAGGCCCATATCTTTCATGTCAAATCTTGCCTTCAATATATTTTTTGTAGATTTGACCATATTGTCATTACTCCCAATAATGAGCATGTCATCCACATAGAGACATAAAATGACATACCTAACATTTGTGTCTTTTAACATATACACACTTATCACATTTGTTGGTCTTAAATCCACATTCCAACATCACATGGTCAAATTTTTGATGCCATTGTTTTGGTGCTTGTTTTAACCCATACAACGACTTCACAAGTTTACAAACCTTTTTCTCCTGTCCCGGGGAAACGTAGCCCTCAAGTTGTTCCATGTAGATCTCTTCTTCTAGATCTCTGTTGAGAAATGTTGTTTTCACATCCATTTGATGTACTTCCAAATTTCTTAAGGTTGCAATGGCAAGTACCAACCTAATGGATGTGAGACATGTTACTGGTGAATAAGTGTCAAAGTAATCTTGACCTTTTCGCTGATTATAGCCTTTGATCACCAACTTGGCCTTGTATTTGTCAATGGTCCCATCTGCCTTCATTTTTCTCTAAAAAATCCATCTATATCCTAGTGGCTTGCATCAGACACGAAGGTCCACTAGTTCCTAAGTATGGTTTTGTAAGATGGAATCCATTTCACACTTGATGGCTTCCTTCCATTGTGGTCCTTCAGAAGAAGTGACTGTTTCTTTAAATGTTTGAGGCTCTCTTTCAATCATATATGTATATAAATCAGGACCAAATGATTTCTCAACTCTTGCCCTTTTACTCCGTCTAGGCTCTAATTCTTCTTCTATTTCTCTTCCTCTTCTTCAATGTGTTCCTCATTTCCTTCATGAGTCACTCTTAAGGAGTTTTCATCTTCTTTATTGAGACATGGAAACACATGTTCAAAGAACGACGCATTTCTTAATTCCATTATTGTGTTTTTGTGAACATCAGGAATTCGTGACTCATGCACAAGAAACCGAACTATTGTTTTGTGCATAACCAATGAAGATGCAATCAACAGTCTTCGGACCTATCTTTACAACCTTGAGTGGGGGTACTACTACCTTAGAAAGACACCCGACACTCGTAAATATTTATACGATGGTTTTCTTCCCATCCATAGTTCATATGGAGTTTTATCTAGTTTCTTTCGAGGAATTTTGTTCAAGATATAGTTGGTTGATAACACAGCTTCCCCCCCCCCCCCAACATAAACGGGGGCATCCCGGAACTTATCAACATGGATTTCATCATTTCTTTGAGGGTCCGGTTCTTCCTTTCGACAATGCGGTTTTGTTGCGGAGAATATGGTGCGGTGAACTCATGTCGAATACCATTATTTCCACAAAACTCAGCGAATGGTGATACATATTTGCCTCCTCGATCGCTTCTTAGTACTTTGATCCTTTTGTTATGCTGATTTTCCACTTCATTTTTATACAATATAAACTTTTCTATCGCTTTATCTTTACTCTTGAGTAAATTGACAGAGTAATATTTAGTGCTATCATCCACGAAGGTGATAAAAAACTTATTCCCACCTCTTGATGGATTTGACTTCATATCACATACATCTGTGTGAATCATGTCAAGCAGGTTCGTAGTCCTTTCTATTGATTGAAAGGATGACCTCGTTAATTTCGCCCCAACACATGTGTTGCATTTATGTTTAGAGTCGATGTGAAATTTTGGGATGGAGTCCAAATTAATTAAACGACAAAGGGTGTCAAAATTTATGTGACCAAGACTACCATGCCACATATGTGAAGACTTAAGCAAATAAGCAGAAGATTTCTTTATTTCATTAACTGAAGGCTTAACGGCCATTACATTCATTTTGAACATTCCGTCCAAAGCATATTGTAACGTCCGCAAATCCCGCGTATTAGTTTTTTTGTTTGGTTTAACAATTGCTTATATTAAACATTATTATGAAGAATACTTCTTGCGACCACCCATACTTATTTTAGAGCGATGGATTTAGGGCCTCGGGGGAGTGGTGCGATAGTGACTTACGACAGTGCCCTTGGGCACAGTCGCTTGTCACAGTTGTGGGTGGGAGACCACTTACGGTACACCCCGCGCGATAGTGACTCACGATAGTGCCCTCGGACAGAGTCGCTTATCACAGTCGTTGGATGATACCGAGGCGGGGTAAGGGCGCACAACTATGCCCTTGCGACAGTGCCAATGGCAAGGTCGTCGGGCACTATCGCCGACTGGTGATGTGGGTATAAAAAGTGTGCTAGGCCGATTCTAACCCATTTTTCTCACTTCCACTCATCTTTTTCACGATTGGGGAGCTTCAAGAGGCGATTTTTCTCCTTCTCCACCCTCCCTCTCATTTAATGCAAGGCTTAAGTTGTTAGGGTTCATTTATTGAGTTCAAGACTACTTTGGGAGCATTTATTGTAAAGATTAAAGCAAGTTCAAGCCTACTCATCATCCATCCAAGTCTTCTAGGGTTTTCCCCAAGTTTTCTAGGGTTTTTTTTTATAAAAACCTAGATTGTGAGTTTTCTAACTATTTTCAAATGAGATATATACACCTCTTAATGTGCTTCTTGTCATTATTTCATACTTCCTTGCATATATTGATCCTTTGATAAAATAGACACACATTGCTATATTTGGAAAGTGTTGGGATTTTGGAGTCACTAATCATTATGAGGGTATTAATAGGGATATTTTGTTGGTAAAGGTTGGGATGTATTCATGTGCTAATATATGGTTGCTAGAGGTTATATGTGAAATATACATGGTTTAGGGTTTGGCCCAAATTGAAGTTAGAATCATATGGGATCTTGTACATATATTTTACTTGAGATGAAATGTGTATGATGATGTATTGTATATTGGATGAACCGCGAGTAGGCACCAGGAGGATGTAGTCTTGGGCGCCACCTTGATGGTATGTGCCTAGACCTCCGCCTTTGGAGTAATGCCTTGGAGGTAGTCTTCAACTGTGTCGGGCCTTCGGGATGTTGCTCATATGAGTGAACATCAAGGTACATCGACTCTTGAGGTGAAACTCGTTGGTGTTTTGGGTCTCCCCCATTGATTCCATAATGAACCTCTACGTGTATTAGCCTTTCAAATGTTATGTAATGTTATTGTTCAAACTCACTATGCTCTTTTGGCCTAACACTTGTTTGGTTGATGTGTATCTCAGGTTCTAGCGGCGCGACTGCCAAGAAGGTGTAGTAAGCTTTTAGATGTGAGCTTAGGAGCATTTTGGAACGCCATTTAGAAAATGTCTATTTTGGAGATTCGGGTGACAACTTGTTGTAATCTCTTTTCTTGATAGGAATTAGATTAAAGGGTTGTTATCCCTCATTGCTTTAGTATTACAAACTTGTAATTATAACAGGCATATATTGTTCCCTTTTTGGGAAAGCTCGTGCTATGGCATTATTTCATATACCACATTTCCATTTCCGGAAATTTTTGTTTGTCCCAATTTTTGGGGTGTTACACATACCCTTTCCCCATAAACATCCCCATTTTTGTTAACACAAACTTATCAGACTCGAACACTAGACGAAACCCGTGTTTGTTCAACAACCAACCAAACACAAGATTTTTGCGAATTTCAGGAACATACAGACATCTTTCAAAGTGAGATCCTTTCCCAAGGTCATCTTGAGCACAACTTGTCCGCTTCCCTTTATCTCAGCAGTGGCAGAATTTCCCATGAACAACTTTCCCCATCTTCACCAGTCTTGAATCCATGGAGCATCTCTTTGTCTGAGCAAACATGTTGTGTAGCACATGTGTCAATCCACCACTCCCTTGGGTTCGAACCCACGAGGTTTACTTCTGAGATCATCGCTGCAAGATCAATGTCAGCCATATCTCGAGATATGTCATCCACCAAGTTTGCTTGTTTTGCCTTCTCTCGCTTTGGCAACCTGCAATTAACAGCTCGGTGGCGGGTTTGTCACCATTGTAATAATTCCCTTGGAATTTCCTTTTGAAAACTCCTCCCTTGGGTCCCAGATTGAACTCTTTACCTTTCCTTGAATCTTTTCCTCTTACAAACTTATTCTTGTTGGTCCTTGATGCTTGACCACGTTCTACAACATTGGCTTTTACAGAGTTAGAACCATAACATTTCTTTTGTGCAATTTTATTATTTTCTTCAATTCGAAGTGTCACAATGAGATCCTCAACGCTCATCTCCTTCCTCTTGTGTTTAAGATAGTCTTTGAAATCTATCCATGCCGGGGGAAGTTTTTCAATTATTTCAGCAACTTAGAAAGTTTCACTAACTATCATTCCCTCGGCATAGATATCAAGCAACATGACTTGGAGTTCTTGGACTTGACTCATAACAGTCTTTGAGTCAGTCATTTTAAACTCCAAAATCGGGCAACTACAAACTTCTTAGATCCCGCATCCTCAATTTTGTATTTCTTTTCAAGAGATTGCCATAATTCTTTTGATGTGGTAGATGCACTATGAACATTATAGAGTGCAACGAGCAGACGGTTGAGAACATAGTTCCTACACAGAAAATCAGAATGTTTCCATGCTTCCACATCACTAATCACATGAATATCAGTTTGTCCCTCGGGCACTTGAGGAGCATCCTCGCTTAAGTATCGTGCTAAATTCAAGGTGGTTAAGTAAAATAACATTTTTTGTTGCCATCGTTTGAAATGCAAACTCGCAAACTTCTCCAGTTTCTCCGCATGGTTCATGGGTACAAAACCACCGGATGAAATCAAGGGAGCATTGCTTGACACAATCGGGACAGTCGTCACAACGATGCTCGAAGTCATAATAGCACTCACAATTGGGTTTCCGTTGGGGTCCATATCTGTTAAGATGTTTGAAAAACAAAGTCAACAGTTTTTCAAGTCACGAAAATATCACTATTATTACACAATTATTATTATTTTCTTTGCTTTCCTTTGTTAATTAAAACCAGAAGGGAAGCTAAACGAATAGAACTTAATCAGTTACTGTTTATGCAGGACTATTCATATTCTGGATATTCAACAAAAAGGGAATGAAAAAAAAATTAACAGTTTTCTGTAAAGTGGATCAGAGACAGAGATGTAAATCCAAACAGTGTAAATTGTTTTGTCTTCCGTAAATCCACAGAAGTATTAAACTGTTTTATGTAAATTGCAACAGAAACAGTGATGTAAATCCAAACAGTGTAAACTGTTGACCGTCTTCTGTAAATCCACAGAAGTAGTAAACTGTTTTCTGTAAATTGTAACAGAAACAGTGATTTACGAAGGAACAGTAGGTAAACCGGAAAAAGAAAATACTATGTATTGCATTAGCAAAACGTCACATACACAGAAACAGAAATTCGGTTCTGTTAAACGTGGTCAAAACAATCCAGAACCAGAAAATGAGATTCTGGCCTGTTATTGTCTGGGCTACGTTATTAAAAAGAACTTGTAATCTGTTTTAAGATTGTAGAAATGAAGTTTGGGTACAGATGATATTTCAAACAAAAATAAAGGAAAACGGGTTGGCCGAGGCCTGTGTAAAAACACAGTTCCCTTAAAACATATTCACCCAGTGGTGTCTGTTTCCCAGGGTACAACAGCCGGAGCAATTGAACTTTCGGACGAAGACAAAGCCTGAGCGAAGTTTGAGAGCACAGCTGTTATTGAACGATTTTCTTTGCTAGATGGGAGATCAGTATATCTAGAAAAGGAACCTATCCATCGTTAATATAAGGAGAGTTGTATGGGAGTTATGATGGGAAGAAATAAATTCAAGCAACTAGAAAGCCAAAAGATTTTGCAAAACGAAACTGAAAAATCTGAAATTTTCGGTCGACCTTGGGGCTGCATTTGTGTCCGCAGGACGCGCCCATGCACACAAGTTCAGTGGTTCGAAGCTTAACCGGTCCAGAATCCACACCCCCGTGTGCGCGCACGTGAGCGAGACTTTCCTTCAATTTAACTTAATCTTTTCATTTGCAAAATCATATATAAACTTGTATCTTTTCCATATTCCCACCAATGTGGGACACTCTTTTTTTCCTAACAACACCCACTTGAATGAGCCAACTTTGATAATAAATTTCTCATTCATATGAGCTCCATTTTGGACGAATTTTAGCTCATTATAAACCTTTTATGGTGGTGAACGAGATCCAAAATATAGTTCCACAATAATCGGACATTTTTCCAGTTAATATTTCCGTCCAAAATGGCTCAAAACTCACATTTCCTAACATATTTTCCAACATAAGTTAGTATGATGAGACGTTCTGGAAATAAAAAGGGGAATGAACAATTGTGGCGTAGTGGTTGAGGCCCTGGGAGATGTGGTGGAATATCCCATCTGTCCCGGGTTCAATCTAGACATACATAACAATTGTGGCCACTGAGTTTATTAGAGCTAATTTCTTGCAGTCACAATTTGTCGGGATTAGTCTGGACATAACTTATGACACCCTTCCAAATAAAAAGGAGAATGAAGAAAATTTTGGAAGAAATGCAATTCCAAAGATACTGTGAATCCAAGATCTCTAAATCCTAGAGAGAGAAAGTAGAGAGAGAGAGAGTTTGTGAAGCACAAAGTAGTGTTCTATTAGAAGAATGCGTGAATCCTTACAAGACACAAGAACCAAAGGGACTTAAATACCCTGGTCAATACAATACAGTATGAGACAACAAAACACAGTATAAGACCAAGCCTATAAATACAATAATTTTACTATAAAATCAGACTTAACAATCTCCCCCTTAGTAATCATTGGCGTTGTGGTCTTCAAAATCCATCTTCTAAATCAGCATGGACCAACTAAGCGACTTTGCAAAGCTTTCTGACTTTTTAAAAAAAAAAATTCTTCTCAGCATCTTTCAGTTAGAGTTATCTTTGCTGCCTTGACAAGACTGGACCGGATTGGAATAAACTTGAGCGAGCAGTCGATTCATCAGTTTGTGCTCTAGACGACACACCTCTTTTAAATGACCTTGAATGAACAATGGTGGTCGGATCAGGAACAGCAAAAGATGTAGTATAACTGAGAAAATAGAATCTTGAGCAGCAGAATCTTGATCAGCAGAAAAAAGGTTTGCGCTAGCCGAAGGTGGCGCAAAGTGAGGTTTGCGCGACCAACTGTTGGCGCAAATCTGACTTGAACTCAGAAAATTTTACCTTTTTAAGCTCTTTGACTCCCCCCTACACAAATGCACTATATTTGACAATTCAAGTTAGCATTCATATAGAAAAATAGATACTCCCCCTCGAAAACAGATAAGATCATTTCAGAAAATTTCTCCTTATTCACTCCCTCTTGAATAATGCACAAACCCATTAAAATATAAATGAGAACACAAGAAAATGAAACATCAATGTAGAAAGAAAAATATACTGAATATGTATTATGAAACGACTAAATATATAAAAATTTAAACAGAAACAAATAAAATTCTACTTAGTAAAATATCACAATAAAATCCATCAGATGAAATCAAATGTATGTGTTTGGATACAGAAATAAATTTCATTTCATATCAAGTTAAGACATGTTCAGTTCCAAAAAACTTTCATCAATCTATTCAGTGTGCTCGCATGTGAACTTCGATTAGCTTCAAGAAAATGCAATTCTAAAAATATAATAGAGAACTTTGCAAATAATCACACTAAGCCATCAAGAATTCAGACTTTCACAAATTTATAGGTTTATTACAACTCAAACATATCACCAAGTATCATGAGATGTGTGCTCATTGGAATCTTTTAGCATTGTGCTCTATTGCATCTTTATATGAGTGTGCTCTTTGGCATCTTTAAAGCTTGTGCACTTTGGCATCTTTTAATCAAAAAGTTCTGTAAGTAAAGAACATGTCGTAAACGTAACTTTCTATCTGACCTTATTGCAGGATTTGGGTCAGCCGCTCCCAGACCAGTTGGCCTTAGGGGACTAGGTGTCAAGCACCCCTTGGAACTTACTCTCCCAGATCAGAAAGGCTACATCGACACATCCTAAACCCATTCATACTAGTAGAACATGACTTTCGATCTGGTTCTATAGAAGGATTTGGGTTCGATCACTCCCAGATCAATTGACCTTAGGGGACCAGATGACAAGCATCCCCCATAACTTACTTTCCCAAACCAGAAAGGTCACAGGTACAAACTTTTAAACTCAGAGAATTCTGATTTATAAGAATTTAATAATCATCTCAAACATAAGGTTTTACATCAGAGTGCTTAGCCCATATTTTCATTACAATCCAAAATTCTGACTTTTTAGGTTTTCTAAGCATTGTAAACTATAAATATTCCGAATCACACAACTTTAAAAGCAGTATCAAAAGTTACAAACATGTTGCTGACTTTTCGACTTTTAAAAGACTTGAAAGTTGAACATATAAAACTTCAATATAAACAAAGTAACTTGAAAATTTATCCTTGACACACATTTTATTCAAAAGAAAGAAAAACTGTAAAACTTTTACTTTATAGAATAAAATTTGTGAAGGTTTAAAATTTTAAATCAACATGCCGAGATTTGAAAATAGACACATTTGATAAAATAAAATCGACAAGTTTATATTCAGTTGAAACAAAATATAATTCAATAATATCATCTTTCACATAATGTATAAAGAATTTGTGTCTCATTTGAAAAAAAAAATTGGATTGAACAAATTCAGGAGTTGAATAAAATAGCTCAAATTCTTTGAATAAAGATTGAGAAAACTGGAATAACATCATTATCAGAGAATAAATGCAGCGGAAATAAAGTAGATGCACTCACAGTTTCTCATTAGTCAGAAGCTAAATTCTTTCAAGAATGAGTCCTAGACTAACTTGTCTAGAAGTCAAAGTCTTTAAAGCACGGGTTCTAAGCTGAAGTACTTAGAAGCCAAAATGTTGACAATGAAGTCCGGGTCTTGAGCTGATTTACTCAAGAGCCATATTTCTCTTACTCCCCCTTGACATGAGGTGCCTGCAACTTTGAGTCAGATTGAGATTTTGGTACCCACTTGTATTTGGGCCCATTTTTGTTAGTTGCAGTTCTTATGGGGAAATATTTGTTAGATTTGACATGAGAAGTACGAGAAAGATTATCAGAAAAATAAGCATAGTCATCAGATGAATAAAAAGCATAATCATCTGAACTAGAATCAGAAGAAGAATATGAGACATTTTTGGAAAATTGAATCATTTGCTTTATTGAATATTTTGAAAATTTCTTACAAACAGCAAATGAACCACTTTTATAATATATGTCTACATATCTATCTCCATCAGTCTGAGATTCATCAGATATCCGCTTCGCTCTCCAAATCTGCTTCGAAGACTTGCTCAAAGTCCTATCTGAAAGATTAGAATCAGAAGAATTAGAACTGTCAGAAAGAACTTTATCTTGTTTCTTCGACTTCTTTGACCGTCTTCTTTTACGTTTAGATTTATAATACTGATCATTTAGCGTAAAAGATTCATCAAGAATTTCCGAATTAATATTTAAATCAGAAGAAATAATTTTACCTAAGCAACCAATCTGATCGGACAATAAATCTGAACATACCTCGGAGTCAGAATTATGTTGAGAAAAGATATCAAATTTAGAAACTTCCATTTTGTTTACTTGACAATTATAAGAAAAGCTAGAAATAGAATCTTGTTTTTGAGAAAATAATTTTTCTTCAAGACTAGACGTCATGAAAGAAAGAATAATATCAGATTCAATTTCTTTTAAAATATTTTGATCTTTCATCTTATCTTCAAGATCAATGATTTTGCTTTCTAAAATTAAAGGAGGGGTATATCTCTTAGAATCATAAATGATTGGAGATATATTTTCCTTATCAGATTTATTAGCAAAAATATCAACAAAATCATCAGACACTGAAGATTTGACAGGAGATATATCATTTAAACCTTTTCTGCCTCTTCTTGATTTATCAGGAAAATATTTGGCATTTTCATATGTGTAAACAAAAGGAATTTCCTTTTTCTTGTTATTTGTCCTTTTCTCATTTTCGATTTCTAACACTTGCTTCTCATTCATCCAATCAATTTTAAATTGAGGAGCATATTGAGCAAGAGTTAGATAATCGTATTTATATAAAGTTGGGGATTTTTCAATCGCATTGTTTAAACAATGTGGATTTTTAAAACCAAGTCTCCATTTTTCTTTTAAAGCTTCCTCACTCCTTGGTTTATTCATAAAAATTGTTTGCTCAGATTGGTTTCTTCGATATAACTTTTCTTCTAATTTATTTATTTTATCCGAAAGACTGTCTTTTAAATTGGTCATTTCAGTCAAAGACTCAAGATAAGTCTTATTTGAATTTTCCAAATCATCCAATTTCTTTTGAAAGACTTCTTTAGTATGAACCAAAATAGATTTTTCATCTTTCAAAGAAATTTTCAATTTGTCAATCAAATCTGACTTTTCTGAATTTATAAGTTCTTTTCAATTTGTAATTATAATATTCATCTGAGAAGAAATAAAATTGTAATCAAAATCAAAAATTGCCTCGTCTTCATCAGTATCAGAATCATCATCTGACTGATCATCTCCAACAAAGCACATCTGAGCGATCTCGACATTTGTAGCTTCATCATTGGAGTGATCTAGCCAAAATTCTTCTTCTGCAAGCAACGCAGTTCCATTCTCTCTCTTTTCAGCCAGTTCCAGTTTCTTTCGATAATATGCTGAATCCCTAACCTTCTTCACTCTACACTCCTTAGAGAAGTGATCCGGTTTTCCACAGTTGTAGCAGGCAACATGTTTCTTAACCTCGGGCATTTGTTCAGTCTTAGAACCAGAAGTGAAGCGAAGATTGTTGGAACCCGACCGAGGTTGGAACTTCTTTTGATAATGTTAAGAAAGAAGGATCATAGCTTTCTGCAGTGCCTCGCCATCATCATCAGTTGACCCGTCGTAAGCATTCTCAGACAATGCTTGATTAGCTAGATGGCTCGTGAGGAGTGCAACCGGGTCCACTGACTTTTTGTTTTTCTTTTCAAGCTTAGCCTTCTTCTCTAGTACAATGCTCTCATCAGTCATCAAGATCTCGTATAGTTCCTGAATCTGCATTGTGGAGATCCGAACATCGTTCCTCAGTCTGTGACAAGATTTGTTCCATTCAGGTTGAAGAGCATTGAGGAATTTCAAGTTCGTCTCAAGCTCTGTCTTGATCACATTTATCTTTCGCAGATCATTCAGCACTGTACAGAATTTGTCGAAAACACTCTTTAGAGACTCACTTTCTTTGGCCTTGAACTCCTTAAAGTTATTCATGAAGCGTGTATGTCTAAGTTCAGTCGCAACTGAAGATCCAAGCATGATCTTTTCTAACTGTTCCCACATCTGATTTGGATAATTTTTGTAATGATCAACACGG
The DNA here is from genome assembly GCA_954870635.1 of Arctium minus. Classification (NCBI taxonomy): domain Eukaryota; kingdom Viridiplantae; phylum Streptophyta; class Magnoliopsida; order Asterales; family Asteraceae; genus Arctium; species Arctium minus. The sequence continues at coordinate 52,387,941 of OX941084.1, forward strand.
TTATAGACAGAGTTTGGCAAAGCTAGCATCAGATTAGCACTTAATTCTCGATCAACTTTTATTCGTAAAACTTCGTCAGGTGTTGCGGGAATCTCTTTCTTAGGCTTTATGAAAGGTCCTTCAGTTAGAGACTTCATCATGTTTGCTCCATTAGTTTGACGTTCAATGAAGTTGAGGAACGGATCTTGCCACTGAGTGAATTCATTTTCATCTATCAGTACTGGAGGACGAGTGTCTGTACCCAATGACATCATGAGGTCATTCTTGTAGAACTGAGTTTGAAAGGCTAACTTGGCAGAATCCATGGCAGAAATCCAGAAAAATTCTAAGTGTTGACTAAACTGGCGCAAACTTGAGGTTTGCGTGAGAGGCAAGTAGCGCAAACTAGGCTTTGCGTGAGAAGTATGAGACGCAAACTAAAACTTCTCGTGAGATGCTGGAGACGCAAACTTAGATTTGCGCGAGTCAAGAAAGACGCAAACTGGAATTTTGCGTGAGGTGTTGTTGACGAGAACTTAACTTTGCGTGATTAACAGAAGACGCAAACTTGAATTTGCGTGACACAGAGGAGACGCAAATCACTCTTTGCGTGAGCAGAGGAATACGAGAACTGAACTTTTCTCAAGCTGAATGAGACGCAAACTCAGATTTGCATAATACATAGGCCGCGCAAACTAGACTTTGCGTATAGAACTTCTGGCGAAAACTTTTACTTTGCTTGATGATTACTGAACTTGACAAATATGAACATAGCGCAAAGCTTATGAACTCGCGCAAATCGTGAAGAACTCGCGCAAACTTTGAATCAGGCGCAAACCGTTGAAAAATAAGAGAAATCACCAAAAATCGATTACAGATTAGAATTTTCAGATGAAATCTTCCACAGATATGATCGAAAACAATATTCTAACACTTTTCTATCAAACTTTTCAATTAAAAACCACATTTTCGAAAAATCGTGAATAGAACAGTACGTTGAAAAAAATGTTTTCCAGAAACTTCAAAAATTCTCAAAATCAAACATCAAAACCTGAATTTTTTGAAAAAACAATATGAATCAAAAAATTTCTTTTATTAAAATCGAATCCAACAAAATTCAACCAGAAAACAGTCTGAATTTGATGAAAAAGCAACAAAAACGAGATTTTCTTGAAAAATTCAAGAAAATCGATCAAATTTTCTGCTTTAATTCACAAATTCAGAAACGAAAATCAAATCTCTCAATTCTCTCAAGATCTAGATTGGCTCTGATACCAATTGTGAATCCAAGATCTCTAAATCATAGAGAGAGAGAGAGAGAGAGAGTTTGTGAAGCGCAAAATAGTGTTATATTAGAAGAATGCGTGAATCCTTACAAGACACAAGGACCAAAGGGACTTAAATACCCTGGTCAATACAACACAGTATGAGACAACAAAACACAGTATAAGACCAAACCTATAAATACAATGATTACTATAAAATCAGACTTAACAGATACATTTGAGATAGTGCCATAACCAGACATATTATACGTTTATAATGCTATAATAAGCATAGAAATGTAATTTCCTTTAAAAAAACGCATAGTATGCTCTCTTTTAAAGTTTTTTTAAACAAAAGATTTTTGGGCGGAACCGGTTATGGGACCGCGGTTCGGGATTGGTTGCGTTTGTGGGCGGATTCGTGGGACCGGCCTGGCCCGAAATTTTCAAATTTTTTGACCGTTATATATCTGTTGGCTAACAGTAATATGACAGTTTTTATGCATTTTTTGACCTTTTTTTCTTCTACATATTTTGGCCCCATAAACACTATATATAAGTCATATGGTGTATGGGGTAAGATACCAACTTACACAATGCAAAAAACGTTCACAATTCTCGCTATATTTCGTGATTTTGGCTCGTATTCGTTTCTCGCTAGTTCTCATCTCTTAATTCTCATCTCTTTCTCTCTTTCTCTTCCAAAATGACCGGTGAATATCATGATGCATCAAAAGAAACAATTGCCCAAGTTCTCGCTGAGCACGGATGAAAGTCCGAGGTTTGGAATTTTTACAACATGGTGATCCTCACAAACGGGAAAAAGAAGGCGCAATGCAAAATGTGCCAAAATCTCCTTACGGCGGAAGGAAATTCAACCTTAAGGCGGCACACCGAAAAAACATGCTCGGGGTTGAGATCGAGGGATGATTCAAATCACCGATACTTGACAATCAAGGTCAAATATAGTCATTTGATGACAATTTGAACATGCAAATGACAACACAATGTGTCATTCAAGTCGCATTGTCATTCTCTCATTTCGACAATCTTCACATTATGAAGTTGATCCAAAAAACGCTACAACCACGTTACAAGTTGGTAAATTGTCAAACTCTTAGACGTGATGCAATTAACATGTGAAAAATGTGTAAAAATGAAATGCGAGAACTGTTTTATCTTTTACCAACAATGTTTCTTTAACGTGTTATGTGTATAGGTCCACAAAGTGGCCACCATGTTGCCACAGTGGCAGTGCTAGTGCACACCGGACACTATGATCGCTATAAGTAATAAAGTGGTAAAAATACCGAGATCGTATCCACAGGGATCAGACTTCAAAGTTTCGAGTAGTAGGTCGAGAATACAATGGTTTCAATAAGAGAAGAAGAAAATATCTTTGAGCGAAATTGGTGCTTTTAACAATTAACAAATAATTTAAATAAAAGGGAGGATGTGGGTACAAGCATTAACTAAGACTGATGTAGTAACAACTTGGTCAGAAACAAAATGACACACGACAGCCTTAAAAACCTTTTTCTCTCGAAAATAAGTTTCCTCGGAACGTGGCCACGTTGCACCCACTTTGTCACCACGTTGGCCAACTCAAGACTTGCCGACTTAACTAAGTAAACCTCTAAGGATTTCAGTTCCACCAGTATAGATATAGACGCCCAAATCTCTTTGTGACACCCATATCGACCGACATTTGAACCTTAGTTAAAATCATGCAAAAACCCGTATCTCTACGTGGTTATAAAAGACTTTCTCAAATCTTCTTTACATCACTCAAGCCGTATTTCAGATCTGCCCCTCTCGAGGTCTAAGATCTAATATTAACACTAACAAGTGATCGGCTTGTCCGCGTTGAGTTGAAGTCCCGACTCGAGTGACCAAGTCTAAGAGTTAGCAAAGATGGCAACACCCAAGTGTTGCCTACTAGTCTTAGCCTTGGCTCATACCCACACCCAAAGGGGTGCTTAGCTCATAATACAAGTAAAAGACATGAAGGAAGAATGAGAGAACATAAACTTAAATTGCATAAATGAAACTTAAAAGTTGTTGCCAACGTGGTGACAAAGTGGCCACTTTGGCGACAACTTGTTACAAGGAAATTAAATACTAGAAAATAAATTACGACTACAATTACAACTACAACTATCTAAGAAAAAAAAAGAAAGAACAATAGCTGAATTATGCTACATGTTGGAGCTCCTTTCAAATGACATCCATGGCTTCAATTTATAGTGGAAGATGAAAAGGGTGGTGGAGGATTTTACCCACAAAACCTTTCAATGAGTTCAAACATTCTTTTACCCAAAGGCTCCTTGCCTTTTTCATCTATTTTTTCATGAAAGCTCATCTTTTGCTTTATCTCATTTAGGCTTTTAGGTAGGCATTTTTTGCATTGATATCTTTCCACCAACTTTTTGCTTTTATCCTTTGTCTTCTCTTCATCCCCTTGGTTTCTAAAGCTCATCTTTAAGAAAACATTTATGCAGCTGAACTGGACATAAAAATACATGCAAAATATGATGTTTTTCAGCTGTCCTCGGATTTACAACGTTCACCAACGTGACGACAAAGTGGTCACTTTCTGCAGTCCAACATTTAGCCCAAAAATGATGCTTTCAACCATCAAAACACAAACTTTTATCCTCAACACCTCCAAATGAAAATAAATAAATAAATAAAAGAAATATGAACACATAAAGGGAAAACACACACTAAAATTAAAGAAAAACACACACAAACAATGTGTAAATAACACTCAAAATGAGAGTTATCATATATGCATAAAGACACATTGGATTGAGCAACAACTATGGAAATTATTCAAACGTGTAATCATGTTTGAATCGTTTGGTGCGCCATATTCGGGTGATCGCCAATTTTTTATTATTAAAAAAGTCTTATGTTTTATAATTTATATTTTAAAGTCATTAGCATTTCATTTGATAATGCTAGTAATAATAATCGATGTGTGGAGAAATTAAAGTTGGTTTTAACCCCGATTTTAAACGGTCAATTATTTCATACACGTTGTTGTACACACATTATCAATTTAGTCATTCAAGACGGTTTAAATACTTGTAAACCCGTAATAGATAAGTTTAGACTCATGTTAAGACGAATTTTCACAAAAAGTAAAAAATAATGCACGTGAAATATAAAAAATATTGCGAAAACTTAATGACTAACTTAATGACTAACTTAATGAATCGAGTAAAAAAGAGTAGATTTGATACCGATTTGGGTGAATTAAATATGTACATGCGTACTAATTTTATGGCCGCATGCCCCGCAAAAAGTGTCGAATATTTTGAAAAAATAAACTTATTAGAATTTTGGCAACAAAAGCAACCTCAATTCTCGGTATTGGCATGTATGGCCCGTGATATACTAACAATCCATTGTTTACGATGTGTTCTTGAGTTTTTTTTTTACGAAGGAAATGAAGGGAAATGGAAGGAAAGTAGGAGGGAAAGAAAAAATGTTGTGTTCTCGAGTTTTTCTTAAGGAGGGAAAAGAAAGGAAAGGAAGGGAAAGAAAAATATTGTTGATTTTCCTCCCAAATGTGGGAGGAAACGGAAGGAAAGAAAAAAATGAAATTAAAAAGAACTAAAAATATTTATAAAATTACGCATATACCCATCCGTTTACTAAATACTTACCCGGGTAAGCGCTTACCGGTATCACTTACCTTACGTTCCTTATCTATTGAGTATGGAAACTACCTAGAATCTTACCCAGTAAGAGCCATAACAAGGACCTAGAGTCTTATTCGGTAAGTGAGAAAAATGACTCTCACCCGGTAATCAACAATCAATTTTGATGGTCTAGAATGTTATACGATAAGGTAAGTAAGGGTAATGTCCTTTCCCTTCTATTCTTTCTTTGAATCTCAAAAACACAAATACAAATATTTATTTCTTTTCCTTCCTTTTCTTTTCTTTCCTTCCAAAACTCGAGAACACAACGTAACACACTTTACTTTAACAACTTATCTAGGGAATAACTAGAATAAAAACTTATTGAGAAACCAAACGAGATCGATGTGTAAAAGAAGCTTCAAACCTGAAATTTTTCAACAGAGGATTTAGAGATGTTTTAGGCATCCACAAGTTGTGATAACATTAGGATTTAAACCCAATGGAAAGTGGAACAGAACCTGGGGAAAGGCTTAGGATGGTGAACTTCAATTTCATTTCAACAAGCTATATTTGACGAATAAGGTGACCACACAGAGGGAAAAAAACAGACGGTAGGAGGAGATACTTCACCCACGGAGCTGGATGAATAAGTGGTTGTTTGACAGTTGCTGAATGGTTTGGTACAGGATGATTAAGTGGTCATAATGATTAATAGGCTCTTATGATCCAGTGCAAAATGAAATATGTTTGTAATTGTTTAGGATAAAATTAAGGCGCTGAATGGTTAAGGGAGACCCAAGATACAAAATCATTCAAAGGGTTTTAGAGCCATTAAGAAACAAATTTTTTTTGGCAAACACGATTCACCTCTTAATGAAACTATTAAGAGGTAAACAAACAACCCTAATTATTTTTAGTACTAGTTGTGTACCCGCGCAATGCGACGGGATGTAAAATTTAACTATAAAATACGAAGAAAACATTTTTGCATAGGTACAGAATTCCGGTAGAAGTTCAAAATACGTTAGATAGCAATATCATTCCAAATGGAATATTAGGGATGAAAAAGCTTTAAAAACAAATGCATAAAAAATTATGCCTACGAGAAATTACATAATGTCGAAATTACATAATGTCGAAATTACATAAGCCAACAAACAATTAATTATAACAAATAAAAAAATATCTAAAACAATCTAAATCTAAATAATAACTAAAATAAAGAAAAGGTATCGTCTTTTATTCGAAACGTCTAGTGATCTTCAACCAATTATGCGCTTCAATATAATTACCAGGAGTAAGTGCTATAGCCTGTTTCCAATACTCAGCGGCTTGGTCGAACCAAGCCTCCGCAATTTCAGAATCCCCCTGCCGAATAAGGTCATTCATCAACTCTTATCCTAATCTTTCATCAAGCCTTGCACTTCAAATATAAAATGCATGTTTATGAGAATAAAGGTAACATGTATACATGATCATGCATCTGGTTTGACATGAACTTGTGCCATCAATAAATGACTTTCTAGATGCAATTTTTGTATGGTCTTATTGAAACCTTGACCATTATCACCAAATTTTGAAAATGAGAACTTGGGTCAAACAGGTTTCTTATGCTCCTTTTACTTCATCTCCACTAACTCATACAACATATCATCCATCTCTCTTGCCAATCACAAAACACTTGTATGTCAACTTAACACACATGACTTACAATCAACAAAAAAAAGTCTATTTCCTAGCTTAATGCATTCTAGATAGGCCTGGAAAGTTTCTTGATCATTGTTAAGTCCAATTTGCTACACATCTCTAGAGATAAAAACGACTTATAACAGTTAAAATAGCTACCACCACAAGAGAGTTATACAAACATAGAAACATACACAGATAACGAAGAAAAAAACCTAAAGACGAATATACAAACATAAAAAACATACATATAATCATCACAAATAATGAAGTCGACCTTGATAAAGCTTCTCATTTAAACATCACAGAGTGAAGATATCACTTTAAAAAAAATACTATATTAAAGAGAAGGCAACAAGCTACACTTAAACATAACCAAAAAATCAAGAGTTTGAATCTGGATGTTTGGTTTTACCCAGTGAATAACCATACAGAGGTGCGTGAGTCAATGAACAAACCCAAAAATTTCATCCCCTTGGTGTGGTTATGAGGTCCTTTTAGAAAGAAAACAACACCACCCTTATCCAGAAATCAAAGATTACTTTGAGAAACCATACAAGTATAACACTATCAAACAATCGTACAAATACAAAAACACCAGGAAAATTCAAAATTGGATTATTAAAAAAATGGCAACGTTCTCTATTTTTGTTTCTTTAGCTATTAAAATGAGATGAGCAATCGATAGTTCCTCAACCCTTTTCCTCCTCACCAAATTTCTAAATACCGACTTTCCTCCACCACCAACAACCCCTGATTTGCCTACAGATTATAGAATAATGTAAGAATCCACATACTGTCGAATTCAAGGACAGTCTATTTGAAATGGAAGAATTTGTGTCAAAGGAACTCACCTAAACAATGTGTTGGATTGGAATCTTAACCTATGTTTGTTACTCAGTAAGCCCTTGAAAGGAATTCGACCTTGACCTTGCCATACCAATTAAGGAGAGTTGATTAACCGGTGAAAGCAGAAATTTTCGGAATTGAAAAATGCAAACAAAATAGGAAAATAGAAAACCCATATCTAGAAAAACAGGAAAATGGATTCATAATGGGAGTAACAACAAAGAACTAAAAAGCAAGAATTCAATAAAAACAAAAAAAACAAAAAAAAAAACCATTTCCAATGATACCTGAATTGCAAAGTAAGCACAAAGTTGGTTTTTGAATGTAACAGAGGAGAGTCGCAAATTCCCAAAACTCAGTAGTTCTCTTCTATCAATAGAAGTCATAAGCCTCTAACAACTATTTGTCGCTGGAGAATAGGAAAATAAATATATGAAAGTTTGGTATGTTGATTAACAAAAATTAAAGTTCGTTAAGAATTAAACCAAAATTGGTTACATTTTGAAGTATTTATTTTTTATTAGAATTTGACATAATTAAAGTAAAATATTTGATTTTAGAAAGATATTTGAACTTATTTTGGTAAAATAAATCCATTAAAAATGTAAAAATAAACTATATATTTAAAAAAAATGGCTATTTATCTTACACGTTGAAATTTGGCAAATTTGGTTTTATGACCTTTTAAATTTCTGTTTTTGGGTAAGATTTGATGGTATCTTTGTATGCGCTGAACAACCAACTGTTTTGGAATTCAAGGTTAAAGAGACGAAGTAAGCGAAAACCCCGATGGGTTCAATGGTGTTGCTCTCTACGACACCTCAATCTTCCATAGCATTATCATCATCTTCTCGCATCCACAACACACTGGCTCAAAGAAACCACATACCTGCTCATGTTTACAAACACCCAGCAGCGATTCTCCTCGAACTCTGCACTTCCATGGAAGAACTTCACCAAATCATCCCTCTCATTATCAAAAATGGTCTCTATGAAGAACATCTATTTCAAACGAAGCTAGTCAGCTTGTTCTGCAGATATGGCAGCTTGACTGAAGCCACCCGTGTTTTTGATTCAATTGAAGATAAAAATGATGCTGTTTATCACACAATGCTTAAAGGGTATGCGCAAAATTCTTCCATTTTTGATGGGGTTTCGTTCTTTTGTCGTATGATGGATGATGGCGTGCAGCCTGTGGTGTATAACTTTACGTATTTGTTGAAGGGTTGTGGTGAGAGTTGTCTTGTTAGGAAGGGGAAAGAGGTTCATGCGCAGTTGATTTTGAATGGTCATGAAGGGGATGTTTATGCTATGACGTGTGTTGTTAATATGTATGCCAAGTGTAGGTTGATTGATGATGCATACAAGGTGTTTGTTAGATTGCCTGAGAGAGATTTGGTGTGTTGGAATACCATTATTGCGGGATATGCTCAAAATGGTTTGGCAGGGAGAGCCATAGAATTGGTGTCACAGATGCAAGTGGAAGGACTGAGGCCAGATCCCATCACGATTATTTCGGTATTGCCTGCTGTTGGTAATGTTGGTCATTTGAGGGTTGGGAAATCTATTCATGGTTATGTTTTTAGGTCCGGATATGAACGTCATGCAAATGTTTCGACTGCATTAGTTGATATGTATTTGAAATGTGGGCCTTTAAGCCTCGGACGCGTTATATTTGACAAGATGTGTGGTAGAAATGTGGTCTCGTGGAACATAATGATCGATGGCTATGTGCAAAATGGTGATTCTGCAGAAGCACTGATGCTTTTCGGGAAGATGTTGGATGATGGATTTAAACCAACGAGTGTGACTATAATGGCAGCACTCCATGCTTGTGCTGATTCAGGTGATCTTGAACGGGGGCAGTTCATTCATCGATTAGTCAATGAACTAGGACTACACCACGATGTTTCGGTTATGAACTCTCTGATCTCTATGTATTGCAAGTGTAAACGGGTTGACATCGCTGCTGAAATATTTGAAAACTTGAAAGGAAGAACCCTCGTCTCATGGAACGCCATGATACTTGGATATGCACAAAATGGTATGGTAATTGAAGCTTTGAATCATTTTCGTCGCATGAAAGTGCAAAACATCGAACCTGATTCATTCACCATGGTGAGCATCATTGCAGCTGTTTCTGAGTTATCAATTTTACGCCAGGGGAAGTGGATCCATGGACTTGTTACTAGAACTTGTTTGGATGGAAATGTCTTTGTGAAGACTGCTCTTGTGGATATGTATGCTAAATGTGGAGCTATTAGAACCGCTAGAAAGTTATTTGACCTGATGGATGAAAGGCACGTAACCACATGGAATGCTATGATCGATGGATATGGGACACATGGATGTGGAAGGGATGCCATTGAATTGTTCAAGAAAATGGAAAATGGAGATGTAAAGCCAAACAATATAACATTTCTGTGTATTATCTCAGCATGCAGTCATTCAGGCTTTGTTGAAGAGGGGATTCGATATTTTTCCATCATGAAGGAAGAATATGAGATCGAGCCTACAATGGATCACTATGGAGCCATGGTGGACTTGCTTGGCAGATCAGGCAGGCTTAATGAAGCATGGGATTTCATTCTAAACATGCCCGTTGAGCCAGAGGTCAACGTTTTTGGTGCAATGTTGGGTGCTTGCAAGATTCATAAAAATGTTGAATTGGGGGAAATGGCAGCAAATAGATTGTTCAAATTAAACCCCAACGATGGTGGGTATTATGTATTGCTTGCAAATATGTATTCTTCGGCTTCAATGTGGGATAAAGTGACTGAAATCAGGACTAAGATGGAAAGAAGAGGGATACGGAAAACCCCTGGTTATAGTTCTGTTGATTTGGGAAATGAAGTTCATACTTTTTATTCTGGCAGCTCGTGGCATTCTCATTCTAAGAAGATTTACGCTTTTCTTGAAACACTGATCGATAGGATTAAGGCTGCTGGTTATGTATCTGATACGGATTCAATACATGATGTAGAAGATGATCTACAAGAAAAAATGGTCAGTACCCATAGCGAGAAGCTTGCTATTGCTTTTGGACTTCTGAATACCCGTCCAGGTACAACTATTCACATAAGAAAAAACCTTCGTGTGTGTGGTGATTGTCATACCGCAACAAAATTCATATCGCTTGTTGAGCAGCGGGAAATTATAGTCCGTGATTTGCATCGGTTCCACCATTTCAAGAATGGGACTTGTTCTTGTGGAGATTATTGGTGACTTGATGACTTGGTGTCTGTAAATTGTTCAGTATATTCACTTCTTGAAATAACAACTCATGCTTGAGGACCAATATGTGGTCAGAAATTCAGAATGAATATAGAGGTATTCCCTTCATTCCTGTAATTAGTCATTTTCATTACATATTCATGTGTTGCATGAACTGAAAGATGGTTTTTGTCAGATATTATACATAGTTAGATAATTAGGGTTCTACTTTCAAGTAATCTAAAGTGTAGCTTTTAATATAGGTTACCTTTTGTATATAAATGATTGTAATCTCTTCTAATGAAATGCAAGATATATATATTTCTTGAATAACTTGCATGGTATCAGAGCCGGTCTTCCGTGGCGGACCCTATCCAATTTGATTTGATATTTCCTCTGTTTTTTTTTTATTTCTCTTTCTGGATAAGCACCAAAACTAACAAGTTTTTAGTCCCTCCTTAAACCAAACCAAATCTTTTTAGTCTGTACCGGTGATCAAGTAGGGTTTTTTTTTAAAGGTATACTTGGAGAACAAGAGACTGTCTTTTTATCTTTCCAGTTTTGTTTTCTTAATATGTGCCTAGTACAGGACATTTATTAGCGAACTAAAGGGGTATTTCTTATCATTATTTTTGCGGTTGGTATTTTTGTATTTCTCAGCATATGACTTAATTGTTTAGCATTTGCATTTGTGGCAGTGAGTGTAGTATATTAGAAGTTTTGCATTCTCTATGATATTCTTTAGATATAGCTGCAATCATTTCGGATATGGTGGATAGGTGGTAACACGTTTCTACAGCAAGACTCCCCTGTAAAAGTTTCGCTCAAAGATAAAATTGACCCTGATGCTTAACTTTAGTTCCGTACAATAGAAATTTGGCCACAAACTCGAATTTCTACTGAAGTGCCTTCCTTATGTTACATATAAACTATACAAGTTCTTTGTTTTTTGTTTTTTTTAACCGTGGGTGTCCGGACAAGCTTGCACGCATCTCGACTAATCCCATGGGGCCCCGAAGAGAACAACGAGGAAAATCCCTAGGCCTAGCCAGTATTTGCCAGTTGAGCTGACCCTTAAGGTGAACTATACAAGTTTTCTTTTGGATATTAAATGTCTAGGTCTTTAAGGTTATGGGGATGAAGATCATGCTAGAAGTGTCGAGAAAGCTTTGTCATACCTCTCCAGCAGATATAAATGATTTTTGTGTTCAACTCATTATCGTATCTACTGATTTCATGAAATGTCATTCAGAAGAAGCTCCTGAAACATCTGAGGCATTTCCTTGTTACTTATCATCTAACTTGTGGCATGCAACTACATAATCTTCTAGTTATACAGTAATACATCTTCTGGACATTATCAAGGCTCAACAGACATTGTGTTTTTACTTGCTTATTTTATTTTTGGTTTCAATTGGTGGGTTTATGATTGAGGGCCCAAGAATTTTGGAAAATCTGATTTATGCATATAATCATAATTTATTTGCTGTTCAAGATTTGTTTTTCATTTGTTTCCTTTACATCAAAGTGCTGTAAATATCACAGTTAACTCTACCCTATGATATCCAAAGACTGTATAAAGCAACTAAAGATACTGCAGCACTTTATTTGGCATGTGGTGTGGACACCTGAAAGGTCTTTTGCTGCCTCCTTAATTATGAGATGGTGTTACTCCTATTGTAAAGGTAAAATTGTCATTTAGTTAATTAATAAGTGTAATAATTACACATTTCTAAAACTTTGTGCCTTTTTCATTGTGGACATTTATTATATGTTGACGAAACTCCAATTTGTCACAGGCTTCTGTATTTGTGCAATCTCATGTTCGTGCTACTGTAGGATTGATGTGGCTGCTGAGTTCTTCTGCACCAATCAGTTGGCTGAAGAGAATGATTCAGTTCAAGGAGAAATCACAAAATGTGGCATGATTTTATTGTATGCAACTCAATCTCTACAATTCATCATTTCGTCATTTCCAAATTCCAGTTGAACTTAGGCATAAATTCTCTATGTTTACCTTAGACGGTTACCAAAATAAGAGTGATGCAAAAAATGCAGTATGTGCTTGGGAAGTCTTGCTCTATTTTCCTTTCACTAATAGCCTTCCCTTGCATTTTGCTATTCTTCAATTCAACTTGATCCTTTGAAACGATTTTTTGTTTTTAACAAAAGGCAACAAATATGTCGGGGTTGCACTTTTGACCTATCCCGTGTAAGTTTTTGTAAATGGTTTGGCAAGATTGTGTGGTGTCTAGGCCAGCCCGTCTGAGTTTTTGATTATGTATTGGCATGCTCACGACATGTACAAGTGGTACCTGCGTTCTAGATCAATACAAGATGTTTAGTAAGCTCAATATGTGTATTCAACGACTGTTTTAAGTGATTAGATGCACATATGGCTTGTGTAGGTAGCATTGCAAGGAGAACCAGATAATGTGGCGAGTTTCATGTACTTTGAAATCGGAATACATACAATAGTATCGTTTTAATATTTTTAGTTGTGTCATGGTATTTCAAATATCTTGCAGTATTTTCAGATGTCATGTTTACAAAAATATGATGTGAGCATGGTATGTGTTTGAAGTTTCTGAATGCATGTTGAATGTTTACGGTACAAGTATGTTATGCATGAAATGATGAAAATATGTCGGTACGTGTGTGACCGTGTGGTCATTATCTGGGATGATGGTTGAGTTGGATGGGGCATCACAAAGACGCACAATGTAGTACATGTATCGTCAGGGGTACCTCTGTATTCAGTTCTGTTTGGTTCGAACCAGTACAAGTCGCAGTCACTATAATTGGTTGGTTCAGTTGTGTTAGTTGATCCCAGCACCATGCCATTCAACCATTTAACTTTAAGATGATGAAATTCAAATTTCTCCTAAATTCTCTCAAACTTTGACTCTCATCCATCCCTAAAACAGCCGGGAAGGATTAGAGAGAAGCAGTGTTCTAGAACAGAAGCGAGAGGCAGCTGTGAGTGTGAGAAAAAGAGAGCTAGGGTAGCCGGGGGGGACTGCGTTTCTTGAACAGCAAAATGGAGCATATTTTTCTTTTGGGTTTTCCTTTTCATCATTGATATTGTAGGCAGCCACGAGGGGAGTTCTCTCATCGATTCCAGCAACCGTAGGTAAGCATTAATCCTTTTTCCGGTTTTTTTACCTGTTTTATTACAGGTAACAGTAAGGAACAGTTGTAAGTTTCTAGGATTTGTTTTGGGCATCTGTGAAGTAGAGGGTTAGGGGGTTTGATTAGTTGTTTCTTTTGTGGTCAATTTGCAGCCATAACAGAGAAAAGGGAGGGACGATAGCCATATACGCATTTGAGAGACAGGTTTATCAAGAGAAATGCATTTAAATATTGAAGGAACGGATTGGAAAACTATTCCCACATCTTATTTATCATTGGAAAACTTGCTATGCATGAATGATTGAAGAAACTTGTGTTGTTCCAAGTGTTCTGAAAACAGGAAAACGTGCATGGATCTCTTAAGATGGTAACAATAGGAAAGGATGATTTATTTATCATATTAATACATGATTTATTCATAGGAAACCAATATAACAAATTAACAATATTGTCAAGCAGGTTTGCTTTACAAGAAGTTTTTTATCCCAGAATTGATCATTTAAGGAATGGCAATGCGAAGCATCTTGAGGACTACTCTGTTTCCAAGTAAGTTCTTTTAAACCATTTTCTTTGGTGATGAAAGAAAAACTCAGAATTTGTTACAGACTGGGAGCATGGGAATGTGTTTTGGTATTGGGTGCATGTATGTATTTGTGATAGAAATACCCATGGTTAGATTACATATATAATATCTGCAACCCATCATATCGTATAATATTCAAACAAACATAATATCTGCAATAACTTTTACATATTCGTGGAATTGGTTAAAAATATTTTGGTCCATAAATGGTAAAGGTAGCTCTGAATCAGGCTCTACAACCGTTCCCACTATTCAAGATTTATCTGTATCAACTAGGCATATACCCGCGCGATGCAGCGGAATGTGAGTAAAAAACGAGCAATTAATGCTACTTACTTATAGACATGTCATCAACAATCAACCATGATCTAAGAATCACAACTTATGAAACACTAAACCCTAAACCCATAAAGATATTCAATAATTAGTTTATATTACAATTATTGACGAAAAAAAATTATAATGATATAATTTATAATAAGAATGAAAAGTATTTTACGATTATATATTTTTAATATGCTAACGGTGGAAAAAAATAAAACGTATGGATAGAAAACAAATTAATTCGTAGATATTCATTATATTTAATAGTACGGTTAAATTAAAAAACATTCAATATTGAGTTCGTTTTGAAGGTATTGACGAGACGATTATTATGGTATAATTTGTAGAAAAATGAACGTATTTTTCATTGCATTTTTGTTCATATACGATTATTTGTCTTAAAATGATAAGGGTGTAAAATGAAAAATGAAAAAACAAGGGATATAAAGTAAATTAAATAATTAATTATAAGGGTGTTAAATGTAACATTTAATTTTAACGATTTCCAATTCCCTCTCAGGATTCCTTTATTTTATTTTTAATTCATAGTTACAGTTTTTATCCCTGAACTTTTTTGATAAATTTACGTTATATCTTTTAGTTTTACATTTTATATTTTACATTTTCATTATATTAACACATATAAGCATATATTAACTAAAATACATTAAAAAATAAATTTTGATTTTAACAAGTTACACCATTATAATCGTCTCGTCGATACCTTCAAAATGAGCCCAATATTGAATATTTTTTTGATTTAATTATGTTATTATATGTCATATATTATACATTGGTTAATCGATTTTTTTAAAAAAGAGAAAATGCATTACATCAAACGTAAGTTTTAACATCAAGATAATAAACATAATAAATATATTGCGTATTTTTTTATTTCAACAGATTCCAGCTTTGATTATTCATTTAAATCAACATATTCACGAGTACGAGTACACTATATATTATTCATTCACATCTAATCTACGTTTGTATGGGATAATCCACGACATTGCATCTAGAAGTGCATGATGTGTCCAATGGTGTATGAGTGTGGGCATTGGGTAATCTTCTTTTAATACCCAGTTCATCCATTAACTCTACGCGGATAGTGTCCCATGCATCTTCATGACCACCGAAACAAGTAGATATGACTCGAGATCAACAAATTTCATCGCCTAATACATATTGTACTTGTGCGATGTATGGATGAAATAAACTCGGGATTTGATCAAGATATGGAGTTGGAGGGGGGGGTGTCGTTGGAAGTAGGGGCTATGCCTCGCTGATTCTTTATGACCAAAATCTTCGGAGTTGATAAATGTTGGCGCGTTAGAATAATTGCGTCTACGAGGGTCTTCAATAATATTTTTCTTTATTTCAAATAAATTACTTTACTTTATTTCAAATAATATATATATATATATATATATATATATATTATATATATATATATATATATCGAATGATTCTGTTTTCATTGATCGACATGTGATATCCCAAAATAATCGAAATTTGTGATATCCACAATTAATCACATGTGATATCCACAATTAATCGACATTTGTGATATCCACAATTAATCACATGTGATATCCACAAAATACAACGTAATTATGTATGTTAATGTGATATGTTAAAACGTATTTTTTAACATATTTTTAACATATAATAAAATAATTAAATCAAAAAATATTCAATATTGGACTCATTTCGAAGGTATCGAAGAGACGATTATAATGGTGTAACTTGTTAAAATTAAAAATTATTTTTTTAACGTATTTTAGTTAATATATGCTTATATGTGTTAATATAATGAAAATGTAAAATGTAAAACTAAAAGGTATAAAATAAATCTATCAAAAGAGTTCAGGGACCAAAACTGTAACTACATGTATCAATAACTACTTTCAAGAACTACTTTCAAGAACCGTTTAAGCCCTTTAATATATAGTATAGATTATACATTAGGGTTGGGTTCCGGTGAGAAGTTGAATTAACGGTGAGAAACGTGAGAAGTGGTTATCAACTGTTGGATGAGAAATGGACGCACATTAGGATGAGATGCACCGAGATGCACCAGATCAATGCCTTTCTAAGCCGCAATTCATGGGAGGGCTTGAGATTAAAAGAGATCAACGGTTCAAATCCACTTCTCACCGTTAACTCAACTTCTCACACGATTCTTCGCCTTATACATTATATCTTTAGTTGATCTACTTGAGGCCCTGAAGAGAGCCTTACTGACAGCCTGAAGCAAAATTGATAGATTTGTGGAAGTTTACACGCAAATAAATTTAACCATCAGTATAAATAAGTATATTTAAGTTCAGTTCTTCTTGCCTTGTAAAACCCTATGTAATCAAGTACACCAAGATCCGGTGATATAATCCCTTCCATCTGAAATACAAGAACAATGGATCCTTTAAGGTTTGCTAAGAGATCTGATCCGATTAAAAGAATATTGGACTATAATCGAGAACACACACAATGAGGGGTTGCCCTTGTTTGGGTTGTTCTGAATGAAAATTTGTAACATATTTTTTTTGCAACTACGTGAGGCTGGGAAATTACCAACACCAAGTTTGCTGGCCAGAGATGCTATTTCTCCGTTGTGGCTGTTATGAAGAAAATAATGTTAGTTTTCTCCAAGTTTCATCATACAGTGGTTAGTATATGTAAGAATAACTAGTACTCTTTTTTTATGTATAAAACTAGGAGGGTGAACCCTCTATATATACAAGACAGAAACCCTAAAGGACACCTAGACAAGGCCCATGGGTTGTAGACCAATATACACTAAATATACAATTAACACTCCTCCTCAAGTTGGAGCATAAATGTTAATCATGCCCAACTTGTTACAAATAAAATCTATTTGAGTTTTCCGGAGAGGCTTGGTGAGGATCTTCGCAAGCTGAAAGTCTGTCTTAATTTGAATTGGTTGAATGGATGGAGGGTCTGCTTGTGTGCCTACAACTCGATCTCTGATAAGATGACAGTCAACCTCAATGTGCTTCGTCCGCTCATGAAATACTTGATTTTTTGCTATATAAATAGCTGATTGACTATCGCAGTATAGCCGCATCAAGTTATTAGAAACTACACCGAGCTCTATGAGAAGACGACAAACCCATATCATTTCTGATGTAACATCTGCCATGGCTCTATATTCTGATTCAGCACTAGATCTAGATATTGTGTGTTGCTTCTTACTCTTCCACGATACAAGATTTCCTCCAACAAATACACAATACCCGGTAGTAGATCTTCGAGAGATCGAACAACCTGCCTAATCTGCATCTGAAAAACCAGATATCCGACCATCTCCTTCTTCTGTAAAAGCACCTACAAGACAATGCCCCTGATCAGAATATAAGATGCCAAGACCTGGTGTGGTCTTGAGATATCTCAAGACACGAAGAGCAGCATCCCAGTGTCTAGTGTATGGAGCAGCCATGAATTAACTCAGGACACTGACGGTAAAGGAAATATCTGGTCGTGTGACTGTTAAATAATTAAGCTTCCCGACCAATCTTCTGTAGCGCTCAGGATCCTTCATCGGATTCCCGTCCTCTAGAAGGAGCTTCCTTGTAGGAGGCATTGGAGTATCAACGGGCTTGCAACCCAGTAAGCCACTTTCGGTCAACAAATCAAGGACATACTTCCGTTGATAGAGAAGTATTCCTTGTGGAGAGCGAGATACCTCTATGCCAAGGAAGTACCGAAGTCGACCTAAGTCGCTTATCTGAAACTGCGACTGAAGAAACTGTTTGAGTTTGGTAATCCCGACCTCATCATCCCCTGTAATTATGATGTCATCAACATAAACCACTACAATAATCCTTTTGCCCTGCTGGTGTCTAAAGAACACAAAATGATCAGATGCGTTGAGAACCATCCCAAATTCTCCCATAACACTAGAAAATCGACCAAACCATGCCCTGGGAGACTGCTTAGGACCATATAAAGAACGGCGTAATCTGCAAACTTTCGAGGCCTCCTCCTCGACAATGAACCCAAGTGGTTGCTCCATATATACCTCCTCCTCAAGAACACCATTAAGAATGGTGTTCTTGACATCAAGCTGATGGAGCGGCCAATGATGAATGGCAGCAAGGGCAATACAAATACGGACAAACGGCATTTTAGCAACCGGTGAGAAAGTTTCATCATAATCAATGACGTATGCCTGAGAATACCCTTTAGCAACTAACCGAGCCTTCAGGCGATGTAGGGGGTCATCCGGGTGTAGTTTAACTGTAAATACCCAACGACAACCAACAATACGTTTTCCCGGAGGAAGTGTTTCAAGATCCCAGGTATGATTAACCCGGAGAGCCCCTAACTCGTCTTCCATAGCCTGTCGCCATCCTGGGTGAGCTAGAGCAGTCGTCACATCTCTGGGAATTGGGTAGGAATCCAGGGTGCTGGTATAGGCTTTCGACTCGGGGGATAGGTGAGAGTAGGCAACATAATCCTGAATAGGATAACGGGTGTAGTGTCGAGGTTCTTTGCGAAAGGCAATAGGTATATCGGTAAATGGTGCTCCAGGAGGATCATAGATAGGAACATCAGGTGTAGGAGAGGTGATATTAGGTATGGTTATTGCTGGTAAGGGTGTATCTGGTAACGGTGTGTCAGGCTCATTTGTGGGAAGTGGAACTGAGGATGGACCAGAATCATGGTTCGGTTGTGAATTAAGAGGCTCTGTTGTTTGATCCTTATGTCGTCGAGCATATGTGAAAAGTAACGGCGGAGGTGCTGCCGGTAGGTCCGTGGTAGCAGGAGTCGGAGCGTCTGAGACCGGAGGAACAGATGGTACAGCGGACACAGGAAAAGTGGGAATAAGGTGAGAGTCGGGTATGTCAAGATCAGGGAATGGATCGGAAATGGGATGGGAATGTTCGAGGAAGTAAGGGCAAGACTCATGGAAGGTGATATCGACACTAGTAAAGCAGCGGTGAAGAGAGGGACTATAACACCGATACCCTTTCTGGACTCGTGAGTAACCAAGAAAGACACAACGAATGGCTCATGGATCAAGTTTAGTGAGTTGTGGATGATGATCATGAACATAGGCTACGCATCCAAAAATTTTGGGTGCAAGAGGAAAGGGAGTTCCGTTAGGAAGGAGTACAGAAAAGGGGGATTTACCATGAAGGACAAGTGTAGGCATGCGGTTAATCAGATACGCGGCAGTAAGATTCACGCCCCCCTAGAATCGTTTAGGGACACGAGATTGAAACATGATTGTTCGAGCAACATCCAACAAATGGCGATTCTTGCATTCAACAACACCATTTTGTTGGGATTTATATACGCACGAAGATTCATGAAAAATGCCGTGTGTTTTCAATTACGAAGAGAAGTCAGTAGAGAAGTATTCCTTTGCATTATCGGATCGTAAAGTTTTGATTGATGAGTTAAATTGGTTTTGAATATATGAATGAAATTCGCGAAAAATGGTAAATACTTCACGACGAGATTTTAATAAATAAACCCAAGTAGCACGAGAATAATCATCAATAAAAGTAATAAAGTACTGAAAGCCCAAAGTGGACGTTGTAGGGCAAGGACCCCATACATCGGAATGCACGAGTTCAAAAGAAAAAGTGACTCTACTAGACACTCTAGGGGGTAGGGACGTCTGGTGTGTTTACCAAGCTGACATGACTCACAATGAAAATTAATAGACGAAAGTGGAAAGTCCGGTCTCAGTTGTCTCAGAACTGCTGCAGAGGGATGGCCTAGCCGGTAGTGAGCCTCCCTTATACTAGAATAACATATGTTTGTTGTAGGACGTGGAGGTAAGGATAAACGGTAGAGACCTCTTGATTCAAAGCCTGTGCCAATCAGTCGATTCGTCCCCAGTTCCTGAAAAATACAGTGAGTAGGAAAAAAGGTTGCAGAGCAGTTATTTTGTTTTGTAATTTGACTTACTGAACAAAGATGTAACACCCTGAAATCCGGAAATAGCAACTAATTTAAAATTTTCTAAATACACCAATAAATGAATCATCTACAACCACCAATTAATATTTAACCTCGGTACACACATTAATTCTATACAAACAGTCTAAAATAAGGACGGGTGTTACTAAAACCCAATAATGGTCGCTATCTCCAAACTGCGGAAGACTTCACCAAATACTTGCGCTTGTGAAAAACTAAGCACGTCTCCTCATAGAACTGCTAGAACCAAACCCCCATATGGAACCTGATGCACATGCCGACAAATAAAAAGGTTAGGCTTAACGCCTATTGAGCTCAAGAGTTTTCAACATAAATAAATAAATCGTTTAAAATGGAAGGATGCTATTAAATCATACTCTTTCAAAATGATATGCTTCTCTTATGAAAAGGACCTGTTTACCCATAAACATGCATTGTAAACGAAAAAGACGCCAAGTTAATCGCTAACCAAACCAAACTGTTTTAAAGGCGAAGATCCCAATATAAAACGTACATTTCGTAAATTTAGATTTAAACCAAGACTTGCTCCAAATGAGAATAAAGAGGGAACTCCCAATTTTATAAAACGTGGGTAAAATATTATATCTCGAAATACCCAACACGGAGGTAAACATGTTGCACAACTCATAAACCATAGATGAAAATCTATATAAATAAATATTGCCATGAACACGGACAATAGACCCAAAACTCACGCAGTCATAAAATGGAAATAAACCAAATACTGAAACGTAGAAATGACGCGTTTCATTCCAACCTTAATATACGTGGGGAAAACCCAATATTAAAGCCATCATTTATCGTCGACCACATAAAAACCAAAGTTGGTAAAATACGACATTGCCATGTAAAAATACCACGAATCAACGATGAGGAGATCCGAAAATACTGAGAATAGAGAAACACGCAAGTAGGCCGTTCACGCGACTTCCTTGCATGTCCTCTAAACGTTTCCATCTGGGGTGGCGAGAACACGTGAATGGGGCCACCCGTGATGTTATTGGATTTCACCACACATCCCGACATCCTAGTTCCCATGCCACCACCGACATCACAACCTCGGACCGTTTATGCCTCTGGCCTTACTCCGTCGAGTTCCACTTTCAAGGACTTACAGACATGGGTGCCTATCCAATCTAGACGAGTTTCCCCCTCTGCAGCTCGTGCCACTCGTTGTCCACTCGCTAGCAAACCCGAGCGGTCACTAAAAGTAACCCAAAACCTCAGGTCTTACATAACCGACAGACTTACGTGCCTATGGATCCATTACGACACTGTCTAATATTACATGACTCCAAATGAATGACCAAAGCACCCAAAGCATGTAATTCACCAATGACATAAACAATCGTCATCATACTCAAAACCCACATCGGTTATAAATCCGGACAAATGTCCACACGACTCATTTAGTCAAAACCAGGCCCAAGGCCCAACACTTTACGTAAATACCCAAATAAACTGATATAAATATTGGAACCCGTTTGACCATCTAATATGCAAACACGACCAAACGTATAAATAAATAAAATCTCATCGTTGGTTGAGACGAACCATTTTTCCCAAATGAACTCATACCCTTATGTTTTCAAAATGCCTCATAACACAATACCATGCATTTATCCAAAACACAAAATGAACACATTTATACTCAAAATCTACTTCCATAAAATAAATCATTAAGACACCAAAATGTATGATTTAATTATCCAAAATGCCCAAAATCCCAAAGATGTGTGCTAAATGAGTTTATAAAGTTAAACACCTTTAAAATACTCAACTTATCAGCAGTTAACAAAACTTATCAGCAGTTAACAAATTTCATGTAAAACGCTTTAAAATAAACATTTTGGCATATACACCGTTTTCACAAATCAACTTGAACTCACCTTGCTAGATTTGGGCTAAATCTAGATTTTTCCCCCAACTATATCTCCTTTGAAGAACACTTGGATTCTCAAGACAAAACTTCCAAAACCTAATTCCATACATGTTCAACCACAAATAAACATAATCAACCACAAAGAATTGTTACCCAAATCATAAACATGAATACCCCAACTAATAGCGAAACCCTAACTTCCATAACCGAAAAGAATAGAAGATTACCTTAACCCAAGCTTGAATCCACCAACCTAAACACTTCTAGTTCACCAAAATGGTTACAAACCTCCAATCTATGAAAAGAAGCACAAAGGGTGGATGAAACCCTAGAAAACCTTGGTGAAGAAGATGAAATGGGAGAGATGAGGATCTTACCACCACAAAATGCTCTAGTATACTTCAATAGACTTTCAATCTCTTGCTAAATCCTTGAAGAGCTCTCAAAAACGAAACCATAGCAACTTGAATCACCCAAATCGGAGCTAGGATGAAGGAAATATGAAGAAATGAAGTTTGGGGCTGAAAATTGCGATTTTAATCGTCCAGATGCTGCCCGCGAGAGTGACGGCGAAAGTGACAAGGTGTCACTCTCGCAGGGCACTTTCACCGAGAATGTACCGCGGCCGAAAACTTCCCCGATCATTGTTTTGGTCATAACTTCTTCGTTATAGCTCCGTTTTCGCTCCGGAAAGAACCGTTGGACTCGTAATTGAATCCTTCATCCATCTAAACTATAAAATCTAGGATTCAAGCCCAAAATAAAATATCTTATTTTTCCTTAATATATCGGTTTCTGCAATAACTCGAAATGATACCTTTCAAAACTCGGGGTGTTACAAAAGATTATCAGGAAAGTTAGGAACAAACAAAATAGAGGAGAGGCGTATGTAACACCCCGAAATTTAGAATATCGTTATGGTAGTTATCATATTAACTTACCGCGTTTTGGGGATTTATCGTTAAATAATGAATTGATCTGTTCTGGGCATCGTGGGCTGAAAATTGACGAAACTTATTAAATTGGATTTCGGTACAGTGCTCGCGACTGTGCCCGCGATAGTGACAGGGTGTCACAATCGTGGGGCACAATTGCCCCGTTTGTACCGTGAGTCGTGTGGTCCGCGCGACTATGCCCGGCGACTATGCCAAGGGCATAGTCGCATGCCACTATCGCCTGCGGGGGCTGAGAGGTTGTTAAGTCCGAACTTTCACCCATTTCCCCCATTTCTCATTTTCTAATCCCTTCCCATTCTCTCCCAAATCATTTCCTCTCTTCCCCACAAACCCTAACCCATTTTGAGGGTTCATCCTTAAACCACATGATTTTCATCATCTAACTAGTTGGAATCAAGAACCCCAAAATATCTTCATCTCCATCTTTCTCACCAAGCTCTTTGGGGTTTCATCCAACCTTTGCATCATTTGAAGATTTGGAAACTTATGGTTTGTTTTGGTGACCTACATGGGTTCTGGTTGGTGGTTTGGAGTTGTAGTTAAGGTAACTTCTTGTTCTCTTCATTTATGGAAAATTAGGGTTTGGACCAAAATGGAGATTTTGGGGTAATATGTTTGGGGAATGTTTCTATATGGTTGGATATGTTTATTTATGGTTGAAATTTATGGATTTAGGTTTTTGGAGGTTTTGGTTTGGAGGATTCAAGTTTCGTCAAGAAAACTCAAAGTGGGGCAAAATCTAGATTTAGCCTAAATCTAGCAAGGTGAGTTCAAGATGATTTATGAAAACGGTGTACATGCCAAAATGGTTATTTTTAAAATGTTTATGTTTTACACCAAATTGTTAACTGCTGATAAGTTTGAGTATTTGGTTATATTTATCTTTATAAACTCATGAAACATGCATCTTGGGGATTTTAGGCATATTGACATGTTTCTTTGACGTATTTTATATAAATGGAGTTCATTTGATGTAAATGTCATTTACATGATTTTGTTCTTACGTCTATTTGGAAAATGTGCATAACTGTGTCACGAAATATTTTGGGAAATAAGAGTAAATAGTTTATTTGGGAAAATGGTTTGCCTCAAACAATGTTGAGTTTGTGTTATTTTACACTTTTGGGTCGTTGTGTCTTCGTTAGTCGGTTAAACGTGTTTTTAATGTTTACAAAGGCTTCGTTGGTGATTTACGTAAAGTGTTGGACCTTTGGCTCGGTTTTGACTCAATGAGTCGCATGGACATTTGTTCGAATTTATAACCGTCGTGGGTTTTAAGTGTTGACGATTAATTCGTGTCATTGGTGAATTACATGCTTTGGGTGCTTTGGTCATTCTTTTGGAGTCATGTAATGTTAGATAGTGTCGTAATGGATCCATAGGCACGTAAATCTGTCGGTTGTGTAAGGCCTGAGGTTTTGGGTTACTTTTAGTGACCGCTCGGGTTTGCTAGCGAGTAGAAATATATGGTTTGAGCCGCAGAGTTGGAACTCGTCTAGATTGGATTAGGCACCCGGTTGCTCGTAAGATCGCGGGGCGGAACTCGACGGAGTATGGCAAGGGGCAGCAGCAGGTTCGAGGATTGTGATGTCTGTTATGGCATGGGAACTAGAACCGGGGCACGTTGGTGAAATCCAATAACATCGCGGGTGGCCCCATTCACGTGTTCTCGCCACCCAAGATGGAAACGTTTAGATGACATAAAAGGAAGTCGCGTGAACGGCCTACTTGCGTGTTACTCTATTCTCAGTGTATACGGGTCTCTTCACCGTTGATTTGTGGTATTTTATATGGTAATGTCGTATTTTACCAAATTGGGTTTTTATGTGGTCGACGATAAATGATGGCTTTAATATTGGGTTTCCCCCCACATATATTAAGGCTTGAATGGAATGCGTCATTCCTACGTTTTCAGTATTTGGTTTCCTTTCATTTTATGGTTGCGTGAGTTTTGAGTTAAATATAAGTTTACGAAAGACGTTTTATATTGGAATCTTTCTGTAAAACATCTTGGTTTGGTTAGCGATCAACGTGGTGTCTCTTTTGTTTAAAATATATACTTATTGGTAAATGAGTTGTTTCATAAGCAAAGCATATCATTTTGAAAGATTATGACTTTAATTGCATTCTTACATTATAAACGATTTATTTATATATGTTGAAAACTCTTGAGCTCACTAGGCATTAAGCCTAACCTTTTTATTTGTCGGCATGTGCATCAGGATTCCAGTTGGGGGTTGGGTTCTAGCAATGCTTTGAAGATGGAGAGTCTTAGCTAGACGTAAAAGTAAGTAATTGGTGAAGTCTTCCGCAAGTTGGAGATAACGATTGTTATTGGGTATTAGTAGCACCCGTCCTTTTTAGTCTGTATGTATAGATTGTGTACGTGTATTGAGATTGAATCTAAATTGTGGTTGTAGATGATCCGGTTATTGATGTATTTAGAAAATTTTAATTAAGTTGCTATTTCCAGAATTTAGGGTGTTACAACGTAGGTTTGTCGAATTGTTAATGGATCCAATGCTCTGAACTGGGCATGAAGATCCATCAACAATATGAATGGGTG
The DNA here is from genome assembly GCA_954870635.1 of Arctium minus. Taxonomy (NCBI): domain Eukaryota; kingdom Viridiplantae; phylum Streptophyta; class Magnoliopsida; order Asterales; family Asteraceae; genus Arctium; species Arctium minus. The sequence continues at coordinate 52,414,002 of OX941084.1, forward strand.
GATGGAAAGCTTTATGTAGGCTAGAAAGGATACCTTGATTCCTAGTCATGTGATGAGTAACTCCAGAATCAATAACCCAAGATGAATCAAGACCGGAAAACGTACCTGAATTAGCCGAGTTGGCATGCGGAGTAGGGGAGATCGACTAGGAGACTAGGAGTTGCTGGAGTCGGTGATAGTCCTCCTCATTAAGAGTGTAGGCTGGCAATTCGAGCTTTGGGACGAGGAGGTGGTTGAGATCCAGGAGGACGATTCAGATAATTCCACTTCGTGTGTCCGAATTCCTTGCAATAGTTACACTGAATACCACTTCCACGTCCAATACCCTTCTTTGGAAACACATTAGAACCTCGACCAGTACCCCTACCAGTAGAAGTATGCATGGCAGATGTGTCAGTAGTGATTGCATCCGGACCATACATTTCCCGTAATAGATGATACGTGGATGCAACAGAGGATGTAGCGGTAGGGTTGCTCAACAATAAGGGGCGAGCATTAGAGTATTTAGGTGATAAACCAGCAATAAACATCATTACATCCATCTTGTCGTTCCGCTCCTCCTGAATCTTCAAATCAGTAGTGGGTGGAAACATGGTTCGTAGTTCATCCCGAAGTTTTGAGAATCGGGTAAAATAGTCGGTGAATGAAGAGTCACCTTGCTCGCCTCTGCTATATGCTTGGACCACAGAATATACATGAGATAGAGATTCCTTTGCTGAGAAGGATGAGGAAAGATGATCCCACATTTCTTTCACAGTGGGAAAGTTTTGAGCAATGGTAAGTATCTGTGGTTCCATAGCATTCCACAAGGCCATCTGAATTCCACTGTCATCAATATACCATTCCCAGAGAATCGGATCAGGAGGTTGTTTAGTCAGATGATCTGATTTGTCTACACTTGCAAGACCTTTCTGAACGAATAGACTCCAAGAACTCCAATTACTAAAGTCGAGTTTCACAGGAATGCGTAAAACTGAAGCAAAGTTGATTATACCAGGAGCAATTTGACTTCCTGGAGCAGATTCAGTCTTCTTTTCGTCTCCCATTGGACAATTACAGGTTTAAAACAAACCGAGGATTAAAGCGGGGCAGGAGAGTATGATAAAAGAATACCTCAGATGCTTCGGGACTGAAAAATACTACAGATGGTGGCTAATCTGGACGGTGGCGGCAACGACAGATCTGGAAGGCAAAGGCAGCGACAGATCTGGACAAGGATGAGGTTCTGGACAACAGATCTGGACCGGGACAGCGGCGGCGAGACAGCGACGACAGATCTGGACGGGTAAAGTAGATTTGGACAGAGGCAGGTAGGGTTTCGACGATGGCGGCTAGGGTTTCGGCGAGTTCCGGCAATGACGGCTAGAGTTCCGATGGCGACAACGATTAGGGTTCCATTAGGGCTCTAATACCATGTAAGAATAACCAGTACTCTTTTTTATGTATAAAACTAGGAGGGTGAACCCTCTACATATACAAGCCAGAAACCCTAAAGGACACTTAGACAAGGCCCATGGGCCATAGACCAATATACACTAAATATACAATTAACAGTATATAGCTTGAATAATGTTTTTAAGGCTTAAAGCATAACATATTGGATATGATAATAGAGTGAAGTTGAGTAAATCTATGGCCTTTTTGGAGTCATGTTCAATAGTTATACTGTATATGAGGAAAGTTCCGTAGGAACCCAAAATTGATTAGGAACCCGAGAATCGTCCACAGTACTATGTTCCCCTCGTCAGGATGAATATTCATCATGAATAACACATTCATGATGAATAACACGTCCATATTTCTGATGAATATGCCATGTGTCGTGATGTGACAATTATCAGGTTCAATCAATTTTAGGTTCCTAACGGAACTTGTCCCTACGGTATATATTATATCATTTGTCGTAATATATGATTCTTTGTTCATAAATATGCTTCATGCATCACAAGTCTGTAGTCAGGATGCTTAGAAATGCACTATAGGATGATGATATTAGATGGGAACCTTACAATAAGCACCATATGATGATGGTTTTACATGGAACTCCATTTCCTTCATTCCACTAGGCACCTGCTGCTCTATTAACTCACCCTGCTAAGTAGGGCTGTAAACGAACTGAACGTTGAGTGAACCGTTTGTGAACCGTTCGGCGAGAAGTTCGTTTATGTTCGTTTATTTAATAAACGAACGAACATGAACAAGTTTTTTTCGTTCGTTTAACTAAACGAACGAACATGAACAAATGTCTCGTTCGTTCATTTATGTTCGTGAACGTTCGTTCATTTATGTTTGTGAAGGTTCGTTCGATTATGTTCGTTTACGTTCGTTAAGGTTCGTTTACTTATGTTCATTTATGTTCGTTAATGTATTTTACGTTTATTTACATTTATTTACAAACAATAATGTATTAACCACTAAGTAATAATTATAAAAATAGCTTTAACTAATATTAATTAATAATGATACAAAAAAGAGTTTACATTTTTAGATGAAAAAAGAAGTTAAAGAAAACTGATTTGTTTTTGGAATATGGCCATTGATTCCCTTATATACATGCTTTGGTGTTTTTTATTTCTATAAAGCTTCGATGTGGGATAACCTCTTGTGCTTTTACTTTTTAAATCTAGAAATTCCTGATTTCCTTCCCATATTCCCATCCCACATCGGTGGGATTTACATTCTCTTCCTTTCATCTCTACTTTATATATAAACCTCATCCTATCCATTTTCTTTCATTTAGACACTCAACCGTGGATTGAGCCTTTTGGCTTAAACCCTTTGGCTTGAGCTCAAGTGTCTCTTTGGTGTACCCCTATGTTCGTTTAATGTTCGTTTACGTTCGTTTAAAATGTTAACGAACGAACATGAACTAACACGAACAAACCATTTTTCTAAACGAACGAACACGAACACACAAATTTTTGTTCGTTTACTGTTCGTGTTCGTTCGTTTGTTCGTTTAAGTTAAACGAACGAATATGAACAAGCCCTTGTTTGTGTTCGTTCGGTTTGTTTACAACCCTACTGCTAAGTGGAAGAAAAAGAAAATGCTCTTGGTTCATGAGTCTATCATGGATGTGAAGATCAATGTTGAGTGCCTGCCAAGGCCCAATAGTTCTTCAAATAGGTAAGAGTGTACTATATGTTTTCTATCTCTTGCATATGGATTGAAAAATGATAATAAGCCATTATCTTGTGCTATTAAATATGTGTGTGGCACTTATGGTGTTATCCAAAATAAATTCATTTTTTTTCAGTTTACGGTTATGGTCAATCACTCTTTATGACGATCATTTTTTTTTCTTTTTTCTTGTGCAACTGTTATTAAGAAGAAGGATGAGATTGAGAGGGTTGCTAAGGCAAATCGTTGAAGAAGATTTAATGTTAGGGTACTTGGTTTTGGTTGCTAAGTTTTCATATTTCTTGAAAAACGCCTAGTTATAAGAAACTATTGGTTATTCTGTTACGAATTTTGAGTTACAAAGTTACAAATATGTATTTCATCTTGATTACGTTTTGTGTTTCAGCTACTGGAAACAGGAAAAAGCAAGAAGAAAGTTCTTCGAGTTAACAAAGACAGATTTATTAACAAGATTTTTCTTCGAGTTAATAGAGACAGATTTATAAGCAAGATATTTAGCTGACATGGTTCCTTGTTCATAAAGAAATTTTACATTTTTGTGCAGCACACAACTAGTAACTAGGGAAATGGGCAAATGTAATGCCCCTTAGCTGAAGTGTATTTACATTATGTTGTTAAGTTGACTTGTTGGAATCGATATGTTTAATTCCAATATTTCAGCTTGTATTGGATTCATTCCCAGATATTACCGATGTTCAAGTATTTCTCACTATTAAATATTATCAAGTTATTTAAGTCTTTTGTTGCGATGGTTGTAGACTGTTTACATTCTTATCCAATGTTTTTATGATGTTTAGTATACGCCATGGCCCAAGGAAAATAGGATGTGACATGAAAGGTGTTTTGTATCTCTATCGTGATAGCTTCCTATCCAAATGTCGGCACGATAGTCCTCTTGTAGCATCATCTTCATCGCTTAACTCTGAAAGGTATCTTCACTATAAACCCAATTGTGATTGTTGGGGCCAACTTGTGTTCGATTTGTCTGTACACCGCCTCATTGCGTCGGTGCAAGATTTTGTCACCTGTCGTTTCATGGTGGAATTTCCTTGCACTATTAGGGGGCATTTGGTTCGCAGAATGATTTATGAAGGAATAAAATATGTCTAAGGAATTGGAATCTGGAAGGAATTGGAATAAAATGTTATCAAGTTTGACCAAGTATTTGGTTGGCAGGAATGGAATGTAATCAGTCAAATGAATTGGAATCTGTCTGTTTGGTTTGCAAAAGAATTGGAATGGAATTATGAAAAATGACAAAAGTACCCTTTCTTTTTATTTTTATTTTTTTAAATGCAGAGAGAGGGGGGGGGGGGAGGGGGGAGAGAGGAGAGAGAGATTGTGAGAGAGGGAGCAGGTAGAGAGTGGGGAGAGAGAGGAGAGAGAGGAGAGAGGAGATAGATAAAGATATGAGAGAGATAGAGAGGAGTGTAACACCCTCGAAAACGAACAGAGCAACTAATTTAAAACTTCCAAATTATACAACAAAAAGGATATAAACTATTTTACAATCATCACTTGAGACACCTCAAAAGAATAATGGATTTAACTTTAACAACTAAAAGGTCGAGTCTCGCATAATGACTGAACAAAGTCGGGTGTTACTAAAACCCCAAAGAAACAGTTGCTCTTATCAACGACTAACGCGGAAGACTTCATCAAGCTACTCACCCTTGTACAAACTCTTAGCACACAACACTTCACCAAAAAGCTAAAACCTCTTCCCCCATCCGGAACCTGATGCACATGCCGACAAATAAAAAGGTTAGACTAACGCCTAGTGAGTTCAAGAGTTTTCAACATATAAAATTTAATCATTTAGAAAGGAAGAATGCGAATAAAACCATAATCTTTAAAAATGATATGTTTCACTTATGAAAATGACTCGTTTATCAATAACGATGCGCTTTGTACGAAATAGACACCGAGTTATCTGTTAACCAAACCAAACTGCTTTAAAGACGAGGATCTCACCTATGAGACGCAATTATGTAAAGTAAATCGGAACTTGCTAAAAGTAAAATAGAGGGCGGACTCCCAATTTTATAAAACACGGTTAACACATTACAACTTGAAATACCCAACACGGTGAAACGTGACACACAACTCATAAATCATAGATGAAGATCTATATAATTAAATATCGCCATGAACACGGCTTTAAACCCAAAACTCATACGACCATAAAATGGACGAGAATGAATACCGACACATGGAAATGACGCGGTCCATGTGAACCTCAGTATACGTGGGAAAAACCCAATATTAAAGCCATCATTTGCCGTCAACCACTTAAAAACTCCTTTTGGTAAAAATACCACATTACCCAAATAAAATACCATGAATCAACGATGAGGAGATTCGTAAACACCGAGAATAGAAAACACGTAAGTGGGCCGTTCACGCGACTTCCTTGCATGTCCTCTAAACGTTTCCATCTTGGGTGGCGAGAACACGTGAATGGGGCCACCCTTGATGTTGTTGGAGTTCACCATGTATCCCGGACTTAGTTCCCATGCCATACCAGACATCACAACCTCAATCCGTTTTACTGCCTCTAGCCCTACTCCGTCGAGTTCCACCCTAAGGACTTACGGATACTAGTGCCTATCCAACCTAGACGAGTTACACCTCAACGGCTCGTGCCGCTTATTGCCTACTCGCTAGCAAACACGAGCGGTCACTAAAAGTAACCCAAAACCTCTGGCCTTACAAGACTGACAGAACTTACGTGCCTATGGATCCATTACAACACTGTCTAACGTTACATGACTCCAATTGAATGACCAACGCACCCAAAACATGTAACTCACCAACGATACGAAATTAATCGTCATCTCAGTCAAAACCCCCACTGGTTATGACTCCGGAAAAATGTCCACACGACGCATTTAAATCAAAACTGAGCCAAAGGCCCAACCCTTTACGTAAATCTCCAACGAAAGCCTTTGTACATTAAAAACACGTTTAGCCGACTGACAAAGACACAACGATCCCAAAAGTATAAACAACTCCAAATCAACATTGGTTGAGGCAAACCATCTTCCAAATAAGGACCATTTTACCCTTACATTTCCCAAAATACCTCTTGACACATTAATATGCATTTTCCCAAATAGTTGTAAGTGCATAATCATATAAAGGACATTTATCTCAAATGGACTCCATTTAAAAAATATGCATAAATGAAGCTTCTCAAACATGATTTATTTGACGAATGCCCAAACTCACACATATGCATGTGACACAAGTTTATAAGATGAGATATAACCAAATGCCCAACATTTATTAGTAGTGAACAATTTGATGCAAAGCATAAATACTTTAAAATAACCATTTTGGCATGTACACCGTTTTCATAAATCATCTTGAACTCACCCTTGCTAGATTTAGGCTAAATCTAGATTTCCCCCCAACTAGAGCTCCTTTGAAGAACACTTGGATTCTCAAGACAAAACTTCCAAAAAACCTAAATCCATACATATTCAACCATAAATAAACATAATCAACCACAAAGAATCATTTCCCAAATACATGAACACCTCAACTAATACCGAAACCCTAACTTCCATAACCGAAGAGAATTAAAGATTACCTTAACCCAAGCTTGAATCCACCAACCAAAACACTTCTAGTTCACCAAAATGGTTACAAACCTCCAATCTATGAAAAGAAGCACAAAGGGTGGATGAAACCCTAGAAAACTTGGTGAAGAAGATGAAGAGGGAGGGATGCGGAGCTTACCACCACAAAATACTCTTGTATACTCCAATAGACCTCCAATATCTTTCTAGATCCTTGAAAAGCTCTCAAAAACGAAACCGTAGCACTTTGAATCACCCAAATCGGAGTTAGGATGAAGGAGATATGAAGGAATGAAGTTTGGGTGTTGAAAATCGGTTTTAAGCTCGTCCAGGGGGTTTCGCGACTTGTCTCGCGATCTTGGGTCGCGTCATAAGTCGTCCGCTTCCCCTGGTTTTCTTCTCGATACTGTTTTGGCCATAACTTCTTCGTTATAGCTCCGTTTTCGCTCCGGAAAGAACCGTTGGACTCGTAATTGAATCCTTTATCCATCTAGACTATAAAAATCTAGGATTCAAGTCCAAAACTAAATATCTTATTTTTCCTTGAAATATCGGTTTCTGTATTAACTTGAAGTGATACCTTTCGGAAATCGGGGTGTTACAATCCTCCCAACCTTGAAAGAAATTTCGTCCTCGAAATCTGGCACCGATCAAACACCCAACGTCTCCCTTAGCGAGGTCACTCGGTTCTATACCCAAAAGGAATGCCTACACGATACCTTTCCCCGTGTACGAAAACGATCACAACTCCATTTCACAGTCCGATGTATTTTACCGATGACGAGACGAACATCGAGTCCTTATCAACCACCTTCTTATCCTTAAGATCTCGGTTGTTTCCCAACCTTGGGTTGCACATATCCCCTCAAGAATAGTTCCACCAAGAATGCTCCCAAGCGAACTCATCCCTTAGGCATTTAATTCCGTCCCATTAAGGTCTCCTCAATAGTCGATTTCTACTTAAGGTTTACCTCGACATTCTAAACCCAAATCCTCGATAATCCATACTATAAAGGATTCATCGTCCCCTTCCTTGACGATATTGCCTAACACTAGTTAGTTTCGATCCAAACATAACATTCGATCCGTTCCTCAATTGACGCGACACGACATTGGTGGACAACGGATTACCCCAACTACACGGTTACTCAATTCCCAGAGTGCAGTCAAGCATCGGTCGACGAATCAGTGAAACCTTGTTGATTACAGAATTACCGAAGATCAATTCCTAATTTCCATCATCTAATCTTCTCAAGGTTATCACTTAAATTGTTGTCGCACCGGTTTCATCGGAAGTACAATGAAGCATCCCAACGGTTATTATCCTCAAATCGAATGTCGACACTTATGTTCAAAACTTTTACACCTCAACCGTGGATATACCACCATAAATTTCCTTCCATATTTTACACCGATGATTCAAAGTTGACACCTATCATGATACTAAATTCCGACAAACGAATCACCATAATTTCCTTATTCCTTAAGACCTACCCGGATGGTACACATCCGACCCATCGACTCCTATCATACCGAAGTCAAACAACCACCCAAAGATTTATCCCGAAGGTTTACCGAAGCAGAAATATCACCACTTAAATATCTAGGAAAATACACAATTCTACTACTTCAATTATTCGCGCGTGTACCAATTCATAAATTGGGATCCAAAATTCGGACTGACCACGGATCGGATAATCCGACGCTTCATTTCCCAAGGACTCCTTAGTTCCTTAATTACAACTCCTTTCACGACAGGGGTTTAAATCTATAGGTCTAATGAGTTCAAGGTTTTCAACAACTATGCCAATTTAAACCTTTATGGAACTTTCAAATACACAAGCTTTATAACAATTGCTTTGTGCGGTAAAATCCACTACCGATCACTCGATAGGTTGAAAATTGATCACCGACGCTACACGTATAAAATCATTTCCAAAATTTGTTTGATCAACATTTTCGTAAATAAAATGGTAACAACAGGTGTGCAACAAAATTTACACTATAAATATGAAAATTAATTCCTGCACCACAACACGTGCAATAACTGTTTGTATAACCCTAAATGAGGACTTCACAATTTTTATCTTTAAAATTTTTCTTCTCTAACCAAAAACGTTATGGCATAAAATTCTCCACAAACCCCATATGCATCAGTTTATTCCTCAAAGCTCGGTAGAACGATGAGAAAGCAATTAAATTCCAAATCGAGTTTAAAACTTTGAGCCGTATCGATGAACACATTTGACCAAAATAATAACTACAACGACATGAATACCTCTAACTCGCTTAATGCATTGCGGAAAATTTTTAACAGCAAAATCAATAACTGAGATAATATAAGTCGTTTATATGCTTACTCACACCAACAATATAATTTAAATCCAAATGCAAAAGCGTACCACGATTTACAATTTTATAAACCCGAAAGAGAAAGACATAAGGTTTTGAAACTTCCCAAAAGAGCACATGGGACGAAATTTATTAACAGAACCTATAAGTTAACGTACACAATAAAGCATGCATACACGTTACAAGACTTATTTATGCGACGCAAAATTTCGTAAAATAGGACACAATAAAACCCGACCGAATTTTTAATAAATCCCATTAATGCTTAAAGCAAGCGACGTCAAAGTTTCCATTTCCCAACATAAAAATATAAGACAACAATAAGGAGTTAGGATGAAGGAGATATGATTTTGTGGTGGTAAAATTTCCATTTACCACCACAAAATACTCTTGTATACTCCAATAGACCTCCAATCTCTTGTTAGATCCTTGAAAAGCTCTCAAAAACGAAACCGTAGCACTTTGAATCACCTAAATCGGAGTTAGGATGAAGGAGATATGAAGGAATGAAGTTTGGGTGCTGAAAATCGGTTTTAAGCTCGTCCAGGGGGTTTCGCGACTTGTCTCGCGACCTTGGGTCGCGGCATAAGTCGCCCGCTTCCCCTGGTTTTCTTCTCGATACTGTTTTGGCCATAACTTCTTCGTTATAGCTCCGTTTTCGCTCTGGAAAGAACCGTTGGACTCGTAATTGAATCATTTATCCATCTAGACTATAAAATCTAGGATTCAAGTCCAAGACTAAATATCTTATTTTTCCTTGAAATATCGGTTTCTGTATTAACTTGAAGTGATACCTTATGGAAATCGGGGTGTTACAAGGAGGGAGAGGAGAGAGATAGAGAGAGGAGAGAGAGAGGGGAATGAGAGGAGATAGGTGAGAGAGAGATTGTGAGAGAGGGGAGAGAGAGGAAAGAGATAAAGATAAGAGAGAGATAGAGAGGAGGGAGAGGAGAGAGAGTAAAGAGAGGAAGGAGAGGATATAGAGAGAATAGGAGAGAGAGAGGAGAGAGAGAGGAGAGAGAGGAGAGAGAAGAGAGGAGAGAGAGGAGAAAGGAGAGTGAGGGTTTTTAGAAAAGGTAAGAAGGGTATTTGTGACATTTTGAGAAAATCTAATGGAATGAAATTCAATTCCATCCATTTTAAGAAGGAATGACCAAATCCATGATTAAAGGAATTCATGGAATTCAATTCCATTCCATTGGTAACCAAACAGCAGGATGAAATTTAGTCGATGAAATTGACCATTCCAATTCCATCAGATTCCGACGGAATCAAGCGAACCAAACGCCCCCTTAGTAGATTGCCAAATTTTACTTTGTGCTTTTTGTTTCCATCAACTACGACAAGATTATCGTTTTCTTAAACAATCGCTTTACGGTTGTGGTTGATAATAACTTTGTAATTTTGGGATACGATTGATGGGTTAGAAGACGAACCGACGTTGCTAGCACCTTGGTATGATGTCATTATTGAGAATACTGAAAAGTTCGAAAATACAAGAATACAGAAAGTATATGAATACGAAAATTACAATTATACAAAGTGCTTATGCTATCCACATATGTGCTTGTGCCCACTAGGAAATGTACTCCAGGTTGTCGGCGAAGCCTACATTCATGATTTGCCATGAAATTAGTTTGGATGAAACCCGGGATCACTCATTTCCAAAAAATATGATTTATGTTGATACAAACTATATATAGTAAATCACTACAAACTATTTAGAAATAAAAAAAATGCTAAAAACAAAAAAGTATATTTATTAGACACATTTTGATAGTTATCCGATCCTAGATCGGGCCTTATCGAGCCTTCCATTATGTCTTGACGGCCACATTGACCGAGTATAACCGGCCAAAAAACTATCCTAACTAGTCTTCAAAGTTAGGATTTATTCGGTCAGCTTAAAAACCAAAATAAATATGAATCAACACATTTAATAAAAATATTCTTCTTCCCAGATTGTTATATATTTTTGATGCTAAATCTTATATAATACGATTGTATACCTTTATTCCCTAACCATTTGGTACTGTACTAGGACTAGTTATAGTCATTGTATAAACAATCTTGGTACCACCCACCTTTATTGAAAAATTTCATCCCTTGCGACCTAAACATCGTATTAGGAATTATACGATAACTCTTGGAAATTATGTAATAAATTTTTTGATACAAGGATTAAAATTGATAAATTCCAAAAATCCCAACATATTTCTTGTTGAAATCAGACAGGTAACTTCAATCAAAGTCTCGTCATTTGATGTAGTTATATAACCTTAAATGAAATTTTAATTAAATCCATGACCTTTCCATGAATATAAACCTATTTTTTCTTGAATAGTCAAGAAAATCATAGATTTGATAAAAAACTCATTTAAGGTTATTTCCTTAAATCACTTCGATTTGGGCTGTTCGGCCCAATCAATCTAATAATTTGGGCTCTTCGGCCCAATCAATCTATTGCTCTTCCGTCTACGTACGTCTCTCCCTTCGCAATTCAGTTTACAGATCACAGTGACACTTGAGTAACCAATCGCCCAGCCATCATGGCTCCTGCTTTCTGTGCAATTCTGCTACAAGGTTCCGGTATTGAGTGGAGATTTTTATGACTTCCAGAGACTATCTATATCTTTGTTTGATTTCTTCCATTTTGATATTGGTATGTTCCCTTCTTTGATTTCTTCGCGAATTCTATGTTCAATTTTTCGGTTTGGCTATTTCTTCATGTATTATTCGATCTAGGTTTTGTTTTTATGTTTGTTAGGGTTTGAGTTAAAATGAATATAGTAGAAGTTCCGACTCATTTTTGTAGGGCTTCATCTTTTCCGTCATTGTAACGGCAAGGAACTTTGGATAAAAATACTAGCAAGTGGAAGCTTTGATTTGCAATCTCGAAAATTGAATAAAAAAATTACTGCATAGTTGTAATTGGGAGACCTGTTGATCTAGCTTCAGCAAACAATTGAGAACAACAATATGGAATAAACTGACGTGTTATTGTTCAGCAACTAGGTGGGCTTACATAGCCGTATAATACAACGTGAAAGTAAAGAACGTGCAAACTAACAGACTCCAAAATAAGCTGAAATAAATTGTCTAATCCTGAAGAATAGGACTTCTTTTAACAACCGGTTTACCAAGTAAACATGACTTGGTAAACCCTAGGGGGGGCGTTTGGTTCGCAGAATGGAATTGTAATCCATCGAAGGAATTTGACTTTGAAGGAATTTGACCACACATTTGGTTGGTAGGAATTGTATGAAATTCAATTCTTTCACTTTTAGGCAAGGAATGATGAATTCCTTGATTTGTGGAATTCAATGGAATTCAAAGAATTACATCATTTTCATTATGTGAACCAAACAAAGGAATTTAAATTTGGTCAAAAGAATTATCCATTCCAATTCCTTTTGAGTCCTTCAAAATTCATGAACCAAACACCCCTAAGGGTATGTTTGGTTCACAAGAATGTGATGGAATTAGAATGCTGAATTCCTTTGACCAAATTCCATTCTCTTTCAAGCTTTTCAATGAAATGGAATGTCTTTCATGGATGATTTTAACAATCCATCATAAAAACCAAGTATGTTTTATCATCGTTTTTCTGTCATTTTGCCTTATTTTGTTTCTATCCGTTTTAGAAAGTCAAGAATTTGAGTTTTCTTTACAGTGTCGAGCCTATGCTGCAACATTTGGCATCATTTAGCCATTTAGCTTAAAAGCACTTACTGAAAGTTGGGAGTATTTCGTGCAAGGATGGTAAATAAAAACCAGTGGTAGTGGTATTGGTGTTGAAAGCCTCTGGGGTATTTGCAAATAGCTGATGGAAGAAGCCGTCAGGGAAAGAAAGAAAAAAAAAAGGGAAAGACCTTTGGAAAAGGAATATTGATCCACAAAATTGGTGACAATTGAGGCCTTTATTCCAATGTTTACAGATGAAATGAGAAGAGGTCATAATCAATCATGGAAAAATATCAGTTAAGGAAACAAAAAGTGCATGAGAAAGATCAAGCCAAAGCTTGGCGTCCAAGCTTTTCGTATAGAGGCCCTGCCAATTTAATGGGTTTTGAGTTTGTTTCTGGACGTTGTTGCAGTGAATGTAGTTAGGTTTGCGTTAGTAGTAGCCGGTTAATAACCTACATGATAGGACAAGGTGGTGACAACACTCTAGTGTTCAATTTATATAATTTCTTCTTTGTAGTTTTTATGGTTTTGTTTTCTTTTCCGTCATTTATTCTTGGTTCAAGTTCCTTCTCGCATCTCTGTCTTTCTTTCAATGGTAACGAAGCAAAAGTCACTGAATGTCAAGTCATATAGTCGTATGTTGTAGCATCAGTTAGGTTTGTTCAAGCAGCAATCATTCATACCTATTCAGATTTATCACAGTTTGGACTTTCGTTAGTTGAGGAATGTGGTGAACGTAGGAATACAGGTTCTATGCATATGCATCAATCAAACAGGTGGTCAAGTATTTTTAGTTAAAAAGAAGAGTATTTAATGACTATTTTATTAAAGCAATTTTTGTTTTAAAAAAATTAAAATAAAGGGTATTTTGGTCATTTACCAAAATTCCATTCCAATTTTGAAGCTACAATCTGTGAACCACAAATTCCAATTCCTTTAACAGATTCCACTCCAATTCTGTCAACCAAACAGGTGGTCAAACATGACAACATTCCATTCCAATTCCTTCAAAGTCAAATTCCCTTGACAAATTCCATTCGGCATTCCATCCAAAAACATTCTGCGAACCAAACGCCACCTAAGATTACCCCAACAAGACCAGGGATTAGAATGTGAACACTGTCGATGGGTAAATATCAGATTGACAAATTACCTAATCAATTATCGTTTGTTTGACATTCATGTATTAAATCCTTAGCTCGTGATAAGAAGTTAGAAGGGAAGCTTTAAGATGGGATGTTAATAAGGAAGCTGAGAGCTCTCCTTGAATGACAGAAACACGCGAGACAGAAGAGTTGGGAAGAAGAGAATAGAGAGAAAGTTAGAGAGAAGGAACACATTTTTATTATCTTGAATGAATAAGAATAGTTACATCCTTACACTCTGTATTTATACCACAGTTAAGGCAGACTTTGAGACTCATTCCAACAGAATTAACAAATATGGCGCTCAATTCAACTACTCCCTGTAACAGAAGTTATGTTTCTTTTACCCAGCAAATAGCTTAAAGAAGTTCCAAGGTATAAGTTTCTCCTAGGAATTAGGTTTAAAGATTTTTGTTGGATAGGGAGATTGATATCAAGGTTTCTTTACCAACCATTCATTTCCTTTGTAGCTTCATGAAGAACTCAAAGTAGACTTGCTCAAGAACCTTGCAAAGAGTTCACCTTACTCAGTACCCCAAGATTTGAGGCAGATCCTTCCCTTGATTTTTCAGCTCTTGAAAAATCTCCTATCTTCTGCGATCTTCATAATTTGAAAAGAAGAGTGGGAGAAATAATGTTGGGAATAAATTTGTTCAAGCGCACTCCAGAGATTATACGTGAATCTCAGCGCCGTCGGTTTGCCAATGTAGAAATTGTCGATAAAATCATTAAACTTTATGAAGAATGGAAAAGTCATCAATTCGAGCTGGAACAGTTCCGGAAAGATTTCAACAAGATCAACAAGGAAGTTGCCAGGCTCAGAATTGCAGGAGAGGATGCAAGTTCATTGATTAAAGATACAGAAGAAAACAAGCACTTGACTGCAAAGAAAGAAGCACAGGTTCAGGAGGCCCAAAGAGCATTGCATTCAAATATGGATTTGGTTGGAAATATTGTTCATGATTCTGTTCCAGTTAGTAATGATGAGGTGCGCATTTTTTTTTCCTTTTGCATTATGCTAGTCCTGATGCGAGTATGTTAGTCATCTTGAGCTGAACCCCTAGATGTTTTACATGATGGTGGTATGTTTTGCCGGTACGAAATGTTGTTGATTCTAAACTTTTTGGATTTTTTTACACTATAGAAGTAAAAGAACCGAAACAAATTGGTAAATGAGTACGAAAATCCATATCAATTTGGTATATAAAAACTTCTATTTTGGATGGTTGAATTACTCCTTTGCTTATCAGTGAATAATTTTAGGCAGATAATGAGATAGTTCGGAGTTGGGGGAAGAAGAGGGAGGAGGCGAAACTGAGAAATCATGTGGAGCTTGTTGAACTTCTTGGAATGGCAGAGCTGAAAAGAGGTGCTAACGTTGCTGGTGGTAGAGGATATTATTTGAAAGGAGATGGGGTACGTCTTAATCAAGCTCTTGTAAACTTTGGTCTAAATTTTTTGGAGAAAAAGGGTTACACGTTGTTGCAGACTCCATTCTTCATGAGGAAAGATGTGATGGCCAAGTGTGCTCAATTAGCGCAATTTGATGAAGAACTTTACAAGGTAACCGGTGAGGGAGATGATAAGTATTTGATTGCTACTGCTGAACAACCACTTTGCGCTTATCACATGGATGATTGGATCCATCCAACACAGCTACCATTAAGATATGCAGCATATTCGTCTTGCTTTCGTAAAGAAGCTGGTTCACATGGCCGTGACACTCTTGGGATATTTCGGGTTCATCAGTTTGAAAAATTGGAACAGTTCTGCTTAACCAGCCCAAATGGCAATGATTCTTGGGACATGCATGAGGAAATGATGAAAAACTCGGAGGAGTTCTACCAGATGTTGAAACTTCCCTATCAAGTAGTGTCTGTAGTCTCTGGTGCGTTAAATGATGCTGCAGCGAAGAAGTATGATCTGGAAGCATGGTTTCCTGCATCCAGCACTTACAGAGAGCTTGTGTCGTGCTCAAACTGCACTGATTACCAATCAAGAAAACTGGAGATTAGATATGGACAAAAGAAGGTAAGTTATACTGCTTTCGTTATATTCTTATACTTGTGTACCTGTCATTCACTTTGTTTTATTATAATCCTACTGTTAAATTTAAATCAGTGAGCCATGCTGCTTATTGGCAGTGATTCTATATGAAATAAAAGTCGAATGGTCAGCCAAGTGTCCTTGGATTTGCAAGGGTTGGAAGGGAAGACTTTGTATGTGACTGACCTATTGCATTTTGCAATGAGCCTGTTTTCATGACAATTACATGAGCTTACTGTCAATGGGGCTACCAAACTAAACGGAACATGCACACAAATGAGATTGCTATGGAAGACCTTTTTATTGCATTCAATGCTTCATAAATTACAATTTTCAAATGACAATGCTACCCCTATTTTTAGTTTCTCAACCACTAAATGAACATTTGGGATTACATTAGTCAATATCTAAGATTAAGTGCCACTTGAATTTCCTATAAAGTATCTACATCATGAGAAGTCTAGAAACTATCTAGAAAAATGAAGTTTTCCCTGTAGAACAAGAAGGGTGAAAGGGAGGAGGATGCCATGCAGTGCCTTCTAAGCGCCAAGTTGGAGCATTTCTGGTTAGCTATGACAATACACTCACAAAGAAGTAAGTAACTATATCAACTGCTCCAAGGCGAATTCTTGTTGAAAAATGTCAAAATGTGAAGATCAATGCAAGCGCGAAGGAACTGCTTTCTTTGACAACATTTTGCTCTTTTAGGTTCATGAAAGTTCCATGGCAAGGAAAAACGGAGGAAAGTCATGAGTAGGACACATTCACAAACCAAACCAACCAAGTACATCCACACAGAGGTAGGGTCGGCTAGAAAGGGGGGGGGGGGGTGTACACAGAACTTGCCTCTACCCAAAGGGGTAGAGGGGCTTGCAAAATAAGACACATTCATATGTATGTTGATAAATGGACAAGGTTGATTTGGGAAGTAGTTAAGGAATTATAGCAATCAATTTTATTTTCCCTCAGAATTTCTTATTCAAACTTTATACAAACTAACTCAATTTTCTTTCACCACACGTGGAAAATATAGTGTGCGCCTTTTATTAATTTGTTTGATTAAGAAGAATGTTGACTTTCATGTCTCTTCTCTTGTGCAGAGTAATGAGGAGACCAAGCAATACTGTCATTTATTAAATGCTACCCTTACAGCAACAGAGAGGACTATGTGCTGCATCCTTGAGAACTACCAAAAGGAGGATGGTGTTGAAGTGCCAAATGTGTTGCAGGGATTTATGGGTGGCAAGACTTTCCTGCCCTTCCAGTTCCCTCATACCAAAGAAACAAAAGTGAAGAAATCAAAGGCGTAACTGTTTCATTTTCTATACTTTGGAAACTGAAGGTTAGATGCTTGCTCATTTATTTGCTGCAGGTCAGTACTTCTGCTCTCTCCACACGAGATTGGTACTGAATATTCTTAACAAAACAATTTCACAAGATAATACATTTATGTGATCAATTGGCATTGATGCTTCTATCTTTTTGATTTTTGAATCTTCATATTGAATACCAGATGACTGAGATTGATGCTCTCTCCACCCAAGGAGAAGTCCTTAGACAATTTTTTGGACAGCTTTACACATGATTAAATCAAAAATTTAAATACAAATAGATAAAATGAGTAGAAGGGTAAATTAGGAATATCATCATGGTGTGAATTTGGAAATGTGACTTATTTTGACATGGGTAATTTAGTAATATTACGTCAAACATGGGACCACAACTTTTTGTTCTCTCTTGTCCCTTTTGCATACCAAACTCATCCCAAAGGGTAGGCACATAATTCTTCCAATTTTGATGGGGGTTTTGCTCCATTGTCATTCGATGGAAGATGGTGTGCAGCCTGTAAGTATTTGTTGAAGGGTTGTGGTTAGAGTTGTCTCGTTAGGAAGGGGAAAGAGGTTCATGCACAGTTGATTTTGCAGGTTATGCTTAAAATGGTTTGGCAGGGAGAGTGTTAGAAGAGGTCAACATTTTCAATGCAATGTTGGATGCTTGCAAGATTCATAAAAATGTAGATAGATTGTTCAAATTAAAAGAGAGAGAGGGGGGGGGGGGGGGTAATTATGTACTTATTGCAAATATATATTTTCTGCAGCTTAAATGTGGGATGAAATAAACTGAAATCAAGGACGAAAATTAAAAAATAGAGGGATATGGAAAACCCCTGAAAATAGTTCTGTTGCTTTGGAAAATGACGTTCATGCCATCGTCATTCTAAGAAGATTTACGCTTTCCTTGAAATAATAGGATTAAGGCTGCTAATTATGTACAATTGTAGCTGATATGGATTCTGTACATCATGTAGAAGATGATCTGCTATAGAACAAATGCTCACACTAGTCAGAAGCTCACTATTGAGGTATTTTCCTTCATTCTGGTAATTAATCATTTGCCATACATATTCATGTGTGAATACGTGTTGAATGAACTGATATTATTCTTGATTGTGTAAAGTATAATTTGAGCATAACGATGAATATGAACATAGTGTTTGAAGTTTTAGGGTAGAAGATGATAGGAGTTTGATGAAGAATGGTCAACTGTTGAATGGCACATTAACAACATAATACAATAGGGTGATTATTGACAATAATAAATCTGAGAGATGCCATGAGAAAAACTAAAACAAAATTTTCTGAAAAACCACAAAAAAATAATTTTCCTTTTCCTTCCTCCGCCATTTAAACATTTTCATCTTGTGGAGCTGCAGTTGGAGTCACAGTGGGTGCTGGTGCCGGCGCTTGTGCGGCTGGTGCCGGTCCCAAAGACGCTACCGTGAAGTGTAACCCTCTTCTTTGTCCTGCTTGCAACACGAAAGCAAACTGTGCCGCTGCCAATGCCGCCGCCTCCTAAATCAATCAATCAACCAAAAATCAGAGATATCTAACAAGTAGTAATGGCTCCAACAGTTAGAATAGAAACACTACGAAAGCCTACCTGTCTTTGCCTTCGACGCTGCAAAATGCTGATGGCCCACACCATAATGTAGCAGGGCAGAAGAAACCCAGCAACCCGAAGCAAGAAAAGCTGTCAAACAAAGAAAATATTGGATTTGAGTTTACTAATTTCTCCTTGTGTTAGATTATTAATCCTAACATAATCCGAGTCCCACTTACAGTCAAGAACGTAGATGCATCTTCGTCTCCATCTCCTTCAGAATCTGGTACAGATGATGCATGTCGAAGCAGCAAAAGAGCCATCAACTGCCAAAAAGTTATATGATATAAATCTTGCAAGTAATCCAATAGTAACATCTATTTCTAAGAACATTAATCAAAGTTGTATGAATATTATGAGTTTACAATTAAAACAGCTGATCGGCAAAATGCAGCTCCGCTGGCATTTGTCGCATTATAATCGTCATACTCAGCTTCCAGATATTGCCGTTCAGCTTCTGAAATTTGCCATGCTCCCCTGCCAAAAACCACCCATACAACATGAACTACAAGTAAACAAACAAGAACAAAACCTCACCGAATATGCAACAATATTCTTTTTTTAGGACAGCGACGACGTAAAACGCGGATTTGCTCACAAACTAAAGCAAAAAAAGAAAGATTACCCGATGTCTATGGTGGTCTCTTCCAAGCAGGGTCGGGGAGGAGGTGCAACATAGCCAGGTTGGTAAGGCTGCAAGTATCGACAAATCAACACAAGTCCATAAATACAAGCAAATAGATGCATAGAGTTAAACACTTGCTTTGAGCTACTTTTGTGCAAATAATCTTGACAACAGAAAATCACACATCCCACGTTCTTCGGTGGTAAAAATCTTTGCCCAAACCACACAAACCCGGTAAGTCCCGCAAGTAGGGTCTCATGCACACCTTAAGTAGAGAGGTTGTTTCCGTAAGACCTTATATGTATTTGATGAAAAGACATACGACAATGAGGATTTCACATATTTAGATCACTTGTGCATACTTCAAATGATATATAAACTTGTGCCTTAGAATGATCTTAAGAAATATAATATTCATTGGTCAAGAGTCATTCAAGATAGCTTAAAACGATGCGGATTTCAAATATCTCATCATGGTGATAACGTACCTGATGGCATATCTCACAAGTTATATCACCCTTTTCATTGCACCAGTGTTGAACACACTTCCTGTGAGCGTACTGCATAAACATCGTTCATATACAAAAATCAATAACAACCACAAACATCAAATCATCGAGTTCTACAACTAATAATTTCGCTGATACTCGATATTCTGCTATGGAATAAAGTTACAGACACCATTGATTACCTTAAGGCTGCCATTGCACGTGCATGGTGTCTCCAAAGAATCAATGGAATCTTCCTCCTGGCAAATACGACACTCTGCCATTGTTAATAGAGGTGCTTCCTCATCATACGAACCCCCGTTTTCTTCCGCTACAACAGCTACTGTGTTGGAAGATGAGGGGGCCGCCATCTCCTCGCTCCTTTTAATGGGTCGATTCACATCCAGAACCAAGTGATCACCCATCTATAATGGAAGCCTGTATGCAGACAAACGTTAAACAGTTTTCGATTAGGAAAAAAAAAGCCACAAAATTGATATCATCTGTCAGTTTCCATTGAATACCCACAATTTGAAACAAAAGAAAACTATATGCTTGAGTTAAGATTAAGCCAAAATCCATATAAATTTAAAGCAGATCATAAAGAAAATCCATATCATGATATCATATGCCAATTTTAATCATGATCAGGGAATCCCATAACCAAAATTTTGAAGACAAAAGAAATACCCAAATTGTGAAGAACATTAGAAGAAAGAAGATCAAAATCTGATTTGGGGAAAACACAGAATCCTCACAAACTCAATGTTGTTTAGCACAAAAAGGATACCATCCATATGTCAAATATTTCATTGTCATAAAATCAAATCATGAAATAATCAAAAGTCAACCATCAGGACCAAAATCAAAGGTCGATTATATAAATAAAACACCAAACCGCGTAGAAATAAAAAATTCATCATGATCATAAATCCCTAAACCGAAATGAAATTGAAAACAAGAAGGATCGAATTTTGATCCAGATAACGAGATCGATACCCATATATCTCGAAAGCAAACTATTAATACGTCAACTACTTTCACCATGATCATAGAACCCTAGAAGCTCACACAAATTTGAAATCAAAATCAATTAAAATGAATGAATGAATCACACCTGAAAATGAAGGAGGAAAAAAATGGTAGCGGGAGGAGGGTAGGAAATAAGAAGCGTTTGATCTTTGTAAACCGGAGTTGCTTGTTTCTCTCTCTCTCTAAAAACAAGATCACTATATTTGCTCGACACCGCGTTTGTTTTGTGGAAAGTAGAAAAATGGTGGAAAGATTTATGAACGTCGATTATTATAAGTAGTAGTAGATAAATTAGGGTTCGTAGATTGACTGACTGACGATGGAACTTTCGTTGGAGGCGACTTTCTCCATGATCAAACAACCAACCAACTCCTTTCCTTGACATTCACGAAGGACCTCAAATATTCTACTTCTATTTTATCTATTTGTCCAAAATAAATAATTTATTTATTATGAAAGATTAATTGTGTTAATTAAATGGTATTTTTCTTTTTAGTAGTTATAAATTTTTTGATTTTTTAATTGTTTGTTAAAATTAGGAAGTTAGTGAATATTTAAATACCATTTAATTAATTAAATGGTATTTTTCTTTTTAGTAGTTATAAATTTTTTGATTTTTTAATTGTTTGTTAAAATTAGGAAGTTAGTGAATATTTAATTTGAGATAAACTAAAATAAAAATATAAACATTGGGTTTTAATTTTATATTTAGGCTACTATTATTTCTAAATATTTGTTTTGATGTTTAATATGTGTTTAGGGTTTAGTTGTAATTTGACCGATTAAAATACTTGAGTTTTTATATATTTCACATATTAAAATTTTGAGATATCTTATTTTAGATATCTCAAATTAACCAGAAATATGTACAATTGGTTTGGTATTACATTAGAATAATAGATATTTATAAAATAATAAAGGAGCAGTTGTTGTGGGTCTAGAAGGTTTAAATTAATTATCCATGTTGAAATGTTATCTAGAAGACTATGTCTACGTTATATATAGGGGCAAGATTTTGTTAATTTGTGTTAACTATGAGATCCACTCTCATCCAATCATTTTAATTTATTAATTTTTTTAATTAATTAATAGGAGAGGTTATATAAGTCATTTGATAAATTAATTAATATAACAAAAAAAAATTTGTAACTGAAAAAATCAAACCCTTATAAATCAAATATTACATTTCCTTGAATATCTCAACAAATTGATTTTGAGATAATATCCATATTTGAGTTTGAATCCAAGCGTATGAAGTCTGCATTCTTGCTGCCGTATGAAGCTTGCATTATTGCTCCAAAATTAAGTCTGTGTTCTTGCATCTGCTCGTTTTCTTCCTTTCAATTGACCAAGATAGCACCACAACGTCGCACAGATGTCAACAATGCACCACAACACGACCTCGTCAAAGATCTTGATGATGCACTGAAGCCCAGATATCGTCGGAGACCTCGATGGTGCACCCAAAAACCATATCGTCGAAGATTTCTATGGTTTTCATTTTTTTTGTTTAGATTTAGGTAGATCACAATGGATCATATCAGAGTGTGTGTTTATGGGTTTCAGATAGTGGATCACATTGTATCATGATGGGTATCATAGTGGTATCACGATATGTATCACAATCAGTTTATGTTTTACTGTATAGAAGTTCTTGGGTAACCACAATGGGTTGTGATCACAACAGAGACAAGTTATAATAAACAGAGGTAAGTGACCACAGTGTATCACAACAGAGGCAATTAATTAACAACAGAGGCAAGTGATTAACAACAGAGGCAAGTGATCACATTAATTTACAACAGAGGCAAGTGATCACAATGTATCACAACAGAGGCAAGTGATCAACAACAGAGGGAAGTGATCACAGCGTATCACAGCAGATGTGATTTGTGGCCTGTGATTCCAAAAATCCGGTGAAACACAATGTGATTTGTGGCCTGTTTCGATCGAGTTCCTCCGGTGATACACAATGTGATTCGTTTCAATATTTAGAGTTTATCCTATTTGATTCCATGCCATAATTATAGGAGCGCCCAAAATTAGATCACAATGAATTATATTGTTGTTTGACATTTTTACCCTTTTGCCTATTTTAATGGCAGTAAATTGTGTTTTTAATTAATATTTTTCTTAATTATTTTATACCATTGATTATTAAGATGGATGGATGAGATTAGATCTCATAGTTACCACAAAATAGGAGGATCTCCTTTGAAAGACCCCCTAATATATATATATATAGGGGTAGTTTAATTTGCAACCCATGAAAATCTTACAACCCATGCAACCCACTTCTTAACCGTTGGATTAATTATCGACGGTTACAATACATGTGGGTCCAATATTTTCAATTAAAAAAATCAAAAAAATAAAAACAAAATAACCGTTTTTCATAAATCCAACGGTTAAGATGTGGGTTGCAAGGGTTGCAACCTTTTTAAGGGTTGCAAAATATCCTTCCACTATATATATATATATATATATATATATATATATATATATATATATATATAGGATTAGGTTCATTTGAGAAATGCTAAAAATATGAGAAATAAAGAAATGATCTTAGCCTTTATCTGGTCTACGTTTGCGGCTTTGATCGTGAAGCACCAGATAATTTCTTGTGTGGTCTGTAGAAGATAGAGGGCTAGTTTCGTAAAATACACAGGACGAGTTCATATATGAACCTGTATGATTCACATATAAATTATATGTATGAACAAGTGTACTTCACATATGAACTCTTTTAACAGATTCATATATGAACCTCTTTGTGATTCATATATGAACTATACGTTCAATTAATTAGTTCATATGTGAATTACAAAGGTTCATATATGAATATGTTAATTAGTTCAACTGATTCATGTATGAACCTATAGTTAATTATTTCACATGTGAATCTGTTAATCAGTTAATTGGTTTATATATGAATCACAAAGGTTTATATATGAATCAATTAAAAGAGTTCATATATGAATTACACTGGTTCGCATATGAACATATAATTCATATGTGAATTATATAGGTTCATATATGAACTCGTCCCGTGTATTTGTAAAAATTACAAAACTGTCCTTATATTTTTAGAATAGTCGCAACTTTTGACCAGTCAAAGCCGTAATTGTTGACCAGTCAAAGACGCAATATTTGACTGGTCAAAGTCGATCTTGACCGAGTGAAAGGCTATGATTACCTCTCTATTTCTCATGTATTTAGCATTTCTCAAATGAACTTCCCCCTATATATATATATATATATATCAGGTTCATTTGAGAAATGGTAAATGTATGAGAAATAGAAAAGTAATTTTAGCCATTCATATGGTCAAGATCGGATTTGACTGGTCAACAATTGTGTCTTTGACTGGTCAACAATTACGGCTTTGACTGGTCAAAAGTTGCGGCTATTCCAAAAATAGAAGAACAATTTCGTAATTTTTATAAATACACGGGACGAGTTTATATATGAACTTGTATGCTATGCTGTTAATATCGGATATCGGTGGTGTATCGGTTAGGGACCGATACACGATATATCGGAAATATCCGTGATATAACAGTGATATATTGGTCAAAAATATCGGTTCATATAATATTTCTTAGAATTATATATAAATATATATATATATATATATATTTATTTATAGCATATCATATGCATTAACTAAAAACATAGTTTCAACATCAAACATCAACTTAAAATAGTTTCAACATCAACTTAAACAAGTTTTACAAAACAAAATATAGGAAAAATGTTCATAAACGAGCTAATCGCAAGCAATAGGTTCGACATCCGAATCAACATCATCTAAAACATTCACTTCTTCGTAAAAACAAATTATAAGTTTATAACTCTATAACTAAAAACATATTATAACTCTATAACTAAAAAGTAAAAACGGATTATAACTCTAATTTAATAGAATGCAGAAGAAACAGATTATAAGTTTATAACTCTAACTCTAATTTAATAGAATGCAAAAAACAAATTATAACTCTAACTCTAATCTAACTCTAATTTAATAGAATGCATCTAAGCAAAAGACAGATTATAAATTTATAAGTCTAATCAGTACCTTCTGTGTTGAAAGAGAAGAAACAACAGATGAGCAGAAGAAGTCGAATGGAGAAGAAATAGCAGAAGAAGTCGATGAAGAAACATCAACAGGAAAGAAGAGAAGAAGTCGACCACCTCTGAAGAAGAGAAGAAACATCAGCAGTAGAAGAAGAGAAGAAGGGAAGAAGTCGATGTACTGTACTGTTGAAGAAGAAGCCGATGAAAGAATTGAAGAAGAAGAAGTCGTCTATGTAAAAACCTAACTTAGATTTCTCACAAATTAAAAAAAAAGGCCCATATAACTCTAACAAAAAAAAGTATTACAAAAAAAGCCCAGCCCGGTAATAGTATTACAAAAAAATAGGCCCAAAATTGTATTACCAAAAAATCGGTATTATCAGCCGATATTTTGGTTAAAATATCGCCGATATATCGGGTGCCGATATAAGGAGCGATATTTGACCACCGAGATTTTATATAGGAGCGATACACGATATATCGTGATATTAACAGCACAACCTGTATGATTCACATATGAACTATATGTTCATATGTGAACCAGTGTAATTTACATATGAACTTTTTTAACTGATTCATATATGAATCTTTGTGATTCATATATGAACTAATTAACTGTAGGTTCATATATGAATCAGTTGAACTAATTAACAGATTCACATATGAACGTATAGTTCATATATGAATCACATAGGTTCACATATGAACTCGTCCCGCGTATTTTACGAAACTACCCCTTTATCTTCTACAGACCACACAAGGAGTTATCTGGTGTTTCACGGTCAAAGCCGCAAATGTTGACTAGATAAAGGGCTAGGATAATTTCTCTATTCCTATATATATAGGGGTAGGTTATTATGCAACCCCTCTATCTACCACTCATTTTATTTTTATATTTTTTAATTAAAAAGGTGAAAATAAAATGAGTGATGGATAGAGGGGTTGCACCATGTAAAGGGGTTGCATTTGAACACCCCCCCTCTCTCTCTCTCTCTCTCTATATATATATATATATATATATATATATATATATATAGGGCCATTTTTTTGTTAACCTACTATTTAGCGTTAACCATGTTAACCAATTTGGACCAATATGATTTCAGAATTTTTGTTTGTTTTAGTAATAGAAATTGGTTTTGATTAGGAGTAGTTTAGGGATTTTTAGTATTAAAATTATTTAATAATATCTACTTTCCTATAATCACGATTTGATATATGTGGTTGTTAGTTATTTTGGTATTTAAATTATTTAATAATATTACTTTCCTATAATCACAATTTTAAATATATGGTATTTTTTTTAAATTAATCATAATCTTCTTCTTCTTCCTAAATCTTAGCATCTTATGCACGATCTTATTTTTTTGTTATTTGATCATGGACTCCATTGAAGACGAACCCGGTTCACCAATTTTTCGGTCTTCCGTTGACGGTCATAATGCTTATTCCGAAGCCATTGAAGAGCAAAACTTGGTGAAGGATAAAACTCAGACGGTTGATGATGTTTATACCCAGATGAGTGCCGACGTGCAGTCCCATGGACTTAAAGATTTTTCTTTCGAGTTTGTAGATGTTTGTAACCGACCATCATGTAGTAACGCTGATGAAAATTTGAACGATGAATTTGTGAATGGTACGTTTTTGTTTTATTAATTCAAATTATGTTTGTTTTTGCCGTATACAGTGATGTGAAGATGATGCTTCATTTAGGATTTATTGGTTTCTTGTTTGTAACACCCCGAAATCGTTGGCCGAAGAGAAGCGAAAGAAAACACCAACAGTGCCCCGCGCGGCTCTCTGCGCGAGTTGAGTCGTGCCACGAACCACGTGAGGCTCTGTCTCCTCGCGGCTCCAGTGGTCCGCGTGGCTCTCCGCGCGGGTAGAACCGCGCCGCCATCCGCGCGCGATCACTATGTTTTACTTAAAAGGAAATGATCCGGCCTCTACCCTCATTTCTCACACAAACCCTAAATCCCTCCCCCTTTTCTCTCCCAAATCGACCCCCATACTCCCCAAACAAACCTTAACCTACTTTGGAGCCTTTTTCTCCTAAAACCATGTAGTTCTCCTTCATCTAGCAAGTTGGGAACAAGAACCATAAAACCTTCATCTTCATCTTCCTCACCAAGTTCTTGGGGTTCATCCAACGATCTCCATCATTTGAAGATTGGGGAGTTTGTGGTTTATTTTGGTAATCTAGAGGTGTGTTGGTGGTGGATTCAAGCTATTGGTTAAGGTAAGCTTCTAATTCTTCATCTATGGAAATTAGGGTATTTTGGGTATGGATGAGATCTTCATGAAAAATGTTGGGGAACGATTTTATACGGTTGAATATCTATGTTTATGGGTGGGATCTTGTGGATCTAGATTTTTGGAGGTTTTGGCTTTGAGGATTCAAGTCTCTTCAAGGAAGCTCTATGTGGGAAAAATCTAGATTTAGCCTAAATCTAGCAAGGTGAGTTCAAGTTGCTTTGTGAAAACTATGTACATGCCAAAATGTGTATTTTGAAGTAAAAATATGTTTTACTTGGTAAATTGCAATGTGTTGAGTATTTGGATAAGTTTTCATATTTGATAAACTTGGGTTGTTTTAGTCTCATAAAATGCCCATATTTGGGATTTGGATACCTTGATAAGTAATAGCATGACTTATGCATTCTTGGTGATTTTGTCCAATAAAGTCTATTTTATGATTTATGCATTTTGGTGATTTGGTGTACAAATGAAGCCTAAAGCATGATCCATGCATTTTCGGTGTATTTGATTTCATACACCCATTTGGAAAATCATTTGTCCCAATCCGTGTTGAGTTTTGGGTTAATCACATCTTTGAGGTATGTGTCTGCATAAACGTCGTTTAAATGCGTTTTTCTATTTGGGGACCGACATTGTTGGTCAAATGGATTTTGAGCATTTGAACTCGGTATTGACTTAAAAGGAGTCTTGAGGACATTTGTCCAGTTTTAAATGGCTCAATGTAGAGCCCGAGTTATGATTTACATATTAATGCACCTTGTTGCATATTGACGATAATTACATGCTCGAGTGCGTTGGTCATTCATGTGTAGTCATGTAATGTTAGACTATGTTGCATTGGATTCATAGGCACGTAAGTCAGTCTTTAATTGATGGTCAACTGGGTGTTGCGGGATGTGACCCCGGGGCCCATGTTTTATGACCTTAACTTTTCAAGTGTACACTAGGAGGGTTGAGTCCGGTTGTGCTATCATGAGTGATGGGCATTTGGGACCTCCGCCATGTCGGGGCAATGCCATGGTTGTAATCCCCGACTGTGCCGAGCCTTTGGCGGTATTCATGGTAATATTCGCTAAGGTCAGCTGTCTCTTTTGGTGTAGCTTGAAGGGAGTCGTAGGGGCACTTGGGCTTGCATGTCGTGAAGTGTCATACGATTAACGTTGTATGAGTGACATACTTTTGTGTTCCTCCACTCTCAACGGATACGGGTCTCCCCCGTCGTCGGCCAACAGTATTTTGGATATTTAATTGTCCATGCTTTAACATTTGGATTTCATTCCATTTTATGGTCGAGTGAGTATTGAATTTTAGTTCCATGTTTTCGATGACATATTATATATATATGGATTGTTTTTCCATGATTTATGAGTTGAGTATTATGCCCCACCCGTGTTTTGGGTGTTTCAGGATATAAAGTTTCATCAGCGTTTCTATAATTGAGAGTCCGTTTTCTATTCACGTTTGAG
Organism: Arctium minus; assembly: GCA_954870635.1. Classification (NCBI taxonomy): domain Eukaryota; kingdom Viridiplantae; phylum Streptophyta; class Magnoliopsida; order Asterales; family Asteraceae; genus Arctium; species Arctium minus. Next base: position 52,442,847 of record OX941084.1, read on the forward strand.
TGAGTCTTGGGCGGCATCATTTTATAAAGAATGTTTGTATTGGGACGTTCGTCCTTAAAAATGCATGTTATTGGAAAACAAGTCGTTAAACATGTTGGTGATTTTAGTGAAATCATCGGTGATTTTGTGTAATTGGGTTCACAAGATAATAATGGGGTTAATAACTAAGCTATAACACGAGTTAGGAGGTGTGGAGTGCACACTCATGTAAGCTAACTATGACCCGGGATAGTTGGACGGTCGTTTGGTGGTTTATCATTTTGTTACTGAAACAGTGCACCGGGCGGGTTATGCCGCGGGTTAACCCGCGTGGCTACCCGCACCGTGCACTGGATTGTGGGTTGAAACAGTGCACCGGGCGGGTTATGCCGCGGGTTAACCAGCGCGGCTACCCGCACCGTGCACTGTTTGTGGGGTTGAAACAGTGGCCCGGGCGGGTTATGGCGCGGGTTAACCCGCGCGGCTACCCGCACCAAGCACTGTTGCAGATTTCGTTTTGTAACCCCAAGATCTCTTTGTAACCCCCAAAATCTCTTTGTAACTCCCACCATAATGTCCAGCAATTAATACCATTAAATGGGTAATTATCATCGGTTTTAATATAACGTCGGTTACGATTCTCTTGGTGTTTAAATATGATCGATTTCTGCCAGAATCGATACCGGTGAATTTGAGATTATCCTCGAGTGAATTTCGTGATACCCAGGCAGAATCGGGTCGAAATATCACTTAAGGAAAGCGAGCTCTCACGCGATCTCGAATTCTTATCCAAGTTCTGATCACTCCATTTTTTCTCTCTACCCATCGATTTCTGAGCACCCACTCCCCAACAATCTTTAATGATATTCGTTCATCGTGAGAGAGATGGCGAGTGGTCAATCCGTGAGAGACATGACAACCAAGTTCACCAAACTTGAAAAATTCGAAGATGGCAGAAGAAGATGCATTTCCTCTTGACGACATTGAAGGTAGTGTACGTGCTAATAGGCATGGAAATGGGGCGGGGACCTCAATCCCCGTCCCCAATCCCAATTTCCATCCCCATCCCCAACGGGGAATATGATCACATCCCCATCCCCGTCCCCAACGGGGAATGGGGATCCCCAACGGGTAATCGGGGATTTTCCCCATTTATGTGATATATTTTAAATGAAATGTGTTGAGCACTATATACACTTGATCGATAGTGGTCCATGTCTAAATCTCACATATTTCCAAAAAAAAATTACGGAGTATCAAATATTCATGTGAACGAAATTACAACATCATACGAAATTATTTGATCAAACGCTTCCGGCTCTCCATGGTTTTTATCTAAAAAACTAAAAAAGTAAGACAAGTAAAAGAAACATAACAAAAAGATCAAAATATCATGTCTAAATCTGAAAGATACATCTAAATCTTTATAAATAATATATTTTGATAATCCCAAAATCACTAAGGTGCCGTTTGTTTTTTAAGAGGTCTAAAGTCTGAAGTCTTATTTTAGTTATGATTAATAAGAGTTGGTGTGTAAAAAGGTCTGAATGATTCAAACTTAAGAGCCATTAAGAGGTTTTTAAAAAAAAACAAACAACCCCTAAATCTCTAGAGAGAAAGTAGAGAGAGAGAGACAATGAAAGCGTAAAGTATGAATTCAATAGAATGTACGTGAAAGTCTTACAAGACACAAAGACCCAAGGGACTTAAATACCCAAGGCTTATACGACACAAAATAACACTCTAAACACAGTATAAGACCAAGCCTATAAATACAATGATTACTATAAAATCAGACTTAACAATCTCCCCCTTAGTAATCATTGGCGTCGTGGTCTTCAATATCCATCTTCTAAATCAGCTCGGACCAACTAAGCGACTTATCGAAGAAGCTTCTTTGACTAAAAAAAATTTTCTTCTCAGCATCTTTCAGTTTTAAGAAGCCTTTGCTGCCTTAACAAGTCTGAACCTGTTTGTGATAAACTTGAAAGAACAATCGGTTCATCAACTTGTGCTCTGAACGACACACCTCTTTTAAATGATCTTGAATGAACTGTGGTGGTCGGAGCTGGAACAACAAAAGTATTAGTAGCTGAAAGAATATAGAGTCTTGAGCGAATCTTGATCAACAGATAAACGTTTGAACTCTTTGTCTCTTTAACTTCTCCTTAACTTCTCCCCCTCATGACCTTGATGATCCGGATCAACTTGGTCATGCAAATGTTGGAGACGAGACAGTTTAAGATCTGCAAAATCAGAGTATAGGAGAAATTGGAGAGGTTTGCGCTAACTGTTGGTGGCGCAAAAGGAAGCGCAAAGTTAGTTTTACGCGAGCTGAAAGATGCACAAAGCTTGGTTTGCGCTAGAAACTGTTGGCGCAAATCTAAGTTTTGCTCTACCAACTGTTGGCGCAAATATGACTTGGAAGCTGAAAAATTTCACCTGTTAAGCACTTTGACTCTCCCTACACAAATGCACTAAATTTGACAATTCAAGTTAGCATTCATATAGAAAATCAGATACCCCCCCTCGAAAACAGATATGATCTTTCAGAAAAAAAACTCCTTTTTCACTCCCCTTGAATAATGCACAAACCCAATAAAACAGATATATGAGAACACAATGATCAAACATTAATGTAGAAAGAAAAATATACTGAATATAAATTTTGAAAAAACTAAATATATAAAAATTTAAACACTAAACAAATTAAATTCTATTTAGTAAAATATCACAGATTTATTTATCAAAAGAAATCAAATATATGTCGTTGGATACAAATACAAGTTTCATTGCATATCAAGTTAAAACATGTTCAGTTTCAAAAACTTTCATCAATCTATTCAGTGTGCTAGCATGCGAACTTTGATTAGCTTCAAGAAAATGCAATTCTAAAAATATAATAGAGAACTTTGCATGTACTCACACTAAGCCATCAAAATTTAAGATTTTCACAAATTTACAGGTTTATTGCAACTCAAACATATAACCAAGTATCATGAGATGTGTGCTCATTGGCATCTTTTAGCATTGTGCACATTGGCATCTTCACATGAGTGTGCTCTTTGGCATCTTTTAAGCTTGTGCACTTTGGCATCTTTTTAATCAAAAAATTTGGTAAGTAAAGAATATGCCGTAAACGTAACTTTCTATCTGATCCTATTGCAGGATTTGGATCAGTCTCTCCCAGACCAGATGGCCTTAGGGGACTAGGTTTCAAGCACCCCTTGGAACTTACTCTCCCAGATCAGAAAGGCTACATCGACACATCCTAAACCCATTCATACCAGTAAAACATGACTTTCGATCTGGTTCTATAGAAGGATTTGGGTTCGATCACTCCCAGACCAATTGACCTTAGGGGACCAGATAACAAGCATCCCACGGAACTTACTTTCCCAAACCAGAAAGGTGACAAGTACAAACTTTTAAACTTAAAGATTTCTGTATTTTTAGAAATATAATTTTCATCTCAATCACTCAGTTTTACATCTAAGTGCTTAGCCCATATTTTCATTACGATCCATAATTCTGACTTTTTAGGTTTTCTAAGCATTGTAAACTATAAATATTCCGAATCACATAACTTTAAAGCAGAATGCAAAAGCTACAAACATGTTGCTGACCTTTCGATTTTAGTAAGACTTGAAAGTTGAACATATAAAACTTCAATATAAACAAAGCAACTTGAAACTTTATCCTAGACACACATTTTATTCAAAAGAAAGAGATCTGTAAAGCTTTTACTTTATAGAATAAAATTTGTAAAAATTTAAACTTTTTAAATTCAAATGCCGAGTTTGAAAATTTTCATCTAAGACAAATGTAAATAATTCGGCAAATTGATATTTAGTTAGAACAAAATAAAATTCAATAATATTATCTTCCACATAACATATAATGAATTTGTGTCTCAAATGAAAGATTTGGATTGTACAAATTCAAGAGTTAGTTGAACTTGCTCAGATTCATGAAAAACATTTGAGAAAACTAGAACAACATCATGATCAAAGATATATGCAGTAGAATTGGAAATAGATGTACTTACAGTTTCTCTTTAGTCAGAAGCTAAAGGCTTTGAAGAACGAGTCATAAACTGACATGTTTAGAAGTCGAAATCCATTGAAGTACGGGTTCTAAGCTGATGTACTTAGAAGCCAAATTTCTCTTACTCCCCCTTAACAGTAGATGCCTGCAACTTAGAATTAATCTGAGATTTTGGTACCCACTTGAATTTGGGTCCATGAAAGTTAGTTCTTGTGGGGATAAACTTGTAAGATTTGACACGAGAAGCACAAGAAATATGATCAGACAAATGAACATAAGAATTAGCAGAAGAGAAAGCATAATCATCTAAACTAGAATCAGAAGAAGAATATGAGACATTTTTGGAAATTTGAAACATTTACTTTATTGAATATTTTGAAATTTTATTACAAGAAGCAAATGAATCACTTTTATAATATTTGTCTACATATCTATCTTCATCAGTCGTAGAATCATCTGATGTCCGATTGATTCTCCATATCTGTCTTGAAGGAGCGCTCAGAGTCCTATTTGAAATCATTGAATCAGAAGAATTAGAACTGTCAGAAATGACTTGATCTTGTTTCTTTGACTTCTTTGACCGTCTTCTTTTACGCTTGGGTTTATAATAATCATCATTTAGCGTAAAATAATCATCAAGAATATTCGATTTAATATTTGAATTGGAAGAAACAACTTTACCTATTAAACTCAACTGATCAACCAATATATATGAATTCACCTTGGAGTCAGAAATTTTTTGAGAAAAGATTTCAGATTTTAGAAATTACTTTTTGTTTACTTGACATACAGAAGAAAGGTTAGAAATAGAATCTTGTTTTTGAGAAAATAATTTTTCTTCAAGACTTGATGTCATGAAAGAAAGAAAAACATCAGATTCAATTTCTTTTTGAATATTTTGATCTTCCATTTTATCTTCAAGATCAACGATTTTGCCTTCTAAAACTAATGGAGGAGTATATCTCTTAGAATCATAAAAGATTGGAGAGATATTTTCCTTATCAGATTTAGTGGCATATATATCAACAAAATCATCAGATACTGAAGACGTAATGGGAGATGTGTCATTAAAAACTTTTCTACCTTTCTTTGATTTGTCAGGAAAATATTTGGCATTTTCGCTTGTATAAACAAAAGAAATTTCTTTTTTCTTATTATTCATTCTTTTCTCATTTTCGATTTCTAGTACTTGCTTTTCATTCATCCAATCAATTTTAAATTGAGGAGCATATTTAGCAAGTGTTAGATAATCGTATTTGTATAAAGTAGGGGATTTTTCAATCGCATTGTTTAAACAATGTGGATTTTCAAAACCAATTCCCCATTTTTCTTTTATAGACTCATAACTCCGCGGTTTGTTCAAATAAATAGTTTGTTCAGACTGATTCCTTCGATATAATTTTTCTTCCAACTCATTTATTTTATCAGAAAAATTATCTTTTAATTTGGTCATTTCAGTCAAAGAATCAAGATAAGTCATATTTGATTTTTCTAAATCATCTAATTTCTTTTGGAAGATGTCTTTTGTATGATCCAAAATAGATTTTTCATCTTTCAAAGAAATTTGTAATTTATCAATCAAATTTGACTTTTCTGAATTTAAATTCTTTTCAGATATTAACTTCGAGCGAAGATCAGATAAAGCAGTTATAATAATGTTCATTTGTGAGGAAATGAAAGTGTAATCAAAATCAGAAATTACCTCATCTTCATCAGTGTCATCACCTTCACTTTGATCATCTCCGATGAAGCACATATGAGCAGCTTCAACATTATCAGCTTCATCCTCGGAGTGATCCAGCCAAAATTCTTCTTCAGCAAGTAGAGCGATTCCATTCTCTCTCTTTTCAGCTAGTTCCAATTTCTTCCTATAGTATGTCGAATCCCGAACCTTCCTCACTCTACACTCTACACTCCTTAGAGATGTGACCGGGCTTTCCACAGTTGTAGCATGCAGCCGGTTTCTTAGCCTCGGACACTCGGACATTCTTCGACCCAGAAGTGAAGTGAGGAGTGTTGGAACTTGAATGAGGTTGGAACTTCTTCTGATAGTGTTGAGAGAGAAGGATCATTGCTTTTTGAAGTGCCTCACCATCATCTTCAGTGGCCCCGTCATAAGCATTAGCAGACAATGCTTGATTTGCCAGTTGGTTCATGAGGATAGCAACCGGGTCCACTGTTTTCTTGTTCTTCTTGTCCAGTTTTGCTTTCTTCTCAAGCACTATGCTCTCATCAGTCATCAAGATCTCGTACATCTCTTGGATTTGCATTGAAGAAACCCGAACACCGTTTCTCAATCTGTGACAAGACTTGTTCCATTCTGGCTGAAGAGCGTTGAGGAATTTCAGGTTTGTCTCGAGCTCTGTCTTGTTCACATTTATCTTGCGCAAATCATTCAGTACTGTGCAAAATCTGTCGAAAACACTCTTTAGAGACTCAGTTTCTTTGGCTTTAAACTCCTCAAAATTGTTCATATAACGTGTATGTCGGAGTTGGGTTGCGACCGATGAACCAAGCATAATCTTTTCCAATTGTGCCCACAACAGATTTGGATAATCCTTGCAATGATCAACCCGGTTGTAGATAGAGTTTGGTAAAGCTAGCATCAGGTTAGCTTTTAATTCTCGATCAGCTTTCATACGCGAAGCCTCTTCAGTTGTTACGGGAGTCTCTTTGTTAGGCTTTACGAAAGGTCCTTCAGTGAGAGATTTCATCATGTTATCTCCATTAACTTGACGCTCGATGAAGTTCAGGAACCGATCTTGCCATTGAGTGAATTCGTTTTCGTTGATCAGTACTGGAGGACGAGTTTCTGTGCCCAATGACATCATTACATCGTTTTTGTAGATCTGGGCTTGAAAAGTAAACTTTGCAGAATCCATGGAGACAGAAAAAATTCCAAGTCTGGACTGAGTTGGCGCAAACTAGAGGTTTGCGTGAGAAGCAGATGGCGCAAACGAAGATTTGCGTGAGCAGTAGGTAGCCTAAAAGAGATTTGCGTGACTTGTTTATGACGCAAATGTTACTTCGCACGAACAGTATAAGGCGCAAACTGAACTTTAGCGTGACAAGATGGTGCAAGAGATTTGCGTGAGTATTAGGTGGCGAGAACTTGACTTTGCGCGATACTGAGTTGGCGCAAAGATAACTTTGCGTGACAGGCTGATGAAGTGAACTTGAACTTTTCAAGAGAAGAGGATGATGAAAACCTTTCTTCTCGTGACAAGAGGATAGCGCAAAACTGATTTGCGTGATATATGGGTAACGCAAATGTGATTTTGCGCGAATCACTTGTGGCGTAAACTTGACTTTCTTTGATGAACCCTGAACTTGGCAAGATGAACTGGCGCAAATCAAGATGAACTCGCGCAAACCTTATAAACTCGCGCAAAGTTTGGATCTGGCGCAAAACGCTGAAAAAACAAGAAACAACATCTAAAAACGATTACAGATATGAAAATAATGAAATTTCCTTACACATACATGATCGAAAACAAGTTTCTAATACTTCTGAATCAAACAATTCGATTAAAAACCACAAAATCAAGAATTCGTGATCCAACAGTTCGTGAAACCAGTTTTCCAGAAACTCGAGTAATCACAAAATTGATCTTTAAAACATGATTTTCTTGCAAAAAGATGTGAATCAAAATAGTTTTACTATCAAAAACGAATCCAACGAATCAATTTACAAAGAAATTTGATCAAAAACAAGCACGAATTTATGAAAAATCAGAAAACGAGATTTTCTTGATTAAAATCAAAAAAATCAATCAAATTTTCTAATTTGTGTACAAATTCAGTTTTTCAAATCGATTCTCTCAAAACTCTCAGATTTAGATTGGCCCTGATACCGATTGATAATCCCAAAATCACTAAATCTCTAGAGGGAGAAAGTAGAGAGAGAGAATGAAAGCGCAAAGTATGAATTCAATAGAATGTACGTGAAAGTCTTACAAGACACAAAGACCCAAGGGACTTAAATACCCAAGGCTTATACGACACAGAATAACACTCTAAACACAGTATAAGACCAAGCCTATAAATACAATGATTACTATAAAATCAGACTTAACATATTTAAAAATAAATATACAATAAATTTATTAATAAATATACATAATATTTAGTAATAATTATATAATATATTTAATATGTGGGGACGGGGCGGGGCGGGGACCACGTTACCCTTCCCCGTCCCCATCTCGATTTTTAACTTTCGGGGATCCCCGTCCCCATCCCCGATCCCCGGTTTTGCGGGGAATCTCCATCCCCGTCGGGGCGGGTACACCGGGTTCCCCAATGGGGCGGGTCTCATTTCCATGCCTACGTGCTAAGCACTCCTATGCCGGAGGTGATGGAAGACGAGACGTTGGAGATGACCCGGCGTCGCGACAAATGGGAGAATGACGACTACATCTGTCGTGGCCACATTTTGAACGGTATGTGTGACTCCCTCTTCGAAATTTATCAAAACGTTGAATCCGCTAAAGAGCTATGGGACTCTCTTGAGTCCAAATACATGGCAGATGATGCTTCTAGTAAGAAGTTCCTCGTTAGTAATTTTAATAATTACAAAATGGTGGATTCAAGGTCTGTGATGGAGCAACATAATGAGCTCCTACGCATTCTAGGCCAATATGCTCAACATGATATGAAGATGGATGAATCCATCTCCGTATCGAGCATAATTGATAAATTGTCTCCCTCTTGGAAAAATTTCAAACACATGTTGAAACACAAGAAGGAAGAGTTGTCTCTTGTACAACTCGGTAGTCACTTGCGCATAGAGGAATCTCTTCGGGCGCAAGAGGCTGAGAAACCTGAGATGAAAGAGGTTTCTGCACCTTCGGTGAACATGGTGGAAGAGGGAAGATCCAATAATTTCAAGGGAAAACGTAAGTTCAATGAAGCCAAGAAAGGTCCCAACAAAAAGGTTAAATTAACCTGTTGGACTTATGGGATGACCGACCATCTCAAGCGGGATTGTCAAGTTGTCAAGAATAAGAATGGAGCAAGCTCAAGTGGTGGTGGGCAACGATCCAATGATCAAAACCCACGGCAGGGTCAGTTTCTTGACTTTGGTGTTAATTCAAATTTGAATTATGTACCACTAATATCCGAATCATTTTATGTACAGGATGATGACGATGCTTGGTGGATTGACATGGGTGCCTCGAGTCATGTGTGCAAGGATCGACGTTGGTTCACCTCTTTGGAACCGGTTGAAGACGGATCCGTGCTACACATGGGGAACGAGTCAAATGCTCCCATTCTTGGACGCGGTTTAGTTAGGCTAGAATTTAGTTCTAGTAAAATAATTGAACTTATTGACGTTTTGTTTGTACCACAAATTCGAAAGAATTTGGTTTCCGGTAGTACCTTGAATAAGTTAGGATATAGGAAAATTTTTTAGTCCGGAAAGTTTACCTTGTCAAAAGGTGGCTCTTTTGTAGGATTTGGCTATTTGATGAATGATATGTTTATGTTTAGTTTAAATAAAAAGAATTTTGTTTCGAATTCTATTTATGTTGCAAATGAAGTTCTTGTTGATTCTAGTTTATGGCATGCAAGGCTTGGTCATGTTAATTTTAAAAGAATTGTTGAAATGTCAAAAGACGGTCTTATTCCGACTCTTGACGTTAAAACCGAAAAATGTAAAACTTGCATGTTGACGAAGATCATTGGGCAACCGTTTTCCAATGTGAAAAGGGATTCGTCGGTGCTTGAATTAATTCATAGTGATCTTTGTGATTTGCATTCAACTCCGTCTTTTGGTAATAAAAAGTATGTAGTTACTTTTATTGACGACGATTCACGGTTTTGCTATATTTTTTTTATTGCACTCAAAAGATGAAGCGTTAGAAAAATTTAAGATTTATAAAACGGAAGTTGAATTGCAAATGAACGGTTTTCTTATATGTTTACGCACCGATCGTGGTGGGGAATATTACGACCCCATGTTTTTCCAATCCGTAGGAATTATCCATGAGACTACGACGCCTTATACACCACAACAAAATGGTGTGGCGGAACGGAAAAATAGAGTTCTCAAAGAAATGGTGAACTCTATGTTATCCTACTCGGGATTGAGTGATGGATTTTGGGGTGAAGCCATGTTAACGACTTGTTATTTATTAAATCGAGTTCCTAATAAAAGGAACAAGATTACCCCATATGAACTTTGGTTCAAGAAAAGGCCTAACTTGAATTATATTCAACTTTGGGGTTGTCGGGCGGTCGTTCGACTACCCGAACCCAAAAGGAAAACTTTGGGTGAGAAAGGTATTGATTGCATCTTTGTTGGATATGCCGAGCATTCCAAGGCATATATGTTCTATGTTATTGAACCTAATGATTCTATAGCGATTCACACCGTTATAGAATCGAGAGATGCATTATTTGATGAGACTAGATTCTCTTCAATACCTAGGCCGAAGGATCTTGTTCCAAATACTAATGTAACTAGTGAGGTTGAAGAACAAACAATTGTTCCAACCGAATCTCCGATGCTTCGAATGAGCAAAAGAGGAAGGATTGAAAAATCATTTGGTCCCGATTTCCAAGTATACTTGGTAGAGGGATCAAGAGATGAGATTGGGTCACAATTCTCTTACTGTTATAGTATTGAGGAAGATCCAAAATCATTTGATGAGGCTATAAAGTCTCAAGATATTACTTTTTGGAAAGAACCAATAAATGATGAGATGGATTCCATCATGGGGAATAATACTTGGGTATTATCGGACTTGCGACCGGGTTGTAAACCGTTGGGATGCAAGTGGATCTTCAAAATGAAGATGAAAGCCGATGGATCAATCGACAAGTTCAAAGCTCAATTGGTAATCCAAGGCTTTAGGCAACAGGAAGACATCGATTATTTTGATACCTATGCCCCGGTTGCAAGGATCTCCACGATTAGATTGTTGATAGCCTTAGGTGCTATCCACAATTTAGTGATTCACCAAATGGATGTCAAAACGGCATTCTTGAATGGTGACTTGGAGGAAGAAGTTTACATGAAACAAACGGAAGGATTTGTTATGCCCAGGATGGAGCATAAGGTGTGTAAACTTGTCAAATCATTGTATGGGTTGAAACAAGCACCCAAAACAATGGCATCGAAAATTTGATGAGGTTATCTTGTCCAATGGCTTTATGTTAAACCAAGCGGACAAGTGTGTGTATAGCAAATTTGACACATCCGGAAACGGAGTAATCATTTGTTTATACGTTGATGACATGTTGATCTTTGGCACCGACCAAAATCAAGTTGATAAAACCAAAGAGTTTTTGTCATCAAAATTCTCCATGAAAGATATGGGAGAGGCTGAGGTGATCCTTGGAATAAAGATCAAGCGTGAGAACAAAGGGATTGCAATTACGCAATCTCATTACATTGAGAAAGTATTAAAGAAATTTAATTGCTTTGATTGTTCTCTGGTGAGTACTCCATTTGATCCGAGTGTGAAGTTTATGCCCAATTCGGGTGAAGCGGTGTCACATCTCGAGTACTCAAAGGCTATTGGATGCTTGATGTATGCCATGAAAAGCACTAGGCCGGATATCGCTTTTGCCGTAGGCAAGCTGAGTAGGTATACTAATAATCCTAGTATACATCATTGGCAATCGATAAGACGAGTATTTAAATACTTGAAGAAAACCATTGATTATGGTTTGTCATATGTCGGGTTTCCTTCGGTTTTAGAGGGATATTCGGATGCAAGTTGGATTACCAACTTAGAAGATCACTCTTCTATGAGTGGTTGGGTATACTTTCTTGGGGGAGGTGCCATCTCATGGGCTTCCAAGAAGCAAACTTGCATCACGAGTTCGACTATGGAGTCGGAATTTGTGGCATTAGCCGCTGCCGGTAAAGAGGCGGAGTGGCTAAGGAATTTAGTCCATGAAATTTTGTTATGGTCGAAACCAATATCACCCATTTCTATCCGTTGTGATAGTGCGACTACTTTGGCTAAAGCTTATAATCAAGTGTATAATGGCAAGTCTAGACACTTAGGTGTTAGACATAGCATGATTCATGAGCTAATCACGAATGGGGGGATTTCGATTGAATTTGTGTTGGGAATTCAGAATTTGCACAAGTATGGTTAATGCCGCTAGCACAACATGGTTAGTACTTCTGAGACAGATTAATACTACTTGATGAAGTTACTACTGCTGAGCATAGTTAGTATTGCTAGTAGTTAGTACTGCTAAGGGTTACTACTGCCAACTTCATTAATACTGCTGAACATGGTTAATGCTTCTGAACATGGTTAGTACTGCTTATGAGATGAAGACTTCGTATGGCAATGAAGACAGCTGTATTGATTGAAGATATTTATGGAAAGCTTGGAGATAACTATGGAAGATTATACTGAGGATCTTTTATATTTTGTAATTATCTTTTATCTTTAGTATATGTATAGACTTAGTCAGAATAGTTTAGAATTAATTTTTGATTCTGAGTTTTTGTTTTCATAGAGAGAATCAACCTCAAGGTTTATAATACTAATTCTAGAGAAGTAGAATTCGTATTGGTGAGCCTGTTCATCAATATTGAGGTTGTGTGTGAAATCTTGTAACTTTAAATCATTCAATAAAGTTTACAATTTGTGATTTCTGATTCACTGTTTCATTGATATTCTGAATATTAAAGTGTTATTCCGCAAACTCCTTTAATATTGTTTCTGAGTATTTATTCTTGTTAAGAATCAGATCCTGACAAGTGGTATCAGAGCTAGTATTCTCAGAAACCTTCATTCATCATGGAAAACACAGTTGAATCAAACAGTACTCTTGTCTCAAAGGTTCCAATGCTCAGATCTAATGAGTATGACATGTGGAAGATAAGGATCAAGCAATACATTCTCCTCACAGATTACTCTATGTGGGACATCATTGAGAATGGCCCATCTGATGAAGGAAAAATTGGTGCAGATGGAAAAAGAACTCCACCAAAGACAGATGCAGAAAAGAAGATAAGGCAGACGGAGATGAAAGCCTTGAACACACTGCTCTTGGCTATTCCCAATGAATATCAACACCAATTCTGCAATTGCACTGATGCACAGATGCTTTGGAATGCTCTAGAGAAAAGATTCTCTTGTACCAAAAGTACCAAGAGAAATCAGAAGGCAATACTGAAGCAATTGTATGAAAACTTTATGTCAACTAAGAATGAGTCCATGACTCAAACTTTTGACAAGTTTAACAAGCTGATTGGTGAACTAGCTACTATGGGAGTATAGATTGATCAAGATGATGTAAACAGAAAGTTTTTAAGGTCCCTAGGAGATGAATGGACCATGTATACTGTTTCATTCAGACATAATGAACAACTAGAAGAAAAAGAACTTGATGATCTGTACAATGACCTTAGAGTATTTGAAGCTGAGGTGGAGGCAAAGAAGAAGCCTTCTGGATATGTTCATAATGCTGCACTCCTATCAGCATCAGTTGATTCTACTGCTAACCCTGAATCAGTTAATGCTGCTAATGGAGCAAATCAAGAAAAAGGCACTGAATCTGTTTTTGAAGCCTTTCTGTCCAGCCATGGAAACTCTTCTTTAATCAATGATGACTTGGAACAACTTCATCCTGATGATTTTGAAGAGATGGATATTAAATGGCAGATGGCCATGCTTTCCATGAGGGTAAAGAAGTTCATCAAGAGGACTGGGAGGAATAACTTCTCCCAAAGAAGAGAAGATGGAGCAGGTTTTGACAAGTCAAAGGTAGAATGCTATAAATGTCATATGAAGGGACACTTTGCCAGGGAATGCAGAAGTGGAGTGTCTCACAATAACCACCAACAAGCTCAGACTGGTAGCTTCAACCAGAACAGAAACTCTGCTCAAGCCCTTGTTTCTCAACAAGGAATGGGGTTTGACTGGAGTGATCAAGCAGAAGAGGCTATTCAAAATCAAGCTCTCATGGCAGAGGTATCTGATCTCCCAACTGAGGTAAGTTCTAATCTCTGTTCTAAAACTTGCATAGACACTGTTAAAAGGTACAGGGATCACAACCAGAATATGAGTGATGACCTTATGAGGTTAGCAAAAGATATAAAAGACTATGTGAGAATTGTTGAGAGGTTTGAGGAACAAATTAAAGGTTTCCAAGCCAATGAACTTCAACACTCATATGACACAAACTACTGGAAGTGGGAGAAAAAGGATCTAGAACTCCAACTGACAAAGTCTAAAGAGGAGAGTGAAAAGTTGAGAGGGGGGCTAGCCAAGGTTAAGCTAGATGTGGAAAAGTTTTCCAACGCTTCTAAAGCAATGGACTCTTTACTACAAACTCAGTTTCATGACAAACTGAGAAGAGGAATTGGGTACAATACCACACCACCACCATACAACAACAACTACATCCCTCCTAAATCAGACTTGCTAGAAACCAAAGATAGGAAGGACTTGCCTGAGGGAGCCACTGAGATAGATCCCTTAGATGAAGTAGTTGTTGAGGACAAAACTAAGAAAGAAGCTGGTAAGGGTAAGGAGAACACTGTGAGTGATGAGATTCCTTTAGAGAATCACATTATTACCAATGAGGGTTGTGGAAAGATTTGGGTAAAATCTAAGGACATAGAGAAGACTGAGCGAAAGTCTAGTAAGGTCCATTATAAGCAGACCACAGTTGTGAATCCTGTTCCTTGCAAACAGTGTGCTTGTACTAAATCTGAGCCCCTAAATCATGATAAAAGGAGGGGTAATCAAAGAAACTGGAATAATCAGTGGGCACAAAAACAAGGGATTGATCTGAGTAAAATCAATAGACCAAAACGTTGTTTTATTTGTGGAAAGCTCAATCATATTGCTAAATACTGTTATTTCAATCCTATGAACCAAAGGATGAATTTTCAAAGATCTGTGCAAAAACCCTTTGGTTATAGGAAGAATGAAAGGAACCATGTGGCTAAGAAATCTGTTAACTCTAAAAGCCACATGAAGAAAAAGACTGTTGAGGAGAGTGTCAAGATGTGGATTCCTAAAAGCACTAAAACTGTTAGTACTGCTACCACAAATAGTACTGATGACAATGATAGTGTTGCTAGAAGCAATACTACTGCTACCAATGTTAGTACTGCTAAAACTAACATTGTTAGTACTTCTTCTAATGTTAATACTGCTAACTCTGTTAGTACTTCTAACAAGGTTAGTACTGCTAACTCTGTTAGTACTTCTAAGGTTAGTACTGCTTCTAGTGTTTGTGCTGCTAAGCCAATCATCTTGACAAAGTACTCTAGTAAAGAGTGCTCTGAGTTTGAAAATCTCATCAAAAAGGAATGTAAATACTTTGATGAGAAAGGGAGACCCAAGACCACTTTGGCTTGGGTTCCCAATCAATACTAATTGATCTATCTTATGTGCAGGGCAATCAACAGCTCAAGGGTAAGAGCATCTGGCATGTTGATAGTGGTTGTTCTAGGCACATGACAAGGAACATGTCTTGCCTCAAGAATTTCAAGAAAATTGATGGTGGGCATGTTGCCTTTGGTAATACTCCAGATGGAGGTAAGATCAGTGGTAAGGGTGATGTAACCAAAGGGAAAATGACCTTTGAAGATGTATTCTATGTTGAGCAATTAAGGTACAACCTGTTAAGTATATCACAGGTTTGTGACAAAAAGCATAGTATATTATTTACAGATTATGAATGCATTATCCTTGCTCCTGGATTCAAGGTAGTTTATGAAAAGATGATACTACTAAGAACTCCCAGAAAGGATAATGTCTATTGCTTAGATATGGAAAATGTTTCAACTGATTCATCCCTAAACTGTCTTGATTCAAAAGCATCTTTGGATGAATCATCACTTTGGCACAGAAGGATGTGTCACATGAACTTTAAAATAATGAATAAACTTGTTAAAAACAACCTTGTAAGAGGTTTACCTTCAAAAGTCTTTTCATGTGATGATCATTGTGTAGCCTGTCTCAAAGGCAAACAACACAACACTTCTCATAAGTCCAAAGAGTTGAACACTATCTCTAATTCTCTTCAGTTGTTGCATATGGATCTGTTTGGGCCTACAAATGTTATGAGTATAGGCAAAAAATCATGCTGCTTAGTTATTGTTGATGATTACTCTAGATTTACTTGGGTATATTTTCTAAGGACTAAGGATGAGACAAGTGGACTGATTAAATCCTTTATTCTAAGAATTGAAAACCAAACAAATCAAAAGGTAAAAGTCATTAGGTCAGACAATGGTACTGAATTTAAAAATCATGACCTAAACACCTTTTGTGAGGAAAAAGGAATTGAGAGGCAATACAGTGCTCCAAGGACTCCACAACAAAATGGTGTTGCTGAGAGAAGGAATAGGACACTGATTGAGGCTGCTAGATCTCTGTTAGCTGATTCAAAACTTCCAATTACTTTCTGGGCTGAAGCAGTTAATACTGCTTGTTATGTCCAGAACAGAGTTCTAGTAGTCAAGCCTAAAAACAAGACACCATATGAGCTTTTAAATAAAAGAAAATCATTTATTGGATTTTTCAAACCTTTTGGGTGTCCTTGTACCATTCTCAATACCAAAACTCACTTAGGAAAGTTTGATATCAAGGCAGATGATGGTTTTCTTGTTGGTTACTCATCTCAGAGTAAGGCTTACAGAGTATTTAATTCTTCTTCTAGAATAATTGAGGAAAGTGACAATGTCAAATGCAATGAGAACACACCAAATCCTATTGGTTCAGGTCCTCAGTGGTTGTTTGACATTGATTCACTAACTAACTCTTTGGGTTTCAGTAGTGATGATCATGCAGGTTCAGGAAGTGGAGGATCAGGGGATGTACAAGTACAAGACATTATTCCTCAGTCTGTGATCTTTCCCATACCTACAATGGAACCTGTTGATTTCTGTGAAAAAGAGACTATGACTGATCCAATTCATAGTGAAGAAGAAAGAAGAGATGAGGAGAATCAAGTGCATGAAGAGCCATAAGCAGCTGATGAGATCACCTCAGCTGACTTAAATGAGTCCAATTTAGAAGTGGGAATCAATGAAGAACCTAGTCATCAGACTAGAACTCAAAAGAACCATCCTCCAGAGCTGGTCATAGGAGACATCTCTTCTCCTATGATAACAAGGAATCAAAGCAGACTTCAAGAGCTGCAGGATCAGCAACACACAGTACTCTCTTGCTTTCTATCTCAGATTGAGCCTAAGAAGGTTTTTGATGCAATGAAAGACTCCAGTTGGATAGAAGCTATGCAAGAAGAGTTACTGCAGTTCAAATTGCAAGAAGTTTGGGACTTGGTAGACCTTCCAAAAGGTCATAGAGCTATTGGCACCAAATGAATTTTCAGGAATAAAAAGGATGAGAGAGGAATTGTGATCAGGAACAAAGCAAGGCTTGTGGCACAAGGGTACACTCAGGAAGAAGGCATATATTATGAAGAAGTGTTTGCCCCAGTTGCAAGGGTAGAGGCAATTAGGCTATTTCTAGCCTATGCCTCATACATGAAGTTCAAGGTATATCAAATGGTTGTGAAGAGTGCCTTTCTATATGGTATAATTGATGAAGAAGTATATGTCTGTCAGCCCCCTGGATTTGAAAATTTATCATATCCTGACAGAGTATACAAACTGAAGAAAGCACTTTATGGTCTACATCAAGCCCCAAGAGCATGGTATGATACTCTGTCTACCTATCTCTTAGAAAATGGGTTTGAAAGGGGAATAATTGACAAGACCCTCTTCATTAAAAGGAGTAAGAAGGACATCCTACTTGTTCAGATCTATGTGGATGACATCATCTTTGGATCCACACAAGATCAGATGTGTAGAGACTTTGAAAAGTTGATGCACAAGAGCTTTAAAATGAGTTCAATGGGTGAACTTACCTTCTTCCTTGGGCTTCAAGTGAAACAGCAAAAAGATGGGATCTTTATAAGTCAATCAAAGTATGTGAAAGACATCCTGGATAAGTATGGTTTAACAGACTCAAAGCCAGCAAACACACCTATGGAGACTCATAAACAGATCACTGCTGATCTTGAGGGGGAGGATGTTGATGTCCATCTATATAGATCAATGATTGGATCTCTCATGTATCTCACAACCTCAAGACCAGACATCATGTTTCCAGTGTGTGTTTGTGCCAGATTCCAAGTCAAGCCAAAGCAATCACATCTTCATGCTGTTAAGAGGATTTTCAGATACTTAAAAGGGCAACCTAGATTAGGTATTTGGTATCCGTATGAATCTACTTTTGACTTGATTGCATACTCAGACAGTGACTTGGGAGGTGCTAATATGGATAGAAAGTCTACTTCAGGGGGATGTCAGCTTTTGGGTGCAAGACTAGTATCTTGGCAGTGTAAGAAACAAACCACAGTGTCCTTATCAACAACAGAAACTGAGTACATTGCTGCTGCAAGTTGCTGCTCTCAGGTTCTATGGATTCAGAATCAAATGCTGGACTATGGGGTAACCTTTCTTCACACTCCAATCTTCATTGACAATAGAAGTGCTATAAGCATTGTTAACAATCCAGTCAAGCACTCCAAAACAAAGCACATTGAGATCAGACATCACTTTATTAGAGATTGTAATGAAAAGAAGCTTATTCAAGTTGCTAAAGTTCATACTGACAACCAGTTTGCTGATCTATTCACTAAAGCTTTTGATGTGGGTAGATTCACCTTCTTGGTCACAAGTGTGGGCATGATCAACTCTGAATGAGCTCATGTTTAAAAAGTGAGTGTATACCTGTTATTTGGTTGTTACTAATCATCTTTCTCAGGAAGTAAATTGCCTTGTTCAGACCAAATCAAGCTTCAATAGTGTAAGTGTAGTTAATGCTGCCAGAGTTAGTTAATACTGCTAGTGGTTAATACTGCTCTCAGTTAATACTGCTAGTTCGTTAATACTTCTAGTGGTTAATACTGCTCTCAGTTAATACTGCTAGTTAGTTAATACTGCTCTGAGTTAATACTGCTTATGTCCCGAATTGTATAAATACCCTTTTTGCCCGCCTAAAAGTTCATAACGACTCTTTGATTACTATTCATCTGCTCTCTAACCCTTTTTCTCTCAAGCACCTCGTAAGTTACAGGCAAGAACTCTCAAGCTCAATGGCATCCATGACGTTCATTGATGAGCACAACGAAATCGCGATGCTTCAAAAGCCGAAGCAGGCTGATGGATTTCACCAGATAGTCGATTTTCTCAAAACAAGCCATATCGCGTATGCCCTTACAGTGTCACCATCCATCTACATTGAGCACCAAAAACAATTCTGGGCAAATGCCACCATTATTACTGAAAATGGTGTGCAAGTTATCAAGACAAGGGTGTGTGACAAACCCTTGACAGTTTCTGAAGAGGTAATTCGCATTAGTCTACGTCTAGACGATGCCTCAGGTATCTCATCAATCTCTAATGATGAACTGTTTTCAACTCTTACTAGAATGGGGTATGGAGGCCCATTGGGTGTTTTTAAGTTCTTAAAAGCTAAATTTTCTCCCCAATGGCGGTTCTTTGTCCATACCCTGATGCACTGTATTTCCAAAAAGACTACTGGATGGAGTGAGTTCAGTAGTACCATTGCTTATGCTTTGGTTTGCTTGGCCACTGCCAGAAAGTACAATTTTTCAAAAATGATTTTCAATGACCTTGTGTCAAACTTGGGAAATAAAAAGAGTTTCTATATGTACCCAAGATTTGTCCAGGCAGTTATAACCAATGAATTCACGGATATGCCTCAATTTGATGAGGTATATGTACCAAAAATCCCCAAAGGCAAGGTCTTTTCAAATATGAAGAGATCTCCATTGGACTCGGAAGGAGTTGACATCCCATTGTTCTCTACAATGATGGTGGTGTCCCACAATCCAGAAGGTATGGCTTCAGGGTCAAGGCCCTCATTAGACCATCCCACTGAAAGCTAATCCCAACCTTCAATCACCATATCAATCCCACAGTCCCTTATTCAAAAACCAACTTCTCCAATCACCAATACCTACATCAGGAAAAAGGTAAAGAAGGCTCCTTCCCTTCTTGTACCTTCACCCACAGAGCCTTTAAGCCCTCTAATGGAGAATTCTCTATTAGAGAATATCTATAGGGAAACCACAGGGGTGTCTCCCAACCCCAAGGAGGTGCTCACTGAGGAGATGAATGAGCATATGGGTGCAAAGGCTGCCACTACTCCTGCTAGCACAGAGGAGGCCAGTGGTAACATCAATAAGACCTTCCCCATGTAAACTTTGGGTGAGTAATCATCCAAAGGTCCCAGGTGCCAAGAAACCAAGGGGGTGGAGGGTGCTTCTGCTAGGCAGAAGACTTACACTACTAAAAGATCCCATGATCCTTCAAAAGGGGGTAACACTCCTGGAGAAGGCGAGGACAGATATGACTATAATGAATTGATGGAAACAATGGGCAACATCAATCTGGATGTCATCAAACAAGGCAAAGACATAGAAGAAATGAAAATGGTAATTCTGTCTCAACAAGTACAGATTACCAAATTGAAGAAAATGGTGACAAGATTGGTGCAAAAGAAGAGGAGAAGGCAGTTTCTTTTGAAGAAGAGGAAAAATGCTAATGATGCTTTCTACAAGGGGGATAATTCAGAGGCTGAAGCAGAAAAGGAAAGTACATCTGAGATGGGATTTGATGTTAAGGGGGAGAAAGCTGCAGAAACAGAAGCACAAGCAGTAGAAACAGACAAGGTTCAAGCAGCAGTAGTAACGGAACAGGTAGCAGCAGTAACAGGGTTATCTGTTGAAGAATTGGAAATAGCAGAAACTTTGGTAAAAGCAAATAATGACACTCCTAAGGCTACTCAAAAGGCCAAGGGAGTGGTCATCAATGAAGGAGGCCTTGAAAAGAAGAGAAAAGAAAGAAGTGAGGTAGGTTTGAAGGATGCAAAGGGTAAAGCTAAGATGGTTGAATCTGAACAACCTTCAAAGAAGAAGAACCAGGTGGAGTTAGATGAAGAAGTAGCAAAACAACTCTAAGCTGAGATGGAAAAGGAGGAACAACTCCAATCAGAGAAGGACAGAGAGCTTGCACTGGAGATGGCCAGAAAGCTCAATGAAGAATATCAAAAGAGCATAAAAACTGCAGCTGAAGTCAAGAAAATACCAGTCAAAAGAATGCCAGTCAAAAAGCAGAAAAGACAACCTTCCAAGACCTTCTTGGCCAATCAGGAAAGAAGAAAAATGATAAATTTCCTGAAAGGTTCAATTGGTGTCATAGGAGAGATGTTTACTAATATGGCATATAGTCAAGTTGAGGAGCTCTATAAAAAGGAAATGGCTAAGCTTCAAGGGGACTCCTCACAAAGGGAAGAGGCTGAAAGAAGGATGAAGGAGAGACATGATCTAAACATTCAACAACCATTCCTTGAGGAAGTCACTCCTACCAAAGAAAAGGCTGAAGACACTAAAGAAGAGAATGTTGGTATGGAAATGAAATCTGCAAAGAGAGTAAAGACCATAGCTTCCAAGAAACAGTCCAAGAAGCCAAGGATTGACGAAGCTGAAATAGAGACAGAACCTTCAGTTACACCTTCAGCAGAATCTGTGCAGAACCTAGAGCAGTCCAATAAGCAATCTGATGAGCAAGTGGGTCTTTATCTGACTGTAATAGAACTAGTTCAGGATGTTCCCATTTCTGTGAAAGCACCAGAAGTCATCTTTTGGGACATTCTGAGAGACAATAGAAAGGATTACTTCAGGCTTAAAAGAGTTGGTGATGTATTTGAAGTATATTCAACTTGGGGGAAAGTAATCAGAAGTTGCTCCAGAGCTGATCTTGAAGAGATGCATAAAGTGGGAATAAAGCTTTATGAACATGTTTTGAAAGGAACTGAAGAAAGTCTACTCAAGATTGCAATGGAATATCTTTGTATGATGTTTGAACCAGAAAAAGTGGTTTACAGAATCAAGGATCTACATCATGAGTATGGGTTTAAGAAGATTGATAAGTGGATACTCTTTGAAAACTGTGGTGTATACATGATCACAATTGATAACTGTTATCATGAGTACTACCTAGTGGACAAAGTGTATGGTCATAGCAAGGAGAAGCTGAATGGGATGCTGAAAGCTAAGCTAGTATGTGCAAAGGAATTAGAAATGGCCAGAATTGTGGTAAGAAGAACAATTAATCAAAGTCTGGGTTTGGATCCGAATTTGGGCAACTAAGCTGTAGTGTTGAAAGCATCTTGAAGACCATAAATGAAGAACTTGACTTCTCTTCTCAAAAGTCAAGTTAGGGGGAGATTGTTGGGAATTCAGAATTTGCACAAGTATGGTTAATGCTGCTAGCACAACATGGTTAGTACTTCTGAGACAGATTAATACTGCTTGATGAAGTTACTACTGCTGAGCATAGTTAGTACTGCTAGTAGTTAGTACTGCTAAGGGTTACTACTGCCAACTTCATTAATACTGCTGAACATGGTTAATGCTTCTGAACATGGTTAGTACTGCTTATGAGATGAAGACTTCGTATGGCAATGAAGACAGCTGTATTGATTGAAGATATTCATGGAAAGCTTGGAGATAATTATGGAAGATTATACTGAGGATCTTTTATATTTTGTAATTATCTTTTATCTTTAGTATATGTATAGACTTAGTCAGAATAGTTTAGAATTAATTTTTGATTCTGAGTTTTTGTTTTCATAGAGAGAATCAACCTCAAGGTTTATAATCCTAATTCTAGAGAAGTAGAATTCGTATTGGTGAGCCTGTTCATCAATATTGAGGTTGTGTGTGAAATCTTGTAGCTTTAAATCATTCAATAAAGTTTACAATTTGTGATTTCTGATTCACTATTTCATTGATATTCTGAATATTAAAGTGTTATTCCGCAAACTCCTTTAATATTGTTTCTGAGTGTTTATTCTTGTTAAGAATCAGATCCTGACAATTTGTTCGGTCGCAACAAAATCTAGCGGACCACTTGACGAAGGGGTTAGCTAGGGACTTGGTTCACAAGTCGGTGATAGGGATGGGATTAAAGTCCATTTAAATCTCTAACAGTGAGATACCCACTTCCCTTCTAATACAACGTTAGAAGTTGAATTCAATGGGAAGGCTCACTTTAAGGGATTGGAGCACAAGATAATCATCCCAAGGTATGTGCTCGGTACTGCAAGTGAGGAGGTAATTGTTCTCTTGTAAAAGTGCATGTGCAGGTGCATGATGAAAGGAACTACCTATATGAGTGCGAAGTGTGGCCGCTTCAAGAAGTTTGGACTTTGCTTTGATGCACTCACGAATGGATAAGGACACATGGCCTGTATAGTGTCAAGTTTAAATTTTAGAGAATTTTAAATTCATGTGTATGTTATTTTCTGGTACTCAAATGGGTTGAAGGGTTCAATCCAAATAGGACACTCGGATTCTCGAGTATTTGAAATGTGTAATGTACTAAGATGAAAATTCAATCTTATAGATATTTTCATTTATGCATGAGTTTGTTTTGCTATATTAATTTTGTTTGTGAATCAAGGATTGCACTAAAATGGGGGAGGAATGTTGGTGATTTTAGTGAAATCATCGGTCATTTTGTGTAATTGGATTCACAAGATAATAATGGGGTTGATAGCTAAGTTATAACACGAGTTAGGAGGTGTGGAGTGCACACTCGTGTAAGCTTACTATGACCCGAGATAGTTGGACGGTCGTTTGGTGGTTTATCAATTTGTTACTGAAATAGTGCACCGAGCGGGTTATGCTGCGGGTTAACCCGCGTGGCTACCCGCACCGTGCACTGGATTGTGGGTTGAAACAATGCACCGGGCGGGTTATGCCGCGGGTTAACCCGCACGACTACCCGCACCGTGCATTGTTTGTGGGGTTAAAAAGTGGCCCGAGCGGGTTATGGCGCGGGTTAACCCGCGCGACTACCCGCGCCGAGCACTGTTGCAGATTTTGTTTTGTAACTCCAAAATCTCTTTGTAACCCCCAAAATCTCTTTGTAACTCCCACCATAATGTCCAACAATTAATACCATTAAATGGGTAATTATCATCGGTTTTAATATAACGTCGGTTACGATTCTCTTGGTGTTTAAATAGGATTGATTTCTGCCAGAATCGATACCGGTGAATTTGAGATTATCCTCGAGTGAATTTCGTGATACCCAGCCAGAATCGGGTCGAAATATCACTTAAGGAAAGCGAGCTCTCATGCGATCTCGAATTCTTATCCAAGTTCTGATCACTCCATTTTTTCTCTCTACCCATCGATTTTTGCACACACTCCCCAACAAAACACTTAAAGTAAAGCATTTTGAAAGATCATGATTTCAATTGCATTCTTCCCTTTTAACGATATATATTTACTCATGTTGAAAACTTTTGAATTCACTAGGCGTTAGTCTAACCCTTTTTATTTGTCGGCATGTGCTGTCCCGACTGGGTATGGTACTAGTGACACTGTGAAGAGATGAGAAATAGATTTATGCTTGAGGGTGAGTAGTTTGGTGAAGTCTTCCCCCATTATCTTGGGTGTATCAATTTGTATTTGGGTTTAGTAACACTTGACCTTTAATTAGTCTATGTGTAAGACTTTATTTAATTTTGTTGATGGCTAATCTAGAACAGTATTTCAAGAATGGACTTGTCGTAAGATATTTTGTCTTTCTTTGAGGCGTTATTGAAATTTTTTAAAGTAGCTGCTTTTTCCAAATTTGAGGGTGTTACATTGTTGGTTTAAGGGATGGGTTTTCTATTTTACGTTGTCAAATCCCATGCATGTTCATATATGAATATACGTTGAATGTTTATTGTTTAATGGTTTCAACATGCTTATGATGATCACTTTATAAAATTGCATACATGCACATTAAAAAGTTACATATATGAACATCAATGAAATGCATATATGCTATTTTTAACTTACTGACACCAAATTCCAATTTCATATATGCTTTTGAAAAAAGTTCATATATGCACATATTCATAAATTTTATCTTTCATATATATTAAATCAAGTGCATATACACACATCTTACACATATGGTTACCAAATGACAGTTTCATATATACACATGAAAAAAGTGAAAATACACACATAACAAAAGGTGAGTATATGCACATTATAAAATTGCATATATGAACAAAAAAATTTGCATATATGAACATCAATGAAGTGGATGCTAGAGAGTAGGAATCGGAAACACGGTTTTGGAAGTTCCATGAAACCAGACTTGTTTCCTTTTCAATTAATTACACCTTTTCTGCCAAATAACGTTTATGCCTCTCTTCATATATGAATGTTTTTTAATTATCCGGGTTCACCATTTAATTATTAAAAAATTTTGTTCTTTTAATCTAAGCCATTGATTGTCAAGATGGATGATCCAGATTGGTTAACAAAGTTAACACTAAAACATTGGTTAACAAAATAAGGGGACCATATATATATATATATTATATATATAGGGGGTTAGGTTCCGGTGAGAAGTTGAGTTAATGGTGAGAAGCGTGAGAAGTAGTTATCGACCGTTGGATGAAAATGTACCCACATTAGGATGAGATGCACCGAGATGCACTAGATCAATTCCTTTCTAAGCCGCAATTCATGGGAGAGCTTGAGATTAAAAAAGATCAACGGTTCAGATCCACTTCTCACCGTTAACTAAACTTCTCACATGATCCTTCGCCTATATATATATATGCAGGCAAAGGATTGTGTGAGAAGTTGAGTTAATGGTGAGAAGCATGAGAAGTGGATCTGAACCGTTGA
Organism: Arctium minus; assembly: GCA_954870635.1. Classification (NCBI taxonomy): domain Eukaryota; kingdom Viridiplantae; phylum Streptophyta; class Magnoliopsida; order Asterales; family Asteraceae; genus Arctium; species Arctium minus. Next base: position 52,468,605 of record OX941084.1, read on the forward strand.
TCTCTTTTAATCTCAAGCCCTCCCATGAATTGCGGTTTAGAAGGGAATTGATCTGGTGAATCTCGGTGCATCTCATCCTAATGTGCGTCCATTTTGTAATACCCATAAAATTTTAAAATAACAGACAAAATAAAACTTCCAAAAATCCCTTAAATACATAACTTGAAACACGAATATCTAAAGTTATAAGGGAAGGAACACAACAACATGTGTCAGAGTTCTAACCGAACTATCTAGTCCCACAAACGGGAACAAAGTCTAACGGGTGTTACTAAAACCACCAAGTCTGCTATCTTCTCAAAGCCGGATGACGTCACTAAAGCTATCCCACCGGAACTTCAACCCAACTTAGCTCGCCACTCAGATCCACCTAAGATCTGATATACATGTCGATAAGAAAAAGTGTTAGGCTTAACGCCTAGTGAGTTAAATCATTTTATTTATATATAAATCATAAGACGTATTGGAACAAGTATTTCCCTCTAAAAGCATCCATTCATGAAATATAAGTTATAAAAGGTTTTACTTTCAAACCACGTCTCCGCCCATATCAAACACACTTTTTAAAATGAATAATCACCATTTAATTTCCCCCAAAACGCACCCATGAAGTATTTCGTCAAAAAACTATTTATATAAATAAATGGTGCATTTCAACACCGAAAGTACGGGTAAGGGAATACCCGAAGATAACACCTCTCGTTGACGGGGGAGACCCGATTCCATCGAATGTGGTGGAATACAAAGTTAAGCCACTTATCAACGTTCACGAGATTCACTACGGATCATGGATCCCAATATACGGCTCCTCTGAGCAACCACCGCAAGATACTCAAATGACCCTAGTCTACTCGACTTCTAGATGAGCGTCACCACCAAAATTAAAAATCTCCGTATCCGGCTCACCATGGGTACCACCGCAAGACTTAGCTCCGTATACGGCTCTCCAAGAGAACCACCACAAGCTTACATTAAAACATGACTTGGGGACCACTCACTAGACTCAAACATGGATAACAAGACTCCATGATGAACAAACGACTCTTATGCCTATGGATCCATCGCATTACAGTCTAAACATTTTATGACTCCATATGAATGAACTAATGCATCCAAAACATGTAATAACCAACATTGGTGCAATAATTGCATTCCCATAAAACGCTCTATAATGAGCCATTTAAACCGGACAACGTCCCAAAACTCGTTAGAGTAAAAATCAAGCCATAAGGCATCATAAAACATTCAACACTAAAATCGAGCCAACACGGCTATATAAGCCGATGTACAACTTTCCCAAAATTAGTATTTTCTCCAAGTATGATTGGCCAAAGGCCCGAACCGTAAGGTCCACACTTTTCCAAATATTCCAAAATTAAAGGATGCCTGTTTCCAATAACTCACACTTTTAAAGTCAAAGGACTTAAAGTTTTAAAAATATAAAAACTCGTAGGTTGAGTAAAGCCCCAAATGTCTGTATTTCAATAATCGTTATTAAAACCCCCAATCCACACTATAATTCCATTTAAATCCATTTGTACTCCAAATCTTCCCATATTAGGAACCAAAGCAACACAATAACCAAATTCCTCAAATGTTCAAGAAACATGCATGGTGGATCAAAATTCACTTTTTGGTGACTCAAACACCTCACATAATATTTTAAACCATTTTCAAAGATTTATAACACAAATATGTGTAAGTGTACAAATGTTCACAAAACTTATCAAAAGGAATTAAGTTCATGGATATACTTTCAAAACCCCAAAATATGTGCATTTTGACATGTATATAGTTTTTCAAAGCAACTAGAACTCACCTTGCTAAATATAGACTAAATCTAGGTTTTACCCATAAACTTGAATTCCTTTGATGAGATCTTGGATCCTTCCACTAGCTCCAAGCTTCTACAAGGTTTCTTTACCACAACATTCATAAAGTTATACCAAACCCTAAGGATACAAAAAGAAGATGAAGAACAACAAACCCTGACTTTTTAGATGAAAAGATGAGTAGGTTACCTTGATCATAAACCCTTGTATCCACCAAATATCTTCAATCCCTTTCTATTTCTACTTGAAAATCTTCAAAAGACGAGACTCTAGGTTCAAGAATCATCAAAACCGGATTTAGGAGGAGGAAGATATGATAGAATGAAGTTAGATCCCCAAAAATCGACCTTAAATGACCAGATTGGTCCCCGCGGCCTTGCCCGCGACTTGGAAGTCATGGGGCAAGTCGTGCGCTTCCCTCGACCCACATCCAACAACTTACGCGGCCTAGGCCACGGCCCAGGGTCGGACACCAACCCGCGGAACTCCCAAAGTTCCCGTTTCTCGTCTTTTTCAAGCCTGATTCGATTCTTGATGGTTCCGCCATAAAACTTACCTGATTTCTTAATATAATTACGTTCCAAGAGTCAAACGACTCCCACATTACCATAAAAGAGAAACTCCGAAATTGTGGGTGTTACACATTTCTCATCCAACGGTTGATAACCACTTATCACGCTTCTCATCATTAACTCAACTTCTCACCAGAACCCAACCCTATATATGCAATGGCCTAAATGAATTGTTTAAATGAGGGTTGCATGAAGTTGTAACCTTTTACTTGGTTGCAAAATAACCGTGGCTTATATATATATATATATATATATATATATATATATATATATAGGGTTGGGTTCAAACGAGAACGCTAACTATTTAAGAAAAAAAAAATGTCCGTTAATGTACAAAATCATATATGATTCACGCGACTTTGCCCCGCGACTTAAGTCGCGGACAAAGTCGCCCGCGTCCAGTTTTTGCCTGTTAATGTAAAATCACATATGATTTTGTACATGATTTGTTGTTTTCTTAATTTGTTAGCGTTCTCGTTTGAACATTCCTCTCTCTCTCTCTCTGTATATATATATATATATAGAGAGAGAGAGAGAGAGAGGTGGGTTCATACGAAAACAATATCTATTTAAGAAAACACGAAAACAGTCGAATACATACAAAATCATATATGATTCACGTACAAAATCATATATGATTCACGTGAGGTCGCGGCCAAAGTCGTCTGTGCCCGTCTTTTTCGGGTTGATATAAAATCACATATGATTTTGTACATGATTTGTTGTTTTCTTGTTTTCTTAAATAGTTAACGTTCTCGTTTGAATCTTTCTCTCTTTCTCTCTCTCTCTCTCTCTCTCTCTCTCTATATATATATATATGGTTGGGTTCCGGTGAGAACTTGAGTTAACGTGAGAAGTGGTTATTAATCGTTGGATGCACATTAGGATGAGATGCACTGGATTAATGGCCTTATGAAGCGCGATTCGTTGGTGGGCTTGAGATTATATAGGCGAAGGATCGTGTGAGAAGTTGATTTAATGTGAGAAGCGTGAGAAGTGCACTTAATCACTTATAATCTCAACCCCACCCATGAATCATGCTTCATGAAGAAATTGATCTGGTGCATCTTATCTCGGTCAATCTTATCATAATGTGCATCCAACTGTTGATAACCACTTCTCACCGAAACCCAACCCTGTATATATATATATATATATATATCATCAAATGAAAACCAAATTTTCATTGTGAATTAAGGGATAAATCTTGGTCCACCATGTCCATTTAATCTAACATCTCACATTAAATAGACTTCTGTAAAACCATAACCTAGCGCTTTCCGTTTTTATTGAGATGGATTGGGAACCTATCGAAATGAATCGAAAACTCATCGAGATCAATAGAGAACCCAATAAAGAAAAAAATTGAAGTATGTAGAGTTGAAGCTGTAGTATATTCATGATGAATATTATGGTTAAAATTAATATTTATGATAAATATCATTCTAATATGAATACTAGAGAGTTGTTGTATACAAGTGATCATACATAAATATTCATGGTGAATAGTATGTATATTCATGATAAATGTTATAGTAAAAACGTATATATTTATGATGAATGTTATAATGAAAATGTATATTCAAGATAAATATCATATTGAAGTATGAATACCTAAAAGTTGTTGTATACACGTGAATATATATAAATATTCATGATAAACAAAATATATATTCATGATGAATGTTATAGTGAAAATGTATATTAATGATGAATATCATATTGATGTATGAATACTGAATAGTTATTATATACATGTGAACATATATATATATATATATATATATATATATATATATATATATATATATATATATATTCACGATGAATGTTATAGTGAAAATGTATATTTATGATGAATATCATACTGATGTATGAATATTGAAGAGTTGTTGTGTAACACCCTAAAAATAGGGGTTAATTTAAACCTGAATAAATACGGAAAATGACATCCTATATATAGTCTTAGGTTCATTTGAGAAATAGTAAATTTATGAGAAATAGAGAAGTAATCCTAGCCATTCATACGATCAAGATCGGATTTGACTGGTAAAATATTTCGGCTTTGACTGGTCAAAAGTTGCGGCTATTCCAAAAATAGAACACTTTTGTAATTTTTACAAAATACACGGGCTGTATTCAAATATAAACATATATAATTCACATTGAACTATATGTTCATATGTGAATCAGTGTAATTCACATCTGAACTCTTTTAACTGATTCATATATGAACCTTTGTGATTCATATATGAACTAATTAACTGATTCACATATGAACTAATTAACTGTAAGTTCATATATGAACAGTTGAACTAATTAACAGATTCATATATGAACTAATTAACTGATTCTCATATGAACTAATTAACTGATTCACATATGAACGTATAGTCTATATGTGAATCATATAGGTTCATATGTGAACTCATCCCGCGTATTTTACGAAACTACCCCTCTACCTTCTATAGACCATGCAAGGAATTATCCGGTGCTTCACGGTCAAATCCACAAATAAGGTTATCCAGTCGATCTTCGTAAGTAAGTAAGTAACACTCAATAGGACGGAAAATGAATAGCTTATTCATAATCTTAGAGGCCCTACACCGCTGCTTGACCAGATGAATGGCTAAGATTACTTCTCTATTTCTCATACATTTACCATTTCTCAAATGAACCTCTCCCTAAGAGGGGAAATAGTAATTTACGTAAGCAATGACAAAATAAGAGATATAAATCGACAACATACTAATCTAAACTAACTAGCTCAGATTACGGATGGGTGTCACTATCCCTTTCCAAAAGAATTTCATCAAGCCAAAAGTACGCCAATTCTATACTTCTACAAAAACGCTACTCCCGACCACTTGGCCACCCACTCAATCCCGAGAAGCCCCACCACTAAGATGATCTGATATACTCATCGTTTTAAGAAAAAATGTTAGACTAAAGCCTAGTGAGAACAAATAATTATAATGAACAATAGTAAATGAACTTGTTAATATGAAGTGCGGAAACTATCACATTAATATTGAGATATCAACATTTGTACCATACCTTAAACGTTGACGGGGGAGACCCGCTTGCCCAAATCAAGACATAACTCAAAAGTAAGTCACATGATATGTAATAAGCCAAATATAAGTAACATAACAAGTTGACTTCAAGCTCAACTCCTCTAAGTCTATTGCTTGTGGGTTCCCAATTTCAACCCCTCTAGGTCTATATATTGAGATAACTAAATCCAAGAAGACAACTAGCACATTGGAATTACACCTTACCGCTCATGGGACAATGCCCGACTGTACGGGTCCACATCTTACTTACCATGAGACCTGATGCCTAATCCGTGCTAAAACGAGGGAAACTATCGTCCCATCATTGAACACAAGACTCAAGTGCCTATGGATCCATTAAACTAACACAAGTAAGACAACAAGCTCAACAAGTGAATCATTATTCCAAATACAATGGATAAGGTTAGTATCAATCCATACCAATAGGTAAATTTTCTTATCAAGATGCTTTGGCTTAAAATCTATTATTTGGCCATAATTCCCACCAATTTCAAAATACCATTTATGGAACATTGTAACATGGAAGTACCCATATTCATAAAATCCTTACCAAAATTATCCAATATTTCAAAACCCTAGGTTATGACCTAGAATTCCCAAAACTCATAAAATAAGAGGAGATGAAACCCCACATTTTTAAACATCACAAACCATCATTTATATCATACATTTCGCCTTTACAAACAATTTCATCCAAACAAAACCCTAAAAATCTCCAAACAAGTTTTGTGTTAGAATTTCATCAAATCAAAAGTTTGTGACGGAGGAGATGTTTAGAAGGTCAATATATAAAGGTTTAGACACGTATATAGTTTTTACAAGTGTGGATGAACTCACTTGTAGCTTTTGACTTAACCATAACCTAAGAAAACCTTGTAATGAGGTGGGGAACACTAGCACCTCAAGATTTCCAAGACCCCACTTGAATCCAATGCTTCCAACACTTTAATTTCTTCAAATAATCTTAGGAGAAAGCAATAAATGCTCTAGGCTAGGGTTTCTCTCAGTTTTGAAGAGAGGGTAGATGAAATACATAAGATAGTAAATGAAAAGGGACCAAAATCGTGGCTTTTAAGAGGCTGGCACCCGTGCGCGACCTTGACATGTCGATTATGCCATGAGCACAATCTCTAGGCATAATCGTCCGACTTGTACCGAAGGCTGGGTGAGCGCCGTGACATTGCTCTACGATTGTGCCCAGGGCACTCTCGCCGGGCATAGTCGCCTGGAACGTACCGAGGGCTTCAAACCTCCCACGACAATGCCCTCGGCGATAGTGACAATGTCACAGTCGTCGGGCACTGTCGCCCCAGGCGTACCGAGCCTCTAAAATTCATGTTTTTCATCCGTGGAGCTTCCGATGATCAGAAGTGAAAAAGGTAAATTATTAAGGCACAAAATTCATAAATATTATTCATAAATTTGAATTACGGATGAACTTGGCTTACCGAAGATACAGGTGTTACAATCCTCCCCAACTTAGGATTGATTTCGTCCTTGAAATCTTAGCTAAGTGAAGAGGTGAGGGTACCTCCGCTTCATATCCTCTTCGACTTCCCAAGTCACGTTGGCACCACGATGGTGCTTCCATTGAACTTTGACCAATGTGACTTCTTTGGAATGGAGCTTCTTCATCATCTTCTCCAAAATCGCTTCGGGTTCCTCAACACAACGGTTTCCCTCGTCCACTCTTATTTCCGAGAGAGGGATGATGATTTCTTCCTCCACTAGGCACTTACGAAGGTAACAAACGTGGAATATGTTGTGAATTCTGCTTATCTCCGGAGGAATTTCTAATTGGTAGGCTTGGATCCCCACACGCTTGATCACTCAAAACGGTCCAAGGAAACGGGGACTCAATTTCCCCCGCTTTCTGAACCGTATAATACCTTTCCATGGGGACACTTTTAGCATTACACGATCTCCTACCTGGAACTCCATCGGTCGTCGTTTCTTGTCGGCATAGCTCTTTTTCTGATCTTGAGCCGTTTTCAACCGTTCTTGAATACCTTTAACCTTATCGACCATTTCTTGGACTATTTCGAGACAGGAAAACTGCTTCTCACCCGCCTCAAGCCAACATACGAATGTTCTACACTTCCGCCCATATAATGCTTCGAACGGTGCCATCCCGATACTCGCATGGTAGTTATTGTTGTATGCGAACTCCACTAAAGGTAGGTGAGAGTCCCAACTACCCCTGAAGTCGATCACGCAAGACCTTAACAAGTCTTCAAGCGCTTGAATCGTTCTTTCACTATGGTCGTCGTTTTAAGGATGGTAGGCCGTACTCAACTTCACCTTTATAACCAATTCCTTTTGTAGGCCATCCCAAAAGTGTGACGTAAAGTGACTGTCGTGATATGAGACAATGGACAAAGGCACACCGTACCGAGAAACTACTTCATCGATATACAATTTTGCTAACTTATCCATTGGTAAGGTTTCTTGCACAGCTAAGAAGGGGGCGTTCTTGGTCAATCGGTCAACGATGACCCAAATTGTTTCGTGACCTCTTAAGGTTTTCGGCAACTTCATCACAAAGTCCATGGTGATATGTTCCCATTTCCATTCGGGGATCTCTAGGGACTGGAGACTTCCATATTGTCATTGGTTCTCGGCTTTCACTTGTAAACAAGTCACACAACGCTCCACGTAACATGACACATCTAGTTTCATAACCGACCACCAATAATGTAGTTTCAAGTCTCTATACATCTTTGTATTCTCCGGATGAATGGAATACTTGGACTTATGGTGTCAGGATCGAAATTCAAACAAGAATTTAATTCACACACACTCAGAAACAATGCTAAAGAAGTTGCGGAAAAAACACTTTAACACTAACAATCAATGAAACAATATATCAAAACTCAAATCACAAGTTTATATTGATTCAACTTGATGATTACACACAAAACCTCAATCTGTTGAACAGACTCAACAGACGTTCTATACTTCTCTATAGAAAGGATCTAAACTAGTCTTGAAGTTAATTCTCTCTAACAAAACATATAAATGAAATTATATTTCTACTATCAAATACTTCTATACTATATATACAAAACTGAATACACGATAATTATCAAAATACAATTGATCTTCAGCATCAATACCATAATTATCTTCAGTCTTATCTTCAGCTTGTCTTTATCTCCAAATCATCTTTATCTTTAGAAGCAACACTAATTATCTTCAGAAGTATTAACTATCTTCAGCAGTATTAATCTTCAGCAGTACTAACTACTAGCAATACTAACTCTCCAAGCAGTACTTACTATTCAAGTAGCAGCACTAACTCTTCAAGCAGTATTAATTCTACTAGCAGTAGTAATCTTGATAGTCTGGCAGTAGTAATTACTTAGCAACATTAATCAACAGCATAAACCATACTTAGCATATTCAGACCCAACAATCTCCCCCTAACTTAACTTTTCAGAAAGAGAAGTTAAGTTCTTCATGATATGGTCTTCATGATGCTTTCAACACTTCAGTTCAGTTGCCCAAATTTGGATCCAGTCCCAGACTTTGATTGATGATTCTTCTGACTACTATCCTGGCCATTTCTGAATCCTTTGAACATGTCAACTTAGCATTCAACATTGCTTGAAGTTTAGCCTTGCTGTGATCATAAATCTTATCCACCAGGTAGTACTCATGATAGGCTCTGTCTACAGTGATGACATAGACTCCACACCTTTCAAATAGCATCCAATTTTCTATTCTTTGGAATTTATTCTTCAGATGCAAATCTCTGATCACATGTTGAACTTTGCTAGGATCAAACATCATGCATAAGTACTCCAAGGCTAATCTGATTAAGCTCTTTTCTTCTCCTGTCAAAACCATTTCATACAGGCTCATTCCAACTTTGAACATTTCTTCTAAATCTGATCTGGAACAACTTCTGATGATTTTTCCCCAAGTAGAGTAAACCTCATACTGATCTCCCATCCTTTTAATCCTGAAATATTTCTTCCTTTGATCTTCCAGGATGTCCCAAAAGATAATCTCAGGGGCTTGGACAGAAATTGGATCAGCTTGTACAGGATCTTTATCTGTCACAGTCATATACAAGTCAAACTGCTCATTTGGTTGCTGATTTGACTGCTCTGGAGTCTGCTCTGGTTCTGATGAAGGTGTAACATTAGGTTCTGCTTCTGTTTCTGCTCTTTCTTCTTCAATTCTTGCCCTTTTTGCCTTTGGCTTGGTGGCAATGGATTTCTTTCTTTTGATGACTCCAATTTGCTGAGCCAAAGTTTCTTCTTTCTTTTCTTCTTTCTTTTCCTTGATAGGAGTGCCTTCTTCACTTTCAGGGAAGGGTTGTTGTATGTTGAGATCATGCCTCTCTTTCATCCTCCTTTCAGCTTCTTCCCTTTGAGTGGAGTCCCCTTTCAGATTTGACATCTCCTTTGTATACAACTCCTCTATCCTACCATAGGCCATGTTAGTAAACATTCCTTCAGGAACTCCAAGAGCTCCTTTCAGAAAGTTTATCATTTTCCTCCTTTCTTGATTATCCAGGAAGGTCTTTGAGGGTTGTCTCTGTCTTTGCTTTAATGCCAGCCTTTGCCTTGAAGCCTTCTTTGTAACTATCTTGGAAGCAGCTGCATCCTTCAAACTCTTTTTATATTCTTCATTGAGCTTTTTAGCCATATCCAGTGCAAGCTCTCTGTCTTTGGCAGATTGTATTTCTTCTTCCTTTGTCAAATCTGCTTGAAGCTGTTTGGCCACTTCTTCATCTAACTCTATCTGATTCTTTTTCTTTAAAGGTTGATCAGATTCAACCATCTTCTCCTTTCCCTTCCTCTTTGCATCCTCCATACTGACCTCTTTTTCTTTCTTTTCTAAACCTCCTTCTTTGATTATTACTCCCTTAGCCTTTTGTGTGGCTTTGGGAGTGTCATTCTTAGCTTTGACCAAGGTTTCTGCAATCTCCATTTCCTCTCTGGACAATGATGTTTCTGTTGCTGGTTCTGTTTCTACTTCTTTCTCAGTTACTGCTGTTGGTTCTATTTCTACTTCTTTCTCAGTTACTGCTGCTGGTTCAGTTTCTACTTCTTTCTCAGTTACTGCTGCTGGTTCAGTTTCTACTTCTTTCTCAGTTACTGCTGCTGGTTCAGTTTCTGCTGCTTTTCTATTTTTTGTTTCCTTATTCAGCTCCCCCTCAAACTGAGCTTCCATACCAGTAGGACTGTGTTTCTCCCCTTCATCTTGTTTCTCCCCTTGTTGAAAGCATCTCCCCTCTTCTTCAAGACATACTGCTTTCTTTTCTTTTTCTGTATCAACTTCATTACCATCTTCTTCAATTTGGTAATCTGCACTTGTTGAGACAGAATTACCAATTTCATCTCCTTTATATCTGAGCCTTGCTTGATGACATCAAGATTAATGTTTCCCATAGTATCCAACAATTCCTGGTAGTTATATCTGTCCTCACCTCCTTTGGGTGTGTTTACCACCCTTGAAGGATCCTTGGATCTTTTAGTAGTAGAGGTCTTTTGCCTAGCAGAAGCACCCTCTACCCCCTTGGTTTCTTGGCACCTGGGACCTTTGCATGATTGCTCACCCAAAGTTGCCATGGGGAAGGTCTTAGATATGTTCACACTGTCCTGCCCTGCACTTTGTGTAAAGTCAGTAGTGTGAGCCTTACAGCCCATATGCTCTTCCTTCTCCTTATTGAGCACCTTCTTGGGGTTGGGAGACACCCCTGTGGTTTCCCTTTGGATATTCTCTAGTGGAGAATGCTCCATTAGAGGGCTTGAAGGCTGTGGGGGTGAAGGTACAAGAAGGGAAGGAACCTTCTTTACCTTTTTCCTTATATAAGTGTGAGTGATGGGTGATGTTGGCTTTTTAAGAAGGGACTGAGGGATGTTAATAGAAATGAGTGGTGTGGGTAGGTCATCAGTTTGGTTGTCAGATGAGGGCTTTGACACTGATGCCTCACCATGGGAAGGAGACACACCCATCATTGTAGAGAACAATGGTGTGTCAATACCTGAGAAGTCCTTACTAGGCCTCCTCATATTAGAAAACACCTTCCCTTTCGGGACATTTGGTACATATACCTCATTAAACTGAGGTAAATCCGTCAATTCTTTATTCACTAAAGCTTGCACAAACCTGGGATACATATAAAAAGATTTTGTTTTGGTATCCAGGTTTGACAGTAAGTCATTGAAGATCATTTGTGAAAAATTGAACTTCCTGGAGGTTGCTAAGCAGACCATAGCATAAGCAATGGTACTGCTGAACTCACTCCAGCCAGTTGTTTTCCTTGAAATACAGTGCTGAAGGATATACTTATTCATTGTTCATCATGCCCACACTTGTGACCAAGAATGTGAATCTACCCACATCAAAAGCTTTTGTGAATAGATCAGCAAACTGGTTACTTGTGTGTACTTTCTGAACCTGAATTAGCTTCTTCTCATTACAGTCTCTGATAAAATGGTACCTTATTTCTATATGCTTTGTTTTTGAATGCTTGACAGGATTATTAACAATGCTAATAGCACTACTGTTGTCTATGAAAATAGGAGTGTGAAGAAATGTCATACCATAGTCCATCATTTGATTCTGAATCCATAGCACTTGTGAGCAGCAGCTTGCAGCAGCTATGTATTCTGCTTCTGTTGTTGAAGTGGACATTGTAGTTTGCTTCTTACACTGCCATGATACTAGTCTTGCACCCAAAAACTGACATCCTCCAGTTGTAGACTTTCTGTCCAAGTTAGCTCCACCCAAATCACTATCTGAATATGCAAGTAGGTCAAATGGTGAGTCATGAGGATACCAAAGTCCTAATCTGGGTTGACATTTGAGATATCTGAATATCCTCTTGACTGCTTGAAAATGTGATTGCTTTGGCCTAACTTGAAATATTGCACATACACAAACAGGGAACATGATATCTGGTCTAGAAGTTGTGAGATACATGAGAGAGCCAATCATGGATCTGTAAAAATGAACATCCACATCCTCCCCCTCAAGATCTGCAGTAATCTGTTTGTGTGTCTCCATGGGTGTGCTTGCAGGCTTGGAATCTGAGAACCCAAACTTGGTTAAAATGTCCTGCACATACTTGGTTTGGCTTATGAAGATTCCATTTTGTTTCTGCTTAACCTGTAGCCCAAGGAAGAAAGTAAGTTCACCCATAGAACTCATCTTGAATCTCTTATGCATTAACTCTTCAAAATCTCTGCACAATTGATCTTTTGTGGATCCAAAGATGATGTCATCCACATAGATTTGCACTAACAGGATGTCCTTCTTCTTCCTTTGAATGAACAGAGTCTTGTCAATGATTCCTCTCTCAAAACCATTTTCCAAGATATAGGTAGACAAAGTGTCATACCAAGCTCTTGGTGCTTGATGTAGTCCATACAGTGCTTTCTTCAATTTGTATACTTTGTCAGGGTACTTGGGATTTTCAAACCCTGGGGGCTGACAGACATATACTTCTTCTTCAATTTTGCCATATAGAAAAGCACTTTTCACATCCATTTGGTAGACTTTGAACTTCATGAAGGAAGCATAGGCTAAAAACATCCTAATTGCCTCAATCCTAGCCACTGGTGCAAAAACCTCTTCATAATCAATTTCTTCTTCTTGAGTGTACCCCTGTGCTACCAATCTAGCCTTGTTCTTGATCACTATCCCTCTCTCATCCTTCTTGTTTCTGAAAATCCATTTTGTCCCTATTGCTCTGTGTCCTTTAGGCAGTTCTACCAAATCCCATACATTTTGCAGTACAAACTGCAGCAGCTTCTCTTGCATTGCTTCTATCCAGCTTGGATCTTTCATTGCATCATGTGCCTTTTTGGGCTCAACCTGAGATAGAAAGCAAGATAGTAAGCCTGATTGTATGTCTTTTAATCCTCCCAACTTACTCTGATTCCTTGTGATGATTGGAGAATTGATGTCACCAATCACCAACTGAGGAGGATGATCTTTATGCACTTTTGTTTGATGAATAGCCTCTTCATTAATGTCTGCATCCAGATTAGAGTCCTTCTTTTCAGGAGAGCTGCCACCAAACACTGAGGAGTTCTCATCATCACTGTCATCTTCTGCCAATGCAGGCATCTCAGGTTCTATCTGTTCTGAAGTCAAAAGTTGATCCTCCTTTTCACCTCTCTCCTCTTCATTCTGAGCAGTTTCAGTATCCTTTGAATCTGAAGCATCTTTCTTCTCTTGAACACAGAGTTCAGTAGAATCTGCTGTAGGAATTGGGAATAGCACAAACTCTTGTCTTTTGTTTTGTACTGATTCTGTCCCTGTTCCTGCATTATTCTCATAACTGAAACCCAAAGAATTAGTTAGTGAATCAATGTCAAAAAGCCAATCAGGGCCTGTACCAAGTTTATTTGGTGTGCTCTCATTGCATTTGACATTGTCACTTTCCTCAATTATTCTAGAAGAGGTATTAAATACTCTGTAAGCCTTACTATGGGATGAGTAACCAACTAGAAATCCATCATCTGCTTTGCTATCAAACTTGCCTAAGTGAGTTTTGGTATTAAGAATTGTACAAGGACATCCAAATGGTTTGAAAAATCCAATAAAAGGTTTCTTCTTGTTAAAAAGTTCATATGGTGTCTTGCCTTGAGATTTAACTATTAGAACCCTGTTTTGAACATAACAAGCAGTATTAACTGCTTCTGCCCAAAATGTAACTGGCAGTTTTGAATCTGCCAACAAGGATCTTGCAGCTTCAATCAGTGTCCTATTTCTCCTCTCAGCAACTCCATTCTGTTGAGGGGTCCTAGGAGCACTGTATTGTCTCTCAATACCTTTTTCCTCACAGAAGTTGTTTAGATCATGGTTTTTAAATTCAGTTCCATTATCAGATCTGATGATTTTAACTCTTTGATTTGTTTGGTTTTCAACTCTGAGAATAAACGATTTGATCAGTCCATTTGTCTCATCCTCTGTCCTAAGAAAATAGACCCAAGTGAATCTAGAGAAATCATCAACAATAACTAAACAGTAAGATTTATTGCCAATACTCATCACATTTGTAGGGCCAAACAGATCCATATGCAGTAAGATAAGAGGTGAAGAAATTGTATTTATCTCTTTGGACTTATGAGAAGTTTTGTGTTGTTTGCCTTTAAGACATGCAACACAATGATCATCACATGAAAATACCTTTTGTGGTAAACCTCTTACAAGGTTGTTTTTCACAAGATTATTCATTGTTTTAAAGTTCATGTGACACATCCTTCTGTGCCATAGAGATGATTCATCAACAGAAGCTTTTGAAAATAGACAATTAAATGATGAATCATTAGATACATTCTCTAAATCCAAGCAATAAACATTGTCCTTTCTTGGTGTTCTCAGTAGTATCATACTTTCATCAACTACTTTGAACCCTTTAGCAAGGATAATACATTCAGTATCAGTAAACAATATACTATGTTTCTTGTCACAAACCTGTGATACACTTAACAGGTTGTATCTCAATTTCTCAACATAGTAGACATCCTCAAAGGTCATCTTACCCTTTGACACATTACCTTTTCCACTAATCTTTCCTCCAGATGGATTATCACCAAATGCAACATGTCCTCCATCAATTCTTTTGAAGTTTTGTAGGCAGGACTTGTTGCCTGTCATGTGCCTAGAGCAACCACTATCAATATGCCAAATGCTCTTCCCTTTTTGCTGTTGGTTGCCCTGCACATAAAGTGGAACAGTTAGTTTTTAGTAGGAACCCAAGCCAAAGTGGTCTTGGGTTTCCCATTCTCATTAACATATTCACAATCAATTTTGATGAGCTTTTCACACTGGGGAATCTTATGGCTTGAATACTTTGTCACAATAATGGGTTTGTTACTGGAAGCAGTACTAACTTGATTGGTAGTACTAACATCATTAGCAGTACTAATTGGATTAGCAGTACTAATTTTGTTAGCAGTACTAACTTCATTAGCAGTACTAATTGGATTAGCAGTACTAACATTGTTAGCAGTAGTATTGCTTGCAGCAACATTATTTCTGTCAGCAGTACTATCTGAAGTAGCAGTACTAACAAATTTCTTTACTATTGGAACCTAAACCTGAACAAAATTGTTTGCTTTATTTTTCTTTAAGTTACTCCTTGACTTATTTGGAGTATTTTTCTTTGATTTTGCAAACTTGTTTTGAGCATGAGCTTTTAAAGGTGCTTTTTTTACATTTTCAGCCATATGATTCCTTCTTTGATTCCTATAACCAACAGGATTTTGTATATGTCTTTGAAAGTTTATCCTCTGGTTCATAGGATTGAAATAACAGTATTTGGCAATATGGTTAAGCTTTCCACAAATAAAACAAGGTTTTGGTCTATTGATTTTACTCAGATCAACCCCTTGTTTTTGTGCCCACTGATTATTCTAGTTTCTTTGATTACCCCTTGTTTTATCATGTTTTTGGGGCTGATGCTGTTTACATGTACAGGGATTCACAACTGTGGTTTGCATATAATGGACTCCCTGTACCTTTCCCTTTTCTCTCTTTGAGCTTTCCACCTTTTCACTCTTTGAGCTATCCACCTTTTCACTCTTTGAGCTATCCACCTTTTCACTCTTGATGAATGGTTTACCTCCCCCTTCATTGGTAAGGATATGATTTTCTACAGGAATCTCTTCTGCATTCTTATTCTCAGAATTCTCTTTCTCATTCTCTTCTTCAACCACCACACTATCTATAGGATCTACTTCTGTTGCTCCTATAGGTAAGTCCTTCTTATTTTGATTTTCTAAGAGATCTGAAGAGGGAGGGATATAATTATTGTTATAAGGTGGAGGTGTTGCATTGTATCCTATACCACTCTTGATCTTATCATGAACTTGAGCTTTAAGCAAAGAGTCCATTGCTTTGGAAGCATAAGAAAACTTCTCAATGTCAAGCTTAGCTTTCTCATACTCACTCTTTATCTTCTCACACTCCTCTTTAGATTTTTCTATTTGGATCTCTAATTGATCTTTCTCCCACTTCCAGTAATTTGTGTCATAGTAATGCTGAAGTTCATTGGCCTTGTAAGCCTTGATTTGATCTTCAAACTTCTACACAATCACTTTATACTCTCTTATATCTCTCTCTAACCTTTTAAGGTCATCACACATGCTTTGGTTATGATCCCTGTACTTTTGAACAGTCTGAAGACACTCTTTAGTGCACAGTTTAGTTTTTACCTCTGTTGGAATATCTGTGCTTGATGATTCTGAGACTTCTACCATCAGGGCTTGATTCTGAACAGCTTCTTCTGCTTGATCACTCCAATCAAATCTCATTCCTTCTTGAGAAACAAGAGCTTGAGTGGAGTTTTTGTTGTTTTGGAAGCTTGAGGAATGTGCTTGCTGGTGGTTGCTGCCATATTGTTTAGGAGTTCCTCCTCTGCATTCTTTTGCAAAGTGTCCCATCTTGTGACACTTGTAGCACTCCACCTTTGACTTGTCAAACCCAGCACCATCTTCTCTCCTCTGAAAAAAGTTGTTCCTTCCAGTCCTTTTTATGAATCTCTTTACCCTCATAGTTAGCATGGCCATCTACCACTTTATATGCATCTCCTCAAGGTCATCTGCATTAATTTGTTCAAGATCATCATTAATTAAACCAGAATTAGCATGACTAGCAAGAAAAGCTTCTAATACAGAGTCATTAGATACATCCTGCTTAGATACATAAGCAGTACTAATTGATTATGTATTAGCAGCAGAAACAGTAGAAGAAGAAGATGATAAAAGGGCAGCATTATGAGTGTATCCAGATGGTCTTTTCTTGGCTTCAACTTCAGCCTCAAACACCCTTAAGTCATTATAAAGATCATCTAGTTCTTTGTCCTCCAGCTTGTCATCCTGTCTGAAGGAGACAGTATACATGGTCCATTCATCTCCAAGGGACCTTAAGAACTTTCTGTTTACATCATCTTGATCAACCTGCACTCCAACAGTAGCTAGTTCACCAATCAGCTTGTTAAACCTGTCAAAAGTTTGAGTCATGGACTCATTCTTAGTTGACATGAAGTTTTCATACTGTTGCTTCAGTATTGCCTTCTGATTTCTCTTGGTACTTTTGGTACCAGAGAATCTATTCTCTAGAGCATTCCAAAGCATCTGTGCATCAGTGCAGTTGCAGAATTGGTGTTGATACTCATTAGGAATAGCCAAGAGCAGTGTGCTCAAGGCTTTCATCTCTGTCTGCCTTATCTTCCTCTCTCCGTCTGTCTTTGGTGGGATTCTTTTTCCATCTGCTCCAATCTTTCCTTCATTAGATGGGTCATTCTCAATGATGTCCCACATAGAGTAATCTGTGAGAAGAATGTATTGTCTGATCCTAATCTTCCACATGTCAAACTCATTAGATCTGAGCATTGGAACCTTTGAGACCAGAACACTATCACTTGAACTGTCCATGATGATTGTTGTTTTTCTGAGTTTAACAATGCTCTGATACCACTTGTCAGGATCGAAATTCAAACAAGAATTTAATTCACACACACTCAGAAACAATGCTAAAGAAGTTGCAGAAAAACACTTTAACACTAACAATCAATGAAACAGTATATCAAAACTCAAATCACAAGTTTATATTGATTCAACTTGATGATTACACACAAAACCTCAAACTGTTGAACAGACTCAACAGACGTTCTATACTTCTCTATAGAAATGATCTAAACTAGTCTTGAGGTTAATTCTCTCTAACAAAACATATGAATGAAATTATATTTCTACTATCAAATACTTCTATACTATATATACAAAACTGAATACACGATAATTATCAAAATACAATTGATCTTCAGCATCAATACCATAATTATCTTCAGTCTTATCTTCAGTTTGTCTTTATCTCCAAATCATCTTTATCTTTAGAAGCAGCACTAATTATCTTCAGAAGTATTAACTATCTTCAACAGTATTAATCTTCAGCAGTACTAACTACTAGCAGTACTAACTCTCCAAGCAGTACTAACTATTCAAGTAGCAGCACTAACTCTTCAAGCAGTATTAATTCTACTAGCAGTAGTAATCTTGATAGTCTGGCAGTAATAATTACTTAGCAACATTAATCAGCAGCATAAACCATACTTAGCATATTCAGACCCAACATATGGGCGTCTTCGAGAAGGAGTTCCCGATTGCCCCCAACCTTGGGTAACCAAACTCGTCCATTGAACAACTTCACTCCACGACTATCCTCTGTTAAGAGTAGTTGTTGTTTCGTCATCACCTCATCTTTGAGATTTCCTTCCACAAAGACTCAGCCTGAGACGTCTTGATTCATTCATTGAGGCTTGACACTAACTCGATCCTCGAAAGGGTAGCTCTAATGCTTCCGCTATATTCATTTCGGCTCAAAGCATCGGCCACCACGTTGGCTTTACCCGGATGGTAAAACAACTCATAATCGTAATCCTTAAAGAGTTTGAGCCACCTCATTTGCCTCATGTTCAGCTCTTTATGGTCAAATACGTACTTTAGGCTCTTGTGATCCATGTAGAGAGTGCACTTCATGCCGTAGAGATAATGTTGCCAAAGTTTTAAGGCGAACACTATCGCTGCCAGCTCCAAGTCATGAGTTGGATAGTTCTTTTCGTACACCTTTAGTTGTCTCGACGCATAGGCGATGACCTTGCCCATTTGCATCAACACACAACCCAACCCCGACTTAGAAGCGTCACTATAGACCACAAAATCCTCGGTTCCTTCGGGTAAGGATAGAATGGGTGCTTCACATAGCTTCTTCTTAAGCATCCGGAAGGCTTTCCCTTGGGCATCGGTCCACACAAACTTCACATTCTTCCGTGTGAGGTCCGTTAAGGAAGAAGCGATTTTTGAGAAGTCTTGGATGAATCGTCGATAGTAGCCCGCCAAACCCAAGAAGCTCCAGATTTCAGACGGACTTTTGGGCGGTTCCCAATTCATCATGGCTTCAATCGTCGAGGGATCCACCTTTACTCCCTCTTTGGTTACTACATAACCCAATAATTTCACCTCGTGGAGCCAAAAGTCACACTTTGAGAACTTAGCATACAACTTTTCCCGTCTTAGCACCTTTAGGACTTCTCGGAGGTGTTGCTCGTGATCCGTCTCATCTTTGGAGTACACGAGTATGTCATCAATGAACACTATTACCGACTTATCAAGGAATGGTTGGCACACTCGGTTCATCAAGTCCATGAACACCGCTGGTGCATTAGTCAATCCAAACGGCATTACCAAGAACTCGTAATGGTCGTACCTCGCTCTCAAAGCCGTCTTTGGAATATCACCCTCCTTCACTCGTACTTGGTGGTATCCCGATCGCAGATCGATCTTGGAGAAACACCCTGGTCTTTGGAGTTGGTCAAATAGGTCATCGATTCTCGGTAGTAGATACTTATTATTCACCGTGGCTTTGTTCAACTCTCTGTAGTCAACGCACATCCTCATCGTGCCATCCTTCTTCTTTACAAATAGAACTAGTGCTCCCCAAGGCGACGAGCCCGGTCTCACAAACCCTTTCTCTACGATGGAGCTAAACGATAGGGATCTCTAGCAATGGGTGACACTCCTGGAATCAAGTCTATCTTGTAGAATGCTGCACCCTAGATGGCGAAAGTCCAGTAGCCGAAAGCATCGGCAAAATAGCCCCGTAACTTCGGGAGAAGGGGTGCCTCCTCACAAAGGGGCCCGACAAGTCGTCCGGAAACACATTTTGAAATTCATTCACCACCCTTATAAGTTGGTACATAGATGAACAACGCATATAAATATGTGGTGTCCTACAGTGTTGTTTCATAAATGGAACGTAAAAACATGTTTTGCACATGAAAAAACACAAAAATACGTTTATACATTAAACACACTCATACTCACATACAAAAACAGAATATGTAAGACAATATAAATCATAAGTTAAAATTAAACTCATTGAATAATTTTGGTTGATTTTAAGTTTAGTTTGGAATGGAGAATATTTTGTTGGCTTATGCATGGAATAAATGTCACCGTACCATATTTGTACAAATAAGTGACTCATATAAATACCAATTTCAACATGAAGCGTTTCACATAAGTTTTATGTGCTTTAAATGAGAGCAAATAGTGGAACCTTAGAACTACTTACAGGAAGTTGATGAATAAATATATTGTATGAAGTGGGTTCAAATGATAACATAGTCAACCTACGAGCACGTGATAACGCATATATCACATGTGATTAAGGATGGTCAATCCAGGGGTGCCCGCATGATTGGCCCGACGTGTAACGCTCGAAAGAACTCAACAAAGTGACGTTTAAGAATACTTCCCACTCTTCATAGATTTTACTCCTGCCTAGGTTTTGAGACCTTTGAAACTTGCCTTAGAATCCTTATGATCGAACTCAGAGTTTACTATCGAAACTGAAGAAAAATCGGGCCTCGAGAGGGGTTAGGCGACTATGTCGGCGACAATGCCAAGGGGCAAGATTGCCTGGCAATATCGCAAGACTTGCACCGAAGGGGGTATGGGAGCGGCGACTGTGCCGGCGACAATGCCTAAAGGCAAAGTCGTTGGGCACAGTCGCTAGGAAGGTACCGTGAGTGGGGGTTGGCCGGCGACAATGCCATTTGGGAAAGTCGTCGGGCAATGTCGCACTGGGGGACTAAGGGTATAAAAACGACCCTTGATCGATTTTGACCCCATTTTCTTCTTGAACTCGTTTTGTTGGGCGATTTTGAGAACTAGGGTACAACTTTCTCCATCTCAAGCCTTTCCCCTCATTAATTTCAACCTTGAGGCTGTTGAGAGCTTGATCTTGCCATTAAAGCTAGTTTTGGAGCATTCATTGTGGAATCCTAGCCTCCAAGTCTCAAGCCTTCATCTCCAAACTTTCTAGGGTTTGCTATCTTTTCTAGGTTTTGATCAAAACCTAGATTGCGAGTTCCTAATCCTTTGTTAAAACTAGATACATATCTTGTGTGTTCCTTTATGTTTTATTACTCATTCTTAGTTGGAATCATTGAAAGGCTTGAAAACCCATTTTGTCCATAATTGAGTTTTCGGTGGATTTATTTGGTAAGAATGTTTAATTTAGTGTTTAGAAGGTGTTTTATGTGTCTCTCTATAATATTGTTGGTACAACCATTTTATGAAAATACCCAAATTCTAGGGCTTTGACCTCACTTATGAATTGGGTCAAATATGAAGTTATTGATAAATTACATGATTATGTTTGAATGATTGAAGTATTACTCACATGGATTGCATGGTAAAACTTAGATTACCCTTGTGGTATTTTATATGACTTGTTGGCTAGATTGGACATATGAGAATATTAGGTAAAACCCACTATGACACATGTGGTATGTTTTCCTCAAGTTTCCTATGCGGTATTGGATATATGTTCTGCGAATTTATGTGCCTTATGGCCAATTTGGACCATTGGACGAGCTAAGGCAAGTATACACTAGAGGATATAATTTTGGGTGCCACCGTGTGGGTATGTACCTAGACCTCCGTCATTTGGGGCAATGTCTTGGTTGTAACCCCCGGATGTGCCGAGCCTTTTGGTGTTACTCATGGTAGTTGATACTAAGGTATCTTGACTCTTTGGGTGGAACTTGATTAGTGCTATGGGTCTCCCCCATTGACTCCAATTATCGAATTGTTATTGGTAAATTGTCATGGAAAAATGTCATTTGTAATGCCCGTGTTTTCAGGTATACTTTCTTAGTATTTAAATATTCGTTCGTTATGTCTCATCGTTTGATTATGGAATACGGAAACTTGGTCAACCTCCTACATCGAAAACAGATCAAATTAGGTCTGGGCGACTATGCCACCAGGGCATAGTCGCGTGTCAATCTCGTGGGAATGTTGGACAAAAGTCGGTGAGGGGTGCCCATGGTGTGACATTGCCCCGACGACTATGACCAGGGCATTGTCGCCGGTCGTAGACGTTGCCTGTGGTTGTTGGTATAAAAACCCCATTTGCGGGATTTAGTCAACGAATCTGATTTTGGGGCTTTGTTAGGCTCGTTTTTCTCCCAAGAATCTGGTAAGTCTTCTCCTCTTCCACCTCTTGCAATCAATGTTTCCCAACCACCTCAATCTTCATCATTTATGGCATTATTAGGTGCTCTTAGGTGGTTGTGGTGCTAGTTAAAGTCTTCTCAAAGATCACTCTCATCTCTTTAAGTTCTTGGCATTCTAGGGTTTTGAAATACAACCTTACAAGGTGAGTTCATTCTTCTTTAAAAACTTTATACATGTTAAAATCATGGTTTTCAACCTACTAGACATCTCCATTTTATTTTCTTTGATTTGGGTGAACTTTCACCAAACCCTAATTTTTGGAGATTCTAGGGTTTATGTGAATGGGTATGTTTTCAAGAAAAGAAACTGATATATTGGGTTTACATGTGGTTATTGCATTGGCATCATACTTTCTCTATTCTCTAGCTTTATGTTCAAAATTAAAATAGGGTTTAAGACACTTACAAATTTACTTGATGAGAAGTGGAATAAAACAAGTCAATGAATAGAATATTACTCATGAAATTCTATTGGAATCATTTTGGAATTATGTAGGAAATTACATGGGCTCTTGGAGATATGTTTTGATGGCAATCGAATTGTTATATAATATTGATGGGCTTCTTATATGAGTATGTGCATAAATGGTTGCATTTGAGCGTCATGACCCCACACTTGTTAGTATCGTTCTGTCCGATGATGGAACGCTAGTTTTCCACATTGAGGCACGTTTAGGCATCGGATAGGGTGTAAGCCCTACGTGCTAGTATGCGATATTGGATGGGGATCTCAACGTAAGGACCCATTGTGGTTAAAGTTGACTTTCTGTGGGTGTACGTTTAAAACTACTGAGCCTAACATCCCTTGCGTGTACTTTATTATGTGTATTGGTTTTACTAACTTGTCAAGTGGCTTACTTTTGTGTCCCGACACTTATGTTAGTAAGCGGGTCTCCCCCGTTAACCCAAGAGGTGTTATATTATGGTAAAAGTTTATATACCATTACTTCTCCGACTTTAATTACTTATCACTGTTAACATTTACTATTAATCCTTTACATAACTGTTTGATCTCACTAGGCTTTAGCCTAACACTTTTTTCTTAAAATGACATGTATAATAGGTCATTCTAGCGATGGGACTCCTCGGGCTTGAGTGGAGAGAGTTTGAAGAATAGTAACATTTTTGGAGGATATAGAGACACACACCCGACTTAATCTTGGTATACTTTTGGGAAGAAGAGTACCAACACCCGATTTTAATCTAGATTTAATTATGTATAGATTAGTAGGTTGTTGAGTTAAACTTTAATTATTCCTTTGGGTTGTAAATGTCATACTTTGTTCCCCGTTTCGGGATGGCATATTTTGGTTAAAATGTCATTAACAGGTTATTCAGGTTTTCTCCATTTATAGCCGTTATATTGCCGGATTTTCGAATTTTTAAATTCCTCTAAAATTTAGGGTGTTACAAGTTGGTATCAGAGTCTTAGTTTAAGTGAACTAGGTATGGAAGTAAGGTACCTAGACTTAAGCTTAGATCGTATAAGTTATGAATTGTGAGATTGGGTAGAACTCTTAAGATAAGATGGTCTTAGAACCGACGGAATTAAATAAGTTGAGAATTGTAACGGTGGTAGTAAGGATACTTACGTGTGACGTGTTCATAATTTCAATTAGCTACGGCTATTATGAATGTGTTGTTACGTGAGCATGCTTAGATTACTATTGTTATGATGATTGATGAATGTGGTAGTACGTTTTTTGTGTATAAATTGCATGGTCTATTTCTCACCCCTATTCTCTAATATGTGTGGCCGACCAAATGGTAAATACTCGTAATAGGCCGGATGGTCATGATGCGACGACATCTACATCCGACCAACCAAGGGTAACAGTGGTTGAGTTACCCCCACCCCAACACAACGTTTTGGGCGGAGGACCCAAGCATATACCTCGACGCACAATAGCCACCTCTGAACCGATAATGGAAGAGGTAACTCCAGAATCAAGGATGATGGATTGGATGATGCAAGCCATGAACGCAGCTATGGCTCAACAACATGAAATGTTCTTGAAGCTAATTGAGGACAGGGATAATTCTTTTCCGATCGAGATGTATTGATCCTGTTCTCTCGCTGAGACAGAATTCTATCTGGATAGATTTCTCGATACTAACAACCGTATGCACGAAATGGTTGCGGAAAATGTCATTGCGACGGGATCCGGGGGTACCAAACCTGAAACTCCCACTAACGAGACCGCAACCCCGAAAGCAAGGCAAGTGACGAAAACTTGCACCTTCAAGGCCTTCCTCGATTGCCGACCACCAGAGTTCAAGGGCTCGGACGATTCGGTGGTATGCATGAACTAGATTCGAGAAATGAATCAAGCATTTCGATCAGGCGATTGTACTGAAATTCAGAAAGCAATATTCGGTTCTCAGATGCTCAGAGGGACGACCCTCACATGGTGGAATGTTTACTCCACTTCTATAGAGGTCACGGTGTTGGCTAAACTGAGTTGGGAAACTTTCAAGAAGAAGGTGATGGAAGAGTTCTGTAACGAGCGGGCCATGGACCGGATCATTGACGAATTTCGTGGCTTGAAGAAAGGGAATCTATCAGTAAAGGAGTACAACAAAATTTTCATGGATAAACTGGGTCTGGTGGGACATCTGGTCCCAACTGAAAGAGAGAAGATCAAGGCTTACATCAAGGGTTTGCTGACCGAGATAATGAATATGGTGCGGTTGTCTAAGGCCTCTAATCTTCGAGAGGCAATCGAAGAGGCACAGTTAGTGGAAGATTCCTATGGGTCAAACAAGATAGAGAGAAGCGATGTAGTCGAGAAAAGAAGATAGGAGGGAATTTCTGTACCCTCCAAGAGACCGAAACCATTCAACAACAATCTTCGGGGAACCGGTCCGAGACGCGAGGTTCCATGGTGCTCCAAGTGTCAGAGCAAACACCTCGGCACTTGTAACTCAGGGTCTGAGCCATGTTTTAAAGGTGGCAAGCCTGGCCATAACTACCGAGATTTTCCGATCAAAGGGCAAATTTGTTTTGGGTGCAAGAAGTCGGGTCATATTAGGAGCGAGTGTCCGAAGTCGAGAAGACTGGAAGTAGCAGGGGAAGAAAAGTGGACCCTTCGAGAATTGCGGGGAGAGCCTTTCAGATAACTACCGAAGAGGCGAAGGCTTCTACGGATGTAGTGTCGGGTACGTTTCTCCTAAACTTCGTACCTACACGCATATTATTTGATCCGGGCACAAGCTTTTTGTTTGTGTCAAATTCCTTTTGCCAAAAGTTATCCGTGCCCACTAGTAGCTTAGAGGATGCCTTAGTGGTAGAACTAGCGGATGGTGATCAAGTAGTGGTTCGTGAGGTTCTTAGAGGTTGCAAGTTGGAAATCGAAAGGAAGGAATTCCCAGTTGACCTAATGCCGATGGTCATTGGAGGATTTGACGTTGTCATTGGGATGGATTGGTTAGCGCATAACCATGCTGAGATCCTTTGTGAAAATAAGTTGATTCGAATCCCGATCCCGGGTGATGAGTCGGTGACCGTGTACGGCGAGAGACGGAAGGGCGAGGTAGCGATCATCAGCATGGCGAAGCCACGAAAGTGTCTATCGAAAGGATGTTCATCCTTTCTGGCCACGCCAAACTTGAGAAGAAAAAGCTTGAAGATGTGGAAGTGGTAAGAGAATTCTCCGACGTATTCCTGAACGACTTGCCTGGACTACCACCTAACCGTCAAGGGGAGTTCAAGATTGACTTGGCACCGGGAGCAGCTCCGATAACTAGAGCTCCGTATCATTTGGCCCCGTCAGAGATGAAAGAGATGATGGGACAGTTACAAGACCTTCTTGAGAAGGGGTTCGTGAGACCGAGCTCGTCACCATGGGGAGCACCGGTCTTATTCGTGAAGAAGAAGGATGGCACTATGCGGATGTGCATAGACTATAGGGAATTGAACTAGGTGACCGTGAAGAATAAGTACCCACTCCCTAGGATCGATGACCTATTTGACCAACTTCAAGGAGCAGGATGTTTCTCGAAGATCGATCTACGTCCGGGCTACCATCAAGTGAAAGTCAAGGAGGACGACATTCCAAAAACTGCGTTTAGGATGCACTATGACCACTACGAGTTCTTGGTGATACCCTTTGGCTTGACGAATGCCCCGGCGGTGTTCATGGACTTAATGAACCGTGTGTGTCGACCGTTTCTTGACAAGTCGGTCATCGTGTTCATCGATGATATTCTAATTTACTCCAAGGACGAATCCGATCACGCGCATCACCTTGGGGATGTTTTGGAGGTCTTGAGGAAGGAGAAGCTCTATGCGAAGTTCTCCAAGTGTGAATTTTGGTTGAAAGAGGTGCAGTTTCTGGGGCACGTTATCACAAAAGACGGCGTGAAGGTGGATCCCACGAAGATAGAAGCTATGATGAATTGGGAGCCTCCCAAGAGTCCATCCGAGATCCGAAGCTTTTTGAGATTGGCGGGTTACTACCGAAGATTCATTCAAGATTTCTCCAAGATTGCTTCTTCATTGACAGCGTTGACCAAGAAGAATGTGAAGTTCGCGTGGACCGAATCTCAAGAGAGAGCTTTCCGGACATTGCAAAAGAAGTTGTGTGAAACCCCGATCTTATCCTTGCCGGAAGGGTCAGAGGATTTTGTGGTTTATAGCGACGCATCTAAGATGGGTCTTGGGTGCGTACTCATGCAAGGGGGAAAGGTGATTGCCTACGCGTCAAGGCAACTAAAAATGCATGAGAAGAATTACCCCACTAATGACTTGGAATTGGCGGCGGTAGTGTTCGCGTTGAAGTTTTGGCGACACTATCTCTATGGCACGAAGTGTACTTTGTACACAGACCATAAGAGTTTGAAGTATGTCTTCGATCAGAAAAAGCTAAATATGAGGCAAAGAAGATGGTTAGAGCTACTCAAAGACTATGATTGTGAGTTACTTTACCACTCGGGTAAAGCAAATGTGGTGGTCGATGCTTTGAGTAAAAAAAAATATAGTGGGAAGCTTCAAGCCAAGCTTACAAGAATTGAGTTAGTGTCGAGCCTCATGGAGAAGATTAAAGCGTCACAAGCCGAAGCCTTGTTGGAAGAGAACCTCAAAGATGAAGCGATGACCAATTAATACCAACTCTTGTCCGATGATAGCCGAGGGATCAAGTGTTTCAATGGACGCGTATGGGACCAAAGATTGGGGGAAACCGAGAGCTGCTTTTGGAGGACGCGCACAAGTCCAAATACTCCATCCACCCGGGAAGCACCAAGATGTATAGGGACTTGAAATTGCAGTGTTGGTGGCCGGTTATGAAATTGGATGTGGCACACTACATGGAGCGGTGTGTGACTTGTTCTCAAGTGAAGGCCGAGCACCAACGACCTTATGGGAGCCTACAATCGTTGGAGATACCCGAGTGGAAATGGGACAAGATTACTATGGACTTCGTGACCAAGCTACCAAAGACGTTGCGGGGAAACGACACTATTTGGGTGATTGTTGACCGTTTGATGAAGAGTGCACACTTTCTAGCGATGCGGGAAACCTTGCCAATGGATAAATTGGCAAAGCTTTACATTGATGAAGTGGTCTCTAGACATGGTATACCCTTGTCTATAGTTTCCGATCATGATAGTCGGTTTACATCGCGATTTTAGGGAGCTTTACATCAAGAATTGGGTACTCGGGTGAACCTGAGTACGACATACCACCCACAGACGGACGGACAAAGCGAGAGGACAATTCAAACCTTGGAGGACATGCTTAGATCGTGTGTGATCGATTTTCGAGGTAATTGGGACACCCATTTACCTTTGGTAGAGTTTGCATACAACAACAGTTACCACTCTAGCCTTGGGGCGACACCGTTTGAAGCCTTGTACGGGAGGAAATGTAGAACCCCCATATGTTGGTTAGAGGCGGGTGAAAAACAATTTGTCGGACCGGAAATTGTGCAAGAGACAGCTGACAAAGTCAAAGCAATCCGAGAACGTTTGAAAGCGGCACAAGGTTGACAAAAAAGCTATGCCGACAAGAAGAGGCGACCCGTGGAGTTTCAAATGGGAGACCGTGTGACGTTGAAAGTGTCCCCTTGGAAGGGCTTAATTCGATTTGGAAAACGGGGGAAGTTAAGGTGCCATTTCCTTGGACCGTTTAGCGTCATTGAGCGTATCGGGCTACAAGCGTATAAATTGGACTTACCGTCAGAGATGGATGGAATCCACCCTACTTTCCATGTATGTTACCTGCGGAAGTGTTTGGCGGAAGAAGAAAGTGTCATCCCTTTGTCGGAGATTCGAGTGGACGACCACCGTTGCATTGAGGAGCCCAAAGCCATTCTAGAGAGAGAGACCAAAAGACTCCGCCGCAAAGAAGTCACGATGGTCAAGGTGCAATGGAAGCACCATCGTGGTGACAATGTGACTTGGGAGGCGGAGGAGGACATGAAGCGTAGATACCCTCATTTGATTACGTAGTTTGGATTTCGGGGACAAAATCATTCCCAAGTTGGGGAGGATTGTAACTGTAACATCCCAGGCCAACCGTACCACATATTGTCCGCTTTGTCCACACACCTGGACTCATGGTTTTAAAACGCGTCTGGTAGAGGAGGTATCCAGTCCCTTATAAGGAAACTTTTGTTCCCCTCCCCAACCAATGTGGGATCTTACAATCCACCCCCTTGGGAGACCAGCGTCCTCGCTGGCACACTAGTCCGGCTCCCGGCTCTGATACCATCTGTAACATCCCAGGCCAACCGTACCAGATATTGTCCGCTTTGTCCACACACCTGGACTCACGGTTTTATAATGCGTCTGGTACAGGAGGTATCCAATCCCTTATAAGGCAACTTTTGTTCCCCTCCCCAACCAATGTGGGATCTTACAATAACGCCCGTGTTTTCGGGTAGACTTTCTCCATTTTCGTTTCTGTTTTAGTATTTAAATATTCATTCATTATGTCTCATCGTTTGATTATGGAATACGGAAACTTGGTCAACCTCCTACGTCGAAAACAGATCAAATTGGGTTGCATACGTGCCCATAAGGCTTGGGGCGACTATGCCACCAAGGCATAGTCGTGTGTCAATCTCACGGGAATGCTGGACAAAAGTCAGTGAGGGGTGGCCATGGTGCGACATTGCCCTGGCGACTATGACCAGGGCATTGTCGCCGGTCATAGTCGACGTCGTGGGGTTGTTGGTATAAAAACCCCATTTGCGGGATTTAGTCAAAGAATTTGATTTTGGGGCTTTGTTAGACTCGTTTTTCTCCCAAGAATCTGGTAAGTCTTCTCCTCTTCCACCTCTTGCAATTAATGTTTCCCAACCACCTCAATCTTGATCATTTATGGCATTATTAGGTGCTCTTAGGTGGTTGTGGTGCTAGTTAAAGTCTTCTCAAAGATCACTCTCATCTCTTTAAGTTCTTGGCATTCTAGGGTTTTGAAATACAACCCTACAAGGTGAGTTCATCCTCCTTTAAAAACTTTATACATGTTAAAATCATGGTTTTCAACCTACTAGACATCTCCATTTTTATTTCTTTGATTTGGGTGAACTTTCACCAAACCCTAATTTTTGGAGATTCTAGGTTTTATGTGAATGGGTATGTTTTCAAGAAAAGAAATTGATATATTGGGTTTACATGTGGTAATTACATTGGCATCATACTTTCTCTATTCTCTAGCTTTATGTTCAAAATTAAAATAGGTTTAAGACACTCATGAATTTACTTGATGAGAAGTGGAATAAAACAAGTCAATGAATAGAATATTACTCATGAAATTCTATTGGAATCATTTTGGAATTATGTAGGAAATTACATGGGCTCTTGGTGATATGTTTCGATGGCAATTGAATTGTTATATAATATTGATGGGCTTCTAATATGAGTATGTGCATAAATGGTTGCATTTGGGCGTCATGACCCCACACTTGTTAGTATCATTATGTCCGATGATGGAACGCTAGTTTTCCACATTGAGGCACGTTTAGGCATCGGATAGGGTGTAAGCCCTACGTGCTGAGTATGCGATATTGGATGAGGATCTCAACGTAAGGACCCATTGTGATTAAAGTTGACTTTCTGTGGGTGTACGTTTAAAGCTACTGAGCCTAACATCCCTTGCGTGTACTTTATTATGTGTATTGGTTTTACTAACTTGTCAAGTGGATTACTTTTGTGTCCCGACACTTATGTTAGTAAGCGGGTCTCCCCCGTTAACCCAAGAGGTGTTATATTATGGTAAAAGTTTATATACCATTACTTCTCCGACTTTAATTACTTATCACTGTTAACATTTACTATTAATCCTTTACATAACTGTTTGATCTCACTAGGCTTTAGCCTAACACTTTTTCTTAAAATGACATGTATGACAGGTCATTCTAGCGGTGGGACTCCTCGGGCTTGAGTGGAGAGAGTTCGAAGAATAGTAACATTTTTGTAGGATATAGAGACACACACCCGACTTAATCTTGGTATACTTTTGGGAAGAAGAGTGCCAACACCTGATTTTAATCTAGATTTAATTATGTATAGATTAGTAGGTTGTTGAGTTAAACTTTAATTATTCCTTTGGGTTGTAAATATCATACTTTGTTCCCCGTTTCGGGATGACATATTTTGGTTAAAATGTCATTAACAGGTTATTCAGGTTTTCTCCATTTATAGCCGTTATATTGCCGGATTTTCGAATTTTAAAATTCCTCTAAAATTTAGGGTGTTACATCATTATTACTTCGCTTGTTGATCTTCATTATTTGTTCAAGCTCACTAGGCTTTTTGGCCTAACACTTGTTTGGTGTCGATATGTATCTCAGGTACTAGCGGTGTCATCCTTAAGAAGATTTAGACGGAATAGTGTGAGCTTGGGGAACTGCTTTTGAGGCACCGTCATTGGAAGACCATTCTTAGAGTAGAGACGACACCCTTTTTGTAATCTTATTTCCGCTTAGGAAATAGATTAGATGGTTGTCGTTTGTTTCCGTTATATTACAAACTGTAATTAAACAAATGTTTGCTATTTCCTCTTTTTTGGGAGGCTCATGCTATCACATTATATATACCACATTTCCATTTTTAGAAGTTTTTGTTTATCCCAATTTTTGAGGTGTTACACGGCACCCTCAGAGGCTTGACCGTTCTTTATTCACATCATCACTTGTGATTTTGCTCTAAATAACATGTAATATTGGCGTTCTCATAAGTTGATCATGTTCTCATTCAACGACCTCCTGTGTCACGATTGAAAACCAACAGAAAACTTTGAAGGTTAAAAGGGACCATGAGATCCACTCTGACCACCATTAGGGCTGTAAATGAACCGAAAGTTCTGCGAACTTTTCGTGAAACGTTCGGCGGGAAGTTCGTTTGTGTTCGTTTATTTAATAAATGAACGAACACGAACACATTTTTTTGTTCGTTTAGTTAAATGAACGAACATAAACAATGGTCTCATTCGTTCATTTATGTTCGTGAACGTTCGTTCATTTATGTTCGTTTAAGTTTGTTTATGTTCGTTTATTATATAAATATATTTATATATTGTGACATTAATATGTAAAATCATTAATTAAATTGAATTTTTAGAATTCCTATTTTATCGCTTCTAAGTTTACCCAGTTTTTCATTTTGTTATATTATTTTTTAGGAACAGAATGATGAGTAATGGTGGTTATTTTTGGTTCATTTGTGTTCGTTCATTTATGTTCATTTAAATTTATTTATGTTCGTTTGTTTATATTCTTTTAAGTAGCGTTTGGTACACAGACATAATGGGTCGGGATTGGACTTGATGGGACAGAATCAGACTAATTGTCTATTCTACATTTGGTACAACTACAGGACGGGATAAAACAGTTAAAAAGATCAAATTGCCCTGACATGATTTGTAATGTTTTTTTATTGTATACTTGGAATCATATTCATCTCTAGGTTCTACTCATCTACAGGTTCTCCTATTCATCTCTTCCACCACCATCTCATCTCATCTCATCTCCTACTCATCGAGATATTAGAGCATCTCCAATGCAAGGTTATTGTAAGGAAAAAGTGAAGTGTCTTGTATGAACTACCATTGTGTTATAAGAACCTAACCCCTTTTGAGTTATTATTTAAGAACCTTGGTTCTTATCATAAAGTTTGTGTGAAATGACAATTTACTCATTTTTATTGGTAGTTAAATTAAATATTTAATATTTATTTATAAATATATAATAATTTTTTATGTTGACATAAGAACTAACAGTGTAAAAATGAGGTTATTGTAAGAACCTACTTTGAAAATGCTCTAAGCATAAATCAGGGGCCATAAACCAAAAACACGTATATTTATAACTTAAATCAGAAACCGAAACACAGGGAACATAACCTGAAAATAAAAATCTATGAACTCAAAACATAAATTGAAATCGGTAACAATCGATAAGAACTCAATAAGAATCGATAAGAACTCGATTTCCAGAGATTGAAATCGATTTGTGGAGAAGAAATTGAAATTGAAATTGAAATTCAAATTGATGAGGACGAAATCTGATAAATCTATTTGTGTACGAACTTTGCAGAAGACGATGAGGACGAAATCTGCAGAAGACCAAATCAATTTCGAAGAAGACTATCGATTTGGTTGAAGATGGAATCGATAGAGAGAGAGGATGGAGGAGACGATCTGTAAATTTATAACTTAAATCAGAAACCGAAACACAGGGAACATAACCTGAAAACAAAAATGGATAGAGAGAGAGAGAGAGAGAGGATGAACTCAAAACATAAATCGAAATCGGTAACTTCAATCGATAAGAACTCAATAAGAACTCAATACGAATCGATAAGAACTCGATTTCGGGAGATTGAAATCGATTTGTGGAGAAGAAACTAATGACGACGAACTCTGATAAATTGATTTGTGGACGAACTCTGCAGAAGACGAACTCTGTAGAAGACGATGAGGATGAACTCTGCAGAAGACGAAATCAATTTCGGAGAAGACGATCGATTTGGTTGAAGATGGAATCGATAGAGAGAGAGGATGGAGGAGACGATTGTCGTGTATTTTAATTTAGGGTTTGTCGGATAATTTGAAGGGTAGAATTGTAATCTTCATGTTGTTCCACCCTATTTGGTGGAACAAAATTTTTTATCTTTTGTCCTATCAAAACTCATTTTTGTCACATGTTGTCCCATCTCATTTTTGTTCCATGGCCTATCAAACATGGGACTATTTTTTTTTTCCCGTCCTATCCCATCTAGTCTGCATACCAAAAGCAGCCTTAAGTCCATTTATGTTCGTTACTTCGTTTAAGTCCATTTATATTCGTTTGTTTATGTTCTTTTAAGTCCATTTATGTTCGTTCGTTTATGTTCTTTTAAGTCTGTTTATGTTTGCTCGTTTAAGTCCATTTATGTTCGTTTTTTAATGTTATTTTAAGTCCGTTTAAGTCCGTTTATGTTCGTTTAGCATCTTAACGAACGAACAGAAACGAACACGAACAAACACATTTTCTTAATGAACGAACATGAACAAAAAAAAATCGTTCGTTTGTTCGGTTCGTTTACAACCCCAACCACCATTATATCGATTCCTCTAACGGTTATGAATATTTACGAATACCATGTGAAAGGGAAAAGTATAACAAATTTAAGAAATACATTGTAAAATTTTATTTGTGTATATACTAATCATACATGTTAACTTGAAAGTATTTCATAAAAAAAGAACAAAAAATATTTTTGCTACGTCAGCAACATATTACACATGTACATCTTATATAGACAGTGACATGTCATGAAAATCTTTTTACTTGTGATATGTCATCAAAATTTACATAATTTAGTTACTCATTGTTATAAGTGATAGATTTTTCAAAATATAATATCGTAATAAGATATAAATTAAAAATACAATATTGTAATAAGAAAAAGTGAATTTTAGCTATAATAAAAAAATAAAAAAGTACATTGATATTTTTTGCATTTGACTATTTTTTACTTAATCATTCATTATCTTAAGTTTAAAACAATATCTATTATTCAAATTAGTAAAAACTTAGAAAGTCTTCTGTTTTGTGGTTATAACTCTTTTAAAAGAGTCAACATTGAAAATTAAGAAATCCAATGATTGATAGATGTATATATCCATATCATCATTTAGTTTAGCTTAGTTGCTATGTATCTTAACCATATTATAAAATATTTGATGAAAAAATTTAAAAACAACTTACTAAGTATTATTTACCGATTATTAACGTAAATATCTTAAAATTTAATATTATAAGTTATTGTTACATACGTACAACTTTCTAGAACTCCCTGAACACCATAAAAACTAGTTGCTAAACACGTATAAATAAAAATAATTTAAACATACTAATACGACATAATACTCCATTATCTTTATTAAAAAAAACATAAAGTAAAACAAATATAAATAACATCCTTATTTTTAAATTTAACTTAGAGTTTCAACAATTCACTTAAAAATCTTTTTTTAATTTTCACTTCTTACCTTTTTACCACATTTAGTTCTCATTTGATTCTCCCACTATGCTATGTAAGATGTAAGTATATATAAGAAAAAAATACATAATTTTAATATGAACAGGACTTGTTACATTATCCATTCTTTCATAAAAGAAATGTTGTCAAAATCCCTAACTTTTTGCAAGTCAAAGGTTCAGATGATACCAAAGATGAGTTGTCACTGTATAAATATTATATACTTAAAAAAGAATGTCGACATCCGATAAAAAAAAAAAACATACCTTTATCAAATTAACGAACTGACAATAACGTGTTACTATTTTTCGTAATTAACCTTCTACCAACGGCTCTCCTCAACAAAATGACGGTGCGAATGCTATGCTTCTGTTCATTTCCCGATATACATCAACGTTGACGGATCTTCTCCTCCGGCTCTCCCGTTCTGAGAAGATATCAAAGGAGCATCCAACAGGCACGGATAGTGTTGACGGTCCATTTGCACTTGGGAAAGCTGGTCCACAAGGGTCAAGATCCCACCCTTCTCCCGAAAAAAGGAAAAGAAAACTATGAGAATCTATCTACCTAGCTACTCGAGTAACGATATACTTCCCTTTCTCTAGATCATATATCGTCTTCATCTCAGGCTTCCTCCATTTTGACACGAAATATGCAGCAAACAACAAAAGAAGGACAAAGGCTAACAAACCTAACAAAGTCGAAGAAAACTCCTCGCCAAGAACGGAGTTCCTGGAGTCTAAATGGTCAACATCCATGCCACCAGCGCTCTGGAGGATGAATGCACCCAATGCCCAATCAAGAGGAATATCGTTCACCTTATTAGCGTATCCAATCCTGCTTGGAAAAAAGGGATTAGTTGTTACCCACAAAAGGGATTTGAAGGTTCTAATTAGAACCGATATAATCAAACATGATATTATAGCAGGAAATGGAAAGAATTGAACATTGTATCTACATGGATTAGTAATTTGAACTAATCTTTTTGAGAATTTAGTAGTACAAAGTTGAAGAAAGAGGGGCCCTTTATAAGAAGAAAATCAGACAATAAAAGGATAAGAATGTATAAAGGATACCTCAAAAGGACAAAACAGCTTCAAGTATCTAGACTCTATGATTCAGAAGGGGGAGAAGTTGGAGGATGAGGTGAGACATCGCATAAAGACCAGGTGGTTAAAGTGGAGAGCTGCAACGGGAGTGTTGCGTGACAATAAAGTTCCGTTAAAACTGAAGAGGAAATACTACAAGAGTGACGCCAGACTAACTACGTTGTATGGGTCAAAGTGTTGGGCGACAAGGAAAGCGCGTGAGAGGAAGTTAGGAATTGTAGAAATGAGATGCTCAAACCGTGGTCGGACCATGTTGGATAGAATACCAAATGAGACCTTTCAGGCAGAGTCGGGAGTGGTGAAGGTTGTGGTGGTTCTGACATGTACATAGGAGGCAGATTACGGCACCGGTGAGAAGGGCAGAGAGTATGATAGTCGAGGATGTGAGCAGGAGGGGCAGTCCTAGAAAGACGTGGGATAAGCAGTTGAGGATGGACATGGTGGCCTTAGACATTCCAAAAACATGACCTCTTATAGGAGCTCTTGGATACATAAGACTACTGTAGCAGTCTATGGGTTGGGGGAGGAGTTAGGAGTAGATAGAGGGTGATATGAGGAGAGGGGTAGCATGGTGGTAATTAGATTACCAGGGAGGCAGGGCCTTACGGCCAATGAAGGGTTGTTTTACTTTTTCCTAACTTACATGCCTGTTATTGTTTCTACGTGTTTACTTGTGCACACACTCTCGCCTATATTTTACTTGCTTGTTTTATCTATTTGTTCTGCAAGCCAAGGGTCTTCACAAAAATAGCCTCTCTACCCCTCGGGGTAGAG
The DNA here is from genome assembly GCA_954870635.1 of Arctium minus. Classification (NCBI taxonomy): domain Eukaryota; kingdom Viridiplantae; phylum Streptophyta; class Magnoliopsida; order Asterales; family Asteraceae; genus Arctium; species Arctium minus. The sequence goes on from OX941084.1 coordinate 52,505,493, forward strand.
GTAAAGTCTGCTTACATCTTACCCTCCCCAGACCCTATATCAGCGTGGGATTTACTAAACCCATTTGGTTTGGTTTGATTTTTATAGAAGAGTGTCATTCTTTTAACTGCCATAAATTGATTTATGGTTCGAATCAGGCTCCATATCCTAGTGTTCTAAAATTGAATTTTGATATATTGGTGAGGAAAGAACTAAGAAGTACCTTTCATCATCTAAAGCTATTCCAAGGCTGTTATGAAGTAAAGCGACAATGTATGCTGAAGAGAAGCAATAACGATGCAAATCTTCCTCTGGGAAACCCGGGTATTTCATTTTTAGATTTGACCAATCCTCTTCACAGAATTTTTGTCCAGCCACCTTCATCTCAGAAAGAAATGTTCTTGGGGACAACCCAAAAAACTAAAACAAAAAAGGCACGAAGATTAGGAAATCTGAGAACAAAGAGTTGAATGATTTACTCAAAAAGTTCAGCAAACCTTGGATGTATGGAAGAAATTTTCTGTTGCCAAAAACTTTCCTTCAAGTTTGGGTATAAATGTCGAACCAATGTAGCATTTTTCATAGGCACATTCATCTGTGTTTCAACGAATTTATCAAAAAACCCATGAATGAGAGATATCAGGAATGTTACTCCATCCTGGGAAGAACTTGTACCTTTGCCTTTCTGCAAGAGTGATAAGGAAGCAGATATGCACTCTGAGAAGTTGCCACTTGCTTGTAAATTGGATAATTGCTCATTTTTTACCAAAGTGGGAGCAAGTTTCTCAGTCATCACATTGTGTTCATATCCTTTGGGAGAACATGGATCAACTGATTTATTGCCATCAAAAGAGTCAGTAGCAAGATGTGCCCAAATAAAAAAGTAACATGAACAGAGAGCAAGCACAAAAGAGTACATGGTACCCATTACAGACTTTCAGAATTGACTTTGTACACCAGAATATAACTCTCAAGTAATGAAGATTAGAATATCATTCTTGTATTGTATGATTCAAACTACTGATAAAATCATGTCATTTCTTTCATTATTGGGTGGCCTTTAAATTGAAAGTACTCATCAGTGGATTACTATCTCTACAGTGGATTACTATCTCTACAGGGCGCAAATTAAATGAGCTTAAAAGTAATAGATCATTAAAAAAAAGAACCTTAAGATGAGTTGCTCTTTCGTTAAATAAACTTTACCCAGGGGCTGTTTGGTTGGTTTTCCATTAAGTCATGTATGGATAAAACTGTCTGTGGATAATCTGTTTGGGTAGGTTTTTGTATGGAAGAGTTTTTTCATAGATGGAAGGATCTTGATTTTTTAATTAGGAGGGGCAGGTTTGAAAAAAACTTGGCTTTCTGCATAAAGCTCCCCCTAGAAGCTTACTGAATAAGCAACTTTCTATATCATTAAGCCACCACCAAATAGTCATGTATAGCTGACCGAATAAGGGGTTGTTTACCAAATTTTTCATTAAGTCCTGTATGGATAACTGTGTTTGTCTGGATAAATTTGTCTGTCTGGATAAATTGATGTTGTTGTTTACTTTTTTATCTGAATTAACAGTCTGAATAACAGAAATGACCAATTAACCCCTGAATATGAATTTTAAGTTGTTTTATAAATTGTTGTTTATTTTTTAAGCCATATATTCATAAATTCATTGATATAATCCAAAAATCAAACAAAAATTCATTAAGTACTTAAACTTCCAAGTTCAAACACAATGTAGCCAAGTTCAAACAAAAAGTAGCAAGTATGAAACAAGTATGAAATCGACATTGTAGAAATCATTTTTACAAAAATCTACATTGCAGAAATGTCGAGCAGCTATGGAGAAAAAACAAGTATGGAACAAAAATCGACTGAAAAAACAAGTAAGGAACAACAATCGACTTAAGAAATAAGTATGGAACAACAATCGACTAAAGAAACAAGTATCGAACAATCAGTAAAATCATTACCTTTGGAGAAATCGACCAAAGGAAATTATTGTCTAGGATTGAAATCGAACCAGCAGTGAATTGAAATAGTGTAATCGAACCAGCAATGAACTCGAAGCAATAAAATCGAACGAGCGGTGAAGGTGAAATCGAAATCGAACAAGTAGTGAAGGTGAAATCGAGCACACCTAGGTTTTTATTGCGTGATTATTGAGTAGGAAGGTAGGCATGTCTTTATTTTTAAAGGGTATAAATGTCAAAGATGTGTCTTAATGGGACAACACATATTTCTCTTACTTAGTGATTAAGTCGGAAATGTCTGCGCGAATAAGCCAGTTTTGTCATTAAGCCCCAAGTAAACACTCCAAACGTCTGCGCGAATAAGCCGTTTTTATCATTAAGCTTATTAAGCCCCAAGTAAACACCCCCTAAGTTGAGTCTCATTAAGCTGCTAACAAACAGGCCCCCAACATTATAATACAACATTCAGGGGAACATAATTCACATTACTTTCAGAAACTTAAGGTTCCTACATCTTAAAAGTTGAAATTCTTATTCTAGTTTTTTAGTTTCAAGATCCTTTATTACCATATATGTTGCTTGTTTTGAAGGGTATCCCAGGCCAATATGTCATAAACTTTTTCCACACTTGGGTCCGTTTACCAAAATGCTTACCGGCAAGGACATTACCTTCACTTACCTTATTGTATAACTTTTCCCGACCATTGAAATTGATTGTTGGTAAATGTCTTAAACCCGGTAAGCGCTTACCGGGTAAGAGTCATTTCCCTCACTTACCGGGTAAGACTCTCAGTCCTTGTTATGGCTCTTACTGGGTAAGATTCTAGGTAGTTTCCATGCTCAATAGCTAAAGACCATAAGGTAAGTGCTAACGGTAAGCGCTTACCCGGGTAAGTATTTTGTAAATGGCCCCTTAGAGTCCCCTTACTAAATGATAGCAAACCCAAAGAGGCAAATGAGCATGAGGATGCATCAAAGACAGATGTGTCTCAAGTACAATGGTCAATTCTTTAAATTTTTCTTCATTTGGTTGGTTTGTCTTATGGGAAAAAAGTTCAATATGAAAATTAAAAGCCTAAGAAAAAGGCAAACAACAATCGACTAACATACTGGTCACAGATTTCTACCAAACTGATAAGGGAGTAGAGTTTGTTATAACTAAAATTCCAAATAACCTTTCCTTTTAGTTTTCTGTTTGATTGTAGTTTATCCAAATATAAATAGGAACTCCATTCTTGTAGAAAGGTATCAAGATAATGAAATAATGATTTCCCACTCTATAATTCTCTCTCTGAACTCTTCTTTCTAAATTTATCATTTCCCTCTCTCTTTCTATCTTTCCTTCTCATTTCTATTTCTCGTTTACTCTCTCAATTGAGAGCAGGATTATATTCCTGCAACATTGGTATCAGAGCTAAACGTAAATTCTGGCTCCTGTAACAAGAAAAACCAGAGATGGATGAACAAATCAGATAGTTGGAAAGGATAATCGAAGAACAGAATAAAAGATTCGAAGAATTATGCAGTTAATGAAGGAATTAAAAGAAGCAGCACCAACGGATGTACCAAACAGGAACAAGAACAACAACAATGGAGGAGTGGCTGAGAATCGTTCTCTCGGTATGTACCTAAACTAGATTTTCCAAAGTTTGATGGGTCTAATCCAAGAATTTGGGTAAAGAAGTGTTGCAAGTATTTCAATTTGTGCAAGATTCCAAAAGATCGGTGAGTCGATCTTGCTTCCTTGAATATGGTAGATAAAGCGAAGAATTGGATCTCCGGTTACCTATCCGTCTGAAGAAACGTTGATTGGAACGATTTTGTCATAGATCTTAATGATTGATTTAAAGATGGATTTGGAGTAAATTTTGTGGAGCAATTCAATAAACTGCAACAATATGACTCTTTGGAGGTTTATATAGACGAGTTTGAGAATTTAAGGGCAATTATGATGCAGAATAATCATGTGTTACCTGAGCCTTATATTCTGGACAGTTTCATTGGAGGCTTGAGACCTGATGTTAAACCAATAGTACGAGCCTTTAAACCTACAGCAGTGGCATGGCAGGTGCCGTGGAATTTGCAAGATTGCAAGAAGAATCTGAGTTTTCTTAATTCAGACCCAGAAAATGATAAACTCATTTCACCAAAATTCCTCCAAGAAGTACCTATGACCGATGACATTCAATCGCCTCTATTACCAACTCCTTCATCTAACATTCAAAGGCCTCTATTACCAACTCCTTCAACTAACATGCAAAGGCCTCGATTACCAACTCCTCCGACGAAAACGATGACAATTCCTTTAGCAAAATTTCAACCAAAAACTATCAAGAATGTCGGACATATTCCAGCAGATCTGAGAGCCGAGAAAATTGCAAAAGTCTTATGCTATTTCTGTGATCACCCTTATGACAGGCAACATAAATGTCAATTCAAGGAGTCACAATTGTTTACGGTTGAAATTCAAGGTGGGGATGGTGAATACTACAACATGGTGAAGATGGAAGAAGATAATACTACACCATGGTGAAGATGGAACAAGATAATACAGATCAGTACTTTCACAGCAAACAAGTAAAAGGAGTGATATAGACTTGAGGACAAGTCTTTTTGAAGGGGGAAAAGTATGATAAGGGAGTAGAGTTTGTTATAACTAAAATTCCAACTAAACTTCATTTTAGTTTTCTGTTTGATTGTAGTTTGTCCAGATATAAGTAGGAACTTCATTCTTGTAGAAAGGTATCAAGATAATGAAATAATGATTTCCGCTCTCTCTATACTCTTCTTTCTAAATCTATCATCTCCCGCTTTCTCTCACTATCTTTCCTTCTCATTTCTGTTTCTCGTTTACTCTCTCAATTGAGAGTAGGATTCAGTTCCTACAACACAAACTTAACCCCATTTTAACAGTCAGAAGAAGTTAGAAGGACAAGTAGAGAAACAACAAAGTGCTGGCCTATCACCCTAAAAATATAAACATCATTGGATGGAGTTTTAGATGGGACCAAATTCTCAGGCACGGTGAACAATGGCAACGAGCATATTAATTACTTTTTGCACAGAATCACTGGTGTTAACATCAAATAAAAAATTCCGCCATTTGTTCTTCTTAATATGTCAGAGATGTGAATGTAAAATCAACAGGAGAAATAAAGCTACGCACCAAAACGTGTACCGTTTGCAACAATGGACTCCTGAAGCAAGTCAAATGCAATATTCTGCAAAATGATAGACATTGACAGAGTTGATTAAAATCTGTTGCTTCAAAAATATGCTCATTGTTGCAGTGAATCAACATTTCATACTGACGGTGGTTGTGAAAAAAACTAGTATTCAGAAACAATAATCATGCAGTTCTACGCCCAATCTGGCTCTAAAAGTATGATACTGTGTATCAGAATATAAATGCAACTATGGAACTGGGGATCCAAGTTGCGTTCCGATTAGAAAGATGGAAAACCTGAAAGTAATAAAATGAGCAATTAGCCAATTAGCATGCAGTTCTAATACCCACAGTTCTAAATGGTGCGCCTTGGCGTAAGACACTCTGCCGTCACGTTAAGTCTATAGTGTTTGTGTTAGGCGTGACTCACGCCATGGCGCACCATGGCTTGCGTTTTTTACAAGGTTTTACACTTTTAACTTTAGGTTCTACACTTGTACCCTTTTAACTTTAGGTTTTACACTTTTTCACTTTCAATGCTTGAGGCGCACCGTGGTCTGTGTTTTCCTTTTGGCCGCTCAAGCAGAATCCAAATACGACTCTCGCTAGGTTCTTTCTGTTGGATAGCCGAGAGCTAAACCGCTTGTGTTTTACACTTTTAACTTTAGGTTTTACACTTATATAGATTTACCTAATTACCTCATTCACAGAGCCATGGATTCACATACACACAATTAAAACAAAGGTGTAAAACCCTTCCAAATTCTATTTTGAATCTTTGATCACAGACTCTTAATATGATATTCAATATATATATATATATATATATAATTATATATATATATATATGATTTTTCTTCTTCTAATATGGATTTAAATTGTTTCATATCATTATCTCCTTGAATAATAGTAGAACAATATATGTGTATATATATAATTATATATATGACATGCAAATTTACCGCCTTAGGTCACGCCTTGTAAAACGCCGCATCCTCGTTGTGGCGTGTAAGGCTTGAGGCTTGACCTTGTGGCCATGAGTCCCACGCCTCACACGCATTTAGAACCTTGGTTATACCTAGGAGATTGATTTGTTCATGGAACAACTTAAGGAAAAAAATTCCAGTTGTATTATTCTAAACCTAGAGTAACAATTGTGAGAACATGCCTTTCAAATATTTAAAAACGTGACAGCCCCACTTAATCCCCAATCCCTGAAATACTAACTTGATCTAGAAACTAGTTTTAGCAAAGAACATAGTACATTGGTTCATAGTGGTAGGCCTTGAAGGGGGGTATTTAGCTAATTGACTCTCCATGGAATAGAGTTTTACAAACTAACCTTTATTGTTTTTACAAGGTTTACAAGGCAGGCCATTTAACACCAGAGGCAGGGTGCTTAAGGTTATTGAGGGGCCGTTTACCAAACACTTACCGGAGAAACACTTACCGACAAGAGAAATTACCCTCACTTACCTTATCACGTAACATTCTCAGCCATCAAAATGGATTGTTGGTAAGCGTTTTAAACCCGGTAAGTGCTCACCGTGTAAGAGTGTTTTTCCTCACTTATTGGATAAGACTCCCGGTCCTTGTTATGCCTCTTACAGGGTAAGATTCTTGGTCCTTGTCATGCTCAATCGGTAAGGTAGTGATATAGGTAAGCGTTTACCCGATAAGCATTTAGTAACCGGACCCTGAGTAAAATAAGAATTTGGAAAGGTCATGCTTCGAATTAAAATTCATTTAAGGTCAATTAGCTAAATACCCCGCCCTGAAGAAGGATTTTACACAGACGCAGCTGGGAACACCAGAGACTTTATTAGTACTCTATTAAATTCAGTTTGAGATAAAAAGCTTTTTTGGGGAGAAGGGAAACATGGTGTAGACTGTGGGCACCTCAATTCAAAAATGGGGACAATTAGGAGGAATGGCTTAAAGAACATGCTTCACTAATCCAAAGCATATGCTTCTAAGCAGTTTTAAGAAAGCATATAGCATTTAGTGAATTCATGTTGAAAGGTGGTATATAGTAGATAAATAGTTGGTAGATAAATGTTGTCTTTAATGTGAAAATTACCAAAAAATTGGTTTTGTTATTTGAAACATGATCATTGCTCGTATAGCCAAGACTAACATTAAAAGTATCGACCTTCAAGTTATCTTTTCACAATAAGTCCTATTAAAATTGATCAATAACCATATGAAAATATATAGTATAAGTGTATAACTACATTGTCAAAACAATTTAAAACAAACAAAAGTGTCGTTCCTGTCCTCCTAATACTTCTAAGCAGTTCCCTTGATGGTTCTAATTTTTTCATAGGTGGCTAATAACCCATTCTCAAATCATCTTTTTAAGATTAGTGAGACCTCAGTGCTTCTCGAGAGTATTTACCCAAACACCATCTGACCTCTTTGTTTAAACATAACATGTTTTGGATTTATTGTTTTCTTGTGTTCCACTTTTTCACTTGCAGGAAATCAAGAAAACATTCTAATCTATTCTATTTTGGAGGAAAGCAACTCATGAATCTAATGGCCAAAAGTCACTGTTCTGCATTACATGCTCAAGATGCACAATGCACAGTTACACCTTATAGAACAATGTATCTTCTATCATCAAAACATACACACTCTCTCTCCCTCTCACTACCCACAAACACATTGAAGCATAGAAACTCTTGCAAGATCCATTAAAAAGAAGATTCAATCAACCTACATGGTTTTAATGCTCATGGGTTGGATTCTCTCCCAGGGACGGATCTAGCCTTGTGGCCACGGTGGCACGTGCCACCGTATCATTTCTCCGGCGAAGGGTAAAAAAATTTAGGTTCGTGAAAGGTGCAACCGTATCGTTTTGGAAGGTGCTACCGTATTATTTCGGAAACTTCAAGAAGGTGCAACCATACCTCGTAATCAACCAAAAAACAAAAAAAAAACTTTCTAAATCAACCAAAAAACCGTAAAAAAACTCTTGAAATCAACCAAAAAATCGAAAAAATCCCTCGGAATCGATAAAAAAAACCTAAAAATCAAGCAAAAAGCCTTAAGAAATCCCTCGAAATGGTGGAATGAGGATAAAAACACATCAAGAAATATTGAACGTTAAAAAGATGAAGACATGTCGATAAAAACCGTGCTTTTTGTAATTATTTTTTGTTTATATTTTATGGTGCTACCGTATGAAAAAATTTCTAGATCCGTCCCTGTTCTCTCCCCCTCTACACACAAATATGGATCTAATTTAATTTATCATCAGTTCATACTCTATCTGCCTCTTTTGTTCTCCAATTAAATTCACTCCAGGATGGTCATAATCCACCATTAAAATAGTTTCAACTAAAATATTTTCCCAATATCAGGGCACACCTGAAAAAGCCAAACAAAATAATTTTTTCACAAGTATATTTACATTTGTAATAATAATAATTCCAATATAAGAATAACATTTGAACACAGGAACTTCAAAATAAGATCAATAGGGTAATCTTTTTCTTTTTGATGGATATTACTACAAAGCACAAACTTCTTATTTTTAACTAAGAAGTATATGATGAATTTTTTGAGTCTTATAAAAAGTTGTTCTATAATATTTTAGCCACACTGTCCCTCATAACAAACATCATAACGAATTGACTTTCACTCGGTGAATTTGGTATCCAGCTTAAGATCTTTCCATATATATAGAAATCAATTGGAACCAAATTAAAATCATAACTAGCAATACAATGCTTTAATGCAATCAAGTCTACACCAGCCACTACTACAAAACAATGTTTACCTGACCGAAATGAAGCAAGCTGTGGCTGTATAGATTGTAACTGAGCTTTCCAAAATTAACCCTTTGCGAAAATTCAGTGGGTATTGGCTCTCTTGAGACAAATGTCACCTGAAATTATTGAATGCAATGATTCAAAGTGACAAGCAGATGTTCTGACTTCTGAATATTGACAGTAATGAAATGTGATATCCAAAAACATTTTGGAAAATCTCCATACATGGTTGCATCAAAAACATGTACTGTGCACACTTGATCCTTCAATGCCACATAAATTGACATCAAATATGTATATCTACTCCAATATATGTTACGTCTTGATACTCCCTCCATCCCAAAACAAATGCAACTTCTGATTTGACATGTAGTTTAATACAAGTCTTTGCCTAATGAGTGTATACCTAAATTACCCCTTAATGAGACAAAAATGAGAAAACTTCGGGACCACAATCAATCTCACAAATATCTTATAGTGATTGCTAATTGGCAAATAGGTAAATTTGCAAAGAGAACTTCCTAATAAAGGAATACTTTGCATTTTATAGGACAACCTAATATAGGAAGTGTTGCATGTTTTATGGGACAGAGGGAGCATAGAATAGCATGCTAAATTAACTATATTTGGAAACATCAAACACAATACTTAAAATCTGTCATCGTAAATGGAGAAGATTCCAGAATCTAAAATTTAAAGAAAACAATAATGACATAAACCTGAGCAGAAGCACCACCGAGTTCTATTATCCCTGTTGTTTCCCCAGGATCACCTCCAAGAGTTCCAAGAGCATAGTTAGCCACAACCCATGCATAAACTCCCTCATCCGAACCTAAAACAACAAACCCAAGTTGACATAATTGTCATGAAACTCCATCAAACTGTTGAAGTGTTGAACCAGCACATGTTTTCATTAAGCATAAGGATCTTATTAAATATACCATAAAGGGAAAACTTTTATACAAAATGTAAATACTCATAGAATGATTTCTCAAACAAACTCTTCGTCCAATCTAAGTAACATGCATTCAACAAAAAGAGAAGAAGTGATTATTGCAAGTTAAATGAATAAGATCCATTACAGCATGATCAAACAATGAGATCTACATTTCATTCATTTTCCTGTTAAAGTATTCCCCTTCTTGCAGTACTCATCAAGGTTATATCTCTAATTTCAATCTAAAATCACATACAAATCATCTCAATAAGCAAAGCATTTAGCAAAGTTATAAACACTAACACGCATCCAGCATACAATTTACCCTGGTATGCGCTTATTGCAATGCATGTTGGCTTAATAGAATCAAATGGCAACCACCGTTAAATGCATCTAAAAAAACAACCTATATCACCTTTTTGTCCCAGAATGACCGATAACTAGCTCTAAGTACGCGTAAAAAACAAAGGAGATAACAAAATTATAACCACATAACAAATCCGCATAGAATTTTCCTAATACCTGAAATAACCGATGCCCAACCATCACGAAACTCAAATCCAGAAGCCCTCAAAACGTTCCTGCAAGACTCCAGAATGAGCTCCTGTACACCCGAATCCAGTATCCTCAACCCAGCAGTCGCCATAAGTCTGACCTCCGTCTTCCCCCATTCCTTTTCGGGAACCCTCTTCCGTGCAAATGTCAACAACTCCAACAGTGACCCACCAGCCGTCTCTGGATCCTCCGCAAATGCGGATAACCCCGGGCTAATCCGCATCGAACCCAAACCGTTCTTACCACCAAAATCAAAAACCGGACCCCCGTCCTCAATCACATACTCAAACACATGAATCCGACTCCCCGTGCTCCCTCCATCGATCACAATGCGATACCGCTTCTGCATGGAATTTCGTGATACAAGATATAAATAACAAGACGATACAAAAACCAGGATTAAGAATCCGATCACAAAGATCTTCAATTTCGAATGGTGATATTGTTTGTGGTTTCTGGAAAAGAGATTTGTGGAGCGGAGGAACTGATCAGGGCGAAATTTAAGTTTTATCGATTTATTCATCTTATTATTCTCTGTAGTGAGATCAGAATGATCGACTGCTGCAACACGAGCACTCGATCTTCGCATTCACAGACAAATCGTGAACCATATGAACATGGTTCACAAGTTAAACACTTAGGGTTTACGATCCCACTGTGTTTCTTGATTGAATTTGAGACGAGAGAGGGCTAATCGACGATGGAATCTTGCCCTCTCTCTTGATCTTCTGCTTTGATTGGGGAAAAACGAATGCTAGTTTGAATCTTATTTTGGTTTTCCGTACGGAGCCGGTCCGTCTGGTTTTTGTATATTTGTTAATGGTTCAATAGACCGGTCCTGGACCGGGTTCTTTTTTGGACCTACTTTTTGCTTTCTGGTAAATATATCATCATCATCAACTTTCCAGGCTCAATCTTCACATATTTTCAAATGACCCCCTCAAGCATGAATCAAAGGCATAACAGTCCCTAGACTTATCGACACTCGATTCTATGAATTAAATTCCATGAAGTTAATTTTTAGAGCTTGTACACATGATTTCTAACATGGAAACTCGTAAAGATGATTTTAATAGAGTGACAAATGATACAAAGGGATATGTAATATTTTCAATTTGAGTTTAGATAAATAACTTCAATAGAGTCGGGCTTTTGTAAATTTAAATAAAATAACTTGCAATAAGACTAAGTATACTTATGTTTTTTTGTTAACCATGGGTGTCTAGACCAACTTGCGTGCACCTCGACTAATCCCAAAGGTCATGGAGAACAGTCAGTAAAATCCATAATGGCCTTCAGGGGCGGAGCCAGGAATTTGTATGGGAGGAACACCATATAAAATAAAATAAAAACCAACATTCTGAAAATAGCAAAAATAACGATTTTTTTTGGGAGAAGGGTGTCCTAGGCTATGCCTAGTGATAAGTACCAATTTCTATACATTTTTACGTCAAAATGAACCTACAATTAGTGTTGTTTAAATGCATAAGATACCCCTTTTAATTTAAGTTTAGTGTCTTATTATTTTGTTTTAAATTAAAGTTGAAAAGAAAAAAAAACGAAAACAAAGCTTTATTATATTATCTATATATTTAGTCTAAAAAGAAAAATATATATATATAGTTTTCTTTTTGTAATTATGTTGTGCAGTAGGTAGGATTTGAAAAAAAAATAATAAACCTAATTTGTTTGTTTTTTTTTACAGCCCACGTAAGGAGAGAGAAAGCCCAATCAAAGAGCCCATGGATCCACATTGTACAGCGTGAAGAAAAACCAAACGTGTGTTCCTTCTTTCCTTCGTCCAGCAGCAATGGCGTGCAATTTCCAGAGACGAGCGTACCTTTTTCTGTGAGTTTCACCAGCAGCAAGCCACGACCAACTCGCGTTAGCCACTGCCATTTCACGTTCCCAGATCAGTTCCGCGTGGGTTTCTCGTAGGTTTAACCCACGCCCAAGTCGCGCGCATCAAAAAATGAAGCAGTCGCGACTTCTTTTTCTTTTTTTTTGAGCGGTTTTGTTGGAGAGAGGTATAAATAGGAGCTATTAACCGCCGAGAAGGGGAAATCGACCGGAGAGAAATCATCAATTTTCAGAGACATCGATCAATTTTGGGGAAGACAAAGCAAATTTTCGGAAACACAATATTGAGAAATTGGAGTTGATTTTGGAATTTCTCAACTAGGGTTCTTCATCATTTACTGATTTCTAACCATTTGTAAGTTCAATTTGTGTTTTTAATTAGGATTATGAGTAGCTAAACTTTAATTTCTAGTGATGAGATTATAATTAGTTTACTTTGAATCTTGTTGAGACTTGATTATTTGGAATGTCGATTGATTTTTATTTATGCAATCTTTGTTCAAAATGTGTTCTTCATTTTGGGTTTTGGTTTTGAGAAGGATCCCTTGAATCCCATGATCCAATTTTCAATTGCTAGTTGTGATTAGGAATACGTAATTGTTCTTAATTTCATTTTAGTAGCAAGTAATGCGTCAATAGACCACCAAATCAATTGATTAGCATTATAAGATTGTGTAATCTAGCTTAAATGGTCGAGCTTTCGGTCATTAGTTAGGATCAGTGTTTGTCTAGATTTTAATGCGATTGTTAGGTTAAGTCTAAGTTCGTGACTAGCCTTAACTTAATCAATTAGGAATTAGTTCACCGAGCTTCTCGTGCTAATTTAATCATTAGGATAAATGGAGTGGTTGGTGCGTGTCAACACTCACGGCCGGTCTAAAATCAATTGAGAAAAATATGTCTTTATACAAGTCAATGATACATGATTTCATAAAGAACTATTTATACTCATCATTAGGAATTGTTCTCTAATATTTAAAGTCTCACTTTATTTTTACGCATAGATTAATCAACAATTTCAAACCCCCCTTTTTATTTAATGTTTTTAATGAGTTTGCACGTGAATCCGTCTTGGACTTACGGTTAACACCGAGTCCCTGAGGAGACGACCCTATTTACCATTATCGCAATTAGTTGTGGTTTAACGGTAATAGGCCTTAATTATAAGTTTTATTATTTGCCGGACTCGACACCCGTCAAATTTTTGGCGCCGTTGCCGGGGACTCGGCAAGTTTAACTGTTTATGCCAAGATCGTTTCGTGCAGGTTCACCAGTGCCAATAGATCCGGAGATTTAGAAGACTGCTAAAAAGCTAAAGAAGCAAGCCAAGCTTCGAAAGAAATAAGGCGAGTCGACTTCTTCACCGGTACTCAACATTTGGAAAGACATTTATTTGTCTACTGATTCTGAGAGCGAGGAGAAGCTACATTTCGAAGAAGAAAAACCTCGTTCTGAAAGAGAAGAACCGGTCACCGAGACCGAAGAAGAGAAAGAAGAGGATATGGCAAATCCCGAGCGTACTTTGAGGGAATGGGCAGCACCCAATGTTGATGAACAACCTCTTTGTATTGCATATCCGGCAGAAGAGGTAAGCGCTGAACTTAAAACAGGTTTAATACACTTACTTCCTCGTTTTCATGGTTTAGATAATGAAGATTCGTACAAGCACATGACCGAATTCCACATGGTGTGTCTGGGGATGAAGCCACAAGGCACAACCGTGGAGCACCTCAAGCTGAAAGCATTCCCGTTCTCACTGGTTGATGCGGCTAGGGAGTGGCTTTTCTACCTACCACCGGGATCCATCACGACATGGCCTCAAATGGCGCGCGCATTCCTTAATAAGTTCTTCCCCGCATCCAAAGCCGCCGGGCTTAGGAGAGAAATATGCGGAATCAAACAAAAGGATGTAGAGACACTTCACGAGTATTGGGAGCGCTTTAAGCGCCTATGTGTAAGTTGCCCTCAACATGGTATTTCCGATCAATTACTAATTCAATATTTTTATGAAGGATTACTACCAATGGAGAGGAAGATGATGGACGCCGCTAGTGGAGGAGCGATTGTGAACAAGACCCCGACTCAAGCGAGGACATTGATCAACACCATGGCGGAGAATTCAAAGCAATTCGGACCAAGAACCGACATTAGTCGGAGTGCTAATGAGGTATATGTTCAATCACTTGAGACTAAAATTAATGATTTGACTGTTTTGGTGAAACAAATTGCTTTGGGGAACGTGCCTCAAGTCAAGGCATGCGGGTTTTGCTCGTCGGTAGCACACCCTACCGATGCATGCCCCACTTTACACGAAGAAAAGGAACAAGTGAATGCCATAGGGGTGGAAACTTTCAGAGCTCAAACAACCGGGCATTAGACCCATTCTCGAGTACCTACAACCCTGGTTGGAGACAACATCCCAATTTGAGCTACGCCCCGAAGCAAGGACAAGATCAAAGTCAACAATTTCAACCAAAAGCTTTTGTCCAACGACCTCAACAATTCCAGCAACGTCAACAATTCCAAGCTCCACCGGGATTTCAACAACAATTCAGTCAACCATCGGGTTTTCAGCAACAACCACTTCAGCAACCAAAGGCACCATTCCAACCACAACAACAGATGTCATCTCAAGCCCCTAGTGGGTCAGGTATGTCTCTTGAGGATATAGTTAAGTCTATGGCCACTAACATGGCTAAATTTCAACAGGAAACTCAAGCGAGCATTCAGAATACTCAAGCAAGCATACAAGATCTTCGGACCACCGTGGGTCAACTAGTGAACAAGGGCAAGTTGCCTTCTCAAACGGAGACCAACCCGAATGCCAATGTGAGTGCTATGACTTTGAGAAGCGGGAAGGAGCTCCAAGATGGTAGTAAGAAGAAAGAAAGAGTTAAAGACGAAGAAGATGAGTTGGAGATTAAGGCGACTACCTCGGGTGGGAAAGATACCAAGGACGATGAAGCAACAAAGAAGACACCCGAGGTGATGGTGCAAACACCACCCTTTCCGGACAGATTTGAAAAGACAAAGCGAGAGAATGAAGAGAAGGAGATCTTAGACACCTTACGGAAAGTCCAGGTAAATATTCCTTTGCTTGATGCTATTAAGCAAGTTCCTCGGTATGCTAAATTTTTGAAGGAACTTTGCACCAACAAAAGGAAATTAAAGGGCAATGAGAAAATCAGTATGAGTCAAAATGTATCTGCAGTCTTACAAAAAAGACTACCACCTAAATGTAACGACCCCGACATGTTTACCATACCCTGTAAGGTAGGCAATGTCGCGGTCAATCAGGCTATGTTAGATTTGGGGGCATCGATCAATGTCATGCCATATGCCATATACACATCCTTGGATGTGGGCCCCCTTAAGCCAACTGGTGTAGTCATTCAATTAGCAGATAGGTCTACTGTCTACCCTAAGGGTGTGTTAGAGGATGTTCTTGTACAAGTGAATGAATTGGTCTTCCCGACTGACTTCTATGTGTTAGATATGGAGGAGAATAATACCTCCAAGGCCGGAATGATTCTACTGGGGAGACCATTTCTCAAGACCTCTAAGACCAAGATAGACGTCCATGATGGTAATTTGACAATGGAATTTGATGGCGAGATTATTAAATTCAATATATATGATGCCATGCGTTACCCTAGTGATGTTTCATCTTTGTGTTTTGTTGATATAATTGAGTCTTTATCTGATGATGTGTTTGATTTGTCTAACCAAGATGTGTTGGAAGTAATACTTGGTAGGGACTTACATAGTGATAGTCTGAAGAAGTTAGCCCAAAAGTATGACTTGAATGAAGAATATGCCGTGCTGGTATCTTGGATGGAGCACGGGAAGAAATCCAGGTATGAAGTTTCTAGAATTGAGTTGCCATTATCTAATACAAAACTTTTGCCCTCTATTGAACAGGCACCTGATCTGGAACTTAAGCCGTTGCCGGATCATTTAAAGTATGCTTACCTAGGTGAGAAGGATACACTTCCGGTGATCATTTCTGCCAACCTTTCACCTAGGGAAGAAGGGGAGCTAGTTAAAGTTCTAAAGGAGCATAAAGGCGCCATCGGATGGACCATTGCGGACATCAAGGGTCTTAGCCCCTCTTTATGCCAACACAAGATACTACTTGAAGAAGAGTACAAACCCTTTAGAGAGGCGCAACGTAGATTGAATCCCCCGATGATGGAGGTCGTAAAGAAGGAAATTCTAAAGCTTTGTGATGCCGGTATGATCTATCCCATCTCTGATAGTAAGTGGGTAAGTCCTATCCAAGTTGTACCTAAAAAGACCGGCATAACTGTGATCGAAAATTCGGAAGGTGAGTTGGTACCCACCCGAGTCCAAAACGGGTGGCGGGTATGTATTGATTATCGCAAGTTAAATGCTTCTACTAGAAAAGACCACTTTCCTATTCCTTTTATTGATCAAATGCTTGAACGTTTAGCCGGTAAGACTCGCTATTGTTGTTTGGATGGATACTCAGGTTTTCATCAGATTCCCGTCGCGTTAGAGGATCAAGAGAAGACGACCTTCACCTGCCCTTTTGGCACGTTTGCATATCGAAGGATGCCGTTCGGACTATGCAATGCTCCCGCCACCTTTCAAAGGTGTATGGTTAGTATTTTTTCAGATTATGTGGAAAATTGCATAGAGGTTTTTATGGATGATTTTACAGTTTATGGGTATTCATTTGAGTCGTGTTTGTCTAATCTCACCAAAATTCTTAAGAGATGTCTCGAGACTAACTTGGTACTTAATTATGAAAAATGTCATTTTATGGTTAGTCAAGGTTTGGTGTTAGGACATATAGTCTCGGAAAAAGGTATAGAGGTAGATAAAGCAAAAATTGATGTTATTAAGACCTTACCTTACCCCACGAGTGTGCGGGAAGTCCGTTCTTTTCTTGGCCATGCAGGTTTTTACCGGCGATTTATAAGGGATTTTTCCAAGATCACTCGACCGATGTGCAAGTTGCTACAAAAGGAGGTCGAGTTCCATTTCAATGAAGAGTGTAAGGAAGCTTTTGACCGATTGAAAGAGATGTTGACTTCAGCCCCTATCATCCAACCTCCAGATTGGACGCTCCCATTCGAGATCATGTGTGATGCGAGCAACCATACCGTAGGTGCGGTACTTGGGCAGAAAATTGGAAAGGCGTCACATGTTATCTACTATGCTTCCAAGACACTTGACAACGCTCAAAACAACTACTCCACCACCGAAAAGGAGCTTTTAGCTATTGTTTTTGCTTTAGATAAGTTTCGTTCTTACTTGCTTGGTACTAAAGTTATTATTTATTCTGATCATGCAGCGTTGAAGTACCTATTAAAGAAGAAGGATGCAAAGCCACGACTAATCCGGTGGATCTTACTACTCCAAGAGTTCAACCTGGAAATCTGAGACAAGAGTGGAGCAGAAAATTTGGTAGCGGATCATCTCAGCCGAATCACTTTTAATGGCGAACAATCACCCCTCAAGGATGACTTTCCGGATGAGCACCTCTTTTTCATTGCAAAAGACTCTCCCTGGTATGCAGACATTGTAAATTATTTGGTTACAAGGACATTTCCAGGTGAGTTGACTAGATTTGAGAAAGATAAGATTAAGAGGGAATCTCATTTATATATTTGGGATGAACCTTATTTATGGAAGCATTGTCCCGACCAAGTCATTAGACGATGTGTACTCCAACAAGAGTATCAATCTGTTTTGCAATTTTGCCATTCATATGCTTGTGGGGGTCACTTTGGTCATAAGAGGACGTTTAGGAAAGTGCTAGAGTGTGGGCTATTTTGGCCAACTCTGATGCGTGATGCTTACATTTTTTGTAAGAGTTGTCCACGTTGCCAAATGACGGGAAACATTAGTTCCCGAAATCAAATGCCCCAATTTCCCGTATTATTTTGTGAGATATTTGACGTGTGGGGCATAGATTTTATGGGACCGTTTCCCGCCTCATGTGGTCACTTGTATATTCTCCTTGTTGTCGATTATGTATCGAAATGGGTTGAGGCTAAGGCCACCCGAGCCGATGATGCACGTACGGTTGTAGATTTTTTGAAATCTAATATCTTTTCCAGGTTTGGGACGCCAAGAGCCATCATAAGCGATAGAGGAACCCACTTTTGCAACAAGGTTATGGAGGCTTTGATGAAGAAATATGAAGTCATACATCGGATATCCACCGCTTACCACCCGCAATCCAATGGCCAAGCCGAGGTGTCTAACCGTGAGATAAAAACCATTTTAGAGAAGACGGTGAATCCTAACCGGAAAGATTGGAGCTTGAGATTGAACGACGCACTTTGGGTCTATCGGACGGCGTTTAAAACGCCTATAGGTATGTATCCTTTCCGTCTGGTTTTTGGTAAACCATGTCATCTACCGGTAGAGTTAGAACACAAGGCATTCTGGGCCGTGAAAGAATTCAATATGGATTTGGATGAGGCGGGGCAGCATAGGAAGTTACAGATTCAGGAGTTGGAAGAGATCCGAAATGATGCTTACGAGAATGCCCGGATCTATAAAGAGAAAACAAAGGCATTCCACGATGACCGGATCTCACGTAAGAACTTCACAAAAGGTCAGAAAGTGCTTCTTTACCACTCTCGTTTGAAATTATTTCCTGGTAAGCTAAGGTCCAGATGGTTAGGACCTTTTGTTGTCACTAATGTGTTTGATCATGGCGCAGTAGAAATTCAAAGCTTATCTACCGGCCAAGTGTTTAAGGTGAACGGTCACAGGCTAAAGCCCTTTTATGAAGGTTTCATTGGGGAGGATCTAGAGCGGGTAGCTTTGGACACACCAAGCTACAATGGATGAAATGAATATGGTCTAGCCAAAGACTTAAAAGAAAGGCGCTGCATGGGAGGCAACCCATGGATTTATATTTATTTGCTTTCTGTTTTTGTCTTAGTTTCGTGAGATTCTCCATTTTCACTCCTACATTTATTTTGGTCTTTCTCAGGTTTAACCCCAGAATTTGGAGCTCAAAGGACGCATCTACCTTCACGGATCCATACATTGAAGGACTACTCACCAAATCAGGGGAGTTTACTGTTTCCCCTCATTCTTTATTGCTTTGAATGTCCTTTATTTTATCGCACACATTGAGCACAATGTATGATCTAAGTGTGGGGGTGGGGTACAAATTTTGAAATTGCATGATTTGGCATGGGTTGGGCTTATAAATGCTTTTAGGGGTAAATTTTTTGCAATTCTTGTGCTTAAATGTGGGTCTTTCTTCGTTTTGGCAAATGTGTTAGCATGTTTTTAATAAACTTATTTGTTGAAGATGATGAGTTTAGAGGCATATATAGCATGATTGAGTTTGATTGATAACACTTAGAGTTGATTAGTGGTAGTATGCCGATCAAAGTTAGACGTTTGCTAATCTCTTGAACTAGCTTTAACACCGTGAGACCTTGAGCCTAATAGACTAAACATTTTACATTAGTCTCAAATTTCGCTTCTTGTGTGATTACGTCATTCCTAGATATGTATCTCTAGAACTTGACTTCTCTCTCCTTAAGACTACATGATATTTACATGCTAATAAATATGATAAAGGCCATTGTTTGCTCATTTTATTAACCCATTAGCCTTAAGCCTACCATATGTCACTAGT
This sequence comes from Arctium minus, assembly GCA_954870635.1. NCBI lineage: Eukaryota > Viridiplantae > Streptophyta > Magnoliopsida > Asterales > Asteraceae > Arctium > Arctium minus. The sequence goes on from OX941084.1 coordinate 52,525,373, forward strand.
ACCCATTTTGCACACCACTTTGAGCCTTAGCCTTTTTCCTTTGTCACCCACGTCATAAACCAATCCAAGCACGACTCACCCGACCAATCACCATGGAGTGGTACCGGTATTCCTATGAGCTCAAAAGTAGAACTTATTTGTTGGGAAAGAAAAGAAAATAAAGAGAATATATAAAAAAAAAATGTTAAAAAAAAAAGGAAGTCGTCAAGAAAAAAAATGAAAGAAAAAAAAACGACGAAAAGGATGATGAAGCCAAATATGTGTTTCATCTCAACTTGTTATCATCCAATAGGAATGCGTTTAAAGAATGTATATCGAGACCCCATGTGCTAAAAACGTCAAGTTAGTTAACCTGTTTCTCCATTGGTGTAAGGTCTTTAACCACTCTTTCCCAAATGTATCCCTACATTACCCAAAGCCTTATTTTACATTACACCTATAAAAGACCTTTTGATTTATAAGCATGTATTTTATCAAAGTAGTGGAGAGTGAGAGACTTTTCAAGCCTATAGTAGGTGCATGCTAGTGTAGTGACGGTTTGAGCGATACACTTTAACCCCAAGGAGTGAATTGAGTGTTGTTTTAATTTTCCAATTCGTGAGAGTTCTCGTGATTAGCTTGTGTCTATTTGATTGTGTGTGTGCTCACTTTTTGATGCCAAGTTGCAAATTTCAAGTTCATGACATGCTATATGCGTTGACGATCTCGTTTGATTCATTTATATCTTTTCATGCTAACTTAATTCATTGCCGGGACGGACAATGATCTAAGTGTGGGGGAATTTGATAAGTACCAATTTCTATACATTTTTACGTCAAAATGAACCTACAATTAGTGTTGTTTAAATGCATAAGATACCCCTTTTAATTTAAGTTTAGTGTCTTATTATTTTGTTTTAAATTAAAGTTGAAAAGAAAAAAAAAACGAAAACAAAGTTTTATTATATTATCTATATATTTAGTCTAAAAAGAAAAAAATATATATATAGTTTTCTTTTTGTAATTATGTTGTGCAGTAGGTAGGATTTGAAAAAAAAATAATAAACTTAATTTGTTTGTTTTTTTTACAGCCCACGTAAGGAGAGAGAGAGCCCAATCAAAGAGCCCATGAATCCACTTTGTACAGCGTGAAGAAAAACCAAACGTGCGTTCCTTCTTTCCTTCGTCCAGCAGCAATGGCGTGCAATTTCCAGAGACGAGCGTACCTTTTTCTGTGAGTTTCACCAGCAGCAAGCCACGACCAACTCGCGTTAGCCACTGCCATTTCACGTTCCCAGATCAGTTCTGCGTGGGTTTCTCGTAGGTTTAACCCACGCCCAAGTCGCGCGCGTCAAAAAATGAAGCAGTCACGACTTCTTTTTCTTTTTTTTTGAGCGGTTTTGTTGGAGAGAGGTATAAATAGGAGCTATTAACCGCCGAGAAGGGGAAATCGACCGGAGAGAAATCATCAATTTTCAGAGACATCGATCAATTTTGGGGAAGACAAAGCAAATTTTCGGAAACACAATATTGAGAAATTGGAGTTGATTTTGGGATTTCTCAACTAGGGTTCTTCATCATTTACTGATTTCTAACCATTTGTAAGTTCAATTTGTGTTTTTAATTAGGATTATGAGTAGCTAAACTTTAATTTCTAGTGATGAGATTATAATTAGTTTACTTTGAATCTTGTTGAGACTTGATTATTTGGAATGTCGATTGATTTTTATTTATGCAATCTTTGTTCAAAATGTGTTCTTCATTTTGGGTTTTGGTTTTGAGAAGGATCCCTTGAATCCCATGATCCAATTTTCAATTGCTAGTTGTGATTAGGAATACGTAATTGTTCTTAATTTCATTTTAGTAGCAAGTAATGCGTCAATAGACCACCAAATCAATTGATTAGCATTATAAGATTGTGTAATCTAGCTTAAATGGTCGAGCTTTCGGTCATTAGTTAGGATCAGTGTTTGTCTAGATTTTAATGCGATTGTTAGGTTAAGTCTAAGTTCGTGACTAGCCTTAACTTAATCAATTAGGAATTAGTTCACCGAGCTTCTCGTGCTAATTTAATCATTAGGATAAACGGAGTGGTTGGTGCGTGTCAACACTCACGGCCGGTCTAAAATCAATTGAGAAAAATATGTCTTTATACAAGTCAATGATACATGATTTCATAAAGAACTATTTATACTCATCACTAGGAATTGTTCTCTAATATTTAAAGTCTCACTTTATTTTTACGCATAGATTAATCAACAATTTCAAACCCCCCTTTTTATTTAATGTTTTTAATGAGTTTGCACGTGAATCCGTCTTGGACTTACGGTTAACACCGAGTCCCTGAGGAGACGACCCTATTTACCATTATCGTAATTAGTTGTGGTTTAACGGTAATAGGCCTTAATTATAAGTTTTATTATTTGCCGGACTCGACACCCGTCACCTAGACTAATCCCTTGGCAAATTATGATTGTATGACATCAACTCTGATTAAACCTCAGTGGCCATAATTGTTGTGTACGCCTGGATTCGAACCCTGGACATATGTGATATTCCACCACATCCCTGACATTTGACCTTTACAAATTTAACAGTGGCCTCAACGAGTTTTCATTTTTCTAAAACTTATCTATGATATTTTCATTATCAATCTCAACAAAAACCTTTTTTTCAATGTAAGCAACCAAGCCATCCTTCATACATTGATCTCCCATTCTATTACACAACCTATTCTTCACGATGTTCATAGCTGAAAATGTCCTCTCAACTGTCGCAGTCGCAACATGTATTATCATTGCTAGTTTTATAAGCAAATACATGAGAATGAACACCTTATCCCTTTTTGTTTCAACCATTTTATGTGTAAGATCATTGGTCCCTTTTAGGTTAGAAAACTTTTTTGTAGTCAACATATCAACGATATAAGTCTCAAGTTGATCATCAAGTATCAAAAGTTTCATCTCAGAGAAATCATTCGGATATAAACAAGCAAGATGAATCAATTTATTCTTGTCAAAAGCTAAAAAGGAGTCACTTAGATTTAGACACACCATGGAAATAAGCAACTCATTGGTAATCTCTATAAACGATTCTCAAATTCCATAAGTTGCAAATCGATGACTGTATAAAATAACTCAACATGATAGTAGTGCAAGTTTGTCATTTGTGGAGCTTTTCGGTGTGACCTTCCAGGAAGTAAGAACATCTTGTCCATGTTACAAACATCAATATCATGTTTCTCACAAACCAAGGTCACTTGATTGAGTAGAGAATCCCACATGTCATCTCCAACCCTCATCATATGTAGTTGATGTTTGCAAACTCCAACCAATTTCATTGCATTTACAATATATTGTCCTTTCTTTTGCTATGCTTGGGTAATTCGTTGGTGATCCACATTATCATTTTCACAAAGTATAGGCAAAACACAAAATCAAATGAATGTAATGAGTTAGATAAAAGAAGAGAGTCAGCCTTTTGTTCATAGGTTAATCCATCTTCTTCTATCATCTGAAGCACATCTATCATAGATGGAAACAATGCAATCATACTGACCAAAGTACCATAATGTAATCCCCAACGTGTATCACCTACTCTAGTAAGAGATGTTTCTTGATTGAGGCCTCGACCACTTGAGATTTCACCAAGAATTAAGTGCTTCAAAAAGTTTGGTAGTTTGTTGTTCTCGAAGCGTAGCACAACGTTTGCATGACCCCCAACAACACTCACAACATTGTATAATAATAAGAAGAAATCAGAGATCTTTTAGTGCTTTTCCGCTACAGCTACAAGAGTAAGTTGAAGTTGATGAGCAAAACAATGAACATAATGTGCACTTTTATTTTCGTTCAAAATGAGTGTTTTGAGCCCACCAATGTCACCTTGCATATTACTTGCCCCATCATAGCCTTAATCATTCAAAATGAGAAAGTTTAATGGTTTATTCATTGAAAAAACTGTTAATCATTCAAAATGAGAAAGTTTGATGGTTTATTCATCCAAAAAAAGTTTAGAGACTTAATCATTTAAAATGGGAAAATTTATTAGGTTTTTCTGAACTTTTCCCAGAAAAAGCTTATGTATGTACATAGTTAGTATAAACGACTATATGTATTGTACCTAACCTCGAACGCAAGTTCAGAGGTCATATAGAGGAAATATCATATGTAGATAGATGCAGACGAGTTTTGACCTCGCCAAAGAAATCGTGCAGACCACACGATGCGAACACTGAGCTTGCCAAAAGGTCGTATTGACATGTCAACGCGAGGCAATCCAATCGAGTGTTTGAGCTTGCTAAGATGTACAGGAGCTCCAAGGTTGCATAAGAAGTCGTGTATGCTTCTATTGGACATCACAACTGTCAGATTAGTATAAAATGTTAAGTTGAGTTGCACAAGTGTTTCACGATCAATTCACATACTTAGAAAAGCGTTAGTGGTATGTGTAGGTAGGTGCAAGCAATGACAAACTAATCTATATGAATTATTGGTAAGTTTTCATCATATATTTCCAGATGTAGTACACACAAATATATATATATATATATATGTTATATCAAGCAATTCATGATGATTACATATGCATGATATACAACCATGCTTTGTGATTTAAGCATGTTATATGTGTTAATAATTTGCATAATGATATAAACTATGTTTACGGTCAAAGACGGAGTCAAGATTTTCTACCAGGGTGGTCCTCTTAAATATATGTATATAATTACATGAATATAATATTAAATAAGCAAGTATATAAATATATTATAGTGATAAAGTGATCAATCCAAAAATAAACATATACAACTACTTTATAAAAAGTGGTACGACGACCTTCATAGATTCAATAGTGAACTAGATAGATTTTCATTTTCTGTAAATCAGTTGAAAAGTTAAAGGTTTATAAAATATTAAAGATCCATAAAGCAAAAACAATCTTGATGGGTTAAATTTAGGAAAACTTAAAATGGTCATGGGCTCACCCTGGACCAAGGATGGCCCCACCAATATATATGGAATTATGGTTATGTTACATTTGAACTGTGACAGTACTTCAATTATTCATATTTAGACAAGTAATTCAATTTATCTAAGTTATTTGATATTTTAATGTCTTGTGTCGTGATGAGTTAGAGGTCTTTGGTATGATGCTACTTAATTCGGTCTTAAATTATGGAATATCATCATGGGTGTAAATTAAAAAAAAAGTAGGGTGTGATGATGAAGGCTCATACCATCTCCAATAGGGTCATCAAATCTTAAACTAAACACTATTTGCTATACTATTTCATCTCTAATGGGCATTTATAACCCTCATTTCTTAATGTTATTTGTCCCCTTTTTAAGTCCGTTTCCATCTCTTTTTACCATTCCAAAGACCCATTTGAGCCTTCTCCCTTTCTTTGGTCCAAATCATCCATAAAGTCAAGAAATAGCTTAAAATCAGATTTTGACATTGGGAACCATTGTGGCAAGTCACCACTGTGGTGAGTAACGACTGGAAATCTTCTTAGGGATTTTATTGGCAAGTTTATGAAGAAGACTTGCAGGTTTGGGCTTGGTCAAGGTTGAAGTCTTTCATGAAAAGGAGGAGGATGAAGACAAGGAGGATGAAGATAAATTTGGAAGAGGACAAATGTTGAAAAGTCACTTTCACCCCCCTCAAGTCCGTTTCATCTTTCCACTATATAAAGGAGCTTAGGGTTGACATTTGAATGACTTCATTCAAGCATCAAACACTTTAAATTTCAAGTTCTTAGCAGAGTTTTAGTTTGCTCTTGTATTCTTATATTTAATTCTTGCACTTTTAGTTTCGTCATCACTGTGATGAGTCTGTGGCCACAGTGACAAGTTTCAGATTAATGCAATTTAATTTTTAGCATTAGTTTTCTTTATCATGTCTTTATTTATTATTAGTAGCTAAACCCCCTTTTGGGTGCAGGTGTAAGCCAAACCCGAGAGGTTAAAATGTAACACTTGGGTGTTATCGCATTTTGGATAACTTCTCGGTTTGGTCATCCAAGTTGAAGTTTTAACTCAACGCGGACAAGCCGATCACTTGCAGGTGTTAATATTAGATCTTAGACCTCGAGAGGAGTGAATCCGAATACGACTTGGGTGATTGTAACACCCCTAACATTTGAAAATAGCAGACAATTTAAAACTTCCAAAAATCCCTTAAAGACATAACTCAAAATAACAAATGTCTAAAGTTTACAAAGGAAGAAACACTACAACATGTATCAGAGTTCTAACGGAACTATCTAGTCCCACAAACGGGGAGAAAGTCAGTCAGGTGTTACTAAAGCCACCAATCTGCTATCTTCTCAAAACTGGATGACGTCTCTAAAGCCATCCTACTGGAAGTTCTACCAAGCTCCACTCGCCACTCATATCATGTCGAAAATAAAAAGTGTTAGACTTAACGCCTAGTGGGTTATATCAGTTTCCATCATATAAAACATAAAACGATTAAAACCAAGAGTTTACCATAAGTTCGATTTGTCCATAAACTATAGAATTTATAAAAGGATTACGACAGTAAGGTTTGTACCCCAAATTTGCAATAATATTTTGGGTAATAAATCAACCTTTCATACTCACCCAAAAGTGCTCAAAATACGACTCCAATTTGTTACCAACACTCGTTTATAATAAACGTTCAACATTTAAATTTCCCAAAACACACACACGAGATGCTTGGCCAAAATTACCGTATGTATAAAATAAAGTTGTACATTTCAACACCGAAAGTATGGGCAAGGAAGTACCCGAAAATAACACCTTTCGGTGACGGGGGAGGCCCGATTCCATCGAATGTGGAGGGTACACAAAGTTAGGCCACTTATCAACGTTCGCAAGATTCACTTCGGGTTTCCTCTGAGAAACCACCGCAAGATACACAAATGACCCTAGCGTCTACTCGGCCTCTAGATAAGTGTCACCACAAAAGTCAGAAATTCCCCGTATTCGGCTCATCATGGACACCACCGCAAGACTTAGCTCCGTATACGGCTCTCCAAGACCACCACCACAAGCTTACACAAAAACATGACTTGGGACCACTCACTAGACTCAAACATGGACATCAAAACTCTATGATGAACAAACCGAATCCTATGCCTATGGATCCATTGCATTACAGTTTAAACATTACATGACTCCAAATGAATGAACTAATGCATTCAAAACATGTAATAACCAACATTTGTGCTATAATTGTATTTCCATAAAATGCTCCATATTGAGCCATTTAAACCGGACAACGTCCCAAACTCATTAGAGTATAAGTCAAGCCATAAGGCATCATAAAACGTTTGGCAATAAAATAAAGCCAATATGGCTACATAGGCCGATGTACAACTTTCCCAAAATTGATATTTTCTCCAAGTATAAATGGCCAAAGGCTTGAACCATAAGGCCCACACTTTTCCAAATATTCAAAAGTCAAATAATGCTCATTTCCAACAACTCACACTTTTAAAGTCAAAGAACTTTAAGTTTCAAATATCATAGCTCATAAGTTGGGTAAAACCCCAAATAAACCATATTTCAATAACCGTTCATAAAACACCCCAACTCACACTATAATTCTTTTTAAAACCATTTGTACCCTACATTTTCCCATATTAGGAACCAAAGCAACATAATACCCAAATTCTCCAAAAGTTTAAGAAACTTATATGGTGGATCCAAATCCACTTTTTGGTGACTCAGGAACCTCATAAAATATTGTAAACCATTTTCAAGGATTTTATAACTCAAATATGTGTAAGTGTTCAAATATTCACAAAACTTATCAAAATGAAGTAAACTTATGGATATACTTTCAAAACCCCAAAATATGTGCATTTTGACATGTATATAGTTTTTTCAAAGCAACTAGAACTCACCTTGCTAGATTTAGACTAAATCTAGGTTTTACCCACAAATTTGAGTTCCTTAGATGAGATCTTGAATGCTTCCACTAGCTCCAAGTTTTCCACAACAATCCTTAGCTACAAACATTTCTAAATTATACCAAGTTCCAACAAATGGAAAGGAAATGAGAACCATAAAACCCTAATTTCTTAGGTGAAGGAAAAGAGAAGGTTACCTTAACAACAACTTGTATCTACCAATAATATACTTCTAGGGTCACTAATATGGCCTCAAACTTTAATTCTTCAAAAGAAAGGAAGAGGGTTTGGTGAAACCCTAAAAGCTTAAGAATCATTGAAAACGAGTGTGAGATGAAGATTTCCAACCCTTGCATTCCATTTCTAGCTTGGTCATGAAAGGTCTCCTTGAAAATCAAGGATCAAGGCTCCAAAATATTCAAAAACCCTAAGTAAACCGAGAGGGTTCGTTTTTTAGAGAGAAAGTAGGAAGAAGATTGGGGTTCTTATGAGAAATGGGGGTGAAAACGCATTTAATACAAGTCTGACCCCCGTCGGCGATAGTGCCCGACGAGAGTGACACTTTGTCACAATCGTCGGCACAGTCGCCCGACTTCCCCCACTCTCGGTACATGGCCCACAACAATGCCCCGCAAGAGTGACATCCTGTCACAATCGCGGGCATAGTCGCCCAACTCTCCCTACTCTCGGTACAGGGGCCGCGATTGTGCCCCGCGAGAGTGACCTCTGTCACAATTGCGGGCATAGTCGCCGAGGGTGTACCGAAAGTCCAAAATTACGACTTTTTGACCCAAAGCGTTTCCGATACAAAGATCCAATCCCAAAAACAAATTCTAACTAAGGTTTAAAATTATATATTAATGAGAGGTACAAGTTAAGGATTTACCAAGATTACGGTGTTACAGTGATGCAAGGAGGTTTGAGAAAATCTTTAATAATTGCATAGAGATATGGATTTTGGCATAATCGAACTAAGGTACAGATTTCGGTCGAGTTGGTGTGTTAGATATGCCCATCTCTCCATACTGGTAGGGCTAAGATCTTCGAGATCTACTTAGTGAGATTGGTAAACTAAAAGTTAGCACTTGTGGATACTTTATAACAAAATCGTAATTGCAACCTATACTGTTGAACCCAGATTAGTTGATTGATAATCACACAAACACAATAATGAACAAGAGATGAATAGATCAAATTAACATACCAACTATCTCTTGATTAATCAGATAAAACTGTGTGTGTGTTCTTGGTGAATACAGATACCTCGTGTGTACGTGTAAATTCAGAGAATACGGCCTCTTCTGTCTTTCTCTTCTGCGATCCACTATTGTTCACAATCTAAAACTAGAAAATAAAACTATTTATACTTAGGTCAACATGATCTAACTAATATTAACTATTAGCTAAAATACCCCTAGGGTATTAAACACTATTATAAACTAGACCACATTTAACAAATTAATCTTGAATACAACTTATGATCCAACAATCTCCCCCTTTGGATTCAAGATTAAAAAAAAATTCAATTATCTTCGGGTCTTCTTTTCTCTTGAAAAATTGTAGCAAATATCTTCTTCTTTCTTTAAATGATGTCCTTTTGACGATCATCTTCAGTCAGACTTTTTATAGATCAAATAAGTTCAGACACTTTGATATCTTTGAATTCTTCAGCAGTCTTCATATTCAAAAATTCTTGTAATCTTCAGCATTTGTATTCTCCCCCTTTTTGATGAGTGGTGAGAAACATCATCATCAAAACATCAAAACAAACTAGGAATCTTCTCCCCCAAATCACAATTAAGTGCAGTCTTCATGTATAGAGCCCTGTGTGGAAATAAGAGCAGTCTCTCCCAGATGGAGAAAGTGATTATTTCAATCTTTGTAGATTCAAATAAGTAATAAAAATGGTAACCTTGAATCAACAAATGACTCAGTTTGGAATGCTTGTCAGTAACACAGTTACTGAGTAACACAAAGTTACTATATAAGGAGCTGATTTTGATGTTGGCTCCCCAGGACTTCCATTCAATCATCGAATAACACATGGTTATCTATGAACGTTCAGACAGAAAACAAATTTATGTGTGCTCGTGCATGTGTATGAAAGAAATTAAGCACATATGATTGATTTTCAATGTAGGCTCAAAGTATGTAAACTTGTTGAGACAACAACAAATTATACAAAGACTCAATGTGCATGAGAAAGGGTCGAAGGTGGGGTAACTTTCCTTCTTTTTCAATATTAGTATCTTCCAGGTGAAGATCCAATAGCTTATGTGCTGCGTCCCCAGAAAATGTAAAACATTCTATTTTTGAGAAAAGAATGAGTAGCTGGTGGGGTTTTATGCAAGAGATGGCATGGGCTAGGTGCCTTTTTCAATGTCGTTCACGAAGAAATGTGAAACAACAGATAATGTGGTTGCCCGTCTCAGAAAGAAGTTTGGTGCAGAGTTTAATATTCTTTTACTCTGTTCTCTCACCCTCTTTCTTTTAAACATTAAATCTCACTTCTAACCAATCTCACTTTTCCATTTTACCTCTTCACACACCAACACTCAAGTCTTTTGACCCCTCTCCCCTCAATCACTCAGGGAATACTTCCTGGGTAGGAAACACTGGTTATCGTGTATCCATGGAAGTTCAGTTAAGCTCATACATTAAATCCCATGTATTTTCCTAAAAGAACATGTTGTTGAACAGTCTTTTGTACATGAAAGCACAAAGAAGTACCGTTACACATGAAGAATAAAAATTGGAGAAGTCAAAGACATTTGTGTTTGAAAATTCTATTCTCCCCCTCAAACTAAAAGAGTTTGACAATTAAGTATCCAAAAATCATTTAAAATCACACTTCACAATTCATGAAAATCTTTGAAGAATAGGAAGTGGTTTGAACATTTAAGAAACCATTTTTCACTAGTGAAAGTTGTTCATCTTTCAACAAGTGATAGAGTGTAAGGATTAGAAATATATACCTGTAAATCAGAATCCTTAACTCCCCCTAAAATGAATATTTTCATTTAAGTGTTCTCCCCCTTTATATCTGTAAAACCACAGTTTATCAGAAAAAGATGACAATGATAGTAAAAATCATATATATCACTTCTTCCTAAAAGATATAACAGTTAGCTCCCCCTCAAATCAAAAACTTCTAGCAAAGATTTTATCATTTAAGCATCCTATCAGAAGAAAAACATTTGAGTACGGGTTTTGAACTTTGAGTATTCAAAAACCATTGTATATATTCTCCTGTGAGAATAGTATTTAATCTTCTCTCTTTGACGTTGAAGTCCGAGTTCTAGACTATATTGTCTAGAAGTCAACATTCTTGTCACTGAAGGTCGAGTCCTAAGCTGTTGTACTTAGAAGTCAATGTTATTTCTCCCTCTTAAACTTTGGGTGCCTACAACACAGATTTAGCTTTTGGTACCCACTGGCAATTGGGTCCTAATGAGTTAGTTGTAGTTCTAGTAGGAGATATAAAGTAAGAACCATACCAGTTATTCACACAATCTTTTCTTACAAAATCATTTGTACCACAATAGGAACAACTAATTTTCTTTCGAGCTAACCTGATCAGTTGATTGATAGTGTAAACCAGATCAGGTTTGCCAAAAGTTTTACCTTTTGAAGCATAGTTCCGTTTAGCATTTGATGTATGCACAAATGATTTTTTGTTCCTTCTTTTCCTCCGAGGAACCTTTAACTCTCCAGATCCAATTTCCTCTATCTTTCTCATCATCCCTTCTCCAGAAGCTTTTCTTTCGAGACTTAGTCTTCATGAAGTTACCTGAATCATCAACATTTGTATCAAAGAAAAGGTTAGAAGGACAAATCTAATCTGTAGATTTAGAGGAAAGACCATCATCTAAATCAAATAAAGGATTATAAGAAACATTTGAAAAAATTGGACTTGCAGCTGAAGTTAGATCATCTCTCGGTGATTGAGCTATTGACTCTGGCGTTTTGTGCTCAGTCAGCTTCACCTTCAATACGATTTCTTCAAGTTCCTTAATCTTTGATGACAAACTGTTTCTTTCCTTTGCAATTAGATCAAACTTCTTTTGCACTTTAGACTTCGTCTTCTTTTCCTTCAGAACGTTTGTTGACAACTCAGATAGCTTGCTTGTCAGCTTAGATATCCCAGTCTCTAGAACTTTATTTTCTTTAGAAAAGTCTTTATTTGCATTCTTCTGCTCAGTTGTTTTCTTCTCTTTCTCAATCTTGTCTCTTTCAAGAATGATAACTTTCTCAAAGTCTGAGACTTATTGAGAAAGCTTAACACATTTAAGCTCTAAAGATTTCTTCTCTTCAAATGCTTTTCTTGAGAAATCAGAAAATTTCTTAGCAAATTCTTTTATTTCTTTCTCAAGCTTCATCATCTCATCTTGGGCTTTTGTGTTGTTTCTGTCTTGGGTTGCCTTTTCTTTCATCATATTGATCTCAACCTCAAGACTGAAGACTTTATCTTTCAAAGAGTCTCTTTCAGCAAAAAATTGAGAGTTTGTCTTTCTAAGCCCTTCAGATGTCTCACTAGCAATGTTTGCTCTTCTTCTAAGCTCATCAAGCTCTTTTTGCATTAACTCCTTCTTTGACCATGTAGAGCTTGAATTAAGACTTTTTACTTTAGCTTGAAGATTTAAGATTTCTTTCTCTTTCGACTCAATAATTCCTGCAAAATTAATTTTAGAATTATTAATGCATTCTGAGCAAACAAAATATTTCTTTGAATCTTTATCATTTTTCAATCTGTCAATCTGTTCTAGAAAAGATGAGTTCTGAATCTTCAGATTTTCATTCTCAGCTTCTAATGTTGGAATTTCTGGCATATATGCTAAAGCACAATCTCGCTTGGTCAACACCGTATTCCCTTTCTCGTTTATGTAAGGCATGATGATATCTGTACAACTTAAATCAACTTGTAAGATCTTAGAATCAAGAATTGGAAAAACTCTACACTCAAAAAATTTCAGAAAAATAAATTTCCAAAAATAATCAAATGTAGAATTTGTAAGCAATAAGAATCACAAAAATATTCGCAAACAATTGAAAAGCTTCAGAATTCGTAAGCAGAAAAGAGATAGAATTCGCAGACAGGTGGAATTTGCAACTTGGCTTTAAGCGAGACTTAGAATTCGCAAATAACAGACCTACGAGACCTTGACAATTCGCAAAATAACATCTAGTGAATCCTTTCCTTGGAGAAAATTCAGAACACTAACTTCCACAAGTAGAATTCGCGCAGAGTTTCAAGTTGCAAGTTTTCGCAAACAACAAAGCTTTCGTAAGCAAAGATTCGTAGACTATAGACTCACGAATCTTGAACTTAGAAATTTTTTGAACTTTTATCTTAAACTTTCGTAAAACAACTTTCGCAACCTGAATGGATAATCAATTTTAGAAACTTGCGAATCCTACACTTGGTGAAAATTTTAGATGCTAAGGAAACTAGGATTCGCAGATATCTCTTGAGAATCTTAGAGAATTCGCAAGATACTTATCTGCGAGTTCTTCAGTTTTCGCAACCAAGGGGTCTGCGAGACTTACACTTAGATAACAAATCAACTTTTAAGAGTCCTGCGAGTTCTAGATTTCGTAGATAACATATCTGCGAATTTTGAGGCTTTCGCAATATTAACACCTGCGAAATTTATACTTAAGCAAAATTAACACCCTGCGAATCTTAAACTTTTGCAAACAAAGAACTTGCGAATCCTGAGGTTTTCGTAACAAGTATATTAGTGAATCTTATACTTAAAGAGAATAACACCCTACGAGAGTTAGGTGTTTTACGAGTTCTTCACAGAACTTGCGAGTTCATCACAAAACTTGCGAGTTCTTCACAGAGTACGTTCCTGTACTTGATTTTCAGTCCAGAAACACTTCAAACGATTAAAGCACATGGTAAAAATCATACCATATGTCCATAAACATACTTCAATCAAAACCCAATTAGAATTAATGACCAAAAACAACTTTTCTGTTTAAAATTAGATGGAACAGTACTCGACAGTTCATGAACAAAACTTTCAAAAATTCATAAAAAGCCATAATTGATCCTTCTATTTATAATTGAGCATTTGTAACCTCCAATTTAATGACCATAATGGTTGTAACAGTCGTGTCTTGATGATAGAAATAAATGTTGGTCGTCGGTTATGTTTGATGTATTGATGAGATGAATCTTGGTCATAACTCTCTTGTAATAAATAAAAAACATAACGGTCGTCGATTAATGAGGATTAAATAAGGGAGTTACCTTCTTGAGTTGTCTTTGGTTAACCATGACCAAGGGTCAGGTCTTAGGACAAGAGACATAATACATGCGACATGTTTACTGGTGATAGTTAACATGCAACGTGAGACATGAGACATGTCATTGGTGGTATGAAACTAGCGACGGGTAACTGGCGACCTGTAACTGGCGACGGGTAACTGGCGACCTGTAACTGGCGACAGGTAACTTGCGACCTGTAACTAGCGACAAGCGACAGGTAACTTGCGACCTGTAACTAGGGGTGCTCACGGGTTGGGTTGATCGGGTTGAAAGCATTTCAACAACCCAACCTAATGTTGGCGGTTTGAGAATTTTCAACCCAACCCAACCCAAACAAAAGTGCAACCCAACCCACCCCGTTCGAGTTGGTCGGTTTGGTCGGGTTGGTCAGGTTGTGTTTAAACAAAGTAAAAACAATATTGAAAACATAAAAATAAGGAAATTTTTCTTTGAAATACGATCCATCGTTCAAAAGAATATACGAGTTCATCAAATATTTAGGTATTTCATATAACTTTCCAATAATGTTCTCTTGTGAGTTTCATTGCTCGTTATTGCCAAGTAGTTTCTGGTAACTTATACATATTAAAGGGAAATATAAATAACTTTAGAGAAGTCGCTAAAACATTTATCGGGTTATCGGGTTGGTAGGGTTACTTTGAGCCTAACCCAATATCAACCTAATAGATTCGGGTTTTCCTAATTTTGTATCGATTAAATGTCGGGTTACCTCGGGTTGATTTTTTTCCGGGTTGGTTTGATCGGGTTGGTCGGGTTTTTGAGCACCCCTACCTGTAACTGGAGACCTATAACTAGCGAAATGAGACAGACGACGTGTGAGCCGTGATAGGTGACATGTGACAGGTGACGTGTGACCTGAGATGTAAATACGCCATCTTGAATAACTATTGACACAAGATGTCTTTTGATAACTCTTTGGGTCAAAATCTACGACCACGACAAGGAACATTTATGATACATTCCTCACGACCAACATTGTATTAATATAAGGTCTTGTCGACCATATATATTTACGATACTCGTCGTCACTTTTGAAGACGTAGGTTGAGTGTTAGTAGTGACCTCTGGTCGTATATCTATCATACGACGGTCGTAAGACTCTCACGACCACGATTATACTAACATATGACCAAACGTTTCTCTTTTGTTCATTCAATGCAGGATCAATGCTCTTAAAGACCAACAACTATAACCGACCGAAGACATTAAGATCTCCGACCATTACCCAAGAATTCAGTGGCACATTTATGACAGTCAAGATTATAAATACAACGATCCATACCCCATTCAACCCACGAGAATCTAGAGATTACAAGCTGACAACTAAGAACTCTCTCGACTCTTTCTGAAAAGATACACGTCCGAAGTATCTTACACACGACCGAATTATTTTATGCACGATATACGATTATTACTAGCATTTAGACTTATTTTTGTTTATCTTGTAAAACATTGTAATACACAAGTATATCGCCCTTGCTTGGCAACCAAAGTACATTGATGACTCCTCTATTTGTCGTCCGTGGTTTTTTCCTTGTTGAGGTTTTTCCGCATCACCAAATCCTTTGTTTCCTTACTTTCATTCCTGTCGCACGTTTTGTCGCTTGATTTCTTTCTTTAGTTGTTAAAAGCTCCACATCAACCTTAAGTTATCCTTTTGGACGATTTTTGGCATTAACAGTTTGACGCCCACCATGGGGCCCCATCTAAAGAAAATCCTCGATAAACGTGCGTCATACTAATAATTTCCTCGAGTTTCTTTTGTTTGCAAGACTAGGGGCATAAATGAGACAAGACAACTCGCGAGCTACTCGAGATCGACTCGGTCAAAGCTCGGTCAACTCTCGACTCGAATAAGCTCGACTCGAACTCGAACTCGACATACTAACGAGTCGAGTCGAGCTACCTAATACTCGACTCGATAAGCTCGTGAGATACTCGAATAACATTTATATATAATAAATTTTATATCATTAATTATTATATTTATTAATTATAATTAATAAAAATTAAATTTTAATTTAAACTAAAAACTCACCCGCCTAAATAAAAGAGAGGGTTTTTTAAATTAAAAAAACAATTTGTTTTTGTTTTTCATTAAAACAATAAAATATGATTAAAGCAAAAAAGGAAAACCCTAGAGTTCACTCTTTCTTCCATCTCTATTCTCTCAGCCGACACCTCCAACCTCCAACCCTCAAACGGCCGGCGCTTCCAGCCCTCCACGTCGGCACCCTCCAGCCCTCAACGTCGGCGACTTGCAGCCCCAACGGCCGGCGCGTCCTCCTTCCTCAATCAGACGCGACTGACGACGGGAAAGACAACAAACGACACCTCCTCCTCCTCCTCTCTCTTTGCTTAATACGGTGTGTGACTGTGTTCCTCCTCCTTCTTTGCTTAATACGGTGTGTCATGTGTGATTGTGTTACTCTCTGTTTGTTCTTCACCAACGAAGAACAGGAAGAAGAAGTATAACCTTATTTGATTTGCAATTCTTATTTGGGATATAAGCTTATTTGATGAAGTAAGATTAGAACATAAAAGTTCCATAGTCTTTTTGCCATTATTGATTTATTTCCTTACTCGTCTTCTTGATATTATTTCTCATTTTTGGCCTCCAACTCAAAGAATTAATGAAGTTATCTTATGCCCCTTTAGTTTTATTTAGCTTTCTTGAATTACTTTAATAATTATATGCTTTTGTACACTTGAATGCTCTTTAATAATTATATAGCTTTCTATATTCATGCATCATCTTTAATATTTATGTGCCCACAACCCACTGTATGTTTATTTGCTTAATACTGAGTTTTGTTTTTTTTGAGTTCTTTGCTTATGTTATATATGTTTGCTTTTATTTGCTTAATACTGAGTTTTTTTTAGCTGTAAGTCTGTAATTTATTTACTAAATTGGAGTATGTTTTAGTTGGAATTTGAATGTTTTTAATTTGTTTGTATTTGGAGTTTAAATTTATTTAAATATGCATTAAAAATTTTAGAGATGTCTAGTGGACCACAACTATCTTCCACGCCAGTTGGTGATTCAAATGAAGATTTGCACGTTAATGTTGATGAAGGATCAAAAGAGGATGTCTCCATGGAGGTTAATGAAGAGCCTTGTGATCCCCCCCCCCCTTAACACCACAAATAAAGAAGTCGAACCTGATAACCCTTTTCATAACTCTAAAAGACCAAGAAGATCAAAAGTGTGGGATGAATTTCTTGAACCTGTAATGATAAAAAAAAACAATGGAAAGTGAAGTGCAAGTATTGTAAAACTACCCTTTCTCTTTTGAAATCTAAGAGCACTATCCACATGCACCGACACTTAGAATCTTGTACTATGAAAGTGAAACACGTGAGACAACAAAAATTGATTAATTTTTTACCATCTGGTTCAAGCACTGGTACAAATCAATCTGGATTTGTTAGTGCTTTACATAATGGCAAACTTGACATGTTAAAGATGCGAGAGGGGATAACTCATTGGATCACTATGCATGATCATCCTTTCAGTATTGTTGAGGAGGAAGGCTTCAACTTGATGATGAAAAGGGGAATATCTGAATGGAACCGTGTATCCCGAGTTACTATTAGGGTAGACACTTTCAAAGTCTATAAGTTTGAGAATAAAAAACTAAAAGATTTGTTCAAGAAGGTGGAAAGAGTAAGTTTGACTACAAATTTGTGGAAGTCAAAGCCACAAAAAATTGAATACATGGTGATTACTGCCCATTTTGTGGATCTTGATTGGAAGCTTCAAAAGAGGGTGATTAACTTTGTTCATTTGCCTCCTCCACGAAAAGGCGCAAATATAGCTGATTGCATCTTAACATGTCTAAGGGAGTGGGAAATTGAGGACAAAGTAAGTTTTGATTTGCTTAATATAGTCTATATATTTGTTTTATTTTATTTATGATTTGTGCATTAATAAAGCTAATATTTGTGTATTCGTGTTAGGTTTTCACAATTTCTGTGGACAATACATCTGCAAATGATTCTTGCATTGCCATTTTGAAGGACAAATTTGAATCAAATGGGAGGCTTATTTGTGGTGGAATATTTTTTTCATGTTCGATGTTGCGCCCACATTCTCAACATTATGGTTCAACATGGTCTTTAACAAGTGAAGGACAATATCGAGAAAGTTCATGATACTGTTGATTACTTGAACTCAAGTGATGCACGTCTCAAGCGTTTTGGTGAACTTGTAAGCCAGTACAACATGAAACATCGAAAGTTAGTTCTTGAATGCAAGACACGTTGGAATTCAACATACGACATGCTAGATTGTGCCATCAAGTTTAGACAGGTATTTCCTCGATATGCTTTGCATGACCGTAATTATACTTCTTGTCCTGATGAAGAGGAGTGGGGTAAAATTGCAAAAATTGTTTGATATATTGAAAGTGTTTAAAGATGCCACTAACTCTATATTCGGTTATGAATATCTAACATCTAACTTGTTTCTTGCTAAAGCACAAAGGATTAAAGTTATGTTGGATAAACAATCTGAGTCGAGCGATGATTTTGTTAAAACTATGGTAACGTACATGAAAGCGAGATTTGATAAATATTGGGGGAAATGTAACATGTTGATGTCAATAAGGACCGTGTTAGACCCTAGACTGAAAATGAGGGCTATAGATATTGCATGGCCGAAAATGTTTTCTCCAAGTGTAACCCGGGAAAATATTAATAAGGTGAAAGAGGTTATGTATGAGTTTTTTGATGAATATGTGAAAATGTATTCTACTTCTATTGTGGATGAAAGTGGAAAGTGTGAATTTGGTTCAAATACTCGTGATGGAAATGATGGATCTAGTGGTTTATCTGAACTTTTGTTAGATGTGTTTAGTGAGGAGACATCGATAAATCATGTGAAATCTGAGCTTGATATGCATCTAGAAGAGGGATGTTTCTTTAGTCAAGACTACAAGTTTAATGTCTTAGCTTGGTGGAAGGAACAATCAAACAAGTTTCGAATTTTGTCTAGAATGGTTGTAAATATCTTGGCGGTTCCTATCACTACTGTGGCTTCGGAGGCAACTTTTAGTGCCGGTGGTCGTGTAATAGATCCTTATAGAGCTTCTCTTGCTCCAGAAATAGTGCAAATGTTGATGTTCACGGGTGATTGGTGTAGATCCCTCCATGGAGTGAAAAGGAAGAATTAGGTAAATGTTTAAATATGTTTACTCATTTTTCACTTTTAGTAAGTATACTAATTTGTTTTTGTTTTTATTGTAGGAGAGTGAAGAACAACCAAAGGAAATATTCATTTCAGTACCGTTCAAGGAACCCGACAATTGAATTGAAATGAGATCATGTTTAACTTGTCGTGTTTTTCTTTTAGACGGATTTATAATGTACTTGGTTTAATTATCATAATTTTTTTGACTTTGTGTTGAATTTTATTGTAACTTGCAACTAGTTCGGTTTTATTTTGTATTTGGTTGTAAACTTTCAATTTTCTGGATTTATTTTTTTGGTAATATAGATTTATTTTGAACTTTTCATAATGTTATGCATTAAACGAGTTCGAGCTTGATTCGAGTTCGACTTCGAGCTTGGTTCGAGCTTGATTCGATTTCGAGTTCGAGCTTGATTCGAGCTTGAAACGAGTTCGAGTTCTAGCTTGGGAATTGATTATCGAGTCGAGTTTGGATTTTTACTACTCACGAGCTTTCGAGTCGAGTTCGAGCTTGAGAATTTCATTTCGAGTTTGAGTCGAGTTTACTGATACTCGAGCTCGACTCGCATCATTTACACCCCTATGCAGGACAATGGCTAACCCTCAGGGAACTCTCGAACACATCATCTCTCAAATGAATATGGAATTGACAGCTGCACGTACTCGCATCGATGAATTGGCTAATCAGAACATAAGGGCAGCTGAGGAAATCACATCCCTGAGAAATCAAAATTTGAACAATGCAGCAGGATCGCAAAATGGTCTTGGACCATTCAGCATGCCTTGGTCGGTACCTCCCCTTCCCAATTATCCAAGACCTCCATTCCCTGGTGTCCCTAGTCAACCTATGCCGATGATGCCACCACCGCCGCCACCTTTTTTTTAACACGACAGTGACAATTCCCACGATGCCACCTACGACGTCAATTCTTGCGATGCAAATGCCAACCTTCCACTACAATGGAGATAATTATGATTCCTTGCAGCGAAATGGCTTTCAAACCTCCAAGTTCATCTTTGTGGCGACCCAAGGAGTTAATCAAGATGATTTGGTCCCTCAACGACTGAAAATGTTGGAGGAACATAATGAACGCATATTGTCGCTACTCGCTAAGCTACCCGGGGCAGCAGTACCTGTCGATGTCGAGCCTCGTACTGGATTTCAAGCGTCGCCTTTCATCGACGAGATAGACATGGTCGACATCCCCAAAAAGTACAGCATCCCGACGTTCACTCCTAAATACTCTGGTATTTCGGACCCGACAGATCACGTCACTCAGTATAAGCAGTTGATGTGGACCGTGTCGATCCCACATCACTATTAGGAGGTGTGTATGTGCAAGATCTTTGGGGTGACCCTCATGGGTGCGACTGTCCAATGGTTGATCAACCTCAAACCCAAGTCCACCAGTTCTTTCGCTGTACTGGCGAATCATTTTTCTCAACAATTTGCCAGCAGTCGTAAGACGGAGAAGCAGACTAACGACCTGTATTATGTCGTGCAGAAAGTTGGAGAATCCATCCGAAGCTACTTCAATCGATTCAACGCGGAGATGATCAGTGTCTGCAACTGTGATGTCAAGACCGTGATTGAGGCTTATAAACGTGGTATAGACGAGAGTTCTGGTCTCTACACTGACTTGACAAAATACCCCCCCGGAGAATTTTGAAGACGTTCGAGCAAGAACTTTAGCTTACATGAGAGTCGAGGATGATGATGCTTCTCGTCGTAAGCACTCCAACGACAAAAAAACATTAAGCGTTAAAAATCTAGAGTTCAAGACCAAAGCAACACTCAAGCCAGAACCCTCACGTCAAATCTCGAACGTCCGATTTGATAAAAAGAAGACCTCGACCCCGACCAAGCTCCCTCAGTACCCTAAGATTTCTTCTTATGGATTCAAAGGGACTTCCAAGGACTTGGTTGAAGCTTTGAGGAATGTACAAGCGATCATCCAATGGCCGAAGAAGAGTGGCAAAAGTGACAACAAGAAGGACAAGACTAAATGGTGACACTTCTATGGTGATCATGGTCACATGACGGGTGATTGCATAGCCCTAAAAAAGGAGCTCGCTTGGCGCGTTTCGAAAGGCAATCTTAAAGAAGTAATCAACGAACCAGTAGCACCAATCAACGACGTCCGACCAACGTCTCCTATTCATGAAAAAGTCGTGAACTGCATTACGGGAGGATCAGATGTCTGCGGTTTGACTTACTCTGCAGCTAAGAGACACGTCAGTCGAGGATCAGACGACTAACCGATCCCTCAATCTTCCCAACCAAAGAGTAACTAGGGATGGAGGCCATGAAGATGATATTAAACCAAGATGATATGGGCGACCTATATCAGAAACACCACGACGGGTTGATTATTCAACTTACGATCGGAAACTACTTAACCCGGAGGGTGTTGGTCGATGGGGGCAACTCAACAAATATAATATTTCTTGACACCATCAAAGCCATGGAAATCGATAAGTCGAAAATCACCTGACGCTCGACAACCTTGGTAGGTTTCAATGGAGACGCGACAAACACCCTTGGAGAGATCATTCTGCCAGTTTACACCAAGGGAGTCAACAAATCGACCAAGTTTAACGTCGTCGATTGCTCATCAGCCTATAATGTTATTCTCGGTCGACCGTGGATCCACGACATGAAGGCAATTCCCTCAACATTCCATCAGACGATGAAATTTTCCACGCCGTGGGGAATCCAAGAAATCAAAAGTGAATCGAAAGCTGCTCGCGATTGCTATAAGACAACAATGAAGCCACGAAAGCAGTCTATCTAGCAATTACAGGACCAGGATGCTTCCGAGACCATCGACGACTATCGTTTAGAGGAAGTCATCCTGGACCCAGACAAACCTGACCAAGTTGTATTCGTAGGTTCATCCCTCGATCTCTCCATTAAGAAGGAAGTAATCTCTTTTTTGCAGGCACATGCCGACTGTTTCGCAGGGACGTACGAAGATATGGTCGGCATAGGCCCTGACGTTATTTCACACAAATTGAATGTTGACCCGCCATTTAAGCCGATCAAGCAGAAACGTCAAAAGTTCGCTCCAGAACGAAATAAAGTGATCAATGACTAGGTCGACAACCTCCTTAAGACCGAGAATATTCGAGAAGTTAAGTACCCCGACTGGCTAGCAAACGTCATGGTCGTGCAAAAGAAAAACGACAAGTGGAGAGTGTGCATAGATTTCACTGACTTAAACAAGGCTTGTCCAAAGGATCTGTTTCCCTGACCACACATCGATTTTCTAGTCGAAGCAACCGTTGGACACGATCTATTGACATTCATGGATGCGT
This sequence comes from Arctium minus, assembly GCA_954870635.1. NCBI lineage: Eukaryota > Viridiplantae > Streptophyta > Magnoliopsida > Asterales > Asteraceae > Arctium > Arctium minus. The sequence goes on from OX941084.1 coordinate 52,548,058, forward strand.
ACTCAGAATACAATCAAATACTTATGCACGTCAACGACCAGGAGAAAACTACCTTTATGACAGACAAAGGTATTTATTGTTATAAGATTATGCCCTTTGGTTTAAAAAATGCAGGTTTGACGTACCAGCGCCTAGTCAATAAAATGTTCAAGAAACGACTTGGTAACACCATGGAGGTGTATATTGACGACATGCTCGTTAAGTCCACACAAGAAGTAGACCACGTCGAATATCTAAGGCAATCGTTCGACATCCTCAGAAAATACCATATGAAGCTAAACCCAACAAAGTGTTCCTTCGGTGTCAGCGCTGGGAAGTTTCTGGGATACATGGTGACCAAGTGAGGGATCGAAGCTAATCCTGATCAGATCAAATCCACAGTCGAGATCAAGTCACCAAGGAATTTCAAGGAAGTCCAACGTCTGACTGGTCGAGTAGCAACTTTGAACAGATTTATCTCACGATCATCAGACAAATGTCATCTATTCTACAACGTTTTACGAAAAAATAAAGGCTTCCATTGGACGAATGACCATGACAAGCATTGCAAAAATTGAAGGAATACATGGTATTGCCTCCATTGCTATCGAAACCAAAAGATAACGTGGTCTTGCAACTTTACCTGGTCGTTAGTCTCAATGCAGTAAGTGTAGTCCTATTATGAGAGGACGACAAACATCGGTTGCCTATTTATTACGTAAGTAAATCTCTACTAGATGCTGAAACCAGGTATTCTTCTATGGAAAAGTTATTATTATCACTAGTCAGTCGTAACTAACTTTCCACTTAAGTCTGTCTTGAGAAAACCAGAGTTAATAGGTCAACTAGCGAAATGGAGTATCTATCTCGGCAACTACGACATCGACTTCAAGCCAAGGACCGCGATCAAGTAAGAAGTTCTAGCAGACTTCGTCGCCGATTTCAGCCCTGAACTAGAAAAAGAAGTATAGAACGAGACTTATTCTGTGGCAACTCTCGACGACGAACCTTGGACTCTACATGTCGATGGATCGTCCAACGCTAGAGGAACAGGACTGGGCATCGTCTTAAAGTCGCCACAAGGGGCAAGATGATGTACTCCATACGATGTGATTTTAAAGCAACCAACAATGATGCAGAATACGAAGCCCTGATCGTAGGAATGAACATGGAGAACGACTTGGGGCAATTGGATTGCACGTCAAAAGCGACTCCCTCCTTGTCATAAACCAGATGAATGGAGAGTTTGCAGCAAAAGATTCGAAGATGACAACATATCTCAAAGTAGCCAAAGCAAAATCAGAAAATTTCAAGGGACCAAATCCCAAGGGACCAAAATACTCAAGACAACGCCTTGGCCAACCTTGGATCGACACTCAACAAACCTCTGTTCGACACGATACCCATGATTCATCTCTCGATACCATCCATCGATAACAACGACGTCGTTCAGATCGATAATTAAGAAGAAGATTGGTCGAACGACATCATGAATTACTTGGTACACGACCAACTCCCTGAAGACATAATGGAAGCTCGAAAGATCATATTCAAAGCATCCAGATATGTCGTGATCTAAGGCAAACTCTATCGAAGATCGTCCACAGGACACAACCTACAATGTGTCACTAGCAAAACTTAAGTTCAAAAGATCTTGCAAGAAATGCACGACGGCGAATGTGGTAATCATTCAGGCGGTCGTAGCCTAGCTAATCAAGTATCATGACAAGGTTATTATTGGCTGACATTACGACAAGACGCCATCAGGTATGTACAAAGTTGCGACGCATGTCAACGACACTCAGGTACATCGCATATACCTTCTGAACCTTTACATTCGACCTTAGTTCCATGGCCCTTCATGAGGTAGGGAATGGATATTGTCGGTAAGCTACCACCTGCCCCCGGGCATAAGGTATTTTTACTAGTACTTACAGATTATTTTTCTAAATGGATAGAGGCAGCCGCTTTTTCCCAAGTCCGGGTAAAAAAGGTGTAATCTTTTATCCAGACTAACATCATATGCAGGTTCGGAATACCATCTGAGATTGTTTGCGATAATGGATCTCAATTCATAAGTGATAGGACTCGACAGTTCTGTGAAGATCGCAACATAAAACTAACGACCTCGACACCACGATATCCAGTCGAATGGGCTCACAGAATCGAACAACAAAACCATTATCAACTCGAGCAAGAAAAGATTAAAGGCTGCAAAAGGAAAATGGGTCGAAGAACTTCCATCAGTATTATGGGTGAATCATACGACTCCACGTACGTCTATAGGGCAAACTCCATTTTCCTTGGTTTATAGTTGCGAAACGGTTCTATCGGTCGAGGTTCAGCTACCAACATCGAGGCATGACTCGGCCGACCATAATCTGGTTGAGCTAAGTTACGATCTCGACACCCTTGTAGAATTGAGAGAATCAACATTGATCAAAATGGCGTCCCAGAAACAATTGGTCGAACATCACTTCAGTAAAAACATAAGGACTAAAGTCTTCCAAGAAGGCGATCATGTCTTACGACGAGTGTTTCAAAACACTCAAGAGCAGAACGCAGGTAAGCTTTCCATCAAGTGGGAAGGTCCCTATCGCATATATAAAGTCGTAGGAAAAGGTGCCTACAGGCTCCAAACCCTTGACAACCAAGATATCCCTCGTAGTTGGAATGCCACGCATCTTAAGAGGTATTTTTTCTAAATCTCTTTTTCTTTCCTTATGATTATTTATCACGATCAGTACTGGCTTAAGCATCAGAGGGTCGTTGGTTAGCCAATGACCAACCTCTGACATTGTTTTCTCGCAGGATCGCACGACATAATCAAAAGCCCAAGTCTATTACACGACTTGATCTCGTAAACCCAAGATCCTATGATCTATACTTAGAAAAATTTATCATGCTTTGAATAAATGCCTTAGTAGCAAGTATCCTTGGATTGAATCGTTTGAATTGTGTTGGACAACGTTTGCTTGGTCCACTCTCAAGTATAAGGATTTAATGTTCTAAGTGCTCAATTTAGAATGAAATTTTTCCTATTGGTTGATTCATGACTTATCTTAAGTTGTCATATGTTTGCTTATTCTTTTTATGATATGCAAAAACGTTCGATAGACAAGTCATAAGACAAAAACCGTTTGTATTAAGCCCAAACGTAACAGTTACATGGAAAGGCTCTACCACCAACGGTCGACCAATAAAAACTAATACATAAAAAAAACTAATAAGCTCAAGGCTGGGGAGGATCATCAGCTTTCTTCGACGCAGAGGCTTCATCTACAGGATCCTTATCTTTAACCTCCACCCCTTCCTCTTCCTTCTCATCGTCGGAGTCCAGATCCTTCTCACTTCCGACGCTCGACAAGTAGAGCTCCAGTTCTTCTGAGGCATTGGCAAGAGGATTCTTCACTGCCAAGTGTCACCTCATGATCGCAGCTTTGGTAGTCCATCAAGTAAAAGCCTCGACAAATTTAAGATCTTCTTTCAACTCCTCCACCTTGGCCTCGAGCTCAGCCTCTCTTGCCTTCGAATCTTTGGCTTCTTTTTCTTTCTCAGCCAAAGACTCTTGGGTCTTCTCCAACTCCTCCCTCGACCCCGCCAACAGCTCGCACGACTGGTGTACACGAGTCTGCAACTCGGCCCACTGATGTCTGGCGACCTCTAGAGCTTTTAGAGTATTGTCAAGTCACGCGGACAAGGACTCCGCGCGAGTTACAACTGCCTTTTCTCTGCCAGAGCCGCTTGCTCCCTCTCCAGGGCCGCCTTCTCTTTTTCAAGAGCCTTCGGCACCAGACACCTTACCATCTCCATCTGAGCATAGTGGCTGAGCACGACCTGGAACGCCTGTAAAAAGATATACGACAGACATAAGACGCACGACATTAGTATAAGACAAAGATAAATAATACAAAACATACGGGTAAGTCCTGACACTTACCATGATCGTGAGTCCAGCGACATTGGACCTAATGTCGTCGACCGATATGCCCTGGAAACAATCCCTGAAGGAAGGAAGATGATATTTCCTTAGATGAGGAAAAATATTTGCCCTATCAAGGACGTCGTCAGCCATAAAGTCCGACGACAACGTAAAGTTGACCGTCGTGACCTCGATAGGACCCTTCCCTTTGTCGGCCGACGAAGGGATCGAGGCAGAGGTCGGGGTCGCTTGTTCCTTTTCTGGTGGCGCTTGAGCGACACCCGACGCTTCCTGAGCGATCACCACCGGAGGCACCACACTGATCGGGATCGCCGCGATCACGTCCTCAGACGTCTTCGTCTTCTCAGGAGTAGCGACCTTCGATGTGTCGCCACCCTTTGACGACGTTTCCCTCGGGACCACCATCCTCGTCTTTTTAGGAAACCCTGACTCAGTGGTCAAGGTCGCCTTCCTATTCTGCTGACCCTTACGGGCCAATTCCAGTTGGGTCGCCCTCCTAGAGGCCGCAGTCGATGGTTTCATGGGCGAGCTCCCTGAGAAAAAAAGTAAAGTCAGAAGATTGACAACACGAGATAAAGGAAAAGAAGGGTCAAAGATTTTCTTATTCGCCATCTCTTCCTCTATCTCTTCTTCCTACTCTCGACCTCCTTCAACCTCGACCTTTGAAGGCTCGATTAAAGTCACATCCTCGTCGTCCTCATCTACCAAATGTCGAGAAAAGAACAAGCGCTCATCAGCACTGTACTCCAAGAATCGAGTGATCTTGAGGACAAAATCACTGTTCGACTTCACTTCGTCTAACTTTATGGATAATGACAAGAAAACAAAGAAATAGTTAGAAAAATAAATAAATGAATTTGAATCATACGATAAACAGTTAGTAACCCTTACTCGATGTGTTCTAGTCGGCCTTAATCCAATCGATGTCTGATCCAGCGACACGATACGCACAAACGCGTGACTCTAGTTGCCAACTCCTAGATTGATTGCATAGGACCACTTGAGAGTCCAAGAAAATGTGCCTTAAATGCTCCCAAACTTGTAATAGGGTTCGTTATTGAGAGGGTTTGTGGTGAAATAGAAGAAGGAGGTGAAGTGAGAAATGAGAAAAAGCTTAAAAAACGAAGTTTATACCGATCTGCCCCTTCTGGGAGACATTGCCACGCTACAATGCCATGGCAATTTCAAAGGGCAATGTAGCAGCCAACATCCATAAACTGCCCCCTTGCTTGATACATTGACAACTGTCATAGTCTTCGACCAATGTAGCCGAACTTGTACTGGGCCCTAAAACCCGACTTTTCTCACACGAAACACATCACCCTTAACTTGATGTTTTGGGTATTAGAATTGTGCCCAAGTTTTATTTGAATATTGAACTTTATTCATGTTTTGAGTGAGTTTTGAGTTTTGAGCTATATTGGAATGGATGCTTTGATTTAGAGTTATCATCAAGTAAAGGAAGGATTTGGAAAGATGTTACTTTTATGTTATAAAAATTCATTTGAGAAATTATTATTAAAATAAGCAGTCTTTCCGTTTTACCATTTTTATAAATGATGAAAACTGGTTGAACTCACTAGGCATTAAGCCTAACTTTTTTCTTTTGTCGACATATGCATCAGGTCCTTGGGGAATGGTACTAGCAACATTGAGATGAGTTGTTTGCTTGTGTTAGAGACACGAGATGGATTTAGCCATTTGCGGACGTCTACCGTGTTTGGAGAAAGCGACCTTTATGGAGTTTTAGTAATGTCCGATCTTGACCTAGTCTCTATATAGGGCTTGGTTTATCAATTGTTGATATTGAATCTAGAATTGTTATTCTAAGTAATTAAGTATTGATTTATAGAAAGAGACTCATTTTTTATTTGATGTATTATTGGAAATTTTAAATTAGTCGTTCTTTCTAGATTTAAGGGTGTTATACACACACACACACACACACACACACACACACATATATATATATATATATATATATATATCACAACATCGTGGCCCCGGCCGGAGACCCCCCTCCCCCTGAAAGCAACCGTTCCGGCAAACGCTCTTGGTAAATATGATACAAAACCCATGCGCACAAGAACATGAACTATACATTTGTGAAAATCTATTGAAAATATGATATAAAACCCATATAATTCAAAAACCTTAATTCAAACCAAACAACAAAAACCCTAAATCTAAACTAAATAATCATGAATCAACTTTAAAGAAAAACCCTGAATCTAAACTAAACAATCATAATAATAAATCATTTTCTAACAAAAACCTAAATAGATTGAGGCGGATATCATTGCTTCACAGAAGTGGTTCTAGTGGGAATGGATATGGGATCTAACTCCATGGATATGAGACTATGATGGGAGCTAGAGATGGATCTGAAGTTATGGTCGTAAATCGTTGCTTCACAGATGGATCTGAAACTTTGGAGGTGGACGGTTGTTGCTTCCCTCTTTGTGGAGGTTGTTGGTTCACATATATGGTGTTGATGGCAGGTGGGTTAGAGAATCAAAGAAAGAACATGATGATTTTTTAACTAATTGTTTGTTTATCTTTTATTTATTTTATAATATAAAATATTAATATCGTTTTTATGTTTTTAATAGAAAATAAGAAAATGTGTAGAAAGACAAAAATACCCCTCATGTGAGAGACACATGACTGACTTAATAGAGTTGTCTCTAACGGTGTTAGTGTGAGGGACCAGTTTGGGCTAAAAAAACTCGATTTTTGGATCACCAATTTACTTTTAGCTTTCGAGGGACAAAACGTGAAAAACAGCTATTCACGAGGGACCATTTATGTAATTCACTGTAAAAATATTGTATGAATGTATCTACATGTAAATGTACTCATTTTTGAGATTTTGAAAACTAGGTTTAAAATAAACGAAATATATATACATCAATATAAGTATCAAATTAAAGAGAATAAAACACTTGTTTTTGATATAATTTATTTAATTACAAAATAAATATATTTAAGATAATCTTGATTTTTTAAATTGAGATAAATATGTGTATATTCAAATTTTGATATGTTGATATGAAAAGGGTAATATGAGTTTTTAGAAACTCTTCAAATTTCTATTCTTCTTATTTTTAAAAGAAGTAAGATAAGAATATTATAAAAATTGAAATATTTTGTATTGTGCATTATGTCTTAAACCTTTAATTTTGAAAATCTAAAAGTTTTTAAGAGTTAAAACCTAAATAGTTTATAACATAGTAAATATAAGTTGTAAAATTTACTTCAAAAAATATTTCCCCTCATATTTTTGTAAGTGATTTATATAATATTTTAAAATTTATGATATTTATTAAGAAAAACAATTCATAACAACAGGAAACTAAATAACTCTAAAGTACATAAAATAAATTGTAATAACGAACAACAAAAATAGATATTTACAGAAAACATAGAAATTGTGATTTTATGATATTTAATTGAATGATAACACTTTCAATATAGCAGCACCAATAATTCGTTACAAGAAAAGTACTCTTTAGTGACTGTAATAGCCGTAATCCATTATTTTAGAGTATGATGAAAGATTAAGAGTGTGATGCGTCAATTTTCAATTCTCAGGGAGTGGGGTGCAAATAAAGGGGCTATTAGAGGGCAAAACCCCTCTAAAACCCTTCTCATTTGTAATATTCACGATTTGGTGACTAGAGAGACAAATTGGAGAGCTCTTGCATTCTTTTTGGAGAAAACTTGGAGATAGAAGCTGAAATTGGTGGTTTGCTCTTCATCTTCTTCAAGGTAATCATCCCCTCTCTTGTTTTCTTAGGTTGGTGGGTTTAATGGGTTGAGTTTGGTGAGGGATCCCTATTCTTGATGTGTTTTGGAGTAAAAACCTTAATGGATTAATGGATGTTATATTGTAAGATTTTTGTTGGGAAAGGTTTAAAGCATTGATTACCTCAATTTGGAGGCTTAAAATAGACTTGGAATGGGTTGGGATTGAGAAATCGTGAGGTTTTTGGCAGAAAATGCATGCAGGGTTGTACAGTGCTCTACGCGGGTATTAGCGTGGGTTTGGGGTATTGGTGCGGGTTACCGGCACGGGTTTGGTCACGCCAGGCTCTGTCGGGTGATTTCATTTATCGTCTGGGCTAGGATCGAGGCACCGATTAAGGGTTGTCTCAGAGTGTTAGTGAATGCCCAAAAGCTAATCATACGATGATTGTAATTTTGAGTTTTGTTTCATGAAATTAATAAATAAATAAATAAATAAAAGGCATTGCCCAATTTATTATGTCTATGTTATATTCTGTGTTTTAATTATTCATAATAAATAACCTTAGAATAATGTATTCTAAATGTCCCTAGTTAAATATTATTTTGGGTTTTAAGGTTGAAGTAATATGATAATGACTATCATATGTAGGGATTCATATAGAGATATTGAATCTGCATATGGGTACAAAATGGAGATTTTGTGTATCGGACGTGACTCGCTATGACAACACTTCATTGGATGTCATGTGAGTGTCATAAGTGTTTCTCATGTGGTCAATATACATGCAATTCTTTGACTTGAGAAATATGGAGTTTGTTATGTGTGAGTAATATATTTTGACATTTGTTCTAATCATTCCGTAACTGGGTGACAGAATTATTGTTGGGTATGTTATAAATCACATGGTAGAACTAGCATGTATCGAGATAGGATTTGTCCCTCCTTTATGACGGGAGTGATGTCTCTGGGCCCCTTAATAAATATATACTAAGGAAGTGCATGCATGCTCAGATAAATGATATGAGATATCAATTTCTGTTTTTATTTGTATATTCGGGAATCAAGAAACTAGAGATTGGACATAACGAGAATGACACATTCAATGTCTCGTGTTCAATCTAGACATCAAGGACAAATGAATTAAATGTGTAAACTAAAATTGACTACAAACCGATAATTTGTTGTATCACTAATTCTCGTCATTTGGGTGACGATGATGTATTACTAGATACCGCTAATTGTTTATAAATATAAATACGAGATTTATAATTATTACCAACATGTCGAGAACCCATTGGGTCACACGCTTTGAACATATTCGAATAAGGAGTTTAAATAATTAAAAACGTTTAATTATTATATCTGATTTGTATTGATTTAATCTGATTAAATAAAATCATATATTATTTATGTTGGACGTAAATAAAGTTGCCCAGGGATGGTCTTGAAAAGATGAGTTATGGTGCATGGATACTTCTACACTCAAGTAAGCTGTAGGGATGGTGGTGCTTTCATGCCATGCCTCTCATGTCTATATATAATGTATGACAATGTATGCAAGATTGTTTTGTTCTTGCAATTCTCTCTAAAATCACCTACAACTATATGCTCTCTTTCCTTTCTAAGTTTTGAAACTGTGACTAGCATCACGAGAAGGTAAAGTGTAACACCCGGATTTCAAGTAAGTATTGGGAAAATGTTAAGACTTGCATTTTAATTGATTAATTAAAGTTAAATGTATCATTTATATTACTTTTATAATTGAGGCCTTATCTGTATGCATGTTGCCTTATGTGACCCTAGTAGTACTGTCTTAACTGAATCTGTAGATCGCGTGTGTGTCGGCTACCTTTCGCGAGAAAATCATATCCCTGCAGGTGAAGGGCGACATTGCCCCAGCGACAATGCCCCTGGGCAAAGTCGTCGGGCATAGTCTCCCAGTGTGTACCGAATGGGTTGTAGTGTCGGCGACTTTGCCTCAGCGACAATGCCCATGGGCAAAGTCGCAGGGCAATGACGCATGCAGCGTACCGCAGGGTGTGTGGAGGCCGCGACAATGCCCCGACGACAATGCCATGGGCAAAGTCGCGGTGGCTTTGTCGCCCGCGGGTCCAGTCCTTTGTTTAAAACCATTCCAACCCTCACTTATCACATTTTCATTCTAGAAAACGGGAAAACACTCTTTGGGGTGATTTTTGGAGCATTCAACCCTTGTTCCATTTATTATTAGGGTTTGGATGGTAAACCCTTTAATTTGGTCATTAAAGCTTCATCCAAGTTCATTTATTGAAGATTCTCAGCAAGTTCATCACTCTCCTCCATCAAGCCTCCCATTTGCATTATCTAGGGTTTCTATTTTCTAGGTTTTAATCCAAAAACCTAGATTGTGAGTTTACTAAACCTTTGTTAAAACTAGATACACATCATAATCTCCTACTTGTATTATTGTATATTTACTCAAAATGTTCATCTCTACATGTTCAAGTATTTGGGGTTTCCTTATGGAAATATGTTGAAAATATGTTTATGTGTAACATGCCATGATTTATTGAATGTATATCTTGGTATTACGATGATTTCTACTTGGGTTATCTTTTTGGTGATATCGTATTTACATGATGAAAATGGTTGTTAAATGAGTCCTATGTTGGACCTTATATGGTTTAGGATGGTGATATTGTACCCATGGTTGGTATCGAAATATGCTTGGTTGAAATATACCTCAAAGACCTCCTATATGTATTATGTGGACGAACCAAATCAGTAGACACTAGGAGGATGTAGTCTTGGGCGCCACCGTGATGGTATGTGCCTAGACCTCCGCCATTCGGGGTAGTGCCATGATTGTAGTCCTCGGGTGTGCCGGGCCTTTGGGATGTCACTCTTAGTAGTTGGCATCAAGGTATATTGTCTCTTTGGGTGGAACTTGATTGGTGCTATGGGTATCCCCCGTTGACTCCACATTTGATGAAATTTGGTTAACTGCTGATAAGAATTGTAATTGCTCAAATATGCTATTTCTTGGTGTCGATGTGTATCTCAGGTTCTAGTGGCATCGTTCCTAGGCGCCACGTAGATGCTTTGGGTGAGAGCTTGGGGAAAAATGCAATGGGATTTATATTTTTGGAGAAGACGTTGGAATCTATAGATGACACCCTTTTTGTAATCTCTTTTCTAGTTATAGAAATTAGATTAGTTGGTTGTTATTTATTGTCCGTTAAATTACAACTGTAATTAAACAGGTTTGTATATTTCCCCATTTTTTGGAGGCTCTTGCTATGGCAATTTTTATATACCACATGTCCGTTTTTCGGATTTTTGTTATCCCTATTTTTAGGGTGTTACAAGTTGGTATCAGAGCCTTAGTTTAAGTGAACTAGGTATTGTTTTAGCATATCTAGACTTAAGCTTTAGACTTTATTGTTTCACTGTCCACTTGGGGTAGAAATCGTAGGTGGGGAGAGCATTAGGATTTACGGAATTACACTAATTGAGACTTGTGATGATGGTGACAAGAATTCTTGTGTATGATTCGTTCATAATTTCACTTAGCTACTGCTATTATGAATGCATTGTTACGTTAGCATACTTGATTTACTATTATTATGATAATTGATGAAGGTATTAGTACGTACAAAGAGTTCAACTCATTTAGCCTTTTTCTCAATCTCTTCTCGTATGTGTGTGGCATTTATCAATGGTAAACACTCGGAGCAGATTACCGAACACGCCAGAGAGGCGCGTGGAAGTAAAATCTACTGCTGACCAACCTCATGTGGTCGATACCTCCGTGGTGCCTCCCATACCCAATATATTGGGAGGAGGACCCGAAATGATCTCACGTATGAACATTGCGGCTAGCAATGCTATCTTGGAAGAGGTGACTATGGAGACCAGAATCAGAGACAGTATGATGCTGGCCATGAACTCGGCCACGGCCCAACAGCAACTGCAACAACAAGAGTTCTTCATGAAGCTTCTGGAAGACCGAGATGCCAGTCACCGCTAACATGAGACGATGACGGAGAACATTGTGATGGGATCGGGTGGTGGACCCACCGTTGTGGTGACCGAGGAGCAACCGACGAACGGAAACAGAGAAAGGACCAAGAGATGTACCTATAAAGCTTTTCTAGGGTGCAACCCTAAGGAGTTTGCGGGTTCCAACAACCCGGTTGCTTGCATGTACTGGCTTAAGGAGGTGGAGATGGCTTTCGAGTCTAGTGAATGTGACTTCTCGCAACGGGTCAAGTTCGCTTCTCAACTGTTTAGGGGAGAGGCTTTGATCTGGTGGAATCTCACTCGATCCGCCCTCACCCCTGAAGTTTTGGCCCAGCTAACTTGGCTGGTTTTCATGGAAAAGGTCATGGACAAGTATTTCAGTGAAAGATCATTGGACAAGCTCGAAGAAGAGTTCAATAATTTGAAGAAGGGAACTTTGTCCACTTCCCAATATTCCAAGATTTTCTTGGAAAAACTAAACTTGGTGGGGCATCTGGTCCCTGATGAGAGGGCGAAGATTAAGGCTTATCAACATGGGTTACCGGCCGAGATGAGGACGGCGGTAAGAAATGCTAGAGTGTCGACATTGCAAGAGGTTATCGAATAGTCTTTGCTTATTGAAGACGACATTACTGCGGAGAAAGAAGAGAGAAGGCAGGTTGGGGAGAAGCGAAAATGGGAAGGGCCATCTGGGCCCGTTCGACAGTCTAGGCCATTTGTGAGCGGAAGAGTTGATGGCAATCGGAGGGAAGACCGGTGGTGCCACAAGTGCAAGACCAAGCATTCAGGCCCATGCAACCCAAGGACTTACTCGGGTCCGATTGGTTGTGCCAAGTGCGGCAAGAAGGAGCACATGACTTGAGAATGTCCTATCCGAGGACCTGTATGTTTCGAGTGTCGGGAACCGGGCCATATGAAGAGGAATTGCCCAAAGCTAGTGAGTGTCAACCGTGGGAATTCCTTGGGATCGACGGCGCGTGTCGAACAACCGCCGAGGGCACCAAGCCGAGCTTTCTAGATGACTATCAAAGAGGCAAAAGAGACCGCTGATGTTGTTTCGGGTACGTTCCTAGTAAACTCCTTGCCCGCTCGTGTATTTTTTGATTCGGGTGCTACGTGTTCCTTTGTATCAGATATTTTCTGTAAGCAGTTTGTCACTCCTATTAGTGTCCTTCCCAATGCATTAGTAGTAGAAATAGCTAATGGAGATCAAGTGATCATCCGAGACCGTTTCTGTGATTGTACGATAGAGATCGATGGGAATCCTTTTGGAGTAGACTTGCTACCTATGGCTATAAGGGGGTTCGACGTAGTCATAGGCATGGATTGGTTGTCAAGGCATAGGGACGACATCTTTTGTTCTAAGAAGATGATTCAAGTGCCTTTGTCGTGGAACGGCGTGGTCGTTATTTATGGTGAGAAAGGGAAGGGATGTAACCCTATCATCTCCACTCTTAAAGCTCGCAAGTTTCTAGTGAAGGGTTACCCCTCGTATCTGGCTTATGTGGTGGACGCGAAAAAAAAAAGTCGGTGGGGGATGTGAATATCGTGCAAGACTATCCGGATGTCTTCCCGGAAGACTTACCCGGATTACCACCGGAGCGTCAAGTGGAGTTCTAAATCGACCTCACCCCAGGAGCGGCTCCGATAGCCCGTGCTCCCTACCGATTGGCCCCGACGGAAATGAAAGAGATGATGGTGCAACTTCAAGAGCTGTTGGAGAAGGGTTTCATCCAACCGAGTTCGTCACCTTGGGGAGCACCGGTTTTGTTCGTAAAGAAGAAGGACGGATCTATGCGGATGTGCATCGACTACCGAGAATTGAACAAAGTCACGGTAAAGAACAAGTATCCACTACCTCGTATCGACGATCTTTTTGATAAACTTCAAAGCGCGGGATGCTTCTCAAAGATTGACCTTTGGTCTGGTTATCATCAAGTGAGAGTGAAGAAGGAGGAAATTCCGAAGACGGCTTTCCGAACGCGTTACGGTCACTATGAGTTCTTGGTGATGCCATTCGGTTTGACCAATGCTCCGGCCATATTTATGGACTTGATGAACCGCGTGTGTCTCTCATTTTTGGACAAATCAGTGATCGTCTTCATCGACGATATTTTAATCTACTCAAAGGACGTGTCCGAACATAGGGAGCATTTACAGGAAGTGTTAGAAGTCCTAAGAAGGGAAAAGTTGTTTGCAAAGTTCTCGAAGTGTGAGTTTTGGCTTCAAGAAGTGCAATTCTTGGGGCATGTGGTTTCTAAGGACGGGGTGAAGGTAGACCCGGCAAAGATTGAGGCGATGATGAGTTGGGAACCGCCAACGAGTCCGACGGAGATTCGAAGTTTCTTGGGTTTAGCGGGCTATTATAGACGCTTCATTAAAGACTTATCTAAGATAGCTACGCCACTCACTTCCCTTACAAGAAAGAATGTCAAGTTTCTTTGGACAGATGTACAGGATCAAGCCTTTCAAGCGCTCAAGAAAAGATTGTGCGAAGCTCCGATCTTATCCTTACCCGAAGGATCGGAAGACTTCGTAGTGTATAGTGACGCTTCCAAGATGGGGCTTGGGTGCGTACTAATGCAACGAGGGAAAGTAATAGCGTATGCGTCACGACAACTAAAGGATCATGAGAAGAACTATCCAACTCATGACTTGGAGTTGGCGGCGTTGGTTTTTGCGTTGAAGTTATGGCGACACTACTTATATGGGACAAAGTGTACTCTTTTCACGGATCACAAGAGTCTCAAGTACATCTTCGATCAAAAGGAACTCAATATGCGGGAAATAAGGTGGCTTGAACTTCTAAAGGACTACGATTGTGACTTACTCTACCATCCCGGTAAGGCCAACGTGGTGGCGGATGCGTTGAGTCGAAGGAGCCATGATGGTGGTGTCAAGTTGTCCCTTACAAGGATCGATGTGGTATCAAGGTTGTTGGAAAACATCAAGACGTGTCAAGTGGAAGCACTCAAGGAAGAAAATCTCAAATCCGAGATCATGGTGAAGCAAAGTGGACTTTTGACGGAAGACAGTCGTCGACTTAAACTTTTTCAAGGGCGAGTTTGGGTGCCGAAGTTGGGTGGAAATCGGGAGTTACTTCTAGAAGAAGCACACAAATCGAGGTATTCTATACATCCTGGTAGCACCAAGATGTATAGGGACTTGAAATTGAACTATTGGTGGCCGGTGATGAAGTTAGATGTGGCCAATTACATGGAGAGGTGTGTCACGTGCCTCCAAGTCAAGGCGGAACACCAAAGACCGTACGGAAGTTTACAACCGTTATCCATTCCCGAGTGGAAATGGGACAACGTCACCATAGATTTCGTGACAAAGCTACCGAAGACATTGCGGGGCCATGACACCATTTGGGTAATCGTAGACCGCCTAACCAAGAGTGCACATTTCCTTGCAATGCGGGAGACTTTTCCAATGGATAAATTGGCCAAGCTTTATATTGATGAGGCAGTGTCAAGGCACGGGGTCCCGCAATCTATCGTGTCGGATAGGGACAGTCGTTTCACATCGAACTTTTGGGCGAGCTTACAGAAAGAACTGGGCACCAATTAAATCTGAGCACGTCATACCACCCTCAAACGGATGGTCAAAGCGAGAGGACGATCCAGACGCTAGAGGATATGTTGAGGTCATGTGTCATAGATTTTGGAGGAAGTTGGGACTCGTATCTACCTTTGGTAGAGTTCGCATACAACAACAGTTACCATTCTAGTATCGGAATGGCACTGTTCGAGGCATTGTATAGACTGAAGTGTAGGACTCCGGTTTGTTGGCTCGAAGCAGGCGAGAAGCAATTCGCCGGGCCGAAAATAGTACAAGAGACGGCGGATAAAATGAAGGAAATCCGAGACAGACTGAAGGCGGCTCAGGACCGACAGAAGAGTTACGCAGATAAGAAGAGGAGACCGATCGAGTTTCAAGTGGGCGATCGTGTCATACTAAAAGTATCTCCATGGAAGGGAATTATCCATTTTGGGAAGCGCGGGAAGCTCAGTCCTCGTTTTCTTGGTCTGTTCGTCGTTTTGGAGAATATTGGACTTCAAGAATACCGGTTGGACTTGCCACCGGAAATGGATGGGATACATCCTACCTTCCACCTGTGTTACCTTCGGAAGTGCCTAGCCGAGGAGGAAAGCGTGATACCCTTGACGGAAATCCGGGTAGACAATGGAAACCGTTGCGTGGAAGAACCGGAAGCGATTTTGGAATCGAAGGTGAAAAAGTTACGGCACAAGGACGTGGTTATGACCAAAGTCCAATGGAAG
This sequence comes from Arctium minus, assembly GCA_954870635.1. Lineage (NCBI taxonomy): Eukaryota > Viridiplantae > Streptophyta > Magnoliopsida > Asterales > Asteraceae > Arctium > Arctium minus. The sequence continues at coordinate 52,564,019 of OX941084.1, forward strand.
CACCATCGTGGTGCTAACGTCACTTGGGAGTCCGAAGATGATATGAGGAAGCGTTATCCTCAGTTGTTCATATGAGTGTGATTTCGGGGACGAAATCCAAATTAGGTAGGGAGGATTGTAACACCCGGATTTCAAGTAAGTATTGGGAATCCGTTAAGACTTGCATTTTAATTGATTAATTGAAGTTAAATGTATCCTTTATATTACTTTTCTAATTGAGGCCTTATCTGTATGCATGTTGCCTTATGTGACCCTAGTAGTACTGTCTTAACTGAATCAGTAGATCGCGTGTGTGTCGGCTACCTTTTGTGAGAAAATCATATCCTTGCAGGTGAAGGGCGACATTGCCCCAGCGACAATGCCCCTGGGCAAAGTCGTCGGGCATAATCGCCCAGTGTGTACCGAATGGGTTGTAGTGTCGGCGACTTTACCTCAGCGACAATGCTCATGGGCAAAGTCGCAGGGCAATGACGCATGCGGCGTACCGCAGGGTGTGTGTGGAGGTCGGGACAATGCCCCGACGACAATGCCATAGGCAAAGTCGCGGTGGCATTGTCGCCCGTGGGTCCAGTCCTTTGTTTAAACCATTCCAACCCTCATTTATCACATTTTCATTCTAGAAAACGGGAAAACACTCTTTGGGGTGATTTTTGGAGCATTCAACCCTTGTTCCATTTATTATTAGGGTTTGATTGGTAAACCCTTTAATTTGGTCATTAAAGCTTCATCCAAGTTCATTTATTGAAGATTCTCAGCAAGTTCATCACTCTCCTCCATCAAGCCTCCCATTTGCATTATCTAGGGTTTCTATTTTCTAGATTTTAATCCAAAAACCTAGATTGTGAGTTTACTAAACCTTTGTAAAAACTAGATACACATCATAATCTCCTACTTGTATTATTGTATATTTACTCAAAATGTTCATCTCTACATGTTCAAGTATTTGGGGTTTCCTTATGGAAATATGTTGGAAATATGTTTATGTGTAACATGCCATGATTTATTGAATGTATATCTTGGTATTACGATGATTTGTACTTGGGTTATCTTTTTGGTGATATCGTATTTACATGATGAAAATGGTTGTTAAATGAGTTCTATGTTGGACCTTATATGGTTTAGGATGGTGATATTGTACCCATGGTTGGTATCGAAATATGCTTGGTTGAAATATACCTCAAATACCTCCTATATGTATTATGTGGACGAACCAAATCAGTAGACACTAGGAGGATGTAGTCTTGGGCGCCACCGTGATGGTATGTGCCTAGACCTCCGCCATTCGGGGTAATGCCATGGTTGTAGTCCTCGGGTGTGCCGGGCCTTTGGGATGTCACTATTAGTAGTTGGCATCAAGGTATATCGTCTCCTTGGGTGGAACTTGATTGGTGCTATGGGTATCCCCCATTGACTCCACATTTGATGAAATTTGGTTAACTGCTGATAAGAATTGTAATTGCTCAAATATGCTATTTCTTGTTCAATTCACTAGTCTTTTTGGCCTAACACTTGTTGGTGTCGATGTATATCTCAAGTTCTAGTGGCACTGTTCCTAGGCGCCGCGTAGTTGCTTTGGGTGAGAGCTTAGGGAAAACTGCAATGGGATTTATATTTTTGGAGAAGACGTTGGAATCTATAGATGACACCCTTTTTGTAATCTCTTTTCTAGTTATAGAAATTAGATTAGTTGGTTTTTATTTATTGTCCGTTAAATTACAACTGTAATTAAACAGGTTTGTATATTTCCCCATTTTTTGGAGGCTCTTGCTATGGCAATTTTTATATACCACATGTCCGTTTTTCGGATTTTTGTTATCCATATTTTTAGGGTGTTACATAAAGGATTCAGATTGTTCACGTGGATACCGTGGAGGCATCAAGCTTACTTTGTTGTTGTGATTCAAAGTCTCGTTAACTGTGAGGTATAATTTCGAAACACCCGATGTATTCCGGTTCATATGGGTCCTTAGAGGGTTACGGTTTTATTTTCCACTGGGCATGAGATCCCGTAACCTAACAGTGGTATCAGAGCTACTTACAAACCTCTAGATCGGTTTTTGGTGACATGCATGCATTTTTAAAAACTGTTTTGCTGCTGTATGTTTTTGTTTCGTAAATGTTTTGGTTTTTTTCGTCCCAGAAATATTCTGAATCTGAGAAAACTCAAAACATGAAAAACGTGGAGCTTTCTGTTAGGGTTCCACATGCTTTTGAATCGCATCATTTCTACTTCGTATATTTTTTTATGATTTCTTTACGACAGTGTCGCAATGTTGTCCGAAAATCGAACCCACTACGGGTTTGACTTGATTTTCGACCCATAAGGGTTCTGGATCTTTGAAATCCTAAAACATAAAAGATGTGCATCTTTTTGTTAGTTTTCTAAAGAACTTTGAATCGCCCTTTTTCGATGTCGTATGAATTTTGTATTAATTTTATATTGTGGTGTTGCAAATCGACTTTATGTTTCAATGTGATTGAATATGTATAATGTGATTTGCTTGGTGAATGGTTATAGCCCTTAGACATGGATGTATTATATCTGATAAATACGACTTGCATGTCGTGTCTTTCTCTATATACTCTCTTTGTACATTCTCCTCTCATCCAATCCCCTCGAATGTAACTCGAGGTTTCTTTGTTTGAAATGTAAAGTATTTTGTATAAAAGAAAGCAAAAGATGGAGGCGTTATGAAGTGATGAAGATGAGAAGACTTAGAACCATAAGAGTTTATTTTATGTAATGATATTCATACTTGGCTCTATGAATATCACATAGGGGGGCTATAACCATCTCACATTTATTTTTACGCTTTATTTTACGATTTATATATATTGTGATATATTATGCGTGGTTGTATGTATGTGATACTTGTTACAACATATTAAAACAAAATATGATTTCAACATATATAAGTAAAAGGAGTTTTACAAATCAAAATGAGTTTTGATAAAACAAAATTTGGTATTTATATAAGATATAACGTGGACCGTCGATCTTGAGTGATAAGGTCTTAGTACATCATAGTTAGATTTCAACCGGTTTTGTCACAAAAGCCTAAACCGCCAAAGAAAGGAAGGTATTTAAGTGATCCTCGTGATCCTCCTCCAATCTGGATTCTGGTTAAATCAAACAATGAGCAAATGATCTATTACAAAAGAAAGAATGGTAAAAATCATACAAACTAAAACCCCTTACCAAAATATTAAGTTTAAGATGTCTTCCAAACATGGCACTTGTCAAGACTTTGATCATCGAGGGTGGGTCATACTAAAGCTGGGTACTCTCTTTAATCTTAGTAAGATAAAGTAAGCATAGGATTCCTACAAGCCATTTTGGGTCGGACTTAACCAAATTAAGCCTAATAGGATTGGGGATTAGGAGGCATGTGTTGGGAACATTCATATGATGAATTTAAATAAAAGTTATTTACCTAACTATCCAAGAGTTACATAGAGATGTAATTAGCAATGTTGTTGCTTACCTAAAATATTATTGGTTGATTGGTTAGCTAAAGTTACATTGATCGATAATGAGAATATGGATCTTGGCCCGCTAGAAAGATTATGACGTTTTTCGAAACACTAAAAGAGGGTTGTTGTTTTGATTAAAATAGTGGGAGCTTGTTTGATGAAAGTCCTTATTAAACAATAAAATTTCATGACACTAAGAACTCTGCTTCTCTATTGTAGATTACCAATGGCACAAACCAACAATGGAAACAAAAACACTTTGCGATCGATTCTCGAGAAAGAGAAACTAAATGGAACAAATTTCATCAATTGGTATCATAATTTGAGAATTGTCCTCAAAGTTGAAAAGAAAATGTATGTCTTGGAGCAACAAATCCCTGAAGAACCTAATTCTAGTGCTCCTAGAACTGAGGGACACTTTTAAAAAACATGATGAAGATGCTTTGGACGTCTCATGTCTAATGCTAATAACCATGGAACCTGAGCTTCAGAAGCAACATGAAAACATGGGGGCTTTCGATATGATCGAACACCTAAAATTGCTATTCCAAGAGCAAGCTAGACATGAGAGGTAAGAAACATCCAAAGAACTGTTCCGTTGTAGAATGTTCGAAGGTAGTCCTGTTGGCACTCATATGCTTAAAATGATTAGGCATACTGAGCATCTTGAAGTACTAGGTTTTTCTTTACGAAAGGAGTTGGCCATTGATGTAGTTTTGCAATTGTTTCCAAATAGATACAGTCAATTCGTGATGAACTACAACATGCATGAATTTGACAAATCCCTTCCAGAATTGCTCAATATATTACGAACAACAGAACAAGAGCTTGCAAAGAACAAGTCCACCATTTTGATGGTCCGTAAGGACAAGAGAGGGAAAAGCAAAGGAAAGTCCATTGCCAAACCCACTTCTAAATCTTTGAAGCCAAAAGGAGGCATTAAGAAACCCAAGGTAATTGTACCTAAGGAGGGTGAGTGTTTTCATTGCAACAAACCCGGGTATTGGAAGAGGAATTGTCCTGTCTACCTTCAGGAAAAGAAGAAAGGGAGTGTAACTTCCATTTCAGGTATCTATGTGATAGAAGCTAATCTTTCTACTTCTTGTACATCATGGGTATTTGATACTAGATGTGGTTCTCATATTTGTAGAAACATGCAGGAACAAAAAAGGACTAGAAGGTTGAGCAAAGGTGAAGTTGATCTGCGTGTTGGAAATGGGGCAAAGGTTGCTGCTATAGCCGTAGGATCTATTTTGTTAACTTTACCGACCGGATTATTATTAGAACTTGATGACTGTTATTACGTACCATCTATTTCTAGAAATTTGATTTCTATATCTTGTTTGGACAAGAAAAGGTTTTACCTTTAATATTGGGAACAAATGTTGTTCATTCTCTTTTGGTAATATATATTATGGTGATGCAAGTTTGATTAATGGTCTTTATGATCTTAATATGGATAATCCGATTTATAACATAGATAAAAGGGAGGTCAAATCGAATAGTTCAAATTTAACCTATCTCTGGCATTGTCCTCTTGGCCATATAAACGAAACTCGCATTTCCAAACACCATAAAGATGGATTATTGAACAAATTAGATTTTGAATCATATGGGACGTGTGAAGCTTGTTTAATTGGAAAGATGACAAATGATCCTTTTTTTGGACAAATTGAGAGAGCAAGTGATGTATTGGGAATCATACATAGTGATGTATGTGGTCCAATGAACATACATGCTAGAGGTGGTTATAGATACTTCATTACATTTACTGATGATCTCAGTAGGTTCGGCTATGTATATTTAATGCGACATAAGTCCGAGTCCTTTGAAATGTTCAAAGAATTTCAAAATGAAGTACAAAACCAACTTGGAAAGAGTATTAAGATTCTTCGATCTGATCGAGGTGGTGAATACTTAGACCATGCTTTTCTTGATCATCTTCGAAATTGTGGTATTGTATCACAACTCACTCCACATGGAAAACCACAATGGAATGGTGTCTCCGAAAGGAGGAATCATACACTGTTAGACATGGTACGATCTATGATGAGTCAAGCTGACCTTCCGACATCCTTTTGGGGATATGCTCTAGAGACAACAGCTTTCACACTAAACCGAGTTCCATCAAAATCTGTTGAAAAAACACCATATGAGATATAGACTAGGAAGAGTCCTAAATTATCTTTTATGAAGATTTGGGGTCATGAGGTTTACGTACGACGTATAATCACAACTAAATTAGAACCAAAATCTGATAAATGCATATTTGTAGGATATCCCAAAGAAACTAAGGGATACCACTTCTATCATCCTCATGACAATAAAGTGTTTGTTGGGCGTACTGGTGTCTTCATGGAAAAGGAATTTATTTCCAAAGATATTAGTGGGAGGAATGTAGAACTTGAAATTGTTCAAGATCAAAATATGTCAATACAGATGGAACCAACACAAACACCACAAGTAATTGTGGATACACAAAGTGATGTGGAAAGGTAGTCTGATGTCGTAACACAAAGTGCTCGTAGATCTAGTAGAAAACGGAATGAGCCTGAGAGATATGGATTTCTCATCACTCATACCGGGGATGTGATGCTCATGGATGATGAGCCCACTAGTTACCAAGATGCTATGGCAAGCACTGACTCTGAGAAATGGCTAGATGCTATGAGAATAGAAATGGACTCCATGTATGAAAACCAAGTTTGGAACTTAATTGACCCACCCAACGAGGTACGACCTATAGGGTGTAAATGGGTATTCAAGAAAAAGACCGACATGGATGGTAATGTGATTACCTATAAAGCACGATTGGTTGCAAAAGGTTTCAAACAAATTCAAGGTGTTGATTATGATGAAACTTTCTCTCCAGCCGCAATGATTAAGTCTATTAGAATTTTACTAGCCATTGTATCATATCACGATTATGAGATTTGGCAAATAAATGTCAAAACAGCTTTCCTTAACATAAAGTTACTTGAGGACGTATATATGATACAACCCGAAGGTTTTGTCGCTCCTGAAAAATCTCATAAGGTATGCAAGTTGCAACGATCTATTTATGGATTGAAGCAAGCTTCAAGGAGTTGGAATCATCGTTTTGATGAAGCGATTAAAGAGTTTGGCTTCTCAAAAAATGAAGATGAACCTTGTGTCTACAAAAAGGTTAGTGGGAGCACCTTATCATTTCTTTTATTGTATGTAGATGACATACTACTCATTGGAAATGATATTCCGACACTTGAGTCTGTAAAGGCTTGGTTAGGAAAATGTTTTTCAATGAAAGACTTAGGTGAAGCTGCCTATGTATTAGGCATTCTGATCTATAGAGATAGATCGCGGAAATTACTTGGCTTAAGTTAGAGTACATATATAGACAAAGTGTTGAAACGGTTCAATATGTTTGATAGTAAGAAAGGGTTCTTACCTATGTCTCATGGCATATCATTTTCTAAGGTGCAGTGCCCTACTACATCTCAAGAGAGTGAACAAATGAGTAAGATTCCATATGCTTCGGCAATTGGATCTATCATGTATGCCATGATATGTACTCGACCTGATGTATCGTATGTTTTAAGCATGACGAGTAGATACCAATCCAATCCAGGTGATGGTCACTAGATTTCCATCAAGAATATCCTAAAATACTTAAGAAGAACAAATGATTCATTATTGGTATATGGCGGTGAAGAAGAGTTAAGTGTAAAGGGTTATACTGATGCAAGTTTCCAAACGGATAAAGATGATTTTCGATCGCAGTCGTGTTTTGTGTTTTGTCTTAATGGTGGTGTTGTGAGCTGGAAGAGTTCCAAGCAAGCAACAGTAGTTGATTCTACAACGGAAGTTGAGTACATCGCAGCATCAGATGAAGCCAAGGAAGCCGTTTGGATCAAGAAATTTATTCCTCAACTTGGAGTTGTTCCTAGCAGTGATTGTCCTATAGAGTTGTTATGCCACAACAATAGAGCTATAGCACTGGCCAAGGAACCTAGATCTCACCAAAGATCCAAACATATTCTTAGAAGATATCATTTATACTATACTATATTATAAATCACGGATAAAAAACTCTTAAATACAAATTATTAGGCACAAGGTACCATCATTTTATGCAAGATTTTAAAAATCTCATAATTTACAAGTATCAAAGCACAAGATACATATTACTACTACAGGCTTCTAACACCCACCAATTTGGCATGTGCAGGGCCTTCCTTTTATACAGACATTTCCATGTATCACTATTAATTAATATATTATATTACTATAGTTTTGTTTTAATTATATTATTAAATATGTAATTGGTTATTTTTTATATATGTCATTAAAATATATAAGATCATCATTGAATTCTAACAAAATATTTAATTTTTTTTATATAAAAAACATTATATTATTAAGTCTAAATTAAACAAATTTATAAAATCTATACTATATTATAAAACATGGATAAAAAAACTCTTAAATACAAATTATTAGGCACAAGGTACCATCATTTTATGTAAAATTTTAAAAATCTCTTAATTTACAAGTATCAAAGCACAAGATACATATTACTACTGCAGACTTCTAACACCCACCAATTTGATATGTACAGGGTCTTCCTTTTATGCAGACTTTTCCATGTATCACTATTAATTAATATATTATATTACTATAATTTTGTTTTAATTATATTATTAAATATGTAATTGGTTATTTTTTTCTAGATGTCATTAAAATATATAAGATCATCATTGAATTCTAACAAAATACTTAATTTTTTTATATAAAAAACATTATATTATTAAGCCTAAATTAAACAAATTTATAAAAAAACATTATCACTTTCTCAAAACCATCTAAAATCGTACTGTAAATCGACAAAAAATAAAATGAAACATTAAAATCGTGATGTATCTCGCTGCATTGCGCGAATACGCTTCTAGTCTCATTAGAGAGATTATTGAAAGAGGCGATGTTAGTATAAGCAGAGTGTCAACTGACAGCAATGTTGCTGATCCACTAACCAAGCCGTTAACACAGCAGAAGCATGATGACCACTGTAGATCCATTGGTATACGATGCATGGATGATTGGCTTTAGTGCAAGTGGGAGATTGTTAGTGAATGCCCAAAAGCTAATCATACGATGATTGTAAGTTTAAGTTTTGTTTCATGAAATTAATAAATAAATAAAAGGCATTGCCCAATTTATTATGTCTATTTTATATTCTGTGTTTTAATTATTCATAATAAATAACCTTAGAATAATGTATTCTAAATGTCCCTAGTTAAATATTATTTTGGGTTTTAAGGTTGAAGTAATATGATAATGACTATCATATGTAGGGATTCATATAGAGATATTGAATCTGCATATGGGTACAAAATGGAGATTTTGTGTATCGGACGTGACTCGCTATGACAACACTTCATTGGATGTCATGTGAGTGTCATAAGTGTTTCTCATGTGGTCAATATACATGCAATTCGTTAACTTGAGAAATATGGAGTTTGTTATGTGTGAGTAATATATTTTGACATTTGTTCTAATCATTCCGTAACTGGGTGATAGAATTATTGTTGGGTATGTTATAAATCACATGGTAAAACTAGCATGTATCGAGATAGGATTTGTCCCTCCTTTATGATGGGAGTGATGTCTCTGGGCCCTTGATAAATATATACTAAGCAAATGCATGCATGCTCAGATAAATGATATGAGATATGTATTTCTGTTTTTATTTGTATATTCGGGAATCAAGAAACTAGATATTGGACATAACGAGAATGACACATTCAATGTCTTGTGTTCAATCTAGACATCAAGGACAAATGAATTAAATGTGTAAACTAAAATTGACTACAACCCGATAATTTGTTGTATCACCAATTCTCGTCATTTGGGTGACAATGATGTATTGCTAGATACCGCTCATTGTTTATAAATATAAATACGAGATTTATAATTATTACCAACATGTCGAGAACCCATTGGGTCACACGCTTTAAACATCTTCGAATAAGGAGTTTAAATAATTAAAAACGTTTAATTATTATATCTGATTTGTATTGATTTAATCTGATTAAATAAAATCAGATATTATTTATGTTGGACATAAATAAAGTTGACTAGGGATGGTCTTGAAAAGATGAGTTATGGTGCATGGATACTTCTACACTCAAGTAAGTTGTAGGGATGGTGGTGCTTTCATGTCATGTCTCTCATGTCCATATATAATGTATGACATTGTATGCAAGATTGTTTTGTTCTTGCAATTCTCTCTAAAATCACCTACAACTATATGTTCTCTTTCCTTTCTAAGTTTTGAAACCGTGACTAGGATCACGAGAAGGCAAAGGATTCGGATTGTTCGCGTGGATACCGTGGAGGCATCAAGCTTGATTTGTTGCTGTGATTCAAAGTCTCGTTAACTGTGAAGTATAATTTCGAAACACCCAATTTATTCCGGTTTGTATGGGTCCTTGGAGGGTTATGATTTTATTTTCCGTTGTGCTTGAGATCCCGTAACCTAACACAGAGGTTGTAAGGGGTGTTTTTGGGGGATAAGTAAATAGTTTAATACCCTCGTTTGTTGCGTGATTTAGGTGTTCGGTTTGGACATCCGTAGCATAAAGTGTGAGCTAAAGCGTTGATGACAGGTGAGTTTTTCTTAACTTACGTTATTTGACGTATGAGCTCTAAATACGTATGATGCTTATCAAAATACATGTATTGCATTGCTTTAAAATATGTTTAATGGTGTGGATATTAAAGTGTGCATGCATTTGGGGGTGGGTCATGTGATTGCTTTTATATGGGAGGTGTGACCCATTTGGAATGCATGAATTCGTTTCATGTGATTCGTTTTGAGGGCAGGTGTGAGCCCTAACACGTTGTCACATGTGTGCGTGACTTTAAGTGTGTGTCATCTACATGTGTTGTTGTGTGTGTATGGTGGGTTTAAAGGTGTGAATCATTTGTAAACGCTTATAACTCATTTTGAATGATATTTTGTAGGGGTGGACTTGGTACGATACCGACTTTTTTTCATTAATACCGTGTACCAACCAATTATAATTGGTATACAAAATCCAATACCATATACCAACCAATTAAACTTGGTACCGACTTTTTTCGGTTGGTACATGTTGGTACCAGTTTATACCAATTTCAAGTTAACATATACGAAAAAAATTAATTCAAACTACTCAAATGCTCAAACAAAAAAACTAATGTAACAATATTTAATATTTAATATCTAAAAAAGAAAAAGAAACTAATTCAAAAACCTGGATGTTACAGTAGTGTCGATGAGGAGGATTGGAGGAATGAGACGATCGAGCTAGAAATTTAGGGCTAGATTATGTGGTTTATTTTAAATTTCTAAAATCTCTAATGAGGGCTAAGACAGTAAGTTTGTAAGGTGAAAAATGAAAAGAAAAAAATGTACACTTTTTATTTCAAATTTCAACAACTAAAAATAAGAATATTATTGAATAATTTAATTACTAATTAATTAAATTATTAAATAATTATAAGTCGGTACCACGGTACTACCGTGGTACACAACATTCAAAACCGTGTGCCAACCAAGTTCAGACACTTGGTACGGTACTGCCAGCTGATTACAATCGGTACCGATTTAATTGGTATCAGTTTAATTGGTACGGTTGGTACACATGTTGGTTGGTTTGGTTCGGTACAAAATTGTCACCCCTAATATTTTGTGGTGCGATGCTAAAACTTGAGGGAACTTACTAGACCTCCGGTCTAACCCTCGCTTTTATAAACTGAAAACCTTTTCAGGCAAGTGTATAGTGGGAGTTCTGTAACACCCCAATTTTCGAAAGGTATCATTTCAAGTTAATACAGAAACCGATATATTAAGGAAAAATAAGATATTTGATTTTGGGCTTGAATCCTTGATTTTATAGTCTTGATAGATGAAGGATTCAATTACGAGTCCAACGGTTCTTTCCGGAGCAAAAACGGAGCTATGATGAAAAAGTTATGACCAAAACAATGTTCGGGCATATATTCATGGTCTGTAGGGAGCACGGGTCGTGCCAATGCCTTCACAAAAGTGGCACGGGTCGTGCTTGGCATCAGAAGCAACAGCACGGGTTAAAAGCTGATTTTAGCCTCATTTTCACCCAAAACTTCATTTCTTCATATCTTCTTCATCCCAACTCCGATTTCAGTGATTCAAGTTGCCAGGGTTTCGTTTTTGAGAGATCTTCAAGGATATAGAAAGATATTGGAAGTATATTGGAGTATCAAGAGTATTTTGTGGTGGTAAGCTCCTCATCTCTCACTCTTCATCTTCTTCACCAAAGTTTTCTAAGGTTTCATCCACCCTTTGTTCTCCCTTTCGTAGATTGGAGCTTTGTAACCATTTTGGTGAACTAGAGGTGTTTTGATTGGTGGATTCAAGCTTGGGTTAAGGTAATCTTCTATTCTCTTCATTTATGGAAGTTAGGGTTTCGGTATCAGTTGAGGTATTCATGTATAAGATCGGGAAACGATTCTTTGTGGTTGATTATGATTATTTATGGTTGGACCCTTGTGGATCTAGGTTTTGGAATGTTTGGCTTGAAGATTCAAGTTTCTTCAAGGATGCTCTAAGTGGGTAAAATCTATATTTAGACTAAATCTAGCAAGGTGAGTTCAAGTTGATTTATGAAAACGTTGTACATGCCAAAATGTCAATTTTAAAGTGTTTATGTGTTTTACATGAAATTATCAAATGTTGGGTTAGTTGGTAATCTTTGATTATTTGAAGTATTTTACTTTATAAACTTTGTAAAACACCCACATTTGGGATTTTTGGGCATTTTGAGAAAGGTGTCACAAATAAATGTGTTTTGATATTTTATTTGCATAAATAGATCTTTGGTCAAAGAAATACCCTTTTAAAATGTTTGTCGGGTTTTATGCATCATTCATGAAACGGGATGTTTTATAAAGTATTGTTTGCACATTTATGTGAGGTACTTGGAAGAATGTATATAGTCTCATTTTATGATTTTCATTCTTATCAGCACTTAAACTTGGAAATGCATATTTGAAAATAAATGAGTCTTGTGGACAATTGTCCAGTTTAATAGCCCGTTGTGAAGTTTTGAGTATGATGGCGGTTAATGCACCTCATTTGAGAATTACATGTTTTGAGTGTGTTGGTCATTCAATGGGAGTCATGTACTGTTTTAGACTGTAATGCAGTGGATCCATGGGCATATGAGTCGGTCAATGTTATTTGAAGAAAATGGGCTATTATTTATATGTTGGGATGTTTTCCCCTTTTGTAGTTGTGATTCCCTGATAATCCAAGTTTCTAAATGCAAATCAAACAATTAAACAAGATGATTAAAACAAACATGTTTTGATTTCAATCTCAAATCTCATATTTACAATTTGTTTTCTCTCTCACTCTCTCTCTATGCGGCTCTCTCTCTCTCTAGAATAATCTCTCTCAAAACCCTATTCTCTCTCAATTCACACACTACACCTTTTCACTTTTCACAACCACTATATTTTCCACACACTACAAAAAAAAACAAACAAGCTACTGCTAATACAAAGGAAATTAACAAAATTACAATTGATTTTTGACTATTTATTACAACTTGACTTTGACTTTCTGTGAGAGTTGACTTTCCAGCTTTGACTTCTTGAATCTTTAATCTTCAATCTTTATGATCTTGAATCCAATAAATTTGTGCTCTAACAGTAGCTACGGATGCATTTTTACCCCTTTTTGGCCTTTGGTACGGTTATGTGGGATCGGTTACTAGCCATGGGTTGAATGTAATTATAGTGAATGAACATGACTATAAATCATTGGGTGCCACCCCCCCCCCCCCCCACATCTTTATTTGAGCCGGCGTGCTCACGGCCTTGATCCTAGTATGGTGAGCTCAATAACTCGGAATGTGACCTACTTGGTGTTCCGTCACTAGCCTTGGAATTCGGGTTTCCCCCATCATCGAAAGGTGTTGTTTTGGGTATTTAGTTTTATCCTTGTTTTCGGTGACGCTTTAAGTTTGGGTTATCTCCTTTGTGTTATAATTTTGGAGACTTGAGTTTACTCATAGTTGGGTCGTTTGTTTTATAAAGTTTACTCAAATGTCATTATTTGAGTATTACCATTATCCTCGTTTTAAGTAAATGTTGGGTTGCATTATTTCATGAAAAGAATGTTTTGGCGTTGAGACGTCCATCTATAAAATGCATATTATTGGAGAATGAGTTGTTCTCTTATTTCAAAGTAAATCATTTTAAAGGATCATGATTATAAGTTACAATGTTTCCATTTTACGCTTTCCTCTATAATCATGATATAAAACTCTTGAACTCAATAGTCGTTAGCCTAACCTTTTTATTTGTCGGCATGTGCATCAGGTTCCATTTCGGGATTAGTTTTAGCGACGCTGTGAAGAGATGAGTGCTAGTTGTGTGCTCGAAGAGGTGTTTAGCTTGATGAAGTCTTCCGCATTTATATTTGGAGATAGCGATTGTTATTGGGTTATAGTAACACTCGACTTTAGTTAGTCTTTATGTAAGACTTTAATTACTTGTTGATGGTTCAACCTAGAATTGTATTCCAATTATGGACTTTTAGTAAGAGATTTTATTATCCTTTAAGGTATTTTTGAAAGTTTTTAATTAGTCGCTCTTTCCAAATTTGAGGGTGTTACAAGTTCGTCCAAGGGGAAAGAGAAGAGATGACGTAGTAGAAGAGGCTTGGTGAAGGTTTATAGTCACCGGTAGGTTTATAGTAAATCTCAGTTGTGGTTGTGTATATCCACTGTGAAAAAATTGAGTTGAGTTAATGTATTTAGTTTATGTGGGACCATTTCGGTTGTAATGTTATCTTTACGTTATTGTTGGAGTTTGGGTTGTTACAGTGACAACGTCTTAGCAACAATATTTTGTTTGTTGCTAAAGCTTACCTATAGCAACGACTAAAAGTGCACAAAAATGCCTAAGCTCAAAGCCCCGATCCAGGTTGAAAAAATGCCGGTCAAAGCCAGACTAATCGAAGATTTTTCAAGTTTCAACCTCAAAGTGCGGTCTGGCATGGGCCTAAAAACCCGACCCACTTTTTTACTCATTGCAAATGGAATTGTAAGCAGGGACGTTCCAATCTTTTTGGAGGTCCTGTTACGCCTAAACATTTTGATTACAATACAAACTAAGATAACAATGATACACATATACAAATTAATTACCAAGGTGATGATGCAACTTTTATTTTACTTAATGATAGAAATTAGTGAGGCATTAAGGTGGCCTATAGTTTTACATTCGTTGATTAAAGATCATAAATAACATAAAATTGGATTTGGGGGTCATCTTCAAAATCACACATTTAACATGCTAAAGAACGACCTTGATTGTAAGGCCCGTGACTAATTAAGCTCCAAAAAACCCGAGTGTTGTGAGTTGCAGCATTGTATGTTCTAAAAATGAATATTAAATAGGAGTCGTTGCTAAATATCTCCAAAAAATTGGGGGATGGTTTACGGGTCTATGTGCAAACATTTGTTTTAAATTTTATGTTTTATTTTTTAATAAATACTTGGTGTTTAAAAAAAATAGTAAATAAAACATTGTAAACCTAGTAAAAAGTTTCTTAAAAAACTAATTAACTTTAATGGAAGACTGGTAGATGAAATTCATTATGCATATATGTTTTTTTTTTTGGAAAAGGAATCATGGGCCTTTGGTCCAGACTAATCCTTTGGCAAAGAAACTGACTGCGAAAGCATGCAACCCTGAGGTTAAACCCAGTGACCACAAAGTTGCAAATGCAGGGAATCGAACCCGAGTTGAGCGCCATGAACTCCCCAGGTGATTACCGCTACACCACAAAAGCCTTGTGGTTTATGCATATATGTTCCTCCTTTAAGTGAAATCTCTCTATCACACCATTGTTATGAGATACCCATTTTCAGACCTAATCTTGAATATACCTCCCATGATTCACGTCTTTAATTAATTAATCGTATCTAATATACTTTCTTATTAAATGCGATGTCAGTTTCAAGCAGTTAATTCAATAATATGAAACATTAGTTTGTATATGCATACAATTTAAACATCTAAATCATGTTTTAAAGGTCTTTAGCTTTGTATATGCATACAATTTAAACATCTAAATCATGTTCTAAAGGTCTTTAGCTTTTAAGCTTTATCTTTTTAATTCTTTTATCTTTCGGTTTCAAAAAGATGGAATCGGATTTTGATATCGTATGGATATAAGTTTTTGAAAGTTATGTTTAGCTCGTTATTTGTCATAATCATGCATTTTTTTTATGTATTTGACCTTCAAGTAGCCAAATGCTTTACTTCATATAGAACTTTTGAAGTACAACACTTTTTATAATCAAAATTAAAGTATATTTATGGCTAATAGAGTTTTCTATGTAACTAAAATACTTCTAATCTAATCTCAAAATTTAAATGTCGATAATGCTTTTTAATTTAGCACGATGGGCTAATAACTTTTGAATCAACTAAAATCATAGCCAGAAGTTGTTAGTAATCCATAATCTGAAATCTGCAACCTAAGACTTATAAGCATCTCATAACTTTTAGTTCATTATGGACGTGAAACAAAATGTCATATTATTTGTGAGTATTCTTGTTATGTAAAAGATAAATATGTTATATGTCATGTTTCAATCTATTGAATAAATCTATGATCGTATGCGTAAAGTGAGTAAAGAAACTTTGCTCATATTATTCGTTATTCATTTACTAGACATTTTAATAAATAAAGTATGTATAAAAAATATTTGTCGTACCAATTATTATTATTATTATATGGGAGTAGGTTCAAATAAAAATGCTAAATATCATGAGAAGAAAAGATTAATAGAAAATTGTGAATCCATTGAGAAGATCTATTTCAAAATGTATATGTGAACCAACATTACGGATTATTCATAATTCACATATGCATCTTCGAATTGATTTTTATAATAATTCAATATGAATATTCTCTTATTAACTCCTCACGATATTTAGCGGTCGTTTACCAAACGCTTACCCGGTAATCGCGTACCGGTAAAATTCAACACTATCGCTTACTTACCCGGTAAGATTTTAGTCCACAAAAACAGCATCGTATGCAATAATTTACCTAGTAAGCGCTAACCATTGTAAGAGTCATCACCCTCACTTACCGGGTAAGACTCTTGGTCTTTGTCTTGCTCTTACCGAGTAAGATTCTTGGGTAGCATTTGTTTTTTAAGAGGTGCTGAAACTGAAGTCTTATTTCACTTCTGATTTTTAAGAGGTCGTGCTGAAGTTTGAAATCTGAATCAAAAAGATTGTTTGTTCTTGTAAACTGACAAACGTCTGAATATGTATAATTGACTATTTTATCCCCTAAAAATTCAACTTAAATACGTCAATTGAAGTGAGCATCGATGATCGAATGATGGAATGGGAAAGAAAAAAAAGAAACAAAAGACGGATGCTAACAGATTTGTGAGGTTGTGGAGTTTAGTCATATCTCAAACACCGAAGCGCCGATTTAAGCGATTCAAGATATTTTGGAAAGCCAACACGCAAATCTACAATATTCATGTTTTGCGTTTTTGCAAATTCGGGGTGTATTTGGGATAAAACAAATGCTGGAATTGGAAGAATGATGTTGGATGGAAAATAAGAGGTAATTAAGTGGCTGGGTTATCACTTAATTATTCAGAAGACATTAAGGGTTAAGAGGTTCTGAAAAGAAAAAAAAACAAACAGTCTGAATTATCTTATGTCTGACCGAATCAGACATAAGTGACAATTAAGAGCTTATTTTGAAAAAAGAAACACCACCTTGCTATTACGACTAGGTAAGCACTTATCTGGATAAGCGTTTGGTAAACGACCCCTTAGTCTTCTTATTTGAACCTATATATATATATATATATATATATATATAGAGAGAGAGAGAGAGAGAGAGAGAAGATCCAAAGAGAACTTAACCCTGAAAAATAAAAGAACCGGAGAACCAAGAAAATACGGATAAAAAGTATATTAAAATAGATGTCAAATTAAAGATAATAAAATGATCATTTTTTTTGTGTAATTTATTTCGCTCCAATTTTTGTTGTTTTGGCTAATTTTCGATTTTAAAAATTAGGAGAAAATATTTTTATTTTTTGAAAAAAGTGGTTATAACATCCTTTTTAATCTCATCCATTGGATCATCTCAATCTAACGGTTAGGATGAATTCTTCGGTTCTTTTATTTTTTAGGGTTCTCTCTCTATCTCATCCCTATATATATATATATATATATGTATGTATATATATGGTTGGTTCCTGTGAGAATGAAAGTTATGGTAAGAAGGATAAAAATGGATCTTCACCCTTGATATGCACACCGAGATGAGATGCACCAGATCAATTCCCGTGAGAAACATAATTCATGGGCGGGGGTGAGATTAAAAGTGATCAAGGGTGCAGATCATTTCTTACCTTCTCACCTTAAGTCTTTTTCTCACACGATCCTGCGTATAGGCGAAGGATCGTGTGAGAAGTTGAGATTAGCGTAAGATGCATGAGAAGTGGATTTGAACCGTTGATCACTTTTAATCTCATGCCCTCCCGTGAATTGCGCCTTAGAAGAGAATTGATCTGGAGCATCTTGGTGCATCTCATCCTAATGTGCGTCCATTTCTCATCCAACGGTTGATAACCACTTCTCACGCTTCTCATGTTAACCTCAACTTCTCACCGGAACCGAACCCGTTGCGTGTGTGTGTATATATATATATATATATATATATATATATATATATATATATATATATATATATAGAGAGAGAGAGAGAGAGAGAGAGGCGGGGGGAGGGATGTGGGGAAAACCTCAAAAAAATGAAAAATTAAGGAACACCCTGGTAGCCTTTCATCTGGACGGTATGTACTTGTACATTCAAATAAAATTAAGTTATTGTTGGTTTTTATGCACGTGTGAATGTTACAAATTACTTGTATGTACAAGTGCATATCGTCCAGATGAAAGGCTACCAGGTTATCCTCAATTTTCCGGTTTTTAGGTTTTCCCCATAACATGACCATATATATTGAGGGGTCAGGTTCATACGAGAACAGTAACCAAATAAGAGAACACGAAAACAACCGAATCACATGTTATTTTACACTAAAATCACATAAGCGACTTTGGCTGCAACCTTAGGTCGCGGACTAGGTCATCTGCTCACCCGTGTTCGTAATCACATGTAATTTGACTATTTTTTCTTATTCTCTTATTTTGACCATGCATTGTTAACTTATAGAATTGTGATGATGTGATACAAATTAAATAAAAAAAACTAAAAAAATGCATGTAGTTATTTTTTAAATTAATTTTACAAAAACATAAACTTTTTTGACAAAATTTTAATTTTCAATAACTATATATAAGTTCTATTTGTATTTCAATCCCTTTATCAGCCAAGGAATTAGGAAATTGTTGGTAGCGTGTAGGGATGGACTAAAAAAGTTTTCAAGTAGTGATCCATTCATAAGTGTAAAAGCTATACTTTTTTTTATATAAAATTACAAAAGATTATTAGTTGGTCTATTGCTTTTATTTGCAAACTACAGGTCATAGATACGATCTCTCATTGATACTTTTCTTCAAATTTTTTACAAAAATAAAATCCGAAAAACATATATATTGCTAAAAAACAAGATTTAAACCCACAACTTTTTTTGGGTAAGACATTTTAATCCGATGACTTAGGGGCCGTTTATAAAACGCTTACTTGGGTAAGCGCTTATCAAGTCATATTACCTTAGCGGATAAATAGCGCAAGGACCAAAGATCTTACCCGGTAAGAGCTATAGCAAGCACCAAGAGTCTTACCCGGTAAGTGATGGCTAAGGGGCCGTTTACCAATCGCTTACCCGGATAAGCGCTTACCAATAAAATTTAACACAATCACTTACTTAGCGGGTAAGATTTTAGTTCACCAAAACGGTATCGTATGCAACAATTTTCCGATAAGAGCTTACCGGTAAAATTTAACACTATCACTTACTTACCGGTAAGATTTTAGTCCACCAAAACGGTATCGTATGCAACAATTTTCCCGGTAAGTGCTAACCGTTGTAAGAGTTTTCGCCATCACTTACCAGGGTAAGACTCTTGGTCCTTGCCTTAGCTCTTACCGGGTAAGATTTTTAGTCATTGTCATCTTCATCCATAAGATAATATAACTTGGTAAGCACTTACCCGGGTAAGCGTTTGGTAAACGGCCCCTAAGACTCTTACCACGATTAGCACTTACCGGAAAATTGTTGCATACGATATCGTTTTGTTGGACTAAAATCTTACCCGGTAAGTAGGTGCTAGTGTTGAGTTTTACCGGTAAACGCTTACCCGGGTAAGTTTTTGGTAAACTGCCCCTTAGGCTAGCTCGTGTTATTTTTGGGGTTCTAAAACTAAAGAAATAGAATACCAAGGAATTCTACTACTTATTGCTTTCAAGGCGAGTGATCTCTCTATCCTTAAAGCAATTTCGCCCCCACCGTTCGATAGAACATAGTGCTATGGGTTTGTGGCGAATTACTTCTCAAGATACAATGAAGCAACGTATGTAGAGCAATTATCAACACCGCACATTGTGGTGATAATCCGATTGAACTATTGAGTTTCAAGGATTTTAGAAACTAGAAATTTATGTTTCTATAGCAACACAAACTCTAGCAATCTGGTATATGAAAAAGTTGTCCCATTTCGGTGTCTAGAGGAGGATATATATAGAGGAAAAAATGAAAAGGTGCAACCTTTCATGAAGAGGTGCAACCTTTCATGAAAAGGTGCAATGATTCAACTTCCCTCCAAAAATAATCGAATTAACTAACTAACGGAGTTAACGGAAAAATTAACGGACCGTTAATTATAAGGACAAAAAATTTACTCTTCCTAAGACTTAACCCAAAATATTTTAGACTCTAACTTATTTTGAAAATTTCTCCAACAAACCCCCACCATTTTCAAAATAGACTCGAATTTGAAAAGACTGACACGACATGACCTAACCAGATTCCGAAATCCTTGGGGGTGTTATGCATAAGTAAAGGTGGAGTCTTGCACCTTGAACCTTTACATAGTGAAAGTTCTCAAATCTAACTATGGTAAGAATGGTTGAACCAAAGTCATTGAACCATCTTCCTTTATATGTTAGACGGAAACACCTCACGCATATCCTTCCTCTCATTCATTCAACCACTATAAGCCGACCCGTTAACTGGCCATGGGTCTATATCTTGATTTCTCATAATGTTCTAGAGCCAAGCCCTTTAGCTCATAGGAAGCGGTCTCACTTCCACATTCAGATAGGTGGACCTTGTCAAGAGTATTCCCGTAACTTGAACGCTCCAACACATATTGTGTTACAAGTCCATTAAGAACTAGATTCAACCTTTCTTCACATTACGGTTCCAAGTTCTGCTGACCTTTGGGATGGTTTTTTAAATATTGCAGAACTTTCAGTCACATTCAAATGATGTACTTTAACTTAATCTTGAGACTTGGTGAAATACCAAGTGTCAAGACAAGGTTCCATCATGGGTGACTATCTATAGGTGGGCTTGAGACCCATCCCTTTTGAAGTGCTTTCAATCAATTTTCTTGGTAATCCTTTTGTAAAAGGATCTGCTAAATTCTTACTTGATCGTAAGAAACTAATGGTGATCACCCCATCATTTATTAATTGATTTACTTGCCTATGTCTAAGTCCAATATGTCTGGACTTACCATTATACACTTGATTGTATGCCCATGATAGTGTAGCCGCACTATCACAGTGTAGAGAAATTGGCGGCATTGGCTTTGGCCATAAGGGTATGTTAATCAACAAGTCCCTTAACCATTCTGCTTCTTTACAACAAGAAGCTAAAGCAACAAATTCCGACGCCATTGTAGAATCTGTTATACAACTTTGTTTCTTTGATCCCCAAGACACTGCACCCCCACCAAGTGTGAAAATCCATCCACTTGTAGATGCATAGTCTTCTTGATCATTTATCCAACTTGCATCTGTGTATCCTTCCAATACTGAAGGATATCCATTATACTCCAAACCATAATCCATGGTTTTCTTTAAATACTTGAGTACCCGATTTACAACATCCCAATGTGCTTTTCCAGGCTTACTAGTATGTCTACTTAATCTTCCTACAACATAGGCGATATCAGGTCTAGTACAAGTCATAGCATACATTAAACTACCAATAACTTTAGCATATTCATTTTGAGCTAATACCCTACCGGTATTAGTCGTCAATCTAGAACCTACTTCGAACGGAGTGCTTACAGGAAAACAATCAAATTTATTAAAACGTTTTAATATCTTTCCAATATAGTGATACTGGGATAGCATTAGTTTATTGTCATTTCTAAGAATCTTTATTCCTAGAATAACATCAGCTTCTCCCAGATCCTTCATATCAAAATTTTCAGATAAGAGTTTCTTAGTCATTTGCACTTGTTCTAAGTCGGTTCCAAAAATCAACATATCATCCACGTACAAGCAGATGATAACCCCTCGACCATTAATAAATCGACTGTAAACACATTTGGTAGATTCATTAATTCTGAAACCATTCGATAGAATGATTTGGTCAAATTTTTGATGCCACTGTTTGGGAGCCTGTTTCAGGCCATACAAGGATTTAATAAGTTTACAAACTTTCTTTTCTTGTCCTTGAACTATGAAACCTTCTGGTTGTTCCATATATACTTCCTCTTCTAATTCACCGTTCAAGAATGCGGTTTTGACATCCATTTGGTGAATTACGAGTTTATAAATGGAAACTAAGGCAATCAAAATTCTAATGGTTGATGTTAGTGCTACAGGGGCATATGTGTCAAAATAGTCTAGTCCTTCTTTCTGTGTAAAGCCCTTAGCTACTAATCGGGTTTTAAACTTTTCAATACTGCCATCAACTCTTAATTTTCTTTTGAAAATCCATTTATTCTTGATGGCCTTTGAACCAGGGGGTAGGTCGACTAAGATCCAAGTATTATTACCTTTGATGGAATCCATTTCATCGTTGATTGCTTCTTTCCAAAAAGATGCATCATGAGATTTCATAGCTTCCGCATATGTACGCGGTTCTTCATCCAAATTGTAAATTATTGGATATTCTTTCACTGAACCATGTCGATCACCTTCAACTAGGTACATTTCAAAGTCAGGCCCAAAGTTTCTTGCTCTTCTTTGATGTTTGCTTCTTCTAGGTTCAATCACTTGATGATTCGGGGAATCATCATCTTCCCTTTCATTATCTATGGGAATCTTGGTAGACACGGTTTCCTTAGAAACCTCATGTGCCTTTGGAATGCTTTTGAACCTTTGTTCGTCAAAATGAGCATCTCTAGATTCTATGATGGTGTTAATAGAAATGTGATCATTTGATTCAACCACCATGAATCTATAAGCTTTGCTATTTTGGGCATATCCCAAAAATATACATTCAATACCTTTGTCTCCTAACTTTCTCTTCTTGGATTCGGGAAGTCTCACAATTGCTCGACATCCCCAAATCTGAAGGTAATCTAGTTTAGGTATCCGTTGATTCCATAACTCATAAGGGGTCTTTTGACTTCTCTTGCTTAGTACTCTATTGAGTATGTAGCAAGATGTAAGTAATGCTTCTCCCCAAAATCCAGAACTTAATCCGGAATATGACATCAGGGAATTTACCATTTCCATCAAGGTATGGTTTTTTCTTTCCGCAATACCATTTTGTTGTGGTGTATACGGAGTCGTCACTTGGTGAATAATTCCCGTAGATTCAAAATATCTAGGGTTATAATATTCACCACCCTTATCCGTTCTTAAACATTTTATTTTTGTGTCACATTTAAGTTCTACTTCATTTTTGTAGATCTTAAATTTTTCAAGGACTTCATCTTTTGAATGTAAAAGATATACATAGCAATATCGAGAGTAATCATCGATAAAAGTGGCAAAGTACTTTTTGCCACCAAGAGAGGGTGTAGCATGTAAGTCACATATGTCACTATGCACTAAGTCTAAGATTTTAGATGATCTTTGGACTTGAGGGAACAATTGTCTAGTAATTTTAGTATGCATACAAGTAAGGCACTTATGATTTTTATCATCTAACTTTGGAATTAAATCACTTTTTGCCATATTTTTCAAACGTTTAAAGTGTACATGATCTAATCGACAATGCCACAATAGTAAGGAAGAATCAAAGTAAGAAGAACTAGTAGTAGTATTATTAGCATCAATCATATGTACATCGGGAGAAACCGCATTATTTGCGTTGCTTATGTCAATCATATTTACATCATTCACACTATTATTCACAACATCATTTATGTTTAGTTTATACATTCCTCCGGTGAGATAGCCTTTGCCGACGAATCTTCCGCCTTTAGAGAATATAACCTTGTCAGATTCGAAGACGAGTTTGAAGCCATGTTTGTTGAGGATTGGTCTGGAAACCAAGTTCTTTCAGACATCGGGAACATGGAGAACATCATTTAGGGTCAAAGTGTTCCCGGATGTGAATTCCAAAGTAACTTTCCCTTTTTCCTTGACTTGAGCGGTATACTGATTGCCCATGTAAAGTACGGAGTTAGAAGCTTCGTACGTTTTGAACATGTCCATGTTGTTGCACACATGTCGGGTAGCCCCCGAATCTACCCACCAACATTCGTTTTCCTCAAGTGAGAATACTTCGGAAATCATAGCAATAAAGTTGTTGCTTTTGAAGTTTCCATCCTTGGTGTTGTCACTACCATTTCCCCTTCTTCTTTTGAGAAGTTGTCAATTACGTTTGTAATGTTCGGGCTTGTTGCAATTGAAACAAACCACGTGCTTCATATTCCTTTTCTTTTTACCATTTTTATCGTAGTGTTTCCTTTTCTTACCACCGGCTTTGGAAGTCTCTCCCTTTTCCTCGACCACATGAACTTTGGAAGCATCGTCGTTGGATTTATTTTCCAATCGATATTGTTCTTCAATGAGAAGATGTTTTCCAAGTTCTTTTAAGGACATATCGTCCTTACGATGTTTAAGATTTTTCTTAACATCTTTCCAAGAGGGAGGGAGTTTGTCGATGATCGATGCCACTTGGATCGATTCATCCATTTTCATGTCGTGTTGTGTGAACATACTAAGAATGTGCTCAATTTCATACATTTGATCCATAATAGGACGTGAATCTATCATTTTGTAAGAATTAAATTTGGAAACGATAAATTTCTTACTTGTTGCGTCTTCCGTGAAGTACTTTTGTTCGAGAGCGTTCCAAAGTTCCTTCGCCGTGTCGATGTTTCGATAAACATCGAATAGAGGGTCAGACATAGCGTTGAGGATGTGACCGCAACATATGAAATCGTCGTTCTCAAACTTGAGCCTTTCTCATGCCGAAGCAAGTGTCTCGTCATCGTGTTGTTCCGGGTATGGTTTGGTGAGGACGTAGGAGACGTTTAGAGTGGCCAACAAGAATTGCATTTTCTTTTGCCACCTTTTGAAGCCTCCACCGTCAAATCGTTCCAACTTGACGATGTCACAAGACATTTGTTGAAGATTCCTGGTTGCCATCTTTCTTCAGAAATTGCTTTAAGATTGTTATTTTTGGGGTTCTAAAACTAAAGAAATAGAATACCAAGGAATTCTACTACTTGTTGCTTTCAAGGCGAGTGATCTCTCTATCCTTAAAGCAATTTCTCCCCCACCGTTCGATAGAACATAGTGCTATGGGTATGTGGCGAATTACTTCTCAAGATACAATGAAGCAACGTATGTAGAGAAATTATCAACACCGCACTTTGTGGTGATAATCCGGTTGAACTATTGAGTTTCAAGGATTTTAGAAACTAGAAATTTATGTTTCTATAGCAACACAAACTCTAGCAATCTGGTATATGAAAAAGTTGTCCCATTTCGGTGTCTAGAGGAGGATATGTATAGAGGAAAAAATGAAAAGGTGCAACCTTTCATGAAGAGGTGCAACCTTTCATGAAGAGGTGCAACCTTTCATGAAAAGGTGCAATGATTCAACTTCCCTCCAAAAATAACCGAATTAACTAACTAACGGAGTTAACGGAAAAATTAACGGACCGTTAATTATAAGGACAAGAAATTCACTCTTCCTAAGACTTAACCCAAAATATTTTAGACTCTAACTTATTTTGAAAATTTCTCCAACAAACCCCTACCATTTTCAAAATAGACTCAAATTTGAAAAGACTGACACGACAAGACCTAACCAGATTCCGAAATCCTTGGGCTGTTATGCATAAGTAAAGGTGGAGTCTTGCACCTTGAACCTTTACATAGTGAAAGTGCTCAAATCTAACTAGGGTAAGAATGGTTGAACCAAAGTCATTGAACCATCTTCCTTTATATGTTAGACGGAAACAGCTCACGCATATCCTTCCTCTCATTCATTCAACCACTATAAGCCGACCCGTTAACTGGCCATGGGTCTATATCTTGATTTCTCATAATGTTCTAGAGCCAAGCCCTTTATCTCATAGGAAGCGGTCTCACTTCCACATTCAGATAGGTGGACCTTGTCAAGAGTGTTCCCGTAACTTGAACACTCCAACACATATTGTGTTACAAGTCCATTAAGAACTAGATTCAACCTTTCTTCACATTACGGTTCCAAGTTCTGCTGACCTTTGGGATGGTTTTTTAAATATTGCAGAACTTTCAGTCACATTCAAATGATGTACTTTAACCTAATCTTGAGACTTGGTGAAATACCAAGTGTCAAGACAAGGTTCCATCATGGGTGACTATCTATAGGTGGGCTTGAGACCCATCCCTTTTGAAGTGCTTTCAATCAATTTTCTTGGTAATCCTTTTGTAAAAGGATCTGCTAAATTCTTACTTGATCGTAAGAAACTAATGGTGATCACCCCATCATTTATTAATTGATTTACTTGCCTATGTCTAAGTCCAATATGTCTGGACTTACCATTATACACTTGATTGTATGCCCATGATAGTGTAGCCGCACTATCACAGTGTAGAGAAATTGGCGGCATTGGCTTTGGCCATAAGGGTATGTTAATCAACAAGTCCCTTAACCATTCTGCTTCTTTACAACAAGAAGCTAAAGCAACAAATTCCGACGCCATTGTAGAATCTGTTATACAACTTTGTTTCTTTGATCCCCAAGACACTGCACCCCCACCAAGTGTGAAAATCCATCCACTTGTAGATGCATAGTCTTCTTGATCATTTATCCAACTTGCATCAGTGTATCCTTCCAATACTGAAGGATATCCACTATACTCCAAACCATAATCCATGGTTTTCTTTAAATACTTGAGTACCCGATTTACAACATCCCAATGTGCTTTTCCAGGCTTACTAGTATGTCTACTTAATCTTCCTACAGCATAGGCGATATCAGGTCTAGTACAAGTCATAGCATACATTAAACTACCAATAACTTTAGCATATTCATTTTGAGCTAATACCCTACCGGTATTAGTCGTCAATCTAGAACCTACTTCGAACGGAGTGCTTACAGGAAAACAATCAAATTTATTAAAACGTTTTAATATCTTTCCAATATAGTGATACTGGGATAGCATTAGTTTATTGTCATTTCTAAGAATCTTTATTCCTAGAATAACATCAGCTTCTCCCAGATCCTTCATATCAAAATTTTCAGATAAGAGTTTCTTAGTCATTTGCACTTGTTCTAAGTCAGTTCCAAAAATCAACATATCATCCACGTACAAGCAGATGATAACCCCTCGACCATTAATAAATCGACTGTAAACACATTTGGTAGATTCATTAATTCTGAAACCATTCGATAGAATGATTTGGTCGAATTTTTGATGCCACTGTTTGGGAGCCTGTTTCAGGCCATACAAGGATTTAATAAGTTATATATATATATATATATATATATATATATATATATATATATATATATATATATAACATTAACAATGGGTTTGAGAAAAAATATATGTGATTCAACATTCTCATTAAAAATTTCTATAATGTATATTGAAATGTATTAAATTCTCATAAGTATTTCAGTTATATATATATATATATATATATATATATATATATATATATATATATATATATATATCTTGATTCATAATAATTAAAAATAAAAATATGAAAAGTTAGATTAATTAATGAGGTATATTCATTTATAATAATTACAAAAATATGTATTTAATCAATTATTGAGGTATAAATATATATATATATAGATTTAAAAAACTAAAAAATAGATAAATAATAAACAGAATAATTCAAACTTCCTCAAAATTTTAACATACATTCCCTTAGTCTTTTTTATATAATAACAAGGTTCTAAATGGCGTGAGGCGTGACGTGGCGGTGAGGCCAAGCCTCAAGCCTTAGGAGCCATGGCGAAGCCTTGGCGTTTTCAAGGCGTGACTTATGACGTCAAATTTCTAATTTATATATAATGTTTTATATAAAAACATATGTTTTGGCGTATTATTCAATGAGTCAATAGTAATAAACAAGTTAAATTAGGTTATATATATTAAAAACTTGCAAATAAGACATTAAAAACATAAAAAATACCAAATATTGCATTACAAAAACTGCGCATTAGGTCATGGCGTGCCACGAGCTTAACGTGGCATGAGACACAAGCCTTGGTGCCATGGCGGTTGTGCGGCGAGTTTTTTAGAACAATGTATAATAATACATTGATATTGATGTATTGAACTTTGTTCAAATAAAAAATGAATAGTATATATCATATTGAAATGTAATAAATTGTCATAACTGTTTCATTTAATGTATTAATTCATAATAATTAAAAAAAGAATATGAAACATTAGATCAATTAACGAGTACATTGATGTATAATAATTAGAAAATTAAATGAATATTTAATCAATTAATTATATTTAAAAAACTAAAAATTGGATAAATAATAAAAACAACAATTCAATAATTTTCAAAATGTCAACATATATTTCTTTAGCCTTTTTCATAATAGTATATTGATATTGATTGTTATGTAAATAAAAAATGAATAGTAAATAAAGCTAAAAGATTTTATTTATATTAATTGTTAAACTAATACAATAAAATGTAAATAAATAGACTCGTGCAAAAAAATGAAGCGTAAGTAAAAAAAAAAAATTAATCATATTGATTGTTTTGTAAATAAAAAATAATAGTAAATAAATATTAAATGTTAAACTAATAGAATAAAAGACAATAAAAAAATTATTCATATTGATTGTTATGTAAATGGAAAATGAAAACCTAGAATTTAGCTTGTTTCAAACCAAATCTATGAAACTTTTCAACAAAAAATATTTTCACATTTGATTATAAAAAAGGTTTTTCCACTAAGATTTAAAGAAGATTTTTTGGGAATGAAATTAGGGGTGTATGCGCGTTGGGTTGGGCATTTTGGGACATTTTTACAACCCAACCCAATTATGGCAGTTTGGAAAAACTCAACCCAACTCAATCCATTCAAAAGTATAACCCAACCCAACCCTTGCGGGTTATGGCGGGTTGGGCGGTTTAGTAGTTTACATAAAATTGTAGAATAAAATACAATAAATACTAATAAGAATATACAAACGTTTAGCGAACCATTCGGGAAAATTTTCGTTTATATTCGTTTATTTAAGAATTGATCGAACATGAATACATTTTTGTGTTCGTTTAGTTAAATGAACGAACATTAACAATGAGCTTGTTCGTTCATTTACGTTCGTTAATGTCTGTTTATTTATGTTTGTTTACGTTTGTTTATATATATATATATATATTATGATATTAATATGTAAAATCATTAATTATATTAATGATTTTAGAATTCTTTTTTTATCATTCCTAAATTTACCCGGTTTTTCATTTTGTTATGTTATTTCGGAACGAAATGATGATTAATGATGTTGTTTTTTGTTGTCTGTCTTCGTTTATTTATATTTGTCTGTTTACGTTCATTTCGCATCTTAACGAACAAACGTAAATGAACACGAACAAACACATATTTTCTTAACGAACGAACATGAACATAAAAATTCCGTTCTTTTACCGTTCGTGTTTATTCATTTGTTTGGTTAACTATAATGAACGAACACGAACAAGTCTCATTAGTTTGTTTGGTTAAGCAAAATGTATTATATATATATATATATAATAATAATATAGTTTGAGCTATAATTTTTTCTAAATAGAATAATTGTTTTTATTCTTGTATTATATATATATATATATATATGTATATATATATATATATCTATACTATATTATAAAGCAGACATAAAAAACTCTTAAAAACAAGTTTTAAAGCTTAATGTACCGTTATTTAATGTTAATTACTTAAAATCTCTTAAAAAACAACCATTAAAGTTGTATGTACTTATTTTTTAACTTTCAATCATTATCTCTAACCATTTTAATTTTTCTAAAATCATTTCCCATTTAACTTCCCTAAAATCACTCACAGCATAATTAAACATAGAATAAAAATCAAATTTTAAATATAAAAAATCTAAAATATTATTAAAAAAATCTAACAGAATATTTTATAAAAAAATTATATTATTAAACCAAAATAAATTACATTATATTTTGTAGCTAAGTTTGTAACTGAGTTCAATTATTATGTTTTACTATCTTATATATCACTATTCGATTATTATTGATGTATTTTTAAATTTATAATTTATTGTAATAAGTTATGGTTTTATATTTTTAGAACCAATTTGATTTTTTGGTCGTCGTTTTTGTACTTTTATGCATTGAGTACTGTTTATTGATACACATTACCTAAAATTTAAGAATACAAGTCATGATGTATGAGTATAAATTTCTAAAGTTATATGTTTGAATTAATAACTAACTCATAATCATTGAATTCTAACAAAATACTTATTTCTTTTATAAAAAAACATTAGTATTAAGTCTAAATTAAACAAATTTATATAAAAAATCATTATCACTCTCTCACAATCATCCAAAATCGTAATGTAAGTAGACAAAAAACAAAAAATAAAATGAAACATTAAAATTGTGATGTATCTAGCTGCATTGTGCGAGTACGATTCTAGTAATTTTATAAAAATTATATATTAGCGGCAGGTTGGCGGGTTGAACAAAACGTAACCCAATTTCAACCCTCTTAATTTGCGGGTGGGTGGTTTGGCGGTTGGGCGGGTTGGGTTTAATTGGGTTGTTAGAGGTTTGGGTTGGACGGGTTTCGCGGGTTGACGGTTTTTTGTACACCCCTAAATGAAATCATAGACACCATAAATTCTCACAACAATGATAATGTTAATGTCAATAAAAAAATCTTGAAGTAGTCCATACTTAACGCGATTATCAATCACGTATACACGATTATTGTCAATGATGCTTAAGTTTGAATTTTTTTTATCATATCTTGTAATCAGAAAATATCAAAATTTTATTCGAATCTATATGATTCAATCGTACACACAACTATGTCCTATGATAACAATAAATCCAACAACATGAAAAGAATAAATATGTAATAATAAATCACATTTTTTCAAGAGTATAGTTTATACATACTTGTTTAGAGTCTTCTATATCTTTTTCAACTCTCATCTTCTTCATCCCCCACCAAAGAAAGTTCTAGAATTTCAGCTTGTTTATTATTGCAACTTAGAAAAACAAATTTCATTAAGAAGTTTTTGAAAGTAAATGAAGAAGCAATCAAGAGTAGAGGTTAAACTTAGACATTTAAATTACCAATTTCATCTTCAACTCTCATCTTCTTTATTTTGCACCAAACGAAGTTCTATAATTTCATTTTGTTTACGAATCTATAAGATTCAATCGTAAACACAACCATATGTTCTATGATAAAAACAAATCCAACAATAAGGAAAAGAAGAAATATGTAATAACAAATCACTTCTTTTCAAAAATATAAGTTCTACATACTTGTTTAGAGTCTTCTATATCTTCTTCAACTCTCATCTTCTTCATTCTCCATGAAAGGGAGTTCTAAATTTCATTTTGTTTATTATTGCAACTTAGAAAAAAACAAATTCCATTAAGAAGTTTTTGAAAGTAAATGAAGAAGCAAATCAAGAGTTGGAGGTTAAACTTAGACATGTAAAATTACCAAAAAACTCAACTTAATAATGAATTACACATTTCCCATCTAGGGGTGGAAAAGTCTTTAACATATAAATTCAACATTTTAAAAAAATCAAAAAATTGAGAAAAAAGATAGAAGAGATTCTAAGCATTAGAATGTGGCACCTCATCAACCATTGGTTTTCCTTTAATATATATATATAGACTAGTGTGGGACTCGTGCGTTGCACAGTAACGTGAGTATTTTTGTTAATGACTCAGAAATTGTCTATATAAATATATGTTAGTTTTTAATTCTTAAATAATATATTTGTAAGGGTTAGCAAAATCTAATTAATTGGAATTTTAATATACATATATATATATATATATATATAGAGAGAGAGAGAGAGAGAGAGAGATAGATAGAGAGGGAGACAAAGAGATTTCTTAAGGAATAAAGTTATATAGTGAAATAAAAATGAGTAATATTAACAATGGGCTTGTGAATGATTTACATATTGTTTGTATTGATTGATGATATTCATGAAGTTTTTTTTATATATAAATGATGACCTCTGAGATTTTATTAAGAAAAAACAAATGTAGACGTAAATGACACGATAACTAATGATATGTAAAAAATGTGTAAACAGAAAGTTATGTTATAACTTATAAGTAATATAAA
This sequence comes from Arctium minus, assembly GCA_954870635.1. Classification (NCBI taxonomy): domain Eukaryota; kingdom Viridiplantae; phylum Streptophyta; class Magnoliopsida; order Asterales; family Asteraceae; genus Arctium; species Arctium minus. Next base: position 52,596,259 of record OX941084.1, read on the forward strand.
AAGACATTACTTGATCATTAACATGACTTACTATAGGGAATAATCCATTGTTAAAGTGAATAAGTGACATTCAATTCGTTTATGAAAAACTCATTACATGTGTAACAGATTATGTACTCAATGTCCTATTACGATATATATCTACATGTATTTTGGTGTGTCTTTTCGATTTCAAAGAATTTTTAATGTAGATTAGTGACATTAATGTATTTGTGAAATTTGATATTATGATACATTTATACTATTTAAACATTTGTTAATTGAAATAAATGACATTTAATTCATTTAAGAAAACTCTTTAATTGTGTAACGTGTCATGTAATAAATGACAATTATAATATGTTCTAATATTTATATAGATCATCTTCCTTATATATTCTAACTTTTAAGTTGTATCATAAGTCCCTACAAAAACCTAACACAATATTAACATATTAGATTTAATAGGATTAAAAGATTTTAAAGAATAATACATGTTTAACATGATACCTACTTTATAAAGACAAAAGATCGAAGCGGCAATTTTTTTTTAATAATATATACTGCTAAAAAAGTAGTATTTAATTTTACAATTACACAAAAGTAAATGGCTAGTACTTTGTAAGCATAATTCATAGCAAACAAATAGGCTCGTTCCATTTATCTTCAACATCATTTGCCGACGTAAGTTTATTGGTGTATATATGAGTGTTCAACCTGGTGAATAATGAGCTAACTATGTCACATCTTGATGAATTTCACACATAAATTATATTAACTCACAATTATAGATATGTTACTATCAATCCTTCTAATAGATAATTGAAACTTCAAACCAAAGTTATATAAATCTCTACAAAATATTAAACATGACAAACAAAAAACAAATAGCCCTCTGACTTTTTTGATTTATCGAATATATATAAAAAAAAAACTCACTCTTTTTCATACCAACTCTTTAATCCCTCCGCCTGCATAGCAAAATAAATTTATACACAAATAAAAAAATATCAAATTCCTCATTACTTATTTTAAATCCGATTTTTAAATAAATAAATAAATAGAACTCTAGACAAATTTTAAACATCAATAAAATAAATAACACATATCATATAATAAAAATAATTTAGTAAAAAGCAAACAAATACACATACTAAAACCACATGAACATCAAGAAAATAAATGCATAAACATCATTTTAAGTGTTCTTTAAAACAACAAACAATTACATGATATATATTGGTTTTCATAAATAACCATAATACAGAGAATGACATAAAAAATACAAATTGAGAACTATATAAATATAAAAGATGGAGAAGAAAATTCATAATAAAAAAACTCCATATAGATCACACTTTATCATAATTTGATTGTTGTCGGGAAACAAAAAAAAATGTGAATAACTACAACAATATTAGTAAAACAAAAGAATGCAAAATAAAAACTCACATAAGAAAACTCACACATAAAACATAAATAACTTCCGAAAAATGAGAGATGAAGAATCATAATGAATAAAATATAATAACAGGGAAGCAATTTTTGAGAAAAAAATATTCATCAACAACATATAATCCACATAAATCATAAAATAAAATGTAATATTTGTTTCCCGAAAAGTTTATGGTGGAATAACATTTAGTATGGACAATAAAAAAATTATGGAGAAAAACACATAAATAACGCACAAAAAATCAAATGTAACAATAATTAACAAAATATTCATCAAGAACATATAACCCACACAAATCATAAAAATAAAACGTAACAATTCTTACATGGATTTCATGGAGGAATAACAATGGTATCGACGATAAAAAATTCTACAAAAAAAAACACAACACATCAATAACAACAAATAGCTCATATAAAAACATAAAATAAACCATAAAAATGTAGTTTCAATCTTGATTATACATTTGATAGTGTAATTTGCAATATGATTGAGGATTCGGTAAAACAAAAGATAAAAACGTTAAATGAGATATATTATATAGATGGGATAAAAAACAGAATAGAAAACCGAAAGGTCTAGGACATTTATGAGTTAATGAAAGACAATAATATAACCAACAAAATAAATCTAAAAATTTGAGAAAAAAGAAATTATGAAATAACTCTTCCACAAAGTGTCACCTAAGAAACTTCATATTTTACTTTTAGAAAAAATAAAAATATTCAAAAAAACATAAATATAATATTTTATTAATGAATAAGAGTATTATTATTTAATATTTAGAAATATTAAAAAAACATAAATAAAATATTTTATTGATGAATAAGAGTATTATTATTTAATATTTAAAAATATTCAAAAAATTAAAGAGAAAATAAAAGGTTTTTTCATTTATTAACAGTTTTTATAAACAAAATAATTCAAAAATATGAGAAAAAAGATAATATTGAATCAAACCTTCTAAAGAGGTCACGTCATCTTTCCATGGTTTTGCTTTAATATATATATATATATAGAGAGAGAGAGAGAGAGATTGATTTTCATTAACCAACATTGCAATATTAGCTCACAGAAGGAAAAAAAAAACGATTATATGAGAAAAAAATGGAATATAGCAGGAAAAAACGGAGAAGACATAAGTATAAAAAAAACTTGCCCTATCAAACTGAAAAAATGTCTCTCAATGTTTTGGTCATGATTTCCATTTTATACCTTTTAATGGAACGCCTTTATGATGCGGCTCATCCTCCCCACGACTATCTCCTTCGCTGGCTCTCCAATTCCACTCGTGTAGAATAATATGGATTTATGATGTAACTCTCCAATTGCATGATAGAACAATATTATATGGAGATTATCTATAGATATTATCTCTAACCAAATTTATTTATTGGGAAATAATTAGTATTTAATTGTTAGGGAGATTGAAAGTAAGGAATAGAAAGACAAAAGGTTATTTGAGAGTATTGAGAATTTTTTAATTAAAAAAATTCAAAATTGTGATAAAATAGAAAAAGGTGAATGGAGGATCCTCATGATGCCACCTAAGCACCTCCAAGTTTTCCTTTTATATAACTTTTTGTTAGAAAATATGTAGTTAAGTTAAGGTTAATTATAATTTGTTAATTAACAACTATTTAAATCAAATGTAAAACAACGTTTGTGTTGAGAGGGTTATAGAAGTCAATAATTTTTATTAATTTAACAATATACATCTTTTCGAACCAAAAAGAGCATAAATCTTTTGCATGTTTAATTTTATTTTTATCATTTATTATTCACAGGGTTCACATATATTTATTAGAGTTACCAAATTTCGTTGACCTTCGAAGTTTTTGGACTAATATAGTCTAATTATGTAAACGAATTAGAATTGTCATATGTTTTCTTAACTTTTGAAAAAAAAATGTAGAAGTTGATTTGTACAAAAATGGTTAATCGCAAGTGTATACACATGATGAAGCATTATGATGAGTGCATGCAGAACTATTCCACCCCACATAGAAATTTATATTTAACATCCATATCAAATGTTGTTAATTGAATAATTTTTTTTACAAAAACTAAAAAAACATTTTAAGCAAAATTTGTTTCTAATTTCTTATAGTCATGCCATTAATGAAATGTATACTCAAAATTAAAAAAATGTTGCATTGCTAAATTCACAATACAATTAAACAATATGAATTGAAATAAGAGTATTTTAGTAAATGTTTAACAAAATGTAATATACAGTCAATTGTTTATAACAAATACCACAAAATATTAAACAATGTTATATTGAGGTAAGTGTGTTGGGAGGAGAGGGAGAGATGTTTAAAAAAATTTGTGGTAAAACCATATTTTTTATGTATCTCCGTTATTTCATATCTTTATCAGCATTAAGTACGGTTACCTGTTCAAGCAAATGTGATCCAAACCACAATAATATACGACTGATCATGTGTAAAAACATACGTGTAATATGTATTAATAATTAGTTATAAGATAATGTTAAATGTTAACAAATGTAAGTAATGATATACATGTAAATACATGTTTTAGGAGAGATTAAGAGAGTGATTATTAGAGAAGTGTACCATGCTGACAAATTATAACCGAATAGATAGGAATAATTGAGAGATTAAAAAGAGAGGAGATGAAGAGGTTGGACTAACATTGTTAATTATTAATAAATAGATAATATCTTATTAATTATTATCTATTAATAAATAGATAATATCTTAGGGGCTGTTTGTTTACCTCTTAATGGTTCTGTAACGACCGTTAGTTATTAAGGTTAAGTGAAAACCCTCTTGTTGGGACAAAAGTGTAAAGGGCAAAGGAGTTAAGGGACTGATTGGTAAATAAACCATAAAAAGGCTCTAAACCCTACAGTATCTATTATCGACTCAGTATTGTGTGTCAATTGTGGGTGTGTGTGCGGCGACCCAAGGGAGGAAGAGAGGGTTGATCGAGGTCAAGAGTTGAGGAGCTGGAACTGAAATCGCGAGGGATTTATCGTCTGGAGGTAAGTACCGAATTCAAATCCCTGTTTCTATCTATCGGTTTCATGTTCGGAGAACTTGGGCGATTTGGGTTTTTGTGTTCGATACTGAAATAGGGTTTTGGGGCGTAGGATTGGTTAATGACTCGATTAACTTGTGTAAAAATCTAATGTATGTTGATTAGAACTTTTATTAAGTTATCGATTAGATGTTTGAGTATTGGGGGAATGTTAAAATCGATTAAGGAAAGATTAATGGAATCGAAGGACTTACCTGCACATTGGCGCCTATCGACCGGACCGGTCGACCGGGGCTCTCCATCCGGGGACCGAGGTCGAGAAGTGCAGAAACCGGGGCGCTCGGTGTGGTATTGACGGGGGTCCGCCCGGTGTTATTTCGACCGGGGTCCAGCGACCGGGGCTGCCCGGTGTCATCTTGACCGAGGTCCGCCCGGGGTCTAATGACCAACCTAAATCTTGACTCTAGAATCGATAGGGAATTGTGAGTTGCATCAAAATATTAATCCCTGTGGTAATATCTTGGATTCGTAGAGTGCAAGTCTAGTGTTCGGTGTGTGTGAACCGAGACTTCTGGGATCAGGTGAGTTCCCTTACTTCCAACAAATGTTAATGTATTTTCGAACTGGAAATGGGTTATTTTAAATTGCTTATTATGCGTGTTGTTAATCTTGATTTAAACGATATCTTCATGTCAATATGATGTTGTTGGGTAAAGTCTCATTTATATCTCTCATATATGTTCAAATTGTAATGTGGCGCACTATTCAATTATGAGTTGGTCATGACCATATGTACTTAATTAACCATCGGGGATTGTTAAGTCGTGTATTTGGAATTTGTTTCCCTATACACGGAAACGACATCGACATGGGGGGCCGTATGGGGATCTACTGGGGGCCCCAAGGATGAGTGGTCCTTACGATCGTAGACGAATTGTGGTGTAAGCTGGTCACTTCATGTGGCATTATGTTGTGAGATTAAATTTATCATTGCGTAAATCTTTTATTTTTATAAATGGACGAGGTTGGGAATTCACTAGACCTTTCGGTCTAATCCTCGCTTCCTATTTTCTAAAACCCATTTTCAGGTAACCGGGTCACTCCTGGATCATCCAGGGGAAAAGAGAAGTGTAAGATGCTAAGGAGTCGAAGTGCGGGTCATAGAAGCGGCGTAGATGTTTTCTTTTCATTTATTTTAGTTCTCGGTTGTAATAGACTCAATGCTAGACTATGTTGTTCCTTTATCAAATTGTGTTTTGGGACCCGGGTTTGGGTTTTGTTATGTGTATTTTGTTCTGTGGAGTTTTGGGTCGTTGCAATTGGTATCAGAGCCATAGTTTAAGGGATTTAGGCGACCAGTTGGGCCTAAACTTAAACTGTAGGATATGGGACACAACCGAGAAACTAGGATGCCCTAGGGTTACCGCTATAGGAACGTGTGTCTTGAAAGGTGGGGACTAACATGTAAGGTAGATTTGGAATTACATCTGGCCAATGTAATTGCGAATTTACAGGTGCATGTACGTGCCCGAAATACCACTATGCGTAGAGGTTAACAGGACGTTGGTTATGCGGGGATAATTTAGCTTTCGCTGCGATCGGAAGGTTATTTTGTGGGGTTAGCCTATGAAGGAGTGTTGGGATGGAATGAATTTCTAGCCATGCGTTGCTGGCAATAGCTTGATGCGGTGCGTGAGATTGCTTGCGTGAGTTTGATGATAAATTCTAGAAGGAGCATTATCAAGACATAACAAACCAACCAAGGTAGAGCGGTTTGTGCTCGAATTGGGAGAAGGTTTGATTAAAGGGAACTTGCAGTGTCAAGTAAGTTCCTATGATGGTAGTTGACATGTTGATTTGTTCGGAAAGAATAATATGTAAAAAGGTTTGAGTTACGATTCTGAAAGGGTTAAATTCAAGGTTGGGAGAAAAGTGAAATCTCATGACCTCCTAATCGTGATTGAATTAAATTATTGGTGGAACTGAATGAGGAGAAAATGTGATTGGGTTATCGACCTGTAGGGAATCAAAGACTGAAATCGTATAAATATACAGGTGAGGTCGCCGGAGATGGTGTCGGCGACCCCAACCTCTCCCATTTTCTTCGTTGGCGTCGATCCCACCCTATTCTCTTTTCTTCATTAGTGTCGATCTCTTGAACTGAAGCACCTCCATCATCCTTCCCCCCTTAAACTCCACAAAACACCACCACTGCACCTCCATCTCCACCACTGCACCTCCATCGATGGTCTTGCGTTGGGTGAGACTGTGTCTATACGTATACATATATATAAATAATTTATATATAAAGAAAGAAATATATGTGTGTATAATATATACATACATATATATATATATATATATATATATTCATATATATATGTCTGCATGATTACAAGAGAGAGAGAGAATACAATTTACAGTTTTGGCCCTTCCTCTTTGATATAGTAAAGAAAAAGGTGAAAGGATGAAATTTCCCATTACGTGTGGTGCACATGGGGCCTCTAACGGCCCTTTTTTAAACGACGTTAGCCTCAGGGACCACTTTCAGAGCGATTTTCGTACCTGAGGGATGCTCAGTGTAGTTTTTGAAGTTTAGGGACCACTTTCGATGAAAGTGGTAAACCATAGGGACCAAAATTGTAGTTTACTCTATATTTTATTCTTATTATTGGTTTTTTATTATTTATAGGACAATGCTATTTGCACCAAATTGAATGGGTGTTGAATGCATTGTTTTCCGTCCTAATTATTTTTAATAGGGAAAATTGCATCTAAATGGAATAAACTTTGACTATATTCCTGTTTTGTGGAACCAACTTTTAAAATTATCATTTTAGGGTTTATATAAAAGTTTACATTTATTTAAGGGTCTTGTTAACCGGTTGAATAGGTAACCGGTCATCTTAATATGACATGGCAAATCATAAATTAAAAATGTATTATTTGGATTTTTATAAATTGCCATATCATCAATCTCATGTAAAGTAATTTAAATAATATTAAGAAAAAAAAGAGTATCACTTTATCTTCTAAACGACTTCCTGGCACTCCACGTGACCGCTCACCTTCTACATCCTTTCTTCTTCCTCGCGTCAACTAACCCATCACCGTCCATTTTTTCCGGCAACCTACCACCACGACCCCTTCTATGACGGCACCTACGCCGGTCTCGAGTTCATGACCACAAGTTCGAAACTCCAACGCCGACCACGAGTTCACGATCATAGGTTCTAAACTCCAACGCCGATGTTCTTCTCCTTCTCCGGTCACTGTTAAATCCAAATCGAGCCCCAACATTGACGTTCTCTTTCCCGAATCGCTGTAAATCAAGACCAAAACCCCAACATCGGTGTCCCCCATTGTTGTAAATCAAAATCAAAACCTCGGCTTCGACGTTCTTCTCTTACCCTATCGTCGTACTTTTTTTTAATATTGCTCAGTTTTTTATTTTTGTGTTTCAGATTTTTTAACCTTTTATTTTCATAATTTCACTTTAATTTTTTGTTTCGGACTTTTAGTTAATTGGTATGTTTGGGTGGTCATTGTGAGGAATAAAATGGAGCTCACGGTAAGGATTTATTTTGGCGCTTCAAATAAGACGCCGGAGAAGAACAATAAGGTTCCGGAGTGGTTGGTGGGTTAGAGGTGCTAAAGTTTTTTTTTATTTGGAAACTTTGAGTGCCATGTCATCATTTTAGGTTTTTTTTATTAAATATAATTATGACATGTAATCTTGGTTGGCAAAATACCGGTGCCAAGTCATCATTAACAGGTTAATAAGTTGACAAGACCCTTAAATAAATGTAAACTTTGCTTCAGACCCTTAAATGATGATTTTAAAAGTTCGTTCCCCAAAATAGAAATCAGGGTAAAGTTGATTCCATTTCAATGCAATTTTCCCTTTTTAATAAAACATATGTCATTTCACTTGACACATATATATATATATATATATTATTTTTGTTTATATATATATATACACATTATCTTTATATACATATATATATGAGATATATATATATATATATATATATATATATGTGTGTGTGTGTGTGTGTTTTGATTTTATAAATTTTATAAATTTTTTTATAAATTTATAAAATTTGTTTATAAATTTATAAAATTTGTAACTTTTGATTTTATTTTATTTTATAAATTTGTAACTTTTGATTTTATTATAACTTTGTAAAATGTATTTTTCTTTATGTTAGTCACATTCCAATATTCTCTTGTAAGACTCGGTTTTAAAAGCGTGTAATTATTTCTTACCCGAATTGAACCGTAATTAAAAATAGCAACCAAAGATAGTTGGGGGTTTAAACCCGCCAATTAAGTAAACTCGTTATAAATATAAAAAAAGTAAAATAAATATATATATCTATATATGTATATATATATATATGTATATATATATATATGATTAGAGTAAATTACTACATATCGTTCCTTAGTTTATAACCATCACCGCCTTCTTCTTCTTTTTTTATATCTCTCTCTCTCTCTCTAAAAATCTCTCCAAATTCTCTCTAGATTTGCTCTCAATCCATTGAAATAATCGACGAAACAATTACATATTTGGAATCTACGCTTCGATTCCTTCCTAAAGGTAAGTTAGTGTAAAATAGTATTTAAGTTGGTAAGTTAGTGTAGTTAAACCGGGTTGTTACACATACAATATGATAAAATATACAATATGATAAAATAGTATAAAAAAGTATGGCGGCTTTGTAAACCGGATTGTTAGATATACAATATGACAAAATAGTATAAAAAAGTGATAAAATCATATAATTGATATATATGTTTCACAATTGTAAAAAATATATATCGAGAACATTTACAATTACTATGTAAAATGTAACACCCTCAAATTTGGTAAAAACAACTAATAATTTTTTTTTGGTAATACAACAACTAAAGGATAAATCTTCAAAATAAACTTTCTATTTAACTTCAACCAATATAAACTCCAGTCTTATACAAGGACTAGACCAAAGTCGGTGTTACTCAATCCCAACTATAAGCTGCTCTTCCCGAAAACAAGTGCGGAAGACTTCACTAAGATATCCATCTTTTGAGCACACGACCGACACTCCTCTCAGCCTAGTGTCACTAGAGCTAATCCCAACCGGAACCTGTTGCACATGCCGACAAATAAAAAGGTTAGGCTAACGCCTAGTGAGTTCAAGAGTTTTCCATATGAATAAAGATATATTTGAAAAGAGGTAATGCGGTTTAAATCATAATATTTCAAAAGATATGCTTTGAATATGAAAACTACTCGTGTTCCAATAATATGCATGTTAGGCAAAACATCAATACAAACGTTTTCAAGTCCAAACTACTTCGGGGACAAGATCCCAATATAAAACGTTCTTTTGTAAATAAACTCCAACCCAAAACTCACTCAAAACGCGAATAGAAATCGAGCTCTAAATTTATAAAAATGCGGTTAAAACTTTGTGTTAGAGCATAAATCTGTTGGATACAAGATCAAGAATACTGAAAGTCAAAGCTGAAGAAAGTCAAATCTCATTCAAAGTCAAAGTCTATTTGTAATAAGTCAATGTATTTTGTATTTTGTATTTTCCTTGTATTAGGTGGTAGTATAAATAGTTTTTGTTTTTGTAATTCAGGGTGTACTTATTGTAAGAATTGAGATTTGAGAGAGAATACGGTTTTAGAGAGAGAAAGAATTCTAGAGAGAGAAAGTGTAATCTTGTGAAATTCAAAGTAATCAAACAGGTAATTCATTGTGTTTAATCTTGTTTGTTTGATTGTTATTGAATAGAAACTAGAATCTGGAACACACAATTTGTATCCCGAAACACCCAAAACACGGGTGGGGCATAATACTCGACCCATAAATCAATGATAAAAGCCATTTACACAAGATGCCACCGAAAACTTGGATAATAAAACTCAATACCCAGAAACAACACCTTTCCGTGACGGGGGATACCCGAATTCCATCGAATGTGGTGGGCACACAAAGTTAGGCCACTTATCGATGTTATCGAGTTTCACATAAGACCATGGTTCCCCGTATCCGGCTCCTCTAAGCTACCACCGCAAGACACCACTTATCCTAGTGTCTACTCGACCTCTAATGAGTGTCACAACCAAAGCCACAAGTCTCCGTATCCGGCTCACATTGGGCACCACCACAAGACTTAGCTCCGTATACGGCTCTGCAGAGCACCACCGCAAGCTTAAATAACAACAACATGACTTGGGGACCACTCACTAGAATTCAAACGCGGACACTAAATTCCACGATGAGTAACCAGACTAGACGATAAACGGGCATCGAGTTCAACCACCCACGATCTGTACCTCGAGCCCTCCAATAAAGGTTACACGGTTATCGAGTTCAACCACCCACGATCTGTACCTCGAGCTCCCGCTAGCCATAAATAATGTCCAGTCCCCAAACAGGGGTAAAGTCCCCAACTAATCAACCGACTAACTCATATGCCTATGGATCCAATGCATTACAGTCTAAAACGTTACATGACTCAAAAGAATGAACTAACGCATTCAAACATGTAACTCTCAAATAAGATGCAACTAAGTACACCATACGTCCAAGGCTTCTTAACAAGCTAACAAAACGGAACAAATATTCCAAAGACTCAATAAAGTACAAATCAAGCCCCAAAAGGCTTAACATACGATTGGCTAAACTACGAGAGCCAATATGGTTATATAAATCAAATTAAATCTTTCCCCAAAATCTTTATTTCTCAAATCATCAATGGCCTTCGGCCAAAAACCCAAAAAGGTTATTTTTTCCAAAATGTTCCCAAGGTCGGGAATAACTCATCCCAAGGACTCACGTACTCTTATTTTCAAATTGCCCATTTATATGAATGATGCATAAAAACCCAATAAGCACTAAAATGCATTTATGACCAAAAGTCCATTTACACAATAAATCATTAAAACACTATCGTTTATGACTTATTTATCAAAATGCCCAAAAATCCCAAATGTGGTATTTTACAAGGTTTAGTAAGCCAAATACTTCAAATAACCAAAAGTTACCAAATAACTCAACAGTTGATAATTTCATGTAAAACACATAAACGCTTTAAAATAAACATTTTGGCATGTACAATGTTTTCACAAATCAACTTGAACTCACCTTGCTAGATTTAAGCTAAATCTAGATTTTACCCCACTTAGAGCTTTCCTTGAAGAAACTTGAATCAACTAGCACGATTCTTCCAAAATTTAGGGTTCGATTTTGGGTTTAGGGGCCGGTTTGGGAGAGAAAAAGGGGAAGAGATTTAGGGTTTGTTTGAGAGAAAATGAGGCTTGAGGGCTGAAAGGTCGAGTTTTGACCTGACAGTGTGTTTCGCGGGTTATACTGCGACCTTAAGTCGCGGCATAAGTCGCCCACTTTCCCAAAAGTCGTGGGGTTGACTCTATGCTGCGGCACAAGTCGCGTAAGGCACTGTCCGTCCGGTTTTCCACCCGTTCACTATTTTGGCCATAACTTCTTCGTTATAGCTCCGATTTTGCTCTGGAAAGAACCGTTGGACTCGTAATTGAATCCCTCATCTATCAAGACTATAAAATCTAGAATTCAAGCCCAAACTCTTTTATCTTATTTTCCCTTAAAATTACCAATTTCTGAATTAACTTGAAACGATACATTTCGAAATCGGGGTGTTACAATCCTCCCAACCTTAAAGAGATTTCGTCCTCGAAATCTGGCACCAATAAAGCACACAATACCGCACTTGACGAGATCGATTGATTCCCTACCTAAAAAGAAATGCCTTCACATAACCTACCTCATGCGCGAGACCGATTACATCCCATTTAAGGTTGTCGCTGCATTTCACATAACGGGCCATCACAAACTCAACCTCACCGATTGATATAACTCACCCATGCCGGGATGAACGTTGAGTCTTTGCTTAATCACTTTCTTAACATTAAATCTCGGTTGCCTCCCAACCTTATGTTGCCCATACTGCCTCAAGAGCAACTTGCGACCTTATCAATCATTTCCACCAAGAATACCCCAAGAAAACTATTCCCTTAGATACTTCTGATTACGACGCATCAGGGTCTCCTCAATAATCGATTTGTACTTAAAGTCTACCTCGACATTCTCACCAAATGTCTCCAATGATCATTACCACCAAAGAGTTTTCGTCCTTTGACGAAACTTCCTAACGACTAGTTTGGTCTAATCCAATGCAACCTTAAATCCGTTCCTCAAAGCTGACACAGTCACGATGTCCGCAAGGGCTCCCAAACTTCCATAGATCCCATAATTGGTCTGATGTTTCCTCCAGAAACGTACCAACGCACTCTACAGATATTCGCTTATCCCGAACTCCAAGGTTACACAACTCCCGCCATGCACTCAAGCATCGATGGCTAAATCGACGAAAGTCATGACAATCATCGAAACACCAATGATCGACTCTTACTTATCAACATCTAATTTCCTTAAGGTTACCGCTTGGCCTGCAGACACACCAGATCAGACGGAAGTACACTGAGGCACACCAACGGTCATTGTCCTCAAAATCAAGCGCCAACACCTAACCTCGAGATGGCCATTGTGCAAACGTGGGTATACTACCAAATATTTCATTCCCGATTAGCAATGTCGATAAAGTTGACACCTACTCACGAACTCTAAACCCCAAATCATACCGCTTTATTAGTCAACCATAGTATCATCATTATTCACCAATACCTCATAAGGTGGCACACCACCGACACATAATATGTCGCCATACCATTTGCCCATAAATTCAAAACCACTCGTCCCCAAACAACCACACACGGTTTTAACCCGAAGGTTTGTCGAAGCATAAAGATCGCCACTTAATTAACTGAGAAAGAGTATAGGTCTAATGCCTCAAATTCTTCTGCGTGAACTAGATCACAAAGTTAAGATTTATAGTTCCAAAAGTGACCATAAGTGAGGTCCTCCAACACTTCAAACTCTGAGGACTCCTTCAGTCCTTAAGAACAACCTCTAACAAGGGGCTTACATCTATAGCTCTAATGAGTTGAAGGTTTTTAAACTACTATGCCAATTTAACTTTTATAAAACCTCTACATGTAAAAGCTTTACAAAGATTAATCATACGAATAAATCTGCTACCTTTTACTCGGTAGGTGTACAGAGTGGCCACAACCGCCACACGCGTAAAACTATTTCAGAAAATATTTGAGCAATAATCAAGGTGATACTGACACCAACAAAAGATACTTTAACAATCTTTTTCAAAGGAACCGCTGTGTTCCCAACATGTATAAAGTTGTGTCACGTATGAAAAGTAGTTTTATGTACTAAAACAGTGTATAACAAAACGTTTGTGCAAAACTGGATACGGGGGTATTTACTAAATTAAATCCCATGAATCCACATTTAACCATGTAATGCCATGAAATAAAAATTCCCCGAAGCTTAGTAAAGGCATATACATGCAATTTGATTAAACGTAGGAGTAATTTAGTTTGATTCCAAACCTTAGGCCGTAAAAATAAAATGTTTGCAAAACCCAAAACAACATTTTCATGATATCAAACTCTCAAGAATTCCGCAACAAAACTTGCATGCGGCAATTACTCCGCAAAACGAGTGAGGTGACATGTGCATGCACTTTGTTTAAAACATAAAATAATTTATGTCAGTTTCAAGTTCAAAGACAAATAACAATATGCTCTCATTGGGCTAAAGTGTTAGCTAAAACACTATGACTGAAATTCCAAATGGACATGTATGCATGCTATATGCAACTCACACAAAGCTCAAGGAAAACGATACCACTTGACGCCATTAAAGCTATCTCATTAAATCCACAAAATCGTATGAATTAAAATTCTCAATAAAATTCAAACACCAAAATAATGGGAGATAACTTTCGTCCAAAACCTTAACATACGTGGAGGAGATCCAATGTTAAAGTCGTAAACCGCAGTTACTTATCCCAGTCCCCAAACAACAACAAAATATGCATATCGCAAAACCCGAAATAACGTTGGACAACAATATGAATAAAGAAAATCTTCAACAACGTTTTGAAACCTCATGTCATAAAACAATTTTGTACATGCACGAAATCATGGTTCAAAACCTTGTGTGTGCTAAAACATTGCTTCAAGATTTGCAATTTAACCCACATGACGATTTAGAAACATGAGAAATAATTAATGTAATTTATTCCAGAAATACATTTCATGCATGAATTTGATCGGCACTCAACACTTGGAACCCACGCTCCTCGATTTCTCAGTTACACTATCGTCATCCAGATGCTCAACATCCTAAAGTGAAGATCAGGGATTTCATAGGTTCACCTCATAATTTCCCCTCGAAATATCATTAGTTCCAAAAGTCTATGGTTCTAATCCAACCAATCAATCTGACTCGGAACTGTCCACTTAATGCAATCACCATGCTTACTGTTACTCCAAGTAACGAATACTAAAATCATCAACTCCTTCTAATTGCTACCCATATAAAAATTGCTTCACTACCCCAACGGTTATCATACCAAGGCAGTTCAAGCATACACACGTAACTCGTAGGTTCACCATAACACTGGCGAGGTGCTATTATGAACGTACTATACATGATCATCCTTGCCATTTTCAGCGTGACTCCCATTCCTAGTGACTCCAACTACCTCGAATCATCCGATCTTAAAGTGCCTAATTGTGCAATCTCACATTCAATTACTTAAAATTACACTAGTTTGAGTCAAGGCATCCAAAATCAATACCTAATTCTCTCAAACTTAAGCTCTGATACCAACTTGTAACACCCTCAAATTTGGTAAGAGCAACTAATAATTTTTTTTTGGTAATAAAACAACTAAAGGATAAATCTTCAAAATAAACTTTCTATTTAACTTCAACCAATATAAACTCCAGTCTTATACAAGGACTAGACCAAAGTCGGTGTTACTCAATCCCAACTATAAGCTGCTCTTCCCGAAAACAAGTACGGAAGACTTCACTAAGATATCCATCTTTTGAGCACACGACTAGCACTCCTCTCAGCCTAGTGTCACTAGAGCTAATCCCAACCGGAACCTGTTGCATATGCCGACAAATAAAAAGGTTAGGCTAACGCCTAGTGAGTTCAAGAGTTTTCCATATGAATAAAGATATATTTGAAAAGAGGTAATGCGGTTTAAATCATAATATTTCAAAAGATATGTTTTGAATATGAAAACGACTCGTGTTCCAATAATATGCATGTTGGTCAAAACATCAATACAAACGTTTTCAAGTCCAAACTACTTCGGGGACAAGATCCCAATATAAAACGTTCTTTCGTAAATAAACTCCAACCCAAAACTCACTCAAAACGCGAATAGAAATCGAGCTCTAAATTTATAAAAATGCGGTTAAAACTTTGTATCCCGAAACACCCAAAACACGGGTGGGGCATAATACTCGACCCATAAATCAATGATAAAATCCATTTACACAAGACACCACCGAAAACTTGGATAATAAAACTCAATACCCAGAAACAACACCTTTCGGTGACGGGGGATACCCGAATTCCATCGAATGTGGTGGGCACACAAAGTTAGGCCACTTATCGATGTTATCGAGTTTCACATAAGACCATGGTTCCCCGTATCCGGCTCCTCTAAGCTACCACCGCAAGACACCACTTATCCTAGTGTCTACTCGACCTCTAATGAGTGTCACAACCAAAGCCACAAGTCTCCGTATCCGGCTCACATTGGGCACCACCGCAAGACTTAGCTCCGTATACGGCTCTGCAGAGCACCACCGCAAGCTTAAATAACAACAACATGACTTGGGGACCACTCACTAGAATTCAAACGCGGACACTAAATTCCACGATGAGTAACCAGACTGGACGACAAAAGGGCATCGAGTTCAACCACCCACGATCTGTACCTCGAGCCCTCCAATAAAGGTTACACGGTTATCGAGTTCAACCACCCACGATCTGTACCTCGAGCTCCCGCTAGCCATAAATAATGTCCAGTCCCCAAACGGGGGTAAAGTCCCCAACTAATCAACCGACTGACTCATATGCCTATGGATCCAATGCATTACAGTCTAAAACGTTACATGACTCAAAAGAATGAACTAACGCATTCAAACATGTAACTATCAAATAAGTTGCAACTAAGTACACCATACGTCCAAGGCTCCTTAACAAGCTAACAAAACGGAACAAATATTCCAAAGACTCAATAAAGTACAAATCAAGCCCCAAAAGGCTTAACATATGATTGGCTAAACTACGAGAGCCAATATGATTATATAAACCAAATTAAATCTTTCCCCAAAATCTTTATTTCTCAAATCATCAATGGCCTTCGGCCCAAAACCCAAAAAGGTTATTATTTCCAAAATGTTCCCAAGGTCGGGAATAACTCATCCCAAGGACTCACGTACTCTTATTTTCAAATTGCCCATTTATATGAATGATGCATAAAAACCCAACAAGCACTAAAATGCATTTATGACCAAAAGTCCATTTACACAATAAATCATTAAAACACTATCGTTTATGACTTATTTATCAAAATGCCCAAAAATCCCAAATGTGGTATTTTACAAGGTTTAATAAGCCAAATACTTCAAATAACCAAAAGTTACCAAATAACTCAACAGTTGATAATTTCATGTAAAACACATAAACGCTTTAAAATAAATATTTTGGCATGTACAACGTTTTCACAAATCAACTTGAACTCACCTTGCTAGATTTAGGCTAAATCTAGATTTTACCCCACTTAGAGCTTTCCTTGAAGAAACTTGAATCCACAAGCACGATTCTTCCAAAACCTAGATCCACACATTTCCAACCATAAATAATCATATTCAACCCTTTTAGAAATGTTCCCCAAACATTTACATGAACTTTTCATCTTATACTAAAAACCCTGATTTCCCATACTTGAAGAAGGAGAAGATTACCTCAACCAATAGCTTGAATCACCAACCAAAACACTTGTAGATCTCCAAAACGAACCATAAGCTTCCAATCTTCAAATGGTGAAAGGTTTAGATGAAACCCCCAAGAACTTGGTGAAGAAGATGAAGATGAAGATGAAGGTGGTTCATGATCTCAACTAGATAGATGATGAAGATTCATGTGGTTTAAGAAGAAAAACCCCGAGAAATGGGTTAGGGTTCGATTTTGGGTTTAGGGGCCGGTTTGGGAGAGAAAAAGGGGAAGAGATTTAGGGTTTGTTTGAGAGAAAATGAGGCTTGAGGGCTGAAAGGTCGAGTTTTGACCTGACAGTGTGTTTCGCGGGTTATGCTGTGACCTTAAGTCGCGGCATAAGTCGCCCACTTTCCCAAAAGTCGTGGGGTTGACTCTAAGCCGCGGCACAAGTCGCGTAAGGCACTATCCGTCCGGTTTTCCACCCGTTCACTGTTTTGGCCATAACTTCTTCGTTATAGCTCTGATTTTGCTCTGGAAAGAACCGTTGGACTCGTAATTGAATCCCTCATCTATCAAGACTATAAAATCTAGGATTCAAGCCCAAACTCTTATATCTTATTTTCTCTTAAAATTACCGATTTCTGAATTAACTTAAAACGATACATTTCGAAATCGGGGTGTTACATAAAAATATACATCGAGAAAAAATATGGTGCAATTAGTCTCCCCCTTATTTATATTATAGTTTGTAACTTTTATATATTAATATTATATGTATTATATATGCATGCATATTATAATATTTTTGTTATTATATAATACTAATTAAAACATATTTTGTATTTATAATTATTGTTAAATACTATAATAATAATAATAATACAAATTATGGTAATTTTAAACTGTATTAGCTAATTATATTATTGAACTTGAAATAACGCTTAAATATAATAATTACTTTAAATATGTAATCTTTGTACTTAAACGTAGCTAATAATTTTTTGGGTCATTTTAAGATTTTCATAATGCTATAATATAAATCATATATTATATTATTTTATATTATTATTGTATAGATTAATTTAGTTATAACTTATATAAATATAAAAAAAAATGATAATGTTTTTTAATAATAATTTATTTATAATTAAAAAATCAATATAATTTTTTACTAAAAAGTAACTTCTAAGAAAATAGAGCAAGTTACTTTTTTAGTTTTTGTGGTTTGTTGAAAGTTTCTACTTTCATCCTTATGGTTTTGAAATTACAATTTCCATCCGAAATTTTGAAACCACAAGAACGATATCTACAAATTTTAACAAACCATAGGGATAAAAACGTAATTTACTCAAGAAAATATAAAATAAAAGCATTTAAATAATAAAAAGAGAAAATTGTAAATTTGGTCCCTATAGTTTGTTGTTTTTCTCACTTTTGGTCCCTACAAAATTTATATTGCAAGAAAAACCCAATGCAAAAGTGCTCGTTTTGATCCCTGAGAACTAACACCGTTAGGTTGCCTCCGTTAAAACCCCCATGTGACTTGCACATGAGGGCATTGTAGTCCTTTTTTAGGGGCGATTTGTTCTCCATCGGTGCCCATTCGATTTTATTAATTTCATGTGATGCTTATTGTTCGATGTCTGTGTTTGAGCTGAGATGTTTATGGTAGTAGTGAGCTGACATGTTTATGGTGGTTGTCCTGATTTGGTAATGGATTATAGGGATGGTGATTTGCCCCGATTCGTTGGGGAACCCGGTTCACCCGACCCAGGCGAGGCCAGGGAATACCCGCAAAAACGGGGCCGGGGGCTGGGGCCGGGGATACTCGATATGCTCAAACCGGGTTTGGGACCAGGGCTGGGTAGCCTACCTCCCGACCCGCCCGGTACCCGGGATATATAATATAAGTATTATTTTTTTAAATATATATATATATGTATATAATAACTTAATATATAATAAGTTAATAACATTTTTCCCAAAAAAGCTTTTGTAAAACTTCCAGCCTCCATGTTCCAATTTCCAAACTTCCAATTTCAATTTTCATATCGTCTTCTAGACTTCTACTGTTCCACAGCTCCAAATCGACTCCACGCTTCTCGTCCACGACTTCAGTCACCGGCCACCGACTTCAGTGATTCAGTCCACGACTTGAGACGGCAGCACTGCAACAGTAAGTTCCCTATCACCGCAGCACCGGTGGCAGCAGCCCTTGAGACGACTTCAGTCCATCGATTCACTTCTTCAACCCTCGATTGAGTCGATTGACGACGTCAGCCATCGATTGACGACTTCACAACTTCAACCCGATGTCCCCACGTCACAACTTCATCGCTTGACCCGGTATTGACCGGGGAATTGACCGGGTAACTACCGGGGTCGGGTACTCGATCACCGTACCCGCCGGGGATCGGGGCCAGGGACAGGGCCATGCTTACTAAACCGGGGTCGGGTACTCGATCACCGTACCCGCCGGGGATCGGGGCCAGGGACAGGGCCATGCTTACTAAACCGGGGTCGGGGCCGGGTAAGGGGATACATGTAACACCCTAAATATTAGAGTAATTTAAAACTCAAAATTTGGCAATATGACGGCTATAAACGGAGTAAAACCCTGGGTAAACAATAACCTGCCAAACGATCCCAAAGTAATATCCCAAAACGGGGAACGTAGTATAATGTTTACAAGCTCAATAAATGAAGAATAAATATACGACAACCTAATAATCTAAATTGTTCTATTATATTACGATCGGGTGTCGCTATCCTTCTAAAATGGGTAATTATCAAATCGTATACCGGTCTCTAGATCTCCCAAAATGTCCGCTATCAACCACGCGATCGACCACTCATTCCCGAGAGTTCCCGCCACTAGGATGCCCTGTCATACATGACAACCAAAGAAACCAAGTGTTATTCTAGAGTGTAACACCCGTAATTTTCGGTAAGTATAAGGGCACCTAGGCGTTTCTGTACCTTATGTTCGGTGGGATTCATGTTGGGAAAACACTACTAAAAGTCCCAAAGAGTGTCGAGGGCCTTAGTGTCGAAAAAGATCGGATTTCCGGGCTTTGGGGAGCCTGGGCGAAAGTGACAGCGAAAGTGGCATGTGTCACTCTCGCGGAGGGCCTTATGTCCGTGGTACACTCTCCACGAGAGTGCCTGGAGAAAGTGACACATGTCACAATCGTTGGGCATACTCGCCGTCGGGGTCCAACCTTCATTAAACTCATTTTTTCTCATTTTTTCTCATTCATTCCTTCAATCCTACCCTCTCATTTCTCTCTAAACCGAACCTCATGACCACCATTGTTGATTTTGAGCTTTTAATACTCAATATCTCGGGATTTTAAGTGATATTTCACCATCCAACAAGGTTATGGAAGCTTGAGCTCAATCTCTCCACTTTATCATCTTCATCACCAACTTTCTAAGGTTTTATCAAACCCTCTTCAAGACCCTCTCCATTCTCTTAAAAAGTTGTAGTGGTAACTCACTTGGGTGACCTACAGAAGTTTAGTTGATGGATTCGATCTATGGTAAAGGTAATATTCATTTTTCTTCATATATAGAAATTAGGGTTTTGGGTATAAGTTGAGGTTTTCATGATTAATGTTTGGGGGAATGATTCTTTATGGTTGAATGTGAGTATTTATGGTTGAAAACTTGTGGTTCTAGGTTTTTGGAAGTTTTGGCTTGAAGATCCAAGTTTCTTCAAAGGAGCTCAATTTGGGGGGAAATCTAGATTTAGCCTAAATCTAGCAAGGTGAGTTCAAGTTGATTTGTGAAAATGGTGTACATGCCAAAATGTTCATTTTAAAGTGTTTTGTGTTTTACATGAAATTGTTAACTGCTGATCACTTGATAAGTTTTGGTTATTTTGAAATGTTTAGTTTTATAAACATGGTGAAATACCCATTTTGGGATTTTTGGGAATTTTGGTAAATAAATCATGTTGACATGTTTCATTGATGATTTTATATATATAATTGGAGTCCATTTAATGTAAGTGTCATTTTGTGTATTTGATCTTATAAACCTTTTCGGAAAATGCATATTATTGTATTATGAGGCATTTTGAAAACATAAGGGTATGAGTTCATTTGGAAAATGGTTTGGTCTCAACCAATGATGAGATTTGAGTTAATCATACTTTTGGTCGTGTTTGCATAATAGTTGGTCAAACGTGTTTCAATATTTATACCGGCTTTCATTTGGAGGTTCACGTAAATTGTTGGGCCTTTGGCTCGGTTTTGATTAAATTGAGTCTTGAGGACATTTGTCCGGATTAATAACTATTGTGGGGTTTTGAGTATGATGGCGCATATTTCGTTTCATTTGAGAATTACATGTTTTGGGAGCATTGGTCTTTCAATTGGAGTCATGTAATGTTAGACAGTATTATAATGGATCAATAGACACGTAAGTCTATCTGTTTTGTAGGGCCTGAGATTTTGGTTACAGTATTGACCGCTTGGGTTCGCTAGCGAGTACGCAATAGGTGGCGCGATGCTGCTGAGTTGAAACTCGCCTAGACTGGATAGGCATCCGTGTCCGTAAGTCCTCGGGGTGGAACTCGACGGAGTATGGCGAGAGGCATAAACAGGCTGAGGATTGTGATGTCTGGCATGGCATGGGAACTAGGCCCGGGATACGTGGTGAAATCCAGTAACATCACGGGTGACCCCATTTACGTGTTCTCGTCACCCAAGATGGGAACGA
The DNA here is from genome assembly GCA_954870635.1 of Arctium minus. Taxonomy (NCBI): domain Eukaryota; kingdom Viridiplantae; phylum Streptophyta; class Magnoliopsida; order Asterales; family Asteraceae; genus Arctium; species Arctium minus. The sequence goes on from OX941084.1 coordinate 52,618,353, forward strand.
GTCTCCCCCGTCATCGTCCATTAGCATTTTAAATGTTAACGTCATACTTTATTATCATTGGTTGTGTGGTCGACGATAAATGTTAGCCTTAATATTGGGTTTCCCCCACGTATATTAAGGTTTGAATGAAATACGTCATCTCCACGTTTCGGCATTTGATTTCGTCCCATTTTATAGTTGCGTGAGTTGTGGGTCTAATGTCCGTGTTCATGGCGATATTTATTTATATGGGTTTTTCATCTATGGTTTTATGAGTTGTATGTCATGTTCCACTCGTGTTGGGTATTTCGAGATATAACATTTTACCCGCGTTTTATAAAGTTGGGAGTTCGCTCTTTATTCTCAGTTTGAGCAAGTTTTGGGTTAAATCTAAATTTATGAAAGAACGTTTTATATTGGGATTTTCGCCTTTAAAACACTTTGGTTTGGTTAATGGTTAACTCGGTGTCTCTTTCGTTTAAAATGTATAATTATTAGTAAACGGGTCGTTTTCATAAGTGAAGCATATCATCTTGAAGTATTATGATTTTAATTGCATACCTCCTTTTTAAACGATTAACTTATTTATGTTGAAAACTCTTGAGCTCACTAGGCGTTAAGCATAACATTTTTATTTGTCGGCATATGCATCAGGTTCCAGTTGGGGTTTGGTTCTAGCAGCTATGAAGAGTTGAGCCTTAGCTTTGTGCAAGTGTAAGTAGTTGGTGAAGTCTTCCGCAGTTTGGAGATAGTGACTATTATTGGGTTTTAGTAGCACCCGTCCTTATTATAGACTGTATGTATAGAATGAAATGTGTGTATTGAGGTTAAATAATAAATTGTGATTGGAGATGTGTCATTTATCGATGTATTTAGAAAATTTTAAATTAGTTGCTATTTCCAGAATTGAAGGTGTTACATAGAGCCTAGTGAGGACATATAATTATATGAAAATTAGATGTAACAAAATAACAACTTATGTACGTCCATGTATTTATAGTTCTTCAACCAAAATACTTCGCCTGTCAACAAACATGAAATTCAATATAATCTCATCAATCTATTTATCGATCTACCCAAGCCATTTAACTTGATAGCCTCAACCCAAACTGGATCTTTAGCCATTCGGGCAATCAACTCAAACCGGGTCTTTTGCCTATTCGTGACATCAACTCAAACCGAGTCTTTAGTCCGTGCGACATTCAACTCAAACCAAGTCTTTAGTCTATTTAAGACATCAACCCAAACCGCGTCTTTAGCCTATTTATGACATCAACTCAAACCGAGTCTTTAGTCTATGTGACAATCAACTCAAACCGAGTCTTTAGTCTATTTGAGACTTCAACCCAAACTGGGTCTTTAGTCTATTTATGACATCCACTCAACCGAGACTATAATTCATCATCAAGCTATCAATGAGACCAACATATGACATACTAGTTTCATATAACTCATATTACATGCTAAGATCAAGTGTTTCCTCTAATATTCTTCATTTGAGACATCACCCACAAATGGGATTTTAGGTTAACTTCACATAATCAAATCAAGAGATAAGGAAAGGTGGAGATAGTTGTTAGCACATTATTGGGCATGTATATAAGAAGAAGAGTCAAGAAATACCCTCACCTTAGTGATTTCTTACAATAAATCAAACCCTAGAAATGGTAGGTAGAGAAGTGAGGTCTTGAGAGTTGCTACTAGCTAAGATCTTTCCAAAACCACACCTAAGATGCATTTAAGTCACCATTAATGCTCATGGAAGATCATTAAATGATGTGGGAGGAATTAGGGCAAGAATCCTTACCAAAAACGCAGGAGAAAAACCCTCAATCAGCTTTCAAAATCAGCACCAAATGATAAAATCTCGTAAATGGGGTTTTTATACCCCAGGTGCCCGCCGGTGACTATGACCTGGCGACAATGCCCTGGTCATAGTCGCAGGGCAATGTCGCAGCCCAGCACCCCGTTTCTGATTGATTTTCCAGAGAACCTCCCCTCACCTGTGACTATGACACCTGCGACTATGCCCTATGGGCATAGTCGTCGGGCATAGTCGCCCAAGGCCCTGCTGGCGCGCTTTGGACCCGAAACGACCCGATTCTTCGACGTGGGACGTACGATCAACTCCGAATAACAAACCAAGTAACATAACATTATGGTAAGGACAACAACCACTCCAATGAATTGTCAAAATAAAGGAAGTTTTCCCGAAATTACGTGTGTTACAATACCCGCCCCAAACCCACCCCGTTACCATCTCTAATGGATTATGGTGATGGTGATAGGTTGTGTTAAAAAATATAATTGAAAAGCAAAAAAAATTAAAAAAAAAATCCAATAAAATAAAGAAACAAGAAAAGTAAGTAAAAAAGACCAAAATACCCTCATGTGCAAGTCACATGGGTGTTTTTAACGGAGGCAACCTAACAGTGTTAGTCTTCAGGGACAAAAAACGAGCACTTTTATATACCTCAAGGTTTTCTTGCAATAAAAATTTTGTAGGGACCAAAAATGAGAAAAACAACAAACCATAAGGTCCAAAATTGCATTTACTCTAATAAAAACTAACAAATATAAAAAATGTTTCTTAAATCTCACATAAGTCAAGATTATTTACAATTTTTAATTTATTTAAAACGTATATATATTTAAAAAAACAATTATGATTTTTAAAATATATTTTAAATTTAATATAGTATTACATTTTAAATATTTATCAATATATATATATGTATATATATATAATTGACATATTATTATTATAAGTTAAAAATAATATTAAGATTAGAATATAATTATGTAATAATTAGTTAAAAAGGTGTAATGATTAATGGTGTGGGAGGTGGGGTGGGGTGGGATGTATTTAAGAAATTTGAAGTGCCAATAAGAAAACCCATATTTAATCGTTAGTGATTAATTATTAATTGCTAATAATGGTTAACGGTTAATTATTATTAATTATTAACTATTAATTTGTAGATCCCAGATTCAATGCAATCACAAGTAAATAATCAATGAAGAACAAAGATTGAACCACACCTTATTTTGAGCTAAAAGAGAAAGTTTCTTGTTTAGAAGCTAGAGTTGAAAGACTGCTTGACAAATATGATAATCAACACATAGAAAATGCTGGAAACTTGTGCGAAATTTCAAATCTAAAGGAAGAGTGTGAGAGTTTTTCAAAAGAGTCTGAAGAGTTAAAGACCAAAGTAGACGATCTTACTTACAAACTCCGTATGTCAGAAAATGAGAAAATTGATATTGTTAGTAAAAGTGTGTCTTATAAAAATGAAAATAAAAGGTTAACTGACCAGTTAATGGATCTCGAACTTGAGCTTTACAAATGTGGTCAAACTAATCAAACGTTCCATATGAACACAGCCAAAGAGTTCAAGGACTCCAATCCTGAATGGGGAATCGGATATGATAACCCTCATTATTTGAAAAGAGCCTTGTCCAAAGTACCCACTTTATATGGTTTCGAATTTTTGGGATTGGACAAAACTTATCCAGAGTACAAAATCAGATGGACCAAGTCACTTGATAATGAGGATCCAGAACTGGATACTTTGAGAAGGAATAATATTGTCACGATGCAACTTCCTTTTGTGTATGACTCATTGAATGCGTCATATGACACCGATAAACCCACTTTTCTGTCAAATGACTATTTTCGAAGCTATTCTCAAGCTGAACTTGATTCAAAACCGGTTGAGGAGGAATCGATGGACCTCAAAATCTATGTTCCACCTCTGATTTTAGAAAAGAAAATTGTTCAGCTAGAAGAGTCATTTGAACATGAAAGAAACAATTTTCAAAAGGAAAAACAGGAGTTGTTATCCAAACTTGAGTACATCAATTCCATTCAAAAGGAATATGGATCTAGGGAGGGTAAAGAATACTTTCTGACAGAGGTAAACAAACTCACTTCTCAACTTGTCTGTCCTGGCAGCAAATCTGCTGAAAGAAAAACTTCACAAAGCTGAGCTTCAAGCTAAGATTGACTCACTCAAAGGGGAGAAAATTAATTTGTCAGAACATTCTTCTCCACCCTCAGATACCTCTTCCTGTAAAGATTTTCTGGGTGATTCTTCACCAAATTCTTCTAATAAAGGAAAAGAGCCTCAGTTGGAGTGTTTCAAAAAGGATCGTCGTTCTGATTTTCAAAATGCTTCCGCAAATGATCCTTTGAAAAACACAAATCCATCCAGTTTCCCGACTCCCACAAGTAATAATGTCACATCTGATGAGGAAAAGGAATTCTCAACGTTCTTGAATTCAGAGATATGTTAAGACAGAAAGTTAGACCAGTTTGATTTCGATCCAAAACTCCCAAGTCATGTTGATTTTTTGGATTCAACTGGTGAGCCACCGATCAAATTTTATAAAGGCGAATGTTCAACATCTGCCTCTCAAAAGGTTTCTATGAACAAATCTTCAAAGCAAAAATCTAAAAGACGTTCACAGAAACAAAGAAAGACCGACACCTCTAACAAAAGACATACTTACTACTCTAGTTCTTCTGATTGCGAGCTTAATGATTCTTCATATAATCATTTCTCCAGAAAAGTAAAGATGGTTTGGAGAAAGAAACCAACTACAGAAGGCAGTGAAGGAAACAAGTCTCATGATTCTCCTGTAGTTGATACAAAGTCATCTATTTCTAAGACTGATTCACCTACTTATGTTTATTCTACAGGAAAGTTGATCAGTCTAAACCGGGCAAAGATTTGTTGCACTCACTGTGGAAATAGTGACTTTGTGGATTTAAGGTATGTTAATAATTGGTATGGTACTTATAGCATCCCCAATCCTCAGTTTAATAGCTTAAAAGCTAAGGCAACTAACCATCAAGGATCCATCACAGCATGGATACCAAAACCAAAATATTCCTAATCTGTTTTGCAGGAATGTCATGTGTGATTTACTTCAGATTATTCATATCACATGACTACAATCAAGGGTTAGGCCATCTTTTGAGGGGGAGTACCATGTTGTTTATTATTCATATCGACTTCTGAACACTTCAGTTCAGGACTCATTGTTAAATATTTTTGACTTCTGATAATCTCAAATCAGAAAGTTTACTTCAATGTTTTATCTTGGTGAGTTAAAGGAGTGTTAGGGCTTTTAATGTTTCTATGGTCAATCCAGAACCGAAAGGACCTACCCAAGAAACACATCCCATTCATAGATATCAGTGAGGGGTCTAGATTGATAAATGAGTTCGGAGCGAAAAGAATATGGTGAGGATGTGACAGGACTTAAAAGAATTATTGGTCATAACCAAACCGAGTCAGTTATCCGGGTTACCACATAATCTATTCATTCTCGTTCTTTGGAGATGGATATTGAAACAGACATGGACCCAGTGTCGATAACTCGTGTCACCCCACCTAGCCACTCAAGTATCTCTCAAAAGATACTTGTCTCATATATGTACAGAGATTTAGCACATAATCTATCTATTCCTCACTCGGAGGTCTTAGATATTGAAAAAGGAAGATATCAGCTCCGGTCTCCGAACTTCATATTCATCTCACTGTGTCTATTGATTTCTTAACCTGCGTCCCAGGTTGAATCAATCTTTGAGCCTAATCGATTTGAGTTATACTTTTTTCACACACGCACGAATCTTTGTGATTTCCCTTGCATATCTTTGTGATACTGCCAGAACAGTTTGAGAAGGAATTTTTTAATATTCTACTTCGGTGATAATTGGAAGTCCTATCAGAGATACCCCTTTGCCAACTATGAAAATATGCCACACAATTATCTAAATTGTTTTGATAACAGTTACTATTGTGTTTTTGTGTTAGCTGTTACCCTTGGACTGAATCGTTTTATCTAATCTTTTGTTACTCATCCGGTTAGTCTTTGAAGATACATGATGCTCAGGATGCTCCTAATCATCATGAGGGGGAGAACGGTATACAAATTCAAAGACTCAGATTATCATGTTGAGGGGGAGTAACAGAATTTCTTAAATCTGAGGTTGAAAAGCCATTGGATTTCAAGGTTGCATTTCTTCTATCCCTATCATGCGGTGTCTGCTACAAGTTTGTTCCTCCTACAAGCTGATTAGAACAAGTTCTTAAGCTGAAAGCCATTTCAACTCGCGGTTCAAAGACAGATTCTTTGGTTTTAAACTGAAGTTGCACTGTGGAATGTCACGTAACTCGCACATTATCTTTCTTGTGTGCTGATCCGATGTATTGAGTTTCTACAGTTGAAAGTTGCTTGATAGTGCGTTCAGTCGAGGCTATTGTACATTGAATCTGGTTACAAAGTTGAAACTATGAAGACGAAGAGCTTTATTCAAGGGGGAGTTTTGAAAGACATGAAGACATGCAACACCAAAGTTCTTCAAAGATTCAAGAGGAAAAGAAGATCAAGCTTGAAGATTTCAAGATGATAAATGTCTTATTCAACTTTAGGGGGAGATTGTTAGGACTGAAAGTCCTAGTGCGTTGAAAGTTGTATAACACATTTATAGGGCTTGAATTGTAATTAATTGAAAGTTGTTTTGTAAATGGGCCTCAAAGCCCATTAGGCCTAATACGGTTCATATTTAAAGTTTAACTTTACCTAGTTTTAGGTTAAGAGAATTATTGTTAGAAAAGTTAGTCGTAAGGTTTACATTAGCTGATCAGAAATTCTCTCTGTAAACCTAAACCCTTTATTGTTGAATCTAATCATATGACTAGCTATTGTGGTTTATTCATTGTTTATCATTGATTATTACTGCTGATAAATCGCACTGTTCTGGGATCTACATGATTATTCATAACTAACTATAAAGTGTTAATTACTCAGTGTTAATTGTTCATTATTTATTAATACATACCATTTTTAATAAGAAATTGATCCTTTTAGCAAGCTGAGGGTCAAGCCAAGAACACTTTGCAAACCAAGGATCAAGCCATAACATTTCGCAAGCCGTTTTTTTTAACTAAAAATAACCATAACAACATAAAACTAACTCTTATAGTAAATATAACACTAAATTAAAACAAATTAGTAAGAGTTGATTATTTATCAAGAATACACATAAACCCCCAAGTATAAACACTTTTTAACAAACTTTATCCCGAAAATAAGTGAAATAATATAAAATAATCAGTAATTAATGATCTGCGATATGTACAATGTTTTGCTAATCTACTTGTAGATGATGGAAACACTAAAATCCCTAGCAAACATAAAAGAGTTTTTCCTTTTCCACTCGTAATACCCTCCTTACAATTATTTTTAATAAAGATTAAGATTAAAAATTAAAGACAAATAAAATTTAATATTCAAGCCCAATGTTAAAAAGGAAAAAAAAATTCTAACAGACTGATGAACATCGATATCTTGAAAACTATATGGAAGATTACCAATATAAAAAAATCAAAATCCATGTATCTTGGTACACTCTTCTAGCATCAATGCAATAATATTCTAACATAACGTTTATCAAGTTCATGGATAAACAAACGAAAAGATAATACATATTTATGTTCTATGTATGCTTAAAAAACGGTACCTTATTATGTTCAACATATATATGCTTTCATCAAGAATTCATATGTCACTTAATCCACACAAAAAAAAAAGATTCATATGCCTACATGATTCCAACTTTAATGTGAATGTCTCCAATTGAAATTTATTTTGATTTCAAGAAGGGAAGATACGTTGTCTAGAAAGGAATCTAAAAACAAAATACTATACTTACATTAACAAAAACTCATACCATGATTTGTCTTCTTGAATGATGCCTCAATCAACAAAAAATGCAAATCATCTCTACAAAATTATAACCGCATAGAAAGGTAGAATTGAGAGATTAAGAGAATGATTATTAGAGAAGTATACCATGAGGAGAAGATAAAAAATTATAACCAAATAGAGAGGAATAATTGAGAGATTAAAATAACAATTATTAGAGAGGAGATGAACAGGTTGGACTAACATAAAATTACCAAGAAAACCTCATTGATAACAAAACATACATTTTTCATATAGGGACAAAAAAGTATTTACCAAATTAAACAATTAAAAAAATCAAAAAATTGAGAAAATTTCTAATAGCAATTCCTAAGCCATGAGGATGTCACATCATCACATTTGGGTTTTCTTTTATATATACTAGTGTTCGACATCGCGCAATGCGCGATGATCATATTTTATGTTAAAAAACAATTGCAAAAATTGTTTTTATCGACTATTTTCATAAATATCGTGTTCTAATAAAATTTGTTTGTCTTTCCAAAAAAAATTCATAAATATGGATATGTTGCAAATCTTTATACAACAATTTATTTTAGATAAAAAAAATGGTTTTGAGCATATTCAATTAATAGAGTTATGAAATATGTTGGATGTGTGATGAAAATAAGTAGTAATAATCATAGTTTAAATATTTATTATAACATTAATGAATGTTGTTAAAATAAATTAATACAAAAAACAACATAAAATTAAAAAATAAATCAAAATCACCAGCATAGTAGAAAATTTCGGATAACCAAGACTCGATACTACAATAAATAAAAATTATAAATATTTAAATTTTGAATAAATATCCTATATTTCTTTAAATAGAAACAACATTTATACAAATTCTATCAATAATTACAGATAAAATACATTATAAAATATTTATATTATGTTGAAGGATTATGTGTCATCATCAAAAGGAAGTGATTGACAGAATATTTTCTTAGTATTAGATTACCATAATGAATGTTTCATTGTCTTTGTAAACTCTTCCCTATTTAAAGGGCTTATGATTAATGAGAATTACATACTTATTCTCTTTGTCTTATTGTTATTCTCTCTATATTGATTGTTCTGTAACACGTTATCAGCACGTACGCTCAGTCAATTCACGGATAGATTTTTGGCTTCCAACTTCATCAATCAGTCTCGAACACTTCTATAATCCAAGTAAGAATTTTTCGACTTCTAACTCGAATACTGTTAGTATACTTGTTTTAAATCCACATAAATCTTCAAAACTAATACCATAAGAAATAAATATGGTCTTTACTTTCATCAGAATGGTATGACATAAGGCAAAAAAACCTATGTTTTGATGATATAATATAGACAATCTAGTATATTGATGATGTTGCTTTGTCATCTCATGATATCGTAATTGATGTATTGTTTTTGTATACTTACAAAATTTAAATATAAATTTATTTGCTTCTATTTAAATTTATGGTTAATATTTATATGATGACAATCAAATATGGTGATAAATATACATGACTATAAATATATGAATATATTTTTGTTTTTATTCTTGTATTAATCTGATTGAGTCTTAAATATAAAAGAGAACCCTTTTTTCTACCGATTGATTTATAAGGAGATAATATTTTATTGAAAAAAAGGCGATGAAATTCGATGTGTTCTTTTTAATTATTTTATTTCTTTTAGAAAAAAAGTCAACTCATGTCTCTAAACATAGTTATAAAATTATTTTTAAATTTTATGTTACACTTTCTAACTATGATTTTAATTTTATCAATTAATCAACATAAGTCATCTATTAATTATGATCTTTTTAAGATCTTTATTATTTTTTTAATTAAAAAGAAAAAATGAGATCTTTATTATTAGGAATTGATAGCTAAATATCTTTTACTTATTTTTATTTTTCTTTTAAATTGGTTGATTATTTCTTTTGGTATTTATATCTTTAAGATTGTAACCAATTATAAAATATATATATTTTTTACGTTTTTCTTTCCTAAATGTTATTTAATAAATTTATTGGTAGACTTGAAAAAAATTTACTTTTTTTTTAAAATCGTTTTTTTATACATGAACTCATTTGGCAACCATATATCTATATCTATACTATATTATAAAGCAGAGATAAAAAACTCTTAAATACAAATTATTAGGCACACGGTACCATCATTTTATGCAAGATTTTAAAAATCTTTTAATTTACAAGTATCAAAGCACAAAATACATATTACTACTACATGCTTCTAACACCCACCAATTTGGTATGTGTAGGATATTCCTTTTATGCAGACCTTTCCATGTATCACTATTAATTAATATATTATATTACTATAAATTTGTTTTAATTATATTATTAAATATGTAATTGGTTATTTTTTTTAGATGTCATTAAAATATATAAGATAATTAAGCCTAAATTAAACAAATTTATAAAAAAAACATTATCACTTTCTCAAAACCATCCAAGATCGTACTGTAAATCGACAAAAATAAATAAATAAAATGAAACATTAAAATCATGATATATCTCGCTGCATTGCGCGATGACGCTTCTAGTAGAATTATTAAAAGGATGATCATATTTGAATGAAAATATTTGAGTATTTAATTATCGTGTTTAAATATTTATTAATTTAATCGTGTATTACTTTTTGCATTGATTTATGTATACATTATTCAAATGTTTATTTAAGTGTTGATTTTTTAAGGATTTAGCATTTGAATTTGATCTCCCACATAATATATTTAATAAATATCTTAATTATAAGTTCCTACTTATAATTCCAATCATATAATTAAGTTTTTAGAAGTTACACTTCCAACCCCCATATATTTTGGTCTTTTACCAAAAGCTCCAAAAATATTAATAATATGTTAAAAGTTTGAATTTGACTTTATGTCAAAACCAATATTTATTTTTCTAAAATACTATTAAGGTATTAAAACACTGAAATTGGCTTCATATGCCAAACTTGTATTCATTTTGGCCTCATGCCAAAACCTCTATAATTAACAATGTTATCTTCAAAGTAAATAAATCGTAAAATATCGATTGGATTTTGTCAAACGGGTGTAAATAGCCCCAAGGTTTGTAGGGACTTAAAAAATTCTGTTAAGGCTAATTGTATGTTAAATAGAAGTTCAGGGTATAAACTGTCAAATATTCAAATTGTAAGCTTGTTGGGCCTAAAAGCCCATAAGCCCGTCAGGCCTGCGTGCCTAAGTATTTAAAGTTGTTTTCTATTTCATTTGTAAGGCGAGAAGTTCATAATTTCATTATTCAGTTTTCTAGTCATTAGGTTTACAAACCCTGATCAGAAATTCTCTCTGTAAACCTAAACCTTTGAAGTATTATCAATCATATGACTAGTTGTTGTGGCCTATAAACTGTTCATCTTTGATCATATTTACTTGCGATTGCACTGCACTGGGATCAACAATTGGTATCAGAGCAGAAAGGCAAAAAGGTTTGATCCTCAAAAAGGTTTGTCTGAAACCCTATAATCGATTATTGATATTAATTGCTTTATATGCTTATTGTGATTATCTGATTATTTGTTTAATCTACTTCTGCAAAGTTAAAGTTTTTTCTGTGTTCGATCGATTATTTTCTGGAAAATTAAAGTTCTTATCGATCGAATCTGGGAAATTTTTTTTTCTTTGTTTGTTATCGGTCTAAGGGTTCGCTTACTGTGTTTATCGATCTGTATGATCTTATCGCTTTCGGTCTATTTTTTTTTCTGAAAAAGGTGTTTCCGGTCGATTAGTGGTTGATTATATGTGTTACCTTCGATCGAAGGATCAAAGTCTATGTGTGGTTTTTGATCGCATCGATCGAATTGCTTTATGTTGAATTTATCGTGTTCTTCGGTCGATTGAAGTTTCTGGGTTTGATCTTGGTCGAATCCCAGAAATTCATCGTGTTCTTCGGTCAATTCTTAGTGTTTATCGGCCCTATTAGTTATTCGATCTTATCAGTGTATCGTATTTGATAGTCATTCGACCTGAGCCTTCGAACGGATACTTGTATTCCCCGGTCTTGCACCTTCGACCGGGTACTTGCTCAATCCGGTCTTACCATTCGACCGGGTACTTGTTACTCCGGTCTTACCATTCGACCGGGTACTTGTTACTCCGGTCTTACCATTCGACCGGGTACTTGCTACTCCGATCTTACCCTTCGACCGGGTACTTGCTTACTCCGGTCTTTCCTTCGACCGGTATCTTGCATATTCCGGTCTTTGCTTCGACCGGTACGGTTCATTCTCCGGTCTTACGTTTGACCGATATCCTGTTAGACCGTGTTCGTATGTTTCTGTGTTTCTTCAATTTATTAGTATATTTGGATCATCCTGCTTGCCTAACGATCATTACAGTGCTCTTAAGTTAAGAAGTAAAGATGAACTCAAGGGAAGCTTTAGTTATCGGTTCTGACCAAAAGCCCCCGGTGCTCTTTCGGGGAGAGTACCCTCAGTGGCATGACCGCTTTATGAACTTCATAGAAGCAAAATCCACCTATGAAGCAATATACAAATGCCTGACTGAGGGTCCACCAGATTGGCCAATGAAAGTGGTACCAGGAAACCCAGCTGAAGGAAGGCAAGAGCGACAGATTCGGAAATCTCTTGGTGATTTTACTAAGGAAGAAAAGGATATGTACGATGCAGAAAAGCTAGCAAAATCGTACCTTCTTCAAAGTCTACCAAATGACATCTATGCTTGTATAGATAGCTTCAAGGATTCATCGAAAAAGATGTGGGACCAAATAGAGAAGATGATGATGGGAAGCCACATCAACAACCAACTAAAGGTGACCAACTGTATCACCAGATATGATGGGTTTAAAGCAAGAAAAGGTGAAACGCTGACGGAAACCTACGAGAGGTTTAATATGCTTCTGAATGATCTTCAGAAGAATAAGATCACAAAGACGAACACGGAAAACAATATAAAGTTTATGAACAACTTACAGCCTGAGTGGAAACCGTTCGTCTCCCATATACGCCACACTCAGACCCTGGAGAAGCTGTACCTTCACGAACTCTATGAAATGTTGCTCCAGGACGAAGAGGAAGTGATGGAGCTTATTGGGAATCAGAAAGCAGAGGAAAAGCCAACAGCTGATCCATTAGCACTCGTATCTGAGAGAAGAGGCAAGTCCGTCAGCCGATCATCTGGAAAAGAGCCCGTGCTGAGTGATTCTGAACCTGAAGATCCCGATAGTGACTCGGATCCAGAACTTACCAAGATGAAAGAAGCGATGTTGTTTCTCATTCAAGCACTTCAGAAGAGGAAGTTTTTTAACAAGTCCTCAAACAAGCAAAGATTCTCTACTCGCCGTGATCATCGAGAAAAGTCTGAAGGTAAGAGACGCTTTGAAGATGGTAAGAAGTCTGACAAGAGAAATGAAGAAAAGCCGAAAGACGAGCCGATCAAATGCTACAACTGTGGTCGGTTAGGTCATTTCGCCAAGGATTGTCGCAAACCAGTTGTGCGCAACGCCGACTACTACCGAGCCAAACTGCTTCTTGCCAAAGAAAAGGAAGCCGGTAAAGCTCTAATGGCTGAAGACGATTACTGGTTGCAAGTGTCGGATGAAGAACCTGAAGATGCTGAAGCTCATTTGTGTTTCATGGGCAAACATTCATCACCGTCTGACACTGATGATGAAGATCGCAATGCTCCATGCCAGGTATGTGCCCCTTATCAAGAAGCTTTATTTGATCAGATGCAACTTTCAATGCACAAACTTGACTCTTACAAGCTACTCTTAAAAGAAAAAGAACAACTTCTCTCATCTCTAGAAAACCGTGTCACTAAACAGTCTGAATTTATGGAAAAACAAAGCTTAGAAATTTCTAGCTACCTGTGCACGATTTCTAATTTAAGAGAAGAGAATGAGAGTTGTTCAACAGAGTCACAAAAGCTAAAGACCAAAGTAAATGACCTGACCGATGAGCTACGTACGTCTGAGACCAAGAAAATTGATTTGATAACTCAAAATGTGGCTTACAAAAATGAGAACATAAGGTTATCTAATCAGTTAGAAGAGCTTGAAAAGAAACTCTATAAATTTGGTCAATCTGATCAAACGCTAAAGCTAATCGCACCGAAAGAACCCAAGTATGGAAATGCGGGTATCGGTTACGATAACCCTAATTATTTGAACAAGGCTTTAACCAAAGTTCCTACTTTATATGCATCTGAATTCTTTGGATTAGACAAAATCTTTCCAGAATATAAAATACAATGGGCCATACCCACTGAGGAGGAAGACTTGGAAGATAAGTTGAGAAGGGAAAACTCCGTTCTTACTAAAAGGACAGTTCCTTTTGTCTATGATTCTTTGAATGCTACTTATTATGATGACAAACCCCGTTCTCTGTCATCCGATTATTTTCACAGTTACTCTCAAGCTGAACTAGATGCTAAAACTGTTAAAACTGAGGACGAACCTCTAGCTCACAAAGTTTATGTTCCAACTCTGATTTTAGAAAAGAAACTTGTTCAACTAGAAGAATCGTTTGCACTAGAGAGGGAAAATTTTCAAAAGGAAAAACAAGTTCTTTTATCCCAAATTGAGTGTCTCAGTTCCAACAAAAAGGAAACTATGTCTGATGAGGAAAAAGAATATTTCCAGACAGAAATAAAGAAGTTAAACTCACAACCGGCTGCTATGGCAGCAGATCATCTGAAAGAGCAACTTCACAAGGCTGACCCTCAAGCTCAGCCTTCCATTCTCCAAAGTGAGAAATCTCATCTGTCTGAAAACTCTTATCCTTCCTCTGACACATCTTCCTGCAAAGCTTTTATGGGTGACTCGTCACCAATCATTTCAAATAGAGGAAAAGAGCCTCAAGTTTTTGAATCGGATCAGTGTTCTGATTGTAAAAATGCTTCCGCATATGATCTGCTCTCAACAAACTCTTCCGCTGTCCTGAAATCCTCAAGTGATAAGGTCCTTTCAGATGAGGAACTAGAATTTTCCGCATTCTTGAATTCTGAGGTGTGTTTAGATAGTGATTTGAGCCAATTTGATTTTAATCCTTCTCTACCTAGCCATGTTGATTTTATAAATGAGTCCTGTGAGCCTCCGGTTAAATTTTATAAGGGTGAATGTTCCACATCTGCCCCACAAAAACCTTCTGTGAACAATTCTTCAAAATCTTCAAAGTCTAAATCTAAAAAGCGTTCACAGAAGAAGAAAAAGACCGGTCGCTCTCAAAGGTCACAATCTTCAATTTTCAAATCCTCTGACTATGGGTTTAACGGCATTTCAGATACGTGTGGTCGGCGGAAAGAAGTGAAATATGCTTGGGTAGCTAAGAAGTCAAAAGAGAGCACGACAACATCAGAATTAGTTGATCCTGTCTTAAAGTCTAGAAAGAACAATAACAATCATGATGTTTTTAAATATAAACCTTTAGTTGAATGTAATGGAACTCTTCCTTTAAAAGTTTATTCAATTCCGCAATTACTTCAACTGTCTCATGATTGTCTGTGTTGCTCTTATTGTGGATCAAATGATTTTGTTGATAGTCGTTATGCATCTGATTGGTTTGGCTCATATCATATTGCTCATAATCATTCTCATTGTGATGTTTCTCGTGATAGACAAAGACCCAAATCTAAACGGGTCTCTAAGTCGGGTGTTAAATCTAACCCCAAAGGACCCATTTACGAATGGGTACCTAAAAAGAAATAACATGTTTTGTAGGACGGTCATGTGTGGTATCTAGATTCAGGCTGCTCCAAGCACATGACCGGAAGAAGGGAGCTTCTCACAAACTTCACCGAGAGGTTTTGTAGGAATGTACGGTTCGGGAATGATCACTACTCTCCCATCAGGGGTTACGGGGATATTGTCAAATATAACATCACGATCAAGAAAGTCTCCTATGTCGAAGGTCTTGGTCACAATCTCTTCAGTATCGGTCAATTCTGCGACAAGGATCTCGAGGTTACTTTCAAGGCTAAAAGGTGCAGCGTTCGGACTGAAGATGGAAAAGAAATCCTTGTTGGAACGCGACGCACTAACCTTTATACAATTGACCTCTCGTCCTTGAAACCCGACAAAGATGTCTGTTTGTTGTCCAAAGCATCTGCTGAACAAAGCTGGCTATGGCATCGTCGTCTCTCGCACTTGAACTTCAAGAATATCAACAAGTTGGTGCTCGGTGGACATGTCAAGGGTATGCCAGATCTAAAGTTTGCAAAAGATCATCTGTGCGCTGCCTGCGAAAAGGGCAAGATGAAGAAGGCGTCCCACAAGCCTAAAGTCGTTCCTAGTACTTCTCGGTCCCTTGAGCTAATCCACATGGACTTATGTGGACCGATGCGTGTTCAAAGCATTAATCACAAGAAGTATGTCCTGGTGATGGTTGACGATTTTTCTCGTTACACTTGGGTCCGATTTCTCCGTTCAAAGGACGAAACTCCCGAGTTGATAATCTCACTTCTGAAGAGCATTCAAGTCAGTCTCAACCAAGTAGTTCAGACCATCAGGACGGACAACGGCACTGAGTTCAAGAATCAAATGCTCACCGGTTATCTCACTTCAGTGGGTATCTCACATACTTTCTCAGCTGCTCGTACTCCTCAGCAGAACGGGGTGGTAGAGCGTCGGAACAGAACTCTTGTTGAAGCAGCGCGCACGATGTTATCTCACTCCAAGCTACCACTATTTCTTTGGGCAGAATCCGTTGCTACCGCTTGCTACACTCAAAATTGGTCTATCATCAAAAAGCGGTTCAACAAGACACCGTACGAGATCATCAACAAGCGCGTCCCGAACATCAACTACTTTCATGCTTTCGGATGTACCTACTTTGTCTTAAATGATAAGGATGATCTTGGAAAATTCAGCCCCAAAGCGGATGAAGGAGTGTTTATCGGCTACTCCCAGCAAGCCAAAGCCTACCGAGTCTACAATAAACGGACGAAGACCGTCGTTGAGAGCGTAAACGTGACTTTTGACGAGGCCGCTGATATGGCTTCTGAACATCTCAGTTCAGAACCCGTGCTTACTGGTGTGTTAGCTTCTGGACAATTCTGTTCAGAAGCTACACAATCTCCAGTCGATCCAAATCAAGCGTTCACGTCAAGAGCACATCTTTCTGATTTGGATTTGCTGTTTGAATTCTTTTATGATGATTTGTTCAACTCTAAGCCTAATGCTTCACTTTGCAACAGGGATGTTGTTCAAGCACCAGAAGTGACACAGGTCACTGGTCCTTCCGTCGATGGTGGACCATCTTCTTCTGAAGTTCCGCCCTCAACTGCAAATGAACCAGAATTACAAAGTTCGAGTGATCCTTCTCCGATCGAGAATGTACCTGCTTCTTCACCGGAACAAGTAGGATCTTCTGAAGTAACCCCTGCTGACGGTGCCCCTGAAGTTCCCGATCCGGCAGTCCCGGATTTTGCTACGTCTGCTTCATCTACTGAGTCGACCTCTGCTTTTATCTCGACTCCAACGAAGGAACTCACACCTCACAGGCCGTCATCACTCGAAGCAGTTCAAGACCTACCCCCCAGTGGTTATGTGGATGCTGACACTTCTCACCAGACATATCAACCTCATCCACACACCACCAAGTGGACTCGAGCTCACCCCCTTCATCAGATCATCGGTGATCCCTCCACACCAGTTCAGACTCGATCCGCCACCGCGAACGACTGCTTATTTTCCTTGTTCCTCAGCCGTATCGAACCTTCCACCGTCTCTGAAGCGCTGAATGATCTGGACTGGGTAATCGCTATGCAAGAGGAACTCAACCAATTTGAGAGCCTCAAAGTATGGCGCCTAGTTCCCCGACCTAAGAACTAGACGGTGATAAGGACAAAATGGATTTTTAAGAACAAGAAGGACGAAAACGGCATCATTGTTAGGAACAAAGCGCGTCTAGTGGCTAAAGGATATCGCCAGCAAGAAGGAATTGATTACGATGAGACGTTCGCACCGGTTGCCCGCATTGAAGCGATCCGCATGTTCCTCGCCTACGCCGCTCACAAGAATTTCATCGTCTTCCAAATGGACGTGAAATCCGCGTTCCTCAACGGTGTTCTCAAGGAGGAAGTGTATGTCTCGCAACCCGAAGGCTTCGTGAGTTCTGAAAATCCGAATTACGTCTATTTTCTTAACAAGGCCCTATACGGTCTTAAGCAAGCGCCACGAGCCTGGTATGATGCACTCTCATCCTTCTTAGTTAAGTCTGGCTTCTCTAAAGGTAAAATTGACACTACTTTATTCATTAAAAGAGAGAAGAAAGATATCATTCTTGTACAAATTTATGTTGATGACATAATCTTTGGCTCCACAAACCCCAAGTATTGTCAGAACTTTTCTGCCTTAATGAGTAAACATTTTCAAATGAGCATGATGGGGCAAATGAATTTTTTCCTGGGTCTTCAAGTAAAACAATTACAAACAAGAATTTTCATTAATCAATCTAAGTACATCTCGGATATTCTTCGGAAATACCAGATGGAAAAATCTTCACCTATGAAAACCCCCATGTCCACTACTCTCAAGCTTCACTCTGATCCTGACGGTAAGGAAGTGAATGCTACTATTTATAGAGGCATGATTGGCTCTCTGATGTACTTGACGGCTAGCCGGCCTGACATTATGTTCTCAACATTCTTGTGTGCAAGATTTCAGTCAAAACCTAAAGAGTCTCACTTAGCTGCGGTTAAGCGAATTTTTCGATATTTAAAAGGTACTGCTGATCTTGGTTTGTGGTACCCAAAAGAGACAGGTTTTGAATTGACAGCCTACTCGGACGCTGACCATGCTGGAAACATGCTGGACCGGAAGAGCACGTCCGGTCATGTTCAGTTTTTGGGCGATCGTCTTGTAAGCTGGGCTTCCAAGAAGCAAAACTGCGTGTCCACCTCCACCGCCGAGGCGGAGTATGTAGCAGCCGCCAGTTGCTGCTCACAAGTCATCTGGATGCGAACCCAACTCAAAGACTATGGTTTTAACTACTCAAGGATCCCCATCTACTGCGACTCGAAGAGCGCGATAGCCATATCAAGCAATCCCGTCCAGCACACGAAGACGAAGCACATTGATGTGCGTTACCATTTTATAAAAGATCACGTCGAAAAAGGTACTATCGAACTCTATTTTGTTAATTCAGAGCATCAGTTAGCAGACCTGTTTACCAAAGCCTTGGACGAAAAACAATTTAATTACCTTGTGTCCAAGCTAGGTATGCTAAATCTGAAAGTTTGATCCGTTCGCAGCTCTCTACGAGTTTCTTTCAATAACGAATGACTGTGACAACTGCACCAGTGACTTGTCTCTGGTTGCTATTATCCACACTCCTTGGTTATTGCATTTTACTCGTTCAATTCTGTGTCAGTTACGAACTTCTGTATCAACAAAGTAGATTTCGTGTGTTTCTCGTTTCTCTTGTGTTCTGGTTTTTGTTTTCGTGGTGTTTTTCGTGAGTTTTGTGCAGTTCATACGGATGTTCCCTGAAAGGAGTCTGTGGTTTGTGATGGATCTTCACACCGATAATGTGTTCAGGGGGAGCACTATCGTCAGATGGTTGGTAAGTCTCACGAGTCCTCCATTCGAGGGGGAGCAGGTAAGTGGATTCTGTGTTTGGACCTCCTCATGGTAATCATTCGAGGGGGAGTTAAGTCTCGTGCGTATTTCAAATTTTTTAGGGGGAGCTTTTATTTTTTTCCTTCGTTTTTTTTTATTCCATAGGTTTCTTAATTTTTTTTCCCTTAGGATTTTTTTTAGGTTTATTTTATTATCGAAAAGTACAAAAATATTTTGTCATTTGTTTCATAAATTAAAATACAAAAATATTTCTTTTTCTTAAAGTTTTTTTGTTGTTTTGGTTTGATTTGTTTTTTGTTTGGTCCCGACCCAAAGTTACCCCGGCCCACTCTCGCCCGGCCCCGACCCAAGCCCAAGCCTAATTCGGGGGTTTAAATACCCCGATCGAAACCACGTCCCTCATTTACCACTTCGATCGATTCCATATCTCTCTCTCACCTTCGACCGCATCGCTATCCTTTCGACCGACTCATCTCCAATTCGACCGAACTCGAGTTTATCGACGTCTTCTTCGATCGACCAGGTAGTTTTTCATCGATTATTGGGTGTTTCCATCGTCTATCGATCGACTTGCCATCGATTATAGCCGATTTTGTGTCCATCGGCGTCGACTCCGACATCTGTGTGTCCCCGGGGTTTGAGTAGTTGACGGTTCGTCTTCTCCGGGGGTTTCCTCCGATCTAGGGTTACTCCCCGGTCGAAAGAACCTCCGATCGAATGATTCAACCGGTCGAATGCTTAATCCGGTCGAATGACTTCCGGTCATATGGCTTATCCGATCGAACTTTATCCGGTCTTAGGTGACCTCCGGTCGAAGACCATAACCGGTCGAACTCTTATCCGGTGGTTTAACCACCGGTCGAATACTTCAGCCGGTCGAATGTGTATCGGTCAAATGTCTTTCTCCGGTCGAATGGTCTCACCGGTCGAATGGTAACCCCGGTCGAAGACCACAACCGGTCTTAGGAGACCCCCGGTGGAAACCATATCCGGTCTAAGATCTTATCCGGTCGAATCCTGGTGTATGGTTCTAATGAGCTTATAGTTATACATATTCATATGTGTGTCTATGATGTGAATTTGGTGGTTCTCTGTGTTGGTTTTTCACTATCTTAAATGGGTGTAGTTCTATGCGCCTTAGTGACTGACCCTAATTCACGAATGAGGGTTTGTTCTTCCACTATTTTAGAGTTAGTATCCGTTGTGGTTTAAATCATGGTTGTATAACTCCAACGGCTATCATATTTTCCCACACCTGCGTACTAATCGACTATTTCTTCACAGGTACAATGGCACAAAACCAACCACCAGCGATTGATCCAATCGCCGATGCGGAACTGATTCCCGAGGATCAGTTCCTCCCTCTTACAGCCAATAACTACCATCTCGATGTAACCCAACCTGCTATTCAATATCAGGTCATCATCGAGATACTTATGGGGCATCCAATCTCTTATGCTCTTACGGAGACTGCGACCGTTCCAGTCCTATACTTACAGCAGTTTTGGCACTCTCTCCGTGCTTTAGAGGCCGATGGCGAATTCCACCTTGAAGGTCGGATAGATCATACACCAGTGCTTCTCACGTGTGATCTCTTCCGACAATTCCTTCGTTTACCGACCGCCGGATCCGTTCCAGGCAGGAATAGCTTCGACCCGATGGTTTCTGATGCTACACTGTGCACCGACCTCATCTCCTTAGGATACGGCGCAGATCTTCGCATTCCATCGACCTTCAACCGCAAGTACCTCTCGACTATATGGTACACGATGTTCACTTACATAAATCGGTGCCTTTCGGCAATAACGAAAGGTATTGATCAGACGAGTGCCCCTTTTCTTCGCATATTTCACGCGGTGGCCTTCAATCGCCACATGGATTTTGTCGATTTCCTTTGGTTTGAACTCGTTCAGAGAGTTCGGTCTACAGCATCTCGACGACAGAATTTTATTCCATTCCTGAGGTTCTTACAGATTGTCATCCGGAACTTCATGAACCTGTATCCCGAGATACAACGCCGTTCTACGCACCCGACATGCCCACATCATCCGACACGCAAGATACCTTCCCGCGCTGATCCAGAAGGTATTGTTGCCCGACAAATCCCAGTCGGGTTACTAGACTATGCTCGTCCTACGACACTGAGTGTGATAGCTTATAGGCACACACACAACATTCCAGCTCCTATGGACCGGCAGGACCTGCCTAGGGAGCACGACCTGAGCGACGTGAGGGTCCGGGTCCACGATCGAGAGGCGGGAGCGTCCGGATAGCTGGGGCCTCCGGACAGGGTGTGTCGAGAGAAATAATCGTGAGGGGAACAGGCGTGGGCAATGCCGTTGGAACGAGCCAGGCTAGTTCTTCTAGACAACCATCTTCGCCGACGCAAATAGAGACTCAAACGTCAGAAGAGACAACCGATTCTGAAGCCCTTCATGTTCAGTCCTCTTCTGTCGCTGCTACTGAGGACACAACAGAGCATTCCACCTCGGAGGAAACTTCAGGCCAACCCGAATCTGAGGCCACCGCGTCTGACGCATCGGCATCAGCAGGGTCATCTGACTCTGATGGTGACGGTGATCAACCCCCCAATGAGCCACCTATTGGAGAGACAAGGAGAGCGGAGGGAGAAACAGTCGAAAAAGTTGTAGCGAGCAGAGTGTGGGAAGGACGAATGAAGACTCGTCATGAGCATACACGTGTGACGGGACAATCCTCAACGGTTGTATCCCCCCTAGCCACATCTAGCCAGGTAGCCACATCTACTATCCAGTCTCATGTGTTGGGACAGGGTATTGAAGGAGCCGCCGTGGACCTAGCGGCGCATTTGCACACCCCACCAAGCCACTCCACCATCTCTCAACAGATGGTGGTTTCACATTCTCACGGGGATTTAGCACATCCGCTATCGGACTCTCACTTGGAGGGTGCCGATATTGAAACAAGAGAACAGTTGCCCCCGTTCTCGACATCTTTGCATGCACGGAGTCTAGAGCCTTTTGCTATACCTGCCATTCCTAGGACACAGATTACATTTTCGGCTATCGCCGGTCGCCTAAATGGCCCGGCCGGAACATCTATAGTAATACCGTCTTCGGAAGGTTTACGAGGATTGGGTGGAAGTCCTACCACAGCTATCATTACGCCAGCTGTGAGCGTAGGCGGCTCGACTTCAACAGTCGTAGCTCAAACTGGAAGTCTAAGTGACCCAGGAGTTACCCCTTCTGAGTCTGTCTCAAGGGAATACCTGGACGGCGCCCTAAAGGCTGTCCAATCTATGATGAGGGAAGAGGTGGACAACCTCAAACGTATGATCAAAGGCAAAGGTCCCGCGACTGAGCCTGAGCCCACACCTATTCCACCTTCCCTACCATCTACGGATCTTTCTATCCCTGAGCTTAAATCCATTCTACTTGCCAAACTACTGGCCCAATCTCTAACAGAACCCACCCAGGATGCCGATTTGTTATCACTGCTTCGTTCTCAAACATCCACACCTACCCCATCAACTCCCCAGCCTTTTGTCTCTACTGAAGTCTTCCAAATCCAACAAGACATGCTTCAGTCACTTCAGCAAACCGTAGCTGTTTTGACTGAACGTCTATCAGCAGTGGAGGATACCTGCCGAAGCCAGGCAGAACGGCTCAAGCGCCGACATGATGATCAGGATGATCCTGATCACCATGAGGGGGAGAAGCGCCAACGCCTAACTGAGCCGGAGACACATATGGTGGAATTAGGTCAGCTTGAACAGGGTTCCGGTTCCGGTACAAGAACAGAGGGACGGAGACAGGAACAGGAACGGGAACAGGTGACAGACTTGGTACTATACGACTATCCGACGGTTGAAAAGCCTGAGGAATTTGAAGATGGTTCTCCGATAGTTCCTGAAGAGTGGGCAATAATCTTAGATCCGTATGAAGTGGCGGACACGACAGAAGAATGTGCTAATACTGAAAGAGCTCTGGTGGTTATGCAAGAAGAAATTGATGAAATCATGCATCCAGATGATCAGTTATCTGTCGTAGTTCCATTGTTGACTTATCCGGCTAATCACCCTGACTTCTCTTCTACAGTTTTTCCCGAGAGATCTCCTCCAACTTCACCAGTTAGAGAACCAGTACGTACTCCTCCAGTTCGTCCATCCAAGTGGGAAAGAGTCAGAATAAAAGTTCCTTTCCTCGAAGAAAGCCAGAAGAAGATCTTTGCCCACTGGATCAGAAAGTATGATGAAGTTGTTCTCCATGGTCTACAGTCAGTGAAAAACATAGAAAAACAGCGTGAGCTTGTGTTCGTGTACAGAAAGTTCCAGCGCAAGTACTCCAAGACGAAGCTCAGGATTGTATCAGTTGATAGGATTATACCTACCTACTTCATGAAGGTTAAGTATACGGACTTCATGGTTACCAGAGAAGATGGTCAACAATACTGTTTTTCTGATGCTGATTTTCCATGTCTGCAGCCACAAGATCTGCTGTTCATACTACGTGACTTAAAGACCAGAACCGTCAGACCCGGGGAAGTCATTGATGCACTTGAAACCGTGAAGAGATACATGAAGTGCGCAATGAAACTTGCTTCGGTGGAAGATTTTTAGATTGGGTTAGAAAGCGATCAGCCGAAGATTAATCTGCTCAAGCCTGATCTGAGTGTTCCGTCTGATGCTCTAAGCGTACATGCATTCACAGTTATAAAGATTCCAGAGTTTGGTATGTCATACGTGAACAACAAAGGTATTCTACGATTTATCCGATTCGATCAGATTGCCAGATTCTGTGATGGTACATTGATGCTGCTGAAAGACAAGTTGAAGCGTGCGCTGAGTCAAGATGAAAAAGGAGTTCAGGTACTGGATTCTACATACAAATCGCTTGTTCTTAAAGCACTGAGAGTTATCGAAGAACGACTGGAGTACAGAACGCAAATCTGATATTTCGAGATCAGTTTTGGGTTTCAGAAGATATATGTTCCTAACTGGCGCGAGTTTCAACTTCTATTTAAAGGGGGAGATTGTTAGGGATAATTGTATGTTAAATAGAAGTTCAGGGTATAAACTGTCAAATATTCAAGTTGTAAGCTTGTTGGGCCTAAAAGCCCATAAGCCCGTCAGGCCTGCGTGCCTAAGTATTTAAAGTTGTTTTCTATTTCATTTGTAAGGCGAGAAGTTCATAATTTCATTATTCAGTTTTCTAGTCATTAGGTTTACAAACCCTGATCAGAAATTCTCTCTGTAAACCTAAACCTTTGAAGTATTATCAATCATATGACTAGTTGTTGTGGCCTATAAACTGTTCATCTTTGATCATATTTACTTGTGATTGCACTGCACTGGGATCAACAAATTCATGTGATTCCCCTACTACCTGGAAATCCAATAGATTGAGTGATTTCTTTTCGCAAATTGAAATATTAATGAAATATTATCAACAAAATGTAATCATACATACTCCAATATTATTATGATGATGAAATTTCATACATAATATAATGATTATAGATCGTGATTCATTGTTTTAGAAAACCATACGTTATCCCTTATATACGTAAATGGTTGAAACAACCCATCCGTGATTCAATGTCCTAAACTCAAAAGAACTTGAGTACAAATATGAATGTCCAATGTAAAAACTACTTTTGTCGAAAAGATACAAGAATATATACCTAAAGTCCATCATCTCCCTATTGACCCTAAAACCAACCTTCTAATAAGGTACAAACATCATGTTTTGAGACGTAGGAATACCTTTACTAGAAACCCCCAAAGAACTGTAGGATTCCCCGAAAGGGAGAATTGAGAGTACTCATGAATATGTACTTCCGGAACTAATCATACAGCGGAATGAAACCCACTTACTCGATTACAAAAAGGTAACTGATCTCAACAAAGAAATGTTATATCCAAAATGCGTCTCAATCTCTGTGGCAAGGAACTCACAGAAGATGACATGATTTATAACATTATTTCCACATTTCATATATCAGTAAATATTAATGAACCAATATAAGTTGTAACGCAATCTTTAGACAAACTCATCAACCTACTGCAAGTGGTTGAGAGACACAACAAGGTTCTTTCAAATAACAACATCAGATATGTCGGGACAAAGAAAATTCCCGAGATCAATAATGAAAGTGTTAGAGGTGGAACAACTCCAAAGCATAGTGAGTGAAAGACAATTTCTCACATGTGGCATCTATGTAACACGTGGACAAAACCGTGGAAAGGGTCAGGGTCATGACAATAGTTGGAAGGATTTTCCAATCCTTGGAGCAGAGATGCAACTACTGCTAGTTGATATTGGATAGTCAAAGAAGAAATACATTAATCTCTAGTTCTTTTGAGAAAGGAACAAATTGAAAATAAACTATAGTATATTAATTTAATATTGATTAAGCATATGCTTCCTTGAAATTTGTGTTAAGCATAAAATTAATATACACACTCAAATTGATAACCATTATAGATGTAAAGAAATACATCAAAGGCAAATACAAAACCCTCAATATTATCCGTTTCGTGTAGAAATGTATCGAGGAGAACTTGAGTTTTTGTAGGACATTTCACACAATCTAAAGAGATTGACTAACATTTTTTTTAATTTATCCAATCAAAATACTTAGACGGTGTACTGTCATTTTCTTGTTGGTACAAGATTAATAGTCATTAAAGCACTATATTAATGAAAACCCTGTTAAGATATTCATATCAACTAGAAATCATATTATAAGAATGAAATTGAGTATATGTACATCAACTCTAATGATATGAAAGGAACATATATTAGAGAAATTAATGTGTCAAATTAGTGGATTATCTAGGTCACTAAATCATATTTTGTCACTAATAAAGAATTCTTGGACAATGACACATATATGTTTCACATGGGACACCATGGTCATGATATAGTGATCCATGTTTGCAAAATACACATAAACACATTCTCTTTCGAGTGAAAGGCAAAAATGAGGCAAATTGCAAATGTTGACTTCTGCAGCATAAGAAGCAACACCATTATCATAATATGCCCTCTCGAATACCTAAAACTTTTGTATACCCTGATCTTTATCCAAGACAGGAATGAGACCATCCTAAAGCCAATGACATAATACTAAAATATTCCATTCTTACAACGAATACAAAATGATATTTATGGACATAAACAACCAGAATGCGGGCCATTAAAGTACTTTATGGTTCTGGTTTCGACACGATGAATGTATGTCATATTATTGTCCACATGAAATGTTGCAGTCCTAATTGTTGAATCATAAATTGTATTCAAGATTAAAGTTAAATTAGGAGGTCTAATTTGTAATTAATTGATAGTTATTTGTTATTGGGCCTCAAGCCCATTAGGCCTTAGTCGGCTTAGTATAAATAGGTTTTAATTAATTATGTTTTAGGGTGAATCCTCTCATAATTCTCATAATCCTAATTATCAAAGAGAGGTCATACATTATCTCTGTAATCGCATCAAGGTACCAAGAACACACAACTGGTTTTTATTGATTAATCAAGGGATCGTGGTATGTTATTCTGATTTATTATCTTTTGATCTTTATCGTGTTGTGTGATTGTTATCAACTAGTAATCTGGGTTTACCACTAGCACTAGCTATACGTTTAACGGCTCACCACCCTGATTATCTCATCAAGTCTACATGACTTGGAATGCTAGAGAATTTACATCATAGGATTTGATGATTATTGCATATGTATTGGGATCAATGTAGAGTTTCCTATAGCCTATATGTATATCTAAAATGGTCTCGTAGAAGTTGTCATCAAAAGAATATAGATGGTAGCCAAGACATTAGTTATGCGCACCGATTTACTTACATGTGTTTGGGGTTATGCAATACTATACGCAACTTTACTTCTTCATTTTAAGACCTATTACTAGCTAACCAGTCTCATTTGTACCAGTTGGTAACTGGATATAAGTCTGATATTTTACATTTACGCATGTTTGGTTGGTGCAATATAACTGCCAATTGCGCCCCCACAGCGCACCAAAATGGGTCTTTAAAATTATTAAGTATATTTTTTGGATATGAATCTCCAAATATTATTCGCTAATTAGAATCCTTGACGGGTGATCTTTTTACCGCTAGATTTGCGGATTGTCACTTTGATGAGACAGTCTTCCCGTCGTTAGGGGGAGATAGGAAAAAGGATTTTCCGTAGGAACGACAGGAAGTGTCATTGAATATTCCCACTCTGTCTCATGTTGATCCCCAACTTCATAATGTAAAGTTGAATTCAAACGAATCAGACTCGATACTTGATACGTTTAATGTTATTCCAGAAGTGACAATATCACATATACGAGCTGCAAATATACTCGCAAGGTTAAAGTCCCCAAACAAGGGCACAACGTTGCTGGAAAGTGAGTTGCAATCACACATGGTGGAGGTGTGGTTGAGGTCGTAGCTCCCAAATGGAAATGGGGGAAGCTACTTGGTTCGATAGATACACATCTAAAGGAAGAGAAGAGTAAGGCACAACTATTTGTCATCAATACATAAACCTCTCATGAGATTGTCTTTGATTAAACTATGTCTATGAATCATTACTGGAGGACGCTCCAAAGTTAATATTGATTCCAGAGATCAAAGAAATCTCAAATGAATTATGAGAGTTCATATGAGTCAATGGACAGATCATACATACTCATTGATGATATATTTCGCATATATTGTTGCTTCTGAGGTGATAGAGCATTTTGACATCGAACCATGCTCAGTTGAAAAATATCAACAAAGAGCAAATTGGCCTAAATAAGCAATCCAGAAGAATCATATTATTTGACAAATGAACATGTCTTTGCTGCGGAAGTATCTACTCGTTACGGAATCTCAGGTGTCAAAGTGTGGATTTCATATAGTCAAAAAGAAAAGGGACGTGCTATATCTAAAACGTACGAAATATAGTAAATATCGTAAAGGCAGATGTAGTAGGGGTTTGGTAGTGTTAACTCACCAAGTGTAAAGCCTGTAAGACATAGATAAATCATTTGTCGTAAAGCGTAATGAGAATAATTAAGTAATAATGTATGAGACTCCCTTTGGTACAAAGTTTCTCACAACGCCCTGGCTTGACCACGAGAAGACTTACTCTCCCATGATGGACGTTATAACGTTCTGCTAATTAATTAGCCTAGTAGTTTCCGAATGACTGGAAATGCAGCTCATAAATGTGGCTACCACATATCTCTACGGGGATCTATATTTAGAGATATATAAAAGTGCTTGATGATATTACATTACCAAAATCAAGTAACTCTAAACCATGAAATGTGTTTGCAATAAAATTAAAACGCTCACTTTATAAATTAAAGCAATCTATACGGTGTGGTATACCCGCCTAAGTGAATACTTGATTGAGAAATGGTATATAAGAACGATGAACTGTGTCTTTGCGTATTTATTTAGGAAAACTAGTTCCAGATCTTCAAAGTAGCTTTATATGTCGATGTTATGAACATAATAGACACTCTTGATGAACTAAGAGAAACCACAAGCTACTTGAAATCTAAATTTGAGATGGAAAATATTGGGAAAACTTGGTTTTGTCTAACTATTTGAGCTAGGACCCCGAGTTTGTGAAATATTAATTCACCGATCGCATATGTCTAGAAAATAATCAGGCAATTTAATATGGACAAAGCGCATCCAGCTAGCACTCTCATGATCAGTCAAAGTGTTGGATATAAGGAAATATCCATTTCTTCTAAAGGATGATGACGAAAAAGTGTTGGGGAGATGGAATTCCCTATCTAAGTACAATATGCACATTATCGTACTTATCACAATACACTTGACCGTATATTGTATTTCTCAGTGAACTTGTTAGCTAGATTTAGCTCAGCGCCAATGTAACATCATTGGAATGGTATCGAATTAATCTTTTGAAACCATTGACATAGGCTTATACTTTCCCCATAGAAAGAAAAATGGGATTGATAATGAAACTTCAATACCTACTTAGAATGTAAGCAACAAAGTACTAGCTCTTATAGAAAAATACCAAACAATATCTTGGTATGTCTTTGTTGATATTAGGTATGTGTCTGATCCATACAAAGGTTGTTCCCAAACTTTATAGGGAATTACCACGGTGAACACTCCAATTGCTTGGAAGTAAGCTAAGCTAACCCTTGTAACTACCTCCTTGAACGATTCCAAGAATATTACTCTCCATGAGACTGTTCAAGAAATGTATATGATTAAGGACTGGCATTACACATATTAGAGGAGCTAGTAATTTTGAGTTCAACCACTATCCTACATGCATATATGGAAATAATGAATCATGTATCGAATAAATGAAAGTAAGATACATCAAGGGTGATAACACAAAGCATATTCTGCTTAAGTTTCTATACAATCAGTAGTAACAAACTCTCCTCTAGATTCAAGAGAATCAAGTAAGATGTCAGGAGAATGTAACATATTTTACCAAATAATTACCTAAAACCATATTTTGGAAACATGTAGAAAGTATTAAAATGCCAATGCTTTCAAACTCTCGTGATTTATGTACGAATCAGGGGGTAGTAGACAAAAGGGGGAGTCTACCATACATGTGACTTTGGTATGTTGTGCTATTTTCTTCACCCAAGGTTTTATTTTTCCCACTGGGTTTTATTCCTTGGTGCAAAGTTTTAGTGAGGCAACAATTTATAAATCATCTTGTTTTATAAACCCCTTGATTGACGTATAAATCAAGAAATATAATAAACTAAAGAAATTGTTTATTGGTGCCTTGTACTCTTTCCTTCATCCAAAGTTTTTATTTTTTCCATTGGGTTTTGTTTCTTTGGCGTAAGGTTTTAATGAGGCAAGAACTATGCACCATCACTCATTTGACTCGGCACAAGGGAGAGTGTTGAAGGATTATGTGTCATCATCAAAAGGAAGTGATTGACAGGATATTTTCTTAGTATTAGATTACCATAATGAATGTTTCCTTTTCTTTGTAAACTCCTCCCTATTTAAAGGGCTTATGATTAATGAGAATTACAGACTTATTCTCTTTGTCTTATTGTTATTCTCTCTATATTGATTGTTCTGTAACACGTTATCAGCACGTACGCTCAGTCAATTCACGGACAGATTTTTGGCTACCAACTTCATCAATCAGTCTCGAATATTGTTAGTATACTTGTTTTAAATCCACATAAAGAAAGAAAGGAAAACAAATGGTTAGTAACATAAATAAAGGAAAATAAAAAGTTAATTTACATAAATTGCAATAAGTTGAATGATTAATTAAAATAAATAATGGAAAATGAATAGTTAATAACATAAAAAAGGGAAAACAAATAGTTAATAACATAAGTTGTAAGTGTGTAAAATTACTAAAAAGACCCTCATTCTTAATGAAAATTTAATTTACATATGGAGACGGAAAAGTCTTAAACATATTCGCATAGGTAGGTGCATGATAGCATGACATAGTAAAAGAAAGTTTACCTAAATAACGTAGTTTGTGAAAAGCATAAAGGAGGACTTTTTAATCTCTATGTTTTTTAGGATAGAGAATGTTGTTGATGTAAGTTCTGTCGGGATCGAATTCTCAACAAGAATTATGAATACTCAGAAACAATATTAAAGAAGTTGCGGAAAAACACTTTAATATTCAATAAACAGAAAAACAATGAAACAGTGAATCACAATCAACTTGTAAACTTTACTTAATGATTCAAGTTACAAGCTTTTCACTCACAACCTCAATCTTGAAGAACAGACTCTTTCAAGACGAATTCTACTTCTCTAGAATTAGGAACGATGCCTTGAGGTTGATTTTCTCTAGAACAAAAACTCAGAATTAATTTAACTATTCTAAACAATTCTATACATATACTGAAAATAAAGATAATTACAAAACTTAAAAAGATCTTCAAAATAATCTTCATAATTATCTCCAAGCTTTCCATGTTTATCTCCAGACGCAATCTCTTCAGCATTATCTTCACATTATCTTAGAAGCAGCATTAATCACCTTGATCACCTTGGAAGCATTAACTGAGTCTTGGCAGCACTAACTACTAAGCAGCACTAACCACTAGCAGCACTAACTACTAAGCAGCACTAACCACTAGCAATACTAACTAGCTAAGCAGTACTAACTTTGTTCAAGCAGCACTAACTTTAACTAGCAGTATTAATTCTACTAGAAGTAGTAATACCTAGCAGTATTAACTTTGAAATCCTCTGGCAGTACTAACTCTGAACTAGCAGCATTAATGACTTGGTTACATCTTCAGTTCCCAACAATCTCCCCCTAACTTGACTTTTAGAAAGAGAAGTCAAGTTCTTCAGATGCTTCCAAAACTTTCATTGATCCAGTCCCATGTTAGGATCCAGTCCCATGCTCTGATTGATAGTTCTCTGAATTAGATACTTTGCCATTTCTGAATTTGGTGCATAACCCAACTTCTTCTTTAACATGGCATGAAGCTTTAGACGTGTGTGATTGTAGACCCTATCCACCAAGTAATATTCCATGTGAAAAGTATCCAAGGCCAATTCATAGACTCCACTCCTTTCATACATAGTCTATCCTCTAACAGTTTTAAACACATCTCTGATTAAATGCTTTACTGCTTCTGGATTGAATAACATGCACAAATACTCCATAACCAGCTTCACAATTGGTAACCCTGGAGCTTTCAACTGATCTGCATGTAACTTCATACCAACTTCATACATCTCCTCTGAAGGCATGACATGTTACCTGTCATGTGCCTAGAGCAACCACTATCCACATGCCAGATGCTCTTCCCCTTAAGCTGTTGGTTGCCCTGCACATAAGATAAATCAGTTAGTATTGATTAGGAACCCAAGCCAAAGTGGTCTTGGGTACCCCTTTCTCATCAAAATATTTACATTCCCTCTTGACAAGATTTTTAAACTTTGACTCCTCATTGCTGGAGTACTTTGTCACAATAATGGGTTTGAATGCACTTTTGCTAGAAGCAGTACTGGTTTTAGAAGTACTAACTGCATTAGCAGTACTTGCATGCTTAGCAGTACTAACCTTGTTAGAAGTAGTAACTGTGTTAGCAGCAGTAACTGTGTTAGCAGTAGTAACCTTTGAAGAAGTACTAACAGTGTTAGAAGCATTAATATTCTCAGCAGTACTAGCACTGATAGCAGCAGTATTGCTACTGGCAGCACTATCCCTGTCAGCAGTACTATTTGATGTAGCAGTACTAACAGTTTTAGTGCTTCTAGGCACCCACAATTTAATACTCTCTTTTAAAACCTTTTTCTTCATTTGGCCTTTGGTTTCAACAGATTTCTTAGCCACATGTCTCTTTCCAGCCTTCCTATAACCAACAGGTTTTTGCACAAATCTTTGAAAGTTCATCTTTTGGTTGATAGGGTTAAAGAAACAGTATTTAGCCAAATGATTCAACTTGCCACATATGAAACAAGGTTTTGGTCTGATTATTTTTCTCAGATCAACTCCTTGTTTCTGAGCCCATTGATTATTCCAGTTTCTTTGATTACCTCTCTTTGTACCAGAATTTAGGCTCTCAGTTTTATTGCAAGCACACTGTTTACAAGAGCCAGGATTCACAACAGTGGTCTGTTTGTAATGGACCTTGTTGGCCTTTCCTTTGGTCTTCTCTATCTCTTTATACTTGACCCAAGTTTTTCCACATCCCTCATTGGTGATAATGTTGTTTTCTAAGGGTATCTCTTTACTCACAGCATTGTTCCTATTCTCATTGGCTTCTTTCTCAGTCATATCCTCAACAACCACCTCATCCAATGGATCTATCTTAAATGCTTCCTTAGACAAGTTCTTTTTCTCCTTGGTCTCTAACAAGTCTGATGTAGGAGGGATGTAGTTGTTGTTGTAAGGAGGGGGTGTGTTGTTGTATCCAACACCAGGCTTCATCTTATCATGAATCTGAGCCTTTAGAAGAGAATCCATTGCTTTTGAAGCATATGAAAACTTTTCTATATCAAGCTTAACCTTAGATAGTTCTTCTTTCAACTTATCATTCTCTTCTTTGGACTTAGACAGTTTGGTCTCTAACTCATTCTTTTCCCACTTCCAGTAGTTTGTGTCATAAGAGTGTTGAAGTTCATTGGCTTGGAAGCCTTTGATTTGTTCTTCAAACCTCTCAACTATCAACACATAATCTCTTCTATCCTTTTCTAATCTTTTGAGGTCATCACACATGTTTTGGTTATGATCCCTGTACCTTTTGACAGTGTCTATGCAAGATTGAGTACAAAGATTAGAAATTACCTCAGAGGGGAGATCAGACACCTCTGCCATAAGAGCTTGATTCTGAATGGCTTCCTCAGCTTGGTCACTCCAGTCAAACCCCATTCCTTGTTGAGAAACAAGGGCTTGAGCAGAGTTCTTGTTTTGATTGTAGCCTTCATTCTGAGCTTGTTGATGGTTCTTATTTGGCACACCACTTCTGCACTCTCTAGCAAAGTGTCCCTTCATGTGGCACTTATAGCATTCCACCTTTGTTTTGTCAAAACCAGCTCCATCTTCTCTTCTTTGAGAGAAGTTGTTCCTCCCAGTTCTTTTAATAAACTTCTTCACCCTCATAGATAACATGGCCATCTGCCATTTAATGTCCATCTCCTCCAGATCATCAGGGTGAAGTTGTTCCAGATCATCACTAATCAAGGAGTTGTTGCTGTGACTGGACAAAAAGGCTTCAAAGACAGTTTCAGTGCCTTTTTCTGAATTCACCCCACTAGCAGCACTAACTGCTTCAGGGTTAGCAGTAGTATCAGTGGATGCTGATAGAAGTGCAGCATTATGAATATACCCAGTGGGCTTCTTCTTAGCTTCTACCTCTGATTCAAAAACTCTTAGATCATTATACAGATCATCCAGTTCCTTCTCTTCCAGATTGTCACTCTGTCTATATGAGACAGTGTACATAGTCCATTCATCCCCAAGAGATCTGAGGAACTTCCTGTTGATATCATCTTGCTCCATCTTCACTCCAACAGTAGCCAGTTCACCAATAAGCTTGTTGAACCTTTCAAAAGTTTGAGTCATAGACTCATTCTTTGATGAAGTGAAGTTCTCATACAGCTGCTTCAGAACATCCCTTTGATTTCTTTTGGTGCTCTTTGTTCCAGCAAATCTTTTCTCTAGAGCATTCCAGAGAATCTGAGCATCTGTGCAGTTGCAGAATTGATGCTGATATTCATTGGGGATAGCCAAGAGCAGAGTGCTCAAGGCCTTCATCTCTGTCTGCCGGATCTTCCTCTCACCATCTGTCTTTGGTGGAGATCTTTTCCCATCTGGTCCAATCTGACCTTCAGTAAAGGGGCCATTTTCAATGACATCCCACATTGAGTAGTCAGTGAGGAGAATGTATTGCCTGATTCTGATCTTCCACATGTCAAACTCATTGGGTTTGAGCATTGGAACCTTAGAGACAAGAGTACTGTTTGATTCTGCAAAGTTTTTCATGATGAATGAATGAATGTTTCTGAGAGAACAGGCTCTGATACCACTTGTCAGGATCGAATTCTCAACAAGAATTATGAATACTCAGAAACAATATTAAAGAAGTTGCGGAAAAACACTTTAATATTCAATAAACAGAAAAACAATGAAACAGTGAATCACAATCAACTTGTAAACTTTACTTAATGATTCAAGTTACAAGCTTTTCACTCACAACCTCAATCTTGAAGAACAGACTCTTTCAAGACGAATTCTACTTCTCTAGAATTAGGAACGATGCCTTGAGGTTGATTTTCTCTAGAACAAAAACTCAGAATTAATTTAACTATTCTAAACAATTCTATACATATACTGAAAATAAAGATAATTACAAAACTTAAAAAGATCTTCAAAATAATCTTCATAATTATCTCCAAGCTTTCCATGTTTATCTCCAGACGCAATCTCTTCAGCATTATCTTCACATTATCTTAGAAGCAACATTAATCACCTTGATCACCTTGGAAGCATTAACTGAGTCTTGGCAGCACTAACTACTAAGCAGCACTAACCACTAGCAGCACTAACTACTAAGCAGCACTAACCACTAGCAGTACTAACTAGTTAAGCAGTACTAACTTTGTTCAAGCAGCACTAACTTTGACTAGCAGTATTAATTCTACTAGAAGTAGTAATACCTAGCAGTATTAACTTTGAAATCCTCTGGCAGTACTAACTCTGAACTAGCAGCATTAATGACTTGGTTACATCTTCAGTTCCCAACAAGTTCAAACCGAAAAAAGCACTCGAATATTTAGAGAAATAGTTTGTTTTCGTGTGTAGAAACAAATATAGGGATCAAAATTATAACAACCGAGAGAAAATGGCACAAGATATAAACACTACTAGAAAATTGTGAAATACCGACGGCAATTACCGACAGCAAAAAATAGTCGGTATTTACCGACGGCAAACCGATGGCCCACCAACGGTATCTTTTTAATTTTATTTTTTATTTATTTTTAATAAGTCGTCGGAAAATCGTCGGAAAAATTGGTGATATACCGACGGCTTACCGACGGTTGGTTTTTTCATTTTATTTTATATTTATTTTTAATAGGTAAATACCGTCGGAAACCGTCGGTAACTGGAACCGTCGGTAAGTTGTCGGTAGTTGTCGTCGGAAAACCATCGCTAAATATTACCGACCAGCTTTTTACCAACGGTCACTCCCGTCGATAAACCGTCGCTAAAGCCTTTTTCTGACGGTTTACCGACTGTTTCAGCCGTCGGTAATACGATTAATTTTAGTAGTGAAAGTTATCATTCTCGGCAAAATTTCACCGTGCTAATCTTCGACTATGAAGTAGTCCTGGTTGAACTTAGGTGTGTGTAAATGTTAGTCGGTTGTTTCTTGATAACAATGATGCCAAAACTAAATGAAGAAAAGGAGATTGAAAAATAAAGAGATGGAGAGATCAAAATTATAACAACCGATAGGAAAGGGCATAAAAATAAAAATTACCATTCTCGACAAAATTTCACCATACTAATCTTCCGCTATGAAGGAGTCCTAGTTGAACTTGGGTGCATGTGAATGTTTTCAAGAACATAATTGATTGAATCTTGATACTAATTATACCAAAACCTAAATGGAGAGGAAGAAATTGAGAAAAAAAGGGAGAGATGAAGAGTTGGAAAAAGTAAATCAATTACAATAATACAATAAAAAGAATGTCTATCAAGAAGTTGTTTTGGAAGCTAGTTTTAAGTTGAATGTTTATCAAGAAGTTGAATAGTGTAGGAGGTTAAACTTAAGGTTGATGCAAAATTACCAAAACATCCCATTTGTTATGAAACACACAATTTGCTTATATGGGCATAAAAGTCTTTAACTTAATTAGTATTTTAAAAAAGTTGAAAAATGAGAAAAAAGATAAAGGAGATCCTAGCCTCTAGAAGATGTCCCCTCATCAAGCATGGGTTTTACTTTAATATATATAGATAGATAGATAGATAGATAGATAGATAGATAGATAGATAGATATAGATAGATAGATTAGCATGTTGCATGAAAACAAAATGAGAAACACTAATCCATGTCATACAACTATCAACAAGATTTCAAATATTATTTAAAATAAAATTTTCTTTATTTGTAGATGTTATGCATGTTAAATGCTTTCAAGGAGTTATGTTTCCAATTCAAATACAAAATCATGAAACTCACTAAGTTGTATGGTTGACTAGTTGTATACATCCTACAAGCAGAAATCAGGTTTAGACAAGGGAAAGGTGTTGAACAACTATAGATATTATTATTATTATTCTGTTAGATTGAGAACTATGCATTGTTGATCAATATATTTTTAGCTTGGTATAGAACAAGTTATATATGTTGCATTTCTATTTTCTTGTTGATTTGTAAGACTTCTAAGTTGTTTTAGGAGTCGTTTACCAAACACTTAACGGGTACATGCTTACTAGCAAGAGCACCACCCTTACTTACCTTATCCTGTAACATCCTTGCCTATCAAAACGGATCGTTGGTGTGTGTTATTTACCCGGTAAGTAAGAGTCTTCACCCTCACTTATTGGGTAAGATTCTCTGTCCTTGTTATACCTCTTACCGGATAAGATTCTAAGTCTTTGTCATGTTTACCCCGAAGGTAAGTAACATCCAACAAGCGTTTATTCAGTAAGTGTTTGGTAATGGTCCCTTAGCTTCGGATGTTTTGGTATCAACTTAATTGAGGTACTATGTTTGTGGCTGAGATGACTATAAGGTGCGTATAATATATCAATTTTATGAAAATGAGGATGTTACACTTTATATAATAACAATTTTTTATCTAATAAGTTTTTAAAAAGCACAAAAGTAACGGATTCACTACAAAAAACCAAAGCTATAGCAACGACAAAAGTCGTCGCTAAAGGTTAACAACTCGTCGCAATAGACCTATAGCAACGATTGTCATCGCTATAGATGTCGTTGTTGAAAGTTTGTTGCTGCATCTTTATTGAGGCAATATAAGTTGTCGTTATACTTCACTAATTACAGAGACGTGATTTTCGTCGCTACAAGTTGTCGCTAAAAGTAAAAATATTTTTTTAAATAATTTTATTTATTTTAAAATTAAATTATTTTATTTTTTACCGTAGTCTATAGCAACAAAAACTCGTCGCTAAAGGTTTCAACTTATTTTTATATAAAAATATATATGATAACCTTTAGCGACGACTCATCGTCGCTATATATATATATATATATATATATATATATATATACACATACATATATATATACATTATTTTTCATACCTACCATTTTTTAGTAAATATATTTATAATCAATACTGATTTTCATTGCAAATGAATTTAATGTAACATAAAAACTAAAGCTAATAAATCAAAAGATTCAAATAAACATAAAAAAAAGTATTTAACGTCTAACAATACGTGCTAAACTAGGTAATGTATCTAGTCATCGGCTAAATCCGGCTCATCCTCACCACTATCAGTCTGTTGCGGTTGTTGTGATGGTGGTTGTCGCGGCGGTGGCAAACTGATTGGGGTTACCTCATGCATTGGTGGGAGGGTGACTTCAGGATTAACTCTCATAAATGACTCAAATAGAGCCTGCTGGTTCAAATTAATCCTATTAGCATTTTCATTGCCCTGGTCTACCAAATCTTGAACCTCCTCAGTCGTGTACACTCCTGGTGGTGTCACGGTAGAATGGAATTGTGAAGCGAAAAGAGAAGTTGCAACACCCTTCAACTTGCGTCCTCGTCCTGTGTTGTGACCATGACTTTCACCCAATACTTTTGAGACAATTTCTGTCTCGTTTACAGTAGACGTGGAGGACAACCCTTGTGTCTATGATTCTTGTTCTGCAAGCATCTAATCCTGTATATTGTTTTAAAAGAAAAAAAATAGTAAACCAAAAGTAAATACAATTGATTAATAGAATGTGAAATAATTACTTACATAATCCTTCTCAGCAAGATCATTTACCCATTCACCTGTTTTCTTACGGTGCATGTCAGCCCAGAAATTAATCAAGCCTGGTAATTCTTGTGTTTGGGGATCTCTCTGTGAAAAACCAAAATAACTAAAACCAATAGAAATGAAAAAGAAATAATATTTATCAGATAGTTTCGAAGTCAAAACTTTTACCTTCTTATAACGTGCAGCAACATATGATGTTGAACCATGAAGACTCGGGTATTTTGTATGCGCCCTATTCTCAGAATTTACTTGTGAGCGGTTCTGATACTTCGCCTATATAGGGTTGGGTTCTTGTGAGAAGTTGAGTTAATGGTGAGAAGCGTGAGAAGTGGTTATCGACCGTTGGATGAGAAATGGACGCACATTAGGATGAGATGCATCGAGATAAGATGCACCGAGATGCACCATATCAATTCCCTTCTAAGCCACAACTCATGGGAGGTCGGGCTTGAGATTAAAAAAGATCAACGGTTAAGATCCACTTCTCACGCTTCTCACCGTTAACTCAGCTTCTCACACGATCCTTCGCCTATATATATTGTAGTAAGTTGTATTAGAATGTATTGGGTAATACTAGTTGTAAAAGGTAGTATTAGGTTTTGTTGGGTTGTAATTGGTAATACGTGATTACGTTAGAATATAATAGGTTGTATTAAGTGGTAATGATTGTAATGGGTCTTATTGGGTTGTACTTGGTCGTAAAGAGTTGTATAGAGTTTTTGTTGGGTTGTAATAGATTTTTGGTGGTAATGCGGTGTATTGGTTAGTGAAGGGTTCTAATAGGTCGTTTTGGCTGATAATGAGTTGTAAATGATCATTAGGTCGCATTGGTAATAGGTTGTCTTCATTTATGTTGAGTTGCAGTGGATCGTATTGTGTGGAAATGGGTTATATTGGGTTCTATTAAGTGATAATAGCTATATCAGGTCATATATATTGTTTTATTGGATTGTAAATGGGTCTTATAGGGTTATGTTGGGTAATAATGGGTAGCATTTGGTCCTATTGGTTTGTAATGGGTCATATTGGACTATGTTGATTGTAATGAGTAGTAATTTATCGTATAAGGATTACATCGTTGTAATTGGAAGGTTACGGTGAATTTCCAAAATTCATTCAAATTTTCGTTCTAATTGTTTACAAAAAGGACAAAATAGAAATACTATATAAATTGAAATTTTTTTCTATTTATTATTAATTTATATTTAATAATTAAATATCATTCCAAAAGTAATGATTATCTGATGGGCCATTTACCCAAATTTTACTCGGTAAGCACTTATTGATAAGATCAAACTTTCACTTCACTTATTGCGTAGGGTTCTAATCTATTAGAAGAATTATTGTATGCAACATTTTAATCTTTATTGGGTAAGAGTCATCACTTTTACTTACCGACTAAAACTCTCGATCTTTGTCATCCCTCTTACTAGGAAAACTCTCGGGGGATGTTTGGTTCACGGAATGGAATTTGATGGAATTAGAATCCATCAAAGAAATTTGACTTTAAAAGAATTGGAATGAAATTTGACGATAGTTAAATTGGATGTAAATGTTATTTTTTTCTTTCTAAAACAAAATTATAAATTATGCAAAAATTTCTATTTTCATTCTTATTGTTTTGAAATTATGATTTTTATTCCTATGGTTTGTAATTCATTACTTTTTTCGTTCTTATGATTTAAATTTTATTGTTTTTTAATCATTATATATGGTTTACAATTCATTTCTATTTTAGTCCTTTATGCTTAAAAATAGTGATTGCTCTCATGGACGGAAAAAAAATGAATTACAAACCATAGGAACCAAAACCAAAATTTCAACAACAGGGACAAAGTCTGTAAATTTTAACAAAATACAGGGACAAAAAACGTAATTTACTCAAATATATATATATATATATATATATATATATATATATATATATATATATATATATATTGGCATAAATCATTTATTTATTTTGTTTAAATTAGAAGCATACTCTCACAATGCAGCGAGATACATCACAATTTTAATGTTTCATTTTATTTTTTGTTTTTTTGTTGATTTACAGTACGATTTTGGATGGTTTTGAGAAAGTGATAAAATATTTTTTTATAAATTTTTTTAATTTAGGCTTAATAATATAATGTTTTTTATATAAAAAAATTAACTATTTTGTTAGAATTCAATGATTATCTTATATATTTTAATGACATCTAGAAAAAATAACCAATTACATATTTAATAATACTAGAAGCGTACTCACGCAATGCAGCGAGATACATCACGATTTTAATGTTTCATTTATTTTTTGTTTTTTTGTCGATTTACAGTACGATTTTGGATGGTTTTGAGAAAGTGATAATGTTTTTTTTTTATAAATTCGTTTAATTTAGACTTAATAATATAATTTTTTTTAGATAAAAAAAATCAAGTATTTTGTTAGAATTCAATGATTATCTTATATATTTTAATGACATCTAGAAAAAATAATCAATTACATATTTAATAATATAATTAAAATAAATTTATAATAATATAATATATTAAATAAAAGTGATTCATGGAAAGGTCTGCATAAAAGGAATGTTATGCACATACCAAATTGGTGGGTGTTAGAAAACTGCAGTAGTAATATATATTTTGTGCTTTGATACTTGTAAATTAAGAGATTTTTAAAATCTTACATAAAATGATGGTACTTTGTGCCTAATAATTTGTATTTAAGATTTTTTTATCCGTGCTTTATAATATAGTAAGTATAGATAATTAAAACAAATTTATAATAATATAATATATTAATTAATAATGATACATGGAAAGGTCTGCATAAAAGGAAGGTTATGTACATACCAAATTGGTGGGTGTTAGAAGCCTGCAGTAGTAATATATATCTTGTGCTATGAAACTTGTAAATTAAGATATTTTTAAAATCTTGCATAAAATGATGGTACTTTGTGCCTAATAATTTGTATTTAAGAGTTTTTTATCCGTACTTTATAATACTAGAAGTGTACTCGCGCAATGCAGCTAGATACATCACGATTTTAATGTTTCATTTTATTTTCTGTTTTTTGTCGATTTACATTACGATTTTGGATGGTTGTGAGAGAGTGATAATGATTTTTTTATATAAATTTGTTTAATTTAGACTTAAT
Source organism: Arctium minus (assembly GCA_954870635.1). Lineage (NCBI taxonomy): Eukaryota > Viridiplantae > Streptophyta > Magnoliopsida > Asterales > Asteraceae > Arctium > Arctium minus. Next base: position 52,660,260 of record OX941084.1, read on the forward strand.
AATATAATGTAATTTATTTTGTTTTAATAATATAATTTTTTTTTATAAAATATTATGTAAGATTTTTTAATTATATTTTAGATTTTTTATATCTAAAATATGTTGGGAGTTATTTTAGGGGAGTTAAAGTGGGAAATGATTTTAGGGGAGTTAAAATGGTTAGAGATAATGATTGAAAATTAATGAATAGCATTAAATGTAGTACATACAGCTTTTATGACTGTTTTTTAAGTAATTAGCATTAAATAGCGGTACATTAAGCTTTAAGACTTGTTTTTAAGAGTTTTTTATACCATCTTTATAATATAGTATAGATAGTATAGATATAGATATAGATTAGAGATAGAAAAAAATATTCGCTTGAGGGGAAAAAAGCCTGCAGTGGATAATATATTTTCTTAATCTCAAGTATTTGGATTATTTTAAAAACGGTTAATTATTGACTAATATATTATTAATTAAAAAATATTGATCCTGTACTCCATTTTTAAATCGATCAGTTTTTTAATTTTAGGATTTGAATTTTTTTGTATATAATATATATGTATTTTAATATTTTTATTGATTATTTTTAAACATATTTTTTATTTCTATAAATTTACTAAATATCTATATCGACCACATGTCGTTTCTATAAATTACAAGTTTATTAATTACATTTTAATAAAAAAATCTATTTTTTTTTTATTTTATTCAAACAAATTATTAAATACCTATAGCGACTATATGTCATATCCATAGACTGGAAGTGTACTTTTTGTCTTTTTCTATTATAAAATCAAAATTTTCTTATCAGTTTCCTTTTTCTTGATGAAAAAACACATTTTTCTGGAAAAAAATTCTAAAAAATTCATTAAATACCTATAGCGATGACAAGTTGTCCCTATAGCTCGTCAAAATTTGCTGCCAATTGTTTCATCGAAATTTTGATTTAGAGTGAATTGTGGATTTGGTCCATATGGTTTTGTGATTTATTTGACTATGGTCCTCATTCTATGTTTATTGTGGATATAGTCCATGTGGTATGTAATATATTGTGGCTAGGGTCCCTAAACACTAACATCATTAACTTTGAATGGTTAAAAACATCATGTGTCTTGCACACTATGGGTATAATAGTCATTTTATTTTTTCCTTTCAATTTATTTTATACACCTTTAAAACAAACAATACTAAATTGTGGATTTGGTCCCTATGCATCATTCATCATTTTTAAAACACATTTATCATTTCTCTTAATTTTTTTTCATCCAATCTTTATTGTCAAAGTACCAGAAAAATTAATTTGTTAAAATGCAAAAAAAAAAAAATACTTGCATTTAAAAATAACAATTGTTTGAACTCAACACTACATCCTAAAAAAGACAACCTATCAAAATAACAATTGTTTGAAACCAATATTACATCCCCAAAAAGACAACCCATCAAATGACAATTGTTTTATATCAACATTTATGTAGTAGTTGTTGGCACCGGTTTTATTTATTTTCTTGATGACATCTAAGTGACTTGAGTAGGAAGTACATTAATCTTTTTCATAAAATACGTAGACTATTTGGAAATTTGATATAATCATCTGCATTTTGGAGATCCAAACTTCATTATATAGTGCATTAGATATTAAATTGCTAATTGAAAGGGTATGTATCCCCTGTAAGTGTCAAGTGACTTGGTGTGTAATTCAAGTATGACTATTTAGAGCATCTCTACCCACAATACCAAATTTAACATCAAAAATACCAAATTTGATGGGTCCATCAACATAAAAAAAAAATCCAACTCCAATCCAACTCTAAAAAACATCAAATATATATTAAATGTATATATAATTTACTTAATATAAATATGTTAATTTTAAAAACAAATTATTAATGTTAAAATGTTAATTTTGGTATAAATAAATTTTGATAGGCGGTTTAACGGTCGGTTAGAGATGCTCTTATGACACTATTGTTTTTTCTTCAACCTCCTATGTCATAATATATTTGTGTCTATAAATGTCAACTGACATGCATATAAGCCTTTTCCCATATCATGTTTTCCAAATGGTCTATGCATTTTATGAAAATGATTAATATACTTCCTATTCAAGTCACTTAGATGTCGTCCAGAAAATAAACAAAACTGTTGCCAACAATTACTACATAAATGTTGATATAAAACAATTGTCATTTTGATGGGTTGTCTTTTTGGGGATGTAATATTGGTTTCAAACAATTGTTATTTTGATAGGTTGTCTTTTTTTAAGATGTAGTGTTGGGTCAAAACAATTGTTATTTTTAAATGCAAGTATTTTTTTTTTTTGCACTTTAACAACTTAGTTTTTCTTATACTTTGACAATGAAGATTGGATGAAAAAAAAAATTAAGAGAGATGATAAATATGTTTTAAAGACGATGAGTGATGCATAGGGACCAAATCCACAATTTAGTAGTGTTTGTTTTAAAGGTGTATAGAATAAATTGAAAGGGAAAAGTAAAATAACTATTATACCCATAGTGTGCAAGACACATGATGCATTTAATCCTTCAAAGTTAATGATGTTAGTGTTTAGGGACCCTAACCACAATATATTGCATACCACAGGGACTATATCCACAATAAACATAGAATGAGGATCATGATCAAAGAAATCACAAAACCACAGGGACCAAATCCACAATTCACTCTTTGATTTATAACAATGATATGTCATTGCTATAAATTACCGGTTTATTAGCTAATTTTTAAAAACAATTATATAATATTTACAAAGACGACATTTCGTCTCTATAGGGTACCAATTTATCAATTGCTTTTTAATTAGAAAATCAACAAAAAAAAGTAAAGTGCGAAATAAATTATTAAATACCTACAGCGACGACATGTCGTCGCTATAACCCTCCAAAAAATTTCGTCCTGACACTATTTTTTCCCACCAAAATTTTCACCCTAAGTTTCATCTACAGCAACAACCTTCTCGTCTCAAGAAATCCAACAAACATTAGAGAAAATTTTCACCTTTTAGCAACTAATAGTCGTCGTCATAGATATTTACAGCTACAAACCAAAAATCGTCGTTGTAGCCATCGTTGTTGTAGTTATCATTTCTTGTAGTGATTATATGTAATCCGAAAAATTTTCCATGATTTGAATATACCAAAGTTCTGTCTTTTTAAGTGTTTTAATCATGGAACGCAAACATGTTTCAACATCTCAAGTAGAGAAATTGGATATTACATGTGTTTGAAATTTTAAAAACATTACAAAAAAGTTTGAGGTTTTTTTAAACCTGACAAGATATGACTGATAAATAATGGGGAAAAGTGAAAGAAAATGATACAAAAGGGGTAGAAAAGTGAAAAAGAAAAAGGTCATGGACTTAATGGAAACACCTCTTTATTAGTGGAATACACAATGGTGTGATTGTGTGAATGTTCCTTGGAATGTTACTTTTAGAAAAATAGATAATTCATCATTTTACTTGCATTATTTAATAAAATTTATAAATTAAATATTTACATGCTTAACAAAATAATAATATAATTGATAAAACTATAATAATCTATACTATCTATACTATATTATAAAATACGGATAAAAAACTCTTAAATACAAATTATTAGGCACAAGGTACCATCATTTTATGTAAGATTTTAAAAATCTCTTAGTTTACAAATATCAAAACACAAGATACATATTACTACCGCAAACTTCTAACACCCACCAATTTGGTATGTACTGGGCCTTCCTTTTATGCAAACATTTCCATGTATCACTATTAATTAATATATTATATTACTATAATTTTGTTTTGATTATATTATTAAATATGTAATTGGTTATTTTGCATAGTTTGTACAAATTGTTTGGGTTGCAAAAGAAACGCACCCTATATATATATATATATATATATATATATATATATATATATATATAGGAGTAGGTTCATTTCAGAAATGCTAAAAATATGATAAATAAATAAATGATCATAGCCCTTTATTTAGTCATTGCGGCTTTGATCGTGAAGCACCGGATAATTCCTTGTGTGGTATGTAGAAGATAGAGAGGTAGTTTCGTACGCGGGACGAGTTCATATATGAACTTGTATGATTCACATATGAATTATATGTTCATATATGAACCGGTGTAATTCACATATGAACTATTTTAACTGATTCATATATGAACTATACGCTCATATATGAATCAGTTAATTAGTTCAATATGAATCACAAAAGTTGATATATGAATCTGTTAATTAGTTCAACTGATTCACATATGAACCAACAGTTAATTAGTTCATATGTGAATCAGTTAATTGGTTCAACTGATTCACATATTTGAGTCAGTTTTTATGGGATGGTTATTTCCCATTTGTAACTAGTTGAGACATTAGGCCCTTGAAAGGAAACTTGGTACGGTTATGTGAGACCGGATTCTAGCCATGGACCGTAAATGTAATCATAGTGGACGAGTATGATTAGGATCATTGGGTGCCCTCCCCCACATCTGAGTACGAGCCGGCAAGTTCGTGACCTTGATCCTAATACAATGAGCTCAATAACTTGGAAAGTGTCCTACTTTTGTGTTCCGCCACTAACCATGGAAATCGGATCTCCCCTGTTACCGAATGGTGTTGTTTTGGGTATTTAGTTTTATCCATGTTTTCGGTGACGTTTTAAGTATGAGTATTCTCCATAAGTTATAATTTTGGGGCTTGAGTTTTACTCATATTTCGATCGTTTGGATAATAAAGTTTTATCCGAATTTCAATATTTGAGCATTTATCATTATTCACGTTTTGTGTGGGTATTGGGTTTTGAATTCATATTTGAAAGAATGTTTTGTATTGAAGTTTTTATTATGAAGATAGTGGGTTTTGGGAAAGGTGTTACTTTCATATTTTGTACATTCCTTTTTAGAAACTGTGATTTATAAAAAAAACATTTTTCAGTTTACCGTCTCTTATAAATGTGAAAACTTTTGAGCTCACTAGGAGTCAAGTCTAACCCTTTTTATTTTTCGGCATGTGCACCAGGTCATTGTTGGGAATGATACTAGGGACACCATCAAGAGTTGAGTGCTAGTTAGACGCACGAGAAGGATATAGCTAATGGGTGATGTTTTCCGCACATTTGGAGATAACATTTGTTGATGGGTTTAGTAACACCCGACCTTTATTTAGTCTTTATTTGTTGAGGTCAAATCTAGAATTCCATTTGAGGTATTTCAAGTTTTGATTTGTAGGAAGAAATTTTATCCTTTATTTGATGTAATGTTGAAAATTTTAAATTAGTTCCTTGTTGATCCAAACTCTCTCAGTAATTTGATAACGACCCTCTTCTATACTTAGTGAAAATTACGTTTTAATATGTATTAGTGTTTCACCATCAGCGATCAGACTGAGTCTGTTCAGTTATCGCTGATAGTCTTTCTTATAAACATTTCTATGTATTAGTGTTTCACTATCAGTGATTAGACTGAGTCTGTTCAGTTATCACTGAGTTTCTGATGTAAACAGTAACGTAATCCCTGAAGACAAGTCTCGCGTCAACATATGTTCATAGCTGAATCGAAGACGAAGCTGCTGAACAAAGAGAAGTCTACTAGTGACCTGATGCGGATATCAGTGAAGCAAAGACAACTCTACATATACGCGAAGGAACATGATGAAAAGCTTCAGCGATTGCTGAACCTCTTTATCTCTGAAAGAAGAGATATTCAGCGATCAAAAGATCACAAAGCTTATGTCTCAAGTTTCCTTTTGTCTATCCTTGCACAAACTAGTACTATGTGTCAGAACGGACATGTCTCTGCCACCATACGTACAACAACTCTGTCAACTACACTGTTCATGACCCGGCCGAAAGCATGTCTCCCAAAAGTCAGACTCCCAAAGCCAATCTATGAATGCCACGTGTAAAGTGCCCTGCCATGCATTTAATGCATAGGGTATAAATAGGAAGCTCACCCCTTCATCTGAAGGTGTGCTCAATCCTTGAACTCCATATAGAAACCCTTGTTTTCTATATCTCTTAATCCCCCATTCTCTGATTTTCTTGTGCAATCATCTTAGTGTTTCTTAAGTTTGTTTAGATTAAGTCTGTCTTAATCTTATTCCGCAACAAACTTGTAAATTGTATTTTGATTTATCAATAAACAATTTATTAAACTTTAATTTCTGTGTTTGTATTCAACCCCCCCCCTTCTACAAACTTGTTAAGCACCTTCGGGACCAACAAGTGGTATCAGAGCAGTTTGTTTAATCTAATAAACAAGATCTTGCTGTATACTCTTCCTTGCTATTCTAAAATGGCACTAAACACAAACACAAACTACTATGATAATGGTTCACTTTCTAAACCTCCTCGATTTAGCAGAGATAACTTTTCTCTATGGAAAAATCGAATGATGCTATTTCTTGAAGGTGCAGATCCTACTATACCTGAATATATAGAAAACGGACCCTATGAACCTGTTAGAATTATAGTTGCGATTCCCGCTAATGCCACCACTGAAGCTGTCCCTGAACGATATGTCGTTAAGGAAATAAGACAGTGGAATGATGAAGATAAAAAGAAGGTAGGCATAGATGCAAGAGCAAAGACCATTATCTCAATGGCTCTGCCTGATGAAGTTTTCCATTCCATCATGCATCTGAAAACTTCTAAAGAAATGTGGGAAACCATATGTGTTCAATATGAGGGCACCACTGAAATTCAAGAGACTCGAAAGATTAACTTGGTAAGACAGTATGAAAGTTTTATCGCTGGTAAGAATGAATCTCTTTCTGACATTCATCGGCGGTTTAACTGCCTAATCATTGACCTAAGAACTGTTGGAAGGACCTATTCTAATTCTGAGGTCCTAACAAAATTCTTGGAAAGTCTTCCTGAAAGCTGGGACAGTTATTCAATATGTCTTAAGCTGACAAAAGACTTACATACTCTCTCTCTAAGCACTCTGTATGGAATATTGCTCAACTATGAGCAATCTAATCTCCTGAAGAAGAATCTTGTAAAAGATTCTAAAGACTCCAAAAGCACTCCTGTTGCTTTAGTCTCTTTAGAGATAATTCCATCTCAGCGATCTACTCTCACCATCACTGAGTTAGATTCTGAATCTGAGGATCTATCAGACCCTGATCTTTCAGAGTTTGATGAGTCCTTAGCACTCTTGACAAACTCTTTTAAGAGATTTGCAAGAAAGAGTAACTTCCGAAGAAGTAAACCTCTCTCTCTTACTGAAAAGCCAAAATCAACTCCGGTTGATAAGGCTACAGCCACTTGCTATAACTGCGAAAAAATTGGACATTTTGCTAGTGAGTGCAGGTCGAAAAAGGTCTTCAAACCTTCTACCTGAAGAAGATCCAGTGATGACAAATACCATAAGCTGAAGAACAAATATCAAAAGCTGAAAAGCTATCAGCGAAAAGGTAAAGGTCTCATCGCTGAAGAACATGACTGGGCTGAATCAGAAGAATCATCTTCTGATGAAGAAGAAGTCGCTAATCTTTGCCTCATGGCTGAGATTAAAGAAGAAGTAGAAGAACCATCTGAACCTTCTATGAGCTACATATCATCTCAGGTATCTATCTCTACAAATCCCTCTCTGCCTGAAGCTGAGAGAAGTCGCGCTGTTGATGTGCTAACGATTGACCTTTATAATGCTTTAAACGACAAAACTCAAGCTGAAAATAAAAATGTATATTTAACACAAGAGCTAGAGAAATGTCATGAAAAGATCAGTGAACTAAATCTTTTAGAAGAAAAGTTGAAAGATCAAGTCATTATAAATGAAATCATCAGCATTGAACGCGAACAAGCCATCGCTGCTCTAAAAGCAGAAAAGGCTCATGTTGAAAAATGGTGCAAATCATCAACAAAGATCTCTGAGATAATAAATGCTCAAACTCCTGAAAGTGATAGAACTGGTCTTGGTTTTTGGACACCACAGGATGATCCTAAAGAAGAAAGTTCCTCGCTTAAGTTTGGAACTTTTGTCACATCTTTCTTTGACACTTCTTATAATCAATTCTATCCCTGTTCTTCTTCAAATCCCATCACTGAGAAAAAATCCAAAGACACTAAGTCTACGGAAAAAGAAAAGTCCATTCTCCTTCCTCAGAAGGCAACCAGGAAAGCAAAGCTGAAAATTCCTTCTAAACCTTCAGCTAAGCAATCCTCTAGCTCTGTGATAGAAATTTTTGATCTCTGTCCTCCAAAGCTAAAGATTGACCTTAGACCAACGAGATCTGAAGAAATGAAAATCCCTCCCATATCTCATGAGAAAATCCTTCTCGGACCTGGTCCTGCTCATCTTAAACTTGCAAAACCTTCTACTGATCCTAAAGCCATTTTCAAATACAAAAAATGTTATCACTGTGGTTTTACTGATCATATTGCAAGTAAATGTCCAAATGCCACCAAAGCTGATAAAACAGCTAAAGTGAAGAAAAATGCCTCTAAGGCCAAGAAAGTCACCAAAGTTGAAAAATCAACCAAAGTGAAATATACCACTAAGGTTAAGAAATTAACCAAAGTGAAGATTACCACTGAAGCTGAATCTTCATCAGCTGTGAAGACTGCTGAATCTTCCTTATCCACTAACTCTGAAGGACCCATTGAAAAGTGGGTACCAAACAACGCTTAATCTTCCTTATGTATGCAGGGATCAAAGGGCATCTGGTATCTCAATAGTGGATGTTCTCGTCATATGACTGGACAAAGAGACCTGCTCACTGAATACAAGGAAGAGAAAGGTCCCTCTGTGACCTTTGGTGGAAATGGAAAAGGATTTACCCGAGGGTTTGGTGTCCTCAGCAATAGGACAACTACCTTTCGAAGAGTCGCTTATGTAGATGGACTGAAGCACAACCTTCTAAGCATCAGTCAGCTATGTGACAAAGACTACGAAGTTCGCTTTTCTAAGAAAGCATGTTCAGTGGTAGATGAAAAAGGAAAACTTGCTCTCAGTGGTTATCGCAGAGAAAATGTCTATGTAATAGATATGGACTCTACTATCACTGAAAACTTATGTTTTCTCTCTAAGGCCTCTTCTGATGTCAACTGGCTATGGCATAAAAGGCTCTCTCATCTAAATTTCAAAACCCTGAATTCTCTCTCATCTAAGGAACTGGTTTCTGGACTTCCTCAGCACTTATATGCTAAAGAATCTCTCTGCTCATCATGTGAAAAAGGAAAACAAACAAAAGCTAGTTTTAAGTCGAAACAAGTTTCCTCAGTGACAAGTCCTCTTCAGCTCTTGCCTATGGATCTGTTTGGCCCTGTCAACATCCAATCAATAGCTGGAAAGAAATATACGCTTGTCATTGTAGATGAATATTCTCGCTACACCTGGGTTATCTTTCTTCGCTGTAAAAGTGATACTCCAGAAGAACTAATATCTTTTGTGAAAAAGATGGAAGTGCTGAACAATCTTACTGTTCGTTCAATAAGAAGTGATCATGGAACTGAATTCAAAAATAGTTCCCTGTACAAATTCTTTGAGAACAAGGGAATCTCTCACAACTTCTCTTCAGTAAGAACGCCTCAGCAAAATGGAGTCGCTGAAAGAAGAAACAGAACGATCATAGAAGCTGCTAGATCAATGCTAAGCGATTCTCACCTTCCTACTCAATTTTGGGCAGAAGCTGTAAACACTGCATGTTTTACTCAAAACAGATCGCTGATAATAAAGCGATTTGGGAAGACAACTTATGAACTTTTTCTTGGAAGGAAGCCTTCTATCAGCTTTCTTCATATCTTTGGTTGTCAGTGCTTTATCTTAAACAACAGAGATCAACTTGGAAAGTTCGACCCAAAAGCCGATGATGGAATATTTCTAGGATATTCCTCCATCTCCAAAGCCTACAGAGTTTTCAACAAGAGAAAACAAACCGTAGAAGAAACAATTCACGTCACTTTTGATGAAACTCGCTCAGCGAACTCTAAACCAATCGCTGACAATGAAGAGTTAAATGTTTGGATGCTTTCTCACTACAGAGAAACAGAACCTTTCTTCTCAAACCATCAACATTCTGATCCTCCAACCGCTGAATCCACCTCATGGGTCTCAGCAGAACCTCTAAACACATTACTACCATCAAATCTGCCTTCGTCTGAAAACCTTTCTAGTGAATCTACTCAACAGTTAATCGCTGATGAACCTCAAACGTCCTCATCAGTAAACATTCCAATTGTTGATCCAACCTCTGAGTTAAGCAATCATGCTCCTGCTCAGCGATGGACCAAAGATCACCCAATAGATCAAATTCTTGGTGATCTCGAAGCAGGTATTCAGACACGACGAAGCTCAGGTAATATCTGTCTCTTTGTAAATTTTTTCTCTTTAATAGAACCAAAGAAGACTGATGATGCCCTCAGAGATCCAAACTGGGTCAGCGCTATGCAAGAAGAGCTGACTGAGTTCTCTCGAAACAAAGTTTGGAATCTCGTTCCTAGACCATCTGATAAAACTGTAATAGGCACCAAATGGGTGTTTAGAAACAAGTTAGATGAACATGGAACTGTAACCCGCAACAAGGCTCGACTTGTTGCTCAGGGATACAGACAAGAGGAAGGCATAGACTATGATGAAACCTTTGCCCCTGTGGCCAGGCTCGAAGCAATTCGACTATTCTTAGCTTATGCAGTCTATAAAGACTTCATCGTTTATCAAATGGACGTAAAATCAGCGTTCCTAAATGGAAAGCTAAATGAAGAAGTCAATGTAGAACAACCACCAGGGTTTTATGACCCTAAGTATCCAAATTATGTTTATAAACTGGATAAGACTCTCTATGGTCTAAAACAAGCCCCTCGTGCTTGGTATGACACTCTCTCATCTTTTCTTATCTCTGAAAATTTTAAACGTGGCAAGATTGATAATACGTTATTTTTCAGAAAGATAAAAGGTCATATAATTCTTGTACAAATATATGTCGATGACATAATATTTGGTTCTACTAACCCATCTCTGTGTACTCGCTTCGCTGAAAGAATGAAGAAAGAATATAAAATGAGTATGATGGGTGAGCTGACATACTTTCTTGGTCTTCAGATTATACAATCTGACAAAGGTACTTTTATCTGCCAAGGTAAGTATGTTAAAGATATGCTGAAGAAGTTTGATCTCACACAAACTTCAGCGATGAAAACTCCTATGGCACCACCCCTGACACTTAACAAAGATCCTTCTGGTAAACCTGTTAATGTCACTGCCTATAGAGGAATGATAGGCTCCCTGCTGTATCTAACAGCGAGCCGACCTGACATTATGTACTCTACTTGTTTATGTGCACGCTATCAATCCGAACCCAAGGAATCCCATCTGATCGCTGTAAAGCGAATTTTCAGATATCTGAAAGGAACTCCTAACCTCGGTCTTTGGTATCCCAAAGACTCAGGGTTCGATCTAACTGGTTATTCTGATAGTGATTTTGCAGGCTGTAAACTCGACAGAAAGAGTACCACTGGTGGATGTCAACTCCTGGGAGGAAAGCTGGTAAGTTGGACAAGCAAGAAGCAAAATTCTGTGTCCACTTCCACAGCTGAAGCTGAATACGTAGCAGCTGGAAGCTGTTGTTCTCAAATCTTGTGGATGAGAAATCAACTATTAGATTATGACCTTCAGCTGTCAAAGATTCCTATCTATTGCGACAGCACTAGTGCTATCGCTATAGCAAATAATCCAGTGCTACATTCAAAGACGAAACACATTGAGATCAGATATCACTTTATCAGAGATCATGTGATGAATGGTGATATTGAACTTCACTTTATCCCTACTGACTTTCAGCTTGCTGATTTATTCACCAAACCTCTTGATGAGACAAGGTTCAACTTTCTCATCAGTGAGCTTGGAATGCTGAACCTCGAAGAATAATTCTTCCGCGTTCATGTATTGGGTCAATAATCAAAAAGTTCCCCTTTCATCATTCTCTGATAAACATTCTGACTCTCAGGTATGTTCTCTCCTTTCCCTCAACTGAATATTAACTCAGTTAAAATGTTTTTTCTTCAAAATATAAACTTTAATCACTGAACTTTCTTCAAATGATTAAAAGCTTTTTGAAAAATACATTAATCACTGATATTTCTAGTCGGTGATACTTTCAAAAAGAAAAATCTATCCCTATCTTTACAATCAGGGATACTTTCAAAAAGGAAAATCTATCGCTGACTTTTCTTCAGTGATAATTTCAAAACGGACAAATGAACAGTCTCTCTCTTCTATGACGTCATTTGAACCGACAATCCACGACATGCCTTTTCTGACACGTTCGTCCGTTGCTCTTCTATCCAATCAACTTCGTGGAACGTGTCAATATCATGATGATCCTTTCTTTTCCCGCTTCATTCCTTCTCTCTCTCTTCTTTCTCTTCGTATAAAAGGAATTCTTCTCTCCTTTATACGGTTTACGCTTTCAAAACTTTCAACGCAAGAAACATTTTCTCTCTCAAGAACACTCAAGCAAGTAAACCCAGAACATTGAATCTGCAACTCCTTTTCTTCAAGATAAACAGGTTTATTTCATGTTTATGTGCATTGTTCGTATGCTTTCTATTCTTTTTAAAATCCTACTCGTTCTTGTTCTTCATGGATTTTAAAAAATGTTTTTTTTAAAAAACTAAAGATCATTCTTTCTGATTTTATGTTTTTTTTAAATAAAAACCTTTTGGTTTTTAAAGTGTTCTTCATTCTTTCTACCCAGAACACTATTTTTTTTCTATTCTCAAAAAAATAACTCGATATTTTTTCCAGTTTCTTTCCTATTATGGAATCTGGTAAACATCTTCTTATTTTTTTAGTCTAAGTCATTTCTTCTATTATGCTTCTTTCCATAACAGAAATGACACAGTCTTCAATCGTTGCTTCCAAGCATGTACGATTCGCTCTCACTGAAGTTGAGATTACTAAATGTAATCATTTGGCAAGACTCGAGTTCAACGCTAACAAATACCCTCATCTAGTGGAAGCTGCTGAATTCCTCAAACAGTCGTGCCTAGATTACACGATCACTGTGGATCCTAAGCCTTCCAAGACTCTACTCCAGCAGTTCTGGTTCACTGCTGATGCAACTGAACTCACCAACAAGAAAGGTGAACGAGTCCCTGCTATCTCTTTCAGCACGGACTTGGGGCCAGGGAGCATGACCGCTCTTAGCCTCAGGAAATCTTTAAGATTCCCTGACAAACCAAAGAGTGGGTTCGACGCACTCCCCACTGATGATGAGCTGATATCATTTCTGGACGCAATGGGCTATTGTTGGGAAAACAAACCGAGATCTTCTATTCCCAACAAGAAGCTCACCAAGATCCTCAAAGCTCAGATGCCCTCACAACTGAACTTTATCTTCTCGCACATAATTCAGTGCATGAGCGGGAAGAGTGGTTCGCTGGATTAAGCCAGCAAAACACAACTGCAGATGGCCTACTCCGTTATCGCTGGTCAAAACTTTGACTACGCTACAGCAATCTTTGAAGACCTGAGGTCGAGATTAGAGAAGCCTGAACGAGATCCCAAGATCTCGTACGTACGTTTCATATGTACGTACATCAAGTTCCTCTATCCCAACACCTATCCCACCAAAGATGATGGCACTTTTGCCAGGGTAGGTCAACGATCACTGGAGGTAAAGCCAATTGCCGACGAGGTAAGTATCTCTCTCCTTCGCTCTCATCTCTCTCTCCATTCTTCTTCATCTTCAGTGACCACGCAGACGGTTCCTTCGTCTGCTATCCCTGTCGCTACCACTACTTCTAAACGACCATCAGCTAGTCCGATTGTTCCTTCCAAAAAGGCCAAAAAGACTAAGGAAAGTACACCCTATAGTACTATACCTGAGGGAGCTTCTCAACAAGCTACCTTAGATGCATTTGTGGGTCTTTCCTCCACAACTCCAGCAGTCACTCAACCTGCCGTGTCAGCGATTTCGATCACTGTCACATCATCAGTGACCCCACCTACTATCTCATTCGCTGAGATTAACCCCAACCCTACTTCTATCCCCAAAACTCTTGCCTTTTCTACTCATTTGGTCTCTGAACCCGCTACCTCTTCTTTACCTATAGGACCTGAACATCAAACTTTTGAGGAATCTATGCAGTTCTACAAAATGTTTGATACGTCAGGTACACCTATAATCCTAAACACTTCTTTCCCCACCTCTCCAAATAAGCCCGTATCTGAACTAACATTATTTTCAGGTCCTAGTTTGGCGTCTGTTGACACGCATGTCAACAGTCTGGGAGAAAAGGTGGACGCTCTCACCAACACCATCAACGACACCACCAGCGCCGTCAATCAGGCTGGTGAGGAGCTGAAGAGGTTGACCGCGACCTGCTCATCTAAAGCTGAGAACTCCCAACTTTCAGCTGTTGAAGAACAAGTCGTCCAACTCAAAGAGTCCTCTCAACTCTTTCAGGGGCGATTTGAGTCTCTTACCACTGAAGTTCGGGGTCTCTCTTCAAAGGTTGACCTCTGCACATCCCTTCTTCAGCAAATTCTACAAAAGGTGAATGCACCAGCTCCAGCGCTGCCTCCCTCCTTCACTGAAGATGATCGGACCAACCTCAACATCGCTGTGGAATTCATCCATGATGCCACGTGCGACATCCCTGCGGTTGAAGACCGGGTCAAGCGTCTGGAGGCTGACATCCAAGTGCTAAAAGCTTCAACAGCTACTCCAGCAGCTGAACAAACTCCTACCGCTGATAATGACAAAGTGGGGGAGAAAGCTGAAGAAACTTCTATCGCTGCTGCTGGGGAAGCTAAGACTCCAAAGAAACCTCCCTCTCAATCTGAGGGGGAGAAGGTAAAAGAATCCTCAACTATTCATTCTATTCTCTTTGAAGATGATGAGGAAGAAGACGATGAAGAGGAAGATGATCTAGATCTTGATGATCAAGAAAAGGATCAACCCTTAAATAACGACGACGACGATGAAGAAGACCAATCTATGTGGTTCTCCAAGCCGAACGTCGCATCAGGGACAACTTCGCAAGAGGTTGTCAAAGCAGGGGTGAGAGGTGATACATCTTCAAGCGCTCCTTCGCAAAGCAAAGACAAACAACCAATCGCTGAAGAATGCTTAAGGACTGGATCACAATCTGAGGGGGAGCATCCTTCTCAGGTATGTCTTTCAATTGTACCACTCTCCTACTCTTTCCAAACCCCTATTTCCTTCTAGCCTTTATCTCTCTTTTTTCTAAAAGTATACATTTATCCCTTCTTTCCTTCATTTTCTATCCAGACAGTTCTCACCCCTGCTTAAGGGTTCTGAACTACAAATAATTCCAGCTACTATCGCTGAAGAAATAATCCCAATCTCTATCACTGAGATTGATGATGATGAAGAAGAAGAATATTCCCTGGTCCATCCAGGAAGGCCCTCTCAACCATCTCATTGGTCAGAGGAAGTGGTGAAGAAAAGAGTTGAAATGATCGCTCAACTAGAAAGTCAACGGCTGAAAGTCCCTCTTCAAACATCCATAGAGCTCGACTTCCTCACTGAAGCCGAAAGAGAAGAATCTGCCAAAGCTGAGAAGCTGATCGCTGAATGCATACAAGATGCCAAGCTCGCTTTAAAGATTCAATCTTCTCTAGTCAAGGACAAAAAGCTGAAAAGCAAGCCTGTGGAAGTTCAAGCTGCACTGCTGAAAGAAATTGAAGAGGAACGCTCCAAAGAACAAGAGATCAACGACAGGTCTATCGAATGGTGCAAACAGAAGATGGATTATCGTTCTGATCTTCTTCCGATATCAGCCGTGACTATCTCTGGTCGCAAGAAGAAGGATCAACTCTCAGTGACCATGGAGATTACCAGAGAGGATGGAACCCAAAAAGCTATGTACGTATCCAAACTTGAGAGCTTCGGATTTACGGAATGGTTAGAGTTCTGGGATGCGCTGAAGAAATCCAAATCTACATACAGAGGCTACGTTGAAGGACTTCTTGAAGCCCTCATAAATAGAGTCACTTCTGTACTGAAGCTGCCATCTCCTCTTCCTCCCAAATCTTTGAAACTCAAGGGAAGAATTGGGTCCTCCTCCTCTGAAGACGTCGCCATCATCAGGAATGAAACTTCTATCAAATTTTCAAGAGATGCACTGTTTGGTCCTCCTCCCGATCTTTCAGTTCTGGATCTATCTCTGCCTCCTGGTGGTCCTTTCCAAGGTGGTCAAGTAATTGACGATCCTTATGGAGTGTTCTTCAGAGATGATGATGAGGAACTCAGATTTCAAAGAGTCTCTGAGATTCCTATCTGTCCTCTGAATCATCTCAAGGATCTCTTATGCTTATGGTGTGACTTCTCCCCTGCTGCTGAGAAAATCAAAGAAATTATCAGCCAAGAATCTTTGGAACGAAGACAGAAAGGAGAAGAAATACCTGAGTATATGATCAATCCTCCTAAATCTTCTTTTAATAGCTGATAGATTAGTTTCCTTTAACTAACAGATTACTTACAGTAGTTAGTTATTCACTTGTACTTATGATTTTCATATCTTGTAATTCTATCCCTGAATTAAATGAAAATTGCAGTGATGTACTTAACCCTATCAGTACTGTAAAAGATCCCTCAAAATAGTAATTGGGACATGCATGCTATGAGTCATTTTTATTCCTATATTTTGAATCATAAAGTAATTTTCTTTAGTTACTTTGTCATTATCAAATAGGGGGAGATTGTTGATCCAAACTCTCTCAGTAATTTGATAACGACCCTCTTCTATACTTAGTGAAAATTACGTTTTAATATGTATTAGTGTTTCACCATCAGCGATCAGACTGAGTCTGTTCAGTTATCGCTGATAGTCTTTCTTATAAACATTTCTATGTATTAGTTTTTCACTATCAGTGATTAGACTGAGTCTGTTCAGTTATCACTGAGTTTCTGATGTAAACAGTAACGTAATCCCTGAAGACAAGTCTCGCGTCAACATATGTTCATAGCTGAATCGAAGACGAAGCTGCTGAACAAAGAGAAGTCTACTAGTGACCTGATGCAGATATCAGTGAAGTAAAGACAACTCTACATATACGCGAAGGAACATGATGAAAAGCTTCAGCGATTGTTGAACCTCTTTATCTCTGAAAGAAGAGATATTCAGCGATCAAAAGATCACAAAGCTTATGTCTCAAGTTTCCTTTTGTCTATCCTTGCACAAACTAGTACTATGTGTCAGAACGGACATGTCTCTGCCACCATACGTACAACAACTCTGTCAACTACACTGTTCATGACCCGGCCGAAAGCATGTCTCCCAAAAGTCAGACTCCCAAAGCCAATCTATGAACGCCACGTGTAAAGTGCCCTGCCATGCATTTAATGCATAGGGTATAAATAGGAAGCTCACCCCTTCATCTGAAGGTGTGCTCAATCCTTGAACTCCATATAGAAACCCTTGTTTTCTATATCTCTTCATCCCCCATTCTCTGAATTTCTTGTGCAATCATCTTAGTGTTTCTTAAGTTTGTTTAGATTAAGTCTGTCTTAATCTTATTCCGCAACAAACTTGTAAATTGTATTTTGATTTATCAATAAACAATTTATTAAACTTTAATTTCTGTGTTTGTATTCAACCCCCCCCCCCTTCTACAAACTTGTTAAGCACCTTCGGGACCAACATTCCTCTTATCAAACTTGAGGGTGTTACAATGCCCTTTTCCCCTCCCTCGGGTCTCTTTCAATCCTTCTCCCCTCTTCTACTATAAAAAGGGGGCTTGGCTTGGCATTTGAGGCATCCAACAATCTGAATATTCAGCTTAGTAGAGCACTTAGTCTTTACATTTCATTTAGCTTCTTGTAATTTTAATTCTTGCAATTTTACTTTCTGTCCACCACTGTTGTGAACTCGTGCTCACAGTGGTACATTTACATTTAATGAAATTTCAATGTACGTCTTTCTTCTACTTCATCATATTTTCTCTTATAATCAGTAGCTAAACCCCCCCCCTTTGGTGCGGGGTAAGCCTACCCGAGAGGTTGAAATGTAACACTTGGGTGTTACCGCATTTTGGCTAACTTCTCTTTTGGTCATCCAATTTGAAGCACTAACTCAACGCGGACAATTCGATCACTTGTGTGTGTTAATATTAGATCTTCGACCTCGAGAGGGGCGAATCTGAATACGTCTTGGGTGATGCAAGGATGTTAAGAAAATCTTCAATAATCGCATAGAGATATGGAGTTTTGCATAATCGAACTAAGATCCAGATGTTGGTGGAGTTTGTGTGTCATAAGATATGCGCATCTCTCCACACTGACGGGGCTAAGATCTTCGAGATCTACTTAGTGAGATTGGTAAACCGAAAGTTAGCACTTGTGGATACTTTATAATAAAACTGTAATCGCAACCTATAGGACGTAGCTTCGAGAGGAGGAAATCGTGTGGGGTCACATTGTGACCAATTTTGTTAACCATTTAAGTTATTAATATACTCTTGGGGAAAACTTACACCCATACCCGCCTTTTATTATCGTGTTAATTCAAATCTTTAATATTTCGCTATAAATCAACTAATTAATTAAAACTCCAAACTTTGCACCGGAAGTTCGTAGAAATCTCTGATTCTTAGTTAGTCAAATTCCTGTAGATACGATTTTTGGTCCTTACCATTATATTACTTGAAAAGTGAACTCAATAGTTGGTGTATACTTGCACCGCTGTTGTGCCACATATTACGTGTGTGTATTTTTGCTATCACCCCCTCCCAAGTTATATTGTATACTTATAGTTTATAGTGTACGTATAGTTTATAGTGTACGTATAGTTTATACCATTGCAACTCAATCTCAACCATCCATTTATCTAGTGAATATATGGTTTCATAAATAGGCGAAGGATCGTGTGAGAAGTTGAGGTTAACATGAGAAGTGTGAGAAGTGGATCTTAACCGTTGATCACTTTTAATCAAATGTCCTCCCATGAATTGCGGCTAAGAAGGGAATTGATCCGGTACATTTTGGTGCATCTTATCTTGGTGTATCTCATCCTAATGTGCGTCTATTTCTCATCCAAAGATTGGTAACCATTTCTCACGTTAACCTAAACTTCTCACCGGAACTCAACCTTTATAAATATCTTGATTATTTCCTAATATATAACGTTGATCATAATTAATAAGCTCTAATCATATTCCAAAATATCCAAATCTTAATAAATGAACCCCCATCATTTCCATAAATATCTCCAAATCTTAATAAATGAACCCCCATCATTTCCATAAATATCTCAATTGATTGGATTACATTGTTATACAAATGAGATATGTTACATTTGAAACCCCGCCTCTCTCTCCTCTCCTCTCTCTCTCTCTCTATATATATATATATGGAAAAGTTCATTTGAGAAATGCTAAATGTATGAGAAATAGAGAAATGATCCTAACCCTTTATCTGGTCAATATTTGCGGCTTTGACCGTCAAGCACCGGATAATTCCTTGTATGGTCTATAGAAGATAGAGGGGTAGTTTTGTAAAATACGCGGGACGAGTTAATATGTGAACCTATGTGATTCATATATGAACTATACGTTCGTATGCGAATAAGTTAATTAGTTCATATGAGAATCAGTTAATTAATTCATATGTGAATCACAAAGGTTCATATGTGAATCTGTTAATTAGTTCAACGATTCACATATGAACGTACAGTTAATTAGTTCAAATGTGAATCAGTTAATTAGTTTATATATGAATCACAAAGGTTCATATATGAATCAGTTAAAAGAGTTCATATGTGAACTGCACTGGTTCATATATGAATCAGTTAAAAGAGTTCATATGTGAGTTGCATTTAGGGGTGAACATGGTACGATACCATGTTTTTTTCTCAATACCGTGTACCAACCAATTATAATTGGTACGCAAATATTTATACCATGTACCAACCAACTCTACTTGGTACCAACTTAATTGGTACCAACCGAAAAAAGTTGGTACATGTTGGTACGGTTTTGTACCAACATCTCAAATGTTAAAGTTACAATGGACTCTAATAGGTTAAAGAATAGATATAGAAAATGCATTAGAGCGTCTTCGAGGATCGATTGCAGATTCGCGTGATCGTGTACTCGTGTAAAGGTGTTGTCGTGTGGTTGTCGAACGATGGAAGTGCGGATTGTAGAGGTTTGAGGTATGCGTTGAGGAGAGGAGTCGAGGAGTTACTGAGTAATGAGTTGGGGTTGTTATGAGGAGGCATGGAGGAGTTAATGTACTAAACAATAAACGATAAGATGTTAAATTGATAAATTCATCTAAAAGAAAAGGATTAATAATTAAATATAATTCACTTAATTGATTTTTTACTTATTAAATAATTATATATATATATAGAGAGAGAGAAGTCGGTACGGTATTACCGTGGTAGACGACTTTCAATACCACGTACCAACCAAGTTTATGAAGTTGGTACGGTATACCAACCAATTTAGTTGGTACCAAATTAATTGGTACGGTTGGTAATGCAATTGGTTGGTTTGTCATGGTACAAATTTGACACCTCTAGTTGCATTGGTTCACATATGAACATATAGTTCATATGTGAATCATACAAGTTCATATATGAACTCGTCCCGTATATTTGTAAAAATTACGAAACTGTCATTCTATTTTTGGAATAGCCGTCACTTTTGACCAGTCAAAGCCGCAATTGTTGACCAGTCAAATCCGATCTTGACCATATGAAAGGCTAAGATTACTTCTCTATTTCTCATATATTTACCATTTCTCAAATGAACCTAAGACTATATATATATATATATATATATATATATATATATATATATATATATATATATATATATATATATATATATATATATATATAGGGAGAAGTTCATTTGAGAAATGGTAAATGTATGAGAAATAGAGAAGTAATCCTAGTCATTCATCTGGTCAACATTTGCGGCTTTGACCATGAAACACCGGATAATTCCTTGCATGGTCTGTAGAAGATAGAGGGATAGTTTCATAAAATACACGAGACGAGTTCATATATGAACTATATATGAGAATCAATTAATTAGTTCATATATGAATCACAAAAGTTCATATATGAATATGTTAATTAGTTCTACTGAGTCATATATGAACCTACAGTTAATTAGTTCATATGTGAATCAGTTAATTAGTTATTATGTGAATTGCAGTGGTTCACATATGAACATATAGTTCATATGTGAATCATACAGGTTCATATATGAACCCGTCCTGCGTATTTTGTAAAAATTACAAAGTTGTTCTTCTATTTTTGAAATAGTTGCAACTTTTGACCAGTCAAAACCGCAATATTTGACCAGTCAAAGTTGATCTTGGCCGAATGAATTGCTAGGATTATTTCTTTATTTCTCATATATTTACCATTTCTCAAATGAATATAAGACTATATATATATTTTCAAAAATAAATCGTAAATATTTTGAGAACCTGATAACCAACTATTGATGATGAATATTGTGCTAACATTATACTAGATGAACTTAAGTGATTTTTTTGGAAATTAAACAAAGTTTCTATTTTCATCACATTGTGTAAATTAATCAAAATATACTTGCCTATAAAAATTACTTTAAACAACCAAAAATAAAATAGAACATTAAAATTTTGAAAGGTATAAGTATTGATGTTTCCAATTTAAAGGATTACTATCCATTTCTCTATGAATTTTTCTAAATACAAAGATGGTTTGGAGATGTTCCTCTAGACCCAAAATTTGGAGATCAAAGCATATAAAATGACTTATCATTTTTTTTTTGAATCATTCAAACAATATTAGAATTAAAGAAGTATTTATTATAGAAACTCTAGTTTATTTCCAAAAACATTCATCACGTAAAACATATTTGATTATTCATACATAATTTCAGATATATCATAGATTGGGCTATGTGATCATAAGTTGAAATCCAATGAATTTATGTGGATCTATTCAATTCAATTATTGATTACATGTTGGATTTTGTCCTACAATCCAATTCAACATTGGACGATCCGATCCGATCCAATCCAATCCAATCCAATAGATGATTGGTTCAATTCAGTGGGTAGCAGTATTAATTATCTGTGGAATCATATAGGATTTATCTAATATTTTAATCAAGATTTCAACCAATTAATCTATCATTTTTCAACAAAAAAATTTCGAATTTCTAAAAAAGCACTACACACAAATATAAACTAAAAATAAATTTGTAAAATATAATAATTGTACTTAATTATTGATTGGATGGTAAAATTGATTGAATCGGTTTGGTTTTATTGGATTTTAGGTTACAATCCAATAACCGACTGATCCAATTTATATAATGGAATTTTGGATCCGATTTCATCTAATTACAACTGGATATTCAATGATAGTCGATCAACTTTTATTGGATCGAATAACTTTCTGCATATTACTAATTATAAATACAAATTTAACGTATGTATTTATACCCTTTTATGATATAACCGGATCGAATATTAGTTATTTTAATCGTGAAAAAGCATTTGACACATTTCAAAAACTTTTTAGGGTATTCATGTAGAATGGGAAAAGGAAACATAGGGGTTCTGAAAAGGGGCCATACCACCATACCAAAAGCAAAGGTGTTTGTAACAAACCAATAAACATGGAGTGGAATGTGGAATGCCTTGTGGAATTGAAGTTACTAATTGGGGGATACATGTACCATAAATAATACTTTTCTTTTGGGTATAAATGGTGATCCATTCATCTTCACTATCTCCTTTTGATGACGTACGTTACCACCCATCATGGCCACACATCCATTTAAATATCTAATAAAGTACAAAATATTTTTATAATAAAAGTAAGGACTGTTTGGTTTAGCCAGATGAATAAAAATAAGAATTAAAATGAAAATAATAGGGAATAGAAATGAGAATGAATTTCCATTCCGCCCATTTTAATCTAGAATGAAAATTTGAGCTTCTAGGGAATGAGCTCATTATATTATATAAACCAATCAGTTTTTTTTATTTTAATCTCATTAATTACTTCTTTATACCTCTAACCAAACATCCCTTAAATATATGATCAAACTTACTGTTTGATTAGATGATATGATAATAATAAATGGATAAATCAACAAAAAGAAAGATTTGGTACGATGCTGCTTTGTTAGAAAACAAGCTTGATGGTGTCTTTAGTGGGAGTCACCTGTTTACTCCTTTATGATGTTTGTTTTTATTATTTATAGCATTTTAACTAGGGCAACCTTGGCTTCGTAAGCATGTTAGTGGGGTAACATCGTGTCTCTTTAAGTTATGATTGTGGGTTGTAAGTTACTTATAAGTCGATGGACAATGATAATGATCTACTGATGATTTCACATTTTTGGAGGTGTCTATCAACAGTCAAGGACCTCGGGTATAACGTGTGATATTAGAACATAAGATTGATTTTGTAGATTAGGTTATGGTTCTTTGTTCGGTTTCTAATCACATAAAAGTATAAAACAAAGATGTTAAGAAAAGAAATAGTGATCAAACTTTTTTATAAGCAATAATTTGCTACCAATAAGTACTATTTATTAGTATTTTAATTCTTTGTTTTCAGTTGATTAAAAGTATAATCTGACTACATTAAAATTAAAAAATCTTTTTATATGTACCACAAAATCTTGAATTCACATTGCAACTTTCCATGTCAGGGTTGGCCCTGACATTTGGGACCCTTTATTTTCTTTTAATATATTATTTTTTAAATTATTTTTCTACTATATCGCAACATATGCATGTTTTATAATAAATCAATCAATTGTTCCTCTTTTACTTTGAAAAATTGTTCATTTTTTTTTTGTTAACGTTAAAATGTATACTATTTAAATTACCTGTTTGAAACATCATATTTTAAGCACAAGTAATTATCATATTTGGTAATTCCAAAAATACTAAATCTATCATCGTTAAAAAATAATTCTAAGATTAAAAAAATTAAAAATGTTTCAAAGAGTAAATAGAAAAAATCAACAATTTTTTTATTTATAAATTCCATTAAATAATCAAAGGAAATTATATAAGAAATCATTAGGAAAAAAACATTAAATAATAAAAGTTATCAAATCTAATTTTGTACCTAGAATTTTAGAAACGAAAGAGCCAAAGAAAGATGTTATTTGACGATGACGGCGAATGAAGATTGAAGAAAACAAAATAATTAAGAATTAGGGAATTTAGGTTTGAAAAATCTATATCTATATAAAAGCAAAATGTGGAGTTGCTTAGATGGCATAATTAGAAACATTCTTTCACATTTTTCTAATTTCTCATGATTTTGAATTTCTTTTAAATTAAAAGTTTCTCAATAAATGAGTTGTAACCTTTCATTTTCTTTACAGTAAACTTCACTTTTGGTCCCTAACGTTTGTCAATTTTAACGGATATCATCCATAAGCTATCGAAACTCGGATTCAGTCCCTCATGTTTGTCATTTCCCTTTGGTTTTGGTCCCTCCCACTAACGACCGTTAACTTTTTCCATTGAACAAGTGAGCAAATTTGCATCCCACCACGGCACAACGCCACCTTAAGATTTGCATCGAACTCTTACTCCATCACGAGGCCACCCCCACCAGATCTACAATTAGACTCCCAACATTGCTACCAATTTTCTTAGTACCTCTGCCTTGGATTTGTGGTGCTGCCACACATCGATCTACGGCTCCCCCTTCAACCTCGATCTCTTTCCCTTATCTCTGACGTGAACAAACCAAATATGTGACGTAATCACATCCATGAAAAGCTTGAACCCAGATCTGTGCCGAACTAGATTTTTGATTTTAAGGGTTATTATTCAGGTTATGATCTTACGATTTGATTTATGTTATATGGTTTGTGTACATCTCATTTTCATCTGTATCACCATCTCCATCTCCATTTTCATTTGATTAGTTTTTGTTTGATTTATGGTTTTGGGTTTTGATTACGGTTTGATTTATGTTATATGGTTTGTATAGATCTCATTTTCATCTATATCTCCATCTCCATTTTCATTTGATTAGTTTTTGTTTGATTTATGGTTTTGGGTTTTGATTTGAGATCAATTTAGGTTTAGGGTTTTATGCTATTAATTTAATTTAGATTTTGTATCTCTTTAAATGAACTATTTTATATTTTATTTAGATTTTTGAGTTTGGACATATGTTTCAATTACGACTTTGAATACCTATTTTTGTGTTTGGATTTGTGATTGTGGTAGATGGTGGTCCACGGTGGTGGGTGGTCAATGTTGGTCAACGGTGGTTGACGGTGGTCAATGATGATGGTTGGTAGTGATTTTGGATTTATATTATATAATATACTTTAAACTTTAATAGGAAACTAAAAAATTATGGAAAATGTCCATAATACCCCTTATTTAATTGAAGTTAACGAAAATAATTAACGATTGTTAGTGGGAGGGATCGAAACCAAAGTGAAATAACAAACGTGAGAGACCAAATCCGAGTTTCAATAGTTTAGGGACGATATCCGTTAAAATTGACAAACATTAAGGACCAAAAGTGAAGTTTACTCTTTTATTTATTATTTTATATATTATTTTTATTTGTACAACATAAATACATCAACAATTATTTTTTATTATTTTTTATCGGGTAAGCCATACACTTCACATATTTCTAGCGATTCACATGACATATACAAATATTCGAAAGATGTAGTTAGTATATAAAATAAGGGGGTATGCCTTGAAGATTAAAAAAGTTGGTTGAATATAAATGTGACACTTGCCATTTGGATTAAATGACAAATTTGAAGTCATGTGATAAAAAAAATTTATATAAAAAATAACAGTTTTCACTTCTGATTTCATTAAATGTAAATGTTCATTAGAATCGAATCAATACGGTCATGAATATAAATATAAATAAAATAAATATCAATATCAAAGTAATGTTGGCTAGAAAACATTGAAATAACATAATGAGAATTTTGTATTTTCTCAAATAATGAATTGTAGTTGAGTTTGTTTATCCGATATTGATAAATACATGAAAAGAGGAGAGATGTCTTAATATATTAGAAGGGTATTGACAAATGTATGACGAGAATTTAGTATTCTCAAGTTTTGGTTGATGTAGCATCATAACATTTTTATATCTTATTTAACATGTGTTTTGATCATCGCGCAATGCACGATGTTGAAGACTAGTAAACTATAAATGTAATTTGTTAAAAAAGTACCTAATTTAATTATCCGATTAATAATAATTAGGAAAAAAAAAACAACAAGAAGTTTAAATTTAATTAGGAAACCAAAAAGTTACTCCGTATTACATTATTTAATGGATTAATGAAAAAATAGGAAACAAGAAATTATTATAAATTTTCAAAAACTTAGAAAACCTAAATTAAAATTAAGAAACTAAAAACTCACCACAACATTCGATCACAAGTCATAATCTTTACCTAAGATTGATCTACCTTTCCATTCCGCCAAACAAAAGTTTTGTTTAAATAACGCATTAATTAATTTATGTATTAATATTATTAAAACTATTTTTAAAACAAGGAGGCCCTTGGCGATTGGAGGCCCCGTGTGGCAGCACCGCCGACACACCCCAGGGCCACCCCTGTTCCATGTAGGGCTGTAAACGAACCAAACGTTCAGCGAATCGTTCATGAATTGTTCGGCGGAAAGTTCGTTTATGTTCGTTTATTTAATAAATGAACGAACATGAACACATTTTTTTTGTTCGTTTAGTTAAATGAACGAACATGAACAATGGTCTCGTTCGTTCATTTATGTTCGTTAATGTTCGTTCATTTATGTTCGTTTACGTTCATTCATTTATGTTCGTTTACGTTCGTTTATGTTCGTTTATATTTGTTTATATATATAAATATATTTATATATATTATGACATTAATGTGTCAAAGCATTAATTAAATTCATTTTTTATACCTCATAAGTTTATCCGTTTTTATTTTATTTTGTTATGTTATTTTTTACGAATGAAATGATGAGTAATGGTGGCTGTTTTTTATTCATTTATGTTCGTTTGTTTACGTTCGTTTATGTTCGTTCGTTTAGCTCTTAATGAACGAACACGAACGAACACGAACAAACATATTTTCTTAACGAACGAACATGAACACAAAAAATTTCGTTCGTTTACCGTTCGTGTTCGTTCGATTGTTCGGTTAAGTTAAACGAACGAAGACGATCAAACATCCGTTTGTGTTCGTTCGGTTCGTTTACAACCCTAGTTCCATGTAATCTTTAATCAACTAAAGCCACTTTTATTTATAAATAAGCCTCACCCTCTTCTAATTAATATATATATATACACACCAACAGTTGTTTATGGTGCCAACCAAACCAAAAATGGACATCAACAATGTGGAGAAAATGGAGAGCCAAAATCAGCATCATCCACAATCACATGAACCACCACCAACCAAAGGCACCACCTTCTTAAGAACTTGCTTCAATGGAGTAAATACTTTATCTGGTAAATACCCACATGAAATTTGCAACAAAGATTTAAACTTTATGCATGATCTCACATATCTCCAATCTCAAAAAAATTATATATACATTTTTTTGTATTTTTCAGGTGTCGGGATTCTATCCGTCCCATACGCGCTCTCGGAAGGTGGTTGGTTAAGCCTACTATTACTACTCGGTGTCGCTCTTTTATGTTTCTATACGGGATTACTTCTGCGCAGATGCATGGACTCGAATCCCGTCATCAGAACGTACCCGGACATAGGGCAAGTGGCGTTCGGGAGAAAAGGGAGGGCGGTGATCTCGACGTTCATGTATCTCGAGCTTTTCTTGGTGGCGGTAGAGTTTCTAATAATGGAAGGTGACAATTTACACAAGTTATTTCCAAATGAAAGTTTTGAAGTTTTTGGAATGAAAATCAGTGGGAAACAAGGGTTTGTTTTGATGACTGCTTTTGTGGTATTGCCTACAACATGGCTAAGAAGTTTGGGGGCTTTGGCTTATGTTTCTGCTGGTGGTGTAATGGCATCAGTGATTCTTGTGTTGGCTGTGTTTTGGGGTGGTGCTTTTGATGGAATTGGATTCCATGGAAAAGGGGAACTCTGGAATTGGCATGGGTTGCCAACTGCTATAAGTTTGTTTACCTTTTGTTACTGTGGTCATGCTGTTTTTCCTACACTATGCAATTCCATGAAAGATAAGTCCCAATTTACCAAGGTAAGTCGTTTATTTTTTTAACTGGTTAATTTTTGTTATAAGTATATAATAGAGTAAATTACGTTTTTAGTCCCTATGGTTTGTTGAAAATTTCTAGTTTCGTCCTTATGGTTTTGAAATTACAATTTTCATCCCTATGGTTTATAATTCTTTACTTCTTTCGTCCTTATGATTTAAATTTTATTGCTTTTTTCATCCCTATGGTTTACTATTCATTTCTATTTTAGTCTTTCATACTTAAAAGTAGTGTTTTGGTCTCAGGGACAAAAATAGAAATGAATTGCACACCATAAGAACGAAAACCGAAATTTGAAACCACATGGACGAAATCCAAAATTTTTAACAAACCATAGGGACGAAAAACGTAATTTACTCTATATAATATTTATATACAACAAAACTCACAAACATTTCTAACTTTTGGCGATGCTTGAACCTTTGACCTCTATGGAGGTCGGGATCTACCAGTAACCCGGGTAACCGAGTGCCGCTGCAGGGACAGACTCATAATTTTTTTATAGACATTAATTAATTACAAAAAACATGTTTTTATCGATGTGTCTTCATCTTTTTCCCAACATTCAATATTATTGTCTGATGTGTTTTTAGCCTAATTTCACCATTTCGAGGGATTTTTAAAGTTTTTTACTTGATTTCGAGGGATTTTTAAGTTTTTTTTAATCGATTTTGAGGGATTTTTTCGGTTTTTTGGTTGATTTTAATTGTTTTTTTTTGTTGATTACGAGGTACAGTTGCACTTTCTTGAAGTTTCCAAAATAATACGGTAGCACCTTTCCAAAACGATACGGTTGCACCTTTCATGAACCTAAATTTTTTTAACCTTCGCCGGAGAAATAATACGATTGACACGTGCCACCATGACCACCATACCAGGTCCGTCCATGTGCCGCTGGACCATTGACCCTTTGGCAGTTGATTTAAGATTCAATCTTTTCTTACTAATGTTTTTGTATATGATACAACTGCTTATGCATATGGTACAACTTGTGAAACTCAAATGCTCGATATTTATCGATCTACAAATCGCAGGTTCTACTTGTGTGCTTTATTTTGAGCACCATCAGCTATGGATCTATGGCAATGTTGGGCTACTTGATGTTTGGGGAAAACTTAATGTCACAAGTGACGTTAAATCTTCCAACGAAAAATATAAGTTCAAAAATAGCAATTTACACGACGTTGATCAACCCGGTGACCAAGTATGCATTAGTTGTAGCACCGATCGCGACATCAATAGAAGAAACGTTTCCATTTCAAGAAAGCAGGGCGATGAGTTGTCTCATTCGAACATGTCTCGTTATCAGCACAGTCTTTGTGGCATTAATGGTCCCGTTTTTTGGCTATGTGATGGCGTTTATTGGTGCATTTTTGAGCATTACCGTGTCAATATTGTTTCCATGTTTGTGTTACTTGAAGATTGTCGTAGGCTTCAAGAGATTTGGGGGAGAATTGATGGTGATTTTGGTGATTATATTTATTGGAACTTTTGTTGCAATGGTAGGTACTTACACTGCTTTAAGTGCCATTTTAAAGGAGGTTCATCATAAATAAGTTGAAACATGTAATCTTATTGTAATATTTCAACTTGTATAGTGTTTTTGTATGCAATATTAGAGACTGGCTATATATTTATATTTATAGTGTTACACTCTGGGCTGTTTGATTGGTTTTCCATTAACTCTTCTATAGATAAAACTGGTTCTGTGGATTAATTATTTATTTGCATAGATTGAGAAGATTTTTGTTTGGGAGTTTTTTTTCTTCTTCCATAAACGGAAAAACTTGACTTTCTGTATAAACCATTCTCTAGAAACTTACTGAATAAGCCATTTTCTACATCATTAAGCCACTACTAAATAGTCATGTATAGCTAAACGAATAAGTTATGAATCCCATTAAACTCATTAAGTTGTTAACAAACATGCCTTAAGTATTTTGTAAATGGTATTGGTGTCGTTAATACAAAAAGGTAATCAATGACACATAAATAATGAGGAAAATAACCATACACGTGTCCTTTGACTTGATGATCTTGAGTTCTGCTATGTTCTCGTATGAAATCTCTGGTTCTTTGCATAGATAAACAAAATAAAATTTCAGTTGAAAATAAAAATAATGAACCAAATAAAAGACGGTCACAAAACATAACGATGATGGTTTATTAACATATAAATTTTGTAATCTATCAAGTTCGTATAAATGTCATGGCCTCGTTATGGTGCGTTATGGCACCGAGGCTTGGCTCCCCCCCCCCCCCCCCCCCCCCCCCCCCCCGATAACCCCTGTGGCTTTACTCTAAGGTTTGGCTTCCAATGGTGTTTGCGGTGTGGTTTGGAGCTAAACCGCAAACCGCACCGTATATACGGTTTAAGCATTTTCCCAAACCTAAGACCGCATCACGTAAACCTCAAACCGCACCACATTCGGTTTATACCGGTTTGTACCTATTTATAAACTTTATTATGAGTTATAAATTCTCCATTGATGACTCTCTAGTGTTTATATTTCTCAAAATTTGGTTTGGATGATTTTGGGGAAGTTAGGTCACATTAGGATTTTTGGCCAAAATGGAGATTTTGATATAAGATGTTTGGGGAACGATTCTAAACTGTTGAATATGAATATTTATGGTTAGAAACTTGAGGATCTAGGTTTTTTGGAAGATGCGACTTCAGGATTCAAACTTTTTCAAAGGAGCTCAAGTTGGGGAAAATCTAAATTTAGCCTAAATCTAGCAAGGTGGGTTTAAGTTGATTTGTGAAAACGTTGTACTTGCTAAAATGTCCATTTTAAAGTGTTTATGTATTTTACATGAAATTATCAATTCTTGAGTTATTTGGTGGGTTTTGCTTATTTGAGGTATTTGACTTTATAAACTTTGTAAAACACCCACCTTTGGAATTTTTGAGCATTTTGATAAATAAGTCATAAATGAAAGTGTTTTGATGATTTATTTCTGTTGGGTTTTAATGCAATTTGTAACCGATAAAACGCAGCGGAAAAATAAATAAATTTAGTTACAACAATTATATAGAAAACTTTTCTAAATAAACTTAAAACACAATCGGATCCAATGATGCATTTAATCAAAATAAAACCACACCATAGGGTGTTTAAAATATGTACCTTTTGTAGATCAGTCGGTATTGGAATGGAACACCAAGAAACCAAAGTAGGTTTCCTCTATTGGTAGTCCACACACGAACACGTTTCCCGTCTCCACCGGGTGCTAGCCCAAGAAACCTAGATCTATATGTGTTTTATAGAAAAGAAAAAGTTTCTTTTCTGTATTTCTCTAATAGGCTAATTCTAATTATTTTAATTGTATGAAAAACGGTTTAGCCTAACGCCCTATTTATACCATAAGAATTATAGTTAGACTATAATTCAACTAAGGATTAAATAAGGTTTAGTACTTATCTGTAATATTCAAATTCAAATATATATATATATATATATATATATATAATTATCTTTTAAACTTTAAATATAATTATATATAATTACAGATAATACCCCGTAATTAACATAATTATGTTTTCACCCTGTAATTATCATAATTACAGTTTAACGCATATTTTTCATAATTATTCTTTAAGAATAATTATTTTCTTAATCAACTTGATTTAATCCGGGTTTCTAAAGATGGAAACAAACGCATTCTTTGTGTGCGACCCTATAGGTTTACATACTCCTCAGTAGTATCTCTGTGTGACACGTGTCGTGGGCATATAATAACTTACATTCTCCCACTTGCACACGATACACAGTAACACAGACGATGGTAAGCGTCTAGCAACACGTCACCGCCCCTAGGGCTATGTAAATGTGCTTTTACCTTCGAGCAATTTGATTGATCCAATCAATCATATAGTATAATCATTCATTATCTTTTTGCTTCACGATATTTTGTTTTGAACTTAAGGCATAAATCTATCTCATCCTTTATTGTTCAAAGAATATGTTTCTCGATCCCAACATATTTGATTATACAAGTACCATTAGTCCAACTAATCCACTTGTTCATGCATGTAAATCAAACTATGTAATCGAGGGGCCCAGAAATATCTCTTTCATCTTGAAAGGAGAAAATCCCATATTGCATGTACACGACTAACTACACAATTCATGTTATACGTAACATAGCCCTTATGATTACCCGGTTAAGGGTAACGTTAGACTATATCAAAGCATAACACTCCTTGTACATTAGATCCTAATGCACATCTCAGGTATGAGGATAAAGAGTGTTTACTATTTCAGGACTCACCTTATGACGTCGATCTATGAGGTGATCCTGACCGTGGGTCTTGTCCAACGCCTTGTGCACTGACAAGCGCATGTGACTCTGGTTGCACCTAGTGCACTTCCAACTTGGACTATGATCAGACTTCACAATGATCTTGATTTATTACTAGTCCCCTAGTAATAATCGATCAAGGACAATTCTAAATAATATGATCATCATATATATTTAAGGATACTTAAACATGCTAATAAAGAACACAAAAATGTTTAATGTATATACTCATACCCAGTATGCCATATCAGATAAAAACATAACTGTTTTAATGTTACAGAAAGTTTAAAGTTTACTAAAATTATTATTCAATATAAAAATCCTCAAGCCTATAACATGAACATCATGTTTGTTTTGAGACATAGGCTTGGCAAGTAAATTTGTATGTAAGCTCTTACAGCTCATAGTACCTCCGTTGAATACATATATCCTTATTACAATTCAAGTCATTACAGTCGGTTTGGAAACTAGCATGTATATCCTTAAACACACATATCTCTTTCATAACCGTTGTACAATAAGAACATATCTTTTGTTATTCTCAGATATTTCAGAATATTCTTCACTGTTATACAATGAGCATCACTTGGGTCTGACTAATATCTGCTCGTCATGCTTAGGGCATATGAGACATCTGGTCTTAGTACATTAACATGGCGTACATGATTTGAACAGTTGGCTGAAAACACAGGGAACACCCTTCATACGGTTCATGTACTCTTTAGTGCTAGGACTCTGAGTTTCGCTCAGATGTACACTATGTACTGTTGGCAAGTTTCCTTTCTTGGAACCCTTCATCTTGAAGTGTTTCAAGATCTTGTCAATGTATGTACTTTTGCTTAATCTAATTAAGCACTTTGATCTACCACGATAGATCTTTATACCAAGGACTTTGTCTCTTCTAGATCCTTCATCGCAAAGTACTGTTCTAATCCATGATTTTACACCTTCAAGCATTGGGATGTCATATAGGATCTAGAATACCGTTATGCTCCCACTGACCTTCTTGTATGCAAGATTTCAATTACGAGATGATTGTTCTAGTCCATAAATGGACTTTTGCAACTAGCACTTTTAGGTTTGATGTTTTAAAGCCTTGTATACGTCCTCGCTCAAAATTCATTTTAAGGAATGTGGCTTTTGACACCAGTCTTCATGGCATCTTGCCATTTATCAGTAATCCGATCTTCGGATTATTTTGTATCTCGTTTATTATCTTCAACAGTTTGTTGAAGCTCAACATCTTGTTGAATGTCAGTGTCAACCATCGTCCTATCTTTGTGGTTCTTGAATTTCTTCATGATCTACTATGTCCCCATTTGTGATTCTTGACATAAATTTTTTTCTTAAGAACTCACCAGGGTGTGTTAACAAAACTTTTGTTCTCGCTAGACCTGTAGAAATAATATCCAATTGGATCACATAAAGATGTACTTTTCAGACCTTTGAATCATGCTTTCCAAAAGCTTTATGCTTAGCTTAAGCATTGTAACCCCATATTCTCAAATACAATAACTTTAGGATCTTCCCTGTAACACCCTAAAACCAGAGTGAATTTAAAACGCGGAAACTGGACAAATAAACATCAACGCTTGGTATAAACCTCTTAAAAAGGGGAATGTACTAACCCTTTACAAAACCTGAATACGGATATGGAATTCAACAACAAACTAATCTAAACATAACCTATCTAGATTACATCAGTTGCTAATCCAATATCGCCAAAAGAATGGGACTTAAACAATTGCCCAACATCAATACTAGTCATCTCAAAATCCCTGAGACCAAGCTCGTCACTCAAGCCCTTGGCAACCCACCGCTAATGGGAACCTGTTATACACATCATTTGAGAAAAAATGTTAGGCTTAAAGCCTAGTGAGAACATACAGTTTATAAACTTTCAAGAGATATAAACAATTGTATCATAAGGAAATCTTTTCAATAAGGTTTAGTTTTCAAATGAAACCTTTGCCACAACCGGGCCTTTTCAATGTAAACTCATCATAGGATGACAAAGATAACCAGTTTTACCAAGGATTGTAGCGTAACACAAAGTAGGTCATAATCCGAGTTATGAGTCGAAACACTTGGAATCCTTGGCCACGAACTACAAAGGTCCGTACTACGATGTGAGGGAGGGCCCTCGAGGAAACCAAGTCATACTCGTTCACTAGGACTACCATATGACCCTTAGCTAGTAACCGATCTCACATAATCGTACCAAATTGCCCCCGAGGATCATATGCATCCATAGCTACAAATAAGGGAAAATATGATCCATGGCTAGTAACCGGTCTTGCATAACCGTACCAAATGGCCCTCGAGGATCATATACATCCATTTACAAATAGGGGAAAAGACATCCCAATATAAGTCGACTCAATACCTAGGGATCCACTAGTAATGGTACAGACTCGTCACAACAACATATGTGACCAACCATAGATAGTCATATGGTATAAAATAACATTTATAAACAAAATGCATTTTCAAGTTTAACTTCTGGTAAGAATAAAAATCATCAAAAATGAACTTTAAACATTCTTTCAAGTAACCCACATAAATGTACAAGTAAAACATCCTTTTACTTCAAATAAGATGAAACCCATCATTTTAATCGAAAATGATCAGGAACCCTAAAATCTCCCAAAACTCAAGTTATATCAAAATGTAGTAAACTTAGATCTGAAACCATGGAGATATATAGAAGTTCAAAATGTAAGTTTTGACATGTATAAAGTTTAGAAAAAGGTAGTAGGAACTCACCAAATAGGTTTTAGACGAAAACCCGAAAACCAGATATCGACCACCGGGAGAAGACGAAGCTTTCTATACCGAACCCTTGCTAGAAGCACTTAATACTAGCAATTTATGGACCCTTGAAGATCCAAAGAAAACTAGAGAGAGAGACAAGAGAGAGAAAAGAAATGAAGAGAGAGAGAGATCTTTGAGAATGAGATATTTTGGGCTGAAAAGCCTTAAGTCAGCCAGTGTGTTACGCGGGTTATGCCACGACTTCAACTCGCAGCATAACTTGCCCGCTAACATAAAACCCTCACAAACAGGGGGGTTTCGCGGGTTGTGCCGTGACCTCAAGTCGCGGTACAACTCGCGTAGTTCACTGTGGTTAATCCAAAACCACCAAAATCCAACATCAAACTCCAAACCAAACGTGGTGCTAACGACAACGGTTAAACATAAGAATAACAAGATTACATAACGGAAATCCGGGGTGTTACAATCCTCCCCAACTTGGGAATGATTTCGCCCCCGAAATCCAACTACTCGAAAAGATGAGGATATCTTCGCTTCATATCCTCCTCAGCTTCCCACGTCACGTTGGCTCCCCGATGATGCTTCCACTGCACCTTAACCATAGTGACATCTTTATGATGCAACTTCTTAGACTTTCTCTCTAAGATCGCGTCAGGTTCTTCTACACAACGGTTACCCTCGTCCACTCTTAACTCTGAGAGGGGAATGACGCTTTCTTCCTCCGCCAAACACTTCCGAAGGTAACAAATATGGAATGTTTTGTGGATTCTGCTCAACTCTGGTGGCAGTTCCAATTGGTAGGCTTACAAACCCACCCGCTTAAGCACTTTGAAAGGTCCAAGGAAACGGGGACTCAGATTCCCACGTTTTCCGAACCTGATAATGGCCTTCCAAGGAGATACCTTAAGCAACACACGGTCGCCCACTTGAAACTCCATCGATCGCCTTTTCTTATCGGCATAGCTCTTCTGCCGATCCTGAGCCGCTTTCAACCTTTCACGAATGCATTTGACCTTATCGGTCGTCTCTTGCACAATTTCAGGTCCGGAGAATTGCTTCTCCCCCGCTTCAAGCCAACACATGGGAGTTCGGCATTTCCGCCCGTACAATGCCTCAAAAGGTGTCATCCCAATACTCGAGGGGTAGCTATTGTTGTAAGCAAACTCCACCAAAGGTAGGTGAGAGTCCCAACTACCCCCGAAATCGATGACACAAGACCTCAACATGTCTTCCAATGTTTGGATCGTTTTCTCGCTTTGCCCGTCGGTTTGTGGATGGTAAGCCGTACTCAACTTTACTCGCGTACCAAGCTCTTTCTGAAACCCATCCCAAAAGTTCGAAGTGAACCGACTGTCGCGATCCGACACGATCGACAAGGGTATTCCATGCCTCGAGACCACTTCATCGATGTAAATCTTCGCTAACTTATCCATCGGTAACGTCTCGCGCATAGACAAGAAGTGAGCGCTCTTCGTCAATCTATCAACTATTACCCAGATGGTATCGTGACCTTGAAGAGTTTTAGGCAACTTTGTCACGAAGTCCATGGTAATATGTTCCCACTTCCACTCGGGAATCTCTAAGGACTGAAGACTCCCATACGGTCGTTGATGTTCGGCCTTAACTTGCGAGCACGTCACACAACGCTCCACATAACGCGCCACATCAAGCTTCATTACTGGCCACCAATAATGCAACTTCAAGTCCCTATACATCTTTTTACTTCCCGGATGAATGGAATACTTGGACTTGTGAGCATCTTCAAGCAAAAGATCATGGTTACCCCCAACTTTGGACACCCACACACGACCGCTGAACAGTTTTACCCCACGGCTATCTTCCGTTAAGAGCAAACGTTGTTTCGTCATGACTTCCTCCTTGAGGTTTTCTTCCAACAAAGCTTCAAACTGCGATGTCTTGATCTTTTCAACAAGACTAGACACTAACTCTATTCTCGAATGGGTAGCCCGAATACTTCCGCTATAGCCCTTCCGACTTAACACATCGGCCACCACGTTCGCCTTACCTGGATGGTAAAGCAATTCACAATCGTAATCCTTGAGCAACTCGAGCCATCACCTTTGCCTCATGTTCAACTCCTTTTGATCAAAGACGTACTTCAAACTCTTATGATCCGTGTAGAGCGTACATTTTGTGCCATAGAGATAATATCGCCAAAGCTTCAAGGCGAACACCACTGCTGCTAACTCCAAATCGTAGGTAGGATAGTTCTTCTCGTGTATCTTAATTTGCCTCGAGGCGTAAGCGATTACCTTGCCTCTTTGCATCAACACACATCCTAATCCCATCTTCGAAGCGTCGCTATAGACCATGAAGTCTTCCGACCCTTCAGGCAACGACAAGATTGGAGCTTCATACAATTTCTTTTGCAGAATTCAGAACGCCTTCTCTTGCGTTTCGGTCCAATCGAACTTCACATTCTTCCGAGTTAAAACTGTTAAGGAAGAAGCGATCTTCGAAAAGTCTTGAATGAATCTCCGGTAGTACCCCGCCAGACCCAAGAAACTGCGGATCTCGGACGGACTCTTGGGAGGCTCCCAATTCATCATAGCTTCAATCTTGGAGGGGTCCACTTTCACTCCGTCTTGAGTGACCACGTGACCCAAGAATTACACTTCTTCAAGCCAAAAGTCGCACTTGGAGAACTTGGCGTACAATCTTTCTTTTCGCAACACATCGAGAACTTTGCATAGGTGTTGCTCGTGCTCTAACTCACTCTTAGAGTACACGAGTATATCATCAATGAATACGATGACCGACTTGTCGAGGAATGGTCGACATACCCTATTCATCAAATCCATAAATACCGCTGGTGCGTTCGTTAGGCCAAAAGGCATCACAAGAAACTCGTAATGGCCGTAACGCGTTCTGAAGGCTGTCTTCGGAACGTCTTCTTCTCTTACCTTCACCTGGTGGTAACCCGAACGTAAGTCGATCTTGGAAAAACACCCCGCTCCTTGGAGTTGATCGAACAAGTCGTAAATCCTGGGAAGCGGATACTTGTTCTTCACCGTTGCTTTGTTCAGCTCACGATAATCGATGCACATTCTCATTGTGCCATCCTTCTTCTTAACAAACAAGACCGGAGCTCCCCAAGGCGACGAGCTTGGTCTTACGAATACCTTCTCCAAAAGCTCTTGGAGTTGTGCCATCATCTCTTGCATCTCCGCTGGCGCTGACTGGTAAGGGCTCTAGCAACAGCAGCCGCTCCCGGTACGAGATCAATCCGAAACTCCACTTGACGATCGGGTGGTAACCCGGGAAAGTCGTCCAGAAAGACGTCTGGAAACTCACGCACAATCTTCACATCTTCAAGCTTTAACTTCTCTAGCTTGGCGTCGATTACGTAGGCTAGGAAAGACGAGCATCCTTTCACCAAACACTTGCGTACTTTAGTCATGGTGATTATTGCCACATCTCCCTTCCTCTTCTCACCATAAATCACAAACAACTTCGCCACTGGGATTGGGAAGTCGAATTAATTTCTTGGAACATATGAACTCGGCATGATTGTTCGCTAACCAATCCATGCCGACCACAACATCAAAACCCCCGATTAACATCGACAATAAATCGATTGGGAAATCTCTCCCTTCGATTCCGAGAGTACGCTTCTTCAGAACCTCGCGGATCAGAACTTAACTACCATCTGCTATCTCAACCACTAACGCATCCTCAAGACTAGTAGTGGGCATATCAATATTTTGACGGAAAAACTCAGAAATAAAATAGAAACTGGCACCCGTATCAAATAAAACACGAGCAGGTACTGAGTTTATAAGAAATGTACCCGATACCACATCATTTGATGCCTTGGCCTCATCGGCCGTCATCTGAAACTCTCGACCCGGAACCCTAGATGGATTCTCTCTCTTCTCAGACACGCTACCCGACTTGAGCTTCGGGCAATTTCTCCTCACGTGCCCCGGTGCCTTGCACTCGAAGCAGATAAGTCTTCTGATCGAACAGTCACGTGAGAAGTGGTCAGACTTCCCACACTTGCTGTAAAGTTGAGGAGCGGTGTTACAGCTACCGTGGTGCTTGGTTCGACATCTCCGGCACCATCTAGCTCCTTGATAGCCGCTGAAGCTTCGGTTTCCGAAAAAAGGTCGGGTTCTCTTGGGAGGTACTGAACTGCTTTCCCACTTCCTCTTTTCAGCAACCGCCACAGCCTTCTCCACAATTGCCTCAATTCTTCGATGGCTCACATCGCGATCCTCGATCACTTTCAGCAGAAACTCCTGATGTTTAGCCATGCTTCATCCATCGCCAACATCATGCTGGCCATCAACTCAGATTGGGAAATCGCAATGGAGCCAGGTCTACCTGCGGAAAGACCTCTGGTCCCCCACCTAGTACTGGTTGACCGGATAGGCGCACAACGATTTCAACCCCAGCTGGTTGAACAGCGGTTGAGGCTGTCGCCTCGACACCATCTGCACGCGTACACGGTCTACCGTGCGTACTCACCATTCTGATCTGCTACACAGGACAGAGAAAGAGAGACGAGAAGGGTAGGGTAAACACAAAGGAAAACGTACTACCATATTACCAATTGTCAGGGTAACAACAAATCAAGCACAATCACGTATAAATATTCTCATAATAACATTAGCTAGGTGAGATTATGAATATACAATACATAAAGGTTCTTAATACCGTCGCCACAACGTTCGATAACTATAATTTCCGTCGACTCTAAGACCAACCCATCTTAGAAGTTCTACCCAAACTCACGAATCAATGCTTAGCATACTCAGTCTAAGTCTAAACATCTTATATTCATGCCTAGATCACTTAAACCTGGCTCTGATACCAACTTGTAACACCCTAAAACCAGAGTGAATTTAAAACGCGGAAACTGGACAAATACACATCAACACTTGGTATAAACCTCCCAAAAAGGGGAATGTACTAACCCTTTACAAAACCTGAATACGGATATGGAATTCAACAACAAACTAATCTAAACATAACCTATCTAGATTACATCAGTTGCTAATCCAATATCGCCAAAAGAATGGGACTTAAACAATTGCCCAACATCAATACTAGTCAACTAAAAATCCCCGAGACCAAGCTCGTCACTCAAGCCCTTGGCAACCCACCGCTAATGGGAACCTGTTATACACATCATTTGAGAAAAAGTGTTAGGCTTAAAGCCTAGTGAGAACATACAGTTTATAAATTTTCAAGAGATATAAACAATTTATTATTCCCAGATTCTAGTTCCTAAACACAATAATCAAACACAAACAAGATTTCAATCAAATTAGCTGTTTGATTTCACTTCAATTTCAAGATTACAAACTTTCTCTCTCTAGAACACTCTTTCTCTCTCAACAGATTTCTCTCTCTAAAATACAACTGAATAATACGCTCCACTTCTGTTGACTACTAATTACAATACAAATACAAAACATTGACTTTTTATTACAAAAGACTTTGACTTTAATGAGAGTTGACTTTCTCAGCTTTGACTTCTTGAACTTTGACTTTTGACTTCTTGATCTTGTATCCAACTATTTCATGCTCTAACAATCTCCCCCTTTGGATTCAAGATCATGGTTGAAAGATCTAGCAATTCAGTCTTCACTTTTAATCTCTGTCAATACAATCTCCCCTTTTTCTTTGACGACATTCTTTCCAAACTGTCTTCAGACGATTAACAATCTCCCCAAAACTTTCATAAGATACTTTTAGACTTTGGAAAGAAAT
Organism: Arctium minus; assembly: GCA_954870635.1. Classification (NCBI taxonomy): domain Eukaryota; kingdom Viridiplantae; phylum Streptophyta; class Magnoliopsida; order Asterales; family Asteraceae; genus Arctium; species Arctium minus. Next base: position 52,701,254 of record OX941084.1, read on the forward strand.
TATCTTCAGAATCAACTCGAATTGCTTTAGCAAATAATCTTTAAAGAAAATTTCTCAAAAATCAGTATATCTTCAGAAATTCTTTGATCTTCTTCAAATCTTTTCTTTGAATCTTCTGTCTTGAACATTTCTTTAAAAACATCTCTCAAAACTTTATCATTTCTTGATACCATCTCCCCCTTTTTGATGATTTGAGCATCTTCATCATCAAAACTTTTCATCCAAGAAATGTCTTTGACCATTCTGATCTGTCAAACTGAGCCTCTGATTCGTTGATCCATAACCATGTATTCATCTAGATCTTTGCAAATCCAAACAAAATAATAACATGTAACTCCTGAATCAACAAATGAATCAGTTAAAATGTCTGTCAGTAACACGAAGTCACTGTGTGTAACGAATACACAATATAAAGGAGCTTTTTGATGTTCACTCCCCCAAGGCTTCCATCCAATCATCGAAACACCACAAAGGCAATTTCTATAAATGTTATGACAAAGAAACAAATTCTTTGTGTGTTCGTGCATGTGTAGAAAGAATTAAGCACGAATAATTGCTTATAAAGGCTCAACATTGTGTAAACCACTGAGACAATAGTTAGTTCAACACAGACTCAATGTGCATGAATGAAGTGCGAAGGTGGGGCAGACTTCCTTCTTTTTCAATATCCAGATTTTTCAAATGAAAACCAGATAGATTATATGCTGCGTCCCCTTGAAAATGTGAAACATTTTCTTTTTGAGAAGAAAATGAGTAGCTGGTGGGGTTTAGTCAAGAGTTGGCATGGGCTAGTTGCCTGTTTCAATAATGTTCACCAAAGAATTGTGAAACGCTAGTAATGTGGTTGCCCGGCTCAGAAAGTAGTTGGTGCAGAGTTTAATATTCTTTTACTCTGTTCTCACACCCTCTTTCTTTTGATCATTAAGCTCACTACTAATCAATCTCTCATTTCCATTTTACCTCATCACACCCACACTCATTTCTTTTTAGACTCCTCACACTCAATCACTAAGGATTAACTTCTTGGGTAGAAATCACTGGTTAACGTGATTTCATAGAAGTTCAGTTAATTCCTAGCACAAAGAACCCATGTAGTCCTAGAAAGCATATGTTGCTCAGATGATTTAACTTTCTCAGTTAAAGCTCATATACAAATGTCAGATATGAATATGCTCAGAGATATAATCATGGAAATATGAGCATTTTTTTTTAAACATTGAAGTATTTTCAAACAAGTATATTGAAAGAATAGATATGAATGCAAAAGACTTGTTTGAAAATCTGACATTGTATGCAAATAATCAGAAATGAAATGATATATCAATTAAGGCTTATGGTCAAGAATAACGGTTATAGTCTATATGAAACAAAAATATAGACAATCTTGAACTAAACGCTTCGAAATGAAATGACGCTCAATATACATTGAAGTACAAGCGGAGTGTCTTACCATCGAAAAAATTGTTTCAATTTAGAGACATGGTAAGAACATTTTAAACAAAAATTGAAACCGGTGTGTGTGAATACTTGAAAGTATATAGAAAAGACAATACGCAAGTATTAATCTTTGGAAACACATGGTTTGTTTATCAATTAAGCACAAAATAAAATGAAAACATTTAAAATCACACTTCCAAATTATAAAATCTGTTTAAAATTCGGGAAGTGGTTTGAACATTTCAGAACATGTTTTCTATATCTGAAAGTTGTCCTTCTTTTAGATATATTTGAGATTAAGATAAGAAATTTACCTTTTAGCTTTGTCTTAAATCTCATGAAGTCATGCTTAAGTCAAAATGATATGATCGTGTCATCTTCTCTCATCCTGCATAAGTCTCAAAGTCTAGTCAAAACAAATTTATTCACAAATTTATTCACAAATTTATTCGAAAAATAAAAGACATAAAGCAGTAAAACGATTAAAGTACGAGTTCTGATTTGAAATAATCAGAAATCATAGTCTTACTCCTTTTGACTTTACTTATAAGCTCCCCCTAAAATCATGCAGTATAAAAATTTTGTCATTTAAGTAAAATGCAAAAATTAGTTATGCTCCCCCTCAAATGAATGTAGATCATCTAAAATCTTCTCTTAATCCCCCTGAGATCATGAGCAAACAACTAAAGTGCAGGTATCTTTCAGAAATATAGACAAAAAAAATGATGAAAAATAACAATACTTAACTATATTAGGTAATAACTGATTATGTCTTCAGATTTAACATACCAAGCTTAGAGATAAGAAAATTAAATCTCTTTTCATCTAATGGTTTGGTAAATAAATCTGCAAGTTGATAATCTGTTTTTACAAAATAGAGTTCAATTGTTCCTTTTTCTATATTATCCTTAATAAAATGATACCTGCCATCAATGTGTTTGATTTTCGTATGTTGGACAGGATTAGCAGATATTGCGATTGCACTCTTCGAGTCACAATATATTGGAATTTTATCGAACTTGAAACCATAGTCTCGTAGCTGTGTTCGCATCCACAGGACTTGAGAGCAGCAACTGGCAGCAGCTACATACTCAGCTCCAGCAGTCGATGTGGAAACGCATAATTGTTTCTTTAATGCCCAGCTAACGAGTTTGTCTCCAAGAAATTGAACGTGACCAGAAGTACTATTTATGTCCAACATGCAACCTGCATGATCTGCATCTGAATAGGCAGTCAGTTGAAACCCTGTATCCTTAGGATACCACAGACCAAGGTCTGCAGTCCCCTTCAGATATCTAAAAATCCGTTTGACAGCATCCAAATGGGGTTCTTTGGGAGCAGCCTGATATCTAGAACATAAGCATGTTGAAAACATAATATCTGGTCTACTAGATGTAAGATACATTAACGATCCTATCATACCTCTATAAGTCCTAACATCAACACTTTTACCCGAAGGATCAGTGCTGATCTTAGTACCTGGTGCCATCGGGGTTTCAATTGGTTTACAATTTTCCATTTTGTACTTCCGAAGAATGTCCAAAATGTACTTAGATTGGTTAATGAAAATCCCCGTAGAAAACTGTTTAACTTGTAATCCGAGAAAGAAATTCATCTCTCCCATCATACTCATTTGAAAACGTGACACCATGAGGTTAGAAAAGTTTTTGCAAAATTTTGGATTAGTATAACCAAATATTATATCATCAACATATATTTGAATAAGGATAATATCAGCTTTTTCCTTTTTGATGAATAAAGTGGTATCAACCTTACCTTTAGAAAAACCGGACTTGACCAAAAATTTAGATAAAACGTCATACCATGCTCGAGGGGCTTGTTTTAAACCATAGAGGGCTTTGTCCAAGATATAAACATGATCTGGCTTCTCTGGATTGACGAACCCTTCTGGTTGAGACACGTACACTTCCTCTTTAAGAATGCCATTCAGAAAGGCTGTTTTCACATCCATCTGAAAGACTGTGAAATTCTTATGAGATGTGTATGCTAGAAACATGCGGATTGCCTCTATACGCGCTACTGGAGAATACGTCTCATCGTAATCTATGCCTTCCTCTTGCCGGTAACCTTTGGTAACAAGTCTAGCTTTGTTCCTTATGACGATACCATCTTCATCCTTTTTATTCTTGAATACCCATTTAGTTCCTATCACCGTTTTACCTTGTGGTTTTGGAACTAATATCCAAAACTTTAGGGCTTCAAACTGATTGATCTCTTCTTGCATAGCAGATACCCAATCTGAATCAGCAAGAGCCTCTGATACTCGCGTGGGCTCTATCTTACTGAGGAATGAGTCATGCATACATTGATTAAGAGTCGCTGACCTCGTTTGTACTGGCTTGTTGAGATCTCCAATTACTTGATGTAAAGGATGCTCTTTGGTCCAGAGATGCTCATGAGGGAGTGGAGTAGATACTGATTGAACATGATCATCATCTTGAAATCCACTATCAGACTCTTCAGTTTGAATAATAGGAAGGGGGTTTGCAGTTGAAGTTTCAGGTGCAGAAGTATCAGTTGGAACAGCAAAATTGAGCTGTTGAGTAGACATTGTATCACACCCAACTGAAATAGTTACTTCTGGCTCAACAGTTACTTGTATATCTTCAACTGTAGGAGTAATTGTAGGAATGTGAGTTTCTGACTGAACGGGGGATACAAGTTCAGTTAAAACTTCTGAAGTGACTGGATGATTGCAGCTTGTGTCTTCAGACCTGTCAGTCACAGCAGATTTAGGCAAATTAGATCCTAGAAACTCATCATAAAAGAACTCAAATAACAAATCTAAATCAGATAAATGTGAAATTGAAGTAGAAGCGTTATTCGAATTATTCGCTGTACAAACAGGTTCTGGACTGATCTGTCCAGAAGCTAATACTCCAGTGATAACGGGTTCTGAACTGAGTTGTTCAGAAGCCATCTCTTCATCGAATGTTACATTCACGCTCTCGACAACTGTCTTTAACTTCTTCAGATAAACACGATATGCTGCTGATGTTGAAGAATAACCAATGAAGATACCCTCGTCCGCCTTAGCACTGAATTTATTCAGACTCTCTCTGTCATTAAGCACGAAACACTTACACCCAAATATGTGAAAATACTTGATTTTTGGTGTTCTGTTGTTGATCAACTCATATGGAGTCTTTTGAAAGCGGCGGTGTATTATGGACCGATTTTGAGTATGACATGAAGTTGACACAGATTCTGCCCACAAAAATAGAGGTAGATCGGATTGGCTGAGCATAGTACGAGCGGCCTCGACTAGCGTCCGATTTCTCCTTTCGACTACTCCATTTTGTTCAGGCGTACGAGCAACAGAGTACTGATGTGATATCCCGACGGATTCGAGATATTCTTCAACTATCTTGTTTTTGAACTCTGTGCCGTTGTCCGATCGAAGAAACTTGACTTGTCGTTGCATTTTCACCTGGGTCGTCTTTAAGAAAGTAATGAGAACTTCCGGTGTCTCATCTTTTGATCGAAGAAATTTGACCCACGTGTATCTTGAGTAATCGTCGTCCACAATAACCAACACGTATTTCTTTCCACCCAAACTCTGAGTTCTCATTGGACCACACAAATCCATATGTAACAATTCTAACGGAGAACTAGTGCTTGGTTCAGGTTTCGGTTTATGAGCGACTCTCTTCATCTTACCCTTTTCACATGTAGCACATACGTGTTCTTTCTCGTTTTTCAGCTCAGGAAGTCCTTTTACCAATTTTCCACTAACCAGCTTGTTGATATAACGAAAGTTCAGGTGTGATAAACGTCTATGCCAGAGCCAACTTTGCTGCAATGAAGCTTTTGTCATTAAGCAAACGTGACTGTCATTCTGTACCTTTGAAAGATTGATGGTATAGAGGTTCGTTTTGCGATGTCCACCTAAGATTTTTGTGCCGTCTTCAGTACGAACCGAGCAACTCTTAGATTTGAAGTTGACCTCTAACCCTTTATCGCAGAATTGACCAATGCTAAACAGGTTGTGCCCTAAGTCTTCGACATAACTCACCTTACTGATCGTTATGTTGTCTTGAATGATGTCACCATATCCTAAGATTGGTGAAAGTTGATCGTTTCCAAATCTGACATTTCCACTGAATTTCTCTGTATAATTAGACAATAAAGCTTTTTGCCCAGTCATATGCTTGGAACATCCACTGTCCAAGTACCACATATGTCGGGTCTGTAAGAGAAATCAGGAAACAATAACTTTAGGTACCCATTTAAAAACGGGTCCTAACATATTAGCACAAGATTTTGGTATCCATTTGAAAATGGACCCTCTGTCCTTTTGAAAACCCTTAAAAATATTTGATCTCGAAGAATAAACATGATAAGATCCATACCAATCAGAAGAATTATGAGAATAAGCAAAATCAGTTCTCCGATAATTATAATGAGATGTAGTAGTAATAGGAGATAATTGAATCAACTGCTTTATTGAATAATGCTTGTAAGAAGTTACAAGGTTTTGTTGATGAGAAGCATATTGACCAACTACATCTGAATCACTACTAACAGATCTAGTACAAGAATTATCAGAAACTGATCCAACTATCTCGTCATCCTTCCGTTTTGGTCGCCATTCTGTTTGAGCTTTCGACCTTTTCTTGCTTATATCTGAAACACAAAATGTAGATTTATTAGGAAAAGCAGATTTCTGAGACTGAGTTTTCTTTTGTGTACCAGTGTGTTTCTATTTCTGTAATCGCTGTTTCTTATGTTTCTTACCTTGAGAATAATAATCAGCAGTTACAGAAACTGATTCATCAACCTTAGTTAATGATTTAACAGTTTTAAGAACACTTGGTAACACCTTTTCATTTAAAAGACAAGTAGAATGATCAGGAAGAATAACATTAAAGTCAAACATATCAATTTTGTCTATGCACCCATCATCAGAATTAAGAAAATCATTTGCAGACTCAAATAAGTCATCAAAACTATCAGACGAAGTTTGAGGTGCCTTAGAAACTTTAGAACACTTTGTAGATGTAGATTGAAAAACCGTGTTCTTTAAAACTGTAGAAAATACACTTTGTTGAATATCAACCAAAAGTTTTTCATCAGATAAAACATTTTCAAGCTCAACTATTTTTCTTTCCAGAATGAGTGGAGGAACATAAACCTTTGCAACTGCAAGTTTTGCCTTCATCTCAGAAACAGAATAACTAGCAAAATAATCGTTTGAAAGAACTTTTGGTGTTTCTGAAAGATAACTATCATTTAACTTTGCATAGTTAAATGGTAGTTGCATTTTCTTTACATTCTTTCTATTTTCAGTTTCTTTGGTCTCATCTTCTTCTGATAATTTGGTAACAAATTTGTGTTTTAAATGAGTATGTTTACCAGAACAAGCAAGAAAATCAAAATTATAAAGTGCTGGTTGTTTTCTGATGGCCTTCTTTAAGTAATGGGGGTTTTGAAAACCAAGTCCCCATTTTTCCTTAACATCAGCCTCTTCGTTAGGTGCATTGAGAAAAATGGTTTGATCTGTTTGGCCTCTTGCATAGAGTTTGGCTTCCAGACCATTTACCTTCTTATTTAAAAGCTTGTTCTCAACCTGCAATTTATAAACAGTTAGTGCAGATTCTTTCTTTTCAAACTCATACTTAGAAATTTTAACTTCAAAATCAGAAATCTTCTTTTCAAAACAATCTACTTGAAGTTTAGAATCAGAAGCAGACTTGCGTAAAGAATCAATTAGATCTTTGTTCCCAATAACAGAATTATTAAGTTCAAAGATCTTATTGTTTCTTTTAGCAACTCTTTCTTTTTCTTTCTTCAGTTTTACTTGAATATCATTAAGCTCAACCATCATAGCTTCCATTTTGGTTATGAAATCTTTTTGAGTGAAGTTTATTACCTCATCAGCTGTCTCGTCATCTGATTCATCATACTTGACCTCATTTCCCATAAGACAGAGATGAGCAGTTTCTTCCTTTTCATCCTTTTCACCTTCTGAATAATCCAGCCAAAATTCGTTCTCAGCCATTAAAGCTATGCCTGATTCTTGCTGTTTGGCCAATAGCAACTTGTTCTGATAGTACTGAGAATTACGAACTTTTGGATTTCTACAATCTTTTGCAAAATGACCAATCTTGCCACAGTTGTAGCATTTGACTGGATCACTTGTTGGCTTTTCGGCAACAATGTAGTCATTCACAAACTTCTTCCTTTCATCAGGTTTCTTCTCAACATATCTGTTCTCTTCATATCTCCTTCCTTCCACCCTTTCTCGGTGCTTGTGATTCTTAGAACTTGATGAAGAATATCGTTGAGAATTTGATCCCGACTTTTTGTAGAATTTCTTTTGAAAGGCACGGGTTAGTAATAGCATGGCTTGTTTCAGACTTTCTCCATCATCACCATTTGTCTCAGATTCTGACTCAGAACTCGTAAGCACTTTCTTCTTTTTCTTCTTCTCTGCCTTTTCTTTCTTTTCTTTCTTCTTCTCTCCAACAACCAAAGCAATCGGATCAGGAACCTTTTCAGCCTTCTTCTTTTCAGCTCTTTTCTCCTCAACCTCTTCTTCATTCTGTCGTAAAGTCTCATAGACTTCATGAAGAGGTATGTCATTCAAATCTTTCATCTGCTTCATCCTACGTGTATGTTTCTTCCATTCAGGTCGTAGGATACTCAGGAATTTGAAATTGTTTTCCAGCTGCTTCTTTGTCACTTTGTTCTTCGTCAATTCATTCAGAAGCAAAGTAAACCGTTCATATGTATCTTCCAAACTCTCATTTCCTTTGGCTTTGAATTCCTCGTAGTTATTGATGCAATTAGCCACTTTCATCTGATTCCCGACCTTGGATCCCATCATCATCTTTTGCAATTGATCCCACATCTTCTTAGCATCATCCTTGTAGCTATCAATCTTGATGTAAATCTCATTAGGAATGCTTTGAAGTAGAAGAGATCTTGCTTGCTTGTCTGCTTTATATCGACTTTTCTGTTCTTCAGAGTACTGAGATAAATCCACTTTAACTGGTTTTGTCTTTTGTTCTCTTTCTTCATCACCATGTCCACTATCAGATGAATCATCATCATAGGTACTTGAACTATGATTGGTGCCATAGGACCTTCTGTAATTGACAAAAGAATATTCTCTCCATTTGTGTGCCGATCCACGAAATCAAGGAATCTATCCTTCCATTGTTAATACTCTCCTTTAAACAGTACAGGAGGCTTGACATCAGTGCCAATGGAAAGTGCATCTTTAGAAGTCATCTTGATAAAACCTGTTTGAAAAATATATGCAATAAGAAACTAGAAACTGATCGTTAGTCCAAATGAAACAATCAAGAAAATACAGAAAACTTGAAATATAAAATCAGAAATTTTGATCACAATTAAAACTATGTCCCCCTTCGCAGACTTAGCACGGGGGTCCCGCCCCTAGAGAAAAATAATTCACTATTAAAGGCCATATTACAGTTAAAAAAAATCTCAGAAAATATTCTAAGTAAAACAAGCTTTGCGCGACATGCTTCTTGCACAAACCAAGACTTTGCGTGATGTGCTGCTAACGCAAACCACACTTTGCGTGATGAACGTCTTACGCAAACCTCTCTTTGTGTGATGAACGTCTTACGCAAACCTCACTTTGCGTGACGTGAATAAGGCACAAACGATGAACTTTGCGTTACAAATTTCTCGCGCAAGATACACTTTGCGTGACAAGATACTAGCGCAAAGTAATACTTCTCGTTTCTCGTTGAAGACGCAAAGCTCACTTTTCGTTTCTCGTTGAAGACGCAAAGCTCACTTTGCGTTTCTCATTGATAACGCAAACCTTAGAACAATCACTTGAAGAAATTTCTCGATGAATCTTGCGCAAACTGAGATGAACTCGCGCAAAGTACGACGAACTCGTGCAAACTTTAGATCTCACGCAAACCTCTAAAATCGATCACAATCGCACCAAAAACTCATCTAGACCTCGAATTCTAACTCAAAACTTTGACAATTTGCTAGTTTAAACATCTAGAACTCAAATCTAACAATGAATTTCGATCAAAAACACAAATCAATACAAAATTGATTAGAACACAGTGCGTGAACTCGTAAACTGAAAAACCACAAAAATTCGAAATTCACATTCGATTATACTGCAATTGACAAATTAACCTATATAGACTCGATCGATTTTACTATACGAACAAAATGTGATCGAATTCAACTCCTAATTCGCACAAAAACTCGAATTTCGATCTGAACTTCGACGAACCCAAAAACGAACTTTTTCTTGATTTGATTTCAGATGGAATCTGCTCTGATACCAATTATTATTCCCAGATTCTAGTTCCTAAACACAATAATCAAACACAAACAAGATTTCAATCAAATTACCTGTTTGATTTCACTTCAAATTCAAGATTACAAACTTTCTTTCTCTAGAACACTCTTTCTCTCTCAACAGATTTCTCTCTCTAAAATACAACTGAATAATATGCTCCACTTCTGTTGACTACTAATTACAAAGGAAAGGAAACTATTTATACCTACAACTAAAACAACAAGGAAACAAAACTAATACAAATACAAAACATTGACTTTTTATTACAAAAGACTTTGACTTTAATGAGAGTTGACTTTCTCAGCTTTGACTTCTTGAACTTTGACTTTTGACTTCTTGATCTTGTATCCAACTATTTCATGCTCTAACACAATTGTATCAAAAGGAAATCTTTTCAATAAGGTTTAGTTTTCAAATGAAACATTTGCCACAACCGGGCCTTTTCAATGTAAACTCATCATAGGATGACAAAGATAACCAGTTTTACCAAGGATTGTAGCGTAACACAAAGTAGGTCACAATCCGAGTTATGAGTCGAAACACTTGGAATCCTTGGCCACGAACTACAAAGGTCCGTACTACGATGTGAGGGAGGGCCCTTGAGGAAACCAAGTCATACTCGTTCACTAGGACTACCATATGACCCTTAGCTAGTAACCGATCTCACATAATCGTACCAAATTGCCCCCGAGGATCATATGCATCCATAACTACAAATAAGGGAAAATATGATCCATGGCTAGTAACCGGTCTTGCATAAACGTACCAAATGGCCCTGGAGGATCATATACATCCATTTACAAAGAGGGTAAAAGACATCCCAATATAAGTCGACTCAATACCTAGGGATCCACTAGTAATGGTACAGACTCGTCACAACAACATATGTGACCAACCATAGATAGTCATATGGTATAAAATAATATTTATAAACAAAATGCATTTTCAAGTTTAACTTCTGGTAAGAATGAAAATCATCAAAAATGAACTTTAAACATTCTTTCAAGTAACCCACATAAATGTGCAAGTAAAACATCCTTTTACTTCAAATAAGATGAAACCCATCATTTTAATCGAAAATGATCAGGAACCCTAAAATCTCCCAAAACTCAAGTTATATCAAAATGTAGTAAACTTAGATCTGAAACCATGGAGATATATAGAAGTTCAAAATGTAAGTTTTGACATGTATAAAGTTTAGAAAAAGGTAGTAGGAACTCACCAAATAGGTTTTAGACGAAAACCCGAAAACCAGATATCGACCACCGAGAGAATACGAAGCTTTCTATACCGAACCCTTGCTAGAAGCACTTAATACTAGCAATTTATGGACCCTTGAAGATCCAAAGAAAACTAGAGAGAGAGACAAGAGAGAGAAAAGGAATGAAGAGAAAGAGAGAGAGATCTTTGAGAATGAGATATTTTGGGCTGAAAAGCCTTAAGTCGGCCAGTGTGTTACGCGGGTTATGTCGCGACTTCAACTCGCGTCATAACTCACCCGCTAACATAAAACCCTCACAAACAGGGGGGTTTCACGGGTTGTGCTTCGACTTCAAGTCGCGGTACAACTCGCGTTGTTCACTGTGGTTAATCCAAAACCACCAAAATCTAACATCAAACTCCAAACCAAACGCGGTGCTAACGACAACGCTTAAACACAAGAATAACAAGATTACATAACGGAAATCCAGGGTGTTACATTCCCAGTTCATTTAAGAGAGTGAGTTTTATTGGTCCTTGTTGGTTGCTACATAAACTAGTATTTAGGCAACTGTTTATAGGGCATAGCCCCATAAACATTTAGGCAGAGTGGTGAGATTCATCATAGAGTGAACCATGTTCAACAGGGTTCTATTTCTCTTCTTGGATTCACCGTTGTGATGCAGTGTTTTGTGAGGAGTCAACTAGGATACAATCCCAAAAATCTCTAGGATGATCTATTGGCTCAGATATTCATGACCTCGATCTAACCGAAGCATCTTTATCCTTTGCCAAGCATACTCACTACTTCTTTTCTAAAACTCTTTGAAAATTTCAAGGCTTTTATATTTGTTCTATTAGGTAAACATACATATGTCTACTGAAGTCATCAGTAAGATGTAATGAAGTAGTAATGACCGTATCTTGTAACATAACTATAAGTCTCACATACATCAGTATGGTTAACCCTTAATAGTTCTTGTAGCCCCTAAAGGTTTACCCTTTGAAGGCACTTTTGTCATCTTGACTAACAAGATACACATGTATCATATGAATCATCATATGATTCCAACTCTCCGTTCGCCTGGAGTTTGGCTATGTGTTTCTTGTTTAAGGGGTTGTTTGGTTAGTTTTCCATTAAGTTCTGTATGGATAAAGCTGTCTGTATAGATTAATCTGTCTGTATAGATTGAGAAGGTTTTTTGTTTGGAAGGGTTTTTTCATAGATGGAAGGAGCGTGTTTTTTAACTAGGAGAGACAGGTCCAGAAAAAACTTTGCATTCTGCATAAAGCTCCCCCATAGAAGGTTACTGAATAAGCCATTTTCTATATCATTAAGCCACTACCAAACAGTCATGTATAGTTGACTGAATAAGTTGTGAGTCCTATTAAACTCATTAAGCTGCTAAAAAACAGGCCCTAAATGTCACAAATAGATCAGTTTTAAGCCATGCTTAATTCGTTATATTGATTTATAATTACAACTATTAACTTCATAAAACATTTATTAAGATAAAACGAAAAATTTATTTCTGAAAACTTAAATTCGGTTCGTTGTAATTGAGAAAATGAAACAAAATTCCTAGTAGCACTAGGTACATGAAGACACTTGCTAAGTGTTAATGTAAGACCATCTAGAAAGTTCATATCATATGTCCTTTTAAGCAACAACAGCTAACTTAGCTCCATTTGGTCTGATTTCATCTTCTCTTCACTTCTTATTTCCTGAAAAGTAGTACTAATATGAGTATCATACTCAATATGTAACACTTAGTCAGAAGTGAATTAAATCAAATGGTAAACATACTTGAAGGTCCGGCTCCGGTAGCCTTCTGCTTCTTGATTTCTGCCAATCGGGCTGGACAAATTCTCATTTGGTGCCCATGGTGAAAACAATTATACCATACTGCAACCTCAGGAATTTATCCTTTGCCCTTATCTATGTTGGATCTTCCAACATGTGTTTTACCCTTGGTTATCTCCCCCTTTTTCTTGATTGTCCCATTGTCAGGTTTGATCATCAAATCCTGTTTTGGTTTGGTTGAACCCAACTTGGATTTCATATCCCTCTCCGTAGTTTTAAGTATGATGTGAAGCCCTGTGAGAGTCTTGTTCAAACTTTTCATATTATAGTCCTTAACGAACTGCTTATATGTTTTGGGTAGAGAGTTGAGAACCATATCGATTTCCAACTCGTGACCCAGTGGGAAACCAAGGTGGGTCAGTTGGTCAAAGTACCCTTTCATTTTCAAAATGTGGGTACTAAGTGACGAACGCTCAGTCATTTTTTACAAGCACACAATGCTTTAACTGTATCAAATCTCTCCTGTTTTATTTGTAACCGAAACATAGACTTCAGTGAAGATATCATATCCCAAGCAGTCATGTTTTCATGATCCCGTAATAATTCGGGAGTCATGGTGGCTAACATTAGGCAACCAACAATCAGAGAGTCATCTTGGTACTTATCATAAGCAGTTCTGACTTCAGTTGGAGCATTTATGGTAGGAGCATTTGAAGGGGGGGTTTCAAGAACGTAGAACTTCTTTTCATACCTAAGGACTGCCCTTAGGAAGCGAAACCATTCGATGAAGTTCGTTCCGTCCAATTTTTCATTATCTAGGATTGACCGTAGTGTGAATTGGGATAAGTTGTTTGAGTTTGAATCTGAGGTAGACATCTACAAAAACATGATTTAATTTTAGTAACTTTAATATCTCAAATAAATGGAAAAACCTTTCAAAATCATTTGATTTGAGCTAAGATCCATATTTCACCTACTTCCATAAATGGCCAAGCAACTGTCTATGGAATTAGGCTATTTAGGTACCCATCATCCAATTATGTTCAACATAACTCTTAGATGTCGTGGGATCCTATTCAATATATCATATATTGAAATTGGCACGTTTAATCCACTTCAACGCCTTGAAAATACTCATAAATGGCCAAGCAACTGTCTATGATATTCTCAAGTAAACAAACCATACTAAGGTATCGTGATCCCACCTAAATACTAGACTTAGGGTTTACTGGGATCAGTCGTCCAAAATACGACTATTTAAGTGAATGGTCAAGCAACTGTTCACTTAAATCTCGTTATTTTGGCTCATTGTCTTACACTATATTCAACCGATATGATTGGCCAAGCACTGACCACACCGGAATCATGTATGCTCGACAAGTACCTTAAATGGGTGGCGTTAAGTTTACGTTTTGTAAAAAGTTTAATTTTAGAAAACATTCTAATTCTTTTAAAACGTTTTGATTTTATATTTAAAAATCTTGTTTTAAAAGTTTATAGTTATTAAATTGGTTTGAGTTTGATAAACATATCAATTTTAAAATATCATATTTTATTTACCGATTCAAAATATGTTTTGCGTTTGATTTTATTTTTAAAATGTTTGCAATTATCATAACAATAATAAAGCAATAAATAAAAGCAAACACAAAATAAACAACCACAATAATAATATACGGATTTGCCCCTAATGTGGTGTTGTGAGCCAACACAACAACCACGGTCAAAACTAAGGACGTCTTCAAGCTCCCACTGGCCTCGCCATCTTGGTGAACTCCAGGGACTCCATCTCGACCTCTTGGAATTTCGTCTTCGTTTGATTTACAATTTAAAAATAGAAAGATAACATATCCTAATCTATTTACAATTGCCCCTATCTAGGAAATTTTAAAATTACAACCCTTGCAATTAATACATTTTAATTTTCCAAATACAAAAATAAACAACCACAACCATGGGTCTTTGGGGCAAATCATATATTATTCAATATTGTAAACATAAAATAAATATTTGACCAAAGTATAATTAACATAATTAAAATGTCAAATAATAAGAAACAAAATTTCATATGGCAACATAAATTTAATTGACAAATTTTAATTTGTAGGTTAACAAACCTAACCCAAAAGAGAATTGATCCATCAAAACCGGGCCTTGGCCCATCCTACGGCCCAACCGTCTAGGGCACATGCCCAACACGAGAAACCAGGGTGAAAGGCCAAAAACAATACTTGGAACTACTAACCCGGGCCCAACACCCAAACGGGGCTTCGGCCCAAAAACTAAAATTCGGATAACAACCCAAGACGGTGTCTTCAAGCCAACCGTGACCGGACATTAAAAATGATCGATAACATTAAGAATCTCGATCGATAGCATCCATATAAAACAACAGTTTACCTTTTAAATAATATAATCTAGCCATCTTAAATAACATATTTCAAAGGACCAATTAATGGAAGAGATAAACATTTGGCAAAAATTTTGAACCGGTCAAATCCAATAAAACAGTTGGATTTGTATTTCACCCAAATACCAAAAATTTCCCAAGACAAACCAGAAATATCCATTGGCTTTTGGCACAACTTAGACCGAGACAAAGCAGGGTCGTGGAACGCAAGAGGAAAAACGACACCATGTCGTCGCCTGGGGAAAAAACGTCGGGAGAAAACGCACCACCGAGCTGTGGTCGATCCACCCTCAAATAACACAAGGGTCGTGATTTGAACACCACACTGTCATGGCCAAAGACCGCCATATATGGTATCCAGCCGTGGCTGGGAACCTCACGAAGATGTGGCTAGAAAACATCCAAAATGAAACTCTAAGCATGGTCAGAACTAGCTCGAGTCGTGCCTCACAACAAGGCAACACCAGATGGTATCCCACCATGAATCTTGAACCGAGAGGAAGACATACAACACTCGCATAGAATAAACCGACCATGGTCCAAAGACCTGGTATGAGATGGTCCATCATCCTATGGTTACAAAGTCGTATATTGCTTTTCGGATTTGTGGAACGACGATGGAAAAGAGGCAACAAAAGCCGTAGATGGCACCGACACGACCGCAGAAAAGTGGAGAAGGCCGGCGGCGACAACTGCAGATAACTAGCGGCGACCGGCGATCAGTGGGTACAGAGGATGTCGCTTAGCGGCTGTGATGTGGGAGAGAGGTGATGGGAGTAATAGGGTTACAAACCCTTTGTCACCTTCAGCCGACTAAGTCTTTTGGAAATAAAAAAAAAACTTTTTTTTCTTTTAAATTTAATTAGGGTTTAAAATTCTTTTAGGCTTTCAACATGAGGCTCAATTAGAAATTTGATCCAATTTAGAAATCTAGGGTTCAATTAAATTTGCCATATAATATATTGTTTCCTTTTTTTTTAAATTAAATGACATCAAACTGGCTATGATACCACTGTTGGATTTTAATGCAATTTGTAACCAATAAAACGCAGCGGAAAAATAAATAAAGTTAGTTACAACAATTATATAGAAAACTTTTCTAAATAAACTTAAAACCCAATCGAATCCAATGATGCATTTAATCAAAATAAAACCACACCATGGGGTGTTTAAAATATGTACCTTTTGTAGATCAGTTGGGATTGGAATGGACCACCAAGAAACCAAAGTAGGTTTCCTCTATTGGTAGTCCACACACGAACACGTTTCCCGTCTCCACCGGGTTCTAGCCCAAGAACCTTAGATCTATATGTGTTTTACAGAAAAGAAAAAGTTTCTTTTCTGTATTTCTCTGATAGGCTAATTCTAATTATTTCAGTTGTATGAAAAATGGTTTAGCCTAACGCCCTATTTATACCAAAAGAATTATAGTTAGACTATAATTCAACTAAGGATTAAATAAGGTTTAGTAATTATCTGTAATATTCAAATTTAAATTCAAATATATATATATATATATATATATAATTATCTTTTAAACTTTAAATATAATTATATATAATTACAGATATTACCCCATAATTAACATAATTACGTTTTCACCTTGTAATTATCATAATTACAGTTTAACACATATTTTTCATAATTATTATTTAAGAATAATTATTTTTTTAATCAACTTGATTTAATCCGGGTTTCTAAAGATGGAAACAAACGCATTCTTTATGTGAGACCCTATAGGATTACATACTTCTCAGCAGTATCTCTGTGTGACACGTGTCGTTGGCATATAATAACTTTCAATTTCATAAATGAAGATTATTTGGTCAAAAGGCACTTTTAGTGTTTGTTGGAAATATGCATCGTTTGTGTAATGGGGCGTTTTGAAAATAAGATCGTGTGAGTCATTTGAATTTTAGTCATTCCCAACCTTGTGAACATTTTTCAAATTGTAAACCTTTTTGGTTTTGGGCCTAAAGCCAATTGTGATTTGAGAGATAAAGATTTTGGGAAAAGATGTAATTTAGGTTATGTAACCATATTGGCTCCCGTATTTTAGCCAAACGTTTATTATGCCTTTGGGGCTTGATTTATACTCAGATGAGTCTTTGGAGTATTTATTTAGTTTTAGTAGCTCGATAAGGAGCCCTTGACGTATGGTGTACTTAGTTGCATCTTATTTGAGAGTTACATGTTTTGAATGTTAATTCATTCGTTAGAGTCATGTAACGTTTTAGACTGTAATGCATTGGATCCATAGGCATATGAGTCAGTCAGTTGGTTTAATTGGGAACTTTATCCCTGTTTTAGGACTGGAAATATTTATGGTTAGCGAAGGGCTCGAGGTATAGATCGTGGGTGGTTGAACTCGATGCCCGTGTAATCCAGTCTGTTTATTCATCATGGAGTTTTGATGTCCATGTTTGATTAGTGAGTGGTCCCCAAGTCATGTTTTTATGTAAGCTTGCGGTGGTGCTCTGCAGAGCCGTATATGGAGCTAAGTCTTGCGGTGGCGCCCATGGTGAGCCGGATGCGGGGACTTGTGGCTTTTGTGGTGACACTCATCTAGAGGCCGAGTAGACACTAGGGTCATTTGGGTATCTTGTTGTGGTAGCTCAGTAGGGAGCTGTATACGGGGATCCATGACTCTATGTGAATCTCGAGAACATTGATAAGTGGCTTAACTTTGTGTGCCCGCGACCTTCAATGGAATTCGGGTCTCTCCCGTCACCGAAAGGTGTTGTTTTGGGTATTGAGTTTTAGTATCCATGTTTTCGGTGACGTGTTGTATATATGGATTATTATCCATGATTTATGGGTTGAGTATTATGCCCTTCCCGTGTTTTGGGTGTTTCAAGATATAAAGTTTTATCCGTGTTTTCATAAATTAGGGGTTCGATTTCTATTCACCTTTCAAGTGAGTTTTGGGTTACATCACTTCATCAAAGTATGTTTTAAGCATCCATCTTTAAATCGTGCGTATTTTTGGAAAGGAGTCGTTTTCATATTTAAAGTAAACTGTTTTGAAAGATTATGATTTAAGTTGCATTCTTTCCTTTTTACGATATATTTATTTATGATGAAAACTCTTGAACTCACTAGGCGTTAGCCTAACATTTTTATTTGTCGGTATGTACAACAGGTTCCGGTTGGGAATAGTTCTAGTGACATTGTGAAGAGAAGAGTGCTAGTTGTGTGCTCGAGAAATGTATAGCTTGGTGAAGTCTTCCACATTTATTTTGGGATTAGCAACTTGTATTTGGGTTAAGTAGCACCCGACTCCGGTTTAGTCCTTGTATAAGACTGGAGTTTATAATTGTTAAGGTTAATTATAGAACTTTAATTGGAGGTATATCAAGTTTTGATTTACAGGAAGAAGTTTTATCTTTTACTGGATGTAATATCGAAATTTTTAATTAGTTGCTTTTTCCAAATTTGAGTGTGTTACAACACCTTTTTGGGTGTGGGTGTGAGCCAAATCTAAGACTAATAGGCAACACTTGTGTGTTATCATTTTTACTAACTCTTAGACTTGGTCATTTGAGTCGGGACTTTAATTCAACGCGGACAAGTCGATCACTTGTAAGTGTTAATATTAGATCTTTGACCCAGAGATGGGCGGATCAGGAAATACGGCTTGATTGATGCAAGAAGATTTGAGAAAGTCTTTTATGACCAAGTAAAGATACAGGTTTTTGCATGATTTTAACTAAGGTTCAAATGTCGGTCGATATCGGTGTCACTAAGAGATTTGGGCATTTATTTCCATACCGATAGAGCTACGATTCTTAGAGGTCGACTTAGTTAAATTGACAAGTCTTTAGTTGGCAAAAATGGTGACTTTGTGGGGATAGGTGGCTACTTTTTGTGAGAGTTCATTTTCGAGAGAAAGGGACTTTTATAAATGTTTTCGTGACACATGTTTCCAACCATGAGGCTACAAATGTCTTAGATAGTGCTTACACCCATACATTTTTCTTTAATTTAATGTTCTTTACTTAATTGTTAAAATCACCAAAAAAAATGTTTTCTTCCTCTTTAAATGAAATCGATGAATTTGACTTAGTACTTGAAACTCTGAAGTCCCATCCCTGTTGATACGATCTCAGTATTACTACCACTTTATTACTTATAGCGATCACAGTGTCCGGTGTGCACTTGCACTGCCACTGTGGTAACACTGCGGTCACTTTGTGGACCTATACGATTTTCCGCTATCAACGTACAATCTGTTAAGTCTAATTTTGTAGTAATCATTGTATTTATAGGGCTTGGTCAAATACTGTGTTTAGTGCTTATCTGTCTTGTATCTGACCAAGGGTATTTAAGTCCCTTTGGTCTTGGTTTGTTGTAAGAAACACACGCACACATTAATCTGATTTTACACTTTGCGCTCCAAGTCTCTCTCTCTCTCTACTTTCTCTCTCTAAAGAATCAGTGATCTTGGACTCTCAATTGGTATCAGAGCCAACTGAATCTTGAGAGAATTGAGAGATTGCATTATCTGTATCTGAATTTGTGATTGAAATCGAAAATTTGATCGATTTTCTTGAATTTTTCAAGAAAATCTCGTTTTCTTGATTTCTCATAAAATTTGGATCTGTTTGTGATCGATTTGGGTTGTTTTTTGGTTCATTAGTCTCGCTTTTTATAATCGATCATGTTTGATTCATATAGTTTTGCATAAAATTCAAGTTTTGATCATCGATTTTGAGTTTTAAAAGTTTTCTGGAAAAACGAGTTTGGTTACTGTTCTATCGTCGAAATCTCGTTTTTATGGTTTTTAATCGAAATTTTTGGTTGTTTTGAGTTGAAAAAGTGTTTTCGATCTTATTTGTAAAAGGAAATTTCATCAAATTCGGTGTTGAATTTGATTTTTTAGAAGTTTTTGAGTTTTGTGTTCGGTTTGCGCTTGTTCTTCCTCTTTGCGTTTCATCCATAAAACTTTGTGCTTCATTCATCATTGTTTGCGCGTGTTCTACTAATCTTTATCTTGTTTTTCAGGTTTTCGCATCAAGCTTCAAACGCAAAGTCTGATTTGCGTTTCCATCTACAAACGCAAAGTTTGCTTTGCGTTTCCCTCTACAAACGCAAAGTGAAGTTTGCGCTCCCGCTTTCACCCGCAAAGTATACTTTGCGTTTCCCTCTACACACGCAAAGTGAAGTTTGCGCTTCTGCTTTCACACGCAAAGCCTTCTTTGCGTTTCAGTCTTCACACGCAAAGCCTTCTTTGCGTTTCAGTCTTCACCCGCAAAGTTCTTGTTTGCGTTTCACGTTCAACACGCAAACCTCTAGTTTGCGCGTCTCACTTCAATCGAAAAGCTTCTCTTTGCGCGTCACCCTGACTTAGTTTAAAAAAAAAAAAAAGAGTCTGGAATTTTTTTTTTAGTGTGTCATCTTTATTTTTTTTTTTTAAACTTTGTGTCATAACAAGTGTTTTTCAAATTTTCAATTTTTAATATTTTTCGAATTTTTTTTCAATTCAATCTGATTTTTGTTTTTCTGGTACATCAGCAATGGATTCTGCCAAGTTTGCTTTCCAAGCTAGGTTCTACTCAAATGATCTGATGATGCAATTGGGAACAGATACTCGTCCACCAGTCTTAATCAATGAAGATGAGTTTACACAGTGGCAAGATAGGTTCATAAATTTCATTGAGCGTCAGACAAATGGAGAAAATATGATGAAGTCATTTACTGAAGGACCATTCATCAGACCGAAAAATGACATTCCTTTGACTGATGATGAAATCAAACGTGAAAAAGCCGATAGAGAAGCAAAGTCCAATTTGATGCTAGCTCTGCCTAACTCAATTTACAATCGAATTGATTGTTTCAAACATAATCCAATTATGATGTGGACTCAGTTAGAAAAGATCATGCTTGGATCATCAGTTGCTACTCAAATACGCCAGACTCGCTTCATGAATAACTTTGAGGAATTTAAGGCAAAGGACAATGAATCTCTGAAGGTGACTTTTGACCGGTTTTGCACTGTGATTAATGATCTCAGAAAGATTAAAGTGAAAAAGACTGCTCTTGAGACAAATATGAAATTCCTTAATGCTCTTCAGTCTGAGTGGAATAAATCATGCCACAGATTAAGGAATGATGTCAGAATCTCCACAATGCAGATTCAAGAACTTTACGAGATTCTGATGACTGATGAAAGTTTGGTGGTAGAGAAAAAGGCCAAGATGGATAAAAAGAAGAAAACAGTAGATCCGGTTGCTCTCATCACGAAGCAACTGACTAAACAAGCGTTGTCTGATAACGCTTACACTGGGTCAACTGAAGATGATGGTGAGGCATTACAGAAAGCTATGATCCTTCTTTCTCAGCATTACCAGAGAAAATTCCAACCAACGTCGGGTTCCAACTCTTCTCGCTTCACTTCTGATCCTAAAGTCAAAGTACTCGAGCTAAAGAATGATGCTTGCTACAACTGCGGAAAGCCGGGTCACATGTCAAAGGAGTGTAGAGCAAAGGTGGTTAGGGATTCGGCATACTACAGAAAGAAAGTGGAATTGGCTGAAAAGAGAGAGAACGGAACTGCTTTGTTGGCCGAGGAAGAATTATGGCTGGATTATTCCGATGATGAAGCTTCAAATGTCGAGATCGCTCAGATGTGCTTGATCGGAGATGACCATTCAGACGACTCTGAAACAGATGAGGATGAGGTATACTCTGAATTTGATTACAAATTTATTACCTCTCAGTTTGATATCATGATAACTGTTTTATCTAATTTGCGTTCAAAGATTTTATCTGAAAAGAATCTAAATTCTGAAAAGTCAGATTTGATTGACAAACTGAAAATTTCTTTGAAAGATGAAAAATCCATTTTACAAAATACAAAAAACATCTTTCAAAAGAAATTGGAGGATTTGGAAAATTCAAATAAGACTTATCTTGAATCTTTGACAGCTATGACTAATTTAAAAGATGAATTTTCAGATAAAATAAATAAGTTAGAAGAAAAGCTTTATCGAAGATACCAATTTGAACAAACAATTTATATGAACAAACCGAGGAGTGAAGAGGCTTTAAAACAAAGATGGGGTCTTGGTTTTGAAAATCCTCATTGTTTAAACAATGCGATTGAAAAATCCCCAACATTATATAAATACGATTATCTGACTCTTGCTCATTATGCTCCTCAATTTAAAATTGATTGGATGAATGAGAAGCAAGTGTTAGAAATCGAACATGAGAAAAGGACAAATAACAAGAAAAATGAAATTCCTTTTGTTTATACGTCTGAAAATGCAAAATATTTTCCTGATAAATCAAGAAGAAGTCGAAAAGGATTAATTGATATATCTCCCGTCAAATCTTCAGTGTCTGATGATTTTATTGCTCCTTATGCACCTGATTCTGATAAAGGAAATATTTCTCCAATCATTTATGATTCGAAGAAATATACTCCTCCATTAGTATTAGAAGGAAAAATCATAGATCTTGAAGATCAGATAGAAGATCAAAATATTTTGAAGAAAATTGAATCTGATATTATTTTTTCTTTCATGATGTCTAGTCTTGAAGAAAATTTATTTTCTCCAAAATCAGATTCTATTTCTAGCCTATCTTCTGATTCTAAGGAAAATAAAAAGGAAGATTCAAATTTTAAAATCTTTTCTCCAAATTCTTCAGACTCCGAGGCTAATTCAGATTTTTTAGTTGATCAAATTGGTTGCTTGGATAAATTTATTTCTTCTGATTTAAATATTTCGTCTAAAATTCTTGATGATTCTTTTACGCTAAATGATCAATATTATAAACCTAAGCGTAAAAGAAGACGGTCAAAGAAGTCGAAGAAACAAGATAAAGTTATTTCTGACTGTTCTAATTCTTCTGATATAATTCTTACAGATAGGACTTTGAGTGCTCGATCAAATAAGCAAATCTGGAGAGCAAGGCGGACATCTGATGAACATACTTCTGACAGGGATAAATGTGTAGACAAACTTTATAAAAGTGATTCATTTGCTACATGTAATAAAATTTCAAAATATTCTAGAAAGCAAATGTTTCGAATTTCAAAACATGTCTCATGTTCTTCCTCAGATTTTAGTTCTGATGATTATGCTTTCTCTTCTGATAGTTGTGATTATTTCTATGATAATATTCCTCGTGCTTTAAATGTCAATTCTGTTTATTCTTTCCCCATAAGAACTGCAACTAACAAACATGGGCCCAAATACAAGTGGGTACCCAAATCTTTATCTGATTCAAAGTTGCAGGCATCACATGTTAAGGGGGAGTAATAGAATTTTGGCTTTTGAGTACTTCAGCTCAGGACCCGTACTTCATAGACTACGACTTCTAAACAAATCAGTTTAGAACTCGTTCTTCAATGATTTAAGCTTCTGACTAAATGAGATACTGTGAGTACATCAATTTTATTTCCGCTGCATATATCTCTGTATATGATGTTATTCCAGTTTTTCTCAATGTTTCAAGAATCTGAGCTTGTTTATCTATCTCATGAATTTGTATTACCCAAAACTTTATTTTAATATGAGACACAAATTTATTTTCTTCAATGTAAAAGATGAAATAGTTGAATTTTATTTTGTTCCAACTAAATATTTATTAAAAGTTTAAATCTTTACAAATTTTAGTCTATAACGTAAAGTTTTACATTTTTTTCTTTCTTTTGAATAAAATATGTGTCTAGGATAAATTTTCAAGTTCTTATGTTTATATTAAAGTTTTTATATGGTCAAATTTCAAGTCTTACAAAAGTCGAAAAGTCAGCAACATGTTTGAAACTTTTATTACTGCTTTAAAGTTGTGTGATTCGGAATATTTATAGTTTACAATGCTTGGAAAATTCTAAAAAGTCAAAATTTTGATTGTAATGAAAATATGGGCTAAGTACTTTTATGTAAAACTGAGTGATTGAGATGATTATTAAATTCTTAAAAATCATAAATCTCTGAGTTTAAAAGTTTGTACCTGTGACCTTTCTGGTTTAGGAAAGTAAGTTCCTCGGGATGCTTGTCATCTGGTCCCCTAAGGTCAATTGGTTTGGGAGTGATCGAACAGAAATCCTTCAATAGAACCAGATCGAAAGTCATGTTCTACTGGTATGAATGGGTTTAGGATATGTCGATGTAGCCTTTCTGATCTGGGAGAGTAAGTTCCAAGGGGTGCTTGACACCTAGTCCCCTAAGGCCAACTGGTCTGGGAGCGGCTGACCCAAATCCTGCAATAGGGTCAGATAGAAAGTTACGTTTACGGCATGTTCTTTACTTAATAAACTTTTTGATCAAAAGATGCCAAAGTGCACGTGCTTAAAAGATGCCAAAGAGCACACTCATGTTAAGATGCCAATGTGCACACTGCTAAAAGATGCCAATGAGCACACATCTCATGATACTTGGTGATATGTTTGAGTTGCGATAAACCTATAAATTTGTGAAAATCTTAATTTTTGACGGCTTAGTGTGAGTATATGCAAAGTTCTCTATAATATTTTTAGAATTACATTTTCTTGAAGATAATCGAAGATTCGCATGTGAGCACACTGAATAGATTGATGGAAGTTTTTGAAACTGAACATGTTTTAACTTGATATGCAATGAAACTTGTTCTTGTATCCAACAACATATGTTTGATTTCAAATGATTGATAAATCTGTGATATTTTACTAAGTAGATTTTAATTTGTTTAGTGTTTAAAATTTTATATGTTTAGTCGTTTCAAAATTTACATTCAGTATATTTTTCTTTCTACATTAATTTTAGATCATTGTGTTCTCATAAATATATTTTAATGGGTTTATGCATTATTCAAGGGGGAGTAAACAAAGAGAATGTATTTCAAAGATTATATCTGTTTTTGAGGGGGAGTATATGATTTTCTTTATATGAATGCTAATTTGAATTGTCATATCTAGTGCATTTGTGTAGGGGAGTCAAAGAGTTTAAAAAGGTAAACTTTGTCCAAGTCAGCTTTGCGCTTCCAATATGACACGCAAACTTTGATTTGCACTCCCTTCATGAAACGCAAACTTTGGTTTGCGCGTCCAACATGAAGCGCAAACCTCCTCTGTTTCTTTTATTTTGCAGACCTTAAGTTGTCTCGTCTCCAACATTTGCATGACCAAGTTGATCAAGATCATCAAGGTCATGAGGGGGAGAAGTCAAGGAGAAGTTAAAGAGACAAAGAGCTCAAATGTTTATCTGCTGATCAAGATTCGCTCAATGATTCTATTCTCTCAGCTACAACTAATTCTTTTGTTGTTTCTGCTCCGAACACCACAGTTCATTCAAGATCATTCAAAAGAGGTGTATCGTCTAGAGCTCAAAACAGTAAAGACAACTTTATCTGAAAGATGCTGAGAAGAAATTTTTCTTAAAAAGTCAGAAAGTTTCACAAAGTCGCTTTGTTGGTCCGTGCTGTTATAGAAGACAATTTTTGAAGACCACGGCGCCAATGATTACTAAGGGGGAGATTGTTAAGTCTAATTTTGTAGTAATCATTGTATTTATAGGGCTTGGTCAAATACTGTGTTTAGTGCTTATCTGTATTGTATCTGACCAAGGGTATTTAAGTCCCTTTGGTCTTGGTTTGTTGTAAGAAACACACGCACACATTAATCTGATTTTACACTTTACGCTCCAAGTCTCTCTCTCTACTTTCTCTCTCTCTAAAGAATCAGTGATCTTCGACTTTCACAATCCAATACTATAAGTTTAAAAATAGATTATAAAATCAACGATAAAATAGTCCAAAAAAATAAAGAGTTTAAATACATCTGATTCCTGAATACATATTACACACTTAAAATTAGTCTAAGAAGTACAAAAAAAGAAATTCAAACAAAATTGGATGTGTGTTGGTAGTTGGGATTATGATTCTCAAGTATTTTCATATAATGTCTTGTATATGTAAATACCTCTCATGGTTTCCAATTGCCACTTTCCACATTTGATCAAACTCAAAGTCCAAAATACGAAGCCCAAAAATATTACATACATAATATATATATATATATATATATATATATATATATATATATGTTATATATAAAATTATAAAATATGCGGTGCGGTACGGTTTGAACCGCGTTTTGATAACTCAAAACTGCAAACCGCACCGCATAATGCGGTTTCGTAAAAATGCAAACCCCATACAGCACCGCGAAAGTTCTAAGTTTCGTTTTGCAGTGTGGGCGGTTTGTGCGATTTGACTGTTTGGATGAACACCCTTAGCTTCCATTGTAACACGTTATGGCGCATTACGACAAGTTATTTTGTAAGGCATATTTTTTTAATAAACTTTTAAAATATATAACTTGAGTGATAAATGATAATTATGTACAATATCTAAGGCTTGAATAAACATTAAGAAAACATAAAAACTAAAACCCTAAATAGCTAAATCCTTACTAGGGGTGAGCAAAGGCGGGTACCCGCCTAAAATTCCCAGAACCAGAACCGGCGGTTCCTGGAATAAAGGAACCAGAACCGGAACCAGTTACAGTGTTACACCGGTTCTTTATATTTGGGAACCGGTCCCGGAACCGTCGATTCCGATTCCAGTACCGGGTACCCGTTGTCTATTTTTTTTAATGATTCATATTATAAAAAAGTAAATATCAATATATTACAAAGTCCCATAAAGAACTAAATACCATAAACGTGAAAACTAATACGATAAAAACTAAAAACTAATAGATACTACAAGCGGTGCTTCCAAAATCCAAAACACTTCACGTTATAAAAATTAGTTGATGTTAATAAATAGTAAAAACGGTGCTTCCCTAAAAGATGGTTTATTAAAAAAATTAAATAAATAAAATATATTTTATTAAAAAAAATAACGGGTACCCGTCGGTTCCGGTTCTGGGTACCCAGCCCCGGAAGTGGTCCCAACGGGTACCCAGAGGTTAACGGTTCCAAAAAAAAAATGAGAACCGGAACCGGTCCCGATCGGTTCCATATTTTAGGAACCGGAAACGAAATAAATTACATCGGTTCTGGTTCCGGAACCAGCAGTTCTGAAGCGGTTCCGGTTCCAAAAGTGGGTACCCGCTTCCGATGCTCACCCCTAATCCTTACTCTCGTTCTCGTACACAGTGAGTTGAAGATAACTTCTTTAAAGATTGAAGAAAATAGTGAATAGAGAATCAAGAGATTTAATCCCAATTTTGCACTCTTGATATCATTTTCTTATAAGCTTGATATATTTGATAATTGATATAAATGGTACTTCTTTCCTTGTTAGTTTTATAACTTTATATGAATTTAAGTTATTCTATGAGAATATTCAAAACACTAACAAACACAAGTATGTGTGTGTATATATATATAGGGTCGGGTTCATTTGTTAACCCGATTTTTTGTACTAACTTTATTAACCGAATCTTGACCATTAATATTGAGATTAATGGTTGAGATTAAAACCAATTAGCATTAATTCTTATTTATTAGACTTGTAATAATTAATTATATTGAACATATATGATAGGGGCTTTTGAGGAAATTCACAACCCCTTTTCACATTTAGTATATTCCCCAATGCTTAATTCACGGATATATCTCATAGTCACCCAAATCGAAACTGTAAGACCCGGTTTTAAAATAAAACGTATATTTTTTTCTTACCCGAATTGAACCGTAATTAAAAATAGCAACCAAAGATAGTTGAGGGGTAAAAGCCGTCATTTAACCAAACTAATAATTATATATATATAAAAAAAAATTAAAAAAATTACAAAAACAAAGAAAACCATCGTCTCCTTCATTCTCAATACACCGCCATTTTTCTCTCTCTCTAAAATTCTCCTTCTCTCTAGATTTTCTTTCAAATCGTTGAAGTAATCGAAGAAATAATTACATATTCGGAATCTACTCTTCGAGCCCTTCTTAGAGGTATAAATTTATTGTTATGTCATTTAAGTTAGTAAGTTAGGGTAGTTGAAGTTGGTTGGTAGATTATGATTATATATTGTAAAGTTATAATCATAAACATGTATAGGAATGTTTGTTTTTGTCAAAATTACAAACGGGTAAAGTTTAGAATTAAAACGGTGATATTTGTATCTAGATGTTTAACCGCACACCAAGTGACCGGTTTAATGTCTACGTGAACAAAATCCGTGCTTAAGCTTATAATATAACCATTGAGTTTTAGGTTATGCGATTATTAATAATTGATGGTTTAAATAGGCAATCGAACGGGTTAAAGTTCGTAGTCGGTCTCGATTAATCACGTGTTGCATCTCAATCCAATCAAGGTATGGATTTCATTTCTTTTGAATCGTGGGCAACTAGTTGTTGTAGTTGACCCTTCCTAAAGGTGGTTCACCGCCTTGTGATTGATCAACCGAACGTGATCAACAAATACGAAATTGTACACACACATACACATTGATTTTGGTTTATTGAATCAATTGATTGAACATTTTGATGTTTTATTAAAATGTGTCTCGTATGAGATTGTTTATGAAAAATGTGAAATATATAGATTATAATTTCTGTGATCGCCATTTGGGTAAGTGACATTTGTTTAGTTTTCGTTGATTTTAGAAGAACCCAATAAATGGGCACATTATTTGGGATGCCTTCTATGGCGGCTTTGTTGTCATAGCGTCCTGCAGATGACGGTCCACCAGAGTTAAGCCTATGTGGCTTACGTGAACCCACTCTGGGAGGACTTGGCTGACTTTGTTGGCTCCAGGGCGGATGAATCGATTCTAGATTTTACCCATAGAATATGTGACCATGGTTAAATTCACGGGGGATCCGTTGTGTGTGCCCGCATGCCGACCCAGTTCGTGTGGTTTGGCCACCCACGAACACAACGATAGGAATTGACGGACGTTATTTATATTACGTTTTGAAATTAAAGTGTGAACTGTTCTTGAAATTATTGTCTTTGAAAATTACTGAACATCTCTTTTGTTATGAACTTGAGTTTAAAGAACTTTCATCGAATGAATTTTTAAGTCTTCCGCTTCGTTATTGATGTTTTCATTATTATTTACGAATTTATATTATAATCCATTCACTGAGCCCTGTGCTCAGCCGTGTTTTTTTGTTTTCTGACACGGCAGGTACGAAGTGACGTTTACGGGGACGGGACTTGAGATCGAGCGTGAAAGTTTGGAGTTCTTAAATCACATTATTATATAAACGTTCTAAGTTTATAAACACTTTTTGAAGTGTAAGATTTTGGATTATAATATATGTTTGGAGTTTATTAGTAGCTCTGATTTAGTTGTGTAATTATGTTAAGTCCCGTATGTGACATCACCCGTTCCAGACCACGGGGACGGGGGATGTTACAAATATGGTATCAGAGCATAGGTTACGACTTGTAGATTAAATAAGTTTGACCTGTGAGAATTGGGTAGACATTAGAATGGGTATACTAGAATTTAATTATATTTACTGATTTTTAATCCGTAACTGTTTTGAATTCTGATCTTGATGTTGTTCTGTATTAGAATGTCGAGACGTGGTCGCCCACGCAAGTCCAGATATCAACATGAGGGTAACCCAATTCCCAACCCAGTGGGCGGTACTAGTGAAACTAATATTGCTGATGTGGTCCGTCAGACCATGTCAAGTATGATGCCTGCATATCTTGAGCAAGCCATCCAGGCTATGCGACAGACGGCACAAAATCTTCCTCCAAATCCGAATACAAATCCAAATCCAAATTCTAGTCCTACATCAAATATTGGAAATCCTGGATCAAGTTCGGGTAATCCAACGGGAGAAATGCATACATGGCTAGAGATGTTTAATAAACAGAAACCTCAATCTTTCTCAATGGCCGTAGATTCAGTAGACGTTGAACACTGGATTCGACACATAGAAAAGATATTCAATGTCTTGGATGTCCCAGATCATTACAGGGTCCGCTTGGCTAGTTACAAGTTTGAGAAAGAAGCGAACAATTGGTGGGAAGCTTGCGTTCAAACTGACCCATCTGTTAAGAACTTATCTTGGGATAACTTCAAAGAATTTTTCTTCAAACAGTATTTTACAGCGGCAGATCGCGATGCTTATGTGCAAGACTATTCAACGATCCAACAAGGCGAGGAAGAAACCATTGCCGACTACATGGCTCGTTTTCTTAAGTTTTCTCGTTTTGCAGGAAATACCGCAGGCACACAAGCGCAACAAGCCAATAAGTTTAAATGGACACTTAACTCGAAGTATAAGGATAGTCTCTTGAATCTTCCTTTTAATACCGTTACTGAAGTGGCCGACGCAACGAAGAATATTGATCGGTCACAACAACAACAGTTAACTTCACGCGTTGACAATAAGAAACGTGGACCTGGATCTTTCCAAGGCAACCCTCGTTTTGTAAAGTCAAAGTCGAACATTAACCCACATAAAAGTTCAAGTCAATTCACGCCACGACTTCCAGTGTTTTCTAACAGGGGGAGTCAAAATGTTTCGAGTCCAATTAATATTTGTGATAAGTGCAATCTTCGACATCGGCCGGGTCCGTGTCTAAAGATGACCGGTTCGTGTTTTAATTGTCAAGAACAAGGGCATATGGCCAGAAATTGTCCTAAAGCTGGAAAAGGAAAAGGAAAACAAGCAACTACTAGTGGGCGAGTCTTTGCATTACCTGGCGACAAATCTCAAGCGGGTATGATTTCAGGCCATGTTAACTTAAATGATTTATCTGTTTATGCCTTGTTTGATACCGGGGCAACACACTCTGTTGTTACTGAACAATTAGAATCCCGGTTAAAACCTTATGAACAAACCACCGAATGTCCAGTCGTAATATCTACCCCAATGGGTGGTTCAATCTGTGTGTTAACTCGATTTTCAAATTGTCTGTTAATTCTTGGAGATCGCATACGGGAGGTCACTCTACTTCCAATGCATATGTCTCACTTTCAATTAATATTGGGTATGGACTGGTTGTCACACCACCATGCAACTATAGACTGTAACGCCAAGCAAATACTATTTGGAGATGTTGACAAACCAGAGGCAATCTTCCAAGGAGGTACTCCAAAAGAAGATGTTAGCGCTTTAACTTCTATTACGGTGCACCAGTATACTTGGCAAAGTAATGAAGGTTTTCTGGCCTCGTTACAAGATCCCGAACAGATAATCCCTACATATGCACCCGTACCTGTTGTTTCCGAATATCTTGATGTGTTTCCCGACGATTTACCGGGTATACCACCAGTTCGGGAAGTCGAATTTACCATCGATCTAGTTCCGGGAGCTTCTCCTATTTCTAAGGCTCCCTACCGAATGGCTCCAACTGAAATGAAGGAACTCAAAACTCAACTCGATGATTTATTAAAGAAAGGTTTCATTCGACCCAGCGTTTCACCCTGGGGAGCTCCGGTTCTCTTTGTCAAAAAGAAAGACGGTACGATGCGTCTTTGTATTGATTACCGGGAGCTTAATAAAGTAACGATCCGTAACAAGTATCCGTTGCCGAGAATCGACGATCTGTTCGATCAATTACAAGGGGCACGATACTTTTCCAAAATTGATCTTCAGTCCGGGTACCATCAACTTCGTATCCAAGATTGTGATATTCCGAAAACCGCATTCAGAACTCGCTATGGGCACTACGAATTCTTAGTAATGCCTTTCGGGCTAACTAATGCTCCAGCGGTCTTTATGGATCTTATGAATCGGGTTTTCAAAGATTATCTCGACGACTTTGTTATCGTGTTTATTGATGACATATTGATATACTCAAAGTCAAGAGAGAAACATGATCAACATCTTCACATCGTTTTGGAAACTCTTCGAACGAAAAAGTTATACGCAAAACGTTCTAAGTGTGAATTTTGGCTTGATCAAGTATCTTTTCTCGGACACGTAATTTCTGCAGAAGGTATCAAAGTCGATCCAACGAAAATTGAAACTGTCACTAAATGGCCTCGACCTACGAACGTATCTGAAGTTCGTGGTTTTCTAGGTCTGGCTGGTTATTATAGACGATTCGTTGAAGGATTTTCTAAAATATCTCTACCATTAACCCGATTACTCCGAAAAGGAGTCAAATTCAATTGGGGTTCTGAACAAGAATCTAGTTTCGAGGAATTGAAGCATCGATTGGTTACTGCACCTGTTCTTGTATTATCGTCTGGCACCGGAGGTTTTCAAGTTTACAGTGATGCTTCAAAGATAGGTCTCGGTTGTATTCTTATGCAAAACGGTAGAGTGATCGCATATGCGTCACGTCAATTAAAGCCTTATGAGGTCAATTATCCGACTCACGATCTCGAATTGGCTGCGGTTATCTTCGCACTTAAAATTTGGCGTCATTATTTGTACGGTGAAACATGTGAAGTTTTCACCGACCACAAGAGCCTTAAATATATATTTACTCAAAAAGAGTTAAATATGCGTCAACGGAGGTGGCTCGAACTTCTAAAGGATTACGATGTTCATATACAGTATCATCCGGGTAAGGCTAATGTAGTCGCCGACGCTTTAAGTCGTAAAGTTGTGGGACATGTTTCCTCGTTACTTGTTCCTACAGAGTTAGCTTTGGAGATTGAACGGTTCGGACTGGAAATCTATCCGAGATCACAAACAGAAATTCTATCGAATCTGATGGTAGAACCGACTCTAATTTCTCGGATAAAAGAAGCCCAACAAGATGACGGTGAATTGTGGGCGAACTTCCAGCAAGTAAAAGAGAATGTTAGTTCGGAATTCAGGATCGATGATGATCACGTGTTGTGGTTTCGGGATCGTCTTTGTGTTCCAAATAACTCGGAGCTTAAAGATCAGATTCTGACCGAAGCTCATAAATCTATGTTTTCCGTTCACCCGGGTACAACAAAAATGTATCGCGACTTACAGACCCATTACTGGTGGGTTGGAATGAAGCGATATATCACCGATTTTGTAGCTCGTGTCTCACTTGTCAACAAGTTAAAAGTGAACATCAACGTCCGGGTGGTCTTCTTCAATCGTTGAACATTCCCGTGTGGAAATGGGAACACGTAACTATGGATTTTGTAGTCGGACTACCCCGCACGACCTTGAAACACGATGCAATTTGGGTAGTGGTTGATCGACTAACGAAATCGGCTCATTTTCTTCCTATCCGACAAACATGGTCAATTGATAAATTGACAGAAGTATTCCAACGTGAGATTATACGTCTCCATGGCACTCCTGTATCAATTACCTCCGATCGAGACCCACGTTTTACATCTCGATTTTGGGAAGGTTTACATAAAGCTTGGGGCACACGTTTGAATTTTAGTACAGCCTTTCATCCGCAAACTGATGGGCAATCTGAACGTACGATTCAAACACTGGAGGATATGCTCCGAGCATGTGCGATGGAATGGCATGGAAGTTGGGATAGTTATTTGTACCTAATAGAGTTCTCCTATAATAATAGTTGGCAGTCAAGTATCGGCATGGCCCCGTATGAAGCACTTTATGGCCGAAAATGTCGAACACCGACTTGTTGGAATGAAGTTGGAGAACGTATTCTTGAAGGCCTAGAACTGGTACAAGTTACTACCGAGAAGGTCGAAATTGCACGTCAAACGATGAAAGAGGCTCAAACTCGTCAAAAGAGCTACGCCGACAAGCGAAGATGACCTATCGAGTTCCAACCGGGAGATAAAGTTTTCTTGAAAGTTTCCCCAACTCGGGGTATCAGACGTTTCGGTCTAAAAGGAAAGTTGAGCCCGAGATATATTGGTCCCTTCGAAATTCTGAAAAGGGTTGGCGTTGTGGCTTACCGGTTAGCCCTACCGCCGCAATTATCCCAAATACATAATGTGTTCCATGTATCTTCACTTCGAGGGTACAACTATCATCCCTGACACGTCATTGAATATCCCTTGGAACACATAGAACCTGATCTTTCTTATCGCGAGGAACCTGAAGCGATTATTGATCGTGATGAGAGAGGTACACGAAAGAGAGTGATTCCTTTCGTAAAAGTTCTATGGAAAAATCATTCTGAACGTGAGGCGACGTGGGAAACTGAGGAGCACATGCAACGGGAGTACCCCGAATTCTTTAATCGATGTAAGTTTCCTGTGTAAATTCGATTTCGGGGACGAAATCTCTTTTTAAGGGGGGAATAATTGTAAGACCCGGTTTTAAAATAAAACGTATATTTTTTTCTTACCCGAATTGAACCGTAATTAAAAATAGCAACCAAAGATAGTTGAGGGGTAAAAGCCGTCATTTAACCAAACTAATAATTATATATATATAAAAAAAAAATAAAAAAATTACAAAAACAAAGAAAACCATCGTCTCCTTCATTCTCAATACACCGCCATTTTTCTCTCTCTCTAAAATTCTCCTTCTCTCTAGATTTTCTTTCAAATCGTTGAAGTAATCGAAGAAATAATTACATATTCGGAATCTACTCTTCGAGCCCTTCTTAGAGGTATAAATTTATTGTTATGTCATTTAAGTTGGTAAGTTAGGGTAGTTGAAGTTGGTTGGTAGATTATGATTATATATTGTAAAGTTATAATCATAAACATGTATAGGAATGTTTGTTTTTGTCAAAATTACAAACGGGTAAAGTTTAGAATTAAAACGGTGATATTTGTATCTAGATGTTTAACCGCACACCAAGTGACCGGTTTAATGTCTACGTGAACAAAATCCGTGCTTAAGCTTATAATATAACCATTGAGTTTTAGGTTATGCGATTATTAATAATTGATGGTTTAAATAGGCAATCGAACGGGTTAAAGTTCGTAGTCGGTCTCGATTAATCACGTGTTGCATCTCAATCCAATCAAGGTATGGATTTCATTTCTTTTGAATCGTGGGCAACTAGTTGTTGTAGTTGACCCTTCCTAAAGGTGGTTCACCGCCTTGTGATTGATCAACCGAACGTGATCAACAAATACGAAATTGTACACACACATACACATTGATTTTGGTTTATTGAATCAATTGATTGAACATTTTGATGTTTTATTAAAATGTGTCTCGTATGAGATTGTTTATGAAAAATGTGAAATATATAGATTATAATTTCTGTGATCGCCATTTGGGTAAGTGACATTTGTTTAGTTTTCGTTGATTTTAGAAGAACCCAATAAATGGGCACATTATTTGGGATGCCTTCTATGGCGGCTTTATTGTCATAGCGTCCTGCAGATGACGGTCCACCAGAGTTAAGCCTATGTGGCTTACGTGAACCCACTCTGGGAGGACTTGGCTGACTTTGTTGGCTCCAGGGCGGATGAATCGATTCTAGATTTTACCCACAGAATATGTGACCATGGTTAAATTCACGGGGGATCCGTTGTGTGTGCCCGCATGCCGACCCAGTTCGTGTGGTTTGGCCACCCACGAACACAACGATAGGAATTGACGGACGTTATTTATATTACGTTTTGAAATTAAAGTGTGAACTGTTCTTGAAATTATTGTCTTTGAAAATTACTGAACATCTCTTTTGTTATGAACTTGAGTTTAAAGAACTTTCATCGAATGAATTTTTAAGACTTCCGCTTCGTTATTGATGTTTTCATTATTATTTACGAATTTATATTATAATCCATTCACTGAGCCCTGTGCTCAGCCGTGTTTTTTTGTTTTCTGACACGGCAGGTACGAAGTGACGTTTACGGGGACGGGACTTGAGATCGAGCGTGAAAGTTTGGAGTTCTTAAATCACATTATTATATAAACGTTCTAAGTTTATAAACACTTTTTGAAGTGTAAGATTTTGGATTATAATATATGTTTGGAGTTTATTAGTAGCTCTGATTTAGTTGTGTAATTATGTTAAGTCCCGTATGTGACATCACCCGTTCCAGACCACGGGGACGGGGGATGTTACAGAAACCGTCAAGTGAACACCACTGGAATCAAGTGAAGCCTCAATCATCGACATCAACATCGATATGTGAACGTATGTAACACCCTCAAATATGAAAATAGCAACTAATTTAAAATTTTATAAATACATCGATAACTGATTCATCTACAACCACAATTTAAGGTTTAACTTCAATACACACATTTCATTCTATGTACACAGTCTATAAAAGGGACGGGTGTTACTAAAACCCAATAACAATCACTATCTCCAAACTGCGGAAGACTTCACCACCTACTTACCCTCTTGTAAAACTAGGGCTCATCTCTTCATAGAACTGCTAGGACCATTTCCCCAATTGGAACCTGATGCATATGCAGACAAATAAAAAGGTTAGGCTTAACACCTAGTGAGCTCAAGAGTTATTATCAGATATATATATAAAACAATAACTTTAAGAATGTTATTTAAATCATGATTTCCAAAATGATAATACGTTCAATCTGAAAGCAACAAACACGAAATACATTAATATGAAAACAATCTCTTTTTCAACATTCACCCTCTTCGTAATTAAAATCACAAAACAAAACGTTTCTTCGAATATAAATCCAAGACCCAAAACTCGCGTAATACATAACTGACACTTTAATAATCAGACACTGAAAACGGGGATAAACTGTATCATCCAAAATATTCCAAAACATGGATAAAGTTCAGTATGCAAAACCCAAAAACATGGATAACAATCCATACCCAAAAAGGTAACGAGGAAGACCCGATTACATAGTATGTGGCGGAACACAAAAGTAGGTCACATAACTATATACGAAACCAAAACATATAGGTCATACCCATAAAACATACCGAGCTCAACTCTTCTAGGTCTATTCTTGAGAGTTCCAAAACGGGGAACTCTAGCACAAGGGAATTACACCTTACTGCCCATGGGACGTTGCCCGGCCGTATAGGTCCACACCTTACTTACCATTCCGTGCCAAAGTGGTGAACTTGTCCAAAACGGGACAAAAGAACACCATGCCTATGGATCCATTGCACTAACTAAAACCTTACATGACTCAAAATGAATGAACTAACGCATTCAGAACATGTACTCTCAAATAAGATGAAGTAAATGCAAATCATAACCAAACGTTCTACAATGAGCTATTAAAATGGACAAGTGTCCTCAAAACCAAACAAAAATCCAAACCGAGCCATAAGCTCAACAAATCCAAAGACCCAACGTTAAAAATCATAAAGTGAAACCAAACGTAAACAACCCGCATGTATGTAAACCCATACTCCAATTTGTATAAATAACTCTAACGTAGTGTAGATTGGGACAAATCACTTTGCAAGTGTTTTATATCATTTATTCTTTCAAAAACGCCTCATAACACAAACTCAAATACTCATTTAAAATACACATTAAAATGTATTTAAAA
Source organism: Arctium minus (assembly GCA_954870635.1). Lineage (NCBI taxonomy): Eukaryota > Viridiplantae > Streptophyta > Magnoliopsida > Asterales > Asteraceae > Arctium > Arctium minus. Next base: position 52,738,657 of record OX941084.1, read on the forward strand.
CCCAAATTCTACTTCATGAAATAAATCCTTAAAATACCAAAATATATGATTTATTTATCAAAATGCCCAAAATCCCAAATGTGGGTATTTTACAAGTTTATAAAGTTAAACACTTCCAAATAACCAAAACTTATCAAGTGATCAACAGTTAACAATTTCATGTAAAACACAAAACACTTTAAAATGAACATTTTGGCATGTACAACGTTTTCACAAATCAACTTGAACTCACCTCGCTAGATTTAGGCTAAATCTAGATTTTACCCCAAATGAGCTTCCTTGAAGAATTCCGAGTCCACATGCAAGAATCTTCCCAAAAACCTAGATATACAAATTTCAACCATAAAAATACTTATTCAACCCTTAAGATTAGTTCCCCAAATCATTTTATATCAAAATCTCCATTTTGGCCAAAACCCTAATTTTGACCTAAATCTTCCAAAATCTTCCAAACCGAAATTAGAGAAACCAAACGCTAGGGAACCATCAAGAAGGCATTTATAACTTATATTAAGGTTTAGAAATGGAAGGGTTTCACTTACCACTTAGGTTTTGATGAAAACCTAGAAAAACCAAAATGAAGCTTGAGGTTGAAGATGAAGATGAAGATGGAGATGGTGAATCCTTGACCAAAGCTTCCATTCTTTCCACTTGATGGTGGAACACTTTGATAACTAAAGAAATGAACCCAAAATAAGTTAGAGTTTGAGGGGAATGAAGGAAAAATGGTTTGGGAGAGAATGGAGAAGTTTTGGAGAAAAGAAATGAGAAATGAAGCTGAAATCTCGTACTTAACAACCCTCTGTTGTCCTGGTGTGACATTGACCAACGACAATGCCCAGGGCATTGTCTGGCAATGCCTCTAGACTCCCTGGTGTTTCTGTTTTTGGCTGCAACAATGACATGTGCGTGTCATAGTCGCCGGACATTGTAGTCGTGCCCGTATCAAGCCCCGAAACTCGACTTTTTCAACGCCAATACCCCGATACTCTAAGGGACATTAAATAATGCTTTCCCAACACAAGTCTCACTGTTTGCAAGTCACAGAGATGCCCGTGTGACATTTACTTACCGAAAATTACGGGTGTTACAATCCTTCCGACCTTAAAAGAGATTTAGTCCTCGAAATCTAGATTCCCATTTAACGTTGCTTGCATCGGGTTATCTCCAACCCATTTGTCAGAACACCCGCTATCACTTTATGTTGATACTCACGATAAACGTCCCCTTGGGCACATCACGCTTATATTCGAATGAACACTTAACGTAGCCTTTAATTGTGAGACTGCGGTTGTCTCCCAACCTTGGGTGACACGTACTACCTCAAGGGTAGTTTGTGATCTTAACTTCTCACCGGCCAATTCATCTCAGTTCAACATGATTCCGAACCCAAAAACCAAAGATTGACTTCAACCCAAAGAATTCTCAAAATTCTTAATGATCCATTCTTAATATTGGTAAGGTCGTCCTCCCAAGGGTGTACTGCTATACTTTCCGGTTAGTTGGTTAATTCAGATCAGGCTATCACCCAACTACAATCTATTTTCATACTTCCAAAACATTCCCTCAAAAGATCTTTTTCACATCAAGAAAGTTATACACATCAACACTTAATTATCAACATCTAACCTTCCTTTACATTCCACCACAGAGAGGTTAACACTCTTCATGACCCAACGGGAATATTTCCCATCACTCCAAAGATTCGCTGACTTCAAAAGAACCAGTCGACGCCTAAAACCCGAAAGTGGCAATACCGAACACACATGGATATCCCTCCTAGGATTTTATTCTAGACGCAATGTCATGATAAAATTAACACCCAACAGGGTACTAATATTTCAACTCCTACATTCCCAACAAACGGACTACAATATTTCCTTTGTTCGCGAAAACCCATTAAGATGGTACACTGCCAATATATAACATGACATCAACCGAGCAAGTAACTTATCCAATCGGACTCAATCAGGCGCAGATGATCCCCATAAGACCTTATCCTGCGGGTTTACCGAAACAGAAAGTTCACCCTTTAGTTAACTGGGAAGATATGAACCTAATACCTCAATTATTCATGCACACAGATCCAAAACTGAAACCCAAAATCCAAGACTGACCACAAGTCAAATCATCCGACGCTTCAAATCCCAAGGACTCCTCTAGTCCCTAATTACAACTTCTTTCCAGATAGGGTTTTAAATCTGTAGCCCTAATGAGTTCAAGGTTTTTCAACTAGTATACCAATTTGAAATTCATAAAACTTTCAAATATACAAGCTTTACAACGATTAATCATGCGGTAAAAATCCATTATCGTTCACTCGATAGGTGTGCAAAATGGTCACCAATGTCATGCATATAAAACCATTGTCAAAGTTCGTTTGGTCAATACTTGCGTTAATAAAGACAGTAACAAAAGATGTGCACAAAATTTTCAAACGGACTACCATGGTCCTAGAATGCATCAATTTATACTATGTATATGAAAATAATTTTCCGCACTATAACATGTGCAACAAAATGTTTGTACAATTCCAAAAGAGAAATTCACAATTTCAACTTTAAAATCTTTTCCTTTAAACCACAAAACGTCGGAGGATAAAATCCCCAACAAGGCTCATATACGTCAGTTTATTCCCCAAATTTAACAAAACGATAGGTACGTAAATAAGTTTTAAATCGAGTTCAAACTTTGGACCGCAGAGATAAAACACGCTTGTCCAAAATAGTAATTACAATGACATGTAAATCGATAACCCAATTAATGCATCGCGGAAAATTGTGACAGTAAGGTCAACAACTAAAACATGTTCGAAACGGAAGTTCAATACAAGGCAACATAAATCTTTCATATGTTTACTCACACCAACAACTTGGATCAATTCGAATTCTAAATAGCATACAACGAATAACACCTGTATGAAATCCCACGATGTTGAAACTCCCCAAAATAGCATATGGGATACCATCTATTTATAAAAATCTCAAGACTTCTTTTACGGTTGCGAAAAGACATGAGCAAAACACGCATGAGACGAAAATGTTAAACAAGAACTCATGAGTTAACACACACAACAATTTAATTATACGTGTTTCCAAAATTTTATCTACGCGATGCAACTGTCGTAAAATAAAACTCCATATGACTCGACTGGATTTTTCATAAAACTCATCGACGCTAAAACCAAACGATGCCAAAATTTCCATTTCCCAACATAAAAGTATAAGACGACAATATGACTAAAAATACTAAAATTCTAAGAGTTTCTCTTTTATCACCAAGTAGAATAAAGTGACACCTTTCAACAAAATTTACATGAGACGCGACGCCGAATAAACTCGTAAATTCCACGCAATAAAATTAAAACCCACGCATTTTGAAGTACACTCACGCGCCCAAAACGTCGCAAAACAATATTTCATAAAATTCAACAAAACCCGTACAAACTAAGATTCCCAAGAAACTCAAACGCAAAAACGTGGGAATAACTTCTTCTTTAAAACCTTAACATACGTGGAGGAGATCCAATGTCAAGGTTAAAATTTCCCAGTTACTTGCCTAATACTCCAAATAACATTAAAACACAGATCTTATAATATCCAAAAATAGCGTTAGACACAAAATGGGGATGAAGAGATTTTCAATAAAAATATTTGCAACCACGTGCAACAAAACAATTTCATGTATGATTAAACTCAGGGTTTAAAATCTGATGTGTGCTAAATGTTTTACCAAGACTTCGTAACATAACTCACTTTATGCTTTGAAAACATGAGAAACAATTGATGCAAACTTATTTTAGAAATAGATTTCATGCATAGACTTGGTCGGCACTCAACATCTTAGGACTACGCTTCTCAATTTTCCTAGCCACACTATCGACATCCGGAAGCCTCAAACATCTCAAAGCAATAATCACGCTAATTTGATTAACTTACAATTTCTCCTCGAAATAGAGTCAATTCAATAAGCTTATGGTTTTAATTCAACCAATGACTTCGACCAAAAATGGTCAACTAATTGCATCTGACATGCTTAACCATCATTCCAATATGACAGTGCTATAACATCCACTCTTCTTTCGAATACTCGCCTAGAAACTTCCTCACTACCCCCAACGGTCACCATACCAAGGCAGTTCAAGTATACACACGTAACACGTAGGTTCATCATAACACTGGCCAGATGCCATTATGAACGTACCGTACATGATCATCCTTGCGATCCTCGACAAGTTTCCCGTTTCTAGCGACTCAGTCAATTCCAAAATATCGTATCTTAAGGTACCTAATGTGCAATTTCATTTTTAATCACCTAAAAGAACGCTAGTTTGAGTCTAGGCATCCACAATTCAATACCTAATTCTCTCAAACTTAAGCTCTGATACCAACTTGTAACACCCTCAAATCTGGAAATATCAACTAATTTAAAATTTTCTAAATACATCGATAACTGATTCATCTACAACCACAATTTAAGGTTTAACTTCAATACACACATTTCATTCTATGTACACAGTCTATAAAAGGGACGGGGGGCTACTAAAACCCAATAACAATCACTATCTTCAAACTGAGGAAGACTTCACCAACTACTTACCCTCTTGTAAAACTAGGGCTCATCTCTTCATAAAACTGCTAGGACCATTTCCCCAATTGAAACCTGATGCACATGCCGACAAATAAAAATGTTAGGCTTAACGCCTAGTGATCTCAAGAGTTTTCATCAGATATATATATAAAACAATAACTTTAAGAATGTTATTTAAATCATGATTTCCAAAATAATAATACGTTCAATTTGAAAGCAACAAAGACGAAATACATTAATATGAAAACAATCTCTTTTTCAACATTCACCCTCTTCGTGATTAAAATCACAAAACAAAACGTTTCTTCGAATATAAATCCAAGACCCAAAACTCGCGTAATACATAACTGACACTTTAATAAACAGACACTGAAAACGGGGATAAACTGTATCATCCAAAATATTCCAAAACATGGATAAAGTTCAGTATGCAAAACCCAAAAACATGGATAACAATCCATACCCAAAACGTCATTGAAAACATGGATTATAAAACTCCATAACCAAAACAACACATTGCGGTAACGAGGAAGACCTGATTACATAGTATGTGGCGGAACACAAAAGTAGGTCACATAACTATATAGGAAACCAAAACATATAGGTCATACCCATAAAACATACCGAGCTCAACTCCTCTAAGTCTATTACTCGAAAACATCAAGTCAACCCCTCTAGGTCTATTCTTGAGAGTTCCAAAACGGGGAACTCTAGCACAAGGGAATTACACCTTACTGCCCATGGGACGTTGTCCGACCGTATAGGTCCACACCTTACTTACCATGGTGACCCGATGCCTATTCCGTGCCAAAAGTGGTGAACTTGTCCAAAACGGGAGAAAAGAACACCATGCCTATGGATCCATTGCACTAACTAAAACCTTACATGACTCAAAACGAATGAACCAACGCATTCAGAACATGTACTCTCAAATAAGATGCAGTAAATGCAAATCATAACCAAACGCTCTACAATGAGCTATTAAAACGGACAAGTGTCCTCAAAACCTAACAAAATCCAAACCGAGCCATAAGCTCAACAAATCCAAAGACCCAACGTTGAAAATCATAAAGTGAAACCAAACGTAAACAACCCGCATGTAGGTGTGTTCATCCAAACCACCAAACCGCATAAATCGCCCACACCGCACTGCACCGCACCACAAAACGCGGTTTAGAACTTTTGCGGTGCGGTTTGCGGTTTGTACTTTTACCAAACCGCACTATGCGATGCGGTTTGTGGTTTTGAGTTTTCAAACCGCGGTTCAAACCGCACCACACCGCATCTTTATATTATTTTTTAATTTTTTAATTTTAAACATATATATATATATATATAATAGTTTAATTTAATATTTATATAATTGGTCTTTTAATTATGGACTTTAAGAGTTTAAGTTTTGGACTTTGCTAAATAAATCTTTTAATTATAAGCCTCTTAAAAGTTTATGTCTCAACAAATGAAAAAATTCCCTAGGTTAGGACGTTCACGACTGGAGACGTCACTTAATCCGTTTATCGTATTGAAACAATTTATTTCTTTAGACTATTTTTAGTTATGCATTTTGGAGTTGGGTGTATTCAAACTCTTTATTTTTTGGACTCTAGTCTCTAATACATTTTAAACTTATAATATTTTGGATTGTACGCATAAAGTGCAATAGGGACAAACCGCATAAACCGCACCGCACCGCATTTCGCGGTGCGGTTTGGTGCAGTTTGAGGTATATGCGGTGCGGTTTGCGGTTTGGAAAAATGCTCAAACCGCACATGCGGTGCGGTTTGCGGTTTTGCCCCAAACCGCACCGCGAACACCCCTACCCGCATGTATGTAAACCCATACTCCAATTTGTATAAATAACTCCAACGTAGTGTAGATTGGGACAAATCACTTTCCAAGTGTTTTATATCATTTATTCTTTCAAAAACGCCTCATAACACAAACTCAAATACTCATTTAAAATACACATTAAAATGTATTTAAAACCCAAATTCTACTTCATGAAATAAATCCTTAAAATACCAAAATATATGATTTATTTATCAAAATGCCCAAAATCCCAAATGTGGGTATTTTACAAGTTTATAAAGTTAAACACTTCCAAATAACCAAAACTTATCAAGTGATCAACAGTTAACAATTTCATGTAAAATACAAAACACTTTAAAATGAACATTTTGGCATGTACAACGTTTTCACAAATCAACTTGAACTCACCTCGCTAGATTTAGGCTAAATCTAGATTTTACCCCAAATGAGCTTCCTTGAAGAATTCCGAGTCCACACGTAACAATCTTCCCAAAAACCTAGATATACAAATTTCAACCATAAAAGTACTTATTCAACCCTTAAGATTAGTTCCCCAAATCATTTTATATCAAAATCTCCATTTTGGCCAAAACCCTAATTTTGACCTAAATCTTCCAAAATCTTCCAAACCGAAATTAGAGAAACCAAACGCTATGGAACCATCAAGAAGGCATTTATAACTTATATTAAGGTTTAGAAATGGAAGGGTTCCACTTACCACTTAGGTTTTGATGAAAACCTAGAAAACCCAAAATGAAGCCTGAGGTTGAAGATGAAGATGGAGATGGTGAATCCTTGACCAAAGCTTCCATTCTTTCCACTTGATGGTGGAACACTTTGAGAACTCAAGAAATGAACCCAAAATAAGTTAGGATTTGAGGGGAATGAAGGAGAAATAGTTTGGGAGAGAATGGAGAAGTTTTGGAGGAAAGAAATGAGAAATGAAGCTGAAATCCCGTACTTAACAGCCCTCTGTTGTCCTCGTGCGACATTGACTAGAGTTTCTGTTTTTGGCTGCGACAATGACATATGTGACTATGACATTGTCATAGTCGTTGGGCATTGTAGTCGTGCCCGTATCAAGCCCCGAAACTCGACTTATTCAACGTCAATACCCCGATACTCTAAGGGACATTAAATAATGCTTTCCCAACACAAGTCCCACTGTTTACAAGTCACAGAGATGTCCGGGTGACATTTACTTACCGAAAATTATGGGTGTTACAACGTATATGAACATAAATGGATATGTATATAACGACTGAACATCTATGATCATTCATTACTGTGCATTCGAATTTGTTGAACTTATATGAACAATGTTATTATAATCTTCATACTACCAGATATTCATATAAGTTAACTCGTTCATTAGAGTTCAGTAGATCAATGTTGTATTTTGTAACCTTTCCTTCATTAATGGTAGGGGTGAGCAAAACCCGAACCAACCCGAATTACCCGTCCTACCCGATCCGAAATTCCTCCCATTAGTGGATATCTGATCATCATTGAAACCCGACATCCGAAACCCGATATTTAATGTAGGATTATAGGGTTCGGGTTGGGTTTGCATATGGGCCACCCGAACCCGCCCGAATATCCGACTAAACTAAATAATGAAATAATCAATATATTATATATGTATGTATATATATATATATATTCAACAATGTAAAATTGTAAATGTAATCCTTTTCTATTATTGGAGCAGTGCTTATCATGTTAATAAATTATTCAAATATCAATGCAAGTTATGCAAAGAGTTTCCAACTTTCCATACTTCCATATCATTATCTTCTCCATCGCCGCCGACGAGACTGTTTTCTTCCATACTTCATTTCATATGACCATATCATAATTATCATTCATCTTTTATCGTTGCATTGCATACGGAAGTCGAAATGTTTTTTAATTACTCTACCACTCTGCATTGCATACGGAAGTCTGCATGTTTTTTTTGCCATCGTCATCGTCTACTACTTCTGGATTATGCAGTTCTACTAGTCTAGTTCTGGAATCCCTGGCCGTGAGTTGTGAACTAGAAAGTATAAAGTTAGTTGTGAATCAGAAACTCATTGAACCAAAAAGTCAGACGTGATGAACTAACCCGACTTACCCGCCCGAACCCGTCCTACCCGAACCCGACGACACCCTACGCCGAATATGTGTGGTTCGGTTTTGATTATTTCTCCCCGAAACCTGATCGGGTTTTTCCCTCCTCCACCCGAACCCGCCTGATGCTCAACCCTAATTAATGGTCACTTTCTAACTCTCAAGCCAAAAAGTTTAGGAAAAAAACATAATGAAGTATGTGAACGTATATGTGTAACACCGTCAAATTTGGTAAGAGCAACTAATTTAAATTTTCATCAATACATCACGAGAAGGGTAGAAATCCCCTTTATATAAACATAACGTCCTATAATTAATCTCAACAACTAGAAACTCTAATAATTTGAAGAACTAAATTGGAGTAGGGTGCTACATAACCCCAATACAATTTGCTCTTCACAAAACCTACACGGAAGACATTACTATCACGAGCACACAACTAGCACTTCTCTCTTCATAGTGCCACAAGAATTATTCCCAAACGAAGCCTGTTGCACATGCCGATAAATAAAAAGGTTAGGCTAACGTCTAGTGAGTTCACGAGTTTTCAGCATGAATAAATATATCGTTAAGAGGAAAGAATTCAATTCAAATCATGATCTTTCAAAATGATTTACTTTAAATATGGAAGCGACTCGTTTTCCAAAAACATGCATCTTTAAAGGCAATACTCCAATGCAAAACATTCTTTATAAAATGATGCAACCCAAAACTCGCTCAAAACTTGAATATAATCGACTCCCAATTTAAGATACATGGATAAAGCATTGCATCCCAAAACACCCCAAACGCGGGTGGGGCAAGATACATAACCCCTAAGTCAATGTCATAACTGTTAGGTCTAATTTTATAGTAATCATTGTATTTATAGGCTTGGTCAAATACTGTGTCTAAAGTCTAATACTGTGTTGTATTGACCAAGGGTATTTAAGTCCCTTTGGTCTTGTTTGTTTGTAACTCATTCACGCATACATTCAATACACAGTTACTTTTGCGCTACATTGCTCTCTCTCTCTACTTTCTCTCTCTAGGATTTAGTGATCTTGGACTCACAATTGGTATCAGAGCTGTTCTAGATCTTGAGAGAATTGAGAGAATCGATTTTAGTATTTGAATTTGTGAAATAATCTGAAAATTTGATCGATTTTCTTGAATTTTTCAAGAAAATCTCGTTTTTAGATTTTTCATCAAATTCGGCCCTGTTTGTGTTTATTTTCGTTGAATTTTGGTTTGTTGGATTCGATTTTACAAGTAAAACTTTTTTAATTCACATCAAATTTCAAGAAATTCAAGTTTTGATCTTCGATTTTGAGTTTTAAAGATTTTCTGGAAAACCAGTTCGTGCGTACTGTTACATTCTCGATTTTGTGATTTTGTGGTTTTTTAATCGTTTTTGGTGATTGAAAAGTATTAGAAACTTGTTTTCGAACATTTTTGTATAAGAAAATTTCATAAAATCTAGTTTTGAAATCAATTTTTTGGCAGATTTATGGATTTTCATTAAGTTTGCGCTAGATTTAAAGTTTGCGCAAGTTCATAGTGGTTTGTGCAAGTTCATATTGTTCTAATCTGTGTATTTCAGGTTTTCGCTTCAAGAAGTAACTTTTCGTATTGGGTTATTAACGCAAAGCGAACTTTGCGTATCCCGTGTATCACGAGAAGCTACTTTGCGTTTCCTTCTGTTAACGAGAAGTGGACTTTGCGTCTCCTTCAGCTTACGAGAATTCAAGTTCTTGTCATCCTTTGCTCACGCAAATCATCATTTGCATCACCCATGTTTCACGCAAAGTCTTGTTTGCGTTTCTCACTGTTCGCGAGAATTACAAGTTTGCGCCTTCATCAGCTCACGCAAACCTAAGTTTGCGTTTCCTTCTGCTCAAGAGAACCTCAGTTCACGTCTTCAACTTCTCGAGAGAATTAAGTTTGCGTCTTCAACGACTTACGCAAAGTTCACTTTGCGTTTCCCCTGTTCACGCAAAGTAACATTTGCGTTTCTAGTGCATCACGCAAAGCTTCTTTGCGCCACTGCTTGTTCACGCAAAGAACCGTTTGCGTCTCCAGCGTCTCACGAAAAGATCAACTTTGCGCCAGTCTCAGACTTAGAATTTTTCTGGATTCTCTGAAACATGGATTCTGACAAATTTGCTTATCAAGCTCAGTTTTACAAAAGTGATCTTATGATGTCTTTGGGTACAGAAAATCATCCACCAGTGCTGATAGATGAAAATGAGTTTACACAATGGCAAGATAGGTTCCTGAACTTCATTGAACGTCAAAAGAATGGAAATGACATGATGACCATTCTATCTGAAGGATCGTTTGAAAAACCCAAGTTGGCTTCTGGATTATATAAGCCTACTAAAGAATACACACATGATGAGTTGTCGGCATATCAAGCTGATCGTGATATTAAAGCAAATCTGATGCTAGCCTTGCCAAACTCTATATACAACAGGATTGATTGTTTCAAAACTCATCCTAATCCGATGTGGCAACAGCTTGAGAAGATTATGCTTGGTTCTTCAGTCGCAACTCAACTCAGGCATACGCGCTACATGAATAACTTTGAAGCATTCAAAGCCAAGGATGGGGAGCCACTGAAAACTGTGTATGACCGATTATGTGTCGTGATCAATGATCTGAGAAAGATCAAAGTTGAAAAGACTGAGCTTGAGACAAATCTAAAATTCCTTAATACTCTTCAACCTGAATGGAATAAAACATGCCACAGATTGAGGAATGATGTCAGAATCTCCACTATGCAAATCCAAGAACTTTATGAAATTCTGATGACTGATGAGAGCTTGGTGCTTAAGAAGAAGGCCAAACTGGACAAAAAGAACAAAAAGTCAGTAGACCCGGTTGCACTCCTCACGAGCCAACTGGCAGAACACTTCTCGCTTCACTTCCGGTTCTAAAGTCAAAGTGCCCGAGCCAAAGACTGCGGCCTGCTACAATTGTGGAAAGTCGGGGTACATTTCAAAGGAGTGTCGAGCAAAGAAGGTTAAGGACTCAACTTATTACAGAAAGAAATTGGAGTTGGCTGAGAAAAGAGAGAACGGAACTGCTTTGCTAGCAGAAGAAGAATTCTGGCTGGATCACTCTGACGATGAAGCTGCAAATGTCAATATCGCTCAGATGTGCTTGATTGGAGTTGATCAGTCAGATGATTCTGGTACTAATGAAGATGAGGTATATTCAGAATTTGGTTACAATTTTATATCCTCTCAGATGAATATCATTATAACTGCTTTATCTGATTTGCGTTCACAGCTTTTATCTGAAAAGAATTTAAATTCTGAAAAGTCAGATTTGATTGACAAACTGAAAATTTCTTTGAAAGATGAAAAATCTATTTTGGAAAATACAAAAGACATCTTTCAAAAGAAATTGTATGATTTGGAAAATTCAAATAAGACTTATCTTGAGTCTTTGACTGACATGACCAATTTAAAAGATAAATTTTCAGATAAAATAACAGAGTTAGAAGAAAAGTTATACCGAAGGGATCAATCTGATCAAACCATATTTATACACAAACCAAGGAGTTACAAATATATAAAGGAAAAATGGGGACTTGGTTTTAAAAATCCTCAATTTTTAGATAAAGCTAAAACGGAAGTTCCCACTATATATGAATACGATTATCTAACACTTGCACATTATGCTCCTCAATTCAAATTTCATTGGACTAGTGAAAAGCAAGTGTTAGAAGTCGAAAATGAGAAAAGGATGAATAACAAGAAAAATGAAATTCCTTTTGTTTATACGTATGAAAATGCAAAATATTTTCCTGATAAATCAAGGAAAGGCAGAAAAGCTTTAAATGATATATCTCTTATCAAATCTTCAGTGTCTGATGATTTTGTTTCTTCTTATGCCCCTGATTCTGATAAGGAAAATATTTCTCCAATCATTTATGATTCGAAGAAATATACTCCTCCTTAAATATTAGAAGACAAAATCATTGATCTTGAAGATAAGATGGAAGATCAAAATATTTTAAAAGAAATTGAATCCGATATTATTCTTTCTTTCATAACGTCTAGTCTTGAAGAATTTTTTTTTTCTCAAAAACAAGATTCTATTTCTAGCCTTTCTTCTGATTGTCATATAAACAACATGGAAGTTTCTAAATTTAATATCTTTTCTCAAAATAATTCAGACTCCGAGGTAAGTGAAGACTTATTGGTTGATCAGTTAGGTAACTTAGGTAAAATTGCTTCTTCTAATTCTGATATTAAGTCTAAAATTCTTGATGATTCTTTTACACTAAATGATCAATATTATAAACCTAAGCGTAAAAGAAGACGGTCAAAGAAGTCAAAGAAACAAGATAAAGTTCTTTCTGACAGTTCTAATTCTTCCGATTCAATTCTTACAGATAGGACTTTGAGAGCTCGATCAAGGCAAATCTGGAAAGCAAAGCGGACATCTACTGATTCTCAGACTGATGAAGTTCGATATGTAGACAAATATTATAAAAGTGATTCATTTGCTTATTGTAATAAAGTTTCAAAATATTCTATAAAGCAAATGTTTCAAATTTCCAAAAATGTCTCATATTCTTCTTCTGATTCTAGTTTAGATGATTATGCTTTGTATTCATCTGATGATTGTGCTTACTATTCTTGTGATCATCTTTCTTATGCTTATCGTGTTAAATCTAACAAATATTTCCCCATACGAACTGCAACTAACAAACACGGGACCAAATTCAAGTGGGTACCCAAATCTCAATCTGATTCAAAGTTGCAGGCACCTTAGTTAAGGGGGAATAAGAGAAATATGGCTCTTGAGTAAATCAACTCAAGACCCGGACTTCACAGACTACGACTTCTAAACAAATCAGTTTAGAACTCGTTCTTCAATGTTTTTCAGCTTCTGACTAAATGAGAAACTGTGAGTACATCTACTTAATTTCCGCTGCATTTATCTCTGATAATGATGTTGTTCCAAGTTTTCTCAAATGTTTTAAAAGAATCTGAGCATTTCAATTCAACTCCTGAATTTGTTCAACTCAATTTCTTTTTACAAATGAGACACAAATTTCTTTTTTACATTGTGTGAAAGATAATATTATTGAATTATATTTTGTTTCAACTGAATATAAACTTGCCGATCAAATATTTCTATTTTTTTTATCTTGGCATGTTGTTTTAAAAATTTAAACCTTTACAAATTTTATTCTATAAAGTAAAAGTTTTACAAATTTTCTTTCTTTTGAATAAAATGTGTGTCTAGGATAAATTTTCAAGTTGCTTTGTTTATATTGAAGTTTTATATGTTCAAATTTCATTTTTTTTAAAAAGTCGAAAAGTCAGCAACATGTTTGTAGCTTTTGATTTTGCTTTAAAGTTGTGTGATTCAGAATATTTATAGTTTACAATGCTTAGAAAACCTAAAAAGTCGAGAATCTCGGATAGTAATGAAAATATGGGCTAACCACTTAGACGTAAAACCTTGTGTTTGAGATGATTATTAAATTTTTATAAATCAGAAATCTCTAAGTTTAAAAGTTTATACCTGTGACCTTTCTGGTTTGGGAAAGTAAGTTCTGTGGGATGCTTGTCATCTGGTCCCCTAAGGTCATTTGATCTGGGAGTGATCGAACCCAAATCCTTCTATAGAATCAGATCGAAAGTCATGTTCTACTGGTATGAATGGGTTTAGGATGTGTCGATGTAGCCTTTCTGATCTGGGAGAGTAAGTTCCAAGGGGTGCTTAACACCTAGTCCCCTAAGGCCAACTGGTCTGGGAGTGGCTGACCCAAATCCTGCAATAGGGTCAGATAGAAAGTTATGTTTACGGCATGTTCTTTACTTAATAAACTTTTTGATTCAAAAGATGCCAAAGTGCACACGCTTAAAAGATGCCAAAGAGCACACTCATGTAAAGATGTCATAGTGCACAATGCTAAAAAGATGCCAATGAGCACACATCTCATGATACTTGGTTATATATTTCTGAGTTGCAATAAACCTGTAAATTTGTGAAAGTCTGAATTTTTGATGGATTAGTGTGATTATTTGCAAAGTTCTCTATTATATTTTTAGAATTACATTTTCTTGAAGCTAATCGAAGTTCACATGCGAGCACACTGAATAGATTGATGAAAGTTTTTGAAACTGAACATGTCTTAACTTGATATGCAATAAAACTTGTTTCTGTATCCAAATACATACATTTGATTTCATCTGATGGATTTTATTGTGATTTTTTACTAAGTAGAATTTTATTTGTTTCTGTTTAAATTTTTTTATATATTTAGTCGTTTCAAAATACATATTCAGTATATTTTTCTTTCTACATTGATGTTTACATTCATTGTGTTCTTATATCCTTTTAAATGGGTTTGAGCATTATTCAAGGGGGAGTGAAAAAGGAGAATTTTCTTAATGATCATATCTGTTTTTAAGGGGGAGTTCCTGATTCTCTATATGAATGCTAACTTGAATTGTCAAATTTAGTGCATTTGTGTAGGGGAGTCAAAGAGCTCAACAGGTAAAAAAAATTCAGACTTCAAGTCAAATTTGGGCCACCTTGGTGTAACGTAAACCTCACTTTGTGCAACCTTGGTGTGACGCAAACCTTACTTTGCGCCACCAATGGTTAGCGCAAACCTTCCTGTTTTCTCCGTTTCTTTGTTTTTGCAGATCTTACACTGTCTCGTCTCCAATATTTACATGACCAAGTTGATCAAGGTCATGAGGGGGGGGGGGGGGGGGAAATCAAAGAAGTCAAGGACAAGTTAAAGAGACAAAGAGCTCAAACGTTTATCTGCTGATCAAGATTCGCTCAAAGATTCTATTCTCTCAGCCATTTTAATTCTTTTGTTGTTCCGGCTCCGACCACCACAGTTCATTCAAGGTCTTTCAAAAGAGGTGTGTCGTTTAGAGCGCAAGCTACTGGTCAAAACTTGTCAAAGGCAGCAAAGACAAATCAAACTGAAAGATGATGAGAAGAATTTTTCTTTTAAAAGTCAGATTGCTTCATAAAGTCGCTTTTATGGTCCGTGCTGATTTAGAAGATGAATTTTGAAGACCAAAGCGTCAATGATTACTAAGGGGGAGATTGTTAGGTCTGATTTTATAGTAATCATTGTATTTATAGGCTTGGTCAAATACTGTGTCTAAAGTCTAATACTGTGTTGTATTGACCAAGGGTATTTAAGTCCCTTTGGTCTTGTTTGTTTGTAACTCATTCACGGATACATTCAATACACAGTTACTTTTGCGCTACATTGCTCTCTCTCTACTTTCTCTCTCTAGGATTTAGTGATCTTGGACTCACAATAACCCACATATGCAATATGTCCGAAAACATGGACATTAGGCCCAATACTTACGCGACCATAAAAGGAAAGGAAACCAAGTATCAAAACATGGGGGTGACATACATCATTCAAACCTTAACATACGTGGAGAAAGATCCAATATTAAGGCCCTCATTCATTGTCGACCACATAAAACCAATGATAATAAAGTAAGACGTCAACATATAAGATACAGTTGGCTGACGACGGGGGATACTCGTATCCGTTGAGAGTGGAGGAACACAAAAGTATGCCACTCTTGTAACGTTAATCGCATGACACCTCAAGACAGAAAAGCCCAAGTGTCCCTACAACTTCTTAACAAGTTACACCATAAGAGACGGTTGACCTTGATGAACATTACAAAGAACTCCATCCCGAAGGCCCGACACACTTAAAGACTACCTCTCAGGCATTACTTCAAGCGGCGGAGGTTCTAGTGCCTACCTCCCAGGTAGCACCTGAAGACTCAACCCTCCAGTGCCTACTTGTAAAGTTTTTGGTCGTAAAACATGGGTATCGGACTTCAACCCCGCAATACCCAATTGACCATCCAAAACAGACTTACTCACGTGTCTATGGATCCAATGCAACACAGTATAGCATTACATGCCTATATCGAAATGACCAACGTACCCGAGCATGTAATCAATACCCATATGCAACAAGGTGCATTGGTATGTAAATCATAACTGGGATCTCCACTGAGCCACTAAAACCGGACAAATGTCCTTAAGACTCTTTTAAGTCAACACCGAGCTAAAATGCTCAAACCTCTTTTTGACCAACGATTAACAATCCCCCAAATAAATAACGCAATCGACTCACGTCATGCAAACACACTTCAAAATACATGTGTGAACTCCAATACAGTTTAGATTGGGACAACTGGTTTTCCAAATGGAATTATACTCTTGCTTCTTTCAACACGTCCCATAACACAAAATCAGACATTTTACCCAAACAAACAATAAAAGTGCATTTTCACCAAGCCATCTCCATTTATGCAATTAAACCCTCAAAATACTTTAAATGACTTATTCATCAAAATACCTAAAAATCCCAACTGTGAGTGTTTTGCAAAGTTTATAAAGTCAAACACTTCAAATAATCAACTCAATAAATATCCCAACAAGTAATAATTTCATGCAAAACATATAAATACTTTAAAATGAACATTTTGGCATGTATAACGTTTTCACAAATCAACTTAGATTTAGGCTAAATCTAGATTTTACCCCAACTTGAGCTTCCTTGAAGAAATCTAAATCCTCAAGCCAATTCTTCCAAAACCTAGATCCATATGTTTTCAACCATCAATATTCACCTCCAACCATTTAGAATAGTTCCCCAAACATTTTACATAAAGATCTCAACCTATAATAAAACCCTAATGCCTATAGATGAAGAAAAGAGAATATTACCTTGATACCAACTTGCATCTACCAATAATAAACTTCCAGGGCCCCAAATATTTGCCTCAACCTTCAAGTCTTCAAAAAGGGTGAAAAGGGGTTTGGGAGAGGGTTTGATGAAACCCTAGAAGATGAGGATGAGATGATGAGCTCCAAACCTTCGTATCCAATTCCTAGCTTGGTGAGGAAGATCCTCCTTAAAATTCAAGGTTTTGAGGTTTCAAATGCAAGAAAAACCTAATTGGACCTAAAGCTTCGTTTGAGAGAGAAGGAGAAGGAATATGTGAAGAATAAATGAAAGAGGGCTGAAAATTTGAGATTTAAACAAGTCTGGGGCCGACCGCGACTGTGCCCGGCGACAATGCCCATGGCACAGTCGCATGGCACTATTGTTGGGATCGAGCCACCCGCGGTACAAAACCCGCGACATTGCCTCGCAAAAGTGACATCCTGTCACAATCGCGGGCATTGTCGCCCGACTCCCACAACTCTCGGTACAGGGGCCGCGATTGTGCCCCGCGAGAGTGACCTCTGTCACAGTCGCCCAGGGTGTATCAGGCGTTCAAAAATTCAAACTTTTTTAACCCAAGGCGTTTCTGATACGAAGGCCCATTTCCCTTAACCAATTCTAACTGAGGGTATAATTATAGATAAGCAAGAGAAGTACAAGTCTAGGATTTACTGAAATTACGGGCGTTACAATATGAACATAAATGGGCATGCATATAACGACTGAACATCTATGATCATTCATTACAGTTCATTCCAATCTGTTGAACGTATATGAACAATGTTGTTATAATCTTCATACTTCCAGATATTCATACAAGTTAACTCGTTCATTAGAGTTTAGTCGATCAGTGTTGTTATTTTGTAACCTCCCTTCATCAATGGTCACTTTGTAACTCCCACACCAAAAAGTCTAGAAAAAACATAATGAAGTATCATTTATACCCTTGGACATTTAATGATTTTTTCAAACCAACCAAGGATTAAAATGAATTTCAATTGGTTGAGAGAAGTTCATAAAGTTAATACAAATTGGGAGGTTAACAAAGTAACCTCCCTTAGATATTATATATATATATATATATAGGGTCAAGTGACTTTGTTAACCTCCCAATTGGTATTAACTTTGTGAACCCCTATTGACCAATAGGATTTGACCTTTAAGATTGGTTGGTTTAACATATTAATTAATTGTCCAAGGATATATTTGGTATTTCATAAAATTGGTTTTTATGATAGACTTTTTAAAATGGAGTTACAAAATTGAACATTAATTAGGAGTTACAAAATTGATTTAGCTATTCTTAATTTGTATAAAAAATACTAGGTGTTTTGAGTTTGCTTTCGTTCATCAAATTTCGTTGCAAGAAAATGGATTTTCGACGTGATCAAAACGTCATTCAACCCGATTTCTTCAACTATTCTACTAATTCCCGCAAGATTGAACGTTCTCGTTCAACTATTCTCTATATGTTCTTATTAGTTCATTCTCAATTTACCAACCATGAACAACTATGAACCAAAAAATGTGTCATGAACATATATGAAATGACATTATTGGAGTGAGATGAAGACATATGAACAATAATTAAAAGAGGTTAAACTTGATTGTTGTTGGATGGTTTAATCAGTTCACACACCGATTATGCAAAAATTGGGGTTTTAAGAAATTGGGTCAATATTGTTCAATTTACCAAACATAAACAATTATGAAACCACTAATGTGCACTTTCACATGAAAGGGTTCATCAGTTGAATGTCTGAAACATGAACAACTATGAAACCAATCATGTGTCATGCACATATACGAAGAATCATTATTGGACTGATATAAATACATATAAACAATAATGAAAGAGATACACTATCTTTGTATTTAATGCGGGGGTTACAAATTGTAAAAGAAATGAATTTTCCCTAAATACCCCCAAATACACATGTTCATTATATTAATTACTCAATTTACTATTTTATAATTAATTTTTTTAGGTCCGATTAATCTCCACCGTTAATGTTAAGATCAATGGTTGTTATTTGGGTTAATAAGGTTAGTACAATAAATGGGGTTAATAAAATAACCCAACCCTATATACATACATACAAATATGTATGCATGTGCCGCCTTAGACTACCCACATCAGTGAGATTACTCAATCCAATCCAATCCTATTGGCTAAAAGACAAAACTCAATTATTAAAAAAATAATAACAAAGCTTAATCTCGCTCACGATCCGAACCTGGATTGTGCTTTTCTTTTTATTTTTTTTATTAATTTATTTTGCCATGTGTCAAATTTCCATTAGTTAATATTGGATTTTGTTTAGATAAAACTTATCATATTAGAAAGATGAGTTTAACAAAAAAATTAAAAATTAAAAAATATACCAAAATTCATAATTTTCAATTCCCTACAAATAGAGACCAATATTGACATATTTTCATCACACCAATCTTTCTCTCTATTTCAATACTCTCTTCATTTTCTGTTATAGATCAAAACTACCCAAAAAAAAAAATTCGGTTCTCAATATCCTGATAACCTTCAAAAACCCAAACACACAATATGAAAACTCTTAGTTTCTTTCTTATGATAATCACGTTAGTATCCCTGAAAATGTTCAAACTTCGTAAAAGGGTTCAAGAGTCGATTCATGGGATACGAGAGAAGATATGGTTCTGATGTCAGCATGGATCTTCGTTAGTGAAGATGCTACTTGTGGCAAAAACCAAAAGAAAGGGAAGTTATGGTCAGGAGTGAAAGAACACTATGATGCAACTTGAGCAGAAAATCTAGAAGGGCTTGGTGTCCGAAACGAAAATCAAATGAAAGGTCGTTGGTCTCGACTTAACGAAAATGCAAACAAGTGGGTTGGTGCTTACAAAGAAGCACACCGTCAAAAAAAGAGTGGAATGAGTAACACTATGTAGATAACGCAACTCACAAAATTTATGAGGCGGTTGGGAAAAAGTTTAATGATCTGAAGGTATTTAATGAAGTTATGTGTAAACATCCTAAGTGGGACTTACAGTTACATCGTGAAACAACATGTTCTAGCTCGGTATATGAAGTGGGTGATGAAGAAAGGGGTGGAAGCACAAAAAGATCAAGAACTACGGAGGAAGGAGATTATGTCGAAATCAACCAAGAATCGCCAACTGGTGGTTCAACAATTCAACGTCCTGCAGGTAGAGATGCAAAAAAAAAAGGAAAAGGTAAGGCATCACAATCATCTTCGATTTCAAATGAGTTTAGTGAAAATCTTCGTACCTTGACGATTACAAGAAACAATGAAGTTGAATTGATGAAAAAGAAAATCAATTTTTATCAAGAGAATTTTCAAATCGTTCAAGACCACAAAATGTTGCGCGTACTGATGTCCAAAGATAACCTGTCACCAACACAAGAAGAGTTGAGAGAACGTCTTGTGGAAAAGTTGTATGGATAGCGATGTGTTTGTAATTTTATTTTTATGTATTGGTAATTTAGTTTTCGTGTATTTGTTTGTACTTCTCGTATTTTGTATTATGTATTCTGTATTAGTAATTTGTACTTCTCGTATTTTTTATTTTGTATTCTGTATTAGTAATTTGTATTGTATTTTATGTTAAAATGAATGGTTGCCTTTTCCCCTAAAGATCACATGCCATTGTCCCCCACTGATTTCACAATTGTCTTTTCCCTAAAGATCACATGCCATTGTCCCCCACTGATTATGTGTTGTCTTTTCCCCTAAAGGTCACATGCCATTGTCCCCCACTGATTTCACAATTGTCTTTTCCCTAAAGATCACATGTAATTATCCTCCACTGATTATGTGTTGTTTTTTCCCCTAAAGATCACATGCCATTGTCCCCCACTGATAATTCTAACGTTTGATATATATTTGGTTGTCTTTCATCAAGATTTATTCATACAATCTCTCCTCAAACACCTTCATATTTCACTAAAATGTCTCTTAGTGAAAACTCATCATCAGGATCAGTTGATGAATTTGACGCATGGCAATCACGAGTTCTTGAACAAAACCATCAAATTGATTGCATGCTTGAGGATATCCTCATCAACTCCTCCAATATGTTCATAGGTGTAACACTCTAAAAATTAGGCGGAAATAAAATTCGAAATTTTGGCAAGGTAACGTTTGAAAGATAGACTAAACCTGCCACCCTAAGATAGGGAGTAAATTTAAACCTGCGGAATGAGGTAAAGCAGTACAAAACCCAAATGTATCATCCCAAATGGGGTATATGGTAAGCCATTTACAACCCAATAAATGAATCATAAGACAACAACCTACTAATCTAAGTTTGCTAACTAGATTATGGTTGGGTGTCGCTATCCTTCCAAAATATGTATCTTCAAAATCAATGTATGATGGTCACTAGGTTTCCTCAAAAATACCACTCACTACCCCAAGGTCGTTCCTTCAGTCCCGGCATGCCCCACCACTATGATAGCCTGCCAAACATGACAACAAAGAACAAGTGTTAGGTTAAAGCCTAGTGAGAATAAGTCAAATAAGAATAGGAATACTAAACCCATTCGGAGTCACGCGGATAATATAGCTGTGAGCTAAAACCAATAAATCAAATAAACCATTAGTGATTAAACATGGTACAAATAACACCAATCACGTAATGAGCTCAACTCCTCTAAGTCTATTGCTCGAAAACATCAAGTCAACCCCTCTAGGTCTATTCTTGAGAGTTCCAAAACGGGGAACTCTAGCACAAGGAATTACACCTTACTGCCCATAAGACACTGCCCGACCGTATAGGTCCACACCTTACTTATCATGGTGACCCGATGCCTATTCCGTGCCAAGTGGTGAACCAAATGTCCCAAAACGGGGACATAGGAACACCGTGCCTATGGATCCATTGCACTAAGACTATATACAAAACATTTTAACACTTTTATCATAAATCAAATATACAAGTGTTAAGACCAATTTACATGTATAAACCTTCCAACATAAAGACTTGGTCTCCATCAATAAGAAGAATTGGTTAGTGCAAATCTATCTTCAAATAACATATAAAACCATTTTCATTACCAAGATTATTTCTAACCAACCCCATGCTTGGATCTCTTCAAAGCCCGCACTTCCACTTTAGATTCACTAAAGACCCATAAAATAGAAATAGGTTCGAAAACATGTAGAGGGTTATAAGAAACCATTATTTATGGTTCAATCACATTTACCCAACATATTTGTTCAAGTTCCAAAACCCTAATATTCCCAACTCATAAATTAGGTCAAAATATGACAAAACCCATTACATACTTAGAATGTATAAAAGAGAGTAGTAATACATAAATCCTAGTAAATATACAAGAACAATGGTTGTAAAACTCACCTTGAAAGGTTAATAAGAACCCTAGATAAGGATACTTGAGTGTAGAGTTTAGAAGGAGACCTTAACACTTCAACCACCAACTCTTAAATACCACCAACAACCTAAATCAAACCAATAATCTTAAATATGGATCCCTTCCACAAGTAACCAATGAAGTATAATGGAAACCCTACCTTCAAGTCTCCCAAAATCGCATTCAATGAGCTCCCACAAAGACAAATGAAGTAAAAACGGGTTGGAGAGCATTTAAGGGCCTGGAGCCATCGGCGACATTGCCCTGCGACTATGACACTGTCATAGTCGCTTGGTCACAATCGCCCGCGTCCAAGGACTCTCGGTACCACCCTGGCGACAATGACACGCGACAGTGACACATGTCATAGTCGTTAGACATAGTCACCGGGTTCACCCCTTCGCGATACAC
Organism: Arctium minus; assembly: GCA_954870635.1. Classification (NCBI taxonomy): domain Eukaryota; kingdom Viridiplantae; phylum Streptophyta; class Magnoliopsida; order Asterales; family Asteraceae; genus Arctium; species Arctium minus. The sequence goes on from OX941084.1 coordinate 52,761,693, forward strand.
CCCTCGCGACATTGCCCTGCGACAGTGACCTTTGTCACAGTCGCGGGCATTATCTCCCCAGACTGGTCAAGACCTGTTTTCACCCCAAATCAAGCCCGAAAACACACGTATTTCACGCTAGGTTCGATAACAAGTTTTATGATCAAATTAGCGACATACCGGGATTGCGGGTGTTACAATAGGAGATCAACCTCCAAGAGTAAGAAGAAGGTATCGTGACAGGCAACGTGAGATGGGTGAATCGCGTTTGATGCAAGACTACTTTGTGGACAATCGAACGTATGATGACGCTATCTTTCGGAGAAGATTTCGAATGAGAAGACCTTTATTCTGTCGTATAGTTGATATTGTGACTGCGAATGATGAATATTTTCAACGAATACCTGATGCCACAGGTAGACAAAGTCTTTCACCATTGCAAAAATGTACTGGAGCCATGAGGGTGTTGGCGTATGGCACATCAGTCGATGCAGTTGACGAATATTTGAGAATGAGTGCAACCACAACAAAGGATGCTCTCATGAACTTTGTAGATGGTGTCATCTCATGTTTCGGTGATGAGTACCTCCGAAAGCCTAACAACGATGATTTGGCAAGACTACTCCATGCCGGAGATCAACGTGGATTCCCAGGTATGATAGGTAGTATTGACTGCATGCATTGGGAATGGAAAAATTGTCCGAGCGCATGGGTTGGACAATATGCCGGAAGAAGTGGAAAGCCAACAATCATTTTAGAAGTCGTTGCATCATATGATTTATGGATATGGCACGTTTTTTTGGAACACCAGGTTCGTCAAATGATATTAATGTACTTCATCGATCTCCTGTTTTTGATGATGTATTGACAAGTCGAGCACCAAAAGTTAGTTACATCGTGAATGGTCGCGAAAACGACAAGGCATATTATCTCACAGATGGCATATATCCTTCATGGTCTACATTTGTCAAGTCAATTACGTTTCCCACTATCGAGAAACACAAGTTGTTCGCTCAATGTCAAGAGTCTGCCAGAAAAGATGTTGAACGAGCATTTGGAGTTCTACAAGCTCGTTTTGCATTTATTCGACACCCATGTCTTGTTTGGGACAAAGATAATATGGGAAAGATTATTATTGCTTGTATCATTCTGCATAATATGATAGTTGAAGACGAGCGAGAGACATACCTCCATTATTATGATCCAGCTGAATTTCTTAATGATATGCCCACAAATTGACAACCCGAAAGCTATACAGAAGATGATGGTCAACCGTTTGGATTCTCTACTGAGCGAATTGGAAACCTAGCCAGTTATATGGTTAATAGAGAACAACTTCGTAATAGAGAAACACATAATGCTCTAAAAAATTGTTTGATTGAGCATATATGGCAAAAATTCGGCATTAATAATTAATTATGTCATTTATGTCTTTTAGATATGTAATTTCGTATTTCTTTTTGTAACTTGTTTTAATTATTTTCAATTATAAGTTATTTTTAATTAAGATTATGATTTAAAGTATCAAATAGTTTAAAGAATCTATTTTTTATATGCAAAAACAAAAAGAAAAAAAATGATAGATATGATCAAATATTAAAAATTAATATTTTTTAAAAAATATTTAAGATTGGATTGGATCACTGATAAAAGTTAAAAAAAATATGAGATTGGATTAAATTAGAGATTGGGTAGGTGGAAGAAAGAGAAATTAATTTTTTAATAAAGATTGGATTGGATTGAATTGTGGATATGGGTAGTCTTAGGGCTCACCTTGGAAAACAACGTGGCTTCGTCGTAACTCGTAAGGCTTGAGGCTTGACTTTGCCGCCACGCCATGCCTTACGTCATTTAGAACCTTGACTTTTAACAAACAGACCCTCAACACTTTGTAAATGATATTGATGTCATTACTGCAAAAAAATAAAATAAAATCAGTGACACATATAAATAATGGGGAAAATAACCATACACATATCCTTTGACTTGATGTTCTTGAGTTCTACTATGGGGGTGTTAGGGATTGCTTATTTAAAACAACTTATGCTTATTTTGAAAAGTGCTTATTAACTTATGCGGTGTCAAACCGGAGTTTTTAAAAAAGTGTTTGGATTAGCTTATTGTGGTACCAAAACGTAATAAGCTAATAAGTTGTTATTTAAAAGTGTTTGAGATTGCTTATACATACAAAATAACCAAAAAAGTAATAAGCACTTTTCAAATAAGTTGATAAGTCAGAACAAAATGACTTATCAAAAATGGCTTTTCAGCGGTTTGGCACCGCTATAAGCTCTTTTCATTTTGTTCCATCCAAACACTCAAAATGACTTATCTGCGGTGTCAAATCGCAATAAGCTAAAAAACCCCTCAAATAAGCAATCCCAAACACCCCCTATGTTTTCATATGAAACATTGGGTTCTTTGCATATAAAAACGAAAGAAAAATTCAGTTGAAAATAAAAACAATGAACCAAATAAAAGGTCACAAAACATAACAATGATGATTCATTAACATATAAATTTTGTAATCTATCAAAGTTTGTATAAACGTTCATTAATTTTGGATACTCGAATGGAAGTCTCGTACTTCTTAAATGGACATGAATACCTTTGTCTTTGTCTTTTTTTTTTTAATTTACATAAGAAGTAATATATTAAGCTCTTAAGGCAATGAACAAGCGTAATATTTGATGACGTTGGTTTTTCTTTGATTTTGTTGGTCCTCGAAACTCTGTTTGCAGGTTAACAAATGCAGAGAGTTTGTCCCTCTAATCCATTTTTTAAAATATATAATATTTATATACGACAAATGCAACAAAATAAACTCACACACCCTCCTCGCGTTTGGTGATATTTGAACCCCTGACCTCCTAGAAGGCCAAAGGTTCATATACCGCTAGGAGACATAACGAACTTTACGTGACGACTATTGAGGGACATTGAACGTGCTACAAGCTTATGAGAATATTTTACCATTAAGGATGCTTTTCATTTATAGGTGACATTGACTGACTGGATGGTTAGAAAATAAGAAACATAAACACTAACAATTAGGTATGTGTTTTGTGCTTTAAATTTTAATGTATCTTATGTTTCCAAGCCCACATCGGGATTAGCTTTACGTCAGATAGACCAACACGAGGTTTAGGTTTTCATTGTACGTTTTTGCCAATTGAGTCATTTTCAGTTTCACATGTTTTTGTACGCCTCATGCTCCCCTTATTGAATGAAATGCAAAAACGCTTACCTTTTCTTTTGACAGTACCGTCTATAGATGTCGCATTACAAATAATCAATGTATATTTTATCCTACAAATTTTACTTTCAGATAAAATATATTGAGTTTGTTTAGTTTATTAATCTTTTATTAATTAAAAAGAGCAAGGACACAAGTAACAAGTAAAGGGCTGGTCAAAATGCTTCATGGTGCAGGCCGATGGGCTAACCCGAACCCGATTTGTTTTTATCCAAATCTATATTGGTCTGCGAAACCCTAACCGAGAATCGGACCAGAGCAGGGGAGAGATTCCGGCTTCCGACTTCCGACTTATTCTGATTTGGGCTTGAAGCTGCGATTTCGGTTTCTCTCCTGCAACTTTTCTGTCATTTCTCTTCTCTCTGCCGGTAATTGATTTTGAATTTTGTGTTATATACATATATGTGTATATATTTGATGAATCTCTGCTAGTAGTGACGGTGAAAGTATTATCAATTATGTTGTTGATAAGTTATCTGTTTTTTTTTTCAAGTTTTGATAATTACTTATCCTGCATGACATTCATAAAAATTTATGTAAATGAAGCTTATGGGAAGACTGTGACCTTTAACTCTCTTGGAAGTTTGAATTTTTGTTCTATTTTGGTTCTTAAAATTAATGTGGTAAGGCATTAGCATCTTCAATTGTGTAGTTTTAGTTGGTTTTAAAATCCCAACCATTTGATACGCATATGAAGTACGTCTTTTATGTAGACATCTAGCAAGTAATGAAAGAACTAGAATCTGTATCAACTCCTCGCATGGTTCATGCAGACATCTAGCTGGAATAACTTCTTTGCGTTGTGATATACTGACATATATATATATATATACATACATAGGGGCCTAATCAAATGAGAACTAAGTAGTTTGTGCTAACCATGAGATTCAATGTGAGCCACTCATTTAATATAATTAATTTTGTTTTAAAAATAATGTAAAAGGATAATTTGGTAAATTGATAATTTGAATTTATTTTAATAAAAAAACCAATTCCTTATTTGACTCATTCCAAATTTAAATTATTTAAATTATTTCAATTTACCGTAATTTATTAATTTAAACCTAACTGCCGACCACAATCTATTGGGTATCACACTGTGTATCATAGTCATATAATGCCTTGCTGCTACAAGTTATTGGGTATCACAGTGTGTATCATAATCATTTAATGTGTTACTGTTATAAGTTCTTGGGTATCACATGTATCATAGTCATTTAATGCCTTATTGTTCAAAGTTATTTAGGTATCAAAGTATGTATCATGGTCATTGTAATGCCTTACTGTTAAAAGTTATTGGGTATCACAATGTATTTTTCTTGTTTTACGAAGTGTATCACATAGTATCAGGTAGTGATTTGCTTTACTAAGTGTATCACACTATATCTTTTCGTTATTTTATTAAAGGTATCACAGTGTGCATCATGTTTTTGCCGGAATAAAGTTCGCCAGGAAACGTTTGCTGAAGAGAAGATAGAGGAAGGAGGAGAGGCTATTTTTAAAATACCTAAGTTGCTCTTTAATTAAAATCATAAGATAAAATTATCAAAATTAATAATTTCCTAATTTATTCATTGATTTGTGGTTGAGATTGGATCTCACGGTTATCACAAACAACCAAGTTCTCCCTTGAATGGCCCCCCTACATACATATACATGATCGAACCTAAATAGGGGTGTAAATGAGACGAGACAACTCACGAGCTACTCGAGATCGACTCGGTCAACACTCGACTCGAACTCGAGCTCGACTCGATATACTAACGAGTCGAGTTGAGCGACCTGATACTCGACTCGATAAGCTCGTGAGATACTCGATAAGCAAAATAATAATAATAATTAGTAATATTATTTTAATTTAATTGATAATAATAATAATAGTAATACTAATACTAATAAGAATAAGAATAAGAATAATAATAATAAACTCAAGTTTTTTGATTTTTTTTTGGAAAATGATGGTGTAAAAGACATGGGTAAACTCTTGATGGTGTGTCTAATCATCCCACATTGGCGGGATATAGAACCTAATGCTTTGAATTCCACTATATATAGACCTTTCTCCTCCCTTGTTTTACATCTTTTGTCTTTGTTAAATGGCTTGAGCCTATGTAGGGGTGTAAATGAGACGAGACAACTCGCGAGCTACTCGAGATCGACTCACTTGAGATCGACTCGGTCAAAACTCGGTCAACACTCAACTCGAATAAGCTCGACTCGAACTCGAGCTCGACTCGCATCATTTACACCCCTACACCTAAATGTGAAATATCACGTCCCTACCGTCCTATCTGAAATTCACCTACCAAGAACTAAAAAGATGGCTGAGGCGTTTTGCCAATTCCTCAACAAATTGATCCAAAGTACAAATTTTTCTAGTTTCCACATATTTGAATCATCCAAAGTTAGAACGTGGATCATGAGAAAGTGCTGCAATAGTAGACATGCTATGTCTTCCATAAGTTTTTCCAAGGAAAACTTTTCATTTGACCCATACTGTAACACCCTAAAAATAGGGGTAACAAAAACTTTCCAAAAGAGGAAAAATGGTATATAAATTGCCATAACAAGAGCCTCCCAAAAAGGGGAATAGTACACTAAGCCTGTTTAATCACAAATGTAATTTAACGGATAGATAAACAACAACCAACTAATCTAATTTCTACATTTTAGAAAAAAGATTACAAAAAAGGGGTGTCGTCTATAAACCCAAATCTTCCAGAACTAGTTCAAGTGCCAAAATCCCCAAGCTCTCGCCCAAGCATCTAAACTTGTCTAGGAGCAGCGCCGCTAACACCTGAGATACACATCAACACCAAACAAGTGTTAGGCCAAAAAGCCTAGTGAGTTGCACAAGTAAAAACATGCCAGAAACAGTTACAGTTCTTATCAGCAGTTAATCATTTAATCACGTAGAGGTGGAGTCAACGGGAGTGACCCATATCTCCAATCAGGTTCACCCAAAGAGGCGATGTACCTTGAAGCCAAATAACAAAGGCAACCCAAAGGCCCGACACGCATTGGGGACTACCGCTTAGGAAATTCCCCGACGGCGGAGGTCTAGGCACATAGGGGACTACCACTCAGGAAATTCCCTAAATGTCACCCACCTACATCCCTATAGTGAATCACTGACTTGGTTCGTCCACATTATGCAAATAGGAGGTCTCAAGATGTGTTTTAACCCAAAATATTTGGATATCAACCATGAACACAACATTACCATCCCAAGCATGTAATTCCATCATATGACCTAGTAATCATCCAAATACTTCGTGAGAATATAAGGTCGCCAAAAGACATTCCAAGTAGGAATCATCATAAAACCAAGATATGCATAAGTGAATCATAGTAGGTTACTCACATACATATTTCCATAGAAATCCCCAAATACTTGCACATTAAATAAGAACACTTGAGTAATAACAAAATGATAACAAGTAAAGTAAATGATGTGTATCTAGTTTTTACAAAAGGGTTAGTAAACTCACAATCTAGGTTTTGAACCAAAACCTAGAAAAGATGAAAACTCTAGAAGTTGGAGGATGAACTTGGAGATGAGGAGTTGCCTTGAAGAAACCCTAGAAATCTTCCTTGAGGTGATTTAATGCAAGAAATCAATGACCCCAACCACCAAGAGGGTTTGGTATAAATGTGGATTAGGGTTTGGGAAGGGATGGACTAGTTTTCTTGGAGCCAAAATCGCCAAAGAGAAAAATGAAATGTGTTGACAATGAATTAAAATCGGCTGGAACTCATTTAAATGGAATTCCCCCGTCGGCGATAGTGCCCGGCGATAGTGCCAAGGGCACTATCGCGAGTCACAATCGCGAGGAACTAGGCACTCGCGGTACCAATTCGGCGATAGTGCCTTCGGCGATAGTGCCAAGGCACAATCGCGTGGCACAATCGCTGGCCTTCCCCAACCTACGGTACATCCCTGGCGATAGTGCCAATGGCACAATCGCCAGGCACAATCGCGCCAACCCCAAAACAGCCCGAAAATCTAACCAAATTCGAGGACGAGTGCGAGGTCTAAACACATGCATCTTTAATACTAACCAAGTAACATCATAGCATAATAACAATGACCACATGCGTATATAAAGTCTCGTATTTTCAAATAAATACAGTTAACATATTTAAGGAAATAAGTACTTACCTTGAGAATTTCCGAGTGTTACACATACATCTATATTTGTTCTCCATATCAAAATAGTTGTGGGGTTTACAGCAATTCCCATAAAGTTTCAGCCTTTTCAAAGGTCATCCCATTTAGTAAGTAATCGTTACATGCTTCCTTTGACTAGTCAATGACAATCCAACACAACACTAACTGCATTCTAGTTGCAACAAAGAATTCACATGCTGCAAATAGTTCCTGTTTTCCTAAATATGGCGCTGTCACACGTTGATCCATATATACACATTGATTTCTTAACAAAGCATGGATTGTAAATAATAGTTGAATTGACCCTTATATCTCTGATTGCAAACAACTTACTTTGCTTCTAAATTCTATTATATAGTGTAGTGTAGTTAAACTTTAATCTCTTTCTTTCTAGATATAATGAATTTCACATCCCGTGCTCTTAAAAAGTACAAAAGGTTGTTTACTTTTCAAATTGGAAACTCCTATGGATTTTTTTACAAATACAAAACTAACGATTATGTGTCTTTACTATCTCTTATACCAGTTCAATGATTTAGCAGATTTTTTCGGAGCTGTGGAAAAATCGAATGCTTGAAGAACAATCGCGTCTGGAAATCGTGACCCAAAAATTTCCCGTTCAAAGACGATAAACAAAAGTAATTTTCTGCCTAAACCTTAGAGGCAATCAGACCCTAGGCTAAAAACGAACCCCCCCTCCCAAAAATACCAAAACATACCCAAAATAGCTAATAAAGACAAAATTAGATAATTAATTATAATTAATGACGCCTAACCACCTTCAAGTTTCAATTGATCCCCTGCCCCCCTTCCTTTTGCGACGATAAACCAAACCCCAACGGTCTCGGTCACGGTTCATATCATCACTCCTGCCCTGAAAAATCACCTTGTCCTCAAGGTGAAAGCCAGGAAATTGCTGTTGGATCTGATCATACGCCTCCCACGTTGCCTCTGATACCGTAACCCTTTCCACGCCACCAATACCTTCCGCTGACCCTCCATTTCCTGAGTTTTCAACACCTCCGCTGTTCCATAACATCACCCAGATTACCCGGAAGTTCAGACGGAAGTTCAGACTCAACCTGATGATCCCCAATCACTCGTTTCAATTATGACACATGGAAAACGGGATGTATAGCCGAAGTGGATGGTAGCTTCAAACGATAAGCTACCAGCCCGATCCGTTCCACTATCTCAAACGGGCCATAAAATCGCGGTGCCAATTTATGACTAGCTCGTCTAGCCACGGTGACTTGTCGGTAAGAACGAAGTTTCAATTAAACCTTATCCCCAACCTTGAAAGTAACGTCCCTCCGTCTCCTATCCGCCTGTGTCTTCATTACCTGCTGGGCTCGAAGCAACTGACCCCGCAACTCCTCTAAAACCTGATCTCGATCTAACAAATAATGATCCACCTCAAATGTTACCGCCGAACCTTGATCATAACTCACAAGACGTGGAGGATCCCGCCCATACAATACCTTAAAGGGTGTTGTCCCTATGGACGAATGATAGGACGTGTTATACCAGTACTCGGCCCAAGGCAACCACCTAACCCACTCATTAGGACGCAAGGACGCAAAACACAGCAAATACGTCTCTAAGCTCCGATTTACAACCACTTGGGTTGTGGCGCACTGGTAAAGCCTTTGGGGGATGTAGTGGAAGATCTCATCTACCCAGGGTTCAAATCCAGGCGCTGCCAAAGCCCTTGTGGCCATGGAGGTTCACCTGCGATGATTCCAGGCCATTCGTGGTTACCCGGGGATTAGTCGGTGCGCGTAAGCCGGCTCGGAAACCCACGGTTACCCAAAAAAAAGCTCCGATTTACTACCTCCGTCTGACCGTCAGTCTGTGGATGGTAGGCAGTGCTGCGTTTCAATGTGGTTCCCTGATTTTTGAACAGTTCTCGCTAGAAGTGACTTACAAACACCTTATCCCGATCCGAAATAATAGAGTTAGGGATCCCGTGCAACCGGACGATCTCCCGGATAAACACCGTTGCCACCGAGGCCACCGTATATGGGTGTTTCAAGGGAACGAAGTGTGCAGACTTACTCAATCGATCAACCACCACCATAATCACACCACCATAGTCACACTTACTCACGTATATGGGTGTTTCAAGGGAACGAAGTGTGCAGACTTACTCAATCGATCAACCACCACCATAATGACACTGTACCTGGAGGATTTGGGCAGACCATCTATGAAATCCATAGTCAAATCCTCCCAATGCGGATGGGCAAGTCGAGTGGTTGTAGTAGGCCTGCCGGAGACAGATTCAAATACTTATTCCGCTGACATACGCCACACTCCGCAACCAGTTTGGCGATATCACGTCGCATCCCGACCTAAAAAAACTCTCGAGTGATTCGTTGGTACGTCTTTTGTGTCCCCTCGTGTCCTCCTACCCCCCCCCCCCCCCGGTCCCCGTGAATGTCCGAGAACAACTTGGCTATCCATTCAGAGGTACGAGGTAACACCAATCGACCCTTGTAGCGAACCTCCCCTCCTTCAAGATTGTACCCCACTAGCCCCTCATCGCTTGTTTTAATGCGTCCCTTAATGCCACAATCTCCGGGTCGGTTTTCAAATCCCGCGTCAACTAGTCGTGCAATCCGACCGACGTAACTGATAACGTACCCAAACCCGCTTCACTTCCTCGCCTTGACAATGCATCGGTTGCCCCGTTTTCCCGACCCAGTCGATACACAATTTCAAACTCATAACCTGATAGTTTCGAGAAATTCGAGATCCATTTCTGATGCTCCCCCGCTACAGTTCGCTGTTCCAAAAGATATTTGAGACTCTTCTGGTCAGTGATGACTGTAAAAGGACGCCCTAACAGGTAAGGCCTCCACTTATGTACCGCCATTACTATCGCCATTAGTTCCTGCTCATACACCGATTTCATTTGTGCCCGTGGCCCCAACACCTAATTGAAGTAGGCAATCGGTCTCCCCTCCTGCATCAACACCGCCCCAACCCCATGCCCCGACACGTCCGTCTCAATCGTGAATCGTTTGGTGAAATCTGGAAGCACCAAAACGGGTACTCGGGTCATCACCTCCTGTAACTGACGAAAGGCCCGAGTGGCTTCATCCGTCCATTGGAACCCCTCTTTTTTTAATAAATCCGTCAGGACTCGAGCAATTTTCCCATACCCTTGCACAAACTTCCGGTAATACCCCGTTAACCCCAAAAATCCCTGCAATTCCCGAGCATTCTGAGGGATGGGCCATTCTGTCATCGCTATGAGTTTAGACGGGTCGACATTCACACCCTCACCCGTGACAATATGCCCCAAATACTCCACTCGGCTCTGCCCAAACACACTTCTTCCGGTTGCAATACAACTTTTCTTCCCGTAGACATCCAAATACCACAACAAGATGTTCTCGGTGATCGTCCATATTCCAACTGTAAACTAGAATGTCATCAAAAAACACCAACACGAACTTGCGTAAATAGGGTCGAAACACTCGGTTCATCAGAGCCTGAAACGTGGAAGGTGCGTTTGTCGGCCCGAATGGCATGACCACGAACTCATAATGCCCCTCGTGAGTTCGGAAAGCCGTTTTATGAATATCCGAGTCCCTCATGCGAATTTGGTGATACCTCGATTTCAAGTCGAGTTTGCTAAATATCGTGACACCGTGCAATTCATCCAACAGTTCATCGATGATGGGTATTGGGAACTTGTCTAACACCGTTAGACTTGTTCAATGCCCGATAATCTACACAGAAGCGCCAACTCCCATCTTTTTTCTTTACCAACAACACATGTCTAGAGAATGATGTCTAGAGAATGAGCCGGTACTGGGTCGGATAATACCCGACTCCATCATTTCCCCCACTAATCTCTCAATCTCGTCTTTCTGCAGTTGAGGATAACGGTAGGGTCGGACGGCCCAGACATTGATCGGTTCGGTACCTCCTTTCAAGGTGATAGCGTGTTCATGACCCCTTAAGGGTGGTAAACCTGCAGGCATCATGAAAACATCGTAAAAATCAGTTAGTAACTCATCCAACGCCGGATGCACCTGCGACTCGGGCATGTTTTCCCCATCCAAGCTCGCTAAGGTGACGAAATATCCTTCATCGATGTCATCGAGTCTTCGTGCTAGGGCCCGCAGGGAGGCCTCTCCCCGGTGTAACCCGGGCTCCCCTTGCAAAGTCACCCCCTTCCGGTCGTGTTGGAAAGTCATAGTCAATTCCCTCCAATTAACCCGCGTATCCCTTAACTGTCGTAACCACTTTACCCCCAAAATGACGTCTGTACTCCCTAACTCCAACGGATAAAAATCCTCGGTGATGATCAGTCCAGGCAACTGTAACTCCATCCCTCGACACATTCCGTAGCTTTTCTCTGCCTTTCCGCTTCCTAAAATCACCCCGGTTTCCCGCGACCCGTTACCGCCATTTGTAGCGGTTCAACCAGCCTCAACGATACAAAATTATGGGTTGCCCCACTATCGATCAATACCACTACTTCAACTCCGTGAATGCTACCCCGTAATTTCATGGTATGAAGAGTCGTAATTCCCACGATTGACTGAGCTGAAACCTCAACTGTATCCAAGTGCACATGCTCTGCCGGGTTCCCCTCCTCATCCTCGGATCCCTCTTCACCTTCATAAACCACCATGACTTTCAAAGTCTTATCCAGACATCGATGCCCGGGCCCGACCTTCCCATCACACCAAAAACAAAGGCCCTTCGCTCTTTTATCTGCCAGTTCAGTCTCTGTCATGCGCTTAAAAGGCGGTTTTGTCTCTCCCGTCGTAGGCCTATGCCCCCCGGTTGGGGCGGTAAGAGGCGGTCGTACCCCTCCCCCTCTGGTGGTGCGCACCATCCCACTTCTCGGAACACTCTTCCCCTGCTCCCCACTACTCCTAGATCGGTTCTCATCTATCATTATGGACAGTTTCATAACCTGACCCAACCCAGCGAGTTGCAACACCCGCACTGAAGTGCGCAAATCAGCCTTCAACCCTTTTATAAATGTACCCTCCAGAATCTTCTCCGATATCCCCTCCAACTGTGCAGCCAAGAATTCAAACAAACTAACATACTCCCTTGCTGTCCCCTCCTGTTTAATGGTCAAAAACTGTTCATATAGGTTTCCATCTTGCGATGGTTGGAAGCGGTCTAGTAGACGGGATATCAAATGTTCCCAACAGCGGAACAGTTCCCGTCGGTCACTCCAACGATACCATGATAATGCCTGCCCCTCCATACACAAAACTGTTGCCTTCAACTTTTCCCCCATAGTAACAAACCCTTGAATATCAAAAAACCGCTCAACCCGATACACCCAACCATATGCATCCTCCCCCTCAAACAGGTTGCAGGATGCTAGCTCTGATACCAATTGATGAGAATCAAATTGAGAATCAGATTTTATTGATGAACCGCACCCGAAATCGAATGCTTTAAGAACAATCGCGTCTGGAATTTGAGACCCAGAAATCTCCCGTTCAAAGACAATAAACAAAAGTAATTTCTGCCTAAACCCTAGAGGCAATCAGCCCCTAGGCTAAAAACGATCCCCCCCACCCCCCAAAAAAAATACCAAAACATACCCAAAATAGCTAATAAAGACAATTAAATAATTAATTATAATTAATGACGCCTAACCCCCTTCAAGTTTCAATTGATCCTTTGCCCCCCTTCCTTTTGCGACGATAAACCAAACCCCAACGGTCTCGGTCATGGTTCATATCATTAACCTGAACTATCGCATTGTAGATCTTGCTTGTGGAACACCAGCAAATATGAAATACTTGAATTGTCAATAAATTCAAACAAAGAAAGCATAAATTTATGTAAGTTACTGCCAGATGACTTCGCTAGTCCATACATTCAATGGTTCCACATGTGCACACTTGCACAAGAATATGATTAATATTAATATTGCCTGACAGACCTTTTGAACTGCTGGATAAGGGTAAATTAATAGAGTAAACTACTGATTTCACAACTTCAATTGAATGAGAACTAACTAATGTTAATTTGTAATGTTACATTGATGAAGTCAAAATGTCAATGTGGATAAACTAATGGAAAAAGAGACTTATATCGCAACTTGAACTGAAGTTTTGTTGATGTTTACTGGAAAAAGCACGTCTTGGAGCAACTAATGATGAGAAATTTTATGAGAAAAATGATGTGTGGATTTTTTCTCACTCTGTTCTTTCTCATTCAAGCCTAGGACATGTTAGCTGAGTATTCACAAAACACATCCAAACTATCAAGCAGCTTAGTTCTACTTGTATAAAGTATTTTTGTCTAACCAGTAACCACAACGAAGCAACCAGCTCTTAGAAGAAGAAAGCAGAAAGAAACAAAGTATGGTTGCATATGACTTTTTTTAATCCATGACTAGCTTTCAGTTTCTCCCGAACTAATAAATCTACTTCTTCAACCTTTCTGCCACTACCACAACCCCCTATACTTTATTCTGCAGTTCTTTAATTTTAATACTTTATATAATTTGATCTAGTAAAAGCTCTAACTATTTGGCACTTCAATTACATAATTTTTGAATACAAAGGATACGATAGATAAAGAACACCTGGTAAAAAATTTCCATTGCACTAGTATGGATAGAAATATGTACATCTGGCCGATCTGTCAGGTACTTTGTATCGAAACTTCAAAGTGAAACATTGACAGTTGAATTTGATGTTTGGACTTTCTTACATGTACAATCATTTAAAAACTCGCAATCATTGCTCCTTTATATGTAGTACTTTGAGAACTGATAAGTTCCAATCTGTTTAAGTACTTCCATGGTGATGCAACCACATGATATTCTGTATTCAAACTGTTTGACGTTACTCTGACGAGTAATATGTATTTATGATTGTTTGTAGTGGGGTGAGCAGAGTTGGAGATGAACTGCTGATATGAGTAGACTATCCTTCAGGCCACGCCCCCTAGACTATAACAAGAAGCTTCCTATTGTAAAATCTATAAAAGATTTTGAAGATGACGAGACCCCAACATCTACTCGTACGCAAATGCTTCGCCTTGTTGCCGAAGCTGATAATGAGACCCAGGTTCAGATTTTCGCTTGTTGTTTCTTATGTTCATTTGAGTTTATGTTTCTCTCTATGTTGGCAACACTTTGCTGCAAAAGTTGGTATGGATAGTACTCACAATTCACCACATTTATCGAGTGCTCCTATCTATCAAAGAATCATTTATTTGTTTGTTTATTAGAATTTGATCATTAGTTCTAAAGACAGTTGGGCCTAAAGTAGAGGAGAAAAAATGGCTGAAACTTGCTTTCTTTTTGAACCAGTCATCACTGTGACAACAACCTTGACTGTTAGCTAGTGATCCAAGTTGTCTTCTACTGGCTTAAGGAGGCAAGAGAACTATGATACTAGTTCTTAATGATGACCTTCAGCTAGGTTCTTGACTTTTTGGGGCCTAGTTCTTCTGGCCTATAAAATATAAGGAGAGGTAGGATTTTTAATGAAACAGAAGTACTGAACTACTGATACATACTTCCCCATTTTAATTAAATATGGTTAGATAAATACAAACTCTATTCAGCTCAGCCTTGTCTATGAATCAATGTCTTCTGAACTACTGATACATGAATCAATGTCTTCTGTTTACCGCTTTGCTAATTTTAGACCTCTTGAATGAGGACAGTATTTGTTTACGGAGGATATCGAACAGTTAAGTTTGTAGGCTCTAGAGGTTAACAAGAACATGGGATTGGGGGCATGATCTCGTTTGGGGTTCCTGGCCTTGTGTTCTCTACCTTGCTCCTAGAAATTTGATGAGAATAAGATAATGATACTCTAGGATGATGTAACATGTAAGAAGTCGCACGAACAACTATGAATGGATCCAGAAATAAGTCTACAAAGAACAGTGTGGATTAGTTCCTTTGGGAGTGAAATTGAGTTGTTTTTACACTATATTTTGAACTTTGAGGTTTTAAGTAAAAAATCAATGCACATAACTTACTGATACACACTCCGATGAAAGCATAGCAAAATTGGTATTGATTAAAGGTTTCCAGCAATTCGAGAAGCTGTGGGTCTCCCTAGGCTCACGCCAAAATAGTGTTCACAAATCAGATACCCTCTCCAAAGCCCCTCATACCTATTTAATAGATTACTCCAAAACCCCTCACACCTATTAGCGAACGTAGCTAATAGCATCCCTCCGGGGTATATCAGCTACTTCCTAAATTTAAAAAGTTTTAAAGGCCAGAATGCATCATATCGTTTAGCTTGAACTTTGTTGCAACAATGGTGCCATTACGACAAATAGCATGACAAACTACGCTTGGTGTGTATTGTGCCATTTTTTAAAGCAAAATCGAAATTCAGAAACTTGACATTTTTAAGATGGAAGTGTAATCATATTTAATCATATCAGGTCTCTTTGAGTGAAAACGTAGACTGAAAAACATTAGCTGGTACTTTATTCTGACAAAGACTATGTATCTGTTAAAACTTTATTACTGTGTCAAAATTTACCCTTTTCTACCTAGTTCATCATGCACATAAAGAGGAAAAACTAAATGTTACAAAAGAAATCATAATATTTACGGAAAATCAGATATATGTTTGCTTCTTAAAACTTTGTTTACTTGTTCATCACTCTTAAAAGCCGATAATTAAAATGGAACATTAACGCCCTGCAGTTTTTTTTCCAGACTTAACACAAAAATAGGAGAGCACCCTGTTTTTAGTAGACAGGTAGCGGAGAGTCCTGTTAAGGTTTGTACCTGATGAATCGCTGAGGGAACAGAATAGAAGAGAAATAGGGCTATGTAATTCAATCTTGATAGACGCCAACAGAAATGATTAGGTATGGGTTTGTGTTATATCCATTTTGTTGGTGGCATGGCGTATTTAATAGAAGCTATACGGGGCCAAGGGTAAATTAAAACTAAAAAGGTCTAATCCAATGCCAATGATCAAAATTAACCGTAAAATGATTTAGAATTGACCTATGTCCCGTACCTGCTCCATTTGAGTCACGCCATGTGCTGCATCTTAGCTCCAATACATGTGCCAAATTCCTTGATCCACCAACTGATGTGGCAAGGCGCCACCACCAAAAGATCATCATGCCATGCAGCCTATCGTGTTGACTATTCTGCTGAATATCGTGTTTATGTGTCTGGATAACTATGTGGGCAATGTTGTGTTGATTTGGAATTGATTTAATAAGTATGTTTTGCTTAGCCAAGGATCAAATGTAAGATTAGCTGCAGTGCTGAAATCTTGCTGATTTCTTGTTGAGCAATTCTATTTGTTTTGCTCTTTAGGTACATCAAGTTGCTAGTAAGAAAACAGTATCTGAGATACCTACTCCTGAGTATGTTATTGTGGATACATATGAAAGAGATTATTCTCCCACTTTCAATCAACCAGCATCTTATCTACGCGCAAGGGGAGGTATGTGGAGCATTAGCTGTTAATTTTAGATCTCACTTGAGATTTGTTGTTGATAGTATCAGAATATTTGCAGCACGAGCTGAGATAGGAGATTTCGTCGAGTATGATCTTGACAATGAGGATGAAGATTGGCTTCAAGAGTTCAACAAAGAAAGAATGATCCTTCCAGCTGAAAAGTAAGTCCTTTTGGTCCTACAAGTTCTTAAATGTTGTATACCCCCTTGCCCTTGGAAGTTCTGCTTCTTGCTTTTTTGTCTTGCACATTCTTTCGTGTAGAACTTTACCTATGCACTCGAGAGCAAGTGCACCGAATAAAGATGAGAGTGCTGTTCTCATGTGATCTTTATAACTGGTGCAGATTTGAGACTATTTTATTTAAGTTAGAGGTATTGGATCATAAGGCTCGGGAAAGAGCAGGAGTTATAACTCCGACACTTGGATCACCTATACCTGTGCTTTTGACATTTGATGCTGCATCCGAGGTAGGAACTAATGCAACTTGTCTACATTTTTCTATCATTTATTAATTGTGGTTGACAGGGTTAGTTATATACTTATATCTGAAGATGGTTAGTTTATATGGAAATGTTTGCTCTATGTTGGTTGGTTACTTGGTTTCATTTTCATATCTAAAACTATGCTCATCATGATTTAGATATATCCATGGGTTGTGTTTAGCTCTTCAAAGCCTTCTCATTTAGGATCAGGACAGCATATACATAATTGAATTCTTATGAACTTGCTTGCACTTGTGTGTAATTGTTCTTTATTTATTTATTCGATCCTGCAGGGGAGCAATGGTTATTAATCGTATCTTATTTTGTCTATTTGCAAGGCTCTTCAAGCTCTTTCTATACAATATGGAGTTTTCCAGTCTATTTACAGTTACTGGAAGGAAAAGGTATGCCATTTTCAGTAACAACGTCTAACCATGCTTTAATGGAGGATATTCAGCATTCTTTGTACTTTATTGGCCAAATATAGTTTGTAAAGTATGTGATAGATTACGAATTCATCCACTTTCTATTTTGTTACTAATATCATGTTTAGAATAGTTTGGATGAAAGGACCAATCTATCGTGTACATCTATGTTTGCAATCTTCGTGTAAATGCTCCCGCATAAGATCCAGAAGAGTGAACAAAATTTTAGTAACAGGCTTAGTATTTGATATCATTGAACTTATGAATTGTACAATATCCGTTGTTGTGGACATGCTTGTGTATATCTTGCAGTTGAGAGAAGAGAAAGTAACATAACTTGATGAATACTGTTTTGTGTGTCTTTTAGAATTCCCCTAGTTCATAGTTGTCCTTGGACTATAGTTCCCAAAAATAATATGCTTCTTCGTTATTGTGGTGAAAATAGAGTCTAGGAAAAATTCTTCTTGTTGAGTTCTTATGGTGAATTAATCTTGCTGTTACGTTCTACTGCTATCTTATGGTTATTAATGTGTGCTTTCAAATATGTTCTTTTTCCATCAGCGGGAACGATGGCTAAAACCTGTTTTGCGGCGCTTGCAGGTTAGTTTTCTCTCATGGTTACTGAAGTATTTTTATTCAGCTAGCACAGAATGAGACAAAGGACAATTTTTCTGTGCATACTAAAAAACATGTTATACCAACAATTCCTTGGAATATTCAGTGTCCTTGGGTCCTCCATTTGTGTGCTACAACTGAACTCTTAGCAACTATAAATTATCCTTACGGTGCCATGGCTTTTGGATATCATAAAGGGCATGTTTAGCCAAATTCAGATGCATAAGACGTGTGAGGGAAAGAAACACTGATCTAAATAAGAGATTCTTTCGTAAATCGTCTCACATGACATAATTTATCAACCATGCTTCATACCTATCCCTCTTTCTGTAAAAGCTAATATGTGTTGTTTTGGTATTACAGCCGCCTCCTCCAGTTAACGACACCAATCCATACAATGTATTTAGGCCAAGGGAGAAAGCTCACAGACTTCATACGAGAAGGGTAAGTGCCTGAGATGCTATTATTGACTTCAACCCATCCCTTCTGCTGAGTCGAGTGTCTTCTGCTTTTGTTACTATAAAATACGTTGTTCTGAAAACCTCACCTACGGCACTTACGTGTCGCCTAGGCATTAAGTGGCCCAACTGCTTCGATTAATTAGGGCCAATTAATTGGCTTGCTAGGAGTTAAACATTCCTCATCACTTAGCGACTAAATGTAGAATTAAGTGTGTACTTGGAGTGTATTCTTTTGTGAGTAATGCATCAAAGGTACAAAGAAACTAGACACCTAGAAATTAAAGATATGAAAATAATGCAGTATTGGAATTCATTTCTCATATTATATGTTACTCTAAAATAATTATATAATATACTTAAGTGGACAACTTATGCTTCCGCTCAATCGTCCACTTAATCACCGCTTTAGGTATTAAGTGCTAGGAGTTCTCGATCACCTAATTCTGCTTGAAACTTTCTAGAACAACGATTGAAAATGTTATAATTGACTTCTTTTCACAATGTTCAGATGCAAAGACGGGAAAACAACGTGCAATCATTTGAAAAGCTTCGCCAGGTAGGCTTCAGACTCGTTTGGATATTCATGTTTATTTGATGTGGTCCATAATTTATTATCATTATTTGCAAGTAGATGTTATTACCCAAAAAGCACACCCATGTCTTCCTCAGCATTGCCTGTGAGTAGTTGGCATGGGGTACGAATACGATGCGTCCAATATTGGCTTGGTCATCTTAATTGACGTGTTCATTCACATTAGAGAGTGGTAGCACATAGGCACTGATTTCAAATACACCATCTTAAAAATGTCTACCAAGATAATTTTAGGTATTATTTCTCCCCTTTCTGAGATGGATGTTCTGAGTTCAACCTGGTGAGCATACTCTATTTCTTACATAAATGTACATTAGAACACCAATCCCTCAATCCATGTACTTTCATGCCATGAATTATGTTCGTGCTATCTCTGTATCTTACATTTTTAATCTTCCATCAGGTGAGGCGCAACCTCGACCAAGCAAAGAACTTACTAGAGGCTCTTATCGAGGTCTGTTCTTCCCCTCTCTTTCTTTTTCTCTGTCAACTTCTTTTAATTATTTTTGCTAGTAGTACTTACTAGACAAATAATGCCTGATACAGAGAGAGGAGAAAAAGAGAGATGTCATGGATAGCGAAGTCAGCCTTCAAAGGATACAAATGAAATACAAGGTAAATTTTAGTAGTATGCATCTTTTCATGCTTATCAGCAAACATCAACTAACCCATGGGTTGATCTGATTTATCCAAAGTTGTAGTAATGCATGTATGTTATATGTGTATATAACAGATATATCTACTGAGTTCTGTTATATCTACATATATCTGTTATATGTTATGTCTTATTGAATCATTTAATTATGTTTTTGGTACTTATAAGTAGTAATTCTATGGCTTTTATGACTTTCATGGGTTGATCTGATTTATCCAAAGCTGTAGTAATGCATGTATGTTATATGTGTATATAACAGATATATCTACTGAGTTCTGTTATATCTACATATATCTGTTATATGTTATGTCTTATTGAATCATTTAATTATGTTTTTGGTACTTATAAGTAGTAATTCTATGGCTTTTATGACTTTCATGGTTTATTATGAGATTATTATTTACATATTATATATTTTATGAATTTTATTTGTTTTCCGCCTCGGGGCTTATGCCTCGGACCGCCTCGAGGCTTACACCTCGCCTCACCAAGGGAAACCGCCTCGCCTCACGATTCCGTACTTTAAAACTATGGTTTTTGCAATTGTAGTCTTTTTTTCTTTTTACATTATCGTGCAGTGACTCTGGTGGGTGTATGCTACATAAGTCTTTATTAATTAGTTCTGTCATTAGAGATCTGTTCTATTGAAAGCCCTAAAGATTTCTCTTATTTGTATCTTTTCAAGAAAACCATTGGCATCACTACCACCTTACTGTTCTCATCTTGGTCCTCACATGAAGAGATCAGGAACATGATCTTTAACATCCTTCTTGTAGAGTGAAGTTGGTCTAGTAGCCAAACTATAGATGTTCATTTCAATGTATATTATTCCCTCTGGCCCAAAAGAAGTGTCCACATTTCTATTCTAGTTTGTCCCAAAATAAGTACCCATTTTGAAAAATAAGTGTCTATTTCCAATTCTACCCTTAATTATTAGATGGAGAAATTCATTACTTCCTCAATTATTAAGGATAAAATTCGCATTTAGTTGATTAAAAAGCGTAATAATTACACATCTCTAAAACTGTGTGCCTTTTTCACTGTGGACATTTATTTTGAGAGGGGGAGTAGATAAATTTCTAGATGACTTCTTACTTTATTCAACCATGTAAACATTGACACTAACATGATTTGCCTTTGCTTACCCTAGGTTCCAAACTTATTCACACGTATGCTCAGTGGCCTTCCATATTCAGACATCTTCATTTTTTTTACATTTTTCTAAGGACACTGTGTTCTACTACATAGTATTTACTTCTCATCATTTAAAACGTTATAAATAAGTGTCCACATTTCTATTTAGAACCTTATTACACCCTCCACCCCAAAATAAGTTTCCACTTTCCGATCTACCCTTAATGGAGAAAATTTCCCTCTATTATTAAGGGTAAAAGTGTCATTAGAGTGTAATAATTACACCATCCTAAAAGTGTGCCATTTTCATTGTGGACATTTATTTTGGGACAAAGGGAGTATTTCATACTCCCCATCCGAAAAAGATGCAATATCTCAATTGGTACATAGTTCAAAGGAAGTGTTTGTCTATTAACTCAATATCTATAGCACCCCTTAGCAGTGACAAAATAGAGGAATGACTTGAACTGAAATCAAATTTATCGATATTTTCAATGATTACTTCAGGCTAAGAGGTTAGTATGCATTGAAACTTTGCCAAAAGGAGAATTGTTCCATGCTTTTGCACATCCCAGAAAGGAAAGTGTTGCATTTATTTGAGGGCAGGATCCAACCTTCTTCACATCTTAATGAAACTCGACTATAATGGGCATTCTATATGTTGTTTTCATCTTTTATAGCCTCCCTGATCTTGATTCTTGCCTACCTCCATTCTAAAACTGTGCTTAAAGCTCCTCAGTGATGTAGGAACTGCAAGCTTGAGGTCCAGACTACAATCTTATATATTTATGCTTGAAAAAGAAGCTAGCTGTTAATTTAGAACAAGATACATCCAAAACTAACTTTTATGAGGGTAAAATGGTAAAAAATCACAAAAAGTGCAAGAAGCGCACAAAGATTGGCTATTTGGTCTATTCCTTATCCTTTTTTACTGTTGGGGGTTGTCCTCTCAAAGTTGTATCCTGTTCTTATAACTGGTTGTCCTAACCAGTCTCATCTGGTCCCTGTTCGTCCTTGGTCCCCCCCCCCCCCTTCCCCTCTTTCTCTTTTCTAGGTGGTACCAACATTGTTCATCTAGTTGTATGTTAATTGCAGACATTTATTTATTATTACTGCTACTTTGGCTGCATGCTATATCCCAACAACTTCAAGCTGAAGTGGCTCTTTATTTTCAGCATGTATCTGATTTTTTTTGGCCAAATTGTCACACCCTTTATGTATATTTACTGAATGATCATTTATACATTTATTGTTTTTTAGAATGAAACAGAGCTTCTTGAAGACAGCTTAGCTCTGCCTGAAATGCCATCTTTCCAGTCCAAATTTGTTTCAAGCGAGGACGAAGTTTTAGACACGGATGATTTTCCACACAACCGTCTACGTTTTCAGCCTCATGGTTCAATCGACTCGAGGCTGGTAGTGCCGTCTGGAGGAGGCATGAAACGAGAAATCAGACGCCGACCTGTCCCATTTACTTGGCTCCATAAATTGGTACATCTCTAGCTTTTGTTATTGGCCTCTTTCTTTTAACATGACCAAGTGATATCAAGGTGCACGATATATCCTAGCATTAGGATCTGCAATGACACAATAATAATTGCAACAACCAAAATATCGAAACATACTGATTTTATCTGGTTCAGCAATTTGCCTTCATCCACGGTAGTCGTTAGGAATTTCATTATATTTCGTGAATTTTCAGTAGTATATACAAAGAAGACCTTTATAAAAAATTAGATGGAAAATGCAGACAGGAAAACCATATCATGATTGTTGTCGTTTTCATACAAAATTAGAATCCAATTTGATAGGGGCTGGTTCAAATGAGAACCGTAAATATTTTGAGAACTTGGGAACCAACTCTTAATGCTTTATTCATGATAATGTCGTGATGGATATTCATGATGAAAATACTTTATATTCATTATCAAAATGCATGATGCTTATCTGAAAATGCATGATATTACCAAAGGGTGTTTTGCCCAGGGGTATCTGCGTTACTGGTAAGATCCCAACCTTTTGGAGGTCAAAGGTTCAAATTTCACCAAAGGTAAGAAGTGTGTGCGAGTATTTTGACGTATATTATTTATACTTCAAAAAAATGCATGATACTCATCATAACTAGAAGTATACCTGTCCAGTGCACCAGAATGTAAAAATTGACTGTAAACCGAAAATGGAATTGTTTTATATTTATTTTTTCTGATTTTTTGTTTTCATGGAAATGGATCAATTGTGAGAGGAGGTTTCCAAAAATCTCAAATAGTCTTGTTTGTTTATTTGGTTGGTTGACCTTATATTTTGGAAGGGTAGTAGAGGTTTCCAAAAAACTCATTAACATTGAAAGGAGAGCGAAATAGGAATATTTTATATACTAGTAAATCGTATACATTAATAATTTATACCAACGTTTTATAAGTTCTACCCTTGAAAAATTAAGAGTTAAGAACATAAACCTAAATGCCTTATAATACAGTATAGATACACAAAATAGTTGGTTCCCGGGTTCTCAAGATGTTTATGTCCTCGTTTAAACTTTCCCCGATTTGATATACAACTAAGGGGCCGTTTACCAAATGTTTACCGGGTAAGCACTTACCGGCAAGAGTCATCACCCACTCACTTACTTTATTGGGTGACATTCTCGGCCATTACAATGGATTGTTGGTAAGCGTCTCTTACCCGGTAAATGCTAACTTCTTCGTTACTTACCAGGTAAGATTCTCGGTCCTTGCTATGTCTCTTACCGGTAAGAGTTTGGTCCTTTTCATGCTCATCCGGGTAAGGTCAGTGACACACGGTAAGCCCTTAACAGATAAGCATTTGGTAAACGGACCCTAAAATGAAGTTACGTTATCCGACACCTAATGGTGCATGTTGGGTTTTGGGGAAGATAAAACATATTTACATAAACTTGTTTCTTATCTTTGCAGGATCCACTTGAACCAGTATTACTATTCACGAAACCTCTGGTGCCAGAAAAGTTGGCAGCAACAGGGATTGTGCCACCAGTTGGTTCTTCAATACCGTCGTCACGCGGTCATAATTTCCGTGGGAGGATCGGGAGAGGGGGAAGAATAATATTTGATAGATGGAATCCGCTGATGCATACCCCAATCGACTGTGGTGAATATATGCCTCCTAAACCACGGTCGGCCACGCATAATTGATGATTTGTGTAGGGAATATAGATTTTTATTTATTGTAGGATTTAGGTGATTTGGTGCAGAAAAAAAGAGGGCAGTTTTTCTTATGTTTGTGTGGAAGTTGGGCTGCCTTCACTTCAAGTGAAATCTGTTTGTATTAAGTTTTACATATTCTGTTTTGTAAATATAGGGAAAAAGAAGCAAGAAAATGCAGCTTCCTCTTTTAGCCCTTCTTCTTGTGGGTTAACACTTGATATTTACCACTAATTTTAACTAAGAACACAAGTTATGATCCTTAGGGCTCATGGACTTGATTGTTTTTTAACCTCCTTTTTGCTCACATTTTTGTTAACAACTTAGCGCCCGTTTGGTTTGCGGGATTTTAGTTGTTTCACATGGAGGTTGCTTTACTTTTCAAGGTAGAAGACATAACCGTGTACATCTTATTGTACGTTTTACACTCTACTTTTCAGTAGGATATATTGGGTTTGTTTAGTTTGGTTTGTGCTTGAACATTGCTCGATTTGATCTGAGTCTCTTCATGATGTGAAAAATCGGCAAATTTCGTAAGAACGTTAATTTTAATGAGATATGTACAACTTTTTGAACGATAAATTTGTACCAAAGTTGATGAATGTTGATATACACAATTTCTTTGCAGGTTTAAAATTCATATATTTATTAGGATCGATATCAAACTACATTTATTTTTCATAAGAAATCAAGAAACACAAACGAGAAATTAAGCCGATAAACATCCAATCCCATATCGGGTGTTCGGAAACACCAGAAATAGACTGCTGCACACGATCCCAACCATCAACGGAAAACTCTGCATAACTTCATCCATTTCCTTCGTGTGCCTCGGAAACAAGCAGTTTGTAACCCGGTGATCAGAGAACGCAATCGCGACGAAAACCATCGATGACATCATCGCGTGAATGAAATCAGTGAACCCGAGATTATACCTCTCGTCTTTGGGCACTTCCACACCTGGTGGGGCCGATTTAAAGACTTTTAGCCCCCATGGGCTCACAAACCCGTAGTAAGTCTTTCCATCGGCCCCACGAAAACTGTCCGTAAAATGGAAGAAAAAACATGAAAGCGTGCAAATCCCGAGGAGCATGTTGATCATGAGGGTGGTGACGGCGGTGCATTCGCCTTTCCCGTAGATGGACGGAAGCACCATCTCGAAGGTGAGGAGGGTTCCGGTTGGGAGGAAGTTTACGAGCATTGAAGTCTTGGAGAGTGTTTTCTGGACCCCGTTCGCCATGGCCCGCCTTTTCCGGCCACCACCGGATAGAGCGGAGTCTGGTGGCGGTGGCGGCGGTTGGCGGTCGATGTTGAGTTGCGGGGAGGGAGTGTAGATTCTGACACCAATTTCATCGGGTTGTTCCATTTTTGGATTAGAAAGTGGTCTGAATGTTAGATTTGGTGTATGCTTTTATATGCAGATTGTTGCATATAACTAACTGCAAATTCAAATTTTGGAACGGCGGTTAACGGCCATTTTAAACCGTCACCTACACTTGTTTATTAAACTGCAATCCTTAGTCCTTCATCTTTAAATATTGTTACTTTTGCCCCCTCTATAAAGAATTGTTAAAGAGATGCATCATTTCTCTAAATAAGCCTTTTAATAATGAATGGCAGGTGATATTTAAAGAAATAGGGAATTGATTTTTCAATATATGTTTTTTTATTGAATATACACAAACACATATATGATTTATGCCGAGCGGGTGCACTTTCTAAGTGATCAAAGGCTCGCAAAGTTTCCCATTGTGTTTTAGCCGAATTCCACCGTTTCAAGAGATTTATTTAAGTTCTTTTGGTTAATTTTCCTTGTATTTTCAAATATCCTAGAGGATTGTTACAAGTTTAGCGGATGCATATTTCATACCCCAAAAAAGTTATACAAGTCTGGCCATCCAATTGCAAGTGCATATGTTCATTAATAAATATACAAAATAAGTAAATACTCGTTAACAATATACATACTTTGGTAACATTTATGTAATGTATATTTATCAACGAATACACATTATAGAATTAATTCTCTGTATGCTGATCCAAACCCTTTCCAATCATACTGTTATATTAAATTTATATAACTTATATTTATCAATAAATACACAATATAAAATTTAGTCCCTTACTTCTTGTATGCCATGACATAAATTTCTTTACTCCTAGAGTCAGATGTACCCATCGTAGGTCAATATCACAAAACCGATCCTTATCCGGCTTCGGGTCGGGCCATAACCGTAATCGAAGCAAACTGCATAAACATTATTTTAATTAACAGTCCCAGTCCCAATCTTTACTCGGCCCGATCCACATCAACATTTTAAATATTTGACAAATGATCCAACAGTTATATTAAATTTTGAACATGATCAAATATTTGTATTCTTTTCTATTGTATACCATTTTAATCCATAAGGATGTTTGGTATCCACATTCGGTACAAGCAAATGTCGATACAAGTATTATCCGATCCGGGATCGAAAACACAGATAACCTACAGGATCTTGACTTTCAAAAGTCAGCAAATAGATTTAATGTTACACAAAAATGAAATTGGACCCAATATCACCAATTTGTGTATCTTGCTACACAACCAAATTTTGTGCTACCAGTTATATACATACATGACTATTTTCTAAAAAAAATTTAACTGTGGGTGTTTAGATCAGCTTTCAGGCACCTATCTTATAGACCCTGAAAATAACAGTCAGGAAAATCCCTAATGACCCTCGAGATTAGTGCATGACTTCTTTCTGGAACCTGATACCAACTTTAAAGACCCGACCCCATCACCGCCACCCGATTGTGGCGGATCCATCCCACTTTTCTTTCGTTTGCCACCGAAATCCAAGCCCAAGTTTCCCTTCAACGACCGACTCCTTTTTATCCGATTTCAACACGGCATGGCATGATGGTGCACTCAGTGCCCCTTCAACACAGTTGCCTGCCTGACCACATCCCCAGGGTCGCCACGAGAAGCAATGAACTGGTTTTTCGATTTTGACGAAACCCGGGAGAGTTTTTAGCTTCAAATTTAGCACAACAGATGGGACAAGGAGGGTCGCCTTTATGTGTTTTTGGTGTTGTTTGATCCAAGCATGCATTCGGCATGAAAGAACTTTCAGAATGTTTCGATTTTAGTTGGCTATATATACTGATAATGGCGAGTAAACAATCATTTACGCTGTGGATATCAAAATACGATACCTCGGAAGTTGGTGAAAAGGGATAACCGGTCTGAAACTGCGAAAATAAGTTGCAGAACTAAACACATCAGCATAGGAAATAAGGTGCAGGTTTAAATAAGAATGACAAAAAGGTAAAGAATTAAATAGAACAAAATGCTCGTTTTTAAAAGTATATTGCCTCCAATTTTGCTTATTTTCAATTAAAAAGTCAACACGGGTTTATTTTATAAAAAAAACTTATTTCAATTACATCCCTTGGATCATCTCATCTCTCATCCTTTTTGTCATTCTAATTTGAACCTCCCAGTACGGACAGTCGAGAGTTTCACCCATCCATCATGCAACTCAAAACCAACATCCATAAATGTCGTGAATAGGGGTGCGTTCAGGAGAAGAAAGGAACTTATCCGAACCATCCATCTAACGGTTGTGAATAACAAACAAGGCCGGCCAGTTATATTTTGTAAAACTACATGATCCATGATTACAACTTGAAGGGTCTTTCACCACCTTCAAATTTTTTTAATCCAATGGTTGTTGCAAGGGTTTTTTTGGCTCCTTGTACTCAGATATGGGCATGAAATAACAATGAAAAATGTTGTATATAAACAATATTACCTCTTTTCATCGGCGGCCTCCACTGGAGATAAGTTCCGATGGACTACTAACTAAAAAATGTCCCTACTGGATCGGAAGGAACCATAATGCTTTCCTCTAAACCACTTTCTCTACTCTACTGTTTGAACAACCATATAAACGGCTTCCTTCCTTCCCATCTTGGTGAGAAGCAGACTGGTGTTGGTTGTCCAGTAAGTAACTAGGGCTCGTGGTTAACCCGAACCCACCCGTCTTAATTATTATTTTCAAAAAAGAAAAGAAAAGAAATTTCTTTAAACCATGTTTCATCCAATAACTTGATACAATATTAGGTTAGCAAGCAAGCAAGCAATTAATTCAACTGAAAGTAAAAAATTCATTACAACTGCCAAATCAGGGTTGAAAGGATTAGAAAATTGAAAATCAAGGAATCAAATTCAATCATGCATCTATCTAGAGATTCAGATATAACCAACCCAATAGAAGAGCTAGCTAGCTAGCTAATAAATCAAAATGGGGAAAGAGTTACTGTTATGATCATGGACCAAGTGAAGATGATGGAGAAAAAACCCTAATAAATTTATGAATATTGTTTTCCTTTTTATTTAATTTAATGATGATCAATCAAATTCAATTTTTCTCGAAAGTATCCATCGTTAACATACCACCGAGCAGCCATTTTCTATTAACACCAAACCTAAACTCCTATCTATGTTAACTATCTTTAAAGCTGTTTTCATGTCAACACTCGAGAACCCAGCTGCCGAAATATTGTCTCCTGTTTCCCTCGTAAGATGGCATCCATCTGCAACCATTTGCTGCAACGGATCTAAAACACGCTGCATAACTTTCAGAAGCGTACCATCTGCTCCAAGAATAACACCAAAAATTAAGTCAAAGAATAGCATGGTAGTTTTACTACTGATCAAACAAGTTCTATGACCATCGTATCTGTAGTTACACTTCAAGCTAATTATTGTACTCGTTTAAATGTTGCAGTGTAACTACCCCAACCGGTAAAACATAGGCCACCGGTTCAAGTCCCCTCAGAATCCAACTGTTAACTCCAAGGCCCCATAGGCCTGTGCCCAGACGCCCACAATTACCCAAAAAACAGTTGGAACTATTCGCGCTAGCATACCCTACTTGTATTTATTGGGTGGTCTAATGTAGATTCAATTAAGTACCTTTGGCAGCAACATGTTCCACAAATATGTAAAGGCCACCTGGTTTTAGCACCCTCTTCACCTCTGCACACAATCAAGATAAGACTTTACTTTTCTATGATGATATATCACTGTAACCAAACGGACCAGTAAATCCCACACAGAGGTAGGGTCTGGTGATGTATCACTATGTGCTTTACGGAATTTATAGTTCCTTCTGTAAATATCTAATGACAATGTTCATATAAGATCATAACCATCATATTATCACAAATCGGAAGTGTCTGAAAGAAAGGGAAAACGGGCATGGTTCAAGAAAAGAGTCGGTTTATGATTTTGGAAATTCAAACCTTCTTACTTTTCAAAATTCAAATCGACATCAATGCTTTAGCTTGTTAGTTTCAAAAAGTTTTACCATCTTATAGGGGCCCTTGGCAACCCTGAACTAGTAAAAGCTAGTCCTTTGATGTGCTTGCCCACCCTCTTCCACTAGAAATAGCTTCTTCACTTGAGGCTTCTTGCCATAATAGTGATATAGGGTGCAATTCATTTGAGAACCGCAGAACCTGTATATCCATTGATGCATATACGCTAATGAATTTCAATGAATATATGCATCAATGCATATATACTCACATGCATAGTAGATATGCATTCATGAATATATTCATTGACGAAATACCTATTTTGATAAGGTTCTCTGGTTCTCAATTTTTTTGTGGTTCTCACATGACCTGATCCTAGTGATATAAACCTTGCTTAAGCTATTATCATCACAATCATAACAATTCTTGCTAATTACCAAAGTTGAAAAAGTGAAGTACTCGACACTAAAAGTCAAACGTGGACTCTTTTTTGTGGATATAGGGGGTATTTATAGAAAAGAGCCACTTTAAGATGGTATAATTAACACCAATAACTATTGTAATTGGCTTTAGCTTGCATCAAATGATAGAAATCACCGTAGTTGCAAAAATCCCCAAAAAAACACCATACTTGGACAATTTGAACATTTATATACACTGTACTTAGCTTCTAGCTTGCAAAAAGAAAACAAAAACATTATAGTTGATGAATTGGAGTAAAAATGTTCAAGTTTTAAAGTATAATGTCTTTTTTTTTGTGATTTTTGCAACTACATTTGTTCTTTTTAAAGTTTACATCATTTAATTATAGATGTTAATCACTCCCTTAAGATGTCACTATCATATTGATACAGATTAAAAAGTAACTCAATCTGACAAGATAATCATATACCCTGAAGAGTCTTGTTAACATCCTTAACAGAACATAGCACCAACGTGCCCACCACCGCATCCATGGAAGCATCACCTACAGGCAATGCTTCTGCAACCTGCATAAAACTTCCCATTTTTCTAAAAAGTCCTTATGCGGGTTATATTGAGCTAATATATTACAACAAAAGAAAAGAAATATGGAAGTCATATTACGGCCTCACGTTCTACTTCATGTCTTCCTCTGTTGTCTCTTTCTGATGATACCTTAATTGACTTCAACTAAATGCCAACCGTTAACATATTGTTGAGTGTTTCCATTGTATAAACGACTAATGAAACCATTACCAAGGGGTTCCACCTCTCATATAATTCACTAGGCACAACCACTTATGAGATTCGAACACATGACCCATATTCTACTATGAGCAAATCCCAACCGTTTGGAAAAGCCAAAGTGGCATCATACTGTTAGTGCTAATTGATGTCTAGGCTTTAGGGATACCGGATAGCGAATACCTCTGCACCTCCTAAACAACAATCAAACATGCAACTTGAACGGTGTCCAACACATCCACTAGGTGGTAAATTCTTTGGAGTTTTATTTTTTTGGAAGGGTATCCAGGCTACAGACTAATCCCGGCAAATTGACACTTTTAAGACGTCAGCCCTGATAAACCCAGTAGCCACAATTGTTGTGGACGCCTGGAATCAAACCAGGGGAAGATTACGCCACAACCGTTGTGGGTAATTCTTTGGAGTTTGTGGGCTCTAATCCCCTTTTCCATTTCATAATCCAAAACTCAATAAATGGGGTTTGTTCTTTTATTTGTATCGACAAAGATTAAGGATTAAAGCATAGAATCATGAAGAAAACATACAGCATGAATAAAGTTGAAGTTCTTTCGAGGCAAACCAGAAGCTTCTGCTGCTGCTCTAGCATACTTCTCCATCTTTCTATTCGGATCTACACCAACTACACTTGCACCAGAAGCTGCACTGCCATAATATTTGAGATTAGGACCTGTCCCTATCCCAATCTCCAATATTTTTTCAGCTTTCCCTATCAAATTTGCAAAAAGCTGTGATGAAATATACATATAAATACCCATCAAATTTGACTTAAAAAGGGGTAGGTCCCCCACCTACCCCTCCCTCTCTCTCCATATAAATACCCATCTGGCCATCCAAATTTCATAGTTCAGATGAAATACATAGAAATGGATCTTAACATAGATATAAAATACCTTCTTTTGCCTCTTGTTCGTCTCCTCTTCCCTTTTTCCCACTTCACCGCCATCATCCTAACCCTATTTCTTCTATTTGCTTCCATCAAAATCGGTATTCGCTTAGAATCACCGGTTTTTCTTATCCGCTTTCAAGCAATAGACATCTCAATCTCCGTGATGATATGTTTCCTGTGTTTGATCTTCCTGTCAACACGACAGTTTTGGATTCTCAATCCTATTCTAATTCTATGTTCATCTCATTTAAATGATTTACTTTTTTAAACTACTAAAATGGTTATATCGAACCTTCAAAGCTATCCGTGTTCTTGAATTTCTTTGCATTTTTAGTGGTTGTCATCGAGAAGAAGCACCGGTTGCCGATCAGCAGCAGGAGTTGAGTTGGGGGCCGGATCACCATATTGTTGATGTAAATGTGGATGATGAACTTGAAGATCCATGATTAGGGTTTTGTAGTACGTCATCATGCATGTGTCAACAGCTTTCCCTATCAAATTTCACATGCATGTGTCATCATACATGTGTCAACAGCTTTCCCTATCAAATTTGACTTGAAGATCAAACACAGGAAACATATCATCACAGAGATTGAGATGTCTATTGCTTGAAAGCGGATAAGAAAAACGGGTGATTCTTAGCGAATACCGATTTTGATGGAAGCAAATAGAAGAAATAGGGTTAGGATGATGGCGGTGAAGTGGGAAAAAGGGAAGAGGAGACGAACAAGAGGCAAAAGAAGGTATTGTATATCTATGTTAAGATCCATTTCTATGTATTTCATCTGAACTATGAAATTTGGATGGCCAAATGGGTATTTATATGGAGAGAGAGGGAGGGGTAGGTGGGGGACCTACCCCTTTTTAAGTCAAATTTGATAGGGAAAGTTGTTGACTCAATAACATCTGAACTAAAAAGTCCTAACAGACTGCTTTATGCTAATTAGAGGAAAGTTCCACATTATATTTTCCAGGACCGAATGTTGACTCAATAACACCTTCGGCGTTAATGAGGAGTAATCGAGCCAATGCATTGATCTCCATCGTGTAGCGAAAATGGGGGGCCAACAGTCTCTTAATTGGGTGCATTTGGCTAAGATGTCTGTTGCTCGCTATTATGTATGGCTCCGTAGCACAGTGAGTTCTTAGCCTGTAATTAATATCGAAAAATTCCTTAATTAGTTCTACATACGCTAATCAGATGTTTAATTTTGCTTCGGAATAAAAATAACTCACCAATGGCTAACGAGCTGATGATAAAAAGAATCATGAGACATGACATGAGCCTTGGCTAGCTTCCAGAGCCAGTCACCGGTGGCTTCCCAAGTGGGTGTGTAGACATGCTTCCACTGCGGTTTCCCGTCATCGGTTGGTGGGCGAGTCAACTCGATGGCTAGTGGCCTCAGTGTTCCGAGAGGAGTAAGGAACATTAAAGTCCTTGATGCCTATGATCTCGGATTCGGTGGTGGATCGACTATTTTTGTACTTGGACTCGATAAAGCAATGCAACATATCGTTCTCCGACTTCCCACTTCGTTTACGGGAAGTTATAATGTTCGCGAAGATTTCCGCAAGGCGTTTGCGAGCTCGGTCGCGACGACGGTGGGAGGGGATCGGCAGGTATGGGAATATGACACTGATGGGTTGCATGCCATTATCAAGATCATGAAAAAGAGCAGAAACATCATCAAAAAGCTTGTTACGAACCTCTTCACCCAACAAACATCCACTGGCTGTAAGGATTATAAGACGTTCGAGTTCATATTTTAGATCCACTTCACCACTTTCACCCCATTTGAAGAAATACTCCTGCAATTACCGATCAAAAAGCAATCAGAAAACCCATATAAAACAGAGAATTTGGTGTAAGAGGTGCTGAAGTCTGATTTTTAAAAAGTTATGCTGAAGTCCTAAATCTGAATCGATCAGACTACGACTGAATATGTATGATTGTCTATTTTATCCTTAAAAAAATTCAACTTAAATGTGTCAATTGAAATGAGCATTGAACGGAACGGAAAAAAAAATATGCTAACCACAAGGGTTGTGGCTAAGTGGTTAGAAGGCCTTGGGATGTGGTGGAATATCCCATCTGCCCAGGGTACGAATCAGGCGTATATACAACAATTGTGGCCACGGAGGTTTAAATTTCTTAGCATAGCCTAGGACACCCTCCAAAAAAAATAGATGCTTGCAGATTTGCGAGGCAATGGAGTTTCAATCATATCTCACACACCAAAACCCACCCCTGATTTCAAGATGTTTTGGAAAGCCAACACACAGATCTACAATCTTTATGTTTTGCGCTTTTACAAATTCAGGGTGCATTTGGGTTAAAATTGAAGCTAAAATCGAAATAATGGTGTTGGACTATATTAAATAATAAAAAACAAAGTGTCTGAATTATAAAAAATGTCAGTGCTGATTAAGAGCTTAAAGAAAATAGGAAAAGAAAATAGGAAATAGCTCAGCTTCAGAAACCATCTAATCTACATACCATCTGATTTAAGAGGTTGAGTGAAGAACCTAAATTGTTCTTGCCTGATCGACATCGGACATTAAACTGGCTGAGATCGGATTCTGAAGCCTTGAAAAAATGCGATGAAACATGATCAAGAAAGTTTGAGCATGACAACGGGTCCTTTCAAGAAACGGCCATGATTTGCGGCAAACGTTTACGCGATCTGGGGATTAAGAAAACGGAAATGAATTTAAATATTATACATGATAAGAAAGCATAAAGATGTAGAAAATTGAAGAGAAAGAATGGAAGGAATGTGAGTTAAATGGATCTGGGAAAGGGATTTCTATTCTATGGGCTAAAATTTGGAAAACAGGGTGGAATGGAATCTGGATCCGGAGTTCATGTTTTAGGTTAAATAAGGACAAAATTATATACGCATGAAAATCTTACAACCCATGCAACTCATTTCTTAACCGTTGGATTAATGATCGACGGTTACAATATATGTGGGTCAAATATTTTCAATTTAAAAAATCAAAAAAATAAAAACAAAATAACCGTTTTTCATAAATCCAACGGTTAAGATGTGGGTTGCAACCTTTTTAAGGGTTGCAAAATATCCTTCCACTATATATATATATAGACGGAGGTTCAAGGGAAAACCTCAAATAAATGGAAAACTAAAAAACACCTTATCAACCGTTAGATTAGATGGTCTGATGAATATGATTAAACAGGCGGTTACAACAATATTTTTTAAATTAAAAAAGCCTCCACCCCCTATTTTTTTTTCGAAAAAATACGAAAAATGAACAAAATTCGAGCGAAATAAATTACACCAAATAAACGATCATATTTTTCTCGTTAATTTGACATCCATATTCATATACTTTTTCATTCGTTTTTTCGTGGTTTTTCGGTTTTCCATTTATTTAGAGTTTTCTCCTGAACCTGACCCTATATATATATGTATATATATACTATATTATAAAGAAGACATACAAAACTCTTAAAAACAAGTCTTAAAGCTTAATGTACCGTCATTTAATGTTAATTACTTAAAAAACAACCATTAAAGCTATATGTACTACATTTAATATTATTTATTAATTTTCAATCATTATCTCTAACCATTTTAACTTCCCTAAAATCATTTTCCACTTTAACTTCCCTAAAATAACTCTCAGCATAATTAAATATAGAATAAAAATCAAATTTTAAATATAAAAAATAAATCAATTGAACAATAAAATAAATCAAATAAAATATTTAAAAGAAGAAATAAATAGTTTAAGAATTTCTGAACAAATTCAAAATCAAATGAATCAAAATAAAATAAAACAAATAAAAGATAAATTTGAAAAGAATGTATGTTCAAATATTTCAAATGCCTTTTGGAAAAGAAAACAACATATAGTTAGATTACCTTATATAAAAGATTTTAATGAGATAAAACATACCCTCAAAATCCAAAGCTATTCATATGTCAAATGAATTACAAGATCATTGTAAAAAAGAAATACAATAACTTTTAGATAAAAGACTCATAAGACCATCAAAATCACCTTGGTCATGTTCAGCCTTTTATGTTATGAATGCTGCTGAAATTGAACGAGGTTCTCCAAGATTAGTTATAAATTATAAACCTTTAAATAAAGTTTTAGAATGGATAAGATATCCAATTCCAAATAAAAGAGATTTACTCAAAAAATTATATGATTCAAATATTTTTTTCAAAATTTGACATGAAATCAGGCTTTTGGCAAATACAGATTCATGAAAAAGATAAATACAAAACAGGTTTTAATGTTCCCTTTGGTCATTACGAATGGAATGTTATGCCTTTTGGACTCAAAAATGCTCCTTCTGAATTTCAAAATATTATGAATGATATTATCATCCCCATAAACAATTTTGCTATTGTTTATATAGATGATGTTTTAATCTTTTCAAAATCAATAGAACAACATTTTAAACAGTTAAATATATTTTATGATTTAATCTTTAAAAATGGATTAGTTGTTTCTGCATCAAAAATGCATAATTTTCAAACAAATATTAGATTTTTAGGACATGATATTACTCAAGGTACTATAAGACCAATTCAACGAAGTTTAGAATTTTCAAATAATTTTCCAGATGAAATCAAGGATAAAACCCAACTTCAACGGTTTTTAGGATGTTTAAATTATGTTCATGATTTCTTTAAAGATTTAGGAATTATTTGCAAACCCCTTTACCAAAGACTCAAAAAGAATCCAAAACCATGGACTCAAGATCATACCAAAGTAGTTCAATTAATCAAACAAAAGGTAAAATATTTACCTTGTCTTCATATCCCTCAACCTAATGCTAAACTTATAGTAGAAACAGATGCTAGTGATATAGGATTTGGAGGAATACTAAAGCAAAAAATTTCTAATAACTCTACTGAAGAATTAGTTAGGTTCTTTTCTGAATCTTGGAATGATACTCAAAAAAATTACTCCACAGTTAAAAAATAAATTTTAGCAATTGTTTTATGTATTAAAAAATTTGAAGATGATTTATACATGACACCGTTTTTATTATGAATTGATTGTCAATCTGCTAAACCAATTTTAGAAAATGATGTTAAAAATATTATTTCTAAACAGATTTTTGCAAGATGGCAAGCATTACTAAGCAACTTTGATTTTCAAATTGAGTTTATAAAAGGATCAAATAATTCTCTCCCCGATTTCTTATCTCGAGAATTTTTACAGGGGAAATGAATGATTCAAAACCCATGTCTCCTTTCACTCCTTTCAAGAAAAAAGACTCAAAACAGATTGACTCATCAACATCATCTTCTTCTCTTACTCCGATTACTCAAAATCGATTTGCACCTTTTACTCAAACGACAGCTGCTCAACAAACTTATTCTGCTTTAGTTCAAAAACCTGTCGCTACTATATCTAACACTACTCCAAATAAATCTATGTTAGTATCTCCTATTCCAAAGGTACATACTCCATCAACTAGTCAAAATATTAAACATTTGTATTTTCAAAATCCATTTCATCAAGTAGTCAAGATCTTAGAAGATTATGAGATGAATCTTTACAAAAGATCTTTCAATACTCTTATCGATTTCCTTTTCTCAAAAGACTCATTATGCAAAGGTGATACTGTTAAAACTCGAGAGTATTATCAAGCCATTTTAGCTGAAACTGGTTCTGTCAAAGTTACTCATACTGCTAACCATATGAATCTTTCTCAAATAGATTTTAGCAAAGCTCAGATATTCAAAATCCTTTATATTCAAGATTGGAATGGTCGCCCTTTTACTAATAAGGTTCTCTCAAATTACTCAAAGCTACCGTCTTATAATTATTGATGTTTTTTCCCTACAACTGCCGGTCATTCATTACTCAACACGATCTCAAGACTCCTATAAATAGAGACATCAAGACTCAAGTAGAGGCAGAGTGCAATTTCCATCACAATATGTTATGCCTAAGAAACCTTCTATCTTCCTCTCTACTCAAAATTGTTCTAAGTCTTTAGATTTTAATTTAGTTATTTCTCCTTCAGTTTGTAGTTCTTGTATTGATTCAAAAGATCATCTAATCAAAGAAGGTACTCTTTAATCATGCTTTATGTTTTTATCTTTAGTGATGGTTGCTTACTCTTGCAAAATTTTGATGATCGTCATAAGATTCATATATTTATTCCAAGCGCTCGTCCTTTACATTTAATTGAACATATTAAAACTTTTCTTCTTGGATATGAACGTATATGTGTATGTATGTATATATATATATATAGAGGGGTGTTCAAATGCAACCATTTTTAATGGTGCAACCCCATGCAACCCACCTATCTACCACTCATTTTGTTTTCACCTTTTTAAATTAAAAAGGTGAAAACAAAATGAGTGGTAGATAGGTGGGTTGCATGGGGTAGCACCATTAAAAAGATTGCACAATAACTCACCTATATATATATATATTGGAAGGATATTAAAAAGGTTGCAACCCAAATCTTAACCGTTGGATTCATGATCGGCGGTTATTTTATTTTTATTTTTCTGTTTTTTTAATTAAAAATATTGGGTCTCATATCTATTATAACCGCCGATCATGAATCCGACGGTGAATCCGACGGTTAAGATGTGGGTTGCAAGGTTTGCAACATTTTTAAGGGTTACAAATTAAACAACCCCTATATATATATAGATATGGGGCCCAATATTTTTAATTAAAAAAAATAAAAATAAAATAACCGTCGATCATGAATCCAACGGTTAAGATGTGGGTTGCAACCTTTTAAGGGTTGCAAAATATCCTTCCAATCAATATATATATATATATATATATATATATATATATATATATATATATATATATATATATATATATATATATATATATATATATGGATGGAGAATCATAAATTTTTGCAGGAGAGAAAAAAATAGTATTTAAAGATTAGAGTTCTCGTGGGTTGAATAACATACAAATCAAAAAGATTTGATTGGGAGTTGGTTTTGCATTTTGCAATGCAGCAGTAGCAAGAGCATTTTTTTTAATAATTGTTTTAGAATAGAGAAGCAACAATTCAAATTTTGAAAAAAATATGTAGAAAATAGTAATCTAATTTAATAAAAAAAATTATTATTATATATATATTTTTTATTACAATAATTTACTTTGCTGCATAGTTCGATGTTTAATCCAAAAAAGATGTCAACTTCTCTTGTTTTTTTAAACTTACAATGCAAAAGTTGTTTTATCAATTTAATAGTTTTTTAAAATAAAAATATTTTTTTTTATTTAATATGTGAAATTCGATTTGTGATTTAAAAAAATATTTTTAATAAATAAATTCTTTTAAAAGAAGATGTGAATCACAATTAATTTTAGAGTGGATTATACTTTTGGTCCTTGTAGTTTGTTCAAAGACTAATTTGTTCGGTTACTAACTCATATTGATTTTTTCCAGGTTTTTCAGGTTGGGTTGATCGAGTTGGTTAGTTTTTTTAGCACCCCTAATCACATTTAAATTAACTTTAAGAGTAAATTAAAAATTTGGTCCCTATGGTTGTTGGAAATTTTGAATTGGGTCCCCCAAACGAATTAACTACGGGCATGGTCATCATGGTTTCACTTTGGTTTTGGATTGGGTCCCTTCCCTAACTCCACTAACCATTTGTTCCATTAAGTGAAGGGTAATGTTGTCTTTTTAGTTTTTTTATGTCATTTAAAAAAAACATTTTTTTAATGATAATGAATTAAAACCCACATGTAGGCCTCCATCCACAAAACCCTTCAGTTGGTCGTAGAGTACAAGTTGAAGAAGATAGATATGAACATTCCAAGAACAAAATTTGATCATGTTAATGTTTCTTTTGGAAAGTTTGTGAGTTATCCTAAAATTAGATTTACATATTGTGATTCCATTGTTGAAATCTTTTTAATTATTTGCTTGTGTCATGAACTAATTACCATTTCAAGAATCTTGAAATCTTGTTTCTTTACTTTTCTGTTATGATCGGATTACTACCCTTTTAAGAATCTTGAAAAAGAAAATTCTTTACTTTTCTGTTGATAAACTGATTACCATTTCAAGAATCTTGAAATCTTTATTTTTCTGTTGATAAACTGATTACCAATTCCAAGAATCTTGAAATCTCTACTTTCCTGTTAATAAACTAATTACCATTTCAAGAATCTTGAAATTTGTTTAATTTCTTTTATTTTTCTGCTATGAACTGATTACCATTTCAAGAATTTGGTCCTGAAATCATCTTGTTTTTGAACCATAATATGCATACACAATGCAAGTGACGGCTCCAGGAAACGTGTACAGCTTCGGGGTTGTTTTGCTCGAGATACTGACGACGTGGGTCCCGATTGACGAAGAGTTTGGGGAAGGGGGTGGATTTGGTGAAGTGGGTTCAGGGTGCACCCTCGAGAGGCGAAACCCCGGAGCAGATATTGGACGCGAAGCTGGTCTCGTTTGGTTGGAGAAAAGAAATGCTTGCAGGACTGAAGGTGGATCTAATGTGCATAGACACCACACCAGCCAAGAGACCAAAAATGAAAAAAGTGGTGGAAATGCTTCAAGAAATCACAGAAAATAAGTGAGAATTAATGTGTAGAGGTTGTTTTCGTATGATAGAAATTTGTGGGAAATTTGTATATGTTGTATGAACTTGAAGAACTGGGAAAGAATGCATATACAAAGCCTTCAGATTTCAACAAACATGAAATGGGGAGGGAGGAGAAGCCGTAGAGAATGGGGGAGGGAGGAGGAGAAGCCGTAGGGGATTAGGATTTGTTGTCGCCGGAGATGGAGGTGAGGATGGAGTTTCTGGCCGGAAAAATGGACCAGAATGGGGATATGGGGAAATTCATCGGCGTTTGGGAAGGGTTTTGTGGATGAAGGCGGAAGGCCCATGTAATGTGGGTTTTAATTCATTATTAAAAAAAGTTTTTTTTAAATGACATAAAAAAACTAAAAAGACAACATTATCCTTCACTTAATGGAACAAATGGTTAGTGGAGTTGGGGAAGGGACCCAATCCGAAACAAAAATGAAACCATGATGACCATGCATGTAATTAATTCGTTTGGGGGACCCAATCCAAAATTTCTAACAACCACAGGGACCAAATTTGTAATTTACTCTAACTTTAAAATTTATGAATATTGTTTTCCTTTTTATTTAATTTAATGATGATTTTTTTTTTCCTTTTTGCCAATTTATGTACATGCATTTAATTTTATTGGTTTATAGTATTTATTTTGACTAAGTAATAAATCTTATTATTATTATTATTATTATTATTAATGATCATGTAGAAGATAAGTTATCAAATTATATAGTAATCACGTAAAGTCACGTTAAATAGAAGCCAATCAATGTCATATAGACTGAGAGCTCCTTTAATTAAATACATACGTCACGTAAGTGTCGTAGAAAACACTTCAAATGATAAATTTGGTTTATTTAATTAATGTGTTTCGTTTATAACAAATAGTACCGGAATGGTATTTTACTCTTGAAACAAATTGTATCTAAATTGACAAAAATGGTATAGCATATACGAATAAATCAACCCAATAAATGTTACAACTTACAAACCGGTTTACATTCCATTTATGAAGTTCAAAAGTGTTTTGTATGTGGATTAAAAACACGAACAACGCTCATTTATATATGAAACACATACATATTCATTTATACGAAAACAAACCATACAAAACAACATGATCATAATTGTCTTTCACGAGTTTGAAATACTTATTAGGATTGTATTTGATCATAACTTAAAATCAAACTCATTGAACAGTTTGGATTGATTTTAACAAGTTTGTAACATTTATTAGGTTTGTATTTGATTATCGATCTTATAACATAAACCAATGGTCAACACACCATCCTCTCAACCCTCACCTAAAGAGGATGTGACAATGTGCAATTTGGAACCAAACCAAAATAAACCGTCTAAATATATCATACACAGGGACAGGGGTGGGGGTCAGGGAGTGGGATGTACGCCGACGTGAACTCTACCTCCAGGAGTAGAATGAAGTGCGAATTGGAATGATGGTGACAATATGCATAATTACATACATACATACATGTGCATGGACGGTATAGTGTTTCGTTACTTGCAAGCAATCCCATATGCATGAGGGTTTACCAGTGATGCAGAAGAAAGGAAAGCGGTTTTCATGTCGACACTCGAGAACCCAGCTGCCGAAATATTGTCTCCTGTTTCCCTCGTAAGATGGCATCCATCTGCAACCGTCTGCTGCAACGGATCTAAAGCACGCTGCATAACTTTCAGAAGCGTACCATCTGCTCCAAGAATAACACCAAAAATTAAGTCAAAGAATAGCATGGTAGTTTTACTGAGCGAACAAGTTCTATAACCATCGTATCTGTAGTTTCATTTCAAGCTAATTATTCTACTCATTTAAATGTTAGCTCAATTGGTAAAACATAGGTCAACCAGTTCAAGTCCCTTCAGGGTCCGACTGTTAACTTCAAGGTCCCATGGGATTAGTCAAGGTGCACACCCAGACACCCACGGTTACCCAAAAAAAATGTTAGAACTACTCGCACTAGCATACTCAATTTGTATTTATTGGGTGGTCTAATGTAATTTCAGTTAAGTACCTTTGGCAGCTACATGTTCCACAAATATGTAAAGGCCACCTGGTTTTAGCACCCTCTTCACCTCTGCACACAATCAAGATAAGACTTTACTTTTCTACGATGATATATCACTGTAACCAAACGGACCAGTAAATCCCACACAGAGGTAGGGTCTGGTGTTGTATCACTATGTGCTTTACAGAATTTATAGTTCATTCTGTAAATATCTAATTACAATGTTCATATAAGATCATAACCATCATATTATCACAAATCGGAAGTGTCTGAAAGAAAGGGAAACGGGCATGGTTCAAGAAAAGAGTCGGTTTTTTATTTTTGGAAATTCAAACCTTCCTACTTTTCAAAATTCAAATTGACATCAATGCTTTAGCTTGTTAGAAAAGAGCCACTTTAAGACGGTATAATTAACACCAGTAACTCTTGTAATTGGCTTTAGCTTGCATAGAAATCACCGTCGTTGCAAAGATCCCCAAAAAACACCATACTTGGACAATTTGAACAATTATAACCACCGTACATAGCTTCTTGCTTGCAAAAAGAATCCGTTATAGTTGATGAATTGGAGTAAAAATGTACCAAGTTTTCTAAGTTGTGAACCTTTTTTTTGTGATTTTTGCAACTACATTTGTTCTTTTTAAAGTTTATATCATTTAATTATTGATATTAATCACTCCCTTAAGATGTCACTATCATATTGATACTGATTAAAAAGCAACTCAATCTGACAAGATAATCATATACCCTGAAGAGTCTTGTTAACATCCTTAACAGAACATAGCACCAACGTACCCACCACCGCATCCATGGAAGCATCACCTACAGGCAACGCTTCTGCAACCTGCATAAAACTTTCCATTTTCTAAAAACTCCGTCTGCAGGTTATATTGAGCTAATATATTACATCAAAAGAAAAGAAATATGGAAGTCATATCAATTACGGCCTTACGTTCTACACTTCTACTTCATGGCTTCCTCTGTTGTCTCTTTCTGATGATACATTAATTGACATCAACTAAATGCCAACTGTTAACATATTGTTGAGTGTTTTCATTGTGTAAAAGACTAATGAAACCATTACGAAGGGGTTCACTAGGCATACCCACTTATGGGATTCAAACACACGACCTATATGCTATTATGAGCAAATCCTAACCATTTGGAAATGCCAAAGTGGGAATCATACTGCTAGTGTTAATAGATGTCTATGCTTTAGGGATACCGGATACCAAATACCTTTGCACCTCCTAAACAACAATCAAACATGCAACTTGAATGGTGTCCAACACATCCATTAGGTGGTAACTCTTTGGAGTTCTTTTGTTTTTGAAGGGTATCCCAGGCTACAGACTAATCCCGGCAAATTGCGACTTTAAGACATCAGCCCTGATAAACCAGTGGCCACAATTGTTGTGGACGCTTGGAATCAAACCAAGTGCAGATTGGATATTCACCACATCCTCGTAGGCCACAACCACTATGCCACAACCCTTGTGGATAATGCTTTGGAGTTTGTGGACTCTAATCCCCTTTTCCATTTCATGATCCAAAACCCAATAAATGGGATTTTTTTTTAATTTTGTATTGACGAAGATTAAGGATTAAAGCATAGAATCATGAAGAAAACATACAGCATGAATAAACTTGAAGTTCTTTCGAGGCAAACCAGAAGCTTCTGCTGCTGCTCGAGCATACTTCTCCATCTTTCTATTCGGATCTACACCAACTACACTTGCACCAGAAGCTGCACTGCCATAATATTTGAGATTAGGACCTGTCCCTATCCCAATCTCCAATATTTTTTCAGCTTTCCCTATCAAATTTGCAAAAAGCTGTGATTTATAGCCTGCAATCTTATCAAATAAGAAGTGTCATTTACACAAACACATAGAAGGCAAGTAAAAGATAATGAATTTTTCTATAAGATTTATGGTATTCAATACAAAGTTTACTAGATTACCAACCTCAGCCTCATAAGATTTCATTGTTTTATCCATGGCTGCCGCGTAAAACTCCTCATACCAAT
The DNA here is from genome assembly GCA_954870635.1 of Arctium minus. Taxonomy (NCBI): domain Eukaryota; kingdom Viridiplantae; phylum Streptophyta; class Magnoliopsida; order Asterales; family Asteraceae; genus Arctium; species Arctium minus. The sequence continues at coordinate 52,806,158 of OX941084.1, forward strand.
CAGGTCTTGGAGGATGAACCCTGTCCAGCACAGCCTTCATAGAGCATGGAATCCCTTTAAAATCGTTTAGTCTTGTAAATACCAAAAACAAAAAGATGGCAAAAGAATCGAAATGAAACTTGGACCAGTTATTATGTAATCTCCGATGTTAAAAAAAAAAAGCAGAATTAATCAACAAAAACCCTAAAATCCCCGAAGAAGGAACATTTAAAAGAATTAGCAGCAGAATTCAGAATTATTAAAAGGTAATTCCTACACATTTTGACATTTGAAAGTCCAATTGACTAAAATTCTAACTTGAAAGATTAACATGAAGACTAAAAGAGAGTGAAATTTTGTTCAATAAAAAGGGAAATCCTTACCATGGGATCATGAGAAAGCGAGTCGGAGCCATTTGAATGGTGAATTGGGATGAGAGATGTGGAGATTATTGTTGCTAAAAACGGCCTTCTCCCACATAAGCAAATGCTGGTGTTACTATTACTACATGGCGATTTCGCAAGGTTTTGGGTTGATTTGGGGGTAGGGTTAGGGCGCAAAAGATTCAAATTCAATTTGATTCTGAGATGATGGAAGGGAGTGGAGGTGGGTGAAGGTTGTTGGATTGGTGGAGATGCACCAAGAAACATCGCAAAAATATGATTTTTGTTACAGTTTTTGTTTTTATAGTCTAGGGGGGGGGGGGGGGGGGGGGGGGGTTGGGATTGCTTATGCTTATTTTAAAAGTGTTTATCAACTTAAGTGATGCTAAATCGGAGTTTTAAAAAAAATGTTTGGATTAGCTTATTGTGGTACCAAAACGTAATAAGTTAATAAGTTGTTATTTAAAGGTGTTTGAGATTGCTTATACATATAAAATAACCAAAAAAGTCATAAGCACTTTTCAAATAAGTTGATAAGTTAAAACAAAATGACTTATCAAAAAGTGCTTTTCAGCGATTTGGCACCGCTATAAGCCATTTTAATTTTTCTCCATCCAAACACTCAAAAGTGCTTATCTCCGGTGCCAAATAGCAATAAGCTAAAAAACCCCTCAAATAAGCAATCCCAAACACCCCCTATATTTATATTTGGGTGTTCAAAATGCCGACCTACCTAATCAATCCAACCCGGAAAAAAACCTAAAAAAAATCAATCCAAGGTAACCCGACATATAATCGATACGAAATTAAGGCAACCCGAATCTATTAAGATTGATATTGGGTTAGGCATAAAGTAACCCGACCAATCCGATAAAAGTTTTAGCGACTTCTCTAAAATTATTTGTATTTTTTTTTAATATGAATAAGTTACCAAAACCAACTCAACAATAACGAGCAATGAAACTCATAAGAGAACATTATTGGAAAGTTACATGTAATACCTAAATATTTGATGAACTCGTATGTTCTCTTGAATGATCGATCGTATTTCGAAAGAAGAGTTCCTTATTTTTATGTTTTCAATGTTGTTTTTATTTTGTTTAAACACAGCCCGACCAACCCGTATGTGTTGGGTTGGGTTGGGTTGAAAATTTTCAAATCGCCAACATTGAGTTGGGTTGTGCAAATGTCTTCAATCTGATCAACCCAACCCGTGAGCACCCCTAGTCTATAACTCATTGTTATTTTCATTCTTATGATTTATAATTTATTGTTGTTTCGGTACATATGGTTGTTTACTGTTTTAATCTTTTAGGGGGTGTTTGGTTCACATAATGTTTTTGGATGGAATGAAATCTATTGAATTTGACTTTGAAGGAAATGGAATTAAATGTTATTAGATTTGACCACTTGTTTGGTTGACAAACATTGGAATGGAATATGTTAAAATAATTGGAATCTGTCTGTTTAGTTAACATAATGTAGTTTTGGAATTGGATTGAAATATTGATAAATGATCAAGATACCCTTTTTTGAAAATTTTGAAACTGAATCCAACTATTGTGGTTCAGATAGGTGGTTCAGAATGAAGGTTGTTGACGGTGGTTCAGATAGGTGGTGGTCAGAGACAGTAGTTTAGGTAAATCAAGTAGGGAAGATGGAGATAATTTTGTTTTTGAGAAAATGAGATAGAATGAAATTGAATTCCTTCTCAATTGTGAGAAATGATCAAATATATGAATGGTGGGAATGTGTGGAATTCAATTCCATTCCATAGGTGAACCAAATGTTCAGAATTTAGGCAATGGAATTGATCATTCCAATTTCTTCGAATTCCATCAGAATCCTGCAAACCAAACGCCCCTTATACTTAAGAAAAGGAATTAGTCTACAAACGTAAACAACAATAAATTGCAAACTATAAGGATGAAAGTTGCAACTTTAAACCATAGGAACGAAAATCAAAATTATTAACAAACCACATAATTTACTCTATTTTTAAATTAGAGTAGAGTACGATTTTAGTCCCTATGGTTTGTTAACAATTGCGACTTTCATCCCTTTGCTTTTAAAATTATGTTTTTTATCATTGTGGTTTGCAATTCATTGTTATTTTTGTAGTAGTTTTACGATTAAGAATGAGGGACGAAAACAACAATGAACTGTCAATCATAGGAATGGAAAAGGCAATGCATTTATAAAACCATAATTTTGAAAGCAAAGATACAAAAATAGCAATTTTCAATAAACCACGGGGATGAAAAAACATACTAGTTTACTCTTTAAATTATGAAAAAGGCCAAGTTTGGTATGTGTAAATATTCGTTTCAATAAGTTCAAATTTTCCAATTACATTATTATATTTTACGTAAATGACCAAAAAATCTTTTATCTATGTTTAGGTTACGTTTTTTCACATTTTTTTATTCTTGGGGTTCTTTCATGTGCCAATCCTGCGTATCACTCCATAACATATGTGAGATTGTCTCCTTCCAGAACTCTTCGTTTTCGACCATATCAAGGTAAGTTTTATGTAAATCTTTTTATCTATTCCTTTTTGGTTGAAGTTTGTGTGTGTGTGTGTGTTTTGATCCGGGTATTTAGTAAATAGTTTTGTTTGTTTATGGTGGAGTCAACGGTAAAGTTGTTTGTTTATGTTCGTTTAGCACATAGGTGTTGGTCTTTGTATGACACGTATTGACAAATAAAGTATATATGAAATCAAATCTTATCTCACATTCAGGTTATGCTAACCTCCATCCTCATCAATCGTGTAAGGTCGAAAAGCCTCATATAACGGTATTGCTTCACCATCTCTAGGGAGTAACCTCGCAAATACCAGCGTTCTAAAACCTAATAAAGAAGTGAAGCACATAAAGGAGTCTAGAGGGGGTGGTTTTGTTAAGAGAACGTCTAAAAAATGTTGCATGAATTTCATTCTAAAATCGTAGGCTTGATCAAACAGAGACCAACACTAAAAAGGATGAGGCGAGAACAAGTATTGATCAAATAAATGACAATATGAATCGAATACGTGCACGTGATGCTCACGTTTCGGGATTCCATTAGTAGAGATATCTTCTTTAAGACGTTGAATGATGTTGCTAGGTTGACGTGGTTGAAGTTTACTCAAATGGAAAGCACCATTTGAACGTTATGATGATAATATTTTGTATTCGGATGTTATCTTTTATAATTTATGTGATGATAATATTTTGTAATTAAATGCTATTAATAACTACACTTGATTTTAGCATATTTCATATGATGGCTTGAAATGGACGACGCTTAAAAAAACAAACTTTTTTTGTTTTTGGATCGGGTGATCCAGAAGGAAATGCAGCACTAGTTACTTATTACTACACTCGTATTTACTTGAACCAAAGTTGGTTTGTTTTCATCAATAACATGATACAAAGGTTGTATTTAATATTTGCTTAGCAACAAATAACATAAGTTTATTTTGCCCATAATATAATTGAGGCCACATATAACATTCCAAAGATGGTAAAACCCTCTAAGATACAACAATGGTATCATCAGACATATGTATAAGTGTTTGTTTTTCTTGGTTCTAAGACCATAGGTGCAAAATTCAAGCAAATGTTATGGATACCAATCAAGTCCTAAGGGATGGTTAGGTCTCTGAGATCAAGAAACGCTTTAGTTCGGATGGTTCTCATCTTCAGAACGGGATTTGTTATCGCTAATCGAGTCTAATTCCGAGCCTTGATCATCTGTCGCCATTAGATTTGGGCTACCATCATCTACTGTGACAAGAACAACGTTTGTTAGGAGAGCAATCATCAAAGATGATGTTGACTTCAATCTTCACAAAATGATTCATTTTTTTCTAATAATTATGGGTGTTTGGGTCAGCTTGCGCTCAACTCGACTAATTCCATGGGCCCTGGAGATAATAGTCAGGAAAATCCTGAGAGGGCCATGGAGATAGATAACAGGCAAGAAAATCCCCAATGGCTCTCTAAAGAGAAAAATGATTCAATTCTTGTTCGTCTTGTAACAGAAAACTAGATGTCGAGCATTTTTAGTTTTGGGAGTGAAGAGGGGAAGAAGTACCTTCTCCTTCGTCTGCGGGAGCATAAGCTGATCGTCTTGACCGAGCTTGCTGGTGCGGTGTTGGCTGACGGAAAACATCAAGTGAAACATTAGTTAGGAATGATAATGAAACCACGTTAAATAAAGTCATTTATTTGGTTTACATTGCATTCATGATATTGATAAATGTGGGTGTCCGGACCGGCTTTGCACGCACGATGCACCTCAACTAATCCCAGGGTCCCTGAAGTTAACAGTCAGGCAAACCCTCCGGTGGCCCAGAGGGGACTTGAACCAGTGAAACCTCTGGGGAGCAAAACCAAGGCCGTACCAGTTGAACTACCCAAAAGGGTTTGCATTTGTGAGATTGTGGTAGTTTATTATCTTCGATTATGGGTATTGAACACATTGGGATCCTATTTGCATTCCGGTGTTGGTTGTTATGGGTTTATAGTATCATTTCGTGTATGGGATTTTGGTACATCATGTGATAAACGAGTTTTTTGCCCCAATATTTACTATGAAATAAAGAATCGAGTACCTGCAATTTCGGGCGGAGTGCCTCTAAAGGTCCTTTGCTCTTTTGTGATCCCTGTTATTAGGTGTTGCATAAAGGACAACCATAAACATGAAGCATTCAAACTTCCAAATATTTCAAGATTCGATAAATAAATAAAAAACCAAATAAACCCAATATATCCCACACAGAGGTAGGGATCAAGATTCAACAAAATTTCATTTAATAAATACCTTTCCTAGTGCCCAATCTGCAGAATCAAAGAAAGCACGATCATGATCCTGTATATAATCAGCCAAGAAAGCTGTTGGTAACTACAACTATGAACTATGAAAATTTCCCTAAACAGAGAAAAAAGAAGGGAAAAGTTCAGAAAAAACCCAATGAACTTTCCCATTTCGAATGATTAAGCCCCTAATTTTTTTTGAATTAATAAACCATTGAACTTTCCCATTTTGAATGATTAAGTCCCTGATTTCTTTTGAATAAATAAACTGTTGAACTTTTAGAAATTGGTTACGTAAGTCCTTTCATCCCAAGAAAGCTACCTGTAACCGGCTAGGAAGGTATCAAAATGGAAAAGTTCATTGGGTTTTTTCCGAACTTTTCCCAAAAAAGAATGGAAATTACCTTTGAGATTAACGGGGTTTTCCGTGGTAGTAATCCTCCATACTTTTTCTTGATTACTGCTTCCTGCACACACGTAAATGACTCTTCAAACCACAATATTTCGTTCTTTTATTGCAAAAAAAACATTGTTCTTGTGAAAATAAAGATAAAACACCGGATTTTACTAGAATGATCAATTTTGGACAAAAAGTGTCACGATATTTGTTTTACCTTTTTTGCATTTACAGTTCTTCAGTTTATCCAAAATCATTGATTCTTACCAGCTAAAGCCTTGTTGGCATTTTCATAAGAACGATGGTTAGCTTCTAAGCAAAAACCAAGTAAAATGGTACAAAAAGTCTCTCATTTTTGTAAAATACATTACTCCCCTTTCCCAAAATAAGTATCCACGTTTCTAAGTTCAATATGAGTGCCCTACTTTTGTAGTAAAAAGTAAGTGGCTAATTTTCAATTCTACCCTTAATTATGAGTTGGAGAAATACATTAGTCCTCCATTAAAAAGGGTAAAATTGTCATTTAGTTAATCAGAAAGTGTAATAATTACATATTTCTAAAACTGGGTGTCTTTTTCATTGTGGGCGTTTATTTTGGGATGGAGTATCTAATAAAGCTTAGTTGAGCTTGCATAAGCCAGAGTGCTTTAGTCCCCTTGACCATGAAATTTCCAATGTTCAATAATTAACTGAATGTCTTAAATAGCTTTCAATACAGACCTGAACCAATATCACAAATCCATCGGGTGACAAAGACAATGGGCAAATAAGTAAATTAAGACAAAAGAATCCACCAAAGAACGGAAATTGTTCATGGAATGAAGGCAAGTATATGAAACAGAAGTTCGGGGATGTACCTCCTGAGCTGGCGAGGGCATGGGATCGTCTTTGACTTCTTCTAAATGCTTTGGGACTTCTTCGGTAGAAGGTTCATCATTTACTTCAACTTTTGGATCGTTATCAACAAGATTAAGGTCTTTGGAACCCTCGTTTGTCTCAGACATTTTGCGCGTAAAACTTCAACCAAGACCTGGTGGTAACACAAGAGTTTAATATCGGGTGAGACACATACATACTTACAATCATACATACATACATACATACATACATACATACATACAACTATCCATCATACATGTTCTTGATTACACAAACATACTTTCTTGGACCTTTTTCTTCTCAACTGCCCATCATGTATTTCTATCGAATACCTTGTTGTATGCCTTTCGTAGATCAATGAATTTGGAATACCATTTTTCAAGCCATTTTTGTCCCTACATTGTTGTATGAGTTATATAATCAAGAACATAGCATTGGTTATCAATCTCTTAGGCATAAAACCAGACTTTGGTTGCATCCTCCATTCCTTATTTTTTGATAGAGATTGGAAACTATCAACCATCTTTGCAGCAGTCATTTAAATGGTGTTTTAGCATATGCACTTTGTTTGTACTATTTGGTTTGCTAGCTTCTCTTATTTTCTTTCTCGACTAATCCTAACGTTAGGGATTATTCGTATAGGTTCACATATGCATCTTCAAATGGATTTTTTTCAATGATTCACATACGAATCTTCCATTCTTATTTTCTCACGATATTTAGCCTTCTTATTTGAACCTCCCAATATATATATATATATATATAGAGAGAGAGAGAGAGGGGAAGGATCATGCGAGAAGTTAAACATTTTGCGAGAAGGCGAGAAGTGTGATATCATATATGATTACACAACCTATGGGTGTGTTTAATCATATGTGATTAAACGTCTATGTATTGCCGATATAACATGTGTTTAATCATATATGATTAAGCTTGTGTATCACATATGATTAAACACTTCTCGCCTTCTCGCAAAATGCCCATATATATATATATATATATATATAGAGAGAGAGAGAGAGAGAGAAAGGAAGGTTAAGGGAAAACATTAAAAAAATGAAAATTTGAGGAACACCCTCGTAATTGTTCATCTAAACGGTATGCACATGTGCATACAAGTACTTGAAGTTGTTTTTTGGTTTTTATGCACATGTGCACCGGTTAGCAGAGTGTTCCTCAGTTTTTCATTTTTTTGCGGTTTTCCCCAGAACCTGACCCTATATATATAAATTACTTTGTTTTATCATAATCCCACATTAATGAAAGCATTTATGTTATCTCTTCTCAAAAACAAAGCAAGAAAACAACATCTTGCATCCAAAATTGCGAATTTTGACACAATAATCAAGTACATATCACAATTCACATACTCTTGCCCATAGAAATGAGGATGCAAATCATGAACATCAAAAGCATGGAGATTAAACCAACATGAACTGGCATGCCCTATCGATCATCATATAAAAAGCAAATTCAACAACAAACCCAAATGCTTAATCAATTACTTTGAACCATCAGGTCTTTGGCCTGGTGGCTAGCTCTACTCCGTAAATGCCTCCTACATGTGAAGAGGCCTAGTGTTCGAATCATGGGGGGACAGTAGGACTTTTCCGGTGCATACCTAAGGGGCTAGGGTATGTAGGGTCCACAAAAGTGGACCATGGGGCCTTGGGTCCCCGCCATTAAACCTTACTTTGAGTTCAGACTTCAGAGTCGTATCCACTTCAAAATGACAAGATTTATGCAAATTTCAAGTAACATACGTTCATAAAATCAAATACCCACATCATAAAAGCATGTAAAATTCCAAATACTTGAGTGAATTCAGCTGTTCTAAATTCCCACCCATTTCAAGATTGCTAGCATCAATGAAGAACACACACAAAAAACACATACCCAAAACGCAACCAATGTGTATGATTAGCAAAAACGAAAGCACTTCAATATAAATCCATAGATTCGGAAAGAACGCAAGTAATCCAACTTGTTTTAATCAAACATGAAAACAAATTTGAATCAGGAATTATTAATCAGTTGAAGAAGAGGGTTAAATTACCTAAAAAAGGTGATAGATTTGAAGACGAAATGAGGATTTGTTTTGGGAAGAAAAAGGAGAGAATCCCGGCCGAGTGTCCTCCTGCGTAATTCGGAGGCTGTTTGTTGTGTTCCATTTCCGAGGACTTTTTAGAATATTTTTATTTATTTATTTATTCACATTAAAATTAATAAATTAAAATAGAATATTTTTATTTATTTATTTATTTATTCACATTAAAATTAATTAATTAATTAAACAGAATATTTAGATTCATAGTGTAATTTAATTAATTATCGAATTATATCAATAATAATTTAACAATATATATGTTATTTATGAACATAATTCTTTTTATTAATTATTTTATTTGACTTTAACTGTGAAACTTGTAATTTAAAACTAATATTATGATTTGTTTTTTAGAAAATTCAACCCAAAATCTTTGGTGTGTTATAACTTGTATTATACTTTTTATATTATAGTAAATTACAAATTTCTTCCATGTGGTTTTCTGAAAATTTGGATTGGCTCCCTCAAACGAAATAATTACGTGTGTGGTCATTGTGGTTTCACTTTTGTTATGGATTGGGTCCAAAATTAACTCCGTTAATTTTGATACCGTTAAACCCTTCGTGTGCCCCTCATATGAGGGGCATTTTAGTGGTTCTAATCATTTCTTTAATGATTTACTAGCAGTGTACCCGTGTAATGTATCGAAGTGAGCAATTGTAAATGGAACTAAAAAATTAATGTAATAGTTTATCAGAAAAAAAAGAAAAAAGATATATATGGAGTAAATCATATATTTATAATTTATGTAGCACTAGAAGTGTACTCGCGCAATGCAGCTAGATACATCACGATTTTAATGTTTCATTGTATTTTCTGTTTTTTGTCGATTTACATTACGATTTTGGATGGTTGTGAGAGAGTGATAATGATTTTTTTATATAAATTTGTTTAATTTAGACTTAATAATATAATATAATTTATTTTGGTTTAATAATATAATTTTTTTTATAAAATATTCTGTAAGATGTTTTAATTATATTTTAGATTTTTTATATCTAAAATATGCTGAGAGTTATTTTAGGGGAGTTAAAGTGGGAAATGATTTTAGGGGAGTTAAAATGGTTAGAGATAATGATTGAAAATTAATGAATAGCATTAAATGTAGTACATACAGCTTTTATGACTGTTTTTTAAGTAATTAGCATTAAATAGCGGTACATTAAACTTTAAGACTTGTTTTTAAAAGTTTTTTATGCCATATTTATAATATAGTATAGATTAGTAGTGATAAACGCATAACTTGAGTTTTTTCAATCATGAAACATTAAGAAATTATATTAAAGTAATCGTTAAATGTATATTTGAATTTTAAAAACATGTATTAATCAGCGATATCTAACGAATGATAATATTTTTTCAAAATACTGAAATATAGAATAGGTAAAAATAACATATATAATGTTGGATAGTATTATTTTGTATCTAAACGTATATATAGGTTCATCATTAGTTACTTTTATAGAATTCAAAAGGCTTTAAAAACTTGTATACATAAAGAAAATACATGTATCATCATAATTAAATAAATATGTTAATTTGAGCAATTAAATAACTTTTCTTCTTTTGAAGAAACCCCAAATGGAAGGAAAAAAACTTGAATATGGAAGGTAGTGAAAAAGTAAAGTTTGAATTTTTTTCAAATGAGTTGTACCTTATGCATACTAAATTGTGATTAAGAGATTTTTGAAATGTATGCATAAAATGGTAGTACCTTATGTTTTATAAGTAGTAATTAAGAGTTTTTTATTTCGTCTTTATAATATAGTATAGATATAGATTACTTATGCATATTTTATTAATGCATTTTGTGCAAGCATGTAAAGTATTTAATGGTAAATAATTAAAATAAGAGTAAACTACGATTTTCGTCCTTGTGGTTTTTTGTTTATAACGGATTTCATCCCTAATATTTAAAAATTGTTTTTTTGGTCATTATGGTTTGTAATTTATTTTGTTTTTCGTCCCTTTAAGTAACTCCGTTAAATAATACGTTAAGTCATAGGACAATCTGGTACTTTCACCTTTTTAACTCATTTTCAGTGAAAAATTAATGATAATATATTACATTATATATGACACCACCGACGACTCCCCTTCCTCTCCACAATCCACCTGTGATGAAATCCACAGTGAGGAACAAAAACTAATTATTCCAATATAAAAATAAAGACAAAACCTAAATCAAATTAGGTTTCAAGAACTTGCAGGTTGGATGACAAGAAAAAAAGAGACTTCATGCTTTTCTTCTTTCCTCTGTTTCATGAAGTTTCCATTTCTATCATAAGAAAGGAATTGAAGCAATTTAATTGTCAATTGTGATGTAGGAAATTGAAGCAACTTAACTCCTTCTCCGACGTCTGAAAACCCACCACACAACCACCGAGTTCACCCTCACCAGTACCACCGAACCTCACCTTCTCCCCCATCTTCACTGCCCCACCCAGGCCACCCTATCTCCGAACATCGGCACCCGCTTCTTCATCGAAGCACCAGTCATAAGGGTTTTCTGTTTGGATTTGTGTTAATTTTCTGTACCCACAGTCCACAGACGAAGAAAGAAGGTTGATTCATCACTATTTTTTGTCTGGGTTTTGCATTAGCATACATGTAATCATCGAAGCACCACTGATTTGGGTCTTCTTCATTGCTTTTTTCTTCACGTTGGTAGCTTTTCTCATGCAAATTTCAGCTAAGTTTTCTTCATTGCTAGTCAATTATTCTAAAAAAATGTTCGATATCACTCGCTTTCTTCCAGTCTAGTCCAGTTGTAGACGATGGATTGGTGATCCAGAACAACAACAAAGATTCATTGATGGGTTTGTCGATTTTGGTTTTCCAAGTAATCTCATCTGATCAAATTCGTTGATGGGTTTTCGGATTTTGGTTTGTCATCATCATCAATTTATTAATAAACATAAGTGTGTATGTGTTTGTTTTACACAGTCACGCCTATTGGGTATGTGTTGCCTAAGATGAGAGGGTTCAGGAAAGGGGTTTGGATCCAGAGATGAAAGCCATTAATCTCCAAGTTTTATATGTTTATAATTTTCAATATTTGAATCAAGAGATGGAGCACACCGTGGGAAAGAAAGATGAACAACAACCAACTGTAGTGAAGAAGAAGAAGACTACTGTCATGGGGAAGAAAAGAAAAGCATCAATTGAGGGGGAAGGGGTGGGTAGGGCCATAGAAGATTTATATATGATATAAATTATTTATTAATATAATGATTAATGTAATATACAACAATGCATATAATATATAAATTTTTAATAAAAAATGAAAAAAAAATGTAAAGTGACTAGATTGCCCACGACTTGATGGACTTTTCTTAACAGAGTTGGTCAAAGGACGAAAAGAGAAACAAATTACAAACCATAGTGATGGAAAAAGCAGTTTTCAAAATTCAGGGACGAAAATGGTTATTAGCAACAAACCACAGGGATGAAAATCGTAGTTTACTCTTAAAATAAAACTAACCCTATACAGCGTCTATCCCCCTTCCCCCAAGAAACTCTTTTTTCTTTCTGTTGTTCATCTCCTGCAAACCACCATAGCCTGCATTCCTCCTTCCCCATTACCACATCACCGTTCAACAACAGTAGCAAAATCGGTCCATCTGCTGCTCCCGTCCGAACCAATACCAACATCCAACGTAAACACATAAAACCCACAGCAAGTCGTTGTACAAATCGAATTTCAGAAACATGGGACAGGTCAATCGAAGTAGGAGGAGATAATCTGGTGATGGCTACCGATGACTTTTGTTCAAACCCACAGCAAGTTGTTGTATAATGGGATCTTAAGCACATTGAATAAAGATTTAGGGTTATTTTTTGGGTAAAGATTTATTTAAATTATTGATTTCCCAAATTTGTCGATGGAATGATGTTGTTTTTCCAGAAATATTTCAGGGCTTCTTTCTTTGAATTTCAGTTGCAGAATTCAAGGTTGAATTGGGTTGATTTAGAACCGTTGTTTTCAATCTTTTTGGTGTTTTCGCTGCTCGATTCCACATATTAGGGTTTCTCTTGTTCCACAAATTGAGTTGCGGGATTCTTGGAGAATAAATTGAGTAATCGCCAAATTTAACAGGGGATTATAGAATTTGTATGGATTGGGTTTATCTGATTTATTCTATTGATCTTGGGGTGGTCGCGAAATTCGCCGTTATTTCCCTCTGAATCTGTTCAGACGCTTTTTTGATTTGATTCATGTAACACCCGAAAAATCTAAGGTAAGTATTTCTCTTGTAATTGGTTATTTTGCTAAATTGGAACTATTAATTGTGTATAAGTTGTGCATTATTGACCCGTCAATGCTAGACCTTCTAAATTGTTTTATCGTACGTGCAAGTGTTGGGTTTCGACTGGATTTTCGGGTCTTGGGGGCTTGGTGCGACAGTGCCACGCGACAGTGCCAAGGGCACTGTCGCGTGGGTTGTACCGTAGGTTTAAGGGTTGGCGCGATAGTGACCAAGCGACAGTGCCAAGGGGCACAGTCGCGAGTCACAGTCGCATGACTTGTACCGCGAGTCGGGTTTTGGCGCGATAGTGACCACGCGACAGTGCCATGGGCACAATCGCCGGACACTGTCGCCGACGGTGTCTGAGAGTATAAAAATCCAACTTTGACTATTTTGACCTCACTTTCTCATCTCAATCGTTTTAGAGCCGAATCAGAATACCTTAGGGTGATTTTCTTCCCTCTTAAAACCCTCCAACATTCACTTAAACCCTAGTGTTAGTTAGGGACATTTATTGGTGGTTAAAAAAGCTAGAGGATCATTCAAGGGAAGCATTCAAGTCACATTCAAGTCTTCACTTTCTCACCATATAATCCAAGTTTTCTAGGGTTTTGTATAAAACCTTAGATAGTGAGCTTCTTCTACTATTTTTAAAAGATATACATATCTTGTGTGTTTACTTACTTAGCATTTCATGTTTATATGAAAATCTGATCATCTGATAAGTTTAACCTAACTGTTACATTTAGGATTGTTGAGAACGTAGTTATGGCTATTCATGTGGACCTTGATGAGGTTATTATTTATGATAGTTGAGTTTGGTAACATGTTATTTTGATGGGCCAAAGGCATTGTATTGGGAATTTAATATTTTGGAGTTTTGTACCTAAAATATGCTTGGGATTACATGCGGTCTTATACATGAATCTTGTTGTTATGGAATTATGTATAGAGATGAATATCGTACGTACGTAGGATGAACCATGAGTAAGTGCTAGGAGGATGTAGTCTTAGGTGCCACCATGTCGGTATGCACCTAGACCTCCGCCATTTGAAGTAATGCCTGAGAGGTAGTCTTCAAGTGTGTCGGGCCTTCGGGATGTTGCACATATGGGTGAACATCAAGGTACATTGACTTGTGGTAAAACCCATTGGTGTGATGGGTCTCCCCCATTGATTTTCCCTTGTGACCTTTAGTAACTAAAAAGGATGTAAATGTTTATACCACGTCTTATAAATGTTATGCCATGTTCTTGTGCGACTCACTAGGCTCGTTTAGCCTAACACTTGATTGTTGATGTGTATCTCAGGTTCTAGTGGCGCAAGCGCCAAGGAAGCCTAGCCGACTTTTAGTGGTGAGCTTGGGAGCATTTTTGGGATGCCATTATTGAAGACGATTCCTTTGGAAATAGTTGACAACTGATTTGTAATCTTATGTCTGGCAAGATTTAGATTAGGAAGTTGTCATCTATTATTACTTCTTATTACAAACTCGTAATTAACAGACATTTATTGTTCCTTTTTGTATGAACTCGTGCCTTGGCATTTATATGAATACCATATTTTTATTTTCCAGAAATTTTTGTTAGTCCCATTTTTGGGGTGTTACAAGTTGGTATCAGAGTTCTAGTTTAAGTGAACTAGGTGTTGACTTTAGTATACCTAGACTTAGACTGGTTGCATTTGTAGGATCACTGTCCACATGGTTAGAGCATTCCTCGGTGGGGAGAGTATTAGGATTTTGGAATTGCATTGATTGAGACTTATGATGATGATAACAAGGATTCTTGTGTAAAATACGTTCACAATCTCACTTGGCCAGTGTTGTTCTAAATTTATGATTACTTGAGCATGTTTGAAGTTGTTATTATGATGATTGATCCTTGTAGTAGTACGTATTGAACCGGTTATCTTTTAAAGAATTAACCGATATGACTCTTATCATGTGTAACAGTTCATAATGGTAAACACGAGGAGTCGGGTCGGGGTGACCGATGATGCAAATGAAGCAAGTGTAACCGCACCGGGGGTTACTCGGCAAGCAAACCCAGCGGCAAATCAAGTCATTCCACCGATACCCCATATGCTAGAGGGGATCATAGACGCGACCCCTCGAGTGAACTTGGAAACCAAGAACCCGGTTGTTCAAGAAGTGGACCCTCAATCGGTCCTATTGGCTAGCATAATGCAGATGATGAACTCTGCAATGGACCAACGGGATGAGAGACTCCTGAAAGTCTTGGAGGACAGGGATGCAAGCAATCGGAGACATGAGACGGTGGGGGACAAAGCAGTGTTGGGATCAGGCGGTGCTGATAATGTAGTTGGGACAGAGGAACAGGCGACCAGAACTGAAAAGAAGAAAGAAGAAGGCTGCTCTTTCAAGACTTTCCTGTGCTGTCGGACTCCGGAATTCTTCGGGACGACTGACCCGCTGGCATGCATGAAGTGAACCCAAGATGTGGAAATGGCATTCGAGTCGAGTGAGTGCGCGGACTCGCAACGAGTCAAATTTGCATCTCAACTACTAAGGGGGGATGCGTTAAGCTGGTGGAATGTTACCCGAAGATTACTTACCCCGGAAGTTTTGGTCAAGCTCACTTGGCCAACTTTCAAGAAGAAAATCATGGAGAAATACTGCAACGACCGAGCACTCGACAAAATCGAAGACGATTTCCAGAACCTGAAGAAGGGAAATCTAACTATTGTCGACTGTGCTAAACAATTCATGGATAAACTTGGCCTTGTCGAGCATTTGGCGACCGGTGAAGGGTCAAAGATAAAGGCTTTCTTGAAAGGCTTGCCGACAGAGATGATGACTGGTGTGAGGAACGCTCAACGTAAGTATTTCTCTTGTAATTGGTTATTTTGGTAAATTGGAACTGTTAATTGTGTATAAGTTGTGCATTATTGACCCGTCAATGCTAGACCTTCTAAATTGTTTTATCGTACGTGCAAGTGTTGGGTTTCGACTGGATTTTCGGGTCTCGGGGGCTTGGTGCGACAGTGCCAAGGGCACAGTCGCGTGGGTTGTATCGTAGGTTTAAGGGTTGGCGCGATAGTGACCAAGCGAAAGTGCCAAGGGGCACAGTCGCGAGTCACAGTCGCGTGACTTGTACCGCGAGTCGGGGTTTTGGTGCGATAGTGACCGCGCGACAGTGCCATGGGCACTGTCGCCGACGGTGTCTGAGAGTATAAAAATCCAACTTTGACTATTTTGACCTCACTTTCTCATCTCAATCGTTTTAGAGTCGAATCAGAATACTTTAGGGCGATTTTCTTCCCTCTTAAAACCCTCCAACATTCACTCAAACCCTAGTGTTAGTTGGGGACATTTATTGGTGGTTAAGGAAGTTAGAGGATCATTCAAGGGAAGCATTCAAGTCACATTCAAGTCTTCACTTTCTCACTATCTAATCCAAGTTTTCTAGGGTTTTGTATAAAACCCTAGATAGTGAGTTTCTTCTACTATTTTTAAAAGAGATACATATCTTGTGTGTTTACTTACTTAGCATTTCATGTTTATATGGAAATCTGATCACCTGATAAGTTTGACCTAACTGTTACATTTGGGATTGTTGAGAATGTAGTTATGGCTATTCATGTGGACCTTGATGAGGTTATTATTTGTTAGTCCCAAAGAAGTAAACAAGTATTGTAGAAGGGGGGGGGGGGGTTGAATACAATAACGCAAAATTACTTAATTTTAATTCTTTTATTGATAATGAATATCAAGAATTACACAAAGAGAAATAAAGATTGTTGCGGAATAAGAATAGTTAGGAACTACTCTAAACAAACTAACACTTAGAAGATAAGAACACAAAGACTTAAACTTTAGAGAGACAAGGAAAACTATCAACCTGCTTGAAATCTTGTGAATAACAAATCTTGAGCTGAAAGCGTGAGTAGCAAGGTGCTACCTCCATCATTTATATACTATCCAATGTAATGAGTGCAAATGACATGTAGGAGTAAAGGCATGGGTGGTTGAGATATTGTCAATAAATTATAAGATATTTGATGTGACCTATCACAATACAAAAGGTAACTTTTGTACCATGAAAGTACAATATCTCTATAAAATATTCATGGGAAAATCTTTTTGAGATTTATTAGAAAATAAACGTCTCAATCAGATTAAGACCAAGTGTATATCTTCTCAAAGAAGGAAGCTTCCATTCTCATTGTCAGAAGATCATTGGGAACGAGGAAGTATGTCAAATCATGAGGGTTTGACATAAATGTTCTTACACATAAAGAAACAATCTGTAAGAAGGGAGAATGCCGAACAAGGAGTTCGGCAGATGATAGTTGTACCGAATAAGGAAGATTCGGCAACACAGAAAGGACATGCCGAATAGGAAATCGGCATGTGGAGGGTCTGCCGAATAGGGATCGAGACAAGGATGATCTGCCGAGTACAAATCGGCAGGTCAGGTTTAGTTCACTTTGAAGTTCATCTCAATCCGCATTGTAGACTTCCTTCATGTTGACTTCAGTTCGTCTTCGACTCACCGATCTGTTTAACTATAACTAAGCTATTACAAAGAACCATTGTACAGAGTACAAACATCAATAAAGACTAAGGATAGGTTATCTTTAAATCTTAGATGACCCAACAATCTCCCCCTATTTGATGATAACATCTCATATCACATAAAGTAAATGAATAATGCATTTTGACCCTTTCTCATACTCTTTTGGGTTCTTTTTCACATAGACCATTCTTTTTGTTTCTTTTTGGATTTTTTGAGTATCCGACATTTACATGTATAAAAGAATGAAATAATGATATGTACAAACTATTTACGATAAACAAGAACTACTCAATGTATTAATCTTTTTAAGAAGATTACAATACAGAGGAAAAGTAAATAGATACAAACATAAAAACTACACCGAGTTTATTCAAACGAAAAATGCGGTTCAACATCCCTCTTTCTAAGTTCGTCGGTAGTAGCCACATAGAGATCCCTTGCCGAGATTGGAATTAATTGAATAATCCCATGGAGAAAGATGGTGTCGGCAATAGGGATTTGACTTGATCTGAAGAAGGAGATCTGCCCAAATGCATCGTTGAAGAAGATTCCCTGAGTAGGCTCTGTAATCACAGTGGTTGAAGGAAAAGGAACCGGAGTCGGTAAGGATAAATCCAGATTTGAAAAATTCGGAACCTTTCCTTCTCTAGCCATTTGAACAAACACATCTTCCTTTTTGGATCTTGGCTTGGATTTGGGAGGGAGACGATCAATCCTTAGACTTTCGATGAGCTTCTCTTCGGCTGGAGTGTGAACGATGTTATATGTCTTTCGGTAAGTCCTGAACTTTGTTTGGAGATATGTAAGAAAATTGTCAACCTCAGGCTTGAGAGCATTTCGGCTGTTAATCAAACAGATACCAATTTCCATCCATTCGGCAACTCCAAACCGAACAAGAGAATCCAGTCTGTCCATAGAACTTGAAGCATCATCCCTTATAATCCTTAGCCTAATGACATTGCAGCTTGAAGATGGTTTGACAATTTTGACATCTATGATTTTTGCAGAGGACCGGCGTCTATTTAGAGCTTTGCGGTACCAATCGATACACAAAGACTTTATTTCTTCATTTTTCTTCGTCGAGTTCTCTAGAGCACTCACCTGAGCTTTGATTGTGTTTGTAGGATCTTCTTCGGCAGCCAACTTCAAAGCTAGGTCGGCATCTCTGTCACGAGCAATTTGGGCAAGCTTTGCAGCTTTCAGTTCCTCTTCGGATAAGCCCAAATCAGGAGAGGTAGTCTTTGGGGGAGGGAGGTGAAGACCAGCACCATCTGTAGCTTTCTTTATTGAAGCATCTTTACGACGCTTTTCTTCAGCCGCTACTTCATCTGGTGACATAATAGCTTTGCCCTTATCCTTTTTGGGATTTTTCTCCCCCTCAGACTCTTCGACCACCAAGGGGTGATCGGTGCCCTTCTCTTCGGTAGCAGAAGGTTCGGCAGCAGCAGCAACAGTGGGTTCGGTAGCAACAAAGACTTCGGCAGAAGCAGAGGGTTTTCCCTGACTCGTAGTGACTATATGAACCTGAGGGAGTTGCTCCCCCTGAATTTGTTGCTCCCCCTCAGTTGGTTTCTCCCCCTCAGTACGAGCCGGAGAAGAAACACCAGCTTTAGCCGACACATGGCCAAGACGGCGATCCACACGCTCCAACACTGTGCGATCATCAGGAGTGAAAGAGGACTCGGTGATGTCGATGTCCAGAGATTGAGCACAGTATTGAGAAACATCGGCAGTCATAGAATCAAGACGCCGATTTATATTCTGAAGAGCAGTGAGAATTTGAGAATTTACAGATTCCTGTGCCAGGGCCTGCTTCCGAAGATTGATGAGATCTTGATCCCGTGCATCAGAGGCTGCCTTTAGAGCGGCCACTGACAATGTCAAAGAGGTATTATTGTCGTTGAGCCGGATTACCTCCTTGAGGACAGGATCTAGAGCGACAGAGAAAGGAGCACGAAAACCATCAATTTGATTATGTACCACATCCAAGCACCGAAAGATGTCCTTGTTGAGGTTAATACACTCAGCATTCTGTTCCTTGATGAGTTGAAGCAGTCCATCAAGGATAGAATTTTGAGTTTCCAAAGATGCCGAAATCTCAGGATCTCTCAGGGTTTTTCTTAGTAACTCATACTAAGTGCCAAGAAATCGTACCTGCCGATTTGTATCCAGAATATCGGCAAGGACGTCGGTTGGGAGATTGATGGATTGCTGAGCAAACGTAGAAGTAGATGCCGAACGTCCAGGGTTGTTTGTCTGAGGAGAGGGAGACTTAGGAGGGGTAGATGGTTTGTCGGTAGGAGAAGGGGATTTCTTCGGTGAAGCTCTCGGCGAGTGTTTAGGGGAAGGGGTTGTCTTCGGTGAGGGTTTCGGTGTTTCTGGGTGAGAAGAACCCTTCGGAGAGGATGGGGGAGAGAAAAATCCTAGAAACAAATCCTGGGTTAAAATCCCAGATTGTGCAATATCAACGGGATTGACCCCGGGTGATAGGCTGTGTTGTGAGGAAGCAGAATGTCGGTCCGGAGAGGAGACCGACTCATCTTCAATCTCCATAGAAGGAGGAGGAGAAGGAACATTAGGGGACTCCTTTTGTACAACCAAATCTTGTTGAGAAGGTTTGGAGGAGGTGGGAGAGGGTTTAGCAGATCCCCGTGGCCCTGGAGGGGGAAGATCAACATCTGCCGACTTTTGAGAATCGGTAGATGGAGTGTGTGGATCGGACGAAGGTTTCCTAAGTCTCTTAGAACGAGACTTAGGAGGGGATTTTGAGCCCCGTCTCTTAATAGAAACAGAAGGGGTAATGACATGGGTAGTCACCGACGGATTTGTCAGCGGCAGAGTCATAAGAGCAAGTGCGACGTTGCCGGTGACCTTTTTCTTTTTAATAGCCACCGACTTAGCTCGGGAAGGTTTTGGGGGAGAGGGGACCACCGGTTTGGATGGATTTGGAGAAGATGAAGGCCTTTCGGATTCACCTTCGACAAGCGTTCCCCAAATCGGATTGGGAGAAGAGATGAAAGAAAGCATACATGAGGTGAGCGGAGAGTCGGTTGGCTTTACTGGTTTGAAAATAGTTTACTTGCTAATTTGAGAAATTGGCAAGTCAAACTTGATCATCGGCTCGGGGAGAGCAGCATCGACACTCAGTTGTGCAGATAGCTTGTGGTTGATGATGAGAGAGATGAAGCGGGGAAGAGCCACATTGTGATTCCTGGGAGGAGAGATGGCGGTGATCAAGGAGTCGAAGAATACCTGAGCAAAGTCAATCCGCCTCATAAAAATGAGAGCATGTGCCAGACGAGTAATGGCCGCCGGAGATTGATCCCACCCCGAAGTCTTGTGGGAAAGACAATAAAGGAGGTGAGAAAAGAAGTAGTTCCATAGTGCACCCATATTCTTTCGCAGGAGAGTGCCGGAACCCTTAGATTTTCCTTCGTGCACATACTGGAGAGCGGCAACGACCTCATCATGCTCTTGATTGGTAGGAAATGGAGCATACACATTAAACTCTGGTATTTGGAGAACCGCGCGAATGTCATCCACCCCAAAGTAAAGATCGGAGTGCTCGTCAGAGGATACAACAGAAGTAGACACCTGGTGAGTAGTAGAGTCATACTTGCAGGTTAGCCAAAAGTTACCAAGAATCATTTTGCTCATCTTGGTTGAGGCAGTGAGAGCATGGCATATTGGAGATCGTTGGAGGAAGATGGAAACTTGGTTGAACTCTGGGTGATCAGCATCCACAGAGAGACGAGCAACTTGGTTGCAAGCAAGGAAAGTGAGAGATTCGCGAGTGAGAGGAGTATCCTTGGAAGCCTTAGTCGATTTTGAGGACGCCATTGATGAAAGAAGGAGATGCAGGTTTCAGTTTTAGAGAAGATAGATGAAGAAGATGAAAATGAAGGTATATAAAGAAAAGAAAGCTAAGGTCGTATATATATAGGTTTAGAAAAGACGAGGGAATGATGGGAATTCAAAAGCCAAAAAAAATTGTAATGATGGTATTACGCAAACGTGCGTAATTGGGGAGAGGAACAGCCGAAAAACGGCTAAATGTCAGGTCGTGGACATCCCATCAACTGACGCACGAACCCTGTAATGCCACGTGGCAAGAATTCATAGGATAAAGAGAAGGTGCCGAAAGAATTCGGTATGTAAGATGTGGATAAGGATGACACATCATACACTATACCGAAAATAGAGGTACCGAAATATGAGAGATATTTCGGTAAATGAATTCGGTATATAGAGATACCGAAATATGAAGAGACTTCAGAGGAAGAATTCAGTATGCAAAGAGACCGAAATTTGAAGAGACTTCGGTAAGGTCTTTGTTACCGAAATAGAAGAATTACCGAAATATGAGAGACACTTCGGTAAGGGTATATACCGAAGATATATATCGAACGGTATTTACCGAAGAAATTCGGTATTGAAACAATTCCTTCCCAAAATTTTAAAGGAGGTACCGTTAATTATTGGGCAATTTTTTTTTTTAACAAATATTTAACATACCTAAGGATCCCACAAGAAAGTTGAAACGTGCCTCATCCAGTGGTTTGGTAAAGAGGTCTGCAAGCTGAAGATCTGTAGGAATGAAGTGAAGTTCAATATCACCCTTAGAGATATGATCTCTTATAAAATGATACCGAATGTCAATATGTTTAGATTTGGAATGCAGCACCGGATTGTTGGCTATGGTTATGGCACTGGAATTGTCACATAGAATCGGTACATGAGAATAGAACTTGTCATAATCTTGTAGTTGGTTTTTCATCCACAAGATTTGAGCACAACAACTTCCAGCTGCAACATATTCAGCTTCAGCAGTGGAGGTGGATACCGAATTTTGCTTCTTACTAGACCAACTGACCAAGTTGCCACCTAGTAATTGACAGCTGCCAGTTGTACTATTTCTATCAACCTTAGACCCTGCAAAGTCAGAATCTGAATAGCCAATAAGATCAAAACCTGAGTCCTTGGGATACCAAAGACCCAGATTCATAGTACCTTTTAGGTACCGAAAAATACGTTTCACAGCCGCCAAGTGAGATTCCTTGGGATTGACTTGATAACACGCACAAAGACACGTAGCATACATTATATCAGGCCTACTAGCAGTTAGATAAAGAAGAGACCCTATCATTCCTCTATAATTCGTGATATCTACCGACTTGCCGGCTGAATCAGCATGAATCTTAAGAGGAGGTGCCATTGGAGTTTTCATGGAAGAGCAATTTTCAAAATCAAACTTTTTTAAAAGATCACGAATATATTTATTTTGACTAATGAAAATACCTTCAGAAGATTGTTTAATTTGAAGACCAAGAAAGAAAGTAAGCTCACCCATCATGCTCATCTCATATTTACTTTTCATGAGAGAGGCAAACTCCTGACAAAGATTTTCATCAGTGGCACCGAAAATGATATCGTCCACATAGATTTGAACAAGAATGATATTACCTTTAGTTTTCTTGAGAAAAAGAGTATTATCAATTTTACCTCTGGTATATCGATTGGAGAGAAGAAAGTCAGACAAAGTGTCATACCACGCACGAGGAGCTTGTTTCAGACCATAGAGAGCCTTGTCAAGTCTGAACACATGGTAAGGATGAGTTGGATCTTCAAAACCAGGCGGTTGTTTCACATAGACTTCTTCAGCAAGTTCTCCATTTAGAAATGCACTTTTAACATCCATTTGAAAGACCCGGAAGTTTTTATGAGCAGCATGAGCAAGAAAGATTTTTATTGCTTCAAGTCTAGCGACAGGAGCAAAGGTTCCGTCATAATCAATACCTTCCTCCTGCCTATATCCTTGAGCAACAAGTCTGGCTTTATTTCGGATTACAGTACCGACTTCATCCATTTTGTTTCGGAAAACCCACTTAGTACCGATTATGGTCTTACCGAAAGGTCGTGGCACGAGTCTCCATACTTTGTTTCTCTCAAATTGAGACAACTCTTCTTGCATGGCAGTGACCCAACAAGAATCTGCTAAAGCTTCCTCAATTTTCTTGGGCTCGATAATAGAGAGAAAATTCACATAAAGGCAAATGTTTCCAACATCTCTTCTAGTTTGGACACTTGCTTGCTGATCTCCGATAATTTGATTTATCGGATGATCTTTGGTCCATTTTAGAGCTGGGGGAAGTGGTGCAGGAAATGTGTTTGAAGGTGAAGGATCGGTGGGTATTGGATGCGTGTGATGAATAGGTGATGTATGTAAGGTAGGTTCGGTGGGAGCAATGGGTTAGGTAGCCGGAGGGGGATCTGCCGAACTATGATGTAGGGAAGAAGAAGATACCGAGAATGGAACATATGGAGGTCCTGAAGATAGAATATTTGGAGATTTTTCTCCAACACAGGAAATAATCCATTCATGAAGTTCAGTATCATCACAAGATAATGAAGAAGTCTTGTGATCATCAAACTTCACATGTATTTACTCATCAATACATTTTCTTCTTAGATTGTATACTCTGTAGGCTTTAGAAGAGAGGGAATAACCCACAAATATACCTTCATCAGCCTTGGGATCAAATTTCCCAAGATGCTCTCGATCATTCAAGATAAAACACAGACAACCGAAAACATGAAGAAAACCAATGTTTGGTTTTCGGCCATAGAAGACTTCATAGGAAGTCTTGTTGTGTCTTTTCACAATGATAGACCGATTTTGAGTGAAACAGGTTGTATTGACAGCCTCAGCCCAAAAATAGGTTGGAAGATTTGATTCACTTAGCATAGATATTGCAGCTTCACATAGCATACGATTCTTCCTTTCCACAACACCATTTTGTTGTGGAGATCTTACTGCTGCAAAGTTTTGAGAAATACCTTTGTCACATAAAAAGGCATCCAAGGTAGCATTTCTGAATTCGGTCCCATTGTCACTTCTGATAGATCTGACTAATTGACCGTTGAGAACTTCATATTTCTTGATAAAGTTGATGATTTCTTCAGGTGTATCACTTTTGTACCTGAGAAAGAATACCCAAGTATAACGTGTGTATTCATCAATAATTACAAGAATGTACCTTTTTCCACCTAGGCTGGGTGTGCTGACAGGCCCACAAAGATCCATATGCAGCAGCTGTAGAGGGGTAGAAATAGAAAAACATTGTTTTGATTTGAAAGAAGATTTTGTCAGTTTGCCTTTCTCACAAGTTGCACAAAGCTTCTCTTTTGAGAAAGAAATTTTTGGCAAGCCGACAACAAGCTCTTTGTTGGAGAGAGCATTTAACGTCTTGAGGTTGAGATGAGAAAGACGTTTATGCCAGAGACAGTTCTTCTTTTCAGAGTCTTCAGAAATAAAGCAGATGCTTTCATCTTCAGTTGACTTGTCATTCATATTGATGACGTACACATTGTCCTTTCTAAAGCCAGATAGGACAGTGTGAAACCGTTTATCAGTGATAAGACAATCAATTTCTCTGAAAATGACATAGTAACCTAAATCACATAGTTGACTAATGCTCAAAAGATTATGCATTAGACCTTCCACATAGGCAACTTTGTTGAAAGTAATGGAACCGTTAGAGAGAGTTCCATAACCTTTAGTAAAACCTCGAGAGTTGTCACCAAAAGTTATGGATGGCCCCTTTTCTTTCACAAAGTCTAGAAGAAGAGATTTTTTCCCAATCATATGTCGTGAGCATCCGCTATCAAGATACCAAGTTTGATGATGCCCATAGACCTGCAGACAATAACAAATTAGTCCTTTGGAACCCGTTTTGAGGTGGGTCCTTTAGGGTTAGAAGAAGAAGAAGAAGGATTGGTCTGACTATATCTTTCAATACGGTCCTTTGGACAGTCTTTGGCCAAATGAAATGTGTCACCGCAGTTGTAACACTTTCGGTAAATGAATTTCTTCTTTGGTTCAAGAGAAGCAACTTTTACCTTTGCTTGAGGTTTGGATTTAGGAAGTTTGGAGAGGTGAGAGGGAATGGGATAACTGTACGGAACGTGAGGGTTATGAGGAGCAGGTCCAAGGATTCCTTTGTAAACAGAAGAAGAAGAGTTGATTGAAATTCCTTTGGACTTCTTTACTTTTAAGGCTTTAGGAATGAATTCCGTTGTGGTCATGGGAGATTTACCTTTTGAAGAAGGTGTAATCTTTCTTTTGTTAGGAAGATTAACAACAACGGATTTTCCTTTAGAGAGGAGAGGAGCCTCTGTAAGAGTATGGGAAGAAGAATACGAAGAAGAAGAAACTTATTTTAGTTTTAAGGACATAAGAAGATCATTTACAGGCTTGACTAACTCATTTGAGTCTTGATCTTTTGTTAGAAGAGGCTTGGAAGATTTGGCGGACACAAAGTAACCAAACTTTTTTGAATCACGAAGATCCATGGAGTAAACCGAGTTAGAATCTTCTGAGTTAGAATCATCCCAATCAGAAGAATATGAGGGTAGTTTAGAAGACTGTTGCACGCGTCGTTAAACGCACAACAAGTTTTAAATTTATAAACCTTGTTGTGCGTTTAACGACGCGTGCAACAAGTTTTTGGCGCCGTTGCCGGGGAGTTGTGCGCTTAAATTAATTGGTTTGTGTTAATTTTATTTGTTTGCATTACCTTTTGGATAGATTGCTACTCGATATCTTCTAATAGTATTTTGCAGATTGTTTGCTTGATCTCTTCCGGGTCAGGTAAATCTTCGTGTCTCTATTTTTAATATTTCTTTTAGTGTGTTTTTTTTTTAGTGTTAGTCTTCTTAAAAAAAAAAGTCTTCTTTAGCGTTTTTATTTTTAGTTTAGTCTTTACTCTATTGTCTCTTTTTAGTTTAGTTGTTTATTAGGTTGCCTGTCACGTAGTTCTAAGTTTCGATCTGATTGAGGTCTAACTAGTTCTTTTAAGTTGCATGCACCACACTAGATCTAAGAAAGATTTGACCGTTTTTGGAGTGCATGAATTAGAAGAAACTGAAAGGCGAGCTAGAAATCAGAGATCCGTAATCAAGAAGCCTAAGACTGAAATTCACAAAAATTTTATGAGTGATACTGAAGAAGAAATGGAAAATCCACCACCACCAAATAACCCTCCTCTGGAAACTTATTTCCAACCCGGCGCTTACGAGAACCCATCCCCGATATCCTTACCGGGTGATGATGACACTTACTATGAGATTCGTCCTCATCTCATTCAGTCACTTCCAAACTTCCATGGCCTATCCAAAGAAGAACCGTATAATCACTTATACGAATTCATTGCCATCTGCAATACCAACAATATTCGAGGTCTCACCCGAGACCACCTTAGGCTCATATTGTTTCCCTTTTCTCTGAAAGGGCGAGCAAAACAATGGTTTATATCACTTGAGCCAAGGAGCATCTCTACTTGGGATGACATGCAGAGGAAGTTTTTAGCCGAGTACTTCCCCATAAGGAAAACTGCGGAGATACGCCGTGCGATCTCCAATTTTCAGCAACAACCTGGGGAAGAGTTTCACGAGGCGTTTGATCGACTGAAAGAGCTTCTTCGTTCCTGCGCTCACCATGAGACCCCAAAATGGATCTTGGTAAAAACATTCTTAGATGGCTTAGACCCGACTCACCGAGGTCTAGTTAATGCTGCAAGTGGGGGAACGATGATGACAAAGAGTGATGAGGAGGCATGGCAATTCTTAGAAACATACAGTAGAAGCCTTTCATCACATAATTTCTCATGGACGACTCATAGGTCAGTGTCATCAGTATCTAATACTGAAGGGTTAAATGATTTGAGGAATGATCTGAGGAGAGAATTCAAGAGTGAGATTGGTGAGTTGTCCAAAAAGATCGATCTTGTTTTAGGTGGGATGACTGGGAAGAAAAATGATGTTCTCCAGGTTCAAAATGCATGCACTCACTGTGGGGATTCTTCACATTCTGCAAGTGAGTGCATAGTTTTTCATTCTGAGAGCGTAAATCAATCCCAGGGGTTTGGCAATCATATTCAAGACCCATTTTCAAGCACTTATAATGCAGGATGGCGAAAGCATCCCAATCTTTCTTGGAAAAACAATCAAGAGGGTCCTTCAAATCAACCCCGGTTCCAAAACCACCATCATGAGGGTCAGTCGAGTCAGCCTAAATTTCAAGGACAAAATCACAACCATTCTTACTCTGGAAATTACCACCATGGTAATCAAAGTCACAATCAAAACTTTGGTGGTAATAATAATTATAACAACAACAGACAAGGTTCAGCGCTAATTGAGAAGCAGCTGCAAGATATAATGGCAATGATGAATAACTATACTCAATTTGCTGCTGCTACTAATCAGTCTGTTGCTGCTTTAGAGAAACAAGTCGGTCAACTGGCCGAACAGATGAATAGAAGGGACGGGGGTACGCTGCCAAGTATGACTAAGCCAAATCCTAGTCATGAGCATGTAAACGAAATCACCTTGCGAAGTGGCCGTCAATTGGATCCCCTCCCTGAAAAGAATGATGAAAGCTCTCAAGCGAAAAAGGGAAAAGGGAAAGAGATTGAGCAGGGAGTAGAGTCTGAAGAGACAAATCAAGTTCCAATCACATCGGATGCCAATAAACCTCAAGATGGGGAGGGTTCAAGATTGCCTAATCAAGAACCCACTGTTCCATTCCCCACCGCTTTAAATGAATCTGCGGCATTTCCATTTGGAAAAAGAGGGCCGAAAAATGATGATATGATGGATGTCTTTCGCCAAGTAAAGATAAATCTACCATTACTAGACGCCATCAAACAAATCCCGGCTTATTCCAAATTCTTGAGAGAATTGTGCACTCAGAAGCGCAAACAAAAGACTTCAATCCCCAAAAAGATTGAAGTTACTGAACAAGTCAGCACTATTCTATCTAGTTCCCTACCACAAAAATGCAAGGACCCTGGAGCTCCATTGATCCCTGTCATTATGGGAAATTCTGCTATAAAGAGTGCCTTGCTTGATTTAGGGGCTAGTGTGAATATCTTGCCAGGATCGGTGTATGATCAGTTTGAGTTTGGTGAACTCAAAGCAACAAGTGTGTTATTACAACTCGCTGATCGATCTGTTAAGACACCGAGGGGAGTGCTTGAGGATGTGATTGTGAAGATTGAGGATTTCTACTATCCCGTGGATTTTCTTGTGTTAGATACCGAGGGCATTTGTAAAGATAAAAGCCCTACGATGATTCTCGGCCGACCATTCTTGGCGACTGCAAATGCCACAATCAATTGCCGATCTGGAGTGATGGACATTACCTTTGGTAATCGAAAACTGCGCATGAATATCTTTGCGCCATCCTCCTTCCCTCCGACTGAGACTGAGTGTTACTCCATAGACTTTGCAGATGAATGTACCCAAGAATACACTTCAAGCATACTGCAGGAGGATTTGTTCACTCGATACTTTTCTATCTCATCAGAGGATGATCTTGATCTGGTAGATTTACATGAGGTCCAGGCATTGCTTGCTGAGCCTCTTGTGCCTAATCAACCACCCTGGTCTCATAAGGTGGAACCATTGCCAAGTCTAGCTCATGAACCTCCTAAGAGTTCGCTTGAAAAGCCACCAGTGCTAGAGCTTAAGCCACTACCAGATCACCTTAAGTATGTCTTCCTAGGAGACGATAGTACCCTACCAGCTATTATCTCATCATCACTCACACCTGATCAGGAAGATATGCTTATTTCTGTTCTAAAAGAACATAAGAAGGCAATTGGATGGTCGATAGCCGATTTGAGAGGGATCAGTCCTTCGGTATGCATGCATAGAATCCACACCAAGCCTAATGCCAAGCCCTCACGTGAATTTCAAAGACGGCTGAACCCGAACATGAGGGATGTGGTGAAGAAAGAAGTTATCAAATGGTTGGATGCCGGGATCATATATCCCATTTCTGATAGCCCTTGGGTGAGCCCGACACAAACGGTGCCCAAGAAATCTGGCATCACCATTGTGGAGAGAGGAGGGGAAAATATTCCTACTCGCCCCGTCACCGGATGGCGAGTCTGCATCGACTACAGAAAGTTGAATACAGTCACATTGAAAGATCATTTCCCCTTACCTTTCATCGACCAAATACTGGAGAAGCTGGCAGGCCAGAAATTCTACTGCTTCTTGGATGGTTATTCAGGATACAATCAAGTGGCCATACACCCTGATGACCAAGAGAAGACGACATTTACATGTCCTTACGGCACTTTCGCTTTCCGTCGAATGCCATTTGGATTATGTAATGCGCCTGCGACATTCCAAAGGTGTATGATGTCAGTCTTCAGTGACATGTTGGGAGAGTCATTGGAGGTCTTTATGGATGACTTCTCAGTATTTGGCGATACGTTTGAAAGTTGTCTCCATAGTCTTGAGAGAGTGTTGAAGCGTTGTGAGGAGACTAACTTAGTGCTAAGCTGGGAGAAGAGCCATTTCATGGTTCGAGAAGGAATTGTGCTTGGTCACGTGATTTCTGAACGTGGCATTGAAGTTGATCGAGCAAAGGTCCAGGTAATCTCCACCCTACCTCCACCGACATCGGTGAAGGGTGTCCGCTCCTTTCTAGGACATGCAGGCTTCTATAGGCGATTTATCAAAGACTTCAGTGCCATTTCACGACCCTTGTGCAATCTACTTGCCAAGGATAATTCATTTGTCTTTGATAAAGCCTGTCTAGAGGCGTTTGAGACCATCAAGAAAAAGCTTGTCGAGGCACCCATCATGCAAAAACCAGACTGGTCGTTGCCATTTGAGTTAATGTGCGACGCAAGTAATGAAGCGATGGGAGTTGTACTTGGTCAACGGGTGAATAAAAAGCCCGTTGCCATCTACTATGCTAGTCGGACATTCTCCGAAGCCCAGATGCATTACACGACCACCGAAAAAGAGTTACTTGCTGTCGTGTTTGCATTGGAAAAATTCCGCTCATATCTGTGGGGAGCGAAGGTGATCGTTTACTCAGATCATTCAGCCCTTCGCCATCTGCTTGATAAGAAAGAAGCCAAACCTAGGCTCATTAGGTGGATTTTGCTATTACAAGAGTTCGACCTGGAAATTCGAGATAAGAAAGGGTGCGAAAATGTAGTAGCCGACCATTTGTCTCGAATCTCCACAGATCAGATCCCGACCAAGGAAGAGGTCCAGGGATCTTTCCCGGATGAGCAGTTATTTGCCATATCTAGACTTCCTTGGTTTGCACACATTGTTAATTACTTGGCTGCGAAGAAGTTGCCAGCTGACTGGACAACTCAACAGAAACGATACTTCTTTTCGCAACTTAAGTACTATTACTGGGAGGATCCTGAGCTGTTCAAATATTGCCCAGATCAGATTGTACGGAAATGTGTCCCCGACAGTGATCACGAAGATATTTTAAAGCACTGTCACAGTTATGCATGTGGGGGACACTTCAGTGGAAAGAAGACAGGAATCAAAGTACTTGAGTGTGGATTCTTTTGGCCTACCATATTTCGGGACGCTCAAAACTTTGCGAAATCCTGTCTTCGATGTCAAAGCCTGGGAAATATCTCACGAAAGGACATGATGCCTCTCAACCCTATCCTGACTGTCGAGATCTTTGACGTATGGGGCATAGACTTTATGGGTCCCTTTCCATCATCCCAAGGTAATTTTTACATTCTGCTAGCTGTTGACTATGTATCTAAGTGGGTGGAGGCTATCGCGACCAAAACGAACGATCACCGGGTAGTATGCAAGTTTGTCAAGAGCCACATTTTCACTCGACATGGGTATCCGAGAGTCATCATCAGTGATGGCGGAACCCACTTCCGTAATATGAAGTTTAGTGCTCTGGCAAAACACTACGGGATCACACACAGGATAGCTACACCATATCACCCACAGACTAGCGGACAGGTCGAGGTCTCGAATCGTGAAATTAAGCATATTTTGGAGAAGACCGTGAGACCTGATAGGAAGGATTGGTCGAGTCGATTGGAAGATGCATTATGGGCATATCGCACCGCATACAAGACACCCATAGGCATGTCGCCATATCGACTCGTGTATGGAAAAGCTTGTCATCTACCCGTCGAGTTGGAGCACCGAGCTGCTTGGGCAATCAAGAAGCTGAATCTAGATTTGAAAGAAGCCGGTGACCATCGGAGACTCGAGTTAGATGAGTTAGAGGAATTGAGACGAGATGCATACGAGAGTTCCCGCATATACAAGGAACGAACGAAGGCTTTTCATGATAGACACATATCGCGAAAGTCGTTCCATGTAGGGATGAAAGTATGGCTCTATAATTCTCGTTTGAAGTTATTCCCAGGCAAGCTGAGGTCTAGATGGTATGGCCCATACATTGTGCAGGAAGTGTTCCCACATGGTGCTGTCACAATTCAGGATGAGAAAGGCGGGGCATCCTTCAAAGTAAATGGGCAAAGATTGAAGCCATACATCACTCCTAGAGATCACGATGGCTATATTTTGGAGACCACGGCTCTTGTCGAGCCGGTATATGACTCTTAGTCATGGTATCGGTTCCATTTATCTGTATATTTTGTATATTTGTTTTAATGCTTTTTATTTATTTGCATGCTTTAAGATCGAGTCAGTTAATTGAGTCGTAGTTAAATGAACTTTGTGGGTATGTTCACTGCAAACCCTCACGAGACTTCACTCGTCCACTAGGGGGAACCTAGGGGTTTAAAAGGCTTGTTGCACATGCTAAGTGCAATCGCGTTTCCCTGCGAAAATGAGGATTAGTTAGTAAGTTTGTTTTGATTTATCTCTTTGTTCTTGTTTATCTGTCTTGGAGCCGGAGATCCCTTTTGATTGAGTCCCACTTCCCAGCATTGAGGACAATGCATATCTTTAAGTTGGGGAGGGGGAAATTTTGGAATTTTTCTAATTGATTGATGCTGAATCTCTATTGTGCTTTAACGAAGTTGGTCCGAGCTTTTGTGTTTTAACAGGAAAGTGCTGACAAAACGCCGAAGGATGACATTCCCCTACAGGTCGGAGCTTACATGGATTGATCAATACTGCACCCAGTCATGCATTGGAACATCATCCAGGGGAGTTTTCTGTTCCTCTCATCTTTATTCATGTTCTTTAGCACAAGGGCATACATTGGGGACAATGCATGATAAAGTGTGAGGTGTTAAAAACTTAAATAATTGATTTGTTCTTGGGCAGTAATTCTTTTACATACATGAGCACAATGAAAAGTTCTTGTTAGACTCTAAGGAACACATAGCACTATTGAAATGGTCGATCGGTCCCTAAGACTACTTGGTGTGTCTTGCTATTTGAAACTAGCTTTGATTGATTGGGTGAGCATATCTAACCTGTGAGACATTTGAGCCTTATGACTAAAACATCCAAATTAGTCTCATTTCACTTCATGTGTGTATTACACCTCATGTGCATTGGTCTCTCTAGAACTTGCATCTATTCTCTTCAAGATTGCATTTAAGTCATGCTTGCATACAAAAGTGATAAAGGTCATCTTTGTTGTGATTGTTAACCACTTTTAGCCAAAAAGCCTACCCTGAAAATGCAATCCACTTGATCAACCATGTTGAGCCTATAAACCCGTTCATTTGACACACCTAAGCTACAAGCCACAAAAGCCAAACACTTCCTACCCAACCTTAAGACTTGGGGTGTGACATTAAACCAATGAGCTAAATTGTTAATATCTTGAAGTTGTGGTCTCAAAAGAAGAAGAAAAGAGTAGAAAGCAAAGCCTCGAAAAAAAAAAAAAAAAAAAAGTCTTCTTTAGCGTTTAAAAAAAAAAAAAAGATAGAGAAAAAAAAAAAAAAAAAAAAAAAAAGAAAAAAAAGAAAAAAGAAAAAAAAGAAAAAAGAAAAGAAAGGAAGTGACTCAAAGAAGGGGTTTAAAAGTTTGTATTTGCCCCGTGTGAAGAAAAAAAAAAGAGAAGAAAGAAAGAAGAATAAAGGCTTGCAGTTATTGATGCGAAAAGCGTTCTAGGGTTTCAAAGAGAACCACTATTTGACATGTTCTTGGTTTATTGCTCACAATTTCCTTAGTCTTAACGGTTTTAAAGTCACTTCACCATATATTATTCCACCTTACCCGTTGCCACCATTACAACCTTTGAAAAAGACCTTTTGATTTGTATCTTGCATGCACTTCTAGCGGTGGAGAATGAGAATTTTTACAAGCCTATGGTAGAGTACCTGTCATATGAGGATGTCTCGAGCGAAACACATAACCCAAAACACATGAGTGATTGAGTGAATCGTATCCTTAGTGAGAGTTCACCGGATCATTTCATGCAAGTTCTCAAAATATTATGGACGTACTGAGGGGTTGATGGTTGACTTATCCCATATTCATGACATGCTATGAGTTCTAAAGAGTTTGATTTGACTATTCTTGAATTACTGAAATAAACTGTCTTATTGCCCGAGGACGGTCAATGTTTAAGTGTGAGGTGTTTTGATCGGTCGTTTAATTCGAGATTATTTTCTCGTCAATCACCCTCAATTAATGCATCAAAATGGTAAAATCGAACTACATTGATGCGTTTTTATATTTTATAGGTTCGGAACCATTTGGAGCGAAAAATGAGCAAAAGAAGGATTTTTGACAGATTTGCGCGACCGCGGCATTTTGGCCATATCTCACTCGTCCGAGCTCCGTTTGAAGAGATTCAAGATGATCCGGAAACCTAACACACAGACCTACGACTTTGAAGTTTTGAGCTTTTGCAAACACGGACTGCATCTATGTCAAAACTGTCGCCGAAGTCAGAATAGCAAAATCGGATCTGTTGGGAAATAGATAAAAGAATTAAAAGCGGCATTCTTGAACAAAAAGAAAGCTTAGTGGAGTTGGCAAGGGGCGTGTAGATTTGTGTTGTTGGTTGCGGGTTCAAACCCCGTTAACTGCATATTTGTTTTTAGTTGATCTTAGCTTCGGCCCACATAACATTCTAGGCCCAACTCACATATCAAGCCCAATTCTTAATTATGGAAATTAGGGTATAATTGTGGTATAAATTAGAGAAGAAGTTATTGAATGGAGGGGGAGCCGTGGAGGGAAGCAGCAGCCTTCGGCTGTTTTCTTTGTTTTTTTTAGAAAACATTTATTAAATTTGATGGATTTGAGGATGATGATCGAAGATTGAAGATGGTTATGATTTGAAGATTCGAGCGATGATTTAATTGAAGATACAATAGAGGTTTGAGGTCTCTTTCATTGTTTTTAGAAAATTACATTTATTAATTTTAGTTTGATTTTAGAAAAAGGTTTGCGTTGTTTCTTATTGATACTGTTGGGTAATGAAAACGTTGGATTTGATTTCTTAGATAAAGTTCGTGGTTTTTTATTTAAATATTGGTTATTGAGGTGATATTGATTTTTTTAGTTTTTAATAATATTTTTACGAATTCTTTATTGCGAACGATATGTGACAGATATTGTTAGCTTTGAAGGATTTCGTTTTTCGCGTTATTTCGTTAGTCATGAAGTTTAATTTTATTCGTTTAGTAGTTTATTTCAAGTCTCAATTCAAACTCTTTTGAAATAGTGTTATTTGTAACAATTAGATTTTTGTTTTTAGTTAGATTATTTTTTTGCTTAATCGATAAATTGAGTAGCATATCTTTGTGTCACACGTGCATTTGATTTTGACACGAATCATTAATTTAACCACTGACTCCCTGAGAAGAACGATACCCGACTTATCCTATTACTAGGTTTGAGTTAGGTTTATAAATTTAAACCTTGTTGTGCGTTTAACGACGCGTGCAACAAGTTTTGCACGCGTCGTTAAACGCACAACAAGGTTTAAATTTATAAACCTAACTCAAACCTAGTAATAGGATAAGTCGGGTATCGTTCTTCTCAGGGAGTCAGTGGTTAAATTAATGATTCGTGTCAAAATCAAATGCACGTGTGACACAAAGATATGCTACTCAATTTATCGATTAAGCAAAAAAATAATCTAACTAAAAACAAAAATCTAATTGTTACAAATAACACTATTTCAAAAGAGTTTGAATTGAGACTTGAAATAAACTACTAAACGAATAAAATTAAACTTCATGACTAACGAAATAACGCGAAAAACGAAATCCTTCAAAGCTAACAATATCTGTCACATATCGTTCGCAATAAAGAATTCGTAAAAATATTATTAAAAACTAAAAAAATCAATATCACCTCAATAACCAATATTTAAATAAAAAACCACGAACTTTATCTAAGAAATCAAATCCAACGTTTTCATTACCCAACAGTATCAATAAGAAACAACGCAAACCTTTTTCTAAAATCAAACTAAAATTAATAAATGTAATTTTCTAAAAACAATGAAAGAGACCTCAAACCTCTATTGTATCTTCAATTAAATCATCGCTCGAATCTTCAAATCATAACCATCTTCAATCTTCGATCATCATCCTCAAATCCATCAAATTTAATAAATGTTTTCTAAAAAAAACAAAGAAAACAGCCGAAGGCTGCTGCTTCCCTCCACGGCTCCCCCTCCATTCAATAACTTCTTCTCTAATTTATACCACAATTATACCCTAATTTCCATAATTAAGAATTGGGCTTGATATGTGAGTTGGGCCTAGAATGTTATGTGGGCCGAAGCTAAGATCAACTAAAAACAAATATGCAGTTAACGGGGTTTGAACCCGCAACCAACAACACAAATCTACACGCCCCTTGCCAACTCCACTAAGCTTTCTTTTTGTTCAAGAATGCCGCTTTTAATTCTTTTATCTATTTCCCAACAGATCCGATTTTGCTATTCTGACTTCGGCGACAGTTTTGACATAGATGCAGTCCGTGTTTGCAAAAGCTCAAAACTTCAAAGTCGTAGGTCTGTGTGTTAGGTTTCCGGATCATCTTGAATCTCTTCAAACGGAGCTCGGACGAGTGAGATATGGCCAAAATGCCGCGGTCGCGCAAATCTGTCAAAAATCCTTCTTTTGCTCATTTTTCGCTCCAAATGGTTCCGAACCTATAAAATATAAAAACGCATCAATGTAGTTCGATTTTACCATTTTGATGCATTAATTGAGGGTGATTGACGAGAAAATAATCTCGAATTAAACGACCGATCAAAGACAGAGGAATATTATTAGTAAGAGAGGAAATGTTTTCAGAAGGAGTACACACAACATTCTCTTTCCAGTAACCTAAACCATAAGTTTCACCAACAACTTGATCTTGAAAAATTTTCTCAATATTTTTAGAAGAAGTGTTCCATTTGTTTACGGTTTCCTGTTCTTTTTGAAGCTTCTTTAGAAGCTTGTTCTTCTCCTTGGAAAGCACATAGTTTAAAGTCTTCAAGTCATCTAACTCAGTTTTTAGTTTATCAATCTGTTTTAGCTGAGATAGATA
Source organism: Arctium minus (assembly GCA_954870635.1). Taxonomy (NCBI): domain Eukaryota; kingdom Viridiplantae; phylum Streptophyta; class Magnoliopsida; order Asterales; family Asteraceae; genus Arctium; species Arctium minus. The sequence goes on from OX941084.1 coordinate 52,842,780, forward strand.
AACTTGGAGTTGAGAGGAGAGAGACTTGACTTGAGCATTTGCTCTTTTCTTTGCATCTTTTTCATTGTGAAAAAGTACAGTTAGAGAGTCAAAAGCCTCAATCTTCTCCTCATTAGAGAGAGAGTGGAAGGGATGTACCTAAGAAGAAGAAGAAGAGCACTCAGCTGTGAAGTCCATCCTTGAGCATGAGTCTTTTGGTTCTTCATCGAGTTTAGCCATAAGGCATTTACTCGACACTTCCTTCTCACTGTCGGAAGTAGGTTCGTCTGCCCAGTCTAAGGTTTCTGCCATTAAGCCTTTGCCTCTTCTTTGAGAGTTGAAATTTCTTTCTTTTTCTCTTTTGTATTTGGCTTTGTATTTGTCAGCTTTGTCGGAAAGCTCTTTGAATGAAGAAGATGGAGAAGGTTTTCTTGGATGCGTTTTACCTGTAGAATTAGATCGAAGATTTCTTCTTTTAGAAGAGTTAGAAGAATTAGATTTAGAAATCATAGAAGGATTGCTTCTACACTCAGATGCAAAGTGGCCTTTCTTACCACATGCATAGCAATCCTCCTTGGATTTGTTCAAGGAGTTTTTAGAGGAAGAAGAAAAATTTCTGTTGCTTTGAAATTTATTAGAAGAGTTCTTTCGAAACTTAGAGAAATTTGCAAGCATACTCATCTCTTCTGTCAAATGATCGACAGAGGGATCTTCTCCTTCATCATCAGCTTCACTTAGATAAGCCTCCGAGGAGTGATTCAGATTTTCATGACTTTCTCTATCTGAATCATCAGAAGGATAGGTTATACGAGGAATACACACAGATTTCTTGGAGCCATCACTTATAAGAGCCATAGAGGGGGTTATTATTTCTTTGAAGACGGTCTTCCTTTGAAGACAGGTTTGTTCGTGATTATGAAACATACCATAAAGAGAAGTAAGGGGAAGACTTTCCAAGTCCCTGGAAGTCTTAATGCAAGTGGAAAGGGTATTCCAGAAATCTGGAAGACCGTCCATAAATTTGCATACGACTTCCTCGTTGTCATAAAGTTTTCCAACAAGTTTTAACTCATTTAAGAGACTGTTAAAACGGTTGTAGTAGGAGGGAAGAGATTCTCCTTTTTCATGAGAAAAGAATTTGTATCTACGAACAAGAGAGATTTTCTTAGATTTCTTTACTTCATTTGTACCTTCATACAAAACACATAGGGTTGACCACATCTCTTTTGCAGTTTTAAGACTGACAAGAGATTGGTACACTTCATCAAGAAGTGATTGAGCAATGATGGTTCGTACTTTGGAGTCAAGTCCAATAATGCGCCTATCTTCATCATTGAAATCTTTTGCCGTTTTCAAAACATATCGACCAGTGGCAGAATTTCTTTCCTCCTCTGACGAGTCATCGGAAACTTTAAAAAGATCGTCCTTTTTCTTTTCTTTATCCTTAGGAGTTTTGACAAATCTATCCCAGACTTTTGGGATAAGAGGACCTTCACTAAGAATGGTTAGATAACGACTGTCAGCTCCTTCCAAGAAGAGCATCATCCTACTTTTCCATAAGGAGAAGTTGTTCGAATTGAACTTAGGAGGTTTGACAGTAGATCCATTGTCATAGTACAAAGAGTTTTGAGAAGAAGACTCAGGTTTTGTAGAAGGAGATGCCATTACGGATCTGGTTTATTAGATTAAACCAACCGCTCTGATACCACTTGTTAGTCCCAAAGAAGTAAACAAGTATTGTAGAAGGGGGGGGGGGGGTTGAATACAATAACGCAAAATTACTTAATTTTAATTCTTTTATTGATAATGAATATCAAGAATTACACAAAGAGAAATAAAGATTGTTGCGGAATAAGAATAGTTATGAACTACTCTAAACAAACTAACACTTATAAGATATTAAGAACACAAAGACTTAAACCTTAGAGAGACAAGGAAAACTATCAACCTGCTTGAAATCTTGTGAATAACAAATCTTGAGCTGAAAGCGTGAGTAGCAAGGTGCTACCTCCATCCTTTATATACTATCCAATGTAATGAGTGTAAAGGACATGTAGGAGTAAAGGCATGGGTGGTTGAGATATTGTCAATAAATTATAAGATATTTGATGTGACCTATCACAATACAAAAGGTAACTTTTGTACCATGAAAGTACAATATCTCTATAAAATATTCATGGGAAAATCTTTTTGAGATTTATTAGAAAATAAACGTCTCAATCAGATTAAGACCAAGTGTATATCTTCTCAAAGAAGGAAGCTTCCATTCCCATTGTCAGAAGATCATTGGGAACGAGGAAGTATGTCAAATCATGAGGGTTTGACATAAATGTTCTTACACATAAAGAAACAATCTGTAAGAAGGGAGAATGTCGAACAAAGAGTTCGGCAGATGATAGTTGTACCGAATAAGGAAGATTCGGCAACACAGAAAGGACATGTCGAATAGGAAATCGGCATGTGGAGGGTCTGCCGAATAGGGATCGACACGAGGATGATCTGCAGAGTACAAATCGGCAGGTCAGGCTTAGTTCACTTTGAAGTTCATCTCAATCCGCATTGTAGACTTCCTTCATGTTGACTTCAGTTCGTCTTCGACTCACCGATCTGTTTAACCATAACTAAGCTATTACAAAGAACCATAGTACAGAGTACAAACATCAATAAAGACTAAGGAGAGGTTATCTTTAAATCTTAGATGACCCAACATTATTTATGATAGTTGAGCTTGGTAACATGTTATTTTGATGGGCCAAAGGCATTGTATTGGGAATTTAATATTTTGGAGTTTTGTACCTAAAATATGCTTGGGATTACATGCGGTCTTATACATGAATCTTGTTGTTATGGAATTATGTATAGAGATGAATATCTTACGTACGTAGGATGAACCATGAGTAAGTGCTAGGAGGATGTAGTCTTAGGTGCCACCATGTCGGTATGCACCTAGACCTCCGCCATTTGAAGTAATGCATGGGAGGTAGTCTTCAAGTGTGTCAGGCCTTCGGGATGTTGCTCATATGGGTGAACATCAAGGTACATTGACTTGTGGTAAAACTCATTGGTGTGATGGGTCTCCCCCATTGATTTTTCCCTTGTGACCTTTAGTAACTAAAAATGATGTAAATGTTTATACCACGTCTTATAAATGTTATGCCATGTTCTTGTGCGACTCACTAGGCCCGTTTGGCCTAACACTTGATTGTTGATGTGTATCTCAGGTTCTAGTGGCGCAAGCGCCAAGGAAGCCTAGCCGACTTTTAGTGGTGAGCTTGGGAGCATTTTTGGGATGCCATTATTGAAAACGATTCCTTTGGAAATAGTTGACAACTGATTTGTAATCTTATGTCTGGCAAGATTTAGATTAGGAAGTTGTCATCTATTATTGCTTCTTATTACAAACTCGTAATTAACAGACATTTATTGTTCCTTTTTGTATGAACTCGTGCCTTGGCATTTATATGAATACCATATTTTCATTTTCCGAAATTTTTTGTTAGTCCCATTTTTAGGGTGTTACAATTCATTAGTCTCGAGGTTGGTGTGAAGATAGGTTTTTCTTCTTGGCATGAAAAAAAGGTTTACGGTGAATATATTTCCGGAGAAGATGACTAGAGATAATGTTTTTGAGCGAGGTAGGAGGAGGCCTCGGTGGTTTTGTGGTTTAGTTTTTTTCTTTGAAGTGTTTAATGACTTGTACCATCGACTTCAAAAATTGTACAATTAAAATAAAATATTTACTTTAAAGTAAAATGACAAAAACGTGAGGGGCACAAAAGGGACTTAACGGACACCTATCCAACGGCGTTAGAAGTAAGGACCTCACCCTTAACAAAAATGAAACCACAATGACTACACATGTAATTATTTTGTTTGGGGGACTCGATCCATAATTTTCATATAACCATAGGGACCAAATCTGTAATTTACTCTTTTATATAATTATTGAATTTTTGTAACTAACTATAATTTTTTTACTTTTAAAATTATAAGTAGTTTATTTGACATAAAGTTAAACCAAGATAACTACTATAAAACCAATAATTATCAAATTGGATTGTTTTTTTTAATCAAAAAGCATGAATGTGGTTAGGGTTGCTTACATGTTGGGTTGATTGGGTTGAAAGTATTTCAATAATCCAACCCAATGTTGACGGTTTGAGAATTTCCAATCCAAACTAATCCAAACAAAATCGCAACCCAACCCAACTCGTTCGGGTTGGTCGGTTTAGTCGGGTTTTGTTTAAACAAAGTAAAAACAATATTGAAAACATAAAAGTAAGAAAAATTTTCTTTGAAATACGATCCATCATTTAAAAGAATATACGAGTTCATCAAATATTTACGTATTACATATAACTTTCCAATAATATCCTCTTATGAGTTTCATTGCTCGTTATTGCCAACTTGTTTTTGGTAACTTATACATATTAAAGGAAAATATAAATACTTTTATAGAAGTCGCTAAAACGTTTATCGGGTTATCGGGTTGGTCTGGTTACTATGAGTCTAACCCAATATCAACCCAATAGATTCGGGTTGTCCTAATCTTGTATCGATTATATGTCGGGTTACCTCGGGTTGATTTTTTTTCAGGTTAATCGGGTTGTGTTGATCGGATTAGTCGGATTGATCGATTGTTTTTTTAGGTAACCGTGGGTTTCCGGGCCAGCTTACGCACACCGACTAATCTCCGGGCGACCACGAATGGTCTGGAGTCATTGCAGGTGAACCTCCATGGCCACAAGAACTTTGACAGCACCTGGATTTGAACCCTGAGTAGATGAAATTTTCCACTACATCTCCCAAAGTCTTTACCAGTGCGCCACAACCCAAGTGATTTTATCACCCCTAAATGTGGTTTTGATATTACCAAAAATGCTCCATTATTGTAGTTGGAGGTTGACCATGAACTTAAAAATGCCCCAAAGTTGAGTGGACAAATTGGATAAATCTTTGTAATAAATAAAAGGAAATAAATAAAATTTGACAACCAAGACCTAACATACAATAATTAAGGTTGTGGGGTTGGTTTTTTTTAATAAGTCCTATGTGAATTAAGTTTTTATTGATTAAGTTTTAAGTATAATTTAAGATAAGTTGTATTATTTGAATAAAACAGTTTGAATGTTAGAAATAACTATTTTACTTTTTAATCTAGATTAAACAATGATTAAAATAATTGTTTGATAAATATGTGAGTATGTAATCTTCATTTGTATAAATTCTCTTGAAGAATTTTTTTTAATAAAAAATGTACAGTATCTCTACCTTCCAATCAAAATATCCAAGTGCAAATAAAAGATTGAACAGGAGATGATAATAGTCGAGCGACTTGAAGCAGGTGGAAAGTTTAAGGTCTCACTCCGTGTTGGGCCAAACAAAGGGATCTCAGTATTGGACCTGTATTCGATGAAAGTCGTATGTACGACTTGGAGGGAGATCTTTCATATCTTTCGAGATCCACCCTACAATGTGGGGTAAAAAAGCCAAAATAAGTGATTTTAACTCTACGCATTGTTGGCGTTGTAGGTACTTTAGTAGTTCATTGTTAAATGACATAACAAACACTACCTTAATTTTACTTGTTTTGTTCGCTTTGACGCTCAATATGATGATTTTCTATCTTTTAGGTAAGTTGATTTGCTTCATACCCACACTTAATATATTAGATATATTTTGTACATAAAGGTGTTCATTGATTTATTTTCAATAGGTTTATAAACGATCCAATTCAATCATCTATTAGATGATGTTGAATTTTGACAATCGATTTAGTCCAATTAACTTGGACAACCGATCCAATCCACTTAAATGGATGATTGGATTGAATCGGTTTGATTGATTATATATTATTATTAGATATTTATAAAATAATATTAGACCCATTCAATATTTTGAACCTATTATCCAACTATTTTAACCGCTCACCATTGCATTTTATTTAAAAACACTACTCACAAATATATATATATATATATATATATATATATATATATATATATATATATAAGGTCAGGTTCAGGGGAAAACCTCAAAAAAATGGAAAACTGAAGAACATCCTGGTAGCCTTTCATCTGGACGGTATGCACTTGTGCATACAAGAAATTTGTCACATGCACCCGTGCTTATGCACAAGTGCATAATGCACTTGTGCATAAAATCCAAAAAATACCTGTATGCACAAATGCATACCGTCCAGATGAAAGACTACTAGAGTGTTCTTCAGTTTTTCCTTTTTTTGAGGTTTTCCTTTGAACTTCCGTCTCTCTCTCTCTCTCTCTCTCTATATATATATATATATATATATATATAAATCAAACGACCAACATAATTTATACGCAAAAATCATAAATCCTTCATCTTTGATACTTGGATGATAACTGGATGGGATCGTTTGACTTGATTCTATTTCATAAATTGTCATCAAACAAATAACCAACCAATCTGATCCAAAATTGTATATCCAATCTCACTAGGATAACTATATTTAGACCGGATATGACTTTTTGCATGCACCTAAATGTTAGTGCAACAAAAACAACTTTAAGATTACGACAAACGTCTTGCAATATGCACAATCCTCGTATATTGACTTCAATATTGTTCTGAAGTTTTTTAAGATGACACTAACTTCGTCCATACTTACCAAACTAAGGGGGCGTTTGGTTCGCAGAATAATTTCTGAATGAATGAAATCTGTCAAAGGAATTGGAATCTGGAGAAAATTGGAATGAAATGTTATCAAGTTTGACCAAGTGTTTTATTAACAGAAAATGGAATGTAATTTGTTAAATGAATTAGAATCTGTCTATTTAGTTTACAAAGGAATTGGAATGGATTAATGAAAAATGACAAAAATACCCTTTCTTTAATATATTTTTAAATGTTTTTTAAATATAAATAATAATGAGATTAACATTTAATGTAATATATATATATATATATATATATATAGTGTTTGGTTCATTTGAGAAATGGTAAATATATGAGAAATAGAGAAGTAATCCTAGCCATTCATATGGTCAAGATCGGATTTGACTAGTCAAATATTGCGACTTTGACCGGTCAAAAGTTGCGGCTTTGACCGATCAAAAGTTGCGGCTATCCCAAAAATAGAAGAACAATTTCGTAAATTTTACAAAACACACGGACTATGTTCATATATGAACATGTATAATTCACATATGAACCATATGTTCATATATGAACCAGTGCAATTCATAACTGAACTCTTTTAACTGATTCATATATGAACTTTTGTGATTCATATATGAATCACAAAGATTCATATATGAATCAGTTGAACTAATTAACAGATTCATATATGAATCTTTGTGATTCATATATGAACTCATCTCGTGTATTTTACGAAATTATCCCTCTACTTTCTATAGACCACACAAGGAATTATCCGGTGCTTCGCGGTCAAAGCCGCAAATGTTGACCAGATGAATTACTAAGATTACTTCTCTATTTCTCATATATTTACCATTTCTCAAATGAACCTCCCTCTCTCTCTCTCTCTCTCTCTCTCTCTCTATATATATATATATATATATATATATATATATATATATATATATATTACTATTATTTCCATAAATTTGTTTTTTGTTTTAGTAATACATTATAGAAACCGTATTTTCTTAATTTTCATTTTGATAACTAAATTAATATTTAATTATGGTAGTTAAATTAATATTCAATTTTGGTAATTACCCTTCTCTTTTCGTTATCCCTCCGCCCCTTTTTGACCTAGATCGCTGCATTTCTTCCCCATCGCAGCACCAACAGCCATATATCACAAAGATGGGATCGTTTTCGCCGGAAAAAGTTGGGTCCGGTCGACCTGAAGATGAATATAACCTGCAACTACAAAATCATCATGGGTTTCGAAATATGTATTCTCAACTAGATCCAGATGAAGAAATCCATGGTGAAGAAGGTAAACCAGTCTCTTCATAACATCTCTGCAAGCCGGCGCACCCACAAGCCCTGTGCCAACTGTGGGATCGTTCATGTCAAAAGCACCGACGTTGCGGGGATTATTGTAATGGTAAAACCTCGGCAGAATCCGAGTAATTGCCGGTGCAGACGACCGTGTCTCAGCTAATCGAAACCCTAGGATCGTCTTAGTAGCGTGCCTCAACATTTTTGGTGATTATCTGTTCTGGATTCAATGGAATTGACCATTCCAATTCCATCATATTCCGTCGGATTCCGATGAACCAAACGCCCCAAGGGTTGTTTGTTATCGTGAACGCAATATTATGCACCTATTTTGTACTCACTATCCCATTGTTTGCCTTCACATCGGTGCGACAAGAGGATAAACCTAGTGAATCTCTTTCTAAAAGATCCCCTACCGGGGGAGGTTCTTACACACACACATATATATATATATATGTAAAACAAGTTTGATGGTCTGTGTGACTTTGTCTAGCTGATGTGGAACACCAACAAATACTAGCGGCCAACAATCACAAAGTATACAACCATTACCTATATAATTACAAAGAACTAATTATGTTACGGATTTACAAAACAAAACAACATAATCAAATAAGTATAAATTTCAAAGATGAAATCCAATCCATCTTCGAAAATTCTTGACATCTTTTCCTACGGAAGCCGCCATTCCAATTCCAGTATGCCCGTCCCTCCCTATCCCAGTATAATACAATCTCCATTCATCGTCTTCACCTTCCATATGAACGAGACAAGGAGACCCAACCCCTCCATCATCCCAACATCCATTTTCATCGGCCCGTTTCAAAACGGGCCCATCTTCGACCCGACGCCAATCTTTTAGCCCATCCGATGACAAAGCCAACCCGATACACCGTTCCCCATCCACACCCACCCCTTCATACACCATCAAATACCCCCCATCTTTCTTGTCCCTCACAACACAAGGATTCATCACCCCATACTCGTCAAAATTACCAATTCGCCCACCCCCCATAATCTTCCCGAGCTTCACCCACCTCATACCATCGCGTGATCGCGCCATTCCAATCCCGAAATGCCCTTTTTCCAAATCGAACGAGTGGTAATACATCCGAAGATCACCACTAGCATGAAAAACAACTTGTGGGGAAGCAATAAACATCGAATCCCATTCACCTTCGGACCCTAAATCGAATAAAGATCCACTATGATGCTCTCCTTCGATCCTTGCCCAATGCCGACCATCTTGACTCATCGCTAAACCGGCTAACGACCTACAAATCTTCCCTTTACCACCATTTTCGGGATTCTCTAAGCTAAATTCAAGAGAATCGTCTAAAAATTCGATCTTTTCGTTACTAAAACCCGTATAATACAACCAATAAACAGCATTACTTGCCCTAATCTTGGAACTAGACATGATCACAATCTCACCTGGCATAACACCATTTGTATCAAAAGACCACCAATCACTACTCGATTTCAAGACTAAACCCACATCACTACCAGATTGAACAACCCCTTTGCCTCTTTCCCAATGGATCCCATTACTTGAAACCGCCAACCCGATTGAACCCGGATCCAGATTCACACCGGATCGCCCATGATACCACATGTACCACCTCTCTTCTTCATCGCTCAAGAACCTCTTCACAACAGGAGAACCGATTTCGATACTGTCCCAAGAACTCTCGGAACCCAAATCAAGAACCAAACCTCTCGAACAAATGGAAGAATTTGGGGGAGATTTGTGTTGGTTTGAGTTGGGTTTTTGTGGGTTTTGGATATTGAAGTTGAGATCGGATGAAATGGTTGAATCTTGATCTTTGATGACGTTATCTTTATCATCTGAAATTGTGGGTTTTGTGGAACAGTGGGTTAGAAAGATTGGATCTTTTTTATGGGGATTTCTAGGGTTTGAATAAAGATAGAACAGGTTTTTTGGTCTTTTGGAAGATATGGTGATTGGGTTTCTTGATCTTGGAGTTGGAGTGGTGGGAAATAGGAGGGTGGTGTTAATGGTGGCAGTGAGTTCCATTGGGAAGATGAGGGTTTCAGAGGAAATATGAAAAAAAGATGAGAATGAAAGAGGAGTTTGGCAGGGTGTGTACCAGTAAAATGACGACACGTGTGTGGTTTTGATATTTTTGTTGTTTTCTTTTTTATCCTTGGGAGGAATGTTGTTTGATATTTATAGATGAGATTTGGAATAAGTGACCAAGGAACCAAAATAAAGTGAGCTTCCAAAAGCAAGGGTCTCCATAGATTTTAATTTTGTAATCATTTAATTTAAAGCAAAATTTATTCTCATCATTTGCAAATTACTAGTAACTATAAGCATACTCGTGTAATGCAGTGAGATACATCACGATTTTAATGTTTCATTTTATTTTTTTGTCGATTTACAGTACGATTTTAGATAATTTTGAGAAAGTGATAATATTTTTTTTTATAAATTTGTTTAATTTAGGTTTAATAATATAATGTTTTTTATATAAAAAAATTAAGTATTTTGTTAGAATTCAATGATTATCTTATATATTTTAATGACATCTAGAAAATTTAATAATGTAACAAACAAAATTATAGTAATATAATATATTAATTAATAGTGATACATGGAAAGGTCTGCATAGAAGGAAGACCCTGCACATACCAAATTGGTGGGTGTTAGAAGCCTGCGGTAGTAATATGTATCTTATGCTTTGATACTTGTAAATTAAGAAAATTTTAAAATCTTGCATAAAATGATGGTACCTTGTGCCTAATAATTTGTATTTAAGAGTTTTTTATCCGTGTTTTATAATATAGTATAGATTTGAAGTAACAGAGGGAAGTATTTAGGGACCCAAAAATTGATTAGGTAAACGAGAACTATCTACAATACAAATTACAAAACGTGTCTTTCAAGATGAATGTTCATTATGAATAACATATTCATGATGGATATGAAAGTGTTATTAATCATGAATTATACATTCATGGTAAATATATTACAATATTCATGATGAATAACATGTTCATATCTTGATAGATATGTCACGTGTCGTGCGTGCTATGGACGGTCCCCCAATTCTTAAGCAATTTTAAGTTCCTAATGGAACATGTCCCTTAAGTGATATATCTACTTATTTATAAATACAATTATATAGTATGATGCATAATCATTACAAACTTAATAAATCATGTAAATTAGTTTTCGTGTTTGTTTCACATATTAAAAAATACGTGTGAAAATACAACATTTATAAATAGTTGCTTTCATATGTGAAATGATCAGGACTTGTGGGAAAAAAACAGTTTCAAACGCTTCACAAATAAAACAACACTATATAAACATAACATTTTTACACGGGTTGTTTCATATATAAAATAACACACAAAAAAGTTTGTAAAATTATTGAGTTCATAAAAAAATGAGACTCTCTATAATATATGTAGCTTTTTATTAAAAAATTAAAACTTAATCAAGGTGTACTAAAGAATACTAATTTATTAGTTCAATTTATTTTTATTAAATAAAGAGTGAAAAAAATATAAATAAATAATATTAGAATGTGTATTTTATTAGTTCAATTTAAGTGATTAATAGTTAAAAAATAAATAATGGCAACAAAATGTTACAAAAAGAAGTCTCTGAATAGCACATGACAAGTTATCTTTTAAAAGCTTCCTATGATGTTTTTGAACATTTTCATATTTATTTAGTTTTTTTTTTCTCAAAAAAGCTCTTGAAAACCGATGGTGCTATTGGATTGTTTTTATAATTTTTTGAAGTTTCTTTTTAATTAAAATTTAAAAAGTATTTCAAATATTTGATCTAACATCTTTATTAAATATATATCAAAAAATTAAACGTTTCATCTTTTTAAAACAAATAAAATATTTAAGTGCTTGTTACATGAATATGATATGATAGGTTTTATGTGTTTCTTTCCACAATATATTTGACAATGAATTCGACATCAAAATGAATGAGTTTTTTTTAAACCAAATAAATTTCTTACATGAATAGGATCTTGACGTGATCATATACTCGAAACCAAAATAAATCAAACCAAATAAACCCAAAAATCAAACTGAGAGATATAATCTAGATGTGACTTATGAGTAAACTTCTGGATAAAGTGATTAAACCCTGCTCAGAATATATATATATATATATATATATATATATATGTGTGTGTGTGTGTGTGTGTGTGTGAGAGAGAGAGAGAGAGAGAGAATGATTGTGTGAGAAGTTGAAGTTAGCGTGAAAAGTGGATCTGAACCGTTGATCACTTTTAATCTCATGCCCTCCTATGAATTGCGCTAATTGATCCGGTGCATCTCATCCTAATATGCATCCATTTCTCATCCAACGGTTGATAACCACTTCTCACGTTAACCTCAACTTCCTCACCGAAACCAACCCTAAAGTGGTTATCAACCGTTGGATGAGAAATGAATGCACATTAGGATGAGATGCACCAGATCAATTCTTTTCTAAAGCACAATTCATGGGAGGGTATGAGATTAAAAGTGATCAACGGTTCAGATCCACTTATCACGCTTCTCACATGCGAGACGTTAATAAGGCGAGAAATGTGATATCATATATGATTACACGCCATTTGGGTGTGTTTAATCATATACGTCTATGTATTTTTTTGGAAGGCATAGCGGCATCGAACCAACGAACGACTACCATGAACACACGCACGCACACCTCCCCGGCGGTATCGGGCATCCATGGGCAGCCCACTAATCCGCCGTTGTCCCGGCCCAACTTACGCTGAACCTAGAGCCCAACCATAGTCTAAGAATGGGCTGGAGGGCAACCCAGTCAACGACTGGACCGGCCCAAGGACTGGGTACTCCTCATGCCCTCAAATTGACTCCCCTTGGATTCAAACCCGGGTAGATTGGGATACCATCCACAACCCCCCCCCCCCCCCCCCCGGATGTAACCGCCAAGCTAGACATTATTTGTATATACGTCTATGTATTGCTAATGTAACATGTGTTTGATCATATATGATTAAACTTGTATATCATATCACACTTCTCACCTTCTTTCAAAATGTTTAGTTTCTCGTTTGAACCCGCCCCAATATATACATGTATACAACCTTTTGGATCCCTTGATTTGAATTGTACGCATTGGTACCATCCACATAGGCAAGTATGGTCTAAAAGAAAAGGAATGAAGCAAGAGTTATAGATACCAAAGCCATATAGACAATGGGAAAGAGAGGGTTTGTGCTTACCCTTAAAGAAAGGTATCAAAACCCTTTTGACTATTATATCATAATCTGCCCAAGATCTTCGCTTTCTTATTTGGTTTAGGGCAAAGAAAAGGAATTACAACCCATTAAATCTCTTTACCAAAAGTATCAACAAAACAAACCTAAGAAAGAAAAAAAGAAGCAATTTCAAAAATGAAGTATTCTGCATAACATGCAGAGATGCCAGAAACCAGAATGTCCTTGGAATAACTTGATTCGATTATGGTGTCTAATCGTTGCTTATTACAGCTAACGATAACCCATTAAAAGTTGATGTAGCCTTGATACGTAGAATAACCAAGGTCGATAATTAAGCCTGAAAATATGGAGTAACATGAGAATCTGTGTTTACAAGCCGCCAGCTCTGCCTCTATCACGCATCTCAGCAGCCTGCTGGTCCTTGAGTTTGTCGGCAATTTCTAGGATTCTGGGATTGAAGAAACGGTCATGGACGTATTTCTTCTCTTCAGCTTGTATCTGCTTTATAGCACTAGGATATGGGTTTGGCGGGGGTTTGGTTCCTCTAATTCGTGCGATTTCTTTCAATCGTTTGTATGCCTTCTTTTTGGCTTTTTTCTGTAGCCGATATTCCGTCTGTAAATACAGATGATGTAGATATGAAAAAACTTAGAAGTTGACGCCACATTTTCTAGAAACATCTAAAAACCAAATCAGTATATCCCCATCTGAGGTGGGGTGTGGGGAAGGTAAGATATTCGCAGATCTGACATCTACCCCAATGAGTAGGGAGGTTGTTTCCGTGAAGACTTACGAAGATTAAAAGTTTCTAGCTACTTACATCTGCTACGTCTAGAGCATCCTCTTCACTAACACCATGCTCCTTCAACTCTAGCACCCGGCAACCAAATATGCGTGATGGAGTCGGGTTAAAATCATGAATTCTATTGTCCATCAGATAAAAATGTGAGTATTTGTTGTAAAGATTATTGTAATGCATACAATCTTTTAAATGCAAATAGGGAAAAATGCATCAAAATGCAATAAAGTTTGTTCTAGTTCATATTTATTGTAACGAAGATTTTTTCTCCTCAGTTTTAGTAACGGAGTTTCCAAATTTCCTATTTTGTACCAAATTTGACCGATAACCTGCTGTGGAGCGGTACACTGAAAAAGAAGACGAAAAAAAGAAACCCCCCTTTTCACAGAAAATGGAGAGATGAGTTGATCAATTTATCGGACCTTCCATCTTGATTAGCATGGTAGGTAGGCCCCAAAAAAGATGTAGCAGCATCTGATGAACCCGTTCATGAAAGGATTACAGCGAAGTGGACGATCAACTTAACATCCTTGTAAGATCAACAGGTTATCGGTCAAAATGAGTAAAAAATTTGAAACTTTGTTACATTGATTGGGAAAAAACAATCTCCGTTACACTAAATAGAAACTAAACCAAACTTTGTTGCATTTTTATGCATTTTGCATATATGTGCAGATGAATGCACATTTGGAATATCCTTGATTCACATAAATTAGAATATCAAATTCAAGCTACTTACTGTGTGTAGCACCAAAACAAAGAGCTCATGCAAGAAACAAACATAGCAATCTTACTTTTACTCCACTTCTGGTTTTCCTTCCTTATTTTCATTTAAAAATTAATAAAATATAGTATGCAAATTTTCGTTCTTGATAAATCTTCACATTATGTCCAGGTATAAAGGCTAGTCAAAACAGAAAGCTGAATTATAAATATTTCACACATGTGAATCCACTCTCAGTTTCTAATCATATATTACAAGCTACAGTCATGTCAAGAATAAGTTCAACATGTAAATGTGTGGCCCATACATTCTGAAGTTAATAAGTAGGGATGTGTAGTGGCATCGTAACATAGTTGAACCAACTCAACACAACTAAAGCACCAAATTACATACAGCAGTACTGTCTAAATCAAGATAACATAAAGGTAAATTTGCAGCAAAATATTGAGGCACTAGACTTGATTAATAGTTTCTACTCAAAATATGCACACAAAACTATATCACTGCAAGAAAAGTGAATGCTTTGAAATTTGGAACCAGCTTGATTGCTTGAATAGAAGTAGAAATCAAGCTCGACAGTTGGTGCAAGTTTCCCAAGACTTGAGAGTTTTGACAAGTGTAATTTTTTAGACACGAAAAAATGATCATATTCCAACAACATACAGTCCTAAAAGCTACTCTAATCACTCATAAAAAAATAATTACTAAACCCAACTTTCGAATTCAAGCTACTGTTCAGAAAGGGAATTTGACAGAGAAATGCACTTAAAAACAAGCTAAGGTTGGAAAACAAATACAAAAACAACTGAATTTAAAATGACTGACAGTTAAAGAAATATGGTCAAAGAAGTACTTGATAGGATCTTCATGCAATGATTCGGGATGCTTCTTATAGAACTTATTGATATAAGCATCCTCAGGGAGGCAGATGCGCTCAACTTTCTTTTCAGCACGAGGAAAGACCGCCGGTGGGGACCTACATAATTTCATTTTACATCAAAGTCCAGTAAATTACTAGTGATACATCTAATGCTCAACCTCACATCACCTTGTCCACTCTGCTTTTAGTACAACATATAATACATTTTTTTAACCAAAACTCATATAATACTACATATAGAAGTTACATACTGGAGTTAACTTGCAACTCATTGCAAAACCACCTTTAAAAGAATTCTATTGACGATAATTGTACACAGCAATACATCTGACTAATGAGCTAAAAAAATTATACCCGAAATTTAATAACTTACAAAACTTAAAGAAACAGGGTACATACTTTTCCATAGCCTTAAGCCAAACAGGCTTCACCTTGGCCAAACCATTTACTAGCTTTCTTGTTCTTGTAAGCAAGTCACCTTTTGTAAATGACATAGCTTTACTTCCGCACAACAGTTTCCAGGTGTTCAGTTTCTGCGATGAAGAAAAACAAAACAAAACATGATCTTGCACTCCCTAAAGTTTAACTGGGATTACAGAAAAAAGACGAAAGAAAAAAAGGGAATCAAAGGCAGTGGCAAGTCCAGAAATCCAAAACAGGGTATGCACTGTCTAGTATGAAACAAATATAAAAGGCAACAAAATAGAACCATTACATTTCAAAATAACAATGGATTGTCTATAAAACAACACATAATATCAAATTAAGAGTTCAAAACACATCCAAATTCCCTCGTTGAGTTTCACATTTTCGAAGTAATTTATAATATCATCATTTCTGATTTCAAAGAGAAGGATATCTTTCTTTGTATAATTAACTAAATCTTGAAAGAATGGAAGTCTACTCCTAGAGACTTAAACCTAAATCCCTTAAAACAAAACAAACATCTAAGTTATAATTTAATACTACAAAGTCTACATTATTATTCTTTCTCATAGAGGCATTATCTTGACTATGTTTGGTTCAAACTATTATCCTTCAATTCTATTGTTACATGATTACATTTTAGCTTTCAAAATTTCAATCTCTGCTGTAAAGCTATTACTTAATTAGCTACTAAGCTAGAATGAACTCATGAAGAATCATGTTACATTACACTAGTTCACCAATCACCAAATAAGACCAAACTTCAAGATTATACATTACACTAGTTCACCAATATAATGATCAATCTCCATTCATCTTCAAAACCTATCTACTTTCATTGTAGTCAAACATAAGAAGAAACAATCGGGGGTATGCTTATATAAACAGTAAACTAATTAGGTATTTCAGCAGACCTTTCTAGCATCAGATTTGGAACTACAAGATCCCTCACCTTCTAATTCCATAAACCCATCACCTCTATCCAAATTCAAACCATCACTTCCATAACCGTTATCGGTTATCGATCCTAAAGAAAATCGAATCAAAAGGGAACTTTCTAGCTACAGCAAATTGAACATTTATCACAGGGGCGAACCACATGGACGAAATTAACACAAGCAGCTGTGGTAATTTCGATTTCCAACAGCAGCAGCAACAAGGGAAACGAGGGTCTGATCGATTGAGGACGAAAACGATCAAAGAGAGGGAAGAGAGGGACGATACCTGATCGATTGAAGGAAGAACGAGATGGAGTACTTGATCGATTGAAGGAAGAAGTGAGATGGAGTCGATTACAATCTGGAGGTGACGTTCGCTGATTTAGAGGTTAGGGTACCACTTTCATTTAGATGATTTTTAGATCTAAGAGCTTTTGAAAATAAAAAAAGAAAAACACTTTGAATCAGTAAATGTCTGACCGATTCAGACAAAGTGCCCTTTAAGAATTGAAAACTAAGAGGCCGTTTACCAAACGCTTACCGGGTAAGCGCTTACCGACAAGGACATTACCCTCACTTACCTTATCGTATAACATTCTTGTCCACCAAAATTGATTGTTGGTAAGCGTCTTAAACTCGGTAAGCACATGTCGAGTAAGAGTCATTTCCCTCACTTACCGCGGGTAAGACTCTCGGTCCTTGTTATGGCTCTTACCGGGTAAGATTCTCGGTAGTTTCCATGCTCAATAGGTAAGAACCATAAGGTAAATGATACCAGTAAGCGCTTACCCGGGTAAGTATTTAGTAAACGACCCATAAAAAACAAACAAGACGTATAATAAACTAATGTCTAATTTCTAACGTTACAATTCTAATAACTATAATCAAGTAATCTGTAATCAAATAGTCAAGTACTCAAAAAATCAAAATCTCAATAGGACTATAGGAGAAATCAACAAAGCATAAACAATAATTTATTGAAAACAAAACAAAAAATCAGAAAGTAGGGGTGTCCATGGTTTGGTTCGGCTCGGTTAGTAAGAAAAAAATGTGAACCGAACCGTATGAGATGGTTACCCGGTTACCCGAACCGAAACCGAACCACAGGATGAACCGAACCGAAGTTAGTCGGTTACCCACGATTCGGTTCATGGTTACCCGAATTTATAGGAAAATATTATTTGCAATATAAAAATATTACCAAAATAGAAAATTTAAACCAATTACATAACAAATACATAAAAATAATCCAAGAAAAAGAAATTGAAATAAATTTTATTGTTTAAAAATATCCACTATTTAGTTGATGACTTTAAAAATTAAATAGTTAATATTAAATATAATATTATTAATTGTTATATATATATTGGTTCGGATTGGTTACCCGCGGATACCTATAATTTAAAACCGAAACCGACCCGTGAATACCCGGTTTTTCCGGTTTTCGGTTTTCTCGGTTTCAGATCAAACGTTTAGGCTCGGTTTCTCAGTTTTCCGGTTTTTTTAACACCCCTATCAGAAAGAACATACAAACCCTAAATTACAATTACATTACAAGTAAAAGCAGATGTAGTCTATATTACTTTACATACCAAGACCAATAGGTGAGACTCTAGAGAGTAGTAGTTGAGGGAGAGAGAAATAACAAAGAGCTGCGAGCGTCTCTATGTTGACAAGCGTTACAAAATTTGGGAGATCTGAGGCTGAGAAGTGACAGAGGGCTCTGTAAAAGTATTTAGCTTTTAGGTCTTTTAAGTTTTAACTTGGTTTTAACATTTTGGGTATTGCCATTTGGGCTCCTTGCCTTCTTGGTCTTTTGGGCTCTCTCACGTGAATAGCAGACCATCTCTAATGAAAACATTGTATTTTACACTAACCTCATTTTTTACACCATTTGTGTTTGATGAACACAAAGATATTTTGCACAACTTTGGTGTCATGTTTAGCAAAACACCATATTTGGTGTAATACTATTCATTTACACCATTGTTTTAACCAATTTTATATGAAAATAAATATACTGAGAATGTTCTGTTTGGTGTAAAAAATGGTGTTGATGGTTGAAGATGACCTAACAAATGGACTAGATAAGTGGAATGCTAAGTGAGACCAAGTGCATGCACAACATCGGCTGAGGGTATGCACCATCAGTAATTCAATATTAGTATTCATTTATGATGTACACCGAGCAATTAATAGTGAAATTGAAACACAAAAATGACTTCACTATGGAATTAGAACTTGAAATCAAATGATTGAACCTAGGGTTCCAGCAATTCGAGAAGCTGGAGGTCTAGTTGTCGTCAAACTCAAATTCACTAGAATAATCGATGCCCTTCTAACAAACAACTATCCCTTATTTAAACTACTAACCAACTCACTACCATGCTTCACCAACTTGTACCCAACAGAATAGACTTGTACTAAAGCCTACAACAGTTGACTTATTGACTATAAGACTTGGGGTATAACAATACCCGCCCCTAAACTTTCACCTTGTCCTCAAGGTGGAAAGAAAAAAAAAGGAACTGATTTTCTGTTGTAATTGAAAACCGGACTGGTAGCTTTTGTTCCAAGGAGTCTGTCAACTTCATCCTTGCACCAACATGTGGAATCCTTAACCCCCTGATGTTTAGCCAACAAATTACCTTTTCCTTCTAAAACAATACCCCAAAACAAGTAGCAAAAGATTTGCTCAGGCCACCTTAGGTAATCTTCCCAGTCGGCTTCAAGACACGATAAACCCTTCTGATTCAATTTTAAGCCACACTCGATCAAACTTGTGTCTTCCATGCCAGAAAACCTGCCAACATTATTTTCACACTCATCTCTAAAGACCCTAACTTCAATTTGATCAACCAACAGGCCTCCATTACCTTCCAAAACATGACCCAACCGTGTCACCATAGCTTTGAGAAATTTACCCAAAGATCCAAATGTGCAAAGATTCTTTATGTACTGTGTACACGTTCTTGTCCAAGTTTCACAATTTACAAACAAAGCCTTGCTTTGATATCTCGAATATCCTTTCCGTGCTTCAACCACCATGTAAAAAACAAGATACTTCTGTCTCTTTGGTAGCTCAGATACTCTCCATCTTGAATGATACTTCTCGAATTGCAATTGTCGTTCTAATACTCGGACTAATTTGAGTTTTAACAATCTTTTCAATAGACGAAGGTTAACTGTGATGGTCTCACTGTTGAATTTCCACTCGACAAAGTCGTAAGGAGACGCCGTTAGGGTCGACGGCAGCGGTGGAAATGTTAGCGACAGAGGTGACGATGGCGGTGGTAACGGCGGAGGCGGCGGCAGCGGTGGAGGTGGTGGCAGCGGCAGTTTCCAATGACCATCGTTCAACCAAACTCTTTGTATCGTCGCCAAAGTTGTGAACATGGATTTGACAAACCCATTAAAATCCCTTCTAGGTTTGGGCCAACTTGTACCAACTTGTTTGGGCTTGGGCCCCATGAACAAACTTGTTTCCTTATTTTCCTTATGAATAACGATCGATTTTTCTGTTTTGGCCTTGGGACGGCTTAATGGTGGATCATGTTGTGATGGCAGAGACACCGTCGACCATGGCTTATGTGATGGTGGAGAGTGCAGCGACGGCGGTAAGGATGGCAGATACGGCACTGGAAATGGCAGAGAGGGCGTTGACGGCAGCAGTGGATCCAGATGGCTATCAACAGACCCCACCCCTCCCCCATCTCGATCTCTTTCTTTTGTATTTCCTCCATCCTTCCCTTTTGCTATATTTCCTCCTTCCTTCCCCTGCAATTTCTTCTCCATATTGTCTCTCTCCATGGCCACACCCTGTTTTAGGGTTAGATACGGTTTACCCGAAGAACACCCGGTTATTGAGCGGAATTGACGAAGAATCATCCACTTCAGATCCTCCCATCGTCTAAAAGGTCTCATGTGATTCTCCCATCGAAACCATCGCAAGGCAACTCCTTCAAACGAACTTGCAGAGACCTCCAGT
The DNA here is from genome assembly GCA_954870635.1 of Arctium minus. Classification (NCBI taxonomy): domain Eukaryota; kingdom Viridiplantae; phylum Streptophyta; class Magnoliopsida; order Asterales; family Asteraceae; genus Arctium; species Arctium minus. The sequence goes on from OX941084.1 coordinate 52,863,713, forward strand.
TGCTCTTCGTTGTTCAAGCATTTCAAGGCAAAATACTTCTCTGCTTGTAAAATCCATCCGTCTGGATTATTGCCATTGAAAGATGGAATCACTGAATTGTTGCTTTCAATTGCCCCGGATCTACTCGATTCAGCCCTCCCTCTCTTCTTCTCTACATCCTGAATCATCCTATCGAGTTTTATCATTATCGTGTTCATCTTCTCCTTTATGGATCCCATGGTTGTCTCCAGATCCATAGGATTAGTCACGCTTCTAATCATCATCTTCCCAGAATTGAACTGCTCTGATACCATTTGATGTACACCGAGCAATTAATAGTGAAATTGAAACACAAAAATGACTTCACTATGGAATTAGAACTTGAAATCAAATGATTGAACCTAGGGTTCCAGCAATTCGAGAAGCTGGAGGTCTCCCTGCTGTCGTCAAACTCAAATTCACTAGAATAATCGATGCCCTTCTAACAAACAACTATCCCTTATTTAAACTACTAACCGACTCACTACCATGCTTCACCAACTTGTACCCAACAGAATAGACTTGTACTAAAGCCTACAACAGTTGACTTATTGACTATAAGACTCGGGGTATAACAATTTATTATTCCTTTGTTACATTAATAAACATCCATGCCTAGTATGTGTGTGCATACCCTATAACACAAACAGACTAGGTATATCCCACTCAAAAGGTTGTTTGAAACAAGGTATTGGTGACTAACAATCCACTAACATAAATCTGCAAGCCACATAGTTCTAACATGCTAGTGAAGATCAAACAACATCATTAGCTTATAAAACGAATTAGCATCATTAACCTATAAAACGTATTTATCCTGAACATCATTCGCGGTTTTGCAATCGTGGAGGTTTTAAGCTTCAGTTCTGAATTCTCATTATGTAGGACAGAGTACAGGGAAATAAGAGTTGCAAAATATTGCATTTTAACCAAAAATCTACCGTAACTATAAGGAATGTAATCAAGATTCCCAAATGTGCCCTTTCTAATAATTTATATTAATATTAACACTTCTGAATGAATGTTATCAACATAAGAGAATGGCCAATATTAACTTGAACCTGACTGAAAGTAAACTGGTGTCAAATAAATGATTTTATAGAAAACAAGTCTATAGTTGAACATAAAACAATGTCTTATGGTAATGGTAGCATCATCTTCAACCTCAAAACACAGGAACACTTTCACTGAATTTACTATACACAATAACAAGTCTTATACTCAGACCTGGTGGGAGAGAATGTTGTACGTTCATATATGTAGAAACACATAATTACACTCATCAGTCATCACTAGGCATTGAGGGCATCTTTAGGAGCTCGGAGCTCCAATTCAATCCCATGAAATTGGAATTTGAACTCAATGAGCTTCGAAACCCTAATTCCATGTATCTAACATTATAACATTACCACCCTCCCTTTGTTATGAATATATCAAAGTGGATTAGCAGGGTCGGTCCTGATGTTTCGATGCCCCGGGTGAAATGGCCAAACAATCCCCCTAATATATATAAAAAGGCAAATGAACACAGGATTTTTGCGGTTCTATTTAGACTTGACGACGATGTTAGACATTTGATGTACACCGAGCAATTAATAGTGAAATTGAAACACAAAAATGACTTCACTATGGAATTAGAACTTGAAATCAAATGATTAAACCTAGGGTTCCAGCAATTCGAGAAGCTGGAGGTCTCCCAATGGTTGTCGCCAAACTCAAATTCACTAGAATAATCGATGCCCTTCTAACAAACAACTATCCCTTATTTAAACTACTAACCGACTCACTACCATGCTTCACCAACTTGTACCCAACAGAATAGACTTGTACTAAAGCCTACAACAGTTGACTTATTGACTATAAGACTCGGGGTATAACAAAACCCGCCCCTAAACTTTCACCTTGTCCTCAAGGTGGAAAGAAAAAAAAAGGAACTGATTTTCTGTTGTAATTGAAAACCGGACTGGTAGCTTTTGTTCCAAGGAGTCTGTCAACTTCATCCTTGCACCAACATGTGGAATCCTTAACCCCCTGATGTTTAGCCAACAAATTACCTTTTCCTTCTAAAACAATACCCCAAAACAAGTAGCAAAAGATCTGCTCAGGCCACCTTAGGTAATCTTCCCAGTCGGCTTCAAGACACGATAAACCCTTCTGATTCAATTTTAAGCCACACTCGATCAAACTTGTGTCTTCCATGCCAGAAAACCTGCCAACATTATTTTCACACTCATCTCTAAAGACCCTAACTTCAATTTGATCAACCAACAGGCCTCCATTACCTTCCAAAACATGACCCAACCGTGTCACCATAGCTTTGAGAAATTTACCCAAAGATCCAAATGTGCAAAGATTCTTTATGTACTGTGTACACGTTCTTGTCCAAGTTTCACAATTTACAAACAAAGCCTTGCTTTGATATCTCGAATATCCTTTCCGTGCTTCAACCACCATGTAAAAAACAAGATACTTCTGTCTCTTTGGTAGCTCAGATACTCTCCATCTTGAATGATACTTCTCGAATTGCAATTGTCGTTCTAATACTCGGACTAATTTGAGTTTTAACAATCTTTTCAATAGACGAAGGTTAACTGTGATGGTCTCACTGTTGAATTTCCACTCGACAAAGTCGTAAGGAGACGCCGTTAGGGTCGACGGCAGCGGTGGAAATGTTAGCGACAGAGGTGACGATGGCGGTGGTAACGGCGGAGGCGGCGGCAGCGGTGGAGGTGGTGGCAGCGGCAGTTTCCAATGACCATCGTTCAACCAAACTCTTTGTATCGTCGCCAAAGTTGTGAACATGGATTTGACAAACCCATTAAAATCCCTTCTAGGTTTGGGCCAACTTGTACCAACTTGTTTGGGCTTGGGCCCCATGAACAAACTTGTTTCCTTATTTTCCTTATGAATAACGATCGATTTTTCTGTTTTGGCCTTGGGACGGCTTAATGGTGGATCATGTTGTGATGGCAGAGACACCGTCGACCATGGCTTATGTGATGGTGGAGAGTGCAGCGACGGCGGTAAGGATGGCAGATACGGCACTGGAAATGGCAGAGAGGGCGTTGACGGCAGCAGTGGATCCAGATGGCTATCAACAGACCCCACCCCTCCCCCATCTCGATCTCTTTCTTTTGTATTTCCTCCATCCTTCCCTTTTGCTATATTTCCTCCTTCCTTCCCCTGCAATTTCTTCTCCATATTGTCTCTCTCCATGGCCACACCCTGTTTTAGGGTTAGATACGGTTTACCCGAAGAACACCCGGTTATTGAGCGGAATTGACGAAGAATCATCCACTTCAGATCCTCCCATCGTCTAAAAGGTCTCATGTGATTCTCCCATCGAAACCATCGCAAGGCAACTCCTTCAAACGAACTTGCAGAGACCTCCAGTTGCTCTTCGTTGTTCAAGCATTTCAAGGCAAAATACTTCTCTGCTTGTAAAATCCATCCGTCTGGATTATTGCCATTGAAAGATGGAATCACTGAATTGTTGCTTTCAATTGCCCCGGATCTACTCGATTCAGCCCTCCCTCTCTTCTTCTCTACATCCTGAATCATCCTATCGAGTTTTATCATTATCGTGTTCATCTTCTCCTTTATGGATCCCATGGTTGTCTCCAGATCCATAGGATTAGTCACGCTTCTAATCATCATCTTCCCAGAATTGAACTGCTCTGATACCATTTGATGTACACCGAGCAATTAATAGTGAAATTGAAACACAAAAATGACTTCACTATGGAATTAGAACTTGAAATCAAATGATTGAACCTAGGGTTCCAGCAATTCGAGAAGCTGGAGGTCTCCCTGCTGTCGTCAAACTCAAATTCACTAGAATAATCGATGCCCTTCTAACAAACAACTATCCCTTATTTAAACTACTAACCGACTCACTACCATGCTTCACCAACTTGTACCCAACAGAATAGACTTGTACTAAAGCCTACAACAGTTGACTTATTGACTATAAGACTCGGGGTATAACAATTTATTATTCCTTTGTTACATTAATAAACATCCATGCCTAGTATGTGTGTGCATACCCTATAACACAAACAGACTAGGTATATCCCACTCAAAAGGTTGTTTGAAACAAGGTATTGGTGACTAACAATCCACTAACATAAATCTGCAAGCCACATAGTTCTAACATGCTAGTGAAGATCAAACAACATCATTAGCTTATAAAACGAATTAGCATCATTAACCTATAAAACGTATTTATCCTGAACATCATTCGCGGTTTTGCAATCGTGGAGGTTTTAAGCTTCAGTTCTGAATTCTCATTATGTAGGACAGAGTACAGGGAAATAAGAGTTGCAAAATATTGCATTTTAACCAAAAATCTACCGTAACTATAAGGAATGTAATCAAGATTCCCAAATGTGCCCTTTCTAATAATTTATATTAATATTAACACTTCTGAATGAATGTTATCAACATAAGAGAATGGCCAATATTAACTTGAACCTGACTGAAAGTAAACTGGTGTCAAATAAATGATTTTATAGAAAACAAGTCTATAGTTGAACATAAAACAATGTCTTATGGTAATGGTAGCATCATCTTCAACCTCAAAACACAGGAACACTTTCACTGAATTTACTATACACAATAACAAGTCTTATACTCAGACCTGGTGGGAGAGAATGTTGTACGTTCATATATGTAGAAACACATAATTACACTCATCAGTCATCACTAGGCATTGAGGGCATCTTTAGGAGCTCGGAGCTCCAATTCAATCCCATGAAATTGGAATTTGAACTCAATGAGCTTCGAAACCCTAATTCCATGTATCTAACATTATAACATTACCACCCTCCCTTTGTTATGAATATATCAAAGTGGATTAGCAGGGTCGGTCCTGATGTTTCGATGCCCCGGGTGAAATGGCCAAACAATCCCCCTAATATATATAAAAAGGCAAATGAACACAGGATTTTTGCGGTTCTATTTAGACTTGACGACGATGTTAGACATTTGATGTACACCGAGCAATTAATAGTGAAATTGAAACACAAAAATGACTTCACTATGGAATTAGAACTTGAAATCAAATGATTAAACCTAGGGTTCCAGCAATTCGAGAAGCTGGAGGTCTCCCAATGGTTGTCGCCAAACTCAAATTCACTAGAATAATCGATGCCCTTCTAACAAACAACTATCCCTTATTTAAACTACTAACCGACTCACTACCATGCTTCACCAACTTGTACCCAACAGAATAGACTTGTACTAAAGCCTACAACAGTTGACTTATTGACTATAAGACTCGGGGTATAACAAAACCCGCCCCTAAACTTTCACCTTGTCCTCAAGGTGGAAAGAAAAAAAAAGGAACTGATTTTCTGTTGTAATTGAAAACCGGACTGGTAGCTTTTGTTCCAAGGAGTCTGTCAACTTCATCCTTGCACCAACATGTGGAATCCTTAACCCCCTGATGTTTAGCCAACAAATTACCTTTTCCTTCTAAAACAATACCCCAAAACAAGTAGCAAAAGATCTGCTCAGGCCACCTTAGGTAATCTTCCCAGTCGGCTTCAAGACACGATAAACCCTTCTGATTCAATTTTAAGCCACACTCGATCAAACTTGTGTCTTCCATGCCAGAAAACCTGCCAACATTATTTTCACACTCATCTCTAAAGACCCTAACTTCAATTTGATCAACCAACAGGCCTCCATTACCTTCCAAAACATGACCCAACCGTGTCACCATAGCTTTGAGAAATTTACCCAAAGATCCAAATGTGCAAAGATTCTTTATGTACTGTGTACACGTTCTTGTCCAAGTTTCACAATTTACAAACAAAGCCTTGCTTTGATATCTCGAATATCCTTTCCGTGCTTCAACCACCATGTAAAAAACAAGATACTTCTGTCTCTTTGGTAGCTCAGATACTCTCCATCTTGAATGATACTTCTCGAATTGCAATTGTCGTTCTAATACTCGGACTAATTTGAGTTTTAACAATCTTTTCAATAGACGAAGGTTAACTGTGATGGTCTCACTGTTGAATTTCCACTCGACAAAGTCGTAAGGAGACGCCGTTAGGGTCGACGGCAGCGGTGGAAATGTTAGCGACAGAGGTGACGATGGCGGTGGTAACGGCGGAGGCGGCGGCAGCGGTGGAGGTGGTGGCAGCGGCAGTTTCCAATGACCATCGTTCAACCAAACTCTTTGTATCGTCGCCAAAGTTGTGAACATGGATTTGACAAACCCATTAAAATCCCTTCTAGGTTTGGGCCAACTTGTACCAACTTGTTTGGGCTTGGGCCCCATGAACAAACTTGTTTCCTTATTTTCCTTATGAATAACGATCGATTTTTCTGTTTTGGCCTTGGGACGGCTTAATGGTGGATCATGTTGTGATGGCAGAGACACCGTCGACCATGGCTTATGTGATGGTGGAGAGTGCAGCGACGGCGGTAAGGATGGCAGATACGGCACTGGAAATGGCAGAGAGGGCGTTGACGGCAGCAGTGGATCCAGATGGCTATCAACAGACCCCACCCCTCCCCCATCTCGATCTCTTTCTTTTGTATTTCCTCCATCCTTCCCTTTTGCTATATTTCCTCCTTCCTTCCCCTGCAATTTCTTCTCCATATTGTCTCTCTCCATGGCCACACCCTGTTTTAGGGTTAGATACGGTTTACCCGAAGAACACCCGGTTATTGAGCGGAATTGACGAAGAATCATCCACTTCAGATCCTCCCATCGTCTAAAAGGTCTCATGTGATTCTCCCATCGAAACCATCGCAAGGCAACTCCTTCAAACGAACTTGCAGAGACCTCCAGTTGCTCTTCGTTGTTCAAGCATTTCAAGGCAAAATACTTCTCTGCTTGTAAAATCCATCCATCTGGATTATTGCCATTGAAAGATGGAATCACTGAATTGTTGCTTTCAATTGCCCCGGATCTACTCGATTCAGCCCTCCCTCTCTTCTTCTCTACATCCTGAATCATCCTATCGAGTTTTATCATTATCGTGTTCATCTTCTCCTTTATGGATCCCATGGTTGTCTCCAGATCCATAGGATTAGTCACGCTTTTAATCATCATCTTCCCAGAATTGACTGCTCTGATACCATTTGATGTACACCAAGCAATTAATAGTGAAATTGAAACACAAAAATGACTTCACTATGGAATTAGAACTTGAAATCAAATGATTGAACCTAGGGTTCCAGCAATTCGAGAAGCTGGAGGTCTCCCAATGGCTGTCGCCAAACTCAAATTCACTAGAATAATCGATGCCCTTCTAACAAACAACTATCCCTTATTTAAACTACTAACCGACTCACTACCATGCTTCACCAACTTGTACCCAACAGAATAGACTTGTACTAAAGCCTACAACAGTTGACTTATTGACTATAAGACTCGGGGTATAACAACATTTAGCTAGGGTTTTTGAACAACCATCCCACATGATTTTTGATTAAACCAAACTAAACTAACTCGGTATAGCCCACTCGGAGGTGGGGTATGAAAGATGGGATGTACACAGATGTGGCCTCTACTCCAAATTTTGTGATTATGAACTTCAATTAAACCTCCATAAGCCATTCAAATGATCTAAATCATTTCCTACTGTGGTTTTAATTGTTTAGGCCAGTTTACTACATTCAGTGGGGGATTACAATTATAAAGCTCCATATACAAACAACACCAGGAGCCATCCAAGAACATATCACCATTTGGTAACCAAAAGTTCAAATGCTTCGTGATGCATTAAGCCCTAGGAACTAGGAAGACCTTCCATAGAAGCACAACACTGCAATCTTAACTTGTTGAGTAAAATAAAGCATTTATTCCCCATGATTGCAGTACTTTAGATTGATGATATCTCTTGATGAAACCTAAAAGGCTAAACCTCAAGACCAGGGTAGGGTTTATGGAGGAATGTGTAATCTATTAGAACAAACTCAACCGACTAAAAAAAACACCACATTAGTCGTCTCCAATACGAATCAATGAAACTGCAGATCCCAAACATGCACCTAACCTTTGTGCAATAAATCAGCATATTTAAAAGGAAAACCATTACTGAATAACAAAGAAATGCATCAAAATTAGGGAAAACTGAGAGTCAGATATAGCTTCATCAAACATATCATATCGGTTACCTGTGACAGAATTCCGGCGAGTTGATTTGGCGGCGACGGAACAAAAGTCCTCTATCGCTTCGTCTTGGAGACGACTATGGGATTGGAATTATTTGATTCGTTAATACAAGTTTTGACCTAGGATTTGGTTCGAAACTGACATCTAAACATGCTTAACAGCAGCAAAGTTTAATTATACATAAAATACAGTTGAAATACCTTAATCCGATGCCTCAGAAGATGGATGGATCGATGTTCTTCACTTCGCCAATCACCCCCTGCTTGAGCTCGTTTCAATTAAGAGAGCAACTTCTCCTTCAATTTCAAATCAGTAACATGGGCTCTTACAAACCGAAAACAAAATGGATAGCCCAACCCAATCACAACCCATGTCTTGAATTAGTATTTAGTAATATGGAGCCTTTTTTCTATTTGTTAATATTATCTTGTAAATTATATAAAAATATAGCTAAGAATAACGTATTTAAAAAAAATTATTTTAGTATTTAACAGATTTAAGAAGTAACATTTTAGTATTTAACAGATTTAAGAAGTAACCACTTATAATATTAAGAGTGAATTACATAAATGGTCCCTCGTGAATGCCTGAATTTCACTTTCCGTCCCTCCAGTTCTGAAAGTACATTGATAGTCCTTAAAATCGAGTTTTGGAGCCCAAATTCGTTCTTGTATCTAACGCCGTTAGTCTGGTCTCCGTTAACCCCATCATGTGCCCCTCACGTGAGGGGCATTTTGGTCTTTTCACCTACCATCTTCTTCCCCAACTATTTCCTCCACACATCAAGAACCCTAAATTCTTTGATTGAATACTAAACCCAGAAAGTTCAAACATTTATTACAAAAATATCCAAACTTAAATTACATATATTAGATTCAAACCCAAAACATGTAAAAGATTAATAAAAAGGATCAGATCTATCTATTAGATTGTGATACATAGAAAATCAAAAAATTATATCATATTCTAAAATCAAAAAATCAAAACCCTAAATCATAACTCTAAAATCAAAAGAAGGAGAAAACACAACTTTAGATCTTGATGAAAAGGAAGAAAGCAACAGTACGATTGCTTCATATGGGTTCATATTCTGATATGGTCATCGTCTTTTAGGTGGTTCAAATCTTGAAGGTGTTCACAAGAGGGGAGGGTATGTTCATATTTTGAATAGCGAACGAGTATACTATGTTCAAACATGGATCTTGATTTGCTTCGAACCAGACTTGGAAACTGAGAGTGAAACCTCCCCCCCTCTCTGTCGATGAAAACCATACCCATCTTGATCTCATATGGAACCACCTAAAATAAACCTATTAGAATCCATTTGATGTTCATCTAAAACCGAAAAAATAAGCCCATCTGGATCTCTTTCTCTTTCGATTAACACCAATGTTGTAGAAGAAACAAACCAAAAAAGCTTGTACGAACCTAGAGTTGTAGAAGAAACCATACTTGTGGATTTGAATATGGATCTGCAACCGAAGAAGGATGAGGCGATGGTCAATTTGCAGAAGAAGTAAGACGATGCAGGAGAAAATGTGAGAGTGTGGGTTAACCGGAGAAACAAAAAGGTTGTGGGTTTGCCGGATAAAGGAAGACGATGGGGTTGGGGGAGCATTTGAAGGGACAATTTTTGCAGGTTATTAACTAGGTAAATGAACAATTTTTGCAGGTTACCTAATTAATGACATTGATTTTTCTTTGATTTTTTAATTTCTTTTTTAATAAAAAGATTAATATAGATTTTATTTTTCAAAAATAAATTAAAACCAGTTTTGAAAAGACCAAAATACCCCTCATGTGAGGTGCACATTATGGGGTTAACAGAGCCCAGACTAACGGCGTTAGCGACAAGAACGATTTTGGGCTCCAAAACTCGATTTTAGGGACCACCAATGTACTTTCAGAACTGGAGGGACGAAAAGTGAAATCCAGGCATTCACGACTCGAGAGACCATTTATGTAATTCACTCTTAATATAATAAGGATATAAAATAAAAAATAAAATGATAGGAAACACAAAAATGAAAAAAAGACAAAACCATAGGATTAAAGTTGTAATTATTATAAGATCTAAAAAAACAAAAAAGGAAAAAGACAAAAAAAGTTAACTAGGGTTTTTAACTAAGGTTGGTCAGAGGGACCAAAAGTGAAACAAAATGATAACTACAATGACTAAAATTGTAATTAGTTTAAAAGAGGGATCAATCGTGATAATGAGTGAAAACCATAAGGACCAATTACTCTAATATATATATATATATATATATATATATATAGGGGTTGTTTAATTTGCAACCCTTAAAAAGGTTGCAAACCTTGCAACCCAAATCTTAACCGTCGGATTCATGATCGGCGGTTACAATAAATATGGGGCCCAATATTTTTAATTAAAAAAAATATAAAAATAAAAATAAAATAACCTTCGATCATGAATCCAACGGTTAAGATATGGGTTGCAAAATATCCTTCCATTATATATATATATATATTATATATATAGGGTCAGGTTCACGTGAGACCAAGCTGTTTCCGTGAGACCGCGTGAGACCAAACCTTAAAACATGAAACTTCACACCGAAACATTGTGAAGGTAAAAAACATTCGAACCTTCATAATGTAATCACACTATGAAGGTAAAAAAACCTAAACCAAGTTAAAAAAAAATCAAACATTCACAGATAAAATACTGTGAAGGTATATCCGAACCTTCACAGTGAAGACATATCCGAACCTTCACAGTGAAGACGTTGTGAAGGTAAAAAAAATGAACATTCATAGCGAAAAACACCGTGAACGTAACATTTACGGTGTTTTCCCTATGAAAAGTTCGATTTTTTTTACATTAACAGTTTTTTGGTGTGAAGTTTCATACTTTAAAGCTTTGTCTCACCGGTCTCACGGAAACTGTTTGGTCTCACGCGAACTTAAGTGTATATATATATATATATATATATATATATATATAGGCCATGGTTAATTTGCAACCCATGCAACCCACATCTTAACCGTTGGATCAATGATAAGCGGTTATTTTATTTTTATTTTTTTGTCTTTTTTAATTAAAAATATTAGGCCCACATCTATTGTAACCGTCGATCATGAATCTAACGGTTAAGATGTGGGTTGCATAGGTTGTAAGATTTATATGGGTTGTAAATTAAACTACCCCTATATATATATATATTCAATATAAATTATAATTTGCTCCCTTTGATTTAAGTAAAATTGAATAACTTGTCCCAGAAAAGTAAAAAGACAAAAATACCCCCCACTTAACTGAGTTTTTTTAACGGAGTTAACGACGAGGGATCATTTTCAAAGCAAAATGCATACCTAAGGGATGATCAATGTAGTTATTGAAGTTTAGGGACAATTTTCAAAGAAAACGGTAAACCAGAGGGACCAAAATTGTAGTTTACTATAACTTTTTTTTTTTTGATTTTCTGTCCATTGTTTTCCAACCCTTTCCTTTTTTATGCATTTTGTTTGTTTATGTTTGAAATACGTGGCAGCGCCGTTTGGACATGCACACCAAATGTTGAGGGGTAAATAAAATGGATCAAAATTGAAAACTGAACCGACATCGCTATACAACTCCATAGCGACACCTCGCTATACAATTGAAGACGTCTCTCACTCTCTGGTAAGCTTCTCTCTCTCACTCTCGCTACATTTACTATGTGTGCTCATGATTTCGGTGAATTCATCATGCATCTCTATAGCTCTGGCTCGCAATCTACTCACATGTTTCTGCAATTAAGCATTATGTCGTGTTCCTACAGGTGAATTTGTTTTAGTACGTGTTTGCTAACATAATTTGGTTCTGTAATGATGTATTAGAATGGTTTTTTGGTTGAATTCAGTTTGAAGTTGATAGCGTTTATCTATAGCTTGAATGATTCTGCCTTCGTCCAAGTATACAACAGAATTCTGCTAAAAATTCGAATGTCATGAAGAATTATCATTTTCGTTGTTGATGAATCATATAAAATGAGGATTGTGACGTCTCGATTTTTTATTTCTATTAGGTATAGAGATGGATGAGCATTTTTATTTATATCACTAAGATTTAATATATACATTAATATGTTTTTATTTTAATAAGATTATAAGAATGTTTAGGAATTCATGTTTTCTGTGTATTTGGCTAAGGATTTGTATAGGGTGACGAGTCTTCATCAACTGATCACTTGCGTATTCGAATTTCATTTTGGTCCTATAATTTGGATCCAGAACACAAAATATAATGGTTTTAAAATTTTGGAACGAAGGGACAACTATCTGTAGTTTAATGAAGATTTAGTAGCAATTAAAGTTTCATCTTATTTAGATAGAATATCCCCTGAATTTTTATACATCGCACAATGATAAGATTGAGACTGGATGATAGTAAGATTATGCTTGTGTATCTTCATAGACAACCGTCATGGATGCCAGCTTAATCCGAAAGAAATTTTGCAGAAGCTTTACAGAATTATTATGAAGCTATGTGACTAGAAATTGATCCCTATGACCGAAGTTATATACTCTATAACATGCAACTTATCCACACAAGTAATGGAGCATATCCATTGTATCCGAATACAGATTTTGGGAGAAGCTGTAGATATTATTGCAGGTCAATCTATTGGAGAACCGGTAACATTAAGAACTTTTCATACCGGCAGAGAATTCACAATCTGCTTTCTTATTTAAGATTGTTCAGTGTGTAAATAGGTCATATAGGTGCTTTTACCTGTTCAATTGTTTCATGGGGCTCCTTAAATTTTGATGCATTAATTTAGTGTTTTGACTTTTACAAATTGGTTATAATTCATTTATTATCTTGGGATGTCAGCTAACTTGAAAATATTGTGTTTTCTTGAATGGAGAAGGCTTAAAGTGAGATTGATTCTTCAACATGAAGTTTGGCAAGGAGTTAAAGCAACAAAAGGTGCCAGAATGGACTGAAGCCTACATGGACTATAACGGTCTTAAAAGAATATTGCAAGAAATCCAACAATTCAAACAACATGAGCGATCTCCATCACCATTGAGAACTTCACAGCAAAGGTTATCACTATACAGACCCTTTAGTGCTCTAGATGTACGAACTAGCTTTGAAGAGAGTACATGTGATGTCGAGGACCAAGTTATAGCTGTTGAAACTATGAAGCAAGATGATACTAGAGAAGTATACAGCACCAACATTCTCATGTCACCTAAAGAAGGAGGACAAAGTGAGATTACGTTTTTTCAGAAGCTGGATGAGGAGCTTAACAAGGTTAATACCTTTTATAGAGACAAGGTGGAGGAAGTGATTGAGGAAGCAGCTTCATTAAATAAGCAAATGAATGCTTTAATAGCATTGCAGATCAAGGTGGAACAACCAGATATAGATAAATGCCATATTCAGAGAAACGGCTCTATGGATAGTGGTTCAGAATCCTTGAAACTCACCTCTCCGAGTAGAGTGGAGATGTCAGGTATGTGCCCTATGAAATTATTTGTGGTAGAAAAATAAAATCTTAAAGTGACAGGATTGCCTACTGGTACCTAGGACATGCGATTAACATGAAGAGTATCAAAAGGTAACACAAAGATTGCATATGAGAACATAAGTTCTCATAACCTTTCATGACACATTATATGATGATACAAAGGTTGGGTGTAGCAAATGCAATTATTGTTTGAAGAACATCCAATCTGATGCTGATCAGGAGAATGTTCGAATTTGAGAATTTCAAGACAAGTCATAATGTTTCAATCTGAGAATTTCAAGACAAGTCTTATAATGTTTCAAATTGAGAATCTCAAGACATTTCTTATACTTGATGTACTCTGGTATATGTAGACATAGGTCTTGTAATTTCCATAGGTGCTAAAACAAGTTAGAAATTCGTACTTCATATGTCATTAGACCACGTCACTGCAAATCATTGTTGTGGTTCCTAAGACAACATTTGATGGAAAAAATCACTAAAACAACGGAAAAGGTCATGAAGCTGTACACAGAATGATTGTTATTGTGATCATACTTTATCATGATTGTTATTTTACTACATTCTAACTTCCATTCTATATTATTGGTCCATAATTGACAGGGGAAAGGCATCTGGCTGAGGAACACCAGATCGAGATGAATAATTGGAAACAGCAGAAAGAGTCTTCTGCTTATCCCAGTGGTCAGGAACTTTGAATTGAATACTATAATTCTATGTTACTCAATATGAACTTTCGATATATAAAACTGAAACCAGAGTTCTATATTGCAGAGGATAGATATATGGATTCCAAATTTGATGTAGACAGGATCAATCATTGGGGACCAGGTGAGTCTGGTTCCCCTACCAATAAGGGTGCTTCCATAAATTCTGCTGCTTGCAGAAACGGGCCAAGTTCTGATAAGTATAAATCAGATCCCTTGGATGTCCTTGACCATGTGAAGATTAACAATACTCTTGAAAGTCCAATGTCAACAATCAGAAGTGTCCTCAATGATTCAAAAGACAAGGATTTGAGTTTTACGAAAGACGAGCTAAAAGAAGCGGAAGGGCGACTGAAAGTTGTCTTCATTGAATTCTACCGCAAGCTTCATCTTCTGAAGCATTACAGGTGATAAATGAATAATGAAATATAAAATATTTATTGATGTTTGACTGTTAGATGGCGTCTGGAGTGAGTTGAACCATGACAGTTTTCTTTTTGTTCAATAATGAAACAGTTACGTAAATGTCCTTGCATTTTCGAAGATAATGAAGAAATATGAAAAGGTAAGGAAACTACTAAAATACTCGAAACCTATTATGTCTTTCTTTTTCAAACAAACAAAATGACTGCATTCTGAAGCCAGGGCCTTTCTAGAGGTATGATCATGAATGGATTGAAGTTGCTCTATGTTTCATTCTGTTGCTGTATGTACAGATTGCATTAAGAAGGGCAGCAAGGTCATACATGAAAATTGTGGATGAGTCTTACATTGGGAGCTCTGATGAGGTTTGCTCACATGTTTATTTTCCTATCCTAGCTGTAGGGTTGGATACCTGGAGTGGCCAAAAGACCCAAGGCCCAAGGTTTATATTAAAACCAAACTTGATCTAGTCAGATGCATGTGTGGTTTAGATATGGTTCTTGGGCCTTGAGCCAGTTGGTTTCCTAAGTATTGGTGTTGCAAGATTTTCCAAATAAGTTATGTGAGCATCTTTGATCTCCTAGAAAGTAACATTATAATTATTGTTTTCTTTCTTCCATGATGAGAAAGCGTACATTTAGAGATTGAGTAATGGAACAAATCAGTTAAGCTAAAGCCTCATCTGTTTCCTCTGTTCATATGGTTATATCTAAATCATCTTGATTCTGCTTTGCTGTTTATCAAAGGGGTTTGGATGACCTCCACAAGAAACCAAGATAGTAAGATGTTCTTGCGACATCCCTCATTTTGCAGCATCACAATATATCCTGTAAGATGCAGAGTACTTTTACTGGTTTATATCAGTTCTAGTAGATGAAAATGCTTTCTAGAGATTTATCAGGATATACTCGACATCCATGAAAATACTTGTGCTTTTTCTCATGCAGTCGAGCTTTTACAATGACAATATGATGCATTATATCAACAGAAACTACATACTGACAGTTGACCTTTTCCAATAAAGTATAAACCTTCAGCTAGCATTAATCTGTTGAAGCTGAAAAGTATAACCCATGGCAGGTTGCACTAACTGACATAAATAAAAGAGAATTCATTTTGAAGAGTTATTAATTTCTTTTTATATCCAACAGTTGCCTTTCACCAAACTAGCAGAGCTTGATGAAGCAGTAACTTCATTTCTAATGAGGTTGTTATCTTGATACCATTTTCTTGTTAATAGAAAGTTTACAGAAAAGGATGAAATTGTGTAACTTCTATGGTATATGTTAGAAGATGAATATGGTTGAAGAAGACGATGAATATGCTGAAGGTTTGAAACCTCGATATATTGATTGAGAGAAAACGTACAATGTGAAAAGTAAATTAATAAGTAATCTAACCTAGACTACAATATACAACATATATATACATAGACTAAATGGGCTTGGGCCCTCTATATACATTAACAGTATAGGTCTCACATATGACCACTTAAAGACATCGCCTTTTTAAGCCTAGGGTCTTGCTGACATCGCATTTGCTTTTCCGCCTCTGCATGGGAAGTTTTCTATTGGACTTCCTACATTATTATTGTCGATTGTCACATTTTTTTTCTTTCTGTTCAAGATCAAGAAGTTTGCAATTAAAATTCCATCATTATTGTTCATTGTCACAATATTGGTTTATATAATCATATTCAAGATCAGCCGTCTTTTCTCTTTAATGTTGGGAAAATAAGTTTCTTTGATAAAACATTGTCTTGTGTCAAGGTTAAAGAGTTTTTGCTAACATCTCTGTTATAACAAAATCACTTACAAGTCAAATAATATGCTCCATTAATAATAAGTGAAGAGATTTTCATACCTAACAATCCCTTAATCACATGGTAGGTCATGCTTCATAGTACTTTCTCGATTCTTTATGGTTGATATGCTCCCTCCATGGAAGATGACAAAGCTTCCAGAAGGTCTGGAGTGTTCACGAAATCTATTAGTTCTTGTAGGCTAATGTGCGATATTCTTATGGTTTAGGTTACTCTTCTCCTGGATCGAGTGGAGGGTACCTTCCTTAAGTACTTTGCAAACTCTAACCGTAGAGAAGGTATGAAATTGTTAAGGCCAAAACGGAAGAGAGAAAAGCACAGGATAACATTCTTTTCAGGTACATAAGATCAACCATCTGCACAAGCATTTATTCATTTCAATTTCTAGATATCATGATTTTTGCATTTAAGAAAAAGATGCCCTGCAAATATGTCTCTTGTAAAATTAAATATAAATTATAATGCTATGTCCTGACAACTTCAGGATTCTTTTCTGGTTGCTCGATTGCTCTCTTGATTGCCGTGATCTTACTAATACAAGCAAGGAAAGTAATGGCTAAAGAGGACCATACCATGTATATGGAAAATGTTTTCCCTCTTTACAGGTGATGCGACTTCTAGTGATTATTTATCTACAAACATATTATACCCTCTTCTGGTTTATTAAATTCTTGATTTACTTGCAGTTTATATGCATATATAGTTCTACATATGCTTTTGTATGCTGCAAATATATACTTCTGGAGGCGCTGCCGAATCAACTACCCCTTTATATTTGGTTTCAAGCAGGGAACTGAATTAAGCTACCGGGAGGTCTTTCTTATCAGCACCGGTCTTGCAGTACTCACGCTTGCCACCTTTCTAGTGCACTTGCACATGAAAGTAGATTCTGTCAACTCAGTCTATAAAAAGTATACAGAATTAGTTCCGTTGGGCTTACTCATTGTAAGACATCACACCGTCTCTTTACTTTTTGAGCGCAATGATCCCAAATCTCTAAATTTGTTTTCTTCATGCAGGTTGTTCTTGCCATCGTCTTCTGTCCTTTCAATATCTTGTACAAATCAAGTCGTTTCTTTCTTATCCGATGTGTATTCCGTTGTATTTGTGCCCCTCTCTACAAGGTATTTATGCTCCAAAAAAACTCAATACAAAATAATCCAAGTTATATCCATGTTGAAGGTCAAGAGATGTTTAGAATTTCAAAAGTTGCAATGTTGCATGACGATGGTAACTAGGCAGAATGGTAATTACAACAGGAAACATGTCATTTACAGGTTAAATCTAGAAATGGAACTTTTTTGATGGAATGTACTAGGATCTTCCATTTTTTGGAGAGTGTAATTGATTGTTGAGGTCTTTCATGTCTTAAAACGTTGTATCTTGTTCAGATATGCATTTTTTTTTCTGCAGGTTTCACTTGCCGATTTCTTCTTGGCGGATCAGCTCACTAGCCAGGTTCAGCATGATGGTCATTCTATTGGTCAGTCATATGTGCATCCTCGTTATTAATTTGCATTACATTTTGTTTGGCCTCAGGTCCAAGCCTTGAGGTGCTTAGAGTTTTACATCTGCTACTATGGTATGAGATGGTACCAGAAGGAACAGAAGTGTCACAGTCTGGATCTCTACAATGTCTTCTATATCATTGTAGCAGTTATACCATATTGGATTCGCTTCCTCCAGGTTCCTTCATACTTCTTTCTGTTTGATTAAACATCTCTTCTATCATATGCATGATGGATATGAGGATATCGTAAATAATTGTACGTTTTAACCTTCAATGCTTAAAGAGGGATGCAAATTAAGCGGTGCATGAGTGCATCCATAATAGTATTTATGCTAGTAAAATAGCAATGGGAGATTGGGTTTGTCATGTCAACTTGTGGCAAGTGTATCCAAGGGAGTCTTTTCTGTAGCGAACTGAAAAAAGGACACTTCAAACGAATCTCTTTATAGGACGTCAAAGATGTCTAAAGTCCTAATATACCACTTTATAGGACTTCAGTTTATAGGACCAAACAATTTTGTGTCTTATCTAAAAGTGTTACAATATAATGTTCAGATGTATTTTGGCATTCTAGCTAGTTTTTTAGGACACTTTTGAAGTAAAGTGTCCTATTAGCTTTTTGATAGGATACTTGAGAAGTGTCCTAAGAACACATTTTTTAATAAGACGTTTGTTTCTATAAGACACTTTTTTCAAATAATGTCATATAAAAAACTAATAGGACGTTTATTTCAAAATTGTCCTAAAAAACTTGTTATAATGCCCAAAATCGTCCTATCAACTTATTGCAACACATTTATATAAAATAAATAATTGTTTAATACTCTGAACTTAAGTCCCGCTAAGCAATCTATTAGGACACTTAAACATATTATGGCGTCCTGTAAAACCGAATTTGTTGTAGTGAGAAGTTGTGATCGTACAGAGAGTTTGGTGAGGATAGAGAAATTATATTGATTGCTTTTCTGAATAATACAAAAAGTGAGAGAGGGACAACTATTTATACAAAGGAAACTAATCAGATAACTAACTAAATATTTAAACAAACTTCTAACACCCCCTTCAAGCTGGAGGTTCTTCTGTTAATCCCATCTTCTGTATAATAGACGAATGAGCAGGCCGTGATAAAGACTTCGTACTGAGAAGTTATTGGTGTAAAATCGACAGTTATAACTCCAGCTTGCAACTGCTCTCTTACTGTCTTACATAATAGCAATCCAACTCAATGTGCTTAGTTCTCTCATGGAAGACAAGGTTGTTTGCTATATGTATGTTGGCCATGTTATCACACTTCAAAGCGATTGGAGTTATATTTTCAACTCCTAAATCTGATAGTAATCTGCTCAACCATGTAAGTTCTGCAGTTATTCTCCTCATTGATCTAAACTCAGCTTCAGCAGAAGACAAAGAAATTGTTAATTGTTTCTTTGATTTCCATGATATTGGACTCCCCCTAAAAGAAACAAAGTAACCACTGACGGATTGTCTAGAAAACGGACAAGAAGCCCAGTCTGAATCACAGTAAGCATCGAGGGAAAAATCTTCTTTATTATTAAAGAATAACCCATAAGAATCAAAAGCTTTTAGATACTTCAATATATGAATAACTGCATCCCAATGAGATCGTGAAGGATTTTGATTGAATTGGTTCAGATACTGAACGCTAAAGGCAAAGTCTGGGCGTGTTTGAACCAAAATATTAAGCTCACCAACCAATTGTCGATATTTGCTCGGATCATCCAAAGGATGTGGCATGTCAGGTATCAACTTCAAATTACAAGGTAAAGGAGTAGTAACACCTTCAGACGAGACAATTCCATATTCTTGAAGTTATTTTGTAAGATACTTCTTTTGGGTCAAGAACATAACGTCATTTCCTCGAAGAAATTCTAACCCCAGAAAATAATTGAGTTGACCCAAATCCTTGATCTTAAAAGTAGCATGCAGAAAAGTCTTAAGTCGTCAATTTCAGAGTTATTATCACCGGTCACAATAACACCATCAACATAAACTGCCACAATGGTAAAAGAGGAAGCTGTCTTTTTTAGAAACAAGGAATAATCATTTTTGGAATGTAAAAAACCCTTACTCTTCAATGCTTCTGACAGTAACTGTCGTGAGGCTTGTTTAAGGCCATATAAGGATTTTTCCAATTTGCAAACATAATTGGGATTGGAACACGACATTCCTTTTGTTCTTTTCATATACACTTCTTCATTCAAGTCTCCGTGTAAGAAAGCATTGTTGATATCCAATTGATGAATGTTCCACTGTTTCTTGACAACTAGAGCAACAATGCACTTGATTGTAGTAAATTTGACCGACAGGAGAAAAAGTTTCAAAGTAATCCTCATTGGCTCGTTGAGTGAAGCCTTGTGCTACCAACCGTGCTTTATATCTTTCAATTTACCCATCTTGCTTGAACTTGGTTTTGAAAACCCATTTACATCCGATAGCATGTTTGCCCTCAGGAAAAGGTACTAACTTCCATGTTTGATTTGCTTCTAATGCTGCAAATTCTTTTGCCATAGCCTCTTGCCAAAAAAGATTAGAAACAACTTCTTCATAAGTTTTTGGATCAGTAACAGTTATAATATGTGCAATAAAAGATTGACAAACTATTTAGAGCAATTGGATTTAAATTCTGAGTTGAAATAAAGATGTTAGTCATAGTATGATGACAAGAATCAAAGAGGAAAACAGATAAATCAGATGACACTTGATGACAAACAAAATCATAAAGATGAGCAAGAGGCTTATGAGTTCTTTCAGATCTTCGAAGAACAAGAATTGCTTCGGAATTGGGTACAACAACTGGGGGTTCATTTTGGTTGGGAGTGGTAGTGGTTTCTTAGGAGTGGCATTATGGTTAAGAGGGAATGGATCTGGAATGTGAATGGGAAGTGGCATATTAGAAGAAGCAGTAGGAATGTTTTTGAGATAGGGAAACACAAATTCACAAAATTGGACATTCCGGGAGTAAGATATTTGTTCGGTGGTTAAATGCATAACTTTGTATGCCTTTTTTTCAAAAGGATATCCCAAGAAAATATGTGGTTCGACTCTTGATTGAAATTTATGTCTATGAACAAAATTGGTGGAAACAAAACATAGACATCCAAAGGTTCTTAAATGTCGATACTCGGTTTTAATCTTGAAAAGTAGCTCAAAAGGTGAGGATTGGATTAAGAATTTTGAGGGAATTCTGTTTATAAGATAAGCCCCTGTTAAAATACTATCCCCCTAGAATGCCAAGGGTAAACCGGATTGAATCATTAAAGAACGTGCCACTTGCAACAAATGCTTATGTTTACGTTCAACTAGACCATTCTGTTGAGGGGTATAAGGACAGGATAATTGGTGAACAATGCCTTTAGATTCAAAGAAAGATTTCCCTTCCTTACTGTTGCCCAATTCCTTAGCATTATCAGATCTGATGACTTTGATGACTTTATGAAACTGTGTTTGAACAAACTGAACAAAAGATTTATTAATAGAAAACACTGAAATTTTATGACTTAACAAATTAACCCAAGTAGTTCTACTATGATCATCAACCATAGTGAGAAAGTAACGATGACCTTCATATGTTATGTTGGGGTGTGAAAAGGTCCCAAACATCTATATGTAACAAATCAAATATATCAGATGAACAAGATTTACTAATAGGAAAAGGCAATCGATGTTGTCTTGCCTTATGACACACAACACATGAATGAAACATATTATTGTCACATTTATTCAAATCAAGATTCATTTGTTTCAACTTGTACACAGGAATATGACCAAATCTCAAATGCCATGTAGAGACATTTTTGTCAAACTTGTCTATCAAAACAGAGTTAGAGAAAGACGAATTAGAAATTGAATTTCGCTTGAATTGGAGTGAGTCCAGAAGATACAAGTTTCCTGCCCTTCTACCAAGTACCAAGAGCTTCTTGGTGAGAAGGTCCTGCATATAACATTGTATATCGGTGAAAAGAACAAAACGCTAAAGTTGAGAACACAACTTAGGCACATACAAAAGATTGCAATGAAAAGAAGGTACATATAGTACATGAGTCAAGATCAAGTGATTGAATAAAGGTACTATTCCCACATATTCAACAAATAACGTGTTTCCATTAGGTAGAGACACATTACGTGGTTTAAAAAGTTTTGTGAGAAAAGAAAATATAGATGAATCACTACACATGTGATCAGACACCCCCCCCCCCCCCCCCCCCCCCCGAATCTATAATCCAAAAACTAGAAATCGAGTTAGTCAAACTTTTATATGCGCATGCTGCAAACCCACTTGTTTCTCCGGTAGATGGAAGTTCAAATTGCAAGTTAGAATCAGTATCAACTTGAGCAATTTGTGGAACAACATTTGCAGAAACATTTATAGGATCATTAATCTTGCATTGATTAAGAAACTGCATGATTTAATTGTAATCTTTACTAGTGATCTTTGTTCCATCACTTCTCCCATCAATAACAACATTTGCAATAGACTTCGTTGAATTATTGAACTTAAAATTCTCTGGAAATCCATTCAGCCTGTAACATTCTACATTCTGCCTTGACATGTCCTTTTTACTTACAATAATTGCACACAACATTCTTCCTCATCTCTAGACTCATGAACGATTTTCCACTTGCAGAAACAATTTTATTAGCCATCATAGCAACAACAATAATGTTCATCTTAAGGTGGCGTTTGGTTCGCAGATTCTGATGGAATTGGAATGTTAAATTCCATTAACCAAATTCCATTCCTTTGTTTGGTTCATTCTTTTTCATGGAAGGAATCTCTAAATTCTATCAAATTCCACAAATTAGGGAATCTAACATTCCTTAGCAACTACAAAGTATTTTGATGGAATGAAATTCCATTTTCTCATAATACCACATATGCCCTCAATCCAATATAATCATATGCTTCAATCGGTTCCTTCTCTAAACCACCGCCGATATAAACCACCGCCAACCACCATTGACCACCGCTGACCACCACCGACCATCGCCGATCACTGTCGATCTGAACCACCGTCTATCACCACTGACCACCGTTGACCACCACCGACCACCGTCGTTCTGAACCATCGCCGACCACCGTCGATCAGAACCACCGCTGACCACCACTGACCACCTCCGACCATCGACCATCGTCGTTTTGAACCACCGCCGACCACTGCCGATCTGAACCACCACCGACCACCGCCATTCTGAACCATCGCCGATCTGAACCACCACCGATCTGAACCATCGTCGTTCTGAACCACCGCCGATATGAACCACTCCCGACCACTGATAACCTCCGATCTGAACCACCGCCATCCACCACCGACCTTAACCACCACCGACCACCGTTCTGAACCACCACCGACCACTACCGTTCTGAACCACCACCGACCACCGACGTTCTGAACCACCGCCGACCACTGTCCATCTGAACCATCGTCGACCACCACTGACCACTGATGACCACCGACCACCGTCATTCTGAATCACCGCCGACCACTGTCGATCTGAACCACCACCTACCATCGCCGACCGCCGACCACCGACCACCGCCGTTCTGAACCATCGCCGATCTGAACTATCACCGTGCCGTTCTGAACCACCGCCGATCTGAACCACTCCCGACCACCGCCGACCACCGATGTGAACCACCGCTGGCCAACGCCGACCACCGCCGTTCTCAACCACACCACCGCTGTTCTCATTCACCACCGACCACCGCCGATCTGAAGCACTGCCATTTTGAACGACCACCGACCACCGACCACCGCTGATCTGAACCACCAACGGCCACCGCTGTTCTGAACCATCGCCCACCGCCGATCTGAACCACCACCGATCACCGCCGATCTGAACCACTGCCGATATGAACCACCGTCGACCATCGCCGACCATATCCGATCTGAACCACCGTTCTAAACCGCCACTTACCACCACCAATCTGAACCACCGTTACAAATAAAGTATTTTTAATGACTATTTTATTAAAACATGTTTTGTTTAGAAAAAATAAAATTATCAAAAAGGGTATTTTGGTCATTTATCAACATTTCATTCCAATTCTAAAGCTACATTATGTGAACCAAACAGACAAATTTCAATTCCTTTAACAGATTTCATTCCAATTCTCTCAACCAAACAGGTGGTCAAACCTAACAACATTCCAATTCCTTCAAAGTCAAATTCCTTTGACAAATTCCATTCCATCCAAAAACATTCTGCGAACCAAACGCCACCTTATTAGAGATGCACTTACCTCCCTTTGTTGTTCTTCTGAATCAAAATTGCATATGCTTCTGCAATCACCGGTGTAGGTTTCATATGCACAATCATTCCTTTAGTAGTAGCATAGCTAGCGATCAAACCAAAGAGAAATTGCATAAGTTGTTGTCTGTCAAGCCTTTTAATCTAGAGTTCAGCAGCAGCACAATTACAGTCTGGCATGTCATCCATTGATGCAAATTCATCTCAAGCTCTTTTGAATCTGGAGTAATAAGTAGTGATTGAATCACTTCCTTGAGACATTTGGTTCAACTCTTTCTGCAACTGAAAAATCACAACTAAGTTTGATTGTTTGTACATAAGATGCAGCTATTTCCGGATCGCCTTAGCAGAAGTGTAATAGATCAATCCTTCAGAGATCTCTGTAGTTACAACATTTAAGATCCATGTAATCACTATTGAATTACATCTCTCCCAATCTTCATAGGTTGGATCATTTTTTGCAGGTTCTTTGGTTCTTCCGGTAACAAAACCTAATTTGTTCTTGACTGATAAAGCAAGAATCTTAGCTCGCTTCCAGGCTCCAAAACACTTACCATCGAACTTCTGTGATACAATCACTGCTCCTGGATTATCATTGTCACTTGGAAACAATCAATTAGAATACGCTGAAGCATTAAGATTGCTTCCGTTCGTACCATTTCCATCAACAGATGTCGAATTAGGGCTTTGAGAACTCATGATTTCAAAGGAAAAGACAGATAGGAAAATCAAGAATAGAGATGAAGGATTAGCTTCAAAAGAAATCGCAGATTCAAAGAGGAATTAAAAAGAGATCAAGAAAAGGAAAAAAAAAATTTATAGTGCTCTGATACCATGTGATCGTACAGAGAGTTTGGTGAGGAGAGAGAAATTATATTGATTGCTTTTCTAAATAATACAAAAAGTGAGAGAGGGACAACTATTTATACAAAGGAAACTAATAAGATAGCTTAGGGGTTGTTTGGCAGTTGCTGAATGGATTGGTGCAGAATGATTAAGTGATCAGAATGATTAAGATGCTCTTATGATATAGTGCAAAATGAAATGCGGTTGTTTTTTAATTGTTCAAAATGAATTCAGGACTCTTAATGGTTAAGGGAGGGTCATGATACAAAATAATTCAAAGGATTTTGGAATGAGGCAGACATTTTTTTTTGCCAAACAAAATTTACCTTCAGAGGTTGCCACTCAATAGAACCATTAAGAGGTAAACAAACAGCCCCTGACTAAACAATATTTAAACAAACTTCTAACAGAAGTGTGGACCGGCAAAACGACTACTCTGTCTTAATTAGATGAACAATCATCTCAGGAGAGTTGTTATTCTAGATCAGAACCTGTTTGCAACTGAATATTTCTTTACCTAAGCAAAATATGTAGTAGTAATAATAAATATAACATATTTGATTGTAGGGCGTTAGGTTTGTCACCATGTGGTTTCATAAAGAGTATATATTGACAAGTTTTATGTACTTGTAGTGTGTTCGCCGATTGTTTGAAGAAAAAGAGTGGGTGCACTTATGCAATGGTTCAAGATACTTCTTGACCATTATTGCAGTAGTAGTCAGAACCGCGTTTGAACTGAAGATGGACAGAACTTGGAAGGTCTTAGCCCTTGTGAGCTCAGTCGCTGCAATTTTGTTCAACACATATTGGGATATAGTTGTCGATTGGGGTCTTTTACAAAGGAATTCAAAGAACTTGTTCCTTAGGGACAAGCTTGCAGTATCTCGCAGAAGTGTGTACTTTGTGGTGATGGTACAAAACAGTCTTAATTTTGTCAATTGTCATTTTCGCTTATTCTTATCGGTTTTCCTTTTAATATCTGCTTGTATTGTCTTGCAGGTTCTGGATGTTATACTGAGACTTACTTGGCTCCAATTAGTGTTGAAATTTAACCTGCGTTCCCTTAAAGGAACGGCCATATCAAGTTTATTTTCCTGCCTAGAAATTTTCCGCCGAGGGGTTTGGATGTTTTTCAGGTACAACTAATATTCCATTTACCAAATTTGATATATCGTGACAGTAAATTAATCTAGCTATAGTTGCAACACTTAAAGAAGTGGTTTCTATAGCATTTCCTGCGGCTCCTTTGGATAAATAACCTGAAAATGAGTTTTCAATTAGAAGCATGACTTTCTGAAGAAAAAAAATTAGCTCAAAGATTTATCTGACCTGCCCCTGGTTCTGACCTTGATTCAAAACAACTGGCTTCTGCGAAAACTAAAAAAATACACTAGAGGGTCATTTTGCAAAATGAACTTCCGGAGAAGATAATTGAGATAATTGGGCTATTTTGTTAAATGACCTGGTATAAAAGTGGCTTTTACATTCCGGGGCAGACTCATCTGAAGGTCATTGAGTTAAAATAAAAATTAGAAAGTCATCCTCTTAACTGAAAACACATTTACTATCATTTAACAAAATGACCTCCCCCTTGTCCATAGTTAACATTTAGGGATATAATCAAAGAGACACCCTGCCAAACTCCCGAAGCACTAATGCAGTGATTCAGCCCAGCCTCAAGCCTCCCCAGAGTGTTGAAATTTCAAGTGTTACCAGTACATTCGTGGTCACGATACACTAGTTTAGGCTGTAATGGTTCTTCCACAAAATCCGTCTTTCTTGTAAATGCACACCTGCACTTTATAGCAAGAGGAAACAACATGACCAATCATAATCTATGTGTACAAACGCAATTTTGACGTATAGTGATTGATGTTAGGATGGTTATCCATTAGGCTTGACAAGGTTATGGTGTCTGAGCAGGTTGGAGAACGAGCACTTGAACAACGTTGGAAAATATCGAGCATTTAAATCCGTTCCACTTCCCTTTAGTTATTATGAAGAAGATGACGACAACGACAAGGATGACTGAAATATACGCTTCTATATTCAACATAATATTCATTCCCATCACGCCATATCTGACAGTGAGCATAAGGTACAAATCTTACATCTCTGAGGGGTGTGAAACTTTTTAGAGGGTCTCCGTTATTAATCCTGTTATTCGTAAACCAGATCAAACATATCCGGTATATCTCACTCGGTGTACTATCTAAGAGGAGTATGATATACGCAGATCTTTTCTTTACCTCGATAGGCAGAGAGGCTGTTTTCGTTTTAATGCCGCATATCATCCATTGAAATGATGCATGATGCCCAGATGAGATATGTTACAAATTTATTGAGGCTTATAGTGTAGATAGAGAGGATCCAACACAATTAGTAATTGGGACAATGTTGTT
This sequence comes from Arctium minus, assembly GCA_954870635.1. NCBI lineage: Eukaryota > Viridiplantae > Streptophyta > Magnoliopsida > Asterales > Asteraceae > Arctium > Arctium minus. The sequence goes on from OX941084.1 coordinate 52,891,328, forward strand.
ATGTGCTATGTCTTGAGTTTCATAAGAAAAAAAAACCCTTCATCGAGCATCGTTTTAGCCCAGTTATGTCTTGTTATAATTATTTATATCTTATGTATTAAAAGTTGTACGTTGGGTTGATTAGACAAAACTAAAACCTAAGTTGATTTTGGGGTCATTTACCAAACTTTTTCCTGGTAAACACTTACCGTGCATCACTTACCTTACCGACCGAGAATTCTTACCCGACAAAAGGTATAGAAGGACCGATAATCTTATCCGGTAAGTGGCCAAAAGGCTCTTACCTAATAGACTCTTACCCGGTAAAATATGCTTACCACAATCCTGATGATCAATAATATTACCCGATAAGGTAAGTGAGGATGAAAATAACTCTTGCCGGTAAGCACTTGGTAGACGGTCCCTTTACTTGTATGAATGGGTTTTAAGTATATAATATTTATATAAAATACCGAGAATGTAATCATGTTTTGTTATTGAGATAATATACTAGAAAATCATAGAAGTTTATAAAATCTGTCCTATAAGTCATCCAACTTAAAAAAAAAAGTGGAAGAAACAGACGTACACAATAATTGTTGCTACTGAGGCAGGGCTGATGTATTACTGTTGCTAAAGGATTAGTCTAGGCATAGCCTAGGACACCCTTTCCATAAAAAAAAAAAGGTGGAAGAAAGGTACTTGACCTATAATTTACTGTTATTTATACCAAAACCTATCTAAAATGATCATTTTTAACTTCAATTTAGTTTTAAAATTAAGGCTCTTTAATGAAGAGTCATACAAATTCAGATTTAAAAACGTATTATTGATTTCCTTTATTTTTAAATATTAGTTTTTGTTTTGTAATTTAAATTCAAATTTAAGAAATTTAAGAATAGTATAAGAATTTACAAGGGACAATGGAGAAACGGAACATTTGAAACCGTTTTATTTAGGGGTGTTTGGGATTGCTTATTTAAAGTGTTTTTTAGCTTATTGCGGTTTGACACCGCAGATAAGCATTTTCTAGTGTTTGGATGGAAAGAAAATGAAAGTGCTTATAGCGGTGTCAAACAGCAGATAAACACTTTTTCATAAGTCACCTTGTTTTAACTTATTAGCTTATTTCAAAAGTGCTTATCACTTTTTAGGTTACTTTATATGTATAAGCAATCCCAAACACCTTTAAACAACAACTTATTAGCTTATTACATTTTGGTACCACAATAAGCTAATCCAAACACCTTTTTAAAAACTCCGGTTTGACACCGCATAAGTTGATAAGCACTTATCAATATAAGCATAAGTTGTTTTAAATAAGCAATCCCAAACACCCCCTTAATAAAAAGAGTAAATTACATCCTTGGTTCAAACGACAACATCTAGGATTTATGTTAATGCGAGAATACTTGTAAGTCTATTATTTTGTTTTAGGTTATAGTTTTAGAAGAATTGAAGGACCACTAAAAACATTTACCCCTTTTAGGAATATCGAAGGCATGCAGGGGTAAAATGGGAAAAAAAACTATAAATCACATAACGAACATACATAGCCTATGATTGTGCACATGACCCATCACAGGTTTCCATTATCATAGCATTATCACAGCAAAAAATCACGTCATTATCACAATTAAAACACATCATACGCAGTCTTGGATTTATCAAAGCATTATCACAGCAAAACAACTTCATTATCATGGCATTATCACATTTTATCGACAATGGAGACATTGGCATAAGATGTCTTTGATGATACTAGTAGCATCTATGTAACACTCGAATTTTTAGGGTAAGTATAATTTCAAGTTTAATAGGTAATTTAACCTTAAATTGGTCTTTTGGAAGTGTTATGAGTGTTGGTTGGGTTGGATATCGCTTTTGTAAAAAAAAATCAACCTTTGGTCGAAAATTTCACTGCTCACGCCCGCGCAGCCATTTGCTCGGGCCCGCAAGCATTGCTCGTGCCCACGCAGCCATTCGCTCGAGTCCGCGAGATCTGGGTAAAAAGTGGGCAGAAAGTTGCAGCCCTTAAATCCGACTTTTCCTCTTATTTCTTAATTTGTTTCTTCACCAACCTTTCTTCCCTCTCTTCCAAATTGGTCCAAACCCATTTATTTCACCAAATCAAAATCTTTAAGTGCATTTAGAAGATTGAGAGCTAGATATTCAAGCCTTGTAGGTGGAAGCTCAACATCTTCATCTTCTTCATCTTCCTCACCAAGCTTTCCACCATTGTTGACCTAGTTTTTGGGGGTTTTCCTAAAAACGAATTGCAAGTCAATCTTAACCTTCTAAACCATTATTCTTGTTAAAACCTTTCATTTTAACCTACTAGAACATCCCTTTTGATGTATCTTCCATATTTTAAAGTTTTGACCAATTTTTGGGGTATTTTGGATGATTAGGGGATTTGACTAAGGTTTCTTATGAATATGAGTTTGGGGTTACTTTTGGTACATCTCTAGGCTTTGGTTGTGACCCAGATAAAGTTTCAAGAGGTGGGTGTTGATGGATCCAAAGTCTTCACCAAAGGAAGCTCAAGATTTGGGGTAAAACCTAGATTTAGCAATCTAGCAATGTGAGTTCAAGTTGCTTTGTGAAAGCGTTGTACATGCCAAAAATGTTCTTTTTGACGTATTTATGTGTTTACTTGATAATTATAAATGTTGGATCATTTGATAGGTTTCACGTATTTGGTACATTTTGATTTATAAAACTTGTGAAATACACATACTTGGGGTTTTGGACACTTTAGTAAATATATATTGAAAGGGTATTATTTTATTAATTATTTCAAGTGTGGAGACTATTTGATGTTTATGCATTCTTAATGTCATTGAAATTATAAATCATTTGGAAGTACATGTTATTGTGTTTTAAAGTATTTTGGAGATAAAGAGCACGTTTTCGTTTGGAAAATGCCAACAATGGGTTTTGGGTTAATCATACCTTAGGGGCATAAGTTTGCATAAATGTTGGTTAATCACATTTTAGTACGTATCATGACTTTTCAATAAATGGTCAATTGAATGGTTGAGCTTATGGCTCAGTTTTTGACTCTATTGGGTCTTGGGGGCATTTGCCCGATTTTGGTAAGCTCGATGTGGAGCCTTGGGTTATGATTTTCCGTATTTCATCTTAATTGGGATTCACATGTTTTGCGTGCGTTTGTCATCCATTTTGAGTCATGTAATGTTTTAGACGGTAATGCATTGGATCCATAGGCATAAGAGTCAGTCAGTTGATTTAATTGGGAATTTTATCCCTATGGTTAACGGGCACCCGGGGTATAGATCGTGGGTGGTTGAACTCGGTATCCGTTTATTATGGCTAGACATGGGGCCTTAATTATTGGGGAACTCGTGCTATAGACCGTGGGTGGTTGAATTGATAACCTTGTGCTCTATGACACTTAAATTCTAGCAAGTAAATTCTTCTTAGACCATTGGGAGCTCGAGGTATAGATCGTCGGTGGTTGAACTCGATAACCTTGGTGCTGTAATAGAAGTAGTGAGTCCTTCTTAGACCATTGGGAGCTCGAGGTATAGATCGTGGGTGGTTAAACTGGATAACCTTGGTGTTCTGATAGAAGCTCCATAACATTATATGTGACTTACTTTGTGTTTTGCCACATTATATGGAATCGGGTCTCCCCCGTCACCGAAAGGTGGTGTTTTGGGTATTGAGTTTTAGTATCCATGTTTTCGGTGACGTTTTATATGTATGGATTTTTTATCCGTGATTTATGGGTTAAGTATTACGTCCCACCCGTGTCTTGGGTGTTTCGGGATATAGAGTTTTATCCGGGTTTTCATAAATTCGAAGTTCGATTTCTATTTACGTTTTGAGTACGTATGGATTGCATCACTTCATGAAAGAAAGTTTTGTATGGGGCGTTCATCTTTAAAAACGTGTCATTGGAAATGGGTCGTCTTCATATTTAAAGTAAATCATTTTGAAGGATCATGATTTAAGTCACACTCTTTCCTTTTAAAGATATATTTATTCATGTTGAAACTCTTGAACTCACTAGGCCTTAGCCTAACCTTTTTATTTGTCGGCATGTGCAACAGACATCGTTTGAGAATAGTTCTAGTGACACTGTGAAGAGAGGAGTGCTAGTTGTCTACTCGAGAAGTGAATAGCTTGGTGAAGTCTTCCGCATTTGTTTTGGGAAGAGCAACTTGTACTTCGGTTAAGTAACACCCGACTTCGGTTTCTATTTACGTTTTGAGTAAGTTTGGATTGCATCACTTCATGAAAGAAAGTTTTGTATGTGGCGTTCATCTTTAAAAATGTGTCATTGGAAATGGGTCGTCTTCTTATTTAAAGTAAATCATTTTGAAGGATCAGGATTTAAGTCACACTCTTTCCTTTTAAAGATATATTTATTCATGTTGAAACTCTTGAACTCACTAGACGCTAGCCTAACATTTTTATTTGTCGGCATGTGCAACAGACATCGTTTGAGAATAGTTCTAGTGACACTGTGAAGAGAGAAGTGCTAGTTGTCTGCTCGAGAAGTGAATAGCTTGGTGAAGTCTTTCGCATTTGTTTTGAGAAGAGCAACTTGTACTTGGGTTAAGTAACACATGACTTCTGTTTAGTCCTTGTATAATACTGGAGTTATAATTGTTGAGGTTAATTATAGAATTTTAATTTGAATTATATTGATTTTTGATTTGTAGGATGAAGTTTGTCATTTATTTAATGTTATATCGAAATTTTTAATTAGTTGCTATTACCAAGTTTGAGGGTGTTACAATCTAAGGGATAAAGACAATTATAAGATAACTGAAAATGGTTGATAAATACTAATTTATTTTCATTTATTCTGATTTTTATCATTGATTAATAATTTGGAGGTCCATAAGTGTTCTTGCATTTTCGTAAAACAAGAGTGTTCTCGTTTAAACTCCCGCCTGTATATATATATATATATAGGGGGCCATTCAAGGGAGAACTCAGTTATCTGTGGTAACCATGAGATCCAATCTTAACCACAAATCAGAAGATAAATTAGGAAATCAATAATTTTGGTAATTTTAATTAAAAAATTTAATTAAAGGTATTTTAGGTATTTTTGAGATCTCTTCTCTCTTCTCTTCTCTCTCCTCTCTCCAGCAAATATTATTCCGGCGAATACATGATGCCCACTGTGATACACTTTATAAACATCGAAAATACGTGATGCACACTGTGATACACTGTGTAAAGATCGAAAATTCATCGAAAATACATGATAGCACACTATGATACCCTTTTGTAAATATCAAGAATACGTTATAGCACACCATGATACACTTTGTAAAGATCGAAAAAAATTGAAAATAAGTGATACACACTGTGATACACTTTGTAAAGATCGAAAATATATGATAGTACACTATGATACCCTTTTGTAAACATAAAAAATATGTGATAGCACAATGTGATACTCTTTTGTAAAAAGAAATAAGAAAATTTAGGAATTAGGTTATATTTTAGGAATTAAACAAATTTACTAAAATATCATTTTCTATTTATTTAAAATTAATATTAATTATTCTAAATGTGTGGCTCATATTGGATCTCACAGTTACCACAAACTACCTAGTTCTCATTTGATTAAGCCCATATATATATATGGGCAGGTTCAAACGAGAAGATAATCAATTTGCGAGAAGACGAGAAGGAATATGAGCCACATAATTTATTAATTAAAAAATAGCATAAATAATTTTTTTTTAAAAATTTAGGATAATTACAATTTGAATTGGATAAATCCTTAAAAATCTCATAAAATCTTTTAAATTTATTTATTTTTTAATTTTAATAAATTCATAATATTTTTATTAAATTTATATTATTATTTTCTAGATAAAATCATAATTTTCATCAAATATCACATGTGATATCCATAACTAATTCATTATTTATTTCACCATTTTTTTCTCTATTTTTTAGATTTACGGTTTGAATCACATGTGATTAACTTCGTTTAACATGTGATATATTATTATGTTTCACATATGATCCCACTAGGTGGATTTTTGTAAATATCACATATGATAATATATGTCTGAAAATAAATGAAACATAATCACATGTGATAATATTTACATCACAAAAAAATCTATAAAATATAAATATACATAATCACATATGATTAACTAAAATATATACACTTATCACATGTGATAATATTTAAATCACAAAAAAATCTATAAATAGAAGTATACATAATCACATATGATTAACTAAAACATATACAATTATCATATGTGATAATATTTACAGCACAAAAGATCTATAAATACAAGTATACATAATCACAAATGATTAACTAAAATATATACAATTATCACATGTGATAATATGATATGTGATATGCATAAATATTCATATAATTATATCACATGTGATATTTGGTTAAAATTGTGATTTTTTTATTAAAAGTATATTTAGAAGGAAAAAAATTAATAAAAAAATTAATAAATAATTGAAATTAAAAAATAAATAAATTTAAAAGATATAATGAGAATTTTAAGGATTTATCCAATTTAAAATGATAATTATCCTAATTTCTAAAACTATTTTTTATTTATGTTTTTTTAATTAATAAATTATGTGGTTCACATTCCTTCTCGCCTTCTCGCAAATTAGTTTACTTCTCACATGATCCTCCATATATATATATATATAGAGAGAGAGAGAGGTAGGGAGGATCAAACGAGAACGATACCTATTTAAAAGAACACGAGAACGACAAATCACATACAAAATTATAAGTGATTTTACATGTGATTCCTGCGATCTTAAGTCGCCGCAAAAGTCACCCGCGTACCGTGATTTTGCACGACTTCCCCGCTAATGTAAAATCACTTATGATTTTGTATGTAATTTTCCGTTCTCGTGTTCTTTTAAATATGTACCGTTCTCGTTTGAACCCGACTCTTTCTCTCTCTCTCTCTCTCTCTCTCTCTCTCTCTCTATATATATATATATATATATATATATATATATATATATATATATATATATATATATACAGGGTTGAGATCTTTTGTTAACCTTGTATTTCTTGTTAACTATGTGAACTAATCCAAGCCATCCATCTATAGATCGGATGGTTGAGATTAAATGTAATTTTTTTTAATAAAAAAACGTTTCATTAAATACAATTGTAAGTGAACATGAATGGAAAATGGTATTTTGGGGAAAAAAACACTCAAACCTTGGAAACGCTTTAAACACATTTATTACACTAAATTAGAAACCGATGAGTACCAACATTGATTCTGTAACCGACATATTATGCAACTAATACACATTTATACCATGAACATATATGTTATCATATTATGCAACTATAATGCTTATGTTAACATATTCAATTTCTCACGATATTAACAATCATTGACTGTTAAAGATGATATCCAAATTGAAATTTGAATTATATGTTAACAAATGTGAACATATATGCATAACATGAACACATTTGTTAACATGGATGCATATGAACACTACTGTTAACGTACTTAATTTCACATATTATGAACAATTATCACCTTCTAATGTTCGTAGTTAAATTGAAGTTTAAATTAGATGAGCAGATGTGATCTAAAATTGATATTTAAATTGAACGTAATTCCAAATCATATATCGTATATGTTATCTAAAGAAATTTATGTGAATCACATCTTTTGTGATTATACTATAGTTGCATACAAACACTTACGTTAACCTCATTTTTTTCATCATGAAACAACTTGAACATATATGCATAACATGAACATATATATGTAAGCATGGTTAACTATGAACATATATGAATAACATGAACTCATACGTTAGCATAAATACATATGAACGGTTCTGTTGACATTTTTACTTAAACATTATTGAAATGATTCAAAAAAATTATGAAAAATGATAAAATTGTGAAATCGTAACCTACACAGCAATTTTGGAATTTTCATTTTTGTAACTCCCATACAATTAATTACAAAAGATTACATATCAAAATGACGTTAATACCATTTTGTATTAAATAAATAAATGAATAAAACATCAACTAACCTTGCAATCCTATTGGTTGATCAAGGTTCACATAATTAGCAAGAAATACAAGGTTAACAAATGATCCTCCCTCTCTCTCGCTTTCTCTCTCTCTCTCTCTCTCTCTCTCTCTATATATATATATATATATATATATATATATACTAGTTGGGTACCCACGCGATGCAGCGCGGGTGAATCACAATTTTAAAGCAATAACTTAGCCCTAGACCAAAATGATTGGATCCACCAAATGAATATAAAGCTCTTGGTTATTTAGGAGCTCGTATTTAATCACCCGAGAAACCTAAAACAAGGCAGAAAAAATCAAATTAGATGGAGTAAACATGGTAGAATACACAAACTTTCTATGTATAGGCTATAGCATGATAACAAATTTACCACAATGTCCACCCAAACATTAAAAGTAACAAACTCAAAAATTTCAGAACATTTACGATCAAGTGATAAGTGAACTTTAGTACCATAGTACCATCCAGGAAGAAGCGGTCACATACAATTTTACCCTAAATTCAAAAAAGGGTCGTTTACTAAACGCTTACCCAATAAGTGTTTATCGAGTCATTTACCTTAACAGATGAACATGCCAAAGGCCGAGAATCTTACCTAGTAAAAGTGATTATAAGGATGGAGGGTTTTTTATTAATACTATCAACAACTTGTACTTCATGATTCACAAGTTGTAATTCATAGTTATTTAATTTTCTTGTATAAAATGGTTATACTTTATGCTTCATTACTTGTATTTAAGCGTTTTTGATATTTAAGGTTGTACAGATAATGGTCAAATCTTAACTAAAAACTTATTTAAGGTCATATCCCTAAATGACCTGTCACTACTGTCACTTACCTTACCAGGGAAGATTTTCAACCATTAAAATGACATAGTGACCAACAAGCTTACCCACTAAGAACTAATCGGGTAAACTCTAAATCTATCTAAACAGATCCACAAACCATAAACGATTACCTTGAGCTTCATCTCATGATAGCAACCATATGAAGGCCACGTCCATGAGCTTCATCGGATGAAACATGTTTTACTCTTCTCTAATCCTCTTGACCTGCATTAATTATTCCAACCTTGTCTTATTTTCCGTACACCCCCTAATTAAGAACCTCAACATAATTTCACACTACACAAGAAAAACAAAAAAGAAACTAACAAATCATGATGCGTACAAAGTCATAGGTTTGGTTAATATGGTTCATTGTTGTAGAATTCAATAATCAATATATACAAAATTAAAATCAAAATAAGGTTAACAAAGAACCAAAATCAAAATAATGTTAACAAAAGGACTTCTAAAGCATAGAACATGTGTTTGATAAAGACTTTTAAAGCAAACCCTGTTAGCGCTTACCGGGTAAATTTGTTGCCTATAAAACCGTTCTAATGGACTAAAACATTACCCGATAAGGTAAGTGAAAGCATTGAATTTACCCGGTAAGTGTTTGGGTAAACGTCCCATAAGTCCATGCCCTTTGCAGTAGCATCAATGGTCAGTTTGGTTGTTGGCATTTATCTCTACATACATCACCTATCAATTCAAATTTAATATATTATGAGGAGAAATAACGTCAAGCAGCAAAATCTACCATCTAAAAACTTGTCGTTGGAGTCTTGTACCACTCAAATATTATATCTTGAGAAGCTTTCGGTAGCAGCTGGATAATCTGTAAATATATTACCATAACTCACAATCAACAACTAAATTCTCATATCATGTCTTCTTATAAAAACATTGATAAAATCATTTTTATCATAACATACCATGTGGTCAACTGCATATAGGCAGAGGAAGCCATGATTGATGTCTTGATTAAAGCACTTTTTGGATTCTTCATTGCCTTCACCTAAAATCAACAAAACCTTTTCCCTGATGGTGTTACAAAATCACATTATATTAGAAAACCAAAACTCCATTATTCTTTCTGCTACAAAATTACACGAAACGGTCCGATTTTACATACAAGATTGGGAGCAATAAAGTGGAGTGATAGAATGTGAACCGCCTAACATCGTTCAATGAATCACAAATCTTCAACCAATCTTTGGATTCGAGTCCTTCAATTAGACCCTGAGTTTCACAAAATCAAAATTAGCAAAATCACAAAATGGGTATTGAAGGAATCAAACGGAAAGACTCGTATTTACCTGGAACTTGACATTGGGATCTGAAATGGGGTTCAGGTTTTCAGATTCAAAATTTGAAATCTAAAATTTTAGAAGTCTGTCTGTGACTCCTTCAGAAGTCAGGCGAGACAATGCTGAGAATGTGTATTTGGGAACGTATTTGAATTTTTAAAACAAACAACAACATAAGAAGACAAGGGTTAATATCGTTTGGGCAATACTCTGAAAAGTAGCTTTGAAAACATAAAAAGAAAATTGTGCCAATAAAGATGCATTGAGAGGTTGTACATGATGCATTTTGATGTGTAATTAACAGGATTGAACCTTTTGTGCATAAAATATAGGTACTCAAAGCATGAGAAGTTATAATTAAGAGATTTTAGAAATTCTTCCATAAAATGATGGCACCTTGTGCTTTAGAGGTGGTACTTAAGAGTTTTGATGTAAATGCTTATTAATGTAGCATAGATATATGTGTGTGTGTGTGTGTTATATAATGCCTTTAGTCCTTTTTTGACGCAAATATACATCTTGACCTACTGTCGCTTTCAAACAAGTAATAATGGTACAAGTACATGATATAGATTCCACGGGGAAAGACTTGCAACAGTTTCTCAAAAGTCCGGTCCTTAAAAATCAGCCTCAGATGGCGAATTCGAAAAAATCTTTTTGGTTGATATTTGATTAGCAACTATGAAAAATCAGTTATAAAAAGAAGCAAATGGAGTAAAGTTTCATTAAGATAAAAAAAACAAGCAATCCGGTAAAAAAATATTATTGCAAACTTACATTATATCAGATTTAATATTTAAGTAACCTCTGAAAGCCTAACACATTTTCTTTTTTGAAGAAAAAAGGCTAACACATTTTCATACACTTAATTAGTTGCCAATTAATTAAGTGTAATCTTTAATGAAATATTTTATAATCTGATTTAAATAACGACAAGACTATACAAATATATCTCTTTACATTTTCACCGCTTTAAGTCTTAACTCGATTTTACACCTCAACGGTTGTCAGTCTGTCATAGTTTGTTTCTTGTTATAAAAGATATAAAAGCGTAAAACTTAAATAAAGGAGAGGGAAAATACATTAAAGAAATTGTAAACACTAAAAATTAAGGAAGGAAAACTTGTCATGCAAGTTACAACTTTCTTGGAAGAAAAACTAAAATTAAATTGCAACTAAAATTAAATTGTGATGGAATGTAAATAACAATAATTTAAAGTGAAAGAAATAAAATGCAATAAATTAAATTGCGAGAAAGTAAAGTACAAAAAATAAAATGCGAGAAAGTAAAGTACGGAAATAAATTGCAATAATATAAATGCGTAAAATAAAATATTAGAGAAAAAGGAAAAAAAGGGAAGGGAAACTTGTGCTCCAAGCAACGATTCAAACAAGTTACAATTGCATGACAACATCATTTGTATTTTAAACAATTGTTTCGGTTTCTAAACAGATTTTTGGATCCAATTATAAACCACAATTGTATAAAATCACAAATAATATGAGAACTAAAGATGAAAAGATGAAACAACTTGCAATGATTAACTTAACGAAGACTTGGAATTAATATTGGTAGCAAAAAAGATGAAGATTTTCGGCCAAATGCATGAACTTCACAAGGGCTAAAAACTCTAAACCATAAACCAAAAATGAACAAATAAATGAGAGATACTACCCATTCACCAAAGTGTGGTGAAATGGTTATGTGAAGGTGTCTTCAAACTTAAGCCTAACCATCTAATTTATAGTGTTTATCCATGGGCCATGTGCCGATAAATACTAAATAAACCAAAGTCCAAAATGAAGTTAATAAAAGCCTAAAAGTAATGTTTATTGTTTGTGATCAACCCAATTCAAGCAAAAGCCCACGACCCAAAAATCTTCAGCCCAAAATCCTTCAACTTTCTCCGTAGGAATCTGTAGCAATATGTAGGAAGTTCCATAAATGGCAAGTTTTTACTCATTTTAATCCAAACACTTCATGAAATGCTCAAAACACATACAAACTCCATTCAACAAGTAATTTAACTAAATAGAGAACAAAAGGACTCAATTGGGTGCAAAAAAAGACATTCAAAGTGTGCAAAATGTGATATACATAGGGTTAAGGAATTAACTCTATCAGTCTCCCCTGTCTTTTAAGAGCTATCTCTCGTATATATGTTCAGGTGTGGAACATTCTGTGAAAGTGTGGGTCTCATGGTATTGTGCTACCAATTCAGATCCGGTAAAAATTATATTGTACTTTATTGTCATTTATGTATAAATGTATTTTCATAATTTCTCACTAGGCTTCTAGCCTAACACTTGTTATGGTGTACATTGGTTTACAGGTCCACTAGCGATGGTTCTAGGATGGGTTGAAATGTCGACCGATGCGGTTAGGAGTACTCGAGGAGTCGGGCTGTCTTTTTTTTGGATTTTGAGAAGAGAGACATTTTTGGATGACATAGTAACACCTATTTTAATCTAGATTAAGTATGTTGTTATTATTATGTCACTTGACATTGATGTCATTGTTTGTACAAACTTCCCCTTTAATGGGTCATAATTGTTTGGGAAATTTGGAAGTTTTCTTTTACCCTTTGTCCGGAAAATTCCAAGTTTTTAATTGTTAAATTCTAGGGTGTTACATCTTCCTCCTCCTCCATGAAGATCTTGATATGTAGAAACTAAAAACCTAGTTCTAGAGTCGGTGGATTTCAAGATATAGAAGCAGAAAACATTAGAGATCTAGGATTTTTGTATGGTTGAGATGTACGTAGAAGCAGAAAACAAAATCTGGTGATGATTTGTTGCAGATATTTATGTGTGGCGATGGTGGTGTTTGGGAAGATGATGGTGGTGTGTGAGGAAGGAGATGGTGGGGCTATGGTGTAAAGGAAGGGGGAGGAGGCGGTAGTCGTGGGAGGCAGAAGGGGGTCATTTAGGTATATACCCTTAAATGAGATTTTAATTAAATTTGTGACCTCTTGACTTATTAAAGAAAAAAGTCTCCACATTCATGAGAACATCATGGAATTAGTTAAAATCTCATTTAAGTTTATATACCTATACATACCCATGAAGAAAGGGTATGTAATCGGTATATATATATATATATATATATATATATATATATATATACATTTTTAGTTTTTTAATTGAAAATAAGGAAAAAGAATAAAATGACTAATACCCTCTAGTTAACCTACTTAACATAATTATTTTAACGGAGTTAGGGCAAAGAACCAAAAAAGTTATAAAGTCCATACACAAGGTTATAATCTGTAATTATTTCAAAAAAGGATCGTGAGGCGCCATCAGACAAAGAATATAATTTACTCTAAAAATTAAATATGTTGCCTTTTAAGCGGTTTCGAAACTTATGTGTTGGGTCTGAAATATGCTAAGTTTGGATAGTGCTGCTGAGACTTGAAGAAATTACTACTTCTAGTAGTATTAGTACTGCTTGAAGGGTTAGTACTGCTAGAAGAACAGTTAGTACTGCTTGGAGAGTTAATACTGCCAGTTGGAAATTACTGCTAGCATGTTAGTACTGCTGATGATAAGAAGATACTGCTAGAAGAATTAATGCTGCTGATTTTGATAAGGATGGTTTGTTACTTGAAGCGAAAGACAAGGAGTTGAAGATAATTATGGAATGGATGCTGAAGATTAATGTTACTTTCATAATTATCTTGTAATCTGTTTTGAAAATATATAGTCTAGAAGTCTTAGATTATTGAGAAGATACGTCTTTTGTTTTAGAGAGAATTAGCCTCAAGATTCTTAGTGATCCTTTCATTAGAGAAGTTTTGAACGTCTGTTGAGTTTGTTCAACAGATTGAGGCTTTGGTTGTAATCATCAAGTTAATTCAATACAACTTGTGATTTGAAGTCATACACTATTCCATTAATTTCTTGTTAAAGTGTTATTCCGCAACTTCTTTAACAAAGTTTCTGAGTGTTTATTTAAATTCTTGTTTTGAATTTCGATCCTGACAAGTGGTATCAGAGCCTTAGGAACTCAGAAATCAATAATCATCATGGACGGATCAAACGACAGTGTTCTTGTTTCAAAGGTTCCCATGCTCAAACCTAATGAGTTTGACATGTGGAAAATCAGAATCAGGCAGTATATACTTCTTACAGACTACTCAATGTGGGACATCATTGAGAATGGTCCCTCCAATGTAGGAGAGATGGGAGCAGATGGCAAGAGACCTCCACCAAAGACTGATGGAGAAAGAAAGATGAGGCAGACTGAGATGAAAGCCTTGAGCACTGAGATGAAAGCCTTGAGCACTCTGCTCTTGGCAATTCCTAATGAATATCAACAACAGTTTTGCAATTGTGCTGATGCCAAAATCTTGTGGAATGCTTTGGAGAAGAGATTTTCAGGTACCAAAAGCACTAAGAAAAATCAGAAAGCAATTCTCAAGCAACAATATGAAAACTTTATGTCTACAAAGAATGAGTCTATGACTCAAACCTTTGATAGATTCAACAAGTTGATTGGAGAATTGGCCACTGTTGGTGTCTAGATGGACCAGGATGATGTCAACAGAAAGTTTCTAAGATCTCTTGGTGAAGAATGGATAATGTATACAGTATCCTTCAGGCAGAATGATAATCTGGAGGATAAGGAACTTGATGACCTCTACAATGATCTCAGGATGTTTAAAGTAGAGGTTGAATCAAAGAAGAAGCCATCTGGATATTCTCACAATGCTGCTCTCCTATCATCTACTACTGATTCTTCTGCTAATACAGAATTAGTTAGTGCTGCTTATGGCTCAAAACAGGATGGACCCAATGATTCTGTTTTGGAAGCTTTCCTTGCTAGCCATGCTAAATCTTCTCTAATTAATGATGATCTGGAGCAGATCAATGTTGATGATCTTGAAGAGATGGACATCAAGTGGCAAATGGCTATGCTCACCATGAGAATCAAAAGATTCATTAAAAGAACAGGAAGAAACAACTTTGCCATGAGAAGAGAAGATGGTGCTGGATTTAACAAATCCAAGGTGGAATGCTACAAGTATCATAAACTGGGGCACTTTGCAAGAGAATGCAGAGGAGGAATTTCTCAACAGCATGGGAGCAACAATCAAAAAATAAAGTCCACAAACTATAACAACAACAGGAACTCATCTCAAGCACTTGTCTCACAAGATGGAATGGGATTTGATTGGAGTGATCAAGCAGATGAGGCAATCCAGAATCAAGCATTGATGGCTGAGGTTTCAGAGTCTTCAAGCACAACAATCCCAACAGAGGTAAAATCTAAACTTTGCTCTAAAGTCTGTCTTGAAACTGTTAGAAAGTACAGGGATCACAATCAAAGCATGTGTGATGATCTTAAAAGGTTGGAGAAACATAGGAGAGAGTCTAGTTTGATCATTGTGAATTTTGAAGAACAGATCAAGGCATATCAGGCCAATGAACTTCAACATTCATATGATCACAACTATTGGAAGTGGGAGAAGAAGAAGTTAGAGATTAAGCTAGAGAAGGCTAGAGAGGAATGTGAGAAAGTTAGGAGTGAATTTGAGAAGGCCAAATTAGACATTGAGAAATTTTCCAATGCCTCTAAAGCAATGGACACTTTACTCAAATCTCAAGTTCATGATAAACTGAAGAGAGGTATAGGCTACAACAACACCCCTCCACCTTACAATAACAACTATATTTCACCCACCTCAGACCTCTTAGAAAAACAAGATAAGAAGGACTTACCTGCAGGAGACACAGAAGTAGATCCACTAGACAAAGTAGTGGTTGAGGTAGAGTCTGAAGAAGAGAACATTGAGGATAAGAATAAGGAAGACCAGAAAGAAATTCCCCTAGAAAACCATATTCTTACAAATGAAAGGGGGGGGGGGTAAACCATTTGTCAAGAGTGAGAAAGTGGAGATGTCTAAGATAAAGAAAGAGAATGTTAAGAGTGAGAAAGCTGAGACCTCTAGGAAAGAGAAGGAAAAGGTACAGGGAGTTCACTATATGCAAACTACTGTTGTAAATCCCTGTACTTGTCAACAGATCAAGCCCCATCAACATGATAAAATAAGGGGAAATCAGAGAAACAGAAATAACCAGTGGGCTCAAAAACAAGGAATTGATCTAAGCAAAATCAATAGACCAAAACCTTGTTTTACTTGTGGCAAGTTGAATCATTTAGCCAAACACTGTTATTTCAATCCTGTTAACCAAAGAATTACTTTTCAAAGACAAATACGAAATTCTGTTGGTTATAGGAAGCAATCAAGACAATCAAGGAACCACATGGCTGATAATGTGAGAACAACACCAATGAAATCTCATATTCATAATAAGTTTGCTAAAGCAAAAGAAAATACTCCAAGCAAATCAAGGAGTAACTCAAAGAAAAGGAAAGCAAACAACTTTGTCAAAATTTGGGTTCCAAAAGGCACGAAACCTGTTAGTACTGCTATCTCAAATAGTACTACTAACAAAAATAGTACTGCTGATAGCAATACTACTGCTGACCAAGTTAGTACTGCTATCTCAAATAGTACTGCTAACAGAAATAGTGATGCTGATAGCAATACTACTGCTAACCAAGTTAGTACTGCTAACAAGGATAGTACTGCTACCAGTGCTAATACTGTCAAGCCTATAATTATTACAAAGTATTCCAGCCATGAGATTCCTAATTTTGATCATCTCATCAAGACCAAGCTTTCTGAGCATGAGTATGTTGATGAGAAAGGGCAACCCAAGACCATTTTGGCTTGGGTTCCCTCAAGACACTAACTGTTTTATCTTATGTGCAGAGCAATCAACAACTCAAGAGGAAGAGCATTTGGCATGTAGATAGTGGTTTCTCTAGGCACATGACAGGTAACATGGACTGCCTTCAAATTTTCAAAAGGTTTGATGGAGGACGTGTTGCTTTTGGTGACAATCCAGTAGGAGGTAAGATAAGTGGTAAAGGTATGGTTTCAAAAGGTAAGATGACTTTTGAAGATGTTTACTATGTTGAGCAATTGAGATACAACCTGTTAAGTGTATCACAGGTTTGTGACAAGAAACATAGTATATTATTTAGTGATTTCGAATGTATTATCCTTGCTCCAGGATTCAAGGTAGTTGATGAAAATATGATACTACTTAGAACTCCTAGAAAGGATAATGTTTATTGTTTGGACTTAGAGAGTGTTTCATCTGATTCATCACTAAACTGTCTGTTTTCAAAAGCTTCTTTAGATGAATTATCTCTTTGGCACAGAAGGATGTGTCACATGAATTTTAAAACTATGAACAAACTTGTGAAAAACAACCTTGTAAGAGGTTTGCCTCAAAAAGTGTTTTCACGTGATGATCACTGTGTTGCATGTCTTAAAGGCAAGCAGCACAAAACTTCTCATAAGTCCAAAGAAATAAACACAATCTCTTCACCCCTTCAGTTATTGCATATGGATCTTTTTGGTCCTACAAATGTGATGAGTATTGGTAAGAAATCCTATTGCTTAGTCATTGTTGATGACTTCTCTAGATTTACTTGGGTATATTTTCTGAGGACTAAGGATATATAAGATAAATGGATTGATCAAATCCTTTGTCCTTAGGATTGAAAACCAAACAAATCTAAGAGTTAAAGTCATCAGATCTGATAATGGAACTGAGTTTAAAAACAGTGACTTAAACAGCTTTTGTGAGACTAAAGGTATTGAGAGACAATTCAGTGCTCCTAGGACTCCTCAACAGAATGGTGTTGCTGAGAGGAGAAATAAGACATTGATTGAGGCTGCTAGATCTCTGTTGGCAGATTCAAAGCTACCCATTACTTTTTGGGCAGAAGCAGTTAATACTGCTTGTTATGTCCAAAACAGAGTTCTAGTAGTCAAATCCCAAGGAAAGACACCTTATGAACTTTTCAAAAAGAAGAAACCTTTTATTGGATTTTTCAAACCTTTTCGGCGTCCTTGCACAATTCTCAACACCAAATCTTATTTAGGCAAGTTTGAAAGCAAAGCTGAGGATGGATTTCTTGTTGGATACTCCTCACAGAGCAAGGCATACAGAGTATTCAACAGTTCTTCCAGGATTATAGAGGAAAGTGACAATATCAAATGCAATGAGAACACACCAAATCAAATTGGTACAAGTCCTGATTAGCTGTTTGACATTGATTCACTAACTAATTCTTTGGGTTTTAGTAATGAGAAAATTGCAGGAACAAGTTCAGAAAAGGTACAAGAACAGAGACAAAAGTTTGTGCTGTTCCCTATACCTAAAGTTGATCCTGTTGAATTTTGTCAACAAGAAAAAAAAGATGATTCAGAAACAGATGATTTTGAACTAGAACAGGATGAAGATGATAAAGGTGATGAAAAGGATAAAGGTGAAAAAGAGGATGCTCATCCTCCAGGTTCAGGAAACACAGGTCCTGAAATGCCCACATTGTCAGAGGATGATACTGATGATGAAAATTCTTCAGTTTTTGGTGGAAACACTCCTGAAGAGAATGACTCCAATCTTGATGCAAATATTAATGAGGAGGCTGTCAATCAAACAAGAACTCAGAAGAATCATCCTCCTCAGTTGGTGATTGGTGATATCAATTCTCCCATAATCACAAGGCATCAAAGTAAGTTAGGATGATTGAAAGACTTACAGTCAGGTTTGTTGTATTGTTTTCTATCCCAGATTAAACCCAAGAAGGCTTATGATGCAATGAAAGACCCAAACTGGATAGAAGCAATGTAAGAGGAGTTGCTGCAGTTTGTGCTGCAAAATGTGTGGGATCTGGTTGACCTTCCACAAGGACACAGGGCAATTGGAACTAAATGGATTTTCAGGAATAAGAAAGATGAGAGAGGGATAGTGATAAAGAATAAGGCCAGACTTGTGGCACAAGGGTACACACAAGAAGAGGGGATAGACTATGAAGAAGTGTTTGCACCAATAGCCAGAATTGAGGCAATTAGGCTGTTTCTAGCCTATGCTTCTTTCATGAAGTTCAGAGTATATCAGATGGATGTCAAGAGTGCATTCCTATATGGGAAAATTGATGAAGTGTATGTTTGTCAGCCTCCAGGGTTTGAGAATCCTAACTTTCCTGACAAAGTATACAAATTAAAGAAGGCACTCTATGGGCTACATCAAGCACCAAGAGCATGGTATGACACTCTGTCTACCTATCTCTTGGAAAATGATTTTGAAAGGGGAATCATTGACAAGACCCTTTTCATTCAAAGGAAGAAGAAGGACATCCTGCTTGTACAAATCTATGTGGATGATATCATCTTTGGATCCACAACAGGTCATATGTGCAAGAAGTTTGAGGAGTTGATGCACAAAAGATTCAAGATGAGCTCTATGGGTGAACTCACATTCTTCCTTGGGCTACAGGTTAAACAGAAGAAAGATGACATTTTCATAAGTCAATCCAAGTATGTGCAGTATATACTTACAAAGTTTGGATTTTCAGAAGCAATGCCTGCAAGCACACCTATGGAAACACACAAACAGATCACTGTAGATCTTGAGGGGGAGGATGTGGATGTTCATCATTATAGATCCATGATAGGCTCCCTCATGTATCTAACAACTTCAAGACCAGACATTATGTTTGTTGTATGTGTGTGTGCCAGATTTCAAGTGAGGCCTAAGCAATCTCACTTTCAAGCAGTAAAAAGGATCTTCAGATATCTCAAAGGACAACCTAGGTTGGGTCTTTGGTATCCTCATGACTCACCATTTGATCTGCTTGCATATTCTGATAGTGATTTGGGTGGTGCAAACTTGAATAGAAAGTCTACATCAGGAGGATGTCAGTTTTTGGGTGCAAGGCTAGTTTCATGGCAATGTAAAAAGCAAACCACAGTGTTCACCTCTACAACAGAAGCAGAGTATATAGCTGCTGCAAGCTGTTGCTCACAAGTGCTATAGATTCAGAATCAGATGTTGGACTATGGTATTACTTTTCTTCATACTCCCATCTTCATTGATAATAACAATAGTGCTATAAGCATTGTTCATAATCCAATAAAGCACTCAAAAACCAAGCATATAGAAATCAGGTACCATTTTATTAGAGATTGCAATGAAAAGAAGTTAATCCAGGTTTTGAAAGTACACACTAGCAACCAATTTGCTGATCTATTCACCAAAGCTTTTGATGTGGGTAGATTCACATTCTTGGTCACAAGTGTGGGCATGATAAACACTGAATAAGCCTCTTTTGATTTTTTTTCATGTACCATTTCTGTATAGATTCTTCAATGTTTACTTTCTCATATTTCATTGTGCATGGTGCTGCTAACCATTTGTGTTTAAGTGTTTCAGATTGCTTTGCTGAATAGATACTTGGTACTTTTGGTTAAGTTAATATTGCTCTCACTATTACTCTTGCTGACAGTTTAAATATGCTTAAGTATGGTTACTACTACTAGGTGGTTTATACTGCCAGTGCAAAGTTACTACTGCTTGCCTTATTTCTACTGCCAAACAGTGTTAATACTGCTAGTATGTGTTAATACTGCTGGTATGTGTTACTACTGCTGATATGGGTTAATATTGCGGATATGTGTTAATGCTGCTAAGGTACTTAGTACTGCTTTTAACTGAATCCCTTACCCTATAAATACCCTCTCTGACCGTCAAAAACCCTAACGGCTCTTTGAATTTCCATTGAGTTTTCATCCTCTTTCTCTCTCTAGAATTCTTGATTACCAGTGTGTAAACCCTAGTTTTGATTCGAACCCTAGACTCAATCAGAAAGATGGCAGCACTTGATTTCTTTGATGACCACAATGAGCTTGCAATGTTACAAAAACCCAAATAAGCTGAGGGTTTTCATGAAATTGTGGATTTCTTAACAACATCACATATTGCATATGCGCTAACTGTAAATCCTACCATCTCTGTGGAACATATGCGACAGTTCTGGGCAAATGCATCCATTCAGACTGTTGATGGCAATCAGTTCATTCAATCAAGGGTCTGTGATAAACCTATCACAATCACAGAAGGCTGCATACGTACTCATCTTCATCTAGATGATGCCTCAGGTATTTCTACTCTCTCAAAGGAAGATCTATTTAAAGAAATTGGTAGAATGGGGTATGAAGGTCCTACTGAGGTTTACAAGTTTTACAAAAGCAAATTTTCACCTCAGTGGAGATTCTTTGTTCATACTCTTCAACACTGTCTATCTAGCAAGACAACTGGATGGAGTGAGTTTAGCAATACAATAGCTTATGCTCTTGTATGCTTAGCTACCTCTAGAAAGTTCAATTTTTCCCAAATGATTTTAAATGATTTGCTGTCAAACTTGGATACCAAAACCAAAACCAAAACCAAAACCAAAACCAAAACCAAAACCAAAACCAAAACCAAAAGATTTTATATGTATCCAAGGTTTGTACAAGAGGTACTAAACATGGAATTGACGGATTTACCCTCTTTTGAAGAGGTGTATGTACCTAGACCTCCCAAAGGGAAGGTATTTTCCAATATGAGAAGGCCTAGTAAGGACTTTTCTGGAAAAGACACTCCATTGTTCTCTACAATGATGGTTGTGTCCCACCCACATGGTGAGGCATCAGGGTCACAGCCCATATCTGACCAACCCACTGATGACCTACCCACACCATTCACTTCAAATGTTCTTCCCCAGATCCTTGTTGATAAGCCAATTCCCCCAATCACTCAAAAATATACAAAGAAAAAGGTACAGAAGGTTCCTTCCCTTCATGTATCTACACCCCAAAAGCCTACAAGCCCTCTGATGAAGCATTCTCCATCAGAGAATATCCAAAGGGAATCCACAGGGGTGTCTCCCAACCCCGAGAAGGTGCTCTCTCAGGAGAAGGATGAACATGTGGGCAGCAAGGCTCACACTACTGATTCTGCACAAGGTGTGGGTCAGGACAGTGTGAACATGGCTAAGACCTTCCCCACGACAACTTTGGATGAGAAATCATCTAAGGGGCCCAGGTGCCAAGAAACCAAGGGGGTAGTAGGTGCTTCTGCTAGGCAGAAGGCCTCTACTAAAAGATCCCATTATCCTTCACGGGTGGTAAACACACCTAAAGGAGGTGAGGACAAATATAACTATGACGAATTGATGGATACCATTGGCAATGTGAACTTGGATGTACTCAATCAGGGTTTGGAGATAAAGGCGTTGGAAAAGGTGATCATTTCTCAACAGGGGCAGATAGACAAACTCAAGAAGATGGTGCTTAATTTGGTGCACAAAAAGAAGAGAAAGCAATTTGTCTTGAAGAAAAGGGGAAGTGCTCATGATGCTTCCAAAAAGGGGGAGAATCAAGAAGCTGAAGTTGAGAAGGAGAGTTCAGTTGGTATGGAATTTCAATTTGAGGGGGAGATTGGTGGTGAAGCTGAAAAGAATGTTGAGGTAAATAAGAAGGATCAAGGTGTGAAAGAAGCAGAAACAGTAGTGAAAGAAGCAGTAACTCATCCAGCAGTAGAAACTGAAGAAGCAGCAATAACTACTGAACCAGAAGTAGAAACTGCTAAAGCAGTAGAAACAAAGAAAGCAGCAGCAGAAACAGGAATGTCTATGGAAGAAATTGAGATTGCAGAGACTTTGGTTAAGGCAAAGAATGACACTCCTAAGGCTACGCAAAAGGCTAAGGGAGTGGTGATTAAAGAAGGAGGCTCAGAGAAGAGAAAGAAAGAGATCAGTGTGACAGAGGCCAAGAAGAAAGGGAAAGAAAAGATGGTTGAGCCTGTGAAACCATTAAAGAAGCAGAAGCAAATGGAATTGGATACAGAATTGGCCAAGAAAATGCAAGAAGAGTTAACTACAGAAGCTCTTTCTTTGAAAGTAGCAAAAAGGTTGAATGCACAGTTTGAGAAGGAGTTTGAAAAGGAGGATGAGATCCAAAAGGCCAAAGACAGAAAGCTTGCAATGGATTTGGCAACAAGGCTTAATAAAGAATACCAGAAGAGTTTGAAGACTGCTGCAAAGAGGGTTACAATGAAAGCAACTAGATAAAGGCAACCTTCAAAGAAATCAACAAGACAAAGACAACCTTCAAAGACCTTTCTAGCTACACAGGAAAGAAGAAAGATGAAAAACTTCTTGAAAGGATCTGTTGGAGTTCCTGAAGGGATGTTTACTAAAATGTCTTTTAGCAGGATAGAAGATTTGTACAAAAAGGAGATGGCCAAGTTGCAAGGAGATTTCAATCAGAGAGTTGAATTTGAAAGAAAGATGAAAGAAAGACATGATCTAAACATTCAACAGCCTTTTCCTGACAGTGAAGAAGGCACCCCTACTAAAGAAAAGGTAGAAGTTAAGAAGGAAGAGACTCTAGCTCAGAAGATTGGAGCTGTCAAGAGAATGAAGTCAATTGCTACAAAGACAAAGGCAAAAAGGCCAAGAACCGAGGAAGGTGAGAAAGAGCAGGGCAGTGAAAGAATGGAAGTTGAATCATCAAGAACTACAGATGCACCTTCTGTGCCTGCTACTCCAGTCAGTTCCATGCTTCCAAAGATTATCTTTTTGGATGTATGTGTGGAGAAAGACAAGCACTTTCTCAGGATCAAAAGAGCAAATAACAGATTTGAGATCTATACAAGTTTTCATCAGTTCATACAAAAGTGCTCAAGAAGTGACTTGGAAGAAATGTATTCTGTTGGAATGAAGTTGTATGAAGACATGATTCAGCAAGGAGATCAGGATGATACAAGGTTGATCATGGAATGGATATGTCTTATGTTTGAACCTGACAGAATACAACTTGAAAAGCAGAATGTGTTGAGATGGCGTTTGCTTAAGCAATGTGGAGTTTATGTTGTGTTTATGTCAAAGGCAAAGATAGAGTATTATCTGGTGGAAAAGCAGTATAAGCATGATGTGATCAGATTGAATGGTATGCTGCAATTAAAGCTGAGCGGTGGAAGAGGATCAGAAATGGAGAAGGATCTAATCCAGTTACTCAAAGAGCAGAATCCACAAGTGCAGCATAAACCACAAGAGCAGCAGAATCAAGCAGAGGATGTTGAAACTCAAGAGCAGAGTCAAGAGCAATCAAGTCAACAACCTCCAGAACAGCAAAGTCAATCTGATGAGCAGTTTGATTTGTATTTAACAGTGACAGATGAAGAACCATTGAAAATTGATCCTATCTCAGTAAAAGCTCCAGAAATCATTCATTGGGATACTGTGGTGGATAAAGGCACAAAATTCTATAGGATCAAGAGAATGGATGGCAAGTATGAGGTCTATTCAACATGGGATAAGATCATCAGAAGTTGTACCAGATCTGATTTGGAAGACATGTACAGGGTTGGATTGAAATCGTATGGTGACTTGTTGAGATGAGCAAGGATGAGCTTAACAAAGATGGCTCTGAAGTTTTTGTGTATGATGTTTGACCCTGATAAAGTTGAATATCTTATCAAAGACTTGCTTCACAGAGAAGGATTTAACAACATTGATCATTGGATGCTTGTTTAAAAATCTGGAGTATATGTCATAACTATTGACAACAGCTTTCATGAGTACTATCTGGTTGATAAGGTGTATGATCACAACAGAGAAAAGTTGCAGGGGATGCTGAATGCTAAGTTGGTTTGCACTAAAGGTTCAGAGATGGCAAGAATTGTGATTAGAAGAACAATCAATCAATGTGCAGGATTGGATCCTGATCTGGGAAGTTAAGCATTAATTTTGAAAGCATCATGAAGACCTTATTCTGAAGAACTTAACTTCTTGATTTCAAAAGTTAAGTTAGGGGGAGATTGTTGGGTCTGAAATATGCTAAGTTTGGATAGTGCTGCTGAGACTTGAAGAAATTACTACTGCTAGGGTTAGTACTGCTAGAAGAACAGTTAGTACTGCTTGGAGAGTTAATACTGCCAGTTGGAAATTACTGCTAGCATGTTAGTACTGCTGATGATAAGAAGATACTGCTAGAAGAATTAATGTTGCTGATTTTGATAAGGATGGTTTGTTACTTGAAGCGAAAGACAAGGAGTTGAAGATAATTATGGAATGGATGCTGAAGATTAATGTTACTTTCATAATTATCTTGTAATCTGTTTTGAAAATATATAGTCTAGAAGTCTTAGATTATTGGGAAGATACGTCTTTTGTTTTATAGAGAATTAGCCTCAAGATTCTTAGTGATCCTTTCATTAGAGAAGTTTTGAACGTCTGTTGAGCCTGTTCAACAGATTGAGGCTTTGGTTGTAATCATCAAGTTAATTCAATACAACTTGTGATTTGAATTCATACACTGTTCCATTAATTTCTTGTTAAAGTGTTATTCCGCAACTTCTTTAAGAAAGTTTCTGAGTGTTTATTTAAATTCTTGTTTTGAATTTCGATCCTGGCATTATGAATTAGTGAGGTTATTTGGATCAAGTTACTGGGGTTTGGCATATCACTTCTCCACCATAATCTTTGTGCAAGTCGTATGTGGTGAGAGTTGCACATACAATAGGAGACCTCAATTGAATATGGGGTCACTCACTGAATTATCCAAACTTTTATTCTAGTTAATCGAGTTGTTTACTAAATGCTTATTACCTTTTGTCTGGTAAATAATGCTTACAAGATAAGAGATAATATTGTTTACCAACATCTTTTGAAACAATAAATGTTACAGACCGAGATGATGACACAGTACCAACACGTAAAAGACTTGCTTACTTGGTCAAAACATCTTACCTGATCAAAACTTGCCCGATTTTTTAGTAAAGGCCCCTAAGGCCCTAACCCATGATACACATAGAACACATAAGAAAATGAGAATATAGTCCCTAGTGTTGGGATTACAGTTCATGAATCCGTTAATACCTTATAAAAGAGAGAATATTGATGTAAATATATACAAATTCAAATACAAATTACCTTGGACGATTGTCCAATGACAACGACTCATGGTGGGACTAGTGTTATGATGGTAATGAGGCATGAGCGTGGTGAGGACCAGGGCTACGAGGAACAGGCACGAGTACAATTTATGTGCTCCATTTCATATACTCATATTTTCGTCATCCAAAAACCCAAACTGTAACCAAATAACCCAAAATCAATCCCTCGAATAAGTTTTATGTAATATTGCAAAATTTATTCATTTGCACCCATTTGATGTCATATTGTGCCATACACTTATTTGTTAGGAAACATTTAATACTTTTGGATTCTAATCTCTTGTATTTTGTTCCTTTACGCTGTGTTCTCGAAACTCATTTAACAAAGGAAAGGAAAGGAAAGGAAAGGAGAGGAAAGTGAAAAAAACTCATGTTCTCGAAACTTTTTTAGGAGAGAAAGGAAAGGAAACGGAAGGAAAGAATGGATAACTTTCCTCCCAAACCTTTCCTCCCAAATGTGGGAGGAAAGGGAAGGAAAAGAAAGAAAAAAAATTAAAACCATTTAAAAAAAATTACTGAAATTATTAAAATTACAAAACTACCCAATCTTTCATTATAAGAATATATTTTTACAAGGGTATATTTGTAAAATTGACATCTTTCCTTTCCTTTCTCTCCTGTTCAAGAACATGAAAAATTATTTCCTTTCCTTTCCTTTACTTCCTTTTCCTTCCATTTCGAGAACACAAATGAAAAAATTATTTTCCTTTCATTTCTCTTCTCTCCCTTTCTTTTCCATCCATTTCTTTCCATCCATTTCTTTTCTTTTCTTTTCTTTCCATCCATTTCTTTTCTTTTGGATTCTAATTGCTTGTATTTAATACACTTATTCGTTAATAAAAGATTCAACAGATAATTCTTTAAATTGGTTTTGTGTGTGGGCACTCTAGTGCTTCGAGTTCTACGAACCCTCTGTCATCCATTGCAGCAGAGCCCTTTCATGTTGTATTTTATTCAAGTGATTACGTATAACCTCATTTTTTAATCATTGTCGGCTTTTGCCTTAGGGGTTGTTTGTTTACGTCTTAATAATTTCATTAAGAGGCAACCTCTGAATCACTAAGAGGTGGATCTTGTTTGGCAAAAAAAAAGTTTGCCTCTTAATGGTTCCAAAACCCTTTGAATGATTTTGTATCTTGGACGTAGGGACGTTCATCGGTTGACATCCAATGGATGTGAGGGGAATCGAACCGATCCAATCATCCATTGGATGTTGGATTTTCCTAACTGAACCGATCCAATCATCCATTGGATGTTGGATTTTTCCAATCCAATAGATGATTGAATCGGTTCGGTTCCATCCATTGGATGTTTTTATTGAATATCCATTGGATATTCTTATTGGATATCCATTGGATCAGATTGGATCCATCCGACATCCAATGGATGATCAAATCGGATCCATCCAACGTGTTAATTTAATGCAATGTTCTAATTAATTACTTTTAGTTTGTGTTAAAACCAACATAAGTGAGACTAAAAATTCAAAAACCAACACAAAACAAATTTAGATTTAAGCAAATTGCAAAAAAAATAATTGGATGATAGTTGGATGAAAAATTAGATGGGTAATTGGATGTTGGTCGGTTCGGTTCGGTCGGTTTTGGACTGCCATCCAAGAACCGACCGATCCAAATTGGATGTTGAGATTTTCAATCCGATCCAATCCAATTATGGTCGGTCGGTTCTAATTGGATCGGTCGGTTCCAATTGGATCGGTTGAATTTCTGCACACCCCTGTTGGACGTCCCTTAACCATTCAACCCCCTGATTTTATTCTAAACAATTACCAAACAACCATATTTCATTTTGCATTATATCATAAGAGTTTCTTAATCATTCTGACCACTTAATCATTCTACACCAAACCATTCATCAATTGCCAAACAGCCTCTTAGACAACTAAGGTTATTTTCTAAGACCTACAAAAAAACCCGTGCTTAATTTATGTAATTAATATATTAATTAAAATGTATTATAATTATAAATTTATTTTAACCTTGAAACAGCCCTGAATGTTACTTATTTATTGCATGAAAAATCATAGAACAAATAACTGAATAAGTTACATGTTAATGTAAATAAGCATTTAAAATTAATAGGTAGAGGACCAACCAATAATAAATAAAAATGATTAATTACTCTTAACTATTTCTTCCAAAAAACCAACAGTTTACCAATTTAAAAGTTGAAAAAGTTGATCTAAAAGATAATTAGGCTTGTTTGATTTGCGAAATTTGGTACGGTTTTGGAGAGATTTGGAATCAATTTTTATTTTCATTTTGTGTTTGGTTCGAAGGAAAGTTTGAATTTGAATCCTATGATTTCAGTGAAATCTCATAATCGATGTATATAGAAATTATATGAAGATGATTGTCATTGCAAATTTAAATCCCATGATTTCCATCGTATCTCTACCTCGTCCTTTTTCATCAAATCTGCCATAATCCCTTCATCGCGTCCACATCTTATCGAAACAAACAAATTATTTATCAAAAAATTAAATTTCATTCAAAATACTACAAGCCAAACAAGATTTATAAAATAAATGAATTCATTCGGATCAAAAACTCGATAGAGATTCAAGGGGGGGTTGTGTTATGCATGGACACAATCCTAAAGGATGAGATCGAAGAGGAAAGCCAAACCCTTCTCTTCATTTTATTGATGGGTTGGAGGGTGATTTGGCTTACGATAAATGCATTTGTTTATGATTCAGGCGCTTCAATAGACAATCAGTTATCAATCTAGTTCGTTTGTTCGGACAAATTTGTTTAATATTTTTTTCAAGTTCAGTGAAGACAACCCTTCTGGAACAATGTGGTTCTCTTAAGAGTGAAAGTGGAATGAACTAGAATGGCCTTTTTAGGCCCAATTCTATCTAATTTTTATTCCAAATAATATAAACCAAACACACTAAGGTGCCGTTTGTTTTTTAAGAGATCTAAAGTCTGAAGTCTTATTTTAGTTATAATTAATAAGAGGTGGTGTGTAAAAAGGTCTGAACGATTCAGACTTAAGAGTCATTAAGAGGTTTTTAAAAAAAAACAAACGACCCCTAAATATTTCAAATCCTCTTAATTTCAAATCATTCTACAAAATCGAAATCCTTCAAAATATTCCATCAAAAAATTGGACCTTTTTTATTTGACGAAATGTTCTTAAGAAATTTAGATCTCATGAAATGATTTAAAATTAGAGGAATTCAAAATCAGAAGGATTTGAAATCGAAATTCTGGGTCATATTAATATCTATAATCATCAAGAAGTTAACTATTGCCAATGGCGTGTAGCTCAGTTGGTTAAGGGGCGAGGAGATGTTTGCTCCAATAGGCCGTTGGTCTCGGGTTCGATCTCAGACCCCCTCGCAATTGCCTTGCCGCTGAGTGAGTCAGGTATGTGCCTCACATTAGGAATTGACAGTCTGTGTGGGCTGATTTGCGTGTCCGGAAAATACACGTTTTTACTCCAATCAAGAAGTTAACTATTTGAAAACCTATACTACTAATTTTATTTTTTTGTATTAGTTGGTTTGTCAGCATCATGAAAGCTGCTTCAAGTTAACTATTTAAAAACCTATACTATTAATATATTTTTTTTGTATTAGTTGGTTTGTCAGCATCATGAAAGCTGCTTGTATATATTTTTACTCCACTAAATTCATAGCATCTTTATCCTATTGAAATAAATAAATTAACAAAATTTATTCATAAATCAAACTCGAGATTGATTAACTTGTTTATTGACTTAAGCTTGATAATTTTTATATTTTGATTGTATGATTTATGTATATGTGAATATGTTTATCTCGGAAAAGTATATACTCAAATGGCTCAGCTCGACTCAAATTAATCGAACTTTCGGACGAGTTGAGTCGAACATTAATGTTATGAAGCTCGACTCGTTTAAGTTAAACTCGCTTTATTTTATGTTCGATATCGTCTCAAGCTCGAAAATTTTTAAGCTCGAGTTTGAGATAAACGAACTCGAATTCAAATAACTCGTTAAAAGCTCAAATTAAATAATAAAAAAGTCCAAATTTTGCATTGTTAAATTTTTTTCAAACCAACCATACCCGAGCCTTTTAGTTTAATTAAGAATAATGATTAATTATATTAATTTAATTCATGCATAAAAGAAATATGTATGTACCACTTCATCCCACAATCCTAATGTTTTATTATTTTCTCTATAAAATATTTTAAAAGTCTTAATCAATAATTTAATTGTATGTGATAAATTAATGATTGTAGACCTATAATTTCTTTTGCATTATTTTTAAATTATATATTATCCGGAACAAATTGCACCCTTACATGAAGGGAAAACACATCAGTTAACAGTGTTAATTCAAGAGGGATATATTATGCAAAACACAAAATAAGAACCACTAGTGTAAATGTGTTTTAGGGTCCAAAACAAAAAAAGAAGGTATAGAATAGGCATCAACAATGTAACTTACTCTTAAAAATGTATATTACCGGCTGTTTTTTTTTTTTTTAACTCTTAATACCTTTGAAATCTGAATCGGTCAGACGTTTTTACGTTTAGACCGTTTGTTTTTTTCGGACTTTAGAGACTCAAAAGTCTGAAATACGTTTGAAATTAGGAGAAGTAACCTAATGTCTTATAAAGCACCACATCTTATTAATTAGAAGTGAAATAAAACTTCAGACTTCGGACATCAGACATCTTAATAAACAAACGGCACCTACAACAATTATTATATACCAATCACCCCTTATCTTAAAACAAAACATAATAATAATTTCACAAAACCAATGTTTATTTTTCTCCAAAATATTAGCTATTATCTCTAAAACTAAAATATACTAAAACGATTGTGAATTTTGTCCAAAATTATTTCACAAAACGAATACTTTTTTGTCCAAATTATTTCACTAACCAACCAAGTATGTATTTTTGTTCAAATTATTTTGTCAAAAAATTAGTCACTCCATTTTGACCTATTTTTGGGTAAAAGTTGATTATTGAAAATCCCAATACAGAACCATCTTGCAAGGACACCAATGTAAAAAGCATTTTTTGTTCCTTTCAGCGGCTGGCTAGCAAGAAGGAGCAAGATCGAACCCACGACATATCTTGTAGTTGACCCATTAATTTATATATTAAACTCAAGACCAAATAAACTAAGACAATAATGTGTTTCCTATCTCTCATTTTCTTTCCCATACTACTTTCTTGTAGCATTCCATCTTTATCTTCTCCACTTCTCAACATCTTCTTAAATTTGATTTCCTTTTTCCTTAGATATTACCGAAATCATAAACCGATGTCTTCTATTAAAGAGTTTGAACACCTTAGAATTCCCCTTCAAGTCATAAAATTTGCCACAGACAATTTTAGTGAAAATAACTACATCAGTCGAGGTGGATTCGGGAAGGTTTACAAAGGAGAACTGTTACACTTTGGAGGCCACGTTACGGTTGCTGTCAAACGCTTAGATTCGACACTTGGACAAGGGACTCCTGAGTTTTGGAAAGAAATCATGATGCTTTCCCGTTACCGACATGAACACCTTGTCTCTCTATTGGGCTTTTCTGATGAAGATGGTGAGAGTATCCTTGTATATGAGTATCTAGCTAACAAAAGTCTCGACATGTATCTTAGTAGCAGTGCTCTCTCCTGGATCCAACGTCTTAACATATGCATCGGGGTGGCTTGTGGGATAGAGTATCTTCACAATCCTGGTAGCACCACACACCGGGTGTTACACCGTGATATTAAGAGCTCTAACATATTGTTAGATGAAAATTGGAACGCCAAGATTTCAGATTTTGGTCTTTCCAAATTCGGACCAGCTAACCAAGAGTTCACATTTCTTATCACTCACGCAGCAGGCACAATTGGGTATTGTGATCCACTTTATGTGGATACAGGATTTTTGACAAAAGAGTCTGATATCTACTCCTTTGGGGTAGTACTATTTGAAGTCTTGTGTGGAAGGCTTTGTGTTGCGAATTACAATGATGATCGTCGATTTCTATCGAAGTTGGCACAAAGGTGTTACAAAGAAAATAAAATAGATACAATGGTCCATAGTTGTCTAGAGGAGCAAATATCAACAGATTCTTTGGATAAGTTCTCAACAATCGCATATCGTTGTTTACGAAAAGATCGCAATGAACGTCCACCAATAGCCGAGATTATAAAACAACTTGAAATTGCTCTTCAGGATCAAGTAAGTTTTATTTCATATAAAATGAAATTTCCTTTGATAATATTTATAAATAATGAAATATTTCTTTTAATTCTACTTTCTCTAGATGAGACATGATTTTAAGAAGGAAAAGAAACTGAAATGTCATGGAGAAGTCGAAGAAGGCGTTCCTTTTGGTGATATGCCTGATGAGGAGTTGAAAGTAGACGATGGTAAAGGATTTACTAAGGGCCGAGTGGTGTCTCGTGCAAGAGCGATGGCACGTTCCACCACTGAACTTGTCCTTCGTAAGGTCATCGGGAATAAGAGACTAATGTGTTAGTGTATGCCCAAAACCCTATCATAGGATTATTGTTGTATTATTGAACTATTATTTCTTTGTGATTTGCTTTATAAACAGAATAATACTGCATAATGTAATATTCTAAAACGTTCCAAGTGTCAAGTGTAAATTCGAGTCTTGGTTAGGTCAACACCTTAATGACTAGCGTATGTAGTGAATTGTGCTCGACATATGAGTACAAAAGATAAAGATTTGTTTTACTGAACTTAACTTGATGTGGGAAACATAGCATTCGATGTCACATAAGTGTTATGGATGTTTCTCACGTGGTCAATGTATATGTAGTCCTTAGAATTGAGATGATGGAGACAACTATGTGTAAGTGATGTACTTTGATACAAGAGTTTACGTTAGGTATATCATGAATCACATAAGTAGGACTAGTATGAATCAATCAAGGATTTGTCCCTCATGTAATGTCACTGGACTTCCTGATGAAAGATCATTGCCTATAAGGGCTCATCATGAACTAAGCCTATTTTATATGATGCATTTAATGTAATAGATATAGTTGATAATGATTTGTATTAATTAAATGTTATCATTTGTTGTTTCTACAAAAATTCAAAACATTTTTAATATGTATTTCTTTTATTAAGTTTATAAATGCATAATACGTCAATTATTCACTTTATTTATATAAAATTAACAAGAAAATCTTTTAGAACTAATTATTCAACTAGTGTTATACCCGTCTGTTGGTCGGGTACACGACATGACTTTAATCTATGCATCAATAAGCTCAATTGTTACACGTTTACTATCCCTTGCTTGAGTGATATGTCAACTCAAAGAAAAAATTGGACAAACATGAATAATGATGCATATAGTCCCCCACCTTGAAATTTAGTTTTTTTTTAATTATTTATCTTAGCATCATTAGTTGGGTACACAACGTGACTTTAATCTAAATTAAGGTGTAAATCCTTAAGTGTCATTCTAAGTAAACAGAAAAAAATGGCAATTCTTGAAACTAACCAACACAAGACATACTTACAAGTCACCAAAAACAAAAATACACTTAATTACACATCAAGCATTTGCATTACATTAAATTTTAGATGCATATCAATAGAAAATCAAAGCTATTATCACAACTATTTTAAGCACCTCAGCAGGAAAAAGAAAAATGATCATCCAAACACCAAAAAGAAGGCAATATTTGACTTGGCATGTAGTTTAATGAGTCTTTGACTATCAAGCAAATGGGTATCTAAAGCGTTCGCAGACCTCGCTTATCACAGAATGATTCCCTTACAAACATGAAACACAATATTAAAGATTTCTGAAACTAAACTTGTCAAAATCATTTCAAGATTCTAATGCCTAATTGATTAAAAACTTGTGTAAAAATGATCCTCCGAAAGAATCGTCCAGGTATTTACAAAGTAAGATTTTCCTATTCATGCAGCTGGTTGTTCATACTCCTTCTTAAGTTCCTCCAATCGCTTTGATACCTTAAAACATGACAAATAAGAGAAAAAGCAAACAACAGAAATTATAGAGAATAGGCCAAACTTGTTCAGAAGGTAAATTATCACCCCACAAATTTAGGTAAATTATCACCCCACAAATTTTAAGTCAGGATCTCTCAAATCTTGTATGAAATAGTTGTACCATGTCAAAAATATGTATATTGAATGCTTATCGTCTCTTTTTGGCTATAGTTAGCCTCGTTTTTGCACGAATGCCTTCTACTCCCACTATTCTATAAACATTCTAACATTTCACATAACAAATAGTTGTACGGATGCAGTTTGATTATTTATGAACTATAACTATCAAATATATACTTAACAAACAACCATGTAATAAGGTAATCTTCTCGATTAGGAGCAATTAGCATAAACAATTTGCGACTGACAAATTGATAATTTTAGTCTCAATGAAGCAAGAGATGCTAGTTCAAACACTTGCCAACTCGGAGCAATTATACTTTTTTCTATCATCTCCTTCTCCATCCCAATCTTTAACCATTTCAAAAAACTAAACACTAAGAACAAAATTCTAATTGAAAAGAGTTCCCGTTTCGTGTTCATTAACAACTCTTTGTGTGTCTGTGTGTGAGCACACATGATTGTAGTAAAGAAAGGGGGTACCTTTAATGAGTAGGCCATTAGGAGCAATTAATCTGAATTCATTGCGTCATCGGGAAGTTATGAAGAAAATGTATAAGTTTCTCAAGCGGTAATTTTACCTACAAACAACACCATCTTTAGCATAAATAATATACAATTTACTGCTTAGCAAGAAGGGTCACAACCAAATCACCAAGTCATCTAGCAATATTTCAGCAGAGCCAAACCAACTTTAAAGACAAACTTCACACCCTGAACATATGAAAGCAAGTTACTATGTATGCAAATTTCTTTTCCTTCTGTCCATTTTATATAGTTTTTTCCATAGCAAATCACATAAAGAATCTTTCTGCATGCAATCCTACATATATGCCACTAACCTTGTACATAAAAACACCCCTTATGGTTATTTTCCATAATCCAAGTAGAAAACACATTCGCACAAAACTACTTAGGGATGTTTGGTAGACATTGAATAATTTAGTTCAAAGTTACTGCAAAATAAAATGGTTGTTTGGCAATATTTTGAATGAATAGTTTAATCAATAAAAAGAACTTAGGATCGTTTACCAAACGCTTACCCGGTCAATTACTTTACCAAATTAGCATGACAAAGACCGAGAATCTTACCCGATAAGAGTGATGTCGAGGGCCAAGAGTTTTACCCGGTATGACAATGCTAAATTACTCAACATTAGTTGTAAGACAAATCTAAATTGATTCCATCTAATCAGAAGCTACATAACTCCATCACTAAATTAATACATCCAAAAAGAATAGAAAAACATCCCCTAAGCTGTTGTTGGTCCAGATCCAACAGCCACCATTCCAACATCGTTCTAGACTGATTTAAACAACTCGATTGAGTACCATAAAGTTGAATCAACAGTACCCAATACACCAAATGCTTTTTTAGCCAAAAAAGGATCGCAGGAAAAGTATTTGACAGCAAAAATAAGTCCAAATCATTAGACCCATTAGCCTTAAGAAGTACATGCATAATTTAAAATGAACCATCAAATGTGAAAGGGTTGAGTCTATTTACATAGACTATGTGGCAGATTTTTAGCAGTGTTGATCAACACCCTTGGTTCCATTATGTTTTTCCTCCAATAATTGAAATTCATATTAGGATCCATTGAAGTACTTCATGTGTGAAGTTTGTACTTCGATTTTGTGCATTTAAATTGTTACATTTGTTAGCGTCAATCCTGAAATATAATACTTGAGGCTGAAGTTAACCAGAATTCCCTCTCAAGAGTTACACCAAACAACCTTCAGATTGTAAACATCAAAGCTAATCAAGCCAGTACTCTACCCTCGTTGGATGATAAAATCAATGAATTAAACTTCGAATTAACAACAAACAGTCAAATAATTCAAGATAATTGCAAAAAATAGAGCGTTTAAGAGTTTTGGTTACCTTGGGAGTGAAGATTTTGGGTTCGTAATCATCGAGATGAATCAAACGATATCACACAACGTTAGGCTATTGTTCCATCTATAGTAAACCTGTAACAATATAACTAAATTTCATATAATGTTTAAATGAATTTAAATTGAACGTACATTATACAGGGTCGTTCCTGGGGAGGGCGACACGGGCGCATGCCCAGGCCCAAAAATATTAGGGGCCAAAATTTTTCATCAGTATATAGTAGTGGTCTAAAAAGTTAATATATTGAAGAGACCCAAAAAGTTGTAGCCTATAATAAGAGTCAAAAAAAATTTAGTAGATAACAAGGACCTAAAAATATATCAAATAATTACATTGAATAACTAAATAAAAAAATAATTGGCCAATTGTTATATCCTATTGCTTTTGTCTCTTTAATTTTTCAAGGTTTAATGCTTTTACCTATTGCTATCTCTATCTGCTTGACTGTTTTCGTGCTTCATGTGTTTCCTGTTGCTAGCATCTTTGAATATCTTTGTATCGAAGAAAATAAACAATTCACTCCCAGACCAAATGACCTTAGGGGACCAGATGCCAAGCATCCCGAGGAACTTACTTTCCCAAACCAGAAAGGTCACAGGTACAAACTTTTAAACTTAGAGATTTCTGTATTTTAAGAATTTAATATTCATCTCAATCACTCAGATCAACGTCTAAATGCTTAGCCCATATTTTCATTCCGATCTATAATTCTGATCATTTAGGTAGTCTAAGCAAAGTAAACTATAAAAAATTTCGACTCACATATCTTTAAAGCATTAATAAAAGTTTCAAACATGTTGCTGACTTTTCAACTTTTGTAAGCCTTGAAATTTGACCATATAAAAACTTTAATATAAACACAAGAACTTGAAAATTTATCCTAGACACATATTTTATTCAAATGAAAGAAAAAATGTAAAACTTTACTTTATAGAATAAAATTTGTAAAGATTTAAACTTTTAATTAATATTTAGTTGGAACAAAATAAAATTCAACTATTTCATCTTTTACATAGAAGAAAATAAATTTGTGTCTCATATTAGAAGAAAATTTTGGGTAATACAAATTCATGAGATAGATAAACAAGCTCAGATTCTTGAAACATTGAGAAAAAAAACTAGAATAACATCATTATCAGAGATAAATGCAGCGGAATTAAAATTGATGTACTCACAGTATCTCATTAAGTCAGAAGCTTAATCATTGAAGAACGAGTTCTAAACTGTTGTGTTTAGAAGTCGAAGTTTATGAAGTGCGGGTCCTGAGTTGAATTACTCAGAAGCCAAATTTTGACATTGAAGTCCGGGTCTTGAGCTGATTTACTCAAGAATCCATATTTCTCTTACTCCCCCTTAACATTTGATGCCTGCAACTTTAAATCAGATAAAGATTTGGGTACCCACTTGTATTTGGGCCCGTGTTTGTTAGTTGCAGTTCGTATGGGGAAATAATGATCAGAATTGAAATTTAAAGCATGAGGAATATGATCAGAGAAATAATCACAACCATCAGAAGAGAAAGCATGATCATCTGAACTAGAATCAGAAGACGAATGTGAGACATTTTTGGAAATTTGAAACATTTGCTTTATAGAATATTTTGAAACTTTATTACAAATAGCAAATGAATCACTATGATAAAGTTTGTCTACATATCGATCTCCCTCAAACATAGAATCAGTAGATTTTGGCTTCGCTCTCCAGATCTGCTTCTTGGATTGAGCGCTCAAAGCCCTATCTGTAAGAATTATATCAGAAGATTTAGAACAGTCAGAAAGAACTGTATCTCGTTTCTTCGACTTCTTTGACCGTCTTCTTTTACGCTTAGGTTTATAATATTGATCATTTAGCGTAAAAGAATCATCAAGAATTTTAGACTTAATATTTAAATCAGAAGAAATAAATTTATCCAAGCAACCAATCTGATCAACTAATAAATCTGAATTTGCCTCGGAGTCTGAATTATTTTGAGAAAAGATTTTAAAATTTAAAATTTCCTTTTTATTTTCCTTAGAATCAGAAGATATGCTAGAAATGGAATCTGATTTTTGAAAAAATAAATTTTCTTCAAGACTAGAAGTCATAAAAGAAAGAATAATGTCAGATTCAATTTTCTTCAAAATATTTTGATCTTCTATCTGATCTTCAAGATCTATGATTTTTCCTTCTAATATTAACGGATGAGTATATTTCTTCGAATCATAAATGATTGGAGAAATATTTTCCTTATCAGAATCAGGGGCATAAGAAGGAATAAAATCATTAGACACTGAAGATTTAACAGAAGATATATCATTTAAAACTCTTCTTCCTCTACTCGATTTTTCCGGAAAATATTTGGCATTTTCGGACGTATAAACAAAAGGAATTTCATTTTTCTTTTTATATATCCTTTTCTCATTTTCGAGATCTAACACTTCCTTTTCACTAGTCCAATGAAATTTGAACTGAGGAGCATAATGAGCAAGTGTCAGATAATCGTATTTATATAAGGTGGGAACTTCGTCTATTACTTTGTTTAAAAATTGAGGATTATCAAAACCAAGTCCCCATCTCTGTTTTAAAGCCTCTTCACTCCTCGGCTTGTTCATATAGATTGTTTGTTCAGATTGGTCTCTTCGATAAAGTTTTTCTTCTAATTTATTTATTTTATCTGAGAACTCATCTTTTAAAGTAGTCATTGATGTCAAAGATTCAAGATAAGTCTTATTTGAATTTTCCAAATCCTCCAATTTCTTTTGAAAGATGTCTTTTGTATTTTCTAAAATGGATTTTTCATCTTTCAAAGAAATTTTCAGTTTGTCAATCAAATATGACTTTTCAGAATTTAGATTCTTTTCAGATAAAATCTTTGAACGCAAATCAGATAAAACAGTAATTATGATTTTAAACTGAGAGGTAATAAAATTGTAGTCAAATTCAGAATATACCTCATCAGCATCAGAATCAGAATCATCTGACTGATCATCTCCGATCAAGCACATCTGAGCGATCTCGACATTTGATGCTTCATCATCGGAATAATCCAGCCAGAATTCTTCCTCGGCCAGCAAAGCAGTTCCATTCTCTCTTTTCTCAGCCAATTCCACTTTCTTTCTGTAGTATGCCGAATCCCTAACCACCTTTGCTCTACACTCCTTTGACATGTGACCCGGCTTTCCGCAGTTGTAGCAAGCAGCATTCTTTAGCTCAGGTACTTTCACTTTAGGACCGGAAGTGAAGCGAGAATAGTTGGAACCCAACTTTGGTTGGAACTTCTTCTGGTAGTGCTGAGAAAGAAGGATCATAGCTTTCTGTAAGGCCTCTTCATCGTCATCAGTTGATCCGGTGTAAGCATTATCAGACAACGCTTGTTCATTCAGTTGCTTCGTGAGAAGAGCAACCGGATCAACTGGTTTCTTGTTCTTTTTATCCAGTTTGGCCTTCTTTTCCAGTACCAAACTCTCATCAGTCAGCAAAATCTCATACAGTTCTTGAATCTGCATTATAGATATCCGAACATCGTTCCTCAGTCTATGACATGCTTTATTCCACTCAGGCTGAAGAGAATTAAGGAACTTCAGATTCGTCTCCAGATCAGTCTTTTCCACTTTAATCTTTCTGAGATCATTAATCACAGCGCAAAATCGGTCAAAGATAGCCTTCAGAGATTCATTGTCCTTCGCCTTAAATTCCTCAAAGTTGTTCATGAAGCGTGTCTGGCGTATCTGAGTAGCAACAGATGACCCAAGCATGATCTTTTCTAATTGAGTCCACATCATGTTTGGATTATGCTTGAAACAATCAATTCTATTGTAGATTGAGTTAGGCAGTGCTAGCATCAAATTGGACTTTGCTTCTCTATCGGCTTTTTCGCGTTTGATTTCATCATCAGTCAAAGGAATGTCATCTTTTGGCTTGACAAATGGTCCTTCAGACAAAGATTTCATCATGTACTCTCCGTTACTCTGACGCTTAACTAAGTCAGGAAACAAGAGCTTTGCGGGTCTAGAAGGAAACGCAAAGTTGAGCTTTGCGGGTGTGGAAGGAAACGCAAAGTTGAGCTTTGCGGGTGTGGAAGGAAACGCAAAGTTGAGCTTTGCGGGTGACGGAGGATACGCAAAGTTTAGCTTTGCGTATGAAGATAGACCCGCAAAGTAGAGTCTTTCGGGTGACAAAGGAAACGCAAGATGAGGTTTGCGGGTCACTGAGGACACGCAAGACAGGCTTTGCGTGTGTAGCCTGAAACGCACAATGAGCTTTGCGGGTTCAAAGTGAATCGAAAACCTGAATCACAAGAACAAAGTTAGTAGAATATGCAAAGTATATGATAGAAACGCAAAGAATTATGAATGAACCGCAAAGTTACAAGAATGAAACGCAAACCATAGAAAATCAATTTTAACCCTTGAGGTCGATTAAAACACTGAAATTCAAACAAGAAATTCACACAATGATAATCGAAAACATCTTTCTAATACAAACCAACTAGCAATTTCGATTAAAAACAACAAAATCTTAAAAACTTGAATGAAACAGTAATAGGACTCGAGTTTTCTGAAATTTTCAAGATTGCAAAATCGATGAGAAAAACTTTGTTTTCAGGCAAACTGAAATGAATCAACAATTATCGTTTAACAACAACGAAACTAATCAAATCAAAATCGCACAAAATCAAGCACAAACAAATCCAAATTTTGTGAGAAATCAAGAAAACGAGATTTTATTGAAAAAATCAATAAAATCGATCAAATTTTCGATTTCAATCACTAAATCAGATCAAAACAAACAATCTCTCAATCCTCTCAAGATCTAGCATGCTCTGATACCAATTGATAAACCAAGATCTCTAAATCCTTAGAGAGAGAAAGTAGAGAGAGAGACTAGAAGCGCAAACTATGATATTCAATGAATTGTGCGGGTTTTTTCTTACAAGGAACAAAGACCAAAGGGACTTAAATACCCT
This sequence comes from Arctium minus, assembly GCA_954870635.1. NCBI lineage: Eukaryota > Viridiplantae > Streptophyta > Magnoliopsida > Asterales > Asteraceae > Arctium > Arctium minus. The sequence goes on from OX941084.1 coordinate 52,932,375, forward strand.
TGGACAAATACAATACAGAAAAGCCTTAAACACAGTATTGACCAAGACCTATAAATACAATGATTACTATAAAATCAGACCTAACAATCTCCCCCTTAGTAATCATTGGCGCTTTGGTCTTCAAAAATGATCTTCAAAATCAGCACGGACCATAAAAGCGACTTTGTGAAGCTTTCTGACTTTTAAGAAAAAAAATTCATCTCAGCATCTTTCAGATAAAGTAGTCTTTACTGTCTTGAGCTCTAGACGATACACCTCTTTTTGAATGATCTTGAATGAACTGTGGTGTTCGGAGCAGAAACAGCAAAAGAATTTGTTGTAGCTGAGAGAATGGAATCTTTGAGCGAATCTTGATCAGCAGATAATCTTTTGAAGTCTTTGTCTCTTTAACTTCTCCTTGACTTCTCCCCCTCATGACCTTGATGATCTTGTCACCTTGCTCGCTTAAGTGAGAGTCGAATTGGCCATCATCGGGGCTTTGTATTATTAAGGCCTTAATGAGGACATGTTGATTCCACAAAATTATCTTGTTATGAGTTTGTCAACTACTCTGTCAACCTGCTAATTAAAGCCTTATGTAAGGTACAAATTTTCAAAAGCTATAAGAAAAGTTATATAAGAACTCAACATAATTATAAACCAACCAAGGTTTCTTTTCTGGACCAAACACCAATCTACCGCCGCAACAGAATCTCTAAAAAACATAAGCATCAAAACAACTTTATGATTGGCTCTCATGTGATTTTCGCTCATTTAACATAAACAACGTTCACAAAATTTAGAAATTCTCCAATTTTTTGGTTTTGTTCGATAAGAGGAAACAAAATGCATATCGATGATGTTCACAAAAATGATTTGGAATGTGATGATTACAAAATCAGTTCGAGAGATACACCCACAAAAATGATTTGGAATGTGATGATTACAAAAATGATCTTAGTGATAAAGAATAAGATATCAAACTACATTGGTTTTGTACCCTCGCAATGCAACGGGGTATAAAATATCTATTATAAAACCATAAATAGAAAATTAACAGATGTTATAACTAAATAAATTATACATTTATGTTTAAACAAAAAGGATTATAATAGTTTCTCACTTAATCGACCATAAACATAAAATTGCATAAATTATTTAATAAAATAAGCAGTGAGTGAAAATGTGAAGTTACCATCTAAAGATTCGGGAACATTAGGCCAATGAATAGTTTAGTTTTTGTAAAATGAATTTTTTTTTTCTTTCTATATAGTAATTTATAGTGCTGAAAATTGTTATAACCAAAAGAATAAACTCATTGAGAGAAGACAACAGCTAGATCATCAATCATAAGATATAAACATCTTGATCGTTGCCTCGTTTATCATTACCACACTAAAATGAAGATAAAAAAATTGAAACTAAAAATAAATTACAAGTTGGGAATACAATTTGAATTACAAATTGTCTTCCCAAAATATGTCCAATAATCATCTACAACAATAACTTCTACATTTGTATAAATCCTCTCTTGCATCTATATTTTTCCAAGCAAAAGCCTTCGACTTCAAATTCATAGATGTTCCTCTATCAATTTTCAAATCTTAGATAAACCATATAGACCCATGAACCTGCAAATGATGAATATGTTGGTCATAATCACGAATTTTCAAGGAAGAGCAACTTCACTATTTGAATGGCTTAATTACACCAGTTAAGCAGAAATAAAACATCTATCCCATGCGAGACAAACTGCTCTGTACCAAACATATCAACTAATAGAATTTCACCTTCAGCTTATGTCTTGATTTAAATACAGATACAAATACATACTCCAGACTGCACAAAAAAACATAGTTTATGGTGCACCATATGAGTACCAATTCACCTCTATTTCAATATGTAACTCATAAATAATCAAGTTCAAAATAATCTCTAGGCAAATCTATATTACAAATACCAGGTAATCTAGGAGGGCATGATCACCCAATCCTATCAGCATGACTGACTCACAACATAAGAACTTCAAAGGAACAGATAATCATAAACTCAGGACACAAAACGAAAAAAGTGGAATTTCAACCGAGAAAAATATCACATAACAGCAAGGTAGGATAGGTGCGTACTAACTTTTTCATCAGATAGATCAAGTAAGTTAAGATGTGTTCATGTAATTTTATATAGATTGCTAAGAGGATAATTACAATGCTTTGATTTTCATCCAATAAGAAGTATTTAAGATTGATGTTGTTGATGGCATTTTCTAGTCAAAGAACAACAAAGGCGAATACTTACTCCTCATGATAATTGCCATTTTAGCAAAAGAAGGGAGAGCACCATTTTCAAGGCTAAACTTAACTGCTTGTAATAATCTTTACTCCTCATAGAACACCACCAATTCAATCCAAGGTAAGACATCACTCATAACCATCAGAAACCCTTATGGAAAAAATTTGTGGATAGCAAAAATCCATGACTGGAAGTTGCAATAGTTGAAGTCCATTAAGCACAATTTATAAGTCATAACTACAACTTCTAAGTTGCACACTAACAAATTCTTTATGTAGAGGAGAACTAACATAATTCTCCAATGATATTACATATAATCAAATACACTAACATAAGAAATAAAATCTGGAATACCTGCTTGGCTTATCACATATTTCCAATCTTTTGGCAAGTGTGAGACCATCACTTCTATAATCCATATCTATGTACAAATCCTCAAAAGAAGTAACACATGAATAATTTGAAAATGATAAACAATATATACATATATATGTTGAACTGATACTCTGTCAAGAACAAACATATCATTATGTGTGCTTAAAATCGTACCTTAAAATTTTGCTTCTAGCCAAGCTTTGTGCATATCCATGACGACATCATAGGGCAGCAACTATGATAGCATCACTTAAAAATTGCTTCCGGCCAAGATTTGTGCATATCCTTCAATTGCTTCTCCTTTTCTAGGAAATGGCTAAGAATGTTCTTTTCAGTTAGTTAATAAAATAAAGTTACTGTAAGTATCTCAACTTTCTTGAAAAAGTAAGAAACATAACTATAATGGTTATTGTTCTCTTTGGCATTTTATCGAACAACTTATATGCATTAGACTCGGATGAAAATCTACCATAAAACAAAACAATGGTAGCACAACCGATCAAATAAGAAGCAAAGGTAACACAACAAAGGTAGTAAAACAGAACTATAAAATTCAAACTGCACATACAAAGAAATTGTTCAAAGGGAACCGATGAGAGGACAATTGAAAGGAGAAGACAACCGGGGAAAAAAAATGCAAACTCTATAAACTAGCTAGTTCCAACTACTTACCAAGGGTATATGAGAATTTTTTTCTAGAAACCTTAACATCAACTCTTTTCGCATCCAATGTTGCATCGTACACAACATTCTCAGCCCATCCAAACGTAAAACAGAATAACATACTACAACCATTCGAAATATAAAATCAACGAAGACGAAGGATTAGCGGTTTCTTCATATTCCGGTTAAAATTGAAAGCAACAAATACCTGAAGCAACTGGAAGTGAGAGCAAGTAGGAAGACGGAGGGAGACACGGAGGAGCGGTCGATCAAGAATGGAATTTGGAGAATTGAAACAAAACCCTAAACCATATAGATATATCGGGGGCCTAAATTGTGGAAAAGTCGGTGTTGGGGAGACGGATCTGTTGATTCTGTTGAAACTGTCAATGATTTTGATGGAATCCATGGAAATCAATCCGATTTTCTTCCTCCTCTTTGTCTTCTTCCCCTCCTACATTCAACACTCTTCATCTCAATTTCTTGCTTTCTCGCGGTTGTATGTAAACTCTTCCTGAGGTTTGCATATATTTATACTTGATGCTCATGATCGTGGTGGGGGAGTTAGAGACACAGTCGGGACGTGGAGAAGGAGATACCGGGATAAAAGGCACAAGAGGAGTGGGTCGGAGTAGTGGGCTGAAATCAATCAAACGGTTGTGATCAAATCTCGTAGTTAACCGTAAACCCTAAAATGAATTTAAACGGTGATCAAATCTTGTATTAATTTAAGCGGTCAAGATTAAAAGAAAAGAAGGTTGACTCGTCTCCATCTATATATATATATATATATATATATAGGGGTGAGTTATTATGCAACCTTTTACATGATGCAACCTTTGCAACCCCTTTATCCACCACACATTTTACTTTTAGTTTTTTTCCTTTTTTTTAATTACATAAATTGTGTGGTGGATAAAGGGGTTGCACCATGTATAGGGGTTGCATTTGAACGCTCCTATATATATATATAGAGAGAGAGAGGTAGGTTATTATGCAACCCTTCTACATTGTGCAACTCATGCAACCCCTTTATCCACCACACATTTTCCTTTTACCTTTTTTTCTTTTTTTTAATTACATAAAATATGTGGTGGATAGAGGGGTTGCATGGGGTTGCACCATGTTAATGGGTTGTATTTGAACCACACCCTAAAAAAGGTTGCAACCCTTGCAACACACATCTTAACCGTTGGATTTATGAAAAACGGTTATTTTGTTTTTATTTTTTTGATTTTTTTAATTGAAAATATTGAACCCACATGTATTGTAACCATCGATCATTAATCCAACGGTTAAGAAGTAGGTTGCATGGGTTATAATATTTTCATGGGTTGCAAATTAAACTACCCCTATATATATATATATATATATAATTTATACCTGTATGACAATATTTTAAATTTTTATTTAATTTAAGAAACTAAAGTAGTTTAAAAAATATATTGTTTGAATATTGGAATTGTATTAACATATGACAACTTTTGTCACGTTGCTAGTTCAAATCTATACTATATATTAAACTTGAGAGTAGTTCTTGAAAGTAGTTATTGATACATGTAGTTACGGTTTTGGTTCCTGAACTCTTTTGATAGATTTATTTTATATCTTTTAGTTTTACATTTTATATTTTATATTTTCATTATATTAACACATATAAGCATATATTAACTAAAATACGTTAAAAAAATAATTTTTAATTTTAACAAGTTACACCATTATAATCGTCTCTTCGATACCTTCGAAACGAGTCCAATATTGAATATTTTTTGATTTAATTATTTTATTATATGTTAAAAAGATGTTAAAAAATATGTTTTAGAGTAAACTACGATTTTCGTCCTTGTGGTTTGAGATTTATAACGATTTTCGTCCTTGGTCTTTAATAACTGCTTTTTTCATCCTTGTGGTTTCTCTTTTAATTCCATTTTCATCCCTTATTAAACGTCCGTTAAAATTTGGGGGTTTAAAATAAAAAAGGTGATGAAATCAATTACATATTTGGTCCTTATAGTATATAGGTTTTCACAAATTTACCCTTTAAAATTTCATTTATTAAGTTATATAATTTACTATTTTTTACTTCTTCTTTTTTTATTATGTTTTAATACTATATATATTTATATATTTGTTTTTAATTTAAATATTAAACTAATTTGATTAATTTAAAAAAATAGTTGATAAATACAAATTTATTTTACATGTATTCTAATTTTTATTATGGATTATATATATATATATATATATATATATATATATATATACTAGAAGTGTACTCGCACAATGCAGCGAGATAATGTTTTTTTTATAAATTTGTTTAATTTACCCTTAATAATATAATATTTTTTTATATAAAAAAATTAAATATTTTATTAGAATTCAATGTAGTATATACAACTTTAATGGTTATTTTCAAGAGATTTTAAATAATTAATATTAAATATCGGTACATTAAGTTTCAACAATTGTTTTTAAAAGTTTTTATAAATACTTTATAATATAGTATGTATATATATATATATATAGAGAGAGAGAGAGAGAGGAGGGGGGAGGTTTAATGGGAAAATTTTAAATAAATGAAAAACACTCAATTAGTCATTAGATTAAACGATCTAATGGATGTGATTTAAGAGACAGTTACAAAATTATTTTTAAATTAAAAAATCTTCCCTCCTTAATTTTTAAATCGAAAAAAAAATAAAATATGATCAAAATTTGAATGAAACAAATTACACAAAAAACTCATTCATATTTTTCTCGTTAATTTGACATCAATATTGATATATGTTTTCATTCGTTTTTTTCATGATTTTTCGGTTTTTTTATTTATTTAACGTTTTTCCTTGAACCCTTTCTCTCTTATATATATATATATATATATATATATATATATATAGGTCGATAATCAAATGAACACCAAAAATATGTTACAAACCTTGAGAACCGATATAAAAATATTTTTTTTACATGATTTTTTCCATCAAAACCTATGATTTAAGATATTGTTTCATATATGTTTTTGTTTACCTTGTGAAAAGATTACACGTGAAAAATAAAATTTGATTCATCTAGTGAAATGAAAAATACAGGTAAAAAATATTCATGTGGTGAAACAAATACATGTAAAATTATCATATTATGAAACAAATATATGGAAAGAAATATATTAAATCCAAGCATTTGGTGAAAATATATCATGTGAAAAAACATTTTTGTATATATATATATATATTGGTTCTCACATGTTTGTAACATATTTGTGGTTTTCATTTGATTTAACCCCTATATATATATATATATATATATATATATCTTGATCATTTGAGAATTCCAAAATATGTCAGATCCGTAAAGTTCATCATAATCCATAATTTAAAATAATTAACGTTATAAATTAATTAGATAATTAAGAGGATAATTATCATTATTTATTAAACAAAAATTAATGCATTTTTTTAGGATATTCTATACTTATCTCTTTTTCTTTCTCCTATTTCCTTTTATCTCTGTATTAACATACATATTGTCATATTGTGTACACATTGTAAACACAATGTAAACAAATAAAGTGAATTTAAGAAAAACGACAATCGATTTTATTTTTCTCAAATCCTATTAAACTTTTACCAATTGAAGAAGTTTAATAAGTTTTGAGAAAAAAAATAGATAATGATTGTCATCCCCTTAATCATCTCATTAGTTAATCACATTATATATAAAACTTGAATATATAATCCATAATAAAATTACAATAAATGTGAAATAAATTAGTATTTATCAACTATTTTTTTATTAATTAATCAATTTTTTTTTAATTTTAAATAAACAACATATATAATTATATGTATGTAGTATTAATATATAATAAAGAAAGAGAAAGTAAAAGTAAAAGGAGTAAAATATATATAATGTAATAAATAAAAATGAAAGGGATAAATTTGTAAACATCTATATACCTAAAGGACCAAATATGTAATTTACTATCACTTTTTTGATGGGTTAACCCTTCAATGATTAACAGCGTTTGAAGAAGGATGAAAATGGAATCAAAAGGAAAACCATAACGATAAAAAAAGCAGTTTTTAAAGACCAGGGACTAAAATAGTTATAAATATCAAACCACAAGGACGAAAATCGTAGTTTACTCTATGTTTTAACATATCACATTAACATACATAATTACGTTGTATTTTGTGCATATCACATGTGATTAATTGTGGATATCACAAATGTCGATTAATTGTGGATATCACATGTCGATCAATGAAAACATAATCATTCGATATATATATATATATATATTATTTGAAATAAAGTAAAGTAATTTATTTGAAATAAAGAAAAATATTATTGAAGACCCTCGTAGACGCAGTTATTCTAACGCGCCAACATTTATCAACTTCGAAGATTTTGGTCATAAAGAATCAGCGAGACATAGCTCCTACTTCCAACGACAACCCCCCCCCCCTCCAACTCCATATCTTGATCAAATCCCGAGTTTATTTCATCCATACATCGCACACGTATAATATGTATTAGGCGATGAAATTTGTGGATTTCGAGCCATATCTACTTGTTTCGGTGGTCATGAAGATGCATGGGACACTATCCGCGTAGAGTTAATGGATGAACTGGGTATTAAAAGAAGATTACCCAATGCCCACACTCATACACCATTGGACACATCATGCACTTCCAGATGCAATGTCGTGGATTATCCCATACAAACGTAGATTAGATGTGAATGAATAATATATAGAATGTACTCGTACTCGTGAATATGTTGATTTAAATGAATAATCAAAGCTGGAATCTGTTGAAATAAAAAAATACGCAATATATTTATTATGTTTATTATCTTGATGTTAAAACTTACGTTTGATGTAATGCATTTTCTCTTTTTAAAAAAAATCGATTAACCAATGTATAATATATGACATATAATAACATAATTAAATCAAAAAAATATTCAATATTGGGCTCATTTCGAAGGTATCGAGACGATTATAATGCTGTAACTTGTTAAAATCAAAAATTATTTTTTAATGTATTTTAGTTAGGGATTGTTTGGTTGATTTTCCATTAAGTCATGTATGGATAAAGTTGTCTGTGTGGATTAATCTGTCTGTATAAATTGAGAATGTTTTTGTTTATGAGGGTTTTTTCATAGATGGAAGGAGTGTGTTTTTTAATTAGGAGGGTCAAGTTTGGAAAAAACTTGGCTTTCTGCATAAAGCTCCCCCATAGAAGCTTACTGAATAAGCCACTTTCTATATCATTAAGCCACTATCAAACAATCATGTATAGCTGACCGAATAAGCTGTGAGTCTCATTAAGCTCGTTAAGCTGCTAATAAACTGACCCTTAATATATGTTTATATGTGTTAATATAATGAAAATGTAAAATATAAAATGTAAAACTAAAAGGTATAAAGTAAATCTATCAAAAAAGTTCAGGGATAAAAACTGTAACTATGAATTAAAAATAAAATAAAGGAATCCATGAGAGGGGAATTGGAAATCCGTTAAAATTAAATGTTACATTTACCACCCTTATAATTAATTATTTAATTTACTTTATATTTCTTGTTTTTTCATTTTTCATTTTACATCTTTATCATGTTAACACAAATAATCGTATATGAACAAAAATGCAATGAAAAATACGTTCATTTTTCTACAAATTATACCATAATAATCGTCTCGTCAATACCTTCAAAACGAGCCCAATATTGAATGTTTTTTAATTAAACCGTACTATTAAATATCATTAATATCTACGAATTAATTTGTTTTCTATTCATACGTTTTATTTTTTTCCACAGTTAGCACATTAAAAATATATAATCGTAAAATACCTTTCATTCTTATTATAAATTATATCATTATAATTTTTTCCGTCAATAATTGTAATATAAACTAATTATTGAATATCTTTATGGGTTTAGGGTTTAATGTTTCATAAGTTGTGATTCTTAGGTCATGGTTGATTGTTGATGACATGTCTATAAGGAAGTAGCATTAATTGTTCGTTATTTACTCACATTCCGCTACATCGCGCTGGTATATGCATAGTATATACTAAAAGTTTTGAGATTTATTTTGTTAATAAAATATGAGTAAATTACCTTTTTGGTCCTCGTAGTTACCACCAAGTATCAAAATCTCGTTCCTAAACTTCATTTTTTACACTTATCAAAATCTCTATTCCTAAACTTCATTTTTTACACTTATACTTGTGGTTGCCTTTTGTTTTGAATTTGGTTCTTGATTCTAATGACCGTTTAAAAAGTCTGTTAACTCATAAACATATTAGTTTTTTTAGGGGTTGTTTACCAAATTTTCTATTAAGTCATATATGGATAAATTTTTCTGTCTGGGTAAATTGGTCATGTTGTTTACTTTTTGTATCTGAATCAACAGTTTGAATGACAGAAATGACCGATTTACCCCTATGCATCTTTTTTAGGGCCTCGACAACTTTCTTCCACAAATATGCCTTCAAGCTACTACCCTCTTTTACATTCAACCCAACCTCTAGAATAAAACTTTCTAGGAAATTTTTTCACAACATCATGATCCTCCAAATAATCCTAATTCCTTTTTGTTGTTGTGATTCACCGATTTGTTCTATACCTAAAACAATGTAGAAGACTTGGAACAACAACTAGATACATAAAAAAACAATCCTTCTAACATACATCGTCATTTTACCATGAAAAGAAGCATATAACCTCATTTAAGTGAGTTTGACGGAAAAACTTAACGAACGTTAGGAGGAGGGACCAAAACCAAAGTGAAATGACAAACATGAGGGACCAAATCCGAGTTTTGATAATTTAAGGACGATATCCGTTAAAAATGACAAACGTTAGGGACCAAAAGTGAACTTTACTCTTATAAAAATAAGTAAAGAGCAAACTACGATTTTTGTCCCTGTGGTTTGATGTTTATAACGATTTTAGTCTTTGGTCTTTTAAAACTGTTTTTTTCATCCCTATGGTTTCTATTTTGTTTCTATTATCGTCCCTCCATCCAATTTTGTTAAAAATAGAGTTAAATCTTCCAAAAATGATTGAGAAAAGTACATATTTGGTTCTTGTGGTATATCAATTTTTACATTTTAATCCTTAAATTACATATTACATTTTTTACTTTTTACTTTTTCTTTATTTATTTTTCTATTAACTATATTGTATATTTTCAAAATTATTATAACTTTAATTATAAAAATAATCAAATAACTTATTAAAAATATTGATAAATACATGATATATTTTTTCAAAACTTTAGATTTAAATCTTCTAAAATTAATATTTTTTATCTATTGATTTATTAAAGTTTTTTATGTATTTTAAATTACCAGTGGAAAAAGTTTATTAAAATTTGAGAAAAAATAGTTTTATTTTAAAATAACCGGTTGTTGTTTTTGTTAAATGCACTTTACTCCCACTATTCCATATTTTTATTTAAACTTTATATTTTATTAATTAATCAAATTTGTTTAATATTTAAATTAAAAATATCCGCAAACACGCACACACACACATATAAACCTTTGTTTTCTAGAAAAAAATAGTTTTATTAAATAAAAAAAGGTTAATATATATAAGGGTGATATCAATTGGAAACCAAGTTTCATTGGAAACTTTGGAAACCAAATTTCAGCCATTGATCTTTATAATCAATGATTAAGATTTATTTGAATTATATATGGTAGTAAATTAATTAATTTATTAATAATAAATAAAAATAATAGATGAAAAAGGTAAATATGTCTTTTGATTTTGTGTCTCAAATATGACAAGAAATATTTATTTTATTTAGATTACTTGAAACCAAAATAAAATTTCTCACGCAAAATAAGAAAATATATAATTAGATTATATTTTGGTTTCAAGTAAAAAAAAATTTACCACGCAAAACAAAAATAAAATTTCTCACGCCCATGAATTTTCACATCGATAAGAAAATTTTTATTTTTCTTTTAAAATGTAAGAAAATGTTTTTTTTAATTTCATTTTATTATAAAATTTCTCACGCAATCTAATATTGTGATGAAACAGAATGAATTTATGGATTACAGATTTAATTGGATTACATTTTTGTGATGAAACAGGATGAATTTGTGTCATTTTTGTTAACTTCCCATTTTTGTTTCATTACCTGTTCAGTTGTATATCCGTATATGAAAATAGATTCATCAAGTTCATCGTGTTAGCGTTATTGTTTCATAATGAAAAATGATGAATTTGTGCTATTTTTGTTAACTTCCCATTTTTGTTTCGTTACCTGTTAGCATTATTGTTTCATCGTGTTAGCATTATTGTTTCATAATAAAAATAGATTCATCAGGTTTATCGTGTTAGCATTATTGTTTCATTATTACCATATATAAGCTAAATTAAAATTAAATAATTTACCTAAATTAAATATCTCATTTTTAAATTAATCAATTATCATTATTACCATATATAAGCTAAATTAAAATTAAATAATTATTAATATAATAATAATAACAGTTACCATATATATTATGAAATAATGTAAAAGACAAAAATAACATTTTCAATTAAAAATAAAAATAAAAAAAAAGAAATTCACTGATTGGTTGATTTCGGTTTCCAAAGTTTCCAATGTAATACTGGTTTCCAATTGATCGCTCCCATATATATATATGTGTGTGTGTGTGTGTGTGTACGTTTAAATGAAAATATGAAATAGTGGGAGTAAAGTGCATTTAACAAAAACAACAAATGGTTGTTATAAAATAAGACTATTTTTTTCCAAATTTTATTAAATTTTTTCTAATGGTAATTTAAAATAAATAAAAAGTTTTAATAAATCAATAGATAAAAAATATTAATTTTAAGAGATTTAAATATAAAGCTTTGGAAAAATATATTATGTATTTATTAATATTTTTAATGAAATCATTTGATTATTTTTATAATTAAAGTTATAATAATTTTGAAAATATACACTATAATTAATAGAAAAATAAATGTCTAGATGAAATATAACAAATAAAAGAAAAGGTAAACATGTAATATGTAATTTAAGGATAAAAATGTAAAAATTGATATACCATGAGGACCAAATATGTAATTCTCTCAATTACTTTTTAGAAGATTTAACTCTATTTTTAACAAAGTTGGATGGAGGTACGATAATGGAAGCAAAGTAGAAAACATAGGGATGAAAAAAGCAGTTTTAAAAAATCAGGGACTAAAATAGTTATAAACATCAAATCACAAGGACTAAAATCGTAGGTTACTCATAATTAAATTTATCTTTTCATTACCGGAGGGAACCAAACAGTCCTTAAAATCAGATAAAAGTATGAGTGAATTGTGGATTTGGTCCCTGTGGTTTAGTGATTTATTTAACCATGGTCCTCATTCTATGTTTATTGTGGATTTGGTTCTTGTTGTATTCAATTTATTTTGATCATGGTTCTTCTGACTAACACTTCCATTAACTTTGTTAAATCAAGAACCATTTTAGTCATTTTGCCTATTTTTTGTCTTTTTTTTATAAGAAAAATATAAACAATATTTTTATACACACAAACACACATGCATACACACATGTATATATATATATATATATATAACGATATTAAAATAAATAAAATAAGACATTATTGTATGATTTAATTGTTTAATTTTTTTAAATTAATTATATTAAATACGATTTAATTTTATTATTTTATTGTAATTGTGAAAAAAAATATAGTTTTATTATTTTAATGTAATTAAAATTTCAATTTAAACAAATCAGATCATAAAACTATATCTTATTTATTTAGATCGAATAAAATAAAATATGGTTTTATGATTTGATTTATTGAATTAAAATTTTAATTAAGTTATAGACGATTTAATTATATTGTTCTTTTACTATCATTGCAACAAACAAGCTTATTGTTGATATTTTAACGCCAAAAATCATTGAAAACCGTTGAGAAATGAACTATGATGCACGCGTCGTTAAACGCACAACAAGGTTTAAATTTATAAACCTAACTTAATCTAGTAAATGGGTAAGTCGGGTATCGATCTTCTCAGGGAGTCAGTGGTCGAACTAATAAATCGTGTTATATCGAATGCAAGTACGTCACAAAGATATGCTACTCAATTGATCCAATTTATGCTCAAAGACTAAGACTAAAAATCAAAATCTACTTATCACAATTAACACTACTCAATCAAACTTTAGGAATAAATTGCATTAAAACCAATAAAGAAATAAATAGAAAATCTTTTTAGCCTTTTTTTTTAATAAAGAAAAACTAAAAAGAATGAAATTGAGAAAACGAGTTCTAACGATGAGAAAAAGTCAAGGTCAACCGTGCGTTACTAACCCAAATGTTTCACCGATTCGATTAGTTTTCGTGCAATATTCAATTTTAAGCGCATTGCCTAAATCAACATGCTAAAGAACCGATCCAACCCCCGGTATAATCCATGCCTATCCAAACCAACCGTCCTCCCACCTACACTATTGTGTTTGGTACGGTCGGGGAACACCAATGGACTATCCAAGTTATGCCAACCAATTACTAAAACACGATTAATTTAAACACATGTAAACATATCACAAATTAAACGTTAAGCCACGACAAAATCTGTCACATTCTGTCCCAAACGACATGCCTACACTTTTTATGCAAATTAAAACTGATAGATAAGTAATGAAGACAAACCAAAATCGAATCACATATGGGTTTTCACGTCGGGTCAACCTTGAAACAAATTAGCCTTGCATAATTATTCCGGAAAATTGGATTTTCTCTCGTTGTTTGTTCATTATTCCGGCAACAAGATACAAAAGCAAAAATTAATAAAGCAAGAAACTTTATTAAACCAACCAATATTCAACGCTAATAACGATTGAAACAATTTAAATACCAACACTCAATGGTATCTCACAAATATTCAAAGAAACCTCAATTTATAGTATGTATCTAACTTCCAATAAGAATACGATAATCAATCACAAAAATCAAACCTGCTGTAGTGTTGGCTAAAAGCAAAATCCCAACCCCAAACTTTTTGCGTCTCAATCAAAGCCTCCAACAAAAACTCTCAACTGTCTGTCCCCTGCTGCGTGCGTGCTTCAGAAAAGCCTCAAAAAAAGAATTTCAATCGTGTCCCCCAAATTCGTATCTCCAGCCTCCTTTTTTTATAACCCATCCACCACCAATCAAAAGGACCAAACCCTTGAATTATTTCCTTTTTTTAAAACCCACTCATGGGCCAAATTAAGATAACCCTTTTGTTTTTGGATCTTTTCTCTTTTTTCTTTTACATCGTTCAGCCAACCAAGGCCCATTATCAATTTAAAATCTCTTTTTCTTAAACCCAAAATAAATGAGCCATCTGCTGAAGTAACTTGTACCATGGCCAAAGCTTAGGTGACTTGTACTTTCAGTTTTTCTTTGTTGTCCAGCAGCACGTTTTTCACTTCAACACCAGTTTCAGCCTAGATTCACTCCGAATTTGCAAAAACTCAGAACTTCAAAGTTGTAGGTCTATGTGTTGGGTTTCTAGATCATCTTGAATCACTCAAATCCGAGCTCGGATGAGTGAGATATGCTCGAAATGCCGTGGTCGCGCAAATATGTCAGAAAAATCGTCTTTTTGTTCTATTTCGCTCCAAATTGTTCCGAACCTATAAAAATCTAAAAACACATTAATGTAGTTCGGTTTTATCATTTTAGCATATTAATGAGGGTGATTGACGAGAAAATAAAGTACAACTTAACGATCGATCAAACTATAATTTTATCATCTTAAAATTAGAAGCTCCAATTTTCATATTGTTTTTCAGTCAAAAACTCAAAATCAATTTTCATATTGTTTTTAGTATGATAAAATTAAAGTTCATTTCTCAACGGGTTTTAATGATTTTTTTGTGTTAAAATATCAACAATAAGCTTGTTTGTTGCAATGATAATAAAAAAACAATATAATTAAATCGTCTTTAACTTAATTAAAATTTTAATTCAATAAATCAAATCATAAAACCATATTTTATTTTATTCGCTCTAAATAAAATAAAATATAGTTTTATGATCTGATTTGTTTAAATTGAAATTTTAATTACATTAAAACAATAAAACTATATATATTTTTCCACAATTACAATAAAATAATAAAATTAAATCGTATTTAATATAATTAATTTAAAAAAAATTAAACAATTAAATCATACAATAATGTCTTATTTTATTTATTTTAATATCGTTATATATATATATATATATATATTGTTTATATTTTTCTTATAAAAAAAGAACAAAAAATAGGTAAAATGGTTAAAATGGTTCTTGATTTAACAAAATTAATGGAAGTGTTAGTCAGAAAAACCATGATCAAAATAAATTGAATACCACAAGGACCAAATCCACAATAAACATAGAATGAGAATCATGGTCAAAGAAATCATTAAACCACGTAGACCAAATCCACAATTCACTATTTATTAATAATAACCTCGTAAAACAACCCAAAACCCATCGCCATGTCTGCACCCCACCCCGATAAACCCCAAAACCCAGATCCATCTCCACCACCAGACGAAGAAACCGAAGATCAAGGAGAATGCGGGTTCTGCTTGTTCATGAAGGGGGGTAAATGTAGAGAAAATTTCATCGATTGGGAAAAATGCATTGAAGAAGGCGAGAACAACAATGAAGATGTTGTGGAGAAATGTTTTGAGGTCACCTCATCTTTGAAGAAATGTATGGAGGCTCATCCGGATTACTACGGCCCCATTTTGCAAGCGGAGAAAGAAGCGATTAATCAGTTAGATAAGGAGAAAGAAGGCATGGCAGCCCCTGAGGATAGAGAGAAACAGCAATTATAATAGAATCACTAAGGATTCTTCATTTTTGCGAGGTATTTATTTATGATGAGAATCAATTAAAAGTTTTGATTGAATTTAAGAAATAATCATGCTTACTTACATTTTGATTTTTGATTGGGCATTTTTATGGTTGCTGGTTAACTGTTCGACCTTTTGTCTTACCATGATTCTTGATTATGCCCAACTGATGATACTGGGAATTTTGGGTTATTTCATGGTTATTTTTGCTAAAATGATTTGATTCATATATCATGTGTGAAATGAAGTCTGAGTTGCAGCATTTCATGACTGAATTATTGTACCAGTTGTTTGTGTTGTGTTCTATGACTGTACTCAGCTTATAACTTGTAGAATGCACTGAGCTCTTGATTTGGGAAGAAACTGAGAGTTGATAAAAATGTTTTTTTTTGATTTAAAAAAAGGCAAAACCCAATTGGTTTTAATGGTTGGATTTGGATCATTATACTTTAATTAAACAATTTGGCCATTCTATGTCACTACAAGCTTCACCTCGTGCTCAATTTAGCCGGAACTATGCAAATGGCATTATACATGCATCATACTCTTGTTGAAATCTATCTTTATTCACTTGTATATGGCATCACTAGCGAACATCCACAACGAGAGTAAATTTTGATGCCATCTCAGTAATTTGATTTGTGTATTCAATTGGCGGCAATCGAGTCTTAATCTTGGATTGAAAACAGTAGCATGCAATGGTGCTGCTATTATTGCCAAAAACTAAACTATTGATGACTAAATAGTTCAAAATTGTAATGGATTTAAAAGTGGAAAACCACTAGAAACTAATGAGTAATGATATTCTACTGAAAATGTATCCTCTTGGAAGAACAATGATACCAAGATTGATGATAATCTACTGAAAATATAGGAATTGATTGCATGATTCATAGTTTTATAGTGAAGTTATGCCATTGAGTTTGAGCTATGAGTTGTAAGATGAATATTAGACGTGGGAACGTGGGTTTAACGAAAATGGATAAATGCAGTTTGACTAGAATAACAATATGGCTTTCTTGTAACCTTGTGTCTTGTGGTGTGTTCAGATCGGATTAGCATGATTTAGAGCTTATGATATATAGGAGGAGGATCAAACAAGAAGTGCGATAAGGGTCAAATCACGTGTGATTCTAGAGTAAAATCACGTGGTACGACACATACCAAATGACGTGCGCGACTTGAAAACTCTCGCATTCAATGGTTGGTCAACGCAACGTGTGTGTATCACATGTGAATTTACTCTAGAATCACATATTTTGACCCTTGTAGCAACTGTCTTTCTTGATTGAACCCGCCTTTATGATGTTAATATTGTCTTCCTTGTTTTCAAGCTCTTTCTTTTTTAAATGTTCTATTTTCTATTTCCACGATTTTATTTGATCGAACGTCTTTTTTGGACGCACAAACTAGTGTCTTCACGGAAACAACCGCTCTACTTCATAAAGGCTAGGTTTACATACATACACCAATAGATTTAGCTCATTGCATTCATGACTCTTTGATATTTGGTTTATTTTCATGGTTTGATTTGCATACTTATCAAACCCTTCGATATATGAAACTGAAGATGATGAAGATCAAAAGTTTGCCATGTAAGATGCTTATGTAGCATTTAAATTAAAAAAAACTGACACATGGAATAAATTGGTGCCACATAAGTTTTCCTAGGTGAAGCGGTAATCGGGCCTTAAAATATCTATAAACTTTGCTTCCAAACGCTAGAATGGAAATTTTAAAAGTTGGTTTTCTAAAACTAAAAAACATAAAGTTGGTTCAATTTTGGTGTAAACGATCCCAAGGCAAACAGTATCAAAATATGTTTACTAACCTCTTAGGCATTTTGGTACACGGGATGGGACAATATTTACTGTCCCATGTTTGGCGTGACATGAGAGAGGACAAAAGCTCAGTATCCCATGTTTGACGTGCCATAGGACTGGGACATGGTGAGACAGGATGATGAGACAAAAAAAGTTTTTTCAACATGGGACAAGAGTGAGACAAAAACTTATTGACCTACCTCAATTTGATATATAAACCACTACCATCATCGACCACCTCCACCGATCACCACCACCCATCACTGCCACCACCACCGATGTAACCACCGACAACCATCGTCGGCCACTTCTACCTCTTCCTCCCCTACCTCCACAACCACCTTACATCGCCACCACCACTACCATTGTCGACCACCTACACCGATCACCACCCATCGTCGTCGCCACCACAGGCGGTCATGGTAGCCAATGCCACATCTTCCTCAAATACAACAACCTCTTCTACCATCTCAACAACCACCGTCCATCACCACTACCATCGTCTACCACCTCCACCTCCCTCACCACCATTGTCCACCATTTTCATGTCCTCTACAGCCACCGTCGTTCACCAGCCACCCATTGCCTTTACCTCTACCTGTCATTGCAACCATGCTTCCGCCAATTCATAAAGATCTTCCAAATTGAATCAAATATAGTATTTTCTTTGTATGAATTTGGTTTTGTCAAACTTTCATCAATTATTTCAGATTCTTAATTAAAATTTATTTTATTATTTATGTATATAAAATTTGTGTAAGAAACTAAAAATGTTTATAAATTAAATTATTTAAATATATACTTTATTTGTGTCATTTATAACTATTATATGATGTATAAAATCATCAAATAACTTTTAGAGACAATTTGTCTAGCTATGTTCTATCTAGTCTAGTCAAACCAAAACACCGGACACACACTTGTTATGTCTAGTTCTTAACCGCTCTCTTGTTCTGTTCTATCCTGTCCAATCATATTTGCTTACCAAACGCTACCTTAACATCTCTTATCATGTATAATGTGATTTTTACAAAAATTATTTTTACGAAAATTATTTTTACGTATTATTGAATTGACAGGGTTGACCGATAGATCTATTTACTGAATCAATGGCCAAATTAAGGCTTCCTTGAGTCGACAACATTTAGCAACAGGTTTACTAACGGAAAAAAGGATTCATATTAATATTGCATTTAACAAAAAAATTATTTTACGATGCTTATTATTCGTTGGTATCTACTTCATCAACAAATTATTTTGATAAAAGAAGTTAAAAAATAACCATTGCTGAAGTATAATCAATAACACTTGATGAATAATCATTTTTCATCTACCACCCATTTCAGAATGTGGTCACTAGCTAGGGGTTTGTTTTTTTGAAGGAAGCTATTAATGTCTCTTAAGTCTGAATCATTCAGACCTTTTAAGATTTAGATTGTTTGTTTTTTTTCCGAGTTTTCAGAATCTCTTAACTCTTAAATATGTCCGAAATAAGAAGTGGTGATCTAACTTCTTAAAACCTCTTATCGCCACCTCAATTCATATGTTCTTCTTTCTCTCAAGACGCCTCCAGACGTTACAGAAACATACAGGGGCGGATCCACCCACAAGGGGTAGGGGTCCTGGCCCCCAACAAATCCATCAATTTAAAAAAAAAACTATAAAAAATAAATTTTTTAGTAAATTTTAATATTGGGCCCCCCAACAAGAAAGACGCAAGGCCCCAATTCTCGACCGGACTTTGATCGTTCGAAATATAAAATATAAAAATTATAAATCTCGAGCCAATAAACGAGTTAATTGATCGTGAGTATGAGCCCGTAAACAAACATTGAGTTTGGTAAATCAAAAAATATTCGAGCTTGAGCTCTACATGAAAAAGTTATTCAAGCTCAAGTAGAGCTTGAGCCTAGTATAATTTTTCGAGTCGAGCTCGAAAAATCTACTACCGGTTAAATTATCTTTATTCAATAAAAAATCAACTAAACCGAACCGAATAAGCCGAAAACAAAAACCGTTTTGGTCTATATTAATTATTCAGTTTTGAAATTTTTTCGACGCCCGTAAGTGTGCCCCCAACTATAAAAGTTTCTGGATCCGCCACTGGAAACATACAATCTTGTTGATTCAGATTTCAGACTTCAGCACCACCTCTTATTAATCAGAAGTAAAATAAGACTTCAGACCTTTTAAAAAACAAATGGAACCTTAGTTAATAAACAACCTCTAACATAAGTTCGTTTTGCAGACATATCCATTTTCATCATCTAATCAGTAACCAAAAATCTTTCATAACATTCATTAACATCCTACTTTAGTTAACCTCTCCGACGATATTTTTCATTCAATTTAAATGATATTAAATTAATAAACTTTTATTATTCTTGTCAATTGATAAATAACTGATAGTTAATAATTAACCATTTACATGTTCTGTTAATCAAGTTAATGCATCTTTAAAAACATCCTAAAATGGCTACAATCTTGATCGAACCAAGAAAACTATGAACGAGAAAGAAATTTAAAATTGGTCATAAGTTTTTGAACTATAACTTATATAATTTATAATTTTTTTGAGAACTTTTAAACATATTTATTAATTATTGCTTTGTCTTTCACTAAACAAATCCAATACATCATTTGAGGTAGGGTTTAAGAGAAGATATAGTTAAAGATGTTTTTTTATTTTTTTAAATGGAAAATTGAAGATAATGCACATTGTTTCATTTTCTTTTGGGAAATTGGCTCAAAGAGCCACATTACATTTGGAAATTGGTCTCCTAGCCATTTCTCTCCCGACTTAACGAAAATAGACCTAGGTCTGCTACCTGCCACAAAACGACAAGAAATCGAACGGTTCGTGCCAGATCCGCAACGGGTCGGGTCGGTAGGTCCACCACCCGACCCAGGTCCGCCAGCAATGCCACGCGTCATGCCCTGATTAGTCACCAGGTCCGCCATTGCAGACCTGCCGTTTTTTCAGTCAATGAACTGCTTTCTTCTACATCGAAAGCAACAACCTTTTATAAATATAAACCGGGGTTTGTTGGTCCCCCATACGACATCTCGATCGATTATTCTATAAGGAAAATTAGGCTCATTTTTTTGTCGAATCTTTATACGTGATTCCCTACACCGACACGTGTGCAACATGTTCCGAAAGGTAAGTGATTCTAAACCCCCTTCCGCCACCACTACGTCCACCATCACTACCTCCGCTACCACCATCTCCGCCACGACTACGTCTCCACCACGGTGGCGACCTGGAGTTTTTATTTTTATTTTTTAATTGTCATTTATTAATTAATTGTTAATTATTAATTATTAATTGTTAATTATTGATTATTGATTATCCTTCTATAATTATATTTGGTTTGCATTTGGAATTAGTTATTAATTTATTGTTGAGGAATCATGGGGCCTCATTATTTATCTTTGGTTTGTATTTTAATATTTGACACTTTAGGACAATTAAATATAATTTTAGACATTTTAGGTCTCGACAAACTTATATATTTGACACTTTGGGTCCCTTAAATTTAATTTTAGACACTTTATGTCCCTTAAAATTAATTTTAAACACTTTAGGTCCCTTTAATTTAATTTTAGACACTTTATGTCCTTAAATTTAATTTGTTTCACTTTATGTTCTTAAATTATATAATTACACCATTGGTCCTTTAAATTTATTTATAGACACTTTAGGTCCCTTAAATTTAATTGTAGACAATTTATGTCCCTTAAAATTAATTTTAAACACTTTAGGTCCCTTTAATTTAATTTTAGACACTTTATGTCCTTAAATTATATAATTACACTATTAGGTCATTTATAGACACTTTAGGTCCCTTAAATTTAAGTTTAGACACTTTATGTCCCTTAAATATAATATGTTTCACTTTTTGCCCCTAAACTTATATATTTGACACTATTGATCCCTTACATTATATAATTAAACTATTGGTCCCTTAAATATAATTTTAGACACTTTAGGTCCCTTAAATTTAATTTTAGACACTTTAGGTCCCTTAAATTTAATTTGTTTCACTTTAGGTCCCTTAAATATATTTTTAGACACTTTATGTCCTTTAACTTTTAATATTTGACAATTTAGGCCCCTAGCTTGACTTTACGGTCCAAGTTGACCGTTATAGAGAAAATTAAAAGTAAATTGAGCGGACGAAGGTTGGAGATCTTCAACCAGACGGTTTTTGGTCAGTGGTTGTTGATGGAGGACTACTCCTACGACCCATTACTGATGTACACCGTATTAAAAATGGAGATCTTCCCGGAGGAGGACATCGAGCATAACATGTTCTTCCAAGTGGGAAGACATATTCTCCGATATGGGCGCGAGGAGTTCTGCCTGATTACAGGACTCCGGTTTGGAGACTTTCCCTCATTGCCAGAGAGGCAGAGGCAGAAGTGCACTTCTTTTATTCATCGGGTTTTTGGTGATTCGGAGAAGCTGTTGATCCGGAATTTAGAAGCGAGATTTGCATCGCTTGGAGATGGAGATCAGCTTACGGACGATGACGTTGTCCGTGTTTGCTTGATCATGATGGTGGAGGTCTTTTTTCTTGGAAGACAGACCCACTTACCTGTTTCCTCCACCGTGCTTACTATAGCACAGGATTATCGGTTCTTTAACCGATATCCTTGGGGTTCTTTAGTCTAGGAACCCACCTTTCGGTAGATGTCTGGTGCTATTCGGAGACGTACACCAGATCAGTCGAAGTTGACATTTACAGGGTTTTTACATGCCTTCAAGGTTAGTTGATTTACTATTACTATACGTATACATGGTTAATGCATTCCATATTTTAACTACTTGTAACTCCCAGGTTTGGATCTTGGAGACATTTCCTGCTGCTACCAAGTTTTTCACGATGCATCCCAGGCTTCCTAGGGGTGTACGTTGGACTAGGATGATTATCCTTGGCAGTAAACATGTCGGGGTACTACTTGATACGTCAGAGGTACGTATTTTTAAATACTTTAAAATATTTATTATTTTAACGTTAGAAACTAACATTATAGATTATGAATACCAGTGTAGTCGGCCACCCATCGGACCTCTTGTGGCTACCCCTCAAGAGGAGGCATTTCAGTGGTATCAGATTAGCCACCAATATTTCCAGGGGATGGGGGAGCAGGAGATAAATAGGACGAGAGTCTCCGGTGATGGTGACGATGACGACGACGATGACGACGACGACGAGGATGATGATGACGACGATGGTGGTGTCGGTGCTGGTTTCCACCCCGACTTTGGTGGTGACGGTGCTGGTTTCCACCATGATGCTGGTGGTGACGGTGCTGGTTTCCACCACGACGCTGGTGTGAGTGGGGACTTTGGCCCACAGATCCATCAGGGACCACAGCATGAGCCCCCTCCCCCCGTATGAGTATGCCTACCAGTGATCCCTATACTGCATATTGGGATCGTTTGACCACCCTGGAGGGCACTGTTAGTGAAGTACATGGAACAGTTAATGACATAAATGTGTGGCGGGGTGGTCAAATGGATGTGTATACTCATATATAGGCGATGTACCGTGAGATGCAGCAGTGGCATGTAAGTATTTAATTTTAGTTATGTATTTAATTTTAAACTTATGAACATTCATTAACAATTAATACTTGTACGTAGCTATCCGCTCATCCACCACAGCAACAACACCCACCACAACAAGAATCGTCGTACGACCCCTGGGTTTCGTCACCCAGGATGTCGGATCCGTCGTACGCTTTTCCCTCTCACATATGCCGGCGGTAAGTATCATCAATCGGTTAATATTTTACTTATTTTTTTTTCTATGATATTGGAGAGATATTTATTTATTTTGTTATGCAGGGAGTGTCAGGTATGCCAGGTTCTGGTGGCCCAGACATGACAGGGACATTCGGTATGGTTGGCCTAGACATGCCAGGGCCGTTCGGTATAGGGGTGGACGACAGTTCCCAGTTCGTTACTCCTAGACCGCCCCCCAGCATGGCTCCGAGACCACCTATACAGGAAAACCTTCGGAGGGGGGAACGTGTATGACATCCTTCCCAGCTGCAAAGCTCTCCATATACCGCCCTTTCTGATTCTACACCCCCAGTCGCACGACAAAAAAAAGCGAAAGGTAAGTAGACGGGTTCACAGAAGGGATCTGCGGTGGTGGAGCGCCTGTATCGGAATGACACGTTGTCTGAGCATGTGAGACTGACACTTCTACCAATCCGGCCTGTAGATCGTACCTTTTGGGGGAAACTATTGGGCTTGGAAGATAGTGGATATTTTGAGACGGAGGTACGTATTTTTTTTAGTTATATAATTTTATTAATAATAATTTGTAACTCATGCTTAACATGTTATTGTTTATTAATAGCACATCGAGGTATGGGTCCGACTTCATCTGGAGTCACGCTCGACCCTGGCTGATTGGTCCATCATGCTGCCAGACTTCATGTACTACATGACTGTGCTTAAAGATCTTTCCTACCTGACTCAGCAGTGCAATGGTGCACAAGGAAGTGTTGGTTTTCCAGCGTGGGGCACCGTCAATAAAGTATGAATAACAGTTTACATGTATATTATTTAAGAAATTTCGAATTTATATAACTGACATATATTTTTTTTATGTTTCAGGTGTTCATTCCAATGTGTATAAGTAATAAGCATTGGGTAGTTGGGTTGTTCAATCTGGACTCCGTGATATTGACCATATATGACAGTTTCAGGGTTCCCACCTTAAAGGCAGCCTTTGGAGAAATGATGACCGAATTCACTATTAGGATGCCGCAATTGTTGATGGCTTTGGGTGAACATTCGCGTGCACAAGCGTTTAGTAATTCCTTCACTTGGGAATACGCGATGGATGTGCCACAACAGACGGGACCGCTTGGCGATTGTGGTCCATGGGCCTGTAAATTTCTCAGTGATTTGGTGCAGGGGTGACATCCATCTAGCACAGATACATCCAAAGACTGTAAGCGGTGGCGGTATGAGATGGCGGATGTTATATGGGCTTTCAGGGAGGTTGGATCGTCCGATGTTTAGTACATAGTGTTAAAATGTAAAGATTATTGTACAAACTATTTTTTATTTAGTTCGTTACTGTTACATCTACTAAACTTTATTATACATCTACGAATTTAACTTACCTTAGAAACAACATTACAGAGGCAACAATTAAATTTAAAACTCATCAAAACACACAAAATACTGAACTGTTTTATTAACGAAGAAATTAGAACATCGAAAAGGTACGATAAAGTCCAGATACGAAATGATCAAAAACACTTGCACAATCTAAGGATAAAGTGCTTTACATTGATCAATCCAATTTTGTTTCTCGTTTATCTCAGCCTGCATGACTGTGAACTCTTGGATACACTTGTTCGCTCGTTCGTTGTTGTAACGAATACGGTCTTCCTTATCTTTTATCTCCCACTTCAATCTTTTTATCGTTTCCCTGTCTTCGTCCATCCTTCTCAAGTACCCTTCCTTGTTGGCCAGAATTTGTTTCCACCTTTGACTGAGTTCCTCGATCCTCGTCTCAGCTTTTTCTACGGATTGTCTCATCCTTTCCGGCATTGTTTGCGAGGAGGGGGGGGTTCGAAGAAGAGGCTCGATTTCCGGCCATAAGATATTAGTTGATGAAAAATGGTGTGTGGATGGGGTGAATTAAAAGTTGGAAATAAGGTGAGTATTTATAGCCAAAAAAACAGTTCTATTGCGGACCTATATTCAATTGCGGACCTAGATTAGGTTAAGATAAACCTGCACCTTTTCAGGCGAATCTTGCAGGCGAATATTGCAGGTCTGCCATTGCGGACCTAGTGCACCTCCGCCATTGCAGACCTAGTGGAGGACCTGAAAGACTATAAGTACCCCATGGTTGAGTGGCTGTAAACCATAGAAAAACAAACACATTTCTTCTTACATGGCTAGAACTTCCCGTTCGCATCAACCATTGATGGATGGAAGTTCAAGGCTAGGTTGGAAACCACCCCAAACGGATGAGGAATGGAGTAACTTTGGAAGAACTTCAGCCGATTATGCAATAACGGAGGAGGAGAAACAGGAATTTGACAACGCATATGACTGGTATGTAGAGACACATGAATACGAAGGCCCCCCCTCTAGTAACCATACACCTTCTGAAACGATGTCAGCGGGGACGAGGGAATCCATACGACAAGCAGAGGTGGATATTTCCAAGCTCAAAGACCTATGGCTGAAGAACAAGTCCGAGCAGATAGAGTTAGAGACTGTCGTCGAGAGAAAGAAGAAGACGGTGACGGTGTTACAGAGAGAGATCAAGGAAGAGCAGAAAAAAATAAAGAATATCAAAGAAACCTATTCCCGCATAGAGGACATGATCAATGAAAAGGCTGATTTGATCATTAGATGTAAAGCTCTATACCCAAAGGGACACTAGTTTACCTTTTGGTTCTATGTTTCGAACTTTGTTTAAATTAACCTTGTCATGTAGTAGTCAATAGACGTCCATTGCTCGGTTCTATCCTTGGGTTAAGTAATAAAAGTGTTTTGTTTACTATCATGATACACGAACATTATTCATTATAATTAATACGTTCATTACATACATTGTTACTCATTCAGATCAACATTTAAATCAAAAGTTTGATGTCTATAGGTGCCTCCATAATCATCGGTAGGCATTGGTTGAGTAGTGCGGCTACCAGATGCTCTGTCTTCCACGGTTCACTGGTGCAGGCGCCTGACATTGAGTCCGAGTATGTCCGATTTCTCCACATCGAGTACATCTCCTCGGTATGGGATCCTCACCACGAGATGGGATACGATCGTGGTTACTCGGTCTTCCGGCGCGTCTCTTGTAGACCGGTGGCTCAACGGTCATAAGCGGATTGTCTGGAACAACCCATATTGATGGATGCCCAGGTGGATGTATGACCTCTGAGTATGTGGCTCGAAAATTATCCACTTTGAAGTAAGGCAATATCAAGTGGATGACATCTATACACCGTTCATGCCTGGCAACGGCGATTGCATGACTGCAAGGTAAACCGGAGATCTGCCATTTCCTACAAGAGCAAATCCAACGACGGTAATCCACTTTCGCGTCCCTACGAGAATCTAGAACTTCATATAGGCCATAACCTATTTCACGGACAATAAACCTTTCCGACTTTACCTGTCGCCTTCTAACAATTATTTCTATTTTTAGGGGGAGAGCATTTACCCATCTCGCTGCAGAAAAACGAAAGATTAAAATATTGAAGAAAATATGTTGTGAATTTTTTTGACAAACCAAAATACAGTGGATAAGTGTGACTATGAAAACCTTCTTTGTTCCGACGAATTGAATACCAGTCTTGTTAAAATTCTTGGAAGTAATCCATAAGGGAAACGATAGGAAGTTTCCGAGCAAAACGTGACAGTGTATTGACCGACTCGGCGCTGTTTGAAGTCATTATGTTGTAACGCATTCCAGGGAAATAGGCCCGTGACCATTTCTCCTTGCCAACCACGTCCATAAGTGGCGCTCCAACAGGTATAACGCGTCGTAGAACTTCCATTTTACGTTCAAAATCCTCCTCCGTGTACGCTTTACACGTTTTCCAAAACATACCCTTCCTAAACTTGGTCCTACTGTCCCTGCTTTTTACGTTCATCAGCAAATGGCGGCAACACAAACCATGATGGGCATTTGGGTACACCGTGCTAATAACTTGGCTTATGGATAAAGCCCTGTCGGATATGAACACCAACCCTTCCGGTTCTTGGATACATTCCTTCAACATCGTCAAAAACCAAGTCCATGCCTCCCCACTCTCAGACCTACCCACTCCAAAAGCAACCGACATAGTTTGGTTATTGTCATCCATAGCAACGGCTAAGAACATTGTGCCCAAGTAAGGACCCTTCAAATGAGTGCCGTCTATTATAAGGACACGACGCAAGTGTCCCAGAAACGACCGAATCTACATAAATTACATGGTTTAACCGTTAGAAAATTAAAGACAATATCTATTAATGCAAAAAATATACTGCCCGAGGCAAAACATAACCAAAATACGTACCGAGCAACCAAGGGCAGCAAAACACATCTCAAAACGTCCTGTACTATCTGTCTTTATTCGGGTGAAAGTATCAGGATTATTAAGCTCCAAGTTATAGAAGAACGCAGGAAGTCGGCTAAAAGATTCCTGGGGGGTACCCCGCTCAATGGTTAGCGCATAAGCCTTCGCACGCCAAGCTTGCCAATACGAGATATTTAGGTGCATGTCCGCCTTCATGTCGTTCACAATGTCTTTTCCACGTATTTTCCGGCTTTCATCACGCACTTTAGGCAAAATTATGTGTCCCAATACTCTGCTATTGGCGTTACGGTGGTGGGGATTCATCTGGGTCCTTGAACAAGTGTGTACGTCGTTCATAATTCGTACGTGGAACATAGTGGTATTATGTATGCACACAACATAAATACGCCAATTACAGTTAGGCTGCACACATCTCACATCGTATCGGGATTTTGAAGATCTTTCAACTCTAAACTGGAAACCCTCTTCAAAGGTCTTCCTCCCGATAGCAAGGGTCATTTCGTCTTTCGTTTGAAAAACATCCCCTAAATTCACTCTTCTACTACGGTTATAATGTACGGGTGCTTCGTTTGGTGTGATGACGGGCTCTCGGTCTTCTGGAAGGGAGGGGGGCATACCAAAGAAATCATTTATCCCACCATATGATTTAACAGGACTACGTTCAGACGTTTCTTCTTCTTCTTCTTCTTCTTCTTCTTCTTCTTCTTCTTCTTCTTCTTCTTCTTCTTCTTCTTCTTCTTCTTCTTCTTCTTCATTCGTATGAACATCAGAAAGACCCAGGTCATAAACATGAGATTCATCGGGGTCTTGATCAAATTCTTCATCGGCTTCGTCTTCCTCATCGACTCGTTCGTCTACCAGTTCTTCTTATGTCTCAGGAACAACATCGGGGTTATAGTCACTCATACCATAACCATGTTCATAAAGATAAGCGTAATCAAACTGAGGCCTGTAAGATGTTTGACTCTGCTCAGCGGACTGAGGCATGTAAGATGTTTGATTCTGCTCGGGGAACTGAGGCATGTAAGATGTTTGATTCTGCTCGACATACACATCAGGAGCGCCTCCGGTGTTCGAACCAACGTTTTTGCCGCCCGCCATCGTGTAATCGTCGTAAACGTAAAGCGTTGGCGGAGTTGAAAAAGCCATAGCATTTTTCAAGAAACACGAAACTTCGGCATTGTCTCTTAGATGAATCATTTGGCCATAATTTATGTAGATAATTCTGGTGGTACAAACAATGGTGTCCATACCACATTTCTCACGAAGATAACTAACCAACCTTTGATGCGTGATAGTTGCCGGAACCATGATGCGAACCATCGGTCGATCAGTATAATAATCCCACCCTTGATCATTCTGTTGAAAGTAACCTCCACCCAAAATACGTAACTTTACTTTTTCATAAACATAACTCATCTTCAAACTTTCAGGTGTTTTTGAAAATTTTTCTCAGTAAACAAAATTGCTTACCTTCTGTTTTCAGGCTTGCTATTTTTGGGGAAAACTTCACGGTTTCAAATTTTTTCAAAAGGCTTCAATGAATTCAACCACTAAATTGTATATTTGACAATTATATAGGACCAAAATAATGCAGCTCCGCAACGAAAACGTACGTTAAAAAACAAAAAAATCAACAAAAACATGGTCAATGGCGGACCTAGCCTAGGTCCGCAATGGCGGAGCTAGGTCTGCCATGGCGGACGTGCAGTCAATATGACACCCGTGCATGACACGTGGCAAGATGGCGGACCTGGGTCGGGTGACGGACCTACCGACCCGACCCGTTGTGGATCTGGCTCGGACCGTCGGTTTTTTTTTGTCATTTTGTGGCAGGTAGCGGACCTGTAGGTCCGCCATTGCGGACCTAGGTCTATTTTCGTCAAACCTGTAGAGAAATGGCTAGGAGACCAATATGCCAATGTAATGTGGCTCTTTGAGCCAATTTCCCTTTTCTTTTTTGGAGAATATTTAAGGATCTGTCATAAACTTTATATACCCAAGAAAAGGGAAATTGGCTCAAATAGCATAATCACATTTGTAATTTCACCTCCTAGCCATTTTCCCCTGATTTTTGTAAAAATAACCCTAGGTCCGCAATCCATAGGTCCTCACTCTGCAATACATCCACAAAAAGACAAAAAAAACACGAATTGTGGCAGGTCCGCAACGGGTCCACGTGTTACCTAGGTCCACAATTGCGGATGTGGACCTAGGTCCGCAATTGTTGTGGTGTACCTGCCAAGTTGGATTATGTCGTGTGTCAGTGAGCGAAACAGAGGATGCCACGTGTCCCCTAGGTCCGCAATTGCGGATGTGGACCTGGGACTATTTTTGCAAAAATCAGGGAAGAATGACTAGGAGCTGAAATTACAAATGTGATTAAGCTATTTGAGTCAATTTCCCCCCAAGAAAACCTGGTTACCAAAACAACTTATAATATTGATGATGTGTCAATTTTTAATAAAAATGATATTGCCATGATTTTATTATTATTATTTTATTTATCACAATTTTTTATGTCATTTGGGTTTAAAATGGTTGAGTTTATTAGAAATGTTCCGTAGCTGTAAGTTTTAACAATGATGGTTGTTGTCTCCAATATGAAGAAGACCATGAAAGAAATAAAATAATATTTTCAAATAATAACATTAAAAAAATCAATATAAATACCCCATTATAGATAAGTCATACAAGTCAAATTTATAATTTGATTTACTGTCATAACATCTATGTCCATTAGTTGTGTTATCAAATTTAAAGATATCCAGATCCTCTTTTAGTTTATAAAATTTGTCATATAATGTTGGTAGCTAAGCTATAACACGAACTAGGAGATATGGAGTGCACACTCGTGTAAGCTAGCTAGCACCCGGGATTGTTGGATGGTCGTGTTTGGAGAGTTACTAAAATGATTGGGGATGACAGTGTTTGGCGTGGATCTCCGCGCGGGTACACTCGCGCCATCATGGGGAATAATACTTGGGTATTATCGAACTTGCCACCGGGTTGTAAACCGTTGGGATGCAAGTGGATCTTCAAAAGGAAGATGAAAGCCGATGGATCAATCGACAAGTTCAAAGCTCGATTAGTAATCCAAGGCTTTAGGCAACGGGAAGGCATCGATTATTTTGGTACCTATGCCCCGGTTGCAAGGATCTCCACGATTAGATTGTTGATAGCCTTAGGAGCTATCCACAATTTAGTGATTCACCAAATGGATGTCAAAATGGCATTCTTGAATGGTGATTTGGAGGAAGAACTTTACATGAAACAACTAGAATGTTTTATTATGCCCGAGATGGAGCATAAGGTGTGTAAACTTGTAAAATCATTGTATGGGCTTAAACAAGCACCCAAACAATGGCATCAAAAATTTGATGAGGTTATCTTCTCCAATGGTTTTAAGTTAAACCAAGCAGACAAGTGTGTGTATAGCAAATTTGACACATCCGGTAATGGAGTAATCATTTGCTTATACTTGACGACATGCTGATCTTTGGCACAGACCAAAATCAAGTCGATAAAACCAAAGAGTTTTTGTCATCAAGTTTCTCCATGAAAGATATGGGAGAGGCGGAGGTGATCCTTGGTATAAGGATCAAGCGTGAGAACAAAGGGATTGCTATTACGCAATCTCATTATATTGAGAAAGTATTAAAGAAATTTAATTGCTTTGATTGTTCTCCGGTGAGTACTCCATTTGATCCGAGTGTGAAGCTTATGCCCAATTCGGGTGAAGCGGTGTTACAACTCGAGTACTCAAAGACTAATGGATGCTTGATGTATGCCATGACAAGCATTAGGCCGGATATCGCTTTTGCCATAGGCAAGTTGAGTAGGTATACTAGTAATCCTAATATACATCATTGGCAAGCGATAAGACGAGTATTTAAATAGTTGAAGAAAACCATTGATTATGGTTTGTCATATGTCGGATTTCCTTCGGTATTAGAGGGATATTCGGATGCAAGTTGGATTACCAACTTAGAAGATCACTCTTCTACGAGTGGTTGGGTATACTTGCTTGGGGGAGGTGCCATTTCATGGCCTTCCAAGAAGCAAACTTGCATCACAAGTTCGACTATGGAGTCGGAATTTGTGGCATTAGCCGTTGCCGGTAAAGAGGTGGAGTGGCTAAGGAATTTAGTCCATGAAATTCCGTTATGGCCGAAACCAATATCAACCATTTCTATCCGTTGTGATAGTGCGACTACTTTGGCTAAAGCTTATAGTCAAGTATATAATGGCAAGTCTAGACACTTAGGTGTTAGACATAGCATGATTCGTGAGCTAATCACGAATGGGGTGATTTCGGTTGAATTTGTTCGGTCGCAACAAAATCTAGCGGGCCACTTGACCAAGGGGTTATCTAGGGACTTGATTCACAAGTCGGTAGTTGGAATGAGATTAAAGTCCATCTAAATCCCTAACAGTGAGATATCCAATTCCCTTCTAATACAACGTTAGAAGTTGAATTCAATGGGAAAACTCACTTTAAGGGATTGGAGCACAAGATAATCATCCCAAGGTATGTGCTCGGTACTGCAAGTGAAGGAGGTAATTGTTCTTTTGTAAAAGTGCATGTGCAGGTGCAGGATGAAGTGAACTACCTATATGAGTGCGAAGTGTGGCCGCTTCAAAAAGCTTGGACTTGGCTTTGATGCACTCATGAATGGATAGGGACACATGGCATGTACAGTGTCAAGTTTAAACTTTAGAGAATATTTTAAATTCATGTGTATGTTATTTTCTGGTACTCAAATGGGTTGAAGGGTTCAATCCATAGGACACCCGGATTCTCGAGTATTTGAAATGTGTAATGTACTAAGATGAAAATTCAATCTTTTAGATATTTTCATTTATGCATGAGTTTGTTTCCTATATTAACTGTTATTTGTGAACCAAGGATTGCACTAAAACGGGGGAGGAATGCTGGTGATTTTAGTGAAATCATCAGTTCATTTTATGTAATTGGGTTTATTATCACAAGATAATAATGGGGTTGGTAGCTAAGCTATAACACGAGCTAGGAGGTGTGGAGTACACACTCGTATAAGCTAGCTAGCACCTGGGATTGTTGGATGGTCGTGTTTGGAGGGTTACTAAAATGATTGGGGATGACAATGTTTGGCGCAAATCTCCGCACGGGTACACTCGCGCCATCAGTAGCGCGGAGCACTGGAATGTTTGCAATCCAGTGCTTGGCACAGATCTCCGCATGGGTCCACCCGCGTAGAGCACTGGAATGTTTGCAATCTATTGCTTGGCGCGGATCACCGCGCGGGTCCATCCGCGCCGCCAGGCGCACGGACGTCTAGTTTTGTAACTGTCAAGTTTTATGAAAATCATTTTGTAACTGCCATGTATTTTTGTCCACAATCAATCCCATTAAATGGGAAACTATTATCATTAATAATATAGGATCGGTTACGATTCTCTCGGTGTTTAAATATGATCGATTTCTGCCAGAATCGATACCGGTGAATTGAGATTATTCTCGAGTGAATTTCGTGATACCCAGGCAGAATAGGGTCGAAATATCACTTAAGTAAATCGAGCTCTCATGCGATCTTGAATTCATATCCAAGTTCCGATCAATCTCTCTCTTATCTCCCACTCCATCGATTTTGTGCCCCCTCCCCAACAAATAAATCATTTGAAGGTGTGTTTTCAAAGTAGAAAATAAAACAAATTAAATTACATTTTTATACAATTTGCTCTTTCTAAAATATTATTTTAATTTTTTAAAAAATAAATAATTTGGGGAAGCAAAGGATAGAGTAGCCATCGGTTTCTAACCACCAATAACTACACTACACACACTCTCTTCTTGCACAACAGAAAGACAGCCATGGCTACTTTCTTCTCTACCGTTTTCTCATCTCCAAACCCTATCATATCCAAATCAATTCTCCATTACAATCAACAACAATTCACACTCAAATGCAACGCATCAGCAGCAGCGCCACCACTTCCGGCGGAGGTCCACACATTCTGGAAGTGGCTCTGCGACGAAAAGGTAGTGTCCTCCAAGTCTCCGGCCAAACCAGGAATCGTCACCGAAGGTCTAGGATTGGTTGCAGAGAGAGATATAGCTCGAAACGAAGTCGTTCTCGAGGTGCCAAAGAAGTTCTGGATTAATCCAGATACAGTATCGGCTTCTGAAATCGGTAAGGTGTGTAATGGTTTAAAGCCATGGATCTCTGTTGCTCTGTTTCTTATCAGGGAGAAGCTGAGGGAAGAGAACGATTATTCTCCTTGGAGAAATTACATCGATATCCTTCCTGAGTATACTGATTCCACAATTTTCTGGTGAGTCTGCCATCTTCATGTTCTACTTGATTTTTTAATTATTTTTTGGGGATTTTTCTTCTATTTGAAGTTTTTGGGGATGATAACTAATAATTGGGCTGATTTTTTTGGTGCTTTCCAGAACAGGTCAGAAGAGGAGCTCTGTGAGATTGAAGGTTTGTAAAATTATCGTTAACCCTCTCTATATTGAACTTTAGAGATTGGATTTCGAATTTTCGATATAGTTTGAAGCATCTAAGTTCACTTTCTTGATAGATTCATATAATTACATGTGATAGTGTGAGTCCTGTTAGGAAAAAACCAAATAAAACTCTAATATATCAACTGTTTTAGGATTGTTTGAACAAATATTGTGGCAAAATTTCGATAGTATATTATTTCTTTACGTGTATGGTATTCATCGCAAAAATTTTGCTTTCACTTTTGATATCATTTGCTCAAAAATGCAACTATAAGCGTTTTCGAAGGTCATTGGTTCACATTTATGTTGTAATTAGTGTTTTCGTTTATGATTCTTGCGAACAAGCAAGGAGAACGGTAATTTTTTTTTCTGTTTCACTGTTAATTGCCTACAAATCTTGATTAAAATGAGGTTTCTCAGGAACCCAATTATTGAGCACAACACTGAGTGTCAAAGAATATGTGAAGAATGAGTTTCTTCAAATCCAGGAGCAAGTGATTCTTCCTAACAAACAACTCTTCCCTTTTGCCGTTACACTTGAAGATTTCATCTGGGCCTTTGGGATACTCAGATCGAGGGCATTCTCACGACTTCGTGGTCAAAATCTTGTCTTGATTCCCTTGGCAGACTTGGTAAGCTTTAAGACTATTCGTTTTCACAAATTGGTTTCCGAAAATCAGTAAACAGCCTCTTTACCCTCTAGGCTAGAGGCAAGGTCTGCGTACATCCTAACCTCAGACCCTTCTGTGTGGGATATACTGGGTTCATTTGGTTTGATTTGGTTTCGGAAAATTATATACTTGGAGCCTTCCTGGCTTCTGTTCTGGCCTTTTGAGCTTGAAAGATCCAAGTAAACCATGCATAGAGTATAACCTTTATAGCAGTTTCTTCTCTGATGTATGTATATATATGAGTGGATTTCAGATCAATCACAGCCCCAGTATAACCACAGAAGATTATGCATATGAGATCAAAGGGGCTGGCCTATTCTCCAGGGATCAAATATTCTCTTTGAGAACTCCTATTCCAGTTAAGGCTGGTCAGCAGGTGAGTCATAAGTTAAGCCCTTTGGCTTCTAAAGTCAAACTTATTACATTCAAGGTTAAAGTTTATTTTGCTATGTTTTGGCCAACTAACTGAAAAACTACGTGATGGCTGATAAACTAGTTGTTATCGATCAACTTTCCAGCTGAAACAAAATATTACCTAATTGTAGCATATGTTTTGAAGTCTAATGCCATTACCAAAATTTCCTAAAATCGTAAAGCTTTGGTATGTATTCAAAGCAGAAAATTTGTTGGTTTGACCTAAAATCAAAGTGTCATTCAATTTTGTTCTTTCGTTACTAGTATGCTTCAAGTTCTTATGCAAGTTTAAACGTTGGCAGGTCTTGATCCAATACGATATGAACAAAAGCAATGCCGAATTGGCACTAGATTATGGATTTATAGAATCAACACCCGATAGAAATACGTACACCTTAACACTACAAATCTCAGATTCAGACCCTTATTTTGACGATAAGCTAGATATCGCTGAAACTAACGGCACAAAAGACGTTCAATATTTTGACATCACTTTAGGGCGGCCTCTTCCGCCTAAAATGCTGCCATATTTAAGGCTAGTAGCACTTGGTGGCACCGATGCGTTCCTGCTAGAATCCATTTTTAGAAACTCGGTCTGGGACCACCTTGAATTGCCTGTTAGCCGCGATAACGAGGAGGTCATATGTCAAGTTGTACGCAGTGCCTGCCGGTCTGCTCTTTCTAGCTATCGGACCACCATTGAAGAGGTACGTATAGTTCATATGTTTTGGTTCGTGATCATGTTTTTGTGATGGATGAATAAAGACGTGGGTTTTCAGGACGAGAAGTTGAAGGGAGGGGATCTCGATCGGAGGGTCGAGATTGCGGTCGGCATTCGGGCAGGGGAGAAAATGGTGTTGCAACATATAGATGGGATCTTTAAAGAGAGGGAAATGGAATTGGATGAAAATGAATATTATCAAGAAAGGAGGCTTAGAGATCTTGGTTTGGTTGGAGAACAAGGTGATATTATCTTTTGGGAGCCCAAATAAGATGTTTAAAATGAGATTTATTGGTTTCAGTTTAGTTTGATTGATGATCTGGTTCTCAAATCCAGTAAATTTTAATTTCACAAAGTACGAGTTGGATTCGAGATTTATTCTAGTCAAGTTATCACGAGTATTTGGACAAAAAAATGTTAAAAATAACATCTACGAGTTTTGCTTCAGATCATTTCCATGTCTTTGTGAGATGTTTTTTGTGCTTTATTTATGGATCAAGTTGTTTGATGGTTGGATTTTGTGCTCCTTTAGCTCGGTCTACCGATGTGTGAATTGATTGTCAAGTTCTCGTTTTGACAAACAAGATTTCTTCGGTTGGTTGTCAATTCCAATTTGTTCCATGTTCAAAATATACATATATTTAAAAGAGTTTAGAACATTTTTATTCATATTTTGATATGAATTTTGAAAATATGTTCTCTTAAATAAACATATTTTAAATTATAGAGTTGTAAATGGATATTTTTGAACTATATTATTCAAAATATTTCTTAAAAATGATGACTAAACTAGTAAACAAGAGCCTGTGTTTTGAAAGTTACTTCTTTTGAAAATCATCAAACTAGTCATTTTTAATTGTTTTTTATAATGAAATAGCTGTATAAATGACTTGCAGACTTAGGGGTTGTTTGTTTTTTTTTAAAAAACTCTTAATGACTCTTAAGTCTGAATCGTTCAGACATTTTTACACACCATCTCTTATTAATCATAACTAACTTCAGACTTTAGACCTCTTAAAAAACAAACGGCATCTTACTTTTATACATTTTTTTTTAGTATATACATAATAATAATAATCCAAAACAATTTTGTGAGGCGTAATTTTTTTTAGTATATAATAATAGCCCAAAAAAAGTTAATTGTAACAATATATCAATGTATTACATTGGAGAATAAACCTGAAAAAGTTAAATGACCATTTGTTTTGAGATATATCTTATTGCTTCTGTACATTTTTATCCGCTACCATATATCCAAAGTTATTGGCTATGTCTAGGGATGAGATTGGGATCGAACCGGTACCAACGTATGACTAAAAAGTAGGACCAAAAAGCGAACCGAATGTACTGGTTCGGTTTCGGTTTTGGGACGGGAAAATCGGTATTACGACCACTTAGGACAGAAAATATGAAAATGTATCAAATGTGTGTCAAAATCAGTCGCAAACCAAAATATTTTCATTACTTTTCAAATGTGTATCAAAACCAGTCTGAAACAATTTTTGGAGTCCATGATTTTAACCAAGAATATGTTATTACCAGTAACGAGAATATTAAAATACATGTTTTTTTTAAAGGTGAATTATATTCATAGAAGGTAAAAAATACATGTTTTTAACTAAGAACATAATAAAAAAAAAGTGCAAAAAATAAAAGCTTACTTGAGTTTGATCCATGGTGGTGCCGAATACCAAATCTTGAATCCTGAATTTGTCGATTTTTTTGATGTGTATGTTGGGGTACCCATTTTTTGATGGTTATGTGGTGGTGGTGGTGGTGGTCGGGGGGGGGGGGGGGTCAATTTTTTTGACGAGTATGGAGAATGTTTGGTTAGTTTAGGAAATGATATATCTTGATTAGAAAAATATAGGGTTATTTTATTTTGGAGATGATATGCATATTTAACGAAATAAAAAAGGCAATGTCTCTTAATAGAAAACCAAAAGTTAAAATCTTTAAAATGAATTACATTCATCTCCAACAGGTTTTCTATTTTAGAGATTTTAATACAAATTATATTAATATAATATTCTCTAATTTATCTTCCCAATACACTTAAAAAAAACTTAATATAAAATGATAAAAGTACAATCTAATTGGTGGAATTGAATAAAATAATCATTTCTCTCTCTGAATATCAAGGTTTAGACTTTGAACTTAGAAAATTTTCAAGTTTTTTTTTTTTTTTTCAGAGAACAAGATAGCAAAACTGTTGGAGAAGTATAGAGAATAAAAACCCATTTTTTTCTATTTTAACAAAAAGCTGCTGGAGATACTCTAACAA
Source organism: Arctium minus (assembly GCA_954870635.1). NCBI lineage: Eukaryota > Viridiplantae > Streptophyta > Magnoliopsida > Asterales > Asteraceae > Arctium > Arctium minus. Next base: position 52,971,061 of record OX941084.1, read on the forward strand.
TAAATGAGATTTTAATTAAATTCATGATCTTCTCATAAATAAAAAAGCTATTTTTTTTAATAGGTCAGAGATCATAAATTTATTTAAAAACCTATTTAAGCTTATTTCCGTAAATGATATTCTCGGGACCCATAAAATGTTAAGAACGGGTTTGACTCTCACAATAACTATTATTTTTATATGATTCCAAATCTTTTTTTAAATCACTTGGGTTGTGACGCACTGGTAAAGCCTTGGAGGAAAATCTTATCGTTCAAATCCAGGCGCTGCCAAAGCGCTTACGGCCATAGAGGTTCACCTACGATGACTTCAGGTCATTCGTGGTTGCTCAAGGACTAGTTGGTGCATGTAAGCAAAAAAAAAAAAAAAAAAGGAGGCTTAGTTTGGTAATTTTCCTTTAATTTTTTGCTATAATAGTAAATGAAACATAAATGCGAAGGAAATGCCATTGACGCTGCTTGCTTTAATCACGTATTTCAATCTCCTTTCTCCCCCAAATTCAAACACCTTTTTTTTTTCTCTTAAAAATGGAGTTTAGAGTCATCGTCGTCGTTTTTATCATTGTAATCGTAGCGTTTCTCTCCACCATTTCCCAATCCATCCGTTTCGAGCTGGAATCTGGTCACATCAAATGCATTGGCGAAGATATCAAAATCAAATCTATGACAGTCGGTCATTACTCCATTGTTAACCCCAATCAAGGACATCCCTTGCCTCCACATCACAGACTCAACGTATCGGTAAAAATACTTCATTCCATTTTTACGTTTCATTTATCGTAATCATTCTGTTTATTTACTGTTATTTGTTTGATCTCTCTGTTATATCATCCAATTCTGATACCGGATTTTCAATTTGCGATTGGGTTTTGTATCCATTTTTGTTTGGGGTTTATGTGAAATTTTCGTTTGTAAAACTTTAATCAACAAATGAGAGAAATTATTAAAGCAATATTGATATTCATAGATTTTTTTATTATTATTATTATTGAAAAAGATTACGTTACGTTTAAATTATAATATGTATATTTATTTTGGATAAATAAGATAGTAAAATAGAGAAGAAAGCCTTTATTTTCTTGATTTTAGAGAATATGTTTTTGGGTAAAAGTTGATAACGCACAATCATAATTGGTTCTATGTCTCTAAGGACATCAATGTGAGGGGGCATTTTTTGGCTCACTTGTCTTGTATTTGGACAAAGTTGTATCACCCCTTTACCAACTGAGCTACACGTCAAAGTCTTTTAGAAAATCTGTTAGAGATGTTTTGAGAAGGTAAGAAAAAAATGTTACAAGAGAAAATTCATATATGAATATATTTTTGAAATATTCTATACATACGATATCTTATTACACCTAATATTTTTTTTATTTATTTATAGAAAATTATACATTATGGGTGGAAACAATTAAAAAGATGTCTCTCTTCTTCAAGTTAAGTTTTAGATATTTCTTCAAATTTCTACTTTTGTCTCTTTTCATTTCTCTAGTTTAACATATACTTTAGCATCATTATTGAAGAAGAAAAAAACTTTAAGGGACCATTTACCAAATACTTATCCGGGTAAGCGATTACCGGTAAAATTAAACAGTATCACTTACTTACCGGGTAAGATTTTAATCCATCAAAACGGTATTATATGCAACAGTTTTTCCGATAAGCGTTAACCATGGTAAGAGTCTTCGCCATCACTTACCGAGTAAGGCTCTCGGTCCTTGACTTAGCTCTTACCGGGTAAGATTCTTGGTCCTTGCCATAATCATCCGGTAAGGTAATGTGACTTGGTAAGCGTTTACCCGAGTAAGCGTTTGGTAAACGACCCCTAAATTTTTTAAGGTTTCTACTTTAGCATTATTGTTGGAAATGCTCTTAGGGGTTGTTTGGTTTATTATGTATGGAAAAGCTGCTTGTATAAATTAATTTGTCTGTATAGATAGAGAAATTTTTTGTTTGAAAGGTTTGGAAAGGAGCTTGTTTTTTAATTGAGAGGGACAAGTTTAAAAAAAAAACTTGATTTTTTATAAAAAGTTTCCTCACGAAGCTTACTGAATAAGCCACTTTTTATATTATTAAGCTACTATCAAACAATCATATATAACGGACCGAATAAATCATAAGTCCCATTAAGTTCGTTAAGCTGATAACAAACAATCCCTAAAATTCTTAATTTTTATCCTAAACAGGTTTTAATAACTCGAACAAATCCAAATCCACAATATTTGGCATACAATGAGGATCTCCAAAAAGAATTCATGATCTTTTTTAATTGAGGAAGTAAAAATTAAAATCTTCATAAAAATTAAATTCAACTTTAGTAGTTTTTCTAGTTTTAATATTTTCATATAAATATATTATTTAAAATATTCAATAGATTTAATATTCTAACAAATTTTAAAATATTAAATGATAATACATGTAACTTCATTTGTAAAAATAATTAAAAAAAAATATTTCTCTCTTTAGCATTTAATTCTGAAGAGTTCCTCAAATTTGAAGATTTTTATTCTCTATACTTTCGAATTTTTAAGTAAGTTTTAAAAGATCTGTTGGAACTTACGAGCACTCGTTTTCATTTTGGATACAAAAGCATTTTCTTATCATCGTAAACACCTTTCAAGCATTCATTTGAAAGTTGGTTTTGTGTTATTTGTGTTTGTTTTTCATGGAAATTAATAATCTCTTTATTTTTTGTTTTGCTGGTGAAGAAAAGTCTACTTACATTCTACCCCTACCCCTATCTCTCCAACACTTTCTCCATAAATTCTTAGAAGCAAAGTCAAAATCTCAACAAAAAAAATTACATTCAACTCCAACACTTCCTCTATAAATGAAATATTTGTGTGAATTTTATCTGCCGTGTATAATATAAATTATATTATATTTCCAAAAAAGGCTTTAGAGAAGGTGTTGAAGCAAAAATAAAGTTTAGAAACTCCAAAAATTATTTTTCGGAGTTATTGGAGATCTGTTTTTGTTTTCAATGGTAAGGTATAGAGATGTTGAAGCTTTGTAAATGTAGGTATTTGCAGTGAAAGGAAGTCGGTCCCATTACGCAGACGTTGTAGAATCAGGCCAATTCGCATTTGAGGCTGAGGAAGAAGGAAATCATTTGGCTTGCTTTTCTGCCATCGAACACCAACCGGCTGACAAGATCTCTGTCGAGTTCGATTGGAGGTCTGGTGTAGCTACCAAAGATTGGTCTTATGTCGCCAAGAAAGGTTCAGTAGATGTAAGCATCTTTATGAATTTGTAAACAAGTTTCAGAACGTAAACTATTTTGTTTTTTCGGCACAAAGATTAAAAGGTATGTGTATTTTCTTATAAAGCTTTGTGTACGTTTTTCTGCAGGCGATGGAATTAGAGTTGAAGAAATTGGTGGACATTGTTGCTTCTATTGATCAGGAGATATTTGAACTTCGAATAAGGTTAGTTTATCAATTATCCTCAAACTCCACATTTGACTTCCTAGTGTTTAAAAGACCCTTAAAAGTTGATAAAATAAAGATTTTTAATATTTTTTTTGATAAACCTATTTTTTTACTCCAACATTAAAGAGAAAATACTCCCTTCATCTTAAAACAAGTGTCTAATTTCTCATTCTACTCTTCATTATGAGATCAAAAAATTCTCTATTATCAAGTGTAAAATTATAATTTACTCAACTAAAAGAGTGAATTGTGGATTTGGTCCTGTGGTTTTGTGATTTCTTTGACTATGGTCCTCATACTATGTTTATTGTGGATATAGTCCCTATGGTATGTAATATATTGTGGTTATGGTCCCTAAACACTAACACCATTAACTTTAAGGGTTAAAGGCATCATGTGCCTTGCACACTATGGGTATAATAGTCAATTTACTTTCAACTTTCAATTTAACCTATACACTTTTAAAACAAAGAATATTAAATTGTGGATTTGGTCCCAATGCATCATTCATCATCTTTAAAATTCATTTATCATCTCTCTTAATTTTTTTTCATCCAATCTTCATTATCAAAGTACAAGAAAAACTAATTTATTAAAATTCAAAACAAATTACTTGCTTTTAAAAATAACAATTGTTTAAAACCAACACTACAACCTAAAAAAGGACAACATATCAAAATAACAAATGTTTGAAACCAACATTACATCCCAAAAAAGACAACTCATCAAAATGATAATTGTTTTATATCAACATTACATCCCGAAAAAGTAAACTCATCAAAATAACAATTGTTTAATATCAACATAAAAACTCGAAAAAGACAACCCATCAAAAACAATTATCGTTTTTGATGGGTTGCCTATTAAACATATCATACAAGGGATGAACCTAACAAAAACAATTAAAAAGGTAGAAATTAATAAATAAAATAACAAAAAGTGGCATAACGGGTATAATAGAGATAAAAACTCTCATTACATATTCATCATCAACAAAATGCTACACATGCACTAATAAAGATAAAAACTCATTACATGTTAGAATTATCAAAAAGGTTAATCAATCAATAGGAATTCTTTTATGAAATCACATAACTTGAAATTATATTCAATTTAATGCATCTTTAACCAACTCTAAAAAAATGTGAATTTTATGATATTATAGAAACTTGTTGAAATGCTTAGGGAGAATATAATATGAAATTATATGTGCTAATGAAACAAAGTTGAAGAGAGGTGTGTGGAAATATGGGCAAAAAAGTAGTAGTTACCTGTTTGTTGCCTCCTTTCTCTTTGAATAAGAAACTTCTTCCCTAATAATGAAAATAACAATTGTTGTATTTTATGGGTTGTCTTTTTTAAGATATTATGTTAATATCAAACAATTGTTATTTTGATAGGTTTACTTTTCCGGGATGTAATGTTGATATAAAACTAAGGGTGAGCAAAACCCGATCGTACCCGAAAAACCGAACCGAAAAAACCTCGAACAACCCAACCCTAACTACCCGATCGTACCCGATACCTGAAGTCCGAAATTTAGGTCGAGTATATAGGTTCGGGTAGGGTCTTAATCTCCGTCACCCGATCTGACCCGAAACCCGGATTTTTATTAACTAAACATAAATACTTTTTTTTTAATTACTTTTCCTAAAAATACCTAATCATATTTTTTTTTCATGTTCAATCCTATTATGTAATCTAATCTGTACTACTCTTATATTTATGTATGCTAAATGTGGAAAACTTGAATTGTAAAAACAATACATGAGAATGGAGAGGAGGCGTTGGTGCTTTTTTGTGAAATGCTAAAGTAAGGTGCCAAGCCCAATGTATTAACTTTTATTGAGAGTTATTTTTATGGTGGAAAAAGAAAAAAATGGATTAATCCGAAATCCGATCTGATCAAACCCGAAACCCGACTAGGCCCGACACCCAAAACCTGATTCACCCGATTACAAAATTTGGGGCTTCCATTTCCTACCCGAAACCCGATCGGGTTTTTTATTTTTCCCTCCGATTCGACTCGACCCATGCTCACCCCTATATAAAACAATTGTCATTTTAATGGGTTGTTTTTTTTAGATGTAATGTTGGTTTCAAACAATTTTTATTTTGATAGGTTGTTTTTTTTATGATGTAGTGTTGGTTTTAAACAATTGTTATTTTTAAATGCAAGTAATTTGTTTTAAACTTTAACAAATTAGTTTTTCTTCTAGTTTGACAATGAAGATTGGATGAAAAAAAAATTAAGAGAGATGATAAATGAATTTTAAAGATGATGAATGATGCATAGGGACCAAATCCACAATTTAATATTCTTTGTTTTAAAAGTGTATAGGTTAAATTGAAAGTTGAAAGTAAATTGACTATTATGTCCATAGTGTGCAAGACACATGATGTATTTAACCCTTAAAGTTAATGGTGTTAGTGTTTAGGGACCATAACCACAATATATTGCATACCACAGGGACTATATCCATAATAAACATAGTATGAGGACCATAGTTAAAGAAATCACAAAACCATAAGGACCAAATCCACAATTCACTCCAACTAAAATGTAATAATATTACATTCCTCAAAACTCTCACACTTATTTTAGGATGGGAGGATAATTGTTTTTTTTTTCTTGTTTGTTGATTCCCCAATGAGAAAAAGGTGCCGTTGATTGTTTTTATAGCGTTTTATAAAAAGTTTGTTTAGAACAATTATTGTTGATTATCAAATACATTGAATATTTTAATGCTATAACTAATATTAAAATATCTAAAAAATAAATATAAAAACCGTTGGAGTTGAATGTCACATTTTTGAGGAAGTTATAGGAAAACTTTTAGGTGACGTTTGGTTTGCAGAATGAAATTGGAATCTATCATAGAAATTTGATTTTGAATAAACTAAAATATAATTTGATGGAATTTAAGGAATGGAAATGCTAAGGGAATTAGAATCTTTTGGATTCCTACATTTTCATCATATGAACCAAACATAGGATTTTAAATTTTGGTCAAAGGAATTAGTCATTCCAATTCCACCAAAATCCATGAACATTGTTGAAGTGAAATCTTGTGTTGCAGGAATTTAGAGATGCGGATAATAAACTCGACTACAAACTCCAGAATGGGTTACTTGAGTTTGGTTTCCCTATTCCTTTGCTTATCTGTGGCGGGCTTGCAGCTTTGGCACCTCAAGTCCTTTTTCCAGAAGAAGAAGATCATTTGAGATGATATTGTACTCTCAAAATTCAAATATACAAAATCAATCCAAATACCATTCAACTATACAGATGAAGTTGTGACGATTTCGATTCTAGATGTTATTTTAAAAACCATCTTACCGTGTTTATTTCAATCTATACACTACCGTTAAAAAAACAAAATACCATCAAAAACTATCCCTAGAAAACAAAATACCATCTGGTAAATAATTTCAAACCAAATATGGTGATCTACTAATTATTAGTACAAAGTTCTTGCTATGTATATTGTTCGGTTGGAGGCAAAACATTTTTTTTTATATTGATTGGTTGGAGATGGCTTAACAAAACCGTTTGTGTAAAACCCTGTGGGAAAGTTAAGTGATTACCCTGAACCCAACTCATAACACTATTTGGCTCACTCAACTGTGATCCAGGAACAAGAAACACCATCTTAAAAGCTGCTCTATGGATGTGTTGGTGCGCAAACTAGACATAGAGAAAACAAAAGTATGGTGTCTCAAATCGGGACAGGACAGGACTGAGCAGGACAAAATTGTTTTCTGCCAAAACTTTTGTGGAACGGAAATCAATGAGACAAACAAGATTGATAATTTGCTAAACTACCCTTGTCAACCCTAAAACCTTGCAGAAATTTTCACTTGCCTACTTTACTACCCATGTCTGATTAAAACCTACCCTTGCACAATTCTTTCACTTGCCTGATTCACTCTCGCCCATCCGGTCTCATCCCATTCGGTACTTATGTCCAGTCCAATCCAATCCCGTTTGCATACCAAACACACCCTATGTGTATAGCATCTTTATCCCAGCAAAAAGAAATAATTGGCCCTGAGAGTTTTGAAGCCTTTTTTCTTGATCTTTGCAAAGAAACCAATTTTTACACTGAACCAGCGAGGAACAATTTTATTGATAATTCTAAGGGTTGCAAAAAAATGCATTGCATAGCAATAATCAAACAAATCTTTTAGCAAGAAAAAACTCCTAACAATCATCAAACATAACATTTTCAGAAAAAGAAAAAAAAAAGACAATAATTTAGCATTTATAAAGAAAGAGTATCATAAGAGAACTGAAAACTTATTAGAAGAGAGGAGAGAACCTGTGGTATGATTTTAGCCACCAGTTTCGAATTGAATACACTCACAACAAGATGCCGCATAGGCTTCAGACTTACGAATTTGGTAACTGGCAGATGATGTTGGTGCTTGATCATGTGTCAAGATGCAAAGGGGTGCCAATGGTGATCTGTGGCCATCCTTTCCTTTATTTTTTCAAGCCTTTTTAAAATCTCCAAGAATGAAGGTCTTTTGTTCATGTCTGCATCCCAGCAGTGCACCGTCAATCTGTAAAATGACCGAAAGAAATTAGCATACCTGATATTTGAAACCGAGGGTTCGGTTGTAATTGCAGGAGAAAATGATGGATTATGGTTAAATGGTCAGTTAGAAGATAAAAAAAAATCTGTCCCAAATTTTCTTATCTCATTCCTGTCCACCAATCACATGAACTTGAGTTAAATAAATTTAAAATACATAAAAATCATGTCTTAATTTCATTGGTCGGACAGGTATGAGACATTTTGTTCTTTAATAAAATGATGGTAATAATCTCAAATAGAGGGCAAACAAGATGTTAGAACCAATAATCAAACACCAATTTATCGACTTTTTTTTTTGGTACTATGGGTGTTCAGGCCAGCTTTTGTGCACCTTGATTAATCCCATGAGACCGTGAAGAAAACATCAAGAAAAATCCCAGTGGCCTTACTTAAGGAGACTCGAAACGGTGACTTGCGCGGAGGAGTCCGAAGGCCTAGCCTTTATTTGCTGACTTAATTTTCATATGCAAAGTCGTGGACCCGTTTCAACTAGAATTATGCTTAATATCCAACTTATGATACATGTAAACACCACCTTTACGAAATAGTTTGGGATAAAACCCATGCATATGATGCAATTCAGGAACTTAAATCAGGTCAAGCAAATAGAATCAACATACTCTCTTAGCTCAGCACTGTAACTTTTTGCTCGAAAGTTAGGCCTAACCCCTTCTGCCGCATGCTTTGCTGCTTCATAAGGTTCAAAATTCGATAGTGGTGGGTCTCCTTCAAGCATCTGTGACAAAGTTAAAAACATAGCAGTCAAGATCCATCTTTTGCTTTCTATTATTTGTTATGACTTCTATCGAAACAGGAATTACCTGGTATAATATCATTGCAAAAGAGAACACGTCGACTGTCTTGTCATATTTACGGTGCTTGAAGACTTCAGGAGCCATATAACGATCTTTGGTTGTATGTCATGAAAAGATGAGAGAAAATTAAAGGAGTATGATGTAACTAATTTTACAAACTACCAAATTCAATAGCAAAAGGTGTTTTAGGTCATAAGCATACAACTCCCAGTCTCGCCGGTCATTTTGTAGACATCATGAGAATTTTTAACCCTGATAAGTTTGCTTAGTCCAAAGTCTCCAACTTTAAGATGGTCTGCATTGGAGTTTACTAAAAGAACATTCCTGAAAAGTACAAGTTGCTGATATTACCAGGAAAAGTTAAATGAAAAAACAAACTGTACAAACTCAAATCTCGTACCCAAGTACAAAATATAAGTAAATACGCATGGGAGAAATAGAAAAGATTAGTGTTCTGAATGTGGCAAATAAACGAACCTTGGTTTTAAGTCTCTATGAACTACAACATTCGGCTCAGTGTGAAGATATGCCATGCCTCTGCACACACAGAAGATTAAGAAACTCAAATCACTACAGTTTCTACTCTTGCCACTTTGAATGGAGTTTTTTTTTTTTTTTTTTTGGGGGGGGGGTTATTTTGGTAACCGTGGGAGTCCGGGCCAGCTTGTGCGCACCTCGACTAATCCCGTGGGACCCCAAGTGGCCCTGGGGAGACTGGAACTGGCGACCTACGAGGAGGAGCCTCAAGGCCTGGCCTCAAGAATTTTTTTTTGAGGGGAGGGGTGTTAAGAACATACAAGGGACACCCAAGTGGATTAAAGTTCTGAAGTATGTGATTTTTTAGCTTTACCAATACAAAACACGGACATAAGAAGGCGTATGATGTTGCTTTATGGCAGGCATCTTGTATAAACAAGCTATACGCTGTACTCTTTATATAGAAAAGCAATTATCTGTTTGTCCATGGCATTAAATAAAGCTTAGCAAATATGATTTATATAACAAGCTATTTTGCTTATATGTCAGCTTTTATCCACAAACTTTTCAAAGAAATAAGAACTTAGCTGGAAATAGATTACTGGAGAAATCTGTACCACGGATATAAAATCAGAAATGGAAACAAAGGAAGCGTCTCCTGAATTGGCTTATGGATCAGCAGTGCTTGATCCATGTCCACAACTTTTTAAATAAAAGAGACTAGCTGGAAAAATCAGTGCCAATGGTAATAATTGTTCAAAAAATCTGGATAGAATCTCCACTTTTGCCTTTTAAAGAAACTTTGGTTATAAAAATTGTGATGCTGATTTGATTCAATTTCAGTTGAACAAAGAAGTACTCTTGTTGTTGCATGTTTTCAGTTGGATAAAAGAATAGTCTCACTGTGTTAGTTCAATTTCCTCTTTCCTTCCTTAAAACATGGATACCCTTGATTTCTGACAAAATGCATCTTAAGTCTAGTAATTCGGCTTGCCAAAGAATGCATCACAAGTAGTATCAGCATGAGCAATCTCATTAAAAACTAATATCATAAGATTAATCACAATGACACATGTAACAAAAGATATATATATATATATATATATATATATATATATATATTTCTAAAACAATTAAGAAGTACCTGGCAATGTCTAAAGCAAAGTTTATAGCCATTGTTGGATTAAGAGCACCCTTCTCCTTCAAGCACTGATGAAGATCACCCTGCAACCAAAAATGTTCATACTATCAAACTATGATCTTCCATCTCTATGTTAACTAAATGTTGTGTAGCTGTTTTACCCCTCGTAAAAACTCAGTGATCAGCATTAACGGTTTCTTTTCAGTAACAGCTCCAAGAAATTGCACTATATTAGGGTGGCGAAGTTTGACCAGCAAATTCACCTCGTGCCTAAAGTCCTGACTGTATTCGTAAGACAATTCATCAGATGACAGGTGGTGACGATTATTTTGAGACATGATAAAAAAAAATTAGCAAATTATCCTTATCAAACAAAAAATTCACAGATTTTGGATACGAACTTCGGAATAGAACATGGCAGTATCACACCTCAAAACTAAATGAGATAAACTTAATGTTACTCACACCACGAATCTGTCATCTGAAAGACTTGGAAGTATGCGCTTTACAGCTACAGGTGTTCCACGCCACGATGCTCTTACAATCTCGCCGAAGGATCCCTACTAGCAGCAATACTTGTTAACCCTCATATCCATTTTACAGAAGAAAACATAGTACATGACAGTTCAATCATCGAAGTTGCACATTCATTTAGCATGGTTGTATTTCTAATCAAAAATCACAAAAGAAACCTCAAACTCTAGTCATGTTCTTGCCTCTTCAAATACCCACACATATTAGGAACTTGACTTCACATCTTAGTCATGTACATGGACAAGATTGTCTTTGTCTTCCAGGGACCTTCTGACATATGATAACTACTATGAACAACTAAATGAACCATTATCACAAGAAACACTTACAAAACCTAGCAAGATATCTTCTTCAAAAAGTAGGAAAGGATCACAATATGTTTTGACGTTCAAAGGGAAATTATCTTCCTCAAGAATAAGCACACACTCATATTTATTCACTTGAAGAAATGGTTGTAAGTCCGAAGGCATAAAAAGATATTATATGTTGTATTTCTTTCCAAAAGAAGATATTATATATATATATATATATATATATATATATATATATTTGATCTAGGGACCATAACCATGAAAGGAGAACAAATGTCATACACAGAAACTTAATTGGCATATTGGGGACGATGAAAGAAATAACGGATTAGTCCTTGTATATATATATATATATATTTGATATAGGGACCATGACCATGAAAGGAGAACAGATGTCATACACAGAAACTTAGGATAGCCAGTTTTCTAAATATTAAGAAATTAGAAAATTTAAGTTCTCTGGCATTAAATTTGGATCACCAATGTTATGGTAGAATGATAACACACACAACAGGGATATGCATCCCACAACTCCAGATAGGTACTTGCAACACTTTAACATCGTCTCAAAAGATATCTAAATAAATTCCATTTTAACCAAACTTACCACAAACACAAATTCTTCTCTTACTCATGTCGAAGATTAAAAGTACAATCAAGCTAGCATTACTCCGCATATAATAAAGACTAAAGACCCACGTCATATAGCTTTTGCTTGAAGGAGCTAAAGAAGAAGTGTCTGACAGTAGGATTCCCAACTATGTCATGAACATGGAAGCTTCAAGCTTTTTTTTAAATATTGTTGGATCTATTACAATAACATGACAACTAGTCAAGGGTGGTTGTGAAAGGACCAAAAAAGGAAACCCCTCCATGGGGATATACCACTTTTTGCCTCCTATGAGTATTGAACCCTGACAACATCAGGTAATATGGCTAGTTCAATTTGGAAAATACTTTGATACAAGATTTGACACATGTTAAAGTCATTTACACTAATTAGTTTAATGACACGAATTTTTTCTTTGCATCCCGTTCGACTGTGATAGAATCGTTATATATTTAGTGATAGTTAGCAAATAACCACTCATTATATGTCTTTTACTTAATTCAGTCATTGACACAATTATAGATGTATGCTACGAGCCTACGGCATGTCCTAGTAAAACATAATTATCAATTTTTTGAGCAACAAAACCATACCTTGCCTACAATGTGTGAGCTTGTGAAGTCCAACTCTGCAGGGTCAATTTCCCAATCACACTTATTTGGAAGAGGGGGTAGCACAGGCCTTGGTTCAGAATGGCTTCCATTCTGGCCCTGCACAAAAAATGTCAAAATTTTGAAGCCAATAAAAGCATAAGATCAAAAGATGAGCAAGCATAAGTGGAGATGATTCCCATGATTTTATATCTACATTAGGATGAAGTAACATAACAGCCAGGTAGATATATTGTTGGTGATTTTAGTGAAATCATCGGTTCATTTTATGTAATTGGGTTCACAAGATAATAATGGGGTTGGTAGCTAAGCTATAACACGAGCTAGGAGGTGTGGAGTGCACACTCGTGTAAGCTAGCTAGCACCCAGGATTGTTGGATGGTCATGATTGGAGGGTTACTAAATGGAAATGGTTAGGTTGACAGTGTCTGGAACGAGTCTCCGCGCGGGTTCAATCGCGCGACAAGTCGCGCGGGACTCTGGAGGGTTCGACAATCAGTGCTTGGCGAGGGTTACGGCGCGGCTCTATCCGTGCCACGAGCTGCGCGGGACACTAGATTGTTTGTCGAACAATGTTTGGCGCGGGTTTACGCGCGGGTCCACTCGTGCTGCTAGCCGCGCGGACCTCCAGATTTGTAACTGCCAATCTTTATGGAAAATCAATTTTGTAACCCCCAAATCATTGTGTAACCGCCAGACAATCAATCCCATTAAATGGGAAATTATTATCATTAATAATATAGGTTGGTTACATTTCTCTTGGTGTTTAAATAGGATCGATTTATGCCATAATCGATACCGGTGAATTGAGATTATCCTCGAGTGAATTTCGTGATACCCAGGCAGAATAGGGTCGAAATATCACTTAAGGAAAACGAGCTCTCACGCGATCTCACATTCGTATCCAAGTCGATCACTCTCTCCTCTCCTCTCCATCGATATTCTGCCCTCTCTCCCCATCATATACAACTTTCTTACCCATAAAAATTATACTTATTGTTAGTATTTATGTCGCAATTTATGGCTTCAGTCTTTATGTTTACCTCCCTTCACACTGGTACCACGTCATGAATAGCTTGTTGCTCAAAGCTTCATTGAGAAGTTCATCACCAACATGTTTAAATATTCATTCACTCTTCATTTAGGCTTTAAGTCAAGAAGTAAAAATAGGCAGAAAGGCAAAGAATGTGAAGATGGAGGTCTATCAAACCCAGAGAAGAGAGACAATAGAATGTGCACAAGAATGAAACTGTAGGGTATTTCAGATAGAAGATAAAACGAGATAAGGAAAATGCTTAATATAGTTGGACATTTACCCGAAAGCAAGCTCTCCAATTATTGAACCTAGTAAAAAAGAATGTAATACAATGATACAAGGGAAAGAAATAAGAATGATATTTCAATTGTGTGGTAACCTTCCACTATACCAACATAAAGCATGTTAAAGTCGAGAGAAACCGAGGATTGTCTCATAATGCCTTACAAACAAAGGTCAAACCTTTTCTGCAAAAGATAGCATTCCCTCCATCCAAAAAAATATGCAACATTCGACTTGGCATGTACTTTGATTAATGAACAAATATCTAAATTGCCGCTTAATAAGACAAACTGAGAAACCTTTTGCACCAAAATCATTCTCAGAAATATCTTGTAATGATTGTTGACAGGCAAACAGGTAATTTGGATCCAATTTCTAAACAAGGAATCGTCGCATTTTTCAAGACAACCCAAAGCAGAAAGTGTTGCAAATTTTTGGATCAGAGAGAGTACAATGTATAGGCAAGGATTCAAGGATTATTATTGTAACTTGTGTGAGTGAAACAAATATGCAGAGAATATCCCATCAACCATTATACAGTTGAGGCCAAACAGAGGAACAGGAGTGTTTTCATTTATGCAAACTTGTTTTGAAGAGAGGAATCATTTTAGAACACTGCACCAGAAAATAGGCACGGGCATGTTCTTCAATGTAATCACCTTGCTGAAGAGTATAGAAGACCAACTGACCAAAAACAAATATAGCAGTATATAAGGACATAACTGTAAGACCAAATGGATTATGCAGTATATTAACTCCGTAAAGTCAACTTTTGGACACTCCCACACGCTTGCCATCTACTTTATGGATCCTAGTTTATAAACAAAGTGTTTGATATGTGATTCCTGAAACATAATGATTATTGAATGAATACTGTATAAATGAGCATTGAGCAGTAGGAATTAAGCTAACGCACACATGTGATGCATAACGTGCTTCAAACAATTATGCCATAACTCAAAATTTAAAAGGATATATACCAAACATTAGAGACTGGGTATTCAACTTACAAATGACATGCCATCATACGACTTCAATAGCTCAATCATGTTATGTTTTTTAGCTCCTTCCGCGTCATCTAGAGGCTGTCATGAGCAGTATCAACATGAGAAAAGAGTATTATGGTAAGTTGACAGAATTAGAAGATAGTGTGGAATTACAACATAAGCTGAAATAAAATAAGCATCAATTGGTTAGAAACTAGAAGCAGATGGGAAAAGGGAAACAACTTGTCTTTCCGCTGCCTTTAACTAGTGCCAGAGCCACCGTAGTAACCAAAGGGGGCATGTGCTTAGCCCTCAAGTATTAGATTTTTTTATGGAACCCAATTTCTTTTACCAATGCATTTGATTCAACTACATGGCTCCCTCTCTCATGCACAGGCCAACGTGTGTGCTAGTCTGACATCACATTTTTGATACACTAAGCCAATGAGCATACCATTTCTTTAGGAAACAAACACTACAACTTAATTACCTCACTACCAGATAGGCTTATTATAATGAGAGGTGGATACAAGTATATTAGTTAGGTTACCTTAATTTGTCATTTTAAGAACAATAATATTTATTTTTCATTTATCTATGTTCGGTGCTCCCCCTAATTCAAAATCCTGGCTCCGCCTCTGCCTTTAGCCATTAGGTTTGCTTTGACACAACAAAAAAGTGGAAGAACACAACGACAACTTTAGCACCAAAGTATGCATGTATAAGAGGACCAATCAGGTATGTTCATTAAATATAATAATAATCATGTTCGTCAGTGTTGATATTAAGTGTGTGGATATGGCCAGTATCCTTGGGATAACTGTCCTTGTCTCGTCTTTTTCCCAGCAATACATAATATCATGTGCTTAATTGCTCGACTATAAGACTTTATTCCTTTCCTAACTAATTTTATTCGTGTTACGGTGACAGAGTACAGGCTGTAACAATGAAGCCCAATTTGCACACATTGAATATATCATGTAGATCTGTAGAAAATGTCTGCTTACGTGCACTCGTGTTCAGAGTAATATTTGACAAAGAACACGGTGCTGACCAGTTGCAGATCCAGAAACTCCAGCGACCGGGGCATATACTGCATACATCATATATTTTCACCAACAACCAGGGTCGTGGGGGAGTGGAGCTGGCTGCTGGGGACTTGGGAGGGAGCAGGAGCAGGGGCACAAGAGAGAGGAGAGGGATTCTTTTCCTTCTACTTTTTTCACAGCCTCACAGGGGTTGGACTGGGGCAGTTGCCCTCACTTATACATGTAGGCACCCCTGATGCCAACCCATTTACATACTATAGAACCATCATTGTAGCATCAAGCTTAAATGGCCTCAACAGCAGACTGAACAATTTGCAAAGCCAACTTTCAGCAGGTATAGCAGCCACAGTAATTGAGTACATTTTGGTGCTGTCCTTCTAGCCATATATTATGTAGTAATTAGAAAGTGAAGACTTATTTAACCCCCTTGAAAAGAACCCTTACTCCGCCTTCCATCAACATTTGCATAAAATCATAGAACTCGTTGATTTCTTTGGATGCCAACCAAGTGATGCAAATGCATCCAGAGACCACAGATGAGACTGAGTGTTCACATCTGATGTCATCGCTCTTAAATTCTTCAATGCAAACAGACAGCTAATTCTTCAATGTACCAAAAATTAAAGAAATAATAATAATAAACATTGCTGGAAAATGCGTTTTTTCTTTAGGTGCATGCACGTGCCTGTATACTATTCAATACGACTAAGGTATCCACTCATGCAATAGTTCAGCAATCAGATGATAAGCACCAAATAGGTTTCTAACAACGGTAGCAACATGCAAATATAAGTTCATTCATGAGTGTCAGCTCTCAGATTACACTAACCCAAAGAGGCCATGTTTGTGCATAATTTCAAATGAAGCTGACATGGTTATCATTTCAAACAAGCTGCAACATAAACCCTAAACTTTGTGCCTTTAAGAACTACACTAGGCCTTCTCGTCTCAGTCAACTAGTAAGACATAATATAGAAAAGACTTATGAGTACCAACACTTGCTCCGTAATTCATTTCACTCATTGCCAGTTGTGATAATTAGATACGAACTATATAAGTTTATACAGCTATTTATGTTAATGTATTTATGATTTTTGCCTGCAGAGCAGCAATGGCGCTTGCTGAAATTCTGATTAAATAACACTGACAAACTACAAAGTACCAGAAAATAGACTAATAGCGCATCATCATTCATCGTGCCATTCTAAATGAACAACGAACTCGAACTAAATCAATAGCAAGAATTCAATTAATTAAGCCGCAACTTAAGCCCTAACATGAGTTCATAAATTTCAACTAAACCACGGTAATAATCAACTCAACTAAACTTAATTACTTAACTAGTGAAACAGTTAGCATAGAAGTAATTTTCGGTTACCGTGTTCTTCCATCGATCTTGAGCGTTAACATCAGCGCCATACTCGATCAAACATTTAGCAACATCGATCCATCCGTGAAGCGAAGCAACGTGAAGTGGAGTTCGATTATCGTAATCCCTAGCATGAACCAAAGAGCGATCTTCCTCCAAGAGCTTCTTGATTGCGGAGGCCTCATTCTGGTGAGCATGCCACAGTATCAGTGACGTCCGGCTGACTTTCGCCTTGTCCTTCCTCTTCGCCGGCGCATCCCCAGAGTGGCCGGAGCTTCCTTCACTCCCGCTCATTCGATTGGTCGTTGAAGTCGTTTGAATCCTGTAGATGATCTAGGGAATTGAATTCGGTCGTCGGCGGTGCTACAGTCAGGAACTTGAAATATCTGGAGTGGATTGAAATGTCTTTACTTTTTCAACCGTCATTGCGTCACGCTATAAATACTCCTCTGTTACGTGAAGTGAACGACCCAAAAATAAATAACTAATTCTGTAAATCTTTTACAAGTTATAGTTGGGAATCTTGTGAGAAATTGATGCACCTAATCAATTATCATGAGAAGCACAATTTATGAGTGGATATTGATCAAAAGTGATAAGGTCCACATCTTTTTTTACTTTTTTACCTTTTAACTTTTTTTTTCTCATATGATCCTTCGTTGTAATATATAAAAGAAGGGTCGGGTTCCGGTGAGAAGTTGAGTTAACGGTGAGAAGTGGTTATCGACCGTTGGATGTGAAATGGACGCATATTAGGATGAGATACACCGAGATAAGATGCATCAAACCGCAATTCATGGAAGGGCTTGAGATTAAAAGAGATCAACGGTTTAGATCCACTCACGCTTCTCACTGATAACTCAACTTCTCACACGATCGTTCGCCTATAAAGTTACAGTGAGAAGGGTAAGAAGGGATTTCTATTCTTGGATGCACATTAGGATGAGATGTATCGAGATGCACTGGATTAATTCCTGTATCAAGTGTGATTTATGGGGTGGGGATGAGATTAAGGTGGCGTTTGGTTCGCAAAATGTTTTTGGATGTAATATCATTTATCAAATGAATTTGACTTTGAAAGAATTGGAATGTTGTCAGGTTTGACCACCTGACAGAATTGAAATGGAATATGTCAAAGGAATTGGAATGTCTGTTTGGTTCAAAGAAGATAGCTTTAGAATTAAAATGAAATGTTGGTACTCTTTTTATACAAAAGTGGGATTCATCCAAATTTGACCATTTGTGGAACAGGTCCTTTGCAAAGCCAAATCATGGAAGTTGATCGATGACATCAAAACCGGTAGTCCCCGTGATCTCAAGAAACCAAATTAAAAAGTACAAACAAATATTTCCTTCATTTAAACAAAATAAAAAAAGTTGCAAGCTGGCTTTAAGATCCAATGGTCTACTTGTTACTGTTAATTCAAAATGTTTGAATGATGTGCCTTAAACAAACACTAAAAATAGATAAATATCTGGTAAGAAAAATCCATATCGATTGCACATCTGCCCATACATAGGTCAGACCTTAGAAGCATCAAGGTGTAGCTTGTGTACCAAAAGAAGGTTGTGATTACATGAACACCTAATTAATGTAATCAAGATGTAGCTTTTGGGAAAAGGCTTTGAGTGAAGCAACACATCGCCACCGAACGATTTGAGGCTTTCTTCAGCCTTTGAACAGAAATCATATATAATAACATCAGTTGTTTTCGAGCAGAAATCAAGCAGATTAGAGAAGAGTCGAGCATAAATCGATTCATCTGCAGAAGTCCAGAAATCGAGAAAACATGGAAGTCCAGAAATCGACCAGATATGTGTTCCGATGGAGAAGAAATCGAAGTCCAGAAACCGACTAGATAGTTGAGAAGGAATCGACCAGAGAGAAATGTTTAACCACGGGTTTGGTTGTTAGGAATTCAAGTCCTTCACTGAAGTCAAGAGATGATGAATTCCTTAAATTGTGGAATTCAATTCCATCATTTTCATTATGTGAACCAAATATAGGATTTGGAATTTGGTCAAAGGAATCCAATTCCTTCAAAATCCATGAACCAAACACCCCCTTAGTTTATAAGTTCTAATCTTCTTGTTGAATTGTTTAAGAAATTAGATGAGGTAAGGAAGATTTGGCACAATCATTTGATTCTTAATACATGTGTAAAATCTATCTTTTGACCGTTTAATATATGTGTGAAATCCACACAACAAGGTCAAATCTTTCTTAGCCCATTTAATCTCTTAGACATTTTAAGACTTATATACAGCTCACAATACAAACAAGATTTCACTATCCTTTCTACGTGGGATAAAATCTCATATATACAACAATACCTACCAAATTACTGATAGCTTCCAACCCAAAAAAACTATAAATGTACAGATGCAAGTATTTTTCTTTTTAATACTAGAACTTATGAAAAAAAAACACCACCTAAAACGTATGTGCTAAAACACAATTCAAATCATTACAAGAAAATTTATAAAATCAACATTCATGAAATGAATCATAACACCCTCCATTTATAAGGTGTTGATAATAGGCTAGCAATAACTTCTTACCATTGGTTTTAGTCATTTTGGAGGTACCCACTTTGTCTATGTGCCTAAAGGATAGTGTTTTGAGGCTCCTCATATTCAAAATGAAAGCAGGCAGTTCTCTTATACCAGTGTCATCTATAAGAAGCTCCTCCAAGAATTGGAGAACACCCAAGCTCTCTGGTAGTTCTTCAAGTCTTGAGCAACCACTGACCTTAAGGCTTCTTAAAGATGATAATTCATGGAATTCGAGCGATATACTTGTCAGGCTCTTGCAATCACGTAGATCTATAGAAAAAACGCTGCTGATTCGTCCGGTTGGGTAGGGAAGATTTTGTATCCCGCTATTTTGTAACGAAATATGCTCCAACCTGTCCATATTCCCTTGAATCTCTGGAAATGTTCTTAGTTTGGTGCAGCCGGAGAAGATAAGAAACTTCAAGGATGTCATCCGGATGATGGGAGGAAATGCTTGAAGCTCCGAACAGCAAGACATATCCAATGAAACAAGTCTTTCAAGATTCCCGATTGATGGATCAATCAGTTTCAGATTGTGACAATTTTGCAGTATTAATCTTTCAAGATTTGGGAAGGCGGCGAAGCTTGGGATGCTGATCAGATCTTTGGAGCCCGAAAGATCAAGCATTTTCAGTGTCGGTATTACGCCAAAAGGCTGTAAAATAAAACCACAAAACAAGATGTGATGTAAGGACGTTGTTGTTTGTTAAAAACAGACATATGACTTCTTCTAAGCAGTACTTCAGCTTCGAATAATCGAATGTAATGAAATAGCTGAGAAGTATTTTTCAATCTTTACAGTCTAATTTCATCATTGCTTATAACTTGTTAAGTTCCTTTTCTAGCAAAGACTGCAAATTATAGTGAACAAGCAAACCTACAAGCACAATATATATATATATATCATATAACATCAGCAGGAAGAGGTGGATACCTTGTCTTCCTTGCAAAGACGTACAATCTTGCTGCAAGTCATACACAGAACCACAAGCTCCTTTGTCTGAAAATCACGTGGCAAATGTTTTCCAGGATAATTCGACCAAGAAAGCCACCGCAAATTGTCTGGAAGAACTTTAGGCTCTTTGTCATCTGCTCGGTCTTTTGACATCTGGGATATGCTGATATCAAGGAATCTGAGGTCCTTCATGTTCGTGAATGCATCAGAAAAGTCTATAGGACTTTCATCCTCAAACCTTACTTGTATTCCTTTGATTTTTGTTACTTCGGTTGCTTCTGTTTTTTTTAAAAGTTCTTCAGCTTGCCAAATCCTACCATGTTCTTTTGGGAGCTCTTCTAGATTTATGGCACGAGCCATTTCTTGTATCAGGTCATGCACTTGAACGTGTCCATTTGAGACGCTTATAAGGGATTTTTTTATCAGAACGTCTACCCCAATGTCACAAGTCTGGTCTCCACAGGCGTAGAGTATTTCCAGTACCTCTGCTTTCTCTCGATTTCTAAAAAAGAGTGCAATGTCTAGAAATATCTCTTTCTCGTCTGTCGTTAATCCATTATAGCTTATTTTGAGCTTTTCCAAAGTTCGTGTGCTCGCCAACTTTAGATCCTCCAGTGCACTTGTCCACACATACTCCATTTTGTCATGTAGAAAAGAACCCAAGACTTTAAGTGTTAAAGGAAGGCTACCAGCAGCATGAACTATGTCAACCGCAAGCTTGTCATTCTCTTCACGGGTTTCCTTTAACGTCTTGTTCTTTGGAAACGCGTAGCTATCAAAGAGCTCTGCAGCCTCCCCGTCTTTTAATAATTCAACTTGGTGTATTGAATCCACTTCATGGGCCTCGAGCAAAGACTTGTCTCTTGCTGTTATAATGATTCGGCTCCCCATGCCAAACCAGGAATGCTCTCCTGCTAATGCCGCTAGTTGACTACTGTCATCTACATCATCCAAAACAATTAGAACGCTGAAGCGGCCCATCCTCTCCTTTATCATATATTTTCCTTCGTCAGTGCTCGTTAACGTCATATCTCTTGCCTTAAAAACATCTGTTAGGATCTTTTCTTGCAGTTTCTTCAAACCATTCTTACGTGCATTCTCCTTGAGGTTTTCGATAAAGCAGCAGCGCCCACCAAACTTGCAAGAGATCTCGTTGTAAATGGCCATGGCAAGAGTGGTCTTGCCTATGCCACCTACCCCACATATTCCAATCATACGAACACCACCAGACCCAATTTTTAACAAATCCTTGATAATATGCTGCATGTGAGGCTTCACTCCGATTAGGTTGCTCTCATCATTTGCTTGTACAAATGACACTCTATGTGATATAGTATCAACTATTTCTTCAATCGATTTCTGCCTATAGCTGCACATTGAATACCATATATAACACGGGATAATATATACACTACAAGGGAATATTTTGTCCAAAATACGATAAAAACAATATCATGTAGTTAAATTACGTGCTTAAAAGTTTGAGCCAGGGTTCATTTGGTATTGCCCATCAGAACAGTAACAAAGCAAGTCACTTTGTGCATATATTGTGAATGATGTATCATGTATGTAATCTAAGTTCAGATATAGTGTTGCAGAAGAAGGAGGTCTCGTTGGTTTTGGTATGGAAAAGTAAATACAAGTATCATATCACCGATCTTGTATTGAACTGAAAAAGAAGTTTATACAGAAACACCTTAAGAATACAAGACCAGATCCATCAAGTGGGTCGTGTATCGATTATGGAAGTCTTGGGGGTGCTTGGATGGAAATATTATGAGGCAGGGAATGGGAATGGGAATCATTGATGGGGTTTGGTTTAGGTAGTGAATGAGAATGAAATCATTAATAGTGTTCAGTTTTATATTATGGAATCAATCATTAATATCGGGTAATAAACGAATCCTCCCTAAATTGGGGGGGGGGGGGGGGGGGGGGGGGTTAAAAACTTATTCCCATTTTTGCCTTCCGACCTCCCCAGCATACTACGACCCCTGGCAAGCGATCATTCGGTACTATGATGCCCAACACCTTAAACAATCCTTCGATCATGGCTGCTCCAAATGGGCTAAGAAGACAATAACATCTTCCTCATTATGCTGCTTTATTTGGTACCATTCAGGATTTGGTAATCGAGATGTGAGTAGTTATCTCCACCTCTTCTGTTCTTTACCTCACCCTCATTTCTTCCTTGCCGTTTGTAACCCTAGAAAACCCATCTCCTGATTCTTGTGTTTCTTGATTTACATAATGGAACAGATGTTGTATGGTTTGTGGTTTGTAACGAAGAAGAAGAAGATGACGACGATGATGATTAATAAGAAGAGGGTGGGTGGGGAACATCTGCCATGGCTGTAGAAAATCAAGAATTTGTTCGATTTTGCAGATTTTTCAGTTGTTTATCAGGGTGGGACTTGTCTGATCATTTTTAATGGTTTTTTCATCTACAAGCATCAACAATGCAATGGGAATACTTCCATTCCTTAAAACCAACCAAGCACCCCCTTAGGACGAATCAAAGAAAGCTTCATGGCAGTGGTTTCAAAAATTAACTCCGTTATCATTATCTTTTTATTTCATAGAGAAATGAAGAATTTCAGTTAATAGGAAATTGATGCTGGGAGGGTGATTTGTAAAACCTGATTTGAATTTCACACAGACACAAGATTTAACTCAAAAAACCTCGTATCTATCATGCATATTTGCGTGTAAGACATCTCATATATCTGCACTTTCAATAACCTCTATCAAGCTACCCTTTTTTGCAACTTGAATAACCTCTAATCCTGTCCATCACTGCCCATTTGGGGATAGATGTTGAGATTTGAGAAGATTTATAAAAAAAAAAAAAAGGTTATCCTGATTACCAATTAAGGAACAACAAGCTGACATTTTCACAAACAGTTGGTAGACACTTGATGGTTTGGAATGTCTTCGCTGTAAAACCATCATACTTACACAACCAAAATAAACTGATTACCTGATATTTGTCCAGCCAGCAATCCCACTCACTTCCTGCAATGGAAGAAGCCATTTTCGCCACCTCTCATACCGGTGAAGCATCTGATCATAAGTTGCACCGACAGGTCCTGCTTGGGCAAATACTTGCATGTGGTTTATATTATAAAGCACGGGTATAACAATCCGCCTTCTGGCAATCCTGGTCGCCATAATCTGGGCAAGTTCATTCATACACCAAGTGGAACGTAAGTAATTCTTTGAGATAACGACAATCACAAACCTGGACCTTTCCATGGCATCAAGGAGTGTCTGTTTGCCCTGATGAAATTCTGCTATATTGTCCTCGTAAACATTGATCCCGCGATCGGATAAGGAACTGTAGAGATCTTTAACAATGTTGTTAATGTTACGGGTGTCTTTCCTTCTGAAACTGAAAAACACATCGTACTTCCACGACAGTTGAGTAGTACCATTTGATTTTGATTCCGACTCCATTCGATCTCACCTCCTCCTCTTACAGACGACTCATTTCCTCCCGATACTCAAAATACACGTATAGCAGGAATTCCATCGGCATCGGCGTTATGTTACCATTGCCGCCGCCGCCGCCTGCCGGAATTGATCTATTTCCTTGAACAAACTCAGTCGTTGACCATAAGCCATAAAATTTGAGTTTGTATAGGCTATGATGCTTCAGGTTAGATAATCTTTGCAAATTTGGTCTATTAAGCAAAAAGTGAAAATCTTAAAAAAAAAAAATCACCTTCATTACACAATTAATTATAATATTAAAATATTCAATACAACACATAAAATATTATTTTTCTCTCCTAAACATTTATTTTAAACCAATCTCATTGGTAGAATGAATAAAAAATAATTTATCTATCATGTGTAATCATTTTTAGAGATATCTCCAAATTTGAAGATTTTCATCTTCTCTCTCATGTTTTCTCCATTTTGGAGAAGGTTTTGGGAAAACTGTTGGAGCAAAAAAAACCCAAAATCTCCATTTTGGAGAAGCTGTTGGAAATGCTCTTAGAACATCTCCAACAGCTTCTCCAAAATAGAGAAGTAAATCTCCAACAGATTCTCCATTTTGGAGATTACACAATTAATTATAATATTAAAATATTCAATACAACTCATAAAATATTATTTCTCTCTCCTAAACATTTATTTTAAACCAATCTCATTGGTAGAATGAATAAAAAATAATTTATCTCTCATGTGTAATCATTTTTAGAGATATCTTCAAATTTGGAGATTTTCATCTTCTATCTCATGTTTTCTCCATTTTGGAGAAGGTTTTGGGAAAACTGTTGGAGCAAAAAATCCCAAAATCTCTATTTTGGAGAAGTTGTTGGAGATCCTCTTATATGGTAAATTTTTAACGAATGACATATTTGGCTATAATCTCCCTTAATAACACCATTAACTAGAGTGGTTCGTCAGTGAGGGGTAGTTTCATTTATTTATAACAGGTTTGGTCTATTCATCTACTTTTATTTTTATAACAAATTTGGTTTATCTCTTTAGGGTGTGTTTGGTACGCAGATAGGACAGGACAAGGTGGAACAAGATAAGACAAAACAGAATAGGACAACTGTCCAGCGTTTGTCAAAACATGACAGAACTGGACAGAACAAGATTAGACTGGTTAAATGACAAATTTACCCCTAATGAAAAATCGTAGATTACATCACATAAAACTAATTTAAATCACTAATACATAGTGCAATGGATTATCAAAAACATAAAACTAATTTATCACGATTAGATTTTGGATATGGAAATCAAAACCCAAATTTTAAGTTTCGGATTTTAGGTTGTTTCGGGTTTGGGTTGGTCGGGTTTCGGATTAATGTCGGTCGGGTTCGAATATTATATAATGCAAAAGTTATATATAAATTCAATTGTTTTTTAGGATGGATACAATTGAGTGAAAGATTGATGAAATCGATAGCAAGTTTAAATTTAGAAATATTTCAACATACTATAATTTACGATTTTCAAAAAATAATTAGATAAATATATGAGTAAACTACACTTTTGGTCCATGTGGTTTCCCAAAAGTAACACCTTTCGTCCCTACAGTTTCAAAAATACAGTTTCGCCATCGTGGTATGCAAAAACGACCGGATTTGGTCCCTGTCTCTAACGACCGTTAAATAATCTCGTTAGATGAGGGATATTTTCGTATATTTTCGTCTTTTTAACTTTTTTTAATTACTGTTTTATTTTCTATTTAAAATATAAAATCCTTTGTAAGGATATCTCATTGGCACCGACATACCCTCGACCATCGTCTCCGATGAACTTTTCGATCATCTTCTCCGTTCAACTCCAAACCCAAACCTCAAATGTTCCTCTGTCATTCCTATGTGTTTCTGGTAAGCTTTAAAATTCAAATCAAACACAATCCTCTGTTTTTCATCATCTTCTTTCTCAAATTTTTTGTTTTTTTAAACCAAATGCAGGTCAAGAGCTATTGCATATTTTAAGTTTTCATCAACATGATTCAACTTCATACCCACTGCAAACATTTCTTGGAGTATATGTCACTACCCTCAACCATCCACCACTTACCATCATCATCATCATATAAAGAATACTATGGTTATGGTGTAGAGAAAAATTGTAGAATGAACAAAAATCCAAAATCAAGAACATCAAATATATCAAGAACATCAAGAGAACAAATCTATGAATTCATTAAAAATTTGTGATACAGAAGTGAGATCCCTAAAATAAAAAATCTACGTAGAAATCTCAATGAAACACAAAAATAGACTTGAATCGGGATTCATCTCCACCTCCACCCCACCTTATCTGCATCAACCTTTACCAAAACCCCTTTGAAGTTCTTGTATCAAACCCTAAGAATCAAACCCTAAAAACAAGTGAATCAGAACCAAAAAATCAACCTCCATCCCCACCTGAATCTGCATATTTGAGTTCCGGTTTGTTGTTGCTTGGATATGATAAAATAAAGCAATAGCTTCGAGGAAGCTGGAGATCGAAGGCCGGAAAACTCCGATTTTGTCCTTACCGGAGTGTAGAGATGAAGATCAACGATGAGAGCTTTGGGGACAATGGATATCGATGACCAAAGAGGTAAATTTGCAGGCATGGGGATGCACCAGAGATGTCACCGGTGTTGGATTTGGAGATGGTTGCCAATTTGTGGTGGGGGTTCATTTGAAGGGGCACCGGCGAAGGCAATCGGGAAAGGGGAGGGGGTAAAGGGTGGGACGTTTTCTAATCAGTTATATATATATATATATTATATATAAATAAACTAAGTTACAATTTTAGTCCCTGTAATTTACATATTTGTTTATTTATTAAAGAAAAATGTAATAAAATACCCCTCATCTAACGAGATTATTTAACGGCCGTTAGAGACAGGGACAAAATCCGGTCGTTTTTGCATACCACGATGGTGAAACTGTATTTTTGAAACTGTAGGGACGAAAGGTGTTACTTTCGGGAAACCACAGGGACCAAAAGTGTAGTTTACTCTAAATATATATATATATATATATATATATATATAGTATTTAAAATATAGATTTATGTTATTTCGGGTTTTCGGACGGGTTGGGTGGCCAACGATCAAACCCAATCAGAACCCAGATATCCTCCCAAATGTCGGGTTTCGGATTATCGGGTTTCGGGGTATTCGGGTTTTGCAAAAACACCTTATTTTCGGTTCGGATGCGGATTCGGATTTTTGACTATTCGGGTTTTGCACACCCCTAGCTTGGAGGCGTGGATGATGAGAAGACATGTTTTATGTTTTTAACAAAGAGTATATTAGTCAAAATATTGATGTTCTACTTAGTTCCAGGAGGTTGGAATGGAACAAGTGTGTCTCATGATTGTTCCACTTAGTTCTAGCGTGTCCCACATATGGTCACGCCAAACATGGGACAAGTTTGTTCTATTCTGTCATGTTCCACTCTGTTCTGCATACCAAACGTACCCTTAATAAAAACTTGGTAAGACAAGAATATATATTTTTTAAATATAATGAGCAGAATAACTAAATAAACACAGATCGATTGGATATTTAACCGAACCAAATTAATTTGTCAAGGTATTGGAAAAATAGAATCATTGATTATAGTTAAATGATAAATTTAATAAATATATGTCAACTATATAAAAATGTTATAATTTAACATTAATCGGTTAAAGATTATTATTGTTGTTAAAATTTGAGTACTAAAATTTAACACTAATGCTATATTTAGCATTTATTTTTGGTTGGAGATTATCTAATCTACTTTAATATTAAAAATATTTTTTATGGAAATATAAAACTTTAATTTACAACTATATCCTTCAAAACACAAAAAAATTGAGTTAATAATATTTATTGGATCAAATACATCTAATAATTAATAACCGGTCATGTATTTTCAACTTTTTTACTTTTCATTTAGACTTTCAATTAAAAATGAGTTTTAAATGTGATTGTCTTGATTGCAATTTCAAGTTACAAATATAAATTTTATCGAATGAATAACCTACTTCTATTTATTATTATTTGATTATTTGAGAGTTAAATAATTAGTTTGATGTTAATTATACTAAAATTAATTATTAAATGTTATAATAAAGTTGTTTATATATCTCTCTTATTTTATGAATTGCTTGCAAATTTGTTACTTGATCAAATAGTCATAATTTATCAACTATTTTAACGTTATGAAAAACGATTACTATAACTTTAAGTAGCAGAATCACATACAACCCATATTGACGGTTTACTAACGCAAATTAGATGAGTGTTAATTGGATAAGAGTACGGAATGGGCAAATAGTGATTAAAAATGATTATTTACCAAGTGTTTCGTAATAAATGCTTACAGATAATAATATTTGACCCTACTTCCATGAAATCGTTAGCTTTTTGCTTTTTGATTGTACTATTACTTCAACGATCTTATATTTTCAGCACATTGCCAAATTAATTTGGTTAGGTTTAATACTTAATTGATGTGGGTTTACTTAGTTATTTTGCTCATAATATTTAGAATATATATGATTGTCCCACCAAGTTTTTTATTTATTACAAGAATCTGAAAGCTAGTGAGTGGTCTTCCCCCCTCACAAAGGGAATCACCCGGTCCTAGCACAATTCTTCTATGGTCTTGTTGCTATAAAAATGTTTACAAGGCCAGGTTTATACAGGAAAAGTTGAGTAAAAGGAGGGAACAAATTCGTTATAAAAATCAAAGTAGAGGGAGGGACCAACTCTCTAATAAAAATGAAAGTAGATAGAGTATTGAATCCGTTAAAAAAAGGAAAGCAGAAAGAGGTGAAGGGTTAATAGACGAAACTACTCCTCACTAAAAGTACTTTAATTGACGGTGTTATTAGAAGGGACCACGCCCGTTATAAAAATGAAACCATAGGAATAATTATTTTCAGAGACCTTACTCGTTAATTTATGTAAACCACGGGAACCAAATTTGCATTTAACTCTTCTCAAAGTAATAGTAATAAGTATGATTAATGAGGACTAGCTCACCCTATAAATAAATGTTAGGTTTTGGAACTTGTCTAAAGATCCCATAAGATTAGTCAAGTGCTCGCAAACAGGTCAGGACATCTATGATTCATGATTAACAAAAGAAAATTAAATATGATTAATGGTATTATCACCATTTATGATATTGATATTGATTATCTATTCCATACTTATTGCTCCCTATTGTTAGTATAGATTAGCCATATCTCTAGGAGATATTTTCCATACTTATCGCTCCCTATTGTTAGTATAGATTAGCTATATCTCTAGGAGATATTTTCCTTTGTAACTATCCTTTGTACCCTATTTATTCCTTGCTCCTGTACATTTGCAAGATATGAAATAAACCAATTACTTGTGTGATTATATGGTATCAGAGCTCAGTTAGAAAAATATCAGCCATGGCTAACGACTCTTCCCCAGTCGACATCGGTAGCGTTGTCTCCACCGCTTTCCCCAACCAGAACCTCACGGCGGCAACTTCTACCACAAATTTCAACTTCCAAATACCACCAATCAACATCAAACTCGATCGCCATAATTTTTCGCTATGG
The DNA here is from genome assembly GCA_954870635.1 of Arctium minus. NCBI lineage: Eukaryota > Viridiplantae > Streptophyta > Magnoliopsida > Asterales > Asteraceae > Arctium > Arctium minus. The sequence continues at coordinate 53,000,881 of OX941084.1, forward strand.
CGCAACACCGTTCTACCATCCCTACAAGCCTTTGACTTAGAAGACTTCATCCAATACTACAATCTGTTGCCCGAGTTCTAACCACAAACAACCAACACAACTACAGCACCGGTACCAAACCCGGACTTTACCTCTTGGCGACGTCGTGATCGTTTTTTTCTTCTCTGGCTTCGATCTACCCTCATTGAACGATCTCTTGCCATCGTCGTTCGTGCCACGAATGCCTATGAGGCTTGGACCACTCTCGATCGCACCTTCTAAGCGCAAACCAGGGCACGTTGAAATTTGAATGGCACTCAAAAACCAACTTCATACACTCATGAAAGGTTCCCTATCCATCCAGGAATATGTTGAACAGAAACGAAGTATTGCTGACTCTCTTCTGAAAACCTCCATGCCATCTTGAATGAAGATCTGGTAAGTCACATTCTCAATGGTCTTGACAGCTCATATGGACCGTTTTTCACTGCCTTTATGATGCGGACCGATGATGTCCATGTCGATGAGTTGGTTGGCTTGTTACTCCAAGAAGAAGAATGTATCGCCTTCGAAACTCGGAGACTAGCATAATTTGCGATACTGCCCACACCACCTGTGGCTACTCCGTCGTCCATCATGACATCAACATTCAACTGCACCTTCATGTTGGTGATTTTAGTGTCACCAGACATTTAAGTGTAATTGGTTATAACAAGAGTACTAATGGGTTTCAAATTGTGATATAATACAAGTTAGGTGGTGTGGAGTGCACACTTGTTATAAGACGAGTTTGATCTCGGACACGACGAAATGGCGGGGGTCAAGGGGCAGCGCCCCTGACAATGGTCCCTCTGACCAATTAGCGGGCGGGGTCGAGGGGCGGCGCCCCCGCGGGGTTTGGGGCAGCTCCTGAAAAGCTCTTCAGAATTTTGGACTTGGAATGCAGTGGAAAAACTTTATCAGATGCTCTTTGCAAAGGCTTTGATGCCTATTTTGCAGAGCCTCTTGTGGCCCACGACAGAGCCTCTGATGGCTCACGGTAGAGCCTCTGGTGGGCGTCTCTGCAGAGCCTCTGGTGGGCGTCTCTAGACCAGGGGCTCTGGTGCCTATCTCTGGATTTGGCTATCTCTGAACCTACAGTTACTGGTCATTTAATGCTCAGTTATTTCCAGGCCATGATTTTAGCTAAATTGGTTGTAACCGACCATAATAGCTAATAATTTGCCATAATTGTCATTCCAATTATTTCCTATTTTACGAATGGGATTAGTATATATACTTATGTTTAGACTTACGTTTTTTAACAATCTTTTCGTACTCTCCAGCAAATTTGCTCTCGTTTTTGTGCCTAAAAACGATTGTGTTCTTGAGTCTTATCCCATATTGTATTTCGTGCAACCCAGGCATAGGGTCGAAATACCAATTCGGAAAGTGACCTACACGATTCTCAAGAATTCTGGTCATTTGATCGATCCTTTTGCCCCTGTTTCTCTAACACTTCCAACGCAATCAACGTTCATCAGACCAGCCATCTCGCAATCGTGACAACAACAAGTCAACTGATCGACACCGAGTTCAGTGCAAAATATGTGGAAAATTGGGTCATGTAGCCATTAATTGCTATAATCGCAACAATCACAATGATTATCCGGCCAGACATCCTCCTCCTCGATCAACCGAACGAATGGCTCACTTCACCTCTCCGTCAGTAATCGTGGACCCATCCTGGTACTTCGACAAATGTGCTACCGATCATGTCACCCCGGATCTGAACAAACTCAACATCGCAGACACGTATTGTGGGAACGACAAACTCTCCATTGGTGACGGTAACCAGTTATTTATTTCGCATTTTGGCTCTAATATTCTTTCTGCTAAGCCTACACCCATTAAATTAAAGAACATTCTTATTGTTCCTAAACTCACCAAAAGCTTGCTTAGTGTCTCTAAAATCACTAGTGACAACAATGCATACATGGAATTTCACCCTAACCATTATGCTCTTAAAAATCTACAGGGCAAAACCCTCCTCTAGGGGGTCGACGATAATGGTCTATATCGCCTCCTACAACCTTCTCAATCCACTCAACCCCTGCCTACAATTTTGTTCAATGCTCGTACGTCTCTACAAGGTTGGCATCGTTGTCTTGCTCATCCCCACGACAACATTCTTCGGCGTCTCGTCTCTCATTTTCAACTTCCTATTAGTTCTTCTTCTTTTCCTAATGTATGTGAACCATGTCAATTAGGAAAGAGTCATCGTTTTCATCTTCCTGTTTCTCATAATAATGCCAATAACCTTTTTGATATTGTGTATTCTGATGTTTGGGGTCCGGCTCCGGTTTTATCATTTAATGGAAATCGTTATTTCGTATTTTTTATTGATGATGCTACCAAGTTTATATGGATTTATTTTCTCACACACAAATCTCAAGTTTTTAATGCCTTCCTCACCTTTAAAGCAATGGTTCATACACAGTTTGAGTCTAATATCAAATCTCTCCAAACCGATTGGGGCAGAAAATTTCATAATGTCTCAACTTTTTTATCTCATCACGACATCTCACATCGCGTATCATGCCCTCACACTCAAGAGCAAAACGGGGCAGCTGAACGTCGAAATCGAATCATTGTTGAAAAAGGCCTTACCCTACTCGCTCAATCATCCTTACCTTCTTTCTGGGAATAAGCCTTTCACACTGTCACTTTGCTACACAATCGTACCATCACTTCTCTTCTCAACTACAACTCACCCTATCAAAAACTATTCTCCAAAATTCTTGATTATCATTTCCTCAAAACCTTTGGTTGTCTCTGCTATCCCTTCCTACGCCCCTACAACAATCACAAAATGGATTTTCGCTCCCTTCCATGTGTTTTCATCGGCTCCAGTTCTAAACACAAAGGTTATTTGTGCCTTCATGTTCCTACCTCACGACTATATATCGCTCGTCATGTCGTGTTCAATGAAGATATCTTCCCATACGCCAATCAGACGGGGTCTTCTCCCACCCCCTCTACACCCGTCAACAACACTCTTGCTCCCTCCTTCCTTCTTCATCAAACCGCTCCTTCATCCCCATCTCCATCCCAAAATTCTTCTGACCAAAACCCACCGCCACCCACTGCTGCCTCCCCTCTACCATGTTTGATCCAACACCCACTCATGACTCTCCTCCTCAAGCATCTCCTCCTTCACTGTCATCCTCTCAACCTCAACCGGCCGCCCCGTCCTACTTCCGACCATCGGCTACCAACACACATCCCATGACAACCTAAGCCCAAACAAATAATCCCAAACCTAAATCCTTCAACGCCAACAAACACCCTATCACTCCTCTGTAACACCCTCGAATTGAAAAGAACAACTAAACAAAAACTTCAATAAATAACGAAATAAAGGATAAAATCCTTTCTAAAAATCCATCATTGGAACTACTTCAACTTTAAAACATAAAATGAACACCAACATTCAATAACTTAATCATATACTAGACTAAATAAGGTTGAGTGTTACTTAACCCAAATACAAGTGGCTATTCCCAAAATAAATTCGAAAGACTTCACCAAGCTATACACTTCTCGAGCACACAACTAGCACTCATCTCTTCACAATGTCGCTAGAACTAATCCTGAAACGGAACCTAATGCACATGCTGACAAATAAAAAGGTTAGGCTAACGCCTAGTGAGTTCAAGAGTTTTCACGGATCATGTTCGGTTTTGAATTTTAGGTACCCGCATGTATCTGAACCGAATCGGATATAATGTATATGTAATATGTAATATTAATATTATTATTTATTTATTTATTTATCAACCAAAGTTAAATGAGTAAAAGTCTTTTACGTTTTGACATCAAACATTACGGTGGATGATTAAATTTAGTGGTATGAAGTCGTGAAGGAGTCGACATTTTCTGAAAAATCGATGTTTTTAAGCAATTAAACTTATTTTAATTTGTAGTATTGTGATTATTTTTATTTAGTTGTGTAATTGTTTTAAAGGTTATATTTCGGTACCATTTTTATATTGTAAATGATAGTTTTTATAAACTCGGGTAATCGTGAACCGAACAGCGGGTAACCGCCTTAATTCGGTTTGGTTTAGTTCGGTTCAAAATACGATTCGTGTAGCCAGGTATCCGCCTCATGCGGTTCGGTTCACATTTCCCCTACTAACCGAACTGACCCGAACTGCCCTAAACATTAATCATGCTTTCATTATATTTGTTTTTTTAATCAACTGAGACGTCGTCTATTTCGGTTTCACTATTCAAATTGAACATATACTACAATTGAACATATGTTCATCAAGTAGCTATTGACCATATCGAGAGAATATATATTGAATTTTAAAAATAAATCGAGTTACTATCAAAATGTTATCGAACACATTGAGCGTGTACAAATACATGATAAAAGAGCGTGTACATATAAATGCAACATCGAGTAGGTATCAAAATGTTGTCGAAAATGTCGATTTAATACATACCGAATTTTAAAGTACATCAAGTGACTATTGAACAGTTATCGAACACATTGAGATAACATATATTGAATTTTTAACCACATCGAGTGACTATCGAAACCTTATCAAACATATCGAGCTTGTACAAATGCATGAAAAAAGAATCTAAAAGACTCATATCACCCATGGATACACAAGCATCTTTATAATTGCCTTGTGCATTCTCCAAAGATCTCCTAAGAAAACTAATGCAATTTATTGCCACTATTACCCATGGGTATGACAATAGGCGTAGTGACTTACCATTATCATTGAAATTTAAAGTACATTGAGTAGTTATTGGATACATTACAAAAATGTATATTTCTTGAATTTTAAAAGAACATTGAGTAGCTATTGAGAAAAGATATTGCAAGTTCGTTGTTCGACATGTGTGTAGGTTTGATGAGATAAGTAACTGAGAAAGAGGAAATGTCCTAAAGAAATTGTTTTTTTACTGAAAAAAAGTGATGACGGTAAAATGATTTTAATAGTAATTGAGAGACTATCAAGACGTTGTCGAGATAATCGTTAGAAAAGTTAAAGCAAAAGTTCAAAGTGGCCACCTTATAAATATCTAAAACATCGAGTAGCAATTGAGATTCTGCTGAGAAAGTCAAGAAACATAAACGCACAAGTTCCAGAGGGCCCTATTACTTTATGTCTAGCAACAGGGGGATTTTGTAGAGGTGCACAATAACCCGCCCAACCCAGCACGAAGCCACCCAACACCTAATCGAGTTGTAAGATCTTCAAACATTGGGTCAAGCCATGCTCATTTCAACCCAATCCAACCACATGAACCTGATATCCCTCTTATATGTTATACGCCCAGGATCGTCCTTTTAACATGTTAAATGTGTGATTTTGAACAGGACCCCCAAAAATTTGGGGCCTACTTTTACATTTTTAGGGCTTTTCATCAAAGAATGCAAAAAATATAGCCCTCCCTCAGTGTTATTCTAATTTCTAAAACAAAAGTAACATGCCTTATCATCGCCTCTAAAATTTATATATATATATATATATATATATAGTGGAAGGATATTTTGCAACCCTGAAAAAGATTGCAACCCTTGCAACCCACATCTTAACCGTTGGATTCATGATCGACGGTTATTTTATTTTTATTTTTCTGTTTTTTTTAATTAAAAATATTGGGTCTCATATCTATTGTAACCGCCGATCATGAATCCGACGGTTAAGATGTGGGTTGTAAGGTTTGCAACCTTTTTAAGGGTTGCAAATAAAACAACCCCTATATATATATATATATATATATATATATATATATATATATATATATATATATATATATATATATATATATATATATGTATCTGTGTTGTCTCATTTTGCAGTGTAATCAAAAGTTTTAAGTGTAACAGGGCCTCCAAAAAGATTGCAACGTCCCAGTATACGCCTCTGCAATCTATTCGATTGTTCCCACTTCCTAGGTATTAAAGTTGTTATTTCAACCTTGATGAAAGGCTTCATTGCTAGATAGTCAAGATGCAGATCATTGTGAATGTGCCCTTAAAGCAATTGGTCAAATAGGGTCATGTAAGTATGTTGATGAATGTCATATGCTATGTTGATGAATGTCATATGCCATCAGTAAAAGTAGAAACGATATGTTATTTTTACGCTCAGATATGTTCCAAGAACAGGTCTCCCGACCAACCCACCTCCACGGGTTGGGTTATGCTATAATTTATTTTAACGAGTTGAGACTTTTCAAACCTTCAAACTAATTGGATTGGGTTGTTCAAAAGCCTTCAAACCGGCCAATCCAACACATATGCAGGATGCAGCCCTAGTATTTTAGTAAGGACATAAAAGTTAAAGCATGTTTTTCAAAGGGTGTGGGCAACATTTAGCAAAGAAACTCAAATTTCCCATATTAAAACAAGTGTTTGGACTAAGCAGTCACCACAAGAAACAGGGGTTTTAGCAACGACTTTTATTGTAGCTAAAAGTCCATTTATCGTCAGAAACGGTTTATAGAGACGACATGTCGTCGCTATAGCTTATGGCTGAAACATTTTGTCGCTAAAGGCGCATCGTTTCTTGTAGTGTCTTGAAATGAAATTTCATAGTTTGGTCAATTTATTTTGTTTCTGCAGTCCCCAGCATACATAATGATCATACAAAAAGGTCAACAGAAAGGTTCTAAACAATCCAATAATCCTGCATAACCAAGATCTAGTGCTTGAAGGATAATATTTTGAGCTTCTTTAGATGTAAAACAGGTAATTCGCTAATGCCAGTGTCATCTAAAAGAAGCTCTTCTAAGCATATCATATGGTTCATGCCCACAGGTAGTTTTACAAGTTTTGGGCAACCACTAAGCTTAAGACTTCTTAAAAATTTTAATCCTTTGAAACTAGGAGGTAGGCTCGTTAGACTTTTGCAATAGCTTAGATCTATGGAAACAAGGCCACTAATTCTTGCCACTTCAAGGGGAAGTCTTTCTATCCCACTATATCGTGCAGAAAGATGCTTCAAACTATCCAAAATCGAAACAGTACCTGGAAATGATTTCAGTTTCGAGCAGCCAGAGAAGATGAGTACCTCCAAGGATGTCATCTGGACAATGAGCGGGAATTCTTTAAGCTCTGAGCAACATGACATATCCAACAAAATAAGTTTATCAAGATGCCCAATTGACGGATCAATCACTTTCAAACTGCGACACTTTTGGAGTCTTAGTCTTTCAAGATTTGGGAACGAACTGAAGCTTTTGATACTGGTTAGATACTTTGAGCCCGAGAGATCAAGCATTTTCAAATTGAGGAGCGAATCGATAACCTGTTGGAAATAAACGCACAGAACATGGTTCAGTTTAACAGACACACAATAACAGATGAATGCACCAATGTTGTGTGCGATAATTTGGTTGAAATTTTTTATACCTTATCCTCCTCCCAAAGTTGAACAATCTTGCTACTTGTTACACGCATGCCCACAAGATTTTTTGCTTGAAAACCTGGTGACAGAGATTTTCCGGGATAATTACACCAAGAAAGCCACTGCAAGCTATCTGGAAGAACGTTAGGCTCCTTAACATCTGATCTATCTTTCCACATAGGAAATATGCTGATATCAAGGAACTGGAGATCAACCATGTCGGTGAAAGCATCAGAAAAGTCCATTGGGCATTCGTCGTCAAACCTTACTTGTATTCCTTTGATTACTTTCTTCTTCTGGAAAACCAATAAATGGCATAATTAATTAGGATTGCAAGTTTACAGACAAATTGAGAAATTACAAGCTTTATGGTTACCATTGGTGTGACTCCGTTACATATCTTGAGAAGTTCTCCAGGTTGCCAAATTCTGCTATGTTTGTTGTGTTCTTTTCGAACAATCCAGTGACCCATTTCTTGTATAAGGTCATGCATTTGAAGGTTCCCATTCGAGACACGTACAAGGGAGTTATCTATTAGGACATCCAACAAGATATCAGTGTGGTATCCACGAGCATTGAGCATTTCCAACACTTCATCTTTCTCACGATCCCTAAGAAAGCATGCAATATCTAGGAACATCTCTTGCTCGTCTGGTTGTAACCAGTCGTAACTTATCTTGAGTATCTCAAAAATATCTTTGTTAGGAATATCTTTGAGTCTGTCCAACGCACTTTTCCAAGCCGCAAACTTTTTGTTACATAATGATGAACCCAAGACTTTAAGTGCCAATGGAAGCCCACAGGTATAACGAACCACATTTAGTGAAAGCTCCTCAAACGCTTTTGATGGTTGTTTATTTGGAAATGCATGCCTATTGAAGAGGTGAATAGCCTCCCAATCTTTTAATAAATTGACTTCATGTATTGGATATACTCCATGAGCTTCGAGCAAATTCTTATTTCTTGTTGTTATAATGATTCGGCTCCCTGGACCGAACCAGCCGTGTGATCCTGCTAACGCTTCTAGTTGGCTACCATGATTGACATCATCCAAAACAATTAGAACACGAAAGCAACCCATCCTTTTCTCTATCATACGTTTTCCTTCGTCAATACTCCCTAATTTCAAGTATCTTTCCTTGAAAACATCTTTGAGGATTTTTTCTTGGAGTTTCTTCAAACCATGCTTTAATGGTACCTCCTTGATGTTTTCAACGAAGCTGCACCGCCCCTCAAACTTGCAATAGACTTCATTATAGATGGCCGTGGCAAGAGTAGTTTTGCCTCCGCCTCCTATCCCCCAAATTCCAATCATACGAACACCAGTACCAGACTCCATTTCCATCAGAGATTTTACACATTGCATGCGAGGCTCTACTCCAATTAGGTTCCTATCAACAGTTGAATTTTTGGGATTGCAAGGCAGTCCAAGTGATATTGTTTCAATAATTTCTTCGATCATTTTGACCTCATATCTGCATTGGTCACATGCTCGGATCATCAGATTCTCAACTTATAACAACACATGTGAACCCAACATGATGACAAACACAGGTTATTTAGGAGAATAACCGTCTTAAAATATTTTTTTTAAATGCATGAACTTGTGACAGATTTAAGAACACCTCTGCCTAACAGAAGAATCTCTCTTCCTTACACAAGAATGCTTCAAAATTTGTTAGAATGTCATGCATTTAAAACAGAATATGTCATAAGGTTATTCTCCTAAATAACCCGTGAAAACACTCAGGATGCAGCTAGTCCACACAACGAGCCGAACTTTGATCATGTGAATTCAAAGTCCTAGTAAAGAAAACAAAAGACGAAGAACATGCTACTAACAATTAGAAGAACAAATGAATTACCTATTTGGTCCCCATCCAGCAACATCAGCTGCTTCCACCAGTGCTTGTCTCCATTCATCCACCCTACTATCCTTCTCATGTTTCGCAAAACCTGCACCAAACTCTCCACTTTGTTTTCTGACATCTGAGGCATCCACACCATAAAACACCGGCAAAACAATCTGGCCTCTCTTCTTCTTACACTCCATAATCTTGGCTAGCTCAATCAAACAGAAAGAGGAATCTGCATATTTCTTCGAGAAGACGACAACTGTAAACCTTGAATTTTCAATGGCTGCCAAGAGCGTTGGAGTGATATATTCGCCTAGTCTAAGTGTGACATCATCCTTGAAAATGTCAAAACCTTTACTTAGCATGGCAGTGGAGAGATGATCGACAAAGTTCATGCGGACATCTTCTCCTCTAAAACTCAAAAAAACATCATACTTCCACAACAGCTGCATACTAGATGATGATGATGATTCCAATGCCATTCTATCCGTGTACGTGTACCCGACTCAGGGTTCCTTTGTATAGGACCTTATCCCTATTAAGTAAATTCTTGAACCGTGTGGCTGCCAGCATTCGGAAACATGCGATCATAAATCTTCTAACCCTCGTATTTCTTTTGACTTCACCACCTATTTCTTTGTATTTTCTTTTGTTGGGTGAAGGAATCTGCAGTCCCTGCTATACATTATTATTGAAGATAATCATCAATCATACAACAACTTAACTGATAGCCTCTATACAAGAAGGTGACGAGGGTGTGATTTTACAAGACTTTCTAAAAATTAAAGCCACAAAATCTATAATGAGCATTTTTTTTACATATATTTATGCATTTTCCTCTTTAGATAGTTGTTTATAATGGTTAGTTTGCATCATACTCTCATAGGTTCCTGAAATATATTTCTTTTTGGTTCAGTTCATGAACTATTGATTCATCAACTACAATTTACATGGTGCCAATTGTTAAAACCCTATGGCATCTTTGATCATGTCTTATCATCAACCACTGCAAAACCCTCAACTAAGTTTAATATCCATCCATTGTATCTTCACAAACATGATCATCCATGTTCAATTCTTATCTCATAGAAGTTAATAGGGACACAAAGCTTCTAATCATGAAAGCATCAAAAGCAAATAGCCATATATGCAAGAAATGAAAAATGGCTACTGGCTGTGGTGTACCTTCTTTGAACCCTCACCCAATTATGTCCTATACCACATCATCATATTTGAGGGATATGTAACCATATTTGACTAATAGTTACACTTCTGTTAAACTACGTGTCTAGTCAAAAGTTGCATTAGAGGTTACCCAATTTCATCACATTGATGGGTAATTGATACCAGTTCCTATATTTGTCTAATACAATACTACAAATAGAAATTTTTGACAGAATCCATATCATATTTGAATCTAGAAAGTAACATATCCATCCCAATGATTCGCACCTTGATGTTCAAGATCAAATGGGCTACACTTTAGTTTGAAAGTTGGTTCCATTCCCAACGTTTTCATGGAAATATAAAAGACCAAACCAAAAACGGACCTGGTGTATTGGTGTATAGTCTTTACAAAATTAACCTCATAACAAGATACTCCCTTGTTTTAGTACTGCTAACCAACCCTAATCTATCTTTCTCATTATGAAGTTTAAAGGTTCCATAACTTACTAGGGCAAAATGGAAAAAAAGAACTATGGTGATTATAGATTGACCATAATACCTCCCTTCTTAAATTCATGGGCCAATACCTTAGAAGGTCTAACATTTTGGAATGGAGAGTGTAAATAATTAGACTGATGCTGAGAGTTGAAACTGGTATAACAAGCATTTTGATGTCGTATATGGAAAAGTCAATATCACAAGCCGAAATGTACATATAACTTTCTCCGAATCCGATCATCGCCGTTCAGATCAAACACACACAGGTTAAGAACGCACCTGCAAAAATTCTGCTCTATCGAACAACGTTTTCTTGTCAATTGAACCACCAGATCAAAACGCTTTTTGATCTGTGTTTTCAGTTCTCTATATGTCTCTCTTTCTCCTGTAGCGATGGTAAGTTGGAAACAGAGCAGGGTTGACTTGGAAGGGAGAAACTACTACTACTACTACTCTACATTTTTCGATCATTTTTTGAGTTAATTACATTCTTAGTCCCTCTGGTTTGGTATTTTTAACGAATCCTGCTTCCAATTTGAAAATTAACAATTTGAGTTTATGTGGATCATTGGATGCATTTTTTTAACAAGCTAAGGTCCCTAGTACAATTAGGGTTGTTCATCGGTCGACATCCAATAGATGTGAGATGAACCAAACCAATCCAATCGTCCATTGGATGTTGGATTTTTTCAATCCAATTGATGATTGGATCGGTTCAGTTCCATCAATTGGATATTATTATTGGATATCCATTGGATTAGATTGGATATTCATCGGATATTCTTATTTGATATCCATTGGATGGGATTGACTCCATCCGACATCCAATAGATGATCAGATCGGATCATCTCCATTCAATGTGTTAATTTAATCCAATTTTCTAACAATGAAATAAACTGATTAATCATTTTTAATATGTGTTAAAACCAACATAAATGAGACTAAAAATTCAAAAACCAACACAAAACAAATTCAGGTTTAAGCAAGTTGCAAACAAATTAATTGGATGATAGTTGGACGGATAACTGGATTGTAATCGGATAATTAATTGGATGTTGGTCGGTTCGGTTCGGTTCGGGAATGCCATCCAAGAACCGGCCGATCCGAATTGGATGTTGAAATTTTCAATCCGATCTAATCCAATTACAATTGGATATCCAATCATGGTCAGTCAGTTCTAATTGGATCGATCGGTTCCTATTGGATCAATTGACTTTATGCACACCTCTAAATATAATCATAGGGCCACATCTCATTTATTTATTCAGGGACCCATATTATTAAAAATTGCAATTACAAGGACCCAGATTATTAAAAACTGCAATTATAAGGACCCAACTCTTTAAAAAATGTAACCATTAGGACCTGGCTCGTTAAAGAAACAACCCAATGGCACGTTTTGTTAAATTTTCAAAATGGGTACGAGATCCTTTAAAAAACCACATTGACACAAACTGTAACTAGCTCTTTCTTTTTCTTTATCTAATTACCATTTAATTTAAATATGCATCTCTTATATTTGCATAAGTATGTTCGGGTTGGGTTCTGGTGAGAAGTTGAGTTAATGATGAGAATTGTGAAAAGTGGTTATCAATTGTTGGATGAGAAATGGACTCATATTAGGATGAGATGCACCGAGATAAGATACACCGAGATGCACCAGATCAATTATCTTCTAAGCCGTAATTCATGGGAGGGTTTGAGATTGAAAGATATCAACGGTTCAGATTTACTTATCACCATTAACTCAACTTCTCATACGATCATTCGCCTATATAACCACCCCTATAGTTATGTATTGGACTATTGGCCTCCTACCTTTATACATGGACAGAAACAGGAAAATGCTAGGAGGTGATTTTTATGCGACTTGGGATTGTATGAGAAGTTAAAAAATGTAGCAAGTCACAAAAGAGATCAACGACTTTAAGGTGTTTTCATCTTTATTACCAAAAGTTCTTGTTGCTCTCACCAAAAAAATTGTTTCCGATGCTCTCACCAGAAAAAAAACGGTTTTCACTAAAACACAATCATATGTATATCAAGATAGTTAAATTATTTTTCAAATAAAATAAAAATACTTATTTATCATCAAAATAAATGAAAGCAATAGCATATGTAATAATGTAACACTCCGAAATTCTAGTTGTTCATTCCGTAGTGTTTAGATACCTTTTTAATTGTAGAATTGTGTATAAAACATAAAGTGTATTATATTATATTTCCCCTTGAGTTAAAAACAAAAATATGGTGGAAATGGTACAAAATTTTCCTTCCCGCAACCTGGTGCGCAACCCTAAGGTCGCCACCAAAGTCATGTGGTACTCTGTTTGTTCGGGGCAGTGATTTCCATGGCTAGGCGTGCAACGTAAGCCGCGGCCCAAGCATGTTTTGAGATGGGAGGCCGATACGGGCAACCTACCGCCCGACTTTAGGTCACAGACAAGGTCGCGACAGTGGGTCCGATTCATTTTTAGGGTTGATTTTGGCTAGGTTTTTACATTTTTCTCTACTCTCTTCTTCTCTCCATCTTTGCTCTAAATCAAATGAATAAATATTAAAAGAAAGAGTTGAACTTATCTGAAAGGGAAAAGTTCTGAAAAACCCAACCAATTTTCTCATTTTAAATGATTAAGTCCCTAAATTATTTTGATGAATGAAAAAAACCATTAAACTTTCTCATTTTTAATGATTAAACCCTTGAATTTTTTTTTAATTAATAAACCATTGAACTTTTAAAAATTACTTGCGTATATCCTTTTAACCAAAACAAGCTACCTAAACAATATTTTAAAGTAAAAAAAAAAAAACCTAAATCAGTTTTAAATGTTCATAAACCCTAGGTCATTCAAACCCCTTGTCATCTTATCGTTTTCCGCTCTCCATCACTATCGTTGTCCCCTGCCATCGATCTCCCTCTTTTTGATCGTGTAACACCTGTGATTTTGCTTAACCCTTAACTTACCCTTATCTGGTTAAGCTAGGATTATAGATCTTATCCAAATGGTGTTCGGGGGTTTTGGATTTTGGGCCGAGAGCGCGTCGGGTCGAAAAGTCAGAATTTTGGCCCTCGGGATGGCCTGAGCGATTGTGCCCGCGATTGTGACAGGATGTCACTCTCGCGGGGCACTATCGCGGGAGATGTACCGCGGGCTTCCCCTTCGGGCGACTATGCCCGGCGATTATGCCAAGGGCATAGTCGCATGGCACAATCGCCATCGGCCCCTGGTTGTTTTAAATCCCAAATTTTCAGCCTCTTTCATTTGTTATCTTCACCCACTTCGTTTTTCTCTCCCAAGAACCGAACCTCACGATCCTATTACGAACCCTAACTCATTTTTGGGTGTTTTTGTCATAAAACCAAGTGTTCCTTCACTTTCTAACCATGTTTCTAACCATGTGTACAACTTTTGCGCTTTTGTGTATTTTTATTATTTTATATTAAATTATTTTTTTAAAGTGTATTGAGATGATAAATTAGATAATAATATAAGTTATTTTAAAATTTCTAAAATAATAAATTTGTTGAAGTTGAATGTAATACATTTTATAGATTCTCTATATTAAAAAAATTAGAGTGAATTGTGGATTTGGTCCTCGAGCTTTGTTACTTTCTTTGACTACGGTCCCTATAGTATGTTTATTGTGGATTTAGTCCCTGTGGTATTCAATTTATCTTGGTCATGGTCCCTCTGACTAATGCATCTGTTAACTCCATTAAATCAGGGACCATTTTAGTCATTTTGCCTAATTTATGTCTTATTATGATAAAAAAAATAAAAAATATATTTTTAACACACACACACACGTATATATATATATATATATCAAAATAAATAAAATATGATGTTATTGTATGGCTTGATTCTTTAAATTTTTAAAAAAAATTAATTATATTAAATATGATTTGATTTTATTATTTTATTATAATGGTGGAAAAAAATATGGTTTTATTGTTTTAATATAATTAAAATTTTAATTTAAACAAACTAGATCATAAAATTATATCTTATTTTATTTAGAACGAATAAAATAAGATATGTTTTTATGATTTGATTTATTAAATTAAAACTTTAATTATGTTAAAGGCGATATAATTTTTTTGTTCTTTTACTATTATCACAACAAACAAGTTTATTATCGATATTTTGACACAAAAATCATTGAAAACCTGAGAAATTAACTCTAATTTTATCATCTTAAAATTAGAGGTTCCAATTTTCATATTGTTTTTTAGTCAAAAATTAAAAATCAACTCTTTAGATTTTAACGAAATAAAATATTTATGTTACGAATATTTTAACCCACAATAAAATTAACAAGTGTAATAAACTAATAATTACACATTTCTAAAACTGTGTGTCTTTTTTATTATGAACATTTATTTTGGGACGGAAGGAGTACCGAATAATGATAAGACCATGTCGTATCTTTCTATTGATGGTTGTTGTAGTTGATCTTCACTTCTAACATGTTTTCATGTTGGTGTTACCTGACATATGATGCTCTATTGGAGCAAAACGTGTATTTTCCGGACACGCAAACCGGCCCACACAGGCTGCCAATTCTCAATGTGAGGGGCATACCTGACTCACTCAGCGGCAAGGTGATGCTCTATGTTTTGCCTTGTGGTTGTGAGTTAAAATATTCGTAACTTAAATATTTTATTTCGTTAAAATCTAAACGGTTTGTTTTGAGTTTTTTTTTATTGAAAAACAATATGAAAATTGGAACCTCTAATTTTAAGATGATAAAATTAGAGTTCATTTCTCAATGATTTTCAATGATTTTGGTGTCAAAATATCGATAATAAGCTTGTTTGTTGCAATGATAGTAAAGAACAATAAAATTGTATCGCCTTTAACATAATTAAAGTTTTAATTTAATAAATCAAATCATAAAAACATATCTTATTTTATTCGCTCTAAATAAAACAAGATATAATTTTATTATCTAGTTTGTTTAAATTAAAATTTAATTACATTAAAACAATAAAACCATAACTTTTTCCATCATTACATAAAATAATAAAATTAAATCATATTTAATATAATTTTTTTTTTTAAATTTAAAGAATCAAGTCATACAATTACATCCTATTTTATTTATTTTGATATCTATATATATATATATATATATGTGTGTGTTAAAAATATATTTTTTATTTTTTTATCATAAAAAGACACAAATTAGGCAAAATGACTAAAATGGTCCTTGATTTAATGGAGTTAACGGATGCGTTAGTCAGAGGAACTATAACCAAGATAGATTGAATACCATAGGGACCAAATCCACAATAAACATACTATAGGGACCGTAGTCAAAGAAAGTAACAAAGCATGAAACCAAATCCACAGTTCACTCAAAAAATTATAGAAAACCAACATATCCGGGTTCAGACAACCGACCCACCCGACCCATTTCGCCTGTCCAAGTATGGCGTTATACCTATCGTTACACGTGGACACCCATGCAGCGACACCCACACCCACACCCACACCCACTCCCACTATATATACCAATTAATTAATTACCAAAATCATTTACAACTCTTTCTTTCCTTCCTTCCCACCACCGCATCGCCGTCGTCCCGCCACCATGTCAACACCACCCGCCCATACCCTCAACCTCTGCGGCGTTATATCAGAGGCAAAGAGAATCATCAATGCTCACTCCCGCCACTTCCTCGCCTTATCCGTCGTCTTCCTCCTCCCTCTCGCTTTCTCTCTCATCATCTTCCCTACTCTTCACCTCTCCCTTACTCAATTCGACGTCGTTTCTACACAGTTCTTCATACTCGATCCCCCTGATCTTCCACAAACCCTAACAATTATTATCCCTCTCCTCTACACCCTCTTTCTCTACATCTTCTTCCTCGGTGCATTAGCCACAATCACTTACAGCACCTTCCATGGCTTCTACGGAAGACCAGTCCGGTTTTTCCCCGCCATTAAATCCCTATGCTTCTCGTTTTTCCCACTCGTTTCGACCACGATCGCAGCTCAACTCCTCCTCGGTCTCATCTCGCTGACTTTCCTCCTGTTCTTTGTGGTAATCATCAGGACGGCCGAAAACCTAGGGTTCGGAATTGATTACGATTCGAATTACTTTATCGTGTTTTGCGCCTTGGTGGCTGTAGTGTTAGGTTTGGTGTTGATCTGTTTCCAAGTGAATTGGTCGCTGGCCTGTGTGGTGGTTGTGGCGGAATCAAAATGGGGATTCGAGCCGTTGTGGCGGAGTTCGTATCTAGTGAAAGGGATGAGGTCGATTTCATTGTCGTTGTTGTTGTTTTTTGGGGTTTTGATTGGGTTTTGGGTGTGGATGAATTCGAATAACGTGTTGGAATTGGATGGTGTTGGTGGATGGAGGAGCTGGCCTTTTGTGTTGCAGATGGTTATTGGTACAAGTCTCTTGACTCTGCTTTTACTTCATAATACAGCAGCTAATACTGTGTTGTATATGTACTGTAAGGCTTTACATGGGGAATTGGCGATCGAAATTGCTGAGGAGTTTGCTCGTGAGTATGTCAGTTTGCCTTTTGATGATCAGAAGGTCCCCCATGTTGTTACTGTTGTCCCAACTTGATGATTGAGGTTAGTGGATTCTACTCCACAAATCAGGGTTTTGTTCGTTTTTCTGCTTAATAGGAATCTGTGGACCCTTTGTAGGTGATGCCCACAATGTGTGTGGATATCAAGAATCATGGTTCTCCAAGTACATTTGAATTTCAGATGTGAATCATACAACTTCCAAGTTATGATTGTGTTTTTGTTAAGCAAATGTGTTATAGTCCCTTGATGGGGTCCTGTATACATTTATGTTTTGGATGGTAGCTTTATATGCTGTATATAATGGTTATGTTCTTTATCAAAGGTGTATGTGTGGCTATGTGATTCTGTTGATTAATATAATTATCTTGTACCTAACTTGAGATTGGTATGGACCATGATTTCCTGTTCTTTGTTTTCTTTTTAAATTAGTATGGGCACTGAAATATAAATTTTACCGGGTAACCATTAGAACAACTATATAACTATATTGAATGGGTCAAAATCTTGGACGACAAGAAAACTCATGGTGGAAAGTTGGTGAACAATGGAGGTCGTAGAAATAATGATGCTTAGATGGACGTCTGGGTGAGTGAAACATGTTTGACAGGATACCAAATGAAGTCTTAAGTTGGGAGAAGGAAGATTGTGGTGGTTTGGTCACGTTCATAGGAGACAGATGACACTTCTGTAGTGAGAAGGGTAGAAAGAGCCGGTGCCAAGGGGTAGGCCAAGAAGGATTTGGGATGAGCAGTTGAGGTTACACATGACAACTTTAGGTATTTTCGAAGACGTGACTTCCAATGGTTTCAAATCACCTATTCTTTACGAGCATTTAAATGCAGGTTACAAAAACATGGGTTTAAGAATCCGAATTTTCCTTTAGATAAGTCAATTTGTTCTCCACTCCCGTGTAACGAAATGGAGAAATATGGAGAACCCAAGAAATAAAAAAAGAAACTTGATTCAAATCTTTCTTTCATTTGGATAGCTAAATTTTGAGGATGAAGGCATTTTCAGTCTAGCTATTCTGTCATCCTGATCAGCATCAAAGAGTCGTGCACTCGAGTTTCCAGACCTATGCACCAACCGCGATGGGACCCTGTCGCTATCTTCCCCACCAGATGCATCATATCCATCACTCATCGATCTTGTGAGTGCCTGCTTAAGTGAACCAGAGACAGTTAGATCTGTAGGCATCCCAGTCTCATCTGCTCCTGAAGAACCCATAAACGGGTGATCATCAGGGGAGTCTAGGCTACTATCTGGGGATGAACCCACAATACCAGTCGAGTTTGACATGGTCCTGAATACACTACGAGCTTCAAGCTGTAGAGGCACCAAGCGTGTTCCAATGTTGGAATTTTTGCTATCTGGAACACCAAGCCTTTGGTTATTGTCGAGCCTTGAGGACATTTGACGGTCACTTCTCCCAAAGCTTCTATCCCTATCGATCCTGTTGGAGCCCATTTGTCCGGCTTCTTTTCTTGACACTGGCTGCAGGATCTTGGACTTCTTTCGTGCCTCTGCAGCCACTTTGGATACCTCATCGGCATTTAAACGAGCCAAGGTCCATGGGCTGATCTTCACAGCCGTGGGGTTCTTTTTCTTGATGGGATCATCCACAGTCTTTTTCCCTAGCGAGCTAACGGAGCTGGTCTCTGGTGGAACTACATCATACTGAAACAAAGAAGTGGGTTAGGACCTAGTGTAACATGGTACTACACCATCCTGTCTCCTAGTCGGAATCTTGGAGGATGTGGGTTAGTGTTGGAGTCTAACATTGGCTAGACTTTGTCCCTTTCTCCTCGATATATGTTGGAACCTCCGTTCTCTCCTCAAGGGCTCTTTGAACGGGGTTCCACATATTCTCACATGGTATCAAAGCCAAACTCTATCATTCTAAAGACTCAACATTGCAATCTGTACTTGTCTAGGCCCCTCTCGACACTCTAGGACAATTTGTGCCCGTCTAGCCTCCGTTGGAGGTGGTGTGTGGGAGTCTCACATCGGCTAGACTTTGTCTCCTTCTCCTCAATATATGTTGTAACCTCCCTTAATTTACTCGGGTTCTACATATTTTGACAGTTATGACCTATTATATTTATACCTTTTGCCAAGTCAAAGAAAAGATAAAATATAGAAGTTACCTGATCTTCAACAAACAGCCGTGGAGGCGTGCACCAAGCTCCTTGACGGAAAGTATTGAAGGAGCTGACGCTGCTCAAACCTGTGAGTGAGCTAGCTGGTGACATTTGAGGGCTTTGCGGCCCTCCAAATCCTTGATGCTCCTGCTCCCTCAACGCTATGATATAATCATATGTGCTAATTCCCTATCACCATAAATGTGAACCACATGTAAAAGGTGTAAGCATGACACCAAAATAGTTCCAACAATAGACAGACCAAACGAACACAGTATATCCCACCTGGAGGTGGGGTATGGGGAGGGTAAGATGCATGCAAACCTGACCTCTACCCAAAGAGCAGCCCAGTTTGTGAAAACACAGATAAAATAAGTGTTAGATATTAAGCTCACCTTCTTTATTAGAAGAATGTGAAAGAAGAAGAGCTGAATGAGTGGTAGCGTTGCGATCATTGCCAAAATAGTGCACACTGCCTGTCAGATTTAGACGAGCATTTTGTTTAGATTATCAAATTTGCATTCAAAAAGAATACGTTGAACTTTAGAGTCAAACTCAGGAATCAACAGTAGACTTCTATAAGAGGGGGAAGAATTAGAGTACCAACCACGACTGCAACATAAGGCGCTAATGTGAAACTGCTCCCTAACTTGGTAGCTATTTCTATGCTGAATCTTTTGTGATCGAGGATACAACTTATCAAAACAACAATCCCAGTTGACCATTGAAGTATAAGCTTCAATTCCCAAGACCAATGTCAAAAAACCAGTGTTAGATGTGGGAAATTGGCTTAAAAACCAATGCACAGCTAAAAAATGCAGGTTTGGTCTTACCAGAAAAAGAGCAGAGACCATAAGGGCAAAGAATTTTTTGTAGTTCCTTTTGCCAATACAGTTATTGAGCCACTACAAGAAAATGAAAGCATTAGATTTGTTGTCGGTAAATAAGAGGTAGGAAAGCATTCACCGAATTAGAATCATTATATACCCTGCAATGATGATCAAATCGATCAACACATTTATCGCAGACCCTACAGTGCTTGCTGTACTTGAAAACCTGCAAGAAAACAGCCATTTAGGATGTTCAATATGCTCCTGAATTTGACTTTCTAGGTCAAGTTTATGACTTTTGAAATTCAAAATAGGTATGGATTCTGCTACAAGTTTTTCATCAGCCTTTTTGTACCATAAACCATCTATGATGAAGTTTGATGTAATTGTACAACTTATGTCAAATTTTTGAAGTAATATTTTCAAATTTGTAATCTGAAAACTGATACTTTTGACCTCAAAAGTCAAACAGTCTCTTTCAGGATTGAAGCAAACAGACCTCAACTTCGCAGAGACTGCAGTAGAACATGCCATCTTCACTTGTCTGGAGTTCAGAAGACTCTTCATCTGGACTCGAGCAGTGGCACATGAGAGCACAAGGAATCAGAGCCAAAACGGGCATAAAACATGACGACAATTTTGAGTCCTTTTCAGTTTCAGACGTGTAATCTTTTGTTCTCGAGTCTGTACTCTTCCTTCCTTTACTTGGAACGTTTGCATCCTGTATCGAAGGTGTCGATAGTTTAGATCCTTCCTTTCCAACACCCGGTTTGCTGTCTGTGGTTTTATGATACTTTTTAGACTTGAAAACTCCTGCATCTGCTGGATCAGCACCAGCACACCAAATATACAGGCCGAAAGCACATATAATCTGGTAAGATAAACAAGTGGCTCAAGTTTCATAAAGAATGTAATGCAAAACTAGTCCATCGACTTACAACTCCTTGGCTATGTTTGGCAAACTAGCTAAACTAGCTTATAAGTTATACGACAGTGTAAAATGACCTAAAACGACATGTCGAAAATTAATTGGAAAAAACCCATGGAGCTTGATGAAATGCTACTTCAAGTAGTGTTTCAAGAAGCGAGCTTTGGCTAACCAAACAGGTTTTTTTCAATAAGCTTAAAAAATAAGCTAAAGCATTTGTTTGGGTAGTTGTGGGTATCCGGGTTTAGGGTTACATGGACCGACTAATCCCTTGGGTGACCACGAATGCTCTGGAGTCATTGTAGGTGAACCTCCATGGTCACAAGGGTTTTGGCAACACCAGGATTCGAACCATGGGAAAAATGAGATTTCCACTACATTCTCATGAGCCTTAACCAGTGTGCCACAACAAAAATAAGCTAGCTTATTGGCCTTTAGTCGTTAAATATTTTTATTGTATGATCCTATTTATATAATGTCTTGCATTTAAACGATCACAAGAAATCTCACTAGTTTTACAATTAACATCATGTTAGGAACGATCGATCATACTTGTCTTTAGTCTTTGTTTCAATAACACCATTGTCTTTTTGTAATCTTGGTGCCAAAAAAGCACTTGCAATATATTATGAAAGAATGAGAAATTTGGGGGGAAATTGCCACCCCTACTTTTTGCTTATATGTTTCCACAATGTAACCAAGTCTTGCTCACTATGGTATGGTAATGAAAATGCTATTAGAAACATAGAACAAGAAACAGACAGATATTTGGTTAAAAAATAAAAATAGTGATGAAAACATTGAGAAATGGAGATAGAAGAAAGCTTACAAGAGGAGTGTAGATCCCCATCACAATATACTGATACATCTTTTTCCCCACAAAAGGGGCAAAAAACACATAGAAACCAAATCCCAGTGCCACAAACACAGAAACAGCCACCACCTGTCAAAATTAAACACCCAAAACCTCATAAATTCTACTTTGATTTGGAATTGATTTTGGTTTAAAGAAAAGTTCGGAATTGAAATTCCATAAACATGGGAAATCCCATGTGAATAGTTGATATTTTGCAAGATTTATAAAGAAAGAAATTCAATTACATTTTCCAAATTCTACAAACCAATCACACCTTAGAATCCCAATCTTTCTAATTCCAAATCTTTTCACGAAATCTAAATCACTTAAAACATTCTGTTAAATCAAACTCAAACCAAAAGGACCCTAAAAGAAATCCACAAATGATTTGGATTCTATATGAGGAAATTGTTGTGATCAAGTATCCAGAAGCTATTTTTTTTTCAGAAACCCTAAAAAATCTATAATGACAAGGAGATAAGGTGAAAAATCTATAAAAAAAAAGTAGTCAATTCAAACATCCACAAGCAAAAGTTTCATAAACCCTACAAAATCCAACAATGATATGGATGGTAGATGAGAAAATTGTTGTGAAATTAAACACTGAAAAACTCAAAACTTTCCAAAACCTTGAGAAATCAACAATGGCATGTTAGTAGATGAACACATTGTTGTGAAACCAAACATCTGAATGCCAAAATTTTGAAAATCCTAAAAGATTTAAACATGGGTAGTGTATGAAAAAAAATGCTGTCAAAATCAAACACCCAGAAGCTAGATGTTCAAAAACCCTAAACAATTCAACAATAATAATAGTAAAAATAAAAGCTAAATTTTCAAGAACCCTAAAAAGAGGTGGATACACACCTGAAGAGGATGGTAGGGAAGTTGCCACCCATGCTTCCTCATCTTTGTAACAAGAAAATCTTGGTGGGGTGTTTGAAAAAGAAATGGCTAGGAATCACTTCCTTTCATTAGGGAGTTTTGAAGCTCATAACCTCAAATCAAGAAATCTTGAATTTTGAGATGAGGGTATTATTGGAAAGATGGAGAATTTGTTACAAATCCTTTGTGTGGTTTTCCCAAGTGTAGTGAGAGAGAGAATGGATGTGGGTTTCTTTCTTGAATGTTGGGGAAGAGGAGAGGGATTCAAGGAAACAGTAAAAGGACTGTCACACCTTTACACTACTGAAGAGAATCATCCAAAAAGAGAAAAAGAAAAAGAAAAAGAAAAAAACAATGTTTTTATTTTTCTTTTAAATAATTTATTTAAATAAATTAAGAGTTTTGAGTATGGTTAAATGTTTTATCCTTATGGGAAGATATTTTAAATAGTTAAATATTTGTATTATGTTAAATGCTTGCACATAGTAATTACAGAGTTATGGTAAACCAAGAAACTGGCAACCTAAACAAAAACAAAACTGAATAAGAAATAAACCTCAGACCTAAAAGCAAATGCTTGTATAATATTTTCTTTTAAATAAAAATAATATCACTTCTAGTTAAAAATGAAACTAGAATTTTACTTTTAGTTACAAGTTTTCAACCGCTAGATGAGATGAAACATGTGTCTGCCTCCAATAACTATATAATTGTAAAAATGTGTGTTTTTTTCATTATGAAATATTTATTTTGAGATGGAGAATATACAATTTTAGCCTATCGTATGGCATAAAAAACACACCAAATCTATCTTTTCCAAACGAATACATCAAATTTTGTACAAAATACAGTAAAATATAATGTTAAAATGAATTTTGTAATTAAAATATTTTATTTAGTATAAAATATAATGTACTATATAAGAAAAATTACTATGTGCATTAAAATTTACACCAATTCCATGTTTCAAAAATAAATAAAATTTGATGGTTGAAAATGATGCAACTCATTTCTTTTTAACTTTTTATGGGAAGGTCATGATGCCCCTTTCTCATGGGCAAATCATGTGAAACATAGGTCAATGCCCATGCTCATTTGTTCATCTTCCTTTTGGATTCACTCTATTTAGGATGACACCTTTTTAATCAATTACATTTATTTTTTTTAACAGAAATAATAACCCAACTGAATTTGTATGTGGCAAAAAATTGATTATTGGTAATCCTAATGTCTCAGACGGAACCCGACTTTAGGGATATTAATGTGAAGTGACGTTTTTTGGCTCATTCAACGACTGAGGCTAGCGGGGTTTCGGGATCGAACCTGAGACCTGTCTTGTATTTTGACAAGTCGCCTCACCCCTTTACCAACTAAGCTACACGTCGAAGGCCGGACTGAATTTTGTATTTATGATTAGAAAAATCATACTCAATATCTTATTTAGGCTTTCGGTTTGAAACTAATGAGATCAAATTTGATATCGGTTCAGATTTTGTTTAATTTTCAGTTTACTTATTTTAACAATAGAAAAGTTGTGAAACATCCAATGAACTTTTTTAATTTTGAATGCTTAAGTTTCTAAACTTTTTGCTTGAATAAATAAATTATCAAACTTATCTGTTTTGAACGATTAAAACCGATTTTTTTTAATACATAAACCAATGAACTTTTACAAATTGTTTAACAACAGTCTTCTAATCCAAAAAAAAAAAAAAACTGTAAAAACCCGATTAGAAATGTTTTTAAAGTAAAAGGAAAAGTTCATCTAAGTTTTAACAATGAAACTAAGGGGTTCTTTGGTTGGTTTTTCAATAAGTTATGTATCATAAAAATTGTCCATCGATTAATCTGTTTGTATAGATTGAAAATGTATTTGTTTGGAAGGATTTTTCATAGATGGAACAATTGGGAGTGACACTTTTAGAAGGACAAAAAAAATTTGACTTTCTGTATAAAACTTATCCTTAAAAACTTATAGAGTAAACCACTTTCTATATCATAAGATGATTATTAATCATATATAATTAATCGAATAAATTATGAATACTATTAACTTGTTAAAAAAAGAACCTAAATTATAATTAAATTTAACTAAAGGGTATAGATAGAATTTAAAGGGGCAAGGATAGATTAATTTATTTATATTTTATACTATATAAAAGAGCCTCTGAATTTGGCACCTTCTTGTCAGAATATATTGGGTTTGATGAGATAAAGGTCAATTTGGTAAATTGGTATTAGACATTAATTCCAACAAAGTACAATATGCCTTTTTATAAGGTCAGTTTTTTTGGGACATATCTCTTGGATTGAGTTGTGCTTTTTTGGGTTCTAGTATTTTGGATCTTGTGTTTATACCTTTTTTCAACCTTGTGCTTCCATTCCATGCAATTATTGTACAATGCTTGTAGCAACACGTACAACTTGTTAAAGCCAATGGTCAAACGATTGTTTTATTTTTATTTTTTTAGTTGGTCAAAGTTTTCAATATAGAATTATAAATTAATATATGAAATGATTATATTGTTTCTCAAATTTTATGTATTTAGAGTCATATATGTTGGGGGAATTTGTTGTCATGAGAAATCACAGGAAGAATTCAGATAAAGAATTTAAGATTGTGTAAGAGATCGTTTTTCTATAATGTATTGACCTTTTTATTGTCTTGTTACGAAGATTGTTTTAGGAAATGATTAATGGATTTTTTGAGCATTAGGAACTGGTGTAATCAACAAATGAATCATTAGTGGGTGAACCCATCAGTGGGAAGTATCATTTAACATCAGCTAATAAAACATTCACCAGTGTCACAGAAGTACTGATGAATAACTATTGAAATCTACCTGATACTAAAATCTTGAGTTCCAGCTCTCTTAAATTTTGTTTAGGTTTTGGGGGGTTACCCCTTACCCTCCCCCCTAGGGGCGTCATGTGACAACATCCAACGATCTTGGGTTCTAACTAGTTTATATGAGTGTGCATTTTATATCATCTAATCCGTATTATAGTTTGACTTACAATCCCTTCATTTTCTTGTATTATAATTAACTAAAATCACCAATAATATCATAAATTTTGTCATCCCTTTATTGATTTTTTTAATTTGAATTTTAAAAATTAAAATAGTTTATTTTAATATTTGTTTAATCAAATCGGTTGAAGGAAGTATGAGTTTGAAGCATATCCTCGTGACAACAAACTTTTGACTTTAGCGTTGTCGGTATGTTATTGGGTGTAGCATATATGCATGTGACTCTAGCTCATGTATCATTTTTCAATCTTGCAAAGGTAATAATTTATTTATTTGTTTATTTATTTTTATTTAATTATTAAATTTTAAAAATCAATATTAAAATTAATTATATTCTTTAAAATTGATAATTACACCCGGCCTCTACTAAAGGTGCTCAAAAAACCGATCAACCCAGCTAACCCAACTCGAAAACCCCCCAAAAAAATCAATTTGAGGTAATCCGCCATATAATCGATACAAAATTATGGCAAACCGAATCTATTGGGTTGAAATCGAGTTAGGCTCAAAGTAACCTGACCAACCCGATAACCTGGTGAAAGTTTTAGCGGCTCCTCTAAAATTATTTGTATTTCCCTTTAATATGTATAGGTTGTAAAAAACGACCCTGAAACAACGAACAATAAAACTCATAAGAGGATATTATTGGAAAGTTATATGTAATACCTAAATATTTTATGAACTTGTATATTCTCTTGAATGATTGATCGTATTTCAAATGAAGTTTGCCTTTATTTTTATGTTATCAATATTGATTTTACGTTGTTTAAACACAAGCCGACCAACCTGACCAACCCGAACGGGTTGAGTTGAAAATTTCAAACCGTCAACATTGGGTTGGTTTGTTCAAATGCATTCAACCCGATCAACCCACCCATGAGCACCCCTAGCCTCTACTACAATATAAATTCTAACATAATTTTTTAAGTGTCCTACCTATGGGTGTATGCGGGTTGGGTTGGGCGGTTTTTGACATTTTTATAGTCCAACCCAATCATGGTGGTTTAAAAAATCTCAACCCAACCCAACCCAACCCATTCTAAAATATAATCTAACCCAACCCTTGTGGGTTAGGGGGGATGGTGTAACACCCGCAATTTCGGTAAGTTAAAAAGAATTCATTATGTCTCATATCTCTAATTGGTAAACCTATAATTTTGGATTAGGAAGAGTTTTATTTCAACTTTCAAATGTCGGGATCGTAACCATTTAAGAAAAGTGAAAAATCGGAGCTCGGCACGTTTGGGCGACTGTGCCCGGCGATTGTGACAGTGTCACTGTCGCCAAGGCACTGTCGCGTAGAAAAGAAACCCCACGGTACGCATGGGAAGATAATGCCCGACGATTGTGACATTGTCACTCTCGCTGTGGCAAGGTCGCGCGGGACCACGAGCTCTCGGTACACCCTCCGCGGTTGTGACCTGCGACTATGCCAAGGGCACTATCACCCGACAAGGTCGCGGTCCGCCAGAGGGGGGGACTCCAATAAATATGCTTTTTTTGGGTTATTTCTCATTCATTAGCTCTTTCACCTCAAGAGCTCCCATCCTCCCTCCACCCCCCTCCATTTACACTGATTCTAGGCCTTTTAATGCTCACTCCCGCCTTGCTTTGAAGATCTTGTAACGCCCCAAAAATAGGGTTAACAAAAACTTTCCCTAAACGGAAAATAGTGGTATACTCCCTCCATCCCAAAATAAGTGTCTACATTACTATTTTTGTTTGTCCCAAAATAAGTGTCCACTTTCAAAAATAAATTTCTATTTTCCCATTCTACCCTTAATTATGTGATGGAGAAATTTTCTCTTTCTATAATTAAGGGTAAAATTGTACTTTGGTTAACTAAAAAGTGTAATAATTACATACTCCTAAAATTGTGTGCCTTTTTCATTGTGGACATTTATTTTGGGACGGAGGGAGTATAATATATGCCAAAGCATCGAGCCTCCCAAAAATGGGGAAAAGAATATTCACCTGTTGAGTACAAGTTACAATTCAAAGTAATTGAATGACAACCTACTGATCTAATTTCCCATGAAATAAGATTACAACTCAGGTGTTACTCAATAAGTTCCAAAAATGAGGGTCTTCTATATGATGGTGTCCCAAAACTAAATCTCCCCAAGCTCGCACCTATCCCAGTCAAACCTTCTTACAACCGGCACCGCTAGAACCTGAGATACATAACGACAACAAAAAGTGTTAGGCCAAAAGAGCCTAGTGAGTTGAACAAGTAATAACAAGAATTTATATAATACTCGTATGTAACTTTGTCTAGTAGGTTTCCATAGTTGGAATCAATTGGGGAGACCCATAGCACCAACCAAGTTTCATCCAAAGAGTCGATACACCTTAATGTCAACTACCATGAGCGACATCGAAAGGCCCGACACATTCGAGGACTACAACCATGGCATTACCCTGAATGGCGGAGATCTAGGCACATACCTACAAGGTGGCGCCCAAGACTATATCATCCTAGTGTCTACTCGGTTTGGTTCATCCAATTGCATATAAATAGGTCTCATGGCACTTTGGTTTACAATCCTCCATGTAACATATAGGGTCTTACATAATGCCCAAGTACATTCTGAATTATCGGAAAGAACATAAGTTCTCTAATGTCACAATTTGGCAACATAACAACAACATTTAATTCATTAACATAGTTGTTGGTCCCGAATAAGTAAAACAAGTATTGTAGAAAGGGGGGGTTGAATACAATACTCAAAATTTCACTTAATTTTAATTCTTTTATTGCTATAAATATCAAGAATTACACATAGAAAACAATAAAGATTGTTGCGGAAAAGAACAGATAAACTATTCTAACAATCTCACACTTAGAACCTTAGAACACAACTTAGAAAACACAAAGGTTAAAAGCTATGAAGATGAGAGAAAATAGTTGCCAACTTTTCTTAAGTGCACTGAGTTCTCTTCTTGAAAGTGTGGCTTGCATGAAGGATGTCTTCACCTTTATATACTACCTTATGCATTAAATGCAAAGGACATTTGTCAAACTGATATTGGATCCTTGAAATTTTCCTCAATAAATTACAAGATATCTGAAGTGACTTATCAAGATATTTGATAAGACAATATCTCAATAAAATATTCTTGGTATAAATCTTTTTGAGATCTTTTGGAGAAAGTCTCTATCAATTCAGAACTTGGGTGAATATCCTTTGTGCAATAGAAGGTTCCATTCCTTTTGTCAGAATGATGTTGGAAATAAAAGGTATAGTCAAATCATGAGGATTTGGCTAAAAAGGAGATAGCCGAATTATGAGAGAGTTCGGTAGAAGGTTTGTCTGCCGAAGGATCGGCAGAGGGATGGTCTGCCGAATAAGAAGGATCGACAGAGGGGTCTCCTACCGACCAGACAAAGAGGTATCGGCAAAAGTGAAGCCTACCGAAGAATAAGCATATCTTCAGCAGGTATAACTTAGTAACTTATGAAGTTTGTCTTGATCCGCATCAGTAGACTCACTTCCTTTTGAATTCGGTTGATCTTCGATTTCACCGATCTTTTGAAGCACAACTAAACTATTACAAAGAACCTTAAAATAAACTAAGCATGGATATGTACAACATTTTACAGATATGAAGTTACAAGCCGAAAGGGGAGGTCATCTTCAAATCCTTGATGACCCAACAATCTCCCCTATTTGATTATGACATCCCATACTTAAATAAAAGAGTAGAGTTGATGAATAATGCATTTTGACCCTGTTTTACTCTTTTGGGTTCTTTTTCACATAGACCGCTCTTTTTGTTTCTTTTTGAATTTTTTTAAAGTATCCGACATTTACAAGTATAAAAAGAATGAAATAATAAGCTATACACACTATTTACTTAAAGAAAAATTGTACTTGTATTAATCTTTTATAAGAAAGATTACAATACGAAGCAAAGCAAAAATAATAAGTATTGTTTGTTGGGTCATCTAAGATTTAAAGATAACCTCTCCTTTGTCTTTATTGATGATTGAACCTTGTATTTTGTTTTATGGTTCTTTGTAATAGCTTAGTTAGTTTAACAGATCGGTGAGTCGAAGATAAACCGAATCCAACATAAAGGAAATCTACAATGCGGATTGAGATGGACCTCAAAGAGAACTAAGCTGACCTGCCGACTTCTATTCGGCAGATCACCCCCTTTGCCGATTCTTATTCGGCAGACTCTCCACATGCCGATTTCCTATTCGGTATGTCCTTTCTATGTTGCCGAATAATCGTTGTTCGGCACAACCCTCATCTGCCGAACTCTTTATTCGGCATTCTCCTCGTACAGATTGCTTCTTTATCTAGTACGAACATTTATGTTAAATCCTCATGATTTGACATACTTCCTCTTTCCCAATGATCTTCTGACAATGGGCATGGAAGCTTCTCTCTTCCTTTAGAAGATTTACATTTAGTCTTAATTTGATTAGATGTTTATTTTTCTAATAGATCTCAAAAAGATTTTCCCAAGAATATTTTATTTAGATATTGTACTTTCATAGTACAAAAGTTACCTTTTGTATTGTGACAAGTCACATCAAATATCTTATAATTTATTGTCAACCTCTCAACCTCCAAAGCCTTTACTCCTACTTGTCCTTTGCACTCATTACATTGGATAGTATATAAAGGATGGAAGTAGTACCTTGCTACTCACGCTTTCAGCTCAAGCTTTGGCATTCACAAGATTTCAAGCAGGTTGATAGTTGTCTTTTATTTCCTTAAGGTTTAAGTCTTTGTGTTCTTAATATCTTCTAAGTGTTAGATTGTCTAGAGTAGTTCTTAACTATTCTTATTCCGCAACAATCTTTATTTTCTCTATGTGTAATTCTTGATATTTATTATAAATAAAAGAATTAAAATTAAGTAATTTTGTGGTATTGTATTCAACCCCCCCCCTTTTACAATACTTGTTTACTTCTTTGGAACTAACAAGTGGTATCAGAGCGGTTGGTTTAATCTAATAAACCAGATCCGTAATGACTTCTCCTTCTACAAAACCTGAGACTTCTTCTCAAAATTCTTTTTACTCTGACAATGGATCTACTGTTAAACCTCCTAAGTTCAACTCGAACAACTTCTCCTTATGGAAAAGTAGGATGATGCTCTTCCTTGAAGGAGCTGACAGTCGATATCTTACCATCCTTAGTGACGGTCCTCTTATCCCAAAAGTCTGGGATAGATTTGTCAAAACTCCTAAGGATAAAGAAAAGAAAAAGGACAATCTCTTTCAAGTTTCCGATGACTCTTCAGAGGAGGAAAGAACTTCTGCAACTGGTCGATATGTCTTAAAAACGACCAAAGAATACAATGATGAAGATAAGCGCACAATTGGACTTGATTCCAAAGTGCGAACCATCATTGCTCAATCTCTTCCTGATGAAGTATACCAATCTCTTGTCAGTCTTAAAACGGCAAAAGATATGTGGTCAACT
Organism: Arctium minus; assembly: GCA_954870635.1. Lineage (NCBI taxonomy): Eukaryota > Viridiplantae > Streptophyta > Magnoliopsida > Asterales > Asteraceae > Arctium > Arctium minus. The sequence goes on from OX941084.1 coordinate 53,032,465, forward strand.
CTATGTGTTTTGTACGAAGGTACAAATGAAGTAAAGAAATCTAAAAAGATCTCTCTCGTACGTAGATACGAATTTTTCTCTCATGAAAAGGGAGAATCTCTTCCCTCCTATTACAACCGTTTTAACAGTCTCTTAAATGAATTAAAACTTGTTGGAAAACTTTATGACAACGAGGAAATCATATGCAAATTCATGGATGGTCTTCCAGATTTCTGGAATACTCTTTCCACGTGCATTAAGACTTCCAGGGACTTGGAAAGCCTTCCTCTCACTTCTCTCTATGGTATGTTTCTTAATCACGAACAAACCCAACTTCAAAGGAAAACCATCTATAAAGAAATAAGAGCCCCCTCTATGGCTCTTATCAGTGATGGCTCCAAGAAATCTGTGTGTATTCCTCGTATAACCTACCCTTCTGATGATTCAGATAGAGAAAGTCATGAAAATCTGAGTCACTCCTCGGAAGCTTATCTAAGTGAAGCTGATGATGAAGGAGAAAATCCATCTGTCAATCTATTGACAGAGGAAATGGGTATGCTTGCAAATTTTTCTAAATCACGAAAGAATTCTTCTAATAAATTTCAAAGAAACAGAAATTTTTCTTTTTCTAGAAACTCCTTGAACAAATCAAAGGAGGATTGCTATGCATGTGGTAAGAAAGGCCATTTTGCATCTGAATGCAGAAGCAATTCTTCTAGGATTTCCATATCGAATTCTTCTAACTCTTCTAAAAGAAGACATCTTCAATCTAATTCTACAGGAAGATCGCATCCAAGAAAACCTTCTCCATCTTCTTCCTTCAAAGAACTTACCAACAAAGCCGACAAATACAAAGCCAAATATAGAAGAGAGAAAGAAAGAAATTTCAACTCTCAACGAAAAGGCAAAGGCTTGATGGCTGAAACTCTAGATTGGACAGACGAACCCACTTCCGACAGTGAGAAAGAAGTATCAAGTAAATGTCTTATGGCCAAACTTGATAAAGAACCTAAAGACTCCTGTTCTAGGATGGACTTCAATGCTAAGTGCTCTTCATCTTCTTCTCAGGTACATCCCTTCCTCTCTCTCACTAATGAAGAAAAGATTGAAGCTTTTGACTCTCTAACTGTACTTTTTCACAATGAAAAAGATGCAAAGAAAAGAGCAAATGCTCAAGTCAAAACTCTCTCATCTCAACTTCATGAGTCTCTATCCAAGCTAGAACAGTTTAACAAACTAAAAGCTGAGTTAGATGACTTAAAGACTATAAACTGTGTGCTTGCCAAGGAGAAGAACAAGCTTCTAAAGAAGCTACAGAAGGAACAAGAAACCCTAAACAAATGGAACACCTCTTCCAAAAATCTTGAGAAAATCTTTCAAGATCAAATTGTTGGCGAAACTTATGGTCTAGGGTACTGGAAAGAAAATTCTTTATGCCTCCCTTCTGAAAACATATCTTCTTCTACTCAGGATATTCCTCTGTCTTCTAAATTACCTTCTTATTCTACTGACTGGAATGATTCTATGTCAGAAGACTCTAATTCTGTATATTCAATGGATCTTCGCGATTCAAGAAAATTTGGCCACTTTGTGTCTGCTAAATCTTCCAAACCTATTCTAACAGAAGATCAAGACTCAAATGAGTTGGTCAAACCTGTAAATGATCTTCTTTTGTCATTAAATTTAAACAACGACTCTTCTTCTTCTTCTTCCCATTCTTCGAAAAAGGCCCATTTCCTCTCTAAAGGAAAATCCGTTGTCGTTAATACTCCTAACAAAAGAAAGATTACACCTTCTTCAAAAGGTAAATCTCTCATGAACACAACGGACTTCATCCCAAGAGCCCTAAAAATAAAGAAGTCCAAAGGAATTTCAAACATTTCTTCATCTTCCTTTTACAAAGGAATCCTTGGACCGGCTCCCCATAACCCTCACGTTCCGTACAGCTATCCCATTCCCTTTCACCTTTCCAAACCTCCTAAATCCAAAACTCAAGGAAAGGTAAAAGCTGCTTCTCTTGATCCAATGAAGAAATTTATTTACCGAAAGTGTTACAACTGCGGTGATACTTTTCACTTGGCCAAATACTGTCCAAAGGACCGTATCGAAAGATATCATCCGACCAATCCTTCTTCTTCCTCTTCTAACCCTAAAGGATCTACCTCAAAACGGGTTCCAAAAGACTAATTTGTTCTTATCTGCAGGTCTATGAGCATCATCAAACATGGTATCTTGATAGCGGATGCTCACGACATATGACTGGGAACAAATCTCTTCTTCTAAACTTTGTGAAAGAAAAGGGACCAACTGTAACTTTTGGTGATAACTCTCGCGGTTCCACTAAAGGTTATGGAACTCTTTCTAACGGTTCCATTACTTTTAACAAAGTTGCCTATGTGAAGGGACTGATGCATAATCTTTTAAGCATTAGTCAGCTATGTGATTTAGGTTTCTATGTAATTTTCAGAGAAATTGATTGTCTCATCACTGATAAACAGTTCCACACTGTCCTATCTGGTTTTAGAAAGGATAATGTGTACGTCATCAATATGGATGACAAATCAACTGAAAAGGAAAGCATCTGCTTCATTTCTGAAGACTCTGAAAAGAAAAACTGGCTCTGGCATAAACGTCTTTCTCATCTCAACTTCAAAACGTTAAATGCTCTCTCCAACAAAGAGCTTGTTGTTGGCTTGCCGAAAATTTCTTTCTCAAAAGAAAAGCTCTGTGCAGCTTGTGAGAAAGGCAAACTGACAAAATCTTCTTTCAAATCAAAACAATGTTTTTCTATTTCTACTCCTCTACAGATGCTGCATATGGATCTTTGTGGGCCTGTCAGCACACCTAGCCTAGGTGGAAAAAGGTACATTCTTGTAATTATTGATGAATACACACGTTACACTTGGGTATTCTTTCTCAGGTACAAAAGTGATACACCTGAAGAAATCATCAACTTTATCAAGAAATCTGAAGTTCTTAACGGTCAATTAGTCAGATCTATCAGAAGTGACAATGGAACTGAATTCAGAAATGCTACTTTAGATGCCTTTCTTTGTGACAAAGGTATTTCTCAAAACTTTGCAGCAGTAAGATCTCCACAACAAAATGGTATTGTAGAAAGAAAGAATCGTACGCTATGTGAAGCTGCAAGATCCATGATAAGTGAATCAAATCTTCCAACCTATTTTTGGGCTGAAGTTGTTAATACAGCATGTTTCACTCAAAATCGATCTATCATTGTGAAAAGGCACAACAAGACTTCCTATGAAGTCTTCTATGGCCGAAAACCAAACATTGGTTTTCTTCATGTTTTCGGCTGCCTTTGCTTTATCTTAAATGATCGAGAGCAGCTTGGGAAATTTGATCCCAAAGCTGATGAAGGCATATTTGTGGGTTATTCTCTCTCCTCTAAAGCCTACAGAGTATATAATCTAAGAAGAAAATGTATTGATGAGTCAATACATGTGAAGTTTGATGATCACAAAACATCCTCTCTATCTTGTGATGACACTGAACTTCATGAATGGATTATTTCCTGTGTTGGAGAAGAGTCTCCAAATATTCTCTCTTCAGGACCTTCATATGTCCCATTTTCTGTACCCTCTACTTCTCTCCATCATAGTTCGGTAGAACCTTTACCAACTGCCGAACCCATATCTCCTACCGAAACCACCTCACATACTTCTCCTCTTCATCATATTCATCCTATACCTACCGATCCTTCACCTTCATACTTTCCAAACACATTTCCTGCACCTCTTCCCCCAGCTTTAAAATGGACCAAAGATCATCCGATAAATCAAATTATCGGAGATCAGCTAGCAGGTGTCCAAACTAGAAGAAGTATTGGAAACATCTGTCTCTATGTGAATTTTCTATCCGTTATCGAACCCAAGAAAATTGAAGAAGCTCTAGCAGATTCTTGTTGGGTCACTGCCATGCAAGAAGAGTTGTCTCAATTTGAGAGAAACAAAGTCTGGAGACTTGTGCCAAGACCTTTCGGTAAAACCATTATAGGTACTAAGTGGGTTTTCCGAAACAAAATGGACGAAGTCGGTACTATAATCCGGAATAAAGCCAGGCTTGTTGCTCAAGGATATAGGCAGGAGGAAGGTATTGATTATGATGAAACCTTTGCTCCTGTTGCTAGACTTGAGGCAATAAGAATCTTTCTTGCTCATGCTGCTCACAAAAACTTCCGGGTCTTTCAAATGGATGTTAAGAGTGCTTTTCTCAATGGAGAACTTGCTGAAGAAGTCTATGTGAAACAACCACCTGGCTTTGAAGATCCAGCTCATCCGTACCATGTGTTCAGACTTGACAAAGCTCTCTATGGTCTGAAACAAGCTCCTCGTGCTTGGTATGACACATTGTCTGATTTTCTTCTATCCAACCGATATACCAGAGGTAAAATTGATAATACTCTTTTTCTCAAGAAAGCAATCGGTAATATCATTCTTGTTCAAATCTATGTGGATGATATCATTTTCGGTGCCACTGATGAAAATCTTTGTCAAGAATTTGCCTCTCTCATGAAAAGCAAATATGAGATGAGTATGATGGGTGAACTTACTTTCTTTCTTGGTCTTCAAATTAAACAATCCTCTGAAGGTATTTTCATTTGTCAGAATAAATATATTCGTGATCTTTTGAAAAAGTTTGATTTTGAAAATTGTTCTCCCATGAAAACTCCAATGGCACCACCTCTAAAAATTCATGCAGATTCCACCGGCAAGTCGGTAGATATCATGAATTATCGAGGAATGATAGGGTCTCTTCTTTATCTTACTGCTAGTAGACCTGACATCATGTATGCTACGTGTCTTTGTGCACGTTATCAAGCCAATCCCAAGGAATCTCACTTGGCGGCTGTAAAACGTATTTTTCGGTACCTAAAGGGTACCATGAATCTGGGTCTTTGGTATCCCAAGGACTCAGGTTTTGATCTAATTGGCTATTCAGATTCTGACTTTGCAGGGTCTAAGGTTGACAGAAAAAGTACAACTGGCAGCTGTCAATTACTAGGTGGAAACTTAGTCAGTTGGTCCAGTAAGAAGCAAAATTCGGTATCCACCTCCACTGCCGAAGCCGAATATGTTGCAGCTGGAAGTTGCTGTGCTCAGATCTTGTGGATGAAGAACCAACTACAAGATTATGCCAAAGTTTATTCTCATGTACCGATTCTATGTGACAATTCTAGTGCCATAGCCATTGCCAACAATCCAGTGCTGCATTCTAGATCTAAACACATTGATATTCGGTATCACTTTATACGAGATCATATCTCTAAAGGTGATATTGAACTTCACTTCATTCCTACAGATCTTCAACTTGCAGACCTTTTTACAAAACCACTGGATGAGGCACGTTTCAACTTCCTTGTGGGATCCTTAGGTATGTTAAATTTATCGTAAAAAAAAAAAAAAAAAAAAAAAATTGACGGTACCTCCTTACCGAAGTATCTATTACCTTCGGTAACTCCACCAAAGTATCTCTCATACTTCGGTACTTCTCTACTTCTTACCGAACGATCGCTTCCTTCTATATTCGGTATCTCTATATACCGACTACTTCTTGCCGAAATATCTCCTTCTCTATTCGGTATCTCTATATACCGAATACTTCTTGCCGAAATATCTCTTTCTCTATTCGGTATCTCTATATACCGAATACTTCTTACCGAAATATCTCTCATTTTTCGGCATCTCTCTATTTTCGGTATAGTGTATGATGTGTCATTCTTATCCAATTCTTTCATACCGAATATCTTCGGCACCTTTTCTTTACCCTATGGGTTTCTGCCACATGGCATTACAGGGTTCGTGCGTCAGTTGATGGGACGTCCACGACCTGACACTAAGCCGTTTTTCGGCCCTTCCACTTCCCCATTACGCACGTTTGCGTTGTACCATCATTACCATTTTTTTTGGCTTTTGAATTCTCACCTTTCCCTCTTATTTTTCAAACCTATAAATACTTCTTTTCCTTTACGTTCCATTCTTTACTTGTCTTTCTCATCTTCTTCATCAAGACTCCCTAAACCTGCAATTTTTTTTCTTCATCAATGGCATCCTCCAAATCGACAAAGGCTTCAAAGGTTTCTACTCCTCTCACTAGGGAATCCCTTGTGTTCCCTCCATGCAACCAGGTGGCTCGTCTTTCTGCGGATGTTGATCATCCTGAGTTCAACCAAGTTTCTATCTTTCTTCAAAGATCGCCATTACGCCATGCTCTCACAGAATCGACCAAGATGAGCAAAATGCTTCTTGGTAACTTCTGGCTTACCTGTAAGTACGACTCTGGTACTCATTAGGTTTCTGCCTCCATTCTCTCTTCTGAAGAGCATCCCGACCTTTCCTTTGGGGTGCATGACCTTCGTACGGTTCTCAATATTCCAGAGTTTAATGTGTATGCTCCATTCCCTACTCATCAAGAACACGATGAGGTCATTGCAGCTCTCAACTATGTTCACGAGGGCAAATCCAAAGGTTCCGGCACTCTTCTTCGAAAGAATATGGGTGCACTTTGGAACTACTTCTTTTCTCACCTCCTATACTGTCTCTCTCACAAGACTTCGGGGTGGGATCAATCCCCGACTGCCATCACTCGACTGGCCCATGCCCTCATCTTCATGAGGAGGATCGATTTTGCTCAGGTATTTTTCGATTCCTTGGTCGCTGCCATCACACCTCCAAGAACTCACAATGTGGCTCTCCCACGGTTCATTTCTCTGATCATCAACCACAAGCTATCAGCACAACTGTGTGCCGATGCTGCTTTGCCTGAACCGACGATCAAGTTTGACTTGCCCATTTCTCAAATCAGCAAGCAAACGATCTTCAGGTCTATCAAGCCTACCGACTCTCCGCTCACCTCAGGTATGCTTTCTTTCATCTCTTCTCCCAATCCGATTTGGGGAACGCTTGCCGAAGGTGAATCCGCCAGGTCTTCATCTTCTCTCAAGCCATCTAAATCGGTGGTCCCCTCTCCCCCAAAACCTTCCCGAGCTAAGACGGTGGCTATTAAAAAGAAAAAGGCCACCGGAAACGTCGCACTTGCTCTCATGACTATGCCACCGACGAATCCTTCGGTGGCTACCCCAGTCATAACCCCTTCTTTTTCTGTTAAGCGACGGAGCTCCAACTCCCCTCCTAAGTCTCGTTCTAAGAAACTTAGGAAACCTTCGGCCGAGCCTCACACTCCATCTACCGATTCTCAACAATCAGTAGATGTTGAACTTTCCCCTCCAGGGCCACGGGGATCTGTTAAACCCACTCCCACCTCCTCCAAACCTTCTCAACAAGATTTGGATGTACAAAAGGAGTCCCCGAATATTCCTTCTCCTCCTCCTCTTTATGTGGAGGTTGAAGATGAGTTGGTCTTCTCTCCGGACCGACATTCTGCTTCTTCACCGCACAGCCTATCACCCGGGGTCAATCCCGATGATATTGCACAAACTGGGGTTTTATCCCAGGAAATGCACCGACGGCTCTTCTCTCCCACTTCTTCTCCGATGCAATCCCCTTCTCCAAAACCCTCACCGAAGAAGACCCCCTCCCCGAATTCTTCACCACAGAAATCCCCCTCACCGAAACCCTCCTCTGCCGAAAAGGGTAGAGCTTCTGCACAAGTACCGATCACCATATCTGCCGAGTTGTTTGCCGAAATTGTTGACTCCAATCGGCAAGTACGGATGCTAGGTGCTCAGTTTGAACAGCTACGCAAGTCCTTGCGTGAACCGGCCCTTCTTCCTTCTTTGGATGCAAACAACATCTCTCTTGCCGAACTTCTGCAGCTCGTCAAAGAGCAAAATTCTGAGGTTGTCGCTCTTAATCGCGACATCTTTCAGTGTTTGGATGTCATGCACAACCAGATTGCCGGTCTCCGTTCTCCTCTATCCGCAGCCATGGATTCTATTCTCAAGGAGGTGGTCAGACTTAATGATCAAAATACCTCCTTGACCTTATCGATGGATGCTCTCAAGGCCGCCTCGGATGCTCGGGATCAAGATCTTATCCGTCTACGGCAGCAGACTTCGGCTCAGGAGTCTATTAATTCTGACATTCTCAGTGCCTTGCAGAATTTAAATCGGCGTCTTGACTCTCTGCCTGTCGATATTGCTCAGTATTGTGCTCAGTCTCTTGATATTGATATCACTGAGTCTGCATTCACTCCTGCTGATCGCCATGTTTTGGAACGTATTGATCGACGAGTAGGCCGTGTGTCGGCCAGATCCAGTGTTTCTTCCCCGGCTCGTACTGAGGGGGAGAAACAAATTCAGGGGGAGCAACTCCCTCGGGTTCATATAGTCAGTACGAGTCAGGGAAAACCCTCTGCTTCTGCCGAAGTCTCTGTTGCTACCGAACCCACTGCTGCTGCTACCGAACCTTCTGCCACCGAAGAGAAGGGCACCGATCACCCCTTGGTGGTCGAAGAGTCTGAGGGGGAGAAAAAGCCCAAAAAGGATAAGGGCAAAGCTGTTTTATCACCAGATGAAGTAGCTGCTGAAGAAAAGCGTCGAAAAGATGCTTTAATAAAGAAAGCTGCAGATGGTACTGGTCTTCAACTTCCTCCCCTAAAGTCTACCTCTTCTGTTTTGGGCTTATCCGAAGAGGAACTAAAAGCTGCAAAGCTTGCCCAAATTGCTCGGGACAGAGATACCGACCTGGCTTTTAAACTTGCTGCCGAAGAAAATCCTACCGACACAATCAAAGCTCAGGTGAGTGCTCTGGAGGAATCGGCGAAGAAAAATGAAGAAATAAAGTCTTTGTGTATCGATTGGTACCACAAAGCTCTCTCTAGACGCCGATCCTCTGCAAAAATCACAGATGTCAAAATTATCAAACCGTCTTCTAGCTGCAATGTCATTCGGCTAAGGATTATAAGGGAGGATGCTTCAAGCTCTATGGACAAACTGGATTCTCTTGTTTGGTTTGGAGTTGCCGAATGGATGGAAATTGGTATCTGTTTGAATAAAAGCCGAAATACTCTCAAACCTGAGGTTGATAAATTTCTTACAGATCTCCAAACAAAGTTCAGGACGTACCGAAAGACGTATAACATTGTTCACTCTCCGACTGAAGAGAAGCTCATCGAAAGTCTTAGGTTTGATCGTCCTCCTCCCAAATCCAAGCCAAAATCCAAAAAGGAAGATGTGTTTGCTCAAATGGCTAAAGAAGGAAAGGTTCCGAAAACCTCAAATCTGGATCTATCCTTACCGACTCCGGTTCCTCATCCTTCAACCACTGTGATTTCTGAGCCTACTCATGGTATTTTCTTCAACGATGCGCTTGGGCAGATCTCCTTCTTCAGATCAAGCCAAATCCCTATTGCCGACACAACCTTTCTCCACGGAATTATTCAAATAATTCCAATGTCGGCTAAGGACTTCTATGTGGCTACTAGCGACGAACTAAAGAAGAGGGATGCTGAACCGCATTTCTCTTTTGAATAAACTCGGTGTAGTTTTATGCTTATATTTATTTTGTTTTCCTCTGTATTGTAATCTTCTTAAAAAGATTAATACATTGAGCTTTTATGTCTTATCGTAAATTTTGTACATTTTTTTTTATTTCATTCGTTTATACTTGTAAATGTCGGATACTCTAGAAAATCCAAATATAAACAAAAAGAATGGTCTATGTGAAAAAGAACCCAAAAATATGAAAAAGGGTTAAAATGCATTATTCATTAACTTCTATGTTGTATGAGATGTTATCATCAAATAGGGGGAGATTGTTGGGTCATCTAAGATTTAAAGATAACCTCTCCTTTGTCTTTATTGATGATTGAACCTTGTATTTTGTTTTATGGTTCTTTGTAATAGCTTAGTTAGTTTAACAGATCGGTGAGTCGAAGATAAACCGAATCCAACATAAAGGAAATCTACAATGCGGATTGAGATGGACCTCAAAGAGAACTAAGCTGACCTGCTGACTTCTATTCGGCAGATCACCCCCTTTGCCGATTCTTATTCGGCAGACTCTCCACATGCCGATTTCCTATTCGGTATGTCCTTTCTATGTTGCCGAATAATCGTTGTTCGGCACAACCCTCATCTGCCGAACTCTTTATTCGGCATTCTCCTCGTACAGATTGCTTCTTTATCTAGTACGAACATTTATGTTAAATCCTCATGATTTGACATACTTCCTCTTTCCCAATGATCTTCTGACAATGGGCATGGAAGCTTCTCTCTTCCTTTAGAAGATTTACATTTAGTCTTAATTTGATTAGATGTTTATTTTTCTAATAGATCTCAAAAAGATTTTCCCAAGAATATTTTATTTAGATATTGTACTTTCATAGTACAAAAGTTACCTTTTGTATTGTGACAAGTCACATCAAATATCTTATAATTTATTGTCAACCTCTCAACCTCCAAAGCCTTTACTCCTACTTGTCCTTTGCACTCATTACATTGGATAGTATATAAAGGATGGAAGTAGTACCTTGCTACTCACGCTTTCAGCTCAAGCTTTGGCATTCACAAGATTTCAAGCAGGTTGATAGTTGTCTTTTATTTCCTTAAGGTTTAAGTCTTTGTGTTCTTAATATCTTCTAAGTGTTGGATTGTCTAGAGTAGTTCTTAACTATTCTTATTCCGCAACAATCTTTATTTTCTCTATGTGTAATTCTTGATATTTATTATAAATAAAAGAATTAAAATTAAGTAATTTTGTGGTATTGTATTCAACCCCCCCCCCCCTTTTACAATACTTGTTTACTTCTTTGGGACTAACATTGTTAGTGTATTTTATTGTATCCAAGATTTAATAGGAAAAGTCAAGTCAAGTAAAGTCAACTAAGTCTAAGTCAATGTAGTTAATCTTAGTTGTGTAAGAGTTTCTATGTCATGAGAGAAGCATGTTTGAGGGAACCTTTGTAATAGTGTTATGAGAGAAGTAGCTTGTCCATATAAATAGCTTGTGTTTGTTTGTAATCTTGTAACATCAAGAAGTAGAGTTCTTTGTACGCACTCTATTAGATCAATGAATAAGAAGACTTTCTCTCTCTACTCTCTCTCTCTAGATCTATACACTGTCAAATCTTGATCTTGATAGATTGTAGAATTGCTTGATTGATTGGGAATTCAATTACAATTGGTATCAGAGCGAGACCAAACAAATTCAGAAAAATTAGATCATTAGTTTTGGATCAAATTCAGAAAATTTTCAAGAACTCGTAATTTTTTTTAAAAGTTACTGTTCAATTCAATTTTCATTGAAAAATCATTTTTAATGCAAGTAAATGGGATCATTACATTCGATTTATGTTTTAGATCATTTCTTGTGTTGATTATATCTCAAAATTCGCATTAAATCAGATTCAATTTTTGAATTTTTAGATTTTTCTTTGAAAAATGGACTCGAACACTGTTTTTGAATAAGATTGTTGCATTTTGGTGTTTTTTAATCAAAATCTTGTGATAGAATTATGTTCTAATTGGTAAATCGATCATCCTTGTGCAATTTCATGTTCTAATTTGTAGATTTAAATCGATTCAGATCGATCTGTGAAATCAAGTGAAGAACGCGCAAGATTGGAAAAACGTGCAAGTTTCATCAACTGAAGAACATGCAAACGCCTTCTGCGAGTTCTTCATCAAACGCGCAAACAGTAGCTTACGAGTTCTCAAAACACGCAAACCGAAGACTGCGAGTTCTAAAATCGTCAAATTTTTTCTAAGGACGAAACGCGCAAAGGCAAGAAACGCGCAAAGGAATTCTAATGCGCAAGTCGTGTTTTGCGCGAACTGTCAAACGCGCAAGCCGTGTTTTGTGTGAACCTTGAAACGCGCATATCATGTTTTGAGCGAACCTTGAAACGCGCATATCGTGTTTTGAGCGAACCTTGAAACGCGCATATCGTTGTTTTGCGCGAACTTCAGAACGCGTAAGTAGCGTTTTGCGCGAAACCAAAACGCGGAAAAGCTTGTTAGTGCGAAACTTTGTGAACAGTGACTAGTGCGAAATTGTATTCTGCGAGTTTGTGTAGGTTGCGAGTTTTATACTTGAAATTTTTTTCAGAGATTATTTTTTTTGCTGATCTAACTTTGACTTTCAATCAACTGTTCTGAATTGTTTGGGAACGATCATATCAATCAAGCTCATTTTTCATTCAAGATGCCAAAGAAAGATGAGAGGGGAAATACAATACTTTCAGCTAGAGATATGGTTGTATTGTACATGCCTGAGATACCGAAAATAGAAGCTGAAAGAGACAATCTGGAAAATCAGAATTCAAAGCTTCTTAAACAGATTCAGGAGTTGAAATTTAATTTGTCATACTCTGATAAAACTTCTGACTGTATAAAGTGTATTAATACTGATAAATCTAATTTTGCAGGTATCATCAGTGCAAAAAAGAAAGAAATAAAAGAGAAAGAGAAAATGATTTCTTTAAAAGAAAACACTATTCAAACTTGTGAAAAAAAATCAAACTGAAAGAGAGAAAGATTGCGTATCTTCAAAGCCAACTGAAGACGACTGAACAGAAATCATCAAAATTGCAAGATGAATCAGTCAAGCTTCAAAACAAGTTTAAGGCTTTTGAAGATCAGATATCTGCTCTGGATAAGAAGAATGCTGAACTGAAAACAAGCCTCCAAGCAGAAAAAGATAAATCAAAATTGGAGACATCTTCTATTCAACAGTCATCTGAAATTTCCAAGAAAACTTTTCAAGAGAAGAAGAATCTTGAGCTTAGATGCCTTAAACTTTCTAAGCAAGTGTCTGAATTCGAAAAGATAATAATAACTGAAAGAGACACTTTTGCCAAAGAAAGAAAAGTTCTTGAATATAAAAATTATGAATTTCCCAAACAAATCTCTATTCTACAAGACTTACTTGAGAAAGAAAGAAAAGCTTTTCAAGAAAACAAAAAGTCTTTGGAGATTGAAAAGAAGAAATATGAAAAGAGAAATGTTGGGATCTTCAAAGAAATTTCTGATAAAAACAAGAACTTGGAAAAAGATTTTGAACAAGAACTTTCACATTTTGAATCTGAAATATCCAAGCTCATGTCCAAGATCTTTGTTCTATCATCAGATGTGCAAAAAGAAAAGAAGGCTAAATCTGATTTGAAAATAAAGTTTGACACACTAACTTCTGAAAGAAACATTTTATCCGAAAAGATAAAAAGCTTGGAAGCTGCAAACGTTGAACTATCAGAAAAGATTACAGCTGATGTGATTGATCAATCACCTGTTGAAAATTCAACAGAATCAGTCTGTTCTTTCAAAACAACTTCAAGTTCTATTAATGAGAAAAATGTTTTGAAAAAGAAAAGTGTCAAATCACAAATTGTCAACTCAAATCAGATTAGACCATCTAATCTGTTCTATGATAAATCTGTTGATGGTTTAGCAAATTTTTATATAAAATCTCTTAGAAAGAATTCTAAGAAAAATCAGATGGTCTGGAGAGTGAAGAGTTCTTCAGATGATGAGAAGAAGAAAGACAAAGCATATGCGTCCACAACCAAAGCCAACAAGAACAGAGCACACAAAGGTAAATCTTTTGATAATCCTGATATGTATTATTCTACTAACCATTTGATCAGGGTTGCTCAAAAGAAGATTTGTTGTTCTTACTGTGGAGCAAATGACTTTGTAAGTAAGAATTTTGTTAATTACTGGTATGGTTCATATTATGTAACCCCCACAAGAAATGCAACTAACACATCAGGACCCATATACCAGTGGGTACCAAAAGCTATATCTGTGTTGCAGGCACCCAAGGTTTAAGGGGGAGCATAGAATAATGGCTCTTGAATAATTAAGTTCAAGACCCGTACTTTAATGTCAAGTTTTATGGCTTTTGAACAAAACAATTCAAAACCCGAACTTAAATGTCAAGATTGTGGCTTCTGATCACATGACAGATCAGGACCCGTTCTTCAATGTTCAGATAAGGATATTTTGCAAATATCCAGGGGGAGCTTATCTGACCTAAATCATTCTATCATGATTTGAGGGGGAGCTTAAAGGTAAATATCTTCTAATCTATATCTCTAATTGTTTGAAATAAGAAAAACTTTCAAGCATGAAAAACGGTTTCTGAAATGTTCAAACCACTTCTGATTCTCAAAAGGTTTTATGAATTTAGAAGTGAGATTTTAAATGTTTTTCAATTTTGAGCTTTAATGTTTAACTGACTGTGTGTTTCCAAAGATCAATACTTGTGTATTATCTTTTCTATATATTGTCAAGTATTCATACACACTGGTTCAGTACTTCATTTGAAATTGTTATTACCATGTCTCATAAAGAAACAATTTTTCGATGATAATACTCCCGTTTGCTTTCAAATGTTGTTGAGCATTAATCATAATTTCCAAATTTGTGCTTCCATTGCAAAATTGTTTATATTCGTTCATATAAACAAAATATCCAATTCTTTGATACCCTAACCATTTCATTTTGATCTGATTGATACATTGTCATATTCTCAAAACAATTCTCTTGATTTCATTTCATTCATTCAATATCTTTGTTTTGAGAGATCTTCATTGTTCAATTGCTCAAATCTCATGAGCATACATTTTGACAATGTTATCATACATTTTGTGCTTAACTGTTCAAGTTAAACTGTTGAGCAACTATTCTTTATAGGACTTACATGGGATTCGTGTGAGAACTTAAACAGAACTTCCATGGATTCACGTAAACCTGTGTTTCCTACCCCGGAAGTTATCCTCGAGTGATTGAGGGGTGAGGGGTTTTAAATCAAAGAGTGGGGGAGATAACTCATTCGGTTGAGTTTTTCTCATTGTGTGGAGCGGAAAAATGTAAATGAGAGTTTGGTTAGAAGTGAGCTTAAATGTTAAAAAGAAAGAGGGTGTGAGAACAGAGTTAAAAGAATATCAGAACTCTGCACCAAACACTTTCTGAGCCGGGCAGCCACATCTTCTGATTGGTTCAAATTCTTTGGTGACCATCATTGAAACAAGCAATGAGCCCATGCCAACTCTTGCAATTACCCCACCAGCCACTCGTTTCTTTCCCGAAAAAGAAATGTTTCATTTTCTTTGGGGACGCAGCATATCTGCTATCTAGTCTTCACTCGGAAGATTCAGATGTTGAAAAAGAAGGAAAGTTGCCCCACCTTCGCACCTCTTTCATGCACATTGAGTTCGTGTAATACTTGTTGTTGTCTCAACAGTTTACACAACTTGAGCCTTATGAAACACAATCATTGTGCTAAATTCTTTCATAACACAAGCACGAGCACACAGAAAATTTGTTTTTCTGTCAGAACATTCATAGAATTACCTTGTGTTTTTCAATGATTGAATGGAAGTCCTGGGGAGTCATCATCAAACCAGCTCCTTAAATTGTACATTCGTTGTACACAGTAACTTTGTGTTACTGACAGACATTCCTAACTGTTTCATTTGTTGAATCAGGGTTACAACGTTCATTATATCTGGATTTGAAAAGATTCGGGTATATACAGTTCATGATTCAGCTATTCAGATCAAAGGGCAGAGAATGTCAAATGCATCTCAAAGGGGGAGAATATTTGTAAAAGGGGGAGATTCAAAGAAAGTGCTGAAATTGAGAAAGTTTTGATGATTATGATGTTCACAATCATCAAAAAGGGGGAGAAATCTACAGAGATCAATTTCAAAAAATTTTAGAGTTATAAAGTCAAGACTTGTGGAGAATTTCTGAAAGTTCAAATCATATGAAAATAAATCATTCTCAAAAGATTCCGAAGACAAGTCCAAATTAAGATGATTCGAGAAAGTTTGTTTTTCCGAAGACGGTCAAGAGATCAAAGAGATGAAGATACAAAGTTCAAAGATTCTTCAAAGTTTCAAAAGATCCCTCGAAGTTCCAAAGATTTTCAAAGTTTTCAAAGGTTTGTTCAAGACTTATTGACTTTCCAAAGATACAATGTGTTAAAGACTTTTCAAGATTCTTCAACAACTTCAGAAAGAGCTTCACAGTTCAAAGCCGTAAGAATTAAAGATTGAAGAATCAAGAGCTGAAGACTAGTGTCAAATTTTTATTAAATCTTGAATACAAAGGGGGATATTGTTAGTGTATTTTATTGTATCCAAGATTTAATAGGAAAAGTCAAGTCAAGTAAAGTCAACTAAGTCTAAGTCAATGTAGTTAATCTTAGTTGTGTAAGAGTTTCTATGTCATGAGAGAAGCATGTTTGAGAGAACCTTTGTAATAGTGTTATGAGAGAAGTAGCTTGTCCATATAAATAGCTTGTGTTTGTTTGTAATCTTGTAACATCAAGAAGTAGAGTTCTTTGTACGCACTCTTTAGATCAATGAATATGAAGACTTTCTCTCTCTACTCTCTCTCTCTCTAGATCTATACATTGTCAAATCTTGATCTTGATAGATTGTAGAATTGCTTGATTGATTGGGAATTCAATTACAAGTACAATAAAGAAAGAAAGGATAGATTAACTAAGATTCTTCAAAGGGATCACTTTGGATGGCATCCTTCTTCTTCAGTTCGGCAGTCACAACTTGAAAGAGAGCCACTGCATGATCACCTATTGGGATGATCTGAAGAATCCCAGAAAGAAGGAGGTTGTGGGCAATGAGGATCTGATTTGCTCTAAAGAAGCGAATTTGGCCGAAGCCATCGTTGAAGAAGATCCCATACTCAGGCTCGAGGATGATAGTAGTAGAAGGTTGAGGCACAAAAGTTGGTAAAGATAAGTCAAGGTTGGAATTATTTGGAACCTTTCCTTCCTTGGCCATCTTTTGAAATACGCCTTCTTTCTTAGATGACCGAGATTTCGGCTTGGAGGAGGAAGGAGCATTATCGGCTTTGATTTTATCAATGAATTCTAGTTCAGCAGGAGTATGCACAATTCGGTACTTTTGTCGGTAGGCCTTCATCTTTTTCTGAAGATCATAGATGAAGTTTTCAACTTTAGCTTTGCAGGAACTCCTACTCTTGTTTATGTTGTCAAATATTTCAAACCACTCAGTAACACCGAACAACTTAAGCCATTCAAGCTTGTCGGTTCTTCTTGATCCATCCCCCCTTATGATAATCAACCAGATAGAGTCGCCTTTCTTCTTAGGCCTTATGATTTTGACATCGGTTATTGGGGAATTGGTTCTTCGTGTAGTGAGGGTTTTATGGTACTAAGAAATACACTTCTCCTTGTGCTCTTCTAACTCCTTAGCTGAATGCTCCAAGCTTCCAAGCTCCAGCTTTTGAGCTCCAATAGGGTCATCCGAGATTTTTACTTTTTCAGCCTCCTCTTCAGCAAGTTTTTGAGCTAGCGCATTTGAATCATCAATTTTTTTCTGAGCAAGCTCGACCTTCTTCAGTTCCTCGGTCGACAACCCAAATTGAGATGTTATCTTCGGGAGAGGTGCAAGCCTTAGAACATCCGAGGAGCGCTTTGTTCTATCCTGCTTAAAGCGCTTTAGTTGGACAACTTCTTCCTCGGATGTTAGCTTTTTATTTCTCTTATCTTTCTTCAGCTCCCCCTCAGATACATCGACCTTTTCGGTAGCAGCCGATCGGTCGGTTCCCTCTCCTTCGACACGATCGGTTGGCATCGATATGTCGGTTCCTTCTCGGTGGACTTCTTCTCAGTGGATTTCTTCATGGTAGACGCTGATAATTTTGGCATGAGGGGTATGATGCTCCCCCTCAACAGATTTCTCCCTTTCAGCGGCCGATGAGGATGAAACACGTACCTTCGCCGACACACGACCCACCCGCTGATCTATTCGTTGGAGACAAGCCCGATCCCCACTCCTAAAGGCTGCATCACCCAGATCTAGATCCCACTCCTCTTGAGGACATCTGGCAACCGACTCTGGAAGATCATCGAGCTTCTTATGAAGATGAGCAAGAGACTTCAAGATTTTTTTATTTACAACATCCTGTGAGTTAACTCGTTGCTTGAGGGAGGCCAGCTCTTGATCCCGGGCATCCGAAGAGGCCTTGAGGGGGCGACAACGGAGAGGGTGACATCGATATTAGCTTTCTAAAGTTTGTCTAGCTGATTAATAACTTCGGCTAAAGCATCACCGAGAGGATGGGACATATTATGAATGTCTTGTTGCATGGCATCCATGCATTTGAAGGATTCGGTTTGAACACGCAGGAGCTCAGTATTCTGCTCCTTGATAAGACAAAGTAATTCGACAAGAGATTGATTGTTGAGATCAAGGTCTCGGGATAATTGCTCATCCCGAATGGAATTTTGCTCGAGAATAGTTACCCGATGACCCGTCTGAGTAGTGAACCGATCAAACTCCTCCTGAAGCTTTATGAACTGAGCACCAAGCATGTGGTGTTGCCGATTGGTATCAAGAATATCGACAAGCACCTCGATGGGAATAGAGTGGTGAGGTTAGGAAGGATTCAACAGGTAGGGTGGGGGTGGTGCCGAAGATATACTAGGTTGATCGGCAGGGGGGTCAGTGGGTGATGTGGTAGGATTCGGTAGGGGGCAATGGGTGATTGGTTATGGTTAATGGAGTTTTTAGGAGAAGGACGAGGTGAAATAATCGGTGAAGTTTGAGGTGTGGGTTTCGGTGTCGGTGGAGGAGAGGGTGTGGGAGACTGTTTGGGAGTGGATTTTGAGGTGTGGGAGAGCGTTTAAGGGTGGATTTTGGTGAGGGTGTGGGAGAGTGTTTCGGTGTCGGTTGAGGGGAGGGCTTGGATATGTCGGCAGTTTGGACGACTGTTGAAGGAGAGGACCTGGTATCCACAAACAAAAATTCCAGAAATTCTTTGGGACCCTTAGAACCGGTTCCTGGAACAGCCGACTCTTCATCAAATCGTGCAATATCTTCGGGACTCGTCCCGGGTGTCAAGCCGTGTGGTGGAGAAGAAAGACTTCAGACTAGGGAGGAGTCTGAATCATCTTCATCAACCAAGGAAGAGGTTTATGAAGGTTTAGATGGGGTCCCCTTTTGTACAACCACACCTTGTTGAGAAGGAGCGGAGGAGGTGGCTTGTGGGATAGCAGATACCCTTAGCCCAAATGGGTCAATTTCAATATTTACCGATTTTTGAGAATCGGTAGGTGGTGTGTGTGGCTTGGCCAGATGAGGTTTCCTAAGCCTCTTAGAATGAGACTTTGGGGGGATTTTGAGCTCTTTCACTTATGAGAAGAAGGGGGTGTGACTTGGGTAGCCTCCAAAGGTTGTTTTGGAGGCATAGTCATGGAAGCAAGAGTGGAGGTACCAGTGGCCTTATGTTTCTTTTTCTTAGTGGCCACTGATTTAGCTCGGGGATGGGGAGTAGGGACTACCGAAGCAGGGGCAACCGATGGTTCTTGAGGTCTTTCGTCCCCCAGACCCATAGGTGCACCTCACTCCGCTTTGGGAGATGAGAGAAAGAGTAGCATACCTTTAGTGAGAGGTTTTTCGGTAGCAGAGGGTGTAAGATCCCACATTGGTTGGGGAGGGGAACACAAGTTGCCTTATAAGGGACTGGATACCTCCTCTACCAGACGCGTTATAAAACCGTGAGTCTAGGTGTGTGGACAAAACGGACAATATCTGGTACGGTTGGCCTGGGATGTTACAGATGGTATCAGAGCCGGGAGCCGGACTAGTATGCCAGCGAGGACGTTGGTCTCCCAAGGGGGGTGGATTGTAAGATCCCACATTGGTTGGGGAGGGGAACAAAAGTTGCCTTTTAAGGGACTGGATACCTCCTCTACCAGACGCATTTTAAAACTGTGAGTCTAGGTGTGTGGACAAAACGGACAATATCTGGTACGGTTGGCCTGGGATGTTACAGAGGGCTCTTCTTGAGTACCGTCTTTCCTACTTTGGCCACAGGAAGATCGAAGAGAATCTTCAGTTCAGGTAGCTTTTTATCGGCATTCAGAGCATTGTTAGATCCCATTTAGGCAAACAAAAGAAAAACTCCGTATAATAGAAGATATAAGAGAGAAATTAACAACAATAATCATCAAGAACTCATCTCATATGCTTTGATTGATGATCAATGAAGGGGAAATTGGAAGAACACCACAATAAACATTTAATCGACTCTCATGGACTCACATAGTCTATGTGTGTAAAGTGTGTTCTCTCCAAAAACCTAATGACAAAATAAGTCGTGGACACCTTTATATAGGTCCCATTTACAATACAATTAGCCAAATCCCATAAACTACCCAAAAGCCCAAAATACAATTTCTTTATAAAACATTCAATTAAATTGGGAGCTAATTTAAGCTAACAATATCCCCCTAATGTTTTATAAAGAAAGAATCATCATTAGTCTCCCCCTTGCTTTCCTTAGAAGCTTTGGTGTGCCATTCTTCGAGTCTTCAAATCATCACAAACTCCCCCTCAAATGTAGGCCCATCTTCTTGAAAGACTTAGACGAATTACTCCATTTTGTCCAGCTTTCTTGTCTCAACTTCACCGCTATTTTTGACCATCAAGGAGTCTGATTGAGAGAAAACATAAGGCATGTACATTGAACTCCAGCCTCTTGTCTTTCCAACGAGCTTTGATTCATCTATTTTGGATGAAAAATGAGTGAGTTGTGCAAGTTTTCCCTCAGCTACGCAGAACGGTCGTCAAAACAGAAAATTTGACTCTTAATATTCCATTGAGTAAGCATTCAGCACCGAGCCTTAAACTTGAATAACAGAGGAGGGAGTGACAATCAATGTGTCACATATGTAGCTTGAAACCATGAAGAACCGACGAGAGAACACCGTTCTTGAAAACGGAAAGAGCACGATTGAAATGCAATGCTTTCTGTCCAGCACTCTAACGCAGACTTTGACACAGATTCTGACATATCAGCTCACGGAATTTGAGAAAAATCAAAAAATCAAAGTCATACGTATGTGTTTTAAAAATTCAACTCAACTAGACTCATGTAAATCGGAGCTTCGAGTAAAAAGTTGTGCGTGTTTTTCTGAATCAGCGCAAAGCTGTCAGAAAATCAAAGAAATTCGGGCTTCTGGCTCTTGGCTCGTTGCAATCTCTGGACCAACGACCTTTGATATGCGTGATTGGGTCTACCTCTAGTCCCCCCTTTCTGGTCTCTTCTCTTCTGAAGTTTTGGTCCACAGAGCTCTACACTTTTCTTGGCCAAAGCCTATGCGGAACATCTTATAGCACCTCTACACCTTATAAGAGCATCTGGAAGTCACACTTCTGCACGAACTTTCTGGACAACCTACAGAGGCTATGCAATCTGCCTCTAATGTGTATTTTCTGCCTCTGAGATTTTGCGCATGTTTGGACAACTTCTGGACTACTTATGCATATATCACAGAGATTGATCATTTTCTGGACAACTTCTGCGGAGGTTCTGCATAGCTTCTGCGGATACCTCTGTGGACAGCCTTTGTAACTCTGCTAAATTCACTTTATTGCACCCTCTGCGTGGCTTCTGAAGATCCAATAGAGGCTCTGTGCATATCAACTCATTTCTGGACAACCTCTATATCTCTGGATTGAACATAGCAGCTCAACAATAGCAAACAACAGCAAATAACAACTTTATGTCCAACATCTATCACTTGTGTCCAACGCAGTTTTTTGACATATAAGAAGCTTTATTTTGAGAAAACTCAAAACATGAAAGTTGTAAAACTGTGTCTTAGGTTTCCAATGCATCTGAACTCATCATTTTTGGTGTTGTATTGAGGGAGATATGATCAATATACCATGGTCGCTCAGATCTGTCCAACAGCTTTGCATCAGCACACTGCTATCCACTTCAACGATGCGTATGAACCATCTAAAATTCGAATATCTGAAAGCTCAAAACATGAAACTTTTTATTTCACTTGATTTTTATCCAGGGTCTTTTGAATCTTATCAATTGGTGCTTTGATGAGTGAGATATGATCAATTTACTACAACATCGCAAATCTGTCAGAATTTGTTGTTATTTGTATTTGTTGCACAACATCAACATGGACAACAACAATCATCACAACATTCTTGGTAGAACATATATATATTTTTCGAACAACATTACCATGGACATATCTCTATTTTGATTTAAACCAACAACAACAAAGACTTTCTGTTTTGGAATTTGAACAACAAAGATTGAAAAGTTGGACAACCTCTGACATGTCTGGATGCACAAATCATGATTGATAAACCATAGAAAGTTGTTAATCATCCAAAACTATCCAGTCCCAAATCCCAAATAAAATGATAGAAATCAAAGAGTCCTACAGCAGATACAAAATTTAAACCATTTGCACAATTTGTTGAAGTGAAACTCATCCTTATCACACCAAATGTGCCAGACCAAGGACATAAACCCCAAAACCATACTGAAAACATCCCAATACTAAATGAATTAGATGCACATCAAATCAATCATGGGCAACAGAAAATAAACAAAATCTGGATAAAAGAAAGTCCAATCTCGGATATGGATAAGGTCAGATCAAAGATCAACAACCTTAAATCCAAGAAGACATAAAAGCTATGGACTAAAGCACACACAAGGATGGAATCATAGATCAACCATCTACCTAGTGCTTATCAAATGTTAGACCAATAAATGAGAAAGATCAAAGAACACACACATGTAAAAAATTTGATCAAATTTAATCCAAATAGAATCAAATCTTCACATAGACATTTCATCAAACATGTGGTGTGCAGAAACAGATTTTGTATAGAATCAAACATCTATTCTATCAAGGATCATCCAAATCACATCTAAATCAAAAGATAGATCTCAAATATGCACAAAACAATAAATGAATCATATAAATGATATTTGAGTTTAGGCTCATGCGATTGAATCTATCTAAGCACCAAAACAACAAAATAATCATATAATCTTCAACTGTTGCCATAAATGACCGAATTGAAGAAAAGTTTCTTCAATAGGCTCTGATACCAATTGTTAGATCCCATTTAGGCAAACAAAAGAAAAACTCCATATAATAGAAGATATAAGAGAGAAATTAACAACAATAATCATCAAGAACTCATCTCATATGCTTTGATTGATGATCAATGAAGGGGAAATTGGAAGAACACCACAATAAACATTTAATCGACTCTCATGGACTCACCTAGTCTGTGTATGTAAAGTGTGTTCTCTCCAAAAACCTAATGAGAAAATAAGCCATGGGCACCTTTATATAGGGCCCATTTACAAGACAATTAGCCAAATCCCATAAACTACCCAAAAGCCCAAAATACAATTTATTTATAAAAAAAATTCAATTAAATTGGGGGCTAATTTAAGCTAACAAGTATCTTCGAGCTTGAGGTTGATAATAAGGGAAAGAAACCTCGGCAGAGCCACTTGTGGTACACGCGGGGGAGTGATGACATTGACAATGGAATCAAAAACATATTGTGCAAAGTCGATTCGACGTACAAACATCAACGTATGAGCTAACCTAGTTAAGTATGATGGAGATTGATCCCACCCTGAGGTTGAGAGAAGCAGTGTATCAAGTGAGAGAAGAAAAAATTCCAGACGCCTCCCATGTTTTTACGGAGGAGAGTGTTGGAACCTTTGCTCTTACCATCGGGGATATAGTTCAGTGCGTCAATCACCTCCTCTTGCTCATGACCAGTGGGGAAAGGGTCATAAGGAGAAAACCCTGGAAGTTGAAGAGCCTCTCTCACATCCGCAACCCCAAAAGTGAAGTCATGATCTTCATCATCAGTGAGAACGGAGGCAGAAATGGAATTGTTGGTGGAATCGTAAACACAGGTGAGCCAGAACTTGCCAAGGAGCATTTTGCTCATCTTGGGAGTAGCGGTGAATGCATATTGCCGAGGTGAATGTTGAAGAAAGAGAGAAACCTGATTGAAATTTGGGTGTTCGGGATCGAGATCGAATCGAGCAACATGGTTGCATGACGGGAAGATAAGAGATTCCCTGGTGAGTGGAACGTTCTTTCTAGACTTTGAGGATTTGTGGAATCCATTGTTGAAGATTTATGAGAACTTGAAAGTTGCAGGTTTGAGAGAGAAAGAAAAAGTTTTCGAGGAAGGTGGTGAAAAGTGAGAGGAATGAAATGAGTGAGTATTTATAGAAAATAAATAAATAAAAGAAGATAGAAATAGGTTGTAGGGTTTTAATGAATTGAAATGATGAGAGTCGTTTTTGAAGTCATGGGGTAGTGGAATCGGCTATGTAAGAGATGTGGGGTAATGAAACGTCGTGTCTCTGACACGACGTGTCAAATCGTGACACATGGCGGTTGGGGATAAGGTAAGTACAAAGGTGCGCCGAAAGGGGGTTTGGATAAGAACAAGGACCTCCGGTAGGTGAAGGTCCTACTGAAGATAAGTTGTAAAAAGGGTGCCGAAAAACAATATGTTGACAAAACGGACTTAAGTGTATACTTGCCAATGTTAAAAGTTCGGCAGGTGAGAGACTTTCCGAAATGAACTATGTGTATATGCGCCGAAGGGAAAGGTCGGTAGGAGATAAACCTGTTGAAAAGAGATAATGATACTGCCGAAAGTTGGTAGGATGAGAACCTACTGAAGGTGGATCACTACCGAAATGTGATTTACCGAAAAGGGGTTACCAACTGAAGGTGGTTTGCTACCAAAATATCAGTAGGACGAGAGACTTACCGAAATTTGACTTGATAGGGCCATGCCGATTTTTTTTACTCAAAATTTAACATCCCAAGGGATCCTATCAGAAAGTTGAACCTAGCTTCATCAAGAGGTTTAGTAAAGAGATCTGCCAACTGAAAATCAGTTGGAATGAAGTGTTGTTCAATATCACCTTTGGAGATATGATCTCTGATGAAGTGATATCTGATATCTATGTGCTTGGATCTGGAATGGAGAACATGATTGTTTGCAATAGCTATTCCACTAGAGTTATCACACAGAATTAGGACTTTGGAGTAGAACAAGCTGTAATCTTGAAGTTGATTCTTCATCCACAAGATTTGAGCACAACAACTTCCAGCTGCAACATATTCAGCCTCAATAGTAGAAGTGGAGACTGAATGTTGCTTCTTGCTAGACCAGCTAACCAAATTTCCACCTAGTAATTGGCAACTCCCAGTTATGCTCTTTCTGTCTACCTTAGATCCTGCAAAGTCAGAATTTGAATACCCGATTAGATCGAAACCTGAGTCTTTGGGATACCAAAGACCCAAATTCATGGTACCTTTTAGATACTGGAAGATGCGTTTTATAGCAGCCATATGAGATTCTTTAGGATTGGCCTGATAACGCACACACTGACAGGTAACAAACATAATATCTGGTCTGCTAGTAGTAAGATAAAGAAGAGAGCCAATCATTCCTCTAAAATTAGTGATGTCAACCGATTTTCCATCGGGATCAGCATGAATTTTAAGAGGTGGTGCCATTGGAGTTTTCATGGAAGAGCAGTTTTCAAATTAAATTTCTTGAGGAGATCACAGATATATTTGCTTTGATTTATAAAAATTCTCTCAGAAGTTTGTTTTATTTGAAGATCTAAGAAAAATGTAAGCTCTCCCATCATGCTCATATCATATTTACTTTTCATGAGAGAGACAAACTCTTGATAAAGAGATTCGTCAGTAGCACCAAAAATGATATCATCCACATAATTTTGAACAAGAATAATATTACCTTTGGTCTTCTTGAGAAAGAGAGTATTGTCAATCTTACCTCTGGTATACTTGTTGGAGAGAATAAAATCAGACAAAGTGTCATAACAGGCATGAGGATCCTGTTTGACACCATAGAGAGCTTTGTCTAGCTTGTACACATAGTCTGGATGAGAAGGATCTTCAAAGCCAGGAGGTTGCTTCATATAGATTTCTTCAGCAAGCTCTCCATTGAGAAAAGCACTCTTGACATCCATATGAAAAACTTTAAAGTTTTTATGAGCAACATGAGTTAGAAAGATTCTTATTGCTTCAAGTCTAGCAACGGGAGAAAATGTTTCATCATAATCAATCCCTTCCTCCTGTCGGTATCCTTGCGCAACAAGTCTAGCTTTATTTCGGATGACAGTGCCCTCCTCATCCATTTTGTTTCTGAAGATCCACTTTGTTCCAATAAGTCTTTTGTGAAGGTCGAGGAACAAATCTCCAGACTTTATTTCTTTCAAATCGGGAAAGCTCTTCTTGCATGGTTGTTATCCAACATGGATCAGCCAGCGCTTCCTCAATCTTCTTGGACTCTATGATGGAGAGGAAATTCACATAGAGACAGATGTTGCCAATGCCTCTTCTAGTTTGGACACCTGCTTGTTGATTACCAATAATTTGTTCAATGGGATGATCTTTGGTCCACTTGGTAGCTGGTGGAAGAGGTGCAGGAAGAGGTTTGGGAGAGTGAGAAGTGGATGGTTTGGCAGAGAAGGTGTAAGTGGGTTCTTGGGATGGAATATGATGAGAAGGTATAATATGAGATGTAGGATTAGCCGAATCCTCAGATACTATGATCTGAAGGTTCGATTCGGCAGGTGATGAGGAAGAAGGATGGTTGGTTTGAGGAGGGTTTTCAGCCGAAAAAGGAACAGATGGCTGACTTGTCGATGGTTGGTTGTGAGAATCTTCCCCTACACAAGAGGTTATCCATTGATTTAACTCATTGTCATCACATGTGAGAGAAGATGATTTTTTATCATCAAATTTCACATGTATTGACTCAACAATACATTTTCTCCTTAAGTTGTAGACTTTGTAGGCTTTGGAGGTAAGAGAGTAGCCCATAAAGATTCCTTCATTAGCCTTTGGGTCAAATTTCCCAAGGTGTTCTCGATCATTGAGAATAAAGCACACACAACCGAAAACATGAAGAAAACCGATGTTAGGTTTTCGGCCATAGAATGCTTTATATGGAGTTTTGTTATGCCTCTTTACAATGACCGGACGATTTTGAGTGAAGTAAGTGGTGTTAATAGCTTCAGCCCAAAAGTAGGTAGGAAGATTTGATTCACTTAGTATAGAACGAGCTGCTTCACATAGAGTTCTATTTTTTTTTTCACAACACCATTTTGTTGTGGTGTTCTAACAGCTGCGAAGTTTTGGGAGATTCCTTTATCATTGAGAAAGGTTTCTAAGGTAGCATTTCTGAATTCTGTGCCATTGTCACTTCTGACAGATTTTACAAGTTGACCATTGAGCACTTCAGATTTCTTGATGAAGTGGATGATTTCTTCAGATGTATCACTTTTGTACCTGAGAAAAGATACCCAAGTGTAACGCATAAATTCATCAACTATCACAAGAATGTACCTTTTTCCTCCAAGACTTGGAGTACTAATTGGTCCATACAGATCCATATGCAGCATTTGAAGTGGAGTAGAAATGAAGAAACATTGCTTGGTTTTGAAGGAAAATTTTGTCAGTTTGCCATTTTTACAAATTGCACACAGTTTCTCTTTGACAAAGGATAACTTTGGCATTCCAACAACCAAATCTTTGTTGGAGCGGGCGTTCAACGTTTTGAAGTTGAGATGAGAAAGACGTTTATGACAGAGTCTTCTGAAATGAAGAAGATGCTTCCTTCAGTAGAATTTTGACCCATGTTAATAACGTAATAATGTGGTAGTTTTTGTCGGTGATGAGACAGTCATCAATTCTGAAGATAACATAGTATCCCAGATCACATAGTTGACCGATGCTTAGAAGATTGTGCATCAGCCCTTCCACATAGGCAAATATACTTCTTCATTACCAATGTCATGCATATATGCCGCTTCATCACATTGTCTATTAAGTATTAATTTTTTTTTCATGCATGCATATGTGGCAAAATATCAATTGTACATTAACATGGATTTGTATATATGCAATTTTTAAAATTTCACTAATTTTTCTATTCTATTTTATAGTGCAACAACAGTTACATATGTGCACAACATTCTCATTGTAGAAGCCTAGAATAAGGGGGAAGGGGCGACTAATCCGGTAAAGATATAGTTTCCTATTTTGAATTCATAAGTGGTTTTCCTAGATTGCCCTTTCCGTGTATTTTGTTTTTTCAGATTTGGTAAGTTTTTTCATTTAATTGCAATCTGCACCTTTGTTAATCTAGACTATTGGATTAAATAATGGAAGAATATGATTGATTTGTAACGGTGCAACAAATGCAAGGTTTGCATTTGAAGGGGCCTCTCTCTCTATATATATATATGTGTGTATATATATATATGTGTGTATATATATATATGATTTAATAACAGAAAATGAAAAAAAAAACCTATATTAAACAAACAACATTTGGGACTTCCTTTTGGTACCTCATGGAAGACGTGATAAACGATCTAACACATCCATATGCTATATTGAATTGTGTTAATTTTGTACTTTTATTATATAATAAATTTTATTTGTATTGTAATATAAATTATATTTTGCCTTTTTTAATATTGTTAATATATTTACGTTAAATTTTTAATAAAAAAATTGAAATATAACGTTAAAATTATAATTTAATAAATAATAAATTATAGCAATACCAATTAATTATCAAACAATTTGTATTTTTTATAACCAAAATCTTAGTTAAAAAATTATTTATACATTGTTTATAAACATATTTCCTAAAACATCAAAAAATATGATGTGACATTAGCAATTGCTAAGAAACAATTTCTTATTAGAAAAACATACTCACAACAACCATAATTTTTAAGACAAAAGTATGCCATATCACCATTCCTTCACGCATGTCACTTAAGAAATTCATTAAGAAAACGTTGTAGTTCATGTCACTAAAGAGCCTGAAAACATTATCCTTTAGGCACATAGATGAAGCCAGTACCTCTAAAACAACTAAAGTCATGATGATAAGTTATTGATAGCATTATTATCAACATTTTAGGGGTTATTTGGTAACGGTTTAATGGGTTGTATAACAGATATGGCTTATTCGCTCAGCCATACCTGGTTGTTCGGTAGGAGCTTATTTGATCAGCCGATGGCTAAAACCAAGTCCTATAGACTCGGCCGTTAAATTACATTAATTTTCCCTCAACTACCCTTTTTCTCCAACCTTCTTCTTCCTTTCTTCCTTCTCACCATCACACCTTCTTCTTCCTTTCTTTCTTCTCTGGTTAGCC
This sequence comes from Arctium minus, assembly GCA_954870635.1. Taxonomy (NCBI): domain Eukaryota; kingdom Viridiplantae; phylum Streptophyta; class Magnoliopsida; order Asterales; family Asteraceae; genus Arctium; species Arctium minus. The sequence goes on from OX941084.1 coordinate 53,061,446, forward strand.
TTCTTCTTCATCTTCCTTTCTCCCCTCTCCAGACTTCCATGGTTCAAGGTGAAAAAACCCTCTCCATCTCCATGAAAAAACTCTCTCGAAGCTTTGCTAGGTTTCCTGTATTTCTTCTTCCTCTTCTTCCTCTCCTTCCTTTCTTTCTTCTCCGTGTTTCTGTGTTTTTTTTGTCCATCGAAGCTTTGTTGGGTTTCCTTCCTTCCCTCTCAAATTCTATCAACGAGTAGCACACAACGACAATAACGGTTTCGAGATTCGAGACGCCATTGAAATTTCGAGCTTCATTTTGTGATCTTGTAAGTGACAGATACCTCAACAATCTCCATTTCTATTTTTTTTTCTTTTCTTGTAGAACTTGAATGAACATATTTGGTTATTGTTTGTGACAGATCGGAAGCTTATTAATATGGTATGTGTTTTTCCCTAATTTTTTGATAACCTGCTTTGAATTATGTTGATCTTTTGAAGGATTGTTGTTGTCGGTTCTTCGTTTGATTGATTTATGTTATTTTTTAGGGTTTTTTTGGCTGATCTTGTAAAAGTCAGCTTCGATGGAGATATGTTGGTCTTGAAGCTTTCGTTTTTAGGGTTTGATTGTTTCCTCATAGTTGACTTGTTCGAACTATTCCTGAAGATGAAGAATTTCCTACATAATATTTGATTTGTTAATGCTTTTTAATTTTCTCTTTTGCTTATTTTCTAGATACCTTGTAAATGCGATATTTGATTGTTATTCCTGAAGGATTAGTTTTTAGGTTTGAATTGTAAATGAGATTTTTCTTATTGTTTAATCTACATTTTGTTGTTGTTTTGTAAAATTTCATCAACAAATGTTTAATGTAAAACAAAAGGGTAAAATGGTCATTTCTGACATTCAGACTGTTTATTCAGCACAACAACCGAACAACAGCTTAGCTGTTAACACACAGACAACTATATCCATAGAGACATCTATATCCATACAATACAGTCCTTAACAGAAAACGAACCGAATAACACCTTATAGATGGAGGGTATTATGATTCATACGTTGAATGATGATTTCATAAAGTTCCCCTACTACTAGCCTCTTCTCAATTCGTGTCCAGTTGACATGTTAGATTATAATAAGGGGTTGTTTGGTTCATGGAACTGGAGGAATTTGAAGGAATTGGAATGGCCAATTCCATTGATCAAATTCCAAGCCCATGTTCGGTTCACGAAATGAAAGCGATGGAATCCTTCAAATTCCCTTGAATTCCACAATTTAAGGAATTTATCATTCTTTGGCTTAAGTGAAGGAATTGAATTCCTACCAACCAAACCTGTGGTCAAATTCCAATCCAATTCCTTCAAAGTCAAATTCCTTCAATGGATTCCAATTCCATCAAATTCCATTATGTGAACCAAACGCCCCCTAAGAAGTTGATGTTTCTGATCTTGAACCTGTAATTTAGAATCTTGAAATGGTTAAGAACTTGAATTTGACCCTTGTATATCATCGACACAAATGTGATGTCCTCGGGCATGTTGCTTAGTTGACAAAAGGGCAGAGCGACTTTGCTCAAATACACAAAAGGTTCAAGTTCGAATCATGCAGGAGAAGGGCTTGAACCCCTCCCTAGCCTTAGTTGTCGAGTCAGCTCTGAAATGCCTTCTCACATGTGGTTCCTAGGGGGCGGGTTTTATGTGTGGCCGATTAGAGTTGCCGATAATCAACCTTTTGCTCAAAACACCACAAATTTGATAAACTACAACCATCTTGGTTGATGAAATCGACGATGATTAGCCTCCAAGGTAATTGTCGTTGGACGTTGTTAGGCCAATGGTAAGTCCATGATGATGGGGTTCAGATGGATCAAACAATTGCTATAGTTGTATGTCGGTCGTATACTTCAGGGTCTATTCTTTAATTTATAGATAGTTGTTCCTATACATTGTTTCTTTACATGTAACATTTAACTTGGATATCAATACAAAAGAGAAATCTTTGTCCCGACCATTTGTCGGGGAATTATCAAAATAATGTTCTAAACTTAGTTGTTTTGTTGGGTCGAGTCTTAGGAAGAAGAGAAAAGTTGGTTTCAATGGGTTTCACCTTGTCCCGTATAGGTGAAATAAACGTCTGGGTATATAAGTGAAACCATATCGTTTATAAACGCACATTTACGCACACACAGTCGTTGGCTCAATGTGGTACTTAGTGCCATGTGTCGCAATTGTGATAGTCCAAAGAGTTGTCACTAAAGCATATAAATACATGTGCAATAGAGTTGTTCATGGGCAGTACGTCCCGCTAGACCCGGCCCGTCTAACCTGTAAGAAAAGCGGGCTTGGACAACCATTTTAGAAAATATGGGCAGGCTTGGGCAGGACCGTTCAAGTAAACGGGCTGGCTCGGCAATGAAAAAGAAATTTGGACAAGCCCGCCCGGCCCGTTATATAATTATATCCAATTAATTTTTTTATATAATTAATATTGTATTACAAAAAGTTCAGAAGTGGTTTTGAATTGGACTTCCTCTACTAAGTACCAAGGTTCTAAATGGTGTGAGGCGATGACGGCGAGGTCAAGCCTCAAGCCTTACGAGTAATGGCGAGACCATGGCATTTTCCAAGGCGTGGCTTAAGGCGGCAAATCTATATATAATTAATATCTATATATGTGTATGTGTGTGTTTTTATTATGTTACACCCTCAAATCTGGAAATAACAACTAATTTAAAATTTCCTAAATACATCAATAAATGATTCATATACAATCACAAATTAAGGTTTAACCTCAACACACATAATTTATTCTCTACATACAGTCTATAACAAGGACGGGTGCTACTAAAATCCAATAATAGTCACTATCTCCAAACTGCGGAAGATTTCACCGAATACTTACACTTGTGAAAAACTAAAGCACATCCCTTCATAGCATTGATAGAACCAAACCCCCAACTAGAATCTGATGCACATGCCGACAAATAAAAAGGTTAGGTTTAACGCCTAGTGAGTTCAAGAGTTTTCAACATATATAAATTTATCGTTTAAAAGGGAAGAATACAATTAAAATCGTAATCTTTCAAAATGATATGCTTCACTTATGAAAATGTCTCGTTTATCAATAATTATACATTTTAAACGAAAAATAAACCGAGTTAATCGCTAACCAAACCAAACTGTTTTAAAGGCGAAGATCCCAATATAAAACGTTCATTCGTAAATTTAAGTTCAACCCAAAACTTGCTCAAAAGGAAAATAGAAAGAGGACTCCCAATTTTATAAAACGTGGGTAACACTAATACTTCCACATAACTCAGGGATAAAACCCGTACATACAAAACGTCACCGAAAACATGAATACTAAAAATACAATACCCAAAACAACACCTTTCGGTGACGGGGGAGGCCCGTTTCCATTGAACGTGGTTGGAACACAAAAGTATGTCACGTATTTATGTTATCGAACTGCACCTCAGATCATTGACTTTAGTGCACACTAACTTAAGTGTCACCTCAAGTCCCCAACACCTTTAGTACACACCACTTAGCGGGCGTCACCTCAAGGACACGGTACCTTTAGTGCACACCACTTAGCGGGCGTCAACTCAAGGATACCCGATCTTAGTGCCCATTCGCTCTCTAGTAGAGTTCCAACCTCAAGGTTCCCGTTCGACCTTTAGTGTCTACTCACTAGCATTCAAGGTAGGAGTCTCAACTCCTTACTTGATAACCCATGATGACTAACACTCGTGCACAAGAATTAGACATCCAAACACAAGACCCATGGTCCCGAAGTACAATCCATAAAGGTTCCTCTTCGTCAAACAACTGGGACGATACCAATGCCAACACGACATTATTTCCCAAAGTGAGAATCCCAAGAGTCCTCACCATTAAACACGACTGACATACATTCCTATGGATCCAATGCATTACATTCTAAAACACATGACTCCTGTTGGATGACACAGGCACTCAAAACATGTATTCTCCAAAATAAAGTATAGTAAATGCAACTCACACCCAAGGCTCCACTTTAAGTTATTAAAACCGGACAAATGTCCTCAAGACTCAATTTAGTTAAAACCGAGCCAAGGGCCCAACATTTACGTAAATACCCAATGAAAGCCAGTAGAGATATTGAAACACGTTTGACCAACAATTATGCAAACACTACAACCAAAAAGGTAATTAACCCAAAACTTCTCATTGGTTGAAACAAAACGTTCTCCAATTGAACTCGTTCTCTTCATGTTGCCAAAATGACTCATAGTACAATGATATGCATTTTCCAACGATTTATAAAATTATATGCTCCAAATGGACAATTATATAAAATGACCTTCATTTATACATGATATCATCAAAGAAACATATCAAAATGATTTATTTACCAAAATTCCCAAAAATCCCAAAATGGGTATTTCACCATGTTTATAAAACTAAACATTTCAAAATAACCAACACTTATCAGATGATCAGCAGTTAACAATTTCATGTAAAACATAAAACACTTTAAAATGAACATTTTGGCATGTACACCGTTTTCACAAATCAACTTGAACTTACCTTGCTAGATTTAGGCTAAATCTAAATTTTACCCCAACTTGAGCTCCTTTGAAGAACACTTGAATCTTCAAGGTCGAAACCTCCATAAACCTAGATACACAAAATTCCACCCATAAATAATCATATTCAACCATTTAGAATCGATCCCCAAACATTTTACAACAAAATCTCCATTTTGGTCAAAACCCTAATTTTGACCTAAATTTCTCCAAAATATTCTAAACCGAAATTGAAGTAATACAACACTAGGATATCATCAATGAAGCATTTATATCTTAAAAATAAGGTTTAGAGGTGGAGAGGATAAACTTACCACTTAGGTTTTGATGAAAACCTAGAAAACCCTAAGTTAGAGCTTGAGGTTGAAGATGAAGGTGAAGATCCATGATAGCTAGCTTCCAACATCGCACTTGGTAGAGTATTTTTTTTTGGAAGGCATAGTGGCATCGAACCAACGAACGACTACCACGAACTCACGCACACACGCACGCACGCCTCCCCGGCGGTATCAGGCATCCACGGGCAACCCACTAATCCGTCGCTGTCCCGACCCAGCTTACGCTGAACCTAGAGCCCAACCACAGTCTAAGATTGGGCTGGGGGCAGCCCTGTCAACGACTGGACCGGCCCAAGGACTGGGTACTCCTCATGCCCTCAAATTGACTCCCCTTAGATTCGAACTCGGGTAGCTTGGGATACCATCCACAACCCCCCCAGTATGTTACCACCTTTGGGGAAACCAACTGAGCTAGACATGATTTGTCGCACTTGGTAGAGTATTGATACCTCATAACTTGGGGATTTAAGGATTTAAAACCCCAAAACACTATGGGTGGGGAAGATGGGTCTTGGGGAGGAAATGAGAAGTGAGAAATGAAGAAATGGGCCAAAATCCCGTATTTGACAGCCTCCCTCAGCCCTGGTGTGACATTGCCATGCGACAATGCCCTGGGCATTGTCGCTGGTCATTGTCGCTGGATGGCCCACTGCTTCTGTTTCATGCTGCGACTTTGCCCGGTGCGACTATGACACTGTCATAGTCGTCAGGCATTGTAGCCAAGCCCGTACCAAGCTCTGAAACTCAACTTTTTCAACGTCAATACCCCCGATACTCCAAGGAACTTCAAACAATAAATTCCCAACAAAAGTCCCGCCGTTCATAAGTTCCAAAAGCGTCCAGGTGTCCTTTACTTACCAAAAATTACAGGTGTTACATATTAGTGTCTTGAAAAATAATGAACAAGTTATTAACAACTTAAATTCATATAAAACGATAAACAAAAGAATTTCTAAATTTTAATCGATACTAATGGGTAAATTCCAATCGAATTTCGAAGCACAAAAACTCAAAGAATTGAAAGTACACAAATTTGTAACGCCATAACGCCATGGCGCGCCATAACGAGCTCGGCGTCGAGAATTTGTAATGCCATAACGCACCATGGCGCTCCATAATGAGCTCGATGCCTTATCTCGACGCCAAGGGGTATAACGTGGCGGCAAGGCTACGCCTCGACGCCATGGCGCGTTTTTTAGAACCTTGCTAAGTACCAACCACGTTCTAAATATATAGTAAATGTGATATGTCATATAGTACGTTTAGGATCTCGATCTTGAAATATTAGGTGGTTAAATATTTGTTGTTGAGGAATCCGAACGTCGGAAGGTGATAATCTTTGGAGAGGAAAAGTTCATACTCCATATTTTGTGAAAAAATCTTTTTTCTTACGTTGTGTACATTAGTATACATACGTTTTTTTAGTTGGAAAAAATTATGTATTTTGGATAATTTTACACAACTTACCATTTTATATAAATTTTTTTAAATGTAAATTTTCAGGCCTGTTAGCCCGTTGGCAAGTCCGTCCCATTTATAGGACGATTATGGGCAAGTTCTCAAGCCCGTTGAACGGGCTTGGGTTTGCTATATTAGGCCCGTTGGACAAGAAAAATATGTTAGACCCGGTCCGTGGTCCGTCCAAGCCCGTAAATGATAACCTCTAATGTGCAACAATCTAACATTGAAAATCACACATTTCACTTCACAAGAATGCGATCAACTGTGTTGCTATAGAAACACAATTTTTTGGTTCTTTTAGTCCTTGTAAACTCAATAGTCCTTCAATACTCATCAATCAATAGTCATTTCTCACATGACCAATTCCAATTCCAAACTAGTATTAATGTACTTATGACCAATTCCATTACACTAATGTTTATGGATTGCCTTCCTCTTTCTACCAAATCCAACAAAACATAATACATACAAGAATTCCAAAATGCTAGTCTATTTTAATAATGAATGATGCTATTGCTAATAACTATTTGCTAATTGCTACTAAATAATATAATTGAAAGTTACTTTGGACCAATGTCCTTAAGAGCACATATCTGCTCTTCTCCCATGGCAGATATCACTCTGGTCCTTCCCCTCACCCAAATTAATTAATCAACATTTCACCAACTTTTCAAAAATATAATCATAAACCAACATAACAAACCTTTTTGAACTCGCCAAGTTAACCAATGACAATATAACCAATTTGACAGTATTCGTTTCAAGACCCATAAAGGTAATGAGATTGTAACAACTGTAAAATTAAGCAAGTATAAAATTGTAAAAGACGAATTAATATGTAGTAGAACCTATGTAAGCGGAGCTTCATCGGTGTGTGTATAGTTATATATATATATATATATATATATATATATATATATATATATATATATATATACAGTTCACATGCCGATCCAACCAAAAATATCTTTAGATAAAAGAAACTGTAAACTGAAAAAAGCAAAACTAAGAATCTGATAATCAACAACCATCATACACTCGTTTTGCTGCCAAGAGACCACCATCTTGCAAAAATATAAAAAGCAGTGACATGACATCTATTATGAACAAAAAATGGACTAAATATAAAAACTAAAGCTTCACATCCACCCAAGAGTTGAATTTTTTCTTAAGAGAAGAACTTCGAATTGGAAATTAAGAACCATGGAAGAAAACATCATCCGTCATGAATAGGAAGTGAACATGCATTTTATCCAGGTTAAGACAAGCTTAAACATATACCAAAGCATAAACCTCAGGGTCATTGCGGATTTCACTGGTTGTTACCTTCATGACCCCACGAGATTAGTCGAGGCACGTACAAGCTGGCACACAGATTCCCACGGCTACCAAAAAAGAACTGTGTATCAATCAGTCGAGATTCATAGGGTTAGTCATTTACAACTAACGCACCTCCAATGCACATCTTCAATTTCACATTAAGTTGTCCCGAAGAAAACGCATATAAGTCATGGTCAACTAATGTCCGTGGTCCGTTAGTTAAATTTCTATAATATTTTTAGAGACCAATCGTCAATGTGGCTTGCTTAAACTGCACCAATTGTCATTGCAATTTTGAAATTACATCCAGATTGTTTCAATCTGCTTACACCATTCGTTTATGTATGTAGTGGATATTAAGTCCATCTATTTAGTTGAGGACCATTTCAGTCATTTTGCTGTTTTATTCAAAAAAAATTAGTGTACAATATGTAAAGCTTGGGTATAAACATTTAAAGCATTTTAAAAAACAAAATAAAACTCATCCCACCTTGTTCTTCATCGTTCTCGTTCCCCTCTCCCGACCGCCCCCCTCTTCTACATAAACAATCGGTGGAGTATGAACAAACCACACGGTTTAAAATATTGTAAAACCAGTCTTTTATAAACCAAATAAAACGAACTGATCTGAACTATTCTAAGATCATGTTGACCAAGTTTTGACCGACCGGATTTTTCTCAGTATTTTAAACGTAGAAAGCATTCAAAATGCATCTCATACAACATATATTGAGATACTTTTGTCAAAGTTTTGTGCTAATCGTTAACAAAGCCTAACAAATTTTCAAATTTTTCCCCTACCACATACAATCATTCACTTGGAACATAGAAATCAAATTTGACATCCACAGAACCAGAAGTTGCACCGGTGTCCTTATATTCGATGTTCACGATTGTCCCCGCCTCGTCTTCCTCCTGGTATTCCGCCCGTACCCGCCGCACCGGCACGGTGACGGAGTAAATAGTTCCGAGGGCGGAATCCGTCGAGATGCTGATCTGGACTTTATCTTGCGGTTCTATCACCACGAAATCCGAAAGCGCGTTGACCACATTGCTCACTATTTTCTGTTTCGCTTCATCACTGACTGCACATCTGTCGGAAAATAGAATCATCTTTAGCCTTTGTTTCGCTATGTTGGCATTCGAGTTCTGTATCATCGATGGGGATGGGAAAACGATCTTCCAAGCCATGGCTAGTCGTTCGAGAAAGCTCATGTTTATGGCGTTAAACAGAAAGCTTTCATGGTCGTGGCCGATGGTGCTGGTTGACGTTTCGTAATCGCTGATGATTCCAAGACGCTGATTGGAGTGACAGCGTGTGCTTTGGGAACAGGCTAATGAAGTTGACCATTTGGTCATGGTTTCAGAGGTACTAGATCCATTTTTCGCATAATTACTAAAATCAACCTGCAGTCGAGAAGGACATCCGTCAAAAAACGCTAATTCTGCTAAGATGCAACACAAGGTTTAAAACTTTGGTATTCTCGGTCTGAATGTTGAACTTCTAAGGCCACAATTTTCTTACGTACGGTCTAAAAAAGAAAGAAAGAAACCTTAAGAAGGGTAAACCTAAAGAGTAGAGTGGTTGTTTTCGAGTATCCTATGAAGAATGTGGTTGAAAATTGAGACACCCAAACAAGGCAGCCAACCATAATGGCATAAAACACGGATAATCTAGTAAAGAATGCTTACCCTTAGGGGTGTAAACGAGCCGAGTCGAGTAGAAGGTTATTCAAGCTCGGCTTGAAAGATTAATATCAAGCTGGAATTTGAATATCTATTTTGAATGTTCGAGATCAATGCTCGTTTAACATATTTAAGTTATAGATTATACCTAAAATTTAAGCTTTATAAGCTCGTTTAGTCGTTTATGGCTCAACACAAGATCGATTAACCTGTCTATTGGCTTGAGATCGATAATTTTTGTATTTTGATTGTATGATTTACGAGCATATGAACATGTTTGTCTCAGCTCGACAGAAATAGTTCAATTGATGCTAGGAAGCTCGACTCGTTAAGTTAAATGAGTTTTATTTTGGGTCGAGATTGACTTGAGCTTGAGTAACTCGTTAAAGCTTAAATGGGTATGTTTTTTTGTTGGGTAGTTTCGTCGTTTTGAAAAAATGGGTAGGAATTGATTTGAATTCCATCACATACGCGATGGAATGATGAAAACCGTAACAGTGGATTCTATGGAATTTAATTCCATTTCATCACCGGAATTGCCATTCCAATTTCTTTAAATTCCATAGGGACCTAAGGCCTCGAATTAGGATTCAGCTTTAGTGGCGTAGGGTTGTAGAACGAAAATTTTCACATAATGACTGATTGCCTTACTTCAACAAGCATACACAGATATGTGACCTAATTTCTCTTCAAATGCCATGTACATTAAAAAAGCGAAATTGAGTTTTCTAACCATCATTCTTTAGCTAAATTACAAACTAATCATTGTGAACATTGTCGATTTTAGGCAAATTCCGATGGCTATATGAAATCTGCATACAAAAAACTGAAATTTTATGGGGGGTTTTAGAGATCAGACCTTAAGTGGAGGCGGTAAATTGGTACGGCGAAGGTTCGCCGGAGAAGGGCGTAATGCGGCATACACCCTTAAATCTCCTACAATCGCCATTTTATTAAATCTCTGATTTATCCGATTAGGGCTTCGTGAAATTTGCTCTTGGTTTTAGGGTTTGTTCCCCGGCTCTGCTACCTGCAGCAGGTAATCTGACAACGGCTTCTTGAAACTTTGGCTCGGCTTACTGGGACTCGTTGTAACAGATTTACCACTTACGACGTCGTATTAGTTATCCTTACCAGCAAAGCTTATTTTTCTCACTTAACCTTCTATTATGGAATTTTTCCAACGACACCCCTCACAATTCATTTCATATGCATTTTGTTGAATTGTTTTATTACTCTGTCTATTTCAAAATAAATGTAAGGTGGCGTTTGTTTTTTAAAAGGTCTGAAGTTTTATTTCACTTCTGGTTAATAAAAGGTCGTGTTGAAATCTGAAATCTGAATCAATAAGACTGTTTGTTTTTGTAACGTTTGAAGTCTAAAATCTTAATTTGGATCAATAAGATTGTTTTGTTTGTGATAACAATTAATCAGAAAAATGTCACCACTTCGAATTTCAAATGTATTTATGAGTTAAGAGGGTATGACCTCTGGAAGAAAAAAAAAAAACGATCTGAATGTAAAAATGTCTAAATGATTCAGATTTAAGAGGTATTAAAAGGCTTTTTGAAAAACAAACAAACAACCCCTTAACATTTTTTCTTTTAGTTATTGCAAGAAAACACACATTTTGCTATGTGTTCATATATAAAGAGGACTATTTCTATTATAAGAAGAAAAGCAGATAAATATATCAATCTGTTAAATGATATACGTTTTTTTAAATCACTACAAACATATAAATGAAAAGGGTGTTGTAGAAGATGAGAATTTGAAAGGGGGCATTAAGGATTTTGACATCTAGGAGTTCAATCATAATCATCGTGAATCTTTCATACCATATTAATTATTATATATATGATAACAAATATAACCATTTAACGAATTCAATACAATACGTTGTAAATTTAAAGTAGGTTTGAGTTTTTAATGATGTGACAATTGACTAAAAAGGAAAAGTTAGAGGTAATCTTGAGAAAATAACATGAAATCGGAAGTTGGTTCAACTAGGGGTGTAAATAAGTAGCTTTTACCAAGCTACTCGAGCTCGACCTCGTTTATCTTGAGCTCGAGCTTAATTATTCTCAAACTCGAGTCGATCTTTAACGCAAAATAGAATTCGTTTAACTTAACGAGGAGAGGACATATGTAAGAGGCGTTTAGGGGAATCATGAATTCGTGACTCATCAACAGACTTGTTTTTTTTTTATAGATGGAGGGAATTTATCATTTTCGGAATTTGCAATTGTGATTTTATATATATTAAATTACTTCATAGATTGGACCAGGTAATGGTTGCTTGGTTTTTCATTAAGTCTTGTATAGATAAAATTGTTTATGTTGATTAATCCGTTTGTATAGATTGGGAAGATTTTTGTTTGGGAAGGGACATGTTTGGAAAAAAAACTTGGTTTTCCGCATAAAGCTCCCCTTAGAAGCTTACTTAATAAACCACTTTATATATCATTAAATCACTACCAAACAATTATGTATAATTGACCGAATAAGCTATGGTCTTATTAAACTCCTAACATACACATCCTTATAGAGACTACAGAGTTTGGACTTGAGGAGAGTACGTGACTGGACTACACATTTTCCTAATAAGATTTTTTTAAAGGACAATAGTTTGTCGAGTTAGAGGAGTTGGTTTAGTTTAACATTGGCCTAACCTATGACTGATTATATTCTTATTGTTTTGTGTATTTTATATTTTTATAAACCAAGACTTCTTAGATTAGCCGGTTTAATTTTCATGTTGGGTCATTGGATTCGACAGATTGTTAGAGCATCTTCAACTGATATGTTATATTTTCTCTACCTTCATTAAATTTAGAGATTTCTTCAATCTCTTATTTTCTTTATTTTAAGGGGGTGTTTAGGATTGCTTATTAACTGTTTATTAACTTATTGCATTTTCAAACAACAAATAAGTTGTTTTTAAAGTAAAGTATTTTCACACGTATTGGGTTTGAATAAGAATAACTCTCTTATTGATGTTTAGAAAATAGCTCAAAACTAAACACCTTAATCTGATATGATCATTGTCACATCTCAACAATGATATATAGATAGTACTAGCACACCTTTGCTAATCCTAATTCTATATAGAACTAGATAAGTCCTAATTTTATTGTGAATATAATAGACTTTCCTTATTATAAGCTTTCCTTATTATAAGCTTTCCTTATCCTAACCAAACTTGTTAGAAATATCATGATATGAGGATTCTCTTTCGAAGCTTATCCAACATTCTCCCTTGTAAGCTTCGACTTGGTCTTGGACATGTCTTGAACACCTATTAAGCTTCTCATTTCACAAAACTTGATTCGTGCAAAAGCCTTAGTTAAGATATATGCCTTTTGCTCAACTCCCGGTACGTGTTCCACATCGACTAACTCCCTTTCAATGCACTCTCGTATAAAGTGGTAGCGTTTATGTATGTGCTTGCTTTTACCATGAAATACAGGGTTTTTGGTGAGTGTTAATGTAGACTTGTTGTCAATTTTGATGAGAGTTTTCTCGATCTTCCAGACCGTTATCTCGCTTAGAAGGTCCTGAAGCCATATGGCTTGTCTAGCAGCTTCTTTCGTTGCCATGAACTCGGCTTCACACGATGAGATGGCAACTGTGTCCTGTTTTTGTGAACACCAAGTAATCGTTGAGGATCCAAAGTAAAACATATGACCCTAGTGCTTCTTCCATCATCTTGATCAATATTGTGACTACTATCGCTATACCCGACGATATTCTTTGATCTTTCCCGATTAAACTTCAGGCCAAATGCGACCGTTCCCTTTAGATATCGAAGTATTTGCTTCATTATTTCACCATGTGATTTGCGAGGGCTTTGCATATACCTACTGGCGACTCCAACAGAGAAAGTTAAGTCTGGCCGTGAGTGTAATAAATTGTAACACCCTGAATTATGGAAATAACAACTAATTAAAATTTTCTAAATACACCAATAAAAGAATCATCTACAACCACAATTTAATATTTAACCTCAACACACACATTCATTCAATACATACGGTTTATAATAAGGACGGGTGCTACTAAAACCCAATAAAAGTCACTATCTCCAAACTGCGGAAGTCTTCACTAACTTACACTCGGGAGAACTAAGCACATCTCTTATTGGGACAGCTAGGACCAAACCACCATTTGGAACCTGATGCACATGCCGACAAATAAAAAGGTTAGGCTTAACGCCTAGTGAGTTCAAGAGTTTATATCATGATTATAAAGAAAACGTAAAATGGAAATATTGTAACTTATAATCATGATCCTTTAAAATGATTTACTTTAAAATAATGGGACAACTCATTTACCAATAATATGCATTTTATAGATGGTCGCCTAAACGCCAAAACACTCTTTCATGAAATGATGCAATCCAACACTTAATTGAAACGGGAATAATGGTAATGCTCAATTAATGAAATTTGAGTAAGCTTTATAAAACAAACGACCAAAATATGATTAAACTCAAGTCTCCAAAATTATAGCATAAGGGAGATAACACAAACTCAAAACGTGGATATAAAATGACTCCCAATTTATGATAATGTAAATAATACTTTATATCCCAAAACATCCCAAAACACGGTTAAGGTTTAATACTCGACCCATAAAACATGGAATAAATTCATGTATGAAAATGTCATCGAAAACAAATAATAAACGACTCAGCCCAAAAAATAACACCTTTCGGTGACGGGGGAAACCCGATTCCCCATAATGTGACGTTCACAGAGTAAGCCACACATTACGTTAAAGTGGTATAAGTATCGGGTTCAACATCTTTCAAAATACACCCATAGATACTAGCACAGAGGACTTACACCATACCAAAGAAGCCAACCGCGCCTCAATGGGGAAAACTAATCGTTCCACCATCGGATAAAGCAATAAATGTATCGAGCTCAGCATCTTTCAGCATACACCCATTGATACGATCACGAAGGACTTACATCACATCCAATGTCGAACGTGCCTCGATGTGGAAAACTAGTCGTCCCAACACCGGATAAAATACAAAAGTGCTCATGGATCCATAGCAGACGGGGTTGAAACATTACATGACTAAAAACGAATGAACTAACGCATTCCAAACATGTAATTCCCAAATAAGATGCACTAAATGCAAATCATAACCAAACGCTCTACATTGAGCTATCAAAACCGGACAAGCGTCCTCAAAACCCGACAAAATCCAAACGAGCCATAAGCTCAACAAACCCAAAGACTCAACGTTGAAAATCATAAAATGAAATCAAACGTAAACGACCCGAAATAATGTAATCCATGCTTCAACACACCCGAATAACTTTAACATGATTTAGGTCGGGACGAAACATTTTTCAAGTGAGTTTATACCATTTATCCTTTCAAATCATCCCATGACACCCAATAAAATGCATTTATACTCGAAATTATACTCCATGAAATAAATCATTTACATACCCAAAATATATGATTATTTATCAAAATGCACAAAATCCCAAAATCCCAAAATGGGTGTCTCAACATGTTTATAAAACTAAGCATTTCAAAATAACTAAAACTTATCAGCAGTTAACAATTTGAGGTAAAACACAAACATTTTAAAATAAACATTTTGGCATGTACACCGTTTTCACAAATCAACTTGAACTTACTTTGCTAGATTTAGGCTAAATCTAGATTTTCCCCCCAACTAGAGATCCTTTGAATAACACTTGGATTCTCAAGTCAAAACTTCCAAAAACCTAAATCCATACATATTCAACCATAAATAAACATAACCAAACACGTAGAATCATTCCCCAACAATTTATATCAAATCCCCAAACGAGATCAAAACCCTAATTTCTCCAAAATCATCCAACCAAAAACTTAAGAAATAGAGTACTTGGAAACTATGAATGAAGCATTTACAACTTGATTAAAGTGTTAGAAAGAAGAAGGGATGAACTCACATTGGTGGGTTTTGATAAAACTCAAAACCCTAGGATTTTCTTGAAGAAGACAACAATGGAGATGATGAGATGGTAGCTCCTTGAATCCTAGACTTCCAAGACCTTAGATGATGATGTAATGCTTCAAGATCAAAGTAAATGGCCATGGAAATGGTTGAGGTTCGAACCAATATGATAGGAATCAGTTTAGGAGAGAAAAGGAAGAGAGTGGAAGTGAGAAAATGGGATAGGGGGCTGAAAATCGCAACTTTTAACACTCTGGTACCCGTAGGCTATTGTGCCAATGGCACAATCGCCAGCTCTGGCTATTGTGACGGCTATAGTGACATTGTCACAATCGCTGTCACAATAGCCAAGAGGGTACCGAACGCTGTTTTGGCCATAACTTCTTCATTTTAGCTCCGATTTCGCTCCGAAAGGATTCGTTGGACTCGTAATTGAATCATTTATCCATCAAGACTATAAAATCTAAGATTCAAGTCCAAAATCATATATCTTATTTTTCCTCAATATATCGGTTTCTGTATTAACTTTAAATGATACCTTTTCAAAAATCGGGGTGTTACAATCCTCCCAACCTTAAAAGAGATTTCGTCCTCGAAATCTAGATTCCCATGAAACGTTTACCGCATAATAGGTTGTATCTACTCCACTTGCCGGAACTACCACCATAACCTTATGTCGGTCCTTACGATAAATGTCCCCTTGGGCACATCACACTTATATCCGAATGAATAGTTATCTTACTAACGTAGTCTTTAACCATGAGACTGCGACTGTCTCCCAACCTTGGGTGACACGCACTACCCCAAGGATAGTTTGTGACTTCAATTTCCCACTGATTATATCATTCCAGCTCAACCCGATTCTGAATTTGTAATCCAAATTCCACCATCAGCCCAAATCAGTCCCAAAATTACCACAACAAGGAAAAATCGTACAGTCCCACACTTTATTACCAATATCTAACTTCCTTTAAGTTCCATTACCGAGAAGCTAACATTTCTTGTAATCCAACGGGGACACTTCCAACATTCCAAGGATTACTGACCTCAAAAGGACAGGTCGATTTGTACTGAGTCGATCCTCAAAGATTTAAAATTAACACCTAATATGGGAATGATAACTCCGATCATACCTTTTTACAACCAAACTGTAACGTCCTCAAAATTCCAAATATCCGTAAAGGTAGTACACCGTCAATACATAACATGCTGTCAATATCAACCCATCAATTCAAAACAAACCGCACTCAAGCAATCGCACAAGACTCAACTCACAGATTTACCGAAAGGAAATATTGCCGCTTATATATATAGGGGTAACATATCAATCTAATACCTCAATTATCCATACGTGCACAGATCCAAAACTGAAACCCAACATTCAAAACTGGCCACAAGTCGGATCATCCGACGCCCCAAATCTCAAGGACTTCTCTAGTCCATTATAACAACTCCTTTCACAGTAAGGGTTTTAAATCTATAGCCCTAATGAGTTCAAGGTTTTTCAACTAGTATGACAATTTGAAATTTACAAAACTTTTAAATACACAAGTTTTGCAACAATTAGTCGTGCGGTAAAAATACACTACCCTTCATTCGATGGGTTTCAAAATTGATCACCAACTCTACGTATATAAAAACATTTTCAAAACTCATTTGACGTGTACTGACGTTAATAGGGATAATAATAAAATATGCACAACAAAATTTTCAAACGGGATACCATGGTCTTAGCATGCATCAATTATATTATGCATATGAAAATAATTTTCCGCACTATAACGTGTGCAATAGAAATTTGTGCCACTCCCAAAGGAAAATCTCACAACTTCGATTTTAAAATCTTTTCCTTTAATTACACAAAACGTCGGAGGACAACGTCCCCAATAAGGCCCACATACGTCCGTTTAAATCCCAAATTTAGCCACACCATAGGAACGTAAATAAATTTTCACATAAGTTTAAAGCTTTGAGTCGCACCGATAAATCACATTTGACCCAGATAGTAAATATAACGACGTGAATGCCGATAACTCATTGAAGTGCATTGCGAAAAATTTCTAACAGTAAAATCAATAACTACAATATGTTCAGAACAAAAGTTATATCTGGAATAACATAAATCTTTTATATGCTTACTCACACCAACAGTATAATTTAAAGTTGAATGCAAAAAGTATGCAGCAATTTACACTTGTATCGAATCCAAAGGTAAGACACATGATGATGTAATTTTCCCAAAACAGCAGGTAGGGTGACATATATTAACAAAACCTGTAAATTAACGCACACCATAATGCATGTATACATGTTCCAAAATTTATCTACGTGACGCAAAATGCTGTAAGATGAGACGCCAGAAGACTCAACTGAATTTTCATAAAACCCAGTAATGCTGAAACCAAATGGTGTCAAAATCTTTTATTTCCCAATCATAAACAAGAATATAAGACGACAATAAGTCTAAAATGTAAAAAAATTTAAAACCACAACGTACGATAAAGTGACCCTTTTCAACAAAACTTTTATGAGACACGACGCCCAAAAAGCTCGTAAATTTACATGCAATAAAATTAAAACTCACGCATCTCAAAGTACACTCACGCGCCCAAAACGTCGTAAAACAATATTCCATAAGATTCAACACGACTCGTACAGACTAAAATTCCCAAGAAAATTCCGACTCAAAAAAAACATGGGAACAACTCTTCCTTTAAAACCTTAACATACGTGGAGGAGATCCAATGTCAAGGTAAAAAATTCCACAGTTACTTGCCCAATACCTCAAATAACATTAAAACACAGATCTTAAAATATCCAAAAATAGCGTTAGACATGAGACGAGAACAAAGAGATTCTTGATAACAATTTGCAATCACGTGCTTCTAAACAACTTCATGTTTGCTTAAGCTCACGGTTTAAAAATCTGATGAGTGCTAAATGTTTTGTCAAGACTTTAGAATGTAACTCACTTTATGTTTTGAGAGCATAAGAAACAATTGATGCAAACTTATTTTAGAAATAAATTAGTGCATGAAATTTGGTCGGCACTCAACATCTTAGGACTACGCTTCTCAATTTCCCGTCATACTATTGTCATCCGGATGCACCAAATATCTTAGAGCAACAATCCCACTAATTTGGGTAACTTACAATTTCTCCTCGAAGTAGAATCGGCCTAACAACCTTATAGCTCTAATCCAATCGATAACTCTGACCTCAAGATGATCAACTTAGTGCATTCACCATGCTTACCGTCACTCCAAGTGATGAAGACTAAAATCATCAACTCCTTCTAATGGCTACCCATATAGAAACTATTTCACTACCCCAACGGTTATCATACCAAGGCATTTCAAGCATACACACGTAACTCGTAGGTTCACCATATCACTGGCCAGGTGCTATTATGAACTTACTGTACATGATCATCCTTGCCATTTTCGGCGTGATTCCTGTTCTTAGTGGTTCCACTCACCTCGACTCATCAAATCTTAAAGTGCCTAATGGTGTGATCTCATATTCAACGCTTAAAAATTACGCTAGTTTGAGTCTATGCATTCTAAATCAACACCTAATTCTCTCAAACTTAAGCTCTGATACCAACTTGTAACACCCTGAATTCTGGAAATAGCAACTAATTTAAAATTTTCTAAATACACCAATAAAAGAATCATCTACAACCACAATTTAATATTTAACCTCAACACACACATTCATTCTATACATACGGTTTATAATAAGGATGGGTGCTACTAAAACCCAATAAAAGTCACTATCTCCAAACTGCGGAAGTCTTCACTAACTTACACTCGGGAGAACTAAGCACATCTCTTCTTGGGACAGCTAGGACCAAACCCCCATTTGGAACCTGATGCACATGCCGACAAATAAAAAGGTTAGGCTTAACGCCTAGTGAGTTCAAGAGTTTATATCATGATTATAAAGAAAACGTAAAATGGAAATATTGTAACTTATAATCATGATCCTTTAAAATGATTTACTTTAAAATAATGGGACAACTCATTTACCAATAATATGCATTTTATAGATGGTCGCCTAAACGCCAAAACACTCTTTCATGAAATGATGCAATCCAACACTTAATTGAAACGGGAATAATGGTAATGCTCAATTAATGAAATTTGAGTAAGCTTTATAAAACAAACAACCAAAATATGATTAAACTCAAGTCTCCAAAATTATAGCATAAGGGAGATAACACAAACTCAAAACGTGGATATAAAATGACTCCCAATTTATGATAATGTAAATAATACTTTATATCCCAAAACACGGATAGGGTTTAATACTCGACCCATAAAACATGGAATAAATTCATGTATGAAAATGTCATCGAAAACAAATAATAAACGACTCGGCCCAAAAAGTAACACCTTTCGGTGACGGGGGAAACCCGATTCCGCATAATGTGACGTGCACAGAGTAAGCCACACATTACGTTAAAGTGGTATAAGTATCGGGCTCAATATCTTTCAGAATACACCCATAGATACTGTTAGGTCATCTGAAGATTTGAAGATGACCTCCCGATCTTCCATTTTATATCATCATACTTAGAATATTTTGAGGTTCTTTTAGCAGCTTGGTTTCTATACAAATGTTCGGTGAAGTCGAAGATCAACCGAAGAAGACAAAGAAGGAGAATATCTTTCAAAGCGGATTGAAGATAGACTCCTCAGCCTAAAGCCAAGTATGCCCACTTGATCAACACCATTGGCCAGGATGGTGCCAATCTCAGTCTTCAGGAGCCGAAGACGTCTTCGGCCGAAGACGTCTTCGGCCGAAGACGTCTTCGGCCGAAGACGTCTTCGGAAGCCGAAGATTTCTCGATCTTAGGAGCCGAAGACCTCTCAGTCTTCAGGAGCCCGAAGATCTCTTCGGCAACCAAAGACTTCTTAATCTTCAAGGCCTGAAGATTTCTCTCTTCACATTGTACTTTTCTGACAAAGTATATTTGTGATATCTTGCATTGACGTGGACCTCATCTGAAGATCAGATAAAGTAAGCTTTGTCTCCTACACCATTTTAAGGAAAGGTCTACACCATCCTACAGGTCAACACTTCAAGCCAAAACACCTCAAGACAAAAGGTACATCATGTACCTTGCTGAAGACCTGTGTCCATCCTTTGCTCAATAGGTGTCCCATGCATTTAATGCATGAGGCACTATATATATGGAGGATGCTTCAACATGCAAGATATCCAGTAACCAGCTCTACTACCTTCAAGTTCTCTAAGTGCCTGGCAACTTTCTCTCTACGAAGATCTTATTGTTTTCTAAGTGTTTTACAATTGTTCTTCATTCTCTATGTGTAAGATTGTTTGAACATATCTCATATGTTCTCTTCCGCAACAATCAAAGTTTTCTATGTGTAATTCTTGATTTCAAATCAATAAGAATTAAATTAAGTGAAAAATTGTGTGTATTGTATTCAACCCCCCCTTCTACAATACTTTTCTTATTTACTTACTGCTATTTGGGACCAACAAGTGGTATCAGAGCAGTTTAGTTTAACTCAATAAACTAGATCCGCAATGGCAACCTCTTCTTCTTTTTCTTCTTTAAACAATACTTCTTCTCAAAACACCACTGATGTTTCATACGACAATGGCTCTATAGCCAAACCACCAAAGTTTAACCCCAATAACTTCTTCTTGTGGAAAAGTCGTATGATACTCTTCTTAGAAGGAGTTGACAACAGATATCCTACTATTTTGCATGAAGGTCCTTTTATTCCTAGAGTTTGGGACCGATATAATGTAGACAAGGGAAAAGCTGATGAGAACTCTTCTGAGGAAGAAAGAACTCCAGCTACTGGGAGATACATTGTAAAGGATCCCAGTAAATACAATGATGAAGACAGACGTCTTATATCTCTTGATACTAAAGTCAGAGCCATCATTGCCCTCTCTCTGCCTGATGAGGTCTACCATTCTCTTGTTAACCTTTCTACTGCAAAAGAAATGTGGTCCACTCTGTGTGTTCTTTATGAAGGTACGTCTGAGGTGAAAAAGAGCAAAAAGATTGCTCTTGTAAGAAAGTATGAACTCTTCTCTCATGAGAAGGGTGAGTCTCTCTCAGACTACTACAATCGCTTTAACAGTCTTCTCAACGATCTTAAACTTGTGGGTCGCATCTATGATAATGAGGAAGTCTTGTGCAAGTTCATGGACTGTCTTCCTGAGTTTTGGGAAAACATTTGTACTTGCATCAAGTCTACCAAGGATCTTGACTCCATGCCTCTCACTGCCTTGTATGGTACTCTCTTTAACTATGAGCAAACTAAATTGCTTAGGAAGTCTATCACAAATGACATTAAAAGCTCTTCTCTATCTCTTGTTAGTGATTCTTCCAAAAACTCTATGTGTGTTCCTAGAATCACCTATCCCTCCGATTCTGACCTTGATAGTCAAGAGGATCCCAATGATCCTTCAGAAGCCTATCTTAGTGAGGCATATGATGAAGGTGAGGAAATTTCCAGTAACTCTCGCTTCTCTTCGAGAAAATCCAAGTTTTCAAGAAAATCTTCTTCTACTTTTTCTAAAACCACTCCATCTGGCAAATCAAATGAGGAATGTTACAGGTGTGGGAGGAAAGGACACTTTGCTTCTGAATGCAGAAGCAAGTCCTCTGATAAATTTAGACTGCCCTCCTCTAACCGTACATCCTCTAGGTCTGTCAGAACCAAGTTTGATTCTTACCAACCTTCTTTCCAAAAGACAAATATGTCCGTCTCCTCAAAGTCTGACCGGGCTGAGAAATACAAGGCAAAATATAAGAGAGAGAAGGAGATAAATGAAACCTTGCTCAAAAAGGGAAAAGGTCAAATGATTGAAACCCATGATTGGGCAGATGAACCCACTTCTGAAAGTGACAAAGAAATGGTCAACCTCTGCTTCATGGCTAGAATAGATGATGTTGATAAACAGTGAAGCTCAATCCTTCTCTATGGCCATTGTGTCTGCTGAGTGCTCTACCTCATCTACCCCAGGTACATCCCTTTTCTCTTTATCTCTCTCTCTCATCTCTCTCTTTCGGCCTCTTAAACCTACCAAAGATCAAACCTCCCTTATACCTCCCTTCCCTTTCTTCGGCCCTCACCTCACCTTCGGCCCTTACCCTCTCTCACTTTCTTCAGCCTCTCTCTCACTCTTCAAAAGCCTACCGAGTCCACCATCTTCGGAGAAACTGCATCTACTCATGTGAAGTTTGATGATCTTAAGTCATCATCTCTTCATGAGATAATGATTGGTGGATATCATCATGTGTTGGTGAAGATTCTCATAATCCTTCATCTAACTCAAATCCATATGTTCCTTTCTTCTCAAGGCACATCTCATCATAATGGTGAACTACCTATCTTCTCATCATATCACCTCTCCTTCCTCCATCATCCATATTTGATACCTCATTCTCGTCTCAACCTCAAACTTCACCACAAATCATCCCACTTTCTCAACCATACATTCCTTCTCCACCTATTCCTGCCAATCTTCCATCTATCTCTTTCAAAGATATTTCATCCAACTCTCACCTACAACATTCCTTTCTTCCTCATCTACCATCTGGAAAAAAAAATCGACGGTACTGTTCATCGGCTACCGAACTTTAAAAAAAAAAAAAATTCGGCGGTACTGTTCATCGACCGAACTTTTAAAAAAAAAAAAAAATCTGCCGAAATACTGTTCATCGGCCGAAATACTATTCATTAAAAAAAAAATTCGTCTTCCAACGTGTACTGTTCATTAAAAAAAATGTTTTTTTTACTATCTCCCTCTCTCTTTCGGTAGTTCTCTCTCTATCTTCCCTCCTCTTTCGGTCTCTTCTCTCTCTCTAATCTCTTTCTTCGGCTCTCTATCACTCCTTCTATCCCTCCAACCCACCGAATCCCTCACTCCCTCCCTCTCCACTTAGCCGAACCCCCCCCCACCTCCACCCTCTTCTTCGCCCGCCAAACACCCCCCTCACCCCTCTCTTCGGGCGCCGAAAACCCCTCTCTCCCTACCCCTCTCTTTCTCTCGACCTCCCCTCTCCTTAGCCGAACTCCACCCCCCCTCCCTCAACCTCACCCCCTTAGCCGAACTCCCTCTCCCTCTTCCCCCATTTCGGCTACCGACCCCCCCTCCCTTCCCACTTCGGCGACCGAAGCCCCCATTCCCTTCCTTCTCCCTTCGGCTATCTCTTTCACTCTCTATCCCACCCTCGGCTATCTCTCTCCCTTATGCCTCCCTTGGCCGAACCCCCTTCCCTCCTCTCCTTTTGCCACCGAACCCCTTCCCACCAAACACCCTCTAGCCGAAGCCAACCCTCCACTCCCCCCACCCTCTAGCCGAAACCCACCCACCCCCACCCCCACTCCATTTTTTTCGGCCAACACCTCATCCCCCCTTATCACTCCACCGAAATCCCAAAACTCCCTCCCTCTTACCCTCTTTCTTCGGTGGCTCTCTCTCTCTCTACCCTATCTCTCTCTCTTCTCTACCGAACCAATCCCCCCCTCATCCTATCCCTCATTCGGCTCTCTCTCTCCTCTCTCACCCACCCCCACCGAATCCCTCTTCTCTCTCTCTCTATTTTCGGTCCCTCTCTCTTCCTTCCCTCCCCTTACCCTTACCCTTCCCATCCTCCCCCCCTCTCTTCCCTCTTGTGCCTACCTAACCCCCTTCCCCCTCTCTTCCTTTCCCCTATTCTCTCTTCCCTTTTTTTTTTCTTTTCCAAAAAATAAAATAAAATAAAAAATAAAATAAAACAAAACAAAACAAAAAAAAAAGAGCCCCCCCCCCCCCCCCCCGAAAAAAAAAATCAAAAAAAAAGGGGCCACTGAATTTATGAGTTTCTTCGTGTCTTATAATTTTTCTGAGTGTCAGTACCATTTTTTTTTCTCTATGTGTTGGTGTCATCATCAAATAGGGGGAGAAAAATTGTTTGGTCTCTAATTGATTTGGTGATGACTCTTCGACCAACACTTAGAAAGTCATGAAGACCCTTTGAACAATGTCTCTCTCTACACCGATCGCCCTCTACTGTCAGGTATGTTCTCCTTCATAAACTCTCCCGATCTACAATGGGGTGATACTAAGGACACTCTGGTGTCCAAAGGTCCCTCAACTGTAGTGGACCCTTCTTCCCCCTCCTTAGTGACGCCGGCTAGCAATAAATCCTCAACTGCTACTGGCACCGCCGCACTTGCCTAAATGGCCATACCACCGAAAGAACCTTCGGCGGTTACCCAGGTCACACCCCATATCTCAAAGCGGCAGCACTCTACCTCTTCCCCTCCCTCTCCTCTCAAGAGGCTAAGGAAGGTTTCAAGGGCCAAGCCACAAACTCCACCCACCGATTCTCCACAATCGATAGGTGTTGAAATTTTCCCATCTGGGCCCGGGGACTCTGCTAAACCCAAAACCACCTCCTTTGTATCCTCACAAAAGGATACAATTGTAAAATTGGGGACCCCTATTATTCCCTCATCAACCTTCCCCTTGGTTGATAAGGATGACTTGGACTCCTTCCCTATCCAAGGTGCCTCTTCTCCACCTCACAGCCTATCACCCAGGATTCTCAGTCCTGATGCTTCTGCACGATCCAAGGATGAATCTGCCCTTCCAGGAGCAGGTTCGGAGGATCCCGAAAATCTTCTGACTTCTTAGTTAAGAGGGAGTATGGGTTGAGGGGGAGCATCTTACCACTCAAGCTTAAACTCTGCTGAAACTAATTTTGCAATGGACTATGTGATCAAAGCCACCTGACATTAGTTGAGGGGGAGTATAAATTGAGGGGGAGCATCCAACCACTCAAATTCAAACAATCCCGGCTACTGTCTTCTTCTGTATCTTTGTATATATTTTTTTCTTTCTTTTTTTTTCATTGTATTCATTTATTCGTTTGTATAACTATACTTTTTTCTTTCACTATGTAAAAGTCAGATATACCAAAAAAAAAAAAAAAGGTCTATGTGAAAAGAACCCAAAAAGAGTAAAGATGGGTCAAAATGAATTTATTCAGTATACTCTTTGTTTTATTCTTTAGTATGGATGTCATCCTCAAATAGGGGGAGATTGTTGGGTCATCTGAAGATTTGAAGATGACCTCCCGATCTTCTATTTTATATCATCATACTTAGAATACTTTGAGGTTCTTTTAGCAGCTTGGTTTCTATACAAATGTTCGGTGAAGTCGAAGATCAACCGAAGAAGACAAAGAAGGAGAATATCTTTCAAAGCGGATTGAAGATAGACTCCTCAGCCTAAAGCCAAGTATGCCCACTTGATCAACACCATTGGCCAGGATGGTGCCGATCTCAGTCTTCAGGAGCCGAAGACCTCTTCGGCTGAAGACCTCTTTGGCCGAAGACGTATTCGGCCGAAGACATCTTCGGAAGCCGAAGATTTCTCGATCTTAGGAGCCGAAGACCTCTCAGTCTTAGGATCCGAAGACCTCTCAGTCTTCAGGAGCCCGAAGATCTCTTCGGCAACCAAAGACTTCTTAATCTTCAAGGCCTGATGATTTCTCTCTTCACATTGTACTTTTCTGACAAAGTATATTTGTGATATCTTGCATTGACGTGGACCTCATCTGAAGATCAGATAAAGTAAGCTTTGTCTCCTACACCATTTTAAGGAAAGGTCTACACCATCCTACAGGTCAACACTTCAAGCCAAAACACCTCAAGACAAAAGGTACATCCTGTACCTTGCTGAAGACCTGTGTCCATCCTTTGCTCAACAGGTGTCCCATGCATTTAATGCATGAGGCACTATATATATGGAGGATGCTTCAACATGCAAGATATCCAGTAACCAGCTCTACTACCTTCAAGTTCTCTAAGTGCCTGGCAACTTTCTCTCTACGAAGATCTTATTGTTTTCTAAGTGTTTTACAATTGTTCTTCATTCTCTATGTGTAAGATTGTTTGAACATATCTCATATGTTCTCTTCCGCAACAATCAAAGTTTTCTATGTGTAATTCTTGATTTCAAATCAATAAGAATTAAATTAAGTGAAAAACTGTGTGTATTGTATTCAACCCCCCCTTCTACAATACTTTTCTTATTTACTTCGTGCATACCCTTCTTGTTTAATTTCGATTTCGTCTTCTTCTTGATGTACTTCAATACCGAGATAATAGGTGAGTCTTTCGAGATCTGACATCTCAAACTTAGATGACATCCCGGTCTTGAATTCACTTATGACTTTGAGTGTGTTGCCTGTTACAAATAAATCGTCTACGTAAATGGCAACAATGAGAAGGGTTCCTCCTTCTTCTTTGCGATACACAGAAGTTTCTTTCGAACACCTTTTGAATTTCATCCCTTTCAGAATTTGATCCAACTTTGTGTTCCAAGCTCGTGGAGCTTGTCTTAAACCGTACATGGCTCTTGAAAGCTTATACACCTTGTGTTCTTCGCCTTTTACTTCAAAACCTTCGGGTTGGCTAACGTAAACATCTTCCTTTAATTCTCCATGCAAGAATGCTGTTTTCACGTCTAACTGATGAATTTCCCATCCATGTGATGCTGCCAATGCAATCAACAGCCGTATGGTTTAAATACGAGCAACCGGTGCAAAAACTTCATCAAAATCTATGTCGGATTCTTGTACATATCCTTTAGCCACGAGTTGTGCCTTGTACTTGTTGATAGTACCGTCCGCATTTTTCTTAATTTTGAAAACCCACTTGAGACCGATAACTTTTACCTCGCTCGGTTTATCAACTAGAAGCCATGTCTTGTTTTTGTTGATATAGTCAATTTCTTCCTTGCATGCTTGTCTCCACTTTAACAAACCCTTTGCTTCTTTATAGCACCTTGGCTCATTGTCTATTGATAGTAGAAGTCTCTCACATTCTACAGAGGCTTGAAGGACATAATCATCAAGGTAACGAGGTTGGCTTACTTGACGGGTCGATCTTCTTAGTTGTTGCTCGTCTTAGGTTGTGTCACTCTCATTATCGAGATTGTGATTATCCGCATTGTTATCGTTTCCATGTTCGTGATTCTCGAAGTTAGTGGTCTCGGCGCTTTCAGTTTCGTTTTGACCTTGGTGTTGATCATTGTTGATCATGGCATGTCCTTCTCTGTAACATCCAGTATTTTCGCAATGTGAGTATCCGTCCTTCGTTGGTATTTTATTCGTCTTCCGTTTATCTTTTTGGGTGAAATGAGTTGTATTTTTGAACCTTAAATCGACCCATGCGAAAATACCAAGTTTTGATCAATTTTGGGCTTCGGTACAGTGGTCGCGAGAGTGACTCGCGATAGTGACAAGTGTCACTATCGCTTGGCACAATCGCCGGAGAGGTACCGAGCCCTCGGTACATTCCACGCGAGAGTGCCTCGCGATAGTGACACTGTCACTATCGCATGGCAAGATCGCGAGCGGGGTGCAGGGGATTAAATGACCTTTTCCTCATTCTTTTCTCATTACTCTCTTCACCAACCTCTATACTCTCTCTTTTGGCGATTTTCTAGGGCATTTATTGTTCTTCAAGGTCTTGCAAATAAATCCATCTTGGTTTCCAATGGTTCTATCATCTAAGGGTTCAAGTAGTGAGCTTCAATCATCTCCTCCATTGTCATCTTCTTCAAAGAGGCAAAAGTTAGGGTTTGGGTTTTCTTCAAAAACCCACTTGGTGAGTTCCTACTATCTTTTCTAAACTTTATACATGTCAAAACTTATATTTTGAACTCCTATAAACCTCCTTGATTTTGGAATTTCAATAATCATATTTTGACCTAACTTGAGTTTTAGGAGATTTTTAGGGTTCTTGTTAAGTTTTGTTAAAATGAAGGATTTCTTTTGATATATGTTAAAATAATGTACTCTTACACATTCATGGTGAAGTACTTGAAAGATTATGTATAATCTCATTTTATGATTTTTATTCTTATCAGCAGTTAAATTTGGAAAATGCATTTGGGAAGTAAATGTTGTTGGAAGCTATATGTTTAGCTTTGGTTAGTCACAAATGTAATTGTGACAAGTCTAGACTATTACTAGTGGATCCCTAGGTATTGAGTCGACTTATATATATTTTTGGGATGTTTTCCCCATTGTAGCTATGGATACATTTGGTCCTCGGAGGCCTTTGGTACGGTTATGTGGGACCGGTTACTAGCCATGGACCATAATGTAGTTCTAGTGAACGAGTATGACTTGGTTTCCTCGGGTGCCCTCCCCCACATCTTAGTATAGACCGGCGTTGTTCGTGGCCATGGATTCCAAGTATTTAACTCATAACTCGGAAGTGTAGCCTACTCGGTGTTCCGCTACACACCTTGGTAAATCGGGTATCCCCCGTCATCGCAAGATGAATTTTGGACCGAACAGTCCTTATATGGCAAAGATTTAATTTATAAAATCAATTCTCTTGCAAAGATTTCCTTTATTTACAATTGCTGTATTTATTTTAAATATAAATTGTATGTTCTCACTAGGCTGTATAAGCCTAACACTTTTTCTCAAATGATGTGTATAACAGGTTCCTTTAGCGGTGGGTTGCCAAGGGCTTGAGTGATGAGCATAGCCTTGAAACATTTTTGAAATTGCTAGTATTTGGTGTTAGAGGCATTTAAATTAGTTCCATCTTTTGGTGATCCTTGGGTTGACAACCGATGTAATCTAGATAGGTTATGTTTAGATTAGTTTGTTGTCAATTTTCATTCGTTCACAGGTTTTTGTACATGCCTTATACATTTACCCATTTTGGGTGGTTTATTCCAAATGCAAACGTTATATTGCCAAATTTTCGAAGTTTTAAATTACTCTAAATTTTAGGGTGTTATAAGTTGGTATCAGAGCTCTAGTTTAAGTGAACTAGGCATGAATGTAAGATGTCTAGACTTAGACTGAGTATATTAAGCAATGATTTGTGAGTGGGGTAGAACTTCTAAGATGGGTTAGTCTTAGAGTCGACGGAAATTATGGTTATCAAGCGTTGTGGCAATGGTAACGAGAACCTTTATGTATTATATGTTCATAATCTCACTTATCTAATGTTATCATGAGAATATTTTACGTGAATGTGCTTGAAATGCTGTTACTACGACAATTGGTGGTATAGTAGTACGTTTTCCTTCGTGTGTTATTCTCTCTCTCTCTCTCTCTCTTACTCTTTCTCGTGCTTGTGTTGCAGCCATTATTTCGTTATGGTAAACACTCGTAGTCGTCAGTTAGGCGACGGAGATCTTCGCTATGTTAGTTCGCCCAATCTGAACCCGGTGGTAAGAGTGTCGACTGTCGTTCCTCCCGGCATGCCACCGATATTCACTGGGGTAGTGGAGCAAGTGCCTAGGGTGGATTTGGCATCCACGAACCCGGTGATCCAAGAGGCAAACCCTCAAGCTGACATGATGGCCAGCGTCATGCAGATGGTGACGTCGGCTATGGAGAAACAGCAAGAGGCGTTTCTGAAGATGATGGAAGATCGAGATGCGAGCCTCAGAAGCCATGAGGTAATGGAAGAGAATGTGTTGGTTGGTTCTGGAGGCACAGGGTGGTTGGTTCTCCACTTGGATCAAGAGTCTATTTGGCGAGCGTACGACTTTTACCAAGAGTCTTCCACTTGGATCATGGAGCGTCAAGTAATCTTGTTTCATCCTAACATCACACCCGGCTTCCGTATCTTGTCCTAAACTTAGAATATTGCTCTTAAGTTCGGGAATATAGTAGATATCGGTGACAAGTTCTTGTTCATCCGTTTTGCTTTGAAAAAGTATTGACCCTTTGCCTCCTATTTCAACACAAGATCCATCCCCGAACTTTACCTTGCCTTTTATATTCTCGTTGAGTTCAGAGAAGTATGTCTTGTTATCGGTCATGTGGTTACTTGCTCCATTATCGAGATACCAAACTCCTTCTTCCCCTTCCTTGGTTTCGTAGTTATTTGGTATGAGATTCTCTTCGTTTAAGAACACGGTTTCATGCATATAAAGGGTTGGATCAACTTCTTCTGTCTCCGCTTTATTTGCTTCTTGTATCTTTTGTGTTCTTTCAGGGCATGTAGAGGCGAAGTGACCGAGTTTGTCACAGTGATAGCACATTATTTTTTATCTATCCTTCTTTTCTCTTGTCTGGTTTTGATTATTCTGATTTGTTGTTCGTTCCTGTGAGTTGAATCTT
The DNA here is from genome assembly GCA_954870635.1 of Arctium minus. Classification (NCBI taxonomy): domain Eukaryota; kingdom Viridiplantae; phylum Streptophyta; class Magnoliopsida; order Asterales; family Asteraceae; genus Arctium; species Arctium minus. The sequence continues at coordinate 53,091,908 of OX941084.1, forward strand.
CCTCTGCCTCGTCCTCTGTTCCCTCTGCATCCTCTTCCACGTCCTCTCCCTCGTGAGTATGCAGAGCTCTGTTGATCTGAATTTGCGAGCAGTAGCTTGCTTTGGTTTTCTCCGTGATTCTCCTCATCGAGAATTCGTTCTTCATAAGCCTTGAGTCTTCCTATAATGTCCTCAAAACCTGTCGTTTTCAGATCTAGAACTTGCTCGAGGGCGGCTATAATATGGATGTATTTGTTTCTTGTCAAACTATTTAGGAATTTCTTTACGAGTTTAGGTTCCTCAATCGTTTGTCCAAGGGAGGCTGCCTTTGTTGCTAGCTCCGATAACCTTCCCGCAAAGGTATCTATTGTGTCCGAGTCCTTCATCTTGACCCTTTCGAATTTGGACATTAGAGTTTGTAGTCGCGCTTCTTTGACATGGTCGGCGCCTATATGCCTTGTTTTGATTGATTCCCATATCTCTATTGGAGAATCTAGATCGCCTACTTGCAAGATCATGGCTTCCGGGATGGATTGGAAGAGTAATGCTACTGCAATATCTTTCTTATCGGATTCAACTGTTCTGGGTTCAATTGCTTCCCACACCTTATGAATTCGTAGCAATACTTTCATCCTTATGGCACATACCGTATAGTTTGTAGAGGTTAGCATGGGACATTGGATCGAGATTGTCTTGTCTGATTCCTTCGGAGGAGGAGGCGGTCTGGCTTCACCCATAGCTCGGTGAAGTCAGATTATTGGCACAGTTCTGCGATCGAGACTTCGAGTTGATCGATTCGCCAAAGCTCTGATACCAAATAAAGTAAAGTATTTTCACACGTATTGGGTTTGAATAAGAATAACTCTCTTATTGATGTTTAGAAAATAGCTCAAAACTAAACACCTTAATCTAATATGATCATTGTCACATCTCAACAATGATATATATAGTACTAGCACACCTTTGCTAATCCTAATTCTATTAGAACTAGATAACTCCTAATTCTATTGTGAATATAATAGACTTTCCTTATCCTAACCAAACTTGTTAGAGATATCATGATATGAGGATTCTCTTTCGAAGCTTATCCAACACTTTTGAGTGTTTGGATTGGAAAAAAGGAAAAATGGCTCATGACTTTTCCACCCTGCTAATAAGCAGTTTTTGATAAGTCATTCCCAACAGACTTATTTGAAACTCCTTATTAACTTATTTAACCAAATTATATATTTGCCCATTATTTCTATAAGTTAATAAACACTTTGGCTATGTTCGCTTATAAGCTAGCTTTTTTTCCTGGTACACGTTCGGATGACCATAAGCTAGCTTATAAGCTAGCTAGCTTATTGAAACGCTACTCAAAGTAGCGTTTTGAAAAGCTAGCTTATAAGTTACAAGCTAGTTTATAAGCTAGTTTGCCGAACACAACCTTTACAAATAAGCATAAGTTAATAAACATTTTTACAAATAAACATAAGTTGTTTTAAATAAGCAATCCCAAACATCCCTAAATGAGAATTTAGGCATTGCTTGACAAAAATAAGCTAGCTTTTTGATAAGCCACTTGGAGTAGCTTATGAGGAGTTTTTTGTGATTATTTCAATTATGCTACTCATCAATATTCATAATTATATATTAACTTTTAATTATAAATAAATAATTAATGTTATTTTTGGTAATTTAAATGTTTATAAGCTAGTTTTTACCAAACGTGACTTTTTCATCAGCTACCAGCTAGCTTATCAGTCATAAGATAGCTTTTCAGCTAGTTTGCCAAACATAGCCTTTAGTATAATCGTTGAAACAAAATTATTTTGAATCTCCAAAATTTCTAAAATAACATCGATAGAGATTCTCATTAGGTTTTTGGTGAACCACTGGGTACCCCCTTTGACTTGTCGTAAGATCTCAAAATTAACCCTGCTCCATTTCCATCCATACATCAAAACCATCGATCTTACCGAGTCCGGCGGCTGTTCTAACGCCACCACTTTCCCCCAAAAAATGAAGAAATCAATCACCCAAACTCCCAACATTCAATCAACACCACCACCCAAATAAAAAACAACAATCAAATTCAATCCAGTGAATGGGGAGATGGAGAACCTCCCTTTTTCTCTCACGATTCGCCGCCGATTCTTTTTCTCGAAAACCCCATCTTTTTCAACCTAATTTTGTTTTCCGCCGTCTCATTACACCTCTTTACCCCAATCCCTCGCCTACTTCTTTAACACCCACCACTAATTTCGGTAGTTTTAGGGACTTTTCCGCTTTCTCGAATGCAGCAAGCCCCATTTTTGATCATGTTAATTATGACGATGAACAGAAATATGCAGAAGAATTGTTTTTGCACGATGAAGATCAAGAGGAGTTGGGGAAGATCTCCGTTAGAGCTATCTTTCTCTGTACCAGGTTCCAGTTTATTGACTTTTTGGTTACTATGCTCGTCATCTGTTTGTTGAAATGTCTCTTAAATCCTAACGCAAACTGGGGCCGTAACAAACTGTCAAAGGGCATTCTTTATTGGGTTATCTTATTAAGGATCAGGATTTAATCCGTAGTATATTGTTATTTGATGTGAAAACTCTTATGCCATGATCCTGAAATCGGCCCTATTGAGGAACTAAACTCTGTTTTCTGTGGGTGTTAGCTGTTCTTTTTTGGTTGGTTATCCACAACATTATTTCTCTGGGTTTTTGTTTTTCTAAGGTATATAGTTTGTAGGTTTGAACTAGTTGCTAGTGTTTATGTTGATACCATGTTGACGAGGATAAAAAATAGGAATATGCAAAATATACCCATTTGATAAGACTTCTGAAAAGTCTAATAAGCACCTTTGTAGCTTCAAAATAAACATGAATATGTGCAGTTTAGGACATACGTTAAACCCTATAAGAAGTAAGTACTCATTGGCAGTTGTAATTTTTAGACTTGAAAATGTTATGAACAAGGACCCCTGTTAACACTTAACACTATATCTTTTTGCTTGATAGAGTATATGTGGAAGACTATAATGTAAGCACCAAGTGTTCTCAAACTTAATCCATCCAATTATTTTTTTGAAAAATAGTCCACATGGCATTCAAAAATCAAAGACCATTTTAGAATACAATCCAAAATTCCCTTGAGCTTACACAATGATCGGTTATGGAAATAGAAAGCTGGTGGTTATAAGCACAAGAGATGTTAATGAAGAGATGCTATTGTAGTTTCATAGAACATTCTTTTGCCTGCAAAAGGGGGGTGGGGGAGTATTTTTCCCTTGACAATTACATATATGCAATAGTTTGCTTTATATATGCTTAAGATGAGTAGATAAAGAGGTGCAAGAAGCCTTTTATAATGATATCTGGCGATTGGTGCTGGTCTTTATTCTAGTTTTAAGAAACAAAAAACTGTATTTGTACTGTCCTTATATGGGTTTGACTTGTAGTATTTAATTGTGGTTATATGTTGCTAAGCTATGTTATTTGCCTGATTCTCTAACAGCAGAGAGAGACAACCAAAACAAAACCACATTTTCTAAACAATGATTGGTTAATGAAACCAAAAGAAATTATAAAACAGTGAAATCCAAAAGCAAGCATAGATAGATGAACCTCCTAGGCATCCTTTGGTTAAATGACCTTAAATGAGTTTTCACTTAGGAGCATGAGCTTCTAGTTTTTTTTTTTAACTCAATGACCTTCTTCTAGCCTGCCCCTGGTGTTAAACAGTCTGCCCCCGTAAAAACTTGAAAAATACTCTAGATGGTTATGTTCTTAAGATCAGTTTTGTAGAAGGTAAGTCCATGAATTATGACTGTTGAACTTCACTCGGTATTTCTTGAATGTAGTAATTATTAATTAACATATCTACCGGAAGTTTTGGTTAGTCAATGATCTTTGTATGTTATGTTTTGCATGTTGATATTGTGGGATCTTAATCCCTCAGTCTCATATTTGCTTTTTGTTGTTTTGTTCTTTATGGTTTGGTTTCTCAGATATATGGTTTTGGCAGCGTCGATTTGAAGAGCTTGCAAGTCGAGATTTCAAGCCATGTTGTTCCTCCTACCTCCCGCTCAATAAACCATATTGCCCTTAGATTTTGCAATATCAATTCAGATTATACGGTAAGAAGGATTGCAAGCACTTTATAATCTATCATCCTGCTGGTTTTTTCCTAAAGACTTGTAAAATTTTTCTGGTTTTCATTCAATTTGCCATTTTTCCTGCAATACTAAGTTGGGATTTTTTCTCCCCTCTCAATTATGAATATGGAGCATGACTTGATACATGTTATTAAATATTTAAAATACTCCTTGGTAATAGACAAAATACAAGAATCTTATTGGCTCACAAACTTAGGAATGGAAGTGTTATGGTCAATCTATAATCACCATAGTCCTTTTTTTCCATTTTTTCCTAGTAATATAGAACCTTTAGACTTCACAACGAGAAAGATGAAGGGGTATTTAAGAAGTACTAAATGCTCCTTTAAAGACCAACATTTTGGAAAGAAGGGGTATCTTGTTATGAGGTTAATTTAGTTATCACATATTTTCTTAAAAACTTTGGGTATCGAACCAACTTTAAAACCAAAAATGCAGCCCATTTGACGAAGCGGTGAAAACCCGAAGCTGAGGTGGCGCCTCTTATGGGTTAGTTGAGGCGTACGCCTCGGGTCACTGAGGCAGGACTTGAGGCACCCCAGGCAGTGAGGCGGGGATTGAGGCTTAAGTTAGAAATTAGGGTGTAAAAGTTGACTTACTGATGTTTACTTTTTATAAAATAAGCCAATCTTGCTCTGCTTTAAGTCATCTTCTCCAACTCTCCTGCTGCTTGTAGTTCTCATGCGTCGTCTCCAGTCTCCCACTTTGAAGAGCATCCGGTTAGGTTTTCATTGTTTGTATAGATATTATGTAGTTTTCATAAATAATAAAATGAAATCTTCTATTAATAAATACTAATACAATATTAATATATTTTGTGATTCTAATCCTATTACTAGATATGTATTAATACATATAAATTATTTTATTTTACGCCTCGAAGCGTAAGAGGAAAACGCCTTGAGGCCCAATTCCGCTTTTTTAAACCTTGCATTTGACTTGAACACTGGAGTGTATTTCCTTGGATGGAGATATTACTTTCTAAATTCAAATGTGATATGGAATCTGTCAGAAGTTTATGTTTGTAGTACAATAGAGAGGTTGTTTCCATCGAGTAGTTAAAGAAAAATATGTAACTAAATATCTAAATTACCTAAACCTTTAATACAACTTTTGCCTGAACACATAGTTTGACAGAAGTGTAACTATTAGTCATATATCATCATAATATCCCTCAATTATGACGAATTTGGGAATTCTTGCGGACCACTGTAAGTACTATTTTTATTGTGTAGTGATTACTTACAGACAAAATAAGTAATATTAACCACAAGGGTTGTGGCGTACTGGTTAAGGCCTGGGGAATGTGGTGGAATATCCTATCTGCCCAGGGTTCGAATCCAAGCGTACACAATAATTGTGGTCACTGAGGTTTAATCAGGGCTGATGTCTTATAGTCATAATTTGCCAAGGGATTAGTCTAGGCATAGCCTAGGATACCCTTTCCAAAAAAAAAGTAATACTGGGCAGAAGGTTGCATTCATTTCAGGACATCTCAAAAAGGAAATTGTTGTATTTATTTTGGGACAAAAAGAGTAATATAAAAGAGGTTTTTATTGCAGGAGGTCGGTGTTGAAGAAAACCCTAGCTGTCATAGTTACATGGTCGTGTTCCAGTATGGATCTGCTGTCTTGTTCAACGTGGAGGATCATGAGGTCGAGTCTTACCTTGACCTTATACGAAGACATGCTTCTGGATTACTTCAAGAGACGAGAAAAGATGGTTAGTTATTTAACTTTCTTCATCGACATTTTGAAACACTTTTTGCCCATAACACTTACGTGTGCTTGTGTAAACAGATTATGTCGTCAAGGAAAAACCATTGTTGAGTGAGGATATGCAGGGTGGCCCAGATTACATTGTTCTGAAAAACCTTGATATTGATAGTATACGTATTATTAGTAGCGTGCTTGGTCAAAGTATTGCATTGGATTATTTTGTTTCACAGGTATTACCTTTTTCTTTTTTCGATATGAGAAATAGTAGAGGTACCTCCGAGGGGTCTATAGGGTGCATTTGATACGCAGGTGGGACTGAACAGGACTTGACAGGCGAGAGTGAGGGACAGGTGAAGAAATTGTGGAAGGTTTTAGGGTTTTAATTTGACGTGGGTAGTTTAGTAATTTATTAATCACGCCCCATCTCCCTGGTTTTTGTCACTCAGTCTTGTCTTGTCCTCAGTCTAATGTCGCGCCAAACACGAGATAACAAGTTTTTATATTGTCATGTCCCGTCCAGTTCCGTGTGCCAAACGCATTATGGAAAGAAACAAACGCTCCGCCCTTTGAGGTGGAGGACAGGGGTGTGTACATTCCACCCACCCCAACCCTGCTTTCGAGTGAGATATAACGGGTTCGTTTGGTTTTGGTTTAAAGGTGCCGTGGAGGACAACTAGTAAGGTTCTTCCTTGGTGACCGGAAGGCCATGGTTGAAGTCACGGGGACAACCTCTTCTGCAAACACTTTATCTTACATGTTTTCCTTTTACAAAGGTTGATGGCATGGTTGAAGAATTTACGGATATCAATCGTGTAATGGAGAAAACGGGCACGTTTACCATGGATAGGAAGAAGCTCTTCCAACTTGTTGGAAAGGCTAATTCAAATCTAGCTGACGTGATTCTTAAAGTAGGACTTTTTGACAGGTAATCGCGCTTGTATATATGCATTAGTTTGGTGAGATAACAAATTCTTTGTCCACCAGACCCCACTCTGTATGGGATTCACTAGGTTCGTTTGGTAAAATGATGTACGTGAAATTAGAGCGTTTTGTTCTTAAACGTTGAAAAACGTCTATTATTATATTTCAGATCAGAGATTGCCTGGAGAGAGGCGAAATATGCTCAAATATACGAGTACCTTCGCGAGGAATATGAAGTCACACAACGCTTTGGAAATCTTGATTATAAACTGAAGTTTGTGGAGGTAATTTTCTGGCTTTTTAGCATTTGTGATATTCTTTTTCATGAATACATGCATTGTCTAGATTCTTGCGTTCTTGATCCACCGAACACGTTGTATGATCATGTTCATCCTTTGTTTGTTTTACAGCATAACATTCATTTTCTACAAGAAGCCCTCCAGAATCGGAAGTCGGATCTTTTGGAGTGGTGCATTATAGTGTTGCTGAGCATCGAGAACGTTATAGGAATATATGAAATCATTCAGGAAACGAACATAGTTGCGATTTGATGGAGATATTGATAAAGATAAGTTTATTATACAGGTGGTTTTTGATAAAGATAAGTTTATGTTACAGGTGGTTTTGTTTTTCTGGTTAGAACAAACAAGTGAAATAGAAGATTGATTTTGGACCCAAAGAATGTGTGTATAAATTTAATGCCATCTAACTTTTGAATGTGAGTATACTTGTTTTTAGACCATTTATATAGATGCATAATCATTTACAAACTCAATAAATTGTATAAACTTACAAACCAGTTTTTTATGTGTTGTTTCATATGTGAAACAATATATGTGAAAATGCATTGCTTATATATTTGTGTTCCATATGCGAATGGTTAATGAATGTTTTGTGTGTGGAAAAAAACCATCTTGAACATTTACATGTTTCATATATGAACATGTATGAAAACTATGTTACTTGTAATTTTATATATTTCTTGTTGATTTTTGGTGAGGAATAAACTTTTGAATCTTTGGAACACCATTTATGGCAAACATGTATATAGTTTCACTTTGCCTACCTTGAAGACGTCGTAACAATCTTTGCATATACATATGTTGGAGCAAGTTGATATACGTACGGAAACTATAAATGTATATGCAAGAAATTGTTACGATGTTTTAAGACCGGCATTAGAATATTGTCATATCAAGATCGGTGTTTTACTATTCACCAACACATTTTTTCATGTAATTTGACATACGATTTAAGGTCTGTTTGTTAGGAGTTTAATGAGATTTACAACTTATTTGGTCAGCTATTTGGTAGTAACTTAGTAATATAGAAAATGATTTATTCGATAAGCTTCTAATGGAGAGTTTTATGCAGGAAAGTCAAGTTCTTTTTTCTTCCAAACTTGTACCTCCTCTCAATTAAATAACACGCTCCTTCTATCTGTGAAAAAACCGTTACAAATAAAAATCTTTCCAATCTATAGAGATACATTAATCCACGCAAACAGTTTTATTCATACAAGACTAATGGAAAACCAACCAAACAGTCCCAATCAGGATGGACATATTCTCCATTCTTGAAGCCACAAATAAGATAAATCAAGTACACAACCTGCCTGCTAAATGGCTGGCTAAAGAGCCATGAGAGCAATAAAACTACAAAATTGACTACCTTAATTAAGGTCTTTCAAATCTCAGAATTCCTCAACTCTAATGGCATCACAAGCCATTTCATAAGCATCTCTAGGCCTTGACCTTTTAATTCCGGCCGTAAACCATACCTTATCGGATTTATACCCTTCGACAGCCACATTCGTGACTTTGACCCATACCAACACCTTTGTTTTCATTCCTTCGATGCCCGTCAACTTTCCCCTCAACAAAATGCCTTTGACCCGAGTGGCGTATCTTATGACCGATGAGTCCTTGAAGGTTACCTCACAAGCGGAGGGCAAGTGCACCACTAGTTTTGCCTTGGTCTCGTCGAATTCATAAGAAATTACGTTGCTAGGAAAAAGACCCGGTGGTAAGTTGTAGTCGCGGAGCAGTTCGGGCAACGACTTCACCGGCTTTCCTGTGATTGAAAAGAATGATGTCACTAAAGCCATTGCAAATGCATAAAGGGAAAGATGAAATAATGTTTCAAAGTTTCCTATTTTGTACCCATTTTGACCGGTAACTTGTTGATCTTGTAACATTTGATGACGTGGATAACTAGTTACAAAAGGTTTATGACGAACTTGAAGATAAACTTGATATCCACGTCATCAGATGTTACAAGTTCGGCAAGTTGCGGGTCAGCTACATTTAATAGGAAACATTTAATAACACTTATGATTTGGATCTTGTACCTTTGAGCTTATTAAAAATCCATTTTGCCTTCTCTTCAACTGTACTTGACAAAGTCTGCAAGATTTGAACATGAAATAAAAGAAAGTTGTAAACTTTCTCAAGTAGAATCAATCATTTCCAAGCGATATCATTTTCTGGGTTTCGTTTACACGATACGTGGAGGATGAAAAGTCTGATTGTCGGTCCTGTTTACTTGATGTACATTAACCTATTGATGAGATAAAATCCATTGAAATCTAAGGGCCCGTTTGGTTTGAGCCTTTGAGGGATTTGGAATTGGATTCCATTCCGGTTTAAAGAAAGTCTGGAATTGAAATCCCACAAACATTGTATTTAGAAATCCCATTAGGGTAGTTGGTATTTCATGGGATCTCATAGGATTTGTTTGTAATAAATTTTAAAATATGTTAAAAACGTTCTTTTTGAATAATCAATTAGTAAAAACAAATATAATTATTTTTAAATTATCTATAAAGAATGGAATTCATATCCATTCAAATCCTACAAACCAAACACATAAAAGATTCCAAAATCCTTCCATGAAATCCAAATCCTTCAAAAACATTCCGTCAAACCAGACAGGCCTAAGATTAATGATTTAATTGAATCTTGAGCTTGAAAAATATCCATCATCTATCTATTATCTTGAAAAATATGTGCTTTTTTAACACCTGATCAACAGCTTTGCATATAGCACTCATTTCAACTACAAATAGCCAAGACCATAACAAGAAATTGATTTTTGTCATTCATTCTTACAAACATGAACAGAAAACAGCAAATCATCAATAACTCTCTGATACCCACTTGACCACTTCATATTACTTGAAAAAAGATCAATCTTTTATCAATTGGCTGCCAAATTTCGAAACAAAACTAACTTGAAATCAAGAAATAAGCAAGTCAAATAAACAACCCACATTTCCCACCATTACCAAAATCAAGAAATCAGCTAGAAAGTACAACAAACTAACAAAATCTACATGTTGTATGGAAAACAGAACCCAAATAACAACAAACCCCCTAAGTGGGTAATGTTCAATCAACCTACATTTCAACAATTATCGATAATTGAAACATAAAATTAAAAGAAAATAACAAAAAATTAGAAAAGAATAGGGTAAGATCGAACATACATTTAGGTCATCGGTGATGTTGGAGAACTCTTGTTTAGCTTTCTTTGAGATCCAATAGCTTCCTGCTTTGGCTTTGATGCTTCCAACTTTGACCATTGCTTTCTCCATTTCACACTCTCACACCTTTACCCACTCGCTGTGTAAAATGGTGTGTAATTTCTTCTGTGAAGAAGATAGGGTTTTCTGCGTTCTGGGAAACGATGTTGATGAGATGAAATGGGCGAAAAGAGGGGAAAAACAAACATGCCGATTTTCATGCGAGTGTACTTCAAAAGGAGAATTGGGGTTCACGGTTTTCAAGTGTGAAAGGGTCGAGGGTGTCATTATAATTTGCGTTATAGTTTCAAATTCGTATATTTTCCTTTTGTATATCTACTAATCTACGTACATGTACGTAATTGCATAATATTTTCCATATCTATATCTAGGGGCATATCAATTGGCTGCATCTAGGGCTCTAAACGAACCGAACGAACACGAACGGCAAACGAACGAATTTTTTTTGTTCATGTTCGTTCGTTAAGAAAATATGTTTATTCGTGTTCGTTTATGTACGTTCACTAAGAGCTAAACGAACGTAAATGAACGAAAACAAATTAATAAAAGACAACCACCGTTACTCATAATTTCGTTCGTAAAAAATAACTTAACAAAATGAAAAACCGGGTAAACTTAGGAAGTATAGAAAAGGAATTTTAAAAAATTAATCTAATTAATGCTCTTACACATTAATGTAATAATATATATATATATAAATAAACATAGACGAACATAAACAAACCTAAATGAATGAACGTTAATGAACGAACGAAACCATAGTTCATGTTCGTTCATTTAACTAAATAAACAAAAAAATGTGTTCATGTTCGTTCATTTATTAAATAAACGAACTTCCCGCCAAACGATTCACGAACGGTTTGTTGAACGTTCGGTTCGTTTACAGTCCTAGCTGCATCTTTAAGGTGGATTAAAGGTCTATAAAGTCATCGAACGTGTTTTAAGCTGAATTCACCCATTCAAGAGATTTTTTAAAAGTTTTTTGGTTGATTTTGAGGGATTTTTTTTTTGGTTTGTTAGTTGATTTCGATGGATTTTTTCAAATTTTGTTGATTAATTTCGAGAGACTTTTTCAGATTTTTGGTTGATTTCGAATGATGTTTTCAGTCTTTGGGTTGATGTTCCTTTTATTTTTTTAATATCTCGGAGCAATCCTCAAAGTTTAGCTGAATTTTACCGTTTCGAAGGATTTTTTTTTAGGTTTTTCGGTTGATTTCGTTGGACTTTTTCAATTTTTTTGTTGATTTCGTGAGACTTTTTCGGTTTTTTGGTTTATGTTCCTTGTATCTTTTAATATCCCGGAGCACCATTAAAGTCTAATTGAATTTCACCGTTTCGAGTGACTTTTTAGGTTTTTCAATTGATTTCGTTAGACTTTTTCAATTTTTTTTGTTGATTTCGAGAGATTTTTTCAGTTTTTTGGTTGATTTCGATGGACTTTTTCGGTTTTTTGGTTGATATTTCTTGTATTTTTTAATATTCCAGAGCACTTCTCAAAGTTTAGCGAATCCACCTTTCATACCGCAAAAAGAATTGTACTTGCGAAAAATGGTTGAGCAGGTGCACCTTTCATATCCTAAAAAGAATTATATTTGCGAAAAACGGCTGAGTGGGTGCACATGACCCCGCTTGGACCTTAATCTATATATACATACATGTACATATTTGCACAATATTTTCCCTCTCTCTATCTATGTATATATATGTATAAGGTTGAGTCTCGGTTGGAACTACCCTTTGTTGTAAGAATCACCTCACTGAAGTTGATCTGTTTTTTATTCCGATCGAATAGTGTCGTTTATGTGTTGGTTTTGGGGAGGAGGAGCAATATGGTCATTTGGTTTTCTTATCTGGGAGCCGTAACATACCTTAACATGGAAGTTTTCATGTTAAGGTATGTTGACGTATGTTAATATTCATTTTATATTTCGTGTTCAAGTATTTTAATGTTTATATTTTTCATTTTAAGAGATGTTAAGGTTTTCATATTAAGTTATGTGAAGTATGTTAAGTTATATTCATGTTTGTTCAAATTTGTTACGACCAGATAACGCATCTTAAGTTTCGCTATTTTCATGTTAAAGTGTGTTAAGGTTGACAAGTTAAGATATGTGGGTATGTTAAAGCTATATTAAGCTTTGTGCTCCTTATATTAGTGACCTCAAAGTTCCATTTAATAACCATCCTGCCGCCACATTTATTACGAGTGTCAGATGAAGTGGTGAGTTTCATCCAAGGGCAACAAATGGGTTCGTATGGCTCCCACAAAATAAAAGTTACTACACAATCCCAGTTCTTTATGTGTATACGTACATATAACATATCTATCCTTTGAGCTAGGGTAGGGTGTTGTGTCTGTTGACCTTCACAATGTAGAATAAATCGACTTCTCGGGAACCTTTGTGCGGGACGCAACATTCGGTTATCCAATTGGTGCCTTGAAATCAATACTCGGATTAAAGCTCTGCAACTAGATCCAAGCCTTTCCCATGCCCTTTTCTAACTCGTTATGTGTTTTGATGAAGGCAGGACATGTATGGTAACCACTAAAAAGAGGTGGGGTGGGCGAGAATCTCATGTTCTGCACAAATGTTTTTTGAAAAGTTGGATTATCATAGACCCTTCAAGATATGGGAGAATTTTAAGAAATCAAGAAGAATTAGACGCATTTTACAAGCTCCTCACCTTTCTAGGGTTTATGTCTCTAGACCCTTATTAGCAAATATTTAGTAGACTATTCTCGTTTTATACATAAAAAAAATATACAAGTAGGTGATAGACACAACTCTCCCTCGGTTTTTGCTTTGATCGTTTGGCTTTACATTCAGGCATCTGGTTGTCTTAGGTGTTATTTGTTTAGAGTTTAATACGAAATGAGAAGTTTATTCATTCAACCATATACAATTGTAAGTTTATCGCTTAGGCTATGTTTGACAAACTAGCTGATAAACTAGCTTATGACTGATAAACTAGCTTATAGCTGATAAACTAGCTGATGACTGATAAGTTAGCTGATAGCTGATAAATTAGCTGATATATAAATCATGTTTGAGCAAAAGTAGTTCATAAGCAAGTAATATGATCAAAAAGGACATCTTGAAAAAATAATCAATTACAATATTTTATAATATAATTAAAACAAGTTTGTAGTAATATAATATGTTAATTAAGTAAACAAGATAGTAAAGAAAAATCAAATAATATAATATGTTAATTAAAAGAATTTAAAACTTATTATTATATATATACTATAAAATTTGAATTTATTAAAACAATTTTTAGAAAAGATCTATATTAACTCATGATTTTATTTTATCATTACATATAATATGAATAGAAATAAATAATTGAATAATAATTAAAAAATAGTAATTGATAAATAAAATATATTGACTAATATTAAAAAAATAATAATATAAAAATAATTGATATGATTAACAATAATTCTAAATAATTAAAAACTAATATCAATATATAATTAATAATTTAATTAATAATTTTCAATTAATATTAGTAATTATTATTTATCAATAATTAATAGTTAATAAATAATATTAATGAAAGTATAATTGAAAAAAGTTACAAAAAGCTCATCATAAGTTACACATCAGGTAGCTTATAAGCTAATTTATAAGCTAGATTCTATCCATTCAAACATATACTTAAAAAATAAGTTAGTTCATAAGCAAGTTTATTTTTGCCAAACGATGCTTAAACCATCAACCAATTTAGCACATCTTTCTCGCCCTTACATACTGCATTAAGCAATATTCTTTCCAATTTTGCCCTCTCCCTTTGTTTACGTGTATGGATACAATTTGGGGTTTAAAAAAATAAAAATAAAAAACTAGATTTACATATTAGACTATGTTTGACAAAATAACTGATAAACTAGCTAATGAATAAGTTATGTTTGGCAAAAACTAACTTATAAACATGTAAAATGATCAAAAATGACATATTAAAAAAATAAGCAATTACAATCTATATCTATACTATATTATAAAGCACGGATAAAAAACTCTTAAATACAAATTGTTAGGCACAAGGTACCATCATTTTATGCAAGATTTTAAAAATCTCTTAATTTACAAGTATCAAAGAATAAGATACATATTACTACTGCAGACTTCTAACACCCACCAATTTGGTATGTGTAGGACCTTCATTTTATGCAGACATTTCCATGTATCACTATTAATTAATATATTATATTACTATAAATTTGTTTTAATAATATTATTAAATATGTAGTTGGTTACTTTTTATAGATGTTATTAAAATATAATTAAGATAATCATTGAATTCTAACAAAATACTTAATTTTTTTTTATATAAAAAACATTATATTATTAAGCCTAAATTAAACAAATTTATAAAAAAAAACATTATCACTTTCTCAAAACCATCCAAAATCGTACTGTAAATCGACAAAAAAACAAAAAATAAAATGAAACATTAAAATCGTGATATATTTCGCTGCATTGTGCGAGTACGCTTCTAGTATTTAATAATATAATTAAAACAAGTTTATAGTAATATAATATGTTAGTTAATACAAACAAAGTAGTAATAAAAAATATAATATGTTAATTAAAAGAATTTAAATTTATTATCATATATATATATATATATCATAAATTTTGAATTTGTTAAAACAAATTTTAGAAAAAAATACATTAATTTATGATTTTAAATGACCGAAACGTATAATATGAAAAAATAAATAATAAAATAATAATAAAAAATTAAAAGTAATTAATAACTAAAATATATTAAGTAATATTAAAAAAATAAATAATTGATATGATTAACAATATTCTAAGTAATTAAAAATTAATATCAAAATTTAATTAATATTAATAAAATTTTAATAATTAATATTTATTTATAATTAATAGTTAATAAATAATAATTAATAGTTAATAAATAATAATTAATATTAATGGGGTTTAATTGGAAAAAAGTCACATAAAGTTTCTTATAAACTACTCCAAGTAGCTTATCAATAAATTAGTTTATAAGCTAATTTATAAGTCAACTTATGTGCATTCAAACATGTATCCAAAAAAATAAGCTAGCTTATAAGCTGACTTATAAGCTAGCTTATTTTTGCCAAACAATACCTTAATGATTAAACATTTTACATAATAAATATGATATATCTCTCATATATATTATAATTCTCCTAATACTAATAGCTAATGACATTATTTTGATTAATTAAACTTATATATCTTATCTATTTTTTTAACATATTTTAATTAATAATTAAATGATTTTACATTTCTACTAATTTATGTATTAAACTAAATTTTGTATAAGTAATAATATCAATAAAATATGTCTACAATTCAATTTTATATCAAATAATATTAATTTCTAGGGAATTTAATTAAAATACCCAAACACCAAAAATCATTACCCAAAATGCCCAAAATCTTGAAGTTTTTGCCAAAATACCCAACAACCCCGTGTTTTTGGGCCGTGTAAATGGGAAAACACGGGGTTGAGATTTTGGGCCGTGTATTCAAATCAAACGCGGGCAAAGCACGGGGTCAAACGATTTTGATCCGCGTATGGGGACAAAACACGGGGTTACCCCGCGTTTTAATTGTGTAACCATATGCCTCGTGTTTTACCAATTAATATTTATGGATTTTTTTAATTTATTATGTGTAAACATATGCCACGTGTTTTACCAATTAAACATAATATGCCGCGTGTAAACATATTATGCACGTTTACCAATTAAACATATGCCCCGTGTTTTACCAATTAATATTTTTTAATTGTGTAAACACATGCCCCGTGTTTTACACAATTGTGTTTTACACAATTAAAACGCGGGGGTAACCCCGTGTTTTGTCCCCATACGCGGACCAAAATCGCTTCACCTCGTGCTTTCTCCATGTTTCGTTGGATATACGGCCAAAAATACAGAACCCCACGTTTTCCCATTTACACGGGCCAAAAACATGGAGTTGTTGGGTATTTTGGCAAAAATATCAAGATTTTGGGCATTTTGGGTACTGATTTTTGATGTTTAGGTATTTTAATTAAATTCCCTTTAATTAAAATGCCCATAGTTCAAAACCTGGTTACCTAAATGTCCAAACCCTCTACCGTTTTGGTGAAATACCCCATAAGTCCGCGATTTTGACCCTCGATCGTGGGGTGAATAAAAAAAATTCAAAATTTGCGGACAGTCCGCACCCATAAGTCTGCGATATCAGTCCGTGATAGCCTCGATCCTCGTCTCCGCGATCCCAGGCCGCGATCGCGGACTTGCCGCAACACGTGGCCTGGGGTGAAACCCTAATTCAATGCGAAGCCAACCACCCCATTTAACACTCGATGATCACGGGGTTATAAATACCTGGCCCCAACCCTTCCAAACTCCACCACTTTCAACTCTCTCTACTTTCACTCTCTCAAACTATTTCGTGTATCCTATACACTCGGATCTCGACTCGGTTCGTGAGTGTTTTTAGAAGTCGGATATGGCTCGTCAAGTTAGTACGGTAAGTTTTCTCATAACCCCGTTGTAGTTTTATATTTTTTAAAATATTTGTTGTCATATGTTTTTATTTTAGACTATGTTTCCCTTTGCATTTATGTTGAAAATATTAGATATTGCGTTAATTTTAGTATTGCGTTATTTTCGAAAATATTTTAGAGATTGCGTTAATTTTAGATTGTTGCGTTTTTTTCGAAAATATTTTAGAGTATGTGTTAATTTTAGAGTATTGCATTTATGTTGAAAATATTTTAGAGATTGCGTTAATATTAGAGTGTTGCGTTTTTTTTTGAAAATATTTTAGAGATTGCGTTAATTTTAGAGTATTGCGTGCGTTAATTTTAGAGTATTGCGTTAATTTTGAAAATATTTTAGAGATTGCTTATAATTTTAGAGTGTTGCGTTTTTTTCGAAAATATTTTAGAGTATGTGTTAATTTTAGAGTATTGCGTTTATGTTGAAAATGTTTTAGAGTATGTGTTAATTTTAGAGTATTGCGTTTATGTTGAAAATATTTTAGAGATTGCGTTAATTTTAGAGTGTTGCGTTTTTTTTGAAAATATTTTAGAGATTACGTTAATTTTAGAGTGTTGCGTTTTTTTCGAAAATATTTTAGAGTATTGCGTTAATTTTAGAGTATTGCGTTTATGTTGAAAATATTTTAGAGATTGCGTTAATTTTAGAGTGTTGCGTTTTTTTTGAAAATATTTTAGAGATTGCGTTAATTTTAGAGTGTTGCGTTTTTTTCGAAAATATTTTAGTGTATGTGTTAATTTTAGAGTATTGCGTTTATGTTGAAAATATTTTAGAGATTGCGTTAATTTTAGAGTATTGCGTTTATGTTGAAAATATTTTAGAGTATTGCGTTGTTTTTAGATTAGTGCTAAATTACAACTTAGGCCTCTTAACTTTGCTTAATTATAACTTAGGCCCCTTAACTTTGCTAAATTACAACTTAGGCCCCTTAACTTTGCTAAATTACAACTTAGGCCCCTTAACTTTGCTAAAAAAAATCCCACAAGACTATATTAAACTTAATTAAATCGCAACATATCGATTTGGATTTTGTCAAACGAGTGTAAATAGCCCTAAGGTTTATAGGGACTTAAGCAATCCACGTGATTCCCCTACTACCTGGAAGTCCAATAGATTGAGTTGTTTCTTTTCGAAAATTAAAATAGACGAAAGAATTATCAACAAAATGTAATAATACTCCAAAAAACCCAACAAGGCTATATTAAACTTAATTAAATCGCAACATATCGATTTGGATTTTGTCAACATCTTTGCATTACTATGTAGGAGGATTTTCATTACACGGACTTGTCGTTCAAATGCCGCCTTGGCTTCGCCCCGGAAATTAGAAAAGCTTTTGCAACGTGTCCACCTGAACAAGCACATAATTTACTCGAAATATTTGGACGAACACCTTCCGATCCATGGCTGAAACTTACTAATACTGGTGGCGACCCCATTCTAGCCCACATGTTCCTACAAATAGAGGTTGAGGTCGACAATGCAGATCCGGAGGAACTGTATTTTGACGTGTGTGGGCATGCCTTGCGCTTTGGGCGTCTTGAGTTCTGTCTTGTAACAGGACTCCTTTTCGGACCAATACCCTCCCTTCCTCCTATATCGGAAGAGTCCTTCGTCAGTATGGTTTGTCCCCGCCATGCACCAGGTAATTTGAAGCTCAGAATCGTCGTTCAGACGATGAAAGATGGCCTGCGGGTGCTATCCGATGAGTATGTTGTCCGTGTTTGCTTAGTGGTGATGGTGGAAATGATGTTTATGGGGCGTGAGTTAAGCCAACTGGTTTCCGACACAGTCCTTAGGGTCGTCGATGACTTTGTGGCATTTAACAGCTATCCATGGGGTAGCCACATCTGGACACACTCGTACAAACAAATACACCGTGCCATCTCCAGACGTGGCGAGAAGCACAACAAGATGACGATGAATGGGTTTGCACACGCTTTGAAGGTTAGATAAGTAGTATAACATAAATAGTAATTCGCCTCTATTTTGGCTTTCTTTTTTACGTACTTGTTTATGTTGTGTAATTCCAGATATGGATCTTGGAGATGTTTTCCATCTGCCATCATAATTTCACCCGACGCACCGATAGGGTCATTAGGGGAACCAGTTGGGACCGGGCTGTTGGATTGACTAAGGGTGGCTACGTTGCTATCTTCAACTCAGTTACAGACGTAAGCTCTCTTACTATCTTTCTAATTCTAGTAATTAAACAATAGTGACTAACTTAGTCCTGCATATTAAATATTATATGTTTTACAATATATTTAGACGAGGTATCCGGTTCTCGCACGCCTCATGCCTACGGATGTCGAGCGGCAGACGAGTTGGTATCGAGACAACGTCGCCTTTTTTGAAAGAGAGGCGGCCAGGCGACTGACGAAGAGGTCCCAACGGTCTTCTCCTTCCCCTTCTGGCTCCAGTTCCTCAGCGGACGAAGACGAGGAAGATGACGAAGATGGTGCGAGACGTGACCATTCTTTCGGGGCAAGCGCTCGATATGAGGCGCCCCCTCGCTCCTCCCATCATGGTATGCCGCCTTTCGACCGATATCAAGAGAAGTGGGAGGATCACGAGAGATGCATAAAATATCTCGAGGCACAATTTCGCGCTTTTCAGGTTAGTGTCTAACTTAATTTGTCGCACACGGTCTTCTAGTTTGTGTATTGATATTACGTTCCATACTTGTATTAGGTGTCGAGCATGGTGCCGACCTACATGCCGTCTGGGTTCGGATACACGCAGGCCGCACCGGGAGGATTTGCCACTACATTGACCACATCATTCCCGCAGAGTGTAAGTCACGACGAGTTCTCATTATAGTTATATTTTCGTTATTAAGCTTGAAAAATCTTATAATGACCAATGTCACCCAATTTGGGATGTTGAGCATGGCGTCGACCTACATGTCGTCTGGGTTCGGACACACGCAGGCCGCACAGAGAGGATTCACCACTTTTTGGACCACATCATTGCCGCAGAGTGTAAGTCACGACGAGTTCTTATTATAGTTCTATTTTCGTTATTAAGACCGAAAAATCTTATAATGACCTATGTCACCCAGTTTGGAATGTCAGAGGCAAAGTGTTATAAAACCCAAAGGACGACGACCTACAATATGTCGGGGTTGTCATTTGTCGCACCGCCATCCTACACGATGCCGGGGCAGTCGTATGTGAAACCGCCAGCACACGTCGGGCAGGGACCAAATTCAGACATCCTTACCAGTTGGGTGGAGGAGTATTTGTCACCTTCCATCCTGTCTTCGATGGGGTCGGGGGTTGACACCATCCAGGCGCAGCTGAGCACTCCGATGGGGTCGTGTGGTAATAACATCATTGCAGACCAATTTAGCGACGTGGACGTTACCGAAGATGACCCGGTGGAGGTGGCAACACAAGCGAGGGGGAAACAGACTGTTGTACCGGGGCCAACGTTCTGTTCCCCATATATACAACAACATTCGACCACACCGGTCCCTCCGAAAAAGACAAAGGTGTTGATCCAAACTCTCTCAGTGATTTGATAACGACCCTCTTTTATACTTAGTGAAAATTACGTTATTATATGTATTAGTGTTTCATCATCAGCGATCAGACTGAGTCTGTTCAGTTATCGCTGATGACCTTTCTGTAAACATTAATATGTATGTGTTTCACTTTCAGCGATCAAACTGAGTCTGTTCAGTCATCACTGATCGTTTCCTATGTAACACAGTTAACGTAATCCCTGAAGACAAGTCTCGCGTCAACATAGTTCATAGCTGAATCGAAGACGAAGCCACTGAACAATAGATAAGTCTACTAGTGACCTGATGCGGATATCAGCGAAGATCAGACATCTACTTACGCGGAGAAGCCTGAGGAAAAGCTTCAGCGATAGCTGAACTTCTTTATCTCTGGAAGAAGAGATACTCAGCGATCAACGATCACAAAGCTTATGCCTCAAGTTTTCTTTTGTCTTACCTTGCACAACCAGTACGATGTGTCAGAACGGACACGTCTCTGCCACAAATCGTACACCAACTCTGTCAACTACACTGTTCATAAAGCGGCCAAAAGCATGTCTCCAAAAGTGAGACTACCAAAGCCAATCTATGAATGCCACGTGTAAAGTACCCTGCCATGCATTTAATAAATAGGGTATAAATAGGAAGCTCACCCCTTCATCTGAAAGTGTGCTCAATCCTTGAACTCCAAAATAGAAACCCTTGTTTTCTATCTCTCTAAAAATCCCCCATTCTCTGAATTTCTTGTGCAACCATCTTAGTGTTTCTTAAGTTTGTTTAGATTGAGTCTGTCTTAATCTTATTCCGCAACAAACTTGTAAATTGTATTTTGATTTATCAATAAACAATTTATTAAACTTTAATTTCTGTGTTTGTATTCAACCCCCCCCCCCTTCTACAAACTTGTTAAGCACCTTCGGGACCAACAAGTGGTATCAGAGCAGTTTGTTTAATCTAATAAACAAGATCTTGCTGTATACTCTTCCTTGCTATTCTAAAATGGCACTAAACACAAACACAAACTACTATGATAATGGTTCACTTTCTAAACCTCCTCGATTTAGCAGAGATAACTTTTCTCTATGGAAAAATCGAATGATGCTATTTTTTGAAGGTGCGGATCCTACTATACCTGAATATATAGAAAACGGACCCTATGAACCTGTTAGAATTATAGCTGCGGTTCCCGCTACTGCCACCACTGAAGCTGTCCCTGAACGATATGTCGTTAAGGAAATAAGACAGTGGAGTGATGAAGATAAAAAGAAGGTAGGCATAGATGCAAGAGCAAAGACCATTATATCAATGGCTCTGCCTGATGAAGTTTTCCATTCCATCATGCATCTAAAAACTTCTAAAGAAATGTGGGAAACCATATGTGTTCAATATGAGGGCACCACTGAAATCCAAGAGACCCGAAAGATTAACTTGGTAAGACAGTATGAAAGTTTTATCGCTGGTAAGAATGAATCTCTTTCTGACATTCATCAGCGGTTTAACTGCCTGATCATTGACCTAAGAACTGTTGGAAGGACCTATTCTAATTCTGAGGTCCTAACAAAATTCTTGGAAAGTCTTCCTGAAAGCTGGGACAGTTATTCAATATGTCTTAAGCTGACAAAAGACTTACATACTCTCTCTCTAAGCACTCTGTATGGAATATTGCTCAACTATGAGCAATCTAATCTCCTGAAGAAGAATCTTGTAAAAGATTCTAAAGACTCCAAAAGCACTGCTGTTGCTTTAGTCTCATCAGAGATAATTCCATCCCAGCGATCTACTCTCACCATCACTGAGTTAGATTCTGAATCTGAGGATTTATCAGACCCTGATCTTTCAGAGTTTAATGAGTCCTTAGCACTCTTGACAAACTCTTTTAAGAGATTTGCAAGAAAGAGTAACTTCCGAAGAAGTAAACCTCTCTCTCTTACTGAAAAGCCAAAATCAACTCCGGTTGATAAGGCTACAGCCACTTGCTATAACTGCGAAAAAATTGGACATTTTGCTAGTGAGTGCAGGTCTAAAAAGGTCTTCAAACCTTCTACCTCAAGAAGATCCAGTGATGACAAATACCATAAGCTGAAGAACAAATATCAAAAGCTGAAAAGCTATCAGCAAAAAGGTAAAGGTCTCATCGCTGAAGAACATGACTGGGCTGAATCAGAAGAATCATCTTCTGATGAAGAAGAAGTCGCTAATCTTTGCCTCATGGCTGAGATTAAAGAAGAAGTAGAAGAACCATCTGAACCTTCTATGAGCTACATATCATCTCAGGTATCTATCTCAACAAATCCCTCTCTGCCTGAAGCTGAGAGAAGTCGCGCTGTTGATGTGCTGACGATTGACCTTTATAATGCTCTAAACGACAAAACTCAAGCTGAAAATAAAAATGTTTATTTAACACAAGAGCTAGAGAAATGTCATGAAAAGATCAGTGAACTAAATCTTTTAGAAGAAAAGCTAAAAGATCAAGTCATTATAAATGAAATCATCAGCATTGAACGCGAACAAGCCATCGCTGCTCTAAAAGCAGAAAAGGCTCATGTTGAAAAATGGTGCAAATCATCAACAAAGATCTCTGAGATAATAAATGCTCAAACTCCTGAAAGTGATAAAACTGGTCTTGGTTTTTGGACACCACAGGATGATCCTAAAGAAGAAAGTTCCTCGCTTAAGTTTGGAACTTTTGTCACATCTTTCTTTGACACTTCTTATAATCAATTCTATCCCTGTTCTTCTTCTAATCCCATCCCTGAGGAGATATCTGCAAGATCTAAGCCTGCAGATAAAGGAAAGTCTATTCTCCCTCAGAAGGCTTCCAAGAAAACCAAACTGAAAGTTCCCTCCAAACCTTCAGTGGATAAACCTTCTAGCTCAGTGACAGAAATCTTTGATATCTGTCCTCCAAAGCTGAAGGTTGATCTAAAGCCCGTGAAAACTGAAGAAATAAAAATTCCTCCCAGATCTCGTGCTAAAGGCATTCTTGGAGCTGGACCTGCTCATCTTAAGTTTTCAAAACCTTTTGGTTATAAAACCACCATCAGATATAGAAAATGTTATCACTGTGGATTCACTGACCATATTGCGAGCAAGTGTCCAAATACCACCGAAGCTGATAAAACAGCCAAAGTGAAGAAAAATGCCTCTAAGGCAAATAAAGTCACCAAAGTGAAAAATACCACTAAGGTTAAGAAATTAACCAAAGTGAAGATTACCACTGAAGCTGAATCTTCATCAGCGGTGAAGACTGCTGAATCTTCCTTATCCACTAACTCTGAAGGACCCATTGAAAAGTGGGTACCAAACAAAGCTTAATCTTCCTTATGTATGCAGGGATCAAAGGGCATCTGGTATCTCGATAGCGGATGTTCTCGTCATATGACTGGACAAAGAAACCTGCTCACTGAATACAAGGAAGAGAAAGGCCCCTCTGTTACCTTTGGTGGAAATGGAAAAGGATTTACCCGTGGGTTTGGTCACCTCAGCAATGGGACAACTACCTTTCGAAGAGTCGCTTATGTAGATGGACTGAAGCACAATCTTCTAAGCATCAGTCAGCTATGTGACAAAGACTACGAAGTTCGCTTTTCTAAGAAAGCATGTTCAGTGGTAGATGAAAAAGGAAAACTTGCTCTCAGTGGTTATAGAAGAGAAAATGTCTATGTAATAGATATGGACTCTACTATCACTGAAAACTTATGTTTTCTCTCTAAGGCCTCTTCTGATGTCAACTGGCTATGGCATAAAAGGCTCTCTCATCTAAACTTCAAAACCCTGAATTCTCTCTCATCTAAGGAACTGGTTTCTGGTCTTCCTCAGCACTCATATGCTAAAGAATCTCTCTGCTCAACATGTGAAAAAGGAAAACAAACAAAAGCTAGTTTCAAGTCGAAACAAGTTTCCTCAGTAACAAGTCCTCTTCAGCTCTTGCATATGGATCTATTTGGCCCTGTCAATATCCAATCAATAGCTGGAAAGAAATATACGCTTGTCATTGTAGATGAATATTCTCGCTACACCTGGGTTATCTTTCTTCGCTGTAAGAATGATACTCCAGAAGAACTAATATCTTTTGTCAAAAAGATGGAAGTGCTGAATAATCTTACTGTTCGATCAATAAGAAGTGATCATGGAACTGAATTCAAAAATAGTTCCCTGAACAATTTCTTTGAGAACAAGGGAATCTCTCACAACTTCTCCTCAGTAAGAACACCTCAGCAAAATGGAGTCGCTGAAAGAAGAAACAGAACGATCATAGAAGCTGCTAGATCAATGCTCAGCGATTCTCACCTCCCTACTCAATTTTGGGCAGAAGCTGTAAACACTGCATGTTTTACTCAAAACAGATCGCTGATAATAAAGCGATTTGGGAAGAAAGCTTATGAACTCTTTCTTGGAAGGAAGCCTTCTATCAGCTTTCTTCATATCTTTGGTTGTCAGTGCTTTATCTTAAACAACAAAGATCAACTTGGAAAGTTCGACCCAAAAGCCGATGATGGAATATTTTTAGGATATTCCTCCATCTCCAAAGCCTACAGAGTTTTCAACAAAAGAAGACAAACCGTAGAAGAAACCATTCATGTCACGTTTGATGAAACGCGCTCAGCGAACTCTAAACCAATCGCTGACAATGAAGAACTGAATACTTGGATGATCTCTCACTATAGAGAAACTGAACCTTTCTCAAACCATCAGCACACTGAAACTCCAATTGCTAATGAAGAACCAAGTATCATACCTCCCACCGCTGAATCCACCTCATGGGTTTCAGCTGAACCTCTAAACACATTACCACCATCAAATCTGCCTTCATCTGGAAACCTCTCTAGTGAACCTACTCAACAGTTAATTGCTGATGAACCTCAAACATCCTCATCAGTAAACATTCCAATTGTTGATCCAACCTCTGAGTTAAGCAATCATGCTCCTGCTCAGCGATGGACAAGAGATCACCCAATAGATCAAATTCTCGGTGATCCAGATGCAGGTATTCAGACACGACGAAGCTCAGGTAATATCTGTCTCTTTGTAAACTTTCTCTCCTTAATAGAACCAAAGAAGACTGATGATTCCCTCAGAGATCCAAACTGGGTCAGCGCTATGCAAGAAGAGCTGACTGAATTTTCTCGAAACAAAGTTTGGAATCTCGTTCCTAGACCATCTGATAAAACTGTAATAGGCACCAAATGGGTGTTTAGAAACAAGTTAGATGAACATGGAACTGTAACCCGCAACAAGGCTCGACTTGTTGCTCAGGGATACAGACAAGAGGAAGGCATAGACTATGATGAAACCTTTGCCCCTGTGGCCAGGCTCGAAGCAATTCGACTATTCTTAGCTTATGCAGTCTATAAAGACTTCATCGTTTATCAAATGGACGTAAAATCAGCTTTTCTGAATGGAAAGCTGAATGAAGAAGTTTATGTAGAACAACCACCAGGGTTCTATGACCCTAAGCATCCAAATTATGTTTATAAATTGGATAAGGCTCTCTATGGTCTAAAACAAGCCCCTCGTGCTTGGTATGACACTCTCTCATCTTTTCTTATCTCTGAAAATTTTGAACGTGGCAAGATTGATAATACGTTATTTTTCAGGAAGATAAAAGGTCATATAATTCTTGTACAAATATATGTCGATGACATAATATTTGGTTCTACTAACCCATCTCTTTGTACTCGCTTTGCTGAAAGAATGAAGAAAGAATATAAAATGAGTATGATGGGTGAGCTGACATATTTTCTTGGTCTTCAGATTAAACAATCTGACAAAGGTACTTTTATCTGCCAAGGTAAGTATGTTAAAGATATGCTAAAGAAGTTTGAACTCACACAAACTTCAGCGATGAAAACTCCTATGGCACCACCGCTGATACTTAACAAGGATCCATCTGGAAAACCTGTTAATGTCACTGCCTATAGAGGAATGATAGGCTCATTGCTGTATCTTACAGCAAGCCGACCTGACATCATGTACTCTACTTGTTTATGTGCACGCTATCAATCTGAACCCAAGGAATCCCATCTGATCGCTGTAAAGCGAATTTTCAGATATCTGAAAGGAACTCCTAACCTCGGTCTTTGGTATCCCAAAGACTCAGGGTTCGATCTAACTGGTTATTCTGATAGTGATTTTGCAGGCTGTAAACTTGACAGAAAAAGTACCACTGGTGGATGTCAACTCTTGGGAGGAAAGCTGGTAAGCTGGACAAGCAAGAAGCAAAATTCTGTGTCCACTTCCACAGTTGAAGCTGAATACGTAGCCGCTGGAAGCTGTTGTTCTAAAATCTTATGGATGAAAAATCAACTATTAGATTATGACCTTCAGCTGTCAAAGATTCCTATCTATTGCGACAGCACTAGTGCTATCTCTATAGCAAATAATCCAGTGCTACATTCAAAGACAAAACACATAGAGATCAGATATCACTTTATCAGAGATCATGTGATGAATGGTGATATTGAACTTCACTTTATCCCTACTGACTTTCAACTTGCTGATATATTCACCAAACCTCTTGATGAGACAAGGTTCAACTTTCTCATCAGTGAGCTTGGAATGCTGAACCTCGAAGAATAATTCTTCAGCGTTCATGTATTATGTTAGTAATCAAAAGTTCCCCTCTCATCATTCTCTCTGATAAACATTCTGACTCTCAGGTATGTTTTCTCCTTTCCCTCAAAGATGTTTTTTTAATATAAACTTTAATCACCGAACTTTCTTCAAATGATTAAAAGCTTTTTGAAAAATACATTAATCACTGATATTTCTAGTCAGCTTTTTAATATACGGTTCCTTCGTCTGCTATCCCTGTCGCTACCACTACTTCTAAACGACCATCAGCTAGTCCGATTGGTCCTTCCAAAAAGGCCAAAAAGACTAAGGAAAGTACACCCTCTAGTACTATACCTGAGGGAGCTTCTCAACAAGCTACCTTAGATGCATTTGTGGGTCTTTCCTCCACAACTTCAGCAGTCACTCATACTGCCGTGTCAGCGATCTCACTCGCTGTCACATCATCAGTAACCCCACCTACTATCTCATTCACTGAGATTAACCCCATCCCTACTTCTATCCCCAAAACTCTTCCCTTCTCTCCTCACTTGGTCTCTGAACCCGCCACCTCTTCTTTCCCTATAGGACCTGAGCATCAAACTTTTGAGGAATCTATGCAGTTCTACAAAATGTTTGATACGTCAGGTACACCTATAATCCTAAACACTTCTCTCTCCCCCTCTCCAAATAAGCCCATATCTGAACTAACATTATTTTCAGGTCCTAGCTTGGCGTCTGTTGACACGCATGTCAACAGTCTAGGAGAAAAGGTGGACGCACTCACCAACACCATCAATGAAACCACCAGCGCCGTAAATCAGGCTGGTGAGGAGCTGAAGAAGTTGACCGCCACTTGCTCATCTAAAGCTGAGAACTCTCAACTTTCAGCTGTTGAAGAACAAGTCGTCCAACTCAGAGAGTCCTCTCGACTCTTTCAAGGGCGATTTGAGTCTCTTACCGCTGAAGTTCAGGGTCTCTCTTCAAAGGTTGACCTCTGCACGTCCCTTCTTCAGCAAATTCTACAGAAAGTGAATGCACCAGCTCCAGCGCTGCCTCCCTCCTTCACTGAAGATGATCGTACCAACCTCAACATCGCTGTGGAATTCATTCATGATGCCACATGCGACATCCCTGCGGTTGAAGACCGGATTAAGCGTCTGGAGGCTGACGTTCAAGTGCTAAAAGCTTCAACAGCTACTCCAGCAGCTGAACAATCCCCTACCGCTGATAATGACAAAGTGGGGGAGAAAACTGAAGAAACTTCTATTGCTGCTGCTGGGGAAGCTAAGACTCCAAAGGTACCTCCCTCTCAATCTGAGGGGGAGAAGGCAAAAGAATCCTCATCAATTCACTCCATTCTCTTTGAAGAGGATGAGGAAGAAGACGATGAAGAGGAAGATGATCTAGATCTTGATGATCAAGAAAAGGATCAGCCCTCCGATGACGACGACGACGATGAAGACCAATATATGTGGTTCTCTAAGCCGAACGTCGTATCAGGGACAACTTCGCAAGAGGTTGTCAAAACAGGGGTGAGAGGTGATACATCTTCAAGTGTTCCTTCGCAAAGCAAAGACAAGCAACCGATCGCTGAAGAATGCTTGAGGACTGGATCACAATCTGAGGGGGAGCATCCTTCTCAGGTATGTCTTTCAATTGTACCACTCTTCTACTCTTTCCAAACCCCTATTCCTTTCTAGCCTTTATCTCTCTCGTTCTAAAAATACACTTATCCCTTCTTTCCTTCTTTTTCTAACCAGACAGTTCTCACCCCTGCTTAAGGGTTCTGAACTACAAATAATTCCAGCTGCTATCGCTGAAGAAATAATCCCAATCTCTATCGCTGAGATTGATGAAGAAGAAGAAGAAGATTCCCTGGTCCATCCAGGAAGGCCCTCTCGACCATCTCATTGGTCAGAGGAAGTGGTAAAGAAAAGAGTTGAAATGATCGCTCAACTAGAAAGTCAACGGCTGAAAATCCCTCTTCAAACATCCACAGAGCTCGACTTCCTCACTGAAGCTGAAAGAGAAGAATCTGCCAAAGCTGAGAAGCTGATCGCTGAATGTAAACGAGATGCCCAACTCGCTTTAAAGATTCAATCCTCTCAAGTTAAGGACAAAAAGCTGAAAAGCAAACCTGTGGAAGTTCAAGCAGCACTACTGAAAGAAATTGAAGAGGAACGCTTCAAAGAACAAGAGATCAACGATAAGTCTATCGAATGGTGCAAACAAAAGATGGATTATCGTTCTGATCTTCTTCCAATATCAGCCGTGACTATCTCTGGTCGCAAGAAGAAAGATCAACTCTCAGTGACCATGGAGATTACCAGAGAGGATGGAACCCAAAAAGCAATGTACGTATCAAAACTTGAGAGCTTCGGATTTACGGAATGGTTAGAGTTCTGGGATGCGCTGAAGAAATCCAAATCTACATACAGAGGCTACGTTGAAGGACTTCTTGAAGCCCTCATAAATAGAGTCGTTTCTGTACTAAAGCTGCCATCTCCTCTTCCTCCCAAATCTTTGAAACTCAAGAGAAAAATTGGGTCCTCCTCCTCTGAAGATGTCGCCATCATCAGGAATGAAACTTCTATCAAATTTTCAAGAGATGCACTGTTTGGTCCTCCTCCTGATCTTTCAATTCTGGATTTATCTCTGCCTCCTGGTGGTCCTTTCCAAGCTGGTCAAGTAATCAACAATCCTTATGGAATATTCTTCAGAGATGATGATGAGGAACTCAGATTTCAAAGAATCTCTGAGATTCCTATCTGTCCTCTGAATCATCTCAAGGATCTCTTATGCTTATGGTGTGACTTCTTCCCTGCTGCTGAAGAAATTATCAGTCAAGAATCTTTGGAACGAAGACAGAAAGGAGAAGAAATACCTGAGTATATGATCAATCCTCCTAAATCTTCTTTTAATAGCTGATAGATTAGTTTTCTTCTCTGTAATCTGTTAGTTATACTTACAGTAGTTAGTTACTCACTTGTAATGTTTTTCATATCTTGTAATTCCATCCCTGAATTAAATGAAAATAGCAGTGATGTACTTAACCCTATCAGTACTGTAAAAGATCCCTCAAAATAGTAATTGGGACATGCATTCTATGAGTCCTTTTTATTCCTATATTTTGAATCAAAGTAATTTTCTTTTGTTACTTTGTCATTATCAAATAGGGGGAGATTGTTGATCCAAACTCTCTCAGTGATTTGATAACGACCCTCTTTTATACTTAGTGAAAATTACGTTATTATATGTATTAGTGTTTCATCATCAGCGATCAGACTGAGTCTGTTCAGTTATCGCTGATGACCTTTCTGTAAACATTAATATGTATGTGTTTCACTTTCAGCGATCAAACTGAGTCTGTTCAGTCATCACTGATCGTTTCCTATGTAACACAGTTAACGTAATCCCTGAAGACAAGTCTCGCGTCAACATAGTTCATAGCTGAATCGAAGACGAAGCCACTGAACAATAGATAAGTCTACTAGTGACCTGATGCGGATATCAGCGAAGATCAGACATCTACTTACGCGGAGAAGCCTGAGGAAAAGCTTCAGCGATAGCTGAACTTCTTTATCTCTGGAAGAAGAGATACTCAGCGATCAACGATCACAAAGCTTATGCCTCAAGTTTTCTTTTGTCTTACCTTGCACAACCAGTACGATGTGTCAGAACGGACACGTCTCTGCCACAAATCGTACACCAACTCTGTCAACTACACTGTTCATAAAGCGGCCAAAAGCATGTCTCCAAAAGTGAGACTACCAAAGCCAATCTATGAATGCCACGTGTAAAGTACCCTGCCATGCATTTAATAAATAGGGTATAAATAGGAAGCTCACCCCTTCATCTGAAAGTGTGCTCAATCCTTGAACTCCAAAATAGAAACCCTTGTTTTCTATCTCTCTAAAAATCCCCCATTCTCTGAATTTCTTGTGCAACCATCTTAGTGTTTCTTAAGTTTGTTTAGATTGAGTCTGTCTTAATCTTATTCCGCAACAAACTTGTAAATTGTATTTTGATTTATCAATAAACAATTTATTAAACTTTAATTTCTGTGTTTGTATTCAACCCCCCCCCCCTTCTACAAACTTGTTAAGCACCTTCGGGACCAACAAAAGGCAAGGGTGAAGGCAAAGGGTAGGGGAAACACTACGATGACTTCAGCGGAGCAATTGACGTGCATTCCGACGTCTGTTATCATTCCCCAATGTCGCGATAATGAACTCCCCAACCTGTTATATCCATTATATGCCAATATTACCTTGGGAAACAGTTTTTTCAGAGCACTGTTGGGTCTAGAGGCGGACGGGAATCTGGAGGATCTGGTTAGTATTGAAGTTTAACATTTAAATATAGTTATATAAACAACTATATTTCTAATTACAGGTCTAACAATCTATGTTTTGTGTATAACATGTTGACTGTTGGGTCAAAATGATCCAAGACTCCCGCCCTAAACAATCGAGGTAGGGGTGATGATAAGCAATTTTTTTGATCTCCTTACCAGGTCGGGGCAAGGTATGAAGTCTGTGTGCAGTTCGTGCAATGGTGAGGAAAATAGTGAGGATCAGCATTAGAAGAACCTCAAGCGGGTATGGAAATCAATTTACACAACTTTTATTTAACTTGTTTGTTACTAACTATTTGTATGTTTATTGTAATATTTCATGTGTACATCCCCATATGCGTTCCACCCCATCATTGGGTGCTCGGGGTTTTGGAGCTTGATGAAATGATCATGGTCATATATGACAGCTTATGAGCAGGCATGTACGAGCTACAATTGCAACAACTCCTTAGCACTTTCACCTCACAGCTGACGAAGATAATAAAGATGATCGGTGAAGGTCGTCGACGTTACGATGCTAGCAAGAAATTCAAATATATCTTCGCAGATGATGCACCACAACAGTCGGGGCGCTTTGGGGATTGCGGTGTGTGGGTATGTTGTAACCTATCCACATTCATTGACGATACGATACCAACAGTTGCACCAGATGCGACTGAAGTTGTGGCTATGAGTTGGTGGCACCATATGGTGAAGACCTTATACTCGTTGGCAGTATCCGGGTAGATTAGTAGGTTGTTTTTTGCTTTTTATTATGTAGTCCGTAACATTATTCTTTTTTTGTTAAACGTAGGACTAAACGAGTAAACCATGTATGTAATAAAACTTACATATATATATATATATATATATATATATATATATATATTATTGCTTTCTTAGATTTTTCATGTCGAGAGATAGAAAACAAAATTATAGAGGTGAAACAAACTTACAAACTGATAGAGTTCGAAAACAACCGGTACAAGTTTTTATGATGTATTTGAATTTTTTAATCTATCGTTTTTTGTTTGCAGTGTCAAGTAACTGTTCAATGTGTATTTGGAGTGCCGATTACATGTTGTATTAATTATATTAAAGCGTCATCTAATTATGATGTACATTGCCTTTGAACATGTAATGGGTTTGTAAGTGCAAAAGTTTTTCACGAAGGTGGGACGAATCTATAAAGCTTTTTTCAATAAGAATCTTTCAGGAGAATCTTGCAGGCCTTTGCAGGGGAATCAGACAGCCTTTTTCAGACATTTTCCACGTTTTCATACTTTTCAATGCGAACCGACATCCACATTTCGCTATAAATACCCCACGCTAGATTAGTCGTAAAACACATATACGGGAACATAGTATCATTAACGTCTTCTTACATGGCATCCCCAAATTTTCATGTCTGGTGTTTTAGGTGTTTATCTAGATCGCTTTCGGCCACTGCCAAACAGTTATATGGTTAGTATGTATGTTTCTTTGGGTTTTGCTTGTGTCAACTCTTGTATAAGGCAAACTTTGTTAATGTTCATGAACAGATGCACATCCACAATTGTTCACCATGAAAGTCCACCATCAAGGGTACTTCACGGAACCACCTACAAGACATTACTTCTGTGGTCTAGAAATTTATGTTGACATATTAGATGTGGACGATCTTTCCATGCAATTGCTTGAACAGATCATGAAAGAGTTGGACTATGATGAACCAAAATATTATAGGTTGTATTTTAAAAGGCCGAATGCAGACTTCTTGACTGGACTGGTTGTAACACCCCTAAATTTGAAAATAGCAGATAATTTAAAACTTCTAAAAATCTCTTAAGTTTAACACTTGGAATAACAAATATCTAAAGTTACAAGGTCAATAAACACCATAACATGTATCAGAGTTCAAACAGAACTATCTAGTCCCACAATTGGGAACAAAGTCTAACATGTGCTACTAAAACCACCGAATCTGCTATCTTCTCAAAACCGGATGGCGTCACTAAGCCATCCTTCTGGAACTTCTACCAAGCTCTAAACGCCTCTCAGATCCATCTAAGACCTGATATACATGTCGATAAGAAAAAATGTTAGGCTTAACGCCTAGTGAGTTAAAGCAATTTTCATCATATAATCATGAAACGTTTAAAAAGAATACTTTATACTAAAAATGACCGTCCCTGAAATATTAGTTACAAAAAGGCTTTGTTCCCAAACCATAATATTCTCAATACCAAACATCCCTTTTTAAATAATGTTCACCATTCAATTTCCCCAAACGCACCCACGAGTTATTTCTTCAAAATGTTATTTATATAAATAAGATGGCACGTTTTTAACATCGAAGGTGCGGGTAAGGGAATACCCGAAAAGAACACCTTTCGGTGACGGGGGAGACCCGATTCCATAGAATGTGGTGGAACACATAGTTAAACCACTTATCAACGTTTACGAGATTCACTTCGGGTCATGGATCCCCGTATGTGGCTCATCTGAGCAACCACCGCAAGATGCCCAATTGACCCTAATGTCTACTTGACCTCTAGATGAGTGTCACCACAAAAGTTACAAGTCTCCGTATCCGGCTCACCATGGGCACCACTGCAAGACTTAGCTCCGTATACGGATCTCCAAGAGCACCACCGCAATCTTACATAAAAAATATGACTTGGGGACCACTCACTAGACTCAAACATGGACATCAAAGAAACCCCATAATGAACATAACGACTCATATGCCTACGGATCCGATGCATTACAGTCTAAAACATTACATGACCCAAATGAATGACTACGCACTCACACATGTAATAATCAACAATTATGCAATAATTGCATTTTTCATATAAACTCCACATTGAGCTATTTAAACCGGACGACATCCCAAAACTCATTTAAGTAATAAACAAGCCATAAGGCATCATAAGACGTTGGCAAAATAATAAACCCATTATGGCTACATGAGCCAAAGTCCAAGTTTTCCAAAAATGACATTTTCCAAAGTATGATTGGCCAAAGGTCCAAATCTTAAGGTTTACAATTAACCAATATTTATAAGGTCAAGAATGACCGTTCCCAATAACCCAAGTAAAAGCCACTAAGTTCCAACATTCAAAACTCATTAGTTTGGTAAAGTCACCAAATAAACCGTAACCAAATAATTACCCATAAGTTTCCAACTCTTAAAATTAACCCATCAAAAACCCATTTGTAACCCAAATTGCACATTTAGAAAGCAGCGAAATATGTTATTCAAATCCTTCAAAAATCCCATAAAATGCTTACTAATGGATCAACATCCACTTTGGTGGCCAAAACGCCCAAAGTCACTTTTAAATTATTTATAAACATTTTACAACCAAATATGCTCAAGAATCCCAAAACCATCAAAACCCATTGAATATAAAGTGAGCACATAATTGTACGTTTAAAACCCAAAACATTTATATTTTGACATGTATATAGTTTTGTAAAGCAACTAGAACTCGTCTTGCTAGATTTAGACTAAATCTAGGTTTTACCCACAAAGCTTGAGTCTCTTAGATGAGATATTGATTCCTTCCACTAGCTCCAAGTTTTTCCACCACAACCTTAGCTACAAACATTTATAGATTAAACCAAGACCCAAAAATGAAAAAGGAACGATAGACATAAAACCCTAATTTCTTAGATGAAGAGAGGGAAGGCTACCTTACCCACAAATTTGAATCCACCAACAAAATGCTTCTAGGTCACAATATGACCTCAATCTTCAATCCTCCAAAAGAATGGAAGGGAGTTGGGTGAAACCCTAGAAATTTAGGGAGATGAGGAAGAAAACTTAAATCATGAACTCACGCCTGAAAACCTTGCAATAAATATCCCAAACACAAAACTTGAGACCTAGAAGATGAATCAACTAACCTTAGATGAAGATTTGATGAAGGAGAAGGTTTGGAAGAGTGGAAATCGTCCCTAGTCTCCCAAAATCGCCTCCAAAACGAGTGGTAGAAGAAAATGGTTTAAAATAGGTCAAAAACGCGTTTTATACAACCAACACACCAAGGCGATTATGCTCGGCGATTATGCCCTATGGCAATGTCACGGGCAATGTCGCTGAACCACCCCCACTCTCGGTATAGTCCAAGCGACTGTGACAGGTGATTGTGCCCTTGTCACAGTCGTGAGTCACTCTCGTGCCCCACGTACCGCAACCTTCCTCCCCCACGTGACCTTGCCTCGCGATAGTGACACATGTCACAGTTGCAGGCATTGTCGCCTAAGCTGTGCAGGACCCCCGAAGCTTCCTTTTTCGTGCCCGAAAACTCTCGCTACGCATAGGGTCCTAGATAACTGTCTTTTAGACTATAGAATACCTTAAACGTACATATTTCACAACAAATCAAAGAATCCAAAATTCTATAATCCTTATTTGAAAATTTCGGGTGTTACACTGGTAGAATTGTCTACCGATGAAGATGTAGCCAAAATACTATGTTGACGACCATACCGTGATTGAAGTGTACAACGAGAAAGTGGAGCTTAGCACTTCTAGACTCGTCTCGCCAAAGCATATAAGAAGTCGACGGGGATTGTCAAAAGCCCAAGCATCTTGTAGCTGTAGCTTGACATTTGAATAATTTTGTACTGATTAGTATGTGTTTGTTATGAAATAATCTTGTATAACACCTAAGTTGGTATGAGTTGTTATTTTTAATATGAATCACCTTCAAACGATTATTGCAGTAATTATCAGACTACTTTTCAGACGACATAAAGACCTTCTCAAACCCAAAATCCTTTATTCATGAGCAAACTACAAAATGAAACATCAACAAAGAAACTCCAGGTACGAAACAATAACATAGAAACTAGAAAGTACAAAACAACAACATAGAAACAACAAAGAACGAAACCAACACCCCTAGCACCACCAAAGGAGAAAGAGCCTTACATTGATCAATCCAATTTTGCTTCTCGGTTACCTTCGCTTGAAGAACTGCGAAGTCTTGTACAATCTTGTGGACTTCTAAGTTTTCTCGACGAATACGGGACTCCTTATCTTTTATTTCCCTCTTCAACTATTTTATCGCCTTTTCTTCCTCGTCGATCCTTTTCAGGTGTGTCCATCCTTCTTGGCCATCATTTCCTTCCACTCTTCAGTGAGTTGTTCGATCTCCGCTTCACTTTTTTCTATCGCTTTTTTCAGTCTCGAGGGCATTGTTTGTGAAGATGGTGGGTTTGAAGATGATGCATTTCCAACCATTTGTTTGGTTAAAGACAAGACTATTATGATATCAAAATGTTGTATGGATGTTGTGACTTTTACAGTTTGTATTAACATGGGTATTTATAGCCACAAGGAGCAATTGGCTCAACATAAACCTTCAGCTTTTCAAGAGAATCTTGCAGAACATTGCAGGGGAATCTGGCAGCCTTTTCAGGCGAATTTGGAAGGCCTTTTTCATACTACTTTGCAGGGGAATCTAGCAACCTTTTTCAGGCGAATCTTGCAGAACTTTGCAGACGAGTCTGGCAGGAACTTTTTAGACGAGTCTGGCAGGAACTTTTCAGACGAATCTTTTGACCACATCCGTGATCACGAACCTATCTTGGCACCGACTATAAGTAGATGGTCTGGTGAAGTAGTAATTCACACTTTGCTCTCTATCCTTTCTACACTCTACACCGTTTACAAACATTCTCTACCTTTTCGTAACACTATGGCTAGAGGTTCACGCTCTAAGGGGAAAAGGTCAGCGAATAGGGCTAACACTTCACGCTCTGACGACAACCAACCATTGAATGATGGAGCTTTCCGGAGTGACTGGAAGGTATCACAAACAACAGAGGAGTGGGCATAGTTTGGGACAACTGCGGTCGATTACCTAATTACGGATCAGGAGAGAGAGCAATATAACGATACATGTAAGTCATACTACCATAATCATGACTTCAATGAACCACCAACGTATCAATCTAACCAGCGGGAGGGTCTTCCAATATCTCAAATAATGTCTGCCAGGTTGAAAAAATCCTGTGATGAGGCGAACATGGATATTGAAAAGATAAAACGGACATGGCAACGCAACAAGGAAATTAAGGAAGAAAAAGAGGAATGTCTAGCGGAGAAGAAGCAGTTCCTGACACAAATGAAGCGCGAGCTTAGGGACCTGCAATGAGAGATTGATGAAATAGAAGATGAAGTAACTGAAATCAAAGAAAGCTACACCGGCATGGAGAAGATGATCAGGGAAAAGTTTGACTGGATCATCAAAATCCAGGAAATCTACCCGTAGTATATTTGTCCAAGGGTGGTTGTTGTTTGGATGCACTGTATCTGTTTCTATGTTTTCAATAAAATGATGCTTTAATGTTTACTTTATTTTACACACAAGAACACTTAACAAGCACGATAAAGTAGATAAAAATCAACATTGAACATAAAAACAAGAGCACTTAGCATACAATTATTTAGTCGTTAAAATCATGGGAAGTCAATGTTCAGATCAATGCTATCATGTCTTAGTGTTCCATGTGGTTCTAGCTCCGGTGGGCCCTGGGAGCGACTTCTTTGGCTACCTGAACCTCTACTCCTAGGCACGGTTGAAGGGGCAGGAGTTGGACATTCTCCACGAGTATGTTTTACTGCTCCACACCTAGTACATGTTCTCTATATCGGACCTTCACCACGATATGGACGTCGATCCTTCTTTCTTGGTCTCCCGGCACGTCTCTTGGTTATTAATGGTGGATAGCATGGCGGAAGGGGGACGTGTGGAGACACCCATGATTGAGGGGGTACATCCGGATTGATTACCTCCCGATATGTTGATCGGTAAGTATCGGACGTACAGTAACTTATAGCCAAATCGCTGCAATCTCTACGACCCATAGACCTTGCAGCAGCGATGGCATGACCGCACGGTAACCCAGAATATTGCCATTGCAGACATGAACAAACATGGTTGACCATATCGACAATCGCGTGATGACGGGTATCCCGAACCTAGAACTTATCATATCCAATGCCGCTTACCCTCCATGTCGCATACTTTCTCGCCCTTCTGAAAATTATCTTCTCCGCCACTGGTGTGAGAAGATTACGCATTTCATCTACAAATATGTGTTAATTGTGTTACGATTTATAAAGAACAAGAAAAAAGCAACAAACATATAAGTTCAAGATTTCATAGTTTATCAACCTCCCTTTTGCCGTCGAAGTAGGTACCACTCTTGTTGAAACGATCGAAAGTACTCCATAAGTCCGACAATCGGTAATCTACGAGCAAAATGGGAGAGTGCATTCACCGACTCTACACTATTGGAGGTCATTATGTGTAACACCCTCAAATCAGGAAATAACAACTAATTTAAAATTTTCTAAATACATCGATAAATGATTCATCTACAATCACAATTAAAGATTTAACCTCGATACACACATTCCATTCCATACTTACAGACTATAACAAGGACGGGTGCTACTAAAACCCAATAACAGACACTATCTCCAAACTGCGGAAAACTTCACCAACTACTTACACTTGTGTAAGGCTAAGGCTCAACTCTTCATAGTACTGCTAGAACCAACACCCCCAACTGAAACCTGATGCACATGTCGACAAATAAAAAGGGTTAGGCTTAACGCCTAGTGAGCTCAAGAGTTTTCAACATTTATAAATGAATCATTAAAGAGGAATGATGTAATTAAAATCATAATCTTTCAAAATGATATGCTCCAATCATAAAAACGACTCGTTTACTAATAATTATGCATTTTAAACGAAAGAGACACCAATATAATCGTTGACCAAACCCAAACTGTTTTAAAGACTAAAATCCCAATATAAAACGTTCTTTCGTAAA
Source organism: Arctium minus (assembly GCA_954870635.1). NCBI lineage: Eukaryota > Viridiplantae > Streptophyta > Magnoliopsida > Asterales > Asteraceae > Arctium > Arctium minus. The sequence goes on from OX941084.1 coordinate 53,131,014, forward strand.
CTTAGATTTAACTCAAAACTTGCTCAAAATGAGAATAGAGAGAATTCCCAATTTTATAAAACGCGGGTAGAAATGTTATATCTCGAAATACCCAACACGGGTGGAACATGATACACAACTCATAAACCATAGATGAAAATCTATATAAATAAATATTGCCGTGAACACGGACATTAGACCCAAAACTCCCACGACCATAAATTGGACGAAATCAAATACCGAAACGTGGAAATGACGCATTCCATTCAAACCTTAATATACGTGGGGAAAACCCAATATTAAGGCCATCATGTACCGTCGACTACACAAAAACCAAGGTTGATAAGATACGACATTGACATTTAAAAATACCACGAATCGACGACGGAAAACCCGTATACATTGAGAATAGAGGAACACGCGAGTAGGCCGCCCATACAACTTCCTCGCATGTCATCTAAACGTTTCCATCTTGGGTGGCGAGAACACGTGAATGGGACCACCCGTGATGTTATTGGATTTCACCACATATCCCGGTCTTAGTTCCCATGCCATACCAGACATCACAACCTCAGGCCGTTTATTGCCTCTAGCCATACTCCGTCGAGTTCCACCCCAAGGAGTTACGGACACGGATGCCTATCCAATCTAGACGAGTTTCAACTCGGAGGCTCGTGCCACCTATTGCCTACTCGCTAGCGAACCCAATCGGTCAACGGTCATAACCAACCTTACCCGCTTTCCCAATACAGACAGACTTACGTGCCTATGGATCCATTACAACATTGTTAACATTACATGACTCCAAATGAAAGACCAACGCTCTCAAAACATGTAACTCTCAAATGCCACGCAAATGCGCCATCATACTCAAAACCCCATAACGGTTATTATTCCGAACAAATGTCCTCAAGACTCAATTTAGCTAAAACCGAGCCAAAGGCCCAACAATTTACGTAACTACCCAATGAAAGCAGTAGAGACATCGAAATACGTTTGACCAACAATTATGCAAACACCACGACCAAAAAGGTAATTAACCCAAAACTTCTCATTGGTTGAAACAAAATGTTTTCCAAATGAACTCTTTCTCTTCGTGTTACCAAAACGACCCATAGTTCAATGATATGCATTTTCCAACGGTTTATAAAATCGTATGCACCAAATGGACAATTACATGAAATGACCCTCATTTATATATTACATCGTCCAAGAAATATATCAGAATGATTTATTTATCAAAATGCCCAAAAATCACAAAGACGTGTGTTATATAAGTTCATAAAGTTAAATATATCCCATTAACCAAAACTTATCAGCAGTTAACAAATTTTATGTAAAGCACAAAACACTTTAAAATAACCATTTTTACATGTACACTGTTTTCACAAATCAACTTGAACTCACCTTGCTAGATTTAGGCTAAATCTAGATTTTACCCCACTCTGAGCTCCTTTGAAGAAACTTGGATCTTCAAGGTCCAAAACTTCCATAGACCTAGATACACAATTTCCACCCATAAACAAACACATTTAACCATTTAGAATCGATCCCCAAACACTTTACATCAAAATCTCCATTTTGGTCAAAACCCTAATTTTGACCTAAATTTCTCCAAAATCTTCCAAACCGAAATTGAAGTAATAAAACACTAGGATATCATCAATGAAGAATATATGTCACCTAACAAGGTTTAGAAATGGAGAGGATAAAATTACCACTTAGGTTTTGAGCAAAACCTAATAAACCCCAAAAATCTCAAGTATTGGAGGTGGGAACATAATCTTGCATCCAGAGGTGAAGTCATTATCATTATATGGAAGGGAAACACTTTGATCTTCATGGAAAAGCCTCAAAACCGGCTAGGGTTCAAAAGGGGGAGAGAGTGGAAAGGGGTTAGAAGTGAGAAATGAGGAGAATGGGTGAAAATTCGGACTTAAACAACCTCTCAGTCCCCGCAGGCGACATTGCCATGCGACAATGACCATGTCAAAGTCGCATGGCATAGTCGCATAGACTGTACCGAGCGTTCCCCTCTTCCTGCGACATTACCAGGTGACAATGACACTGTCGTAGTCGCTTGGCATAATCGTCGGGCCTGTTCCGAGCCCCGAAACCCGACTTTTCCAATACCAAGTCCCTCTACACTCTTAGGGACATTTCATAAAGGTTTCCCAACAAAATCCCGTCATTTACCAGTCATAAAAACATTCGGGTGACCGTTATTTACCGAAAATTACGGGTGTTACATTATGTTATACCGTTGTGCAGGAAAATGGGCCCTTGACCACCTCTCCTTACCAGCATCGTCCATAACTTGTGCTCCACGATCTACTTTAACTCGTAGTGTATTCATGTAAAGGTCAAACTCCCTAACTGTATACGCTTTGCATGCCTTCCAGTAGGTCGTGCGGTTTGTTGTAATACGCTTATCCGTGCTTTTTACGTTCATCTCCAAATGTCGAAAACATAGGGCGTGAGGGGCCGTTGGGTACACGGTAGAAAATGCGGCGCATATGGAAGGAGCCCTATCGGACATAAACACCAAACCTTCCGGGTCTCCAATACATTCTCTCAACATGGACAGAAACCAACCCCACTCTTCCCCTGTCTCGGACTTGCCTACTCCGAAAGCCAAGAGCACAATGGTGTTATTTCCGTCCATGGCAACCACCAAGAACATCATACCCAGGTAAAGTCCCTTTAAATGGGCAACGTATATTACAAGGACACGACGCATATTTGTCAAAAATGTGCGGATATGCAGAAACGTAGGTGGTTTCCCTTTGTAAATGTTATAATTTATAATATGTAAAGATACGACGTATTAATATACGTACCGCACATCCAAGAGCAGTGAAACACATCTCAAAATGTCCGTTTGAATCTGTCCTTATTCTAGTGCGTGTACCCGGATTTTGCAGCTCCAAATTATATAAATACGTAGGGAGCATTCGTACGACTCCTCGAGAGTGCCTATCACCATTAGTAGTTCCCTACAGCACGCACACCATCCTTGGTGGTAACCAATTGTGATCCCGTACTGCAGGTTTATATCGTTGGCGATGTCCTTTGGCCGAAATGCCATGCTAGCATCAATAAATTTGCCTTTCAGTATGTGGCCCAAAGTCCTTTTATTGGCCTGTCGGTGGTTGGGATTCAGTTACGTCCCCGAACAAGTGTGTACGTCATGCAACATTCTAACGACAAACAACCCTCCTTTAGGGCCCACGGACTTCGCCTTCATACGCCATTTACAATTTTGTTTCTCACATACAGCCTCATATCTGCTTTTGTCGGATTTCTTTGTTCTAAACACGAAAACTCTCTTCCAAGAACTTAATTCCGAGCTGTATGGTCATTTTCTCTTCTGTATCAAATAGCTGACCTTCATGTATCCTTGTATTGCGATTATAAGGTGCGGGTTGGTAGGCTGGTATATAGGTCTCCAGGTTTGGAAGGGAAGGAGACATATCAAAATAATCGTTTAACTCACCCAATGATTTACTGCTAGGGGTATATGTTTCTACTTCTTTGTCCTCATCATTATCGGTATCTGATTTGTCCATATCAGATATACTCATTGTAAAAACATGGGTTTCGTCATCAGCAACTCCAACAAACCGTCTTTATTGGTCTTCTTCTTCTTCTAGTTGCGTCTCCGGAACAAAATCGGGATAAGAGTCGTTAAAACGATATGTATGATCCGAATAAAATGTTGGGTCATAGGACGCCTGAAACTGAGAATCAGGCTCCAGTTGACTACCACCGACATGGGTTTCGTCATCACCTTCGTCATCACCTCCGTCATAATCTTCGTCATCACCTTCGTCACACATCGATGGTGCGGCATACACAAAAAGTGCTGGAAGTATTTCTGACTGGGCTACAAATTGCATAAAACCACATATTTCTCGATCGTTGGTTAGCTCCACCATTGAGCCATCATCATTCCTGAATACCAACTTGCAAACAATAGAACCTTCGATTCCACATTTTTGCATGGCGTAAGCAATAAATTTTTTATGTGAAATGATTACTGGCATTTTTACACCATGCTTTGATTTATAAACAAAATCTTATCCATTGTTGTTTTGCACCCATTCACCATCGCAACATAAATAAAGCTTAGCTTTTTCAACGGCTGAACTCATTTTTTCAGTAGTATCTTAGGAAGAAGAAATTCAACTGATAAAGAAAGAAAGCAAGAAAGAACAATGGAATGGATGTGATGAACGAATTTGACTTACATCTTACTGCTCTTTATAGACGAAATTGGATGGAGAAGATGAATGTGAACCACAAATTCAATGACAATAGGACAATGATTGTGTGACAATCAGACCAAAGTGTGGAAAAAACAGTAAAACCATGCCAAAAAAAACATGAAAAACTCCTAACACATGAAATCATGGGCTAAAATCACGAACCCAGGAAGAAAATCGCGAACCCTAAACCCCTGAATTATAATTTTTTATTAACCCCGCGATCGAGGGTCAAAATCGCGGACATATTGGGTATTTGAGCAATTTGGTAGAGGGTTTGGGCATTTAGGTAACTGGGTTTTGAACTATGGGCATTTTAATTAAATTCCTTTTCCATTATATTATTTAAAAAGATTTTTATAATTTAGACCTTTATTAATGATCATTTTTTATTCAACTAGAAGTGTAGTCGTGCAATGCAGCGTGATACATCAAGATTTTTATGTTTTATTTTATTTTTTGTTTTTGTCGATTTACAGTACGATTTTGGATGGTTTTGAGAGAGTGATAATGATTTTTTTTTATAAACTTGTTTAATTTAGGCTTAATAATATTATGCTTTTTATTAAAAAAATTAATTATTTTGTTAGAATTCAGTGATTATCTTATATATTTTAAATTTTTTTTATATTTAAATTGAGATGTATATCCTGTTTTGATTATGTTTATCAGTTAGTTATAAATTCAAATATATAGCTTTAGAAATTTGTACTCATGCATTATAACTTGTAATCTTGAATTTTAAGTAATGTGTATCAATAAACAATACTTAATACATAAAAAATTGTTATTAAGAGCTTTTTCGATAGTTTAATAATAATGTAATTTATTTTAAGTTTAATAATATAATGTTTTTTTTATAAAATAAACATTAAATATTATGTTAGATTTTCTTAATTATATTTTAGATTTTTTATATTTAAAATTTGATTTTTATCCTGTATTTAATTATGCGGGGAATGATTTTAGGGAAATTGAAGTAGAGAGTGATTTTAGGGGAGTTAAAGTGGTTAGAGATAATGATTGAAAGTTAATAAATAACATTAAATGTAGTACATAAAGCTTTAATTATTGTTTTTAAGAGATTTTAAGTAATTAACATTAAACAACGGTACGTTAAACTTTATCAATTATTTTGAAGAGTTATTTATAAATGTTTTATAATATAGTATAGATATATTTTTTATTTTTAGATGAAAAAAAAGAAAAAAAATCCTTGTTGCACGAAATAGTGATGGCCAAAAATTGGGCTCGGGCCAAGCCGGGCCGGGCCAAAACGGGCTTCGGGCCGGGCCGGGCTGGGCTTCACCCAAAAATGTTCGACCCGTTTAAGGTGGGAATAAACCGGTTATATAAAAACTGGGCCGGGCCGGGCCCAAACCGGGCCGTGATCGGGCCGATGATTTTCTAGTATTTTTTTAAAATAATTTGTTTATATAATGGATCACTAAAATACACTTTAAAAATACGTTTTATTTATAATAAATTACTAAAATACACTTTAAAAATACGTTTTATTTATAATAAATCACTAAAATACACTTTAAAAATACGTTTTATATATAATTTTAAGTTACAAACTTACAATACAAGTATTTATAGGGGTTTGGGGGGTAAAAAAATACAAAAAACGTATATAAATGGTAACATAGAGTCTTTTTTTTTGAAAAGTACGAATCGGGCCAGGCCGGGCCATGAACCGGGCTCCGGCTGAGCCGGGCCGGGGCGCCAAAAACTCTAAAAACTTGAACCGGTCCATGATTTCGGGCTTCAAACTGGTTTGGCATCGGGCCGGGCCGGGTTTTAAGGCGGTTCGGGCTCGGTTAACTGGTAGGGCCGGGTTGGGCCGGGCCGAGATGGCCATCACTAGACGAAACAAGGAGTCGAGAACTTCGGTCCCCAGCTTTTCTTGCGAGGTCTCAGGCCGGTTAGGGCTTCATTCAAGCGTAGTTTTTTGCTTCATTTCAATGGCGTCCCTTACCTCTGTAATGATCTTCAAAATTGCTCCTATATTTGAGCTTCAGATCAGAGCCTGAAATTCAAAGCTCATCAACCTTTCGACTTGCAATCCTCCGCAATTAATCCGTCAGGTGAATAAGCAAAAAACACCTCAATTTTCAGCTCCTGTCTACTCCATCTACTTTAATAAGTGTTATCAACTTAATCTCTTGCTCTGTGGATCTTAATTACTTGTATACTTGCTTTATTTTGATCTTCTGTTTAATATAATTAGATCTGCATAGTCGGTACTTGCTTGATTCCATTAAGAATCAATTGAAGGTGATAAGTCTGTTTTAATCGTTTGAATTTCGGAGCACACAATTAAATTGGTATGATGCGAAGTTGAGAAGAGGTGGGAGGTGAAGGAATTGGATTTGTATTTGGATTTAGAACTGGAATTGGGTTCGATTACATAATTTCGTTCTGTTACTATTATTTACTGGATATTGGAGATCAAATAGTTAGGTTGCACGTTAGCTGCCTCTCTCAGGTTCGAATCTCTTTACCAGTTATAGATTTAGAATCAAAATTTTAAAGATCTGAAGAAACAGTCTTAAATCTTGATTTTGTGGGAGGTAGAAGAAAGGGCAATTATGGTAAAGCTGTATGAAAATCCTAAATGAAGTGCTATGAAATGAAAATGAGTTGAAGTTAAAGAGAATTCTTCCACACTTTGATTGTTTGTTTTTGATATGCTTGATAGCATCATAATCTTGTGTGGAATCCCCTATAACCTGGATGCATTTGAGAATTTCTATTCAAAGCTTCGAGAGTTTGCTTTATCAAATCATTATGTGCCTGCTATTATAGGAAAAATGTAAAATGAATTCAGCTTCATCGCCTTGAATTTGAAACATAGAATGCAAATTTCGCTTCACGAAATTGTGATGAATGAGGATCATTCTATATTTAGGGGTTCTTCGTGGAATAGGCTTAACAGATTCAATTTCTTATCTCTTCAGTTTATCAATATGGTTATCATGTCATGTAACTACAAAATAGTTTGATTGGTGATGTTATCTTGGACAATAGATGTAAAATGTAATCAAAGAACCATTGTATCATCTTTGTCAAATGCATAATTTGATAAAAAAAAGTATGTGTTTGGATTTGCACAAACTGGGGGTCTTCACGGAAACAACCACTCTGTCCTTTGGGGCAAAGGTCAGGTCTGCTTAAATCCCACCCCCCATCCTGCTCTCCAGTGGGATTTGTTGGGATGGTTTGGTTTAATGTGTTTGAATTTGATAGATTGTGTAGCAAAGATGGATGAAGAGATGATTACGCTGCATAATGTGATGCCCGTGAAGCTTGCTATAAAAAGGGAAATGGAGTATCGAAGTAAAATGGAGGTCTTAAGAAACCGGCGGTTTAATAACTTAAATCCTTTGCTACCTTCCCAGGTGAGATCCCATTCAAATGTCATTATAACATGAACTAGTCTTCAAACCATTAGCATTAAGTAATTATACGGGCCATTTTACTCAACTTGGTAGTCTAGTCTTATGAAAGCATTTTCATTCGTCTTGTGGGTTCGATGTTTGTTGCTCCATGCATCAGACTTCATGATCACATCTTTATTATTTGCAACATCATGTAAAAGAGACTGTACAATGAGGATTGGAAATGGAGTGTTCTGAGCCTATTGACCCATGATATTGATTTTTAAAGAGGATTTAATGTAGTATCACAAAAACAGCCTCTCTATTCCTCAGGATAGAGGTAAGATCAGTGTACATTCTACCCTTCCCGGACCATAGTCCATGTTGGATTCGCTGGGGGTTCGTTTGGTTTGGTACTCCATCCATCCCGAAATAAATGCCCACAATGAAAAAGATGTTGTTTTAGAAATGTGTAATTATTACAATTTTCGATTAACTAAATGACTATTTTACCCATAATAATAGAGGCGGTAATGAATTTCTTCATCTCGTAATTGAGGAGGGTAGAATTGGAAGGTAAACACTTACTTTTCAAAGTGGACACTTATTTTAGGAGAAACTAAAATAGAATTGTAGACTCTTATTTTTAGACGGAGGGAGTATATTTAACGTAGTATCATTTGAATGGTTTAGTTTTGATTTAATCGACTCTACACTAGCCTAGGGGTGTTTGCGATGCAATTTGGTGCGGTTTGGGGCTAAACCGCAAACCGCACTGCATATATGGTTTGAGCATTTTCCCAAACCTCAAACCGCACAACATAAACCTCAAACCGCGCCGCAAAATGCGGTGCGGTGCGATACGATACGGTTTATGCGGTTTGTTCCTATCGCACTTTATGCCTACAATCCAAAATTATAAGTTTAAAAATACAATATAAAATCAACGATAAAGTGATAGTAAACCAAAAAAATAAAGAGTTTCAATACGTCCGATGTCCAAATACATATTGCATGTATTGCATAATTAAGAATAGTCTAGACTCTAGAAGTAAAAAAATAAACTTCAAACTAAATTAGACGTGTGGGTTGTAACATATCCAACTTTTATTTTATCTCGCTCCTTAAGGCCCGACTCTCAATTGGCCAATTGTTTATTCAAGTCCAAAAATATTACATAAAATTATAAATAATTAAATACTAAATTATTCTATATATATATATGTTATACATAAAACTACAAAATAAAAAAATATACAAAATATGCGGTGTGGTGCGGTTTGAACTGTGGTTTGATAACTCAAAACCGCACAACATAGTGCGGTTTGGTAAAAATGCAAATCGCAAACTGCACAGCGGAAGTTCTAAACCGCGCTTTGCAGTGCGGTGTGGGCGGTTTGCGGTTTGGATGAACACCCCTACGCTAGCCTATACGAGCAGAAACTATACAAGCCAACCTAAGGTTTGAGCTTTTGGCTAGCCAAGCACAAGCCTGAGCCACAAACAAGACCAACCCTAACCAGCTCCCAGATCCGCTCAAATGCACCTCAAGTTGCACACCAGAAATTCATTACTCCTCTATTATTAAGGGTAAAATTGTCATTTAGTTAATTAAAAACTGTAATAATTACACGTTTGTAGAACTTGATGACATTTCCATTGTGGCTATTTATTTTTGGGAATTTGGGACGGAGGGAGTACCAAAATAAACTATCCGAGTGAAATGATCTGGGAAGGGTGGAAAGGGTGGAAAGGGTAGAATGTATGCCGACCTTACCTTTATTCTGAGGGGTAGAGAGGTTGTTTTCTTGATACAACATTAAATCTTCTTTAAAAACAAGTGTTCATTTTTCTATTTTTAGTTTCTCCCAAAATAAGCTCCACTTTCGAAAGTAAGTGCATACTTTCCAATTATACCCTTAATTATGAGATGGAAAAATTCATTACTTCTCTATTATTAAGGGTAAATTGTCATTTATCTAATTAAAGCATGACACATCTCTAAGACTTTGTGCCTTTTTCATCGTGGAGATTTATTTTTGGACGGAGGGAGTAACAGGATTCCCCTGCAACTGTAACGGAAATGCAGTTTTGTTGGCAAATCTTCCCATCGTTTGATCCTTCCTTCTCTTTTATGTGCTTCACATTTATATAAGACGGTCACAACGACCCATAACTACATATACATATACGTGTAGGCGCATCCTGCAAATCAAGCAACATTAAAGCGAAAAGAGCCTTCTTCTAGTGGTACAGCGCTAGAAAGACGCTCAACCGGCCTCATTTGCAAGATCTGTCAAATAACCTTTGGCACCGTTCTTCATCTGAAACAACATTCCGAGACCATAAGACACAAAGGCAACATTTTGCAGTTAAAAAAACGGGGCCAAAATGTTAGCACGCCGTTTTTATGCGAGCTTTGTAACTCATCTTGCTCTAGCGGCATTGTGATGGAAGATCATCTTAAGGGTACAAAGCATGCTACCATCCTGCAAGAATTCGAGAACGCAAAAAGGGCGAGAGCAATGGAAGAGGCGTTTGCTGCAAAACTGTATTGAACGATCGGTGCATCGATTGTTACGAGAGCGCAATAAAATTCCATCCGTTCGTAGTCGGTAACTTATGATATACGGAAGAAAAACGTTTGGTGTGTTTACGAAGAGTCTTAAGTTAATGTTGTGATTTTATATGTTGTTTTAATGTGTAGTCGAATGTTTGACAATTAGAATAGCATTGATCATGTATAACTTACAGGCTGATTGGCAGTTGCTGAATGATTAAGTGGTCTGAATGATATAGTGTAAAATGAAATATGGTTGTTTGTTAATTGTTTATAATGAAATCAGGGCTCTTAATGGTTAAGGAGGGCCATGATACAAAATTATTAAGAGGATTTTGGAACTATTAAGTGACAATTTTTTTTTTGTCAAACAAGATTTACCTCTTAGCGATTTAGAGGTTGCCTCTTAATGGAACCATTAAGAGGTAAACAAACAACCCCTTATTTGTATTTTACCCTTTAATGTTTGTCATATACATGGCACGTAACTTTCTTTTTACAACGGGTGTTTGGATCACGCAACTCGACTAATCTCGTGGATCCCAGTTAGCTATATAGGCTCGATGATCTTTACCCAAAATCTTTAACCATTTAATATGATTATATATATAATCAGGTGATACATACGAACAAAAAATACAGTATTTTTAAAAACAATAAATTTGTTACTAACAAAAATAATTACCGTAGTAAATAAAACTTAAAAGTTTATTAAAAAATTATTATATGGATTCCTTTTTTGGCTATATTTTGGGTCGATTAATAATTAAATATTTAAGTTATTAAAAATTGATAACTGGTTTTTTTCAAAAAGTTATTCTTAAAACTTTAAAATTGATGGGTTTCCAGTTTTTCACTTGATGATTCTACATGATCGGATCAATATACATTATATTGACCTCAAATATAAACAAATTAATCCTAAAGTTTAAAGAGTTAACATCGAATATAAACAAAATAACCTACAGTTAATCCTAAATTAACAAATAAACCCTGAAGTCAAAAAATTAACTCCGAATTAATTTTAAACAAATAATCCTAAAATTGATGCTAAATTTTATTCGCATAATTCAAAAAGGATCAATGACAAATATCGATGCAAATATGTATTTAATAGAGATTAAATATTGCATTTATCATATATGCATAAAATTAACGTTAAAATGTGTTTTTTTATTTGTGTTAACATTAAAAATATAATTAATTTTAAAAATATTTAATATTAGGCTCGTTTGAAGGTATTTACGAGACTTTTCTAACGGTGTAATTTGTAAAAGAAAATACGTATTTTTAATGCATTTTGGCTAATAATTAAATAATTAATTAATATGATAATGGTATAAAATAAATTTTGAAAAGGGAGTAGAAATAATTAAAACCACTAAAGTCTTTTAATGGTTAAAAGAGTAACTAATTTCCAACCACCAAGTTTGGCATTGTGGTGGAACCATTTATTTATTACCCTTTTATTTAAACTCCCTAAAGCTTTTAATGATTACGGTTTCAACCCAAAAAATCATATGTTTTCACTTCAAAAAACTTATAGTTTCACACTTAAATACCTTAAATTTGTTTACACTTAAAACACTGTATTTTTATGGTTTTACAGACAACCATAACTCAAAGGGTAGGTCTGCTCTTGTTTGGTCTTCTATACTTTTTAAAAATTTGATTCTCAATTCAAAGTACTTCTACAACTTAGTTCCCAATTCATTCAAATATCAAAATCAAACTATTTTTTAAAAAAATTAAAAAAATCTAATTTTTCACATTTGAAATAAAAATTTTATTTATATTTTTAGATAAATAAACTTTAAACGTCTATTCGATTTTATATCAAGTTGTTTAAATAAGTATGATTTTAGTTTAATGGTTCCAATCTCTTTTGGGATGAATTCTTTTTAACCCGATGAACCCTATACATACATAGGCAGGGGTAGAACACAAGCTCTAAACCCGTAGGAGCCTGACCTAATATACGTAGGGGTATTATCTAAATGTGAGCTTTTTTTGCAACCGATAGTCTAGTACTTGTACAGAAGAATTCTTGTGTTACATACTCAAAAATGGTCATGTAAAGGTAAACCGTTTTTACCCTGACTATACACACCATTGTTGGATAAAATCAAACTATGACTTGTACCTCATGTGATGATAACTATTAGTTTATCTATATGTGAGATTTTTTTTTCAAGGTTTTTGGGTAATCGGAACACTAGATGTATGAGTAACAAAATCTACTTCTAATTGCCAAAAAAATCTACTTCTAATTTCTAAATGTCTAATGTCCATGTTCTCTCAAAAATTCAAACAAGTGAACAACCTAAAGTCCTAAAGTAGACATTTCATTGAGATGCATCAAACAAATTAAAATCCAATCAAAGTAACTTAATCAAACAATTTCAAATAAAGCTAAACCTAGCTAATCAATTAATCAAACAATTTCAATAAAGTTAAACCTAGCTTAGCTAATCAAACAATTTCAAACTCAAATAAGTAATGAGATTATGATTTATGAGCAACGACGCTTTAAAATTAAAAGTTGAATAAAGAGCAAAAAAACCTGTGATTTAGGGGCTATTGGAAAATTATTTGATGAAGATAAAGTTCAAATCATTGGAACTTTATTTGTATTTGGAGGATTTCTCCCCTGATTTGGTTGTTGCCCTTCCTCTTCCATTGAAAAAACTTGTGACCAAGTTCCAAGTCGATAAATCCCAACAAATTCCACTTTACAGAAACAGAATACAAATGATGAGATATTGAGATTAACAAATTATGACAGGAACCACTCACCGAGAGACTGAGAGAGGCAGAGGCTGAGATTTAACCCCTGGATTTCACGGGTTGCTTTGCTGAGTTCATTTGATGTTGGTCTGACTTATGAGTTATGAGAATCTAAGTCTCGTTTGTGGTTAGCTGCTTCTAGTCGCCAGTCGCCAGAGTGAGAGCGCTGCTTACGTTCATCAGGTTTGCATTCACCGATTGAAGTGCTATCGTTCATCAAGTTTAGGTTTGGGCTGTGTTGGACTTAAATTGAAGATTGAAGAGTGGGTTGGACTTTGAAGAGTGGGGGGGGGGGGGGGGAATTTTTTTATTTTTATTTTTTAACACTTAGAAAATACATGGCCGCTAATTAGGTCTTCAAAAAGCCCAGGGGCCAGGGCCCCTGGTAGCCCTAAGGGTGTTCCGCCCCTGTACATAGGGTTGGGTTCCGGTGAGAAGTTGAGTTAACGGTGAGAATAGTGAGAAGTTGTTATCAACCGTTGAATGAGAAATGAACGCACATTAGGATGAGATGCACCGAGATACACCAGATCAATTCCCTTCTAAGCCGCAATTCATGCAAGGACTTGAAATATTAAGAGATCAACGCTTCAGATCCACTTCTCACGCTTCTCACCGTTAACTCAACTTCTCACACGATTCTTCACCTACATACATATCTACATACGGTTGTTTCGATGAAAAGTTGAGGTTAACGTGAGAAGTGGTTATCGATCAACCGTTGGATGAGAAATGAATGCACATTAGGATGAGAGAGACCAAAATAAGATGCACCGCAACAATTATATTCTAAGCCGTAATTCATGGAAAACATTTGATTAAAAGTGATCAACGATTCAAATTCATTTTCTCACACTTTTCACATTAACCTCAACTTCTCACACGATCATTTGTCTATTTACGTATACATATGTATGTATGTATGTATACATACGTACATACACCTCCAATATTTTATTTGCATGCGGAATTTATTTTTTAATAAAAAATTGTGAGTGGGGTTTTATTATATACTATACTTCCTGAAAAGATGACGGTCGGTCGGATCCGATTGGCAGCCATGGATAGATCAGATGCTACGGGGTCCACCATAAGAGACAGCGTGTGCCTATGATGGGCCCACCATCACAACTATTGTACTTCCATTTTCGTAATTTCTTATTAAAATAAAGGGTTTTATAGGAAATTCGGTTATAGATTACACACCCAAGATTCGCGGACCCGGGATTTGACATGGGGATCCAAGTCTTTTTAATGGTCCGCTTTCGTACGGACATGTGGGACCAAATTCTTCATGTTTCACCCCTCAACAATACATTATTTACCAATTAGTCCTTGTAATTCTTTTTTTGTTTGTTTGTTTATGAAAGTATTTCTTGACGAATTTGTAGATCTATAAGCCATTTTAAGAGCAAAGAAAGAAGAACAATTTTAATTGCATCCGGTAAAAGCATACGTATAATGACGATAGCAACCTACCTTTTTTTTGTTGTTGTTGTTAAGATAACGTTTAGATTTGGGACTATATCTGAAAGGCCACCAAGTTTGTATTATGATTTTCTACAATGATTCTGATACTTGGTTTTTAAGGATTACAGATTTTGTGATTCATAAATGGTGAGGGTAAGTGTAATTACCAATTTAGTTATGCTTTACTCGGTCAAAAACACATCTGATCTTGTTATATCACTCTTAAAATCAAATATGAATTAAATAGGTTGAACCCTCTATATTAATTCTTTACAGGTCAAAGTAACTGCAATCATTAAATTGAAAAGAGGAAGTACATAATTTAACGTCAATATAGAAAGACAAAAGCATATTACAAAAAGTCTCAAATCAAATAGTGGATAATCATGGACGCCCACGATTGTCAAATTTCTACTTGTTTCCTTTTGGGCCGTTTGACATGCCAAGTGTTGTTGAATCACCCTCAGACATCCGCTCAAGTTAGTCTATCAAATATATTTTATTGAGCGTTTTACTGTGAAAACTTTTTTTTTTAATTCAAATTCTTTTTTAGATTAATTTGCTTAGCACTAGTAACCCAAAATTTAGAGCGTTTATTTTGGTTTACAAGTTTTCTTTATTATATTTTTTATTTCAAAACTTTCAAAAATTATCTCAAATATTTTTATTAAATTATATATAAAATCAAATATTTTAGTTTTAAACGAAAAAAAGTAGTTAATTTGATCGAAACTCCTTTAAAAAAATTGCAGATCCAGATTATCATTGTATTTACTTTATTCAGTTAAGAATCATGTAACGTTTTTTCACACATTGAGTTTGATCATTGGTTGTATGGTCGTATAATTTTTTCGGTCATTAATTATCAAATAAACTATAATTTTTGTTATTTTGATCGTTCCCCTAACTTGTTTTTTTACTCGAACTTGAATCATAGTAGGTATCATATCAGCAAACCCTGAAAATGTAATAGACTGGACATGCAAATGTGATGATGATTATGAGTTTTTGTTCTGAACAAGTCGCGACTTTACTAGTCAAGCGGTATAGAAATCAAAACGATGACCCCTCAAAAAAAACTTTTGATGGGCAAGACAGATTTAAAATCATATTAAATACAATTGAATTAATTTTTTTTTGAAGTATAATGAGATAAACTTACATATTGTTACCCCCATACCATAATATAATCCGTTCCATGGGTACAAACAAACGATTGTTCTAGCCTGTTAGCTGCAGTGTGCGAGTTACAATTCTCTTGGAGATTGGACTCCTTAAAAGTATTGGGCTCGTAAGCCCACTACATAATAGACTATCATGTACCTGATTTGCCTTTCACATGATGCTCATGGGGAGAGGTGATGTGGGTCTACTCGAGGTTTGTTACTTACAAACCCTTTTGCACAAACTTACATGTTAAAGACGATATCAGATCGAATTGGGGGCATAAGAGATGATTCTAGACAGACCATCCGTATAATAAATTATTGTAAACCAGAATTGGGCTCAGGGAATGCAATCAACCGCTTCTCCTATAGCCTTCAGCTCGTTATTTTCGGCTGCCTACTTTTCCATAGTGACGATAACGACAATTCCAAATGAGAGAATTATTTGCTTGAAGGTTATTTTTGTCAATTCAAAATGAAATTTATAGATCTTTGGTACTAATTTTCTAAGCCTTTTATTTTGGGTATGGGTAACGAACCTTCTTTATAGAAACTGGATTTGGACTTGAGGTCAGAAAATGTTCCAACGGGTTGAACCAACCCAACCCAATGACCCACTACATCATGATATGATTTACCAAATAAAAATTAATTAACTTATTCTAAATTATTTATTATTTATATTTAAATTATATTGAATTTATTAAAAATAAATAAAGATTTTTGCTTAATTTGGATACTATATGATGGTTGTTAAGTTAAAAATAAATGCAATTATCATCACAAAATATTCATACTTTCATTTATACATGTAGAGGAAAGTTCAATTGTAAATATGCTTTTTCCTTTAAAATAAAAGACAAACGAAAATGTGATACGTATCTACATTCATCATAAATAATGGAATGAATTATTTACAACACAAAATTAATATCTCGTGAATGTATAACACACTTGATGCGTTCTCGTTAATTCCCCGATTTATAAGCAAACACGTCCCTGTACGTGTATATACACACAAATATATAATAAAATCCCAAAGAATATATTTTACTCAAAATTAATAAGTTCATGGTACAAGTGTCGAAGCTTTATGTGCTCGTACTTATTATTGTTTAGTGATTATTTTTATTTTATTATAAAAGTGAATTACACTAGTGGTTCATGTGGTATGCTTAAATTTTAGATTTGATCTTTAAAACAAACTACCTACATTGATGATCCTTAACTTTTCAATTTCATAACACTTAGGTGTCGTTTGTTTTTTAAGAGGTCTAAAGTTCGAAGTCTTATTTTTAGTTATGATTAATAAGAGGTGATGTGTAAAAATGTCTGAACGATTCAGACTTAAGAGTCATTAGAAGTTTTTTTTTTTTAAACAAAAAACCCCTTAAGGTCCCTGAAGTTAACATCGTCAGTCAACAATCATTTAAAGGGACAAATTGGTCTTTGGACAAACTACAGAGACCAAAAGTGTAATTCATGCTAAAATTAGTAATGGTTCTCATGTTTTTTTTTCCTAAATCTTTATCAAAAATACTTTACACAAAAGTAACAAATATTATTATATCACTTTAATTGTCGTAACTTCTTCATAATTTTCTTTCAAAAAAAAAAAACTTATTTACAGTTATTTATTAATTCAATTTAATAATGCCTCTTCATATTTTAATTTTTAAAACATAATTATTTTTCATAACAAAAGAATTGTTTATTATAACAAACAAATTTTATATATAACTATCTCACGTTAACCATATTTAAAAAAAAATTAATAAGTTTTTTTAATAAAAAATATGTGAATTATAATTAATTTAGAGGATTACAATTTTGGTCTATATAGTTTGCTCAAAGACTGATTTGTCTCTCTTAACAGTTGCTAACCAACGGTGTTAACTATAAGGATCTTGAGTGTTATGAAATTGAAAATTAAGAACCATCAATATAGATAGTTTGTTTTAAAAACTAAATCTAAAATTTAAGCATACCACATGAACCACTGATGTAATTCACTATTATATTAATTATATTTGTACAAGATACAACCATCAATGCATATTGTACCATAAATGGTTAATATTGACAAGTTTCATAGTTCCACTTTCAGACACTACCTTTTGCATTCAATAATGTTGTTAGAAATGGAATATGTTTCTTTAAAAAAGTTCAAATCTATTGTATGATATTTTTATTCTTTATAATATTTTATTCTTTATAATAATATTAAAATAACTCTGTTTTCTTATGAAAACTTAATCATATGTTTTATTTATTTTAATGACAAGAAAAACCATGTTGGATAATAAAATATTGATTTAATATATTGAATAACTGTATATGACATATTGTATTAGTTTAAAAAACAAGTTTATTATATGTTTTTTGCAGTGTTTTATTAGTTTTCAATAATTGGAATATTGTAATATATTTTCAAAAAGAAAGCACGAACATATACTAGTAATTCAAGAACAATATTTTATTATTTATAAAAAGTTTAGAAGATACTGAAAACTATTATTAAGAGTTATTCAATACTGTTCTAATAAACAATCATCTAAATAATGTATTGAAACATGCATTTAATATGGGTCTTGTTAAAATATGTCTTTAAACACTATCGGCTAGGGGTGACATCGTGGTCCGGTCTGGACGGTTTAACCTTCCGAACCACAAACCAAACCAAAATGGCGGTTTGAGAAATTTATAAATCGAGTGGTTTCGCAGTAAGTGGCCAAACGAGTCAAACTGGACCACAAAAGACGATATGGTATGACCAGTTTAGGCGGTTTAAGACTCTTATGGACTTTAAACTAAAAAAAATAAAACATTTATGTAATAACCATGTTTTGGTTAATAATGTGAGGGCGAGGGTCATTGTTGGACTTAACCTAAAGTGTGAGGGGTCTGTTGTAAAATGAGTCAAAAAGGGGTTAAACCCTACTACCCATTTCCAAAATTTATTTTGGTGGCGGCTAAGGAAAAAGGATCAGAGACCTTGTGGAGAAAACGATTTGGGAGAAGGTGAAGAAAGGAGTAAGCATTAAAGAGATCCTTGCCATTTGTTCTTCAAGGTGAGTCTTTTATTTTCTTTGGTTTATCATGGTATTTGAGAGCCCCATGGTTGGATTGTTTTAAGAAAGTTTAAGCATGTTATGTGTTCTTGAGGGAAGGGTTTGAAATCGTTCTTGTATGTTTTAATCAAATCCTTGGTGTGGTCGATCGGTAAATGGATGGGGGATGTTGGATTTATTCGGTTGTGCATAGATTCCGTATCCATCGAAATCGTCTTTCTATTGGGAGGGTTGGCTTGGTACGACGACAACCCAAATCGCCGCCCCAGTTCACGCCCTGACCGAAGAAACCGGGGGGAGCCGAGAGTTACTCGACCGGGGTAACCCGGGAGTGACTCTACCCGGTCTTTTTGTAACACCCTAAAAATAGGGTCAATTAAAAATTCTGCAATATGACGTCTAAAATACCATGATTTCCATTCCTGTAAAATAAACAACTAAAACCCAAAGTTCGGGGTAGTTTGTAACAATTATAGTAGCGACGGAATATGACATAAATTACAACAACCTATTTAATCTAGGTTAAATAACATGACTAGATTAAGGTGGGTGTTGCTATGTCTTCAAAACACTCTTCACAATGGTAACCCAAAAAGCCCGGTTCTCCAAGAGAGTCCTATCTAGCACACGACCGCTATTCAAGGTGCCCCTTGCACCCCACTAGGATGACCTGAAATGAACACGACATCAAGTGTTAGGCTAGGAGCCTAGTGAGATTTCATACAAATAGTATATATAAATCGATTTAATAATGAAACACGGGAAAGCTCCCAAGTTACCACAACCATGACGGTATTTCCATATACATTCCGCTATTTGTCATAGAGGTCAACCTGTAAAATACTTCACAAAACAACCCAAGTTTTATTCGGGGGAGACCCGTGTCCTCTCAAGTGACTAGACTCCCGAACGGGGTCACTTGGATTCATTAACGAGGAAATTACACCTTAGGCTCTTGCTTTAGTGCACACCGTATCCGGCGTCACCTCAAGCATTTTAATTACCTTTAGTGTCCACTCCGTCGAGTTTCACCTCAAGGCTCATTGAACCTTAGTGCCTATCCACATTAGAGGAGTTCCACCTCAAGGAGTCGTTCCTTTAGTGTCTACTCTCTAATCATTAGTCAAAAGACATGAAAATCAACAAGTAACCACCCAAATCTCATGCACAAGAATTTGGGTGCCTTAACAAATAGTTTCCCATATTACATAATCTCGAGAGTCTAACATATATACAATTTCATCTATTTACTCATGTGATTCACTAGAGTTTATCATTACAAAAATACATCCCAACAACATTTCTAATGTAAGATATCATTTCTTATCAGCAGTTAGGGCAAAATCACCTATCAAACATGTTTTTAGCAATTATATACATATACATATATAAGTTAAGCATTCACATAGAAGTTTAATAGAAAACTCACCTATAGGGTTTGTAGGTGAAAACCCTAAAATGAAGAAACCCTAGAGAGTAAGCTTTTACTAGAAGCTTTAATGCTCCACGAATGATCACTTGAATGAAGAAGGAGGGTGGTTGAATCCTCTTAAATGCAAACTTGAAGGGTTTTGGTTGTGGGTTTAATGATGAGAGAGGGAAAGTGTGAAAATCGCCCAAGTAGAGAGAGAGAGAGAGATCTGAGTTTTGTGTCGAGTCTAAGAGAACAAACAACCCCAACATCGTGTTTAATGACCTGGGACCTCTCTCCCCACTCGCGACATTGCCATCGTGACTATGCCGTGGCATAGTCGCCGCTCGACACCACCCTACTGTCCGATTCGGCCAAAGACGAGACCGAGGGCGACATTGCCCCCCTGCGACTATGACCATGGCAATCTCGCCGGTCATAGTCGCCAGGTTGGTACCATGTATCGAAAGCTCTCCGAGTCAACTTCTAGGCTTCCTAGATCGAGTTATTATCATGCCTTGATGGTCCAAGTGTTACGAGAGATGATAAATCAAGTAAGGTCCTTAACACATGATTGGAAATTAAAAATCAAAGACTAAATGGAAGCAATTACTCACAACGTCGAATTTGGGGTGTTACACTTTTGGTCCCGGGAGTCGGGAGTAAGGGGGACCCGGGCGAGACCCCGGGAGGCGGGACGCACGGAAGTCATAAGCCCCGGGAGACGGGGGTGGGAACCCGGGCAAGGACCCCGGAGTCGGGGAGCCCGGTTGAAGTTAGTATCGGGAGGCTCGGGGGTAGGGTGACTTCGGTAGGGACCCGAATAGCGGGTCAGGTAGAAGGTTGGGTCTAGAATGTTGTTATCTAAACTTTGCAATTACTTTTATCTTAGGACCCAGTTAAAGGTGAGAGTTTTGAAAAGAAGTGTGGCAAATCAGGTGAGTTTTTCTAAACCAAAACCTCGTACGATTATGATGCTATAATTACGAATGTGAGTTTTCTAACTAGAGGTTTTTTGATTTCGCTGTTGCTAAAAGCATGTGAAAGTTTTAAAGTGTTTCTATTATTTATGTATGCTTTATGCCCACGAGACTTGTTATACTTGAGATATGTTTTGTTGTGGAAATGTTTGAATACATTGTTGTAAGTGCATTATGCTCAAAGTGGGGGGGGGGGGTGTTCCGCCTGTGCTCATACCGGGGTGTGTGTTCCGTTTATGCCATTGGGGGGTGTGTCCCAAGTAAGGCAGTATGAGCCAGACACGTTGTCACCTTCAGGTGGCGAGAGTGTGAGCCAAAACGCGTATTGAAAGTGTGGATGTTTTTATCAAAGCTGAATTGGTTTATTTTAATATAAATCTTTTATATGATTGCTTGGATCTCAAACTGTTATTAGAGGGAACTCACTAGACCTTTCGGTCTAACCCTCACTCTTTCAAAACTAAAAACCCTTTTCAGGAGAGCGTGGCGTCGGAGGATCCGGTAAGGAGAAAGAGAAGTTGTGGAGCTTATTTTAGAATATTGTTAATCTTAGTTTTCCAGACTTAGTCGTTCTTATAAATTCTCAGTTGTGTAATAGGTTGTTTCCGCAAACCTCGTTATTTGAATTGTCGATTTTGGGGCCGTTTGGCATTGATTTATATTAAAGTCGATTATGCTTTATTTTATCGAGTTTGGGTTGTTACAATTTATATCTAAAATGAAATTTCTACCAATATAACATTATTAAAAAAATAATGTACCGAATAATAAAAGAAATGCCTACCTTTAAAATTAAACAAAAACATTGAGCAAGTTGAAAAAAGTTCAACAAGTCCACCAACACTTGTTGAATTTTGGACAAACATTGAGCAAGTTCAATGACGATTTGGAATTTTGGATTTTATTTTTGACGGATTTCAGTGTAACAACCCAACCATAAACGACAAGATAACATTTAAATCTTAATAATAAATATAATACTAATAACAATCCATGCCAAAACGGCCCCAAGCGTATAATAAAATTACTAGGTTTGCAAAGGCAACCTATTCACAACTGAGATATTAACAAACATGATATATAAGGACGATCTTCCACCACTCGCCGCTACATCTTCACATTTTGTCTATTTGCTCTCCCTAATTCACGCCTGCCTGAAAAGATTTTTAGTTTTGAAAGAGCGAGGGTTAGACCGAAGGTCTAGTGAGTCCCCTCTAACAAATAAGCAATAAAATAACTTTCCAGCAAATTTAAATCCACGGATTAAAAAGCACATAAGATAAAATACGCTACTGACCACACGACCGTGAAAGACGATGTGTCTAACTCGCACTGCCTTAATTTTGGGACACACCCCCAATGGCATAAACGGGCCACACTCCCCGGCACGAGTAGGCGGACCACACTCCCCGACTTAGGTCACAATCTCCACATATAATGTATGCATACATTTAACATCAACGATTTAAAACACACTTAAATCATGTCATAATAAACATGCCACGTAAATAATTCGAAGTTTAAGAAAATATAAACTTTACATGCTTTCGCTAACAAAAAAGGTTTAGTTTAGAAAAACTCACCTGATGCCCTTTGCTTAAATCTCGCGTCTACCCTTTACGGCCCGAACCGAACCTATAAGAAAAACGTAGACCGATAAACTCTCGGTAATCTCTAAATCACTACGTAAACCGACCTTACACCCTATAGTTCCCAAACGGTTGGATCGAGTAAAATTAACAGATTCGCCCACTCTAAATCATCAACTAAATCCTATTAAAGGATTACAATGGCCCACTTACAAAAAGATTAAAAACCCAAGAGACTATGGGCTTCGGCCCACTTAACCACAAGCCGGGGACCGGGGTCTTTGGGTGGTCGCCCGGATGGAGCAGCGACCGGGGCCGATCCACACCGACCGGTGCCTAGCTAAGACCGGTGTCGACCGGGCCTTGCCAAAGCCGGTGTCGATCGGTGTCTAGATTGATCGGGGTCATCCGGTCCCCCAAACCAACGCCGATCCAACACTGCACAATTCGATTAAGGATTCCAAAATCAACGCAGAAGGGGGTATCTATAAACCAATCCATTAATTAATTCTAATCCTCCCTCCCCCTTTAGTCGATTGATACACAGAAACAAATATGGGATTCTTCCCAAAGCCGATTCCAACCCAGACCCAATTAAATTAATGCAGATTCCTTTAATAACTTCTCCATAAATGAAACTTGTCTACTCTAAGCAATCAAAATCAGGGTTAGAACTTACCTTGACAAATGGATGAAGACTTGATGACTGATCCTTCCCCTTTCCCGATCGTCGCCTTCAAGTTCTCTCTTTTCCCTTCTCGAAATTATCAGCCGCCAGGTAACAAAATGATAGGTCCTAGGGTTAAATCCCTCTTTTCCTCTTTTTACCCTCTAGACCACTCTAACAAGGTCTATTTACAAAGGTTTCCCCAAAGTCTATTTCATTTCACTTAAGTATGGTTATTACAATATCCCCCCCTCAAAAGAATTCCGTCCCCGGAATTCCTTCGCTGAACAAACTAGGATAAAGGGACCTCATGTCCGACTCCAGCTCCCAGGTCGCCTCTTGATCTATGAGGAATTTCCACTGTACTTTTACCAAGGGAACTTCCTTGCTCCTTAACTTCTTCACTTTACAATCCAGAATAGCTACCGGTTCCTCTACATAGCTTAACTTCTCATCTATTTAGGCATCCTCTAAAGGATTAATGTCATCGCTTTCTGCTAAACATTTCTTCAAATTAGATACATGGAAAACGAGGTGGGCTCCTCGCAGATCCACGGTAGGTCCAACATATACGCTACCTCTCCGACGCGCTCCACGTTAGCAACGGCCCAACGAATCTAGGTCTTAACTTCCATTTCTTTCTGAATCGGTTCACACCCTTTCAAGGCGAGACTAGTAACTTTACATTTGTTTCCACTTGGGACTAGTGTCTCATAATTCTCAATCTAACCAAATTAGTACCATTCGATTATCCAAGTCATTCTGATCAATATATAGTCGTACGTAACCAACAGTTTTACCCCTCGATTACATCAACTTCCTTAACCGATAGCATCTTACCGAAGTCACGCCACGACAACATGCACCCCTGACTAAATACCCACTCAACTTGCCAACATAACACGTCGTCCACTGTAGACATCACCAACAACTCATAGTCACGAGTTTCTTCACCATGCAACTTGCCCTTACTAGTAACCCCTCCTAGCACGACATAAGTCTAACGCAAAAGCATTTTTTTTTTGCACCACATTGATCTCAACTCCCCAGCATTATCCAATTCTTACACGCTGAATAAACATCGCCCCAACGTCATCTCTTCAACTTCTCACATATTGGCAGAAACTTCCACGATTCAAAATCCTCGTAATCCGCCAGTTCCAACTGGCCAAATAAAGCGACACATACTTCCATTTCTCATTGCATCCACAATCACCCGACCAAAAGCGCAATAAAACCCAGCTTCACCCGCTCAACAAGGAGTGACCAAGCTCATACAAACCATTCCAAATAATTAACACTGGACAATTGACTCACTTGGAATCCCTTTTTCCCGTATTACCACAACTGACACTACGGTCCTTTGTTCCGAGCACTATATCCAATCACCTCTACCCTCCTCCGTGAAGACTTCAAACCCACTTCTAACGACCAACTCACTGATTGGTAGTGTGAACTTCTGGTCAGCTGCACGATTCTAACTAATCAACATTCACACCGCACCGAACACCATATTCTCTTTCTCATACTCACGCTAGGGATTTATAAACTTGCTAACCGCATAATCTGGAAGCATACCTCCATATTTTGAGTCACTTGCCAACTTCTTACTCTCAGATTTCCCTTCCTTTCCGACATGATATCTTCATTCCCACCTTGCTGCACGAAACACCGCTCACCCTGCATTGCTTACTCTATTCCTTGATGATTCCCAAACGTATCGACTCACATTTACATTACTTGCTTGATCAACCGACTATCCACAATTCTCACGCGAGATAGTCAACCCAACACCTCCCAAAACATTACTCACAAGTCGAAAGCGCCACATGTTTCTCGCTCTCCAAATCGGGTTACCCAATCTGCTAGAATCCCTTCACTCCAAAGAATACTTCAACATGCCCACATATTCCATATCTACTACACAACCCCTTAAATTAGACAATTCGACACTTTCAACAATCATTCTAGGGATATAAGATAATCCTGTCCAAAACTTGTCGTAACCCAGAACGTACGGTTCTTTTCTTAGATAACCGCCAACCATCATTTGACAAAATTATTTTCAACTTAGCATCCCAACCACATTCTTACCACTTTCAACTCATTCCCCTACAATCTTCGAACGAGGACGTTCATCCTACAACAATAACGCCTGCCTTCTACCTATCCTCAAGGAAACTCCTTAACACTTCAATGATTTGCACCCCCAACTATGTCATAAAGACATCACCAACTCATGGTCATAACCATCACTCTACTACCTCATCCCAGAACATCTGCAAATCTCCACGACCACCTGGCACACATACCTATACTGTCCTCTTATCACTGGTCATATTACTAAAATCGGACTTCAAGGCATTTCACGACCTTGTCTTTCTCGAGCTTGAAATAATCGCGAAACTATGGTCTTCAAAACCACCCAACAAGATATCACTCCTTGTCGGCTCATCGCGACCTGCTGGAATCAAACTCCAGTAGCCTGAAAGATTAAGCGTACTACCTTAAAGACCTGAATGCACAAAGCACAACCCTTCCCAGTCGTGCTATATATATGTACTTCACTCCCACATAACCAACAAACCTCATCGATAAAGAACCACCTTACCGAACCAGCGGGCTTCCATTTTGTAATATCCTCCCAAAGTTAACCAACATCACGTTAGATACACACCTTTTTCTGAATAACTTATCGCTTCCCCACGAAGCTCCTCAAAACTATCCATAACTACTTTTTTATTTCCAGCGTCCCGTCATTCACCACTAAAATGGTTTCTGACTTCCACGACAACAGACGACATTGAGATGCTTCCACTATGCCCCTAACCAACAAGGATCCTCAATGAAACCTACACCTTTCACTGCAATAGTTAATTGCCAAATTATCTTTACGACTTCAAATTCCACTCCAGACATAACTGTTTACCGACATCCACATCTCAAGTCATGGGCCAACGGTAGCCATTGAAGTACAATCATCCTTAGCGTCATAGATCAATGCCTCCATTAACCTCTCCGCTATTCACCACCCTTACTTAGAAGAACACCAACGTCAAGCATTTACTACCCTCAGATCGAGCGCCACACTTCCACTCTCAAAACTTCCTCATTCTTAATGGCAACCCTTCCCCACAACCTAGAGAGTTCATAGGCTTCATGCATGACACACAATTATTTAAACTCTTGACACATTTGAAAATTTAGAAGGTACTTACATTATAAAGCAAACTTGAGTGGACACGACCCATCACTAGTTTAGCCATGCAAAACGATTTCAAGAACTGTTCAACCTCAACCCCGCAACAAATTTCTCTTTACCACACCCCAATATCGGTGTTGGCACAATTGAAATTATTTCCGATGAACTCTACACACACGATTCAAAGAAAAAAAATGTTACATAATTGCTTACACCGAGCGTGTCAAACGACTCTCACCCTCATTGATATGACAACACGTCTATACCCAAACTCACTTATAAAATCATGCGACCAGATGTTGTTTTGACTTTCATAACAAAAGTTAACTCATTTACAAAGAGTTATCTAATAATTTCCCCACACCAAAACAAAAAAAATAGAAATTTATCACCCAACGCCATAAACTTGTCTTTTCAATCCAAACACATATTTGCACACGTCGACACGTTTTCAAAACAAATACCTCGTAAGGCACAGACCCGACAAAATATCTAACACGATGGACACCGACAATTTGTTCAAAACATAATGCATGAGACACACTTCACATTGAAGGCTATTCTCTCTAGTAAGGTCACTGGTTGCACTCGCCACAATTTACTACAGCTCTCTTCTTCCGATCAACCAAATAGGCCCTCACATTTCCACAATCTCCATTACCAACGCTTCCCCATCTCTTTGCATGTTCCACTACCAGTTACCACCGCGATCGAAGATTCGCAATTCATGCGTCCCCACAATGACCCAAAATAACCTTACCGACATTAGCTCACCTCCATCCTGTCCTTACTTCACTTTATCCGTCCACACTGATTTTGCCTTCAACCATGCTTGCCACTCTCCAATTAACTATGGCTCCGAAAGCCTCGCTTCTATTCTTCGATCCTTGGATTAACACACTCCTGCTTCTCACTAATCGACATACCAATCTACCAAACCGAAGACTCCCTTGGAGCGAAAAGCTCACTTTCTAACATCATTCTCTTCCTTATGGTTTTCAGAGGTCCTTTCTCAACGAAATATCTACATCCCACACGGTATTCATTCTAAACGGTATTAACCTTACAACAATAAGCGAACTCACCCAACATTGCTTAATCAACTTAACATTTCAAAGACACGACTCACTACCCAAAACTACACCTATCGATTGTCTCAACAATAGAAACCGAGTATGCACATGTACCTGTAAATTCATAATGGCATTGGCCAGATGCAATTTTGAATTTACCTTACATGAGAATCCTCTGTTGGTCCCAAGTAAGCAAAACAAATATTGTAGAAGGGGGGGTTGAATACAATACACAAAATTTTACTTAATTTTTAATTCTTTATTGATATAAATATCAAGAATTACACATAGAAAACTTATAAGATTGTTGCGGAAAAGAACAGATAAATCTATTCTAACAATCGTTCACTTAGAAACTAGAAAACTAAACACAACTTGAAAATACGAATATCAAAGCTATGAAGTTCTTGAGAGAGAGAGAGAGAGAGAGAGACAGAAGGAGGTTGCCAACTTTTCTTGAGCACTTAGAAATCTCTTCAAAAATTGTTAGCTTGAATGGAGACGTTCTTCACCTTTAAATACCATCATGTGCATTAAATGCAAATGACACTTGTCATCTTGGTATTGGATACCAAATGTCTTCTTGCAAAAGCAATAAGATCTTGATGTGACTTATCATAAAGCAAAGTAGACTTTTGTACTTTGATAAGACAACACCTCAATAAAATATATTTGGTACATGTCCTTTTTTCTGATCTTTTGGAGGAAGTCTCCATCATTTCAGAACTTGTGAGAATATCTTCTAAGAGAAGGAAGCTTCCATTCCCATTGTCCGAAGAACATTGGGAATGGTGAATTATGTCAAACCGAGAGGCTTTGACATAAAGGGGTGTTGCCGACTCAGAGAGGATCGGCAAGAAAGAGATTTGCCGAAAGGTGGCAAGGGGTATGCCGAACATGTGAAGGTCCGGCAGAAGAGAGTTCTGCCGAACATGAGAGGATTCGGCACAGGGGTAAGCTGCCGAAGAGGGTTCGGCTGATAAGACTTAGTTCCTTGAAGTTCACCTCAATCCGCAAAGTAGACTTCTTTCATGTTGATTTCGGTAGGTCTTCGACTCACCGATATTTTCATGCGTAACTAAGCTATTACAAAGAACCATACTAATTCTAAGATGTACAATCATTTACAGAAGAGTAAACACAAACTAAAGGAGAGGTCATCTTCAAATCTTAGATGGCCCAACATCCTCACTATTGTTATCACGACTCTCGATAATCAAGGTCTTCCTTAAAGACTTCCTACATCTCAGTTGTGTCCCTCTACTCCACAGTTTAAGTTTAAGCCCATCCGGTCACTTAAATCCCTTAAACTATGGCTCTGATACCAACTATAACAACCCAACCATAAACGACAAGATAACTTTTAAATCTTAATAATAAATATAATACTAATAACAATCCATGCCAAAACGGCCCCAAGCGTATAATAAAATTACTAGGTTTGCAAAGGCAACCTATTCACAACTGAGATATTAACAAACATGATATATAAGGACGATCTTCCACCACTCGCCGCTACATCTTCACATTTTGTCTATTTGCTCTCCCTAATTCACGCCTGCCTGAAAAGATTTTTAGTTTTGAAAGAGCGAGGGTTAGACCGAAGGTCTAGTGAGTCCCCTCTAACAAATAAGCAATAAAATAACTTTCCAGCAAATTTAAATCCACGGATTAAAAAGCACATAAGATAAAACACGCTACTGACCACACGACCGTCAAAGACGATGTGTCTAACTCGCACTGCCTTAATTTTGGGACACACCCCTAATGGCATAAACGGACCACACTCCCCGGCACGAGTAGGCGGACCACACTCCCCGACTTAGGTCACAATCTCCACATATAATGTATACATACATTTAACATCAACGATTTAAAACACACTTAAATCATGTCATAATAAACATGCCACGTAAATAATTCAAAGTTTAAGAAAATATAAACTTTACATGCTTTCGCCACCAAAAAGGTTTAATTTAGAAAAACTCACCTGATGCCCTTTGCTTAAATCTCGCGTCTACCCTTTACGGCCCGAACCGAACCTATAAGAAAAACGTAGACCGATAAACTCTCGGTACTCTCTAAATCACTACGTAAATCGACCTTACACCCTATAGTTCCCAAACGGTTGGATCGAGTAAAATTAACAGACTCGCCCACTCTAAATCATCAACTAAATCATATTAAAGGATTACAATGGCCCACTTACAAAAAGATTAAAAACCCAAGAGACTATGGGCTTCGACCCACTTAACCACAAGCCGAGGACCGGGATCTTTGGGTGGTCGCCTGGATGGAGCAGCGACCGGGGCCGACCCACACCGACCGGTGCCTAGCTAAGACCGGTGTCAACCGGGCTTTGCCAAAGCCGGTGTTGACCGGTGTCTAGATTGACTGGGGTCATCCGGTCCCCCAAACCAACGTTGACCCAACACTGTACAATTCGATTAAGGATTCCAAAATCAACGCAGAAGGGGGTATCTATAAACCAATGCATTAATTAATTCTAATCCTCCCTCCCCCCTTTAGTCGATTGATACACAGAAACAAATATGGGATTCTTCCCAAAGCCGATTCCAACCCAGACCCAATTAAATTAATGCACATTCCTTTAATAACTTCTCCACAAATGAAACTTGTCTACTCTAAGCAATCAAAATCAGGGTTAGAACTTACCTTGACAAATGGATGAAGACTTGATGACCGATCCTTCCCTTTTCCCGATCGTCGCCTTCGAGTTCTCTCTTTTCCCTTCCCGAAATTACCAGCCGCCAGGTAACAAAGGTTTCCCCAAAGTCTAACAAGGTCTACTTACCCTCTAGACCCCTCTAACAAGGTCTATTTACAAAGGTTTCCCCAAAGTCTATTTCATTTCACTTAAGTACGATTATTACATTCAGGATTTTGCCAATTTAAATAACGTGGTCAATTGAGAAATGAAAACAAAAAACATAATGTCTTGTACAATTTTTTTTTTAATTAAGCCATAAAAGTTGAGCCTACAACATTAAAACTAAAAATAATTAATGTATGTGTATTTTTGGCGGTCGGTTCGGTCTAGACCGCTCAAAAGACGTTCAAATGGCAGACTAGACCGGACCGAGCGGTTTGACTATTTTTCAGACTAGACCGGACCGCCAGACCATTAAACCGCAAAAAAAGGTCTGGTTTGACTGGTTTGAGCGGTCTAACGGTTTTTTTGAACACCCCTATCGACGTTTATATCGTATAAATTTAAACAATAACCAGTAATATTTTTATATACATCTAAATTGTTTTTCGATAAAAATAAATAAACAAATATTATGAACTTAGGGGGTATTTGTTTTCAACTTAATGAGCTTTATGGGTGGTTAACTTAATTGGTTGAGTTATATTGAGCTGTTTGATTTTAACTTAATACTAAGGGGGTGTTTGGGATTGCTTATTTGAGGTGCGTTTTAGTTTATTGTGATTTGGCACCAGAGATAAGCACTTTTGAGTGTTTGGATGGGGAAAAATTAAAATGACTTATATTGGTGCCAAACCCTTGAAAAACACTTTTTGATAAGTCATTTGATTTTAACTTATCAACTTATTTGAAAAGTGCTTATGACTTTTTTGGTTATTTTATATGTATAAGCAATCCCAAACACCTTTAAATAACAACTTATTAACTTATTACGTTTTGGTACCACAATAAGCTAATCCAAACACTTTTTTAAAAATTCATGTTTAACACCGCATAAATTGATAAACACTTTTTAAAATAAGCATAAGTTGTTTTAAATAAGCAATCCCAGACACCCCCTAAGAGATTTACTTAACATGTTAAGTTAGCCCATTCTATCTTAATGCATTAAGTTAGAATTTTTCCAATATTACCCTTGTCCTATAATTTTTCATCACACATCTCATTAAAAAATAAATAGTTCACCAACAATTAAAAAACTTGTAATCAAACATTAATACTTTATTGTTTTAAATATATTTTAAGTTATTAAGTATTGTTTTGAACTAATTAAATTCATATTATTTATGCTATTTTAAATAATTCATATTATTTTAAATTTTTTGTCATTTTAAGTATTTATCAAACAATTTTTTCCATTCCAACACTTATGTGAACATAAGGTTAAAATGGTAATTTTTGGTGTTCAGACTATTTATTCAAGACAAAAATCAAAAAACAACTTATCTTAATTTATCCAAATAAATTAATGCTTATAAATAACTTAATAGATTCAGAGTTTAATAGATAAAAAATCAAACAACCCGTTAATCTCACTTAATAACGATACCAATGTGTAAAAGAAAAAGAAACACTCAAATTTTAGCTAAGATTTTATAAACGGAATATTCACTTTTATAATTGGGAAGTAGAAACGACAATTTCGGCCCATTTTATTTAAACCTCTGTCAAATATATTTAGCAAATCAAATGGGTTAAAGTATCTAGACAAAATATCGTGATCAGAAAGATATATAGGTGTATCATGTGTTCTAAAGTCTTCACGACATTTAAACATAAGAGCATCTCCAACAGCATTGCTAAATTTTTTCTAAAATAGAGAATGAAAAGTCAAAATTTTTAAAAACATTTTCTTCTAACTCCAACAGCTTTTCTATTTTAGAGAATCAATCATTATTTAAAATCCCTCATTTGATTTGTTTATTTTGACACCTTTGATTTTTATTAATGTAATCAAAGATTATATTATTTATTTCTTGTATTAACAATGAAAGGGTACATAGATATATATAGACAAGAAACATAGAAGAAAAGGAAACCCTAGAGGAGAGAAACCCTAAGGGCCTACGGGCTAATGGGCCTAAATACATAATTTTACATTCTAACACTCCCCCTCAAGCTGGAGCATAGATGTTAATCATGCCCAACTTGTTACAAATAGAAGAGATTCGCGAACCAGGTAAAGCTTTGGTAAAGACATCTGCAAGTTGACTTCCTGTTCGAACAAAGGGAGTTGAGATGGTTCCATCTTCTAGCTTTTCACGAGTGAAATGACAGTCCACTTCGATATGTTTTGTTCTCTCATGAAACACGGGATTGTTTGCAATGTGGATAGCTGCCTCATTATCACAATATAGATTCATCGGTTTACTTTGAGCAAACCCAAGTTCACCTAGCAGATTACGCAACCATATCAACTCACAAGTGGTTTGAGCCATAGCCCTGTATTCAGATTCAACACTTGACCGGGAAACGACATTCTGTTTCTTGCTCTTCCACGAGACCAGATTCCCTCCAACCAACACACAATAGCCTGTCGTAGACCGCCTGTTCGTAGGATCCCCATTATAATCGGCATCTGTAAACCCTTCTATGACATGATGGCCGTGATTTTGATAAAGAATGCCAAGGCCAGGGGCATGCTTTAGGTACTTCAGTATATGCCTAACAACCTCCCAATGTGGAGTTCTTGGGGATGACATAAACTGACTTACAACACTTACTGGAAAAGCGATGTCAGGACGTGTAATTATCAGGTAGTTTAGCTTTCCTACAATTCTTCTGTACTTTTCTGGATCCTCAAGTAGATCTCCATCGTCTGCTTTCAATTTCATGTTCGGAATCATTGGGGCCTCACACGGTTTTGTTTCAATCATCCTAGAGTCATTCAATACATCCAAACAATATTTTCGTTGAGACAAGCAGATCCCTTTCCGATTACGAGATACTTCAATTCCCAAGAAGTATTTTAAAGGACCTAGGTCCTTTGTTTGAAACCGAGACGCAAGAAAATCTTTCAGCTTCTTGATCCCAATCTCATCACTCCCGGTAATCACAATGTCATCAACATACACCACTAATAGTATACATACAGAAGAGGACGAAGTAAATAAAACATAATGGTCATAAGAGCTCCTCCGTAAGCCAAACTCGATTACTACAACATTAAACCGTCCAAACCAAGCACAAGGGGATTGCTT
Source organism: Arctium minus (assembly GCA_954870635.1). Taxonomy (NCBI): domain Eukaryota; kingdom Viridiplantae; phylum Streptophyta; class Magnoliopsida; order Asterales; family Asteraceae; genus Arctium; species Arctium minus. The sequence continues at coordinate 53,164,548 of OX941084.1, forward strand.
TAAACTATATAATGATTTACGCAGCTTACAGACTCTGCCAGACTCCCCCTGAGCAACAAATCCAGGTGGTTGCTCCATATAAACTTCCTCATGTAAATCACCATGCAGGAAGGCATTTTTCACATCCAGTTGGTGTAGTACCCAGTCGTAAGTGGCGGCTAATGAAATAAACAGGCGGATAGAGGGTACCTTGGCCACAGGAGAAAAAGTCTCGTAGTAGTCGACCCCATAAGTTTTAGCATATCCTTTGGCTACCAACCGAGCTTTCAAACGAGCCACGGATCCATCAGGATTAACTTTCACAGTGAATACCCATTTGCAACCAATTGCCTTTTTGCCTGCAGGTAACTCTACCAAGTCCCATGTATCATTATGATCGAGAGCATTTATCTCATCAATCATAGCATCCCGCCATCCAGAATGGGTCAAAGCTTCACCAACCGTCTTAGGAACAGAAAAAGAATCAAGTGTAGAGATCAAAGAGCAAGAACGTGAAGAGAGTTTATCATAGGAAATAACAGAAGAAATAGGGTAAGTACATGAGCGCTTACCTTTCCGAAGGGCAATGGGGACATCAAGATCAGGATCCTGTGTATCGGAAGGTGGTGGATCACTCGAGGCAAGAGGATCATCAATAGGCGGATCTGCAGACGAAGACGAAGATGGTATAGGGTCAGGATCTGACGTAGGTCGTTGCCGCCTACTATACACATGAACGATTGGTGGTTTAGCAGGATCTTGAGCCTTTGTGGAGTCGGATAGGATAGGAGACTCGAGAACCGGTACGGTATATATCAACAAATCATCACTATCTCTTGGGTTGCAAAGAGTGGACACCGGAAAGAAAGGTATATTCTCATGGAATGTAACATCTCGAGATACAATGTAACGATTAAGCGTGGGAGAAAAACACTTATACCCTTTTTGAAGTCGAGAGTAACCAAGAAAGACACATTTCAGAGACTTTGGATCTAACTTAGTTATGTGTGGTCGGGTATCACGGACAAAACACGTACTACCAAAGATCTTTGGGTCGACAGGAAACAATGACTTTGTAGGAAACAGAACCGAGAAAGGACTTCTTCCATTCAAAACAACAGAGGGCATTCGGTTGATGAGAAAACAAGCGGTAGCAATAGCATCAGCCCAGAAGAGTTTTGGAACAGTCATCTGAAATAATAGAGCATGGGCCACCTCTAACAGATGACGATTCTTTCGTTCTGCAACCCCATTTTGAGCTGGTGTGTCAACACAGGAAGACTCATGAAGAATACCATTTTGAAGCATATATGACTGAAATGTTTGAGACAGATATTCTTTTGCATTATCACTACGAAGAGTTTGAATGGAGACTTTAAATTGTGTTTTAATCTCAGCATAGAGTGAACAAAAATGTGTAAACACCTCAGATCGATTTTTCATAAAGTAAAGCCATGTAGTGCGAGAGTAATCATCAACAAAAGTAACAAAATACTTAAATCCAAGTTTTGAAGTAACAGGACAAGGTCCCCAAACATCATAATGGACTAACTCAAATGGGGACGAGGCCCGCTTATTACAGACTCTAGGACTTAAATGAATACGTTGATGTTTGGCATACTGACATGACTCACACTGTAGAGAAGATAAAGAAGAAAACTCAGGACACAACTTCTTCAAATTCTGTAAAGAAGGATGACCTAATCGACAATGAACTTCAAGCGGAGACGATGAGTTGGAACAGGACAAAGAGTAGGGTATTTGATGTTCAAATATGTATAGGCCGTCAGTTTCCCGCCCTTTACCAATAATCCTCTTCGTCGACAGATCCTGAAAGACACAGAAATCAGGAAAGAATGAGACACAACAATTTAAAGCATGGGTAATTTTGCTGACTGATAACAAATTGAACGAGAAATTGGGTAGGCTCAGTACAGAAGATAACGAAACAGATGGGGTAAGATCAATGGTGCCAGAACCAAGGACAGGTGGGGTAGACCCATCAGCAATTGTGACATGTGATGGAGACGTGTGTTTATTGAAATTGGAGAAGAGAGTGGGATTACCTGTCATGTGATCTGAAGCACCTGAATCAATGACCCATTTGGAGGTAGAAGATAATAGGCATGTACTAGAGTTACCTGTCTCAGCAAATGCAGCAGTCAGAGCAGTGAAATTCTCAGTCCCTAAAAGCCAAGCATATTCTTCCGCGGGTATAGTAACCGTACTATCCGAGGCAGAGGCAACATGTGCTGATGAGCTCCTTGGGAGCCTGGCCAAAAGCTTCTTACAAGTACGTTTGGTGTGACCGAACTCATGACAGTAGTAACACTCAACATTATCAGAATCTGGAATAGTAGTCCGTGAGTCAGTTGGTCGGTCATTGTTGCCACCTTTAGAGCCCCTTCTATGACCCCCACGAAATCCTCCTCGAGAGCCCCCACGGAATCCCCCTCGACTAACCAACGCACTGTTGTGATCCAAAGTTTGTGAATACTGAATATTCTCATTCCGAAGAACACGGGTAAATGTTTCTTGAAGAGAAGGGATAGTAGATTCATTCAAGAACTGAGATCTGATAGAGTCGAATTCTGGTCGTAAGCCAGTCAAGAAACTGATAACATCCACTTGTTCTCTCTGAGTCTGCATGGCTTTGACATCAGCACTTAATGGAAGAAGAGAGTTAAGCTTCTCATATACTTTCTTGAACTCCATGACATAAGTAGTGAGTGAGCGGTCCTGTTGTTCTCCACGATGAAAAGACTTACACACACTATAGATTCGAGAGATGTTACTTTGTCCAGAATATAAAAAATCAAGATAATCCATAAGTTATTCACGTATTCACAGTGACTGACCAGAGACGAAACAGAAGGCTCAATGGTGTTGATAATTTGCAAGTACAAACGAGCATCACTTTGTAACCATGAGTCGGAATCGGAATCATTACCTTTAGGAGGATCAGATGTGAGATGAGAACCCATTCCCATACTTCGGAGATAGATACGAATGGTCTTGCTCCACTCAAAGAAGTTGGAGCCATTAAGCTTGTTGTCAGTGAGTCTAATGTTTACTGGAAGTATCTCGGGTACCCGTGGACCACTGTTACTACCAGAGGGTTTATTTTCTCCAGTCATCTTCCAATGAATCACGAACCAGAAAGTCAAAGTTGGACAGAGAATGCACTCACAGGGTTCCAGAAAACCGACGAACACAAACGAAAACGAACAGCGCACTCACAGGGTGCCACAAGACGAACAAGAATGAAATAAAACGAGAAAAATCTTTGATCCAAAAAAAACGTACCAAAAATTCGGGAGTACTGTTCACGCCGGAGCACTATTCATGCGAAACACTGTTCACACCGGAGCACTATTCATGCGAAACACTGTTCACGTCGGAGCACTATTCATGCGAAACACTGTTCACACCGGAGCACTATTCACACGAAACACTGTTCACGCCGGAGGATGGTAGAAAGTGGGACGACTGCTATTAGGGTTTTGGGAGCGGCGACTATTAGGGTTTTAGAAGCGGCGGCTCTGATACCATGTAATCAGAGATTATATTATTTATTTCTTGTATTAACAATGAAAGGGTACATAGATATATATAGACAAGAAACATAGAAGAAAAGGAAACCCTAGAGGAGAGAAACCCTAAGGGCCTACGGGCTAATGGGCCTAAATACATAATTTTACATTCTAACAATTAAAAAAAGGAGAAATTAATTAAAATACCCGTATTTCAATTGTATCTTACCCAAATGCCCAAAATCTCCCATTTTTTGCCGAAATACCCAATTACCTCGGGATTTTTAATTTCGCGGGGATAGCAAAATTTTTAGAAAATCGTGGGGTTACCCCTCTATTTTTAACTTAAACCATCGCAAGTTTGAACTCGATTTTGAAAAAAAAATTACCCACGACTAGGCATGGAAATGGGGCGGGGATGGGGCGGGGACCTCAATCCCCATCCCCGTCCCCAATCCCTCATCTTCATCCCCGTCCCCATCCCCGCTGGGGAATATGATCACATCCCCATCCCCATCCCCAACGGGGAACGGGGATCCCCAACGGGGAAACGGGGATTTTTCCCCCGTTTACGTAAGCTATTTAAATCAAATATATGAGACACCACACATGTTTAAATATCACATATTTTCAATAAACCTAAAATCGAAAGAAATTTAATTTAGTATAAAAAAATCACAACATCATATAATAATTAATAACTTAAAACAAAAATAAATTCAACCGAATTCGGAAAAAAAAAACTTAACTTCACACGTACCAAAAGATATCGAGTAATATTCAAAACCATATCGAGTAATTGTATTTTGATTGACATCCAAAAAATAACAATTTTATATTATAAACCTAGTTAGGAAATAGAAAATTATGAATTACCGATTTAGTTTAATTAAATAATATATATTAAATATTAATTAAAATATATAACGGGGACGGGAAGGGGCGGGGCGGGGAGTGCGATACCCGTCCCCGTCCCCATCCCCGGTTTGAGACAAACGGGGATCCCCGTCCCCATCCCCATCCTCGGTTTAGCGGGGAATCCCCATCCCCGATCGGGGCGGGTGGACCGGGTTCCCCGATGGGTCGGGGCCCATTTTCATGCCTACCCACGACCCCAACTCCGCGATCCACCCCTAAATCGCGGGGTAACCCCACGATTCTAAAAAAAATTGATATCCTACGATTTTAAAAATCCCGGCCCACAATCCCAGGGTAATTGGGTATTTCGGCAAAATTTGAGAGATTTTGGGCATTTTAGTAAGATACGATTGAAATACGGAGACTTTAATTAAGTTCCCTAAAAAAATACTTTGTAAATTGTAATTTTTGTGAGACAAAAAGTATGATTCGAGAATCCAAAGCTAACTTTTTTATTTTTATTTTTTTAACAGTTTTGGTTAGACATTGTGCTTAAAAACTTGTACATTGGCATAGTGAAAAAATGAAAGTGAATGACTTGATTAGAAATCCAGAGAGAAAGAACCTTTGACTCTAATATTCCAAAATAGAATAAGAACAACTACTAGGGTTTGACACCCGTAATTTTGGCATCTTTCAAATCATTACTAGTTAAAAAAAAGCATGGAAAAAGGTAATTAACCCAACCATGGTTATTACAACTGTTTCAATTAAATCAAACGTATTTGGTATATCTTACTATAACGTATACAAAATTATTTTTTTCTAGTAAAGAGCAGGGGTAGACCCAAGAATTTTTACATACGGTGATACCATATTTTTCATACGGTTTTTATCGACGTGCTTTCATTTTTTTATCTACGTTCAATATCGTCCGATGTGTTTTTAACCTAATTCCACCGTTTTGAGGGATTTTAAAAGTTTTTTTTTGCTTGATTTCGAGGGACTTTATCGGTTTTTTTGGTTGATTTCAAGAGTTTTTTTCTCTGGTTTTTTGATCGATTTCAAGAGTTTTTCCCTTTTTTTGGTTGATTTCAAGAGTTTTTTTTTCTTTGTTGATTATGAGGTGCGGTTGCACATTTTAAAATAATACGGTTTCACTAAAACGATACGGTTACATCTTTCACAAATCTATTTTTTTTACCTTACGACAGATGAACAATACGGTGTCAACGTGCCACCGTTGGCACCACTACAGGTCCGCCCCCTAGTAAAGTGGTTGTTATGTGAAATCACCCGACTTGTTTGAATCATTTTTCGTAATTGTATCAAGGTATAGTAAATGATACTATTTTACGAACATATTATCTTTCATGCATGTATAAAAGTATAGAAAAGGTACACAATTATTTGTGAACGTAACAGTTTGAAAATGATGAGCCATCTAAAGAATAGTAGTAAGTGTTAAGTAGTTCATTGACGTATTAGTAGAGTTAAGTGATCTTTTTATTATTGAAATATTAGAAGCGTATTCGCGCAATGCAGCGAGATACATCACGATTTTAATGTTTCATTTTATTTTTTGTCGATTTACAGTACGAATTTGGATGGTTTTGAGAAAGTGATAATGTTTTTTTTTTTATTTTTATAAATTTGTTTAATTTATGCTTAATAATATAATGTTCTTTATATAAAAAAATTAAGTATTTTGTTAGAATTCAATGATTATCTTATATATTTTAATGACATCTAGAAAAAAATAACCAATTACATATTTAATAATATAATTAAAACAAAATTATAGTAATATAATATATTAATTAATAGTGATACATGGAAAGGTCTGTATAAAAGGAAGACCCTGCACATACCAAATTGGTGGGTGTTAGAAGCATGCAGTAGTATCTTGTGATTTGATACTTGTAAATTAAGAGATTTTTAAAATCTTACATAAAATGATAGTACATTGTGTCTAATAGTTTATATTTAAGAGTTTTTTATTCGTGCTTTATAATATAGTATAGATTAGCATCACATAGACATATAATATAGATTAATTGTTTTTTTAAAAGTTAGTTTGTTTTTTCAGGAAGTTTATGAAAATGTTTAAAATGTACATAACAAGAGGTTTATAATTGTAAGTTTTAATTTATGTATATTCGAGGACTAGTAGTATTGAAGATGAAAACTATCATGAAGAAACATTAACTTCAAAAAAGAGAGGAAAGGGAAGAAAGGAAGGCAATAAAAAATTATGTTATCAAATAATAATGATTTATAATATCATGTGATAAATTTTTTCTAAAACAATTGATAATGTAGATTTTTATTTTCATTATTAGGTAAATTTGAATCGAAATAATAAGATTTAAAATTTGTTACACTAATTAAGATTTTTTTAATAATTATAATAAAATGGAACTAGTTCAAAATTCCTATGAATTATAATACAGGGGCTTAATCATTTGGGAATTCCAAATTTTGTGAGATTCGTGAGATCCATCGACTACAAAATTTGGCCCTATCAGCGACAAACAAAGTCGTCGCTAATGCTAACTTTCGTCGCTGATAGTATGTCGGTAAATCGTCGTGGGTGATACTATCAGCGACTGATTAGCAACGGATGGCAGCGACGGATTAGCTATGGTCGATTTCAGCGATGAATTAGTGACGGGCCGTGTAAGTGACAGATTAGTGATGAATTGTATTAGTGATGGATCAACGACGGAAGCACTTAGTGACAGACTATTAGCGACAGATTAGCAATCCACCAAGTTTTAGCGATGGAATCCGTATCTGATCTGTAGGCTGTAGCTAGGGGTGTACGCGGGTTGGGTTGGACGGTATTTTACATTTTTACAACCCAACCCAATTACGGCGGTTTAAAAATTCTCAACCCAACCCAACCCAACCCATTCAAAAGTATAACCCAACCTAACCCTTGCGGGTTAGGTCGGGTTGAGTTAGGTTGACAGGTTAGAAATATACATAAAGTTGACGAATGAAATATGATAAACAATACTTTAAATATACCCAACGAAGTTATTAGTTATTACAATCATCCAAATATATGTTAACATCCTTAAGTCTTAAGAAATAAACTTCAAACGTTTGAGTGATAACATTCGATTCAAATTATCAATTAAGTACGATCGTGTTGGACCTATCCAACTCCAATTAGTTGTTGAACATATTCTTTGTTCGACCTTTGTTAACTCTTTATTCAATTTAATCATCTTATCCCAAAACAACTGATAAATAGGATAAAAAAATAAAGTTAAAACCTACAAGAAAACATATGAGTTTTCTTTACGCAATAAAAAACAAACTTCTAACAACATCAATGCAATAAAAATAGAAATTCATGGTTCAAACTTGTAGCTTGAAACATACTCCATATGTTCATTTATGTTCATACTTCTAATTTGAAATCTATTGTTTAAAACATACTTCGTATGTTCATTTATGCAATGAAAACATCAATCTAATTGTTCCAGTGTACTCCTCCAGTTGTGTTTATAGAAATGTATCGGTCAACCTACTTGAATCAATTCGAACCTTGACCTAGTTGGATTAATTTTGGGCTTTGGGATATAAATTGGACTAATATATGTATGTGTGTGTGTGTGTGTATATATATATATATATATAGGGAGAGGTTCATTTGAGAAATGGTAAATATATGAGAAATAGAGAAGTAATCTTAGACATTCATCTGGTCAACATTTGCGGCTTTGACCGCTAAGCACCGTATAATTCCTTGTGTGGTCTATAGAATGTAGAGGGGTAATTTCGTAAAATATACGGGATGAGTTCATATATGAATCTGTATGAATCACAAAGATTCATATATGAATCTGTTAATTAGTTCAACTGATTCATATATGAATCTTTGTGATTCATACAGATTCATATATGAATCTTTGTGATTCACAAAGGTTCATATATGAATCTGTTAGTTAGTTCAACTGATTCATATATGAATTACAAAAGGTTCATATATGAATCAGTTAAAAGAGTTTCGTTGTGAATTGCACTGGTTCATATATGAACATATAGTTCATATGTGAATTATACATGTTCATATATGAACACGGTCCGTGTGTTTTGTAAAATTTACGAAATTGTCCTTCTATTTTTGGGATAGCCGCAACTTTTGACCAGTCAAAGCCGCAACTTTTAACCGGTCAAAGCCGCAATATTTGACTAGTCAAATCCGATCTTGACCATATGAATGGCTAGGATTACTTCTCTATTTCTCATATATTTACCATTTCTCAAATGAACCAAACAATATATATATATATATATATATATATATATATTCTTTGGGTTGTAAATTAGACTAACATATCTATATATTTTTTGAGTTGTAAATTAAAATGGTTGTAAATATTATATAGATATATATATATGTATAATGTTATCGAAATAATATATATTAGCGGCAGGTTGGCGATTTGGGTTGGGTTGAGTAATGCTAACATAATTTCAACCCTCCTAATGAGTGGTTTGGTGGGTTAGCGGTTTAGCGGGTTGGCGGGTTAGGTTTAATTGGGTTGTTAGCGGGTTGAGTTGGGCGGGTTTTTGCGGGTTGACGATTTTTTGTACACCCCTATCTGTAGCTGATTTTTAAAATTAAAAAAATAAAAATAAAAATAAAAAAGTCGTATTTTATGTATATTTTTGTACAAAACCTGCCCATAATTTAAAAATAACAAACCAAAACAGCTCAACAAATTCAAAATAACAAATTTATACAATTCCAAATTCTAAATTCATACAATTCAAAATACAGTACGGGTGCAACATAACAATTAACTAGGGGGAGCGTCGGGAGGGGGTAGAGTGTATCCTTGTTGCTGCATAAAAGCAACAAACAGTTGCGATAATGTGTTCTGCTCTGTTAACTAGGCAACATGTCTGGCCTGTTCCGCCTCCAGCTTTGTCCTGCCCTTCCTTTCGGTCTCCAACTCGGCCAGATAGTGCTCCTCCCGCTGCTTCGACTCCCTCGCCTCCTCCTCAATCCTTGTCATCTTCTCTCTCAACTCAACTACCTGTAAATATTCTATATTTGACAAGAATCTGTATTTTGTTGGCAATGAAAAGTAACGACACTAACATAACAATATAATCAACATTCCTTTGTTGCTGATCCAGTGACGAATGATCGCCCGGTGCTGCTACTACAATCAACGGTCATAGTATAACGGGGATCCGGGGAGGTCTCGAACCCAAAAAGACGACCCTTCTTCCGTCCTCCAACACTCTGCTCCCAAAAAGATGACTCATCAGGAGGAGGGGTGTTGGGATCTTGGCTAGCCTGCGCCTCATCCCTAAGCTCTCGAAACCCCTCCTACTGTTTACCAAAAAAAATGGGTGAGTTTATATCTGTAGACATTTCAACAGCATACCAACTATAAATCAAACATATCTAACCTATCTACTTACCCATAGCCTAACGTCTGCCCAACGGTGGCAACCCAAACTACATTGTTATCTATACATTCACATATTCACATATACACATATACACATGCATATATACATATATACAACACATATACACATCATATGCGGTTACCATATAAAACACACGTTATCCATACATTCACACATAGACATGCATATAAACATATATACAACACATATACACATACCTACAACAATATATACATAGATCCAATCGCGATTAGCAACCAACACACATACACATCATGTATACATATATATAACACTAACTGACAAATACATAGTAATGGTTTTAAAAAACTTACCATCGTTCTAGCTGCTTTGTGATAAACGAACACCGGAGGATCAGTAGGCGGGTCAGACACACCCTTAGTGACCTTCTGGTTCGAGCAAACACCTCAGAAGAACTCGATTTGCAGCCCCATTTCTCTCTACAATATACAATTAATGTAAGTTGTTAGTAACATACAATTTAATTACATATTCAAATAAAAATGTAGACTTACCATCTGGATTCGATGTTGTGCATCACTGATCGATCCCACGGTGTGCCTGGATGACAACCCCTTGGTTTAGCAATACCAGAGCATTGCTTTGTGGATTTGGCTACCACCCTTTAAAGTTCCAGTAAAGTTGTGGACTCTTTGGAGTCCATAGAAGTTTGTAACTATTCATTCTCATTTATTGCTTTCATAGTTTAAATTTGTGTAAATAATTTTTAGTTGTAAGCTTGTTGCAGTAGTGAAGAAATCCTCAGGATGCTATAGCATTGACCGCAATACCACACTCCAATCTTTTGAGCAAAAAGCTGAAGTTTTTAAAGGAAGAGGTTAATAAGGAAAGTACAAATGACATCACCATGGTCAGATACCATCGTAACCTTAAGCCCCCAAAAAACTTTTTCTTACATCATGAGTACCTATTTGGGTGTTCTTCCCAACCTACCCATCAAATCTCCTTGGGTATTAACCTTTAGAGAAAAAAGATTCCTTTTTGTTTTCAATGGTTATTACCCTAACCGTACTTCTTTTTGCAAAAAAACAGATTTTAAAGAAACCCCTTCATCTCCCTAAGAGATGGATCAATGATCCATGATAGACTCCAGCTCCTTGCTCGCGGAGCTACATACCTGAAAAAAAAATGATCTCTCTATTCGCAACTTCGACCCTTTCCCTATCCAATGTAGTTGTAACTGCGCCCCCTCTCCTCTATAACTTCTCTAAACCAATTTCCCCTCTCTAAAAACCACCTCCGACCATCGATTGAAAACCAACTTCGACCAAAAATCACTCTCACCAAATGGCAAGAGTAAAACGACCGGTGATTAGAGACCCTTTATTCCAGTATCAAGTTCCAATCAGATTAAAACACAAGATCTAATCACAAAGTCATTTGTCATTGATTTGAATGATATTACAATATGTTTCTCACACAAAGCTCTATGACTTTCTCTCTCTAGAATCACAAGTCTAACATATACAATGAATCTCTATGTGTGCATGTCTCTACAAGCTTACAAGGAAACAAGAACTATTTATACTAAGTCAACATAGTTGACTTTACAGCACAATCCTAATTAAAGGAAGTCAATACCTTTGACTTTACATGACACTTTGAAACAATTACAAATACAATCCTTTTAAATCTTGAATACAACATTTTAGGCTCAACAATCCCCCCCCTTTGGATTCAAGATTTAAAAAATTTTGACAAGAATCTTCATCTCTCTCTTCTTCAGAACTTTTATGCTTTTTCATCTCTCTTGCTTTTGAATAATCTTCATATTTAGCATCTTTCACAGCTTTGAAACTTTAAAATCTTCATCTCTTTGAATCAAAAACTTTTCTCATCTTGACTTAAACATCCTTTCTTTGACTTTGTCAACCTTAGCTTTGACAATATCTCTTTCTTTTATATCTTCCCTTTATAACTCTTTTCAACAAAACTTTCTATTTCTCTCCTTTTCTTTTCTTTGCACCATCCTTTCAGTGTATACTTCTTTTCTTAGGAAAACAATCTTCCTCAATTTCTTCTTCAAATTCAGAAACTGATATTTCTCACTCGATATGAAACATTCAAAAAATCTTCCCCTTTCTTCTGATATAACTTTCAGACATAATCATCTTTAATTCTTATTACTTCTTCATCTTTTTCTGACTTTGATATTTCCAAAAAATCTCCTCATATTGTTACATTTCAGACTTGAAATCTTTCAGATTATCTCTCCTTTTTGATGAATTGTGAGTAGCAAAATCATCAAAACTCTTTTCAAGGTCAATACATTCTTTGAATAACAATCTCCCCTTTTTGAATACTTCATCTGATCTGAATAATCGTCAATTCAAAAATGTATTCATCCGAATCTTTTCAAATTCAGACACATTGAAAATTGTAACCCTGAATTAACATATGAATCAGTTAGAATGCCTGTAAGTATCACGGAGCCACTTAGTACAACGAATGCACTTTGGAAAGGAGCTATTGGATGTTCACTCCCTAAGGATTCCATTCAATCATTGAAAAATCACAAAGGAATTTTCTATGAGCATTTGGACAAGAAAACATATTCCTTGTGTGTACGTGCAAGTGTAAGTATGATTGAAGTTACTTAGGCTTTTTCAGGCTCAAAATGTATAAACTGTTGAGACAACAAGTTTTACACGGACTTAATGTGCATGAAAGATGTGTGAAGGTGGGGAAAACTTCTTTATTTTTCAATATACACATCTTCCAAATGAAGACAAGATAGTGTATATGTTGCGTCCCCAAGAAAAATGAAACATTTCTTTTTAAGAAAGAAACGAGTGGTTGGTGGGGTTAATGCAAGAGTTAGCATAGGCTACTTCCTGTTTCAATGAAGTTCACCAAAGAGTTGTGAAACAACAGTAATGTGGTTGCTTGACTCAGAAAAGATTTGGTGCATAGTTTTGATATTCTTTTAACTCTGTTCTCATACCCTCTTTCTTTTATCATTTAGCTCATTTCTAACCAAACTCTCTTTTACATTTTACCTCATCACACTGAGAAAAACTCAACCCTTTGAGTTATCTCCCCCACTCTTTGATTTAATGACCCCTTACCCCTCAATCACTCTAGGATAACTTCTTGGGTAGGAAACACTGGTTAACGTGAATCCATATAAGTTCTTTTAAGTTGAAGGTATTGCTGTAGTATTTAGGTTGTGTTTTCATCCACAAGACTTGTGAATAGAAACTCGCCGCAACAACATATTCTGCTTCTGCTGTCGAAGTTGATACACAATTTTGCTTTTTAGACGTCCAACTAACCAACTTGTCACCTAGAAACTGACATGATCCAGAAGTGCTCTTCCAGTCTAACTTACAACCATCGTGATCTGCATCTGTAAAAGCAGTTAAATCAAAGCCGGAATCCTTTGGATACCAAAGGCCCAATTCTTGAGTTCCCTTTAGACCCAATTCTTGAGTCCCCTTTAGATACCAAAGGATTCTTTTGACGGTTGCAAGGTGAGACTCTTTAGGATTTGACTGATACCTTGCACAGAAGCACGTGGTAAACATTATGTCAGGTCTACTGGCTGTTAGATATAATAAAGATCCAATGATGCTTCTGTAGTTCTTTTGGTCAACAGACTTACCAGATAAATCTGAGTCCAAAAGTGTTCCAGTTGCCATTGACGTTTTTATTGAAGAACTTTAAGCCATGTTGAACTTTTTCAAAATTTCTTTAATGTACTTAGATTGATTAATGAATATCCATTCTGGTGATTGTTTGATTTGAAGAGCAAGGAAAAAATTCAACTCACCCATCATACTCATTTCAAATCTAGTGTCCATAATTTTTGAAAAGTTCTTGCAATATTTTGGATTTGTAGAACCGAAAATAATGTCATCTACATGAATCTGTATCAAGATTAAGTCATCACCATGCTTTTTTAGAAATAAAGTTGTATCAATTGTACCTTTCTGAAATCCTGAAGCTAGGATATAATCACTCAGTGTATCATACCATGCTCTTGGCGCTCGTTTTAATCCATAAAATGTCTTGTCAAGAACATAGACATGATCAGGAAAGCCTGTGTAACACCCATAATTTCCCTAAAGATCGGTTTATGATCAGCTAAGGAAATCAGTCAGCGATCGACCGAGCGAAGAGGTCGGTGGGCGGTTTAGCACGAGAAATGGAAAGGGACTCCAGTGACACACGCGGCTTAGCCCGCGGCCTCAAAGCCACGGCTAAACCCGCGTAACCCACTGTGGTGCGCAAATTTGTAGCACGCGCGACTTGACCCGCGACTTCAAGGTCGCGGCCAAGGCCGCGGGAGTCATCTGGTCGATTTTAAACCCAGGTTCTAGGGTTTTCTCTCATTAGCCACCATCTCTATTTCTCTCCTCTCCACTTGGCGATTTTGAGATCTTTAATCTAAGTTTGGGAAACATCCATGGTGGATTCTTCATAAAGGAGTATGCAAGTTCGATGTTTGTGGAGCTCGGGTTGAAAAGTTGGATTGGGTGCTCTCGGAAGGTCTCGTAATCTCTAGTGGTAAGCTTCTTTGATTTAAGGTTATAAATGCTCCATTGATGGTTTCTTAGTGTTTGGTTTCTCAAATCTCGTATTTGGTAAGTTTTGGAGAAAACTAGGGTTTTGATCTCGTTTGGGTTTTTGGTATGTTGTTTGGGGGAAATGCTTCTAAATGGTTGAGTATGGGTATTTATGGTTTGTAATGTTTGGATCTAGGTTTTGGAAGTTTCCGGCTTGAGGATTCAAATGGCCGTCAAAAGAGCTCGTTGGGTGAAACCTAGATTTAGCCTAAATCTAGCAAGGTGAGTTCAAGTTGATTTGTGAAAACGGTGTACATGCCAAAATGTCTATTTTTAAACATTTATGTGTTTACATGAATTTATCAACTGTTGGGTTATTTGGTAACTTTTGTTTACTTAAAGTGTTTAGCTTATTAAACCTTGTAAAACATCATATTTGGGATGTTGGGATATTTTGATAAATGTGTCACAAAGGAACATGTTTTGGTGATTATTGCATAAATGGATATTTGGTCAAAAAGGCACTTTTACGTGTTTGTCGAGTTTTATGCATCATTCATGAAATGGGATATTTTGGAAATGGAAAACCTTTTGGGTTTTGGGCCGAAGGCCAATGGTAATTTGAGGATCAAAGATTTTGGAAAAAAGGGTATTTTGGTCTATGTAACCAAGTTGGCTTTCGTATTTTAGCCAAACGTTCATAATGCCTTTTGGGGCTCGGTTTACACTCAAATGAGTCTTTGGAACATTTGTTCAGTTTTGGAAGCTCGTTAAGGAGTCTTGGACGTATGGTGTACTTAGTTGCATCTTATTTGGGAGTTACATGTTTTGAATGCGTTAGTTCATTCTTTTGAGTCATATAACGTTTTAGACTGTAATGCATTGGATCCATAGGCATACGAGTCAGTTGGTTAGTGGGGACTTTATCGCCGTCTTGGGACTGGATATTGTTATGGCCAGCGGGAGGAATCGAGATAGATATCGTGGGTGGTTGAACTCGACGACCGCGTAACCTTTATTGAGGGCTCGAGGTAGATATCGTGGGTGGTTGAACTCGATGCCCGTATGTAATCCAGTCCGGTTACTCATCGTGGAATTTAGTATCCGCGTTTGAAGTCTAGTGAGTGGTCCCCAAGTGATGTTTTTATGTAAGCTTGCGGTGGTGCTCTGCAGAGCCGTATACGGAGCTAAGTCTTGCGGTGGTGCCCATGGTGAGCCGGATTTGGGGACTTGTGGCTTTGGTTGTGACGCTCATTAGAGGTCGAGTAGACACTAGGATCAGTGGTGTCTTGCGGTGGTAGCTCAGAGGAGCCGGATACGGGGAACCATGGTCTTATGTGAAGCTCGAGAACATTGATAAGTGGCTTAACTTTGTGTGCCCGCCACATTCGATGGAATTCGGGTATCCCCGTCACCGAAAGGTGTTGTTTTTGGGTATTGAGTTTTATTATCCAAGTTTTCGGTGGCGTTGTGTATATCTGGGTTTTATCCTAGATTTTATGGGTTGAGTATTAAGTCCCACCCGAGTTTTGGGTGTTTTGGGACATGAAGTGTTATTTACATTTTTATAAATTTAAGTAGCGAACTATGACCCCGTTTTGGGTGAGTTTTGGGTTGCATCGTTTTATAAGAAATGTGTGTTTGGGAGCATTGTCTTTAAAAGTGCATATTATGGAAAATGTGTCGTTTCCATTTTAAAGTATATTATTTCGAAGGATCTCGCTTTAAACTGGTTTCCCTGCTTTTAAAGATATAGTTGTTCATGTTAAAACTCTTGAGCTCACTAGGCGTTAAGCCTAACCTTTTTATTTGTCAGCATGTGCATCAGGTTCCTATCGGGGGTTCAGTTCTAGCGGTGCTATGAAGAGTTGAGCCTTAGCCTTACAAGAGTGAGTAGTCGGCGAAGCCTTCCGCAGGACGGAGTTAGTATATGGTATTGGGTTTAGTAACACCTGCCCTTTTCATAGAATGTATGTATAGGATGAATGGGAGTATTGAGGTTGATGCTCAATTTATGTTTGTAGTTCGAGGTATTTATTGATGTATTTAGAAAATTTTATTAAATTGCTATTTCCAGATTTGAGGGTGTTACAGCCTGGATCAATGTTGGGTCTGAAATGTGCTAAGTCCAGTTAGTACTGCTAAGTATTGTAGGATTACTACTGCTGAAGACTTTAGTACTGCTACTTGAAGATTACTACTGCTAGAAGTATTAAGGATTACTACTGCTAGTAGTTAGTACTGCTTGAAGAGTTAATACTGCAAGTTGGAAGTTACTACTGCAAGCATGGTTAGTACTGCTATTGATTAGAAGATGTTGATGAAGATTAATGCTGCTCATGAAGATAAAGATGGATTGGTTGCTTAAAGCGAAAGACAAGGAGATTGAAGATAATTATGGTCTGGATGCTGAAGATCAACTTTAATTTAATAATTATCTTGTAATCTGTTTTGTATATATATAGTTTAGAAGTCTTAGATTATAGAATATAGAAATACAGAATACACACAGATATAGATTTGAGTATTGTTTTTGTTACTAGAGAGAATTAGCCTCAAGATTGTTAGTAATCCTTTCTTTAGAGAAGTATTGAACGTCTGTTGAGTCTGTTCAAAAGATTGAGGCTTTGGTTGTAATTATTAAGTTAATTCAATATAACTTGTGATTTGCAGTCATACACTGTTACATTGATTTACTGTTAAAGTGTTATTCCGTAAACTTCTTTAACATAGTTTCTGAGTGTTTAAGTTTAATTCTTGTTTTGAATTTCGATCCTGACAAGTGATATCAGAGCAGAGGAACTCAGAAATCAATAATCATCATGGACGGATCAAGCGACAGTGTTCTGGTTTCAAAGGTCCCCATGCTCAAACCCATTGAGTTTGACATGTGGAAAATCAGGATCAGGCAGTATATTCTTCTTACAGATTACTCAATGTGGGATATCATTGAGAATGGTCCCTCCAATGTAGGAGAGATTGGAGCAGATGGCAAGAGACCTCCACCAAAGACTGATGGAGAAAGAAAGATGAGGCAGATTGAGATGAAATCCTTGAGCACTCTACTCTTGGCAATTCCTAATGAATACCAACATCAGTTTTGCAACTGTGTTGATGCCAAAATCCTGTGGAATACTTTGGAGAAGAGGTTTTCAGGTACCAAAAGCACTAAGAGAAATCAGAAAGCTATTCTCAAACAACAATATGAAAACTTTATGTCCACAAAGAATGAGTCTATGACTCAAACCTTTGATAGATTCAACAAGTTGATTGGAGAATTGGCCACTGTTGGTGTCAAGATGGACCAGGATGATGTCAACAGAAAGTTTCTAAGATCTCTTGGTGAAGAATGGGTAATGTATACAGTATCATTCAGACAGAATGATAATCTGGAGGATAAGGAACTAGATGATCTCTACATTGATCTAAGGGTGTTTGAAACAAAAGTTGAATCTAAGAAGAAGCCATGTGGATACTCTCACAATGCTACTCTCTTATCATCTACTACTGATTCTACTGCAAATACAGAATCAGTTAGTGTTGCTTATGGCTCAAAACAGGATGGTCTCAATGATTTTGTTTTGGAAGCCTTCCTTGCTAGCCATGCCAAAACTTCTCTTATTAATGATGATCTGGAGCAGATCAATGTTGATGATCTTGAAGAGATGGACATCAAGTGGCAAATGGCAATGCTCACCATGAGAATCAAAAGATTCATTAAAAGGACTGGAAGAAACAATTTTGCCATGAGAAGAGAAGATGGTGCTGGATTTGACAAATCTAAGGTGGAATGCTACAAGTTTCACAAACTGGGGCACTTTGCAAGAGAATGCAGAGGAGGAATGTCTCAACAGCATGGAAACAACAACAAGAACCCATCCCAAGCACTTGTCTCACAAGATGGAATGGGCTTTGATTGGAGTGACCAAGCAAAAGAGGCAATTCAGAATCAAACATTGATGGCTGAGGTTTCAGAGTCTTCAAGCACAACAATCCCCACAGAGGTAAAATCTAAACTTTGCTCTCAAGCCTGTCTTGAAACTTTTAAAAAGTACAAGGATCACAATCAGAGCATGTGTGATGATCTTAAAAGATTGGAGAAACATAGGAGAGAGTCCAGTTTAATCATTGTGAATTTTGAAGAACAGATTAAGGCATACCAAGCTAATGAACTTCAACACTCATATGATCACAACTATTGGAAGTGGGAGAAGAAGGAGTTAGAGATTAAGCTAGAAAAAGCTAGAGAGGAATGTGAGAGAATAAGGAGTGAATTTGAGAAGGCCAAATTAGATATTGAGAAATTTTCCAATGCTTCTAAAGCAATGGACTCTTTACTCAAATCTCAAGTTCATGACAAACTGAAGAGAGGTATAGGCTATAACAGCACCCCTCCACCTTACAATAACAACTACATTCCACCCACTTCAGACCTCTTAGAAAGGCAAGAGAAGAAGGACTTACCTGCAGGAGTCACAGAGGTAGATCCACTAGACACTGTAGTGGTTGAGGCAGAATCTGAAGAAGAGAACAATGAGGATAAGAATAAAGAAGATCAAAAAGAAATTCCCCTAGAAAACCATATTCTTACAAATGAGAGGGGAGGTAAACCATTTGTCAAGAGTGAGAAAGTAGAGAAGTTTAAGATTGGGGAAAAGACTGTTAAGAGTGAGAAAGCTGAGACCTCCAGGAAAGGGAAGGAGAAGGTACAGGGATATCACTATATGCAAACTACTGTTGTAAATCCCTGTACTTGTCAACAGAAAAAGCCCCATCAACATGATAAAATAAGGGGAAATCAGAGAAACAGAAATAACCAGTGGGCTCAAAAACAGGGAATTGATCTAAGCAAAATCAATAGACCAAAGCCTTGTTTTATTTGTGGCAAGTTGAATCATTTAGCCAAACACTGTTATTTCAAACCTGTTAACCAAAGATTTACTTTTCAAAGACAAACACAAGATTCTGTTGGTTATAGGAAGCAATCAAGGAACCACATGGATGCAAATGTGAGAACAGCACCAATGAAAACTGGGACTGCAAAATCTCATATTCAGAATAAGTTTGCTAAAGAAAAAGAAAAGGGGGAGGCTAATTGCACATTTGACTTTGCTAAATGCACCTTCATCATTAATTTTCTCCTCACACACATCAACATCAAAATCTTCTTTTTACATTCCCAATACATGAATTACCTTCCCAATGAATGAATTGACCTGATTTTGACATAATTTTTGGTGCAAATAGCACTCCCCAAAAGAAAATACTCCAAGAAAAGGAAGGAGTAACTCAAAGAATAGGAAAGCAAACAACTTTGTCAAAAATTGGGTTCCAAAATGCACCAAACCTGTTAGTACTGCTACCTCAAATAGTACTGCTGACAGAAATAGTGCTGCTAATACTAATACTACTGCTAACCAAGTTAGTACTACTAATAAAGTTAGTACTGCTAACAAAGTTAGTACTGCTAACAAAGTTAGTACTGCTGACCAAGATAGTACTGCTTCCTGTGTTAATGCTGTCAAGCCTATAATTCTGACAAAGTATTCCAGCCATGAGATTCCTAATTCTGATCATCTCATCCAGACTAAGCTTACTGATTATGAATATGTTGATGAGAAAGGGCAACCCAAGACCACTTTGGCTTGGGTTCCCTCAAAAACTAACTGATTTATCTTATGTGCAGGGCAACCAACAGCTTAAGGGGAAGAGCATTTGGCATGTAGACAGTGGTTGCTCTAGGCACATGACAGGTAACATGGCCTGCCTTCAAAATTTCAAAAGATTTGATGGAGGACGTGTTGCTTTTGGTGACAATCCAGTAGGAGGTAAGATAAGTGGTAAAGGTATGGTTTCAAAAGGTAAGATGACTTTTGAAGATGTTTACTATGTTGAGCAGTTGAGATACAACCTGTTAAGTGTATCACAGGTTTGTGACAGGAAACATAGTATATTATTTAGTGATACTGAATGTATTATCCTTGCTCCAGGATTCAAGGTAGTTGATGAAAATATGATACTACTTAGAACTCCTAGAAAGGATAATGTTTATTGTTTGGACCTAGAAAGTGTTTCATCTGATTCACCACTAAACTGTCTGTTTTCAAAAGCTTCTGTAAATGAATCATCTCTTTGGCACAGAAGGATGTGTCACATGAACTTTAAAACTATGAACAAACTTGTGAAAAACAACCTTGTAGGAGGTTTGCCTCAAAAAGTGTTTTCATGTGATGATCATTGTGTTGCATGTCTTAAAGGCAAACAACACAAAACTTCTCATAAGTCCAAAGAAATAAACATAATCTCATCACCCCTTCAGTTATTGCATATGGATCTCTTTGTTCCTACAAATGTGATGAGTATTGGTAAGAAATCATATTGCTTAGTCATTGTTGATGACTTCTCTAGATTTACTTGGGTATATTTTCTGAGGACTAAGGATGAGACAAGTGGACTGATCAAATCCTTTGTACTTAGGATTGAAAACCAAACAAATCTAAGGGTTAAAGTCATCAGATCTGATAATGGAACTGAGTTTAAAAACAATGACTTAAACAGCTTTTGTGAGACTAAAGGTATTGAGAGATAATTCAGTGCTCCTAGGACTCCTCAACAGAATGGTGTTGCTGAGAGGAGAAATAGGTTATTGATTGAGGCTGCTAGATCTCTGTTGGCATATTCAAAGTTACCCATTACATTTTGGGCAGAAGCAGTTAATACTGCTTGTTTTGTCCAAAACAGAGTTCTAGTAGTCAAATCACAAGGAAAGACACCTTATGAACTTTTCAAAAAGAAGAAACCTTTTATTGGATTTTTCAAACCTTTTGGGTGTCCTTGCACAATTCTCAACACCAAATCTCACTTAGGCAAGTTTGAAAGCAAAGCTGAGGATGGATTCCTTGTTGGATACTCCTCTCAGAGTAAGGCATATAGAGTTTTCAACAGTTCTTCCAGGATTATAGAGGAAAGTGACAATGTCAAATGCAATGAGAACACACCAAATCCAACTGGTACATGTCCTGATTGGCTGTTTGACATTGATTACTAACTAACTCTTTGGGTTTTAGTAATGAGCAAATTGCAGGAACAAGTTCAGAACAGGTACAAGAACAAAGACTAGAGTTTGTGTTGTTCCCTACACCTACAGTTGATCCTGTTGAATTTTGTCAACAAGAAAAGAAGGATGATTCAGAAACAGAGGATTCTGAACCAAAACAAGATAAAGATGCTAAAGGTGATGAAGAGGATAAAGGTGAAGGTTTAGGAAACACAGGTCCTGAAATTCCCACAATGGAAGATGATGATACTGATGAAGAAAATTCTTCAGTGTTTGGTGGAAACACTCCTGAAAAGAATGACTCTAATATGGATGCAAATATTAATGAGGAGGCTGCCCATCATACAAGAACTCAGAAGAATCATCCTCCTTAGTTGGTGATTGATGATATCAATTCTCCCATGATCATAAGGCAACATATTAAGTTAGGAGGATTGAAAGACTTACAGTCAGGATTGTTATCTTGTTTTCTATCCCAGATTGAACCCAAGAAGGCTTATGATGCAATGAAAGACCCAAGCTGGATAGAAGCAATGCAAGAGGAGCTGCTACAGTTTGTGCTGCAAGATGTGTGGGATCTGGTTGACCTTCCACAAGGACAAAGGGCAATTGGAACTAAATGGGTTTTCAGGAATAAGAAAGATGAGAGAGGTATAGTGATAAAGAATAAGTCCAGGCTTGTGACACAAGGGTATACACAAGAAGAGGGGATAGATTATGAAGAAGTGTTTGCACCAGTAGCCATAATTGAGGCAATTAGGCTGTTTCTAGCCTATGTTTCTTTCATGCAGTTCAGAGTATTTCAGATGGATGTTAAGAGTGATTTCCTATATGGGAAAATTGATGAAGAAGTGTATGTTTGTCAGCCTCCAGGGTTTGAGAATCCTAACTTTCCTGACAAAGTATACAAATTAAAGAAGGCACTCTGTGGGCTACATCAAGCACCAAGAGCATGGTATGACACTCTGTCTACCTATCTCTTGGAAAATGCATTTGAAAGGGGAATCATTGACAAGACCCTTTTCATCAAAAGGAAGAAGAAGAACATTCTGCTTGTACAAATCTATGTGGATGACATCATCTTTGGATCCACAAAAGATCTTATGTGCAAGGAGTTTGAGGAGCTGATGCACAAAAGATTCAAGATGAGCTCTATGGGTGAACTCACATTCTTTCTTGGGCTACAGGTTAAACAGAAGAAAGATGGCATCTTCATAAGTCAATCCAAGTATGTGCAGGATATACTTATCAAGTTTGGATTTTCAGAAGCAAAGCCTGCAAGCACACCTATGGAAACACACAAACAGATCACTGCAGATCTTGAGGGGGAGGATGTGGATGTTCATCACTATAGATCCATGATAGGCTCCCTCATGTATCTAACAGCTTCAAGACCAGACATTATGTTTGATGTATGTGTGTGTGCAAGATTTCAAGTGAGGCCTAAGCAATCTCACTTTCAAGCAGTCAAAAGGATATTCAGATATCTCAAAGGACAACCTAGGTTGGGTCTTTGGTATCCTCATGACTCACCATTTGATCTAATTGCATATTCAGATAGTGATTTGGGTGGTGCAAACTTGGATAGAATGTCTACATCAGGAGGATGTCAGTTTTTGGGTGCAAGGCTAGTTTCATGGCAGTGTAAAAAGCAAACCACAGTGTCCACCTCTACAACAGAAGCAGAATATATAGCTGCTGCAAGCTGCTGCTCCCAAGTGCTATGGATTCAAAATCAAATGTTGGACTATGATATTACTTTTCTTCACACTCCCATCTTCATTGATAACAACAGTGCTATAAGCATTGTTAATAATCCAGTGAAGCATTCAAAAACTAAGCATATAGAAATCATGTACCATTTTATTAGAGACTGCAATGAAAAGAAGTTAATTCAGGTTTTGAAAGTACACACAAGTAACCAATTTGCTGATCTATTCACCAAATCTTTTGATGTGGGTAGATTCACATTCTTGGTCACAAGTGTAGGCATGATAAACACTGAATAAACATGTTTTGATTTTCTTTATGTACCAATTCTGTATAGCTTCTTTCATGCCATATTGTACTGTGCATGGTGCTGCTATCTATTTGTGTCTAAGTGTTTCAGATTACCTTGCTGATTAGAAACTTGGTACTTCTGGTTAAGTTAATACTGCTCTCTATATTACTCATGATGACAGTTCAAATATGGTTAAGTATGGTTACTACTGCTAGGTGGTTTATACTGCCAGTGCAAAGTTACTACTGCTTGTCTTATTTCTACTGCCAAACAGTGTTAATACTGCTAGTCTGTGTTAATACTGCTGGTATGTGTTACTACTGCTAGTATGTGTTAATACTACAGGTATGTGTTACTACTGCTTATATGGGTTAATACTACGGGGTTGTGTTAATGCTGCTAGGGTACTTAGTACTGCTCTTAACCGAATCACATACCCTATAAATACCCTCTTTGACCGCCAAAACCCAAACGACCCTTTGAATTTCTATTGAGTGTTCATCTTCTCTTTCTCTCTAACATTCTTGCTTCCCAGTGCGTAAACCCTAGTGTTGATTCGAACCCAAGAACGATGGCAGGACTGGATTTCGTTGATGATCACAATGAGCTTGCAATGCTACAGAAACCCAAACAAGCTGAGGGTTTCCATGAAATTGTGGATTTTTTATCACAATCACACATTGCGTATGCGCTAAAGGTAAATCCCACCATCTATGTGACTCATATGCAACAGTTCTAGGCCAATGCCTCCATACAGACTGTTGATGGCAATCAGGTCATCCAATCAAGGGTCTGTGATAAACCTATCACAGTCTCAGAAGTCTGCATTCGCACTCATCTACGTCTAGATGATGCCTTAGGTATTACTTCTCTTTCAAAGGAAGATCTCTTCCAAGGTATTGGTAGAATGGGGTATGAAGGTCCTACTGAGTTTTATAAGTTCTTCAAGAGCAAATTTTCACCTCAATGGAGATTCTTTGTTCATACTCTTCAACATTGTATTTCTCGCAAAACAACTGGATGGAGTGAGTTCAGCAGTACCATAGCTTATGCTCTTGTCTGCTTAGCTACCTCCAGAAAGTTTAATTTTTCACAAATGATTTTAAATGATTTACTGTCAAACTTGGATACAAAAACCAAAACTAAAAGATTTTATATGTATCCAAGGTTTGTACAAGAAGTACTAAACAAGGAATTGACGGATTTACCCTCTTTTCAAGAGGTGTATGTACCTAAACCTTCCAAAGGGAAGGTGTTTTCCAACATGAAAAGGCCTAGTAAGGACTTTTCTGGAAAAGACACACCATTGTTCTCTACAATGATGGTTGTGTCTCATTCCCATGGTGAGGCATCAGGGTCACAACCCACATCTGACCAACCCACTGATGACCTACCCACACCATTCATTTCCAATGATCCTCCTCAGATCCTTGTTGTTAATCCAATTCCCCCCATCACTCAAAAATATGTATGGAAAAAGGTACAGAAGGTTCTTTTCCTTCCTGTATCTTCACCCCAAAAGCCTGCAAGCCCTATGATGGATCATTCTCCATCAGAGAATATCCAAAGGGAATCCATAGGGGTGTCTCCCAACCCCAAGAAGGTTCTCTTTAAGGAGAAGGATGAGCATGTGGGTAGTAAGGCTCACACTACTGACTCTGCACAAGGTGTGGATCAGGACAGTGTGAACATCACTAAGACCTTCCGCACGAAAACTTTGGATGAGCAATCATCTAAGGGACCCAGGTGCCAAGAAACCAAGGGGGTAGTAGGTGCTTCTGCTAGGCAGAAAGCCTCTACTAAAAGATCCAAGGATCCTTCAAGGGTGGTCAACACACCTAAAGGAGGTGAGGACAGATATAACTCTAATTAATTGATGGAAACCATTGGTAATGTTAACCTAGATGTACTCAAACAGGGTTCAGAGATAAAGGAGTTGAAAAAGGTGATCTCTTCTCAACAAGTGCAGATAACCAAACTCAAGAAGATGGTACTCAGTTTGGTATACAAAAAGAAGAGAAAACAATATGTCTTGAAGAGAAGAGGAAGTGCTCATGATGCTTCCAAAAAGGGGGAGAATCCAGAAGCTAAATTTGAGAAGGAAAGTCCTGTTGGCATGGAATTTCAGGTTGAGGGGGAGGAAGCAGAAACACTGAAGGCAGCAGAAACTGAGAAAGAAGCAGAAACTGAGAAAGCAGCAGAAACAGTTAAAGCAGCAGTAACTCAGTCAGCAGCAGTAACTACTGCACCAGAAGTAGAAACTGCAAAAGAAGTAGAAACTGACAAAGCAGCAGAAATAGAAAAGGCAGCAGCAGAAACTGAAATGTCCAGAGAAGAAATAGAGATTGCAGAAACTCTGGTTAAGGCAAAGAATGACACTCCCAAGGCTACTCAAAAGGATAAGGGAGTGGTAATCAAAGAAGGAGGCACAGAGAAGAAAAGGAAAGAGATAAGCATGACAGAGGCCAAGAAGAAAGGGAAAGAAAAGATGGTAGAGCCTGTGAAAGCATCAAAGAAGCAAAAGCAAATAGAACTGGATGAAGAATTGGCAAAGAAGATGCAAGAAGAGCTTGAAAAGGAGAATGGGATTCAAACTGCCAAAGACAGAAAGATTGCATTAGATTTGGCTAAAAGACTCAATGAAGAATATCAGAAAAGCTTGAAACTGGCTGCAAAGAGGGTTGCAATGAAAACAACAAGACAAAGGAAGCCTTCAAAGACCTTTTTAGCTGCACAAGAAAGAAGAAAAATGATAAACTTCTTGAAAGGATCTGTTGGAGTTCCTGAAGGAATGTTTACAAAAATGTCTTGGAGCAGAATAGAAGACTTGTACAAAAAGGAGATGGCCAAGCTTCAAGGAGACTTCAGTCAGAGGTTTGAATTTGAAAGAAAGATGAAAGAAAGACATGATCTGAACATTCAACAACCCTTACCTGACAGTGAAGAAGGCACTCCTACTAAAGAAAAGGTAGAAGTGAAGAAAGAAGAAACACTAGCTCAGAAAATTGGAGCTGTAAAAAGAAAGATGTCTATTGCTACAAAGCCTAAGGCAAAAAGGCCAAGAACTGAGGAAGGTGAAAAGGAGCAGAGTAGTGAAAGATTGGAGGCTGAATCATCAAGACCTACTGTTGCACCTTCTGTAGAGCAGTAGAAACAAGTTGAGCAGGTTGAAAATCAAGAGAAGAGTCAAGAACAATCAAGTCAACAACCTCCAGAACAGTCAAGACCATTTGATGAGTAGTGTAACTTGTATATGACTGTGATAGATGAAGAACCAGTTAAAGTTGATCCTATCTCAGTGGAAGCTCCAGAGATCATCCATTGGGATACTTTGTTGGATAAAAGAATAGAGTACTTCAGAATCAAGAGAATGGGTGACAAATTTAAGGTTTACTCAACTTGGGGAAAGATCATCAGAAGTTGTACCAGGGTTGATTTGGAGGAGATGTATAAGGTTGGTCTGAACTTATATGGTGACTTACTGAAAGGAGCAGGGATGAGCATAACAAAGATGGCCATGGAGTATTTATGCATGATGTTTGATCCAGATAGAGTGAAGTATCTTATCAAAGATGTGCATCATGAAAATGGTTTTAAAAGTATTGATAACTGGATGCTTTTTGAAAGATGTGGAGTCTATGTCATAACCATTGACAAAAGCTTCCATGAATACTACTTAGTTGATAAGGTGTATGACCACAACACAGTAAAGTTGCAGAGGATGCTGAATGCAAAGTTGGTCTGCCCTAAAGGTTCAGAAATGGCAAGAATTGTGATCAGAAGAACCATCAATCAAAGTTCAGGTTTGGATCCTAATATGGGAAATTGAGCAGTTATTTTGAAAGCATCATGAAGACCTTTATTTTGAAGAACTTAACTTCTTAAATTGGAAAGTTAAGTTAGGGGGAGATTGTTGGGTCTGAAATGTGCTAAGTCCAGTTAGTAATGCTAAGTATTTTAAGATTACTACTGCTGAAGACTTTAGTACTGCTACTTGAAGATTACTATTGTTAGAAGTATTAAGGATTACTACTGCTAGTAGTTAGTACTGCTTGAAGATAATTATGGTCTGGATGCTGAAGATCAACTTTAATTTAATAATTATCTTATAATCTGTTTTGTATATATATAGTCTAGAAGTCTTAGATTATAGAATATAGAAATACATAATACACACAGATATAGATTTGAGTATTGTTTTTGTTACTAGAGAGAATTAGCCTCAAGATTGTTAGTAATCCTTTCTTTAGAGAAGTATTGAACGTCTGTTGAGTCTGTTCAACAGATTGAGGCTTTGGTTGTAATCATTAAGTTAATTCAATATAACTTGTGATTTGCAGTCATACACTGTTACATTGATTTACTGTTAAAGTGTTATTCCGCAAACTTCTTTAACATAGTTTATGAGTGTTTAAGTTTAATTCTTGTTTTGAATTTCGATCCTGACAAGACGAAACCTTCAGGTTGGCCAACATATACCTCTTCGTGCAAGATCCCATTCAGAAAATCTGACTTTACATCCATCTAATAAACTTTGAAGTTCTTATGGGCGGCATAGGCCAAGAAAATGCGAATGGCTTCGATCCTATATACTAGTTCAAAGGTCTCATCATAATCTATACCTTCTTGTTGACAATAAACCTTATATACCAATCTAGCTTTTTTTTCTAATGACTATTCCCGCTTCATTTTTTTTGTTCCTAAATTCCCACTTCATTCCAATAATCGATTTGTCCTTGGGTCTAGGAATCAACCGCCAAAATTTTATTTCTATTAAATTGTTGAAGCTCATCTGGCATTGTTAGAATCTGTGTGTCCCAATATATAATCATTCAATCAAGCAAACAGATAATCAACACAGTTATGCAAACCTGGTATTGATTAAACGAATGATTCAACAGATTACAAGCTTGAAGAAATCGAACTATCTCTCTGCTTCTCTCTATGTACGGCGCACCAACACCACAGCCTCCTCTCACAATAATTAATTTTCTCTAATTAGCTCCCTTCTAACCTCTAACCTAATTAACACTAAACAAAGCAATTTATACTTAGGCTATATTAGCCTAATGGGCTTTGCAAGGCTTGGCCCAACAACTAAAACAAATCAATTAACTAAAATATAAAGCCTAATAAATAAAATACGAAAACATACTTTTGACTAAATATTACAAAAGGACCCTAGACTATTTGTTGAGACGACTTTATCAGCTTTGACTTCAGTTTTCCATCTTCAGATAATTATGAACTTGAATCCAATAAATATGTGCTTTAACAATCTCCCCCTTTGGATCAAGATCATTCTCTAAGCTCAGAAAAAATGCAATCTTCCTCTTTGTAGCAATCTCCCCAATCGATGAGAATATCTCTTGGAAAGAAATTATCTTCAATTCAACATATCTTCAGAAATTCTTTCAATCTTTCAAAAACTTGTGTTCTCTCCATTTCTTGGTTGACGCTTCTCCCCCTTTTTGATGAAAAGAGCAAATAGTTCATCAAAACTTTTCTCCAAGAAATGACTTCCACCACTGATCTTGCAAAACGAACCACTGATTAACCGTCAATTCATAAAGATGTGCATCCAGATCTTTGCAAATCTAGAGAATTTAGAAAATGAAGTGTAACACCTGAATCAACAAATGAATCAGTTAAAAATGCCTGTCAGTAACATAAAGTCACTGTGTGTAACTAATACACAATATAAAGGAGCTTTTATGATGTTCACTCCCCCAAGGCTTCCATTCAATCATCGAAATACCACAAAGGCAATTTCTATGAACGTTATGACAAAGAAACAAATTCTTTGTGTGTTCGTGCAAGTGATAGAATAAATTAAGCATATGATGATTGCTTATAAGGCTCAAAAAGTGTAAACCACTGAGACAACAGTAAGTTAAACACAGACTCAATGTGCATTAGTGAAGTATGAAGGTGGGGCAGACTTCCTTCTTTTCAATATACAGATTTTCCAAATGAAAATCAGATAGCATATGTGCTGCGTCCCCTTTGAAAATGAAACATTTTCTTGTTAAGAAGAAAATGAGTAGCTGTTGGGGTAATGTCAAGAGTTGGCATGGGCTAGGTGCCTGGTTCAATAATGTTCACCAAAGAAATGTGAAGCATTAGAAATGTGGCTGCCCGACTCAGAAAGTAGTTGGTGCAGAGTTTAATATTCTTTTACTTTGATCTCTCACCCTCTTTCTTTTAATCTTTAAGCTCACAGCTAACCAAACTCTCTTTTACATTTTCTCTCATCACACATCCCACACTCATTTCTTTTTGACTCCTCACATTCAATCACTAAAAGATTAACTTCTTGGGTAGGAGACACTGGTAAACGTGAATCCATAGAAGTTCAGTTAAGTCCTAGCACATTGATCCCATGTTTTCCTATGAAGCATATGATGCTCAGGTGATTTAACTTGATTAGTTAAAGCTCAATGATGAAGCATAAAACATTTAAAAGCACACTTCCAATTCAAGAAATCTGTTTGAGAATCGGGAAGTGGTTTGAACATTTAAGAACACGTTTTCTTATGATTGAAAGTTGTCCTTCTTTCAACCATGAATGAGATGAAGAAAAGAAATTATACCTTTCGAGTACAGTCTCACATCTCGCGAAGTCAAGCTTAAAGTCATAAAGATATGATCTTTGAAGCATCTCTCAACCTACAAAAGTCTAAAAGTCTAGTCAAAGTAACTTTATTCACTGAAATTGAAATGACATAAAGCAGTAAAACAATTGATGTACGATTTCTGATTAGAAAATAATCAGAAGTCATAGCCATACTCTTTACTTGTATGCTCCCCCTAAAATCATGCATCACTAACAAATTATCAGTAAGCACAATGCATTTAAATATGCTCCCCCTCAAACTATCATTGACCATCAATGAAATACTTCTCACACTCCTTCTGAGATCATGAACAAACTATTAAAGAGCAGGTATAACGCGGAAATAATAATAAAGATACGATAAAGAGACACAATAAGAAACTTCAATAGGTAACCAACAATTAGGTTTTAAGATTTAGCATACCAAGTCTTGAGACAAGAATATTAAATCTCTTTTCGTCTAAAGGTTTGGTAAACAAATCTGCAAGCTGATAATCGTTTTTTACAAAGTAAAGTTCAATTGTTCCCTTTTCTACATTATCTTTTATAAAATGATACCTGACATCTATGTGTTTGGTCTTAGTATGCTGAACAGGGTTAGCAGTAATCGCAATAGCGCTATTCGAATCACAATAGATCGGAATTCTATTGAAATGAAATCCATAGTCTCGCAGTTGTCTTCTCATCCACAAGACCTGAGAACAGCAGCTAGCAGCAGCTACATATTCCGCTTCGGCCATTGATGTAGAGACACATAATTGCTTCTTTGCAGCCCAACTAATGAGTTTATCTCCGAGAAATTGGATATGACCCAAGGTGCTCTTTCTGTCTAACATGCAACCAACATGATCTGCGTCAGGCGCGAGGAGCTTGTTTCAGTCCATAAAGAGCTTTATCCAAGATGTAGACGTGGTTCGGCTTATCTGGATGTACAAACCCTTCTGGTTGTGAGACATAGACTTCTTCCTTGAGTACTCCATTCAGAAAAGCTGTCTTCACGTCCATTTGATAGACGGTGAAGTTCTTGTGAGCTGCGTAGGCTAAGAACATCCGAATTGACTCTATACGCGCCACTGGAGCATAAGTCTCATCGTAGTCTATCCCTTCCTCTTTCCTATATCCCTTGGCAACAAGTCGTGCTTTGTTTCGGATAACGGTACCATCTTCATCTTTCTTGTTTTTGAACACCCAATTCGTACCAATGATGGTTTTACCTTGCGGTTTGGGTACGAGTCTCCAAACTTTCAGTGCTTCAAACTGATTTAGCTCATCTTGCATCGCAGTTACCCAATCTGAATCGACAAGGGCCTCAGATACACGAGCAGGCTCGATCTTGCTCAGAAAGGATTCATACATACATAGATTTGATGTTGCAGACCTAGTTTGCACCGGTGCAGAAGGATCTCCAATAATTTGATGTACCGGATGCTCTTTGGTCCACTTATGTTCATGAGGGAGTGGATTAGATGCATGTTGATCATTGTCAGCATCTAGGAATCCACTGTTATCGCCTTCAGATGGTTCAGAATGAAGGGGGGTTTCAGTTGAAGTAGTAGTTGCAGAGGTGGCAGTAGGTATAGCTTGGTCAATCTGTTGATCAATCCTTACAGTACATCCTTCTGAGTCAGCTACTTCTATCTCGGCGTTGTTGATCACAACTTCAACTGTCGGAGTAGGCTTTTGAACTAGAACTTCTTGCCGAATCGGGGAATTGGATTTAGTAGAGATATCGGAAGTGGTCGGATGAGTAGTGTAACATCCTTAAATTTATAAGGTAAGTATTTGTTCCCTAATACTTTAATTATGTTTATCTAAAAATATGAGTTTTTTATATATGCATATGATATTTATTTATGGGACTAAGATGCTATCTGATTATATAATAATTGCATGTGTTTAGACCTCGTGCTCATTTTCGAAACTTGCTAAGTTTTCGGGCTGGGATGAGCTTGGAGCGATAGTGCCATCGCGATAGTGACATTGTCACTATCGCCGGGCACAATCGCCAGGATTGTACCGAGAAGGGGGGGGAGTCTCGCGATAGTGACACGCGATAGTGACAATTGTCACTATCGCCGGGAATACTCGCGGAAGATGTACCGTAAGTGTGTGTGTGCTTGCGATTGTGACTCGCGATAGTGCCCTTGGCACTATCGCCGGGCACTATCGCCGTCGGGGTGCAGGGCCTTAAATGAACCCTTATAAGATTTTAACCTCATTTCTCTCAAAACCTATCTTTTGGTTGCGATTTTTGGAGCTCCCATTTCAGTCTCCATTCTTCTCTTACCAAACCCTAGCCCTCATAAATACTATCCTTTGGTGGTCGAGTTTTGGATTAAAGCATTAACTTCATTTCCAAGGAAGATTCAAGGGTTTCTCCAAGCCTCATTCTCATCTTCAAGTTCATCCTCCAACTTCTAGGGTTTCCATATTTTCTACGTTTTGGGTTCAAAACCTAGATTGTGAGTTTACTAACCATTTGTTAAAACTAGATAGACATCATAATCTCCTATTTGTTACTTTATCTCTATGTGTTCAAATGTTTGGGGGTTCTTCATGATAATAGTTGGAAGATGCATATATATATATGGGTGATTTGCCAAGATTATTGTTATATGTATCATTATTTGGGATTTGTCTCATAGATACATAATGTGGGTACCTTGATATGTTAAATGTATGCATATATGGACATGATGATGATTCTGGTTGGAACACCATTTTGGTGATATGTTCATATGTATGATGAGCATGATTTACATTGTGTCTTTTGTTAGACATCATGAGGATAAGGTGGTAATATTATACCCGTAGTTGGTATTGAATTATGTGGGTTGAAATATACCTAAAGGACCCCTTATAAATGTTATGTGGACGAACCAAGTCAGTACACTAGGAGGATATAGTCTTGGGCGCCAATGTGATGGTATGTGCCTAGACCTCCGTCAATCGGGGAATTTTCTTAGCGATAGTTTTCGGGTGGGCCGGGCCTTTGGGGTGTTCCTTGTTAAGGGCATCAAGGTATATCGACTCTTGGGTGGGACTTGATTGGTGCTATGGGTCTCCCCTATTGACTCCACATTTGTTGAACTATGGTTAACTGCTGATAAGAAATATGCCTGTTCATGCATGCTTATTATTGTTCAACTCACTAGGCTTTTTGGCCTAACACTTGTTTGGTGTCGATGTGTATCTCAGGTTCTAGCGGCGGCGGTCTTAAGCAGGTTTAGTTGCATTGGGGTGAGAGCTTGGGGAATTGTACATGGACGCGTTATACTTTTGGATATAGACCGTTTGGGTCTATAGATGACAACCCTTTTTGTAATCTCTTTTCTAGATATAGAAATTAGATTAGTTGGTTGTTGTTCATTGTCCGTTAAATTACAATTGTGATTAAACAGGTTATTTAAATATATATTCCCCATTTTTGGGAGGCTCTTGCTGTGGCAATTTTAGCATACCTCATGTCCGTTTTCCGGATTTTTGTTATCCCTATTTTTAGGGTGTTACAAGTTGGTATCAGAGCTTTAGTTTAAGTGAACTAGGTATTGTTTAGCATATCTAGACATAAGCTTTAGACTTTATGACTTCACTGTCCACTTGGGGTAGGAATCCTAGGTGGGGAGAGCGTTAGGATTACGGAATTACTGTAATTGAAAGTTGTGATGATGGTGACCAGAATACTTGTGTATGGTTCGTTCATAATTTCACTTAGCTACTGCTATTATGAATGCATTGTTACGTGAGCATACTTGGTTTACTATTATTATGATAATTGATGAAAGTAGTAGTACGTACAATGAGTCCAACTCGCTTAGTCTTTTCTCAATCTATTTCTCGTACGTGCATGACAGATTTTAATGGTAAACACTCGAAGTAGATTATCGGACATGCCAGAAGGGCAACCAGAAGTGGAATCTACCACAATAAGACCCCCGGTGGGGGCAACCTCCGATGACATACCTATACCCAGAATCTTGGCAGGAGGGCCTGAGCACATTCCACGCCGGAACCTCAACACAGGTAACGCCATCATGGAGGAAGTTACCATGGAGACCCGGCTTCGGGATAGCATGATGTTGGCCATGAATGCGGCTTTGGCTCAACAACAGTTGGCCATGACTTCGGACATGACCCAACAGCAAGAGTTTTTCATGAAACTTCTAGAGGATCGAGACGTCAGTAACCGTCAACCCGAGACTATGGCTGAAAACGTTATTGTGGGGTCGGGTGGACCGAATGTGGTAACGATTGAAGAACCATCCGTTGAGGGAATCAGATCGAAGACTAAAGGGTGTACCTACAAGACGTTTCTGGGGTGTCACCCTAAGGAGTTTGCGGGTTTAGACAACCCGGTTGCTTGTATGTACTGGCTCAAGGAATTAGAGATGGCCTTCGAGTCCAGTGAATGCGATCCTTCTCAACGGGTCAAGTTTGCTTCTCAGCTACTTCGGGGAGAGGCTCTGATTTGGTGGAACCTCACCCGATCCGCCCTCACCCTGGAAGTTCTGGCTAAGCTAACTTGGACGGTGTTCAAAGAGAAGATCATGGACAAATACTGCAGCGAGCGGTCGTTGGACAGGTTGGAGCGGGAGTTCCGAGATCTAAAGAAGGGGAATATGTCGATTGTTGGCTACTCCAAGCTCTTCTTGGAAAAGCTAAACTTGGTGGGACATCTAGTCCCCGACGAAAAGTCAAAGTTGAAAGCATATCAACAGGGTTTACCGGCCGGAATGCGAACGGATGTAAGGAATGCTAAGTGTTCGACTCTACAAGAGGTTATCGAGGAGTCCTTACTCATTAAGGACGACATCAATTCGGAAAGGGATGAGAAGAGGTACGTTGGTGAGAAACGAAAGTGGGAGGGGCCATCTGGGCCCGTTCGTCAATCTAGACCCTTTGTAAGCGGGAGATCGGGTGATCAACGCCGTGAAGATCGGTGGTGCCACAAGTGCAGGTCAAAGCACTCGGGGCCGTGTGCTGTAAGGACTCCCTCCGGTCCAGCTGGGTGTAGCAAGTGTAGTAAGAAAAACCACACGACTCGAGAGTGTTCCCTCCGTGGGGCGGTTTGTTATGAATGCGGAGAGTCGGGGCATATAAAACGAGAGTGTCCAAGGCTGGTTATAGGAGGTGGTGGAAATTCTGTGGGTTCGACGGCTAGGGTCGAGCAACCATCACGGGCACTGAGTCGACCTTTCCGTATGACTACCGAGGAGGCAAAGGAGACCGCGGATGTTGTTTCGGGTACGTTTCTAGTAAACTCCATGCCTGCTCGTGTCTTGTTTGATTCGGGTGCTACATGTTCTTTTGTGTCGGATGCTTCCTGTAAACGATTCACCACTCCTATTAGTGTTCTTCCCGATGCGTTAGTAGTAGAAATAGCTAATGGAGATCAAGTGATCATTCGTGACCGTTTTTGTGATTGCACTCTAGAGATCAACGGAATTTCTTTCGGAGTAGATTTACTACCTATGGCTATAGGAGGGTTTGATATAGTCATAGGCATGGATTGGTTAGTGAGGCATAAGGCGGACATCTTTTGCTCCAAAAAGATGATCCAAGTACCATTGCCGGAAAATGGGGTGGCAACCATTTATGGAGAGAAAGGAAAGAGGAATAATCCTATTATCTCATCTTTTAAGGCTCGCAAGTTTTTAGCGGAAGGCTACCCTTCGTACTTGGCTTACGTTGTGGACGCAAAGAAAGAAAAGAAGTCGGTGGGAGATGTGGAGGTAGTGCAAGATTATCCAGACGTCTTTCCGGAAGACTTACCCGGTTTACCGTCGGAACGGCAAGTGGAGTTTCAGATTGACCTCACACCAGGAGCAGATCCGATAGCTCGTGCTCCATATCATTTGGCACCGACAGAAATGAAGGAGATGATGACGCAACTTCAAGAGTTGTTGGATAAGGGCTTCATTCGACCAAGTTCGTCACCTTGGGGAGCACCGGTTTTGTTCGTGAAGAAGAAAGATGGATCCATGCGGATGTGCATAGATTATCGGGAGTTAAACAAAGTCACGGTGAAGAACAAGTACCCTCTACCTCGCATCGACGATCTCTTTGATCAACTCCAAGGGGCGGGATGTTTCTCGAAGATTGACCTTCGGTCCGGTTATCATCAAGTGAGAGTGAAGAACGAAGATATTACGAAGACGACTTTCCGAACGAGATACGGTCATTATGAGTTCTTGGTGATGCCGTTTGGCTTAACCAACGCTCCGGCCGTATTCATGGATTTGATGAACCGTGTGTGTCGCCCATTTTTGGATAAATCCGTGATCATCTTCATCGATGATATTTTAATATATTCAAGGGATGAGTCCGAACATGGAAGACACTTACGGGAAGTATTAGAAGTTCTAAGAAGGGAGAAATTGTTCGCGAAGTTCTCGAAGTGCGAATTTTGGCTTCAAGAAGTGCAATTCTTGGGGCATGTGGTATCAAAGGACGGGGTAAAAGTGGATCCGGCAAAGATCGAAGCAATGATGAGTTGGGAACCCCCAACAAGTCCGACGGAGATCCAAAGCTTCTTGGGTTTAGCGGGTTACTACCGACGTTTCATTCAGGATTTCTCAAAGACGGCTACACCGCTCACTTCCCCTACAAGAAAGAACGTCAAGTTTCTTTGGACCGATGCACAAGAGCAAGCGTTTCAGACGCTCAAGAGGAAGTTGTGCGAAGCCTCGATCTTGTCCTTACCCGAAGGATCGGAAGACTTTGTGGTGTATAGTGACATTTCCAAGATGGGACTTGGGTGCGTACTAATGCAAAGTGGGAAGGTGATAGCCTACGCGTCGCGACAATTAAAGGATCATGAGAAGAACTATCCGACTCATGATTTGGAGTTGGCGGCGGTAGTTTTTGCGTTGAAGTTGTGGCGACATTACTTGTACGGAACCAAGTGTACTCTTTTCACGGATCACAAGAGTCTCAAGTACATCTTCGACCAAAAGGAGCTCAACATGCGACAAAGGAGATGGCTAGAGCTTTTGAAGGATTACGATTGTGACCTACTCTATCATCCCGGTAAGGCTAATGTGGTGGCGGATGCATTGAGCCGAAGGAATCATGGCGAAGGTGTCAAAATGTCCCTTACCAGAATCGATGTGGTGTCGAGTTTGTTGGAAAGTATAAGAACGAGCCAAGCGGAAGCACTTAAAGAAGAGAACCTCAAGGCCGAGGTTATGACCAAGCAAAAGGAACTCTTAACAGAAGATAGTCGTGGACTCAAACTCTTCCAAGGGCGAATTTGGGTGCCCAAGATTGGGGGAAATCGTGGCTTGCTTCTCGAGGAAGCACATAAGTCGAAATATTCTATACATCCCGGTAGCACCAAGATGTATAGAGACTTAAAGTTAGATTATTGGTGGCCGGTGATGAAGTTAGACGTGGCAAGTTATGTGGAGAAGTGTGTCACGTGCCTCCAAGTCAAGGCGGAG
This sequence comes from Arctium minus, assembly GCA_954870635.1. Lineage (NCBI taxonomy): Eukaryota > Viridiplantae > Streptophyta > Magnoliopsida > Asterales > Asteraceae > Arctium > Arctium minus. The sequence goes on from OX941084.1 coordinate 53,202,027, forward strand.
CATCAAAGACCGTATGGGAGTTTGCAACCGTTGTCCATTCCCGAGTGGAAATGGGACAACATTACTATGGATTTCGTGACAAAGTTACCGAAGACCTTGCGTGGTCACGACACCATTTAGGTGATCGTGGATCGGTTGACCAAGAGCGCGCACTTTCTTGCGATGCGGGAGACCTTGCCAATAGATAAATTGGCTAAACTGTACATCGACGAGGTGGTGTCAAGGCACGGAGTTCCGAAATCTGTGGTATCGGATAGGGATAGCCGATTCACTTCGAACTTTTGGGCTAGTTTGCAAAAGGAGTTGGGTACTCGACTGAATTTGAGCACGACGTATCATCCTCAAACGGATGGTCAAAGTGAGAGGACGATCCAGACCTTAGAAGATATGTTGAGGTCGTGTGTAATAGATTTCGGGGGAAGTTGGGATTCACACCTACCTTTGGTAGAGTTCGCATACAACAACAGTTACCATTCTAGTATCGGAATGGCACCGTTCGAGGCCTTGTATGGGCGGAAGTGTAGAACCCCAGTTTGTTGTCTAGAAGCGGGCGAAAAGCAATTCGCCGGGCCGGAAATAGTGCAAGAGACGGCGGACAAGGTGAAAGAGATTCGGGAGAGGCTAAAGGCGGCACAAGACCGACAAAAGAGTTATGCAGACAAGAAGAGAAGGCCGGTTGAGTTTCAAGTGGGTGACCGGGTCATGTTGAAGGTGTCTCCGTGGAAGGGGATCATACGTTTCGAGAAGCGTGGGAAGCTTAGTCCTCGTTTCCTTGGACCATTCGTTATTTTGGAAAAGATTGGGTTGGAAGCCTATCGATTAGATTTACCACCGGAAATGGATGGAATACATCCTACATTTCATGTATGCTACCTTCGGAAGTGCCTAGCCGAGGAGGAAAGCGTTATTCCCTTGACAGAAATTCGGGTGGACAACGGGAATCGTTGCGTTGAGGAACCGGAGGGGATCTTGGAGTCAAAGGTGAAGAAGTTACGACATAAGGACGTAGTCATGGTTAAAGTCCAATGGAAGCACCATCGGGGTGCTAACATTACTTGGGAGTCCGAAGATGATATGAATAAGCGTTATCCTCACTTGTTTGATTAGAGTAAGATTTTGGGAACGAAATCCCATTTAGGTGGGGAGGATTGTAACATCCTTAAATTTATAAGGTAAGTATTTGTTCCTTAATACTTTAATTGTGTTTATCTAAAAATATGAGTTTTTCATATATGCATATGATATTTATTTATGGGACTAAGATGCTATCTGATTATATAATAATTGCACGTGTTTAGACCTCGTGCTCATTTTCGAAATTTGCTAAGTTTTCGGGCTGGGATGAGCTTGGCGCGATAGTGCCATCGCGATAGTGACATTGTCACTATCGCCGGGCACAATCGCCAGGATTGTACCGAGAAGGGGGGGAGTCTCGCGATAGTGACACGCGATAGTGACAATTGTCACTATCGCCGGGCATACTCGCAGAAGATGTACCGTAAATGTGTGTGTGCTTGCGATTGTGACTCGCGATAGTGCCCTTGGCACTATCGCCGGGCACTATCGCCGTCGGGGTGCAGGGCCTTAAATGAACCCTTATCAGATTTTAACCTCATTTCTCTCAAAACCTATCTTTTGGTTGCGATTTTTGGAGCTCCCATTTCAGTCTCCATTCTTCTCTTACCAAACCCTAGCCCTCATAAATACTATCCTTTGGTGGTTGAGTTTTGGATTAAAGCATTAACTTCATTTCCAAGGAAGATTCAAGGGTTTCTCCAAGTCTCATTCTCATCTTCAAGTTCATCCTCCAACTTCTAGGGTTTCCATATTTTCTAGGTTTTGGGTTCAAAACCTAGATTGTGAGTTTACTAACCCTTTGTTAAAACTATATAGACATCATAATCTCCTATTTGTTACTTTATCTCTATGTGTTCAAATGTTTGGGGGTTCTTCATGATAATAGTTGGAAGATGCATATATATATGGGTGATTTGCCAAGATTATTGTTATATGTATCATTATTTGGGATTTGTCTCATAGATACATAATGTGGGTACCTTGATATGTTAAATGTATGCATATATGGACATGATGATGATTCTGGTTGGAACACCTTTTTGGTGATATGTTTATATGTATGATGAGCATGATTTACATTGGGTCTTTTGTTAGACATCATGAGGATAAGGTGGTAATATTATACCCGTAGTTGGTATTGAATTATGTGGGTTGAAATATACCTAAAGGACCCCTTATAAATGTTATGTGGACGAACCAAGTCAGTACACTAGGAGGATATAGTCTTGGGCGCCAATGTGATGGTATGTGCCTAGACCTCCGCCATTCGGGGAATTTTCTTAGCGATAGTCTTCGGGTGGGCCGGGCCTTTGGGGTGTTCCTTGTTAAGGGCATCAAGGTATATCGACTCTTGGGTGGGACTTGATTGGTGCTATGGGTCTCCCCTATTGACTCCACATTTGTTGAACTATGGTTAACTGCTGATAAGAGATATGCCTGTTCATGCATGCTTATTATTGTTCAACTCACTAGGCTTTTTGGCCTAACACTTGTTTGGTGTCGATGTGTATCTCAGGTTCTAGCGGTGGCGGTCTTAAGCAGGTTTAGTTGCATTGGGGTGAGAGCTTGGGGAATTTCACATGGACGCGTTATACTTTTGGATATAGACCGTTTGGGTCTGTAGATGACAACCCTTTTTGTAATCTCTTTTCTAGATGTAGAAATTAGATTAGTTGGTTGTTGTTCATTGTCCATTAAATTACAATTGTGATTAAACAGGTTATTTAAATATATATTCCCCATTTTTGGGAGGCTCTTGCTGTGGCAATTTTAGCATACCTCATGTCCGTTTTTCGGATTTTTGTTATCCCTATTTTTAGGGTGTTACAAGTAGTCATCGAGTCTTCTATCCTGTCAACCACAACAGACTTAGGCTCTTTAGAGCCAAGAAATTCATCATAAAACAGTTCAAATAATAAATCCAAATCAGATAAGTTAGAAGTAGACGATGAAGCGCCATCTGATTTGTTCTCTTGAGGTGCAGGTCCTGGACTGGATGGTCCAGAAGCTAAAACTCCGGTAATTACGGGTTCTGAACTGATGTGCTCAGAAGTCATTTCCTCATCGAATGTAACATTGACGCTCTCGATCACAGTCTTCGACTTCTTCAAGTAAACCCGATATGCAGTAGATGTAGAGGAATAACCAACGAAGATGCCCTCATCCACCTTAGCACTGAACTTGTTCAGATTCTCTCGGTCGTTTAGAACATAACATGTACAACCAAAAACATGAAAATATTTAATGGTTGGTGTTCGGTTGTTGATCAACGCATACAGAGTCTTCTGAAATCTGCGGTGTATCATGGAGCGATTCTGAGTGTGACACGCAGTCAATACAGCTTCAGCCCACAAAAATAAAGGTAAGTCAAATTGGCTGAGCATTGTCCGAGCGGCCTCGACAAGTGTACGATTTCACCTTTCGACGACTCCGTTCTGTTGAGTCGTGCGAGCAGCAGAGTATTGATGTGATATCCCGACCGATTCGAGATATTCTTCAACTATCTTGTTCTTGAACTCTGTGCCGTTGTCAGTCCTGAGAATCTTGACTTGTTTTTGCATATTGACTTGGGTCGTCTTCAGAAACGTAATGAGAACATCGGGCATCTCATCTTTAGACCGTAGGAACTTGACCCAAGTGTATCGCGTGTAGTCATCCACGATAACCAACACATACTTCTTTCCTCCTAAGCTTTGCGTGCGCATAGAACCGCATAAATCCATATGCAACAACTCTAATGGAGATCTGGTACTCGGTTCAGGCTTTGGTTTGTGTGGAGCTCTCTTCATCTTACCCTTTTCACACGTTGCACATAGATGTTCTCTCTCATACTTCAGCTCTGGAAGTCCTTTCACTAGCTTACCACTCACCAGCTTGTTGATGTACCGGAAGTTGAGGTGAGAAAGCCGTCGATGCCATAACCAGCTTTGTTGCATCGAGGCCTTTGATAGTAGGCATACCTGATTGTCAGCCTGGACCTTTGACAAGTGGATGGTGTAGAGGTTTGACTTGCGAGTGCCGACCAAGAGTTCTTTCCCTTCGTCAGTGCGTACTGAACATGTCTTGGCCTTGAAATTAATCTCTAAGTCTTTGTCGTAGAATTGGCCAATGCTGAATAGGTTGTGCCCTAAGCCTTCAACGTAGCTCACCTTCTTGATCGTAAGATTTTCATGTACAACATCACCATATCCCAGAATAGGTGAAAACTGATCATTCCCAAAACGAACTATGCCGAAGTATTTGTCCGTAAAATTAGACAACATACTCTTCTGCCCGGTCATATGCTTGGAATACCCGCTATCCAAGTACCACATATGACGGGTCTGCACAAAACAGATCAGGAAAGAAGAGGTTTAAGAACCCATTTATAAATGGGACCTCCACTGTTAGTACTTGATTTTGGCACCCATTTAAATTTGGGTCCGCTTTTTCTTTGAAAACCAGAAGCATAATAAGACGAATGATAATGACAAGATGAAACATTATATGAACCATACCAAACATCAGAATATTTACGAGAAGCATAATCACATTCACCATAATTTAAAAACTTTTTAGTACTAGATGGAGCTAACTGAAATAATTGCTTTATAGAGTATTTCTTGCGAGAATCAACAAGATTATTTTTGAAAGTAGCAACATTCACACTCAAATCATCTTTACTAGAAGTCTTTTTATTCAAAATAAAACTAGAACTAGATTTAGCTTTCTCGTCTATCTTCTGTTTCGGTATCCATGCTGTCTTAACTCCAACCTTTTGCTTTCTCAAATCTGAAACATTTGAAACTTTAGAGTTAGAATGATGAGAATTAAGAGAATGCTTCTGCTTTGGCTTACCAGTGGGGATCGGTTTCTGTGAAAGCTGAGATTTTTGTTTCTTACCTTTTGCTTTCTTCGATTTCACAGAAACTGATTTATCAACTTTCGTTGATGTTTCACCTTTTTCAAACACACTGGGTAATCCAAAAGAATTAACAACACAAGATGAATGATCAGGAAGTTTAGAAGTAAAGTCAAATTGAGCAACACAATCATTCAAAGTACCATCAGAGTTTAAGAAATTAAGATCATTCTCAAGTGAACCAGACCTGTCATTCGAATTTAAAGCCTTGGAGAATTTAGGAAAAATAGTATTTTTGAACACTGTTGAAAATACAGTTTGTTCTAAGTCCATCAAAATTCTTTCTTCTGTAAGAGTATTCTCGAGTTCAGAAATTTTACTTTCCAAAACTAGAGAAGGTACGTAAAGCTTACCTTCGATGGGTTTAGCCTCCAACTCTTTTACAAAATAGCTCTCAAAATAATCATTTGAAAGAAATTTTGATTTATTAGAACTATAACTGTTATTCAACTTTTCATAGCGAAATGGAAGTTGAACTTTAGCTGTGTTCTTTCTTTTATCATATTCCTTGGCTTTATCTTTTTCAGACAGACTAGTCCAAAAGGGTTTGAGTTCATGATGTTGAGGAGCCAATAACATAAACCCAAAGTCATAAAGTGCAGACACTTCAGATATACCCTTTTTGAGATGATGTGGGTTCTTGTAACCAAGTCCCCAAGTATCAGGTTTCTCTTTCGGTTTGTTCAAATGAATTGTGTGTTTAGTTTGACCTAAAGTATGTAATTTCTCTTCCAAAGCATTCACCTTGTCTATTAAAGAATTCTTTTCTTTTAAAGTATAAAAATACCTTTTAGAAAGCTCTATAGTCTTAAACTCACATTCTTTATATTTAGAAACAGTTTCAGATAACTCTTTATGAATTATAGTCTTTTCTTTAGCGCAGGTGTCTATATTTTTGTGCAAAGTTTCAATTAATACATTTTTCTCAGCAATATCATTACTAAGTTTATGTATAGATTGATTTTTCTCATTTATGACACCTTTCTCTCGCTTTAGTTTAGACTCTAATTCTTGGAGTTTAGACATCATGGCATGCATTTGGTTCAGAAAATCAGATTCAGTTAAGTTACATACCTCATCATTGTCTCCATCATCAGAATCAGCTTCAGCTTCTGAATGGTTCTTCCCCATCAAGCACAGGTGTGCTGTCTCGTCCTTCTCTCCTTCTTCAGATTCTTCGTCTGAATGGTCGAGCCAGTATTCATCCTCGGCCATCAATGATTTCCCAGCCTCTTGTTACTTGGCTAGAAGCATCTTTTTCTTGTAATATTCGGAGTTTCGGACTTTTGGTTTGCGGCAGTCCTTGGCAAAATGACCGAATCTGCCACAGTTGTAGCACTTCATCGGTTCTTCCTTCTTGGGCTCTTCGGCTCCAGCCTTCTTCTTTTCTTTTGGTCTCTTGTCTTTAACTTTCTCCTTATGCTTGTAGTTATTAGGACCAGACGAGTATCTCTGACTATTGGAGTTTGGCTTTTTATAGAACTTCTTTTGGAAAGCCTTGGTTAACATTAGCATGGTTTCCATCAGTTGTTCACAATCGTCAGAATCAGACTTTGCCTCACTATCAGCTTCTTCAGATTCAGATTCTATCACCTTCTTCTTCTTGGACTTTTTCTTGACCACAAGAGCAACTGGATCAACAACTTCTTTGCCAGCCTTCTTCATCTCAGCCTTGATTTCATCCACCTCTTCCTCGTTCTGTTTGAGGATTTCATAAACTTAATGAAGTGGAATGTCGTTCAGATCTTTCAACTGCCTCATCTGTCTGGTGAATCTCTTCCACTCTGGCTGAAGGTTGCTGAGAAATTTCACATTCAGCTCAACTTGAGATTTGTTGATCTTGTTCTTGCTGAGCTCATTCAGCAATGTGACAAATCTGTCATAAGTGGCTTCGAGTGATTTTCCAGCTTTGGCTTTGAATTCTTCATAATTATTCAAGCAGTTGGAAACTTTAAGCTGGTTGTCGACTTTTGATCCAATCATCATCTTCTCCAATTGATCCCACATTTGCTTGTCGGTAGCATTGTAGCTATCAATCTTGACGTATATTTCATTTGGTATGCCTTGGAGAGTAAATGATCTTGCTAGCTTGTCACCCTTGTGTCTCTTCAGCTGATCTTCAGAATATTCACCAATCGGTAATTTATACTCTGTCTCTTCTTCTTCACCATTTTCTCCAGCTACAGTGAGAACCTTGGTCGGAGGTGTCATGATTCCTTCTTTCACAGATTTTCTGATATAATCTCCTAAATCATGTCGATCGATGAAATCCAAGAATCTGTCCTTCCATTGCTCGTACTCCTCTTTGAAGAGTACTGGTGGCTTCACATATGTTCCAATAGCAAGAGCTTCCCAAGACATCTTTACTTATACGATTAGAAAACAAACTTATCTGATATTAAACAATCAATTGGATGAGATCGTTAGAAGTCAAGATAAAAACCACACAAAAAAATTTTCAGAAAAATATATTTCCAAAAATAATTAAACGCAGTCCTCTCAACCAGTATAAAGCACAAATAATACTGAAAAAATCGAACTGTGCAAACCTGGAACAAAATTCGCAAAAGTGAACAGTGAATAGTGTGAACAGTACTTGCGCAAAGTGAAGGTTTGCGTATCAAGGTCGTTGCGCAAAGTGGAGGTTTGCGTGTCAAGGCCGTTGCGCAAAGTGGAGGTTTGCGTATCAAGGCCGTTGCGCAAAGTGGACACTTGTTCGACCGGACACTTGTTCGACCGGGGAAGTGCAAAGACCGGTATGATGCTTAGACCGAAAGAGAGTGTAGACCGATATAATGCTATGGACCGATATACCTTCGACCGATAGAATGCTAAAGCTTCGACCGATATTGTCTTTGACCGGAAAAAGGTTTTAGACCGGAATTGCCTTTGACCAGGTGGACTGTGTGTGTACCGGTCGAATGCTATGAACCGATAGAAAGCTTTGACCTGAAATAGCTTAGACCGATAGAGGTCTTCGACCGATATTAATCAAAGATCGATATGTTCGACCGATATAGTCTTAGACCGGGGTGGACGAGAGTGTACCGGTCGAATGCTATGGACTGATAAAAGGTATTCGACCGGAATGTTCTTGATGCAGAATCGACCCAGAAACCAAAATCAACCCAGAAAACAATCGAAAACCACGAATTAAACTACCAAACTTTGCCAATTCGATAGAATAAACAACTAGAATAGATTGCTATCAATTAATTTCAATAAAAACAACTTTAAGAATAATTCGATTTATGACACAGTGTCTTTCGAGAACGAACCCATAATTTCCAAAATCACCAAATTGATAATAAAAAACGATGAAATAATCAAATCAAACAGTACCCAGTCTAGATAATATGCTAATCAATCACAACCCAACCAAAAACAACTTGAAAGAACAATCACACAAAAAAAATTATGAATCTTTGACAGAAAACAGAACCGAACAAGACTTATTCAATTCAATCTGTAACGTGCTCTGATACCAATTGTGTGTCCCAATATATAATCATTCAATCAAACAAACAGATAATCAACACAATTATGCAAACCTGGTATTGATTAAACGAATGATTCAACAGATTACAAGCTTGAAGAAATCAAACTATCTCTCTGCTTCTCTCTATGTACGGCGCACCAACACCACAGCCTCTTCTCACAATAATTAATTTTCTCTAATTAGCTCCCTTCTAACCTCTAACCTAATTAACACTAAACAAAGCAATTTATACTTAGGCTATATTAGCCTAATGGGCTTTGCAAGGCTTGACCCAACAACTAAGACAAATCAATTAACTAAAATATAAAGCCTAATAAATAAAATACGGAAACATACTTTTGACTAAATATTACAAAAGGACCCTAGACTATTTGTTGAGACGACTTTATCAGCTTTGACTTCAGTTTTCCATCTTCAGATAATTATGAACTTGAATCCAATAAATATGTGCTTTAACAGAATCCAATCAGGATCTTGTAACGCTTCTGAGACTTTCTTTGGCTCTATCGCACTGAGAAAATTTGTAAACATGCTGAAATTTGCAGATGTCGATCTCGTTTTTACTCCACAATGGGTGTCACCAATTACATTGTGTAGGGGATGATCACGAATCCATCTATGTGTACTCGGTAGTGTTTGTACATCAGTTTGATTGTTTTGATCATCGTACGCATCCATTATTGCAGGAATTACTTCAGAATCCACTATTTGAACTTCTGTAGTAGGTAACTCTGATGTTTGTAACTCTGCATGACTGATTCAGTACTTGGAACTTCAGCCTCAGAGTTCTGTTCTATAGACACAAAAATTGGATTAGTTTGATCAAAGTCATTAATATTAGTAGAAGTAGAAGGAGTACAAATAGCTTCAGATGGTCTAGAAATGTTGACACTTGTCTCAGGAACCACCGAGGGAGGATCTATGGATATGTTTGATTTGTCAAAATCTGCAAAAATATCCATAAATGTATCAAGAAATAGTAAATCTAAATAAGAATTTTTATAATTTGCATTAAGCTCATAAGTCTTAGTCGGTGATAATGCAGGTTCCACTATGGGTTGAGTAGAAGCTTGAACACTAGGTCCGAGTCCTGAACTGCTTTGTCTATAAGTCGTTGTAAGGCTTTCATCAAAGTTCACATTCATGCTTTCCATGATAGTCTTGGTACGTTGGTTATAGATCCTGTAAGCTTTCGAAGTAAGCGAATATCCAAGAAAATATCCTTCATCATCATTTCTATCGAATTTCCCAAGATTGTCACGGTCGTTAAGAATGAAACACCTACATCCAAAAACACGAAAGAATTTCACATTATGTTTATGATGATTAATAATCTCATAAGATGTTTTATTCAAACGCTTTGTGATGATAGTGCGATTTTGTGTAAAGCAAGCAGTAGCAATTGTTTAAGCCCAAAGATATAATGGCAAGAGTATGCTAGCATGGTTCTAGATGCTTCCACAAAAGTTCGATTCTTCCTTTCTACAACTCCATTTTGCTGAGGAGTACGCGCCGCTGAAAAGTTATGAGATATTCCAACAGACTGTAGAAAGTGCTGTAGAGTCTCATTTTTTAACTCAGTACCGTTGTCACTCCTAACTTTCTGAACAAGAAGTTGTAGAGGAACTTGAATCTTCTTGTTAAATGCAATTATTAACTCTGGTGCATCTGATTTAGCTTGTAGGAATTCTAGCCATGTATATCTGGAGTACTCATCAATCATGACTAATATGTACTTTTTACCACTGATTGATTGAATCCTCATGGTCCACAGAGGTCCATATGTATCATCTCTAAAGGTGATTTGCAGGACAATTCCACCTTTGTTTTGTGGGAACTACGTTTCATCTTTCCCCATTTCACACGCTGAGCACAGGGAATCCTTATGAAATCTCATCTCTGGTAGACCTTGAACTAAACCTTTGCTTGCAAGTTTGTTGATGTCATTGAAGTTCTGATGAGATAACCGTCTCTGCCAAATCCAACTCTCATCTTTTGTAGCTTTTGACAATAGACATACTGGTTGTGAAGCAGATAGAGTAGGAAAATTGACAGCATAAAGATTACCAACTCTTTTTGCTTTAAAGATCTGACCTCCATCCTTATCATCAACAGAACAACTTGTAATTGAAAACCTAACATGAAACAAACTATCACAAAATAGACTAATGCTGAAAATATTATGATCTAATCCTTCAACATATGGTACTTTTTGGATGGTGATGGTTCCATTTGTTAGCACACCATAACCTCTAACAAAACCTTTTATTTTGTTCCCAAAACGTACTGTTCCAAGAGGATGTTCAACATAATTATGCAATAAGTGCTTAAACCATGTCATGTGTCTTGAGCATCCAGAGTCAACGATCCACACATGACAGTCTTGCAAAAGAACAATTACTTAGCTTTTGGTACCTATATCCATACGGTTCCTTTCTAGTTAGTATCTCTTAACTTCTTAACATTTGTTACCGAGCCTTTGATTCTCCATTCATATCTAGGCTTTGGTAACCATTTCCAAACAAATTTGACATCCACAGATTTAAAATTCTTTTTCTTTGAAAATCTGTTCTTTTCAACTTGAAAGATATGAACATGTTGAGTTGAGGCTTTGGAAAACGATTTTTTTCTGAGAAAAGATTTGACATTTTCTTTTCTCTGAAGAAGTGGAGTTGAAAGAGAATGAGTTATGCCCACAATGATTACAATGCAGATTCTTTTGAGCTAATGTCAAAATCTTTGATTTATCAAAAGAATTACATTTATTTGAACAAAGTTGACATTTATTTGAATCAAAAGAAATACAATTGTTTAGGGAAACCCCTTTACATCTATCATTGTTGGTTTTTACATTCTGAACATTCTTAACAGAAGTACTAAATTTAGAAACATTTTGTTTTAGAATTCTCTCTCTTCAACTTGTCACCTTTCTTGTCTTTTACATATGAAACACCACAAGAATTAGAGTTAACATAATTCTTAGAAGATGAATTTACAGTTTTAGTGCCTGAAGTTTCTCCTTTCTCAAAAGTGCTATGCTCTTTTTCAAACTTTTCAATATAAACAATTGTGGTTTTTGATTGAGAAACAAACTTTGGATTAGAATGAACATTCCATTTTTGGCTTTCAAAACCTTTCTGATCATTCAAAGTTCTTTTAAAATTCACATCTTCTAACTCAATGATCTTTCTGCAAAGCTCTTGGTTTTCATTTTGACATTTTTCAAGCTTAAATTGAATATTAAAATTTTCATCCTTAAATTGTCAATCTCAGAGTTTGATTCAAACTGTTTAAAATCAGGTTTAGAATCTGAAGTATTCATCAATTCATCAAAAATTTGTTCAGACATAGTGTTGATGAAATCAGACTTTGCTTTAGAAACATATATCTCAACAGTAGTGGAATCCTCTACCTTACACTCCTTAGAAGGATCAGAAGAAATAGATTCAGATTTAGTATTCTGAATACATTTGTCAGAATCAGATTCATAATCATCATACTGATATTTGGACTCAGTGTTATCTTTATCTTCAGATACTGATTCAACAGGTGTATTTGATGTGGAAAACAATGATTCAAACTCAACAAATTCAAGTTTTCTATTTTTATAATTCGTGTTTATATCATCATATTGAAATCCAACTGATTTAAAACTTGAATTTTGTGAATCATCATAATCATCAGATAAATCATCATCTATCTTCACTTTTCATTTTTCAGAAGATTCATATATTGGAGTTCCAGCTTTAACAAAAGTTTCACTGATATCTGGAATCCTTTGAGATTTTGGCCCCATTTTGTCAAAATTATATAAGTAATTGGGAGCACTTTTCAAAATATTATTTTCAGATAAAACCAAACCCAATTTTGGAAATCTTTGGTTTTATTGGTCAAAAGATTCAAAGTCTGTTCAGTCTGACCTCTTTCGTAATTTAAATCCTCAAGTTGCTTAATTTTACAATAAGTTGCATTTCTTTCTTCAAAACAAACTTCAAACTTTATCTTATATTCACCTTTTTCCTACTTCATGTTAACTAAATCCCTTTGATGTTCAAAAGTCTTGGCATTTAAATCAGAATTTTCTTTTCTCAACTAAATTTTCTCATTTTCCTTGTCCTCAATCAACACCTTCAATAATGCATTTTCATCTTTGAAATTCATCATTGATTGTCTTTCATGATTGAGCTTTTCTTTCAAAACTTTAAACTCATTTTTCATAAAATTAATCTGAGAAAGCAAGTTTTGAACTTCATCAGAATTATCAGAAGATTGATTTACCTCGGAATCAGAATCTGAGTTGATGTTATCAACGGTGTTTGGATCCTCGTTTAGCTTGGCCATAAAATTGTAATACACTTCAGTGAAATGAGCTTCCTCCTCATTAGAAGTCTCATCTAGCCAATTTTCCTCTTCAGCCATGAGGACCTTTCCTTCCTCTTGTTTCTTCACCAACATACTTTTCTTTACATAATACTCAAAATTCTTAACCTTCTTGAATCGGCAGTCTTTGGAAAAATGCCTTGGTTTTCCACAGTTAAAGCACCTGACATTCTGAACATCCACTTTCTCTTTGTTATCTTTCTTTTCATCCTTTACATATACTTTCTTTTTCTCATACTTGCCCTTGTATTTATCAACCTTATGAAAATCCGGTTTGCTCTTTGAATAATACTTCTTCTTTCCAAACCGTTTGTTGAAGTTATGAGTCAACAAGGCTAGATTCTCAGCAAATCTCCCGATGTCCTCCTCCTCCTCCTCTTCCTCCTCCTCCTCCTCCTCTTCTTCTTCTTCCTCCTCCTCTTCTTCTTCTTCCTCCTCTTCTTCTTCTTTCTTTTCATCCTTTACATATACTTTCTTTTTCTCATACTTGCCCTTGTATTTATCAGCCTTGTGAAAATCCGGTTTGCTCTTTGAATAATACTTCTTCTTCTTCTTCTTCGGATGAATCCTTTTCAATTACAGGTATCTCTGACATGTATGAAGCTTCAAACTGCTTTGACTTGGAAGAGCTTGCTTTCACAGTACTTTTCTTTCCAGCCAAGAGTGCAAGAGAATCAGCTACCATCTTCTTTTCAACACTGATTAGTTTGACTTTATCCTCATGCTGAATCAGAGTGACAAACAAATCATTAATATCCTCTTGATCCATTTTATTTGTCATCTGAAGATTAATTTAATAAGTATCCCATTCAGGATTCAAATTCTTCACAAATTTTTTGTTGATCTCAGACACTGACTTATGTAGCTCATTTCTTCTCAAGTCATTAAGAATCACATTAAATCTGTTGTAAGATTCTGTCAGAGTTTCACCTTCTTTTTCCTTGAACCCTTTGTATGCATTTATGCTCTAGTTCAACTTTTCCTTTATTGACCTTTTAGTACCTTGTAGTTGTCTCTCCAATTCATCCCATATGGCCTTTGCAAATTCTTTGTTGTTCACCCTGTTAAATATGTCATTTGGTATTGCCATGGTCAATAGAGTCAATGCTTGCTCATCAATCAAGGCTTGTGCCCTTTCAGCCTCATTGAAGTGTTTATATGGCTTTGAGATTTTTCTCTCAGGAATCTCAGGAGATTTAGTTGTTGCAGGTTGACTAGGTACAATAATATGAGGTTTAATAGGACCCTGAAGAATAGATTTCATCAAATCCCTATTCTTATTGTTCAAGAATTGGGCCATTCTCCTTTTCCACTGAGGATACTCTCCAATTAGCAGTACTGGAGGCTTTGACTGAGAACCCATGCTTAACAAGTCTTTAGACATCTTTAGATCTGAATAAGTATGAACTTGATATGATCGTTAGCAAAGAAATTAGAAAAACTTTGACTTGGAAAAAGTCAAACTTGGTCAACAGAAAAAATCTCAAAATTTTTCTAAGTATGGAAGTCGCAGACCAAAGAAGATTACTTATCGCAAACTACTTGTCGTATGTTTGCGAGTTGCACTTGTCGTATTTCAAAAGATATCACTTGTCACAATCAACTTATCATAAGCACTTCTCGTATACCAAAGAACACGAATACTGAAATTTTCGTACACCAAAAGACACGAGTTGTGAACTTCTCGTATACCAAGTGATCCGAGAACTAACTTGTCATATGAAGTGACTTGCGAGTTCTAACTTCTCGTATCACACTGCTTGCGAATTCTTTACTTATCGTAAACAACACTTTGTGTCAACTCTACTTCTCATAACAAGTTATTTGCGAGTTTCTCACATGATGTATCAAACAACTTACGACAACCACAATAAACAGTAATTTGTCGTACACTGTGCTTTGCGAGTTCTCTACTTCTCACAGACTACTTCTTGCGAGTTTTGTACTTGACGTATGCAACTATATCCGAGAAGTGAATTTGCGTACCCTTCGACTTGCGAGTTCTTCACTTGTCATAAGTCGAAGCTTGCGAACTCCTTACTTGACATAGACCACTGTTGTGAGTTTAACACTTAGCAAATTTCACAAACAACCAAAATTCGGACAATGTACTTTGCATCAAGTGATATGAAGCTTGCGAGTTCTTGATGAACTTGCGAGTTCTTCAAATCTTGCGAGAACAGAACTTCAAACTCCAAAATCTGCTATTACTCCTTCAAAACTTAATCAATTGTTACGAAAATTTGAGATTTTGCTCACGAACCGTTTCTGAACACTTTTGTAGTTGACAACTTCGATAAAAAACCACTAGATTTTAAATTTGGATCTGAACACAGTGTTTTAACGACTTCGAACAAAACTTTTACAAAAATTCAAAATTGATGCAATCTGTTGTATGTTTGTCAATGTGATCTAAACCAAACTTATTCCAAACATCATATCGACCATAATTCTATCAAAATCACACTATAGCATCTTCAAATTCGACAAATTTGAATCCAACACAGTAACTTTTTCAACTGTTCATACGACTTCAAAAAAAATCTCAAATTTTGACTATTTTGTCTTAATCTTTGTATAGCTCTGATACCAATTGTTGTTCCAGTATCAAGTTCCAATCATAGTAAAATACAAGATCTAATCACAAAGTCATTTCTCATTGATTTGAATGATATTACAATATGTTTCTAACACTAAGCTCTATGACTTTCTCTCTCTAGAATCACAAGTCTAAAATATACAATGAATCTCTATGTGTGTGTGTCTCTACAAGCTTACAAGAAAACAAGAACTATTTATACTAAGTCAACATAGTTGACTTTACAACACAATCCTAATTAAAGGAAGTCAATACCTTTGACTTTACATGACACTTTGAAACAATTACAAATACAATACCTTTAAATCTTGAATACAACATTTTAGGCTCAACATACCCTCCAATGAAGAACCCCCTCCTTGATGAAACCTATGGAGGCGAGACAATGTGCACCCGCCGAAGAACCAAGGCGAGCCTTCGGTGGTAGACCTCGATGCAGAAACCACGCCACCACCAAAGGACGACCAAACGCCGATTGCCCCTATCGAAAAAACCCCGGATCTTTAAAGGAACCCTCTGTAAATCCCTTAGGAGGTTGTTTGAAGAGAAGAAAAAACTGTAGGACGAAATGGCATGCTTGTTGTATAAGATGGCAGAAGCAAATGCTGCAGCATTGGCAGCAACATCAGCTACACATGCTTCACAACCTACTCTAATGAAGTAGAGCAGGTTTAAATCATCCACCTTAGTCTCCATTTTTCTTATTTTGTGTCTAGGATAATGTTTACAACTTTTAGCTTTATTTTCATGCAATATTGCACATTTAGAAGTTTATATATGCCTTTTAAGTTCATAGCCCTAATAATTTTTTGGTAAAATGCTATTCACCTAATCCATGTTCTTGTTAGAACTAGCACTCATCCTCTTGGGACACAATTAGATTCCACATTCTACATACATTTAGGTAATAATCTAGGCCTATTTCTTTCATTATAACCATTTGTAATCCATAAAACACCAATACACCTTACTTCCTCCCAATGAGGACATTGTAAATTTCAAGTTTGGGGGAGGGTTACATGCTATAAAAAAGAAGGCAAATACATCAATACAAAAGAGAAAAGCTCTAATTTGATGTCTTGTGAAGAAATAAGCACAAAAAATGTCCCATAGGGGCAAGGTGCATGAAAGCAACAAAAAGAGCACAAAGTGCCAAATCTCTAAAGTTTATTGAATAAAAAAGAGAGAGAAAAGGCTAGGTGAGAAAAAATTTCCAAATGAGTGACCCTACCAAACCCTATTGATCCTAAATATAGAATGTGTTGAGTTGAACAAAAAAGAAGATGATGCTAGCTTATGATTCATACACATACCTATGCTATAAATGGATGACTAGGAATTTATGAAAGGTTATGAATTTTATATGGTATTTTCTACAATGTGTGTGCACTTAATGCCATGATCTTGCATATTTTCAAAAATGGAGTCATTTTCTTTATTTTCTTTTAGTTGTTTAGGGACAAACAACACTTTAAGGTTGGGGGTGTGATATGCATTGAGAATTCAATGTATAAAGCACATTTTCTTGTCTTTTAGGTAGATTATTTTCCTTTTATCCCAATCTTTGATTCCCTTTTCTTATGTTATTTTCCCTCTTTTATTTCATGGAGCTAAGGGGGCGTTTGGTTCGCAGAATGTTTTTGGATGAAATGGAATTTGTGAAAATTTGACTTTGAAGGAATCATAATGGAATGTTATTAGGTTTGACCACCTGTTTGGTTGACATACATTGGAATGGAACTTGTTAAAGGAATTGGAATATGTCTGTTTGGTTTACATAATGTAGTTTTGGAATTAGAATGAAATATTAGTAAATGACCAAAATACCCTTTTTTGAAAATTTTGAAACCAAAATCCATCAATTGTGGTTCCATATCGATGGTGGTCGGCGGTGGTATAGAATAGTGGTTTAGATTGGTGGTGGTCGACGGTGATTCAGAATGGCGGTTCAGATCGGTAGGGGTCCAGAACGGTGGTGGTCGGAGGTGGTTCAGATGGGTGGTAGTCGGAGGTTGTTTAGATCAGTGGTGGCTGGCGGTGGTTTCAGAATGGTGGTTCAATCGGTGGTGGTTCAGAATGGTGGTGGTCACCGGTGGTTCATATTGGTGGTGGTCGGCGGTGGTTTAGAAGGGTAGTGGTAGACAGTGATTCAGAAGGGTGATTTAGATCGGTAGTGGTCGACGATGGTGGTTCAGAATGGTGGTGATCGGTGGTGGTCGACGGTTGTTCAGATCGATGATGGCTGGCGGTGGTACAGAACGGTAGTTGTCGGTGGTGGTTTAGATCGTGGTAGTCGGTGGTGGTTCAGAACGGTGGTCCATAGTGGTTCAGATTGGTGGTGGTCGGGTTGGTTCAGAACGGTAGTCGGCAGTAGTCGGTGGTGGTCGGCAGAGGTTCATATGGGTCTGGGTAAATTAAGTAGGGAAGATGGGGATAGTTTGTATTTTTGAGAAAATGAGATGGAATGGAATTGAATTCTTTCTCCCATGAATAGTGGAATGTGTGGAATTCAATTCCATTCCATGGGAAACCAAACACCTGAATGGAATTTGGTCAATAAAATTGATCATTCCAATTCCTTCAGATTCCGTCGGAATCCTGTGAACCAAACACCCCCTAAATGTTTGATTTACCTATTTTTTACAACATAGGTAGGCTAATATGATTTTGAAGGCAGGTTGCAATGTTGTCAGCAATGCCATAACATTGGATCTACACTTTGGATGGGCTTTTTGAAGACTTCATGGAAATATTCAGCCAACTACATTTGAAATCCAACTAAATCAGTCAAGGAAAAAGATCAAGTGCTATTTTGATGGCAATTGGATAACAACTCTATTTTAGTACTATTGAAAAGACTTTAAGTGTTAGTGGTGTACTTGTTGTACTTTGCTTAACCACTAGGTCTTTGGCCTAGTGGCCAGCTCCCTTCCGTAAACGCTCCTTCCAGGGGTTCCCATTCAGGGTTCGAATCATGGGGGAGACAGGATGTCTTTTCCGGTGCAGATTCATGGAGCTAGGGTCTGTAGGGTCCCCAAAAAGGGACCAGGGGGCCATGGGTCCCCGCCATTAAACCTTTTTTTTTGTTGTACTTTGCTTTGGTAAATTGCAATTTGTCCGCTCTTGGACTAGTATATAAAGAGGAGCCTGGCTTATGTTCTAATTAATCTAGATCAGTTCTAATATTGATTCTTCTAATACTGATTCTTGTACTCAAAACTTGTGATTGAAGATCTTGCAATCAATATTTAGTTTCTAATTTGTTTAAATACTTGTTCTTCATCATGCAATGCTACAACATTGCATGGCCATATCTGCTCTCTTTACTTTAATTTAGTGCTTATTGTCTTTACTTTTATTCATTTACTTTCCGTCATTTACATTCAGTCATTTAATTTCCGTCATTTAATTTAGAGTAAATTACGTTTTTAGTCCTTGTGGTTTGTTCAAAGTTTATATTTTTGTTCTTATGGTTTTGTAATTACGAATTTCATCTCTATGGTTTATCATTCATTGCTTTTTTTGTTCTTAAGATTTAAATTTTATTGCTTTTTTCATACCTATGGTTTACAATTTATTTCTATTTTAGTTCTTCATGTTTAAAAGTAGTGTTTTGGCCTCAAGGACGAAAATTGAAATGAATTGCAAACCATATGGATGAAAACCGAAATTTCAAAACCACAAGAACAAAATCCGTAATTTTTAACAAACCACAGGGACTAAAAACGTAATTTACTCTTTAATTTTATGTCTTTACATCGTTTACATTTCTTGTAATACATTTTCCGTTATGAGTAGCTAATCTCATAGCTTGGGTGTGAGACAAAAGGGGAAGTGGTAAACCAAATAATAGTGGACATTGTTTGTCAATAATGATACTCCACTATTTCATTTCAAGTTTTTATAAAGTCTAAGACACTTCTTGATGAATTAATCACTTCTTAAAGTGTTAAAGTGTCATGGTCGTAGGAATAATCCATGCAAATGCACGTCAATTTGAAGGATATGAGAAGTATACTTGGAAAAGTTGTTAATAAAGGAATTTGTTATCTATGTTTTTCAAACTGATTGATTCTTGACCGGTTGATCACTAGTCAAAGTGTTAAAGTATAGTGGACTCGGGAATGAGTTACTTGGAACACGTCAACTTGAGTAATATGGGAATCAACTCAGAAGAGTGATTTTAACAAAGGCATTTGTTGTTCCATATACTTTGGAGATACCATTTGACACTCACACTAGTCTTGATACCTCATAGACATATGTTGGTTGAAAGTTAAACAATAGTGCAATGGTGGATATCCGAAAGGATATTCTTCAAAGTAGATGGTGGAACATATTGTTGTTAAACTAATGCCGACATTCTTACAACATTGGCCACTGGAATTTGTGTTTACCCCTCACCTCAAGTCTTGCACCATGCTTTTCTTACATCTTTTATCATTTATATTACTGTGTTAACCAGCTCAAAACAAAGTCTTCAAAGTCATCATCTGAAATCTTTTCTTTTATTACACTTTTATTGCACTTTTACAACAATCTCCGTGGACGATATCTGATATTTTACCACTTTATTACTTGAGAAACGATATTAAGCCATTTTGTATACTTGTTTTTTGGCTTTAATTACACATGTCTTAAGGTATGCAAACATCGTATAAAAAACTCACCTGTGAAAAACCTAACATGAGAAAAATTGGGTAAAACTCACACGATGTGAAAAACCTAACTTGAGAAAAATTGGGTAACCCGATGAGGAACAATCCAGTCGAAATCTTGAAGATGAAGAAAGTTTGATAACAAATCATAAACTAATAAAGACGGATGAGAAACAATCAAACTTATATTTTGATATTGAGAAGAAAGCAAAGATGGAACCTAGATCGTTTTGGGAGTCGGAATCCATCGGGAGCTTGAATAGTCGTTTTGGGAAACTGAAGCATCTTTGAGAGCGGGAATACATGGGGAAAATGAATGGTGCTAAGAAATCTTATACATTATGCATTAATGACTTGTAATTAAGATATTTTAAGACTTTTAGCTTTAATAAGTTGTACTCCATGCTTAAAATGTTGTCTTTAAAACTTTTATGAAATTTGCTTTATAAGGTAATATAGATATAGGCATTGTTTGACAAAAATAAGTTAGTTTATAAGCTAGCTTATTTTCTGGGTACATGTTTGGATGACCATAAACTAGCTTTTTGATAAGCTATTTAGAGTAGCTTATGAGGAGTTTTTTGTGATTATTCCAATTATGCCCCTCATTAATATTCATATTCATAATTATATATTAACTTTTAATTATAAACTAGAAGTGTACTCACGCAATGCAACTAGATATATTACAATTTTAATGTTTCATTTTATTTTCTGTTTTTTGTCGATTTACATTACGATTTTGGATGGTTGTGAGAGAGTGATAATGATTTTTTTATATAAATTTGTTTAATTTAGACTTAATAATATAATGTAATTTATTTTGGTTTAATAATATAATTTTTTTATAAAATATTTTGTTAGATTTTTTTAATTATATTTTAGATTTTTTATATTTAAAATTTGATTTTTATTTTATATTTAATTATGCTGAGAGTTATTTTAAGAGAGTTAAAGTGGAAATGATTTTAGGGAACTTAAAATGGTTAGAGATAATTATTGAAAATTAATAAATAACATTAAATGTAGTACATACAACTTTAATGATTGTTTTTTAAGTAATTAACATTAAATAACGGTACATTAAGTTTTAAGACTTGTTTTTAAGAGTTTTTTATGTTATTTTTATAATATAGTATAGATATAGATAAGTAATTAATGTTCTTTTTAGTAATTTAAAATTTATAAGCTAGTTTTTGTCAAACGTGATTTTTTCATCAGCTAGCTTATCAGTAATAAGTTAGCTTATCAGTTAGTTTGCTAAACATAGCCTAGTTGGGGGGGGGGGGGGGGGGTTGGGGTTGTTTGAGACTGTAATTTTATTTAAAGAATGCCAACTCAATAAAAAAATGGCACGTATTTTATTTAATTACTAGCTTATAATATTGGTATTGAAATAAAAAGATGAAAGTTTATTATACCAATTAATAAAAAATCCATCATTACACAAACTAGAAAAAATAAAATTTGTTATATTTTGATATATGTAACTTATAAATAATCTAAACATTAAAATTTTAGGATTTTGTTGTATTTACATAACAATAAAATTTAATTTTTATAACTTTTTCATATAACATTTTTTAAAACCACCTCTCTTCCGTAAAAGCTTCGCCTAGGGCGGCTCGTCGAGGGTTCGATTCCTGGGGGAGACAGGTTGTCTTTTCCGGTACATTGCCTATAGAGGTGAGGCGTGTAGGTTCCCAAAAGGGAACACGGGGCCGGAGGTGCCCGCCATCATACCTTTTTTTTTGAAAGCTAATATAACAGTTTTATTATATTTGTAATTTGATTGTACTCTTATAAAAATTTGTTTTATAAATAGAGAACAATTATTCTTGTATTGTTTTTTTCAAAAAATAATTTGCTCTAATTTTTAATTGAATATAAAAACAATTTGTCTAAAGTTTAATAATAATTTGTTCCCATATATTATAACATTTCTTATGAAAATATATATCACGGTTTAATGCAATCCACCTCCTTGGCTTTGTTGATGATGATCACTTATTTTATTTTTCCCTTTCTTATTTTCTATTAAATTTATTTGAAAAACAAAGAAATACGTTAAAAGCTGTGTGACCATTTTTTCTTCTTTTAACACTTAGGGGCTGTTTGTTTACCTCTTAATGGTTCCATTAAGAGGCAACCTTTTAATCGCTAAGAGGTAAATCTTGTTTGGCAAAAAAAAGTGTTGCCTCTTAATGGTTCCAAAATTCTCTTAATGATTTTGTATCTTGACCCTCTTAATCTGATTTCATTATGAACAATTAGCAAACAACCATATTTCATTTTACACTATATCATAAAAACCTCTTAATCATTCAGACCACTTAATCATTCTGCACTAAACCATTCAGCAACTGTCAAATAGCCCCTTACTCAACAACTAAAAAAAATATATGAGAAAAAATATAATTAAAAAAAATATAGCCATCATATTTGAAATTATTATTTAAGAAAAAATCACAATAATTAAAAAAGTTAATTTTTTTATCTATATTATTTAAAAAAGACTATAACTTTTAAGACTATAAATTCAATAAATAAATACTATATCATATTTGTATGTACAAATAAATAATTCATCATTAATATTAAAATAAATTATATATTTATTTTTAATTATAAATATTTAAATTACGATAAAATGAGAAATATTAAATGTATGAGAAATAAAAAAGTAATCTTAACCCTTCATACGGTCAATATCGGATTTGACTGGTCAAAATTGCTGCTTTGCAGTAGTCAAAAATTGTGGCTATTTTAAAAATAGAGTGACAATTTCGTAACTTTTACAAATAGGCGGTAAACGAGTTCATATATGAACTTGTGTGATCCACATATGAACTATATATTCATATGTGAACCCACGTAATTCACATATGAACTCTTCTTTAACGGATTCACATATGAACTAATTAACTGATTCACATATGGACTAATTAATTGTAGGTTCATATGTGAATCATATGAACTAATTAACAGATTTACATATGAACCTTTGTGATTCACATATGAACCAATTAACTGGTTCATATATGAACTCGTAGGTTCATATGTGAATCAGTTAAATAGTTCACACTTGAGCTGATCTACAGGTTCACATATGAACATATAGATCATATGTGAATCACACGGGTTCACATATGAACTTGTTTGTCGTCTTTTTCAAAAAGTTACGAAACTACCCATTTATCTTCTGCAGACTATGCGAGAAATTATCTGGTGTTTCACAGTCAAAGCCGCAAATGTTGACTAGATGAATGACTAAGATTACTTCTTTATTTCTCATACATTTAGTATTTCTAATTTGAACCTCTCCCTATATATATACATACATATATTACTGGGTCTTCAAATTAGTACGACAAGCTCATCCTATAAGAAATTTCAACCTTTTAATAAGAAATTTCAACATTAGTTTACAATAAAATCTTGCATCTTGTTGAATCACCAAAGTACACAATTAGTATTTACATAAAACCACAAAATTTACAGCCGTTATATATAATTTCTGTTTTCACAGGAATCATGATACTTGTAAATTAAATAAAGATTGTTTTAAGTATTCTATATTGTTCTTACCATTTTAATTGGGATTGCTTATTTAAACTCTTTATTAACTTATTGTGTTTTGTCACCGCTAATAAGCTTTTTCTAGTGTTTGGATTGGAAAAAAACTGTTAATAACTTCTTGGCACCGCTGATAAGGAGTTTTAAGAAGTTAGTCCATAGTGACTTATCAACTTATTTGAAACAACCTATGACTTTTTTTAGTTAGTTTACATGTACATTATAAGCAATTTCAAACACCCACAAATAACAACTTATTAGCTTATTACGTTTGGTACCACAATAAGCTCATCCAAACACTTTTTATTAAACTTTTTTTTGTGACCATATAAATTGATAAACAGTTTAAAAAAAACTATAAGTTATTTTAAATAAGGTGAATTATATCCATACCACCTAGGGGTATGTGAGTAAGATATGGAAGGTATGTGAGTGAAGAGGGGGTAGAGAACAACACCCTTTAAATAAACAAATCCCAAACACCCCCGAGATTAAAAATAATAATAATAATTAATTAATTCGTCCGCCCCTATGCTTTTGTTTATTAGAGTTAGCCATTTAGGTGAGCAATCAATTTACATGTAGGTCCCTCATAAACATCAATTTAACCAAATCTTAAAGTTTTGCACATTTCCCCATGATAGTGACAATAGCTCATCTTCAAGGACCACATGATAATTTGGTACTACTCTAACTCTTGCATCATTTTATGTCCCAATAAATAAATACTTATCTTTTTATCATTATCTTCTAAAATAAATATTTATTTTTAAAAGTAAATATCTATTTATTTTTATTATATCCTTAATTATTTGATGAATAATATTTCTCTTTTTGTAACTAAAAATAAAAATGTCATTTGTTAATTAAAAATATAATAATTATACATTTAAAAAAAATTGTGTATATTTTTCGTTGTCAATATCTATTACTTGAAAGTGTGTGTAGAATTTTTTTTTGGGGTGGGGAGGGTTGTGGGGACAATGTGAATGTGAGAAATTCTCGAGCGTGGGTTAAATGGGAGACGGTTGTGGGTTCCTTTGGGAGGGGGGGGGGGGTTTGAATATCGGGGGGCTTCGGTATATGAACCGGGGGTTACTTGCGAAGTGGTGGTGGAGGTTTTTTAAGAAGAAGGACTCGTTATGGGTTAAGGTTATTAAAAGCCTTTACGGGTGGGATGGGGGCTTAGTGGAAAATCAAACAAGGGGAGGTTCGGGTGGGGGCACGTCGGTGTGGGATAATGTGCTAAAAATAGGTCAGAAAATTGATAAGGAGGGGTTGGCTTTTTCGTCATCATTTTGGAAAGTGGTAGGGAATGGGGCTAATACAAGGTTTTGGGATGAGAGGTGGACTAGTAAAGGTAGACTTAAGGATACCTTTAAGAGATTATACAATCTCGAGATAGATAAAGGGGTGATGGTCGCGGGTAGAAGAGGTAGGTGTGGAGAAGCCGGGGCATGGGAGTGGGGGTGGAGGAGGGAGCCGAGAGGGAGAGAGATAGGTGAATTAGAGGAGTTAAGGAGGGTGTTGGACGATCACATCCTGTGTGATGAGGTAGAGGATAAGGTTTCATGGGAGATGGACCCTCAAGAAGAGTTTTCGGTTAAACACCTTCGATCGATGCTGGAAGAACGAAGGGCAACGAGTGAAGTAACGACAGTGAGCACAAGATGGAGTAAAGCGATTCCGAAAAAAATCAGTATCTTCATGTGGAGAGCCATGAGAGGGAGAATTCCAGTTAGATCGGAGTTGGATAAAATGGGCATTGATCTTGACTCTACCCTATGCCCTCGGTGTAACAACGAAGTCGAGACCATTGACCATGCGTTAGTAAATTGTACGGAGGTTAAAAAACTCTGGATTCAAATAGGTAAATGGTGGAATATAGATCTCGGATCAATAATAACGATGGGAGACCTTCTGACGATTTTAAATTTATCTAGTCTCTCCTCAAGAGGGCTTAGGAGGTGGGAAGGGGTGGTACAATGTGCCTTATACCTGATTTGGGGGAATCGGAACAGATTAGTGTTCAATAAAGTGTGGGGCTCGGTGGTTGATAACTTATTTGATTTCCAGTTAAAGATGTTTGATTGGGTGACGAAAAGAGACAAGGAGCTTGCGATGGAATGGGTGCAGTGGGTGTCAAACCCGGCTGTGGATTTATGTTGTTCGGGGATAGCCTAGAATCGATTCGAGTATCTGAGTGGTCTGAACATAAATGTTTCTGCAGTCCCGGTATGGAGGATCGATGGGGTGTATGTGTTTGAGGGTGCGGGGAGGTCAGATTCCAGCCGAGTCTTTGATGCCTGATGGACAGCCCGTTTGACTGTTTTGGTGGTATTCGGAACTCTAGAAGGTCACGTGGGATTGCTACAGAGGGTGTGTTTGTTGCCAAAGAGGAGGGAGCTGCATCGCTTTCATGCTAGTTCGAGATCTTAACCCCGCTCAAATGTCGGGGTTTGTGGTGGTCTATTTCCTACGAGTGGAGCTGCTGTTTTCGGTTTTTCTCGGTAGGTGCGAGATGGTTTGTTACTCGCAAACCCGCTGTCACTCTTCTTTTATTATTCGTTACATGGTTGTTTTAGTTGTTGGTCTTGTCTTTCCTTGGTTAGGTTAAGATTGTTGAACCGGTTTGGGTCGGTCGATTGGTGCTTGTTCGGTAGGCTTCTCGGTTTGGTACGTTGTAATTTCTGTTACAATCGAGGGCAACCCAAAAAGGACCCTACTATTAATGGAAAGTCATGAGTAATTAGTTATGACTTTGGACACCCATTCCAACAGTAATAAAATTTCTTGCCGTTCAAAAAAAATATCTATTTTGAACGGAGAGAGTAACGGTAGATTAGAGTTATATTTATGGGTGATTTAAGAAAATGACTTTAAATAGATAAGGTTATATATTATATTCAAGATATCAAAAAATAGGTAAAGTATATAAAATTTGATGGAAATAAAATGAAAAAAGTTATTACAAATGTATTAAATGCTTATATTTTATAAGTCGTTTTATTTATAAAAATTAGGATCATATTTAATACCTATTTAATATATTAACCAGTTTTAAATACTCCCTCAGTCCCAAAATAAATATCCACAATGAAAAAGGAACACCGTTTTAGGAGTGTGTAATTATTACACTTTTTAATTAACCAAAGTACAATTTTACCTTTAATTATATAGAGAAAATTTCTCTATCACATAATTAAGGGTAAAATGGGAAAGAAGAAATTTAATTTTGAAAATTGACACTTATTTTGGTACAAACAAAAATAGTAATGTAGACACTTATTTTGGGACGGCTGGACGGAAGGAGTAATAAATAAAGACGGGTCAACCCAAACTCTATCCTTTTTGACCCGATCCACACATTTTGCCAATTTTTTTTTGAAAAACATGCATTTTAACAAGCCCAACCCTGGCTCTAAGGCAGGGGGGCGACGCGCCAGGGCAATAGAGAGCCCAAGGGCATCATCTTCTCAAGCCCATTTATACCTGGGTAGGCTTCGTTTTAGGCCAAGTTGCCATTTTCGATCACTACCCTAGACCAACTCGTCGCTCTCTCGGTCTCGCTTCAGGCTACGACTTACGATCTCTCTCAAGTTGCTATAGAACGTTCTCTGCCTCTATCGAAAACCTTCTGCCCCTCTCGAACGCTCTATGGCTCTCTGCATCTGTCGACAGCCTTTCGCATCTGCCCCTTTCCAACACTCTCCGTCTTTCGAAGTCTCTGTCGGAGTGGTGGTTCTGCCCTACTTCACGCTCCATCGTTGATCTCTTAAGTCTCATTCTCAAAGTGTCGTCTGCTACACTACTCTCTTGATTGGTAAATTTCTAAAGTATAAATTTATAATGTTTATGTTTTTTTTTGTTGATTTAAGGATGTTTTCTAAATTAGATTAGGTTTATGTAATAACCACAAATCTTTGCTTTATTAAAAGATTTAAGTTTTAGGTCAGTTGTTTAATATCAAGGAAGTTGAGGGTCTAGTTGGGAAAGATTAGGCTAAAAGGCACAAAACCCTAAAAATCTCTATTCTTTTGGGAAAAAAAATCTGGTGACTGTTTGTGTGTTTGTGGCGCCTAAAGAGAAGGGTGAGAGAGCTAAATTGGAGATTTGAACCATTGAAGGTTATTCTTGGCTTGGAAGTGTTTTGTTACTAGAGATTCTCCTTCTTGAGGTAATTCTTTAATTTGGTTTAGTTGGGTAATGGATTGAAGTAATGATTAAATCAGATTATTCTTTCTTCTTAAGAGGTTTTGGGAACTTTTTATCTCTTCAAGTTATACGTCTAATGATTGAACATTTTAGCCTTAAGATTTTGGGGAATTTATGTTAAAGAATGGTTTATCTAGATAAATCTGTGTTGGACTTTAATTTATTAAATTGGATTGTTGGTAGAGTTTTGGATTTGGATTTTTCTCCAAAGATCCCGTCATCTGGTTCTCACCTAGGGCGGAGTCGCCGCACCTAGGGTTCGAAATCGGGGTTGCCCTACTCGGTTCATCGAGGGTTGCTAACTCGGGCTAGGCCGAGAGCTATCTCAATTGGGTCACCCCGATAATGATTTCCAATCGAGAGCAGGTTCCGCTTGGAGGCGGGTGTAGCCAAGGCCGAGCCCCGCATTGAGTTGAGTGTGGCCAAGGCTGAGTTACACTTAGACGCGGGCGTAGCCAAAGCCGAGACCCGCAGGGAGTCGGGTGTGGCTGATGTCTGAGACCTACATGGTGCCGAGGCCGAGACCCGCATGATGTCAGGTGAGGCCAATGTTTGAGACCCGCATATAGTCGGGTGTGGCCCAGGGCTTGATTCCTTTTTTGAGCGGGGTGCAGTCAACCTGAGTTCTTTTTGGGCCGAACCCATTGGGCTGTTGAAATTCTTTTAGCCTTAGTTGGGCGGGTAGGTCCATAATCTGTCAAAAAAAAGGGATGTCTCTTGGAATTTCTTGGTAGGAATCACTTATGTGCTTAACTTTGGCCTTTAATAATAACTAGTAGGAGCTTGACTCTCTTGGGATTATTTTGGGTGAGTGCTCGGGTTCAGCTTACCAGGTGAGTTCCCTTAATTTAAAACTCTTTTAAACTGGAAATGGTTTACGAATTAATGTTTAAATGATTATCACTCATGTTGAATGATTTCAAACAATGAAGTATCAAATTAATTATTGAGTTTATGCATGTAAACATTTTATGTGCTTTATAAATTGTGAAGTGAGTTATTGTATAAAATTTGGCGCCATGGCTTACCTTTAACCATCGGGGATGGTTGAACCGTGTGTATTGAATCTGTTTCCTTACACGCGGGAACGACATCGACTTGGGGGCTGATTGAGGATCTACTGGGGGCCCCGGAGATGGACGAATCGTTATCCTATGAAGGGTAAATGTTTGGGATTATGTTTATTAAATAATTTAATACCTCGATTACTTATCTTTGATTGATGCTGGGAATTCGCTAGACCCTCCCGGTCTAACCATCGCTTTGGAATTTTTCCTAAAACCATTTTCAGGTAAGATCACAGTCGGTGGTTCGTCTAAGAGTAAAGAGAAGTGTTGAGGACTAGAGAAATGAAGTGCGAAGCCTTAGTGCGATGTAGTTGCAAATTTAGAGTCTCTCGGTTGTAATAGAATACAAAATTTTAAAGTGTTGTTGACTTTAAATTTTGGTCGTATGTTTGTATTGGGACCCGCTTTTGGGAGTTTAAAATTTTACATTTGTCTTGTTTTATTTTGGGTCGTTACAATTGGTATCAGATCCATACTTTAAGAGATTTAGGTGACCGTTTGAGGCTAAACTTAAACTGTAGGACATGGGACACAACCGAGAAATAGGTAGTCCTAGGGATTACCGCTATAGTAATGTGTGTAATGAAGGATGGGGACTAACATGTAAGGTAAATTTGGAATTACATCTGGCCAATGTAATTATGAATTTACAGGTACATGTACGTGCTCGAATTATCTCCCTATGCGTAGAAGCCAATAGAACGTTGGTTATGTGCGGATAGTTTAGTTTTCACCACGATCGGAATGATATTATTGATGGATTAGTTAATGAAAGAAGTGATGGAATGGAATAAAATTATATCCTTGCGGTGTTGGCAATAGTTCGATGTGATGCGTGAGGTCGCTTGTGGTGAAATTGTTGATGAACCGTAGAAGGAGTATTACTCAGGGCGATATCAGACCGACCAAGGTAGAACTTTATGTGTTCGAAATGGGTGAGAGATTGACTAAAGGGAACTTTTAGTGTCAAGTAAGTCGCCATGATGGAAGTTGATGTGTTGATCTGTTCGGACAGGAAACAGGTTTGGGTTAGGATTTTGAAAGGTTTGAATTCAAGGTTGGGAGAAAGATGGAATCTCATGACCTCCTAATCGGGATTGAATTAAATTATTGGAGGAACAGAATGAGAAGAAAATGTGATTGGTTTATCGACCTGTAGGGGTCAAAGTCTGAAATCGTACGAATTATAAACCAGGCTCAAGGCGAGAACTTGGTGGGG
Organism: Arctium minus; assembly: GCA_954870635.1. Taxonomy (NCBI): domain Eukaryota; kingdom Viridiplantae; phylum Streptophyta; class Magnoliopsida; order Asterales; family Asteraceae; genus Arctium; species Arctium minus. The sequence goes on from OX941084.1 coordinate 53,232,218, forward strand.
TAATCAATTAGATAGGGTGAGAAACACCTGAATGACAAGTTGTTGCTGGGACGAGAAAGTGAATGTTAGTCAAAGTTTGGATGCCATGATAATTGGGTGAGTGTAACAGTTGACCTCGACTGAGTGAATAGCCTTCAATTGCAAGTGAGTTCATGCTTTGTGTCCGTAAAGGTATCTCGAGAGCTCATTCAAGACTAAAAGTAGATGTATACATATCAAATTTCATATTTTTGGAAACATTTCGACGAGTGCAAGCGTGTGTTTAAAGAAGAAAGACAAGCCTATTTTTTTATTGCATAATAAATTTTGAGTTTACCGATTTGTGAATTATATCATTTTCTTCATGTTGAATTAAACTTTATTGCGAAAATCACAAAGACATTTGACTGCAAGTTTGTGTAATCAAAATGGGTTTTGACACGTTGATATTTTATAACCGAATGCGGGAACCGACTGTGTTAATTCGGGCAAGCGGTTTCGTTCAAAACTTTTCTAGTTGTATAGGGAAGATTTATTTCTATAACACGATTGTCACGACCTTGTTTTATTTGGTCAAGGTGGTGTTTGTTCGAAAGTTTCATGCGAATTATGCTCGAGATCGTGGTGCATGACTTTGAAGTTATGATGGTTTTGAGTCATGTCTGCTTAAAAATGTTTTCAAGTTTTGTGCCTTTTGAATGTTCAATATGAGAAATAATTTTTTTAACTATCAAGATGTCATGCATGAAGGCTATGAACTCAGTAGACCGTGTAAGTTCTTGGATTTAGGGACAAAGATAAGGATTGGTTTCGAGCGTGGGGATTAGCCGGTCCAGCGAATGGTGGAGGATTTATGACCCGATTTTTTTTTTAAAGAAAGAGAGGTGAATTATGGAAATGTCAGAAATAGACTTTGGCTTCAACAATATTATGGCGGGTTGAAATCTTGATCGATACTTTGAAAACGAACGGTTGTGTTTGGGGTGGAGAAACGTGAGGTTGACAAGGTTCTGATATCATTATCTCATTATTGGTAATGTCGAGGCACTGTAATGAAAGGTTAAAGGAACTGAGTATGGGTTTTGGGAGTGACCTTGTAAGTTAAACCTCCTAGTAAGTTTGAACTTCTTTAAGGGAGAGCGGAAAGGTGTAATGCTAAATGCGGTATGATGGGGGAAAGAGGTTCGTTAGAAATCCTTGCTATTGGGGACAGTGTAACATCCGGAATTTCAGGTAAGTATAAAGTTATGTTAACCTTATAATTTTGTGTTTAACGAAGTGGAATTTATATGCTTAATTGCTAATTTGTTTAAATGAGGTTATTTGGTTTAGTTTGGAAGCTTTAGAAATCACCTTTGGGAAACAGTGACTCACGCGACTTACGCCGCGGGTGGAAGTCGCGGCACAAGCCGCGTAACCCACTGGAGTTCATTCTGTTTAAGTAAGCGGGCGACTTATGCCGCGGGTGCAAGTCGCGGCACAAGTCGCGGGGTGACCTGCAGTCCCCAAAACCCCCATTTTGCCGTTTTTCTCTCATTGTTATCACAAAAATCAGTTCTAAACCGAGAGGAGCTAGGGTTTGGGCGATTTTCTTCCCCTCTAAACCCTCTTGTCATTTATTGCAAAGTTTGGTAGGTGAAATCATTATTTGGGCTTCCATCTACCTCAAGTTCACAAGACTTCAAGTCTTCATCACCTTCATCCAACTTCTAGGGTTTCATCTTTTCTAGGTTTTGGTCAAAAAACCTAGATAGTGAGTTTACTAAACCTTTGTTAAAACTAGATGCACATCATATCCTTCTATTTGTCATTATTTATCTCTATATGTTCAAGTATTTGGGGTTTGTCATGAAGATATGTTGGAAATGTGGTTTTATATGATATGCCATGTCTTACTCTAAATGTGCAAGTATTTGGGGCTTTCTCTCTTGAATATATGATAGGTGTACTTTGACATGATAAATGTACCTATGTCTCGGTATTGAGATGGTTTCTAGTTGGAATCCCTTTTGGGTGATATATTTTATATGCATGATGAACATGTTTAGATGGGTCTCATAATGGACTTATGTGATAAGATGGTAACATAGTACCCATGGTTGGTATCGAAATGTTTTGGTTGAAATATACCTCAAGACCTCCTATACAATATGTTGGACGAACCAAGTCAGTAGACACTAGGAGGATGTAGTCTTGGGCGCCACCGTGATGGTATGTGCCTAGACCTCCGCCATTTGGGGTAATGCCATGGTTGTAGTCCTCGGATGTGCCGGACCTTTCGGGTGTCTCTTGTTAGAGGGCATCAAAGTATATCGACTCTTTGGGTGGAACTTGATTGGTGTTATGGGTCTCCCCTATTGACTCCACATATGTTGAACTCTGGTTAACTGCTGATAAGAATTGTAACCGTTCATGCATGCTTTTTATTGTTCAACTAACTAGGCTTTTTGGCCTAAAACTTGTTTGGTGTTGATGTGTATCTCAGGTTCTAGCGGCGCCGGTCCTAAGCTGGCATAATGCTTGAGTGAGAGCTTGGGAAATACCTGCATATGGACAATTATTGGATAGAAGAATTTTGGGGATTATAGATAACAACCCTTTTGTACTCTCTTTTCTAGATGTAGAAATTAGATTAGTTGGTTGTTAATTTATTGTCCGTTAAATTACAGTTGTGATTAAACGGGTTTGTATTATTTCCCCATTTTTGGGAGGCTCGTGCTTTGGCAATTTTTATACCACGTATCCGTTTTTCGGATTTTTGTTATCCCTATTTTTGGGGTGTTACAAGTTGGTATCAGAGCTTTAGTTTAAGTGAAGTAGGTATTGTTTTAGCATATCTAGACTTAAGCTTTAGACTTTATAGTTTCACTGTCCACTTGGGGTCGGAATCCTAGGTGGGGAGAGCGTTAGGATTACGGAATTACTTTAATTGAAAGTTGTGATAATGGTGACAAGAGTTCTTGTGTATGGTTCGTTCATAATTTCACTTAGCTACTGCTATTATGAATGCATTGTTACGTGAGCATACTTGGTTTACTGTTATTACGATAATTGATGAAGGTATTAGTACGTACAATGAGTTCAACTCGTTTAGTCTTTTCTCAATCTATTTCTCGTACGTGTATGGCAGATTGAAATGGTAAATACTCGGAGTAGGTTACCAAGCACGCCAGAGGGTCAATTGGAAGTGGAATCTACTACTGATTGACCTCCTGTGGGCGTAGCTACCGAAGGACCTCCCATACCCCCAATCTTGGGAGGAGGACCTGAGCATATTCCGCGCCGGAACCTTAATGCGGATAATGCCATCAAGGAAGAAGTTACCATGGAGACCCGGATTCGGGATAGCATGATGTTGGCCATGAACTCCGCCATGGCCCAACAACAAGAGTTCTTCATGAAACTCTTAGAAGATCGAGATGCCAGTACTCGACAACCGGAGACAATGGCGAAAAACATTGTTATGGGGTCGGATGGACCGATTGTTGTGTCTGTTGAGGATCCAGCGGATAATGGGATCAAAACGAAGGCTAAGAGGTGCACTTAAAAGGCGTTTCTGGGGTGCTACCCTAAAGAGTTTGCGGGTTTAGACAACCCGGTTGCATGTATGTACTGGCTCAAGGAAGAGGAAATGGCCTTTGAGTCCAGTGAGTGTGATTCCTCTCAACGGGTCAAGTTTGCTTCTCAGCTACTTCGGGGAGAGACTCTGATTTGGTGGAATCTCACTAGATTCGCCTTCACTCCGGAAGTTCTGGCTAAGCTAATCTGGTCGGTGTTCAAAGAGAAGATCATGGATAAATATTGTAGTGAGCGTTCGTTAGACAAGCTAGAGCGGGAGTTCCGAAATCTGAGGAAGGGGACTCTGTCCATTGTCGGGTACTCCAGACTCTTTTTGAAGAAACTGAATTTGGTGGGACATCTGGTCCCCGATGAAAAGTCAAAAATCAAGGTCTATCAGCAAGGCTTACCGGCCGAGATGCGAACGGCGGTAAGGAATGCTAGAGGAATGACTTTGCAAGAAGTCATCGAAGAATCCTTGCTAATTGAGGATAACATCAATGCGGAGAAGGAAGAGATGTAACACCCTGAGTTCTGAAAATAACGACTTATTTAAAATTTTCTAAATACATCAATAAACAAATCGTCTACAACTGCAAATTAAGATTTAACCTCAATACAACCATTCAATATATACAAAAGTCTATAATAAGGACGGGTGCTACTAAAACCCCATAATAGTTATTATCTCCAACGTTGCGGAAGACTTCCCAACTACTTACATTTGCACAGAGCTAAGGCTCAACTCTTCATAGGATTGCTAGGACCAACTCCCAACCTTGAAACCTGATGCACATGCCGACAAATAAAAAGGTTAGGCTTAACGCCTAGTGAGCTCAAGAGTTTTCAACATATATAAAATAATCGTTTAAAAGAAAGGATGCGGTTAAAATCGTAATCCTTCAATATGATACGTCTTACATGTGAAAACGACTCATTTTCCAATAATATGCATTTTAAACAAAGAACACAAATTTGGACGTTTTCCAAATCCAACCACTACAAAGATGATAATACCAATGTAAGCCGCCCATTTATAAATTAGCTTTTACCCAAAACTCACTCAAAGCGTAAATATAACTTGAACTCTCCATTTAAGAAGGTACGGTTAAACCTTATATTTCAAAACACCCAAAACACGGGTGGGGCATAATACTCAACCCATAAATCAAGGGTAAAACCCGAATATACAAAACGTCACCGAAAACTTGGATAATAAAACTCAATACCCAAAGACAACACCTTTCGGTGACGGGGGATTCCCGATTCCATAAAATGTGACGGTCCACAAAGTAAGCCCATTTTATGTTGTTATGACTAGTCATATAAACAAAAGTACACGCAAGAGATGTCAGGATCAGTAGCTTTAAACGTACACCCACGGAAACTCGAGTTCAACCCCGTTGGGTTCCTATGTCGAGTCCCTCATCTAATATCGTAATACTTGAGCACGAAGGACTTATACCGCACCTGGTACCTTAACGTGCAGCACGTAGGACTTACATCTCACCCGATACCTAACGTGCAACTCATAGGACTTACATCGCACCCGATACCTAACGAGCTTCATCCAAAATTGCCAACAAGGCTCGAAGTCGAGCTACCAAAACTGGACAATTGTCCAAGACCCAAACCAAATAAAAACACCAAGGCGCAGGCTTAGCAACCCATTAACCAATTGGTAAATGAAATAACTTACAATAAAACGCACTCGACCAACGGGTATGTAAACACCGCGACTAAAAGTAAGATTAGTTCAAAACTCAACATTAGTTGAGGCAACCCATTTTCCAAATGAACTCATAACACAAAATATGCATTTTCCAAATTTAACTGCTGATAAGAATGAAAATCATAAAATGAGACTATAAACATTCTTTCAAGTACCTCGCCTAAATGTGCAAGTGATACTTTATAAAACATTCCATTTCATGAATGATGCATGAGACTCAACAAACATTTAAAAACGTATTTCATTGACCAAAGATTTATTTATGAAATAAAACCTCAAAACACATTCATTTGTAACACCCTTATCAAAATGCCCAAACATCCCAAACGTGAGTATTATACAAAGTTTGTAAAGTTAAATTACTTCAAATAATCATAGATTAGCAATAACTCAACATTTGATAATTTCATGTAGAACACATAAACACTTTAAAATAGACATTTTGGCATGTACAACGTTTTCGCAAATCAACTTGAACTCACCTTGCTAGATTTAGTGCTAAATCTAGATTTCACGCAACGAGCTCTTTTGAAATCCACTTGAATCCTCAAGCCGAAATCCTCCAAAAACCTAGATCCACACCACTTCAACCGTAAATAACCACTTCCAACCATAATTAACCACAAGGAATCACTCCCTAAACCATATACATGAATACCTCCATTACTACCGAAATCCTAACTTCCATAACCGAAGAGAATAAAAGATTACCTTAAACTAAGCTTGAATCCACCAACCAAAACACTTCTAGTTCACCAAAATGGTCACAAACCTTCAATCTATGAAAGGGAGAACAAAGGGGTGGATGAAACCCTAGAAAACTTAGTGAAGAAGATGAAATGGGAGAGATGAGGAGCTTACCACCACAAAATGCTCTAGTATACTTCAATAGACTTTCAATATCTTGATAGATTCTTGAAAAGCTCTCAAAAACGAAACCGTAGCAACTTGAATCACCCAAATCGGAGCTAGGATGAAGGAGATATGAAGAAATGAAGTTTGGGGCTGAAAATTGCGATTTTAATCGTCCAGACGCTGCCCGCGAGAGTGACGGCGAAAGTGACAAGGTGTCACTCTCACGGGGCACTTTCGCCGAGAATGTACCGTGGCCGAAAACTTCCCCGATCACTGTTTTGGCCATAACTTCTTCGTTATAGCTCCGTTTTCGCTCCGGAAAGAACCGTTGGACTCGTAATTGAATCCTTCATCCATCTAGACTATAAAATCAAGGATTCAAGCCCAAAATAAAATATCTTATTTTTCCTTAATATATCGGTTTTGGTATTAACTTGAAATGATACCTTTCGAAGAATCGGGGTGTTACAATCCTCCCAACCTTAAAAGAGATTTCGTCCTCGAAATCTGGAACTACCCAGCACCCAACATTACACTTGGAACGATCGATTGATTTTTCTATCCAAAAGGAATGCCTTCATGAAACCTCGACTCATATACGGACCCGATTACATTCCTGTTGAGGTTGTCGTTGAGTTTCTCATAACGTGTCGTTACAAAACTCAATCTCAATGTTCGATGTATTTCACCAACGTCAGGATGAACATCGAGTCATTACTTAATCATTTTCTTAATCATTAAATATCGGTTGTCTCCCAACCTTATGTTTCCCATATTACCTCAAAAGTAACTTACGACCTTAATCCGTCATTTCCACCAATAATACCCCACTAATCCATACTGTAAAAGAGTCATTGTCCCTTCCTTGGCGACAATTCCTAGCACTAGGTTGGTCTGACCCAACACAAACGTAGGTCCGACCCTCAAGTTGCCATAAGCACAATACCCACAGATAGCGGATTACTTCAACCCCACGGTTACACAGTTCCCATAGTGCGTTCAAGCGTCGATTGATAGATCGGAGAAGCCTCGTGGATTGCAGGATTACCACTGATCGATCTTTAAGTATCAATATCTACTTCTCTTAATGTTACCACTTCACCTGCGAATACTCCAAATTCAACGGACGTACACTGAGCACACTAACGGTTATTGTCCTCAAGAAAAGAGTCGAAGCCTAATACGAAAATGATGACATCAAAACGAGGACATCCCGCCTAATACTTCATTCCAGAAGTATTGTCGCATAAAGGTTGATACTTAACAGAGGGCTAATGTTCCCAAATCTTACATCCCTAACAGACGGACCACAAAATTCCTTGATCACGAAAGTCCATTAAGACGGTACACCACCAACACATAACTTGATGTCAACCCGACAAACAACTCATCAATACGAACCCAACAGACGTAGGTAGTCACACAAAACCTCATCCCGAAGCTTTACTAAAGCATAGAGGTCATCTCTTAATTAACTGGGAAACATAATCTATTACTCCCATGATTCACGCATGATCCGATTCAAAACTGAAACTCAAATTCAAGGTTGACTACAAGTCGGATCATCCGATGCTTCAAATCCTAAGGACTTATCTAGTCCCTTAATTGCAACTCCCTTCACGATAGGGGTTTTAAGTCAATAGCTCTAATGAGTTCAAGGTTTTTCTACAAGTATGCCAAGTTGAAATCTATAAAACTTTCAAATACATGAGTTTTATAACAATTAATCGTGCGGTAAAAATGCACTACCGTTTGTTCGATAGGTTTCAAAATTGATCACCAACACTACGCATATAAAACCATTTCCAAAACTCGTTTGATCAGTAATTACGTTAATAAAATGGTAACAAGAGATGCGCAACAAAATTTTCAAACGGACTACCATGGTCCTAGTAATGCATCAATTTATACTATGCATATGAAAGATAACTTTCCGTACTATAACATGTGCAATAAAAGTTTGTACAATTCCCAAAAGAGACATTCACAAATTAATTTTAAAGTTCTGACTTCCCAACCCAAAAGTCGTTGGGACATAAAATTATTAACCACTCCATATGCAACAGTTTATTCCCCAAAGTTCGATGAAATGATAAGAATGCAAATAATTCTCAAATCGAGTTTAAAACTTTAAGTCGCCTCAATAAGACACATTTGACCAAGATGGTAACTACAACGGTATGCAATTCGAAAATTCATTTCATGTATTGCGGAAAATTTATAACAGCAAGGTCAACAAGCGAAACACGCTTAGATTAAAATTTAATTTAAGACAATATAAATATTTCGCATATTTACTCACGCGAGTGAAAGTCGGATTCAACCCAAAAGTATGCACATATTCTCGTGTGAAACTCAAGATGCAATCATGCGACATTTGGATTTTTCAAGGTGCCTCTTACGGTTGCAAAAGTGTCGATGCAAGACTCGCATGAAACAAAGTATTGAACACAACTCGTAAATTAACGCACACAATGATGCATATGCACATGTTCTCAAAATTATTTTACGCAACGCAAAATGACGTAAGACGAGGCACCCTAAACCCAACTGAATTTTCGCAAAACTCAATAATGCTAAAATCATGCAGTGACAAATTTTCATTTCTCAACAAGAATGTAAGACGGCAATATGGCTAAAACACTAAGCCTTTAAGAGTTTCCTCTTTTAATGCAATGAAAGGTAAAATGACACCTTTAACAAAATTCACATGGGACACGACGCCAACTAACTCGTAAGCTTAAAAGAAGCAAAATTAAAACTCACGCATGGAAAGACATCGTATAAAACAATACTCCATGAAATTCCAACAAAACTCACACAAACTAAAATTCTCAAGAAATTCCGACTCAACGCGTGGGAATAACTTTTCCTTTAAAACCATTGACATATGTGGAGGAGATCCAATGTCTAGGTTAAAATCTCATAGCTACTTGCCCAATACTCAAATGACATTAAAACATGGATATTACAATATCCGCAAATAGCGTTAAACAAGAGACGTGAATAAAGAGATTTTTATAACAATTTGCAATTACGTGCAACAAAACAATTTATGCATGCTTAAGCTCACAGTTTAAAATCTGATGCGTGTTAAATGCTTTACCAAAACTTTAAAATCTGGGCACTTTCGCCGAGAATGTACCGCGGCCGAAAACTTCCCTGATCACTGTTTTGGCCATAACTTCTTCGTTATAGCTCCGTTTTCGCTCCGGAAAGAACCGTTGGACTCGTAATTGAATCCTTCATCCATCTAGACTATAAAATCAAGGATTCAAGCACAAAATAAAATATCTTATTTTTCCTTAATATATCGGTTTCGGTATTAACTTGAAATGATACCTTTCGAAGAATCGGGGTGTTACAAGAGAGAAGGCTAGTTGGTGAGAAACGAAAGTGGGAAGGGCCATCTGGGCCCGTTCATCAATCAAGACTCTTTGTAAGCGGGAGATCGGGTGATCATCGTCGTGAGGATCGGTGGTGCCACAAGTGCAAGTCAAAGCACTCGGGGCCATGTGCTCCAAGAACTTACTCGGGTCCTGTTGAGTGTGCCAAGTGTGGCAAGAAGGGCCATGAATTTCGGGATTGCCCTATTCGAGGGCCGGTTTGTTTTGAGTGTCGGGAACCAGGGCACATGAAGAAGGATTGCCCAAAGCTTGTGTGCGGAAATCGAGAGAATTCTTTTGGATCGACGGCGCGAGTCGAGCAACCGTCGAGAGCACCGAGCCGAGCTTTTCGGATGAGTACCGAGGAGGCAAAGGAGACCGCGGATGTTGTTTCGGGTACGTTTCTAGTAAACTCCTTGCCAGCTCGTGTTTTGTTTGATTCGGGTGCTACGTGTTCTTTTGTGTCGGATGCTTTCTGTAAACATTTTGTCACTCCTATTAACGTCCTTCCCGATGCGTTAGTGGTAGAAATAGCTAATGGGGATCAAGTGATCATCTGAGACCATTTTTGCGATTGCATTCCAGAGATTGATGGGAATTCTTTCGGAGTAGATTTATTACCTATGGCTATAGGAGGGTTTGATGTAGTCATAGGTATGGATTGGTTAGTGAGGCATAAGGCGGACATCTTTTGCTCCAAGAAGATGATCCAAGTGCCATTGCCGGAAAATGGTGTGGGTACCATTTATGGGGTGAAAGGAAAGAGGAATAATCCCATTATTTCATCCCTTAAGGCTCGCAAGTTCTTAGCGAAGGGTTACCCTTCGTACTTGACCTATGTGGTGGACGCGAAGAAAGAAAAGAAGTCGGTAGAAGATGTAGAAGTGGTGCAAGATTATCCGGACGTCTTTCCGGAAGACTTACCTGGGTTGCCACCGGAGCGGCAAGTAGATTTTCAGATCGACCTCACCCCGGGAGCAGCTCCGATAGCCCGTGTTCCATATCGATTAGCACCAACGGAAATGAAAGAGATGATGACGCAACTTCAAGAGTTGTTGGAGAAGGGCTTCATTCGACCGAGTTCGTCACCTTGAGGAGCACCGGTTATGTTCGTGAAGAAGAAGGATGGATCCATGCGGATGTGTATCGACTACCGAGAGCTAAACAAAGTCACGGTGAAGAATAAGTATCCTTTGCCTCGCATCGATGATCTTTTTGATCAAGTTCAGGGCGCGGGATGCTTCTCAAAGATTAATCTTCGATCCGGATACCATCAGGTAAGAGTGAAGAAAGAAGATGTTCCGAAGACGGCGTTCCGAACGAGGTACGGTCATTATGAGTTCTTGGTGATGCCTTTCGGCTTAACCAACGCTCCGACCGTATTCATGGATTTGATGAACCGTGTGTATCGCCCATTCTTGGATAAATCCGTGATCGTCTTCATCGACGATATTTTAATATATTCAAAGGATGAGTCCGAGCATGGAAAGCACTTACGGGAAGTATTAGAAGTTCTAAGAAGGGAGAAGCTGTTTGCGAAATTCTCAAAGTGCGAATTTTGGCTCCAAGAGGTGCAATTCTTGGGGCATGTGGTATCAAAGGACGGAGTAAAAGTGGATCCAGCAAAGATCGAGGCAATGATGAGTTGGGAGCCTCCAACAAGTCTGACAGAGATTTGAAGTTTCTTGGGTTTAGCGGGTTACTACCGGCGTTTCATTCAAGACTTTTCCAAGATAGCTACACCGCTCACTTCTCTTACAAGGAAGAACGTCAAATTTCTTTGGACTGATGCATAAGAGCAATCCTTTCAAAAGCTCAAGAGGAATTTGTGTGAAGCTCTGATCTTGTCCTTACCCGAGGGATCGGAAGACTTTGTTGTGTATAGTGACGCTTCCAAGATGGGGCTTGGGTGTGTGCTAATGCAAAGGGGGAAGGTAATAGCCTACGCGTCACGACAATTGAAGGATCATGAGAAGAATTATCCGACTCATGACTTGGAGTTGGCGGCTGTAATTTTCGCATTAAAGTTGTGGAGGCACTACTTGTATGGGACAAAGTGTACTATTTTCACGGATCACAAAAGTCTCAAGTACATCTTCGATCAAAAGGAACTCAACATGCGACAAAGAAGATGGCTCGAGCTTTTGAAGGATTACGATTGTGACCTACTATATCATCCCGGTAAGGCCAATGTGGTGGCGAATGCATTGAGCCGAAGGAGTTATGATGGTGGTGTCAAAATTTCCCTTACAAGGATCGATGTGGTATCGAGTTTGTTGGAGAGTATCAAGTTGAGTCAAGTGGAAGCACTTAAAGAAGAGAACCTCAAAGCCGAAGTCATGGTGAAGCAAAAGGAACTCCTAACGGAAGACGGTCGTGGACTCAAGCTTTTTCAAGGGAGAATTTGGGTACCGAAGTTGGGAGGAAATCGGGAGTTACTTCTCGAAGAAGGGCACAAGTCGAAATATTCTATACATCCCGGTAGCACAAAAATGTATCGGGACTTGAAGTTGAATTATTGGTGGCAGGTGATGAAATTGGACGTGGCCAATTACGTAGAGAAGTGTGTCACATGCCTCCAAGTTAAAGCGGAGCACCAAAGGCCGTATGGAAGTTTGCAACTGTTGTCCATTCCCGAGTGGAAGTGGGACAACATCACTATGAATTTTGTGACGAAACTACCGAAGACCTTGCGTGGGCACGACACCATTTGGGTAATCGTTGACCGATTGACCAAGAGTGCGCATTTCTTTGCAATACGGGAGACTTTGCCAATGGAAAAATTGGCCAAACTTTATATTGATGAGGTGGTGTCAAGGCACGGAGTCCCGCAATCTATCGTGTCGGATCGGGACAGTCGTTTTACTTCGAACTTTTGGGCTTACTTGCAAAAGGAGTTGGGTACTACACTGAATTTGAGCACGACGTATCACCCTTAAACGGATGGTCAAAGCGAGAGGACAATTCAAACGTTAGATGATATGTTGAGGACGTGCGTAATAGATTTCGGTGGAAACTGGGATTCACTTCTACCGTTGGTAGAGTTCGCATACAACAGTTACCATTCAAGTATCGGAATGGCACCGTTCGAGGCATTGTATGGACGGAAGTGCAGAACCCCGGTTTGTTGGTTAGAAGTGGGCGAGAAACAATTCGCCGGGCCGGAAATAGTTCAAGAGACGGCGGACAAGGTGAAAGAAATACGAGAAAGGCTAAAGGCGGCGCAAGACTGACAGAAAAGTTATGCGGACAAGAAAAGAAGACCGGTCGAGTTTCAAGCGGGCGACCGTGTCATGCTGAAAGTATCTCCCTAGAAGGGGATAATCCGTTTTGGGAAACGTGGGAAGCTTAGTCCCCGTTTCCTTGGACCTTTTGTCATCTTGGAGAAAGTTGGTTTACAAGCCTACCGGTTGGATTTACCCCTGGAAATGGATGGAATACATCCTACATTTCACGTATGTTACCTTCGGAAGTGTCTAGCCGAAGAGGAAAGCGTGATTCCTTTATCGAAAATTCGAGTGGACAACGGGAACCGTTGTGTGGAAGAACTGAAAGCGATTTTGGAAACGAAAGTAAAGAAGTTACGACACAAGGACGTGGTTATGGTCAAAGTTCAATGGAAGCACCATCATGGTTCTAACGTCACTTGAGAGTCCGAAGAGGATATGAGGAAGCGTTATCCTCAGTTGTTTGTATAAATGTGATTTCGAGGACGAAATCCTAATTAGGTGGGGAGGATTGTAACATCCAGAATTTCAGGTAAGTATAAAGTTATGTTAACCTTATAATTTTGTGTTTAACGAAGTAGAATTTATATGATTAATTGCTAATTTGTTTAAATGAGGTTATTTGGTTTAGTTTGGAAGCTTTAGAAATCACCTTTGGAAAACAGTGACTCACGCGACTTACTCCGCGGGTGGAAGTCGCGGCACAAGCCGCGTAACCCACTGGAGTTCATTCTGTTTAAGTAAGCGGGCGACTTATGCCGCGGGTGCAAGTCGCGGCACAAGTCGCGGGGTGACCTGCAGTCCCCAAAACCCTCATTTTGCCGTTTTTCTCTCATTGTTATCACAAAAATCAGTTCTAAACCGAGAGGAGCTACGGTTTGGGCGATTTTCTTCCCCTCTAAACCCTCTTGTCATTTATTGCAAAGTTTGGTAGGTGAAATCATTATTTGGGCTTCTATCTACCTCAAGTTCATAAGACTTCAAGTCTTCATCACCTTCATCCAACTTCTAGGGTTTCATCTTTTCTAGGTTTTGGTCAAAAAACCTAGATAGTTAGTTTACTAAACCTTTGTTAAAACTAGATGCACATCATATCCTTCTATTTGTCGTTATTTATCTCTATATGTTCAAGTATTTGGGGTTTCTCATGAAGATATGTTGGAAATGTGGTTTTATATGATATGCCATGTCTTACTCTAAATGTGCAAGTATTTGGGGCTTTCTCTTTTGAATATATGATAGGTGTACTTTGACATGATAAATGTACCTATGTCTCGGTATTGAGATGGTTTCTAGTTGGAATCCCTTTTGGGTGATGTATTTTATATGCATGATGAACATGTTTAGATGGGTCTCATAATGGACTTATGTGATAAGATGGTAACATAGTACCCATGGTTGGTATCGAAATGTTTTGGTTGAAATATACCTCAAGACCTCCTATACAATATGTTGGACGAACCAAGTCAGTAGACACTAGGAGGATGTAGTCTTGGGCGTCACCGTGATGGTATGTGCCTAGACCTCCGCCATTCGGGGTAATGCCATGGTTCTAGTCCTCGGATGTGTAGGACCTTTCGGGTGTCTCTTGTTAGAGGGCATCAAGGTATATCGACTCTTTGGGTGGAACTTGATTGGTGTTATGGGTCTCCCCTATTGACTCCACATATGTTGAACTCTGGTTAACTGCTGATAAGAATTGTAACCGTTCATGCATGCTTTTTATTGTTCAACTCACTAGGGTTTTTGGTCTAACACTTGTTTGGTGTTGATGTGTATCTCAGGTTCTAGCGGCGCCGGTCCTAAGCTGGCATAGTGCTTGAGTGAGAGCTTTGGAAATACCTGCATATGGACAATTATTGGATAGAAGAATTTTGGGGATTATAGATAACAACCCTTTTGTAATCTCTTTTCTAGATGTAGAAATTAGATTCGTTGGTTGTTAATTTATTGTCCGTTAAATTACAGTTGTGATTAAACAGATTTGTATTATTTCCCCATTTTTGGGAGGCTCGTGCTTTGGCAATTTTTATACCACATATCCGTTTTTCGGATTTTTGTTATCCCTATTTTTGGGGTGTTACAGACAATATGGGAACATTATCAAGTCACTTTCTTTTATGATCAAAGCTAGCAACCGGTTGGGAAGTGCAAGGTTAAGGACTTTCTCAGGAGCCAGAATGTAAGAATTCACCTTGATGTATGTAGACGTAGGAGTTCATCCAGGAAAGATGTACACTTGACGAATGTTGGACCACTTTGCGTGGGCGACATGATAGTGGAAGATGGTTACCTGGTGTGAGTGCATTGATTATACTGACCAGTAAGGAATTATGCCTTGGCATAAGAATGGTCCCTTGGAGTTTGCAGTGAA
Organism: Arctium minus; assembly: GCA_954870635.1. Classification (NCBI taxonomy): domain Eukaryota; kingdom Viridiplantae; phylum Streptophyta; class Magnoliopsida; order Asterales; family Asteraceae; genus Arctium; species Arctium minus. The sequence continues at coordinate 53,247,329 of OX941084.1, forward strand.
TTGATAAGGAACGGACTCTATTGGAGTAACCTGGAAAATTTCGGGTGGTATTTCATCTAGTTTGAGAAGAAACAGTGTGGTGAGATGGACTTGGAGATATATGCATGCAGGTGGATATGAAGGCAAGATTGATTATGTATGTAAATGACCGTGAGAACCTGGTCTTGCCTTCCAATAAATTCAAGTGTAACTGTGTTATGTTGGTGAGAAGAAGGGGTGTCTATGTTATGTATCAGAGGATCGTGAAGAGTGTTCCCGAGCTTCACATAGTGTCATGTATCCTCATATCTAGCTCACCATAGGCACCACCGCAAGATACACAAATGACCCTAGTGTCTAATCAACCTCTAGATGAGTGTCACCACAAAATCCACAAGTTCTCGTAACCGGCTCACCATGGGCACCACCGCAAGACTTAGTTCCGTATACGGCTCTACAGAGCACCACCGCAAGCTTCCATAAAACATGACTTGAGGACCACTCACTAGACTTCAAACACGGACACTAAATTCCACGATGAATAATCAGACTGGATTACAAACGGGCATCGAGTTCAACTACCCACGATCTATACCTCGATCCCTTCACTAAAGGTTACACGATTATCGAGTTTAACCACCCACGATCTATACCTCGAGCTCCCGCTAGCCATAAATAATTTCCAGTCCCAAAACAGGGATAAAGTTCCCAATTAAACCAACTGACTAACTCATATGCCTATGGATCCAATGCATTACAGTCTAAAACGTTACATGACTCCAACGAATGAACTAACGCATTCAAAAGATGTAACTCTCAAATAAAATGCAACTAAGTACACCATACTTCAAAGGATCCTTATTGAGCTACCAAAACTGAACAAATGTTCCAAGACTCATCTGAGTATAAATCAAGCCCCAAAGGCATAATAAGCGTTTGTATAAAATACGCGAGCCAAAGTGGTTACATAAACCAAAATACATCTTTTCCCAAAATCTTTGTCTCTCAATTCACGATTGGCCTTCGGCCCAAACCAAAAAGGTTTACCATTTCTAAAATGTTCCCAAGGTCGAGAATGACCAAAATCAAAGGACTCACACATTCATACCTTCAAAACGTCTCATTACATAAATGATGCCTATTTCCAATGAACAATAAAAGTGCATTTTGACCAAGAAATCTCCATTTATGCAATAATTCATCAAAACACTTTCATTTATGACTTATTTATCAAAATGACCAAAAATCCCAAATGTGGGTGTTTTACAAAGTTTATAAAGCTAAACACTTCAAATAATCAAAAGTTACTAAATAACTCAATAGTTGATAATTTCATGTAAAACACATAAATGCTTTAAAATGGACATTTTGGCATTTACATCGTTTTCACAAATTAACTTGAACTCACCTTGCTAGGTTAAGATAAACCTAGATTTCAAACCCAAATCCTTAGCCTCCAAGAATGAAGCTTTCACCATCAACAAGTCATCTTCCACAATGAGCTAGGGTTTCCAAATAACACATTTCTCCAAATATAAGGAAATGGACCACCAATAAGTAAAAACTCCTTAGATCTACAAGCATCCTCATATAAGAACTTGAAATATACAAGAAACTTACCACATTCAAATCTTTAACCTCTCAACCAACTCACTTCCATGAGATCTTCCTACTTTCCAAACTCAAGCTTGCAAAACACAAACCTTTGATCTCTTTAGGGTAGATTCACTCCAAGATGCTCTCAAAACTGATGTTGGATCTCCCAAAATCGTTCCAAGAAGAAGAGAAATGGGGAGGGGGAGTGAAAATGAGAGAAAACCCGAAAAATTGGGTTTAAGTCATCCAGACCGTCCCCACAGCCTTGGTCGCGACCTCAAGTCGTGGGCCAAGCCGCACATGCTCCTGAGTCGCGGGTTACAGCGACTTACGCAGGCCTAGCCGCGACTTGAGGCCACGGGCCAAGCCGCATGTGTCGCCTGATGCGCCTTCTCACCCCTTGTGCCAAACCGTTCCCCGACCGTTTCTCTCGGCCGGTCGTTGACTGTTTCCTTGATTGATCATTGACTGATCTTTAGGAAATTACGGGTGTTACATGATGCTTTTTTCACAACCTTCCCTTGTCGGCCATTACCTTCGGTCATCTTCTCGATCTCCCTTCCTTCCCTACCACTTCACCCTCCCATTCCAGATGCGAACAATACCACCGAGCACCGCCATGTACAGATTCCCAAAACGTGGTAACAAAACAAGATCAAATTATGATTTCAAGTTTGGAGGATGGAATAAAACCAGATCGAGGATGAGAATGAGACAAACCCGACTCTAGATCGAGAATGAGAAAGAAACTAGATCCAGATATGTCGTGGTTTGGATCGAGATTTCACCAAGTGGTTTGGATCTGTTATAGTTTAGATCCATCTGTCATAGGCCAGAGACGATGAAGACATGAAAGGGAAGGGGTGGAACCATCGATCATCACCTTCAGCAGGAGGTGAAACCATCATAACTTTACAGAAGCTTGGATGGAGTCATCGAAAACTTGGATAAAGTATTAGAGTTCATAGTTTTACAGAAGCTTGGATCTCGTCTCCCACCTCGTCTACTAAAACTTGGACAGAGTTCGTCGAAAAAACATGAAGCACAAACTTGCATTTTACGATTTCTTTTATTGTTCATGTTATCATGTTGCAAGTGATTTCAAGGAGATGGAGGATGGAGATGGTGACGGGTATGGGGATGGGGAAGGCTGAAGATCGACGGGGCAAGCTGGACGGAGAAAGTAATCAACGAGAGAAGCTTGCCGTAGAAAGCAATCGGTGGGAGAAGACAGTCGGAGAAGGAAATCGACGTACAGACGTAAGGGTCTGCTGGGGGAGGCATGCTCTATGTTTTGTCTCACATGTGTTATATATATATATATATATATATATATATATATATATATAGAGAGAGAGAGAGAGAGAGAGAGAGGAAGGTTCAAACGAGAACACTAACTATTTAAGAAAACAAGAAAACAACAAAAAACAGCAGATCATGTACAAAATCGTATGTGATTTTACATTAATCCGAAAAAAAACGGACGCAGACGACTTTGGGCGCGACCTAAAGTCACGCGCAAAGTCGTGTGAATCATATAGAATTTTGTACATGAATCATAATGATTTTGTATGTACTCGACTGTTCTCGTGTTTTCTTAAATAAATGTTTTTCTCGTATGAACCCACCTATATATATATATATCTATACTATATTATAAAGCAGAAATAAAAAAACTCTTAAATACAAATTATTAGGCACAAGGTACCATCATTTTATGCAAGATTTTAAAAATCTCTTAATTTACATGTATCAAAGCACAAGATACATATTACTATTGCAGACTTCTAACACCCACCAATTTGGTATGTGCAGGACCTTCCTTTTATGCAGATATTTCCATGTATCCCTATTAATTAATATATTATATTACTATAAATTTGTTTTAATTATATTATTAAATATGTAACTGGTTATTTTTTCTAGATGTCATTAAAATATATATGATAATCATTGAAGTCTAACAAAATACTTAATTTTTTATATAAAAAACATTATATTATTAATCCTAAATTAAACAAATTTATAAAAAAAACATTATCACTTTCTCAAAACAATCCAATATCGTATTGTAAATCGACAAAAAAATAAAATAAAACATTAAAATCGTGATTTATCTCGCTGCATTGTGCGAGTACGCTTCTAGTATACCATAATAATAATAACATAAGCTTTAAAGTATAATTATATTATTTATTTATTAAGTTATTATTATATAATTTTTATTTTATCAAAAAAAATGAAAAAGACTATACCTTGACTCAATGACTCTAAAATAAACAAAGTTAGGTTTAGAGACCCAATCTGAAACAAAACTGAAACCACAATGATGATATCTCTAATAAATTTTTTTGAGGGACTTGATCCATAATTTAATACAACCATAGGGACCAAATCTGTAATTTACTCTTTTTTTATTATCCCTTTCATATCAAAATAATGGTCTAAAAGTACTCTTTGGCAAGTGAACAATAAGGCCTTGTTTGTTTTTTGGAAATAAGCACTTAAATGCCTCTTATCACTTTTTCGGTCGGATGTAGACCAATTAAGTGTGTTTGTTTTTTCCACTAAATCAGATCCACTTAACACTGTTTTTTCACTGACCGAATAAGTGGAAAACATATCACTTTTTTTTTCAGTCTTTCACACCTCCACGCCTCCTCCCAAAATCCACCTCAAAATCGACCGAACTCAAAATCGACTGAAGAATCCATCGATTTCCCCTCAGAATCCATCGACTGAACTCAAAATCGACCGAACTCATAATCTATGCTCTCAAAATCGACTCACCCTCCATCGATTTCCCCTCAAAATTGACCCACAGTCGATCCCTGTGGTTCGATTTTTTCTTCAGTCGATCCTTGTGGTTTGATTTTTTCTATCGCTGCTCTCAATGGAGGTTATTCTGAAGAATCCATCGTTGCTCTCAAGGTTCGATTTTTTCTTCTTCAGTCGATCCCTATGGTTCCATTTTTTCTATCGATCCCTGTGGTTCGATTTTTTCTATCGATTTTTCTATCTTCTGTGTTGATTTCTACCCAAATCGAGACCAAATACGTGTTGACATCGTCCCTGTAGTTCGACCAGATTTTTTTCGTCCCTGGTTCGTCCATGTGGTTTCACCCTGTGTTCATTTCGTTTCTGTGATATGTGTGTATATATATATATATATTATAAAGTGATGCTGTGTTCATTTCTCGATTTCCAGAACTGTGATGTATATATGTATTTGTTTATGTGATTTCGTCCCTGTGGTTTGAGGCTGTGTTCATTTCTTGATTTCCAGAATTGTGATATATATGTATATATGTATTCGTTTCTGTGATTTTCTGGAATATATATATATATATATATATATATATATATATATTATAAAGTGATGGGTTTGGCCAAACTGCCAATTGGCACAGGATGAAACCACAAAGAATTTAGATCATATAGGTGATGGGATAAAGATGGACAAAGATGATTCAGATTCAAATGTTTGTTGTTTATAAAAACAAACAGTCTTATTAATCCAGATTTCAGACTTCAGCACCATCTCTTAAAAATCAGAAGTGAAATCAGACTTCAGACTTCAACACCTCTTAAAAAACAAACGCCACCTAAAAGTCCATTCTTTAATTTTTACCTTTACTTATGACTTATGATAAGGATAATATTTATTTCTTTATGATTTAATAGTAAAATTGCCTTTTTAATTAATTAAAAGTATAATAATTATATATTTTTAAAACTATATAAATTTCATTGTACATGTTTATTTTAGGACGGATGAAGTATTTAACGGTCTTCATCTCAAAATAATTGTCTATATTTTTATTTTATTTTGTTTTAAAATAAGTTTTCATTTTTAAGAGTAACAATCTACTTTTCAGTTTTACACTTACGAGATGAATAGCTTCATTGCTCTTGCTTTAAGTATGAAGTCATCATTGTAGATTTTGGGATGGGTATGGAGTAATATGGAATAAGAGTCAGGTTTAGGGGAAAATCTCAAAAAAACGAAAAACTGAGGAACACCCTGGTAGTTCTTCATTTAGACGGTGTGCACTTGTGCATATAATTAATTTGTAACATTCACACGTGCAAAAAAAAAACTTAATTTACTTGTATGCACAAGTGCATACCGTCCAGATCAAGAGCTACCAGAGTGTTCCTCAGTTTTCCATTTTTTTGAGGTTTTCCCTTGAACCTCCCTTTATGGAATAAATCTATTAAAAAACTTGGATTCAAGATAAGGAAAATATAAAGAATATAAACCAACTGCTATTTGTCAACAATAAAAGAAAATACGGCTTATCAATTGAAACTTCTAAGAAACGATACACGTTTGAATGAGAAAGTATGTAAACTGTTACTGATATATGATCGTTTTTTTATTAGTTGCTATACTTTTATTTTGTAATCGGGCCTATATTTATCAAAATATATAGTCAATGATTGTTATTTATTATAAAATTTTAGAGATATTGTTTTCATTTGCTTGTTTTGATAACTCATATATAATCGAAGAATATGCAATTATGCATACCCTGCTCTTGATCAATTATATTTTTTTTTGAACGGCAGATAACACACACACGTTCCAGCGGTATCTGGGCATCCGAGGGCAGCACCGACTAATCCGCGGCGACCCGACCCAACCCTATGGACTGGACCCGTCCAGGCACCGACTAAGCCCGACCCCAAGGACCGAACCCTCAACCCATAGACTGGTTGCCCGGAAACCTGGACCCGACCCGACCCGAAGGCCGACCCAGAGTCTGGGATGCTCCTCATGCGCCCAAAGCTTCCCCCTAGGCTCAAACCCAGGTAGACTGGGATACCATCCACAGTCCCCCCCGGGGTGTTACCGAGTTTCAGGTTAACAATATCAATATTGTTAATTTTAATATTGTTTAATGAGTTGTTCGATTGATTATCCATTAAGTCATGTATGGATTAAACTACATTGTTGTTTATTATTTGTACTGAATAAACTGTGTGAATGATATAAATGACAATTTTACCTTGTTGTTTAATTTTTTAACATAAGCTTATTGTTGATATTTGAAACTGTTTTGCATATCAAAATTGGGTTGCAATATGATGCACAATGTAAGTCGTACTTTAACAAACAAAAGCAAAACAACGTGTCGATCTAATGGCATAGACCACCATCATTTGAATCAAGCTCTAATGAGAAAAAGCACATTCACAAATCCGTAGCATAAATCAAAGATAGTCGCGATGAGGAGAAACACAAATCAACATATCCAAAGCATGAATCCAAAGTGAATTAGGGAGAACCAACGAGGGTTTCAAGGAGGGATCTGCAAAGAGCAAGGGTTTCAGGGATTGTGTTTCACAAAATGGTAGGGATGGAATTATTTTTTATCTTAATCCATTAATCTCACCCTAATCGGCCAAGCAAATAAGTCACTAACTGAACCATTAAGCCACTTCTGAATAGGCATGCATGACTCTCATAAGCGATACATACTATCAAGCCATTAAGCCATCACCAAATAACCCCTTACATGCATAAATACATACAAACATTAGTATACATGCATTCATATAGTATACTATATGTATACATACCTTTGTCCATCCATCCATCCATATATATAGTTCAATATTTTTTATAAAATATGTATCAAGTCAAAATCATATTTTATTAATTTAACACAAAATGATTTATGTACGTATGCAAAATAACGTCACCATATTTTTCACAATTTATCATGTATGGACAATTTTTTTTATACATGTAGTACTTAATTGTAGGAGATGGGTTTCTACAAGAACCAGTAAACTACAAAAATCTATCATTGAGATAAATATGAAATGATCTAACTATCTCTAACTTTAAGCGATTGTTTGATAATGATTTTGATTCTTAATGTTGCAATAGTTACTTTAGAATTTAACATTAGAACACCCTAAAACTATCAATCAAGTTAGATGTGGCATTTCTGTTATAGTTGTGGGTGTATGGACCAATTTCCATTCACCTCGACTAATCTCATGGGGACCTTAAAGTTGACAACTAGTGAACCAAACATCCAGTTAACAACTAGTGAAGCAGACATATCCGTTATAAAACTGAAAATATAGAAACATCCGAGAACCCAATGTCTCAACTAGCTACATATGGGAATAACTATCACATAAAAACAGACTCAAAAATTACATCACCGAGGTCAAGGGCAAATGTTAGACACCACGAGCCCGCACCATAAGGCTATTGGTGACCCCATAACTAATCCTGGTCCCAACATGGAAACAATAATTCCTTTTTTAAAATAATAAAGACCGACTCATTTGTCTATGAATCCATTACATCACGGTCTATAACATTACATGACTCCAATTGAATGACCAAAACACTCAAACCATGCAATTCTCAAATAATACGCAATAAACGCAGTCATACTCGAAACTCCATAACGGGCTACTAAAACCTTACAAATGTCCCCAAGACTCATTTTAGTCAAAACCGAGCCAAAGCTCCCAGTTTACTTTATCGTACGATAAAAGTCAGTGTAAACAATAAAACACACATAATCAACAGTTATGCAAACACAACGACCAAAAGTTTGATTAACCCCAAAACTCATCATTGGTTGAGACAACCATTTTCTAAATAAACTCATACCCTTATATTTCCAAAATGTCTGATAACACAATGATATGCATTTTCGAAACGGTTTATAAGATCAAATACACTAAAAAGGATATTTACATCAAATGACCTCCATTTATATGTTAATTTATCAAGGAAACATCAATATGATTTATTTATCAAAATATCCCAAAAATCCCACATATTGGGTTTTCACAAGATTTATAGAATCACATAACCAAAATAAACGAAGCTCGTCACATAAACCCACATTTGATATTTATCAAGTAAAACACATAAATACTTCAAAATAGACATTTTTGGCATGTACATAGTTTTCACAAATCAACTTGAACCCACCTTGTTAGATTTATGCTAAATCTAGATTTTACCCCAACTTGAGCTTTCTTGAAGAAACTTGAATCCACAAGCAAATCCTTCCAAAACCTAGATCCACAAGTTTCCAACCATGAATAATCATTTTCAACCATATAGAATCGTTCCCCAAACATTTTACATGAAGATCTCATCTTATCCCAAAACCCTAATTTCCATAGTTGAAGAGAAGAGAGGATTACCTTTGCCACAGTTTGAATCCATCAACATAACTCTTCTAGGTCCCCAAAATGAGCCACAAATTCCCAACCTTCAAAATGATGAAAATGGTTGGATGAAACCCTAAGAAACTTGGTGAGGAAGATGAAGGTGAAAGGGCCATAGTTCTATATTCCTAAACTTGCTAGATGATGAAGAATCACTTGGTTTTAGGAGGACAAACTCCCAAAAATGAGTTAGGGTTCATTTGAGAGGATGAAGGTTGGTTTGGGAGAGAAAAAGGTGGAGAGATTTGAGGTTTGGGTGAGAAATGGGGTTTGAAGGCCGGTTTCCCTCGTTTATGTGGGCACAATGGTCGCACACGTGTGGTGGCGCAGATTGACCCGCGCGGAGGGGCGCAGAGCTCTAGGGTTGCGCAAGGACAGAGCCTCGCGCGGATGGTGGCGTGTACCGGTTCGGGCGGGGCACTGTTGACATATTCCCGACTTCTTTTTGGCCAGAGATTCCGGGTGTTACAATCCTCCCAACCTTAAAAGAGATTTCGTCATCTAAATCGGGCATCAACCAAGCACCCAACGTCGCATTTAGCGAGATTTATTGATTCTCTATCCAAAAGGGATACCTCCACGATACCTTGCCTCATTTACGAAACCGGTTACATCCCGATTAAGGTTGTCACTGTATTTCTCATAACGAGCCATCACAAACTTAATCCCAAGGTTCGGCGTATCTCTCCGATGACGGGGTGAACATCGAGTCCTTATCAAATCATTTTTCTGTCATTAAGATCTCGATTGCCTCCCAAGAGTATCTTACGACCTCAACTAACCTTTTCCACCAAGGGTATCCTAAAGCGAATTTTACCTTTAAATATTTCCAATCGACCCTCATCGAGCCGCGCTACACCCTTTTCTTGCCTTCAAAACTATAACAAATATCGTTCCATATACTCCTTTCGATTCCGAGTATCCGTAACCAAGTTGACTTTACCCGAGTAATAAGGAATCCGTATAGAATTGCTGAGTCGATCACCCGTTGTTGTCATAGAATGATATTTCTAATTTCGACAAATTAAGGTTTCCTCAATGAGCGATTTCTACTTAAGGACTACCTCGACATTCTCACCAAATTTCCCGATAATCCACACCATAAAAGATTCATCGTCCCTTCCTTGACGAAATTTCCTATCAACTAGTTAGGTCTGATCCAACACAACCTTAGATCCGTTCCTCAAGCTGACACAGAAACAACATCTGCAAGGATTCCCAAAACTTCCATAGATCAAAGCATTGGTCTGATGTTTCATCCAGAAACATACCATTACGCTCTACAAATAGTCGATTATCCCAAACTCTATTGTTACACAACTCCCATAATGCATTCAAGCATCGATTGACGAATCGCGAAAACCTTGCTGATTACAGAAACACCAATGATCGATCCTTAAATTACCGACATCTAATCTCCTTAAAGTTGCCACTTAAATTGCAAACGAACATGATTCATCAGAAGTGCACTGAATAACCCAAACGTACATTGTCCTCATAAGCGAGTGTCGACATCTATCCTTCAAAACGACTACACTGCAAACGTGGTATACCACCACATAATTCATTCCAGACTTGCATTGGAGAATTAAAGTTGACACCTATCATGACACTAAAATTCAAACAAACGACGCACCATATTTTCCTTATTTCTGAAGACTCACCCGGATAGCACACATCTGACCCATACATGATGTTGAAATCAAGCCATCAATTCGTATCCAACCATAAGGTAGCGTTTGGTACGCAGACAGGACGGGACATAACTGGATAGGACGGGACTAATTGTCTGTTCTATGTTTGGTAGGACTAGAACAAGACTGGACTAATTGTTTGTCTTCTTGTTAAAATGACCAGATTACCCCATAATGTTTTAGCAGATTTGAAGAAATTAGAACTAAAAAAACAGATGTGAAAAATAGTAGCAGGTGCAAACAGAATATGGACTGTGATTTGAAGAGAATCAAGAAGCAAATTAACAGTTTGAAACTCGAGAACCAAACTGACAGAATTGAGAAATTACAAAAACCATATAAATGCAATCAAAATTAGCATGAAATCCAACAACATATACCAATTTCAATGAACTGAAAACAGTCTAATTCTGATCACAAAACGAAATTAAACAAAATCAAATTTGGGGATGATAAAATCAAAACCCACAAAAGCAGATTAACGACCAAACAAACAATCCCAGATATCAATTTTGACCACGATCATCGTATACAAAAACCCTAGAAACCCGATTAAAAGGCGTCATCATCTTATTCCACCAAATTCAAATCAATCCCAATACATAAACCATATATACGAATCGATTAAATACACAAACCATATATATGAATCCCAATAAACAAACCATATATACAAACAAATGCATTACCTGAGAATCAAACATGGGACACTGCAAATGGATTTTGGAAGCAAAAGAAATGGCGAAAGAAACAGATGCATTACCGGCAAAAGAAATGGAGGTGGGGAGATGATTGAAAACATGGAGATATTGAGATTGAAGTTGTAGAGGTGATGAAAGTCGTGAACTATAGCAGAGGTGATGAATTAAGATTTAGGTTAAGGATCAGAGGGTGCCAGGAGGGTAACATTGTAATTTTACATTTAGTCCCATGTTGTTCCACCTATTTTGGTGGAACTAAAATTGTTAAGTTTTGTCCCATGAAAACACATTTTTGTCCCATGTTGTCCCATCTCATTTTTGTCCCATGGCACACCAAACATGGGACTATTTTTTTTGTCCCGTCTCGTCCCACCCAGTCTACATACCAAACGCACCCTAAGTAAGCAACCACCCAATGTTTTAACCCGAAGATTCACTGAAACAAAAAGATCACCGCTTAAATAGCTGGAAGAATACATAAATCTAATACCTCAAATATTCATGCATGCACCGGTTCATGAAACTGAATTCCAAAATTCAAACTAACCACAAGTCGGGTCATCCGATGCTTCAATTCCCAAGGACTCCTCTAGTCCCTATTTACAACTCCTTTCACGAAAAGAGGTTTAAATCTATAGCTCTAACGAGTTCGAGGTTTTTCAACTATAGGACTCAACTAATATGCCAATTGGAAAATTTGTAAGATTTTTCAAACACAAAGTCTTTATAACAATTAACCGTACATGTAAAAATCCGCTACCGCTTACTCGGTAGTTGTGCAAAGAGGTCACCAATGTCACACATATAAAACCATTTCGAAAACCATTTGATATTACTCACACTAATAATGACGATGACAAAAGATGCGCAACAAACTTTTCAAATGGACCCCTATGGTCCTAACATGCATCAATCTGTGTCATGCACGTAAAATAGTTTATGTACTAAAACAATGTGCAACGAACGTTTGTACAAACTCAAAAATTCTCTCTTTTACCTATAAATGACATGGAATAAAATTCCCAAAAGACCCGCATCTATCAGTTTATTTCCCAAACTTAGTAAAACGATAGGTGCATGCGATTTGGTTAAACGTAAAAAAATTTAGATCGATTTCAAACTTTAGGCCGTACAAATAAAATATTTTTTTGTCCCAAAACAGTGGCTATAAAGTCATGCATACCAGCAAATCAATATAATGCATTTCATGAAACAATAACGGTAAAATCAACGACTGTAGAATGCTCAAAAGTAATAGTTCAACACGAACCATCATAGGTTTTTTCATAAGTTTACTCACATCAAAAGTTTAAATCACTCAAATATCAAGTAGTGTACAACGAAACGTACTTGTATAAAACTCAAAAGTGCAATTATGCGATATTAAGACTCTCAAGACGTCTCTTACGGTTGCAAAAAGACATGGACAAAACTCGCATGAGACAAGATGCTTAGTAAAACTCATAAAGTTACATGTACCATAATTAAAGCCTACGCATTTCAAAGTTCACTCGTACGTTGCAAAACGTCGTAAAATAACACTCCATAAAACTCAACAAAACTCGCACGGAATAAAATTCCCAAGAAAACTCTGATACTAAAACTTGGAAACAACTCTTCATCCAAAACCTTAACATATGTGGAGGAGATCCAATGTTAAAGTCATAAGTTGCCATTACTTGTCCAAGACCCTAAACAACATCAAAATAATGATGTCACAATATTCGAAAATAGTGTTGGACAACAACGAGAATAAAAAAAGTCTCAACAACGTTTGCAACCACATGCCATAAAATAATTTTGTGCATGTTCGAAATCATGGTTTAAAACCTTGTGTGTGCTAAGCATTGTTCCAAGATTTGTAATATAATCCACATGATGATTGGGAAACATGAGAAATAATTGATGCAATTTATTTTAGAAATAAATTATGTGCATGAAGTTGATCGACACTCAACATCTTGAAACCACGCTCCTCAATTTCTTAGTCACACTATCATCATCCGGATGCTCAAACATCGTAAGACAATAATCGAGAACTTCATCGGTTCACTCTATGATTCCTCCTCGAATAATGCTGATTCCATAAGTCTATGGTTCTGATCCAACCAAATATTCTGACCCGAAATGGTCCACCTAACGCAATCATCATGCTTACTGTCACCCTAAGCGACGAATGATAAAATCAACCTCTTCTAACGGCTACCCACTTAGAAACTTCTTCACTACCCCAACGGTTGTCACATCAAAGTAGTCCAAGTATACACATGTAACTTGTAGGTTCACCATAACACTAGCCAGGTGCAATTATGAACGTACTATACACGATCATCCTTGCTACTCTCGACTTGATTCTCGTTCCTAGTGACTCCGTCAATCTCAAAACATCCTATCTTAAAGTGCCTACTGGTGAAATTTTCTCCCTCATTCACTTGAAAGAACGCTAGTTTGAGTCTAGGTATCCAAAATCCACACCTAAATCTCTCAAACTTAAGCTCGGATACCAACTTGTAACACCCTCAAATTTGGAAAGAGCGACTAATTTAAAACTTTCAATAGTACCTCAAAGAGGATAAAACCTCTTACGACAAGCTCACACTAGAAATACGATTCTAGATTTAACCGTCAACAAAATGAATAAAGTCTTACATAAAGACTAATTAAAGTCGGGTGTCACTAAAACCCAATGACAGTTGCTATATCGAAAGTAAATGCGGAAGACTTCAACAAGCTATTCACTTCTTCGAGCACCCAAATTGCACTCATCTCTTCTCAATGTCGCTAGAACTAACCCCGAAACGGAACCTATTGCATATGCCGACAAATAAAAAGGTTAGGTTAACGCATAGTGAGTTCAAGAGTTTTTATCATGAATATAAAAATCGTTAAACGGAAATAATGCAACTTAAATCATGATCCATCAAAATGAATTACTTTAAGTATGAGAACAACTCGTTTTCCAATAATACGCATTTTATAGATGAATGCCTCAACGCCAAAACATTCTTTCATGAAGTAATGCAACCCAATACTTACTCAAAACGTGAATAATGGTAAATGGTCATAAAATTGAAATTTGTATAAAACTTTATAAACCAAACGACCAAAATATGAGTTAACTCAAATCCCCAAAATTATAACATATGGAGAATACCCCAAACTCAAAACGTCACCAAAAACAAGGATAAAACTAAATACCCAAAAAATACATTTCGGTGTCGGGGGAGACCCGATTTCCATGGTTAGTGGCGGAACACAAAACCCATGGCTAGTATCCGGCTCCACATAACCGTACCAAGTTACCTCCGAGGACCCAATGTCTCAACTAGCTACTAATGGGAATAACTATCCCATAAAAACAGACTCAAAAATTACATCACGAGGCCAAGGGCAAATGTTAGACTCTACGAGCCTGCACCATAAGGCTCTTGATGACCCCAGGACTAATCCTGGTCCCAACATGGAAACAATAAACCATTTTTAAAATAATAAAGACCGACTCATATGTCTATGGATCAATTACATTATAGTCTATAACATTACATGACTCCAATTGAATGACCAAAGCACTCAAACCATGCAATTCTCAAATGATACGCAATAAACGCAATCACACTCAAAACTCCATAACAGGCTATTAAAACCGAACAAATGTCCCCAAGACTCATTTTAGTCAAAACCGAGCCAAAGCTCCCCAATTTACTTTATCGTACGATAAAAGTCAGTGTAAACAATAAAACACACATAATCAACGGTTATGCAAACACAACGACCAAAAGTTTGATTAACCCCAAAACTCATCATTGGTTAAGACAACCATTTTCAAAATGAACTCATCCCCTTATATTTTCAAAATGCCTCATAACACAATGATATGCATTTTCCAAACGGTTTATAAGATCAAATATAGTAAAAAGGGTATTTACATCAAATGACCTCCATTTATATATTAAATTATCAAGGAAACATCAATATGATTTATTTATCAAAATATCCCAAAAATCCCACATATGGGGTTTTCACAAGATTTATAGAATCACATAACCAAAATAGACGATGCTCGTCACATAAACCCACATTTGATATTTATCAAGTAAAACACATAAATACTTCAAAATAGATATTTTTGGCATGTACATAGTTTTCACAAATCAACTTGAACTCACCTTGCTAAATTTAGGCTTGTTGATCCCTAAATAGATGTTCTTAACTTGATAAACTTTTCCCTACACACAAACTAACAAATAAGAGTGCGGAAGCGTTTTTGATATATAGAGAAAATAGAACTTGTATGGTAGTAGACACACTAGCAAATAATGAACAATAACATAAAATGTAACAAGATGATTCTTGAAGAAACTGTTTCATTGATTTGCTCAAGAACACCAAGAACACGCACTGGTATGTGCAAATATGCTCAGGGAAAATACAATATTCTCTCAGAAAAGTGTGTGCTTGCATGATTCAAACAAAGGTGGTGCTCCTATAATATACAAGGAGGATGCACCCAGTAGTACAAGACAAAGGCTGACATTCCATAAACGGAATGCCACCTGGAAAGGTAAACAATCGTGTGCCACATAAATGATCTGGAAAATCTTCCTACAGCAGGATTCACGTGTTCTGCACGTGACCTTGTCTTGAACTGTAGCCACGAAATCTTCGAACTTTAGTCTTCAGAGGTTAGCCATCACAGAGGCTCTACGAGTGATCACAGAGGCTCTGCGAGTGATCACAGAGGCTCTGTGATCTGAAAATAATCTTCAGGTTACGAGTCCTCTGGAAGAAAGTCGATAGAGTCTTCTTAGCTTGTGGCTTCTGTAGTGAGCTTGGTTGATCTGAGCAGTCTTCAGCAATTCCTACACTTAGCCTATTTTTCAATACTTCTATACATGTGAGTTGGAGCTAACAATCTCCCCCTAAGTATTGAAAAATAAAGATTTAGAATGTTGAGTGTTTGGCTAAGTTAGAAACTAAGAGAGGTGAAAGGAACTCAACCTCTGAAGACAAGATTTTCATTCAAAAAGAAATGCTAGAAGGCAATTACATTGAAATTCATGTACAAGAATGAAAAGCTATTCTATTACAAGGATTATTTGGGGAAATCATCTATCGCATTGGTGAAGCTTTCAGCTAGGGTCTTCTTCATCGACAGAATGAGCTCCCTGTACTTGATCTGAGCATCTATATCTTGGATCATTCTCTTTGTAGGCCCTTCTTGCACTGTCTCTGATCCTCTTTTCCTCAGAATCGTGTACTTGATCTTCAGTAGAGTGTTGTTCGAATACTTGTGATTTGGCTTGAACATCTTCTTGAGCCCATCATCGTCTCTGTAAATAAACCTAAACTCAGGCTCTGTGATTAGAGAATTTGAAGGTACATATTCGATTCCAGGGAATTGGTCATTTGGCTTAGTGATCGATAGCTTTTCGACTCCGAGCTGTAAATCCACCTCAAAGTCCATTTTGCTATGATACTTCACATGTTCGCGCATGACCTCTTTGATCCTGCCATTTGCTATCATATACTCCTTTCTCTATTCAAGTCTTTGTTCAGTGAAGGCATTTAGTTGAGGAAGATCATAGGCGTAGAGGTTCTTCAGATCAGCATCTGTGAAGGTGTATTGCCTCCCATTCTTTCTCTCGACTAGGTAGTTAGCGTACATAATGTACTTGTTGGCGAAGGAGTGCAGAGAGATCCTCATCACAGTTTTTATGTCCTCTGTTGAAAACACCTCGTCCTTTTCTTGGGCAGTTTGCTCGAACCGTCTTCTGATGTCTCCTTTGATTAAAGGGTGCAGATTTGGTGCCATGAAGACGGCCTCGGGCTCTGCGCTATAGAGGTAGGTGTGAATATTCTCATGGAATTTAAGTTCTTTCGGTGGGGGGTCTTGGGATGGGAATCCTTATGGCATCCATCGATTGAACAATTTTCTTCACCCTGTTCTCTTTTTCTTTATGCTCTGAGGGTTTCTTCATCTTTGGCTCAGAGGGTTTCTTTATCGAGCTCTGTGGATGGGTCTCTCCTATCTCTGAGGCATTCACTGGATCGAGAGACTGATATTGAACTTTGGGGATCGGTGCAGTGGGCATCAACTCAGGACTGGAAGGTTCTACGAATTTTGCGAGTCCTTTTGCGACTTCTTCAGAGCCAACACTCACCTTTACCTTCTGAGGTTCTACAGAGGTGGTGCCTTGAACATATGGTCCTTTGTGTATTTCCTCAGAGGCACATGACTTGAGACTCTGAGTTTTGTGTGCCTCTAAGGTTTTCTGTTGAGGTAGGGCCTAGAGAGGAGTGGCAGCTATAGGAGCAGAGCCTACCATAGTCGATGATTTGGCCTTCTCCCCCTCATGATGACCAGGGCCAGATGCATCTGGGTCCTGACCATCATGGTGAGCCCTCTTCTGCGCCACCTCTGCTTGACAAGACGCAGGTGCCTTCCTTATCCTTCTGCAGAGGTGTGTGTCAGTATGTTTCGTGATTTTGTTCATCACATCCTCTGCAGCAAGGCCGAGTTTGTTCACTTCATAGTCATACTTGAACTTGATAGTCGCGACCGTTTTCTTCAGATGCTCTGCCATGGTCTTCCTTGCTTTGGAGATATCCGATCCCATAAGGTTCAGGGTCCTCAGAAGCATCCAACCCATGGCTTGTAATTCTTCTTTTATGGCCAGGTCGGAGGTGTTTGTGGCAGAAGGGGGTGGTGGAGTTGCAGAGGTTGAGGCTTTTGGCTGAACAGGGACCATGACACTGCGAGTCATGTCCTTTATTTCCTCTTTCAATTTGGCCAAATCGTCCACCCCGGATGCAGTGACTATGGCTGCAAACTTTGCCATTTCTTCCATGTAGATATCCCCAAGATCCTTGATGGCATCTGTTCGGATATTGATGGATTGGGCACAGTTGTTGAAGTCAGTTTTGGTGCCATGTGAAGATGAAGCGTCTAACAAACTTTTTATGTCGGTATAATTCTGATTAGAGATTTTTTGGAGAGCCTTCAGAGCTTCTGTCTGAGCTTCGACGACTTTGATCAGTTTGCTGAAGACATCCTTGGCCACAGAGGATTCCTTTAATTTTGATAATTCCAGAGCGTGTGCCAAGGTGACATTTTTGGATGTCTTTCAGTCGTTTTCAATGGCGATGAGGGTTTTGAAGGAGACTTCAGGAATTTGGTTTCCCAGTTCCTCGAGTCTTTCGAGCAATTTGTCGATAAAGGTTTGAAACTCCTCCTTTGTAACGTAGGTGCTAGGGGTAACCTCTGGATCAACACATGATCCAGATTTGGCCAAGAAGTCTTTGGCACCTATAGATCCTGTGGGTATGATGAGCTCTAGAGGATTTCCTTTTAATCCTCGATGTACCACGAAGGAATCATCTATAGAAGTTCTGTCGACAGACTTCTTGGGAGAGGGTTCAGAGACTCTCTCAAGGGTTCTGTTGATTGAAGTCTGTGGATGTTCTAGATCCACAGAAGTATCGTGATCTCTCACTGCCAACTCTGATGCAGTTTGGTGGTCACTCGTGTGTGTGACAGAGGCAACAAATGCCTCTGTGTGTGGTGGTGTCGTGGCCTGTGTTGGATCAAATAATTGTATTCAAGATTAAAGTTAAACTTCAGGGTTTAAACTGCAATTGTGTCAAAGTTAAATTAGAGGGTCTAAACTGTATTTACTTGATAGTTACAGTTCAAGGTTTAAATTTTAATAGTTTAATAGTTATTAGCTATTGGGCCCAAGCCCATTAAGCATTAGGAAGCCCATATGGCCTGGTAATTTAAAGTATGTTTAGTTTAGGTTTAGGTTAGAACCTTTGATAATTATTGTTTATAGATTATAGTCAAGTGAAGTTTTCTCTGTAATCAAAGGGTATCAAGAACACTCAAGGGTTTCATTGTTTATTCAAGGGATTGGTATGTTACTCTGATTTATATATCTCTTGATTATTATTGTGTTCTATGATTGCTTTATTGATTATTTACCAACTAGATTAAATCTGGGATAACAATTGGTATCAGAGCCTAAAGAATCAAATTTTTTTTTGAGATTACTATTCATCGACTACTGTTCATCGATAATCACTGTTCATCGAATTTTTTTTGTTAATCTATGTGCTTTTATGCTTAAAGTTGATTTGATTAGTTGAGATTTATGCTTCTAAATGCCATCTGATTGATTATTTGCATTGAGAATTAACAAAGTGATTGAATTAGTGATTTGGTGTTTTCTGAGTTTGCATGAATATCGACACTGTGCTCATCAAATTAGAGTATGAAAGTTGATTTTAATCTTTGTTATTGATTGGGTTGTGTTCGATACATGTTTCTGAGTACAAAGGACTGATTTTTGCATCTGATTTTGAGACTGTATTGATTTTCTGTGTTGATTATTGCCTCTGTTCGTCGAAGTTCTTGGCTGGTTTAAGAACATATCGGTCGAACGTACTTTATCGGTCCTTAGCCTTACCGGTCATAGCATTATATAGGTCGAACACAGTCCACCCGGTCTAAGCACTTTACCGGTCAAATCACTCCACCGGACTTTACAAGTTCCCGGTCGAACATAATACCGGTCGAATCAATACCGATCGAATCAATACCGGTCGAAGTGTTTACCGGTCTTACAACCTCCCGGTCGAAGACTTTTATCGGTCGAATATTTTTATCGGTCTTCACTATACCGGTCAACTATATTCCCGGTCGAACAAAGTACCGGTACAAGCAACTTACCGGTCGAACTCTCTATACCGGTCTTAGTCGTTTACCGGTCGAGCATAAGACCGGTTGTTACATCTTACCGGTCAAACAAGGTACCGGTCTAAGCAAAACCCCGGTCGACTCAATACCGGTCGAAGCACATCCCCGGTCGATTTTTGCAAACTGTAATAGCGGTACCCCCGTGCTAAGTCTGCGAAGGGGGACAAAGTTCTGTTCGAGATCAACATTTTCTTTTTGTTCAGTATTATTTGAAGCGTTATACTGATTGAAAGGACTGCATTTAATTATTTTTGGAAATTTTTTTCTGGAAATTTTTTAGTGTGGTTTTTATTTTGATTCTAACAATCTCATCTAGTTGGTTGTCTAAGTACATAAAAGTTTGATTACTAACCATACAGCCAGGATGTCGAATCAGCTAAATATGTCTGAAGGTTACAGCCTTAATTTTGAAAAGATGACACATTCTGAAGTAAAAGCAAAGGCTAAACAACTTGTTGGACGGTTATCAACATCATCTCGCATGATTGATGAGTATGACAAAGAGGAAAAAATGCTCAAAGCTGAGAACAAGGCTTTACAGATTCATAACTCATCTCTTCTTATTCAGATCAATGCTTTAAAAGAAAATTCAAAAGATTCTGATTCTTTAATTGACTTTGCAGGAATAATTGAGTCTAAAGAAAAAGAGATCTTGGATCTTCAAGCAAAGTTGAAAAGATCGGAATCTAGCTCAACATGGTCAAAGAAGGAACTAATGCAAAAAGAGCTAGATGAATTGAGAAGAAGAGCAAACATTGCTCGTGAGACATCTGAAGAGCTTAGAAAGTCAAACTCTCGAATCTTTGCTGAAAGAGACTCTTTAAAAGATAAAGTTCTCAGTCTTGAGGTTGAGATTAAAACGATGAAAGAAAAGGCAACCCAAGACAGAGACAATACAATAGCTCAAGATGAAATACTGAAGATAGAGAAAGAAAGAAAAGACTTTTCCAAGAAATTCTCTGATTTCTCCAGAAAAGCCTTTGAAGAGAAGAAAGCATTAGAGCTTAGATGTGTTAAGCTTTCTCAACAAGTTTCAGACTTTGAGAAGGTTATCATTCTAGAGAGAGAAAAGGCTGAGAATGAGAAGAAGAAAGCTGAGCTGAAGGATACAAATACAGACTTTTCTGAAGAAAAGAAGATATTTGAGACCGAGATAGCTAAACTGACAAGAAAGCTATCTGAATTATCAACAAACATCATGAAGGAGAAGAATGCAAAATCTGAGTTGCATAAGAAGTTCGATGTTATTGAAAAGGAAAGAAACAGTTTGTCTTCAAAGATAAAGGAACTTGAAGAGATCGTATTCAAGGTGAAGCTGACTGAGCATAAGACGCCAGAGTCAATAGCTCAATCACCAAGAGATGATCTAGCTGATTCAGATAGTTCATTAAAAACAGCTTCAAGTTCACATGTTTCAAATGTTTTCTATAATCCTTTCTGTAATTCAGATGATAGTCTTACTTCTAAATCTACTGATCAGATTCGTCCTTCTAACCTTTTTTATGACAAAAATGTTGATGGTTCAGGTAACTTAAAGAAGAACAAGTCTCAAAAGAAAAGCTTCTGGAGAAGGGATGATGAAAGAGACAAAGGAAACTGGATCTGGACAGTTAAAGGATCCTCGGAGGAGAAGAAGAAAGAAGAATCATTTGTGCATACATCAAATGCTAAATGGAACTATGCTACAAAAGGTAAAACTTTTGGCAAACCTGATCTGGTTTACACAATCCATCAATTGATCAGGTTAGCACAAAAGAAAATTAGTTGTTCCTACTGTGGCTCAAATGATTTTGTCAGAAAAAATTATGTAAATAACTGGTATGGTTCTTATTTCATATCTCCTACAAGAACTGCAACTAACCCATTAGGACCCAAATACCAGTGGGTACCAAAAGCTAAATCTGTGTTGCAGGCACCCAATGTTTAAGGGGGAGGAAGAACTATGGCTTTTGAACAACACAGTTCAAAACCCGAACATAATTGTCAAAAAGAAGGCTTCTAAGTAAATCAGCTTAAAACCCGTACTTCAACGGACTATGGCTTCTAATCACATCGGATTAGAACCTGCACTTCAGTGCCTTATTTTTTTTTTGTTTTTTTTCTTAAGCTTAAAAAAAAATTATGAGTTAAGGGGGAGAATATCTGTGTTTTTAAAAGATTATCTGACCGTGTGTTCTTAAAGATAAATACTTGTGTTTTATCTTGTCAATATACTTTGTCAAGTATTCATACACATAACGGTTCAGAACATTCTATTTGACTTTGTTATTACCATGTATCAAAAGTGAAATCTTTCTATGGTAATACTCACGTTCTTTGTATTCACTGTTGATTGAATTGAACGTCATTTCATGTGATTTCATTGAAAATATGTTTATATATTGTTCATATAAACAACATTCGTTTTTGATTCTCCAAAATCTGATTCTTCATGACAAAATGATATGAGCTTAATTGTCAAACTCTTTTAGTTTGAGGGAGAGAATTGCATCGTCAAACATAACTGTTTTGACATCTACGAAAGTCTTATTTTTCATGTAACAAGTGGTATTTGTGCTTACATGTACAAAACTCCTGTTGAACAACATGTTCTTTTAGGAAACTACATGGGATTCAGTGTGAGAACTTAACAGAACTTCCATGGATTCACGATAACCAGTGTTTCCTACCCAGGAAGTATTCCCTGAGTGATTGAGGGGAGAGGGGTTAAAAAGAATTGAGTGATGGTCTGTGAAGAGGTAAAATGAAAAAGAGAGATTGGTTAGACATGAGCATTAAAAGAAAGAGGGTAAGAGAACAGAGTAAAAGAATATTAAACTCTGCACCAAACTTCTTTCTGAGCCGGGCAGCCACATAATCTGATTGGTTTACATTCTTTGGTGACCATCATTGAAATAGGAAACTAGCCCATGCCATCTCTTGCATACAACCCCACCAGCTACTCATTCTTTTCTCAAAAAGAGAATGTTTCACATTTTCTGGGGAAGCAGCACATACGCTATTGGTTCTTCATTTGGAAGATACTAATATTGAAAAATAAGGAAAGTTGCCCCACCTTCGAACCCTTGCTCATGCACATTGAGTCTTTGTACAATTTGTTGCTGTCTCAACAAGTTTACATACTTTGAGCCTATATTGAAAAGCAATCATCTATGCTTAACTTTTTCATACACATGCACGAGCACACAGAAATTTGTTTTCTGTCAGAACGTTCATAGATAACCATGTGTTATTCGATGATTGAATGGAAGACCTGGGGAGTCTACATCAAACCAGCTCCTTATATAGTAACTTCGTGTTACTCAGTGACTTTGTGTCATTGACAGGCATTCTAACTGAGTCATTTGTTGATTCAGGGTTACACTTATTAAACTGTTTGAATTTGAAAAGATTCGAATGGTTACTACTTTCTATTTTAATTTGAAAAGATTGAAATAAACACTCTTTCCATCTGGGAAGACTGCTCTTATTTCCATACAGGGCTCGTTACATGAAGACTGTGCTTACGTGATCATACACAATGGGGGAGATTGTTTTGGTATGTTTTGATGATGATGCTTCTCACCATTCATAAAAAAGGGGGAGAAGATACAAAAAGGGAGAATTATCAAAGAAGGAGAATATAATCTGAAGACTGCTGAAGATTTTCAAAGATATCAAAGTTTCAAAGATTTTAAAGATTTTAAAGATATCAAGTTTTGAAGCAATCAACGTCATATCTGAAGAAAAGAGAATACAAGTGAAGACCCGAAGACAATTGCAATTTTTTTTTTAATCTTGAATCCAAAGGGGGAGATTGTTGGATCAAATAACTGTATTCAAGATTAAAGTTAAAGTTCAGGGTTTAAACTGCAATTGTGTCAAAGTTAAATTAGAGGGTCTAAACTGTATTTACTTGATATTTACAGTTCAAGGTTTAAATTGTAATAGTTTAATAGTTATTAGCTATTGGGCCCAAGCCCATTAAGCATTAGGAAGCCCATATGGCCTGGGTATTTAAAGTTATGTTTAGTTTAGGTTTAGGTTAGAACCTTTGATAATTATTGTTTAGAGATTATAGTCAAGTGAAGTTTTCTCTGTAATCAAAGGGTATCAAGAACACTCAAGGGTTTCATTGTTTATTCAAGGGATTGGTATGTTACTCTGATTTATATATCTCTTGATTATTATTGTGTTCTATGATTGCTTGATTGATTATTTACCAACTAGATTAAATCTGGGATACCAATCTCTTGATTGATTATTTATATACCTGGGGCAATAGGACACTTATGTCTACACCTTCATCCTCTTGAGAGAATGGGGTGGATTTGGGTTCCCCAGCTAAGTGTGGTACAGAGGATGAAGGAATATCCTCTGTCCGGTTAGTAGGGGTAGGGTTCGGACCGTGCCGTCCTGTTTCAATACCTTGCTGTACTAGAACTGCAGAGGTAGATACGTGGGTTGCACTGGAAGTTGGGTTGGGTTGTGTGCCAAAGGCATCTTTTTCTCCTGTCTCCTCCTTTGAATTTTTCTTATTCTTTTAAATCTCCTCATCACTAGAGCTAGAGAGCCCTGTTATGTCCTTTATTTCGACCTCCACTCTTTCCCCTATGCCCTCAGAGTATAGAGATACCACTTCTTTTTCTATCTCTGCGGCCACTTTAAAAGGACTAGGGGTTTTCTCCTCAGAGCTCTCTATGATTTGTGCTTTCCTCCTTCTCCTCTGCAGAGGTTCTTCTGAAACCTCTGCAGGTCCTTCCATTTCATGTTGCACTATTCGTTCAGAAGTTGTTGCCTTAGTTAGTTTCTTCTTTGTAGATTTCTGAGGGACTTCTGTAGAGGTTGCCTCTGTGGCTTTAGTCACAATTCGCTCAGAGCCCGTTTTGGCCTTCTTCTTTTTGGGCTTGGCAGTCTCTGTGGGTGATTTTGGAGCCTCTTCCACTTCGACTCTCTTTTTGGGTTTTCTTTTCTTTTTCTCCTTTTTGGTTCTCTCACCCCATCCCACTCTCGGCCTATAATTTCTCTATTCTCTCTTGGGCTTCTTCAGCCACCTCTACTTCTTCGCCCTCAGCTGTCTCAGTTCTAAGGTAAATAGCGATTTCTCCGACTTGGAATCCTACACGTGGGGGGTTGCAGGACTCGGTGCAGGAGTCCTGTGCCCACGAATGTAAGTTCTAACCCCTTCTTCACTACCCAAATATGCTAGGATACGGGCCGACAGAGGTCTTGCCGCAGGATAACCAGTCTTCAGTACGGTGGGTTTGTGCGACTTCATGTCGTATATTTTGATCGTATTTCCCTCTGCAGGTAGTTTTTCTTCCCCTAGCAAAGCATCCCCTAGTAGAATAGCAAGAATCTGTTGAACACCAGATTCTTGGGCTCTGTGCCTCTGGCCTTATCTACTTGCTTGGCGATAACATCATTTCGGATCTCTCTGAAGATTAGGCCAGCATAGTCCAGAGGCAAATCATAGTACATACCATACATGATTGCGAGTATGGTATGGCTAGATTGATCTGGGCTTCCAACTTTGCAGGTCAAGCAGCGGTTAAGGATCGAAAAGAGAACATTCCACAGAGGTGGAAGGTTTTGGCGTCTGAATTCAGTTCTCTTGGTAATTGGTGTTGCATACCCAATAAATTTGAGAAATTCTACAACTTCATCATCAGTTGGTTCGTCTGAGAATCTCTCCAGGTTGAGTTGGGTCTTAGTTGGGAGTCCAAAAGCCTCTGAGACTTTCCTTCTGTTTATGCCCAGATACAGTATTTTGGTATTTGAAGGATGGGTGGCATAACCCATGACACAATACCCGTATTTGTCCAATTTTTCGTTCCTAGCACTCAACCAGAATTGTTGAATGTAGGTTTCAGGTATGTCAATCCTTTTTAGGGTTAGGGCTTTGGTCAGGAAGTGGTTTTTCAGAATCTGGATTAAAGGAGCAACTTCTTCAGGGTAACCCTTAGGATCCAAGACTGCGTAATGATTTTTTGGCTTTAGGTTGAGATGCTTGGAGTGGTATTCATGGTGGGTGAATGAAAGCATCCTGCTGGTTAGGGGTTGTTCTTGTTCCACAGACATATAATCATCCTTTTTAGCAGCTGAATGCATGGACTTGTTTGAAGCAGATGATCCCTTAGAGTTCTTTGAAGATGCAGAGTGAGACGCCATTGAAATAGAAGGAAGAAGAAAGGGGAACTTTTGCTCGAGATTTCTTGAGAGAAAGATTGTAGGTAAAGAAAATGGGTAATTTAGAGAAAAAGGTTTATATATAGAGAGAGAGAGGAAAAAGTTTAGGCGGTAATAAATAAAAATTTGAAATCCGTAATCAGTAAAAACAGATAAGGAGTCGTTTTAAAAAACAACGGTACATATACGGACTAATGAGATTTTGCCACGTCAGGATGGGCGGTGCACGATCGAGTACGTACGCCTCCTCCTATTCTCACGCACGTGGCATTTACTATACCCACATGACAGTAACTTTCAAAAATAACCCGCATTGAATGACCATATGATAAAAATGTTCAAGAGATGAAAATGGCAGAAGCTCTATGGGTTTAGAGCTTCTGAGGTCATGAGCAGGGTTCTGAACACAAAGATGACCTAGACAATTTAGAAAGAACTATGAGATGATCAATCACAAGCCAAATTACACGCTCAATGGACGAGAGACCCCTTTTGTGAGATGCAGAGGCTCTGTGATAGGTCACAGAGTATCTGTGGAGGACCTCAGAGGCTCTGAGACTCACAATTTCTAATTTAGGAAATATTTGGAGGTATTGATCACTCAAAGTTTTGAAAATATTTGAAAGGCAGAGAGAGACATATTTGGAGTATAATGTCGAGCTCCCCCTAGAATTGTCAAGGTCACCTATTTCAGCTCCCCTTGATCTGTGCTTGGATCTTTAGAAATAGGCATTTGACAAGACACAGAGCAAGAGAGTTTTGAAGAAATTTACAGGAAAGGAACTGTACAAACTAAAGAAAGAGAGAAAAACAGTGAAAGTAAAGACAGAGAATATGTACAACAGAGGCTCTGTGCAAAGGTACAGAGGCTCTGTGATTCAACTAATGTTAAGCATACCAATCTTTCCAACAAGAAAAGTGAATATTTTCTCATCCAAAGCCTTCGTGAAAAGGTCAGCAAGTTGGTAATCTATGGGAACAAAGTACATCTCTATGGTCCCATGCTCCACATGATGTTTCAGAAAGTGGTACCTGATATTGATGTTTTTGGTTTTAGAGTGCTGAACAGGGTTAGCTGAGATCGCAATGGAGCTTTTGGAATCACAGAGGATGGAGATTTTCTCAATGTCAAATCCATAGTCTCTAAGTTGGGTTATAATCCACATAACCTGTGAACAACAACTAGCAGCAACAACGTTTTCTGCTTCTGCCGTAGAGGTCGAGACACAGTTCTGTTTCTTAGAAGTCCAACTTACTAGTTTGCCTCCAAGGAATTGAAAACTCCTAGAGGTACTCTTTCTGTCTAGCTTACATCCTCCGTAATCTGAATCTGTATAAGCCACAAGATCAAAGCGAGAGTTCTCTGGATACCAGAGACCAAGATTTTTGGTCCCTTTTAAGTATCTAAAGATCCTCTTAACAACATGAAGATGAGATTCTTTGGGGTTAGCTTGAAATCTTGCACAGAGGTATGTGGCAAACATTATATCGGGTCTACTTGCAATTAAGTATAACAGAGACCCTATCATTCCTCTGTAGAGTTTACACTCCACAGATTTGCCTTCTGGGTCTGCATAAAGTTTAGATCCTCTGGTCATAGGGGTTTTCATTGGTGAAGAGTCAGAGAGCTTGTATTTTTCAAGTATGTCAGAGACATATTTTGATTGATTTAAGAAGATTCCCACTTTGGTTTGTTTGACTTGAAATCCTAGGAAGAATGTGAGTTCTTCTATCATGCTCATCTCAAACTCACTCTTCATCAATGACTCAAACTTTTTACAATAGGACTCATTTGTGGACCCAAAAATAATGTCGTCAACATAAATCTGCACAAGTAGAATCTCACATTTTCTCTTCTTATAAAATAAGGTAGTATCAGTTGTACCTCTTTCGAAACCATTACCAAGAAGGAAGTTTGAAAGTCTGTCGTACCAGGCTCTGGCGGCTTGCTTTAGTCCGTACAGAGCCTTGTCCAAGAAATACACATGATTAGGGTACTTAGAGATTTCAAACACTGGTGGCTGCTGGACATATACTTCTTCTTGAATCTGCCCATTTAAGAAGGAGGACTTTACATCCATCTGGAACACCTTAAAACCTCTGTGGGTTGCGAAGGTAAGAAATATTCTTATTTCCTCGAGCCTTGCCACGGGGGTAAAGGTTTCTTCATAGTCGATTCCTTCTTCTTGGCAGTATCCCTTGGCCACAAGTCTTGCTTTGTTCCTGACCACCACACTATCCTCGTCCTTCTTATTCCTGAAGACCCATTTGGTCCCTATTGCAGTTTTTCCTTTCGGCAGAGGCACTAGGGTCCATACTTGGTTTCTTTCAAACTGCAGAAGCTCCTCTTGCATTGCTTCTACCCAGTTTGGGTCTTCAAGAGCTTCAGAGACCTTTTTGGGCTCGATAATATTTACAAAATTTGTATAGTAACAAAAGTTTGCAGTACTAGATCTAGTCCTCACTTTTTTAGAGGGGTCACCTATGATTTGGCTTTGTGGGTGACTTCTGGTCCATTTTGTCATGCGAGGTAGGTGATCATTGGAACTTTCTGTGAGTATTTTTGGAGCATGTTCATCTTGTTGTTGATCACCCTATGTTGGAGAGATATGATCATTTGTACTTGCCACAGGGCTTGATTGATCATTCTGAGTTGATGTGTTGAGCTCTGTTGTGCCTTGTTCAGAGTTCTCTGATTGTTCTGGTGTTGACCCTTCAGAAGTGTCTTGAAGATGATATTGATCTTCATTGAGCTTGGATCCTTGTTCAGTGTTATCCTCTGTGTGCTCCCCCTCGACATTTGCACCTACAAAAGTAGTGGAAAAGGGTGAAGTATTGTTAGCACCAGTTAGAGAAGTACCTGTTTGGTCTTCAGAGGCTTCAGCTCCAGAGGCTCTGTGGTCATCCTCAGAGGGTCCATCATCATTGAACATCTCTTCAAACAGATGATGAAGATCATTTGCTCTAGATGAATTACCAGATTCTTTATCCTGTAATCTGAGTCCTGAGCTGATTTGCTCAGAAGTCATCTGAAAAGAGTCATCAAAGGAAACATTAATACTTTCAAGTATATGTTTTGATTTCAGTACGTAGACTCTGTATGCCTTGGAGTTTGATGAATAACCAATAAATTTGGCTTCATCAGCTTTAGGGCTGAATTTCCCTATTTGCTCTCTGCCGTTCAACACGAAACATCTGTAGCCGAAGACGTGAAAGTACTTGATATTTGGCTTCCTCTGGTTAAGCAAGTGGTAAGGGGTCTTTGCATGCCTCTTCACTATCAAAGATCGATTCTGAGTGAAGCATGCCGTTGAAATGACTTCTGCCCAAAAGGAAATCGGGAGTCCTGAGGCAGTGAGCATAGTTCTAGCGGCTTCCACTAGTGTTTTGTTCTTGCGTTCAACAACACCTTTTTGTTGTGGAGTCCTTGCAGCAGAGAAGTTCTATGCGATGCCCTCTGTCGTAAGATAGGCTTCGATGGTTGAGTTTTTGAACTCTGTGTCATTGTCACTTCGAACTCTATGAACCCTGCAATCATGAAGAACTTGTATTCTCTTAAGGAGATTGATTAGTACCTCAAGAACATCTGATTTCTTTCGAACAAATTCTACCCAATTATATCTAGAAAATTCATCTATGAGTACAAGGATGTACTTCTTGCCACCTAGACTCTGCACAGATATAGGACCACAGAGGTCAACATGAAGCATTTGTAGAGGTCTAGTGCAAGATATGTCTGATTTGGTCTTATGGGCAACCCTTTTAAGTTTGCCCATTTCACATGCAGAGCATAGATGATCTCTGTCAAACCTAATACTTGGTAGCCCACTTACCAGGTCTAATTTAACAAGTTTGCTTAGAGTATGAAAATTTAAGTGACAAAACCTGTTATGCCAGAGCCAAGCTTCCTCATTTTTACTTGAGACCAGACAGAGATTTTCATCTTTCTTGATCGACTTGAAATCCATGAGGTACAAGTCACCTCGTCTTTTGGCTCGCAGAAGTTTTGTGGATGTATCTTCTTTCAATAGAGAACAATATTGCTTTTTAAACATTACATCTAGTCCATTATCACAGAGTTGGCTAAGAGCATCTCCAACCATACTGCAAATTTAGTGATTTGCAGTATGGTCATCTCCAACCATACTCCAATCTGCAAATGGATTTGCCGGCCATGAGATTCTCAAATGAAAACACACCAAATTTGGTGAGGCACTATTCACACTGCAAAGTTATATGGCCCACTTAAAATGGCTTTTTTTTTCTTTTTTTTATAAATATAATTGATATAGTTTGTAATTTTAATTATAATAAATGTTATTTTATATATTAAATTAAATTAAAAAAATAGCATTAAATAAAATTGACAAAATCTAATTTCATAACAAATTAAAAATACATAATACTTGAAATTAAATAACGTAAACTAAAACATAAATTAAAAATACAACTGAAATAACATCAACTAATACATATTAAACAACATAAATTAAAAATCCCAATTGTTTTGCCCGCTCGCATACAGGTGAAAGTTTTCATCCGCATTTTGAGATCCTCCGGCTTGCTCTTCAACTCCTTCTGATCCTTGATACTGAGATGCAAGATATTGAGACCCTTGATATTGAGTTTCTTGTCCATCTTCATTAGCACGAGATTCTTCTGCTCTTTTCCTTAATATTCTATGTTTTTCATTTGTTAAATACTCAAGAACCTCAGGTTCAGAGATGGAAGTTAGATCTTTAAAAATAATGTTGTCCTCTGCTGCCCTTTTTTCAATTTCCATTTTTTCAGTTTGAAGTTCATTTCTTCTAACAAGAGATTCATTAGTTTTGGCCATAACTTTGCTAATTTTTCTACTAGCCTTAACTAGTTTATCTAGTTCTTTGTCAGATTGAAGATTTGCTTTTGCTTTTTTCACACCTATTGGTCTTTGTGTTAAAGTAATACCTTCATCGCTATTAAGATCGAATGAGTTTATGCCAGCAGGGCTCCCTGACGATGAACCAAGACCAGGAGAAGATGATTGATAAGGACTGTGTCGTTGGTGTCTAGACGGTGTAGGGATAGTCGAGAATTTCTCGCAATTCTTCATGATGTTCCAAACATGATCAAACTTGAACCCTTTACTGTACTGTTTATCTAGTCTCAATATCTCTTTTGCTTGATCCAACTATGAAAAATACAAGTTATATATAAAAATACATAAAAATAGTGCATAATTTAAAATAAGCAATAATAGTAAATACTTACGACATCTTGTTCAGAAGCACCACTTGGATTCCGATTTTGAATTTGGTTGATACACCCTCGTAATTTGGCGCACGCTTTTTGGATAACCGACATTCGTGTTTCTAACGGTCTTATTGGCCGAATCTTACTATTGAATGGCTCACATGCATGAAATTGAGCCTCAATTTGCACCCAAAATTTGTCTTTTGTTTGGTTGATGCCCACTATTGGATTTTGAGAAACGTCAAGATATAGATGACATAAACGTATATCTTCATCGTTTGAGTATGATAAAGTTCGGCTTGAAGACATTTTAAAAGAAATGGTAAGTTCAAATTGATATCCATCTACAAGTATCATCTAGTATTTATATACATATATCTCCACACTACTCTTAGTTATCAATCGTGATTGGGATTCCTGGCCATATAGTTATCAATCGTGATCGGGAGAATGCTCATCGCAATCTCTTCAATGATTATTTCTCTGAAAATCCAACATTTCCCGAGTTTATGTTTCGTCAACGTGTTCGAATGGGTCGTAGTTTATTTCTTCATATTTTGGATGTCGTTCAAAGTCATGATAACGACTTTACTCAACGCTGGGATGGACTTGGCAAACTTGGCTTGTCTGTATTACAAAAAGTAACTGCTGCATTTCGAATGTTGGCATATGGTGTTTCAGCAGATTCTACCGATGAATACATTAAAATAGGGAAGTATACGGTTTTAGAAGCTTTGAAACGCTTTTGTCGTGCTATAGTGGAGGTTTTTGGAGGCCGCTACCTACGAGCACCCAATGCTAATGATGTGGCAAGGCTACTCCAAATTGGAGAACAACGAGGTTTTCCAGGAATGTTAGGCAGTCTAGATTGTATGCATTGGAAGTGGAAGAATTGTCCAACGGGTTGGGGAGGACAATATGCCGGACGCAGTAGATCCCCAAGTATTATTTTGGAAGTTGTAGTGAACTACGACCTTTGGATTTGGCATGCATTTTTTGGTCTACCGGGATCCAACAATGATATAAATGTGTTGGAGTCATCCCATCTTTTTGCAAATCTTGCAACAGGTAATGCTCCTCCTGCTAATTATGTCATCAAAGGAAAATCTTATAATATGGGTTATTATTTAGATGATGGCATATATCCAAAATGGGTTACTCTTGTTCAAAAAATTCATGATCCACGTGGCCCAAAAAAAAGTATTTTTCAACGAAACAAGAAGCATGCAGGAAAGACGTCGAACGTGCGTTTGGCGTATTGCAGTCCAGATTTGCAATAGTGGCAGGGCCAGCACGTTTATGGAGGAAAGAAATATTGCATGATATAATGACTTCATGTATCATTATGCATAATATGATCATAGAAGATGAACGTGATATCAATGTAGTAATTGAAGAACAACTCGAATCACCAAATGTAGGAGTCGAGATGATGAACGATAACAATGGTGGGATTGAACAGTTTCTTGCGCAACATAAAAGAATCAGAGATAAAGACGCTCATTTTGAACTTCGAGATGCATTGATTGAACATTTGTGGGACGGATATACTAACTCGGAAAATTAGTATCATTTAACTATGTTTTTAATTTATGTTATTTGAATTGATGTATTTTTTTCCCAGTAATGTAAAATTTATTAATTAAGAAATTATCGTTTTATTTTGACCGAGACCTCATTAATTAATTATTTATTTACTATAAGAATTATTTATAAATAATAGATAGTGTATTTAAAAATGTTTAATAATAATGAAAAATGTTTTTTTTATTTGGGTTTAGGAGATTTGGTGTTTTTTTTGAAGTATGGTTGGAGTTGGAATTTTTTTTAGTGTCAAGGGTCCCACCAGTTTTAGTGTTTTTGGTGTTATTTTTGGTGTATCGGTTGGAAATGGTCTAACACTTAGGGGGTGTTTGGGATTGCTTATTTAAAACAACTTATGCTTATTTTGAAAAGTGCTTATCAACTTATGCGGTGTTAAACCGGAGTTTTTAAAAAAGTGTTTGGATTAGCTTATCGTGGTACCAAAGCGTAATAAGCTAATAAGTTGTTATTCAAAGGTGTTTGGGATTGCTTATACATATAAAATAACCCAAAAAGTCATAAGCACTTTTCAAATAAGTTGATAAGTTAAAACCAAATGACTTATCAAAAACAACTTTTCAGCGGTTTGACACCGCTATAAGCTCTTTTCATTTTTCTCCATCCAAACACTCAAAAGTGCTTATCTCCGGTGCCAAATCACAATAGGCTAAAAAGCACCTCAAATAAGCAATCCCAAACACCCCCTTAGTAGGTTGTGCTTAAGACCATCCACATAAGCCACTCTGTTGACATCGATGTCTCCATTGGCAATGACTCTACAACCTTTGATTTGACCCTTCTTGTTGTCTCCGAAGGTCACAGATCCACCTCCATGTTTTTATTTATAGGAGGAGAGCAATATTCTGTCCCCATTCATATGCCTTGAACACCCGGAGTCTAGGTACCAAATGGGCACATGATGTTTCTTCTGTGGACAGATCAAGAGGATTTAGGTACCCATTTCCAAATGGGTCCAGGTTTGTTAGGAGTCTTTAAAGATGCCTTAGCACCTTTGGTGTTGGTCTTATCCTCTTTAATAGAGGTACCAGATTGTTCTTTCTCACCCTTGAATTTGGTATTCTTTGGCTTCGGGTGAGATATAAGACAGGAAGGCCTTGAGAAATGTTGATTAAGAGCATGCATAAGATCAAAACATTTAAAATGAGAGATTCCATAAGCAAACTTCTTAAACATTTCAGTAAATTTGTCAAAGGAGGGTACAGAGCATTTTTTACAACAACCCATTTTAGATTTGGGTTTCTTTTCATAGAAAACTTTGTCTAATCTAGGTTGAGTTTTGTCAAAAACTCCTCTTGGATGGCTCTTTGATTGTACTCTCCCTTGATGACCTCCCTTTCTTGCTTTCACTGCCACAGAAGCATCAATCTTATCAAATTTGGGCCATTTTTCCTTCTGTTTCCAAGTGAATTTTTCTTGAAATGGTTTTATGGGTTTTGGAGCTTTGGAAACTTGAAAGATCTTAATCTTTTCGCTGTTTAATTTATTAAGCTCAAGAGAAGTCTTTGCTTGCAGACACATATCCAAAAAGTCAGGGCAGAAGGGTATGCCTGTGGTTCTCCTTTTGGGAGAGATTATTCTGTTTAGAATACCAGAGGGAAGCTCATTTTCCTCTGGACCACAAGGGACTATCTCAAGTTCCACATAACTTTTCTCAATATCGGCAGAGGAGGACTCAGATTCTGACTCAGAATCTGAATCGAGAAAGTCTCTGTGAATGAGAGCATGACCTTCTGGAAGTGCATTGCTTTGTCCATTGGTAGTGTTCTTGGGAATATTTAGATATTTTGAAATGCATGGAATCACCATAGGAACACATAGACAATTAAGAAGATCTTGCTCAAAGATTTCTCTTACTTTATAGGTTACATCAAGATGACTAATAAAGTGATTTTCATAGGTTTTTCTCAAGTCACTTTCCAAAAGTCTTTTAACAATTTTTCTTCCACAGAGGCCGGAACAAACTCTGGTGCATCATAGGACAGTTCCTTTTCAGGAATCATCATGCACACAAAAGCCATTTGAGTTTGTGTTTCTGGATGACCAAATCTGAAGATCCCTATCTGCTTTTGAGACATATATTTCCTTGGAGAGGATTTTCTCTTTGAAGAGATTGTAGATGGTAAATCATTGTTTTCATACCATACATTTTCCATCTGCAGAGGTTTCCTCAGATGTGGTCCTTCAGAGGTTCTGCGCCTCTTAAATGTGGACAATAGGTTTGGAAGACTTGGTTTTAGAAATTTTCCAGGGCAGAAGATGTTTGCTAAAGATTTGTTTCTTTTATTTCTAGTATAGGGGTCTGTGTCATCAAACCCTATACCTCTTCTGCCAATCTGGGTATTAACTTTCTCATGCACTTTCTGTGCATCCTGGTATCTCCTAATTTGAAGATCTCTGTCGAGCATATCTTGATGAAGTACTTCTCTTTCTTTTTGGAATTCTTTTTTCAAAGAAATAGCTTTTAGGCGATCACTCTCACTGTTCTTTAGCTCCTTAACCTTTTCTTTTAGAGCTTGATCAAGTTTGGAAACCTTTTCTTTTAAAACCTTCTTTTCGAAAATATGCTCAGAGACAAGTGATTTTCTTTCAAGATAAAGTTTGTCCTTCTCTTGAGTGAGAAGTTTTGTTTCTCTCTCAAAGAAGGCTAATTTCTTCTCTAGCTCTGAGCATGTGTTTTTGTAAGCAAGAAATTCGTTCTGTAATTCAAGAAGTTTTTTTCAGAGTCTACATTAGATGAATCAGAAGTAGATACCTCACTATTGCCGTTAGTGGTGTGGACTTCTGCCATCCCACAGAAGAGTGCATTGTTGTCCCCTTCATCAGAGGATTCATCGGTCACAAGATTTTCTTGTTCTGCCATCAGGGATCGTTGAGTGTAGTACTCTGCTTTCTTTTTATAGAAAGCAGCATCTCTGACAGGTTTCCCTTTGATGGCATTTGACCTGCACTCTGCTGCAAAGTGGCCCGGCTTCCCATATTTGAGGGGCTTTGTCTGCACCTCTGTCGTCCATCTTCTGACCATTTCTTCTCTCATCATGCCTCTGATCACCGAACTCTTCTCTCCCAAACTTTCTCATTTCACCATATCCTCTTCCTCTGTCGTCTCTTTCCTCTCTTCCTCTGTATTATGGCTTTTTCTTAAGACCCCTGTTGAATTGTCGGGTGATAAGAACGAGCATTTTGGCCAGAGCAGCCACATCGATCTCCTCCTCTGAGCTTTCTTCACTTTCACTCTCTGCCACGAATACCTTCTTCTTCTTCTTCTTCTGTGCATCCTCTATCACCTTCTCCTTTTATTTTTCTTGACCTTCTGTGGCACTTCCTACCAATGCCAGAGGTCCACCGACAGGGGTTGTCAACTTTGAAATTCGGTTCTCTTCGCTGATTAATGTCCCAAAAAGGTCGGAGATAGACCAGACATCAAGATCTAGGGTTGCTTGCATAAACATTGTCAGATAAAGCCATTCGTCATTGAGGCTCTGAAGAAATCTGACATTGTTCTCCTCAGAGATTCTGTGGATGCCATACCTCTTGCACTTGTTGATCAAGGAATTGTATCTGTTGTAGGTGCTTTGAATGGATTCACCTGGAAGAGCCTTAAATGCAAAGTATTCGTTAATGCATAAAGCTCTGTTGTTCTTTCGGGTTTTGGCACCACCCTCAAGCTGTTTCTCAAGCTCCAACCACAGATATTTTGATGTTTCACAAGAGTCAAGGGACTGAAAGATGTCATTTGGAATGGCCATTATGAGTAGCCTTTTGGATTTTTTTGCAAGTTCATGCAGGGCACTCTCTTGATCAGTCCACTCGTTAATAGGTTTGGGATGCTGGTATTCAGGTATTTCTGGAGTGTTTGCAGTAGCTGGAACACGAGGGACAATGGTCATTGGAATGTAAGGATGTTGATCCAAACTCTCTCAGTGATTTGATAACGACCCTTTTTCTGTACTTAGTGAAAATTACGTTTAATATGTATTAGTGTTTCACCATCAGCGATCAGACTGAGTTTGTTCAGTTATCACTGATAGTCTTTCTTATAAACATTTAATATGTATTAATGTTTCACTATCAGTGATCAAACTGAGTCTGTTTAGTTATCGCTGCTAGTTCTGATGTAAACAGTAACGTAATCCCTGAACTCTTGATGTCTCTGAAGAAAGAGATATTCAGCGATCGAATGATCACAAAGCTTATACCTCAAGTTTCCTTTTGTCTTACCTTGCACAACTCAGTACGATGTGTCAGAAAGGACATGCCTCAGCCACAATTCGTACAACAACTCTGTCAACTACACTGTTCATGATCCGGCCGAAAGCATGTCTCCCAAAGTCAGACTTCCAAAACCAATCAGTGAACGCCACGTGTAAAGTGCCCTGCCATGCATTTAATGCATAGGGTATAAATAGGAAGATCACCCCTCCATCTGAGGGTGTGCTCAATCCTTGAACCCCAAATAGAAACCTTTGTTTTCTATATTCCTTAATCCCCCATTCTCTGAAATTATTGTGCAATCATCTTAGTGTTTCTTAAGTTTGTTTAGATTGAGTCTGTCTTAATCTTATTCCGCAACAAACTTGTAAATTGTGTTTGATTTATCAATAAACAATTTATTAAACTTTAAATTTCTGTGTTTGTATTCAACCCCCCCCCCCCTTCTACAAACTTGTTAAGCACCTCCGGGACCAACAAAGGAGGACTGTGAAGAAACTCGACCAGTCCAGGATCCACACGTTCAAGAAAGTGTACCATCCTGATTTTCCACTGAGGATATTCATCCCTCATTAGAGTAGGAGGTTTTGATTGAGATCCTGCACTGAAATAGTTGACTGTGTTCGCCATTTTCAAATGGAGAGAGTAGAACAGAAAAACAGAGTATGAGATGAACTTTAGAAAGGAACAAGAATGTGCCCAACAATGATGAGTATTTGGTTTGAGAGAGTTAATAACCAACAAATAAGCTTTGAATCTGTCTTTAGCGGGTCAAGCACACTTGCCTTTGAATCTATATCAAACCGGTTGAAATAGTTTCAGAAAACAGAGTAGGTTTATGAATGGAGTTCAAAGTAAAGAACAGACTCAAACTACTACCTAGAACACAGAAATCAAGTATAGAACAGGATCCTTTGATATTAAGAATCAAAGTCTGCTCTGATACCAATTGTTGATCCCTAAATAGATGTTCTTAACTTGATAAACTTTTCCCTACACACAAACTAACAAATAAGAGTGCGGAAGCGTTTTTGATATGTAGAGAAAATAGAACTTGTAAGATAGTAGACACACTAGCAAATAATGAACAATAACATAAAATGTAACAAGATGATTACTGAAGAAACTATTTCATTGATTTGCTCAAGAACACCAAGAACACGCACTGGTATGTGCAAATATGCTTAGGGAAAATACAATCTTCTCTCAGAAAAGCGTGTGCTCGCATGATTCATACAAAGGTGGTGCTCCTATAATATACAAGGAGGATGCACCCCGTAGTACAAGATAAAGGCTGACATTCCATAAACGGAATGCCACCTGGAAAAGTAAACAATCGTGCGCCGCGTAAATGATCTGGAAAATCTTCATACAACAGGTTTCACGTGTTCTGCACGTGACCTTGTCTTGAACTGTAGCCACGAAATCTTCGAACTTTAGTCTTCAGAGGTTAGCCATCACAAAGGCTCTGTGAGTGATCACAGAGGCTATGTGAGCTGAAAATCATCTTTAGATTACGAGTCCTCTGGCAGAAAGTCGACAGAGTCTTCTTAGCTTGTGGCTTCTGTGATGAGTTTGGTTGATCTGAGCAGTCTTCAGCAGTTCCTACACTTAGCCTATTTTTCAATACTTCTATACATGTGAGTTGGAGCTAACAAGGCTAAATCTAGATTTTACCCCAACTTGAGCTTCCTTGAATAAACTTGAATCCACAAGCAAATCCTTCTAAAAACCTAGATTCACAAGTTTCCAACCATGAATAATCATTTTCAACCATATAGAATCGTTCCCCAAACATTTTACATGAAGATCTCATCTTATTCCAAAACCCTAATTTTCATAGTTGAATAGAAGAGAATATTACATTTGCCACAGTTTGAATCCATCAACAAAACTCTTCTAGGTCCCCAAAATGAGCTACAAACTCCCAACCTTCAAAATGATGAAAATGGTGGGATGAAACCCTAAGAAACTTAGTGAGGAAGATGAAGATGAAAGGGTCATAGTTCTGGCTTCCTAAACTTGCTAGATGATGAAGAATCACTTGGTTTTAGGAGGAAAAACTCCCAAAAATGAGTTAGGGTTCATTTGAGAGGATAGAGGTCGGTTTCGGAGAGAAAAAAGGGGAGAGATTTCATGGGGTTTGGAGGCCGGTTTCCCCCGTTATGTGGGCACAGTGGTCGCGCGCGTGTGGTGGAATGGATCGACCTGTGCGGAGGGGCGCGCGGAGCTCTGGGGTCGTGTAAGGGTAGAGCCTCGTGCGGATGGTGGCGTGGTCCGGTTCACGCAGACAGACGCGCGGGGTACTGTTGACATTTTCCCGACTTCTTTTCGGACAGAGATTTCGGGGTGTTACATATGAGGACACCTGAGGATCCTAATCATACTCATTCACTAGGATTGCATTAACTGCCCATGGATAGTATCCGGCTTCACATAACCGTACCAAGTTGCCTCCGAGGACCCAATGTCTAAACTAGTTATAAATGGGAAATAACTATCCCATAAAAACTAACTTATAACTTATATCACAGGGTCAATGACAGATGTTTGACTCCAAGAGCCCACACCATAAGGCCCTCGATGACCTCATGACTAATCTTGGTACCAACATGGAAACAACTGTCCCATTTAAAATAATAAAGATTGGCTCCTATGCCTATAGATCTATTACATTACAGTCTATAAGATTACATGACTCCAATTGAATGACCAAAGCACTCAAAACATGTAATTCTCAAATGATATGTATTAAATGCAACAACATACTGAAACTCCACAATCGGGCTATTAAAAGCGGACAAATGCCCCTAAGACTCATTTTAGTCAAAACCAAGCCAAAAGCTCAACAATTTACTAGACCGTACAATAAAAGTCAATGTCAACAATAAACACGTTTAACCACGGTTATGCAAGCACAATGACCAAAAGTATGATTAACCTAAAACTTATTATTAGTTGAGACAATCCATTTTTCAAATGAACTCATACCCTTATATTTTCCAAAATGCTTAAAAGACAATAATATGCATTTTTCAATGGTTTATAAGATGAAATACACTAAAAGGACATTTATGGCAAATGACTTCCATTCATACATTATATCATCAAAAGAACCTATTAAAATTATTTCCTTATAAAAATGTCCTAAAAACCCAAATATGGCATTTTACATTATTTATAAAATCAAATATATCCAAAATGTAAATTTTATCAAATAAACAACACATCTAATAAACACCAATTAAAACACTTTAATACTTCAAAATAGACGTTTTTGGCATGTACAAAGTTTTCACAAATCAACCTGAACTCAACTTGCTAGATTTAGGATAAATCTAGGTTTTTACCCTAAACTTGAGTTTTCTTGGTGAAAACTTGAATCTACAAGCAACGCCTCCTAACGCTTAGATCCAACACTTGCAAAGTGTTTCATTCACCTCCAAATATCCAAAACCTAAGGCAAAATGGAAAGGACCTCCGGGAAAATGAAGAACACATCAAACCTTCGCTTAAAATTGAGAGAGATGAGGAGCTTACCACCACAAATTACTCTTGGATACTCCAATAAACTTCAAACCTCTTGATATTTTCTTGAAGAGCTCTAAAAAATGAGACCATAGCAAAAAGAATCGTCAAAATCGCATTTAAGATGAGAGAGATATGACCAAATGAAGAAAGAGGCTCAAAATCGGATTTTATGCACTGCACCCGCCCGCGAGAGTGGCATTCGAAAGTGACGGTGTCACTTTCGCCCAAAATATACCATGGGCTCCTTTTTTTCTGCGAAAGTGACAGGCTAAAGTGCCAGTGTCACTTTCGCGTGACACTTTCGCCCAGAAGGTACCTAGAGCCCTTTTCGCCCATTTTCTCGACCGTTTCCTCGATCATTTTTATTGTTAGTTTTAAAACTAAAAATACTTTAATAAAATAACCATTTTTAGTGTGTAAAACAATATAAAATACACAAACAAAATATAACCATATACCAAACGAAATTACTAAATCGATATTAAAATTATTTCAACATAGTTAATTCTTGATCATGTAAAATAAATACATAATAGATATAATTCAATGTTTATTATATTAAAAAAAAGTTACCTATTATACTGAATAAATATTAAGAAAAATTTCGTTAAAATATATTTGGAAAAAATAAAATAAAAAACAAAAATTTTAATATAAACTAAACGAAATATGTTACCAGCTAAACAAAAGTATATTTTTAAAAAATAAAATAAAGAATAAAATATATTTTGAAAAAATAAAATATAAAACAAAAGTATTAAATTAAATAAAATAAAAAATAAAATAAAAAACAAAAGTATCAAATTAAATTAAATTAATTAGGTTATATTTAGATTAAAAGAGTATATTTAGGATTATAAAAATATAACATTTTATTCCTGTAACACCGTTAGTCCCGGGGTTCATTGTCGAAAAATCTTAAGTATTGACCATTTATGTAAATAAGAGAAAGCTTGAGGGCCTCTTTGCTAATTAGTCTTTTAATGCCTAAAACCCTAGACTAATTCCCATTTTCAGTCATTTTGGTGTGTGGGTGTGCGGTGCTAAAGAAGGAGAAAGAAAGGGTGAAATAATTTTTGTTGAAGCTTGAAGCATTGGAGGAATCATTCTTGGAATTCTTAAGTAATCAGAGTGTGGGAAATTCTTCTCCAAGAGGTAATCCATCTAACCCTTAACTGGTTTTAGAAATCTGGGTTGCATAGGAAAGTTCTTCTGTATCAAGTTTTTCTCTGGGAAATCCCCAACTAGTGAATCGATATTGGAAATGAGTGGTCTTTGATTCAACATTAGGTTTTGTTTTGTTGGTTGTCGATTTGATTTAGTGAGTAAAAGGGGACATAAAACCCTCGTATTTTCAGATCTGTCGAGAAATGGGTTTTGCCCAACTAGGTCGCCCCGGGAGTCCCCCTCCCCGGGTGCACCGGGAGTCCTAAGGACCGAACGAATCAGGGGTTACCCTTCCCGGGTGCTCCGGGAGTTCCCCAATCCGGGTGCACTGGGATCTCTCCTACCCGGGTGTACCGGGGTCACACTTTACCCGGTTAAGCCGGGAAACATCCTACCCGGGTGTACCGGGAAACACCCCACCCGGGGGTACCGGGAAACACTCCATCCCGGGAG
Organism: Arctium minus; assembly: GCA_954870635.1. NCBI lineage: Eukaryota > Viridiplantae > Streptophyta > Magnoliopsida > Asterales > Asteraceae > Arctium > Arctium minus. The sequence continues at coordinate 53,289,631 of OX941084.1, forward strand.
TGTCGGGTTACCCGGGAGCTTAGGCTCAGAACCGGGCGGCCCAGGTGTGACGGTAGGCGGTGGGTCAGGATCGATTATTCGGGTCGTGGTCCAAACCGCATGGGTTTCGATTTTTTTTATTTGGGATCTTGGTATTGTCGTCCGTATAGGGAACTCGAAAATTTCCACTGAATGGGTGGATTTCTCAGGACTTTTCTCGGGACCTTTTGTCGGAGTTTAATTGTGGTATTTAACAAAAAATGTAGGAGCTCGACCTTTCCGGAGTTAATTTCTATGTGTGTCGTGTGTCAACCTACCAGGTGAGTTCCCGTGTTTAAAACTTTTATAAACTGGAAAAATGTGTATTATGTTGATTTTTAAATGTAATATTCTGAGACTGTGAATTATGTAACTTTTTAGCGATACCATGCTTTTGCTTTTATGTGTTACATTAGGCTTCGAAAGTGTACTAGTGTGAGCCATGGCTTACTTGAGACCATCGGGGATAGTTGAACCGTGTGCCCGGAATTTGTTTCTGATGCACACGGAGACGATATCTACTAGGGGGGCGAATGGGGATCTACTGGGGCCCCCGAGAGTGTGTTTATGCGGTAAAGTTTCGGGAATAGATTCCGGACGCGAAATTGCTCACGAATATGAAATGAATGGTATTCGTAAATACAAACTTATTTAAATCTATCTCTGATGATTATTTCTAAGATTTGGTCGAGGTTGGGAATTCACTAGACTTTTCAGTCTAACCCTCGCTTTCAATGTTTTTTAAAACCCATTTTCGGGTAAGGGAGCCATTGCTGCTTCACCTAAAGGGAAAGAGATGTGTTGAGTGCTTGTGGGGTTGAAGGAAGTCGGTCTAGAAGTGGTGTTAAATTTGGAAGAGTAGTATCTCGGTTGTGATAGACTTTTGTTGTAATTGTGTTTTCTTACCTTCATATGTTCTGAATTGGGACCCGTTTTGGGGATTGAATTTTATGTTATGTTATCGTTTGTTTTAGGGCTTTACATTTGGTATCAAAGCCTTAGTTTAAGGGATTTAGGTGACCGGATGGGCCTAAACTTAAACTGTGGAGTAGAGTTGGGGACACAACCGAGATGTAGGATGCCTTTAGGAAGATCACTCTAAGTGCACTAAATATAAGGTGGTGAGGATTGTCATGTAAGGTAACTTTACATTACACTTGGCCAGTGAAATAATCACGATAAAATCAACAACCGAAGAATGCTTAAAGCAACAGTTCAACACGAACCATCAGAGGTATTTTATATGTTTACTCACACCAAAAGTATAAATCAATTCAAACACTAAATAGCATACAACGAAATATACTTGTATAAAACCCAAAAGAGAAATCACACGATATTGAAACTTCCAAAATAACATACAGGATAACATCCACTAACAAAACTCTCAAGACGTCTCTTACGGTTGCGAAAAGACATGTACAAAACTCGCATGAGACAAAAATATTAAACAAAAACTCATAAGTTGACGCACACAATAATTCAAGTATACGCGTTTCAAAGTTCATCTACGCGGTGCAAAATGTCGTAAAATGAAACTCCATAAGTCCCAATAAAATTTTCATAAAACTCAATGACACCCAAAAATCAAATGGTGCCAAGATTTTCGTTCCCAATAATCAATTAGCATAAGACGAAATTATGACTAAAATGTTATAATTCCAAATTTTCATTTTTATTGCAATATGATATAAAGTGACACTTTTCAACAAAACTCGAATGAAATAAATTTCCAATAAAACTCAAGCACCAAAACATTGAGATAAATTTTTTGTTGGGAACTGAAGATGTGACTAAGTCATTAATGTTGCCAGTTCAGAGTTAGTGCTGCTTAGTAGTTAATGCTGCCAAGATTCAGTTAATACTTCCAAGGTAATTAATACTGCTTCTGAGAAAAACTGAAGATAATATTGAAGAGACCGCGTCTGAAGATATACATGGAAAGCTTGGAGATAATTATGAAGATTATCTTGAAGATCTTTTTAAGTTTTGTAATTATCTTTTATTATTCAGTCTATATATAATTGCTTAGAATAGTTAGATAGAATTTTAATGCTGAGTTTTTGTTTTAGAGAGAATCAACCTCAAGGCATAGTTCCTAATTCTAGAGAAGTAGAATTCGTCTTGAAAGAGTCTGTTCTTCAAGATTGAGGTTGTGTGTGTAATCTTGTAACTTCAATCGTTCAATATAAGTTTGCAAGTTATTCATCAGATTTACTGTTTTGTTTACTGTTTCATTAAATATCAAAGTGTTATTCCGCAAACTTCTTTGATATTATTTCTGAGTATTTATAATCCTTGTTAAGAATTCGATCCTGACAAGTGGTATCAGAGCCGGTTCTCTCAGAAACATTCATTCATTCATCATGGAAAACTTTTCAGAATCAAACAGTACTCTTGTCTCTAAGGTTCCAATGCTCAAACCCAATGATTTTGACATGTGGAAGATCAGAATCAGGCAATACATTCTCCTTACTGACTACTCAATGTGGGATGTCATTGAGAATGGTCCCTCTACTGAAGGTCAGATTGGACCAGATGGTAAAAGATCTCCACCAAAGACAGATGGTGAGAGGAAGATTAGACAGACAGAGATGAAGGCCTTGAGCACACTGCTCTTGGCCATCCCCAATGAATATCAGCATCAATTCTGTAACTGCACAGATGCTCAGATTCTCTGGAATGCTCTAGAGAAAAGATTTGCTGGAACTAAAAGCACCAAAAGAAATCAAAGGGATGTTCTGAAGCAGCAGTATGAGAACTTCACTTCTTCAAAGAATGAGTCCATGACTCAAACTTTTGACAGGTTCAACAAGCTTATTGGTGAACTGGCTACTGTGGGAGTGAAGATGGAGCAAGATGATATCAACAGGAAATTCTTCAGATCTCTTGGAGAAGAATGGACTATGTACACTGTATTATATAGACAGAGTGACAATCTGGAAGAGAAGGAACTAGATGATCTCTATAATGATCTAAGAGTTTTTGAATCAGAGGTAGAAGCTAAGAAGAAGCCCACTGGGTATATTCATAATGCAACACTTCTATCAGCATCTGCTGATACTACTGCCAACCCTGAAGCAGTTAGTGCTGCTAGTGGAGTGAATTCAGAAAAAGGCACAGAAACTGTCTTTGAAGCCTTTTTGTCAAGTCATAGCAACAACTCTTTGATTAATGATGATCTGGAACAAATTCACCCTGATGACTTGGAGGAGATGGACATTAAATGGCAGATGGCCATGTTATCTATGAGGGTGAAGAAGTTTATTAAAAGAACTGGGAGGAACAACTTCTCTCAAAGAAGAGAAGATGGTGCTGGTTTTGACAAGACAAAGGTGGAATGCTATAAGTGCCACATGAAGGGACACTTTGCTAGAGAATGCAGAAGTGGTGTGCCAAATAACAACCACCAACAAGCCCAGAATGGAGGCTACAATCAAAACAAGAACTCTGCTCAAGCCCTTGTTTCTCAACAAGGAATGGGGTTTGACTGGAGTGACCAAGCTGAGGAAGCCATTCAGAATCAAGCTCTTATGGCAGAGGTATCTGATCTTCCCTCTGAGGTAAGTTCTAATCTTTGTACTCAATCTTGCATAGATACTGTCAAAAGGTACAGGGATCACAACCAAAACATGTGTGATGACCTCAAAAGATTAGAAAAGGACATAAGAGATTATGTGTTGATAGTGGAGAGGTTTGAAGAACAAATCAAAGGCTTTCAAGCCAATGAAATTCAACACTCTTATGACACAAACTACTGGAAGTGGGAAAAGAATGAGTTAGAGACCAAACTGTCTAAGTCCAAAGAAGAGAATGATAAGTTGGAAGAAGAATTAGCTAAGGTTAATCTTGATATAGAAAAGTTTTCATATGCCTCAAAATCAATGGATTCTCTTCTAAAGGCTCAGATTCATGATAAGATGAAGCCTGGTGTTGGATACAACAACACACCTCCTCCTTATAACAACAACTATATCCCTCCTACATCAGATCTGTTAGAGACCAAGGAGAAAAAGGACTTGTCTGAGAAAGCATTTAAGATAGATCCTTTGGATGAGGTGGTGGTTAAGGATCTGACTGAGAAAGAAGCTAGTGAGAATAGGAATAATGCTGTGAGTAAAGAGATACCCTTAGAAAACAACATTATCACCAATGAGGGATGTGGAAAAATTTGGGTCAAGTCTAAAGAGATAGAGAAGACCAAAGGAAAGGCTAACAAGGTCCATTACAAACAGACCACGGTTGTGAATCTTGGCCCTTGTAAACAGTGTGCTTGCAATAATACTGAGAGCCCAAATTCTGGTACAAAGAGAGGTAATCAAAGAAACTGGAATAATCAATGGGCTCAGAAACAAGGAGTTGATCTGAGTAAGATAATCAGACCAAAACCATGTTTCATATGTGGCAAGTTAAATCATTTGGCTAAGTACTGTTTCTTTAATCCTATTAACCAAAGAATGAGCTTTCAAAGATGTGTGCAAAAACCTTTTGGTTATAGGAAGGCTGGAAAGAAACATGTGGCTAAGAAATCTGTTGAAACCAAAGGCCAAATGAAGAAAAAGGTTTTAAAAGAGAGTATTAAAATGTGGGTGCCCAGAAGCACTAAAACTGTTAGTACTGCTACATCCAATAATACTGCTGACAGGGATAGTGCTGCCAGGAGCAATACTGCTGCTACCAGTGTTAGTACTGCTGAGAATATTAATGCTTCTAATACTGTTAGTACTTCTTCAAAGGTTACTACTGCTAACACAGTTACTGCTGCTGATGCAGTTACTACTTCTAACAAGGTTAATACTGCTAAGCATGCAAGTACTGCTAATGCAGTTAGTTCTTCTAAAACCAGTACTGCTTCTAGCAAATGTGCTGCAAAACCCATTATTGTGACAAAGTACTCCAGCAATGAGGAGTCAAAGTTTAAAAATCTTGTCAAAAAGGAATGCAAATATTTTGATGAGAAAGGGGTACCCAAGACCACTTTGGCTTGGGTTCCTAATCCATACTAACTGATTTATCTTATGTTCAGGGCAACCAACAGCTCAAGGGGAAGAGCATCTGGCATGTGGATAGTGGTTGCTCTAGGCACATGACAGGCAACATGTCATGCCTTCAGGATTTCAAGCATATCAATGGAGGACATGTTGCATTTGGAGACAATCTTGCAGGTGCAAAAATAAGTGGAAAAAGTAATGTCACAAAAGGTAAGATGACATTTGAGGATGTCTACTATGTTGATCAGTTAAAGTACAACCTGTTAAGTGTATCACAGGTTTGTGACAAACAACATAGTATATTATTTACAAATACATAATGTATGATCCTTGCTCCAGGATTCAAGGTAGTTGATGAAAGCATGATACTACTTAGAACTCCAAGAAAGGACAATGTTTACTGTCTAGATATGGACAATGTTTCAAGTGATTCATCCCTAAACTGTCTTGTTTCAAAAGCTTCTGTGGATGAATCCTCTCTTTGGCACAGAAGGATGTGTCACATGAATTTCAAGACAATGAACAAACTTGTTAAAAACAACCTTGTAAGAGGTTTACCATCAAAAGTCTTTTCATGTGATGATCATTGTGTTGCTTGTCTTAAAGGAAAACAGCACAAAACTTCTCATAAGACCAAAGAGTTAAATTCAATTTCTTCTTGTCTCCAAGTATTACATATGGATCTGTTTGGCCCTACAAATGTGATGAGCATAGGGAAGAAATCATATTGCCTAGTTATTGTTGATGATTACTCCAGATTTACTTGGGTATATTTTCTAAGGACTAAGGATGAGACAAGTGGACTGATCAAATCCTTTATTCTAAGAATTGAAAACCAAACTAATCAAAAAGTAAAAGTCATTAGATCAGACAATGGAACTGAATTTAAAAATCTTGATCTAAACAACTTTTGTGAAGAAAAAGGCATTGAGAGACAATATAGTGCTCCTAGGACTCCACAACAAAATGGGGTTGCTGAGAGAAGGAATAGGACACTAATTGAGGCTGCTAGATCTCTGTTAGCTGATTCAAAACTGCCAATTACTTTCTGGACTGAAGCAGTTAATACTGCCTGTTATGCCCAAAACAGAGTGCTAGTGGTCAAGCCAAAGAACAAGACACCTTATGAGCTCTTAAATAAAAGAAAACCCTTTATTGGATTTTTTAAACCATTTGGGTGTCCTTGTACAATTCTCAATACTAAATCTCACTTAAGGAAGTTTGATAGCAAGGCAGATGATGGATTCCTTGTGGGTTACTCATCTCAAAGTAAAGCCTACAGAGTTTTTAATACTTCTTCTAAAATAATTGAGGAAAGTGACAATGTCAAATGCAATGAGAACACACCAAATCCTATTGGGTCTGGTCCTCAGTGGCTGTTTGACATTGATTCACTAACTAACTCTTTTGGTTTCAGTAGTGATGATTATGCAGGACCAGGTAGTGGAGGATCAGGGACTACACAAGTTCAAGAAAATATACCTCAGTCTGTAATTTTTCCCATACCTACAGTGGATTCTATTGAAGACTGTGAAAAGGAGCCATCTACTAAACCAAATCAGAGTGAAGAAGAAAGGAGAGATGAGGAGAATCAAGAGAATAAAGAACCAGAAGTAGCTGCTGACATCACCTCAGTTGAGTTGAATGACTCCAATCTAGAGGTGGGACTAAATGAAGAACCTAGTCATCAAACAAGAACACAAAAGAATCATCCTCCTCAGCTGGTAATAGGAGATATCTCTTCTCCTATGATGACTAGAAATCAAAGCAGGCTGCAAGATATACAAGACCAACAGCATACAGTGCTCTCTTGCTTTCTATCCCAGCTTGAGCCTAAGAAGGCTCATGATGCTATGAAAGATTCCAGTTGGATAGAAGCTATGCAAGAAGAGCTGCTCCAATTCAAGCTGCAAGATGTTTGGGATCTGGTAGACCTTCCTAAAGGTCAAAGAGCAATAGGCACAAAATGGGTCTTCAGAAATAAGAGAGATGAGAGAGGAATAGTAATAAAGAACAAAGCAAGGTTGGTGGCTCAAGGGTATACACAAGAAGAAGGAATAAATTATGAAGAAGTATTTGCACCAGTGGCTAGGATAGAAGCAATCAGATTGTTCCTGGCCTATGCTTCTTATATGAAGTTCAAAGTCTATCAAATGGATGTAAAAAGTGCATTTTTATATGGATCAATTGAAGAAGAAATATATGTCTGTCAACCACCAGGGTTTGAAAATCCAAACTATCCAGACAGAGTATAGAAACTGAAGAAAGCACTTTATGGACTGCATCAAGCACCAAGAGCATGGTATGACACTCTGTCATCCTATCTCTTGGAAAATGGCTTTGAAAGAGGAGTCATTGATAAGACTCTGTTCATCAAGAGAAAGAAGAAGGACATCTTGCTGGTCCAAATCTATGTAGATGATATCATCTTTGGATCCACAAGAGACAATATGTGCAAGGAGTTTGAGGATCTCATGCATCAAAGGTTCAAAATGAGTTCCATGGGGGAACTTACTTTCTTCCTTGGACTCCAAGTCCAACAGAAGTCAGATGGTATTTTTATTTGTCAATCCAAGTATGTGCAGGACATTCTAAAGAAGTTTGGTTTCTCAGACTCAAAGCCTGCCAGCACACCTATGGAGACACACAAGCAGATAACAACAGATCTTGAGGGGGAGAATATGGATGTTCATCACTATAGATCCATGATTGGCTCTCTCATGTATCTTACAGCCTCTAGGCCAGATATAATGTTTCCAGTCTGTGTGTGTGCAAGATTTCAAGTTAGGCCAAAGCAATCACACTATCAAGCTGTTAAGAGGATATTCAGATATCTCAAAGGGCAACCTAGATTGGGACTTTGGTATCCTTATGACTCATCATTTGACCTACTTGCGTACTCAGACAGTGACTTAGGTGGAGCAAACTTGGACAGAAAATCTATTTCTGGAGGATGTCAGTTTTGGGGTGCAAGACTAGTTTCATGGCAGTGCAAGAAACAAACCACAGTGTCCACATCTACAACAGAACCAGAGTACATAGCAGCTGCAAGTTGCTGTTCTCAAGTCTTATGGATTCAGAATCAAATGTTGGACTATGGGGTAACCTTTCTACACACTCCAATCTTTATTGATAATAGTAGTGCTATTAGCATTGTTAATAATCCTGTCAAGCACTCAAAGACAAAGCACATTGAGATCAGGTATCACTTTATAAGAGACTGCAATGAAAAGAAGCTTATTCAAGTTGTAAAAGTTCATACTGATAACCAGTTTGCTAATCTATTCACCAAAGCCTTTGATGTGGGTAGATTCACTTTCTTGGTAACAAGTGTGGGAATGATCAACTCTGAATAAGATCCTACTTAAAATGTGGTTCAATACCTGTATATTGGTTATTCTTGGTGTTACTAACTTTCTTTCTCAGGAAATGTATAGCAGTACTCAGTTTATCACAAGCTTAAAAGTGTAAGTATGGTTAACATTGCCAGTACAGTTTTAGTACTGCCAGTACAGTGTTACTACTGCCAGTGCTCAGTTAATACTGCTAGTTAGTTAATACTGCTAGTGGTTAATACTGCTCTCAGTTAATACTGCTAGTTAGTTAATACTGCTAGTGGTTAATACTGCTCTCAGTTAATACTGCTAGTTAGTTAATACTGCTAGTGGTTAATACTGCTAGTTAGTTAATACTGCTAGTGGTTAATACTGCTCTCAGTTAATACTGCTAGTTAGTTAATACTGCTAAGTAGTTAATACTGCTCTCAGTTAATACTGCTAGTAGTTAATACTGCTCACTGTTAATACTGCTTTCAGTATCTTTTTAAGGTTAATACTGCTTCTAATCCAAAAGCTTTAAATATCCTTTCCCCGCCTAAAAGATCATAACGACTCTTTGTCTACTGTTCATCTTCTCTCTCACTCTTGTCTCTCAAGTATCCAGTGCTCGATAGTCAAGAATCCTTGCATACAGATGGCTTCAATGGCATTTATCGATGAGCACAACGAGATCGCCATGCTTCAAAAGCCAAAACAGGCTGAAGGTTTTCACCAGATAGTCGACTTTCTGAAGTCCATCCACATCGCTCATGCTCTCACTGTGTCTCCTACCATCTACATAGAGCATCAAAGGCAGTTCTGGGCCAATGCCACTACTAGCTCTGAAAATGGAGTGTCGTGCATCAAAACAAGGGTTTGTGACAAACCCTTGACAGTTACTGAGGAGACCATTCGCATCTGTCTACGTCTAGACGATGCTTCAAGTATATCTTCTATTCCAAATGAGGATTTGTTTTCAAACCTCACCAGAATGGGGTATGAAGGCCAATTGGGGATTTTCAAGTTTTTTAAAGCACAATTTTCACCCCAATGGAGGTTCTTTGTTCATACCCTGATGCACTGTATTTCCAAGAAAACCACTGGCTGGAGCCAATTTAGCAGTCCCATTGCATATGCTTTGATTTGTTTATCTACTGCTAGAAAATATAATTTTTCTCTGATGATCTTCAATGATCTTGTCTCAAACCTGGACAACAAGAAGAGTTTCTTCATGTATCCCAGGTTTGTACAGGCAGTTATCACAAATGAATTGATGGATATACCTCACTTTGATGGGGTATATGTACCTAAACCCCCTAAAGGCAAGGTTTTCTCAAATATGAGAAGATCTGCTAGGGACTCGGAAGGAGTTGACACCCCATTGTTCTCTACAATGATGGTGGTGTCCCACACTGATGAAGGTATGGCAGCAGGGTCAAGGCCCTCCTCAGACCATCCCACTGCTAGCCAATCCCAACCTTCCCACTCTATATCTATCCCACAGTCCCTACTTCATAAACCCACTTCTCCTATTACCCAAACCTATACAAGGAAACAGGTAAAGAAGGCTCCTTCCCTTCTTGTACCATCACCCACTGCACCTTTAAGCCCTCTATTGGAGCATTCTCCAATAGAGAATATCCAAAGGGAATCTCATAGGGTGTCTCCCAACCCTGAGGAGGTGCTCTCTTATGAGATGGAGGAGCATATGGGTGAGAAGGCTGCCACTACTTCTGCTAGCACAGAGAAGGATAGTGGTAACATCTCTAAGACCTTCCCCATGGCAACTTTGGCTGAGAAATCAACCAAAGGACCCCGGTGCCAAGAAACCAAGGGGGTAGTTGGTGCTTCTGCTAGGCAGAAGGCCACTACTACAAGATCCAAGGATCCCTCAAGGATGGGCAAAACATCCAAAAAGGGTGAGGACAGATCTGAAACTGATGGATTGATGGAAAAAGATTCCAATGATCCTTCAAGGGTGGGTAAAACACCCAAAGAAGGTGAGGACAACTATACTTACTTAGAATTGATGGAAACAATAGCCAATATCAATGTTGATGTGGTTAATCAAGGAAAAGAAATCAAAGCCTTGCAGCAAGTGGTCATCTCCCAACAACAACAGATTTCCAAACTCAAGCAACTGGTGGGAAAGCTCATGGAGAAGAAAAGAAGAAGTAAATTTGTTCTAAGGAGGAGAAAGGGGGCAACCAAAAAGGAAACTGACAATGCTTCCAAAAAGGGGGAGAGTTCAAGCTCAGAAAAGTCAGATCAACAGATTGAAGGGGAGTTTGTTGAAGTACAAGGAGAGTTTGATGAAGAAAAAGCTGAAGGTGTACCAGCAGCAGTAACAACACCAGCAGCAGTAACAACCCCAGCAGCAGAAACTGTTAGTGCTGCTGAAACTTCAAAAGCAGCAGTAACAGGGTTAACACCAGCAGAGATTGAAGTAGCAGAAATGCTTGTCAAAGCAAAGAATGACACTCCCAAAGCAAAGGGAGTGGTCATAAATGAAGGGGGAGCAAAGAAAACAGAAAAGAAAGAAATGGCTGCAGATGCAAAGAAAAAGGGAAAAGAAAAGATGATAGAATCTGATCAACCATCCAAAAAGCAAAAGATGGTTGAGTCAGATGAAGCATTAGCTAAGAAACTGCAAGAAGAGATAGATCAAGCAGAAAAAGAGCAGGTTGAGAAAGACAGAGAAATAGCCAGAGCACTTGCAAATGAACTAAATGAAGCTTTTCAGAAAGGGTTGGAAACAGAAAAAGCAAAGCAAAGAGCTATAAGCATGAGAAAGGCTATGATGGCCAGATCAAGTGCAAAGAAGAGAAGACCTTCACAAACTTACCTTGCAACTCAGGAAAGAAACAAGATGATAACTTTCTTGAGGAGTGCAATTGGTGTAAAGAAAGAAATATTTGTGAAGATGACTTTTGATCAAATCAAGGATCTCTATGAGAAAGAAATGGGAAAGCTGAAGAGTAATGAAAAGGATAGAGGGGAATTTGAAAAGAAAGCCAAGGAGAGACATGATGTGAATATCAATCAACCCTTCCCTGAAAATGAAGAGGGAACTCCTACAAAAGAAAAGGTAGAAAAGAAGAAGGAAGCTACTCTAGGGCAAAGTCAAAGGATTCTGAAAAGAACTAAGATGATGGCTAGAAGAAAGAAAACTGTAAAGAAGCCCATAATAGAAGAAGAGAAAAAGGTTGCTGGAGAAGAAGAGGCACCTGAACCATCAGAAAAGAAAGAGCAGTTGAGCACTGAGGATGTAAAGATGTACATGGTTGTGATGGACAAAGTGCCTGAACCAATTACAGCAGAACCAGTAGGAGTTAAACCTCCTGAAGTTATTCACTGGGATGTACTAGAGGTAGATGGAAAAGAGTACATTAGGCTGAAGAGGAAAGATGAAAAATATGAAGTCTACAGTACTTGGGCTAAAATTGTCAGAACATGCTCAAGATCAGATATTGAAGAAATGTTTGATATAGGGATGAAGTTGTACACAGATAAGTTAAAAGCTCCAGGGATTTCAATTACAAAACAGGTGATGGAGTATCTGTGTATGATGTTCAAATCTGATGAAGTGGAGGAGATAATAAGGAATGTTTTTCAAGCAGTTACCAGTTGGACTTTATATGAAACTAGTGGAGTATATTCTGTGACTTTGGATAGAAATCACATAGAATACTTCCTAGTGGATAAAGTATAAAACCATAGCAGATTGAAACTTCATTCAATGTTGAAGAAGAAGCTTGAATGTGTTGAAAATTCAGAAATGGCTAAGTATTTGATCCAAAGAACAATTAATCAGAGTTTGGGGTTAGATGCAAACACTGGAATTTGAATCACTGATGGTTTTGGAAGCATCTGAAGAACTTGACTTCTCTTCTAAAAGTCAAGTTAGGGGGAGATTGTTGGGAACTAAAGATGTGACTAAGTCATTAATGCTGCCAGTTCAGAGTTAGTGCTGCTTAGTAGTTAATGCTGCCAAGATTCAGTTAATACTTCCAAGGTAATTAATACTGCTTCTGAGATAAACTGAAGATAATATTGAAGAGACCGCGTCTGAAGATATACATGGAAAGCTTGGAGATAATTATGAAGATTATCTTGAAGATCTTTTTAAGTTTTGTAATTATCTTTTATTATTCAGTATATATATAATTGCTTAGAATAGTTAGATAGAATTTTAATGTTGAGTTTTTGTTTTAGAGAGAATCAACCTCAAGGCATAGTTCCTAATTCTAGAGAAGTAGAATTCGTCTTGAAAGAGTCTGTTCTTCAAGATTGAGGTTGTGTGTGTAATCTTGTAACTTCAATCGTTCAATATAAGTTTGCAAGTTATTCATCAGATTTACTGTTTTGTTTACTGTTTCATTAAATATCAAAGTGTTATTCCGCAAACTTCTTTGATATTGTTTCTGAGTATTTATAATCCTTGTTAAGAATTCGATCCTGACATTTTTCCTTTAAAACCTTAACATATGTGGAGGAGATCCAATGTCAAGGTCATAAATCGCAGTTACTTTCCCGAGACCCTAAACAAGGTTAAATTGTAAATATTACAATGTCCGAAAATAACATTCGACAAAAACATGGATAAGGAAAATCTCAACAAAGTTTGCAACCATGTGCAATAAATCAATTGTATGCATGTTTAAACTCATGGTTTAAAATCCCGTGCATGTTAAACATCTTCCCACGGATCCAAATACGACCCACATGATAATTTGGGGAAAGTATGAAATACTTTATGCAAATTATTTTAAAAGCAAGTTTCGTGCATGAATGTCGGTCGAGACCCAAAATCTTAGGACCAATCTCACCAAGTCCAACAATCTTACTACCGACATCCGGATGCTCAACATCTTAACATAACGATAGGCAACTAAATTGGTTAACCTTACAATTTCTTCTCGAAATAAAATCGGTTCAATAGGCCTACGGTTCTAATTCAACCAATTGCCCCGACCCCAAAGTGGTCATCTTAATGTATTCATCATGCAAAACCGTCACTCTAAGTGACAATGCTATAAACATCAACTTCTTGTAGCTACTACTCCTCAGAAGTTCATATACTACTCTATCGGTCATCACATAAAGACGGTTTAAGCACACACATATAACATGTAAGTTCACCACGACACTGGCCAGGTGCATTTATGAACGTACCGTACATGATTATCCTTGCTACCCTCGTCGTGATTCCTGATTCTAGTGTCTCTATCAACCCCAAAATATCCTATCTTAAAGTTCCTAATGGTACAAGCTCACTTTCATCACTTAGAAAAATGCTAGTTTGAGTCTAGGTATCCGAAATTAGCACATAATTCTCTCAAACTTATTATTGGATCCCAGATTTAATCTTACAATAATGATATAAACAATAAGAATAAGAACAGCGGAAGCAATATAGTTTAATATCAAAAGCAGATTCAAATATCACAGTTCATAAACAGATATATAAAACGTATAAGATCTTCTTTGAGAAATACTTTCAATATATTAAAAGATTTATCAGATACAAGATATTTTGAAAAGCACACTTTTGTCAATGGAGTGATGGTCCTATTTATAGGACCATAAAGTAAACAATGTACTATCCTGTCAATTAGAAGCATGCTTGAACAGTGTCTTACCTAATAGGTAAGCTCAAAACATGCTTGAACAGTGACCTACTCTAGAAAGTAAATCTTATCACTAAATGATGAGTCATCTGTTCTTCTGATACTCGAAGAAAACGAGATCAGCTCCATCTTCAGAGAGAATGTCTTCAGAGCTCTGAGGAGGTCTTCAGAGCCTCTGATGAATCCATCTCTGATGTCTTCTGCTGAAAGTCCCCATCTCTGAAATGTACTTCAGAGGCAGGTTTGTCCTCTGAAGTCTGTCTTTGGAAGTCCTCTGAAATAGGACAAATATTTTCAATACTTTTACAATCTGGAATTTTGGCTAACAATATCCCCCTAAGTATTGAAAATAGAAATTGCAAGAGTAGCAGAGAACAGAAAAAAATTTAATCTAGAAAGCATAGAGGAGAAAATCATCCTCTTAAATATTACTTCTCAAAACATTTGGAATTTCCTAAGAGAGAAAGTAACAATAAAAAAAGGAAATAAACTAGCACCTATCACTAGAACAGATTCCATGAAACTTCATAATAAGCTCTCTGAAGTTATTCATTGAGCCAATCTCTAAGTCCAGTTTTGCCAAAAGATCTGCTCTGTGTCGTTCTTCCTTCACATGAATCATCTTCTGCACACCTCTTAAGGTTTTATCAGAGTACTTTGATACTTCTGAAGCTAGAAATATTTTCTTGATTTGGTTCACTCAGTAGACAAAACCCAGAGGCTCTGCAATTATTGATCCGGTCTTCTGCTTGTCAAGATTCTCAATCATCTCCACAGGTTCAGTTACTCCCAGTTTTTTTTCGCCCAGATTCAGAGCAATCTGGAAGTCAAGTCTTGCTCTGAGTTTGACATACGCTTCCATTGCACGTCTGACTTCATACATGCCCATTATGAATTGCCTTCCTTGATCGTATCTTGTAGAGCAGTAAGCATACAAATGAGGTAGATCATATGGATTTAGATTTACGAGATCATTATCATTGAACTCGTAAACCTTTTGATCAGAGCGAATCACCTCATAGTGCCTGTAGATGATCTTGTTATAGGCAAATTTCCTTTCAGAGATTTTGTTGACTTTTATTATTGGATCATCAGAGAGAACCTTTACTCTTGGAGTTGTCTTATCCCTGATGAATCTTCGCTCGTAATCTGAAATATTCTCTCTGATTCTTGGATTCAGAGGAATGACTAGCGTATATTCTAGATTGAACTCACAGTAAATGTATCGGAAGTGATCTTCTATGGAAGCTTCGGGCTTGGAGGCAAGGAATGTGGGAGGTTGAGTGAAGACTTTAGCTGGTAAACCAATGCTTGCCTTCTGAACAAGATCCTCTGGAGGAGCCTGTTCATCGACAACCATGGTTGTTTCTTCAGCAGACAATTGTGTTGTCTCTGGTTCCTTCGCCTGTGATTGAGGAATTTGTGAAGTGGGTTCAAAGATATAACCATCAATCTCTAGTGATTCTCTTAACTCGACTTCTGTTGAAGTATGACGTGGTTGGGCATTCTTGTATACATAATCTTCAACATCAATTACTTCAACTTTTTCTTCTTCAGCAGCTCCTTCTTTTTCAGAATCAGATGTTTCTTCTTCTTCTTCAAATTCTGATTTGAAGGCATCTCTCATCACAATATTTGGTCTTTCTAGTGATGAGAATGCATCTTCGGATGTTGAGAAGTCCACCAGTTGTTCATCTTCATCCAGAGCCCTAATTGTCTCTGCTATAATGTTCACAATTGAAATGATTGGAGACTCTGAAGTTGATGGTGCTAAGATGATGACAGGTACTAGAGATGCAAGAATCGTCTGATTGTCTTCAGCAGAGGTGGAGTGCCTCTCTGGTTCTTTTTCTTGAGCTCTGTTGTTGGATCCAGAGGGAGTTGACTCTTTGTGTGATTCAGCAACTTTTGGTGATTGAGTCTTCTCCCCCTTTTGAAGGCCTGATGAACCATGAGGTTGATCATCCTGGTCATCACAGTCTTCAAATCTGGCCTTCTTTCTTGCCTCTTCAGAGCATACCACCTCTGGTGCCTTTCTTTTCAATGATCCTTCTGAAGATATGACATTTTTCAGAAGGTCTTCAATAGTCTTGCTCTACTGACTGGCCTTGGTGAGTAACTTGCTGGAGATGGTCATTATGTTGGTGGTGATGGATTTGGAGAAGTTGTGGAGGTCAGCTTTCGTAATGAGCTCTGATGAGATGGGAGTAGTGGGAGCAGCATGTGGAATAGGGATCATGGCGATAGTCTTTGCTAATGTCCTGAAGACTTCCTCTTTGAAATGAGAAAAGTCTTCAGAGGTAGGAGTGGGAGCAGAGGGAGATGGGATGGCTTTGAGGAGCTCTGCCTTCGATTCCTGAATTTCATTTGACAAGACAGAGGAATTGATGATGACAAGCTTTTACAGAGCCTCCAGTCGTGAGCTCTGAGAGTGGATTATGGTGTGCAACTCAGAGACCTCTGAAGTAAGCTTTGCAACTTCAGAGTTTGAGGCAGAGGCCTATGAGATCTTCTCCAGGTGAAGTTTAATCTCCTTCAGAGATCCTCTGATTTCATCACCAAAAACTTTGAACTCTTCCTTGGTGACATAATCAGAGGGGGTAACCTTAGAATCAACACATGATTCTAATTTTTCCTCGAGATCAGAGGGGTCTTCTTTCGGAGTTGGTTTGATGTTGACTCCGGAAGGACTTCCCCTTAATCCTTGAGAATCCTTTTTCAAGGTTTTCTCTAAAAGGGTTCTAATAGGTCTGCCATCATCAGAATTAGAGGTAGATGATGACGAGAACCTAACATGAGTGGACACCTTGCTGTCCAGGCTAAGGAGTCCTTGTGTAAGAAGGTCATACCATTGTTTCTCTGACATGCAATCATTACGAGAGATCTGAAGTCTCTCTTGAACTATGGGATGATCCTTTATATTATGAGCCACAGAGGTATCATGTGTGTGAGAAGGTGGCGTACTCTAGGGTGAATGAGTACTTTTGTTTTGGTCTAAGTCCTGTTGGGAGGACTTAGCCAATCAGAGAGTTCCCCTTTTGTGCGTGCTTCAGAGGCATAAGAAGATGCCTCTGAGCGGTTGGCATGGGAAGGGCTCGAGGTGTGCACCTCTGTTTCAATGTCCACTGGTGCTGGACCACCTTGGACAGTAGATATGTTAGCACGGGGAGTTGGGTTTCGGAATCACTCATTTGTGCCATCAAGGGCATATTTTTCTACCTCACCCCTGTCGGATTCTAGGTTCAGAAACTCACCCTCTAGTGTACGCTCTGACTCACCTTCCTCTCCTCTGACAGAGTGAGGCTCTTCCTCAGAGGGAGGATTCTCTTGTTTTCTCACTCACTCTCACAGAGCCACCCTCTGGTTGCTCTCTGTGAATATGTTGAGCAGTATCAGAGATGTCATTCTCTGATTCTAACTCAGGCTCAGATCCTAAATGTGTTGGGGATCCCACCATCGGTTCTGATGATTGGGCAACACGACTAAGTATGAGGCGGGTGTCAGAGTCAGTAGAAATGTACTGAAGCATAGTTTGTGGGAATCGTCTCTCATTTGGGTAAGGAGGAACCACCATTGGTTTGAGGGAGTTCATTATGAACAACGGCGTTCTTGGACCTTCTTCAGTGAGAGAAAATCTTTCACTTGCTCGTCGAATGACAACATAAATGAAACGAGGAAACAGTACTGAAATTGGTTGTTTCCCTTTAGCCAAATCCTTGTACTTCTTATCCACTGCAGTCATCATCTCACAGAAGAGTACATTCGCCATATTGATGCTCCGGTTGAAGAAGAGAGCATACATAATTGCAAGTATTGTTGGATGTGTCTGGTCTTGGCTTCCAATTTTACATGTAAGTGTGCGATTCAACACACTAAACATGAAATTCCATGTGGGAGGCAAGTATTGACGTCTGAACTGATTTAGGCGTGTTATCTCCTTGTTGTAGCCCAAGTGCAGAAGAAACTGAATGAGAACTTCCTGGGTGGGTGGTTTCTCAAATTTCTGAATTTGAAGATCTTTAGTTGTGGGTAAGTTGAATCTGCAAGTCAGTGTGTTGGGTGTGATTCTGACGTTTATGCCCTTTTCTCCTAGGTCAATATACCCTATCAATCCTTCTTGATCCTCATTGTATTCTCTAGAATACCACAATTGTTGGACAAATATTAGAGGAACATTGGAAGCATAGTCTGTGAAGACATCTCTCAGTTCACATTTGCTAAGAAACTCTAGCACAGGACGAAACTGTTCGTTGTACTTGGTAGGGGTGACATCTAGATGGTAGTTGTTGCCTTTCACTGGTACATCAAACTGGGCCATGTCCAGACTTGGAACTATTCTGCTTGAGTCGCCTGAGTTTTGAGCTTGAGTGTCCATTGTTGCAGGTTTGCTTGCGTTGAGATAGTTTGAGAGAGAGAGAGAGAGAGTATTTGGGGATGAATTTCTGAGCACGTAAAGAATAAAAGGAGGAAGGAATGGGTTTTTATGGACAAGAGTAGTGAGAGAAAGTCAATGGAAACGGTGATTGTGTGTTCCAATGTTAGAAGGACGTTCCATCATTCCCCTAATAAATAGGTGACACGTATAGGAGGATAGGGAAGGGACTATTGGTGTCAGATAACCGTCAGTAAGATTTTTGAATTAAAAAGAATGGTTATCCAAAAACGTGTAACTCATACACGTATTTATTTTCTCAAAAGAAATTCTTCTTTTCTAAATATTATTTATTTAGAAAAAAATATGAGAATGAAAATCAACTTTGTTTGAGAAAAAAGTTGCTCGAATATTCCCAAAATAAAAAATGAGAAAATATCAGAGACTTTAAGATGAATATCAGAAACTAGATCAGAGACTCTGAGATGAATATCAGAGACTAGATCAGAGACTCTAAGATGAATATCAGAGACTAGATCAGAGACTCTGATATAAATATCGGAGACTTGCTCCTCCTTGACAGATGAAAGGTTCTTTTGCTCCCCCTTGATCAAAGAATGTTTTCTTTTTACAAATGCTTAGAGATACAAAAGAATGATCTTGACCATTTGTTAAAAGTCCAAAGTCTCTGAAACGAGTTTCAGAGGCTCTGGGTTTAAACATGCTACTTATGTCAAAGGTTCTGATGAGTAGATCAGAGATTCTGATTTTCTCCTTTGTGTTAGGTAGACATGTTCAACATTTCCAACTTGCTAATTAAGAAATTGAACCTTCGTTCATCTAAAGCTTTTGTAAAAATATCAGCAAGTTGGAGATTAGTTGGCACAAAATACATCTCAATTGTTCCCTTTTCAACATGATCTTTCAGAAAATGGTACCTTACATCAATGTTCTTTGTTTTGGAATGTTGTACTGGATTGGCAGAGATGGCTATGGCACTTTTGGAACCACACAAAATTGGAATTCTGTCATAATGTAAGCCATAGTCTCTTAGCTGAGTTTTCATCCAAATTACTTGGGAGCAACAACTAGCAGCAACAACATATTATGCCTCTGCAGTAGAAGTTGAAACACATTTCTGCTTCTTGGATGACCAACTTACCAGCTTGTTACCCAATAATTGATAGCATCCAGAGGTACTCTTTCTATCTAGCTTGAACCCTGCATGATTTGCATCAGTGTATGCTGTTAAATGAAAACTACAAAGTTTTGGGCATTAGAGACCCAAAGAGGGTGTGCCTCTGAGGTATCTAAAAATTCCTTTTACTGCAGATAAATGAGATTCTTTTGGATTTGCTTGATATCTAGCGTAGAGACATGTTGCAAACATTATATCAGGCCTACTGGCAGTTAAGTATAGAAGTGATCCTATCATGCCTCTGTAAGTCTTGACATCTACATATTTTTCTGAAGGATCAGAGTAAAGTTTGACTCCTGTGGCAATAGGTGTTTTCATAGAAGTTGAATCATTGAGCTTGTACTTTTTCAAAATGTCAGAGACATACTTAGATTGACTTATAAAAGTACCCTCTGAAGTTTGTTTTACTTGTAAGCCCAAAAAGAATGTTAATTCTCCCATGAGACTCATCTCAAATTCACTTTTCATCAACTCTGAAAACCTGTCACAATACTTTTGATTTGTAGAGCCAAAGATAATGTCATCAACATATATCTGCACTAAAAGCATCTCATTTTTCTACCTTTTGATGAACAAAGTTGTATCAATTGTACCTTTTTCAAAACCATTATTAATCAGAAATGTGGACAGAGTAGCATACCAGGCTCTTGAGCTTGTTTAAGTCCGTACAGAGCTTTATCAAGATAATAAACATGGTTAGGAAACTATGTACTTTCAAATCCAAGTGGTTGCTAGACATAAACTTCTTCATTTAATTTACCATTTAGAAAAGCAGATTTAACATCCATCAGATATACTTTGAACCCTTTGTATGCAGCATAGGCTAAGAAAATTCTAATAGCTTCTAGCCTAGCCACAGGTGCAAAGGTTTCATCATAATCAATACCCTTTTATTGGCAATATCCCTTAGCAACCAACCTAGCTTTGTTTCTGATTATAATGCCATCCTCATCCTTTTTTATTTCTGAAGACCCATTTAGTTCCAATTGCTAATTTTCCTTTAGGAAGGGGAACTAGAGTCCAGACTTTGTTTCTTTCAAACTCTTGAAGCTCATCCTGCATGGCAGAGATCCAATGAGGATCTTCAAGAGCTTCATTTACTTTCTTGGGTTCAATGATGCTCAAAAAGTTTACAAAATAGCATTCATAGATTGTGGCAGATCTAGTTTTGACTCCATCTGAAGGTGATCCAATGATTTGATCATGGGGATGATCCTTTGTCCATCTTGTGATTGGAGCATGAATATTAGGTGGAGTTTAAGCCTCAGAGATGACAGTCAGTGACATCTCTGTTGTACCGTTCAGAGGCTCTAAAGTTCGTTCCATAGACGGTGAAGCAGGATCTGAAGTCTCTTCAAGAGATGTCTCTTGTTCGTCTTCTGCTTCTGAAGATAATTGTCCAGTTTGTCTTGATTCATATCTTGGACCTGCATTCAAGGAAACAGAAGTTATGACTTCAAAGGGACCAGAGAGAGTTGTACCTGTATTTTGAGGTTCCTCTGAAGTTGCTCTGCGAATATCTCTGAAAAGAATCTCTGAGTTTTCATCATCAAAGAAATCTTCGAATATTTTGTTTAGTTCATATTCTATCATCTTTGATGATTCCGAGATATTTTTAGCAGTTGAATTGAGATCTTTGGTGGCAAGACTTCTGTCATCATCAAAAGACACATTGATACTCTCTTGGATTGTTCTTGTTCTCAGATTGAACACTCTGAAAGCTTTTGAGGCTAATGAATATCCAATGAATTTGCCTTCATCTGCTTTCTTGTCAAACTTTCCAAGAGACTCTCTATCATTCAGAATATAACATCTGCATCCAAAAACATGAAAATATTTAACATTAGGTTTCCTATTGTTAATGAGTTCATAAGATGTTTTCTTAAATCTTTTGACAATGGTAGCTCTATTTTGAGTGAAACAGGCTGTAGCTACTGCCTCTACCCAAAATCTTGTTGGAAGATCAGATCCTGCAAGCATTGTTCTTGCAACTTCAACAAGTGTTCTATTTTTCCTCTCAACGACACCATTTTGCTGAGGGGTTCTTGCTGTAGAGAAGTTGGGTGTTATGCCTTCTTCTAAAATATATGAGTTGATTTTGGCATTTCTGAACTCTGTCCCATTATCACTTCTCAGCTTCTGAACTTTGCTGTTGAACAGAACCTGCAATCTCTTTAACAACTTTATTAAAATATCAGGCACATCAGACTTGGCTCTGATGAATTTTATCCAAGTATATCTAGAGTATTCATCAATCAGAACTAGAATATACTTTTTACCTGATAGACTCTGCACAGAGATAAGACCACAGAGGTCCACATGAAGCATATGAATAGGTCTTGGAAAATTATTATCACTTTTGGTCTTGTGGGAAGATCTTTTCATTTTTCCTATTTCACAAGCAGAACAAAGATGATCTTTATTCGATCATAGTTTAATCAAGTTGTAATATTTAGTCCCTAGTTATCTTTTGTTAGTATTTTGTTAAGTTTGACTTGTGTAGGTGTCTAGTTATTTGACCCTATATATAGTTCGTTGTTTTTCCTTTTTAGGTTAACCTTTGTAAAACCTTAGAGTAACCTTATAGCAACTTTCTATATCATTCTTCTCAATCGTTGTAACAGCCTCTCTTGTGAGATTTATGACATCAATATTTCCCAATCAATATCTGTGTGTCCCTGATTTATGACAAGTTCTTATCGACAATAACACAATCACAAACATATAAATGATAACCAACCTGTTTGATTTAATCGAACGATTACAAGGTTGAGTTTTTCTCTCTATGAAGCTCTATTTCTTTTACACCGTGGAAATCTCTTATGTGTGTGTTGATAATATCTTCTTTCTATCTTATCAAACACACCTAACTAACTAACATAATATCTAACACTAATATCTAATAAATATCTATTTATAAGATATTTAGAATAAACAAAAAATACAATAAACAACTTTGACGATTTATTACAAACTGACTTTAGACTTATATTAAGAGTTGACTTTCCAGCTTTAGCTTCAGATTGCAAACTTCAGATTGGATGATCTTGAATCCAATAGATCTGTGCGCTAACAATCTCCCCCTTTGGATCAAGATCATAACTAAAATGATTTAACAATTCAGTCTTCTCTTTCAGCTCAGAAGATGCAATCTCCCTCTTAGTCTTCAACAAGTAGCAATCTCCCCAAAAGACGTAGATAAACTCTCTTTCAGATGATGGGAAGAAATTATCTTCAGATTTAGCTCAGAATGCTATAGCAAAGTATCTTCAAAGAAAATTTCTCTCAAATCAGCATGTCTTCAGAATACTTGCTCTAAACTTGTGTTGTTCCCCATTTCTTGTGTATCTCTTCTCCCCCTTTTTGATGAAAAGAGCAACGAGTTCATCAAAACTTTTATGTCAAGAAATGTCTTTCTTACAGAGCCTCTGATTCGTCAATTCAAAAGATATTCATCCAGATCTTTGCAAATCCAGAAAAAATAGTCGTGTAACACCTGAATCAACAAATGAACCAGTTAATATGTCTGTCAGTAACACTAAGTCACTGTGTGTAACGAATACACACCGTAAAGGAGCTTTGTGATGTTCACTCACCCAGGTCTTCCATTCAATCATCGAAACACCACAAAGATAATTTCTATAAACGTTATGACAAAGAAACAAATTCCTTGTGTGTTTGTGCAAGTGATAGAAAGAATTAAGCACTTGATGATTGCTTATAAGGCTCAATATTGTGTAAACCACTGAGACAACAGTAAGTTAAACACAGACTCAATGTGCATGATTGAAGTGCGAAGGTGGGGCAGACTTCCTTCTTTTCAATATCCAGATTTTCCAAATGAAAATCATATAGCAAATGTGCTGCTTCCCCTTTGAAAATGAAACATTTTCCTTTTAAAAAGAAAATGAGTAGTTGGTGGGGTAAATCAAGAGTTGGCATGGGCTAGTTGCCTGTTTCAATAATGTTCACCAAAGAAATGTGAAACACTAGAAATGTGGCTGCCCGACGCAGAAAGTAGTTGGTGCAGAGTTCTGATATTCTTTTAACTCTGTTCTCACACCCTCTTTATTTTAAACATTCAGTTTACTTCTAACCGAACTCTCCTTTGCATTATATCTCATCACACAACCCACACTCATTTCTTTTTGATTTCTCACACTCAATCACTATGGATTAACCTCTTGGGTAGGAAACACTGGTTAACGTGTATCCATAGAAGTTGTGTTAAGTCCTAGCACACTGATCCCATGTTTTCCTATGAAGCATATGATGCTCAAAATGGTTTAACTTATCAGTTAAAGCTCAAAGATTAATAAGAAAACATTAAAAATTACACTTTCAAATTATAAAATCTGGTGAAGAATCGGAAAGTGATTTGAACATTTAAGAACATGTTTTCAATGAATGAAAGTTATCCTTCTTTCAACCATATATGAGATTAAGATAAAGGATTATACCTTTACGTGCGATCTTACATCTCATGAAGCTAAGCTTAAAGTCATAAAGATATGAACATGTAAGCGTCTCTCAAACTGCAAAAGTCTTAAAGTCAAGTCAAAGTAGCGTTATTCACATTGAATTAAATGACAAAAAGCAGTAAAACAATGAAAGTACGAGTTCTGATCTGAAATAATCAGAAGTCATATCCTAACTCCTTTGACTTGTAAAACTCCCCCTAAAATCATGCATCACAAAAATTTGACATTAAAAAGGTAAATGAAAAAATTAGTGAGTCTTCTCCTCAAATTAATATTGACCATCTGTCAATTTCTTCTCATACTCCCCCTTGGATCATGAACAGAATATTTGAAGTGCATATATCATTCAAAAATAAGAATGAAGAAATGATGAAAAAGTATAGAATTAGAAAATTTTGATAGGTAACTACTGATTATGTCTTAAGATTTAGCATACCAAGATTAGAGACAAGAAAGGTGAACCTCTTTTCGTCTAAAGGTTTGGTAAACAAATCTGCAAGCTGATAATCAGTTTTTACAAAGAAAAGTTCAATTGTTCCTTTTTCGACATTATCTTTGATAAAATGATACCTGACATCTATGTGTTTGGTCTTGGTGTGCTGAACAGGATTCGCTGTGTCAGGATCGAATTCTCAACAAGAATTATGAATACTCAGAAACAATATCAAAGAAGTTTCGGAAAAACACTTTGATATTCAATGTAACAGTAAACAAACAGTATATGATCAACAACTTGTAAACTTGTATTGAATGATTAAAATCACAAGATTACACACTCAACCTCAATCTTGAAGAATAGACTCTTTCAAGACGAATTCTACTTCTCTAGAATTAGGAACTATGCCTTGAGGTTGATTTTCTCTCTAGAATTAAAACTTAGAATGAATTCAATTAAAAGTTCTATCACTATTCTAAACTATACAATATATATACTGAAGATAAAAGATAATTACAGTTTATACAATATCTCCAGAATATCTTCTATCATTATCTCTAAGCTTCCATGAATATCTTCAGCTTTCCATGTTTATATTTAACCACGATCTCTTCATCCTTATCTTCACTTTATCTTAGAAGCAGCATTAACTGAGTCTTGGCAGTATTAACTACTAAGCAGCACTAACTTCTAGCAGTACTAACTAGCTAAGCAGTACTAACTTTATTCAAGCAGCACTAACTTTGACTAGCAGTATTAATTCTACTAGCAGTAGTAATACTCAGCAGTATTAACTTTGAAGTCCTCTGGCAGTAGTAATTCTGAACTAGCAGCATTAAAGACTTGTTCACATCTTCAGTTCCCAACAATCTCCCCTTAACTTGACTTTTAGAAAGAGAAGTCAAGTTCTTCAAATGCTTCCAAAATCTTCATTGATCTACTCCAATGTTAGGATCCAGTCCCATACTCTGATTTATAGTTCTCTGAATTAAGTACTTTGCCATTTCTGAATTTGGTGCACAACCCAACTTCTTATTTAACATGGCATGAAGCTTTAGATTTGTATGGTTGTATACCCTATCTACCAAGTAATACTTCATGTGAAAAGTATCCAATGCCAGTTCGTAGACTCCACTCCTCTCATATAGAGTCCATCTTCTAACAGCTTCAAATACATCTCTTATCAAATGCTTTACTGCTTCTGGTTTGAACAACATGCACAAATATTCCATAACTAACTTCACAATTGGTAACCCTGGAGCTGTCAACTGATCTGCATGAACTTTCATCCCCACTTCAAACATTTCTTCCAAATCAGATCTTGAACACTCTCTGACAATTTTGTTCCAGGTGCTGTAGACTTCATACTTCTCATCCTTTCTTTTCAATCTAATGTACTCTTTGCCATCCACCTCCATAGTATCCCAGTGGATAACTTCAGGAGGTTTGAATCCAACAGGTTCAGCTGAAATAGGCTTTGGAATTTTATCCATTACCACCATGTACATGTTTACATCTGAACTCTGTGGTACTTTCTGAGTTTCAGCCTCATTCTTAGGTACCTCTTCTTCTTCAGCAACCTTTTGCTCTTCTTCTACTCTAGGCTTCTTTACAATCTTTTTTCTTTTAGCCATCATTTTAGTTCTCTTCAGAGTCTTTTGAACTTGCCCTAAAGTAGCTTCCTTCTTCTTTTCTTCCTTTTTCTCTGTCTTTTCTTTGATAAGAGTTCCCTCTTCACTTTTAGGGAATGGTTGATTAATATTCACATCATGTCTCTCCTTGGCCTTCTTTTCAAACTCCACTCTATCCTTTTCATTACTCTTCAGCTTCCCCATTTCTTTCTCATAGAGATCCTTGATTTGATCAAAAGTCATCTTCACAAACATTTCTTTCTTTACACCAATTGCACTCCTCAAGAAAGTTATCATTTTGTTTCTTTCCTGAGTGGCAAGGTAAGTTTGTGAAGGTCTTCTCTTCTTAGCACTTGTTCTGGCCATCATAGCCTTTCTCAAGCTCATTGCTCTTTGCTTTGCCTTCTCTGTTTCCAGCCCTTTCTGGAATGCTTCATTTAACTCATTTGCAAGTGCTCTGGCCATTTCTCTGTCTTTTTCAACCTGCTCCTTTTCTGCTTGATCTAACTCTTCTTGTACTTTCTTTGCTAATGCTTCATCTGACTCAATCATCTTTTGCTTTTTAGATGGTTGATCAGATTCTATCATCTTTGCTTTTCCCTTTTTCCTTGCATCTGCAGCCATTTCTTTCTTCTCTATTTTCTTTGCTCCCCTTCATTTATGACCACTCCTTTTGCTTTGGGAGTGTCATTCTTTGCTTTGATGAGCATTTCAGCTACTTCAATCTCTGTTGGTGTTAACTCTGTTACTGCTGCTTGTGAAGTTTCAGCAGCACTAACAGTTTCTGCTGCTTGTTTTGGCTTAGCAGTAGTAACCATTTCTGCTTCTTTAGTTGTAACTGCTGCTGGTGTTGTGTCTGCAGATTTCTTTTCTTTAACAGACTCCCCCTCAAACTGTTGATCAATCTGTTCTGAGCTAGAATTCTCCCCCTTTTTGGAAGCATGGACATTTTCTATGTTGGTTTCCTCCTTTCTCCTTCTGAGAACAAACTGACCTCTTCTTTTCTTGGCCATGAGCTTTCCCACCATTTGTTTGAGTTTGGAATTCTGCTGTTGTTGGGAGAGAACCACTTGCTGCAATTCTTTGATATCCTTTCCTTGATTAACCACATCAACATTAATATTGGCTAATGCTTCAATCAATTCCCAGTAAGTATATCTATCATCACCTTCTTTAGGTGTTTTACCCACCCTTGAAGGATCCTTGGAAAGTTTTGCCATCAATTCAGCAGTGTCAGTTCTGTCCTCACCCTTTTTGGATGTTTTGCCCATCCTTGAGGGATCCTTGGATCTTTTGATAGTGGAAGTCTTCTGCCTAGCAGAAGCACTATCCACCCCCTTGGTTTCTTGGCACCTGGGACCTTTGGATGATTGCTCACCCAAAGTTGCCATGGGGAAGGTCTTATGTATGTTACCACTGACCTCCTCTGAGCTAGCAGGAATAGTGGCAGCCTTTTCACCCATATGCTCTTCCTCCTCCTTAGAGAGCACCTCCTTGGGGTTGGGAGACACCCTTGTGGTTTCCCTGTAGATATTCTCTAAGGGAGAATCCTCCCTTAGAGGGCTTAAAGGCTTAGGGGTTGATGGTACAAGAAGGGAAGGAGCCTTCTTTACCTGTTTCCTTTTGTATGTTTGGGTGATTGGTGATGTTGGTTTATCAAGGAGAGACTGGAGAATTGATTTAGGGTGGGAAGGTTGGGATTGGCTAGCAGTGGGTTGGTCTAATGGGGGCCTTGACCCTGCTGCCATACCTTCTTCAGTGTGGGACACCACCATCATTGTAGAGAACAATGGGGTGTCAACTCCTTCCGAGTCCAGAGGGGATCTTTTCATGTTTGAAAAGACCTTACCTTTGGGAATTTTTGGTACATATACCCCTATACCCCATCAAAATGAGGTATATCCATCAATTCATGGGTTATTACTTCTTGTACAAACCTGGGGTACATATAAAAACTCTTTTTACTTCCCAGGTTTGAGACAAGATCATTAAAAATCATTTGGGAAAAATTATACTTTTTGGCAGTGGCTAAGCATACCAAAGCATAAGCAATGGTGCTACTGAACTCACTCCAGCCAGTAGTCTTTTTAGAGATACAGTGCATAAGGGTATGGACAAAGAAACGCCATTGCAGTGAAAATTTTGCTTTTGAGAACTTGAACACACCCAATGGGCCTCCATACCCCATTCTTGTAAGAGTAGAAAACAGTTCATCATTAGAGATAGAAGTTATACCAGAGGCATCGTCTAGACGTAGACTGATGCGAATTACCTCTTCAGTAACTGTCAAGGGTTTGTCACACACCCTTGTCTTGATCATTTGCACACCATTCTCAGTAACAACGGTGGCATTTGCCCTGAATTACCTTTGATGCTCGATATAGATGGATGGCGACACAGTGAGAGCATGAGCAATATGGCTTGTCTTGAGGAAATCCACAATCTGGTGGAAACCAGCGGCCTGTTTGGGCTTCCGTAGCATCGCGATTTCATTGTGCTCGTCTATGAATGCCATTGATGCCATTGATCTTGAAGTTTCTTGCCTGAAAACTTTGAACTTGAGAGAGAAAGGGTTTAGAGCGCAAGTGAACAGTATGCAGAGAGTCGTTATGAACTTTTAGGCGGGGAAAGGGTATTTATAGTATTCGGGACATAAGCAGTATTAACCTAGAGCAGTATTAACGGACAAGCAGTATTAACTGAGAGCATTATTAACTGAAGGCAGTATTAACTGAAAGCAATATTAACCACTAGCAGTATTAACTAACTAGCAGTATTAACTGAAAGCAGTATTAACCACTAGCAGTATTAACTAACTAGCAGTATTAACCACTAGCAGTATTAACTAACTAGCAGTATTAAAAATGCACTGGCAGTATTAACAATGCACTGGCAGTATTAACAATGCACTGGCAGTATTAAAAATGCACTGGCAGTATTAACAATGCACTGGCAGTATTAACAATGCACTGGCAGTATTAAAACTGCACTGGCAGCATTTACTATACTTACACTTTTTGACACCATCCTTTTACTCATACTTTTTATTGCTTTGTTCATCCCCTGATCTTTTTCTTCTTGATCCTTCATGATCATTACTTCCTCTGGAGTATTACTAACTTCAACCTGAAACGCTTGAACACACAGGTTAGTAGTATCATGCTCAATGAAATCTTCCAAGGGCAACTTATCTTTTAACTCATGCCCTGAGCATTTATTATTACTTCCCTCTGAATCAAATGCAACATGTCCTCCATCAAATCTTTTGAAGAATTTGAAGGCAGCCCATGTTACCTGTTGTGTGCCAAGAGCAACCACTATCTGCATTCCAAATGCTCTTCCTCTTGAGCTTTTGGTTGCCCTCCACACTTGATAAATCAGTTAGTCTTGGATGGAACCCAAGCCAAAGTGGTATTGGGTTGTCCTTTCTCATTTATATAATCTGTCAGTTTGGTTTGGATGAGTTGTTTAGGAATCTCATGGTTGGAATACTTTGTCAAGATTATAGGCTTTGCAACATTAATACTAGTAGAAGCACTATCCTTGTTAGCAGTAGTATTGGTTGCAGCAGCACTATTTCTGTTAGCAGTACTATCTGGGATAGCAGTACTAACAGGTTTCTTTACAATTGGAACCCAAACTTGAACAAAGTTGTTTGCTTTCTTTGTCTTTAAATTACTCCTTGGCTTATTTGGAGTATTTTTCTTTGGTTTAGCAAACTTGTTCTGAGCATGTGATCTTATAGGTGCTCTGTTCTCAGCCATATGATTTCTTCTTTGATTCCTATAACCAAAAGAGTTTTGTGGTTGTCTTTGAAAAGTGACTCTTTGGTTAATGGGATTGAAATAACAGTATTTGGCAAGGTGATTCAGCTTTCCACAAATAAAACAAGGTTTTGGTCTATTGATTTTACTCAGATCAACCCCTTGTTTTTGTGCCCACTGGTTATTCCAATTTCTCTGATTTCCCCTTGGTTTATCATGTTTTTGGGACTCAGATTTATTGCAAGCACACTATTTGCAAGGGACAGGATTCACAACTGTGGTTTGCTTATAATGGACCTTCTCAGACTTTCCCTCAGTCTTCTCTATGTCCTTAGATTTGACCCAAGTCTTTCCACATCCCTCATTGGTGATAATATGATTTTCTAGAGGAATCTCACCACTCACAGTGTTCTCCTTATTTTTTTCAATAGAGTTCTCTTCTTCAGAGTCTGTTTCAACCACCACTTTTTCTAATGGATCTACCTTAGTGGCTCCATCAGATAATTCCTTCCTATCCTTGGTCTCTAGCAAGTCTGATATAGGAGGGATGTAATTGTTGTTGTATGGTGGTGGTGTGGTGTTATAGCCTAATCCTCTTCTAAGTTTGTCATGGATTTGAGTTTGGAGCAAAGAGTCCATTGCTTTAGAAGCATTGGAAAATTTCTCAATATCCAGCTTGGCTTTCTCAAACTCTCTCTTTATCTTCTCATTCTCCTCTTCTTTCTGTTTAAGCTTAAATTCATACTGATCTTTCTCCCACTTCCAGTAGTTTGTGTCATAAGAGTGTGAAGCTCATTGGCTTGGAAACTCTTAATCTGTTCCTCAAAACTCTCAACAATTCTTACATAGTCTTTTATATCTCTCTCTAATCTTTTAAGGTCATCACTCATTGTCTGGTTGTGATCCCTGTACCTTGTAACAGTTTCAATACAGGATTTAGAACAAAGATTAGATGTTACCTCTGTAGGAATTTCTGAGCTTGAAGACTCTGAACCTTTAGCCATGATGATGTGATTTTGAATGTAGGTTTCTGAGAATACTAGCTCTGATACCACTTGTCAGGATCGAATTCTCAACAAGAATTATGAATACTCAGAAACAATATCAAAGAAGTTGCGGAAAAACACTTTGATATTCAATGTAACAGTAAACAAACAGTATATGATCAACAACTTGTAAACTTGTATTGAATGATTAAAATCACAAGATTACACACTCAACCTCAATCTTGAAGAACAGACTCTTTCAAGACGAATTCTACTTCTCTAGAATTAGGAACTATGCCTTGAGGTTGATTTCCTCTCTAGAATTAAAACTTAGAATGAATTCAATTAAAAGTTCTATCACTATTCTAAACTATACAATATATATACTGAAGATAAAAGATAATTACAGTTTATACAATATCTCCAGAATATCTTCTATCATTATCTCTAAGCTTCCATGAATATCTTCAGCTTTCCATGTTTATCTTTAACCACGATCTCTTCATCATTATCTTCACTTTATCTTAGAAGCAGCATTAACTGAGTCTTGGCAGTATTAACTACTAAGCAGCACTAACTTCTAGCAGTACTAACTAGCTAAGCAGTACTAACTTTATTCAAGCAGCACTAACTTTGACTAGCAGTATTAATTCTACTAGCAGTAGTAATACTCAACAGTATTAACTTTGAAGTCCTCTAGCAGTAGTAATTCTGAACTAGCAGCATTAAAGACTTGTTCACATCTTCAGTTCCCAACACGCTGTTATCGCGATGGCGCTCTTTGAGTCACAGTAGATCGGGATTTTGTTGTAGTGAAAACCGTAGTCGCGCAGTTGTGTTCTCATCCACAAGACCTGAGAACAGCAGCTAGCAGCAGCTACATATTCTGCTTCGGACGTTGAAGTTGATACACAAAGTTGCTTCTTCGATGCCCAACTTACGAGTTTATCACCGAGGAACTGTATATGACCTAATGTGCTCTTCCTGTCTAGCATACAACTAGCATGATCTGCATCTGTATATGCTGTTAGTTCAAAGCTAGTATCTTTAGGATACCACAGACCAAGATCTGCATTCCCCTTCAGATACCTAAAAATGCGCTTAACTGTAGACAAATGGGATTCTTTGGGATTGGCCTGATATCTAGCACATAAGCATGTAGAGAACATTATATCTGGCCTACTAGAAGTAAGATACATCAAAGAACCTATCATCCCTCTGTAAGTCCTAACATCAACAGCCTTTCCAGAAGGATCGGTGCCAATCTTAGTACCTGGTGCCATTAGGGTACCAATCGGTTTAGAATTTTCCATTTTGAACTTACGAAGAATATCAAGAATGTATTTTGATTGATTGATAAAAATCCCCGATGAAAATTGTTTGACTTGTAATCCGAGAAAGAAATTCATCTCTCCCATCATATTCATCTGAAATCTTGACACCATAAGGTTTGAAAAATTCTTACAGTACTTAGGATTTGTAGAGCCAAAAATAATATCATCCACATAGATTTGAATAAGAATGATATCGGCTTTATCCTTTTTAATAAACAAAGTGGTATCTACCGTACCTTTTGTAAAACCAGACTTGACTAAAAATTGAGATAGGACATCATACCAGGCGCGAGGAGCTTATTTCAGTCCATAGAGTGCTTTGTCGAGAATGTAGACATGATTCGGTTTCTCTTGATTCACAAAGCCTTTCGGCTGCGAGACGTAAACTTCCTCCTTGAGAATGCCATTCAGAAATGTTGTCTTCACGTCCATTTGAAAGATCGTGAAGTTCTTGTGGGCTGCGTAGGCTAGAAACATTCAAATTGCCTCTAAACGCGCCACAGGAGCATAAGTCTCATTGTAGTCTATTTCTTCCTCTTGCCTGTATCCCTTGGCAAAAAGTCTTGCTTTGTTTCTGATAACAGTACCATCTTCATCTTTCTTGATTTTGAAAACCCATTACGTACCTATAATGGTTTTACCTTGAGGTTTGGGTACGAGTCTCCAGACTTTAAGTGCTTCTAACTGATTCAACTCTTCTTGCATTGCAGTCACCCAGTCTGAATCGGCAAGAGCCTCGGATACGCGAGATGGCTCGATCTTGCTCAGAAAGGATTCATGCATACACATATTCATTGAAGCTGACCTAGTTTGCACCGGTTTGGTTGGATCGCCAATGATCTGGCTTATCAGGTGCTCTTTGGTCCATTTATGTTTATGAGGGAGTGGATTATATGAATATATATCAATATTATCATCTAAGAATCCACTGGTACCTTCTTCAGGTTGTTCAAGAGGAATGATGGTTGCAGTTGAAGTAGTTAGGTGCAGAAGGCTTAGCAGTTACAGCTTGGTCCGTCTGTAGATCAGTCTGTACAGAACATCCTACTGATACATCAACTTCTGTCTCTTCATTATTTGTCACAACTTCAACTGTTGGAGTCGGCATTTGAAATGGAATTTCTTGCTGAATCGGGGAGTTGGATTCAGTAGAGATATCTGAACTGGTTGGATGAGTAGTCGTTGAGTCTTCCATCCTGTCAACCACAACATATTTATTCACATTAGATCCAAAAAATTCATCATAAAACAGTTCAAATAATAAATCTAAATCAGATAAATGATTAGTAGACGTTGATGCTTCATCTGATTTGATCGCTTGAGACGCAGGTTCTGGACTGTTTTGCCCAGAAGCTAGTACTCCGGTTATCACGGGTTCTGAATTGTGTTGTTCAGAAGCCATCTCTTCATCAAATGTGACGTTTACGCTTTCAACAACGTTCTTTGACTTCTTCAAGTATACACGGTATGTAGTAGATGTAGAAGAATAACCAATAAAAATTCCTTCATCCGCTTTAGCACTGAACTTGTTCAGACCCTCTCTGTCGTTTAGAACATAACACTTACACCCAAATATATGAAAATATTTGATTGTCGGTGTTCGGTTGTTGATTAACGAATACGGAGTCTTCTTAAATCTGCGGTGTATCATGGAACGATTCTGAGTGTAGCACGCAGTCGATACAGCTTCATCCCATAGAAATAGAGGTAAGTCAGATTGGCTTAGCATAGTTCAAGTAGCCTCGACTAGTGTACGATTTCTCCTTTCGACTACTCTATTCTGTTGAGGCGTACGTGCAACAGAGTATTGATGTGAAATCACGACTGATTCGAGATATTCTGCAACTGTTTTGTTCTTGAACTCTGTGTCGTTGTCAGTTATGAGAAGCTTGACTGGTTTCTGCAGATTTACCTGGGTCTTCTTCAGAAATGTGATGAGTACATCAGGTGTCTCATCTTTTGAACGTAGAAATTTGACCCACGTGTATCGCGAATAATCGTCCACGATAACTAATATGTACTTCTTTCCGCCTAAGCTTTGCGTTCGCATCGGACCACAGAGATCCATATGCAACAACTCTAATGGAGAGTTGGTACTCGGTTCAGGCTTTGCTTTGTGCGGAGCTCTCTTTATCTTACCTTTTTCACACGCTGCACACAGATGTTCTTTGACATACTTTAGCTCAGGAAGTTCGTTCACTAACTTTCCACTAACTAGTTTATTGATGTACCAAAAATTGAGGTGAGAGAGCTGTTGATGCCATAACCAGCTTTGTTGCATCGAGGCTTTTGAGAGTAGACACACCAGTTTGTCAGTCTGGACGTTTGACAAATTGATTGTGTAGAGGTTGGACTTTCGAGTGTCTACCAAGAGTTCCTTGCTATCTTCAGTGCGAACAGAACACCTCTTGGCCTTGAAATTTACCTCTAAGCCTTTGTCACAGAACTGGCCTATACTGAAAAGGTTGTGTCCTAAGCCTTCAACATAGCTCACCTTCTTAATTGTGACTTTGTCGTGTACCATATCACCATATCCCAGTATTGGTGAAAATTGGTCGCTCCTAAATCTAAGTGTCCCGCAATATTTATCTGTATAATTGGACAGCATCCCTTTCTGCCCTGTCATATGTTTGGAGCACCCGCTATCCAAGTACGACATATGACGGGTCTGCACAAGAGAAATTACGAAACAAGAGATTTAGGTACCCACTTGTAAATGGGTCCTACAGTGTTAGTACATGATTTTGGCACCAATTGAAATTTGGGTCCTCTTTGCTTTTGAGAATCAAATGAAGGATTAGTATGATGAGAGTGTACATGATATGTGCCAAACCACACATCAAAATCTTTACGAGAAGCATAAGCATGTTTATCATAATTTGAATACTTTCTAGCAGACAGACGTAACTGGAATAATTGTTGCATAGAATATTTCTTGCGTGAAACGACAAGAATAGGTTTTGAAGTAGCAATATTCGTAGTAACATCTTTACTAGTCGTAGTCTTATTACAATTAACACTTGAAAAAGATTTAGCACTCTCGTCAATCTTCTGTTTTGGTTGCCATTCAGACTTAACTCCATGCCTTTTCTGGCTCATATCTAAAACATTTGAAACTGTTGATTTAGACTTGTGAGTTTCAAGAGAATGCTTCGTCTTTGGCTTACCAGTAGTGATATATTTCTGTGAATGCTGAGATTTTGACTTCTTACCTTTAGCATTCTTAGTTTTCACAGAAACTATTGTATCAACTTTCGTTGATGTTGAACCTTTCTCAAACATACTGGATAATCCAAAGGAATTAACAACGAATGACGAATGATTAGGAAGTTTGGCACTAAAATCAAATTGATCAAAACAATCATCTAAAACACCATCAGAGTTTAGAAAATCAAACCCTCCATCAATTAAACCAAACATATCATTAGATTTTAAAGCCTTAGAAAGAACAGTATTTTTAAACACAGTTGAAAACACATTTTGTTCAACATCTATCAAAATTCTTTCATCTGCTAAAGATTTCTCTAGTTCAGAAATTTTACTTTCCAAGACTAGAGGAGGAACATAAAGCTTACCTTTGATAGGCGTAGCCTCCAATTCTTTTTCAGAATAAGTTTGAAAAAATTCATTCGAAAGAGATTTTGATGGAACATAACTATAACTATTATTCAACTTCGCATAACGAAATGGAAGTTGGAATTTAGTTGTGTTCTTTCTTTTATCTGTTTCCTTGGCTTCATCTTCTTTAGACAGTCCAGTCCAGAAAACTTTAAGGTCAGGGTATCGTTGAGAGAGTCTTAAGAATGTAAAATCATAAAGTGCAGGCACTTCAGATATACCGTTTTTAAGGTAATGAGGATTATCATAACCCAGTCCCCAATTCTCTCTATTCTCTTTGGGTTTGTTTAGATGAATGGTTTGTTCAGTTTGACCCAGTGAGTATAACTTCCCTTCCAAAGCATTTAATTTTGCAAGTAAAGATTTATTTTCTTCAGAACACGAAGAATACATTCTAGTAAGCTCTTTAAAATCAAACTCACACATTCTCAATTTAGAATTTGTTTCAGTTATCTCTTTGAGAATTATAGTCTTTTCTTTAGCGCAGTTATCAAAGTTTTTATGCATTGTCTCAATCAATATTTTCTTCTCAGCAATATCCTTGCTAAGTTTCTGTATTGATTGGTTTTTGTCATTGATAACACCCTTTTCTCGCTTAAGCTTCGACTCTAACTCTTCGAGTTTAGTCAACATGGCATGCATTTGATTTAAGAAATCTGATTGAGTTAAATCACATACCTCATTTTCCTCATCATCGGAATCAGCTTCAACTTCTGTTTCCTGCTTGCCCATTAAGCACATGTGTGCTGTCTCGTCCTTCTCTTCATTCTCATCTTCCTGGTCTGAATGATATAGCCAGTACTCATCTTCTGCCATCAATGCCTTTCCAGCCTCCTGTTGCTTGGCTAGAAGCATTATATTTTTGTAGTAGTTTGAGTTTCTGACTTTGGGTCTTCGGCAGTCTCTGGAAAAGTGACCTATTTTGCCACAGTTGTAGCACTTTGGAGGTTCTGACGGACTAGTTTCTTCAGCTTTATACCTTCTCTCTTTCGGCCTTCTTTCCTCTACTCTTTTACCTTCAACTCTCTCCTTGTGAACATAGTTGCTTGAACCAGAAGAATACCTCTGACTGTTAGAACTTGCCTTCTTGTAGAACTTCTTCTGAAAAGCCTTAGTCAGCATAAGCATAGCCTGTTTTAGTTTTTCACAGTCATCCAAGTCAGAGTTTGCTTCACTAACAATTTCTTCTGATTCAAACACAATCATCTTCTTCTTCTTCACAACAAGAGCAATTAAGTCAGCACTTGTCTTTTCAGCCTGTTTATTTTCATCCATGATTTCATCCACCTCTTCTTCATTCTGTTTGAGGGTTTCATACACCTCATGAAGTGTAATCTCGTTTAGATCCTTGATTTTCTTCATTTGTCTGGCAAACCTCTTCCATTCAGGCTGGAGAATGCTTAGGAATTTGACATTCAGCTCTATTTGCGATTTGTTGACCTTGTTCTTGCTTAGATCATTTAGCAAGGTCACAAATCTGTCGTATGTTACTGCTAGTGACTCTCCAACTCTGCCTTTGAATTCTTCATAGTTGTTTAGGCAGTTGGATATCTTCAGTTGGTTTCCAACTTTTGAACCTAGCATCATCTACTCTAGCTGATCCCACATCTCTTTGCCAGAGGCCTTGTAGCTGTCTATCTTCACATATATTTCATTTGGAATGCCTTGAAGAATGTAAGACTTTGCTAATCTATCACCTCTTGCTCTCTTTAGGTCATCACCATCGAGCTCATCAAACCTAAGTGGATAATCTATCTCCTGAGTACCCTCCATACGAGTCTTCATAACAGGTGCCATAATTTCTTCTTCTAAAGATTTCTTGATGAATTCACCCAACTCATGTCTTTCAATGAAGTCCACGAACCGATCTTTCCACTGCTTATACTCTCCCCTGAAGAGTACTGGTGGCTTTGTGTCAGTTCCGATAGCTAGAGCTTCTCTTGGTGTCATCCTGTTTGATTAGATGTGCAATAAGAACTTGTACTTGATCGTTAGTCCAGATAAAATCAAATGAAATTCAGAAATAAAATGTCTAATTTTAACCAAGTATAAAACTGGCGCAAAAGTACAATTTTGCGCTAAAAGGAGGTAGCGCAAAAGACAAGTTTGCGCTAAGTGTGGGTGGCGCAACAGACAACTTGCGCTATGCAAAGCTGGCGCAAAAGACAACTTGCGCGAAACACAATACTTGAACACAAAGATAAACTTTGCGCTAATAGAGTTTGGTGCAAAAGTAACTTCGCGCTAGAAGTGACTGGCGCAAAAGTAACTTTGCGCTACAAGAGGTTGGCGCAAAACACACTTTGCGCTAAGTGGTTTTGGCGCAAAAAGTCACTTCGCGAGTTCTTGAAGATGTTGGGTCAAAACACGTTTCTCGCGAGTTCGTCCCTGTTCTTCGAAAATTCGATCTGATCGCCCAAATAACCCTGTTTGTCAACGATTAGCAGTCCCAAATTCTAACAAATTAGCCACTAATCAATCTAGAACAGATTATAAATACTTGATCTCAATAAAAATCACTTTTTGAAAATCAATTCGATGGAACAGTGAAGTTTTTGCTCGTGAACAGTTTGATGCAAATATCACAAAATGGGAATCGATTGAAGTGCAATAATGAAATCAAACTATACCAAATCGATCTACAATGATTTTCGATCACAACCTGATCGATTTCAAGTCCAATAACACCCTAAATCACGAAATGATTTTGAAAATGAAGAACACAGTGCGAGTTCTTAAAAAAATTGATTTTGATCTGGTTCTGCTCTGATACCAATTGTGTGTCCCTGATTTATGACAAGTTCTTATCGACAATAACACAATCACAAACATATAAATGATAACCAACCTGTTTGATTTAATCCAACGATTACAAGGTTGAGTTTTTCTCTCTATGAAGCTCTATTTGTTTTACACCGTGGAAATCTCTTATGTGTGTATTGATAATATCTTCTTTCTATCTTATCAAACACACCTAACTAACTAACATAATATCTAAACTAATATCTAATAAATATCTATTTATAAGATATTTAGAATAAACAAAAAATACAATAAACAACTTTGACAATTTACTACAAACTGACTTTAGACTTATATTAAGAGTTGATTTTCCAGCTTTAGCTTCAGATTGCAAACTTCAGATTGGATAATCTTGAATCCAATAGATCTGTGCGCTAACAATATCTTTATTTTCTTTGATTCATATTTGATAATACTCTGATTATTTGTATGTGTGCTTGAATCTGGAACAACAATTGGTATCAGAGCTACATCAGAAACTCAGATTAAATCGATTAGTGCAGAAATCAGATCTATTTTTCTATTTTTCGAAAATTTCACTTTTCCATTAGTGATTCTGTGATTTAGTGGTTGTTTTGATGCAATCATAGGTTCATTAGATGCGTATGAATATTATGAACATGTTTCATATTGATCAGAAACAGATTTGATTACATTTCATTGGTCTATTTAATCAATGTTTGGATTTTTAGACATTCATATGCGAACTGTCCAGAATCAAAAAGTCAGATCTGTTGAAGGTTTTTGAAAGTTTAGTGATAAGGGTTTGATCACGATCAATCACAGAGCATATTGTCAAATTTTGGTATTGATTGAACAAGTTTTGCTATGGATCTGATGAAAATCAGAAGAAAAGGCTCGAAGTACAAAGGTTTCGCTGAACAAGTGAAGAACTCGCAAGACTTAGTGCAGAACTCGCAAGATTCTAGAACTCGCAGGATTGAGGACTATCAAGTTTAAAGGTGAAAATAATCCAAGTACAAGATTCACAGACTACTTACTTACGAATTCTCAAGAATTCGCAGAGTACAGTCTATGAAAGTCTCAGGATTCACAGACAACAGACTTGCTAATCTATCAATTTTCTCAACTCAAGAACTTGCGAATTCTGGTCCAAAATCCTGTGATCTGCGAAAGTTATATCCTTTTAAGTATCCTTGCTTATTGCTTGCAAATTCTTGCCTTATTTTTCACATTCTTCCATACTTGTTGACTTTCTGTATTTAAATATCTGATTTTCTGATCGAAGATCATTTCAAGCAAATATTTCAGACACACAGGAAAAATGCCTTACACAGATGATATGGGAAATACTGTACTCACTCTAAGAGACTGTGCTCTATCATACATGCCAGAGATACCCAAAATAGAAGCTGAACTTGAAACTCTCAGATGTCAAAATAAGAAATTGAGAGATGACATGGATGCTTTAAATGTCAAATTGACAAAAGCTGAAGTTCAAGTGAATCTATATCAAGACAAAGGTCATGACTGGCTCAAGGGAGTGGATGAAAGAAAGAACAAGGAAATAGCTGAACTGGAAAAGACTTTCAACCAAAGACTGTCTAAAATTTCCAAGAAGTCTGAGTCTGAAAAGAAACCACTAGAGATTAAATTCTCTAATCTTTTAAAACAAGTTTCTGACTTTGAACAGCTCATCATATCTGAAAGGAAGTCCTTTGATGATGAGAGAAAAGATTTTAAAAGCAAAAATGTTAATCTCTTCAAAGAAATTTCAGATAAAAACCAGACTTTAGAAAAGGATTTTGAGGAAGAGAGAAAGATTTTTGAGAAAGAAATCTCTAAACTAACAAGTAAATTGGCAAGCTTATCTACTGAGATCATGAAGGAGAAAAGAAGTAAATCTGGGATTTAGAGCAACTTTGATAAACATTGCAATGAGAAATTCAAGTTGTGTGATAAAATTCAACAACTTGAGATTGATAATTCTTATTTGTCTAACAAGACAACCACTGATGCATCTACTTCATCTTCTTA
The DNA here is from genome assembly GCA_954870635.1 of Arctium minus. NCBI lineage: Eukaryota > Viridiplantae > Streptophyta > Magnoliopsida > Asterales > Asteraceae > Arctium > Arctium minus. The sequence goes on from OX941084.1 coordinate 53,330,207, forward strand.
TGATGATGATTCTGCTGAATCAGTGTGTTCTTTTCAGTCAGTATCAAGCATGTTTCAGAAAATGGTTTTTAGAAAACAAGCTGTGAAATCTAAAGTTTCTGAACCAGGGCAGATTAAAACTCCTAAGACCTTTTATGTGAAATCAGTGGATAAGAGTGCTAATCATTTTCAAAAATCTCCAACTCAATCTCCAAGGAAAGATCAAATGGTTTGGGTTGTTAAGGGTTCTTCAGAAGCAGCAAAGCTTCATAAAGCTAACCAGAAGAAGAAGAAGAAAAGAGCTTCAAGAGGTAAATCTTTTGCACCTGACTTTGTCAAATCAACAAATCATTTGATCAGGATGGCAAAGAGAAAATTATGTTGCTCTTATTGGTACTATGATGAGTTCACTCACAAAGCACAAGCTTGTCACATATCTTATCATTTCAGTGCTCATCACAGGTATGAGAATCACTCAAAGAAATTCTCAAAAACTTATCAAACTGGACCCAAGTTTGTCTGGGTACCAAAACCTAAACCTGTGATGCAGGTAGAAAAAGGAAAAAAGAAGATAGAAGATGTCCCAGTCAAGAAAGACTGAAGGAACAATGACTTCTGATTACTTCAGATCAGGACTCTTGCCTCAATGTCAAAACACTGACTTCTAAGTACAACAGCTTAGAACTCATACACAACTGTCAAAAGTTGGTGATCATCTGGAAAACATGGAGTTTCTATTACTCTCAATCTCTATCTCACATTGTTTGATATGAAGTGAGCATGACTGCAGAAGCTTGACAAAGATCCACAATATGTCAAGGGGGAGCTGCAAGAAGCAATCACAAGCAACTCTGAACATAAGCAAGATCAACCAGATATCAGATCAAGGGGGAGTATCTGATGAACACAAGGGAGTACTACACTGCTACATCAAGGGGGAGTAAGGATATGTTGTAAGTGGTGTGTGTGTAAAATCTTTTGAAATTAAAATTGGTAAAAAATGCCATTTTTGGGAAGTTTCTTTAAGTAGAAAGTTACTATTTTTGGCAAGTTTTTGAAAGGTTTCCCAAAATATCCAATTTCCCAATTTGGAATGTTTTTGAAAGTAAGGAAATTGTGCTAAGTTCAAAATTCGCAACCTACTAGTCTGAGAAAGCTTCAGGTTTCGCTGAGTAAGCACTTGCGAAACTTGTAGAATTCGCAGACTAAAGGGATACGAATGTTGAACTTTCACAGATGAACTGTCTACGAATTCTATAGGATTTGCAACCTTATCGCAGATAGCTTGCTTGCGAATTCTATCCTTCTAGCACAGGATTCGTGAACTTTTTTCTCACAAATCCCCACACATGTTGCTTACGAATCCTTCAGTAAGAAACACCACCCTTGCGAAAGTTGAGAACCAATCATCATTTTCCACGTGTACAAGCCTTCTCTAAGTATAAATATGGCACTTAGCATTTTTCATCCTCACGTTTCTCAGTATAATCTTTTTCGCGAAAGGCTTAAACCTCTAAACCCTTGTTCACGAGTTCTTACATTCGAACCCTCTGATTTCATCTCGTTTTCTCAAAAAGGTTGATTCTTGTTAAAATTATTTTGTTTTATGTTGTTGTTGTGATTATTGATTGCAGGGTACCTTAACTTGGACTAGTCTTAGGATCTGATCTGGACAAAATGTTTGGTTTTATACTCTTGGACTTCGAACGACTCATGAAGATTTCTTCAAATCTTGGAACCAAATGTTTATAATTTGATGTTAATATGATATCAAGACCCTCGAATACCGTTCTTAAGCCGATTTAATGACTTAATAAATCTAAAATCTGACTTTTAATCTCAGAAATCGATTTTGTCGATTGGTATCCTTCAAAAACCCATCAAACTGTTCAATCTGAGTTTAAAATGGGTGTTCAATCTGAGTTTAAAAACAAGATTAAAAGTCAAAATCATGTTCAAAACGCAAAATCGATCCCTTTGATGTATGTTTTCTGACCTAAACATCGATTTTGATGACTTTTGAAATCAGGATATGGAACAGTGTTCTTGGTGTTCTTGAGAAAATTTTGAAAAACTCAAGTAAAATATTAGGTTTCGTGAGATTTTGAATGTCTATATGTTTTACGAATCTTGTTGTCCACGAATCCTTGTTTGGATTTCTTCTTAGAACACCCTAAGTCCTGTATTCGCTAGTCCCATTTCTGCGAATCCTGAATGTTCTCAATTTGTCAAAATTCTTCTAAGTGAAGAATTCGCAGAATTATATTCTGCGAATTCTGAGTAATGTCTCACGTTTTAAAGTGTGGGATTCGCAGATAGCTTTCTTGCGAATCCTGAACACTCTCCCTTTAGTTCCTTCATCACTAAGGACATGATTCGCAACCTAGTGTCCTGCGAATCCTATACTTGGTGTTTTTCAGAAAAGTTGTTTTTCACTGTCAAATTTTTCAAGGATTGTTTCTGACTTTTTGGACCTTGTCCAAACTTCTCTGTCTTATTTTTCAGGACTAATGGCATCAAGCAACTCACCGAATGTTCAGATGGATGAAAACTCTATTCAAGAGGTTGAACAAGAGCACTCAATTCCATCTCAAAGAACAGTTGAACTTCCACCTCCAAATGTCAACACTGACATGTTGCTAATACTGCCTTCAGAATACATGCCTCAAAATCCAAACAACCACAAGTTTGAGTTCAGGCTAAACATTGATCCCTTGGTGAATCAAATTCTTCAGAATCACCCACTCAACAAAGCACTGTCTGAGAGTGCTGATATGCCTGAAATCTATGTTCAACAAGCCTGGAAGACCATCCGTCTCACTCACATCACTTTTGGGCAAATCAGATGTCCAATCCTCAAAGTCAAAATTGACTTCTTCTCCGCTAACATAGATCTTGAGCTATTCAGAAGATCCCTTCAATTACCAGAAGCAATTTCAAGGGAGGGCAGAACAGAATTTGATGATCTACCCACAGAGGAAACAACTCTTGCCGGAATAAGAGACATGGGATATGTTGGTAATCTCACCAAAGTCAGCCAGTTCAAAAAGAGCAATTTGCCACCCTTCTACTATGCATTGTTCTCAGTCATCAATCGGTGCTTGACAGCTAAATCATATGGAACTGACAATGAAAACAACCATATACTGAAGCTTTTCTACTCTATAGTGCATGACTTGCATATAGACTATGCTATAGTATTTTGGACTGAACTGCTCGAGAAGATCTCTGCTAAGAAAAACACTGTCAAAGTCCTCAACTACCTACCCTATCAGAGGTTCATGACATTCTTAGTCTGAAGTGTACTAAGGGGGAACAAGCAGATTCCTAGGCGAAGCTCTCATGACATGGCCGAAGTAAATGAGATGAAGTTCTTAGTACGACAAAAGAAACAGTTTAACTATTCCATGCCAATCCCCAAAGCTCTACTCGGTTATGTTGATCCAGAGTCTGAGTGTCTAGTAGATTATAGAGAATCTGTGGCACATCCAGAACCGGTTGTACCAACCCAAGGTTCATCCCTTAGGAGAGAGGAGTCTGTGAGGGTGCCTATGACTCAGGGAGTCCGGGTACGGGAAGTGAAGAGCAAAAATCCTGAGAGGGGAACCGGTGGGGGTCAGAGACTACGACTGGAGACTACAGGGTCACGGGTTCTTACCCCACCTCGTGTGACACCTGGGGTCAGTGAAGGTCAAGGCTCTGAAAATGTCTTAGATCAACCTGAACAACATACTTTAGAGGAGCTAGAGTAAGAAGAAAAATATGCGGAAGAAGTACACTCTGTTGCCAGTTCACCTGACCGAGTAACAGAAAATGTTGACTTGGGCAGTGAGAGCTCAGATTCTGAAAGGACAAACACTGCAAGCAGGGAAGAAGATGATGGAAATGATGGAGATGATGGTGATGATGATGATGATGATTTCTTTGATATAGATATGGATACCACTGCTCCAAAGCTTACTGCTACAACTATGGCTGCAATTACTGTTAGTACCAGTGGAGACATAAGGAGAACAGAGGGAGATTTAGTTGAAAATGTCAGTGAGGTTAGGAGAGAACAGGGAAGAAAAGAACAAGAAGAGAGAGAGAGAGAGACAAACAACCCACTACACCAGAAGATTAACCAAATCTCACACTTCAGTACATGTGTTGCCTGAAGATGTAGACATGAGAAGATCACTCATGCATGTGCACACCCAAACCACCCACTCTAATTCCTCTCAACAGGAATTAGTTTCATTTTCACACGGGAATACATCACACAATCTATCAATGTCTCACTCGGAGACATCTGATATTGAAATCAGAGATCAGTTGCCCCAGATCTCAATTCCCTTCAGTGCAAAAGTCCTAGAGCCTATTGTTAGTCAACCAATATTTGTTGATAGGACACTTTTTGCAGGGCTAGGTCTCAGTCGTCTTCGTGACCTGAGCGGAACATCCAGAGTAGATCTGCAATCCAGACTACGAGGACCGGATGGAAATCCTGTCATAGCTACCACCATGCAAGCTATGAGCACAGGTCACATGGTAGATTCATCTGTTGTGGTACAAACGGGTAATCTACGTGATCCCAGTGTTAGTTCACCTGACTTTTTGTCACAGGAATACCTCAACGGCGCCCTAAAGGTTGTTGAAAACAGATGGTCGGAAAAGTTTGATCGTATAGAGAAAGAACTGGGAGACATCAAGAGATTATTAAAGGGGAAGCAAGTTGTTGAACCTGAGCCGGAACGGAGAGAACCAGTACTACCAACTCCACCACCAAAAATCCTTCCGATTTATCAATTGACGAGCTCAAATCTTTGCTTCTCGCAAAACTTCTGTCACAAGCCCCAGACAATCAACAGGATGCCGATCTATTCACAATTTTGCATTCTCATCAACAACAGCAACAGCAACCATCAGAGGCAGATGTACAAAAGGCCTTTCATCTTTTAAATCAAGCCTTTCAGTTATCGTGCCAAACTCAAGCAGTTGTTCAGGTTACAAGGCATGACCATGATCATGATCATGATCATGAGGGGGAGACACAGGGAGAACAGTCTGTTGCAGGAAGAGAGTTGGTGGTAGTAGAAAGTGTTATGCCCATTAGTATTGTAACCGGAAGAAAAGGTTCTAGCAGTCAAGGTACAGGTACGAGTCAAAGAGCTGATGATGAAGAAGTGTTGGAACAAGGAGAGTCAAGGATCTTAATTGTATACATTGATGATGATGAGTCAAGGGTTGAAAAGCCTAAGACTGCTACTTGTGAAGAGGTTATGGAGGCAATGGGCTTCTCAGCTTGCAACATTATCGATGTTGATGGTTTAGACACCGATGAACAAGCAGTTGCCAAGTATGAGTTATTTTGGAAGATGAAAGAGTAATAGATGTTGGCCTTCAAGATGCAACTCAACCAGAGAACACTGTGAATGCTGAAGCGTTTGCCAGGAATGCCTCAGAAACAAAAGTTCCCGGCAGTGTTCTAGATGAAAACATATTTGAAGATATTTTTGGTGCTGACTTCAGAATGGATGATCAAGAAGATGAAGATGACGAAGTTGAACCAGCACAACCTGCTGAACAAGAACGGGTAAATGTAGCAGCTCAAGTAGATGAGCCCTACATTCCGACAGCGATTCCAATAGTTTCACCGGACAGACACTACGTTTTTCCATCTGTTGCTGAAGCCTCAACTCCGTCTACTCAAAACATTGCATTGCCCTTACACAAGTCCGTAGAAAAAGTTTTGAGGACAAACGTATTAGATCCTACTGCTCCAGTTGTAATTGATATGGAGAAGCTGAGAAAATCTTTGAGAAAAGAACGGAGAAGGATGGAAAAGAAGAAGAAAAAGGGAAGTTGAAGAAAGAAAAGAAAAGAAGAGAGCTAAAAAAGAAAAATCGGAAGCTGAAGCCTTACCCTACATCAGAAACCCAGAAAGTCCAAGAATTCTGAGCGGAGCTGAACGACCCAAGCCTGTATTCGTTACTCCCATGGAAGCAGAATCTCTTGTGAAGAGACATCATGATACAGATGAAGGTCCCTCTGCCCCAGTCAGAGTTGGATCTACACCTTTCACAAGGTACGACGAATAGGGTACATCTCTAGAGCTTATTTGGTTGATCCGAAAGTCTCTTAAGGTTCCATTTCTCAAGGAGTCCATCAGAATTTTTGTGAAAGAACAGGTAGTGATTGATGATTGCAAGTTGTATGGCATAATTGACCGACCTCTTGATTATCAGAGAAACTATCTGAAGTTCATTGAGAACTTCTCCAGAACTAAAAGCTACACTCACAGAGAAGAAATTCTTCAAATCAAGGAAGTAAGAATAAACAACTACTTTTCGGTCTGGTATCCAGAGTTTGACATTCAAATAAGAGATCTAAAGAAATCTACCTTTAGTGAAGCAGACATTGAAATTTTGAACGTAGCTGACCTGGAGTTCATATACCATGAATTCAGAAGCAGAGCAATTAGACCGAGAGCTGTAGTGTTTGACCTTGAAGCTGTGAAGCGATTTATGAGGTGTCAGGTCAACAACGCATACATTCTAGATTTCCAGTTGGGAGCGGAGACTAACCAGAACAGCATAAATATGACTGCCCCCAACTTCAATCACTATTTGATGGTGGACTTACCATTCTTCAAGCCTTTCGTAACTCCTGAGCTCGGTGTTATATATGTCAATACTAACACTCACAAGAAACAATTCATACGAGCCAGTGAGGTTGCCAAGTTCTCTGATGGAACTTTGAAAATGATGCTGAAAGAGCTTGAAGATTGGCACAAACACTCTGAGTTGAAAAGACTGTAAATGGGTGATCATATGCCGAAAACTGACAGAATTGTAATAGAGAAGATGATACAAGCTATCAAAGAAAGGATCTGATTCAGATAATGCATCCGAAGGTTTGAAAGCTTCTTGGGGATGAGGAGAACCAGTTTTAGCCGATGGAACCGTTGAAGCTTACAACATTGATTAAAAGGGGGGAGATTGTTAGATCATAGTTTAATTAAGTTGTAATATTTAGTCCCTAGTTATCTTTTGTTAGTATTTTGTTAAGTTTGACTTGTGTAGATGTCAAGTTATTTGACCCTATATATATAGTCCCCTGTTTTTCCTTTTTAGGTTAACCTTTGTAACACCTTAGAGTAACCTTATAGCAGCTTTCTTTATCATTATTCTCAATCATTGTAATAGCCTCTCTTGTGAGATTTATGACATCAATATTTCCCAATCAATATATTTCTTTCCTTTGATTCATATTTGATAATACTCTGATTATTTGTATGTGTGCTTGAATCTGGAACAACAATCTTTGTTAAACTTCAGAGATGGTAATCCCTTGACCAGATTTAGTTTGACCAGATTTAGTTTGACCAATTTATCACGTGAAGAAAAGTTCAGATGAGAGAACTTTTTATGCCAGAGCCAGACATCTTCACTGTTCAGAGATACTAGACAAAGTTTCTCTGAGTCAGTTTTTATGTGTTTGGTAAAATTCATACTATATAGGTTACCCTTTCTATCTGCTCTGAGCATTTCTTGACTTGTTTTTGAGTGAAGAAGTAAACAATGTTTTTCTTGAAATTTCACATCAAAACCATGGTCACATAGTTGACTTATGCTGATTAAGTTATGTTTTAACCCATCAACATAAGCAACCTTTGATACATAAATATTACCTCTTGATAGCTCACCATAACCCTTAATCTGACCTTGCATATTGTCTCCAAAAGTTATTGCTCTTCCTGATTTAGCTTTGTAAGAGGATAGCAACCTCTTATCTCCAGTCATATGCCTTGAACATCCAGAATCTAAGTACTAGATTGGCATAGACTGTTTCTGCAAGACAGATTAGAGTTTCTTAGGTACCCATCTCATTATGGGTCTTGTCTTGTTAGATTTCTGAGGATTTCCTTGAATATTTGCCTTTTCATCTTTGGATGTTTTGGCAAAGTTGTTCTTTTTCTTCTGAGGCTTTGTCTCTGAATTTTTTTTCAGAGACTAATTCAGAAAACAATGAGAACCTCTGAAATGATTTTTCAGTTTCATCAAGAGTTGGATGCAATTGCATTTTTCACAACAAGAAGAATTAGGAGCAAAATTTTTCATTTCATTTAATGCATTTGATACATTTTGATTCTTTTTCAAATTAGTACTAGGAATATTACAAGTATTCCAAACTACTTCCTTTCTTCTAGCTTGAAAGACAACCTTCTTTTCAGGTTGTCTTTTCTTGTTCAAAAACATCTTCTTCTCTTTGTTGCTCACTGCACAAACAGGATCAGAATGGTTAATTTCTTGCCATTTTCCTTTTTGTTCACGAGTAAACTTGATTGGTTTATAAGTGTAGAGTTGAGAAGTGTTAGTTTTATTCTTTGCCTTTTCTTTTAATTCTTTCTCAAAATCCAGAGAAGTTTTTGCCTGTAGACACATGTCTGCAAAATCAGGACATATTGGTATTCTGGTTTTATTTTTCAAAACAAGAACATGAACGTTCAAAATTCCAGAACCAACAATCTTTGTGCTTTTATGAATTACTTTCTCTGGTCTATAGAATATTTGCTCATCTACCTCTGGATCAGATTCAGAATCAGAGTCAAGAAAATCTCTTTTAGCCATGTCAGAAATAACTACCTCTGTAGTTTTCTTAATTTCCTTAGGTCTAGAGACTTTAATGATTCTTTTCATGTTTTCTTTCTTTTTTAAATCAGCTATGACATTTTTTTCATTGATTCTTTTAATGTCATCCTCAAATGTAGTTCTGATGCATTCATCTGAAATTGGTGAATACAGAGGTGCATCTGGATTAAGTGAACTATGAGGTTCATCTTCTGAAGTACTTGTTTCAGAGGTACTTGTTTCAGATGTCTATGATTCTTTTGTGATAAAAGCATCAAACTTGAAAATTTCTTTGGGATCATTGCTCTGAGGTTTTATGAAGAGTACCTCTGAAGTCTCTTTTTTTATCTTTAAGATAGGTTTTGGAAAAGTTTTTGTTTTAGATTATGATACATTTTTAAAATTCAGAGCTCTTGCTTTTGATCCTTCTAAGGTTTTTGGTCTTTTGAAAATATTCAGAGATGTGCAGTCAGAGCTCTAGACCTTTCCTATGCAGAATGTGGAAGATGGTGAAGTTTTCTTCAATCCAGTAAATGGATCAAATTCATTGAATCCCAGCCCTTGAGTGTCCATTTGAGAGTTTATCTTAATATGCATATCTTGAGCATCTAGATAGCGTTTGATTTGGAGTTCTTTCCTTTCCAGAGATTGATGTAGGATTTCTCTTTCCTTTTGAAAAAAGTTAGTTAAGGCAACAGAATTGAGCCTTTCATACTCAGATCTTTTTACTTCTTCTTCTTTAACTTTTAAAACTTTCTCAAGTTCTTTGAACTTTTCTGAAAAAAAAAAGATTTTCCTTTTGCTTCTGAGCTTTTTCAAGTTCAGATTTTTCAACAAAAATTTCTCTCTTTTCTGATTCAAGAAGATCTTTTTCCCTTTTGTAAAAACTTAGATCTTTTGTTATTTGCTTTCTTTTTTCTTTTTCCTCAAAAAGTTTTTGCTTTAAACTCTGAAACTCATCTGTTAGCTTAAGAACATCCATTTCAAGTTCACTTTCAGAGGTGGAAGGAGAATTTACCTTTTCAGAGAAGTCCTCTGATGATTCATCAGTCTGATCATCTGTAAAAGCCATACCACAGAGATTGGTAGGTTCTTCCTCTCCATCACTTGTAGAGTCTGACAGGCAATCTTCCATCTCTGCAACAAGTACTCTTTCTTTGACATTGTACTTGTATTTGTTCTTGTAGTAGTCTTGATCTTTAACCAGCCTACCTCTACAATTTGCAGAGAAATGCCCTGTCTTTCCACATCTGAAGTTTTCTTTTCATAGTATGCAGGTATTTCAGCATTATCTGTTGTTGCTGGAACTCTTGGTACCAACACCATTGGTTGGTGAGGTCCATCGTTCACTGATCTTAAAAGATCGCTGTCCATACCTTCCAATAAATTTACCATCCTAATCTTCCATTGAGGATACTCATCCCTTAGAAGTGTAGGAGGTTTGGTTAATGATCCAGCTGTATAAATGGCACTTGTACTTGAGTTTGCCATTTTGTGAAGAAAAGATGAAGATTTGAAGAACTGATGCTTTTCTATGAAGATCTTTTATCAAGGAATGAAATTGTGATTTACATTCAAATCTGGAGCATATGAAGTTCTCTTTAATAAACCAGGGTTTATATGAACATGCACAGATATTGAAAGCTTGAATCAGGATATAAATCTATCCGAGTATGCATATATGATCTTTCTTTGTTTAGAAAACAAAGGAGGCTCTGATACCAATTGTTGGATCCCAGATTTAATCTTACAATAATGATATAGACAATAAGAATAAGGACAGCGGAAGCAATATAGTTTAATATCAAAAGCAGAGTCAAATATCACAGTTCATAAACAGATATATAAAACGTATATAATCTTCTTTGAGAAATATTTTCAATATATTAAAAGATTTATCAGATACAAGATATCTTGAAAAGCACACTTTTGTCAATGGAGTGATGGTCCTACTTATAGGACCATAAAGTAAACAGTGTACTATCCTGTTAATTAGAAACATGCTTTAATAGTGTCTTACCTAATAGGTAAGCTCAAGACATGCTTGAACAGTGACCTACTCGAGAAACTAAATCTTATCACTAAATGATGAGTCATTTGTTCTTCTGATACTTGAAGAAAACGAGATCAGCGCCATCTTCAGAGATCTGAGGAGGTCTTCAGAGCCTCTGATGAAGCCATCTCTGATATCTTCTACTGAAAGTCCCCATCTCTAAAATGTACTTCAGAGGCAGGTTCGTCCTCTGAAGTCTGTCTCTGGAAGTCCTCTGAAATAGGATAGATATTTTCAATACTTTTACAATCTGGAATTGGGGCTAACACTTATGCTCTGATACCAACTTGTAACACCCTCAAATCTGAAAATAGCGACTAATTTTAAAATTTTCGATAATACATCAAATAAGGAATAATTCCTTTCTAACAATCAACACTTGATTACTTATAATGGCAACCTAAGATTAAATCAACAATAAATAATTTAGACCTTACATATAGTCTAAATTAAGAGTGGGTGTTACTAAACTCCAACAATGGTCGCTATCTCCAAATGCGGAAGACATCTCCAACTTGTTAATTACTTTCTTGTGCCTATAACTAGCACTCATTTCTTCATAGCGTCACTAGTTCCATTCCTCAATCGGAACCTGATGCACATGCCGACAATTAAAAAGGTTAGGCTAACGCCTAGTGAGTTCAAGAGTTTTCAACATGAATAAATATATCGTTAAAAGGAAAGAAAACAACTTAAATCATAATATTTCAAAATAAATTACTTTAAATATGAAAACGACCCGTTTTTCAATAACATACATTTTTAAAGATGAACGCCCCAATACAAAACATTTCTTCACGAGGGGATGCAACCCAAAACTCACTCAAAACGTGAAAACATATCAAACCTCCAATTAATATAAACGGTAATAAAACTTTATTATGCATGACATCCATACACGAATGAGGCATAAAACGCAACCCATAAATCATGGAAAACAATCCATATAGATATAATATACCATCGAAAACATGGAACTAAAATCCAATACTTACGCGACCATAAATTGGAATGGAAACCAAATATCATAGCATGGACATTATAGTATCCAAAGTACTGTTGGCCGACAACGGGGGAGACCCGTATCCATTGAGAGTGGAGGAACATAAAAGTATGCCACTCATACAACGTTAATCATATGACACTTCACGACATAAAATCCTAAGTGTCCCTACGACTCCCTTCAAGCTACACCAAAAGAGACAGCTAACCTTAACGAATATTACCATGAATACCACCAAAGGTCCGGCACAGTTGAGGGTTACAACCAAGGCATTGCCCCGACTGGACTCAGCCCTCCTAGTGTACACTTGAATGGTTAAGGTCATAAAACATGGGTCCAGGAGTCCAACCCCGTAATACCCAATTGACCATCAAATAAAGACTGACTTATGTGCTTATGGATCCAATGCAACACAATCTAAAATTACATGACTACACAGGATTGACCAATGTACTTGAGCATGTAATTATCATTAATATCCAACAAGATGCATTCAGATGCAAATCATAAATGGGGATCTACATTGAGCCATTAAAACTGGACAATGTCCTCGAGACTCTTTTAAGAACCGAGCTAAAATGCTCAAAATCCAATTAGACAACAAATGACAGTCCCCAAATAATAAAACGTATTTAAACGACATTTATACAGACACATACCTCAAAGATATGATTAACCCAAAAATCATCACGGGTTGGGACAAACGATCTTTCAAATGGGCTCCTACCCTTATGTTTCCAAAATATCTAGTAACATGGAGACATGCATTTTCCAAATGATTTATGAAATCCAACACACCCAAAAACACATAAATCATAAAATAGACTTCATTTGTACAAAATCACCAAAGTGCATAAGTCATGCTATTTACTTATCAAAATGTCCAAATCCCAACTATGGCCATTTCATGAGATCAAATCAACCCAAGTTTACCAAATATGAAAACTTATCAAAATACTCAACACATTGACAATTACCAAGTAAAACATATTTTTACTTCTAAATACACATTTTTGGCATGTACATAGTTTTCACAAAGCAACTTGAACTCACCTTGCTAGATTTAGGTTAAATCTAGATTCTCCCCAACTTGAGCTCCTTGAAGAAACTTGAATCCACAAGCAAATCCTTCTAAAAACCTAGATCCATAAATTTTCAACTATAAATATTCATATTCAACCATTTAGAATCGTTCCCTAAACATGTTATGTCAAAATCTCAACTTATACTGAAACCCTAATTTTCATAGATGAAGAAAAGAGAATGTTATCTTAACATAACTTGAATCCATCAACAATACACTTCTAGGTCACTAAAAGAAGGGAAAAGGGTTTAGAGGGGTTTGATAAAACCCTAGATAAGAAGGAGAAAGATGAAATGGATGCTTGATGGTTGGGTCTCCACACTTCTATGCTCCAAGAGTGCTCTTGATGGAAGATAATTGTCTCCAATCAATCTTAGGTTTGCAATAAGTGAGGGTAGGGTTTTGAGGAAGAGAAAATCGCACCCAAACCTCACAAAATCACCCAAAATGAGTTGTAGAAGGAAGAAATGAAGTTAAAATCGGCTAACACTGAGTTTTATAACCCCAACACCTAGGAGCGACCTTTCCCGATGACTAGGCCCTATGGCAAGGTCGCGGGCACAATCGTTGAGCTCACCCCTCTCACGGTACAGCCTCCACGAGAGTGACAGGCGATAGTGCCAAGAGTCACAATCGCGAGGCATACTCGCCATGGGTGTACCGCGCCCCTCTACTCTGGTGCGACTTTGACGCGCGACTATGACAAATGTCATGGTCGCTTGGCACAATCGCCAGTCTGGTCCTGGTTTGGGTTTACTCTCGTTTTGCTGACTTTCGCGAACAAGCCAAAGATTAAGGTTCATGATTGGGAATTCTCCTTTACCCAACCTTTCCAAAGAATTAAATTACGATAGCCGAGAAGTAGGTCTTCGATAATACTCACCTGGATTTTTCGGATGTTACAAAAGACAAGCCTATTTTCATTGTTTAATAAAAATTTTGAACTCAGGGATTTGGAATTATATCACCTCTTTCATGTTGAGATAAACTTTGTTGCGAAGATCATTAAAACATTTGACGGCAAGCCTTTATCACCAAAACGAGTTTTGACACGTTGATATCTTATACATAAGTTCGGGAGCCGACTGCTTTACTCCATGCAAGCGGTTTCGTTTAGAACTTTTCTAGTCGTATAGGAAAGGTTTATTTCCATATTACTGTTGTAACGACTTTGTTTTAGTGGTCAAGTTTGTGTTTTTACCGAAAGAGTGTGTGCGAACGATTCTCGATATCGTTGTGGAGGATTTTGAAGTTATGAGAGTGTGAGTCTTGTGTGCGCAGGTTGTTTTCAAGTGTTGTACTTTTCGAATGTTCAATTATGATAAGTGATTTAAAATTGTCGAGTCATCATGCATGAAGGCTATGAACTTAGTAGGGCGTGAAAGTTTTATGGATCTAGGGGCCGGAAAGGTTCGAGAGTGGGGAAGGTGTCAGTAAAGCCGTGTTGGATGATTATTGATTCTGGTATTCTTAATAAGGAAGAGAGAGGAATATTAAAAAAATATCAAAAATGGACTTTGACATTGATAAAGTTATGGTATATTGAACTTTTGTTCGGTATCTTGAAACGTCGTTATCAGTAAACGGTAGTGTTTGGAGCTGAAAAACTTGAAGTGGCAAAGGAGTGAGCCTGAGTTTTTGGGTAATCTTGTAAGTTAGACTTTGCACCAAGTAAGCATTGAACCTCTTTCAAGTGAGGATGGTGAAGTGTTAAGCTAAATGCAATTTTTTGGGAAAAGTAGGTTCCGTTAGAGATTCTTGCTATCGGGAATATTGTGGAAGCATCATCATGTCTTTTTTTTTATGATCAAAGTTAGCAATGGTTCAAGATGTACAAAGTTAAAGTCATTGTTAGGAGGTTGGAATTTAAGAATTCACCTTGGTGGGTAGAGATGTAAGAGGTCGTTCAGAAGAGATGCATGTTTGTCGGATATTAGATCACTGTGCTTAGGCGTTTGTAATGGAAGATCACTACTGGGAGGAGTGTTTTTCTTGTGAGGTTTTAGCGGTTTGTAAACGGATGAAGTAATTAGTACAATTAGAGTGAGAGCATAGTTTATATCGAAAAACTTTGAGTTGTGGTTCATTTGGAGTTAGGAAGAGACGAAGTCGTGAGATAGATTGGGTTTTATATGCATGCCAATGAAAATAAAGGCAAGATTGGTTATGTATGCAATGATCGTGAAAACCTAGTCTACAATGTTATCGTAGAGTGGTAACTGTATGAACACGTTGGTGGTATTATATGCTAAGGTGCACGTGTAAGTCATTGATGTGATAATGGGTGTTGTTATGTTGGGTGGTGAATATGTGTGGAAATGTGGGACAAGGGTAAGTGTAAATCTGTGTTTGGAGATTTTGAGGAGAGATTCAAATGTGGCAAGTATGTTGATATAGTGTTGTGTTATTGGTGTTCTTGAGGTCAAAAGGGTTGATTGGTATGTGACGACCACCTAAAAGAAAAACTCGTGTTCTACTCGGTTGTGTTGAGCTTTGGAGGAGCTTACGTTAAGCCATTGAGAATGCCTTATTCGAGTGGTTGTGGTGTTTTGTTGTAGATTTGAAGTTTAGCTGGGAATGTTGAAGTATTCCTTGGGTAGAAATGGATCCTAGTGGATAGGTCGACTATGTCTAAAGAATGAAAGGTGTTTGGTATAGTGAGTGTTGGGCTTTGTTGCGTGACCCATCTGAATACCTCAAGTGAGGATGGTGGTGGGGCAAAGTATGTAATAGGGATATGTTACTGATAAGGAGAAATCGATGATTCAGGATTGTGTAAGAGGATATTTTTGACATGTTGCAATAAGTGAGTACGCTGAAACTAAGAAATTCTCCTAGTGAAGCTGAAGGCCATGGAGTAAGTCTAAGAGTTGTTATCTTACGAGGATATGAGAAAAAGATTATTGTGTATGCTATGGTCAAGGTGTTGGAAAATGCACACATGTTGGTAAGTCTTTCTTTGAAAATGGGTGTTCTAGGTTTCGAGAAGGCACGGTAAAGTGGTTGATCGAGATGCTCGGAGGGAAAGATCGGCGGACGTGAGTGAGTTTTAGTGTGATGGATATTCCGAAGGAGCATTGTGTGTATTGTTGTGCATATTGAATGAGTACTGTGAGAACATGTCGCTCCTTGTTGTAAAGAAAAGAAATCGGAATGGATTCAAACGTTTTTGGGATTTGATAGATTCAATGATATTCTATCATGTGTTTTTGGGACTAGCTCATCTTGTCAGTGGGATAAATAGGTGATGGATCGAAGAATGGTGTGTGGTTAAATATATAAATATATAGATATCCAAAGGAATAAGTGTGGATGATGTCTCGGTTGATGTGGGAATTGTGCGGTTGAATTGTTTACCATCAAAGGATTAGTGATCGACGATGTGTTATAAGTTGATGTGTTATTAGTGTTGGGTGTAATCACATAGAGGGCTTTACTAAGAATTGTGTTGTTGAATAAAAGAATTCTTACCTGTAGCCTTGGAGATGAAGTTCAAGGGTGACCCTGTGTCAAGTTGGAGATTTGGATAGTTATTATTTTAGTCGGGAAGGATTGAAGGTAGTTCGTGACCGTCAAAAGTTTAAGATCCCACATTGGTTGGGGAGGGGAACAAAAGTTTTCTTATAAGGGACTGGATACCTCCTCAACCAGACGCGTTTTAAAACTGTGAGTCCGGGTGTGTGGACAAAGCGGACAATATCTGGTACGGTTGGCCTGGGATATTACAAAAAAAAGCTACGCGGTTAAACGACGGGAAGACATAGGAGTTCGAGTCAGAGTTTATGTGATGCTTAATGTATCCCCTGGGAAGGGAGTTTTGCGATTTGAGAAAGAAGGAAAAGTTGAGCCTGTGTGGCATCAGACCGTTCTCGATTGTTGAGAGAAGTGGGTAAGTGGTGAACAGGCTTGACCTACTGGAAGAATTACAGGAAATCCACAGCGTATTCCACGTCTCAAACTTGAGAAAGTGCCTAGCGGAAATCGATATGGCGGTGCCATTGCAAGATGTACGAGTGGACGAGAAGTTGAATTTTGTCGAAGAATCGGAGTCGATCGGAAGGTCAAACGATTGAGGACTAAAGAAATAAGTTTGGTGAAAGTCAACTAGAGGTTTCACAAGGGGCGGGAAGCGACGTGGGAGTTGGAATCGGAAATGAGGTCTAAGTACCCTTATCTCTTTAAGAAAGGAATTCCGTGGACGGAATTCTGTTGAGGGGGAAGTGTTGTAACGACCGTTAGTCACGGGATTCGATGTCGAAAAATCTTAAGTATTGACCATTTATGTTAATAAGAGAAAGCTTGAGGGCCTCTTTGGTAATTAGTCTTTTAATGCCTAAAACCCTAGACTAATTCCCATTTTCAGTCATTTTGGTGTGTGGGTGTGCAGCGCTGAAGAAGGAGAAAGAAAGGGTGAAAGAATTCTTAAGTAATCAGAGTGTGGGAAATTCTTCTCCAAGAGGTAATCCATCTAACCCTTAATTGGTTTTAGAAATCTGGGTTGTATAGGAAAGTTCTTCCGTATCAAGTTTTTCTCTGGGAAATCCCCAACTAGTGAATCGATATTGGAAATGAGTGGTGTTTGATTCAATATTAGGTTTATCATTGTTGGGAGCAATCTTTCCTTTGTTTTGTTGGTTGTCGATTTGATTTAGTGAGTAAAAGGGGACGTAAAACCTTCGTATTTTGAGATCTGTCGAGAAATGGGTTTTGCCCAACTCGGTCACCCCGGGAATCACAAGGACCGGACGAACCAAGGGTTACCCTTCCCAGGTGCCCCAGGAATTCCCCAATCTGGGTGCACCGGGATCTCTCCTACCAGGTGTACCCGGGTCACACTCTACCCGGTTGAGCCGGGTGTGGTGGTGGGCGGTGGGTCAAGCTTGATTATTCGGGTCGTGGTCCAAACCGCGTGGGTTTTGATTTTTTTTATTTGGGATCTTGGTATTGTCGGTCGTATAAGGAACTCGAGAATTTCCACTGAATGGGTGGATTTCCCGAGACATTTTGCCGGAGTTTAATTGTGGTATTTAACAAAAATGTAGGAGCTCGACCTTTACGGAGTTAATTTATGTGTGTGTCGTGTGTCAACCTACCAGGTGAGTTCCCGTGTTTAAAACTTTTATAAACTGGAAAAGGTGTATTGTGTTGATTTTTAAATGTAATCTTCTGAGACTGTGAATTATGTAACTTGTTAGCAATACCATGCTTTTGCTTTTAGCATATGTTACATTGGGCGTGGAAAGTGTACTAGTGTGAGCCATGGCTTACTTGAGACCATCGGGGATGGTTGAACCGTGTGCCCGGAATTTTTTTCCGATGCACATAGAGACAACATCTACTAGGGGGCCGAATGGGGATCTACTGGGGGCCTTGAGAGTGTGTTTATGCGGTAAAGTTTCGGGAATAGATTATGGACGCGGAATTGCTCACGAATATGAAATGAATGGTATTCGTAAATACAAACTTATTTAAATTTATATCTGATGATTATTTCTAAGATTTGGTTGAGGTTGGGAATTCACTAGACCTTCCGGTCTAACCATCGCTTTCAATGTTTTTTAAAACCCATTTTCAGGTAAGGGAGCCATTGGTGCTTCACCTAAAGGGAAGGAGAAATGTTAAGTGCTTGTGGGGTCGATGGAAGTCGGTCTAGAAGCGGTGTTTAATTTGGAAGAGTAATATGTCGATTGTGATAGACTTTTGCTGTAATTGTGTTTTCTTACCTTCATATGTTCTAAATTGGGACTTGTTTTGGGGATTGAATTTTATGTTATGTTATCGTTTGTTTTGGGGTTTTACCATTCCATCAAAATCCCAATTTATTGTGAAGGAATGTTGAAATCCCTTGTTTATGGAATTTGGTGGATTTTGAAGATTCCTTCTTTAGAAAAAAATGAACTAGACAACGGAATGAAATTTGGTAAAAGAAAATTTCAACATTCCAATTCCTTCAGATTCATTTAGAATCTACGAACCAAACGTCACATAAGTTAGCAAGCTTCACAAAGAGATTTATACTTATAATTAGTGATACTTATTTTTGTTTCATAAAATTTATCAATATTATGTTATTATAAAGAAGGGTGTTGCTAAACACACCCCATATGAGATTTCATACCCCCTCCTACTATCTATATCCCTTCACAAACCAAATTCAACAGTTAAACCTCATCATTTTTATTTTAAATTACATTTTATACCATTACAATTACTTATTTAAACTACTTTATATCCTTTACTTGTCGATTTCTCATTTTACACTTCATATCATATTCACATACATAATCGTATATTGACTAAAATACAAAAAAAGACATTATTATAATCGGCCTTTCGATACTTTAAAAATGAATCCAATATTGAATATTTTTTTATATAATCATATTATTATAGTCATAAATAGTATGAAATTATTTTTATACTTACATTTTATACTTTTATAGTATTTATGTACTTTGTTTTATATCATTTACTTCTTCGTTTTTCATTTTATACCATAATCTTATCAACACCATTATTAAATATTATAAATACGTAAATTTTTATAAACATTATTTTTAAATTACACTTTAAACTCTTATATTTATTTATTTTGTATATATCCCTTACCTTTTCATTTATTATGTTACACCCTTATCTTATTAACATACATAATCATCATATATTAACTAAAATATGTTACTTTTTTATAAATTACACCATCATAATTCTCTCATCAATTTAATCCAAAATGCGTTTATTTACACCATTACTTATTTCTTTTTTACTAAAATATGTTTCTTCTTTTTCTTAGTTTAATAACTTTTTTACTAACTATTTGCATTGTGGTGCACTGGTAAAGCCTTTGGGGGATGTAGTAGAAAATCTCATCTACGCAGGGTTCAAATCCAGGCACTGCCAAAGCCCTTGTGGCCATGGAAGTTCACCTACGATGAATCCAGGTCATTCGTGGTCGTTCGATGATTAGTCCGTGCGTGTAAACTGGTCTGAAAACCCACGGTTACCAAAAAAACTGGAGAATGAGAATAAGCAAAAAAAAAAAAACGGTGTGCTCCAAAAATGACCAAAGGCGAAAATGAGTCTTAGGCAATGTTTGGCAAAAAAAAAAAAAACTAGCTTATAAGCTAGCTTTTTTTTGGTACATGTTTGGATGACCATAAACTAGCTTATAAGCTAGCTTATTGAAAAGCTACTCATAGTAGCGTTTTGAAAATCTAGCTTATCAGCTACCAACTAACTTATAAGCTAGTTTGCCAAACATAGCCTTAAACTAGGTAAACATCAATAATTTTTTTAACATGGTTATATAATTATTAAAATAATAATCATAAAAGTTATTTTAATTTCTTTTAATTTTAAAATATTATTAAATTTATGGTACTAAAAAATACATACTTTAGTTAATACATTTTTAATTTATTAATATGATTAGGGTATAAAAAATGAAAATAGAAAATTAAGGAGAGTAATTGAGAAATACGAAAGGGTTAAAAATAATAAATCAAAAAACATATAAGGGTTAAACTAAAAATTTTGAAAAGGGCTGAAAAATGAAAATATATTTCATTGTTGGTAGCGATTATTTGTATTTTAGTGTAGAAGGGGTATAGAAAAAAGGGTAGGTTTTTATAGGAGAGGGTATTGAAAGATTTTGCCTATAAAAAATCTTTTAAATAGTTAAATATGGGGAAATTGGTTCAAATAGCCACATTACTCGGTCAATTGCATCTCCTAGTCATTTCTCTCCCAGATTGACCAAAATAGACCTAGGTCTGCCACCATGCAGAAAAAGACAAAAAAAATTGGCGGTCCAAGCCAAATCCGCAACGGGTCGGGTCGGTAGGTCCGCCATATAGACACGTGTCACGATCTGATGCCACGACAGATCCGCCATCTGACTGCAGGTCCGCCATTGCGGACGTGCTGTTTTTTCAGTCTATTAATTGCTTTATTAAAGACACCACCTACCTTTTTTATATATAAACGGTTGATGGTCCCCCATACCCTACATCAATTATTCTAAGGAAGAAATACAAATTAGGCTCGTTTTTTGTTGAATCTTTGTACGTGCTTCCCTACATCGACACGTGTGAAACATGGCACCAAAGGTAAGTTTTCTAAACCCCCTCCGCCACCACTACGTCCACTACCACCACCTCCGCCACGACCACGTCGCCACCGCACTGACTGGCAGACCTCGGCCACCACCGCCATTGAACTGGCGGACCTAGGTCCGCCATTGCGGACCTGGAATTAATTTAATTTTTTTTTAAATTCCCTTTATCCTTCTATTCTATCAATTTAATTGTTGAGGAATCATTATCTTTGGTTTGTACTTGGATATTTGACACTTTAGGTCCCTTAAATTTAATTTGTTTTACTTTAGCTCCTCAAACTTAATTTTAGACACTTTAGGTCCCTAAACTTATATATTTGACACTTTAGGTCACTTAAACTTAATTTGTTTCACTTTATGTCCCTAAACTTAATTGTTGTCACTTTGAATAGCATTCACCGAGTACATAAGGTTAGGTAGTCTTGTCCCGATTCGGTAGCCCCTTAACTTATATATGTTACACTATTGGTCCATTAACTTTCATTTTAGACACTTTAGGTCCCTAAACTTATATATTTGACACTTTAGGTCCCTAAACTTATATATTTGACACTTTAGGTCCCTTAAACTTAATTTGTTTCACTTTATGTCCCTAAACTTAATTGTTGTCACTTTATTTCCCTTAACTTATATATGTTACACTATTGGTCCCTTAACTTTCATTTTAGACACTTTAGGTCCCTAAACTTATATATTTGACACTTTAGGTCCCTTAACTTATATATTTTACACTATCGGTCCCTTAAATTTAATTTTAGACACTTTAGGTCCCTAAACTTATATATTTGACACTATTGATACCTTAAACTATATATTTTACACTATTGGTCCCTTAAATTTAATTTTAGACACTTTAGGTCCTTAAACTTATATATTTGACAGTTTAGATCCCTTAAATTTAATTTGTTTCACTTTAGCTCCTCAAACTTAATTTTAGACACTTTAGGTCCCTAAACTTGTATATTTGATACTTTAGGTCCCTTAAACTTAATTTGTTTCACTTTATGTCCCTAAACTTAATTGTTGTCACTTTATTTCCCTTAACTTATATATGTTACACTATTGGTCCCTTAACTTTCATTTGTTTCACTTTAGGTCCCTTAACTTATATTTGTTTCACTTTAGGTCCTTAAATTTAATTTGTTTCGCTTAACTTATATTGTTACACTTTAGGTCCCTTAAATTTAATTTGTTACACTTTAGGTCCCTTAATTTAAATGTTGGCATTTTATGTCCTTTAACTTTAATATTTGACAATTTAGGCCCCTAGCTTGACTCTAAGGTCAAAGTTGACCGTCGTAGAGCAAATAAAAAGTAAGTTGAGCAGACAAAGGCTGGAGATCTTCAGGCAGACTGTTTTTGGTCATTGGTTGTTGATGGAGGACTACTCCTATGACCCATTACTGATGTACAGTGTATTAAAAATGGAGATCTTCCCGGAGGAGGACGTGGAGCATAACATGTTCTTCGAGGTGGGAGGACATATTCTACGATTTGGGGGCGAGGAGTTCTGCCTCATTACAGGACTCCGGTTTGGAGAGTTTCCCTCATTGTTAGAGAGGCAGAGGCAGAGGTGCACCCCTTTTATTCGTCGGGTTTTTGGTGATCCGGAGAAGCTGCAGATCCGGAATTTAGAAGCGAGATTTGCATCACGTGGAGATGGAGATCAGCTTACGGACGATGACGTTGTCCGTGTTTGCTTGATCATGATGGTGGAGGTCTTTTTTCTTGGTAGACAGATCCACTTACCTGTTTCCTCCACCGTGCTTACTGTAGCACAAGATTATCGGTTCTTTAACCGATATCCTTGGGGTTCTTTTGTCTGGGAACCCACCTTTCGGCAGATGTCTGGTGCTATTCGGAAACGTACACCTTATCAGCCGAAGTTGACACTTACAGGATTTTTACATGCCTTCAAGGTTAGTTGATTTACTATTACTATACGTATACATGGTTAATGCATTCCATATTTTAACAACTTGTAACTCCCAGGTTTGGATCTTGTAGACATTTCCTGCCGCTACCAGGTTTTTCACGATGCATCCTAGGCTTCCTAGGGGTGTACGTTGGACTAGGATTATTATCCTTGGCAGTAGACATGTCGGGGTAATACTTGATGCGTCAGAGGTACGTATTTTTAAATACTTTAAAATATTGATTATGTTAACGTTAAAAACTAACATTATAGATTATGAATATCAGCATAGTCGGGCACCCATCGGACTTCTTGTGGCTACCCCTCAGGAGGAGTTATTTCAGTGGTATCAGATTAGCCACCAATATTTCCAGGGGATGGAGGAGCAAGAGATAAAGAGGACGAGAGAATCCGGTGATGGTGACGATGACGACGACGATGACGACGATGATGACGACGACGATGGTGGTGACGGTGTTGGTTTCCACCACGACGTTGGTGTGGGGGGGGGGCTTTAGCCCACAGATCCATCAGGGATCCCAGCCTGAGCCCCCCCATATGAGTATGCCTACCAGTGATCCCTATACTGCATATTGGGATAATTTGACCACCCTGGAGGGAACTGTTAGTGAAGTACAGGGAACAATTAATGATATAAATGTGTGGCGGGGTGGTCAAACGGATATGTATATTCATATACAGGAGATGTACCGTGAGATGCAGCAGTGGCATGTAAGTATTTAATTTTAGTCATGTATTTAATTTTAAACTTATGAACATTCATTAACAATTAATACTTGTACGTAGTTATCCGCTCGTCCACCACAGCAAGAACAGCCACCACAGCAAGAGCGAGAATCGCCGTACGACCCCTGCGTTTCGTCACCCATGATTCCGGATCCGCCGTACGCTTTTTCCCCCTCCCATATGCCGACGGTAAGTATCATCAATCGGTTAATGTTTAACTTATTTTTTTCTATGATATCGGAGAGATATTTATTTATTTCGTTATGCAGGGAGTGTCAGGTATGACAGGTGTGGGTGGCCCAGACATGACAGGGACATTCGGTATGGTTGGCCCAGACATGCCAGGGTCGTTCGGTATAGGGGTGTACGACAGTCCCCAGTTCGTTACTCCTAGACCGCCGCCCCCCCCCCAGCATGACTCCGAGACCACCTATGCAGGAAAACCTTGGGAGGGGGGCACGTGTACGACATCCTTCCCACCTGCAAGTCTCTCCATACACCGCCTATCCTGATTCTACCCCCCAAGCCGCCCGACCAAAAAGGCGAAAGGTAAGCGGCCTTCCGAGACTGCGGGTTCACAGAAGGTATCTACGGTGGTGGAGGGCATGTATCGGGATGGCACGTTGCCTGCTCAGGTGAGACTTACAGTTCTACCAATCCGGCCTGTAGATCGTACCTTTTGGGATAAACTTTTGGGCTTAGAAGATAGTGGAGATTTTGAGACGGGGGTACGTATTTAGTTATATAACTTTATTAATAATAATTTGTAACTCATGCTTAACATGTAATTGTTTATTAATAGCACCTCGAGGTATGGGTCCAACTTCATATGGAGTCACGCTCGTCGCTGGTTACTTGGACCATGGTGCTCCCAGACTTCATGTATTACATCGATGTGCTTAAGGATCTTTCATACATGACTGGGCAGTGCAGTGGTGCACAAGCAAGTGTTGGTTTTCCAGCGTGAGGCACCGTGAATACAGTATGAAAAACAATTTACATGTATATTATTTAAGAAATTTCGAATTTATATAACTGACATATAATTTTTTATGTTTCAGGTGTTCATTCCAATATGTATAAGGAATAAGCATTGGGTGGTTGGGCGCTTCAATCTGGACTCCATGATTATGACCATATATGACAGTCTCATGATTCCCACCTTGGAAGAACCCCTTAAAGAAATGACGACCGAATTCACTATGAGGATGCGGTAATTGTTTACGACTTTGGGTGAACATTCGCGAGCACAAGCGTTTAGTAATTCCTTCAGTTGGGAATACGCGATGGATGTGCCACAGCAGAGGGGACCGCTTGGAGATTGTGGTCCATGGGCATGTAAATTTCTCGCTGATTTGGTGCACGGGCGACATCCATCTAGCATGCATACATCCAAAGACTGTATGCGGTGGCGGCATGAGATGGCGGATATTATATGGTCTTTCAGGGAGGATGGATCGGCCGATGTGTAGTACCTAGTGTTAAAATGTAAAAGATTATTGTACAAACTATTTTTTTATTTAGTTCGTTACTTTTACATCTACTAAACCTTATTATACATCTTTTACGAATTTAACTTACCTTAGAAACAACATTACAGAGGCAGTAATTAAATTTAAAACTCATCAAAACACACAAAATACTGAACTGTTTTATTCACGAACAAATTAGAACATCGAACAGGTACGAAACAGGTAAATTCCAGATACGAAATGGTCAAAAACACTTGCACAATCTAAGGATAAAGTGCTTTACATTGATCAATCCAATTTTGTTTCTCGTTTATCTCAGCCTGCATGACTGCGAACTCTTGGATAAACTTGTTCGCTCGTTCGTTGTCGTAACGAATACGGTCTTCCTTATCTTGTATCTCCCGCTTCAATCTTTTTATCTCTTCCCTGTCTTCGTCCATCCTTCTCAAGTACCCTTCCTTCTTGGCCAGAATTTCTTTCCACATTTGACTGAGTTCCTCGATCCTCACCTCAGCTTTTTCTACGGATTGTCTCATCCTTTCCGGCATTGTTTGTGAGGAGGGGGTTCGAAGAAAAGGCTCGGTTTCCGGCCATAAGATATTAGTTGATGAAAAATGGTGTGTGGATGGGGTGACTTATAAGTTGGAAATAAGGTGAGTATTTATAGCCAAAAAACTAGTTCAATTCAATTGCGGACCTAGATTAGGTCAAGATAAACCTGCACCTTTTCAGGCGAATCTTGCAGGTCCGCCATTGCGGACCTAGTGCACCTCCGCAATGGAGGACCTAGTGCACCTCCGCTATTGCGAACCCAGTGCAGGTCCGCAATGGAGGACCTGAACGACTATAAGTACCCCATGGTTGAGTGGTTGTAAACCATAGAAAAACAAACACAGTGTGAATCATCAGATTGATTAAACAATTTATTCTTACATGGCATCTCCGAATCTTCATGTTTGAAACTTCAGAGGTTTAACTCAATCTCTTCCAGACACTACCACCGAGTTATATGGTTCGTGTTTAAATTTTTTTTTTTTTGGTTTTGCTTGTGTTAAATGTTGTCGAAGGATAATGTTGTTCATGTTTATCAACAGTGGCTTATCCACAAATGTTTACAATGAAAGTCCACCATCAAGGGTACTTCACGGAACCACCTAGAAGACACTACTTCCGTGGTCTAGAAATCTATGTTGACATGTTAGATGTCGACGATCTTTCCATGAAACTGTTTCACCAAATCATGAAAGAGATAGGTTATGACGAACCGAAATATTATAAGTTGCATTTTAAAAGGCCGAATGGAGACTTATTGACTGGACTGCAAGCATTGGCTACTAATGAAGATGTAGCCAATATACGTCAGTATGTTGACGGCCATACCGTAATTGAAGTGTACAATGAGAGAATGGAGCTTAACACTTACGGACTCGTATCACCAGAGCATATTAGAAGTCGGTGGGGATTCTAGAAAAACCAAGCATCGTGTAGCCGTACATTGACATTTAAATGACCGTGTTTGTTTGTAATAAGCAAGTTTGAAACTATAATATGTTGCAAAACCTCATACTAACTGGGACCTTGATGGGGCTAATGGTGGAGGAGTTACGCTATCAGTGGATGACAAAGGTGGAAAGCCATCTTGGTTGCCTTTGTGATCCACTGATAATGTAAGTCTCCCTTATTTCTCGAACAAGGACAACATCAACCAAGTTCTCCACCATTAGCCTTGTCAAGGTTCAGGTTATGATGGGGTCTTGAACAAATTAGAGTAGTTGTAACTTTCATAGGGGGTCTTCAGTTTGACATGTATGTGCTCTTAAATAATATTGTGTCGAATGAGAACATGTTTATGATATGTGTAACACCCCTATTTTCGAAGGGTAACATTTCGAGTTATTATAGAAGCCGATATATCAAGGAAAAATAGGATATTTCATTTTGTACTTGAATCTTGGATTTTTTATAGTCTTGTTAGATAAAGGATTCAATTACGAGTCCAACGGTTCTTTCCAGAGCGAAAACAGAGCTAAAACGAAGAAGTTATGGCCAAAACAGTGTTCGGTACGCGCTCGGCTATAGTGCCCGGCGATTGTGACACTGTCACTATAGCCTGTCACAATCGCCAGAGTCCAAAAACTCTCGGTACAATCTCAGCAATTGTGCCCGGCGATTGTGACATTGTCACTATAGCCTGGCACAATCGCCTGGAGGTATCAGGGTGTTAAAAGTCGCGATTTTCAGCCTCATTTTTCATTTCTTCATAACTCTCTCATTTCAACTCTGATTTTGGTGATTCAAGTTGCCATGGTTTCTTATTTGAGAGCTTTTCAAGGTTATATTGTTAGTTTTGGGAATATTCAAGAGTATTTGGTGGTGGATTGGAAGCAAAGGTCAAGAGTTCATCATCATCACCTCCATCTTCATGAATTTTTGGGTTTTCTAGCTTTTCATCAAAACCTAAATGGTAAGTGTATCCCTTCCATTTATAAACCTTAAAATAAGTTATAAGTGCTACGTTGATGATTATCCTAGTGTGTGGTTTATCAATTTCGGGTTTGATGGTTTTGGAGAAATCTAGGTCGAAATTGGGGTTTTGACCAAAATAGAGATTTTGATGTGTAATGTTTGGAGAATGTTTCTATAGGTTGAATGTGGTTATTTACGGTTGGAATGTATGGATATAGGTTTTTGGAGATTGGTTTGAAGAATCAAGTTTCTTCAAGGAAGCTCTAAATGGGTGAAATCTAGATTTAGCCTAAATCTAGCGAGGTGAGTTCAAGTTGATTTGTGAAAACGTTGTACATGCCAAAAATGTCTATTTTAAAGTGTTTATGTGTTTTACATGAAATTATCAAATGTTGGGTTATTCGCTAATATTTGATTATTTGAAGTATTTAACTCTACAAACTTTGTATAGCAACTACATTTGGGATTTTGGGCATTTTGATAAATGTGTCACAAAAGAATGCGTTTTGAGGTCTTATTGCATAAATAGATCTTTGGTCAAAGAAATACACTTTTAAATGTTCGTCGGGTTTTATGCATCATTTATGAAATGGAATGTTTTATAAAGTATTGCTTGCATGCTTATGTGAGGTACTTGAAGGATGTTTATAGTCCCTTTTTATGATTTTCATTCTTATCAGCAGTTAAATTTGGAAAATGCATATTTTGTGTTATGAGGCATTTGGAGAATATAAGAGTATAGATTCATTTGGAAAATGGGGGCCTCAACTAATGTTGAGTTTTGAGCTAATCTTACTTTTAGTCGTGGTGTTTGCATATCCGTTGGTTGAGTGCGTTTTATCGTATTTTTGTTCCATTTATCAATGGGTCAATGGGTTGCTAAGCCTGCGGCTTGGTATTTTTTATTTGATTGGGTCTTTGGACAATTGTCCAATTTTGGTAGCTCGACTTTGAGCCTTGGTTGCGATATTTGATGAAGGACTCAACGTAAGGACCTTTCGCGGTTTATTACGTCCGTTGATGGAACGATTAGTTTTCCACATTGAGGCATGTTTAGGCATTGGATTGGGAGAGTAGGTACTACGTGCTAAGTATTACGATATTGGATGAGGGACTCTACGTAATGACCTTTCGCGGTCGAACCTTTCGCGGTTGAACCTTTCGCGATTGAAGTTGAGTTTCTGTGGGTGTACGTTTAAAGCCATTGAGCCTGACATCCCTTGCGTGTACTTTTGTTTATATGACTAGTCTTAACAACATGAAATGGGCTTACTTTGTGGACCATCACATTTTATGGAATCGGGTCTCCCCCGTCACCGAAAGGTGTTGTTTTTGGGTATTAAGTTTTATTATCCAAGTTTTCGGTGACGTTTTGTATAATTGGGTTTTACCCTTGATTATGGGTTGAGTATTATGCCCCACCCGTGTTTTGGGTGTTTTGGGATATAAGGTCTAACCGTATCTTCATAAATGGAGAGTTCAATTTATATTTATGCCTTGAAGGAGTTTTGGGTTAAAGTTAATTTATAAATGGGCAGCCCATATTGGTACCATCATCTTTGGAGTAGTTTTGGATTGGAAAACGTCTAAATTGGTGTTCTTTGCCTAAAATGCATATTATTGGAAACGAGTCGTTTTCATATTCAAAGCATACCTTTTGAAAGATTATGATTTAAACTGCATTACCTCTTTTCAAAGATATCATTATTCATATTGGAAACTCTTGAGCTCACTAGGCGTTAAGCCTAACATTTTTATTTGTCGGCATGTGCATCAGGTATTCAAGGTTGGGAGTTGGTTCTAGCTGTCCTATGAAGAGTAGAGCCCTAGCTAGATCCGAAAGTGAGTATTCGGTGAAGTCTTCCGCTGTATGGAGATAGTGACTATGCATGGGTATTAGTAGCACCCGTCCCTTATAGTCCGTATATATAAGATGATATACGTGTTTTGTAGTTGAATCTAAATTCGTGGTTGTAGATGATCCATTTATTGATGTGTTTAGAAAATTTTAAATAAGTTGTTATTTTCAGATTTGAGGGTGTTACAAGTTGGTATCAGAGCTTAAGTTTGAGAGAATTAGGTGTTGATTTTGAATGCCTAGACTCAAACTAGAGTTCTTATAAGTGATGGTAAGTGAGGTTGCATATTAGGTGCCTTAAGATAAGATATCTTGAGATTGAGCAAGTCGCTAGAAACGGGAAACTTGTCGAGAGTCGCAAGGATAATTATGTACGGTACGTTTATAATAGCACATGGCCAGTGTTATGGTGAACCTACATGCTACATATGTGTACTTGGACTACCTTGGTATGGTGACCGTTGGGGTAGTGCGAAAGTTTCTAAGCGGGCAAGCTAAGGAATGGTTGATGTTTATAGCAATGTCACTCTGGGTGATAGTAAGTGCGAGAAATGCATTAAGTTGACCATCTTGAGTCGAAATTTTTGGATGGAATAGAACCGTAGACTTTTGGAATCGACATTATTCGAGGAGAAATTGTACGATGAACGGATGAAATTTTTGATAATTGCTTTAAGATGTTTGATCACCCGGATGACAATAGTATGATGGAAAATTGAGGAATAAGATTTCGGAATGTTGAGTGCCGACCGAAGTCATACACATAAATTTATTTCTAAAATAAGTTTGCATCAATTGTTTCCCATGTTTTCGAAGCGTAAAGTGAGTTGTACTATGACGCCTTGGTAAAGCCTTTAACACTCATCAGATTTTAAACCGTGAGCTTAAGCATGCATAAAATTGTTTTGTTGCACGTGGTTGCAATTTTTATTGAAAATCTCTTTATCCTTGTTTCGTGTCTGACACTATTTTTCCGAATATTGTAATATTCGTGTTTTAATGTTATTTGGGTTGTTTGGGAAATAACTATGGAATTTTTTACTTTGACATTGGATCTCCTCCACGTATGTTAAGGTTTTAAAGGACGAGTTGTCCCTATGTTCTTGAGTCGAAATGTTCCTTGGAATTTTAGTCGGTACGAGTCATGTTGAATTCATGAAACGTTATTTTATGACGCTTTACTGCTCACGAGTGTATTTTGAATTGCGTGAGTTTTAATTTTATTTGCGTGTAAGTTTATGAGTTTTAGTGAAGCGTAGAGTCTCATGCTGGTTTTGGTGAAAGTGTCGTTTATATTTATCAGGTGCGATAAAAGATAAAATTTTGGAATTTTGACATTTTAGTCATAACTTTGTTTCATGCTATTTGATTTTGGGAATGATGGTTTTGGCACCATATGATGTTGAGCATCGTTGTGTTTCATTGAGTTTTATGGAAGGTTTTATTGGGTCTTACGGAATTCTATTTTACGACATTTTGTGTCGTGCTCTTGAATTTTAGAGGCGTATACTTGCATTACTGTGTGCGTTAACTTATAAATTCTTGCTTAATATTTTGTCTCGTGCAAGTTTTGCATCGGTATTTTCGCAACGGTAAGAGACGTTTTGAGAGTTTTTGTTAATAGATATTATCCCATATGTTATTTTGGGAAGTTTCAATATTATGTGATTTCTCTTTGGGGTTTTATACAGGTGTCACTCGTTTTATTCTACATAGTTTTCGAATTATTTTAAATTATTGGTGTGAGTAAGCATAATAAAAGTTATGTCATTTTGTATTGGACTTTCGCTTTGAACGCATTTCAGTTATCGATTTTAATGTTATAAATTCCGCAATGCATTAAGTGAGTTAGCGGTATACATGTCATGGTAGCCACTATTTTCGGACAACATCATTTCATTGTACGACCTAAAAATTGAAAATTGGTTTAAATTTATTGTATGTTGACCAATCGCATGCATGTTTTTGTGTTGCTAAGTTTTGAGAAGCGAACTCGGCATGCGGGTCTTGTTGGGAATTTTATTCCATACTTTTATATAGTCGAATGAGAAATTTTGGGAACTCGATTACGTAACTTGTCTCTTGGGAGTTTTGTTTAAACGCCTCGCTATAAACTGTTTTGGTACGCGAAATTATTTCCCCATTTATGGTATAATTTGATGCATGTTAGGACCATGGTAGTCCATTTAAAATTTTGTTGCGCATCTTTTATTATTATCCATATTAACGTAAGCACTGAGTTTTGGAAATGGTTTTATATGCGTAGTGTTGGTGATCAATTTTGAAACCTATCGAACGAACGGTAGTGTATTTTTACCGCACGATTAATTGTTATAAAACTCATGTATTTGAAAGTTTTATAGATTTCAACTTGGCATACTTGTTGAAAAACCTTGAACTCATTAGGGCTATTGACTTAAAACCCCTATCGTGAAGGCAGTTGCAATTAAGGGACTAGAGAAGTCCTTAGGATTTGAAGCGTCGGATGATCCGACTTATAGTCAACCTTGAATTTGAGTTTCAGTTTTTGAATCGGGTCATGCGTGAATCATGGGGGTAATAGATTATGTCCCCCAGTTAATTAAGAGATGATCTCTATGCTTCAGTAAACCTTCGGGATGAGGTTTTGTGTGACTACCTACGTCTGTTGGGTTCGTATTGATGGGTTGCTTGTCTGGTTGACATCAAGTTATATGTTGACGGTGTACCATCTTAATGGACTTATGTGATCGAGGAATTTTGTGGTCCGTCTGTTAGGGATGTAAGATTTGGGAACACTAGCCCTCTGTTAAGTATCAACCTTAATGCGACAATACTTCTGGAATGAAGTATTAGGCGGGATGTCCACGTTTTGATGTCATCATTTTGGTATTAGGCGTCGACTCTTTTCTTGAGGACAATAACCGTTAGTGTGCTCAGTGCACGCCCGTTGAATTTGGAGTGTTCGCAGGTGAAGTGGTAACATTAAGATAAGTAGATATTGATACTTACAGATCGATCAGTGGTAATCCTACAATCTACGAGGCTTCGCCGATCTATCAATCGACGCTTGAATGCATTATGGGAACTGTGTAACTGTGGGGTTGAAGTAATCCGCTATTTGTGGGTATTGTGCTTATGGTAACTTGAGGGTCGGATCTACGATTGTGTTGGGTCAGACCAAGCTAGTGCTAGGAATTGTCGTCAAGGAAGGGACGATGAATCTTTTACAGTATGGATTGTTGGGGTATTATTGGTGGAAATGACTGATTAAGGTAGTAAGTTACTCTCGAGGTAATGTGAACAACATAAGGTTGGGAGACAACCGAGATTTGATGATTAAGAAAATGATTAAGCAAGGACTCAATGTTCATTCCGTCATCGGTGAGTTATATCAAACGTTGAGATTGAGTTTGCAACGGCACGTTATGAGAGACGCAGCGACAACCTCAACCGGGATGCAATCGGGTGCGTCTTTGAGGTGAGGTTTCAGGAAGGCATTCCTTTTGGATAAGAAATCAATCGATCTCTACAAATGCGATGTTGGGTGCTTGGTGGTGCCCGATTTCGAGGACGAGATCTCTTTTAAGGTTGGGAGGATTGTAACACCCCGATTTTCGAAGGGTAACATTTCGAGTTATTATAGAAGCTGATATATCAAAGAAAAATAGGATATTTGATTTTCGACTTGAATCTTGGATTTTATAGTCTTGTTAGATAAAGGATTCAATTACGAGTCCAACGGTTCTTTCCGGAGCGAAAACGGAGCTAAAACGAAGAAGTTATGGCCAAAACAGTGTTCGGTACGCGCTCGGCAATAGTGCCCGGCGATTGTGACACTGTCACTATTGCTTGTCATAATCTCCAGAGTCCAAAAACTCTCGGTACAATCTCAGAGATTGTGCCCGGCGATTGTGACATTGTCACTATAGCCTGGCACAATCGCCTGGAGGTATCAGGGTGTTAAAAGTCGCGATTTTCAGCCTCATTTTTCATTTCTTCATAACTCTCTCATTTCAACTCCGATTTTGGTGATTCAAGTTGCCATGGTTTCGTATTTTAGATCTTTTAAAGGTTATATTGTTAGTTTTGGGAAGATTCAAGAGTATTTGGTGGTGGATTGGAAGAAAAGGTCAAGAGTTCATCATCATCACCTCCATCTTCATGAATGTTTGGGTTTTCTAGGTTTTCATCAAAACCTAAATGGTAAGTGTATCCCTTCCATTTATAAACCTTAAAATAAGTTATAAGTGCTCCGTTGATAATTATCCTAGTGTGTGGTTTATCAATTTCGGGTTTGATGGTTTTGGAGAAATCTAGGTCGAAATTGGGGTTTGGACCAAAATAGAGATTTTGATGTGTAATGTTTGGAGAATGTTTCTATATGGTTGAATGTGGTTATTTACGGTTGGAATGTATGGATATAGGTTTTTCGAGATTGGTTTGAAGAATCAAGTTTCTTCAAGGAAGCTCTAAATGGGTGAAATCTAGATTTAGCCTAAATCTAGCGAGGTGAGTTCAAGTTGATTTGTGAAAACGTTGTACATGCCAAAAATGTCTATTTTAAAGTGTTTATGTGTTTTAAATGAAATTATCAAATGTTGGGTTATTCGCTAATCTTTGATTATTTGAAGTATTTAACTCTACAAACTTTGTATAGCAACTACATTTGGGATTTTGGGCATTTTGATAAATGTGTCACAAAAGAATGTGTTTTGAGGTCTTATTGCATAAATAGATCTTTGGTCAAAGAAATACACTTTTAAATGTTCGTCGGGTTTTATGCATCATTCATGAAATGGAATGTTTTATAAAGTATTGCTTGCATGCTTTGTCAGGATCTTAATTCTTAACAAGAACACACACTCAGAAAACAATATTAAAGAAGCTGCGGAATAGCACTTTAATATTCTGAGAAACAATGCAACAGTAAATCAATGATCACAACTTGTAAACTTGTATTGAATGATTGAAGTTACAAGATTAAACACACAACCTCAATATTGATGAACAGACTCACCAATACGAATTCTACTTCTCTAGAATCAGGGTTCTAACCTTGAGGTTGATTCTCTCTTAAAAAGTTAATAACTCAGAATAATTGTTCTATCTAAAAAGAAAACAAACTATTCTATACATATACTGAAGATAAAAGATAATTACAAAATAATAAAAGATATTCAGTATAATCTTCCATCTTTATCTCTAACTTCCATGAATATCCTCATTCCATCCAGCTGTCATACTTCCATGCGAAGTCCTCATCATATAAGCAGTATTAAGCTTTGAATCTGCCAACAGAGATCTAGCAGCCTCAATCAGTGTCCTATTCCTTCTCTCAGCAACACCATTTTGTTGTGGAGTCCTAGGAGCACTGTATTGCCTCTCAATTCCTTTTTCCTCACAAAAGGTGTTTAGGTCATGATTTTTAAATTCAGTATCATTGTCTGGCCTAATGATTTTTACTTTTTGATTAGTTTGGTTTTCAATTCTTAGAATAAAGGATTTGATCAGTCCACTTGTCTCATCCTTAGTCCTTAGAAAATATACCCAAGTAAATCTAGAGTAATCATCAACAATAACTAGGCAGTATGATTTCTTCCCTATGCTCATAACATTTGTAGGGCCAAACAGATCCATATGCAATAAATGAAGAGAAGAAGAAATAGTGTTCACCTCTTTGGACTTATGAGAAGTTTTGTGTTGTTTGCCTTTAAGACAAGCAACACAATAATCATCACATGAATAGACTTTAGAAGGCAAACCTCTTACAAGGTTGTTTTTAACAAGTTTATTTATTGTTTTAAAATTCATGTGACACATCCTTCTGTGCCAAAGTGATGATTCATCCAGAGAAGCTTTTGAAACAAGACAATTTATGGATGAATCAGATGAAACACTTTCCATATCTAAATAGTATACATTGTCCTTTCTAGGGGTTCTTAGTAGTATCATCTTTTCATCAACTACCTTGAATCCAGGAGCAAGGATAATACATTCAGACTCTGTAAATAATATACTATGTTGCTTGTCACAAACCTGTGATACACTTAACAGGTTGTACCTTAATTGTTCAACATAGAATACATCCTCAAAGGTCATTTTACCTTTGGTCACATCACCTTTACCACTGATTTTACCTCCATCTGGAGTATTCCCAAAAGCAACATGCCCACCATCAATCTTCTTGAAGTTCTTGAGGCAAGACATGTTCCCTGTCATGTGCCTAGAGCAACCACTATCAACATGCCAGATGCTCTTCCCTTTGAGCTGTTGGTTGCCCTTCACATTAGATTAGACAATTAGTATTGATTGGGGACCCAAGCCAAAGTGGTCTTGGGTCTCCCTTTCTCATCAAAATACTTGCATTCCTTTTTAATGAGGTTTTTAAAATCAGAACACTTGTTATTGGAGTACTTTGTCAAGATTATTGGTCTAGCAGCACTAATACTAGAAGCAGTACTATCTTTAGAGGTACTAACAGAATTAGCAGCACTAACAGGTTTGGCAGTATTAACCTTGTTGGCAGCACTAACAGAGTTAGCAGTAGTAACATTTGCAGAAGTACTAACAATGTCAGCAGCACTAACATTGCTAGCAGCAGTATTGTTTCTAGCAGTACTATCACTGTCAACAGCACTATTTGCAGTAGCAGCACTAACAGTTTTAGTACTTTTAGGAATCCACATCTTGACACTGTCTTCCATATTTTGTTTCTTCATGTGGCTTTTAGATTTAACAGTTTTCTTGGCCACGTGGTTCTTTTCTTTCTTCCTATAACCAAAGGGTTTTTGAATAGGTCTCTGAAAATTCATCCTTTGGTTCATGGGATTGAAATAGTAATATTTGGCAATGTGATTAAGCTTTCCACAAATAAAACAGGGTTTTGGTCTATTGATTTTACTCAGATCAACCCCTTGTTTTTATGCCCATTGATTATTCCAGTTCCTTTGATTACCCCTCTTTTTATCATGTTTTTGGGGCTCAGATTTATTGCAAGCACACTGTTTGCAAGGGACAGGGTTCACAACAGTGGTCTGCTTATAGTGAATCTCCTTGTTCTTACCCTCAGTCTTCTCTACCTTATTTGACTTGAACCAATGCTTTCCACATCCTTCATTGGTAATTATGTGGTTTTCTATAGGAATCTCACCACTCACAGTGCTGTCCTTACTTTTGACAGTTTCTTTCTCAGTTTTATCCTTAACAACTACTTCATCTAAGGGATCAATCTCAGTGGCTCCCTCAGGCAGGTCCTTCCTAACCTTTGAATCTAACAAGTCTGAACTAGGAGGGATGTAGTTGTTGTTGTAGGGTGGTGGTGTGGTATTGTACCCTATTCCTCTTCTCAGTTTATCATGAATCTGAGTTTGTAGTAAAGAATCCATTGCTTTAGAAGCATTGGAAAACTTTTCTATATCTAGCTTGACTTTAGCTAGCTCTCCTCTTAACTTTTCACTCTCCTCTTTGGATTTGGTCAGTTGAAGTTCTAGGTCATTCTTCTCCCACTTCCAGTAGTTTGTGTCATAGGAATGTTGAAGCTCATTGGCTTGAAAACTCTTAATCTGCTCTTCAAACCTCTCAACAATCCTAACATAGTCTTTTATGTCCTTTTCTAATCTCTTCAGGTCATCACTCATTTTCTGGTTGTGATCCATGTACCTTTTAACAGTGTTAATGCAATTTTGAGTACAAAGATTAGAAGTTACCTCTGTTGGGAGATCAGACACCTTTGCCATTAAAGCTTGGTTTTGGACAGCCTCTTCTGCTTGATCACTCCAATCAAACCCCATACCTTGTTGAGAGACTAGGGCTTGAGCAGAGTTTCTGTTATTATTGAAGCTTCCAGATTGTGCTTGTT
The DNA here is from genome assembly GCA_954870635.1 of Arctium minus. NCBI lineage: Eukaryota > Viridiplantae > Streptophyta > Magnoliopsida > Asterales > Asteraceae > Arctium > Arctium minus. Next base: position 53,367,352 of record OX941084.1, read on the forward strand.
GATGGTTGTTGTTGTGAGACACTCCACTTCTGCATTCCCTAGCAAAGTGTCCCTTTTGATGGCATTTATAGCATTCCACCTTAGACTTGTCAAAACCTGCTCCATCTTCTCTTTTTTGGGAGAAGTTGTTCCTCCCAATCCTCTTGATGAATTTCTTAACTCTCATAGAGAGCATGGCCATCTGCTATTTAATGTCCATCTTTTCAAGGTCATCTGGATGGAGTTGTTCCAAGTCATCATTAATTAGAGAAGAGTTTCCATGACTGGACAGAAAAGCTTCAAACACAGTTTCAGTGCCTTTCTCTTGATTTGCTCCAGTAGCAGCACTAACTGATTCAGGATTGGAGGTAGAATCACTTGATGCTGATAGGAGTGCAGCATTGTGAATATATCCAGAAGGCTTCTTTTTAGCCTCTACCTCATATTCAAAAACTCTTAGATCATTGTATAGATCATCAAGTTCCTTTTCTTCCAGTTGATCATTCTGTCTGAAAGAGACAGTATACATGGTCCATTCATCACCCAGGGACCTTAGGAACTTCCTGTTTAGATCATCTTGATCAATTTGTACTCCCACGGTAGCTAGTTCACCAATTAGCTTGTTGAACCTGTCAAAAGTTTGAGTCATGGACTCATTCTTGGTTGACATAAAGTTCTCATACTGTTGCTTCAGTATGGCCTTCTGATTTCTCTTGGTACTTTTGGTACCAGAGAATCTCTTCTCTAGAGCATTCCAGAGCATCTGTGCATCAGTGCAATTGCAGAACTGATGTTGATATTCATTGGGAATAGCCAAGAGCAAAGTGCTCAAGGCTTTCATCTCTATCTGTCTATTCTTTCTCTCTGCATCAGTTTTTGGTGGTGTCCTCTTTTCATCTGCACCAATCTTTCCTGCTTCAGAAGGGCCATTCTCAATGATGTCCCACATAGAATAGTCAGTGAGGAGTATGTACTGCTCGATTCTGATCTTCCACATGTCGAATTCATTGGGTCTGAGCATTGGAACCTTTGAGACCAAGGTACTGTTTGATTCAGCAATGTTTTCCATGATGAATAAGATTTCTGAGAATACAGGCTCTGATACCACTTGTCAGGATCTTAATTCTTAACAAGAACACACGCTCAGAAAACAATATTAAAGAAGCTGCGGAATAGCACTTTAATATTCTGAGAAACAATGCAACAGTAAATCAATGATCACAACTTGTAAACTTGTATTGAATGATTGAAGTTACAAGATTAAACACACAACCTCAATATTGATGAACAGACTCACCAATACGAATTCTACTTCTCTAGAATCAGGGTTCTAACCTTGAGGTTGATTCTCTCTTAAAAAGCTAATAACTCAGAATAATTGTTCTATCTAAAAAGAAAACAAACTATTCTATACATATACTAAAGATAAAAGATAATTACAAAAAAATAAAAGATCTTCAGTATAATCTTCCATCTTTATCTCTAACTTCCAGAAATATACTCATTCCATCCAGCTGTCATCCTTCCATGCGAAGTCCTCATCATATAAGCAGTATTAATCTTTAGCAGCATTAATACTCTGAGCAGTATTAACTCCAGCAGTACTAACTATGCTCAGCAGTATTAATCTCTTTAAGCAGTACTAACTTTGAACTAGCAGTACTAATCTTGTTCAGCAGTATTAATCTTTTCAACTGGTAGCATTAATCACAGAAGTAGCAACCAGAAGTAGTAACCATGTTATTCTAGCAGCATTAACTTTACTTAGCATTTCTTCAGTTCCCAACATGCTTATGTGAGGTACTTGAAGGATGTTTATAGCCCCTTTTTATGATTTTCATTCTTATCAGCAGTTAAATTTAGAAAATGAATATTTTGTGTTATGAGGCATTTGGAGAATATAAGAGTATAGATTCATTTGGAAAATGGGGGCCTCAACTAATGTTGAGTTTTGAGCTAATCTTACTTTTAGTCGTGGTGTTTGCATATCCGTTGGTCGAGTGTGTTTTATCGTATTTTTGTTCCATTTATCAATGGGTCAATGGGTTGCTAAGCCTGCAGCTTGGTATTTTTTATTTGATTGGGTCTTTGGACAATTGTCCAATTTTGGTAGCTCGACTTCGAGCCTTGGTTGCGATATTTGATGAAGGACTCAACGTAAGGACCTTTCGCGGTTTATTACGTCCGTTGATGGAACGATTAGTTTTCCACATTGAGGCATGTTTAGGCATTGGATTGGGAGAGTATGTCCTACGTGCTAAGTATTACGATATTGGATGAGGGACTCTACGTAATGACCTTTCGCGGTCGAACCTTTCGCAGTTGAAGTTGAGTTTCCGTGGGTGTACGTTTAAAGCCACTGAGTCTGACATCCCTTGCGTGTACTTTGTTTATATGACTAGTCTTAACAACATAAAATGGGCTTACTTTGTGGACCATCACATTTTATGGAATCGGGTCTCCCCCGTCACCGAAAGGTGTTGTTTTTGGGTATTGAGTTTTATTATCCAAGTTTTCGGTGACGTTTTGTATAATTGGGTTTTACCCTTGATTATGGATTGAGTATTATGCCCCACCCGTGTTTTGGGTGTTTTGGGATATAAGGTCTAACCGTATCTTCATAAATGGAGAGTTCAATTTATATTTATGCCTTGAGGAAGTTTTGGGTTAAAGTTATTTTATAAATGGGCAGCCCATATTGGTACCATCATCTTTGGAGTAGTTTTGGATTGGAAAACGTCTAAATTGGTGTTCTTTCCCTAAAATGTATATTATTGGAAACGAGTCGTTTTCATATTCAAAGCATACCTTTTGAAAGATTATGATTTAAACTGCATTACCTCTTTTCAAAGATATCATTATTCATATTGGAAACTCTTGAGCTCACTAGGCGTTAAGCCTAACATTTTTATTTGTCGGCATGTGCATCAGGTATTCAAGGCTGGGAGTTGGTTCTAGCTGTCCTATGAAGAGTAGAGCCCTAGCTAGATCCGAAAGTGAGCATTTGGTGAAGTCTTCCGCTGTATGGAGATAGTGACTATGCATGGGTATTAGTAGCACCCGTCCCTTATAGTCCGTATATATAAGATAATATACGTGTTTTGTAGTTGAATCTAAATTCGTGGTTGTAGATGATCCATTTATTGATGTGTTTAGAAAATTTTAAATAAGTTGCTATTTTCAGATTTGAGGGTGTTACAATATGCTCTAAAATAATATTGTCTCTGATACTTGTTTTCTAGCAGTATAAAATATAAACTGTTCAAAACAATAAATATATTAGACAGATAGGTAAGCATTTTCAGGCGAATCTTTCAGTCGAATATTACAGGCGAATCTTGCATATCCGCAATTGCGGACCTAGTGCACCTCCGCAATGGCGTACCCAGTGCAGGTCCGCAATGGAGTACCTGAACGACTATAAGTACCCCATGGTTTTGTTGTTGTAAACCATAGAAAAACAAACACATTGTCAATCACCAGAGTAATTGAACAATTTCTTCTTACATGGCTGGAACTTCCCGTTCGCATCAACCATTGATGGATGGAAGTTCAAGGATAGGTTGGAAACCACCCCAAATGGAGGAGGAGTGGAGTAACTTTGTAAGAACTCCAGCTGATTATGCAATAACGGAGGAGGAGGAAGAGGAATTTAACGACGCATATGACTGGTATGTAGAGACACATGGATACGAAGGGCCCCCCTCTCGTAACCATACACCTTCTCAAATGATGTCGGCGGGGACGAGGGAATCCATACGGCAAGCAGAGGTGGAGATTTCCAAGCTCAAAGACCTATGGCGGAAGAACAAGGCCGAGCAGATAGAGTTAGATACTGTCGTCGAGAGAAAGAAGCAGACGGTGACGGTGTTGCAGAGAGAGATCAAGGAAGACCAGAAAAAAATAAAGAATATCAAAGAAACCTATCCCCGCATAGAGGACATGATCAATGAAAAGGCTGATTTGATCATTAGATGTAAATCTCTCTACCCAAAGGGATACTAGTTTACCTTTTGGTTCTATGTTTCGAACTTTGTTTAAATTAACCTTGTCATGTAGTAGTCAATAGACTTCCGTTGCTCGGTTCTATCCTTGGCTTAAGTAATAAAGTGTAGCATTTTGTTTACTATCATGATACACGAACATTATTCATTATAATCAATACGTTCATTACATACATTGTTACTCGTTCAGATCAACATTTAAATCAAAAGTTTGATGTCTATAGGTGCCTCCATAATCGTCGGTAGACATTGGTTGAGTAGTGCGGCTACCAGATGCTCTTTGGCTTCCACGATTCACTGGTGCAGGCGCCTGACATTGAGTCCGAGTATGTCCGATTTCTTCACATCGAGTACATCTCCTCGGTGTGGGATCCTCACCACGAGATGGGATACGATCGTGGTTACTCGGTCTTCCGGCGTGTCTCTTATAGATCGGCGGCTTAACGGTCATAAGCGGAGTGTCTGGAACAACCCATGTATCAGGATGCCCAGGTGGATGTATGACCTCTGAGTATATGGCTAAAAAATTATCCACTTTGAAGTAAGGCGATACCAGGTGGATGACATATGTACACCGTTCATGCCTGACAACGGCGATTGCATGACTGCAAGGTAAACCTTGAGATCTGCCATTTCCTACAAGAGCAACTATAACGATGGTAATTCACTTTCGCGTCCCTACGAGAATCTTGAACTTCATATAGGCCATAACCTATTTCATGGACAATAAACCTTTCCGACTTCACCTGTCGCCTTCTAACAATTATTTCTATTTTTGGGAGGAGAGCATTTACCCATCTTGCTGCAGAAAAACGAAAGATTAAAATATTGTAGAAAATATGTTGTGAATTTTTGTGACAAACCAAAATAACAGTGGATAAGTGTGACTATGAAAACCTGCTTTGTTCTGACGAATTGAATACCAGTCTTGTTGAAATTCTCGGAAGTAATCCATAAGGGACACGATAGGAAGTTTCCGAGCAAAACGAGACTGTGCATTGACTGACTCGGCGCTGTTTGAAGTCATTATGTTGTAACGCATTCCATGGAAATAGGCCCGTGACCATTTCTCCTTGCCAACCGCGTCCATAAGTGGCGCTCCAACAGGTATAACGCGTCGTAGAACTTCCATTTTACGTTCAAAATCCTCCTCCGTGTACGCTTTACACGTTTTCCAAAACATACCCTTCCTAAACTTGGCCCTACTGTCCCTGCTTTTTACGTTCATCAGCAAATGGCGACAACACAAACCATGATGGGCATTTGGGTACACCGTGTTGATAGCTTGGCTTATGGATAAAGCCCTGTTGGATATGAACACCAACCCTTACGGTTCTTGGATACATTCCTTCAACATCGTCAAAAACCAAGTCCATGCCTCCCCACTCTCAGACCTACCCACTTCGAAAGCGACCGACACAATTTGGTTATTGGCGTTCATAGCAACGGCTAAGAACATTGTGCCCAAGTAAGGACCCTTCAAATGAGCGTCGTCTATTATAAGGACACGACGCAAGTGTCCCAAAAACGACCGAATCTACATAAATTACATGGTTTAACCGTTAGAAAATTAAAGACAATATCTATTAATGCAAAAAATATACTGGCCGAGGCAAAACATAACCAAAATACGTATCGAACAACCAAGGGCAGCAAAACAGATCTCAAAACGTCCTGTACTATCTGTATTTATTCGGGTGAAAGTACCAGGATTATTAAGCTCCAAGTTATACAAGAACGCAGGGAGTCGGCTAAAAGATTCCTGGGGGGTACCCCGCACAATGGTTAGCGCATAAGCCTTCGCACGCCAAGCTTGCCAATACGAGATATTTAGGTGCATGTCTACCTTCATGTCGTTCACAATGTCTTTTCCACGTATTCTCCGACTTTCATCACGCACTTTAGGCAAAATTATGTGTCCCAATACTCTGCTATTGACGTTACGGTGGTTGGGATTCATCTGGGTCCTTGAACAAGTGTGTACGTCGTTCATAATTCGTACGTGGAACATAGTGGTATTCTGTATGCACACAACATAAATACGCCAATTACAGTTAGGCTGCACATATCTCACATCGTATCGGGATTTTGAAGATCTTTCAACTCTAAACTGGAAACCCTCTTCAAGGGGCATTTTGTCTTTCGTTTGAAAAGCATCCCCTACATTCACTCTTCTACTACGAGTATAATGTACGGGTGCTTCGTTTGGTGTGATGACGGGCTCTCGGTTATCTGGAAGGGAGGGGGCATACCAAAGAAATCATTTATCCCATCATATGATTTAACAGGACTAGGTTCAGACGTTTCTTCTTCTTCTTCTTCCGTATGAACATCAGAAAGACCTAGGTCATAAACATGAGATTCATCGGGGTCTTGATCAAATTCTTAATCGGCTTTGTCTTCCTTATCGGCTCGTTCGTCTACCAGTTCTTCTTCTGTCTCAGGAACAACATCGGGGTTATAGTCACTCATACCATAACCATGTTCATGAAGAAAAGTGGAATCAAACTGAGGCCTGTAAGATGTTTGACTCTGCTCAGGGAACTGAGGCATGTAAGATGTTTGATTCTGCTCGGGGAACTGAGGCATGTAAGATGTTTGATTCTGCTCGGCATACACATCAGGAGATCCTCCGGTGTTCGAACCACCACCAACGTTGTTGTCGCCCGCCATCGTGTAATCGTCGTAAACGTAAAGTGTTGGCGGAGTTGTAAAAAACATAGCATTTTGCAAGAAACACGAAAAATCGGCATTGTCTCTTAGCTGAATCATTTGTCCAGAATATATGTAAATAATTTTGGTGGTACCAACAATGGTGTCCATACCACATTTCTCACGAAGATAACTAACCAACCTTTGATGCGTGATAGTTGTCGGAACCATGATGCGAACCATCGGTCGATCAGTATAATAATCCCACCCTTGATCATTTTGTTGAAAGTAACCTTCACCCAAAATACATAACTTTACTTTTTCAGAAACAGAACTCATCTTCAAGTTTTCAGGTGTTTTTGAAATATTTTCTCAGAAAGCAAGACTGCTTACCTTCCGTTTTCAGGCTTGCTATTTTTGGGGAAAACTTCACGATTTCAAATTTGTTCAAAATGCTTCAATGCATTCAACCACTAAACTGTATATCTGACAATTATATAGGACCAAAATAATGCAGCTCCGCAACGAAAACGTACGTCAAAAAACAAACAAATCAACAAAAATATGGTAAATGGCGGACCTGCAGTCAGATGGAGGAGTTGTCGTCACATCAGAGCGTGCCACGTGTCTGTATGGCGGACCTGGGTCGGGTGGCGGACCTACCGACCCGACCCGTTGCGGATCTGGCTTGGACCGCCAATTTTTTTTTGTCTTTTTCTGCATGGTTGCGGACCTAGGTCTATTTTGGTCAATCTGGGAGAGAAATGGCTAGGAGATGCAATTGGCCGAGTAATGTGGCTATTTGAGCCAATTTCCCTTAAATATGTCTTTTGAACCACACAAGGATTAAAAGTTACATTTAATGCAAGACCAAAAATGTGAAATGAAAATAGATGAGTTACATCGTTCATTGCCAAGATGTTAAGTGTTGATAACGATGTATATTGTGATAAACGTTTGTTGGCCAACACACATATCTAAGCGACTTATTATTATTACAGTATATATGGTAGAATAGTTGCTTGAGTATAGTTTATTTTGTCCGTCTCATGAAATTGCAGTGTATATATATAGGGTCGGGTTTACGGGAAATCCTCAAAAAACGAAAAATTGAGGAACACTCTGGTAGTCCTTCATCTGGACGGTATGCACTTGTGCATACAAGTAATTTATAATATGCACACGTGCATATACACAAGTGCATAATGCACACGTGCATAAAAATCAAAAAACAACTTAATTATTTGTATGTACAATTACATAACGTCCAGATCAAGGGCTACCAGGGTGTTCCTCGGTTTTCTATTTTTTGAGGTTTTCCCTTGAACCTCCCACTATATATATATAGGTGGTTTCATTTGCAAACCATATTAATTCTGCAAACTTTGCAAACCCATCTCCACCATTGATTTTATTGATCAACGGTTGAAAATGAATATGAGTTATTTATGTTCAGAAAAAAAAATTAATACACCTACCTAAATTAGAGTTAAAAAGGGTAAAATAGTCAAAGATATTTTTGAATATTTATTATCATTTTTTAGTTTATTTTTTTATTTTCGATAACAATTAATGGTATGTAATATTTTTTGTAACAATTTAAATATTTATTTTTTATTCATATTTTTCCAGATTTTTTTCCTTCCATTTTTCATGTTTCATATTAGTGTTTCATGATTTCATGGTTTCATAAATGAAAGAACTTGTAATTTCATTATTATGATTTCATGTTTCATACTTGTGTTTCAAAATTTAATGTTTCATAATCGTGTTTCATGATTTCATGGTTTGATAAATGAAAGAACTTGTTGATTTCATTGTCATAATTTCATATTTCATTAATGTTTCCCAAATAAAACAGGTGAAACAGATTTCTATGATAAAACTACGATGCATATGCGATGAACCAAGCAAGAACCCATGTGTGTCAATGCATATGTGATGAATCCATGATAATCACTCAAAATTTTTACTCTATCAACTTACCTATAAAAAAATTGCTTTGAATTTTGAAAAAACAAAAACAAAAATTGATTTCCATATAAGAACAGTTGCGATTTGGTATATATCCGAAAATTAACAAAAAAAAACAAAATTACCATAATTTTTTTAAAAGGCTAATATTATATACCAGGAACAAAGTACAATAGTACAACAAGGATACAAAAAAAGAGCCACCACTTAAACTCCACTACAATATGGTTTGCCAAAGGTAAACCACCAGGACCAAGCTCCCCCCCCCCCCCTCCCCTAAACAAGTTGTATCCCTTATCAACGGCGACGCCTATTCTAACCAATAGCTAACGATTTACAACAGATACCATACCCACCCATACCCACGAAACAACCCCAACAACTGGAACGCTAAACCGGTTGTCGACCTTGCGGTCAAGCCCCGACTCACCTTTCGGCCGACCCTCGAACATGTTATCACCGATCTTCATCAAAGCGCAGCTGCTAGTTGATTAGAACACCTCAGTTGGATTAGATAACCACTCCACCCAACCGATCTTCCAACCTTTCGCCTTGATTGTGATCCATTCGTAGGACCGTCGTTGCATTTCGAAAAAATGATCCACCAATTTGCTTTTTTCATTTTTATAAACCAATTGATTGCGGTGAGACCATATCAAATAAAGTACGCTCCAAATTGTTTCCTACCATAACTTAGGTTGCGAGGACGAACCTGACGTGGAAAAGTTCACTTCTAATAGATCTTGCAACGAATTGATGTTTTCTTCCTCATGATTCCACCATCGAAAGACCTTTTGCCAAATCGGTTTGACCTCCCTACATTTGATAAGTGTATGGTCTAACGACTCCGTCTCTAACCCGCATCTCGGACAAAGCATTGATTCTAGAACACTCCCATTTTATCGAGAGTTAGTCGGCATGGCAATCTCCCTTGTTTGGCTTTCCAAAGGAAGATACAAACCTTATTTGGGGCTACCTTGGACCAAGTAGTTTCCTCGTAGTTGACCCCTAGACCCACCACTCTTTCTTCTATCAACTCCTTCAACCCTTGAACCAAAAATTCCCCATCCCCTCCCTCTACCCATTTTACTTTGTCTCTAATTTCGTTCTTTGGTTCCCACCCATGGATTACCTCCTTTAGCCTCTCTAATTCACCCCCTCTCTCTACCCCTCGGTTCTCTCCTCCAACTCCATTTCCAAATCCATCTACCATCAACCCACTCCCCCTTTTCGGTTGTCGACCCTTCTTTATTTGTTTTAAGAAGGAAAAGTCTCTTAAATCTCTCTCCCAACTTCTCATTCCCTATCCATCTATGCACCCAAAAGCACGTTTCGTCACCCCTTCCCACATCTATCCCAAACGACGAGGCAAAATTGATACCTATCTTCTCTAGATCTTGTCCTACTTTGATTATATTACACCATACCGACCGACCACCTCTCCCACCATTGCTCCTCTCCCTTTTTAAACCCCCTCCCTCCCATAAATACTCTTTATTACCTTTACCCATAAAGCCTCCTTCTCCACTCCGAACCTCCACCACCATTTTCCCAAAAGACCCCAATTACACGATTGAAGGCTTCCTACATCTAGACCTCCTCTCTTAAAGCTTTTCACCACCCGATCCCATTTCACCCAAGCTATCCCTCTCTTTACTTCCGGACCCTTTCCCCCACCCCAAAAGAAATGAGCTCTCATCCTCTCTATCTCACTAATAACACCTATCGGGGCTATAAAAAGAGAGAAAAAAATGTAAAGCGATACTACCCAATACTGACTTAACCAACGTAAGTCTACCGCCATATGAGATCAATTTTAGTTTCCAATTTGCCAACTTATTTTGTACTTTTTTCATTGCGTCCTTCGAACTATCGATTTTGCTCATGTTACACCCTACCGGAAGACCGAGGTAAGTGAATGATAATTCTCTATATCTGCATCCCAAACCTCTTGACCAATCTTGAATCTCCTCTCGGCCTACACCCAAACCAATAAGTTTACACTTTCCGATATTTATCTTTAACCCCAAAACCTCGTGAAAGCGTTCAAGAATCTTCATAAGATTTCTAAGGTTCTTTACTTCCCACTTACCAAAGAATATGACATCATCGGCGTATTGTAGATGTTACACCTCTATTTTCTCTTTACTAATCTTCACCCCTTCAAACACGCCATTTTCTTTCGCTTCCAACAACATCACATTTAGACCTTCGGTGACCACTAAGAATAGAAACGGAGCTAGTGGATCGCCTTGTCTAAGCCCATTTTCCATTTTAAACTCTTTTGTAGGAGACCCGTTTACCAATACCGACACCGTTGCAGATTCCAAACACAACTTGATCGGATTACACCATTTTTTGCCGAATCCCATCAAGGTCATAGTTCTAAGAAGGAACGACCACTACACATTGTCATATGCCTTTTCGAAGTCCACTTTGAAGATTAGTCCCGTATTCTTTGTCTTTCTAATGAACTCTACCACTTCATTTGCCACCAATACCCCATCTAAAATGTATCTACCTTTTATAAAAGCCGCTTGTGATTCCCCAACTATCTTGCCCATAATCCTTTTCATCCTTTCCGCCAACACTTTTGCAAGAACTTTATAAAACGCCTCGATTAAGCTAATCGGCCTATAATAGTTTAGCCCCGTCGGATTGTTGATTTTTGGGATGAGAGTGATGAATGAGGCGTTACACCCTCCACTTATCTATTCTTCCTCCCAAAACCTATCTAGATTCCTTAGGAGATCTAACTTTATAATATTCCAGAACTTTTGGATGAAGGTGAGATAAATTCCATACGACCCTGGAGATTTGTTACTTCCACACGCTTTAATCGCTTCCCAAACTTCTCCTTCCCTAAAAGGTTGTTCTAGCCTCTCCGCTTCCTCCCTCGACATCTTTTTTATTTTATTGCTTTAAAGTTTCGGACCTTTCCCTTTCCTCGAAGAAATTTTCCTTTTGAAGAATTCCCACAAAATTCCTTTACTTCTTTTGGATCTTCCGACCACTCCCCTTGTATGCTCATTCCACGAATGCCATTTTTACGTTCCCTCTTTTTTTTTTGTACGGCAACTTGGGCTATGCCCACACACACACGCACCCGCGGTATCCAGGCATCCAATTGGACAGCACCGACTAATCCGCGGCGACCCGGCCCAGCCCAAATCGACTGGACCCGCCCAGGTAAGACTAAGCCCAGTCAAGACCGAACCCGTATACCCATAGACTGGTATGCCCGTAAACCTGGACCCGGACCGACCCGAAGGCCGACCCAAGGTCTGGGTATCGCCGAAGTGCATTCCCCAGGATTCGAACCCTGGTAGATAGGCATACCATGCACTATCCCCCCAGGGCCTTACCACTAGGCTAGCACCTCTTTGATCCCTCTTTCTTATTGTCGCATGAAAAAATTTCGAGTCTTCATCTCCCTCTTCCAACCATTTTATCTTTGCCTTTTGATTATCAATTTTTATTTTCTTTTTGTTTTCCGCCTCTAGCCACTTTCTCCTTGCTTCAACCCATTTCTCCCTATCCTTTTCATTCCAAAATCTCACCCCGACTTCACTTTCCAACTTCAATGTCTTCACTTTATTTTCTTCCAACTCCTTGTTTAGATTCTTGAACTTTTCCGCGCTTCTCTTTTTTAACAGATTTTTGACATTTTTTTTAATTTGTCTCAAAAAATACAATCACTTTTGTTTGAGTTGACCTCCTTGCACCATTCCCTTCTAATCTCCTCCTCCACCTCTTCCCTGCAAAGCCAAGTGTCGAAGATTTTGAAAGGCTTCGGACCATAATCAAGATTTGCATCTCTTAACATAATCGGGCAATGATCCGACCATTTTCTTTCCAAGGCCTTGACCCCCAAATTCCTCCATACCTCGCAAAACTCGAAACACACAAGAAACCTATCCAACTTACTATATTTTGACCCATCGTCACTAAACCGCGTAAATTTTTGGACTTCCATCGCTATTTCCACCAATCGGCTTCTTCTAATGAAATCATTAAATTCCTCCAACCCTTTTTCGTTTGTGACCGAATTTAGCCTCTCGTGATTCCCCCGAACTTCGTTAAAGTCACCGAACACACACCATTTTACCTCCTCATTGTTGCAAAGGCTTTCTAGTTTCTTCCAAACCTCGATTTTTTCCTTAAACTCCCTTGGACCGTACACGTTAATAAACCCATACAAACCGTCTAACCCTCTCCACTTACCAATTGCCCCTATTAGGTTCCTTTCGATGATGATGAATTCACAAGAAAAAACTTTCCTATCCCTAATTAAAAAAGACCCCCTGGGTTGCCTACGGCTTCCGACTGAATGAAATCACCGTCATCAACTGTAACACCACTAAAATTCGAAAATAGAAGACAAATTTGAAACTTCCAAAAACTCTTAAATACATAGCATTGAAATATCAAATATCTAAAGATACAAGGAAGAATCACTACAACAACGTATCAGAGTTCTAACGGAACTATCTATTCCCACAAATGGGGACAAAATTAGTCGGGTGTTACTATAACCACCAAAGTTGCTATCTTCACCAAACCGGATGACGTCACTAAAGCTATCCTACCAGAACTTCTACCAAGCTCCACTCGTCACTCAGATCCATCTAAGACCTGATATACATGTCGGAAAGAAAAAGTGTAAGGCTTAACGCCTGGTGAGTTAGAGCAGTTTTCATCATACAACCATAAAATATTTAAAACGAACATTTTACTCTGAATAAGGCCATTTCAAAAACACTGATTATAAAAAGGCTTTATTTGCAAATCAAGTTACTTCTAATTTCTGAACACCCATTTTAAATAATTATTCAACATCCAAATTTCCCCAAAACGCACCCACACGGTAACTCACCCAATTACTATTTGTGTAATTAAAAGGTACGTTTCAACACCGAAGGTATGGGTAAGGGAATACCCAAAATAACACCTTTCGGTGATGGAGGAGACCCGATTCCATCGAATGTGGCGGGAATACAAAGTTAAGCCACTTATCAATGTTCTTGAGTTTCACATTAGAGTCATGGATCCCCGTATACGACTCCCAACCGAGCTACCACCGCAAGATACCCAAATGACCCTAGTGTCTACTCGACCTCTAGATTAGTGTCACCACAAAAGCCACAAGTCCCCGTATCCGGCTCACCGTGGGTACCACCGCAAGACTTAGCTCCATATACGGCTCTACAGAGCACCACAACAAGCTTACATAAAAACATGACTTGGGGACCACTCACTAAACTCAAACATGGACGTTAAAAGATCCATGATGAACAACCTCACTCGTATGCCTATGGATCAATCGCATTACAGTCTAAACATTACATGACTCCATATGAATGAACTAACACATCCAAAACATGTAATAACCAACATTTGTATAATTATTGTATTTCCATAAAACGCTCCGTAATGAGCCATTTAAACCGAACAACATTCCAAAACTCGCTAGGGTACAAATCAAGCCGTAACGCATCATAAAATATTTGACACTCAAATAGAGCCAATATGGCTATATAAGCCGAAGTACAACTTTCCTAAATTTAGCACTTTCTCCAAATATAATTGGCCAAAGGCTCGAACCGTAAGATCCACACTTTTCCCAAATATTCTCGAATTAAAAGATACCCGTTCCAACAACTCACATTTTTAAAGTCAAAGGACTTAAAGTTTTCAAATATAAAACCCGTAGGTTGAGTAAAGCCCCAAATGCCCATATTTCAATGATCGTTCTTAAAACTCCCCAAATCACACTATAATTCCGTTTAAAAATCATTTGTACTCCAAATCTTCCCATATTAGGGACCCAAGTAACACAATACCCAAATTCTTCAAATATTCAAGAAACATGTATGGTAGATCAAAATCCCCTTTTTGGTGACTCAAACACCTCATAAAATATTGTAACCCATTTTCAAAGATTTATAACTCAAATATGTGTAGTGTACAACTGTTCACAAACTTATCAAAATGAAGTAAACTCATGGATATACTTTTAAAACCCAAAATATGTGCATTTTGACATGTAAATTGTTTTTCAAAGCAACAAGAACTCACATTGCTAGATTTAGACTAAATCTAGGTTTTACCCACAAACTTGAGTTCCTTTGAAGAGAAGATATTGGATCCTTCCACTAGCTCCAAGCTTTCTACAGGTCCTTTACCACAAACATTCTCAAAGTTATACCAAACCCTAAGGATACAAAAACAAGATGAAGAATACCAAACCCTAACTTTTTAGATGGAAAGATGGGTAGATTACCTTGATCATAAACCCTTGGATCCACCCAATATATTCAATCCACTTCTTTCTCTACTTGAAAAGCTCCAAAAGACGAGACTCTAGGTTCAAGAATCACTCAAATCGGATTTGGGAGGAGAAAGTTATGAGAAAATGAAGTTAGATCCCCAAAAATCGAGTTTAAAACTCTCAGATAGGTTCCCGCGGCCTTGCCCGCGACTTGCAAGTTGCGGAACAAGCCTTCCGCTTCCCATAACTTGACTCCAGTGAGTTACGCAGCCTGGTCCGTGGCCCAGGGTCGCACACCAACCCGCGGCACTCCAAAAGTCCTGTTTTCTCGCGTTTTTTACGCCTGATTCGATTCCCGATGGTTCCATTGTAAAAATTTTCTGATTTCTCGATACTTTTATGTTCCAAGAGTCAAACAACTCCCGTATTACCATCGAGGAGAGATTCCAAAATTACAGGTGTTACAATCCTCCCCACCTTGAAAATGATTTCGTCCTCAAAATCTAAATTTGATCACGTTAACCACCATGCGTACTTATAGGTCTAACCATGCCTCTACACACTTACAACAATCTCTAACCTTCAATATTCGACCACACTACAACTTGGATTGCAATCCACATAGAATGAACTTCCTTGCACATGTGTCCTTACTGGACACGTAAAATATTGACTATTAACACCACATCTTCTTCCATTTTCTGGGTGTCATTGCCTAACATATGTGTCCCAATGTAACAAGGAAGAACTTTCACCTTGAACGTAGATGATTCATACCTCTCTACAAGCTCTTTGTTTGGAAAGTTCCGACGAAACGCCGTTCCACACAAGATTAACTCGACCACACGGCTCCGCATGAGGTGTTTATCCAAGCAACACCTATGGTGCCCTTCTCCAACTCACTAGCTCGCATAGCCAGTCTGGGACCATTGGCTTAATGTCCAACGACTATCTAGAAATTTTAAAAGAGGAGTTTCACTCCAAGCATTGACGTTTATCTGCAATTCTTTAGGTAAGGTTAAAGCTTAATGACATTTCCCCAAATCTTAAATTTCCCTCGCTCGGAGAGGCGGTTGATATCAACTTAGTCTTTCTTTAGGTCAATGCCACATAAGGGATCTACAACAAATTCTTAGAACCAGTGACTCTAAACTAAAGGCGAAACACTTACCGTAGACGGTCATGCAAGAGACGCTCAAAGTCCCATCCTCACCTAAAATCCATATGCCATTACTTCCTCCAAGATTACAAATGTTTCGGCATTTCACTCTATTAGATCAATGGCCTCCGGTAACACTCCGCCTAAAAGATTCCAACCCAACTCCTTTGCGAACGAGCATTTCGTAGGCTAGAAAAGGTCTCACTCCATCCTCTGAACATTTACACGAGTCTCCACTTAAATAGCCTTAAACAACCCAATGACGGTTTGTCGTAGAAGTGGTCTGGATCCACAACACTTAAAGGTTTTAGCTATATTGATACCTCGAAACTCTGGGTCTGAAGCCCATCTGAAACAACAACATCACGTTAACCTTGAACCATCTTAAACGTGGATGCTATAAATTCCAAGGTTGAGATCCTCACTCTTGCTATAGCTTAGCGTAGATTTTCCTGCAAGACATCTGCCAGAAATCATTTATCACTTCACTTACTAATCCTCAAGTCTAGCACCATATTTTGCATTAACGGTGGTTATCAAAACCGAACAACACCGTAAATTTACTTTTACTTGATGCATAATTCCACACGAATCCTTCCCAGCAGGCATAGATGTGAAACATAACACACCACTTTATGGTAGTCGGCAATTTCCATAGGCAATTGAAACCTCATCTGATTCCTCTTATTCCAGTCCATCAATGGATGTATGACGTGAGGAAATCCTTCCCTAGAGTCATTCGCTAACACACCTTTATTCCCAAAGCAACAATATTCTTCATTCCACAATTTCCACATGGCACCCCAAATGCCAACATGTACCACTTGATTTAACACTAACCACCAAAACTCGCTTCTTAAAATCTCAACTTAGATTAATGGTAACTCCTGGTTTAATCCAAGTGACTTATTCTCCAATACCATTGACTTGGATTTCTAAGATTCCGTAGAACGATGAAATCGTTCCCATAGACGAACTCTAGTATTTACTAGCACACTGACCACCAAGCGACACAACGACAATCAACGTCCAAAAAAATGACACACACTCAACCAACAAAATAGGCAACTAAGATTGAAGTTACTGGGAGATGTACCTGACATTTCCATCGGGGTCACCCTCGTTGTGAGAGACCCTGATTGTTGTCCATCTCCTCGTCCATCCTCCCGTTTGGACAATCTCTCTTCACATGGTTCGGTTCTTTACACACAAAACAGATTTTCCCCTTGGTGGGACAATATCAGTGGGAGTGACCCAAGACTCCACACTTGAGACATGTCAAGGGGTTGGGGTTGCACCTACCTGCATGTTTGGCTCGACATTCTTGACACCACTTTGACTTCCTACGATGGCCAGTCTCCCTTTCATTGTCATGATCATTGCGTTCTTGGGATGGACTCCACCGGTTTTCCCGTTTTCTCTTTTCTTTAGTCTCCGCATCTTCTTACCTACTCCGAATATAGAAATCTTCCATGAATTGCGATTCTTCTATTGCTCCTCGGAGGGTGGAGACTTTAGAAATTCGGACCATCGCCTTCATGTCGGTTGGCAGTCCGTTCATAAAAGCCTTGACTCTGTCCTTCTCGCTCGGAACGATATGTCACACTAGATCTAATTTCTCCATGAAGAGATTGGAATATTCTCCCACCGACATATTTTCCTTCTTGAGGGCTCGGAAATCCTCTTCTATTCTGTCGATCACCCTCTCGTTGCAATATTCATCCATCACTTTCTTCTTGAATGCATCCCATGTTAGTGACGAAGCAGCAGCATTTCCTAGAGTGGTCTTGGTGACGTTCCACCAAGTAAGAGCTCGACAACTCATCATGTGGGAGGCGAATTTCACCTTCTGCCCCTCCTCACACTCACTAGTATCAAATGCTTGTTCCATCTCTTTGATCCAATTCATGCACGCCACCGGACTGTCAGTCCCTGAAAACTCTGGCGGCTTGCTGCACAGAAAGTTCTTGTATGAGCGAGTCCTCTCGCTATGTCTCATATTAGCAGCAACAAGATCTTCCATATTGATCACATTCTCGGTGTCACTAAGACTCCTCACAACAATCTCGTTAACTACTTCACGTCTTCGGTCATTAGCATCTCTGACCTCTAACGCTTTCATTATCCTTTCCTCTTGTTGCTCCATAGTCGACTTCATCAATTGTACCATGCTATCCAACAACCCACCTTGAGGGTTCACTTCTTGAGTTTGCGTTTCTCTCCCTGCCTCCACCATTCCTTTCTGACACAGACGAGAATGAAGTTAAGAATCTTTGACCAATACTATATTAACAACTATGACGTACTATTACACATATCAAGCATCGTAATAATGGTAGAGTCAAACACACTCACATAACAATATATTCATAATAGCAGTAGCTAAATGAAATTATGAATATAATATACATAAGGATCCTCGTCACCATAGTCACGGCCCTTAACTAGTGCATTTTCTCGATTACCGCAACCCATTCTCATCTTAAAAGTTATACCCATAACGAACAAGTCATAACTTAAAATCTCAGCTTAAGTCTAGGCATCTAAGATCCATACCTAGTTCACTTAAACTATAGCTCTGATACCAACATGTAACACCCTAAAATTCGAAAATAGAAAACAATTTGAAACTTCAAAAAACTCTTAAATACAAAGCATTGAAATATCAAATATCTAAAGATACAAGGAAGGATCACTACAACAACGTATCAGAGTTCTAACGGAACTATCTAGTCCCACAAACGGGGACAAAATTAGTCGGGTGTTACTATAACCACCAAAGTTGCTATCTTCACCAAACCAGATGACGTCACTAAAGCCATCCTACTGGTACTTCTACCAAGCTCCTCTCGCCACTCAGATCCATCTAAGACCTGATATACATGTCGAAAAGAAAAAGTGTAAGGCTTAACGCCTAGTGAGTTAAAGCAGTTTTCATCATACAATCATAAAATATTTAAAACGAACATTTTACTCTGAATAAGGCCATTCCAAAAACACTTATTATAAAAAGTCTTTATGTGCAAATCAAGTTACTTCTAATTTCCAAACACCCATTTTAAATAATTATTCAACATCCAAATTTCCCCAAAACGCACTCACACGGTAACTTACCCAATTACTATTTGTGTAATTAAAAGGTATGTTTCAAAACTGAAGGTATGGGTAAGGGAATACCCAAAATAACACCTTTCGGTGATGGAGGAGACCCGATTCCATTGAATGTGGCGGGCGCACAAAGTTAAGCCACTTATCAATGTTCTCGAGTTTCACATAGAGTCATGGATCCCCGTATACGGCTCCCAACCGAGCTACCACCGCAAGATAGCCAAATGGCCCTAGTGTTTACTCGAACTCTAGATGAGTGTCACCACAAAAACCACAAGTCCCCGTATCCGGCTCACCGTGGGCACCACCGCAAGACTTAGCTCCGTATACGGCTCTGCAGAGCACCACCGCAAGCTTACATAAAAACATGACTTGGGGACCACTCACTAGACTCAAACATGGACGTTAAAAGCTCCATGATGAACAACCCGACTCCTATGCCTATGGATCCATCACATTACAGTCTAAACATTACATGACTCCATATGAATGAACTAACGCATCCAAAACATGTAATAACCAACATTTGTATAATAATTGTATTTCCATAAAACGCTCCGTAATGAGCCATTTAAACCGGACAACGTCCCAAAACTCACTAGGGTACAAATCAAGCCGTAAGGCATCATAAAATATTTGACACTCAAATAGAGCCAATATGGCTACATAAGCTGAAGTACAACTTTCTCAAATTTAGCACTTTCTCCAAATATAATTGGCCACAGGCCCGAACTGTAAGGTCCACACTTTTCCCAAATATTCTCGAATTAAAAGATACCCGATCCAACAACTCATACTTTTAAAGTCAAAGGACTTAAAGTTTTCAAATATAAAACCCGTAGGTTTAGTAAAGCCCCAAATGACCATATTTCAATGATCGTTCTTAAAACTCCCCAACTCACACTATAATTCCGTTTAAAAATCATTTGTACTCCAAATCTTCCCATATTAGGGACCCAAGCAACACAATACCCAAATTCTTCAAATATTCAAGAAACATGTATGGTAGATCAAAATCCCCTTTTTGGTGACTCAAACACCTCATAAAATATTGTAACCCATTTTCAAAGATTTATAACTCATATATGTGTAGTGTACAACTGTTCACAAACTTATCAAAATGAAGTAAACTCGTGGATATACTTTTAAACCCCAAAATATGTGCATTTTGACATGTATATAGTTTTTCAAAGCAACTAGAACTCACCTTGCTAGATTTAGACTAAATCTAGGTTTTACCCACAAATTTGAGGTCCTTTGAAGAGAAGATCTTGGATCCTTCCACTAGATCCAAGATTTCTAAAGATCCCTTAACACAAACATTCTCAAAGTTATACCAAACCCTAAGGATACAAAAACAAGATGAAGAACACCAAACCCTAACTTTTTAGATGGAAAGATGGGTAGATTACCTTGATCATAAACCCTTGGATCTACCCAATATCTTCAATCCACTTCTTTCTCTACTTGAAAAGCTCCAAAAGACGAGACTCTAGGTTCAAGAATCATTCAAATCGAATTTAGGAGGAGAAAGTTATGAGAAAATGAAGTTAGATCCCAAAAATCGAGTTTAAAATACTCAGATAGGTTCCCGCGGCCTTGCCCGTGACTTGCAAGTTGCGGTTCAAGTCGCCCGCTTCCCATAACTCGACTCCAGTGAGTTACATAGCCTGGGCCACGGCCCAGGGTCGCGCACCAACCCGTGGCACTCCAAAAGTCCTGTTTTCTCGCGTTTTTCGCGTCTGATTCGATTCCTGATGGTTCCATTGTAAAAATTTCCTGATTTCTTGGTACCTTTACGTTTCAAGAGTCAAACGACTCCTGTATTACCATCGAGGAGAAATTCCAAAACTACGGGTGTTACATCTACCCCCTACAACTTCGAAATCTGAACCTCATTCCATTTTTTCTGTTTTGTTTCTTGGATTCCTATCATGTCTACTTTCTCTTTGAAACAAATATCCCTAATCCATTTTTTCTTCCTCTCTGTTCCCAAACCCCTCACGTTAATTGATATTATCTTCATTCGAAAAACGGAAATCGAACTTGTTACAAAACATACCTTTATTGAGACCGGCAGCCCACCTCTTGTCCCTCTGTACTGTGTGCCTCCTCCCAAATCAACCCCACTTTTCTACCAAATTCCTCCATATTTTGGTACCTATCTGTGCTATATACCTCATTTGAAGACGACATTTGCTTTTCTGATTCCACTCGAACTCCTCTTGTTTTCTTGACCTTTGCCCCTTTACTTGATTCAAAATGTCTCTGCCCACCTTTCTGAGAAGCTCTCCTTGACTTTTGTTTCAACATGTGGAAACTCATCCTTCCCCTACCAAAACCTATCGGCTCTCCCTTTCTACTTTTAACGACCTCCCCCTCCCTTCCTCTGTCCTCCCGATCGATCTCCTTCTCCGATTGTTGCTTATTTAAACGTGTGGATTGATTATCGTTCATTGTCTCTCCTTGGCCCGAACCTCCCCTGTTTTCTGATTGGGATGGGCCTCTAACTGATTACTCTTTCTTAGCCTATCCATGCATATTTTGTTAATATTGGAATTGGGCACCAGCCGCACCACATTGCAAGGCCCAACTTCCCTACTTAAATTATCCAGACCTGAATTTCCCCATTTATTTTGGGCCTTATCATTAGTTGACATCTTCTCTTGGGCTTCACTAGATCCATCTAAATCCCTATCTATATCCCATATGTTATCTCTCTTGGCCTGCTTTTCAAGACCCTCCATATCCATATTTAATTTCATCGGCTGTTTCCCATTACCCATAGCATCATCAATCACTTTTCCCTTGAAGTTAGGAGAGTTTTCATAGTTTGCCTTCTCCTCTTCTACAACCTTTTCCCCTGGTACCGACGTGAATTTTCCGGCCCCATTTCCCGCCGGAGATACATCGTTGTGTTCTCCGAGACCGATATTTTATGTTTCCTTTCGCTTCGAATCCATTTTATTACCCGTTTTCGCCGTATCCTCCTCACCCACTTCTTGATTTTGAAGGACGTTTTCTTATACTACCCAATCCTCTTCTTCACTCTCCTCCGGCGTCCAATCCGATTCGCTGGCATTTTCCGTTACATCTTCCTCGCTGTCACTCTCTACCAGACACGATATCGGCATCGTCCCAATTCCTTCCTCTACTACTCTCACACGGTAGAATAGATTACCCTCCTTTATGCTACGAAGTTGGTCTATTTTTGAACGAAGAGACGTCTCGACCATGATCTTTGCGTATTCCAGGCTATTGCTTTCATTCCAATCGCAATTTATTCCTCTTAGGGGATCTCCCCAATTGTTCACAATATCGAAGAAATTTTCCATTTTCCATGCATGCAACGAGACCCCATAGACCCTCAACCACGTAATCCTTTACGATGAGCAAAATCCTTCCGACCCGCGCCTCAAATTTTTTATCCAGTAATGTAACCCATGCAGCTTATTTCTTAGTATATTTGTCATGGTTTTTTCGTTTTCAAACTTAATTAGTACGTTCCTTCTCCCTAGATGCTTTAACGAACACTCTGGTAGATTCTCCGATTTGCATACTCATTGTACGACCTCTATGTTTTCAATCGCCGATACCTTCCATGTAAATACGATTTACCATTTAGTATATAAAAAAATTACCATAATTAAAACCCTCCATAACAAATTGACAATAAAGCCCTCCTAATTAAAATAAAAATTAAAAAATTACTTAATCGTGATTGATTGTTTTAGGTTTGCAAAGTTTACAAAGTTATGATGGTTTCTAAAAGATCGATCTCATATATATATATATATATATATATATATATATATATATATTATTACATATAAATCTTACTTAAATCAGATCATCATACAAAAAAACATTTTATATGGAAACATTATTAATTGTTTATATAAAACCTCATTATTGGACATTAAAATGTAGAGTTTTTATAAATAAATAAAAATTCCAACCATTTTTGCTACCATGTATTATTTTATAACGTGTAAATTAAAATGATTAAATGAGCTATACGTAATTATTATTGGGAATTGGTAAATTAAAATATATCAAAGACTTTTATATGTGTCGTATAAATTCAATAAAAAACATTTTTATGTTGAAAATGCATATATAGTTATATATGGGACAAATTTTGTTAGGAACCTCATTTTTATTAAGAGCCGGAGAACCATCGAACGTCGTTCGTGTTCATATTTATAATGAATTAATATAGATGGGACATTCATTAAAGAATGTTTGTATTCATAATAAATATTTAAAAATTCACATTCATATTATATTTATGATGAATATGGATTTGTGGCACGTTTTTTGTGGTTCTGCGATTCTTAATTAAAAGATGACTTCTTAAAAAAAACCTTCTTATATATCGTAGATGTTTATACATATTAATTTAAAATTAAAAAAGATCAAAACTATAATAAAAGTGATATATGTATATAATTATAAAATCATGTTATGAATGGATGTTCAATTTTCTCAAGAAATAATTGAACAAACCTAAATAAAACATTCGTACAGATTTCTTGTAGCATCCACAACGGAGGATTTTGTGTTTTTTTTTCTCCAATATCCTGTACTAACTAATTATAATTGGTACAAAAAAAATTATATTGTGTATCATCTAACTTTACTTGATATCAACTTTTTTCGATTGTTACATTTGTTGATGGTGGTTTTTACCAACATTGCAAAAGAGAAGAAACAACAAAGAAAGAAGAAAATAGTGAATCGTTATTATTGGGTAGGTACAACCAGGGTCATTCTTTGTTTTGAACAGGGTACCTGATAACCCTCAATTTTTAGTGTTATTTGTCACTTTTTTCTTTCATTTTATTTCACTTTCTGACCACTTTTGTTTCTATCCCCTTCTTTTAATCCTTAAAGTTTGCAAATAAGATGAAAACACCAAAAGATGCAGAATTATCAAAAAAATATTGTTTTTGTGGGCACTGTTTGCCCACTGCAGGCACCCGAAGACCCACTGGGTAATAAAAGCCTCGTATTTTTTTTATCCAGTGGTTAAGGGTGTAAAAAGATGGATATTAACTACAACGAGGTGGATATTAGCTAGAATTCACTTGGAGGAATTTTTGCAATCATATCATTGTACTCTTTTACCCATTGGTTATTATCCTTAAAATTTGGGTATTACTCATTGAGTAAAATGATGGTTTTTCTCTATAAATAAGTAGGTTTGTTAAGCATTAAAGGCAGTAACCTTTCTCCAGCTCAAAAACTCTCTCACTGGAAGAATTAGAGAGCTAAGGTTGTTAGTTTTAATTTTAAGCATTTAATTTCTTGTATTTTTGTTTCTGTCCACGACTTCCCACTGTGGGCATGTCTGTAGCTTAACTTTAATTTTATGCAAATAGACTAACAAGTATTTTCTTTCTTACTTTAAGTCTTTTATTATTTATATGTCTTTTATTATTATGCCTTTTTATTATTATACATTTTTATTATTATGAACTAACCATCTTTTAGGTAAGGGTGTAAGCCGACTTGAGACTAGTAGGCAACACTTGGGTGTGGCCATCATTACTAGCTCTTAAGTTTGGTCACTTAAGTCGAGACTTCAAATCAACGCTGATAAGTCGATCACTTTGAAGTGTTAATATTAAAT
Organism: Arctium minus; assembly: GCA_954870635.1. Classification (NCBI taxonomy): domain Eukaryota; kingdom Viridiplantae; phylum Streptophyta; class Magnoliopsida; order Asterales; family Asteraceae; genus Arctium; species Arctium minus. The sequence goes on from OX941084.1 coordinate 53,392,134, forward strand.
CTTGACCTCGAGAGAGACGGATTCGAAATATGACTTAAGGGATGCACAAGGATTTGAGAGAGTTTTTGATAACCACGTAGAGATACGGGTTTGCATGATTTATTACGGTTCAAACGTCGGAGGAGATTTATATCACAAAGAGATCTGGGTGTAAATCTCCATACCGGTAGAACTTGATTTATTTCAACGTAGTTAAATCGGCAAGATAAAGAGTTGGCAACTATAGACACTTTATGAGCATTTTGTAGGACCGGTCTTTAAAACTCCACTTTCAAGATATCGGGCTTTTTATAAACATTCCATACTACAAGAGGTCTAACCATTTGTTACTACGTTCATCTCAAGAGAAGCTTACACCCATACCCATTCTTTAATTATAAATTTTATTCCGTATTTTTAGCGTTAATCAACCACCAAAACAAATAATTTTCTCACAACCAAACTTGTGCAAGAAGTTTATGAAAATCTCTGCTTCTTAGTAGTTTAGTCCCTGTGGAAATGATACTCGGTTTTACGACCATTATATTACTTGTAGCGATCCCAGTGGTGGTATATACTTGTGCGCTCACTGAGAAGTATTGTACTCATGTTGTACAGTGCACGATAATTAGCTACCAGGGTCATTCTTTAGCATATTAAATGTAATGATTTTGAACAGGGTGCCCCAAAATTTTGGGGCCCAATTTACATTATTTAGGGTCTTTAATCAACAAATGTAAAACTATAGTCCTCCTTAATGTCTCACTAATTTCTATTTATAAGACAAAAATAATACGATGCATCACCGTCTCTGTAATATGTATATATGTATCTTTATTATCTCATTTTGCATTATAATCAAAAGGTTTAGGTGTAACAATGGGCTTCTAAAAAGATTGGAACGTTCCCGATACAACCAACTAATTCTAACTATAAAGTGATAAAAATCGAATTTTTTTTCATCATAATAAAAGCATGATCTTTTTTTCTAGGCTAAAGGGATAAAAAGAACATTTATTTTCTTATAAACACTATAAAAAACCTCTATTCATGTTTACAAAAACAATGTTCACTAAGATAGTAACCATATGTGTTTAATGGGGAGGGAAGGTATGGGGTGGGTCAAGGTCAATGGGAGGGGAAGGTGGGGAGTGGGGGACACATGACATTATTTTAGCGGTATTTTAAAAAAAATTAATTAATAGGTAAATTGATCAATCGGTGCTTTTATTTCACGGATTAGATATAAGAGAGTTAGGATAACAAATTCAGAGCATAACAAAATGTAAACCATGGAGATACTATTGAGTGCACCGTAGGTTGGGTTGAAGACATTTAAACAACCCAATTCACTATTTACAGTTGGAAAAATCTCAACTTAACCCAAACAAAAGTACAACCTAACCTAAACTGTACGGGCCAGTTGGTGGGGTGGGTTGGTTGATTGGGTTGAAACTTTGATGCATCAAAATATTTTTATATATTTGTTACCTTGAATATAGTGTTTTTTCTGCTCATAATTCTTTTATTCGTCATCAACTAATTGATACAATTTATTCATACTCCTTAAGTAGATCACGTTCAACTGTTTTTGTTAATTCACATATATATGATCACATTACTTAGCATATATACAAAAACAAATGCAGGAGTTATATATATATATATATATATAGAGAGAGAGAGAGAGAGAGAGAGGGAGGATCATGCAAGAAGTTAAACATTTTGCGAGAAGGCGAGAAGTGTTTAATCATATATGATTACACGACTTGTAGATGTGTTTAATCATGTATGATTAAACGTCTATGTATTGTCAATATAACATGTGTTTAATCATATATGATTAAGCTTGTGTATCATATATGATTAAACACTTCTCGCCTTCTCGCAAAATGTTTGGCTTCTCGTTTGAACCTACCCCTATATATATATATATATATATATAGAGAGAGAGAGAGAGAGGTTCATTTGAGAAATGGTAAATGTATGAGAAATAGAGAAGTAATCTTAGTCATTCATCTGGTCAACATTTGCGGCTTTGGCCGCGAAGCACCGGATAATTCCTTGCATGGTCTATAGAAGGTAGAGGGGTAGTTTCGTAAAATACGCAGGATGGGTTCATATATGAACCTATATGATTCACATATGAACTATACGTTCATATATGAATCAGTTAATTAGTTCATATATGAATCACAAAAGTTCATATATGAATCTGTTAATTAGTTCAACTGATTCATATATGAACTTACAGTTAATTAATTCATATGTGAATCAGTTAATTAGTTCATATATGAATCACAAAGGTTCATATATGAATCAGTTAAAAGAGTTCAGATGTGAATTACACTGATTCATATATGAACATATAGTTCATATGTGAATTATACATGTTCATATATGAACACAACCCGTGTATTTTGTAAAAAATACGAAAGTGTCCTTCTATTTTTGGAATAGCCGTAACTTTTGACCAATCAAAGTCGTAACTTTTGACTAGTCAAAGCCGCAATATTTGACCAGTCAAATCCGATCTTGACCATATGAATGGCTAGGATTACTTCTCAATTTCTCATATATTTATCATTTCTCAAATGAACCTAAGGCTATATATATATATGTGCATATGAAGAGGGCAATGGTCTAATGTACATATTAATAAGAGGGCTAACAATACTATTGAAACCAAGGGAAAGAAATGTATCGGGTTCATCGGGTTGCGTTGGATTCAAATGATCGTAACAAATTTCAACTTAATACCTAAGGTTTGAAGATTTTACAACTCGATTAGGCATCAGTGGCTTCAGGTTAGGTTATTTCAAGTTTAGTTGGGATTGGGTTGGTCGGGTTTAGGGGTGTTCGCGGTCCGGTTTGGACGGTTTAACCCCTCAGACCACAAACCAAACCGCAAGTGGCGGTTTATTGATTTTTCAAACCGAGCGGTTTGACATCAAATGCCCAGACCGGTCAAGTCGGACCGTGGTTTAGGCGGTTTGGTCGACCGGTTTAGGCGGTTTGGGCCTTTTAGTTGACTTTTAAGTTTAAAAATAAAAACATATAAAACTTTGAATTTTAAAGGCTCGTTGGATTGAGTCCATTTGAAATAAAGAACAAAGTCCACAAAAGTTAACTAAATATCCGAAGACAAAACACTAAAAAAAAAGGAATATGCAAAGTGCAAATAAAATCAACGGCTTCACTTCTTCATTTTTCCGTTATTTGTATTCCACAATCCATAAAGATTTCAATCTTTTAAAGTACCTTGGGCTTTTTTGTATATATTTGGATATTTGGGATTTATATCATCTATTCTTTATAATAAAGGAATATATAAAAAAATAAAAAATATATATTATTTGCAAATTTAATATAAATTTTGATTATATATTTTAAAATTTTATTAAGGTTATATGTTAGAAAATTATTCAATTTTGACATTACATAATATAATAATAAAAACCACTAATATATTTTATTATATTAAAATAAATAGTAAAAAAATAAAGAGTTTTCGAATTTAGGTTTAAAGGACATTTTTATATAATACCTTCCATATTACATTTGCAAATACTATAACGAAATTTTCATATCTCATGCTCATGGCACGACTTTCACATGTTAGGGAATGTAAAGAATTTTATAACATTACCAAATAAGGTAACCATATACGAATTTTAAAACATTTGTCATAACAATTGATAATTCTTAATATCCGTTACACATAATATGAGCCAGAGAAAGTAAAGTTTGTTAATTTAAAAAACTTATTTAATTGATAATTGGATATTTTATGAAGTATTTTATTGATAAAAAAATATAATAATTAATAATTAAACATTTTATGAAAAGATATATTAGTTAATGATAATAACTAATAACAATAAATAACTGAGACTTGGAAGAAAATGTTCAAAAAATAAAAGGAAAAAAAACTCATGGAGCTTATTAGAACCTCATTGCAAGCAAAGTTTTAATAAGGCTATATTTTGCAAACTAGTTGACAAGCTAGATGTTGGCTGAAAAACTAGTTAATGAACTAATCATGTTTGACGAAAGCTAGTTGAGAAAATTAAATGAACAAAAAAAAAATTAGTCAATTCTAACATTACATAATATAATTAAAACAAATTGCTAATAATATAATCTATTAATTAATACAAATCAGATGGTAAAGAAAATTAAATAAGATGTTAGAACATGTGTATTTTTTAGTAAAAACGCTAATCAAATGTTACAGGAAGGCATATCCTCAATCTTAGTGGTTTCAAATCCGTTAAATGCATTGAGGTGCCTGAGATGCCTTTGATGGTGGGAAGAAGCAAAAGGGCATTTTTTTTAACAGGCTTAAAAGACCATATTTGGCAACGTATTCAATTTTGGAAAGGCAAGCCGCTTTCAAGAGGGGGGGGGGGAGATTCTCGTAAAAGCAGTAGCTTAAGTTATTCCCATTTATTGCTTAAATGAGTTTCTTCTACCGATAACGTTGGCAGATGAGATTCAAAAGATGATAAACTCCTTCTGGTGGGGTACGAAGAGGAGCGGGGTGGAAGGGTTTCATGGATGAGGTGGGAAAAATGGTGTGTTCGCAAAGAACATGGTGGTATGGGATTTAGGGACCTCCCCGGTTTTAATCTAGCCATGCTCGAAAAACAAGGTTGAAAGTTATTTTCCAAACCAAATGCCTTAGGGGTTGTTTGTTTACCTCTTAATGGTTCCATTAAGAGGCAACCTCTGAATCGCTAAGAGGTAAATCTTGTTTGGCAAAAAAAGTGTTGTCTCTTAATGGTTCCAAAATCCTCTTAATGATTTTGTATCCTGACCCTCCCTTAACCATTAAGATCCTTGATTTCATTATGAACAATTAGCAAGCAACCATATTTCATTTTACACTATATCATAAAAACCTCTTAATCATTCAGACCACTTAATCATTCTGCACTAAACCATTTAGCAACTGCCAAACAACCCCTTAGTTACAAAACTCTTCAAAGCTAAATATTTTCCACAAGTGGATTTTTTTAAACTCGAATCTAGGTAGTAATCCAAGTTTTATATGGCATGACATTTGGACTTGCCGAACAGTGGTGAGACGTAAATACCAATGGAAGGTGGGGAATGACACAACTATTGATGTATGGGATAAACCATGGTTAAGAGAAGAAAATAGGGCGTATATCAAGACACCTAGAAACGAAGAACTTAGGATATTGAAGGTAAATGAGCTGATGATACTGGGAGGAAACCTTTGGAATGAAGAAAAGCTAAGGGAACTTTTCATTCCCAAGGATGTCACGACTATAGGCAATATCCCATTATGGCCAAGAGATTGCATGGACACATGCATATGGAATTTTAGTAAGCATGAGGAGTACACAAAGTACACAGTAAGGGGGCGTTTGGTTCACCGGATTCCGCCGGAATCTGATGGAATTGGAATGGTCAATTTCGTTGACCAAATTCCATCCTGATGTTTGGTTACCCATGGAATGGAATTGAATTCCAAATATTCCATCAAACATGGATTTGATCATTCCTTTTTAAAAGTGATGGAATTGAATCCATTCCATCCAAAATTTTGAAAATGACAAAAATACCCTCATAACAAAATTAAAACCCATCGTTGGAACTCATATTGTCATCGTTTGCTTCAATCCATCGTTGTGTCTGCTTCAATCGATCATCGTTTGTTTCATCGTCATCGTCTGCTTCAATCCAATGTGTCTGCTTCAATCGGTCATCGTCTACTTCAATCCATCGTTGGAACTCATATCGATCGCTGGAACTCATATCGATCGCTGGAACCGCTTATAGTACAGACCTGCAACTCATTCCAGTTAGGTTTTTTTTTGGGTTATTCAATCGATAGCAACCCGTTTATAGTATAGACCTGCAACTCGTTCCAGTTGGGGAGTGTTTTTAGGTTTTTCGGGTTATTCAACCGATAGCAACCCATGATGTTGGCAAATGGCAAGGGAAGTTCTACCAACAAGGTATACACCACAAAAAGAGGTATGGGTGTCCCTACTAGTCGTGGTTCTTGTGCAGATAAACGGGAAGACGTTTGGCACTTATTTTTGACGTGCACCTTAGCTCAGGATTGTTGGAGACATTCCAGACTCATAACAATGGTAAATAATGTTGCAACGACTTCTACATCGTCCGATGAATGGGGGCTCAAAGCGCCCGGGAAAAGTGTTGATCGAGTGAGAGACAAGGTAGCGGTCATTCTCTAGAGTGTTTGGAAAGAAAGAAATCAACGAGTACGCAGCTGGTCTCGAAGCCGCCTCAAGTGGTTGTTTCCCCAGGAGTGGAATTGGTTGAAGAAAGGGTACAAGCAAGAAAAATACCGGAGAAGCAACACTGGACAGACAGAAGTTGTGAGATGTGAGATATAGCACCCACCTCTAAATCCATTCTTGAAGTGCAATGTATGGTGTTGCGCGACGGGGAGGGAGGTGTAAGAAAAGATGATTCAACGTCAAGGATGCCCGGGGGCAAAACAGTGTGAAGCGTTAGCCATGCTTGATGCTTTATCATGGATCAAGACATGAGACATGGGAATGTCATTTTCGAAACATACTTCCAAGTTGTGGTGAATGCGCTGAAGCAGGAAGATGAGGACACGTATGTTTCATATTAATAATTTTTTTATTAGTATTAATTATTAATTGTTAATTAATATTTTTTTTTGACAAAAAACAACGCTTTTGTTAGTGATCAAAAACGTTAGAACATGAATTTATCTCCTCCAACACCAAACCAGAGAGTCAACACTCGTAGTTGGTGTGACAAAGAACTGCAATTGCCTAGCTAACGAATGAGCAAACCCCATTTTTGTTTCTCCCAACAAACTAAACTCTAAAAGACAACTTCGACTTTAGGATCGTATGATGCCTTCAAATTGAATTTGTAGTTAATAGTTATAATTAACATCAATTAATACTAAATTAATAGTAATTAATAATATTACTAATAGTTAGGGGAATAATGTAAAGTGACAAAATATTTCTGGAGCTTATAATAATTTAAAGGGGATTTTTTCAACAACTTAAAAAATAAGTTAACTTATGGTTGTCAAACAAGACTAATGCCAGTTTATGGCAAACACAACAAGATTTTTTCAATAAATTTAAAAGACAAGTTAACCAATGGTTGTCAAACATGAACTAAAACAAAATACAAGGAACTGGTAGAAAATAATAATAATAATACAAGAAAAGAAGACAAAAACTTAAAAATCTTGTCTAATAACCTAGATTCTTAATATAACCCAATAAAAACCACAATCAAAATTATCACCAAGAACATGCTCCTCCTTGGATGCTCTTAGAAAAGATTGGACCATTTTGGGATATGAAAACAATATTTCTTTAAAATCAAGTACCAAAAGCAAGAATGGCAGAGAGCATCTACAAATGGCCATTTCTTTCAATTTCCTCAAAATCCCCACAAATTATTTATTCACACAAAGGAAAATCATATGTATATAATATATATATATATATATAGAGAGAGAGAGAGAGGAGTGAAGAAAAAGAAGAGCATAAAAATAGACCGGATGTTGACAAAATTCATGTCACTGTTCTTAGAAGGTCGTTTGTTTGTGTGAAGATTTCTTATCTGGGATCTCTCTCTCCTCAAAAAAAAAAAGAAAAAAAACCCCCAACTTTCTCTCTCTAAAAAACCCAATCTTTCTCTCTCTCTAAGAAAACCCTTCTTTCTTTTCAGAGGGAGAGAGAGAGAGAGAAAGAGAGACTGGCCCAGCAGATCGAAAATCTTCATTGTATTTCTCATACCCATAAAACTGATGATCCAAACCCTTCAATGGTGATTCTATAACCTTTAACCATTATAATTACTATCAAATAGTAATCACTACCAACACCTGTCTATTTTTTTTGCCATTTTTGAAATTTCCTGTGATTTCAAGATTTCTTGAGTTCATGGGTAGATGAACAAAATACTTCCATCAATCACTCAATCTTAATTTCTTCAAGAACAGGGAAGATAAGGATGTGGGTCTAAGGTAAATTTTACATTCAATTTCTTGTTTTCTGATTCATACTGGTTTTTGGGGTTCATTTTAATTTATTTAATTTTTATCTTTTTTTTATAAACTTCAAAAATTGATGAAATGATTGATCTGGGTATAGACCAAATAATTGATGATTACATTAAATAATAAAATTACTAAATTTATCAATGTAATTATTTGATTTTGGAAAGTACCAGGGTTGAATTTTCAAAAAATAGAAATGGGCTTTGGTTTTATGTCATGTGGGAGTAAGATTTTAGGGTTCTTAATTTGGATTCTTGATGACTTTTGGTGAATTTAAGTACTTGGATTAAGCATTTGATGTTGCTGTAGCTAACCAACAACAATAATTCTATATGGGATCTGTTGTTTGTTTGTTTATTAATCTAATTTAGATTCTCAATCTATATAAGTTGCAAAAGGGGGAAAATTTTAGAACTTCCTTTACTGATGGTTAGGGTTCTTGATATGCTAAATTGTGGTGTTGTCTAGTTATAGATTGTTCGAATTTCTTCATAAATTTAATCTCCAATTTGAAGTAATCCGTTTCTGTTCATATTTGCATAGTTTTCTTTGTGTAATTTTATTGAGTTTTGGTTTGGATTTTTGGCAATGATTGTGTAACTACTTGGCGGTTTTCGATTCTAATAATTTTTATATCGGGGTCGTTTTTATGTATAAATGGCATTCAACAACTTTCTTGAGTTTATGTTGATTAAGCTATTGTCTTTCGTCGTCCAATCTTGTCGTCCAATCTTGTTGACATTGTATGACAAACCAATCGAATTTGTTGAAAACGATTATGGAACTCTCTTTATCACCTTTTGCGGGTGGTGGTCGAGAGCCAGATTGTCGATCTTAGCCATTATGATTGGTTGGTGTCGTCGACATGGTACAACAAATCAAGTGGACTTGTTGAAACGGTCAGGTCTGCATACGTCTCACCCCCAGACCGCACCTTACCCCCGGGTGGGTGGGATATGTTGGGATTTATCTGAGGAGGTAACAAATATGTTTGCCGATGGAGTTTTATGTTTTAATTATTTCTTGATTGACGGATTAACAGGAATGGGAACAGAAGTACATTACAAAAGCTCGTTTCCAGGATATTACTACATGAGAAATGTGAATGAAGATTCCAATAGCAGTGGCTGGCATCTCTTCTATGGAGATAACGCCTTAACAAACGGCCATTATTACGATGGTTTTAATCCAAGAACCGTCACAGATGCATATCTAGGTCACGACAAAGACGAATTAAAACAAAAAATGCTTCAACACGAAGCCATTTTCAAGAACCAGGTATCTCCTATCCTTCTCTTAACTTATTTTTGGTTGAATTCGCCGGCCAATGTGGAACTAAAAATTACTGAAGCAGGTTTTTTTTGGGAAGGGTGTCCTAGGCTATGCCTAGACTAATCCCTCGGCAAATTATGACCGTAAGACATCAGCCCCGATTAAACCTCAGTGGCCACAATTGCTGTGTACGCGTGGATTCGAACCCTGGGCAAATGGGATATTCCACCACATCCCCAGGGCCTAAACCAGTACGCCATAATCCTTGTGGTTAACTACTGAAGCAGGTTATTAGTAGAGTTTTGAGGGTTTCACAATTCACAATCGGGGTCTTCACAAAAACAACCGCCTTACTCTTTAAGGTAGAGGTCAGGTCTGCATACATCTCACCTCTCCTAGACCCCCACCTCCGGGTGGGATATACTGGTAGAGCACAAGGACAATAGATGGGGGGATGGGATCTTAGATGATATGAAACCGAGGGTCTACACGGAAATAGTTGCTCTATTCTTTAAGGTAGAGATCAGGTATGCTTGCGTCTCTTCCCCTAAGACCCTACTTCCAAGTGGCATTTACTGGGTTCGTTTGATTTGGTTTGGTACTTAAGTTTATTTGATTTTGTGTTGTCATACCAGGTTTCTGAACTCCACCGTCTTTATAGAAGACAAAGAGACATGATGGAAGAAGTTAAAAGGAGGGAGTTCCATAAATATCAGATTTCCATCGACACATCATCTTCCTCAAGCCTCATGCCATCTCAAAAACCATACGGAGATGCTCACAAATGGCAGATTCCTAGCTTCCCATTAGGGAACACTACTTCCGCTAGACCATCCATTTTTGGAGCGGAGATAAGTAATTCTCCTTTAAGTTGTTCAAAAGGGAATGGTTCAAAGGATTGTGAGTTATCGGAATGTAGACCTTCAAAAGTTAGAAAAAAGCTATTTGATCTTCAACTTCCGGCCCATGAGTACATTGAGCCAGAAGAAGGCGAACAAATGGTAGATAACCAGGCATCGGAAATCTCGAGCTACCCCACTAAAGAAAACTGCTTTTTGCCTAAAAATGGAGTAAAAAGATTTCTTGATGATGGTGGGAAGAAAGATGGTTACAAAGATGGTCAACATTTCATGGGATCTAATGGGCTGGCTGATCTTAATGAACCGGTTTACATTCAAGAAGCAACCACACTTCCGCCTGTTGACTTTTTTGGCGCATCTGTAAAACCAGCAGCGTTCAACCATTTACCATTTGAGGGAAAAGGCAATGGAAGAGACGGGTTTTCCTCTTGTATGCATGAACCAGGTGATTCCATCTCTTTTAAAGTTTTTATCTTTGGCAAACTAGTTGTCTAGCTGTTGGCTGATTAATTAGTCATGTCTGGTAAAAACTAACTGATAAGCTAGATGACAATGTAATGTGACCTAAAAGGACATGTTGAGAAAATAATTGGAAAGGTAAGGGGGGGGGGGCATAATTGGAATGAAGGTGGAAAAAAGCCCTTGGAGTTTTTTGAAACGCTACCTGAAGTAGTTTTTCAAAAAACTAGTTTATAAATTAGCTGATATGAGTAACCAAATGGGGCTTTTTCAATAAGCTTAAAAAAATAATCTAGCTTATGGTTGCCAAACATGGTCTAAATGATGCAAAAAGGACAAAGAAAACGAGTATAGGAAACGCTAAAACAAGGAAAAAAACAAGTATGGGATGCAAAAAATGAAATTTTGAAGCAAAATTCACAAATGAACAAGAATTATGAGATCATTGGTGTGCAATTTTGTAAATTTGAACTTCCGGTCTCGATGTTCAACTTGTCTATTGAAGAATAACATTCAGTTTCATGTATGCTCATGTTGAACAGACAATAGTAGAAGCAATATGAACTACACATCTCAATGTTTTGAACCCAGAAAGTTGCAGATACCGTCTGATACAATGCAACGATTTCATGGTAAAGAAGTTCAACGTCGACCAACTTATTCAGAAATCTCTTCCCAAATTCAAGATCATTCCCATTTTAATCAAACCCCTTTGCTCTTTGGTGCTTCTAGCGGATACCCGTATGTTAACACCTCGGATATCGGGAATTCGTGGACCCCTTTGGGTCCATCTTGGGGAAAGCCAAATGATATCTCGACTCGCAAGTTGACCTCGTTTCAAACACACCCGTCGTTTCTATCATCTCCACGGAGCCATGACGTTTTTGGAGATAAGTGGCATAGAAATGGCGGTTATGGAATGAATATGGGTTCAGGAAGTGATCTACCTTCCTGCAACGGGTTTCACCATGGGTCGTCATCTGGGTCGAAAGAACTCTCTGCTCGCTTGCCTTCGGTTGGTTTTGATTATCGAAACTGCAATAAAATTAATGGTGGGTCTCAAAAGATCTTCAAAGGTTCAAACTTTGTAGATTTGACGGATACTACCAAAGGTATGGACTTGAATACCGTTCAAAGTTTGTCGAATGAAGATGACGACGAATCAAGAAAAAACGACCAAACCGTGTTGCCGTGGCTTAGAGCTAAGATGGCTGATGTGCCAAAGGAGAAAGATGATTCTCTGGCTGCTACTGATAGAAAGCTATTAGGGTTTCCGATTTTTGGGAACGTTTGTATTTCAAAAAACGATGCTTCGTCTGCCGTTTCGACGTCTACGTCAATGGAACACAGAGGAATTGACATCAATGTGGCTTGGGATGATGGTACGGCTTCTGAGGATATCGACAAACAGATTGATGTCGAAACTTGTAACGAAAGAAGGGAAGAAACAGATGCAGAAATCAAGAATTTCAAGAATCATTTCGACTTGAATTCGTGTGTGACCGAGGATGATGACGATTTGTTAGTAACGGAGTCTTCCAGAAGCTCGAAGAAGAAGATGAGAATGGAAATAGATTTAGAAGCACCCGCTGTTTCGGAGATTGAGGAAGAAACCGAAACCGAACAAAAACCGGATGATTCTGAAAGCGAAGAGCTTGCAAAGATTGCAGCTGAAGCCATCATTGAGATATCTAGTCAGAAAGATCATATGGGGTCTGCGGATCATGGAGCCAAGAACGACGATGATCAGCTCTTATGGTTTGTCGAGGTGATAAATTCTTGCGAGAAAAACGCTCGCGAGATGGATGAATACGAGATGATGGCCTTACAACTAGAGGATACTAAAGAAGAAGATTACATGCCTATGCCACTGGTTCCTGAAGATTTTCAGGAACCAAATGACGTGGTGGGGCCTGCCTTAACGAGCAGGCCCCGGAGAGGACAAGCGAGGAGAGGAAGGCCACGGAGGGATTTCCAAAGGGATATCCTTCCGGGCATGGCTTCTTTGTCGAGACATGAAATAACCGAAGATCTTCAGGTCTTCGGAGGGTTGATGAAAGCTACAGGGCATTCTTGGAATTTAGGATCGACAAGGAAGAATGGGAAAAAACTTCGGGGAAGGCGGAAGGTGAAGGGAGTGGAGACAACTCCGACCACCTCACCGCCGCCACCACCACCACCACCTCCGCCATCGTCATCTAAGCAGGTTAACAACATTGAGGTGGTGGGATGGGGGAAGACAACCAGACGGCCTCGAAGGCAAAGATGTGCTGCCGGTAATTCTTTCGCGGTCCCGTTACCGTGATATTTGTGCAAAGAAAACGAGCGTTTGTGGTTATATGAACTTGGAACCATAGAGGGAAGTGAAGCATTTTAGCAAAGCCGATTTATGGCTCGTTGAAATCTTGACCGTGATTCCGGTAACGGCCCCTCGGCAGCATTTGTTTTGTTTTGTTGTCCCATCCCGACTTTATATTATTCGAAACAGATGTCTCATGGTTTCTTTTGGATACATACTATTATGATGAAACTGACAACTCTTAGGATGATCCAAAGCTTCTCAAAACACCTGTTAGTTCATATGGTTCATAAGAAAAGATGTAATGGCTTATTGGAGATGGTAAGATAGCCAATCAAGTGAAGTCAAGTTGTAGCGTCTTCAGGTACATTGCAAAGTGCCTGCAAAGTGTTCGACCAAATGCCTCAGAGAAAAGGAAATCGAGTTTATATGTTTGGATACGTTTGGTCGATTTCTTGGCTTGTTCCCCCAGGATCAAGGAAGTATTCTGTCATATTAAGATTGTAAATATCTGACTATCAATTAAATATCTAAAATATCATTTTACCGCAAGATATAGCAAGACGTCTTATTTATAAACTAATGTGAAGAAACAGAAAAAAATTTCTCTTTTAATCGAGTTTTCGAAGTCGAATTGAACATTGGTGTTATAAAGCTCGACTCGTTAAATTAAGCAATTTTGTATCCAAGATGAACTCATGCTTAAGAATTATTAAGCTCGAGCTCGAATAGCTCATTAATTCTTGAATCATTGACATTGCTATTTCTATATGGGATTTATTGTGTTTGTTTTAGAAAAGAGCACATTTATTTTGATGTTAAATTCATCACTTACAGTTACATCCATAGGCTTGAATAGAGGTGTAAATTAGACGAGACAACTCGCGAGCTACTTGAGATCGACTCGGTCAACACTCGACTCGAATAGGCTCGACTCGAACTCGAGCTCGACTCGACATACTAACGAGTCGAGTCGAGCGACCTGATACTCGACTCGATAAGCTCGTGAGATACTCGAATATATTATATATATATATATATATATATATATATATACACACACGTTCGTTTAGTTATAATAGTAATCTAAAGAACATATATTAAAGAAATAAACATTAAAATAATAATATAATTATTATTATATTTATATTTATATATATATATATATATATAATTATAATTATATAATTAAAATTATTATTAATAAAAAATTACTAGCATTTTCTTTAAAAAAAAAGTAATAACACATAATATGACTTGTGGGTATCATTATTTAAATAAGGATTGTTCTCCTTTTGTTTAAAAACTCATCCCACATTGGTGGGATAATCCATCTAAGGATTTTGCATTCAACTATAAATAAGACTCATCCCCTTTCTTTCCCTTGCCATTTCATAGCCTTTGTGGCATAACCTTTCTATTGTGTCTAGTGGCTTGAGCCCTTTGGCTTGAAGTTAGGCAAAAAAAGTTGTTGGTACCTATGGAAGTTTGTGCAACTAGTTTGTTATGTTTGTTTACAATTTTAATTAAACAAATATGAACACATTGAATTTGTAAATGATTGAATACGAACACTAGTTTGAGTTTGAGCTTAAAATTAGTTTGAGTTTGAGCTTGAAATGAGTTCGAGCTTGAGCGAGCTTGAAACGAGTTCGAGCTTGAGCTTTGATTCGAGCTTAAAACGAGTTCGAGCTCGAGTATTAGCTTTCGAGTTCGAGTCGAGCTTGGGTTTTCACTACTCGCGAGTTTTCGAGTCGAGTTCGAGCTCGAGTATAAGCTTTCGAGTTCGAGTCGAGTATAATGATACTCGAGCTCGATTCGCATCATTTACACCCCTAGGCTTGATAACTTGTTTTTATCCGTCCCGTAAACGGGTTGGGCTCTCCCATGTACTAATAGGCCTAAAATATCTTTTATATTAAGGTTTGCTAACTTGCTTTTTTCGGTCTCGTAAACGGGCAGGGTTGCCCACAAACTAAGGGGGTGTTTACTTGGGGCTTAATGAGCTTAATGATAGAACTGACTTATTCGTGCAGACGTTTAGAGTGTTTACTTGGGGCTTAATGACAAAACCGGCTTATTCGCACAGACATTTCCGGCTTAATCACTAAGTAGGGGAAAGATGTGTTGTCCCCATTAAGACACACCTTTGACATTTATACCCTATAAAAATAAAGTCATGCCTACCTTCCTACTCAATAATCACGCAATAAAAATCTAGGTGCTCGATTTCACTTTCACTACTTGTTCGATTTCGATTTCACCTTCACCGCTCGTTCGATTTTACTGCTTCGAGTTCATTGCTGGAAGTTTAAGTACTTAATCAATTTTTGTTTGATTTTTAGATTATATCAAATTTATGAATATATGGCTTAAAAAATAAACAACAATTTATAAAACAGCTTAAAATTCATATTCAAAGGTAAATTGGTCATTTCCATTATTTAGACTGTTAATTCAGATAAAAAAGTAAACAACAACATCAATTTATCCAGACAAACACATTTATCCATACAGGACTTAATGGAAAATTTGGTAAACAACCCCTAAACCTAAAAATCATTTATGTTAAAAAAAACAGAACTTATATAAGCTTATAAATTATGTAAAATTATTCAAGATATACAATTTTTTTTCCAACTTGTTTATAAAAACACAACAATATACATAGATTAAAGATTTTGTGATATAAAATTTCGAGTCATGAAGAATCAAAATCGTGGTTTGACCAGGTCCGAAGTCGGTCAAGTAGACTTCTATTTTTTTTAAATAAAAATATTAATTATATAAACTATTTTCATCATGTAATTTTAACGATCCAACCCAGGCCTACCTATTTTACAAGAGTGATCGTTCAAACCCGGTTTTCTTACGGGTCGGAAGGACCTGGTGTAGGGTTCATGAGCAACTCTAATGGGGCTACGCAGTGCAAGCGACCAAGTCCTTTAAAACTTTGCATCCGATATCATGGTATAACTATTGTAGATGGCCTTGCAATCCTTTCCTCCACCACTGCCACAAGCGGCAGCGGCTGGCTGCAGCCTGTCGGAAGCGGTGCATGAACCACCGTTCATCAATGCATTGCAGACAGGTTTTCTGGGATAAATACCACTTAAAAGTTTATTCAAGACAACTATCGAGTAAATAATAACAAATCAGGAAAAGGAAGATTAGTTTCATGGATCGATCTTCACCATTGACAGAAAGCTAATCTCTAGAAAAATTACAAACCCACTGTACTACTAATAACTAAACTATAAACTATGGAAAGACCAAAATTTTTAACAGTTACATTGCAGACACTTCACTTACGGTCGATGATATGCATATTTCGTTCTTGGATCCACAATAAGCCCCTTCCCTCCGTTTACTTCCAGATCATGCCTAAATACCAAAACCCCACAAAACTATTTGATTAGTCACGTCATTAAAATGGTCAAAACATGAACACAATGGAGCATCGTCTATTTTGCAGAACCGACTCCTACTTTGCGCATCCAACTTGTTAGAGGATGGTTAGTCTTTCTTAGACAATGTGGAACACAGTTTCTACTTACCATTTTCTGTGTGAATTGCTATTTTACAAGAAACCAAATTCCTTCTTATGGATATGTTTGGCAAATCAGCTTGATAAACGGGCAGTCGGCTAATAAGCTAGTTGTTAGCTGAAGCACTAGTTATGTTTGGTAAACTAACTTAAAATGTGAAATGACCTAAAAGGAGAGGTTGAAAAGTTAATTGGAAAAAAATTAGGGGCATAAATGGAAAAAAGTGGAAAAAAGCTCAAAGAGCATATCAATAAGCTAAACTTATAAGTTAGCTTCCTGCTAACCACACTTGGCTTTTTCAATAAGCTCAAAAAATAAGCTAGCTTATGGTTGCCAACCATGGCCTGTTTCTTTTTGATGTACTACTGAAATTCATGAAAACATAGCAAGAAGTCTAACCACCACCATGGATTTTGGCAATTTTCTAAACCACAAATATAATAGTGTGTGAATATTGACCGATAGAATTGCTCTACTACTTTTGGTTAAGGGTCTTATATCTCACCTGAATAAATAAAAGTTTTCTAATAAAGAAACAAAAGGATTAAAGACTCAACTGGAAAACAAAGTCTGGGATGGTTAACTGCTCACGAGGAACATATCTGAAGAGATGAAGAAGCCGATCAACATATACAACCTTTTTCCACACCTGTAAGTTGACATTCATTTCTATAGCGAGATATTTAAGTAAATGAAAGTGATAATATAGGTCAAGCATGTTTGTGCATACCACGCCATCGACTAAAAGTTGCATTGTGAATACTGCAGCCTTCAGTCCGAAGGTTGGGTGGAGGACATAGATTGCCTGTATACATAGGAAATACAAAATATAAGTTAATCTAGCTCGAACTGGCAGTTGAACCTCCATTTTGGTAAGAAAACCGACCTGGGTCAACACCAAAATCATGGATTCAGGAAGTCCGTTAAATACTAATGGCCAAACGGTTTGATGGCTCAACCTGGTGATCCGGAGAGCCTTTTAACAGTTCACGCATTATCTAGAATGTATAGAAGCTACTCATAATGTTATTATGTCCCTATTCTAAATATATATTTTTTCAGATGTTGAACATTGAAAGCTTGCGGAAGAACATCCAAAATATAATCAAATAATGGTTGTTATGTTATATTTGTGGCAAATCAAGTATCCATGTTAGTAGTCTTCTAAAATCTATTCATCATGCAATGTTAACGTCATGGGTCAGTGACGGCTAGACCATAAACCGGTTATCCTTCTATCTGCTAACCTTCCGGAATCAATAAGGGTCCAAGCTTTCATTTAGGAATCAAACAAGGATTGAAAGATTTACAAATTCAAGTTTGAATTGGTAGAACCAAAAGTTGACTCTTTTTCCGGCACAAAGGTAGGCCAAAACGTACAAAAAATAACAGAAATAAAAAATACATGTATCAGTATTGCTTACATGAAGATTATGCTGGCTTTTCCTACCGAGTATTTGTTGTAATTTCCTCATCCATCCTAGATCTGGCTGCCTGTTAACTCCACAAAATTGATTTACAAAATGAATTCAATTGGTTAATGTTGATATAACAGATGATAATATGTTTATTATTGGTGACTGCTGCAAAGTATAAGGAGAATAAAATTCCATGACTAATTCGAGAGGAAAAATATACCCCTGTAAAAAAAATGCAATGTATAAGCATAGTTAATAAAAAAACTTTGACTAACGATCGTGTACCTAAAATACCCCTTAAGCATGTGGACCACTGGCTATCACTCACAAATATCTTGAAATAATTGCAAACAAGCACAATAAGCAAATTTGGAAAAAAAAATCTTTCCAGAAAAGGACATGTCTCCATTTGGGACATCCGAAAATCAGATCTGTTGGTTTTTTTCTTCTTCTTCTTTTTTGCGAGGGAGTACAATTAACAAGAGAAGATGATGGTAGGCATCTCCAATGGTAGATTCTTATAATCAAAAAGTGTAGTTTCTATACGTCACTACCATTGTGGAGAGTTCTTGTAAGTCAACCACATTTTTGGAGTTCTTGTACAAGAACCTTGGTTCTTACCTTGAATTTTATGTGAAATGTTATTTTATTAGTTTTTTAATTGATTTAAAAAGATATAAGAAATAATGGTGAAAAAAAGTATGTGAGACCCGCAAAAAGAGGTTCTTGTAAGTCACTCCATTGGAGATGCTCTAAAAGGTACACCACGTGGAATGTGTCCAGAAATGAGAAACTGAATTTCCAAACTATCGTACTTGACTTTTAATTACAAACTACTCATTGTTCTTGTAAAATAAAAAATAAAAAAATATTTTTTTTGAGGGAATGATCGGTTTCAAACAAAAGGTGCCGAACAAATTTCTTTTGCATTTACATTTTTACAATTTACCCAAAATGGCTTTCTTTTGGCATTTTCACAAGAAAGATAGTTTCCAAACGAAAATCCAAGTAATGTTCGAAAAGGCAACACTTTTGTAAAAATGTAGCTTCCATTTATGTCAAATAATCGTTCCCACAACAGTCATGGATTGCATATTTCTCTTAAAATGGTAAATTGAAAATGAAAAAAGAAAAAAATTGTAAACTATGGGCAGTCACTACATAAAATTTGATCCGTAGGCATCCAAATGGGGCTCTAATTCCTTTGGGTGGTCCGTACAACTTTGGTGCTTTAAGAGATGCAAGTTGTATGCTTGTTGCACAATTTTATGCAGCCAATGCATATATGTTTTTATGATAAAAAAGAAAGATGGTTTAAAGACTAAAAACAAGCAAAAGCAATAATACTTACACTTGTAAAGATGCAGCAGAGTGGAAGTAAACAATGCTATACGGCTTCTGGATCAAGGGTTCAAACTCCTGTAGTTCAACATTCAAGAGATGATACACATTCTACACATCCTATACATCAAGAGTATGATAAATACCAATTTTGATAAAATCACTCCTCCGTTACTAAAAATTGCAACTTCCGATTACGATTGTCTCAAGAAATACAACATTTCCTTCTTTCATAAGTTTTTGATCCAAATTTATTTTGTTTTCCATTGGTAATAATTACATGATATTCATAACTTTGATTTTGGTCAAGAAGTTTCCTTCATTTTTGACCTTATTGAGGGGACACCTTAGTTATTCGACTAGTAGTCAAACAGATTTATTGAACTATTTATCAAGTAAACGTTGCATTTTTTTGGTAGAAAGGGAAATATGGTGATTCATTTAGTAGATTAATACTCCCTCTGTCCCATGAAACTATGATGATTTGTCTTGATGAAATCGTAATGTTTTGTTTTTTGGAAATTTTTTCAAGCTAAAATTACCTAAACCTCTGTTGTCATTATTTAATGTTATTGCTTTGGGTCCATATCCTCCATTTTGTCGTTATAGAAGAGTGAGTTCAATATCTTTATTAGACTACTTGTCAAGTCAATAGTCACAATTTTTATTGGACAAAGGTACATATCTGGTTAAGCAGTTTATTACCTTTACTATGTAGAGTACAAATCTCTCAAGATCAAGACAGCGAAGAAGAAAATGTGCTCCAACTACAACCATGACTGGACGACCTTCACTGTCTACTCCTCCTCGGTACCTGAAATACAAGTAATCATGTCTAACAAGTACAACAACAAGAAGTTTAACAAGTACAACAAAATGTATAGCAATCAACATGCAAAGCAATAAGAACCAAAGAATAGTTGAAGGATGACAACTTATTCTAAAGTCTAAACTAATATTCTATGTGTTCCATGAAAGTTACAACGCTGTCATATTATTATTTCTTTGTACCAGAAAATGAAATGTTGTGATTTCCATGGATGGAATAAACGAGTTTGTGGAGGTCTAGCAAAACTTTTTACCACTATTGAGCACTATACCATAATTGACAATCCCCAATGTAAATGCCAGGTTGTAAAAGATGGTTAGAAGCAAGGAGCATGTAAAAGATAGTAACTGATTTTGTGTATACAGTTTAATATATACATAAAATTTCAAAATGAAATACACAAAACCCAATTAGCATCTATAATAAATAACTCAACAGTTACTTACACAATCTTCATTTCTGCTATTTCAGAAAGATTAAGAGAATTGGCTTTGGCAAGGTATCTAGAATGGAGTGAGTATTCTTCAGCAGCAGAAATTGGAGGCCCCCCAAGATTACCAAACCCTAGAATTTTAGCAAAGTTAAACCCATTTTGTGCTTGAGCGGTTTTCTCCCACTGTTCCTTGCGTCGCTGATCCGGATCTTTGATTAGGGACATGAAAGCAGGATCTAGATATGAATCCAAATATGAAGAGTTCCTGTCATGCAACAATAGCTTTAAGAACAATAAGTTCAGCAATCATCAACCTGCTCAAGTGGCACATATTTCACAATAAGAAGTATCAATCTGCTCAAATTATGTAAAAGACAATGAGTTTTCCAGGTCACTAACCGTGGCAATCCAAGATCGCTGGCAGGAACATTTACTGATGCTTGGGGGCGTTTCGAAACGGTCTTCTTCACATTGGGTAAGGGTTTTATTCTGATTTTCCGTTCATCTATAACTGTCTCACCATTTTCATCTCCGACATCAGCAGGTAGCTTTGTAATGGCAATTTTTTCCTCCTTCCTGTCGCGAGGAAAGTAGAGCGGAAGCAATCTACATTTGTAAAGGACATAAAAGAGAAAGTGCTTAAATGGATGTCAAATAAACGAAAAGGATACTCTTAGCATATATAGAGCAAACAGATAAAAAAAAGTCACAATATGAAGTAGTGGAAATGTCTTGCCTAGATTGGCATAACAGACACATTCACCAGCTTACCTCTTATATATTTCAGTGTCATTTTCCGTAGTTGTGCAGAAGACCACACCCGTGATTTTATCCTTTTGTTTCTCCAGAAACCGGCGGATGGTTCCTGATAGAAATAAGAATTAGCACATATGAGGCAAGAGTTGAGTACCACTATACAGATGCAAAGACACAAAAAGAGAAAAAGACCTTTGTACACCATATGCGTCTGCACTAAAATACCCCATTTTAGAGTCTGATCATTAATCATTTACTATATCTCTAACAAAACAACGAGATGCATTGCTTCAATTTTTGGAAGTCAAAGGATATTGAAATTTTGAATTCAAGTACACTTTTCAGTTCCCTTCAACTTCAAATTCAGTGATGGACACAAAACCATCTATCCTCAGCCAACACACGGAGTCTAGGGTGTGTATTTTTCACTTGTATGTATGTAATATGTATACCTACATTCCAAGATAATAATCTAGTTATAAAGGTGATTACAGGTTTGAGCCTCACCCCTATTGCAGTTATAGCCTATAGGCACAGGATTGGAATTTATGTATATATGCTACAGTTGCATTGGCAAAATAAATCAAAGTGGAACATAATGTTCATAAAACAAGCGGGGGAATCGTAAGGGTTTTCTTACTTATTGCTACATGAGCGGCTGGTTCCCGTGGATAGTTTTTTGCCTCTGTGTATATACAGCCCATAGCAATGCTGTATTCATAAATTTGAGGGGATAATAAGCTCAAGTGTTGCCACACATACAACCGCCACATGAAAAGGGACAAAATTAATTATTGGATGCAGCCTATGGGTACGAAAGAACCTCTGAAGTCCGTTCTCAATGAGAAGTTCTAGACAAGAACGATAGCAGTGACTCAAAGCATTTTCTGCAGCAGTATGATATTTTATAGCGTATTTAGGCCCGACAGTATGTATAACCCTCCTACAAGAAAATCAGAACATATCATTTGTTATGTTAGAAAAGAGTTTGGAGCCATCTTGGAGTATGCTGGACAAATGATGGTCTTGAAGCACACTTTGAGAATTGACAGAAATAACATGAAACATGAAAGACCAATATGTACACAATTTTTCATGCTATAGACCCTATGGCTAACAAACCTTGCATATAGTTAAAAATGAGTGATGTTTGCTAAATCTTAAATACATTCATAAAGAATATACTAACTATGTATGTTCAGAGCATTTTATGCAGGCTTTTCTAAGTGCTGAAAAGTAATTGAAATGAAGAAAAAAAATCCTAGACTGAATTTATTGAACTAAAATCAAATCCTACATTGATTCTAGTTGGCTAAACATCAAAGATCGACACTAATAAATCTACGCTTAATTGGTGCTACTCAGGTAAAGCTTAAATGATGATCATTCAACACGAAATTTACAAACGGGATATTAATTCCTAAGAAATTTGACACAACAA
Source organism: Arctium minus (assembly GCA_954870635.1). NCBI lineage: Eukaryota > Viridiplantae > Streptophyta > Magnoliopsida > Asterales > Asteraceae > Arctium > Arctium minus. Next base: position 53,414,828 of record OX941084.1, read on the forward strand.
CCAAATGTCTACCTTGCTGGTAGATCATATGCATTGGTAACTTTCGCCATCCCTGTTCTGCAGCCACCCTGTGAAAGTCAAAGGTTATATCAGATTAATTTGTATTCATTTAAGTATTCCTCGGATAAACATAAAGTATACAGATACATGTTATACAAAAACACGTCCCTTCTATTACATAAAAAAGTACAAGTTGCAAGGCAAGTTACCAGTGTTGCACATTCTTCTGCAAGACCAGGCCCTGCTGCAGCATGCAGACCAGGGCTGCAGTGCGCTTCATCCATGCTCTGGTAAGGGAAACTCAATAATAAACATCTTATGAAAAGCTATACAACATTACAGTTAGATTTTGAAAGACCTAATATGGACAATGATCAATGTGAGGGAACAAACTGGCTGCAGGAGTTAAACAGTTGATGTAAGCTAATTTGTGTTAATCTATAGGTCGATACAAAAATATATGCATAAAGTGGGACAGTTGATGTCCTACATGCTGCATCGCTTGCACATAAATTTTGTAATTTGAGTTCATGTCTAAATTCTAATATATGTGGGCCGAATATGTACGAAGGAGACCAACTAATGATACACCTCTGACTATAATTAATAAAGAGGTATAATAATGATGATCGTTGTATATTTATATATGGGTTGTCATATTATGCAACCCCACACAACTAATGGTGCTTGTGGAAGTTTTATCAACACAGACATGTAAAATTAGGCCCTGTTTCTAGGAGCTACACGAGGCTTATGTGGAGAATGAGATTTCTAATAACACTATACAGACATGCACACAAATATATACCTATGGTACCACACTTGATGTTTTAGACTATAGCGTGCAAATGCTTTAGAAGATTATGTAGATTAATGCCTACTTCTGGGACCAAAATACTTGTGGTCAAATATATAAAGAAGGCCAACGACACAATATTCTTCTGCACTTAGCAATAGGGAAGCATCTATCATAGATAAATAAATACAAATATAAGTTCACAGACATTAGATTTGTGACTAGCTGCTTAAATTTCAAATTTTTAATTGAAACATATATAACTTCTACTCATATATCAGCCTCAGTTCCTCAATCTTCCTATTCTAGTAATTTTGATGGCATAAAATTGGAAATCGTGGAGCATATCACAGACCAATGGTCCATACACGCATTTGAAAACACATTTCAACATAGGAGAATATTAACATAAGCAGAACCAAATAACAACGAACCCTTGCACATAACACGGTTCCCAAACCAATTCTTGCCCATAAATGCATTATGCATTAAGTTGATGTCATGGGATTCATGGCCACTTGTTTCATAAGAATCAACTGCTCACCTCATTGGTTGAATTCACAACAGCATCAACCTCCAGATTCCAAGGGTTTCCTCTCCACAGATAAATCTTGGAGTTAACTTCATGATCAACGGGAAATCTTGAAACCATTCCATTCCCGCTACTCTCTGCCTCAGAAGCTGAAGCTAACGGGTCCGGGAAGTGTGAACTGGGATATTCAATTTCATAGGAATGTCTAGAATCCCCATCAATCCATCGAGGAACTTGGTCAAGAGTCACCACAGCATCTCCACTATCAGTTGGCAGTCCACCACGATTCGTGATCGCTGACACTGGCCTATACATTTTTTCCTTACTTTCCCTTTCCGATTCGAATCTCCACTACCTTCCAATATCCAAAAAGATATTATTAATCCTTCTATTCTCTCAACTCAGAGAAGTCCAAAAACGGGGATCACAAATTTTTAAGCCCCCAAACACCTTCACAACATCAAAAAATATAAATGCATCAAGCTTCAATATTTAACCGATAAATAGAATGTAGGGCAATCAGGGAGGTCGAGCAAAACAATCAAATCATACACCGATTAATCAACTAGAAATAAAATTGAAAAGGTAATCATAAAGCTCTATCGACAACATGATCTTGAATCACTAACTAATGCAAAAATTATCGATTCAAACTTTAATTTAATTAAATACGAAAAACCTGCATAATAATCAAAATAACAGAAATTCAAAAAATTTAAAAGTGGCGCTACACGAATCGAATGAAATCATAGATGCATGTTGACATCATAAACTGAATAAATACATACCTTAATCGTTGAGAAGGTATGGAAGTATGCCTATTTGGAGATAGAGATGACGGGAATTATTTGCTGGATTTGGGTAGAACTTTGGGTGAAATTGGTGTACAGAGGTCGTATTTGTCTTTTTGTGCATATTCGACTGCTGTCAATCAATTTGTCAGAATCATCCTCCATCTTTCTTTTAGTTCCATTTATCATCCCTTTGAATAATAATTTATGGGGAGGCTAATGGCACCCTTATGATTGCTAATATAGTATAAAGGGTAAAGTTTAAAAAAACACAATAGACTATCATATTTTGAATGGTTAAGTCCCTGAACTATTTTTTTGAATGAAAAAACCATTAAACTTTCTTATTTTTAATTATTAAGTTCCTCAACTATTTTTTTTAACGAAAAAACCATTAAACTTTCTAATTTTGAATGATTAAGTCTCTCAACATTTTTTTGAATAAGTAAACCATCGAATTTCTAAAAATTGGTTACCTTTTTTTAAAGATATCTGGAACTGACGATGAAGGTTTTAAAGCAAAAACAAAGCAAAATCAGTTTTATCATTCTCAAATTATACGTCATTAAAACCCCTCATAGACAATCGTATCGCTCCGCCTCGCCTCTCCCCATTGTCTTACATTGTTCGTTCTCCATATCACCTAACACGTTGTTGCTCCTGGCATCGATCTCTCTCTTTTTGATCTATTTTTTATTTATCAAAAGAGGAAGAATCAAAAGATAATCGGTTTCATGTAGTTTTTTTGGGTTAAAATAATGTAAGTAACCAATTTTTAATAGTTCGATGATTTAATTTATTGAAAAAAAATATGCAGGGACTTAATCATTCAAAATTGAAAAATTTAATGGTTTTTCATTCAAAATGAGAAAGTTTAATGGTTTTTTCATTCAAAAAAATAGTTCAGGGTCTTACTCATTCAAAATGAGAAAGTTGAATGGTTTTTCATTTAAAAAATTAGTTTAGGGACTTAACCATTCAAAATGGAATAGTTTATTGGGTTTTTATGAACTTTTCTCTAGTATAAAACCATCATTAATTTTGTTTTTATTGTAGGATAAGTGTGTCATCGTCTAAAAGATGTGACGATAAAGATATATATATATATATATATATTGATAAACATATCAGAGTTAGATTAGAACTGAAATATTTCATAGTTATCTACTTGTAACTCATCCCTATTTAAAGGGCTTTTGATTAATGAAAATTACAGATTTCTTCTCTCCATTTATTGTTGTTACATTTCTTTCTTCCTTTAACACGTTATCAGCATGTAAAGCTCAAAATCTTTACCATCGTTAAACAGTTGTTTTGTCTGTTGCCTGCCGCCATTGAATGCCTTGTTGCAAAATTGCCGCTATTCCGTCATCCCTTGCTTGTTGCCACGTCTGTCAAAAATTCTAATAAGTTTCCTATTAACTTCTTTATAATTGAATATTGTGATATCATGTCAGAAGAATATAAGTTTATGTTTTGATCTATAGTTTACATTCATTATATTTTTATTGTTGATATCAATTGAATTAATTTTTTTTTACCAAATCAAATTTATCATTATTTAATTTTTTATTAAAATAATTAAAGAAATAAAAATGGATGTTGACAATGAAAATAAAGTTACATTAAAAATAGTTATTTGAATTTATATGAGATCTCATTTGTGGTTTTATTAAAGTTATCTAAATTAATAATTATATGATTTTAATTTGATTCTTTTAGTTGTAAAAAAAAAGTGAATAAATAATTTGGAACTTGGATGGAAACACTAATCCACGTCTAACCAATTTGTTTTCTTTTTATTTAAATAAATATTTAACTTGTTTCTATATTAATTATCTATTGTTTTTATTTTATGAATATTTTATCATATTAATTTTATTTAATTGATTTATTAAACTTGCTTTTTAGGTTAGTTTAAATAAAGAATTAAAATATTAGTTAATTTAATTTATTTGGGTTAGTATAACTTAAAAAAATTTAGCATATCTATACTATATTATAAAGCACGAATAAAAAACTCTTAAATACAAATTATTAGGCACAAGGTATCATCATTTTATGCAAAATTTCAAAAATCTCTTAGTTTACAAGTATCAAAGCACAAGATACATATTACTACTGCAGACTTCTAACACCCACCAATTTGGTATGCACAGTGCTTTCCTTTTATGCAGACTTTTCCATGTATCATTATTAATTAATATATTATATTACTATAAATTTGTTTTAATTATATTATTAAATATGTAATTGGTTATTTTTCTAGATGTCATTAAAATATATAAGATAATCATTGAATTTAACAAAATACTTAATTTTTTTTATATAAAAAACATTATATTATAAGCCTAATTTAAAAAATTTATAAAAAAAACAATATCACTTTCTCAAAATCATCCCAAATCGTACTGTAAATCGACAAAAAAAGAAAAAAAATAAAAAAAATCATTAAAATCGTGATGTATCTCGCTGCATTGCGCGAGTACGCTTCTAGTCATTCTTTATTTATGCATTATTAGTTAGTTACAATATTGACATGTTTATAAGTTGATTTAATTATGCTAATACTATTTGCTTATTTCGATCACAACTTTGATTTGGGATCACTTAAATTTGGTAATTTATTGTTGTGAGATATGATAATATTTATCGTTTTGAACTATTATTATTATTAATGTTTATCAATTAGATTATAATATTTATATATTTAGATGGTTAACTTAAATGTTTATCTTAATATTCGTATGTTTAGATGTTTATCCAATTAGTTTACAATATTATTTATTTATTATTTGTTTATGTTAACATTTAAATGTTTATCTTAATTATAATTATAATCTATAATTAACTTTTGGAAGTTACTCTTCCAACGTCCATAACTTTTGGTGTTTTGCTAAAAACTCCAAAAAAAACATTAAAAGGTTAAAATATTATTCACTTATCTTAATTATGAGTTCTTGCCCATTATTTTCAACATTAATTCATATTTGGAAGTTACACTTCAACCATATTTTTTGGCATCGTGCCAAAAGCTCCCATAATGCTGATATGATAATAATTTTTCTGAATTTAATTTCATTTTTGACCTCATGTCAAAATCTACCAATTAAAGAAAACGCAAGATATCGAAAGGATTTTGTCAAACGTGTGTAAATAGCCCTAAGGTTTATAGGGACTTAAGAAATGCATGTGATTCCCCTACTACCTGGAAATCCAATAGATTGAGTGATTTCTTTTTTACAAATTGAAATATTGATGAAGTATTATCAATAAAATATAAGCATACAAAAATCCAATATTGTTATGATAATGAAATTGCATAACCATAATCCATTTTCTTATCAAAAAGAAAATCATATATTATCTTTTATATATGTAAATGATTGAAACAACTCATCCCAAAGTCAATGTCGTAAACTCAAAAGAATCTGAGTATCATAAATGAGTATATAAACCTCCTTTTGAAAAAGTACAAGAAAATACATAAAGTCCATCAACTCCCATTGACTCTAAAACCAACCTCTTGAAAAGGTACAAACAAATATCCCCATGTTTTGAGACGACATATAAATCCTAATATAGGAATACCTTTAATAGAAACCCCCAAAGAAATGTGGGATGTCCTGAAAGGGATAATCGGGAATACTCATGAATATGTACTTCCCGAACTAATCGTACAGTGGAATGAAACCCACTTACTCGATTACAAAAAGGTAACTGATTTCAACAAAGAAATGTTATATCCAAAACGCGTCTCAATCTCTATGGCAAGGAACTCACAGAAGATGACATGATTCCTAACATTATTTTCACCTTTCATATATCAAAAATATTAATGAACTAATATAAGTTGGAATGTAACCTTTAGACAAACTCATCAACCTACTGCAAGTGGTAGAGAGACATAACACGATTCTTTCGAATAACACCACCACATATGTCGAGACAAAGAAAGTTCTCGAGATCAATAATGAAAGCATTAAATGTGGAAACAACTCCAAAGAACAGAGAGTTCAAAACAATTTCACACATGTGACATTTATGCACTATGTGGACGAAACCCTAGAACGGGTCAGGGTCTTGGTAAGAGTCGGGAATGATTTTTCAATACCTGGAGTAGGGATACAACTACTACCCTAGGTGATAATGGACAATCAAATAAGAAATGCACTAAAAAGTGTTTCTATCAAAAAGGGAACAAGTTGAAAATGAACTATAACATATTAATTTAATATTTAATATTGATTAAGCATGTGTTTCTTTGAAAGTAATTTTAAGTATCAAAATTAATTTCTCTGCTAAGTAATCGAATATATAACCATTATAGATGTAAAGAAATATGTAACAACCCAACCAGAAGCAACTAGCTAGCAACTTAAATCTTAATAATATAAATAGAAGATTCATGCCAAAACGGCCCCAAGCTTACAATTTGCAATTCAAGGTTCTCAAAGTCAACCTACACAACTGAGATAATAATAAAGAACATCGTGGATGACCGTCTTCTAACTTTTCCAGCTACATCTTCCCTTTGCCCTTATCTGCTATCTCTAATACACGCTTGCCTGAAAAGATTTTTAGTTTTGAAATAGCGAGGGTTAGACCGAAGGTCTAGTGAGATCCCTCTAAGCAGTTAAGCAACAAAATATACTTTCCAGAATTTTCCAACAACGTTTAATAATGGCACATAAATAAAAACACGTTACGAACCACACGACCGTCAAAGACGATGTGTCTAACTCGCGCTACCTTAATGTTGGAACACACCCCCAACGACATGAACGGGCCACACTCCCCGGCACGAGTAGGCGGGCCACACTCCCCGACTTAGGTTACGTAACCCACGAATAATGTATGCATACAATTACACAATAACAATTCATAACACACTTTAACAGTTTAATAAAATTTATGCCATTATAAATAAATCAGCGTTTAAAATAACTTCACATGCTTTCATCATATAAAGGTTTAGTATAGAAAAACTCACCTGATGTCCTTAGCTTCAAACACGCGTCTACCCTTATAATTCGATCCGAAACCTATAAAGAAGACATTGACCGATGAACTTTCAATTCAATCTATTTTAGCAAGGTTTGACCTTAACACTAACATCCCAACGACATCTATCCTTTAACCGAATTTAATCCACCAACCACAAGCTTGAGATATTGATGTAGAGTCCTAACATAACTTAACTAAAATGGGCCGATTCATCTACACCCAAAACCCCATGAGATTAAACTTCTAAATTGAATTGGGCTTCGGCCCACAACACCTAACTCGGGACCGGGGCGACCTGATGCACTCCATGACCGGGGTCTTCCCCCTCTCGACCGACACCTAATGTCGACCGGGGTCTCCCCCCCTTCGACCGACACCTAATGTCGACCGGGGTCTCCCCCCCCTCTCGACCGGTGTCTACGACTAACAGAACCAAAAAAAATCGAAACCCATACCCAGAAGCATCTTATATACCAACGATAAAATAATACGATTCCAACATCAATTAATCAAATGCAGATTTTCAAATCCCATATAATCTCAAAATCACCCCAACCCAAACTACATCAGATTCTAAAAGAACTAACCCCAAAATGACTTGCGATATTCATACTTTCAAAAGAGAAAACTTAGGAGAAAGATTGCCTTAAGGACGAAACCAGAGAAGCTTGAAATCACCCGAGAGTCGTCTTCTTCCCTCCTCAATCGCACAGTCGCCCTATTCCCCCTTTTCCTTGATTCGGCCGCCAAATGACATCCAAAATAGAACCATTAGGGTTAGAATCCCTTTTTAATCCCAATACTTCAACTTACTCCCTTACACTTTTTGAGTCTTGCCCAACTAGCACCCAAAATTTTCAAATATGAACAATTCACACTCGGATATTACAATATCCCCCCCTCAATTGAATTTCGTCCCCGGAATTCTTTCGCTAAACAAACTGGAATGCTGAGATTTCACATCCGACTCTCCTTCCACTGACGCCTCGTGACCTTTGTGGAAAGTCCATAGAACTTTCACCAAATGAATCTCCTTGTTCCTCAATTTCTTCACTTTACGATCTAAAATGATCGCAGGTTCCTCAATCATGACATAGTTTCTCATCCACTCGAATATCGCCCAAAGGCACCACCACCTCGTCTTTCACCAAACACCTCTTCAGATTAAGCACATAGAATGAGGGTTGATTCCCACTCAGATTCTCGGTAGCTTTAGTTTGTAGGCTACTTTTCCCAACTAGCTCGATGATGCCGACTATCCCAACGAACTTTGGTCTTAGCTTCCCTTTCTTTCCGAGTCGAATCACACCCTTCCAAGGCGATGCTGGAAACTTTACCTTTGTCTCCACTTGGGACTAACGACACAAACTTCTCAATCTAAACAAATTAATACCAATCGGTTATTCAAGCCATTCTGATCAAAACATAGCCGTACACAACCACTTTCTTAACTAATAAAATTTTACCGGATTCAACACCACGACCACTTACGATACTGACTAAAATGACCATCCAACCTAACAGCCCAATGCCAACATAACACACCGTTGACTGCAAGTATCACCAACCACTCACAGTCACGAGTTTCTTCATCATGAAACTTGCCCTTGCAAGCAATTCTTCTCAGTACGACATAAGTCAAACGCAACAACACTTTCTTTTTCGAACCACATTGATCCCAATCATCATTTCTTCAACTCCTCACATAATGACAGAATTTCCATTAAATAAAACCTTCACAATCCACCAGTTTTATCTGGCCAACTAATGTGACGCATACCCTCTTTTTATTGCATCCACACAACACAAAGTGAACAAGCTCATTCATACTATTCCAAGTAGTGTAACGCTAAACAACTGACGCACTTGGGATTCCCTTTCCAAGCATTACTAAAACTAACATCATGGTCCTTCACCCCGAGCATTATATCCAACCATGTCCACTTCCTCCTTGAAGACTTCAAACCCACTTCTAACGGTCGACTCACTGACTAGAGACGTGAATCTTTGGACTAGCCTCACAATTGCTGCTTATCAACACTCACACCGCCCCGAAACGCCATCTTCTCTCTCACATACCCACGCTAGGGATTTATACACCTGCTATCAGCAGAAACTGAAACATACCAAACTTCTTACTCTCCTAACTCCCACCTTTCCGACATGATATCCGCACTCTCTCTTCGCTGCAAGAAACACTGTCCGACCAACATTGCTTACTCTAATCCTTGCTGATTACCAAACGTGCCGACTCACCATTACATTAATTTACTTGATCACCCGACTATCCTCCATTCTCACGCGAGTTAATCAACTCAAATCCTCCCAAAACATTACCCACTATTTGAAACCGCCGCATAAATCCCGCTCGCCCAACAAGATCACCCAACCTGCTAGAATCCCTTCACTCCCAAAGAATACTTCAACGCCCACAACTTCCCGATCTACTACACAACCCACTTGAAATAAGCAGTTTGACACTTTCAACTATCATCCTAGGGATATAAGGTAATCCCATCCAAAACCTGCCGAAATCCAGAGCACACGGTTCCTCTCTTAGTTAACCGCCAACCCTCTATTGCAAATTCTCCTCAACTTAGTAGTACTCTGCCACCAACCAAACCTTCTCACAACCCAATCAAAAACTTACCACTTACCAAATCATTCCCCATAGATCTTCAGATGAGGCCACTCTTCCTGCAACAAAACGCCAGCCTTATACATATCCTCAAGGAAACTCTTTACTCCTTCTAATGATTTGCACTAACAATTATACCATAAAAACATAACCAACACGTGGTTACAACTATCACTCTACTACCTCATCACAGAACAACTACAAATTTCCACAACCAGTTGGCACACAAACATATACCGTCCTACTCACACTGATCATAATACTGAAATCGGACCTCAAGGCATTTCACGGCCTTGTCTTTCTCAAATCTGGTTAAATCACAAAACTATGATTTTCAAAACCACTCAACCAGATATCGCTCCCTGCCAGCTCATCGTGACCTGTTGGAATCAAACTCCAGTAGCTTGAATAATTAAACGTACTGCCTCGAAGTCTTAAATGCACAAAGCGCAACTCATTCCAGTTGTGCTATATAAAAATGTCACTCCCACATAACCATCAAAACATCGTCGATAAAGAACCACTTTACTGAACTAGTGATCTTCCCTTTTTGTATTATCTACCCAAGGTTGCCCAACATCACACTAGGTACACACCTTTTCTGAATAACTCTTCGCTTCATCACAAAACTCCTCGAAACTATCCGTAACAACTTCATTTTTTTTTCCACGCTCCGACATTTACCACTGATGGTTTCTGATTTCCACAGCAACAATTGACATTGATGTACTTCCACTCTGTTACCATCCTACATGGATCTCCAGTGAAACCTTCATCTTCCACCGCAGCAGCTAATTGCCAAAATATTTTTACAACTCCAAACTCCACTCCAGACACAACCGTTTACCGACATCCACATGAAACCAACGGTGATCCATTATAGTACCATTGTCCTTAACATCATAGGTCAAAGCCTCCATTAACCACCTTCGCTATTCACCCCCTTACCTAGAAGAATACCAATATCACACATTTACTACCCTCTGATTGGGCGACACACTTCCACTCTTAAAACTTTCATCATTCCTAATTTGCAACCTTCCTCATAACCTAGAGAGTTCATAGCCTTCATGCATGACGCACAAACATTTAAACTTTTGACACGTTTGAAAATTTAGAAAATACCTACATTAGAAAACAAACTCACTTGTACACGACACGACACTGACTTAGCCACGTACAACGGTTTCAATAATCGTTTTACCTCAACTCCACAACAATTTCTCCTCACCATACCCCATTGTCGGGGTTGGCACAATTGAAAATGTTTCCGATGTACTCTACACACACCATTTATAAAAATACCCCAGAAAGTGCTTACACTGAGCGTGCCCACGACTTTCACCCTTGTTGATATGACAACACATGTTTATACTCAACTCACTTATAAATTCATGCGATCAAATGATGTTTTGATTTTCTTATCCAAAGATCGACTCATTTGTAAAGAGATATATAATTATTTTCAAAATGTATCACCCAAAGTCCAAAAACTTGTCCTTTCGATTCAAACACATATCCGCATGTGTCGACACGTTTTCAAAACATCTACTTCGTAAGACACACACTTGCCAAAACGTCTGATGTGTAAGATATAAAAGCTTCAGCAATTTATTTGACACACAATGCATGAGACTCAATGACATTGAAGGCTATTTACTCTCATAAGATCAACTATTTACATTCATTATAATTTATCCCAGACTCCTCGCTTCCGACCAACCAGTCAGGGTTCTCAACTGTGCCACAACCTCCGGCACCATCGACCTCTAACAACCTTGAAAGCCTAAAACTCGCAACCCAAACGGTAACTCATTCCCATCTGATCCTCACTACATACTATCAGTCAACACTGATATCGTCTCTCAACCACCCTTCAATTAACTACAGCCTTAGAAGCCTCAAATCGATCATTCGATTCTTAGATTAACACTTTCCTGCTTCTCCCTAAACGACATACTCATTTACCAACCGAAGACTCCCTTGGAGAGACAAGCTCACCTCCTATCATCATTCTCTTCCTTATGGACTCAGGAGGTCCTTTCTCAACGAAATATCTACATCCCGCACGATATGCATTCTAACTGCATAACCTTACTTAAAAAAAAGCGAACTTCCACCACACGCTAGACTAAAACTATCAATCTATGGATAAAACTCTCTACCCCGAACCACACTCAACAATAGCAATTGAGTATGCCCATGCACCTATAAATTCATAATGGCATTGGCTAGATGCGATTCTGAATTTACCTTACATAAGAGTACTCACTATTGTTATCACATCTCACGATGTACAAGGTCTTTCTTAAAGGCTTCCTAAATCTCAGTTGTGTCCATCTACTCCACAGTTTAAGTTTAGGCCCATCCGGTCACCTAAATCCCTTAAACTATCCATCTGATACCAGCTGTAACAACCCAACCAAAAGCAACTAGCTAGCAACTTAAATCTTAATAATATAAATAGAAGATTCATGCCAAAACGGCCCCAAGCTTACAATTTGCAATTCAAGGTTCTCAAAGTCAACCTACACAACTGAGATAATAATAAAGAACATCGTAGATAACCGTCTTCTAACTTTTCCAGCTACATCTTCCCTTTGCCCTTATCTGCTATCTCTAATACACGCTTGCCTGAAAAGATTTTTAGTTTTGAAATAGCGAGGGTTAGACCGAAGGTCTTGTGAGATCCCTCTAAGCAGTTAAGCAACAAAATATAATTTCCAGAATTTTCCAACAACGTTTAATAATGGCACATAAATAAAAACACGTTACGAACCACACGACCGTCAAAGACGATGTGTCTAACTCGCGTTGCCTTAATGTTGGAACACACCCCCAACGACATGAACGGGCCACACTCCCCGGCACGAGTAGGCGGGCCACACTCCCCGACTTAGGTTACGTAACCCACGTATAATGTATGCATACAATTACACAATAACAAATCATAACACACTTTAACAGTTTAATAAAATTTATGCCATTATAAATAAATCAGCGTTTAAAATAACTTCACATGCTTTCATCATATAAAGGTTTAGTATAGAAAAACTCACCTGGTGTCCTTAGCTTCAATCACGCGTCAACCCTTATAATTCCATCCGAAACCTATAAAGAAAACATTGACCGATGAACTTTCAATTCGATCTATTTTAGCAAGGTTTGACTTTAACACTAACATCCCAACGACATCTATCCTTTAACCGAATTTAATCCACCAACCACAAGCTTGAGATATTGATGTAGAGTCCTAACATAACTTAACTAAAATGGGCCGATTCATCTACACCCAAACCCTCATGAGATTAAACTTATAAATTGAATTGGGCTTCGGCCCACATCACCTAACCCGGGACCGGGGCCTGCAGGTCGCCCGATGCACTCCATGACCGGGGTCTTCCCCCTCTCGACCGACACCTAATGTCGACCGGGGTCTCCCCCCTTCGACCGACACCTAATGTCGATCGGGGTCTCCCCCCCCCCTTCTCGACCGGTGTCTACGACTAACAGAACCAAAAAAAATCGAAACCCATACCCAGAAGCATCTTATATACTAGCGATAAAATAATACGATTCCAACATCAATTAATCAAATGCAGATTCTCAAATCCCATATAATCTCAAAATCACCCCAACCCAAACTACATCAGATTCTAAAAGATCTAACCCCAAAATGACTTGCGATATTCATACTTTCAAAAGAGAAAACTTAGGAGAAAGATTACCTTAAGGACGAAACCAGAGAAGCTTGAAATCACCCGAGAGTCGTCTTCTTCCCTCCTCAATCGCACAGTCGCCCTATTCCCCCTTTTCCTTGATTCGGTCGCCAAATGACATCCAAAATAGAACCATTAGGGTTAGAATCCCTTTTTAATCCCAATACTTCAACTTATTCCCTTACACTTTTTGAGTCTTGCCTAACTAGCACCCAAAATTTTCAAATATGAACAATTCACACTCGGATATTACAAAATACATCGTAACAAATGCAAAAATTTCAATATTTCCCGTTCTGTGTATGAATGAATCGAGGAGAATTGATTTTTTTGACCTCTCGCATAATCTAAAAAAGATAGATTAAGACTTATTCCAACCAAAATACTTAGACGATGGACTGTCATTTTCTTGTTGCTACATGTAACACCCGTTAAAGTGTGGGCTAATTGTTATTTATAAGGAATTATATGGTAAAATGTGGAAAGATAAGAAGTTAAAAGACCTTTATGGAAAATGGGACCATTTAGGGCCTAAAACCCTAGGTCACTATTTCATTTTGGGGGAAAACAATATTCTCTGTGAGTGTGCGGCGACTCAAGGGAGAAAGGGAATGATCGATCAAAACCTTGGAATCGTGAAAGAGAAAGGGAAATCGATAGCATTTGGTGAGGCTCTTCAAGAGGTAAGCACTCAAATCCCTTTCACTTATTGAAAGATTTTCTATTTTGAGGTTTGTATGTGGAACGATTAACAGTTCGTTTAGGACTGGGGTTCTTGTTCAAAGGAGTCGATTGTTGGGTGTTGTAGGGTTAATATCTGATAGAAGTTAGAGACTATCGCGTTAACCTAAACCCTATTATCGTGTATTGATTAGTGAACTGCGTTATTAATGCCATCAAATTGATTCTGGGTTTTGGTATCTGGGCCGCCCTGTGTTAAAGGACCAGGGTCGCCCGACATCAAGAACTGGGGTCGCCCAGTGTTGAGCCGCCCGGGGGCGCCCAGGGGTGTGCCGACCGGGGTCGCCTGGGATTGGGTCGACCGAGGTCACCCGGGGTGAGTGGCGACCGGGACCTCCCGGGTTATTTTCGACCGGGGTATCCGGGGACCGGGTTACCAGCGAGTATTTTCTATTAGGTGTTGATTCTTAGCAGATGTATGAATCTTAATAGGATCTATAATCATATATTAAATTGAAATGTAGGGCTTCGATTTGTGCAAGGCTAGTGTTCGGTTGTGTGTCAAGTTTCCTCAATCAGATGAGTTCCCTTACTTTGAAAATTGTAGTTACCTTTGAACCGGAAATGGTTTTCACTTGATAATGACCATTTAATTTATTGTCAATATTTGATCAATCATATTTTGGGATTATGGTAAGCAGTTGTTATATGAAGCTTTGTTTCAATTTATGTTTTTTCTCATGTGCATACACACACACACACAGATATATATATATATATATATATATATATATATGTTGACGTGTCAATATGAATGAATATTTTGCCATGGCTAATTATAACCATCGGGGATGGTTGAACCGTGTGTTTGGAATCTGTTTCCCTACACACGGAAAACGACATCTACTGGGGGGCCATATGGGGATCTACCGGGGGGCCCGTAGACGACTAGTCCTGATTCGCGAGGTTGGACTTCGGTATGGATTCAAATCAATTCTGGTGATTTACAGCTTGTGGGATTAATCTTATTAAATTGTATATATTTTCTGTTTATAATAACAGCAGGACGAGGTTGGGAATTCACTAGACCTTTCGGTCTAATCCTCGTTTCCTCTTTTATCAAAACCCATTTTCAGGTAGCAGGGTTGCGTCTGGATCTTCTAAAGGCAAGGAGAAGCTTTAGGAACTGGACCATCTTGAGCGGGCCTTAGTAGCGACTTAGTTGCATATTTCTTTTATAGATTCTCGATTGTATTAGTCATGGTGTTGGATCATATTGGTCATCTTATATCTAACTCTGTTTGGGACCCGTTTATGGGAATTGGATCTTATATATATATTGTTATGTTAAGTTTTGGGTTGTTATATTTGGTATCAGAGTCATAGTTTAAGCGATTTAGGTGGCCTTGTTAGACCTAAACTTAAACTGTAAGTGGAACACAACCGAGAAATAGGATGTCGTAGGATTGTCGCGTTAGGAGCATATGTAACGAGAGATAGGGACTAACATGTAAGGTAGATTTGGGATTACAACTGGCCAATGTAATTGCAAATTTACAGGTACATGTGCGTATCTATGAAATCTTGTTGCATATAGGATTGTAAATTTTAAGTATACCTTTGTGTTGTTTCAGTTGTCGTCATGGCGGATCGAGCTTTACGAAGTAGGGCAGTGCTGGTCGAGGGAATGTGCCGACAGATGAAGTTCGAACTGAGATACCGAGAGGTCATCCTAGAAGGCCGACAACTCGGGGACGGGGATGTGGTCGAGGGCATGGTCCGGCGAGGACTACCCGAAGGGCTACGACCCAAGTGGAGGGAAATAATGCTGGAAATCGGGGAGGAGCTAACACCCGAACTGCTCGCAGGGTGAGAAGTGCTGATGTTCTCGGGGATAGGAAAACATTGCACCAGGAGAGATCAACGACTGTGAGAGGGTGGGGAGCTGCAAGGGCTCGTGGTCGGGGTCGAAACCAAGCCTTTGTGACTCACGAGACGTTTGCTGCAGAAATGGGAAAGCTACAAGAGACTCTGCAAACGTTGTTGGCCCATAAGGAGAAATCAACATCGGGAAGCAGATAGAGGAGTGAGAGCAGGGAAATGACTGCACTTTCAAGCCCGCCGACAACTGAAGTCGGGGGTAACTCTTCATCGATGAATGTGACAGCAACCAGGGTGGCAGTTAGGGGGTGTAGTTACAAGGAGTTCGCAACCTGCAAACCTCCTACGTACAAAGGGGAGTGTGACCCAGTCCTAGTGATGAAATGGGTCAAAGAGATGGAACTGGTATTTGCTACCAGTAAATGCGCTGAGGAAGACAAGGTAACTTACGCTTTATCTATGCTGAGGTCTGAAGCTACGTTGTGGTGGGATGCAGAGACATATGGAATGGGGGTGGTTGCAGCAGAAGGTATGTCATGGGCGACATTTGTGGGAAAATTTAAGACTCAGTTCTGCACTCTAGCGGCAGTAAAGAAGTTGCAGGAAGAATTTCTGGGGTTGGAACAAAGAGATATGTCGGTAAGGGAGTACACCACTAAGTTCATCGAGAAGTCTCGTTTTGCTGGATCTTACCTGCCAGACGAAGAAAGTAGAGTGGAACGTTTCATCTTTGGGCTAAAGAGCAGTTTGCGGGAGTGTGTCTCTGCTAGGGAACCAACTACATTCCAGGCTACCGTGCATGCGGCCGAAATGACAGAGAAAGAGAAGAACCGTCAGATAACAGATAGAGTCGGCGACAAGAGAAAGTGGGACGAGCCAACATCAGATCTGAGAAAGGGAAAGAATCCTAGATTAGAACCGATAGGGGGTCGAGGGTTTGGGGAGAAGCCCTGTGGGAAGTGTAATCGAGTACACTGGGGAGATTGTGGTCCAGGAGACAGATCGTGTTTCCAGTGTGGGATGCCAGGGCATATGTATAGGAATTACCCGAGCAAGAAAAGTTGTTACCAATGTGGATCTCCAGATCATCTCCGGTCGGAGTGCCCGTAGGTTAAGCGGGGTGGACCAGTTCAGAATGGGGAGCGTGAGGGAGGAAAAAGGGAAGAAAGGAAATGGGAGTCGGCTCGTCAGAAAGGGAGGGCCTTTAATATGACGGCAACGGAGGCAGAGGAGATTCCTGATGTGGTGGCAGGTACGTTTCTGGTAAACTCTACTTGTGCTAGAGTATTATTTGACTCAGGAGCGACTTGTTATCTTGTATCTCCTGTGTTTGCTCGGTGTTTGGGGTTAAAGCCTAAACGTTTAGGGAAAGGGTTTGACGTAGAAACCGCCGATGCTAATCAGGTGTCGATTAGGGAGGTGTTTGAGGGATGTGTGATAGACATAGAAGGGAGTTTAGTACCAGTGGTACTATACCCTATGTCGATGAGAGAGTTCGACATGGTTCTTAGGATGGATTGGCCTGCTAGAAATGATGCTAGTATTGTCTGTAACAAGAAGATGATTCGTATGGTTTTACCGGAGAAAGGGGTGGTAGTGATTTACGGGGATAGATGGGAAGGGAATTCTAGCTTGATTTCCATGATCAAAGCGAATAGGAGCTTGAGAAAAGGGTGTAGGGGATTCTTAGCATATGTAATAGATGCTAAGAAAGAGAAGGGTAGAATGGAGGAAGTACGGGTAGTGAGCGAGTACCTGGAAGTGTTTCCGGAGGATTTGACGGATCTACCTCCTGATCGTCAAGTCGAATTTCGAATCGATCTGGTGCCTGGTGCCTGGTGCCTGTAACACCCTCAAATCTGGAAGTAGCAACTTATTTAAAATTTTCTAAATACATCCATAAATGAATCATCTACAACCACAAATTCAGATTTTGCTACAATACACACCTTCTATCTATACATACAGTAAACAATAAGGACGGATGCTACTAAAACCCAAATCATGTCACTATCTCCAACTCGCGGAAGGCTTCACCAATTACTTACTTTTGTAAGGTTAAGGTTCAACTCTTCATAGCACCGCTAGAACTTAACCCCCCCCCCCCCCCCCCCCCCCCCGCTAGGAACCTGATGCACATGCCGACAAATAAAAGGTTAGGCTTAACGCCTAGTGAGCTCAAGAGTGTTAACATGAACAAATATATCTTTAAAAGAAAGGAAATCAGTTTAAATCAAGATCCTTCGAAATATTATACTTCTAAATGGAAACGACACATTTTCCCATAATATACACTTTTAAAAACAATGCTTCCAAAACACACGTTTCTCATAAAAAGGTGCAACGCATAACTCACCCAAACGGGATCACAGTTCGACACTTATTTGGTAAAAACATGAATAACCATTTATAACCCAAAGTACCCAATACATGGGCGGGACAGAGTGCTCGACCCATAAATCGCTATCAAAACCACATATACCGTACGTCCGAAAACATGGACACTTGGTCCAATACCCACGCGACCGTAAGGAACCAATGACAATAAAATAAGACGTTCTTATATTTAACATACTGATAGCCAACAACGTGGGAAACCCGTATCCGTTGAGGGTGGAGGGAACACAAAAGTATACCACCCAACAACGTTAATCGCATGACACCTCCCGACATCCCAGCCCGGTGTCCTTACGACTTCTTTACAAGTGTTACCCCAAGTCAGTTGACCTTGATGGATCATTCCGAAGAACTCTATCCCGAAGGCCCGACACACTTAAAGACTACCTCCCAGGCATTACTTCAAGCGGCGGAGGTCCTAGCGCCTACTACTCCGGTAGCACTAGCCGACTCAACCCTCCTAGCGATCACTTGTAAAGTTTCCGGTCATAAAACATGGGTACCGAAGTTCAACCCCGCAATACCCAATTGACCATCCCAAAACAGACTGACTCTCGTGCCTATGGATCCATTACACACTGTCTAACGTTACATGACTCCAATTGAAAGACCAAAGCTCCCAAAACATGTAACTCACCAATGACACAAATTAAGTGTCCTCATATCCAAAACCCACAACGGTTTAAAAATCCGGACAAATGTCCACACGACTCGTTTAAGCCAATACCGAGCTAAAGAGCTCAAAACCCGTTTAACCAATAATTACCGGTCTCCAAAATAGTGAAATGTATTTAAATAACGTTTATGAAGACACATACCTCAAAGACTAGATTTACCCAAAACTCCATACGAGATGGGACTCAAGATTTCCAAAGTGTTTATGAATGCAAATACACCAAATGCATATAACGTGAATTAGACTTCATTTGTACAAAATCGTCAAAGACGTATAACTCATAAATAGACCTTACTTGTACAAAATCACCAAGAATACGTAATTCATGTTATTTAGTCGTGGGAAAACGTTCAAAACCCAATAGAAGCATTTTAAGAGGTTAACACCACCCAAGTTTACCAAGTATGAAAACTTATCAAAATACTCACCATTTGACAAATAACTAAGTAAAACATAGTTTACTTCTAAATACTCAAAACTTATCGGCAGTTAGCTATTTCATGTAAAACACTTTAAAATACACATTTTGGCATGTATATCGTTTTCACAAATCAACTTGAACTCACCTTGCTAGATTTAGGCTAAATCTAGATTTTACCCAACGAGCTCTTTTGAAGGCCGCTTGAATCCTCAAGCCGAAACTTCCAAAACCTAGATCCAACATTCCAACCCAAAAATAACCATAAATAACCATAACCAACCACAAGGAAACATTCTCCAATCATAAAATACCAAGATCCTAAATAAGATCAAAACCCTAATTTCTCTAAAACCATCAAATCCAAGATTGGAGATATCGAACCTTAAGAAACCACCAATGGAGCATTATAACCTTATTACAAGAAAACTTACCCTTGAAGGCAAAGAGGCTTCCGAGAACACCCAATCCAACACTTCAACCCAAGCTCCCGACCGTTGCACTTGACGAGGAAGATGAAGATGGAGGTTTTGTGGTTCAAGGTTCCAACTAGTTAGATGGTGATGAAACATGTGGTTTGAGGAGGAAAAAACCCCAAAATAGGTTAGGGTTCGGTTTTGGTGTTTGGGAGAGAAAAGGGAAGAAGATAGAAGTGAGAGTGAGGGAAATGGTTGAGAATCGCGACTCTTAAAAGACCCTGGGGCCGACCGCGATTGTGCCCGGCGATTGTGCCAGGGCACTATCGCCAGGGCACTATCGCCCAGAGTGTACCGAGGCTCGTTTCTTCCCATTTTCTGCACAGACCACTCATGACGCGATAAAGCTTAATAGGTAAGATATAGGGGATGAAATTCTACAATAAGAAACAAGAATTTCTCAAAGGGTTGGCTTTCACAGACAGGAATTTACGGGTGTTACAATCCTCCCAACCTTAGAATGATTTCGTCCTCGAAATCTAGGTTCCTATGAAATCTCGCCTGCAGGAAGATTGACCTTAACCCGTTGCTAGCAGCACCAACACGTCCTTTACACCGATACTAACATTGTTGCCCCTCTTGGGCACAATATACACATAACCGAGCGTACACTTAACTCTCCAAAATAACCTTTTACTCACAAGGTTATGGTCGTCTCCCAACCTTGGGTGACAATTACTACCTCCAGGTAGTTAGTGACCCCAAATTCTCGCTGACCAAACTTTCCTTCGGATCTACGGTTCCGAACAAAACATCAAAGATCGCAAACAAACTTCCAAGTTCCTCAGATTTCAACTGATCCATTCTTAATATCGATAAAGATATTCTTCTAAGGCGCACCAAAGCGTCCTTCAGATACTACTTAGCCCAGATTCGGTCAACACTCAACTCCGTTCCAACACCAATCCTCACAACAATCCTTTAACACAAGCTTTACCACCACGGAAATGCCTAAACACATCGATACTTAATCCTCAACACCCAAACTCCTTCCAAATTCCATCACTGAAAGGTCAATATTTCTCATGGTTCGACCGGGATACATCTAAACATTCCCAGCTCCACTGACTCCAAGAAAAACGAGTTGACACCTAGGGCTAAACGGTGACCTCGAAAACATGGACATCCCGTCCAAAATCCTATTCTAGACAGATAGCCGTACTAAGTTTGACACTTAATCGAGTGCTAAATTTCAAATCTTATATTTCTAACAGACCGACCACCAAAATTTCCTTTAATCGCGGAACCCACTGAGACGATACACCATCAACATAAACCATGGTGTCACACCGACAAGCAATCCACCAAAACGAACCCAATCTAATCGCAGGTAATCACCTAAGACCTTATCCCGCATGATTACCAAGGTATAAAATTGCTTCCTTAATTAACTGGGAAGACTTAAATCTACTATTTCCATTAATACAAACGCGCGCAGATTCACAAACCAAAACTTCAAACATTCAAGACTGACCGCAAGTCGGATCATCCAACGCTTCAAATCCCAAGGACTCCCTTAGTCCCTAAACACAACTCTTTTCATGACGGGGTTAAACCTATAGGCCTAATGAGTTCAAGGGTTTTCAAATAATATGCCAATTTAAACGTTTATTAAACTTTCAAATACACAAGTTTTATAACGATTAACCGTTCAGTGACAACACACTATCGCCCATCCGATAGGTTTCAAAACTGGTTACCAACACAACACATATAAAACCATTTCCAAAAACTCTTTTGATCAGTAATTACGTTAATAAAAAAAACGGTAACAAGAGATGCGCAACAAAATTTTCAAACGGACTACCATGGTCCTAGTAATGCATCCATTTATACTATGCATGTGAAAGATAACTTTCCGCACTATAACATGTGCAATGAAAGTTTGTACAATTCCCAAAAGAGACATTCACAAATAAATTTTAAAGTTCTGACTTCCCAACCCAAAAGTCGTTGCGACATAAAATTATTAACAACTCCATATGCAACAGTTTATTCCCCAAAGTTTGATGAAATGATAAGAATGCAAATAATTCTCAAATCGAGTTTAAAACTTTAAGTCACCTCGATAAGCCACATTTGACCAAGATGGTAACTACAACGATATGCAATTCGAAAATTCATTTCATATATTGCGGAAAATTTATAACAGCAAGGTCAACAAGCGAAACACACTTAGATTAAAATTTAATTTAAGACAATATAAATATTTCGCATATTTACTCACGCGTGTGAAAGTCAGATTCAACCCAAAAGTATGCACATATACTCGTAAATTAACGCACACAATAATGCAAGTCTACACGTTCTCAAATTTTTTTTTTTTTTATTACGCGGTTCGAATGATCATAAAATGAAATGCCATTAACCCAACTAGACTTTCATAAACTCAATGACGGCAAAAACAAGCGGTGACAAAATCTCTGTTTCTCAACACAAAAGCGTAAAACGACTATAAGTCTAAAAAGGTTAAAAATTTTAAAACCACCACATAAGATAAAGTGACATTTTTCAACAAAACTCTCATGAGATACGACACTCAAAAACTCGTAAATTATACGACATAAAGTTAAAACTCACACATCTCAAAATACACTTACGAACCCAAAAAGATCGCAAAACTATACCCCATAAAATTAAACACGACTCATACAGACTAAGATTACATAGAAAATCCCGACTCAAGAACAGCGGGACAACCATTCCTTTAAAACCTTAACATACGTGGAGGAGATCCAATGTCAAGGTTAAAAATTCCACAGTCGCTTGCCCAATACCACATGCGGTATTAAAATACGGACCTTAAGATGTCCAAAGATAGCGTTAAACACAAAACAGGGACGAAGAGATTTTCAATATAAACTGTAACCACGTGCAACAAAACTATTTCATGCAAGATTAAGGTCACAGTTTAAAATCCGATGAGGGCTAAATGTTTTACTAAAAATTTATAATCCAAAACACTTTAAGTTTGGCGAACATGAGAAACAATTTATGCAAACTCATTTTAGAAATAATTTTAGTGCATGAATTTGGTCGGCATTCACCCCTCTGGACTACGCTTCTCAACAACCCGACATACTAATATCATCCGGGTGTATCAAGCATCTTAGGATAACAATCTCAATTTACTACTATTGTCATCCGGATACTCCACATCTTAAAGCAACACTCGGATACTTCATCGGTTCACCTTACAATTTCTCCTCGTATAACATCAATTCCATAAGCTTAAGGTTCTACTCCAACCAATTATTCTTACTCACGACAATCAACTTAATGCATTCAACGCACTTAACTATCACTTCAACGTGACATTGCTATAGACATCAACCCTTCCCTAGATCACTCGCTTAGGAACTTTCTCACTACCCCAACGGTAATCATACCAAGGTAGTTCAAGTATACACATGTAGCATGTAGGTTCACCATAACACTGGCCAGGTGCCATTATGAACGTACCGTACCTGCTCATCCTTGCAACCCTCGACAAACTTCCCGTTTCTAGCGACCCTATCAACTCCAAAATATCTTATCTTAAGGTTCCTAATGTGCAACTTTACTTACAATCGCTTATAAAAACGCTAGTTTGAGTCTAGGCATCCTACAATCATTACCTAATTCTCTCAAACTTAAGCTCTGATACCAACTTGTAACACCCTCAAATCTGGAAGTAGCAACTTATTTAAAATTTTCTAAATACATCCATAAATGAATCATCTACAACCACAAATTCAGATTTTGCTACAATACACACCTTCTATCTATACATACAGTAAACAATAAGGACGGATGCTACTAAAACCCAAAGCATGTCACTATCTCCAACTCGCGGAAGACTTCACCAATTACTTACTTTTGTAAGGCTAAGGCTCAACTCTTCATAGCACCGCTAGAACTGAACCCCCCCGCTAGGAACCTGATGCACATGCCGACAAATAAAAAGGTTAGGCTTAACGCCTAGTGAGCTCAAGAGTGTTAACATGAACAAATATATCTTTAAAAGAAAGGAAATCAGTTTAAATCAAGATCCTTCGAAATATTATACTTCTAAATGGAAACGACACATTTTCCCATAATATACACTTTTAAAGACAATGCTCCCAAAACACACGTTTCTCATAAAATGGTGCAACGCATAACTCACCCAAACGGGATCATAGTTCAACACTTATTTGGTAAAAACATGAATAACCATTTATAACCCAAAGTACCCAATACATGGGCGGGACAGAGTGCTCGACCCATAAATCGCTATCAAAACCACATATACCGTACGTCCGAAAACATGGACACTTGGTCCAATACCCACGCGACCGTAAGGAACCAATGACAATAAAATAAGACGTTCTTATATTTAACATATTGATAGCCAACAACGAGGGAAACCCGTATCCGTTGAGGGTGGAGGGAACGCAAAAGTATACCACCCAACAACGTTAATCGCATGACACCTCCCGACATCCCAGCCCGGTGTCCCTACGACTTCTTTACAAGTGTCACCCCAAGTCAGTTGACCTTGATGGATCATTCCGAAGAACTCTATCCCGAAGGCCCGACACACTTAAAGACTACCTCCCAGGCATTACTTCAAGCGGCGGAGGTCCTAGCGCCTACTACTCCGGTAGCACTAGCCGACTCAACCCTCCTAGAGATCACTTGTAAAGTTTCCGGTCATAAAACATGGGTACCGAAGTTCAACCCCGCAATACCCAATTGACCATCCCAAAACAGACTGACTCTCGTGCCTATGGATCCATTACACACTGTCTAACGTTACATGACTCCAATTGAAAGACCAAAGCTCCCAAAACATGTAACTCACCAATGACACAAATTAAGTGTCCTCATATCCAAAACCCACAACGGTTTAAAAATCCGGACAAATGTCCACACGACTCGTTTAAGCCAATACCGAGCTAAAGAGCTCAAAACCCGTTTAACCAATAATTACCGGTCTCCAAAATAGTGAAATGTATTTAAATAACGTTTATGAAGACACATACCTCAAAGACTAGATTTACCCAAAATTCCATACGAGATGGGACTCAAGATTTCCAAAGTGTTTATGAATGCAAATACACCAAATGCATATAACGTGAATTAGACTTCATTTGTACAAAATCGTCAAAGACGTATAACTCATAAATAGACCTTACTTGTACAAAATCACCAAGAATACGTAATTCATGTTATTTAGTCGTGGGAAAACGTTCAAAACCCAATAGAAGCATTTTAAGAGGTTAACACCACCCAAGTTTACCAAGTATGAAAACTTATCAAAATACTCACCATTTGACAAATAACTAAGTAAAACATAGTTTACTTCTAAATACTCAAAACTTATCGGCAGTTAGCCATTTCATGTAAAACACTTTAAAATACGCATTTTGGCATGTATATCGTTTTCACAAATCAACTTGAACTCACCTTGCTAGATTTAGGCTAAATCTAGATTTTACCCAACGAGCTCTTTTGAAGGCCGCTTGAATCCTCAAGCCGAAACTTCCAAAACCTAGATCCAACATTCCAACCCAAAAATAACCATAAGTAACCATAACCAACCACAAGGAAACATTCTCCAATCATAAAATACCAAGATCCCAAATAAGATCAAAACCCTAATTTATCTAAAACCATCAAATCCAAGATTGGAGATATCGAACCTTAAGAAACCACAAATGGAGCATTATAACCTTATTACAAGAAAACTTACCCTTGAAGGCAAAGAGGCTTTCGAGAACACCCAATCCAACACTTCAACCCGAGCTCCCGACCGTTGCACTTGACGAGGAAGATGAAGATGGAGGTTTTGTGGTTCAAGGTTCCAACTAGTTAGATGGTGAAGAAACATGTGATTTGAGGAGGAAAAAACCCCAAAATAGGTTAGGGTTCGGTTTTGGTGTTTGGGAGAGAAAAGGGAAGAAGATAGAAGTGAGAGTGAGGGAAATGGTTGAGAATCGCGACTCTTAAAAGACCCTGGGGCCGACCGCGATTGTGCCCGGCGATTGTGCCAGGGCACTATCGCCAGGGCACTATCGCCCAAAACGTACCGCGGGCATACTCCCGCTGGCGATTGTGCCCAGGGCACTATCGCCCAGAGTGTACCGAGGCTCGTTTCTTCCCTTTTTCCGCACAGACCACTCATTCCGCGATAAGGCTTAATAGGTAAGATATAGGGGATGAAATTCTACGATAAGAAACAAGAATTTCTCAAAGGGTTGGCTTTCACAGACAGGAATTTACGGGTGTCACACTCCGGTGGCGCGTGCACTGTACAGATTAGCACCCTCAAAAATGAAAGAAATGATGACGTAATTGCAAGAATTGTTAGATAAGGGGTTTATAAGGCCTAGTACATCATCGTGGGGAGCGCCAGTCTTCTTTGTGAAAAAGAAGGACGGATCTATGCGAATGTGTATAGATTATAGAGAGCTCAACAAGTTGACAGTCATGAATAAGTATCTGATTCCACGGATAGACGACTTATTCGATCAGCTTCAGGGAACAAGCTTCTTCTCCAAGATCGATTTAAGGTCGGGATATCATCAACTCAAGGTGAGGGAAGAGGATATACCGAAAACAACCTTCCGTACAAGGTATGGGAATTACGAATTCCTTGTAATGCCATTCGGGTTGACCAATGCTCCTGCAACTTTTATGGACTTGATGAATAGGGTGTGTCAACCCTACTTAGACAAGTTCGTGATTGTGTTTATCGACGATATTCTCTTGTACTCGAAGACCGAGGAGGAACATGAGGAGCATTTACGAACAATGTTGGAGTTATTGAGAAGAGAGAGACTTTACGCAAAATTCTGAAAGTGCGAATTTTTGTTGCGAGAGGTGCAGTTCCTTGGGCATGTTGTGGCTCAAGATGGAATCAAAGTGGACCCGACGAAAGTGGAGGCAATACGCGACTGGGAGGCGCCAAAGAATCCGTCAGAAGTCCGAAGTTTCTTAGGACTAGCAGGGTATTACCGGAAGTTTATAAAAGACTTCTCTCGAATAGCCACTCCGCTGACTTCGTTGACTAAATAGAATGTAAAGTTCGTTTGGACGAAAGCTCAGAGGGAATCCTTCCAGAAACTGAAGGATATGTTGAGTAACGCTCCGATCTTGGCCCTGCCGGATGGCACGGAAGACTTCGTAGTATATAGCGATGCATCTAGATTAGGTTTGGGATGTGTTCTTATGCAGCAGGGAAAGGTAATTGCTTACGCATCACGTCAGTTGAAGGATCATGAATCGCGATACCCTACCCATGATTTAGAGTTGGCCGTCGTGGTTTTTGCGCTAAAGATTTGGAGGCACTATCTTTACGGAACGCAATGTCAAATCTATACGGATCACAAAAGCCTTTGCCATCTGTTTGACCAGAAGGAGTTGAATATGCGCCAACGAAGATGGATGGAGTTGCTAACCGATTATGACTGTAAGATCGAACACCATCCGGGAAGGCCAACGTAGTAGCAGATGCTCTGAGTCGAAAAGAAAGAAGTAAAAATCTGATGATGGTAGCTACGAGAGCTGAGGCAACACCGACTCTACTGGAGGAGATTAAGAGATTTCAAGTGGAATCCCTGAGGCCTGAGAAACTTAAAGCTGAAAGAGTGGTAGGTTTTACCAGCTCGTTAATAGAGGACAGTCGGGGACTGAAGTGCTACAGTGGGAGGATTTGGGTTCCGAGACTTGGGTATTTGAGATTAGTCATCTTAGCGGAGGCTCATAAGTCAAAGTATTCGATTCACCCAGGAACGAACAAGATGTACGGAGATTTGAAAGTAGACTATTGGTGGCCGGGACTAAAGAAAGATATAGCTCATTATGTGGAGAGGTGCCTGACGTGTCTGCAAGTAAAGACGGAACATCAACGACCGTACGGGAAACTTCAATCGTTAGAAATTTCCGTCTGGAAATGGGAACAAGTCACGATGGATTTTGTGACTAAGTTGCCGAGGACTCCGAAAGGTTATGACGTGATTTGGGTCATCGTGGATCGACTTACCAAATCAGCGCATTTCATACCCATCAAGGAAACCTACTCCATGGAAAGACTCGCGGAGCTGTATATCGACGAGATTATTGTCCGCCATGGTGTGCCCTAGTCAATTGTGTCCGACAGGGATAGTCGATTCTCTTCAAACTTTTGGAAGAGCTTCCAACGGAAGATAGGGTTGAAAATCAAGATGAGCACTGTGTATCACCCGCAAACCGACGGTCAGAGCGAACGGACTATTCAGACCCTAGAGGATATGCTGAGAGCATGTGTCTTGGATTTCCAAGGTTCGTGGAAAAACTATTTACCATTAATTGAGTTTGCTTACAATAATAGTTACCACGCGAGCATCAAAGCTGCCTCGTATGAAATGCTTTATGGTAGAAAGTGTCGAACTCCCTTGTGTTGGAATGAGGTTGGGGAAAGACAACTGGTTGGGCCGGGGTTAGTGCAACAAACTGCGGATAAAATTGTTCAAGTGCGAGAAAGGCTGAAAGTGGCGCGCGACCATCAAAAGAGTTATGCTGATAAACGCAAAAAATATATAGAATTTCAGGTTGACGATAAAGTAATGTTAAAGGTATCACCTTGGAAAGGTGTAATCCGCTTCGGTAAGAAAGGGAAGTTAAGCCCACAATTTATTAGGCCGTTTAAGATTATTGAATGTGTCGGAGCCGCGGCGTATAAGCTGGATTTACCCGAGGAACTGAAGGGTATCCACAACACATTCCATGTTTCCAACTTGAGAAAGTGTCTAGCAAACGTGGATATGGCTATACCGTTGCAAGATATACGAGTGGATGAGAAGTTGAGCTTCGCCGAAGAGCCAGAGTCTATCGTGGACCGTAAAGTTAAGCGACTAAGGACAAAGGATATTAGCCTTGTGAAAGTTCAGTGGAAGTTTCATAAAGGGCGAGAAGCGACGTGGGAACTAGAGTCGGATATGAGGTCTAAATATCCACACCTTTTTGTCAATGAAATTCCGGGGACGTAATTCTTTCAAGGGAGGGAGAGTTGTAACACCCGTTAAAGTGTGGGCTAATTATTATTTATAAGGAATTATAGGGTAAAATGTGGAAAGATAAGAAGTTAAAGGACCTTTATGGAAAATGGGACCATTTAGGGCCTAAAACCCTAGGTCACTATTTCATTTTGGGGGAAAACAATATTCTCTGTGAGTATGCGGTGACTCAAGGGAGAAAGGGAAGAATTGATCAAAACCTTGGAATCGTGAAAGAGAAAGGGAAATCGATAGCATTAGGTGAGGCTCTTCAAGAGGTAAGCACTCAAATCCCTTTCACTTATTGAAAGCTTTTCTATTTTGAGGTTTGTATGTGTAACGATTAACAGTTCGTTTAGGACTGGGGTTATTGTTCAAAGGAGTCGATTGTTGGGTGTTGTATGGTTAATATCTGATAGAAGTTAGAGACTATCTCGTTAACCTAAACCCTATTATCGTGTATTGATTAGTGAACTGCGTTATTAATGCCATCGAATTGATTCTGGGTTTTGGTATCGGGGCCGCCCTGTGTTAAAGGACCACGGCCTCCCGGCGTCAAGGACCGGGGTCGCCCGGTGTTGGGCTGCCCGGGGGTGTGCCGACCGGGGTCGCCCGGTGTTGTGCCGACCGGGGTCACCCGGGGTGAGTGGCGACCGGGACCTCCCGGGTTATTTTCGACCGAGGTATCCGGGGACTGGGTTACCAACAAGTATTTTCTATTAGGTGTTGATTCTTAGCAGATGTATGAATCTTAATAGGATCTATAATCGGATATTAAACTGAAATGTAGGGCTTTGATCTGTGCAAGGCTAGTGTTTGGTTGTGTGTCAAGTTTCCTCAATCAGGTGAGTTCCCTTACTTTGAAAATTGTAGTTACCTTTGAACTGGAAATGGTTTTCACTTGATAATGACCATTTAATTTATTGTCAATATTTGAACAATCATATTTTGGGATTATGGTAAGCGATTGTTATATGAAGCTTTGTTTCACTTTATGTTCTTTCTCATGTGCATACACACACACACACACACACACACACACACACACATATATATATATATATATATATATATATATATATATATATATATATGTTGACACGTCAATATGAATGAATATTTTGACATGGCTAATTATAACCATCGGGGATGGTTGAACCGTGTGTTTGGAATCTGTTTCCCTACACACAAAAAACGACATCTACTGGGGGGGGGCGTATAGGGATCTACTAGGGGCCCCGTGGACGAGTAGTCCTGATTCGCGAGGTTGGACTTCGGTATGGATTCAAATCAATTCTGGTGATTTACAGCTTGTGGGATTAATCTTATTAAATTGTACATGTTTTCTGTTTATAATAACAACAGGACGAGGTTGGGAATTCACTAGACCTTTCGGTCTAATCCTCGTTTCCTCTTTTATCAAAACCCATTTTCAGGTAGCAGGGTTGCGTCTGGATCTTCTAAAGGCAAGGAGAAGCTTTAGCTGGACCATCATGAGCGGGCCTTAGTAGCGGCTTAGTTGCAGTTTTCTTTTATAGATTCTCGGTTGTATTAGTCATGGTGTTGGACAATATTGGTCATCTTGTATCTAACTCTGTTTGGGACCCGTTTATGGGAATTGGATCTTATATATATTGTTATGTTAAGTTTTGAGTTGTAACACTACAAGATTAATAGGAACCTTGTAAAGATATTCGTATCTAATGGAAATGGGCATATATACATAAATTCCAATGAATATGAAAGGTAACATATATCATGGAAACTAATGTGTCAAACTAGTAGATTATTGAGTCATCGAAACATTTTTTGTCACCAATAAAGAACTTTGGGGAAATGACACATATATGTTTCGACGTAACCATGTAGGACACCATGGTTATGACATAGTGATCCGTGTATTGTCAAATACACAGACACATTTTCTTTCGAGTGAAAGGCAAAATGAGACAAATTGCAACTGTTGACTTCTGCAGCATAAGAAACAACATTTCCATCATAATATGCCCTCTCGAATGCCTAAAAATTTTGTATATACCCTAATCCTTAGCCAAGACAGGAATGAGATCATCCTAAAGCTAAAGACATAATGCAAAAATATTTCATTGTTACAACGAATACAAGGTGATATTTATGGACATAACCATCCAGAATGCAGGCCATTAAAGTACTTTATGGTTTTGGTTTCGACACGATGAACGCATGTCGTATTATTGTCCACATGAAATACTGCACTCTTAGCACTAGCTATACGTTTAAGGGCTCACCACCCTGATTATTTCATCAAGTCTACATGACTTGGAATGCTGGAGAATTTACATCATAAGGATTTGATGTTAATTGCATATGTATTATGATCAATGTAGAGTTTCCTATACCCCATGTGTATACATAAAATGGTATCATAGAAGTTGTTATCAAAAGAATATGATGACATCTAGGGTATTAGTAATGCACACCAATTTACCCACATCTACCTGGGGTTATGCAGTTATTATATGCAGTTTTTTTTCGTTTTTAGACCCACTGCTTGCTAACCAGCCTCATGCATACCAGTTGGTAACTGGATATAAGCCTGATAGTTTACATTTACGCATGTTTGGTTATGTAGTATATGTGCTAATTGCGCCCCCACAGCGCATCGAAATGGGTCCGTAAAGACGACTTGGTATATGTTGGATATGAATCTCCAACAATTATCCTCTAATTAAAATATTTGACTAGTGATCTCTTTACCGCTAGATTTGCGGGTTGTCACTTTCATGAGACAGCCTTCCCGTCGTTAAGGGGAGATAGGAAAAAGGATTTTCCATGGGAAGTCATTGAATATTCCCACTCTGTCTCATTTTGATCCCCCAAACTTCACAACATAATATTGAAGTCAAACGAATCAAACTCGATACCTGATACGTTTAATGTTATTTCAAAAGTGACAAGATCATATATACGAGCTGCAAATATACTCACAAGGTTAAAAAGTCCCCAACAGGGGCACAATGCCATTGGAAAGTGCGTTTCAATCACACATAGTGGAGGTGTGGTTGAGGTCGTAGATACCAAATGGAAGTGGTGGAAGCTACTTGGTTCGATAGATACTATTCTAAAGAAAGAGAATATTTAGGCACATCCATTTATCATCAATACACAAAACTCTCATGAGATTGTCTCTAATTATAATTATGTCCATGAATCATCACTGGAGGATGCTCTGAAGTTAATATTGATTCTAGAGATGAATATTAATCTCAAATGAACTATGAGAGTACATTTGAGTCGATGGACATATCATATATAATCATTGATGATTTATTCACATATATGATGGCTCATAAGATGATCGAGCATGACGACATCGAACCAGACTCAGTTGAATAATATCAACAAAGAGCATATTGACCTAAATGTAAAGAAACAATCCAGAAAGAATTATATTCTTTGACAAAGGATCGGGTATTTGGTCTGGTAACCTACCAAGTGTAAAGCCCGTAGGACATAACTTAGTCTTTGTCAGAAAGCGTAATGAGAATAACGAAGTCCTAATATGTAAGGCTCTCCTATGGCGCAAGGTTTCTCACAACGCCCTGGATTGACCACGAGGAGACTTACTCTCTCATGATGGATGTTTTGACATCCAAATAATTTGTTAGCCTAGTAGTTTCCGAAGGACTGGAAATGCAGCTCATGAACGTGGTTACCACATATCTCTACGGGGATCTAGATTCAGAGATATATAAAAGTGCTTGATGACATTACATTACCAAAATCAAGTAACTCTAAACCATGAAATGTGTTTGCAATAAAATTGAAACACTCAATTTATAGATTAAAGCAATTTATGCGGATGTGGTATACCCGCCTAAGTGAATACTTGATTGGGAAATGATATATAAGAATGATGATTTGTGCCCTTGCGTATTTATTGTGAAAAACAAGTTCCAGATTTTCAAAGTAGCTATATATGTCAATGTTATGAACATAATAGACACTCTTGATGAAATAAGAGAAACCACAAGCTACTAGATATTTGATTTTGAGAGGAAATATCTTGGGAAAACTTGGTTTTGTCTAGATATTTGAGATAGGACACCGAGTTTGTGAAATATTAATTCACCAATTTTATATGTCCATAAAATAATTAGGCAATTTAATATGGACAAAGCGCATCCGGTTAGCACTCCCATGATCGGTCGAAGTGTCGGATATAAGAAAAGATCCATTTCGTCTAAAGGATGATGACGAAAAATGTTGGGAGTTGGAATTCCCTATCTAAGTACAATATGCGCATTATCGTATTTAGCATAATACACTTGACCATATATTATATTTCTCAGTGAACTTGTTAGCTAGATTTAGCTCAGTGCCAACACAAAGTCATTGGAATGATACCAAATTAATCTTTTGGAACCATTGACATGGGTTTATACTTTCCCTATAGAAAGAAAAATGGGATTGATAATGGAACTTCAATACCTACTTAGAATGTAAGCAACAAAAGTACTAGCTCTTATAGAAAAACACTAAACAATGTCTTGGTATGTGTTTGTTGATACTAGGTATATGTCTGACTCATAGAAAGGTTGTTCTCAAACTGGATAAGGAATTACCATAGTGAACACCCAGATTGCTTGAAAGTAAGCTAAGCAAACCCTTGTAACTACCTCCTTGAACTATTCCAATAATATTACTCTCCATGAGATAATTAAAGAATGTATATGATTAAGGACTATCATTACATATATTAGAGGAGTTAGTAATTTTGGGTTCAACCAGTATTCTACTTGCATTATGGAAAAAATGTATCATGTATCGAAGAAATGAACATAAGATACATCAAGGGTGATAACACAAAGCATATTCTGCTTAAGTTTCTATACAATCAGCAATAAAAGACGCTCCTTTAGATTCAAGTGAATCAAGTAAGTTGTCAAAAGAATGTGACATATTTTACCAAGTCATTACCTAAAACCATATATTGGGAAACATGTAGAAAGTAAATGGAAATGTTTTCCAAACTCCCTTGATTAATGCACGAATCAGGGGGAGTAGTAGACAAAAGGGGGAGTCTACTATATTTGTGATATTGGTATGTTGTGCTATTTCCTTCAACCAAGGTTTTATTTTTCCCATTGAGTTTTGTTCCTTGGTGTAAGGTTTTAGTGAGACAACAATTTATATACCATCATGTTTTCCTAACTCTCATGATTAATGTACGAATCTAAGAGAAAACTAGACTGAAGTAAAAGTCTATGTATTGCAAAGAAGTTGGTGCGTTGTACTCTTTCCTTCGTCAGACTTTTATTTTTTCCCACTGGGTTTTTACTTTGGCGTAAGGTTTTAACGAGGCAACAATTGTGCACCATCACTCCTTCAACTCGGCACAAGGGGGAGTGTTGTAGGATAAGTGTGCCATCGTCTAAAGGATGTGACGATAAAGATAGAGATATAGATATTGATAAACATATCAGAGTTAAATTTCTCATAGCTATCTACTTGTAACTCATCCCTATTTAAAGGACTTTTAATTAGTGAGAATTACAGATTTCTTCTCTCCATTTATTGTTGTTACATTTCTTTCTTCCTTTAACAGTTTTGTTTTGTTTTTTTTTTCATTTTTTGTCTCTTCATATATATATATAAGGTCAGGTTCAGGGGAAAACCTCAAGAAAACTGAAAAACACCCTGATAGCCCTTCATTTGGATGATATGCATTTGTGCATACAAGTAATTTGTAACATGCACACGTGTATATGCATAGGTGCATAATGCACTTGTGCATAAAAACCAAAAAAATAACATAATTACCTGTATGCACAAGTGCATACCGTCCAGATGGAAGGCTACCAGAGTGTTCTTCAGTTTTCCCTTGAACCTCCGTCTATATATATATATATATATATATATATATAGAGAGAGAGAGAGAGAGAGAGGGAGAGAGAGAGAGAGACTTGATATCATGTGAGACCAGGCTATTTCCGTGAGACCACAAAAATAACACTAAACCTTCACAGCAAAAGACTGTGAAGATATTATAAAGGTAAACATTCACAGTGTTTTTGTTGTGAATGTTTGTTATTTTTCATTCCATCACAATGAATCGCTGTGAAGTTTTAGTGTTATTTTCTGGTCTCACCGGTCTCACAAAAACAGGTTGGTCTCACGTGAACCCAACCCTATATATATATTTTTTTTCTATTTTATTTATTTGTATTAATAATTTTAGTTGAGGTTTTTTTTTCTTTTAATTTTTGGTTTTATTTAAAAATAAATAAATATTTATAAATATAAATATTACTAATATTTTATAATTATATAATTATAAAAATAAAACATAAACATTGCGATTTAACATATAAATAGAACATAAAATAATTTATATTACATTTGATTGTTCTAAAATAACATTATCCGTAGTACAATTAACACGTAAAAACCGCATGTACTTCTGTATTCGCTCTGAATACGTGGTAGCTCATCCAGCAGCACACGGATAACTGTAATGGAAAAAATGTGCTACAATTTTCGGAAACGGGTATCCTTCTGCCATATCTAATTTCACATAATGGTTACCATTAACGTACCCAATTGTAAAAACAACATGTTGATACAACGCTGGCGGAGTGGACCTAAGAGGCAAGTACGTCCCACTGCCGGTCATACTTATAACGTGTAATATCACATTATATTTTGAAGCAATCAAGACACCTATTTCAGGCATTGTCATCTAGTGTTCAAATTGTGCACCTTCATGAAGACCTAGAGACACAGCTATTGCTCGGAATCCACAATTTCCATCACATCTCACATCATGTACCTGCCTGATGTAAGGGTGAAACATTTATGGAAATTGATTGATGTATGGATGTGCATTATAATTTTTGAACATGAAAGAACTGTGTCTCGTTGGTTCTTGGTGGCTCATTTTTTCCAAGTCAACAAATCTAGACACGTTCGAACTACTACATCTAAGGGGTCTTTCACTTGCAACAGACGGATCAACATGAGTTGCAACAGACGGATCAACATGAGTTGCAAATGAGGGATCAACATGAGTTTTTCTGAAAAGCTTATCCTACAACGAGGGCCGTCCACAAGTAGTCTTGTTAACAACAAGTTCACGAACCCATGTTTTTGATGCATTGGCTATCTCTTTTATCTTATTTATAAAACTGAACTTATTGGATCTCGATTGCTTGTTAAATTCCTCAGTGAACATTTGGACTTCAGAAACACCATCTACTAGAAAATATGAATATCACCAAGGATAATTTACTCAATCAAATGAAAATTATTTTAAAATCAACCATAGAAGGGACCTTTATCTAAAACTTTTAACAAACCAAACATCAATCATCTTTGCTTAAACCCTAAAACTTAACAAAGTAAAAATAAATGCAATTTTTTTATATTATATTTTTAATAAAAAAATGGGAATTTAATTAAAATACCCAAACATCAAAAATCAGTACCCAAAATGCCCAAAATCTTGAAGTTTTTGCCAAAATACCCAACAACCCCGTGTTTTTGGGCCGTGTAAATGGGAAAATGCAGGGTTGAGAGAATGGGCCATGTATTCAAATAAAACGCGGGGAGAACACGGGGTCCTTCGATTTTGGTCCGCGTATGGTGAAAAAACACGGGGTTACCCTGCGTTTTAATGGTGTAACGCGGGGTTGGGGGCTACGTTTATAACCCCTGTCCAAGTTTTCTTAGATCAACGGTGGGATTTCTATTTAAAGTAGGTTAAATGTGTGCTCCATCACTTATAAAATGAGGTCCCCCATTTTGAAACCCCACCACCACCACTCTCAAATATATCTCTTTCACTCTCTCAAATATATCGTGTATTTCACACGCTCGGATCTCGACTCGGTTCGTTAGCGTTTTTAGAAGTCGGATATGTCTCGGTCACTTTGAAAGCATTATTGGAATATATACACCACGCTTTGTGTAGCCAATATAATCCCACTCACTGTTGTTTTGCACCCATTGACCATCGAAACATAAATAGAGCCAAGCTCTTTCAACAGATGAACTCATTTTTTCAGTTGTATGAAAAATGAAGCAATTCAAATGGATGTGATGAACGAATTTGCATGTAATCTTACTGATCTTTATAGACAAAATTGAATGGAGAAGATGAATGTGAACCACAAATTCAATGACAATAGTACAATTATTGTATGACAATCAGACCAAAGTGTGGAAAAAAACAGTAAAATCATGAAAAAAAGGTTAAAAACAGTTGACAACACATGAAATAATAGACCCTGAAACCCTAATTTCCCAAACCCTAATATTGTGCCCGGCCCAACCCCGTGTAAAACCAGAAAAACGTGGCCTAACCCTACGTTACACCATTAAAATGCAGGGTAACCCCGTGTTTTGTCACAATACGCGGACCAAGCTCGAAGGACCCCGTACTTTGCCCGCGTTTTATTTGAATACACGGCCCAAAATCTCAACCCCGCGTTTTCCCATTTACACGACCCAAAAACACGAGGTTTCTGGGTATTTTGGCAAAAACTTCAAGATTTTGGGCATTTTGGGTACTGATTTTTGATGTTTGGGTATTTTAATTAAATTCCCTAAAAAATTATCATTTTTATTTATATTTCTGGGTAATCGGATTTTTTTGCATTTAATTAAATTTGACTAACATAAAGGAAAATATATTTTACAAAGTTATAAAAATAAAATAAAATCAAAAGTTACAAATTTTATAAATTTATAAACAAATTTATAACATCAAAACACACACATACACACACACATATATATATATATATATAAAGATAATAATAATAATAATATATATATATATATGTCAAGTGATATGATAGATTATTCCTTAAAAATAATTGACACAATTTCCAAAGCATTCAACACCCTTAAAAAAGGGTGCCATTAGCATTGCCCTAATTTATTTTTCATAACCAATAACCTTTTGTACCACTGATATTTATATCCATCGACCATCTTCAACAAATTCTTCAAAATTTCTCTAAAATGAAAAAATAGTAGTCAAAATTTAAAAAAAAAATCATCCATCTCCAAGATCTTCTCTATTTTAGACATAGATCAATGATTATATTATTAAAATATTTTATATATTTAATAAAATATTATTTCTCTTACCTAAACATTTCATTTTAAACTTTCTCATTGGTGTGATATGATGAAAAATCATTTCTCTCTCTTGGTAATCATTTTCTTGGTAATCATTTCTTGGGATATCTCCAAATTTGGAAAAAATTACGAGCAAAAAGTTGCTCAAAGTATCTATTTTCTTCATTTTGGAGAAGCTGTTGGAGATGCTCTAACTAGTAACGTCACCTGATAAAATTTAATTTATAATCATAGTAGTGTTATAGGAAAAACATGGCAAAACAATAGTAAATAGAGATAATGAAATATGTAATTCTCATTAATCACAAGTCCTTTAAATAGAGAGAAGTTTACAAAGAAA
This sequence comes from Arctium minus, assembly GCA_954870635.1. Taxonomy (NCBI): domain Eukaryota; kingdom Viridiplantae; phylum Streptophyta; class Magnoliopsida; order Asterales; family Asteraceae; genus Arctium; species Arctium minus. The sequence continues at coordinate 53,453,305 of OX941084.1, forward strand.
ATGAAACATTTATTATGGTAAATTCTAATAGTAGGAAAATATTTTGTCAATCACTTCCTTTTGATGATGGCACATAATCCTTCAACACTCCCCCTTGTGCCAAGTCAAATGAGTGATGGTGCACAATTGTTGCCTCGTTAAAACCTTACGCCAAAATAAAAAACCCAGTGGGAAAAAATAAAAGTTTGACGAAGGAAAGAGTACAACGCAATAGCTTCTTTGCAATACATAGACTTTTCCTTTAGTCTAGTTTTCTCATAGATTCGTACATCAATTATGAGAGTTGGGAAAGCATGATGGTATATAGATTGTTGCCTCACTAAAACCTTACACCAAGGAACAAAACCCGATGGGAAAAATAAAACCTTGGTTGAAGTAAAGAGCACAACATACCAACATCACATGTATAGTAGGCTCCCCCTTTTGTCTACTACTCCCCCTGATTCGTGCATTAATCAAGGGATTTGGAAAACATTTGCATTTACTTTCTACATGCTTCCCAATATATGATTTGGTAAATGTGTCATGTTCTCTTGACATCTTACTTGATTCACTTGAATCTAGAGAAGAGTTCGTTATTGTTGATTGTATAGAAACTTAATTAAAATATGCTTTGTGTTATCACTCTTGATGTATCTTACTTTCATTTATTTGATACATGATGCATTATTTCCATATATGCAAGTAGGATAGTGGTTGAACTCAAAATCACTAACTCCTCTAATTTGTGTAATGACGATTCTTAATCATATACATTTCTTGAGCAATCTCATTGAGAGTAATATTCTTGGAATCGTTCAAGGAGGTAGCTACAAGGGTTAAGTTAGCTTACTTCCAAGCAATCGGAGTGTTCCCTGTGGTAATTTGTTATCCAGTTTGGGAACAACGTTTGTATGGATCAGACACATACCTAATATTAGCAAAGACATACCAAGACATTGTTTGGTGTTTTTCTATAAGAGCTAGTACTTTTGCTCCAGTGGGGCGGCAGCCTAGGGCATCACAAAGTCCATGGGCATCATCTGTATAGATAGGTTCAATTTTGGGCCATAAAAAGATATTAGTGTTATATTCTCAATCCCAAGGGCATGTGGCTTGCTTCAAGAAAAGAACAGACTGATTACAATGGAACTCGATCTCGCCTATCGCACTCGCTCTCACTCTCGAATCTCATTGCTCTCAGTCTCACCTCTCGTAGTCTCGTTTCGATCAATCGAACGAAACTTGCTTCCTTCTGGTTTCGCCTCTTAGTCTCGCTTCTCGTAATCCTCGAACACTATTAGTGTGGACTGTGGAACAACCGAACATGAACTCTTTCACTCTCTGCCGACTGTCGACACTGTGGTAAAGTTCGAATTTCTAAACTTTGATTTGATTTGATTTCTAAATTCTAAATAATGTTTAATGCTTTATATTAGGTTATTTCATGATTTGTTTTATGTTTAGATACTTTAGTTTAGATTAGTTGACTAGGGTTAATGGGTTATTTGTTTAGTTTAGATTAGTTTTATGTGATAGAGATCTAGTGAAGAAAACACAATCCATGAGGGGATTTTGGCCATCGGATCTGCCTCACGTATGAATGTAAAGAATAGGCACCATAAGAGGATTTATGAGAGTAAGCAAAGTTTGAAAGCTGAGTATGAGTAGGGAGATAATTACTTACTTTTTCTAAAAGGGAAAACTTTTCCCATCACGTTTTCAGGAACTTCTGATTCTAAAGTGTATTCTAAGTTTCCTTCTGATCTGTGTTCGATCTTATTGAAAAGCAGTTACTTCGTAAATGTTGTGCATTCATCCATAAACTGCCTAACTAACACGTAACTGTCGATCTCCCATATAAATATATGAAACGTTTAATGTGGGTGGAAGTAACTCGATTTTACAACCTTTAGCTTCGAGTTAATCGAGTTATCATTTGGATTATCACAATACTCAATTCGTGATACCTGAGGCAATGGGGTCACCTAGTGTATTTGGATCATGGATTATACGCAATCCAAGTGACTTATCCAGTCTTATTGATCAAGGAACCCTCAATTTCTAACAGTATTTTACAACATTGGTTTAAATAATGAAACAAAAATCAAGATTGTTTTAATTTTGGAACCAAAATCCAACACTTAACAATTTAATTCAAAGTTCAAAATTTAGTTCAAAGAAGCAAAAAAATAACAAATAACATATCAGTTTAGTTCCACTTTTTTTTTAATTGTTTTACACTCTTATAACTTTAATAACTTTAATAGTTATATAAAGGGATAGATATAAAGTAAAACAATTTAAATAATTATAAGGATATACAATATAAATGATTGAAAATTGTTTGATCGTCTTTCTTTGAGGAAAAGGCAAAATAAAATCAACACTTTGCTTGTGTAGAGAGAGATCCGGTATTTTCTGATTTGAAGATCATTTTTTTTAAAACTATTCAAAAGTATAATTAGGTTTAAAATTATTTAATATTGACCTTGTTTTGAAGTTCAGGAACTAAATGTGTGTAAATAGCAAGGACCAAATTGTAGTTTACTCAAGTGTTTATGATAATTTTGAAGAAAGTTCTTAAGATATGACTTATCGTTTATTACGACACATATTATAGAAATTTGTTTGCTAAATATTATTAAATATATAGCTGATTTTTATTTTTTTATTGTATTTTAAAAAAGAAATTATTATATTTGAGATAACCCAAAATAATATTAGTACCTCGTTTTCTCTAGGAGTGTTACTTTGATAGGTTTGAGAAAAACAGTACCACTTTTTAAACATTGTTTGAAATTTTTTACGAGAACAATTATGTAAAAACTAACTTAGGTTATAAAAATCTTGGATGCGTCACTAAATAGAAACAAGAGTAAATTACGGATTTGGTCCCTCACGTTTGACGATTGTTACGGAATTGGTCCTTTAACTTCATTTATTACATGATAATCCTCCAGGTATGCAGTTTGTTATGGAATTGGTCCCTCGAGCGAACGACCATCTATTTCCTGCCGTTAACCCCCACCACGTGAGATGCACACGAGGATATTTTTGTCAAACCATAATTATTTTGTTTTTCCCTTTTCCTATACCCCTCTCTTTTAAAAACACCCCGACACCCGTTACCCCCTCACCCAACGAATAGAACCTACATATCGTCTTCTCCATCGAAGCTCGGACCATGGTGTTGTGTTACTGTGGTACGTATACGGTTATCCAAACCTCATGAACAAATGCAAACCAGACCGAAGATTCTTCTCATGTTCCCGTCTTGTAAGTTTTTAGGATTTATGCTAGTGGACTTCGAATTTTTTCTTTCTTCCCTTGAATCCGTTGGTTTTTACAGGGAATCAATTGTCCTTTATTGGTTGGGTTGATCCACCAATGTGTGCTCGATCCTTGGTGGTTGTACCTAGTTTATTGAGGTCAAGGAACGTAATTGAAGAAAAATTAAGGGCACAGGCTGTGGAGGCTAGAAGAATGAAGACTTTATTGTTAATCAGTTGGATCCTCTTTGTAATCCACTTCTTTGTCTTTTGAGCAACTATAACCATTCCTTGTGTTTATGTCAAATGGTTTGTATTTTGTCATGCTTTTTGTTCTCTGTAAGCCTTCAAGTGGAACGTGTGAAATGGTTTGTATTGTAATCAGTTGGATTCTGTTGTCCTTGAATGAAATATCCTTTTGATGTTGTTTGTAACCAATTTCCCTTTTTATGCATTGTTATATATTTTGGTGTTTGGTACAACCATCAACATTAAATGAACAAAGGATTCAAAAGCAGTTAAGCCAACAAAGGTTATATAACCATATATTACAATTAATTGAACCACAAAAAGGTTACAAAAGGAAGGTCATTAAGCCTTTATCAACCACAAAATAATGTTCATATGACTGGATTGTTAAATAAACTAAAGCGAACATGTTATGGGTTACAAAAGATCAAACATCCACAAAGACCAACTAAGACCAACTCAAACTGCCTTGGCTTCCAGTCCTTTACAAGTCCTGGAGTTGTGCCCACTCTTTTTGCATTTGGTACAAGTGACAATCTTTCCAGCCTTTGAAAGCTTAGAACCTTTAACAGGTTGGCTTAACTCCTCTACACTCTTCCTTCTCTTCTTCTTGGGCCTCCCAACCTGTGTGTGATGAACTGGTGGAGTTAGCTTCAATGCACAGTCACTCTTAAGCTAGAATTTCTTCCCACTCAAAGGGCCAACCTTGAACTCATACACCTTCTTCCAAGTTGCCAGACTGTAACTGTCATGAACCCATTCTTCAGGTAAACCAACATCCTCTCCATTAACTGCCATATACCATATTATGGCAATAGCATACCAACAGGGTATTCATGTCAACTCCCACTTCCTACATGTGCATGACTTCCTTCTTGAATCAACAACATACTGATCTTGCCATGGCACACTCACTTAGTACTTGTCCCCACCATTCTAAAGAACAACATACTGTACAACTTGTGTTTTGTTGACTCCAATATTCTTGTGGCTTTGGGTGTCAGAAGTCCCTCACTCTTTGCAGTGACCATTCCTACATTTACAATCCTCTTCATGAGGTATTCTCTAATATACTCCAATGTTGTGATGATAGGCTTGTCACGACCATCTATAAGTTGTCTATTGAAGACCTCACACATATTGTTTAATAGAACATCACAGTGAGGTCTACATGTACATGTGAAAGAGATATGCATTACTATCCAATTTACTCAACTCATCCATGTACATCACAGTGATGTATAAAGAAGAAAATTTACCTGTAAAGTAGGCTCTTGACCAATGAACAACTGGAATGTCTTTCAACCATTCAAAATCCTTATAATCCAAAACTTCCAAGTTATCCATGCAATTTTGAAATTGTGGCAGTGTTGGTGTTGTTGCACATTTCCACAGTGCATCCTTGAACACCTTTCCCTTCCAAGTCTTCTTCATATTTTCATATATGTGCCTAAGAAGGAACCTGTGCTCTACACATGGGAAAACTCTAGCCAATGTAGGTATAATGCCCTAATTGGAACAAAGGTAAACAAAATTTATTACTGGATTAGTTAAAAATGCAAAGAATTAGCAAAGATTAAAAAATTTACCTTTTGCTTATCACCGCTGAAAGTAAAATTGGAATTTGAACTCAAATCCAATTCATCACCCAAGCACTCCAAGAACCATGTCCAAGAATTTTTTGTCTCAACTTCTACTATAGCATATGTTAAAGGATAGATACCCTGGTTTGGGTCAACACCAACTGCAGTCAAGATATGGTCTGGAAAAGGTGCTTTCATGAAAGATCCATCTAGGCCTAGCAACTCCTTTCCACGTACTTTGAAGTCATCCTTAAGTGCACCAATACAAATGTATATGCGTTTAAACTGTCTTGTTGGGGAGTCTGGGTTGGCCTCATCTTCTACTGCAATTTTCACTATGGTCCCTCGGGTTGCTCTCTTAAGCTCCAACACATTGTCCCTCAAATGTTCATACTGCTCACTGTAATCACCTCTCACCTTTTTTGTTGCAATTGCATTTGCTATGTAAACTTTCATTTTTGTTACCCTAAGCTCATACTTCTTAGTTAGTCCTTCTGCCAAAGCTTTTACGGGGATATCATGGTTGTGAACTATGGTTTCTTCAACTTGTTGAGAGAGAAAAATGGTTGTACACTACCTCACTTGTCTGGATTGTAAACACGTATGAGTGTCTTTGTAGGTCTTTACAATCCAGGTTTTGTTTTTGTTATCAGTAGAATTAAGTAATACCCAAGGACATTGTGGGTCAGTCATGGTAGGCCCATCAGGCCCATCAGTGTTAGGCCTAACAGTACTTATACCTCCACTTTCAACAACCTTTCCTTTGCATATCACCCGCATCCTTATCTTATCATTTTTTGAAAACCCCAGATCCCTCATAGTCTGAATTGAGTGCTCTATAACTACTTTCCGTATGTATTTCTTACTTCCAAACTGTTGACCAACATAAATACGTGTTTGCTTACCTTGATGAACTTTTTTAAGTTTATGCAGTGCTATTTTCCTACCACTTTCAAACTCAGGGTCCTCACCACTCTCAAACTCTTCCATGTCCATACTTATATCCTCAAAGTTTTCCATGTCAACCTGTTCATCAAGCTTTTCATATGCCTTAAACTTATCAGCCTATTCTTGTGCCTTAGCCCTATAAAGTTGTACATGCAACCCCTCTTGTTGATGCACCTGTTCCTGCTCATGAAACTCATCCTCAAACTGAATATAGTCTTTTAACACATCATTGACATCAAACTCCTTTTCTTCTTCATTACCCTGCTCTTCATGATCATATCCATCAAGGTCATTTAAGTCAAACTCCATTCCTTCTATATTGCCCTGCTCTTCATGCTCAGCCTCATCCAGGTCATTTAAGTCAAACTCTGATCCTTCTGCTTTACCCAAACCCTCATTTAGGTCAAACTCCCTTCTATCTTCTGCATTGGCCTCCTTGTGTTGGTTGTTTTCTTCTGCATTGACCTCCCTGTGTTGGTTGTTCCCTTCTGCATTGCCCTCCTGAAGTACTTCTGCATTGACCTCCTCATCCAATGTAAGCTTTCCAGGCTCAATAACCTCACTGTGTTGGATGTTCTCTAATGTAAGTTATCAGGCTCAATCCATTCAATGAATAACTGTTTTTTAGCTGACGTGGAAGAAGAACCAGCCTCAATTGCCCTAACTCAAGTTCTATTCATTTATGGAGGGACCAAATCTGTAATTTACTTTAGAAAGAAGAATACCATAAAACATATAGTAAATTAGAAAATTTGTCTCTATTAAAACTCAACTTTCATGAATTCAACTGTTAATATAAAATACAAAATTTGGGTTTTTCAAAAGGATCATCCTTGATACTAATATATTAAATAAGAAGCAAATTGGTGATATCAATTATTTTAACCAATTTGTCCCTAAAAATTATTTTTGATGTATCTTTTTCTTCATCTCTAGTGTGACAAAAATAGAAATCTGACATTTACGATGCTGTTAAATATTTGAGCATAAAAACTTCTGAATCCAAAACGAAAATTTGTAAAATACCCAAAAAATTTGAACCAATATCTAAACAGAACCCCTCAAATTTCATTTTAGAAGTTTGAATGTACTTATTTAAAACGACTCCATCTCTCCTAAGGATATTATTGTCTTTTCATAAGTGTGCTTATTTATATAAAGTATCAATATTAAGGTTATGCTTCGTGAACATAATGTCATGTTCCGCTATAAGGTTTTTCGGAAAGTCGAAACCAAGGTCCTTCTTGAGGGTGCACAGGCGTCTGCCTAGGGCCCAAAAAAAATAGGGGGCCAATTCTTTTAGTATCTATAACAGTTATTCAAAACAATTTTGTAGATAAAAGAGGCATAATTTTTTTAGTATACAATAATTGCCAAAAATAAATTTAGTAGTAACGAAGGCCCAAAATATATTAGCAAATTACATTATTGAAGAAAATCTGTAAATTTTAAATGATAATTTGTTTTCTACTATAACTTATTGTTTCTCTATGTTTTTGTCTAGTACCAAAGTCCAATATTATTGGCTATTGCTATTTCTATCTATTTGATTGCTTCCATGTTTCAATTGTTCATTAGACAACAACTTTAAACTGTAACCTTTATCTCGTAAGCTTGTTATTACTATTTTTTGGGCCCTAAGCACGTGCCATACTACCCTTCCCTATGAATGACCTTAGTTCGACTTTTATTGGGATTCCATTACATAGCACGAGATCTCAATTAAATGTTCAAGATGAGCTTGCATATCAGAAATCTCCATTTTTTTTCTTTCTTATAGAATCATATTTTCTTCCACATTCCCACTGATCATCATTTTACTTTCTTGCCCAGAAAACCTTGATAATCTTTTCCATCATTCATCTCCCACTGACTCTCATGATTACTTTATCCACACGAGTTCTCTTTTTGTATCAAAATAAAATAGATTTTTTATGAACTAATAAAATTCTTACCTTTTAAACTCATATCTATATTTAGGATCTCAAAACTACCATTGTTTTTTCTTTTGGACTTTTAATTACCTAATATTGAATAAAAATCTTAAATAATTTCTTATCTACTAGTTGGCAACTTTTTTCTAAATCGAGATTATGAAGTTTATGATCATTATAAACTTTAAATTTTATAATGGTCTATTGAGCAAAGAGTTGGAAAGTTTTTGTTGTTCTTAGATTATTTAATAATGGTTTTCACTTATTGCAACTCATAATTAACCAAAAAAAACCCAAAATTCATGTTTAAACAAAATGGAAATATAATCGTCTTTAATAATATAAATCGATACCTACAGAATACGATAAGGTATCACTTGAAGCATCCATATGTAGACATGCCCTGTAAGAAAAGTCTTATGATTATAATAGATACTGTAACGCCCTAGAATTTCTATTTTTGTATTCCGTTATGTTTAACCTTAGATGCAATACAATTGAATATAGATCGTCTGAGTCGAGTCGTGGTTAAACCTCTTGTGTGAAATCAGCAAAAATCACAAGGAAGCAGGCAAAAAGCAACTTGCATGACCTTTCCCGCGACCTCAAGTCGCGTGGGAAGTCGCGCAACTCGCTGTGGTTTCGAGCAGTGTAGCGCGTGACTTTCCTCGCGACTTCAAGTTGCGTGGGAAACTGCGGGAGAGCCTCTGGTCGATTTTCTGGGTATTAACCCTAAGACCCTCATTCAATTCCCCATTTTTCTCCTAACTTACTTCTCCCACTTCATTGATTGCGATTTTGGAAGCAATAAATGCTTCATTTGTCCACTTCTTCAAGGATTTCCATCATCATTTAAGTTTGTGAAAGCTAGAATTCAAGGGTGTGGCATCTCATTCCTCCATCTTCATCCCAAGTTCTAGGATTTCTAGGTTTCTAACCAAAACCTAGCAATGTGAGTTCATCCTCTTTCTTTTACACTCTATGTACTTGTCAAAATATAGTTTTTGAACTCTCAATCATCTCCTATTTTTATTTTTAAAGAAGTTATAAGTTTGACCTAAAAATGTGGGTTTTGGAGATCCTTGGAGTTCTAAGTTTGTTTTGGGATATAATGATGGAAAGAAAGATTTGAGGCATAAAATAAGTTTTATCTATAGTTTTATGACCCAATGTGGAATGGTGATCATTTTGGCAAAACTAGGGTTTCCTCCCTATAAGTGAAATTTTACTTTTGGAAGAAAATAACATGAAGTATATTTCCAAGATAATTTCAAGTAATCATGTGAGGTTTAAAAGATCGTGACAAGAATATCTTGTGTGAGGAGTTTGATAGTTGTTTTCTATTTTCTATGTGAAATCATAATTTAGAGAAGGGTCCAACTTGGAGTTAATTTGTGGAAAACCACCCTTATGAAATCCTAATATATTCTTATTGATGAAGTCACAAGATGAGATTGTGGCAAGTCTTGAATTACTTGCTAATGGATCCATAAGCAAATGGTAATTTGGTACATTATGTTTTAGTGGTTACTTATTTTCCCACTATAGCTAGACATGGGTATTGATTAACTAGAGGATTCAAACTATAGATCGAGGGTAGTTGATCTTGATGACCGTGTGACCCATTGTGATTAATTCTAGCATCGAGCGCACTCTAGTGAGTTGTAGGATTTGATCTATAGACCGTGGGTGGTTGAACTCAATGACCAATGTCCTATGAACGAAGAACTAAACATAGATAAGTTTTGTGTTCCGCCACGTTCAATGGAAATCGGGTATCCCCCGCCATTGCAATGGTGTTTTGGATTTATTGCTCTATTGGTAAAAATGGTTGTTGCTTAAATATTCCATATCGCTTACATTCAATTTATAACTTGAAGTACCCTATCAATTGTTATTTATTTTAAAATGCGAAATTTGGTTATTCTCACTAGCCTAACACTTTTTTCTTAAAATGACATGTGTAGCCGATCGTGTTAGCGGTGGGGCTCCTCGGGCTTGAGTGAAGAGCAAAGGGACTAGAGATTGACATTTTGTGAAGTATAACATTGGTGTCTTTTGGATTGATCCGGATTCTTTTGTTGAGAGATAGGGACACCCGTCTTTAATCTAAGCTAGTTTAGTTTAGATTAGTAGGTTGTCTATATTCATCTCTTGAAATCTTGTTTTGTAAACGCCTTACTATTCCCCATCTTGGGTGATTTATTTATTTTAGAATGTCATTCTCAGTAATTATCCAGGTTTAAAATTTACCCTATTTTTAGGGTGTTACAGATACATACCACACGTAGTTGTAAAAAATGTGTAAAAATAAGTAGCCGTTTGTACCTTGTTAATTGCGTAAGACTTCTTGATACACCACGTTTGGTGTGTAGACTCCGACTGGCAGGATTTACTAATAGCTTTGTATTTTCGCGTGATGTTCCTCTTGAAACCGCCACATAAAGTTGGTTGTGAGAGAATACTGGTTCTAGTACATATACACCTACAATTGGAATAGTCTGTCCTTGTGCTTTATTGATTGTCATAGAAAACTAAGTCGGACTGGGAATTGTTTTCTCTTCAATTTGAAGGGGAACATTTTATCTTCAGATGGACAAAGAGGAATTCTGGGCAAAAATACCCTCTTTCCAGCATGTTGACCAACAGATATTTCCGCGTCGATTACGTTCTGCGGAAACCCTCTACAAATCAATCTGATGCCGTTACATAAGCCATTAGAGGGATCGATATTCCTCAATAATATTATGAAGCATCCAATTTTGAGTCGGAGGTAATGAGGGGGCAAACCACTAACAGTTAACGAGTTTAAGAACTCCAATGGATAAAAGTTATTCATGTCATCTTCTGCTTCATCAAAACTGTAGTAAACCTTTTCATCCCCGCAGAACCTATCAATAAACTGATCATTAATCTCATCGACATTCTCATTTTTTGTTGATAATATCGCCCTCAAAATGATATAATCTGAATATGATCCATTGATTTGTAGATATGGAAATATTGCATCAATCAAATCATTCTTTGATTTAGCTTTATCAGTATAGGGAATGGCCATGTCATCAGGTATGCATATAAATATTTCTTATATTGCCATCTCCATTCGTAATAGAAAATATGAAAACCATGGATCAGTTCGTGCTCTCATATTAAGAGTTAACCAAATCATTGTTATTGAAGACCAAAGAGGTGACATTCATAGACTTGAATCTACAATCTGTGCTCGGGTTCCACGTCTGAGAACTGGTAATACCTGTCTAAAATCACCACCCATAACCCTTATTTTTCCACCGAATCGAGGTTTCACCCCTGTGATATCTTGTAGTGTTCGATCAAGTGCCTCTACCGCCTGCCTCTTTGCCATCGACGCTTCATCCAAAATTATTATTTTTGCATCCTGTGGCAAGTGAGAAGCCCCACTTTGTTTTTTTATGTTGCACATTGAGTTGTTATCAAGATTTAGAGGAATATTAAATCGGGAGTGAGTTGTTCTCCTCACAGGCATATTATTAGCTGCAACACCTGAAATGGCGGTGGTGAGTGCAATGAGACCACGAGAACGAATGTTGGATAGTAATGCTTTGTACAAAAATGTTTTTCCAGTCCCCCTGGACCATCTATGAAGAACACGCCCGAACAATCATTATCTACATGCTTCATGATCTCATCGTATGCATATCTTTGGTCGAAATTGAATGAGTCTTGGGCACGTAAGTGTTCGTCTTCCACAACTATGAAGTATTCCTCTTGTACCTCACGAAAACTTCCAAATTGTAAGTTGGCATCTGCATTTATCTTTGGGAGATCGAAATCATCAAGATTTTTACCCATCGATTGTAGAAAGGTTGTGATGTCTGTTAAGACCATATTCCGAACTCGGTCAACACTTTCGCATTGTCGTCTATAATATTCTGAAAGTGAATCGTAATGGTCATCCCATAACTTGCGAAAATCTCCTGGCTCACAAATAATAAGTATTGTCGCAAATAGCCTCCTAAGAGCATTGGGAAACTGAAACAAGGAAGCCTCCGCAAGGCATTGTGATAAGTTATCGTCTGTCTCTATTAAGCCTCTCTCAAGTACTGCTTTTCGAAAAGTGGGGTGTAATATGCCATTGACCGTGAATAGATCCTTAAAATATGTGGGCCCACTAATATGAGATAAAAGTAGGTGTAGGTAGTATCGTTCTCCTTCAGCGGGGTTAACATAAACCAAGCGCCATACCATTGATCCTTGTTTTCTCGGATTCTAACGACGTGAGCTTGCATTCCATGTGTAGTGTTTAGGAAAGTCTTTGTACAAATATTGTCTCGCACTCTCGTCCTCATTGTTTCTGTCGAAAAATGCAGTCAACATTGTTCATTTACCTCTCTCTAGCAACAATATCTGTTAGTATATCATCATCTTTGAACCTAACCATCTGCTTATTAGGGAGATGGAGTTACAAAGAATCACAGAAGGCTAATTTGAGAAAGTGAAAAGCTAAAAATCCGCCACATTACCTCTGGATGTGAGACATAACGTGCATCTTGAAACCTTTGAATCTCATTAATAACACCTTGTCCTTCGTCTGGATCGATATGCATAACTTGTTTATCATGACCTTTGTAAATATATTTGAATAGATATTTCACAGATGTAATACTCGAGCAAGCCTCAACATTAATATGATAGTTAAACATCATTAACAACTTTGGGTTATACAAGACGACCCATCTATTGTCCAGTGTATTGCCCCGTACATTCACACCCCTTTCAAGATTTCTCCTCCGATACAACGGATATGAGTTCTAGTATGTGTTGTCTTATTGTTGAATTTCCTAGGGTATCTGAAACGACATTTTTTTGGCTCACCTTTCATGCAAGGACTGGATGATCGTAAATGACCACAAGGACCGTGCATCATGTGTTGGACAACCAACTGGTGCATTTGAGGATACTTTGTCGGGTCTGGAATTTCAGCACATACAATCTTGTCGTAATGATCTGGATTGGCCATCTTGTCCTCAGGACTCGCTATAAGGAGGAAATATTGTCGGTCCACAATAATGTTTATATCAAGTTCTTTGATTAAACAACAATAACGATTACCAACCTGTATTGATATATAACAAAGGTTACAAGGTTGATCGATTTAAGCTTGGATGTGTTCTCTCTGTATTACACCTTTAAGTGTGTGTTTTGTGTGTCTGATAATATCTGATCTTTTTAGAGTTGTTGAGAGATACACAATATCTAATATAAAGTGTGTCTAACACACTATCATAATATCTAGATTTAATATCTAGATATTATTTCTAATAAACTAAATAACTAAACTAACTAATAATAACTAACTAAGTTAACTAATATAATAAACAAACAATTACATTGACATTTATTACAAACGACATAGACTTTAATATCGAGATTCGACGTTCCGGCTTTAGCTTCAGATTGCGATCTTCAGATTGGATGATCTTGAATCCAATGAGACTGTGTCTTAACAATCTCCCCCTTTGGATCAAGATCATTACGAAAATGATTTTAGCAATTCAGTCTTCTTGTTCAGCTCAGAAGATGCAATCTCTTTCTCTAGCTCTCAAATCAGCATGTCTTCAGGATACTTGCTTTTGAAGATTTCAATCTTGGACGTGATTCTTGAAACATGTGATCTTTGCCATTTCTTGTGTAGTCATTCTCCCCCTTTTTGATGTTAAGTGCAACGACTTCATCAAAACTATTTGTAAGAAATGTCTATCTTTCGGTTAGAGCCCCTGTGTAACGCCCTGAAAATCAGACTAAAATAAAACCTGGAAAACCTGGCAACATGACATCTGTATTGATATAAACCTCCCATAAAGGGGATCAGTCCTTAAGACTTTACAAAACCTGCACAGATATATGATTCATCAACAAACTAATCTAAACATAACTATCTAGATTACATCAGTTGACAATCCAAAATTCATCAAAAGAATGGGACTTAACAATGCCCAACTATCAACACTTTAGTCATCTCAAAATCCCCCAAAACCCAACTCGTCTCTCAAAACCCAGTGCATCCCACCGCTAAGGGAAACCTGTTATACATATCATTTGAGAAAAAGTGTCAGACTTAAAGCCTGGTGAGAACATACAGTTTAATAAGCTCAAAAGATATAAACATTTGTATCATAAGATAATATTTCCAAAGAGGTTAAATCTTACAATTGAAATCTTTGCCACAACCGGGCTTTTCCGTTATAAACATGTCATCAAATGACCAACGATAAAACATTTTACCAAGGATTGTGGCATAACACAAAGTAGGCCAAAATCCGAGTTATGAGCTAAACAATTGGAATCCGAGGATACGAACACATAAGTCCGTGCTACAACGTGAGATCTAGACCCAAGCAAAACCAATGTATACTCCTTCACTAGGATCACTATGAACCATGGCTAGTATCCGGCCTCACATAACCGTACCAAGTTGCCCCCGAGGATCATATGCATCCATAGCTACAAAATGGGGAATGTGACATCCCAACAATTCAGTCGACTCAAAACCTAGGGATCCGCTAGTAATGGTACAGACTCGTCACAACAACATATGTGACCAACCATAAATAAACATATGGTATAAACACATTTTATAAACAAAATGTCATTTCCAGTTCAACTTCTGGTAAGAATGAAAATCATTAAAAATGAGTTCTTAAACATACTTTTCACATATCCACATAATGTGCAAGTAAAACATCATTTTACTTCCAATAAGGCGGAACCCGTCATTTTAGTCAATTACGATCGGGAACCCCGAAAATCACCAAAAACTTCATTTATATCAAAATGTAGAGAACATGAAATCATACCGTAGAAATATTTCAGATTTCGCAAATAAGAGTTTTGACATGTATAAAGTTTGTAAAATGATAGTAGGAACTCACCAGTAGGTTTTTAGAATAAAACCCGGAAAACCAGATATTGATCACGACGAAGACTCGAAGATCGAAACACCGACCCCTTGCTAGAAACACCGCAAACTAGCAACCAAACAAGACTCGAAGATCGAAAGAAGAAAAGAGAGAAAAGGAAGAGAGAGAGACTGAAATTTGAGATATTTTAAGAAATATCTCACAATGAGATATTTTAAGAAATATCTCAAAGAAGGAAATGCGCACGGCCCGTGCGCAAGCCCACTGCCTCGCCACTGGATCATACGCACGACCCGTGCGTTTTCTCTGAAGGATTCATAAGATATTCATCTAAACATCTTCATTTAATCTTCAATTCATAAACATCTTCATTTGTCCTCTAAACATCTTCGCAAAACGGCCAAACGAAATTCGGGGTGTTACACCTTGATCCGTCAATTCATAAGATATTCATCCAAATCTTTGCAAATCTAGACAAAATAGTCGTGTAACACCTGAATCAACTAATGAATCAGTTAACATGCCTGTCAGTAACACTAAGTCACTGTGTGTAACGAATACACATTGGAAAGGAGATGTTTGATGTTGACTCCCCCAGGGCTTCCATTTAATCATCGAAACACCACAAAGGTTATTTCTATAAACGTTATGACAAAGAAACAAATTCCTTGTGTGTTCGTGCTTGTGATAGAAAGAATTAAGCACTGATGATTGCTTATAAGGCTCAATATTTTGTGTAAACCACTGAGACAACAATAAGTTAAACACAGACTCAATGTGCATGATTGAAGTGCGAAGGTGGGGCAGACTTCCTTCTTTTCAATATCCAGATTTTCCAAATGAAAATCAGATAGCAAATGTGCTACATCCCCTTTGAAAATGTGAAACACTTTCTTGTTGAGAAGAAAATGAGTAGATAGTGAGGTTTGATCAAGAGATGGCATGGGCTAGTTGCCTGATTCAATAATGTTCACCAAAGAATTGTGAAACACTAGTAATGTGGCTGCCCGACTCAGAAAAACTTTCTTTCTTTGTTTGACACACTCATTTCTTTTCGCTTCTCACACTCAATCACTAAGGATTAACCTCTTGGGTAGAAATCACTGGTTAAGGTGATTCCATAGAAGTTGTGTTAAGTCCTAACACAATTAAAGTCTTGTTTTCCTATGATGCACAAGATGCTCAGATTGGTTTAACTATTTCAGTTAAAGCACAATTTAGATTATGAAAACATTTAAAATACACTCCTAAAATATAAAATCTGTTGAAAAATCGGGAAGTGGTTTGAACATTAAAAACAATGTTTTCCAATGATTGAAAGTTGTCTTTCTTTCAACCATATATGAGATGAAGATTTAGAATTATACCTTTACGTACGATCTTTCAACTCATGAAGCTAAGTTTTAAGTCATAAACATATGAACTTGTAAGCTTCTCTCAAAAATTCTGCAAAAGTCTTAAGTCAAAGTCAAAGTAAAATTTATTCACTTAAATTGAAAAGACAAAAAGCAGTAAAACTTTTTAAAGTACGAGTTCTGATCAGAAATAATCAGAAGTCATATCCAAACTCCTTTGTCTTGAAGAGCTCCCCCTAAAATCTTGCATTACAAAAATTTGACATAAAAGGTAAATGCAGAAATCTTATGAGCTCCCCCTCAAAATAAGATTGACCACATGTCAATTTCTTCTCATACTCCCCCTTGGATCATGAACAGTATATAGAAGTGCAGATATCTTGTGGAAATGAAGAAATGATGAAAAAGTATACAATTAGAAAACTTTGATAGGTAACTACTGATTAAATCTTTAGATTTAACATACCAAGCTTAGAGACAAGAAAGTTAAACCTCTTATCGTCTAAAGGTTTGGTAAACAAATCGGCAAGCTGATAATCAGTTTTTACAAAGAAAAGTTCAATTGTTCCTTTTTCAACATGATCTTTAATGAAATGATACCTGACGTCTATGTGCTTAGTCTTGGTGTGCTGAACAGGATTCGCTGTTATTGCGATGGCGCTCTTGGAGTCACAGTATATCGGGATTTTGTTGAAGTGGAAACCGTAGTTGCGCAATTGAGTTCTCATCCATAAGACCTGAGAACAGCAGCTAGCAGCAGCTACATATTCTGCTTCGGCCGTGGAAGTTGAAACACAAAGTTGCTTCTTCGATGCCCAACTGACTAGCTTGTCACCGAGGAACTGTACATGTCCCGACGTGATCTTCCTGTCTAACATACAACCTGCATGATCTGCATCTGTGTAGGCTGTTAGTTCAAAACTAGTATCTTTAGGATACCACAGACCAAGATCTGCAGTGCCCTTTAGATACCTAAATATGCGCTTCACAGCAGACATATGGATTTCTTTAGGATTGGCCTGATATCTTGCACATAAGCATGTTGAGAACATTATATCTGGCCTACTGGAAGTAAGATACATTAAAGAACCTATCATCCCTCGATAAGTCCTAACATCAACAGCCTTTCCCGAAGGATCGGTGCCATTCTTAGTACCTGGTGCCATTGGGGTACCAATCGGTTTTGAATTTTCCATTTGGAACTTCCGAAGAATATCCCTAATGTATTTTGATTGATTGATAAAAATACTCGATGAAAATTGTTTTACTTGTAAACCGAGAAAGAAATTCATCTCTCCCATCAAGTTCATCTGAAATCTAGACACCATAAGGTTTGCAAAATTCTTACAGTACTTCGGATTTGTAGAGCCAAAGATAATATCATCTACATAGATTTGAATTAAAATGATATCGGCTTTTTCCTTTTTGATAAACAAAGTGGTATCCACCATTCCTTTTGAAAACCCAGACTTGACTAGAAAAGTGGAAAGGACATCATACCAGGCTCGAGGTGCTTGTTTCAGACCGTAGAGTGCTTTGTCGAGAATGTAAACGTGATTCGGCTTCTCTTGATTGACAAAATCCTCTGGCTGAGAGACGTAGACTTCCTCCTTCAGAATTCCATTCAGGAAAGCTATCTTCACGTCCATTTGAAAGACCGTGAAGTTCTTGTGGGCTGCGTAGGCTAGAAACATTCTGATTGCCTCTAATCGTGCCACAGGAGCATATGTCTCGTCATAGTCGATTCCTTCCTCTTGTCTGTATCCTTTGGCTACTAGTCTTGCCTTGTTTCGGATAATGGTACCATCTTCGTCTTTCTTTATCTTGAAAACCCACTTCGTACCTATAATTGTTTTACCTTTAGGCTTTGATACGAGTCTCCAGACTTGAAGTGCATCGAACTGATTCAGCTCTTCTTGCATTGAGATCACCCATTCTGGATCAGCAAGTGCCTCTGATACACGTGTTGGCTCGAACTTGCTCAAAAAAGAGTCATGCATGCACATGTTCATTGATGCTGACCTAGTTTGCACCGGTTTTGATGGATCGCCAATAATTTGGCTTAGCGGGTGCTCCTTGGTCCATTTATTTTCATGAGGCAGTGGATTAGATGAATGTATGTCAGTTGTATCATCTACAAATCCACTTGTACCTTCTTCTGTTTGTTCAGGAGGAATTATGATTTCAGTTGAAGGGGCAGGTTCAGAAGGCTCAGCAGGAACAACTTGATCTGGCTGTAGATTGATCTGAATAATATCTCCTACTGTTTCAGCTACTTCTGTCTCTTTATCATTTGTCACTTCTTCAACTGTTGGAGTCGGCATTTGAATTGGAATCTCTTGTTGAATCAGGGCGTTGGATTCAATAGGAACATCTGAACTAGTTGGATGAGTAGTCGTTAAGTCTTCCATCCTGTCAAACACAACAGATTTCTTTACATTAGATCCAAGAAATTCATCATAAAATAATTCAAATAATAAATCTAAATCAGATAAATGGTTAGTATAAGTTGATGCTTCATCTGATTTATTCTGTTGAGACGCAGGTTCTGGACTGAGTTGCCCAGAAGCTAGTATTCCTGTTATTACGGGTTCTGAACGTTGTTGTTCGGAAGCCATTTTTTCATCAAACGAGACATTGATGCTTTCAATCACCGTTTTTGACTTCTTTAGATAAACACAGAATGCAGTTGATGTCGAGGAATAGCCAATGAAGATTCCTTCATCCGCCTTAGCACTGAACTTATTTAGACTCTCCCTATCGTTTAGAACGAAACACTTACACCCAAATATATGGAAATATTTGATTGTCGATGTTCGGTTGTTGATTAACGCATAAGGAGTCTTCTTGAATCTTCGATGTACCATGGAGCGATTCTGTGTGTAGCACACGGTCGATACAGCTTCTGCCCACAAAAATAGAGGTAAGTCTGATTGACTTAGCATAGTATGAGCAGCCTCGACTAGCGTTCGATTTCTTCTTTTGACCACTCTATTTTGTTGAGGCGTACGAGCAACAGAGTATTGATGTGAAATCCCGACAGATTCAAGATATTCTTCAACTTTATTGTTTTTGAACTCTGTGCCGTTGTCTGTTCGTAGAAACTTGACCGGTTTCTGCAGATTCACCTGGGTCGTCTTTAGGAATGTGATGAGGACATCTGGTGTCTCATCCTTTGAACGTAGAAACTTGACCCATGTGTATCGCGAGTAATCGTCCACGATCACGAGTATGTACTTCTTTCCGCCTAGATTCTGAGTTCGCATCGGACCGCATAAGTCCATATGCAATAACTCTAACGGAGCGCTTGTACTTGGTTCAGGTTTTGGTTTATGTGGAGCCCTCTACATCTTTCCCTTTTCACATGTTGCACAAAGATGTTCTCTTTCATATTTGAGCTCTGGAAGTCCTTTGACGAGCTTTCCACTGACCATATTGTTGATGTACCTGAAGTTGAGGTGAGAGAGCCTTCGATGCCATAACCAACTTTTTTGCATCGAGGCTTTCGTTAGTAAACAAACTTGCTTGTCAGTCTGGACATTTGATAAATTGATTGTGTAGAGGTCTGATTCTCGAGTACCGACCAAGAGTTCTTCGCCTTCTTCATTGCGAACTGAACATCTCTTGGCTTTGAAGTTGACCTCTAAGTCTTTGTCACAGAACTGGCCTATGCTGAACAAGTTGTGTCGTAAGCCTTCTACATAGCTCACCTTCTTGATCGTGACATTGTCATGTTTTACATCACCATATCCCATGATTGGAGAAAACTGGTCGTTGCCGAATCTGACTGTTCCGCAATATTTGTCTTTAAAATTGGACAATATCTCTTTTTGCCCTGTCATGTGCTTGGAACATCCACTGTCCAAGAACCATGTATGACTAGTTTGCATAAGAGAAATTACAAATTTAGATCTTCATACGACAACATTGGAATATTCACTTTGATTATCGAAGTGCGGGTCTTGAACTGATTTGTTCAAAAGCCTATTTTGACTTTGATGTTCGGGTTTTGAACTGCATTATCCAAAAACCTATTTTGACATTGAAGAACGAGTCCTGATCTGTACATAATCAGAAGTCGAATTCTCTTTAAGCTTTGTGTGCCTGCAACACAGATTTAGCCTTAGGTACCCACTGGAATTTGGGTCCTTCCGTGTTAGCACAAGATTTTGGTACCCATTTCAAATTCGGTCCTCTTTTCTTTTGAAATGTATGTGAAGAATTAGTATGAGATGAATGCACATGGTAATTGCCAAACCAATCTTCAGAATCTTGACAAGAGATAGAAACATGTTTATCATAAATAGAAGACTTTCTAGTAGATAAAGATAACTGAAATAATTGCTTCATTGTATATTGTTTACGAGAAACAGCAAGTTTTGAGTTCAAAACAACAATATCAGCAATTAAAACATCTTTATTAAGCGAAGTCTTATTACAATTAACACTACTAAACGATAAAACGGTCTTGTCAAGCTTCCATTTTGGTTGCCATTGAGAATTAGCTTCGGGCCTTTGCTTGCTCAGATCTGAAACATGTGAAACTGGTGAGTTAGACCTTTGAGCAACAAGCGATTGCTTCTTCTTAGAATTACCAGTAGTGTTCGGTTTCTGTGAATGCTGAGATATATTCTTACCTTTAGCATTTTTAGCTTTCACAGAGACTGAGTTATCAACTTTCGTTGATTTTGCACTGTTAACAGGCATACTGTTTTTTCTCAAAGATTTCTTAACAAAAGATGAATGGTTAGGAAGTTTTGCATTAAAATCAAATTGTTTAGAACAATCATCTAAACCACCGTTAGAGTTCAGAAAATCAAGCTCTTTATTTGCAAGACCAGACATGTCCTCAGAGTTTGAAGCTTTAGAAATAATAGAATTTGAAAACACAGTTGAAAAAACTTTTTGCTCAATATTCATCAAAAGTCTTTCATCTGATAAAGAATTCTCGAGTTCAAAAATTTTACTTTCTAAAACGAGAGGAGGGACATATAGTTTACCTAGAATAGGCTTCGCCTCCATTTCATTTTCAGTATAACTTTGAAAGAAATCACTTGAAAGAGTTTTCTTCTTTTGATATATTGGATTTTCATCATAACCATTATTCAATTTCGCATAATAAAATGGAAGATGAACTTTAGATGATTTCAAACGTTTTTCAGATTCGTTGGCTTCATCTTTTTCAGATAGTTTAGTCCAGAAAGTTTTAAACTCAGGAATTCTGCGAGCTAATTGCATAGAAAGATGATCATAAAGTCCTGGCACTTCAGACATCCCTTTTTGTAGACAGTAAGGATTCTTATAACCGATTCCCCATCTCTCTATTTCCTCTTTGGGTTTGTTCAGATGAATAGTCTGTTCAGTTTGACCCATTTTATATAACTTCTCTTCCAAACTTTTTAATTTTCCAAGTAAAAAAAAGTTTTCTTTGATACATGAAGAATGCAATTCTTTAAGCTCATATAAATCAATCCCACTCTTTGTCAGTTGAGACTTGAGTTCAGAATTCTCTTTAAGAATTATTGTCTTTTCCTTTGCGTTGGTGTCATTATCTTTATGTAAAATCTCAACCAATACTTTCTTCTCAGCAGTTTCATTGCTAAGTTTCTGTATCAATTGGTTTTTGTCAGTTATGACACCATTTTCTTGCTCAAGATTAGATTCTAACTCTTTTTGTTTTAAACTCATGGCATGCATTTTATTCATGAAATCTAAATCTGATAAATTACATACCTCCTCTTCTTCATTATCTGAATCAGCTTCAGCATCTGATTCTATCTGTCCCATCAAACACATGTTGACGGCTTCATCTTTCTCTTCATCCTCTTCTTCATCATCTGAGTGATCAAGCCAGTATTCATCCTCAGCCATCAGTGCTTTGCCAGCCTCCTGTTGCTTAGCAAGAAGCATCTTGTTCTTGTAATAATCGGAGTTTCTGACTTTTCGCCTTCGACAGTCTCTGGCATAGTGACCTGTTTTGCCACAGTTGTAGCACGTTGGTGGTTCTGGCTGACTGGATCCTTCAGCTTTGAACTTTCTTTCTTCTGGTTTCCTCTCCTCTAATCTCTTTACTTCAGACTGAAATCTTCTCTCTTCAGGTTTCCTCTCCTCTGTTCTTTTCCCTTCAAATCTCTTTCCTTCATATCTACTTCCTTCAACCCTTTCCTTGTGGATGTAGTTGTTTGGACCAGAAGAATATCTCTGACTGTTTGAACTTGGCTTCGTGTAGAACTTTTTCTGAAAAGCATTTGACAGCAGAATCATTGCTTGCTTCAGTTGTTCATTTTCATCCATGTCAGAGTTTGCATAACCTTCATCTTCTTCTGATTCGTACACAATTGTCTTGTTCTTCTTCTTCCTGACAACAAGAGAAACTATGTCTTCAACTGTCTTTCCTTTTTGCCTCTTTTCATCTAGAATTTCATCCACCTCTTTTTCATTTTGTCTAAGGGTTTCATACACCTCATGAAGTGGAATCTCATTCAAATCTTTGATCTGCTTCATCTGCCTAGCAAATCTTTTCCATTCCGGTTGAAGAATACTCAGGAATTTGACGTTCAACTCAATTTGAGATTTGTGGACTTTGTTCTTGCTAAGTTCGTTCAGCAAAGTCACAAACCTTTCATAGGTTTCTTCTAAATTCTCTCCCACTCTGCCTCTAAATTCTTCGTAATTATTTAGGCAGTTTGAGATTTTCAGCTGATTCCCAACCTTTGAACCCAGCATCATCTTTTCTAGCTGATCCCACATTTCTTTGCCGGAGGCCTTGTAGCTGTCAATCTTTACATATATTTCGTTTGGAATTCCTTGTAAAATGTATGACTTAGCTAATCTGTCGCCTTTGGCTCTTCTGAGGTTATCATTTCCTAGCTCATGAAACTTAAGTTCAACTTGAGTCGGCACAGTTCCAACTAAATGAGTCGTCATGACTGGTTTCATAACCCCTTCTTCTATAGATTTCCTGATGAAATCACCCAGTCATGTTTGTCAACAAAGTTCAGAAACCGATCCTTCCACTGTTCGTATTCTCCTTTAAAGAGAACTGGTGGCTTGGTGTCAGTTCCGATTGCAAGGGCTTCTCTGGATGTCATCCTGTATTGAATAAGAGAAAACTTGACAGATATGATCGTATGAGATTGATTGCGCAAATTGAGGTTTGCGTATCAAGCACAGTGCGCAAAGTGAGATTTGCGTATCAAACGGGATGCGCAAAGTGAGGTTTGCGTATCAAGCGGGATCCGCAAAGTGAGGTTTGCGTATCTAACGGGATGTGCAAAGTAGACTTGATCTTTTCGTGAATAGACTATCACTTGAACTGAGGTTTGCGTATTGAGAGGGTTGCGTAAACTGAGCTTTGCGTATTAGGAGGGTTGCGCAAACTGAGTTTTGCGTATCCTTCTTGATGCGAGAAGTGAAGTCGAGGTTTTCGTATGCTTTAGGATCCGAGAAGTATGCTGTTGGATCCGAGAAGTGAGGTTTGCGGATTGCTTGAGATGCGTAAAGTAGGGTTTGCGTATCAGGCGTGATGCGCAAAGTGAAGTTTGCGTATCACGTTAGATGCGCAAAGTTGGACTTTGCGTATGTTCGTCTTCTGGTTTGCGCAAGTTCGTCCTGTACTTCGAAAATCAACTAAAAACTGTATTCTTCGACGATTAGCAGTACCAAACTTTACCAAAAAGTCTAAAAACACTTTGTCAGGATCTTAATTCTAAACAAGAATAAACACTCAAAAACAATATTAAAGGAGTTTGCGGAATAACACTTTAATATTCAATAATCAATGAAACAGTGAATCAGAAGAACAACTTGTAAACTTTATTGAATGATTGTAAAGCTACAAGATTCAGCACTCAACCTCAATATTGATGAACAGGCTCACCAATACGAATTTTACTTCTCTAGAATTGGGATTACAAACCTTGAGGTTGATTCTCTCTATCTAAAAAAAAATTCAGAATTCTCTAATTTTCAATTCTAAACTATTCTTTAAATAATCAAGATAAAAGGTAATTACAAATAATAAAAGATCTTCAAAATAATCTTCCATCTTTATCTCCAAGCTTTCCATAATCTTCAAACTTGATCTGCACGAATCTTGATAATCTCATAAGCAGCACTAAGTCTTCAGCAGTATTAATACTTTGAGCAGTATTAATGTTCAGCAGTACTAACTACTAGCAGTACTAAAATTGCTTAGCAGTAGTAATCTCCTCTAGTAGTATTAATCTTGACTTAGCAGTACTAATCTTGATCAGCAGTATTAACTTCACTCAGCAGCATTAATCTCAGAAGTAGTAATCAAGTTCTTCTAGCAGCATTAACTGTACTTGTGTATTTCTGAATTTCCCAACACACTTCTAGAACTGAATGCTAACACTCGATCTCGATAAAACACACTTTTTGAAAAACAATTTGATGGCACAGTAACTTTCTAAACTCGACTGTTAGACCACTAAATCACCAAAATGGAACTCGATAAAATCTCTATAGTTAAATCAAACAACAACAACTCGATCTAGCATGCTAATCGATCACAACCTGATCGATTTTAACACCTAAAACACTCAAAAACTCGAAATTGATTTTCAATACAGAACACAGAGTCGTTTTTCTTAAAAACTTGATTTTGATCTTAATCAGGCTCTGATACCAATTGTCGGTGCACAATAATGTTTATATCAAGTTCTTTGATTAAACAACAATAACGATTACCAACCTGTATTGATATATAACAAAGGTTACAAGGTTGATCGATTTAAGCTTGGATGTGTTCTCTCTGTATTACACCTTTAAGTGTATGTTTTGTGTGTCTGATAATATCTGATCTTTTTAGAGTTGTTGAGAGATACACAATATCTAATCTAAAGTGTGTCTAACACACTAACATAATATCTAGATTTAATATCTAGATATTATTTCTAATAAACTAAATAACTAAACTAACTAATAATAACTAAATAAGTTAACTAATATAATAAACAAACAATTACATTGACATTTATTACAAACGACATATGCTTTAATATCGAGAGTCGACGTTCCGGCTTTAGCTTCAGATTGCGATCTTCAGATTGGATGATCTTGAATCCAATGAGATTGTGTCTTAACAAATATGCATGTCGCAAACCACGCTTCTGAAACTCAACGACATAAACATATGCCCTAACAGTGCCAAGGATGTTCTTCTGGAAGAGTTGGTCCTTGAGATCCTCTAATTTGGCACGAAAAAATCTTGCAACAACGTCTGGTCGATCTGGTGCAGTCTGACTGGGTAATAGCTCTTTAGAGATTTCAGGCCATTTTGGATTGCACGTTATTATTAGGAATATATCGGGTTTCCCGTCATCTTGAACTAAAGCCATGACATCTAAAAATCGTCTCTTCATGTCACGCGGGCCTCCTATAAAACTTGCAGGCAACACAACTCGTTGTCAAACTCTACTTGGTTGAACCTCACCGACATTAACGCAATCCACAATGCCTTGATATAAATCTTCTCTTATTTTAGTTTGGTTAAGTTCACAAAAACGCAAATGTGAAGTCTCGATCTTTATATAGGTATCTACCAGAAGTTTTTGTAATAATCTTCCCCCCAATAGAATCACATTAGCATTTTTATGGATTTGGAATTTGTAACAATAGTATTCCCGCATTGCTACAATATTCCTACCCCGTCTTGTATTAGTCTTTGTGTAATGTTTTGAAACATTTAAATAAATGATATCTATATTTCCAAAATTATTTATTTATTTCATAAATAATAAAAATTGCGATGAAATTCGTACCATCTGAATCTTCATCCATGATTTTGTTGTCATCAACAACTTCATTTATGAACACTCCATGTCTTTGAATTTTAGAATGCCACCCAGACTCACCGTTAGGAAAGAACAAAGGATAAAAAAATGGATCGTAACAACCGAGGTGGGTTTGAATTTCTTTGGCTATAGTTAGACCTCCCGTACACAATAATACTTCTCCTATACGCAGTGATACTGTCATTGCCTTCAACCCAAATTCCAACAACCTACAAAATGACATAGTAGAATATAGTGTATAAAATCAAGGTAAAAACACATAAGATAAAAGCAAACATTTGTATTCAAACCTCACATGTAGTTGGCTAGTTGTATACCCTCTGGTCATGTTCCACCGATGCATTCAAAGTGACTTTATAGTTGTCAAGCGGTCTGTTAGGTCCTTTTTATGCACCTTAAGACAAATGAAAATTAGATCCCAAAACAAGTATATATTGTGATCCAATATCGTCTTCCAAGTAATAAAGTAGTAAAATACCGAATATCATCCACATGGATTGTAGTAAAAGTGATTTAAATGTGTAATGAAAGAAATGATTTCAGATGATGAATTTGAAGACTTTGTTTGAGTTGGTGGTTAATAATGATTTAATAACATAATGTAAAAGAAGCAAAGGTGCAAGACTTGTGGTGAGATGTTAACACAATTTCCAGCGGACTGTAATGCTACAGGGATGTTGCAGCATTAGTTTGACAACAATTAGTTCTATTATCTATTTTGAGGGTATTCCTCTTGGACTTCAATATTTGCATTAATATTTAGATTCAACCAACATATCTCTATGTAGTATCCAACTATTGGTAATTCACAATAGAGTCCTCAAAATATATGGATAAACAAATCTCTTTGTTAAAAATCACTCTCTCAAGTCGATTCCCATATTATCCAAGTTGGTGGGTTCAAAGTGGCTCATATCTGAGTCTAATACACTTTAACACTTTGAAAAGCAACCAACTCATCGAGAATAAATCAATTTGGAAATTATAGACAACAAATCTCTTTGTTAGCAACTTTCTCAAGTCTACTTCTCATATCATTCAAATTAACGTGCATATCAATGGCTTATCTCTAAGACCATGACACTTTAACACTTTCAAAGTGATGAACTAGTCAAGAAGTGTCATTGGTTTTTATAAAACTTGGAATGAAATAATAAAACGTCATTATTGTCAAACAACATCTAGTTTCTTTTGGTTAACATACTCACCCTTTGTCTCACACCCAAGCTAAGATGATTAGCTACTCATAACGGAAATCAAATACAAAGAAATGAAAAGTACTAGAATTAAAGACATCAAAGTAAATGACTTGAAAAGTAAAGAACGGAAAATAAATGCGGAAGTGTAAATTGCTAAAATTAAAGACAAGAAAGTAAAAAGCGGAAAGTAAATGCGGGAATTTAAAGTACCGAAAATAAAGACTTGAAAGTAAAAACAGAAAGTAAATGGCTTGAATTAAAGATGGAAAGTAAGTACAAAAAAGAAAAGAACAACTCTGATGCTATGCTAGTGCTGCAGAAATTCATATGCTTGCATTAAATAAATAAAAAGATGAAGAACATGAAGAACACTTGAATAACTTCAAAAGATTAAAGAGAGAGTTATCTGAATCTAATCAGATTCTAAAGTTGAGTACAAATAAAGCTAAACTACATCCTCTATATATAGCTAAGGAAAGGGGGCTAGAATGAAAATTCTAACCAAATACTTAGCATCCTAATTAGCAAGTACAATATAGTAACCAAAAGTACAATTGACAACTAAGGGGCTGTTTACCAAATTTCCATTAAGTCCTGTATGGATAAATGTGTATGTCTGGATAAATTTGTCTGTCTAGATAAATTGATGTTGTTGTTTACTTTTTTATCTGAATTAACAGTCTGAATAACAGAAATGACCAACTTACCCCTGAATATGAATTTTAAGCTGTTTTATAAATTGTTGTTTATTTTTTAAGCCATATATTCATAAATTCATTGATATAATCAAAAAATCAAACAAAAATTCATTAAGTACTTAAACTTCAAAGTTCAAACACAATGTAGTCAAGTTCAAACAAAAAGTAGCAAGTATGAAACAAGTATGAAATCGACATTGTACAAATCATGGTTACAAAAATCTACATTGCAGAAATGTCGAGCAACTATGGAGAAGAAACAAGTATGGAACAAAAATTGTAACACCCTCGTTTTGGTATGTACTCAGTTTACTTATAAATCCATTTATAATACCGTACTTTTGATTTCGCGTGCATTCGGGTCAAAATCGGGTGAAGATGGGGCACGGTACGCCTGGGGCGATAGTGCCCGCGATTGTGACAGAGGTCACTCTCGCGGGGCACTCTCGCGGGAGTTGTACCGTAGGTGTTTGGCTCGGCGCGATAGTGACCAGCGATTGTGACAAGTGTCACTATCGCGTGGCACTATCGCTGAAACTGTACCGAAGGTCCAACTATTCGGGCGATTGTGACACGCGATTGTGACAGTGTCACTATCGCGTGGCACTATCGCGTGGCACTATCGCGTGGCACTATCGCGAGCGGGCAGCAGGGTCTTAAATGCTCATTTTTCGGGATTTTAAGTCATTAGGTCTTTTTGGGAAGCTTTGAAAGACGATTTTAGAGAGCAAAAGGTAGGGTTTCCAGCCCCCATCATTGAATGCTCTAAGTATTGTTACTTATGATTGGTTGGTGGATTTAATGTTAGGTTCTTGCTTGTGGTTAAGAAGATCAAGTGTCATTTCTTCCTTCTCTCAAGTATCAATTAGGATTTGGTGTATAACCCTTGCAAGGTGAGTTTCTTAGGCACTTCTCCCTCATAAATGTTTTAGTTGTTGTATTATAACCTTTCCTTATCTCCTAATCATAGTTGGATTTTGTTGAGTCTTGACCTAACTAAGGGTTTTGAAGACACTATGATTACTTGACTAAACAAGTTTTATGGAATGGTATGTTAAAGAAAATAATGGTGTTTATATTCATTCAATCATTTGTTAACTAATATTTGCTATTTGGGGCATTGGTATCACATGAAATGAAAACTAGGGTTTTGGGAATATTTGATATATTAGATTTATTATTGGGCATAAGGGACTTTGAAATGAGATTATGGTGTCATCATTGATGAGAGTACATTTATGGAATTTCTTAACAAATGGGAGATGAGCTATGTTAGTAGCTCATATGTTTGGAATTTGGTCCCATGAATTATATACATGATTATATATGGTTATGATGGTAAGTTGGTTCTTGGTTTAGTGCAATGGATCCATAGGCACGGTATCCCAATGTCTTGTCCGAACATTTGGTTACCCTTGGCACGGGATAGGCATCGGGATCCATGGTAAGTAGGGTGTGGGCCTATACGGTCGGGCAGCGTCCCATGGACAGTATGGTGTAATCCCATTGTGCTTGAGTTGCCCTGTTTTGGGAACTCTCAAGAATAGACCTGGAGTGGTTGACTTGATGTTTTCGAGCAAAAGACTTGGAGTAGTTGAGCTCGCTACGTGGTTTTGAACTGTTGACAGTATATGTTGAATACTAATGATTTATTGGCTTTACCTTGATTTAGTTCACGGCTAGATCGGCTACATGACTTCAAACGGGTTTATCGTTCATTTTAGCTTTCGTTTATTTATTCTCACTAGGCTTTAGCCTAACACTTGTTATTGGTTGTCATGTGTGGCAGGTCACTCTAGCGATGGGATGCGTCGGGATTGAGTGGACGACTTTGGGTTCGAGAGCGGTCTTTTTGATGATTTAGTGACCGATATTTTTGGAAGTATAGATTGTTACTTTTGGGAGAATAGAGACACCCGACCTTAATCTTGCTCATTCAAGTTAGATTATTAGGTTGTCGAGTTTATTCTCTATTTTGCCATGGGTTGTAATTACCGTATTATAGTCCCCGTGTTGGGTTGACATACATTAGTCCGTTTGGTGGTATATTTTATTACAGGTTATTGGATCTCCCACTTCGGGTAGATTGGTTTATCCCATTTTCAGACGTTATATGGCCAAATTTCCAATTTTTAAATTGACCCCCAATTTTTAGGATGTTACAAGTTGGTATCAGAGCATTGGTTTAAGTGAACTAGGTATGAAGGTAGAATGCCTAGACTTAAACTGTGACTGTTAAGCTATGAACTGTGAGAAGGGGGTAGAACTACTAAGATAGGTTGGACTTAGAGTCGACGAAACTTGCACAAGTTGAAAGTTGTAGTGATGGTAACGATAACTCTTACGTATAACGTGTTCATAATTTCACTTAGCTAACGTCATTATGAAGATGTTTTACGTGAGTATGTTTGATCTACTATTGTTATGATAATTGATAAGTGTAATAATACGTTCTTTGTGTTACCTTTGTGGGCTTGTCTCTCATTCTGTGGTATTTTGTGTGTGGCAGAATCATGGTTAATACCCGAAATCGACCGGAAGATCAAGAGGCCACAGTATCCACGGCCAGCCAACCGAGGGTAACTGCTGTGGAAGAACCTCCTCACGTGGTAAATGTGTTGGGCGGGGGGGCCGAGTTCATTCCTCGTCGCAACCTGGAAACGGATAATCCCATTATGGAGGAGGTGACGGCGGAAACAAGGATGATGGACCGCATGATGGTAGATATGAACCGAGCGATGGCCCAGCAACAAGAAATGTTTCTCAAACTCTTAGAGGACCGTGATATCAACAACCGAAGGCCTGAAGCGGTGGACGAAAACGTTGTTGTAGCGGGGTCCGGAGGTCCCAGACCTATAAACCCTACTGAAGTCACCGCAACCCCTAGAGTTGAGCAGGTGGCAAAAACTTGCACGTTCAAGGCCTTTCTGGGTTGCCGACCACCGGAGTTTAAGAGTTCGGATGATCCGTCGGTCTGTGTGAGTTGGATTCGAGAAATGGAACAGGCTTTCCGATCAAGTGAATGTGGAGAGGGGCAGAAAGCAATTTTTGGCTCGCAAATGTTGAGGGGGACGACCCTCACTTGGTGGAATGTGTATTCCGCTTCTCTTGAAGTGACGGTGTTGGCCAAATTGTCGTGGGCCACATTCAAAGAGAAACTTCTTGAAGAGTATTGCAATGAGAGGTCGATGGACCGAATAAAGGATGAATTTCAAAATCTAAAGATGGGTAACGGGTCAGTGAAAGAGTACACCCGGTTGTTTATGGACAAGATGGGGTTGGTGGGACACCTGGTCCCTACCGAGAAGGAAAAGATCAAAGCCTACATTAAAGGGCTTCCATCCGACATGATGTCAATGGTAAGGGTATCGAAGACTTCTACACTCAGGGAGGCGATTGAAGAAGCACAATTATTGGAGGACGCTTCTACCTTGAAAAGGGAAGAAGGTTCTCGCCTAGCCGAAAAGAGAAAATGGGAAGGAAATTCCTTAGCCTCCAAGAAGCCGAGACCGTTCAACAACTACAACTACCACCGGAAAGCAGATTCTAGACCCGAGGCTAAGTGGTGTTCCAAGTGCCGAAACAAACATTACGGTCCATGCAACTTTGTTCCCGGGGCTTGTTTTAAGTGCGGAAAGCTCGGACATGCGTATAAGGATTGTCCCGTCAAGGGGCGTCTGTGTTACGAGTGTAAAGAGTCGGGTCATATTCGGGATGAATGCCCGAAACTAAAGACCGGCGGAAGCGGCGGAAAGAAGACGGAACCTCCAAGAGTGGCCGGAAGAGCTTTTCAAATATCGTCTGAGGAAGCCAAAGCCTCTATTGATGTGGTATCGGGTACGTTTCTCCTAAACTCCGTACCTACGCGTGTATTGTTCGATTCAGGCGCTAAATTCTCATTTATATACGATACCTTTTGTCAAAAGATTGCCTTGCCTATGAGTAGTTTAGACGAAGCCATTGTGGTGGAAATAGCTAACGGGGGCCAAGTGATAATTCGATAAGTAGTAAGGAATTGCACTCTTGAATTTGATAGTAGAAATTTTACGGTTAGTTTGATGCCTATGCAATTAGGTGGGTTCGATGTAGTAATAGGAATGGATTGGTTATCGGAAAACCACGCCGAGATTGTGTGTTCCAAGAAAATAGTTCGACTACACTTAGAAAATGGTGAGGCGACGATCATTTATGGTGAAAGGAGAAAAGGTGAGGTAGCGATTATCTCAAAGATCAAAGCGCGGAAATTTCTGGCGAAAGGATGCTCATCCTTCTTGGCTTATGCTATCGACACCAAACTCGAGAAGAGGAAGTTAGAAGACGTAAGGGTGGTGCGCGAGTTCCCCGATGTATTCCCGGAGGACTTGCCTGGTTTGCCACCCGATCGACTTGTGGAATTCAGAATTGATCTCATTCCGGGTGCGGCCTCGATTGCACGAGCTCCCTACCGCCTGGCTCCTACCGAGATGCAAGAGATGATGACTCAACTCCAAGACCTTCTGGAAAAGGGCTTTATTCGACCAAGTTCGTCACCTTGGGGAGCACCGGTCTTGTTCGTCAAGAAGAAGGACGACTCAATGAGGATGTGTATCGACTACAGAGAACTGAACAAGGCTACGGTGAAAAACAAGTACCCGCTTCCGAGGATCGACGACTTGTTTGATCAACTACAAGGTGCGGGTTGCTTTTCAAAGATTGATCTGCGGTCGGGGTATCATCAGGTGAAGGTGGCAAAGAGCGACATCCCAAAGACGGCGTTCAGAACGCGTTACGGCCACTATGAGTTCCTAGTGATGCCGTTCGGTCTAACCAACGCGCCGACTATATTTATGGATTTGATGAACCGTGTGTGCCGACCTTTTCTCGACAAATCGGTAATTGTGTTCATTGATGACATCTTGGTTTATTCCAAAGACGGTAAGAGTCATGAGCAACACCTTCGGGAGGTGTTAGAGGTTTTAAGACGAGAAAAACTTTATGCAAAGTTTTCAAAGTGTGAATTCTGGCTTCAAGAGGTGCAGTTTTTGGGGCACGTGGTTACAAGGGAAGGAGTGAAGGTGGATTCCGCTAAAATTGAGGCCATGATAAATTGGGAACCGCCCAAAAGTCCGTCCGAAATCCGAAGTTTCCTAGGACTGGCGGGATACTACCGAAGATTCATCCAAGACTTCTCTAAGATAGCTTCAGCATTGACGGCCTTAACTCGAAAGAATGTGAAATTTGTTTGGACCAAGAGTCAGGAGAAGGCGTTCCGAACTCTGCAACAAAAGCTTTGCGAAGCTCCCATACTCTCTCTACCCGAAGGAACAGAAGATTTTGTGGTTTACAGCGATGCGACAAAAATGGGTTTGGGATGCGACCTAATGCAAAGGGGTAAAGTGATTACTTACGCTTCACGACAAATTAAGGTCCATGAAGTCAACTACCCAACGCACGACTTAGAATTAGCGGCGGTGGTGTTTGCTTTAAAGTTGTGGGGACACTACCTCTATGGCACAAAGTGTACCCTTTTTATGGATCACAAAAGTCTGAGACACATTTTTGACCAAAAAGAATTAAACATGAGGCAACGGAGATGGTTGGAGTTATTAAAAGATTATGACTGCGAGTTGCTTTACCACCTGGGTAAGGCAAACGTTGTCGCCGATGCTCTTAGTCGAAAGGATTATGGAGGAAATTCTAAAGCTACTTTCACACGGATCGAGTTGACATCAACACTCATCGATCGGATTAAAGTGTCGCAATTGGAAGCTTTGTTAGAAGAAAATCTCAAGGAGGAGGTCATGTCAAAGCAACGTCTACTCTTAACGGAGGATAGTCGAGGGGTAAAGTTTTTCAATGGGCGAGTTTGGGTACCTAGGATCGGGGGCAACCGAGAACTTCTCCTCGAGGATGCCCACAAATCGAAGTATTCCATTCATCCAGGAAGCACGAAGATGTATCGGGACTAAAAGTTACACTATTGGTGGCCGGTCTTGAAGCTTGATGTGGCGCGGTACGTAGAGCGGTGCATGACTTGTTTGCAAGTGAAGGCCGAGCACCAACGACCTTATGGGAGTTTGCAATCTTTGGAAATTCCAGAATGGAAATGGGAGCACATCACGATGGATTTCGTGACGAAATTGCCGAAGACATTGCGTGGCCACGACACCATTTGGGTGATCGTGGATCGTTTGACCAAGAGTGCTAATTTCTTGGCTATGCGAGAGACTTTGCCCATGGATAAGTTGGCAAAACTGTATATCGACGAAGTAATATCTCATCATGGTGTACCGTTATCTATTGTCTCTGATCGGGACAGTCGGTTCACGTCGCATTTTTGGGATGGGTTGCAAAAGGAATTGGGCACGCGAGTGAAGTTGAACACGGCCTATCATCCTCAAACCGACGGACAGAGCGAGAGAACAATCCAGACGTTAGAAGATATGTTGAGATCGTGTGTAATCGACTTTGGGGGTTGTTGGGACTCGCACTTACCTTTGGTGGAGTTCGCGTACAACAATAGCTACCACTCAAGCATTGGAATGGCACCGTTTGAAGCTCTATACGATCGCAAATGCCGAACTCCCGTATGTTGGCTAGAGGCGGGGGAGAAGCAGTTTACCGGACCTGAAATTGTGCAAGAGACGGCGGATAAGGTGAGGGATATTCGTGAGCGTTTGAAGGCGGCACAAGATCGGCAGAAAAGTTATGCTGACAAGAAGCGTCGATCGATAGAATTCCAAGTGGGCGATCGTGTTATGTTGAAGGTGTCTCCTTGGAAGGGGATTATACGTTTTGGAAAACGCAGAAAGTTAAGTCCCCGTTTCCTTGGGCCCTTTGTGGTGCTTAAGCGTGTAGGATTGCAAGTTTATCAGTTGGAACTCCCTCCGGAAATGAGTGGAATCCATAACACCTTTCATGTGTGTTATCTCCGTAAATGTCTAGCGGAAGAGGAGAGTGTCATTCCACTTTCCGAAATTAGAGTTGATGAAGGATATCGTTGCATAGAAGAGTCGGAAACAATATTGGAGAAGAAGACGAAGAAACTTCGCCACAAGGAAGTCACGATGGTGAAAGTCCAATGGAAGCACCACCGGGGTGCTAATGTGACTTGGGAGGCTGAAGAACATTTGAGGCGGAGATACCCTCACCTCTTCACCTAGTCAAGATTTCGAGGACGAAATCTCCTCCAAGTTGGGGAGGATTGTAACACCCTCGTTTTGATATGTACTCAGTTTACTTATAAATCCATTTATAATACCGTACTTTTGATTTCGCGTGCATTCGGGTCAAAATCGGGTGAAGATGGGGCACTCTTGCGGGAGTTGTACCGTAGGTGTTTGGCTCGGCGCGATAGTGACCAGCGATTGTGACAAGTGTCACTATCGCGTGGCACTATCGCTGAAACTGTACCGAGGGTCCAACTATTCGGGCGATTGTGACACGCGATTGTGACAGTGTCACTATCGCGTGGCACTATCGCGAGCGGGCAACAGGGTCTTAAATGCTCATTTTTCGGGATTTTAAGTCATTAGGTCTTTTTGGGAAGCTTTGAAAGACGATTTTGGAGAGAGCCCCCATCATTGAATGCTCTAAGTATTGTTACTTATGATTGGTTGGTGGATTTAATGTTAGGTTCTTGCTTGTGGTTAAGAAGATCAAGTGTCATTTCTTCCTTCTCTCAAGTATCAATTAGGGTTTGGTGTATAACCCTTGCAAGGTGAGTTTCTTAGGCACTTATACCTCATAAATGTTTTAGTTGTTGTATTATAACTTTTCCTTATCTCCTAATCATAGTTGGATTTTTTTGAGTCTTGACCTAACTAAGGGTTTTGAAGACACTATGATTACTTGACTAAACAAGTTTTATGGAATGGTATGTTAAAGAAAATAATGGTGTTTATATTCATTCAATCATTTGTTAACTAATATTTGCTATTTGGGGCATTGGTATCACATGAAATGAAAACTAGGGTTTTGGGAATATTTGATATATTAGATTTATTATTGGCCATCAGGGCCTTTGAAATGAGATTATGGTGTCATAATTGATGAGAGTACATTTATGGAATTTCTTAAGAAATGGGAGATGAGCTATGTTAGTAGCTCATATGTTTGGAATTTGGTCCCATGAATTATATACATGATTATATATGGTTATGATGGTAAGTTGGTTCTTGGTTTAGTGCAATGGATCCATAGGCACGGTATCCCAATGTCTTGTCCGGACATTTGGTTACACTTGGCACGGGATTGGCTTCGGGCTCCATGGTAAGTAGGGTGTGGGCCTATACGGTTGGGCAGCGTCCTATGGATAGTATGGTGTAATCCCATTGTGCTTGAGTTGCCCTGTTTTGGGAACTCTCAAGCATAGACCTGGAGTGGTTGACTTGAAGTTTTCGAGCAAAAGACTTGGAGTAGTTGAGCTCGCTACGTGGTTTTGAACTGTTGACAGTATATTGTTGAATACTAATGATTTATTGGCTTTACCTTGATTTAGTTCACGGCTAGATCGGCTACATGACTTCAAACGGGTTTATCGTTCATTTTAGCTTTCGTTTATTTATTCTCACTAGGCTTTAGCCTAACACTTGTTATTGGTTGTCATGTGTGGCAGGTCACTCTAGCGATGAGATGCGTCGGGATTGAGTGGACGACTTTGGGTTCGAGAGCGGTCTTTTTGATGATTTAGTGACCGATATTTTTGGAAGTATAGATTGTTACTTTTGGGAGAATAGCGACACCCGACCTTAATCTTGCTCACTCAAGTTAGATTATTAGGTTGTCGAGTTTATTCTCTATTTTGCCATGGGTTGTAATTACCGTATTATAGTCCCCGTGTTGGGTTGACATACATTAGTCCATTTGGTAGTATATTTTATTACAGGTTATTGGATCTCCCGCTTCGGGTAGATTGGTTTATCCCATTTTCAGACGTTATATGGGCAAATTTCCAATTTTTAAATTGACCCCCAATTTTTAGGATGTTACAAAAATCGACTGAAAAAACAAGTAAGGAACAACAATCGACTGAAGAAAACAAGTATGGAACAACAATTGACTTAAGAAATAAGTATGAAACAACAATCGACTGAAGAAACTAGTATGGAACAACAATAAAGTGTGGAGAAGAAATGATTATCGAACAATCAATAAATCATTACCTTTGGAGAAATCGACCAAAGGAAATTATTGTCTAGGGTTGAAATCGAACCAACAGTGAATTGAAATAGTGTAATCGAACCAGCAATGAACTCGAAGCAGTAAAATCGAACGAGCGGTGAAGGTGAAATTGAAATCGAACAAGCAGTGAAGGTGAAATCGAGCGGCTAGGTTTTTATTGCGTGATTATTGAGTAGAATGGTAGGCATGTCTTTATTTTTAAAGGGTAGAAATGTCAAAGATGTGTCTTAATGGGGACAACACGTCTTCCCCCTACTTAGTGAATAAGCCAGAAATATCTGCGCGAATAAGCCGGTTTTTTCTTTAAGCTCATTAAGCCCCAAGTAAAAACCCCCTAAGACATAGAGCTAATATCCAACCATTTAATTGTCTAAGGGTTAACAAATTTTGGTCCCGGAGGTGCTTAACAAGTTTGTAGAAGGGGGGTTGAATACAAACACAATATTTAAAGTTTAATAAATTGTTTATTGATAAATCAAATACAATTTACAAGTCTGTTGCGGAATAAGATTAAGTAAGACTCAATCTAAACAAACTTAAGAAAACACTAATATGGTTGCACAAGAATATAGAGAATGAGGATTGGAGAATATAGAAAACAAGGGTTTCTATAATGTAGAAAGATGAAGGCTGGAGGAGAGCACACCACTAGAAGGAGAGGTGATCTTTCTATTTATACCCTATGCATTAAATGCATGGCAGGGCACTTTACACGTGTCCTTCATTGATTGGTTTAGAGAGTCTGACTTTGGGAGACATGCTTTCGGCCTGATCATGAATAGTGTAGTTGACAGAGTTGTTGTACGAATTGTGGCAGAGGTAAGTCCGTTCTGACACATCGTACTGGTTGTGCAAGGTAAGACAAAAGGAGACTTGAGGCATAAGCTTCGTGATCGTTTGATCGCTGAATATCTCTTCTTTCAGAGATACAGAGAGGTTCAGCTATCGCTGAAGCTTTCCTCATGTTCCTTCGCGTATAAGTAGATTTGTCTTTGCTTCACTGATATCCGCATCAAGTCACTAGTAGACTTCTCTTTGTTCAGTGGCTTCGTCTTCGATTCAGCTATGAACATCTGTTGACGCGAGACTTGTCTTCAGGGATTACGTTACTGTTTATATCATAAACTATCAACAATAACCGAACAGACTTAGTTTGATCGCTGATAGTGAAACACTAATACATATGAAATGTTTACAAGAAAGGTCATCAGCGATAACTGAACAGACTCAGTCTGATCGCTGATGGTGAAACACTAATACATATTAAAACGTAATTTTCACTAAGTATAGAAGAGGGTCGTTATCAAATCACTGATAGAGTTTGGATCAACAACAAAAGATGTTTTTCAAGCCAAAATAATTAGATTAAATCCCAAATATTTTTTTATCTTCCATTCCTCTACCATCAGCTCCATGCTACACCAATGCTGCAGTATGACCTGTGTTCCACAAAAGTTGTCCAAAAGTAACCAAATTAGACATTCTACCAATAGAAACAACTAAATCATATACTTAGCTCCATTAACTTAATATGTGGAAAAGAAGGTAGAAAAATGACTCAAAGTTGGGATATAGAAAGAAAAAATCCTATCTAAAATGTAAGAAAAGAGTGTTTAAGCACTAAATACTTAGTGTGTATAACGATCCTAGTTCTGCAAGGCTTCGAAATGTTCTCACCTACAAATTCATAGCAAGAATACGCGTCAAAATTTCAATGAGACTTCTATCAAGATTGGGCCATTGGAGTCCATGTTCAAACTCATACTCAGAATCATAAAAATATAGTTGTAAATACCTAGGTTGTCCATCCCTCAGAACAAACTGATCAATATTGTGATATATTCCTCCATGTGCACGAAAAATATATACCCAAATGTCATATTATTCATTTTCTCATCCAAAGTTACACCCATCGATGTGAAAGAAAATTTCGTGTTGTATGCATATATGTTGTGCTTGAACATTTTGCCCAATCGACATTATGATGTGAAAAGATTGTATAATTCTTGGGGAATGGGAGAGTATGCTAACCTTGCCTTCCCACTCATGCAACAGAAGGAAATTAATTCAAATTGAATTGTTTTGCTCCACAATGAGTACATGCAGGTTGTTCCTTCAAAATGCGATGTTCCTTAGGTATACCCTTATAAATATAATTGTATGAATCTTCCTCCATTCTTGTAATGTTATTTTCCTTATTTAGTAGATAATAATTTCTATTATAAGTTATCCTCCTCTCAGCAAGAACTAATTCATCATGAACTTGCGTTTCGCACGGTGTAGTATGTTCTTGCATTGTTCCTAATCGTAGATGTTCCGATTGTTCCACATTTAGTTGAGTCTGATTGTTCCATATTTAGTTGAGTCTGATTGTTCCACATTTAGTTGAGTGGCATCTGTTGCAGTGAAATTGGTGACAAGTGTTGTAGATTGACCACTTCCTTCTCCATTAGCTAGTTGTCTCCTTTTGTTAATCTCCTTTCGTCATGCATAGTATTCTCGATTGTTCTGTTTTCGTTTTTCTGTAACAAAATGAATTTTAATGAAATGCATAGACATAAATATTATGTTATTATTTCCATAGACTAAGTAAACCTTTTTGTATATCTACATCAGCTTGGGAGACTTCACTATTTGCATGTTTTCTCAGTTTTTGTTGTGCATAATATTCTCTATTGTAATTTCTCCGTTTTTCTGCAACAATATTTTAATGAAACATGAATAATCTATAATATATCATAAATCAACCAAATTGCAAATCATAATTATGGGGAAATCATGTTATTTTTGGTTAGCCA
The DNA here is from genome assembly GCA_954870635.1 of Arctium minus. Lineage (NCBI taxonomy): Eukaryota > Viridiplantae > Streptophyta > Magnoliopsida > Asterales > Asteraceae > Arctium > Arctium minus. The sequence goes on from OX941084.1 coordinate 53,493,199, forward strand.
TCAATTTCGTGCAAAATCGAAGAAACCATAGAAATTGAACATTGAAGAAAATAATCGAAAAGAAGAAAACGAAGAAACGAACATTTCGTTAGGTTTTTAGTAATATATGAGCATAGATGATGCATTCTTATCTTGTACACATACCTTTATTCGTATCTATATCAACTTGTGTAACATCATTGTCACTTTCCTCGTTTACAATCCTCATTTGACACTGTAAATTTACATACAAAATAATATATAATTTAACAATTTCATGCTACATTATACTTAATTATCATTGTTATTGATATGTTAAAAAATATTATATGGTGTAATTATTTGATGCAAATTATTTTGATAATTGCACCAAATATCATCACCAAATCCAACAACATCAAATATTTATAATAACAACAAATAAATATCATTCCCAAAAATACAATCACATCAAATATATCCAAAGACAACAAATGTCAAATATCATTTCGAAATAAATAACCACAAATATGTCTAAATAGAACAAATACCAATTATCCTCGACACCAAAAAACTAATAAAATTAGTCACACCAAAAACTAATAACATGTCTTCACGCAATAAGATTATCGCCAAATGTTATCACAACATATAGAAATAAAACATGACAACTATCTTAATTAGCCCCATATTTTTGTTCGCTTAACTCTAATGTTATCCGCTTCCGGCAACCGTGGTTCAACCTCGATCTTGGTTAACTCCATATAATACAAAATATTCACTGAAATTTTTTATAAATATTAAATTAATATATTTGAGAAATCATGGTATATAAAAAAATTATATGAAATTAACTTATTATGTACTTGATTCCATGTAAATAAGTTTAAGTCGAGATGCATATATTATAGATTTTTCTTTGATTGCACGAGCGATCATTACAGGACGTGTACGCGGAGTGTCAATCAACTTCATCTTGATTACATGCCCGCTGTTCATAATTTAACGTTTTTAAAGTTTCCAAATCGTTAGCTAAATATATATCTAAAATTTAGTAATTGTAATATATGCACATACGTCGCATCTTGTAGAAAATTTTCACATGAACCAAATCGATACACATGTTTAGAATGTAGATAAGCAATTCGTTCTCCATCGATGACTTTCCCAACAACGTGTAACACCCGTAATTTCGGTAAGCGAAAGTCAACCCGTACGTTTTTACAACTTGTAAAGGGTGGGATTTATATTGGGAAAACATTACTTTAAGTCCCTAAGATTTTTGGGAGTGTTGACATAGAAAAAGTTGAGTTTTGGGGATTGGTACGAGTCCGGCTACAATGCCCAGCGATTATGACAGTGTCATAGTCGCACTGGCAAAGTCGCATACACGTTTTAGCTCACGGTACACATTGAGCGACTATGCCATGCGACAATGCCATGGCAAAGTCACATGGCATTGTAGCACAGCGGTACTAGAGCTTAAAAGTCAGGTTTTCTGCCTTTCATCTTCATTTCTACATATCTCTCTCGTTTCTACTCCATTTTTGGCGATTCAAGTTGCTATGGTTTCATTTTTTAGAGATTTTCGAGGATAGATTGTTAGTTTTTGGAATATCTAAGAGTATTTGGTGGTGGAGTTGAAGCAAATATCAAGAGCTCATCATCATCACCTCCATCTTCAAGAAATTTGGGGGTTTTCTAGGTTTTCACCAAAACCTAAGTGAAATGAGTTCATCCTTCTAGTTTCTAAACTTTGTTATGAGTTATAAATTCTCCATTGATGACTTCCTAGTGTTTATGTTTCTCAAATTTCGGTTTAGATGATATTGAGAAAGTTAGGTCAAAATTAGGGTTTTGACCAAAATGGGGATTTAAGGTGAAAGGTGTTTGGAGTATGATTCTAAGTACTTAGGTTTGTGTATTTATGGTCGAAAACTTGTGGATCTAGGTTTTTGGAAGATTTGGCTTGAGGATTCAGATTTCTTCAAGGAAGCTCAAGTTGGGGTAAAATCTAGATTTAGCCTAAATCTAGCAAGATGAGTTCAAGTTGCTTTGTGAAAACTATGTACATGCCAAAATGTATATTTTGAAGTAAAAAAATATGTTTTACTTGGTAATTGTCAGAGTGTTGAGTATTTTGATAAGTTTTCATATTTGGTGAACTTGGGTTGTTTTAGTCTCATGAAATGCCTATATTTGGGATTTGGATTTTTTTGATAAGTAAATAGCATGATTTATGCATTTGGTGATTTTGTACAAATGAAGTCTAATTTATGATTTATGCATTTTTAGTGTATTTGATTTCATAAACCATTTGGAAAATCTTTTGTCCCAATCCGTAATGAGTTTTGGGTTAATCACATCTTTGAGTTACGTGTCTGCATAAATGTCGTTTAAATGTGTTTTTCTATTTGGGGACCGTTATTTGTTGCTTAAATGGATTTTGAGCATTTTAGCTCAATTTTGACTTAAAATAGTCTTGAGGACATTTGTTCAATTTTAATGGCTCAATATAGAGCCCCATTTATGATTTGCATCTTAATGTATCTTGTTACATATTAATGATAATTACAGGCTCGAGTGCACTGGTCATTCCTGTGTAATCATGTAATTTTAGATTGTGTTGCATTGGATCCACAGGCACGTAAGTCAGTCTTATTTGATGGTCAACTGGGTGTTGCAGATATGACTCCGGGACCCATGTTGTATGACCTTAACCTTTCAAGTAGACACTAGGAGGGTTGAGTCCGGGGTGGTGCTACCCTATGTGGGTAGGCACTAGGAGCTCCGCCATTCGGGGTAATGCCATGGTTGTAGTCCTCGAATGTTACCGGGCCTTTTGGTGAAAATCCATGAGGATAGAGACTAAGGTCAACCGACTTTTTGGGTGAAACTTGATGAGGAGTCATAGGGACATTTGGACTTCATGTCGGAACATGTCATGCGACTAACGTTGTATGAGTGGCATACTTATGTGTTCCTCCACTCTCAATGGATACGGGGCTCCCCCTTTGTCGGCCAACAATATTTTGGATATTTAATTGCCCATGCTTTAACATTTGGGTTTCATTCCACTTTGTGGTCGCGTAAGTATTGAATTTTAGTTCCACGTTTTCGGTGGCATATTATATTTATATGGATTGTTTTCCATGATTTATGAGTTGAGTGTTACGCCCCACCCGTGTTTTGGGTGTTTCGGGATATAAAGTTTTATCCGCATTTTTATAAATTGGGAGTCCATTTTCTATTCACGTTTTGAGTGAGTTTTGGGTTGCATCACCTTATAAAGAATGTTTCGTATTGGGGAATTCGTCCTTAAAAAATGCATGTTATTGGAAAACGAGTCGTTTTCATATTTAAGGTAAATTATTTTGAAAGATTGTGTTTTAAGTTGCATTCTTTCCTTTTCAACGAAATATTTATTCATGTTGAAAACTCTTGAACTTACTAGGCGTTAAGTATAACCCTTTTTATTTGTCGGCATGTGCATCAGGTCCTAGTTGGGGAATGTCTCATGCAACACCGTGAAGTGTTGAATGTTATTTAGATGCTCGAGAAGGATGTAGCTATTGAGTGATGCCTTTCGCACATTTGGAGATATCAATCGTTTATGGGTTTAGTAACACCTGACCTTTATTTAGTCTTTCTATAAGATTTGGGTAGTTATTTGTTGAGGTAAAATCTAAAATTTTATTTGAGGTATTTCAAGTATTGATTTGTAGAATGGGATTTTTATCCTTCATGTGATGTATTGTTGAAAATTTTAATTAGTTTCTCTTTATAAATTTGTGGGTGTTACAAGTTGGTATCAGAGCTTAAGTTTGAGAGATTTAGGTGTTAATTTTGGATACCTAGACTTAAACTAGCATTCTTCTAAGTAATGAAAGTGAGATTGTACAATTAGGCACCTTAAGATAGGATTCTTCGAGGTCTACAGAGTCACTAGAATCGGGAATCATGACAAGGGTAGCAAGGATCATCATGTACAGTACGTTCATAATTGCACCTGGCCAGTGTCGTGGTGAACTTACATGTTACATGTGTGTCCTTGAACCACCTTTATGTGAGGATAGATGGGGTAGTGGATGAGTTTTTGGGGAGTAGTAACTAGAAGAAGTTGATGTTTATAGCATTGTCACTTGGAGTGATAGTTAAAAATGATGAATACATTAAGTTGACCATTTTGGGTCAGGGCAATTGGTTGAAGTAGAACCATAGGCCTATTGAATCGACTTTATTTCAAGAAGAAATTGTGAGGTTAACCGGTTTAGTTGCCTATCGTTACCTTAAGATGTTGAGCATTCAGATATCTGTAATGAGATCGTTGGACTTGGTGAGCTCGGTCCTAAGATTTTGGGTCTCGACCAGCATTCATGCACGAAACTTACTTTTAAAATAATTTGCATAAAGTATTTCATATTTTCCCAAATTATCATGCAGGTCGTATTTTGGATCCGTGGAAAGACGTTTAACACGCACGAGATTTTAACCCATGAGTTTAAACATGCATAAAATTGTTTTATTCCACATGGTTGCAAACTTTGTTGAGATTTTATTTATCCCTACTGTGTGTCCCGCAATATGTGCAATCGATCAAGATGACAATAAGATTGGACAAAATTTTTTTATTTCAAGTTCAATTTTGAATACAGAGAACTCTCAAACTATTTCTCTCTCTACAATAATATGCGCGTATAACCTTCTAGTCATATGAGTCTACAAACGAAAAACTATTTATACTAGAACACTTACAACACTAAAACACGTTAACTTTGACTTTGACCTTATTAAAAAGACTTTGACTTAGCTTGAGAGATGACTTGAGCTTTTGACTTGACTTTCATATTCAATCACCATGATCTTGTATCCAACATATTTATGCACTAACAATCTCCCCCTTTGTATTCAAAATCATCTTCAAAAAGATATGCAATACCCCTTTGATCTAGAAAACAAATCATCTCCTCCTTTCGGATAAGCAAAAATAACTTTCAGCATCATATAACAAACTTCTCTTTTGTCTAAGCAGTCTTCTAAATTTATGTAATCTTTCCAAAGTCTGTGAGTATGTTCTTTAAAAATCTTTAACAATCTCCTCCAAAGGTTGTAGAAACCTCTTTCAGACTTCAGAAAGAAATTATATTCAGATTTAGCTCAGTTTGCTTCAGCAAATCATCTTCAAAGAAAATTTCAGTAACTTTCAACGAACATTCTGAATTTCTTTAACATTCTGAATTCTTTGAACATTCTCTTTCAATTCTGTGCAACCTTCTTATAATTTGCATTTCTTGACAAATTCTTACAACGAATTTTCTTCAAATCATACTTCTTGAAATAATTTCTCCCTTAATTTCCTTTCAATTTCTTGATCAACTCCAAAACTGTTCTTCAATTTTAAACTTTTCTTCAACCAACATTTCTTGAAAATAGCTTCTCCCCCTTTTTGATGGCGTAGAACAGAGAAATCATCAAAACTTCACCAAGAAATGTCATGAATCTTTTCTGACCATTAATCTTTGTCACAAGAGCTTCTGAACATCCGTCAATTCATAAGGTATTCATCCGAATCTTTTCAAATTCAGACAATTAGGAATGTAACATCTGAATCAACGAAATGAATCAGTTAATAATGTCTGTTAATAGCACAAAGCCACTCTATGTAACAAATACACATTGGAAAGGAGCTTTTTGATGTTCACTCCCCCAGGTCTTCCATTTAATCATCGAATAACACAAGTTTATTCTATGAACGTTTAGACAGAAAAACAAATTTTCTGTGTGTACGTGCTTGTGTATGAAAGAATTAAACACATGATTGCTTTTAATAGGCTCAAAAATGTGTAAACCATTGAGACAACAACAGTAATACACAGACTCAATTGTGCATGATCGAAGTGCGAAGGTAGGGCAGACTTCCTTCTTTTTCAATATCCACATCTTTCAAATAAAGACGAGATAGATTATGTGTTGCATCCCCAGAAAAATTGAAACATCTCTTTGTCGAGAAAAAGATGAGTAGCTGGTGGGGTTTAAGCAAGAGTTGGCATAGGCTAGTTGCCTGTTTCAATGATGTTCACGAAAGAATTGTGAAACAACAGTAATATGGCTACCTGGCTCAGAAAAAGTTGGTGCAGAGTTTGATATTCTTTTACTCTGATCTCTCACCCTCTTTCTTTTTAACATTTAAGATCACTTCTAACCAAAATCTCTTTTCATTTTATCTTCGCACACACCCACACTCAAATATTTTGACTCCTCGCCTCTCGATCACTTAAGGTTAACTTCTTGGGTAGGAAACACTGGTTAACGTGAATCCATAGAAGTTCAGTTAAGTCCTCACACAATAAACCCATGTAGTCCTATAAGCAAAATGTTGCTCAAATGGTTTAACTTTTTCAGTTAAACCACATAATGAAATCCATGTCAGATACACTTATTCTCAGTAAGATAATCATGAAGATTTGATCATTTTAATCATGAAAGATTTTCTCAAAAACAAGTATATTGAAAGAATGAAATGAATACAAAAGACTTATTTGAGAATCTGACATTATATGTAAAAGAGCAAATATGAATGATTTAACAATCAAGGCTTAGGTCATGAAAATTGGATATTGTATATAAGAACAATTATAGATATTCTTGAAAGAAACGTTTTGAATGAATCAACACTCGAATAGCAAAGAATTTCAAACGGGGTGTCTTACCATCGAAAATTTGTTTCAAATATGAGACATGGTAAAAACATAGTCAACAAATATACTAAACCGATGTGTATGAATACTTGACAGTATATGGAAAAGATAATACACAAGTATTTATCTTTGAAAACACACGACTAGTTAATCATGAAAGCACATGTAAAATGAAAACATTTAAAATCACACTGCTAAATTCATGAAATCATTTTGAGAATAGAGAAGTGGTTTGAACATTTAAGAACATGTTTTCATAACTGAAAGTCGTCCTTCTTTCAGACGTGTATGAGATTAAGTTTAGAATGATCTTTACGCTCAGCTTAAATCTCATAAAGTCAGATCGAAAGTCATATTGAATATGATCATGTAAGCTCCCTCCCAAAATCTGCATTCAGTCAAAAATCGTCAAAGCACAAAGTCTTATTCACAAACTTTTATTGAAAAAATAAAAACATGAAAGCAGTAAAACTTGTTAAGAACGAGTTCTGATCAGATGTAATCAGAATTCATTTACTCCCCCTGAAATATTGCATTCACAATATTTAACAACAGGGGAAAAAATATGTACTTCCCCTTAAAGGTTTATCATCTCATTTGTGCAACAGAGTACATTCTCATTCATGCATCGGAGTATAATCTCTCTTGATCGTTGAAGTACGAGTCCTAAACTATTGTGTTTAGAAGTCAAACTCCTTATCATTGAAGTGCGGGTCTTGAACTGTATTGTCTAAAAGCCATTCTTCGTTGAAGCACGGGTTCTGAATTGTTGTATTCAGAAGCCTAGGTTCTTTTACTCCACCTTGACTTGAGATGCCTGCAACACAGATGAATCTTTTGGCTTTGGTACCTACTGGTATTTGGGTCCATGTTTGTTAGTTACAGTTCTGTTAGGAGTAACAGAATAAGAACCATACCAGAAATTATCAGAAAGGGATTTAGGAACCCATTGATAGATGGATCCTAGCATGTTAACATAAGATTTTGGCATCCATTTGAATTTGGACCCTTTGATCTTTTGAAAATCTTTTGAAACATTAGAGTGATAAGAATAGACAAGATATGATCCAAACCAATCATCAGAATATTGTCGAGATACAAAATCATTCCGACGATATGTAGAAGACTTTTTAGTAGACAGAGATAATTGGAGTAATTGCTTTATTAAGTAATGCTTGGAAGAAGTTACAAGTTTTGATTCATAAAAAGCAACATTACCAACTACATCAGTTTTACTATTAGTCATTCTATTACAATGAATATCAGAACATGATTTTGCAGTCTCATCAATTTTCTGCTTTGGTCTCCACTCTGATTTCACTTCAGGCTTTTGCTTTTTCACATCTGAAACATATGAACTTTGAAAGTTAGAACTGTGAGATTTAAAAGATTGCTTATTCTTTGATTTACCAGTGGTTGTCCGTTTCTGTAAATGCCTATTCTTTTTCTTCTTACCATTGGCATCCTTGGTACTCACAATCAACTTTCGTTGATGATTCACCTTTTTCATACACATTGGGTAAACCATTTGAATTAATGATGAATTGAGAGTGATCTGGAAGTTTTGCATTAAAGTCAAATTGATCAACACGATCATCAAAACAACCATCAGAGTTTAGGAAATCAAACTCTTCATCAAACAAACCATTAATATCATTTCATTTTGAAGCTTTGGAAGTCTTTGAAAAACCAGTATTAATGAAAACAGTTGAAAATACCATTTGTTCTAACCCAGTCAAAATCCTTTCTTCTACTAGAGTGTTCTCGATTTCAGAAATTTTACTTTCTAAAACAAGAGGAGGAACATATATTTTACCTTCTACTAAAGTCATGAAATTAAATTGTGGAAAAGGGGTTTTCATTGTTATTTTATTAAATTGTGGAATGACCATTAAAATGACAATTAATGAGCCATTTTAATGTGGTCCCCAAAAGAGTAAATGATTTAATCCCAAAATACCCTTGACCACAAATGTTCATATATCTATTTAATAAATAAACCCTATTTAATTGTTTAAAAATCTAGTTTTAATCTTAACCATCCATTACAAAGATTGATGGCCCAGATTGGTTCATATAGTTAACAAGAAAAGTAAGGTTAACAAAAGAACATAACCATATATATATATATATATATATATATATATATATATATATATATATATACATACATATATGTGTGTGTACACATATTAAAAGAAGAAGCAATTCAAAGAAACACCAACTTACAATGTTTGCCACTAAAAATCTCTTTACTAAGTTAATTAAATAGTTCTGAAAGAAACCAAACCCTTAATCACCTCTCTTAATTAACCGATCAACCATTCGGGTTTTATCAAGTAATCTATTGGCCTATCTCCAGTTATCTTGCTAGTCTACATAATATAGTTAGTAAGCTCTTTTTCTTCCATTACTTGTAAACCTTAATAATAATCTTAAAAAAATTGTTTACATCTATAAATATATTATCCTTATACCTTACAACAAATGTGTGAAGTTTCACCATTGTCAAGGCATGAAAGAGTTAATTCGATCATCAAAATTCTAAATAAAACTCCCTTGATCCCTAGGTTTAATTCAAAAATATAACGTCATAATTCCTTATAAAACTGTTAGAAAGTATAAACATAGCATTACTAACTTGGAAGATGTATTTTATAAGAGTTTCATCCTGTACTTCAAGCTTCTCATCCTGCAATTGCAAGTGTAGAGACACACAAACAACATTTTTCAATAAACGATCTGCAAGAGACAATACTAAGAGGAATAGTTGGCGTTTCATCATTTTAATTGAGGTCGATGTTGGCATAATCAATAACATGTTTGATTGGAAAAGCTTATGCATTTTTGAGTTTTCAAACCCTCTAACTTTTACTCCTTCGTTCCCATGGTTTATTTGGAAAGAACTTCAATCAAATACCGGTTGCATTGCCTTTTAATTTGTTTATATACTTCTATGAATTAAATCATGAAAATATTATGAACTATATAAATAGTGAAGGCTTCTCAATGATGGATGCTCCAACTCTTCTGGGGGAGAACAAAGTAGTACAAAAATCTAGAAAAATGTAGGATAGAAGTAGAAAATACCTTTCAAACTCACGACTATGACTTGCTGCTCCTTCTCTTTTGTCATTGCTGAAATTACCAAACACGAAATCCATCGCCTCTCTCTATGACGGTTGTTCCTTCTTCCATAGATCTCGGACCTCAACACAAAATTAATCCGTCGACACCTTGGGTCGCCTCTAAATCGGCTTTCAGAAATAGTGGTCGGCAAGTAGATTGTAGGTAAAAGGTAGTCTTAGAGAAGGAAGGATAGAGAAAAAAGAAAGAGGGAAGAACAAAGTAATAAGTAAGAACAATGGTGGATTACTGCGTAACTTCAATTTTCTTGAAGGTTAGAGGAAAAAGAAAGGACAAATAGTAATAAGTAAGAATAAATGAATAGTGATGGATCTCTTTATTAGTGAGTCTTTTCGATTTTTTTTCTTACTTTTAAGCTAAACCTCAAAAGAAGGATGGTATTCGTGGATTGCTAAGAAAAAAGAAAACATAGCTTACAACTTTCTCATGCTGTCACGTCATACTTGAAAGGTTTTACTTTTATATATATATATATATATATATATATATATTGATGTTGATTGAGTGGTTTTACTTTCTCATGCTCCAACTTTCTCATGATGTTGAAACATTTTCATTGATAGATCATTGTTGATTCACATCAAATTGCAAGAAAATCACTTTTTGGAGATCAATTTTAAGATTTTGTGGTTTCTGGAAAAGTTCGATAAAAGCGTACTGTTCGATTCTTCAATTTTCATTTATGTGAAAAATTGTTCGAATTGATTGTTTCAATGTTGTTAGAAATCTGTTTTCGAAAATATCTGTGTGAACAAATTTCATCTATTTCGATTATGTAATCAAAATTAGAAGTTTTTCTTGATTTTCTTGGTATTGCGCCATATCCATATTTTGCGCCAGTTCATCTTCAGTTTGCGCCAATTCATCTTCAGTTTGCACCATATTCATCTTGAATATTGTCTTTATCGACTGTTTTCAAGAGGTTTGCGCTAGATCATCTATCATTGCGCTAGATTCTTCTGTTTTTCGCCAAGTTTTCGCCAAGTTCAGGACTCAAGTCTTCTCGCGAAAAGTACTGTTTTCGCCATCAGTTCTTCGTGCAAAACATTATTTGCGCCACCTACGTCTCGCGTAAAGTCTTCTTTGCGTCACCTTCTTCTTGCGCAAAACAAGTTTGCGCCAGTTACTGTTAGCGCAAATCTCCAGTTTGCGTCAGACTCTCTCTGCATCCAGACTTGGCATTTTCTGAGTTTTCTGACTTTTTGGATATGTCAAAATTTTCTCTTCAAGCTCAGATTTACAAGAACGACATCATGATGTCATTGGGAACGGATACTCGTCCTCCGGTTTTGATCAATGAGAATGAGTTCACTCAATGGCAAGATCGGTTCATTAACTTCATCGAACGTCAAGCCAATGGTGAAAATATGATGAAGTCACTTACTGAAGGACCAATGGTAAAACCTATGAAAGATATTCCCGCCACTGCAAACGCACTGGCTACTACGGTTGAAAAGACTATAGATGAGTACACACCCAAAGAGCTTCTGCGATATAAAACCGATCGTGAGCTAAATTCTAATCTGATCCTAGCCTTGCCAAATTCTGTCTACAACCGGATTGACCATTACAGGAACAATCCAATGCATTTGTGGATACAGTTAGAGAAGATTATGCTTGGATCAGCGGTTGCAACACAACTCCGACAAACGCGCTACATGAACAATTTTAAGGAGTTCAAAGCCAAGGATGGTGAGTCTCTGAAGAGTGTTTTTGACAGGTTTTGTGCAGTGCTGAACGATCTATAAAAGATCAAAGTAACCAAGACTGAGTTAGAAACTAATATGAAGTTCCTCAACGCTCTTCAATCGGAATGGAACAAATCATGTCACCGATTGAGGAATGATGTCCGGGTCTCTACCATGCAAATACAAGAGCTTTATGAGATTTTGATGACAGATGAGAGCATCGTCAAGGAGAAGAAAGTCAATCTTGATAAGAAGAATAAGCCAAAGACTGTGGATTCAATTGTTCTACTCACGAGCCAGTTGGCTGAACAAGCATTGTCTGAAAATGCTTATGACGGGGCCACTGATGACGATGGCGAATCGCTGGAAAAAGCAATGATTCTTTTCTCCCAGCACTACAACAAGAAGTTCCAGCATCGTTCGGGTTCCAAAAACCTTCGCTTCACTTCGGGGTCTAAAAAGAACGAGCCTGCCAAAGTGCCCGAGCCTAAGAAAGATACTGCGTGCTTAAACTGTGGAAAGTCGGGTCACATAGCAAAGGAGTGTCGAGTAAAGGTGGTTTGGGATTAGGCATATTACCGGAAGAAGATGGAACTAGCCGAAAAGAGATAGAATGGAATCGTTCTGCTAGCTGAAGACGAATACTGGCTAGATCATTCCGATAACGAAGCAGAAAATGAGGAAACTGCCCACATGTGCTTTATCGGTGATGATGACAGTGACGATGATGATGATGATTCTTCAACTGATGAATCTGAGGTACCTTCTGAATTTGATTACAAATTTATTTCATCTCAAATGAACGTCATTATCAATGCCTTACATGACTTACGTTCAAAGTTTTTATCTGAAAAACATATTAATCAAGAAAAGTCAAATTTGATTGAAAAAATGCAAATTTCTTTGAAAGATGAAAAATCCATTTTGACTCATACAAAAGAGAAATTTCAAAAGAAATTGGATGACTTAGAAATTTCAAATCAGACTTATCTTGACTCTTTGACAGAAATGACCAAATTAAAAGATAGTTTTTCTGATAAAATAAATGATTTGGAAGAAAAATTATATTTGAGAGATCAAACGGAACAAACTATATATATGCATAAACCAAGGAGTTATAAGTCTATAAAGGAAATATGGGGACTTGGTTTTGAAAATCCACATTGTTTAGACAATGCTATAGAAAAATCCCCCACTTTATATAAATTTGATTATCTAAATCTTGCTAGATATGCTCCTCAATTCAAAATTGATTGGATGAATGAAAAGCAAGTTTTAGAAATCGAAAATGAGAAAAGGATGAACAACACGAAAATGGAACTACCGTTTGTTTATACTAGCGAAAATGCAAAATATTTTCTTGAAAAATCAAAGAAGTCCAGAAGATCTCAAAATGTTTTAAATATCCAATCGTCCATTAAATCTTCATTATCAAACGATTATTTTGATATATATGCCATTAACGCTAATAAGGAAAATATATCTCCAGTTTCTTATGATTCTAAGAGATATATTCCCCCATTAGTGTTAGAAGGCAAAATCGTTGATCTTGAAGTTAAAATGGAAGATCAAAGTCTTCAAAATGAACTTGAAAACGATTTACTTCTTTTTATTATGAAATCAAGTTTTGAAGAAAAATTAATTTCTCAAAAACAAGATTTTGATGACAAAATTAATTCTGGATTTTCTACTGATTCTAAGGAAAATACGCAAGATGTTCCAAAGTTTGCAGAATTGCGCCACCCATTGGTAGCACAAACTGACTATTTGCGCCATCCTCTGGTAGCACAAAACCAGTCTTGCGCCTCTAATGGGTAGTGCAAATCTCCTCTAGACTTGTGTTTTTCTGAAAATTATGACTCCGAGGCTAGTTCAAAAATGATGAATGATCAGTTTGGTTTCATAGATAAAATCTATTCTTCAAATTCAAATATTATTGATGACTCTTTTACGCTAAATGATGACTATTATAAACCAAAGCGTAAAAGAAGAAGGTCAAGGAAGTCAAAGAAGCAAGCTAATGTCATTTCTGAAAATTCTAATTCTTTTGATTCTAATGTTTCAGATCGGACTTTGAAGAAGTCTACAAGGCAGATATGGAGGGTCAAGCAGAAATCAAAAGAATCTGCAATTCAAGAGGATAAATGTGTAGATAATCTTTGTCATAGTGATTCATTTGCTGTTTGTAATAAATCAAACAAATATTCAATAAAGTAAATGATTCGAATTGCAAAAGATGTCTCATATTCTTCCTCTGGTTCTAGTTCAGATGATTATGCTTCGTCCTCTACTGATGATTATGGTCATTTTTCTGATAGTTTTACTTATGCTTTGTTTGTCAAATCTAACAACTTTTCTCGTTTTAGAAATGCAACTAACAAATATGGATCCAAATTTCAGTGGATTCCAAAAGCTAAATCTGTGTTGCAGGCATTAAAAAACTTAAAGAGAAATCAGAACTTTGACTTCTAAACATATCTGTTTAGGACTCGTTTTTCATATGTTAATGACTTCTGAGTAAAGCAACTCATGACTCGCTCTTCACTGTGTTTACCTTCTGAGAAACTGTGAGCGCATCTACTTCAAATTCCGCTGCACCTATCTCTGACAGTGATGCTGTTCCAGTTACATCAAGCCCTGAAGAAGTGCACTTCAAACACATTGATATGAGACACCAATTCATTAAACATCATGTGGAAGAAGGTATTATTGAATTATTTTTTGTTCCAACTAAATATCAACTTGCCGATATTTTTAATTTTCACAAATTGAAAAACATTTTAAATTTTCTGCTTTCAAAACTCAGCATGTTGAATTTAAAAGTTTAAACCTACACAAATTTTATTCTATAAAGTAAAAGTTTTGCAGTTCTTCTTTCTTTTGAATAAAATGTATGTCTAGGATAAATTTTCAAGTTGCTTTGTTTATATCTAAGTTTTATATTTTCAAATTTCAAGTCTTACAAAAATCAAAAGGTCAGTAACATGTTTGAAACTTTTGATACTGCTTTAAAGTTGTGTTATTCGGAATATTTATAGTTTACAATGCTTAGAAAACCTAAAAAGTCAGAATTATGGATCGTAATGAAAATGTGGGCTAAGCACTTAGATATAAAACTGAGTGATTGAGATGAATCATATATATATAAAATACAGAAATCACTAAGTTTAAAAGTTTGTACCTGTGACCTTTCTGGTTTGTGAAAGTAATTTCCGTGGGATGCTTGTCATCTGATCCCCTAAGGTCAAATTGGTCTGGGAGTGATCGAACCAAAATCCTTCTATAGAATCAGATCGAAAGTCATGTTCTACTGGTATGAATGGGTTTAGAATGTGTCAATGTAGCCTTTCTAGTCTGGGAGAGTAAGTTCCATGGGGTGCTTGACACCTAGTCCCCTAAGGCCAACTGGTCTGGGAGCAGCTGACCCAAATCCTGCAATAGGATCAGATAGAAAGTTACGTTTACGACATGTTCTTTACTTACAAAACTTCTTGATTAAAAAGATGCCAATGTGCACAATCAATAAAAGATGCCAATGAGCACACATCTCATGATACTTGGTGATATTTCTGAGTTGCGATAAACCTATAAATTTGTGAAAGTCTTAATTCTTGTCAGCTTATGTGTGAGTAAAGGCAAAGTTCTCTATTATATTTTTAGAATTGCATTTACTTGAAGCTAATCAAAGTTCGCATGCTAGTACACTGAATAGATTGATGCAAGTTTTTGAAACTGAACATGTATTAACTTGATATGCAATGAAACTTGTATCTGTATCCAAAAACATACATTTGATTTCAATTGATTGATTAATTTGTGATATTTTACTAAGTAGAATTTAATTTGTTTAGTGTTTAAAATTTTATATATTTAGTTGTTTAAAAATACATTTTCAGTATATTTTTCTTTCTAGAATTGATGTTTCGATACTTGTGTTCTCATATCTGTGTAAGTGGGTTTGTGCATATTTCGAAGGGGTGAATAAGAAGAAATTTCTAAAAGAATATCTGATCATATCTCATTTCGAGGGGGAGTACATAATGTGAATACAGTGATCAGTGCATTTGTGTAGGGGGAGTAAAAAGAGCTGAACATATGAATCATTTTAAGTCTCAAAGTCATATTTGAGCCTCCTATAGATTTCTTGCTAGCTTCTTCGACTCAGTCTTGCAGATCTGAAGATGTATCGTCTCCAACATAGACATGACCAAGAAGATTCAGATCATCAAGGTCATTAGGGGGAGAAGTTAAAGAGAGACAAAGAGTTCAAAGTCTATCTGCTCAAGATTCTATTTCTTCAGATATACTAGTTCTTCTGTTGTTCCAGCTCCGACCACCACAGCTTATTCGAGTATATTTGACAGAGGTGTGTCGTCAAGAGCACAAGCTGATGTTCCTGTTTCTGAACCGATTGTTTCTCCAAGCTTATTACAAACTGGTCCAGTCTTGTCAAGGCAGCAAAGGCAACATAGACTGAAAGATGCTGAGAAGAATTTTTTTTTTGTCAAGAAGCTTCGTTAAGATGCTTAGAAGGTCTGTTTTGAGTTCGAAGATGGGTGTAACAGCCTACATTGAAGACCGGAGCGCCAATGATTACTAAGGGGGAGATTGTTAAGTCAGTTTTTATAGTAATCATTGTATTTATAGTCTTGTGCTAATACTGTGTACTTAGCGTTTTATATCTTGTATTGGCCAAGGGTATTTAAGTCCCTTGTGGCCTTTGTGTTTTGTAACTCGGTGCTACATTCTGATTGGAATACACATACTTTGCGTCTCATACTTTCTCTCTCTACTTTCTCTCACTAGATTAGATAGATCTTGGATTATCACGTTTTATGTAGTACATATAATATGTAATTAAATCATTAAATCCAAAAATATTCAATATTGGGCTCATTTCGAAGGTTTCGAAGAGACGATTATAATGGTGTAACTTGTTAAAATTAAAACGTATTTTTTAACGTATTTTAGTTAATATACGATTTTATGTGTTAATATGATGAAAATGAAAAATGAAAAATAAAAAAGTAAAAAGTAAAAGGTATAAAGTAAACTAACTAAATAATTATAGGGGTATAAAATGTAAATATATATTTAAAATCAACAAATGAATTTGCCATCCCGTGCCCAACCCCGCGTTTATCCACCAAACGCGGACCAAGTCCCCGTGTAATTTGTAAAACGCGAACCTTCTCCGTGTTTTTGCTCATACGCGAACCAAAACCGTATAACCCCGTGTTTTTCAAAAACGCGGCCCAAAAACACGGGGTTGTGGGGTATTTTGGCAAAAATTACAAGGTTTGGGGCATTTTGGGTATCCATTTTTGATGTTTGGGCATTTTAATTAAATTCCTTAAAAAAATAAGAAGCAGATCTAAAGATATTAATTGTCATGTGCTTTTGATTTTGAAATTGATGGTTCTGGAAAAAAAGATTTTTTTAATCCTATAAGTTCAAAAACAATGATGAAAAACACATCAGCTGTGGGCTGAGATGAAACCTAAATGATCTTTATTGTTTCACATAAAATGTTACTTTGCAAGGTCAACACTGTGATCCAATAATGTCATGTATCATATGTTTAAGATATCTTTGATGGTAGAATAGAATGTTGAAAAAGATATGCAAATAATATTGATTTATAAACTATTATTGTCTATTGATTGATTTTACGTCTAGATATAATCGAAGAAAGTGTTTAGTATAAATTATTAGCATTTTGTCGTATTTAATTTTGTTTTTGATAATAAAAACCATTGATTGAAGATTTTTTTCCCATACTTATAGAGGGCCTTTTTTACATTCGTCTTGGGATCATAAAATGTCAAGAACGGGTCTGATCAAAACATTTTGGATCAATATAGAAAATGGGGGAAGCTTGGAGAAGCATCAAAGAACCAAGCAAGGATCAAGAGAGTCCAAACATATCCCAGAAGAGTTCATACATATATAGCACTTATGTTCATTCATTATAAATATCTAGTAGAATAGTCTTATTAGAGTTCTAGAGAGATCCTTAAAGTAGTATAAAATGAGAGAGTCTTTCATTTGTAAAACACACTCCACCACCCACTCATTTGTAGATAAGTTGAATAATAAAAGGGAAGAGTCCTCCTAATCACCTAGCATTCTTGTTTGCTCGTCTTGTTCAGCATTCTTGTAGTTTATCTGACTTAGTCTGAGAATTAAGGCCACATGCGAGCTTGTGAAGACAACTCCATGACAATAAGATAGCTTATTTTATGAACTTATTGCAAAAGTTTCATTTATATGGTATAAGCTAGCTTATTGAAACACCACTTGAAGTAGCGTTTCAATAAGTTCCTGTAGCATTTTGTCAGTTTTTTTTCCAATTATACCTCTGTTTAATATTAATTGTTATTAGCTACTATTAATTATTAATTAAATATTAATTATTTTTAATTGTAACACCCTGATTTTATCTAATTGAAGAAAAATGTTGAATTGGGGGAATCAATAAAGGAAGAACCAAATTTGGAGTATGGCTTTAGTGTCATGTGGTTGTGACATATGTCACAATAGCACCAATGGTACTTAGAGTAGGGTCGTCTCGGCTATAGTGTCATGCAATTGTGACATATGTTGCAATAGCAATGGAGATTACCAAGTGGTTGGTCGTCCCAACGAATGTGCCATGTAATTATGGCAATGGTGTAATACCCGTAATTTTTGAGTAAGTACTATTTCAAGTTAATGTAGAAATTGATCTTTCAAGAGAAGTAGAGGAACTAGGATTTTGGGCTTAAATACTAGATTTTATAGTCTTGATACATGAGGAATTCAAATATGAGTCCAACAGTTCTTTCTGGAGCAAAATCGGGGCTAAAACGAAGAAGTTATGAACAAAAAAGTGTTCGGTACATTCTCGGCTATAGTGCCAGCGATTGTGACATTGTCATAATAGCATGTCACAATCGCTGTAGGCCAAAACTCTCGGTACAATTTGAGTGATTGTGCTCGCAATTGTGCCCGTGATTGTGACATTGTCACTATAGCATGTCACAATCTTATGGGGGTACCAGTGTGCATAAAGTCGCGATTTTCAGCCTCATTCTTCATTTCTTCATATCTCACTCATTTCTACTCTGTTTTTGGTGATTCAAAGTGTTATGGTTTCTTTTTTGAGAGATTTCAAGGATAGATTGTTAGTTTTGGTAAGATCCAAGAGTATTTGGTGGTGGAGTGGAAGCAAAGATCAAGAGCTCAGCATCATCACCTCCATCTTCAGGAAATTTAGGCCTTTTCTAGGTTTTCACCAAAACCCAAGTGGTGAGTTTATCCTCCGAGTTTCTAAACTTTATTATGAGTTATAAATTCTCTATTGATGACTTCCTAGTGTATATGTTTCTCAAATTTCGGTTTGAAGGATTTTGGGGAAGTTAGGTCAAAACTAGGGTTTTGGTCATGAATATGGACGCAAGAAGCTCATAAATCTATGGAAGGATGCATTATGCATGTTGTTTTTGTTGATAATAACGTTACATTTGGTGCAACATATGTAACTGGAAATCTTAACAGAAAACTTGGACGTTGGTAAGTCAAATTTGTTTAGACAATGCATATTATTTGTTAAGTGTGCAACATGGTTCTAACAATCTTAGGAATGCAGTGTCCCTTCTATCCCACCCAGATAAACTGTTATTATTCTCAAGCGGTTCCATTTGTAAGAAAGAATCATACTTTTAAGGTCATATCCTTCTAATGGATGTGAATATTCTTTAATCGATTTGTCTGTTTCTTTCGTGTTTCATGTTGAGCAAGAGTATCTTATACAATTCATGGGTTGATGAGGAAAGTTCTGCTCAGCCTGAAACTAACGCATTAACTATGGTAAAAAATGTCTCGAGGTTATATTGTCATGGGTGTAATGCATGTTTCTTAAAATTCAAAGTACATGTTATAACTACTTTGGTACAACTCTTTAAAAGTCTTTATGTTTGACAAAAAATTAACTAGTAACAAGTGATAGTTATGTTTAATATTTGTTTATCGTTACTAATACGTGCTTATCTCTATTACTATATTAATAGGTGCTTATTTCTTTTAATAGACATTTATTCTTACTAATGTTCCATAAATATACATTTACTCCATAAATAACTCTTTTTAACAAAGAACTAGATTAATTTTTCATTTTTCTATTTTTGAGTAGAAGGATGATTACTGGCAACTCTGAACAGCCTCACATGGAAACATATGTGAGGAGACTTTCTAGAGTTGACCCAATGGTTGAGGCTAGCGGAGGGGTTCAAAACTTGTATTCCGCATGATTCGAATTTCAACATGTTGTGTATTTGAACTGAGCTACACGTTAGAGGGCTTTTCAATTTCCATTTACAATCAAATTTCAAACTCGGCTCACCCCGTGCATTGCACGGGCACACTGCTAGTATATATATCATATTTATTAATAATATATATATATATATAATATAATATAATGTATATTTTTAAAAAATTTAGAAACAATTAGGAAAACAAGTAAAAAAGACAAAATTGTCTTTACTGTAACAGAGAATATTAACCAAATTAATGACCAGGAAATACTTTAGAGCAAAATGCAAAATAGAAGGATACTTTATAAATACACCGGTCCTAGGGTTTTGGATGTCCTGTGCGAAATGCTAAACAAAATGCCCTATGCCTATTTTTTTTTAAGCAAATGAAACAATGAAACATGCGATTTTTTAATGGGTTTGGAGTCTAGTCAAGCTATGTGGCTCATCCTCACGTTGATTTTTATGAATTATAATTAAAAAAATACAAAGGGGGGACATAAAAACCAAAACCCCGAATTACAAAGTATAGAATGATAAAAGGATAAAACTTGAATTAAGATTGTGATTTCTTCTTTTCCGGTTTTCCCTTTTTCTAATAGAAATTAGCACAATTGAACCTTTACTTCAAGATACGGAAATTAAAACTAAAATATAAGGAAAACTATAATTAGTTTTAACTAAAATAGTAAATTATATTGGAGTTAATGTCATATTAAGCAAAGAGAAAAACTCGGAAAGTTACAGGTCTAGAAACTAAAGTCTAAATCTAATGTGGTAATGTTAAACCTCAAAGTAAACAAAAGCCAAAAGAACAATGATAAATTATAAAATTCATAATCTATGTCACTATGCATTGCAAAGAACAAGTGACCAATAAGGCAATATGATAATATGTTGTTGTTGTTGTTGTTGTTGTGCAATGTGTTCCAACTGTGTTGATACAGTGATGTGCTCATGTGCATTGAAAATTTTAATATGCAAAATGAACCAAATGAACACGAATGGAGGCTTGTTTGCGTTCGTTCGTTTAACTTAATCGAACAAACAAGCGAACACAAACGGTAAAAAAAGGAAAGTTTTTGTGTTCTTGTTCGTTCGTTTAACTTAATCGGACAAACGAACAAACAAAAACAGTAAACAAACGGAATTTTTTGTATTTTTGTTCATTCATAAAGAAAACGTGTTCGTTAAGATGGTAAATGAACGAATGTAAACGAACAAAACTTGTTATAATTATATTCGTTTAATAAGAAAATTTGTTTGTTCAGGTTAGTTCGTTAAGATGCTAAATAGAAATCGACTTGATTTATTGAAATGTTGGGTGTTCATCATGTAACACCCTCAATTTGGAAAGAGCAACTAATTTAAAATTTTCAAATATACCTCAAAGAATGGATCAAACTTCGTGCGACAAGACCATACTTAAGATACGATTCTAGGATTTTTCATCAAAAGCACAAATAAAATCATACATATAAATTAACTCAAGATCGGATGTTACTAAACCCAAAAGAAACAGTTGCTCTTCTCGACGACTAAGCGGAAGACTTCATCAATCCACTCATTCTTGCACATACTCTTAGCACTCGACACTTCACCCAAAATGCTAGAACCATTTCCCCCATCCGGAACCTGATGCACATGCCGACAAATAAAAATGGTTAGACTAACGCCTAGTGAGTTCAAGAGTTTACAACATGGAATAAATATATTTGTTAAAGGGAAAGAATGCAATTTGAAATCGTAGACAATCAAAATATTTACTTTAAATATCAAACGACAACATTTTCCCAAAAACACCTTTAAAACAAGGGACCCAACTTGAACCTTCTTTCGTAAAGCCATTTTATCCCTAACTCACCCAAAACGTGAAAAGTAAGCAAACTCCCAATTTATAGTAATTCGAAATAAAATTTTACTTCACGAAACACCCCAAACGTAGGCGGAGCTTAATACACAACCCATAGATCTTGAGTAAACAAACCCACATATGCAACACGTCACCGAAAATA
The DNA here is from genome assembly GCA_954870635.1 of Arctium minus. Classification (NCBI taxonomy): domain Eukaryota; kingdom Viridiplantae; phylum Streptophyta; class Magnoliopsida; order Asterales; family Asteraceae; genus Arctium; species Arctium minus. The sequence goes on from OX941084.1 coordinate 53,515,002, forward strand.
TGGATAATAAAATACTACCCTTTAATACCCAAATAACATCTTCCGATGACGGGGGAGATCTGAGTCCATTGTACGTGGCGGGACACAAAGTTAAGCCACATAACCATGTTGTCAAACTACACCTCAGATCGTGATTGTATTGCCTGCTCTACCGAGCTACACCTCCAGTCATGATTGTATTGCGTGCTCCGTCGAGCTACACCTTTAGTCGGACTTTATTTCAAGTCTCAAACACCGTATCCCTTATTGCCTGCTCTGCCGAGCTACACCTCAAGGATACACGATCTTATTGCCTGTTCGGTCTCTAGCGGAGTTTCATTCTCAGGGTACTCTTTCGACCCCTAGTGCCTACTCCCTAACATTCAAGATAGGGGCCTCAGCTCCTTACTTGATAACTCTCGATGTCTAACCTCGTGCACAAGAATTAGACATCCAAACACAAGACCCACGGTCCCGAAGTACAACCAATAAAGGTTCCTCTTCGCCAAACAACCGGGACGACACCAATGCCAACACGAAATTAATTCCCAAAGTGAGAATCCCAAGAGTCCTCACCATTAAACACGACTGATTTACATGCCTATGGATCCAATGCATTACAGTCTAAAATACATGACTCCTATTGAATGACACACACACTCAAAACATGTATTCTCAAAAATAAAGTGCATTAAATGCAACTCACACCCAATGATCCACTTTAAGTTATTAAAATCGGACAAATGTCCTCAAGACTCAATTTAGCCAAAACTGAGCCAAAGGCCCAACAATTTACGTAAACCCCCAAATGAAAGCCCATATAAACATTGAAACACGATTGACAAACTATCATGCAAACACAACGACCAGAAGTATGATTAACTCAAATCTCATCATTGGTTGAGGCAAACCATTTTCCAAATGAACTCATACATACCCTTATATTTCCAAAATGCCTCATAACACAATAATATGCATTTTCCGAAAAGGTTTATAAGATCAAATACACAAAATGACACTTACATCAAATGAACTCCAATTATATATGTAAAATCATCAATGAAACATTTCCACATGATTTATTTACCAAAATTCACAAAAATCCCAAAATAGGTGTTTCACCATGTTTATAAAACTAAACATTTCAAAATAACCAAAACTTATCAGGTGATCAGCAGTTAACAATTTCATGTAAAACACAAAACACTTTAAAATGAACATTTTGGCATGTACACCATTTTCACAAATCAACTTGAACTCACCTCGCTAGATTTAGGCTAAATCTAGATTGTACCCCCAACTTGAGCTCCTTTGAAGAAATCCGAATCCACAAGCAAAATCCTTCAAAAACCTAAATCCATAAATTTCTAACCATAAATACACATCTACAACCATATAGAAACGATCTCCAAACATCTTATATCAAAATCTCTATTTTGGCCAAAAACCCTAATTTGACCTATCTTCCCCAAAATCATCCAACCCAAAGATTGATAAATAAAAACACTAAGAGGTCAAAGATGGAGCATTTGTAACTTGATTAAAGTGTTAGAAAGAAAATGGATGAACTTACACTAGTAGGTTTTGATAGAACTCAAAATCCTAGAATTTTCTTGAAGGAGACGTCAATGGAGATGGTGGAATGGTAGCTTATTGAATCCTAGACTTCCAAGACTTAGATGGTCATGGAAATGCTTCAAAATCAAGGTGGATGGCCATAGGAATGGCTAGGGTTTGAACTAAGAAGATGGAAATCGGTTTGGGAGAGAAACGGTGGGATTTGAGAAGTGGGAAATGAGGTAAAAGCTGAAAATCGCGACTTAAAAGCCCTCTGCACCCCTGGTGCGACATTGACCGTCGACATTGCCCTGGGCAATGTACCCAAACCTCCCCCAGCTTCTGTTTCCCTTATGCGGCTTTGCCCTGTACGACTGTGACTCGTCATAGTCGTCGGACATTGTAGTCGTGCCCATACTAAGCCCCGAAACTTGACTTTCCAACGCCAACACCCTCGATACTCTAAGGGACATTACATAATGATTTCCCAATAAAAATCCCGCCATTTATAACTTACAAAAACGTCCGGGTGACCTTTACTTACCGAAAATTACGGGTGTTACACATCGGTTCGCGATGCACATTTAGGCGTCGTTTGTTTTTTAAGAGGTCTAAAGTCTGAAGTCTTATTTTTAGTTATGATTAATAAGAGGTTGTGTGTAAAAAGGTCTGAACGATTCAGACTTAAGAGCCATTAAGAAGTTTTTTTTAAAAAACTTCTTACCTTTAGTATCCACCACTACCAGGCTTTGCTCTGTTTTTATAGTTAAAACACAATTGTCAATTCCCAAATTATTAAACTCAAAAGTAGTAATAGATGACAATTTGATGGGCCCTTGAGCTTTGATGCCCTATACGGTTGCACGTTGCAGGGCCGACCCTGTTTCTAAACTTATCAAAATTCATGTCCCATATTGAGACTTTTCAATAAACCTTAAAGAACCAAAATTAATTTTACTCTTATTATTATTATTCATTATATTTAGTTAGTAAAAAAAATAGAACAATTTCAAAAATGTTTTCGAAAGTTACATAAAGATTAAAATTATATTTTTTTTGTTTCTTAAGTAATAAAACTTTAAGAAATAATTTCAATAAAACATTTAATTTAATTTTTCTTTTTTGAAAAATTATTGATTAATTAATATATGTAAGATTGACAAATTTTTGGTTATGTTCATAGTATACGTAACTATTATCTAAAATCATCAATTAAATTTTTTTTTTTATAAAATTCGTATTTGATCACACAAATCCACATCTATAATGTTACAGATATATAATATTATTAATAATTTGTTTAATTATATTATAAAATTTTATAATTAACTAGTTTTTAACATATCATTCTTGGTTAATTATATGTTTTAACTAGTTTTTGCCAAACACAAATAGTTAATCAACTAGTTTATTAAACATAATCTAAATACCTCAAATAAATTATAACAATAATTTCAATAATAAATAGGTAATAATACCAACAACTGACTATTTAATATTTTCAGTGTCATTTTTTCTTTTAATGATTGAAATTATGAATGTGCATCTGCCTAATCAAAGAGACTTAATGCTATCAATACAAGGGTTTAATTTTATTACAAAAAATATAAAATTTAACCCAAAATTTATAACTTAATTCGACAGATAGCTTAATATTTAAAAATTTATTATAATTTATTAATCTTATTATTATTGCATAAACTACTCAGCATTTTTGTCTATTATTTCTTCTTCATCTTCATAGATCACTATCTGTAACACCCTCGAATTTGATAAGAGCAACTAACTAAAATTTTTAAACATAACATCAAGTAAGGGGTGAAACTTCCTCTTACGATCCAAAACTCTATATGTCTCAACTACGAATTCTATAATTAACCTTGACAATTATAAACTCCAATAATACATACAAACTAAATTGAAGTCGGGTGTCACTTAACCCAAATACAAAATGCTCTTTTTAATCTAATGCGAAAGACTTCATCAAGTTACTCACTCCTCGGGCGCACAAATGACACTCCTCTCTTCACTGAGATACTAGAACTATTCCCAAACGGAACCTATTGCACATGCCGACAAATAAAAAGGTTAGGCTAACGCCTAGTGAGTTCAAAAGTTTTCAGCATGAATAAATATATCGTTAAGAGGAAGGAATTCAATTCAAATCATGATCTTTCAAAATGATTTACTTTAAATATGGAAGTGACTCGTTTTCCAAAAACATGCATCTTTAAAGACAATACTCCAATGCAAAACATTTTTTATAAAATGATGCAACCCGAAACTCACTCAAAACGTGAATATAATCGACTCCCAATTTAAGATGCGTGAATAAAGCATTGCATCCCAAAACACCCAAACGCGGTTGGGGCAAGATACACAACCCCTAAGTCATTTTCAAAACCCACATATGCAATACGTCCGGAAACATGGACACTAGGCCTAATACTCACGCGACTATAAAATGAAAGGAAACCAAGTATCAAAACATGGGGATGACATACACCATTCAAACCTTAACCTACGTGGAGGGAGATCCAATATTAAAGCCCTCATTCACTGTCGACCACATAAAACCAATGATAATAAAGTAAAACGTCAACATATAAGATACAGTTGGCCGACGATGGGGGAGACCCGAATCCGTTGAGAGTGGAGGAACACAAAAGTATGTCACTCTTGCAACGTTAATCGTATGATACCTCACGACCTAAAAGCCCAAGTGTCCCTACGACTTCTTAACAAGTTACACCTTAAGATACGGTTGACCTTGATGAACATTACAAAGAACTCCATCCCGAAGGCTCGACATACTTAAAGACTACCTCTCAGGCATTACTTCAAGCGGCGGAGATCCTAGTGCCTACCTCCCAGGTAGCACCTCCAGACTCAACCCTCCAGTGCCTACTTGTAAAGTTTCCGGTCGTAAAACATGGGTACCAGAGTTCAACCCCGCAATACCCAATTGACCACCCAAAACAGACTGACTTACGTGTTTATGGATCCAATACAACACAATCTAACATTACATGACCACACAGGAATGACCAACGCACTCGAGCATGTAATAAACATCAATATGCAACACGATGCATTAGTATGTTAACCATAATCGGGCTCTACATTGAGCCAGTAAAACCGGACAAGTGTCCTAAAGACTCTTTTAAGTCAACACCGAACCAAAATGCTTAATACCCTTTTTGATCAACGATTAACAATCCCCACTTACGTAACGCAATCGACTCACGTCATGCAAACACACTCCAAAATACATGGGTAGACTCCAATACAGTTTAAATTGGGACAAATGGTTTTCCAAATGGATTTATATTCTTTATTTTTTCAAAACGTTCCATAATACAAAATCAAACCTTTTACCCAAACAAACACTAAAAGTGTATTTTCACCAAACGCTTTCCATTTATGCATTAAACCATCAAAATACTTTAAAATGACTTATTATCAAGATACCCAAAGAATCCCAAATGTGGGTGTTTTGCAAGGTTTGTAAAGTCAAATACTTCAAATAATCAACTCACCAAATATTCCATCAAATGATAATTTCATGCAAAACATAACACTTTAAAATGAACATTTTGGCATGTACAACGTTTTCACAAATCAACTTAAACTCACCTTGCTAGATTTAGGCTAAATCTAGATTTTCCCCAACTTGAGTTCCTTTGAAGAAACTTGGATCTTCAAGCCAAAACTTCCCAAAAACCTAGATCCACAAGTTTCCATCCATTAATATCCACATTCAACCATTAAGAATCGATCCTCAAACATTTTACATCAACATCCCCATTTTGGGTCAAAACCCTAATTTTGACCTAATCTCTCCAAAATCATCCAAACCGAAATTGGAGTAATAAAACACTAGGATATCACCAATGAAGCATTTATATCTCATAATAAGGTTTAGAAATTGAGGGTATAAACTTACCACTTAGGTTTTGGTGAAAACCTAGAAAACCCAAAATGAAGCTTGAGGTTGAAAATAAAGATGGAGGTTCTTGGTGTCTAGTTTCTACTCTTAAGCCTGATGCCGGTTTACCACCAAGATATCTAAGTATTTGAGCCAAAAATACCCCAAAAAATCAAAGGGTGGTGCTATGTCGTTCTTGAGAGGTTTGGAGAGGGTTTGGAACTGATTTGGGTGAGAAAGAATGAGAAGAACACTGAAAATCGCGGTTTTAAGCAGCCTGACACACCCTAACGACATTGCCAGGCGACAATGACAGTGGCATAGTCGCTAGGCATAGTCGCTGGAGTGTACCAACATTCGGTACCTTCTTAGCGATTGTGACATGCGACTATGACACTGTCATAGTCGTCGGGCACTGTCGCGGAACCCCTCCCAAGTCCCGAAACTCGACTTTTCCGACGCCAACACTCCCGATACTCTGAGGTACATTAAATAAAGGTTTCCCAACAAAAATCCCACCATTTACAAGTCACAAAATATTTGGTTGACCTTAACTCACCGAAAATCACAAGTGTTACACTATCACCATTAACAAGAAAGATCAGAGATAAATCAATACAACAATTAAGACATAAACAAGACCCACCCAACTGGTTTCCACTTGGGGTGTGTTTGGTACAGAGGTTTGAAGGCAGAGAAATGGAAATGGACCCTAATTCCCTTGTTTGGTAAGTCAGAGAAAAGAAAACCTGAGAAATAAATGATTTCCATTTCTCTACTTTTATTTCCCCCCAAAATGAAAAGAAAAGGTGGGAATTGAAAAATAGGATTCTCTGGGAATTGAAAAAAAGACACGGAGAGTTGGTTCCCAAAAAAAAAACATATCCCTCAAAACTTACGTCGCTCTCTCTCTCTCTCGTCGCTCTCCCTCTCCACCGGTGAGGTCTCTTCTCCGGCGACCGGTAATCTCTCTCTCTCTCTCTATCTCTCTCTCTCGCTCACTGTCTCTCTCTATGTCTTTTTCTCACACCATCGTTGTCGTCTCTTTCTGTGGCGGCTAGGGTTTCTTCAGCGGCTTTTTTCTCCGGCAACGGCTAGGCTTTCTTCTCCGACAATGGCTAGGCTTTCTTCTCCGGCAACGACTTGGTAAGTATCTCGATTTCTGTTATACATTGATAACCTGTTGCTTTGAGATTCATAGTTGAAATTGCATCTGATTTCGTTTTGTTTGGTTATAGCTATTTGGTTGAAATCGCATATGATTTCGTTTTGTTTCGTTTTGTTTCGTTTTGCTTGTTATAGATGAAATCACATCTGAAGTTTGTTGTTGCTAAAAAAACGATTATAAACCATCAGATTAGATTTGGAACAATAGTTTTTATATATCACAAACAATTTGCAGCTTGCTACTTTTAATATATTATATGAATATAATGTTCTTTTTTATTGTTTTTTGTTTGATGTGATGTCAAATTCCATTGGTTTTCTGTTATACATTGATAACCTGTTGTTTTTCAAACCATCTTATTTGTTATGCAACTATAGGCAAATTATGTGTTCATAAATAATACTTGTTATAATTGTATGTGTAGATGGCAAGATCACCGTTGAGACAAAGAATAGTTTTCATAGGTGCATTTTATGCCATGTATGTTATGATTCGTTGGTGGATGATGTGTAGTTATCGTTTACGTCGTTCGATTGAATCAAGAACATTACATACAAAATATTTAATGAGTTACCATAATAGGCGTGAAAACATGATGAGGATGGTTTATGAAAGTGATGTTACGAGTGTTGTTAACATAAGAATGAATATACATGCGTTTTCAACACTTTGTGATATGCTAGAAAGTAGAGGGGGGTTAAAGAATAGTAAAAACATGCTAGTAGATGAGCAAGTTGCTATGTTTTTACATACCCTTGCTCATAATGCAAAGAATAGGATACTAGTCAATAGATTTCATCGATCTGGGGAAACTATAAGTCGGTATTTCAAGTTAGTCTTAAATGTTGTATGTCGATTACACAAATAATTCTACAAGTCACCCGTACCAGTGCCAGATAATGAAACCGACGAGAGATGGAAATGGTTTAAGGTTATTCAAACACATAAGTTTTTATTAAATATATTCTTTGTTAATAGAATTTATTAATTATGTTTTCTTTTTATGAAGGGTTGCCTAGGAGCATTAGATGGAACATATGTTAAAGTTAAAGTCCCCGCTGTTGATCGAAAACCTTATCGGACACGAAAGGGGGAGATTTGTACGAATGTACTCGGAGTATGTACGAGAGACCTTTTATTTACGTATGTATTAGCGCGATGGGAGGGTTCTGCATCTGATAGTAGAGTTCTACGAGATGCAATTAGTAGACCTAACGGTCTTAAAATAACTTAGGGTATGTGATATATAGTCTTCAAATAATATACATATAATTAGATATCTTAATTAACATAGAGTTTATGGTTAATGTAGGAACATACTACCTTTGTGATGTCGGTTATACGAATGGTGAAGGATTTTTAACTCCTTATCGAGGTCAACGTTACCATCTTAATGATTGGTCTCGGCCGCCTACCAATGCCAAGGAGTTATTTAATATGAGACATTCGTCGGTAAGGAATGTTATAGAAAGATGCTTCGGATTAGTTAAAGCTAGATGGGCTATTTTGCATTGTTAATGTATATAGAGGGCCTAGGCCCATGTCAGTATAGGGCCCAAGCCCATTTAGTCTACGTATAAATATGTTGTATCTTGTAGTCTAGGTTAGATTACTTTTCATTATTTACTTTACACTCTGTACGTTTTCTCTCAATCAATATATCGAGCTTTCAAACCTTTAGCATATTTATCGTCGTCTTCAATCTTATTCATCTTCTAACATGGTATCAGAGTTGTAGGTTTATTATTCGATTTCACTATTCATCGGTTTACTATTCATCATCACTGTTCATCCGAACGAAAATTGAATCGATTTTGTTTTTTGAATCGATCGCTTGCCATCGCCTTTGAATCGATTCTGTTTTGAATCGATCGCTTGCCATCGCCTTTTGAATTGTTTTTCTTAATTGTCGACATCGATCGATCTGAAACCGATCGATCTGAAACCCTATCGATCTTAATTGCCACCGCCGCTGTTGTTTTCTGAAACCCTTATCGGTCGAACTCCTTTCATCGGTCGAATCCTTTACCGGTCGAACTCCTACCGGTCGAAGCATTCTACCGGTCGAATCCTATCGGTCGAACATCACCCTACCGGTCGAACACCCTCCCGGTCGAAACCTATCGGTCGTTAATACCGGTCATTAATACTGTTTCTCAGTATCTGTTCCTCAATTCATGGCTACCAATTTCAGTCACTCAAATCCCATCTCATTTGTTTTCAATGGTAGCAACTACATTATTTGGCATCATCATATGACAATTCTGCTAAAATCCCATGGCCTTTACACCTATGTTACTGGTGCATCCAAAGTTCCAGTTCAGGAACCAACTGAGAATGATGTTGACTTTGCAAAACGCATGAATGAGTGGGACATCAATAATGCTCGTATTCTGGGCCTCATTAATGCCTCCACTACTCCTGAGATCAACCAACAGTTTCTTGGTTACCTTACCGCCAAAAGTCTCTGGGATTTTCTCGCCAAGCGGTACACGTCATCGGGCCTATCTCATCAGTATCAACTGTGGACCACTTTTCAGAGCAAACGTCAGCTTCCTGATCAATCCATAAAGTCTTATATCTCTGAAATGCAGTCTCTCAGAGATCATATAAGTCTTGGAGCACCACAGATTTTTGATGACACAGCTCAACAATTCACTGCCTACTTCAGCCAGCTACATTTGATTACTATTCTGATGGGTCTTACTGACAAATTTGATAATGTTCGTGCTTCTCTTCTTCATAGGCAGCCATTACCTACTCTTGAAGAAGCAATATCAGAATTGATAAGTGAAGAAACTCGTCTTCACATGCGCTCTCCGATGCCTGCTACTGATAGCGTTCTCTACACGTCTCATCCCAAGTCCAAAGGCAAATGGACCAACAACAATCATTCCAAATCTGTGGGAAAGACGAACACATCTGAGTGTGCCTTTTGCCATTCTACTGCTCATCTTCTCCTTGATTGTCCTATCCGTAAGTGCCGTAGGTGTGGCATCACTCATCCGCGTCATTATGAGTCTGACTGCCCGAAGAACTCAAAGCACACTGGTTCTCAGAACCGGACTCACGCTGTTGCTGGGTCTACTATTGCTGATACCGAGGTTTCTTCAGCCTCCTCACCTGACCTAATGGAACTGATGCGTCGCAATCAGGAACTCATGGAGCAGATCATGTCTGGTGCTATGGGTATGAATTTTCCACACTCAGCTGCAAAAGGTAACGTATGGCTTTTTGACTCCGGGTGTTCCAATCATATGACACCTTTCCCTGATGATTTCGTTTCTAAGAAACCACCTCAGCAATTTACGTTAGTAAGAACTGCTGACAACACTGGCCTACCGGTATCCTTTAGTGGAAACGTTTCCATTCCTCATATACAATTACCGGATGTTCTAAATGTTCCGAAACTATTATTGAGCTTAGTTTCAATTGCGCAGCTTCTTGAATCTAATTTGATCATTTTATTTCATTCTTCTGGTTGTGTTGTACAGGATCCAAAGACCAAGCAGATCCTTGGACTCGGCCGTAAAGTTGGACGGATGATTGAAGTGGTTTACCTTCGCCTTCCATTACCCTCTTCAAGTCTTGTTGCCTCAGTTTCCAGCACTTCTTCTTTTGAGTTGTGGCATGCCCGGCTAGGTCACTTATCTCTAGCCAGAATAAAATCTTTAGCTCATTTAGGAGTGTTAGGAAATTGTGTATCAACTGATAATATTTCTTGCTTATCATGAAAACTTGGCAAACATCATGCTTTACCTTTTGAAATGAATGGGTTTAGTTCTACTTCTTCTTTTGATCTTATTCATTCTGATGTATGGGGACCAGCACCTCATCCATCCATGGGGGGTGCTCGATATTTTGTTATTTTTATTGATGACCATACACGTTTCACATGGATATATCTCATGAAACATCGTTCGGAACTACCCAATATTTATATTATGTTTGCCCGGATGATTCACACCCAATTCTCAAAATCTATAAAGATTCTGAGAGCTAACAATGCTATGGAATACAAAGAGTCATCTCTTCTCTCCTTTCTTCACTCTCAGGGGACTCTCTCTCAGTACTCCTGTCCCGACACATCTCCTCAAAATGGTCGTGCCGAACGCAAACACCGTCATATTCTTGATACGGTTCGCACTCTTCTCATATCTGCTAAATGTCCAGAACGTTTTTGGGGTGAAGTTGCTTTCACTGCAGTTTATACTATCAATCGTCATCCTACTCCCATCCTTAATAATAAGTCTCCTTATGAGGCTCTTTATGAGGTCACCCCTGCCTATGACCTTCTAAAAGTTTGGGGTAGTCCTTGTTTTGTTCAACTACAACCTCATGAACATACCAAACTTGAACCTCGCTCCAGACTTTGCTGCTTTCTTGGATATGGTATTGAGCACAAGGGTTATCGCTGCTGGGATCCTATCTCCCAGCGTCTTCGTATATCTCGTCATGTTACCTTCTGGGAACATGTTCCTTTTTCTTCTATATCCAAATTTCGTGAGTCTCCTAACTTCACCACTCTGTTCTTCACTGATGCTTCCGTCTCATTGGACTTACTCCAATATGACATCATATCACCTCCACCTGTTGTTCCAACTCCTTATGAGTCTGCCTCTCCTAATTTTCCTGATCAACATCAATCATCTGCTCCACCCGCTCAGCCAACATCTGAGGTGTCTGCTGAGTCTTTGGCTCCTGGAACTTCTCAATCTCAGAATGTTAGACGATCAGATCGGGTAAGACAAGTTCCTTCTCATCTCCGTGATTATCATGTTTATGCTACTCTGCTGTCAAATCACGAACCTACTTCCTACAAGGAAGCCTCCTCTAACCCTGATTGGCAGAAAGCTATGGATGAGGAACTTCAGGCCCTTGACAAAGCTCAGACATGGGAATCTGTCCCTCTTTCACCAGACAAGCCATCCATTGGCTCCAAATGGGTGTTCAAAATCAAGACAAAATCTGATGGCTCTATTGATCGGTACAAAGCTCGTCTGGTGGCCAAGGGCTTCAATCAAGAGTACGGTATTGATTATGAGGAGACATTTGCACCTGTTGCTCGAGTCACTTCTGTTCGCAGTCTCCTAGCCATCGCAGCTACAAAACAATGGCCTCTCTTTCAGATGGATGTTAAGAATGCCTTCTTGAACGGCGACTTATCTGAGGAAGTCTACATGACACCTCCTCCAGGCGTTCGACTTCCACAAGGTCATGTTTGTCGTCTTCAGAAGGCTCTTTATGGACTCAAGCAAGCTCCGCGAGCGTGGTTTGAGAAATTCAGTTCTACAGTCACCTCTCTGGGCTTCTCACCCAGCAACTATGATTCAGGACTGTTTACTCGGACCACTGAGGCTGGCACAATCTTACTTCTCCTGTATGGGGATGATATGATTATTACTTACAGTGACTCTACAGGCATAGCTAATCTCAAGATATCTCTAAGCTCCTGTTTTGAGATGAAGGATCTTGGCTCTTTACACTATTTCCTTGGCCTTGAGGTTCTCTCAAATCCATCGGGAATTTATCTTTGTCAAGCCAAATACACCTCAGATCTTTTGTCCAAAGCTGGGATTACTGACAACAAAACTGCATCCACTCCTCTTGAGCACAACCTTCATTGGGCTCCGAATGTTGGACCTCCTCTGCGTGATCCTACTTTATATCGCCAGTTAGTGGGGTCACTTGTCTACCTGACAGTGACTCGACCTAACATTGTCTATGTTGTTCATATTGTCAGTCAGTTCATGTCTGCACCATGTTCTGATCACTACGCTTCTGTCCTGCGCATTATTCGATATTTGAAAAGGACCATGTTTCATGGTCTTCATTTTCCATCCACATCATCATTGACTTTGCGAGGGTTTTCTAATGCTGATTGGGACAGTGACATGACTGGTCGTCGCTCCACTACCGGATACTGTTTCTTTCTTGGAGACTCCCTTATATCTTGGCGGAGCAAGAAACAATATCTCACAGTTCGATCCAGTACTGAAGCTGAGTATCGAGCACTAGCTGACATGGATGGCTACGCTGGCTACTATCTGACATGGGGGCTCCTCAACAGTACCCAACTCCATTGTGGTGTGACAACAACAGTGCGATTCAAATTGCTCACAATGATGTCTTTCACGAGCGCACAAAGCATATTGAAATTGACTGTCACTTTGTTCGTCAACATGTGACTCGTAAGACGATCCAACTTCTTCCTATTTCGACTCTTGATCAATCGGCCGATATTTTCACTAAAGCTCATCTACCAGGACAGTTTCGTGATCTAGTTTCCAAAATCCATCTGGCTCATTCTTCTCCCGATTGAGTTTGAGGGGGGATGTTAATGTATATAGAGGGCCCAGGCCCATGTCAGTATAGGGCCCAAGCCCATTTAGTCTACGTATAAATATGTTGTGTCTTGTAGTCTAGGTTAGATTACTTTTCATTATTTACTTTACACTCTATACGTTTTCTCTCAATCAATATATCGAGGTTTCAAACCTTCAGCATATTTATCGTCGTCTTCAATCTTATTCATCTTCTAACATGCATGATAACTCATATCATCCCATAGAGTCCATGCCACGTATCATCATTGCTTGTTGTTTGTTACACAACTTCATACGACAAACAATGAGTGAAGACCCTATTGATAACGAAGTCCCAACAAATCACACACAACCTGGAAACGATCATGATAATGTTATTTCTACGGTTGAGACCTCACAAGAATGGACCGATCGTAGAGACGCTCTTGCTAACGAAATGTTTAACAATTGGAATGCTAGGCGTATCAATAATTAATGAATTCTTTATTTGTACTCTTTATTTGTAGAACCATGAATTATGATCGTTAATGTTAATTTTTCATTTATTTTTAATTTTTTCTTCACTATTTGTATAACCATGAATTATGTATTTGTATGTATTATTTGTAGACATGGCAGAGTCAAATGCAGTGAAAGGTACCGGAAGAAGCAAACATACTTGGACAAATGATAAAGACGCAAAGCTAATTGATGCATTAATGGAGTTACATGCATCTGGAAAGTATGACGGTGCTGACAACGAATTCAAACCGGGCTATTTAAATGGAGTTCAACAATTGCTAGATGTAAGTCTTCCTAACTCTGGCCTCAAAGCAGAACCACATATAAAGTCTAGGATGAAGACATGGAAGACACACTTTAGCATTGTATATGATATGGTGCATACAAGTGGGTTCGGTTGGGACGAACAAAAAAATTGTGTGGTCGTTGAGGACAATGTTTGGGATGAATACATCAAGGTACATTCTAAATTTATTCTAAATGGCTATATTTTTATTACAAAAGTTTATTCTAAATTTATTTCTAATTGCCTTGTAGTCTCACAAAGGTGCCGCAAATTTTCGAGGCAAGCCATTTCCGTTCTATGACAAGTTGTGTACCATATTTGGTAAGGATAGAGCAATGGGTAGTAAAGCGATTGATCTTGGAGAAGAAGATGATGTCGCTCCAGAGACACAAAGAAGTTCCCCGATTGATGACTTTGATTTCGTTGAAGATCACGTTCAAGGTGGTCTATCTGAAGGACCAACAAGTAGTGTAACAAGCAAACGTAACAAACGCAAAAGCATGGATGGAGATGAAATCTATCGGGAGTCATGCAAAGAGATGAAGGAGGTATTGGTTAGATTTGGAGAGATTGTGGGGGAAAGTTTGAATAAAGAAAGTTTGGAGGCTCGTGAAATCTATGAGAAGGTTAGTAATGAGTTGAAAGATTTACCGGGTATTACCATGAGCAAACGTTTTAAAGCAGCTCATTTGATTGGTAAGGATGTGGTTTTAGGACGGTCATTTCTTGGGTTGACACATGAAGAGAAAATTGGCATGGTATAATCGTATACCGATGGTTCCATGGGATAATTGTTTATGGTTGAAGTACTTGAACTATGTTGAAGTAATTATTAATTTATGCGTTTTAGTTATTAATTTATGGATGCAAATGATAGGTTGGTATAATTCTCTGTTGAAATCTCTGTACTACCAAACAAGAGAAATGATTCTCTGTTACATTTCTCTGCTAAATTCTCTGTGCTACCAAACAGGAAAGTCAATTCCTATTCTCCAGACCAATTCTCTTTCTCTACAATTCAATTTTCTGCAATCATTTCTCTGCAATTCCATTCTCCATTTCTCTGTATCAAACGAACCCTTGGAGTTTAAGACATAAACTATTACGAAAACTCTCAAATTTAAATTTACAAAACTTGCATTTTAGAAACAATTTTTAAAGTTCGTGAATTTATTATTAGCAGATTTATTGATGCAATTAATTCAAATGTGCTTTACCGATTTATATAAACAGGAAAAATTGCATTAAAATTATAACATATTTTGTAATTTTTTTATTTTGGAAAATCTACTTTTCAAAGCTCCATCTTAAGAAATGTTTTATATTTTTGAATCAATTAACTGACGTTTTTATGTTTTTAAGAAAATATATCATAACTTTTGTGAACAAAAAGATCGTACTATAGATCTGAAAACAAAATTTTGTCTAGAATTTAGAGGAATACGGTGACACCTTTCATGATTTTAATTTTTTTTACACTACGACGAAGAGACGAAGCACTGGTCCATGCCACCATATGTAGCATAGCGGATTCGGCCCCGCTTAAATTTTTTTTATTGAACTTTATTATTTAAGATGTCTTATTGCAAACATCAAAATAAAGCTTTTGAAAGTAGATTCCCTAAAATAAAAAATCGAAAAAAAAAATGTTATATTCTGCTATGATTTCCCCTATAAGTAAAGTTTATGCCAATTTTACCTACCAACTTGTCATTAATTTGACACTAATTCGTCATAAATACATTGTCATCAATTTAATTCATAATTTATAGCATCTATATCATAATCTTTAAATAGAAGAATTGCTGAAATTGGGGTGATGGCCTGTCTACATTTTAATGGTTTTTGTGGGGTTCTTTTTCATTAAGGAAAGTTGGTTTTAGATTTCCATAATTACGTATAACTCTTATGATACACCATATATATATATATATATACATACATTCTGTATCTATATTTCTTACAGGTCTTGAAGAACACATGGAGAACAGCAGCACTGAGTATGGTTCTTCTTCGCATTCATGGTGGCTTGATAACAGCCATAATCGTTGCCATCAATCTCACTGGCTTCAGTCAACTCTATCAGGTTACATTCTCTCTTTCTCTAAAGATTAAATTACAGTTAATTTCGTGTCAATTTCGATATCGGAAAGTCAATGGTTTGATAACAAAAGGTCAAAGGGTATGAAAGACTAATAAGTTTGATGCATCTAGAGTTTGAGAAGAAGGTAAAAAAGATGTTGAGTTTGATTGAAGAGGATGGAGATAGTTTTGAAAAAAGGGCTGAGATGTTCTACGAAAATCGGCCTTCCATCATTGCATCCGCGGAAGATCTTCATGGATCATACCGGAGTTTGGCTGAAAAGTACAACCACCTCGTGGTCGGATATGAAAATGTACGTGTATAGTTTTGAAATATATAATATATATATAGAGAGAGAGAGGTGGGTCATATGAGAACAACATCTATTTAAGAAAACACGAGAACAATCGAGTACATACAAATCATATATGATTCACACTACTTTAGGTTGCGCCCAAAGTCGCCCGCGTCCGTTTTTTTTCCGGGTTAATGAAAATCACATATGATTTTGTACATAATCTGCTGTTTTTTTTTTCTTTCTTAAATAGTTAACGTTCTCGTTTGAACCTTCCTCTCTCTCTATATATATATGTATATATATACACACACATGACAAAATTCACACACACTCTTGAACCCTTGACCTCTAACAAGGTTGGGATCTACTAATAACCTGGATATTAGCATACTGCTGGGCAAATGTTAGCTAATCTCCGAAAACCCTAATTGGTTCCCTACTAAACTTCAGGTTTGTGATCATGGCCATGACTCTGGCTTGGAGTTTATGAGACGGTTATCTCTCGAAAGTCAAGCAGAAAAGTTAAAGAAGATGAAACACGGAGTTCTTCGGGTTGATGATGATTTTGAAAACGGTTGGAACAAGTTGAGGTTGACTGTGATGAAACTTGTTCAGGATCGTTTAGAGCAGAAAGTCGAGCTGGTAAAGAGGAACAATGAGAATAGGGAAGCCATTGACGACCTGCGTGCTTATATCCGTAAGCTTCTAGTTAAGAATATTGAATTAAAGAGTAAATTAGCTCATACGAAAGGCGATATAAAGCGGGACGAATCTCAGCTCTCAAGAGCAGAAGATGTCATTTTGAAAGAAATTCTGCCCTGAACTGCAAAACGTATTGTCGTCCACTTTTTCACTCTTAGACGCTACCGTTCGTTGGTTTTGTAGCAAGTTTTTGTGCAATTGTGATGTAAAGCTAGTGATGACTTCTTTTGTCAAGTTTTGGCTTCTCTCCTAGTCGAAATGATCAAATTTGCGATTGGTGACCCTCAACCTCCACAGTGCCTTCGGCGTTAGGACTGTAAACGAACCGAACGTTCAGCGAACTGTTCGTAAACCGTTCGGCAGGAAGTTCGTTTATGTTTGTTTATTTAATAAATAAACGAACATGAACACATTTTTTTGTTCATTTAGTTAAATGACGAACATGAACAATGGTCCCGTTCGTTCATTTACGCTCGTGAACGTTCGTTCATTTATGTTCATTAATGTTCGTTCATTTATGTTCGTTTAGGGTGCGTTTGGTACGCAGACACGACAGGTGTCCAGTGTTTGGTACGACATGATATGACTGCACAACGTTTGGTAAAATGCTATCTTGTTCTATCTACTTCCAGGGGTTGAGAGGGAACAACCGTGTTCCACCCATGTTCTAGTGTGTTCCACATAAAGATGCGCCAAACATGGGACAAGTTTGTCCTGTTCTGTCCCACATGTTATGCGTACCAAACGCACCCTTACGTTCGTTTATGTTTGTTTATAAATATAAATATATTTATATATTATGACATTAAGATGTAAAATCATTAATTAAATTAATTTTTTAGAATTCCTTTTTTATACCTCCTAAGTTTACCTGATTTTTCATTTTGTTATGTTATTTTTTACGAACGAAATGATGAGTAACGGTGTTTGTTTTTTGTTCATTTATGTTCGTTCGTTAGCTCTTAATGCACATAAACAAACACGAACAAACATATTTTCTTAACGAACGAACATGAACACAAAAAATTATGTTCCTTTCCCGTTCTTGTTCGTTTATTTATTCAGTTAAGTTAAACGAACGAACATGAACAAGCCTCCGTTCGTGTTCGTTCGGTTTGTTTACAACCCTATTCGGCGTTGCAGAGAGGAACTGCTATAGGCATTTTTGGTTTGTAGAAATGGAATGGATTTCATATAGGGATTTAGATTTGAGAGGATTTAGAATCCTTTTGTGTGTTCGGTTTGTAGGATTGAAATGGATTTGAATTCTATTATTTATAAAAAAAATATTAAAAAATTATGAAAAAATATAAAAATAATTAAATTACCTTTTATTTAACTGATTATTAGAAAACAAGTGTTTTTAACATATTTTTAAACATTATTATATATAAATCCTACAAAAAGCCCTTGAAATCCTAGTCATTCCCTTGGGATTTCAAAATCCTATGTTGGAGGGATTTCAAAAAAATCCTAGAATTTCAAATCCGGACAATCCTGCAAACCAAACACGGGATTGGAATGGATTTAAAATCCAAATCCCTCCAATTCCGATCCATTCCGGCAAACCAAACACGGGCTTAGTTATTTAGGGTGCGGAGGACATGACGGGACAAAACAAAAACTTGGTGTCCCATTTAACGCGACATTAGACTGGATAGGCTATGACAGACCAAAATAGATGGAACAAAAATTAGAGAGATGATACAAAATTGGTAGATTACTAAACTACCTCATGTCAAATTAAAACCCTACAAACCCTTCATCATTTTTCCCCCACCTACCTCACTCTTGCCATCCCCATACCAAACTTATCCTAGAAGAAGTAGCCAAATGTCTTGTCAAATTGGCATTAGTTTTTTTTTTTGGGGAACGGTGTCCACAATTGTTGTGTACGCCTGGATTCGAACCCTGAACAGATAGGATATTCCACCACATCCCCCAGGCCTTAACCAGAATGCCACAACCCTTGTGGTTAAATTGGCATTAGTTATCGAACATTACTTTGATAATGGTTGAACCAACAAAGCAACATGAGTGTTGATGATTCTAATATGGCATCATATATGAATATTTTCTCTTCGTTATTCAACAAATCTAACAAGATATCTCTAACCATCGCTATACGACAAGAGAGAGTTCTACTACAACTCGAACCACTAGTCAAGTTCTTCAATATTAACAATGGTGATGAATGGTTGGTCATCCGTGCCACTAATTTGCGGGTTTTGATGTCTTAAGATGTCAACTGAAGCTAATATTAAGCAAAACTTAATGAGTGTGCTAAACTCTATAGTTGATATAACAAACCAAAAAGCAAACTGTTTGACCTCAAATAGTCAACTGTCAAACTCTCTCTTTGTTCTTTTTATAACTCGAATTTCCTGGTCCCCAAAAGCATCAATTTGCTCATTTCTGACAAATCTCTCACTATTTATCTCAAAATATCTAGATTTTCGTCAAAAGAAAGGGATATTCTTCATGGCAAACCATAATTCAAGAGGGAAAACCCAGCGGAATTGCAATTTTTTTGCTCTGAACTGGTATATATTACTACTCAATATACCATACAAACACTAAACGCGTACCATGTGCAGTGCTTTCCTCCTAGAGTTTGTCATAGGAACATTCATCCTTCAAGCATGGCCTTGGCAGCGTCAATTAAAATTGGTCTAAATTCAGCCGATGCTCTACCAAGCACAGTGTATCCTTCTTTGTCTTCCACATCAACATCTGCACCATGTCTGATCAGTAGAAGAGCTACCTGTTTCACCAAACAAAAACAAAAAGGGTTAAAGAGTTGCATTTTGGAAGTAGGATCATCGTTTGATGCATGTCTTCACGGAAACATCCGCTCTACCCTTGGGGTTAGAGGTCGGGTCTGCACACATCCCCCTGGGCCCACCTCCGAGTGGGACTTACTGGGTTTGTTTAGTGGTCATCATCATTTGATACAATAATCATGTGGTCACCAAAACAGTGTTTCAAGATTACTTAACAGTCTAGTTTAAGAAAATCACCAGAAATTTCAAGTATTACATGTTCATCATCATCATAATCTTTTGGCAAACAAATTTCAGGATGGCCCAGGTTAGCACAAGATTATGTTACAAGAACGAGTAAGAGACGTGTAGATGCAAGGATTCAGCAAATGCTAAGAAGATGAAGACAGTGTATGTTCATATATGTGTGTGTATATATGCATATTAAGAAAGGAAATTATCACGGTTACTAGATTAAAACATAATAAAGAATCAGCACGTTGAGCTTAAGTCTTATACTTTTACTTTACTAAGTGCACCAATAAGAGTCTAAATTGTCAAAGAAACATCAAAATGAAAAAACTTATACCAGCAAAAAAATTGAAATCCCACAAGAATATGACCGACATTAACACATCTCAGAATAAAATCTTATATATGCATATTTTTTTAAATATCCAAGTAACCTTAGGAACAAAACCACTTCTGGAATTCCTACATTAGCCTAAAAAATAAACACACTCTAACCAAAAATCTATAACAAGTGCCTTGAGAAAACCAAGACATCATCATAGAGTCGCATATGTTAAATCGAAGTTGGAATTTTCACAATCATTGATGACAACTAAAGCCCTCAATTCTACTGTTATTTCATACATATATGCAAGAAGAACTAGATCACCACAACCATTAGTCATCAAGTCGAATCAAACAAAAGTAACCCCTTGGCAAGTTGGCGAACTAGTGAATGAAATCCGATTGGTTCTGACAAGATATTTGGATTTTATATTTAAAAGTATAAAGCACACAAATCCACTGAATGAGTCGTGTATCTACCTCTTTGTAATGGCATACTACTGCACTCATAATAGGAGTTTGTCCTGCCCTATCAACAGCATCAATTTCTGCACCTTCCTCGATCAAAAGTTCACACAACTCTGAATTCCCTGTACTTGCCGCACGGTGCAAGGGAGTGCAGCCAACCTATAGAGGTTGAACATCAAACAAGTAGCAATCAAAGAGAGGATAAAAGATGTTTTTCCAAGCCTAAAGTGCAACTGATCGAAAGATGAACTAATAACTTGAAAAATAATAATTATGAAGCTACAAGCCTTGTCCTTCAAATTGATCTTTGCACCATTTGAAAGCAGAATGTCAGCTACTTTCACCCAACCCTTGCTGGCAGCATAGTGAAGAGCAGTGCGGCCACCATCATTTTTCAAATTTACATCAGCTCCTGTTCATCAGAAAGTTATCTTTAGCAGATCATAAATTGCCAATATGTAAGTAATTCATAAAAACCATCAAGCTCCGATTATCTTAGTAGAAATATGATATCCTTATTTCCATCTTAGCAAATGGTTTTTTGAAGAAAACTCAAAAGATACAGTTCACCAAGAAAGAAGGAAAGCAAATGAGAGAAAAGCTAAACAGTGATGACTTTAATCACAACATATGTCAACAAAATCCGGTGCACAAAATGCCAATATTCAATTGCAAAAACTGCAGCAACAACTTCCTGAGAAGAAATTTTGAATAGCATATTTCACTGCTGAGGCCAGCATATGCTATACCTATATAGTTGCTTTGCTTTGTTTGAAACATGCAAACAACCCACTTCAGATACATTAGGCAACTCAAAGGGACCCTCTTCTTCATTCTTCCTTAATAATCCTAAAAACCCGATAAAGTCAATTGGAAAACTAAGTCAAAATAATGTCCATTGGAAACATTTGACCTCCATAAACTATAAACACCTATCCAATGATTAAGCTACATGAATGATTTTTTACTTTTGACATGTCAAAGAGCGCACTTTAGATGCATTTGCAACTAAAATAAATAATTTGTTCAATCACCCCAAATTTTTCTCAAGAAATCCAACATTTACAACTAACTACTTACTTAACAAGATGCATTTACTATAACTACAGTCTACAGGCATTGTGTAATATCTATCCCGAGTTAGTACTGGAGCCAAAAAAAATTATTATACGTGCCATTGGAAAAACAATCATCCAACCTCTGTCTAGCAAAATCTTGACTATCTCAACATTTCCACTGCTTGCCGCCGAATGCAGTGGTGCCCAACCTTCTTCATCAGCACTGTTAATACCACTAACTGATTGATCAAAATCTGAAAGTATCTTCACCACCTGATTATTGAAATTAATGTTCCACAAGTATTAGAAAAAAGGCATTCACCAGAAAATTCTGCACCTTTTATCAAAGTTGCAGCAGCTCATCAGCTAATAAGTATGGAAGCTAAAGGGCTAACAAACAGCAAAGCCGTAGAATACATTTAATTAATCCCCTCATTTCAAATTCATCAATTTATACAAGAACCGGGACCAAATTCACAAAAATGTCTAGTCTTGTCATCCATCTTCCACGCATAGTATTCTAGTAAAATACCTCATCCGTTCCATAAAAGAAACGCATTCAACTTCAAACCTAAAAAAATCAAATTCGAAGTTGATACGAATTCTTCTGCAAACTAAACACCGTAGAAGGCAAACTTGACCTCTCTTTCTAGAACAAAGGGGAGCAATTTTATACTAGAAAAACCAAATTAGTTCGTTCAATTTCCAACAAATTCAGAAAACTTCGTTTTCTAAATGTATGTAGCAAACAACAAAGTAAGAGATAAAAACAAATTAAGCTAGAACAAGTGAGACCTCGGCGCGGGCTGAAGAAACAGCGACATGAAGTAGCGAGCGGCCATCTTCGTTACGAAGAGCGAGAGAACGGAGCAGCTGCGGCTGAGAGAGGGATTTGAAAAATGATACGTCGCCGGTATCGGCGGCTCTGAAGAGATCATCGTCCTTAATCCTTACAGTTTGATCGGCTTCATGTTCTGAATTCGGGGGATCTATCTCCATTTCTGTCGGCAATTTCGGAATCGGTGGTTGTAGTTCAGGGTTTGAGGTGACCTTGACAGTGGTAGCCGGAGGAGAAGGCTTGAACACAAAGAAAGGGTTTGAATAGTAATTTGAATAAACTCAAGGGGTGAAAATACAAATTGAAAAGAGTGCACAAATTTTTTCTAAGGGGGGGTTTGGTTCGCAGATTCTGATGAAATCTGATGGAATTGGAATGCTGAATTCCGATGACCAGATTCCATTACATTGTTTGGTTCATTCTTTTTAAGGAATTGGAATGTTGAATTCCAATGAATTCCACAAATGAAGGAATTCAACATTCCTTGGGGGAGGTGCTATTTCATTGGAATGGAATGTCATATTTTTTTTGGACAAAATTGTCCCTCATCCTAATATGCACCACCACCTCCGGCCACCACCATCGTCCACCACCTCCGGCCACCGCCACCGGCCACCATTGACCACCACCACCGGCCACCACCACCGGTCACCACCTCCGGCCACCACCACCGGCCACCATTGACCACCACCTCCGGCTACCAACACCGGCCCACCACCTCCGACCACCACCACCACCTCCGCCCACCGCCATCGGCTACCACCACCTCCGCCCACCATCGCCACCGGCAACCACCACCACCGACCACCACCGCCACCGGCAACCACCACCACCGGCCACCACTACCGTTCAACATTATTAGCATACACCAACTCTCTCTCTCCTCCCTCTCTCTCCTCTCTCTCCCTCTCTCCTCTCCTCTCTCTCTACTCTCTCTCTCTCTCAATCTATCCTATCTCTCTCCTTTCTCCCTCTATCTCCTCTCTCTTTCCTCTCTCTCCCTCTCTCTCTCTCCCTCCCTCTCTCTCTCTCAATCTATCCTCTCTCTCCTCTCTCTTTCCTCTCTCTCCTTTCTCTCTCTCCTCTCCTTTCTCACTCCTCTCCCTCCCTCTCCCTCTCTTCTCTCTCTCCTTCTCTCTCTCTCTCATCATCATTCGTGTGCTAAAATAATCAAAGCAATTTTAGTTAAAAATTAAACTATTTAATGACTATTTTCATTAAAGTAATTTTTGTTGAAAAAAATTAAAATAAACAAAAAAGGTATTTTGGTCATTTACCAAAATTCCATTCCAATTCTAAAGCTATAACCTGTGAACCAAACAGAAAAATTCCAATTCATTTAACAGATTCCATTCCAATTCTGTCAACCAAACAGGTGGTCAAACCTGACAACATTTTATTCCAATTCCTTCAAAGTCAAATTCCTTTGACAGATTCCATTCCATCCAAAAACATTCTGCGAACCAAACGCCCCCTAAAAGAGCCCGTTTCTGGTAGCCCGTGCCCGGGCTAGAGCAAAAAGCTTGGTCATACCTAAGATTTTAAATGGCGTGGTGAAGATACCAAAGTCTTAGGGGGCGTTTGGTTCGCAGAATGATTTCTGAAGGAATGAAATCTGTCTAAGAAATTGGAATCTGGAAGGAATTTGAATTGAATGTTATCAGGTTTGACCAAGTGTTTGGTTGGCGGGAATCGAATGTAATCAGTCAAATGAATTGGAATCTGTCTGTTTGGTTTGCAAAGGAATTGGAATGGAATTCTGAAAAATGACAAAAATACCCTTTCTTTTATTTTTATTTTTTAAAATGCCGAGAGAGAGAGAGGAAAGAGAGGAAAGAGAGAGGAGAGAGAGAGAGGGGAGAGAGAGGAGAGATAGAGAGGAGAGAGAGAGGGGAGAGAGAGGAGAGATAGAGAGGAGAGAGAGAGGGGGGAGAGAGAGAGAAAGAGGGGAGAGAGAGGGGAGAGAGGGGAGAGAGAGAGAGAAAGGAGAGAGAGAGAGGGGTTAGGAGGATATTTGTGTCATTTTGAGAAAATCTGATGGAATGGAATTCAATTCCATCCATTTTAAGAAGGAATGACCAAATCCATGATTAAAGGATTTCATGGAATTCAATTCCATTCCATTGGTAACCAAACAGCAGGATGGAATTTGGTCAATGAAATTGACCATTCCAATTCCATCAGATTCCGGCGGAATCCAGCGAACCAAACACCCCCTTAGAAGTCACGATGAATCCATAACGTTTTTAAGGCGTGATTTATGACGTCAAATTTCTAATTCATATATAATATTATATATAAAAACAGGGTTGAGTTTCCGTGAGAAGTTGAGGTTAACGTGAGAAGCGTTAGAAATGGTTATCAACCGTTGGATGAGAAAGGGATGCACATCAGGATGAGATGTACCGAGATACACCAGATCAATTCCCTTCTAAGGCGCAATTCATGAGAGGGCATGAGATTAAAAGTGATCAACTATTCAGATCTCCTTCTCACGCTTCTCACGTTAACCTCAACTTCTGACCCGATCCTTCACCTATAAAAACATATGTTTTGTATTGTTACTCAGTGAGTCAATAGTAATAGGGGTGTGCATAATCGGATACCCGCCTAAATTTCCCGAAACCGACCGTTCCTGGAATGAAGGAATCGGAACCGGAACCGGCGGTTCCTAGAATGAAGGAACCGGAACCGCTTGCATCGGTTCTCTATTTTTTGGAACCGATCTTGGAACCGCTAGGAACCGGTTCCGGGTACCTGGTCACAAATTTTTTTTTAAACATTTAATACAATAAAAGGTAATTTTAACTTTTTAAGTCTAATGCAAACAACAAAATACCCACTTAAAGTAACAAATACAACAAAAGTTGAAAATGAATCTGATAAAAACTAACTATTACATAAACAAATTAGACACTCGCGAGTCTTGACCGTCATAAAACGACTTCCATTACATTTAACATCATCTTCTATTCCAGATAATCTGCCTAACTCAGTTTCCACCGTCATACCCTTTGCATGTGCCAAAGATGAAACGTATTTTGTGTATGAGATATTCTCCCTGTGTGTGAATTCAAAAAAATAATTAATAAACATACGACCTTGAGAAAGATGATTCTTAATGCAAAAAATGTTATAGTTATAGTATATTGGCAGAATTAGAGAAAGAATTTGCCACTGCGGGAAAGTAAATTTAAACAGTTGAACTTACCAATTATGAACTTCCATTAGTTCTTGCTTTGAACTACCATGATCAAAATGCAAGGTAATAGGCACCTGCAGAATATATGTGATAAGATTTATTAATAACCATGTAGCCTCCTTTTATTTGTTCGGGGCTTTTATTGCCATTTTGCTGTTGTTTTGTGGCTCCAAAAACAAGACAACACATTCCCAATTCGAAGGGTCTTGGTTTCCCAACCAGATCAAGTTGTCTCACAGGTTTGGACCTGTAACCAAACACTATTGTAGGTATGAATATGTCTCCAAATTTGCTGTCAAATAGAGGGTTTTAGGACGGGTTTAAATCCCAGCCTTATAGGCCCTACACCTAAGCTCACAACATAATTATGAAGTAGGTCCATCCTTATTTTTTTTGAAACAATCAAAGTGTGAGTAAGATACAGAGACATGTAATTGAGGGAGTAAGATATAGAAAATTAAAATGGAGTAACAAAAGTACCTTAGCTATGTGATATATGATTCAGTTTATGGTGTAACAAACTCAAGTTGCAGAAGAGCAGCCTGATTAATCCCACTTAATTAGTGCTTATTTATAAGACTTAGTTGCATATTAAAGCAGTAAACTGATGAAGCAGGGATTATTATAATAGACATTAGCCACAACATATTTCATCCTAGATATCCTAATCATAACCTAAACACATTTAATAGTGACTCTCATCCTACTGCCTCAAAATGTGAGGTTCACCTTCAATTAAAATGTTAGACCTCTCTCTTTCTTGCTATGTAATTATATGTTTTAATTTTTAAAGAACTCCAGTAAATTCATGAATTCTATTCAAGGATCAAAACGAATAAATAAATTAGAAGATTACCCCAAAACGAAAATTAATTGATAGTAACAAATGTCTCATCTAGATCATTACGACCAATTTATGAAATGAAATTAACAAAAAAAAAACACAAAATTGTGGCACGACAACACTACAAAAATATCTAAATTCATCACGTTCGACAATAGAAAATGGTTGCTCATCAACAATAGCCATTTTAGCTAAAGCCATTCTAATAGAATTTTGATCAAACTCCCAATTAGAAACAGTGGCAGCATCACTTTGAGTAGTTCTAAAAGTACCGATTTTCATTTACTTTGTATCCATATTTGAAGGGTATTTTGAACATGTACCAAGATGTTTAGAAATATGAGGTACCATTCTTTGTGCTCCCGTTCAATAACTTGGAACAGTACTTGCATTTTGCCTTTGCAACCTTGCCAGTATTTGGATCTCTAATATATTCGTAATGGTTTCAAACACTGGATTTCCTTTTGTCTCCGACTTGGGGAATTGGTTTCTGGCTTTTCTCAACAACATCACTTTCATCCAAGTCTATGGGATGTACTTCCATTATTAAACCTAACGTTAATACCAAATCAGTAACAAACAATAACACAATAGTTTAGTGATAAGAAAACATAAACATTAACATAATAGTTTACACTTTACAAACACTTGATTTCTTTACTGATTTGGTAACAGGCAGATTTGGTAACCAACATAATAGTCATTAAACCAATCTATTCGATTAAACCAACAGGTTTGTGCTAAGTTAAGCTCTTAAATTAAACCAACAATAACTCAATCTGTTAAATTAAACCAACAGTAACTCAACTCAAACTCTTAAACTAATGTTTTCTTTTTTTTCTCAGAACCACCACCCCGAAAATGACAATGAATTTATCCCAAAAAGATACATCAAATATAAGATACGTAGTAATTAAAGAGGAGAATGTCAGGCCTTTCTATTTCTGATACCTCGATATATTTCTTGGCGCTGTCCCAAGCACCACCGGTGTTTGATGCATATATGGCAATCTCACAATTTGAATCGTAGAAAGAAGAGAGAAACCCTTGAATATTAATGATAAACTGATTACACCTATTAGGGATAACAACAACAACTTATCTTATTAGGAATTTCCCATATTAAAGATAAATTGATTAGAACCTGATTTAGAGTGTTAGAGCATAAATGTGTTGGATACAAGATCATAGAAGACTGAAGGTCAAAGATTAAGAAAGTCAAAGCTGAAGTCAACTCTAAAGCATCAAAGTCAAAGTCAAAGTCAATGTAATAAAAGTCAAAGTCAAACTTGTATTTTTGTGCTTTCTAGCATTCTGCGCGTTTATGTTTTTGTAGTAGTTTGCGCGTTTTGTTTGTCTTGTATAAATAGGATGTTGTGCGTGAATCTTGCAAGTAGTTCTAAGAGAGAAACACAACAGAAAGAGCATCATACGAGTTTCCGTTTTAGAGAGAGAAAGTGTATTGAGAGAAAGTTTGTAATTGAGATTTATGATTAATCAATGTGAGATTAATGGAATTATTTGTCATCGTTTGATTTGCATTGTTATCTGAGATAACAATTGGTATCAGAGCAAGCTTAATTCAGAGAAACATGGATTGATTTGAAAATTTTTGATCGAATTGCCAAGAACACGCATGTTGACTGTGTTGGATCGATTTTTGAGTATTAATGGTGTTTTTTATCTGATTTTGGTGCTATAGAACTCGTAATTGATTTTAGAATATGTTTAGTGTTGATTAGTTTGGCTAATTCACAGTAAATTCATATGAATTTTGGATTTTTGAGATTTTAGTTCGAGTTTTTGAAGATCATTGTTTCATAGATCGATTATGTATTTGTAATACTTTTCATTGTAATTTTTGTATTGTAACCTGTTCGAGATCGATTTCTGAGCGTTCCTACGCATTTTCAAGCAAATTGAAGATGTTTTGAATTGATTTAGAATGAAAAATTGACTTTTTGGAACTGCAAGTCAAGAATTCGCAAGATCTAAAGAACTCGCAAGTCAAGAACACGCTAACTGAAGAACTCGCAAGTTTTTGAAGAACTCGCAAAGGCTTGATTTGGTGGTTGAAGTGAAGAACTCGCAAACCGTTGTGTGCGTGAAGCAAGAACTAGCACAACACTAGGTGCGAGTTTGTACTGTTCATATTCTTTGACGTGCGCGAAGTGGAATTTACGAGAAGTGTTTGGTGTGCGAGTTCCCATTTAGCGAGAAGTATCCTTGTTCAAATTTTTTTTCTAAGTCTCAAACTTGAAAGCCCTGTTCTTGCGCGTTTGCATTTAGCGCGAACCAAATTTTCAAATATTTTCTAAGTCTCGATCTCGCAAAGTTTTTGCACGAAGGTTCCAAAACTCGCACATAGTGGTGTGCGAGAACTTAGAACTCGCATAAGCCTACGTGCGCGAACCTTGGTTCACGCAACCTTTGTTGTGCGTGAACTTCAGTTCTCGTATTCAGTGTATTGCGCGAACCACAAACTCGCACAACCCAGTGTGCGAGAAGTGAGTTCACTTGTTTCTATTGTGTGCGAAAAGTTTAATACTCGCATAGAGTGTTTTGCGCGAAGTGTTTCATTTTAGTGTCATGCGCGTTCTATACTTGGTAAATTTTTCTGATTTTTTTGAAATTTAACTGAGTTTGATTTTTGTAGATCCAGTTTGTTTTCTGAATTTTGACGATCACAGTAAGCAGTGTTGATCAAAGATGACTTCAAAAGACGCTCTTTCTATCGGTATGGACGTAAAGCCTCCTGTTCTATTCAAAGGCGAATACGAACAGTGGAAGGATCGTTTTCTCGACTTTGTCGACCGTCACGCAAATGGGAAAAACATTCTGCTATCAATTACAGAAGGTCCCATGATTCCACCCACTGTTGAAATACCAGATGATGAATCCTCAGACAGTGAGGATGGAGACGAAGACAGAGTGAGAAAGATGAAAACAGTTCCAAAGGAATTTGCAAAGTATTCTGATGAGTAGAAAAGCAGATTTAAAGCCGATAAACAAGCAAGATCTCTTCTACTCCAGAGTATCCCGAATGAGATTTATATCAAAATCGACAGCTACAAAGCGAATGCAAAGAAGATGTGGGACCAGTTGCAAAAGATGATGATGGGCTCTAAGGTGGGAAACCAAATGAAAGTGGCCAACTGTATCAACAGCTATGAAGAGTTTAAGGCCAAAGAAAGTGAGAGTCTGGAAGAAACTTATGAGAGGTTCGTGCTTCTTTTGAATGAACTCTCAAAGAACAAAGTGAAGAAGAAGCATATAGAGAACAATGTTAAATTTCTCAGCATCTGCAGCCCGAATGGAAAAAGCATACCCGCAGGATGAAGCAAATGAAAGATTTGAGCGACATACCCCTCCACGAAGTTTACGAGACTTTGAGACAGAATGAGGAGGAGGTTGAAGAGAAAACGAATGAGAAGAAAAAGAAAGCTGAGAAGGTTGCTGACCCCATAGCCTTGGTAGCTCGAGAGAAGGAGAAAGAAAAGAAAGAAAAGAAAAAGAAGAAGAAAGTAGTTATTCCCAGTTCTGATTATGAGTCTGATTCGGATAGTGACGATGGTGAAAACCTCAAGCAAGCTATGCTTCTTTTGACCTGTGCATTTCAGAAGAAATTTTATAAGAAACCGGGTTCAAACACACAGAGGTACTCCTCGTCTGGTTCAAAGAATCATGAACACTGGGAAAGAGTTGAAGGAAAAAGATATGAGGAGAACCGGTATGTGGAAAAAAATCCGGATGAGAAGAAGAAGTATCTGAATGACTATGCTGGTGCTGAAAAGAAGACAAATGACCTGATCAAATGCTACAACTATGGTAAGGTCGGTCACTACGCAAAGGACTGTCGAAAGCCGAAAGTAAGATACTCGGAATATTACAAGAACAAGATGCTCTTAGCCAAGCAACAAGAGGCTGGCAAGGCACTTATGGCTGAAGACGAGTTCTGGCTAGATCATTCAGATGAAAAGGAAAGAGAAGAAACATCTCACATGTGTTTGATGGGCGACACTATGAAGTATGATGATAGTGATGAAGAAACAACTGATGAGGTACTTAATCTTTCTAAATCTGATTTTATGACTAAAATGGAAGCTATGATGGTCGAACTTCAAGATCTTCAAACTAAGTTGAAAAAGGAAAAGAGCAGAGTTGCAAAGAAAAATCAAAAGATCTTTGATCTTAACAAAGAAGTTATTGGAAACAAAGATCTCATTGATTCTCTACACAAATCTGTTTCTGATTTTAAAAATGAAAAAGATTGTTTTGAAAGTAAGATTTCTGATTTTGAATCTAAGATTTCTAAGTCTGTTTCAGAAAAGCAAGAAAGTGTTCTAAAAGCTTTTAAACTGTAGGCTGAGAACAAAAATTTAGAGAAAAAGGTAAATGGTTTGGAAGCAAAAATGTATGCTAGAGGCCAAACAGATCAAACCATTTTTCTAAACACCCCAAATGAGGAAGCTGATGTTAGAGAGAAGTGGGGTCTAGGTTACGAAAACCCACACTATCTAAAAAAAGCTATCAAAAAACAGTCAGCTTTGTATAATTTTGATTTTCTTTTTGTGGCTGGTAAATATCCTCATTTGAAACCCAAATTCGTTACCAAATCATCAGATGAGGTAGAGGCAAAAGAAGATGAGAAACGAAAGAACTTAAAGAAAATGCAACTACCATTTTGCTATCAAAAGTTGAATGATATTTATATTTCAGATCAACCAAAATGTCTTTCAAACGATTATTTTGAAAGCTATTCTACAAAAGAGTTGGAGGCAAAACCTTTAAAAACTAAAATTTATGTTCCTCCACTCATTTTAGAAAGCAAAATAATTGAGCTTGAAAATGTTTTATCTGATGAAAGAATATTGGCTGACATTGAAAAAGTTGTATTTTCGACTGTTATAAAGAACACAGTTTTAAATGTTGAATTTCAAAAGTGTTCTACATCTTCTACAACACCTCACACCTCTGAAGTTGATCTTGATGACTTATTTGCGTCTGCAAATGATTTTTTAAATTCTGATGAAGGGTGTGTAGATGAAATTGATTTGTTTGACTTCAATGTTAAACTTCCAGATCATTCTACTTTTGTTATAAATGGTAAAGTTTTACCTAGTGTGCATGAAGTTGGTGAATCATCAACTAAGGTTGGTGAATCAGTTTCTGTGAATGCTGATTATTATGCTAAAGGTAAGAAGCAAAAGAAACGGCGCTCATAGAAACAGACTAACACTGGTAAGCTTACAAAAAGACAATCTCAGAAATCTGATTTTCCTAACAGATCTAAATCTTATGTTTCAGTGAAAAGTAAAAGATCTGAAGAACGAAAGGAATGGCGACCAAAAAGGAAGATCGATGAGAGTTCTGAATCATCTCCTGAAATGGATTGTAATAGATATACTAGTAGTTCTTCTGATGTAGTTGGTAGTATTGCTGCAAATAAACAAAACCTTGTAATTCCTTACAAGCGATATTCAATAAAGCAAATACTCCGATTATCTCATTCTACTACTAAGTCATCTAATTATAGACGGAATGATTTTAGTTCTCACCGATATTCTGATGATTTGATTGGAAATTATCATGTTTGTTCTTATAAGCCATATATTTCAAAAGTTTTTCAAAAGGTCAGAGGATCCATCTATAAATGGATACCAAAATCTTGTGTTAAACTGAAAGGACCCGTTTTTAAATGGGTACCTAAAGCTGTTATTCCCTAATTTCTCTTATGCAGACCGATCATATGTGGTACTTGGATAGCGGGTGTTCCAAGCATATGACTGGGCAAAATGATTTATTGTCTAATTATACAGAGAAATTCTGCGGAAATGTCAGATTCGGCAATGACCAATTTTCACCGATTCTCGGATACGGTAACGTGATACAAGAGAATGTAACGATAACGAAGGTGAGTTAGGTAGAAGGATTAGGGCATAACCTATTTAGTATTGACCAGTTCTGCGACAAAGGATTAGAGGTAAATTTTAAGGCTAAGAGTTGCTCGGTGCGTACTAAAGATGGCAAAGAACTCTTGGTCGGCACTCGAAAGTACAACTCTACACGATCAATTTGTCAAAGGTTCAGACTGCCAATCAGGTTTGTCTACTATCTAAAGCCTCGATGCAGCAAAGTTGGCTCTGGCACCGAAGGCTGTCACACCTGAATTTTCGATACATCAATAAATTGGTCAAAGGCAGATTAGTGAAAGGTCTTCCTGAGCTCAGATATGAAAAAGAACACCTATGCGCAACATGTGAAAAGGGTAAAATGAAGAGGGAAGCTCACAAGCCTAAACCCGAACCGAGTACAAGTTCTACACTTGAGTTGTTACACATGGATCTATGTGGTCCGATGCGTACTCAAAGCATAGGAGGAAAGAAATATGTTTTGGTAATAGTGGACGATTATTTGCGTTACACATGGGTAAAGTTTCTAAGGACAAAAGATGAGACGCCCGAAGTACTCATCAATTTTTTGAAGACTACCCAGGTGAACTTGCAGAAGATAGTAAAGCTTCTAAGGACTGATAACGGCACAGAGTTTAAGAACAAAACTGTTGAAGATTATCTTGAATCGGTCGGGATAACACATCAATTCTCTGCTGCTAGAACACTAGAACAGAATGGAGTAGTAGAAAGACGCAATCGAACCCTAGTCGAGGCCGCTCGTACTATGCTCAGTCAATCAGATCTACCTCTATTTCTGTGGGCAGAAGCTGTCTCTACTGCATGTTATACGCAGAATCGATCCATTATTCATAGACGGTTTGGTAAAAATCCTTATGCATTGATTAACAATCGTACACCTAGCATTAAGCATTTTCATATTTTTGGTTGTAGGTGCTTCGTATTGAATGATAGAGAGAACTTGAATAAGTTCGGACCAAAGGATGAAGAAGGAATCTTCATTGGATACTCACAGACATCTGCTGCATATAGAATATATATGAAGAGCTCAAAGACTGTTATTGAAAGCGTCAACGTAACATTCAATGAAGAAGTGGATTCTGAACAACATAGTTCAGAACCTGTACTTACCGGAGTTTTAGCTTCTGTAACACCCTCAAAACTGGAAATAACAACTAATTTAAAATTTTCTGAATACAACAATACTTGATTCATCTGCAATTACAATCTAAGATTTAACCTCAATACATACATTCATTCTATACATAAAGACTATAATATGGACGGGTGCTACTAAAACCCAATAGAAGTCACTATCTCCAAACTGCGGAAGACTTCACCAAACACTTACACCCGCGAAAGACTAAGCACATCTCTTCATAGAATTGCTAGAACCAACCCCCACCTAGAACCTGATGCACATGCCGACAAATAAAAAGGATAGGCTTAACACCTAGTGAGCTCAAGAGTTTTCGACATAAATAAATTAATCGTTTAAAGAGAAAGAATGCGGTTAAAATCATAATCTTTCAATTTGTTATGTCTTACATATGAAAACGACTCATTTTCCCATGATATGCATTTTAGACAAAGAACACCAATTTGCGTTTTCCAAATCAACTACTTCAAGGGTAAAGAAACCAACATAAACCGCCCATTTATAAATCAGGTTTAACACAAAACTCACTCGAAACGTGAATAGAGATTGAACTCTCCATTTATGACAATACCGTTAAAACTTTATATCCCGAAACACCCAAAACACGGGTGGGGCATAATACTCAACCCATAAATCAAGGATAAAATCCAAATATACACAACGCCACCGAAAACTTGGGATAATAGAACTCAATACCCAAAAACAACACCTTTCGGTGACGGGGGATACCCGAATTCCATCGAAAGTGGCGGGCATACAAAGTTAAGCCACTTATCAATGTTCTCGAGCTTCACATAAGACCATGGTTCCCCGTATACGGCTCCTCTGAGCTACCACCGCAAGACACCACTGATCTTAGTGTCTACTCGTCCTCTAATGAGTGTCACAACCAAAGCCACAAGTCCCTGTATCCGGCTCACCATGGGCACCACCGCAAGACTTAGCTCCGTATACGGCTCTGCATAGAACCACCGCAAGCTTACATAAAAACATGACTTGGGGACCACTCACTAGACTTCAAACGCGGACACTAAATTCCACGATGAGTAACCAGACTGGATTACAAACGGGCATCGAGTTCAACCACCCACGATATATACCTCGAGCCCTTAATAAAGGTTACACGGTTATCGAGTTCAACCACCCACGATCTATACCTCGAGCTCCCGCTAGCCATAAACAATATCCAGTCCCAAAACGGGGATAAAGTCCCCACTAACCAACTGACTCATATGCCTATGGATCCAATGCATTACAGTCTAAAACGTTACATGACTCAAAAGAATGGACTAACGCATTCAAAACATGTAACTCTCAAATAAGATGCAACTAAGTACACCATACGTCCAAGGCTCCTTAACGAGCTACCAAAACGGAACAAATGTCCCAAAGATTCAATAGAGTACAAATCAAGCCCCAAACGGCTTAACAGACGATTGGCTAAACCACGAGAGCCAATATGGTTATATAAACCAAAATACACATTTTCCCAAAATCTTTGATTCTCAAATTACCGTTGGCCTTCGGCCCAAACCCAAAAGGTTTTCCATTTCTAAAATGTTCTCCAACGTCGGAAATGACCCAAGCCAAAGAACTCACACATTCGTACTTTTCCAAATATTTCTTTTCATGAATTATGCATAAAAAAAACGACAAACACTTAAAAGTATATTTTTGACCAAGTACTCATTTATGCAATAAATCATCAAAACATCTTCCTTTGTGACACATTTATCCAAATGTCCATAAATCCCAAAATGTGTGTTTTATAAGTTTATAAAGTTAAATATATCAAAATAATCAACTTATCAGCAGTTAACAATTTAATGTAAACACAAACACTTTAAAAATAAACATTTTGGCATGTACACCGTTTTCACAAATCAACTTGAACTCACCTTGCTAGATTTAGGCTAAATCTAGATTTTACCCCACTTAGAGCTTTCCTTGAAGAAACTTGAATCCACAAGCACGATTCTTCCGAAACCTAGATCCACACATTTCCAATCATAAATAACCATATTCAACCATATAGAAACATTCCCCAAACATTTTACATAAAGATCTCAACTTATGTCCAAACCCTAATTTCCACAAATGAAGAAAATGGATGATTACCTAAACCTCCACTTGAATCCATCCAACCAAAACACTTGTAGATCACCAAAACGAACCATAAGCTTCCAATCTTCAAATGATGAAAAGGGTTAGATGAACCCCCAAGAACTTGGTGAGGAAGATGAAGATGAATATGGTTCATTAACCCAACTGGCTAGATGATGAAGAATCATGTGGTTTAAGGAGGAAAAACCCTCAAAATACGTAAGGGTTCGTCATTTGGGGGTTGGGAGAGAAAAGGGAAGAGATTTAGGGTTTGGGGTTAGAGAGAAATGAGGCTAATGGCTGAAAAATCGGCTTTTAGCTCAACATGTGCATTACGCGGGTTATGCCGCGACCTTAAGTCGCGGCATAAGTCGCCCGTTTCCCAAAGACTCACTTCCAGTGAGTTACGCGACTTGTGCCACGACCCTAAGTCGCGCTATAACTCGCGGCAGCCCAAATCTCGGTTTTCTCGCGTCTTCTCACCTGATTCGATCCTCGATGATTCCATAGCAAAACTCATCTGATTTCCCAATACCTTTACGTTCCAAAAGCCAAAAGACTCCCGAACTATCACTAAAGGAAGTCTCCAAATTACGGGTGTTACAATCCTCCCAACCTTAGAAGAGATTTCGTCCTCGAAATCTGACACCGACTAAACACCCAACACCACCTTCAACGATATAGATTGAATCTCTACCCAACAGGAGGGCTTCCACCATCCTTGCCTCATGCACGACCCGATTACAACTCAATTTCAAAATCCAGAAAATCTTGCCGAGGATGGGATGAACGTCGAGTCCCTATCGACTACCTTACCACCCCTAAGATCTCGGCTGTCTCCCAACCTTAAATGATCATTACTATCTTCGGGGTAGTTTGTGACCTCAACTTCTCGACAAACAAATCACTTTGAATCCGCACGATTCTGAACCCAAAGCCAAGAATCGTCAACGAACTCTCAAAATCCTCAATTTTCAACCGATCCAATCCTAATGCTAATAAAGCTGTCCTCCCAAGGCGCACTAATGCGTCCATCAAGCAACTGGTTACCCCAGAGTTGGCTATCACTCAACTCCGATTCCAATCACAACCTTACAACCTTCCCTTAATAGAACCTTTATCATCACAGGAATGTTTATACCCATCGGTACTTGCTCATCAACACCCAATCTTCTTTCAAATTTCCATCACTGAAAGGTCATTATTTCCCATGATCCAACCGGGATACTTCCGAACATTCCACGATCTCTTGACTTCAAGAAAACAAGTCGACACCTAGGACTAAACGGTGACCTCGAAGACGTGGGCATCCCACCCAAAATTTCAATCCAGACGGATGGTCGCACTAAGGATGACACCAAACAGAGTGCTAAAAATCCCAAGTCTTACATTTCTAACAAACGGACCACAAGAATTTTCCTTGATCGCGAAGCCCACAAGGACGGTACACCATCACATAAACTATGATGTCACACCGACGAGCAGTCCACCAAAACGAACTCAATCTAATCACAGATAATCACCTAAGACCTTATCCCGCATGATTACCGAAGTATAAAATCACTCCTTAATTAACTGGGAAGACTTAAATCTACTATTTCCAATAATACAACCGCGCACAGATTCGAAAACCCAAGTCCAAAATTCAAGACTGACTGCAAGTCAGGTCATCCGACGTTTCAACTCCTAAGGACTACCTTAGTCCTTAATTACAAATCATTTCACGACAGGGGTTTAAATCTATAGGCCTAATGAGTTCAAGGTTTTTTTTTTAACCAGTAAGCTAATTTGAAATTTATAAAACTTTCAAATACATAAGCTTTTTAACACTTAAACGCGCAGTGAAAATACACTACCGATCATTCGATAGGTTTCAAAATTGATCATCAACACAGCGCATATGAAACCATTTCCAAAACTCATTTGTTCAGTACTTAAGTTAATAAGGACAATAATAAAGCATGCGCAAAAATTTACCCATAATTGTGAAAATAGGTTCCTGCACCACCACATGTGCAATAAATGTTTGTACAACTCCAAAGGAGAGATTCACAAATTAACTTTAAACTTCTGACTCTTTAACCCAGAAGACATGGTGGCATAAAATCATCAACAACCCCTTGCGCACCAGTTTATTTCCCCAAAGCCAGGTAAAATGATGGGAATGCAAATAAAATCTCAAATCGAGTTTAAAGCTTTAAGTCGAATAGGTAAACACATTTGATCCAACAAAAACTCCAACGACAAGGATGCCGCTAACTCGTTAAATGCATTGCGGAAATTTCTAACAGTAAAAATTGATGATTGAAATATGATCAGAACAAAAGTCCTGTTTTAAAATAACGTGAATCGTTTATATAATTACTCACACCGAAGTTATAAGTAAATCCAAATGCAAATAGTATGCGACGATTGACATTTGCATAAAGCCCAAAGATAATTCACATGATAATGAAATTCCTAAAACAACATGTGGGATGACCTCGAATAACAATATTCATAAAATAACGCACACCATGATGCACAAGTACATGATCCCAAAATTATTTACGCGACGCAAAATGACGTAAGATGAGACACCATAAACTCATCTGAATTTTCGCAAAACTTATTAATGCTAAAATCAAGTGGTTTCAAAATTTTCATTTCTCAACAAAGTGTGCAAGACGACAATAGGTCTGAAATATTAAACTTCTAAGAGTTTCCTCTTTTTATTGCAATGAAAGGTAAAGTGACACTTTTCATCAAAATTTACATTGGACATGACACCGAATAAACTCGCAAGTTTAGACGAAGCAAAAGTAAAACCTACGCATCAAAAGACATCGCAAAACAATACTCCATGAAATTTAGCAAAACTCGTACAAACTAAAATTCTCAAGAAATTCCGACTCAAAACAATGGATTAACTTTTCCTTTAAAACCATTGACATACGTGGAGAAGATCCAATGTCTAGGTTAAAATCTCATAGTTATTTGCCCAATATCCAAATGACATTAAAACATGGACATTACAATATCCAGAAATAGTGTTAAACACGAAGCGTGAATAAAGAGAATTTTGATAACAATTTGCAATCATGGGCAACAAAACAATTTCATGCATGCTTAAGCTCACAATTTAAAATCTGATGAATGCTAAATGCTTTACCAAGACTTTATAATGTAAATCACTTTTTGTTTTGCGAACATGAGAAACAATTTATGCAAACTCATTTTAGAAAATAAATTTAGTGCATGAATTTGGTCAGCACCCACATCTTAGGATTACGCTTCTTAACAACCTGACATACTATGGTCATCCGGATGCATCAACATCTTAGAGCAACAATCTCATTACTTTGGTTGGCTTACGATTTTCCCTTTGAAATAGAAACGGTATAACGAACTTATAGTCCTAATTCAACCAATAACTCTGATTCAAGATGATTAACTTAATGCGTTTATCGCACTTAGCTACCACCCCAAAGTGACATTGCTATAAACATCAATCCTCCCTTAGCTTACTCGCTTAGAAACTTTCTCACTACCCCCAACGGTAATCATACCAAGGTAGTTCAAGTATACACATGTAGCATGTAGGTTCACCATAACACTGGCCAGGTGCCATTATGAACGTGCCGCACATGCTCATCCTTGCGACCCTCGACAAGTTTCCCGTTTCTAGCGACTCGGTCAACTCTAGAATATCTTACCTTAAGGTACCTAATGTTCAACTTTGCTTGTAATCACTCACAACAACGCTAGTTTGAGTCTAGGTATCCTACAATCAATACCTAATTCTCTCAAACTTAAGCTTTGATACCAACTTGTAGCACCCTTAAAACTGGAAATAACAACTAATTTAAAATTTTATGAATACAACAATACTTGATTCATCTGCAATTACAATCTAATATTTAACCTCAATACACACATTCATTATATACATAAAGACTATAATACGGATGGGTGCTACTAAAACCCAATAGAAGTCACTATCTCCAAAATGCGGAAGACTTCACCAAACACTTACACTCGCGAAAGACTAAGCACATCTCTTTATAGAATTGCTAGAACCAACCCCCACCTGGAACCTGATGCACATGCCGACAAATAAAAAGGTTAGGCTTAACGCCTAGTGAGCTCAAGAGTTTTCGACATAAATAAATTAATCGTTTAAAGAGAAAGAATGCGTTCAAAATCATAATCTTTCAATTTGTTATGTCTTACATATGAAAACGACTCATTTTCCCATGATATGCATTTTAGACAAAGAACACCAATTTACGTTTTCCAAATCAACTACTTCAAGGGTAAAGAAACCAACATAAACCGCCCATTTATAAATCAAGTTTAACACAAAACTCACTCGAAACGTGAATAGAGATTGAACTCTCCATTTATGACAATACCGTTAAAACTTTATATCCCGAAACACCCAAAACACGGGTGGGGCATAATACTCAACCCATAAATCAAGGATAAAATCCAAATATACACAACGCCACCGAAAACTTGGGATAATAGAACTCAATACCCAAAAACAACACCTTTCGGTGACGGGGGATATCTGAATTCCATCGAAAGTGGCGGACATACAAAGTTAAGCCACTTATCAATGTTCTCGAGCTTCACATAAGACCATGGTTCCCCGTATACGGCTCCTCTGAGCTACCACCGCAAGACACCACTGATCTTAGTGTCTACTCGTCCTCTAATGAGTGTCACAACCAAAGCCACAAGTCCCCGTATCCGGCTCACCATGGGCACCACCGCAAGACTTAGCTCCGTATACGGCTCTGCAGAGCACCACCGCAAGCTTACATAAAAACATGACTTGGGGACCACTCACTAGACATCAAACGCGGACACTAAATTCCACGATGAGTAACCAGACTGGATTACAAACGAGCATCGAGTTCAACCACCCACGATATATACCTCGAGCCCTTAATAAAGGTTACACGGTTATCGAGTTCAACCACCCACGATCTATACCTCGAGCTCCCGCTAGCCATAAACAATATCCAGTTCCAAAACGGGGATAAAGTCCCCACTAACCAACTGACTCATATGCCTATGGATCCAATACATTACAGTCTAAAACGTTACATGACTCAAAAGAATGGACTAACGCATTCAAAACATGTAACTCTCAAATAAGATACAACTAAGTACACCATACGTCCAAGACACCTTAACGAGCTACCAAAACGGAACAAATGTCCCAAAGACTCAATAGAGTACAAATCAAGCCCCAAACGGCTTAACAGACGATTGGCTAAACCACGAGAGCCAATATGGTTATATAAACCAAAATACACATTTTCCCAAAATCTTTGATTCTCAAATTACCGTTGGCCTTCGGCCCAAACCCAAAAGGTTTTCCATTTCTAAAATGTTCTCCAACGTCGGAAATGACCCAAGCCAAAGAACTCACACATTCGTACTTTTCCAAATATTTCTTTTCATGAATTATGCATAAAAAAAACGACAAACACTTAAAAGTATATTTTTGACCAAGTACTCATTTATGCAATAAATCATCAAAACATCTTCCTTTGTGACACATTTATCCAAATGTCCATAAATCCCAAAATGTGTGTTTTATAAGTTTATAAAGTTAAATATATCAAAATAATCAACTTATCAGCAGTTAACAATTTAATGTAAACACAAACACTTTAAAAATAAACATTTTGGCATGTACACCGTTTTCACAAATCAACTTGAACTCACCTTGCTAGATTTAGGCTAAATCTAGATTTTACCCCACTTAGAGCTTTCCTTGAAGAAACTTGAATCCACAAGCACGATTCTTCCGAAACCTAGATCCACACATTTCCAATCATAAATAACCATATTCAACCATATAGAAACATTCCCCAAACATTTTACATAAAGATCTCAACTTATGTCCAAACCCTAATTTCCACAAATGAAGAAAATGGATGATTACCTAAACCTCCACTTGAATCCATCCAACCAAAACACTTGTAGATCACCAAAATGAACCATAAGCTTCCAATCTTCAAATGATGAAAAGGGTTAGATGAACCCCCAAGAACTTGGTGAGGAAGATGAAGATGAATATGGTTCATTAACCCAACTGGCTAGATGATGAATAATCATGTGGTTTAAGGAGGAAAAACCCTCAAAATACGTAAGGGTTCGTCATTTGGGGGTTGGGAGAGAAAAGGGAAGAGATTTAGGGTTTGGGGTTAGAGAGAAATGAGGCTAATGGCTGAAAAATCGGCTTTTAGCTCAAACAGTGCATTACGCGGGTTATGCCGCGACCTTAAGTCGCGACATAAGTCGCCCGTTTCCCAAAGACTCACTTCCAGTGAGTTATGCTACTTGTGCCGCGACCCTAAGTCGTGCCACAACTCGCGGTAGCCCAAATCTCGGTTTTCTCGCGTCTTCTCACCTCATTCGATCCTCGATGATTCCATAGCAAAACTCATCTGATTTCCCAACACCTTTACGTTCAAAAAGCCAAAAGACTCCCGAACTATCACTAAAGGAAGTCTCCAAATTACGGGTGTTACAACTTCTGGACAACTCAGTCCAGAACCTGTGTCTAATAAGACTAATTCGGATAAAGCTTCAACTTCTACATCTCATTTATCTGAATTAGATTTGTTGTTCGAATTATTTTATGATGAGTTTCTAGGATCTAAACTTCCTAAATCTGTTGTGGTTGATATGTCAGAGAATTCAATGTCTAATCATCTAACTACTTCAGATGTATCAACTGAACTTGTTCCCCAGTTCAGACAGAAACTCCAATTCAAACACATACTTCTACGGTTGAAGTTATACCTGATCAAGTTGACACAGAAGTTACTACTTCAGTTGGCTGCACTATGATGAATAATCAAGAGACTGAACAAGCTGTTCCAACTGACACTTTTGTACAAGAAACTTCAACTGCAACCCCTAACCATGCTGAACAAGAAGCTGATAGTGGATATCTAGATGATTTGTATGATCAATCTACATCGAATCCGCTCCCTCATGAACACAAGTGGACCACCCGATAAGCCAGATAATTGAAGATCCAAGTTTACCGGTGTAAACTAGGTCTGCGTCATTAAACATGTGTATGCATGATTCCTTTCTGAGCAATATAGATCCTACTCGAGTATCTGAAGCTCTAGTTGACTCGGATTGGGTTACTGCAATGCAAGAGGAGCTAAATCAGTTTGAAGCTTTGAAAGTCTGGAGACTTGTACCAAGACCTGAAGGTAAATCTATCATTGGTACAAAATGGGTAATCAAAAACAAGAAAGATGAAGATGGTATCGTAATTCGAAACAAAGCACGACTTGTCGTAAAAGGCTATAGACAAGAGGAATGCATTGATTATGATGAGACTTACGCTCTAGTGGCACGCATAGAAGCAATTCGCATGTTTCTAGCGTATGCTGCTCATAAAAACTTCACTGTCTATCAGATAGACGTGAAGACTGCCTTTCTGAACGACATTCTTATGGAGGAATTCTATGTCTCACAACCTGAAGGCTTTGTGAATCCAGATAAACCAGATCATGTCTATATCTTGGATAAAGCACTTTATGGTCTTAAACAAGCGCCTCGAGCCTGATATGAGGTACTATCAATGTTTTTGGTCAAGTCGGGTTTCACAAAAGGTAAAATCGATACTACTTTATTCATTAAAAAGGAAAAAGCTGATATTATTCTTATTCAAATATATGTGGATGACATTATATTTGGCTCTACAAATCCCAAATTCTGTAAGAAATTTTCAAACCTTATGGTGTCCAGATTTCAAATGAGTATGATGGGAGAGATGGACTTCTTTCTCAGATTACAAGTAAAACAATTTTCAACGGGGATTTTTATAAACCAAGCTAAGTACATTTTTTATATTCTTCGGAAATTCAAAATGGAAACTTGTAAACCAATTTGTACCCCGATGGCACCAGGAACTAAGATCGACATAGATCCTTCAGGAAAATCTGTCGATGTTAGAGCCTATAGAGGAATGATTGTTTTTTTAATGTATTTAACTTCAAGTAGGCCAGATATTATGTTCTCTACATGTCTATGTGCAAGATATCAGGCTAATCCAAAAGAATCCCATATGTCTGCAGTCAAGCGCATATTTAGATATCTGAAGGGGACTGTTAAAGTCAGTTTTTATAGTAATCATTATATTTATATTCTTGTAGCTAATACCGTGTACTGAGCGCTTTTCTATCTTGTATTGGCCAAGGGTATTTAAGTCCCTTGTGGCCTTTGTGTTTTAAGAAGAGATTAGCGCATTCTTGAGAATACACATACTTTGCATCATACACTTTCTCTCTCTACTTTCTCTCACATAGATTAGATCGATCTTGGTTTATCAATTGGTATCAGAGCTTAATCTTTTTTGAGAGGATTGAGAGAAACAAGATTTTATTTCTGAATTTGAGTTAAGACAATTTGATTGATTTTCTTGATTTTTTTTTCAAGAAAATCTCATTTTTTTTATTTTTCATCAAATTCAGAATGAATTTTGATTTTTTTTCTTGAGAATTGGTTCGTTGGATCCAGTTTAAGTAGTAGAACATCTTTGATTCACATCGATTCACAAGAAAATCGATTTTTGGAGGTCAATTTCAAGGTTTATGAGATATTAGTTTGTTCAACGTCAGGCTACTGTTCGTTCATTGAGTTCTTCATTTTTACGGTTTATGCTTGAAATTGGTTGTACATTTTGATTAGAAAAGTGTAATCGATCATATCTGAGTGGTTAAAAACCATTAGATTTGAGTTTGTGTTTAGATCTAGAAGGTTTTATCTCAATTTGCGCTAGATCCATCTTTTGCGCCAATCTCATCATGATTTGCGCCAGTCTCATCGGATCGTAGTTCTCTTCAGATTCAGTGTTCTGCGCAAAGTTCTTTTTGCGCCTCATCTATTAGCGAAAATTTCACTTTGCGCCAGATTCTTCTTCA
This sequence comes from Arctium minus, assembly GCA_954870635.1. Lineage (NCBI taxonomy): Eukaryota > Viridiplantae > Streptophyta > Magnoliopsida > Asterales > Asteraceae > Arctium > Arctium minus. The sequence continues at coordinate 53,559,697 of OX941084.1, forward strand.
GTTTTTCACTAAGTTCAGGATTGTTCTCGCCTTCAGTCTTCTCGCGAAAAGTCTATTTTTCGCCATCAGTTCTTCGCGCAAAGCCTTCTTTGCGCCACCTTCTCCTTGCGCAAACCTCTAGTTTGCGCCACCTACTTGCGCCAGCCTCTCTCTGCTTCCAGACTTAGCATTTTCTGAGTTTATTGACTTTATGAATATTTAAAAATTTTCTCTTCAAGCTCAGATTTACAAGAACGACATCATGATGTCGTTGGGAACGGATACTCGTCCTCCGGTTTTGGTCAACGAGAATGAGTTCCCTCAATGGCAAGATCGGTTGATTAACTTCATCGAGCGTCAAGCAAACGGAGAAAACATGATGAAGTCACTCACTTAAGGACCTTTCAAAAAGCCCTTGAAAGAGATTCCCGCGACTGCAACTACACCGGATGCTATGATTTTGAAGCCTACCGACGAGTACACAGCCGAAGAGACTTTGCGATATAAAGCCGATCGTGAGATAAAGTCTAACATGATCCTAGCCTTGCCAAATTCTATCTACAACCGGATTGACTGTTACAAGAACAATCCAATGTTGATGTGGACACAGTTAGAGAAGATTATGCTTGGATCAGCGGTTGCAACACAACTCCAGCAAACGCGCTACATGAACAACTTTGAGGAGTTCAAAGCCAAGGACGGTGAGTCTCTGAAGAGTGTTTTCGACAGGTTCTGGGCAGTGCTGAACGATCTGCACAAGATCAAAGTGACCAAGGCTGAGTTAGAGGCTAATCTGAAGTTCCTCAACGCTCTTCAACCAGAATGGAACAAATCATGCCACCGATTGAGGAACGATGTCCGAGTCTCTACCATGCAAATCCAAGGGCTTTATGAGATTTTGATGACAGATGAGAGCATCGTCAAGGAGAAGAAAGCCAAGCTTGATAAGAAGAACAAGTCGAAGACAGTGGACCCGATTGCACTCCTCGCGAGCCAATTGGCTGAACACGCATTGTCTGAGAATGCTTATGACGGGGCCACTGATGACGATGGTGAGGCGCTAGAGAAAGCGATGATTCTTCTCTCCCAATACTACAACAAGAAGTTCCAACATCGTTCGGGTTCCAACAACCTTCGCTTCACTTCGGGGTCTAAAAAGTACGAGCCTGCCAAAGTGCTCGAGCCTAAGAAAGCTACTGCGTGCTTCAACTGTGGAAAGTCGGGTCACATCGCAAAGGAGTGTCAAGTAAAGGTGGTTCGGGATTCGGCGTATTACCGGAAGAAGATGGAACTAGCCGAAAAGAGAGAGAACGGAATCATTCTGCTAGCTGAAGAAGAGCACTGGCTACATCACTCCGAGAACGAAGCTGAAAATGAGGAAACTGTTGCTATGTGCTTTATAGGAGCTGATCAAAGCGATGATGATGATGAAGATTCTTCAACCGATGAATCTGAGGTACCTTCAGAATTTGATTACAACTTTATATCTTCGCAAATGAACATCATTAAAACTGCCTTACATGATTTACGCTCAAAGTTATTATCTGAAAAGCAATTAAATAAAGAAAAGTCAAATTTGATTGAAAAATTGCAAATTTCTTTGAAAGATGAAAAATCCATTTTGACTCATACAAAAGAAAATTTTCAAAAGAAATTGGATGATTTAGAAAATTTAAATATGACTTATCTTGATTCTTTGACGGAAATGACCAAATTAAAAGAAAATTTTTCGGATAAAATAAATGAGTTGGAAGAAAAATTATATCTACGGGATCTGTTAAACCCAGATAACTAGTTGATAAACAATCACACAACACAATACAGATCCAGAGATGAATAAATCAGAATAACATACCACGATCTCTTGATTAATCAGATAAAACAGGTGTGTGTTCTTGGTACCTTGATGCGTACGAATACAGAGAGAATATATGGCTACCTCTACAATAATTATGAGGATTAACCTAAAACCTAATAAATAAAACACATTATATATTAAGCGACTAAGGCCTAATGGGCTTGAGGCCCATCAACAAACTAACTATAAAATAAATACAAATTAGACCCCCTTTTTATCTTTAATCTTGAATACAATTTATGATCCAACAATCTCCCCCTTTGGATTCAAGATTAAAATTTTTTTGGCAATTTGCTTCAGGTCTTCACTTCTCTTGAAAAACTTCAGATATCTTTGAATTCTTTAGCAGTCTTCAGTAAAAATCTTGAAAATTCTTGTATCTTCTTTCTCTTTGAATTCTCCCCCTTTTTGATAAGTGGTGAGAATCATCATCACCAAAACATAGCAAAACAATCTCCCCCTTGTTTATATAGTCATCAATTAAGCGTTGTCTTCATGTATAGATCCTTGTGTGGAAATAAGAGCAGTCTCTCCAAATGGAGAAAGTGATTATTTCAATTTTTTCATATTCAAATAAAATAAATGTGGTAACTCTGAATCAACAAATGACTCAGTTTGGAATGCCTGTCAGTGACACAAAGTCACTGAGTAACACAAAGTTACTATATAAGGAGCTGGTTTTGAAGTTGACTCCCCAGGACTTCCATTCAATCATCGAATAACATATGGTTATCTATGAACGTTCTGACAGAAAACAAATTTCTGTGTGCTCGTGCATGTGTATGAAAGAATTAAGCACCGATGATTGCTTTTCAATTTAGGCTCAAAGTATGTAAACTTGTTGAGACAACAACAAATTATACAAAGACTCAATGTGCATGAGAAAGGGTTCGAAGGTGGGGCAACTTTCCTTCTTTTTCAATATTAGTATCTTCCAAATGAAGAACCAATATCATATGTGTTGCTTCCCCAGAAAATGTGAAACATTCTCTTTTTGAGAAAAGAATAAGTAGCTGGTGGGGTTGTATGCAAGAGATGGCATGGGCTAGGTGCCTATTTCAATGATGGTCACCAAAGAATGTGAACCAATCAGATTATGTGGCTGCCCGGCTCAGAAAGAAGTTTGGTGCAGAGTCTAATATTATTTTACTCTGTTCTCTCACCCTCTTTCTTTTGAACATTAAATCTCACTTCTAACTGATCTCTCTTTTCCATTTTACCTCTTCACACACCAACACTCAAATCTTTTGACCCCTCTCCCCTCAATCACTCAGGGAATACTTCCTGGGTAGGAAACACTGGTTATCGTGAATCCATGGAAGTTCTGTTAAGCTCTCACACTGAATCCTATGTATTTTCCTAAAAGAACGTGATGTTCAACAGTCTTTTGTACATGAAAGCACAAATAAGCACAAATTTACATGAAGAATAAAAATTTTGGAGAAGTCAAAACATAAGTGTTTTTGACAATGTTATTCTCTCCCTCAAACTAAATGTGGTTGGAAATTAAGCTCTTTGACAATTAAGTATCCAAAAATCATTTAAAATCACACTTCACAATTCATGAAAATATTTGAAGAATAGGAAGTGGTTTGAACATTTAAGAAACCATTTTTCATACGTGAAAGTTGTTCATCTTTCAACAAGTGATAGAGTGTAAGGATTAGAAAGATATACCTGTAAATCAGAATCCTTAACTTCCCCTGAAATGAATATTTTCATTTAAGTGTTCTCCCTCTTTATATCTGTAAAACAACAATTCATCAGAAAAATATATAAAGCATATAAGCTCCCCCTTAATATGTGCATAATTCTTAATCATGAAACCGAGTTCTGAATTACTAGGATTAAAGTAAATTCAGAAGTCAAACTCTTTGACATTGAAGTCCGAGTCCTAGACTGTATTGTCTAGAAGTCATCTTTTTGACAATGAGGCAAGAGTCCTGATCTGTAGTAATCAGAAGTCATTGTTCTTTCTCCCCCTTAAACCTTGGGTGCCTGCAACACATATTTAGCTTTTGGTACCCACTGGTAGTTGGGTCCTAATGGGTTAGTTGCAGTTCTAGTGGGAGATATAAAATAAGAACCATACCAGTTATTCACATAATCTTTTCTTACAAAATCATTTGAGCCACAGTAGGAACAACTAGTTTTCTTTTGTGCTAACTTGATCAATTGATTGATTGTATAAACCAGATCAGGTTTGCCAAAAGTTTTACCTTTTGAGGCATAGTTCCAATTTGCATTTGATGTATGCACAAATGATTCTTCTTTCTTCTTTTCCTCTGAAGATCCTTTAACTCTCCAGATCCAATTTTCTCTATCTTTTTCTTTATCTTCCCTTCTCCAGAACATTTTCTTCCGAGACTTATTCTTCTTGAAGTTACCTGAACCATCAACATTTTTGTCATATAAAAGGTTAGAAGGACGAATCTGATCTTTATTTTCAGAAGTATGATAAACAATCACACAACACAATACAGATCAAGAGATGAATAAATCAGAATAACATACCACGATCTCTTGATTAATCAGATAAAATAGGTGTGTGTTCTTGGTAACTTGATGCGTACGAATACAGAGAGAATATACAACTACTTCTACAATAATTATGAGGATTAACCTAAAACCTAATAAATAAAACACATTATATATTAAGCGACTAAGGCCTAATGGGCTTGAGGCCCATCAACAAACTAACTATAAAATAAATACAAATTAGACCCCTTTTTTAACTTTAATCTTGAATACAATTTATGATCCAACAGGATCAAACTGAACAAACCATTTATTTGAACAAACCACGGAGTTATGTTTCTATAAAAGAAAAATGGAGACTTGGTTTTGAAAATCTGCATTTTTTAAATCAAGCAAAAGAAAAAATCCCCACTTTATATGAATTCAATTATTTAAGACTTGCTCGATATGCCCCTTAATTTAAAATTGAGTGGACAAATGAAAAGCAAATTTTAGATATCGAAAATGAGAAAATGAGAAAATGATGAACAACAGTAAAATGGAACTACCGTTTTTTTATACTCGTGAAAATGCTAAATATTTTCCGGAATTTTTAAAGAAAAATCGAAAATCCAGAAAAGATTTAAAAATTGTTTCTTCTGTTAAGTCCTCATTATCTAACGACTATTTCGATATATGCCATTAATGCTAATAAGGAAAATATTTCTCAAGTTTCTTATGATACTAAGATATATATTCCTCCATTGGTGCTTGAGGGCAAAATCGTTGAACTTGAGGATAAAATAGAAGAACAAAATCTTGCAAAAGAGTTTGAAAAAGATTTAATTTTTTCTTTCATGACATCAAGTCTTGAAGAAAAATTAATTTCTCAAAAACAAGATTTAATTAAAGATTTTGTTTCTGGATTTTCATCAGCTTTTGAGGAAAACAAAGCGGAAGTTCCAATCAGTGATAGTTTGCGCCAACTACTGGTAGAGCAAACTAACAGTTTGCGCCAGCAGCTGGTAGCGCAAAATACAGTTTGCGCCACTAGTGGGTCGCGCAAACTTTGTTCAGACTTGTCTTTTTCTGAAAAATTTTCTGACTCCGAGGCAAATTCAGGTTTATTGTTTGATCAGTTGGGCTTCTTAGGTAAAATTGTTTCTTCACATTCAAATCTTAAATCGGAATTTCTTGATGACTCTTTTACGATAAATGATGAGTATTATAAACCAAAGCGTAAAAGAAGAAGGTCAAGGAAGTCAAAGAAGCAAGCTAATGTCATTTCTGAAAATTCTAATTCTTTTGATTCTAATGTTTCAGATAGGACTTTGAGGACTTCTACAAGGCAGATATGGAGGGTCAAGCAGAAATCTGATGAATCTGCGACTGTTGAGGATCGATATGCAGACAAAATTTGTAGCAGTGATTCATTTGTTGTTTGTAATAAAATTTTTAAATATTCAATAAAGCAAATGATTCAAATTGCAAAAGATGTCTCATATTCTTCCTCTGGTTCTAGTTCAGATGATTATGCTTCGTCCTCTACTGATGATTATGTTCATTCCTCTGATAATTTTACTCATGCTTTGTTTGTCAAATCTAACAACTTTTCTCGTTTTAGAAATGCAACTAACAAACCTGGATCCAAATTTCAGTGGATTCCAAAAGCTAAATTTGTGTTACAGGCATCCAAAACTTAAAGGGAAATCATAACTTCGACTTCTAAACATATATGTTTAGGACTCGTTCTTCAAATGTTAATGACTTCTGAGTAAAGCAGCTCAGGACTCGCCCTTCAATGTGTTTAGCTTCTAGACATATGAGAAACTGTGAGCGCATCTACTTCAAATTCCGCTGCACCTATCTCTGACAGTGATGCTGTTCCAGTTACATTAAGCTATTCAAGAATCTGAGCTAGTTCGACCAGAACCTGAATAAGTGCAAACCAAAAACATTGATATGAGGTACTACTTCATTAAACATCATGTGGAAGAAGGTACTATTGAATTATATTTTGTTCCAACTGAATATCAACTTGCCGATATTTTTACAAAAGCCTTAGATGAAAAACGATTTAATTTTCTGCTTTCAAAACTTGGCATGTTGAATTTAAAAGTTTAAACCTACACAAATTTTATATAAAGTAAAATTTTTACAATTCTTCTTTCTTTTGAATAAAATGTGTATCTAGGATAAATTTTCAAGTTGCTTTGTTTATATCTAAGTTTTATATGTTCATATTTCAAATCTTACAAAAATCGAAAAGTCAGCAAAACATGTTTGAAATTTTTGAGGACTGCTTTAAAGTTATGTCATTCAGAATATGTATAGTTTACAATGCTTAGAAAACCTAAAAAGTCAGAATTATGGATCGTAATGAAAATATAGGCTAAGCACTTAGATGTAAAACCAAGTGATTGAGATGAAATTTAAATATATAAAATACAGAAATCACTAAGTTTAAAAGTTTGTACCTGTGACCTTTCTGGTTTGGGAAAGTAAGTTCCGTGGGATGCTTGTCATCTGGTCCCCTAAGGTCAACTGGTCTGGGAGTGATCGAACCCAAATCCTTCTATAGAATCAGATCGAAAGTCATGTTCTACTGGTATAAATGGGTTTAGGATGTGTCGATGTAGCCTTTCTGATATGGGAGAGTAAGTTCCAAGGGGTGCTTGACACCTAGTCCTCTAAGGCCAACTGGTCTGGGAGTGGCTGACCCAAATCCTGCAATAGGATAAGATAGAAAGTTACGTTTACGACATGTTTTTTTACTTACAAAACTTCTTGATCAAAATATGCCAATGTGCACAAATGTAAAAGATGCCAAAGAGCACAATCATATGAAGATGCCAATGTGCACAAGCTTAAAAGATGTCAATGAGCACACATCTCATGATACTTGGTGATATTTTTAAGTTGCGATAAACCTATAAATTTGTGAAAGTCTTAATTTTTGACAGCTTAGTGTGAGTAAAGGCAATGTACTCTATTATAGTTTTAGAAATACATTTACTTGAAGCTAATCAAAGTTCACATGCTAGCACACTGAATAGATCGATGAAAGTGTTTGAAACTGAACATGTATTAACTTGATATGCAATGAAACTTGTATCTGCATCCAAAAACACACACTTGATTTCAATTGATTGATGAATCTGTGATAATTGACTGAATAAAATTTAATTTGCATGGTGTTTAAATTTTTTTATATATTTAGTTGTTTCAAAATACATATTCAGTATATTTTTCTTTCTACGATTGATGTTTCGATACTTGTGTTCTCATATCTGTGTAAGTGAGCCTGTGTATATTTCGAGGGGGAGTGAATAAGGAGAAAATTCTGAAAGAACATCTGATCATATCTCATTTCGAGGGGGAGTACATAAAGTGAATACAGTGGACAGTGCATTTGTGTAGGGGGAGTAAAAGAGCTCAACAGGTGAATCATTTCAAGTCTCAAGTCAGATTTGCGCCTCCTATAGATTTCTTGCTAGCTTCTTCGACTCAGTCTTGCAGATCTGAAGCTGTCTCGTCTCCAGCATAGACATGACCAAGATGATCCAGATCATCAAAGTCATGAGGGGGAGAAGTTAAAGAGACAAAGAGTTCAAAGTTTATCTGCTCAAGATTCTATTTCTTCAGCTATACTAGTCCTTCTGTTGTTCCAGCCCCGACCACCACAACTCCTTCGAGTACATTTGAAAAAGGTGCGTCGTCTAGAGCACAAGTTGATGTTCCTGTTCCTGAACCGATTGTTCCTCCAAGCTTATTACAAACTGGTCCAGTCTTGTCAATGCAGCAAAGACAACATAGACTGAAAGATGCTGAGAAGAAATTTTTTTTAGTCAAGAAGCTACGCTAAGACGCTTAGAAGGTCTGATTTGAGTTCGAAGATGGGTGTAACAGCCTATATTGATGACCGGAGCGCCAATGATTACTAAGGGGGAGATTGTTAAAGTCAGTTTTTATAGTAATCATTATATTTATATTCTTGTAGCTAATACTGTGTACTGAGCGCTTTTCTATCTTGTATTGGCCAAGGGTATTTAAGTCCCTTGTGGCCTTTGTGTTTTAAGAAGAGATTAGCGCATTCTTGAGAATACACATACTTTGCATCATACACTTTCTCTCTCTACTTTCTCTCACATAGATTAGATCGATCTTGGTTTATCAGGGATTGCAGATCTTGGTCTGTGGTATCCTAAAGATACTGGTTTTGAACTAACAGCTTACTCAGATGCAGATCATGCTGGTTGTATGTTAGATAGGAAGAGCACATCGGGTCATATACAATTCCTTGGAGATAAACTCGTTAGTTGGGCATCAAAGAAACAGTTGTGTGTTTCCACTTCAATGGTTGAGGCGGAATATGTTGCTGCTGCAAGCTACTGCTCTCAGGTGTTGTGGATGAGGATGCAACTACGAGATTATGGCTTCAAATTTGACAAGATTCCGATTTATTGTGACTCTAAAAGCGTCATTGCAATATCAGCAAATCCTGTACAACATACAAAGACAAAACACATAGACGTTCGATATCATTTTATCAAAGACAATGTTGAAAAAGGTACAATAGAACTTTATTTTGTAAACACTGATTATCAACTTGCTGATTTGTTTACCAAGCCTCTCGACGAAAAGAGATTTAATTTTCTTATCTCGAAACTTGGTATGCTTAATCTCAAGACATAATCTGTGATTACCTATTAAAGTTTTCTTATTGTTATTTTTCTTCATTTCTTTATCTTTATTCTGTAAAAGATATCTGCACTTTAACGTATGTTCATGATCTCAGGGGGAGTGAGAGAAGATAAAGATGATCTATATTCATTTGAGGGGGAGTTTATATGTTTGCTTTATGCTTATTCATTGATAAATTTTATGATGCATAAATGAAGGGGGAGTTAGAGTATATATAAGGAGTGCTGAATATGACTTCTGATTACTTCAGATCAGAACTCGTACATTCAAAGTTTTTCTGCTTTATGTCATTTTATTTTTTCAATAAAGCTGTAAATACATTTTGTACTTTGACGGACTTTGTGACTGATGCAGATTGCGAGGATGCTTATAAGATCATATCATTATGATTTTAAGCTGACTTCATGATATTTAAGATAGATTGAAAAGGTTTATTTCTATTCTTAATCTCATATATGATTGAAAGAAGGACGACTTTCTATCATAGAAAACATATTCTTAAATGTTCAAACCACTTCTGATTCTTAAACGATTTTATGAATATCGAAGTGTGATTTTAAATGTTTTCATTATTATTTGTGCTTCAATGTTGACAAACCGTGTGTTTCCAAAGATATATACTTGTGTACTATCTTTTCCATATACTGTCAAGTATTCACACACACCGGTTTAATCTTTGTTGGATATGTTCTTACCATGTCTCAAAATTGAAACAAATTTTTCGATGGTAAGACACCCCGATTGTTATTCAAAGTTTGAGCGTGATTTCATTTCTAAACGTTCTTTCAAGAATGTCTATATTTTTGCTTCATATAGACAATATCCGATTTTTGTTGACCTAAGCCTTAATCGATAAATCATTTCGATATTGATCTTTTTGATACAATGTCAGCTTTTCAAGCAAGCTTCTTGTATTCATTTCATTCATTCAATATACATGTTTTGAAAAGTCTTCAATGTTTAAAATGCTCAAATCTTCATGATTACATCTCTGAGCTTACAAACATCTGACTTGTATTTCATATTTTATGTTTTAACTGATAAAGTTAAACCATTTTTGAGCAACAATGTGCTTCAATAGGAAAATATGGGTTCATTGTGTGAGCTTAAATGAAACTTCTATGGATTCACGTTAAATAGTGTTTCCTACCCAAGAAGTTAATCCTTAGTGATCGAGTGTGAGGAGTAAAAAAGAAATTAGTGTGGGTTGTGTGAAGAGGTAAAATGAAAAAGAGAGTTTGGTTAGAAGTGAGCTCAATGATTAAAAAGAAAGAGGGTGTGAGATCAGAGTAAAAGAATATCAAACTCTGCACCAACTTTTTCTGAGTCGGGCAGCTAAATTGATAGTGTTTCACAATCCTTCGTGAACATTATTGAAACATGCAACTAGCCCATGCCAACTCTTGATAAAAACCCCACCAGCCACTCATTTTCTTTTTAAAAAGAAAATGTTTCATATATTTTCTGGGGACGCAACATATACTCTATCTCGTTTTCATTTGGAAAATCTGGATATTGAAAAAGAAGGAAGTCTGCCCCACCTTCGCACTTCGATCATGCACAATTGAGTCTGTGTTTAATTACTGTTGTCTTAGTGGTTTACACAATTTTGAGCCTAATATAAACAATTATCATGTGCTTAATTCTTTCTAACACTTGCACGAACACACAAGGAATGTGTTTTCTTGTCATAACGTTCATAGAAATATCTTTGTGGTGTTTCGATGATTGAATGGAATCCCTGGGGGAGTGAACATCAAAAAGCTCATTTCCTATGTGTATTCATTACACACAGTAACTTTGTGTTACTGACAGGCATATTAACTGATTCATTTGTTGATTCAGGTGTTACACTCTAATTTGTCTGGATTTGAAAAGATCTAGCTGAATATCTTTATGAATTAGCGATGAATCAGAGGCTCAGATTTCAAAAGATCAGTGGTCAGAATTGATAATGACATTTCTTGGAAAAAGTTTTGATGATCTCAATGCCACAATCATCAAAAAGGGGGAGAAAACAAAGTTAAAGAAATGTCTGGAAAGAATAGTTTGTAGTATCATATATGGAGAGACAGGATCAAGAAATATTTGTGTTCAAGGGTTATTTTGATTAAAGTTTGACAAAGATTGAAAGTTCAAAAGAGCAAATTCAAAGTTTTCTAAAGAAGTGCTGAATTTTACAGAAATTTTCTTTGAAGATTATTTGCTAAAGCAATCTAAGCAAATTCTGAAGATAATTTGTTTTTGAAGACTGAAAGAGGTTTGAGATAACATTGGAGAGATTATGGAAGAGAATTTCTACCATCTTTGGGGGAGATTGTTATTTTGTTAAAGAAAGATTTAGGAAAGAATACTGAAGATTGTGAAGGTTGTTAAAGTTGATAAAAAGGGGAGATTAAAGTTACTGAGCTTAAAGAGAGAAGATTATACTGAAAAATCTTTTTGAGATGATCTTGATCCAAAGGGGGAGATTGTTAGAGCATAAATGTGTTGGTTACAAGATCATAGAAGACTGAAGGTCAAAGATTAAGAAAGTCAAAGCTGAAGTCAACTCTAAAGCATCAAAGTCAAAGTCAATGTAATAAAAGTCAAAGTCAAACTTGTATTTTTGTGCTTTCTAGTATTCTGCGGGTCTATGTTTTGTAGTAGTTTGCGCGTTTTGTTTGTCTTGTATAAATAGGGTGTTGTGCGTGTTGGGGAGTATGGGTAGGTGCATAAAATCGATGGGTAGAGAGAGAGATGAGAGTATTCGGAACTTGGATATGAATCTGAGATCACGTGAGAGCTCGCTTTCCTTGAGTGATATTTCAACCCTTTTCTGCCTGGGTATCACGAAATTCACTCGAGGATAATCTCAAATTCATCGGTATCGATTATGGCAGAAATCGATCCTATTTATACACCAAGAGAATTGTAACCGATGCTTTAATATTAATGATAATAATCACTCATTTAATGGTATTGATTGTTAATTAGTCAAATGGTGTAGGTTACAAACCAAATTGGGAGTTACAAAACAAATTGGGAGTTACAAAAGGGTTTTAATGGGGGTTATAAAACCGCACCTGCAACAGTGCGTCACGCGGGTAGCCGCGCGGGTTAACCCGCGGAACAACCTGCGTGAGCCTCTGTTCTGTCCCAAAAATCCAGTGCACCACGCGGGTTAACCCGCGGCACAACCCGCGTGAGCCACTGTCTCCCACACGAATCAGTGCACCGCGCGGGTAGCCGCGCGGGTTAACCCGCAGCACAACCCGCGTGAGCCATTGCTTCGTCCCACAAACACCAAATGACTGATCAATAATCCCGGGTCATAGTTAGCTTACACGAGTGTGCACTCCACACCTCCTAACTCGTGTTATAGCTTAGCTACAAACCCCATTATTATCTTGTGAATCCCATTTACACAAAATGACCGATGATTTCACTAAAATCACCAACATTCCTCCCCCATTTTAGTGCAATCCTTGATTCATAAACAAAAATAATATAGAAAACAAACTCATGCATAAATGAAAATATCTAAAAGATTGAATTTCCATCTTAGTACATTACACATTTCAAATACTCGAGAATCCGGGTGTCCTATGGATTGAACCCTTCAACCCATTTGAGTACCAGAAAATAACATACACATGAATTTAAAAAAAATTCTCTACAGTTTAAACTTGACACTATACAGGCCACACTTCGCACTCATATAGGTAGTTCCTTTCATCATGCACCTGCACATGCATTTTTACAAAAGAACAATTACCTCCTCGCTTGCAGTACCGAGCACATACCTTGGGATGATCATCTTGTGCTCCAATCCCTTAGAGTGATCTTTCCCATTGAATTCAACTTCTAACGTTATATTAGAAGGGAATTGGGTATCTCACCGTTAGAGATTCAAATGGACTTTAATCCCATCCCGATCACCGACTTTTGAACCAAGTCCCTAGCTAACCCCTTCATCAAGTGGTCTGCTAGATTTTGTTGCGACCGAACAAATTCAACCGAAATCACCCCATTCGTGATTAGCTCACGAATCATGCTATGTCTAACACCTAAGTGTCTAGACTTGCCATTGTATACTTGACTATAAGCTTTAGCCAAAGTAGCCGCACTATCACAACGGATAGAAATGGGTGATATTGGTTTCGGCCATAACGGAATTTCATGGACTAAATTCCTTAGCCACTCCACCTCTTTACCGGCAGCGGCTAATGACACAAATTCCGACTCAATAGTCGAACTTGTGATGCAAGTTTGCTTCTTTGAAGCCCATGAGATGGCACCTCCCCCAAGTAAGTATACCTAAACACTCATAGAAGAGTGATCTTCTAAGTTGGTAATCCAACTTGCATCCGAATATCCCTCCAAAACCGAAGGAAACCCGACATATGACAAAACATAATCAATGGTTTTCTTCAAGTATTTAAATACTCGTCTTATCGCTTGCCAATGATGTATACTAGGATTATTAGTATACCTACTCAACTTGCCTACGACAAAAGCGATATCCGACCTAGTGCTTGTGATGGCATACATCAAGCATCCAATAGCCTTTGAGTACTTGAGTTGTGACACCGCTTCACCCGAATTGGGCATAAGCTTCACACTCGGATCAAATGGAGTACTCACCGGAGAACAATCAAAGCAATTAAATTTCTTTAATACTTTCTAAATGTAATGAGATTGCGTAATTGCAATCCCTTTGTTCTCACGCTTGATCCTTATTCCAAGGATCACCTATGACTCTCCCATATCTTTCATGGAGAATTTTGATGACAAAAACTCTTTGGTTTTATCAACTTGATTTTGGTCGGTGCCAAAGATCAACATGTCATCAACATATAAGCAAATTATTACTCCGTTACCGGATGTGTCAAATTTGCTATATACACACTTATCCGCTTGGTTTAACATAAAACCGTTGGACAAGATAAACTCATCAAATTTTTGATGCCATTGTTTGGGTGCTTGTTTCAACCCATACAATGATTTTACAAGTTTACATACCTTATGTTCCATACCGGGCATAATAAAACCTTCCGGTTGTTTCATGTAAACTTCTTCCTCCAAGTCACCATTTAAGAATGTCGTTTTGACATCCATTTGGTGAATCACTAAATTGTGGATAGCTTCTAAGGCTATCAACAACCTAATCATGGAGATCCTTGCAACCAAGGCATAGGTATCAAAATAATCGATGCCTTCCCGTTGCCTAAAGCCTTGGATTACTAATCGAGCTTTAAACTTGTCGATTGATCCATCGGCTTTCATCTTCCTTTTGAAGATCCACTTGCATCCCAAAGGTTTACAACCCGGTGGCAAGTCCGATAATACCCAAGTATTATTCCCCATGATGGAATCCATCTCATCATTTATTGCTTCTTTCTAGAAAGCAATATCTTGAGACTTCATAGCCTCATCAAATGATTTTGGATCTTCCTCAATACTATAACAGTAAGATAATTGTGATCCAATTTCATCTCTTGATCCTTCTACCAAGTATACTTGGAAATCGGGACCAAAGGATTTTTCAATTCTTCCTCTTTTGCTCCTTCGAAGCATTGGAGATTCGGTTGGAACAATTGCTTGTTCTTCAACCTCACTAGTTACACTAGTATTTGGAACAAGATCCTTTGGCCGAGGTATTGAAGAGAATCTAGTCTCATCAAATAATGCATCTCTCGATTCTATAACGGTGTGAATCGCTATAGAATCATTAGGTTCAATAACATATAACCTATATGCCTTGGAATGCTCGACATATCCAACAAAGATGCAATCAATACCCTTTTCACCCAAGGTTTTCCTTTTGGGTTCGGGTAGTCGAACAATGGCTCGACAACCCCAAACTCGAATATAATTGAAGTTAGGCCTTTTCTTGAACCAAAGTTCATATGGGGTAATCTTGTTCCTTTTATTGGGAACTCGATTTAATAAATAACAAGCCGTTAACATGGATTCACCCCCAAAACCATCACTCAATCCCGAGTAGGATAACATAGAGTTCACCATTTCTTTGAGAACTTTATTTTTCCGTTCCGCCACACCATTTTGTTGTGGTGTATAAGGCGCCGTAGTTTCATGAATTATTCCTACGGATTGGAAAAACGTGGGGTCGTAATATTCCCCACCACGATCGGTGTGTAAACATTTAATTAAACCGTTCATTGGTAATTCAACCTCCGCTTTATAAACTTTAAATTTATCCAACACTTCATCTTTTGAGTGCAATAAATAAATTTAACAAAACCGTGAAGCGTCGTCAATAAAAGTAACAACGTACTTTTTATTACCAAAAGACGGAGTTGAATGCAAATCACAAAGATCACTATGAATTAATTCAAGCACCGAAGAGTCCCTGTTCACGTTAGGAAAAGGTTGTCTAGTGATCTTTGTCAACATGCAAGTTTTACATTTTTCGGTTTTAACGTCAAAAGCCAGAATAAGACTGTCTTTTGAAATTTCAACCATTCTTTTAAAATTAACATGACCAAGCCTTGCATGCCATAAAAAAGAATCAACACAATTCTCATTTGCAATATAAACGGAATTAGAAACACAATTCTTTTTATTCAAACTCAACATAAACATATCATTATTCAAATAACCGAATCCTACAAAAGAGCCACCTTTAGACAAGGTAAACTTTTCGGACTTAAAAACTTGCCTATATCCTAACTTATTCAAGGTACTACTGGAAACCAAATTCTTTCGAATTTGTGGTACAAACAAAACGTCAACAAGTTCAATTATTTTATTAGAGCTAAATTCTAGTCTAACTAAGCCACGTCCAAGAATGGGAGCATTTGACTCGTTCCCCATGTGTAGCACGGATCCATCTTCAACCGGTTCCAAAGTGGAGAACCAACGTCGATCCTTGCACACATGACTCGAGGCACCCGTGTCAATCCACCAAGCATCATCATCATCCTGCACATAAAATGATTTGAATATTAGTGGTACATAATTCAAATTTTAATTAAAACCAAAGTCAATAAACTGACCTTGCCGTGGGTGTTGATCCTTGGATCCTTGCCCACCACCACTTGCGCTTGCTCCATTCTTATTCTTGACAACCCGACAATCCCGTTTGAGATGGTTGGTCATCCCACAAGTCCAACAGGTTAATTTAACCTTTTTGTTGGGACCTTTCTTGGCTTCATTAAACTTACGCTTTCCCTTGAAATTGTTGGATCTTACCTCTTCCACCATGTTCACCGAAGGTGCAGAAACCTCTTTTATCTTGGGTTTCTCAGTCTCTTGCGCCCGAAGAGATTCATTTATGCGCAAGTGACTACCGAGTTGTACAAGAGACAACTCTTCCTTCTTGTGTTTCAACATATGTTTGAAGTCTTTCCAATTGCGAGATAATTTATCAATAATGCTCGATACGGAGATGGATTCGTCCATCTTCATATCATGTTGAGCATATTGGCCTAGAATGCGTAGTAGCTCATTATATTGCTCCATCACAGGCCTTGAATCCACCATTTTGTAATTATTAAAATTACTCACGAGGAACTTCTTACTAGAAGCATCCTCCGCCATGTATTTGGACTCAAGAGAGTCCCATAGCTCTTTAGTGGATTCAACATTTTGATAAATATCGAAAAGGGAGTCACACATACCGTTCAAGATGTGACCGCGACATATGTAGTCGTCATTTTCCCATTTGTCGCGACGCCGGGTCATCTCTAACGTCCCGTCCTCCATCACTTCCGGCATCGGCGTGCTCAACACGTACACGACCTTCAACGTGGTCAACAATAAGTGCATCTTCTTTTGCCATCGCCGAAAGTCGACGCCTTCAAACTTCTCCGGTTTCGTGAACTTGGTCGCCATGTCTCTCACGGATTGATCACTCTCCATCTCTCTTACGAACGAAATATCACTTAAGATTGTTGGGGAGTATGGGTAGGTGCAGAAAATCGATGGGTAGAGAGAGATGAGAGTATTCGGAACTTGGATATGAATCTGAGATCGCGTGAGAGCTCACTTTCCTTAAGTGATATTTCGACCCTTTTCTGCCTGGGTATCACGAAATTCACTCGAGGATAATCTCAAATTCACTGGTATCGATTCTGGTAGAAATCGATCCTATTTATACACCAAGAGAATTGTAACCGATGCTTTAATATTAATGATAATAATCACCTATTTAATGGTATTGATTGTTAATTAGTCAAATGGTGTAGGTTACAAACCAAATTGGGAGTTACAAAAGGGTTTTAATGGGGGTTATAAAACTGCACCTGCAACAGTGCGTCATGCGGGTAGCCGCACGGGTTAACCCGTGGCACAACCTGCGTGAGCCACTGCTTCGTCCCACAAACCCCAAATGACTGATCAATAATTTCGGGTCATAGTTAGCTTACACGAGTGTGCACTCCACACCTCCTAACTCGTGTTATAGCTTAGCTACAAACCCCATTATTATCTTGTGAATCCAATTTACACAAAATGACCGATGATTTCACTAAAATCACCAATAGTGCGTGAATCTTGCAAGTAGTTCTAAGAGAGAAACACAACAGAAAGAACATCATACGAGTTTCAGTTTTAGAGAGAGAAAGTGTATTGAGAGAGAGTTTGTAATTGAGATTTGTGATTAATTAAAGTGAGATTAATGGAATTATTTGCCATCGTTTGATTTGCATTGTTATCTGGGATAACATGGAGAGATCGATCTTATTAACAACAACAATCTTTTTTATTAATTGCAGAAATCGAGTTGGAGAGATCGATCTTTGAGTTGGAATGAACCTGCAGAATCGATTTGGAGATGGGATAGATTAGAACCTGCAAAAATCGAGTTGGAGAAATCGATCTTTGAGTTGGAATGAACCTGCATAATCGATTTGGAGATGGGATAGATTAGAATTGTGAAAGTCGATTTGGAGATGGGATAGATTAGAAACGATGGATCTGAGTAAGCGGGGGGTGACGTGTAAAAGTGAAAGTGTGTAAATTGTAATATGAATTTGAGAATCGTGAAAGGAAAGAAACCCTAAATGGTAATAGTTTTTTTAAATATATAAAATAATTATAAAAAAATAGCGGGTACCCATCGGTTCTGGGACCGGGTACCTAGTGGGACCGGGTACCCAGTCCCGGAACCGGTCCCGATGGGTACCAAGTGGGTATCGGTTCCAAAAAAATGAGAACCGGAATTAGTCTTAATCGTTTCTGTATTTTAAGAACCAGAACCAGAATCAATTGCATCGGTTCCGGTTCCGAAACCGGTAGTTCTGGAGCTATTCCGGTTCCAAAAGCGAGTACCTAGTTCCAATGCTCACCCCTAAATAGTAATAGATAAGTTAAATTAGGTTATATATTAAAAAATAGCAAATAATACATTAAAACGTAAAGATAAATCAAATATTGCATTATGAAAATTGCGCATTATGTCATAGCGTACCACGAGTTTAACATGGTATGAGACACAAGCTTTGTGCCATGGCGCGCAATGGCGGCTGTGCAGCGAGTTTTTTTAGGACATTGGTCATACCAAAGGGATTAATTGGCTATTTTTCCATTTGGAGCATTTTACTTGTTTTTTTTTCTTTTTAACATTAATTGTCTGTTTGTTAACAGTTTAGTTAGCTTAATGGAACTACCAACTTATTTGATCAGTTATACATGATTGTTTGATTATGACTTACTAATATAAAAAGTGACTTATTTAGTAAGATTTTAGGACGAGCCTTATGCATAAAACCAAGTTTTTTTTCCCAAACCTACATCTCCCAATTAAAAAACACGCCCCTTCCATTTATGAAAGACCCCCCCCCCCAAACAAAAGAATTCTCAATCTATACATATAGATTAATCCACACATACCGTTTTATCCATACAAGCCTTGATGAAAAACCAACCAAACAAACCCTAAGTCTTTTATGAGTTAAGTTGTTTGTCTAGATAAATCACACGATACCAATGGATTTAAGGGAGGCAAAGAGAGGGTTGGATTATTTATGGGCATTTTTTGTATTATTTTGTTTGGGATGGCTTAATAGGGACAAGTGAGGGGTCGTGGCTTATTCTATATAGCCATTTTAGCTTAATGGCTTAACAATTAAGTCATAAAGAAACACTCTTGATGGTTGAGCAAATAAATTGTCCAGACCATAAAGCTCATTAAGCTGTAAATAAAGAGCCCCTTAAGTCTTATTTGAGTTAATTTGTTTGTATTGATTAGGTTATTTGTATGTTTTAAAATAACTTGTTGTTTCATTGTTATGTTGAATAAGTAGTTTGAATGTTAAAAATGACTATTATACATATAGGCTATGTTTGGCAATCCAACTGATTAAGTTAACTAGTAGTTGATAAGCTAGCTGATGGAAAAGTCACGTTTGACAAAAACTAGCTGATAAGTTAGCTCACAAATGTAAAATGACCAAAAAGGATATGTTTAAAAATTACTCAACTATAACATTATAGAATTAGAACAAACAATATTTAAAATTACTCAATTCTAACATTATATAATTAAAATAAATCACTAACATATTTTTAACACTATAATATTATAACTAAAACAAACCACTAACATATTTCTATCATTATAGTATAACTAAAACAAACCACCAACACATTTCATCATATTAAAATACGTAGCAACAAAAATAATAAGGGTTTTAAATATCGTATTTAAATAACTAGCAACAAGAACAATAACAACTCACTAACACATTTTAATTACTTAGGTTTAACGGACATTATTTGCATTCCATATCATATTTGCAATGTTGTTACGAATTTCTCGCATCTCATTGGTTGATGTAATACCCTAAAAATAGTGGTAAATTTAAAAATTAAAACTTACGAAATTTGACATCTTAATAAAATAGAAATCATCCAAAAAGGAGAAAATAGTAATAGCGTTTACAAATTCTATGAATGGAAATTGAAGTCAACAACAAACTAATATAAACGGTTTATATCTAGATTATAATGGTTGTCAACTCAATCCCAAAAGTATCTAACACTTTTCTGTACGCAATCCTCCTAAAAGGCTATCTCCAAAAGTTGCCGCTAACGGCCCAACACTCGTCCCTCAAACCTGGTTGTCATTTAAGAAAAAATGTTAGGCTTTACGGTTAGTGAGAACAAACAGTTTATATAAATAACTTGGAAATTATTGAAATGAACATGAATAGCTTTTCAATGATTTAAGACGGTAAAGCGTGCCAAATAACCACATAAGGACCTTACATTCCAACAAGCATCTTACGATGACGGGGAAGACACGATTTTCAAGGATTGTAGAGGAACACAAAAGTAAGTCATTTTCCAAGTTGTGAGCTAAATATTAGGATTAAGGCTACAAGCATGTCGACTTGTACTCTGATGTGGAGGAGGGCACCCAGTGATCCTAATCATACTCATTCACTAGGATTACATTTATGGCACATGGCTAGTATCCTGTCCCACATAACCGTACCAAGTTACCTTTCGAGGGCCCAATGTCTCAACTAGTTACAAACGGTAGTTATCCCACAATAAGTCGACTCTATACCTATGGATCCAATGGTAGCAGTCTAGACTTGTCACAATTACATTTGTGATCAAACTATAATCACACATATAGTTTTCATGATGATATTTCCATGAAATAGTTCCCATACATAAATCCCTTTTTCATGCCTTTAAAACCAAAGGTGAACAATAATTAGTCATTCCCACTTTCAATGTAAAATGTCTCTAAAATGGGACTTTCCAACACTTTTATAATCATTTACTCAACACCATTTAATCCCAAGTAAAATCTCCATATTTGGATTAAAAACCCCATGTGGTATTAATATGGCTTCAACCAAGAATTTAGTCATAAATGTGTACATAAACATATTTTATATTTCATATAGAAGTTTCCAACAACATATCTCAAAATATAGGTAAAACCCTAAAAATCTCCAAAACTCCTTTTTACGTCAAATCTTGCAAATAATGAAAAATATAAACAAGGAGAAGATTTAGGATTCAAAAGTGAAGCTTTGACATGTATAAATTTTAAAAGATATGAATGTACTCACCAAGTTAGGTTTTGTCAAGAAAACCTAGAAATACTCCAAATTTTAGAACCTAATAGAGGTGAAGATGGTGAGATGAAAGATCTTGAAGTGTACCTTCCCAAACCTAGTATTGAGGGAGTAAAATCACACTAGAACTTGAAATCTAGGTCAATTGTGTAGGTTGGTTTTGAGAGAGAATGAGATGGAAGGAGTAACAATAAATGAGAGGAGGTAGTAAAAAATCGGGTTTATGCCTACTGCCCCCCGACCGTGACTGTGACCAGTGACTATGCCCTTGGCATAGTCGCGTGGCACTATCGCCCCCCTCAAGCCACCCGCGGTACAAGGCCCGCGATTATGCCCCACAACAGTGACTCTGGCATTGTCGCCGGACACTGTCGCCCAGAATGTACCGAAAGTAATTCCTCCCCCACGACTTTTCCCTGGCGATAGTGACACATGTCACAGTTGTCGGGCACTGTCGCCTAGGCTGTGGAGGGCACCGAAATCCTTCTTTTTTGAGCCCGAAAGCTCTCGATACGCATAGGGCCTAAGGTATAAGTCTTAGGAACTAAATTATACATTCATGAACAATATTTCATAACAGGGTATAAAGACTACAACTTATTAATTCTTACCGAAAATCAGGGTGTTACAGTTGACCCCCGCATGTTACCTTGATTAAAACTCGTTTCGCCATCTAACTCTTCCATAGGTATGTAATCATGATGTTGTTGAACAATGTTGAAAAACATATCTTCCGCATCATTCCTTCTAATATAATTATGGAGAGCAAATTTCGTCATTATAACATCTATTTGTGTTGTCTCGCTAAACCTTGATATTTTGTTCAATATTTTCTACCTCTTCTTCAAGACTCCAAACGATTGTTCAATACAACTCCAAAGAGAAGAATG
Organism: Arctium minus; assembly: GCA_954870635.1. Lineage (NCBI taxonomy): Eukaryota > Viridiplantae > Streptophyta > Magnoliopsida > Asterales > Asteraceae > Arctium > Arctium minus. The sequence goes on from OX941084.1 coordinate 53,581,626, forward strand.
TACACGGTTGAAAGCCTCTCCAACATTAGTTGGAAGCACGTGCTCAAATTGTCATTGGTGATATCTAATACGAGAATATGGTGCGAGATGTCCTTTTCGGTCAAGATATCCTTTGTCTACTATGTAATATTTTCCTACGAGAAAGATAAAACAACTTTCATGAGGTTATTAGCATATAAATTATGAAAGAATGTCTAGTTAGTTGTACCTTCTGATGGCTTAGGAAAATTCATAGATGGTGTGTCAATTGCAGGAATGAATACTTGGGTATCATGTGTTGATCTTTCCCACCCAACGAATGCGAACGTAAAACACATGTCAAAGTCACATACGACCATTACATTGAAGGTGGGTGTTAGCGCACAGATCTATTGGATTCAAGATCATCCAATCTGAAGATCGCAATCTGAAGCTAAAGCCGGAAAGTCAACTCTTAATATAAGTCTAATGTCAGTTTGTAATAAATGTCAAAGTTGTTTTTAGTATTTTATTATTATCCTAAATATCTAGATATTATTATTTAGATTTTAGTTTAGTTTAATATTATTGTTTTGCAAGTTGTTTTGCAAGTTGTAGGAAGTGTGTCTAAGAAGCTAACAAGAGAGAAAATATCAGATGATAGAGATCACACACACACAACACACACTCACGGTGAAAACAAGAGAGAAAAACGAGAGCTTCAAACCGAAATCATCAACCTTTGTAATCCTTGTTATTAATCAAATAGGTTGGTAATCTTATGTGTCGTTGTTTTGATAAGAACTTGATATATTGTGGACCGACAATTGGTATCAGAGCCTAAAACATATTTAAATCAAGTTTATAGAAAAAAACCGACTCTGTGTTCTTCATTTCAAATTCATTTTCGAGTTTTAGAGTGTTATTGGGTTTGAAATCGATCAGGTTGTGATCGATTAGGGTGCTAGATCAATTTGGTGTTGTTTAATCTTTAAAAAAAAATCTCCCCCTTTGAATCAAGATCATTACTAAAAAGCTTTTAGCAATTCAGTCTTCTTTTTTCAGCTCAGAAGATGCAATCTCCTTCTTAGTCTTCCATATGTAATAATCTCCAGGTTTTAGCTCAGAATGCTTTAGCAAAGTATCTTCAAAGAAAATTTCTCTAAAATCAGCATGTCTTCAGAATACTTTGATCGTTCGCATTTCTTGGTTAGCTCTTCTCTTTTTCAATCTTGTAATGTAATGAACATTTCTTCAAGGTTTAGGTTCTCCCCCTTTTTGATGAATAGAGAAACGATTTCATCAAAACTCTGAGTAAGAAATGTCTTTCATTTGGAGCCTCTGATTCGTCAATTCAAAAGATATTCATCAATATCTTTGTAAATCCAGACAAAATAGTCGTGTAACACCTGAATCAACAAATGAATCAGTTAAAATGCCTGTCAGTAACACGAAGTCACTGTGTGTAATGAATACACATTGGAAAGGAGCTTTTGTGATGTTCACTCCCCCAGGGCTTCCATTCAATCATCGAAACACCACAAAGGTAACTTCTATGAACGTTATGACAAAGAAACAAATTCCTTGTGTGTTCGTGCTTGTGATAGAAATAATTAAGCACGGATGATTGCTTATTGGCTCAAAATTGTGTAAACCACTGAGACAACAGTAAGTTAAACACAGACTCAATGTGCATGATTGAAGTGCGAAGGTGGGGCAGACTTCCTTCTTTTCAATATCCAGATTTTCCAAATGAAAATCAGATAGCAAATGTGCTACTTCCCCTATGAAAAAGTGAAACACTTTCTATTTGAGTAAAAAATGAGTAGCTGGTGGGGTTAATAAAGAGTTGGCATGGGCTAGTTGCCTGTTTCAATAATGTTCACCAAAGAAATGTGAAACACTAGAAATGTGGCTGCCCGACTCAGAAAGTAGTTGGTGCAGAGTTGTGATATTCTTTTAACTCTGTTCTCACACTCTCTTTCTTTTAAACATTAAGCTCACTCTAACCACACTCATTTCTTTTGATTTCTCACACTCAATCACTATGGATTAACTTCGTGGGTAGAAATCACTGGTTAAGGTGATTCCATTGAAGTTGTGTTAAGTCCTAGCACAATGAAATTATGTTTTCCTAGAAAGCATATGATGCTCAGATTGGTTTAACTATTTCAGTTAAAGCACAATGTAGATCTTGAAAACATTTAAAGTCACACTTCCAATTCATGAAATCAGTTTGAGATTCGGGAAGTGGTTTGAACATTTAATAACAATGTTTTTCAATGAATGAAAGTTATCCTTCTTACATCCATATATGAGATTAAGATAAAGGATTATACCTTTACGTGCGATCTTACATCTCATGAAGCTAAGCTTAAAGTCATAAACATATGATCTTGTAAGCATTTCTCAAAAAACTGCAAAAAGTCTTATGTCATAGTCAAAGTAAATTTATTCACTTAAATTAAAATGACAAAAAGCAGAAAAACAATTAAAGTACGAGTTCTGATCTGAAATAATCAGAAGTCATATCCTAACTCCTTTGATTTGAAAAGCTCCCCCTAAAATCATGCATCACAAAATTTTGACACTAAAAAGGTAAATGCATAAATTAGTGAGTTTTATCCTCAAAATAATATTGACGAACTGTCAATTTCTTCTCATACTCCCCCTTTGATCATGAACGGATTGTTAAAGTGCAGATATCTTGCGGAAATGAAGAAAAATGATGAAAAATTTACAATAAGAAACTTTAATAGGTAACCACAGATTATGTCTTAAGATTTAGCATACCAAGCTTAGAGACAAGAAAATTGAATCTCTTTTCGTCTAAGGGTTTGGTAAACAAATCTGCAAGCTGATAATCAGTTTTTACAAAGTAAAGTTCAATTGTTCCTTTTTCTACATGATCTTTTATAAAGTGATACTTGACATCGATGTGTTTGGTCTTTGTATGCTGAACAGGATTAGTTGTTATTGCGATTGCGCTCTTCGAGTCACAGTATATCGGGATATGGTTGAAGTGAAAACCGTAGTCACGCAGTTGTGTTCTCATCCATAAGACCTGAGAACAGAAGCTAGCAGCAGCTACATATTCTGTTTCGGCCGTTGAAGTTGAAACACGAAGTTGCTTCTTCGATGCCCAACTTACGTGTTTATCACCGATGAACTGTATATGACCTGATGTGCTCTTCTTGTCTAACATACAACCAGCATGATCTGCATCTGTATATGCTGTTAGTTCAAAGCTAGTATCTTTAGGATACCACAGACCAAGATCTGCAGTCCCCTTCAGATACCTAAAAATACGCTTAACTGCAGACACATGGGATTCAATAGATCTTGAATCCAATAGATCTGTGCGCTAACAATCTCCCCCTTTGGATCAAGATCATTACTAAAAAGATTTTAGCAATTCAGTCTTCTTTTTTCAGCTCAGAAGATGCAATCTCCTTCTTAGTCTTCCATATGTAATAATCTCCAGGTTTTAGCTCAGAATGCTTTAGCAAAGTATCTTCAAAGAAAATTTGTCTAAAATCAGCATGTCTTCAGAATACTTTGATCTTTCGCATTTCTTGGTTAACTCTTCTCTTTTTCAATCTTGTATTGTAATGGACATTTCTTCAAGCTTTAGGTTCTCCCCCTTTTTGATGAATAGAGAAACGATTTCATCAAAACTCTGAGTAAGAAATGTTTTTCATTTGGAGCCTCTGATTCATCAATTCAAAAGATATTCATCCAGATCTTTGCAAATCCAGACAAAATAGTCGTGTAACACCTGAATCAACAAATGAATCAGTTAAAGTATGGGTTAACATAAAGTCATAAAATCTCAGTGCAAGAAAAGGTTGGACTATTCTTGTATACACTTGCTTTAGATCTTTCGAACAGAGATGTTAGTGAATGATTCCAACGCTCTGGCGAAACAATTAGTCGATCTTTTCATGATGTATTGGAATCCATATGTGGAAGGAACAAAGGGTTCATGGGTCTTGCAGGTGATATATTAGACCGAAAGATTCAACATTTCAATGCATACCACCACATATTGAAAATGGCAGTAGATGCATGCCTTACTTCAAGGTAAATGCTTATTTATATATTAATTATAATTACCTCAAGTTTATAGATAGTAATTCAATCAATTTTGTTTACAGGACTACATTGGGTGCATTGACGGTACTCATATAGATGTTTGTATTCCATTCACAGACTAAATGAGATATAGGGCAAAAAAGGAGCTCCCACTGTCGGTCCACAATATATCAAGTTCTTATCAAATCAACGACAAATAAGATTACCAACCTGTTTGATTAATAACAAGGATTACAAAGGTTGATGATTTCGGTTTGAAGCTCTCGTTTTTCTCTCTTGTTTTCACCGTGAGTGTGTGTTGTGTGTGTGATCTCTATCATCTGATATTTTCTCTCTTGTTAGCTTCTTAGACACACTTCCTACAACTTGCAAAACAACTTGCAAAACAATAATATTAAACTAAACTAAAATCTAAATAATAATATCTAGATATTTAGGATAATAATAAAATACTAAAAACAACTTTGACATTTATTACAAACTGACATTAGACTTATATTAAGAGTTGACTTTCCGGCTTTAGCTTCAGATTGCGATCTTCAGATTGGATGATCTTGAATCCAATAGATCTGTACGCTAACAATCTCCCCCTTTGGATCAAGATCATTACTAAAAAGATTTTAGGAATTCAGTCTTCTTTTTTCAGCTCAGAAGATGCAATCTCCTTCTTAGTCTTCCATATGTAATAATCTCCAGGTTTTAGCTCAGAATGCTTTAGCAAAGTATCTTCAAAGAAAATTTCTCTAAAATCAGCATGTCTTCAGAATACTTTGATCGTTCGCATTTCTTGGTTAGCTCTTCTCTTTTTCAATCTTGTAATGTAATGAACATTTCTTCAAGGTTTAGGTTCTCTCCCTTTTTGATGAATAGAGAAACGATTTCATCAAAACTCTGAGTAAGAAATGTCTTTCATTTGGAGCCTCTGATTCGTCAATTCAAAAGATATTCATCAATATCTTTGTAAATCCAGACAAAATAGTCGTGTAACACCTGAATCAACAAATGAATCAGTTAAAATGCCTGTCAGTAACACGAAGTCACTGTGTGTAACGAATACACATTGGAAAGGAGCTTTTGTGATGTTCACTCCCCCAGGGCTTCCGTTTAATCATCAAAACACCACAAAGGTAACTTCTATGAACGTTATGACAAAGAAACAAATTCCTTGTGTGTTCGTGCTTGTGATAGAAAGAATTAGGCATGGATGATTGCTTATTGGCTCAAAATTGTGTAAACCACTGAGACAACAGTAAGTTAAACACAGACTCAATGTGCATGATTGAAGTGCGAAGGTGGGGCAGACTTCCTTCTTTTCAATATCCAGATTTTCCAAATGAAAATCAGATAGCAAATGTGCTGCTTCCCCTACGAAAAAGTGAAACACTTTCTATTTGAGTAAAAAATGAGTAGCTGGTGGGGTTAATCAAGAGTTGGCATGGGCTAGTTGCCTGTTTCAATAATGTTCACCAAAGAAATGTGAAACACTAAAATGTGGCTACCCGACTCAGAAAGTAGTTGGTGCAGAGTTGTGATATTTTTTTAACTCTGTTCTCACACCCTCTTTCTTTTAAACATTAAGCTCACTCTAACCACACTCATTTCTTTTGATTTCTCACACTCAATCACTATGGATTAACCTCATGGGTAGAAATCATTGGTTAAGGTGATTCCATTGAAATTGTGTTAAGTCCTAGCATAATGAAATTATGTTTTCCTAGAAAGCATATGATGCTCAGATTGGTTTAACTATTTCAGTTAAAGCACAATGTAGATCTTGAAAACATTTAAAGTCACACTTCCAATTCATGAAATCAGTTTGAGATTCGGGAAGTGGTTTGAACATTTAATAACAATGTTTTCAATGAATGAAAGTTATCCTTCTTTCATCCATATATGAGATTAAGATAAATGATTATACCTTTACGTGTGATCTTACATCTCATGAAGCTAAGCTTAAAGTCATAAAGATATGATCTTGTAAGCATTTCACAAAAAACTGCAAAAAGTCTTATGTCATAGTCAAAGTAAATTTATTCACTTAAATTAAAATGACAAAAAGCAGAAAAACAATTAAAGTATGAGTTCTGATCTGAAATAATCAGAAGTCATATCCTAACTCCTTTGATTTGAAAAGCTCCCCCTAAAATCATGCATCACAAAATTTTGACACTAAAAAGGTAAATGCATAAATTAGTGAGTTTTCTCCTCAAAATAATATTGACGAACTGTCAATTTCTTCTCATACTCCCCCTTTGATCATGAACGGATTGTTAAAGTGCAGATATCTTACGGAAATGAAGAAAAATGATGAAAAATTTACAATAAGAAACTTTAATAGGTAACCACAGATTATGTGTTAAGATTTAGCATACGAAGCTTAGAGACAAGAAAATTGAATCTCTTTTCGTCTAAGGGTTTGGTAAACAAATCTGCAAGCTGATAATCAGTTTTTACAAAGTAAAGTTCGATTGTTCCTTTTTCTACATGATCTTTTATAAAGTGATACCTGACATCGATGTGTTTGGTCTTTGTATGCTGAACAGGATTAGCTGTTATTGCGATTGCGCTCTTCGATTCACAGTATATCCGGATTTGGTTGAAGTGAAAACCGTAGTCACGCAGTTGTGTTCTCATCCATAAGACCTGAGAACAGCAGCTAGCAGCAGCTACATATTTTGCTTCGACCATTGAAGTTGAAACACAAAGTTACTTCTTCGATGCCCAACTTACGAGTTTATCACCGATGAACTGTATATGACCTGATGTGCTCTTCCTGTCTAACATACAACCAGCATGATCTGCATCTGTATATGCTGTTAGATCAAAACTAGTATCTTTAGGATACCACAGACCAAGATCTGCAGTCCCCTTCAGATACCTAAAAATACGCTTAACTGCAGACACATGTGATTCTTTGGGATTAGCCTGATATCTAGCACATAAGCATGTTGAAAACATTATATCTGGCCTACTAGAAGTAAGATACATCAAAGAACCTATCATTCCTCTGTAAGTCCTAACATCAACAACCTTTCCAGAAGGATCGGTGCCAATCTTAGTACCTGGTTCCATTGGGGTACCAATCGTTTTAGAATTTTCCATTTTGAACTTCCGAAGAATATCAAGATTGTATTTTGATTGATTGATAAAAATCCCCGATGAAAATTGTTTGACTTGTAATCCGAGAAAGAAATTTATCTCTCCCATCATATTCATCTGAAATCTTGACACCATAAGGTTTGAAAAATTCTTACAATACTTAAGATTTGTAGAGCCAAAAATAATATCATCCACATAGATTTGAATAAGAATGATATCGGCTTTCTCCTTTTTAATAAACAAATTGGTATCTACCGTACCTTTTGTAAAACCAGACTTGACTAAAAATTGAGATAGGACATCATACCAGGCGCGAGGAGCTTATTTTAGTCCATAGAGTGCTTTTGTCGAGAATGTAGACATGATTCAGTATCTCTTGATTGACAAAGCCTTCTGGCTGCGAGACGTAGACTTCTTCCTTTAGAATTCCATTCAGAAAGGCGGTCTTCACGTCCATTTGAAAGACAGTGAAGTTCTTGTGAGCAGCGTAGGCCAAAAACATACGAATTGCCTATAAACGCGCCACAGAAGCATAAGTCTCATCGTAGTTTATTCCTTCCTCTTGTCTGTATCCTTTGGCTACAAGTCTTGCTTTGTTTCTGATAACGGTACCAACTTCATCTTTCTTGATCTTGAAAATCCATTTCGTACCTATAATGGTTTTGCCTTGAGGTTTGGGTACAAGTCTCCAGACTTTAAGTGAGTCGAACTGATTCAACTCTTCTTGCATTGTAGTTACCCAGTCTGAATCGGCAAGAGCCTCTGATACGCGAATAGGCTCGATCTTGCTCAGAAAGGATTCATGCATACACATATTCATTGACGCTGACCTAGTTTGAACCGGTTTGGTTGGATCACCAATGATCTGGCTTATCGGCTGCTCTTTGGTCCATTTATGTTCATGAGGTAGTGGATTATATGAATATATATGAATATTATCATCTATGTATCCACTTGTACCTTGTTCTGGTTGTTCAGAAGGAATAATGGTTGCAGTTGAAGTAGTAGGTGCAGAAGTCTCAGCAGGTACAACTCGTTCAACAACTTCTGTCTCTTCATTATTGATCACAGCTTCAACGGTTGGAGTCGGCATTTGAACCGGAATTTCTTGTTGAATCGAGGAGTTAGATTCAATAGGGATATCTGAACTGGTTGGATGAGTAGTCGTTAAGTCTTCCATCCTGTCAACCACAACAGATTTCTTCACATTAGATCCAAGAAATTCATCACAAAACAGTTCAAATAATAAATCTAAATCAGATAAATGATTAGTAGACGTTGATGCTTCATCTGATTTGTTCGCTTGAGACGCAGGTTCTGGATTGATTTGCCCATAAGCTAGTACTCCGGTTATCACGCGTTCTGAACTGTGTTGTTCAGAAGCCATTTCTTCATCAAACGTAACGTTGACGCTTTCAATAACTGTCTTTGACTTCTTCAAGTAGATACGGTATGCAGTTGATGTAGATGAATAACCAATGAAGATGCCTTCGTCCGCCTTGGCACTGAACTTATTCAGACTCTCTCTATCGTTTAGAATAAAACACTTACACCCAAATATATGGAAATATTTGATTGTCGGTGTTCGGTTGTTGATTAACGCATAAGGAGTCTTCTTGAATCTGCGGTGTATCATGGAGCAATTCTGAGTGTAGTACGCAGTCGATATAGCTTCAGACCACAGAAATAAAGGTAAGTTAGATTGACATAGCATAGTACGAGCAGCCTCGACTAGCGTACGATTTCTTCTTTCGACCACTCCATTCTGTTGAGGCGTACGGGCAACAGAGTATTGATGTGAAATCCCGACAGATTCGAGATATTCTTCAACCTTTTTGTTCTTGAACTCTGTGTCGTTGTCAGTTCTTAGAAGCTTTCCTTTTTCACACGCGGCATAAAAGTGTTCTTTTTCATACTTGAGCTCTGGAAGTCCTTTCACTAACTTCCCACTGACCAGCTTGTTGATGTACCTAAAGTTGAGGTAAGAGAGACGTCGATGCCATAGTCAGCTTAGCTGCATCGAGGCTTTAGATAGTAGACAAACCTGCTTGTCAGTCTAGACGTTTGACAAATTGATTGTGTAGAGGTCGGACTTTCGAGTGCCGACCAAGAGTTCCTCGCCTTCTTCAGTGCGAACAGAACACCTCTTGGCTTTGAAATTGACCTCTAAGCCTTTGTCAACAAGTTGTGTCCTAAGCCTTCAACATAGCTCACCTTCTTGATCGTGACTTTGTCATGTACCATATCACCATATCCTAGTATTGGTGAAAACTGATCGTTGCCGAATCTAACTGTTCCGCAGTACTTCTCTGTGAAGTTGGTCAACATCCCTTTCTGTCCAGTCATGTGCTTGGAACATCCACTATCCAAGTACCATATATGACGAATCTGCACAAGAGAAATTACGAAACAAGAGATTTAGATATTCATAAAACAAAATTTAAAGTAAAGACTTTTGAGCATTGAAGTGCGGGTCTTGAACTGATTTATTCAAGAGCCACTGTTCTTTGAGGTACGAGTCCTAGACTGTTTTGTCTAGAAGTCATACTTCGTTTGAAGTACGGGTTATAAGCTTAATTGCTTAGAAGCCTCATCTTGACATTTAAGTCCGGGTTTTGAACTGATTTGTTCAAAAGCCTATTTTCTATGCTCCCTCTTAAACTTTGAGTTCCTGCAACACAGATTTAGCTTTTGGTACCCATTGGAATTTGGGTCCAACTATGTTAGCACAAGATTTTGGTACCCATTGAAATTTGGGTCCGTTTTTCATTTGAAATTCATTAGAAGCATTAGAATGATAAGAGTACACATGATAAGTTCCAAACCAAACATCAGAATCTTTACGAGAAGCATAAGCATGTCTATCATAATTAGAAAACTTTCTAGCAGATAAAGATAACTCGAATAATTGCTTCATAGAATATTTCTTGCGATAAACGACAAGTTTTGGTTTCAAAATAGTAGCAACATTCGCATTCAAAACATCTTTACTAGGCATAGTCTTATTACAATTAACACTTGAAAAAGTTTTGGAATTCTCGTCTATCTTCTGTTTTGATTTCCATTCAGACTTAACTCCCTGCCTTTTCTGGCTCAGATCTGAAACATTTGAAACTTGTGAGTTAAACTTTTGAGCAACAACTGAATGCATCTTCTTTGGGTTACCAGTAGTGATCGGTTTCTGTGAATGCTGAGATTTCTTCTTACCTTTTGCATTCTTAGCTTTCACAGAAGCTGATTTATCAACTTTCGTTGATGATTTACCTTTTTCAGACATACCGGTTGATCCAAAGGAATTTACAATAAAAGACGAATGGTTAGAAAGTTTGGCAATAAAATCAAATTGATCGATACACTCATCTAAAACACCATCAGAGTTTAGAAAATCTAACCCTTCATCTAATAGACCAAACATATCTTTATTTTTTGAAGCCTTTGATGATTTAGAAAGAACAGTACTCTTAAGCACAGTTGAAAAAACTTTTTGTTCAATATCAATCAAAAGTCTTTAATCTGTTAAAGAGGTCTCAAGTTCAGAAATTTTACTTTCCAACACGAGAGGAGGGACGTAAATTTTACCTTTAATAGGCTTCGCCTTCATTTCTTTTACAGAATAACTCTGAAAGAAGTCATTTGAAAGAGATTTCTTTTGATATTTTGGATCATCATTATAACTATTATTCAGCATCGCATAATAAAAAGGAAGGTGAACTTTAGATGATTTCTTTCGTTTTTCAGTTTCCTTGGCTTCATCCTCTTTAGACAGTCTAGTACAGAAAACTTTAAGTTCAGGGAATCGGTGAGAAAGTTTCATATAAGTAATCTCATAAAGTCCTGACACTTCAGATATACCGTTTTTAAGGTAGTATGGATTCTCATATCCGAGTCCCCATTTATCTATTTCCTCTTTGGGTTTGTTTAGATGAATGGTTTGTTCAGTTTGACTCAATGTGTATAACTTCTCTTCCAAAGCTTTTAATTTTGCAAGTAAAGATTCGTTTTCTTTGGAAGTTGAAGAATGCAATTTCGTAAGCTCTTTGAAATCAAACTCACTTTTTCTCAATTTAGAATTTGTTTCAGTTATTTCTTTGAGAATTATTGTCTTTTCTTTAGCGCAGTTATCAAAGTTTTTATGCATTGTCTCAATCAATACATTCTTCTCAGCAATATCCTTGCTAAGTTTCTGTATTGATTGGTTTTTGTCATTGATAACACCTTTTTCACGCTTAAACTTTGACTCTAACTCTTCGAGTTTAGTCAACATGGCATGCATTTGATTTAAGAAATCGGAATGAGTTAAATCACATACCTCATTTTTCTCATCATCAGAATCAGCTTCAGCTTCTGATTCCTGCTTGCCCATTAAGCACATGTGAGCTGTTTCATCCTTCTCTTCATTCTCATCTTCTGATTGATCAAGCCAGTACTCATCTTCTACCATCAATGCCTTTCCAGCCTCCTGTTTCTTGGCTAGAAGCATTTTCTTCTTGTAGTAGTCTGAGTTTCTGACTTTGGGTCTTCGGCAGTCTCTGGAAAAGTGACCTATTTTGCCACAGTTGTAGCACGTTGGAGGTTCTGACTGACTGTATCCTTCAGCTTGATACTTTATCTCTTCCGGCTTCCTTTCCTCTATTCTCTTTCCTTCAAACCTCTTTCCTTCAACCCTCACCTTGTGAACATAGTTGCTCGGACTAGAAGAATACCTCTGACTGTTTAAACTTGGCTTCTTATAGAACTTCTTCTGAAAAGCCTTTGTCAGCATAAGCATAGCCTGCTTTAGTTGTTCACAGTCGTCTGAGTCAGAGTTCGCTTCATTTTCAATCTCTTCTGGTTCAGACATAAGCATCTTCTTTTTCTTCTTTTTCACAACAAGAGCAACTGAGTCAGCAACTGTCTTCTCACCCTGTCTCTTTTCATCCAAGATTTCATCCACCTCTTCTTCATTTTGTTTGAGGGTTTCATACACCTCATGAAGTGGAATTTCGTTTAGATCCTTGATTTGCTACATTTGTCTGGCAAACCTCTTCCATTCAGGCTGGAGAATGCTTAGGAATTTGACATTCAGCTCTATTTGCGATTTATTGACCTTGTTCTTGCTTAGTTCATTCAGCAAGGTTACAAACCTGTCATATGTTATTTCTAGAGACTCTCCAACTCTGCCTTTGAATTCTTCATAGTTTTTTAGGCAGTTGGATATCTTGAGCTGGTTCCCAACCTTTGAACCTAGCATCATCTTCTCTAGCTGATCCCACATCTGTTTGCCTGAGGCCTTATAGCTGTCTATCTTCACGTATATTTCATTTGGAATGCCTTGAAGAATATAAGACTTTGCTAGCCTATCACCTTTTGCTCTTTTAAGGTTATCACCTTCTAGATCTTCATACTTAAGTTCAAACTCTGTTGCCACTGTTCCCTCCATACGAGTCTCATGAACTGGTGCCATAACTCCCTCTTCTATTGATTTCCTGATGAATACTCCCAAATCATGTCTTTCAATGAAGTCCATGAATCGATCTTTCCACTGTTCATACTCTCCCCTGAAGAGTACTGGTGGCTTTGAGTCAGTTCCGATTGCTAGAGCTTCTCTTGAAGTCATTCAGATTGAAAAGACCAAGTCTGGTACTGGAGTAAAAGGCAAACTTTGCGCTAATAGTGGGTGAAGCAAAAGTCAGGTTTGCGCTAGACAAAGGTGGCGCAAAAGTAAGTTTGTGTTACTAGAGGTTGGTGCAAAAGTGACTTGTGATCTGAGGATTTGTGCGAAAATATTTGCGCGAAAATATTTGCGCGAGACAAAGGTGGCGCGTTTATGACTTTACGCGAGTAGCTGGTCGCGCGAAATTGAGTTTTGCGCGATGTGTTGATGGCGTGAACTGGAGGTTTGCGCTAGTCATTGATGGCGCAAAAATGACTTGGTGCGAACTGAAGGATTTTCGCGAGAAATGGTTAGCGTGAACTTTGCTGATCTGAGATTTGCGCGAATCGAAGGAAGCTGGAAGAGAGAAAGTATCAAGCTGAAGGATCCAGTCAGTCAGAACCTCCAACGTGCTACAACTGTGGCAAAATAGGTCACTTTGCCAGAGACTGCCGAAGACCCAAAGTCAGAAACTCAGACTACTACAAGAAGAAAATGCTTCTAGCCAAGCAACAGGAGGTTGGAAAGGCATTGATGGCAGAAGATGAGAATGAAGAGAAGGATGAAACAGCTCACATGTGCTTAATGGGCAAGCATGAATCAGAAGCTGAAGCTGATTCTGATGATGAGGAAAATGAGGTATGTGATTTAACTCATTCCGATTTCTTAAATCAAATGCATGCCATGTTGACTAAACTCGAAGAGTTAGAGTCAAAGCTTAAGCGTGAAAAAGGTGTTATCAATGATAAAAACCAATCAATACAAAAACTTAGCAAGGATATTGCTGAGAAAAATGTATTGATTGAGATAATGCATAAAAAGTTTGATAATTGCGCTAAAGAAAAGACAACAATTCTCAAAGAAATAACTGAAACAAATTCTAAATTGAGAAAAAGTGAGTTTGATTTCAGAGAGCTTACGAAAATGTATTCTTCGTGTTCCAAAGAGAATGAATCTTTACTTGCAAAATTAAAAGCTTTGGAAGAGAAGTTATACAAAATGGGTCAAACTGAACAAACCATTCATCTGAACAAACCCAAAGAGGAAATAGAGAGTTGGGGACTCGGATACGAGAATCCTCATTACCTTAAAAATGCTAAATCTGAAGTGGCTACACTTTATGATTTTACTTTTATGAAACTAACTCGTCGAACCCCTGAGCTTAAAGTTTTCTAGACTGGACTGTCAAAAGAGGATGAAGCTAAGGAAACAGAAAAACGAAAGAACACATCTAATGTTCAACTTCCATTTCGTTATGCGAAGTTGAATAATAGTTATAATGATGATCCAATATATCAAAAGAAATCACTTTCAAATGACTTCTTTCAGAGTTATTCTGTCAAAGAAATGGAGGCGAAGCCTATTAAAGGTAAACTATATGCCCCTCCTCTCATGTTGGAAAGTAAAATTTCTGAACTTGAGACTTCTTTAACAGATGAAATACTTTTGATTGATATTGAACAAAAAGTTTTTTCAACTGTGCTTAAAAGTTCTGTTCTTTCTAAATCTTCAAAGGATTCAAAATCTGATGATCTGTTTGGTTTAGCTAATGGAGGGTTTGATTTTCTAAACTCCGATGGTGTTTTAGATGATTGTTTTGATCAATTTGATTTTCATGCCAAACTTCCTAACCATTCGTCTTTTATTGTAAATTCCTTTGGATCAACCGGTATGTCTGAAAAAGGTAAATCATCAACGAAAGTTGATAAATCAGCTTCTGTGAAAGCTAAGAATGCAAAAGGTAAGAAGAAATCTCAGCATTCACAGAAACCGATCACTACTGGTAACCCAAAGAAGATGCATTCAGTTGTTGCTCAAAAGTTTAACTCAAAAGTTTCAAATGTTTCAGATCTGAGCCAGAAAAGGCAGGGAGTTAAGTCTGAATGGAAATCAAAACAGAAGATAGACGAGAATTCCAAAACTTTTTCAAGTGTTAATTGTAATAAGACTATGCCTAGTAAAGATGTTTTGAATGCGAATGCATGCCATGTTGACTAAACTCGAAGACTTAGAGTCAAAGTTTAAGCGTGAAAAAGGTGTTATCAATGACAAAAACCAATCAATACAGAAACTTAGCAAGGATATTGCTGAGAAGAATGTATTGATTGAGACAATGCATAAAAACTTTGATAACTGCGCTAAAGAAAAGACAATAATTCTCAAAGAAATAACTGAAACAAATTCTAAATTGAGAAAAAGTGAGTTTGATTTCAAAGAGCTTACGAAATTGCATTCTTCAACTTCCAAAGAAAACGAATCTTTACTTGCAAAATTAAAAGCTTTGGAAGAGAAGTTATACACATTGAGTCAAACTGAACAAACCATTCATCTAAACAAACCCAAAGAGGAAATAGATAAATGGGGACTCGGATATGAGAATCCATACTACCTTAAAAACGGTATATCTGAAGTGCCAACACTTTATGATATTACTTATATGAAACTTTCTCACCGATTCCCTGAACTTAAAGTTTTCTGTACTGGACTGTCTAAAGAGGATGAAGCCAAGGAAACTGAAAAACGAAAGAAATCATCTAAAGTTCACCTTCCTTTTTATTATGCGATGTTGAATAATAGTTATAATGATGATCCAAAATATCAAAAGAAATCTCTTTCAAATGACTTCTTTCAGAGTTATTCTGTAAAAGAAATGAAGGCGAAGCCTATTAAAGGTAAAATTTACGCCCCTCCTCTCGTGTTGGAAAGTAAAATTTCTGAACTTGAGACCTCTTTAACAGATGAAAGACTTTTGATTGATATTGAACAAAAAGTTTTTTCAACTGTGCTTAAGAGTACTGTTCTTTCTAAATCATCAAAGGCTTCAAAAAATAAAGATATGTTTGGTCTATTAGATGAAGGGTTAGATTTTCTAAACTCTGATGGTGTTTTTGATGAGTGTATCGATCAATTTGATTTTATTGCCAAACTTTCTAACCATTCGTCTTTTATTGTAAATTCCTTTGGATCAACCGGTATGTCTGAAAAAGGTAAATCATCAACGAAAGTTGATAAATCAGCTTCTGTGAAAGCTAAGAATGCAAAAGGTAAGAAGAAATCTCAGCATTCACAGAAACCGATCACTACTGGTAACCCAAAGAAGATGCATTCAGTTGTTGCTCAAAAGTTTAACTCACAAGTTTCAAATGTTTCAGATCTGAGCCAGAAAAGGCAGGGAGTTAAGTCTGAATGGAAATCAAAACAGAAGATAGACGAGAATTCCAAAACTTTTTCAAGTGTTAATTGTAATAAGACTATGCCTAGTAAAGATGTTTTGAATGCGAATGTTGCTACTATTTTGAAACCAACACTTGTCGTTTATCGCAAGAAATATTCTATGAAGCAATTATTCGAGTTATCTTTATCTGCTAGAAAGTTTTCTAATTATGATAGACATGCTTATGCTTCTCGTAAAGATTCTGATGTTTGGTTTGGAACTTATCATGTGCATTCTTATCATTCTAATGCTTCCAATGAATTTCAAATGAAAATCGGACCCAAATTTCAATGGGTACCAAAATCTTGTGCTAACACAGTTGGACCCAAATTCCAATGGGTACCTGTTGGTCCCGAAGGTGCTTAACAAGTTTGTAGAAGGGGGGGGGTTGAATACAAACACAGAAATTAAAGTTTAATAAATTGTTTATTGATAAATCAAAATACAATTTACAAGTTTGTTGCGGAATAAGATTAAGACAGACTCAATCTAAACAAACTTAAGAAACACTAAGATGGTTGCACAAGAAATTCAGAGAATGGGGGATTTTTAGAGAGATAGAAAACAAGGGTTTCTATTTTGGAGTTCAAAGGATTGAGCACACCTTCAGATGAAGGAGTGAGCTTCCTATTTATACCCTATGCATTAAATGCATGGCAGGATACTTTACACGTGGCATTCATAGATTGGCTTTGGTAGTCTCACTTTTGGAGACATGCTTTTGGCCACTTTATGAACAGTGTAGTTGACAGAGTTGGTGTACGATTTGTGGCAGAGACTTGTCCGTTCTGACACATCGTACTGGTTGTGCAAGGTAAGACAAAAGAAAACTTGAGGCATAAGCTTTGTGATCGTTGATCGCTGAGTATCTCTTCTTCCAGAGATAAGGTTCAGCGATAGCTGAAGCTTTTCCTCAGGCTTCTTCGCGTAAGTAGATTTGTCTGGTCTTCGCTGATATCCGCATCAGGTCACTAGTAGACTTATCTATTGTTCAGTGGCTTCGTCTTCGATTCAGCTATGAACTATGTTGACGCGAGACTTGTCTTCAGGGATTACGTTAACTGTGTTACATAGGAAACGATCAGTGATGACTGAACAGACTCAGTTTGATCGCTGAAAGTGAAACACTAATACATATTAAATGTTTACAGAAATGTCATCAGCGATAACTGAACAGACTCAGTCTGATCGCTGATGATGAAACACTAATACATATAATAACGTAATTTTCACTAAGTATAAAAGAGGGTCGTTATCAAATCACTGAGAGAGTTTGGATCAACAATCTCCCCCTATTTGATAATGACAAAGTAACAAAAGAAAATTACTTTTTAATTCAAAATATAGGAATAAAAAGGACTCATAGAATGCATGTCCCAATTACTATTTTGAGGGATCTTTTACAGTACTGATAGGGTTAAGTACATCACTGTAATTTTCATTTAATTCAGGGATAGAATTACAAGATATGAAAATCATAAGTACAAGTGACTAACTAACTACTGTAAGTATAACTAACAGATTGCAGATAAGAAAACTAATCTATCAGCTATAAGAAGATTTGGGAGGATTGATCATATACTCAGGTATTTCTTCTCCTTTCTGTCTTCGTTCCAAAGATTCTTGACTGATAATTTCTTTAATTTTTTCAGCAGCAGGGAAGAAGTCACACCATAAGCATAAGAGATCCTTGAGATGATTCAGAGGACAGATAGGAATCTCAGAGATTCTTTGAAATCTGAGTTCCTCATCATCATCTCTGAAGAATATTCCATAAGGCTTGTCGATTACTTGACCAGCTTGGAAGGGACCACCAGGAGGCAGAGATAAGTCCAGAACTGAAAGATCAGGAGGAGGACCAAACAGTGCATCTCTTGAAAATTTGATAGAAGTTTCATTCCTGATGATGGCGACATCTTCAGAGGAGGAGGACCCAATTTTTCTCTTGAGTTTCAAAGATTTGGGAGGAAGAGGAGATGGCAGCTTTAGTACAGAAACAACTCTATTTATGAGGGCTTCAAGGAGTCCTTCAACGTAGCCTCTGTATGTAGATTTGGATTTCTTCAGCGCATCCCAGAACTCTAACCATTCCGTAAATCCGAAGCTTTCAAGTTTTGATACGTACATTGCTTTTTGGGTTCCATCCTCTCTGGTAATCTCCATGGTCACTGAGAGTTGATCTTTCTTCTTGCGACCAGAGATAGTCACGGCTGATATTGGAAGAAGATCAGAACGATAATCCATCTTTTGTTTGCACCATTCGATAGACTTATCGTTGATCTCTTGTTCTTTGAAGCGTTCCTCTTCAATTTCTTTCAGTAGTGCTGCTTGAACTTCCACAGGTTTGCTTTTCAGCTTTTTGTCCTTAACTTGAGAGGATTGAATCTTTAAAGCGAGTTGGGCATCTCGTTTGCATTCAGCGATCAGCTTCTCAGCTTTGGCAGATTTTTCTCTTTCAGCGTCAGTGAGGAAGTCGAGCTCTGTGGATATTTGAAGAGGGATTTTCAGCCGTTGACTTTCTAGTTGAGCGATCATTTCAACTCTTTTCTTCACCACTTCCTCTGACCAATGAGATGGTCGAGAGGGCCTTCCTGGATGGATCAGGGAATCTTCTTCTTCTTCATCAATCTCAGTGATAGAGATTGGGATTATTTCTTCAGTGATAGTCGCTGGTATTATTTGTAGTTCAGAACCCTTAAGCAGGGGTGAGAACTGTCTGGTTAGAAAAAGAAGGAAAGAAGGGATAAGTGTATTTTTAGAACGAGAGAGATAAAGGCTAGAAAGACATAGGGGTTTGGAAAGAGTAGAAAAGTGGTACAATTGAAAGACATACCTGAGAAGGATGCTCCCCCTCAGATTGTGATCCAGTCCTCAAGCATTCTTCAGCGATCGGTTGCTTGTCTTTGCTTTGCGAAGGAACACTTGAAGATGTATCACCTCTCACCCCTGTTTTGACAACCTCTTGCGAAGTTGTCCCTGATACGACGTTCGGCTTAGAGAACCACATAGATTGGTCTTCATCGTCGTCGTCGTCATCGGAGGGCTGATCCTTTTCTTGATCATCAAGATCTAGATCATCTTCCTCTTCATCGTCTTCTTCCTCATCCTCTTCAAAGAGAATGGAGTGAATCGATGAGGATTCTTTTGCCTTCTCCCCCTCAGATTGAGAGGGAGGTTCCTTAGCTTCCCCAGCAGCAATAGAGGTTTCTTCAGTTTTCTCCCCCACTTTGTCATTATCAGCGGTAGGGGATTGTTCAGCTGCTGGAGTAGCTGTTGAAGCTTTTAGCACTTGAACGTCAGCCTCCAGACGCTTAACTCGGTCTTCAACCGCAGGTATGTCGCATGTGGCATCATGAATGAATTCCACAGCGATGTTGAGGTTGGTACGATCATCTTCAGTGAAGGAGGGAGGCAGCGCTGGAGCTGGTTCATTCACTTTCTGTAGAACTTGCTGAAGAAGGGACGTGCAGAGGTCAACCTTGGAAGAGAGACCCTGAACTTCAGCTGTAAGAGACTCAAATCGTCCTTGAAAGAGTCGAGAGGACTCTCTGAGTTGGACGACTTGTTCTTCAAGAGCTGAAAGTTGAGAGTTCTCAGCTTTAGATGAGCAAGTGGCGGTCAACTTCTTCAGCTCCTCACCAGCCTGATTGACGGCGTTGGTGGTTTCATTGATGGTGTTGGTGAGAGCATCCACCTTTTCTCCTAGACTGTTGACATGCGTGTCAACAGTCGCCAAGCTAGGACCTGAAAATAATGTTAGTTCAGATATGGGCTTATTTGGAGAGGGGGGTAGAGAAGTGTTTAGGAGTATAGGTGTACCTGACGTATCAAAC
Organism: Arctium minus; assembly: GCA_954870635.1. Lineage (NCBI taxonomy): Eukaryota > Viridiplantae > Streptophyta > Magnoliopsida > Asterales > Asteraceae > Arctium > Arctium minus. The sequence continues at coordinate 53,601,457 of OX941084.1, forward strand.
ATTTTGTAGAACTGCATAGATTCCTCAAAAGTTTGATGCTCAGGTCCTATAGGGAAAGAAGAGGTGGCAGGTTCAGAGACCAAATGAGGAGAGAAGGGAAGAGTTTTGGGGATAGAAGTAGGGATGGGGTTAATCTCAGGGAATGAGATAGTAGGGGGGGTTACTGATGATGTGACAGCGAGTGAGATCGCTGACACGGCAGTATGAGTGACTGCTGAAGTTGTGGAGGAAAGACCCACAAAAGCATCTAAGGTAGCTTGTTGAGAAGCTCCCTCAGGTATAGTACTAGAAGGTGTACTTTCCTTAGTCTTTTTGGCCTTTTTGAAAGGACCAATTGGACTAGCTGATGGTCTTTTAGAAGTAGTGGTAGCGACAGGGATAGCAGACGAAGGAACCGTCTGCGTGGTCGCTGAAGATGAAGAAGAATGGAGAGAGAGACGAGAGCGAAGGAGAGAGATACTTACCTCGTCGGCGAGTGGCTTGACCTCCAGTGATCGTTGACCAACCCTGGCAAAGGTGCCATCATCTTTGGTAGGATAGGTGTTGGGATAGAGGAACTTGATGTACGTACATATGAAACGTACGTACGAGATCTTGGGATCTCGTTCAGGCTTCTCTAATCTCGACCTCAGATCTTCAAAGATGGCTGTGGCGTAGTCAAAGTTTTGACCAGCGATAACGGAGTATGCCATCTGCAGTTGTGTTTTGCTGGCTTGATCCAGCGAACCACTCTTCCCACTCATGCACTGAATTATGTGCGAGAAGATAAAGTTCAGTTGTGATGGCATCTGAGCTTTAAGAATCTTGGTGAGCTTCTTGTTAGGAATAGACGATCTTGGTTTGTTTTCCCAACAATAGCCCATTGCGTCCAGGAAGAATATCAGCTCATCATCAGTGGGGAGTGCGTCGAATCCACTCTTTGGTTTGTCAGGGAATCTTAAAGATTTCCTGAGGCTAAGAGCGGTCATGCTCCCTGGCCCTAATTCCGTGCTGAACGAGATAGCAGGGACTCGTTCGCCTTTCCTGTTTGTAAGTTCAGTTGCATCAGCAGTGAACCAGAACTGCTGAAGTAGAGTCTTGGAGGGCTTAGGATCCACAGTGATCGCGTAAGCTATGCAGGACTGCTTGAGGAAATTAGCAGCTTCCACCAGATGTGGGTATTTGTCAGCTTTGAAGTCGAGTCTGGCCAAATGATTACATTTAGTAATCTCAACTTCAGTGAGAGCGAATCGTACATGCTTGGAAGCAACGATTGAAGACTGTGTCATTTCTGTTATGGAAAGAGGCATAATAGAAGAAATGATTTAGATTAAAAATAATATGATTACCAGTTTCCATAGAAGAAGGGAAACTGGAAAATTATCAAGTTATTTTTAAGAGAAAAAAAATAGTGTTCTGGGTAGAAAGAATGAAGAACACTTTAAAACCAAAAGGTTTTTATTTAAAAACATAAAATCAGAAGGAATGATCTTTAGTTTTAAAAAAACGTTTTATAAAATCCATAGAAAGCGAGTAGGATTTTAAAAGAATAAAAAGCATATGAACAAAGCATATAAACATGAAATAAACCTGTGTATCTTGAAGAAAAAGAGTTGCAGATTCAATATTCTGGGTTTACTTGCTTGAGTGTTCTTGAGAGAATGTTTCTTGCTTTGAAAGTTTTGAAAGCGTAAACCGTATAAAGGAGAGAAGAATTCCTTTTATACGAAGAGAGAGAAGAGAGATAAGAGAGAGAATGAAGCGGGAAAAGAAATCATCATGACATTGACACGTTCCACGAAGTTGATTGGATAGGAGGGCAACGGACGAACGTGTCAGAAAAGGCATGTCGTGGATTGTCGGTTCAAATGACGTCATAGAGGAGAGAGACTGTTCATTTGTCCGTTCAAATGATCACTGAAGAAAAGTCAGTGATAGATTTTCCTTTTTAAAAGTATCCCTGATTGTAAAGATAGGGATTGATTTTCCTTTTAAAAGATCACTGATTGGAAATATCAGTGATTAATGTATTTTTCAAAAAAAAGCTTTTAATCATTTGAAGAAAGTTCAGTGATTAAAGTTTATATTTTGAAGAAAAACATCTTTGAGAGAGAGAACATACCTGAGAGTCAGAATGTTTATCAGAGAGAATGATGAGGGGAACTTTTGATTACTGACACAATACATGAACACTGAAGAATTATTCTTCGAGGTTCAGCATTCCAAGCTCACTGATGAGAAAGTTGAACCTTGTCTCATCAAGAGGTTTGGTGAAAATATCAGCAAGCTGAAAGTCAGTAGGGATAAAGTGAAGTTCAATATCACCATTCATCACATGATCTCTGATAAAATGATATCTGATCTCTATGTGTTTTGTCTTTGAATGTAGCACTGGATTATTTGCTATAGCGATAGCACTAGTGCTGTCGCAATAGATAGGAATCTTTGACAGCTGAAGGTCATAATCTAATAGTTGATTTCTCATCCATAGGATTTGTGAACAACAGCTTCCAGCGGCTACGTATTCAGCTTCAGCTGTTGAAGTGGACACAGAATTTTGCTTCTTGCTTGTCCAGCTTACTAGCTTTCCTCCCAAGAGTTGACATCCACCAGTGGTACTTTTTCTGTCAAGTTTACAGCCTGCAAAATCACTATCAGAATAACCAGTTAGATCGAACCCTGAGTCTTTGGGATACCAAAGACCGAGGTTAGGAGTTCCTTTCAGATATCTGAAAATTCGCTTTACAGCGATCAGATGGGATTCCTTGGGTTCAGATTGATAGCGTGCACATAAACAAGTAGAGTACATGATGTCAGGTCGGCTTGCTGTAAGATACAACAATGAGCCTATCATTCCTCTATAGGCAGTGACATTAACAGGTTTTCCAGATGGATCCTTGTTAAGTGTCAGTGGTGGTGCCATAGGAGTTTTCATCGCTGAAGTTTGTGTTAAATCAAACTTCTTCAACATGTCTTTAACATACTTACCTTGGCAGATAAAAGTACCTTTGTCAGATTGTTTAATCTGAAGACCAAGAAAATATGTCAGCTCACCCATCATACTCATTTTATATTCTTTCTTCATTCTTTCAGCGAAGCGAGTACATAGAGATGGGTTAGTAGAACCAAATATTATGTCATCGACATATATTTGTACAAGAATTATATGACCTTTTATCTTCCTGAAAAATAACGTATTATCAATCTTGCCACGTTCAAAATTTTCAGAGATAAGAAAAGATGAGAGAGTGTCATACCAAGCACGAGGGGCTTGTTTTAAACCATAGAGAGCCTTATCCAATTTATAAACATAATTTGGATGCTTAGGGTCATAGAACCCTGGTGGTTGTTCTACATAAACTTCTTCATTCAGTTTTCCATTCAGAAAAGCTGATTTTACGTCCATTTGATAAACGATGAAGTCTTTATAGACTGCATAAGCTAAGAATAGTCGAATTGCTTCGAGCCTGGCCACAGGGGCAAAGGTTTCATCATAGTCTATGCCTTCCTCTTGTCTGTATCCCTGAGCAACAAGTCGAGCCTTGTTGCGGGTTACAGTTCCATGTTCATCTAACTTGTTTCTAAACACCCATTTGGTGCCTATTACAGTTTTATCAGATGGTCTAGGAACGAGATTCCAAACTTTGTTTCGAGAGAATTCAGTCAGCTCTTCTTGCATAGCGCTGACCCAGTTTGGATCTCTGAGGGCATCATCAGTCTTCTTTGGTTCAATTAAGGAGAGAAAGTTTACAAAGAGACAGATATTACCTGAGCTTCGTCGTGTCTGAATACCTGCATCTGGATTACCAAGAATTTGATCTATGGGGTGATCTCTGGTCCATCGCTGAGCAGGAGCAAGATTGCTTATTTCAGCGATAGGATCAACAATAGAAGCAGTCACTGATGAAGATGCTTGAGGTTCATCAGCTAGTAATTGTTGAACATTAGATACACCAATGCTTTCAGAAGGGTTTTCAGACGTAGATGGATTTGATGGTAGAAGTGTGTTTAGAGGTTCAGCTGAAATCCATGAGTTGGATTCAGCGGTGGGAGGTATGATACTTGGTTCTTCATCAGCAGCTGGAGTTTCAGTGTGCTGTTGGTTTGAGAAGAAAGGTTCAGTTCCTTTATAGTGAGAGATCATCCAAGTATTCAGTTCTTCATTGTCAGCGATTGGTTTAGAGTTCGCTGAGCGCGTTTCATCAAACGTGACATGAATGGTTTCTTCTACGGTTTGTCTTCTTTTGTTGAAAACTCTGTAGGCTTTTGAGATGGAGGAATATCCTAAAAATATTCCATCATCGGCTTTTGGGTCGAACTTTCCAAGTTGATCTTTGTTGTTTAAGATAAAGCACTGACAACCAAAGATATGAAGAAAACTGATAGAAGGCTTCCTTCCAAGAAAGAGTTCATAAGCTGTCTTCCCAAATCGCTTTATTATCAGCGATCTGTTTTGAGTAAAACATGCAGTGTTTACAGCTTCTGCCCAAAATTGAGTAGGGAGGTGAGAATCGCTGAGCATTGATCTAGCAGCTTCTATGATCGTTCTGTTTCTTCTTTCAGCGACTCCATTTTGCTGAGGTGTTCTTACTGAAGAGAAGTTGTGAGAGATTCCCTTGTTCTCAAAGAAATTGTTCAGGGAACTATTTTTGAATTCAGTTCCATGATCACTCCTTATTGATCGAACAGTAAGATTATTCAGCACTTCCATCTTTTTGACAAAAGATATTAGTTCTTCTGGAGTATCATTCTTGCAGCGAAGAAAGATAACCCAGGTGTAGCGAGAATATTCATCTACAATGACAAGCGTATATTTCTTTCCAGCTATTGATTGGATATTGACAGGGCCAAATAGATCCATATGCAAGAGCTGAAGAGGACTTGTTACTGAGGAAACTTGTTTCGACTTGAAACTAGCTCTTGTTTGTTTTCCTTTTTCACATGCTGAGCAGAGAGATTCTTTAGCATATGAGTGCTGAGGAAGACCAGAAACCAGTTCCTTAGATGAGAGAGAATTCAGGGTTTTGAAGTTTAGATGAGAGAGCCTTTTATGCCATAGCCAGTTGACATCAGAAGAGGCCTTAGAGAGAAAACATAAGTTATCAGTGATAGTAGAGTCCATATCTATTACATAGACATTTTCTCTTCTATAACCACTGAGAGCAAGTTTTCCTTTTTCATCTACCACTGAACATGCTTTCTTAGAAAAGCGAACTTCGTAGTCTTTGTCACATAGCTGACTGATGCTTAGAAGATTGTGCTTCAGTCCATCTACATAAGCGACTCTTTGAAAGGTAGTTGTCCCATTGCTGAGGACACCAAACCCTCGGGTAAATCCTTTTCCATTTCCACCAAAGGTCACAGAGGGACCTTTCTCTTCCTTGTATTCAGTGAGCAGGTCTCTTTGTCCAGTCATATGACGAGAACATCCGCTATCGAGATACCAGATGCCCTTTGATCCCTGCATACATAAGGAAGATTAAGCTTTGTTTGGTACCCACTTTTCAATGGGTCCTTCAGAGTTAGTGGATAAGGAAGATTCAGCTTCAGTGGTAATCTTCACTTTGGTTAATTTCTTAACCTTAGTGGTATTTTTCTTCACTTTGGCTGTTTTATCAGCTTCGGTGGTATTTGGACACTTGCTCGCAATATGGTCAGTGAATCCACAGTGATAACATTTTCTATATCTGATGGTGGATTTATAACCAAAAGGTTTTGAAAACTTAAGATGAGCAGGTCCAGCTCCAAGAATACCTTTAGCACGAGATCTGGGAGGAATTTTTATTTCTTCAGATTTCACGGGCTTTAGATCAACCTTCAGCTTTGGAGGACAGATATCAAAGATTTCTGTCACTGAGCTAAAAGGTTTATCCACTGAAGGTTTGGAAGGAACTTTCAGTTTGGTTTTCTTGGAAGCCTTCTGAGGAGGGAGAATAGACTTTCCTTTATCTGCAGGCTTAGATCTTGCAGATATCTCCTCAGGGATGGAATTAGAAGAAGAACAGGGATAGAATTGATTATAAGAAGTGTCAAAGAAAGATGTGACAAAAGTTCCAAACTTAAGCGAGGAACTTTCTTCTTTAGGATCATCCTGTGGTGTCCAAAAACCAAGACCAGTTTTATCACTTTCAGGAGTTTGAGCATTTATTATCTCAGAGATCTTTGTTGATGATTTGCACCATTTTTCAACATGAGCCTTTTCTGCTTTTAGAGCAGCGATGGCTTGTTCGCGTTCAATGCTGATGATTTCATTTATAATGACTTGATCTTTTAGCTTTTCTTCTAAAAGATTTAGTTCACTGATCTTTTCATGACATTTCTCTAGCTCTTGTGTTAAATAAACATTTTTATTTTCAGCTTGAGTTTTGTCGTTTAGAGCATTATAAAGGTCAATCGTCAGCACATCAACAGCGCGACTTCTCTCAGCTTCAGGCAGAGAGGGATTTGTAGAGATGGATACCTGAGATGATATGTAGCTCATAGAAGGTTCAGATGGTTCTTCTACTTCTTCTTTAATCTCAGCCATGAGGCAAAGATTAGCGACTTCTTCTTCATCAGAAGATGATTCTTCTGATTCAGCCCAGTCATGTTCTTCAGCGATGAGACCTTTACCTTTTTGCTGAAAGCTTTTCAGCTTTTGATATTTGTTTTTCAGCTTATGGTATTTGTCATCACTGGATCTTCTTGAGGTAGAAGGTTTGAAGACCTTTTTAGACCTGCACTCACTAGCAAAATGTCCAATTTTTTCGCAGTTATAGCAAGTGGCTGTAGCCTTATCAACCGGAGTTGATTTTGGCTTTTCAGTAAGAGAGAGAGGTTTACTTCTTCGGAAGTTACTCTTTCTTGCAAATCTCTTAAAAGAGTTTGTCAAGAGTGCTAAGGACTCATTAAACTCTGAAAGATCAGGGTCTGATAAATCCTCAGATTCAGAATCTAACTCAGTGATGGTTAGAGTAGATCGCTGGGATGGAATTATCTCTGATGAGACTAAAGCAACAGCAGTGCTTTTGGAGTCTTTAGAATCTTTTACAAGATTCTTCTTCAGGAGATTAGATTGCTCATAGTTGAGCAATATTCCATACAGAGTGCTTAGAGAGAGAGTATGTAAGTCCTTTGTCAGCTTAAGACATATTGAATAACTGTCCCAGCTTTCAGGAAGACTTTCCAAGAATTTTGTTAGGACCTCAGAATTAGAATAGGTCCTTCCAACAGTTCTTAGGTCAATGATCAGGCAGTTAAACCGCTGATGAATGTCAGAAAGAGATTCATTCTTACCAGCGATAAAACTTTCATACTGTCTTACCAAGTTAATCTTTCGGGTCTCTTGGATTTCAGTGGTGCCCTCATATTGAACACATATGGTTTCCCACATTTCTTTAGAAGTTTTTAGATGCATGATGGAATGGAAAACTTCATCAGGCAGAGCCATTGATATAATGGTCTTTGCTCTTGCATCTATGCCTACCTTCTTTTTATCTTCATCACTCCACTGTCTTATTTCCTTAACGACATATCGTTCAGGGACAGCTTCAGTGGTGGCAGTAGCAGGAACAGCAGCTATAATTCTAACAGGTTCATAGGGTCCGTTTTCTATATATTCAGGTATAGTAGGATCCGCACCTTCAAGAAATAGCATCATTCGATTTTTCCATAGAGAAAAGTTATCTCTGCTAAATCGAGGAGGTTTAGAAAGTGAACCATTATCATAGTAATTTGTGTTTGTGTTTAGTGCCATTTTAGAATAGCAAGGAAGAGTATACAGCAAGATCTTGTTTATTAGATTAAACAAACCGCTCTGATACCACTTGTTGGTCCCGAAGGTGCTTAACAAGTTTGTAGAAGGGGGGGGGGGGTTGAATACAAACACAGAAATTAAAGTTTAATAAATTGTTTATTGATAAATCAAAATACAATTTACAAGTTTGTTGCGGAATAAGATTAAGACAGACTCAATCTAAACAAACTTAAGAAACACTAAGATGGTTGCACAAGAAATTCAGAGAATGGGGGATTTTTAGAGAGATAGAAAACAAGGGTTTCTATTTTGGAGTTCAAAGGATTGAGCACACCTTCAGATGAAGGAGTGAGCTTCCTATTTATACCCTATGCATTAAATGCATGGCAGGATACTTTACACGTGGCATTCATAGATTGGCTTTGGTAGTCTCACTTTTGGAGACATGCTTTTGGCCACTTTATGAACAGTGTAGTTGACAGAGTTGGTGTACGATTTGTGGCAGAGACTTGTCCGTTCTGACACATCGTACTGGTTGTGCAAGGTAAGACAAAAGAAAACTTGAGGCATAAGCTTTGTGATCGTTGATCGCTGAGTATCTCTTCTTCCAGAGATAAGGTTCAGCGATAGCTGAAGCTTTTCCTCAGGCTTCTTCGCGTAAGTAGATTTGTCTGGTCTTCGCTGATATCCGCATCAGGTCACTAGTAGACTTATCTATTGTTCAGTGGCTTCGTCTTCGATTCAGCTATGAACTATGTTGACGCGAGACTTGTCTTCAGGGATTACGTTAACTGTGTTACATAGGAAACGATCAGTGATGACTGAACAGACTCAGTTTGATCGCTGAAAGTGAAACACTAATACATATTAAATGTTTACAGAAATGTCATCAGCGATAACTGAACAGACTCAGTCTGATCGCTGATGATGAAACACTAATACATATAATAACGTAATTTTCACTAAGTATAAAAGAGGGTCGTTATCAAATCACTGAGAGAGTTTGGATCAACAGTACCAAAAGCTAAATTTGTGTTGCAGGAACTCAAAGTTTAAGAGGGAGCATAGAAAATAGGATTTTGAACAAATCAGTTCAAAACCCGGACTTAAATGTCAAGATGGAGGCTTCTAAGAAATTCAGCTTAGAACCCGTACTTCAAACGAAGTATGACTTCTAGACAAAACAGTCTAGGACTCGTACCTCAAAGAACAATGGCTCTTGAATAAATCAGTTCAAGACCCGCACTTCAATGCTCAAAAGTCTTTACTTTAAATTTTGTTTTATGAATATCTAAATCTCTTGTTTCGTAATTTCTCTTGTGCAGATCCGTCATATGTGGTACTTGGATAGTGGATGTTCCAAGCATATGACTGGACAGAAAGGGATGTTGACCAACTTCACAGAGAAGTACTGCGGAACAGTTAGATTCGGCAACGATCAATTTTCACCAATACTAGGATATGGTGATATGGTACATGACAAAGTCACGAGCAAGAAAGTAAGCTATTTTGAAGGCTTAGGACACAACCTGTTCAGTATAGGCCAGTTCTGTGACAAAGGCTTAGAGGTCAATTTCAAAGCTAAGAGGTGTTCTGGTCGCACTGAAGAAGGCGAGGAAGTATTGGTCGGCACTCGAAAGTCCGACCTCTACACAATCAATTTGTCAAACGTCCATACTGACAAACAGGTTTGTCTACTATCTAAAGCCTCGATGCAACTAAGCTAGCTAAGGCATCGACGGCTCTCTCACCTCAACTTTAGGTACATCAACAAGCTGGTCAGTGGGAAGTTAGTGAAAGGACTTCCAGAGCTCAAGTATGAAAAAGAACACTTTTGTGCAGCGTCTGAAAAAGGAAAGATGAAGAGAGCTTCACATAAACCAAAGCCTGAACCAAGTACAAGCGCTCCGTTAGAGTTGTTGCATATGGACTTATGCGGTCCGATGCGAACGCAAAGTCTAGGCGGAAAGAAGTACATACTAGTTATCGTGGACGATTACTCGCGATACACTTGGGTAAAATTTCTACGTTCAAAATATGAGACACCAGATGTTCTCATTACATTCCTGAAGATGACCCAGGTAAATCTGCAGAAACCAATCAAGCTTCTAAGAACTGACAACGACACAGAGTTCAACAACAAAAAGGTTGAAGAATATCTCGAATCTGTCGAGATTTCACATCAATACTCTGCTGCTCGTACGCCTCAACAGAATGGAGTGGTCGAAAGAAGAAATCGTACGATAGTCAAGGCTGCTCGTACTATGCTAAGTCAATCTGACTTACCTCTATTTCTGTGGGCTGAAGCTATATCGACTGCGTGCTACACTCAGAATCGCTTCATGATACACCGCAGATTCAAAAAGACTCCTTATGCGTTAATCAACAACCGAACACCGACAATCAAATATTTCCATATATTTGGGTGTAAGTGTTTTGTTCTAAACGATAGCGAGAGTCTGAATAAGTTCAGTGCCAAGGCGGACGAAGGCATCTTCATTGGTTATTCATCTACATCAATTGCATACCATGTCTACTTGAAGAAGTCAAAGACAGTTATTGAAAGCGTCAACATTACGTTTGATGAAGAAATGGCTTCTGAACAACACAGTTCAGAACCCGTGATAACCGGAGTACTAGCTTCTGGGAAAATCAGTCCAGAACCTGCGTCTTAAGCGAACAAATCAGAAGAAGCATCAACGTCTACTAATCATTTATCTGATTTAGGTTTATTATTTGAACTGTTTTATGATGAATTTCTTGGATCTAATGTGAAGAAATCTGTTGTGGTTGACAGGATGGAAGACTCAACGACTACTCATCCAACCAGTTTAGATATCCCTATTGAATCTAACTCCTCGATTCAACAAGAAATTCCAGTTCAAATGCCAACTCCAACAGTTGAAGCTGTGATCAATAATGAAGAGACAGAAGTTACTGAACGAGTTATACCTGCTGAGACTTCTGCTCCTACTACTTCAACTGCAACCATTATTCCTCCTGAACAACCAGAACAAGGTACAAGTGGATACATAGATGATAATATTGATATATATTCATATAATCCACTACCTCATGAACATAAATGGACCAAAGAGCACCTGATAAGCCAGATCATTGGTGATCCAACCAAACCGGTGCAAACTAGGTCAGCGTCAATGAATATGTGTATGCATGAATCCTTTCTGAGCAAGATCGAGCCTACTCGCGTATCAGAGGCTCTTGCCGATTCAGACTGGGTAACTGCAATGCAAGAAGAGCTGAATCAGTTCGACGCACTTAAAGTCTGGAGATTCGTACCCAAACCTCAAGGTAAAACCATTATAGGTACGAAATGGATTTTCAAGATCAAGAAAGATGAAGATGGTACCGTTATCATAAACAAAGCAAGACTTGTAGCCAAAGGATACAGACAAGAGGAAGGAATAGACTACGACGAGACTTATGATCCTGTGGCGCGTTTAGAGGCAATTCGTATGTTTTTGGCCTATGCTGCTCACAAGAACTTCACTGTCTTTCAAATGCACGTGAAGACCGCCTTTCTGAATGGCATTCTAAAGGAAGAAGTCTACGTCTCGCAGCCAGAAAGCTTTGTCAATCAAGAGATACTGAATCATGTCTACATTCTCGACAAAAGCACTCTATGGACTGAAACAAGCTCCTCACGCCTGGTATGATGTCCTATCTCAATTTTTAGTCATGTCTGGTTTTACAAAAGGTACGGTAGATACCACTTTATTTATTAAAAAGGAGAAAGCCGATATGATTCTTATTCAAATCTATGTGGATGATATTATTTTTGGCTCTACAAATCCTAAGTACTATAAAAAAATTTCAAACCTTATGGTGTCAAAATTTCAGATGAATATGATGGGAGTGATGAATTTTTTTCTCGGATTACAAGTCAAACAATTTTCATCAGGGATTTTTATCAATCAATCAAAATACATTCTTGATATTCTTCGGAAGTTCAAAATGGAAAATTCTAAACCGATTGGTACCCCCAATGGCACCAGGTACTAAGATTGGCACCGATCCTTCTGGAAAGGCTGTTGATGTTAGGACTTACAGAGGAATGATAGGTTCTTTGATGTATCTTACTTCAAGTAGGCCAGATATAATGTTTTCAACATGCTTATGTGCTAGATATCAGGCTAATCCCAAAGAATCCCATGTGTCTGCAGTTAAGCGTATTTTTAGGTATCTGAAGGGAACTGCAGATCTTGGTATGTGGTATCCTAAAGATACTAGCTTTGAACTAACATCATATACAGATGCAGATCATGCTGGTTGTATGTTAGACAGGAAGAGCACATCAGGTCATATACAGTTCATCGGTGATAAACTCGTAAGTTGGGCATCGAAGAAGCAACTTTGTGTTTCAACTTCAACGGCCGAAGTAGAATATGTAGCTGCTGCTAGCTGTTGTTCTCAGGTCTTATGGATGAGAACACAACTGTGTGACTACGGTTTTCACTTCAACCATATCCCGATATACTGTGACTCGAAGAGCGCAATCGCAATAACAACTAATCTTGTTCAGCATACAAAGACCAAACACATCGATGTCAAGTATCACTTTATAAAAGATCATGTAGAAAAAGGAACAATTGAATTTTACATTGTAAAAACTGATTATCAGCTTGCAGATTTGTTTACCAAACCCTTAGACGAAAAGAGATTCAATTTTCTTGTCTCTAAGCTTGGTATGCTAAATCTTAAGACATAATCTGTGGTTACCTATTAAAGTTTCTTATTGTAATTTTTTCATCATTTTTCTTCATTTCCGCAAGATATCTGCACTTTAACAATCCGTTCATGATCAAAGGGGGAGTATGAGAAGAAATTGACAGTTCGTCAATATTATTTTGAGGAGAAAACTCACTAATTTATGCATTTACCTTTTTAATGTCAAATTTTTGTGATGCATGATTTTAGGGGGAGCTTTTCAAATCAAAGGAGTTAGGATATGACTTCTGATTATTTCAGATCAGAACTCGTACTTTAATTGTTTTTCTGCTTTTTTTCATTTTAATTTAAGTGAATAAATTTACTTTGACTATGACATAAGACTTTTGCAGTTTTTGAGAAATGCTTATAAGATCATATCTTTATGACTTTAAGCTTAGCTTTATGAGATGTAAGATCGCACGTAAAGGTATAATCATTTATCTTAATCTCATATATGGATGAAAGAAGGATAACTTTCATTCATTGAAAAACATTGTTATTAAATGTTCAAACCACTTCCCAAATCTCAAACTGATTTCATGAATTGGAAGTGTGACTTTAAATGTTTTCAAGATCTACATTGTGCTTTAACTGAAATAGTTAAACCAATATGAGCATCATATGCTTTCTAGGAAAACATAATTTCATTGTGCTAGGACTTAACACAACTACAATGGAATCACCTTAACCAGTGATTTCTACCAACGAAGTTAATCCATAGTGATTAAGTGTGAGAAATCAAAAGAAATGCATGTGGTTAGAGTGAGCTTAATGTTTAAAAGAAAGAGGGTGTGAGAACAGAGTTAAAAGAATATCACAACTCTGCACCAACTACTTTCTGAGTCGGGCAGCCACATTTCTAGTGTTTCACATTTCTTTGGTGAACATTATTGAAACAGGCAACTAGCCCATGCCAACTCTTGATTAACCTCACCAGCTACTCATTTTTTACTCAAATAGAAAGTGTTTCACTTTTTCACAGGGGAATCAGCACATTTGCTATTTGATTTTCATTTGGAAAATCTGGATATTGAAAAGAAGGAAGTCTGCCCCACCTTCGCACTTCAATCATGCACATTGAGTCTGTGTTTAACTTACTGTTGTCTCAATGGTTTACACAATTTTGAGCCAATAAGCAATCATCCGTGCTTAATTCTTTCTATCATAAGCATGAACACACAAGGAATTTGTTTCTTTGTCATAACGTTCATAGAAGTTACCTTTGTGGTGTTTCGATGATTGAACGGAAGCCCTGGGGGAGTGAACATCACAAAAGCTCCTTTCCAATGTGTATTCGTTACACACAGTGACTTCATGTTACTGACAGACATTTTAACTGATTCATTTATTGATTCAGGTGTTACACGACTATTTTGTCTGTATTTGGAAAGATCTGGATGAATATCTTTTGAATTGACGAATCAGAGGCTCCAAATGAAAGACATTTCTTACTCAGAGTTTTGATGAAATCGTTTCTCTATTCATCAAAAAGGGGGAGAACCTAAAGCTTGAAGAAATGTCCATTACATTATAAGATTGAAAAAGAGAAGAGCTAACCAAGAAATGCGAAAGATCAAAGTATTCTGAAGACATGCTGATTTTAGAGAAATTTTCTTTGAAGATACTTTGCTAAAGCATTCTGATCTAAAACCTGGAGATTATTACATATGGAAGACTAAGAAGGAGATTGCATCTTCTGAGCTGAAAAAAGAAGACTGAATTGCTAAAATCTTTTTAGTAATGATCTTGATCCAAAGGGGGAGATTGTTAGCGCACAGATCTATTGGATTCAAGATCATCCAATCTGAAGATCGCAATCTGAAGCTAAAGCCGGAAAGTCAACTCTTAATATAAGTCTAATGTCAGTTTGTAATAAATGTCAAAGTTGTTTTTAGTATTTTATTATTATCCTAAATATCTAGATATTATTATTTAGATTTTAGTTTAGTTTAATATTATTGTTTTGCAAGTTGTTTTGCAAGTTGTAGGAAGTGTGTCTAAGAAGCTAACAAGAGAGAAAATATCAGATGATAGAGATCACACACACAACACACACTCACGGTGAAAACAAGAGAGAAAAACGAGAGCTTCAAACCGAAATCATCAACCTTTGTAATCCTTGTTATTAATCAAACAGGTTGGTAATCTTATTTGTCGTTGATTTGATAAGAACTTGATATATTGTGGACCGACAGTGGGAGCTCCTTTTTTGCCCTATATCTCATTTAGTCTGTGAATGGAATACAAACATCTATATGAGTACCGTCAATGCACCCAATGTAGTCCTGTAAACAAAATTGATTGAATTACTATCTATAAACTTGAGGTAATTATAATTAATATATAAATAAGCATTTACCTTGAAGTAAGGCATGCATCTACTGCCATTTTCAATATGTGGTGGTATGCATTGAAATGTTGAATCTTTCGGTCTAATATATCACCTGCAAGACCCATGAACCCTTTGTTCCGTCCACATATGGATTCCAATACATCATGAAAAGATCGACTAATTGTTTCGCCAGAGCGTTGGAATCATTCACTAACATCTCTGTTCGAAAGACCTAAAGCAAGTGTATACAAGAATAGTCCAACCTTTTCTTGCACTGAGATTTTATGACTTTATGTTAACCCATACTTTTGTTGTAACTCTTCACAAAGTTGCATAAACATATTTGTACTCATTCGAATAGCATTAACGCACCGGATTGGATGATCACTCAAAATTTTCTTCATCCATGCATGTCCCGTTTGTTTCGATGTCATGCATGGCTCCTTGTGAATACGAGTTTAGTAATAAGTAACTAGTGCTACATTTTCTTCCAAATTAGCCAAATCCAAAAGTAAAAGAAGTTGGTTCCTTTGATTGTCATCCATTTTAAGCTGCAACCATCTTAAACTTTTTAAATCAAACACAATACCATTCAAGTACCACCATCACATAAAACTAACCGATACCATTCAAGTATAAAATTTTACCATCGTATAAAGTTACCATTCAAGTACAAAATATTACAATCACATAAAATCTAGCTTCTTGATCATCTAGACTTTCCAATCTATTAGAATATTGAGAACAATCGTTATAGGCATCATCAGTCCCACCTTCTTTATCTTGAATCTCTTCCACTTGACTAGCCGATTGATTAACCGATTGATCTACAAACTCTTGAGTTAATGAAGGTGCTACACAAGTCTCCCATGTTGCCAACGTCCCCGAACAAATGATCCCACCTTTCTTCAACTAGTGGAGAAAGTCCCTTAAATCAAAACTTTTAGGCTTCAGGTTTCTCCTAAATAATAAATTAATACATATTATACTTCATATATCAATTAAAAAAGTAATAATATTACTAAAAGTATTCAAGTAATACCTTCAACTTTTTTTCACACCATTCATCCGAACAATCAAGCTTCCCCGTTGTGGAATTCCAACCTAAACCGATTTCTCCCCTTTTTAAATATTTCCAAAGATGTCAATCTTTTTTCATTGCATCGTATTTATTTTTTAAGCTTTTGAGGTGACCTTTTTTTTTACCAATTTTGTACGTAAACTGATCTTGTATATCACGCTATCTAAAAGCTTGACCACGTCCGTTCTTAGTGATGAAATTGATACACAAATCACAAAAGATTGCAATATATTCGTCGGTCCAACCAATAGGTACTCCATCAACGTCATTCTTAGTAGGCATATTTTACCCCTATATTGACACCACATATAAGACACCAAGAGACATAGACATGATGAACAAAGAAACACAAGAACCATTTAAGAAACAACTCAAGAAAGCATGGAATGAAACATAAAAAAAAATCCAATCTTGAAATGTTAGTGGGATTCTAGGTTTGTAGAGATAAATGTTGTAGGCATTAGGCTTAACACCCCCCCCCCCTTGAGGCCGTTATGGTGTGATTCTAGTACTTGCCGTGAGTTCAAGGGGTTGTTAATTGGCTTGAAAAAGAGCAGCTAATGGGATGTTAATTGGCTCGAAAAAGAGCAGCTAATGGTCTATTAATTGGCTCGAAAAACAGCAACTAAGGGGCTGTTAATTGGCTCGAAAACCAACAACTAATGGGCTGTTAATTGGCTCGAAAAACGGAATCTAAGGGGCTGTTAATTGGCTCAAAAGCAACAACTAAGGGGCTATTAATTGAGTATGAATTCGACTTGAGATTTTAATGATTGTAGCAGGAATCACTTAGAAATGGCATTGGATTAAAGTGTTTCTTTTCTCTTCCAATGGGTTTGGCTTGAGATATTAATGATCTTTAACAATCCTTTTCTTTCCATTATGGTGTGTCAAAAACTTTTAGATAAAGCTATAAGGCCAATGTTTGCAGATGTATGTTACCTATACTATGTATTTTTATTAATTAAACATGGTTCTAAATCTATAATGTTCTACTTACAATTTGATATCAGTAGTTGACCATATGCATTGTTAGGATTTGAATCCATGCCTTTTTGGGGACTGAATTTGGATTAGAAGCTATATGTTTGATTGAGTATGAATTCACAAGATTAATCTGTATTAAATTCTAGAAGTGGTATCAATCATCTCCATATCTTAAAAGGAAGTGTAAACAAACCTCTTGAATTCAATGTTGGATAAAACAGGAACATTAGTATTATGCTCAAATAAAACATGAGATTTGAGAAATGAAACAAATATTAAGAAAACATAAAGATTCTCTTTGTGGCATTTTATCAAACACTTTACAAGCAACATAAAGATTTGAGAAATAACTCAAGAAAACATAGAATGAAACAAAGTTTGTATGATGTTTATCATATCTTGAGATACATAAAATGAAATTGGTTGTCTGGATGGAAAACAACTCAATAATGATTTGAGAAACAACTCAAGAACACATGAAATCAAACAAATATTACCTTAAAATTGCAGATTTGAGAGAGTATTGAGGAAAGATCGATCAAGAATCGATTTGTCTTGTTCTCTTGAGGAAGGATGAACGTCAAGAATCCCAACAAGTTATTTGAGCCATTGTTGTTGTCTGGGGTTTTGTTTGAGAAAACGTGGGTTTTGTTTTTAAAAAGAAATTGGGTTTTGTTTTAAAAAGGAATAGGGTAATATTGTCATTTGTATAAAATACTAAGGACATAATTGGAAGAAAAACCAAAAAGTTTCAAAAGTCACCAAAATGCTACTCTTGTTAGCTTACATAAGCTTATGTACATCTAAATATGTACATACAAAATAAGCTAGCTTATTTTGGCCAAACAATGCCACAGTCAATATAAAATGTTAGTTAAAATAATCATCATCAATATATATAGAGAGAGAGACGTTCAAATGCAACTCATTTACATGATGCAACCCATGGAATCCTTCTATCCACCACTCATTTTATGTAATTAAGAAAAAAAGTTAAAAATAAATGAGTGGTGGATAGAGGGGTTGTATAATAACCCTCCTCTCTCTCTCTCTATATATATATATATATGTATATAAAAGAAGGCATAAGAGAGAAAGAGAGAGAGAGAGAGAGAGAGTTAATGAGAAGTTTCCATTGAGGCTTTAGAATTTTGTAAGAGTTTTTAGTTTTTAAAATAAATAAAATGTTGCATTAATTGATTAGACCTTTTCATTTTCTCTTTCTTTTTTCATTGATTTTAATGAATGAACTTTTTACTTAGTTAAACCATAATTTAACAAATTCAACAAATCCAACATTCACTAAATTTATAAAGCTATAATAATTATTATATAACAATGGTTATTTTATTTTTATTAAATGAATTTACTTATGTTATTATTTATTTATTTTCTCTTAGTAAACTTACATAAATTAAATATTATATGAACCTAAAAAGATAGATAACAATCAATATATATATACACACACAAAAGAAGGCATAAGAGAGAGAGAGAGAGAGAGAGAAGGAAAAGTCTCCATTAAGGCTTTAGAATTTTGTGAGAGTTTTGAGTTTTTTTTTTAATAAAATGTTGCATTAATTGATTAGAATCTTTCATTTTTCTCTTTTTTTCATTGATTTTAATGGATGAACTTTTTTTTTACTTAGTTAAACCATAATTTAACAAATTTAACAAATCCAACATTTACTAAATTTATAGAGTTATAATCACTATAATAATTGACAAATATCAAAGATTATAGTGATCTTATAATCAATTGTGATGACAATCAATTATGTCTATTGATAAGATTTAGTTTACATATTAATGTGATATAACAAAATGTCAGTTACCATTAGAGTTTAGCTATCATGTAAATGTTATACTTAAATTTTAAATAGAAAATATTCTTATTATACTCGATAAACATGAATGAAATGCTTAACGCTGTGTTCTCGAAACTCATTTAACGAAGGAAAGGAAAGGAAAGGAAAGGGAGGGAAAGGGGAGGAAAGTGAAAAAAACTCGTGTTCTCGAAACTTTTTTACGAGAGAAAGGAAAGGAAACGGAAGGAAAGTTTTGATAACTTTCCTCCCAAAGTTGGGAAGAAAGCGAAGGAAAGAAAGCAAGGCCCAATTATTTTTTATGAAAATACCATAAATGCCCCCAATTAAACCCTTGCTGCACGTCTCCTTCTTCACGTGTACGACCTCTTCTTCCTTTTTCCCATACGACTGCGTCTTCTTCTTCCTGCCTTCTGCCTTCTGCCTTCTGCCTTCTGCGTCTTCTTCTTCCTGCCTTCTGCGTCTTCTTCTTCCTTCTGCGTCTTCTACACAGGTTAGTCTTCTTGCTGCTGTGTTTTAATTTTTAAGAGTGGCTATAGCTCATCACTTCCCATGTGATTTTAGAATCCTCGAATTGATCATCTATGAATGTACTTAATTACTTTCTCCATACTAGCTACTAATTATTAGTTACCTTAACTAATGTGCATATCTAATCAAATTATATATATATATATACACACACACTTTAATTATGCATATAATTCTCCTCTATATACCTGCTGAAAAAAAAATTGTATATATATATATATACATACGAAGTGTGTTTATAACTTTATATGAAGAATGTCATGATTGTTGATTGACTTTTACATAGACATTTGTAGGTGCTAGGGTTTTCACCTACTGCCTTCTTTTTTACTTTTTTCATGTATGGATTTTACATTGACTAATCCAAGGCAATTGCTTTGAATTCATCTAACTGTTTTATTTGACAATTTCTTATGAAAGCTTCTTTTTGTATTGTCTTGAAAGAAGCAGAAGGATTTTTAAACTTAAAAAATAAATGCTTGTATGGTTTACCCATGTGGTATATATATATATATATATATATATATATATATATATATATATATATATATATATATATATATATATATATATATATATATATATATATATATGTGTGTGTGTGTGTGTGTGTGTGTGTGTGTAAATGAGATGGATTGAATAAGTCCCAAGTGGGGTTGCTGTCACTTCCTTTTATTAATCACTTAATAGCATAATTCTATCTAATAAAACAATGAAAATTATTAACTTTTGGTTGAAATTTCGTTATGTTTGATTGACTTACTACATTTAATAATGAATACACAGATATCAATGGATGATGACACACTTCGTTTATTTAGAACTCAACAATTAGCAGTGGTTCACTTGGTTTGTCTGGTGGTGCATTATATTATACATCGTACACGTCAAAACAGAAACGAAATTAGTTTACCTACTCATGATATGAGGTTGCATAGACAACGGGTACAAGAGGAGATGTTGTCTAGTCTCTCATCAAGTGGTAAATGTCGAGAAATTATTCGTATGAGTGAGACCGCTTTTAAGATATTGTGTCAAAAGTTAAAGAATGAGGGTGGCCTTCGACCAACTCGACGTATGTCAGTTGAAGAGCAGGTTGCTAGATTTTTGCACATCGTTGGAAATGATTTAAGGAATCGTTTTGTCTCTTGGTTTTATCGTCGGTCCGGATCATCCACAAGTAGGCATTTCCATCGAGTTTTGAACGCAAATATATCATTAGAAGATCAATATCTTAGACAACCAAATGGAGATAGAGTTCCAAAAGAAATTCAAGAACAAAGAAGATTTTATCCATTTTTTAAGGATTGTATAGGGGCAATTGATGGAACACATGTTCGTGTGAGAGTACCTAGTAAAGACGCCCCGAGATATCGTGGTCGTAAGGGATATCCAACGATAAATGTACTAGCAGCATGTACATTTGATTTAAAGTTCACATACGTTTTGAGTGGTTGGGAAGGCACGGCATCGGACTCGAGAATCATAAAAAATGCACTCACTAGAAATGACAAACTACTGATTCCCGAAGGTAATATTTTAAACCGAAGTTGGTTATATAACTGAGGTTATATTATTATACTAAGTTTATTCTTTTTATAGGTAAATACTATTTGGTTGATGCCGGCTTACCCCATAGAAGTTCGCTCATTGCACCTTATAGAGGCGTTAGATATCATTTGAAGGAATATTCATCTCGTGGACCTCAAAATTCACGAGAATTATTTAACCTTCGGCATGCATCATTACGAAATGCTATTGAACGAGCCTTTGGTGTTTTAAAGAAAAGATTTCCTATAATTAGAAGTACGACAGAACCATTTTACTCGTGTGAGACACAATCAGACATATTTTTAGCATGTTGCATCTTACATAACTTTTTACTTGACGAAGATCGTGACAAAGAACTTGAAGAAGAAGTGTTACAAGAGGTATTAAATGCAACACAAGAAAAAGACACTCATGCTCCAAGAGAGATAGATGATAAGGAGAACAAATTCGAAGTTCGATTGCAAATGAAATGTGGAGTGATTACTCGTTGTACCTAAACAACGAAAGTAATGTCTAAATAGTTGTTTAATATTGTATGGTCATATTTGAATTTGATGGATGATGGATGATTAATGTTTGGATTTATTTAAATTATGTATTATATTTAATTGTTATTCATATTTTTTAGATTAATATTGTTAAGTTTAATATGCATGCTTACTACGCAGTAATTGGTCATGAGTAAAAAGGTAACCGATGGAAACACGGGGAAGAGGGAGACATTTGTTTGGACTCCGCAGATGTATGATGCATTTATTCAGGTAATGCTCAAGGAACAAGATAAAGGTAACAGGGTTGACGGAACATTCACTTCCCAAGCATATGCCAATATGGTAGATGACTTAAGTAAAAGTCTTAACAAAGATTTCAACAAAAATCATCTGAAAAATCGTTTGAAGACCTTGAAAGATCATTTTGCTCAATGCTATGACATTTTTCGCGGTGTTTCGTTAAGTGGTTTTGCTTGGAATTCTGAGACAAAGTTATTTGAGGCAGAAGAAGAGGTTTGGGAAGCATTGATAGCGGTATGTGTTTTTAATAATTTCATTTATAACATTTACTGATTGATAGCGGTATGTGTTTTTAGCAATTTCATTTATAATATTTACTGATTGTTATTTCTAATACAATTATTACTTATTTTTTAAAGGAAAAGCCTGATGCTGCAAAATGGAAAAAGAAACAAATATCTAACTACAATGATATGTTAGAATTGTTTGCTAGAGATAGGGCAACAGGTGGTGCTGCTGAAAATGCTAAAGAAAGAAGAAATCGGATGACCACCAATCAGCAAAGATCAGAAACGATTGATGAAATTGATCGAATGGTATCTATCGATGAGATCAGTTTAGATAATTTCGTCAGTAGTGACGATATTCAAGTTACATCTACCATGCCAGCATCACAAATGAACCAGCCAAAGGTAACCACATCAAAAAGTAAGAAAAGAAAGGTGGAAGAAGATGTAACGACTTCTAAGATAACGGTGGCCATAGATAATGTAGCTAATGCTATTAGAGAAAGTACACAGGTATTGAGTTTGTTTATTTGTATATCGTTGAGCATTTATATTAGAATTTATCATATTTATGATTATCGTTATTAACCTTTTATAACAGGCATTCGAAAGATCTCATCGACCTGTGTACTTAGGGGAACAGATATATAATGAGCTCGATTTGATGGGTGTGGGACCTGAAAAGATGTCACGCGCATATCTTTTTCTAGTGGCAAATCCAGAAAACGCACACGCATTATTTGGTTTTCCTCTTCCACTGAGGATGTCTCTTTTGAAGGAAATGATGGGTTCAGATTATTAGGGTATCAATTGAGTCAACTATGCGTTTTTTATTCGGATTTTGAGTTTAGTTTTTCATCCTCTTTTTGCATCGAACAGTATATTATGTCAAGTGAACTTTGTTTAGGTTAATTGCTCAATTTGTGTGTTTCACGATTTTTATGGATGATAAAGACGTTATTTGATTTTTATTGATTAAATATGTAATGTTTGCAACTTTTTTATCATAAATTTTTGTATAATTTATTTTGACAATACGTCTCATAATAAATCTTATTAACATAAATAAATTTTACACGATAGATTGATGAACTTATAATTAATTTTGAACCAATAGAAGACGAATCTATAGTTTATTTGGTTATAATATTGATTTTAATTGACAAATACAATAAGGGTATATTTGTCAAAATGACAACTTTCCTTTCCCTCCTGTTCGAGAACACAAAAAATGATTTTTTTCCTTTCTTTTCCTTTCTTTTCTCTCCTTTTCAAGAACACAAATAATTTTTTTCTTTTTCTTTCTTTTCCTTTCTTTTCCCTCCCTTTCTTTTTTTTCCTTCCCTTCCGGATTCGAGGACATAGCGTAAGATAATTAATGATAACCAAATAACTGTTATCATTAATTATATATCACTCATTATATATTTATCTTACAACAACAAGACAACAACTTTCAAAAGGAAAAAAAATAACAATAACTAAATAAAAATTGAATGAGGAGTCAAAAATGAAATACTTATGACAATTGAATACAATCAAATAACGATTATGATTTACTATTTGTTAGGATTAATCAATCACATGTATAAGATATGTATATAATTGGACAATACATTGAAAGAAAATAGCAATTCTTATATATAAAATCAAAGTGTTAATAAAGTACACCAACAATCATGTGAGAAACAAATGAGAGTCCTTAGAAATCGATCAATAAACCTTACTTGATATATAGATTCTTGTAGAATTCTTGTATCGATTGAGGCCTGCACTCACGCAGTGTCTTAAGACAGAAATTTCGTCGATATAACGTCCATCTTGAGGATTCAACAATCGTTATTCAAGTTAGAATTGAATCTAGCGAATCAAATCATGTTTGATGATGGAAAAGTGGAGAGAAAACCCAGAAATTCGTCAGAGAAAACGTCTGAAATGATTGTGGAAATAAAACATCAATTTATAGGTTGCTGTGAAATAACCGAAATAACTGTCGCCTTCCGCGCGACTTATGTCGTGAGTAAACCCGCGTGAAAACCCGTGCCAGACACTGTGTGCTGTAAAGGCCAGTGTCTTACGCGACCATCGTCGCGGCTATAGCTGCACTGAAACCCGCGTTGGGTTCTATGACAGACTCCCACGCGAGTATCCTCGCAGCCTTGGTCGCCCCAAGACCCAATCTTTTACATTTAATATGTATATTTCATGTTAAAGAGAGCCCACCAAGAATACCACACTCCAAGGTCCAATCAATTAAATGATTCATTTAATGCTCATTATTTGGAGTTTATTAAGTGTTCTAATTTCTATCTTGGCTCCTATGTGGGATAAGGTTTCTCTTATATACACTAAGGTTCCAACAATACCCCACATTTTCTATTCAAACCTCAATAATACCCCACATTTGAATAGAAAATATGCAATATATTGGAACTTATCTTTCTATCACCAAGCTAGTTATAACATGCATCCAAAAAGGTGTCTTTTAGACTTGAACCTTTCCTAGTGAATACCTATCGGGTCTACTTAGTGGATAATGAACTAAAGTCTTGAACTAGCCACTTTTTGTAATAAATCGAGACAATAGGCATCACACATGTTATATTTATACATAATTAGTTCTTACTGTTGTGTTTATTTCGGTTGTGAACATATCCTTTCTTCATGAGAGTTTTAGAAGACGTAGCCATATCCGTCCTCAAAGATGCGACCTCACATTAGTCTCACATAGGTAATGCCGATCAAGAATATTCCGTTGTATTCTACTAAGAAGTTATCAACGTTATTAAGAATATAAAATTCAACCCTAAATCATCAATGGAAAGATACACATAAAATTCATCATAGGAATAGGCATACATGTGTATGTTGTCTCTTGAGTGTTCCTCAACTAGTTGTCCTATTGAACCTAGACCATGGGATCTCCAATTTCACTAGGTTAAGTTGCCGCCGAGGAAAACTCATTGTATCGACTTTAAGCTCATTCCCCTCGATGAAAAGGATACTTGCTCTCTACTTAGGCCTTTTGTCAAAGGATCGACGATATTCTCCTTTGATTTTACGTAATGATTCCATTTAGCAAGTCCTTTATTGTATTGTGGCGTCGTCTTATATGTCGAGACGTGCCATTATATATTTGGTTCTTTGCTCTTGTGAGAGCAGCCATACTATCACAATGTATACAAATGGCAGTCATAGGTTTTGGCCACAATGGAATACCTTATAGGAAGCTCTTTAGCCATTCGGCTTCTTCAGCGGCTTTGTCTAAGGCGACAAATTCTACTTCCATAGTTGATCTGGTATTCACGGTTTGTTTGGACGATTTCCATGAGACCTATGCACCACCAAGTGTAAACATGTATCCACTTGTGGACTTACTCTTAGAATGGTTGGAAATCCAATTCCCATCACAATACCCTTCTAGTACGGAGGGTATAGTGTAACCCATAACTCATTGTGAATTTCAAATATCAAAGCACCCTTACTAGTGCATACCAATGGTCTTTTCCTAGGTTATGTGAGTACCGACTAAGTCTACTCACACTATACACTATGTCCGGACATGTACAGTTCATGATATACATCAAGCTTCCAAGAACTTGATTGTATTCCAACTGAGCCACACAATCTCCTTGATTTTTTTTAATTGGATTGAAGAATCAAAATGAGTCACAACTGGTTTGTCATCATAGTGACCAAACTTTCACAACACCTTCTCAACATAGTGAGATTAGGTGAGGATGTAACCATTTGGATTTCTTTGAATCTTTATACCAAGGATTACGTCTGCTACTCCCATATCTTTCATATCAAATGCAGAATGTAGCATCTTCTTGGTTTGGTTTATTACATCCAAGTTTGATCCCATGATGAGCATATCATCAACATACAATATGATGACATAAGCATTTTTGTATTGTTTCACATAAACACATTTATCGCATTCATTTATGTGAAAGCCATTTAAAAACATAGTGTTATCAAATTTCTCATGCCACTGCTTTGGCGCTTGTTTAAGTCCGTATAGAGAGTTAATCAACTTGCAGACTTTGTTCTCTTGGCCTTTTACAACAAATCCTTCTGGTTGTTGCATGTATATTTCTTCTTCTAGTTCACCGTTCAAGAATGCATTTTTTACATCCATTTGATGTATCTCCAAGTTATGGATAGCCACTATAGCAATCAACATCCTTATAGACGTTATCCTTGTAACCGGTGAATATGTATCGAAGAAGTCTTGACCTTCCTTTTGTCGGTACCCTTTGGCGACTAGTCGAGCTTTGTATTTCTCTAGTCTGCCATCAGGTCTCAACTTCCTTTTGAAGATCCATTTGTGGCCAATGACCTTATGACCCGGAGGCAAATAAATAGTTTCTATGTGTTGTTTTGCACAATGGAGTCAATTTCGCTTTGAATAGACTATTCCCAATAAGGTGCCTCGAAAGATTCCATGGAGGCCTTATAAGAGAGAGGTTCTCCTTCAATATTGAAGGCCATAAAGTCTGGTCCAAAGTCTTTGGCGACTCTTCCCCTTTTGCTTCTACTTGGTTCCATTTCTTCTTAAACCTTGGAGGTTTCAGCAACCCTTGATTGATCACTCTTGTTTAAATCAATGTAAGAATGTGTATCATCAATCGTTCGTTTACCAAGATTAGAGGTATTGCCCTCATTCTCCTTATAAGGGAAGATCGTCTCAAAAAACTCTGCTTCAGTAGATTCTATGATCGTATTATTGCTTATGTCATCTACATTATATTTGTAAACTAAGAACCTATATGCAGCACTATTTTGGGCTGGACTAATATATACACAATCAACTGTTTTAGGTCAAAGTTTAGTCCTTTTAAGCAAAGGTACTTGAACCTTGGCAAGGCAACCCCACACTTTCATCCTTTTGTAGGATGGTATTCTTCCTATCCAAAGTTCATATGGAGTTCTATCACTTTTTTTGTGGGGAATCCTATTAAGGATCATGTTTGCAGTAAGACACGCCTCGCCCCATAAATGGTGAGAGCTACGGACGTGATCAACATTGAATTCATAATATTTTTCAATGTTCTATTCTTCCGCTCGACCACTCCCTTTTGTTGAGGAGTGTACGAAGCGGTAGTTTGATGTATAATGCCATGAGTTGCATAAAATTCAGCAAAGTCGTTGGATTCGTAGTCTCCTCCACGATCCGACCTTAGAATTTTGATTTTCTTTTCAAGTTGATTCTCAACTTCAGCCTTATAAGTCTTAAACATGCTTAAGGCTCCATCTTTAGTATGTATAAAATAAACATGACAATATTTACTGCTATCATCGATGAAAGAAATATAGTAATTCTTTCCTCCTCTTGTAGGAGTTGCCTTGTAATCGCATAAATCACTATGGATTAAACCAAGAACCTCATTTGTTTTTTCAACCAATTTGTGTGAATGATTTGTGTCTTTAGCTTCTACACATACCTCACACTTAGATAATTTATCAATAGAACACCTAGGTAACATGTCAAGTTTAATCATTCTTTGTAATGATCTAAAGTTGACATGTTCCAATCTTGAATGCCAAAGGTAAGAAGGATCAACCATATACACTAATGTAGCAATGCTAGTGTCTGGCTTATTTTTATTATTTACATTGGCGGCAACAATGTCAGTTACAATGGTTAACTTAAAAAGCCCCTCATCGAGGTAGTCTTTACCAACATACACACCACCCTTGGTGATGACAAATTTGTCTCATTCAAATACAACTTTAAACCCTTTCTTACTTAGAATAGGGCCATAAATTAAGTTCTTAGTTAATGAGGTACATGTAACACATCCATCAACATTAGATCCTTCCCAGAAGTCAGCTTCAATATGACCTTCCCTTTACCTTTGATGTTGGTAGTTGAAGCATTTCCCATGAACATCGGTTCTCCATCATCCACCTTTTGATAGCTTGCAAACAAGTTCCTTGAATTGCAAATGTGCCTAGTAGCACCGGTGTCGACCCACCAATCTATAGCATTTGAGACCATATGAGTCTCAATCACACCAACGAATTGGTTAGGAGATTGGGTGAGGTTGACATGACTAGTAGATGCACCACCACCACCACCACCACCCTCGGCACCACCGTGGTCTCTATTGTGTCGACAATCCTTAACTCTGTGTCCCGACTTTCCACACACCCAACAGTACACCATCCTTTTGAAAGGCTTTTTCTGTGGGGCTAAGGGACCCTTTCCAGAGTTGAAGGGCCTCTTAGTTGCACTAGCCTTTCCTTTGAATTTCTGAAATTTGGATTTTGATGTGCCAAATTCAATCATATTGGCGTGTGGCTCACTTGTGCTTGCATCGGCCTTTTTCATTCAACTTGTTGTCCTCCTCCACTCTAATTTTGAGTAGTAATTGCTCGAAGGTGATCTCCTCCATCAAATGCTTCAAGTACAACTTGAAGTTTTTCCATGAAGGAGGCAACTTCTCTATTATCGAACCAACAATGAAGTTAATGTTTAAGCCCATTCCTTCAACATCAAGCTCATAGATAATCACCTGCAATTCCCCAACTTGTTTCAACATAGATTTGTTATCATTCATCCGGTAATTCAGAAATTTCCCTATCGCAAACCTTTTGGAGCATGCCATTTCGGTCTTATATTTTGCGTCCAAGGAATCCCATATCTCCCGTGTCGTTATGAACGTGGAGTATATGTCATAGAGGGAATCGTCGAGAGCATTTAGAATATAGTTTCTGCAACTATATTCATTTGATCTCCATATCTCGACCGCTTTCTGATGGGCAACGATTTGGATTTGCGTAGGAGCACTTCCATCTTGCCCCACTGGAGGTTCATTCGGTGGTTGATCTTCCGTGAGAACGTTGGAAACATGAAGTGTTTTCAAATAGAACAACATCTTCTGTTGCCATCTCCGGAAATCCGAACCCTTGAATTTCTCGGGTTTCTCCACATGATTCTTCATCAATTGGGATTGGTCCATCTCTCCTAACATAAATTTTGTCTTAGATTGTTAGGAGTAATCAATCACATGTATAAGATATGTATATAAATTAGGGGTGTGCATCGGACGGGTCGGGTCGGGGCCCTAAACCCTAAACCCAATCGGATATCGGGTGGTGAGTGGAAGCCCCGAAATCCGACCGATTGTAATTCGGATATTCGGGTTTCGGGTGGGCACGGGTCGGGGATTAGGGTTTAGGGTTTCTACAAATCTCAATCCCAAGTATCCACAAACCAGTGAACCACAGAGAAATATGTTACCACACTGCTCTCCACAGTCCACATCACTAAACCCATATTTACGAGCAGGTAAAAAACCCATCAAGTTCATCAACATCAATGCCAATACTTAACTCCAAAAACCCATATTTGTAAGGATTGATGGTAGAATGTAGATAGAGAGATGTTAGAGAAAGAGAGCCTGGCCTGAGATTGGAAAATGAAGCCATGAAGATACAAGTCAATAAGCACAAGGGCAGGGAGCAATCGTGTGCCGCTGGTCAGCTGGTGCGATGGCCGCCGGTGGGCGGTGGCTGGAGGCTGGAGCGTCTCACCGCCGATGAAGAATCAATCGAGAGTCAGAGAGAGGTCTGGTTCTGGTCTGGGAGTCGAGAACTCATCGAGACTTTGAGAATTGAGAGTAAATTAGAATTTAGGTTTAGTAAATTAGAAATCAGAATTTAGGTGAACTGAACTGAACTGATCATTTATATAATAAAATAGATTTTTTAAAAACAAATTAATTTCGGGTTTTCGGGTTTTCGGGTCGGGTCGGGATTTGGATACCCACCCCGATCCGTTTAATCCGATAAAAATTTCGGGGTCGGGTTGTCGGGTTTTCGGGTGAGCCTAATTTCGGGTTATTCGGGTATCGGGTTGGTCGGGTTAATCGGGTCGGTCGGGTTTTGCTCACCCCTAATATAAATGGACAAGAAATTGAAAGAAAATAGCAATTGGTATATATAAAATCAAAGTGTTAACAAAGTACAACAACAATCATGTGAGAAACAAATGATAATCCATATAAATCGATCAATAAACCTTACTTGATATGTAGATTCTCGTAGAATTCTTGTATCGATTGAGGCCTGCACTCACGCAGTGTCCTAAGACAGAAATTTCTCCGGTATAGCGTCCGTCTTGAGGATTCAACCATCGTTATTCAAGCTAGATTTGAATCTAGTGAATCAAATCATGTTTGATGATGGAAAAAGTGGAGAGAAAACCTAGAAATTCATCATAAAAACGTTTGAAATGATTGTGGAAATAAAATAGCAATTTATAGGTTGCTGTGAAACAACCGAAATAACTGTCGCCTTCCGCGCGACTTGTGTAGTGGGTAAACCCGCGTCGCCACTGTCTTGCCTGCACCAACCAATCCACAATCATCGATAATTCAAGACCCCATTCAAGACCCAAAAACGTCGGCCACTGTCTTGCCCACCAAAAACACCACACTCCAAGGCCCAAGCAATTAAATGATTCATTTAATGCTCATTGTTTGGAGTTTATTAAGTGTTCTAATTTCTATCTTGGCTCCTATGTGGAACAAGGTTTATCCTATATACACTAAGTTCCAATGCTATTAATATATTATTTATTTACCTTATAATTGTATTTCAATTTCTATCTAAATAAAGTTTGTAGAAAATTAACTATTTCCATCGCTTGAACCATTATTTTGTTGTTTGATTTTAACCTCATGGAGTATTCTTTGCTAAAAGACTTGAAAAATGAACACGATGACTACGTTGTAAAAAATTGGATTTGTAGAATGTGGGAATGTCCAAACCCGAATAAGGGGGGGGGGGGGGGGTTGATTAGTTTAGACATGATTCTTATCGATGAGAAGGAATTGTCGATTGCATTACATATATGTTCTCATTTATCTAATTTCCGCACTTTTTTTAAGGAAAGCTTAATGCATGCATGTGCATAATAACTTGGTCCTAATGTTGGATCATCTATTGAGTGAGGGTGTTCTGTATTGTCTAAAAAAGTTTGAGATTATCGAGGGTAAAGGCAATTACAAACCATTTTCAACTAAGTACAAAAATATGTTCATGAAAAGCTTCAACAACAAAAATAACCTCAAAATGTCCACGCTTGATTTACAATATTTTTTTGAATTCACATAATATATTTTGTTGGTTTGAATACTTCTAAACTGGACCAACATTTATTTATACCGCTACATAATAGATAAGTTCAAATATAATATGTTCATAAACTAAATATTTTGTCGTACTTATATTCATATACAACATTTGTATACACCACGCAACACGCAGTGCATTTACCTAGTTATTTGATAAAATCCTGAATGATTGACTTTAAATGATAAATATCCAATTAAACATTTAAAAAATAAAGAACGTCTCATTAAACACTTAACACTGCATTGACAAAATTAGAATAATTAATATTTTTCATAAGTGATTCTATTAAAATTACAATAAAATATAAAAATATGAATCATAAACTTTTAAAAATGCCATCACCATATAAATTGAAGGCTTGAAAGTACGAGAGACAATCACCATCATCAACTTAATAAATCACCAATAGTTTCCAATCTCAAGTTCAAATTCGATGTTATTCTTTTGGCTTATCAAATAAGTCATTAGAATCATTAAACTTATTGAACTGTTATTGAATGACTCTCAAGAGTTCTCTAATTAAAATTCATCTAAAACAAACTAAAGAGTTCTCTAAATAATCCAAATACATTTGAAAAGTTTAACACTCGACAATGATGTATGATGTAAGACCCCAATTTTTGTTTAAGCGTCTCCTATTTTTGTGTCTCTATGTGTAGACCCTTAAACCTCTCGTGACCTCTTCATTAGATGTATGTATACGTATTATGTGTATGTAATTGCGAGGTTATCGTCTTCTATAGTTGGTCTCTCGAGTTTGGGTAGAATCGGGTTAGTTTTAGAGTCACTCGGCCTGGGGCATACCCGACGACTATGCCCAACGACCTTGCCAAGAGCATAGTCGCGGTGGCATTATCTCCCGAAGCCTATGGCTCTCGGTACCACCTCAGCGAGTATGCCCGGCGAGAATGCCAGTGGCATACTCGCTAGTCATAATTGCAGCGGAGGAAAGAGCTTCGGTACACCCGGGGCGAGAGTGACTGGTGAGAATGCCAGTGTCACTCTCGCGTGGCACTGTCGCCACGCGTCCCTGGGATTTTCCCAACTTAGTCATATTTTGGGGAGAGTTTTTCATCAGTTTCCATTTGCTCTCATTAGGTTTTCTCTCAAGTCTTTGGGCGATTTTCATCCCTCTCTCTAATTTATTACTAATTATTGATCCAAGGTATTGAATGCTCATTTACTAGTGATCCTACCACCTACTTGTGGAAGATTCAAGGAAACTCAAGTCTCAAGTCACCTCCACTACTTCTAGGGTTTTCACCACTTTTAGGGTTTTCACTTTACAAACCCATTGGGTGAGTTTCCTACTATTTTCTTCCATAAGTATGCTACAAAATGATTATTTGACAAATGAGATAGTATTTGGTGATTTTGACCTAAAGAGGTGATTTGTGGGTTCACTTCACTTTTGTTTATATAAATGTGATAACTCTTAGTTATATAACTGTCAGGATCTAATTCTCAACAAGAATAATGAACTCAAAAACAATATTAAAGAAGTTGCGAAATAACACTTTAATATTCAATACTCAATGTAACAGTGAATCAGAAATCACAATCTTGTAAACTTTATTGAATGATCAAAGCTACAAGATTTCAAACAAAACCTCAATATTGATGAACAGGCTCACCAATACGAATTCTACTTGTCTAGAACTAGGGTTCTAAACCTTGAGGTTAATTCTCTCTATCAAAAACAAAAACTCAGAATAATCTGCTAACTTGATATTTTAAACTCATTCTCAACAGATCTATACATATACTGAAAATAAAAGATAATTACAAAAAATAAAAGATCTTCAGTATATTCTTCTATCATTATCTTCAAACCTTCCATGATTATCTTCAGTCTTGATCTGCACGTATCTTGATTATCTCTTAAGCAGTATTAACTTTGTAGCAGCATTAACACTCTGAGCAGCACTAATTTTCACCAGCAGTATTAACTGTGCTCAGCAGTATTAACTTTGATCTGGCAGTACTAACTTCAACAGTACTAACTACTAGCAGTACTAACTCTCCAAGCAGTACTAACTATTGAAGTAGCAGTACTAACTTGTCAAGCAGTATTAAATCTACTAGCAGTAGTAATCAGTTGTGCTAGCAGTATAAAACATACTTGATCAATTCTTTAATTCCCAACAATCTCCCCCTAACTTGACTTTTAGGAAGAGAAGTCAAGTTCTTCAATCATGGTCTTCAAGATGCTTTCAACACTACAGCCTAATTGCCCAAATTCGGATCTAGACCCAGACTTTGATTAATTGTCCTTCTTACCACAATTCTGGCCATTTCTGATTCCTTTGCACACACTAGCTTAGCTTTCAGCATTCCATTTAGCTTCTCCTTGCTATGATCATATACTTTGTCCACCAGGTAGTATTCATGATAACAGTTATCTATTGTGATCATGTATACACCACAGTTTTCAAAGAGTATCCACTTATCAATCTTCTTAAACACATACTCATGATGCAAATCTTTTATCCTGTGCCCCACCTTTTCTGGTTCAAACATCGTACAAAGATATTCCGTTGCAATCTTGAGTAGACTTTCTTCAGTTCCTTTCAAAACAGGCTCATAAAGCTTCATTCCCACCTTATGCATTTCTTCTAGATCAGCTCTGGAGCAACTTCTAATTACTTTCCCCCAAGTTGAATATACTTCAAATACATCCCCAACTCTTTTCAGTCTGAAGTAATCCTTTTTGTTGTCTCTCATAATGTCTCAAAAGATGATTTCTGGTGCTTTTACAGAAATGGGAATAGCCTGTACTGGTTCAATTACAGTCATATACAAACCCACATGCTCATCAGATTGCTTATTGGACTGCTCTGGGTTCTGCACAGATTCTGCTGAAGTTGTAACTGAAGGTTCTTCCTCTTTTTCTGCTTCTTCAATCCTTGGCTTCTTGGACTGTTTCTTGGAAGCTATAGTCTTTACTCTTTTTGCAGTTTTGGCTTCCATAGCAACATTTTCTTCTTTAGTGACTTCAGCCTTTTCTTTAGTAGGAGTGACTTCCTCAGGGAATGGTTGTTGGATGTTGAGATCATGTCTCTCCTTCATCCTTCTTTCAGCTTCTTCCCTTTGAGAAAAGTCCCCTTGAAGCTTTGTCATTTCTTTCTTATACAGCTCCTCAACCTTGTTGTATGCCATGTTGGTGAACATCTCTCCTTTGACACCAATTGAGCCTTTCAGGAAGTTTATCATTTTTCTTCTTTCCTGATTGGCCAAAAAGGTCTTAGAAGGTTGTCTTTTCTGCTTCTTGACTGGCATTCTTTGCTTGAAAAAGTCACTAATCTCTTCTTGGCCTCAGCTGCAGTTTGCATGCTCTTTTGATACTCTTCATTTAGCTTTTTAGCCATATTCAGTGCAAGCTCCCTGTCTTTTTCAGATTGGAGTTGTTCTTCCTTTTCCATTTCTGCTTGAAGCTGTTTTGCCACTTCTTCATCCAACTCAATCTGATTCTTCTTCTTTAAGGGTTGCTCAGATTCAACCATTTTAGCTTTTCCCTTTGCATCCTTCAAACCTGCCTCACTTCTTTCTTTTCTTTTCTTTTCAAGGCCTCCTTCTTTAATGACCACTCCCTTGGCCTTTTGAGTAGCCTTAGGAGTGTCATTCTTTGCTTTTACCAAAGTTTCTGCTATTTCCAATTCTTCAACAGATAGACCTGTTACTGCTGTTACCTGTTCTGTTTCTACAGCTGCTTGAACCTCATCTGTTTCTGCTGCTTGTGGTTCTGTTTCTGCTTCTTTCTCCCCCTCAAAATCAAATCCCATCTCAGATGTACTTTCCTTCTCTGCTTCAGCCTCTTGATTCTCCCCCTTGTTGAAAGCATCATTAGCATTTTTCCTCTTCTTCAACACAAATTGCCTTCTCCTCTTCTTGTGCACCAATCTTGTCACCATTTTCTTCAGTTTGGAAATATGTACTTGTTGAGACAGAATTACCAATTTCATCTCTTTTATGTCTTTGCCTTGTTTGATAACATCCATATTAATGTTGCCCATAGTTTCCATCAATTCATTGTAGTCATATTTGTCATCACCTCCTTTGGGTGTTTTCACCACCTTTGGAGGATCATTGGATATTTTTGTAGTGGAAGTCTTCTGCCTAGCAGAAGCACCCTCCACCCCCTTGGTTTCTTGGCATTTGGGACCTTTGGATGATTGCTCACCCAAAGTTGCCATGGGGAAGGTCTTATTGATGTTAACACTGGCCTCCTCTCTGCTAGCAGGAGTAGTGGCAGCCTTTGCACCCATATGCTCATGCATCTCCTCTGTGAGCACCTCCTTGGGGTTGGGAGACACCCCTGTGGTTTCCCTATAGATATTCTCTAATGGAGAATTCTCCATTAGAGGGCTTAAAGGCTCTGTGGGTGAAGGTACAAGAAGGGAAGGAGCCTTCTTTACCTTTTTCCTCATGTACGTATTGGTGATTGGTGAAGTTGGTTTTTGAAGAAGGGACTGTGGGATTGATATACTGATTGAAGGTTGGGATTGGCTTTCAGTGGGATGGTCTAATGAGGGCCTTGACCCTGAAGCCATACCTTCTTGATTGTGGGACACCA
This sequence comes from Arctium minus, assembly GCA_954870635.1. Taxonomy (NCBI): domain Eukaryota; kingdom Viridiplantae; phylum Streptophyta; class Magnoliopsida; order Asterales; family Asteraceae; genus Arctium; species Arctium minus. Next base: position 53,636,951 of record OX941084.1, read on the forward strand.
CCATCATTGTAGAGAACAATGGGGTGTCAACTCCTTCCGAGTCCAAGGCATATCTCTTCATATTTGAAAAGACCTTACCCTTAGGGATTTTTGGTACATATACCTCATCAAATTGAGGCATATCCATCAATTCATTGGTTATAACTGCCTGGACAAATCTTGGGTACATATAAAAACTCTTTTTGTTTCCCAAGTTTGACACAAGGTCATTGAAAATCATTTTAGAAAAATTGTACTTTCTGGCAGTGGCCAAGCAGACCAAAGCATAAGCAATGGTACTACTTAACTCACTCCATCCAGTAATCTTTTTGGAAATACAATGCATAAGGGTATGAACAAAGAAACGCCATTGGGGTGAAAATTTAGCTTTTGAGAACTTGAAAATACCCAATGGGCCTCCATACCCCATTCTAGTTAGAGTGGAAAACAGTTCATCATTAGAGATAGATGAGATACCTGCGGCATCGTCTAGACGTAGACTGATGCGAATTACCTCTTCAGAAACTGTCAAGAATTTGTCACACACCCTTGTCTTGATAATTTGCACACCATTTTCAGTAATAGTGGTGGCATTAGCCCAGAATTGCTTCTGATGCTCGATGTAGATGGATGGTGACACTGTAAGAGCATACGCGATATGGCTGGTCTTGAGAAAGTCGACTATTTGATGAAATCCATCAGCTTGCTTTGGCTTTTGAAGCATCGCGATTTCATTATGCTCATCAATAAATGCCATTGATGCCATCGAGCTTGAGTACACTGGACTGAAATTCACTAGGTGCTTGAGAGAAAAAGGTTAGAGAGAAGATGAATAGTATTCAAAGAGTCGTTATGAGCTTTTAGGCGGGCAAAGAGGGTATTTATACGATTCGGGAAAGAAGCAGTATTAACTCAGAGCAGTATTAACTAACTAGCAGTATTAACTGAGAGCAGTATTAACCACTAGCAGTATTAACTAACTAGCAGTATTATCTGAGAGCAGTATTAACCACTAGCAGTATTAACTAACTAGCAGTATTAACTGAGAGCAATATTAACCACTAGCAGTATTAACTAACTAGCAGTATTAACTGAGAGCAGTATTAACAACTAGCAGTATTAACTAACTTACACTTTTTGAAGCTTGAGTTGATCTGAACAAGGCAATACTTTTTCTGAGAAAGATGATTAGTAGCACCAAATAACAGGTATGTAAACACTTTTTAAAACATGGGCTCATTCAGAGTTGATCATGCCCACACTTGTGACCAAGAAAGTGAATCTACCCACATCAAAAGCTTTAGTGAATAGATCAGTAAGCTGGTTGTCAGTATGAACTTTAGCAACTTGAATAAGCTTCTTTTCATTACAGTCTCTAATAAAGTGATACCTGATCTCAATATGCTTTGTTTTGGAGTGCTTGACTGGATTGTTAACAATGCTTATTGCACTGCTATTGTCAATGAAGATTGGAGTGTGAAGAAAGGTTACCCCATAGTCCAGCATTTGATTCTGAATCCATAGAACCTAAGAGCAGCAACTTGCAGCAGCAATGTACTCAGCTTCTGTTGTTGATAAGGACACAGTGGTTTGCTTCTTACACTGCCAAGATACTAGTCTTGCACACAAAAGCTGACATCCCCCTAAAGTAGACTTTCTATCCATATTAGCACCACCCAAGTCACTGTCTGAATAAGCAATCAAGTCAAAGTTGGATTCATAAGGATACCAAAGACCTAATCTAGGTTGCCCTCTTAAGTATCTGAAAATCCTTTTAACTGCATGAAGATGTGATTGCTTTGGCTTGACTTGGAATCTGGCACACACACACACTGGAAACATGATGTCTGGTATTGAGGCTGTGAGATACATGAGAGATCCAATCATTGATCTATAAAGATGGACATCAACATCCTCCCCCTCAAGATCAGCAGTGATCTGTTTGTGAGTTTCCATTGGTGTGCTTGCTGGCTTTGAGTCTGTTAAACCATATTTGTCTAGGATGTCTTTCACATACTTTGATTGACTTATGAAGATCCCATCTTTCTGTTGTTTCACTTGAAGCCCAAGGAAGAAGGTGAGTTCACCCATTGCACTCATTTTGAAGCTCTTGTGCATCAACTCTTCAAAGTCTCTACACATCTGTTCTTTTGTAGATCCAAAGATGATGTCATCCACATAGATCTGAATAAGTAGGATGTCCTTTTTACTTCTTCTAATGAAGAAGGTCTTGTCAATTATTCCCCTTTCAAACCCATTTTCTAAGAGATAGGTAGACAATGTATCATACCATGCTCTTGGGGCTTGATGTAGACCATAGAGTGCTTTCTTCAGTTTATATACTCTGTCAGGATATGATGGATTTTCAAATCCAGGGGGCTGACAGACATATACTTCTTCATCAATTGTACCATATAGAAAGGCACTCTTCACATCCATTTGATATACCTTGAACTTCATGTATGAGGCATAGGCTAGAAATAGCCTAATTGCCTCTACCCTTGCAATTGGAGCAAAGACTTCTTCATAATCTATGCCTTCTTCCTGAGTGTACCCTTGTGCCACTAGCCTTGCTTTGTTTCTGATTACTATTCCTCTCTCATCCTTTTTATTCCTGAAAATCCACTTGGTGCCAATAGCTCTATGACCTTTTGGAAGGTCCACCAAGTCCCAAACATCTTCCAACTTAAATTGTAGTAACTCTTCTTGCATGGCTTCTATCCAACTTGCATCTTTCATTGCATCATAGGCCTTCTTAGGCTCAATCTGGGATAGAAAGCAAGAGAGTACTGTATGTTGATGATCCTGCATCTCTTGAAGTCTGCTTTGATTTCTAGTTATCATTGGAGAAGAGATGTCTCCTATTACCAACTCTCGAGGATGGTTCTTTTGAGTTCTTGTCTGGTGACTAGGTTCTTCATTAATTCCAACATCTAAATTGGAATCATTTAAGTCAGCTGAGGGGATCTCATCAGCTACTTCTGGCTCTTCATGCTCTGAATTCTCCTTATCTCTTCCTTCTTCTTCACTCTGAATTGGTTCAGTAATAGTCTCCTTTTCACCAATTTCAACAGGTTCTATTGTAGGTATGGGAAAGATCACAGAATGAGGAATAATGTCTTGTACTTGTACATCCCCTGATCCTCCACTTCCTGAACCTGCATGATCATTACTACTGAAACCCAAAGAGTTAGTTAGTGAATCAATGTCAAACAACCACTGAGGACCTGAACCAATAGGATTTGGTGTGTTCTTATTGCATTTGACATTGTCACTTTCCTCAATTATTCTATAAGAAGAATTAAATACTCTGTAGGCCTTACTCTGAGATGAGTAACCAACAAGAAAACCATCATCTGCCTTGCTATCAAACTTTCCTAAGTGAGTTTTGTTATTGAGAATGGTACAAGGACACCCAAAAGGTTTGAAAAATCCAATAAATGGTTTTCTTTTATTTAAAAGCTCATATGGTGTCTTGTTTTTAGGCTTGACTACTAGAACTCTGTTTTGGACATAACAAGCAGTATTAACTGCTTCAGCCTAGAAAGTAATTGGAAGTTTGGAATCAGCTAACAGAGATCTAGCAGCTTCAATCAGTGTCCTATTCCTTCTCTCAGCAACACCATTTTGTTGTGGAGTCCTAGGAGCACTGTATTGCCTCTCAATTCCTTTTTCTTTACAAAAGGTGTTTAGGTCAAGATTTTTAAATTCAGTACCATTGTCTGACCTAATGACTTTTACCTTTTGATTTGTCTGGTTTTCAATTCTTAGAATAAAGGATTTGATCAGTCCACTTGTCTCATCCTTAGTCCTTAGAAAATATACGCAAGTAAATCTAGAGTAATCATCAACAATAACTAAGCAGTATGATTTCTTACCTATACTCATAACATTTGTAGGACCAAACAGGTCCATATGCAACAACTGAAGAGAATTAGCAATAGTGTTCAACTCTTTGGACTTATGAGAAGTTTTGTGTTGTTTGCCTTTGAGACAGGCAACACAATGATCATCACATGAAAAGACTTTTGAAGGCAAACCTCTTACAAGGTTGTTTTTAACAAGTTTATTCATTGTTTTAAAGTTCATGTGACACATCCTTCTGTGCCAAAGTGATGATTCATCCAAAGATGCTTTTGAAACAAGACAGTTTAGGGATGAATCAGTTGAAACATTTTCCATATCCAAACAATAGACATTATCCTTTCTGGGAGTTCTTAGTAGTATCATCTTTTCATCAACTACCTTGAATCCAGGAGCAAGAATAATGCATTCAGAATCAGTGAATAATATACTATGCTTTTTGTCACAAACTTGTGATACACTTAACATGTTGTACCTTAACTGCTCAACATAGAAAACATCTTCAAAGGTCATTCTACCTATTGTTACATCACCCTTACCACTGATCTTACCTCCATCTGGAGTATTACCAAAGGCAACATGTCCTCCATCAATTTTCTTGAAATTCTTGAGGCAAGCCATGTTCCCTGTCATGTGCCTAGAGCAACCACTATCAACATGCCAGATGCTCTTTCCTTTGAGCTGCTGGTTGCCCTGCACATAGAATAAAACAATTAGTATTGATTGGGAACCCAAGCCAAAGTGGTCTTGGGTCTCCCTTTCTCATCAAAGTATTTACATTCTTTTTTGATGAGGTTTTTAACATTTGAGCACTCTTTATTGGAGTACTTTGTCAAGATGATTGGTCTAGCAGCACAAACACTAGAAGCAGTACTAACTTTAGAAGTACTAACAGAGTTAGCAGTATAAACATTTGAAGAAGTACTAACAGTGTTAGCAATACTAACATTGTTAGCAGTAGTATTGCTTCTAGCAGCACTAACATTGTCAGCAGCACTATTTGTGGTAGCAGTACTAACAGTTTTAGTACTTTTAGGAACCCACATCTTGACACTTTCTTCCACAGTCTTTTTCTTCATGTGGCTTTTAGATTTAGCAGGTTTCTTAGCCACATGGTTACTTTCATCCTTTCTATAACCAAAGGGTTTTTGCATAGCTCTTTGAAAATTCATCCTTTGGTTAATAGGATTATAGTAACAATGCTTGGCAAGATGATTCAATTTGCCACATATGAAACAAGGTTTTGGTCTGATGATTCTACTCAGATCAACTCCTTGCTTCTGAGCCCACTGGTTATTCCAATTCCTTTGATTTCCCCTCCTTTTATCATGTTTTAGGGGCTCAGACTCCTTACAAGCACATTGTTTGCAAGAAACAGGATTCACAATTGTGGTATGCTTGTAATGGACCTTCTTATACTTTCCCTCAGTCTTCTCTATGTCCTTAGATTTTACCCAAATCTTTCCACAACCCTCATTGGTAATAATGTGATTCTCTAGAGGAATCTCACCACTCACATTGTTCTTCTTACTCTTACCAGCTTCTTTCTCAGTCTTGTCCTCAACAACTACTCCATCTAAGGGATCTATATCAGTGGCTCCCTCAGGCAAGTTCTTCCTATCCTTGGTCTCTAGCAAGTCTGATATAGGAGGAATGTAGTTGTTGTTATATGGTGGTGGTGTGGTATTATACCCAATTCCTCTTCTCAGTTTGTCATGAAACTGGGTTTGTAGTAAAGAGTCCATTGCTTTAGAAGCATTGGAAAACTTTTCCACATCTAGCTTAACTTTGGCTAGCTCTCCTCTCAACTTTTCATTCTCCTCCTTGGACTTTGTCAGTTGGATTTCTAGATCATTCTTCTCCCACTTCCAGTAATTTGTATCATATGTGTGTTGCAGTTCATTGGCTTGGAAACTTTTAATTTGTTCCTCAAACCTCTCAACAATTTTCACATAGTCTTTTATATCTTTTTCTAATCTCTTAAGGTCATCACTCATCGTCTGATTGTGATCCCTGTACCTTTTAACAGTGTCCATGCAAGTTTGAGAACAGAGATTAGAAAGTACCTCAGTTGGGAGATCAGATACCTCTGCCATGAGAGCTTGATTTTGAATAGCCTCTTCTGCTTGATCACTCCAGTCAAACCCCATTCCTTGTTGAGAAACAAGGGCTTGAGCAGAGTTTCTGTTCTGGTTGAAGCTTCCAGTCTGAGCTTGTTGGTGGTTGTTGTGAGACACTCCACTTCTGCATTCCCTGACAAAGTGTCCCTTTTTGATGACACTTATAGCACTCCACCTTTGACTTGTCAAAGCCTTCTCCATCTTCTCTTCTTTGGGAGAAGTTGTTCCTCCCAGTCCTCTTGATGAACTTCTTCACCCTCATAGAAAGCATGGCCATCTGCCATTTAATATCCATCTCTTCAAGATCATCAGGATGAAGTTGTTCCAAGTCATCATTGATTAAAGATGAGTTTCCATGGCTGGAAAGAAAGGCTTCAAAAACAGATTCAGTGCCTTTTTCTTCATTTACTTCATTAGCAGCATTAACTGATTCAGGGTTAGCAGTAGAATCAATTGATGCTGAGAGGAGTGCAGCATTATGAACATACCCAGTAGGCTTCTTCTTTGCCTCCACCTCAGACTCAAACACTCTCAGATCATTGTACAGATCATCCAGTTCCTTTTCTTCCAATTGTTCATTCAGTCTAAATAAAACAGTATACATGGTCCATTCATCTCCAAGGGACCTTAAGAACTTTCTGTTTACATCATCTTGATCAATCTGTACTCCCACAGTAGCTAGTTCACCAATCAGCTTATTAAACCTGTCAAAAGTTTGAGTCATGGACTCATTCTTAGTTGACATAAAGTTTTCATACTGTTGCTTCAATATTGCCTTCTTATTTCTCTTGGTACTTTTGGTACCAGAGAATCTCTTCTCTAGAGCATTCCAAAGCATCTGTGCATCAGTGCAATTGCAGAATTGGTGTTGATACTCATTGGGAATAGCCAAGAGTTTCATCTCTGTCTGCCTTGTCTTCCTTTCTGCATCCGTCTTTGGTGGGATTCTTTTTCCATCTGCACCAATCTTTCCTTCATCAGATGGGCCATTCTCAATGATGTCCCACATAGAGTAATCTGTGAGGAGAATGTATTGCTTGATTCTAATCTTCCACATGTCAAACTCATTAGATCTGAGCATTGGAACCTTTGAGACAAGAGTACTGTTTGATTCAACTGTGTTTTCCATGATGAATGAAGGTTTCTGAGAATACTTGCTCTGATACCACTTGTCAGGATCTAATTCTCAACAAGAATAATGAACTCATAAACAATATTAAAGAAGTTGCGAAATAACACTTTAATATTCAATACTCAATGTAACAGTGAATCAGAAATCACAATCTTGTAAACTTTATTGAATGATCAAAGCTACAAGATTTCAAACAAAACCTCAATATTGATGAACAGGATCACCAATACGAATTCTACCTCACTAGAACTAGGGTTCTAAACCTTGAGGTTAATTCTCTCTATCAAAAACAAAAACTCAGAATAATCTGCTAACTTGATATTTTAAACTCATTCTCAACAGATCTATACATATACTGAAAATAAAAGATCTTCAGTATATTCTTCTATCATTATCTTCAAACCTTCCATTATTATCTTCAGTCTTGATCTGCACGTATCTTGATTATCTCTTAAGCAGTATTAACTTTGTAGCAGCATTAACACTCTGAGCAGCACTAATTTTCACCAGCAGTATTAACTGTGCTCAGCAGTATTAACTTTGATCTGGCAGTACTAACTTCAACAGTACTAACTACTAGCAGTACTAACTCTCCAAGCAGTACTAACTATTGAAGTAGCAGTACTAACTTGTCAAGCAGTATTAAATCTACTAGCAGTAGTAATCAGTTGTGCTAGCAGTATAAAACATACTTGATCAATTCTTTAATTCCCAACAATAACATCGATGATGACTTTGTGACATTTTGACCTAAAATGGTTGTGTGGGATTTTGTGAATAGACACTTGACATTAAAGGAGAAATGATCACTTTTGGTATTGAGTGGACTAAATGTTTCTAAATGTAAGGATGATGATCTTTTGGCTTGATTATGTACCTATATATATATATATATGTATATACATAATAGAACTCCAAAGTATATATATATATATGTATATACATGATAGAACTCCAAAGTGAGAAAAATAAAATATATTGTGTTATGATGTTAGTTGCTTGGAATTTGTGGAATGAAAAATATGGGTAATGTGAAGTAAATACTATAATGTGGATAGTTGTTATATGTTAACCTTGTTATGTCTAAATCCTTATGCATGAGGATTTAGAATACGTGTTGAGATTTAGTATTGTGTAGGCTGAACCTTGGGCTACTAGAGGATATACACTAAAGGATATCGATGTCCTTAAGGTGGAACTTATCTAGATTAGGTAAGCACTAAGGTTCATTAAATCCTTAAGGTGTAACGCGTTGGAGTAAGCACTGAAGGTATGAGAGGGTTTGAGCTGATGCCAAGATGGTACGTCCATTAAAATCAAGAGCCTGAGGTATAGTCCCAATAACATCAAGAGGTGACTCCACTCACGTGTTCTCGTCACCTTGATGGAAACGGGTCTCCCCCTTAATTTAAGAGTTGTCTCCTGTGTATATGTTCAGGTGTGGAACATCGTGTAAAATTGGGAATTATGGTAATGTGCTACCAATACGGATCCGGTAACATTTAAATTGTATATTAATGTTTTTCAATTTATAAATGTTCTTATGTATGATCTCACTAGGCTTCTAGCCTACACTTGTTGTGTGCTCATGGTTCACAGGTCCCGCTAGTGGCGGAACTAGGATGGTTTGAGATGTCGACCGATGCAGTTAGGAATACATAAGGAGTCAGGCTTTTGGGGGATCTTTTGAGGAGAACAATTCTTTTGGAGACATTAGTGACACCCGTTCTAATCTAGTCATCCTTTAACTATATTAAGTAGGTTGTTAATTCATGTCTCATTATATTGATGGTATTGATTGTACAAACTTCCCCATTGTGGGTTAAAGTTATTCTTAACATTAAAGGTTTTGTGTTGTTCGTTTTCCGGAAATTCCCTATTTTTATTGTTCAAATTTTAGGGTGTTTTATATGATGTGCCCATACTTTTGTCTTTTATCTCGAGTCTTGCCTCCCGATACTTAGTTTTATTCAAACAGAAAAAAATATGAAGAGCAAACTTAAAAGGAAAACTAAAAAAAGTAATGAATACTATCAAATATTTCAAATATATATATGACTAGAATTGTGAGTAGAGAAAAGAATTATTGTATGTATTTCTCATGGTTTACAAGGTTTATATAGAATACATAATTACTATAGGATCTCTACATATGGGATGCAATCTCTAAACAAGGAATTGAGATATTCATAATTGTACAGTATATTCTCAAAACATTTACAGAATATTTTGAGAATATCACAAAGATATTCAACACTCCCCTCAAGGTGGAGTGTATATATCATATATGCCCAACTTGACCATAGAATCAACAAATGCAGAGTTTGACAAGGCTTTAGTTAACATATCTGCTAGATTCTCTTTAGAGTTGACAAACGACACTTCAATTTCCTTGTTCTCCAACTTTTCATAAATGAAGTTCCTGTCAATCTCCACATGCTTTGTTCGATCATGTTGTACTGGATTTTCATCTATCTTAATTGCTGACTGGTTATCATAGAAAAACTTAATGGGATTTTCCAAAGAGAAACCCAACTCCCCCATAAGCCCCTTTAACCATAGTAATTCACAAATGCCTTTTACCATTGCTCGATATTCGGTCTCTACACTTGACAAAGAAAAAACCTTATGTTTCTTGCTTTTCTAACAAGATTACCTCCAACAAAGGTAAGATAACCAAACGTTGATCTTCTATCCCGTTTTCCGGATCAATCGGAGTTTGAGTACCAATGAACATTTATATTGTTATGTTTTGAAAATGAGAGACCCTTTCCATGTACTGACTTCAAATACCTCAAGTTCCTACAACAACATCCATATGTTGCTTACCGGGATTGTGCATGAATCTACTTACCACACTTACAACATATGTAATATCAGGTCGGGTATGAGATAAATAAATTAACCGTCCCACTAACCTCTGGTATCTCTCTTCGTTAACTGGAATTTGGTCGATACGTTCTTCTAAACCGTGGTTCTGCTCTATTAGAGACATAATTGGCTGACAACCAAGCATCACTCTCTCTTTTAGTAAATCAAGCACATATTTACATTGTGACAGAAAAATACCTTAGTTGGAACGATTGACCTCGAAGCTCGAAGCACTTTAATCCTCCCAAATCCTTCATGTCAAATTCGGAAGAGGGGTGGTCCTTTAATTTGTTCATCTTAATGAGATCATTCCCTGTCACTATCACATCGTCGACATATATAATAAGAGTTGTGATTTTATCATCCACTCTCTTCAAGAACAAAGTATAATCTGCATTACTTTGTTTATACTCGTACTTCTTCATAACGCATCTAAACCTGCAAAACCAAGCTCTCGAAGATTGTTTCAAACCATATAAAGCTTTTCTTTAGTCTAGACATCAAACCAACATATTTATTAGGAACATCCTATCCTGGTGGCAATGACATGTATACTTCTTCTTGTAGGTCTCCATGAAGAAAAGCATTTTTCACATCATACTGTGTAAATGTCAAACAAGATTTGCAACTAATGATAACAACACCCGTATAGTATTAGTTTTCTCTACAAGGGTAAACATTTCTTCATAATACACACTGTAGGTCTGAGTGAACCCTTGAGCTACAAGTATTGCTTTGTGCTTATCGATTGAACCATCTGGTTTTTGTTTAATAGTGAACACCCACCAAATCCGAGTTTCGATAGTTTAGGAACAATATCCGTTAAAATTGAAAAACGTTAGGGACCAAAAGTGAAGTTTACTCTAAAGAAAATGAAAGGTTAAAACACATTTAGTGAGAAACTTTTTATTTAAAAGAAATTCAAAATCTTGAGAAATTAGAAAAATGTGAATGAAGGTTTCTCATTGTGCCACCTAAGCAACTCCACATTTTGTTTATATATATAGGGGGCCTTTCAAGGGAGAACTGAGTTATTTGTGATAACTGTGAGATCCAATCTCAACCACAAATCGTATGATAAATTAGGAAATTAATAAATTTGGTAATTTGGTAATTTTTGATTTAAAATTTTAATTAAAGGGCATTTTAGGTATTTAAAATATCTTATCTCTCCTCTCCGACGTCCGGTGAACCTTATTCTGGCGAAATACACTATGGTACACATTGTGATACCCACTGTGATACAAAATACAATATGATAATCATTGTGATACAAAATAAACTGTGATACCCATTGTGATAAAAATATACTGTGATATCCACCATGAAACAAAATGCAATACATAAAGACACTGTGTGATATAAAATATAATGTGATACCCAAAATAAATACAAGACCTAATGTGATACCCACTATGATATACCCATTATGATTCCTCTGTGATACCTAAAAGAAATTTGTTTTTGACAGATGAAGGAACTTAAATTGAAGAAATTGTATAATACAGACACCACCGTTGATACCACTGTGATACCCACTATGATACCCTTTGTGATACCCACTGTGATTTGCTAGTTGTGAAACCCATTATGATACCCTTTGTGATGCCCATCGGAACTGGAATCTGAATAGATGAATACAGAGAAGTTACCTAGAAAGTAAGAAGCGTCGGTTGGCCAAAAAGGTATCGAAAAACAGGACATCTTCTGTCGAACGCACTAGAAGGAACAAAGGGAACGAGGCATCAGAATGTGGTACCATCCAATCTCGTCTGACGAGAACCTCCTGCTCGAAGATCGAGGTCGCCGACAATGAGGGGAGAAGAAGGTGGCATCATCATGGTCGACGACGACGATGTCCTGATAGTGTAGCGGCGGACGGTGACGATTTCCTGATAGTGCAGCGACGGACGGCGATGATGTCTTGAACCGGTGAAATATTGGAATAGTGATTGAGGAAAATAACATGGGGTTTGATATATGAGCGACGCTTGAGTTATAATTTAGGGATTTATCTAATGTCAAACCAAAATAAATTACCAAATTACTCTTTATTCTATTTTTGTAAATAACAATAATTATCTTAAATGATTATTTCACATTAGATCTCACGGTCTTCACAAAATACACAATTCTCATTTGATTAGGCTCATATATATAGATAAAAGTTCAAATGAAAACTCAACTTTAATTGTGCACGTGAGGACTAATCTCAACCACTCCATCTCTATTGATCCAACAACTCATATTAAATAGAGTTTTTAATTTTAAGATGTTTAGGGGTAAAAATGAAAGATAATTTAAATTTACGCCTACCATATTTGACTTTTTATTTTCTTTTTTAATTAAAATCTTTTACCCAATTAAAGGTTAAAATAAATTATTTTAAAAATTACTACTATTTTAATCAAACAAATTACATCAAAAAAACGAGAATTTCGTGCTCTTCGATATGACATCCATCTCGATATAGTTTTTTTGTTGTTTTATCCGTTTTTTACGTGAAATGTTATATATGTGTTATATTCATTATGAATATTTATGTACGTTCAAGTCTGTACAACACCTCGACATCGTAAGTATGTAACTCGACATTCACCTTCTTCAATACTTCCTTCACCGTCGTAAGGTATCATGTTTCTTCAGCACCGTAACCCAACACCTATCAAGACGAATCGAGACGAATCGAGAACCTATCGAGTAATTCTGTTGTAAATCGGGGAACAAAAGAGAGCGCGTCACGTCTCCACATCTTCACAGGTTATTCATGTATTATTCATCATGAATAATGTATCATTCAAGATGGATAATACAACATTCAGGGTGAATAATTCACGATTCATGAATTCGTGTATTATTCACCATGAATGTTGTGTAATTCATCCTGGATACTTTATTATTCATCATGAATAATGAATGAACGTTCACATTTGTTATTCATACTAAATGTGGGACATCCGGAGATGCACATACATATTCATAATGAATTAAACCAAAATTTGGTTGTGAATTGGGAAACAAAAAAGAGTACGACATGTGTCTACACCTTCACGGGTCATTCATATATTATTCATCATGAATAATATATCATTCAGGATGAATAATACAGCATTCAGGGTGAATAATACACGATTTATGATAAATAATACATGAATCATGAATTCGTGTATTATTCATCATTAATGTTGTATTATTCATCATGAATAGTGAATTAACGTTCATCTTTGTTATTCATACTGAATGTGGACACCCGAGGATGTGCATGCATATTCATAATGAATATAACACATATATAGAATTTCACGTAAAAAACGGTTAAAACGAAAAAAAAAACTATATCGAGATAGATGTCATATCGAAGAGCACGAAATTCTCGGTTTTTTGATGTAATTTGTTTGATTAAAATATTAGTAAATTTTAAGATAATTTATTTTAAAGTTTAAGGGGGTAAAAAAATTAATTAAAAAAAATAAAAAAGTCAAACAAGGTAGGTGCTGATTCAAATTTCCAATTTTGTCCTTAATCACTTCTCAATTAACTTCATTATGTATTAATCATTGATTAGTTTTCTAAGTTTTGATCAATGATTAAAATTTTTTTTCATGTGCACAATATATATATATATATATATAAATAGAAACTTTTTATTAGTACAAACTATGCAACCCAAGGGTATTTTTGTCTATTTATAAATTTCGTATTTTTAGGAAATAACCAACTTCCTTAATTATCTCTCCCTCTCTCTCTCTCTCTCTCTCACACACACACACACACGCTCCCTTATCACCATCCACTTCCAGGCTCCGGCGACATCCTGCCACTGGCGGCGACCTCCTCCCACTCCGGCGACCTCCACCATTTTCGGCGAGTTTCATATGAGAAATAATATAAGAAACTTCAAAATTTTCACGATTCATACAAGAAAAAACATATGAAATTCGAAAATATATGATTATTTCGAAAAAAATCAGAATATTCATATAGAAGAAATATATGAAACTTAAAAATCCGATTATTTATACGAGAGAAGAATATATGAAACCATTTTATGAAAAAAAAATTGAAATCGTTAATGAAAATATATGAAGTTATATAAAAATATATGATTATTATGAAATTTTCACGTTTCATATGAAAAAAACATATGAATCCATTAATGAAAATGCAAAAACCCACCGGAGTTTAGAAGGATTCGTCGGAGTTTGGTATCCATTTCGATTTCACTTTCTTGTTCATCATGGTGGCCGAAACTTTTGAGAGAGAGAGAGAGAGAGAGACATGTTCACTTTCTTGTTCATCATTGTGGTCGGATTCTTGTTCAGCATGGCGGCCGGATTTTTGAGAGAGAGAGAAAGACGGCGACCGGAATTTTGAGAGAGAAAGAAGGAGATGGCGGCTGAATTTTTTAGAGGAGAGAGAGAGATTAGGTAAAAATGAGAAAATTAAGGAGATAATAACTATAATTAGATTAATTTAAATTTTAAAAATTGTTAAAATTATTCCAAAAATGCCCTTTCCCTATTTTTTTAATAAATCTAAATCCTAAAAATTCTCAACCGTTAATTAAAAATTCGGATGGTCTGGATGGGTTTGTAAGTTTGCATTGTTTAAAAAGTTTGCAAATGATTGTCCCTCTATATATGTATATATATATATATAGAGATTTTGCTGATGTTTAAATTAATTAATTGGTTAACCTGTTTAAAACAAGAAACGAGTTATTGTTTTGACTGAATTGTATTTGTTAATAATATTTTAATTAAAAGAATAACGGGCTATTTTCTTCTTACCCTTCATTTCAAATTTAAATAGTTTTTGGTCAATTTTGTTGATCCGGCAAAGTTAAATAATTTAGATACTCTTGTTAATTGAGATTTTCAAATTAAATGATATCTTACAATCTAAACTGATTAATTCAAATACTTATAAATAAAAATAAGCCTATATACTTAATAATGTTGCCGGCTTGGCTCAACTATAACATCCGATTCTCTCTCGTAATAATCTATTTGATTGATTCTTTCCAAGTTGTACATTTTGTCCATAGATATAACGATATTCACACATTCTCAATCTTTTTGTCTCTCTCATTGATTTTAATTAACCTCCCCTCTCTCTCCCTCTCTCTCTCTCTCTAATATATATATATATATATGTATATATTCTTGACACATTATAACATCTTGATATTACTAGCAAAAGATGATCATGGCAAAGCTTCAAAGATTTGGGATTAGAATTAGGCAACTTCACACCATCATATCTCAAGAAACCATCAAACCATCTTCCCCAACACCTCCCCACCTCAAAACTCACAATCTTTCATTACTCGATCAATTTGTTGGCCACATTCACATGCCAATAGTTTTCTTCTACCCAAACTTCAACCATGACAACACCCACATCTTAAAGAAATCATTATCACACTCTCTAACACAATACTACCCACTCGCAGGCAGGTTTCCAACACCTCATGCACCTCACATCAACTGCAACGACCAAGGAGTTGTGTTCTTGGAAGCCTCTAACAATGGCAGGCTCGACGAATTCATCCTCAAGAAAGAGCATGACGAAACCCTAGACCAACTCATCCCCAATGGTCTAGGATGTACGGTTCACAAGACTAGCCCTAACTTGATCGAGGTCCAGCTGAACCATTTCGTGGGCGGTGGAGCCGCACTCGCGGTGTCCATATCGCATAAGCTCGCGGATGCAATAACCATGGCCAACTTCTTCAACCACTGGGCCACTGTAACACGTGGTGGATCGCCGATAAACCCTAGTTTCGTTTCTTCTTCCGTAACGAACGCTGAAATTTTAGGGTTTCCGTTAATGGACACCGAAAAAATGAACTATGTAAGAAGGAGATTTGTGTTCCCAAATTCAAAATTGTATGAGCTCAAGAACAAGGTTAATGCAATGGGAACGTCTCCGATGAACCCTAGTCGGGTCGAATTATTGACATCTTTACTCTTCAAATGCGCGGTGGGTGCAGCCACAAAAAAGTCAGGTTCTTTGATGGCATCGAACTTGTTTCATACGGTGAACATGAGGAACAGAAACATCGAAAAATTCCCGGAAATGGCTGCGGGAAACTTAAGTACGACGGTGATTGCAAAGATAGGGTCCGATTCGGGTGAAATCGAGTTGAATGAGGTGATTGGTATGTTGAGGAAAGGGATCATGGAGGTTGAAAAACTAAGTGATGTGGAGGAAGTAATTGGAAATTTGGTGAGCAAATTATCGACATTAGGGGGCGAACAAAGCCGAGCGTATATTTCTTCGAGCATGTGTCGGTTTCGATTTTACGAAATGGATTTCGGATGGGGAAAACCGGTGGATATAATGTTTCGAATTCCAGAAGTGAATGATAATTGTGTTCTTCTTATGGATGCTCAATCTGGAGATGGGATTGAAGCATTGGTGCGTTTGCAAGAAGAAGAAATGGACATTTTTCGAAAGGACAAAGAGCTTCTTGCATATGTTGAAGACATATGAAAATGTGTGATTAATTTGGTTGTGTTTTCATGTTGTTAATAAATTCATAGATTGCTTTCATAAGTGAAAAAGTTAAATAAGAACACGATGTCACTACCACAGTTAATGGTTTTTTACACGGTTGTAAAGAGTTTTTTACATGGTTGTAGAACCGTGTAAAAGTCCACCGTGTAAGAAAGTGCGAGACCTTTTTACACGGTTTTGAAACAGTGTAAAAATGTCCCCCTTTTACACGGTTCTAAGACCGTGTAAAAAGGTGACAAAAACCGTGTAAAATGTCTCAATTTTACACGGTTGTTAGGAAAAACCGTGTAAAAAGGTCTCAATTTTACACAATTGTTATGCAAAATTGTTTAAAAAGATGGGCCTTTTACAAGATTGCTTGGCAAAACCGTGTAAAAAGGTCACCTCTTTTTACACGGTTGCTAATAAAAACCGTTTAAAGAGGTCACAACTTTTTACGTGGATTTAACTTACAACCGTGTAAAAACACTACAAAAAAGACCACTATCAGCAAGGGAAAAATCAAGCTCGGATCCGTTGTTGTTAGTTGGTGGGTCAAAAAGGTGTGCGTGATGCTATTAGCGATGGACTTCCGCGACAGATTAGCGAGGGACTACTAGTATCAAACGACAGATTAACGAGGGCTTGTATTAGCGACGGATTAACGAGCGCTGGTATTAGCGACGAAATTGTGACAGATCTTATCATTTCATCGCTGATCCGTCGCTAATTTTTGATTTTTTTAAATATAAATTTTATATTTATTTTCCTATATATTGTATCACATATATAAAATACATATTAAATAACAAAATCAATTTTCAAAATTGTATTCGATCAAAAAATAGTATACTACAACTATTAAACTTACAATTTTATAAATGGATCACTACTTACAAATAACAAAAATTAAACAAATTAACATAACAAGATTGTTTTTTTGAACGACAAGTTAACACACGCACACGTTCCCGGGGTATCCGGGCTCCCACTTAAGGGTGTCACCCAACTAATCCCCGTCGATCACGACCCAACCCAATTAATTAAGGGTACCACTATGTGGCAAACTCATGATCATGGATGTCACAGGATGCTCACCAAAATTGTGTCTACCAAACTAAATAAATAAGCTGTGAAATTGTTCTCGTCCCATAGAACATGATAAAGAAAGCGTATGTAGTTGCACTACAACAAATCGACCCTATTGCGACAACAAATTAAAGTCGTCGCTAATGCTTTAAATTCCGTCGCTATAGATTTTTGGCGACGACTGTCGTCGCTGTAGCCTTTGTCACTATATGTTCGTAGCTGTAGCTCACTATAGCAACGATATGTCGTCGCTATAAGTAAAAAATAAAAAAAATCGCTTTTTTGTCTACTGCGACAACATGTCATCGCTATAGGGAAAAAAAATACAAAAAATGATTTTTTTCTACTACGACAACATGTCGTCGCTATAGGGAAGAAATAAAAAAAATATTTTTTTTTCTACTGCGACAACATGTCGTTGCTATAGGGAAAAAATAAAAAAATGTATTTATCTACTGCGACGAATTGTCGTTGCAGTTAAGGGTGTTCGAGGTGCGGTTTGGTGCGGTTTAGGGCAAAACTGCAAATCGCACCGCATATGCGGTTTGGGCATTTTCCCAAATCGAAACCGCACCACATATACCTCAAACCGCACCAAACCGCACCGCGAAATGCGGTGTGGTGCGGTGCGGTTTATGCGGTTTGTACATAAGAGCATCTACAACCATGGACCTTATCAAAAGTCCATGGCTTTGCCATATCAACTTTCTCTCTCCGCCACATCAGTTTTCTCTTTCCTACACATTTCATAAACCTTTCACTCTCAATCATGAACTGGTCCATAGTTTATATAATAAAAATATAATAATAATTTACTATTACAAATCATGTCTAGCTCAGTTGGTTTCCCCAAGGGCGGTAACATCCTGGGAGGGGTTGTGGATGGTATCCCAATCTACTCGGGTTCGAATCCAAGGGGAGTCATTCTGAGGGTATGAGGAGTACCCAGTCCTTGGACCGGTCCAGTCGTTAACTGGGCTGCCCCTCAGCCCAGTCTTAAGACTGTGGTTGGGCTCTAGGTTCAGCTTACGCTGGGCCGGGACAACGGCGGATTAGTGGGCTGCCCGTGGATGCTCGATACCGCCGGGGAGGTGTGCGTGCGTGTGTGCGTGTGTTCGTGGTAGTCGTTCGTTGGTTCGATACCGCTATGCCTTCCAAAAAAGAAATTACTATTATAATTAAAGACAATAATTAAAATACCCTTAATAATTAAAAAACAATAATTAAAACTTACAATAACAAGCCATAATATTTAAAAGTTACAATAACTAAAAAATAATTTTAATAAATCTACATCAATCTTCCTTAAATTAAAAATTACAATAACGTGTCGTTTGTTTTTTAATAAGAGGTGGTGTGTAAAAATGTCTGAACGATTCAGACTTAAGAGACATTAAGAGATTTAAAAAAAAAAAAACAACCCCTAACTGAAAGTTACATTAAGGTGTCATTTGTTTTTTAAGAGGTCTAAAGTCTGAAGTCTTAATTTAGTTATGATTAATAAGAGGTGATGTGTAAAAAGGTCTGAACGATTCAGACTTAAGAGCCATTAAGAGATTTTTTAAAAAAAACAAACAACCCCTAAGTTAAAATAAAAATAGAATTCTAAAATAAATTATAATATTTCATTTTTAATTAATTAAATTTGATAAATATAATTTGGTTTTATAATTAAAAGAAATTTAAAAAAAAACCTGAAATCTAATTTTTTATTATTATTTTAAAGATGGGACCCACCATGATTTGAGAAAGAATCGGTCCTCACAGAGGAACCGATTCATGAAATGTGGCAAAAACCCTTTTTCTCTCAATGGGATAAACTTTTAGAAGGAAGTCCATGTCCAGCCACGTAGGCCTTGTGGACTTTTATAAACCCACTATTGTGGGTGCTCTAACGGACTTTACACATGCTATTCAATAATTATAAGATTAAAACTTCATTTTAAAATTCATGTTAACGTGACCATAGTCCAAAAATAAAAATATTCAACCCATCCTACTCCTAAATACATATTACATTAATATTGCAATTATTCTATATATACATATATGTGTTTGTGTAATATATACATTAAAAATATATACATAAATAAAAAGTGCGGTGCGGTTTGAACCGCGGTTTGATAACTCAAAACCGCAAACCGCACCGCATAGTGCGGTTTGGTAAAAACGCAAACCGCAAACCGCACCGCAGAAGTTCTAAACCGCACTTTGCGGTGTGGTGCGGTGCGGTGTGGGCGGTTTGGCGGTTTAGATGAACACCCCTAGTTGCAGTAGATAAAAATTGATTTTTTTATTTATTAATTATAAAAATTAATATTTATTTAATCTAATTATAAAATATACTTTAATCAACTAATTTGATATTTAGAATTACTAGAAAACGACTTTATATTCACATAACTAGAAAATATTTGAAAACCATAATACAAAATTTATGACAAAATAAACATTAACGTCTCAAACATATAAATACGTAAATATCTAATCATCATACGAGTCAGTATCTGTGTCCTCATCCTCATCTCCGTCCTGCTGTGGTGGCTGCTGTGGTGGGGGAAACTGAAAGTAAGGTTGAAAACTCCTAAATGCATTATACATTTGATGCACATATTGGTTCAGAGAGATATATGCATCATTCATCGACGGCGGTGGCGGTGGCGGTTCAAAAAATGACTCAAATGCGGAACCCTTCAATTTTTGTCCAATCCCTCGGTTGTGACCGCGACGTTCCCCAAGTACTTTGGTGATAATTTCCTTCTCGTTTACGGTAGACGAGGAGGTCGAGCCATCTTGTTGTGTTTGTGAAGCTCGTTCTGCAAGCATCTCCGCCTGTATTTTTTAAGAAATATAATTAGTAATAGAAAAACTAATTTAAGTATACACATGAAAATACTTGCAACCCCTCGTTATAGCACCTCGAAACAACTGAAGTTCATATTTGAAGTGAAAGCATCAGGCAAGTTATAAAAGATAATCCATAACTGAATTAGCAATCCCAAACACATAAAACTGGAGAACAGGATAAAAAAACCAAATTCAATGGAGCCATTTTTCTCCAAAGAGGAAGAGCTGAAAGATTCAGGCAAGAAATATGATGTTGTCAAACAGTCAAAAGAAGACATTCTGGTGAACAGGTAAACCTGAACGACGATTTGGTTCAACAGGATATAACTCCCTCTATACGTGTCATTTCCTGCTGTTAAATGACTAGTATGTGCTTTCGTTGTACAAAATACTGACATATAGTAATGCAGACGGTAAAGGCAATGTTGTATGGGAACGACAGGAATGTACATATGGTTACAATTCGACTTTAATAACTGCCAAAATGCCACTATGTACAGGACCTTTCTGTCATGCTCCATTTATGCAACATATGATATGCCTATTACAACTACTACACAATAGGGCCTCAAGCTCACCTACCGGGAGGTCAAGGGACTCCGTGTTAAGTCACCTGCGACTGTTTGGCAGAAGAATAATACAACATGAACCAATTGCCTATATAACAGGATCACAAAATGATGCCACAAACATATCATTACATGTAAAATGGAGGGAGATTATAACCAACTTAAACAGAAATGCTAATGTTTAATCCAAATCGAACAAACTTAAGTTGGTGTCCCATGGAGTCCTTGACTTGAACACACAGGGGTGTTCTTAGTGTGTGCAGGAAGTAAACATGGTGATTAGTGATACAGGAAGTAAACTAGCACAATAGATTATAAATTTTAGATTAAATAAACACAGTCAATGAGAAAAATGGAACTCTAACTAAGTATGAGTTTTTGATATTTACGAAGCAAACAGAGGCAAAGCCGATCGAGGTCGTCTATGGAGAATGAGAAAGGACAGATGGAACATCATACCAGTAGTACTTGTGCTAGGTTGATATATATATACTCTCATGACAGACAGACAGACAGACAAACCAAATTAGGTTACCATTCCGTGGTTGCAGGCATTATATTTATTTATTTAAACATGTAAGAAATAATAATATGCATGTGGAAAGAAAGAGAACCAACTCAACTGGATGGTGACTTTAAAACTTTACTTAAAGCCAAACAATTCCTCGAAGTGTGGCATGTTGAGGCGATGTTGAAACACGATCTTGCTTTGTTCAATACTTGCTTTGTAGACGTGACTTGAGATTGAATTACTTGATGAATATGCTTTATTGTCTTCTCCAAATATGATTTTGATGAGTCCAAGAATCGTTTTAACTTGGCGTGTTGGCTCTCAACTTTGTTAGTTATGTGATTTCCAAAATTAAGAAATTTGTCAGTTCAACAATATATACAAACATTTCCTTGTACGGTGTCAACCACACTTTATTTATATAATCAAAAAACCTAAAACATTTGATACACTTATTTCAATTTCATTACGTGATTTATAAGCATATCAATATATATATATATATATATATATATATATATATATATACCTGGATAATCGAGTAAATTTGTTTCATGCCAAATTGAGCCTATATGCGTCTTCCGTTCAAGATGCAACTAATGTAGTCCATGCCTTGTTGAAAGAATTCCAAGTACTTTTTGATCGTATGGATGCTTTACCCTTCTTCAAATATATTATTATAGATGTGCCATGTACTGAGTAACTTTTTAGCATCCGGGAATACAACATTGCATGCTTTCATTAGAGCTAAATCTCTACTTGTCACGATAATATGTGGAAGAATACAGTTGTCCATTAACGATTTGAAACAACTTAGAGCCTATGTATGGTTCGACTCATCTTCTTTATGCATAAGCACAAATGCTATGCAAAATGTCTTATTTGTCGGAGTTACACCAACAATCTCAAGAAGATGTAATGCGTATCTGTTTGTGTAGTAATAATAATAATATAAAAATTAATAATAATAATAATGATGATGATGATAATAATAAAAAAGTAATATAAAATCAATTTAATCAAAATTTACAAGTCAAAGAGATGCATTGTGTACCACTTCGTTTGATATGTTGCATTTATCAACACCACGTGTGGAAATGCATGCCACATCTCCAATGATTTTGGATGAGTAAAGAATAAATCTTCCAACTCGTTAGTTGAATGATTTATACGTCTTTCATAAATATAATTTTCTCATGTAAAAATGACATAAGAACTTGTATTTGTGTTCTACCCGCTTTCTCTGGTATCCAAATTTTACTTCGTGCATTGTATACCGTTGAGATAGTAGACACGTTATTTGGGTCTTGCTTGAGTATTGATAAGATATCTTGTGGCTTCACATTTTTTCTTGATAAATCTTCCACCAATCGAGCTTCATAATCGGAAAATCGTCGTGGATATGGATGACCTTCCATATGTAACGCAGGTTCATGATTATGCACTTCACATATCACCCTTAATGTCCAAGAATCTTCCATTGTCAAACGTTTCCCTTCTAATTCAAATGGACAATTTATTTTCTTGGTACCTATGTCTGGTGGAGATTTTTTTCACTTTCATATGTATCGCCACGGTCACATTGAAATACAATTGTAGAAGTCTTTGATCTTTTAGTAACTAGGGGTGTAAATGAGACGAGACAACTCGCGAGCTACTCGAGATTGACTCGGTCAAAACTCGGTCAACACTCGACTCGAATAGGCTCGACTTAAACTCGAGATCGACTCGATATACTAACGAGTCAAGTCGAGCGACCTGATACTCGACTCGATAAGCTCGTGAGATACTCGATAAGCAAAATAATAATAATAATTAGTAATATTATATTAATTTAATTGATGATAATAATAATAAAACTCAAGTTTTTTGATTTTTTTTTTGGAAAATGATGGTGTAAAAGACATGGGTAAAATCTTGATGTTGTGTCTAATCCATCCCACATTGGCGGGATTTAGAACACAATGTTTTGAACTCCACTATATATAGATCTTCCTCCTCCCTTGTTTTACATCTTTTGCCTTTGTTAAATGACTTGAGCCTAAGGGCTTGAGCCTATGTAGGGGTGTAAATGAGACGAGACAACTCGCGAGCTACTCGAGATCGACTCACTTGAGATCGACTCGGTCAAAACTTGGTCAACACTCGACTCAAATAGGCTCGACTCGATATACTAACGAGTCGAGTATAATGATACTCGAGCTCGACTCGCATCATTTACACCCCTATTAGTAACAATAACGTAACCAAGTGAATTTCCCATGTCGTGAACCCAATCTATTAAATCTTGACGATAATTAAACACTTGAAAATGAAGAAACGAGACAGAGATAAAAAAATATTTAGTTCGTAACATGTCGCTTGAAAACTGTAATTCTTTATTGTCATCATTTGAATATATATATATATATATATATATATATGCAACTTATAAGATAGTGAATATTTAGTTCATACAATGTCGGTTGAGAACTTCGATTATTTATTTTCATCGCTTGAATCATCATCTCATTGCAAGTCTTCTTTCCAACTTGTCATTTCAAATATTGAAAAATGTAGAAATGAGAGAAAGAGATAAAAATATTTGATGATTGTGGTATGATAGTAGATTAGGGAGAGAGAGACAATTTATATAGATGAAATAGTGTTGGTAGATAATAAATATTAATATATACGTTATAGAAAAACGACATTCGTAAAAAAACGATATTTGTATAGAAACGAGATGTATATAAAAACGAGATTTGTATAGAAACGAGATGTATATAAAAACGAGATTTGTAAAAAAAATGAGATATGTAAAAAAAAATGAGTTTGTGTAAAAATGAAAATTATAGGAGGGTGTAAATAATTTACTATTTTCAATATAATTTATATCCTTAGAAAGGTGTAAATAATATGACTCATCCAAAATATAGTTTTATCTGAACTAAATGTTTATTTTTTCTTTTGAAAATTTGAACTTTTTGGATTTTTATTTTGAAGAAAGTAAAAAAGAAGTTTAAAATGAAATGCATGTAAGCATTAAAATTAACATCAAAATTGACAAAAATAATTGAAATATAAGAAAAATAGAGAAAGTATGTATTTATAATAACGAGAGATAACATATTATTTTTCTAAAATAGTTAAATAGATATGTAAAAGAAAAATAATTTAATTATATGATATGCACTAAATTTAATTTGGAGAAGTGGGATGGTATTAGGAAGGAGGGACAACATATTTTTTCTCAAACACTGAAGGTCTCAAAAAATCTGTTGGTTGATGTATTAAAAATGAAGTATTTTTTTCTTTAAAAAAATAATAAACTATTTTTTTAGACCTTCCATAATGTCATAGAGAAGTGGGATGGGGAATGTCTCAAATTAATTGCATGAAATGTCATTGGTCAAAGTGGTTCCCCGAAGTCAACCATTTTTGTCTTTTTTTTATCTTTGACTTTGTTTTTGTCATTCCCCATATGATTTACACCATTAAAAGGGTGTAAATAATAGGACCCTTAATAGAAACGATGGAAGTGTGTTAAAGCCCAAAAATTTAACAGAGATTGAGAGCGAGGGCTGAGAGATATTAAGAGAGAGAGAGAGAGAGATTAGAGGCGAGCAATAGCCCAGTCTTCCAGATTGAAGCCCTTTGACCTTTTATTGCCCTGGGTCGTCACTCCAATGGAGATAAGAACGAGCGTTTTTTTACCCTAGGTTCTTTCTAGGGAATTGAAAAAAGAGAGGGAAAAATTGGACGGTATTGGACATGACAGAACTGGATAAGACTAGACTGGACATGACAAGACAAGACAAGAGGTTTGGACTTGACTGGACTCGATAAACAAATGTATTATCTTGTGTTTGGTACAACTAGGACTGGATAAGACATGTTAATCAAAAAATCCCAATACAATCAAACAATTCTCATAAAATCAACATTAAAGTCTAGAGAGAGAGAGTAGATCTTGATTCTTGAATCCCATAAATCTCACGTATGATATTACAATGAAAGTGCTTAACAAAATTACAAGTCTAAAAACCTATTTATACTCATAAACTAAACTAAGACTTAACCACTAAGTAAACAAAACATACTTTGACTATGACAAAGACTTTGACATTGTTGACTTTACAGTTTGACTTTTCTCAATAAATCTTGGATACAATATTTGGACTTAACAATCTCCCCCTTTGTATTCAAGATTTAATAAAAATTTGATACAGATCTTCAACTCTTGATTCTTCAGCTTTTGTCTCTTTAACTTTGAACTTTGAAGCTTTCACAGTCTTTATTCTTTCAGCCTTTTGAAGAATCTAGAAAAGTCTTTTTCTCAATGAAGCTTTGGAAAGTCAACATGCCTTGAACGCGAATCTGAAATCTTGAAACTTTTGAAAAACATTGACAACTTTGAAACTTCTTTGAACTTGAAACTTCATCTTTGAAACATCTTTGAAATCTTTGGAACTTCGAGGAATCTTTGACATACATGTATCTTCATTTCTTTGATCTCTGGACCGTCTTTGGAAAAACAAACTTTCACGAATCATCTTGATTTATCTTTTGACTTTGAAGTAGCAGAAGCATTTTGAATTTACTTTTGACTTTGACTTTCTTCACAAGACTTTTCACTTTTAACAACTCTTCATGATATTGAAATTGATCTTTGGAAATTTCTCCCCCTTTTTGATGATTGAGAGCATCATGATCATCAAAATTTCATCAATTTCAGCACAGACTTTGATTTCCCCCTTTGTGATCAAATAACAATCTCCCCCTTTTACAGTCGTCGCGCTTTGATCTGAGAGCCATCAATTCATGAAATGTATATATCCGAATCTTTTCAAATTCAGACATAATGAACGTGGTAACCCTGAATCAACAAATGAAACAGTTAGGAATGCCTGTCAGTAAAACAAAGTTACTGTGTACAACGAATGTACAATATAAGGAGCTGGCTTGATGATGACTCCCCAGGACTTCCATTCAATCATTGAAAAACACAAGGTTTATCTATGAATGTTCTGACAGAAAAACAAATTTTCTGTGTGTTCGTGCTTGTGTATGAAAGAATTTAGCACAATGATTGTGTTTCATAAGGCTCAAATTGTGTAAACTGTTGAGACAGCAACATGATAATACACGGACTCAATGTGCATGAAATAGGTGCGAAGGTGGGGCAACTTTCCTTCTTTTTCAATATCTAAATCTTCCGAGTGAAGATTAGATAGCATATATGTTGTGTCCCCAAAGAAAATGAAACATTTCTTTGTTAAGAAAGAAATGAGTGGTTGGTGAGGTAATAGCAAGAGTTGGCATGGGCTCACTGCCTTTTTCAATGATGGTCACCAAAGAATGGGAACCAATCAGTAGATGTGGCTGCTCGGCTCAGAAAGAAGTTGGTGCAGAGTTCTGATATTCTTTTAACTCTGTTCTCACACCCTCTTTCTTTTTAACATTTAGCTCACTTCTAACCAAACTCTCTTTTCCATTTTTCCGCTCAGCACAATGAGAATAACTCAACCAGATGAGTTATCTCCTCCACTCTTTGATTTTGACCCCTCACCCCTCAATCACTCAAGGATAACTTCCTGGGTAGGAAACACTGGTTGACGTGAATCCATGGAAGTTCTGTTTAAGCTCACACACGAATCCCATGTAAGTCCTAATAAGCATGGTTGCTCAACAATTTAACTGAACATTTAAGCACAAAGTGATCATAGTGTCATAATATATGCTCATTTAAAAATATGAATGAAATTTGAGCATTTGAACTTTGAAGATTTCTCAAAACAAGGATATTGAATGAAAGAAATGAAATCAAGAGAATTGTTTTGAGAATCTGACAATGAATCAATCAGATCAAATGAAAAGGTTAGGGTATCAAAGAATTGGAAATTTGTTTATATGAACAAATATAAATAATTTATCAATGAAAGCACAAATATGAAAAAGATGAATGATGTTCAACAACTTTGAAAGCAAACGGGGGTATTACCATCGAAAAATTGTTTGATTTTGAGACATGGTAATAACAAATCAAATGAAATACTGAACCGATGTGTGTGAATACTTGACAGTATATGGACAAGATAATGCACAAGTATTGATCTTTGAAAACACACGGTCAGTTTAAACATTAAGCTCAAAATTGAAAAACATTTAAAAGCATACTTCTAAATTCATGAAATCTTTTGAGAATAAGAAGTGGTTTGAACATTTAAGAAACGGTTTTTCATGTTCGAAAGTTGTTCATCTTTCAAACAATCAGAGATCTAGGACAGAAGATATTTTACCTTTTCAGCTCCCCCTCAAATCATGATATAATGATTTAGGTTTTTTTTCAAGCTCCCCCTGGATATTGGCATAATATCCTTCTTTGATCATTGAAAAACAGGTCCTGATCTGTCATGTGATCAGAAGCCACTTTATTCACATTATTTATTCAAAAAATAAAATGACAGAAAGTAGTAAAACAGTTTATAGTATGAGTTCTGATCTGAAATAATCAGAAGTCATCACCTTTACTCCCCCTTAAATTAGGCATCTGAAATATGTCAGTTAAAACAGGATAGAGATCAGACACTTCCTTTTGAATTGTAGACCATCATATCAGAAAAATCTATCAGTAAAACAGTACAGGATAGAGATCAGATCAATTCTCTTGGGAAGTAGACCGTCATATCCATCAGTTGCAAAAATACAGGAGTAAGGTCTTTTGTTCGCTGAGGTCCGAGTCCTAAACTGTTGTGTTTAGAAGTCAAACTCCGTTGAAGTACGGGTCCTAAGCTGTGTACTTAGAAGCCATAGTCTTTCAGCATTGAAGACCGGGTTTTGAACTGTTGTGTTTAAAAGCCATAATCTTGACATTGAAGTCCGGGTTTTGAACTGTTGTGTTTAAAAGCCATTGTTCTTTTACTCCCCCTTAACTTGAGGTGCCTGCAACACAGAATCAGTTTTTGACTTTGGTACCCACTGGTATTTGGGTCCATGAATGTTAGTTGCAGTTCTTGTGGGGGTTATAGAGTAAGAACCATACCAGTAATTGACAAAGTTTTTACTTACAAAGTCATGTGCTCCATAGTAAGAACAACATATTTTCTTCTGAGCAATCCTGATAAGATGATTAGTAGAATAAAGAGTATCAGAATTACCAAAAGATTTACCTTTATGCTCACTGTTCTTTTTGGCATTGGTTGTGGATGCAGATGCTTTGTCTTTGTTCTTCTCTTCATCTGAAGAACCCTTCTCTCTCCAAACCATCTGATTTTTCCTAGAAATCTTTCCAAGAGATTTTACATAGAAGCTTGTTGAACCATCAACAGATTTGTTATAAAATAGATTAGATGGTCTGATCTGATTTGATTTGATTTGACAGTTTGAGATTTGACACTTTTCTTTTTCAAAACATTTTTCTCATTAATAGAACTTGAAGCTGTTTTGAAAGAACAAACTGATTCTGTTGAATTTTCAACAGGTGATTGATTAATCACATCAGCTGTAATCTTTTCTGACATTTCAATGTTTGCAGCTTCTATCTTTTATCTGTTTGGTCAAAATGTTTCTTTCATTTGAAAGTGTGTCAAACTTCTGTTTCAAATCAGACCTGGCCTTTTGTTCTTTTTGGACATCTGAAGATAGAACATTTATTTTGGATTTGAGCTTAGATATTTCAGATTCAAAATGTGAACGTTCTTGTTCAAAATCTTTTTGTAAGTTCTTGGTTTTGTCAGAAATTTCATTAAAAATCCCAACATATCTCTTTTCAGATTTATTCTTTTCAATCTCCAAAGACTTTTTCATTTATTGAAAAGTTTTTCTTTCTTTATCAAGTAAGTCTTGTAGAATAGAGATCTGTTCGGGAAGTTCAGTTGATTTATTCTCAAGAACTTTTCTTTCCTTCGCAAACGTGTCTCTTTCGTTAATAAGAATCTTCTCAAACTCAGACACTTGCTTGGAAAGTTTTCTGCATCTATGTTCCAAATCCTTTTTCTCTTGAAGAGTTTTCTTGGAAATTTCAGACATTTGTTGAAAAGAAGATGTCTCCAGTTTTGTTTTAGCTTTATCTGCTTTGATGCTTTTAACCAGATCAGCATTCTCTAACAATAATGCAGATATCCTCTTTTGAAGATCAGCATTTTAACTTTTTAAGGCAGATATATTCTCTTCGAAAGCCTTCAACTTGTTTTGAAGCTCAACTGATTCTGCTCGTAGCTTAGGTGATTTCTGTTCAGTTGTCTTTAGTTGACTTTGAAGATTTATAATCTCTCTCTCTTTTATCTCTTTCTCCTTTACATAGACGATACCTGAAAATTAGAGATAGTATTAGTACATTTTATACATTCAGGAGTTTTAACACAGTTGAACAATTGAAGTTGCAACTCCTGAATCCTTTTGAGATATTCTGAATTCTTAATTTGCAGAGAATTTCGTTCAGCTTTTATAACAGATATCTCAGACTTGTATAAAATTGACATCTTGAATGAGAAAACAGCTTGATAAAAACAAATGATCGTTCCCAAACAATTCAGAAGAATTTGACTGATAGTCAAACTCAAATCAGCACAAAAAATAAACTCTTGAAAATTGCTTGTCTGTGTATTTCTGTAAAACTTGCAAACCAAATGATCAGCAGACAGTTTGAACTAAAACTCAAAAATCACAAATCACTGCAAGTCAAGTGTGCATGTTTGAACTGAAACAAACCACACTATAAACTGTCTAAACTGTGCAGATCAAATTAATTTGAGAGTGCAAACTATGTAAACTGCAAGCTATGAACTGATTGAATCACAGGCTGTGTACATCAAATGATTAGCGCACTAGATAAACTCAATGCACAAACTGTGCAGACTGTATACACCAAATGTGAACATATATACTCAGCAGATCAATTACAAACTTAAAAACACACAAACTGTGCGGATGTGAAAACTGCAAACTGTGTAAACTGAAATATGCAATCCAAATGAAAAAAAGTCCAAACCAAGTCAACACAAAAACTTTATCAAGTTTCAAACTATGAAAGTATGTTCAGACTGAGAAAATCAACACAAATTAAGTGAAAACTGTGTTCAGGCTGAATTGAGACTGTGCAGATCAAACAGTAATAGACTCACAAATAACTTGAATTCAAAACTGTAGACTTCTTTGGCATGAAACACTCAAACCACACTAAATTTTACCAAACAAGATGTGGTTACCAAGAAAGTTTAGCAGACCAATGAATTGGAACGTGCAGATCATTTTCAAGTTGAAACTGACATACCACTTAAACTCAAAACTTACAAATTGTTTGAACATGAAACTAGCAAGTTGTGTTCATGAAGATTGAATTTCAAACTTGCAAGTGCTTGAACTAAAACTCGCAGAGCATATCACACAGATTTCTTTAACTAAAACATGCAGACTACCCAAACTTTCAGCAATAAAACTTGCAAGTTATTTGAGTTAAAATATGCAGAACACTGTCAATGCATATAACCCGCAGAATCCAAAGAGGCTTAAAAATTGCAGACTGCAAATTGAATCTTCAGACTGTGTGATCAGAAACTTGAACCTGCAAAAACAATTAGAATTTCAATTAAAAACTAATGCTTGAAAATTGAAACTTGGAGGCTTGGAAATGAAGAACTCAACAGGTTGTGTTTTGAGAAATTTTAAAACACGCAGGCTGCTTTTAATCTGCAGATCACTTGGATTTTCAACAATTAGAACTTGCAAACCAAATACACTGGACCTGCAGACTATATGAACTAAACTTGCAGAGGATTTGATCTGAATTAAAACTCAAACTGTGGACTGTGATCCCACCAAACTTTGTTCCTGATAAACCAAGTGATTCGTCAAACTTGCATATGTAGACTGTGTGATCTAAAATCTCAAACCAAACAGATTAACAATGTCACAAACACAGATTATACTTGTACTAAATGTGCAGAACACAAAAACTCAAATGTGCATATCATGAATTACACCAAAAGACCGTGTTCCACAAATCAATTAAACTTGACACTTGCAAAATCCAAAGAACTAAAACTCTCAAATTCTTGAAACTCAATTAGAACAGATGCAAACTACAGACGTAAATGAATTTGCATATCAAACAAGAGTTTTGCGAGTTTGTTATGAACTTGCAGACTTCTTTGAATTGCCAATCAGAAGCTCGCATAGGCTGGAAATCAAATGGGATAGGATGGAAATCAAATTCGAACCTTTGACGATTCAATTGGGTTTGCGTGAGCAAGCAGAAGGCTATGACGAGAACCTGTGGTTTGCGTAGACAGGCTATTTGTGAGAACCTGAGGTTTGCGTGAACAGGCTATTGCGAGAACCTGAGGTTTGCGTGAACAGGCTATTGCGAGAACCTGAGGTTTGCGTGAACTGGCTATTGCGAGAACCTGAGGTTTGCTTAAACTGTCTATTGCGAGAACCTGAGGTTTGCGTGAACTGTCTATTGCGAGAACCTGAGGTTTGCGGTATGACCGGAGTTCCTTCTGCTAAAACGCAACTTGCAGAGTTCAATTTGAAACTTGCAAAAATCAATTGAATCTTGAACAACTCGATTGAAAGTGAAAATGGGATTCATGTGATTTCAGAAACCTTTGCAAGTCCTTCGTCAATTCAATTCTGAACATTGAAATCTGCAGTCAATTTAAATCAATAATTCACAGATTAGTTGAATATTGAAAAATGCAGACTGCTTCAATTGGAATTCACAGATCGATGAAATTGAAATTGAAATTGAAATTGAAACCAATCGAAATTGAAAACTTTGTTTTGTGCCAACATATAGATTGAACAAATGATTAATTGAACTTGCAATTGAAAATTTCAACAATTTGAATCTTCAAATCAAAAGGAAACACAAATCACAGATGATAGCTTGCTGTTTATGTTCTTCAATTACATCATGAATTAAATCAAATTCGTTTAGACCTGCAAATCAATTTCTTAAACTTGAATCTAAGCAACCAAAGAACAACAAACAAAATCAAATTTTATTCAATCAGAAAGAACCAAAAGAAAAACAGTCTGTTCTTGAAATTTTCAAGAAAAAAACAACTTTTTGATCCAAAAATTTCAGAAATTGATCTAAAATTTTGTGAAAAACTATCTGAATTTGTTTGGTATAGCTCTGATACCAATTGTTAATCAAAAAATCCCAATACAATCAAGCAATTCTCGTAAAATCACAATTAAAGTCTAGAGAGAGAGAGAGTAGATCTTGAATCTTGAATCCCATAAATCTCACGTATGATATTACAATGAAAGTGCTTAACAAAATTACAAGTCTAAAAACCTATTTATACTCGTAAACTAAACTAAGACTTAACCACTAAGTAAACAAAACATACTTTGACTATGACAAAGACTTTGACATTGTTGACTTTACAGTTTGACTTTTCTCAATAAATCTTGGATACAATATTTGGATTTAACAAGACAAGACTGGACAAGTTTTCCTAAAGTTGTTTGATGATTTTATATGTCATATAATAGTTATAAATGATACAAATAAAGTATATATCTTTAAAAATTTTAATTAAAAAATATTTTTATTTTTTACACAATTTTCATACATATAAATCCATACAAAAACAATGGTATAAATTTTGAATGAATAATCTGAAATAATTGATGGTAGTTTGAAAAAATCCGATTCATACGAAAAAAATATAATATCTAATTCAATTTGGAAGATCTTTATGAATTAGTGGAGGCATAGTTGTAGCGAGAAGTAAAGATAAAGCTGATGGGTGGTTGGTGAAGGACGATTACTGTGAAGGACGTGAAAGATAGTAGATAGTGGTGGTGCAAGTATACGTGGTCGACGATGGTAGTGGTGGTGGTAGTGGACAGTGGTAAAAGAGGTTGTAGTGGAGGAAAAGGCAGAGGTGGCCGACGATGGTTGGCGGTGAACGTCGGTGGTGGTGGCAGCAATGGGTGGTGGTGATCGGTGGAGGTGGCGAGGGGCGGTGGTTGTGGAGGTGGTGGAGAAAGTTGTTGTAGTGGAGGAAGAGGTGGAAGTGGTCGACGATGGTTAGCGGTGGCTACCGGTGGTTGTTGATGGTGGTGGCGACCATAGGTGGTGGTGATCGGTGTTAGTGGAGGTGGTCGACGATGGTAGTGGTGGTGGCGATGGCCGATGGTTATGGAGGTGGTGGACGAGGTTGTTATAATGTAGGAATAGGTAGAGGTGGCTACCGATGATTGGTGGTGGTACTGGTGGCCGCCGGTGGTGGTATGGTGACAATGGGTGGTGGTGACCCGTAAGACTAATACCATATTAGGATTACATATCAAATGACAGTAAATCAGTAATTTTTATTTTTTTGTCTCACTTTTGTCCCATGTTGTTCCACCTATTTTGGTGGAACAAGAAAATATCATTTTTTGTCTCATCTTGTCCCACCCTGTCTAGTCCCTGTCCCATTTCACGGCAAACGTGAGACAGTAAATTTTTGTCCTTTCCCATGTCACACCAAATATGGGACAATGAATTTTGTCTCGTCATGTTCCGTCATGTCCCGTGTACCAAACGGTGCCAAAAGGGAAAAAAGAGGAAATGAAATAAAAGGTAAAATAGATAGGAAATGTAAAACCAAAAGAAATAAGTGTTTTATTTTAATATATTGAAAAATGTTATTTATTCTTCTAAAAAAATATTTCTTATCAAATATACATAAAAATAACATGATAAAAATAATATAATAAATAACAATAATTGATAAATAAAATACAATTGAAATATTTTTTATAATTAATTAACTCACATACAGATATATAGGGAGTTTTAAATACAAACTGTGTATACAAACCAATCTCTACAATATGTGTAAATGATCAATGGTGTAGATTATTATTATTATTATTATTATTATTATTATTATTAACTATTAGATCCATTAAAATCCAATAAAACTGAATAAGGCCCACTAAAATCAAATAAAGCCAGTAGATCCATTAAAACAAAACTGATTAAAGCTTAATAAAACCATTAAAGTCCAGTAACACTAATTGAAAACATACATATTTGTATATATATATGGATATATATGGTACGTATGTATATAATGGATATATGTATGTAGATGTATCTTTGATATATGTATGTATTGGATGTATGTGTATATGTATGTATGTAGTGGGTGTTGGGGGTGTATAGTCGATATATGTATGTGGTGAACTTTAGTGGTTCTTAATAAATTGTAATAAGTCTTGATGGTTGTATTAGACTATTTGGTTATTAATTAACTGTATTGGACATTCATGTGTTTTAGTGATTCTTAATGAACTTGATTGGGACTTGATGGGCTTTACTCATACATTATCTATACATTCACATATACACATGTATATATACATATATACAACGCATATATACATGTATCCATGATATATCATGTATACACATACATATATACAACAAATTCATAGATCCATCATATATATGTACGGTTAGCAACCAACACACATGCATGCACATATACGTATAAACACATACAGACATAGACATACAAGCACACATATACATATGTATCACCATACATGCATACATATACTATAACATATGTATACACATGTATATACATACACATCTATACATATAACATGGACCAATGGGTATATATATATATAACACATGCACATGTATACACATACACATGTGTACATATAACACATTCAAATGAGAAAACAAGAAAAATTAATAAATCCCTCGCTTATCCGCTAATTAGCGATGGATGCCACGTGTCGATCGCTAATCCCCTCGCTAATTAGTGACAGATTAGCAAGGAATTGACCACAAAACCATTATATCGCTAATCCATCGCTAATTAGAAATGGATTAGCGAAGGATATGGTTTGTGGTCAATCCCTCGTTAATCTCTTGTTAATTAGCAAGGTATGAGGGTTGTATGAGGGTTGTTGCTAATAACGAAGCCACTACAAAATCACATGCAAATGTGGGTGAAAATGTTCTTGTTTTGATGGATACTCCATGTGGAGATGGTATTAAAGCACGGGTGCATATAGAAGAAGAAGAAATGGACATCTTTCAAAAGGACAAGGAGCTTCTTGCATGTATTGAAGACATCTGAAGACAAAATGTTTGCGTTTTGGTTGTGTTTTCTTGCATATTCTAATTAGCCTGGTTTTTTCGGACTTTTTCGGGCCTTTGACAACGCTTTGATCGGGCTTTATTTTAGTCCAAATAAAGATCCGTTATAATTGGGCTTTTTCCCAAAATTAGGGATTGATCGGTCTTTTGGGCCTAGACTGATCGATCTTGGAGTTGGTTCTCGTGTTAAATTGATCTTTTTCGGGTTAGTTTCATTTGTGATTTTCATGCTTATTCTCTTCAATTCTTGTAGTTAATAAAAAAAAGGGAAAATTGCATTAAAATGGAACAAACTTTGAGCTGATTCCTATTTTAGGGAACCAACTTTCAAAATCATCATTTTAGGGTTTGATATAAACTTTTCATATATTTAAGGGTCTTATTAACCTTATAACTTGCTAATGCTGACATGACCCAGGTAAATGCCAATTAAATTTCCACATCATATTTAAAATTAAAAAAATAATTTAGAAATGCTAACATGGCAACAAGAATTATGATACCTAAAATATTTATTTATATCTTTAATAACCAAAATTCCAAATTAAACCTAAAAATCCATCTCACCCCATACGGCCATACCACCGCCCCCATCTCCGGTGGGACTCCCACCAACCAGGCACTAGCCATCCCCATCTCTGTAACTACCCCATCCCCATCACCCCATGACCCATCTCCTCCCATTTTCTCCTTCAATGGCGGTAGTTGTTCCTCATCCCCATCTCCATTTCATTTGTGACTCCCCCATCCTCGTCTCTGATTTGAGTTTGAATGTTGAAGGCTTTATCAATGGTGACCGTTGTTCCCCTGTTATTTTGTTATTTTCGTTACCTGGTATGAAGGTCGATTTCTCGTTCGAAGGTGTCGTTCCCATGGAAGCCCAAAATGTGAGGAGAGAGGGGCATTAGGGGAAGACGAAGAAAGGAGGTTGGAATCTATACAACAGGTGTTCCGAGAAGCATTAGAGACCACTGACAAATTTCTTAAAAATCCAACAAATATGAAAACAATCAAAATTGCAAAACCCAAGTTGGAATTCACTTGAAATGGTTCCAGAAAACTTACAGGTGAGTTTCTTTATCTCCCCCCATGACTACACCCATTAAAACTTTTCCCACTAGAGAGAGAGAGGTTATAAGAGATCTAGAAAGCACATAGGCTAGCAACCATCATCGGAAAATTTTGGGTTGCTTCATCACTTTTGTTTGCCTATAGTTAAAGCTCTGATTTATCGTCACTGTGTTTCTTCTTCTTGATATTCTTGTTTGGAACACTCATTATTTAAATGTCTTTGGTATTTTGGTTTTGATTTTTGAGTTAGATCATTTGGTTTGTATTTATGTTATTTTATCACTTTTAATCATTGATGACTTGGCATTTCTAATATCCACATAATATTTTTTAATTTAATAATTTGCCATATCATATTAAGTTTACCGGTTAACTACTGAACAGGTAATCAAGACCCTTGAAAATACTAAAAGTTTGCTTTAAACCCTAAAATAATAATTTTGAAACTTGGTTCCCCAAAATAGGAATAACTCAAAGTTGGTTCCATTTTGGTGCAATTCCCCCCCCCCAAAAAAAAAAGTAAACTATATAAATGGTCCGTGTGTTATGCTCCAATTTTGAAATTGGTTCTGAAAATGGATCAGTACACAAGTGGTTCTTTTTTTTTTTTTTTTTTTTATATGTTTATTTGTCCACTAATTTCCCTACTTGGATCAAAATGAAACCCACATCCATTTTGGGTAATCATATAATTACCACTCATTTCTTGATACCAAAATCCCCATTTCACCCTCATCACATCCTTCAACACGTATCAAACAAAGCTCAACTTACGCTCTCAACACCAAGGTGATCAAATCCGGATCGAAAACATATCGCCTATTTATTCATCCCTCTCTTTTTGATCAAAATTTTCTCTCACAAGTTACACCCCTAAAACAACAAATAATGGACGCCCTTTTCCACAAAGACAAACCCGACACCCACGGCGACGATGACAAGACCAAGGATTCCGGCAAGGACCACCCCAAAGCATCGAATTCCGAAATTTTGGCCAGTGCCAAGGTGATGGCCGACTACGTCGGCGGCAAGGAGAACGATATGGGGAAGATAGCCGGAGCGGCTGCCGACATCCTCGATGCCGCCGCAACTTACGGAAACTTGGATGAGAAGCAAGGGGTGGGGAAGTATATGGATCAGGCGGAGGATTATCTTCATCAATATCAGACAACACACACTAAAACCACCAAAACTGATGATTGCGGTAATAAGACCACCGTTGAAACAACCACCACCACCAAAACAGCTCCGGCGGATGATGATGACAAGTAATTAAAGATCGATGTGATATGGTGAGATGTAATGAAGATTGTTTAGGGATCTTCAAGGAATGGATCGGATGTTATTGTATGTCTTTCTTTTTGGTTTTTTAATTCTTTTTATGAGGTTAAAAATGCCATGCAAATGTATGTCTTGGAATCACAGTTTTAGAATACACATTTTGGGTAGAACTGACAAACGTGTCGTGTCGGGTTCAAAGTTAAACGGATTGAAAATGTCTAACCCTAAACCGGTCCGTTTAATAAACGGGTCAGAAAATCTCAACCCTAACCCGACCCGCCTAACCCGACATGACCCGCTTAACCCGTTTAACATTTATAAAACTAAAAATTAAAAATCGAAAATTCACAAAAAAAGTACAAATCCAAAATTCAAATGAAAGCATTATAAATCTAAATTTTATAGTTCAAACTTAAAAGTTTAACTAAATTTAAAACATTAAAAATCCAAATCATTAAAAAGAAAACTTATAATATATATATATATATATATAGTTATATATATAAACGAGTTATTCGGGTCATTTTCGAGTTGAAAATTTTGACCCTGACATTACTCGTTTAATTTTTGTTTCATATATTCTCATGATATTTAATTTTTTTTATTTAAACTGAGCCTAACTGTATAATGGTAATTGATACTCCCTCCGTCCCAAATTAAATGTCTACATTATTATTTGAGTTTGTCCCAAAATAAGTGTCCACTTTCAAAAAGTAAATGTCAACTTTTCAATTCTACCCTTAATTATATGATTGGAGAAAATTTCTCTTTCTATAATTAAGGATAAAATTGTACTTTGGTTAATTAAAATAATTACGTATTTCTAAAACTGTGTATCTTTTTCATTGTGGACATTTATTTTGGGACGGAAGGAGTATCATTTTTACATGTATGTTTCCTTCCTTTCTAGATAGCGAATTATATTTATGATTGTTACTTTTGATAGTTTGTATCCAAATACTTGATGTGGTTTAGGTGAAATTAAACGTATTTCTAAAAGTTGGGTTTTTTAAAATATATATATTTTCCGAAAAATATATTTTTTAAATTTAAAATTGAATGGAAATACGTTCATTTCTTATTTATGCTGTTTCCCATACTTCCAAAAATGTAAACGTTGTTGTCCTAATTTTGCCAAAAGTAAACTCCAAATTTGGTGCTTGTGATTTGTTGAAAATAACACTTTTTATCCCTATAATTTCAAAATTACAAAATGGTCATTATGGTTTGTATAAATGTTTACATTTGATCCCTTCTTTTAACGTCCATTAATTTTTTTCGTTAAATGACAGTTTTGATATCGATTTTTTATCTTTTAATTTTTTTTTTTCAAATCAAAAACCACATGGACTAATTATAAGCAAATATATTTTTTCCTAAGACCAAGAGCAAAACCATGATCGAACGAATGAACGAGTGATTTCTTTTATCATGTAAGAAACTATATAAAAGCAATTAGTGCCGTACTATACGATTATAAACTTATATATACACACGTTTACAATATAAAAATATACATATGAATTGAAGACGTCGTCCTATGATTTTGATCGGGATTTTTAAAGGCATAAACATGTTTTTGTTGGGATTTTTCCGGTTAACCGAATCTTGTCCGCCTTCTCCTTGACCTTGTTTACTTCCTTCCTTCGGTTTCCCTCAGCCTGTGATCGTGCACCTTCCGCTATCTGATCAATCATCTCCATCTCCGTCTTGTAGGTTTCCAAAGCTCGAGCCCTTTTACTCTCCGACTCATCCTGCAATAAATTTCAATAACTTATTTCCGAGTTCCAGTGGCATCTGTATATATAATCCATGAATTAATTTGCACTATTCATCTGGCAATTGAATTAACGTGCATACGTTAATTACTTCTCTCATGATGATCATGAGACCGATGTTATCTATCTTTTTAAGTACGAAAATGGAGAAATTAACAATACCTTTTTTCTTGACAACTTCTTCTTCGCTTTTGCCTTCTTTTCATTTTCCCACTCAAGTATTTTGGCATTCAACTTCTCGTACCTGATCAAGTTTGGGAAAAAAAAATGAAAGTTATTTGGTTTAAGGCTTTAAGCCCTGGATGCATGCCTGCAATAAAGCGGTCTATTATGACATTTAGGGGCCGTTTACCCAAATGCTTATCCGGTAAGTGCTTATTGGTAAAAAAATAACACTTTCACTTACCTTCTCGCGTAAGATTCTAGTTCATTTAAAAGGCATCGTATGCAATAATATACCTTGTAAGTGCTTACCCGGTAAGACTTGTCGCCCACACTTACCGGGTAAGATTCTCGGTACTTGTAATGTTCATCTGGTAAGGTAAGTGACTTGATAAGAGCTTACCGGGTAAACGTTTATTAAACGGCCCCTTAGACATTTTTGCCATCCTGTAAAGTCGAATTTGTTGCATGGGTGGTTTGAAAGTATAATACATACCGTTCTTTGATCCGTTCCATCTCAGTTTTCTCCCAAACATCTGCCTTTATGTCTTCGAGTCTGGATTGTGATCGCTTTTTATCGATTTTGGTTTCCGGGGGTGTTGGTTGTTGATGACTACTACTTGCGAAGCCGCTTTCAGGTTTTGTATTTGTAATAGTTTTGTCTGATTGCTTGTCAATAGGAGCAGGAGTCGGAGGAGGAGTTTTCTTCATCACAAATCGTGGTGCACCGACACTTTCTCTTGACGATTCGTCTCTGAGCCCTGTGTTTCCCGGAGGACGACTAGCCTTTCTGGGCAACTTTTCTTGCAATTCTGTAGCGATCATGCAGCCAAAATTCAAAACTAATGAGTCTATTCATTACAACAAAATTGGCTTCTTGCAATTCTGTAGCGGTCAAAATTCAAAACTAATGAGTCTATTCATTACAACAAAATTGGCTTTATAGGACATCAAATATGTCTAAATGTCTTAACATATCGCTTTATAAGTAATATGATGTTTTTGAGCGTCATAACAAGTGTTTTAATACATTTTTGGAATAAAACGTTATATTAGTTTTTTTTTCCATATAACATTATTTAAATAAATGTCTTATAGGAACAAGTGTTTTAAAAAAGATGTTTTCAGATGAAAACCTTTTAAAAATGTCATATAAAAAGCTAATAGCACATTTTATTTCAAAAATGTCCTAAAAAACTTGGTTAGAATGCCGAAATGCGTCATGACATTCTATTCCTCTTGTAACACCTTTATGCAAGACACATAATTGTTTCATCCAATAAACTTAAGTCGTATAAAACAGTTTATTAGGACATTTAGACATTTTTTGGCGTTTTATAAAGCGAATTATCTGTGTTTTTAAAAATTCATTTTATTAACTAATGGAATTCAAGATTCTTGTATACCTGAGGGTTTTTTGGGGAGAAGAGTTGGGGTTGATATGGGAACTGAGTCATCTTCTTTGTTCTTCATCTTATTGCTTGAAGAAGAAGGAAGCTGGATTCTTTCTCTTGGCCTAACTGAAATTGGACCATCTTGATGATCTTGTTTCCTCTTGGACTTGTTCAAACTATCATCTCGGCGTCTTCTTGTTCTTCTTCGTTGTTCTTCGGCTGAATTGATGGCGAATGCCGCTGCTGCAACTGCTGTTCGAAACTCATCGCTCTCCATGTGATCTGAATCATCATCGTACCTTAATTCCCGAGAAGACAACGACTGTCCTTTGTACCAGTTATGACCCGATCTTCTGTTGTCTACAAAACAAAATTGGCTTCAATCTATGAGACATGTTTCCTACAAAACAAAACCATAAGCTGCCTCCAATTAACCTACGATTAAATTGGGTTTATAGGATGCCATAAATTTTTAAGCGTCCTAATAGACATGATTTATAAGACTTAATTTATGGAACAAAAATATAAAACATCTTATATAAAGGCGTTGTCATAAGTTTATAGAACATTTTTGGACGTCGTAACAAGTTTTTTAGGACATTCTTAGAAAAAGTGTCGTATTAACTATTTTATATGACACTATTTGAAAAAGTGTTATATAAATAAGTGTCCTATAAAAAGATAGGTTTATAGGACACTTTTTCCGAAATGTCCTAATAATTAAGTAGCTAATGTGACGTTTTATGTTAAAAATGTCCTAAAATATTTGTTAAGACGTCCTAAAACGTCATATAAACTTATTGCAACGCCTTTAGATACGATGTTTTTTTGTTTGGTTCTATAAAATGTCTTATAAAGCAGTCTATTATGACACCTATAAATTGGTGGCGTCTATAAAACCAATTTTGTTGTAGTGTTTTTTCTTGTGGATGACAGTGCAAACAAAATCGGTTTTAATTTATTTACAACGAGAACATATATAAATGTTCCAATAAATTGTTTTATTAAACTAAAGTTTATATGACCACATAAATGTGCTCCCTATGTAAAGATGTTACAATAAGTTGATAGGACGCTTTTGATGTTCTAACAAAATTTTA
This sequence comes from Arctium minus, assembly GCA_954870635.1. NCBI lineage: Eukaryota > Viridiplantae > Streptophyta > Magnoliopsida > Asterales > Asteraceae > Arctium > Arctium minus. The sequence goes on from OX941084.1 coordinate 53,679,327, forward strand.
ATACACTTTTGAGATTAAAGATTCTATTAATCTTTTTATATGACATTATTTAAAAAAAAATGTCTTATAAAACAAATTATTCTATAGAAAAACTAATATGACACTTTATTTCTAAAGTATACTAAAAAAACATGTTAGGATATATATTCAAGAGTCTCGTCGAATTATTGTAATATTTTGCATATGACACACAATTGTTTAGTCATGTAAAGTGGTATATTGAGATATTTAGAAGTATTTGACGTCTTATAAAAAAAATGTTAAAATCAAATTACCTCCTTTAAATGATCGAGTCTTTTGAGATGCTATTTTTCGGTCTCTAACGCGTGAAGTCTCTCCTACGTTTCCCTCCTCGATGCCAGAAAATTTCACCCTAATTAACACAAACTGTTAGTTCCAATATACAACTAATTAACAAAATTCGATATAGAAAGTTAAAACCGAAACCGAAAAAAGCAAGAATTTTTTACCTCATTTGCTTAATTAAATTATCCATGATTCAAAGGGTTTGTAAGTTGTTAAGATATCCAAGTCATGAACTTGTACATGTTATTTGAAGGATCCACATGTACAAGAATGAAGCAAGGTTTTAATTTGCAATATGTAACCTTTGGATTTGGTTATTGGAAAGGTGTTGGACAAGAATTCTTTTCTTGATGCTGCTGGTGTTCTTTATTATTTTCCATTAAGGCATCTAGGGTTGGAGTCCATTATATCCCAATAAGTAAGTTTGATGTCAATAAACTTGTATCATTTTCACGAAAATAATTATTCTATCTTTTGAAAATAATGATTTATAAGACTTAGGGGCTGTTTGGTTGGTTTTCCATTAAGTTTTGTATGGATAAAGTTGTCTGTGTGGATTAATCTGTCTGTATAGATTTAGAAGATTTTTATTTGAGAGAGTTTTTCATAAATGGAAGGAACGTGTTTTTTAATGGGAGGGACTGGTTTGGAAAAAACTTGGCTTTCTACATAAAGTTTCCCCTTGAAATCTTACTGAATAAGCCACTTCCTATATCATTAAGCCACTACCAAACAGTCATATATAGCTGACTGAATAAACTGTGAGTCTCATTAAGCTCATTAAGCTGCTAACAAACAGACCCTTAATTTATATAGTTTGTAGAGATGGACCCAAGAAAATTGTGAATAACGATATCATTTGACTTCACTCTAAGAAAAAAGAACATCATAAAAACTTTTCATAAAATAGTAACAAATCTGCTGGTTGGATCTTTAATCTTTTGATGGTCTTGTATTTGAATTTTCTTTAAAACACAAAAGTTCTAAAAAAAAAAAAAAAAAAAAAGAAATTCGAGATCAAAAGTAAGAAAGCTGACAAACGCAAAACCTGAACCTAGACCCTTTAAAAAATGAATGAATATATCATCATCTTTGCCATTATAAACTTGTGTGATTATTTTAATTTCAAAAAATATAAAAACGCCAAAAATCCTGAATTACTTCATTTTGGTTTGTTAAATATTAAAAACATTTTAAAATTTTTGAATATGATTAACGTTTGAATATTTATTTTAGTTTGTACTTTTAATTATACTAGAAGCGTACTCGCGCAATGCAGCGAGATACATCATGGTTTTAATGTTTTCTTTTATTTTTTGTGTTTTAACGATTTACGATTTTGGATGGTTTTGAGAGAGTGATAATGGTTTTTTTTATATAAATTGGTTTAATTTAGGCTTAATAATATAATGTTTTTTATATAAAAAATATTAAATATTTTGTTAGAATTAAATGATATCTTATATATTTTAAATTCTTTATATTTAAATTGAGATGTTTATCCTGTTTTGATTATATTTATTAGTTAGTTATGAATTCAAACATATTTTAAATTTTTTATATTTAAAACTTGATTTTTATCCTATATTTAGTTATGCGGGGAGTGAATTTAGGGAGTTGAAGTGGAGAGTGGTTTTAGGGGAGTTAAAGTGCTTAGAGATAAGGATTGAAAGTTAATAAATAACATTAAATGTAGTACATAAAGTTTTAATGATTGTTTTTTAGAGATTTTAAATAATTAGAATTAAATAACGGTACATTATGCTTTAAAAATTGTTTTTAAGAGTTTTTTATCCGTACTTTATAATATAGTATAGATATGTAAAACCATCCCCTATAAGGATTTCTTAAAGAATTTTTTTACACCACGTGGGATTTCTTATTAAAAAATTATGATGCTTGTGAATATAATTTTTTTAATAGAAAATTGATTTTTGATAATTGTTATGTCAATTCAGTATTTTTTATGTTTTATGAACTAAGTTATAAAAAATGTTTTATGTCATATCATGCTTATAGCATCTCCAAGCTAACCACTAAAAAGAATACTAAAAATTGTAGGTCCATTAACACTAAAAAAACTCAACTCCAACCACACACTAAAACAAATGTAATTAATAAAAATAGCCATTTTCCATTGGTGGTTTTACCACTTAGTCACTTCTTTCCAAGTTTACCAAAATAGCCCTAGGTTTGTAATATATACATCCACCATTGCGGACCTAACTCAAAAACACCAAAAAAATACGAATCTGATTGACAAAAAGTCAACTATGGTCCAACCTGGCCAACGTATTGTCAACAAACCATATTGTAACACCCGTAATTTTCTGTAAGTAAAAATCACCCGTGTGTTTTTTTTGGAAGGGTATCCTAGGCTATGCCTAGACTAATCCCTTGACAAATTATGACTGTAAGACATCAGCTCTGATTAAACCTGTAATATCCCAGGCCAACCGTACCATATATTGTTCGCTTTGTCCACACACCCGAACTCACGGTTTTAAAACGCGTATGGTAGAGGAGGTATTCAGTCCCTTATAAGGCAAAACCTCAGTGGCCACAATTGTCGTGTACGCCTAGATTCGAACCCTTGGTAGATGGGATATTCCACCACATCCCCCAGGGCCTTAACCAGTACTCCACAACCCTTGTGGTTATCACCCATGTGTTTTTGTGGTCTATAAGTTATGGTTTTACGTTGGGAAACATATTGCTTTTAGTTCCTAAGATAATTGAGGGTGTTCGGGTGAGAAGAGTAGGATTTCGAGGTTCGGTAAGAGTGGGGCGACCTTGCCACACAATGTAACATCCTGATTTTTATCCCAATTAAAGAAAAAAAATGTTGAACTGGGTGAATCGGTAAAAGAAGAACCACATTATGAAGTATGGCTATAGTCCCTTATGGTTGTGACACTTGTCACAATAGCACCAATGGTACTGAGAGTATGGTCGTCTCGGCTATAGTGCCATGTGGTTGTGGCACTTGTCACAATAACACCAATGGTACTGAGAGTGTGGTCGTCTCGACTATAGTGGCATGTGGTTGTGACACTTGTCACAATAGCACCAATGGTACTAGAGTATGGTCGTCTCGACTATAGTATGTGGTTGTGACATCTGTTACAATAGCACCAATGGTACTGAAAGTGTGGTAGTCCCGACTATAGTGCCATGTAGTTGTGACATATATCACAATAGCACTAGCGTTACCGAGTGTTCGGTCGTCCTAACGGATGTGTCATGAAATTATGACAATGTCATGATAACTGGCATAATAGCATCAAATGTTCCGAGAGAACGGTTGAGGAATGGTCAGGAGAACGGTCGAGGAACAACCGGTGTAACACCCCAAATTTTCTCGTCACGTAAGTCCTCGTAGTTATACGATTGATCCTTTATACGAAACCTCGTTAATTTCATTTAAACTAAAACCGGATTTATTCTACCATTTATTCTTCGCGTAATGAGTCTCGATCGAAAGTCGAGTGTATTTAGTCAAGTCTTTGAGCATGAGTTTTGGTTGCGTGCTCTCATTAATAATCTCGGTAGAATATGTTTTATGCATGCCCTTATATTATAGAGCACCCCACTTTCGATTGTGAGATTTTATCATCATGCACCTTTGTGAATTTGTGAAGTCGTGAGACGGCGAGAAGTGGGCGCGACTATGCCCGGCGACTGTGCCATGGCATAGTCGCCAAGGGCACAATCGTGGGGATGGTACCGTGAGTACCTGAGCTCGAGCGACAATGCCGGCGACAATGCCATGGCATAGTCGCAGGTGGCACTATCGCCATCGGTGTACTGAGGCATTGGGGAGGACGACGACTATGCCCGGCGACAATGCCAGGGCATAGTCGCGAAGGGCATTGTCGCCCGCGTGAGGGTGGGTCCTGCCTGATAAAATCGACCAAACCCAATGAACCAAACACTTTTCCATTTTTCCAACTTCAGATTTGCTCTCTCTCGAAGGTAAACGTTTTCTCATCCCTCTTCCTCTTTTCTCTCCTCATTTAATGACCTAGCTATAAACCCTAATTTAGTGGTTGTTGGTTATTGAATGCATTGTGTAGAAACCCCTCTTAAGTTCAAGCTTAGAGATATCAAGCCTCTCTCAACTACTCCATTTTCTAGGGTTTGCTCTAAAAACCCTAGTTGGTGAGTTATTCCTCCTTAAATATTCTAGTACTCATTTATTACTTGTATTTTACTTACATGACACATATATGTTAATAAATTGAGAATTTGTGATCTAACTTGTATAATGTACAATTTTATTGACCCAAGATGTGTGTGTATGCTTTGTAAACTCTATGGAACCCTCTTTATAATAATTAATGAGTAAGAATCTTTGATTTCACGTTTATATAACGAGTTCATGATGAAACATTGTTGCTATAGTTTCGACCTAACTGCTGATAACTTTATGAGAATATGATATGAGTAAAATGAACCTTGTGACTTTAAGTTTGAGATCAGGTGGAACGAGATTTCTGGTGATGTAAGGATGAACGGATTTCGTATTTACAAAGGAAGTATCTATGTGATTATAAATGTTTACCATATGTTGATCACCTGATAAGAAATGTGAACACTTCTCCTTGTGCACGAGGAGGTAGTTGTCTAACCTATGAACTTGTATTAATCATGATGGGTTACTAGCGAGTAGGCAATAAGGGGTCATTGATCCTTGAGGTGTAACTCGTCTAGTTATGGATAGGCACTAATGTCCGTAAGACCTTGAGGTGTAACTCGACGGAGTAGGCAATAAGGGCAGTAAATACGGTCTGAGGTTGTGATGTCGGTATGGCATGGGAACTAAGATCGGGGCATAAGGTCTAATTCATTTATATCGAGGGTGACTCCACTCCCGCGTGAAAGTCACCCCGATGGACACGGGTCTCCCCCGTATTTTCAAAGGTTGTATCTTGTATGTTGATATTCATGTTTGTGAATCTGACCGGGGGAAATTAATTACTTGTGAGGCAAGGGAGGTCGGTAACGTGATCATTATTATACAATACTTTGTTGTGATTTTTATACTTGTGGAACCTCACTAGGCTTCGTCCTAACACTTGTTGTGGTTGTTGTCTCCTCACAGATTCTCCTCGTTGTGGAAATTAGGTGGTCGGACTTGTCAAGCGGGCACCTAGGAGTTTCTCGAAGTGCCGACATTTTTGGGGAATTTTTGTGAAGAGAGATTTTAGCGAGACGGCAACACCCATTTTAATCTAGTTTGGAGATATTCTAGATTAAGTAGGTTGTTGTAAATTTATTGTCCCAATGTCTAGCATACTTTATGTTGCAAACCAACCCATCGTATCGTGGGTTTTTAGTTGTTCTTATTTTGGGTTAAATTTATGGGCGATTTGTCTCTACAGGGTATTTGGACCTTCGTATTTCAAACGTTATATTGCAAATTTTACGAATTTTCATTCGTGAAAATTTTAGGGCGTTACAAGTTGGTATCAGAGCTCTAGTTTAAGTGAACTAGGTATGTGATCTAGATGCCTAGACTTAAGCTGAGACTTTTAGGCAATAAAAGTGTGAGTTATGGGTAGAGATTCTAAGATGGGGTAGCCTTAGAGTCGACGGAAAACCACTTTATTGGGAATTATGAAAGTAGTAACGAGAATCTTTATGTAGTGTGCGTTCATAATTTCAATTAGCTACTGCTATTATGAATGCACTCCTATGTGAGTATGCTTGAATTACTATGATTATAATGATCGATGAATTGTATTAGTACGTTTCTTATGTGTATTCTTGGGTAGCCATCTCTCACCCGCCTTGATTTGATGACAGACGAAAATGGTAAATACTCGGAGTCATCTTCAGTCATCACCAGAAGGTCAAGCGATAAACGAATCCACGGCTGATAGACCGAATGCAACTGTGACGGACGGACCTCCAATTCCACCTATGCTTGCCGGAAGGGTGGAACAAGTTCCAAGGGCCAATATTGTCACTACCGACCCGATCATAATTGAGGTGACCCCACAGACGCAAATGATGGACATGATGCGAGCCATGAATGAAACCGTGGCGAAACAACAAGAACTTTTCATAAAGCTGCTAGAGGACCGGGACGCGAACCACCGCCGTCATGAGACAATCGAGGAGAATGTGGTCATAGCGGGCTCCGGGGGTACCGGGGGAGAAATCCGCACTGATGGGGTAGCAACCTTGGAAACAAGGCAAACAGGAAAGGGATGCTCATACAAGTCGTTTCTTTGCTGCAAACCGCCAGAATTCGTCGGATCAGATGACCCTGCGAAGTGTATGAGTTGGCTCAAAGAGATTGAGCAAGCTTTTAGATCTAGTGACTGTGAGGGGCGCCAAAAGGTGAAGCATGGGTCCCAACTACTCCGAGGCACGGCGTTAACTTGGTGGAATGTCTTCACCTCAACTGTTGATGAATTGGTGTTGGCCGGCTTGTCTTGGGCCGAGTTTAAGAAGAAAATTCTAAAAGAATTATGTACTGAGGAAGAACTGGACATTATAGAGGAAGAGTTCCGGTCAATCAAGAAGGGGGATTTGTCTGTGAAAGAATACACCCGCCTGTTTATGGAGAAACTCGAGTTAGTGGGGCATGTGGCCCCAACTGAGAAAGAGAAGGTAAAGGCCTATCTGAAGGGCCTGCCTGCAGACATGATTTCCGTAGTCCGAAACTCCAAGGCCTCTAATCTTCGGGAAACAATTGAAGAGGCTAAGGTAACAGAAAGACTCTTTGCGCAAGATAAAGTCGAGAAGGCAAAGACCGTGGAGAAGAGGAGGTGGGAGAACCCGCCAAGTTCGTACAAGAAGCCGAAGTTCCAACTGCAAAGTAAGAGTTTCGACAACCATCGGGAGGCAAAGTGGTGCCCTAAATGCAAAAGTAAGCACTTCGGGTTTTGCAAGACCAACTCCAACCCAAATCCGAGTCCAGTCACATGCTTCAAGTGCGGCCAACTGGGTCATCTTAGCGTCGCATGTCCCATCCGGGGGACAATATGCTTCGAATGCAAGGAAATGGGTCATGTTCGAAGGGAGTGCCCTAAGATAAGGGGTGCGGCGAGGGGAGGAAGTTCGGGAAGCCACCAGAAAAGAGAGGCCATTCCCAAGGCTCAGGGTAGAGCATTCCAGATGACGAAGGAGGAGGCGAAAGAGACTGTTGACGTGGTGTCGGGTACGTTCCTACTCAACTCCACACATGCTAAAGTATTGTTTGATTTTGGTGCAAATTTCTCCTTTGTGTCCAATGTGTTTTGCATGTCTTTGAATTTATCGGTGAGTGCCTTAGATGATGCACTGGTCATAGAAGTAGCTAACGGGGAACGGGTGATTCTAAGAGATGTCCTAAGGAATTGCCGACTCGAAATCGGTGGCGAGACTTTTGTAGTGGACTTGCTTCCGATGGCTATCGGGAGTTTCGACGTGGTAATTGGGATGGACTGGTTGGCGCGTCATCAAGTGGAAATCTTGTGCTCCAAGAAACTCATACGAATTCCCGTCCGAGATGGTAATTTCATCATTGTGTATGGAGAAAAACGAAAGGGAGAAGTGGCCATCATCTCATCCATCAAAGCACAGAAATACATGGCAAAGAAATGCCCATCGTACCTCGCTTTCGTGTTAGATGCCAGAATAGAGAAGAAGAAGGTAGATGACGTGCGAGTTGTCAACGAATTCCCAGATGTGTTTCCAGATGATCTACCGGGTTTACCACCCGACCGACAAGTGGAGTTCCGGATCGATTTAATTTCGGGGGCGACACCTATAGCTCGTGCACCGTATCGTCTCGCGCCAACAGAAATGCGAGAGATGATATCCCAACTTCAAGAGTTGCTAGAGAAAGGGTTTGTGAGACCGAGTTCGTCTCCGTGGGGAGCGTCGGTGCTCTTCGTGAAGAAGAAGGATGGATCGATGCGTATGTGCATCGATTACCGAGAGTTGAACAAGGTGACCATCAAGAACAAATACCCACTACCCCGAATAGATGATCTCTTCGATCAACTGCAAGGGGCCGGATGTTTCTCCAAGATTGATCTTAGATCGGGTTACCATCAGGTGAGAGTTCGAGAAGAAGACGTTCCGAAAACGGCGTTTAGAACTCGGTATGGTCATTACGAGTTTCTAGTCATGCCTTTTCGGTTAACGAATGCACCTACGATATTTATGGATTTGATGAATCGGGTGTGCCGACCTTTCTTGGATCGGTCGGTCATAGTGTTCATTGACGACATCCTTGTGTACTCTAGGGATGAAGAGGAACACGAGCAACATTTGAGGGAGGTTCTGTAGGTGCTAAGGAAGGAGAAACTTTATGCCAAGTTCTCCAAGTGTGAATTTTGGCTACGAGAAGTTCAATTTCTCGGCCATGTGGTGACCCGTGAAGGAGTGAAAGTAGATCCCGCTGACAGGCCCTTTTGTTTACCTTATGGTGAAACAGATAATACCAAAAAGCAAGTATACAAATTGGTACTATGTCGCCTTGCAAGTATAAAATGGTAAAGATACCAGATATCGTCCTACAGAGATTGGACTAAAAAGTGTGTTAAAAGTATAATGAAAGATGAGATTTCAGATGACGAATTTGAAGCAATATTTTTGAAGGTTGATTAACACAGATCTAAATAACAAGAATAAAAGAAAAGCAAGGGTGTAAGACTTTTGATGGTATATGAATCCAAAATCCAGCAGGTCAATGCTACAGCACTGTCATAGCATGATGCTATTGGAATGCTGCAGCATGCTTCTGACTATAACTAGTTTTATTATCGATTTCAAGACACGTTCCTCTCGGACTCTCACCATCCCATTATTCCAGTAGCTATGAACCATCTCATCTCTGAGCAAAGTTCAAGATAAGGGAATGATGGGAATGGAGTTCTCAAAATATACGGCAAAACAAATTCTCTTTGTTAAAAGTTACTCTTTCGACATAACCCCCGTACCTCCCAAGTTGATGTATTCCAAATAGCTTATCTCGAAGTCTATTCTATTTTAACCCTTTGAAAAAGTGACAACTTATCAAGAATGGATCATTTTAAATGACACAAGTAACAACTCTCGTTGCAAGTAACTCTTTCGATATTACCTCTCATGTCACTAAATTGACGTGCTATTCAATGGCCTATCTCTAGGTCCATGACACTATTACACTATCAAAATGATCATTTTGTCAAAGAGTTTTGTTATCTTGATAAAACTTGAGTTGGAATAATAAAATTTCGTTAAAGTCACAAACACCTTCTTTCTTTTAGATCCACATAACCACCCTTTGCCTCACACCCAAGCTAACGTGATTAGCTACTCATTACAATAAAGAAATAAAAACTTCTACTAAGAATGACAAAGATGAACATAATGTAAAGTGCTTTTGAAAGAGAAATGACTTGAAAGTATATAAATATATATATATATATATATATATATATGTTGCTTGAAATGTAAAGACAAAGGAACGTAAATTACAAGGAAATGGAAGTGACAAGAAAGTAAGAATGGTAAGTAAATACAATGAACTTTAACTACTTAAACCTAAATTAAAAGAGTGAAAGAAAGGCTAGAGATGCAAAATGAAGAAAGAAAATATAAGAAAATAAAATGTGCAGGTGGATGCTGTTTCAATGCTGCAAGCATGCATGTACTAGCATGAAGAACATGAAGAACAAGATGAAGAATGTAAGAACATAAGCATGAATTCTGGAAATTACAAAGGACACTGGACTGGAATAGGACCAGTTCGTGAATCAAACAGAAAGTAAAGGATTTAGACTAAGCATAACAAGATGGAAAGCTTAAAGAAAATATGAAAAACAAGATGAAGAACATAAAGACTTAATGCTTGAATTTAAACAACAAAAAGGGAGATTTAAGATCAGCCCCTAAGCTTACTGCAGATTAGATCATAAAACATTAGAAAACATAAACTAAGATGATGATAAGAGATGTCCCCTTATGAGCAACTAAGCCTTCCTTTTATAGACAAGAGGAGTGGCAAAGTTGTAATTAAGGGGAGTCTAATTATACTTAGCCTAGTCTAAACCTAACTAGAGTTACCAAAGCTTGTCCCAACTTAACCAACATATTACAAACCAGATAAATTAGTGTTTAGAGGTTACAAAAGATCAGTTCCATGCCAAAAACTCAGATTAGCCTTTATCATCTTCGATTCTTTCATCAAAAACCATCAGCTCCATGTTGTACTGATGCTGCAGAATGCTCTGTTTCCAAATAGATTTCCAAAAGATAACCAAATTAGCCTACAATCTTCATAGAACAAGCAAATCACACAAATTCAGCTCCAAGACACAATAAATGGAAAACAAGGTAGAAAATGACTCAAAGTGGGATTTAGAAGTGAAAAATCCTATCTAAAAGACTAAAAGAAATGTGCTTAAGTACTCAAAATTGAGTACTTATCACCACCCCAAACTAAAAACTTTGCTTGTCCCCAAGCAATAAAAAGAACAAAAGAAAGAAACAAAAGAAAATACATTAAATGTGAAAGTTTTGCATTGGAATACATTAGGTGTATATCATGAGTTTGAGCATGCCAAGTCTATATCATATAGCCTTTCATAAATCCAAAGTAACCAACAATCTCATCCTAGATGCTTTAACATGAACCATATGCTAGCCTTATATTCTTTTTGTTATGGACACACATCCTACATCACACCTCTTTCATGGCTTTGAGTGTATGGGTTTCTCTCTTTTGGCTCTTTCTTTCCTTTCCATGCCTTTTCTCACATATGTACCAACACTTGAAAATTTTCAAATTTTGTGCATTTTCTGTTGGTATATGCACCAGCCCCTATGGGACTTTTATGGTGTTGAATTGCCACTTTTCATGGCTTTTTCTTGTGCCATATTAGACACCCCCACCCCAAACTAAGAATTCTGCAATGTCCTCATTGTAGGAGAGAAAGGTGTTGATTTTTTTTGACAATTGGGTGGCTATGGTGCAAGAAAAGAACATATGCCATTAAGTGTGATATGTGCAAAATGTGGTCCAAAATGTGTCCCAAGCAACTATCAGGCTAGTTCTAGCATGCATGACTTCTAACAATGAGATGTGGACTCATGAAATTATTATGGATATACAATTCAATCAATCATATCAAAACATGATCCAATGCAAATAAGAAAACCTATAAAGTATAAAAACTTATCCCATCCTAAAAACTAAAAATAAACAGACATGGAGCAAAAAGGGTGTGATTTAAACCTGTCCTACTCAGGTTGAGTAGGCTGTGTGTGGCCAACAGGGGCTGCAAGTGATGCTGCTATGAGGCTGGATGCTGCAGCACCAATGTGGGCACTTCCTTCTGCTTTCAACTTTCCCTTCAGACCTGCTATCTCTGTCTTCTGCCTTTTCACCAACTTTTTCAGCTTCTTTACTTCTGCATTCTCCTCCTCTTGATCCCTTCTTTCTCTGCCATCAACCATGGACTGCACCTCTACCTTGAGATCTTCCAGCTTTTCCAAAAACTCAGTCCTTTGTTGCAGGAGTGTGTCCATCAGATTGCTGTTTTGAGCTAACATTTTCTGCATCATTCCCACCATCTCATTTGCCCCAATACCTTTCTCTTTTATGTCTCTTAGCCTCTACACTGCCTTCATGTCCATTTGGTGTCTTTCTCTCTGTTCCTTCACAATCAGATCATCAATGTACCTAGGCACACCCATCTCAGTCAGTAGTTGTGTCAACATTCCAGGGAAGTAAAATTTTCCCCTTGATTTTGATCTTGTAGAGCACTCCCTTATGCTTTTCATGATGATCCTTCCAAAGTTGATAGTTTTACCTGTTACAAGGCAATACAGTAAAAGCATTCTTTCTACAGTGATGAAAGTGTCATGAGAGGTTGGTGAGATGGTATGCCTCACAAAGTTGATCCAGACATTGGAGTCAGCTGTGAGGTTGGAAGCTCTGAAGGTCCTTAGCATGAGATTTGTGTGGCTTTCCCAATTGGTTTTAGGTTTTCCCAGGACTGCAACAACTTCAGCAAGGTCATTAACAGTGGCCTTATGCACAAGTGCATAGTATTCTGTTTTCTTGGGTGGGTTGAGTCCTAGGAACTGGTTGATCCTTTTGGCAGTGAGGTTGACAGTGGTTCCTCTAACTTGAATCTTTGAGGCTGAAGTCACAGACATCTCACAGTAGAACTCTCTAATAAGGGTGAGATTGTAGGAGGTATACACATGACACTGCTTGCTGAGACCTTGGGTGTCAACTACCTGCCTAATGAAATGGAATTCCCTCATACTATGCTCATATATTCCTTTCTCAGGGAACCCAATCTTAGTTTGAAATTTAGGCCACATTTTTGCTGCAGCCTTGGAGTTGAACCCATTGTGAGGTGAGGTAGGCCTTGGCAAGAGAGGTACAACAAGTTCCTCACTTCTCTCTTTCCTTCTCACTGATTGCTCATGCTGCAAGGATGTTGCAGCATAACAGTTGGTATCACTAGGTTTTGTTCCAGATGGTTCTCCCTCAGTCATCACTCTCTTGGTCCTCTTACTCTTTCTGGACCCTTCCCTGTTGGTCTTCTTGGCATAGACCTTTCCCAATCTCTTTCTTTTCTTAGTTGGCTTAGTTACAATAGTCTCATCTTCCTCAGTCCACATGACATCAGTGTGAGGGAACTCCACAAATGGGTCCTCTGTTCTTTCTTCCCTCTCTAACTCCATTTGTACTTCCAGATTCTCAACTAATGTGTCCTCACTTCTCTCTGTTTCTTTCTCAAGCAAGGTTTCAGGGGTCTCAAGAATCACAACCTCCTCAGTGGGATTTTCAACAGAGACCAAAATCTCTTTACCCTTGAGAACATCAACGGGGGTGTTCTCCTCATTGGCCGTAGGGTTCAATGGTCCAAAAGAGCTATCGAAATCATACCTTTTAAAATGCCCAAAATCAATTTTTGTGGAAGCAATGGGTCTGTCAGAGTCATCCTCTGAACAAGAAGTGAAAGACCCATCAGCCAAGGATTTGTGAACAGTAGGCAATACCTGAGATTCTTCAATAGTAATGAACTTAGGATGAGCAATGATAGCAAGAAGGTTCCTGGCCGAATCCTCCCCTGTTGAGTGTGGTTTTGTCGAACTTTCACCTTTATCGGCCACAGAGGTGCTATCGACCTCTGTGTCTTTGGTGAGTGGAGAATAAATGTGGAGGAATGGAAATGATCGAACTTGTGGAGAAATGGAGTTATCCTCAAGGACCACTGGTGATTGAGGATTACCAATGCTCGGAGTTTGATCAATAGCCCTAGTTCGCGGGCTTCTTCTTCTTTCGGCACCAGCAGGGTTTCGAACCATGGCTCTCTTCATCCGAGCCATTATACGCTTTGAACACAGAGAAAGGGGCAGAAGATGATTTTTCGAGAGGAAGTTTTTCGAGAGGGAAGAAACAGAGGGTTAGAGTGAGAGTGGGAGTGAGAGGGAAACGGTTAAATCAAAAGAGGGTTTTTGGAAGATGAAAAGACAAAAAAGGTGATTTGATAGTCCTTATCTGATGAAATTGGAGGATGCAAGCTGTAATTTGGGTAATGCCTTTTGGGTTTTTAAGGTGAGGTACACAAAATGTATCTTTTGGAAGCTTCTTAATCATTTTGGCTATAAAATAGACAAGATGCCTATAATAGCTAAAATGAGGTGATCTGATGTTATCTCTTGTATTTATCCTTAAACTAACCCAAAAATGATTCTGATATATTCCCCAAATTTTCAGCCGGACATTCCCTTTTTCCTTGAAGACTCAGATCTCTGGTGCTGTAGCATTGGAATAGCATCATCTTGTTTCCTTCTTTTTCCTAATTTAAGGCTGCACACTAACAAACAAATTATACTAGCTTAACAGAGAAAATTACTAAATTAATTGAACAAAGATTATTTACATAGATTGTGGAACTTTAAGATAGTTCCCATATTTGGTTGAAGCTTTTTAGCATAGAGTGACCATCTCCACAGAGCCATGTTGTGGAGATGCTACATCATCATGGTATAGCTTTACTCTCTGGCCATTGACTTTGAACACACCATTGTTTTCTGGATTGACTAAGTCTACAGCCCCATATGGATATACTTTGTGGATGAGAAATGGGCCTGACCATCTAGACTTAAGTTTACCCGGAAACAACTTCAGCCTAGAATTGAACAAAAGACATTTTTGGCCTACTTTCAACTCTCTGTGCCTGATCCGATTGTCATGCCATTTTTTTGTTTTTTCTTTGTACAACTTGGCATTCTCATAGGACATGTTTCTATGTTCTTCTAACTCACAGAATTGCAACTTTCTCTTGTTGCCAACCTCATCTAAGTTCATGTTCAATTCTTTTATTGCCCAATATGCTTTATGTTCAAGTTCCAAAGGGAGATGACATGTCTTTCCAAAGACTAGCTTGTATGGAGACATACCCAAAGGTGTTTTAAAAGCAGTTCTGTATGCCCATAAAGCATCATCTAATTTAAAAGCCCAGTCTTTTCTGTTCGGTTTAACAACTTTTTCAAGAATCCATTTTATTTCCCTGTTTGAGAGCTCAGCCAAACCATTGGTTTGTGGGTGGTATGCAGTGGCAACCCTATGTTTCACATGATATTTTTCAAGAACTTTACTCAACAAATTGTTTATAAAGTGGGTACCCTCATCACTAATTAGTGCCCGGGGGTACCAAACCTTGTAAAAATTTGTTTTTGTAAAAACTTTACAACAGTTTTAGCATCATTAGAAACACATGCCATTGCTTCTACCCATTTTGAAACATAATCAACAGCAACTAAGATATATTGACAATTGTTTAAAGGGGGAAAAGGTCCCATAAAATCTATTCCCCAAACATCAAATAACTCAACTTCCAAGATCCCATTCAAAGGCATTTCATTTTTTTGAGAAATGGAACCATTTCTCTGGCATTCATTACATCTTTGAACAAAATTATGGGAATCTTTAAAGAGAGTTGGCCAATAAAATCCTGATTGAAGCACTTTAGCTGCTGTTCTTTGGCCTCCGAAATGTCCTCCATAAGCTGACTGATGGCAATGTTGTAGAATTGTTGCAGCTTCAGTTTCTGGGATACACCTTCTCAACAATTGATCTGTACCAAGTTTAAACATAAAAGGGTCATCCCACAAGTAAAATTTTCAATCATGGAGAAATTTATTAAGCATGTGATGAGTATAATCAGAAGGTATGATGCCACAAGCCAAATAATTTGCTATGTCAGTAAACCATGGAAGTTGTGCCTGCACCATAAGAATCTTTTCATCCGGAAAAGTCTCTACAATATCTCCTTCTTTCCTACTTTCAACCTGTTTTTCTAACCCGGATAAATGGTCAGCCACTTGGTTGTCAGTCCCCTTCCTATCAATAATCTCTAAGTCAAACTCTTGCAACAACAAAACCCATCTTATCAGCCTAGGTTTAGCATATTTCTTTGATATCAAATATTTAATGGCAGCATGGTCGGTATGTACAATGACTTTTGCTCCCATCAAATATGATCTAAACCTTTCAAATGCAAACACCACAGCCAATAATTCTTTCTCAGTTGTTGTGTAATTAATTTGAGCTTCATTTAGGGTTTTGCTTGCATAGTGGATGGAATGAAAAATTTTCTCTTTTCTTTGACCTAACACAGCACCAACAGCCCAATCACTTGCATCACACATGATTTCAAAAGGTTTGTCCCATTCAGGAGCCACAACCACTGGTGCAGTTACCAAAACTTTCTTTAAAGTGTTGAATGCATTTCTACATTCATCATTGAAATCAAACTTTTGGTCATGCTGTAATAATAGACATAAAGGTTTTGAAATTTTTGAAAAGTCTTTTATAAACCGTCTATAAAATCCATCATGGCCAAGAAAGCTCTTGATACCTTTAACAGTTGTTGGTTCAAGTAGTTTTTCAATTATTTCAAGTTTAGCTTTGTCTACCTCAACTCCTCTTTTAGAAATTAAATGACCAAGGACAATCCCTTCTGTTACCATGAAATGACATTTTTCCCAATTAAGGACCAGGTCAGTCTCCTCACACCTTTTAAGACTTTGTTTCAAATTATCCAAACACTGATCAAAAGATGAACCATAAACAGAAAAATCATCCATAAATATTTCAATGGATTTTTCAAGCATATCAGAAAATATAGACATCATGCATCTCTGAAAAGTGGCAGGAGCATTGCAAAGTCCAAAAGGCATCCTTATGAAGGCAAAGGTTCCATAAGGACAAGTGAAGGTAGTCTTCTCCTGGTCTTCTGGTGCTATGGCTATCTGGTTGTATCCTGAGTATCCATCCAAGAAGCAGTAGTACTCTTTTCCAGCCAACCTGTCTAACATTTGATCAACAAAAGGTAAGGAAAAATGGTCCTTTTGAGTAGCCTTGTTCAGCCTACGGTAGTCCATGCAAATTCTCCATCCGGAGACTATTCTGGTAGGGATGAGTTCATTCTTGTCATTGGAAATGACAGTGATCCCTCCCTTATTGGGTACACACTGGACTGGACTAACCCAAGAACTACTAGTTATTGGAAAAATAATTCATGCATCTAACCATTTCAAAATTTCCTTTTTCACTACCTCTTTCATGACAGGGTTCAGTCTTCTTTGTGGCTCTATGGAAGTGAAGTTCTTGTCTTCTAAGATGATCTTATGTTGACAAATAGAGGGACTAATCCCTTTAAGGTCAGCAATAGTCCATCCTATGGCTTTTGTGTGCAACTTCAACATATCTACTAACTTCTTTTCTTGATGCAATTCTAGGGTGGCAGAAATAATGATAGGTAATTTGTCTTCTTCTCCTAGAAAGTCATACTTTAAGTGGGATGGGAGTTGCTTCAACTCCAGGTCAGGTGGTGAGATTATTGATGGAGTAAATGACTTTTGTTCATTACTTTCCAGCAGCTCAAATGCTGCAGCATCCAAAGGGACAGACTCTTTCTCCAAGGTCTTATCATCATCATCATCATATTCCTTGTCTAAGTCTCCCAAGGTCAGGTCTTCCTCATCCTCCTCTTCTATCCTACAAGCTTGTTTAACTCCCTCCTCATGACACAATTCCTCAATGACACCTAGGCTTGAACAGTCTTCTAGATCACTAGGGTATTTCAAAGAATTGAAGACATTGAATGTGACTTTTTGGTCTTGTAGTCTCATGGTCAACTCACCCTTCTGGACATCTATCAAAGTTCTACCAGTAGCTAAGAAAGGTCTTCCCAAAAGTATGGGAATATCCTTGTCATCCTCAAAGTCTAAAATGATAAAGTCAGCTGGAAAAATGAACTTGTCAACCTGGACTAACACATCTTCAATCTTACCCTTGGGACATGCAATGGTCTTATCAGCTAGAATGAGTGTGACTGTGGTGGGTCTGGCCTCTCCTATGCCTAAGCTTTTGAAAATGGACAATGGCATAAGGTTGACACTAGCACCTAAATCACACAGTGCCTTCCCAACCTCTTTCCCACCTATGGAGCAAGGAATGGTAAAACTCCCTGGATCTTTTTGCTTAGGGGGAATTTTGTTGGTCAAGAGAGCACTGCAACCTTCAGTGAGGGCAACAGTCTCATATTCATTCAACTTCTTTTTCTTGCTCAATATGTCTTTTAAAAACTTGGTATAACTGGGCATCTGCTCAATTGCTTCAACAAGAGGTATGTTGATATGCAATGCTTTGAAAACATCCAAAAATTTCTTGAATTGCAATTCCTCCTTCTCATTCCTTAACCTTTGGGGGTAAGGAATGTAAGGGGGAACTGGTTTGATAACATCTTGGTTTGATTGTTTTGAGCAAGATGGATCCAGTATGCTTTTGGTCTTGGTTTCATTAGGTGAAATCACAACTGTGGTATTTGGATTAGTCAAAGATGGACTTGAACTTGTGATCTTAGGATCTTGATTTTCTACTTGAACTTCTGGTATTGGAATTACAGGAATCTCTGGATCAGGAATGGACTTGAATATTTTTTCAGATTCTGTTTTGGTTGTTGGTCCTGATTCCTTTTCCATTGACTCATGTAATTCTTTACCACTCCTAAGTGTGATAGCTTTCACATGTTCTTTTCCAGGAGCCTTGGGTAATTCTGTATTACTAGGCAAAGTGCCTGAGGCTCTGTTGTTCTGATTAAGTGTAATTTGACTGACTTGTGTTTCCAAACTCCGGAGAGCTGCTTGTGTCTGACTCATGAATCCTCTCATCATTGCTTCAAGAGAGAGATTTGAGTCATCATGTGGAGGTGCATGATGTTGATTTTGAAAAGGTGGTTGAGTGTGCTGATTGTTTTGAAAACCTTGATTACGATTATTCTGATGATGGTTATTCTGATGATTATTACTTTGAAAATTTCCCTTGTACCGGTTTTGAGAACAACTTGCTTGATTTTGAAAATTGGAGTTCCCTTGATGCTTTGGTGCTTGTGGATTCAAACATGGACTGTTCCAAGAGAAGTTTAGGTGTTGTTTCTAGCTTGCATTGTAATGGTTGGAGTGGGGAGCAGGTCTGTTTTGAACAAAATTTACAGATTCAGAATTATGTGGACAGTGTTCATAGGAATGTTCTCCACCACAACACACACATTGCACAGAAAGAACTGCGGAAGCAGGTGTAGGGACAGTCGGTTGTGCTCCTTGACCAACAGTTATATTTTTAAGCATGTTGGTCATGGAAGCAAGCTGAGCTGTCAATGCAGTATATGCATCCACATCATGCATTCCAGTAGTTTTCCTTTGAGTTTGGGCCCTTGGATCAGCCCAATGTCCATTGTTTGTTGAAATTTTTTCGAGAATCTCATACCCGGCATTGTAGGTATTAGAAGTAAAAGCCCCTCCTGAAGTTGCATCGAGCATTTGTTTTGCATTGGGAACAAGCCCATTGTAAAACGTCTCGAGTTGAATACAGTAGGGAATGCCATGATGAGGGCATTTTCTCAACAATTCTTTAAATCTTTCCCACGCATCCGGAATAGCTTCATCATCCATTTGTTTAAACATGCAAATCTCATTTCTGGATTTTGCATTCCGGGTAGGTGGAAAATATTTTCGCAAAAAATTCTCGGCCATATCACTCCATGATGGTACTGAACCTAGTGCTAATGAATTGAACCAAACTTTTGCCCGATCCCTTAAAGAAAATGGGAATAAAGTGAGCCTTAAGGCATCAACAGATACTCCCGGGATTAGAAAAACATCGATGATTTCCATAAAAGATTTTAAATGTGAATGTGGATCTTCCGATGGCATTCCGGCAAATTGACCATTGGCTTGCAACATGTGAAACATGATGGGTTTTGGTTCAAAATGTAAAGTTTCCAATTGTGGCCTAACAATCCCAGAATTCAATTGCTCAAAATTAGGAATTGCATAGTCCATAATTCTTCCATCTTTTGAGTTTGTAAGATCAATGATGTTTTGTGGTTCAACATTACCAACAGATCCGGCATCATCTCCTTCCTCATTATGATTTTGGTGATTTTGAAACTGATGAGGTGGAGGATTTCCAAAAATTGGTTGATTATTTGCAAAAATTGGTGGTGGCCTGATTTGATGCACTAAAGGTGGTCTCATTTGATTTTCCAATGGCGGTGGTTGATTTTCCAAAAGTGGTGGTCTAAGATGCATGTTTTCAAAGCCCGGGGGAGGTCCTTCCATATTGAGAGGATTTATGCTTTGAAAAGTTCTTTGAATTCTTCTTCTTTGACGGAAGGTTCTCTCAATATCTGGGTCTAACTCAAAAAGTTCCCCGCGTTGTATTCTTGGCATGCACAACTTTTTTAAAAATCTTTTGAAACTCCCTAAGGTGGTAGAAAAACCAAATCTTTTAAAACACTTTTAAACACTTTTGACTTGCCAATCCCCGGCAACGACGCCAAAAACTTGACAGGCCCTTTTGTTTACCTTAGGGTGAAACAGATAATACCAAAAAGCAAGTATACAAATTGGTACTATGTCGCCTTGCAAGTAATAAAATGGTAAAGATACCAGATATCGTCCCACAGAGATTGGACTAAAAAGTGTGTTAAAAGTATAATGAAATATGAGATTTCAGATGATGAATTTGAAGCAATATTTTTGAAGGTTGATTAACACAGATCTAAATAAAAAGAATAAAAGAAAAGCAAGGGTGTAAAACTTTTGATGGTATATGAATCCAAAATCCAGCAGGTCAATGCTACAGCACTGTCATAGCATGATGCTATTGGAATGCTGCAGCATGCTTCTGACTATAACTAGTTTTATTATCGATTTCAAGACACGTTCCTCTCGGACTCTCACCATCCCATTATTCCAGTAGCTATGAACCATCTCTTCTCTGAGCAAAGTTCAAGATAAGGGAATGATGGGAATGGAGTTCTCAAAATATACGGCAAAACAAATTCTCTTTGTTAAAAGTTACTCTTTCGACATAACCCCCGTACCTCCCAAGTTGATGTATTCCAAATAGCTTATCTCGAAGTCTATTCTATTTTAACCCTTTGAAAAAGTGACAACTTATCAAGAATGGATCATTTTAAATGACACAAGTAACAACTCTCGTTGCAAGTAACTCTTTCGATATTACCTCTCATGTCACTAAATTGACGTGCTATTCAATGGCCTATCCCTAGGTCCATGACACTATTACACTATCAAAATGATCATTTTGTCAAAGAGTTTTGTTATCTTGATAAAACTTGAGTTGGAATAATAAAATTTCGTTAAAGTCACAAACACCTTCTTTCTTTTAGATCCACATAACCACCCTTTGCCTCACACCCAAGCTAACGTGATTAGCTACTCATTACAATAAAGAAATAAAAACTTCTACTAAGAATGAAAAAGATGAACATAATGTAAAGTGCTTTTGAAAGAGAAATGACTTGAAAGTATATAAATATATATATATATATATATATGTTGCTTGAAATGTAAAGACAAAGGAACGTAAATTACAAGGAAATGGAAGTGACAAGAAAGTAAGAATGGTAAGTAAATACAATGAACTTTAACTACTTAAACCTAAATTAAAAGAGTGAAAGAAAGGCTAGAGATGCAAGATGAAGAAAGAAAATATAAGAAAATAAAATGTGCAGGTGGATGCTGTTTCAATACTGCAAGCATGCATGTACTAGCATGAAAAACATGAAGAACAAGATGAAGAATGTAAGAACATAAGCATGAATTCTGGAAATTACAAAGGACACTGGACTGGAATAGGACCAGTTCGTGAATCAAACAGAAAGTAAAGGATTTAGACTAAGCATAACAAGATGGAAAGCTTAAAGAAAATATGAAAAACAAGATGAAGAACATAAAGACTTAATGCTTGAATTTAGACAACAAAAAGGGAGATTTAAGATCAGCCCCTAAGCTTACTGCAGATTATATCATAAAACATTAGAAAACATAAACTAAGATGATGATAAGAGATGTCCCCTTATGAGCAACTAAGCCTTCCTTTTATAGACAAGAGGAGTGGCAAAGTTGTAATTAAGGGGAATCTAATTGTACTTAGCCTAGTCTAAACCTAACTAGAGTTACCAAAGCTTGTCCCAACTTAACCAACATATTACAAACCAGATAAATTAGTGTTTAGAGGTTACAAAAGATCAGTTCCATGCCAAAAACTCAGATTAGCCTTTATCATCTTCGATTCTTTCATCAAAAACCATCAGCTCCATGCTGTACTGATGATGCAGCATGCCCTGTTTCCAAATAGATTTCCAAAAGATAACCAAATTAGCCTACAATCTTCATAGAACAAGCAAATCACACAAATTCAGCTCCAAGACACAATAAATGGAAAACAAGGTAGAAAATGACTCAAAGTGGGATTTAGAAGTGAAAAATCCTATCTAAAAGACTAAAAGAAATGTGCTTAAGTACTCAAAATTGAGTACTTATCACCTGCAAAGGTCGAGGAGATGATGAATTGGGAGCCCCCGAAAAGCCCAATCGAGATCCGAAGCTTCTTGGGACTCGCCGGTTATTACCGAAGATTCATCTAAGATTTTTCCAAGATCGCCTCATCGTTGACATATCTAACTCGAAAGAATGTGAAGTTTGTTTGGACCGAGACTCAAGAGAGGGCTTTCCGTACCCTACAACAGAAATTGTGTGAGGCCCCGATATTATCCTTACCCGAGGGGACGGAAGACTTTGTCGTTTATAGTGACGCATCCAAGATGGGATTGGGTTGCGTCCTCATGCAGAGGGGTACGGTGATAGCGTACGCGTCAAGGCAGTTGAAAGAACACGAAAAGAATTACCCGACGCACGATCTTGAGTTGGCGGCAGTTGTGTTTGCGTTGAAGTTATGGCGGCACTATTTATACGGCACCAAGTGCACACTCTACACCGACCATAAGAGTTTGAAATATGTTTTCGATCAAAAAGAGTTGAACATGCGTCAAAGAAAATGGCTTGAGTTATTGAAGGACTACGACTGTGAACTCCAATATCACCCGGGCAAGGCTAATGTAGTGGCGGACGCATTAAGCCGGAAGGAGTATAGTGGAGTGGTAAAAACCTCATTGGCAAGGATTGAGATCATCTCGAACCTTATGGACATGATAAAGGCCTCCCAAGCCGAGGCAATCCTTGAAGTGAACCTTAAAGATGAAGGAGTGATGAAGCAACACCTTGCCTTGACGGAAGATGGGAGAGGATTGAAACTTTTCCATGGACGCGTTTGGGTACCCAACTTAGGGGGATGTCGGAAGCTACTTTTGGAAGAGGCGCACAAATCACGATATTCCATCCACCCCGGGAGCACGAAGATGTACA
Source organism: Arctium minus (assembly GCA_954870635.1). Classification (NCBI taxonomy): domain Eukaryota; kingdom Viridiplantae; phylum Streptophyta; class Magnoliopsida; order Asterales; family Asteraceae; genus Arctium; species Arctium minus. The sequence goes on from OX941084.1 coordinate 53,702,379, forward strand.
GATACTTGAAGCTAAACTTTTGGTGGCCGGTTATGAAGATCGATGTAGCGAATTGTGTAGAGAAATGCCTTACTTGTTCGTTAGTAAAGGCCGAACACCAACGACCGTATGGAAGCCTACAATCCTTAGAGATACCGGAGTGGAAGTGGGATCACATCACAATGGATTTTGTGACAAAACTACCAAAGACGTTGAAGGGTCACGACACCATTTGGGTGGTAGTGGACCGATTGACCAAGAGCGCGCATTTCTTGGCCATGAGAGAAACGTTACCGTTGGACAATCTAGCAAGACTCTATATCAACGAGGTGGTCTCGAGGCATGGTGTGCCACTGTCCATTGTGTCCGATCGGGATAGTCGATTCACTTCCCACTTTTGGAGTGCTTTTCAAAGAGAATTGGGGACGAAAGTAAAGTTGAGCACGGCGTACCACCCGCAAACGGATGGACAAAGTAGGCGGACGATTCAAACATTAGAAGACATGCTGCGAGCGTGTGTCATCGATTTTGGGGGATATTGGGACTCTCATATCCCATTGGTAGAATTCGCATATAATAATAGCTACCATGCAAGTTTGGGCATGGCAACGTTCGAGGCGTTGTATGGGCGCAAATGTAGGACACCTACTTGTTGGTTGGAAGCGGGGGAGAAGCAATTTGCCGGACCGGAAATAGTGCAAGAGACCGCAAACAAAGTTAAGAGTATTCGAGATCGATTGAAAGCGGCACAAGATTGTCAAAAGAGTTACGCGGACAAAAAGCGGCGACCGATGGAATTTCAAGTGGGTGACCGAGTGATGTTAAAAGTGTCACCGTGGAAGGGAATCATAAGATTTAGCAAGCGAGGAAAGCTTAGCCCACGCTTTCTCGGACCTTTTCCTATCATTGAGCGTGTGGGACGCCAAGCCTACAAGCTTGAACTACCGCCTGAGATGAGTGGGATTCACCCTACCTTTCACATCTGTTACCTACGGAAGTGCTTGGCGGAGGAGGAAAACGTTATACCGTTATCCGAAATTCGTGTGGACAATGGCCATTACATTGAAGAGCCGGAAGCCATCTTGGAGAGAGAGACGAAGAAACTCCGTCACAAAGAAGTAGCGATGGTGAAAGTTCAATGGAAACATCATCGAGGTGCAAACGTAACGTGGGAAGCGAAAGGGGATATGAGGAAGCGATATCCTCATCTGTTTGTGTGAAGTGAGATTTCGGGGACAAAATCTATTCCTAGTGGGGGAGGATTGTAACACCCCAAATTTTCTCGTCACGTAAGTCCTCGTAGTTATACGATTGATCCTTTATACGAAACCTCGTTAATTTCATTTAAACTAAAACCGGCTTTATTCTACCATTTATTCTTGGCGTAATGAGTCTCGATCGAAAGTCGAGTGTATTTAGTCAAGTCTTTGAGCATGATTTTTGGTTGCATGCTCTCATTAATAATCTCGGTAGAATGTGTTTTATGCATGCCCTTATATTATAGAGCACCCCACTTTCGATTGTGAGATTTTATCATCATGCACCTTTGTGAATTTGTGAAGTCGTGAGACGGCGAGAAGTGGGCGCGACTATGCCCGGCGATTGTGCCATGGCATAGTCGCCAATGGCACAATCGCGGGGATGGTACCGTGAGTACCTGAGCTCGAGCGACTATGCCGGCGACAATGCCATGGCATAGTCGCAGGTGGCACTATCGTCATCGGTGTACCGAGGCATTGGGGAGGACGGCGACTATGCCCGGCGACAATGCCAGGGCATAGTCGCGAAGGGCATTATCGCCCGCATGAGGGTGGGTCCTGCCTGATAAAATCGACCAAACCCAATGAACCAAACACTTTTCCATTTTCCCAACTTCAGATTTGCTCTCTCTCAAAGGTAAACGTTTTCTCATCCCTCTTCCTCTTTTCTCTCCTCATTTAATGACCTAGCTATAAACCCTAATTTAGTGGTTGTTGGTTATTGAATGCATTGTGTAGAAACCCCTCTTAAGTTCAAGCTTAGAGATATCAAGTCTCTCTCAACTACCTCATTTTCTAGGGTTTGCTCTAAAAACCCTAGTTGGTGAGTTATTCCTCCTTAAATATTCTAGTACTCATTTATTACTTGTATTTTACTTACATGACACATATATGTTAATAAATTGAGAATTTGTGACCTAACTTGTATAATGTACAATTTTATTGACCCAAGATGGGTGTGTATGATTTGTAAACTCTATGGAACCCTCTTTATAATAATTAATGAGTAAGAATCTCTGATTTCACGTTTATATAATGAGTTCATGATGAAACATTGTTGCTATAGTTTCGACCTAACTGCTGATAACTTTATGAGAATATGATATGAGTAAAATGAACCTTGTGACTTTAAGTTTGATATCAGGTGGAACGGGATTTCTGGTGATGTAAGGATGAACGGATTTCGTATTTACAAAGGAAGTATCTATGTGATTATAAATGTTTACCATATGTTGATCACCTGATAAGAAATGTGAACACTACTCCTTGTGCACGAGGAGGTAGTTGTCTAACCTATGAACTTGTATTAATCATGATGGGTTACTAGCGAGTAGACAATAAGGGGTCATTGATCCTTGAGGTGTAACTCGTCTAGTTATGGATAGGCACTAATGTCCATAAGACCTTGAGGTGTAACTCGACGGAGTAGGCAATAAGGGCAATAAATACGGTCTGAGGTTGTGATGTCGGTATGGCATGGGAACTAAGATCGGGGCATGAGGTGTAATTCATTTATATCGAGGGTGACTCCACTCCCGCGTGAAAGTCACCCCGATGGACACAGGTCTCCCCCGTATTTTCAAAGGTTGTATCTTTTATGTTGATATTCAGGTTTGTGAATCTGACCGGGGGAAATTAATTACTTGTGAGGCAAGGGAGTTCGGTAACGTGATCATTATTATACAATACTTTGTTGTGATTTTTATACTTGTGGAACCTCACTAGGCTTCGTCCTAACACTTGTTGTGGTTGTTGTCCCCTCACAGATTTTCCTCGTTGTGGAAATTAGGCGGTCGGACTTGTCAAGCGGGCACCTAGGAGTTTCTCGAAGTGCCGGCATTTTTGGGGATTTTTGTGAAGAGAGATTTTAGCGAGACGGCAACACCCATTTTAATCTAGTTTGGAGATATTCTAGATTAAGTAGGTTGTTGTAAATTTATTGTCCCAATGTCTAGCATACTTTATGTTGCAAACCAACCCATCGTATCGTGGGTTTTTAGTTGTTCTTATTTTGGGTTAAATTTATGGGCGATTTGTCTCTACAAGGTATTTGGACCTACGTATTTCAAACTTTATATTGCAAATTTTACGAATTTTCATTCGTGAAAATTTTAGAGCGTTATAGCCGGGAAAATGGTCGGGAAAGCGGTCGAAAAACTCGCGGTACGGGGCCATGCTATAGTGCCCGACGACTGTGTCAGTGGCACTATATCATGTCAAGGTCTCCAAGGGGGTATAATGGATTTCGGTACACTTTGGGCGACCTTTCCATGCGATTGTGACATGTCACAATCGCGGTCGGGGTCCAGAGGGTTAAATGCCCGATTTTCTAAGGTTTTCTTCATTTGGTCATATCTCTCTCATCGTAGCTTCGATTTTGATGATCCTTTTTTATATGGTTTCATTTTTGAGAGCTTTTCAAGTATAAATTGTTAGTTTTGGGAATATTCAAGAGTATTTAGTGGTGGATTGGAAGCAAAGGTCAAGAGCTCATCATCATCACCTCAATCTTCAAGAAATTTGAGGTTTTCTAGGTTTTCACCAAACCCTAAGTGGTGAGTTCATCCTCCTAGTTTCTAAACTTTATTATGAGTCATAAATTCTCCATTTATGACTTCCTAGTGTTTATGTTTCTCAAATTTCGGTTTGGAGGATTTTGGGAAGTTAGATCAAAACTAGGGTTTTGGTCAAAATGGAGATTTTGATATAAGATGTTTGGGGAATGATTCTAAGTGCTTGGATATATGTATTTACGTTTGGAACTTGTGGATCTAGGTTTTTTGGAAGAATATTTTATGGATTCAAGTTTCTTCAAATAAGCTCAAATTAGGGTAAAATCTAGATTTAGCCTAAATCTAGCAAGGTGAGTTCAAGTTGATTTGTGAAAACGTTGTACATGCCAAAAATGTCTTTTTTAAAGTGTTTATGTGTTTTGCTTGATAATTATCAAACGTTGGAATATTTTTTAAGTTTTACTTAATTGGGATATTGGATTTTATAAAGCTTGTGAAACCCTCACATTCGGGATTCTTGGGTATTTTGATAAGTAACTAATTTGAATGTCCCTTTTGGCGATTTATTGTACAAATAAAGTTTATTTAATGGTTTATGCATTTATGGTGTATTTGGTTTTATAAATCATTGGAAAAGGCACGTTTTCGTATTAAGGGATATTTTGTAAACATAAGGGTATGGGCCCTATTGGAAAATCGTTCGGCCCAATCCGTAATGAGTTTTGGACTAATCATATCTTTGAGGTATGTGTTTACAAACGTTATTTAATTATATGAGAATTGTTATTTGTCGGTTTATTGGGTTTTTAGCATTTAGCCCGGTTTTGACTTAAAAGAGTCTTGAGGACATTTGTCCGGTTTTAATGGTTCAAGGTAGAGCCCCATCTATGATTTGCATCTTGTTGCATGTTAATGATAATTACATGTTCGAGTGCATTGGTCATTCATGTGTAGTCATATTGTGTTGCATTGGATCCATAGACACGTAAGTTAGTCTTTACTTGATGGTCAACTGGGTGTTGCGGGATTTGACTCCGGGACCGATGTTTTATGACCTTAACCTTTAAAGTGTACACTAGGAGGGCTAAGTCCGATTGTGTTATCGTATTGATGGGTGTTTGGGCCCTCCGCCATATCGGGGCAATGCCATGGTTGTAACCCCCGACTGTGTCGGGCCTTTGGTGGTATTCATGATAATATTCGCTAAAGTTAGTTGTCTTGTTGGGTGTAGCTTGAAAGGATCCGTAAGGGAACTTGGTTGTTATGTCGTGAAGTGTCATACAATTAACGTTGATAAGTGGCTTAACTTTGTGTGCCGGCCACATTCGATGGAATCGGGTCTCCCTCGTCACCGAAATGTGTTGTTTTGGGTATTGAGTTGTATTATCCATGTTTTCGGTGACGTTTTATATATATGGATTATTATTCATGATTTATGGTTGAGTATTATGGCCCACCCGTGTTTTGGGTGTTTCGGGATATGAAGTTTTATCCGCATTTTCATAAATTGGGAGTTCGATTTCTATTCACGTTTTGAGTGGGTTTTGGGTTACATCACTTCATGAAGGAATGTTTTGCATTGGGGCTTTCATCTTTAAAAATGCGTATTATTGGAAAACAGGTCGTTTTCATATTTCAAGTAAATCATTTGAAAGATTATGATTTAAGATGCATTCTTTTACGATATATTCATTCATGTTTAAAACTTTTGAACTTACTAGGCGTTAGCCTAACCTTTTTATTTGTCGGCATGTGCATCAGGTCTTTTTAGGGGAATGGTACTAGCGACACTATGAAGAGTTGGGTGCTAGTTAGATGCACAAGAAGAGTGTAACTATTGGATGAAGCCTTCCACACTTTTGGAGATAACAATTTGGTAATGGGTTTAGTAACACCCGACCTTTATCTAGTCCTTGATTAATGCTAGAATTCAATATGAGTTATTTCAAGAGTTGATTTGTAGAAAGGGATTTTATACTTTACTTGATATATTATTGAAATTTTAAATTAGTTGTTCTTTCCAAATTTGAGGGTATTACACGTGACAGTGACACGGTGTCACAATCGCAAGGCAATATCACTGGTGGGAGGATGCCCGCGGTACCATGCCAATGATTATGCCAGCGATTATGACACCATATCACTCTCGCCGGACATAATCGTAGTCGGGCCCCAGTACTTTTAATGTTGCGATTTTCCATCTTTTTCTCATTTTTACTTCATCCACTTCATCCCTTTCTCTCTCAAAGTGTTCCCCCAACACCTATTTCGAACCCTAGCTCATTTTGAGGCTTTTCTCTTGGAAATCAAGTGTTCTATCATCATCAAAGCTTGTGATTACAACCCCTTGTGCTAGATTCGTAAGTTCACTCCATTCCTTAAGATTTCTAGGTTTTGGGGGTTTTGCTCAAAATCTCAGTGGTGAGTGCATCCTTCTCTTTTTTAAACATTTATATGAGTTATAAATGCTCAATTTGTTACTTCCAAGTGCTCTAATTCCTCAAATTTCGTTTTAGATGATTTTGGGAAAGTTAGGTCAAAATTAGGGTTTTGGTCAAAATGAAAATTTTCGTATAAGATGTTTGAGGAATGATTCTAAGCATGTGGTTTTGTTTGTATATATGTTGGGATCTTGTGGATCTAGGATTTGGAAGGATTCCTTGTAGATTCAAGTTACTTCAAGGAAGGTCAATATTGGGGTAAAATCTAGATTTAGCCAAAATCTAGCAAGGTGAGTTCGAGTTACTTTGTAAGAACTTTGTACATGCCAAAAATGTCTATTTTGAAGTATTTACATGTCTTACTTGATAATTGTAAAATGTTGGAACATTTGAAGAGTTTTACTTATTTGGGATGTTTGATTTTATAAATCTTGTGAAACACTGATATTTGGGATTTTTGGGTACTTTGATAAATGAATCATAAATATATGTGTTTTGATGATTTAACTTATAATTGGAGGTCGTTTGGTGAAATTTCACTTTTAGCATGTTTTTTTTGGAGAAATGCATGCATTATGTTATGGGGCGTCTTGAAAATGTAAATAGTGTAAGTCTCTTTGGAAAATGGTCTCTACCAATCAAAAGTTGTGTTTTGGGATTATTCATGTATTTGGAAACATTTGTTTGCATAAACGTGAGTTATTTACGTTTTATTGCATTTTATGACTTTTAGCAAACGGTCCAATGATTGGCTGAACTTATGGCTCTGTTTGTTGACTTTGTTAGGTCTTAGGGACATTTGTCCGATTTTGATAGCTCAATGTAGAGTTTTGATTATGATTTGCATTTATTGTATCTTATTTGAGATTTACATGTTTTGAATGCGCTGGTTCATTCATTTGGAGTCGTGTAATGTTTTAGACTGTAATGCAATATATCCATAGGCATAGGAATCAGTTTGGAATGGGATAGTTATCCCTGTGTTGTAACTAGAAACTCAGATCAGCGAAGGACTCAAGGTAAAGACTTGGATAGAGTTGAACTTGATGATCGTGTGATCCGAGTGGGGGGACTCAAGGTAAAGACTCGGTTAAAGTTGAACTTGATGACCATGTAGTCCGTAGAGGTTCTCATTCTTAGCGAACGAGCTTAATTTGGATTTGGGATATCCCAAGGTAAAGTCCCGGATAAGGTTGAACTTGGTGACTCCCTAAGCGAAAGACTTGGATAGAGTTAAGCTTGTTAACCCACTTGACTAAAAATGATGTGTTTTAAATTAACCGCAAGCGTACGGGTTATGTAGCATACGGGTCGATCACAGGGAGCAATGATTTAAGTACTAATTCTGTTATAAATCATGAACTAGCTATGGAAACACAATTGGATGGAGATTTTTATAAACTAAGGATTAACCTATAAATGAAAATACAAGGATAAAACATAAACACATTAAAAGGACTCGAACTATCTACAACAATAACTTTGAAATTACAATAGAGGACTAGTTAAGACATGTATCGAACTAAGACATAAAGACGAGATGGGAATGATGACATCAAACAGGTATATTGAGGTAGGGTTTATCTTTCAAAAAACAATTAAGACCCTCTTCCAAGGTAATTGTAACACCCGATTTTCATTATTACAATATTATAGTCAATTAGTTATCTTAAAGATTAGTGTTAAATATGATAATATATGATCAACAATTTAAGTTATGTTATCCGATAAGGATATGTTTATATCGGATACAAATTTAAAGTTAAAATGTTAATATCAAAATATTGATATCATTGAAAATATGATAATTCGAAGATTCGGAAAATATATTTGTTAGAAATAAATAAGAGAGAAATATATCTAATTAATAGTTAAGAAGATGAAAATATGTAATACGATTCTATATTTTGAAAGTGATATATATATATATATATATATATATATATATATATATATATATATATATATATATATATATCAAGGGGTGGGTTATTATGCAATCTTTTACATGATGCAACTCTTGCAACCCCTTTATCCACCACACATTTTACTTTTACCTTTTTCCTTTATTTTAATTACATAAAATATGTGGTGGATAAAGGGGTTGCAAGGGGTTGCACCATGTAAATGAGTTGCATTTGAACGCTCCTCTATCAACCGTGAGATATATATATATATATATATAATATATATAATATTTTAATATTATTTCTATTTTAAAGATTTTGTCGTTTTATTAATTTTAGAGTCCAAATGAATTTATAAGTTATATAATGTATATATTTTTGGACTCGGTGTTTTGCATAGATCATAATGACGCTTTCAGATTCGAAAAAGAATATTTTTTTTATTTTAGGGTCACTTGAGCAAAACTATAGAAATGCGTCATTTATGGATAATAGAAATATCGGATTAATACCAAAATTCATATTTAAATACTTTGAAAAATCTAGATACCGTAAATGTCAAAAAGATCAAAATATGACTACGGAAATTTGTACAACTCAGAAAAAGGTATAGCAATATCATGCCTATGGGTAGGTACTATTGCATAGGTTCCAAATATATGTTTATATTGAGATTTGGGATTACGTATATAAAGTTATACTCGATAAAGATAATAATATATAAAATAATTATATCTTAATATATATACGTGTATATGTTATGTAACTTTGAGGTAAAGCAAATTTATGATGAGATTTTTGAATAATCTCACGTCCACCGCTTAATTCGATTGGTGATCTCAACCTTTCCTTTTACTATATATAGACATATGTGTTTTAGATTTATAAAACACATTCAAAAAGACCGATAGTAAATTAGAGAGTTATATCCACTTGAGGATGGTAAATCAAGCATTTCGGTTAAGTAATCAAGGTGAGTACATTATGAGATTTACTAGGATACATATATGCTATATAAATGTTTTATGCATGATGAATATTTGAAATGCTGTTTTGGCATGTTTTCCTTCTACGAGATTAGGTTATGCTTATAATGCATTTTATGAGAAAGACATGTATCTTACATGTGGTATATTGAACGTTTTGTGCATGTGAAAATATGGCCATGTTAAATACCCGACGGGGTATAAGAAATGAGGACGTCTTGCAAACGGGCCTTAGGGGGAAGATCCTTCGCGGAACCCCAAGGATCTAGGATCCTATTGAGAATGTTTGGCATACTTACACATATGAGATCTCGCACTAAAAGATAATGTCCAAATGATGTTCTCACAAATATGGTTTTATGCATTAACGTCATTTATGCATGATTATGAAAAGTGTAGTGAATTATTATTCATGCACTAAAATGATATGTTTTATGAAAGATGATTTCTTCATGAAACCATAATTGCTCACTAAGCTTAAAGCTTACGTATTCCATATATGTATCTCAGGTAAGATCAGGATAAGACATGAAAGGATCACATGAAGATTTATGGTTCTTAAAATAGCCGTTGTAAGTGTTAGGCTATTGTTAGAACGCTTCCGCAGATGTAAAGGTTATGAGGCTATGGAAAAAAAAGAACGGGACGTCACAAGTTGGTATCAGAGCATTAGTTTAAGTGGACTAGGGTTGCCTTAGATTAGATATAAAGACTTAAACTTTGAGGACGACACTGAGTTTTAGAATACTACATTGCCGTAAAATAATTAACTTATATATAAACTCAATCAGATTATTCCGCTAATTGATTATCCTGGTCGATATAACCATATGGGATGGTGTCTAGAAAGGTTGAAACGGCTGGGTTGTGGACTTCCGAAAGGTCGCAGATTATATTTGCACCTAAAGGATCCTGGCTCCCCGTGATACCGGCCTGGCTATTTCATATTGGTAGTCAAATGGATTTGTAAGATGTAACGATCTGAATAGAAAAAAAAAGATCCATGGTATAAGAGAAATAGATTATCAGCTCGTGCAAAGATTAAAACCTTAAGATTTGAGATTTTATGCTCTGATAAAATATTTTAGTAAGAATTCCTTTACTATATTGGAGAACGATATCAAATATCCCACACTTAAGTAATATGTGAGATGACAATTGATAATCATATTGATCAGGTTTAACCAAAAGATTATTCTCAAACGTACTCAGTATATGTTTAGATCAATGCAGTCGTTTTTCAAAATAACAGACTAAATATTATTTAGTCCAAAATTATTATTGAAGGTATTATGTATCAATACATCTAGCATACACAATTGTGGCTCAGAAAGAGGATTATGGAACACATATATTTTGTCATTTTTTTAACAAGAATGTCTAGAAAGGAATGGTAGAACAATGTACGAAAGTGAGGGTGTCATAAATGTAACAATACAACTAAGCGATTCGATTGGTAGAAGTTAAGATCAACACCAAGGTCAAAATTGAGGTAGATTCCAAAGTATAGGAGTTCTAAACAATAAGAAAATAGTTTTATCAGTTAATGCTAGTTCTATAAACTACTAGAGGATGCGATGGGGGCTTTTGTTAAGGACAAGACTTTGAGGTTGTAACCAAAGATGTTATAGGTGGAAAATATATTGATTAACCATCTAAGGTCAAGAAATATGCATAGAGATCTGAGTTGGTTGTCTTATATACAATAAGTTTAGGAGTTTGTGATTGTGTCGGGTATAATTATAGCATTCGGTTCTACATATGTGAAAAGTTAGGATGCACAAAAAGGAGTCTATAGATGTACTTGCCATAAGTGTAATATGATAGGGATATCGGATCAAGTCACCCTAAGCTTCAACATAGTTCAACGATAATATATAGGTTGACATGAGAAAGATTAGTTAAGAAAGTAAATGAGAAGGAGGAACAAGATGTAAGGATTATGGAATATGTCAGTACAACAAATGAGGCCAAAAGAATTACCGACAATGTTTTGGGTGCATTTCTTGTCAATAATAATTGTGTCCTAGTTTATTCAATTCATGTACATCTAGAAGATTAATTTCCGCTACTTGAATAAGTAACCTAAGCAACTAGAATAAGAATTACATAGTCCTTGTTGAGAGTTGTCAGATAAAGGTTAAAGAAATTGTTAAGGATTGTAATCGTTATAGATTGTAGAGTTACCTTGTTATTGATGTATGTAGACGAGTTTGATGTGATTTTGGGGTGGAATAGCTGACAAAGAATGACATTAAGGTGATATGTAAAAATAAGATGATTAAGATATGTAACCTGAATAGAGGATCTATGGATAATATAGAAAGATTGATGAAATAGGAATTATATCACTGATCAAAATAAGTAGATGCTTGAGGAAAGATGTGTTGCATTTATGTTATACATAAAAGATGTTAAGCAATAATGCAAATTTAAAATGTGTTGATAGTAAATGATAATCTAGGAATGTTCATCAAAGATCATCCTATAGAAAATTTTTGTCAATCGACCTCGTGCACGGAGCGACACTAAATATGTAGTCATGTAACACCGATAGAGATGCATAAATGAAATGGTTATCGTGAAATAAGATTTGTTCATTCTATAAGATGTTAATTTTAAAATGTGTTTTCAAAGATACATGAACATGAAACCAATAACGTTTTACTAACGCAGTGGTAGTGGTTGTTAAAAGTGTGTCGTAAGAGCATGACAAATGGATTATGCCAGGAAATATATTTACTATAAGAGTATTGCAAAATGGGTCATGCTAGGTGGATCACAACCACTGTGTGTAGTATACGTTGTCAATATTATTTCAGAATGTTGCATGTGTTAAAAAAATTGAGAATACAAGTTTTAAATTATGTGATAAAGGATATGGTTAAATAATAATGTACGAATGAATCATGGTATATTGCTAATGTAATAAGAAATTAGAGTTGTATGGGTAAAACAAAGTTTGATGTATCAACAATAGTTAAATAAGAATACGAATTATAATAAAGAAGGTATGAAAAGGATCAGAGTGCGTAGCGAAAGCATGATGTTGCTAGTAGATAAGAAATATCTTTTTCAATACTACTATTTTAAATACCATTATAGTATGACAGGAGAAATGTACACAAACATAACCGTGATTAGTAAAGACTAGATAAAATTTCTAGTTTGATACATGGTTGCTTAAATCATTTCCATTTGATACTTTATATATATATATATATATATATATATATATATATATATATATATATATATATATATATATATATATAGGGTCAGGTTCATTTGTTAACCAATACTTTTTTGTTAACTTTGTGAACCATTTCTAGCCCTTGATCTTGGAAATCAAGGGTTGAGATTGAAATATCTTTTAGAAGGTGTAATAAATATACCATTAATGTAATATTAGGGAATAACTAAGGTGTTGGGGGTATTTTGGGGAAAAATCAATTAAATAAGATTCTTTATTCTCTCCATTAATTATTCTTCCAAAAAATCTTACTCCATTCGTAACCCCCCGATTCACCCTTGAAAATGGGAACATGTGTTCATCTATTAACTATTGTTTCTATTTAAATTTTGTACATAATTGCGATCCTTTTGTAGAAATATGAAACATGTCATGCTTTAGGGAATAAACTGAAAAAGGGACCATATGTTCATTTGTTCACCTGTTGGTCCTACTGTCAACTGGATCTGAGCTTATGCATTTACTGAAAATAAACTTATATGCACACACACACACACACACACACACACACACACACACACACATATATATATATATATATATATATATACTGAAAATAAAATGAACTTATATGCACATATATAAAAACTGACCTCTGTTGTGCTAATAACCATCTGGTATACTGAAAATTTGTGGTATACTGAAAATGAACTTATATGCACACATATTATATATTAAAAATAGAATGAACTTATATGCACACATATGAAAACCGACCCCTGTTATGCTAATAACCATCTGGGTATGCTGAAAATTTGTGGTATACTGAAAATTAACTTACATGCACACATATTATATACTGAAAAATAAAATGAACTTATATGCACACAAATGACCATTGACCCATGTTGTGCTAATAACCCCAACTCATATACGTGCTTGGATGCCCAAAGGAATGTGCATTGTGTGTGCGTAAATAATCCCAACTCATATATGTGCTTGGATGCCCTGGTTTCATTGTCCCAAATGGAAATATGTTCATAATACTGGTTTCTCATATGTTCATAATAATGGTTTCTCATAATGTTACCTTAACTGACATCGTATTCAAATAACGAAATATGAACATTATTTATTTTAAAAGTTGAAATCTTGACCAAAAATGTGGTTCCTTATGATTTTATATTATAGTTCACATAGTTTCGTCTGATTGGTGTAAAATGTAAAGTGACAATCATATATGGATTTGCAGAAATCATCATATTTAATCGTTAGACAAACAACTTGAATTGAAACAAGTAGCTACTAGACTTCTTGGGATGTTCATAAAATTTTAGCAATTGAATAGAAAATATTTAGTTATCAAAGAAAGTTAGAGTTATGGAATTTGAATTTTTGTAACTCCCACATAATTGTAATAAATATTGTATACATTTAGATTTACCTTTTTACCCTTTGTCATTAATGGTTAAATGATTAAAAACAACATATGAAGGTGCAATTCTATTGGTTGGAGTGGTTCACAAAGTTAACAAGAAAATGTTGGTTAACAAATGAACCTCCCTCTCTCTCTCTCTCTATATATATATATATATATATATATATACACACACACATATTTATATTATAGTGTCAAATACAATGTCGAGAACGTTTTACATGGTATTGGCAAGTATGGTTAGTAGGATAAATCTGTAAGCCAAAGATGCATGAATAAGTAGTAAGAGTAGTAATTTTGACTGTCAATTGTCAATAAGAGATATCCAATTTGCAGACAAAATAGGATATCTGTAAATGATGGAATTTGAATCTAAATGAAATTTAACCATATAGTATGAGATATAATTATATCCAAAAGTATACGATAGTTATGAATCATGATTAAGAAGTGATTTTGAATAGAGTATATGAGGATGTTCAAATAATCAATAACGTTAAGTAAAGAAATGTTTGATAAAGTTATTGCCCTATAATAAGTTATGACGAATAATCTAATGTCAGGAAATGCAATCTAAGAATTTAATGTTTGGTATGGGCAACTGTGGATAGTTGGACAAACTTTTAAGTCATTGATGTAAAGATAAGTATGGAGATTAGGTGGTAATTTAGTGGTTAAATATTAGTAGGAGGTATCTAATTTGTATGGGAGTTATAATATCGGTAAATGAAGATATTTGAATATAGTTAATTGGAAGAGAATTTAACTATATATTAGGGTATTCAATTATATCCAAAAAGAGATCGACACTTAGAAATTTCGTTTTGGTGTTACGAGAAGGAATTTATAAAAGATTATACGAGAATAGTTGGATTGTAATTAATATTAGGTAAATAATCAACAGAGAAAAAGGGATGAAAGTTAGAAGTATTATATTTAAGAAAGCGATATTTATAAGTATAAGTTGAGAAATTGCGAAACAAAGAAATACCCATCTTGGAGCATAAACTACTACATGGGAAATAGAATAAGAGATGATAAAATAAAATCCCATAGCTAGAGGATTCAATTTCGAGGACGAAATTCTTGTAAGAACAGAAGAATTGTAACACCCCATTTTCATTATTACAATATTATAGCCATTTAGTTATCTTAAAGATTAGTGTTAAATATGATAATATATGATCAACAATTTAAGTTATGTTATCCGATAAGGATATATTTATATCGGATACAAATTTAAAGTTAAAATGTTAATATCAAAATATTGATATCATTGAAAATATGATAATTCGAAGATTTGGAAAATATATTTGTTAGAAATAAATAAGAGAGAAATATATCTGATTAATAGTTAAGAAGATGAAAATATGTAATACAATTCTATATTTCGAAAGTAATATATATATATATATATTTAAATAGTTAAATAATTGAATAATTGAATAAACTTTCAGATTTGAAAACCAACAAAGTTTTATTTATAGGACTGATTCGATATTAAATGTATCGTTTTATTAATTTTAGAGTCCAAATGGATTTATAAGTTATATAATGCATATATTTTTGGACTCGGTGTTTTGCATAGATCGTAATGACACTTTCAGATTCGAAAAAGAATAATTTTTTTATTTTAGGGTCACTTGAGCAAAACTATAGAAATGCGTCATTTATGGATAATAGAAATATCGGATTAATACCAAAATTCATATTTAAATACTTTGAAAAATCTAGATACCGTAAATGACAAAAAGATCAAAATATGACTACGGAAATTTGTACAGCTCAGAAAAAGGTATAGCAATAGCATGCCTATGGATAGGTACTATTGCATAGGTTCCAAATATATGTTTATATTGAGATTTGAGATTACGTATGTAAAATTATACTCGATAAAGATAATAATATATAAAATAATTATATCTTAATATATATACGTGTATATGTTATGTAACTTTGAGGTAAAGCAAATTTATGATGAGATTTTTGAATAATCTCACGTCCACCGCTTAATTCGATTGGTGATCTCAATCTTTCCTTTTTACTATATATAGACATATGTGTTTAGATTTATAAAACACATTCAAAAACACCGATAGTAAATTAGAGAGTTACATCCACTTTAGGATGGTAAATCAAGCATTTCGGTTAAGTAATCAAGGTGAGTACATTATGAGATTTACTAGGATACATATATGCTATATAAATGTTTTATGCATGATGAATATTTGAAATGCTGTTTTGGCATGTTTTCCTTCTACGAGATTAGGTTATGCTTATAATGCATTTTATAAGAAAGACGTGTATTTTACATGTGGTATATATTAAACGTTTTGTGCATGTGAAAGTATGACCATGTTAAATACCCGACGGGGTATAAGAAATGAGGACGTCTTGCAAACGGGCCTTAGGGTGAAGATCCTTTGCGGAACCCTAGGGATCTAGGATCCTATTGAGAATGTTTGGCATACTTACACATATGAGATCTCGCACTAAAAGATAATGTCCAAATGATGTTCTCACAAATATGGTTTTATGCATTAACGTCATTTATGCATGATTATGATAAGTGTAGTGAATTATTATTCATGCACTAAAATGATATGTTTTATGAAAGATGATTTCTTCATGAAACCATAACTGCTCACTAAGCTTAAAGCTTACGTATTCCATATATGTATCTCAGGTAAGATCAGGATAAGACATGAAGGGATCACATGAAGAGTTATAGTTCTTAAAATAGTCGTTGTAAGTGTTAGGCTATTGTTAAAACGCTTCCACAGATGTAAAGGTTATGAGGCTATGGAAAGAAAAAAGAACGGGACGTCACAGAAGCAAACCTTTCTGGTTAAGCAGCCGACTACTTCCGTGACGCCCAACTTAACTAGAAGCATTAAGAATTGATAAAACAATTCCCCCGATTCCTATTTTTACCTATTTCCTTAACAATTTTAGAATCGTTGGTTAATCGACCAAAAGCCAAATTCAAACTTCCGTTCATAATTTGATTTGTTAGATAAAAGATTATCGAGTAATCGGTCTCCGATCACAACCCCAACTTCCGTTGGTGAAGAACCATAAAACTATTATCCGATAACCGAAAGTTTAATTTCGAGTTAACCAAATCCTCAATACATTTGCTGAACATCACCACACAATCTTATATTTGAAAGGGACTATGAACAACTTTTATCGATTAATAAGCTAAACAAAATATAGGACGATATTAGCTACTAATATACAATAGAAAAGATAAAGGAAATCAGTGAACAAAATTCCTACATATATCTATGAAATATCTAAACACGAACAATATGTAAAAACATTCAATCTAACATTCACACTTAAAACCTAATAACAAAAGTATCATTCATGACTATTAAATCACAAAACAAAGATGAATCAAGATGAATAACAACATTTATAGGATAACAAGAATTTATAAGACAAGATTAAAAGCATAAATCAAAAGTAAGAAAGAGATACAATACTCAATTAATGAACCAAAGATAAAGACTTTGATGAACTTGAGAATCCATATACAATCTCCTAATCCTTGCAAGATGATACCCAAAAGTACAAAGCTAAAGACTTTTTATCTTCAAGACCAAATCTGGAAAAAAAAAGTTCTATGGAAGATGATGGATTCTTCAAAGAGAAGGAAAGTTAAAAGTAGAGTCTCTCCATATTTCTTACATCAGCCCCCTTTTTATCGACTAAGGAGATAGACAACTCCTGTTTTTCTTTACAAAAATATCTCTTAAAAATAAGGTATAGGAGTGAAGAGTAGGTGGCTAAAAGCAAAAAGCTATCAGGAGAGGAAGCACGACCCGTGCGTTTTTAGCCTTTAAAAGAGCACGGGTCGTGCGTTTTTTTCCTTGATTTCTGCACGGGTCGTGCTTTTCATCATCAATCTTTTCCACCTTCTTTCTTGCTTCCGTTTAATTCCTTGGAATCCTTTCTAACCGAACCGATTGCCATATTCGTTAAATCAACCTAAAATTCGACAAACACGTAAGTTTACCAAACGTGACCCAAACATGATACGAAGGTTGGATGCAATGAAATTTAAACTAATTATGCACAAATTAGCCAAACTAAGATGCAAAACGGATTGGATTAACATTTAAAATATGTACAAAACGACTAGCTAACAAAATCCCCCAAGCTAAACTCTTCCTTGTCCTCAAGGAAGCATGTTGTTTACTAATACAAAAAGGGGAGAAAAATAACAAGGGAGACAAACCTTAAAAACAACAAAGCGAGCGAACCATATTCCTGTCAAAGAGTAGGGGGCAAGATAATCGATCAGTTGACCGGATTTCTTCAGAATTGTGTAAGTCACTTTTCGAATTGGTATTTCGACCCTATGCCTGGGTTGCACGAAATCCAATATGGGTTAAGACTCAAGAACACTCACGTTTTAGGCACAAAACAAGAGCAAATTTGCTGGAGAGTATATAGAGATTGTTTAAAATCGTGAGTCTAAAACATAAGTATATACGGTATATATACTAGTCCAATTTGTAAAATAGGAAATAACGGAAATGGCAATGATTGCAAATTACTATCAGTTATAGTCGGTTACAATCAATTTAGCTAAAGTTAAGGGTAGGAAATAACTGAGCATTAAATGTTCAGTAAATGCAAATTTAGTCAAAAAATAGACACCAGAGCTTCTGGTCCAGAGACGCCCATCAGAGGCTCTGCCGTGCCATAGAGCCTCTGCCTCTGCCGTGCCTTAAGAGGCTCTGACGTGCCAAAGAGGCTCAGAGGCTCTGACGTGCCTTAAGAGACTCTGACGTGCCTTAAGAGGCTCTGACGTACCAAAGAGGCTCTGCCTCTTGGATCACCACCAGGGGCACTGCCCCTTGACCTCCCGCCATTTCGTCGTGTCCGGGATCAAACTCGTCTTATAACAAGTGTGCACTCCACACCACCTAACTTGTATTAGATTACAGTTTGAAACCCATTAGTACTCGTGTTATAACCAATTACACTTAAATGCCCGGTGACACTAAAATCACCAACAATCCTCCCCCATTTTAGTGTAACCCATGAAATAACATATTAAATTAAACAAACCAAACTTGCACATAAATGAAAATATCGAAACGATTGAATTTCCACATTAGTATTTTACACATTCCAAATATTCGATAATCAAGGTGTCCCAAGGATTGAACCCATCAACTCATTTGAATACCTGAAGATAAAATACATACAAATTTCCTATACATCCAGTAAACTAAAATATGACACAATTATAAAGTCGTGTATCCTAATCCTCTCATGATTGTATAAAGGCCAAGTCCCCAACCTTTTCAAATGTGGTTGCACTTCACAATCACATAGGTAATTCCTTTACTTCGTGTACCTGTAAATACACTTTATCTGTAACACCCCGATTTCGAAATGTATCGTTTCAAGTTAATTCAGAAATCAGTAATCTTAAGGGAAAAATAAGATATAGGAGTTTGGGCTTGAATCTTAGATTTTATAGTCTTGATTAATGAGGGATTCAATTACGAGTCCATCGGTTCTTTCCGGAGCTAAATCGGAGCTACAACGAAGAAGTTATGGCCAAAACAGTGAATGGGTGGAAAACCGAGCGGACAGTGCCTTACGCGACTTGTGCCATGGCTTAGAGTCAACCCCGCGACTTTTAGGAAAGCGGGCGACTTATGCCACGACTTAAGGTCGCGGCATAACCCACGAAACACACTGTCAGGTCAAAACTCGACCTTTCAGCCCTCAAGCCTCATTTTCTCTCAAACAAACCCTAAATCTCTTCCCCTTTTCTCTCCCAAACCGACCCCTAAACCCAGAATCGAACCCTAACCCATTTCTAGGATTTTTCCTCCTTAAACCACATGAATCTTCATCATCTAACTAGTGAGATCATGAACCACCTTCATCTTCATCTTCTTCACCAAGTTCTTGGGGGTTTCATCTAACCCTTTTTCACCATTGAAAGATTGGAAGCTTATGGTTCGTTTTGGGGATCTACAAGTGTTTTGGTTGGTGATTCAAGCTATTGGTTAAGGTAATCTTCTCCTTCTTCAAGTATGGAAAATTAGGGTTTTTGGTATAAGATGAAAAGTTCATGTAAATGTTTGGGGAACATTTCTAAAAGGGTTGAATATGATTATTTATGGTTGGAAATGTGTGGATCTAGGTTTTGGAAGAATCGTGCTTGTGGATTCAAGTTTCTTCAAGGAAGCTCTAAGTAGGGTAAAATCTAGATTTAGCCTAAATCTAGCAAGGTGAGTTCAAGTTGATTTGTGAAAACGTTGTACATGCCAAAATGTTTATTTTAAAGCATTTATATGTTTTACATGAAATTATCAACTGATGGGTTATTTGGTAACTTTTGATTATTTGAAGTGTTTAGCTTATTAAACCTTGTAAAACACTACATTTGGGATTTTGGGATATTTTGATAAATGTGTCACAAAGGAACATGTTTTGGTGATTTATGGCATAAAAAGGTGTTTGATCAAAAATGCACTTTTAAGTGTTGTCGGGTTTTATGCATCATTCATGAAATGAGATATTTTGAAAAGTACGAAGGTGTGAGTCCTTTGATTTTGGGTCATTTCCAACTTTGGAGAACATTTTAGAAAATGATAATCCTTTTTGGGTTTTGGGCCGAAGGCCAGTTGTGAATTGAGAAATAAAGATTTTGGGGAAAGATATAATTTGGTTTATGTAACCATATTGGCTCTCGTGGTTTAGCCAATCGTCTGTTAAGCCTTTTGGGGCTTGATTTGTACTCTATTGAGTTTTTGGAATACTTGTTCAGTTTTGGTAGCTCGTTAAGGAGCCTTGGGCGTATGGTGTACTTAGTTGCATCTTATTTGAGAGTTACATGTTTTGAATGCGTTAGTTCATTCTTTTGAGTCATGTAACGTTTTAGACTGTAATACATTGGATCCATAGGCATATGAGTCAGTCGGTTGGTTAGTGGGGACTTTATCCCCGTTTTGGGACTGGATATTGTCATGGCTAGTGGGAGGACTCGTGGTATATATCGTGGGTGGTTGAACTCAATGACCGCGTAACCTTTATTGAGGGCTCGAGGTAGATATCGTGGGTGGTTGAACTCGATGCCCGTTTGTAATCCAGTCTGGTTACTCATCGTGGAATTTAGTGTCCGCGTTTGAATTCTAGTGAGTGGTCCCCAAGTCATGTTGTTGATTATGTAAGCTTGCGGTGGTGCTCTGGAGGAGTCGTATACGGAGCTAAGTCTTGCGGTGGTGCCCAGAGTGAGCCGGATACGGGGACTTGTGACTTTGTGGTGAGACTCATTAGAGGTCGAGTAGACACTAGGATCAGTGGTGTCTTGCGGTGGTAGCTCAGAGGAGCCGGATACGGGGAACCATGGTCTTATGTGAAGCTCGAGAACATTGATACGTGGCTTAACTTTGTGTGCCCGCCACATTCGATGGAATTCGGGTATCCCCCGTCACCGAAAGGTGTTGTTTTTGGGTATTGAGTTTTGTTATCCAAGTTTTCGGTGGCGTCTTGTATAAGTGGATTTTACTCTTGAGTTATGGGCTGAGTATTATGCCCCACCCGTGTTTTGGGTGTTCTGGGATGCAAAGTTTTAACCGCATTTTCATAAATGGAGAGTTTGATTTCTATTCACGTTTTGAGTAAGTGTTGGATTGTTTTACTTCATGAAATAACGTTTGGCGTTGAGACGTCCATTTATAAATTGCATAATATTGGAAACGGTCCGCTCTCATATTTAAAGTAATTCATTTTAAAGGATCATGATTTAAGTTGCATTATTTCCGTTTAATGGTTTTTATAATCATGATGAAAACTCTTGAACTCACTAGGCATTAGCCTAACCCTTTTTATTTATCGGCATGTGCAACAGGTTTCGGTTGGGAATAGCTCTAGTAACACGGTGTTGAGAGGAGTGCTAGATGTGTGCTCGAGAAGTGGTTATCTTAGTGAAGTCTTTCGCACTTGTTTCGGGAAGAGCAACTTGTGTTTGAGGATTAAGTAGCACCCGACTTGGTTTAGTCTTTGGGTATTAATGGAGTTTGAAATTGTTTGAGATTAAATAGAAGGGAAAATTGCATGAAAATTGAACAAACTTTCACCTGATTCCTATTTTGGGGAACCAACTTTTAAAATTATCATTTAAGGGTCTATATCAAACTTTGTGTTTATTTAAGGGCTTGGTTAACCTATTAACCTGCTATTAATGACACCATCCAAAACTTTTGCCAACTAGGATTCCACTTCATTATTATAATTATAAATATAAATCTAAAATGCTGACATGGCACATAATTATTTTTTGTTTGAAAACTAAAATTCCACTTCATATTATAAAATAGAATATAATTAAAAAATTAATTATACAAAATTGACTAAAATTCATTTTTTAAAAAATAAATGACGGTTTGCAATATCCTTTTTTCAAAAAATCTATATATAATAAATATCAACTAAATTTCAATTTTTATTAATGCAATAAAAATTAATTAAAGCATTAAAAATTAATTTAAACATCAAATTGAAAATTTTTATATCCAACTTAACCAATCCATATCAATTTTAAAGTTTAAATCAACCTTGACAAATCAAATCAAAATAAAAGTTAACAACGTTCAAATCATCAAGATTATAATAAAGTCGATAACCAAACATTGTTACACTTATAGTAGATTATAGTTGAAAATCTTCCTTGAATCATCCTTGTTAAACTTAACCATCAACTTCAAACTGCAGAACTGATCGAACTGATCGAACTTCATCAGGAATTGGTGCATCACCAGAAGTTGGTATACCCTCCTCAAAACTAACCCGTGAACTCTGCAAAATAAACATTTTTTAGCTACAATATTCAATATATATATATATATATATATATATATATTCAAACACAATATGAATCCCAAATATTATACTTACTCCTATAATCGTATCCCGTGAACTCGCACCTCTTGAACCCCTTCCTCTTATGTTGCTTCCAATAACCAAATCCTCCTTTATATTATTTTTTCTCGGTCTACCAACTGGATTTTTTGGTCGAATTGGTGCATCTTTCTTTTTATTTTTACAACTCCTAGAATTGTGTCCTACCTCCAAACAATTTCTGCAAGTCATCTTTCTCCCTGATTTCACTACAACTTCATGGCCGTATGCATTTCTTCTACTGTGACTACCTCATTCACTTGCATCTTTCCTTCTGGCTATTGTAGGCCTACCAGGCATGCGTCGAGACTTTGGCGGCAAAAGTTTGGCAAAATTTGTCTTTGGCCAAAGTTTGATCCCGTTTAAAGGGTTGATCTTGTGATTGTATGTGTTAGTGAACTTTAATATTGAGAACAAGGGAGACACAAACTTAGCTGGATCTTCGTGAATGAAGTATATGGTTGCAACAGCGTGTGGACAAGGAATTCCAGAAACTTGCCAACTTCTACATGTGCATGTTCTGCATTGAGTGTCAACAACAAAGCCTTCTAGTCCTTGTCTTACTTCAAAAAGATTCCCTCCATTTGGAGCAACACGCCAATACCTACAAAGAAGTATTATCAAACCATAATGTAATATTTATGAAACAAATTACCTTATATGCATAAAACAAATAATAATAATAAACATACCGCATTCTCAACTTTCTTTCTTATATTTGGACAAATTTCACCCTCCCAGTTGCATGCTTTGTTGCTCATCCTTACCATTCTTTCCATCACAAGAGCTCTAATCTCCTCGAGCATTGTTATTATAGGCTTTCTCCTAGATGAGACAATCAAAGAGTTAAAACACTCACTTGCTCCGTTTTCTACCGCATCACATGATGTGTCGATCTTGAAGAAAGCCCTTGACCATGTTGACGGTTGTCTTTCCATCAAATGTTCGTAAGCATGGGAAGACAAACTTTTAATTTCTTGCATAATTCCTTCAAATTCTTGTGGTGTCCCTGACTTAGATGCAGCCCAAAACAAAGATCTGAACTGGATACCGGTATACTTCTTCCTGAAATTGGCGTATATGTGCCTTGCACATTGTCGATGCTCAGCAAGTGGGAAAACCTCTTTAACAGCTTCAACAAGTCCCTGTATTAACATAATGCAATTAATTAATTAGAATATCATATTCATAATCGATTAGCAAATGTGTGCAGTTAATTATCAATATATTATTACCTTATGTTGATCTGACATCAATGTTACTCCTAACCCATCGGTCAATCCAATGTCCTCCATTAGAAACTCTAAAAACCACTTCCAACTGTCTTTGTTTTCAACCTCCACCACAGCCCATGCAAGAGGATATATTTGGTTGTTTCCATCTTTCCCTATCGCACTTAACAACTCTCCCTTGCATACAGTTTTTAAAAAGCATCCATCCAAGCCAATGAATCTCCTACAACCCGACAACCAACCTTCTTTGATACCCTTAAAACACACGTAAAATCTTTGAAAATAATTTATATTGTTTAGTCCAATCTCGACACTAATTTTAACCGTTGATCCCGGATTACTCCTTCTAATCTCTTCACCGTAGTCCCATAACTTCCCGTAATGCTCAATGAGAGCCGTTTCCACTTCCCCCAGTGCCTTCGCCTTAGCCCTTTGACATTGACTCAAATGAACAATGCACTTGTATTTTTTTAGAATGGATTCTTTCAAATCAACTAACTTGATAGATGGGTTTTGTCTAATCTTCCTCCCATATTGTTTAGCAATCCAATTGGAATTCACAAGTGAACCTAACCTGTAATTTATCCCACATGTGTGCTCATCATGTAGTGACTTAACTTGGAATGATCTTTCATCCTTCATCCAAGATGCCCACAATCTCCATGGACAACTACTTTCATATCCTTTTTTGGGTGGTCCACATACAACGTGTAACTTGTCTTTGCTATTTTTTAGATACCTTCGTTTATAACAATATGTCAGAAAAAAGCTAGTAGTTACATAACATAAGATTGTATGTAAGTAAATAAGATAAGTAACATACCTGAGCTGAAGGCCATTTGAAAGCGCATAATTTGTCAAACAATTCTTTAACTCCAAGGTCGACGCATATCGTTCACCAACTTGAGGCTTCATTAAGTTCCACGGAACATTTAGATTGTGAATTGGAAGTTCATTGCCTTTGGTCTCATCTTCTTCAACCATTTCATTTTCATTGTCGGAATTAACAACATCTTCAACAAACCTCTCCCTTTCGTAGTCATCACATAATTCTGTCAAAAAATCATCATGTTGATATGGTTGTGGTTGTACCTCATTTTCTCTTTCCATGTTTTCATCTCTAGGGACGCGAACATTTTCCTTACAAGAATGCACCGTATGTTCAACATTTTCATCTTCCACTTCCCTATTGATTTTCCTCATTCTAACCTCTCTAATCTCATCATCCCCTTCCGATAAATGATCTACACTAGCTTCCTCGTCATCATCAACGTCGGAAAACCTAATCTCATCATCACTACCGGAAACATAATCCTCTTCAATGATATCATCATAATTACTATTCAAGAACTCGTCAATATCAATATTAAAATGATCTACGAAAATTTCCAATTGTGCCGACAACATACCATGACTAAAAAACCTTTCAACATCAGCATCACTATCAAGGGGTTTCAATCCTTTTTTCAAATCTGTGTTAGGAAGTCTATAGTACATTCTACAAGCTTCAAATGAAGTGAAACCTTCAACACGTTGTCTTAGGCTTCTAATATCTATGTTATTTACATCAACATCTTTCAAATATGCAACTTTACCTCCATAATAAAAGGGATTTGTTTGAAACATACCACCATAATTTATAGCCAAATTGATCTTCATACCTGAAAATACAACTTTGAAAATCTCAATAAGAAAATAATAAATTTGTTTTTCAAAACATATAATAAAGTGATAGCCTAAAAAAAATCTAAGGATAGAAATCATAAAAGGACATAATAACCTAATAAAAAAACAATATTATATTAAAACCATAAAAGCAATATGAAAAAAAAAACAATATTATATTTAAGTTGGATGGCCTGACATGAACAGGTAAAGTTATTGATAATGACAAAAGTTATTGATAATTTTAAAAATATAAACACTCATGCAACAAACATTAGATGAAGACGATGAAGAATTGAAGTGAATGTGACAATAAAACCATACCTGATGACGACTCGGAATGCCGGAGGGGCATCGACTGCCGGACGAAGCAGCGGCAGCGATTGCCGGACGAAGCAGCGGCAGCGACTGTCGGAGTCGGGGAAGACAGTGAGCAACGAGAATCTATGGAGGATTGCTAGGGTTTGACGAAGGAAGGGACGTATCGGCTAGAAACAGGGAGCGGAAGAGAAGACGTCATGTTCAAAATTAGATTTGTAATTTTAAAAGATTTTTTTAATAATAATAATGATTTGGCAAATTAATTTCCACCTAATAATTTTTTACTTAATTATTTTGCCATGTCATATAAATATTACCGGTTACCTGTACAACAGGTTAACCAAGCCCTTAAATAAACACAAAGTTTGATATAGACCCTTAAATGATAATTTTAAAAGTTGGTTCCCCAAAATAGGAATCAGGTGAAAGTTTGTTCCATTTTCATGCAATTTTCCCTAAATAGAAAGTCTTATTTTGGAGATTTACCTTTTAATTGATGTAATATCGAAATTTTAATTAGTTGCTCTTACCAAATTTTGAGGGTGTTTCATTATCAAAGGAATTATTAAGAAGATAAATTTCACCCTAACCATTGCAGGACTGAACACATACATGGGATGATTCAACTTGTGTTCCAATTTATAAGAGTGAGCTTTCCACATTGAATTAAACTTCTAATGTCATATTAGAAGGAAATTGGGTGTCTCACCTTTATAAATTTATAAGGACTTTAATCCCATCCCAATCGCAGACTTGTGCACTAAGTCTCTTGTCAGACCTTTAGTTAAATGATCTGCCAAATTTTGTTGCGTTCTAATAAACTCAACGGAGATTACACCATTCATGATTAATTCTCTAATCATACTATGTCTAACATCCAGGTGTCTAGACTTACCATTGTAAACTTGGCTATAAGCCTTAGCCAAAGTGGTCGCACTGTCACAATGGATTGAAATAGGTGCAATCGGCTTTGGCCACAATGGAATCTCATAAATTAAATTCCTTAGCCACTCCGCCTCTTTACCGGTGGCGGCTAGTGCAACAAACTCAGATTCCATTGTTGAGTTTGTAATACAAGTTTTCTTTTTAGATGCCCAAGAGATGGCACCTCCTCCAAGCAAAAATACCCAACCACTAGTTGAGGAATGATTCTCCATGTTGGATATCCAACTTGCATCCGAATAACCTTCTAAAACCGAAGATATTTGAATACTCTTTGAACCGCTTGCCAATGTTGAATACTAGGATTACTAGTATACCGACTCAATCGCCCCACGACATAAGCTATATCGGGCCTGGTGTTTGTCATGGCATACATTAAGCTACCAATGGCCTTAGAGTATTCAAGTTTTGAAATAGCCTTGCCCGTATTAGGAATTAATTTCACACTTGGATCCATGGGAGTGCTTACGGGAGAACACTCACGGTAATTAAATTTATTGAGAATTTTCTCAATATAATGCGATTGTGTCATAACAATCCCTTTGTTAACCCATTTAATCCTTATACCAAGGATTACATCAGCCTCTCCCATGTCTTTCATGGAAAATTTAGATGACAACAATTTCTTAGTCTCATCTACATGATTTTGGTCAGTCCCAAAAATTAACATGTCATCTATATACAAACAGATGGTCACACCCGCACCAGTAGCATCAAATCTACTATAAACACATTTGTCACATTGGTTTAAAGCAAAACCACATGACAAAATAACTTCATCACACTTTTGATGTCATTGTTTAGGTGCTTGTTTCAGCCCGTACAAGGATTTCACAAGTTTACATACCTTATGTTCTTTTCCGGGCATAACGAAACCTTCCGGTTGTTTCATGTAAACTTCCTCATGAAGATCGCCATTCAAGAAGGTTGTTTTAACATCCATTTGATGCATAATCAGATTGTGTATTGCCGCCAAGGCGATTAACAATCTAATAGTCGAAATACGTGCCACCAGAGCATACGTATCGAAATAGTCAATATTGGCTTTTTGTCGAAACCCTTGAATTACTAACCGGGCCTTGAATTTATCAATATTCCCATCAACTTTCATCTTATTTTTGAAGATCCATTTGCATCCAAGTGGTTTAGATCCTGGAGGCAAATCCGATAACACCCAAGTGTTATTCTCAAGAATTGATGATATTTCGCCATCAATTGCTTCCTTCCAAAAGGCGACATCTCGAGACTCCATCACCTCTTTGAAAGTCTTTGGGTCATCCTAAATACTATAACAATAAGAGTATTGAAGCCCAAGCTCATCCCTTGAAACTTCCACCAAATACAGTTGGAAGTCGGGACCGAAATTTTTGGCAATTCGGCCTCTTTGGCTTCTCCGGACCTGCTGTGTTTTTGGATTTGAAACACCATCCAAAATTTTTGGTTTGCACTTTATTGGTGCTAGGAATCAGGTCCTTAGGCCTATGCATTGATGAAAATCGCATCTCATCCAAAATCGCATCACGCGACTCGATTACGATGTTAATCGACACCGAATCATTAGGTTCGATTACGTAGAACCTATAAGCCTTGGAATTTTCTGGATACCCAATGAATATACAGTCAATTCCACGTTCACCCAAAGTTTTTCTTTTTGGGTTCGGGTAGTTTTACAATATCCCGACAACCCCAAATTCGAAAATAATTCAAATTCGGAGTTTTCTTGAACCAAAGTTCATATGGGGTTCTTTTGTTCCTTTTATTTGGAACTCTATTCAAAACATAACATGCCGTTAACATGGCCTCTCCCTAAAATCCTTCACTCAATCCCGAGTAAGAAAGCATTGAGTTTACCATTTCCTTTAAAACTCGATTTTTACGTTCGAAAACCCTGTTTTGTTGAGGTGTGTATGGTACCGTTGTCTCATGGATGATACCAACTGATTGAAAATATTGGGAATCAATATATTGCCCTCCCCGGTCAGTTCTAAGACATTTAATCGAACTACCCAATTGTAGTTCGACTTTGGCTTTGTAAATTTTAAACTTATCTAAACTTCATCCTTTGCATGCAAAAGATATACATAACAAAACCGAGTATTGTCGTCAATAAAAGTGACAACATACTTCTTATTTCCCAAGGAAGGAGTGGAGTGGAAATCACACAGATCACTATGTATAAGCTCCAAAACATCCGTATTCCGTTTAACGTTCGGAAAATGTTGTTTTGTAACTTTTGTGAGCATGCAAGTTTGGCACCTCTCCGCATTAATGTCAAAGGTTGGAATTAATCCATCTTTTGACATTTCATGCATCATTCTAAAATTCACATGACCTAATCTAGCATGCCATAACATTGAATCAACAATTTTAGAAGAAGGTGATGACGATATAAAAACTGAATTTTCAAAATATAAAGTTTTATTAATCACATTTAGACGAAACATGTGATTACATAGATATCCAAAACCAATAAAACGACCACCTCGAGATAGGATAAACCTATTCGATTCAAACATTTGTTTAAAACCAAGATTATTCAAACAACGACCACTTATAAAGTTCTTACGAATTCTAGGCACAAACAAAACATCAAACAATTTAACATTATTTCCAGAAGAAAACTCTAAATTAACTACTCCAACTCCATAAATTTGTGCACTCGACTCGATTACCATATTCAACACCAAACCGTCTTCAACCAGTGTCAATTTCTCGAACCACCGACGATCCTTGCAAATATGGCTTGTCGATCCACCATGCACAGTCATCATCCTGCACATAAAAAGACTCAGGTATAAGTGAAACATAATTCTGGACAGAATTATCAAAGTTAGTCAAAAACTAACCTCCTTTCACTTGATCGCGATCATTAGACCCTGATCCACTTCCACTCGAACCAACACCATTATTGTTTAACTTCACCCGGCAATCACGTTTGTGATGACCCACCTTGTTGCATCTCCAACACACCAAATCCTTTTTTCTTTTTAACGGATTTGTTGGGTCCATCAAACTTACGTTTCTTGCTTTCCGTTGTTGTTGGAGTTGGCTTTCTTCTCTTCAACCATGTGAACAGAGGGCTGTCCAGATTCAACTTTCCCCTTGGATTTGTCATTTTCTTGCACCCGAAGAGATTCTTCGATGTGCAAATGACTCCCAAGTTGAACCAAAGACAGTTCCTCTTTTTGATGCTTCAAGTTATGCTTAAAATCTTTCCAAGAAGGTGATAGTTTGTCAATCACACTGGAGACAGCAATAGATTCATCCATATGCATGTTGTGTAGTGTAAATTGACCCAAGATATGAAGGAGCTCATTATATTATTCCATTACGGCCCTCGAGTCCACCATTTTATAACTGTTAAAATCGCTAACCACGAACTTCTTACTAGAAGCATCTTCAGCGATGTACTTGGACTCGAGGGAATCCCATAATTTCTTCGCACTTGCCACGTTTTGGTAGATATCAAAAAGGGAATCACACATACCGTTTAAAATGTGTCCTCTGTAGATATAGTCGTCATTCTTCCACTTTCTCCTTCTCCTTGTGTATTCCAACGTCTCATCCTCCATCACTTATGGCATGGGTGTACTCAGCACATACACTACCTTCAGAGCGGTCAGCAAAAAATGCATCTTTTTCTGCCAACGTCTGAAGTCGGTACCTTTAAACTTCTCCAGCTTTCCAAAGTTTGAGGTCATCTCTTTCACAGAATCGGTCATGATCGACATGTCGAGATACCAATTCGATTGTCAGAGAGTAGGGGGCAAATATCGATCAGATGACCGGATTTCTTGAGAATCATGTAAGTCACTTTACGAATTGGTATTTCGACCCTATGTCTGGGTTGCACGAAATCCAATATGGGATAAGACTCAAGAACACTCACGTTTTAGGCACAAAACAAGAGAAAATTTGTTGGAGAGTACGTAGAGATTGTTTAAAATCGTGAGTCTAAAACATAAGTATATACGGTATATATACTAGTCCCATTCGTACAATAGGAAATAACGGAAATGGAAATGATTGCAAATTACTATCAATTATAGTCGGTTATAATCAATTTAGCTAAAATTAAGGGCAGGAAATAACTGAGCATTAAATGTTCAGTAAATGCAGATTTAGTCCAAAAATAGACACCAAAGCTTTTGGTCCAGAGACGCCCATTAGAGGCTCTGTCGTACCAAAGAGGATCAGAGGCTCTGCCGTGCCTTAAGAGGCTCTGTCGTGCCTTAAGTGGCTCTGACGTGCCTTAAGAGGCTTTGTCGTGCCTTAACAGGCTCTGTCGTGCCTTAAGAGGCTCTGCCGTGCCTTAAGAGGCTCTGCCGTGCCAAAGAGGCTCTGCCTCTTGGATCACCGCCAGGGGCACTGCCCCTTGACCGCCGCCATTTCGTCGTGTCCGGGATTAAACTCGTCTTATAACAAGTGTGCACTCTGCACCACCTAACTTGTATTAGATCACAGTTTGAAACCCATTAGTACTCGTGTTATAACCAATTACACTTAAATGTCTGGTGACACTAAAATCACCAACAATTCCCAAAAGAGTTAATCCATTATTTAAGTTCATTAATGCGCAAACACAACCAATTATTGCATGTCAATCACTAAACGTAAGAAAATAGAATTGTTTTACAC
This sequence comes from Arctium minus, assembly GCA_954870635.1. Taxonomy (NCBI): domain Eukaryota; kingdom Viridiplantae; phylum Streptophyta; class Magnoliopsida; order Asterales; family Asteraceae; genus Arctium; species Arctium minus. The sequence continues at coordinate 53,733,830 of OX941084.1, forward strand.
AAAGGTTAATACTAACACGACAACTGATTCAACAAATTACACACACATCTTCAAGGGAATTTGTAAACATACGGTAATCACTAAGGGAATGGGACAAGTGATCTTGTTGGATGGATACTCGTAGAATCCACTCAATTACTCTCATGTGTTTAAGGCAAGGTGAATACACTCAAATAGCCTTCCCAACCAAGAATGTATTTCACTCTTGACGTTTTTGAAATGATTCTCAAATTCTAGATGTTTCCACAAAACTACACATTTAGAGGGATTTTAGGCTCAAATGGAATTTGGGTTAAGGGAACGTCTTGGATTAGATGGTGTTGGGACACATTCAGCTTCATCCTTTTGTTATTCAATGGATCTTGGCTTACTTTGATAATAAATATAGCCTTGAGGGGTTATTCTAATTCAAGATTCTTTCGGTTCCCTTTTCAAACCTTTTCTAATGCCTCTTTTTTTCTCCTCTTTCTTTTCCACCCAAGCTATCTTCTTTCGTATTTTTGGTCCGTCTTGACTTTCGGAATAAAGCTTATTATGTACGTTTTGTGGGTTCTTTTTTCTTTTTCTTTTTGAGGTTTTGGGGTGAAAGGGGGTAAGAATAGGTGTTAATGGTGAGTTCAAAAGACAGAAATGATGGCCTCAATGTAGTTTCATGGTTATTCTAAACGAGAATCAAGTCAAAAACCAGAGCTACGTCTTGGTGGGAGGTGTCTCACAAGAAAGAATAAATTGGGATTGATTATAGATGATTTAATCTAAAATGACCCAAAGTCTCACTGGGTGGGGTCCATCCAAGCAGTCATATGTGTAATGTAGGGGGATTACGGTATGCAGACTAATTCTAAAGGTTACGTGCGGTGATGTGGTGAAAAGTGTGTGCAAGTGTCTTCCTAATAGTGAAACAATGCTTTCTATACGGTTTAGATCTTAACTAGCAATGAATGGGGTGATGCACAAGCAATGAACCTAAATGCTAATTATATCAAGTGTGAATAGGTTATCTACATCTTAAAGCTAAAAAGATTCATCAAACAAATATCTTTTTGATTGATTTTTTTAAATGCATCTACAACCTATATGCATGAATGAATGGAATGCAATGAGATCAAAGTAGTGACACCCCCAAGCAAGAATTAAGCATTGTCCTCAATACTTAGAGATGTGCCGCGAGAATCACGGCCAAGGGTCATTACGACGGTCGGTAAAGTGGTTTTGGCCAATATGCCAATCGTACATGTGATCTAACACCCGTCGGATGTAACGGTTATACTCGTCTTGTGCTTGATCACGCATGGCTTGACGTTCGGATTAATCATGGTTGTGCGCATCGATGGAATCCAATCAAGCTAGGATTTGTGAATGGGTGAGGTGAGGCTGTCCAAATTCGGTGCTTGCAGCTGCCGTAGCTGCGTTTTGGTCTTGGAAAGACCAATCGGTGGTGGAAGACACTTCAATTCTTTGAGGGTCATGTAAAGGTACCAATCGGTTCGCGATGACGACCATGCAACAAAGTGTAATGACCCTCCCCTTCGCTCCTAATCATGTTCATTCTTTCTAACGAGTCTAAGTCAAGTCTGATGAAGCCTTCGACTGTAGAAGTATCATTAGGTATAACTATAGATAGACATGACTTTGTAATCAACCAAGTGATAATGCCGCCACAACATATATCGCCTGATTTTTGCTCGCTAATTTTCATGAGCCGACGCACAAGCCATGCGGCTCCATTTTTAAGAATGACTGGGGGTCATTGGTAGGGTTCTCAAGATGCGTAGTTATGGCCCAAAGAAAATAAAGCTCATCGGATGTGATAGTTCCAGTTTCTTGGCGAGAAAATATAGCACAAGCGATGATCTTATGAGTGATACGAAGACATGGATGGCGAATTGATGAATACTTGGAAGTACAAGCCTCCCATGATGAGTCATTGGTGATGAGCATCCAGAATCCTAGTGGAGTAAAGTCTGGGTGATAACCATCATCAGGGCCTAAGGTTCCATCACGATCAAAGTCAAACGCCTCATGAATTGGTCCAAACTAAGGCGCCTTTCTTGATTAAACATTCAAAATGTGATGGTGTCGCTAGATGGAGTCCTAAGGGAGCTAAGGAATTCAAGAATGATCCTATGGTATGTTTCTGCCTAAAGTAGAAGGATTTTCACCAAGCCAATGTTGTTCAAAAGATGGAAGACGCCCTTGTCGACTCGTAAAGTGATTAAAGTGTTGCGAAAGTGTGATTTTTGTCTCTATGTCCAAGTGTAAAGATTCCAATAGATGTCCTATGCTTTTTGCATCACACCACCTAATAGAAGGATGTCCTGCTTCATATAGTCCATATATTCCTTTTTCTTACTAAGCAGATGCTCTTAGGGAATCGAGTTGGTGAGATAGTCTGACGTGCTAAATCTTTGAATATTGATCTATCACTTGCATCTGGGAATATGATGCCTAAATTAGCGGGGGTGGGCGGTGTGGGATTACGAGTTACGGGTGGTGGCAGAGATGGCTCGTTTCGGGCACGTTTACCCCCTCTACTAGATGAGGCCATTAAACGGATAGACACATGAATGCTTGACCCAAAAAGATGTTACAATCCTATGTCTATCCCAAAAACTTACAGTCCAATCTAAACAAGTGTGTACAATAAAGCTATCTAAAATTAAAATAAATTTGAAGAAACTTAAATAAAACTAAAGCTTAAGAAATACTCACAATTGATGCAAAACAAGCCCTAAAATCACTAATTCACGAAAAAATTAAAGAAGGGAACGAGGTTACCGTGTTGAAGATGGTGATTTTCAGACTTCTAAAGTGTTGTGAGCTCCAATCCTTTGCCACAAAAACAACCTGAAATAAAGGACTGCAAAAAAATGAATTTCCCCCTTTTCTTCAAAAAGATCAGTTTAGGTCATCATGGGGGTGAAATTGAACACAAAAATGGTGAAATGAAGTTAGGGAGGAGAGGGTTTGAAGCAAAGAGGGTGTAATAAAAGAAGAAATTGGTGAGAATGGGGTTTAGATGATGATTTTCGGAGGTTAGGGATTTGGAAGGTGGTTTTACATTTTTAGCAAAAATGGTGGATTGGGGTGAAATGCGGATGAAGAGAAGATGGGGTTTTAAGAAAAAAGATGGGTTTTGATGGTGAGATTTGGAGATGGAAGAGGGTGGAGATTAGGGTTTTGTTGAGAGAGAGATCGTGAGAAGGGATAGGAAGGTTGAGGGTAAAAACAAAAAGAAAGAAGAAATCGAGATATATTGGACCGATTTGGAAGGCGCACGGGTCGTGCCCTTTCCTTTAGAAGAATCACACAGGTCTTGCATGGAAACAGAAGAAAACGCACGGGTCGTGCCAATTCTTTCACAAAAATTTCACGGGTCGTGCTTCTCAACAGAGGACAAAAAAAATTATTTTAAGAACAAGATATATGCACTTAACAAAATTCCAAGAATGCCCGTTTTACGTCATGAGCTTGACGGATTGTAGGACAAACGCCTTACTCGTCACCGAGCAGCGGGGTTTGTGCAAACGTGTGGGATATGGGTCCAATGATTGGTTCACCCGCGATGTAATGCTTTAATCGTTCCCCGTTAACCTTGAAAGTGCGGGACTTGCAGGATACCTCGACTACACCATATGGAAAGACACGTACTACAGTGAATGGACCAAACCAACGCGAACGGAGTTTTCTAGAAAAACGCTTAAGCTTGGAATTAAACAAAAGTATTAGATCCCCTTCATTAAACTCCTTACATATAAGTCATCTGTCGTACCATTTTTTCATTTTTTCCTTGTAGATACGTGTGCTTTCATACGCGTCGAGACAAATTTCATCTAACTTGGATAGTTGAAGAAGTCGTCGGTCCTTGACGTCCTTATAATTGAAATTTAGGCATTTGACGGCCCAAAATGTTTTATGCTCGAACTCCACCGAAAGGTGACATGTTTTCCCATAGACTAGTCGGTAGGGCGACATTCCAATAGGGGTTTTAAAAGTTGTCCAGTAAGCCCAAATTGCATCATTGAGTTTTATAGACCAATCCTTTCTCGAAGTGGCTACGGTCTTTCCAAGGACTGTCTTCAATTCTCGGTTTGAGATCTCAACTTGTCCACTTGTTTGGGGGTGGTAAGTGAGTCCAATCCGATAATGAACCCCAAACTTTTTAAGGAGGGCCTCAAACTTATTTTTGATGAAATGTCGTCCCCCATCGCTTATAACAACTCTCGGTACTCCAAACCGAGGGAAGATTATTCGCTTAAATAACTTGGAGACTACACGGGCATCATTAGTGGGGGAAGCTAAAGCTTCTACCCATTTAGACACATAGTCCACCGTTGCAATAATGTATTTATTTGAATATCTTGACGGAAATGGTCCCATGAAATCAATGCCCCAAACATCGAAGATTTCTACCTCAAGAATAGAATTTAAAGGCATTTCATTTCGACGCGAGATGTTGCCAGTTCTTTGGCAACAATCACAACTCTTGACATAGGAATCAACATCTTTGAACAGGGAAGGACACCAGAAGCCACTTTGAAGGATTTTCGCTGATGTTTTACTCATACCAGCATGGCCACCACATAGCAAGGTATGACAGTGAGATATTACAGATTCAACTTCTTCTTCGGGGATACATCGTCAGATGATGTCGTCAGAACAAGACTTGTACAAGAAAGGATCATCCCAAAAGAATAGCTTGACATCGTGAAAGAATTTCTTACGCTGATAAGAAGAAAGGTCATGCGGATTGATACCACAAGCTAAGAAATTTACGATGTCTGCAAACCAAAGTGTGGCACTAAGAGCTAGAACGAACAATTGATCATCCGGAAAGGAATCATCAATAGGAAGAGAAAGAACGTCATTATCAACGTAAAGACGTTAGAGGTGATCAGCTACAGAGTTATCCACGCCCTTCTTATCTTTGATTTCAAGATCGAATTCTTGGAGCAATAGAATCCACCGAATCAAACGCGATTTTGTGTCTTTCTTGTTCATGAGGTATTTGAGAGCCACGTGATCGGTGTGGACAATTACTTTTAAGCCTACAAGATACGATCTCAACTTTTCAATGGAGAATACTACCCCAACAGTTCCTTTTCGGTCGTAGTGTAGTTACTTTGAGCGGGATCGAGGGTCTTACTAGCGTAGTATATGGCGTGCAACTTTTTACCTCGTCTTTCGCCAAGGATGGCTCCTACGACATAATCACTAGCGTCACACATAAACTCAAAAGGAAGAGCCCACTCTGGCTGTTGAATTATTAGTGCCAGATGAGTGCCTTTTTCAAAGCGTCAAATGCTTCGAGACATGAGCTAGTGAAGATGAAAGGAGTGTCCTTTGCTAGTAATTCAGTCAAAGGCATTGCGATTTTGGAAAAGTCCTTGATGAAGCGTCTGTAGAAGCCGGTGTGACCGAGGAAACTACGCACCCCCTTAACGTTCACTGGAGGTGGTAATTCTTCAATCACTTCTACCTTAGACTTATCTACTTCTATTCCTCGATTTGAAACAACATGGCCTAAGACAATACCTTCATTGACCATAAAATGACATTTTTCCCAATTTAAACTAAATTGACTTCTTGACACCTATGGAGGACTTTGGTCAAATTTGAAAGGCAACTATCAAAGTCAGTGTCGTGGACCAAAAAATCGTCCATGAAAACCTCCATGGTGTGCTTGATAAAGTCAGAAAATATTGCCATCATACATCTTTGAAAGGTGGTTGGCGTGTTACATAACCCAAAAGGCATTCGACGGTATGCAAATGTACCAAGCGGGCATGTAAACGTGGTTTTTTCCTGATCGTCCAGATGAATTGGGATCTAAAAAAATCCCGAGTATCCATCTAGATAACAGAAATATGCATGGTGTGCCAACCTTTCTAGCATTTGGTCAATAAAAGGGAGAGGAAAGTGGTCCTTCCGGGTGGCCAGATTCAGTTTTCTGTAATCTATGCACATACGCCACCTGGTGACCATTCGAGTCGAGATTAGCTCATTCTTGTTATTTTTAACAACGGTTATGCCACCCTTTTTTGGTACTACTTGAACGGGGCTAACCCACCTACTATCAGAAATAGCATAGATTATACCCGCCTTAAGCAACTTCAAGACTTCTGTCTTGACAACCTCCTTCATATTAGGATTTAAATGCCTTTGAGGCTCAATGGAGATGGAACTTTCATTATCTAACAAGATCTGATGAGTACAAAAAGAGGGACTAATCCCTCGCAAATCATCTACGGAATACCCTAAGACACTTTTAAACTTTTTCGAAACATGCAGTAATTTATCACGTTCAATGTCAGATAGGGATTCATTCACTATAACCGGATATGAGTTATTGTTGCCAAGAAAGGCATATTTTAAACTAGAAGGGAGAGGTTTGAGATCTACCTTTTGTAGAGTGACATTTGCTCCTTCCGTTGTGGTTGCCTCCAACACATCAAGGTCCGTCTGGCTCTTTTTGTAGCATAGGCTAACATCAAATAGTTTGCCAAATACCATAGCATCTTTGTTCGTTTCTTTCGACAAGCCACAAAGATAATTCTACAGTGGATCCAAAGTTGACATCATGACCGCATCATTATCTGTCAGATCAACAACAAGATTTGCGTAGTTACAGTCATCAAACAGCTTTGGCAAGCCGAGAGACTTTTGCAGCTCGAAGTCCACTTTTTCCCTTCTAACATTCAGTGATAACTTGCCATTCTTCACATCAATCATAGCACCGGCGGTGGATAAAAATGGACGACCAAGTATAATGGGAACACTCACGTCCTCAGCCATGTCCATTACCACAAAGTCACAAGGGATAAGTATACCACCCACTTGTAATGGTACATCTTCTAACACTCCTACCGGGTACTTTATGGAAAGATCGACTAGTTGAAGAGAAACTTTTGAGGGTTTAAGTTCACCCAAATTAGCCTTGAGAACAATAGATAAAGGCATAAGGCTCACACTTGCACCCAAGTCACATAAAGCTTGTTGAATAGATACACCTCCAATAGAGCATGGATGTGAGAAGCTATCGGGATCCTTCAGCTTTTCAGGAAGTTAAGCAGAGAAAAGGGTGCTACACTCTTCAGAGAGAATGACAGTCATCTTCTTCTTTTGAGAAAGAAGGTCTTTTAAAAACTTAGCATATGAGGGGATCTCAGAAATTGCATCTAAGAATGGTATAGTGATGTGCAGTTGTTTTAGCATTTCCATTATCTTAGCATATTTTCTTTCTAACTTCGCTTTAGCTAAGCGTTGAGGATATGGGATATGGGGGAGATGGAGTGGTGGAGGAGTTGTAATGACTTCCAGTTCTTTCTCTTTGGGGATTTCCTCAACGATCACATCTTCTAACACCACATGCTCTTTGTTTCCCTCTTTTGCTACTTTTTCTGCAACTACCTCTTCAAGGATCTTACGACTACGAAGTGTAACAACATTAATTTGGGCTCTTGGGTTTTGCTCAGATTGGCCAGGAAGTTGGGTACCAGGTTTCGAGAGATTTGCAACTTGTTGGGCTAGTTGGGAAATTTGAGTTTCGATCATTTTATTATGAGATGCCATAGAGTCGAACTTTGAATTTACCTGTTGAATAGAGTTATGAAATTGATCATTCTTCTTCCCTTGACCAACAATGAAGTTCTCCATCAAAGTCTCAAGGTTAGACTTTAGTGGAGGATGTTGAAATGGTGGAGGGTGAGGAGATGGGGCTTGAGGACGAGGCTGAAAACCTTAAGATATTTGTTGGGGAGGCTGCTGACCAGGGTTTAAACGATATGAGAAATTTGGGTGTTGCTTCCATCCCGAGTTGTAAGTTTGAGAATAAGGATTATTTCCCGAGTTAAACCCCCCTTGAGGCCTTGGCTGATTGTAGATGGCATTCGCTTGCTCGAGTGTCATGCCTTGTGGAACTTGCATGAAAGTTGAACAACCTTCTAAATCGTGGCCTTAAACACCACAAGCTTCACAAAAACTGACCGATGAGCTAGATCTGGCTTGATTCACATTCATCTTGGAGATTTGGGTCTTCAATGCATCAACCTTGTCAGAAAGCATCGTTAAAACATCTGATTCAAACCGCACTAATTTGTTAGGCATGGCTCGCTCGTTACTCCAATGATAGTTGTTAGAAGCCATTTCTTCTAACAGAGTCTTTGCTTCATTGGGAGTTTTAGCCATTATAGCACCTTCAGTTGTTGTATCAATTGAAATCTTCACCTGATGCTTCAAACCATTGTAAAATGTTTGGATCAGGAGTCATTTCGGAATGGCATGATGTGGACATTGATGTTGAAACTCTTTGAAACGCTCCCATGCTTCATATAAGGACTTTTGGTCATCTTGATAAAAAGAGGTGATCTCATTTCGGAGCTTGACTGTCTTTCCCGACGGGAAGAACTTGGTTAGAAAGGCTTTGGACAACGTCGCCCAAGTAGTGAATGTATCGGCATCATGGCTAGTCAATCATTTCTTCGCTTTATCTATTAAAGAAAAACCAAATAGCCAAAGTCGGATAGCATCATCAGAGGCCACATTTATCTTGATGGTATCACATTTCTCATCAAAAGCATTCAGATGATCATTTGGGTTCTCCATTGGGCATCCTCTAAATTGATCTTGTTGCACGAATGAAATGAGGTTAGTCTTTATTTCAAAATTAGTTGCTTAAACAGGTGGTCTGGTGATGCTTGATGTAGACTCATGCTTTGGTGTGGCAAAGTCCATCAAAGATCTAGGTGGTGGAATTTCTGCCATTTTTGCTTCTCTTAGTCTCCTTCTTCTATCAGCGTTCCGTCTACGTGTCGTTGCTTCGAGCTTCGGGTAAAAAAAAATGACTCGTCAGCGCTATGCGATCTCCGTATCATGCACGAGAAGTACCAAATCTAAGGAGAGATCCAAGATTAAACAAGGTGAGAAAACAATAAAACAATGCAAACAAGAAAAAAGAATATATAGAAACATAGTTTAGTAAATCTATAGCTAAATCCATATTAAACTGATTGCTCCTCGGTAACGGCGCCAAAAACTTGATGTGTTTTAAGTTAACCGAAAGCGTACGGATTATGTAGCATACGAGTCGATCACAGGGAGCAATGATTTAAGTACTAATTCTGCTATAAATCATGAACTAGCTATGGAAACACAACTGGATGGAGATTTTTATAAACCAAGGATTAACCTATAAATTAAAACAAGGATAAAACATAAACACATTAAAGGGACTCGAACTATCTACAACAATAACTTTGAAATTACAATAGAGGACTAGTTAAGACATGTATCGAACTAAGGCATAAAGATGAGATGGGAATGGTGACATCAAACAGGAATATTGAGGTAGGGGTTTATCTTTCTAAAAACAATTAAGACCCTCTTCCGAGGTGAAGCAACCCTTCCTGGTTAAGTGGCCGACTACTTCCGTAACGCCCGACTTAACTAGAAGAATTAAGAATTGATAAAACAATTCCCCCGATTCCTATTTTTACCTATTTCCATTAATTTTAGAATCGTTGGTTAATCAACCAAAAGCTAAATTCATTAATTTTGTAGTGGAGTTATGCCTCCAAGAAGGGAAGACCCAGAAATTGCACGATTAGTGTCCGAGCAAATTCTTGCTGCCCTCCCCAATATAGTTAGTCAGGTAGCAGCGGGCCTGAATGCTAACCAAACTAACAATCCTAGAGTCGGTGTGAATGAGAACAGAGAATGTACGTATAAGACTTTTAGATCTTGCAACCCGAAAGAGTTCAATGGTACCGAGGGAGCCGTTGGATTATTGACTTGGTTAGAAGGAATGGAGTCCGTCCTGCATATTAGTAAGTGTACAGAAGCAAACAAGGTGGAGTTTGCAGCCTGTTTACTGCAAGGGCGAGCGTTAACCTGGTGGAATACTCAAGTACAAACGCGAGGACGGGAAGCAGTTAGTAGACTCACGTGGGACGAGTTCAAAGAGATGCTTAAGGAGGAGTACTGCCCGAGGAATGAGATTCAGAAACTTCAAGCAGAATTGTGGAATCATGAGATGAAGGGAAATGATATAGATTCTTACACTGCCCGATTTCATGAGTTGGCAAAGTTAGTACCCCATTTAGTGACACCGGAGGAAAACAGAATTGACAAGTACATTTGGGGTTTAGCTTCCGAAATACGGGGAGATGTGACTTCGGGAAATCCAAAAACGATGCAGGAAGCAGTGTGTTTAGCAACCAAACTTACTGACAATGCAAACCGTTCAGGGTTGTTTTTAAATGATAAATCCAAGGGCAAGAGAAGGATGGAGGAACCCATGAGAAGACATTTTGATGGGAGGAAGGGTAAGGAGCAAAGAGTGGCGGGTAATTATGGAATCCAGGCACAGAATGTGGGTAAGGGGAAGGAGGTACGCCCTAAATGTGACAAGTGCAACTACTATCATCAGGGGCGATGCGTCATATGTTATAAATGCAACAAAGGAGGACATTTTGCAAGGGATTGCAAGGAGGCACCAAGAAGAGTGTGTTACGAATGTGGAAGCCCGGATCACGTAAGGAGCTCTTGTCCTAGATTTAATAAGAGGGTGAATGCTAATCTAGGCCGACCAGTTAATCAGGGGAATCCAGGGAGACCAGCACGAGGGCGAGTGTTTGAGATCGGGGCAGAAGAAGCAAGACAGAACCCGGATGTAATTACAGGTACGTTTCTCTTGAACAAGCATTATGCATCTGTATTGTTTGATTCTGGAGCAGATAGGAGTTTTATATCGTTAGACTTCAGGACTAAATTTTGCCTAAAGTCTCAAAAACTAAAAGAAGATTATGTTGTCCAATTTGCTAATGGACAAGAGGTTAGGGCCAAGGACGTAATTTCAAACTGTACTTTAGAATTGGCTGAAAAGGAGTTCTATATAGATCTAATTCCAATCAGATTAGGAAGCTTTGATATAGTAGTGGGCATGGATTGGCTATCTGTAAACCGAGCAGAAATATGTTGCTCCGAGAAAATTCTCCGAATTCCATTACCGGAAGGAGGGATACTTCTAGTACAAGGAGAAAAGTCAAGGAGGAATTTAAAAATGGTGTCGTGCATGAAAATGCGGAAATATTTGAGGAAGGAGTGTGTTGCGTTTCTGGCTCATGTGGTAAATAAGAAGATCAAAGGGAAGCGCATTCAGGACATTCCAATAGTTCGAGATTTTCCAGAAGTATTCCCAGATGATTTACCAGGATTACCCCCACAGAGGCAGGTTGAATTCCACATTGATTTAATTCCTGGAGCTGCACCAGTAGCTAAAGCACCATACCGTTTAGCACCGTCGGAAATGCAGGAATTGTCCGAACAACTTCAAGAACTTCTCGACAAGGGATTCATCAGACCTAGTTCATCGCCATGGGGAGCTCCAGTTCTCTTTGTCAAAAAGAAGGATGGAACCTTTCGAATGTGTATCGATTATAGAGAGCTTAATAAACTAACTCTCAAGAATCGATATCCACTACCCCGAATTGATGATTTGTTTGATCAATTACAAGGAGCAACGTATTTTTCAAAGATCGATCTCCGATCCGGATACCATCAGATGAGAGTCTCTGAAGAAGATGTTTACAAAACGGCATTTAGAACTCGATATGGACACTATGAGTTTCTAGTTATGCCCTTTGGACTGACAAATGCACCAGCGGTTTTCATGGATTTGATGAATAGAGTTTGCAGACCATACTTGGACAAGTTTGTAATCGTATTCATTGATGATATATTGATATACTCCCGAAGCAAAGAAGATCATGAGCAACATCTAAAGTTGATACTAGAATTGCTCAAGGACCAGAAATTGTACGCCAAATTTTCTAAATGTGAATTTTGGATTCGTGAAGTACATTTTCTTGGTCATGTGGTCAACGAGAAGGGAATTCATGTTGACCCGGCGAAGGTCGAAGCCATTAAAAAGTGGGAAACTCCGAAGACACCAACTGAAATTCGTCAATTTCTCGGCTTAGCAGGATATTATCGACGATTTATCGCCAATTTTTCCAAGATTGCGCAACCTCTAACAACTCTGACACGAAAAGATGAGAAGTTCACATGGGGAGAGAAACAGGAGGAAGCATTTCAGTTACTCAAGCATAAGCTTTGTAATGCACCAGTTTTAGCTCTGCCAGAAGGAATTGAAAACTTCGTGGTCTATTGCGATGCATCACGTCAAGGCTTGGGATGCGTATTAATGCAGAAGGATAAAGTTATCGCATATGCGTCCAGACAACTTAAAACCCACGAGAGAAATTACACCACTCATGATTTGGAGCTGGGAGCTGTAATTTTTGCTCTAAAAATCTGGAGACATTATCTTTACGGCACAAAATGTACAATTTTCACCGATCACAAAAGTCTTCAGCACATTCTTGATCAGAAAATGCTCAATATGAGGCAACGAAGATGGGTCGAGTTGCTTAACGACTATGACTGTGAGATAAAGTACCACCCAGGAAAAGCTAATGTGGTAGCGGATGCGTTAAGCAGAAAAGAAAGAATAAAGCCCGTAAGGACACGAGCTATGGGAGTAATAGTCCAGACAAGCCTTAAGACGCAAATTCTCAAAGCTCAAGAAGAAGCATTAAAGGCGGAAAATTTGATTGGCGAAACTTTACATCATCTGGAAAAGGAATTTGAAATAAGATCTGATGGAGTGTGTTATTTTAAGAATAAGGTTTGGATACCAAAGGTTGACAACCTGCGGTCCACAATTATGGAAGAAGCACACAAATCAAGGTACTCGATTCACCCAGGAGCAGACAAGATGTATCAAGATTTAAAAGAGCATTATTGGTGGCCAGGAATGAAGCGGGACGTTGCCATGTACGTAAGCAAGTGTTTGACTTGTGCAAAAGTCAAAGCGGAGCATCAGAAACCTTCAGGACTTCTTCAACAACCTGAAATATCCCAATGGAAATGGGAGCAAATATCAATGGACTTTATAACCAAGTTACCCAGGACTAGAAAAGGTCATGATGCAATCTGGGTCATTGTAGATCGACTCACAAAGTCCGCACATTTCCTACCAATTCGAGAAGATTATAAGATGGAAAGATTAGCATAGATGTATATTGATGAGGTTGTTTCCCGACACGGAGTACCCGTTTCTATCATCTCCGATAGAGATAGCCGTTTCACCTCCAGATTTTGGCAGTCACTTCAGAAGGCTTTGGGCACTAGGCTGGATTTAAGCACAGCTTATCATCCGCAAACAGATGGACAGACGGAGAGAACTATTCAAACGTTGGAAGATATGTTGCGCGCATGCGCAATAGACTTTGGCGGTAGTTGGGATCAGCACTTACCGTTAGTCGAATTTTCGTACAATAATAGCTATCACGACAGTATTCGATGTGCTCCATACGAAGCTTTATATGGACGTAAGTGTAGGTCACCACTTGGATGGATAGAAGTTGGTGATAATCAATTGATCGGACCGAACATCGTTCAGGAGACCACGGATAAGATATCAACCATTCTGGATAGACTCAAAACAGCAAGAGATCGTCAGAAGAGTTATGTTGATAAGCGAAGGAAGCCATTAGAATTTCAAGTGGGTGATAAGGTACTTTTAAAAGTATCACCTTGGAAGGGAATAATACGTTTTGGAAAACAAGGCAAACTGAGTCCAAGGTATATTGGTCCATTTGAAGTGTTGGAAAGAATTGGATCAGTCGCATATAAACTCAAGTTACCACAGAAGTTGAGTGCTATCCACGACACTTTCCATGTGTCGAATTTGAAGAAGTGTCTGACCGATGAATCGCTAGTCGTATCACCGGAAGAAGTCAAAGTTGATGAACGTTTGTGTTTCAGTGAAGAACCGATCGAAATACTCGACCGAGATGTCAAACAATTAAGACGATGCAAAATTCCAATTGTGAAAGTCCGATGGAACTCGAGGCACGGTCCGGAATACACTTGGGAGCGAGAGGATTATATGAGAAATAAGTATCCTCAGCTGCTTGTAAAGAATTCATCTGAGGAAAGCAAAATGTGAATTTCGGGACGAAATTCCTTAAACGGGGGGAAACTGTGACATCCGTCAGAAATTAAAATCTTCAAGGTTAGAATCCTTTAAGATATTAGAATAGTTCATAGAATTTACTTTTCTAGAATCTAATTAGATTGGTTAGATTAAAAAAAAAATTCCGAAATATTTCAGTAGTCATTTAGAAAGCCCGGTTCGGATCTGTAACTGACTAAAACGTCCCATAAAATGCCAAATATTATGTCACATGTCTAAAATACATAAAATAATGAGGTTTATATTATTTAGGTAAAAATATATTTATTTGTAAAAATTTACTCAATTTAGAGAGAATTGAGAATTTATAAATTGTCGGTTCTCAATTTATCTGTTTTAATTGAGAGTTTATGTTGTTTTCTTTTAAAATAAAAAAAAAAATTGTTGAGATGGGCTTGGAGAGGCCATGGCCGGCCCTCACCCTCTCCCTCTCTTTTTAAAAAAAAAAAAATTCATTTGAAACTCTCACTTCAAACTCTAAAAATTGGAAGATTAACTCTTCATCTCCTCATTCTCTCTCTCTTTCTCTCATTTTCGATTTTCCCTTCAAAACACCACCAAGAACACAAAAATTTCCAGCAAATAAAGGATTGGTTTAAGATCAAAACATCAAGATTATTGAGAATTTCAAGTTTACTTCATCATCTACACAAGGTACAAACCCTATTTCTTCATTTCTTCAAGTTTTATTCAAGTTTGTTGTTTTGAACTTTATAAAATCTTCATGCATGTGTAGAAATATTTTATTTATGGTTTAGAAGTGAAATGGACATCATTTATGAATAAAACATTCATAAAATGATGCCATAAGATGATCTTCCATGAAAAACCAAGTTAAAAAGTGAAATATTTGAGTCTCTTGTTGATTATGTCAATTTTATCATGGGTGCAACTTTGTGTACGAAAATTTTGATATTTTAGTTGGTTTATAATCAACATTTTAGTAGTAATTTCAAGTTTAAACAAACTCTTATGATAAGATTATTCAATCTTGTGTGATTAAGAGTCTTGAAAATTGATAAGTGATGAAAAATCACTTATTTGGTGTTCTTTGTCTCATGCAACTCACTTTGGATGAAATTTTGTAGTTATAAATGTGTCCAAGGTGTATGTTTTCATTCATAGATCATTATTTAGTGAAAAAGGGTTTAAATCCAATTGGTTTCACAAGAAACTATGGAAAATGGACCCCTTATTGCTTAATACAAAAACCTTGGTCTACACAGCTTGCTGTCAAGAATGGAATTTCCACTTCCAAGCTGTGTATCTCAATATTTACTCCATGAAATTTGTGATTTTTGCTTTCATACACTAATTTGATGAGTTAGTTTTCAAATGAATCAATAATCACTAAAAATTATGAGGTTTTGGTCATTCAAATGTATTTTAGAAGAAAATTGTGCAATCTGTCCCGAGCTGACAGATTAGTACACCCTACTTCTAACGACCATAACTCCCTCATAAATCATCTAAATGAGGTGAATTCTTTTGCATATAGTATATTTTTGAGTTAGCTTTGCATCCATATATGGATCACTGAATTATGTTGAGTTTTGATCCTCCAAAAGCATGCCACAACAGAAGTGCGCAACTGATTCAAAAATCAGTAACCTACTGTTTTGTAGAAATTATTTGGGGCATCAAAACACTTCCAAAATTCATGAAATTTTACCTTAGAGTTCTTAATTCAGTATTTTAGCTCTTATAAAAAAATGGTTAGGATTGTCATTTGGGAGGTTGTATTTTGAAAGCCATTATGTGGTTACAATTTCTGGACAGCAAATGCTGAAATCCAGAAAGATGGTTCTAAAAACCTCAAATTTATGTATTTTGGTATAAGAATGTTATAATGATCATCAATTCTTATTTTGACAATAAAAATACATACATTGGCATTTTATAATACGTGGGATTGGTTAGTCAGGCTTAAGGGCTGGATTTGACATTTAGCACTCTTTGTGCATAATTTCTCTATAGGAATTTAGAAGCTCTGGGCTAGGGGAAATTGTATTGCGTATCTTGCGTCATTAATCGAGGTGAGTATTCACATCCCCACTTTTATTGTTTTGATTGAACTTGGGGTGACAAGCATGTTAAAATTGAATATTTAAAGATTCATGAGGCTTTGTTATAAAGCGTTACGTATTGAAATTTATGAGGCTTTGTTGTAAAGCGGTTGGTGTAGAAGTTATATGACATGTATGCCAATGATATGTTGAGTTTTAAAAATAGTTAAGTCCCCGGGTACACTACTAGTTAACCCAGAAATGGGCCTATAGTATTAGTGGATAGCGCTATTTGGTCTGACAATCCCACCTTATACTGACGAGTAGGGGTGCACTGTACTAGAGAAATATGACTACACATGTGGTTTAAAGCCCACCTCTGAGGTAGATCATGGGGCGTTGATTTGGTCCGGAAAGGTTTAGTAGTGGCTCAACGTGGTTATATCAATGCATACCATTTGTCATATAAGCTAAATTATGATACTCATGAATCAATGGATTGAAGTTTGGATTATGCGTATGATTTTCAAAGACAGCTTGCATATAAACTTGATTTGTGCATATTTAAAAACCTGTGAACTCACCAACTCTCGTAGTTGACCATATTTTGAACATGCTTTTCAGGGAACAAGAAGGTACATGGAAACGATTAAAGTTTATCTCTTGTGTAAACCGCATGCAATACTTTTATAATAGAGATTTTTGTACTTCAACTTTTGATGATGTAATAGGATTGTAAACTTTTGGAACATATTGTAAACAATGGTTGAATGTATGGTGGTATTTCTTTCTGTATCCTAAAGCTATGTCTATCGAACTGTCATGTTCCGTGTTTCCGCTTTAGCGGGGTGTGACAGATTTGGTATCAGAGCTATAGGTTATAGAGAATACTGGTTTTACTATAAAACCATACACTATAACCACTATTTTCAAAAATTACTTTTGTAAACAAGTCTCGAGTTTGAACATATTACTAGTATAACTAAGATGGGTGTCGGCTTAGCATATTACAATTAGGCAAAGCCTGATCACCTATGTCTAATTTAGTATGCATAAGAAGAGACTCTAAATGGTTATATTAAGAGTTACTAAAAATAGAAACTTTTTGTTCAAAAATGAAGAACATGAGTCAGTATGTGAGTTTGCATAAGTATTTTGTGATTTCAACATTTATCTAGCATGCTAATGTTTAAAAACTTATTATTTACCGCAGATATCATGTCTCATTCGTCGTCACATTCTGAGTCGTCCCCAGACGAGTCCGGATATATCACAGGCCGACCTAGGAGGGCACGTGTTAGTGAAGACTACGACCCATCCGAGCATAGTTACTCGGGGTCCGGACATTCACCAGCTAGGTCGTCTACTCCCATGTATGTGCCCTCACTGCAGTCGGTGCCCCGACCTAGAGTCCGGGCAACAGCGCGGATCAGTGTTCCGATGCCGGTCAGGGAGACCTTCATCATTCCACCTAGGAATGAGGCAGGGCCCTCCCGACTGAGGGTTAGACGAGTTATGCCACCACCACAGGTTGAGGAGCCGGCAGGACAGCCGACTGGTATGACATCACTTGAGAGTTTATGGGTCACAGGTTTGTCCCATGATGCGGAGATGTTTAGGGCTAGACTAGACCATTTTGGTCAGTCTCTCGACAGGTTGATGGGGATTTTGAGCACACATGATCAGACCATGAGCGGAGTCTTGGCTATGCTTGCAAACACTAGAAGGGAGGTTCAGAGGCTTTACATAGGTTTAGCCTTGATGTTGGGAGCGATGGTAGTTGTTATGGGATGGTTTATATTGTACCTCGTGCGTTAGGTGTTGGTTATCCGATGATATTTTGGGAACCTTAAAACTTGTTTCTTTTGGGGCATATAGCCCATGAATTTGAAAAATATGTTATGCTTGATGGTAAACTTATGAAATTAATGGTTGATATTTTGAAATTATTAAGTTTGATAGTTATGATGAAATTTGAGCTGCAATATTTAACGTTTTATATAATTGAAAAATATGATATCATTGTATGGTATGTTGAATGTATGTTTAATTATTAGATAAGTATTGTATGATGCGCGATGCATAAATAGGTTGCTGGTTCAGACAAATAATTAGATTCCGATTTGGAAATTTTGTAGTGGAGTTATGCCTCCAAGAAGGGAAGACCCAGAAATTGCACGATTAGTGTCCGAGCAAATTCTTGCTGCCCTCCCCAATATAGTTAGTCAGGTAGCAGCGGGCCTGAATGCTAACCAAACTAACAATCCTAGAGTCGGTGTGAATGAGAACAGAGAATGTACGTATAAGACTTTTAGATCTTGCAACCCGAAAGAGTTCAATGGTACCGAGGGAGCCGTTGGATTATTGACTTGGTTAGAAGGAATGGAGTCCGTCCTGCATATTAGTAAGTGTACAGAAGCAAACAAGGTGGAGTTTGCAGCCTGTTTACTGCAAGGGCGAGCGTTAACCTGGTGGAATACTCAAGTACAAACGCGAGGACGGGAAGCAGTTAGTAGACTCACGTGGGACGAGTTCAAAGAGATGCTTAAGGAGGAGTACTGCCCGAGGAATGAGATTCAGAAACTTCAAGCAGAATTGTGGAATCATGAGATGAAGGGAAATGATATAGATTCTTACACTGCCCGATTTCATGAGTTGGCAAAGTTAGTACCCCATTTAGTGACACCGGAGGAAAACAGAATTGACAAGTACATTTGGGGTTTAGCTTCCGAAATACGGGGAGATGTGACTTCGGGAAATCCAAAAACGATGCAGGAAGCAGTGTGTTTAGCAACCAAACTTACTGACAATGCAAACCGTTCAGGGTTGTTTTTAAATGATAAAGCCAAGGGCAAGAGAAGGATGGAGGAACCCATGAGAAGACATTTTGATGGGAGGAAGGGTAAGGAGCAAAGAGTGGCGGGTAATTATGGAATCCAGGCACAGAATGTGGGTAAGGGGAAGGAGGTACGCCCTAAATGTGACAAGTGCAACTACTATCATCAGGGGTGATGCGTCATATGTTATAAATGCAACAAAGGAGGACATTTTGCAAGGGATTGCAAGGAGGCACCAAGAAGAGTGTGTTACGAATGTGGAAGCCCGGATCACGTAAGGAGCTCTTGTCCTAGATTTAATAAGAGGGTGAATGCTAATCTAGGCCGACCAGTTAATCAGGGGAATCCAGGGAGACCAGCACGAGGGCGAGTGTTTGAGATCGGGGCAGAAGAAGCAAGACAGAACCCGGATGTAATTACAGGTACGTTTCTCTTGAACAAGCATTATGCATCTGTATTGTTTGATTCTGGAGCAGATAGGAGTTTTATATCGTTAGACTTCAGGACTAAATTTTGCCTAAAGTCTCAAAAACTAAAAGAAGATTATGTTGTCCAATTTGCTAATGGACAAGAGGTTAGGGCCAAGGACGTAATTTCAAACTGTACTTTAGAATTGGCTGAAAAGGAGTTCTATATAGATCTAATTCCAATCAGATTAGGAAGCTTTGATATAGTAGTGGGCATGGATTGGCTATCTGTAAACCGAGCAGAAATATGTTGCTCCGAGAAAATTCTCCGAATTCCATTACCGGAAGGAGGGATACTTCTAGTACAAGGAGAAAAGTCAAGGAGGAATTTAAAAATGGTGTCGTGCATGAAAATGCGGAAATATTTGAGGAAGGAGTGTGTTGCGTTTCTGGCTCATGTGGTAAATAAGAAGATCAAAGGGAAGCGCATTCAGGACATTCCAATAGTTCGAGATTTTCCAGAAGTATTCCCAGATGATTTACCAGGATTACCCCCACAGAGGCAGGTTGAATTCCACATTGATTTAATTCCTGGAGCTGCACCAGTAGCTAAAGCACCATACCGTTTAGCACCGTCGGAAATGCAGGAATTGTCCGAACAACTTCAAGAACTTCTCGACAAGGGATTCATCAGACCTAGTTCATCGCCATGGGGAGCTCCAGTTCTCTTTGTCAAAAAGAAGGATGGAACCTTTCGAATGTGTATCGATTATAGAGAGCTTAATAAACTAACTCTCAAGAATCGATATCCACTACCCCGAATTGATGATTTGTTTGATCAATTACAAGGAGCAACGTATTTTTCAAAGATCGATCTCCGATCCGGATACCATCAGATGAGAGTCTCTGAAGAAGATGTTTACAAAACGGCATTTAGAACTCGATATGGACACTATGAGTTTCTAGTTATGCCCTTTGGACTGACAAATGCACCAGCGGTTTTCATGGATTTGATGAATAGAGTTTGCAGACCATACTTGGACAAGTTTGTAATCGTATTCATTGATGATATATTGATATACTCCCGAAGCAAAGAAGATCATGAGCAACATCTAAAGTTGATACTAGAATTGCTCAAGGACCAGAAATTGTACGCCAAATTTTCTAAATGTGAATTTTGGATTCGTGAAGTACATTTTCTTGGTCATGTGGTCAACGAGAAGGGAATTCATGTTGACCCGGCGAAGGTCGAAGCCATTAAAAAGTGGGAAACTCCGAAGACACCAACTGAAATTCGTCAATTTCTCGGCTTAGCAGGATATTATCGACGATTTATCGCCAATTTTTCCAAGATTGCGCAACCTCTAACAACTCTGACACGAAAAGATGAGAAGTTCACATGGGGAGAGAAACAGGAGGAAGCATTTCAGTTACTCAAGCATAAGCTTTGTAATGCACCAGTTTTAGCTCTGCCAGAAGGAATTGAAAACATCGTGGTCTATTGCGATGCATCACGTCAAGGCTTGGGATGCGTATTAATGCAGAAGGATAAAGTTATCGCATATGCGTCCAGACAACTTAAAACCCACGAGAGAAATTACACCACTCATGATTTGGAGCTGGGAGCTGTAATTTTTGCTCTAAAAATCTGGAGACATTATCTTTACGGCACAAAATGTACAATTTTCACCGATCACAAAAGTCTTCAGCACATTCTTGATCAGAAAATGCTCAATATGAGGCAACGAAGATGGGTCGAGTTGCTTAACGACTATGACTGTGAGATAAAGTACCACCCAGGAAAAGCTAATGTGGTAGCGGATGCGTTAAGCAGAAAAGAAAGAATAAAGCCCGTAAGGACACGAGCTATGGGAGTAATAGTCCAGACAAGCCTTAAGACGCAAATTCTCAAAGCTCAAGAAGAAGCATTAAAGGCGGAAAATTTGATTGGCGAAACTTTACATCATCTGGAAAAGGAATTTGAAATAAGATCTGATGGAGTGTGTTATTTTAAGAATAAGGTTTGGATACCAAAGGTTGACAACCTGCGGTCCACAATTATGGAAGAAGCACACAAATCAAGGTACTCGATTCACCCAGGAGCAGACAAGATGTATCAAGATTTAAAAGAGCATTATTGGTGGCCAGGAATGAAGCGGGACGTTGCCATGTACGTAAGCAAGTGTTTGACTTGTGCAAAAGTCAAAGCGGAGCATCAAAAACCTTCAGGACTTCTTCAACAACCTGAAATACCCCAATGGAAATGGGAGCAAATATCAATGGACTTTATAACCAAGTTACCCAGGACTAGAAAAGGTCATGATGCAATCTGGGTCATTGTAGATCGACTCACAAAGTCCGCACATTTCCTACCAATTCGAGAGGATTATAAGATGGAAAGATTAGCACAGATGTATATTGATGAGGTTGTTTCCCGACACGGAGTACCCGTTTCTATCATCTCCGATAGAGATAGCCGTTTCACCTCCAGATTTTGGCAGTCACTTCAGAAGGCTTTGGGCACTAGGCTGGATTTAAGCACAGCTTATCATCCGCAAACAGATGGACAGACGGAGAGAACTATTCAAACGTTGGAAGATATGTTGCGCGCATGCGCAATAGACTTTGGCGGTAGTTGGGATCAGCACTTACCGTTAGTCGAATTTTCGTACAATAATAGCTATCACGACAGTATTCGATGTGCTCCATACGAAGCTTTATATGGACGTAAGTGTAGGTCACCACTTGGATGGATAGAAGTTGGTGATAATCAATTGATCGGACCGGACATCGTTCAGGAGACCACGGATAAGATATCAACCATTCTGGATAGACTCAAAACAGCAAGAGATCGTCAGAAGAGTTATGTTGATAAGCGAAGGAAGCCATTAGAATTTCAAGTGGGTGATAAGGTACTTTTAAAAGTATCACCTTGGAAGGGAATAATACGTTTTGGAAAACAAGGCAAACTGAGTCCAAGGTATATTGGTCCATTTGAAGTGTTGGAAAGAATTGGATCAGTCGCATATAAACTCAAGTTACCACAGGAGTTGAGTGCTATCCACGACACTTTCCATGTGTCGAATTTGAAGAAGTGTCTGACCGATGAATCGCTAGTCGTATCACCGGAAGAAGTCAAAGTTGATGAACGTTTGTGTTTCAGTGAAGAACCGATCGAAATACTCGACCGAGATGTCAAACAATTAAGACGATGCAAAATTCCAATTGTGAAAGTCCGATGGAACTCGAGGCACGGTCCGGAATACACTTGGGAGCGAGAGGATTATATGAGAAATAAGTATCCTCAGCTGCTTGTAAAGAATTCATCTGAGGAAAGCAAAATGTGAATTTCGGGACGAAATTCCTTAAACGGGGGGAAACTGTGACATCCGTCAGAAATTAAAATCTTCAAGGTTAGAATCCTTTAAGATATTAGAATAGTTCATAGAATTTACTTTTCTAGAATCTAATTAGATTGGTTAGATTAAAAAAAAAATTCCGAAATATTTCAGTAGTCATTTAGAAAGCCCGGTTCGGATCTGTAACTGACTAAAACGTCCCATAAAATGCCAAATATTATGTCACATGTCTAAAATACATAAAATAATGAGGTTTATATTATTTAGGTAAAAATATATTTATTTGTAAAAATTTACTCAATTTAGAGAGAATTGAGAATTTATAAATTGTCGGTTCTCAATTTATCTGTTTTAATTGAGAGTTTATGTTGTTTTCTTTTAAAATAAAAAAAAAAATTGTTGAGATGGGCTTGGAGAGGCCATGGCCGGCCCTCACCCTCTCCCTCTCTTTTTAAAAAAAAAAAATTCATTTGAAACTCTCACTTCAAACTCTAAAAATTGGAAGATTAACTCTTCATCTCCTCATTCTCTCTCTCTTTCTCTCATTTTCGATTTTCCCTTCAAAACACCACCAAGAACACAAAAATTTCCAGCAAATAAAGGATTGGTTTAAGATCAAAACATCAAGATTATTGAGAATTTCAAGTTTACTTCATCATCTACACAAGGTACAAACCCTATTTCTTCATTTCTTCAAGTTTTATTCAAGTTTGTTGTTTTGAACTTTATAAAATCTTCATGCATGTGTAGAAATATTTTATTTATGGTTTAGAAGTGAAATGGACATCATTTATGAATAAAACATTCATAAAATGATGCCATAAGATGATCTTCCATGAAAAACCAAGTTAAAAAGTGAAATATTTGAGTCTCTTGTTGATTATGTCAATTTTATCATGGGTGCAACTTTGTGTACGAAAATTTTGATATTTTAGTTGGTTTATAATCAACATTTTAGTAGTAATTTCAAGTTTAAACAAACTCTTATGATAAGATTATTCAATCTTGTGTGATTAAGAGTCTTGAAAATTGATAAGTGATGAAAAATCACTTATTTGGTGTTCTTTGTCTCATGCAACTCACTTTGGATGAAATTTTGTAGTTATAAATGTGTCCAAGGTGTATGTTTTCATTCATAGATCATTATTTAGTGAAAAAGGGTTTAAATCCAATTGGTTTCACAAGAAACTATGGAAAATGGACCCCTTATTGCTTAATACAAAAACCTTGGTCTACACAGCTTGCTGTCAAGAATGGAATTTCCACTTCCAAGCTGTGTATCTCAATATTTACTCCATGAAATTTGTGATTTTTGCTTTCATACACTAATTTGATGAGTTAGTTTTCAAATGAATCAATAATCACTAAAAATTATGAGGTTTTGGTCATTCAAATGTATTTTAGAAGAAAATTGTGCAATCTGTCCCGAGCTGACAGATTAGTACACCCTACTTCTAACGACCATAACTCCCTCATAAATCATCTAAATGAGGTGAATTCTTTTGCATATAGTATATTTTTGAGTTAGCTTTGCATCCATATATGGATCACTGAATTATGTTGAGTTTTGATCCTCCAAAAGCATGCCACAACAGAAGTGCGCAACTGATTCAAAAATCAGTAACCTACTGTTTTGTAGAAATTATTTGGGGCATCAAAACACTTCCAAAATTCATGAAATTTTACCTTAGAGTTCTTAATTCAGTATTTTAGCTCTTATAAAAAAATGGTTAGGATTGTCATTTGGGAGGTTGTATTTTGAAAGCCATTATGTGGTTACAATTTCTGGACAGCAAATGCTGAAATCCAGAAAGATGGTTCTAAAAACCTCAAATTTATGTATTTTGGTATAAGAATGTTATAATGATCATCAATTCTTATTTTGACAATAAAAATACATACATTGGCATTTTATAATACGTGGGATTGGTTAGTCAGGCTTAAGGGCTGGATTTGACATTTAGCACTCTTTGTGCATAATTTCTCTATAGGAATTTAGAAGCTCTGGGCTAGGGGAAATTGTATTGCGTATCTTGCGTCATTAATCGAGGTGAGTATTCACATCCCCACTTTTATTGTTTTGATTGAACTTGGGGTGACAAGCATGTTAAAATTGAATATTTAAAGATTCATGAGGCTTTGTTATAAAGCGTTACGTATTGAAATTTATGAGGCTTTGTTGTAAAGCGGTTGGTGTAGAAGTTATATGACATGTATGCCAATGATATGTTGAGTTTTAAAAATAGTTAAGTCCCCGGGTACACTACTAGTTAACCCAGAAATGGGCCTATAGTATTAGTGGATAGCGCTATTTGGTCTGACAAGCCCACCTTATACTGACGAGTAGGGGTGCACTGTACTAGAGAAATATGACTACACATGTGGTTTAAAGCCCACCTCTGAGGTAGATCATGGGGCGTTGATTTGGTCCGGAAAGGTTTAGTAGTGGCTCAACGTGGTTATATCAATGCATACCATTTGTCATATAAGCTAAATTATGATACTCATGAATCAATGGATTGAAGTTTGGATTATGCGTATGATTTTCAAAGACAGCTTGCATATAAACTTGATTTGTGCATATTTAAAAACCTGTGAACTCACCAACTCTCGTAGTTGACCATATTTTGAACATGCTTTTCAGGGAACAAGAAGGTACATGGAAACGATTAAAGTTTATCTCTTGTGTAAACCGCATGCAATACTTTTATAATAGAGATTTTTGTACTTCAACTTTTGATGATGTAATAGGATTGTAAACTTTTGGAACATATTGTAAACAATGGTTGAATGTATGGTGGTATTTCTTTCTGTATCCTAAAGCTATGTCTATCGAACTGTCATGTTCCGTGTTTCCGCTTTAGCGGGGTGTGACAGATTTGGTATCAGAGCTATAGGTTATAGAGAATACTGGTTTTACTATAAAACCATACACTATAACCACTATTTTCAAAAATTACTTTTGTAAACAAGTCTCGAGTTTGAACATATTACTAGTATAACTAAGATGGGTGTCGGCTTAGCATATTACAATTAGGCAAAGCCTGATCACCTATGTCTAATTTAGTATGCATAAGAAGAGACTCTAAATGGTTATATTAAGAGTTACTAAAAATAGAAACTTTTTGTTCAAAAATGAAGAACATGAGTCAGTATGTGAGTTTGCATAAGTATTTTGTGATTTCAACATTTATCTAGCATGCTAATGTTTAAAAACTTATTATTTACCGCAGATATCATGTCTCATTCGTCGTCACATTCTGAGTCGTCCCCAGACGAGTCCGGATATATCACAGGCCGACCTAGGAGGGCACGTGTTAGTGAAGACTACGACCCATCCGAGCATAGTTACTCGGGGTCCGGACATTCACCAGCTAGGTCGTCTACTCCCATGTATGTGCCCTCACTGCAGTCGGTGCCCCGACCTAGAGTCCGGGCAACAGCGCGGATCAGTGTTCCGATGCCGGTCAGGGAGACCTTCATCATTCCACCTAGGAATGAGGCAGGGCCCTCCCGACTGAGGGTTAGACGAGTTATGCCACCACCACAGGTTGAGGAGCCGGCAGGACAGCCGACTGGTATGACATCACTTGAGAGTTTATGGGTCACAGGTTTGTCCCATGATGCGGAGATGTTTAGGGCTAGACTAGACCATTTTGATCAGTCTCTCGACAGGTTGATGGGGATTTTGAGCACACATGATCAGACCATGAGCGGAGTCTTGGCTATGCTTGCGAACACTAGAAGGGAGGTTCAGAGGCTTTACATAGGTTTAGCCTTGATGTTGGGAGCGATGGTAGTTGTTATGGGATGGTTTATATTGTACCTCGTGCGTTAGGTGTTGGTTATCCGATGATATTTTGGGAACCTTAAAACTTGTTTCTTTTGGGGCATATAGCCCATGAATTTGAAAAATATGTTATGCTTGATGGTAAACTTATGAAATTAATGGTTGATATTTTGAAATTATTAAGTTTGATAGTTATGATGAAATTTGAGCTGCAATATTTAACGTTTTATATAATTGAAAAATATGATATCATTGTATGGTATGTTGAATGTATGTTTAATTATTAGATAAGTATTGTATGATGCGCGATGCATAAATAGGTTGCTGGTTCAGACAAATAATTAGATTCCGATTTGGAAATTTTGTAGTGGAGTTATGCCTCCAAGAAGGGAAGACCCAGAAATTGCACGATTAGTGTCCGAGCAAATTCTTGCTGCCCTCCCCAATATAGTTAGTCAGGTAGCAGCGGGCCTGAATGCTAACCAAACTAACAATCCTAGAGTCGGTGTGAATGAGAACAGAGAATGTACGTATAAGACTTTTAGATCTTGCAACCCGAAAGAGTTCAATGGTACCGAGGGAGCCGTTGGATTATTGACTTGGTTAGAAGGAATGGAGTCCGTCCTGCATATTAGTAAGTGTACAGAAGCAAACAAGGTGGAGTTTGCA
The DNA here is from genome assembly GCA_954870635.1 of Arctium minus. Classification (NCBI taxonomy): domain Eukaryota; kingdom Viridiplantae; phylum Streptophyta; class Magnoliopsida; order Asterales; family Asteraceae; genus Arctium; species Arctium minus. The sequence continues at coordinate 53,760,936 of OX941084.1, forward strand.
GCCTGTTTACTGCAAGGGCGAGCGTTAACCTGGTGGAATACTCAAGTACAAACGCGAGGACGGGAAGCAGTTAGTAGACTCACGTGGGACGAGTTCAAAGAGATGCTTAAGGAGGAGTACTGCCCGAGGAATGAGATTCAGAAACTTCAAGCAGAATTGTGGAATCATGAGATGAAGGGAAATGATATAGATTCTTACACTGCCCGATTTCATGAGTTGGCAAAGTTAGTACCCCATTTAGTGACACCGGAGGAAAACAGAATTGACAAGTACATTTGGGGTTTAGCTTCCGAAATACGGGGAGATGTGACTTCGGGAAATCCAAAAACGATGCAGGAAGCAGTGTGTTTAGCAACCAAACTTACTGACAATGCAAACCGTTCAGGGTTGTTTTTAAATGATAAAGCCAAGGGCAAGAGAAGGATGGAGGAACCCATGAGAAGACATTTTGATGGGAGGAAGGGTAAGGAGCAAAGAGTGGCGGGTAATTATGGAATCCAGGCACAGAATGTGGGTAAGGGGAAGGAGGTACGCCCTAAATGTGACAAGTGCAACTACTATCATCAGGGGCGATGCGTCATATGTTATAAATGCAACAAAGGAGGACATTTTGCAAGGGATTGCAAGGAGGCACCAAGAAGAGTGTGTTACGAATGTGGAAGCCCGGATCACGTAAGGAGCTCTTGTCCTAGATTTAATAAGAGGGTGAATGCTAATCTAGGCCGACCAGTTAATCAGGGGAATCCAGGGAGACCAGCACGAGGGCGAGTGTTTGAGATCGGGGCAGAAGAAGCAAGACAGAACCCGGATGTAATTACAGGTACGTTTCTCTTGAACAAGCATTATGCATCTGTATTGTTTGATTCTGGAGCAGATAGGAGTTTTATATCGTTAGACTTCAGGACTAAATTTTGCCTAAAGTCTCAAAAACTAAAAGAAGATTATGTTGTCCAATTTGCTAATGGACAAGAGGTTAGGGCCAAGGACGTAATTTCAAACTGTACTTTAGAATTGGCTGAAAAGGAGTTCTATATAGATCTAATTCCAATCAGATTAGGAAGCTTTGATATAGTAGTGGGCATGGATTGGCTATCTGTAAACCGAGCAGAAATATGTTGCTCCGAGAAAATTCTCCGAATTCCATTACCGGAAGGAGGGATACTTCTAGTACAAGGAGAAAAGTCAAGGAGGAATTTAAAAATGGTGTCGTGCATGAAAATGCGGAAATATTTGAGGAAGGAGTGTGTTGCGTTTCTGGCTCATGTGGTAAATAAGAAGATCAAAGGGAAGCGCATTCAGGACATTCCAATAGTTCGAGATTTTCCAGAAGTATTCCCAGATGATTTACCAGGATTACCCCCACAGAGGCAGGTTGAATTACACATTGATTTAATTCCTGGAGCTGCACCAGTAGCTAAAGCACCATACCGTTTAGCACCGTCGGAAATGCAGGAATTGTCCGAACAACTTCAAGAACTTCTCGACAAGGGATTCATCAGACCTAGTTCATCGCCATGGGGAGCTCCAGTTCTCTTTGTCAAAAAGAAGGATGGAACCTTTCGAATGTGTATCGATTATAGAGAGCTTAATAAACTAACTCTCAAGAATCGATATCCACTACCCCGAATTGATGATTTGTTTGATCAATTACAAGGAGCAACGTATTTTTCAAAGATCGATCTCCGATCCGGATACCATCAGATGAGAGTCTCTGAAGAAGATGTTTACAAAACGGCATTTAGAACTCGATATGGACACTATGAGTTTCTAGTTATGCCCTTTGGACTGACAAATGCACCAGCGGTTTTCATGGATTTGATGAATAGAGTTTGCAGACCATACTTGGACAAGTTTGTAATCGTATTCATTGATGATATATTGATATACTCCCGAAGCAAAGAAGATCATGAGCAACATCTAAAGTTGATACTAGAATTGCTCAAGGACCAGAAATTGTACGCCAAATTTTCTAAATGTGAATTTTGGATTCGTGAAGTACATTTTCTTGGTCATGTGGTCAACGAGAAGGGAATTCATGTTGACCCGGCGAAGGTCGAAGCCATTAAAAAGTGGGAAACTCCGAAGACACCAACTGAAATTCGTCAATTTCTCGGCTTAGCAGGATATTATCGACGATTTATCGCCAATTTTTCCAAGATTGCGCAACCTCTAACAACTCTGACACGAAAAGATGAGAAGTTCACATGGGGAGAGAAACAGGAGGAAGCATTTCAGTTACTCAAGCATAAGCTTTGTAATGCACCAGTTTTAGCTCTGCCAGAAGGAATTGAAAACTTCGTGGTCTATTGCGATGCATCACGTCAAGGCTTGGGATGCGTATTAATGCAGAAGGATAAAGTTATCGCATATGCGTCCAGACAACTTAAAACCCACGAGAGAAATTACACCACTCATGATTTGGAGCTGGGAGCTGTAATTTTTGCTCTAAAAATCTGGAGACATTATCTTTACGGCACAAAATGTACAATTTTCACCGATCACAAAAGTCTTCAGCACATTCTTGATCAGAAAATGCTCAATATGAGGCAACGAAGATGGGTCGAGTTGCTTAACGACTATGACTGTGAGATAAAGTACCACCCAGGAAAAGCTAATGTGGTAGCGGATGCGTTAAGCAGAAAAGAAAGAATAAAGCCCGTAAGGACACGAGCTATGGGAGTAATAGTCCAGACAAGCCTTAAGACGCAAATTCTCAAAGCTCAAGAAGAAGCATTAAAGGCGGAAAATTTGATTGGCGAAACTTTACATCATCTGGAAAAGGAATTTGAAATAAGATCTGATGGAGTGTGTTATTTTAAGAATAAGGTTTGGATACCAAAGGTTGACAACCTGCGGTCCACAATTATGGAAGAAGCACACAAATCAAGGTACTCGATTCACCCAGGAGCAGACAAGATGTATCAAGATTTAAAAGAGCATTATTGGTGGCCAGGAATGAAGCGGGACGTTGCCATGTACGTAAGCAAGTGTTTGACTTGTGCAAAAGTCAAAGCGGAGCATCAAAAACCTTCAGGACTTCTTCAACAACCTGAAATACCCCAATGGAAATGGGAGCAAATATCAATGGACTTTATAACCAAGTTACCCAGGACTAGAAAAGGTCATGATGCAATCTGGGTCATTGTAGATCGACTCACAAAGTCCGCACATTTCCTACCAATTCGAGAGGATTATAAGATGGAAAGATTAGCACAGATGTATATTGATGAGGTTGTTTCCCGACACGGAGTACCCGTTTCTATCATCTCCGATAGAGATAGCCGTTTCACCTCCAGATTTTGGCAGTCACTTCAGAAGGCTTTGGGCACTAGGCTGGATTTAAGCACAGCTTATCATCCGCAAACAGATGGACAGACGGAGAGAACTATTCAAACGTTGGAAGATATGTTGCGCGCATGCGCAATAGACTTTGGCGGTAGTTGGGATCAGCACTTACCGTTAGTCGAATTTTCGTACAATAATAGCTATCACGCCAGTATTCGATGTGCTCCATACGAAGCTTTATATGAACGTAAGTGTAGGTCACCACTTGGATGGATAGAAGTTGGTGATAATCAATTGATCGGACCGGACATCGTTCAGGAGACCACGGATAAGATATCAACCATTCTGGATAGACTCAAAACAGCAAGAGATCGTCAGAAGAGTTATGCTGATAAGCGAAGGAAGCCATTAGAATTTCAAGTGGGTGATAAGGTACTTTTAAAAGTATCACCTTGGAAGGGAATAATACGTTTTGGAAAACAAGGCAAACTGAGTCCAAGGTATATTGGTCCATTTGAAGTGTTGGAAAGAATTGGATCAGTCGCATATAAACTCAAGTTACCACAGGAGTTGAGTGCTATCCACGACACTTTCCATGTGTCGAATTTGAAGAAGTGTCTGACCGATGAATCGCTAGTCGTATCACCGGAAGAAGTCAAAGTTGATGAACGTTTGTGTTTCAGTGAAGAACCGATCGAAATACTCGACCGAGATGTCAAACAATTAAGACGATGCAAAATTCCAATTGTGAAAGTCCGATGGAACTCGAGGCACGGTCCGGAATACACTTGGGAGCGAGAGGATTATATGAGAAATAAGTATCCTCAGCTGCTTGTAAAGAATTCATCTGAGGAAAGCAAAATGTGAATTTCGGGACGAAATTCCTTAAACGGGGGGAAACTGTGACATCCGTCAGAAATTAAAATCTTCAAGGTTAGAATCCTTTAAGATATTAGAATAGTTCATAGAATTTACTTTTCTAGAATCTAATTAGATTGGTTAGATTAAAAAAAAATTTCCGAAATATTTCAGTAGTCATTTAGAAAGCCCGGTTCGGATCTGTAACTGACTAAAACGTCCCATAAAATGCCAAATATTATGTCACATGTCTAAAATACATAAAATAATGAGGTTTATATTATTTAGGTAAAAATATATTTATTTGTAAAAATTTACTCAATTTAGAGAGAATTGAGAATTTATAAATTGTCGGTTCTCAATTTATCTGTTTTAATTGAGAGTTTATGTTGTTTTCTTTTAAAATAAAAAAAAAAATTGTTGAGATGGGCTTGGAGAGGCCATGGCCGGCCCTCACCCTCTCCCTCTCTTTTTAAAAAAAAAAAAATTCATTTGAAACTCTCACTTCAAACTCTAAAAATTGGAAGATTAACTCTTCATCTCCTCATTCTCTCTCTCTTTCTCTCATTTTCGATTTTCCCTTCAAAACACCACCAAGAACACAAAAATTTCCAGCAAATAAAGGATTGGTTTAAGATCAAAACATCAAGATTATTGAGAATTTCAAGTTTACTTCATCATCTACACAAGGTACAAACCCTATTTCTTCATTTCTTCAAGTTTTATTCAAGTTTGTTGTTTTGAACTTTATAAAATCTTCATGCATGTGTAGAAATATTTTATTTATGGTTTAGAAGTGAAATGGACATCATTTATGAATAAAACATTCATAAAATGATGCCATAAGATGATCTTCCATGAAAAACCAAGTTAAAAAGTGAAATATTTGAGTCTCTTGTTGATTATGTCAATTTTATCATGGGTGCAACTTTGTGTACGAAAATTTTGATATTTTAGTTGGTTTATAATCAACATTTTAGTAGTAATTTCAAGTTTAAACAAACTCTTATGATAAGATTATTCAATCTTGTGTGATTAAGAGTCTTGAAAATTGATAAGTGATGAAAAATCACTTATTTGGTGTTCTTTGTCTCATGCAACTCACTTTGGATGAAATTTTGTAGTTATAAATGTGTCCAAGGTGTATGTTTTCATTCATAGATCATTATTTAGTGAAAAAGGGTTTAAATCCAATTGGTTTCACAAGAAACTATGGAAAATGGACCCCTTATTGCTTAATACAAAAACCTTGGTCTACACAGCTTGCTGTCAAGAATGGAATTTCCACTTCCAAGCTGTGTATCTCAATATTTACTCCATGAAATTTGTGATTTTTGCTTTCATACACTAATTTGATGAGTTAGTTTTCAAATGAATCAATAATCACTAAAAATTATGAGGTTTTGGTCATTCAAATGTATTTTAGAAGAAAATTGTGCAATCTGTCCCGAGCTGACAGATTAGTACACCCTACTTCTAACGACCATAACTCCCTCATAAATCATCTAAATGAGGTGAATTCTTTTGCATATAGTATATTTTTGAGTTAGCTTTGCATCCATATATGGATCACTGAATTATGTTGAGTTTTGATCCTCCAAAAGCATGCCACAACAGAAGTGCGCAACTGATTCAAAAATCAGTAACCTACTGTTTTGTAGAAATTATTTGGGGCATCAAAACACTTCCAAAATTCATGAAATTTTACCTTAGAGTTCTTAATTCAGTATTTTAGCTCTTATAAAAAAATGGTTAGGATTGTCATTTGGGAGGTTGTATTTTGAAAGCCATTATGTGGTTACAATTTCTGGACAGCAAATGCTGAAATCCAGAAAGATGGTTCTAAAAACCTCAAATTTATGTATTTTGGTATAAGAATGTTATAATGATCATCAATTCTTATTTTGACAATAAAAATACATACATTGGCATTTTATAATACGTGGGATTGGTTAGTCAGGCTTAAGGGCTGGATTTGACATTTAGCACTCTTTGTGCATAATTTCTCTATAGGAATTTAGAAGCTCTGGGCTAGGGGAAATTGTATTGCGTATCTTGCGTCATTAATCGAGGTGAGTATTCACATCCCCACTTTTATTGTTTTGATTGAACTTGGGGTGACAAGCATGTTAAAATTGAATATTTAAAGATTCATGAGGCTTTGTTATAAAGCGTTACGTATTGAAATTTATGAGGCTTTGTTGTAAAGCGGTTGGTGTAGAAGTTATATGACATGTATGCCAATGATATGTTGAGTTTTAAAAATAGTTAAGTCCCCGGGTACACTACTAGTTAACCCAGAAATGGGCCTATAGTATTAGTGGATAGCGCTATTTGGTCTGACAAGCCCACCTTATACTGACGAGTAGGGGTGCACTGTACTAGAGAAATATGACTACACATGTGGTTTAAAGCCCACCTCTGAGGTAGATCATGGGGCGTTGATTTGGTCCGGAAAGGTTTAGTAGTGGCTCAACGTGGTTATATCAATGCATACCATTTGTCATATAAGCTAAATTATGATACTCATGAATCAATGGATTGAAGTTTGGATTATGCGTATGATTTTCAAAGACAGCTTGCATATAAACTTGATTTGTGCATATTTAAAAACCTGTGAACTCACCAACTCTCGTAGTTGACCATATTTTGAACATGCTTTTCAGGGAACAAGAAGGTACATGGAAACGATTAAAGTTTATCTCTTGTGTAAACCGCATGCAATACTTTTATAATAGAGATTTTTGTACTTCAACTTTTGATGATGTAATAGGATTGTAAACTTTTGGAACATATTGTAAACAATGGTTGAATGTATGGTGGTATTTCTTTCTGTATCCTAAAGCTATGTCTATCGAACTGTCATGTTCCGTGTTTCCGCTTTAGCGGGGTGTGACAATAATTTGAGTTTTTAGATAAAAGATTATCGAGTAATCGGTCTCCGATCACAACCCCAACTTCCGTTAGTGATGAACCATAAAACTAATATTTGATAACCGAAAGTTTAAATTCGAGTTAACCAAATCCTCAATACATCTGCTGAACGTTACCACACAATCTTATATTTGAAAGGGACTATGAACAACTTTTATCGATTAATAAGTTATACAAAATATAGGACGATATTAGCTACTAATATACAATAGAAAAGATAAAGGAAATCATTGAACAAAATTCCTACATATACCTATGAAATATCTAAACATGAACAATATGTAAAAACATTCAACCTAACATTCACACTTAAAACCTAATAACAAAAGTATCATTCATGACTATTGAATCACAAAACAAAGATGAATCAAGATGAACAACAACATTTATAGGATAACAAGAATTTATAAGACAAGATTAAAAAGCATAAATCAAAAGTAAGAAAGAGATACAATACTCAATTGATGAACCAAAGATAAAGACTTTGATGAACTTGAAAATCCATATACAATCTCCTAATCCTTGCAAGATGATACCCAAAAGTACAAAGCTAAAGACTTTTTATCTTTAAGACCAAATCTGGAAAAACAAAGTTTTATGGAAGATGATGGATTCTTCAAAGAGAAGGAAAGTTAAAAGTAAAGTCTCTCCATATTTCTTACATCAACCCGCTTTTTATCGATTAAAGAGATAGACAACTCTTGTTTTTTTTTTACAAAAATATCTCTTTAAGATAAGGTATAGGAGTGTGCAGAGTAGGTGGCTAAAAGCAAAAAGCTGTCAGGAGAGGAAGCACGACCCATGCGTTTTTAGCCTTCAAAAGAGCACGGGTCGTGCGTTTTGCTTCTGTCCAAAAAGGGAGCACGGGTCGTGCGTGTTTTTTCCTTGATTTCTGCACGGGTCGTGCTTTTCATCATCAATCTTTTCCGCCATGTTTCTTGCTTCTGTTTGATTCCTTGGCATCCTTTCTAACCGAACCAATTGCCATATTCGTTAAATCAACATGAAATTCGACAAACACGTAAGTTTACCAAACGTGACCCAAACATAATACGAAGGATGGATGCAATACAATTTAAACTAATTATGCACAAATTAGCCAAACTAAGATGCAAAACGGATTGGATTAACATTGAAAATATGTACAAAACGACTAGCTAACAAAAAACTTGGATAAGGTTGATGTCAATGTTTATTTATCCATAAGTGATGCTAATATAACATAGATACGTGGCATACTCTTATGTTCCCTCCACGCTTAGTGGAAACGGGTCTCCCCATCACCGAAAGGTATTGATTTTGGATATAGAGTTTATCCATGTTTTCAGTGATATTTTGAATGTGGATTGTTATCCACGTTTGGTGTTTTTGTGTATTGAGCTTTATCCATGGTTTAGATATTATGGAGTAATATAGTTTTATCCATGATTTATGTATCTAAATATTAAATCATCATTATCGTCTTGGGTGAGTTTTGGGTTTCAGATTTATATTTGAATAAACGTTTTGTATTGGGCTTTTCATCACAAAAATAGTGTGTTTAGGGAAAGAATTTGTTTTCTTACTAAATGTATTTCATTTTAGAAAGTGGGATTTAAATAGCATTCTTTCAGTTTACCGTTTTATATAATTGGTGAAACTCTTAAACTCACTAGGCGTAAAGCCTAACCTTTTATTTGTCGGCATATGCATCAGGTTTTTTTTAGGAACAGTACTCCCGATACGTGAAGAGTTGAGTACTAGATAGATGCACAAGAAGATTGTAAGTTTTAGATGAAGCCTTCCACACCTCACAGATAACAATTTGTATGGTTTTAGTAACACCTGACCTTTATTTAGTCTTTGTATGAGACTTGGGTTAATAACTGTTGAGGTTGAATATAGAATTTAATTTGAGGTAATATCAAGTGTTGATTCGTAGAAAGGGATTACCTTTACTCGATGTATGAGAGAAAAACTTAAATTAGTTGTTCTTTCCAAATTTGAGGTGTTACATATATATCCTAAATTATCTGCTATAACTCATTTGAACTTGACAATATCATCCATTTGGGTAAAAGTGGTCAAAAAGTCAAACTTGATCAACCTCGATAAAACTTGGTCAACCCTAGACACATTGGGTCAAACTTGTCGACATAGTCAAAATAGCACAACTTAGGTCAAACTAGTGAAGATTGGTCACTGGTTAACTCATGTCAGTTTTGGTTAACTTGATCAAAGATTTGGTCAAACATTTTAACTTTGTCAAACCAGGCCTTGGCGACCATGGCCATGTGATCTGGCTTGACCTCGTCTTACCATACCCTATACGGCCTCCCGAACAAGCTTCGAGCTCGCTCTTAGGCTCATTACAACCTTTGCGGCGAGTTTGTGGCTCACTAGTTTCCCTCTTTATGTGTGACTTCATGCGTGAGTATGAACACTTGCCCTGATTTTGGTTTGCACACAGTCATGCCGACTTAATTCAATATGTTTCCTTTTTGTTTTCGACCATTCTTTTTGTGATTATACATCATTGTCACATATAATAAAATTTAGTGACATGTTAATCATCATTTAATCACCACATCATAATCCAATTTCGGATTCTGGATACCATTCGTATCCATGAACTTAAACATCATTATCCCACATTTGATAGCCTTAAGGCCTCTAATTCAATATTTTCTTGATCTAAAATGGTCCTGCACTATTACATTATTACCCTTTTATTAATTTAACGAAATGATATAAGGGATTATTCTTTAAGTAGCGGATTCAAACATCTTCGATACTCGCAATCAATGATTGATAATGTATATGGGATTTGATCTCCCTTCCATAGATATTACATTAAGATCCTCTTCTTTCCATATCAATTTCTCATTTTCATTCATTAACAAAATTTCACATATTTGAAATTTTAAAATAAAAAAGATTATATAATAATCCCTTAAATCCATAATTCTCTCCTAAATCATTTGCTCATTGACAAATTCAGCCCTTACAATGTCTAATTCTCATACTTGACACTTCTAGTCCTTCATTACAAGTTTTATCCTTAAAACTTAATATAAACCTAAACCTAATTTATAATATAATATAGGTAACATGTAAAACTTTTAAAATTTAATTTTAAACAAGGATATATAAATCTCAATGTCGAGTGACTATTTTTTGTTGGACAATTTGCACATACCAAATCGTTCATTTATCGTGACCTTTGAAAAAAACACAAATAAAGAGGAAAGAAATACAGTTTTGAGTCGAGACCCGTGTTAGACGCGGTTTCCTTAAAACCAATTAGCCCCCCTACGGTGCGTCGATTTCCCAAGATACAACGACTCTAAAACATAATCGAGTTCTGCCAGACTTTACCTCTATGCCTAAACTTGAGAACCGGTTTTTTTATGCCTCGATTTTACCACTTGTTTATCTCTTTCATTGTATTCATTTTCCTTCCCATCAAGAACTCAAGGTTTGAGTTCTTTATATATAGAACACACTTGTAACCCACAAAAGGTTAAAGACCAGCATAATTAATGGAACATAATTCCATTGACTATAACGAAGCATATAGAAGGTTTAAAAACTCAATACTTAATTTCCATTTAATTTAAAAATGAATATAGATATTAATTTCCAATATTTTCTAGATACAAATACTTACTGGAAAAATAATGTAAATATATAGTGTTTTATTATTCAATATCCATAACATAAAAAATGATACGAAAAATAAATAGCTCATTACAGCAATTTGGTGTAAATATATATATATATATATATATATTAGTGTCATTTTAGGAAAAATGTTACATTTATTTTAAAGCAACTAAAAAAAAAGACTATTGAATGTTTTTTTTCTAAGGCTATGTTTACCAAACTAGCTGATAAGCTAGCTTTTTTTAAAACGCTACTATGAGTAGCTTTTCAATAAGCTAGCTTATGGTAATCCAAAAATGTACCAAAAAAAACTAGCTTATAAGCTAGCTTATTTTTGCCAAACAATGCCTAAATCAATGAACTATTGTATTTACTGCGGCAAGCATGGGAAGAGAGCATCTCAACAGGTATGTTATATATTCTTTCTTTTTTCAAATTTAAAGATTTCTTCCTTCTCTTTTCTGTTTTTCTCTATTTAAAGGAGAGTTAATATATAATTGTTTGAGTAAATAAATTTCAAATCTTTAAAATTTCTAAAATAACATAGTTATGGAAAAACTTTGATGCACCCATTAGGAGTAGGTGTAGGGGCACATGCCCCATCCAGAAAATTATAAATTACCTTTTAAAACCCTGCATTATTTTCGGTTGTTGCCCCCATCCTTTTCTCATTGATGCCCTCAAATATTTTTCTGACGATTCACTCATTACTTCGGCTACTCATGTTTGTTAATTTTGTTAAATTATGTGTTTTTGGTAGCCATCATATATGATTTAATAAGGATTTCTTAATAACCCAAAACGGTTTTTTTATACCCCTAAGTGTACCCTCAATTATCTAACTTCGTGGATCCGTCGACAAGTATAGCCATTAGCAAGGTCACTAAGGATTTTCCTGCCCTTGCTAATGTTGCAGAGGCAGATCTTAAATATTTTTATTTTTCCTTTCTTCCTATGTTAAAAACAAGTTTTTCTTAACTTTCTACTATTAAGTCCCTCCGGTAATTAATTTCCTTCTGATACCAAGAAATCAAACAAAAAAGTATCCAGAAATCAAACAAAAGACCAAAACATTTTCTTGAAATCAACCAAAAAAACCAAAAAAGTCACTCGAAATCGACAAAAAAAAACCCCGAAAAAGTCCCTTTAATTCAACCAAAAAAACTTTAAAAATCCCTCGAAAAGGTAAAATTAGGCTAAAAGCATATCGATCGACTTCACAGATCTTTAATATACCTTAAAGGTGTCCCCACTAGGTAAAAATTCTGAAGGATCAGTTAAAGCGTGAACAAGCTATTAAAGAAAAAGTATAAAGCGTGAACAAGCTATTAAAGAAAAAGTATAACCACTAGCAGTGGCGGAGCCACGTAAGCACCACAAGGTGCACGTGCTCCCCCTAGGTTCTTCATTTTCTTTGTTATTTAATTTGCACCTGATTTGATTTCATCTCACGCCTCCCAACAAAACTTTTAGGGGCATTTGGTTCGCAGAATGTGATGGAATCTGGCGGAATTGGAATGTTGAATTCTTTTGACCAGATTTCATTCCCTTGTTTGGTTCAAGCTTTTCAACGGATAGAATCTTTGAATTCCAATAAATTCCATAGATATATGATTTGAACATTCCATCATAAAACCCTAGGATTTCAATGGAATGGAATATCATATTTTGATAATTCCAAAGTTACCCTTTACCTCAAACTAAACCCTACTGATATTGATTATCAGCAGACATCAACTTTTTCTCTCTCTCTCTCTCTCTCTCTCTCTCTCTCTCTCTCTCTCTCTCTCTCCTCCCCTTCTCTCTCTCTCCTCTCTTTCTTTCTCATCTCTCTCTCCTCCCCCTCTCCTCTCTCTCTTTCCTCTCTCTCCTCTCTCTTCTCTCTCTTCTCTCTCATCATTCTTGTGCTAAAATAATCAAAACAATTTTAGTTAAAAATTAAACTATTTAATAACTATTTCATTAAAGTAATTTTTGTTTAAAAAAATTAAAATAATCAAAAAGGATATTTTGGTCATTTACCAAAATTCCATTCCAATTCCGAAGCTACAATCTATGAACCAAACAGAAAAATTCCAATTAATTTAACAGATTTCATTCCAATTCTGTCAACTAAACAGGTGGTCAAACCTGACAACATTTCATTTCAATTCCTTCAAAGTCAAATTCTTTTGACAGATTACATTTCATCCAAAAACATTTTGCGAACCAAACGCCCCTTAATGCTATTGCAATGATTACCCATTTTCATTATCAAAATGCAGCATCCTGAATCCTGACGAAGGAATATTTAATAGCTACTAATTAGCACCGAAGGGAAAAGAGGGGGATTGGTGTTGATTCGGTCAGCTATCAAGAGCAAGAAACTCATTAAAATTTAAAAACCTATCATATCTGACTCGGTCAGCAACCTTTGATTAAAATTTTTATTAAGAGCTTATCAAACAAGCCTGAACACTCCTTTTCCAATAGAATCTCTATAATTTATCTAAAATAGAAAACAATAATCTAAAAATGTTTATTGTATTGAAGAACCCATTTTATATAATGGAAAATAATTAGATGAAAAACAGTCATTTTTAAAAAATGAAAAATATCAAAAAATTTACGAAAATATAAAATAGTTTTTTTCAAAAAAGTTTAAAATGCAAACAATAATTATTAATGTAAAACCAAAACAACCCAAAACTGATTAAAGTTGAACTTTATTCGGTTCAGTTATTGGGTAGTTTAGAAAAAGAAGTTGAAAACCGATTTAACCAACCGAATACTATTTGTTTCGTCATATCAAACCGCCACCGACCCACTGGCTACTTCGAACCCACAGTTTCGAGTTTGATGCATCATGAGCCAATTTGAACCCCAGTTGTGCCTTTGATTTGCAGAACCCTTCTGCACATCAAAAGAACAACAAAAGAGGAGTCCTAACTGCTATATTTTATAAAACAACAAAAGAATTTGAAAACCGAACGAAAAAGAAGGAATCGAAAACCCAAATTCCAATTATCTGTATGTGCAACTCGCCAACAACGATGTCAAAAACGAAATCAAAACCCATCGAGTGCCAAGAAAATAATGTACAGAAAGAACAATGGGAACCGAAACAAGTTACCTGAAAGAGCAAGAGACAAGATCGCATACAGTCGAACATTTTGTCTTACTGGATACTGTTGTTGCCATTTTTAGAACACCCGAAGATCTCTTCGATGATGCTGCATGTAGACTGGAGATCAAGACCGTTTGTTGTTGGGGCCGAAGAGTATGGAGGGTCCCACGCCTTGCCATCAGATGTTTGAAAACCATATTCGGATCCCAAATGACCGTTTTCACCCTCATCCGTTGTAACCTTGTTTTCATTCATATCAACAGATGATTTTAGATCAACTTTCTTGGAGGAGTTGGGGCCGAGAGGTTGATTTTCGAAGGAAGTAAACGAGTCATCTGTAGGACCGATAACAAAATCACCTTCACCGTCTTTGTCGTTTTGATTGTTGTCAACGCCATCTTCAGAAGAATCATCATCATGATCTCCATGGCTAGCGAAAGATCCACCAAGAACAAGATGTTGACCTTCGATTCCAACCCCAGAAGTCCCACCATAGTTTCCGCGCCATTCATCATCATCGCTATCAATTTCCAACAATCTTGATCGATTCTGAACAGCTCGTCTATGAAGGATGAACACGTTGAAGTAATAGCTGACGAGTTCCTTCTTTATTCGAGAAGGGAAAGTGATCGAGAGTTGATTCCAGAACATTCTGCCGAGAGATGCAGGGTTCAAGTAAACAACATCATGAAAGATTCGCTCTTCATCTTCGGTCCACCTGCATGCAACTTCTTGGCCCATGTTAAGCATTCCCAGATCAACAAATTTTTCAACCCCAAGAGATTCTCTTAGTTTCAACCGCGATTCTTTGACATGTTGCCGCACACATCTAATTGAACCACCATCCAAACACCCGCATTCTTTTCGGATATCCGAAGCTTCATCCTCTTCAGTTAAATTATCAGAGTTGGAATTAGGCATTGGAATGACACAAACTCCCAAGAATCTATCCATTCCACCATTGTTTTTGTTATAATTTCTTGCGAGCTCTGGGTCGAATTCAGGAATATCGGCCTGATGATCTGGCCCAACAGGAATCTCTTTGCGTGGATTATTCAACAACGATGGATATATATCATCATAATGAAAAAGTTGTCGCCTTGGAAAGTTGTATTCGAAAAACTCAGAGAAAAGATTAGCGCAGAATACAGGCCCAGATATAGAACCATCTTCACCAGTGCTGATTCCAGTCACCAATGGTAATGGTGCATTAGTATCGAACTCCTTATCAACCATATCAGGAACAGTAACGACGTTTTCACTTTCCGGGCCATCGTCTGTATTTCCGTACTTGCATCCACTTTCACCTATCAAATGAAAGAGTCAAAACTGAGTCAGACTATGAACAGAAATCACATGCGTTCTTTATAGGAAGGCAAAACCAGATATGCCTTTTTCATATAATAAAAATTACGAATAGAAGCAATTATGTTTGATCCCTTCCGAAATCTTGCGCATGCCAATAGATGTAACCTAATTAGCCCAAGTCCAATAAAAGTAATCATAAAATGGATACCATAAAAGATCGCTAATTCCTTTCTTGTTTATTATATTTTGGATGCATGTTTTGTGTGAAAGGAAATTCAATATCAATATCTCAATGATTCAGTTATAGTATACGACTTGTAGAAATAGGTATCATATTTAAATATCATATCTATTCGTTGGCAAATAATACGTAATAAAGCATACTACTGATCCACCAAAGTAACTATTAAAGAGCAATACTAGATGAGCACATGAATACTTTGATAAGTCAAAAGATAGAGGGTGCAAAAAACAGAGCAGCAGGTCAAACAAATATACAAAATATAATTTTATTTAACACTGTTCGCACCTGCAATCCCAACAGCTTGAAATGTTTCAAGAGAGAGTTTATTTTCTTCAAATGAAACCGCTTTATTGCCATGATCAAGATTCTTTGGGTGCTTAATTAACTCCTGCAGATCTTCATCAAAGGCCCGTTTGGTTCCCATCACAACCTGCGATAAATTCTAGAGGTAAACACAAAGTTGGTAGCATTGTGTGATGGTGAGAGCAATAATGGCCGCTGCTATACAGATACATACACATAAGCATATTAGTCAAGAATCGGAAACCCTAAATTGCTATTTATGAAACCTAAAGAAATACAAATAAGCACATGATTATTGTGTTCCATCTAGAAGGTTGCTAAAAAAAGAATCGAACTGCTATTGAACACACAAATCTAACGGATAATAGATAGATTACAGGAAAGATTTAAAGAAAAAACATCATAATTAGCATTTTTTTTCCTATATCAACACAAAGCCGGTCACCATTAGATCTTTAAGAGACAGAAAACTCATACAAATGAAACTTAGAACATCTGACCGAAACAAATAAAATCAAACCAAAACTGAAATTTGTTGTCAGAACACCCTTATTCGAAAAGCATTTACCCTGGATCGTATAAAAGGAAAGTGACTAACAGCGACTATGAAATAGGAAAATTCGCACAAAAAGATTCGGAGCTTACCGACTAAGTTTCTTAATATAGAACATAAGCTAAAAATATCTTTTTTCCTATTAGGCATGTGTTTAGTAAGATCCACAATGCATTGATGATCAAAACATATTACAGCTAACAAAGATATTTAACATTATTTTACCGAAGTTAAGATATTATTATACACTTATATATACATACACATTACACACATATACTTATAGTATGACCACCCTCTCCAATGCCACTGTAATATGAGTGATTAAAGAATCCACCATTGCAGAAGTAGCTTACCCACAAAGAAAAACGCTATTTTGATGTTCTAGGTTCTTTAACTCCATATCCAATCTTCCAAACAAACAGATAAGTAAAACAAACGAAACTAAGTATAAGATCTATAAGTAAAATGTTGTTTTAACTCAGTTATTGCTTCCAAGGACCAACAAATTGATCATCTATAACGATTAGCATACTTTTACATTGGTTTGCAAGCAATACTGGTGTGCTCAAGTGCATGCAGAAGTGCAAAATACACAATTTTGCATCCATTCAAAAAGCAATCTTATTAGGCACTAAATGTTCTCCAAATTTTTAATCGAACTTCAAAAATTGGCAGAAATAAATTAGAAATGATGGTTTATATAAAATTCTCCTCTCTTATATACACAAACCAGTAATTTAAACGACAAACATCCTAAAACTGTCAATATTGGACGTAATTTCAGGATTAGGAAGGCTAATTTGAGCAACAATAATAACCCCCAATTTTTTTCTATTAGGCATGTGTTTAGTAAGATCCACAATGCATTGATGATCAAAACATATTACAGCTAACAAAGATATTTAACATTATTTTACCGAAGTTAAGATATTATTATACACTTATATATGCATACACATTACACACATATACTTATAGTATGACCACCCTCTCCAATGCCACTGTAATATGAGTGATTAAAGAATCCACCATTGCAGAAATAGCTTACCCACAAAGAAAAAAGCTATTTTGATGTTCTAGGTTCTTTAACTCCATATCCAATCTTCCAAACAAACAGATAAGTAAAACAAACGAAACTAAGTATAAGATCTATAAGTAAAATGTTGTTTTAACTCAGTTATAGCTTCCAAGGACCAACAAATTGATCATCTATAACGATTAGCATACTTTTACATTGGTTTGCAAGCAATACTGGTGTGCTCAAGTGCATGCAGAAGTGCAAAATACACAATTTTGCATCCATTCAAAAAGCAATCTTATTAGGCACTAAATGTTCTCCAAATTTTTAATCGAACTTCAAAAATTGGCAGAAATAAATTAGAAATGATGGTTTACATAAAATTCTCCTCTCTTATATACACAAACCAGTAATTTAAACGACAAACATCCTAAAACTGTCAATATTGGACGTAATTTCAGGATTAGGAAGGCTAATTTGAGCAACAATAATAACCCCCAATTTTTTTCTTGAAACCCTAACCCTAGATATTCATATATGCATAAATCAACAAAATTTCCATCGAATCGAATGATAATTCATAATTAACGACCATACTTACCAAATCCCCCAATCAATTTAGAGAGAAAGCGAATTTTCACAGCACGAGCGCTTCAAACCCTAGAATAAATTAAGCCATACAATCTGTAATATTACGATCGATAGATATAGGGTTATTTGAAAGGATCAAAATTCGACCACGATAATATAACGATCGATGAAAAAAAAAAAGTCTGAATCCGAAAATTGAACTACGAACCCTAACCCTAGAATTGGTTGAAAGAGATGAAATTAAGAAAATTTTAGATCGATAGATAGAGGAAGAGCAGAATAGAACGAATCAAAAGATCAATTTGATCATCGATTTAGAAAAACATTGAGAAATCGAAGCTCGATCTGAGAGAGATTTCGAGGGATACGATGAAAAGAGGGGGGAATGGATACGGTTCTTGCTTATTGTAAAAGACGGGAACGGTCCGGTACACAGCCGGTCTGGCCAAATTAAGCCGGTTACACGTGTGCATGAGACTCCTTCCTTATACACTCCACTTGTTACAAATAAGCCCTTGTACTAATCCCTTTTTTATAAATATGACCTTCATCAGTTAACGATTAGAGTAGATTTACATATTTGGTCCCTGTGGTTTGTAAAAGATTATTACTACTTTCACTAAATTTTAGTTACTACACTCAGAGTTCCGATGATTTGTACTTTGCTATGATTTAGTACATGATCTCGTTGTCTAACCATCATTAGAGGTAGAGAATTAAAGATAAATGGTATAAACAGATTAAAATGATAGAGGTCTCGTGTAATTTTAAAATTGTAGTGTCGTGGAGGTTAGAGTTGGACAAACCACAGGGACGATTTATGTAATTATGTTATATCATATTATTTTAGAGTTAATTACATTCTTGGTCCCTTTTCTATGGTTGCTTTTTGAATTTAGTCCCTAAAGTTCATAAAGTACATCGGTGGTCCATTTTTTGTGTTTTGAAGCCCAAATTAATCCCTTCTTTTAATGTCGTTAGTCAAGCGACCATTAAGTCCATCATGTACCCATCACGTAAGGGGTAAATCCATCATTTGACACTTCTTCCCCCTCCCTCCTTCGACCCAAGAACATTTCACCACCACCCTACTTCACCTCTGACGATCACCACCGTCCACCAAATCAATCCAAATTGGAGTGTAAAATCAATATCATTAAATCATAAACAAAACCTTATCTAATAATCCAAATGGGGTGTAAAATCAACAGATCTGCATAAAATTGTAAACAAGATTGAGATACAAACTTGAATGTAAAATCAAATTAAAATCCTAACACTAATTCCCTAAAATCAAATAAAAACCCAAACACTAAAATCCCTAAAATCAAATCAAAGGACGTCATCTAGAAATCGAAGCGATAACCTTACTTTTGTTGGATTTTAATTCACCAGAAAAACAAGTGTTGGCTTCCAGAAAGTACCTACGAAAGAACTAGAACCATCTTGTAGAAGTCATCGAACTAGGTGTTGCCTTCAAGAAAAAACCTCGCAAGTTCAGATCTTGGCATGGTTATGGTTCTCATGGAAAAAAAAACATTCAAGGATTCAGGTGGTGTCTTCCAAAAAACATACCTTGTTTTCAACATAATTCGTACAAGAAAGATGTATGAGGGTTCAACGAGGGTTCTGGTTCTCATCTTAAGTGAGGGTGGGGGTTTGGCTAGAGAAAAGGGAGGGGAAGGGGCCTTTCTTGGAGATTCAACAAGAAGGGGAGGGGAAGAAATTTCTCTAGAAAAGGAGATAGGAGGGTGTTCGTTAGAGATTCAACAAGGATGGGACGGGGGTTCAACAAAAGGGGAGGATTATGACTTTTTGGGGAGTTAAAGATGTAGGGATGGACACATTAAAGAAAATAAATATTATATAATATATATATATATATTAAAAAAACTAAAAATAAGGGTAAAAAGACAAAAATGTCTCTTACATGAGGACACATGACAGGGTTAACGGACCCTGGACTAACGGTGTTAACTCGAAGGACTAGTTTGAGCTTCACAATATGAAAAATGGACCACTGATGTACTTTAGGAGTTTTAGGGGCCAAAACCAAAAAGCAGCCATAGGAAAGGGCTAAGAATGTAATTAACCTATTATATTATATTAGGGGAGAGATCAATTGAAACCAATATTACATTGGAAACTTTGGAAACCGAAATTAACCAATCATTGAATTTCCTTTTTTTATTTTTATTTTTAATTGATAAGGTTATTTTAGTCTTTTACATAATTTCATAATATATATGGTAAGTGTTATTATTATTATTATTATTATTATATTAATTATTTAATTTTAATGTATTTTATATATGGTAATATTGATCATTTATTAATTTAAACATGAAACATTTAATTTAGGTGAACACAAATTGATTCATACGCAAGCTACAAATCAAATTATTTTTTCTGATTTTTATGAATCTGTGATTGATTCATCCAATAAATGAAAGTTTATATTCATATGAAATCTTCAATATTACCTCTAGGCACAAAATATTAATATAGTGAAACATAATGGATGGTATCCCTGACTACCCATGTTGTAGCCCAGTGGTAAGGTAACATCCTGGGGGGTCAATGGATGGTATCCCTGACTACCCAGGTTCGAACCCCGTGGTGAGCATCCTGTGACATCCATGATCATGGGTCTGCCACATAGTGGTACCCTTAATTGGGTTGGATCGTGATCGAAGGGGATTAGTCGGGTGACACCCTTAAGTGGGAGCCCGGATACCCCGGGAACGTGTGCGTGTGTTAACTTGTCGTTCAAAAAAAAATAATGGATTTGATATAGTGAAACAAAATATTAATATAGTGAAACCTGATGAAACATAAAATGTTAATATAGTGAAACCTGATAAAATAGATTTGATATAGTGAAACATAATGGAAAGGTAATGAAACAAAATATTAATATAGTGAAACAAAATATTAATATAGTGAAACTTGATGAAACAAATTTGATATAGTGAAATATAATGGAAAGGTAATGAAACAATAATGGTAATGAAACTTAATTGGGTTTTTACATACTGCATATTGATGAACAGGTAATAAAAATGTAGTCTTGATATATTGTTATTAACTTTTATTAATAAATTAATTAATTTATTACCATATATAACTATTATCTTTTATTAATAAATTAATTAATTTATTACCATATTTCATCTTTGTTGTCAAATTTAAAACACAAAAGAAAAAGACACATTTACCTTTTGACATATTATTATTATTTTTTATTAATAAATTAATTAATTTATTATCATATATAATTCAAATGAATCTTGACCATTAATTAAAAAGATCAATGGTTGAAATTTGGTTTTCAAAGTTTCCAATGAAATTTGGTTTCCAATTGAAACCACCCTTCTTATATTATATTATATTATATTATATTATATTATATTATATTATATTATAAAGTAAATTACATTCCTGGTCCTGTGGTTTGCTCATATTTTGGATATGGTCCCTAATTCGCATTTATTACACTGGACGTCCCTGTGGTATGCAAAAGCGCATGCGGAGAGTCCCTCTGTCTAACGCCGTCTAATGGGTCACTATTACAGAGGGGCAAAATCGTCCATCCACCTTTTTCCCTCTCATTTATCATCTTCAAGATACACCCTCTCCACTTATCTATGTGTGTGTGTGTTACAACTACCTCCCACAATGGTAACATATCAGACCACACATGAGGAGATGCAACTGTGGATCAGATGCAATAATTCGAACTCTGTGGACCTCATTAAACCCAGGAAGGTGTTTTTATTGTTGTTCAAGAAAGGTAAAAGGATTTTCCTAACACTGTTCTTCATCTCTTTCTTGTATGTTCAATGATTTGCCCTAACTGATTTGCATTGATTGGTTATGAATAGGCAAGAAACTGTGGTTTCATTGATTGGTTTGACCCAACATTATGTGATCGGGAAAAGATGATTATTACAGGGTTGTTAAAGTCGAAGAACAAGCTTGAAGAACAAAATCACAGACTGAAGTGGCTACTGTGTATCACATGGTTGGCAATTGTAATTTTTTTTTCTTTTCCCTTGATCTAACTTATTGTAATAGGTCAAGTTTGGGTTTACAGTGTTTGTAGATTTTGGTTAAATGTAAGATCATTTTGGTTAAATGTAAGCTCATTTTGGTTTAATGTAACCTCATTTTGGTTAATTGTAAGCTCATTTTGGTTTAATGTAATAGGTTAAGTTGTTGTGAAACTTGCAGAAGCTTTCATTTTCTATGAAATTGACAAGATAAAAAAATTGGGATAAAAGGGAAACATGATAATCAAATATGCCATAGCATGAGCTCTTCCCAAAAAGGGAGACAATAACGCCTGTTAAAATTACAAGTTTGTAATGAATAACAATCTAAGGGAACACAACCCTTTAATCTAAATCCTAACTAGGAACAAGATTAATACAAGTTGTGATCCAATCCAAAAATAAACTTTCTAAGCAAAGCGTCCCAAAAATGTCCCCAAGCTCGCATCTAAGGCACCTACACCTTCTTGGCGGTCGCGCTGCTAAAACCTGAGATACATATCAAACCAAACAAGTGTTAGGCCAAACGGGCCTAGTGAGTTGTACAAAAGCATGGCATGACATTCGATAAATATGAAATAGCATAATTAACGACTCGGTCCACATGGTCATACTAGAATCAATGGGGGAGATCCATCACACCAATGAGTTTTACCTCAAGTAAATATACCTTGATGTTTAGTTCGTATGAACAACATCCCAAAGGCCCGGCACACCGTCCCGGTGGCGGGGGCATTAGGCGCATACCGTCCCGGTGGCACTTAAGGCTACATCCTCCTAGCACATACTCACGGTTCCTCCAACATACATATATATATATATTTCATTTCCATACATATCTCGCATCAACAAGATATATACACATATTAACCATCCCTATACATATCTCGCATCAACAAGACACATATATAAGGATTTGCATGACTTCAATCCCATGTTAGGCCCAAAACACCCAAGCATGTAGGTTTAATCAACAATCTTCACATAATATATGATATTAACCATCATAACCAATAATAACGATGTTAACAACACAATGACTCCATATATATACCTCAATAGTCAAAACCCCCAAATACTCGTGAAAATAGCATTTAGGCCAAACTTATCAGGTGATCAGATTTGTGCATACATAACAAGTAGTACAAATAAGCACTTAAGATATGTATCCCATTTAAAGATTTTGGTAAAGAAAACTCACAATCTAGGTTTTATAGCAAAACACTAGAAAAGTTGGAAGAACCCTAGAAAACTTGGAAGAAGAAGATGATCTTGAAGCTTGAAACCTTGGGTTGAAATCTTTGCTTGGAGGTTGCTTGATTCTTGCAATAAATGAGGAAGATTAGTGGTTGAAAGGGTTAGGGTTCGGTTTTGGGAGGGAGTAAATGAAGAGAGAGAGTTTGAGAGAAAAAAGAGATTGTGGAGTAAATGAGAAATGGGGCTGAAACTCTATTAAATCTGTCAGACCAATCTCGCGGGTTGTGCCGTGGGTGTAACCCGCGTGGCAAGTCGCGAGACTCACTGTCTTACCCGCGGACAGTGCACTTCGCGGTTTGTGCCGCGGGTGTAACTCGCGTGGCAAGTCGCGAGAGCCACTGTTTCTTGCCTTTTTCCTTGAATCAAAATTCCGAGTGTTACAATCCTCCCCACCTAATAAGGATTTCGTCCCCGAAATCACGACTGATCAAACAACTTAGGGTACCTCCTTTTCATATCTTCCTCCGACTCCCACGTCACGTTCGTTCCCCGATGATGTTTCCATTGGACCTTTACCATAGTCACTTTCTTGTGTCGTAATTGTTTCGTCTTAGCCTCTAGTATGGCTTCCGGCTCCTCCACGCATCGATTGCCGTTGTCCACCCGAATCTTTGATAACGGTGTAACGCTCTCCTCTTCCGCCAAGCATTTCCGAAGGTAGCATACATGAAAGGTAGGGTGGATCCCGTTCATCTCCGGTGGCAATTCTAGTCTATAAGCTTGGAGCCCAATCTTTTCCAAAATTGTGAAGGGTCCAAGGAAACGAGGACTAAGTTTCCCGCGTTTCCCGAATCGAATGATCCCCTTCCATGGTGACACCTTCAACATGACCCGTTCTCCCACTTGGAACTCGACCGTTCTCCTTTTCTTATCCGCATAGCTCTTTTGACGATCTTGCGCCGCTTTCAAACGTTATCGAATGCCTTTGACCTTGTCCGTCGTCGCTTGAACTATCTCCGGTCCCGCAAACTGCTTTTCTCCCGCCTCGAGCCAACACACCGGGGTCCTGCATTTTCGCCCATAGAGTGCCTCGAATGGTGCCATCCCAATGCTCTAGTGATAACTATTGTTGTAAGCGAATTCCACTAATGGCAAGTGGGAATCCCAACTTCCTCTAAAGTCTATGACGCAAGACCGAAGCATGTCCTCAAGAGTTTGGATGGTCCTTTCACTTTTTCCGTCGGTTTGAGGATGATAGGTCGTGCTCAACTTGACTTTCGTACCCAATTCCCTTTGCAATCCATCCCAAAACTTAGAGGTGAACCGACTATCCCGATCCGAAACTATGGATAGTGGAACACCGTGCTGCGATATCACCTCATCTATGTATAACTTGGCCAATTTATCCATGGGCAACGTCTCTCGCATTGCTAAAAAGTGCGCGCTCTTCGTGAGTCGATCTACTTCCACCCAAATAGTATCGTGACCTTTCAAAGTCTTCGGCAATTTGGTCACGAAGTCCATTGTGATGTGTTCCCACTTCCATTCTGGGATGGCCAAAGGTTGTAAACTTCCATAAGGCCTTTGATGTTCCGCCTTGACTTGAAGGCATGTGACGCACCTCTCCACGTACTTGGCTACGTCGAGCTTCATTACCGGCCACCAATAATGAAGTTTTAAGTCCCTATACATCTTGGTACTACCGGGATATATGGAGTACTTGGTCTTGTGAGCTTCCGCCAAAAGTAGCTCTCGATTCCCTCCAATTCTCGGTACCCAAATCCTCCCTTGGAAAAGTTTAAGGCCGCAACTATCTTCCGTTAATGTTTCCCGTTGTTTCACCATGACTTCGTCTTTAAGGTTTTCCTCTCGAAGTGCCTCTACTTGACTCCTCTTGATATCCTCCACTAGACTCGACTTCACGTCAATTCTAGTAAGAGTTATTTTGGCTTCACCCCCATAACTCTTTCGGCTCAACGCATCCGCCACTACATTGGCCTTACCGGGATGGTACAACAACTCACAATCATAATCCTTCAAAAGCTCTAACCACCTTCGTTGCCGCATGTTGAGGTCCTTTTGGTCAAAGATGTACTTCAAGCTTTTATGGTTGGTAAATAGGGTACACTTCGTCCCATAAAGGTAATGTCGCCAAAGATTTAAGGCAAATACCACCGCCGCTAGTTTCAAATCGTGCGTAGGCTAATTCTTCTCGTGATCCTTGAGTTGTCGTGAAGCGTATGAGATCACTTTTCCCCTTTGCATCAATACACAACCAAGACCCAATTTAGAGGCGTCGCTATACACCACAAAGTCTTCGGAACCTTCGGGCAAGGATAGGATCGGTGTTTCGCATAATTTTCTTTGGAGGGTCCGGAAGGCCCTCTCTTAAGTTTCGGTCCACAAGAACTTAACATTCTTTCTTGTCAGCGACGTGAGCGGAGAGGTGATCTTCGAGAAGTCTTGAATAAATCGTCGGTAGTAGCCAGCCAAACCCAAGAAACTCCTTATCTCTTATGGACTCGTCGGTGGTTCCCAATTCATCATTGCCTCGATCTTTGTCGGATCCACCTTTACCCCATCCTTCGACACCACGTGGCCCAAGAACTGGACTTCTTGTAACCAAAATTTGCACTTTGAAAACTTTGCAAACAACTTTTCCTTTCGAAGGACTTCCAAAACCTCTCGCAAGTGTTGTCGGTGCTCCGCTTCGTCACGAGAGTAAATCAGAATATCGTCGATGAAGACTATGACAGATCTGTCCAATAGAGGTCGGCATACACGGTTCATCAAGTCCATGAAGACGGTCGGTGCATTAGTCAACCCAAAAGGCATGACTAAGAATTCGTAGTGGCCATATCTAGTCCGGAACACCGTCTTTGGAATATCGCTCTCCTTCACCCTCACTTGATGGTAACCTGATCGCAAGTCTATCTTAGAGAAGCATCCCGCTCATTGGAGTTGATCGAAGAGGTCGTCGTCGATCCGGGGAAGCGGATACTTATTCTTCACAGTGACCTTATTGAGTTTGCGGTAGTCGATGCACATCCGCATCGACCCGTCCTTCTTCTTCACAAATAGGACTGGAGCTCCCCACGGCGACGAGCTCGGTCGTATGAATCCCTTCTCGAGAAGTTCTTGAAGTTGCGTCATCATTTCTTGCATTTCTGTCGGGGCTAGACGGTAAGGAGCACGAGCTATCGGAGTTGCTCCCGGAGTGAGGTCGATGTGGAACTCTACCTGTCGCTCCGGTGGTAGTCCGGGTAGGTCTTTCGGAAAGACGCCCGGGTATTCTCGCACCACGTCCACATCTTCTACCTTTCTCTTTTCCAACTTTGCGTCGATTACGTAGGCCAAATACGATGCACATCCCTTGGATAGGCTCTTTCGTGCCTTGAGGGACGAGATAATCATACTGGCTTTTCGGTTCTTCTCCCCGTAGATAATCACCTCGCCACCAAACGGCAAGGGTACTCTAATCAGCTTTTTGGAACAGAAAATACCGGCGTCATACTTGGATAACCAATCTATCCCGACAATTACGTCAAACCCCCCGATGTCCGCCGGTAACAAGTCTATTACAAATGACTCACCATCTAAACTTAAGGTACACCCAAAGTAGCATTCCCGAACTATCAACTGTTCCCCGTTGGCTACCTCTACTACTAACGCATCACGCAACAGACTAGGAGGTGTAATGAAATTCTTGCAGAAAGATGAAGATACAAATGATCGGTTCGCACCCGAATCAAATAAAACACGGGTAGGTATAGAGTTTACTAAGAACGTACCCGACACTACGTCCGCCGTCTCCCTCGCCTCGTCGGCCGACATTTGGAAGGCCCGACTTGGCGCCTTCGGTTGGGTTTCCTTCTTCGGTATTGATGCACCTGGAGCTCCTTGACGACCCATTGCTAGTTTCGGGAAATTCCTCTTGAGGTGCCCCGGTTCTTTACACTCATAACAGACTCCCGACCGGGAATAACAATCCTTACTCGAGTGGCCTTTCCGACCACAGTTGGAACATTCGATGGAGTTGGGCAAGGATCTCTGACTGCAGGGCCGAAAATGTTTACCGTTACACCTAGAGCACCACTGTGCCTCGCGTTTCGGCTCTACACTCCTTCCCCCGATGAAGGGTTTGGATGGTTGCACGGTCCCGGTCGGCCCTTCCCATTTTCTCTTCTCTCCTTGTTGTTTCCTTTCCTCCTTGTCTTCCATCACGTCATCCTATACCTGTTGGGAAGCCTCGATCACATCTTGCAAGGTGGTCTTGTGGGCGTTTCTCACGTCCGTCTTCATATTCTCCGGTAACCCCCTCATAAACCACTTTATCTTCGCCTCTTCATCCCTTGCCACATACTCCACTAGGTTGAGCTTGTCCATAAATTGCTTCGCATAGTCGGCAACGGTCATATTTCCCTTCTTTAGATTTCGGAGCTCTTCTTCTATCTTATCGAGCGCTCTCGCATTGCAAAATTTCTCCATAAGCTTCTTCTTGAAGGTTGGCCAAGCTCACTTGGCCAAAACCTCCGGCGCCAGCACCCTTCTAGTGACGTTCCACCAAGTCAGCGCGTCCCCTCGGAGTAGTTGGGACACAAACTTGACCCGTTGAGTATCCGCGCACTCACTCGCCTCGAAAGCCATTTCTACTTCTTGAATCCATTTCATACACGCAAGCAGATCGGTTGTCCCGGAAAATTCCGGAGCTCGACTACATAGGAATGACTTGAAGGAACAACCCCCTTCCTTCTTCTTCTCGGCCCGGATAGCATGTTCTTCTGTCCCAACTGCATTATCAGCTCCGCCCGATCCCATTACTGCATTGTCCCCCACCGTCTCATGTCTCCGATTGCTTGCATCCCTGTCTTCTAAGACTTTCATCAATTTCTCGTCTCGTTTGTCCATTGCGGAATTCATCATCTGCATAATGCTTGCCAATAGAACTGACTGAGGGTCCGCTTCTTGAATGACCGAATCCTCGGTTTCCAAGTTTACTTGAGGAATTTCATCTACGATCCCCGCCAGAATTCTGGGAATCGGTGGAATAACTTGGTTTACTGCCGGGTTTGATTGCCTCGTAGTTCCCGGGGCGGTCACACTTGCCTCATTCGCATCCTCGGCCGCTCCAACCCGACTCCTTGTGTTTACCATGGTGAACTGTCACACACGATAAGAGTCGTACCGGTTAATTCTTTAAAAGATAAGTGGTTCACAACGTACTACTACAATGATTAATCATCATAACAACAATTTCAAGCATACTCATGTAATCATAAATTCATAACAACAATTTCAAGCATACTCGGTCCACATGGTAATACTGGAATCAATGGGGGAGATCCATCACACCAATGAGTTTTACCTCAAGTAAATATACCTTGATGTTTAGTTCGTATGAACAACATCCCAAAGGCCCGGCACACCGTCCCGGTGGCGGGGGCATTAGGCGCATACCGTCCCGGTGGCACTTAAGGCTACATCCTCCTAGCACATACTCACGATTCCTCCAACATACATACATATATATATATATATATATATATTTCCATACATATCTCGCATCAACAAGATATATACACATATTAACCATCCCTATATATATCTCGCATCAACAAGACACATATATAAGGATTTGCATGACTTCAATCCCATGTTAGGCCCAAAACACCCAAGCATGTAGGTTTAATCAACAATCTTCACATAATCTATGATATTAACCATCATAACCAATAATAACGATGTTAACAACACAATGACTCCATATATATACCTCAATAGTCAAAACCCCCAAATACTCATGAAAATAACATTTAGGCCAAACTTATCAGGTGATCAGATTTGTGCATACATAACAAGTAGTATAAGTAAACACTTAAGATATGTATCCCATTTAAATATTTTGGTAAAGAAAACTCACAATCTAGGTTTTATAGCAAAACCCTAGAAAAGTTGGAAGAACCCTAGAAAACTTGGAAGAAGAAGATGATCTTGAAGCTTGAAACCTTGAGTTGAAATATTTGCTTGGAGGTTGCTTGATTCTTGCAATAAATGAGGAAGATTAGTGGTTGAAAGGGTTAGGGTTCGGTTTTGGGAGGGAGTAAATGAAGAGAGAGTGTTTGAGAGAAAAGAGATTGAGGAGTAAATGAGAAATGGGGTTGAAACTCTATTAAATCCGTCAAACCAATCTCGTGGGTTGTGCCGCGAGTGTAACCCGCGTGGCAAGTCGCGAGACTCACTGTCTTACCCGCGGACAGTGCACTTCGCGGTTTGTGCTGCGGGTGTAACTCGCGTGGCAAGTCGCGAGAGCCACTGTTTCTTGCCTTTTTCCTTGAATCAAAATTCCGAGTGTTACACAAGAGTAATTGATACAAATGCAACCAATAAATACGAACAAAATTACCATTTCATTGATGTAGACCAAAAGCTAATGTTTGCATAAAGGACAACATCCAAAAGGTCATCACATAGTGATTGACACCAAAACTAACATCCAAAAGCTACTGTTTGCACAAACCAACATCCAAAAACTGCATCCAAATCACTTTTAAGACATTTATAAAATAAGAAACAATTCATGGGGCTTGTCCCTTGTATGTTCTAGAGTTGTGACCTTCTTTCTTGCATTTCACACAAGTTACTGTTTTTCCAACTCTTTTCAACTTCCTTCCTTATTCAATCACCTCTCCAACAATTTTCTTTCTTTTCTTCTTTTACCTACCAACTTGAGTGTGATGGGTGGGTGGAATCATAGTGGCTGGGCATGTAGACTTCACCTACATCTTCTTTCCATTAATAGGTTCCAGCTTAAAACAAAACATCTGCTTCCGTGTATCCAACCAATAAGTTTCATGAACCCACTTCTCAGGGATGGCAACATCTTCTCCATTACTTTCCATATTCCATATTGTTGCCACATCATGTTTGCATTGTATTCCAGTGAGCTCCCATATCCTGCAAGAACAAGTTTTATCCCTTACATCTACAATGCATTGGTCCATCCATGGACCGCTAATCTAGTATCTGCATTCACCATTCCAGATAACACTGTAACCCAAAGCATCCTTCTTGATTTTTTCAAACAATTTTGTTGTTGTTGCCTGTTTGAGTAAGGGGCCTTCTACTTTATCAATTAGCTTCTGAACATTTTCAATTCTCTTCATTATGTATTGCCTTATATACTCCAAACAGGTCATGATTGTTTTGTCTCTTCCATCTACTAGTTGTTTGTTGAATACCTCACAAATGTTGTTCAACAAAACATATGTATGACTTCTTCCTGTAATTACCATACAAACATTAATTAGAAATTGTAGACACCCTATTACTTGATTTAATAAGTAAATGAAAGCCTACTTACCTATGAAATGAGACCTGGTCCAGTGATGAGGGGGTATTTGCTTCAACCATTCAAATGTTGCAGGATTAACCTTTTTCACATGTTCCATTTCACAATCAAACTCTTGGACAGTGGGTGAAGTGGCACACTTCCACAGCAGATCCTTGTACAATTTACCTTTCCATTAGAGTTTCATATTTTCATGTATATGTCGTAAGCAAAACCTATGTTCTACACAAGGGAATACCTTTGCAACTGCATGTATTATGCCCTACAATCCACACAATTACACTTTATATACACATACAAATATCAAAATAAACACTAACAATTTTAAAGAAGGGTAAATTACCTTTTTCCTGTCAGAGATAAATGTGAATTTTGAATTTGATGTTAGACTAGATCATCTCCCAAGCAACTTAAAAACCATGTCCATGAAGTTGTGGTTTCTGCCTCAACAATGGCATATGCAAGGGGGTATGTGCCATTGTTAGAATCAACCAACAGCTGTTAGAATCTGTCCAGGAAAAGGCCATTTCATGAATGCTCCATCCAGCCCCAAAAAATCCCTCAATCCAGCCATGAACCCCTTTTTCAATGCTCTAAAACACAAATACACCCTCTTAAATCTTCTTGTTTCAATTGATGGGTTAGGGTCCACCTCAACCTCCAACTTGACAGTTGTATCTAGATTTGTTCTCTGAACTTCAAGAAGGTAGTCCCTCCAAGTCTTGTATTGCTCAGCATAGTCTCCACGCAGTTTACTCAATTCCATTACCTTTGCTCGATGTGATTTCATCCTTGAACAATTTTGCTCATACCTTTTCTGCATATCCTTTTGAACAGCTTTGGCAGGGATTTCTGGATTATAAATTAGGGTATCTGCTAGATGTTGGGACAAGAAACTAGATGTACAAGCCTTAACATATCTTGTTTGAAGACATTTGCGGGTCTCCACATATGTTTTCACCATCCAATTGGAATCATTTTTACCATTTGATATCAACAGGACCCAAGGGCATGAGGGCCCACTAATTGTTTCCTTTTTTCCTTGACTAGGCCCATATTGACTTTCTTTATTCATTTCTGGTATTGTGCCTTTACACAGAGCCCTTATCCTCATTGAATCATTCTTAATTACATGAATCTGTCTTCTTGTTTCAATTGCATGCATATCTATCATTTTTTAATACCATCTTTGCTACTAACTAACTTACCAACATAGAAACTAGGTGGCCCTTCACTTCCATCACTTTGACCCTTTTCCAATCTAATATGTTTCAACTTCCTTTTTCTTTCCATCTCTAGATCGGAGTAATTTGTGTTGCTTTCAAAATTTTCATGGTCCACTGCATCAACAAAAATATTGTTTCCTTCTCCAGACACTTGCCCCCTCCTACCAATCCACTCTGCTTCAACATCTGTGTTTAGTCAAAGGCCTTGATGTCTATGTCCACTTTGTCTACTTCATCTACAATGTAATCACTGTCATCACTCTCTTGACTATCGCCCTCTTCCATATTGTCATTTCTATCAAAATCATATTCATCATCTGAGAATGGATTAAAATTGTGTCCAAAAACTCCCTGGCTTTCCAATTCATCTAACAAAGCATTGTATTGTTCATCATCTACCTAAATGCTCTTACCTTGCTCTTAATTACCCACTTCAATGCCCTTATCTATCTTTGATCATCTACCTCAATGCTCTTACCTTGCTCTTGATCACCCACTTCAATGCCTTTATCTATCTATTGATCACCTACTTCAATACCCTTATATGTCTGTTGATCACCTAATTCCATGCCTTTATCTTTCTGTTGGTCACCTATTTCAATCCCCTTATGCTTCTCTTGATCACCCACTTCAATTCCCTTATCTTTCTGTTCGTGACCTACTTCAATCCCCTTACCTTTCTCTTGATCACCTAATTCAATGCCATTATCTTTTTGTTAATCACTATTGTCAATCCCAATATCACACCCCTTATCTTTGAACAGGTTCCCTTCATCTGCCAATCAAGCATTAGTCTCTTCTTGCAAGAGTTAAGAAACCCTTTAAGCACTTTTTTCTTAAGCCTATTTAATTCAGGTGAAAGGTTTTCTTCAATTTCTTCTGTGACAACATTAGTACCCCTTGGACTAGACAAATAAGTAACCGCCTTGCTTTTCCAATGTTTATTATATATTTCAAAGACTTTGCAACTAGGAACGAACTTCGACATATTTAGCACATCCTGATCATTTCCTAA
Source organism: Arctium minus (assembly GCA_954870635.1). Taxonomy (NCBI): domain Eukaryota; kingdom Viridiplantae; phylum Streptophyta; class Magnoliopsida; order Asterales; family Asteraceae; genus Arctium; species Arctium minus. Next base: position 53,793,622 of record OX941084.1, read on the forward strand.
GGCTTTTAGACCAAATTCTAAGTCTGAACCAGGGATTTTAAAGTGATAATAAGTTGGTATTGGTTGTCTATAGCCAATTTCTTTCATCATCGCATGCAACTCGTGTACAGAAAACTCGTCCATATCTACTAAATCAACATAATGTAATTTACCATCTTGATAATACCTACCTGCCCTCCATGATGAACCTTGAAGCTAACCAACAAAGGGTACAACTCTGTTGAAAAAAAAATTATAGGGATGAGCATCGGACGGGTCGGGTCGGGGCCCAAAACCCAAAACCCGATCGGATATCGGGTGATGGGTAAGAGCCCCGATATCCGACCGAATATGTTTCGGGTGTTTAGGATATCAGGTGGTTCGGGGCGTGGGTTGTTCGGGTCGGGGATTCGGGTTAGTTCAGGTATTTGTCCAATATTCAGATTATCAAATTTTCCACCAAAATCAAAAAAAAATTCACAAATGAGGAATTGGGAGCAATTAGTTAAAACCTAAAACACTTACAAAAACAAACACAGTAATTTTAATTGTTTCCATAAATCTGAACAACTCATGTCATCTTCCATAATATTCAGATCTGAAAGTAGAGAACTTACAGTAAGAACTAAGAAGAAGCCTGTGGGATGACGAAGAATTGTGCTAGTGGGACTGTCGACTCACGACTGTGGGAGTTGGACTATGGGAGGGCGACAGGGAATCGGTGGTTAGAGTTAAGAGAGAGGTCGCTGGTGGACCGTGACTGAAGACTGGAGTAGAGCATGTAGAGTGTAGAGTTGCACCGGTGCGGTGTCGAGAGAGAGGTGCGCGGTGTGTCGGTTGACTGTCGATAGAGTGAGAGAGACATTCACAGAGAGGTGCAGCGGTGGCGCCGTGGGGTGGTGTGGCGGTAGTGGGCGGTCGACGAGGATTATGGTGGCTGGCGATGGAGTGAGGATTATGGTCGATGGACTCACGAGGCTACGAGGTCTGCTCGCAAATGAGAATGAGAAAAGTGAGAACAGATAAGTTAGATATCATATATTTAGATTTTAGATATGTGGGGTATTTCGGATATTCGGGTCGGGTTGTGTGGGGGATTTGGATACCTAACCCGATCCTACTGATCCGAAATTATTAACGGATATCAGTCTTCGGGTGGTCGTGTTTTCGGGTACTTCGGGTGGTCGGGTCGGTCGGGTTATTCGGGTCGGTCGGGTTTTGCTCACCCCTAAAAAAAATATTAGCCATTACCTTCACATGAGACTAAAAAAAAGGGAAAATCAACTTTCAAGTGCATTTTTATACCATATAGTTCAATATTTCAGTAGTATCACTCTTGCTTCGAACCTGCCACAACGAACCATATTGTACACAATGAAGATGAACCTTCCTCAGTGACTGATGGAGACGATGAAGAAAAGGGTTTGAAGGAGATGATGACCGATTTTTGTGTAAAGCTTAAGGAAATGAAATGAAATGTTAGGTTTAATCTAGTTTAGTTATACGAAAATGAGAGGGAAAAAATGGATGGACTATTTTGCCCCTCTGTTTTTAGCCGCGTGTGGTCACTAACAATGACCTATTAGACGACGTTAGACGGAGGGGCTCTCCGTGTACGCTTTTGCATACCACAGGGATGCCCAGTGTAATAAACGTGAATTAGGGACCATATCCAAAATATGAGCAAACCACAAGGACCAGGAATGTAATTTACTCTATATTATATCATCATTTATATTATATTATATTATATTATATTATATTATATTATATTATATTGTATTATATTATAGAGTAAATTACTAAATTCGTCTGGTTATATGAAAATTAAGGATTGGGACCGCCAAACGAAATAATTATATGTATAGTCATTGTGGGTTCATTTATGTTACAAATAAGGTCCTTGCTTCTAATATTGTTAGATATGTGTCCGTTAAATCCCTCATGTGCCCTCACATGAGGGGCATTTTTGTCATCTTACTTTTTTTTATAAATAATTTCTTCTATTAAACAATATTTGATCCCATTTCAACAAGTCATTAAATACTTGAAAGGAAAAAAAAAACAAATTAAACACTCCACACCACCATGTCTCTTCCCACCCCCTCTGAAACCAACTCGTTGGTCATCTTCTCTAGTTGATATCTCCAATAACCACCTTCCTTTTCATCTTCCCCTTCTCTATTCTGTCCGGTTGTCCCCTCCATTTTTTTTTTGCATTTTGGCATCGATTGTAACACACTCAAATTTGGTAAGAGACACTCATAAAAATTTCGATATAACATCCAATAAAGACAACACATATTCCAACAATATCCAAACTCAATACGCCTCAAAACATGATTCGATAAATAACCTCAACAATTACAAACTCTATATAAGGACTACATTGAAATCGGGTGTTACTCAACCCCAAATACAGTTGCTCTCTTCAATCTAATGCGGAAGACCTCATCAAGATTTTCACTCCTCGGGTGCACAACTAATACTTCTCTCTTCACTATGTTACTAGAACTATTCCCAACCGGACCTGTTGCACATGCCGACAAATAAAAAGGTTAGGCTAACGCCTAGTGAGTTCAAGAGTTTTACCATATGGATAATTACATTTTTAAAAGGGGAGAATACAACTTAAATCATAGTTTTTCAAAATGATTCACTTTAAGTATGGAAACGACTCGTTTTCCAATAATATGCATTTACAAAGATGAACACCTTAATACAAAATACTCTTTATAAAATGATGCATCCCAAAATTCACTCAAACAAGAGTAGAATCGACTTCCAATTTATGAAAACATGAATAATATTTCATATTCTGAAAGGCAAATTGCATGAAAAGGTAATGTACTTTCACATTATTCCTATTTTGGGTAACATACTTTTAAAACATTTAATTTGGTACCTGAAAGGTGAAATCTCAAACATTTAAGTACTCAGGTGACCGATTCAACCATTAACCGGTTACAATGTTGACTTGACAAATGACATGACATACAACTCAACATTTTTTTTTTGTTGACGTGGCATTTGATGTGGACTTTTTAATATAAACTTAGGGGGTGTTTGGTTGGGGGTATTATAAGGTAATCAATGGGAATGATAATCATTAATCATGTTTGGTTCAAATAAGGAATGAAGATGGAATGAAAAATGGTGTTTGGTTTCAATAAATTAATTAATGATTATAATTGATTTGGGTAAAAACGATTCCTCCCCAATTTGGGGGGAATAGAAGTATCCTACGGGTTTACTTCAAAAAAGAAAAAAAGAAATATCCTAACCCCTTGTCTTCCTTACCATATCTTCTCCAAGATATGTTCATCTTCCCCTTTCTACACCTCCATTTTTCCTCAAGTTTTTTTTTGAAGATTGTCACCATTTCAGTTAGGGTTTTCTCCATCTTTCCCTACAGTGTCACCATCTATATTTCTACACCTCCTCTTTTCCTCATGTTTTTTAAAGATTTATCTCCATTTCAGTTAGGGTTTTCTCCATCTCGATCAGAAGAATGACGCAGTCGTTTTTCTCCATTAGGTCGAAGGTTTTTCTTCATCTCAGATTGAAGATTTCTCTTCGATTCATCACTTCGATCTGTTTTTTTTTCTCCGATTTTTACTTATAACATCCACCTTCCGATTTCTCTTCTACTTGGATAGGGTTTTTTTGAGGAAGAGAGAAATCAGAAATGTTAGCTATTGTTGGTGTCTTGGTGATGGAGATGAATTTTGATGTTAAAAAATGGAGATGATGTCTTGGTGATGGAAAAGTTGGTTTTTTTTGGTCTCTTGTTGAAGAAGATGCAGACCCGTGTTTGTTTGATGATGGAGATGTTTTTTTGGTGAATGCCATTCATTATAGATTCATAAAACAAACGTTAACAATGGAAAGAAATACAAAGGAATATAATATATTGTAATGAATGTATTCATTCCCATTCTTAATATATTAATTCCCATTTTCATTCCTATTCCTTAAAAATGAACCAAACGCCCCCTTAGTTATATATATATATATATATATATATATATATATATATATATATATATATAGGGGTGGGTTCAAACGCGAACATAGAGTATTTAAAGGAATAAAGGGATACATCTTAACCCTTGATTAGATTCAATCAATGGTTGTATAAAATTAATGCCATTTTATCTAATAAATTAAAACAAAAATAAATTCAATTACGTGTAAATAGTAATTGCAGGGGTAAAAGTGGAATTTTCCTTTTTTTTTAATAATGGAAATCAAAAAAGAATTCCCTTCCTAATTTATCTCAACACATCTCAATCTTTCCCCATTTTTCTGAAAATAAATTCAAAATTCGTTTATCATGGTAATCACAAGTGATTCGCTAATATAATGAATTCAAAATTGGTTTATCATGTTAATCACAAGTGATTTGCTGGTATAATGAATTCAAAGTTCGTTTGACATGGTAATCACAAGTGATTCGCTGCTATAAAGAATTCAAAATTGGTTTATCTTGTTAATCACAAGTGATCTGCTGGTATAATGAATTCAAAATCCGTTTATCATGGTAATCATATATGATTTTGTACTAAATAACTTGGTTATAATACTTGGTTCTAAATACTTAACACCAAATTCATACTTAACATCAAAATCATATATGATTTTGTACTAAATAACTTGGCTATAATACTTAACACCAAAATCATATGTGATTTTGTTCTAAATAACTTAGACAAAATGTTTCTATTAGGTTTGCAACTTTAAATCATATGTGCTCATCCAAATAAGATCATAAATAATCAAAACTAAAAAACAAATGACCATCACTCCGGTGTACTTCTCCGATTTACTGGACCAGATCACTTTAGGTTTACAGTATTTCGATGCTTCCTTGAAAGCCTTGTCCCCCCACGACCCGGTCACGATGTAATCAACCGGGTCATCGGGTTTACATATGTTGAGAGGGATCCCGGCGAATTGGGTGTGGCACCGCCTTGGAGGAAGAGGACGGCGTAATCTTCAGAGATGTCGAGTAACTTCCTCAGATCTGATTCCGCTTTCTCGATGATCGACAGAAACTCCTTCCCTCTGTGACTCATCTCCATCACACTCATCCCAGCCCCATGCCAATTGTACAACTCCGATTCGGCTTTCAGGAGGACATTTTCCGGCAGCGTGGCGGTCCGACGGCGAAATTGAAAACCCGATCTTGGGCGGAGGCGGAGGTGGCGGGTCCGACGGCGAAATTGAAAACCCGATCTTGTTCACATCAATCGCATTCATCGATTGGTCAAATCCGTCTGTGGATTGGATGAAACTTGAAACCTCCATGGAAATAGATCAATGGTTGTTCGGCTTTGAGATTGGTATTCCAAATACGCTGGAAATTGCATACTTGAATAGCAAAATCTACTGGATTTTTACATGATGAAGATTGAGTTGATGATTGATTGGAAATCGCCCAAAATATGGAAGATAATCCCTATCCAAAATTATTTATGTGGTTAAATGACCAAACTAACCTTATGGTAATTGAGAAAAATGAAAAAAAAAAACTAATTTAATTATTTTGATTGGCTGACGTTTATTCCTTTATTCTTTTAAATCGTTACCATTCTCGTATGAACCTAACTATATATATATATATATATATATATATATATATATTGTTTTCTTATTAGATTAAAATAAAATAAAAAAAACATAATATTCATTCATTCTAAGTTCCAACAAGAACCCATTACCCTTCTCTTCCTCAGAATCTGCATCACACAAGAAATCACATTCAAAGTAAAACTTAAATTCCAAAATGTTTACAGAATCTACATTCACACAGGAAATCATATCCAAAATAAAACTCATATTCAAAAATGTTTAAACATTTGTTAACATCTCATCTTCTTCCACATTAAGATTTGGATTTTTTTTCAAAATCTTTGTCTTTCTTCAACATCCAGATCTGGGTTTTTCAAAACCTTCGTCTTTTTCAACATCATGATCAACTTTTTTTTTCAAAATCTTTGTCTTCTTCAACAATAAGATTAGAGTTTTTGTTTTAAATTTATTTTTCATAAATGGAGTCTCATTTGTGATTGGGAAGCTAAACAAACCCAAATCTGATGAAAGGGAGAAGAAAGGATGACGATCACACAATCTATTAGCCTGATATTCATCTTCCGAAAACTCATCCGGATCTGATCTACTTCAACTATGCTCATCATCTCGATTTAAAACTTCCGACATCACAACAAAATTCAATTGTCGCTAACCATGAGAGTAATATTAGTGTGAATTATTTGAAGTAGACGAAGAGGTTTGCCATTAGGGGATGGGGTAAGTGGACTTTTGGGAAGATGAAGAAATTGGAGGATGAACATATGGGTTCTTGTAGGGAATGATGAAGATTAGGGATTTTCTTTTGTTTTTTTTTAATTATAAACATTGTAATACAAATCAGAAAAAATATATATATAAGTTTTAAAACTAATTAACTAAGTTTATATTAAAAAGTCCACATCAAATGCCACGTCAAAAAAAATGATGAGTTATGTCATGGCATTTGCCTAGTAAACATTGTAACTTGTTAATGGTTGAACCAGTCACCTGGGTACTTAAATGTTTGAGATTTCACCTTTCAGGTACCAAATTGAATGTTTTCAAAGTATGTTACCTAAAATAGGAATAAGGTGAAAGTACATTACCTTTTCATATAATTTGCCATATTCTGAAAACACCCAAAACACGAGTGAGACCCAATACTCTATACACAAAATTATGGACAATAATCCACCCATAAAAGACATCACCGAAAACATATATATATAAAATACCAGCCCGAAGACAACACCTTTCGGTGACGGGGGAGACCCGATTCCATATAATGTGACGGACACAAAGTAAGCCACACATTATGTTATATTGGTATTAAGTATCGAGCTCAACATCTTTCAGCATACACCCATAGATACTTGCACGGAGGACTTACACCATACCGGAGATGTCTAACCGCGCCGCAATGGGGAAAACTAGCGTTCCACCATCGGACAAAATAATTAAAGTATCGAGCTTAACATCTTTCAGCATACACCCATAGATACTTGCACGAAGGACTTACACCACATCCGATGCCTAACGTGTCACGTTGTGGAAAACTAGTTGTTCCATCATCTGACAAAGTGATAAAAATGCTCATGGATCCATAGCAGACAGGGCTGAAACATAACATGACTCCAATTGAATGACACACGCACTCAAAATATGAAATCATCGACAATAATACACAATGACCAAAGCTCTACGCCGAGCTATCAAAACAGGACAAGTGTCCCCAAAAACCCATCATAATCAAATACCAAGCCACAGGCTCAAACAACCAAATGTCTCAATGTCAAAAGCAATAGAATGCAATAAAACGCACTCGGCCAATGTTTATGCAAACACGTATTCCAAAGTACACGGCTAAACTCCAGCACAACTCAAAATAAGGCAGATCATTTTCCAAACAAGGTTATACCATTGACCCATTTCAAAACGTCTCAAAACATGAGCTATGCATATTTTCCAACAAACACAAAAATGCACTTTTACCAAGAAATCTCCATTTATACAATACATTATTAAAAACAAATGTCCGTTTATCACTCATATATCAAAATGCCCAAAAGTCCAAATGTAGAGGTTTTACAAGGTTTATAAAGGCAAACACCTTAAATAATTAAACCCACCAAATAACTCAACAAGTGATAATTTCATGTAAACACATAAACACTTTAAAAATAGACATTTTGGCATGTACAACATTTTCACAAATCAATTTGAACTCACCTTGCTAGATTTAGGATAAATCTAGATTTTACCCAACTTAAGCTCCTTTGAAGAACACTTGGATCCTCAAGCCAAAAACTTCCAAAAACCTAGATCCATACATTTCCAACCATAAAAATTTACATCCAACCATAAAGAATTGTTTCCCAAACATTTTACATGAAGATCTCATCTTAACCCAAAAACCCTAATTTCCACAGATGAAGGAAATAGAAGATTATCTTTACCAAAGCTTGAACCCATCAACAATACTCTTCTAGATCTCCAAAATAAACCACAAACTTCTAATCTTCAAGATGATGAAAAGGGTTGGATGAAACCCAAGAAAGTTTGGTGAAGAAGATGAAGATGAAAGGCTTATAGTTCTAGCTTCCAAAACTTGCTAGATGAAGAAGAATCATTGATTTTAGAAGCAAGGCTCCCAAAAATGAGTTAGGGTTCGATTTTGGGGTTTAGGGGTCGGTTTGGGAGAGAAAGGGGGAGAAATTTGAGTTTTGGGTGAGAAAATGGGGTTCTAGGCCGATTTGTCCCCTTTATGTGCATGAAGTGGCTCCGCGCTGATGGTGGCGCTGACCCATCCGCGCGGAGCACTGCCGCCCGATTTTCCTCATTTTTCTTGTCCGATCACTGATTTGGTCATAACTTCTTCGTTTTAACTCCGATTTTGCTCTAGAAAGAACCATTGGCCTTGTAATTGAACCATTCATCCAACAAGGCTATAAAATATAAGATTCAAGTCCAAAATCACATTTCTTCTTTTTCCCTTAAAATGCCAGTTTGTATTAATTTGAAATTATATCTTCCTAAAAATCGGGGTGTTACAATCCTCCCAACCTTAAAAGAGATTTCGTCCTCGAAATCTAACCTCGACCAAACACCCAACGACGCATTTAGTGAGATCAATTGGCTCTCTTTCCAAAAAAGGAAACTTTCACGATACCTTGCCTCATATACGAAGTCGATTACATCCCGGTTAAGGTTGTCATTGTATTTCTCATAATAGTTCGCCACGCTCCCGGTCTCAACGTTCGATATACTTTACTGATGATGGGATGTACATCGAGTCCTTATCAAACCACTTTCCTATCCTTTAGATCTCGGTTGTCTCCCAACCTTAGGTTGCCCTTATCACCTCAAGAGCAGCTTACGATCTTAATCAACCACTTCCACAAAGGTCACTCCAAGGCGAACATTACCCTTAAATACTTATAATTCCAACACATCACGATCTCCTCAATAATCGATTTATGTTTAAGGTCTACTTCGACAGTCTCACTACTTCCTCCAACAATCAATACCATAAAGGTTCATCGTCCTTTACTTGACGAAATTCCTAGCACTAGATTGGTCCAATCCAATCTTCAATAAATTGGTTCCTCAAACTGTCACAACATAACATGTGTAGATATCGGATTACCCCAAACTCCACGGTTACACAACTCCCGAAATGCATTCAAACATCAACCGGAAAATCAGTAGAAACCTTGTTGATTATAGAATTACTAATGATCGGCCCCTAATTGTCAGCTCCTAGTATCCTTAAGGTTACCACTTAACTTGCAGTCCCATCAAATTCAACGAAAGTGCACGGAAGCACCCCAACGGTTACTGTACTCCAAATTCGAATGTCGACACATGTCCTCGAAATGTCTACACCATAACCGTGGATGCACCACCATATATTTCCTTCCAGATTTTACACTGACGAATTAAAGTTGACACCTATCATGGTACTAAAGTTCAGACAATCGAATCGCCATAATTTCTTTACTCCTGAAGGCCCACCCGGATGGTACACATCCGACCCATGCATGATGTCGAAAATCAACCCATCAGTTCGTAATCCGCCAAAGTAAAGCAACCACACAATGTTTAATCCGCAGTTTTTTTTACCGGAACCGAAAGATCATTACTTAATTAACTGGGAGAATTCATAGATCTAACACCTCAATTATTTATGCGAGCACCGATTCACAAAGCTGAAATTCCAAAATTCAAAACTAACCACCAGTCAGTCATCTGAAGCTTAAAATCCCAAGGACTCCTCTAATCCTTAATTACAACTCGCTCTACAGAAGGGTTTAACCCTATAGCCTCGATTGAGTTCAAGGTTTTTCAAACTAATAAGCCAATTTGAAATTTTATAAAACTTCTACATGTAAAAGCTTTATAACATTTAATCATATGCGTAAAAATTCACTACACCTACTAGGTAGTTGTGCAAAGTGGCCAAAATTGCCACACGTATAAAACCATTACGAAAATCGTTTAATTATTATTCAAGCTAATAATGTTGACAACGAAAGACGTTCAACAAACCCTCCAAAGGAACTACTATGGTCCCAACATGCATCTCCTTGTGCCATGAATGAAAAAACATTTTTACGTACTTAGACGGTGCATAACAAGACGTTTGTACAAACCCTAGAAGGAAAAATTCACATAATCAGATCCCAAAAGTTTCTGATTTAACCATATAATGACATGGGATAAAATTTCCAACAAGACCCATATACATCGGTTTATTTCCCAAACTTAGTAAAACGATAAGTGCTTGCAATTTGGTCAAACATAAAATAATTTAAATTGACTTCAACTTTTAACCGCACGGGCAAAACGCTCTTTGACCCAAGATGGTGGCTATAATGCCATGCACACGGGTAAATCATTATAATGCATTACGTGAGACTATAATAGTAAAATCAACAACCCAAGGATGTTAAAATCAAAAGTTTAACACAAACCATCATAAATCATCCATATTTTTACTCACACTAAAAGTATAAATCATTTATAGTACTAAGTAGTGTGTAGCGAAATATGCTCGTATAAAACTCAAAAGAGAAATCACACGATACTGAAACTCCAAAAATAGCATGTGGGGTAACATCCACCAACAAAACTCTCGTGAAATAAATTTCTCAATAAACCATAAACCAACACACGCAATGAATCTAGCCGACGCATTTCAATGTTCGCTCATGTGCTGCAAGACACCGTAAAATATTACTCCATAAGACTCAACAAAACTCACACAGAATAAAATTTCCAACAACTCGAACATCAAAATAATGAAAGATAACTCTTCGTCCAAAACCTTAACATATGTGGAGGAGATCCAATGTTAAGGTCATAAACCGTAGTAACTTGTCCAAGACTCCAAACAACATCAAAATACGAATATTGTAATATCCGAAAATAGAGTTGGATAACATGAGAGTAAAGAAAGTCTCGACAAAGTTTGCAACCTCATGCAATCGAATAGTTTTATGCATGATTAAGATAATGGTTTAAAACCTTGTGTGTGCTACACATCTTTCCAAGATTTCGTAATATAATCCACATGGTGCTTTTGGAAACAGGAGAAATAAGTGATGCAATTCATTTTAGAAATAAGTTTTGTGTATAAATTTGATCGACACTCAACGTCTCAAAACTATGGCTTCCCAATTTTCGGCCGCACTATCGTCTCTTCGATGCTCAAACATCTTAAGATAATAGTCAAGGATTCCATAGGTTCACCTTACAATTTCCCCTCGAATAATGACGATTCCAAAAGTCTATGGTTCTAATCCAACAAATCATTTCGACCCGAAGCGGTCCACTTAATGCAATTACTATGCTTACTGTCACTCCAAGTGATGAACACTAAAATCATCAACCTCTTCTAACGGCTACCACTTAGAAACTTCTTCACTACCTCAACAGTTGCCACATCTCAGTAGTCCAAGTACACACATGTAACTCGTAGGTTCACCATAACACTGGTCAGGTGCAATTATGAACGTATTGTACATGATCATACTTGCTACCTTCGACGTGACTCCCGTTCCTAGGGACTCCATCAACCTTAAAACATCCAATCTTAAAGTGCCTATTGGTGAAATTCTCTCACTCTTGATCACTTAAAGAACAATAGTTTGAGTCTAGGCATCCAAAATCAACACATAAATCTCTCAAACTTAAGTTCTGATACCAACTTGTAACACCCTCAAATTTGGTAAGAGCAACTAATAAAAATTTCGATATAACATCCAATAAAGACAACACATATTCCTACAATATCCAAACTCAATACGCCTCAAAACATGATTCGATAAATAACCTCAACAATTACAAACTATATATAAGGACTACATTGAAGTCGGGTGTTACTCAACCCCAAATACAGTTGTTCTCTTCAACCTAATGGGGAAGACTTCATCAAGATTTTCACTCCTCAGGTGCACAACTAGTACTTCTCTCTTCACTGTGTTACTAGAACTATTCTCAACCGGAACCTGTTGCACATGCCGACAAATAAAAAGGTTAGGCTAACGCCTAGTGAGTTCAAGAGTTTTACCATATGGATAATTACATTTTTAAAAGGGGAGAATACAACTTAAATCATAGTTTTTCAAAATGATTCACTTTAAGTACGGAAACGACTCGTTTTCCAATAATATGCATTTTCAAAGATGAACACCTTAATACAAAATACACTTTATAAAAGTATGCATCCCAAAACTCACTTAAACAAGAATAGAATCGACTTCCAATTTATGAAAACATGAATGATATTTCATATTCTGAAAACAACCAAAACACAAGTGGGACCCAATACTCCACACACAAAATTATGGACAATAATCCACCCATAAAAGACATCACTGAAAACATAAATATAAAAGACCCAACCCGAAGACAACACCTTTCGGTGACGGGGGAGACCCGATTCCATATAATGTGAAGGACACAAAGTAAGCCACACATTATGTTATATTGGTATTAAGTATCGAGCTCAGCATCTTTCAGCATACACCCATAGATACTTTCATGGAGGACTTACACTATACCGGAGATGCCTAATCGTGCCGCAATGGGGAAAACTAGCGTTCCACCATCGGACAAAATAATTAAAGTATCGAGCTCAACATCTTTCAGTATACACCCATAGATACTTGCATGAGTCGCGATGTGGAAAACTAGCCATTCCATCATCGGACAAAGTGATAAAAGTGCTCATGGATCCATAGCAGACAGGGCTGAAACACAACATGACTCCAATTGAATGACACACGCACTCAAAATATGAAATCATCGACAATCATACACAATGACCAAAGCTCTACGCTGAGCTATCAAAACTGGACAAGTGTCCCCAAAAACCCCATCATAATCAAATACCGAGCCACAGGCTCAAACAACCAAAGGTCTCATTGTCAAAAGCAATAGAATGCAATAAAACGCACTTGACCAACGTTTATGCAAACACGTATTCTAAAGTACACATCTAAACTCCAACACAACTCAAAAATAAGGCAGATCATTTTCCAAAGAAGGTTGTACCATTGACCCTTTCAAAACGTCTCAAAACGAGCTATTCATATTTTCCAACAAACACAAAAATGCACTTTTACCAAGAAATCTCCATTTAGGGCAAAACACTATTAAAAACAAATGTCCATTTATTACTCATTTATCAAAATGCCCAAAAGTCCCAAATGTAGAGGTTTTACAAGGTTTATAAAGGCAAACACCTTAAATAATTAAACCCACCAAATAACTCAACAAGTGATAATTTCATGTAAACACATAAACACTTTAAAAATAGACATTTTGGCATGTACAACGTTTTCACAAATCAACTTGAACTCACCTTGCTAGATTTAGGATAAATCTAGATTTTACCCAACTTGAGCTCCTTTGAAGAACACTTGGATCCTCAAGCCAAAAACTTCCAAAAACCTAGATCCATACATTTCCAACCATAAATATTTACATCCAACCATAAAGAACTGTTTCCCAAACATTTTACATGAAGATCTCATCTTAACCCAAAAACCCTAATTTCCACAGATGAAGGAAATAGAAGATTACCTTTACCAAAGCTTGAACCCATCAACAATACTCTTCTAGATCTCCAAAATAAACCACAAACTTCTAATCTTCAAGATGATGAAAAGGGTTGGATGAAACCCTAGAAAGTTTGGTGAAGAAGATGAAGATGAAAGGCTTATAGTTCTAGCTTCTAAAACTTGCTAGATGAAGAAGAATTATTGATTTTTGAAGGAAGGCTCCCAAAAATAAGTTAGGTTTTGATTTTGGGGTTTGGGGGTCGGTTTGGGAGAGAAAGGGGGAGAAATTTGAGTTTTGGGTGAGAAAATGGGGTTCTAGGCCGATTTGTCCCCTTTATGTGCATGAAGTGGCTCCGTGCTGATGGTGGCGCTAATCCATCCGCGCGGATCACTGTCGCTCGATTTTTCTCGTTTTTCTTGTCCGATCACCGATTTGGTCATAACTTCTTCGTTTTAACTCTGATTTTGCTCCGAAAAGAACCGTTGGACTCGTAATTGAACCCTTCATCCAACAAGGCTATAAAATATAAGATTCAAGTCCAAAATCCTATTTCTTATTTTCCCCTTAAAATGCCCATTTGTATTAATTTGAAGTTATATCTTCCTAAAAATCGGGGTGTTACATCGATCTACAATAGCGCTGTAAATCTTTGAGTTTTGGCATCGAGTTGCAATGGTTTAGAGAATCATTTGCCCAATTCCCTATTCATCTCCATTTCATTGAACTTTGAAAATCAAAATCATAAATCACCCCACCAAGATGTTTCACAATCAACAAAGTGTTATACATACATGAATCCATGGATGTTGTAAGTAAATGAAAGAACTTTCTTTTTCTTATTACATCAATGGGTTTATATAGTGATACAAAAGGGAGTGCATACACCTAACTAAGATACTAGTTACCTAAACTATAAAGAAAATTAATCAAAAGAATATACACTTTCAAATATGAAGATAAACTGTCTGTTAGGATCATGGTGTTAATTCTCAATATCCTTGACACGCCCCCTGCAAGACGGACGGTCGACAGAGAAGCATGATCTTGGACAGTAAATTATGAAACAGTGACTTAGAAGTGGTTTAGTAAGGACGTCCGCCAACTATTAATCACCTGATACATGTGTAACACGCAATGAGCCATTCTGAACTTGCTCACAGATAAAGTGAAAATCTAGTGTCAAATGATTCATCGGATAGTGGAAAACTAGATTGGTAGATAGGGTAATGGCTCCTAAATTGTTACAGTATAACATTGGAGTCATTGTGGATGAGTAACGAAGCTCAAATAATAAAGACTTTAACCATATAATTTCAGCAGTAGTGCATGCAACAACTCTAAATTCGACCTTGGTGGATGAACGAGCTAAAGCTTGTTAATTTTTGGAGCTCCAAGATATTGGATTTTTGCCAAGGTACACAATGTGACTGGAGGTGGAGATAAATTGATCTTTGTCACCTCCTTAATCCACGTAAGTGAATGCATAAAGTTGTAAAGGGGAGTCATGAGAAAGCATAAGACTATTATGAGCGGTACCATTAAGATAGTGAAGCAACCTCTTTAGAGCATTCTACTGACCGTCGGTAGGACAATACATGAATTGAGATAACTTGTTGACCGAGAAGGAAACATCAGGTCAGGTGAGAGACAAATATTGAAGGGCGCCAACAAGTGCTTGATATTTGGTGGGGGAGTTAAGTGGTCGGCCGTTAGTAAGTGTAAGTGGGAGAAGGGTTCATAGAGGTACTGACAGGGTTGGAACCCAACATATTGGAACGGGTGAGTATATCTGAGATATATTTGGTTTGGTTTAGAAATAAGCTAATGGGTGTGGGTATTACTTCTACCCCAAAAAAGTAAGAGAGGGAACCAAGGCCTTTGAGAGAAAAACGAGCAGATGTGGAGATGAATTTTTTTAAGATGTGAGGGGGATGGACCGGTGATGATGATATCATCCACATAAACTATTAGATAAAATAATCTAATGCCACTTTTGTATATGACGAGAGAAGAATCTAATATAGTGGGTCGAAAACCATAGATGATGAGAAAGGATTTTAGCCTATTGTACCAAGCTCGAGGAGCTTGTTTGAGACTGTAGGTTGCAAACATGATTGGGACAACATTTGTAAGTTTGTAAACATGATTAGGATATCTTTGGTCAAGAAACCTTGAAGGTTGGGCCATATAAACATCTTTCATAAGGTTACCTTGCAAAAAGGCATTATTTATATCAAGTTGGTGTAAAGACCAGCCTTGAAAGACAACAAGAGAGATGATAAGACGAAGGGTAGTGGGTTTGATAATTGAGCTAAAGGTGTTTGAATAATCAAGATCAGGAAGTTGATGAAATCCCTTTGCAACGAGTTGAGCCTTTAGACGCTCAACAGATCCGTCGGGGTTATACTTGATTCGATAAACCTGTTTACAACTGAAAACATTTTGAGAAGAATGAATAGGAACTAGATGCCAAGTAAAGTTACGAATGAGGGTGTTGAACTCATCACTCATAGCTTGATGCCATTGAGGGTGTTTTAGAGCTTGAGTGATGTTACGGGGATCACTTGGTTAGGAAGATAAAGAAATAGTTGCAGTGGGATTGGGATTGGGTATGTGAATGTTATTTTGAAGGCGGGTGGTAATGGTCCATTGATTTTATGTGAATGTTAGTTGGGTACGTTGAACTTGTCCCTTTAGAAGGATATCATACGGTTCGAGAAACGATGGAAGTTTAGTTCTCGTTTCCTTGGACCATTCATTGTTTTAATTCGGGGTTGGACTCCAAGCCTACAAACTGGAGTCGCCACCTTAGATGAATGCATAACACTTTCCATGTGTGCTATTTGCGGAAGTGCTTAGCAGAGGAAGAAAGTGTGATCCCTCTCTCAGAAACTATAGTGGACGAGAATAATCGTTACTTTGAGGAGCCAAAAGCAGTTCTAGAAATTAAGAAAGTTGTGCCACAAAGAGATCGTCATGGTCAAAGATCAGTGAAAGCATCATCTGGGATCCAATGTGACGTGGGAAGCCAAGGAGGATGTGCAGAGGCATTACCTTTACTTTTTCATTTAGATGAAGATTTCGAGGATAAAATCTATGTCAACTTTGGGAAATATGGGGATTTTTGCCCATTTCATTAACTATATGATTTGTATTTCCTGGAAACGATATATGGATAATCTTGTCCACATTTATGAAGTATTTAGAGTACAAATATCAACCTTGGTTTATTTTGGATTTGTACAATTAGAGGTTTATGGACCTAATGCATTTGATGATTTTGAAGTAACCTCTAGCAAATGACGAGTTTAGAATATAAAGTTTTTGGAACCTAAAATCTTGGATTTTGACATAGTTCAGTTTATTGGCAAAACGGAGATTTCCCCCTCTTGAGCACTTATTGTGCATAAAAAGTGTATGTGTTGATGTGAATTGACACATCTAGAAGCTATTGAATATTATATTGTAATGCGATGGATCCATATGCATAATGATCGGTTTAATTGATATAAATGGGATGTTATTTCTTTCTTGTAACCTGAAATAGGCATTGGATCTTCATAGGCAATACTCTTGGAGTTGCGCATTGACCACTGACCAACATAATATAATTTTCTAGTGACGAGCTTAACTAGGATTCTTGGAGACCTTTAGCTATAGACATGGAGTGGTTGAACTTGAGGACTCATTAAACTATAGACCTAGAGTGGTTGAACCTAATAAACTTTTATCCTTAAGTGATGCTCATTAACATAGATATGTGACCTTCTTTTGTGATCTGTCACTATCAATGGTAAATCTGGCCTTTCCTATCATTGAAATATGGTCTCGAAACTATTATATTTGAAGTGGTTGAACTAGATAAAGCCACATTTATGGTTTAAATATATTATAACTGTTTGAGCTCACTAGGCGTAATGCTAACACATTTTCTTAAATGACATGTATATCACGATCTCTAGATGACGGGGCACTAATGCTTGAGTGGAGTGATGGGGCCGATAGAGGCATTTTTGGAGATATCGACTTTTGGTGGTATTTGGTGATACGCTTGATAGAATTCTTTTGGTGATTGAGCGACATCCAATTCTAATCTTAACCTGGATTTGGTTTAGATTAGTAGGTGTTAGCTATCATCCGTTCCTTGTCATGTAAAAGCTTTTAAAACCCCATCTTTGCGTAAATACACACACATACACACACACACACATATATATATATATACATATATATATATATATATATATATATATTTGTCTTTACCTAACTTTATTTTGTAGTTTAAATTCTCTCCTATTTTAGGGATGTTACACAAACATGCCCTCCTTTTTGTACATTTCCACCCACCAAACACAAATAGAAAATAATAGCATCCTTCAATTTTGTTTTTTGGGATCTTGGTGAAATTTGAGGAACAGTCCACGCTCAAATTTTGTATTGTTTAGTTGGATGGAAACATATTCATGATTGTAATTATCACACTATTAACAAACATAAACAAAAGACACATACACTAACGAACAAAGTAGTTTGGGTTTTGTTGGTTATTAGCATATCTGGGTTTTCATCAAGTTTTTACCCTTTTTTGCATATTTGGGTTTTCTTCCGGTTTAAGCGTGTAACATTCATATATTTTTTTCTTAACTTTGTGAAGTAAGAAATTCAAGACTTTTTATTTAAAATATGTGATGGTTTCAATCCGATCCCCTCACTTTATTAATTTTCAGTGGCCACCATTAATTCAAGAACTACTACGGTTTTCAAAGCAATTACTCCCCTTCAAGATTTAAGTACTCAAGTGGATTAGTCAACCTTCAAGTCTACATCTATATTTTTGGGATTTTGCTTGGTTTTTCTAGGTTTTCACTAATAAACATAGGAAGTGAGTGCACCTATTTCTTATTCACCTTTATATTGATTAATCATTATATATTAGACATTGTGGAGCGTTAATTTGAATTATTTGGTTTAACCTAGCTCTATTTAATCTATGGGTATTACTTGACCTAAAAATGATTTTTTTTAACCTTAAATGTTGATGATGGATATATATATATACACACACAGACACACATATATACACCTAAGTGGTATGTGAGCATTTTATGCTATATGTATCTATAAATTAACATTTTGGATTTATTTTGAGTTTTAGCACTTTATATGGTGGCTTTATATATTCGTTATACATGAATGGTATTACGAAGAATTAAGTGAGTATGTATATACATTGGGATTTCTTGTTTAGGACACATGTTATGTTATATGCATATGTGGTGTTAATGGACCCCCAATCCTTATGCATGAGGATTAGGCGAATTGTGGATGTAATCATAATTATGTTGGCTCTTTGAGTTACTAGTAAGTAGACATTAAAGGTCCATTGAGACTCTTGAGGTGGAACTTGTCTAAAGGAATGGGTAGGCACTAAGGTTAAAGAGTCCTTGAGGTGAAACTCTTTGGAGTAGGCACTAAAGGTTTGAGGTGACGCCCAGAATGCGCCATGCACTAAAACCATGAGTCTGAGGTGTAGTCCCAATAACATCATTATGTGGAAATACTTTTGTGTTCCCGCCACCTTTTTGGAAATAGGTCTTCCTCATCATCAAAAATGTTTCTTGTGTATAATGTACAGGTTGAGACAACTTGTGGTGGTGCATGGTATTGTACCACTATTGCAGATTGGGTAACACCTTGAATCACTTCTTTTATCTGTATTGTGAATATTTTATGTGCTCTTACTAGGCGTCAATCCTAACATTTGTTTTTGGTTATGTGATTTTCAAGTCCTACTAGTGGCAGGTCTAAGACCGCCTAAGTGACTTGGTTGGTGCTACTAGGAGCATCAAGGGTAGATTTTGGGGAGCACTTGACGGGAGTTGAATTTTTGGAAGCATAGTAACACCCGACTATAATCTAGTTTACTTGAGATTCGATTATTAGGTTGTTATTTCTGATTTAATTATTGATTATTTATCCTTGGTTAGCGAACTTTCCCTTCAAGGGTTTAAGCCACTTTATATTCATGGAAATTATTGTATGTATGGCAGGTGTTATCTGGCTTTAAATTTTAGGGTGTTATAAGTTTGTATCAAAGCCCTAGTTTAAGAGAACTTGGTATGATTTTAGGATATCTAGACTTAAAATGACCAAATTAAGTGATGATTGGAGAGAGGTTGGGTAGAAAATTAGGAAGGGTTGTATAGGACTTGACATAAACACATTATTTGAGAATTGTAGTGATGGTATCAAGAATTATCATTTCTAATTCGTTCACAATTTCATTCTGACCAATGTTATTATGAATTCATTGTTACGTGTGCATACTTGACTTAGTATTTTTATGATGATTGATGTGTGTTACAGTACGTTACAAATGTTACTCTTATAAAGATTTAACTCTTATGTTCATTATCATGTATGTAGTATTTCCCAATGTTGAACACTAGGAGCTGTCAAACGGTTTGAGAGGAAGGTGTAGAGACTCGTGTGATAGCCCCGGACTAAGGATGAGGACCCAATAATGCTATACCCCCTCCGTTATGCCATTGTTGGGCAGTAAGATCGAACATGTACCAAGATTCGAGTTGGTCTCCTCTAATCCAGTTATCCAAGAGGTCAACCCCCATATTGAACTCATGGAAAACATGACCCAAATGATGGAGACGGCACTAGACCGGCAACACGAAATGTTTGCGAAAATGATGGAGGAAAAGGATGCAAGCAACCTAAGGCATGAGGCAGATGATGAGAATGCAATACGTGGTTCCCGTGGAGTGGGTCATGTTCAAGGCATCGAGGAGAACCGAGTTGTGGGAGTCCAGAGAGGAGAAAAGGGATGTTCCTACAAAACTTTCTTAGCAAGCAAACCCTCATAATTCTCGGGTTGTACCGAGCCTATAGCTTGCATGAATTGGATCCAAGAAGTCGAACAAGCATTTGAATCTAGTGAGTGTAGGGAGTCACAGAAATTCAAATTCGCATCACAGATGTTGAGGGCAAAGGCCCTCTTGGTGGAATGTCACATGGTTGGCTTTGGGACCGAGAGTGTTGGCACTTTTGCCATGGGAAACTTTCAAAAAGAAGGTAATGGACAAGTACTGTAATAAGAAGGCTTTGGACCGCATTGAAGATTATTTTAGAGCACTGAGAAAAGGCAATGGGTCGATAGCAAATTACTCGAGTTCCTTCATGGAAAGGGTTGACTTGGTGGGGTATTTGGCCTCAGACGAGAAGACAAATATTAAGGCCTACTTGAAAGGCCTACCCGCTGAAATGAGATCTTTAGTGCGAAATGCTAAAGTGACTACTCTTCAAGAAACCATTGATCTACGAGTCAAAATTGATGGAAGATGATCTCGCCCAAGCGAATGAAGAACGAGCGGTGATTAGAGAAAAGAGAAAATGGGAGGGCTCGCAAGGGTCCTTTAAGAAATTGAAATCATTTACCAGTGGAAAGGGGCATGATCCCTGGAGGGATGTTGCCCCAAATACAAAAGCAAGAATTTTGGCTCTTGAAACCCCAATCCAATGATGTGTTTCAAATGTGGAAATATTGGTCAGTCAAGTCGTGTGGGCTCGATTAAGGGGATAGTGCGTTACGAATGCAAAGAAATTAATGGGTCATGCGAGAAATGATTACCCAAGTTGAAGGACGGTTCGGGGAGAGTTAGCACGGGAAGCCAAGCAAGAAAGGAGAATGCTACGAGGGTTTAAGGTGACGCCAAGAGTGGGGTGTGCACTAAAACCATGAGACTTGAGGTGTAGTCCCAATAACATCATTATGTGGAAATACTTTTGTGTTCCCCCCACCTGGAAACGAGTCTCCCTCGTCATCGACAAATGTTTTTTGTGTGTCCAGACTTGTGGTGGTGCATGGTATTGTACCACTATTGCGGATTGGGTAACACCTTGAATCACTTCTTTTATATATATTGTGAATCTTTTATGTGATCTCACTAGGAGTCAATCATAACACTTGTTCTTGGTTATGTGATTTTCAGGCCCTACTAGTGGTGGATCTAAGACGGCTTAAGTGACTTGGTTGGTGCTAATAAGAGCATCAATGGTAGAGATTATTTGGGAGCACTTGAGGGGAAGTTGAATTTTTGGAAGCATAGTAACACCCGACTGTTATCTAGTTTTCTTGAGATTAGATTATTAGGTTGTTATTTATATTTTAATTCTTGATTATTTGTGTTTGGTTGGCGAACTTTTACTTCAAGGGTTTAAGCCGCTTTATATTTATGGAAATTATTATATGTATAAGGTGTTATCTTGTTTTAAATTTTAGGGTGTTATAAAGTGGCTCGTCGGAGATGAAAACTTATGAGATTTATTGGTCAAAAGTATACACTAAATAAAAAATATATGGAGATGAAAATTTAGCCTCTATTCCATTTTCCATTTGAAGAAATAATTATGCTGCTTTGCTTGGGAAATTTGGAGTTCCATTCTTGGATTGAGAAATGAAAAGAGGGTATTAGGAACCTACTTGAAAAGAAGAAGAAAGTCGTGGTGGTGGGACTCGTGGTGGCTGTGACAACATAGGAGATACAACGTGGATTTTAAATTTGGAGAAGAATTTTTAAATCTGGAATCCGAATGGATTTGATGGGTTTTCATATATAGAGTAGGTGAAGGAGGCCAGAGAACACGGAGATGAGATGATGAAGATGAAGATGGTGGTGGTTGGATATGGCGGTGATGCATATTTAGACAGAGTTAGGTCTAGGGACCCAATCCGTAACAAAACTGAAACCACAATGATAATACTTGTAATTATTTTATTTAGGGGATTCAATCCATAATTTCCATATTAACACACGAACAAAATTTTGTAATTTATTATATATTACATTATAAAGTGAATTACATTTTTCGTCCTTTTCGTTTGGTGTTTCAAATGGATCTTGTCTCTATTTTGAAAAAATAATGAATGGCATCCATATCTCTATGGTTGCATTTTTTTAACAAGTTGAGACCCTAATGCAACAATCGGGACCTAGCTAGCTAATTTATTTAAGAACCCCAACTCGCTAAGAAATGCAACCACAAAAGCATGTTTTGTTAATTTTTAGTTTTTCAAAATAAGGATGAGATCCGTTAAAAACACCAAATCACAGGGATTAAAAATATAATTCACTCTATATTATAATATGTAATATTATATCATATCATATTATGTTATAGAGTAAATTAGATAAATTGACTTTCTTGTTTACTCAAACTATGGGTATTGTAATTGTAATAAAAGAACTACACAACGCCCCCAACGTTTTAATTTACTTAAACCAATGGTAGATAACACCTAATGTACGTTAAGTCCATCCATTAAGTGAACGACTTTTTTTATCTTTTTACTTTTTTCTATTAAATGAATTTGTCTTCTTCTTCCTAAAGACACCACCACAACTAGGCATGGAAATGGGGCGGGGATGGGGCGGGGACCTCAATCCCCATCCCCGTCCCCAATCCCTCATCTTCATCCCCGTCCCCATCCCCATCCCCGCCGGGGAATATGATCACATCCCCATTCTCATCCCCAACGGGGAACGGGGATCCCCATCGGGGAAACGGGGATTTTCTTTTCCGTTTATGTAAGCTATTTAGATCAAATATATGAGACACCGCACATGTTTAAACATCACATATTTCCAATAAACCTAAAATCGAAAGAAATTTAATTTAGTATAAAAAAATCACAACATCATATAATAATTAATAACTTAAAACCAAAAGAAATTCAACCGAATTCGGAAAAAAAAACTTAACTTCACACGTTCCAAAAGATATCGAGTAATATTCAAAACCATATCGAGTATTGTATTTTGATTGACATCCAAAATACATACTAACATCCAAAAAATAACAATTTTGTATTATAAACCTAATTAGGAAATAGGAAATTATGAATTACCGATTTAGTTTAAATAAATAATATATATTAAATATTAATTAAAATATATAACGGGGACGGGGCGGGGCGGGGAGTGCGATACCCGTCCCCGTCCCCATCCCCGCTTTGAGACAAACGGGGATCCCCGTCCCCATCCCCATCCCCGGTTTAGCGGGGAATCCCCATCCCCGATCGGGGCGGGTGGACCGGGTTCCCCGACGGGTCGGGCCCCATTTCCATGCCTAACCACAACACACACACAAATAACCCACCATCGCCCTCCATTTCTCCGGCCATTGCCCCCAAAGTACAAAATTAAGATCGTCAAGAATATTTTACTTTATTCCAAAACTTTGTATCAAACCCTAAATGCATCTTCGTCCAAAAAACCCTACACCATATTAAAAATAGTAAATCAAAACCCTAAATCAAACATCAATCCATAAAATAAAAACCCAAACACTCAATAACTCTGTAGAGAGGTGGAGATGTTCATCTTCAACCACTTGAATGATCTTAGAAGAATGATCTAGATGAACAGAAAAAGAACAACGATGGAGATGAAAATACAGATGCAAAAAAACGACAATGTAGATACAAACACAACAAGAATATAAGCTAGGTATGGATTGGAACATGAACCCTTGAACCAAAAACAACTCTTATCATCTTAAGTGCCTTGAAACTTTTTGATGTGAAGAACGAGTTTGGTGGTAGAAGTGACAGAGAGCTTTGGTTTCTTACCAAACGATACCCTTCTTGCTATCATTTCCCCAAAAATTGACAAACTGGGAGGATATGTAAAAGATATTCTTTGTTTTCCAATATGCAACCATGGTTGATGATGACAATAATGGGAAAGAGAAGCAGATAGTGCTTACAGCGGCAACGGCCAAGGGAAGTGGTGAGTCACCAAGTGTGAGGCATGCACCAAAACCATGAGAGGTAATTAGATGTTAGTATTGTCGGTTCCGGACTGCCATCCAAGAACTGGCCGATCCAAATTAGATGTTTTAAATTTTCAATTCGATTCGATCCAGTTACAATTAGATATCCAATTACGATCGATCGATTCTAGTTGGATCGGTTGACTTTATTATACACCCCTATATATGTCTGTGTGCGTATAATATATGTATATATATACACACATATACTATAATATAGAGTAATTACATAAACCGTCCTTGTGGTTTACTCAAACTATGAGATTTGCCATTACAATAGCACCTCTAATGTTTTAAATTGCTTACATGGATGATAACTAACCCTAATGAATGTTAAGTCAAATCGTTAACTAAGGGGTATTTCAGTCATTTTACTTTTACTTTTTATTAAAAAACCTAAAATAAAATATTTAAAAATAAAGCCATAATTATTTTTTCTCCTTTCCTCTTTTATTTCTTTATTTCCTCTCTTTAGCGTTTCCCGAACCATCTTTCTGACTAGTCCTAAGGATCTCATTTGGTCACCGATTGGGTTATGTACAAAGTCAACCGATCGAATTGAAGCCGACCGATCCAATTAGAAATGACCGATCATAATTGGATATCCAATTGTAAATGGATCGGATCTAATTGAAAATTTCAACATCCAATTTGGATCGACCGGTTCTTGGATGGCAGTCCAGAACTCACCAAAACCGACCGAACCGAACCTACCAACATCCAATTAATCGACTTATCCATCTAACCATTATCCAACTATCATTCAATTAATTTGTTTTCAATTTGCTTAAATCGAAATACGTTTTGTGTTAGGTTTTTGATTTTCTTGATTTGCTTGTGTTGGTTTTAACACATATTAAAAGTGGTTAAGCAATTTGTTTTATTGTTGGAAAATTTGATTAAATTAGCACATTGAATGGATTTGATCCGAACATCCATTCGATGTCGGCTAGATCTAATCCAATTAATATTGGTTGTATCCGGTCCGATCCAATGGATATTCAATAAGAATATCGAGTTGATGGAACCAGACCGACCTAATCATCCATTAGATTAGATTGGATTAGTTGTCCAATATTAATCGGATTGGATTGGTTGGCAAAATCCAACAGATGATTGATCGGTTTGGTTCCAATGGATGTCAAATGATTAACACACGGTCATTTCCCTCTGATGAAACCCACTTCTCTGACCTCCCATCTTTTGTAGTGTGGTTGAAGCCTGAAACAAGACTCCATATTTCTCTTCCATGTTTGTCATGATCTTGTATCTGGGAGAAGAGGCTTCCTACGAAAATGTGAAAAAAGGAAGAAGGTCAATAGAAGGTTGCTGGTAAAAGAAAGATCGACAGGGATGTGTACTAATATATATATATATATATATATATTTATAAAAGGCATGGGGGTTCATCGGGGAAATGTTGGAGGGGTTCAACTAAGAGGAGTAGGGGGATCAGTAGAGAAGATGTGGGAGTCACCGGGATCTTTATGTAGCATACATCATATTTTTTTTATTATATATAATATAATTAATAATTTATATGATTTTTTTTTAATTTTTTAAAAGTAAAGTCAATGAGAATGGACAAAGTTCTAAATGCCCCTTACCAACAGATGGAAGTTAACGGTCGGTAGGAAGAGGAACTAAAACCGAGAAAAAATGAATAACAAAGTGGCAATTTTATAATAATAATAATAATAAAATCTATGGGTATCAAAACCAAAAAAAACTACAAACCACATAGACCAAATTCGTGATTCACTCTAAAGCTTAAATGATGGATCTATTTTCATCATTTTATTTCATCATGAATCCCTATTATTTTACGTGCCGAAAAGTAGGACGGAACCTACAAACTGTTAATGATTGTGCTTGCCTAATAATTACTAAATAGAGTAAGGTATTATTTTCTCCATCCTAAAATAAGTGTTTACATATCTATTTTTAATTGTCCCAAAATAAGTGTTTACACATTTATTTTCTCATTGTCCCAAAATAAATGTCCATTCTAGGTTTTTGTCCTTAATTTGAGATGGAAAAAGTCATTACTCTCTCTCTCTCTTATTAAGAGTAAAATTGTTATTTAGTTAATTAAAAAAATGTAATTACTATGTATTTCTAAAACAATGTCTTTTTCATCATGGATAATTATTTAGGGACGAATTTAGTATTAGGAAATGGTGTTCAATAAATTAAATGAATCCAATATATCTTACTGATAGGTAAATTACTTCTAAAGGTTTTATTACTTAAACTACAACTATATCAAAACCATAGCTAATAATCCTTATGAAGAACACAAACAAAAAATAGGAAAAATTGAACACTAATTAAAGTTTGGGAAGTTGAATTGAAGCTACCATTGATACCATATCTTCAAGCAATAGCAGCCATGTCCTTTAGCCATGGGTCCAACGGCTTCCCGATCGAGTACACGATGAACCCGATCTGCCTTAGCTTCGTCACGTCTACTACGTTCCTACCATCAAACACGTACGCCGGTTTTGGCATGTTGTCGTATATCTTCTGGTAATCAAGACTTTTGAACTCATCCCACTCGGTAAGGATACAAATGGCATGGGAATCCTTGGTAGCTTCATATGCACTATGAACCACTGTCACGTTTTTTGTGATCGAATCTTCGGCTACCGGGACGGTCGAACCCGGCTGGTCCCACTCAAATTTAGGTGTCGAAAGATCCTTCATCATTTGTGCTTCGGGGACCTTAGGATCGTAGATGATTAACTGAGCTTTATCGGATAACAACCCTCTACACACATCAATAGCAGGGGTTTCTCTTGTATCACCAGTGTCTTTCTTGAAAGAGAATCCTAAAATGGCAATCTTTTTTCCAGATATCGTGTTAAACATGGAGGTAACAAGTCGATTCACAAATCGGACTTTTTGGTAGTCATTGATCTTTATAACCTGTTTCCAATAATTTGCTACCTCAGGAAGGCCATTGCACTCACAAATGTACACCAAATTCAAGATGTCTTTCTGAAAGCAAGACCCACCGAAACCCACGCTAGCGTTAAGGAACTTTGGGCCAATTCTCGAGTCTTTGCCAACAGCATACGAGACTTGGGAAACATTCGCACCTGTGGCCTCACATAGTGCTGACATTGAGTTAACTGAAGAGATCCTTTGTGCCAAGAAAGCATTAGCTGCAAGTTTGGAGAGCTCAGCAGACCAAAGATTAGTACACAGGATTCGTTCTTCTGGGACCCAATGAGCGTAAACATCTTTCAGCGTTTGAATGGCCTTCAAGCCTCCTGGAGTTTCTTCTCTACCTCCAATAAGGACACGATCAGGATTAAAAAGGTCGGTGATTGCAGTACCTTCAGCAAGAAACTCCGGGTTTGAAAGGATTTGAAATTCAATGCCCTTATTGTTGTGGGTCAGAATCTTTTCTATAGCTTCTGCTGTTTTAACTGGAACAGTTGACTTTTCGACTACGATTTTTGAAGACTTGGAGACATCAGCGATCATACGTGCAGCGCTCTCCCAGTATGTAAGGTCAGCAGCTTTTCCAGCTCCAAGTCCTGAAGTTTTAGTTGGAGTGTTTACAGAAACAAAAACTATATCGGCCTCTGCAACGTTCTTTTCCACTTCATTACTGAAGAAAAGATTTTTTCCCCTGCATTTCTTCACCACTTCGTCCAAACCAGGCTCATAAATAGGGAGTGTCTCACTGTTCCATGCTGTGATTCTAGGCACAGAGATATCAACTACAGCTACGTTTATTGATGGGCACTTCAATGCAATGACGGCCATAGTGGGGCCACCAACGTAGCCAGCTCCAATACAACATATTTTCACCATTGTTGTTAGTTGCTCCTTAGCCCCTAAAACCAAGACCAAAATACATTGAATGATAAAGGAATTTTTAATAATGTAAGAGTAAGATATTCGTGAGATGAGAAAAGGCTAAAACTTCATATAATCGTCTTTATGAATAAAAAATCTTGATCCAACAAAACATAGCAGGAGCACAGCTCATCTGTTAAACAAAGACCATTGGAAATTTGGAAATGATAAATCCACCAGATAGATGCTCCAAGTTCTTGAACATACTCCAACAACCATCTGCTTCATAAAGAGTTAATTATTTTAGAAAATCCACAAATCTTGGCTGTCTTTTTTATTCCTCAAAAGAGTGTATGATCACGATCTATGTAAGCCCGGATTTCTAGTTAGAAATGTCAATGCAAAGCTTATGGTTACATTCCACACTGAAATTCAGAAATCAACATCAAAACTGGTTAAAGATCAAAATACAAACCATGTAGAAAGAAAACCATTACCATTACTATTTCTATTATTATCTGTATATGTGTCTGTATTAAGAAATCTAAACAAAATATACCAAAGCAAGACTAAGATTTATAAGTAATTGTTGATCCCTCTGGTAGTTCATAGAAAATGTTGATTATAAGTCTAAAGTATTGTTTAACAATGAGCAAATAAGGAAATTAATGGCATGAAATAGAAGGCAACAATATCGATAAACATTACTTTTACTTCAAAAATTGCCAAAAATATAACTGGAAGTTATGAATTTACTGAGACGTCCAGATAGAAATGCAATTTTCATACACAGATGGAGTAGTCGTCAAGGTCATCAAAAAATCTATGAATCAAACAGATGAGGGCATGAGGCAATGAATTTATCACAAGTATCATGAAACGAACATTACTATATAACCAAATTCACAAATTTCATAACAAAAAACCTAAAACCGAAGTGAAATATTCACAATACGTGCAGTGAGCCAACATCACCATTAGTTAGATCACTTAATTTCGGTATCATAACCAAAACGATCACCTCCTATAATCCAGATCTAGCCTCCTTCATAATTATTTCAAAGATGCCTCCATAACATATAGATTAAGAACAGAACGAACACGCAAATACGAAGAAAATCAACGAATTCTTAATTTACCAGGAGAAGAAGAATGTGATTGCTGAAAACATCAAGTCGGCTGCGTAATTAATGAAGAAATTCAATAAACATAAAACCAAAAGTAATAGTTAAAATGGAGTAAGAATTTACCTTGTTTGTTTGTGGCAACTGTAGAGGAGAGACAGAGGAAGTAGCAGTTCGAGAGAATCGATCCAAATGGAATGGAGAAGCGGATACAAGGTGGTAGAGAGGTTATTATGGCGAAATATGAGGAAATTTATCAGTCCCTGAGGAGTGACAAAGCTAGAGCCTGAGAAACAGTAGGCAAAACGGTTATGGATTTCTTTTCTGTTGCATCTCTTTTTTTTCTTTTTGGAAAAAACAATATCTGTTTCTCGGATTTGAAATTGTGATTTTCATACCTATGATTTAGAATTCATTATTGTTTTCGTCCTTATGATTTAACATTTATTGTTGTTTTTCGTCCATGTGGTTTACACTTCATTGTTATTTAGTCCCTCATATTTAAAAGTAGTAATGAAACCATAGGAAAAAAACCGCTTAAACCACTAGGACAAAATCTGTAATTTTTAACAAACCACAAGGACGGAAAAAACGTAATTTACTCAACAATATATAAAGTATTAGACATATCACATCCGGTCTAGTTCCATCATGCCCAATCCACATGTCAAACGCACCCTAATTAGACGTTTCCAATGGAGACACCGAATATCAAATCTGACATTAAATCACTCCGATGGAGAAACTAATTCTTGTATTAAATTCGGTGTAATGAATAGTAACACAACAAATCTGATGGAACATTCATTTACACCAATTTTTTACATCAATGAAAAAAGATTAATATATATATATAGAGAGAGAGGGGGGGGGGGAAGGATCATGCAATAAGTTAAACATTTTTCGAGAAGGCGATAAATCTCAATATCATATATGATTACATGCCATTAGAGTGTGTTTAATCATATATGATTAAGCATCTATATATTGTCAATGTAACGTGTGTTTAATCATATATGATTACGCTTGTATATCATATATGATATCACACTTCTCACCTTCTCGTTTGAACGTGTTCCTATATATATATATATACACCTAGAATATTACATTTTGGTGTAAAATTGGTGTTACACATCGAAGTAGATTTATTGTTTACATCAACTTTTATAGATTTGATGTTACCCATTGAAGATGCCTATAAGCTTATAAGCACAAAATCTAAACATAATATTAAACCAATGAACCAATAACATGATTGATTGAGTACGTTGCTCTCCTAAAGAAACGTCCATATCTATCAATTGAATGTTTACTATTTATAAAATTGACAAAATACCGTGATAAAAGAGTTGAGGCAACCGTTTGTAGCAAATCGAAATCAAGAACAAAAAACCTTTCAAGCAAGTTGAAGTCGAATATAAATACATGGTCGTGAAACCTTGATCAACAAAAGCAGCCATTGCTACCACTTCATCCTATAGTCGCGTGATGAACCTTAGTGGACATTGTGAGTTCTCGAAAGGGATGATAATCTAAAGGATGCACGGATCATCATGTGAGATGAGGTAAGGCTTTGTCAAAAAATTGAAAGAGACGTTATTGATGGTCGTTGAAACCTAGGAGCAGAATTGATGAAATCGTTCATCTGTGGTTGTAGCAATGCAAAGATGTAGATATCAAGACGTCGAAGAAAATATCTAAGAGGGAATGCCACATGTCTTACCAAGTGAGCATGTCAAAGATCGAAAATCTTACTTGGTAAGTGAATTAGAAGACTTTTACCTGATTAGCACTAATCGGGTAAAAGACGCTTACCTACAATCCATTTTGATGGCCGAGAATATTTGATTAGATGAAATGAAATAATAAATTAATGAAATGAAATGATTTATTACATCAAAGTTATTTGTCTTTAGGGCAAATTGCATAAAAACATAATAAACTTTGTTTTTATTCATATTTGAGGAAATCATAAATCATAATTCAAGAACTTCATTTTGGAAACCCAAAGGACCAAGTTCTTGTTCCTTAAGTGCGTTTCTCGCTCTCTGTGTTAGTATTTGCGTTCGTTTTGTTTTTTTGATTGTTCTTTTGATGTGTATATCTAATTCGTAACGATGAAAGCGAATTGAGGACCCGAAGTTTTGATTTGTGTAATTGTTAGCATTGAATATGATATAAAAGAGTATATAAGATTCAGAAATTGATTGTTTATGTGCAATGTGTGTTGTATTTTAACTTATGGAAGTTGTAATGATGTTTGAAGATTGGGTGGTAAAGTTTCTTATGGTTCGTAGATGAATAGAGAGAAAGAAGATTTAAGAGAGAGAACAGAAAGAGAGAGTAGAAAGATTTCTCTCTCTAACCATTGCTGTTGTTTTTCATTCTTTTGATTGAACACAGTACAGTTGTATTTATAGTACAGAGATAGTAAGAGAGTATTAGCAAACAGAGACTAACAGCTATTTAACAACTCAACAACAAGCTAACAAACTAAGCAACAGATTAACTGTCAGCCAGCTTAATATAACTCTAACATCCCCCCTCAAGCGAAACATTGGGATGAATGTGAAGCTTGGTTCGTAATTGATCAAATCGGGCAGAAGCAAGTCCTTTAGTGAGAACATCTGCTAACTGAGTATTGGTTGGAACATACCGAACACATAGAGTGTGAGACAAAATCATGTCACGAATGAAATGCAAATCAATTTCAACGTGTTTTGTACGTTGGTGAAAGACAGGATTAACCGCAAGGTAAGTGGCTCCAAGATTGTCACACCATATCGTGGGAGCACTCGGAAGAGTTATATGAAGTTCTTTTAATAAAGAACATATCCAACGCAATTCAGCCGCGACATGAGTAAGAGCCCTATACTCGGCCTCGGTACTTGAGCGAGCAACAATATGTTGTTTCTTAGAGCTCCAACTGATGAGATTGGGGCCTAAGAAAACACAATACCCGGTTGTGGATCGGCGATCATCGGGACATCCCGCCCAATCAGCATCGGCAAAAGTATGAATAGCAGTAGTAGATGATCGTTGGAAAACTAAACCATGAGTACTCGTACCTCGTAAATACCGTAGAATGCGCTTTACCGCAATCCAATGTCTATCTGTGGGACGATGAAGAAATTGTGAAACCTTGCTGACCGCATATGCTATCTCGGGACTGGTAAGAACTAAATATTGAAGAGCTCCTACCGTGCTTCGATATAGAGTTGGATCATTCAAAGGAATACCAGAAAATCTAGACAGTTGACGACCAGGAGAGACCGGGGAGGATAGTGATTTGCATGTATGTATCTCGGTACGTTTGAGTAAATCAAGCAAATACCTATGTTGAGATAAATGAAGCCCATTATCAGTGAAAGAGGCTTGAACTCCCAAGAAGTAATTCAACTTTCCCAAGTCTTTTAAGGCAAAACGTGTATGAAGTTTCTGAATAAGATCAGTAATAAACTGAGATAAGCTTCCGGTAATAATGATGTCATCGACATATACCAACACATAGGCAGTAACACCAGACATGTTGTAGACGAATAAGGAAGTATCTGAGGTACACTTTACAAATCCAAATTCTACAAGGGCAGTTGAGAGTTTAGAAAACCACGCACGGGGGGCCTGCTTGAGGCCATATAAAGCCTTTTTGAGAAGACATACACGATGAGGATGAGTGGGATCAACAAACCCTTGAGGTTGAGCCATGTAAACAGTTTCAATCAAGTCACCATGTAAAAATGCATTATTAACATCAACTTGTTTAATATCCCAACCTCGAGAGTAAGCAATAGAAAGAACTAACCGTATGGTAGTAGGCTTGACTACCGGGCTGAAAGTTTCGGTGTAATCTATACCTTCAGTTTGTGAGAAACCTTTGGCGACAAGTCATCCTTTGTAACGATTTACACTTCCGTCGGGGTTTCTTTTTATGCGATAAACCCACTTACATCCAACAATATTAGCACACGAAGGAGCAGGGACTAACTTCCAAGTTCCATTAGAATGAAGAGCGGTAATTTCTGATCTCATTGCATCCCACCAAGCCGGCCATTTTTTGGCTTGAGAAAAGGTTGAGGGTTCAGTGTTTGGGAAAGGTGTTGTCGAAGCATGGTAAAGAATATGATCAGGAAATGACTTCGGCTTTCGAGTATTATCTTGAGCTCGAGTGATCATTGGATGAGCAGACTGGGTAACAGAATGAGTGAAGGTAGGAACACTAGACTCGGGAACATGCTCGTTAATAGAGATGGACGGATCAACAGACGAAGATGACTCAGAAAAATTTGGAACTAAAATTGAAACTGATGGTATAACAACTGAAGAGGTAGACGAGTGTGAAGACACGGAAGACTGGAACGGAAATATGGACTCATGAAAGATAACATGCCGAGATATATAAATCTTGGAAATCTTAAGATCATAACAAAGATATCCCTTGTGTGAGGAAGCATAACCAAGAAAAATACAAGCGACCGATTTTGGTGACAATTTATCATCACGTGTATTTCCAAGAAACGGATAGCAAAGACAACCAAAGGTACGAAAATGGGCATAATCCGGTAATTTGTGAAACAAGAGTTCAAATGGTGAGGAGTGAGACAAAATATGTGATGGTAAACGATTTATCAAGAAAGTTGTTGTAGCATATGCATCATACCAAAAATGTTTAGGTAAATGAGCATGAGATAACAAAGCTCTAGCAATTTCTGATAAATGTCGATTTTTCCTTTCAGCCACTCCGTTTTGTTGAGGAGTGTAAGGACATGAAATACGTAAAACAATGTCCGACTCAGATAGAAAATTACCCATTTGACCTTGAGTTAGTTCTAAAGCACCATCACATTGAAAGTATTTAATAGAAGTTGAGAAAAGATTTTTAACTTGAGTTTTGAAATCACGAAAAGATTCAAACGCTTGAGAACGGTGTGTTAAAGGATACATCCAAGTAAATCGACTAAAATCATCTATAAATGTGATAAAGTATCGAAAACCAGAACGAGAAGTAACAGGAGTCGGACCCCATATATCACAATGAATTATATGTAAAGGGGTAAGACTACGTGATTCAGATACAAGAAAAGGAATTCGAGTACTTTTGGAAACATTACAAGCATGCCAATTATTTTTATTAGACTTTGAACTACAAGAAAATGAAATTTTGGTGAAAACGTAATCGGATAGATGTCCCAACCTGTGATGCCAAAGATCCTTCGAGAGAGTAGCAGTCAACGAATATAGGTTGTGTTGGCTAAACGGAATGTGGTGGAGTATTATCCCTGTCACATGCTGAATATATAATCCATGAGATGAAAAGGAAATAATAATGGGATTATCACGAACAAGTTGAGTGATGGACAAAAGATTTTTTGTAAGTCCAGGAACTAGAAGAACATTTCTTAAAATAAGAGAACATGTGGGTAGGTTGATTTTAAAATGACTGATATGAGTTATGCAAAGAGCCATACCATTACCGACTATCACTTTGTTAGAACCGGAGTAGACCTGAGCCTCGTGAACCATATTTGGAACTGAAGTCATGTGGGCAGTAGCTCCTGAATTTGGTATCCATGAGTCAACAGCAGCACATATATCTGGAAAAGAACCAGCAGAAAAACCTGCAAAATTATTTGTTGCAAAATTATTTGGAGCAGTAAAATTCTGTTGTTGTGAGGCCCAGTTTGCAAAATGCTTTTGCCCAAAATCATTAGTAACATTATTTGGTGACTGTAAGTACTCAGGCCCAAAAATCCTTGGATCATAAGTAGGCCCAGTAGCACCCAAGTTTGAATATCCAGCTCCTGAATTTGATTTAGGGTTCCAATAGTTGCTTCCATCATCAAGAATACTATTTCCTCTGTTCATATTCCATTGTGAAGCTAGATTGGCACCATGATTTCCTCTTCCAAATCCTGAAGAGTTTCGATCATGAAAGAAATTTCGACCACCAGAATTGTTGCCTCTCCAGATGCGACCACCACCATTGTAACTTCTTCCACCATTACGACCTCCCTGTGATTCAGACGAAGTATATCGAAAGAAGCATCGAGAAGCATCATGACCAGACTTTTGACAAATCTGACAAATAACTCCATTTTGACTCTGTTTGTTTTCAGATCCAGCATGAGGTGGTTTCATAACATTTGCATTCATCGCTGAGACTGGAGGTAAACATTCAGATTGATGACTTAACCTTTCCTCATAAACGAGAAGTCTCAACCGAATCTGTGCAAAACTTGGAATAACCTCAGAATTTTCAATATTTAGCACAAATGAATTGAATGTAGAATTGAGGCCTTGTAAAGTCTGTAGAACCATATCACTTTCTGATATAACTTCTCCTATTGATCTTAACGAATCTGAGATCTTTTTAATGGAATCACAGTAAGCTGTAACAGATAATGATCCCTGTTTCAAGGTTTGAAACTGAGACTTGAGTTGAAATTTCTTTGCAAACGCATGTTGCAAATACGATTCTTCAAGGATTTTCCATAGGCTAAGAGCAGATTCAGTATTAATGGATAGATGAGCAATTGAGGGATCAAGAGTAGCATTTATACACGCACACACATAGTTATCTGCCTTACTCCAACTCTCAAAATTTAGATCAGATTCTAAAGGAGAAGAAGAATTTTGACTCACATGTTTTGAGAGTCCAACGGTTTTGAGGATTGTAAGAAGTTGATGTTTCCAACTCAAGTAGTTTTCTCCATTGAGCTTTACAGAAACAAAGTTTGTGATGCTTGCTATGGAAAACTGATTTGAACTTGAACTTGTACCAATTGCCGCTGTATTTTCTGTCATTTCAGAGGCTAGAATGAACAGTGTGGAAGGATGTTACTGATAGCTAGCCCTGATACCATAAAGTTTCTTATGGTTCGTAGATGAATAGAGAGAAAGAAGATTTAAGAGAGAGAAAGAAAATAGAGAGAACATAAAGAGAGAGTAGAAAGATTTCTCTCTCTAACCATAGCTGTTGTTTTTCATTCTTTTGATTGAACACAGTACAGTTGTATTTATAGTACAGAGATAGTAAGAGAGTATTAGCAAACAGAGACTAACAGCTATTTAACAACTCAACAACAAGCTAACAAACTAAGCAACAAATTAACTGTCAGCCAGCTTAATATAACTCTAACAGGTGGGATTGCATTATTTGCACTGCAGAGTTTTAGCAGAACTTATGTTGTTCTTCTGTTTTTTGCAATTGTGTTGGACATTTTGTGGTTAATCCTCTCCAGTCATGAAATCTGGTAAGTTCTTTTTGTTTATTTCATAAATTCTCTTACCATTTCAATCACAATTTTCATTTTTATATTCCATATTATACATATTATAAAAATAGTTTGAGGCCCCCAAAAATCGGAGGCCCCGTGCGATGGCACCACTGGCACACCCCCAGGACTGGCCTGATTATATGTATATACATAATATATACGAAGAGCATCGTCTTCATCCCAAGTGCAATCACAACCATCCTCATCATCTTCATCCCAAGTCTACCCCCCCCCCCCCTTTTTCCTTCAACCACTATCATCTTTGTCCCAAGTGAGATTCCTATTCCTCCTAAACACTACACATACAAACACACCCACATGAACTCATTGAAACAGATCGAGTGTGTATGATTTCGATGACACCAATATATTTATTTTTTTGCAAATTAAGTTATACTACTTTTTTACAAATCAATCATTTGAATATGGTTTATTGATTGTTATATTTAATATCTATAATTTTTTTATGTATACAATTTACATATTAGTATCAAAAGTCCTTACACTACCACACATCGTGCGGTTCTCATACTAGTTTACTAAGGGGTTGTTTGTTTACCTCTTAATGGTTCCATTAAGAGGCAACACCTGAATCGTTAAGATGTAAATCTTGTTTGGCAAAAAAAAAAAGGTTTGCCTCTTAATGGTTCTAAAACCTTCAGAATGATTTAGTGTCTTGACCCTGTCTTAACCATTCAAAGCCCTGGTTGAACAATTAGCAAACAACCATATTTCATTTCGCATTATATCATAAAAGTCTCTTAATCATTTTGATCACTTAATTATTCTGCACCTAACCATTCAACAACTGTCAAACAGCCCCTTAATAAAGTTTCTAACTGTACCAAAGGCGGAACACAATGGTAACAATTGGGGGGCAATTTTTTCTCAAATGAAGGAGGTTTTGAATTGGGCCTCCTCACTCCAGTTCATCCATGTGTATTGAGTCCAGTCCATCCATGTGTATTGAGTATTTGAGTTTGTGTCCAAGTCCAACAAAAGAAACGTCACTTTTCTTAGAGTCCAAACCCTCAATCGGTCAGTCAATCCTCAACAGCAATCGGGCCAATCGCACCCTGCTCATCTCCAATCGGCAATCGCAGAATCGTTGCTCATCTGCTGTCTCCACTCTCCAGACTCCAATCGCAGAATCGCTGCTTCTCAGTTCTCGTTCTCGACTTCTCAGTTGTAGTTGACTGTCGAATTTGAACTTTAACCTAGGTATTTCTGCTATTTTGCTTTATAATTCTTAATCCAAACTTCAAATTTCTGTAAATAAGTCACCGTTCTTGCTATTCTGTGGGTATTCTTATGATCCATTGAGTTTAATTGTTCTGTTATGTGATCATCAAATGTTGGGTTTCTTACTTTCTTTTCTAAACATTGAACCCTAATAGGCTAATATGTATTGTCAATTTCTGTTCTTTTTAATTTTAAGGTATGTATTTTCTGTGTGTGTTTTACCTCTGCTATTCTCTTCTTATTAGTCTCTTATATTCTATTTCTTTGCTTAATTACTGTGTTTTCATGTTAATTTGTGATGGTTTTTGTATATTGAAATATGCATGATGAGTTCTGGATTCTTACTGATGAAATTAACTTGTTTGAACTTAGAAATGTCTACAGTTTCGAGGGATTTTTATAGTTTTTTTTTCTTGATTTCGAGGGATATTTAAGTCTTTTTTAATCGATTTTTCGGGACTTTTTCGGTATTTTGGGTTGATTTCAAGAGTTCTTTTTGGTTTTTTAGTTGATTACAAGGTACGGTTGCACCTTCTTCCACTTTTGAATGTCATACGGTAGTACCTTTTAAGACGATAGGGTTGCACCTTTCATAAACGTAAAATTTTTAACCTTTCGGCGTAGAGATAGTATGGTGGCACGTGCCACCGGTGGCCCTTCTTTAGGTCCATCCCTCGGTCCGGCCCCTGCGGTTGGAAAGCTTGTGTTCCGCCCCCGAACTGTACCATAAAAAGTTGGAATTAATAGAATCTCAGGAATCTATGTTTTTGTTGGGGCATAAAATTCAAATTGTAAAAGATGAAAGGCCAAAATGGATATTTTAGTTGAAAGTATTCGTTAAAAGGCTTTGGAATCAAAGGTAGGTCTGTTTACGCCATCTTCTCCCGTAGCCCGTGGACTCGCACACCCTTACACACAGTAGTAGCTCATCTACGCATTTTCTCTGAGGTAACCGATTCTTTGATTTCATCTTCAATGGCTTGTTGTAGCTTTTATCGTTTTTAGGGTTTCGGATTTCATTTAGGAATTTGTTTTTCCCTGAATGAAGTGTTAGGGTTTATGTATTTTGAATTAAGCGAGTTCTTTTTTTTTCTTTTGGCTCAAGTCGTAAATAAACGGGGTATTTTATCAATTTGATGTATATATAGTTATATATGGCTGTGAATTTGTATGCTTTAAGGATCTAAATTCAAGTGTATTAGTAGACTTTTTGAGTAATAGTTGTTGGATCTAGGGATTTGATGATAATAATGAGGAGAACTCTTTCAGAGAAAGAGAGTAGAATCGATTTTGTGTTGAAGTAAATTAGAAAAACATTATATAGTTGTAGTTGAAAAAAGTTCAAAAAAAGCTATTGGTTCATTTGTGTGGGACAAATTTGAACATCAAAAAACTCATCTGTTTGGATTGGAGGGGATAGATTGTAAGCTATTGCTCATGCTAATTGTAATAGAAGGCTGTGTCTCTGATCTGCCTGTAAGTTTCTGACAGCTTGCAATCTTTTAATGTGTGGACTGTGGAGTATATTCATATTCTTTATTCTGATGAATTTATATAAGAGGATTTGGTGTAGAAATTTTCAGAAGAACTAATCTCACTGCAGATTAATAAGTATGATATGTAGCATTTTATACAATATGGATGTTATATCAATCAAGATGAATCTTAGTAGGATCAAGAAATCATATATCTTCAGGTTTTCTATGAGAATGCTGGTTTGGAATCAGATATATCCATGATGTGCAAGTAATTTACAGGGCTAATGTTCTTTTCTTTTTTTTTTGCATTTCTAGAGTCCAATTTTGTGAAAGTAGATTTATTATTTTGGCCATGTCTTATGTTCTCCTACCAATTAGAGAGCTATATTTAGACCAGTGTATAATTCCTGCTGGTTTGTTTGGGTCTGTCTTTTTATACTTTGACTTGAAGACGCATTAGTCAACATTAGTACGACATACAATTTCCCCATAAAGAGAACAGCTGCAAATGAATGATAAATACGAACCACAGTTTGCTTATTTTTGTGTGGTTGGTTTTCTTTCAGCTTTGCTCTCTTTTAAATCAACCATCATAGATTAAAAGATACATCTTACTGATTCCCACTACAACTTGATGTTAGATTACAGAGCATATAAGCAATGATGTAGATAAAGACTTCCATGCTAAGAACTGTTACCTTTCTCTTATCGGAATTGAAGTAGTAATAGATCCGCTATTCAAATGTAATAGATCTTGACTCATTCTGGTATGAAATTTACCTCATGTTAAGAATTTTTAGGAGCTGTTGACTTTGGCCCATTGTACTTTGGTTTTTCTTGCAAACGACCATTGTTGTCCAAATGCCAAAAACAAGACCATGCAAGAAGTATTTACCTTTTGGAGTTATTGATTTTTCAAACCATTGTACATGGCTTCTACTAGAATGAGCAATGTTGGACAAGAAATTGCAAACAGGAATTTTATTTTATTTTTGTTTTCGTCTAAACGTTATATGACAAGGATCACTTCTTGTTGCAAACTACAATATTTCTTTGGCATTTTCACTATAATAATAGTTGGTTGCAACGAAAGGCAAGTATGGTGGAAATTTTGGAAGAATGTTGGTTAGTTTGTAATAAAAACCCAAATACAATGGTTGAAGAAGTCGATAAATCAAAATTTTACTCAAGTTTTTAGAGTATTCTTCTAGGTAGCTAATATTAAAGTCTTACTTTTTCCAAATATGACATATTCTTGTCATAAACAGGATTTTCATGTGCTCATTTCTCACATACAAGCAGTCAAGAAAGGAAAGTTTGTGTCTTCAGTCAAAGTAAATTACATTGAATGGCATTGGTTGTAATTTGTGGGCAACCATGCAGTGGGAAGTCAAAGGCTGCTCTTTGCCTGGCTGAAGCTCTGAAAGACATAGAATCTAAACCTACTGTCAGAATCATCGACGAGACTTCATTTCATCTTGATCGTAACCAAAGCTATGCAGAAATGACCTCAGAAAAGAACTTAAGGGGAGTGCTTAGATCCGAAGTCGATAGATCCTTGTCAAAAGATAACATAATTATAGTGGATTCCTTAAATAGCATAAAGGGTTATAGATATGAGTTATGGTGCCTGGCACGTGCAGCAGGAACTAGGCATTGTGTTCTCTTCTGTGATGTTGAAGAAACCCACTGTAGGGACTGGAATAAAGAACGCAAGGAGAAGGATGAACCTTCATATGATGATCGTATATTTGAAGATTTAGTAAGAAGGTTTGAAAGACCAGATAGTAGGAACCGTTGGGATTCACCCTTGTTTGAGTTATGGCCATTTAAAGATGGAATAGAGAAATCTTCTCCTGCCATTTTAGATCTCGTATCTTATTTAACTAAAAAAGTGGACTCAAAGACCAAAGATATTAAAATCTTGCAACCAACAATAGCAACACAAAGTGCTCGTTTTTCAGAGGCGAATTCACTCTACGAAATGGACAAAGCTACACAGGAGGTAACCAGTGCCATTGTTGAGGCTCAGTCGTTGGCCATGGGTGGACCTGTGACTGGACTCTCTTTTGGCCCAAACTTGCCAACCATCAACATTTCTAGGTCAGTTGGGTTACCGGAGCTTCGGAGGCTAAGAAAGACTTTCATAAAGTTAACTGGCCAATCGAGCTTAAGTGGGCCACCACCACCTTCGGATGCTGACAGTGCAAAGAGAATGTTTATCGACTACTTGAACAGAGAAATCTGAGCAGATGCGAATGAGGATGTTACAGGCTTTGCTTTGACATCTAACTGATTCTTGATCCAGTCTTGCATCAAGGCCAGTTTTGTGGTAAACTCTCGACCTTTATATGTTACATTCCGCAAAAATTTTGCATATCCTTACGAGTGATTTGCTTCTTGAATATCATATTCTAGCTTTTCGTTGCAAACCAACCTTGGTTGTTATGGAAAATGTTGGCAAAAAACTATAGTCTACTGTAAGCAAGCAACATTCTCCTTGGGAATTTTTTGTCCAATTTGTATTTTATTGCATATTGTAGTCTTTTTGGGGGCATATTTATAAGAGTGATGGTTTGTTTGTAACAAAAAGAGATACAACTGTATGTTGTGGTAAAGTGAGTTTATTGCATTCAGCTTAACTTTATTTTCTAACTGCAAGTAAAGAAAGATTTGGTTGTTATTTTCTATTTATCAGTCCTTTCTTAATCCTCAGTGGACCTTTCGGTGGGATTCGAACCCCGATGAAGTTTTGAACATTTTAGAACGAATTTTGTAGGGTTTTGAAAGAATTTTTTGATTGCTTTTGGTCGAATGTATGTTGTCTTGTGTTCATCATGTGGAAATTGTGGATGATGATAATTTACAAACGAGTGTCACCTGATTTTATAATTAAGGGGTTGTTTGTTTTAAAAAAAAACCTGACTCTTAAGTCTGAATCAGTCAGACCCTTTTACATTCAGATTGTTTTTTTTCCAGTTTTCAGAACTTTTTAACTCTTAAATACATCTGAAATAAGAAGTGTGGACCTAACTTCTTAAAACCTCTTATCGTCGTCTCATTTCATATTTCATATACTCTTTTTTCTCTCAAGACGCCTCCAGACGTTACAAAAACAAACAGTCTTATTGATTCAGACTTCAACACCACCTCTTATTAATTAGAAGTAAAATTTATACCTCTTAAAAAAAACAAATGTGCATTTAAATCAAATCCAAACAAAATTGGTTTGAAACAAAAGAATTGAATTAATGTATTTTGGTATCATCTTGATTGAATTCAGTATAAATTAACCCACCAATTATAAAGTTTGATAAATGTGTAAATTTCTTAGTCCATTAGTACTTAAAAACTAACTCTATTTATTTAACCTGCGATCCAATGTGTATTTTTCCCAAAAAAAGAAAAAGTTCT
The DNA here is from genome assembly GCA_954870635.1 of Arctium minus. Taxonomy (NCBI): domain Eukaryota; kingdom Viridiplantae; phylum Streptophyta; class Magnoliopsida; order Asterales; family Asteraceae; genus Arctium; species Arctium minus. The sequence goes on from OX941084.1 coordinate 53,836,432, forward strand.
CTCGTAAAAGTTGGTAATTCATAATCTTTTTGTGAAATATAAATTAATTTTAAAATTTAAAAGGATTTAATGTTCGGGTATTCTCCAAAATTACCTGAATATATGAAAAGTGAGAAATAACCAAGTTTTTCATATTTGTTGAAATGACAAACTAAATCGCCAAAGGAATTCGTCATTGACGATTTTCCCATTAATGTTAGGAGTGGGACCCACTTTCTTTAAAAAAGTATTAAGCAGATCAATGTAAAGCACTAAACACTAAGGAAATCGCCAAGCAATAAGAGAGTGACACATGTCATTTCGTCAATATTGAATTTATTTAGAATATGTGTGAGAGTGTTTCAAACGAGAACTACAAATATACTAAGGACTAAAGGGCAAAAAGACTAATTCCATGAAAATTGTCGGCTTGCAAAACGAAAGCAAAATATAAGGAGACATGTGAAAAAAAAAATAAACTTAATAACATAGGAGTTGATGCAAACACACAACAAGTACATTACATAAGATAAACAAACAAACATGGAATCACGAGTCGCGCAAATACATCAAAAACTTGAATGCTTGGCACGACAATGCCACCATTCATAAACTACGATAAATGGGCTACAAACTGAACTACTGAACAGAACTTCCTAGCATCCCCATTGCTATGTTTAGGGTAAAACTATGAAACAATGTCAGATAGCATATTAGTTGCTTGTAAGAAGTCAAAGAGAGGCATGATGGTCTAGTTATGTGATCATGATGATGACGATGAACGAGTGATTGACTTTTTGAACCATCAAATATGACTTTTCATAGCAAACCAACCATACTTCTTGTGAAAATGTCAGGGGGGGGGGGCTAAGTTTGCAATAAGTGAGCGATTTTGGACAAAGGGTTGAGCACAACTAAATTTTCTTTGGCACTTGTATTTCTTTGTTCATTCTTGCCAACTATAGTGTTTTTCTTTGGCACAATTACAACATTGATGGTTAGTTTGCAATGAAAAACCAAGCCCGATGGTTCAAAAAGTTGATGATTCAACGGTGAATTTGAGAAGTTCCTCAAGTTGTAACTTTTTCCGCCACCAGGAACAGAAAACTGTCCGAATCATATTTTTTACGACACAGATCATTAATCTTGATGGAAAATAAAGGCATACAACTTCTTTGCCATCCAGGTTGCTTCGCAAAGGTCCCTTAGAGGATCGACAATCTTAGTTGCAATTGTCATCAGAAGGTCTCTACATTCTGAAAACATGAAAAAGTTCATAACATAATCCAGATAATAAAACAATTTTTGGATGTGGCACCTAATAATTTTCGGCGTCGGCTACACCTTCCACAATGCTTCATATTCATCACTTATTTTACCCACATCTTCATCACCTTTGTGTGTATATATACATATATATATACACACACGGTAAACCCAACATCCGTCATTTCTCCGATCCCATTTCTCCGGTGAACACACATGTAATTCCTTCTTATTCCCCACACACGATTTCATATTTCAATTTTTTTCTTCCATTCACAACATCGTCTCAAACAAACAACCAACATCGAAGCTTCCTACAGATATCTACGACCAACCTCGTACCACCACCATCTCTCCAATCTCGTGACCACTGCATCTCCATCTCCATCTCCCTCCCCTCACTTGTGTTGTTCCTCTGCCTCCTCCCCTTTGTCTTCATCGTTTTTCTACTTTGATGAATCCTCGTCAAACTAAAAACAGTAGCAGAAATCGTGTTTCATGACAAAGGTTTTAGGTTTATACATAGTCTTGGTCCTTGTGGTTGGCCGGAGATGGAGGAAGATGATGGGTCATGGGTGTTTGATCGGCTAGAGATTATAATCTCTCCCTTGTGTGTGTTTCCAATAATGTGTGTGTATACTAGTATATATATAAAGCAATATATAAATATAAGTTGCAATACGTGTCATAGTTGTAGTGGTTGTTTTTAAATTAATTATATACATTTCTAATAGAAAATGGAGAAAAGAAGTAAATGGCTAAACTACCCATCTAATTAACCCACTTACCATAATTTTAACGGTGTTAGGATATAGGGACCAAAGACGTGTGAAAATGTAAATCATAGAGATATTTTCGATAATTATTTTAAATTAGGGATGCAAAGTGTAACTTTGTATAAACCAAATAGACTAATCATGTAATTTACTCTTCAAATAAAAATGATATCGACATTGGAAACTCATATACATTTTCCAAATGAATAAATCAAAGTTTTGAATGAATGTTCCTATTATTTTTTAAGTTAACCTTTTTTGGTTTTATTTTTCCTTCATCATGAAGTTTCGAAATGGTTAACCCAATTGTCAAATATAAAAAGAAAAAAAAGTAGGATAAAAAGAAAGAAAAAGGAGGACTAAAAAGGTAAAAAGCTAAGAAAGCGTGTTTAAAATTAAAACTATGTTGTAATCTATATTTATACTATATTATAAAAACGACATAAAAAACTCTTAATTACAACATTTTAAGCATAAATTATAACTAATTAAAACCAATTACTTAATTTACAATTTCTTAATGCTTTGGTACAATCTTTTCAAGCATAGTATCTCACATAATCATCTATTTGTGGAATGGATACTCATTTATTAATATAACTATTTGTTTTTTTTTTGGAAGATTTTATAAAATAGATTTTATATTAGCATAATTTATTTTAAATGTATATTTTACATTTAAATCTATATTAATGAGATGTAATATAAAATATTTTTTCTTCCGTATTTTTTTATATTACATCTCATAATGATTTTTCCATATTTTATTTTATAAAATATTTTTACATAATGAGATGTAATATAAACTCTTTTTTCTTCCGTATTTTTTTTGTTAATATAAAATCTACACGTATTTTTTTTGATAATATAAAATCTACACGTATTTTTTTTCACGAGCATTAAAAGAAGAAAAAAGAAGGTTGATATGAGTTAAAAATAAAAAATAACGAGATACACTAATAAATTATTGTATTCTTTAAAATAAAAATATTCCGCAATACTTTCCAAATTAACCAAGTGTAAAGAAAATAAAATAGAAACGATGTAGATATAAAAATATTCTTCCATATTTAAATATATTTACATTTAAATGTAAAATCGAAAATAAAAATAAAAGATTTTAAAATATTCTCTACATTCACTATAAATATATATAGCTTCTCTATGTATCATCCGAGTACAAAAAGAAGACGAACGGTCGGGTGTCAATGGCGGAACCTGCAACTGAACAAAATGTATTTCACTATATTTTTGTTTCTTTGAAAAACTATTTTTTTATATTTTATTTTATTTACCGAGGATTTGTTTATATTTTTCAAAACTCACAATCATATTTTTCGAAGTAGGGGAATAATATATATATACATATATTTATTTTTATCGACTAATACTATGAGGTCTTGAAGTCAATAGTCAGATAAATATGTTGTGAGACATGTCGTTTGAGTTTTAAATAATACTAGAAGCGTACTCGCGCAATGCAGCGAAATACATCACGATTTTAATACTTCTTTTTATTTTTTGTTTTTTATCGATTTACAGTACGATTTTGGATGGTTTTTAGAGAGTGATAATGTTTTTTTTTTATTTATAAATTTGTTTAATTTAGGCTTAATAATATAATGTTTTTTATATAAATTTTTTTTAAGTAGTTTGTTAAAATTCATTAATTATCTTATATATTTTAAATTTTTTATATTTAAATTGAGATGTTTATCCTGTTTTGATTATGTTTATCAGAATTCAAAGGGTTTGGGGATTAGAGATAAGAATTTTGGGGATAACGATGAAATTTATTAATGGGGGTTAAAAGCATTTAAAAGTAGTACATATTGCTTCATTATTTGTTTTTTCAGAGATTTTAAGTAGATTAACATTAAATAATAGTACATAATGCTTAATGGGTAATTTAGGCTTAATAATATAATGTTTTTTATATAAAAAAATTAAGTAGTTTGTTAAAATTCATTAATTATCTTATATATTTAAAATTTTTTATATTTAAATTGAGATGTTTATCCTGTTTTGATTATGTTTATCAGAATTCAAATTTCATAACTTTAGGCTTAATAATATAATTTTTTTATATAAAAAAATTAAGTAGTTTGTTAAAATTCATTAATTATCTTATATATTTAAAATTTTTAATATTTAAATTGAGATGTTTATCCTGTTTTGATTATGTTTATCAGGATTCAAATTTCATAATTTTAGGGTTTGAGGATTAGAGATAAGGATTTTGGGGATAAGGATGAAATTTATTAATTAAGGTTAAAAACATTTAAAAGTAGTACATATTGTTTCATTAGTTGTTTTTAAGAGATTTTAAGTAGATTAACATTAAATAATAGTACATAATGCTTAATAGGTTGTTTTTAAGAGTATTTTATGTCTCTTTTATAATATAGTATAGATAATATAAAATTATTACCAATATTATTGCACAAAGTCATAACAACAAACGATTAAGAATATATGCAAGTTAACCACTTATGAAAATACATTCGTTTTTCACATTGTATTTCATTAACTGTTAACAGAGAAATTACGTTTCATTTTAACTCGGTTCAATATTCCAACAAAAAATTTATTCTCCCGTGCAATGTATGGACCCAACACTAGTTTTTTTTGAAATATTAATTTTCTTCTCCATTAAGAAAAATAATGGAGTATGTTTTAAAATTCTTCAAATTTAAATAATTCTTTAAAAAATTTACTTAGAGATAAAATTTGATTTTTTTATTTCTTTCATGAGTCCTTAAATCAAATGTTTAGGAACAAATATATTTTATGAGGGGTGTTCAAATGTAACCCTTTTTAATGATGTAATTTCATGCAACCCACCTATATACCACTCATTTTGTTTTCATCTTTTTAATTAAAAAAGTGAAAATAAAATGAGTGGTAGATAGGTGGGTTACATGGTTTGCACCATGTAAAATGTTGCATAATAACTCACCTCTATATTTTATTTATTAAATATATATTAAAAAAATTCCAACAAACTTTGACATTTTGAGATTAAGTCCCTAAGTCTTTTTTTTTTTTGAATAAATAGATATTTTAAAATTGAACAAATAAAATCTTAACCATTTTTTAAAACCAAATAAACGCAACCAACTTTCATATTTTGAATGTTTAAGTCACTAGCCAAATTTTTTGAACCAAGTTCTTACATTTATAAAACGAGAGAAATATACAATTCTCTATCGATATATCAATAAATCAGTAATAAAGTACAACAAACTAATAAAATGAAATGATTAAATATCATTTCCATAACCATTAAATGAGGAATCATAATAAAAAATAATAAAAATATAATTCAAATTCAAACGATAATCACAAGAGTATACAAATACCCTTAATTGTTATTTAAATCTGAAAAGTAAATAATAGTTAACAAAATTAATTTATATTTTGGTTTTATTGATTGGTCATACTTTTCAACTTATTTGTGATGCATGGAAAAAATATAGGTTAAAGTGAGAAGTTGAGGGAAACATGAGAAGTGATTATCAATCATTGAATGAGGAATGAACGCACATTAGAATGAGATGCATCGGATTAATTCCCTTATAAGACGTAATTCATGAGAGAACATAAGATTAAAAATAATCAATGATTCAGATCCACTTCTTAACCTCAAATTCTCCCCAAATGGAAAATTGGTTGAAAAGATATAATTTTTTTTTAAGATTTTGATTTATGATTGTCGTTTGCTCTAAACCTCAAACCAGTCTCTTACTCTTTACAGACCGGCGACCGCGTCGTAACCTCATGTAGACCGGCTATAGCCGGTAAACCAGTTGCAGACACTACACCACCTTTTCTCCAATTTATCTCCCCGGTTGCCACTTTCAAAACCTCAAAACTCTTTTCTCTACAGATTCAACTCTTCCTCCATCGTCCACGCAAGAATTGGTCTATAATTTCACATGGTGTGCTTAATGCACACTGACTTTGCTTAAAGATATTTTCTTTCTATACCCAGATAGATCTCCGGCACCGCCACGATCTTCAATCCGGTGAGCTTTTATTTAGTCTACCTTTCTATTTATCTAGATTTTCACTATTCTTGCTTGCTACCATTGCTCGAGATTAGAGGATTGATGCACTTAATTTGGAGTCTTAGTCTGTAGGTTTAAATCTCTTGTTCACTTGAATAAGTTATTAGTTCACTTTTAGGGCAGACATGAAAATCACACATATAGGCCTCTGGGTGGGATGTGGAGGGAGGGGGGGGGGGGCGGGTGATTTCCGGAATTAGTGAATTGCACTAAGTTTGAGTACCCATATGCTTAAAGTCGAATATTAAGTTTTGGGTATAATTTGTGTTTTTGATTCATAACCTATTTCAATTGTTTAGCCTTTTAGGGTCTCTGTGTGTGTTAGAGTGTGTGTATATGTGATTTACAAAATTTTCTAAACAACAGCTTGTGCTTAGCTGTAGCTCATCGGAGTTAGCCTAGGACAGGTGCTAATAATTTTCAAGGGAGATGTATAATATACGAGTGTAACAACCCAAACAATCGAACTCAAATGGACAAAGTATATCCCATTTGAGCATAAGGAAAGCATTGCATGAATATTGGGACAAATATGCCGAAAATTGGATTTTAGTTTGTACTTTTAAAATTTGTTTTTAGATTGATACTCTTAATTCATGTATTTTGCATAGAAATATGAGAAAACCTACTATTTAAAACCCATAAGCTCAAAACAGCTTGTCTACTCTAAAATATGTTTAAGTTTGTGGACGTTATATGAGCATGCTTGCTACCATCTCACAGATTATGAAGACCCATATGCTAAAAAAGGGTTTTTATTACTGGGTTTGGATTTGTTTCTTCTATCAACCAAATTAATTACTTGGTGTTTTAGGGTGTTTGAAATTTATGTACTGGCAGTTATTGACCATGTTAATCCATATGCTCAAAACATTTGATTTTTCTATTTGGACACTTGTTTCCTTGGCGTTCTAACTTCTAGGCATGTTTGAAATTTTCTCTGGTTCAGCTGTAGCATATAGTAATGTCCACTTTCATGTAATCATAAAAAAGTGAGTTCATTTTCTTACAAGCGGTCTCTTTCTCTTGATATGCAAACATAATTCCATGTTTTGTTCTAAAATTTATTTAAATGACGATCTCTTTCTAGAAGAGAGGAGTCATTTGTTATTTTTAACATCAAAGCAGGTATTCTCTACCAAAATCGATTCAAATGATTTTCACCAACTTTTAGGATTGTAATCTCTCTTATATAGTTTAGTGTTGTTATGAACTTTTCCACAAAATAAACAGCATCCGGTCATTTAAAGTGAAAAGGCAGCCAATTTGATTCCTAAAAGAAAATTATGGACTTTCTTTTTCAGTTGGAGAGATGGGAGATGGATGGTGTACAATTTTCTGTTCCTTTCTTTTGTTTCCTTGCTTTGTTGGTTCTAGAGTAAATTGAGATGAAGTAGTAACTTGTGAGACTGTATATTCTACACATACAGGATTGTAAATGTCTCATGTGCTGTGGGAGCGTTTGGTCCGTGCTGCACTTCGAAGGGAGAGGACTGGGATTGATGCTTATGGGCGGCCTACCGGTGGCATTGCTGGAAATGTACCATCTTCGCTTTCTAACAGTAGGGACATAGATCCCATTTTAAGAGCAGCGGATGAAATTCAAGATGAAGACCCTAACATTTCTAGAATTTGTATGTATTTCATTCCCAGCTTCTTTTCAATATGCTTATTTGTTTGTTTAACGTTTATATAGTTCCTTTGTCCATGACAAACTGACTGGTGCTTAAGAGGTAGGCTAGATGTGGAATGTTAGAAGATAAATACATGTTTATTGTCTGGTTATCAACGTTTGATTGTTCTGTCTTTGTACATTCAGCAATGGATATATAAATATGTATTTTGTCTATGTAAAGGATCATAACTTCTATGCTTACCAACATAGTTTTAAAAATCCCAATCGGGACTTGAGGCGTTTTCCCTTTGCGAGGCGAGGCGTACGCCTTGAGGCGGTCCGAGGCGTGTATATATAATATATATATGTGTGTGTGTGAGTGTGTATGTATGTATATAATACATAATATATATGTTGAAAACATAATTCCATACGAAATAAAATTCATAAATACTAATAATAAGCAAAACATAATTCCATAAATTTTAAACGTCACGAGTTCATAAAATTACTAGTTATAAGTCTAAAAACATAATAATCTACAAGTTATAGTTCCCCGTAACATGATCAAAGTACAAGTTATTTTTTTTATAAAAAGTCATAAGTCTTACCAAAGTCTCACCAAAAACAGAAAGCATCTGAGGCTCCAGCGCCTCACGCCTCGAGGCACCGCCTCACCAATTGAGGCGTTAGCCTCATCCAGGAACCATGAGGCTTAAGCCTCATGAGCGGTTTTGGACTGCCTTGCCTGGGGCCGCGCCTCGAGGCGTACGCCTGAAACGATTTTGAAAACCGTGCTTACCAACTAGAACAATCAGAAACATAATGAGCAAGTTCATCCAAGTAAGTGAAACCCAATTTCAGAGCTACATATCATAAATTATCTGGTGCAAATTGAAGGAACTATATTCTGTCTCACGACATACACCAGCTGCTCTTTTAGTAGGGTTATATGAAATTTGGAGAACAGGTATGTAGTTGGAGAGTACAAGAGCATCTTTAACAGATTCTTCAAAAATTCTCCAAAATGGAGAATCAAAATTGAAAATCTCCAACAAAAATTACATTCAACTCCAACAATTTCTCCGTTTTGGAGATTACAACATTAGTTATCTTATTAAAATATTCCATCATTTAATAAAATATTATTTTTCTCTCCTAAACATTTAATGTCAAGGTTTTCTATTGGTGGGAATATAGTAAAAAAACATTTCTCTCATGTAATCATTTTTTGTGGAGTTTTTCAAATTTGGAGAATTTCACACTCTCTCTCCTACTTTCTCCATTTGGAGAATCTGTTGGAGATGCTCTAAGGTTCTCTTTGTTATGGCATGTTGCAACTTGCAATATGAAGTTCTGATGCCTGAATATAGCTGAAGCTCAGTTCGTTATGTTGGCACACTTTAAATTTTTTCATGAAATTTTAAGCTTCTGGAATAGTGCTTGTAATTGACAATTTTGCATTACATAGTTTCTTATGCGGGCTGTGTAAATACTTTTTCCTGCATATGTTGTATACTTGACATTACAAACCTAGTTAGCAGCTAAATGTAACTGGTAAGCAATGATAAAGATTGTGTTTCTGTTACTTCTTTGCAGTATGTGAGCATGCTTATACGCTGGCTCAGAATCTAGATCCTAACAGCGAAGGGAGGGGTGTATTACAGTTCAAGACAGGTTTGATGTCCATAATCAAGGTATGATTTTGAATCAATGAGACAAGTGCCTTGCCTTTCTTCATAAACTAATTGTGCTAATGCCTGTATGCTGTGTGTACAATATGTATTACAGTTCGTTGCGTGTAAGACGGCTGTAACATATTGATGTTTCTTTCTGAAATATCTCCACTGAATGTTTGCTTTGTTTATACCAGACTAATAACGTCTTATATAGAGGTGTGTATAAATGTATGTATTTCAAAGCTTTGAAACGACTCTAGTTTCTGTAATACTGAATTTGAAATATGGATGATTGCATTTTTGGCCTTTTGGTGCATATGGAAAGCAAGAGATCAGTTGAGTTCTATTGCAGATATTAATATTTCCTAGAGACTTGTATGGTGTGGTTTTGTTGTATGCAAAGCTGTCGGCAGGAACCAAATATGCATCTTATTTTACAATTGTTTTTTTTTTGATAAATATATTTTACAATTGTTTGGTCATACAGAATCGGAACTCCCCGTTAAGCACATCGAACCCCTACCATTCCCTATGGTATTAATTTAATGAGATGAGTTTCATTTTGGTTTTTTTTGTTCAAGTCGGTTCAAGGACAAATTCCAGTCAAATTTGCCATATGATTTTTGTTCATTCAACTAGCCAAGATTACCTTCTATTTAGGTTTCCTTTGACTCTGTGAAAAAACTACAATGACTGACATAATTGTTGGAATAAGATCTTTTAGAAAACCCTCTGGAGTTCATAAAACAAAATCACAATTATGATTGAGGCAAACATGGAGAGAAAACATATGTTTAAGTAACAAAACTGAGTGATTGAACTTTTTAATGCATATCCAAGCGTTTGATGTAAATACCTAATTGGGAAAAATATGAAAATATATAGAATTGAGAATGTTGTTTGTTTGGTGCTGTCCTTCAATTCCAAAAAGCATAGGGACACTGCATATGTGGTTTTAAATAACTATCTAAAAGCAAACCACATCTATTAACTGCTGTTGCAGTCTATTCGGTTGGTTGAAGTTGTTTTCATGGTTTGGTTTGGTTTCTTTTGGACACCCATAGGTTTTGATTTCTAACCTATTTCTTGTAAAAAGTTATACAGGAGCTAGATGAGTATATATTGTACATTTGTACCATACTTATTTGATTTTATTTCTTAATATTCTACTCACAACTGACATCCTTTTCACATAATATTCATTTGGCAGCAAAAACTAGCAAAGAGGGAGAGTGGAGTCACTGACAGAAGTCAAGACATAAGTCGCTTACGAGATTTCTATAAGCTATACAGAGAGAAGAATAATGTAGACAAGCTACGAGAGGAGGAAATGGAACTGAGGGAGTCAGGTGCTTTTAGTGGAAACTTTCAAGAGTAAGGATCTGTTTTTCATCATTCCATCTCTTATCTCTCCTTGTAATAGATTTCAAGTTTGGCTTGTTTTCATGCTCTTTTATGTTTCAAAAATAGGCTAGAACGAAAAACTGTGAAGAGGAAAAGGATTTTTGCAACTCTTACAGTTTTAGGAACTGTATTGGAGCAGCTTACAAAGGAGCTTTCTCCGGAGGAAGCAGAAGGATTGATTCCTGAAGAGGTTTGTCTCTGGTTAATTTTTTTATAGAATATAACATGTCTGAATGTTGTGCCAACATATATTACTTTGCACTATTTCTGTGGTTGCCGTACTCCTTGTTTTCTAATTTCTACTTCTTAGGCTATCATAACTTGTTAATGTTTTCTGTCAGGTCTACATAATTTGGCCATCTAAGCTCTTAGTTGTTAATACCATTTGTGTCAAATATTAGTTGTGAGCTACATTTAATCATAGAAATATTTCCATTAGTTAGCTTTGCAATTGTATGAAAGAGTTCATGTCTTTTGATTCAACTAATTTTCTTGACTTGGTGAACTTTTTGGTTTGTCTTCTAAATGTGAAGTACGATTTGATTTGAATTTCTGTTTGCTTGTGGCATCATACAATGACATTAGTTGCCCTTGGAAAAATCTTCTGAAAGTATCCACATAAGAGAACATATTTAGAGTGTCGGTATACAAGTTTAATTTATGCAGATATTGGATTCTAATGGTTGCTCCAAATTTTCAGTTAAAACGGGTGATTGAATCTGATGCAGCTATGACAGAAGATCTGATTGCTTATAATATTATTCCTCTTGATGCTCCTGCTATAACAAATGCTATTACTTCATTCCCAGAGGTGATTACAATTTCATTTATATCAGATCTGTCCGATTCTTAAATTTTTGTTATTTCTATTAGTATTCAAGATGCAATGAATCTATGCTCAGGTACGTGCTGCGATATCAGCATTGAAGTACTATAGAGGTCTGCCGAAGTTGCCAGCAAATTTTCCAATCCCCGCTACTAGGAGTGCTGATATTCTCGACTTTCTGCACTATGTTTTTGGATTTCAGGTTGGTAGTTGATGATAATGTGGAAACTTAAAGAGGTGTTTGGGGATAAGAAAATGATATTTATGAGGGTTCCTTTTCTAATACTTTGTGCAAGTGAGTAAAGAACGGGGTTTCACATTTATATCGTGCTTTCTAGTATGCTATATTTGTCCTTCAGGAGTTGCAAATTCTTGTCCTTCGAGTTTCACTTGTCTTTCCAAAGTTTGTGACAATGCCAAATCTCTGTGACATTGTTGATCACATAGCTGTCATTGTTGGAGGTCCTCTTTTTTACTTTGTGTAGCCTTAACATTTAACAATTACCGAATTACATGTTAAGATTAGAATTTCTGCATTATTTAATATATGAACATGGTGGCTTAATCATCTTTGGAAGTTCATGATGATCTAAAATTATTGAAGGCCATGAAGACGGTATCTGTGTCTTCCTTTTCTCTTCAACAATAACCATTTTGAAGTGTTTGCTTGGACCGATATTTTGGCCCTAATCATTTTTATAATTATTGTTTGGCAGAAAGGTAATGTTTCGAATCAACGGGAGAATATTGTCAATCTTCTCTCAAATGAGCAAAGTCGACTTGGTACCCCTGATGAGCATGAACCGGTAGGCTCCATATCTATCCCGCCTTTCGATGTTGTTTGTTATAGTTAAATTTTAAGATGCATGCTTTACAACAAGAAGGCAGTGATGACCATCAGCAAAAAAAAGTGAAGTGCAATACTAGGCTTACATCCAAAAAGAAGATTAGCATAGCATAGAAGAGATGCAAACGGGACTTATATGATATGCTGTAGTTTTACGGCCATGGCCAATAGTATAATAGTTGTCATTATTTAAGATTATATACTCCCACCATCCTAGGTGTTGTCACTTATTAAGAGAAAATCAATTGAACCAAAAAAATGAAGTCATTAAATTTTTAGATGTTTTTTCTTTAGCAAAAATGCACAATTGTCGTGACATCACATCTACTCCACATTACCATTTGGACTTCATTTCTTGCTATTTTGGAAGAATATATTAGTATATGAAAACAATGCATATCATCTGAAACTCCAGAATTTCTATAGAATCTCCTGAAAAGAAAGGTAAACAACAATTCATGAATATGTTTTTTTTTTCTTTTTTTTTTGGGAAGGAAATATGAAAAATAATGTTTTTATTTGGTGTTTGTGTGGGGGTAGCGGAACAGAAAATTCTGAACTTAGGCTTTTTCTGTTTGTAAATTGCATATCTAATAAGGTGGACTGTGATTTGTATCAGAAACTGGATGAGACTGCTGTGGAGAGAGTATTTTTGAAGTCTCTTGATAACTATATCAAGTGGTGCACCTACTTGGATATCCCGCTAATGTGGAGCAAGTATGACATTTCTAAGCCTGTGATCTTTTAGGGGTTTGCTAGAGAACACTTTTTCTATGATTATCGTATACACTTCCATTAAGGCAAAATTAAACTCTTGCTAACGATGTGCGTGTTTGTAAATCCTTTAGTCTTTCTCTTTTGCCTTTGCAGTTCGGACATCAGCAAGGAAAAGAAGATACTTTTTATCTCTTTATACTTTTTGATATGGGGTGAAGCTGCCAACGCTAGATACCTTCCAGAATGCTTATGCTACATATTTCATCGTGTAAGAATTTATGAAGTAAATTGTTCTTAGTATTCATTTTGTTTATTGAGTTCTTTCTTTATCTTCTCATGTTTTGTAATCTAAGTGTAGTTTCCTGTGTGATGTATAGTACAGAACTTAGAACTTTTCTTGTTAAAAGAAGTAATTATTTATGTTGAAAAGTATAACGGAATAATTAGAGCCCCTTTCAGATGTACTGGTATTTTTTTCCTTTTCTTTTTATGAAATCTTTTGTTATTTGGGTTTTAATTGGTTTATAAACCTTTCACATCCTTAGCTCTGGCACTTTGTTCTGGAAAAATACTGTTCTGTTTGTATTTCGCTTTGTTGGGGACGGACTCATTACTGTTCCCTGGCATTGTGTACCATTGGCTTAAAAGTCTTTCTTGTTAGCTTTTAACGAAATAAGTAGAATCCGTTTCAACATGTCAAATACATAATTTGTCTGATAAGGCCCGAGCACTAATTACAGCGTAACTCTTGTTCTTCACAGAAATTTATGTTGTGATTGTGTTGTATTTCTTTGAGCCTGTAATGTTATGTGCTGTGAGCTCCTCCAGCAAATTGTTTGTATGCTTGGGTTTTTTATTTTATTGGATCCGTAGGTGTATAAGATTGATTCAGATGTTAACGCGAAGTTTAATCAACAGATGGGAGAAGAATTGGATGAACTATTGAGGCAGCAGCTTGCAAAGCCAGCTGAAAGTTGTGTTACTGAGAATGGTGTTTCATTCCTTGAACAAGTCATATGCCCTCTTTATGATGTTATTGCTGCGGTATGTCTTGTGAATTTTAACTGTCATTTTGCAATATTAGGATCTGCCTTTGTATTAGTAGATGATTTGAAGCCCAATTATCTTTGGTAATAGACACTTAGACAGGATGTACTGTGCTTTGTATTAGATAAAGTACCATACACCATAGGCCGATGTGTCAACTCTACCATAGTGGGGGTAGCACATTTTTGTTGTTCTTACTTGCTTTGACTGCTTTAAGTGGTATGAATGTTGCTTTTGAGATTTGTATGGACTGTTAAAGACATTGTTGTCATTTCAAGAATTTTGTTTTCCAGTATTGAGAACGTAAAAGGTTTTACAGTCCGCAGAAATACTAACTAGAACACTTGATTTTGCAGGAGGCTGCTAATAACAATAATGGGAAGGAGCCTCATTCCATGTGGAGAAATTATGACGATTTCAATGAGTACTTCTGGTGAGGTTTATGTTTCTAAGTACCTTTGTTACGATTTTATTATTTTATCTTATTTCACACTAACTCTATCGTTTCCAGGTCCCCTAGTTGCCTTAAACTTCTTTGGCCATTAGATAGGCATTCGTCTTTCTTTTGGAAGCCAACACCAAGGACAAAGGTATTCATCTTCTGATCTTTCTTTCTCTGTGGATAGTGAAATACTATCATCTTGTCCTGTTAGTTTTAGATAACGTATACAAATCAAGAAGATACATTGGAATATTCTCAAGTTTCTCTTATAAAAGGAATATATATATATATATATATGCATATACATGTATCTATATGACAGGGTACAGAAGGAATGTCATCAAATTTCTTTTATATAGTGAACATATATGACTTTATGTATGGATGTAATCTTCGGTATTGCATCCTTGTACCAACTCTCTGAGAAAGAGGCCCTTTGTCCCATGGTATGACTTTCACACAAGTGTCGTGACTGGATGTTGTTGTGTGTTTTTGCAGGTCAATTTATTAAATGTATTTTGTTGATACCTTTTGTATAATGCCTTTGCTTTCTATAATTAGCTATGAAAGCTAAGTACTCTGGTTATAGATAATGGATATTGCCGTCAGAGGTGGATCCAGATTTTTTTCGAGCGGGGCACAAAGTAATTAACATCATATAAAATATAACAAAAAAATACTTAGAAAAAGTACGGGTTGTTTAAAAATGACGTACAAATGGTTTTTTGCAACACCCAAGTGATTTTTGTTTCTTTTCTTTTGCTGTCACCAAAAAATTATAAAAGAGCCAAAGGGATTCAAACTTGCAACCTATAATACCACATGCAATGACATTACCTGTAGGCTGCAATGACTTTTTATTAACTTAAGGAACCACACATCAATTTAAAGCGGATGCATCTTTAAGACCCCCCAAAAAGAATTCCACTGTGTTAGCATGATGCACGTGCACCCTCTTCACTCTTCTTAAATCCTCCCCTGATTGTTGCGGTTTTGTATCGTAGCTTTCTTAACCTGTAGAAATAACTAATAGAAGGTTTCTTCATATCATCCTTTTCTTTCATATTTTACACGTAGTTGCTTTCATTCGTACTTCCTTTTCAAGAATTTTCAAATCACAATTGTTTTTAATCAAATATGGTTGGTTATCTTTTTAAGTACATTATTGCAGAACATATATGGCTTTTCCATGTAACTTTTTTTGACCGCCTTTATCTTTTTTTTGTTACAGAATATTCTTAAATCCAACGTCACTAAGCGTCGCGGGAAAACATCTTTCGTTGAGCATCGGACATTTTTTCATCTCTACCATAGTTTCCACCGCCTGTGGATATTTCTTTTCATGATGTTTCAGGTTGGCCACTTGTCACCATTGATGGTTACTAGGGCATACTAGCTTGCAATGTCTTTGGGTTTATTTAAGTTCCTTGACACATTTTCGAATACTGAAAATTTTCCTCCCCACAGGCTCTTACAATAATAGCATTCAATGATGGAAATCTTGACTCCAAGACGATACGTGAAGTTCTTAGTCTAGGCCCAACATTTTTTATTATGAAGCTTTTTCAAAGTAGGTGTCATTCTCGCATCTTTGATTATTGAACAATATGCTCTTCAAGAATTTCAGTTCCTTGTCCTTTATTGTTTCTTTTTCCAGGTGCGTTGGACATTGTGGTGATGTATGGTGCCTATTCTACAACAAGGCTCTTGGCTGTTTCGAGGATTTTTGTTCGTTTCATTTGGTTTAGCTTTGCGACCATTTTCATATGCTTCCTTTATGTGTATGTACCTCTCTCAATTTAGTTTTGCATGATGTTACATTTGATTGCATGCCCTTTCTTTTTCCCGTCTCTCTCCAAATTCTCACACCCACTATTATTAACCATCACAAAATTTCTTTCTATACCATCTCATTTCAGGAAAGGTCTCCAAGATGAGACTAGTTCAAATTCAGAGTCGATTATTTTCAAAATATACATAATTGTTCTAGGCATCTATACTGGTATTCAATTATTTTGGAGCACGTTGTCACGGTTACCATCATGCCACCGCCTGTTCAACCGGTGTGATGATTGGTCCATAGTTCGTTTAATCAAGTGGATGCATCAGGTTGGTGTTCTATGTCTTGTAGTTTCATATTCTTTTGGTTCTGTTTCATAATCCTTTACTTTTTGCCAATGATAACAGTTTCTATCTGATTTGTATTTTAAGGAACATTACTATGTTGGTCGTGGCATGTATGAAGCGACGACTGATTATATCATGTAATCACTTCATCCCTTTACCTCTTTTCTAATTTTGTTGCCTTTTGATTACCGTCATATTAGGTATGACTAGTGGGATGGCATTGAAGATGTGTCTACGACTAGTTTGAAATAGATGGGAAAAAATTGGATCCTACATATCCTCAACAGTCCGTCTAGATGAAATAACTGGATAAGAGACAGACATATAGAATCGAATACCTCCTGTTAACTGAAAATGTTCTAAAAATCTACTATCATAAACTGGTGTTTTGTGTTCCAACAATAATTTGAACAGGTATTGACCTGCTTGACAAGCGTTGTGCATTGTTTGTTTATTGAGATCAATAGTTCGATTGGTGTCCTAACCCATTGTTAGGTTATCATTCATATGTAGCCCGATGAAGCTCATAGCACTTTCTAAAGCTTGATTTAGTATAAAGGGAACTTGTTTGGTGCAGTTTTCAAGAATGCAATTTCATGGTTATTGATTAGGAAGTTGTTTGTGTTGGGAGTTGGACTTTCTAGTTATTTGTTAAGTTAAATTCCTGGATTTACACCGTTGCATAATTTTGCTCATTGATTTAAGAAAAAAACTTACAAATGGGAAGTGATCTATTCTAAAAAACATAATTATCATGCAGAGACTTTTAAGGCTGAGATTTTCTTTTTGAATCCCCAAGACTTGATCTTTATCCATCATGAAGGTGTTCATTCTTGCATAACTTAAGGTTGTTTATACTATTGGAAAAACCAGACTAAACATCCTTGAAATCCCACTCAAAAGTAGCATCTAGGAGGAAGGGGGGGGGGGGTAAGGATGTACACATACCTTTTACTTACTTCCATACCTTTGGGAAGATTTTTTGCAGAAAAGATTGAAAGGTAATCGAATAGCTTGATAAACTCGAAAGTATTTGTGAAACCGGAGTGTTAGCAGAAAGGCAACAAGAAAACAAAGAAAAATGGAACACTACAAGCAAGAGAGACAACAGAGAAAGTACAGTAAACTAAATAACTTGGAACAAAGTGCTGCCTCTAACTATCTCAGGATACTGCAACCAACAGATTAGCTGTCTAACCATCGCTCTAACCCACCCTCTCCTCTCCATACCTTCCCCTCATCTGCACCAGTCCCCACAAATAATCTGTCACCCTAGTTCTGCGCGTCTAGGAACTCCTGTCAGAGTTCATGTCCTTGGAAAGATCTAAGGCCGCCATGTCCCGCTCAGCTTCTCATCTAATGTCTTCCTTGTCCTGCCCCTTCCCTCACCCCGTCGACCATCACACTTTCCGCCATTATCACTAGTGCTGTCCTCTATCTCCTGTGAACATGCCCAAACCGCCCCACAATCTTCCCTCGCTTAATTAATCAGAGATAGGCACAACTTCTAGCATTGCCCGATAGACCTTATTTAGTATCCAGCCCAACATGGTCCGACCACAATTCCATCTCAGCATCCTCATTTCTGCGACTTCTTTATTGATCAACACTTACACCCTTGTGTAGCTGGTCTAATGGCCACCTTGTAGAATTTGTGATACAGTTTTAATGGGACCTTCGTGTCACACAACACGCCTGTGGCAGCCTCCACTTTAACCTCCCTGCGTTTTGTAACGTCTTCCTCTACCTCTCCATCTTTCTGAATCAAGGACTTCAGATACTTGAAACTGTCATTTTGAGGTATCTTTTGCTCCACTCGGCTCCTCGGCTGACTTCAGCTGCAAAGAGGGGGAGGGCTTTGCCGTGCATACAATCATCTCATGGCACAACATTGATCAATAAGACAATGAGTGAATAAGCGCTCGTATCAGCTGTGGGAATGTTGACTTCTACCCCCTCGTCAATACGCTTTCTGCTGAAATTGCACCACTGGTTTTTGGCACTAGAACGGCTGATGCACAAGCCTTGGGTTTCCAGTGCTGCGCTCTATTGCTCCAACTTAGCGACTTAGCGTTCTCCTCTCCTGTTGTTTCCACTACTAGCACAATGTCGTCAACACCTAACATAAACCACGGGACACTCCTCTGGATCATGCGGGAAAACTCATCCAAGATTAGCACAAAAGGAATGGCCTAGTGCCGATCCTAGGTGCAACCCTATTTTCACTGGGAAATACTAGTTCTCATCCATTTGGGTGCTTGTTCGTACGTGCATATCCTGCATTGCCCCAGCATACCTCCATGGTACCCCTTTATATTATTTGAACAATCTGCTATAAATGAAAATTCAAGGCACTGTATTTTGTACGCATGCTTGTAAACATTATATGCAAACTTTGTAGTGTGCCATCCTTCTTAATGACGTTGCCGAGAGGCATGACCTACAAATTCCATTCTTAGTTGGTTATGATGATTCGTCATTTGTATTTCTAATTATTTGGTATCTTAAATGTTCATAAACGATAAATTAGTTTATCTCCTTTCTTCATGTGGTTGGTGGCTTTCTAATGTCATGGAAATTCAGGTATATGCTTTTCTGGCTTGTTGTATTGGGAGGCAAGTTCTCGTTTGCCTATTTTCTCCAGGTAGCTAACTTGTTTTGGTCCTTTGCATGTAGTTCAATATCTCCGATCTTTTTATTTTTTTATTTGTGTCATTAAATGATTATGCAGATCAGGCCCTTAGTGAAACCAACAAGGGATATAATCGATATTAAAGATGTGCGCTATTCTTGGCATGATTTTGTATCAAAAAGTAAGCCACAATCTGTGATATTGAAGATATAATTAATACTGGACCCCTTTTGCTAATACCTTTTTACAAAATTCTATTCTTTGTCCTTGGTTTCTTGTAAGATTGTTTGTCTGATATGCAGTTTCGTGATTTCTCAATACAGATAACCATAATGCGTTGACTGTTGCTAGCTTGTGGGCTCCAGTGTTTTGTGTAAGCTGCTATTCTGCTATCTTCGATGTTCTTTTTTACTTTCGCTCTCTTCACTCTGTCTATTTGGTCACTCACAATGTCCATCAAAACTTCATTTGGATGTTTTCTATAGAGTGCAAACGTGCACTTGTGTTTTCTTCAATTACTAATTAGGGATTAGTTTTGCCTAGTCCTGGTTTTTGTTTCGTACATTATTGGCCGTTTCTGGGTTATGTTTTTTTCTATGTTGTTATTGTTTATGGTATCTCAACTTTTATAATATATGATTAGATTCTGAAGATGCAATGCAACCTAGCATCACATGCTGATGTACACAGTTCAGGAGACGTACTTCATACTATGTTATAATGCTACAAATAAGAGTTTCACCTTTTCATTTTCATTTTCATTTTCTTGATCCTTAATTCTTTATTGAAAATAACTGATTCCCTTATAGGTGACTAAACTAAGAATCACAAAGATCTTTGTTTTATAGTTTGTTCCTCAAATATACATAACTTGGCTATGCTTTTTGTGTGTATTACATTTGGGTCATAATGTTATTGTTGAACTTGGATCTTAGCCAATACTTTACTGGCTTGGATTATTATCTAATCTGGCACTTATAGGCTACAGATCTGATTAAAATGCCATCAATGATGACTTCTGATACAAAGGATACATTTTGATACTTTTTTGAAGACGAGAAAGAGTTGGCCTTAGATGTCCCTATTCAACATGCTTTCTTTAAGCCAGTAGTTGGTCAACAGATTGCCTGTGCCTGCCCATTTTTCTCTCGCCCTAATTGGAATCCCCTTAGTTATGCTGCGCTTTGACAATGTGAGTGTGGGCATGTGGTGGGTTCTTAATTCTGCTTAAGATTCTGTGAATTTGATGATCTAACTTTTATGTGGTCTTCCACAATTGTGTTTATTTCCTTTCCCATGTCACATGCTATTTTAAGATCATGTCATCTGCCAATCTATAGAATATGTTTGATATGCTTCCCTCTTTTGCTGCAGATCTATCTTTTGGACATCCACATCTTTTACACTATTATATCTGCTGTTGTGGGTTTCTTGCTTGGAGCTAGAGATCGTCTTGGTGAGGTTAGTGGTTCTTGTGTACTCACATGATGTGTGAACCATGGTAGAAATAATTAATTCGTAATTCATATTTGTCGTTGTTGTTCTTTATGGAGATTGCATCATCTTTCCTTGTATGTGGCTGTTTATCTGTTGTTTTCTAGTGAAGTATAAGCAAAATTTTGTTTTTTCTTGTTTTTGTATCCATTTGGTGTTTGGCAATTGATGTTGGCTGTAACGATAATCTTACAGTGATCCATTGTCGCATATTATGTCTTTGCTTCTTAGTAAGGATATATAAAAGATTCCTATTTTTTGCCTTTTCTGTTTCTGTCTGTTGGGTTAAGGTTTGGCAATTTCTTTGTTTTTTAATACTTTCAGATTAGGTCTTTGAGTGCCGTCCACAAACTCTTTGAGAAGTTTCCCGAGGCATTTATGGATAATCTCCACATTCCTCTTGCTAACAGGTGTTCTTGATCTGTCTCTCTAACAGAATTTTGATAGGCCTCTTCTCCATTTCTTAATCCAGTGATGTTTTCTATTGTATTAATGTTTAATTATCTTTTGCAGGGATACCCTAAGGATAACTGGCCAGGTAAACTGATGATGCCAATCCTTATCAATAAAATTACTAATACCATGATTGTCTTAGCGTGCAATTTTCTTCATAAAATTGTTACTACTTGCCACTCTTACATGAAATGTTATGTTTTCTATGCATTATTTACATTCAAGTTGAAAATTTTCCATCATCATTGTTGTTTATTTCTCCTTTATCTTTTGCGGTTCTTGTTGTTTTATGTCTGTCATTAATTTTGTATTTCGGATTCTTGGTTGGCTGCTTGTAATATGTTGCAAGGATGCAAGTGTGAGGATATGGGTGCATCCTATGTTGATTCCAGGACTCAGCGATTCTCTCTCTCTTTTTTTTTTGACAATATGTAATATGTTTATGTATATATGGTGTGCGTGTGTATGATATAAATCTAAAAGTAAACAAGCTAAACTAAGGAAATTTATTCGGTGTTAATACATTAATATAAAGGTTACACACATGGCCGTTAAAAGAATAAAGCACATAGCCACATACTTGGGATAAGCCTTTTATCCTGTTTGTACTTTTACCTTGTGGGCCCAGAACAGTCTAATTATCAAGGAAGAAGGATTTATTGTGTCTCCTTGCCTAGCCTCTTTTATTTCTCTTGCAATCCTCCTTTAGATTTTCAGTTTTGATTTCTGAACTTATATTCTGTGAATTTGCATCTCCCCATTTTTCAAAAAAGGAGATGAACATTGTTCCTTTCATGTCTTCAATCCCATATTGCCGTTCGTGCTCAATGATTTGGGGATGTGGTCAAAGCTGGAGATGGATGGAAAAGCCTGGTTAGTCAAAGCCTGGTCAAAGGCGGTTCGAGAATCCAGAAACACGGCCTGGTCTGATCCGGTCCAAGTTTTTATCTGAACCGGGTCTTTTATCCGCTCCTTAAAAAGACTGGCTGTTTGGCAGTTGCTGAATGGTTTGGTGTAGGATGATTAAGTGATCAGAATGATTAAGAGGCTCTTATAATATAGCGCAAAATGAAATTGTTTGGTACTTGTTCAGGATGAAATTAGGGCGCTGAATGGTTAAGGGAGGCCCAAGATACAAAATCATTCTGAGGGTTTTAGAACCATTGAGAGGCATACTTTTTTTGCCAAACAAGATTCACCTCTTAGCAATTCAGAGGTTGCCTTTTAATGGAACTATTAAGAGGTAAACAAACATCCCCTGAACCGGGTTTTATCCGCTCCTTAAAAAGACCGGTCCGGGACTGGGCTGCCTCAAAAAAGTTCAGACCGATTAAGGACCCGCGGTCCGTCCTGGACTGAATGGACAAGTCTTTTTGCCATCTCTAGTCAAGACCACACCCTTGATGCACCCCATAGAACTCAACCCCCGGAGTACCTAGTACATGGGTTTGACAAGATATAGAAGCACTTTTGCCTTCTATCTTGTAATTGTCAGTGTACATTTATTTTTTCTCCAGTGACATTTCTTCTCCTTTGGTTAATCACGACTTTTCCAACTCATGATACAATATAGACTGCAATTAACGATACAAACACGTTCATGAAAACATGCCTTTTGTTGCACACAAGTTCGTGATCAGAAATTATGAGTTGAACCCATCATGTTTTCATAGTTGTAGCTAGTTTTTATGTTTTTTTGTGATGTCTGTCACAATCCTTCACTTTTATTCTTTCCCGGGGAAGGCTTTATAAGATCAAATAGGGGTGCACCCTAATAAATAGCATGCAATACTCTTTGATATGTATTACTTGCTCTGAACAGATTTTGTGGTGTTGGAATTTTGTGCCAGACGATAACTATATGCTTAGACATTCATGCATTTGTATGACCAAAGTTTTGTTATGGCTTCTCTGTATGTGATCATGTTATTTTATTAATTGTGTTGGCCAGTTGCAGTTTGATTAAGAAGTAATTTTTGTTCCAGTTCCTATTGTTCTTAATTATCTCTTGATTACTTTTCAAGTTAAAATTGACATGGTCTGTGTCAGCTTGTTGAGACTAAAACTTCATTTGCTATATACATGTATACACCTATGACCTATCCCTTTTTCAATTTTCTCATGCTTGTGGTACTTGAGCAGTAAAATGTGAGTTTTAACCACTCTATTTTTTGCTGTCAAAAGGTTCTGCGGAAAAATAAGTTTGACGCTTCTCGATTTTCACCCTTCTGGAATGAGATCGTGAGGAATCTGCGAGAAGAAGATTATATTACTAATTTGTGAGTGTTTTACTTGCTGTAACAGGACTTATTGGGTAGAATGATAATTTTTTTCTGCACAAATGAATGGTTCTTTAACCTCATCATTAATGTTATGATGCATCTTGTTTTCAGGGAAATGGAATTGCTCTTGATGCCTAAAAATTCTGGGTCTGTTGACTCTGTTCCTATGGTTCAGTGGCCTCTTTTTCTCTTAGCCAGCAAGGTTATTCAAATGATTTGGTCTTGGACTTCCATTTTGGTTATTTTCTCTACTTCTGTGAGTTTCTTTGTAATAATCTTTTTTTCTTTGTTATATTTAGATATTCCTTGCCAAAGATATTGCTGGAGAAAGTGACTCACAAGAAGAGCTGTGGGATAGGATCTCAAGGGACGATTACATGAAATATGCAGTTGAGGAGTGTTTTTGCACCATCGAGCTAATTTTGACATCAATTTTAGCTGATGATGATGGGAAGTTGTGGTAAGTGCACAGTGAAGTGTTTAGATTGTATAAATTGTTAGTTCTTTAAGCATTGGTCATTTCGTCATGTTAGCTCCATTGTTCACCTTTTTACTGTTTGTTTTCTGTAGGGTTGAAATAATATATGAAGGCATTCGAGGAAGTATAGAGAAAAGAAGCATCCACAGAGACTTTCAACTGAAAAAACTGGCACTTGTTATTCAAAAAGTTACTGCACTTACGGGAATTCTGGTATGTATTTGTTCATTTTAAGGCGATTTATGTTCTTGCACTTGTGGTCCTGATGGTGTAACTTTTCTGTTTTCCGAAATGTTTCTCTTATTCATAATGATGAGCTAAGAAGAACTATAAACAAGGATTCATATAATTAGGTACTCAAGATCCAATACTTCTAATCCAAATGGTTTTTGGTTGATAG
Organism: Arctium minus; assembly: GCA_954870635.1. Lineage (NCBI taxonomy): Eukaryota > Viridiplantae > Streptophyta > Magnoliopsida > Asterales > Asteraceae > Arctium > Arctium minus. The sequence goes on from OX941084.1 coordinate 53,860,966, forward strand.
ATTTACTGATCATGATTTGAAATTAGCACCATCTTTTTCATCCTGTATAGATATTTACTTAGAAAGGTAAAAATATCTGTATATCATGTGGCTGATAAACATTTTAAGCCATAAAGAACTAATGGGATGATGAATTTCTTATCCTAACTCTAACATCTTTTCTATGCATATAGCTACTTACGTGAAAGCTAAACAGAGTCTCTGGTTATACGATCTGCTTCTCTACCGATATGAGTGTTCCATGTACTGTCGCTATACACGAGTAGCTCTTATTGACTTCATAAAAACTATTGAAGTTTTCATAGTGCTGAAACATTGCATTCTGGAGGGTTTCACTTCAGTACATCTTAGAATTCAGCATACCTGATTTTTGTTTTCCTTCGTTATTGTTTTGCCAATTTATAATATTTTTCTTGGCGGATTTTGTTTCTTTAACCGGTGTTTTTTCTTCTCTTTTGACCATAATAATGTGGTTTGCATGCTGCATGCACAGAAAGAAGTTGGAACGCCTGAACTGGAGAGTGGTGCTGTTAATGCTGCTCTTGATCTTTATGATGTTATCCAGCTTGATTTTTTTACTGTCAATATGAGGTGTGTCCAACGAGAAGTCATGTGCTCTTAAGTTTTAATTCAGTTCTTAAAGACATACTTGATGGAACTTTTGAACCATTTTTCAGAGAAAATTATGCGAAGTGGAATAATGTGTTAAAAGCAAGGATGGAAGGTCGCCTGTTTTCAAAGTTGAAGTGGCCTAGAGATCCTGAGTTGGTATGTTGTCTCTTGTAATAGTCAGACTTATGTTAGTTGACCTTTTTTTAATATATTTCTCATATTGGTGTTTAAGCTTTGAACTAATCTGTCTACAGAGGTCACAAATTCGGAGGCTACACTCGCTTTTCACTATCAAGGACTCTGCTGTAAATGTCCCGAAAAACCTAGAGGCTAGACGTAGGTTGCAATTTTTCACAAATTCACTTTTCATGTCGATGCCCCGAACCAAGCCCGTCCGTGAAATGTTATCTTTCAGGTTAAACCTCACATGGGTGACCATTCATTGGTTCTGATTTAATTTTTTGACTAAATATAAAACCACCCGTTGGGTACTGATTTCAGTTTTGAATTTGTCCAGTGTTTTCACACCATATTATTCAGAGACTGTTCTTTATAGTATGGAAGAGCTTCGTAAGAAGAATGAAGACGGGATTTCGATTTTGTTTTACCTCCAGAAGATCTATCCAGGTATTTTGGCTTTCAAACTCCAATAAAATGCCAATAGTAGGTGTATGTCATTAAGCACCACGAACCTATAGGAACCAGATCATTTGGGACCACCACTGTGGTGTCATGTGGTTGTTTTAAATATGGGAATAGCAGGCTTATATTGTCCTTGGCCACCAAGAATTAAACTTGTCGATTCTTTTGATCCGATGAAACAATGAGTCTGCTTGAACCCCTTTTTCGATTTTGCAGATGAATGGAAAAATTTGCTTGCTCGGCTTGGCCGTGATGAAAATACGCACGAGTTAGATCTTATTGATAATGATGATGAGAACCTTGAACTTCGGTTTTGGGCATCATATCGTGGACAGACATTAGCGAGAACTGGTATGTTTTTTCTTTTGGAATTTTCTCAGGGATTCTTACTTGTTTTTTTTTTCTTCGGTCTCAGCAATGCATACTTATAGCCTATAGGCTACTACTTAATGATTTGGTGATGATTGCTTGAATTTATTTTTACATGGGTTTGTGTTTTCATTGTTTTCGAGTGCTCAAGTCTTGTATTTGATTTTGAGCTGATTTAGGGTGAAAGAGACTAGTTGGCACGACCCATAGCTCTAGTATTGTTGTGTATGAAACAGCATTTATATAGTTGGCATATCCATGTTACATAATTCTGTAAATTTCAAACTTTATTCCCGTTTCTTGCATCATTGACCTTTTGTTTAATCATATCCAGTGAGAGGAATGATGTACTACCGAAAGGCTCTAATGCTTCAGGCTTATTTGGAAAGAATGACTGTTGGAGGTTCGGGCTTCCAGAATATTTTATATTGTTGCTATTTGTCATTTTAGATTTCAGTTGCATCAATCATGTTCTAATATTTTACATGGCTATGCTAGATATGGAAGCGGCTGTTCCCACTACTGAAGCAACTGATATTAAAGGATTTGAGTTTTCTCCTGAAGCAAGAGCTCATGCTGACCTAAAATTTACATATGTTGTCACTTGCCAAATATATGGGAAACAGAAAGAAGAGCAAAAGCCTGAGGCTGCGGATATTGCATTGTTATTGCAAAGGTGAGATATGTATATTTGCTGTGTCGTCGTGTATGCTTTTATAGTTCCTGTGCCCTAGATAAAGAAGTCCTATTTATCTTTACTTGGCTCTAAACAAAATCCATTGTACTTGATTTGGTGATTTAACTCGTACTCCCAGGTGCTATCATTTGATTATTAATGTGTTTGTAAAACAGGCAAGTGGGAATAAAAAGAATGAAACAATTGCAGTTGATGGTCTCAGGAAATTTATTTTCGGGTCTCCAACTTTCTTTTTAATTTTTGTCCCATTTACATGGCTGGCATTTGGTGGGAGTATATAGAATGCTTTATATACACAAAAATATGAAGGTAGATTAACAATTCTGTAGTTTCATATATAATAGGGATTCATTTGGGTTGCATAAAATTTCTCTCTCCTGAAAACTTTACGTAAACCAAAGGAATCTCATATCAGAAAGAGCGAGAGAGAGGGAGGGGGAGAGGGATAGAGAGATTGCTCCTCATATGTTTCGACTGATAAGAGGGAATATCAACATTTAGGTTAGACGTCCTTCAGTAATCAGATACACTGATGAAAAACATATGGAAAAGATAAGACACAGCCTTCCAAGTTCGTAGTATCTGAAAATGAGTGATTGTATGATTGCACTATATTCCAGGATGTGGGATGAAATTAGTTTACAAGGATAAAATGCTATTTTCATGGGAGTAGAACTTGGTATGCTCTGAAAATCATCAAGGACACCTATTTACTGAGATTAGAATGTTTTTATAAAAGTTTTTGTTTGTGGTACTATTATTGGTGATGTGATTCTGTCAAAAAACTGATTGTGGGTTTCCCTTTCAGAAATGAAGCACTTCGAGTTGCTTTCATTGATGAGGTGGAGACTTTAACTGATGGTAAAGTGAACAAAGAGTTCTTCTCAAAACTTGTGAAGGGCGACATCAACGGGAAAGACAAGGTTGATAGCTCCTGTCATTTTTTTTCTTATTCTCCTATGGGTGCTTTCTTTCATTTTATTATTTACTACAGTTTTACTGTTTTCTGACTGTGTACCGGAGTAGTTGAGTAAGAGCTTTGGCTTTGTTAATTACTTAATTCAGAAGTAAATATTATGCAGGAAGTCTATTCTATAAAATTGCCTGGGAATCCCAAACTTGGTGAGGGAAAACCTGAAAATCAAAATCATGCGATTGTCTTTACTCGTGGAAATGCTCTCCAGACAATTGATATGAATCAGGTATGCACTTTCTAGCTTTATGTGATGATGATCTCATGTGAACTTCTGTGCTAATGTGCTCCATGTATGCTTTGGTCTCATTCACAAAATACTGACTATATAGCACATTTACTAATATGAAAATCAGAATTTAATATCAACTTCCTTGTTGTTTTTAAGTATGCTTTTATTCTACATTTTAGCTTTTGTTTGCTTATCCTTCAGGATAATTATTTTGAGGAAGCATTAAAGATGAGAAATCTTCTTGAAGAATTCCATGGTTATCATGGTATCCGTCCTGCTACCATTCTTGGTGTAAGGGAGCATGTATTTACGGGAAGGTATAAACTATAATAACGTTTTCCTATAACACACTTACTCATACACCCGTCATCACCGTTTGAACTGTTCATGCAGTGTCTCTTCATTAGCATCCTTCATGTCCAATCAAGAAACTAGTTTCGTAACTCTTGGGCAGCGTGTTCTTGCAAGTCCTTTAAAGTAAGTTCAAAATTCTTTTCCATAGTTTTTCTATGCAAGCAATATCTTCTCAGTTCCAGAAGCTGTGTAGTTAATGTCATCTTGGTGTTACTTTGAAATATATTCAGGGTTCGCATGCATTATGGTCATCCTGATGTGTTTGATAGAGTGTTCCATATAACCCGGGGTGGCATCAGCAAAGCCTCTCGTGTGATCAACATTAGTGAAGATATTTATGCAGGTATATCTTTTTTTTTTCTTTTTTTTTTCGCGTTTTTCTTTTCTTGCGAAAATGTTTTTATGGTCATCTTGCAATGGTGGAATATCACCTTATCAGACCATACTTCTTTCCATATCTGTCGACAAATATTGAAATTTAAAATGGCAGGTTTCAACTCAACTTTACGTCAAGGAAACATCACTCATCATGAATACATCCAGGTATTATCTGTTATATACTCCTTCCCTCCCTAAGTTAAAACACAGGAGTTTTTATTTTGTTTCAAAAGAAGTCTACAGTAAGCACGCTCTCTAGCTTATCATATACTTGGTTGATATGTTGTGTAGGTTGGCAAGGGACGGGATGTTGGGCTCAATCAGATTGCTCTGTTTGAAGGAAAAGTTGCTGGAGGAAATGGTGAGCAGGTCCTTAGTAGGGATATATACAGACTTGGGCAGCTGTTTGATTTCTTCCGGATGCTTTCATTCTACTTTACCACTGTTGGATACTACTTCTGTACCATGGTACACACCTTTGCTATTAGTTTATGTTATTTTTGTGGTTACACCTGCAATTAGTTAATTTTGCAGAACTCAGAATTTGATTCGACTCCAGTAAGTTACTTGAGTCTAGATCAACTAAGAAATTGTGCTTGAACATGTTAGAAGACTTGAATTCATGTCGAGAACCACTTGGCATGAGTTTGGTTTTAATATATCTGTAGTTTTTTTTTTGATCTTATAAATTGTATATATATTTATATTATTAATATATTTACTTACTCCCTTTATTCTAATAAAATAAACGCAAAAATTTCCTTTTCTGTTTCCAAAATAAATGGAACAATTTCTTTTAAGGTAAGGTTTTAATCCAGATTTACTTATTGACCCTAGGAAGTTGTTACCAAATACTGGTAAATATTGCTTTGGTCAAAAGAACTCTGTTTTGTTATAATTGAGGATCATTTTAGAGATTTGACTAATAGTCTAACATTCTCGTTAGAACTATGAGCCAAGTTAGTTCTCATATTTAGTATGCGTCGGCGAACATAAATCATATGTTAAAAAGAGTAATCTGTATTCCTGATTTATATCCAATTGCACGTTTATATTTATGTAATATATACGGAAAATGTGTTGTACCTATGCGTCGGCAAAAATAAATCAAAATGGGAAAATTGCACCCAAAACCCATATGGTTCCATATCACCATGGCACTTTCATAAATCCATTGGAACCCCCAGCAGCTGTGGCAGTAACTGATTCATGCGTCTTTTTTTACGTGGATGCTCTAATAATATAAGCATCTATGCAAAAAAGTTGGGTAGATGGGAGTAAATATACTTCAATTTTACTAAAATAGATGCACGATTATTTGATAAATTTATATGCATGCTAAAATATTAGTAAACTTCGATAAAGAGTTACCTTCTTCCTTATACATGTACTAAAATAGCATATCCTCTACGTGTGCCTGTTCTCCCTTTCTTCCTTATCATGGCAAATCTTTGTGAAATAACTCCGATGAGAAGAAAAGAGAAGGCGTTAATTACTTGGTTTATACACATAATTCTGTCTGAATGATGAATGGTTCAGTTTGAGGTTTATATGGAAACGGCTTCATTCCCCCCTAACAACTTCTCTGATTCGCATGCAGTTAACCGTGATTACAGTGTACATATTTCTGTACGGAAAAACATATTTGGTAAGCTCTAAACTTTGCATATATAGCTTCTCGTTAGAGTTTCATACCATCTTTTTGAGATTATTTTATTGTTTCAGGCATTGTCTGGAGTTGGTGAAGATATTCAAACTAGAGCCGATGTGTTACACAACACTGCTCTAAATACAGCTTTAAATACACAATTTCTGTTTCAGATTGGTGTGTTTACGGCTATACCGATGGTTTTGGGATTCATTTTAGAGCAGGGATTTTTTAGGGTATGTTTTTGTGCCTGTGGAATTTTTTTTACATAGATATACTTTTGTTTATAAACATAATTTATAATGGCATGCAACATTGCCTGATGAAAACAAAAAGTGATGTAGGAGTTGGGACAAAAGAATTGGGGAGAAAAAAAATAAGGTTTTACATAATTGTTCTTCAACCCCTAGGATCTCTTAGATTTTAAACCCTAAATATTTGGCATCTCATTAGAAATGTTTTCTTTGGTCAATTTAAAACAAATATTGACCACCATCATCATCATTTACTTACTTCTATTTCTTTGTTAATTAATCATGTTGTTGTACCCTAGTTATTTCATGTGGTTAACTTCTTGCTTTTGAAATCTTGAATGGTGGTGCAGGCTGTTGTTAGTTTTATCACCATGCAGTTTCAGCTTTGTACCGTCTTCTTCACATTTTCTTTGGGCACCAGAACACATTACTTTGGCAGAACCATTCTTCATGGTGGTGCAAAGGTTTGTTCTTACTTTTTGTTTATTTCTTGCTCTATTCTGTTACTGTAATCTAACAAATGTTGATTCCAAAACAGTATCATGCAACTGGTCGAGGCTTCGTTGTGCGCCACATCAAATTTTCCGAGAATTACAGGCTTTATTCACGCAGTCATTTTGTCAAAGGGTCTCTCTTCTCTCTCTCTCTCTCTCACACACACACACACACATATTCCCTTCACGCTTATGATGTTGAGTATTTATTGAAACAGAATGGAAGTTGTTCTACTGTTAGTGGTGTTCCTTTCATATGGGTTCAATGAAGCTGGTGCACTGGGCTACATTCTTCTTAGTGTTAGCAGTTGGTTCATGGCAATTTCATGGCTTTTTGCGCCATATTTGTTCAATCCATCTGGTTTTGAGTGGCAGAAGTAAGTTTTCCAATTTGGGATTGTAAGGCAGCTTATGTTGTTCTAGTCTGATGCATCTAACTTCTTGTTTGATCCTTTAGGACGGTAGAGGATTTTCGAGATTGGACAAATTGGCTTTTTTATAGGGGCGGAATCGGTGTTAAAGGAGAAGAAAGCTGGGAAGCATGGTGGGATGAAGAACTGGTATGAATGTACCCTCCTGACTTTCGCCATTTTTCATTTTTGTCTATTGCCTACGTATAATTCTATATGGTATAACACACATGTGGTCATGGGTTCCATTGCCTGCACTGAGAAGACACGAAGATGGGACCCACAAAATGGCGAACAGAGGAAATGGTCTGAACAAATGGAATGGAAGACGTGTTTCCAATTTTCCATATTATTTATCGTGATGATTTTCTATTTATACAAATTCTTCCAAATTTCTTGCATGTTCCAGCGTTGCTATGTTGACTATGATTTTTCATTTTCAAAGACTTGGGGGAAGGCTTATGATTTCTTTTTTTTGCAGTCTCATATCCGAACACTTGGTGGAAGGCTTATGGAAACCATTTTGAGCCTACGGTTTTTCGTTTTCCAGTATGGTGTTATTTACAAATTGGATGTGCAAGGATCAGAAACATCACTATCGGTAAGAACTTTTTCGCATAATTTAGGCAAGTTCTTTGTTGGGTTGAAATCAAAATGTTGTCTTTTTTCTTATAAATGGCGTTTTTGTCATCCGTTTGCTTATTGTTGTGCGTAATTTGACGACTATAGTATAGATGCTTATTTGGATCTTTGTGTAATATACTTCTGTATTTCAAGCTCGACAAGCTTGAAAAAGTCTTGCTTGGGCTTGGCTTGCAAAAAGCTTGGCTTCATACAGGGGGTTTTACACTCTGCCTTGACTCAGGTTGTATAGGTTGGGTTTGCATGTGCTTGTATAAAACTAAAGCGAAAATCCATAGAAAGTTAAAGTGCGAAGTTCCCGAGAGACAAAGTTTGATGGGGTTAAAAAATAGGATAAATTGTGGCCTGTGTAGGCTTGGCTCACTTAGCTTCACTGAAGTGCCCTGAGCCGTAGAAGGCCTAAGCTCGGCTCAGATAGCTTGATAAGCTGAGCTGACAAGTTTGCCAGAAGTTTGAGCATTTGCTGGCTCGTATAGGCTCAGTTTTATTGACTAATCGAACAAGGGCTTGTTATAATGTCCAATGAAGTTGCAGCCGTTTACTCGATGGACCTTCCAATCTTATTTATTTATTTATCGCTAAAGTGCTAATTATACATGTTTCTGCAGGTGTATGGATTTTCGTGGCTAGCACTTGTGGGGCTTATATTCCTTTTTAAGGTACACAAGTTGAAGATTGAATCTTAAAACGCTATGCCATGATGTATTATTTCTTACTTGGGTTGCTTGATGTTTTTATGTCTACAGATTTTTACGTTCAGCCAGAAAATATCGGTGAATTTTCAACTGATCTTGCGTTTCGTACAAGGAGTTGCCTTCATGCTTGCACTTGCTGGTATAGCGGTTGCTGTTGCCATTACCGACCTTACTATTACCGACATTTTTGCGTGCATCTTAGCATTCGTACCCACTGGTTGGGGATTACTTTCGGTACGCTTTCCTTTGAAGTTTTCTAATTTGTGGTGGTTGATTTGTTCTCATATTATTTTTATGGGTAGAAATGAATGGAAACATGTTGTTTTGTTCCAGATCTGTGTGGCTTGGAAACCGGTGTTGAAAAAGATTGGATTATGGAAATCAGTACGATCTCTGGGTCGGTTATACGATGCTGGGATGGGAATGCTGATCTTTATCCCCATTGCCGTATGTTCGTGGTTCCCTTTTATCTCAACGTTCCAAACCCGACTAATGTTTAACCAGGCGTTCAGCCGTGGTCTGGAAATCTCGCTCATCCTTGCCGGAAACAACCCAAATTCTGGGTTATAGTGGTTTTGTACATTTGGAACGAGTACTACGCGAAAACTTACTAATTAGAGAAGTTGGATTTGTAGGTTCTTCGTGGTATTGTTTGTTTGTTTGTGTGTAAAAATTTCACGGCTGTAAATTTTGTAGGATTTGAGAACTATTGAATACGGAACGTGTGGTATTTTTAGGTGCCATGAGTTTATTTCGATATCGAACTATGGATTCGGTTTTTATGGGTGTTTTTATAATCATTGTGAATGATGTTAAGTGAAGTTATATTCTTGTTTTTTTCTTTCTTGTGTAGAGGGTACTGCACCTTTTTCTCAACACCTTTAATGCTCAATGTACCCAAGGCATGGAGTGGCAAGTTGTACTATTAATAAGAATCACAAGTTATGAGACATTATAAACTTGTCTGTATGTATATTCATATATGAATATACACTATATTTAATACATGAATATACTTTGTATTAATGTATTTGTGATTATTCATATATGAATATACATTGTTATTTTGACATTATACACTGTGCGTGTGTTTGTGTAAAAAGTCAGTTTAGTGTAAACGAGTTGAGTCGAGTCGAATAACAAATTATTGGAGCTTCGATCAAAAAATTAATACCAAGCTCGAGCTCTACTAGGGCTTGAGCCGAGATCAAATATTTTTCTTAATGTTCGAGTTCAAGCTTGATTGCTGTTTGACAAATCTGATTATACATTATAACCAAAATTCAAGCTTTATAAGCTTGTTTATAGGCTTGAACTCAAGATCAATTATTTTTATATTTTGATTGTAAGATTTGTAAATAACCGAACATGTGTGGCTTCAAAAATTGTATGCTCAAGTGGCTTGACTCAAATTAAGTGGAGTTGAATATTGGTGTTATGAAACTTGACTCGTTAAGGTAAATGAGTTGTATTAATTTTGTCGAACTCGAAAATTATTAAACTCGAGTAGCTGATTAGAATTTAGAAGCTCGAAGTATTAGCACTCTTGGATTTAGCTTCATACATCATAAGTTGAACTAAACCATGCAATTTGAAAATTTTGTAAATTAAAACTGCAACAAAATGGTCATTAAACATACCAAATTGTGTCTTTTTATTTATTTATGTTTTAACAACACCAAAATTACATATTTAAATTTGTCATTCACAAAAAATAAAAAGGTTTTTTTTTTTTTTTTTTTTTTAAAATTAAAAATTAAAAGGAAAAGCATAAAGTGTTGTATGTCCAAATATGGTTAAAGCCAGTCATTGGGTTGGAGGACTCCCGAAAATGGTCACAACCATTTGTCAAGTCTTAAGCCATACCCATCATGGTGTGATATAAATACCTACACATCACACATGGGTCTACTTATTTTCAGATTAATCTTTTTATTTGTTATTAAACATTATAAAATGTTGATCAGTTTATATATAGAGAGTATCTGAAGTTCTTATGAGAATAGTAACCAAATAAAAGAATAAAAAAATGTTTGAATCGTACGTGATTTTACACTGAAATCACGTGTAAAATCACATGTAATTAATGCGACTTTGGCCACAACCTAAGGTCGCAGGCCACGTCGCCCACATAACCTTGCGTTTACCGTTAGTGTAAAATCATTTGTGATTTTGCATGTAATTTGGCCGTTTTCATATTATTTTATTTTATTTGGTTATTGTTCTTGTTTGAACCTCCTTCTCTCTCTCTCTTTCTCCTTATATATATATATATATAGGCGAAGGATCGTGTGAGAAGTTGAGTTAATGGTGAGAAGCGTGAGAACTGGATCTGAACCGTTGATGTCTTTTAATCTCAAGTCCTCCCATTAATTGCGGCTTAGAAAGGAATTGATCTAGTGCATCTCGTCTTAATCTGCGTCCATTTCTTATCCAACGGTTGATAACCACTTCTCACCGTTAACTCAACTTCTCACCGGAACCTAACTCTCTCTCTCGCTCTCTGTTGAACTAATTAATAGATTCATATATGAACCTTTGTGATTCAGATATGAACTAATTAACTGATTCATATATGAACGTATAGTTCATATATGAATCAGTTAAAAGAGTTCATATGTGAATTACAACTAGTTCATATATGAACATATAATTCATATGTAAATCATACAGATTCATATATAAACTCGTTCCGCGTATTTTATGAAACTACCCCTCTATCTTCTACAGATCACACAAGGAATTATCCAATGCTTCACGGTCAAAGCCGCAAATGTTGACTAGATAAAGGGCTAGGATCATTTCTTTATTTCTTATATTTTTAGCTTTTCTCAAATGAACCTAATCCTATATATATATATATATATATATTTATATTTATATACTAAGGGTTGGGTTCCGATGAGAAGTTGAGGTTAACCTGAGAAGTGTGAGATGTGGTTATTAACCGTTGGATGAAAAATAAATGCACATTAGGATAAGATGCACCGATGTAACACCCCAATAATTGGGACAAACAAAAATTTCCGGAAAGGAAATATGGTATTTAAAATTAATGCCAAGGCACGAGCCTTTCCCCAAAAGGGAACAAATAACGCCTGTTATAATTACAAGTATGTAACAATAAAGTAATGAGGGATAACAACCCTTTAATCTAATTCCTATCTAGAAAAGAGATTATAACAAGTTGTTATCCAAATCTCCAACTGTGCATCTTTTATACTTGGCATCCCAAAAATGCTCCCAATCTCACATCTAAGGTCTACTAAACCTTCTTGGTAGTCGGCCGCTAGAACCTGAGATACACATCAAACCAATCAAATGTTAGGCCAAACGAGCCTAGTGAGCTGAACAATAACACGACATAATCATTTAAACAATTATAGACAACAAGAGCCATAAAGGAATCAATGGGGGAGACCCATCACACCAATGAGTTTCACCTCAAGAGCCAATGTACCTTGATGTTCACTCGCATGAGCAACATCCCGAAGGCCCGTCACATTTGAAAACTACCTCCCAGGCATTACTCCAAATGGCGGAGATCTAGGTGCATACCGCCAAGGTGGCACCCTAAGACTACATTCTCCTAGTGCCTACTCATGGTTCATCCAATACATACCATATCCATCATTATACATATTCCACATTGAATAAAATACATGTATAAGACCCCAAATAATTCCAATCCCAATTTAGGTCCAAAACCCTAAATCTTATAAGTTCACCAACAATATTCACCAATCTCATGTTATCACATAAACATATCCCATTTCTTGCCAACAAGTAACCTCATCAAAACCCACATAATGAATAATGACCAAAACTCCAATAATTACCAAATGTAGAAATATAGGTCAAACTTATCAGGTGATCATCGTATGTAAATAAGCATGAAACAATGATAAGAAACATATTAAGAAATGTATCTCATTTTAAAATAGTTGATAGAAAACCCACAAACTAGGTTTTATAGAAAACCCTAGAAACTTAGAAGATTCCTAGCTTGGATGGAAAGGAGGTGGGTCTTGATTACTAGATGCAAGGCTTCAATAATTGCTCCCAAGGTGTAGTAGTTGATCTCAATAGGAAACCCTAGAGTAGAATTAATAAGGAAGGAGTGTTTGGTGAAGAGAAAACGTCCCCACACCAATAAATTCGCCTAGGGTTTTGAGGGAAATCAGAAAAATGAGTTGAAACTCGCTGAAGGGATGTTTTTATACCACTTGCACGCTCGGGCGATAGTGCCCGACGACATTGCCATGTGGCATAGTCGCCAACATAATCACCACCCCTCCATGACTTATGGTATGTCTGTGGCGAGAGTGACTCGCGAGTTTGCCCAAGGGCATTCTCGCTGTCATAATCGCGGGAAATGTACCGAGAGTGGTACTCCCCTGGTGACAGTGACACGCGAGTTTGCCCAAGGGCATTCTCGTTGTCATTGTCGCACTCCCTGTACCGAGCCTTCTCAACTTGTTTCGTCCAATGACGATTCGAGCGTGACTTCAAGAGTTCAATTTATTTCATATATCAATTAGCATGAGCGAAAGTTGAAGCATAAATCAATTAAGAGTTCAAGATGAGGAACACAATACTTGGGAAAATTTTTACGGGTGTTACAATCCTCCCTACCTTAGATGAGATATCGTCCCCGAGATCTCGCATTAGGCAAACAAGTGTGGGTATCTCTTTTTCATATCCTCCTCCGACTCCCACGTCACATTGGCACCACGATGGTGTTTCCATTGTACCTTGACCATTGTCATCTCTTTATGTCGCAATTGTTTTGTCTTCGACTCCAAGATAGCTTTCGGTTCTTCCACACATCGGTTGCCGTTGTCCACCCGAATTTCCGTCAAAGGAATAACGCTTTCCTCTTCGGCTAAGCACTTGCGAAGGTAGCATACATGAAATGTAGGGTGAATCCCATTCATTTCCAACGGTAAGTCCAATCTTTAGGCTTGAAGCCCGATCCTCTCCAATATTGTAAAGGGTCCAAGGAAACGGGGGCTAAGCTTCTCGCGTTTCCCGAAACGGATAATCACCTTCCAATGTGATACCTTCAGCATAACCCGTTCTCCCACTTGGAACTCTATCGGTCTTCGTTTCTTGTCCACATAACTTTTCTGGCGATCTTGTGCCGCCTTCAAACGCTCTCGGATACCCTTTACCTTGTCCCCACAAATTGCTTTTCTCCTGCCTCGAGCCAGCACACCGGTGTTCTACATTTCCGTCCGTATAGTGCCTCGAATGGTGCCATTCCAATGCTCGAATGGTAGCTATTGTTGTAGGTGAATTCCACTAAGGGTAGATGCGAATCCCAATTTCCTCGGAAGTCTATAACACAAGATCTAAGCATGTCCTCGAGAGTTTGGATCGTCCTTTCACTTTGGCCGTCGGTTTAGGGATGATAGGCCGTGCTCAATTTGATTCTCGTGCCCAACTCCTTTAGTAGCCTATCCCAAAAATTGGAAGTGAATCGACTATCCCGATCCGAAACTATGGATAGTGGAATACCATGACGCGATACCTCCTCATTAATGTAGATCTTAGATAATTTGTCCATCGGTAACGTCTCTCGCATCGCCAAAAAGTGCGCACTCTTCGTAAGTTGATCCACCACCACCCAAATAGTATCGTTACCCCTCAAGGTATTTGGTAGCTTGGTGACAAAGTCCATCGTGATGTGTTCCCACTTCCATTCCGGAATGGCTAGCAGTTGTAAACTCTCATAAGGCCTTTGATGTTCCGCTTTGACTTGAAGACAAGTGACACATCTTTCCACATAGTTGGCCACATCGAGCTTCATTACCGGCCACCAATAATGTAATTTCAAATCCCTATACATCTTAGTGCTACCGGGATGTATAGAGTACTTGGACTTGTGAGCTTCTGCCAATAGCAATTCATGAATCCCTCCAATCTTCGGTACCCAAATTCTTCCTTGAAATAACTTGAGACCACGACTATCTTCTGTTAGTAGCTCCCGTTGTTTCACCATGATATCGGCTTTGAGGTTCTCTTCACGAAGTGCTTCGACTTGACTCACCATGATGTCCTCCACTAGGCTTGATATTACGTCGATCCTAGAAAGAGTTACTTTGATTTTGCTTCTATAGCTCTTTCGGCTCAAAGCATCTGCCACTACGTTGGCTTTACCGGGGTGGTAAAGCAACTCACAATCACAGTTCTTCAAAAGCTCCAACCATCTCCTTTACCACATATTGAGGTCATTTTGATCAAATATGTACTTCAAGCTTTTGTGGTCGGTGAATAATGTACACTTCGTCCCGTAGAGGTAGTGTCACCATAGCTTCAAGGCAAACACCACCGCCGCTAACTCCAAATCATGCGTAGGATAATTCTTCTCATGGTCTTTGAGTTGTCGCGACGCATACGCTATCATTTTTCCCCTTTGTATTAAGACACACCCAAGACCCAATTTGGAGGCGTCGCTGTAAACCACAAAATCTTCGGATCCTTCGGGTAAGGACAGGATTGGTGCCTCACACAACTTTCTTTGAAGGGTCCGGAAAGCTTTATCTTGAGTCTCGGTCCATAAGAATTTAACGTTCTTCCTCGTCAATGATGTGAGCGGAGAGGCGATCTTTGAAAAGTCATGTATAAACCGTCGGTAGTAGCCAGCCAAACCCAAGAAACTTCTTATCTCCGTTGGTCTCATCAGTGGCTCCCAATTCATCATTGCTTCAATCTTCGCCAGATCTACCTTTACCCCATCCTTAGATACCGTGGCCCAAGAATTGAACTTCTTGTAACCAAAACTCGCACTTTGAAAACTTCGCGAACAACTTATCTTTCCGAAGAATCTCCAACACCTCTCGTAAATGTTGACAGTATTCGACTTCGTCCCGCGAGTAGATCAGAATATCATCGATGAAGACTATAATATATTTGTCCAAGAGAGGTCGACACACACGATTCATCAAGTCCATGAATAAGGCCGGAGCATTAGTCAACCCAAATGGCATGACTAGAAACTCATAATGACCGTACGTCGTCCGAAATGCCGTCTTCGGAATGTCGCTTTCCTTCACTCGCACTTGATGGTAACTGGACCGCAAGTCTATCTTGTAAAAACACCCCGCTCCTTGCAATTGGTCGAAGAGGTCGTAGATTCGAGGAAGCTGATACTTGTTCTTCACGGTGACCTTGTTGAGTTCACGATAGTCGATACACATCCGCATGGACCCGTCCTTCTTCTTCACAAATATAACTGGAGCTCCCCAAGGCGACGAGCTCGGTTGTATGAATCCCTTCTCGAGAAGTTCTTGTAGTTGTGTCATAATTTCTTGCATCTCCATTGTGGCTAGGCGATAAGAAGAACGAGCAATTGGAGCGGAACCCAGAGTGAGGTCGATGTGGAACTCCACTTGACATTCCGGCGGTAGTCCAGGTAGATCTTCCGGAAAGACATCCGGATAATCGCGCACCACGTCCACATCTTCCGCCTTCTTCTTATCTAGTTTCGCGTCGATCACGTAAGCCAAGTAGGAAGTACACCCCTTGGCTAGGCTCTTTCGTGCTTTGATTGATGAGATGATCGTGTTGGCCTTTCGATTCTTCTCCCCATAGATTATCACTTCTCCACCCTTCGGCAAGGTTACTCTAATCATCTTCTTGGAATAAAATATATCGGCATCGTGCTTAGCTAGCCAATCCATTCCTACAATCACATCGAATCCCCCGATGTCTGTCAGTAGCAAGTCTACTACAAAGGACTCCCCATCTAAGTCTAAGGTGCACCCAATGAAGCATTCTCGAATTAACATATGCTCCCCATTGGCTACCTCTACCACTAGAGCATCAGTCAACAAGCTAACAAGAGTAGTGAAATTCTTGCAAAATGAGGTAGACACAAAGGAACGGTTCGCATTAGAATCAAACAAAATGCGGGTAGGTAGAGACTTCACTAGAAACATACCCGACACAACATCCGTCGTTGCTCTCGCTTCATCCGCCGTCATTTGGAAGGCCCGACTTGGCGCCTTCGATGGAATCTCTTTCTTAGGTGCAACCCCGCTCGAAACCCCTTGGTGACCCCTTGCTAGCCTGGGACAATCCCTCTTGATGTGCCCCGACTCTCGGCTTTCATAACAAACCCCCCGGGAGGGGCAATCTCTACTCATGTGGTCCTTCCGTCCACATTTGAAGCACTCGGTAGAGTTAGAAAAAGGTTTCAGATTACAAGGCCCGAAATTCTTACTCTTTCACTTGAGGCACCACTTCGCCTCACGTCGTGGCTCCATGTTCCTCCCCCCGTTGAATGGTTTGGATGGTCGTGCGGGCCCGGTCGACCCTTCCCATTTCTGCTTCTCTCCTTGTTGACCCTTCTCTTTTCTCTCTTGGATGATGTCGTCCTCCACCAATTGGGACTCCTCAATGAATTCTTGTAAGGTATTCACCCGGGCATTCCTCACACCCGTCTTCATCCCCGCCGATAAACCTCTCAAATACTCTTTTATCTTTGACCTCTCATCGGTCGCCAAATGCTCAACCAGACTGAGCTTCTCCATGAATTGCTTTGAATAGTCGGCAATAGACAAACTGCCCTTTTTCAGATTTTGGAACTCCTCCTCTATCTTGTCAAGATCCCTTTCATTGCAGTACTTGTCCATTATCTTCTTCTTGAAGGTTGGCTAAGTGAGATTGGCCAAAACCTCCGGAGTGAGTGACGTTCGGGTGATGTTCCACCAACTCAATGCCACCCCTCTAAGAAGTTGGGACGCAAATTTGACTCTCTGAGAGTCACCACATTCACTTGACTCAAACGCCATCTCCACTTCTTGTATCCAGTTCATACATGCCACTGGATTGGTTGTTCCGAAAAACTCTGGGGGTCGGCTACATAAGAAAGACTTGTAGAAATAACCCCTTCCTTTTTCTTCTCAGTCCTTATCGCTTGCTCTTCCATCCCAATTGTGTTATTGGTACCCCCCTGATCCAATCACCGCATTGTCTCCTACCGCTTCATGCCTCCGGTGGCTTGTATCGCGATCTTCTAACATCTTCATGAATTTTTCATCCCGCATGTCCATCGCAGAGTTCATCATCTATATTATGCTCGCCAATAGGACCGATTGGGGTCCACTTCTTGGACGACCGGGTTCTCGATCTCTAGATTCACTTGGGGAACTTGGTCCACAACTCCCTCCAACAGGATGGTCCTTTGGGGATTCATTGGAACACCCGTTGGAACTTCACTTCTTGTAGTTTCCGGAGCCGTGACACTTGCCTCATTACCCTCCTCGGGTACCACCACCCGATTCCTTGTGTTTACCATTGTGAACTGTCACACATGATAAAGATCATATCGATTAATTCTTTAAAAGATTAGTGGTTCAATACGTACTACTACAAATATTAATCATTATAATAACAATTTCAAGCACACTCACGTATTTTTAAATTCATAATAACACTAGCCAAGTGAAATTATGAATGTACATTACATAAGAATTCTTGTTACCATCATCACAACCTCTTAATCAATGTATTTCCGCAGTCCTATTACTCTCCCCACCTAGGAATGCTCTACCCGTACGGACAGTGATACTATAGATACAATCAACTTAAGTCTAGGTATACTAGAGTTGACACCTAGTTCACTTAAACTAGAGCTCTGATACCAACTTGTAACACCCCAAAAATTGGGACAAACAAAAATTTCCGGAAAGGAAATGTGGTATTTAAATTTAATGCCAAGGCACGAGCCTTTCCCAAAAATGGAACAAATAACACCTGTTATAATTACAAGTATGTAACACTAAAGTAATGAGGGATAACAACCTTTTAATCTAATTCCTATCTAGAAAAGAGATTATAACAAGTTGTTATCCAAATCTTCAAAATGTGCATCTTTTATACTTGGCGTCCCAAAAATGCTCCCAATCTCACATCTAAGGTCTACTAAACCTTCTTGGTGGTCGCGTCGCTAGAACCTGAGATACACATCAAACCAATCAAGTTGTAGGTCAAACGAGCCTAGTGAGTTGAACAATAACATGGCATAATCATTTAAACAATTATAAACAACAAGAGCCATAAAGGAATCAATGGGGGAGACCCATCACACCAATGAGTTTCACCTCAAGAGCCAATATACCTTAATGTTCACTCGCATGAGCAACATCCCGAAGGCCCGACACATTTGAAGACTACCTCCCAGGCATTACTCCAAATGGTGGAGATCTAGGTGCATACCGTCAAGGTGGCACCCTAAGACTACATTCTCCTAGTGCCTACTTGTTAGTGCACAAATATGTTGGATCCAAGATCATTGGAATTAAAAGTCAATACCCAATTCAAAGCCTCATTGCAAAGTCAAATTCAAAGAGCTTAAAAGAGAAAGTCAAAGTCAAGCTAGTCAACTAGTTTAGTTTTATTAGTTTTGTCTTTGTAAACTAGTAGGTATAAATAGTTTTCTGTTTGTAGAATCATATGAGAATACTACAGAGAGAACTTAGTGAGAGAAATATTTTGAGAGAACATTTTGTAAACCAATTGATTTCAATGGAAATTGTGATTGAGTTTATTGTTCATCTTTGTTGATTAACACGTTCTGGGAATAATAATTGGTATCAGAGCAAGCACAATTCAGAAATCAATCAAAGAATTTGAAGATTTTGGTCGAACATCAAGAACTCGTAAAGCAATCTGTCAAGGATCAATTTTTGTGATTTAGTGGTGTTTTGGATTGAAAATTGATAGCTTTGTACTCGATTTTGGTTCTAGAGCAGATTTGATTTGAATTGTATAGCCTAATTCACAACAAATTTGTGTGAATTTTGGATTTTGTTGATATTTTGTTCGTGTTATGAAAACACTGTGGATGGATCAAAATTTTATCTTGAGAGGTTTTTTTTGGTGAAATGAAGTATTAGAAAAGTGTTCAGAATCACATCGAGGATCAATCTGCAAACTTTGGTGATCAAATTCGAAGTATTGAAGGATTTAAGATTGAAAAAGTTGGTTCAACCTCGAAAAGTTGAAGAACTCGTAAGATTCAGAGAAGTCGCAAGCTTCTTGAAGAACTCGCAAAACTCATATCTGAAGAACTCGCAGACAATGGTGTACGGATTCTGAAAAATTCGCAAGCTTCTTGACTTTTTGATTGTTCGAATTTTTCTAAGGCAAGAACTCACAGAGTGTGATCTACGACAAGTCCAGAACTCGCAAGGTTTGGCTTACGACAAGATACTTATCGCAAGCCACTATCTGCGACAAGCTACTGTTCACTTACTTCGGTCTGCGTCAAGTTCGAGAACTCGCAAGACAAGGCTTACGACAAGTGTCTGCGACAAGTTGTTTTGATCAAAATTTTTCTAAGTATAGAACTCGTATGCATTGCGACAAGTTACTTGTCTAAAATTTTTCAAAGTGTAGAACTCGCAAGAGGATTCAAGCTCAGAACTCGCAAGCTTCAGCCTGCGACAAGTTCGGAACTCGCAAGCTTCAGCCTGCGACAAGTAAGAACTCGCAAGCTTCCTTCTACGAGTTCCTCACTTCATAGTTCAAAGGGTTTGCGACAAGTGAGTTGAAAGGGTTTTGCGACAAGTGTTTTTTTGTGGTCTGCGACTTCTGTACTTAGTCAATTTTTGGCTATTTTCAGAATTTTGAAAAATTTCTGATTATGTGTTTAAAGATTTGTGTTGTTAATCAAGATGACTTCAAATGATGCTCTTTCAATCGGTACTGATGTCAAACCACCTGTTCTCTTCAAGGGTGAATATGAGCAGTGGAAAGATAGGTTTCTGGATTTCATAGACAGACACGACAATGGAGAATTCATCAAACAGTCTATTGATGAGGGTCTGATGAAACCAGTAACTGCTATTGTGCCGGATGAGTAGAATGAGAGTTATGACAGTGAAGATGGTACTGAGAACCGAGGGCTAAAGACCAAAGCGATTGTTGTTGATTTTTCAAGTTATACACCTGAACAAAAGAAGAGATATAAGGCAGATAAACAGGAAAGATCTCTACTTCTATAGAGTATAACGAATGAGATCTACATAAAGATTGGCCGCTATAAGGCTACAACAAAGAAGATGTGGGATCAATTAGATAAAATGATGATGGGTTCAAAGATTGGTAATCATATGAAGGTGGCTAACTGCATAAATAACTATGAAGAGTTCAAGGCCACATCTGGGGAAAGTTTAGAAGAGACATATGAAAGATTTGTTTCTCTACTAAATGAGTTGGCTAAGAACAAGGTGAAAAAGAAGCAGATTGAGAATAATGTCAAGTTTCTCAGTGTCTTACAACCAGAGCGGAAGAAACATACACGTCGGATGAAACAAATGAAAGATCTGAGTGAGATCCCTCTACATGAGGTTTGTGAAACTCTTAGACAGAATGAAGAGGAAGTAGAAGAAGAAAGAGAAGATAAAAAGAAGAGTGAGAAGCAAGTTGTTGATTCAGTTGCCTTGGTAGTGGATAAAAAGAAAGAGAAAGAGAAGAAAGATAAAAAGAAGAAAAAGAAGATAGTGGTTTCTAGTTCTGATGATACTGACAGTGATGGTTCAGATTCTGATGATGGGGAAAATCTAAAGCAAGCCATGATATTGCTTACTTGAGCCTTCCAGAAGAAATTCTATAAGAAACCGGGTTCCAATAGTCAGAGGTACTCTTCAGGGTCAAGGAACTATGAACACAAGGAAATGGTGGAAGGAAGAAGGTTTGAGGACAGAAGATCTGAAGGAAAGAGTTATGTGGAAAGGAAGCAAGAAAGGAGAAAGTATGTGAATCATTATGTGGAGAAGAAAGTAGAGGAACCAGTCAAGTGCTACAATTGTGGCAAGGTCATCCACTTTGCCAAGGACTGTCGGAAGCCAAAAGTCAGAAATTTAGAGTACTATAAGAACAAGATGCTTCTAGCCAAGCAAAAAGAGGCAGCCAAAGCATTGATGGCCGAAGATGATTACTGGCTGGATCATACTGATTATGAGGATGACAAAAAAGAGACAACTCATATGTGCTTAATGGGCAAGGAAGTCAAATATGATGAATCTGATGAGGAGACTTCCGAAAGGTAAATAATTTTCTGAATCTGATTTCTTAAAGCAAATGGAAACCATGATGGTCGAGCTTCAGGACTTACAAGCTAAGCTCAAAAAGGAGAAAAGTAGAGTTGCGAAAAAGCGTCAAACAATTTTTGATCTCAACAAGGAAATTCCTGGGAACAAAAACTTGATTGACTCTTTGAACAAATCTGCTACTAATATTGAAAAACAAAAAGCTTGTTTTGAAAACCAAATTTGAAAACAAGCTTCTAAGTTCAATAAGTCTGAACTTGAGAAGCAAGAGTTTGTTGTCAATTATAATAAACTGCAGTTTGAAAACAAATCTTTGATGAAAAAGATTAATGGTTTGGAAGCAAAGCTTTATACTCGAGGTCAAACTGCTCAAACCATTTATCTAAACAAACCAAATGAAGTTACAGATTTCAAAGATAATTGGGGTATTGGTTACGATAACCCACATTATCTAAAGAAAGCTATTAGAAAGCAACCAACTTTATATAATTTTGATTTCTTACAAGTGGCTGACAAATGTCCTCATTTGAAACCCAAATTTGTTACAAAATCATCTGATGAGGTTGAGGTTAAGGAATATGAGAACATAAAGAAAACAACCAAAACGCAACTACCATTTTGCTATAAAAATCTAAATGATAGTTATCTTTCTGAACAACCAAAGTTTCTTTCAAACGATTATTTTCAAAGTTATTCTACTGAGGAGTTAGAGGCAAAACCAGTTAAAGCAAAGATTTATGTTCCTCCACTTATCTTGGAAAGTAAAATTTCTGAACTTGAGAACATTTTAGTAGAAGAAAGAATTTTGGTTGATCTTGAGAAAGTTGTGTTTTCTACTATTATGATGAACACTAATTTCAAATCTGAAGTTACAAATGACAACTCCAAACCAGGAAGAGTTAGTGTAAACAATTCCTCTGATTCAGATGCGTCATTTTGTAAAGTTTTCATGGGAAATATTTTTACTAATCCTAAATCTTCATATTTTGTTAAAATGTCTTATGAAAAGAAGTGTTCTAAAAAGACAAATGATTTCATATTTCCAAATTCTTCCAAAGCACAACAATTTGATGATGATGTTGATGACTTATTTGCGGATGAAAATGATTTTTTAAATTCTGATGGATGTTTTGATGAAAGTGTTGATAAGTTTGATTTCAATGCTAAACTTCCAGATCATACTCCTTTTGTGCTTAATAATGATGCTTTACCTAGTGTCTTTGAGAAAGGTGAAACATCAACTAAGGTTGATGATTCAGTTCCTGTGAGTACCTATTACTCTAAAGGTAAGAAGCAAAAGAAAAGGCGCTCACAGAAACAGACCAACACAGGTAAGCACAAGAAAACACAAACTCTTAAATCTCATGTTTCTAACAAATCTAAATCTTGTGTTTCAGAACTGAGAAGGAAAAAGTCTGAAGCGAGACTAGAATGGAGACCTAAAAGGAAGATTGAAGAGTATACGAAATCATTTTCTGAATCAGATTGTAATAAGACTACTACTAGTTTTTCTGATGCAATTTATCATTGTGCTTCTCATAAAACAAAACTTGTAACTTCTTACAAGGGTTATACAATAAAGCAGTAAATCCAATTATCTCATTTGCCTAGTCAGTATTCTACCTACGGTCGAAATGATTTTGTGACTCGACAATATTCTGATTGTTGGTTTGGTACTTATTATATACATCATTCTAATGTCTTTGAAAAACAAAGAGGACCCAAATTTAAATGGGTGCTAAAATCTTGTGCTAACACGACGAGACCCATCTATAAATGGGTACCTAAAGCTGTTGTTGCTTGATTTCTCTTGTGTAGACCCGTCATATGTGGTACTTGGATTCAGGCTGTTCCAAGCATATGACAGGGCAGAAAGATATTTTATCTAACTATACAGAGAAATTTTGTGGAAATATGCGCTTTGAGAATGACCAGTTTTCACCAATTCTTGGATGTGGAGATGTAGTGCAAGAGAATGTAACAATAAAGAAGGTGAGTTATGTTGAAGGGAATATTTAGTTATCTGAAAGGGACTGTAGATCTTGGTTTGTGGTATCCTAAAGATACAGGTTTTGAGCTAACAGCGTATTCAGACGCAGATCATGCAGGTTGCATGTTAGACAGGAAGAGTACTTCGGGACATATACAATTTTTGGGAGATAAACTCGTGAGTTGGACTTCGAAGAAACAACTGTGTGTATCTACTTCAACAGCTGATGCAAAGTACGTAGCTGCAGCTAGCTGCTGTTCTCAGGTGCTGTGGATGCGAACACAACTCTGAGATTATGGCTTCAAATACAACAAAATCCCGATTTACTGCGATTCCAATAGCACTATTGCATATCTGCGAACCCTGTCCAACATACGAAAACCAAGCATATTGATGTACGATATCATTTTATCAAAGATAATGTTGAGAAAGGTACAATTGAACTTTACTTTGTAAACACTGTTAGTCCAAGATTCAAGTCAATCAAACAATTAAGCACTCAAGATTAAGCACACAAAGAGAGGATTTCTAGAGAGAGAAATAATGTGTCATATATCTCTTGAAGTCACATATTACAACTTTCAAAATGACATGCTTACAAACACAAAAGAACAAAGCTTATATGGGGGTCAAATAAGCCTTGACCTCATATAAAGCAACATATACAAAAGTCAAACATTACAATACAAATTATCTAAACAAAATACTTTAACAAACACAGATTATCAACTTGCTGATTTGTTTACCAAGTCGTTAGACGAAAAGAGATTTAATTTTCTCATTTCAAAACTTGGCATGTTAAACCTCAAGACATAATTTGTAGTTACCAAGTACAGTTTATTTTTGTTATTTTTCTTCATTTCTTTATTTTTAATTTGAACAATGAAAGAGGTTTGGTTAGAAGTGAGCTCAATGTTAAAAAGAAAGAGGGTGTGAGAACAGAGTTCAAAAGAATATCAAAAACTCTGCACCAACCACTTTCTGAGCGGGCATCCACATTACTGTTGTTTCACAATTCTTTCGTGAACTTCATTGAAACAGGTACTAGCCCATGCCAACTCTTGCATTAAACCCCACCAACTACTCATTTCTTTCTCAACAAAGAGATGTTTCAATTTTTCTTGGGTACGCGTCACATAATCTATCTCGTCTTCATTTGGAAGATGTGGATATTGAAATAGAAGGAAGTTTGTCCCACCTTCGCATTTCAATCATGCACAACTGAGTCTGTGTATTACTATTTTTGTCTCAATGGTTTACACATTTTGAGCCTATTTGAAAATGCTAAGTAGCTTCAATCATTTTACATTATGCACGAACACACAAGGAATACGTTTTCTTGTCATAACGTTCATAGAAAATTCTTTGTGATTTTTCGATGATTGAATGGAAGCCCAGGGGGAGTGAATGTAACATCCGGAATTTCAAGTAAATATAAGGTTTTGTTAATCTTAGGATTATGTATTTATCGAAGTAGAAATTATATGCTTAATTGCTATGTTGTTTTAAATGGTTATTTGGTTTGGTTTGGTTTGGAAGTGTTAGAACCATTGTTTGGAAACAGGGAGCTACGCGACTTACGTCGTGGGTGGAAGTCGCGGCACAAGCCGCGTAACCCACTGGAGTGTTCTCCCTGGAGCAAGCAGGCGACTTATGCCGCGGGAGCAAGTCGCGACATAAGTCGCGGGGCGACCTACTGGTCTCCAAAACCCCCATTTTGTCCATTTAATTTTCATTGTTACCACGAAATCAGATCTAAACCGAGAGAGTTAGGATTTTGAGAGATTTTCTTCTCCTCTAAACTCTCTTATCATTTATTGAAAAAGCTTGGTTGGTGGAATCATTTATTCGGTTTCCATCTACCTCAAGATCTCAAGATTTCAAGTCTTCATCACTTCCATTCAACTAGGGTTTTCATCTTTTCTAGGTTTTGGTCAAAAACCTAGATTGTGAGTTTATTGATCCTTTTGTTAAAACTAGATACACATTACATTCTACTAGTTATTATCTTGCTTCATATTTGAAGTGTTCATATTAAATGCAAGTATTTGGGGCTTTTCCTTATGAACACATGTTTATGTGTAACATGCTTCTACATATTGGGTAATGTATGTATGTATCTGGTTATGGAGATGATATCTGTAACACTCCGAATTTTAGATTATTGGTTAATTTGTATTTGTAACGTATCTGGTTTTGTTTAACTCACGTCGTTAAAATTTGGCCGTGTTTGCATTTTGGAAAACGTTGAAATTCGTATGGAAAGAGCAGGCTGGCGAGAGTGCTCGACGAGAGTGCCAGGGTCACTCTCGCAGGGACTCGACTATATGCTTGCATGAAAGGTGTTATCCCTACTTGTTTATGATCTATATGGGAAGTCTTATGTCTATATCCTTGTGCATGAGGATTTAGATGGTATACATAGTATATTGCATGTTTATTGCCTTGGGCATTGCGAGTAGATAATAGGGGATGCAAGTCCCTTAGTTGGAACTCGGCTAGATTGGATAGGCACCCTTTCCTGTAAGACCTTGAGGTGTAACCCGACGGGGTAAGCGCTAGTGGCAGAGACGGTTTGAGGATTGTGATGTCCGGTGTGGCATGGGAACTAGAACCGGGGTTGGACGATGAAATCCAATCTACGTCGCGGGGTTACCCCATTTTATTTGGGAAATATATGTGTTATAAATGTACAGGAAATTTCAATGTCCCGATTGGGAGGTTTTGGCATTGATCTCAATGCATGGGCGCCGGTAACATTTAATTATTGCTCTCATTTACATTATAGCTAGTACCAGCGTAATAACCGTTAGACTTCGTTCTAACACTTGTGTTCATGTTTAAATGATTCACAGGTTCCGCTAGTGGTGCGAGTAGGGCACCTTGATTCGCCGGGATCGCACCTAGGATTCCTCCTTGGACCGGGCATTTTTGGGAAATCGAGAAAGAGCGTTTTGAAGTCATAGTGACACCCACCTTAATCTAGTTGTTAATTGTTCTAGATTAAATAGGTTGTCGTGTATATGTCTTAATTTTTCCGCTACTTCATTATAGAACTACCCTAACTCTTTTGGGTTATAGTCATCATGTTTACAAGTTTTGGATTCGCCTTATTTTAGGCATTATATTGCAGAAATTTTAAGTTTTATTTTACCCCAAATTTTAGGGTGTTACAAGTTGGTATCAGAGCTCTAGTTTAAGTGAACTAGGTAGGTAAACTCGATACCTAGACTTAAGTTAAGACTATTAAGTTACGAATTGCGAAGCTTTGGGTAGAAGTTCTAGGACGGGACATCCTTAGAGTCAACAGAAATTACGTCGTTGGGAATTGTAAAAGTGGTAACAAATAATTTTATGTAGTATATGTTCATAATTTCAATTAGCTACTGTTATTATGAATATATGATTACGTGAATGTACTTGAATTACTATGATTATGATAATCAATGACCGTATGAGTATGTTTCTTGTGTGCTTATTAAGTTGCTTATCTCCTTTTCCCTCTAAATTGTGTGGCAGATCCGAAATGGTAAATACTCGGAGTCGACCGGTGAACGAAGGAGAAATGCATGAGGATAGTTCGTCCAACCCGAACCCCGTAGTCCGGGTGGCAACTGTGGTTCCTCTCGGAATGCCGCCAATATTTACCGGACCAGTGGAACACATACCTAGAGTAGAGTTGGTATCCACAAATCCGGTCATTCAGGATGCAAACCCGCAAGCCGATATGATGGCCAGTGTTATGCAGATGGTAACATCGGCCATGGAAAAGCAACAAGAAGCATTCCTGAAAATGTGGGAAGATAGAGATGCCAGCCTTCGGAGGCCGGAGGTGGTCGTAGAGAACGCGATAGTTGGTTCGGGTGGTACCGGAGGCGAGAACCGTACTGATGGAGTGGTGGTCTTAGAGACTAGGCAAACAGGAAAGGGTTGCTCGTATAAATCCTTCAGGGGGTGTAAGCCGCCAGAGTTTGCCGGGGCCGATGATCCCGTGGCTTACATGAAGTGGTTGAGGGAAATTGAGCAGGCCTTCAGGGCTTGCGGATGTGATGAGAGTCAGAAGGTAAACTTTGGTTCGCAAATGCTTCGAGGTGCGGCGTTGATTTGGTGGGATGTCCACACCACAACCATAGGGGAGACCGTTTTAGCAAAGATGTCTTGGGCTACGTTTAAAGAGAAGGTTATGGAGGAGTACTGCAACGAGCAGGAAATGGATTTGATTGAAGAAGAGTTCCGAGCTCTAACGAAAGGGGAGCGGACGGTGAAAGAGTATACCCGCCTCTTCATGGAGAAGCTAAACCTCGTGGGGCACGTGGCCCCAACCGAAAAAGATAAGATAAAGTCCTACCTGAAGGGCCTACCTGCGGATATGGGGAATAGAATCCGCAACTCTAAAGCCATAAATCTCCAAGAGTATATAGAGGAAGCCAAGATAATGGAAAGGGTCTACGCAAAGGACTAAGAAGAGAAGGCAAAGACCGCGGAAAAGAGGATAGGAGAGGCACCGCCAAGTTCTTTCAAGAAACTGAGGTTTCAACCTAACGTTAGAAGCTTTGATAATCTCCGGGAGGCGAAATGGTGTTCTAAGTGCAAAAGCAAACACTTTGGTCCTTGGAACTCCAACTCCAACTCCAACCAAGTCTTGTGTTTCAAGTGTGGCAAGCCGGGTCACACAAGTCTAAACTATCCTATGCCGGGGACCCTCTGTTATGAATGCAAGGAGCCGGGTCACGTGAAGAGGGATTGCCCCAAGCTAAGGGGTGGAGCGAGAGGAGGAAACCCACCAACTCAACCAAATAAGGAAACCGTCCCTAAGGCTCAAGGGAGGGCCTTTCAAATGTCGAGAGAAGAAGCGAAGAAGACCGCCGACATGGTGTCGGGTACGTTCTTACTCAACTCCCTTACCGCTAAAGTGCTATTTGATTCCGGTGCAAATTTCTCTTTTGTGTCGCTTGATTTTTGCAAAGACCTTAATGTGCCTACTAGTACTCTTAGTGATGCCTTGGTAGTAGAAATAGCGAATGGGGAACGAGTGATCTTGCGGGAAGTGTTAGAAAGGTGTCATCTAGCTATTAGTGGGGAGCTCTTTGAAGTAGACCTACTTCCCATGGCGATTGGGAGCTTTGACGTGGTGATCGGAATGGACTGGTTGTCACGACACAAAGCGGAGATCTTATGCTCAAAGAAGTTGATCAAATTACCGACTTCAAGCGGGGGTTTTGTTTTTGTCTATGGGGAGAAGAGTAAGGGTGAGGTGGCTCTCATTTCATCCATCAAAGCACATAAATGTCTCTTGAAGAGTTGTCCGTCATTTCTTGCCTATGTGTTATATGCCAAATCGGAGAAGAAGAAGATTGAAGATGTGTAGGTCGTTAGCGAGTATCCCGACGTTTTTCTTGACGATCTTCTGGGCTTGCCGCCCGACCGCCAGGTGGAATTCCGAATCGATTTAGTCCCGGGAGCAGCGCCGATTGCCCGTGCACCGTACCGTCTTTCTCCGACCGAAATGCAAGAAATGATGTCGCAACTTCAAGAATTGTTGGAGAAGGGATTTGTGAGACCGAGTTCTTCGCCTTGGGGAGCTCCGGTACTTTTCTTCAAGAAGAAGGACGGGTCATTGCGGATGTGTATCGACTACCGAGAGTTGAACAAGGTGACCGTAAAGAACAAGTATCCACTACCTCGAATCGACGATCTCTTCGACCAACTGCAAGGAGCCGGATGTTTCTCCAAGATCGATCTTCGATCGGGTTATCATCAAGTGAAGGTTAGAGAATAAGACATTTCCAAGACCGCCTTTAGAACTCGTTATGGTCACTACGAGTTCTTGGTTATGCCTTTTGGGCTAACTAACGCGCCGACGGTATTCATGGATTTGATGAACCGAGTTTGCCGACCTTTCCTAGACAAGTCAGTCATAGTGTTCATCGATGATATCTTGGTGTACTCGAAGAGTGACGAAGAACACGAGCAACACCTCCGAGAAGTGTTGGAAGTATTGAGGGATGAGAAGCTCTATGCCAAATTTTCCAAGTGTGAATTTTGGCTAAGCGAGGTTCAATTTTTGGGTCATGTGGTGTCAAGTGAAGGAGTGAAGGTGGATCTACCAAAGATTGAGGCTATGATGAATTGGGAATCGCCAAAAAGTCCCACGGAAATTCGGAGTTTCTTGGGTCTAGCCGGTTACTATAGAAGATTCATCCAAGACTTTTCCAAGTTAGCCTCACCATTGACGTCTCTGACAAGGAAGAATGTGAAGTTCCATTGGACCGAGAAGCAAGAGCAAGCCTTTTGGATCCTCCAAAGGAAATTGTGTGAAGCGCCAATCTTATCCCTACCCGAGGGGACAGAAGACTTTGTAGTCTACAACGATGCGTCTAAAATGGGTTTGGGATGTGTCTTGATGCAAAGGGGCAAGGTTATAGCTTATGCATCAAGATAATTGAAGGAGCATGAAAAGAATTACCCAACCCATGACCTCGAGCTAGCGGCAGTGGTGTTCGCTTTGAATTTATGGCGACACTACCTATATGGTACGAAGTGCACCCTCTTTACCGACCATAAAAGCCTGAAATACGTCTTCGATCAGAAGGAGTTAAATATGCGGCAAAGAAGATGGCTCGAGCTACTCAAAGATTACGACTATGAGCTTCAATACCATCCCGAAAAGGAAAATGTGGTCGCGAATGCCTTGAGCCGGAAGGAGTATAGTTGTGGGGTTCAAGCCACCTTTGCAAGGGTGGATGTGGTCTCGAGCTTAATCGATAAAATCAAGGTATCACAGTCGGAAGCACTTCTTGAAGTCAACCTCAAAAGTGAAATCATGGTGAAGCAACACCTCCAATTGACCGAGGATGGAAGAGGTTTGAAATTATATCAAGGTCGAATACGGGTGCCAAAGATTGGAGGATGTCGGGACCTGCTATTGAAGGATGCACACAAGTCCAAGTGCTCGATTCATCCGGGAAGCACTAAGATGTATCGGGATTTGAAGCTCAACTATTGGTGGCCATTTATGAAACTAGATGTGGATAGTTATGTGGAGCAATGCATAACTTGCCTACAAGTGAAGGCGGAGCACCAACGACCATACGGTAGTCTCCAATCCTTGGAAATACTGGAGTGGAAGTGGGAGCACATCACCATGGACTTTGTAACCAAGCTACCGAGGACTTTGAAGAACCACGATACCATTTGGGTAATAGTGGACCGCTTGACCAAGAGCGCACATTTCTTGTCTATGCGAGAGACTCTACCGATGGACAAGTTAGCCAAGTTGTATATAGATGAAGTGGTCTCGAGACATGGAGTGCCACTTTCTATCGTATTTGACCGGGATAGCCGCTTCACGTCTCACTTTTGGGATGGTTTGCAAAAGGAGTTGGGTACAAGAGTCAAGTTGAGTACCGCCTATCACCCACAGACAGACGGACAGAGCGAGAGGACCATCCAGACTCTCGAGGACATGTTGAGGTCATGCGTCATTGACTTTAGGGGGAATTGGGATACACAAATCCCACTTGTGGAATTCGCCTACAATAACAGTTATCACTCAAGTATTGGCATGGCGCCATTCGAGGCATTATACGAAAGAAAGTGTAGGACACCCGTGTGTTGGCTAGAAGCGGGGGAGAAATAATTTTCCGGACCGGAGATCGTGCAAGAGACGGCCAACAAAGTGAAAGTCATCAGAGAGCGTTTGAAAGCTGCACAAGATCGGCAAAAGAGCTACGCGGACAAGAAGAGAAGACCGGTCGAATTCCAAGTGGGGGAGCGGGTAATGTTGAAAGTATCACCATGGAAAGGATTGATAAGGTTCGGAAAGCGTGGGAAGCTCAGTCCCCGTTTCCTTGGACCTTTCACTATCTTGGAGCGTTTTGGGCTTCAAGCCTACAAACAGGACCTTCCGCCCGAGATGGACGGAATTCACCCCACCTTTCATGTGTGCTACTTGAGGAAATGCCTAGCCGAAGAAGAGAGTGTCATCCCACTATCGGAAATCAGAGTGGACAACAATCAATGCGTTGAGGAGCCCGAATCTATCCTCGAAAGGAAGACGAAGAGGCTACGACACAAAGAAGTGGTCATGGAGAAAGTTCAATGGAAGAACCACCGCGGAACCAACGTGACATGGGAATCAGAGGAAGATATGAGGATATGGTATCCTCACTTGTTTGTTTAGCTTGGGATTTCGAGGACGAAATCCATTCTAAGGGGTGAAGGATTGTAACACTCCGAATTTTGGATTATTGGTTAATTTGTATTTGTAACATATCTTGTTTTGTTCAGCTCATGTCGTTAAAATTTGGCCGTGTTTGCATTTTGGAAAACGTCGAAATTCGTATGGAAAGAGCAGGCTGGCGAGAGTGCCCGGCGAGAGTGCCAGGGTCACTCTCGCGGAAGGCACAATCGCGGGGACTCGATAGCCCGCGGTACATATTCGGCGAGAGTGCCCGACGAGAGTGCCAGGGCCACTCTCGCGTGTCACAATCGTGTGAGATGTGGGAAGCCGCGGTACATTCTCGGCGATAGTGACTGGCGATAGTGCCATGTCACTATCGCGATGTCACAATCGCCGACGGGGTTTTTAGCATTTAAAGTCTGTTTTCATGAGGAAAGCTCATTTATTTCATTTGGGGTTTTGGAAGGCAGCCGATTTTTCTCTCCTAGGTAAGGTTTCTTCACCTTAAAACTCAATGTCTTCAACATTTAATCCTCCCTAGAATCTTGTTGGGTGTATTAAATGCTAACCTAGGGTTTCTCTCCTTTGGTAGTCAAGTTCTAGCCATTTGGTAAACCAAAGTTTCTCCTCACCAACTTCTCATCTCTTTGAACCACCTAGGGTTTGGGGTATTGGATCAACCTAAGTAAGTCTCCTTAACTTACAAACATTTATACTTGCATTATTACTTGATTATATGAGATTTGTGATATGATGTACGTTAACCTAAAATCTAGGGTTTTGCATGTTCCTATGTTCACCACTTGGGAGTGAGTGTGAGGGTCTAAACATCTTGTGAGGAATCATTTATGTAAATTAGATGAAATATGGATTGGAATAAATGACTACACTTCCAAGGGTTAAATCCAAAGGCCTAGATTTCTATCAGCAGTTGGAGTCAAATTATTATTTGGGGATTTATATGTGGTTAAATGAACTCTAGTTTATTATGAGGAACATGTATCAAATATGATTGTGTTATTATCGACTATATGCTTGCATGAAAGGTGTTATCCCTACTTGTTTATGATCTATATGGGAAGTCTTATGTCTATATTCTTGTGCACGAGGATTTAGATGGTATGCATAGTATATTGCATGTTTATTGCCTTGGGCATTGCGAGTAGACAATAGGGGACGCAAGTCCCTTAGTTGAAACTCGACTAGATTGGATAGGCACCCTTTCCTGTAAGACCTTGAGGTGTAACCCAACGGGGTAAGCGCTAGTGGCAGAGACGGTTTGAGGATTGTGATGTCCGGCGTGACATGGGAACTAGAACCGGGGTTGGACGGTGAAATCCAATCTACGTCGCGGGGTTACCCCGTTTTATTTGGGAAATATATGTGTTATAAATGTACAGGAAATTTCAATGTCCCGATTGGGAGGTTTTGGCATTGATCTCAATGCATGGGCACCGGTAACATTTAATTATTGCTCTCATTTACATTATAGCTAGTACCGGCGTAATAACCGTTAGACTTCGTTCTAACACTTGTGTTCATGTTTAAATGATTCATAGGTTCCGCTAGTGGTGCGAGTAGGGCACCTTGAGTCGCCGGGATCGCACCTAGGATTCCTCCTTGGACCGGGCATTTTTGGGAAATCGAGAAAGAGCGTTTTGAAGTCATAGTGACACCCACCTTAATCTAGTTGTTAATTGTTCTAGATTAAATAGGTTGTCGTGTATATGTCTTAATTTTTCCGCTACTTCATTATAGAACTACCCCAAGTCTTTTGGGTTATAGTCATCATGTTTACAGGTTTTGGATTCGCCTTATTTTAGGCATTATATTGCAGAAATTTTAAGTTTATTTTACCCCAAATTTTAGGGTGTTACAATATCTTGTTGGAACACCATTTGATGAGTTTAAAACTACATGGTTGAATTTGTGGTTATATTGGTCTTGTTATGGACTTAATATTAAATGGCTTGTAATATTATACCCATGGTTGGTATGGATAATATTCTTAGTCATATTGTGCCTTGAGGCCTATTAAATAATTATGTTGGACCAACCAAGTTAGTAGACACTAGGAGGATGTAGTCTTGGGTGCCACCGTGTGGGTATGTGCCTAGACCTCCGCCATTCGGGGTAATGCCATGGTTGTAGTCCTCGGATGTGTCGGGCCTTTCGGATGTCACTCGTAGAAGTTGGCATCAAGGTATATCGGCTCTTTAGGTGGAACTTGATTGGTGCTATGGGTATCCCCCGTTGACTCCACATTTAATGAAATTTGGTTAACTGCTGATGAGAAATGTAAATGCTTTAACATGCTATTTCTTGTTCAACTCACTAGGCTTTTTGGCATAACACTTGTTTGGTGTCGATGTGTATCTCAGGTTCTAGTGGCGCTGGTTCTAAGCAAGCGTAGTTGCTTGGGTGAGAGCTTGAGGAAAATGCACTTGGACTTATATCTTTTGGAGAAGGCATTTGGGTTTATAGATGACACCCTTTTTGTAATCTCTTTTCTACATATATAAATTAGATTAGTTGGTTGTTATTTATTGTCCGTTCAATTACAATTGTGATTAAACATGTTTATTTATTTCCCCATTTTTGGGAGGCTCTTGCTAAGGCAATTTATATACCACTTCTCCTCTTTTGGAAAGTTTTTGTTATCCCTATTTTTAGGGTGTTACAAGTTGGTATCAGAGATTTAGTTTAAGTGAATTAGGTATTGTTTTAGCATATCTAGACTTAAGCTTTAGATTTTACTGCTTCACTGTCCACTTGGGGTATAAATCCTAGGTGGGGAGAGTGTTAGGACGTACGGAATTATGCAAATTAAGAGTCGTAATTGTGGTAACAAGAATCCTTGTGTATGATCTGTTCATAATTTCACTTAGCTACTGCTATTATGAATATATTGTTACGTAAGTATGCTTGCAAATGCCGTTATTATGATAATTGAAGTGTGTATTAGTACGTACAATGAGTTCAACTCACTTAGTCTTTTCTCAATCTCTTTTCTCGATCTTGTTTGGCAGTTAGTGATGGTAAACACTCGGAGCAGGTTACCGAGCATGCCAGAGAGGCGCGTGGAGGTAGAATCTACTGCAGACCAACCTCATGTGGTCGATACCTCCGTGGTGCCTCCCATGCCCAATCTCTTGGGATAAGGACCCGAACAAATCCCACGCACGAACATTGCAGCTAACAATGTTATCTTGGAGGAGGTGACGATGGAGACAAGAATCAGAGACAGCATGATGTTGGCCATGAATTCAGCTATGGCTCAACAACAAGAGTTCTTTATGAAGCTTCTGGAAGATCGAGACCAGAGACGATGGCTGATGAGTGGATAACTTATTACATTTTCCATCACTTTTTAGTAGGATTTTCTAGCATTTTCATTTCCCAAATCACAATATTTGAGTCTTTTATTCTTAATTTTATCATTTGTTGAGTTGGGAGCTAAGTGGTGGAAATTGACCTTACTTTTGTGCTTTTATGTCAATTTACTGATGGATGAGGCTACAACAAGAGCCACAGCAAGAGGACTGCAGTCATAGACGAAGCTTCATAAACTTTTTGGTTGGTGCAACTAGATCTTTGGGGAAATACTTGGAAATTTCGGTGGAAATAAGACATGGAGCAGGGAATATATGCTCCTTTGACAATAATTTGATTCCTTAAAGATGCTTGTTGTACTAAGTTTGACATTTTGATTCCTAGAAGTGGTGGGGACCATTGTACCTTTGTACTTTTGATGCTATCTTTAGATGCTTTCTTAGATGCTTTGTAAGAGCTCCTCTATGTATAAATAGAGGGCTCCTTCCAGTATTTTGTAGATAATGTTCACGGTTGGATAGCTCATCTAGCTATCTTAACTAGTTACTTTAAGCTTTTTAATATTAAGTCTTTAATTCCAATACGCTACTGTTCAGTGTCACAGCACCGTTCACAACATCTTTACATTTCTTGTCATTTACATTTCGGCTTTACCTTTATGCTTTACATTTCTGTTCTTTACATTTACGTTGTCCAATTCCAGTCATTTACTTTCATGCATTTGCTCTTTATCTTTCCAATAATGTCGCACACCATGTGTCAAGCGATGATGGGGTAAGTCCCTAGCTTGGGTGTAGGTGATGGTTGGGAGATAAAAGCCTATGTAGTATGGATTAATGTTTTGCTACTATCTATCAACTTTACTATTCACTCCTTGTTTCTGAGTTTCGACCAAGTGCTTCTTGATGAGGTGACGTACATTGTTTCACTTGGGTGAGCGGCTTGTTTGCAAGCTAGCATATTCTTCAGAACACTGAAGTGTTATAGGGGTTGTAACAAACCCTCTCAATCTTATTGATTGTAAACTATACGGGGATCATAATAATATCTGTGCGGAACCGGTTAGGTCGCCTAATTAGTCGTTGCCGGTAAACCTATTCTAATATGAACCTTGCAAAAGGGTTTTGTGAACCGATAGTGAAGTTGAGAACCTAGTGCTGCAGCATCTGCTGCAGCATCAGTCCTATTATTTAGTTGCTTACAACTCCAGCCGGATCTTGCACCCTTGCTTTCTTTTAAAACTGTTTTTAGCATTTTAATTTACTGTCAACAACACTCAACAATCATTCCTTCCAAATCTCTTTCTGAAATCACCTTTTAAGACTGACTTAAGAATCACGGCTTGTTTTATTGTCTCTGTGGGATCGATACTTGGTACTTAGTGTTGGGTTTTATATAAACTATAAATAAACAATGCAGCGAAAACTATAACAAGAATCATATAACTAAACCCTACAAGGAAACTTTAGTGAATGATATTAGCAACAAGAAAGGGAAAAAGGATCACCAACCTTTTAATCCAAACTCGTAATTGGATTTATCCACGTGAAGAACTCGAACACTTCGATTCCAAATTGCTTAGGAAGGTAGTAACCAAAGGAGATTACCTCTAATGGTTTGTACCCAATTTGTCCAAGATTATTAGACTTTGGAATATCCACCCAAGTGTAGTAAGAGTACCCACAAGGAATGGAGCAAAGAGAGAAGAGAAAACTCAAGGAAGAATGCTTGAGTTGGTACCCTTGATTTAGGAGTCATGGACCTCTATTTATAGTGGCAAGTAGCTTAGAGAAAAGTCATTTCTTTTGCACTTTTAATTGGCACAAATTAATTCTAAATTAATTCCAATTAATTCTATAAAAATTTCCATGATAATTTCTAATTAATTATTATCAAATAATAATTAATAAACTATTTATCTCTATCTCTTAATTATTCTAATAACCCTTGGACAATCGAGGGCAACCCAAAAAGGACCCTACTATTAATGGAAAGTCATGAGTAATTAGTTATGACTTTGGACACCCATTCCAACAGTCTCCCACTTGGACAAGTCATTAACTACTATTAGTCATAAACTAACCAAACAATCAGCAGAGAGTGCTTCCTTAGCAACTGCCGAACTCTGATTCAGAGACAGCCCTAGATAAGTGATCAGCTTATTCCTTCGTTCTTCAAGATATCATATGAACTGAGTCATGGACATGAATCAATCTCAAGTTCAAGGTTGTTTCCCGGTTTTCGATTTATGAGGACTTTATTAGACTACTAAATTGAACACATCAATCTAGTCCAGGCTGGGCCCAACACTATAATGTCGTCATTAAATCACCGAGGGGCCCACAGATATCGCTTTTCCATTATTAGACAAAAGGAACGAATAAACTTTGACTACATAGTCCAAATCTATTCTTCAAATCATACATGGCAACATCTTTTATAACTTCCAGTTACGGTAGCGTTTAGATGTACCAATGCATAACTGAATCATAAACTTAAACTCATGCATCTCCATTTGAAGAATAACAGATATTATCATCTTAGAATTACTTGTGATTTTAATCCATTAAGTAATCTCTAAGTGCGGGTTTCTCTAATACTTAAATCTCTATTTAAGTACTCATGAGGGTTAGATGCATCTCTATACTATGTCTATCTCTATAGACATCAACTAACACTCCATGACAATCTTAAATCAATACTTACTTCCAAGAGTATGACCGACTGTAGAGTTTTGAATATTCAGTCGCATTCTCATGCTATGTTTATCTCTATAAACATCGACTTAATACTCGGGAAGTTAAACATGCAAAAACCACAATAATAAATAATTCGAATGGCAGTTCACTAACACATAAATAATCTCTATTATTCATCACCAAATCAATTACAATTTATTACTGTTACAATGTTTCGAATATCACTTAATTACTAAAACTAATATCTTGTCTCAAGCCAATGCTCCTAGCATGCAGGTCATGCTTGGTTTTGCTAAGTGCCTTTGTGAAAGGATCAGCCGGGTTTTCTTCCGATGATATCCTACTCACTAAAATGTCTCCATCCTCCACTCTATGTCGTACATAGTGAAATTTCCTCTTGATGTGCTTGGTCTTTCCATGATCTTTTGGTTCCTTCGTAAGGGCGACAACACCAGTGTTGTCACAAAAGATCTCTATGGGTTCACTGATAGTTGGAACGACTTCCAGATCACCAATAAAGTTTTGTAACCATGTAGCTTCCTTAGCAGCTTCAGAAGCTGCAATGTATTCGGACTCACAGGTTGATTCCGCCACAGTAGGTTGCTTGGAACTCTTCCATGTCACTGCACCTCCATTCAATAGAAACACCCAACCGGACTGTGAACAACTGTCATCCACATCCGTTTGGAAGCTGGCATCAGTATACCCGCTAATTCTAAGTTCCTCACTCCCACCGAACACCAAGAACATATCTCTCGTATTTCTCAAATACTTGAGAATATTCTTTCACTGCTATCCAATGACTTTCGCCCGGATTACCCTGATATCGACTCACCATACTCAAAGCATACGAGACATCAGGGAGAGTACATGTCATGGCATACATGATCGATCCTATAGCCGAAGCATATGGGACTCGACTCATTTTGTCCACCTGATCACGAGTGACGGGACATTGAGATCTACTAAGCTTTATGCCTTGATGAATGGGTAAAGACCCTTTCTTGGAATTTTCCATATTGAACCTTTTCAATACTTTATCCACATATGTACTTTGGCTTAGTCCTATTAGACGTTTTGTTCTATCTCGATAAATCCTTATACCCAGTATGTACGTTGCTTCTCCTAGATCCTTCATAACGAAACATTTCCTAAGCCAGGCTTTTACACCATTCAAGGTTGGGATATCGTTTCCTATAAGGAGTATGTCATCCACATATAAGACTAGGAAGGTTATCGTACTCCCACTAGCTTTGACATATACGCATGACTCATCTTCACTTCTAGAAAATCCAAACGCTTTGACCTTTTCATGGAAGCAAAGATTCCAGTTGCGAGAAGCTTGTTTAAGTCCATAAATAGACTTTTCAAGCTTGCACACTCTATTGGGATGCTTGGTGTCTACAAAACCTTCCGATTGTGTCATATACACATCCTCTGAAAGTTTCCCGTTAAGGAAAGCGGTTTTGACATCCATTTGCCATACTTCATAATCATAGAAGGCGGCTATGGCAAGCATTATCCTAATAGACTTGATATTGGCTACCGGTGAAAAGGTTTCATCATAGTCAACCCCTTGGGTTTGAGTATAACCCTTTGCCACCAGCCTAGCCTTGAACGTGTGTACATTCCCGTCTATGTCGATCTTCTTTTTGAAGATCCATTTACAACCGACCGTCTTACGACCTGGTGTTTGATCAACCAAATTCCAAACTTGGTTATCATACAT
This sequence comes from Arctium minus, assembly GCA_954870635.1. Lineage (NCBI taxonomy): Eukaryota > Viridiplantae > Streptophyta > Magnoliopsida > Asterales > Asteraceae > Arctium > Arctium minus. The sequence continues at coordinate 53,900,360 of OX941084.1, forward strand.
GGATTGAATCTCGCTGTCCATTGCCTCTTTCCATTTAGCAGCCTCAAGGCCTTCCATGGCTTCCTTATAGTTAGCTGGTTCATCCAAATTAACAAGTGTTCTATCACTTATTAACGTATCTCCTTCCGCAGTAATATGAAGACCATAGAACTCAGGAGGGTGGCTAACTCTTGAGGATCTACGAAGAGGTAATGACTCGTCAACTGGCTCAACAGGTATTTCTACCTCGGGTTGAGTGCTAGTGCCAACGTCAGGTATTTCATCATTTGATTCTTGAATTTCTTCAAAATCAATGTTACTCCCACTGACTTCTTTAGCTATAAGTTCTCTTTCTCGAAAGACTCCTCTTCGAGCTATAAACACCACATTTTCAGTGGGTCGGTAAAACAAATAACCATAAGATTTTTGTGGGTAACCGATGAATAGACACTTCTCAGATTTTTTGGCAAGTTTATCTTGGCTCTCGTGTCTCACGAAAACCTCACAACCCCAAACCTTGATATGTGCGAGTGAGGGTTTCTTCCCAGTCCACATTTCATGAGGTGTCTTTTCAACCTTCTTTGTTGGTACAAGATTTAGGATATGGGCGGCTGTCTCTAAGACATATCCCCAGAAATAGGTCAAAAGAGGAGCTCGAGTCATCATGGAACGGACCATGTCTAACAAGGTTCGATTGCGTCTCTCGGCTACACCATTAAGTTGTGGTGTTCTAGGAGGCGACAATTGTGAAACAATTCCACATTCCTTAAGATACTCATTGAACTCAAGACTAAGATACTCACCACCCCTATCGGAGTGTAGTACTTTAATCTTTCTACCTAATTGATTCTCTACTTCGTTCTTGAACTCTTTGAACTTTTCAAAAGTATCCGACTTATGTTTAATCAAGTAAACATAACCATATCTACTATAGTCGTCGATAAAAGTCACGTAGTAGCGATTGTCATCTTTTGTGGTGGATCTAAATGGACCACATACATCTGTATGTATTAGGTCAAACAATCCTTCACCTCTTTGTAAAGAACCGGTGAATGGTGACTTGGTCATTTTGCCAAGTAAACAAGACTCACATGCATCATATGATTTTAAGTCAAATGATTCCAAAACTCCATCCTTTTGAAGTTGGGCGATGCGTTTCTTGTTTATATGACCAAGACGACAATGCCACAAAGATGCATGGTCTAACTCATTAGAAGAATCAATAGCTAGCACATTACTCAAGTTATTATCACACACAACAGATTCATAAACACCATTACAAGGAGTAGCTTTAAAAATAAACAAGTCATCTTTAAAAACCAAAATATCTCCATTCAAATTATCAAAGTAATAACGGAATACTTGTTTAAACAATGCGTGAAATGAAATGATATTCCGAGACATATCGGATGAATAACAGCAATTTACTAACTCTAATCTAAACCCACTATCCAAGACAAGCTCAAAAATCCCCATCTTCGTAACAGGTGCAGAACGCCCATTGCCCATGATGAGATTTAGCTTTCCTGGCTGCAACTCCTTGCATTCACTTAATCCCTGTAAAACAGAACATATGTGAACACCACATCCTGTATCAAGGACCCAAGAATTTGAACATTTCAAATTAGTGTGTTTGATTAAGTACATACCTGAAACAGTGGCAGACGATTTGCCCTTGCTTTCTTTCAACTCTTGAAGGTATTTTGGGCAGTTTCTCCTCCAATGCCCTGGTTGTCCACAGTGAAAACACGTTGCCTGCTTCGGATCTTTGGAAGGCGGGATGTCACGATTAACCGCTCTCTTTGACCCTTTGTTGGACTCTCCAACATGGGCTTTCCCTTTCCAAGCGGGTTGAGTAGTGGCTTTTCGTTTCTTCCCTTTTCCAGGCCGAATGGCATTTACCTGTGCAACAACAGTTGAGCTTGATAAGACATGAGACTTCTTCATGCCTTGCTCAGCTCTTTGCAGAAGGTTATGTAGTTGCATCATATTGGTCTCACCATCATTCATATGAAACTGCATAATGAACGGATCATAAGAATCTGGAAGTGAATCAAGGACCATGTCAATGGCCAAGTTCTTGTCGAACTTCACATCCAGTTTCTCGAGTCTTTCAATGAGCCTTTGCATCTTTTGCACATGGGCACATACTGACTCACCATCCTTGTGTTGACACTTTTTCAGGGCTTTAAGAACCTCCAAGCGCTCTTGCCTTTGTCCTTTAGCGAACATTTCGCGAAGTTTCTCATTTATTTCATATGCCCAGCTCTCATCGAACATCTTTTGAAGTTCAGAGGACATGGTGGACACCATGATGCAAGATGCCTTGGTAGAGTCGGTGCAATGCTTGTTGTAAGCAGTAATTTCTTCGGGAGAGGCAGTGTTCCGATCGATTTCAACGATTTGTTCATCGAGTACGTATTCCTTGTCTTCATAGCGTAAGGTCAATCTTAGGGCACACATCCAATCAAGATAATTGGGTCCTATAAGCTTTTCCTTTGCCATAATAGGAAGGAGAGTGAAACCGGAGTTTCCGGTAGGAGCAGGAGTAGGAGGAAGATCATTATTGATTCCAGACATCTATAAGACAAGTGGTTTTAGTTAGTGATATTTAAATAATCCTTAACTATTTACCCAATTAATATATTAAGGCTAGGATCCAATTTCTAACATTCACTATACAAAAAGGGATGCCGTAATTATATATGAATTTAATTTAGGTAGGCATACAACTTGCCAATTTCATCTTTATGAAATTCCTGGAACGTTAGAGACTCCTTGTACATTCAAGGGCATGTTTAGTCTCGGATATACATCTTACTCATTGTGGTTGGGACGCCGAATACCACAATTAAGATTGTGAATTAACCATGCAAAAATCGCGTTGGCACATTCATTCTATTTATAGTTCTCAAATTGACGTGTCGGTTATCCACACACGCTCCATCAATAAACTATAAAACCGAATTGCCACATCACCTTGCCTATCATAGTCTCAAATTAATGTGTCAGTTATCCACGCACGCTCCATTAATAGACCATCTAGAAGTGATGTGTGTTTTCATGGATTTGCATACATATTCACATTTTCTTATGTGTATCTAAGAAGGGAATTTAAATTAGATATAAGTTTTAGATTAATACTTTTAATCTTAACATCGACAATATTGGATCCATTCGATAACTCGCACTCCTTCACACAAAAGGTCGGTGAGCTGGCAACGCACGGCGTTTTGAAAGCCCTTCTCATTTGCCGCCATTTTATAGGTAGGCTCCTAGTACCTTCTTATAGTTTTAGGAGTTTGATGGGTCTAGTAGTGATCCAACTACGATGTGTTTAACTTTAGGTTATACTATATACTGTATAAACAATTTATAAGTATAGGGTAAATTTTAAACATTTTAAAACTTACCAATTATTTAATCAAATTAATTCTAATTAACCAAGTAACCTAACAAGATAATTTTAATTTATAATTAAACATTCTAAACATGTGAGGTCACATGTTAATAATTAACATTAAATAATACATGCAAAAAAAACTATTTGCAATTCAATTAATCCTAATTATCAGATTGAACCATATGGAAATTTAAATCTAGCCAATTAAACTTAAATCATATGAGGACATATGATAATGATTAAAAATTGAAAACATGGTTGGCATATAAAAACTCTTTCAATTTTAAACCTTTTAAAATATGAGCCTATTAAATCTTTCAATTTTGCCAAATAATATAATAGCCATAATTATCCAATCTTTCATGTAATCCTCAAGATTATCGGAAATCTTGACTATTAGATGAACATTGTATAATTGTCATTTAATAACTGTTTACCAAAAGTTAGGAGATAATAGCCAAAAATACCAACATTTTTAACTAATAAAATGATCCTAATTTTCGATCAAACAGACATATATATATATATATATATATATCGAAATTTAGCAAACAAGATTTAAACAAGTGCTAATATCATCTCAACTAATGGCTCTGATACCACTGTTGGGTTTTATATAAACTATAAATAAACAATGCAGCGGAAACTATAACAAGAATCATATAACTAAACCCCACAAGGAAACTTTAGTGAATGATATTAGCAACAAGAAAGGGAAAAAGGATCACCAACCTTTTAATCCAAACTCGTAATTGGATTTATCCACGTGAAGAACTCGAACACTTCGATTCCAAATTGCTTAGGAAGGTAGTAACCAAAGGAGATTACCTCTAATGGTTTGTACCCAATTTGTCCAAGATTATTAGACTTTGGAATATCCACCCAAGTGTAGTAAGAGTACCCACAAGGAATGGAGCAAAGAGAGAAGAGAAAACTCAAGGAAGAATGCTTGAGTTGGTACCCTTGATTTAGGAGTCATGGACCTCTATTTATAGTGGCAAGTAGCTTAGAGAAAAGTCCTTTCACTTGCACTTTTAATTGGCACAAATTAATTCTAAATTAATTCCAATTAATTCTATAAAAATTTCCATGATAATTTCTAATTAATTATTATCAAATAATAATTAATAAACTATTTATCTCTATCTCTTAATTATTCTAATAACCCTTGGACAATCGAGGGCAACCCAAAAAGGACCCTACTATTAATGGAAAGTCATGAGTAATTAGTTATGACTTTGGACACCCATTCCAACACTTAGTACCACTTTATTACTTGTTCAAACGATAGTGGTTTTACATGTATACTTGCATGTGATTCCATTCGTAATTTTCGGGTTACATAATCAACCGACCAAGTTTTTGGCGCCGTTGCCGGGGACAAGCCAAAACAAGTTTTTTCTTTAAGTCGCTTTTAAAATCTGATTTTTCTAATCACTTTGGTTATTGATTTTGGTTGCATGCCACGTTTGTTTCACGGTGATATCCTTGATTTGGACCCTGATATTGAGAGAACTTTTTGAAGAAGGAGAAGAATTCAAAGAAATCTGTCACCCATTTTTGAAACACCTGAAATGGCAGAAGAAGAATTTGGGCCAGGGCCACGGCCTGAACCCCAAGACATCATTAATATTGCGAATTCTAAAACTGGAAGAATCATGGACTATGCTATGCCTATGTTTGATCAATTACATGCAGGCATAGTTAGACCACAGATTGAGTGTGCCCATTTTGAACTGAAACCTGTAATGTTTAACATGTTACAATCCAGTGGACAGTTCAGTGGCATGCCATCTGAAGATCCTCATTTGCATCTCAAAACTTTTATGGAAATCACTGATTCTTTCCAACTCAATGGAGTAACTGATGAAGCCTTACGGCTAAAGTTATTTCCTTTTTCACTCAGAGATAGAGCAAGATCATGGTATAATTCATTGCAGCCTAATTCTATTGAAACATGGAATGACATGGCTGAAAGATTTTTAAAAAAATATTTTCCACCAACACGGAATGCTAAGTCCAGAAATGAGATAAGCATGTTTAGACAAATGGACGATGAAGCTATTCCGGATGCTTGGGAAAGGTTTAAAGAGCTGTTAAGGAAATGCCCTCACCATGGCATACCCTACTGCATACAGCTAGAGACATTCTACAATGGTTTAAATACCACTGCTAAACAGATGCTCGATGTTACAACAGGAGGAACCTTCACCTCTAGTACCTATAATGATGGTTATGAGATTTTGGAAAAGATTTCTAGCAACAATGGTTATTGGTCTGACCCACGTGCACTAGTACCCAGAAAAACTGCAGGAATTCATGAATTAGATCCTTATACTGCACTTACTGCACAGCTCACATCGATGGCCAACATGATTAAAAACATGTCTGCTGCCACTGGTGCGAATACTGTTGCTGCAGCATCTGTTTATGAAACTTTGCCCGTACAATGTGTAGTCTGTGGTGAAGGACATACCTATGACCAATGTAGCCAGAATTCAGAATCTGTAAACTATGTGCACAATAGGAATGGACAGTATTCAAACAACTATAACTCAAATTGGAGAAACCATCCCAATTTTTCATGGAATAGTCCTTGTTTGAATCCACCTATTGCAAAAGAACAAAGAACTTCAAATTTTCAAAACCAACCAAGTAGTTCTCAAGGTCATTTTCAACAAAACCATCAACCTTTTCAAAGTCAGCAACATCAACAGTCTTTTCAAAGTAAACCAAGTCAACATGTTGATTCTTCTGTTTCTTTGGAAACATTGTTGAAAGGTTTTATAAATCACACCAATTCCGCAATCAATCACCAAAATACTGCTTTAAGAACCTTGGAAACGCAGATTGGACAAATTGCATTGGAATTGAGAAACAGACCTGTTGGAATCTTGCCTAGTGATACTGAGACTCCCAAGAATATAACCAAAGAACATGTGAAGGTTGTATCCCTTAGGAGTGGAAAAGACTTAGTTGAGAATACCCAAAAAGAACCTAAGACTATTAGTGACACAGACAAAGAAAAAGATGTTATAGTGGTACCCCATACTACTGTTACACCTGTTGAACCCACATCATCTTCTGAATCTGTGTTAATACCTGATAGATCTGAATCTCCTTTGTTATTCCCTCGTGATAACAAGAAAGACAAGACAACTGCAATTAATGCTATAGTCAGTGCTGCAGCACCAACTGATAGAACTGAAAAACCAAAAACAGTAATTGAACAAGCAACACCTACTGTTCCATCAACCTCTGAGCCTAAGAAGGCTGTTGTCACACAAGTACCCCCTTACATTCCATACCCCCAAAGGTTAAGGAATCAAAAAGAGGAGTTACAATTCAAAAAGTTTCTAGATGTGTTCAAACAATTGCATATCAACATCCCTTTGGTTGAAGCAATTGAGAGCATACCCACTTATGCCAAATTCCTTAAGGATATTTTGAGCAAGAAAAAGAAACTAACTGAATATGAGACTGTGTCATTGACTGAAGGTTGTAGTGCACTTTTGACCAACAAACTGCCCCCTAAGCAGAAAGACCCAGGTTGTTTTACAATACCCTGTTCTATAGGAGGAAAAGAGGTTGGGAAAGCTTTATGTGATCTAGGTGCTAGCATCAATCTTATGCCTTTGTCTGTTTTCAACACATTAGGAATAGGAGAGGCTAGACCTACCACTGTGACCTTGCAGTTAGCGGACAAATCCATAGCTTATCCTAAAGGGAAGATAGAGGATGTTTTGGTGCAAGTAGATAAATTCATATTTCCTGCCGATTTCATCATTCTAGACTTTGAGGCTGACAAAGAAACTCCTATTCTGTTAGGAAGGCCATTTTTAGCCACTGATAGAGCCATCATAGATGTCCAAAAAGGAGAGTTGACTATGAGAGTTCAAGACCAAAATGTCACCTTCAATGTCTTTACTTCCATGAAATACCCTGATGAAGTGGAAGAATGTTCTGTCCTATGCTCTGTAGAATCCTGGTGTCAAGAAGAGACCTTAGAAGAAATTCTAGGTGAAAAGATAGATGATGACCTGGAAGATGATGAGTTAGAGGAGGATGAGCATAATGATGATGATGAATTAAATGTAGATGACTTAGACGAGGAATATGATGATGATGATGATTTGGATGATAGCATTCACTGTGATGACATGCTGCAGCCTGTTGCAGCATATGAGCTGTTGGAAGAAAATACAAAGGAAAACCCTTTACCATCAATTGAGGCACCACCAGACCTTGAACTAAAGCAACTTCTTGGCCATCTTAAGTATGTTTTTCTAGGTGATGAGAACAAATTACATGTGATCATTTCAGCTACCTTAGAACTAAAACAGGAAGAGCAATTAGTAAAAGTGCTTTAAGCCCACACCAAGGCCATAGGTTGGACAATTTCTGACTTAAAAGGCATTAGTCCATCAATCTGTCAACACAAAATCATTTTAGAGGACAAGGATTTCAGATCTGTAGAGCCACAAAGGAGACTGAACCCTGTGATGAAAGAAGTAGTCAAGAAAGAAATACTCAAGTGGTTAGATGATGGAATTATTTACCCCATAGCTGGTAGTTCTTGGGTAAGCCCTGTCCAATGTGTCCCTAAGAAAGGAGGTGTGACAGTTGTTGAGAATGAAAAGAATGAGTTGATCCCAACTAGGGTAGTGTCAGGATGGAGAATCTGTATGGATTATAGGAAGCTTAACAAATCAACCCATAAGGACCATTTCCTATTGCCTTTGATTGACCAAATGTTGGATAGATTAGCTGGTAAGGAGTATTGTTGTTTCCTAGATGGATATTCTGGTTACAACCAGATTTCCATAACACCTGAGGATCAAGAAAAAACCACTTTCACTTGTCCTTTTGGTACTTTTGCCTTTAGAAGAATGCCCTTTGGACTATGCAATGCCCCTGCCACATTCCAAAGATGCATGATGTCCATTTTCTCTGATATGTTGGAAACCTCTATGGAAATATTCATGGATGACTTTTCTGTCTATGGATCTTCATATGAACAATGTTTGAAAAACCTTCAACAAAGCCTTAAAAGATGTGAAGAGACTGACTTGGTTTTAAATTGGGAAAAGTGTCATTTCATGGTCAAAGAAGGCATTGTTTTGGGTCATTTAATTTCAAATAGAGGGATAGAGGTTGACAAAGCAAAATTAGAAGTCATTGAAAAACTTCCAGAACCTACAAATGTTAAAGGAATTAGAAGTTTCCTTGGTCATGCTGGCTTTTACAGAAGATTTATAAAATATTTTTCAAAGATTTCAAAGCCACTCTGTATACTGCTGCAGCATGACCAGCCTTTTGATTTCAACAATGAATGTAGGGAAGCTTTCAAAATTTTGAAACAAGCTTTGATTTCAGCACCTATTGTGAAACAAGTGATTGGGCAATTGGTGCAGTTTTGGGACAAAAGAAAGGAAAGATTTTTCACCCTATCTATTACTCTAGCAAAACTCTAAACGAAGAACAAGTTAACTACACAACCACTGAGAAAGAATTATTGGCTATTGTATTTGCCTTTGAAAAATTCAGATCTTATCTGATGGGGACCAAGGTTACAGTTCACACTGACCATGCAGCCATCAAGTACTTGATTTCTAAAAAAGATGCAAAGCCAAGATTAATTCGGTGGGTGTTGTTGTTACAAGAGTTTGACCTAGAAATAATAGATAGGAAAGGTACTGAAAACCAAGTTGCTGATCACTTTTCCAGATTAGAAAAAGGAAAGGGACCTTTAATTGAGATAAATGAGAAGTTTCCTGATGAACAGTTGCTGGTGCTGCAGCATGCTACAGCACCATGGTTTGCTGACATTGCAAATTACCTAGCTGCTGGGATTATTCCACCTGAATATAACATAAACCAAAGAAAGAAACTGTTCAGTGATGCAAAAAATTACCTGTGGGATGATCCATTTCTGTTTAAGCTAGGAGCTGAGCAAATCCTAAGGAGGTGCATACCTCTCGAGGACACAACTGCAGTGCTGCAGCACTGTCATGCTGCTGCATATGGTGGACACTTTGGTGGCCAAAGAAATGCAGCAAAAGTCCTCCAATCTGGATTCTATTGGCCTACACTTTTTATTGATGCTGATAAATTTGTTAAAAAGTGTAATGAGTGTCAAAGAGTCGGTTCTATTTCCCAAAGACATGAGATGCCTCTTAATGGCATTTTAGAGGTTGAAATATTTGATGTATGGGGAATAGACTTCATGGGACCATTTCCCATATCTGGAAACTGTCAATACATCTTGGTAGCTGTGGACTATGTCTCTAAATGGGTAGAGGCAATAGCTTGCCATAGTAATGATGCAAAGAAGTAGTGAAATTTCTTCATAGAAACATATTCACAAGATTTGGAACCCCTAGAGCCATAATCAGTGATGAAGGCACCCATTTTGTGAACAACATGATGAAAGGAGTTTTGGAAAAATATAACATAAGTCATAGAGTTGCTACAACCTATCATCCACAAACAAATGGCTTAGCAGAACTCTCAAATAGGGAAATCAAGAGTATTCTAGAGAAAGTGGTCAAACCTTCTAGGAAGGATTGGTCATTTAAACTAGATGATGCTCTTTGGGCTTATAGGACTGCCTATAAATCCCCTATTGGAATGTCCTCCTTGCAAGCTTATCTTTCGAAAAGCTTGTCACTTGCCATTAGAACTTGAACTTAAAGCATTTTGGGCTCTTAAAGAACTTAACATGAGTATTAATGATGCAGGTGAAAGGAGAAAGTTGCAAATCAATGAATTGGAAGAACTTAGAAATCAATCCAATGAGAATGCCAAGATCTACAAGGATAAAACCAAAAGATGGCATGATAAGAGGATTATGCACAAGGATTTCAAAGTTGGTGAAAAAGTTTTGTTGTTTAATTCAAGACTTAAACTTTTTCCGGGAAAATTAAGGTCAAAGTGGACTGGACCTTTTGAAATCAAGAATGTTTTTGCATATGGAGTTGTAGAACTCATTGATCCAAACAATGGAGCCTCATTCAAAGTTAATGGACAAAGAGTGAAAACTTTTCTGAACACAACTGTACCTACAGGATCCTCTTCTGTGGTACAACTTCAACCACTCTGAATCCATGATTCGGGGAGTTCCCAAAAAATAGTCCAATTGTACATATGTATATACTTTTCTTTTGTTTAATTTTGGTATGTTTAAAGTGTGTGAGATGGTGCAAATTCTAAAGTATCAGATGATGCTGCAGTACCTGCAACAGCATCGGATCCGAGTGGGACCCAAGGATCAAGTAAAGTTATATTTTTAATCTTGTATTAAAAATATTCAGATCACTTTATTTAAATAATTTTGAAATACCTCCAGCTGTTTGTTTTATGGGAACCATGGAAGAAATATTGAAAGGTGAGAGTCTAAAGATCTCTGATTCGTTAGAGAGAGAAAGTAGAGAGAGAGAACTTTGGAGCGCAAAGTGTAATTCTATTCAAATGTACGTGTCAAACTTACAAGACACAAAGACCAAAGGGACTTAAATACCCTTGGTCAATACTACACAGATAATACTCTAAACACAGTATTTGACCAAGCCCTATAAATACAATGATTACTATAAAATCAGACCTAACAATCTCCCCCTTAGTAATCATTGGCGCTTTGGTCTTCAAAAATATCTTCAATAATAGCACTGACCAACAAAGCGACTTTTAGAAGCTTTCTGACTTTTAAGAAAAAATTTCTTCTCAGCATCTTGCAGATTAAAAATTTTCTTTGCTGCTTAAGCACCTCTTTTGAATGATCTTGAATGAACTGTGGTGTTCGGAGCAAGAACAGCAAAAGAATTTGAAATAGCTGAGTGAATGGAATCTTTGAGCGAATCTTGATCAGCAGATAATCTTTTGAACTACTTGTCTCTTTAACTTCTCCTTGACTTCTCCCCCTCATGACCTTGATGATCTTGATCAACTTGGTCATGCAAATGTTGAAGACGAGACAGCGAAAGATCTGCAAAATCAAAGAAACAGAGAAAACAGAGAAGGTTTGCGTTCCATGCAGGAAGCGCAAAGCAAGGTTTGCGTTCTATGTGTGACGCGCAAAGCAAGGTTTGCGGTTCACATGTGACGCGCAAAGGAAGGTTTGCGGTTCATGAAGAAAACGCAAAACAAGCTTTGCGTGTCATGCCTGAAGCGCAAAGTAGACTTAGAAAAAAATTACCTTGTTAAGCTCTTCGACTCCCCCTACACAAATGCATTAGATAAGACAATTCGAGATAACATTCATGAAAATAAAATCAGACACTCCCCCTCAAAAACAGATTTAATCTTTGAAATACATCTCTTTGTTCACTCCCCCTTGAATAATGCTCATACCCATTAAAATATATTTATGAGAACACAATGATCAGAAATTAATGTAGAAAGAAAAATATACTGAATGTAAATTTTGAAACAACTAAACATATAAAATTTTAAATACTAAACAAATTAAATTCTACAGAGTAAAATTTTACAAGTTTATCAATCATTTGAAATCAAACATATGTTGTAGGATACAAGAACAAGTTTCATTGCATATCAAGTTAGGACATGTTCAGTTTCAAAAACTTCCAACAATCTATTCAGTGTGCTCACATGCGAATCTTCGATTAGCTTCAAGAAAATGCAATTCTAAAAATATTATAGAGAACTTTGCATGTACTAACACTAAGCCATCAAGAATTTAGATATTCACAAATTTACAGATTTATCGCAACTCAAACATATCACCAAGTATCATGAGATGTGTGCTCATTGGCATCTTTTTAAGCAGTGTGCACATTGGCATCTTAACATGAGTGTGCTCTTTGGCATCTTTTAAGCGCGTGCACTTTGGCATCTTTTGATCAAAAAGTTTATTAAGTAAAGAACATGCCGTAAACGTAACTTTCTATCTGACCCTATTGCAGGATTTGGGTCAGCCGCTCCCAGACCAGTTGGCCTTAGGGGACTAGGTGTCAAGCACCCCTTGGAACTTACTCTCCCAGATCAGAAAGGCTACATCGACATATCCTAAACCCATTCATACCAGTAGAACATGACTTTCGATCTGATTCTATAGAAGGATTTCTGTTCGATCACTCCCAGATCAATTGACCTTAGGGGACCAGATGTCGAGCATCCCTCGGAACTTACTTTCCCAAACCAGAAAGGTCACAGGTACAAACTTTTAAACTCAAGGATTTCTGTATTTTAAGAATTTAATAATCATCTCAATCACTTAGATCAACGTCTAAATGCTTAGCCCATATTTTCATTTCAATCTAAAATTTTGATCGTTTAGGTAGTCTAAGCAAAGTAAACTATAAAAATTCCGACTCACATATATTTAAAGCAGAAATAAAAGTTTCAAACATGTTGCTGACTTTTCGACTTTTGTAAGACTTGAAATTTGACCATATAAAAACTTTAATATAAGCAAAAGAACTTGAAAATTTATCCTAGACACATATTTTATTCAAAGGAAAGAAAAAATGTAAAACTTTACTTTATAGAATAAAATTTGTAAAGATTTAAACTTTTAAACTCAATATGTCGATATTAAAAAATTTTATTAAAAACAAAATGTAAAGAATTCAGCAAATTGATATTTAGTTGGAACAAAATAAAATTCAATTATTTCATCTTTCACATTATAAAAATAATTTGTGTCTCATATTAAAAGAAAATTTTGGGTAATACAAATTCATGAGATAGATAAACAAGCTCAGATTCTTGAAACATTGAGAAAAACTGGAACACATCATAATCAGAGATATATGCAGCGGAAATAAAATTGATGTACTCACAGTATCTCATTAAGTCAGAAGCTTAATCATTGAAGAACGAGTTCTAAACTGTTGTGTTTAGAAGTCGATGTTTATGAAGTGCGGGTCCTGAGCTGAAGTACTCATAAGCCAAAATCCTCTTACTCCCCCTTAACATGTGATGCCTGCAACTTTGAATCAGATAAAGATTTGGGTACCCACTTGAATTTGGGCCCGTGTTTGTTAGTTGCAGTTCTTATGGGGAAACAATAATCAGATTTAACAGGTAAAACACGAGGAATAGGATCAGAAAAATAATCACAATCAGAAGAGAAAGCATAATCATCAGAATTCGAATCTGAGGAAGAACATGAGACATATTTTGAAATTCGAAACATTTGCTTTCTAGAATATTTTGAAATTTTATTACATGAAGCAAATGAATCACTGTTATAAAGTTTGTCTACACATTTATCCTCATCAACAATATATTCCTCAGATATCCGCTTCTTTCTCCAGATTTGTCTTGATGACTTCCTCACAGTCCGATCTGAAGAATAAAAATCAGAACATTAGAATTTTCAGATAAGACAATATCATGTTTCTTTGACTTCTTTGATCTTCTTCTTTTACGCTTCTTTTTATAAAATTGATCATTTAGAAGTAAAGAATTATCAATAATTGAATCAGAAGAAGAAACTTTATCAAAGAAATCAATCTTAGCATTTGATATTGAAGAACTAGCCTCGGAATCTGAAGAATTTTGAGAAAGAATTTTAAAATTTGAAACTTCCTTTTTAATTTTATTTTCCTTAGAATCAGAAGATTGGCGAAAAATAGAATCTGATTTTTGAGAAAATAATTTTTCTTCAAAACTAGATGTCATGAAAGAAATAAAAATATCAGATTCAATTTTCTTCAAAATATTGTGATCTTCTATCTGATCTTCAAGAACTATGATTTTCCCTTCCAACACTAATGGAGGAGTATATTTCTTCGAATCATAAATGATTGGAGAAATATTTTCCTTATCAGATTCAGGAGCATACGAAGGAATAAAATCATTAGATGCTGAAGATTTAACAGAAGATATATCATTTAGAACTCTTTTTCCTCTTCTTGATTTTTCAGGAAAATATTTTGCATTTTCAGAAGTGTAAACAAAAGGAATTTCGTTTTTCTTATTATAAATCCTTTTCTCATTTTCGACGTCTAAAATTTGCTTTTCACTAGTCCAAAAGAATTTAAATTGAGGACCGTAGTGTGCAAGATTTAGATAGTCGTATTTATATAAGGTGGGAACTTCGTCTATTACTTTATTTAAAAATGAGGATTGTCAAAACCAAGTCCCCATCTTTCCTTTATAGCTTCTTCACTCCTTGGTTTGTTCAAAAAAATAGTTTGCTCAGACTGTTCTCTTGTATACAATTTCCTTTCTAAAACAATTATTTTATCAGAAAGGATTTTATTCGAAGAAGTCAGTTCAGTCAACGAATCATGATAAGTCTGATTTGAATTTTCTAACTCGACCAACTGCTTATTAAATTTCTCTTTTGTGTCCATTAAAATTGACTTTTCATCTTTTAAAGAAATTTGCAGTTTTTCGATTAAATCAGACTTTTCTTGATTTTTAAATTTCTCAAAAACGAACTTTGAGCGTAAATCATGCAAAGCAGTGATAAAGACATTCATTTGAGATAAGAAGAAATTGTAGTTAAAATCAGATATTACCTCAGAACCATCAGATGAGGTATCATCTTCCTCATTATCACTGTCATCATCACCAATGAAGCACATAGTTGCAACCTCCTCATTATCAGCCTCATTATCAGAATGATCTAACCAATACTCTTCTTCAGCCAACAGAACGGTTCCACTTTCCTTCTTTTCAGCGAGAGCCAACTTCTTTCGGTAAAAAGCAGCATCTTTTATCACTTTGACTCTGCATTCCTTGGCAATATGTCCAGGCTTTCCGTAGTTAAAGCAATTTATCACCTTTTTCTCTTCCTTCTTCTGTTCAACCACTTGAGCTGGTTCATACTTTGGAATGTATGGCTTTGAAGGAGCACCAGGTTCTATCTTCTTAGAACCAGAAGAAAACCGCAGATTGTTAGAACCAGATTTGTGTTTGAATCTCTTTTGATAGTGCTGAGTCAAAAGTATCATGGCCTTTTCAAGTGCTTCGCCATCATCATCTGTTGACCCATCATAAGCTGATTCAGTCAAAGCTTGCTCAGCAAGTTGACTAGCTAAAAGAGCAATAGGATCTACTAACAAAGGCTTGTTCTTCTTATCCATTTTCGCCTTCTTCTCCATAACCATAGACTCATCTGTCATCAATATTTCGAATAGCTCTTGAATAGGCATGGTTGAGATTCTAACATCATTTTTCATCCAATGGCATGACTTGTTCCACTCAGGTTGCAAAGCATTCAGAAACTTCAAGTTTGCCTCCAACTCAGTCTTGGTAACTTTGATCTTGTATAAATCATTGATAACAGCCCAAAATCGATCAAATACATTCTTCAAGCTTTCTCCATCCTTAGCCTTGAACTTCTCAAAATTGTTCATATATCTAGTCTGACGCAACTGTGTTGACATTGCAGTACCAAGCATGATCTTTTCAAGTTGAGTCCACATCAGCATAGGATTATGTTTGAAGCAATCGATTCTGTTATAAATGGAGTTGGGAAGAGCAAGAATCAGATTTGATTTGGCCTGACTATCTGCTTGATGTCTTAACATCTCATCTGCATCATATTCCCTTACTTCTTTCACAACAGTGGTAGCAGGTGTAGTAGTAGTAGCTGGGATCACTTTTCTTGGAGTTTCCATAGGACCCTGAGTCAGTGATTTCATCATATTCTCTCCATTTGGTTGTCTTTCAATAAAGTTGATGAATCGATCCTGCCATTGTTCAAATTCATTCTCATTGATGAGAACTGGTGGGCGAGTATCGGACCCCAAAGACATCATGAGGTCATTCTTGTAAATTTGAGCTTGCAAAGACATCTTGTGATAAAGTCAGAAAAATTCAGAAAAAATTTCCAAGTGAGAGAGGCCCGCAAACTGATGGTTTGCGTTTGTAAAGAGGAACGCAAAGTGAGCTTTGCGGTTGCTTCGTGAGACGCAAGGTGATATTTGCGTTTTCTAAGTAGAACGCAAACGAAGCTTTGCGTTTGCTTTGTAAAACGCAAAGTGAATCTTTGCGTGTGAAAACCTCTCGAAAGAGATTCTTTGCGGGTGAGATACTTCGCGGGTCAGAGACTTCTTGATTTACTTGAGAAACGCAAACAGATGGTTTGCGTGTTAGTCTTGAATCGAGAAATAATCTTTGCGTCTCCAGAGAGAACCGCAAACCTGAAAACAATTTTCTAACACCAGAGTTGGATCATCTTAACTAAGAATGAAATATTGAAACGCAAAGTATAAGAATCATACACATACAAGTTTGAATGACACGCAAACTAACAAGGATAGAACGCAAACTTCCTTGAATAAAACGCAAACTTCATGAACATAACAGAATTCATGAAAACAAGATAGACATGCAAACTTACATGAATAACCCGCAAACTCACATGAATAACCCGTAAACAAACAAGAATGAAACGCAAACTTCCAAAAACTCTAATTCATGCAAGATCAGCTATAATATCGAAATTAATCCAAGAAAAGCATTCATTCAACTTCGAAAACTATATTCTAACACATTTTATCAAACAATTTCAATTAAAAACAACAAAATCTAACAATTTGACAAGAACAGAACGAGAAAGTCGTTTTTCCAGAAAAATGCTAAATCTGCAAATTGAAGATCTAAACAAGATTTTTATGCTCAACTCAAAGAAACAATTATGATCGATTAGAAGAAACGAAACAATTAAGTCCAAAAACAACACAAATTGATCAACAAACAGTCCAAATTTGATGAATAAGCAAAAAACGAGATTTTCTTGAAAACTCAAGAAAATCGATCGAGTTTTCTGCTTCAATTCACAAATCCAGAAACAAAAACACTAATCTCTCAATCTCTCAGGATTCAGATTGCTCTGATACCAATTGAGAGTCCAAAGATCTCTGATTCGTTAGAGAGAGAAAGTAGAGAGAGAGAACTTTGGAGCGCAAAGTGTAATTCTATTCAAATGTACGTGTCAAACTTACAAGACACAAAGACCAAAGGGACTTAAATACCCTTGGTCAATACTACACAGATAATACTCTAAACACAGTATTTAACCAAGCCCTATAAATACAATGATTACTATAAAATCAGACCTAACAAAAGGACAAAGGCATCTTTTGCTTTTGCAAAATGTCCTTTCATAAAAAAATAGGGAATCTCACTCATAGCTAGCCTAGTCTACTAGGCCAACTCCCTTTTTCTCCTATAATCAATTCAACCGCCGGTTTTGGGACACAAATTTGATAAGAGAAAGAAATTTCTTTTAATTTCTTTTTAAAATCAACTCCTTTGAAAATCCAAAAAACCAACTTTTCGGTTTCCCCAAAAATCAAAAGTGATAACCATTTCTCCGGTTATCACTTCTCTGTTTCCATCTCTCTCTCTCTCTGTTCTAACTCTGTGCAGGAAGATGAAGCATGAAGAAATATTCGAAGAAAGCAATGCCATCACTGAAGGAGGAGGATTTGGTGAAGGGGTTGCGTCGATCAAAGAGGTCGAAAGAAGGAATAGAGGATGAAACACCGAAAGCAAAGAAGAAGAAGGTACTGAAGAAAGTCGGGGAAGGAAGCTCGAAGAAGAAGGGTGCAAAAACATTGGAATCCAAGGTAAACCCAGAAACTGAAACATCTTCCAAGGATTCTACTCAATCACCTTCTCCAAGCAAACCCTTGGAAAACCCCAAAACAGGGCATGCGATCCCTGTGGTAGTAGTACAAACTTCTACTACCACAGTTGGTGATCAAGCCATTGTGGAGGGTGTGAACCAATCAAGCCCTTTGAACTGACCACTATCACTTTTATTTTTAATTTACCTTTCAAAATTTGAGTCTTTATGTTTGTCTTTTTCGTTGCTTGGGGACAAGCAACAGTTCAAGTGTGGGGATGTGATGAGTGGATAACTTATCACATTTTCCATCACTTTTTAGTAGGATTTTCTAGCATTTTCATTTCCCAAATCACAATATTTGAGTCTTTTATTCTTAATTTTATCATTTGTTGAGTTGGGAGCTAAGTGGTGGAAATTGACCTTACTTTTGTGCTTTTATGTCAATTTACTGATGGATGATGCTACAACAGGAGCCACAGCAAGAGGACTGCAGTCATAGACGAAGCTTCATAAACTTTTTGGTTGGTGCAACTAGATCTTTGGGGAAATACTTGGAAATTTCGGTGGAAAGAAGACATAGAGCAGGGAATATATGCTCCTTTGACAATAATTTGATTCCTTAAAGATGCTTGTTGTACTAAGTTTGACATTTTGATTCCTAGAAGTGGTGGGGACCATTGTACCTTTGTACTTTTGATGCTCTCTTTAGATGCTTTCTTAGATGCTTTGTAAGAGCTCCTCTATGTATAAATAGAGGGCTCCTTCCAGTATTTTGTAGACAATGTTCACGGTTGGATAGCTCATCTAGCTATCTTAACTAGTTACTTTAAGCTTTTTAATATTAAGTCTTTAATTCCAGTACGCTACTGTTCAGTGTCACAGCACCGTTCACAGCATCTTTACATTTCTTGTCATTTACATTTCGGCTTTACCTTTATGTTTTACATTTCTGTTCTTTACATTTACGTTGTCCATTTCCAGTCATTTACTTTCATGCATTTGCTCTTTATCTTTCCAATAATGTCGCACACCATGTGTCAAGCGATGATGGAGTAAGTCCCTAGCTTGGGTGTAAGTGATGGTTGGGAGATAAAAGCCTATGTAGTATGGATTAATGTTTTGCTACTAGCTATCAACTTTACTATTCACTCCTTGTTTCTGAGTTTCGACCAAGTGCTTCTTGATGAGGTGACGTACATTGTTTCACTTGGGTGAGCGGCTTGTTTGCAAGCTAGCATAATCTTCAGAACACTGAAGTGTTATAGGGGTTGTAATAAACCCTCTCAATCTTTATTGATTGTAAACTATACGGGGATCATAATAATATCTGTGCAGAACCGGTTAGGTCGCCTAATTAGTCGTTGCCGATAAACCTATTCTAATATGAACCTTGCAAAAGGGTTTTGTGAACCGATAGTGAAGTTGAAAACCTAGTGCTGCAGCATCAGTCCTATTATTTAGTTGCTTACAACTCCAGCCGAATCTTGCACCCTTGCTTTCTTTTAAAACTGTTTTTAGCATTTTAATTTACTGTCAACAACACTCAACAATCATTCCTTCCAAATCTCTTTCTGAAATCACCTTTTAAGACTGACTTAAGAATCACGGCTTGTTTTATTGTCTCTGTGGGATCGATACTTGGTACTTAGTACCACTTTATTACTTGTTCAAACGATAGTGGTTTTACATGTATACTTGCCTGAGATTCCATTCGTAATTTTCGCGTTACATAATCAACCGACCAATGGCCGAGAATATCGTTATGGGATTGGGTGGTGGACCGGCCGTCGTGTTAACTGATGAGCAAACCAAGAACGAAAATAAGGGGAAGGTCAAAGGATGCACCTACAAAGCTTTTCTGGGGTGCAACCCAGAGGAGTTTTCGGGCTCAACAAATCCAGTCGTTTGTATGTATTGGCTAAAGGAAGTCGAGATGGATTTCGAATCTAGTGAATGCGATGTCTCGCAACAGGTGAAGTTCGCTTCTCAACTTTTGAGGGGTGAGGCCTTGATTTGGTGGAATCTCACACGGTCTGCCCTCACTCCTGAAGTTTTGGCCAAGTTAACTTGGCCGGTTTTCAAGCGTAAGATCGATAAGTACTGCAGCGAGCGGTCGGTGGACAAGCTAGAAGAAGAGTTCAAGAACCTGAAGAAGGGGGCTCTATCCATCACCGACTACTCCAAGCTTTTCCTGGAGAAGTTGAATTTGGTGGGACATCTCGTCCCCGATGAGAGATCAAAGATCAAGGCTTATCAACAAGGGATGTCGGCCAGGATGAAAACGGCATTAAAGAATGCTAGGGGCTGACTCTTCAAGCTGTGATTGAGGAGTCGTATCTGATAGAAGATGATATGGAGGCAGAGAAAGATGAGAGAGTTGTTGTGGGAGAGAAGAGGAAGTGGGAAGGGCCGTCTGGGCCCATTCGTCAATCTAAGCCATTCGCCGGCGGGAGAGTTGGTGACAATCGTCGTGAGTGGCGGCGGTGCCACAAGTGCAAATCCAAGCACACTAGCCTATGCGACCCAAAACCTCACTCGGGTTGTGTTAAGTGTGCCAAGTGCGGCAAGAAGGGCCATGCGATTCGGGATTGCCCTATTCGAGGACCGGTTTGTTTTGAGTGTCGGGAACCGGGACACATGAAGAAGGATTGCCCAAAGCTTGTGGGCGGAAACCGAGGAAATTCTTTTGGATCAACGGCGCGGGTCGAGCAACAGTCGAGAGCGCCAAGCCGAGCATTCCGAATGACTACCAAAGAGGCGAAGGAGACCGCCGATGTTGTTTCGGGTACGTTTCTAGTAAACTCCTTGCCCGCTCGTGTGTTGTTTGATTCGGGTGCTACGCGTTCTTTCGTATCGGTAAATTCCTGTAATCAATTTGTCATCCCTAGTAGTGTACTTCCCGATGCACTAGTAGTATAAGTAGCTAATGGAGATCAAGTGATCATCCGAGAGTGTTTCCGTGGTTGTACTCTAGATATTGATGGGAGTTACTTCGATGTAGACTTGTTACCTATGGCTATAGGGGGTTTCGACGTAGTCATAGGCATGGATTGGTTGACGAGGCATAGGGCCGACATCTTTTGCTCCAAAAAGATGATCCTAGTGCCTTTGTCGGGAAGCGGTGTGGTCACCATCTACGGGGAGAAAGGGAAGAGAAACAACCCTATTATCTCCTCCCTTAAAGCTCGTAAGTTTCTAGCGAAGGGTTACCCTTCGTAACTGGCTTACGTGGTGGACGCCAAGAAAGAGAAGATGTCATTAGAGGACGTGAAGATCGTGCGAAACTACCCGGACGTATTTCCGGAAGATCTACCCGGGATACCGCCGGAACGGCAAGTGGAGTTTCAAATTCACCTAACTCCGGGAGCGGATCCGATAGATCATGCACCATATCGTTTGGCTCCGACAAAAATGCGGGAGATGATGACGCAACTTCAAGAGCTGCTCGAGAAAGGATTCATTCGACCGAGGTCGTCACCTTGGGGAGCTCCAGTCTTATTTGTAAAGAAGAAGGATGGGTCCATGCGGATGTGCATCGACTATCGAGAATTGAATAAGGTCACGGTGAAGAACAAGTATCCTTTACCATGCATCGACGATCTCTTCGATCAATTGCAAGGCGCGGGATGATTTTCAAAGATCGATCTTAGATCCGATTATCATCAAGTCAGAGTGAAGAAGGAAGATATACCGAAGATGACTTTTCGGACGAGATATGGTCATTACGAGTTTTTGGTGATGCCCTTTGGCTTGACCAATGCTCTTGCCATATTCATGGATTTAATGAACCGCATGTGTCGCCCATTCTTGGACAAGTTCGTGATTGTCTTTATCGACGACATCTTGATCTACTCAAAGGACGAGGTTAAGCATGAGAAACACTTGCGCGAAGTGTTAGAAGTTCTTAGAAGAGAGAAGTTGTATGAGAAGTTCTTAAAGTGCGAGTTTTGGCTTAAAGAAGTTCAATTCTTGGGCCACGTAGTGTCTAAAGACGGGGTGAAGGTGGACCCAGCGAAGATAGAGGCGATGATGAGTTGGGAACCGCCAACGAGTCTGACGGAAATCCGGAGTTTCTTGGGTTTGGCGGGCTACTATCGACGCTTTATTCAATATTTCTCTAAGATAGCTTCGCTACTCACATCCCTCACAAGAAAGAAGGTCAATTTTCTTTGGATTGACGTGCAGGAGCAAGCCTTTCATACACTCAAGAAGAGGTTATGTGAAGCTCCTATTCTATCCTTGCCCGATGGATCGGATGACTTCGTTGTTTATAGTGATGCTTCCAAGATGGGTCTCGGGTGTGTGTTGATGCAACGGGGAAAAGTGATAGCTTATGCGTCACGACAACTAAAGGACCACGAGAAGAACTACCCGACTCGTGACTTGGAATTAGCGACAGTGGTCTTTGCTTTGAAGTTGTGGCGACATTATTTGTATGGAACAAAATGTACTCTTTTTACCGATCACAAGAGTCTCAAGTACATCTTCGATCAAAAGGAACTCAATATGCGTCAAAGAAGGTGGCTTGAATTGCT
This sequence comes from Arctium minus, assembly GCA_954870635.1. Lineage (NCBI taxonomy): Eukaryota > Viridiplantae > Streptophyta > Magnoliopsida > Asterales > Asteraceae > Arctium > Arctium minus. Next base: position 53,922,831 of record OX941084.1, read on the forward strand.
AAAGGATTATGATTGTGATTTGCTCTATCATCCCGGTAAAGCCAACGTGGTGGCGGATGCGTTGAGTCGAAGGAGTCATGAAAGCGGTGTTAAGTTATCTCTCACGAGAATCGAAGTAGTATCGAGTCTTTTGGAAAACATCAAGTCAAGTCAGATGGAAACGCTCAAGGAAGAACATCTCAAATCCTAAGTCATGGTAAAGCAAAGTGGACTTTTGACGGAAGATAGTCGGGGACTTAAACTCTTCCAAGGGAGAATTTGGGTGCCAAAGTTTGGTGGAAATCGGGAGTTACTTCTCGAAGAAGCGCATAAGTCGAAATATTCTATACATCCCGGTAGCACCAAGATGTATAGGGATTTAAAGTTGAACTTTTGGTGGCCGGTGATGAAGTTGAATGTGGAAAATTATGTGGAGAGGTGTGTCACGTGTCTTCAAGTCAAGGCGGAACACCAAAGACCGTACGGGAGTTTGCAACCGTTGTCCATTCCCAAGTGGAAGTGGGACAACATCACCATGGATTTTGTGACAAAGCTACCCAAGACCTTACGAGATCATGATACTATATGGGTGGTCGTGGATCGTTTGACCAAGAGTACGCATTTTCTTGCTATGCGAGAGACCTTGCCAATGGAGAAATTGGCTAAGCTTTATATCGATGAGGTGGTGTCGAGACACGGAGTTCCGTAATCTATCGTGTCGGATCGGGACAGTCGGTTCACCTCAAATTTTTAGGATAGCTTGCAAAAAGAATTGGGCACTAGATTAAATATGAGCACGACCTACCATCCTCAAACAGATGGTCAAAGCGAGAGAATAATTCAGACGCTCGAAGATATGTTGAGATCGTGTGTCATAGATTTCGGCGGAAGTTGGGACTCACACCTACCTCTGGTGGAGTTTGCATATAATAACAGTTACCATTCTAGTATCGGAATGGCACCGTTCGAGGCGTTATACGGACGGAAGTGTCGAACCCCAGTTTGTTGGCTTGAGGCGGGCGAGAAGCAATTCGCCGGACCAGAAATCGTTCAAGAGACGGCAGAAAAAGTGAAAGAAATTCGAGAACGACTGAAGACGGACCAAGACCGACAGAAGAGTTATGCGGACAAGAAGAGGATACCGGTCAAGTTTCAAGTGAGCGAATGTTTCATGTTGAAGGTATCTCCATGGAAGGGGATTATTCATTTCGGGAAGCGCGGGAAGCTTAGTCCCCGTTTCCTTGGACCCTTTGTCATCTTAGAAAAGATTGGACTTCAAGTGTACCGGTTGGACTTACCACCCGAGATGGATGGGATACATCCTACCTTTCACGTGTGTTACCTTCGGAAGTGCTTGGCCGAAGAGGAAAACGTGATACCCTTAACGGAAATCCGAATAGATAATGGGAACTGTTGTGTGGAAGAACCGGAAGCGATTTTGGAATCGAAAGTGAAGAAGTTACGGCATAAGGACGTAGTCATGGTCAAGGTCCAATGGAAGCACCATCGTGGTGCTAATATCACTTGGGAGTCCGAAGAAGACTTGAGGAAGCGTTATCCTCATTTGTTCGTATAAATGTGATTTCGCGGACGAAATCCTGTTTAGGTGGGGAGGATTGTAACATCCGGAATTTCAAGTAAATATAAGGTTTTGTTAATCTTAGGATTATGTATTTATCGAAGTAGAAATTATATGCTTAATTTCTATGTTGTTTTAAATGGTTATTTGGTTTGGTTTGGTTTGGAAGTGTTAGAACCATTGTTTGGAAACAGGGAGCTACGCGACTTACGTCGCGAGTGGAAGTCGTGGCACAAGCCGCGTAACCCACTGGAGTATTCTCCCTGGAGCAAGCGGACAACTTATGCCGCGGGTGCAAGTCGTGGCACAAGTTGCGGGGCGACCTGCTGGTCTCCAAAACCCCCCATTTTGCCCATTTTCTTTTCTTTGTTACCACGAAATCAGATCTAAACCGAGAGAGTTAGGGTTTTGAGCGATTTTCTTCTCCTCTAAACTCTCTTATCATTTATTGCAAAAGCTTGGTTGGTGGAATCATTTATTGGGTTTCCATCTACCTCAAGATCTCAAGATTTTAAGTCTTCATCACTTCCATTCAACTAGGGTTTTCATCATTTCTAGGTTTTGGTCAAAAACCTAGATTATGAGTTTACTGATCCTTTTGTTAAAACTAGATACACATTACATTCTACTACTTGTTATTATCTTGCTTCATATTTGAAGTATTCATATTAAATGCAAGTATTTGGGGCTTTTCCTTATGAACACATGTTTATGTGTAACATGCTTCTACATATTGGGTAATGTATGTATGTATCTGGTTATGGAGATGATATCTTGTTGGAACACCATTTGATGAGTTTAAAACTACATGGTTGAATTTGTGGTTATATTGGTCTTGTTATGGACTTAATATTAAATGGCTTGTAATATTGTACCCATGGTTGGTATGGATAATATTCTTAGTCATATTGTGCCTTGAGGCCTATTAAATAATTATGTTGGACGAACCAAGTCAGTGGACACTAGGAGAATGTAGTCTTGGGTGCCACCGTGTGGGTATGTGCCTAGACCTCCGTCATTCGGGGTAATGCCATGGTTGTAGTCCTCGGATGTGCCGGGCCTTTCGGATGTCACTCGTAGAAGTTGGCATCAAGGTATATCGGCTCTTTGGGTGGAACTTGATTGGTGCTATGGGTATCCCCCGTTGAGTCCACATTTAATGAAATTTGGTTAACTGCTGATGAGAAATGTAAATGCTTTAACATGTTATTTCTTGTTCAACTCACTAGGCTTTTTGGCCTAACACTTGTTTGGTGTCGATGTGTATCTCAGGTTCTAGTGGCGTCGGTTCTAAGCAGGCGTAGTTGCTTGGGTGAGAGCTTGGGGAAAATGCACTTGGACTTATATCTTTTGGAGAAGACATTTGGGTTTATAGATGATACCCTTTTTGTAATCTCTTTTCTAGATATAGAAATTAGATTAATTGGTTGTTATTTATTGTCCGTTCAATTACAATTGTGATTAAACAAGTTTATTTATTTCCCCATTTTTGGGAGGCTCTTGCTAAGGCAATTTATATACCACTTCTCCTCTTTTGGAAAGTTTTTGTTATCCCTATTTTTAGGGTGTTACAGTGAACATCAAAAAGATCATTTCAAATGTGCATTCATTGTACAAAGTGGCTCCGTGCTACTCACATGCATCTTAACTGATTCATTTGTTGATTCAGGGTTACACTCTTATTTGTCTGAATTTGAAAAGATTCAGATGAATACATTATGAATTTACGAATGATTCAGATGCTCGGTTGGAAAGATCATTGGTCAGAAAATCGTTCATGACATTTCTTGAATGATGTTTTGATGATTTCTATGCTCTACATCATCAAAAAGGGGTAGAAATATGTACAAGAAATGTTGTATGGCGAACAGTTTGTAATAGTTTTGGGGAGAAGGTCAAGAAATGGATAAGGAGTTATGAGAGAAGTAATTTCAAGAAATTATTGGATTTAGAGAAAGTTTATTGTTTGGAAGATGAGAGAGATACAAGAAATTGTCAAGAAATGCAATTTATGGGAAGATTGTATGGTTTGGAAAAAGGAAGTTCAATGAATTCAGAAAGGTTGCTAAAGTTTACTGAAATTTTCTTTGAAGATTATTTGCTGGAGCAAAGTGAGCTAAGTTTGAAGATAATTTCTTTTCTGAAGTCTGAATGAGATTGGGGGAGATTGTTAAAATTATTGCAAAAGACATTCATAGACTTTGGGAGAGAATACTACAAATCTGAGGAGTTTCCAAAGATAGAAAGACTTTGAAGATTGTTATTTGATGCTGAAATTCGTTTTTGAATCCAAAGGGGAGATGAAATGTTTTTCTTAATGAAGATGTTAAAAATGGGAGATGGAATTTGTTAACGATCAGACAAAGGGAGAGATTGTTCGTTAATGCTAAATTTCTTTTTGAAGATGATCTTGAATCCAAAGGGGGAGATTGTTAGTGCACAAATATGTTGGATCCAAGATCATTGGAATTAAAAGTCAATGCCCAAGTCAAAGCCTCATTACAAAGTCAAAGAGCTTAAAGAAGAAATTCAAAGTCAAGCAAGTCAACTAGTTTAGTTTTATTAGTTTTGTCTTTATAAACTAGTAGGTATAAATAGTTTTCTGTTTGTAGAATCATATGAGACTACTACAGAGAGAACTTAGTGAGAGAAATATTTTGAGAGAACATTTTGTAAACCAATTGATTTCAATGGAAATTGTGATTGAGTTTATTGTTCATCTTGATTGATTAACACGTTCTGGGAATAATACTACTCATGCTTCATCCAATACATACCATATCCATCATTATACATATTCCACATTGAATAAAATACATGTATAAGACCCAAATAATTCCAATCCCAATTTAGGTCCAAAACCCTAAATCTTATAAGTTCACCAACAATATTCACCAATCTCATGTTATCACATAAACATATCCCATTTCTTACCAACAAATAACCTCATCAAAACCCACGTAATGAATAATGACCAAAACTCCAATAACTACCAAATGTAGAAATATATGTCAAACTTATCAGGTGATCATCATATGTAAATAAGCATGAAACAATGATAAAAAGCATATTAAGAAATGTATCTCATTTTAAAATAGTTGATAGAAAACTCACAAACTAGGTTTTATAGAAAACCCTAGAAACTTAGAAGATTCCTAGCTTGGATGGAAAGGAGGTGGGTCTTGATTACTAGATGCAAGGCTTCAATAATTGCTCCCAAGGTGTAGTAGTTGATCTCAATAGGAAACCCAAGAGTAGAATTAATGAGGAATGAGTGTTTGGTGAAGAGAAAACGTCCCCACACCAATAAATCCGCCAAGGGTTTTTAGGGATATCAGAAAAATGAGCTGAAACTTGCTGAAGGGATGTTTTTATACCACTTGCACGCTCGGGCGATAGTGCCCGACGACATTGCCATGTGGCATAGTCGTCGACATAATCGCCACCCCTCCATGACTTATGGTACATCTGGGGTGAGAGTGACTAGCGAGTTTGCCCAAGGGCATCTCGCTGTCACAATCGCGGGAAATGTACCGAAACTGGTACTCCCCTGGCAACAGTGACACGCGAGTTTGCCCAAGGGCATTCTCGCTGTCATTGTCGCACCCCGTGCACCGAGCCTTCTCAACTTGTTCCGTCCAATGACGATTCGAGCATGACTTCAAGAGTTTAGTTTATTTCATATATCAATTAGCATAAGCGAAAGTTGAAGCATAAATCAATTAAGAGTTCAAGATGAGGAACACAATACTGTGGGAAATTTTTACGGGTGTTACAACCGAGATGCACCGGATCATTTCCCTTCTAAGTTGCAATTAATGGGAGAGCATTTGATTAAAAGTGATCAACGATTCATATCCACTTCTCACGTTAACCTCAACTTCTCACACTTCTCACGTTAACCTCAACTTTTTTTTCACACAATTCTTTGCCTATATATTAAATGGTATAAAAATAAAACATATTTTTATAGTTTTTATTTTAAGAAATCTATTTTTAAAAGCTTTATCTTAGTGTTTATAATAAAGTACCTCGAAAAGTAAGTTTACTAACTTTTGTGAAAGATAATTTTATGTTTATAAAATTATAATATGTTATTATAAACATACTAATTCATACAAGCCAAACAATTTAAATATTTATGAAAAATTATGAGGGTTCATTTTATTATGATTCAGATATTTATAGAAGAACTAGAACTTATTCATTATGATCAACAATTTAAATTAGGAAAAAAATCGAGATATTTATGAAACCTAAGCATAGATGGATGATTGAGATTCATTTGTATAGTTTGTATCAATAGACTGGGGATCACATGAGACCAACCTGTTTTCGTGAGACTGTGAGACCTCATTTTTACACTTAAAACTTCACAGCAAAACACTGTGAAGGTAACCTTCACAACCTTCACAGTGTTTTGCTATGAAGGTTCGGATTTTTTTTTCTTTACTTTCACAGTGTTTTGTTGTGAAGTTTTAAGTGTAAAAATATGGTCTCACACGTCTCACTAAAACAGGTTGGTCTCGCGTGAACTCAACCCTGTACCAATAAAATGGTTTGCAAATGATTGAGACTATATATATATATATATATATATATATATATATATATATATATATATATATATATATATATATATATATATATTATATAGGGTTGGGTTCCGGTGAAAAGTTGAGTTAATGTGAGAAATGTGGAAAGTGGTCGTCACCCGTTTGATGCACATTAGGATGAGATGCATCGGATCAATTCCCTTATGAAGCACAATTTATGGGTGGGTTTGAGATTATAAGTGATCAAGGGTTCAGATCTACTTCTGGCGTTAACTTAACTTCTCAAGCGATCGTTCGCTTATGTATATACAGGGGCGGACCTACCCTATGGGGTATGGTTGCCCGTGAAACCATAAAAGTGTAGGGTTTAAGTGTAATTTTTATAAGGTATATAAATATGAAACCATAAGTTTTTTAGGGTGAAACCATAAGATTTTTTGGGATGAAACCATAAACATTAAAAGCTTTAGGGGTTTAAATGAAAAAAATAAAAAGTAAACCGGTCCATGATGACGGTAATAGTTGAAAATCAATTACACTTTTGATACTTCAAAAACTTGTGTTTTGATTTACTTACTTTTCTTTTACATTTTTTATTTTGTACCCTTATTCATACTAGTTAATTAGTTAATTATTAGCTAAAATACATTAAAGTTTTACGTATTTTTTTTACAAATTACACTGTTAAAAGGGTCTCATCTAGGGGTGCTCACGGGTTGTGTTGATCGGGTTGAAGACATTTCAGCAACCCAGCCCAATGTTGGCAGTTTGAGATTTTTCAACCCAACTTAACCCAAACAAAAGTGCAACCCAACCTAACCCAACCCGTTTGGATTGGTCGGTTCGAGTTGGCCGGGTTCTGTTTAAACAAAGTAAAAACAATATCAAAAACATAAAAATAAGGAAAATTTTCTTTGAAATACGACCCATCATTCAAAAGAATATATGAGTTCATCAAATATTAGTTATTACATATAACTCTCTAATAATGTCCTCTTATTAGTTTCATTGTTCGTTATTGTCGAGTTGTTTTTGTTAACTTATACATATTAAAGTAAAATATAAATAATTTTAAAGAAGTCGCTAAAACGTTTATCGGGTTATCGGGTTGGTCGGGTTACTTTGAGCCTAACCCAATATCAACCCAATAGATTCGGGTTGTCCTAATTTTGTATCGATTATATGTCGGGTTACCTCGGGTTGTTTTTTTCTCGGGTTGGTCGGGTTGGGTTGATCAGGTTTGTCGGTTTGTTGAGCACCCCTAGTCTCATCGATACATTCGAAATGAGCCCGATATTGAATATGTTTAAAATTAATTATATTTTTAATGTTAACACAAATAAAAAAATAACATATTTTTAACGTTAATTACATTCATTATGGTAAATGCAATATTTAATCTTTATTAAATACACATTTTTAACTTTAGCTTTCATGTATGGGTCCGCCCCTGGATGGACCGTCTATCATTCGGTCATTTGTCCTGTAGAAAAAGAAGCATTTGCCTTGATCACGAACGAAGACATACTTAACCTCTTCCAAAAGATAAAGTCTCAAAGGGAATAGTTATAGGCGGTAGCTTATATCTCATTTTTTGATGAACATGTATTTTTATCTACACTTTTATTTTAGTATATATTAATATGGAAATTATTTTGTGATACCACACCTAAAAATTCCTAGATATATATATATATAGAGAGAGAGAGAGAGAGACAGATTCAAACGAGAAGGTAGTCAATTTGCGAGAAGGCGAGAAGAAATATGAACCACATAATCTATTAATTAAAAAAATACCATAAATAAAAAATAAAAATATTTTTAGAAATTAAGATAATTATCATTTAGAAATTAGGATAATTATCATTATGAATGGATAAATCCTTAAAAATCTAATTATATCTTTTAAATTTATTTATTTTTAATTTAATAAACTCATAATTTTTTAATCAAATTTTATATTGTTTTTTTTCTAGATACATTTTTGATAAAAAAAATTCATAATTTTCATAAAATATCACATGTGACATCCACAATGAATTCATTATATTTTTCACCATTTTTTCTCTATTTTTTGAATCACATGTGATGAATTTCATTTAACATATGATCTATTATGTATCACATATAATTCACTATGTGAATTTTTGTACATATCACATATGATAATATACGCGTGAATGTAAGTGATGCATAATCACATGTGATACAATTTAGATCACCAAAAGGTCAATAAATATAAATATGCGTAATCATATATGATTAACTAAAATATCCACAATTATCACATGTGATAATATGATATGTGATTAACTTCACTTAACATATAATCCACTATGTGATTTTTTTGTACATATCACATATGATAATATACGCCTGAATGTAAGTGATTCATAATCACATGTGATAACATTTACATCACCAGAAGATCAATAAATATAAATATATGTAATCATATATGATTAACTAAAATATCTACAATTATCACATGTGATATGTACAAAAATTCATATAATAGATCATATGTTAAACAAATATAATCACATGTTATTCAAAACGTAAACGTAAATCCAGAAAACAAATAAAAATGTGGTAAAGAAGATAATGAATTAATTGTAGATATCACATGTGATATTGATTAAACTTGTGAATTTTATTTATCAAAAGTGTATCTTGAAAAAAAAATGATAAAAACTTGATGAAATAATTATGAATACATTAAAATTAAAAATAACTAAATCTAAAAGATATTATGAGATTTTTAAGGATTTATCTAATTTAAAATGATAATTATCCTAATTTTTAAAATTATTTTCATTTTTTATTTATGATATTTTTTTAATTAATAAATTATGTGACTCTTATTCCTTCTCGTCTTCTTGCAAATTAGTTTATTTGTCGCACGATCCTCCCTCCCTCCCTCCCTCCCTCTCTCTCTCTCTCTCTCTCTATATATATATATATATATATGGTTGGGTTATTTTGTTAACCCAATTTATTGTACTAACCTTATTAATCCAAATAATAACCCTTGATCTTAGAATGAACGGTGGAGATTAATCAAACTTAAATAAATTAATTTAAAAAAGTAAATTGAGTAATTAATATACAGAATGTGTGTGTTTGAGGGTATTTTGGGGAAACTCATCTCTTTTTCAATTTGTAACCCCCACATAGTAATTAATATAGGGTTGAGTAATTAATATATTGAACAATGTATGAAGACATAAGACATATTCATGAACAAATATGAAACTCTCCAACTCTATCAAACATGGAGGTCATTTGTTTGAATGCACACAGGCCCGATCCTGACAATTTTTGGGCCCTGGGCGAGATGTAAAACAGGGCCCTCGATAAATACGAAAAAAATTATTTAATATATCGCTTTGTATCATAAGAAATAACATTGAATTCAAGAAATACGAATAATTTATATAAATCATTTTTCCGAGAATTCCTAGACACAAAATCAATCAATAATTATTTATAAATTAATATGATCTACCATATCATTTTTCCATAGCATCATTAATCTGTTCCAACGTCAAAAACATCCTTATGATATATATTTAATATATATAAATTGACATTATTTAGAGTGTGATTATTCGGAGTACAACTCTATGTAAATCAATATAAATCAGTTGTGTTCCCATCTCACCTCATCTTAATGTTTTTCTATCACCATTTTAAACTTTTAGGGTTAAAACAATCCATTTTTGAATCGTCAATCTTAGAATCAAAAGCTCATGTTGGTTATAGTTTGAGATATTATTATTGTTTTTGAGATATGAGAGTACTTAAGATTCATGCATTCAATATTAAATTATTAGGTAATAAATAGTCAATAATGTTTAAAAAACAGTGTATAAATATAAGTTGGATCGTCTCATATAATTGGTAATTTTTTACACAAAGTAGTTATCAATATCAAGAAATTTAACATATTCTAAGGGAAATATAGAATTCATATGGATTGAATAATCAAAAGAGTCGGTGGGAGATGAATGATGGATAATATATCAAGGTTTTCTAGGTAAGTAATTTTAGACTTTGGTACTAGATTTAAAAAAAAAAACCTTAAAGAAACTATAATCTATACTGTAAAATGAACGACCAATTAACTTTTCATATATTTTTTTTCATTTCGAGTGTAATTAGTTAATACATGTTTGAACCCTTATATAATACGAAATTCTTTGAGTCCTATTAGATACTAAAAAATTGTCTCTTTTCTTAACTAATTTTTTTACTACTACTATATAGTTAAAAAATTGGGCCCCTATTTCTCGTTGGGCCCTGGGCGTACGCCCGACCCGCCCTCCTCCAGGGACGGCACATGATCGATGAACTTTAATGTTCTTGATGTCCATTTGAGAAATGTATGGAATGAACAATAATGAACATCTATGAAAAACTTCTACTCTATGAGCACATGCACTCACTCATTTTTAATAAATATGAACTATGTTCATGGTTGTTCATATGAACAAATATAAACATAGGAACACTCCAACTCTATCAACCGTGGAAGTCATTTGTTTTGAATGCACATGATCGATGAACTTTACTGTTCTTGGAGTCCATTTGAGAAATGTATGGAATGAACACTAATGAACATGGTTGTGAACACTTCAACTGCAGGTAGGACTGTAAACGAACCGAACGTTCAGTGAACCGTTCGTGAACTGTTCGGCGAGAAGTTCGTTTATGTTCGTTTATTTAATAAATGAACGACATTAACACATTTTTTTGTTCGTTTAGTTAAATGAACGAACATGAACAATGGTCTCGTTCGTTCATTTACGTTCGTGAACGTTCGTTCATTTATGTTCGTTAATGTTCGTTCATTTATGTTCGTTTACGTTCGTTTATGTTCGTTTACGTTCGTTTATATTTGTTTATATATATAAATATATTTATATGTATTATGACATTAATTTGTCAAAGCATTAATTACATTAATTTTTTAAAATTCCTTTTTTATACCTCCTAAGTATATCCATTTTTTTTATTTTGTTATGTTATTTTTTACGAACGAAATTATGAGTAACGGTGGTTGTTTTTTATTCATTTATGTTCGTTCGTTTACGTTCGTATATGTTCATTTATGTTCGTTCGTTTATGTTCATTTATGTTCGTTCGTTTACGTTCGTTTAGCTCTTAATGAACGAACATAAACGAACACGAACAAACATATTTTCTTAACGAACGAACATGAACACAAAAATTTTCGTTCGTTTACCGTTCGTGTTCGTTCGGTTGTTCGGTTAAGTTAAACGAACGAACACGAACAAGCCTCCCTTCGTGTTCGTTCGGTTCGTTTACAGCCGTAACTGCAGGACATAGAGATCTGATTGGTTTGCATGTTCATGAACACTAAACTTTTGGGTTCACGTGTATTCATGTGTGGTAAAGAATATATGGCTTTTCAAATTCAAAGTTCATTCATGTTCATCAAATAACATCAAGGAAAATATAACATTTGTAACCTATGGCTAAAATCAAGGAAAATATAAGATTTGTAACTCTCATTAAATGAATGTTACAAATATATAAAATATCATTCATACCCCTATTTATATATTGCACATGCATGTCAAACCACTAATGAAGATGACTTTTTATTGGTTGAAAATGGTTAGTAAAGTTAACAAAAATTAGGAGGTTAACAAAATAATCTCCCATATATATATAGGGGGTCGGGTTCCGGTGAGAAGAGTGAGAAGTGGTTATCGGCCGTTGGATGAGAAATGGACGAACATTAGGATGAGATGCACCGAGATACACCAGATCGGTTCCCTTCTAAGCCGCAATTCATTGGAGGGTTTGAGATTAAAAGAGATCAACGGTTCAGATCCACTTCTCACGCTTCTCACTGTAAACTCAACTTCTCACACGAACCTTCGCCTATATAGGGGTAGGTTTAAATGAAAATCACATTTTCATTGTGAACATGAGGGTCAATCTTGACCATTGATCAAAAGTTAGAAAACTAATCAATGGTTAAAACAAATAAGGTTAATTGAGAAGTGATTAGGGACAAAAATGAAAGTTCAATTAAACGTCTACCTTATTTGACTTTTTATTTCATTTTTTAACTAATTTTTTTAACTTCTTTAAAGTTTAAAATAAATTATATTAAAAATTACTAATATTTTAATCAAATAAATTACATCAAAAAACGAGAATTTAGTGCTCTTGGATATGACATTCATCTCGATAAAGTTTTTTCTTCCGTTTTAACCGTTTTTTACGTGAAAGGCTATATATATGTTATATTCATTATAAATATTTATGCACATTCATATGTTTACAAGAACTCTTTAATATTCATCTATTAGTATGATATTCATTATTAATAATTATGTTTTTTTATATGTATTCAACAAATCTTCAGTATTCATACATCACTATGACATTCATCATTAATATACATTTTACTATAACATTCACCATTAATATGTATATATATATATATATATTCACGTGTATACATCAGTATGATATTCATCATGAATATACATTTTCACTATAACATGCTCATTAATATATGTATTATTCATCATGAGTATTTACGTATGATCACATGTATACAATAACCCTCTAGTATTTATATTAGTATGATACTTATCATAAATATTAATTTTTACTATAATATTATTCATACATATACATATTATTCATCATCAATATACTACAACTTCAACTCTACATACTCTATTTTTCTTTTTTTTTCTTTATTTGATTATCGATTGATCTCGATGAGTTCTTGATTCGTTTCGACATATTTCCTGATCCATCTCGATAAAAACTAAAAGTGGTAGGTTATGATTTTACAAAAACAAACACACAATAAAATAATCAATAGATTCTAAATCGGTCTCAAAGAAAAATGAATCAATAGATGGGATCTTGATTAGTCTCGATGGGTTATCGATTAGTCTTTGGTATCTATCGGTCCTGATGGGTTCTCGATCGATCTCAATGTGTTCTTGATTGGTTTAGATGGGTGTTGGGTTACAATGATGAAGAAAACATGGTGTCTTACGACATTGAAGAAAGTGTTGAAGAAGGTGATATCAAGTTATTAACTTACAGTGTCGAGTTGTTGTATACACTTGAACATAATGAATATAACACATATATAACATTTCACGTAAAACGGTTAAAACGAAAAAAAAACTATATGGAGATGGATGTCATATCGAAGAGCACGAAATTCTCGTGTAATTTGTTTGATTAAAATATTAGTAACTTTTAAAATAATTTATTTTAAACTATAAGGGGGCGAAAGTTTTTAATTAAAAAAATAAAAAGTCAAATAAGATAGGCATGAGGCTTAAGCGCTCACAAGGCATTTTCCTTTGGTCCTTGGGAGGATCGCATAGTTTGTGTAACACCCAGAAAACCGTTAACCATTTAAGGTAAAATTATCTTTCATTCCACTAACTTTTCGTAAGCCTTATACCTATGAGTTGTCTAATGATATTGTACCGAGACGAATATTTCAATCTAGGATGATCCGGGTGAGAAGCGGAAGGAAAACGGGTCCCGACAGGTGGAGGCCGACCTTATCGGCGACAATGCCAAGGGAAAAGTCGCCGACATTGCCTAGCGACAATGCCCGAGGGCAAAGTCGCCTGGCATACTCGCTAGTAGTGTACCGAAGGTTGGGGGATGGCAACGATAGTGCTTAGCGACAATGCCCATTGCAAAGTCGTCTGGCATTGTCGCAACCCGTCTCTGAGGTTATATAAACCTGTCTTGACGGGTTTTCAGCAGAGGGTTCCATTTCCAACTTCATTTTTAGCAATTTGAGAGCATATCTAGGGCGATTTTCCTCTCCAAAACCTCCCTCCTCTTTAATGCAAGCCTAAATCTTGGTTGGGAGCATTTATTGGTCCAAAAGGGGTCGATGTAGGGCATTTATTGCAAGTTGCTATCAAGGTTTCAAGTTATCAAGTCTCAAAGACCTTCATCTCCAACTTCTCTAGGGTTTGCTAACTTTTCTAGGTTTTTAATCAAAACCTAGAATGTGAGTTCTTAAATCCTTTGTTTAAAACTAGATACATATCTTATGTGCTCTTTTGTTCTTTACACCTTACTACTTGATTTAAGTCTTTGGAAAACCTGACAAAGTCTAAGTGTTACCCATTTGGGAAGTGTGTTAGGTGCTCTTTGGAAATAATGTCATAGTGGGTGTTTTGATAACATTGTAGGTGTCTTTTTATATATTCATTAGTAAATCATTCACTTTGTTGCAAATACCCAAATTTAATGTTTTGACCTAATTATTACTCCAGCATTTTACAAAAAGGTCATCGATGGATTATGTGAGTGTGATATGGTTATTGAAATGGAATTCTCATGAATTATACGGTATGATTTGGGTCTTTATGGTACTTTACATGCCACTTGGTTGAATTGGTTATATATGAGTAGCATGCGAAACCTAACCCCCTTATGTATGATGGGTACTTCACAAGGTGCCCAATGGTATTGGTTATGTGAGCCATGGAAATATATGTGTGCCTTACGGCCTAGTGGGAAATTGGACGAGTTAAGGCAAGTAGACACTAGGAGGACATAGTCTTGGGTGCCACCGTATGAGTATGTACCTAGACCTCCGCCATTCGGGGCAATGCCTTAGTTGTAACCCCCGGATGTGTCGAGCCTTTTGGTGTCACTCATGGTAGTTGACACTAAGGTATCTCAACTCTTTGGGTGGAACTTGCTTAGCGTTATGGGTCTCCCCCATTGACTCTATTTAATGCACTACTCTTTGACATCATGCTATTATTACTTCATAACATGTGCATTGCTTAAATTGTTCAAGCTCACTAGGCTCTTTGGCCTAACACTTGTTTGGTGTCGATGTGTATCTCAGGTTCTAGCGGCGTCAGACTTAAGAAGGTTTAGCCGTGTCTAGTGTGAGCTTGGGGGAAATGAGTTTTGAGACACTATTCTTGGAAGAGCGCTCTTGAAGTAGGGGCGACACCCTTTTTGTAATCTTATTTCCATTTAGGAATTAGATTAGATGGTTGTCGTTTGTTTCCGTTATATTACAAATTTTAATTAAACAGGTGTTTATTTTATTCCCCTTTTTGGGAGGTTCATGCTATGGCATTTCTAATTACCACATTTCCATTTTTGGGAATTTTTGTTTATCCTCATTTTTTGGGTGTTACAGTTTGTTATGTCAGCTCCAAAAGTATAAGTTACCTTGGAATCGATAAAGTTACGTAGAGTTCATAATTGCATAAAAGGAGTCCGATTTTCAGATGTCAATTCAGCGGTTCGTCCCCCTTCCTACGGGTTCCCCCACCCCTTGAATAAGTAAGGCCATGTATTCTAATTAGACTTAACAAGAACAGAATCACGCTTTGTAGGATTTGAATTGAAATTAACTTCATTTCTTTTACCCTTAATCACCTTAATTAATAATTTTAATTAAAAAACTCAATTTAATGTGAGTTGTTGGATCAATATAGATGGAGGGCCGAGATCAGTCCTCATGTTCACAACGAAAATAGAGTTTGCAATTGAACTTTCCTCCTCCCCCCCCCCCTCTCTCTAATATATATATATATTGCCATAGGTTCATTTGAGAATTATCAAATATATAAGAAATAGAACACTGATCCTAACCCTTCTACTAAGAAGACAACGGCCAAAATTTGAGGGGCTAATTGTGCAACACCAGATAATCCGGTCGATGGCAACAACAATGCGGAAGATAAAGGGCTAGTTTTGTAAATTATACAAATAGGCGCCAAACAGATTATAATATGTGCATATGTAAACATGTGTGATTTACATATGAACTATATGCGCATATGTGAACCCGTGTGATTCACATATGAACTATATATATGCGTATATGTGAACCTGTGTGATTCACATATGAACTATTTAATTTATTCACATATGAAATCATAGATTCTCATCTGATATCAATTGTTTTGTGTCCTCTTCACGTGTGACTTTACTAGAAAATCACAAATGAAATAGTAATGCATATATGAAACTGATTTAGTTCATATTTCCATTGTTATGTGCATATGAACCATAATGATTCACATATGAACTATTTTAAGTCATTCACATATAAATTATTTAATTGATTCACAGGTTAATCTTAAATTCACATATAGCATTATAGTTTTAGGATCAAAATCAACATTTTGCTCATGATCGCTGATAACTCCCATTTTGAGTGTTATTTACACATTATTTGTGTGTGTTTTTCTTTAATTTTAGTGTGTGTTTTCCCTTTACGTGTTCATGTTTCTCTTTTTTATTTATTTATTTTCATTTGGAGGTGTTGAGGATAAAAGTTTGTGTTTTGATGGTTGAAAACATCATTTTTGGGCTAAATGTTGGACTGCTGAAAGTGGCCACTTTGTCGCCACGTTGGTGAACGATGTAAATCCAAGGACAGCTGAAAAATATCATATTTTGCATGTATTTTTATGTCCATTTCAGCTGCATAATGGCATTCTTAAAGGCTAAGCTTTAGAAAACAAGAGGATGAAGAGAAGACAAAAGATAAAAGCAAAATCTTTGTGGAAAGATATCAATGCCAAAAATGCCTATCTAAAAGCCTAAATGAGATAAAGCAAAATATGAGCTTTCATGAGAAAATAGATGAAAAAGGCAAGGAGCCTTTGGGTCAAAGAAGGCTTGAACTCATTTAAAGGTTTTGTGGGTAAAATCCTCCACCACCCTTTTCATCTTCCACTATAAATTGAGGCCTTGAGATGTCATTTGAAGAGAGCTCCAACATGTAGCATAATTAAGCTATTGTTCTTTTTTTTTTAGATAGTTGTAGTTGTAATTGTAGTTGTAATTTTTTTTCTAGTATTTAATTTCCAGCTGTCGCCAAAGTGGCCACGTTGTCACCACGTTGGCAGCAGCTTTTAAGTTTCATTTATGAAATTTAAGTTTATATTCTCTCTTTCTTCTTTCATGTCTTTTACTGTTATTATGAACTAAACACCCCTTTGGGTGTGGGTGGGTGCCAAATTTAAGACTAATAGGCAACACTTGGGTGTTGCCTTCTTTGCTAACTCTTAGACTTGGTCGCTCGAGTCGGGACTTCAACTCAACGCGGACAAGCCGATCACTTGTTAGTGTTAATATTAGATCTTAGACCTCGAGAGGGGCGGATCCGAAATACGGCTTGAGTGATGCAAAGAAGATTTGAAAAAGTCTTTTATAACCACGTAGAGATACGGGTTTTTGCATGACTTTAACTAAGGTTCAAAATGTCGGTCGATATGGGTGTCACAAAGAGATTTGGGATTCTATATCCATATTGGGGGATCTGAAATCCTTAGAGGTTTACTTAGTTAAGTCGGCAAGTCTTGAGTTGGCGAAAGCGGTGACTTTGTAGGTGCAACGTGGCCGCGTTCCGAGGAAGTTCACTTTCGAGAGAAAGGGATTTTTTTAGATGTTTTTGTGATACTTTGTTTCTGACCACGAGGTTACTACAAATGTCTTAGATAAAGCCTACACCCATACCCTTTTCTTTAAATTATTTGTTAATTGTTAAAAGCACCAATTTCGCTCAAAGATATTTTCTTCTTCTCTAATTGAAACCATTGTATTATCGACCTACTACTCGAAACTTTGAAGTCTGATCCCTGTGGATACGATCTCGGTATTTTTACCACTTTATTACTTATAGCGATCATAGTGTCCGGTGTGCACTTGCACTGCCACTGTGGCAACATAGTGGCCACTTTGTGGACCTATACGATATTCCGCTACCAAGTTTTTGGCGCCGTTGCCGGGGATTGGCGTATTTCCAGAGTTTCTTGAGTTATAAGTTGAGTTTTTCATTGGTTTTTCTTTCACCATAATGGATAGTTTTAGTTGGGATGCCCCGTATTATAATACTTTCGATTATTCATGGGAACAACATCCTAACTTTTTGGCAAATATTCAAGATGATGGCACCTACACCTCATTTTCACTTCCCTATCAAGATTGGAATGACACGTTTATAAATACACTCGACCAATCATGGGAGGAGAATTTTGATTACTCATGTGATTTTCAAGGGAGTGATCCTCACTATGGATTCACGTCCTTTGTTCCTAACTACACACCCGAGAATTATTTTGAACAATCCGAACCATCTCACTCTTTTGAAACTTTTTCCCCAAGCTTAATGGAAGATTTTACAATATTTTTGGGAAATTTCACGTCCTCTTTTGAAGCCTTGAATACTAAGATGGGACAACTAGTCGACGAGTTGAAAAATCAAAGTCAAGGTCCCTTACCAAGTGATAGTGAAAAATTAAAATGTGTTGGTAAGGATGAGAGTGATGAAAAGAAAGAGTTGGAGATTTTTTAGGCAAATTTCGAGCACATGAGCAAGCCTTCTTTACTTTCCAATAGTGAAGAGGTGCTTCAAGATGCTAAAATTCCTAATTTAATGATTTTTCCTCATGTTGTGCAGCCTTCTTTTTGTGACAACAATGATCCTACGGTGGTTGCAAAACAAATCGTTGGGAGGATTTGTATGATCAAAAGTTCGGAAATTTTGCATAGGTCGTGTTATTTGGGTGATGGAGTTGTTGCACGAAGCTTTGGTATGGTGGAGGTGGCTATTATCTTGAAACCACACCACTTCTTGAAGATGCACTCGTGGGTGGTGAACCTCATCCTACATAACCTTGATGCAAATTTTTTTCTTACTCTCATCTCCTAATTTGTGTCTTTTATTTTACATTTTTGTGTGTGTGATTTGAGTCCGTTCTTTTTTTTTTTTTACTAGTATCAAATTTTTTGGGGATTTAAAAAAAACAAAAAAACAAAAGTCTCATGCATCTTATATCCTTAGATTTTAAGTTTCATAGTTTGAATAATTTATCCACTATTAGCAGATTTCTAGAACTAAGCAACCAATTCCCCAGTATCCATATTCATTACACTTTGAAATTTTAGAAATGACACGGGCCATTTTTCTTAAACACTTGGCCGATACACTTTTCCTTTGTTGCCTTGCCCAAACCGTTGAGTCTTACTAGTTATTACTCCCTCCATAGTGAAGACATTGATTATTTTAAGTTTGGGGGAGTAAACTCAAGTGTTGAAAAAAAAAGGCTAAATCCTTCGAAAAATTGGAAGGATAAAGAAAATAAAGAATGCAAATAGCCGAGTTTGACACGTTGAGTTGAAAAAGTTGGGCAAAACACAACAAATACATACGAGACCTTTTTTTGTGTAACCCCAAAAAAAAAAGACAAGTTTGGGGGAAGATGAAAAATGTAAGGAAGAAGTGAGAAGGCTTAAACACTAACCCTTCAAAGTCCCGTGGATCTAATTTTGTAAAGTTAATTATCATAAGATGGGTGAATTATAGCTTAGCCTATGAAAATCAAATTGCAATAAAAAGAATACAGTGGAACATTAGAAAAAACTATGGATATTTTTAATCAAAAGGATTTGGGATGCAAATAAAAAAAAGACAAAGAAAAAAAAAGAAAAAAAAAAGAAAAAAGAAAAAAAAAGAAAGAAAAATATAAGATCCCTTTTGTGATACTTAGTCTTCTTGTGTTTTTGTATCTTCATTTGTTTTTAATTATGTTTTTTTAGTTACTTGAGGACAAGTAACAAGTTAAGTTTGGGGGTGTGATAACTCTCATTTTGAGTGTTATTTACACATTGTTTGTGTGTGTTTTTCTTTAATTTTAGTGTGTGTTTTTCCCTTTACGTGTTCATGTTTCTCTTTTTTATTTATTTATTTTCATTTGGAGGTGTTGAGGATAAAAGTTTGTGTTTTGATGGCTGAAAACATCATTTTTGGGCTAAATGTTGGACTGCAGAAAGTGGCCACTTTGTCGCCACGTTGGTGAACGATGTAAATCCGACGACAGTTGAAAAATATCATATTTTGCATTTATTTTTTATGTCCATTTCAACTGCATAATGACATTCTTAAAGGCTAAGCTTTAGAAAGCAAGAGGATGAAGAGAAGACAAAAGATAAAAGCAAAATCTTGGTGGAAAGATATCAATGCCAAAAATGCCTATCTAAAAGCCTAAATGAGATAAAGCAAAATATGAGCTTTCATAAGAAAATAGATGAAAAGGGCAAGGAGCCTTTGGGTCAAAGAAGGCTTGAACTCATTTAAAGGTTTTGTAGGTAAAATCCTCCACCACCCTTTTCATCTTCCACTATAAATTGAGGCCTTGAGATGTCATTTGAAGAGAGCTCCAACATGTAGCATAATTTAGCTATTGTTCTTTTTTTTAGATAGTTGTAGTTGTAATTGTAGTTGTAATTTATTTTCTAGTATTTAATTTCCAGCTGTCGCCAAAGTGGCCACGTTGTCACCACGTTGGCAGCAGCTTTTAAGTTTCATTTATGCAATTTAAGTTTATGTTCTCTCTTTCTTCTTTCATGACTTTTACTGTTATTATGAACTAAACACCCCTTTGGGTGTAGGTGTGTGCCAAATCTAAGACTAGTAGGCAACACTTGGGTGTTGCCATCTTTGCTAACTCTTAAACTTTGTCGCTCGAGTCGGGACTTCAACTCAATGCGGACAAGCCGATCACTTGTTAGTGTTAATATTAGATCTTAGACCTCGAGAGGGGCGGATCTGAAATACGGCTTGAGTGATGCAAAGAAGATTTGAAAAAGTCTTTTATAACCACGTAGAGATACGGGTTTTTGCATGACTTTAACTAAGGTTCAAAATGTCGGTCAATATGGGTGTCACAAAGAGATTTGGGCTTCTATATCCATACTGGGGGAACTGAAATCCTTAGAGGTTTACTTAGTTAAGTCTGCAAGTCTTGAGTTGGCGAAAGTGGTGACTTTGTGGGTGCAACGTGGCCACGTTCCGAGGAAGTCAACTTTCAAGAGAAAGGGATTTTTTTTAGATGTTTTTGTGATACTTTGTTTCTGACCACGAGGTTACTACAAATGTCTTAGATAAAGCCTACACCCATACCCTTTTCTTTAAATTATTTGTTAATTGTTACAAGCACCAATTTCGCTCAAAGATATTTTCTTCTTCTCTAATTGAAACCATTGTATTCTCGACCTACTACTCAAAACTTTGAAGTCTGATCCCTGTGGATACGATCTCGGTATTTTTACCATTTTATTACTTATAGCGATCATAGTGTCCGGTGTGCACTTTTTGCACCGCCACTGTGGCAACATAGTGGCCACTTTGTGGACCTATACGATATTCCGCTATCAATCGCCTTTTGGATTCGGATTCGTATTGAAAGAATATGAATTTGATCGAGAAATAATTAAGAAATTTGATAATTTTGATAACCTAGGATGGCGATATATGGTCGAGAAAAGATGGAGAAAAAATCAATAATAAAATTGCTATAAAACCGAATTTGATTTGCAATATAAGATCGATGATAGAATTGAGATATATGATCGAGAAAAAATCGATGATAGATTTGAGAGCCTTACGTTGCTCTAATTTATCGATGATAGACTTGCTTTGCTAATTACAATATTACCATTCATTTGATAAAATTTGATCATTTAATCTATTGACTATGATTGTTTCTCTACTTCTCATATATATATATATATATATATATATATATATATAGATAGAGAGAGAGAGAGATATTCAAACCAGAACAGTAACAAAATAAGAGAATAAGAAAATAGTCAAATCACATGTGATTTTACACTAACAGTCAACGCAAGGTTGTGCTGGTGATGTTGCCGACAACCTAAGATCGTGGTCAAGGTCGCATGAATCACATGTGATTTTACACGTGATTTTAATATAAAATCACAAGTGATTCGAGAGCTTTTATTCTCTTATTTTGTTAACACGTTATTATTCTCGTATAAACCTGACTCTCTCTCTCTTATATATATATATACACACACACTTAGGTGTCGTTTGTTTTTTAAGAGGTCTAAAGTCTGAAGTCTTATTTTAGTTATGATTAATAAGAGGTGGTGTGTAAAAAAGTCTGAACGATTTAGACTTAAGAGTCATTAAGAGTTTTTTCTTTTAAAACAAACAACCCCTTAGTATCATGTGAAAATAAGAGTCAATGGTGAGAAAGTGAGAACGATGAGAACGCTTATGAGTCTTTGTGTGAGTTGATTTTTTTGCTAACTTCATTTACATTACCATCTTCAACTACCTTTATATTTACATTTATTTTCATTTTCAGTCACTTTCACATGCATAATTTGTTAGAGTTTAAATTATGATTATAAAAGCAGGTAAATAAAAGCAGTTAGAAATATATAAAATTTTGTTTCCACGTTCTCACCAAACTTTTATATATAATTCATTGGAAAATATAACCGTTGTGATAATATATTAATACCTAAAATACTCTTTAATAAAATAAAATTTAAAATTAATGAATCACGATCAATCACATCAATATCTTTAATTGTTATCAATAGACAAAGAAAACATCATTTTTTACAACATAAAACAGAAATTATTATATTTGTTTAAACGAAAAATGCACAACATAAAACATAAATTATTGTATTTGTTTAAACGAAAAATGCACAACATTTATAAGTTGTAGTAAAATTAACAACTCCTTCTGTCTTCATTGAGAATTTTGGAAAATAATATTTCTAACATAATCATTGCACTTTTATGCAACCTAAGGTACTACATTTTTTGGTATAAGAAGTTATAACATTTTCTTTTTAAAACGATTTCTCAAAGAAAAAAAATATATAATCTTTTTATCAAGACTTTCCGGTCTAAAATTTACATATTTATCAATCACCAATTACTATAAGATATCAATAATATTGAAATTGGGCATTTGTAACACTAACATTTGTAACAGCGATATTTGTCAAATAAATAAAATTTTAGAAATAAGGGAAGTCGGGCATTAAAACAACTCCCTCGTCCCACCTAAAATTAGGGATGATAATGGTTCGGGTTATAGCCGGTTATTAGTATTTTCGTCCTTGAAACCGATAATCAAAATTGTCCCTGTAACTGTCCTGATCTCTGTCGGGGATCTTAACAGGATTCCCATCGGGTTCCCGTGGTTTCCCGAACCCGACGCAGGAAACCGATTAAGGGTAAAAATTCCCATTTTCTGTTGGTTATCCTAGAACCCGAGATAAAAAATCAACCTGAAAAATTGAAGGCGAATCTGAAGGTGAGACAATAAAAGGTATGAGTACTATAGTAAAAAACGAGAAATACAAGTTTTCTATTGCTTAATATATATATATATATATATATATATATATATATATATAGAGAGAGAGAGAGAGAGAGAGAGAGAGATAGATGTGAGTTCATACGAGAACAAAATCTATTTAAGAAAACATGAAAACGACCGAGTACATACAAAATCATATATGATTCACATACAAAATCATATAAGATTCACACCACTTTGCCCGCGACATAAGTCGTGGGGAAAGTTGCCCACGTCCATTTTTTGGCCATTAATGCTGAATCATATATGGTTTTGCATATGATTTGCGATTTTCTTAAATAGTTAGTGTTCTCGTTTGAACTTTCATATATATATATATATATATATATATTATGTATACTATATATATGTATATAGAGAGAGAGAAGTTCAATTGAAAACCGATTTTCGGTTGTGAACCGAGGGACAAAGGTGAACGTTCATGCATTATTTATGATAAATAATACATCATTCAAGACGAATAATACAAACATTCAGGATGAATAATACAACATTCAAGATGAATAATACACGAATTCATGATCCATGTATTATTCATCATGAATCGTGTAGTATTCATCTTGAATGTTATGTTATTCATCCTGAATAATACATTATTCATGATAAATAATAAAATGAATGGCCCGTAAAGGTGTGGGCATGTGACACACTCTCCTTTGTCCTCTCGGTTCACAACCGAAACTCGGTTTTCATTTGAACATGCTCCTATATATATATATATATAATATGTATATATATATATATATATGAAAGTTTAAACGAGAACGTTAACTATTTAAGAAAACAACAAATCATGTACAAAATCATATGTGATTTTGTACGTGAATTATGTATGATTTTGTACATTAACGACCATTCTCGTATTTTATTAAATAATTAGCGTTCTCGTTTAAACTCAACACATTATATATATATATATATATATATATATATATATATATATATATATATATATATATTTATAATATCAGATGGTGATGATCGGTCTCGAAACCGCTAAAATTCCCCGATCCCCACCCACTCTCGTTCCTAAACTCGACCCAAAATTTTTAGTTTTCGATTTTCACAATCGATTTCATTATTATTTCCCATCCTAAAACCCCTTGGCTCGACCCACCATCATTTACTCATGTTGGTCTCTGTAACAACCTAAAACTTCCAACAATGAAACAATATTGATTACTATGAATTCATGCCCAAAACGGCCCCAATTCTACAATAAGATTTCAAGATTTGCAGAAGACAACCCATTACTTCTCTTTGCCCTTGCTAGAACCCTCTGGCCTCTGTCGGGTATTAAAATGTTTTTAGTTTTGAAAAGGGTGAGTGTTAGACCGAAAGGTCTAGTGAGTTCCCTCTAGTAACAACAATCGCACAGCAACAACATTTAAAAACAGTTTAAAAACATTTAAATAAACTCCACTTGATAACATGTAATCTTTCAATCACAAACCACACATGTGATTGGCACACTGAAGTCACGCCACCTATGTCCACGTGTCGGTCTCACGCTGCCTTAACTGGAACACACCCTCCATGGCATAAACGGGACACCCCCCGACATGAACACCGACGGAACACACCCTCCGTCTTAGTCGTTACATACATCCGTGTCGATCTCACACTGCCTTAACTGGAACACACCCTCCATGGCATAAACGGGACACCCCCCCCCCCCCCCCCCCCGACGTGAACACTAGTGGAACACACCCTCCGACTTAGCCGTTACACCCCCCCCCCCCCCCCCAAATGTATGCATACAAAAATATCTCAACAATAACAACATAACAACATGAAATTCATATAAAGATCAACATGTAATTTCATAATATCTCACGCATTTTATTATGAAATACAATTCAACACATTTTCGGTAAGAAATACTCACGATTAATTAAATCTCGCATGCATAAAAGTAGCAGAATCACCAACGGTAATTTAATAAACTTCTCATGCGTACAGTAGCATAAACAAGAGGAAGTCTCTGGTTAGAAAACTCACCTGATGCCCACCGCTACAGTCCTCTTACTTCCTCTCTAAGGCCGGTCGCGAGAACTACTGCACAAACGATAAAGACAGATAAATCTCAACCTAACTTCCGGTCCCCAATGAGCATACATAAATTAATCCACAAGGTTTTCTCTCTCACATACCCAAATACCCAAAAGAGGAACTAAATCGGTCTATAACAACATAGCTTAGGGACCTGGGCCCTCAGTTGCAAGGTTCACATCATTGGGCCGAGGCCCGGATACCATACTCCCGGGTTGATGTCGCCCGGGGTCCCCAAGTGATCGCCCGGACTATAACGACCCGGAGCTCGGCACATGCCGACCGGTGCCTACGAGCCGCAACCAGTTTCTCATCGTCTCAGCGCTGGTCGGGGACTGAGTCCCTAACAATCGATCTCTAAATTTTCCTATTCTCAATCGGTTAAGAAGGACGAATTGCTTAAAGTGGGTTTTTCCCCCATTTCCCAAACGAATGAACAATAAACCCAGATTCAATTTTTCATAAACACAGGTTGAAGATTTCCCACTAACAATTAAGGAAAAACCTAATAGTTCCTCAAATAATCAACAAAAGAAACCATTGAACTTACCTTGAAAGAAATTTGATGCAGACCTTTCTTCCCCAAAGTGAAAAAGCTCCTCTCCATGCTTAATCTCCAATATCGTCTTCCAAGTCTCTCTCTCCCTCTCTAAAACCTTCAGCCGCCAAGAAATGAAAAGAGGCTAGGGTCCTTAGGGTTAATCCTTCCTTAGTCAAAATTACAACTAGCCCCTCCAACTTTGGGTTTTGCTCAACTTTTCACCCAAACTCTAAAAGTAGTCACTTGAGCCCGAATATTACAGTCTCATGACAAAATAAAAAAATACGAATCAAACACCAGTAATATATATATATATATATATATATATGTATATATATATATATATGTATATATATAGGGTCAGGTTCAGAAGAAAACCTCAAAAAAAAAAGGAAAACTGAGGAACACCTTGGTAGCCTTTAATCTGGACGGTATGCACTTGTGCATACAAGTAATTAATTTGTTTTTTGGTTTTTATGCACAGGTGCATATTATGCACTTGTGCATATACACATGCGCATGTTCTAAATTACTTGTATGTACAAGTGCATACCATCCAGATTAAAGGCTACCAGGGTGTTCCTCAGTTTTCCGTTTTTTTGAGGTTTTCCCTTGAACCTTCCTCTACATATATAATGCATGTCAAACATATGTTAAATAAATAAATATACCTGATATAATATCATCTATTTTTCAACTATACTAAAATACGTCTTGAAAAAGACTAATTGTTATAAGATTAGTAAAAATTATTAATTTTTGGAAGAAACCTAATATTATGGCATGTTAGATGTGCACATATTTAATTTTGATACAATAAATGTTTGAGTTATTATCTTTCTTTAAATGAATATTATATATGTATAAATATATACATTGAAAGGTGATAGAACATACTGGCAAGTTGGTAGCAACGTACAATCGATATTAAGAATGTCTTACAATTTTAATATTCAAAATACGAACATAGTATTTACCAAAAAAAATATTTAAACTGAGAATTTAGTTAAAGATTTTAATTGTATTATGAAAGCATCTACAATAGTTATTCTATAATTTTTTTTTTTTTGAGTTAAAGTATGAAAAGTCAAAATTTGTAAAAATAAAACTACATTCAAATATTTAAGTTAAAGTATGAAAATCAAAAAAATTTAAGTTAAAGTATGAAAAGTCAAAATTGTAACATTAACTACATTACTAAAATATTTAATGCATTTAATAAAACATTATTTTTCTCTTTAAACATATAGTTTTAATATCTTTTATTGGTGAGAAAAAATTAAAATATTATTTATCTCTCCTGTATAGAGATTTATCTAAATTTAAATTTTTTGGTATTCTCCCTCTCTATTTT
This sequence comes from Arctium minus, assembly GCA_954870635.1. Classification (NCBI taxonomy): domain Eukaryota; kingdom Viridiplantae; phylum Streptophyta; class Magnoliopsida; order Asterales; family Asteraceae; genus Arctium; species Arctium minus. The sequence continues at coordinate 53,950,114 of OX941084.1, forward strand.
ACCAAATAATATAACTTAACTGTTGAAGCACAAAAAACTTTTAAATCATCAAATTTTCCATTATAATATAGATGACGTAACAATCCACAAAATATTTAGTTGTTAAATTAAGTGCGTTTGGTATGCAGACATGCTTGGACAGGAATAGGACATAACTGGACAGGACAAGTGTCTGTCTAATGTTTGTATGACTCAGACTAGATAGAACATGACTAGACTAATTGCCCCTAAAAATTGTTAGATGATTTTATATATCATATCATAGTTATAAATGACACATATAAAAATATATATTTAAATAATTTAATTTATAAGCATCTTTAGTTATTTACACAATTTTCATATAAATAAATAATAGTAGTACGAAATTTTAGTGAAGAATCTGAAATAATTGATAGTGGTTCTAAAAAACTTAATTCATACAAAAGAAATACTATGTTTGATTCAATTTGAAATATCTTTATGAATTGGCGGATGCATGGTTGCAACGACAAATAGAGGTAAAGGCGATGGATGGCTAGTGAACACGGTGGTTGTAGAGGGCGTGAAGATGGTGGACAGTGGTGGTGGAGGAGGTAGTTATGCCCGATGTGGCAAAGGTATAGGTGGTAGTGGACGGTGATGGGTGGTGGTGATCGGTGGAGGTGGTCGACGATGGTAGTGGATGTGGTAGAAGAGGTTGTTGTAGTGGATGAAGAGGTGGAGGTGGACGACGGTGGTTGGCGGTGGCTGCCAATAACCTCCAGTGATGATGGCGGCAATGGGTGGTAGTGATCGGTGGAGGTGGAGTGGAGGTGGTCGACAATGGTAATGCTGGCCACGATAGGCGATGGTTGTAGAGGTGGTGGAGAAAGAGGTGAAAGTGGTCGACGGTGGTTACCTATGACAATTGATGGTGGTGGCAGTGATGGGTGGTGGTGATTGGTAGAGATAGAGGTGGAGGTGGTCAACGATGGTAGTGATGGTGGCGATGGACGGTGGTTGTGGAGGTGGTGGAGGAGGTTGTTGTAGTGGAGGAAGAGGTGGAGGTTGTCGACGGTGGTTAGCAGTGGCTACCGGTGGTCGCCGATGGTGGTGGCGGCGACAATGGGTGGTGATGACCATTAAACCAAATATCATGTTAGGTTTATATATCAAATGAGAGTAAATCATGATTTTTTTTAATTTTTGTCTCACTCTTGTCCCATGTTGTTCCACCTATTTTGGTGGAACAAGAAAAGTCATTTTTTCTCATCCTGTCCCAGTCTTTGTCTCTGTCTTATGTTGTGTCAAATGTGGGACAGTGAATTTTTGTCTTGTCCCATGTCACACCAAAACATAGGACAGTGAGTTTTTTCTCGTCCTATCATGTCCTATGTATCAAACGCAACCTTAATATCAATGATAAATCGACATTAAAGACAATATAGAGGCTTCGAGATCCACCATTTGGCACTTCCATAATCAACCGTTATTAAATTATATTTTAAAACATATATTTAAATTTGCCATAACCGGTGTCATAAAACATAGTCCAAACTCCAAATATTGATTGAACAAATAACAGTCTTTTTTAATATATTCAAATTAATAAAATCTTGAGATAAAATGGTTTCTCATCTAATGGTATCATTGGATCCCTATGTTTTTTTAGAAATTGAATATAAGTTTTCGTTAAAATATTAATATATCAATTTATTTTTCTTTAGTTCCAATATAAGTATGTATTTCTATTTTTGTTGTTCATGTCAACTTTTAAAAGTTAACGTTTAATTTTTTATTACTAGAAGTGTACTTTTATAATTCAACGTGATACAACATACATCTCGATTTCAATGTTTTTTTTAATTATTTGTTTCTGTTAATTTTATAATACGGTTTGTATGTTTTTTAGAAAACAATAATGTTTTTATATTTGAATAAAATATGAATTTGAATATGCCATAAAAATTTTAAAAAAATATATCGATATTATTATCAAATTAACAATTTAAAAGTTCCCGTTATTTTGTAGAATTTATTTTTTTATTATAATTTAATTTAGGTTTAATAGTATAATATTTTTTTCATAAAGATAATAATTAAACATTCTGCTAGAACTATATTTTAGTTTATTTATATTTAAAATGAGAAGTTTATCATGTTTCTGATTATGTTTATCAGTTAGTTACATAAATTTGAACATACAACTTTAAAAAATTGTATTTATACATTAATAAACAACATTAGATGCATAAATTTTTTTTAAAGATTTTATCTCAAATGCTTTATAGTATCGTATAAATATCTTTAATTATAAGGTGAATAAAATTTCTCTCTTTATAAAGGTAAAAATGTCTTTTAGTTATTATTCAAGACGTTGATCAGTAGCTGATCTGAGAGGATGATCAACAACACTAAAACGGAAATATGGCCCAGACTCCTACGGGAGGCGGTGCTAAGGAATTTTCAAAGAAATGTACAATAATAATTACATAATTTTAAAGTTGGTTTCTTTATATTTTGAAGGAATAACAACTTTGATTTCATGACTATAATAATTTTCAAACAGATATAGAATGTAATTATATAAAATTACTTTTAAAATAAAGAAAACACACACATTATCATTATCATTATCATTATCCCTCTCTACCGCCACCAACTCCAATAAAGAGGAGAAAAGTGCAAAAGCAGTAAACCCAATTATTCCCTTCATTTTATAACATTTCTTTAACAAAAAACCACTTTTATGTATTAATTTTTCTAATATATTATATAAATATATATATTAATATATATATATCAATTATATACATACTTACGTACCCCATATACATATTCAATTTTTTTTTATAAATTATTTTATGTTCATTCAACTGAAATGTTAAAATGATAATTTTTTTAATTTATATATTATTAATATCTGTTTGCATATTGTAATTTATGTCAGGACCATTTTACCCTATCAACATTGTTGAATATGAGAATGACTTGACTGACTTGCAGTTATACGTTACGTTTTTTATAAACTATCAACAATTATTATATAAATTTGATCGACAAAACACTTTAAGATATAAATGATATATTCGGTATATATATATATATATATGGTCCCCTTCATTTGCTAACCACGACATTAGTGCTAACTAATTTTCAACCAATCAAAATCATTCTAGAGTTTATGTCATCAAAGGGTAATATGGGCATTTCATAATTCACGCCTATTTAATGTATTTCCATATTTCAATGAGTTATTAATATGGTAATTATCTAAATATTAAATATAATATTTAATATTTAATGTATTTCCATATTTCAAGAAGTTATTTATATGGTAATTATCTAAATATTAAATATAATATTTAATATTTAATGTATTTCCATATTTTGAGTGTACATATATGCATGTCTAGATGTCAGTATTTATCTCAACCAAAGCAGAATATATCAGTTGATATGTACATATGCACATATACAACATGTACATATGCACATATACAACATGTACATATTCACACTACTCAATGTGCACATATGCATGTTAGATACCAGTGTGCAGATATGCATATGCTCAATGTGCACATATGCATATACTCAATATGCACATATGCATATTAGATATCAGTGTGCATATATGCATATAATATTTCAACAAACATATGCACATATGCACTATCCTGACAATCGATTTCTTCAAATCATGAAAATTGTTTTAACCAACTTTTCGGCCAAATTCCGGCGACCCATATCTTGATTCAATTCGACTCCACTTCATTTTCCGATAACGTTGATTTTATGTGGCGATGCGTTTAACCTCCCATACATTATTTCTCCGTCTCCCTCTTTTTCTCCGGCGAACCCAACCCCACCCACCACCACCGCCAAGAAATCGAACCATCGCCGAAAAATCAAGATTCTCATAATCACCGTTTCCGTTGGTTGGTTTTTGTTATTATGCATCTTGGTTATTAACGATTTGTTTTAAAAAAAAGACGCCGGCGGTGGGTGTGAAAGGCGCTGAAGCAGTTCCGACGGCGCGTGGTGGTGGCGGCAGCGGCGGAGGTGCGGCGAGTGGTAGTGGGAAGAATGGTGGGGGTGGGTTTTCAAGTGAAGGTGATGACGGCAGTGGGATTGGAAAGTTGGTGTTTTTTATGGAATGAAATCCCTAATTATTTGGGTTTTTAATTTGGTAGACTCATGTTCCCAAATTAAAATGAATTGTATTTTGACCGAAACATCCCAGTACATACATGTATTGTATTTTTTTTCAACCGTTTTTAATATTTTAATTTAATAAAAAATCAATTAATTGTGGACCATTGATCTCATCAATTTACGGTTGAGATTAGTTAGCACAGTTAGCACCAATGTCGTGGTTAACAAATGAATGAGCCTCTCTCTATATATATGTATATATATAGGGGTTGTTTTATTTGCAACCCTTAAAAAGGTTGCAAACCTTGCAACCCACATCTTAACCGTCGGATTCATGATCGGCGGTTACAATAGATATGGGGCCAATATTTTTAATTAAAAAACAGAAAAATAAAAATAAAATAACCGTCGATCATGAATCCAACGGTTAAGATGTGGGTTGCAAGGGTTGCAACATTTTCCAGGGTTGCAAAATATCCTTCCAATATATATATATATATATATATATATATATATATATATATATATATATATATATATATATAAGGAGAGGTTCATTTGAGAAATGGTAAATATATGAGAAATAGAGAAGTAATCTTAGTCATTCATCTGGTCAACATTTGCGGCTTTGACCGCGAAGCACCGGATAATTCCTTGTGTGGTCTATAGAAGGTAGAGGGGTAATTTCGTAAAATACACGGGATGAGTTAATATATGAATCTGTATGAATCACAAAGATTCATATATGAATCTGTTAATTAGTTCAACTGATTCATATATGAATCTTTGTGATTCATACAGATTTATATATGAATCACAAAGGTTCATATATGAATCTGTTAGTTAATTCAACTGATTCATATATGAATCACAAAGGTTCATATATGAATCAGTTAAAAGAGTTCAGTTGTGAATTGCACTGGTTCATATATGATCATATAGTTCATATGTGAATTATACATGTTCATATATGAACACAACCCGTGTGTTTTGTAAAAATTACGAAATTGTCCTTCTATTTTTGGGATAGCCGCAACTTTTGACCAGTCAAAGCCGCAACTTTTGACCGGTCAAAGCCGCAATATTTGACTAGTCAAATCTGATATTGACCATATGAATGGCTAGGATTACTTATTTATTTCTCATATATTTACCATTTCTCAAATGAACCAAACACTATATATATATATATATGTATGTATATATATATATATATCTTAAAGCATTATTTCAATAAGTAATAAATTTTGTTTGCAACAATCCAAATGTGTCAATGATGGTAGCTTTTTATAGAAAAATAAATTTGATAAAGAAGAACGAGTCATCTTCTTTTGATGATTTACTTGAAATCGTTTATTCTTACATACCATAACGTCTTATAGGGTGTAAATAAGACGAGACAACTTGCGAGCTACTCGAGATCGACTCGGTCAAAACTCGGTCAACACTCGACTTGAATAGGCTCGACTTGAACTCGAGCTCGACTCGATATACTAACGAGTCGAGTTGAGCAACCTGATACTCGACTCGATAAGTTCGTGGGATACTCGATAAGCAAAATAATAATAATAATTATTAATATTATTTTAATTTAATTGATAATAATAATAATAATAATAATAATAAACTCAAGTTTTTTGATTTTTTTTGGAAAATGATGGTGTAAAAGACATAGATAAACTCTTGATAGTGTGTCTAATCCATTCCACATTGGCGGGATATAGAACCCAATGCTTTGAACTCCACTATTGTAACGCCCGTAATTTTCGGTAAGTAAATGTCACCCGGACATTTCTGTGACTTGTAAACAGTGGGGTTTTGTTGGGAAATGTATTGTTTAAAGTCCATCGGAGTATCAGGAGTTTGGGCGTTGAAAAGTCGGATTTTTGGAGTTTGGGGACACCCGGGCGACCATGCCAACGATTGTGCTAGAGGGCACAATAGCCTGGCACTATCGCTGAAGCTGAGGAGCTCACGATACATGCTTGGCGATTGTGCCACTGGCATAATCGCCTGGCACTATAGCCTGCGTGTACCAGTGGGTTAAATGTGTGTTTTTTCACCTATTTCTCTCATTTCTCATTTCTATCTTCTCCCCCTTTCTCTCCTAAACCCCAAAACCGAACCCTAACCTATTTTGGGGGTTTTACTCCCCAAACCACATGATTACTCACCATCTAGCTAGTTGGGAGCTTGAGTCACAAAACCTCCATCTTCTTCTTCCTCATCAAGTTCAACGGTTGGGAGCTCGGGTTGAAGTGTTGGATTGGGTGTTCTCGGAAAGTCTCGTCATCTTTAATGGTAAGCTTCTTTGATTTAAGGTTATATATGTTCTTTGGGTGTTTCTCTAGTGTTTGGTTTATCAAATCTCGGATTTGTTAGTTTTGGAGAAACTAGGGTTTTGATCTCGTTTAGGGATTTTGGTATATAATGTTGGGGAATGTTTTTATGTGGTAGTTTATGGATATTTATGGTTCAGTATGTATGGATCTAGGTTTTGGAAGTTCTCGGCTCGAGGATTCAAGCGGCCTTCAAAAGAGCTCGTTGGGTGAAATCTAGATTTAGCCTAAATCTAGCAAGGTGAGTTCAAGTTGATTTGTGAAAACGGTGTACATGCCAAAATGTTTGTTTTAAAGTGTTTTGTACCTTACACGAAATTGTTAACTGTTGATAAGTTTTGTTAACTGCTGATAAGTTGGTTATTTTTAAAGGTGTTTAACTTTATAAACTCATTTAGCATACATCTTTGGGATTTTGGGCATTGTAATAAATAAATCATGTATTTTGGTATTTTAATGATTTATTTTATGGAAGTAGATTTTGAGTATAAATGTGTTTCAATTTGTGTTTTGGAGAAATGCATGGTTTTGTGTTATGGGACGTTTTGAAAGGATAAATGTTGTCAACTCACTTGAAAAATGAATTGTCCCAATCTAATTTACGTTGGAGTTAATTATATGTTTTGGAGCATGGGTTTATATAAGTGCGGATTGTTTATATTTGATTTCATTTTATGAATTTCGACGTTGGGTCTTTGGATTTGTTGAGCTTATGGCTCGATTTAGATTTTGTTGGGTTTTGAGGACACTTGTCCGTTTTAATTGCTCGATGTTGAGCGTTTGGTTATGATTTGCATTTACTGCATCTTAGTTGAGCATGACATGTTTTGAATGCATTGGTTCATTCGTTTTGAGTCATGTAACGGTTTAGTTAGTGCAATTGATCCATAGGCACGGTGTTCCTCTGTCCCCGTTTGGGAAGTTGGTTCACCATTTGGCACGGAATAGGCATCAGGCTTCATGATAAGTAGGGTGTGGGCCTATACGGTCGGGCAGCGTCCCATGGACAGTAAGGTGTAATTCCATTGTGCCCGAGTTGCCCGGTTTTGGGGACTCTCAAGAATAGACCTGGAGTGGTTGACTTGATGTTTTCGGGCGATAGACTTGGAGTAGTTGAGCTCGGTGGGTGTTTTATGTGTAACCCACATGTTTTGATTTACTACATAATTATGTGACTTACCTTGTGTTCCGTCACGTACAATGTAATCGGGTCTTCCCCGTCACCAATAGGTGTGGTTTTGGTTATGGAGTTTTATAATCCATGTTCTCGGAGAAGTTTGAGTATGGGTATTTACCTATGTTTTAAGGTTTTGGTTATTGAAACTCATTTGAGTTATTGGGACGTTTTGGGAAGTTGGAGTTATCTACGTTTTCAGTATTTGATCATTTTAATGTCAGTTATGTTTTACGTGCGCCTTGGGTTTTGACTTTATTTAAAGAGGCGTTGGTTTCATGATTCTAATCACGAAAGGGGGGGGGATGACGAAAAGAGATCGTTTCAATATTTAATGTATATCGTTTTGGTTGCTTTCAATTCAAATGTATTGCATTTTGGAAATCATGATTTTAAATAACAGTCTTAAAGTTATTGCTACATATATATCTCCAATGAAAACTCTTGAGCTCACTAGGCGTTAAGCCTAACCTTTTTATTTGTCGGCATGTGCATCAGGTTTCAAGGCTGAGAGTTGGTTCTAGCAGCCCTTCGAAGAGTAGAGCCTTAGTTAGATCCGAAAGTAAGTATTCGGCGAAGTCTTCCGCAATATGGAGATAGTAGCACCCGTCCTTTATAGAGTATTAGTAGCATCCGTCCTTTATAGTCCGTATGTATAAGATGGTATGTGTATTGTAGTTGATTTTAAATTTGTGGTTGTAGATGATTCATGTATTGGTGTATTTAGAAAATTTTAAATTAGTTGCTATTTCCGGATTTGAGGGTGTTACAACTATATATAGACCTTTCTCTTTCTTTGTTTTACATCTTTTGCCTTTATTAAATGGCTTGAGCCTAAGGGCTTGAGCCTATGTAGGGGGTGTAAATGAGACGAGACAACTCGCGAGCTACTCATGATCGACTCATTTGAGATCGACTCGGTCAAAACTCGACTCGAATAAGCTCGACTCAAACTCGAGCTCGACTCGATATACTAACGAGTCGAGTCGAATATAATGATACTCGAGCTTGACTCACATCATTTACACCCTAACGTCTTATACATATATCTGGAATCATGTGAGAGCCAATTTTGTGAAACTTATGAGACAACATTAGAATACTTGAATAAGTCCTTTTATCTCAATAGCAGAGACAGACCCATAATTTTTACCGAACGAATGCACCTTTAAGAATTAAGATGGACCAAAGTCGCGTAAATTCGTAGTTTGATCGTGTGAAAAAATTAATGCGATTTGACCCAGGAAATAGTCTATCATGCTGATTTTGGACCCCATATTTTTTTAGTTGAATTTCACCTGATGCTTCAGTTTTATCATTTATGACCCCACTCAAAATTTACTGTGCACCTTTCACAGAAAATAAAACTTGAAAACAAATTGTACATAAATAACATATACTTACAGTTTTATGATTCTTTGAAAATAGTAATCTATACTATATAATATAATGAAAAAACTAAAACGGTTATTGTACAAATTTTTGTACAATTATATTTATCACTCTTACAATGTTACATTTATCACCCTTACAATTACTTATTTAATTTACTTTATATCCCTTACTTTTTCATTTTTCATTTTACACAATTATCATATTAACACAAATAATCATATATTAACAAAATACAATGAAAAAATACGTTCATTTTTCTACAAATTATACCATTATAATCGTCTCGTCAATACCTTCAAAACGAACCCAATATTAAATATTTTTAATTTAAACGTACTATTAAATATCATTAATATCTACGAAATAATTTGTTTTCTATCCATACGTTTTATTTTTTTTCCACCATTAGCACGTTAAAAATACATAATCGTAAAATACGTTTCATTCTTATTATAAATTATATCATTATAATTTTTTTCGTACATAATTGTAATATAAACTAATTATTGAATATCTTTATGAGTTTAGGTTTCATAAGTTGTGATTCTTAGGTCATGGTTGATTGTTGATGACATGTATATAAGGAAGTATTCTTTAATTACATTCCGCTGCATCGTGCGGGTATATGCCTGGTATTATAAGATTAGTTTATTATTTTTACTGGAAAATCCAGTGTTTTATAGTAATTTGTTTTTGTGAAAATTTGAAGCCGTTTTGGATCTATCTGTCTCTGATCCTCGATTTTGAATTCCCTTTATCAGGACACTATATATCTGCTACGATCAACTGTAATTGCTGATTTCTCTCTCATAAAAGGCTGCTCTCTCTCTCTCTCTCTCTCTCTACTCGTCAATGGTGGATCAGAACTGTTAATGATCTTTCTGTTTCAAAAGGTGATCCAATTTACGCACACAATTGTCCTCAACGACCGGGGTGGTTGTGGACAAACCCTAATTAATATGGTGGTTATTTAATTATGTGTTACTGGTTTTGAAATTGAGGTGCAAACTATCTGTCAGTTACATTGAGGGATGTTTTTTGGTTTCTATTGATTGATTGAGTTTTATGTTTGGTATGGATCAGATCCGTCGAATTTTGATGCCAATTGTATAATTCTGTACGTTCTTTTGATATTGTGAATTGAGTATTTGATGATGATTGCAGGTTGATCTGAAGATAATTTCGAGCTGGAATTTTGTTGATTTATCAAAAAATCTCGGGTGATTGGTTGCTCGATCTACTTTAGCTGTACTGATTGCAGTTCCTTTTTTGCGATTTGGATGGTTGTCTGACATGGGATTTTGCTGTTTGGTGTCAAGATCTTGTGATGTGATGAGATTCCATTGAAAGAGACACTGGTAACTTCTATATGCCTTGGGAAATCAACTGTTTTTACGGTGAAATTTCCAGGAGCTTTTATGTTATGATAGGTTACTGTTTTCGTAATTGGTGGAAATTTAAGGTGAAACAATAGTTTGTAGGCTACAAGCCTGAAGTTGGTTGCACAATTTGGATATGAGAACCCCTTTGTTCAATAAACTTTCGGTATTTTCAGGCACTAGACCGCCACGGAATTGGTTACTTCTGTGTCTTGTTAGTGTTTTTGTGCTTATTGCTTTGTTAGGTTCATCTTCTTCTGGTGCTTTCGACTCTGTCACTACTAGTTTAAAACCCGAAGTTTATACAAACTATAGAAGATTAAAGGAGCAAGCAGCTAGCGATTATTTTGAGTTAAAGAGTTATTCATCTGGAAATAGTAATTCAAAGGAGATTTGGTTATGTGGAAAGGAAAGAGAGCACTACGTTCCTTGCTATAATGTGTCTGCAAATTTGTTAGCGGGGTTTAAAGATGGTGAGGAGTTTGATCGGCATTGTGAAGTATCACAAGATCAACCATATTGTTTGGTTCGTCCTCCAAGGGACTATAAAACTCCCCTGAGTTGGCCGGTTGGTAGAGACGTGATATGGAATGCTAATGTGAAGATAACCAAAGATCAGTTTCTTTCTTCTGGAAGCATGACAAAAAGGTAATTCTTTAATTTCAAGCTGGTTTAAGCCAAGTTACGAGGTTGTTAAGTTTTTGCCTACACAAATCGAACTTACTCCCCTGAGTCCGAACCTCTTCAGTCTATTCCCACTCACTAAAGTTTAGAGAGCTTTGAGTAACACTGGTACCTGATTGGACTTGCTCAAGTGGTTGGGGCTTCCTTGGGATAAGCTAGAGGTCCTGAGTTTGAACCTCACAATTGTTATTGCCCAGTGAATCACCAGGGTTGCATCATTGAGCAAAAAGTCTCTGCGGTGTGGTTTCCTGGATTTTCTAGAAAAAGGAACTTGATACCCATTACTGCTCATTCATATCTTTTCCTTAATATTCTTGTAGGTTAATGCTGCTGGAAGAGAACCAAATTTCTTTCCATTCAGATGACGGATTTGTCAAAGATCATTCCCGCCAAATTGCGGAGATGATAGGACTAGGGAGTGATGCAGAATTTTGGCAAGCTGGTGTAAGTATTGACCATATGATCTATAAATTTATCTGTATTTCATTGTGGATGACTTCATTATAGGTGCTGGCTTCATAATACCAAAAGAATTTCATCCTTCAGCTCCTAAGAATTTCCTTTTATGGTCTTCATAGCATGTGTAGATCTATTTGGCATTTTATTCTCAAGAGTTTCCTTTGTGAACAAATTCAATTGAATTTCATTTTGGGTCTGAACCGCTTTCTAATGATATCAACAGGTGCGCACAGTTCTTGATATTGGTTGTGGTTTTGGCAGCTTTGGGGCTCATTTGCTCTCACTGAAACTAATGGCTGTCTGTGTGGCTGCATATGAGTTAACCGGTAGCCAAGTTCAATTATCTCTTGAAAGAGGTCTTCCAGCAATTATCGGCAACTTCATTTCAAGGAAACTTCCATTTCCATCGTTGTCATATGACATGGTTCACTGTGCACAATGCGGTGTTCTGTGGGACAAGAAAGGTAGTTCAACCATATGATTCATCTTCGACATAAACTCACTTCTGGCATAATTATAGATACGAAAATTGTTTTTATATTTAAAGGTCTTTTTAATTCTTTTATGTGCTGCTATTTTATGTTTCTTTGATAATATAAAGTCACGCTCATCTTTCACTTAATTTTCTAAAAGAAGTATCCTAACCCTTCGACCATTATGGCAGCCACACTTGATTTACCACACTCTTTTGCTATAATCCCCACAGAATTAACTATTTTGATCTGGGTACACGTAACATTTATTCTCTTCTAATACTGGTTTCATGAATCAGATGGACTGTTTCTTATTGAAGCCGACCGCATACTCAAGCCTGGAGGCTACTTCGTGTTACATGGAACTTCATTAAGTATGAAGAAAGGAAGCATGGCTAGTCCCATTGAAGAATTCACCCGGAATATCTGTTGGAAATTGATAGCTCAGCAAGAAGAAACTTTCATCTGGCAGAAAACTACTGATATTCAATGCTACTTATCTAGGTGAGGCTAGTAATCCCAAAATTCATCTTGAAGGCTTTCCCTTCTACAATGTGATTGCATTTTTTTTTACTTTGAAACTGTTGCATTTAACCTTTCGACTAATTTGGCATATAACTCACATTTCTCCCTCTTTTCAGTCGTATAATTTCCCTTTTCCATATTTGTCAAAATACAATTTATTGACATTTATTTGGTTCTGAATCATAGCAAACAGGGCGCCATTCCACCTTGTAGAGAAGGGCATACAGATCTTCAATCTTATTATCAACCACTTGAATCTTGTATAGCAGGGACAGCCAGCAAACGCTGGGTTCCCATTCAGAACAGATCTTCTAGTTCCCAAATAAGCCCTGCCGAGCTTGAAATTTATGGAAAGTATTGTTCTTATGCAATTTTTATTCTGGTTATAATTTCAAATTTTGTTGAATGGTTTCATCTGCTAGTCTCTAGTCAGCTATTGATCCATGTTCGTTTCTACAGGAGTTCAGCAGGATGAATTTTATGAAGACTTTGAATCTTCAAGATCAGCTTTAAGAAATTACTGGTCCTTGCTTACACCCTTGATTTTTTCTGATCATCCTAAAAGGCCGGGTGATGAAGATCCATTACCTCCATATAATATGGTAAGGAATGTGATGGATATGAATGCGCGTTATGGGGGTTTAAACTCCGCATTTCTGGAAGCAGGAAAATCAGCATGGGTGATGAATGTCGTGCCAATTGGGGCTCGTGATACACTCCCTCTTATTCTTGATCAAGGTTTTGCGGGCGTTCTGCATGACTGGTAAGGATTACTTTGATCTCCTTTGATGAAATTATATACTCGATCTGTCAAAAAGAATTGCAACATTCAACTGCAAGTTAATAAAAGTAGCTGAAGCCTGAAAGTGGATAATTGCCATCTTGAAATTAACTTGAACATTCAAATTATAGTAATTCTTGTGGATCTTGAAGATGGAAAATAATAAATTTAGTATGAAACTTTTCCGGAAAAAGGAAAAGGTTAGTAATTTTTTTGGAAAATCCTAAAGGGGAAACATTACCATTGTAGAAAATTGGAGGAGCATGTAAGTCCGGGTTCTTATGCTTTTTATGGTATCAATGGGAACTTTTCATCATAACTTTTAATGATTAATTTTCTTGCGTATGACAGAATTTCAAAATGGGCCATATATTCGTTCTGCCATAATAATAAAAGATTTAAAAGGACGAAAGCATGTGCCCACCCTGTTTTAAGGCCAAAAGAAAAACAAATAAAATGATCACAATGCCATGTGGGTAGCCAGAGAACTTTCCAACTTTTAATGAACTGGATGATGGTATTTAAAGATGTTTCTTATTGTAACAATTTGATGAGCAAAATGATTAATTTGGTGGTAACTTTTGGTGTTCTTTATAAAGATGTCATTATTCTTATAATTTGGGATCCCACCTTCTCCCTGCAGAATTGAAAATCAAGATGAATGTAACTAAAGTTTTTATCCTATATTTGTGAGTGGGTCCCTATTAATTGAACTTTCTTGGAATCAAATCATAGTATTGAAAACGTAAAAAAAGGTCTCGATGTTAATACGTAAGTATAGAATTAGCGCATGTTACGACCGGGACAAATTTATGGATCATAGAGTTTACATTTACAGGTGCAAGCCGTTTCCCACTTATCCACGGACATATGACATGCTTCACGCAAACGGGCTCCTCTCATACCTTATATCAGAGGGATGCAGCATGACAAACTTACTTTTGGAAATGGATCGTATTCTTCGCCCCGAGGTACTATTTTCTTTTTCTTTTACTTCAAGCTCTAGGTCTTTGGTTTGAACCATATTTTTCCCATGTTACTGATCCATTGTATGCACTCATCCAAACATACCGATAAAAAAAGAGTGATTCGAAATGAACCCCCCTCTCCATGCTATTTAAACCCCGACCCTCTTAATTTCCTCTCACACACATCAGTACCAAATTTTCCTTTTCATATTTCCAATGCTCTGAATAAACCTAAAAGAATTGGGGGAATTGTCCAAAAATAGCCGATCAACCCCCCTCTTCACTTTATAGCCACCTTTCCAACATATTGACCAAAGTAGTCGAGATTATGCATGTAACATTTACGCAACTTGTGTAACCCACTTTTTTCAATATAATATTCAAGAAAAGTAGACATTACGCAGGTTGCGTAAGTGCTACTTACGTAATGTCTACATGGACAATCTATATGGCACAAGTAGCATTGTGCAACTTGCATGTCTACTTTTCCTGAATATCATATTTATAGAAGTGGGTTTTGCGAGTTACGAAATTGCCATTTGTAAGGAAATTGCAATCTATGAAAAAATCCTCCTAATCCATATAAACAGATTAATCTATAGAGTCAGTTTTATACATACATGAAAACCAACCAAATAGCAGCCCCTTTGCATAATGAGATCAAAATTTTATATCTTTTCCCTGCAGGGATGGGTTGTCCTTTCCGATAAACTTGGGCCCATAGAGAACACACGTACAATCGCTACACAAATACGATGGGAAGCAAGGGTGATTGATCTTGAAAATGGCAGTGACCAAAGGTTGCTTGTTTGCCAAAAGCCATTTGTAAGGAAATGATCACTTTCACCTACCAAACACCAATCTTCTGTATAGAACTCTGGTAATTATTCGACTCCATCCACGCAATAATCTGTGTTTTCACCTCATACGTCAATGGTGATGCCGGATTTCCAGTTTCAGGCGTAAGTCGGTTTTCTTCCGATTGAGAAACAGAAACAATGGTAATCTATAGATTAGAGAAAGTTTTGCTGCCACATATCTGGAGTTCTTTTTCTTGTTTCAGTTTTTTTATATTTTCATTTTTTGCAAAGGGATTGTAGCAATTCTTTCACCCCCGTTTGCTTTTCTGCCTCTTTTCCTCATGTTTTCTTCATTCATTTTTTGTTAATTGAAACCATGTTTTGTTTCAGAATGTATTTATTATGTGATCTAGATTACTACAAGATGTTGTCCGATGATGTACATCTCACCTCCATATCATACTTTTGAGTGAGATATATATCTTGTTTTAGCCAAACTCACACCATAATCGTTAAATTGGGTTAAGAGGTTGTAAAGCATACTCATGTAACAAATTACAATCTACGACCTATCTATCCTTCTATCTCTGGTAGCCATTTTCTGACCATATCGTTCAAATATGTCTCCCAAATCAAACAAACCAACTTCTCTCAATTTCTTTGACATTACCTCAAACATAACACAACCTTCTTCATTCGAATAATAGTGCAAGAATCTATTATAGTCGAACCTCGGCACCTCAACTCCTCGATTCATCACTCTCTCCACATATTTCGTTGCTTCTAACAACTTCCCGGCCTTAACCAACCCGCCCACGAAAATGGTGTCAAAATTGATCAACGGGTCGTCTCCTTTTCTTCCTCGTTTCCCTAAATGCCCTTGCAACAACATTACATATGTGTGCATTGTTGGCTCACACCCTCTCCTTATCATCTCCCTAAAAACATTTGTGGCTTCATTTGCCCTTTTTAACCTCAAAAGCCCTTTGATTAAACCATGGTATACACTTATATCGGGTTTCTCGACCCCTTCTGCGATCTTATAAGCTTCATGAACCCGAGCTTTGCTCAAAAAACAGTAAATTAATGAAGCCAATGTTATGGAATCTGGTTGTATTCCTCTCTCAAGCATTTCGTCGAACACCTCCCGTGCTTGACCAAGCTTGCCCTTTTTACACATCCAACCAATCACAAGCTTATAAGTCGAAAGCCCCAAATCATCAATCCGATTAAGCCTAATGGATTGAAAAAGAGTCATTGCTTCATCAAATCGATTCAACTTGAAAAGGGTATCCATCATCTTCTCAACACCATCAATCTCTACCTCGAAACCTTCATCAACCATTAGATTCCAAATCTTTGAAGCTTCAACCAGATCACCCATATCACAGAACCCACGTATCAAACATTTGTAGGTGAACCCATCTGGTTTAACCCAATCTTTCAACTTTAGAACAACGTATTTAGCTTCTTCAGCAAGTTTATCCCTACATAAAGCATCAATCACCTTATTTAATGTCCCCAAACTATACCCATAACCAAATCCATTCATTACGTGAAAAAACTCGACACATTTCTTCATCTCCCTGGCGGAAGCCAACGTTTTAAGCGCTATCTTACACGTTTTGTCGGTAACCAAACGGCGATGGCCGATTTCTTTGATCAAATCCCAGAAGAGGTCTATGTTTCTGGCTTTTCCGACGACGTCGAGCATTCTGTTGAGGGTGATGGGAGTGTGATTGAAGGTTTGGGTCTGGGAGAATTTGTGAAATTTGTAGACAGGTTTCCAGGAACATGGGAAATTGTTGCAGATTTGGAGGAAGAATTCATGGGTAAGTTGGAAGTCGCAGCGGGAGAGGGAGGTATGGAGTCTTGATTCGGAGGAGTCTTGTTGCTGGTAGAGGATGGTGGAGACGCGGAGGAGATGTGATGGATTGACTGGATTGTGATTGTGAGTGGTGGTGAGCGACGGAGGAGATTGATCGGCGGCGGTGGTGTGACGGAGGCGGTGGTGGAGGGAGGAGAGGTTTACGACAGAGCAATGGAACTGAGTTCGTCTGATCATTTTCTTGTATTGGGTTGTTAAAAGTGTACCAGGTGTTAAAAAAGAATGATCATGAAACATAAATACGTTTTTTTTTAAATATTATTTGTGTTTGTTCGGTTAATTTAAATGAACGAAAATGAATAAACCTTCGTCGTGTTCGTTAGGTTCGCTTACAACCTTTCATATGCATGACTTATATTAGGAACATCAAACAACATAATAGATATATATCATAATTTTTTACGTACTAAATACTGGAAATGGACAATATGAAATGACTTGACAATAACCAAGTCCAAGTATAAGTACGGGTGTATAAGGGTTGTGTTGGCCGATGTGAAGTGAAGACGTTTAAACAATCCATCCCAACAGCTGTCCAACCCATACCATACGGTTATGGGTTGGATTAGGTAGAGCTCATCGAGTTGAAACTTTGTTTTCAAAGAAAATAGTTTTTCTCAACCTCTAAAATGGGTTCAACAAATTACTACTTGTAGAAATTAGCTCTCCATTATCTTCCCTTTTTTTAAGGTTGGAAACTTGGAGTTGGTTTATTGGACACTTCAAGTGGTAAAACCCTAATATGTGAAAAGGTAGGCATGAGACATCGAGTTAATTAGGCCTAACCTAACCCCTACCCATTAGATGGGGGTTGATACTTTTTGTATCAATTAGGTTGTGGGTTACATTGGGTTGGAATTTTGTGCGTTTCTTCGAGTTAGGTTGGATTGATTTTTTGTGTTTTTGTGCACCCCTAAATATTGCTCTCATTGTACTTAATAATTGCATGTGACATAAAAAACATAACACAATTGTAACTACGTCTGGATTTTCCCTTTTCCTTTGTTGTTCACAATCCTTCATTCCTTCTGCTCATATAATCATAATCAACTAACAAACTCAGTAAAATCATGGTTTTTCATGCTACAAACATTTAAAACATATCATGCAAACATAGGCGGCCTTAGAAGTGTGTATGTGTGTGGTGTCGTTGCTCAACGACCTTAGATCACTAGGGGCCGCTGACTATTTTCTATGTTTTATAAATAAAAATTTATAATATAAAACAAAAATAAATTGATTTTTATAAATTATATTGTAGTTGGGTTCGTAAACGAGTTTGATTGTTATATTCATTATCACAGTTTTGTCAATGTGTTTTGTGATTATATTTTATAAGTGAGGGTTTTACCTTTTTTAGGGTTGATTTAATTCTTTTTCTTAACTAGTCTCTTGTCTCCTTTATGTGAGATCCCACATCAGATGGGCAAGGAAACGGAAGTTGTTTTATAAGAGACTAGATACCTTCTTTATCATACTCGTTTTAAAACCAGAGTCTAGATGTAGACAAAGTGCACAATATCCGGTACGGTTGTCTTAGGATGGACTTGCCAAGGGTTGGAGAGAGTTTATGGAGTATGAATTTCTTCAACAATACGAGATTGGTAATCCCTCTCAATTTGTAAGTTGATTTTCATGCTTCCATAATTATACACATTCCATATGAACTTGTTTAAACAATGTAATTACTCCCCATGTTTAGATTTATGTCTTTGATGTTTCACTCAATCAGTCTCTCACTCGAGCATTCATTACAACTAGGTTCTATTTTTGGGTATTACATAAAATGTGTTTGAAAACAAGTTGGATAACATAAGAAATCACAAAGTAATTTGGTTAAGAATCTGAGATCATGTAAGATCACTTTCCTTGAGCAATGTTTGATCGTTTTCTGCTTGGGTTATACAAAACTTGCTCAGTCTTAATTCACACTCACAATTTTGGTAGAAGTCATAGGCTATAAACTTAAAGAGAATCGTAAGGATTCGTACCTTAAAACTCAGAATGAATGTCCGTTAAAGAGAAATGATTACCATAATTTATAAGCAATTTTTGGGCGGTTAAATAAGATTGCAGAGCAGTTACGAACTGGTGGTATCACCCATGATCAACATTAAAGCGTATCATTAAGGAGTAAAACAATGACGACATTAGTAGGTATACCCTAATTTGCACCGATGGGTAAACACTAACAAGGTTAATGGATGCATCCTCTAATCCATGTAACTGATGGCACACGTTGACCTAAGAGTGTTCATCTAAACCGCCAAAATGCACCACACCGCACCGCACCGCAAAATGTGGTTTGTAACTTTTGCTGTGCAGCTTGTAGTTTTGAGTTATCAAATCGCGGTTCAAACTGCACCGCACCACATATTTTTTTTATATTTTAAAATATATATTTATACATATAATCATTTTACAAAATGAAAATAATTAATATATTATTGACTATTTATTAATTTTTTAGTTTCATTTGAAGTTTTTACGTTACAAATTTCTTAGTTGGGTTATTTCATTTGTCTTTTGTCAAATCATGGTTGAAATTATTTTTAGGTTGACTTTTCAGATGTATTTGGATTAATTACCGAACTATTTATTTTGCATTACACATTTTTAATACGCATTTTGTACGTATCGAAAGTTTTTATTGTATGGAATATATGAGCATCATCGTCGAATTTACTTTGAAGTTGTGATTTTATAATTATTGGATTGAAGTGCGTTAGGTTCAAACCCCATTCGCTTGTCTCTTAATAGTAGTGACAGAGAAGAAGTCGTGGCTACGAAGAATGGTAGGAGTGTTGATCTAGCTTCAACAAACAATTAAGAACAACTAAGTGGAGTGAACTCACTTGTTATTATCCAGCAACTAGATGAGCTTAAATAGCCATACAATACAACGGGAAAGTAAAGATAGTGCAAACTAACAGACTCCTAAATAAAATGAAATAAATTGATTAATCCTAAACAATTGGACTTCGTTTAACAGCCCATTTACCAAGCAAACAAGACTTAGTAAACTCTAAGATTACCCCCAACAATCCCTCCCATAAGCTAATTGTGAAAGAAACAAGTTAGCTTAATTAGGACTCGTCCTTTTGAACTCTCAACAACTCACAAAATTTGACAAAAGTATCCACTTGTAGTGGCTTGGTCATCATATTGCAACTTGAGCTTTAGTATCACAATAGATCATATTGATTGTCCCATCTTGAACCAACTCTCTATTAAAATGGAACCATACATCGATGTATCTACTTCTGCATGCAATACCATATTTTTTTGATAGCTTTATAGTTGAATCATTGTCATAATACATGATTGTTCCTCCACCATGAGAGCATCCAGTACCTCGGTAACCCTTCTAAGCCAGACCGTTTGACTTGCACATCTCGCGACAGTGATGAAATCTGCTTTGTAGTGGATTAAGTAACAATGTTGTTTCTTTGACAACCATGATGTCGCTCCGTCACTCAGCATAAACACGTAACCAGAAGTACTCCTTTTATCATCCGTATCTCTGGCATAATCTGAGTTAGTGAACCCAACCAACTTTGTCTTTTTCTTCTTGTACATAATCCCATAATCCATCGTTCCTTTTAAGTATCTAAGGATTCTTTTGACTGCTTGAAAATGAAGCTCTATAGGTTTGCTCATATATCTATTGACCAGACTAACACTATACATGAGGTCCGGTAGAGTGGCTGTAAGATAGACCAGTCTTCCTACCATCTGCTTGTATTGTAACTCACATATTGGTACACCGTCCTCATCCTTGTTTAGCTTACAACCAGTGACAATATGAGTTGTTACTGGATGACTTTCCATCATACCAAAACGTTTTAGTACTTGAGACGCATACCGCTTTTGACATATAAAATTTCCTCGAGTGCCTTATGAGACTTCTATACCGAGGAAGTACTTCATTTGTCCCATGTCAGTCATCTCAAAACACTTCATCATTGACAACTTAAATTCTTTTAGCATCTCAATACTATCTCTGGTATAAATTAAATCATCAACATAGACGTTAACGATAAGCAAGTTACCTTTATTGTTTCTCTTTGTGAATAAAGTTTGCTCATTTGGACGCTTCTTGAACCCTTCAGCCATAAAGTATGTTTTCATCTTTCACCAAGCACGTGGTGCCATAAAGTACCTTATGCAACTTGTATACTTTCCCTTCTGATCCTGGAACTTCAAACCCCTTCGGTTGATCAATGTAGACGTCCTCATTAAGTTCTCCATGCAGGAAGGCTGACTTTACATCCATCTGGAAAAATTTCCAGTCACGTTGGGCAACTAACGCAACAATGGTTCTCATTGGTTCGATCCTTGCAACCGGAGTGTATACCTCTAAGTTGTCAATTCCATATTTTTGGGAGTAGCCCTTGGCTACTAGTCCCACCTTGTGCTTTTGTAAAGAACCATTTGCTTTGAGTTTCATCTTGTATATCCATTTGACCCCTTCCGCTTTGCGCATTTAGGAAGATCAACCAGACTCTATGTTTTATTCTTCTCAATCGAATTAAGTTCTTTTTCCATTGCTTTCATCCAGTAAGTTTCTTTCGCAGCTTCTTCATAGAATACATGATCAGTTGCAATCATCATCGCCATGTTTTGTTCTTTCATCATCAAGTCCATCACTAGTCACATAATCCTCCATCCATGTCGGAGCATGTATTTCTCTCTTGCCTCTCAAGTTAGAGTCATCGACTCCCCCTTGATTTAAGGTTTCTTCACTGCTTCCTTCTCCGTCCGGATCTGCTTCATTATTTTCTTCTTGATGGTTTGCGGTATCTTCATTCTCATTTCCAGCATCATCTTCTTGATAACTTTCTGCAACATCTTCCCAAATCAAATCCGTAGTAATTTCTTGAGCATAAGAGTCATCCCATTTCCAGCACTTGTCCTCCTCTTCAAAGATTACGTCCCTGCTTACCGTAATTTGTTTAGTTTGGGGGTTAAACAGTATGTACCCCTTTGATTCTTCACTATAACCCAACATCACACACTTTTTACTCCTATCATCAAGCTTGTCGTGATGTTCCTTAGGCATATGTACGTAGGCTAGACATCAGAATATTTGAAAGTGAGACACTGATGGAGTCTTCCCACTCTAAGCTGCTTCAGGAGTGGTATCTTTTAAAGTTGCACTTGGACAACGATTCAGAACATGGTTGCTCCACTTAACCGCCTATGCCCATAACCTTTTTGGCATCCTCTTTTCTGAGAGCATTGCATGAACCATGTTGAGCAACGTTATATTCTTGTATTCTACGACGTCGTTTTGTTGCGACATGTATGGTGTTGTTAGTTGCCTCCTGATTCCTTTTTCTCCACACATTTTGTTGAATTATTTTGAGGTAAACTCCCCTCTTCGATGAGCGATGAGTGTGTACACACTTAATTGACAAGACTGTTTCTTTCTTAACTTGTTTCAGAGCATCTCCAACAACTATGCTAAAATGGAAAATATTGAGATAATATTGAGATTTTAACATTTTTGTTGCACCAACAACTATGCTAAAATAGAGAAAAGATGAGAGAGATTGTAAAAATCTCTAAATTTAGAGAAAATTCTAAATAGATAGTTTCCCCCTAAAACTAATAATTACCTTCAAAAAGAAAAATTTTCATATCCCAACTTTCCATATATTGAATATTTCAATAATATAATTAAATAAATTGAATATTTTAATACGATAATTAATACTAAAGTTGCTAAAATAGAATAGCTGTTAGAGTTGGATGCAAAATTTTTTAGAGATTTTGATTTTTTTTACTCTATTAAAAAAAAAACTTTAGCATAGGTGTTGGAAATGCTCTCATAAAGCACTTGAAGTTGTAAAGTTTCTGACTTGTTAGTCAAAAAATACAACCAAGTTTTCCTGCTATAATCATCTATGAAGCAAAGTATGTACCTTTTCTTGCTATTCAAATATGGACTGATAGGGCCACACAAGTCTGCATGTATGAGTTCTTGAACTTGTTTTCCTCTCTAATGGCTTTTGGATGGAACAGGAGCATGGTGGTGCTTTCTCATGATGAAAATTTTATATGTATCATTTGATTTCTGCAAATTAGGTAGACCCCTGACCATCTTTTTTTGCTTCCAATGCTTTCAAGGCTGTGTAATTCAAGTGGCCATAATGTCTATGCCACAGAGAGGTGGTGTCTTATTCTTGAGTGACAAGACACTTTTATTCATCCTTCTTGGACTGGATATGTGCTTCTCCAAATAATATGAACATACAATTAGTGCTAATATGGGTTTCGATAATCAAACCTTTGGTGGGATGATATATTATGCAGGCTCTGTCTTTGACCAAGATTGCTAATCCTCTTTCTTGCAATTAACCAACATTGAGAAGGTTGTTCCTTAACTCTGGGATATAACATACATCAATGATGACATGATTAATCCCATTTAGCATGATCTTGATATTTCCTTTCCCAGCCACCTTCATGCATGAGTTCTCTCCTAGCTTCACAGTGCTCACAAAGATCTTGTCCAACTCTGAAAACCATCTTTGATCACCACTTATGTGGTTTGAACAACTGAGTCGAGGAACCATGCGTCTTCCTTTTTCTTTTGCTTTATCTTTGTGTATGCCATTAAAAGCATCTCCTCTTCCTCCTCAATGTAGTTTGTTTGACGGTTCCATTAAGGGCATTCATAACTGTGGTGCCCTAATTTATGGCATCGATAACACTCCACGTTATCTCGTGAGTAATTTTGTCTACCCCGACCTCAACCTCGACATCTTCGTGAGATCCTCCCTCTTCCTCGACTTCCTTGTCTTTCCTCGTGTGAAATATTCAAAGCATGCTCTTCTTCACCATTGTTATCTCTTGTGAACTTTTGTTCGTGAACTATGAGAGAACTTTGAAGTTGTAACACCCCGAAATTTTCGTTATAAGAATCTAGTGATAAAACTTCAAGCCTTGTGTACCGTTTAATGTTGTATTCTCGTGTTTAACGGTTATCATTAGCTTCATGTTATGATCTAGTTTGAGTACTTGGATTTTGGTGGTTTGGGCACAACACAGGGGATTTCGCGAGTTACATGCGGGTTGCAAGTCGCGGTATAACCCGTGTAACTCACTGTTGGATTTCGGTTTCAAGCACACGGGCGACTTGTGTCGCGACTTAAAGTCGCGGCATAACCCGCGGAAGCCCCCTGGTCTCTTGAATACGACTTTCTTCCCCATTTCACCTCATTACTCCCCTCATCTACCCATTTTCTCCTCTCTCAACCCTCATAACTTCCCCCATCCGAAATTAGGGTTCCAACCACCACCATTCATCTTATTTATTGCTAGAGACTTGGGATTAGCATTTAAGGATTCAAGTTGGGCTTGAAGCCATCACCTCCATTGTCATCTTCTCTAAGGTTCTACCCTAGGGTTTGGGTTTTCTCCAAAAACCCACTTGGTGAGTTATCCTTCCTTAAATGCTCTTGTATTTGTTTATTTCCATGGTTTTATCCTACTTTACTCCTATGTGTTACTTGTTTGTAGCTTTATAACCTAACTTGTGGGATTCTCAACTTTATGAACCCAATAGGGGTGAGTATGTTTAGTAGATTTTAATAACCTCTTTATTGGTAACTATGTGGATTATATGTTCTAGATTTCATGCTTATATGTTGAGTTCATGAGGAAACTACTATTGTCATGATTTAATCCAACTGTTGATAACTTTATGAAGGAATGAGGTAAGGATAATGTGTGGATGTATTTACATGTATGAAATTATGAGGACCATGATATTATGAGGAATAAGGAAGTAAATGTTTTATATGTGGAAGAGAGGTGTAT
Organism: Arctium minus; assembly: GCA_954870635.1. Taxonomy (NCBI): domain Eukaryota; kingdom Viridiplantae; phylum Streptophyta; class Magnoliopsida; order Asterales; family Asteraceae; genus Arctium; species Arctium minus. The sequence continues at coordinate 53,974,925 of OX941084.1, forward strand.
ATAATGTGTTATTTATTTAACAAATGTGGATCACCTGATAAGAATGTGGTACTACTCCTTGTGCACGACGAGGTAGTAGCTTAATGTATGAATGTTACATTAATCACGGTGTGTTACTAGCGAGTAGGCAATAAGGGATCTCGTATCCTTGAGGTGTAACTCGTCTAGATATGGATAGGCAATAATGTCCGTAAGACCTTGAGGTGTAACTCGACGGAGTAGGCAATAAGGGCAGTAAATACGGTCTGAGGTTGTGATGTCGTTATGGCATGGGAACTAAGATCGGGGCATGAGGTGTAATCCATTACCATCGCGGGCGATCCCACTTTCGAGTAAACATCGCCCCGATGGAAGCGGGTCTCCCCCATAAATCAAGAGGTATTTCTTGTATATTTATATTCAGGTTTAAGAAACTGATGGCGGAGAATTGTTCCGCGCGAGGCAGAGGAGTTCGGTAACATGATTATGGTTTTATAATGTCATGTTTATTATCTGCATATTTATGGGATCTCACTAGGCTTCGTCCTAACACTTTTTGTGGTTGTTGTTTCCTCACAGATCCTAACCGTGGAGGAATTTAGGATGTCGGCTTGGCTACCGGGCACGTAGGAGATCTTGAAGTGCCGGTCTTTTGGGGGATTTTTGTGAAGAGCGTTAATAGGGATTTTTGCGACGCCCATATTAATCTAGATTGGAATTGATCTTAGATTAAGTAGGTCGTTGTATTACTAATATCCCATTTCTTATGGCAACCCTTTTTACACAAACTAACCCGACTTCTCGAGGTTGTAGTTGTATTGAATATTTGGTTGTTATTCTTTTGGAACATTAATTACAGGATGTTTGGATCTTCGAATTTTAGATGTCATGTTGCCAATTTTATGAAAAAAAAATTATAAGTTGAATTATTAGAGTGTTACAGAAGTGCATCAATGGACAAGGTATCAATATCCTTTGACTCCTCAATTGAACAAACAATATAATTCCACTTCTCTGTGAGGGTGCGAAGAAAATTCTCTACGATCTTCACATTCGTCATATCCTCACCATAATTCCTCAGCTCCTTAGCAATTAGAATGACCCTGCCAAAATAGTCAGAAATCAACTCACTTTGTGTCATAATCAATATTTTGAAAGACCTCCTTAGTATGTTCAGTTGAGTTTTTTGGACCTATGTGTTCCCTTGGTACTTCACCTTCATCGAATCCCAAAGGTGTTTGGCAGTGTCCCTCTTTGAAATAGTCTTGAGGATTGATTTATCTATTTGGCCTTCAAATCTTTCATCTTCAGGTCTTTAATGGTCTTCTTCTAGGTTGGCGGGCGTGTTTCATTATCATCTAGAATGACATTCTCAATGGCATTCCAATGGTCTTTGCAACGTAAGAGGTTCTCCATCAAGAGGCTCCAATGGTCATAATCCCATTCGAATTTGGGAATGCATGCACCAATGGTTCCGTTTGAACTCACCACTCTGAGGGCGTCTATTTCACTCTGCTCTCTTCTTCTTTGGCTTCGAAGTCAGGTCCCCAGATTAAGGCTCTGATACCAAATGTTGATCTAGCTTCAACAAACAATTAAGAACAACAAAATGGAATGAATTGACTTGTTATTATCCAGCAACTAGATGGGCTTAAATAGTCATACAATACAATGGGAAAGTAAATATAGTGTAAACTAACATACTTCTAAATAAACATAAATAAATTGACAAATCCTAAAGAATAGGACTTTATTTAACAACCCACTTACTAAGTAAACAAGACTAGGGGTTGTTTGTTTTTAAAAAAAACCTCTTAATGGCTCTTAAGTCTGAATCGTTCAGACTTTTTTACACATCACCTCTTATTAATCATAACTAAAATAAGACTTCAGACTTTAGACCTCTTAAAAAACAAACGGCACCTTAGTAAACTTTAAGATTACCCCAACAACGAGTACGACCAATGATATCTCCAAACTCTGAATCGTCTTCAAATCCAGAGAGCTTATTACATCCACAACAACCTTCGCATATGTTTCGAAATGAATCCAATGAAACCCTGAATCGAGGGCCCAAGACATGACATGTAGGATTGCCAAAGCTTCACACTATCGGACGACTGACATCTAGGCCTGTAAATGAACCGAACGAACACAAACAAGGGCTTGTTCATGTTCGTTCGTTTAACTTAACCGCACAAACGAACGAACACGAACAATAAACGAACAAAAGTATTTGTGTTCGTGTTCGTTCGTTTAAAAAATAAGCTTGTTCGTGTTCGTTTATGTTCGTTCGTTAAAATGTTAAACGAACACAAACGAACAATGAGCACCCACTTTTTTCTCATGGGGCCCTCTAACTAAGCCATCAACATGTTCTCAAGCAAATGATCTCACGTCAATGGGCTAAAGTAACAAAGGGGATCACCTGCAAGTGCTATAAATACAACAACCACAAGGAGGAATTCCTTTAATTGCAGCGATGTTGTAACACCCTTAAAACTGAAAATAACAACTTATTTAAAATTTTCTAAATACATCAATAATGGCTTCAACTACAATCATAATTTAAGATTTAACCTCAATACACACAATCTATAATAAGGACAGGTGCTACTAAAACCCAATAACCATCACTATTTCCACCCTGCGGAAAACTTCATCAACCACTTACTCTTGTAAAAAGCTAAGGCTCAACTCTTCGTGAGGCTACTAGAGTCCGAACCCCCAACTGGAACATGATGCACATGTCGACAAATAAAAAGGTTAGGCTTAATGCCTAGTGAGCTCAAGAGTTTTAACATGAATAAATATATCTTAAAAATAAAGGAATTCAGTTCAAAACAATATCCTTAGAAATGGTTTACCTAAAAATGGAAACGACACGTTTTCCCCATAATATGCACTTTTGAAGACAATGCTCCCAAACACACATTTCTTATAAAACGATGCAACCCGGAACTCGCCCAAACGGGGTCATAGTTCGATACTCAAATTTGTGAAAATGTAAATAATACTTCATATCCCAAATCACCCAAAACACGGGTGGGACATAATACTCGACCCTTAAATAACGGAAAACAATCCATATAAATATGATGCGCCATTAAAACATGGAACTGAAACTTAATACTCACGCGACCATAAAATGGAATGAAATCCAAATATTAAAGCATGGACAATTAGATATCCAAAATACAACGGCCGACAACGGGGGATACCTGTATCCGTTGAGAGCGGAAGAACACAAAGTATGCCACTCCTACAACGTTCATCGCATGACACCTAACGACATGAAAGTCCAAGTGTCCCTGCGAATCCTTGACAAGTTTCACCCAAAGAGACGAGGTACCTTGATGCCAAAAAGGACACCCGAAAGGCCCGGCGCACCCGGGGACGACAACCGAGGAAATTCCCCGACGGCGGAGGTCTAGGCACACACCTACACAGTGGCGCCCAAGACTACATCCTCCTAGTGCCTACTTGTCAAGTTTTGGTCATAAAACATGAGTCCCTAAGTCCAACCCCGTACCACCCATTTGACCAACAAATAAGACTGACTTACGTGTCTATGGATCCAATGCAACACAGTCTAAAAACACACGACTACACATGAATGACAAAAGCACTCGAGCCTGTAATGATTATAAATATGCAATAAAATGCATTAAGATGTAAATCATAAATTGGACTCTACATCGAGCCATTAAAACCGGACAAATGTCCTTAAGACTCTTTAAGCCAACACCGAGCTAAATGCTCAAAATCCATTCGACCAACAATTACCGGTCCCCCAAATAATGAAATGTCTTTAAACACGTTTACGAAGACACATACCTCAAAAACGAGCTTAACCCCAAAACTCAACACTTAATGGGATCAAAGGTTTTCCAAAAGGTTTATGAATGCAAATACTCCAACATGCATATAACATGGAATAGACTTCATTTGTACAAAATAATCAAAGATGCATAAATCATAAAATAGATCTTACTTGTACAAATTCACGAAGAATACGTAAATCATGCTATTTAGTTGTTGAAATGTTCAAAACCCAATATAAGCATTTGTCGGTCCAACAATACTTATCAAGTTTATAGAAACAACAACACAATATGATTACCAACCTGTATTGATTATAACAAACGAGTTACAAGGTTGATCGATTAAGCATGAAATGTGTTCTCTATGTTTTCTCTCTTTTTCACCTTCAAGTGTGTGTTTTTATGTGTGAATTATGATCTTATCTATGAGAGAGTTGAGAGACACAACAACTAATCTAAAGTGTGTCTTACACACTTCCTACAACTTGCAATAATATCTAGAATAATATCTAGATATTAACTAACAAACTATATTATAACTAAATCTAATATATGTAACTAGAAACTAACTAAGTCTAATATATGTAACTAGAAACTAACTAAGTCTAATATCTAATAGAATTAGATATTTAAACTAAGTTAACTAGAACAATAAACAAACAATTACATTGACATTTATTACAAATAGACATAGACTTATATATCGAGAGTCGACGTTCCGGCTTTAGCTTCAGATTGCGATCTTCAGTTTGGATGATCTTGAATCCAATGAGACTGTGTCTTAACAATCTCCCCCTTTGGATCAAGATCATTACAAAAATGATTTTAGCAATTCAGTCTTCTTGTTCAGCTCAGAAGATGCAATCTCTTTCTTTAGCTCTGAAATCAGCATGTCTTAAATCTATTTTCTTTAGAAGAATTCAGTCTTTGACGTGATTCTTGAAACATGTGATCTTTGCCATTTCTTTTGTAGTCATTCTCCCCCTTTTTGATGTTAAGTGCAACGACTTCATCAAAACTATTTGTAAGAAATGTCTATCTTATGGTTAGAGCCCCTGATCCGTCAATTCAAAAGATATTCATCCAGATCTTTTCAAATCCAAACAAAATAGTCGTGTAACACCTGAATCAACTAATGAATCAGTTAACATGCCTGTCAGTAACACTAAGTCACTGTGTGTAACAAATACACTTTGGAAAGGAGCTGTTTTGATGTTGACTCCCCCAGGGCTTCCATTTAATCATCGAAACACCACAAAGGTAATTTCTATAAACGTTATGACAAAGAAACTAATTCCTTGTGTGTTCGTGCTTGTGTTTGAAAGAATTAAGCACTTGATGATTGCTTATTAGGCTCAAAATTGTGTAAACCACTGAGACAACAACAAGTTAAACACATACTCAATGTGCATGATTGAAGTGTGAAGGTGAGGCAGACTTCCTTCTTTTCAATATCCATATTTTCCAAACGAAAATCAGATAGCAAATGTGCTGCATCCCCTTTGAAAATGTGAAACACTTTCTTGTGAAGAAGAAAATGAGTAGATGGTGAGGTTTGATCAAGAGTTGGCATGGGTTAGTTGCCTGTTTCAATAATGTTCACCAAAGAATTGTGAAACACTAGTAATGTGGCTACCCGGCTCAGAAAAAGTTGGTGCAGAGTTGTGATATTCTTTTAACTCTGTTCTCACACGCTCTTTCTTTTAAACATTAAGCTTTCTCTAATCACACTCATTTCTTTTCTATTTGCACATTCAATCACTAAGGATTAACTTCTTGTGTAGAAATTACTGGTTAAGGTAATTCCATAGAAGTTGTGTTAATTCCTAGCACAATGATTCTTGTTTTCCTATGATGCATGTGATGCTCAGATTGGTTTAACTATTTCAGTTAAAGCACAATTTAGATCATGAAAACATTTAAAATACACTCCCAAAATATAAAATCTGTTGAAAAATCAGGAAGTGGTTTGAACATTAAAAACAATGTTTTCTATGATTGAAAGTTTTCCTTCTTTCAACCATATATGAGATTAAGATAAAGGATTATACCTTAACGTTTGATCTTACATCTCATGAAGCTAATGCTTAAAGTCATAAAGATATGAACTTGTAAGCTTCTCTCAAAAATTCTGCAAAAGTCTAATGTCAAGTCAAAGTAAAATTTATTTACTTAAATTGAAAAGACAAAAAGCAGTAAAACTTTTAAAGTACGAGTTCTGATCAGAAATAATCAGAAGTCATATCCGTACTCCCTTTTTGACTTGAAGAGCTCCCCCTAAAATCTTGCATTACAAAAGAAATTTGACATTAAAAAGTACATGCACAAATTTTATGAGCTCCCCCTTGAAGTAATATTGACCAGATGTCAATTTCTTCTCATTCTCCCCCTTGGATCATGAACATTTGATAGAAGTGCAGATATCAATCAGAGTTAAGAATGAAGAAATGATGAAAAAGTATACAATTTAGAAAACTTTGTTAGGTAACTACTGATTATATCTTAAGATTTAACATACCAAGCTTAGAGATAAGAAAGTTAAACCACTTTTCGTCTAAGGGTTTGGTGAACAAATCGGCAAGTTGATAATCAGTTTTTACAATGAAAAGTTCAATTGTTCCTTTTTCAACATGATCTTTAATAAAATGATACCTGACATCTATGTGCTTGGTCTTTGTGTGTTGAACAGGATTCGCCGTAATTGCGATGGCGCTCTTGGAGTCACAGTATATCGGGATCTTGTTGAAGTGGAAACCGTAGTCGCGTAATTGAGTTCGCATCCATAAGACCTGAGAACAGCAGCTAGCAGCAACTACATATTCTGCTTCGGCCGTGGACGTTGAAACACAAAGTTGCTTCTTCGATGCCCAACTAACTAGTTTGTCACCGAGGAACTGTACATGTCCTGACGTGCTCTTCCTGTCTAACATACAACCTGCATGATCTGCATCTGTGTAGGCTGTTAGTTCAAAACTAGTATCTTTAGGATACCACAGACCAAGATCTGTAGTGCCCTTCAGATACCTAAAAATGCGCATCACAGCAGACAAATGGATTTCTTTAGGATTGGCCTGATATCTTGCACATAAGCATGTTGAAAACATTATATCTGGCCTACTCGACGTAAGATACATTAAAGAACCATTCATCCCTCGATAAGTCCTAACATCAACAGCCTTTCCCGAAGGATCGGTGCCAATCTTAGTACCTGGTGCCATTGGGGTACCAATCGGTTTTGAATTTTTCATTTGGAACTTCCGAAGAATATCCCTAATGTATTTTGATTGATTGATAAAAATACCCGATGAAAATTGTTTTACTTGTAAACCGAGAAAGAAATTCATCTCTCCCATCAAATTCATCTGAAATCTAGACACCATAAGGTTTGCAAAATTCTTACAGTACTTCGGATTTGTAGAACCAAAGATAATATCATCTACATAGATTTGAATTAAGATGATATCGCCTTTTTCCTTTTTGATAAACAAAGTGGTATCCACTGTACCTTTTGAAAACCCAGACTTGACTAGAAAAGTGGAAAGAACATCATACCAGGCTCGAGGTGCTTGTTTCAGACCGTAGAGTGCTTTGTCGAGAATGTAAACATGATTCGGCTTCTCTTTATTGACAAAACCTTCTGGCTGAGAGACGTAGACTTCCTCCTTCAGAATTCCATTGACGAATGATGTCTTCACGTCCATTTGAAAGACCGTGAAGTTCTTGTGGGCTGCGTAGGCTAGAAACATTCTGATTGCCTCTAATCGCGCCACAGGAGCATATGTTTCGTCATAGTCTATTCCTTCCTCTTGTATGTATCCTTTGGCTACTAGTCTTGCCTTGTTTCGAATAACGGTACCATCTTCGTCTTTCTTTATCTTGAAAACCCATTTCGTACCTATAATGGTTTTACCTTTAGGCTTTGGTACGAGTCTCCAGACTTGAAGTGCATCGAACTGATTTAGCTCTTCTTGCATAGAGATCACCCATTCTGGATCAGCAAGTGCTTCCGATATGCGTGTTGGCTCGAACTTACTCAGAAAGGAGTCATGCATGCACATATTCAATGATGCTGACCTAGTTTGCACTGGTTTTGATGGATCGCCAATAATCTGGTTTAGCGGGTGCTCTTTGGTCCATTTATGTTCATGAGGCAGTGGATTAGATGATTGTATGTCTGTTGTGTCATCTACGAATCCACTTGTACCTTCTTCTATTTGTGCAGGAGGATTGATGATTTCAGTTGAAGTGGCAGGTTCAGAAGGCTCAGCAGGTACAGCTTGATCTGGCTGTAGATTGATCTGTACAGAATCTCCTACTGTTTCAGCTACTTCTGTCTCTTTATCAATTGTCACTTCTTCAACTGTTGGAGTCGACATTTGAATTGTAATTTCTTGTTGAATCGGGGCGTTTGATTCAATAGGAACATCTAAACTGGTTGGATGAGTAGTTGTTGAGTCTTCCATCCTGTCAACCATAACAGATTTCTTTACATTTGATCCAAGAAATTCATCATAAAACAATTCAAATAATAAGTCTAAATCAGATAAATGGTTAGTTGAAGTTGAAGCTTCGTCTGATTTATTCTGTTGAGACGCAGGTTCTGGACTGAGTTGCCCAGAAGCTAGTACTCCGGTTATAACGGGTTCTGAACGTTGTTGTTCGGAAGCCATTTCTTCATCAAAGGTGACATTGATGCTTTCAATCACCGTCTTTGACTTCTTCAGATAGACACGATATGCAGTTGATGTCGAGGAATAACCAATAAAGATTCATTCGTCCGCCTTAGCACTGAACTTATTGAGATTCTCCCTATCGTTTAGCACGAAACACTTACATCCAAATATATGGAAATATTTGATTGTCGGTGTTCGGTTGTTGATTAACGCATAAGGAGTCTTCTTGAACCTTCGATGTACCATGGATCGATTCTGTGTGTAGCACGCGGTCGATACAGCTTCTGCCCACAAAAATAGAGGTAAGTCCGAATGACTTAGCATAGTACGAGCAGCCTCGACTAGCGTTCGATTTCTTCTTTCAACCACTCCATTTTGATGTGAAATCCCGACAGATTCGAGATATTCTTCAACTTTGTTGTTCTTGAACTCTGTGCCGTTGTCTGTTCTTAGAAACTTGACCGGTTTCTGCAGATTCACCTGGGTCGTCTTTAGGAATGTAATGAGAACATCAGGTGTCTCATCCTTTGAACGTAGAAACTTGACCCATGTGTATCGCGAGTAATCGTCCACGATCACGAGTATGTACTTCTTTCCGCCTAGACTTTGAGTTCACATCGGACCACATAAGTCCATATGCAATAACTCTAACGGAGCATTGGTACTTGGTTCAGGCTTCGGTTTATGAGGTGCCCTCTTCATCTTGCCCTTTTCACAGGCTGCACATAGATGTTCTCTTTCGTATTTCAGCTCTGGAAGTCCTTTGACGAGCTTTCCATTGACCAGATTGTTGATGTACCGAAAGTTGAGGTGAGAAAGACGTCGATGCCATAACCAACTTTGTTGCATCGAAGCTTTCGATAGTAGACACACTTGCTTGTCAGCCTGAACATTTGACAGATTGATTGTGTAGAGGTCTGATTCTCGAGTACCGACCAAGAGTTCTTCGCCTTCTTCATTGCGAACTGAACATCTCTTGGCTTTGAAGTTGACCTCTAACTCTTTGTCACAGAACTGGTCTATACTGAACAAGTTGTGTCGTAAGCCTTCAACATAGCTCACCTTCTTGATAGTGACATTGTTCTGTTGTACATCACCGTATCCCATGATTGGAGAAAACTGGTCGTTGCCAAATCTTACTGTTCCACAAAATTTGTCTTTGAAATTGGACAGTATCTCTTTTTGCCCTGTCATGTGCTTGGAACATCCGATGTCCAAGAACCATGTATGACTAGTCTGCATAAGAGAAATTGCAAATTTAGATATTTATACGACAACTTTGGAATTTTCACTTTGATTATCGAAGTGCGGGTCTTGAACTGATTTGTTCAAAAGCCTATTTTGACTTTGATGTTCGGGTTTTGAACTGCATTATCCAAAAACCTATTTTTGACATTGAAGAACGAGTCCAGATCTGTACATAATCAGAAGTCGCTTCTCTTTAAGCTTTGTGTGCCTGCAACACAGATTTAGCCTTAGGTACCCACTGGAATTTGGGTCCTTCTGTGTTAGCACAATATTTTGGTACCCATTTCAAATTGGGTCCTATTTTCTTTTGAAATGCATGTGAAGAATTGGTATGAGATGAATGCACATGGTAATTTCCAAACCAATCTCCAGAATCTTGACAAGAGATAGGAATATGTTTATCATAAAAAGAAGACTTTCCAGCAGATAAAGATAACTGAAATAATTACTTCATTGTATATTGTTTACGAGAAACAACAAGTTTTGGGTTCAAAACAGCAATATCAGCAATTACAACATCTTTACTAAGCGAAGTCTTATTACAATTAACACTACCAGACGATAAAACGGTCTTGTCAAGGTTCCGTTTTGGTTGCCACAGAGAATTTGCTTTTGGCCTTTGATTGCTCAGATCTGAAACATGTAAAGCTGGTGAGTTAGACCTTGGAGCAACAAACGAATGCTTCTTTTTGGAATTACCAGTAGTGGTCGGTTTCTGTGAATGCTGAGATAAATTCCTACCTTTAGCACTCTTAGCGTTCACAGAGACTGATTTATCAACGAAAGCTTTCGTTGATTTTGCACTGTTCACAGCTTACTGGTTTTTCTCAACGTTTTCTTAATAAAAGTTGAAAGGTTGGGAAGTTTTGCATTAAAGTCAAAAAGATTCGAACCATCATCTAAACCACCGTTAGAGTTCAAAAATTCAAATCCTTTATTTGATGAACCAAACAAATCCTTAGATTTTGAAGCTTTTGAAAGAACAGAATTTGAAAACACGGTTGAAAAAACGTTTTGCTCAATATTTATCAAAAGTCTTGCATCTGATAAAGAATTCTCGAGTTCAGAAATTTTACGTTCTAAAACGAGAGGAGGGACATATAGTTTACCTTTAATAGGCTTCGCCTCCATTTCTTTTTCAAAATAACTTGGAAAGAAATCACTTGAAAGAGTTTTCTTCTTTTGATATATTGGGTTTTCATCATAACTATTATTCAATTTCTCATAATAAAATGGAAGATGAACTTTAGCTGATTTCATCCGTTTTTCCGTTTCATTGGCTTCATCCTCTTTTGACAGTTTAGTCCAGAAAGTTTTAAACGCGGGGATTCTGCGAGCTAATTGCATATTAAGATGATCATAAAGTCCTGGCACTTCAGACATCCCCTTTTGTAGACAGTGAGGATTCTTATAACCGATTCCCCATCTCTCTATTTCCTCTTTGGGTTTGTTTAGAAAAATAGTATGTTCAGTTTGACCCATTTTATATAACTTCTCTTCCAAACTTTTTAATTTTCCCAGTAAAGAAAAGTTTTCTTTGGTACAAGAAGCATGCAATTTTGTAAGCTCATAAATATCTATCTCACTTTTTAGCAGTTTAGACTTAAGATCAGAATTCTCTTTAAGAATTATTGTCTTTTCCTTAGCGTTGGTGTCATTATCTCTATGAAGAATCTCAACTAATACTTTATGTTCAGCAATTTCATTGCTAAGTTTCTGTATCAATTGGTTTTTGTCAGTTATGACACCATTTTCTTGCTTAAGATTAGATTCTAACTCTTTTTGTTTTAAACTCATGGCATGCATTTTATTCATGAAATCTAAATCTGATAGATTACATACCTCCTCTTCTTCATTGTCTGAATCAGCTTCAGCATCTTATTCTATCTGGCCCATCAAGCACATGTTGACGGCTTCATCCTTTTCTTCATCCTATTCTTCATCATCTGAGTGATCAAGCCAGTATTCATCTTCAGCCATCAGTGCTTTGCCAGCCTCCTGTTGCTTTGCAAGAAGCATCTTGTTCTTGTAGTAGTCGGAGTTTCTGACTTTTGGCCTTCGGCAGTCTCTGGCATAATGACCTGTTTTGCCACAGTTGTAGCACGTTGGTGGCTCTGTTTGACTGGATCCTTCAGCTTTAAACTTTCTCTCTTCTGGTTTCCTCTCCTCTAATCTCTTCCCTTCAGGCTGATACCTTCTTTCTTTAGGCTTCCTTTCCTCTGTTCTCTTCCCTTCAAATCTCTTCCCTTCATATCTTCTTCCTTCAACCCTTTCCTTGTGGATGTAGTTGTTCGGACCAGATGAGTACCTCTGACTGTTTGATGTTGGCTTTTTGTAGAATCTTTTCTGAAAAGCATTTGTCAGCATCATCATTGCTTGCTTCAGCTGATCATTTTCATCTGTGTCAGAGTTTGCATAAGCTTCATCTTCATCTGATTCGTACACAATCGTCTTATTCTTCTTCTTCCTAACAACAAGAGCGACTGTGTCATCAACTGTCTTTCCTCTCTGTCTATTCTCAGCTAGAATTTCATCCACCTCTTCTTCATTCTGACTGAGGGTTTCATACACCTCGTGAAGTGGAATCTCATTCAAGTCTTTGATCTGCTTCATCTGTCTTGCAAATCTTTTCCATTCTGGTTGAAGAATGCTCAGGAACTTGACGTTCAGCTCAATTTGAGATTTGTGGACTTTGTTCTTGCTAAGTTCGTTCAGCAAAGTCACAAACCTGTCATAGGTTTCTTCTAAAGTTTCTCCCACTCTGCCTCTAAATTATTCATAGTTATTTAGGCAGTTGGAGATTTTCAGCTGATTTCCAACTTTTGAACCCAGCATCATCTTTTCAAGCTGATCCCACATTTCTTTGCCGGAGGCCTTGTAGCTGTCAATCTTTACGTATATTTCATTTGGGATTCCTTGTAAGATGTATGACTTAGCTAATCTGTCGCCTTTGGCTCTTCTAAGGTTATCATCTTGTAGCTCATGAAACTTAAGTTCAACTTCAGTCGACACATTTCCAACTACACGAGTCGTTATGACTGGTTTCATAACCCCTTCTTCAATAGATGTTCTGATGAAATCACCCAGCTCATGTCTGTCAATGAAGTTCAGAAACCGATCCTTCCACTGTTCGTATTCTCCTTTAAAGAGAACTGGTGGCTTGGTGTCAGTTCCTATTGCAAGAGCTTCTCTGGATGTCATTCTGTATTGATTATATAGAAAAACTGTATTGATATAATCGTTAATCCAGATAAAATTTGATCACACAAGAAATTTTTGTCCCCCTAGGCAGACTTAGCACGGGGGTCCCGCTAGGGGCAACGCCCTTGCGGGGGTATGGGGGCAGCGCCCCTAGAGAAAAAATTTATGACAATTAAAGACCCTATTGCAGTTTCGAAAAATTCTCAGAAAAATATTCTAAGTATGGATTGGAGCAGAGAGGTTTGCGGGTCATTCTTCCTCTGTTGTGCGGGTGTTCGTCCTGTACTTCTGAAAATCGACTGAATCTTGTTCCTGAAACGATTTAGCAATACCAAACTCTACCAATATGTCTAGAATCACTTCTAGAACTGAATGTAAGCACTCGATCTCACTAAAACACTCTTTTTAGAATTTAATCTGATCGCACAGTGACTTACCCACTTCGACTGTTTTCACTCAAAATCCACAAATTGGAACTCGATTTAAGCTTAAAAGTGAAATTAAATAGCAACAACTCGATCTAGCATGAAGTACGATCACACTCTGATCGATTCTAACACCTAAAACAATTTAAATCACAAACTCAAATTTTCTTGAAGAACACAGAGACGTTTTTCTTTTATAAAACTTGTTCAAAACCCAATATAAGCATTTTAAGAGGTTAACACAACCCAAGTTTACTAAATATGAATACTTATCAAAATACTCACTCTTTGACATACAACCAAGTAAAATATATTTTTACTTCAAAATACACGAAACTTATCAGCAGTTAACCATTTCATGTAAAACACAAAACACTTTAAAATAGACATTTTGGCATGTACACCGTTTTCACAAATCAACTTGAACTCACCTCGCTAGATTTAGGCTAAATCTAGATTTCACCCAACGAGCTCTTTTGAAGGCCACTTGAATCCTCAAGCCGAGGACTTCCAAAACCTAGATCCATACATACCAAACCATTTAGAAACATTCCCCAAACATTAATTACTAAAATCCCCAACGAGATCAAAACCCTAGTTTACCCAAAACCATCAAATCCGAGATTTGAGAAATCAAACACTAAGAAACCATCAATGGAGCATTTATAACTTATTTCAAAAAAGATTACCATTCTAGGTTATGAGACTTTCCGAGGACACCCATTCCAACTCCTCAACCTGAGCTCCCACACGTTGAACTTGATGAGGAAGATGAAGATGGAGGTTTTGTGGTTCAAGATCCCACTAGCTAGATGATGAAGAATCATGTGGTTCAAGAGGAAAAACTCTAAAAATGGGTTAGGGTTCGACTTTGAGGTTTGGGAGAGAAAAGGGAAGGAATTAGAAGTGAGAAATGAGAAGATTGGGTGAAAATTCGGACATTTTAGGAGACAGGGGCCGCGGGCGACCTTGCCACGCGATAGTGACATTGTCACTATCGCGAGGGTACTCTCGCGGGGATTGTACCGCGGGTGGTACTCCCCGGAGATTGTGCCACGCGATAGTGACATCGCGCCACTCGTACCGAACCCAAAAAAGGGTTAAAACTCGAGATTCTCGCATGGGTCGACTTAAGGTTCGAAAGCACAACATTTTCCACCCAAAAAGATAGGCGGAAGGCGGAGAGATTACCAACGAAGGACGGAAACTTACTTACGAAAAACCGGGTGTTACAATCCTCCCAACCTTAGAATGATTTCATCGTCGAAATCTAGAGTTCCATGAAACCTTGCCCGTAGAAGGATTTCCTTTAACCCTTCTTCCAGCACCACTATCATGTCCCTTGCACTGATACACGCGCCAACTGCCCCTCATGGGCACATTACACTAATGACCGAGCGAACACTTAACTCACCAAAGTAACCTTTACCCACAAGATTACGGTCGTTTCCCAACCTTAGAATGACAATTACTACCCCTAGGGTAGTTTGTGACCTCAACATTTCACCAATCAAATCCATTCGGATCATCACGGTTCCGAACCCAAAGCCAAAGATCGCCATCACACTCCCATGAGTCCTCCGATTCTTACCGATCCATTCCTAATATCGGTAAAGATATCCTTCCAAGGTCCACCAATGTGTCCTTCAGGTAACTGGTTAACCCAGATTCGGCTAACACTCAACTTCGTTCCAATCCCATTCTCACAACATTCCCATAATAAAATCTTTACCACCACAGGAATGCTTAAACACATCGGTACTTGCTCATTAACACCTAATCTTCTTTCAAATTTCCATCACCGAAAGGTCATTATTTTCCGTGATCCAACCGGGATACTTCCGAACATTCCAAGATCTTTTGACTTCAAGTATTCAAGTCGACACCTAGGACTAAACGGTGACCTCGAAAACGTGGGCATCCCACCCAAAATTTCAATCCATACGGATGGTCGCACTAAGGATGACACCAAACAGAATGCTAAAAATCCCAAATCTTACATTTCTAACAAACGGACCACAAGAATTTTCCTTAATTGAGAAACCTACAAGGACGGTACACCATCACATAAACCATGATGTCACCCCGACGAGCAATCCACCAAAACGAACCCAATCTAATCGCAGATAATCACCTAAGACCTTATCCCGCATGATTACCGCAGTATAAAATAACCCCTTAGTTAACTGGGAAGACTTAAATCTACTATTTCCAATAATACAAACGCGCACAGATTCGAAAACCCAAGTCCAAAATTCAAGACTGACCGCAAGTCAGATCATCCGATGCTTCAACTCCTAAGGACTCCCTTAGTCCCTAATTACCACTCCTTTCACGACGGGGGGTTTAAATCTATAGGCCTAATGAGTTCAAGGTTTTTCAATTGCTATGCCAATTTAAACTTTTACATAACTTTTAAATACGTACGCTTTATAACAATAATTGGTCGTGCAGTAAAATCCACTACCGATCACTCGAGTTTGAAAATTAATCACCGACGCTACACATATAAAACCGTTTCCAAATTTCTTTCGATCGATATTTACATAAATAAAACAGTAACAAAAGATGTGTAGCAAAAATTCACACTAAAAACGTGAAAGTAAATTCTGGTACTCCAAACACGTGAAATAAATGCTTGCACAACTCCAAGAGAAAACTTCGCAACTTTTAACTTTAAACTTTTCTTCTTTAACCAAAAATGTTGCGGCATAAAATTTTCAACAAGTCTCTTATACACCAGTTTATTCCCCAAAACTTTGTAGAATGATGGGGACGCAAATAAATTTTCAAATCGAATTTAAAGTCTTGAGCCGCACCAATTAAACACATTTGACAAAGATGGTAACTACAACGATATACAACCCGAAAATTCATTTCATATATTGCAGAAAATTTATAACAGCCAGGTCAACAATCGAAGCACATTTAGATTAAAGTTTAATACGGGGCAACATAATTATTTCACAGATTTACTCACGCGAGTGAAAATCGAATTCAACCCAAAAGTATGCACATATACCCGTGTAAAACTCAGAATGCAGTCATGCGACATTAAGATTTTCATGGTGCCTCTTACGGTTGCAAAAATGTAGGTGCAAGACTCGCATGAGACAAAGTACTAAACAAGACTCGTAAACTTAACGCACCCACTAATGCAAGTCTACACGTTCCAAAATTTATCTACACGACGCAAAATGTTGTAAGATAAGGCGCCATAAAACCCAACCGAATTTTCATAAAACCCATTAACGTTAAAAATCGAGCGATGAGAAAGTTTTCATTTCCCAACATAAAGAAGCATAAGACGACAACAAGTCTAAAAATGTTAAAATTCTAAAACCACAGCGTACGATAAAGTGACCCTTTTCAACAACACTTTTATGAAACACGACGCCCAAAAGCTCGTAAGTTTATACGCAATAAAATTAAAACCCACGCATCTGAAAGTACGCTCACGCACCCAAAACGTCGCAAAACAATATTCTATAAAATTCAACACGACTCGTACGGCTAAAATTCCCAAGAAAATTCCGACTCAAAACATGGAAACAACTATTCCCTTAAAACCTTAACATACGTGGAGGAGATCCAATGTTAAGGTCAAAAATTCCACAGTTACTTGCCCAATACTCCAAATAATATTAAAACACGGATATTACAAGATCCGTAAATAACGTTAGACACGAAACGGGGGTAAAGAGATTTTCAATAAAATATTTGCAACCACGTGCAATAATTATGCGTGTTTGAGCTCACGGTTTAAAATCCGATGAGTGTTAAATGTTTTATCAAGACTTTACAGTAAAATACAATTTATGCTTCGAAAACATGAGAAATAATTGATGCAAACTTATTTTAGAAATAAATTTCGTGCATGAATTTTGGTCGGCACTCACATCTTAGGACTTCACTCCTCCATTTTCCCGACATACTATTGCCATCTGGATGCATCCAACCTCTTAGAGCAACAATCCCACTAATTGGTTAACTTACAATTTTCCTCGAAACAGAATCGGTCTGTCCAACTGATAGTTCTACTCCAACCAATAATTCTAACTCAAGATGGTCAACTTAATGTGTTCATAGCACTTAACTATCACTCCAAAGTGACATTGCTATAAACATCAACCCTTCCTTAAATTGCTCGCTTAGAAACTTTCTCACTACCCCCAACGGTCATCCCACCAAGGTAGTTCAAGTATATCCATGTAGCATGTAGATTCACCATAACACTGGCCATGTTCCATTATGAACGTACCGTACATGATCATCCTTGCGACCCTCGGCAAGTTTCCTGTTTCTAGCGACTCGATCAACTCCAAGATATCTTATCTTAAGGTTCCTAAGGTGCACTTCATTTATAATCACTTATAAGAACGCTAGTTTGAGTCTAGGCATTCAAAGATCAATACCTAATTTTCTCAAACTTAAGCTCTGATACCAACTTGTAACACCCTTAAATCTGAAAATAACAACTTATTTAAAATTTTCTAAATACATCAATAATTGCTTCAACTACAATCATAATTTAAGATTTAACCTCAATACACACAACCTATAATAAGGATGGGTGCTACTAAAACCCAATAACCGTCACTATTTCCACCCTGCGGAAAACTTCATCAACCACTTACTCTTGTAAAAAGCTAAGGCTCAACTCTTCGTGAGGCTACTAGAGTCCGAACCCCCAACTGGAACATGATGCACATGCCGACAAATAAAAAGGTTAGGCTTAACGCCTAGTGAGCTCAAGAGTTTTAACATGAATAAATATATCTTAAAAATAAAGGAATTCAGTTCAAAACAATATCCTTAGAAATGGTTTACCTAAAAATGGAAACGACACGTTTTCCCCATAATATGCACTTTTGAAGACAATGCTCCCAAACACACATTTCTTATAAAACGATGCAACCCGGAACTCGCCCAAACGGGGTCATAGTTCGATACTCAAATTTGTGAAAATGTAAATAATACTTCATATCCCAAATCACCCAAAACACGGGTGGGACATAATACTCGACCCTTAAATAACGGAAAACAATCCATATAAATATGATGCGCCATTAAAACATGGAACTGAAACTTAATACTCACGCGACCATAAAATGGAATGAAATCCAAATATTAAAGCATGGACAATTAGATATCCAAAATACAACGGCCAACAACGGGGGATACCTGTATCCGTTGAGAGCGGAAGAACACAAAGTATGCCACTCCTACAACGTTCATCGCATGACACCTAACGACATGAAAGTCCAAGTGTCCCTGCGAATCCTTGACAAGTTTCACCCAAAGAGACGAGGTACCTTGATGCCAAAAAGGACACCCGAAAGGCCCGGCGCACCCGGGGACGACAACCGAGGAAATTCCCCGACGGCGGAGGTCTAGGCACACACCTACACAGTGGCGCCCAAGACTACATCCTCCTAGTGCCTACTTGTCAAGTTTTGGTCATAAAACATGAGTCCTTGAGTCCAACCCCGTACCACCCATTTGACCAACAAATAAGACTGACTTACGTGTCTATGGATCCAATGCAACACAGTCTAAAAACACACGACTACACATGAATGACAAAAGCACTCGAGCCTGTAATGATTATAAATATGCAATAAAATGCATTAAGATGTAAATCATAAATTGGACTCTACATCGAGCCATTAAAACCGGACAAATGTCCTTAAGACTTTTTAAGCCAACACCGAGCTAAATGCTCAAAATCCATTCGACCAACAATTACCGGTCCCCCAAATAATAAAATGTCTTTAAACACGTTAACGAAGACACATACCTCAAAAACGAGCTTAACCCCAAAACTCAACACTTAATGGGATCAAAGGTTTTCCAAAAGGTTTATGAATGCAAATACTCCAACATGCATATAACATGGAATAGACTTCATTTGTACAAAATAATCAAAGATGCATAAATCATAAAATAGATCTTACTTGTACAAATTCACGAAGAATACGTAAATCATGCTATTTAGTTGTTGAAATGTTCAAAACCCAATATAAACATTTTAAGAGGTTAACACAACCCAAGTTTACTAAATATGAATACTTATCAAAATACTCACTCTTTGACATACAACCAAGTAAAATATATTTTTACTTCAAAATACACGAAACTTATCAGCAGTTAACCATTTCATGTAAAACACAAAACACTTTAAAATAGACATTTTGGCATGTACACCGTTTTCACAAATCAACTTGAACTCACCTCGCTAGATTTAGGCTAAATCTAGATTTCACCCAACGAGCTCTTTTGAAGGCCACTTGAATTGTAACAACCCGAAATTTACGTTATAAGAATCTAATGATAAAACTTCTAGCCTTGTGTACCGTTTATTGTTGTACTATCGTGTTTAACGGTTATCATTAGTCTTATGTTATGATCTAGTTTGAGTACTTGGATTTTGGTGGTTTTTGGCTCAAACAGGGGATTTCGCGAGTTACTCGCGGGTTGCAAGTCGCGCATAACCCGCGTAACTCACTGTTGGATTTTGGGTTCAAGCACACGGGCGACTTGGAGTCGCGACATAACTCGCAGAAGCCCCCTGGTCTCTTGAATACGACTTTCTTCCCCATTTCACCTCATTACTCCTCTCATCTACCTATTTTCTCCTCTCTCAACCCTCATAACTTCTCCCATCCGAAACTAGGGTTCCAACCACCACCATTCATCTCATTTATTGCTAGAGATTGGTATTGGCATTGAAGATTTAAGTTGGACTTTGAAGTCACTACCTCCATTGTCATCTTCCCCAAAGTTCTAACCTAGGGTTTGGGTTTCCCAAAAACCCACTTGGTGAGTTAATCCTTCTTAAATGCTCTAGTATTTGATTATTTCCATAGCTTTATCTCACACTACTTCTATGTTCTACTTGGTTGAGTTTTATAACCTAATAGTTGATATTCTTGACTTTATGAACCCAATGGGGGCAAGTATGTTTAGTAGACCTTGATAATCTCTTTAGTAGTAACTATGTGGATTATATGTTCTAGATTTCATGCTTATATGTTGAGTTCATGAGGAAACCACTAATGCCATGATTTAATCCAACTGCTGATAACTTTATGAAGGAATGAGGTAATGATAATGGGTGGATGTATTTACATGTATGAAATTATGAGGACCATGATTTATGAGGAATATGGAAGTAAATATTTTATATGTAGAAGAGAGGTGTATATAATGTGTTATTTATTTAACAAATGTGGATCACCTGATAAGTATGTGGCACTACTCCTTGTGCACGAGGAGGTAGTAGCTTAATGTATGAATTTTGCATTAACCACGGTGTGTTACTAGCGAGTAGGCAATAAGGGATCTCGTATCCTTGAGGTGTAACTCGTCAAGAATATGGATAGGCAATAATATCCGTAAGACCTTGAGGTGTAACTCGACGGAGTAGGCAATAAGAGCAGTAAATACGGTATGAGGTTGTGATGTCGTTATGGCATGGGAACTAAGATCGGGGCATGAGGTGTAATCCATTACCATCGTGGGCGATCCCACTTTCGAGTAAATATCGCCCGATGGAAGCGGGTCTCCCCCGTAGATCAAGAGGTATTTCTTGTATGTTTTTATTCAGGTTCGAGAAACTGATGGCGGAGAATTGTTCTGCGTGAGCCAGAGGAGTTTGGTAACATGGTTATCGTTTTATAAATACCATGTTTATTTTCTGCATATTTATGGGATTTCACTAGGCTTCGCCCTAACATTTGTTGTGGTTGTTGTTTCCTCACAGATCCTAACCGTGGAGGAATTTAGGATGTCGGCTTGGCTACCGGGCACGTAGGAGATCTTGAAGTGTCGGTCTTTTGGGGGATTTTTGTGAAGAGCGTTAATAGTAATTTTGACGACGCCCATTTTAATCTAGATTGGAATTGATCTTAGATTAAGTAGGTCGTTGTATTATTAGCATCCCATTTCTTATGACAACCCTTTTTACACAAACTAACCCGACTTCTCGAGGTTGTGGTTGTATTGAATATTGGGTTGATGTTCTTTTGGAATATTATTTACAGGATATTTGGATCTTTGATTTTGGTGGCATGTTGTCAAATTTATGAAATTTTTATAAGTTGGATTTTTAGAGTGTTACATGAATCCTCAATCCGAGGACTTCCAAAACCTAGATCCATACATACCAAACCATTTAGAAACATTCCCCAAACATTAATTACTAAAATTCCCAACGAGATCAAAACCCTAGTTTACCCAAAACCATCAAATCCGAGATTTGAGAAATCAAACACTAAGAAACCATCAATGGAGCATTTATAACTTATTTCAAGAAAGCTTACCATTCTAGGTGATGAGACTTTCCGAGGACACCCATTCCAACTCCTCAACCCGAGCTCCCACACGTTGAACTTGATGAGGAAGATGAAGATGGAGGTTTTGTGGTTCAAGATCCCACTAGCTAGATGATGAAGAATCATGTAGTTCAAGGGGAAAAACTCTAAAAATGGGTTAGGGTTCGACTTTGAGGTTTGGGAGAGAAAAGGGAAGGAATTAGAAGTGAGAAATGAGAAGATTGGGTGAAAATTCGGACATTTTAGGAGACAGGGGCCGCGGGCGACCTTGCCACGCGATAGTGACATTGTCACTATCGCGAGGGCACTCTCGCGGGGATTGTACCGCGGGTGGTACTCCCCCGGCGATTGTGCCACGCGATAGTGACAATGTCACTATCGCGACTCACAATCGCGCCACTCGTACCGAACCCAGAAAAGGGTCAAAACTCGAGATTCTCGCATGGGTCGACTTAAGGTTTGAAAGCACAACATTTTCCACCCAAAAAGATAGGTGGAAGGCGAAGAGATTACCAACGAAGGACGGAAACTTACTTACGAAAAACCAGGTGTTACAGATGTGGTATGGGGAATAGTCATCAGAGCACTCTTGACAATCTTCAAATCTCAATCATCATGAAAATATCCCACATCGAAAAAATTGAAAACAAAAGAAGAGAATACACGTATATAAAGAAAACCGATGGGAATGTTTATAATCGTCAGTTTTTATTTTATTTTTAAATGTTAACTCTTTTATTAATATAATAAAAAATATAATAATAATAATAATATTTATTGATTATTGATTGCCAATTTTCTAATTATATAAATGTTAACTTAAATATTATTGATAAACGAACGTAAACAAACACATAAACGAACATATACGAACACTAATAAACGAACATAAATGAACGAACGTTCATAAACGTAAACGAACGAACGAGACATTTGTTCATGTTCATTCGTTTAAGTAAAACTTGTTCATGTTCGTTCGTTTATTAAATAAACGAACATAAACGAACTTTCCGTCAAACGGTTCACGAACGGTTCGTTGAACGTTTGGTTCGTTTACAGCCCTACTGACAACCCATCAACCGGGCTTTGATCTTGTAGTAATCAACGCACCATGGTCATCTCGAAACACTATACCAATCCCCATCTTTGTCTTAATCAAGAAAAAAGTGTTACACTTAAAAGAAACTAAATATAAATCGAAATGGTTTTTTAATTAATATTGGTGTTTGGTATTAATTATTGCATTTATTACCGTATCTGCCCCATAGTGATGAAACCCGATCGGACGATCCAGATTTAGTCTTGCCCTCCTCATAACTTGCTCCATCTTTAATTACTTGTAAACCACCACCTCCCTCTAATTCCCCTTCTTCTTCCTCATTTCTTCTCTGCAATTTCTCATAGAAAATGTCGACTGACAAAGCCAGAGAAACTCATGTTTACACGGCCAAGTTATCCGAACAAGCCGAGCATTATGAAGGTATCAACTTCATTTCTTAACTTCACGTACATTTGTGTAATTTAGATCGATGTTTTGTTGTTCGATCACGTTCGTTTTGATTCCTATCATTATCGTATGCATGATAAATTACTGGAGTATGTGATGAGTACTGATCGACGGTTTCGTGTAGGATGGTGTGGATTTACTGGATTCACGTTTAATATGTTGATTTTGTTTTATGACGTGATTGCGATATGTATGGGACATTTTGGTGTAATAATGTTGGATTGATTCGATAAGTACACGTCAGATTTCAGAAATAAATTTCTGGCTTATTTTGGGGGTATTCAATTATTCTGTAATATTACAACGTTGAATCCAAAATCAACGTATGTTACTTAAATGGCCAATGGATTTCAATTGTTTTGGTTAATTTAGGGCAACATTGTACGTTTGTACTAGAAAAAGAAGATGGGACTCAGAATGAAGAATGAATGAAATGATATAAAACAAATACAACCTGAAAATTTAAATGACGAATAAATAAATTCTTGGATGAACACTTTGCATTATATGTGTATACATAGATACCTAGTGGCAAAGTAGTCAAGACTAGTACTAAAGCTCACCAATTGATTTTCACATCTGAATTCTGATGTAAACTTTCTTGTTCACCTCACTGAAGCAACTGCTCTATCCTTTACAGTAGATGATAAGTTTGCTGTTTGTATACATCCCACCCTCGAGACCTATTTTTGAGTGAGATATATTGGTTTGTTTGGTTGGGTTTAGTTTATGTGAACTAGTTGATATGTATATCTATCCCTGAGGGGAAAAGGAAATACAATCTAAAATAAATTGCAATACTTGCATGTATGGAAGGTTTTGGTGCAAGAGGCATGATGATGTATTGTTGGTGGGATGACATTTTTATGTTGGTGACATTATGTCATTTTATGTCCAACATTAGAGATGTGTTACCCATTACAGTAACAAACTAAAATGGAAAATTCATTCATTTGCATGCCATGTTATCGCATTCAGTTGACTTATCGAACGCACTTTAGGCGTTGTGGTACTGTTCTTAGGTCTTCATCTTCATGCTCTCTGTTAGTTCATCAACTATGTGGGCATTTGAAGATCTTATTATTCATCAATCTTTTTTACTTTAAAATAGCTTAGATGAAACATAGGTCTAGTAGTTCACTACATCATCTCTCTGCGAAGTTTTTGTCAGGCATCTTATTATCTCTGGGAACTTTCTTTTTGGTTGTACATATAATCATGTTTATACAGATCGTAGTGTTGTATGCATAAGCTGATAATTATGAAACATGTGATGTTGCAGAGATGGTTGAAAGTATGAAAAGTGTTGCAAAACTTGATGTTGACCTTACTGTTGAAGAACGCAACCTGCTTTCAGTAGGATACAAGAATGTCATTGGTGCAAGGAGGGCCTCTTGGCGTATTATGTCATCAATTGAGCAAAAGGAGGAATCAAAAGGAAACGAGAACTATGTCAATCTAATCAAAGGATACCGCCGGAAGGTTGAAGAGGAGCTTGCCAAGATTTGTGATGATATTCTCACAATCATAGATAAGCATCTTTTACCCTCTTCAGGATCAGGAGAAGCTACTGTTTTCTACCACAAGATGTGAGTCACTTTTGCCTATTATTCCCGCATCTGCTATACACAGTCCCTTTAACCTCTGTATATGTTGGAACCTCCATTCTCTCTTCAAGTGCTCTTTTAGAAAGTAATCTGAAGGGGTTCCATGTATTGATTCTCGTATGAGTTTTACCGTCAACCATCTTTCTTTTTATAAGATTGTAGTTTCCTCAAATAAATGTATCCTTCTCTACTCTGTGTCGCTTTGTACTCATACAGGAAAGGTGACTACTTTCGGTACCTTGCTAAGTTCAAGACATACGAGGATAGGAAGGAAGCAGCTGAGCAATCATTGAAGGGATATGAGGCACGATTTTTACTCTCAATGCACTATATAGAAATAGTTTTTTTGTATTTCTGCATTAGTTACTTGTTTTTTTTTGTAAAATTAGCTCAAATGGCCAAATCTAGGAGAGGGATTGGCCTCTTAGCCATCCCTCTCCCCGATTTACAAAAATGTCCAAAGGGACGCAAATGGAGTCCCAAAGGACGCAAATGGAGTCCCAAGGGCGCAAATGGAGCCCAAGACACAATTGGAGTCTTGGACGCAATTTGCGCCCTTGGGACTCCATTTGCGTCCCTTTGGACATTTTTGCAAGTCAGGGAGAGGGATGGCTAAGAGGCCAATCCCTCTCCATGATTTGGCCATTTATGCCAAGCTCTCTTTTTTTTTGGGGGGGGGGGGGGTTCCTCCTTAGCTAGCTGATATCAAATCTACATGACGTTTGTGCTTTTGTAGGCGGCTTCTGCAGCTGCAAGTACGGAACTCCCTTCAACCCATCCAATCCGTCTTGGTCTGGCTCTCAACTTCTCAATTTTTTACTATGAAATTATGAACTCTCCCGAGAGGTAAAACTAAGTTATTATTTTTATGTATTGAAGACTCGTACCTTATGTTATAATCATCCTAAATGGTTGATCATTAACATAATTGTAGGGCCTGCCATTTGGCTAAACAAGCTTTTGATGAAGCAATTGCTGAGTTGGACACCTTGAGCGAAGAATCATACAAAGACAGCACCTTGATCATGCAGCTACTGCGAGACAACCTCACGCAGGAAGGAGGTACTGTATAAGGCTTTTCCATACATCTCATGTATCTTCCATAGAACCAAACCAAACTAAACACATCAAGTATTGTCCCACTCAGAGTCTCACATATTTTCCATAAAAATATGCAATTCTATGAACTTGAAAGATTGCTTACAAATAATAACTTGGAACCATAAGATCTTTTTCTATCCAAAAGGGCATAGCCGATTGCTCCCTTTTGACTTTACTTGTTGTTTAGTCTTTGCTAAAAGAGTCTATAAACATTAAAAAAAAATAGCCCAAACGGTGACATTTTCTTAGATCAAACAAAACCACTTCAAACTCCAGTATATCCCACCTAGACGTGGGGTCTGTGGGATGTACACAGACCTGACATCTACTCCAACGAGTAGCGTGTTTGTTTCTGTGACTCTAAAGACATTTTCTTAAATTATATATATATATATATATATATAGGGGCAGGTTCAAACGAGAAGCAAAACATTTTGCGAGAAGACGAGAAGTGTTTAATCATATATGATACACAAGCTTAATCATATATGATTAAACACATATTATATTGGCAATACATAGACGTTTAATCATATATGATTAAGCACACCCACAAGCCGTGTAATCATATATGATATCACACTTCTCGCCTTTTCGCAAAATGTTTAACTTCTCGCATGATCCTTCCTCTCTCTATATATATATATGTAATTATGGGGTGAATGCCATCACAAGAGTTGATACAAATACAATCATTGATTATTATGTTTTCTTCCCTACCTACAGGTGATGAGAAGTTAAAGAACGAAGAAGGTAAACCAGCTGAACAAGAGGGAAGCATTGCATTGTGTCTTATCTTGAAGGAACTTGTTGTTAACATTTGTTTGTGATCATGTATATATCTATGTTGCAGAAGCAGTAATGGAGGAGGTAGGGAATTCAGGATCTTTTGTTTTTGTGTCATCAACAAGAGACTAACATTAATTAGTACTATAATTATCCAGATTGTGGTTGGGGTTGTTGTATCAAAATGGAGCTTTTATCCTTAAATCAAAGAGATACAGTAGTAGTTGTTGATCTTCTCTACTTGCCTTCTTTAGGTGTGAGAGAGAAGGAATTCAAGAACCATCTCAAGAAACAAAGAATGATCTTGTTACATGCATGCATGTTAAACTTTTCTATGCTTGTTATCATGAAAATCTCAAGAGCCCAAAAATCACAATATATATATATATATATATATATATATATATATATATATCCACTGTTATTTTGCAACCCAGTAAAAGGTTATAACTTTGTAAACTAATCTAAACCATTGAGATTGGATGGTTGAGATTAAAACTAAATTTTTAATTAATAAATGAGGGTTTATTTCATTACTGGTCATGTGAACATATGTGGTTAAGGGTAATTTGGGAAATTAATCCCCCCCATTCTTTTACATCACATTAATTGTTTCATTAATGTTCTCTAAAACAAAAAATGTAACCAAAGATTCTTGAACGAATTTAATGCATTGTTCATACAAATTTAATTATTACTATATGAACACGTGTCTTCATACATCTGTCTTTCAAGAACCCAACATATGAACATTTGTGTGTTCACAAGTACATGCAACATTTGTTCGTCTCTGTTCGTTCGTTTATGTTTATCTACGTTTATTTATGTTCATTCGTTAACGTTCGTTTAACATTTTAAAGAAAGAACATGAATGAACACGCAAATACATGCTTTAATGAACAAACATAAACACAAAAAAGTTTGTTCGTTTACTCTTTGTGTTTGTTCATTTGTTTGATTAATTTAAACAAATGAATATGAACAAATCTTTGTTCGTATTCGTTCGATTCATTTATAGTCTTAAAATTTATACAACTGTATATTTCAAATCTTCCAAGGGCTAAACTTGTTGATATGAACATTGTTTCTTCTAAAAGTTGAAATTTTGATAAAGATGCGGTGCCCTTAGGATTTTAATCTAGTGTTCACATAGTTTCATCTGAGTGGTTTAAGGGACTATCATACCTGGATTTGCATAAATTATCATACTTAATCGATGGAAAAAGATTTGAATTGAAAAACCAAGCTACTAGACTTCTTGTTAGGTTCATACGATTTTATCAATTGATTATAGAAAATCTTTTGAAATCAAAGAATTAGCTAGAATTGTGGAATTCAAGTTGCAATCCTATTGGTTGGATTAGGTTCGCAAAGTTAACAATAATTTGTTGGTTAACAAATGAAGCGCTCTCTCTCTCCCCCCCCCCTCTCTCTCTCTCTCTCTATATATATATATAGAGAGAGAGAGAGAGAGAGAGAGTAGATCAAATGGAAACTACTCTAATTTTGCAGACCTTGCAAACCGTCAATTTCGTTGGTTAAATTAATGAAATTAGTTCATGAAATTGTTTCATATATTTGTGTTTTTTTATGTAAAAATGAAATTGTTTCATTTATTTTCTCATTCTGATGAAATTGTTTCATGTATTCTCTCATTCTGATGAAACTTTTTCGTTTTTACATAAAAAAACACAAATATATGAAATAATTTCTTAAAGAAAAGAATTACATAAAACAATTTATCAATTTATAAAATTTATAAAACAATTTCATTAATTTAACCAATGAAATCCGACAATTACATGATTTGCAAAATTAAGGTGGTTTTAAAATGGTTAACTGGTTTTTATCCAGTTTGGGCCTAACCGGGTTTCAGAGAAAGTAACAGTAACCCCGGTTGGTTCTGTTTTCTGTTTACTATTTTTTATTGTATTTAATTAAACTATATTATATTAACGTCTTTTCATAACATTTTTTTTTGTGAATTATTAAAAGTTGGAATTTAATATAACATAAATAAAATAATATGTTGTATACTTATTTTATTTATTTGGTTATAACCATAAATAAAAAACGTAAACTCCATAAACTCGAAATAAAAAATATTTACTACATGAAAATTCTTTAAAATGTTTAATAGTCATTAACCCTTCGCTTGTTGGAGTCTAGGAATGTTGGTTTCCTGCTTCGTCAATTATATCGTCATTAAAGTATGGAAGTTCATCCTCTAGTGATTGCGTATTTTATTGGTCATAGCTATCCAAGTAATCAAGCAAATCTTGATCGATTCTAATGTAAGTTGCATCGTTCGTTCCAAAAACACCCTGTATTAAAAGAAAAGTAAGATTCTGGAGCTAGTTTTGACGGTTAGTAAATCTCTAGCAAAGCTAGAGAACACCGGATTCTTTTAAGTATAGCATGCCCACTCATACTATCAAAAAAATCAATCTGAATTTTTCTAGAGTTCCAACTATTACATGCATAATTTGGAGAACACAATGAGTGTGGAAAAGAAAAAAAACACCACCACGCAAAGCCGATTTTAATTTTTCAACACATTTTGTATTATCAAATGCATTGAAAATCTTTAAAAATCAGTTATAATTTGTAAGCATTTTCAGTAATTCTTTTCCCAAGTATGGGAACCAAATTGCTCAAACGTAATTATGTCTTTTATCATGGTCCACATCGATGGATCAAAAATTGAGTTGTTACCCAAAGATACGAATGCAGTAAATTGTATCTACTGCTCCAAACGTCAGAGCGATACGACATACCAAGTTTAAAGAATAATTGTTGCATTTCTGCACTATGCAATTATGGAACTATGCAATTTTCCATAACATGTTTAAGGGTAGAATGCAGAGCCGTGTTGGAGTATGTTTACAGGACCAATTATACATGTTTTAGTCTTTACCCGATTATATGTGTTTCAACTTTTAGCTCAATCATGTTTCAAGTTTCAACCCATTTGTAATGATTTAAGCTTTTTACTCTTTTAGCCGATTTAGTGATTCCCGATGACTTTCGAATAATTCTTTTTAGCCAATTTAGTGATTCCGACTTTCAAAAAATGTTTGAAGAATGATTCTATTTAAGTAAATTTCATATTTTACAGTCATTTCAAGACATTTTGGTTGTTTTAATTTGTAAAACCTTATATACAATATATGGTATGAACTGTTATTTTTTGTTTTATTTATTACTCGTCCGGTTGATCAATAGTCTTGCTCAGGTTTAACGGGCCTCCAAAAAGACTGTAACGCCCCAGCAGAATGACTTACGTGTCGGTATCTGATACCAAGTGTTTTGTGGCCTAAGTAAGTTTTTCTGCCTGGGAAAGAAAGTTACCTATGACTAATTTTCCTATACACGATTTCTGGTAACCATATTAAGCAAACTAACCAAAGTTTTTGATTCATACTCTTGTTGGGGCCTGAATTAGTTTCAGATCGGTTTGGTTTCCAGTTCTATTGTTTTTCATCTTTCAGTTTCTAATCTAGTTTTAATTTCATAAATCAAGTATTGGCGGCGGATGACATGAAAAAAGATAACGAAATTCAAAATTCCCATATTCAAGTTTTGTGTATAGAATTCTAGCAGAAAGAAGTATGGTCGAAAGAAGGTCACGGAACCTGTAAAACTTGATAAGGGAACATGTCTATTTATAGAGGCTATCAAGATTCTTCCTTCGAAAAATAACTTAGGGGCAAGCTAAATTCTTCCACTTGATTCAGGATTCCGCTCTCCTCATCGTCTGGCTTCTGCATTTCGGCCAAAGAGAAGCATGTTAACGATGCATTTCGGCCAAAGAAAATCATTTTGAGCTTGATTGCTTTGTTCCTGAATGTTGTTGAAGTGCTCCAATATGTTGAAGAGAATGATGATAATGGTATAGTAGCACTCAAGCAACTGGTATTCTAGCTTATTTGAAGGCATTTGATTTTGTGATTTATTTGCACTTGATGTTTCATATTTTTAGAGGCCACAAACGTGTTGCCACGGGCTCTTCAAAAAAAGGATCAAGATATTTTGGAAGCGGTTTCATTGGTAAGAGGAACCAAACAACTATTGCAACAATTTAGAGGAACTGGTTTTGATCCACTTTGAAGAAAATGTATTCTCTTTGTGAAGCAAATGATATTAAATCTTTGGATATGGCAGACCGTTATTCAAAAAAAGGAAGACAAAGGACCAACATCACCAATCATCATTATTACGAGTTTGATATTTTCAACACTGTAGTGGACATGCAACTTCAAGAGTTTGGGGATCGATTTAGTGAGGTAAGCACCGAATTGCTAAAAAATATAGCAACTTTGAGTCTATGTGATTCATTTTCACAGTTCATTGTATAGGCATGGGAATGAGACCCGCCCCATTGGGGAACCCGGTGTACCCGTCCCGACGGGGACGGGGATCCCCGAAAGTTAAAAACCAGGAATGGGGACGGGTAACATGATCCCCGCCCCGCCCCGTCCCCATATATTAAATAATTATTACTACATATTATATATATTTATTACTAAATATATTGTATATCTATTTTCAAATATATTATTTATAAAAATTTATATGTAGTATCTTTTAGATTTAAAAATTGTATTTTGATCTTTTTTGTTACATTACTTGTCTTACTTTTTTTAAAATAAAAACCACGAAGAGCCTAAAGCGTTTAATCAAACAATTACGTATGATGTTATGCTTTTGTTCCCCTGCATATTTGATAGTCCATAAAAACAAATTTTAGAAATATGTGAGATTTAGACGTGGACCATTATCAATTGAGTATAGTTCTCAATACGTTTCATTTAAAATATATCACATAAATGGGGAAAATACCCGATTACCCATTGGGGATCCCCGTTCTCCGTTGGGGACGGGGATAGGGATGTGATCATATTCCCCGGCGGGGATAGGGACGGGGATGGGGATGGAAATTGGGATTGGGGACGGGGATAGGGATTGGGGTCCCCGCCCCATCTCCGCCCCATTCCCATGCCTATCATTGTATCAGATTTATTGAAGTTGAGTGAGTTGTATCCTCATGATTTAAGTCGTATGGAAAGGATCGCTCTTGATAAACAACTTAACATGTATTATGTGATTGTACATCGACTTGAAAGATTTGCTGATTTGAGTGGTATAGCTGAGCTTGCTAGATTGATGGTGGAAACAAAAAAACATACAACTTATCCTCTAGTATATAACGGTTATTGAAGTTGGCTTTGGTTTTGCCTGTTGCTACCGCAAATCGAAAGATATTTTTCGGCCATGGAAATTGTGAAGTCCTATCATTATTTTTTTATATTATGCCCCTACAATAATTTTTTTTTGGATTTGTCACTGATTTCAAGACATTTTGGTTGTTTTAATTTGTAAGATCTTTTGTACAATATATGGTACGAACTGTTATTTTTTGTTTTATTTATTACTCGTCCAGTCGATCTATAGTCTTGCTCAGGTTTTAGAGGGCCTCCAAAAAAACTGTAACGACCTAACATAATGACTTACGTGTCGATATCTAATACCAAGTGTTTTGTGGCCCAAGTATGCTTTTCTGCCTGGAAAAAAAGTTACCTATGACTAATGTTTCCTAAATACGATTTCTGGTAACCATATTAAGCAAACTAACCAAAGTTTTTGATTCATATTCTAGTCAGGGCCCGAATCAGTTTCAGATCGATTTGGTTTCCAGTTCTATTGTTTTTCATCTTTCAGTTTCTAATCTAGTTTTGATTTCATATATCAAGTATTGGCGGCGGATGACATGAAAAATATACAAAATTCAAAATTCCCGTATTCAAGTTGTGTATAGAATTCTTAGCAGAAAGAAGTATGGTCGAAAGAAGGTCAAGGAAAACTTGATAAGGGAGCATGTCTATTTTACAGAGGCTATCAAGATTCTTCCTTCGAAAAATAACTTGGTGGCAAGCTAAATTCTTCCACTTGATTCAGGATTCCGCTCTCCTCATCATCTGGCTTCTGCATTTCGGCCAAAGAGAAGCATGTTAAAGATGCATTTTGACTTTTTACAGTCAAAGGAACCGTTTTTCATAAGCAAAAATTGATACCATTTTTATTCTTTAGAAATTGATGAGTTTATTGTTGTTCTGCTTTCATAATGTAATTTAATATGATACAAATTTTCAGTTTTAAAAACAAGATAAGTTTTGGATTCGATGGCAAAAGTCAAATTGCAGTTCCAGATTTGGCAAGAAATGCAAAAGTCGTCAACAGCACCACACATACCAGCATTTCCAGGTTGTAGAAACGATCCAGCATTTGCAGGACATCGGAAGCTGAAAACTGCCTATTGAAGCTGTGGTGGCAACAAGTATAACAATGTAAACAGACCACTTTGTGTCGATGTAGATCTTACTGTTCCACAAATATATACAACTGAAAAACCGTCTTTTTTTGGGTTGGGGGTAGGGAGGGGGGATGTATGCAGACCTGATCTCTACCCCGAAGACTATAGTGACTGGTTCTGTGAAGACCCCCGGCTTGTGCAAAGTGAAATATATACAGCTGAAATAGTAAAAAGAGGGGAGAGATGAACCTTCTCCGCATGTATTCTGTTAATCCATAAAGGACAAAGTGGCGGTGTATTCCTGAAGGAAAAAAAAAGGTATGAAGGTCATAAGCTTAACTAGATCAAAAGATTAATCGGCATCAGGAACTACAATATGGATGATAAATGGGATTAAAATATATTGAGGACTACAGTTTGCTAACCGCTACCAAACCAAATGAATAAGTGCCGAATAGAAAAAGAAAGCATTTGGCTTATTAAACATTTTTTTTTTGCAATATGTCAATACCCAATATCAAACTTGATTTCATAAAGACTCACTTGAGCGCAAGGGCTGTGCCGGAAAAATGGGAGGAGCACATGGGTGCGCTGAGGTCTTTACCATACAGCAGGGATATTATTTCTTAACCATTCAAAGATGGTGTGAACAATTCAGACATCCAATATTTTTACCAAAACATGACCTCTGCTTATCATGTCCATATCCATTTTACCAAAACATGACCTCTGCTTATCCAATATTTTTACCAAAACATGACCTCTGCTTATCACCCTGGAGTTCAAGGCTTTGACTTTTGAGTATATGAAAAGGTTGTAAAAGATGGCTTGGAGATGATGACATTTTGAATTTAGCTATAGGTACTTTCTAGCCACGGAAAAGTGCACGACAAGTAAAAAAATACAAAGGGCGGATGGATGTTACCATTGTTCAAAGCTAAAGCAGGGTTGCCCAATCATGAGAAGTCAATTTTACAAATGAGAGAGCGTAACTTTTTATGTATAAATAAGAAAGAGATATCCTAAAGGAAGTGCCTTTTCAAATAAAAAAAGATGACATAAACCAACTAAGCAACTAGCGTAGAGTCATCAACCTGATTTAATATAGAAACATCAAATGGTGCCTTTTTTGCACCAAAGCTAACAAACATTGTTGGTTATCCTCCATAAACTTATATGTATCATTAGGCGAAGGATCGCGTGAGAAGTTGAGGTTAACGTGAGAAGTGGATCTGAACCGTTGAACACTTTTAATCAAATGCCCTCCCATGAATTGCGGCTTAAAAGGGAATTGATCCGGTGCATCGTGGTGCATTTTATCTCGGTGCATCTCATCCTAATGTCCATCCATTTCTCATCCAACGGTTGATAACCACTTCTCACGCCAACTTCAACTTCTCACCAGAACCCAACCCTGTATCATTAAAGCCATCTTAAGATGTCATTTCTTCATCAGCCACTACTATTCATGCACCAACTATAAGCCCTAAGTGAAGAAGATATTAACGTAATGCAAGTAAGAATAGAAAGAGAACAAAAAACGCACATTTACACTTGACGTCATTTACTGGTTTTAGTTTCGCCCTTTTGACTTTTTGGTGCATACACCTAGCATATTCTTCTTGAATCATTTCCTCACTTATATAAAGATCTGTCCTTGTCTATCTTTGTCCTTATCTGGGTGTACAAGAATTTGAGAAAAGCTCTAGAAGCCATTCAACCAACCTTTGAATCATTATATAATAGAGGGTTTCCTTGAGTTTACAATAAGCTTCAACAAAAAAAAGTCAGCTAGAGTGTAAACATATACATATGCACACAGCAAATACCGCAATTTCATATATTAAATACC
The DNA here is from genome assembly GCA_954870635.1 of Arctium minus. NCBI lineage: Eukaryota > Viridiplantae > Streptophyta > Magnoliopsida > Asterales > Asteraceae > Arctium > Arctium minus. Next base: position 54,009,777 of record OX941084.1, read on the forward strand.
ACCCCGATCTGAAGCAAAGACAGTTTTCTTAACAACGTTGCCCTAGATTGAATAAATTAACAAAATGACTTGTCTAGGGCTTTACAGTAGATGGTAGTTTAGAACATCAAATTAGTCTTAACTTAAATTTGTGAGGACAATGACTATCTATCTTGAAACAAAGGGAAATTGAATTCGGTCGTATGGACTAGTTCAAATTGATAAATATTTACCTCGTAGCTTTACAGGTGGATAGATTTCAAGAGCTTCTAGCAGCTTAAGCTCCAAATCAACCTGTGATTGCTCCTAAAACACCAAACAAGAGGAAAATCATAACACAGAAAAATGAACAAATTTAAGAACATCAAATTACTGAATTCAAGTAAACTACACCAAGTAATATGCACCAAATAACTATCAACCTTAACAACAAATGAGATAGAAATAAGTTCCCCAAAAAAAGGCACACCTATAAATATCCAGCCGCCTTTCAATTTTAACAAGATCATACATGTGACAAGTCGATATGTATGGTCAACAAACGCACCGCTTGCAATGATCTTAAAAATTTATCAAGGTTTCAAAAAACCATATATAGATTTTATTTTTTACAAGTGAGTTACAAAATTACGACGACAAAAAAGTTGCATGTTACGAACTACCGATCTAATACTTCATTTTCGTATGAAATCCATACGCGATCCGTCCCGTAAATTAATCAAGCACACGTACAAATATACGCACCGACATAAAACAGAAAGAAAGAGGTAACCTTCCGAAGAGAAGAAGCAGACGAATTGGGAGCTTTGCAAGGCGAATGAACTGACAATCCATCTTGTTCTTCCTCTTTACCTCCGCTTTTCTTATTTACCCCGCCATTCATCTTTCTTTGTCACGAATTACAACAGATTTTCGGAAACAATACCCTAATTCTTTGTGAATGGGTACAAGTACGAGATTTGGGGATCGTAATTTAACGATAATGAACGAGAAGAAAGATGAATCAAATAAAAAATGAGTCTGCTAAGATTTTGAGTAGGTTTTGATTAGTTCTATCCGGGGAGCTAGGGATTTGGCGTTTGATCCGGATTTACCTGCTGTTTTAGAATTGGGCTTGTTGTTGGGCCTTTGCGCTAATTGGACTTGGGTCGAAAATTATTATTGTTGCTTTTGGCCCAATTTTTCATCCAATGTTCCATTGGCCAAAATCTGGTCCGGCCTCCTCGAAAAACCTACGGCCCGGCTAAGGGTCTTCATAACCCTGTTAGGGTAACCAGTCCTGGCCCAGGCTTAAACCAGTCCTTTATAAAATTTTCTTTTTTGAAATATTTTTTTAAACATATTTTTAACAATACTTGAATGTTATTGAAATACACTTTAAAATATATAATTAGGTCACTCAAATACACTTTAGAATACACTTATTCCTACGGTGGATTGAATTGAAGAGTTCCGGTGGTTTGAAGTCTTTGAAGAGCCTTAAGGTCATAAATGTCGAGTTCCTCGTTATCGACATGTCGTGAGAAAGTATCGTCGATATTGGTAGTTGGCGGCGTACTTAGTCCCATGGCGACTTCGTTTTCTTCCAAGCTTTCTTCCAAAACCGGGAATTGAGGTCGCCTTTGTTTCCAAAATTCTAATAAATCAATTGCGGCTCAATCCAATGTGTCGTTATGCATATAAAGAAACCGAAAATTCGTGTAATGCGCTCCATACATCACACGTTAATGAAACGAAATTAGGCAAAAGAGAAAACATGTGTTCTCATTTCATTTTGACATGTTTTCCACATTTTAATTGCATTATGTCTAAGAGTTTGGTGACTTGCCGACTTGTAACGTGGTTATAGCATCATTTGGATCATCTTTGTAATGTGAGGGTTGTCGAAATGTCTGAACGACAACCCCACTTAAGATTTTCTTCGAATGCACAAGCTTTGCATCGTACAAAGCTACCAGAAATGCATCACACAAATTAATGTGCTTTGTTCTAGAGCTGAACTCTAAATTTGTAGCCAAGTGAATAGCACTATGGTTATCACAATTAATACGGACAGTAGATTGCTTCAAACCTAAACCAATCAAGAGTTCTTGTAAATGAATCGCTTCTTTAGCAGACTCGACAACTACAATAAGTTCAACTTCAGTAGTCATAATGCAACAACATACTGTAATTGAGATCTCCAACTAACAGTTGTTCCACCTAATGTAAAAACATAACTAGAAGTGGATTTCCAACTAACACGATCACCTGCGTAATCTGAATCACAGTAACCAACAATATCATAGTTCTTTTGCATACGATAAATGAGGCCGTGAGTTTCTGTACCTTTCAGATAATGAAATACAGTTTTCACTGCAGCACAATGTGACTTACCCGGGTTCAATAGAAACCAGCTAATCACTCCTACTGAATGTGTAAAATTGGGACGAGTGCAAATCATAGCATACATGAGACTCCCGACTGCATTGGCATACGAAATCTTTGCCATCTCAGCCTTTCCAACATCGTCAACTGGACAATCGTCTTTTGTAATCTTTATATGTCTTGGAAGTGGCGTAGACGCCGACTTTGCTCCATCAAGATTAAAACGCTTCAAAATCTTTTGAATATAGCTCTTTTGTGTTAACCTGATAGTACAATACTTTCTGTCCCGAACAATTTCCATCCCGAGAATAACACGAGCTTCACCGAGATCTTTCATTTCAAATTCTTATTTCAACCTATCTTTCAAACGGTTGATTTCAGATCGATCCTTGCAAACTATCAACATGTCATCAACATAAAGAAGTAGATAAGTATATATGTCACCGCTTGATCTATGATAGACACAAGCGTTGTAACACCCTCAAATATGGAAATAGCAACTAATTTAAAATTTTCTAAATACACCAATAAATGTTTCATCTACAATCACAATTTAAGGTTTAACCTCAATACACACATTCATTCTATACATAAAGTCTATAATATGGGCGGGTGCTACTAAAAGCCAATAGTAGATGCTATCTCCGCACTGCGGAAGACATCACCAACTACTTACACTTGCACAAAGCTAAGACTCAACTCTTCATAGCTGCAAGAACCAAACCCCAACAGGAACCTGATGCATATGCCGACAAATAAAAGGTTAGGCTTAACGCCTAGTGAGTTCAAGAGTTTTCAACATATATAAATTAATCGTTTATAAAGAGAAAATGCAGTTAAAATCATAATCTTTCAAAACGATATACTTCACTTATGAAAACGACTCGTTTACCAATAAATATGTATTTTAAACGAAAGAGACACCGAGTTAATCCTTAACCAAACCAAACTGTTTTAAAAGCGAAGGTCCCAATATAAAACGTTCTTTCGTGAATTCAAGTTCAACTCAAAACTTACTCAAAATGAGAATAGGAAGAGGACTCTCAATTCTATAAAATGCGGGTAAAATGTTATATCTCGAAATACCCAACACGGGTGGAACATGACCCACAACTCATAAAACCAAAGATAAAAACCCATATAATTAAATATCATCACGAACACGGTCATTAGACCCGAAACTCACGCAACCATAAAATGGAAAGAAATCAAATACTGAAACGTAGAAATGACGCATTCCATTCAAACCTTAATATACGTGGGGAAAACCCAATATTAAGGCCATCATTTATCGTCGACCACCCAAAACCAAAGTTGGTAAAAATACTACATCAACATTTAAAATACCACGGATCTACGACGGAGAGACCCATATACATTGAGAATAGAGGAACACCCAAGTAGGCCGTCCATACAACTTCCTCATGTGTCATCTAAACGTTTCCATCTTGGTTGGCGAGAACACGTGAATGGGGTGTAACACCCCGATTTTCGAAAGATATCATTTCAAGTTTATACAGAAACCGATATATTAAGGAAAAGTAAGGTATTTGATTTTGGACTTAAATCCTTGATTTTATAGTCTTGATATATGAAGAATTCAATTACGAGTCCAACGGTTCTTTCCGGAGCGAAAACGGAGCTATAACGAAGAAGTTACGGCCAAAACAGTGAACGAGAAGAAAACTGGAAGAAGCTACGACTATGACCAGCGACATTGGGCAATGTCGCTGGGGCAATGTCGCCCAAAATGGCCAGAGGCTGTTAAGTTCAGGATTTCAGCCATTTTTCTCATTTCTCCTCATCCAAACTTCTTCTACTTTCTCCCAAACCGATTCCCTTCTTTTCCCTTCAAACCCGAACTTATTTTGGCTCAAACCCTTGGATTTTGTGGAGGTAAAACATCATCAAGTGGTAGGATTGAAAGCTATGGTCAAGGATTCACCATCTCCATCTCCATCTTCAACCTCAAGCTTATTTTGGGTTTTCTAGGTTTTCATCAAAACCTAAGTGGTAAGTGTATCCCTTCCATTTCTAAACCATGAAGTAAGTTATAAATGACCCATTGATGGTTTCCTAGTGTTTGATTTCTATAAATTTCGGTTTGGTTAATTTTGGGAGTTTTGGGTCAAAATTAGGGTTTTTGCTCAAAATAGAGATATTGATGTTAAGTGTTTGGGGAACAATTATTTATGGTGGAATATGTATATTTATGGTTGGAACCTTGTGAAACTAGGTTTTGGAAGATTTGGTTTGAAGAACCAAGTTTCTTCAAGGAAAGCTCTAAGTGGGTAAAATCTAGATTTAGTCTAAATCTAGCAAGGTGAGTTTACTAACCCTTTTGTAAAAACTAGATACACATCATTTACTTTACTTGTTATCATTATTGTTATTACTCAAGTGTTCTTATTTAATGTACAAGTATTTGGGGATTTCTATGGAAATATGTATGTGAGTAACCTACTATGAGTCACTTATGCATATCTTGGTATTATGATGATTCCTACTTGGAATGCCTTTTGGCGACCTTATATTCTCACGAAGTATTTGGATGATTATTATGTCATATGATGGATTTACATGCTTAGGATGGTAATGTTGTGTTCATGGTGGATATCCGAATATGTTGGGTGAAAACACATCTTGAGACCTCCTATTTGCATAATGTGGACGAACCAAGTCAGTGATTCACTATAGGGATGTAGGTAGGTGACATTTGGGGGAATTTCCTGAGTGGTAGTCCCCTATGCGCCTAGACCTCCGCCGTCGGGGAATTTCCTAAGAGGTAGTCCTCGATGCGTGTCGGGCCTTTGGGTTGCCTTTGTTATTTGGCTTCAAGGTGCATCGCCTCTTTGGGTGAACCTGATTGGAGATATGGGTCGCTCCCGTTGACTCCACATCTACGTGATTAATTGGTTAACTGCTGATAAGAACTGTAACTGTTTCTGGTATGCTTTTACTTGTTCAACTCACTAGGCTTTTTGGCCTAACACTTGTTTGGTGTCGATGTGTATCTCAGGTTTTAGCGGCATCGGTTCTAAGCTAGCTTGGTGCTTGGGTGAGAGACTTGGGAATATTACATTTGGACTTACTTTTGGTAGGAGAACCTTTGGGTCTATAAATGACACCCTTATTTGTAATATCTTTTCTAGTTATGGAAATTAGATTAGTTGGTTGTTATTTATTGTCCGTTTATTTACGACTGTATTTAAACAGGTTTGTGTATTTTTCCCCATCGTTGGGAGGCTCTTGCTTTGGCAATTTTATATACCGCATGTCCGTTTTTCGGATTTTGTTATCCCTATTTTTAGGGTGTTACATGGGGCCACCCTTGATGTTATTGGATTTCATCACGTATCCCGGACTTAGTTCCCATGCCATACCAGACATCACAACCTCAATCCGTTTACTTCCTCTAGCCATACCCCGTCGAGTTCCACCCCAAGGACTTACGGACACGGGTGCCTATCTAATGTAGACGAGTTTCAACTCGGAGGCTCGTGCTACCTATTGCCTACTCGCTAGCGAACCCAAGCGGTCAACAGTCATAACCAACCTTACCCGCTTTCCCAAAACAGACAGACTTATGTGCCTATGGATCCATTACAACACTGGATAACGTTACATGACTCCAAATGAAATACCAAAGCTCCCAAAACATGTAACTCTCAAATGACACGAAAAATGTGCCATCATACTCAAAACCCCACAACGGTTATTAATCCGGACAAATGTCCTCAAGACTCAATTTAGTCAAAACCGAACCAAAGGCCCAACATTTTACGTAAACCCCAAATGAAAGCCAGTAATAAACATTGAAGCACGTTTGACCAACTATCATGCAAACACAACGACCAAAAGTATGATTAACTCAAATCTCATCATTGGTTGAGGCAAACCATTTTCCAAATGAAATCACACCCTTATATTTCCAAAATGCCTCATAACGCGATAATATGTATTTTCCGAAAAGGTTTATAAGATCAAATACACAAAATGACATTTCAGTCAAATGAACTCCAATTATATATGTAAAATCATCAAAGAACATTTCAACATCATTTATTTACCAAAATTCTCAAAGATCCCAAACTGGGTGTTTCACCATGTTTATAAAATTAAACATTTCAAAATAACCAAACTTATCAGGTGATCAATAGTTAACAATTTTATGTAAAACACAAAACACTTTAAAATGAACATTTTGGCATGTACACCGTTTTCACAAATCAACTTGAACTCACCTTGCTAGATTTAGGCTAAATCTAGATTTTACCCCACTTTGAGCTTTCTTGACGAAACTTGAATCCTCCAAGCCAAAACCTCCAAAACCTAGATCCAAACATTTTCAACCGTAAACATAGATATTCAATAGAATAGAATCATTCCCCAACACTTTACATGAAGATATCATCTATACCCAAAACCCTAATTTCCAAAAGATGAAGAATTAGAAGTTTACCTTGAACAATAGCCTGAAATTGAATCCTCCACCAACACACTTCTAGGTTACCAAAATACACCACAAACTCCAAATCTACAATAGGGAGAATAAGGGTGGATGAAACCCTAGGTATCTTGATGAAGAAAATGAAGATGAGAAATTATGGTTCTAACCTCCAAGCTTGCTAGATGAAGAAGGATAACTTGATTTTAGGAGAAGGACACTCAAAAATGAGTTAGGGTTTGATTTTGGGGTTTGGGGGTCGGTTTGGGAGAGAAATGGGGGAAGTATTTGAGGTTAGGTTGAAAAATGGGGTTCGGGGCCGAATTTTCTCGTTTTTGTGCACACAGCGGCTCCGCGCGGGTGGCTGCGCGAAGCACTGCCGCTCAAAATTCTCGCCCGAGCACCGTTTTGGTCATAACTTCTTCGTTTTAGCTCTGATTTTGCTCCGGAAAGAACCGTTGGACTCGTAATTAAATTCTTCATCTATCTAGACTATAAAATCTAGGATTCAAGTCCAAAATCCTTTATCTTATTTTTTCCTAATATATCGGTTTCGGTATTAACTTGAAATGATACTTTTCGAAAATTGGGATGTTACAAGCGTCTTTCTCACTATGTTCAAAACCCAACAAGAGCATAAACAAATCAAACTTCTTGTACCATTGTTGAGGCGATTGTTTAAGCCCATAGAGGGACTTTTTCAATTTATAAACCCAAGCAGATTTGTTGTCGGAGATGAAACCTTCGGGTTGCTTCATATAGATGATTTCCTCAAGATCTCTGTGCAGAAAGGTTGTTTTCACATCTAACGTTTCGAGCTCCAGATCATGAATTGCCACAATTTCGAGATATTGTTACAAGACGGGAAGGCCCAATGGCATCCATTCTCCGAAACTAAGAAAAAAGTTATCAATCAGACGCCCTTCTCCCTTAACCGAGAGATGGATCAGGCCTAAACAATGAATGAGAATAAGTGGATTATGTTCTTGCAATCCACATAAATTAGAGCAACAGTCGGGAATGAACAACCTGCCTGATCCCCGTAACGATACGAGGATTGTTACTTGTGTGGATCAGGAATGGTGTGAACTAATAAACAGTTGTCATATATGAAATTAGTAGCTTATAAACAGTGTTCACCAATGAAAATAGGCATATGTGAACATGTTCATTAGTTAACACATACCTGAATGTGTTCGTATGTATGACTGATGAATAATGTTCACCAATAAATAATTTGTCAATGTGAACAGTATTCACTAATGAACATTGAGTGCACGTTCATGCAAGTTGAATGCTATTATGTTCATGTTGACATCCATATTTGTTATTCCATGGTCTTGATCACTAAGAACTTTAAAAAAATGATATAATTAAAATGCCTTAAATTATGGAATCATGTCTACATTGTAACGGTCATTTTAAGTCATAAAAGAAGGATAAAACAAAAAATTATCTAATTACCCCAAGTGAATACCTACATCATTTGAAACAACCTTGTTTAAAGTTGGTTTCTTATTGGTCTAAACTAGTTTGTAGAGTTAACACCAATTGATTGGTTAACAAAAGATCACCCCTCTCTCTCTCTCTCTCTCTCTCTCTCTCTCTCTCTCTCTATATATATATATATATATATATATATATATATATATATATATATATATATATATAGGGGGGGGATTCAAGTTATGGTTAAGGTAATCTTCTCTTTTCTTCATCTATGGAAATTAAGGTTTTGGTATAAGTTGAGATCTTCATATGTAACACCCTCAAATTTGGAAAAAAAACAACTAATTTAAAATTTGCAAATATACATCAAATAAGGATAAAATCTATTCTACTAATCATCACTTGAGTCACCTCAATTAGAAATCTAGATTAAACTTCAACGAATAGTAGGCCAAGTCTTGTATAAAGACAAATTTAAGTCGGGTGTTACTAAAACCCCATAACAGTTGTCATCTCCAAAATGCGGAAGACTTCACCAAACTACTCACTCTTGTGCATACATCTAACACTCATCACTTCACAGGATCTCTAGAACCATTTCCCCAACCGGAACCTGATGCACATGCCGACAAATAAAAAGGTTAGGTTAACGCCTAGTGAGTTCAAGAGTTTTCTACATGAACAAATAAATTTGTTAAAAGGAAAGAATGCAGTTTAGATCCTAATCTTTCAAAATGAGTTACTTTAAATGTTAGACGACTCATTTTCCAATAACACACACCTTTAAAAACAAGCAACCTAACATAAACATTCTTTCGTAAAACAACTTCAACCCCAAACTCACTCAAAACGTGAATATAAATTGAACTCCCAATTTACAAAATGCGGATACAACTTTATTTCCCGAAACACCCATAACATGGGTGGGGCATGATACTCAACTCATAAATCATGAATAATAATCCATATATATCAAACGTCACCGAAAACATGGATAATAAAATAATGAAATTAAAACCCAAATAACACCTTCCGGTGACGGGGGAGACCCGATTCCATTGTATGTGGTGGAACATAAAGTTAAGCCACATAGCCACGTTGTCGAACTACATCTCAGATCGTAATTGTATTGCCTGCTCTGTCGAGATACACCTCCAGTCGGACTTTATTTCAAGTCACAAAAATACCGTATCCCCCATTGCCTGCTTCGTCGAGCTACACCTCAAGGATACACGATCTTATTGCCTGTTCGTTCTCTAGTGGAGTTTCATACTCAGGGTACTCATTCGACCCCTAGTGCCTACTCCCTAGCATTTAAGTTAGGAGCCTCAGCTCCTTACTTGATAACTCATGATGTCTAACCCTCATGCACAAGAATTAGAACATCAAATCCCAAAACTCATGGTCCCGAAGTACAACCCATAAAAGTTCCTCTCTGCAAAACAACCGGGACAACAACAATGCCAACACTGCATAATTCCCAAGGTGAGAATGTCAAGACTCCTCGCCATTAAATATGACTGACTTACATGCCTATGGATCCAATGCATTACAGTCTAAACACATAACCCCAAATGAATGACACACGCACTCAAAATATGTATTCTCCAAAATAAAGTGCAATAAATTCAACTCACACCAAAGTGTCGCATTAAGTTATTAAAGCCGGACAAATATCCTCAAGACTCGACACAGATGAAAACCGAGCTTTCAGCCCAAAATCAAATGACCATATATTAAAATTCACAAAATGCAATAAAATGCAACGACCACGTTTATGCAGACACATACTCCAAAATACATGAATAAATTCCAACATAGTTTAGATTGAGATAAATCATTTTCCAGACAAGTTTATAATCCCGTTGACTCTTTCAAAATGTCCCATAACACAAATCAAACATTTCCCATAACACACATTAAAATGCAATCACTCCAAGGGATTTATACTCGTATGATAAATCATTAAAATGTCGATATCAAAAATTTACTCCACAAAATACTTGAGTTACATCTTTTTCCCCAAAACCAAAAAGGTTGACAACTTCTGAAATGTTCGCAAGGTTGGGAATGACCATACGCCAATGACTCACACGTTGGTATTTTTAAAACATTCCACGACACAAAATACACGTAATACCAACAACCATAAAAATGCATTCTTACCAAATATTCTCTATTTATGCAAATAAGTTATTGAAACATTTTCATTTTGATACATTTAGAAAAATACCCAAAAATCCCCAAAATGGGTGTTTTACAAGTTTATAAAGTTAAACGCTTTAGATAATCAAAACTTATCAAATAATTCAACAGTTAATAATTTTATGTGAAATATATATATATATATATATATATATAAACATTTAAAGATTGATATTTTTGGCATGTACACCGTTTTCACAATTCAACTTGAACTCACCTTGCTAGATTTAGGCTAAATCTATATTTTCCCCAACTTGAGTTCCTTTGAAGGAATTTGAATCTTCAAGCCAAAACTCCCAAAAACCTAGATTCACAATTTTCCAACCATAAATATACATATTCAACCCTTTAGAATTGATCCCCAAACATTTTACATCAAAATTCCCAATTTGGTCAAAACTCTAATTTTCGACCTAATTTCTCCAAAATTATCAAACCCGAAATTTGAGAAACCAATCACTAGGAAATCATCAATGGAGCATTTATATCTTATAATAAGGTATAGAAATGGAGAGGATAAACTTACCACTTAGGTTTTGGTGAAAACCTAGAAAACCCTAAAATGAAGCTTGAGGTTGAAGATGAAGATGGAGGCTATTGACCCTAGCTTCCAATCCTTAACTTGTTGATGGTTCACCTCCATAATATCCAAAGATTTGAGCCAAAGATGACCCAAAATCACCAAATATGTTTTAGGTTAGTTCTAAAGAGAGTTTGGGAAGAAAGGGAAATGAGAAATGAAGAAATGAACTGAAAATCGGATTTATCAGCCAAAAGCCCCCTTTGTGCGACATTGCCAGGATACAATGCCCCGATCAATGTTGCTGGTCATTGTCGTCAATTGACCCCCAACTTCTGTTTCTTGCTGCTACATTGACAGGTGCGACTTTGACATTGTCATAGTCGTCGGGCATTGTAGTCGTGCCCGTACCAAGCTCTGAAACTCGACTTTCAATGCCAACGCTCTCGATAGTCTAAGGGACCTTAAATAATGTTTTCCCAACAAAATCCCACCATTTACAAGATACAAAAACGTTCGGGTGACCTTTACTGACCGAAAATTATGGGTTTTACATCATATAAAATGTTTGGGGAACGATTCTAAATGGTTGGGTATGAATATTCATGGTTGGAAACTTATGGATCTAGGTTTTTGGAAGATTTGGCTTGAGGACTCAAATTTGTTCACAGGAGCTCAAGTTGGGGAAAAATTTAGATTTAGCCTAAATCTAGCAAGGTGAGTTCAAGTTGATTTGTGAAAACGTTGTACATGCCAAAAATGTCCATTTTAAAGTATTATGTGTTTTACATGAAATTATCAATTGTTGAGCTATTTGGTGGGTTTTGATTATTTGAAGTGTTTAACTTTATAAACCTTGTAAAACACCCACATTTGGGATTTTTGGGTAATTTAATAAATGAATCATAAATAAAAATGTTTTGATGATTTATTGCATAATTGGAGGTTATTTGGTAAAAATACATTTTGGTGTTTGTTGGAAATATGCATAGTTTGTGTGATGGGATGTTTTGAAAATACCAACATGTGGGTCATTGGATTTTAGTCATTCCCGACCTTGCGAACATTTCAGAAATTGTAAATCTTTTGGTTTTAGGGAAAGATGTATTTCGAGTATTTTGATGAGTAAATCTTAGGTATTGATATTTCAACGATTTATCTTACGAGTGTAAATCTTTTGGTATAAAATACACTTTGATGGGTGTTTTGGAAAATGATTTATATTAACTGAGAGTTGTGTGGAGTTATTTATGATTATGGGGCACGTTTCGCATAAACGTGGGGTATCTACGTTTTATTGCATTTTATGACTTTTAACAAATGGTCTTTTGATTAGTTGAGCTTGAGGCTCGGTATTTGATTATGTTGGGTTTTTGGGACATTTGTCCAGTTTTGATAGCTCAACGTAGAGCTATGGTCATGATTTATATTTATTTGAGAATTACATGTTTTGAATGCGCTAGTTCATTCGTTTGGAGTCATGTAATGTTTTAGACCTTATTGCTATGGATCCATAGGCACTTGAGTTTTTACGTTCAATGACGGGACGCTAGTTTCCCTCATTGTAGCACGGAATAGGCATCGAGTTTCATGGTAAGTAAGATGCGGGCATATATGGTCGGGTATTGTCCCATGAGCAGTAAGGTGTAATTCCAAATATGCTTGTATGTTTGTGTGGATTTGTATGTTTGTGTTGGTTGAATTTGAATCTCCATGGGCAACAGATCTATAGGGGTTGAGCTCGATATGTCTTATGAGTAAAATCCATTCGTTTTGTTTTACAACATAGTTACGTGACATACTTTTGTGTTCCGTCACATGCAATGTAATCGGGTCTCCCCCGTCACCGAAAGGTGTTGTTTTGGGTATTGAGTTTTATTATCCATATTTTCGGTGACGTTTTATATTTAAAGATTATTATCTATGAGTTATGAGTTGAGTATTATGCCTATCCGTGTTTGGATGTTTCGAGATGTAAAGTTTTCCCCACGATTTCATAATTTGGGATTTCATTTACTATTCCCGTTGGAGTAAGTTTTGGGTTGAGTTTACTTTATGAATGAATGTTTTATATTGTCGTTTTCGTCTTTAAAATAGTGCGCATTGGAAAATTTCTATATTGGTGTAGCCACCACGTAAAATTTCTTTTATTGGAAAACGGGTCGTCTTCATATTTAAAGTAAATTATTTTGGATTACATGATTTAAGTTTCACTCATTCTTTTAACAATCTATATAAGCATGATGAAAACTCTTGAACTCACTAGGCGTTAGCCTAACCATTTTATTTGTCGGCATGTGCAACAGGTTCTGGTTTGGAATAGTTCTAGTGACACTGTGAAGAGATGATGCTAGTTGTGTGCTTGAGAAGTGAATAACTTGGTGAATTCTTCCGCATTTATTTTGGGGAATAGCAACTTGTATTTGGGTTAAGTAAAACCCAACCTTATTTAGTCCTAGTATGTGACTTAAGCTATTGAATGTTGGTGTTAATTTTATGTTTTAAAGTTGAAGTATTTCTAATGATGGATTTGTAGAAAGGATTTTATCCTTTATTTGGTTATTTTATCGAAGTTTTTGTTTAGTTGCTTTTTCCAAATTTGAGGGTGTTACAAAAAATTAAGGTGTTAGGTTATGATTTTAACACACAACCACACATCAAGTCAATGGATGAGTTATTGATTAGTCTCGATTGGTGTTGATCTGTCATGGTGGGTTCTCGACCGATCTCGATGTGTTCTTGATTGGTCTTGATGATAAAAATTGAAAGTGATAGGCTATGATTTTACACACACAAACAAATAATAAATCAATCGACAGGTTCTTGATGGAAAATAAAGGTGGTATGTTATGGTTTAACACACATAAACATACACTAAGTCAATGAATGGATGATAGTTCCAGTTTCAAGCTTCTCAATCACAGATCAATATCAACACACAATTGAATCACAAGTCATTTGTATTTGATATGCTTTGATTACAAACAACTCTCACAGTAAGCTCTCTGAATACAATAAAATTCTCTCACTACAATCTGCTTTTGTGTGTGTGTGTGTGTGTGTGTCTTTGCGTGCTTACAAGATTACAACAACACAACCTATTTATATGGTCAACATAACCAAATAAGCTATCTAAACTAAAGTCAACTACATTGACTTACTTTGACATTTAAAGCTACATTAGCTTCGTCAAAACACACAATGACTTTACAAACAAAGACAACTTTGACCTTTTTAATCTTGAATACAATTCTTGACTTAACAATCTCCCCCTTTGGATTCAAGATTTAAAAAAATTTGACACTAATCTTCAGGTCTTCTTTCTCTTGAAAAATCTTCAACAAAGAATCTCTATCAGCTTCAAATCTTTAATAATCTCCCTCTTTGAAATTCTCGTCAACATGAATACTCTGACTTTCTTCACAAACTTGAAAACTTAAAAACTTTATCATCTTCAACAATCTCCTTCACTTGTCACAAAATGTAACAATCTTTCATAAAATTTCTTCAACATAACAATCATCAGAATTTGCTTTGACTTGAAATTTGAATTTCATCAGCTTCACGACTTTCTCTTGACTTTGATCTCTTCAGAAATTTATCTTTGAATTAACTCTTTAAAAATTTCTCCCTCTTTTGTAGTAAACAATAATCTGACTTTGAAATCTTAAAATTTCTCCCCTTTTTTGATGAATTATGAGAATCAGAATCATCAAAACATTTCAACGTCATCTCTGTCTTTGAAATATCTCCCCCCAAATATCAAAATAAGCACAGTCCTCGTGAGTAGCAAACATTCTCCCTCTTTGGAAAAATATGAACAATCTCTCACAAAGAAAATATGAACTTCATCTGATCTAATATGAATATTCTGCCATCACTTCATAAGATGTATTCATCCGAATCTTTTCAAATTCAGACAAATTAGGATTGCTAAACCTGAATCAACAGATGATCAGTTAATATGCCTGTCAGTAGCACGGAGCTACTGTGTAACGGATACACATTGGAAATGAGCTTTTTGATGTGCACTCCCCTAGGGCTTCCATTCAATCATTGAAAACCCACAAAGGAATTTTCTATGAATGTTAAGGCAAGAAAACTTATTCCTTATGTGCTCGTGTAAGTGTAGCAATGATTGAAGCATATAAAGATTTTTAACAGGCTCAAAATATGTAAACCATTAAGACAGCAACAGATATTACATAGACTCAATGTGCATGAGAAAGGGTCGAAGGTGGGGCAACTTTCCATCTTTTTCAATATCATCATCTTCCAAATGAAGATAAGATAGATGATGTGATGCTTCCTTTTAAAAATATGAAACATTCTTTTGTTGAGAAAAGAATGAGTAGCTAGTGGGGTTATATGCAAGAGTTGGCATGGGCTAGTTGCATGTTTCAATGAAGTTCACGAAAGAAATGTGAAACATTAGTTTATGTAGTTGCCCGACTCAGAAAATGTTTGGTGCAAAGTTTATTATTATTTTACTCTGATATCTCACCCTCTTTCTTTTAAACATTTGAGCTTGCTTCTAACCAATCTCTCTTTTACATTTTACCTCAGCACACTCCCACACTCAATTCTTTTGACCCCTCTCCCCTCAATCACTTAAGGATTACTTTCGGGGTAGGAAACACTGGTTAACGTGAATCCATGGAAGTCTTTTAAGCACTCATACTGAATCCTATGTAATTTGTCCTAAAAAGAATGTGTTGCTCAATAGTTTAACTTGACAAATAAGCACAAGATATCATTATCAGAAAAAGTATACTCATCAAAAATAAGAATGAAATTTGAGCATATTGAACATTTAAGATCTCTCAAAACAATGAAATTGAATGAATGAAACAAATTCAAGTGAAGTGTTTTGAGAGTCTGACAATGATGCGATCAAATCAAATATCATGAAGAAAATATGTTGGGATTTCAAAGAACAAATAAATGTTTATATGAACAAGATATAAACAATTTGACAATGAAAGCACAATTATAAAGAAATGACGTTTGATACTCAAACAATATAGAATACAAACGGGAGTATTATGTAACACCCATATTTTCTAGTGGATTTTCCCTATTTATGTATCGTTAAAAGTTTTAGTTGATGTTTCGTTAATACTCGTTGTGCATTATTAAGTTTTGGTTTAGTGGTTAACTTCTTTGCGTCATTATCGGACCAATTTGGGGCGAAAAGGGAGACTTTTGGAGCACGTCGCATTCTAGGCGACATTGCCCGACGACTATGACATTTGTCAATGTCGCTAGGGGCAAAGTCGCAAGACTGAGAGGACCTACGGTACGTGTGGGGAGACAGTGCCCGGGTGTGTGCTTATGCAGAGGGGTAAGGTGATTGCCTATGCGTCTAGGAAACTAAAGGTGCACGAGAAGAACTACCCCACTCATGATTTGGAATTAGCGGCGGTAGTGTTCGCCTTGAAGTTGTGGCAACATTATCTTTATGGCACGAAGTGTACCTTGTACACGAACCACAAGAGCCTGAAGTACGTCTTCGATCAGAAGGAACTCAACATGAGACAAAGAAGATGGTTAGAACTACTCAAGGATTATGATTGTGAGCTACTTTACCACCCGGGGAAAGCGAACGTGGTAGCCGATGCTTTGAGTCGGAAAGAGTATAGCGGGAGGTTACAATCCAAGCTTACGATAATCGAGCTAGTGTCAAGTCTCATGGAGAGGATTAAATCATCGCAAACTGAGGCCTTGTTGGAAGAGAATCTTAAGGATGAAGTGATAGCCAAACAACGCCTACTCTTGACCGAAGATAGTTGTTGGATTAAGTGTTTTGATGGAAGAGTTTGGGTGCCAATGATTGGTGAGAATCGAGATCTACTCTTGGAAGACGCGCACAAATCCAAATACTCTATCCACCCAGGGAGTACAAAGATGTATAGGGATTTGAAGTTACATTATTGGTGGTCGGGTATGAAGTTAGATGTGGCACGCTATATGGAGCGATGCATGACTTGTTCCCAAGTGAAGGCCGAGCACCAACGACCTTATGGGAACCTTCAACCATTAGAAATACCCGAGTGGAAGTGGGACAAGATCACTATGGACTTTATGACCAAGCTACCAAAGACCTTGAGGGGTAATGACACAATTTGGGTGATTGTCAATCGATTGACGAATAATGCACATTTCCTAGCGATGCGGGAGACTTTGGCAATGGATAAGTTGGCAAAGCTGTATATAGACGAAGTGGTCTCTAGACACGGTATACCCTTGTCTATAGTATCCGATCGGGATAGCCGGTTCACGTCAAGATTTTGGGGAGCCTTACATCATGAATTGGGCACGCGGGTGAATTTGATCATGACATACCACCCACAGATCGACGAACAAAGCGAAAGGATGATTCAAACTTTGGAGGACATGCTTAGGTCTTGTGTAATCGATTTTAGCGGTAGTTGGGATACCCATCTACCTTTGGTGGAGTTTGCATACAACAATAGTTATCACTCTAGCCTCAGGATGGCACCATTCGAAGCCTTGTATGGGTGAAAGTGTAGAACCCCCGTGTGTTGGTTGGAGGCAGGGGAGAAACAATTTGTTGGCCCCGAGATTGTACAAGAGACGACCGATAAGGTCAAGGTTATCCGAGAGCGATTGAAGGTGGCGCAAGATCGCCAAAAAAGTTATGCCGACAAGAAGAGGAGACCGGAAGAGTTCCAAGTGGGAGATCGTGTGATGTTAAAAGTGTCTCCTTGGAAAGGCTTGATTCGGTTCGGAAAATGAGGGAAGTTAAGTCCCCGTTTCCTCGGACCGTTTACTATTCTTGAGCGCATTGGACTCCAAGCCTACAAGTTAGATTTACCGTGAAAGATGGACGGAATCTACCCTACGTTTCATGTTTGCTACCTGTGGAAGTGCTTAGCGGAAGAAGAGAGCGTCATACCACTATCCGAAATCTGAGTGGATGACAACCGGTGCGTCGAAGAACCCGAGGCTATCTTGGAAAAGGTAATCAAGAAGCTCTGACATAAAGAAGTGGCAATGGCGAAACTACAATGGAAGCACCATCGTGGTGCCAATGTGACTTGGGAATCGGAAGAGGACATGAAGCGTAAATACCCTCATTTATTTACATAGTACGGATTTCGGGGACGAAATCGTTTCCAAGTTGGGGAGGATTGTAACACCCGTATTTTCGAGTGGATTTTCCCTATTTATGTATCATTAAAAGTTTTAGTTGATGTTTCGTTAATACTCGTTGTCCGTTATTAAGTTTTGGTTTAGTGGTTAACTTCTTTGCGTCATTATCGGACCAATTCGGGGCGAAAAGGGAGACTTTTGGAGCACGTCGCATTCTAGGCGACATTGCCCGGCGACTATGACATTTTTCAATGTCGCTAGGGGCAAAGTCGCAAGAGTGAGAGGACCTACGGTACGTGTGGGGCGACAGTGCCCGACGACATTGCCCGTGTCACTGTCGCGTGGTCATTGTCGCGGGAGAGGTACCGTAGGGGGTCCAACGCGGGCGACAATGCCCTGCGACTATGCCATTGGCATATTTGCCATGTCATAGTCGCAACCGGGCCTGGTCACTTAAAGCAGGTTCAACAGCTTGTTGGTCATTTTATCCGATTTTGGTTAAGAGCTAGGTCGTGATTTCTCCCTCTAGAACTTGGTAAGTTCAGCCCCAACTCTTCTCCTCTTGTCGTTAATGCTTCCACCAACAATCTATTGATCATTTATGATTAATCTTGGGCTCTTAGGTGATCTTGTGGTACTAGTGCAAGTCTTCTCAAAGATCTCACTCTTATCTCTTTAAGTCTTGGATTTTAGGGTTTTAAGCTATAAACCTTACTAGGTGAGTTCATCCTTTTTCATAAACTCTATACATGTTAAAATCAAGCTTTTAACCTACTAGACATCTCCATTTTCATTTATACAACTTGAGGTGTATCATCACCTAAAACCCTAATTTTGGAGATTCTAGGGTTTATGTGTTTGGATGGGATTTCAAGAAAGGAAAATGATATTGTGGATTTATGTGTGTGTATGAGACTTGATATTATGCTTTTCATGTTCTAGTCTCCAAGTTTATAAATAATGGGTTGAGGAGGTTTTATGTTGAACTGCTGATAAGTTGATATAATTGGAATCTTGTTTTTCCATAACATGGGATTGGGTATGTAGGGACTCAATCTAGGTTTTGAAATATTAAAGTGGCCCAAAGGGGTATAATACATGTACGTGATTTTTATGTAAAATGGAACCTCTTGGTAAAATTATGCATTATTGGGTGAAACCTTTATTTATCAACATCTTGAATATTGTATCGCAACATTGATTTATCGGTTAGTCGATTTACTCTATGTGGCATATTTGGTTTCACTTGGGAGTCATGACCCCACATTTGTTGTTGCATTTTGTCCGACGTAGGGACTTTAGTTCCTCTCGTCGAGGCACGTCGAGGCATCAGATTGGGTTATAAGTCCTACGTGCTAAGTATTACGATATTGGATGAGGATCTCAACGTAAGGGCCCTTTTGGGTTGAAGTTGACTTTCCGTGGGTGTAGGTTTAAATCCATTGAGCCTGACATCCCTTGCGTGTACTTTTATGTGTTTGGCTTTACTGACATTCTAGTGGCTTACTTTTGTGTTCTGTCACTTATGTTAGTAAGCGGGTCTCCCCCGTTAAACCAAAAGGTAACTGTTTATGGTAAAAGCATCATTACTCCTATCATCACTCAACTTTTCCTATTTACGTTTATCGTTAAATATTTTAATGCAACTGTTTGATCTCACTAGGCTTTAGCCTAACACTTTTTCTTAAAATGACATGTATAGCAGGTTAATCTAGCGATGGGAGTCGTCGGGATTGAGCGGACGACCTAGGGGCCGAGAGTGGTCTTCTTGGAAGATGCATTGACCAACATATTGGAGATAGTGGACACACATTTTTTAAAGAATAGCAACACCTGACCTTAATCTTCTTGATTTAAGTTAGATTACTAGGTTGTTGTACATTATTCTTCATTTGATTCTTTGTAAAGGCTACAACTATATTCCCCGTTCTCGGGATGATACCTTGGGTTTGTTATGACAGGTTTTATGCACTCAGGTTTACCTAGTTTATAGCCGTCATATTGCGAAATTTTTGAATTTTTATTTCTAGAAAATTTAGGGCGTTACATATTACCATCGAAAGATTAATCTTTTGAGACATGGTAATAACAAAGTCAAGAAAAATGTACAGAACCAATGTGTGTAAGAATACTTGACAGTATAAAGACAGGATAATACACAAGTATTTATCTTTGAGAAACACACGGTCAGATAAACATCAAAGTATCGATATGAAAAACATTTAAAATCACACTTCGAAATTCATAAAACATTTGAGAACACGAACTGGTTTGAACGTTTAGGAAAACATTTTTCACATCCAAAAGTTGTTCGTCTTTCAAATATGGTTGAGTTTAAGATTTAGAAAGATATACCTTCAACGTAGAAATCTTAACTCCCCCTAAAATGAATATTATCATTTAAGAATCCTTTGACAGAACTTTAGATACTCCCCCTCGGTATCTGTAAAAAGTCAAATTATTAGTAGAAAACAATATGAATATAACAATTAACAACAGTTCTCTTTTCTTCTATCTCCCGTATAAAAAATATGACAGTGAAAATTTAACTAACTCCCACTCAAACAAACAGTAAAAACTCCTTAAAAAGATGTATCTTATCAGCATCCTTAAGAAGAAAATCCTTAAAGTTTGGGTTCTGAACAGAAATATCCATAAGCCATCGTCACGTATTCTCCGGTGAGAATAGTAACTCCTCCTAAATGTAACAATCAATTTAACGTTTAATATCCTCCTGAAAAATCAGAAAATGTATCAGTAAAAATATAAAACATAAAAGCTCCCCCTTCAGAAGCCAAACTCCCTATCTTTATCAATGAAGACCGGGTCTTGAACTGCTTTGTTCAAAAACCAATGTTCTTAAACATTGAAGACCGGTGTTAAAGCACATATTTATTGGATTCAAGATCATAATTATCTGAAGATGGAAATCTGAAGTCAAAGCTGATAAAGTCGTCTCAACAAATAGTCTAGGGTCCTTTTGTAATAAATAGTCAAAGTTTGTTTACGTATTTTATTTATTAGTTTTAATTTTAGTTAACTTAGTTTGTTTTAGGTTGTTGGGCCAAGCATTGCAAAGCCCATTACCAAAGCCTTGGAAAGCCCATTAGGCTTAATCTAGCCTAAGTATAAAATAGTTTTAGTTTTATGTTAATTAGGTTAAGAGAGGTAATTAAGGATCTTAATTAGAGAGAATCAATTATTGAGAGATTGTTGTGGTTGGGGCGCCATATACAGAGAAATAGAAGCAAAGAGATAGTTCAATTTCATCATCAAGAACTTGTAATCTGTTGAATCTATTGCTTAATCAATATCAGGTTTGCATTATTGTGTTAATTATTGATTTACTTGATTGAATGATTGCATATTGGGACACACAATTGGTATCAGAGCAGGACAGATTGAATTGAAAATTTTTGTTTTCGGTTCTGCTTTTTCTGTCAAAAGATTCATAATTTTTATTGTGTAATCGTTCATTCAAGTTGTTATTGGTTGGATTGTGTTTGGTTTGTCTATTATCATGATTGGGTATTGGTTGATTTGATTATTGCATCGATTTTGATTATCAATTTGTTGAATTTGTTGTTCTGGGTTCGTTCACGAAGTCGGCATTGTGTCATCAATCAATTTGTTCTTAAAGTGGTTTTTATTGAAATTAATTGGTTGTAATCTGTTCTAGTTGGTAAATTGATCGTTTTAGCAAAGTTTGGTTGTTCAATTTTGAGTTTTGATTTGTTTTCTGGGCTGATTTTGGTTTCTGGGTCGATACTGCATCAAGAACACATCGGTCTTTGCACTTCCGGTCGAACACCTCTTTATCGGTCTATAGCATTCGACCGGTACACTCACAGGTCACCCCGGTCTAAGATTTTATCAGTCGAACATATCGGTCTTGTTTAGTGTCGGTCGAACATCCATCCGGTCATGCATTCTATCGGTCTATTGCATTCGACCGATACACTTACAGTTCACCCGGTCTAAGATTTTATCGGTCGAACATATCGGTCGAGTATCACCGGTCTAAGAGTATATCGGTCGAGTCATATCGGTCAAAGCATCTATATCGGTCAAATCACTCGACCGGACTTTACAAGTTCCCGGTCGAACTCTATATCGGTCAAATCACTCGACCGGACTTAACAAGTTACCGGTCGAATCAATTTTACCGGTCAAGCAAAGTTCCGGTCTTTCATCTTACCGGTCGTTGCAATTACCCGGTCGAACAAGCTCCCGGTCGAACTCTCTACCGGTCTTTACAAGTCTCTGGTCGACTCAATACCGGTCGAATCACATCCCCGGTCGATTTTTGCAAACTGTAACAGGGCATCTAAATGTCAAAAAAATTTCTCTAAGTCTGCGAAGGGGGACAAAGTTCTGTTCATGATCAGATTTTTCTGCATTTCATTCTAAGATTTTCAGTATTGTGTGATTTTATCTTGACTTCTAACGATCTCATCCAGTTGATTGTTTAATATCAGATAAGTTTGATACTAATCGTATAAATAAAGATGTCTCGGGAAGCTCTTGCTATTGGAACAGATGTGAGCCACCAGTACTATTCAAGGGGGAGTACGAGCATTGGAAGGATAGATTTTTGGACTTCATTGATCAACATGATTTGGGAGATGAAATCAGAAAATCTCTGAAAGACGGGATCATGACACCTCCGACCAAGGTTCTCACTGTAGCCGGAGAAAATGGTGTAGAAGAAGAGACTGAGTATAAGTTATCGATTGGTGAATATACGGAAGATCAGCTGAAGAGACACAAGGGTGACAAGCTGGCAAGATCATTTATTCTCCAAGGCATACCGAATGAAATATACGTCAAGATTGATAGATACAACGCTACCGGTAAGCAAATGTGGGATCAGTTGGAGAAGATGATGCTTGGATCTAAAGATGGCAATCAACTCAAAGTTTCCACCTGCTTGAATAATTATGAAGAATTCAAAGCTAAAGCTGGAGAATCACTTGAAGCCACTTATGACAGATTCGTCACATTACTGAACGAGCTGAGCAAGAACAAGATCAACAAATCTAACGTGGAGCTGAATGTGAAATTTCTAAGCAACCTTCAGCCTGAGTGGAAGAGATTCACCAGACAGATGAGACAGCTGAAGGATTTGCACGACATTCCTCTTCATGAAGTTTATGAAATCCTCAGACATAATGAGGAAGAAGTGGAAGAGATCAAGGCTGAGATGAAAAAGGCTGACAAAGCAGTTGCTGATCCAGTTGCTCTTGTGGTCAAGAAATCTAAGAAGAAGAAGGTGATAGAATCCGAATCAGAAGAGGCTGATAGCGAGGCAAAGTCTGACTCTGACGATTGTGAGCAACTGAAGGAAGCCATGCTTATGTTAACCAAGGCTTTCCAAAAGAAGTTCTATAAAAAGCCAAACTCCAATAGTCATAGGTACTCGTCTGGTCCGAACAACTACAAGCATAAAGAGAAAGTTGAAGAAAGGAGACCAGAAGATAAGAAGAAGGATGGAGCTGAAGAGACCAAGAAGGAAGAACCGATAAAGTGCTATAACTGTGGCAGACTCGGTCATTTTGCCAAGGACTGTCGCAAATCAAAAGTCCGAAACTCCGACTATTACAAGAATAAGATGCTTCTAGCCAAGCAACAAGAGGCTGGAAAAGCATTAATGGCCGAGGATGAATACTGGCTCGACCATTCGGATGAAGAATCTAAAGAAGGAGAGAAGGACGAGACAGCACATCTGTGCTTGATGGGAAAGAACCAGTCAGAAGCTGATTATGATGATGGAGATAATGATGAGGTATGTGACTTAACTGAATCTGAATTTTTGAACCAAATGCATACCATGATGTCTAAACTCCAAGAATTAGATTCTAAACTGAAGCGTGAGAAAGGTGTCACAAATGAGAAAAATCAATCTATACATAAACTTAGTAATGACATTGCTGAGAAAAATGTATTGATTGAAACTTTGCACAAAAATATAGACACCAGCGCTAAAGAAAAGACTATAATTCAAAGAAATCAAAGAAACAAAAAAAATCAAAACTTTCACAGAAACCAAAAATCAAAAATCAGAAAAACCAGAAATCATATAATTCAAAAAAATCAAGACTTTCAAAAAAAACCAAAAAAACCAGAAATTCAAAAATCAGCGAAAGTTGATAAATCAGTTTATGTGAAATCAAATAAAGCAAAAGGTAAGAAACAAAAATCTCAGCTTTCACAGAAACCGATCCCCACTGGTAAGCCAAAGAAGAAGCATTCTCTTAATTCTCATCATTCTAACTCTAAAGTTTCACATGTTTCAGATTTGAGAACGCAAAGGGTTGGAGTTAAGACTGCATGGATACCGAAACAGAAGATAGACGAGAAAGCTAAATCTAGTTCTAGTTTTATTTTGAATAAAAAGACTTCTAGTAAAGATGATGTGATTGTGAATGTTGCTACTTTTAAATCTAATCTTGTTGATTCTCGCAAGAAATACTCTATAAAGCAATTATTCCAGTTAGCACGATCAGATAAAAAGTTTTTAAATTATGGTGAATGTGATTATGCTTCTCGTAAATATTCTGATGTTTGGTATGGTTCATATAATGTTTCATCTTATCATTATCATTCGTCTTATCATGCTTCTGGTTTTCAAAGAAAAAGCGGACCCAAATTTAAATGGGTGCCAAAATCAAGTACTAACAGTGGAGGTCCCATTTTTAAATGGGTGCCTAAACCTCTTCTTTCTTGATTTGTGTTGTGCAGACCCGTCATATGTGGTACTTGGATAGCGGGTGTTCCAAGCATATGACCGGGCAGAAAAGTATGTTGTCTAATTTTATGGACAAATACTGTGGCACAGTTCGTTTTGGGAATGATCAGTTTTCACCTATTCTGGGATATGGTGATGTTGTACATGAAAATCTTACGATCAAGAAGGTGAGCTACGTTGAAGGCTTAGGGCACAACCTATTCAGCATTGGCCAGTTCTGCGACAAAGACTTAGAGGTTAATTTCAAGGCCAAGACATGTTCGGTACGCACTGAAGACGGGAAAGAACTCTTGGTCGGCACTCGCAAGTCAAACCTCTACACCATCAACTTGTCAAAGGTCCAGGCTGACAATCAGGTCTGTCTACTATCAAAGGCCTCGATGCAACAAAGTTGGTTATGGCATCGACGGCTTTCTCACCTCAACTTTCGGTACATCAACAAGCTGGTCAGTGGCAAGCTAGTGAAAGGACTTCCAGAGCTGAAATATGAAAGAGAACATCTATGTGCAGCGTGTGAAAAGGGAAAGATGAAGAGAGCCCCACACAAACCAAATCCTGAACCGCGTACCAGCTCTCCTTTAGAGTTGTTGCATATGGACTTGTGCGGTCCTATGCGAACGCAAAGCTTAGGAGGAAAGAAGTATGTGCTAGTTATCGTGGACGAATATACGCGATACACTTGGGTTAAGTTTCTACGGTCTAAAGATGAGACTCTCGATGTTCTCATTACGTTTCTGAAGACGACCCAAGTCAATCTGCAAAAACAAGTCAAGATTCTCAGGACTGACAACGGCACAGAGTTCAAGAACAAGATAGTTGAAGAATATCTCGAATCGGTCGGGATATCACATCAATACTCTGCTGCTCGCACGCCTCAACAAAACGGAGTCGTCGAAAGGCGAAATCGTACACTTGTCGAGGCCGCTCGGACAATGCTCAGCCAATCTGACTTACCTTTATTTTTGTGGGCTGAAGCTGTCTCGACTGCATGTCACACTCAGAATCTCTCCATGATACACCGCAGATTTCAGAAGACTCTGTATGCGTTGATAAACAACCGAATACCAACCATTAAATATTTTCATGTTTTTGGTTGTACGTGTTATGTTCTAAATGATCGAGAGAATCTGAACAAGTTCAGTGCTAAGGCGGATGCAGGCATCTTTGTTGGTTATTCATCTACATCGTCTGCATATCGTGTTTATTTAAAGAAGTCGAAGATTGTGATCGAGAGCGTTAATGTTACATTCGATGAGGAAATGGATTCTGAGCACATCAGTTCAGAACCCGTCATTATCGGAGTATTAGCTTCTGGACCAACGAGTCCAGGACCTGCACCTCAAGAGAACAAATCAGATGGCGCTTCCTCGTCTACCTCTAATTTATCTTATTTGGATTTATTATTTGAACTGTTCTATGATGAATTTCTTGGTTCTAAATTGCCTAACTCTGTTGTGGTTGACAGGATAGAAGACTCGATGACTACTCATCCGACCACTTCCGATATCTCTACTGAATTCGGTTCCCCTATTCAGCAAGAAGTTCCAGTTCAAAAGCCTACTCCGACAGTTGAAGTTGTGACCAACACCGCCGAGACAGAAGTAGCTGACTCAGTAGGATGTACTGTAAGGACTGATCATCAGATTGACCAAGCTGTACCTACTGCAACTTCTGCAACGACTACTTCAACTGAAGCCCCCGTTAATTCGGAACCATCTGAAGGAGATATCAGTGGATTCTTAGATGCGGACAATGATCAACATGCATCTAATCCGCTCCCTCATGAACATAAGTGGACCAAAGAGCATCCGGTACATCAAATTATTGGAGATCCTTCTGCATCGGTGCAAACTAGGTCTGCAACATCAAATCTATGTATGTATGAATCCTTTCTGAGCAAGATCTAGCCTACACGCGTATTTGAGGCCCTTGCCGATTCAGATTGGGTAACTGCGATGCAAGATGAGCTGAATCAGTTTGAAGCACTGAAAGTCTGGAGACTCGTACCCAAACCGCAAGGTAAAACCATCATTGGTACGAAATGGGTGTTCAAAAACAAGAAAGATGAAGATGGTACCGTTATCAGAAACAAAGTACGACTTGTCGCCAAGGGATATAGGCAAGAGGAAGGGATAGACTACGATGAGACTTATGCTCCAGTGGCGCGTATAGAGGCGATTCGGATGTTCTTAGCCTACGCAGCCCACAAGAACTTCACCGTCTATCAAATGGATGTGAAGACAGCTTTTCTGAATTGAGTACTTAAGGAAGAAGTCTACGTCTCACAGCCAGAAGGGTTTGTAAATCCAGATAAGCCGAACCATGTCTACATCTTGGATAAAGCTCTTTATGGACTGAAACAAGCTCCTCGCGCCTGGTATGATATTCTATCTCAATTCTTGGTCAAGTCGGGTTTCACAAAAGGTACGGTTGATACCACTCTTTTCATTAAAAAGGATAAAGGCGATATCATTCTTATTCAAATATATGTGGATGATATTATTTTTGGTTCTACAAATCCTAAGTACTGTAAGAACTTTGCAAACCTCATGGTGGTGTCACGTTTTCAAATGAGCATGATGGGTGAGATGAATTTCTTTCTCGGATTGCAAGTCAAACAATTTTCAACGGGGATTTTTATCAATCAATCTAAATACATTCTGGATATTCTTCGGAAGTTCAAAATGGAAAATTGTAAACCGATTGGTACCCCAATGGCACCTGGTACTAAGATTGGCACCGATCTTTCGGGAAAGGATGTTGATGTTAGGACTTATAGAGGGATGATAGGTTCTTTAATGTATCTTACTTCTAGTAGGCCGGATATAATGTTTTCTACATGCTTGTGTGCTAGATATCAGGCCAATCCTAAAGAATCCCATTTATCTGCTGTAAAGCGGATCTTCAGGTATCTGAAGGGGACTGCAGATCTTGGTCTGTGGTATCCTAAGGATACAAGCTTTGAACTAACATCTTATTCAGACGCAGATCATGCTGGTTGCATGTTAGACAGGAAGAGCACCTCGGGTCATATACAATTCCTCGGAGATAAACTCGTCAGTTGGGCTTCGAAGAAGCAATTATGTGTCTCCACATCAACGGCCGAAGCGGAATATGTAGCTGCTGCTAGTTGCTGTTCTCAGGTCCTGTGGATGAGAACACAACTGCGAGACTATGGATTTAATTTCAATAGAATCCCAATCTATTGTGATTCGAAGAGCGCTATTGCGATTACCGCTAACCCTGTTCAGCATACTAAGACCAAACACATAGATGTCCGGTATCATTTTATAAAAGATAATGTAGAAAAGGGGACAATTGAACTTTACTTTGTAAAAACCGATTATCAGCTTGCAGATTTGTTTACCAAACCTTTAGACAAAAAGAGATTTAATTTTCTTGTCTCAAGACTTGGTATGCTAAATCTTAAGACCTAATCGGTAGTTACCTATTAAAGTTTCTTATTGTATCTCTTTATCATTTCTTTATTATTTCCGCATGATACCTGCTCTTTAACAGTTTGTTCATGATCTCAGGGGGAGTGTGAGAAGTATTTCATTGATGGTCAATGTTAGTTTGAGGGGGAGCATATTTAAATGCATTTGTTTACTGATAATTGTTAGTGATGCATGATTCTAGGGGGAGCATACAAGTAAAGAGTATGGCTATGACTTCTGATTACTTCTGATCAGAACTCGTACACTAAGTGTTTTACTTCTTTATGTTATTTCAATTTCTGTGAATAATGTTACTTTGACTAGACTTTTAGACTTTTGTAGGTTGAGAGATGCTTCAAAGATCATATCTTTATGACTTTAAGCTTGACTTCGTGGGATGTAAGACTGCACTCAAAAGGTATAATTCCTTTTCTTCATCTCATTCATGGTTGAAAGAAGGACAACTTTCAATCATAAGAAAACATGTTCTTAAATGTTCAAACCACTTCCCGATTCTCAAACAGATTTCTTGAATTGGAAGTGTGATTTTAAATGTTTTCTGATTCATCTTTGAGCTGTAACTGATAAAGTTAAATCACCTGAGCATCTTATGCTTCATAGGAAAACATGGGATCAGTGTGCTAGGACTTAATTGAACTTCTATGGATTCACGTTCACCAGTGTTTCCTACTTACGAAGTTAATCCTGTAGTGAATGAATGTGAGGAGTCCAACAAGCAATGAGTGTGGGATGTGTGATGAGGGAAAATATTAAAAGAGAGTTTGGTTAGCTGTGAGCTTAAAGATTAAAAGAAAGAGGGTGAGAGATCAGAGTAAAAGAATATCAAACTCTGCACCAAATACTTTCTGAGTCGGGCAGCCACATTTCTAATGCTTCACATTTCTTTGGTGAACATTATTGAAACAGGTACCTAGCCCATGCCAACTCTTGACATTACCCCACCAGCCACTCATTTTCTTTTCAACAAGAAAATGTTTCATTTTCAAAGGGGACGCAACACATATTCTATCTGATTTTCATTTGGAAAATCTGGATATTGAAAAGAAGGAAGTCTGCCCCACCTTCACACTTCGTTTATGCACATTGAGTCTATGTTTCACTACTTGTCTCAGTGGTTTACACTTTTTGAGCCTTATAAGCAAACATCATATGCTTTATTTCTTTCTTTGTCATAACGTTCATAGAAATTGCCTTTGTGGTGTTTCGATGATTGAATGGAAGCCCTGGGGGAGTGAACATCATAAAAGCTCCTTTATATTGTGTATTCGTTACACACAGTGACTATGTGTTACTGATAGGCAATTTTAACTGATTCATTTGTTGATTCAGGTGTTACCTTTCATATCTATCTATTTTGTCTGGATTTGCAAAGATCTGGATACGCATCTTAATGAATTGACGGATAATCAGTGGTTCTGTTTGCAAGATCAATGGTGGAAGATATTTCTTGAAGACATGTTTTGATGAACTCTTTGCTCTTTTCATCAAAAAAGGGGGAGAAGCGTCAATCAAGAAATGCGGAGATCAAAAGTTTTTGAGAGAATTTCTGAAGATATTATGAAGTTTTGCTGCTTTGAAGAAATTTTCTTTGAAGATGATTTGCTGAAGTATTCCGCGCTGAAACTGGAAGATGATTTGCTGAAGTATTCCGAGCTAAAACTGGAGATAATTTCTTTCCAAAAGATATTCTCATCGATTGGGGAGATTGCTACATTCTGAAGACAAAGAGGAAGATTACATTTTCTGAGCTTAAAGAATGATCTTGATCCAAAGGGGGAGATTGTTAAAGCACATATTTATTGGATTCAAGATCATAATTATCTGAAGATGGAAATCTGAAGTCAAAGCTGATAAAGTCGTCTCAACAAATAGTCTAGGGTCCTTTTGTAATAAATAGCCAAAGTTTGTTTACGTATTTTATTTATTAGTTAGTTTTAATTTTAGTTAACTTAGTTTGTTTTAGGTTGTTGGGCCAAGCATTGCAAAGCCCATTACCAAAGCCTTGGAAAGCCCATTAGGCTTAATCTAGCCTAAGTATAAAATAGTTTTAGTTTTATGTTAATTAGGTTAAGAGAGGTAATTAAGGATCTTAATTAGAGAGAATCAATTATTGAGAGATTGTTGTGGTTGGGGCGCCATATACAGAGAAATAGAAGCAAAGAGATAGTTCAATTTCATCATCAAGAACTTGTAATCTGTTGAATCTATTGCTTAATCAATATCAGGTTTGCATTATTGTGTTAATTATTGATTTACTTGATTGAATGATTGCATATTGGGACACACAACCGGGTTCTGATCTGGTGTAATCAGAAACCAATGCTCTTACTCCCCCTAAACCTATGGTACCTGTAAAACAGATTTGACAGGTTTTGGTACCCACTGGTATTTGGGTCCAGAGTGATTAGATTTAAACCTTTTAAGTGCATTTTGATGAGAATTGATTCTGTAAGTTCCATACCAATTTTGAGCATAATATTTATTAACAAAATCATCAGTTCCACAGTAAGAACAACAAAGTTTCTTTTGTGCAAGTCTGATTAAATGATTTACAGAATATGAAGAATCTGGCTTACCAAAAGATTTACCTTTCGGAGCATTGTCCTTTTTGTTCACTTGAGGTGTAGAAACACATGACTTTGAATTATCTTTCTCATCTTTCCTTCTCCAAACCATTTTTTGTTGAGACTTATTCTTGTTACCTGAGCCATCAATAGATTTGACATAAAAAAAGTTAGTAGGACGAATCTGATCTTCATGATTTGATACAATATCATCTGAATCAACAAATAAAGGATTGTTAGAAACATTTGGAAAATGTGAACTTGAAGCTGTTTTGAATGAGCATTCTGAATCAGCTAGATCATCTCTCGGTGATTGAACAATTGATTCTTGCGTCTTTTGCTCAGTCAACTTCACCTTGAACATGATCTCTTCAGGTTCTTTGATCTTTGAAAACAAGTTGTTTCTTTCCTTTGAAAGAAGATCAAACTTCTTATGCAATTCAGACTTCGCATTCTTCTCCTTCAGAACAATAGTTGACAGCTCAGATAGTTTCTTGGTAAGCTTCTTTATCTCAATCTCAAAAACTTTTCTTTCTTCATCAAAAAATTTCTCCACAGATATCCTCTGATCAGATATTTCTTTGAAGACTCCAACATTCTTCTGCTCAATTTTCTTCTTCTCTTTCTCAAATTTATCTCTTTCCATGATGATAACTTTCTCAAAATCTGACACTTGTTGAGAAAGTTTAGCACATTTTATTTCAATGGATTTCTTTTCTTCAAATGACTTTCTTGAAAAATCAGAAAATTTATGTGCAAAAGATTTTCTTTCTCTTTCAAACTCTTCTCTTTCTTTCTTTAACTTCTTTTCATCTTGAGAGATCTGTTCTTTCAGTTCAATAATCTTGTTTTGAAGCTCAGCATTATCTCTTTCCAAATTATTTATTTTCTTTTCAATATTCTTTATCTTCTCTTGAGCTCTTGAGTTGTCTATCTCTTGTGTGGCTTTCTCTTTCAACATGTTTATCTCAACCTCAAGACTAAACACTTTGTCTCTCAACTGATCTCTTTCAGAGAATATTGTGAATTTATCTTTCTCAGTCCATCACAAGTTTCTCCAGCATGTTTGCTCTTTTCCTAAGATCATCAATTTCTCTTTGCATTAACTCTTTCTTTGACCATGTAGTGTTTGAACTATTTGCTTTCCATCTTGCTGATTCCTCTTCAGATTTCTTCAATTTGATTTGAAGATTAGAAATCTATTTCTCTTTTGAAACAATTATTCCTGTGAAATTAATTTTAGAATTAGATATGCAATCTGAGCAAATAATTTTTTTTTCTAAAAATGTAGAATTTTCTTTCAATTTATTGATTTAATCAATAAGAGATGAATTTTGAATTTTCAGATTCTTATTCTCAGCTTCAAGAGCAGGTATCTCAGGCATGTATGCGATTGCACAGTCTCTTTTTGTCAAAATAGTATTTCCTTTCTCGTCAATGTAAGGCATCTTGATATCTGTAAAATATAAGCTTGAAATGATCGTTAGTCAGAAAATCAAAAACTTTATTCACACTCAGAAATATGCCCCCTATGAAGACTTAGCACGGGGATGCGGATTTTGACTTTTCGCACACAAAGGGATGCGAATTTATGACTTAGAAAAAGTCACGCACTCAAACTTTCCATATCGATACGGATTCTATACTTAGAAAAATTTTCAATCTTCTATGCGAATTTCCAAGAATCCGTATGATGCCTTATGCGAATCCAAGGAATCTGTATGCTTCACGATGCGCATTTAAGAAATCCGTATACAGTGTGATGCGAAATCCTCACTTTTCGTATCCTGTAAGATGCGAATTCCTCCTTTTCGCATATAGGCAGATGAGAATTCTGACCTTTTCATACCCAAC
Source organism: Arctium minus (assembly GCA_954870635.1). Classification (NCBI taxonomy): domain Eukaryota; kingdom Viridiplantae; phylum Streptophyta; class Magnoliopsida; order Asterales; family Asteraceae; genus Arctium; species Arctium minus. The sequence continues at coordinate 54,042,484 of OX941084.1, forward strand.
ACCATGCGAAATCCACACTTAGATTTTTCAAACGTCTAATGCCATGCGAATTCTTTAGATCTTGCGAGTTCTTCGTGATCTATGCGAGTTCTTCAAGTTTCGGCTCAAAAATTCAAAAATCCTCCATAGATTCTTCAAACCTTGATCAATTGACACCAAAATTTGAGGAAATGCTAACGAAGATGTTCTGAACAAAACCTTAGGAACAATTTTGTCCAAAAACAACTGAATCAAAGATCTTGATCTGAATACAGTGCGTAGAAACTTTCGAATCAGACTTTTACAATTTCACAAAATTGAATGACAATTACACTGAATTAGCCTTTACAATTTGAACGAAAATTGATCTAATACATCATGCGAATACAATACAACCAACAATTTGACAATTACAACATCAAATCTCAAAATCAATCTAAACACAAACTACGTGCGAGTTCTTCATTTTCTGAGTAAAAATAAATTGATTTCTGAGTTATCTGATCTACTTTGATACCAATTGATAGTTCCAGTTTCAAGCTTCTCAATCATAGATCAATAAACACACGATTGAATCACAAGTCATTTGTATTTGATATACTTTGATTACAAACAACTCTCACAATAAGCTCTCTGAATACAAGAAAATTCTCTCACTACAATATGTTTTTGTGTGTGTATGTGTCTTTGAGTGCTTACAAGATTATAACAACACAACCTATTTATATGGTCAACATGACCAAATAAGCTATCTAAACTAAAGTCAACTACATTGACTTACTTTGACATTTAAAGCTACATTAGCATTGACAAAAAAACAATGACTTTACAAACAAAGACAACTTTGACCTTTTTAATCTTGAATACGATTATTGACTTAACAATGGATTCTCAACCTTTCTTGATAAATTCTCGCTCGGTCTCGATGGGTTCTGTTAATGCCAAAAATTACCCTTCAGGGTAACTTAAGGTTGGTATGGAGCTTTAACAACTAAAGAAAGGAATCCTCGACAAATCACACGACAAATAACAAGAAGCAAATAAGACACAAGAATTTGGTGACGCGGAAAACCCCTGTTGAGGGAAAAAACCGCAAACGACAATTAAGGTCGCCAGTGCACTAGTGACGTCAAGTAGGTACGTCGTCCTTTAATAACTGTGATCGAGAGTACAATTGATTACAATATGACCAAGAAATGATAAAGTTGCGAGATAAACTGTTGCTGCCGAGAGTATCGAGAGAGTCTTCGAGAGAGTGTCACTTGTTGCCTCGATCCTCAACTTGTGTTTTTTGAGCATCTTGGAACTTTGTTTATATAAGTTTCTTAGTCATAAATACATCTTTTATAGTCATTTATTGATAACGGTCTTGTAACACCCCGAATTCTGGCATCGTGAGTTAATCCCTCTCCCTTGTTAATCTATCCTAACATTTAAGTTTATGTTTTAGGAAAGTTGTGTATCTGTCCCTTTATGGGTCAAGAGCATTGAAACGGGAAAAAGTCGGATTTTTAGAAGCATTTAGGCCTGGTACAACTATGCCCCGCGATAGTGACACTGGCACTGTTGTCGTGTCACAATCGTCGGGGTAGAGGTGCTCTCGGTACACCGGGTGCAATAATGCCCGCGAGATTGACAACGGAACTATCGCCATGTCATTGTCGCTCAAGGGCCATAGCTCGCGGTACATTTGGGTCGATTGTGCCCTACGATAGTGACAATGTCACTATCACCTGGGCATTGTCGTCGATGGGCATCTGATGCTTAAAACTCGTTTTTCAAGCCATTTCTCATTTATTACTTCAACCACCTCTCCTCACTTTCTCTCTAGAAGCAACCTAAAGCATTAATGGCTATTTTGGGCATCTAGAATCTAGAACCTTGAGTTTCTAAGTAGTTTTTCTTCATCAAGGCAAGAGTTGGAAGCTAGGGCCAAGTCCCCATCATCACCATCTTCATCCATAACTAAACTTGAAGATTTTCAAGGGTTTTTACCAAAAACCCAAGTTGTGAGTCATTCCATCTTACTAAACTGTATACATGCTAAAATTCTCTTCTTATGGCTTATCTATACTCGCTCTCCATGTTTTACCACTTGAACAAACTTTGGAAAGATAACACAAAATTAGGGTTTTATCCTTTTGGAGTGTGGTGTTGCAATGAGTTTGGAAAATGGTTTAATATTCATGAATGACTTATATTAATTGATTTGAGCTAACTTTGGGGAACCTAAAAGAGTAAAGATGGAACACTTGCTATGTCGGCTATGTTTTAAGGAGTGTTTTTACGAAGCTTTATTTATACAAAGTTTATTTGGGGTGAGTGTGCCATGATACATTATTGATATGTAAGTGTGTTGGATTAATGTTGTAGTTCCATGGGTATATGAGTTCTTTTCATATGATATTAATGTTGGGATGTCTTAGTCCCCAAGTGTACCAAGAAATAGGCATGGGGTCAAGATGGGTAATAGTTGTGGACTTTAAAGTTGGGCACGGCCAATGACCAATAATTGTAACTTCTTGTGAATGAGTGAAAACTAGAATTGATGGTATCACCATTAGTTCATAGTGGGGCTCTTGAACATGGATGTGTGACCTACTTATGTGTTCCGTCACCAACATGTAAATCGGGTCTCCCCCATCATCTCAAGATGTGTGTGTGTGTGTGTGTGCGTGTGTCACAATTGTGAGTATTTGGGTAAACTTTTATAATTGGAACGTACCAAACTTACCTTCCGAAAAATTCTATTTATTGTTAGTATAAAATGTTTGATCTCACTAGGCATTAGCATAACACTTTTTCTTGAATGTGGCATGTATAGCAGGTTCTAAGAATAGCGGGGCGGAAAGCTTGTGAGTAAGGTGCTAATTGCTGGTAATGGCAACTTTTGGGGCACGTGCTTTGGAGATGAGACATTTAGAGACTTCGGGATATAGAACCCATTTTTGGTGATCTTGACGACACCCGTTCATAATCTAGATTAGTAGTGTAACAACCCGACTTTTCACATAACATGTAACATGTATCTCATACATAAGCAAACCGCCTTGAGTTACACGATGGGTCCCATAATCCAAAACTATACAATCTCATGAAGTCACTACAAATTTTTCGATAAAGTTAACATCATACAAAAGATCTATTTATTAAAATCAAAAACAACTTTCATCTAGTATCTTCCACTTCACGTATAGCAGAATAACACATAGGATAACAACTTTCCCTTTCCTTTATCAGTTATTCGCGCTTGTCCTGAAATGCATATTTTGAAAACAAAATGAGGGTTAGACCATACGGTCTAGTGAGGAAATCCCTGTCAGTAAACAGTTCCATAAAAATGCTTAACAGAAAAACATTTTAATCAAATAATCACTAAGTAGGCTCGCAAACACTACTTCCTTCCCAAGGCAACTAAACACAACAGTCGCTATTCAAAATAACGCACACCCAGATAAGACCAAAGTCAATATCAAAGATGGATCACTACACGAAACATATTCGCGAGCATAAACACGCGCACTCCGATAAGACCGCGATCAATATCGGCAGTGGCTCACCACACGAAACATATTAATGGGCCAAAAATATAGATACATAACCCCCCCTGCGTGGACCATTACAATCTCTCACACATACGAGCTTATGTTGTGTAAGTCCCTTAAACCCACAAATCAATAATTACACTACTTGCAATAACAATAAATCACATATAACAAATATCGTAATCACAATTATCCATAGTAAACCAATCGTACAATAAGATACAACAATTAAACGATAACCATTTATAAATAAATGCATTTCAGTTTGTAAATGGATAAAAGAAAACTCACCTTGATAACGATATACGATAAAATGAAGTTTAACGGGTAACGAAATTCACAACCGAATGAGAATCTGAATCAGATAAACATGAATCACAAACTATACAAATAAATCTTACCAAAGCTTTTTAACCTTATCTAAAGTACCTAAACAATACCCAAAACGAACCGAAGAAAATGACCAAATTAACATAAAAATCCATGAGTTTTAACAACAAACTAACACTTTGAATCAATTTCATGGAATTCATTTTAATAAAACTTTCAAGGAAGAAAACTCAACTCAATTAGGTAACCTAATTTAACCACTCAAACTATTATCAATCATTTAATAATAAAGCATGAAATAAATTCTTATACCTTAAAACATATGAGGAAGACTATTCCAAAGCAAGATTTTTAATCTTGAATTCTTATGCAATTCCTTCACCAAACACACACCCAAAATGAGTTTTTCAGAGAAGAGTTTAAAAGGTTAAAATGAGGAAGCGGTGATGGTGATGAGTTTTATAACCCAATTTTCAATTAGACCCTAAACAATAGATAAATGACACAAATAGCCCCTAAACTTTCAAGATCAATAAAAATAAAAGGGTATTTCTTAACAAGATTATAACAATATATCCCCCTCAAAGGAATTCCGTCCCAGAATTCTATCAATTGAACAAACGAGGATATTTCGATCTCATAATTGATTCTGATTCCCAAGTAGTGTTCTGTCCTTAGCCATTTTCAAACGTTCTTGAATCTGACTGATCTTATCTGCAGTTAATTGTACAATTTCTGGTTCGGCTAACTGTTGTTAGAGCATAAATTTGTTGGATACAAGATCAAGAAGTTGAGGCCAAAGAAACTGAAAATAGAAAGAATATAAAGAAAATGCAACTACCATTTAATTATGCAAAGTTAAATGATAGTTATCTTTCTGAGACACCAAAAGTTCTTTCAAATGACTATTTTGCTAGTTATTCTGTTTCTGAGATGAAGGCAAAACCTGCAACTGCAAAGGTTTATGTTCCTCTACTCATTCTTGAAAGCAAAATAGTTGAGCTTGAAAATGTTGTTTCTGATGAAAGAATTTTGGTAGATATTGAACAAAGTGTGTTTTCAACAGTTTTAAAGAATATTGTTTTTCAATCTAAATCTACAAAGTGTTCTACAGTTTCAAAGGCACCTCAAACTTCGTCTGATAATTTTGATGACTTATTTGAGTCTGCAAATGACTTTCTTAATTCTGATGATGGGTGCATAGAAGAAATTGATATGTTTGACTTCAATACTCCTCTTCCTGATCATTCTACTTGTCTTATAACTGAAAAAGTGTTATCAAGTGGTTTTATTGTTGGTGAATCATCAGCTAAGGTTGGTGAATCAGTTTTTGTAACTGCTGATTACTATGCTCAAGGTAAGAAACATAAGAAACAACGATTACAGAAACAGAAATACACTGGTACACAAAAGAAAACTCAATATCAGAAATCTGATTTTTCTAATAATTCTAAATCTTATGTTTCAGATTTAAGGAAGAAAAGGTCGAAAGCAAGATCTGAATGGAGACCAAAAAGGAAGAATGATGAGATTGTTGAATCAGTTTCTGATAACTCGTGTAATAGATCTGATAGTAGTGATACTGATGTAGTTGGTCAACTTGCTTCTCATAAACAAAACTTTTTAACTTCTTACAAGTGTTATTCAATAAAGGAATTGATTCAATTATCTCCTACTACTACTAAATCTTATTATTATCGGAGAAATGATTTTGCTTATCATCATAATTCTACTGATTGATTGGTTTGGATCTTATCATTATCGGCATATGTGGTACTTGGATAGCGTTTGTTCCAAGCATATGACCGGGCAGAAAGCTTTATTGTCTAATTATACAGAGAAATTCAGCGGCAATGTCAGATTTGGGAACGACCAAGTTTCACCAATCTTAGGATATGGTGATATCATTCAAGACAACATAACGATTAGAAAGGTGAGTTATGTCGAAGGTTTAGGGCACAACTTGTTTAGCATCGGTAAATTCTGCGACAAAGGGTTAGAGGTCAACTTCAAAGCTAAGAGATGTTCAGTTCGTTCTGAGGACGGCACAGAACTCTTGGTTGGCAAGCGAAATACAAATCTCTACACCATCAATCTTTCAAAGGTTCAGAATGACAGTCACGTTTGCTTATTGACAAAAGCTTCGATGCAGTAAAGTTGGCTTTGGCACAGACGACTATCACACCTGAATTTTCGTTATATCAACAAGTTGGTCAAAGCTAAGTTGGTAAAAGGACTTCCTGAACTGAAATATGAGAAAGAACACTTATGCGCAGCATGTGAAAAGGGTAAGATGAAGAGAGCTGCACATAAACCGAAGCCTGAACCAAGCACCAGTTCTCCACTAGAGTTGTTACATATGGATCTCTGCGGTCCGATGAGAACACAAAGCTTAGGAGGAAAGAAATACGTGTTGGTTATTGTGGATGATTATTCAAGATACACGTGGGTCAAATTTCTTCGATCAAAAGATGAGACGCCCGAAGTTCTCATTACTTTCTTAAAGACGACCCAGGTGAATATGTAGAGACAAGTCAAGCTTCTTCGAACTGATAACGACACAAAGTTCAAAAACAAAACAGTTGAAGAATGTCTCGAATCGGTCGGGATATCACATCAATACTCTGCTGCACGTACGCCTGAACAAAATGGAGTAGTCGAAAGACGAAATCGGACGCTAGTCGAGGCCGCTCGGACTATGCTGAGCCAATCTGACTTACCTCTATTTCCGTGGGCAGAAGCTATGTCAACTGCATGTCATACTCAAAATTGATCCATGATACACCGCCGTTTCCAAAAGACTCCATATGAACTGATCAACAACAGAACACCGACAATCAAGTATTTTCATATATTTGGGTGTAAGTATTTCGTGCTTAATGACAGAGAGAATCTGAACAAATTCAGTGCTAAAGCGGACGAAGGCATCTTCATTGGCTACTCTTCCACATCTGCAGCATACCGTGTTTATCTGAAGAAGTCAAAGACAGTCGTTGAGAGCGTTAATGTAACATTCGATGAAGATATGGCTTCTGAACAACTCAGTTCAGAACCCGTAATCACTGGAGTATTAACTTCTGGGCAGATCAGTCCAGAACCTGTTTCTACAGAGAAAAATTCGGATAACGCTTCTACTTCAGTTTCACATTTATCTGATTTAGATTTGTCATTTGAATTCTTTTATGATGAGTTTCTAGGATCTAATTTGCCTAAATCTGTTGTGACTGACAGGTCTGAAGACACAAGCTGCAATCATCCAGTCACTTCAGAAGTTTTAACTGAACTTGTATCCCCCGTTCAGTCAGAAACTCACATTCTATCAACTACTCCTACAGTTGAAGATACACAAGTAACTGATGAGCCAGAAGTAACTATTTCAGTTGGGTGTGATATATTGTCTACTCAACAGCCAGAGTCTGTTGTTCCAACTGATGCTTCTGCACCTGAAACTTCAACTGCAAACCCCCCTCCTATTATTCAAACTGAAGAGCCTGATAGTGGATTTTTAGATGATGATCATGTTCAAACTTCATCTAATCCACTCCCTCATGAGCATCGCTGGACCAAAGAGCACCCTTTACACCAAGTAATTGGAGATCTAAACAAACCAGTGCAAACTAGGTCAGCGACTTTGAATCAATGTATGCATGACTCATTCCTCAGCAAGATAGAGCCCACACGTGTATCAGAGGCTTTAGCTGAATCGGATTGGGTATCTGCTATGCAAGAAGAATTAAATCAGTTTGAAGCCCTAAAGGTCTGGAGATTAGTTCCAAAACCGGAAGGAAATTCCGTAACTGGTACTAAATGGGTATTCAAGAATAAAAAGGATGAAGATGGTATCGTCATAAGGAACAAAGCTAGACTTGTTGCCAAAGGTTACCGGCAAGAGGAAGGCATAGACTACGATGAGACGTATGCTCCAGTAGCGCGTATAGAGGCAATCCGCATGTTTCTAGCCTACGCAGCTCATAAGAATTTCACAGTCTATCAGATGGATGTGAAAACAACCTTTCTGAATGGCATTCTTAAGGAGGAAGTATATGTGTCTCAACCAGAAGGGTTCGTCAATCCAGATAAGCCAGATCACGTCTACATTTTGGATAAAGCCCTGTATGGTTTAAAACAAGCCCCTCGAGCATGGTATGATGTTCTATCTAAATTTTTGGTCAAGTCAGGTTTTTCCAAAGGTAAAATAGATACCACTTTGTTCATCAAAAAGGAAAAAGCCGATATCATCCTTATTCAAATATATGTTGATGATATAATATTTGGTTCTACTAATCCTAAATTTTGCAAAGACTTTTCTAACCTCATGGTGTCACGTTTTCAAATGAGTATGATGGGAGAGATGAATTTCTTTCTCGGATTACAAGTTAAACAGTTTTCAACGGGGATTTTCATTAACCAATCTAAGTACATTTTGGATATTCTTCGGAAGTACAAAATGGAAAATTGTAAACCAATTGGAACCCCGATGGCACCAGGTACTAAAATTAGCACTGATCCTTCGGGTAAAAATGTTGATGTTAGAACTTATAGAGGTATGATAGGATCGTTAATGTATCTTACATCTAGTAGACCAGATATTATGTTTTCAACATGCTTATGTTCTAGATATCAGGCTGCTCCTAAAGAATCCCATTTGGCTGCTGTCAAAAGGATTTTTAGGTATCTGAAGGGGACTGCAGATCTTGGTCTGTGGTATCCTAAAGATACTGGTTTTCAACTGACTGCCTATCCAGATGCAGATCATGCAGGTTGCATGTTGGACAGAAAGAGTACTTCAGGTCACATTCAATTTCTTGGAGACAAGCTCGTTAGCTGGGCATCAAAGAAACAATTATGCGTTTCCACATCAACTGCTGAAGCAGAGTATGTAGCTGCTGCCAGTTGCTGCTCTCAAGTCCTGTGGATGCGAACACAGCTGCGAGACTACGGATTCAAGTTTGATAAAATTCCAATATATTGTGACTCGAAGAGTGCAATCGCGATATCTGCTAATCCTGTCCAGCATACGAAAACCAAACATATTGATGTCAGGTATCATTTTATCAAAGACAATGTAGAAAAAGGAACAATTGAACTTTATTTTGTAAAAACAGATTATCAGCTTGCAGATTTATTCACCAAACCCTTAGATGAAAAGAGATTTAATTTTCTTGTCTCTAAGTTTGGTATGTTAAATCTTAAGACATAATCGGTTGTTACCTAATAAAGTTAGGTATTGTAATTTTTCATCATTTTCTTTATCATTATTTTCTGAAAGATATCTGCACTTTAATAGTTTGCTCATGATCTCAGGGGGAGGGTGAGATGCATTTTACAATGATCTACATTCTTTTGAGGGGGAGCATAACTAATTTTGCATTTTGCTTAACTGACAAATTTTTGTGATGCATGATTTTCAGGGGGAGTAAAGAATTATGATTTCTGATTACTTCTGATCAGAACTCGTACTTTAATCGTTTTACTGCTTTACGTCATTTTATTTTCGAATAATTTTGTGAATAAATTTGCTTTGACTAGACTTTGAGACTTATGCAGGATGAGAGAAGCTGACAAGATCATATCTTAATGACTTCAGCTTGACTTCATGAGATTTAAGATTGCGCGAAATGGTAAATTTCTTATCTTAATCTCAAATGTATCTGAAAGAAGGACAACTTTCAGATATAGAAAACATATTCTTAAATGTTCAAACTACTTCCCGATTCTTAAACAGATTTCATGAATTGGAAGTGTGATTTTAAATGTTTTCAATTTTATTTTTAAGCTTCAATTTTTAACAAACCATGTGTTTCCAAAGATATATACTTGCGTAGTATCTTTTCATATACTTTCAAATATTCTCACACACCAGTTTGATTTCTTGTTCAAATTGTTCTTACCATGTCTCATATTGTAACATAATTTCGATGGTAAGCCACTCCGCTTGTATTCAAAGAAATTTGAGCGTAATTTCATTTCGAAACGTTCATTTCAAGAATGTCTATATTTTGGTTCATATAGACCATATCCATTATTCTTGACCATAAGCCTTAATTGCTATATCATTTCATTTCTGATCATTTTCATACGATGTCAGATTTTCGAACAAGTCTTTTGCATTCATGTTCATTCATTCAATATACTTGTTTGAAAATACTTCAACGTTTTCAAATGCTCAAATCTTCATGATTATATTTTATGAGCATACATTCGTCTGACATTTGTATATAAGCTTTAACTGAAAAAGTTAAATCATTATGAGCAACACGTTCTTTTAGGATCTTACATGGGTTCTTTGTGCTAGGAATTAACTGAACTTCTATGAAATCACGTTAACCAGTGATTTCTACCCAAGAAGTTAATCCATAGAGATTAAGTGTGAGGAGTCTAAAAGAAATGAGTGTGGGTTGTGTGATGAGGTAAAATGTAAATGAGAGTTTGGTTAGAAGTGAGCTTAATGATTAAAAGAAAGAGGGTGTGAGATCAGAGTAAAAGAATATTAAACTCTGCACCAACTACTTTCTGAACCGGACAACCACATTACTAGCGTTTCACAACTCTTTGGTGAACGTTATTGAAACAGGCAACTAGCCCATGCCAACTCTTGCTAAAACCCCACCAGCCACTCATTTTCTTCTCAAAAAGAAAATGTTTCACATTTTCAAGGGGACGCAACACATATGCTATCTGGTTTTCATTTGGAAAATCTGGATATTGAAAAAAAAGGAAGTCTGCTCCACCTTCGCACTTCAATCATGCACATTGAGTCTGTGTTTATCTACTGTTGTCTCAGTTGGTTTACACTATGTTGAGCCTTTATAAAAGCAATCATCATATGCTTATTTTTTTTCTACACGTGCACGAATACACAAGGAATTTGTTTTCTTGTCATAACATTCATAGAAATTGCCTTTGTGGTATTTCGATGATTGGATGGAAGCCCTGGGGGAGTGACCATCAAAAAGCTCCTTTATATTGTGTATTCGTTACACACAGTGACTTAGTGTTACTAACAGGCATTTTAACGGATTCATTTGTTGATTCAGGTGTTACATTTCTTAATTTGTCTGGATTTGAAAAGATCTAGATGAATACATTGTTGTGGAACACATAATCAGAGGCTCTTGGACAGATCAGAATGGTCAAAGACATTTCTTGGTGAAAGTTTTGATGATACTGATGCTCAAATCATCAAAAAGGGGGGGGATGGTATCAAGAAATGTTAAAGTGTTTAAAGTTTTGGGAGATATGTTTTTTAAAGATATGTCCAAGTCAGAAGATTCAAAGTAAAGATTTGAAAAAGATCAAAGAATTTCTGAAGATGTGCTGATTTTGAGGAAATTTTCTTTGAAGATTATTTGCAAAAGCAATCCGAGCTAAATCTGAAGATAATTTTTTTTCCAAAGTCTAAAAGTGTTTTGTAAAAGTTTTTGGGGAGATTATTGAAGATCATTTCAACCATATTTGGGGGAGATTGTTAATCGTTTGAAAACAGTTTTGGAAAGAATACCATCAAAGAAAAAGGAGAGATTGTATTGACAGAACTTAAAACAGAAGACTGAATTGCTAGATTTTTCAATAGTGATCTTGAATCCAAAGGGGGATATTGTTAGAGCATAAATTTGTTGGATACAAGATCAAGAAGACTGAAGGTCAAAGGTCAAGAAAGTCAAAGCTGAGAAAGTCAACTTTCAAGTGAAAGTCAAAGTCTTTTGTAATAAAAGTCAAAGTGTTTTGTATTTGTATTTTGTTTTGTTCCCTTGTAACTTGTAGGTATAAATACCTTGTATTTTCTGTTTTGTAGAAGTTGTCTAGTTGAGAATCAGAGAATACGTTTTAAGAGAGAGAAATCTGTAGAGAGAGAAAGAGAGTTCTAGAGAGAGAAAGATTGTAATCGTTTGGATTGAATTTGAAAGATTAATCAAACAGGTAATTGATTCATAAATCTTGTTTTGATTAATTGTTTGTGATTAGGAACTAGAATATGGGAATAACAACTGTTTCTCTCCCACTTCATTCCAACACAACTGCGTTCTACATTTTCTACCGTATAAAACCTCGAAAGGTGCCGCTTGAATACTCAAGTGGTAACTGTTATTATAAGAAAATTCAATCAAAGGTAAGTGCCCCTCCCACGAACCACCAAAGTCGATAATACAAGCTCGTAACATGTCTTCGAGCGTCTAAATCGTTAGTTCACTCTGACCGTCTGTCTGTGGATGGTAACTCGTACTCAACTTTATCTGAGAACCTATTTCCCTCTGAAAATTTTTCCAAAACATCGAAGTAAACCGACTATCTCAATCCGATATAATCGATAACGGTATACCGTGACGAGTTACCACTTCATTAATATATAACTTTGCTAACCTTTCCAACGGATACGATTCTTTAATCTGTAAGAAATGAGCCGACTTTGACAATCGATCCACAATAACCCATATAGCATCGAAACCCTTCGGTGTTCTCGGCAATTTCGTTATGAAATCCATCGTTATATAATCCCATTTCCAAACCGGAATTTCTAACGATTGTAATTTCCCGAACGGTTTCTGATGTTTCACTTTAACCTGTAAACAAGTTAAACAAAGCTCCACATATCGAGCGATATCTTTCTTTAGACCTGGCCACCAATAAAATTGTCGTAAGTCTCTATACATTTTGTTAGTACCCGGATGAATAGAAAAATGAGACTTGTGAGCCTCATTCAAAAGTCAAAACTCTATCACGAATATCACCCAAACGAGGTACCCAGATTCTATTTTCAAAAAACATTAATTCACGATCATTTTTCACTAAGACAGATGACATACCTGCGAGTCGTTCTCGTTTCAGATTTTCTTCTTTCAGAGCTTCGATCTGACATTTCTTTAACTCTTCGAAAATATTTGGTAACAATTCGGCCCGTAATGCAACGACTTTGATCATTCAACTCTTTTCTTTACGGTTCAAAGCATCGGCCACCACATTTGCTTTTCCTGGATGATACAAAATTTCACAGTCATAATCATTCACCAATTCTAACCATCGTCATTGTCGTATATTCAGTTCCTGTTGATTGAATAAGTGTTGAAGACTTTTATGATCATTAAAAATCTGACATTTGGTGCCATACAAATAATGTCTCCAAATTTTTAAAGCAAACACAACAGTGGCTAATTCCGTATCGTGAGTCGGATATTGTCTCTCGTGGTCTTTCAACTGACGAGAAGCATAAGCAATAACCTTTCCACGCTGCATCAAAACACAACCCAAACCTAATTTCGAAGCGTCACTGTAGACCACAAAATCTACTGAACCATCGGGCAGAGATAGAATCGGAGCACTACACAATCTTTCTTTTAGTGCTTGGAAGGCCTCGGCTTGAGCTTCTTTCCATTCAAACTTTACGTTCTTTTTCGTTAGCATCGTTAAAGAAGTTGCAATACGAGAAAAATCCTGTATAAATTTACGGTAATACCCGGCTAAACCCAGAAAACTTCTGACTTCAGTCGGTGTTCTCGGTGGTTCCCATTTTTTCAATAGCTTCAAGTTCACAGGATCCACTTTGATACCGTTTTCAGAAACAATATGCCCAAAAAACTGAACTTCTCGTAACCAAAATTCATATTTGGAAAATTTAGCGAAAAGCTTTTCCCGTTTCAACAATTCCAATATCAAACGAAGATGATTAGCATGTTCCACTTCTGATCGGGAATAAATAAGAATATCGTCGATAAAAATGATCACAAATTTATCAAGATAAGGATTACATACCCGGTTCATCATATCCATAAAAACTGTCGGCACGTTAGTCAAACTGTAACACCCTCGAATTTGGTAAGAGCAACTAATTAAAATTTTGATATAATATCAAATACAAATCAAAGTTCTTCATACCTCAAATATAAAATTCTACAATTAACCTCAAACAATTGTAAACCCCAAAATTTATCAAGGGCTATACCGAAGTCGGGTGCTACTTAATCCTCAAAGCTAGCTGCTCTTCACAAACCAAAGCGGAAACTTTGCCAATGCTAAACACATCACGAGCATACTGCAAACACTCATCTCTTCATAGTGTTACTAGGACCATTCCCAACCAGAACCTGATGCACATGCCGACAAATAAAAAGGTTAGGCTAACGCCTAGTGAGTTCAAGAGTTTTTGTAACGCCCGTATTTTCGCTTAGAACTTGCCTATATATATATATATATATATATATATATATATATATATCCATGCATAGATGTGTGGGTAATCTCTTAACTTTCTAAGACATGGCTAACACCTTAAAATCAGTAAGTTGTGCGACTTAGGGCGCGGGTTCCAAGTCACGGCCCAAGCCGCGAAACTCTCTGGAGTGCAAGCCCTTAGGACACACGTGCGGCTTATGGCGCGGCCTCCTAGCCGCGGCCAAAGCCGCGGGGCTACCTGCAGGTCCCCAAAACCCCTCTTTGCCCGACTTTTATCCATATTTTTCATCCCCACTCGTTTTCATCACGATTTTTTAGTAACTCAACACCCTCCTCGCTTATTACAAGGGTTTTGGTTGGTAAGCTCATTGATTGGTCATCAAATCTTCATTCAAGACCATTTATTGAAGTGTTCATCAAGATCTCCACTCCTTGCCAACAAATCAACCACTATCTACATCTAGGGTTTTCTATTTTCTAGGTTTTAACCAAAAACGTAGATTGTGAGTTTTAAACCTTTTTCAAAACTAGATACACATCATATTTCATTATCTATTATTGTCATTCATCCTTATTGAACTATTCATTCATATTACTTGGTTCTTGTGGATTTCTTTATGTGTAAGTCTAAGTCCTCATTATTGATATGGGTGAGCTTCTCTAAAATGGCATTGGGACTATTTGACCTCAAATAAATGGGAAATATACTGGTATGGGTTGATTTTGGGTGATGGCCTATAGGAGTGATTTGATCTAATTTTGGGTGGTTAGATTAATTGATATTTGCACCATAATAAGTAGCTTATTATTGCTTGACGAAGTTTATACTATGGGATTTGGGATGAAATATTATTTGAACAACTATGAAGTGGAGTTACGATTATATTGATGCTAATTCATTCATACTAGCCTTGTTATAGACTATATGTAATGTGAGAAATGTATGGTCTAATATTTTACCTATGGTTGGTATTGTGAATATTCATGTGCATTATGTGCCTTGAGACCTACTAATGATACTGTTAGACGAACCAAGTCGGTAGACACTAGGAGGATACAGTCTTGGGTGCCACCATAAGGTATGTACCTAGATCTCCGCCATTCGGGGTAATGCCATGGTTGTAGTCCTCGGATGTGTCGGGCCTTCTAGATGTCACTCATGGTAGTTGGCATCAAGGTGTATCGACTCTTTGGGTGGAACTTGATTGGTGCTATGGGTCTCCCCCGTTGACTCCACATTTAATGAACTTTGGTTAACTGCTGATAAGAATTGTGCTTGATTAATATGCTATTTCGTGTACAACTCACTAGGATCTTTTGGCCTAACACTTGTTTAGTGTCGATGTGTATCTCAGGTTCTATTGGCGCCGCTTCTAAGCAGGCTTAGTCGGTCCTTGGTGAGAGCTTGGGAAGGTGCATTGGGGCGCACTTTTTGCGAAGGCATTGATTGGACTTATAGACGACACCCTTTTTGTAATCTCTTTTCTATTATAGGAATTAGATTAGTTGGTTGTTGTCAATTTCCGTTAAATTGCAACTGTAATTAAACAGGTTTAAATATTTCCCCATCCTTGGGAGGCTCTTGCTATGGCAAT
Source organism: Arctium minus (assembly GCA_954870635.1). Lineage (NCBI taxonomy): Eukaryota > Viridiplantae > Streptophyta > Magnoliopsida > Asterales > Asteraceae > Arctium > Arctium minus. The sequence continues at coordinate 54,058,100 of OX941084.1, forward strand.
TTTCATATACCACATGTCCGTTTCCCGGATTTTGTTATCCCTGTTTTTATGGTGTTACAAGTTGGTATCAGAGCTTTAGTTTAAGTGAACTAGGTATCGACCTTAGTATACCTAGACTTAAGCTTTAAGCGTAGCATTAAGTTGTCCACCTTGGGGTAAAAGTCTTAGGTGGGGAGAGCATTAGGACTTACGGAATTACATTAATTAAGAGTTGTGATGACAGTGACGATGGATCCTTGTGTATAACACAATCATAATATCACATAGCTAATGCTATTATGAATGTGCTTTACGTGAGCATGCTTGAATTTCTATTGTTATGATAATTGATAAATGTATTAGTACGTACCATGAGTTCAACTCACTTAGTCTCCTCTCAACCTCTTTTCTCGTGCGTGTGTGGCAGATAACCATGGTAAACACACGGAGCAGACAACAAAATCTATAGGATGGTCAAATGGAAGAGTGAATCAACCGCCAACCAACCTACCCTGGTAGCGACTGCTGTAGGAGTACCCGCGCCCAATGTCTTGGGCGGGGGACCCGAAAACATACCACGGACCATTCGTCCCTCCGCTAACCCTACTATGGAAGAGGTGACCATGGAAACCAGAATCAGAGATAGTATGCTGCAAGCCATGAATTCGGCCATGGCACAACAACAAGAGTTCTTTATGAAAATTCTGGAGGATTGAGATGCCAGTCACCGACAACCTGAGGCGATGGCGGAGAATGTTGTGTTTGGGTCGGGTGGTGGACCAGACGTTGTATTAACCGATGAACAAGGAGTGAACGGGAACAAAGGTAAGGTCAAGGGATACACTTACAAAGCTTTCCTAGGGTGTAAACCAAAGGAGTTTTCAGGTTCCGCCAATCTAGTCGTCTGCATGTACTGGCCTCTTGGCCTTCCGGTCGGTTTCTGGTATTAACCATGAGTATGCCACACATAAGCACGAAATAGAATGAGAAACGAGCTCACAGAAATAACACAAGGAAACGTACTACTACACTTATCAATTATTATAACAACAGTAGATCAAGTAATCTCACGTAAAACATCTTCATAATAACGTTAGCTAAGTGAAATTATGAACACATGATACGTAAGAGTTCTCGTTACCATCACTACAACTTTTAACTTGTGTAAGTTCTGTCGACTCTAAGACCATCTTGTCTTAAGAGTTCTACCACATCTCACGATTCATATCTTAACAGTCTCAGCTTAAGTCTAGGCATCTTTCATTCATACCTAGTTCACTAAAACTAAAGCTTTGATACCAACTTTTAACACTCTAAAAATTAGACGGAAATAAAATTTGAAATTTCGGCAATATGACGTTTGAAAAATAGAGAGAACCTGTCACCCTAAAATAGAGGATAATTTAAACCTGTATGGAAAGGGTAAAACAATTCAACCCAAGAGTATCATCCCATAATGGGGTATATAGTAAGGCATTTACAAACCAAATGATGAAGCATAAAGCTACAACCTACTAATCTAAAATTTGGTTAACTAGATTATGGTCGGGTGTCGCAATCCTTCCAAAAAGTATATCTTCAAAAGTCAAGGTATGTTGGTCACTATGTTTCCCAAAAAGACCACTCACGACCCCAAGGTCGTTCCCTTAGTCCCGACGTGCCCCGCCGTTAAGATGACCTTTCAAACATGATAACAAAGAACAAGTGTTAGGCTAAAGCCTAGTAAGAACAAGTCAAATAAGAATGAAAGTACTAAACTTATTCGGAGTCATGCGGAGGATATAGCCATGAGCTAAAACCAACAAATCAAATAAACCATTAGTGATTAAATATGGTACAAATAACACCAATCACATAATGAGGTCAACTCCTCTAAGTCTATTGCTCGAAAACATCAAGTCAACCCCTCTAGGTTTATTCTTGAGAGTTCCAAAACGGGGAACTATAGCACAAGGGAATTACACCTTACTGCCCATGAGACGCTGCCCGACCGTATAGGTCCACACCTTACTTATCATGGTGACTCGATGCCTATTCCGTGCCAAAGTGGTGAACCTAATGTCCAAAACGGGGACATAGGAACATCGTGCCTATGGATCCATTGCACTAAGACCAAAAACCAAAACATTCAATTACATTCACAATTGATCATGCATAATAGGGTGAGAACCCAATTTACAGTTACAAAGTTTACCCATACGGGGTCTTGACTCCCCAACTTTAAGAAGATGACATTAACTCAAATTCATAAAAAGAATATTGTTAATGTAAAATCCCTATTCAAATCAAGCAAAATCTCAATCTCAATCAAGATCTAACATTATCAAGAACTAGAGAGAGAAAGTAAATCACACGTCTATGATATTATGATAAAGCTCTTCTTACAAACCATACAAAGCCTAAGGCTATTTACACCACAACACTATACAAAGACTTACAAGCTAAGGAACTTAACAACATTGACTAAAAAAGACTAAGACTTTGTTGACTTTCTCGAATCATCTTCATAATCTTTTAAATTCTTTGACAGAACTTTCAGAAATTCTTTCCAAGTCTATCTTCACTTTGACATCTTCTTGATGGCTTTGAAATTAATCTTTCAGAAATTTCTCCCTAATTTTGACATCTATGCTTTGAAATTGAACTTTGTAAAATTCTCCCCCTTTTTGATGATTGTGAGCATCATGATCATCAAAACTTCTTCAATTTCAGCATTTTCTTTTATTTCCCTCTTTGTAATGACTAACAATCTCCCCTTCATGATAATTTGACATTCTCCGCCCTTTGATCTGAGTAACCGTCAATTCATGAAATGTATATATCCGAATCTTTTCAAATTCAGATATAATGAATAATGTAACCCTGATTCAACAGATGAAACAGTTAGCATGCCTGTAAGTAGCACGAAGCCACTTTATACAACGGATGTACATTGGAAAAGAGCTTTGGTGATGTTCACTCCCCTAGGGCTTCCATTCAATCATCGAAAAACCACAAAGGAATTTTCTATGAATGTTATGACAAGAAAACGTATTCCTTGTGTGTATGTGCAAGTGTAGAAAGATTGAAGCTACTTAGCTTGATCAGACTCAAATTGTGTAAACGGTTGAGACATCAACAGATATTACACAGACTCAATGTGCATGAAAGATGTGCGAAGGTGGGGCAACTTTCCTTCTTTTTCAATATCTAAATCTTCCGAGTGAAGATCAGAGAGCATATGTGATGCGTCCCCAATGAAAATGAAACATTTCTTTTTCGAGAAAGAAACGAGTGGTTGGTGGGGTAATTGCAAGAGTTGGCATGGGCTCACTGCCTTTTTCAATGATGGTCACCAAAGAATGTGAACCAATCAGAAGATGTAGTTGCCCGGCTCAGAAAGTGGTTGGTGCAGAGTTTTGATATTCTTTTAACTCTGTTCTCACACCCTCTTTCTTTTTAACATTAAAGCTCACTTCTAACCAAACTCTCTTTTCCATTTTTCCGCTCAGCACAATGAGAAAAACTCAACCGGATGAGTTATCTCTCCCACTCTTTGATTTTGACCCCTCACCCCTCAATCACTCAAGGATAACTTCCTGGGTAGGAAACACAGGTTTACGTGAATCCATGTAAGTTCTGTTTAAGCTCACACATGAATCCCATGTAAGTCCTAAAAATAATGGTTTCTCAACAGTTTAACTTGAACAGTTAAGCACAAAAAGTATGATAACACTATCAAAATGTATGCTCATGAGATTTGAGCAATTGAACTTTGAAGATTTCTCAAAACAAAGATATTGAATGAATGAAATGAAATCAAGAGAATTGTTTTGAGAATCTGACAATGTATCAATTAGATCAAATAAAATGGTTAGGGTATCAAAGAACTGGATATTTTGTTTATATGAACAAATATAAACAACTTAGCAATAAAAGCACAAATTTAGAAAAGATGATTGATGCTCAACAACATTGAATTTCAAACGAAGGTATTACCATCGAAAAATTGGTTCATTATGAGACATGGTAATAACAAATTCAAATGAAATACTGAGCCGGTGTGTATGAATACTTTATAGTATATAGACAAGATAATACGCAAGTATTGATCTTTGGAAACACACGGTCAGTTAAACATTAAAGCTCAAAAATGAAAAACATTTAAAAGTCACACTTCCAAATTCATGAAAACTTTTGAGAATAGAGAAGTGGTTTGAACATTTAAGAAAATGTTTTTTCATGCTTGAAAGTTGTTCTTCTTTCAAACAATCAGAGATCTAGATTAGAAGATATTTACCTTTAAGCTCCCCCTCAAATCATGATAGAATGATTTATATTAGATAAGCTCCCCCTGGATATTTGCAAAATATCCTTATATGAATCATTGAAGAACGGGTCCTGATCTGTTGTAATCAGAATCCATCACCTTTACTCCCCCTATAAATTATGCATCTAAAATATGTCAGTGAAAAAGCACAAGATAGAGATCAAATACAACTCCCTTTTGAATTGTAGACCGTCATATCTTCCAAATATATTATCAATGAAAAAGCACATGATAGAGATCAGATACAACTCCTTTGTAAATTGTAGATCGTCATATCTTATCGGATACAAAGAATTTACTCCCCCTTGATGGTTGATTTCCTCATTCAAGTATTTGAGTACAATCTTTTATCAGCATAGGAGTAAGGTCTTTTGATCACTGAAGTACGAGTCCTAAACTGTTGTGTTTAGAAGTCAAACTCCGTTGAAGTACGGGTTCTAAGCTGATGTACTTAGAAGCCTTAGTATTGACATTTAAGTCCGGGTTTTGAACTGTTTTGTTCAAAAGCCTCAATTCTTGACATTTAAGTGCGGGTCTTGAACTGTGTTATTCAAGAGCCTAAGTTCTATGCTCCCCCTTAAACTTTGGGTGCCTGCAACACAGATTTAGCTTTTGGTACCCACTGGTATTTGGGTCCTGATGTGTTAGTTGCAGTTCTTGTGGGGGTAATCGAGTAAGAACCATACCAGAAATGATCACTCGTTTTGTGAACATGATCATGTGTACGACAATAAGAACAAGAATTTTTCTTACCTGATAACCTGATTAATTGATCTCTCGTGTAGATATGATTAGGTTTACCTTTACGCGCATTGTTCTTCTTGACATTAGATGCAAGTACACATGACTTTTTACCTTTTAGCTCATCCATCTTTCCATCTTTCTTCTCATCTTCAACTGGTTTCTTCTTCCAGACTAGTTCCTCTTCTTTATATCTCCTTCTTCTTTGATGTGTACCTGAACCATCTATATTTCTATCATAGAAAAGGTTAGTACTACGAATCTGATCAGAAGATTTAACTGACCTTTGTGAAGAAACAGTTTTCTGATTTGAACTTGATGCTGTCTTTTCAAGCTCTTTAAGCTTTGAAGCAAAGTCGTCTCTTTCTTTGACAAGCAGAACAATCTTCATCTTGCATTCAGACTTCGCTTTCTGCTCTTTCAGTGCATTTTCAGATAGTTCAGATAACTTGGCAGTCAGCTTTTTAATCTCAGTCTCAAACATGCTTCTTTCTTCTTCAAATCCCTTCTCAGCATTGTTTCTCTGGCTGGATATTTCTTTGAAGAATCCCACATTCTTTTGTTCAATTGCCTTTTTCTCCTTGCCAAACTTTTCTCTTTCCAAGATTAGTACTTTCTCAAAATCATAAACTTGCTGAGAAAGTTTATACACTTAAGCTCAACAGTCTTCTTTTCTTCAAAACTTTTCTTGGAAAACTCTGAAAATTTCTTAGCAAACTCTTTCTTTTTACTCTCAAAATCAGATTTGTCTTTAGCAAGCTTTTGCTCTAAATCAGATATTCTCTTTTGAAGATCAGCATTAGCATCTTCCAGATCAGAAATATTTTTCTCATAGCTTTCAACAGAAACTGCTTGTTGAGTTTTAGCTTCCAACTCAGAAATCTTTCCTTTTAGCTCAGACAAAACCTTTGGCCCTTTGATCAACCATTCCATACAATCCCACAACTCTTTTCCTGTCTTATTGTAGATATTTATTTGACCAGTAATTTCATGAGAAATATAACAAGAAAATTCACGCGTCATAAAATTTCGAGATATATTATCAGCTCTCTGTCTTTTCTCCTGTTCCTCAGTACAATCTTCCATTGGAATTTGAGGTTTCATCTCTCCATCAGTCAAAGATAATCTGATATAGTAACCCAACTCATGTTCATCTACAAAGTTTAAAATTTTATCTTTCCACTTTTCGTATTCTCCTTTGTACAACTGTGGTGTGTTTATCCTGTTCCAAAAAGAACCTGTAATCATCATCTTGAATGAAATATCAGCTTGATATGAATGATCGTTCCCAAACAATTCAGAAAATTTTGACTGAAAGTCAAAAACAGATCACCACTTTGAAAATAATTCTCAGAAAAATTCTATCTCTGGGACTCTCAAAGCATTGAAATCCGCAGAAACTCTCTCAAATCATATGAACTGAGAATCTGCAAAACAAAATGAATGTTAAATGTGCAAAATACTTTGACTTAAAATTCACAGATCAAGTTAACTGAAGTTTGCAGAATGAATAATCTTGCAACTCTAGAACTTGAAATTCACAGAAAGAAATGCTCAAACTCGCAGATGCTTAGGATTTTCAGCATTGAAACTTGCAAGCATGAACTGGACTGTAATTTGTAGACTGCACAAGTTTGATCCTGGGCTTTGAACCTGGAACACGCAAATCAAAAGAAGTATCAAACACGCAGAATAAGACTCGCAGAATGAATAAACATGAACTCTCAGAATACAAATCAAATGAAGTATCAAATGAATGAAACTAAGAATCATCAACTAGCAGGTTGTATTTAATCATCAAACACGTAAGACAAGTGAAATTGAACAATGCAGATCAATTGGAACTAGAACGTGCACATCAACTTGCGCAAATCAATTGGAATGGAACGCTCAAATCGAATGAGACTGGAACGCGCAAAACAATTCACTTGGATGACGCAAAACTCAAATAGCCTGGAAGAGCAAAACACAATGAAAATGGCGCCAATCAATTTAGTAAGATGGCGCAAAATCAATTACAGCATCACCGTCCCACTAATTTTAATAGCCAATAAAATTTAAACTCGCCACAGGATGAATTGAACTTGGCAAATCAAACAGCTAAGGTGCAAATCAAATTTAATAATCCACCGTCCCACTAACTTGATTACCAACCAATCAAGTTTTTACTTCACTAGCGCAAATTAGATGGATTTTGGCGCAAGGCAAATTTGCAGATTGTATGAATTTGATGCTGTTGGCGCAAGGTTTTTATGGTGTTGGCGCAGATTGTATGAATTTGGCGCAAGGTTTGATGTTGGTGCAAATCAAAGGGAACCTGCAAATTTACAAATTCATACCTGCACACAACAGTCAACACTCATACCACTAGACAAGTCACTTGAATTTGGCGAAGAGAAAATATGAACTAGCGCAATATCAATTTACTCGAATCCACAATTGAAATCCACATGACCACTGTCCCATTATCTAATCACAAAGTAATGCTACCGTCCCACTAACTGTAACCTCCAATCACAATTGGCGCAAGTTGATTAGAACATCAAATTGGAACCTGCAGATTGAAATTAAAATTTGATGCGAGTTACTCAGAATGTGCAGATCAACTGTGATAGAATTGTGCAGATCAAAATATGATAGATTGAAATTGAAATTCGCAAAATCACAACTCCATTTTTCAGAAAACGATCTGTACAAACTCAAGAAATCCAAAATTTCAATTGAACCTTTCAACACAAAAACTTTCAAAAAATCAAGATTAACTTCGATTTATTATGATTTTGACATTGAAATCTAAACAAGAAAGTTTCACATATACAAATCAAACTCAATACAATATGTTTCACAACCAAACAACAAAGATTCAGATGAAATTCGATTCAATCAAGAAGAAGAAAAAAATGAAACGATATGCATGTTCTTGATTTTTCAAGAAAATTGAACTTTTTGATCCAAAAATTCATAAATTGATCTAAATTTGTTGTGAAATTCTTTCTGAATTTGTTTGGTATAGCTCTGATACCAATTGTTAATGTAAAATCCCTATTCAAATCAAGCAAAATCTCAATCTCAATCAAGATCTAACATTATCAAGAACTAGAGAGAGAAAGTAGAGAGAGAAAGTAAATCACACGTCTATGATATTATGATAAATCTCTTCTTACAAACCATACAAACCCTAAGGCTATTTATACCACAACACTATACAAAGACTTACAAGCTAAGGAACTTAACAACATTGACTAAACAAGACTAAGACTTTGTTGACTTTACATTTTGACTTTTCCTATTAAATCTTGGATACAATATTATGACCTAACAAATATTATAATCGCATTCCAATTTATAACGATATTAACAACTATACCAACATTTGAATCTTACCAAAACCCTAATTTCATCTTGGGATACCAAAATCCCTTCAAGTAAAAAGTTATCTAACAAATATATAAAGAATCTAGAGAATCATTAATTATAGTTTAACTATATCTTTCAAACATTTTTGTTTAGGTTTTCAAAACCTTAATATCCCCAAGATCCATTTTTTAGGTCAAAATACAACAAACCAAAATACTTGTTTGAGAGACATAAATAAAGCTTACAACACATAAACCCTAGTAAATGGTGTAGGGATAAAGAGTAGAAACTCACATTGAAGAGGTTGTAAGGAACCCTAGGTAAAATACTTGAGAGTAGAGCTTAGAAGGAGACTTTGACACTTCAACAACAAGGTTCTTAATCACCACGACCAACCTAAATCAACCCAATAAATGTATGAGAATCATGAGTTGGATAGTAATGAATGAAGAGAGAGGAAACCCTACCTCTTAACTATCCCAAAATCGTACCTAGCAGCTCCACAAATCAGTAAAATGAAGAAAAGATCGGTCCTAGGGTATTTAAGGGCCTGACCCCCCGACCGCGACTATGCCCTGCAAGATTGACATGTGTCACTCTCGCTGGGCAATGTCGCCCGAGCTAAGTACCTTGCGGTACAAACTCAGCGAGTATGCCTCGCGAGATTGACACATGTCATTCTTGCTTGGCAATGTTGCACACCTCCCCCATCATTCGGTACATACTCCGCGGTTGTGCCCCGCAAAAGTGACCTCTGTCACAATCGTGGGCACAATCGCCCCAGGTGTCCCAAGTCCGATTTTTTTCTTCCGTTTTCGACTCGAAAGCTCCTGATCTCAATACTTAAATTGATAATAAGTAAAAGGTAAATTTTTAGGGACGTACCGAAATCGCGGGTGTTACAGTGCATAAAGTATAAAGTGTCAGTGTTGTAGAACAAATTAATATGCATAAATGCATATCCATATATGTACTGTTTAAAAAATATGCACATATGCACATTCTTACATATGTGGATATGCATGTATGCACATTCATGCATATGCACATGTGCACAAATGCACATTCATGCATATGCACATGTGTACAAATGCACATTCATGCATATTGCACATATGCACAAAATTTAAGGGTAAACGACACCGTCGTGGACGAGATAGGTGATCTAATTAAGGTTTTGGCGAGCCGATGAGTGAGGTCGGAAAGTGCGGTGTGGCGGTCTACGACGACGATACGTGTATCGCCGCCGTCGTAACATAGGGATTTGTCGTGAGGACGAGGGACTATGTAACCGCCGTAGCTGCACATAAGTCGGAGCTTAGTCAAACCACCAACCGCTGCCGCAGCCACCGCCGCCGTTGTAGGACCGTTATTTGGTGGGTATAGAGGATTTTCTTCGCCCCATGAATCGTTTTTTCGGGAAAGAGGTGAGGAGTCTACGGAGTCATGGTGTGTAGCGGTGGTAGTGGTGGTTGCTGTTGTGGCAGTGGTGGTGGTGGCGGAGATTGGCAGTGGTTGTAGCGGAGCGACGGTTTGCTCCATTTTTTTTAGAAAGAGATATGCATTGCCTTATTAAAATCTGTTAAAAATATGGAAAAATAGATAACTTCCAAATTAGAGATAAGTTACAAGTTTAATTTTTAAATTATTATATTTAATAAATAAAGATATCAAAACCAATTTAGAGACTTCCTTAAAATATGGAAAGGTAGTTATTAGGTGTGAAAAAGAAAATACAAATATTACCCCTTTGTTTGTGATTAGGCGTGTATATTGACATGCAATTAAGAATGAATCTGATTGGTTAATACCAATGTCATGGTTAACAAATGAATGGAACTCTCTCTCTCTCTCTCTCTCTCTCTATATATATATATATATATATGTGTGTGTGTGTGTGTATATATAATCAATATGTTTAAAAACTCATTTATATAAATGGAAGTACAATTAATATGTATAATTTTATTTACATGAAACTTGAATATAATGATATATATTTGTATTTGTATGTACATAAGAATAACTTATTATAATTAATATAATTAAATAAAATGAAGATGACAATTAAATATCTTTTGATCACAATTGATTATATTATCTAAAAAATAATATATTTATTAAATGACCGCATACGAGTTTCACTCATTTTCTTTAGTACAATATATATACTAATTTGTATTATTTTCAAATCAAATTAAATATCTAAAATTTGATATATATATATATATATATATATATATCGTTAAATAAAAACAAAGGTTATAATAATTTTTATATATCTTAAAATAATAAATAAATTAAAAAACATTCTTATCATTTAAAGTTTTATTAAAATCAATATACAAATTAATATAAATGAATATACATTCATTATATATATAAATAAATTCAGAATTAACATATAATTAAATATTATTATTAACCACTCATTAATAAATGAAACATTTATTACATTTAATATGACTAATTACAATTAATATATAATTAAATATTAATATTTATCCCTCTTGTTAATAAATAAAATATATATTGTATTTAATATCATTAAATTAAAATCAATACATAGAATAAAAAATATCTATTAACGTATATAATTAAATTATAATAAAAAATAAAACTTATTAGAATTAATATAACAATATATTTAAAAGAAGATGATAGAAGCCATATATAAATATTAAATTAAAACAACCAAACATATGAAATTAGAAAAAGTAGCATACTAAAATCACTAATATATAAATTATTTCGATTTGATTTTTTAATTTAAATTGAAATCAATCTATATATAAAAATGGCATTAGAATCAATATAATACGTTTCATTCTATATGGATTGATTAAAACCTCTTTCTTCAAATTTTTTACAAAACAGTCTCAAGCAGATCGAAAAAAATTCAAATAGGTGAAATACAAAAATCAAACAATTCATAACAACTACTATTACTCTCCGTGCAACCATAGGTTTGGAAAAAAAGGATTTTGAGGAATATATGGTTGGTAACAACACTGTATTTGCATGGTGAATTTAAATATTTGATGGGAATATATGTATGGAATAAATCAATAATTCAATATATTATGAGTTATGATAAAACAATCTTTATTATAATTAATAGTTTCACACATTTCTTTTATCAGTTTAAGCCAATTACAAAATTTGATGATGTAGATCTTAATTATATATATATATATATATATATATATATATATATATTTATATATCAAAAGAAAACAACTAAAAAATATGATGAAACAGTTTCATATCAAGTGTAACATCGATTTATCTTAGTTTAATATCTAATATGTGATCATCAACTTATTTAACTTCATTATTTTTAAAGAATTTATTACCACCATGCAACGCACGGTACCGAACACTAGTTATGAATGAAAGGCGACCCATGTAAAGTATTTAAAACGGTTGATAAAACTTTTTCTAAATTTCAGATTTTTTAGAAGATAAAAGTTATTTTAGTAGTGGTTGGGCTTTAGTTTCTTGGTTTACCTTTCTTGGTTTTAGTCCCTAATAAAGAGTAGGACTACATTATAGGGATTATAGGACTATATTAAAGAGATTGTTATATTGTAGAGATTATAATGTTATATTAAAGGAATTGTTATCTTGTAAATTGTCTTTCTTTGTACTAGTATAAATAGATGTATCAATATACAATACATTTCATACCTTTAGTCCCTATTTCAGTTTTTTTTAACAACAACATAATATTATAACCAACCAAAACCAAACATCAAGTTTTACAAAGAAGCAACACCAACAAAGCCACGAAACAGAAACAACAAAAAAAAAACAAAACGCCAAGAAAGAAAATAAAGTGCAGCGAAAAAAAGTTTGCGAGAAGCAAACAAAACGCAGCAGCAAAAACAACGAGAGGATGTCCCTCTTCGACAGCACATTAGCCCCGAACTAACCCGCAACCGCTCTGAGACTGTCAAAGAGAAGCATTGCGCCCAACACTTATCAGGATGAAAAATGAACTGCATCTTTCCGAAATCCGATCACTAGCAAGTGACTGGAAATCCAACCACTTGACCCAATCGAAATTGACTCCAAGACCCATTTATTGGAGCCGTATGCAGCTCCGAGCGGCATCGATCCATCCCTCAACCAAAACCTCGGACAGCCCCACCGAATCCGCTCCAAACCACCTCTAAGATTGCTCCAGATTACCCATTGATCAAACGTCTAACACAGACTCAAGAACCGGACCTAATTTTGTCCCATATCACGCTGTCGATGACTCTCTGATCCCGAATACACATTATCCCATCTCGAAACTGACTCGCAATACAACTCTCCAGCGGGGTCTGTTAGCCACCTATTCCACATTGTGGGAGCGAAGAGAAGTGCGGTTAGCTAGCGTCCCGAAACTGCATCGACCACTCTAAAAGACCAACGCACAGCTCAATCGTTTGCGTCCGTCAAACCGCTGCTCACGAACCCATACAGAAATTCGCTACCCAGGCCTTCCAGCACCGGCAACGACAATAGGAAACAGTAGCCTTGCAGGTGGCAACCGAGACCTGTTTGTATAGACCGACAACAGCACAATCTAGACCATCAAACCTCACCGAGACTCCTGCAACTTATCGTCTGCTACACCGACCCCAGACTCTATGCAAACGAAACAAACGAACAAGACAAAACCGTAAAGAAATACAGAACCTAGACCAAGACAACCAACATCCAACGAACCTGCCCGAGCCACATCGACATGCGCACCAAAACTCTACTACAACCCACCCCGCACCGCCACAGAAAATAACAGCCTCTGCCCGGTCCGTTCCAACCCGATTCTGCTGTCCAACCACTCTAATTCACGGACAATTGGATGGATCATTCAGCCACTTCATCCAGTCAAGTTTGTGTAACACCCCAAAAAATGGGACTAACAAAAAGTTTCCGGAAAAGGAAAATGTGGTATATAAAATATGCCAGAGCATGAGCTCATCCCATAAAGGGGAACAATAAATGCCTGTTAACTACAAGTTTGTAATAACAACAAATGAGAGATAACAACCTCTTAATCTAAATTCTAAACAAGAAATAAGATTACAAACGGTTGACATCTACATCCAAAAATAGTCATATCTAAAGTGGCATCCCAAAAGTCCCCAAGCTCACATCTAGAAGCCCGCTAATCCTTCTTGGCGGTCGCGCAAATAGAACCTGAGATACACATCAAACCAAACAAGTTTTAGGCCAAACGAGCCTAGTGAGTTGTATAAAAACATGGCATAACATATATAGAACATGGTATGAACAATTATAGAATGTAATAGTCGACATGGGCCATAAGGGAATCAATGGGGGAGACCCATCACACCAATGAGTTTTACCTCAAGTCAATGTACCTTGACATTCTCTCGTATGAACAACATCCCAAAGGCCCGTCACACTTGAAGACTACCTCTCAGGCATTACTCCAAATGGCGGAGGTCTAGGTGCATACCGACAAGGTGGCACCTAAGACTACATCCTCCTAGCACATACTCACGGTTCCTCCAATATATATATATATATATATATATATATAACATCCATCTCTATACATTTTCATATCAATAAGATACATGTATAAGACTACCATGATTTCAATCCCATATTAGATCTCTAACGCTAACCCATATAGGTTCAACAATGATCTTTATAAAACCCATAATATTACACAATCATGACAAAATAATGCTAACAATATACCCATAAAAATCCACATGATGAACATTAGCCAAAATCCCCAATAATCACAATGGTAGCAGTTAGGTCAAATTTATCAGGTGATCAGATTTATTCATACATATGATGTAATAACAATTAAACATACAAGACATGTATTTCAGTTGAAAATGGTTAGAAGAAGCTCACTATCTAGGTTTTATACAAAACCCTAGAAAAGAAGTGGTTGAATGGTTGAGCCCTTGCAACTTTAATCTTGAAATAAACCTCAATAAATGCTTCCAAATCTTGAACCCTTACCCAACCACCAACAATCAATGCTTTGAAAGAAAATAAGGGGAAGAGGTGTGGAGTTGCATAAAAATCGCCTACTAGGGTTCCCTCCCACTAAAGATATCTGATTTTGAGATTTATGAAGAGAAATAGGTGAAGAATAGCTTAAAAACCCGATTTAGGACTTGCAGGAAGCTCCGCGGCTTTGAGGCCGCGCACCAAGCCACGCGTATGTCCAAAGGTCTGAACTCCAGATAGTCCCGCGGATTTTCTCACGGTTTAGAGGTCGCGCCCCAAGTCGCGCAAGTCACTGACTCATTCTTTTAACTTAGATTTTAAAAGGTATAAGGACACACACACAAGCATATATATATATATATACATATACAAGTTCTAAACCGAACTACGGGTGTTACAGTTTGCGCCCTCCACTTCGTCGATCAATCCACTCAAAACATGATCGTTGCAACTCTAAGAATCCGTCCTCAAGCTTCGTCTTGACACCTTTGAACACAATCTGATTGCGTTGGGCCCAAACCATATAAGCCAAGCACCATACGGTCTCGTTGCATAACTTGTTCCGAGGTTCATTTCCATTCACACAGCCTATTTCAAGAAGGTCTTGCATCGATGAGACATTTGTTGCTCCGAGATTCCACCATCGAAACACTGAGTTCCATACCCGTGATACCTCCTGACATTGAACCAGTCCGTGATTCACCGTCTCAGATTCCTTCTCACACCTCGGGCACAATACCGAACCGATATCGATGCCCATTCTATCTAGAACCATTCTACACGGAATCCTTCCTAATTTAGCCTTCCAAAAGAAAATACACACTTTCTTCGGAACTTGCTTCGACCACTCCGTTTCTTCAAAGTTTCCCCCAAGAGTCGCCAACCGATCGTCGATTAACTCTTTAAGGCCTTGGACCGAGAACTTCCCCTCTTCCCCCTCCCCCCAACCACCTCATCCCGTCCCTAACCTCTATTTTCGGCATCCAACTCCTTAGAGCATCCCTTAGAACCACAAACTCACCCACTTCCCTTCCCCTCGGTTCCCTCCTCCACCCCCAATTCCAAACCCACTCCCCTTCCTTCCACTCCCCCTTATCGGCCAATATTCCTTCTTTATTGGAATCAAGATGGACAAGACGATTAAAACTCTTGCCCAAAATATCATCTCCCAACCACCTATCCAACCAAAATCTAGTCTTATCCCCTCTCCCCACCTCTCTCCCAAAAAGTGCCTTGAAATCAATACCCACTTTCTCCAAATCCTTTCCTACTCCAATAATGTTCCCCCACATTGACCGACCCCCTCTTACCGACCCTACGCTACTGCCCAACCCCCCCTCTTTTCCAAAAATACTCTTAATAACTTTTACCCAAAAAGCGTCCCTCTCCGTAAAGAACCTCCACCACCATTTGCCCAGCAACCCCCAGTTTGACGATTGGAGACTTCCTACATTAAGCCCCCCTCGCTTGAAGCTCCTCACCACTCTTTCCCATTTGACCCAAGCCACCCCCTTTTTTGAGTTTAGCCCATACCCCCCCCCCTCCCCAAAAGAACCGACTCCTCATGCGCTCAAGCTCTTGCAACACTCCTCTCGGGGCACGAAAGAGCGAGAAAAAGTATAAGGATAGGCTACCAAGTACCGATTTAACCAAAGTAAGACGCCCACCGAAAGAGATCATCTTCGCCTTCCAAGCCGCCAACTTTTTCTCCATTTTCTTTGTTGCCTCCTTCCAACTCTCTATTTTATGCATGTCCCTTCCAACCGGAAGCCTGAGATACATAAACGACATCTCCCCGACACCGCACCCTATTCTAGACGCCCACATTTGAAGTTCATCCACCTCCACCCCTACCCCATACAACCTACTTTTGCTAAAGTTCACCTTTAGCCCTGACGCCATTTGGAAGCAATGCAAGATTTTCATAAGGTTTTTAGCATTATCGACACTCCACTTACAAAAGAAGATAACATCGTCGACATATTGGAGATGTGAAAATATAACGTCGTCCTTACCCACTTTCACACCTTCGAACAACCCCTTTTCTCTTGCTTCCAACATGAGAATATTTAGGCATTCTGCCACAATTAAAAATAGGAATGGGGCCATGGGATCGCCTTGCCTAAGACCCTTTTCCATTTGAAATTCTCGAGTCGGCGACCCATTTACAAGAACCGAGACCGAGGAAGAAACCAAACAAGCTTTAATCCATTTGCACCATCTCTTGCCGAAACCCATCGAGGATAAGGAGTCTAAAATGAATGACCACTCCACACTGTCATACGCCTTTTCAAAATCCACTTTGAAGATCAAACCTTTCTTCTTCGATTTCCGGATGAACTCCACCGTTTCATTTGCAATCAACACCCCGTCTAAAATGGATCTACCTTTGATGAATGTCGCTTGAGTTTCACCAATGATTTTCCCCATCACCTTCTTCAACCGTTCCGCCATGATCTTCGCTAAAATTTTATAGAAAACACCAATCAAACTAATTGGCCGATAATCGTTGAGACCCGTGGGATTAGAGTTCTTAGGAATAAGAGTTAAAAAGGACGCATTACACCTGCCGCTAATCGTCCCATCTACCCAAAATTTCTCGATAGCCGTCATAAAATCACCCTTAATAATTGCCCAGAATTTCTTCACAAAAGTGAACGTGATACCATTCGGACCCGGGGAATTTTTACCTCCGCACATTTTTATTGCTTCCCAAACTTCTTCTTCTTCAGAAAAAGGCATTTCCAATTGTTCCATGTCCTCCACGGGAATTTTCCTTATTTTTTCACTGACCAGTTTCGGACCAGCCTCCTTTTCAGACCTAAATTTGTTCCTAAAGAACTCCCAAACATAATTTTTTATCTTCTCAGGATCTTCCGACCAAATCCCATTTATATTCAACCCCCTTATTCCATTTTTCCTCTCTCTACTCCTAATCGTCGCATGAAAAAACCTCGAGTTTTCATCACCCTTCTAGCCATTTAACCTTCGCTTTTTGGGAGGCAATCTCTACTTTTTTCTTTTCCGCCTCCAACCATTTCTTATGCGCTTCTACCCACCGGCTACACTCCTCTTCACTGATAGGCCTCGTCCCAGCTTCTCTTTCCATCTTCAAGGCTTCTTCTTTATTTTTCTCCAAAACCCCATCTAAATTCTTAAATTTTTCGGAACATAACACCCTTAACGCATTCTTCACCTTTTTAAGCTTATCTCTAAATATGCAGTATGGCCTCTTAGAATTCACCTCCTTACTCCACTCCCTCTTAACTACATTCTCCACATCCTCACTATCCAACCAAGTGTCAAAAAGCTTGAATGGCTTAGGACCGAAGTCGGCGTTAGTGTCACCAAGCAAGATTGGAAAGTGATCTGAACACCTTCTTTCAAGCGCCTTCGCCCCCAGATTTCTCCATGCCAAATTAAAGCTCGGAGAGACGAGAAACCTATCTAACTTGCTGAATTTCCGCCCGTCGTCGCTTATTCTAGTGAAATTCTAACCCCCTAACGGAATTTCCATCAAGTTGGAGTTTGTAATTAAATCGTTGAAGACCTCTGCCCCTTTTTCGTTGGTTGCGGAATTTAGCCTTTCTGAGCTCCCCTAGACTTCGTTGAAATCCCTAAACACACACCATCTCACTTCCTCCTTTCCACAAAGCTTTTCAATATTCTTCCATAGCTCCGTCCTCTACTTAAAATCCCTTGGCCCATACACATTTACAAACCCACGCAACCCTTGCACCCCTTTCCATTTTCCAATTGCTGCCACAAAATTCTTTTCAGCTAAAAAAATCACACGAGAACACACTCATGTCCCAAATAAGAATCAAGCCTCTAGAGTTCCCCACTGCTTGGGACTGAATAAACTCGCCCTCATAATGCCCCCACAACCTCATTACTTGATGCTCTACCCAACCTTTATGTTTAGTCTCTTGAATCCCGACCATATCCAGATTATTTCTTATACATAACTCTTTAATCCAGATTTTCTTTTCGACGGTCCCCAAACCCCTAGCGTTAACAAACATTATCTTCATTCCAACACCAAAGACTTATGAACCAGAAAAAGAACTAACCTGCTCAATTCACCTTCACTTCGACTCCATCTTTCACATCCGTCTTGTTCCCTTCCTAGACTAACCCAATGCTTGCTCCAAAATCCTTCAGATTGACTGATCTGTTAACACATTGCAATTCATTTGATATTGATTGTAAACTTTCTGAAGAACATCTCGGTCCCATTTTCCTCTTCCCTTTCTCCGTCTTACCAACTTCTTCGGCCCTCGACGTGCGATTCTGATCTTTCCTGTCCAATTTTGCTTTTGCCATTTGTTTAAACATATGAAAGCTCACCATTCCCCTTCCTAAATTCAGCTTCTCCATCTTTTTTAGCTTATTTTTACCACTTGTTCTTCCCCTTTTCTCTTTACCAGAAGTCTGATAGAAACCTTCAGTCTGAGCAATTTTGACGTGCGCCGATGAAGATATTTGATTTGAACTCTCATCCCCTTAGGCCTATAAATAATTATCCTCTGAATTGTTATTTTGGACCTCTCTTCTGTTATCGACTCCCTCAGCCAACTGGGTATTTTCTGTATCCATTGGCCCAATGAATGACTTATTACCCTTTAATGGACCCTCAGCCGAACCTGACCCAGATCCTATTATCAAATTCCCCCCTTGACTTGGACCAATTTCAGCATCACCTCCTAATTTTTCTAGAATCACCCTCCCCTCCACGTCAACCCATGCACCCCCACCTTCATGATTACTAGCCGACATTCCTTTGGAACTAGTATTATTTTTAAATGCCCTCTGTCGCGACTCATCGACTCCCCCGGTTATCACCTGAGATGGTGATTGTTTTCCAGCGGCCTTACCCACCGGAGAATCTTGGTTCTTAACCACGCCGGCACCATTAGCCTGGATTGATTCTTCTACCACCTCTATTTCACCAATCTGCTTTCCATCCTCGACTTCTTTCCCGATGAACACACTTTCGTCAACCGCCCACTCCTCCTCCCCTTTTGCCTCCTCAGTCCATTCCGATGAACACGACGATTCCTCTTCGTCCGAAGAGCTTTCGATCACTTGGTGGTCCAACCATTGAGACAACGGGTCTGCGTTCTCCTCTACCACTCTTACCCAGAAATAAAAGTTGTCCACCTTTATGCATTTTAAATCATCTATTCTAGATATGATCGACGTTGCTACTAGGATCTTTGAAGACTCTAGATTGTTTGAAAGATTGCTTGCTTTTGTTTCTTGTTTCTGCATCTTATAAAAATTTTATGGGTTTGTAGTTCTCTTTCTCTTATTTTCGATCTTTTGTTTTTCCTTTTAATAAGATTGTGGGCTTTCATTTTTTTTAAATTATATTTTTTTAATGTGTGTAGTGAGAGAATTTTTTCAAAATAATGATTAAAATAAAAATATTTTAGTTTTAAACGTAATTTTCATCGTACGTAAATATATTTTTTCCATGTGCAAGGAATTAGAAACACATGGGTAGCACTTGCCGACGATGCGCCATAGCACCAGGTGGTTGGTATATTTCCCACGTAATCTACCCTTTACCCTTTTGTTTTTACAAATAAAAATAAAATTTTCTTTATTTAAATAGTAAACTACAACTTTGGTCCTTGAGGTTTACATGTTGCTCCGAAAATGGTCCCTAGGCTTCAAAAATTACAATTATCGTCCCTACTATTTACATTTTGCTTTGAAAATCGTCCCTGGTCACTAACTCCGTTAAAGGGTTCGTTAAGTAAGGGGCATGTTCGTCTTTTCACCCTTTTAACTATTTTTCTATTAAAAAATCAAAATTAAATAAATTATTTATATTATATATATAATATGAATACATATATACATACACACAACCTCTCTTCTTCTTCTTCCCCATCCCCTACAATCCGGTAACCTCCTCTGGTAATCGTCCGACTTAAATCAAACCAAATTAATACCTAATCTAAATCACACATAAAACCCAAATCTGAAATTAATCAAAAATCGGACCTAAATTAAAGCTAAAAACACAAAACAAAAATCATATCTGAAATCGATGGTTTCAAACCCAATCAAAACCCAATTAATGTTTGAATCTTCAGGGGGGACGTTTCTGCATCATCGGCGATTGGCGGTAGTTCTGTGGAGGTAGCTCGGTGGGGGGGGGGGGGGGGGATTCTGGTTATTGGTTCGTTGAAACCGACAGGGACACACAAGGGGGTGGGGATTTGTGGTTCTCTTCGTGACATTGATTGAGACAGGGGGACGTTTATGCTTCAGTTCACGAGATCGACAGGGGGTTTATTGTTATGGGCACCGGCGGATAAAAGGGGATAGGGTGGGAGGTTGCAGATGGCTCGATGAACACTCGAACGGGAGAACGAGGGCTGAAATGATGGAGATGGTTGCTTGGTCGCCGCCGAAGATGGCTTTTGGTAGCCGAAGGGGTATGTATATATGTATATAAAAGAGTAAATTAGCATAAATTACAATTTGGTCCCTCTAGTTTAAATTAGAGTAGATTACAATTTGGTCCATATGGGTTAAACAAAAGTGTACAACTTGTCCTTGTAAAGGTAAAAAGACAAAAATACCCCTAGCTTAAAGGAAAATACCCCTAGCTTTTGGTAGCCGGAGGGGACGGTGCATATGTATATATGTATATATTAAAAAGAGTAAATTAACATAAATTACAATTTGGTCCGTCTAGTTTAAATTAGAGTAGATTACAATTTGGTCCATCTGGGTTAAACAAAAGTGTACAACTTGTCCTTGTAAAGGTAAAAAGACAAAAAAAACCCAAGAGAATGTGAAACATCCTAAAAATAGGGGAAAATTTAAACCTCAAAACTTACGAAATATGAGACTTAAATAGACGGAGATCACCCAAAAAGGGGAAACAATTTAAGCGTGTACAATTTTCTATAAATGGAAATTATAAATGACAACTCACAAATCTAGGCTATAATCATCTAGATTAAACAATTGTCATCAAAATCTCCTAAAAGGTATCTATTCAAATATGTACATCAAGTTCCCAAAAGTTTAACTTCAAAAGTCTCCGCTAATGACTCAACTCTCATCCTTTACTCCTTGCGAGTCCTGCCACTAAGTGAACCTGATATACATGTCATTTAAGAAAACAAGTGTTAGGCTTTCGCCTAGTGAGTTCAAACAATTACAAAATGACGTTAAAAAATACTTATACCAATGCATGATATTAACCAAAGTTCATTAATAGTTTCGAACCTCAATTACCCTTGGAAGGGAGTAAGGTTCCACAAAGTAACGGGGGAGACCCAGTTTGCCATTGAGCGTGATGGAACACAAAAGTAGGTCCCATAACAATGTTATGGAGCTTCTATTATAGCACCAAAGGTTATCGAGTTCAACCACCCACGGTCTATAGTTCAAGCTTCCAATTGTCTAAGAATGACTCACTTGCTAGAATTTAAGAGTCATGGGTCACAAGGTTATCGCATTCAAGTATTCAACCACCCAGGGTCTATAACTCGAGTTCCCAATATTCAAAATACCATGTCTAGCCATAATGAAAGACAACCTTGCATTTCATATAAAGACAAGTGCCTATGGATCCATTACACTATAGTCCAACATTTTGTATTTTTTAAGTTGCACCCAAGTATACCCAAGATAAATATATACTTGTACATATAAACCATCCAATGAGTGAAACCCATAATTTTGATACTTCCCATAAGATTTTTCATTTCACATAATCCTTCCCAAAATTTACCCAAATAGGAAGACACCATCGTTTATATTTATAAAACCAAGTTCCATAGTCAAAACATCATTTTACCCAAAAATTATCAAAACCTAGTTTTGACCTAACTTTTCCCCAAAATTGTTTATGTGAAGATGAATGTATAAAAGATCTTGAAGAAACATATAGTAACATGTAAAACATGTATATGGTGTAAAAGAGTAGTAGGATGAACTCACAATACTAAGTTTTGGCTAAAACCTAGAAACCTTCAAATCCTAGTGAGAAGATGACACAATAACTTGACCAAAGACTTTAGCTTCTTCCCTTGAGATGATAGTGAACCCTAGTTGAGAACTTGTGGATGATCTTAGTGATTTTAGCTTGGAATCAATGAGGAGGGAGGTTTGGTAGGTGAGAAATCACCTAATGCAGAAAGAAGTCGGTTCTAGCATTCAATGTGTGATAAATGAACAAAGGGGGTCGAACTAAGAAATTAATACTCAGTTGTTGCCCGACCGCGACTGTGCCACATGATAGTGACATTGTCACAATCGCGGGCATTGTCGCCCACTATGTACCGAGAGGGAGTCCCCAGGTGCGAGAGTGCCCCGTGAGAGTTCCTTATGGCATAATCGTTTGGATTGTACCGTGAGTGACCCCATCCCCGCGACTATGACTCTGGCGACAGTGAAACTTGTCACAGTCACTGACACTATCGCTCCAGGCCTCCCGAGCTCCGAAAGTTCGCTTTTTCGAGCGATAAAAAGTCGGGTTGACTAACCATCATTCAATAATACAAATCCTAAACAAAATTATAAGCCGAGACAAATCATGAGAGCGTAAGGGCTTTAGTTTAACTTACCGAAATCACGGGTGTACAGAATGACAGGCTTCCACAACCTAAACATCATCTTCATCAATTTAGCCCCTTCTCATTTGCTATAATGTCCTTTATGTACAATCCTACCAAATAGCTCACCACCAGTGCATAGATCCATGACCAGATGAACAAATATGTTGTCCTCATACGCACCTTTGATTCATACCACACATTGATGCTCCGATGAGTGATGCTTGGAGGAAACATCAGACCAATGCTTTGATCTATGGAAGTTTTGGGAGCCCTCGTAGATGTCGTGTCTGTATCTGTAACACCCGTTTTTTCATAAAGTAAGTTTCCTCCTTTCGTTGGTAATCTCTTCGTCTTCCGTTTATCTTTTCGGGTGAAATTTTTTTGCTTTCGAACCATAAATCGACCCATGTGAGAATATCGAGTTTTGAACCTTTTGAGGCTCGGTACATCTGGCGCGAGATTGACTCGTGATAGTGACATGTGTCACTATCGCATGGCACAATCGCCGAGGGTGTACCAACTCGCGGTACATTCCCCGCGATAGTGACACATGTCACTATCGCGTGGCAGGATTGCCGCCGGGGTCTGTTGGATTAAATTTCAGATTTTAGCCTCATTTCTCATTTCTATCTCAACCATTCCATTTTAATTCACACTCTCTCAACCTCTCCTTCCAAGAACCGAAACTAGGGTTCCTTTAACCCTCATCTACCTCTGTTATTTCTAGTTGTTGGGTACTTCGTCAAAGGGTTCAAGTTGAGCACTTATCCACCATCTACATCTTCATCTTCTTCATCACCTTCATCAATTTTCTAGGGTTTTCATCCAACCCTTTTCATCACTTAAAATTTGGGGGTTTATGGCTCATCTTGGTGACCTAGAAGTACCTTGGTTGGTTGATCGAAGTTATGGTTAAGGTAACCTCCTATTTTCTTTATTTATGGAAATTAGGGGTTTGGATTTATGATGGGGTCTTGTGTAAAATGTTTGGGGAACAATTATATAAGGTGGAATATGGTTATTTACGGTTGAAATTCTTGGATCTAGGTTTTAGAGGTTTCGGCTTGGAGGATTCAAGTTTCGTTAAGGAAGCTCAAAAGGGGTAAAATCTAGATTTAGCCTAAATCTAGCAAGGTGAGTTCAAGTTGATTTGTAAAAATGGTGTACATGCCAAAATGTTTACTTTAAAGTGTTTTGTGTCTTACATGAAATTGTTAACTGCTGATAAGTTTGGTTATTTTGAAAGTGTTTAACTTTATAAACTTATATAGCACACATCTTTGGGATTTTGGGCATTTTTGATAAATAAATCATATATTTAGGTATCCTAATGATTTATTTTATGGAAGTAGATTTTGAGTATAAATGTATTTCATTTTGTGTTATGGAGAAATGCATGGTTTTGTGTTATGGGACGTTTTGAAAGGTAAATGTTATAAACTCACTTGGAAAACGATTTGTCCCAATCTAAACTACGTTGGAGTTAATTATATGTTTTGGAGCATGGGTTTACATAAGTACGGGTTGTTTATGTATGGTTTCATTTTATGAATTTCAACGTTGGGTCCTTGGATTTGTTGAGCTTATGGCTCAGTTTGGATTTTGTTGGGTTTTGAGGACACTTGTCCGCTTTTAATAAGCTCAATGTTGAGCGTTTGGCTATGATTTGCATTTACTGCTTCTTAGTTGAGAATTACATGTTTTGAATGCATTAGTTCATTCGTTTTGAGTCATGTAATGGTTTAGTTAGTGCAATGGATCCATAGGCATGGTGTTCCTACGTCCCCGTTTTGGGCATTTGGTTCACCATTTGGCACGGAATAGGCATCGGGTCACCATGATAAGTAAGGTGTGGACCTATACGGTCGGGCAACGTCTCATGGGCAGTAAGGTGTAATTCTCTTGTGCATAAGTTCCCCTGTTTTGGAACTTTCAGGAATAGACTCAGAGGAGTTGACTTGATGTTTTCGAGTGATAGACTCAGAGGAGTTGAGCTCGGTGGGTGTTTTACGTGTAACCCACATGTTTTGATTTCTTACATAATTATGTGACCTACTTTTGTGTTCCGTCACGTACAATGTAATCGGGTCTTCCCCGTCACCAATAGGTGTGGTTTTGGTTATGGAGTTTTATAATCCATGTTTTCGGAGACGTTTGAGTATGGGTATTTATCTATGTTTTAAGGTTTTAGTTATTGAAACTCATTCGAGTTATTGGGATGTTTTGGAAGTTGGAGTTATCTACGTTTTCAGTGTTTAACTATTATAATGTCAGTTATGCTTTACGTACGCTTTGGGTTTTGGCTTTATTTAAAGAGGCGTTTGTTTTATGATTTTTAATCACGAAAAGGGTGAATGATGAAAGGAGATTGTTTTGATATTTAATGTATTTCATTTTTGGTTGCTTTCAAATCAAATGTATTGCATTTTGGAAATCATGATTTTAAATAACATTCTTAAAGTTAATGCTTTATTTATCTCTAATGAAAACTCTTGAGCCCACTAGGCGTTAAGCCTAACCTTTTTATTTGTCGGCACGTGCATCAGGTTCCAGTTGGGGTTTGGTTCTTGCAGTGCTTTGAGGAGTTGAGCATTAGACTTACACGAGAGTAAGTAGTTTGGTGAAGTCTTCCGCAGTTGGAGATAGTGACTATTATTGGGTTTTAGTAACACCCGTCCTTATTATAGACTGTATGTGTAGAATGAATGTGCGTATTGAGGTTAAATCTTAAATTGTGATTATAGATGAATCATTCATTGATGTATTTAGAAAATTTTAAATTAGTTGATATTTCTAGATTTGAGGGTGTTACAATGTCAGCATTGAGGAACGGATCTAAAGTTGTGTTGGACCAGACCAAACTAGTTGTTAAGAAATTCGTCAAGGGAAGGACAATTAATCTTTGGTGGTATTGATTATTGGAGAAATTTGGTGAGAATGTTGAGGTAGACTTTAAGTACAAATCGATTATTGAGGAGACCTTGATGTGTCATAATTAGAAGTATCTATTCTATAACAACAATGGATGATCAACTCAGCAGTTTTATACGAATTCCTTCACCACTCGAGTAAGGTCAGCATGGTTGTGAGTACTCAGAATTGAAAGGAGTATGGGCAAGCGATGGTTTGATCCCTTTTGCAAAGATGGTTGTGTTTGGAGGCAAGGAAAGAATATAACGTCACTCCATAAAGGACGATTAGAAGTATTTAAAGGTAAATTCGCCTTAGGGTGTCCTTGGTGGAAGTAGTTAATTAAGATCGTCGGCTGCTTTTGAGGTGATATGTGCAACCTAAGGTTGGGAGGCGACTGAAATCTTAATGGTAGAAAAATGATTTGATAAGGACTCGATGTTCAGTCCGTCATCGGTAAGGTATATCGAACGTTGAGATCGGGTGTGGGGCGGCTTGTTATGAGGAATTCAATGAAAACCTTAACCAGGATGTAATCGGTTTCTTATATGAGGCAAGGTTTCGTGAAGGTATCCCTTTTTGGATAGGGAACCAATTGACCTCGCTAAATGCGATAATGGGTGTTTAATCGGTGCCATATTTCGAGGACAAAATCTCTTTTAAGGTTGGGAGGATTGTAACACTCCGAAATCTCTGGCCGAAGAGAAGGCGAAAAACGCCAACAGTGCCCTACGCAACCCTCCGCGCGAGTTGAGCCGCGCCGGGAACCGCTCGAGGATTTGTTTGCTCGCAACTCTAGTGGCCCGCATGACTCTCCGCGCGAGTTGATTTGCGTCAGTGCTCGCGCGGAGCCACTATGCGTATTTATAAGAGAAAATCCTGCCTCCACCCCATTTTCTAACCTAAAACCTCAAATACTCTCCTCCTTTCTCTCCCAAACTGATCCCCATCCTCCCCAAACGAACCCTAACTCATTTTTGGGAGTTTCCCTTCTAAAATCAATGATTCTTCTTCATCTAGCAAGATTTGGGAGCTAGAGCCATAACCCCTCCATCTTCATCTTCCTCACCAAGCTTTTTAGGGTTTCACACCAACCCTTTTTCCCCATTTTGAAGATTTGAAAGTTTGTGGTTATTTTAGGGATCTAGAAGAGTATTGTTGATGGATTCAACTATGGCAAAGGTAATCTTCTCTTTTCTTCATCTATGGAAATTAGGGTTTTGGTATCAGTTGAGGTCTTCATGTTTAATGTTTGGGGAATGTTTCTAAATGGTTGGATGTAAATATTTATGGTTGAAATTTATGGATCTAGGTATCTTGTGGTGGTTGCTCGGTAGGGAGCCATATACGGGGATCTATGACTCTATGTGAAGCTCGAGAACATCGAGAAGTGGCTTAACTTTGTATGCCCGCCACTTTCGATGGAATTCGGGTCTCCCACCGAAAGATGTTGTTTTGGGTATTGAGTTTTATTATCCATGTTTTTCGGTGACGTTTTGTTTATATGGGTTTTTATCCATGGTTTTATGGGTTGAGTATTATGTCCCACCCGTGTTTTAGGTGTTTCGAGATATAAAGTTTTATCTGCGTTTCATAAATTGGGAGTCCGCTTTCTATTCTCATTTTAAGTGAGTTTGAGTTGAATTTAATTTACGAAAGAACGTTTTATATTGGGATCTTAGTCCTTAAAACAATTTGGTTTGGAAAACGTCTATGTTTATGTCTCATTCGTCTAAAATGCATATTATTGGAAAACGAGTTATTTTCATATTTGAAACATATCATTTTGAAAGACTATGATTTCAATTGCATTCTTCCTTTTTATCAATATATTTATCAATGTTGAAAACTCTTGAACTCACTAGGCGTTAGCCTAACATTTTTATTTGTCGGCATGTGCAACAAACTTCGTTAGGAATAGTTCTAGTGACACTGTGAAGAGATGAGTGCTAATTTTGTGCTCGGGGAGTGATTAGCTTGTTGAAGTCTTCCGCCTTTGTTTTGGGAAGAAGAACTTAATGTTTGAGGTTAAGTAACACCCAACTTCGGTTCAGTACTTTTATATTATTGGAGATTATATTTGTTGAGGTTAATTATAGAATTTTAACTTGATGAATGTACTGAGTTTTGAATTGTATGAGGGAGTTTTGTTCCTTATGTTGATATTACATCAAAATTTTAATTAGTTGCTCTTATCAAATTTGAGGGTGTTACAAATATTGTAGTTTACTCATATTATAGTAACAAGTTAAATATTATATTTTAGAAACAAGTTACAAATACGAATTATCTAATAAATGTTTTGTAACAATAGTTAAATAAATATTTAAAAATGAAAAATTAATTTCAAATAAGATATCATTTTTAAACAATTGTATGTTGTTAATAAATTTATATTGTACTAATCATCCAATATATGTTTTATACGATAGTTAAATAAATATTTAAAGTAAAAAGTTAACTTTAAATAAGATTTATTTTTAAGCAGTTGTATGTTGTTAAAAAATTATATTGTACTGTGTATTGAAAGCAGCACCATTAACCATTTGGGTTGTGGCGTACTGGTAAAGCCTTTAGGGGATGTATTGGAAAATCTCATTTACCCAGGGTTCAAATCCAGGTGCTACCAAAGCTCTTGTGACCATGAAGGTTCACCTGCGATGACTCCAGGCCATTCGTGGTCGCCCGATAATTAGTCGGTGCGCGTAAGCTGGTCCGAAAACCCACGGTTACCATTATTCCCTTGAGGATTTGGTATTTACGGTTATGAGTTGCATTTGCCAAAATACAAGATGTTATATATGATTGGAACCACCGACAGTAAAAATATGTGGAATGTTTTAAATTTTAAATTTGATATTAGTAGTTCCATAATTTACATATCTTATTTTATTTATCTGATTTTTGTTCCATCTATTTTAATATAAAAAAGTTGTATTTCTGCTTATTAGATTTTGTTCAACAACTATATGTTACGGAAACATTGTAACCAAGTGGTTCTTTAGAGTAAATCTTCGTCTACATATCTTTTATTTGTAGGTATACAAAATAGATCTTAGAGTATCTCCAATGCAAGGTTCTTATAAGCAAAAAACACAATAACTTGTAGGAACTAGTATTGTGAAAAGTTTTTATAAGAACTCAAACCCTTTTAAGTTTTTAAATAAAAACCTTGAATCTTTCCATGAAATTTGTGAGATCTCAGGTTTTCATTAAAAAAATTGTACTATTTTAATCTAATATTATGAAAGGTGGAATAAGGAGTTTTAATTAATTAATGCTGTGAAAAACAAAAAAAAGTTATATCGTAGGAAATCAAAAGACATGAAAATAGCGGCCTATACCCGGCCGCCACGCCCACCGTGGATCTCGTCTAGAACCCTCCATTCTCGCAACGCTGTCCCTCCTTCCCTCTCGCTTTTCACTCTGCATTTCTAAGCTCACAATTAAACCTTTTATCTCCATCATATTCTACTAAACCACTTGCAACTTTACCAATTTGACTACAATCATGGCTTTCCTTGCAATTTTCATGCTAATTCTCCTCGCTATGGCTGGTTATTCAAGTAAGATAACATCTTCTTTCTTCTTCCCCTTTGTCTCAATCTTAGATTTCTGTTTATTCCTCTTTTTTCTCAATCTTAGATTTCCTTTTCCACCCTCTATTTCATCGTTTTTAATAATTTCATCAAGATTTATTGCTTTCCCCAATTGGGTTCTCCTGAATTTTCTAATAATTTCATCGTTTTTTTTTTTGATGTCGATATTTCTGGGATTTACTTCCAAAAAGAAAACTACAATTTATTACGCATTTAACAAGATTTCGTTCTTCCTTTTTTCTCAAATGGGTCTCTGTTCTTTTTCCTTTTTCGCTTTTTATCCATTGGATTTTTCTTAGATTTCCTTTTTTTCTATCCCTTTTTGGGTGGGGGGGTTCTTTAAAAAGACAGGTGCATCTTCAAGATTTCTTTGGTTTTTCTTAATTTCCTCAAATGAATCTCTTAATTTTGATATATTTTTCTTGTGTATTTGATCTTTTAAACAACAGATGCAGCTTATTGTGTATGCAACACTGCAATGAGTGATTCAGTGCTTCAAAAGAACATTGATTATGCTTGTGGAGCTGGTGCTGATTGTGGTCAGATATCTCAAAATGGGCCTTGTTTCAACCCTAATACTGTTAAGGATCATTGCAATTTTGCTGTTAATAGTTATTTTCAGAAGAAAGGTCAAGTTCAAGGGAGCTGTGATTTCTCAGGCACTGCTACTGTTGTCCAAACACCCCCTTCCAGTGAGTCTCCTGTGAATTTACCATCTTACCCTCTCTCAAGATTTCTTGATTCTCATTTCTGTGGTGTTTCTTGATGGGTTTTACAGGTGCAAATTCTGCTTGCTTTTCTGGGAACCCAAGGTATGATCTATTGCCACCCAATTAGGATCTTGTCTTTTTTACATTGTCATGGTTGATTATGTGTTAATATTTGTGTAAAGATCTGATTTTTATAGCTGTTGTGTGATGTTAGTAGATTAATTTTTAATTAATTAGGTAAATAAAGCTAAACCCTTTTTTCTCCGATAGCTATAAACGCCCAGATTAGGATCTTGTATTAATAGGTTTTAGGTTCGAACCCTATTGGTGCGGTCATGTCCAGGTCCATGGAAGATATCAAACACCAATAGGGTTCGAACCATATTGATATCTTGGTGGTGTTTGATATCTTTCGACCATGGATTTAGTTGGTTAGAAGATATCAAACGCCACGAATAAAAAAGATCTTCTTGGTGGTTTAGTGTTTAGGATGGCCTCTCACTTGGATTGAAAGTGAACTATCGATAACGTGGGTTAAAATCTTGTGGTGAATTTAGGGTTCAATGGATCCATAACGATAAAGATGAGTAAATTCTCGTCCAACCCTAAAAAAACAGGGTTTTGGTCAATCCAACGATGGCTTTTGGGATCAAATGCGCTTGTTGATTCTCCAATAATGAAAACCGATCCTGGCATTTATAACTAAAACGACGGGTTTCTATGGTTACTCTTTGTATAAACTTTGTTCACTCCTAATTATGGCGCGAAGGGTTTCTATATTTTGTCAAGTTAGTTAGGTTCGGCTTGTTTATCCGTGGGGACAATGCTACGATAGATGATAATTTTTTGAATGATGGTTATATTCATTATGTTCTTCATGGTTTATAACCAACATGCTCCATTTTTAGAAAGATGAAGATATGTTTATTCACATTCTTCCTTGAATTCTAACATTGCAGCACTTCAACTCCAGCACCACCTGGAACTGGAACTGGAACTGGGACCCCGCCTCCAGGAACCGGCACTCCACCAGGGACCGGCACTCCATCAGGGACCGGCACGCCACCAGGGACCGGCACTCCAGGGACTGGCACTCCACCAGGGACCGGCACTCCAGGGACCGGGACTCCACCAGGGACCAGCACTCCAGGTACTGGGACCGGGACTGGGATAAATGTGAACCCACCGATCGGATTGGCGCCTGCAGGAACAAATGGATTCAGTGACAACAGTGGTGGTGTGTGTATTCATGACCAAATGACCAGCCTTTTTTCTGTTCCAACCACCCTTTTGGTTTCTGGGTTGATCTGGTTTTTGCACATATGATGGATGTGTGGATGAGATGTTGGTGTTGTAGAGCAGGGTATAAATTATCGGTTGTATTCTATGAGTCCCCTTTAATTAGTTGCATAAGAGAGATGATGTTTTTTTTAATGGTCGTTGCTTTTTCGATATATGATAATACGCATGGGGGATTAATTAGATTCCTTTCACGTGGTGGGTATTGGCTAAGGTGCTCTTTTAGACCTAAAATATCCAAACCATAAACAATGTGCAACTCTTAATGCATGAAGTACAACTCATTCTGCTATATATGAATGCAATAAGCTGAAAATGAAATCACTTGTACGTCATGTAATGGGAGTTGTACACTAGGCTTTTGTTAATTTGTTTTGTTATCTTATTTCTTGAGACATCGAGATATAAAGTATGTTTTCGGGAAAATGCATTCTGTTGGTGTTATTACGATCCAAATTTACATTCTCGCTTAATGGCAACAACATAATGGGGGAGGCTAATTGCACCCATGACTTTGTTAAGTGCACCATCATAATTAATTTTCTCCTCACACACATCAACATCTGTTTTTTACATTCTCAATGCATTAATTACATTCCCAACGCATGAATTGAGCTGATTTTGACATAATTTTGGTGCAAATAACACTCCCCTAACATAATATACTGGTAACGGTAATCGTACTCGATAAGCTCTTCTATTTTTTGCATCATTCATTTGAAATTTTGGTGATCAGTATGATTCGAGTATGCATAAATAAGACTTCGTACAATTAAATTACACCATACATATGTGCGTCTGGTATGCGGATAGAACCGGTTGAACAAGAGTGAAGAATCGTAGAGTTTTAAGGGTCATTTAGTTTGCATAATGTTTTTTTGAAGGAATAGCCGAATGGAATTTGTCCAAGTGATGGGAATCTGAAATGAATTTTTCAAATCATCATGTTTGACCAAGTATTTAGTTGACAAGATATAGACTGTAATTTGTCAAATAAATTGAAATCTATTTATTTGGTTTATAGAATGTAACTTACGAATTGGAAATAAAATAATGAAAAATGACTAAAATACCTTTTTCTCACATTTTTTTTTTCTTTCTAAAATTATAAATTATAATAAAATTTATATTTGATGTGAAAAAATATGTAAAATTATCATTTCTTATTATATCATTTATATGGGGGTATTCTTTTAAAAACTTTCTAATTCTTGAGATATGTAAGATCCAATTTAGACTACAAGAAATTGATTAAAAGGTAAATTCTAAGGTGAACACTGTCGTAACATACACACAAACACATAATTAAATGTTCACATAAGGTGAACTCTTAGGAATATTATTATAGTTTGTGAACGTACTCTGAATTTACGAGATTTGGTATAGCTTGTGAACACCAACTAAACCAACAAAACAAAACATAAACCTATCACTTGTGAATCCAATGTGAACACATTGTAAACACCCTAGTAAGAACTTTCTTAAGATTGTTTATATTGTGTTGATCTCGTGTATACATTCAATTGTGAGAGATAGAGAGATTTTTGGAGTTTAACTTTCCTAAAAGATAATAAATGTTTATTTAATAGATAACATTAATTAGTACAAATTAATGACGTATGATGGATCTAACAGATCTCATAAATTTTAGAATTCTCAAAATGGTTAAATGCATGAAAAAACAACTCACTTTCACAAATTTCCTTAGTATAAAATTCTACTTTTTTTTTATATCACAACAATATACTTTTAAATTATTTTTTATTAAGACATTGTACTTTGAAAATTTTACTCATTAGACCATCTCCAACTCAATCACTAAAAAACACACGCTAAAAACACTAGAAATGGTGAATCCATTGAACACTAAAAAAATTAACTCCGGCCACAAACTAAAAACAACTTTAATATTAAATAAAAGTAAAATAATATATGTGTTTATTATTATATTATTTTTTAAAGCATAATAATTATAAGAGTAAATTACATATTAACGTTTGGCGTTTGTTACGGAATTGGTCCCTAAACTTCAAAAATGGCAAATAAACTCTCCACGTATGCATTTTGTGTTGGATTTGGTCCCTCGAGCCAACGGCCGTCTATTTCCTCCATTAAGCATGAGGGTATTATGGTCATTTTACCTATTTTATTTATTTTTCCATTTTTTTATTACTTTTCTTGAATCTTCATCTTCAACCTCATGAACATCAAGAACATGATGAATGTTCATCTTCTACCTCAAGAACACCAAGATTTTAAAACCCAAATCAAACTCAAAAACCAAAAACTTAAATCAAACTCATATCTAAAAACCAAATCCTAAATCAAACCCAAGATTTAGAAACCTAAATCACACCTACATTTAAAAATCAAAAACCTAAATTAAACCCATATTCAATACCCAAAATTAAACCCACTTAAAAAAAAAGGAAAGAGAGAGAGAAGAGAGAGATAGAGATTTGAGATACAGATATGAGATCGAGATAGAGAGAGAGAGATACAGAGACGAAAACTGTTAAACCCCTCTCCGGCGAGGTCGTTTTCTCCGACGAGGTCGTCTTCTCTCTCTCTCTGTATCTCGATCTCTTGATCTCTCTCTCTCTCTCTCTCTCTCTGTACCTCGATCTCTCTCTTCTCTCGATTTCTATCTCTTTCTGAGATCTCTCTCTCTCTTCTTTGGGTTTGATTTTTTAATCTAGGTTTTTTTATTTAGGATTTGTGTCTTAAATGGAATTGATTGCTAATGGAAAGGTTTTTTAAATTTGGGTTTGATTTAAGATTTTGGATTTTTAACAAGTTTGATTTCGGTTTGTTCTTGGTGTTCTTGGTGTTCTTTGAGGTTGAAGATGAAGATTCAAGAAAAGTAACAAAAAAATGGAAAAATAAATAAAATAGGTAAAATGACCATAATACCCTCATGCTTAACGGAGGAAATAGACGGTCGTTGGCTCGAGGGACCTAATCCAACACAAAATGCATATGTGGAGGGTTTATTTGCCATTTTTGAAGTTTAAGGACCAATTCCGTAACAAACGCCAAACATTAGGGACCAAATCTGTAATTTACTCTAATTATAATATACAGTTAGGGGTTGTTTGTTTTTTTTTTAAATCTCTTAATGACTCTTAAGTCTGAATCGTTCAAACCTTTTTACACACCACCTCTTATTAATCATAACTAAAATAAGATTTTAGACTTTAGACCTCTCACCTTAGTTTTTATAATCAATAAATAATTATCACTTGAATTTTAAAATAATTTATTTAATGAAACATCGCTAAAATTAAATGGACAATGTTTAATTAATAAATATTAATCAATGAAACATTGTTAAATTAAAATGGTAATTAAATTATTTAAATATAATTTGCAATTTGAAACCATAAAATAAATAAATTATAAACTTAATACATACATATATATATATAGAGAGAGAGAGGGGGGGGGGGGGGGGAGGAAAGTTTAAGGGAAAACCTCAAAAAAAATGAAAAACTGAAGAACACCCTGATAGCCTTTGATCTGGACGGTATGCACTTGTGCATACAAGTATTTTGTAGTCCCATTCTCATTAAAATAACTGATGTTTAAATGTTCATATATATGTACAGGTTAAGCTTGTAAATTTGTCAGTTATCAAACAAATTGTCATGTTGACCATAAAAAAGTTTGGATTTTTTTATGAATGAACTGGTATGAAATCAAAAGTATGACTCATGTTTTTGCGGTTGCTTATTGTATTGCATCTATCATTTATAAATTCCGTAATTCTTTAATCCGTATTTAATACGTTAATTGGGGATGCAAAATGATGAGAATCTTGAACTTGGTTATGTTGGACTCATGATGTGCTATGAATCAAGGTTTTGTATAATAATGTGCAGATGTTGTTAACACCTTTTTCATGACCACGAAAACACTCTTTTAATGATCCATTATGTTAACAAACCACATACTAGCAATCCTTGTAGTTTTTCATTATAACATATTGACGATAAGTTAACACGATGATACATTGATATGCCATGTTCACATATGAACTGGGAAAAAATCATGATTGTTCGTACCTTTTCAATTTATATTTTCATTCATGTTCACAAAAGTAAGTATATTCGTATGTATATATATATATATATATATATATATATATTTTTTTTTTTTTACGGCAACTTGGGCTAAGCCCACACACACGCACCACTGAATAAATGTGGTTGGGCGATTTGGATGTTTTTTCACATTAGTCATTAATCATTTCTTCAAATGAGAGTAATATGTGGACATTGTATCATGGTGAGTTAAGAAAGGATTATAGATTTAGGTGACGTTTGTTTTTTAAGAGGTCTGAGGTCTTATTTCATTTCTGATTAATAAGACGTGGTGCTGAGGCCTGAAATCTGAATCAATAAGACTTTTTGTTTTTGTAACGTATGGAGTCGTCTTGAGAGAAATGAGAGCATATGAAATGAGGCGGCGATAAAAGATATTAAGAAGTTAGGTCACCACTTTTCTTATTTCAGATGTATTTATAAGTTAAGAGGTTCTTAAAACTAGAAAAAACAAACGGTCTGAATGTCAAAAGGTCTGAACGATTCAGACTTAAGAGCCATTAAGAGGTATTTTAAAAAAAAAAAACTTAGTATCTTAACATGTAACAGTAATAATAAAATACGCTTAACCTGGCCGGTCTCATCTTTTATATTTTGATGGAGGTAAAGGCAAGGTTCTAAATGGCGCGCGGTGCGGCGTGGCGGCGAGGTCAAGCCTCAAGCCTTACGAGTTACGGCGAGGCCATGGCGTTTTTCATGGCGGCGCTAAGGCGGCAAATACATATATAATATTATATATATGTATAATTATATAATAACGGGAGTTTTATATCATATAAAAAAAACAAAAAAAGAACCATTAATTGATTTGAAATAAAAGAGTTTAAGATCTAAGTCATCTAACATATATAAATACATCACAAGACACACAATTGAATCTTGACAAAAAAATTGGGTTATACCGTTATAGAATCTAGACAAAAAATTGAACCTGGTTGTGTGATGATTGACGAACGAAGCAGCAAAACATCAAATCTAATCGATTGAAGAACTTCGCTTTTGAAGTCAAAATCGTATGTAGTTCGTGTCTTCATGAGTCATGAACTCGTTATCGTGACTAAGAATTGAGAAACAGACAGAGAAAGGGAGAAGGAGAAGTGAAATTCTAGTGTTTAAAATATTTAATTTTGACTTTTTAGATTTTTAATTTTTTACCGTGTAAATTTAAAAGTTTTAGAAAAGTATAATTTTCCCCCCAAAACCTTATAACGCCATAACGTAACGTAACGACATAACGCGCCATAACGCGCCATGGCGCGCCTTATGAAGCCTAACGCCATACATCAACGCCAAGGGTAAAAACGTGGCGGCAAGGTGGCGCCTCGGCGCCATGGCGCGCCATGGCGCGTTTTTTAGAACCTTGGGTAAAGGTAAAGACATATCCATCGATGGATCTGATAAAGTATCGATGATCCGAGATGCAAAAGGTATAAATTAACCATATTGGCATTCGCAAGTAAAAACAAAAAGAAACATCATAGTTGATCAAAAAATCGTGAAACAGTATGTTGTAAACTTCATTATTGACGAATATAATTTGTGTAGTTAATACCAAACTTTATGATGTGAGTGAATCATATTATGTACGTTAATATCCGTCTTTTGAAACAACAACATTTGGTAATTTGCTGATAAATGTGAAGCGACTTTGGTAACTAAGCAGCAACGACCAAGAATGATTTATGGAAAAATAAGTACTCACATTTTCTCTTTCCTTGCCAATTGTTTCTAATATTATCAACCATATACCACAAAGTATGTAACACCCTCAAATTATGAAAATAGCAACCAATTAAAAAATTTGTAAATACATCGATAATTGTTTCATCTACAATCACAATTTAAGATTTAACCTTAATACACGTGTATCATTCTATACATTCGATCTACAATAAGGACGGGTGTTACTAAACCCAATAATAGTTACTACCTCCCAAGCCGCGGAAGACTTCACCAACTACTTACACTTGTATAAAGCTAAGACTCAACTATTTATAGAGCTGCTAGAATCCAAACCCCCAACTGGAACCTGATGCACATGCCGACAAATAAAAAGGTTAGACTTATCGCCTAGTGAGCTCAATAGTTTTAACATGAATGAATATATTATTAAATAAAGGAATTCAGTTCAAATTTAAATCTTTCGAAATAGTTTACTTTAGAAATGGAAACGGCTCGTTTTCCCCATAATATACATCTTTAAAGACAACGCTCCAAAACAGACATTCTTTATAAAACGATGCAGCCCAAAAACTCACCCAAAACGGGTTTATAATTCGACACCCAATTTGTAAAAAACGTGAATGACACTTCATATCCCAAAACACCCAAAACCCGGGTGGGGCATAATAATCGACCCATAAATAACGGAAAACAAACCATATAATTATGATACGTCATCGAAAGCATGGAACTGAAACTTAATACTCACGCGACCATAAAATGGAATGAAATCCAAACATTTAGGTAAGGACAATTAAATATCCAAAATACTACGGGTCGACAGCGGGGGATACCCGCATCCGTTGAGAGTGGAGGAACACAAAAGTATGTCACTCATACAACGTTAATCGTATGACACTTCACGACACACAAGCCCAAGTGTCCCTACGACTTCCTTTAAGCTACACCAAAAGAGACAGCTGACCTTAGCGAATATTATCAAGAATATCACCAAAGGCTCGGCACGGGGATACGACCATGACATTGCCCCGACATGGCGGAGG
The DNA here is from genome assembly GCA_954870635.1 of Arctium minus. Classification (NCBI taxonomy): domain Eukaryota; kingdom Viridiplantae; phylum Streptophyta; class Magnoliopsida; order Asterales; family Asteraceae; genus Arctium; species Arctium minus. Next base: position 54,096,412 of record OX941084.1, read on the forward strand.
CCCCAAACGCCCATCATGACCTACCCATTGTCACAATAGCACAACCGGACTCAGTTCTCCTAGTATACACTTGAAAGGACAAGGTCATAAGACATGAGTCCCGGAGTCCAACCCCGTACCACCCACTTGACCATCAAATAAGACTGACTTACGTGCCTATGGATCCAATGCAACACAGTCTGAACATTACATGACTACACATGAATGACCAACGCACTCGAGCATGTAATTATCATAAATACGCAATAAAATGCATTAGTATGTAAATCATAGATTGGACTCTACATCGAGCCATTAAAACCGGACAAATGTCTTCAAGACTCTTTTAAGTCAACGCCGAGCTAAAATGCTCAAAATCCATTTGACCAATAACCAATGGACCCTCAAATAATGAAGTGCCTTTAAACGACGTGTATGCATACACATAACCCAAATATATGATTAACCCAAAACTCGTCACGTATTGGAACCAAGGATTTTCCCAACTGATTTATGAACTCAAATACATTAAAATGCCGAACATCATGAGTTAGACTTCATTTGTACAAAAATCACCGAATATGCATAAATCATAAAATGGACTTTATTTGTACAAGATCACCAAGAATACATAAGTCATGCTATTTACTTGTTGAAATATTCAAAATCTGAATATGAGTATTTCATGAGATTAAAATAACCCAAGTTTATCAAATATGAAAACTTATCAAAATGCTCACACTTTGACAATTACCAAGTAAAATATATTTTTTACTTCAAAATACACATTTTGGCATTTACATAGTTTTCGTAAAGCAACTTGAACTCACCTTGTTAGATTTAGACTAAATCTAGATTTTATCCCACCTTGAGCTTTCTTGAAGAAACTTGAATCCTCCAAGCCAAAACCTCCAAAAACCTAGATCCAAACATTTCCAACCGTAAATAACCATATTCAACCATTTAGAAACGTTCCCCAAACATTTTACATAAAGATCTCAACTTAGGTCAAAACCCTAATTTCCATAAATGAAGAGAATAGATGATTACCTCAACCACAACTTGAATCCATCAATCAAACACTTCTAGGACACCAACATAAGCCACAAACTCCAAATCTTCAAAATTGTGGAAAGTTGGATGAAACCTTAAAACACTTGGGTGAAGAAGGTGAAGATGAAGGGATCTTAGTTCTAGCTTCCAAACCTTGCTAGAAGATGAAGGAACACTTGGTTTTATGACAAAAACACTCAAAACTGAGTTAGGGTTCGTGGGAAAGGGTGAGGGATCAGTTTGGGAGAGAAAAGGAAGAGATTAGAAATGAGAAAGTGAGAGAAATGGCTGAAATCGCAACATTTAACACTCTGGTACACGTAGGTTATAGTGTCAGGCGATTGTGCCGGTGGCACAATAGCTGGCACAATCGCCAGAAATTTACCACGGGTCCTCATCTTTGGTAATAGTGCCAAGCTATTGTGTCATCTGGCACAATTGCTGGCATAGTCGCCCGGGTGCTCCCGAACTCCAAAAATCCGACTTTTTCAACGCCAATACTCCCAATACTCCGAGGGACTTTAAACAATGCATTTCCCCAACAAAACCCCACTGTTTACAAGTCACAGAAACGTTCGGGTGGCAATTACTTACCGAAAATTACGGGTGTTACAAAGTACCATCTTTCTAAAGTATAAAGACGTTCATATATGGAAATTATAGCCCCGTTCACATTAAGTTAACCAATGTATTTAATTTTTCCATACATGAGTATAAATTAACCTTGAATTTTTTTTGAAATTCCAAAGTTTTATACTTTTTCATTTTAAGTTTCATATATGTTCCATAAATTTTGATCGATAAACTATGTTTATTGTAGACTACTCATTTTGAATGAATTAATGTGTTTGGGTGACCCGGATGTTTGGTCACACATGTCAGTGATTATTCGTTAAAAAGACATTATTATTAGAGTAAATTACATATTTGGTCCCTGGGCTTTGGTGGTTTTAACAGTTTGGGTCCCTAAAATGAAATATCTATGGATTGCATCCTCGTGGTGTGTATTTTATAACACCTTGGGCCCCTAAAACTAACTCCGTTAAAAATATCTCTGTTAAAGTGGTCATGTGCAAGGCACATGATGGGTAGTTTGGTCATTTTACACATGTTCCTTATTTTACATTAAAAAAATAAACACCAGTAAGATCTTGCCATGTGTTCCTCTTTCCTCTCCTCCTCCCTTTCGTTTTTCGGCAACAATTCCGTTTTCCGACTACCCACCTCCATCTCCGACCAAACCTTACCCAAACAACAGTTTATTTGGAAACTAATTTGTGCTTTTCCCATATCGTTGCTTTTCCCAAAAACATGTTTATTTGGTTCTTAAAGTTATTGTTTGTTCTTGAAGAAACTGATTCAAAACAGTACAGATGGGGAAACTAGACTCCATTGCAGAAACTAATTCAAATCCTCAATCATAACATAACCCACAAACTCAAATACAAACATAATAAATCAGTGTATATTATTTTTTTGTTAAAAACATTGTACAATACAGATCTGTTCATATCTTCAAAAAAAAACACAGATCTGTTCATATCTTAAAAAAAAACATTGTTCTATCCATCCCTGTAAAAACCGTAGAAATCGTCTCTGTAGAAATCTTGTATGTGGAGAAGAAATCGATCTGAAAAATTGATCTTGTATGTGGAGAAGAAATCATTTCGGAGGAGCAGATTGGGATCTCGAAGAGCAGATCTGAGGAGTTGGTCGCCGGAGGGAGGGTCGTTGGAGGAGAGTTTCACCGGAGGGAGAGACGTAAATGGGTGGGGAATGGTGAAGGAAGTTGCAAAGTCTCAGTGGTGGGCAAACGAAGGTGGCGAATGTGATGGAAGATGGAGGTGGACAGTGGTGAAGGAAGTTGCAGGGCGATGGCAATGGAAGATGGAGGTGGGAGGTGGTGATGGATCTGCTTCGTCGGAGGGGTGGTGGTCTTAGGGTTTGGGAAAATGAAAGTGAGGTGGGTGGGAGATGGTGGTGGTCGGGTGGAGGAGTAGTTGCCGGCCAGTCGGAGAAGGCGGCGACGATGATAGTCAGAGGAGGCGGCGGTGATAGAGTAAATAACATAGTTCAGGTCGGTGGTCATATACATATATCGTATATATTGTAAATTACAAAGTTGGTCCTGTGGTTTAAATAAAAAAAATGAGTAAATTACATAATTAGTCCTTGTGATTTTAATAGAAAATAAAAAGTAAATGAAATGACTAAAATACCCTCTAAATTAATTGAGTTAACAAAAAATTTTAACGGAGTTAGAAGTTAGGGACTCAACACGTTATAAAATGCAAACCACGGGGATGCAATCCATAGATATTTCATTTTAGGGATCCAAACTGTTAAAACCACCAAACTCCAGGGACCAAATATGTAATTTACTCTTATTATTATGCACATTGACTTTTGTTGACTTGAGAAATTATTATTGAATTGTTATCTTAACATGTAACAATAATACTTGAAGCCTTGTTAACCTAAGCAATCACATTTTTTTTATTCTGATGCAGTGAAAGGTAAAGACATAACTATCGATGGATCTGATAAAGGACTAATGAGTCGTGAAATAGAAGGTATAAGTTAACCATATATGAATTAGGATGTATAAACATAGAAATAACAAACGCTAATAAAAAAATCTTAATAAACATGATATTGTAACACTAAATAACGACGAAGATAACATGTCTATTGAATCCATAACTTGATTGTGTGATTGGATCACACTATGTTCCTTAATATATATATATATATATATATATATTGGTAACCATGGGTTTCCGAGCCAGCTTACGTACACCGACTAATCTCCGGACGACCACGAACGGCCTGGAGTCATCGCAGGTGAACCTCCATGGCCACAAGAGCTTTGGCAGCGCCTGGATTTGAACCCTGGGTAGATGAGATCTTCCACTACATCCCCCAAAGGTTTTACCAGTGCGCCACAAATGGCCTGGAGTCATTTACAAGAACTTTTGATATTTAGCAGAAAAATGTAAAGCGAATTCAGGATCTAAACAGCAACCCAATAGGATGATTTACGCGAGAACAGGTACCCACATTTTTCCGTTTTTTGACAATTGTTTTTAAAACTATAAACCATGAACACAAATGTACCAACTTACTAAAGTACTAGCCTATTTTGACAAGATCTTTTGTCTAGTGCTTATCTTAGTGTGCGTATCAGGCACGAGCTTCTTGTACTTTGTTGCTAACATGATTAAGAGTTATGTCTATAACAACATAAGTGGGATGCAGTAAAGGATAAAAATTGGTTAATAGCGACTAAATTGGCATAACTGGAAGAAAATAAAGTGGGTTTAGTTCATGTTATAATTGTTCAAATCTTGATTTAATTGAAGCATCATAAAAGTTCAGTCATGGAAAACTGTTAGATCCCATTTCAAGCAACAAATGAAGAACTCCATAGAAATATAGATACAAGATTGAAATTAACAACAATAATCATCAAAATCATATCTCATATGCTTGGATTGATTAACATGGAGGGGAAATTGTAGAGAATACCACACTAAACATTTAGTCGACTCTCATAAGGCTCACTTAGTATGTGTGCGTAAAATGTGTAGTCTCTCCAAATCACTAATGAGAAATGAACTCATAGGCATGTATTTATAGGGACCATTTACAAGACAATTAGCCAAAGCCCATAAACTACCCAAAAGCCCAAAATATAATTTCTTTATAGAACATTCATCAAATTAGAGGCTAATTTGGTCTAACAATCTCCCCCTAATGTTTTATAAAGAAAGCATCATCATATAAACTTCCCCTTGCTTTCTTTAGAAGCACTGGTGTGCCACTCTTCAAGTCTTCAAAGCATTACAAGCCCCCCCCCCCCCCCCAAATGTAGGCCCATATTCTTGAAAAACCGAGACAATTTACACTTTTTGTCTAGCTTTCATGACTCAACTTCACCACTGTTTTTGACCATCAAGGAGTCTGATTGAGAGAAAACGTAAGACATGAACATTGAACTCCATCCCTCTTAGCTTTTCAACAAGCTCTGGTTCATCCATTTTGGATGAAAATTGAGTGATTTGTGCAAGTTTTCCCTCAGTTGCGCAAAACGGTCATCAAAACAGAAACTTTGATTCTTCGAACCCCGTTGAGGTATGGTGGAGAGGGTAAATGCATTAATGGAGCTCTATCTTCGACACTATGTGAGTGCAACCAAAATAATTGGGTGAAACTCCTTGATGTTGCACAATTCTCATACAACATGCGAGGCTACGGGGAAGAGTCCTTTCGAGTTGGTTATGGGGCGGCAACCATTGACCCCGAACGCATTAGCTGTGTCTTACGATGTTAATAGTTCGGCCGCATACAAGACCATGAAGGAGTGGCACGAGCAAGCAGATATGGCTATGGCTTTGTTGGACAAAGCAACAAAGAAGATGAAGAAATGGACGGACGAGAAGAGGAGACATGTCGAGTTCAAGGTAGGGACCAAGTAATGATAAAACTCCTAGCTCAACAATTCAAATCATTAAGGAAGGTGCATAAAGGATTGATACGAAAGTACGAAAGCCCCTCCCGGTGATTGGACGTGTTGGGAAGGTATCATATAGGCTTCAACTACCGCCCAAGTTGAAAATTCACCCGGTTTTCCACGTAAGTTTTCTCAAACCTTATCACGAGGATATGGAAGACCCAGAACGGGGAGTGTCCAAAAGGGCACCGACTGCGGTCGTAACTTCTTTCGATCGGGAGGTTGAAGAGATTCTTTTTTATCAATAGGTATCAGGACGAGGAGTGTCGAGCTACACATAATACTTGATCAAGTGGCAAAACTTGCCCGATAGTGAAGCAAGTTGGGAGGCTCAAGTGACATTATGGCAATTCGCAAACAAGATCAAGAAGTATCATGAGGATGGCACAACAAGGACGTCCCGAGCTTAGGTGGGGAAGAATGTGACGGCCCGCCAAGCATGAGACGAGTTTCCCGAAGGTTAACCGGATTCCGGAACCTTCTACACTACTCAAGAAGGATGGTGGCTCTTATGGAAAACTTTTCTAGAATACTCTCCATGGGAAAATGGTAGAAGCCTCTTATGGAACATCTCTAGAAGATTCTACTGGAAGGGAGGAGGCCTTCCCATGGAAGGACGTAGAAGCCTCTTGCATATAGTCTTACTTGATAGTTTTAGAATAGTCCTTGTACATATCTAGATAGTTGTTCTCTAGATTGTTCCCTTGAGTAGTATAAATAGGTGGTGGCCTCGTTTGGCCTAACACACCTCAGAGTATTCTTCTAAGCTCTCTTGTAATAACTCTCTCAAACAATACAAGTTTCCTTTGCATTCCAATAATCTCTTGTGTTCTCTTTACTTACCTTAATCGTTGGTTGTTTCGGGAGTTTGGCTGACTTAGTTCGAGAACTAAGGCCGCACGCGATCTTGTAGAGACAAGTCTGTGACAACTATCTAGATATGTACAAGGACTATTCTAGGAGTTTTAATTTGATATATAACTCATCTATATTGTTCCATCTCTTTAATTTGTGTTTTAAGTGGGACTACAAGTTCTTATTTAGTAATGTTTGCGTAAGCAATACAAACTTTAAATGATCTACGACAACTTGAATGATTAAAAGAACATTAAAATGCACGGAACACATCTTATTTACAGAATGCCAAATCTCTACAAATGACGATTCGGTCAAACTGCGATGAAGGATATCCCACACACGCTTGAAAAAAGGTTCGAGCGACGCATGAAGATCACGACTAGTATAACTATTCAACTTGACGAACCAATTCCTTCTCTTCTTGCTTCCTTAACAACGGAAGAGTGTTGGTCGTGATGAACTCCTTGATCAACTTCGCGACCGCATCTGGCTTTTCAACGTGTGGGATATGACCGCATTCTGGTATTTGACGAATTATGGCACTCGGAAGCTCACAATGTAATTGCTGCATAATAATATTACATACGATATTAGATCCTGACCATTATTCAAAAAACCAAACCAAACCAAACAAAACAGATCCAGTAAATCCCTGGCAGATAAAAAGGGGGGCTATGATATGAAGGTACTAACCACTGCAAGTTTGCTGTCGATGATTTGATCATCTTCGCCCCATATTATGAGTGTTTTCTGTAGAACCTGCAGTGCCACCATCGATATAATGGGTTATCATCAAATTCACGAGAACACAAACATGAACAATAATTGTTAGGCGATCCGTAAATATTTTAAGAACAATATATTCATAACGAATGTATATACATGTCATAAATATCATGAATATTGATTCATAATAAATATCATTAATATTTATGATATTCATTATGAATATTTGGTTTTCATGGTTAAAAAAATATTTACGCTTCTTAAATGAGCATGCCCCTTGTTATACAAGAAAATAGAAGGGACCTGATGAATTTGGGCAGTGACATTGTATCCGCCACTGTTCATAAAGTCGACCGTAGCTTCCTCCCACCATGGTAATAGACAATGTAAACGTCCGATCTAACCAAGAGGAGAAACATTTCCATTATATGACATCTATCACACCAACTGCGGAATTTGTTCGAATTGAAAGAGGAACGTAAAGAACTTACTCCTGTCCAATCTAAGCATGTACTGAATGGGAGAGAACTAAACGTCAAAGAAGTAGCGTAAATACGCAACGGGAGGCTCTTTAGCAGAGAGACCTGGTTAAAAACGGTTGTGTTTATTATGTATATAAGTTACATCAGAAGGTAATCATAGGCATCGTGAAACAAAAATAGGGAAAAATTCATTTGTGAATTTTCAGTATTGAAGAGATATAGGTATAACTAAACCAAACGAACACAGTATATCCCAGACACACAGGTATGGTGTAGGATGGATGTGGACTTTGCCTCTATATCTCTAAGGGGTAGAGAGGATGTATTTCTAATGAGGTAGGTTTAGACTTTTTAGGTCAATCAATAGAGTATTCAAATTCGTACTCCTTCAGTCCCAAAATAAATGTCCTTAATTGGAAAAAAAAAAAAAAACACAGAGAGTTTAAGAAATGTGTAATTATTACAATTCTTAACTATCTAAATGACAATTTTGCCCCTAGAGATAGAGCAAACCTTAACCTTCTCTCTCCCGCCATCTCATCAACTCTTAAATATCCGTGCGAGTCATAATTAAAGGTGAAGATGGAAATTTAGTAAATTATAACTATCTATTTTTTTTTAAATGGAAACCTAATTTAGGACAAACTTAAAATAGAAATGTGGACACTTATTTTGGGATACAGGGAGTAATATTTTCGCAAAGTTTAGCCCGTTTGACCTCCAAAACCAGACCCCTACCGTTCTCTTTTAGCGAGAGTAATTCAAATCCTATAGTTTTGTAAGAATTTGACCCCCAAAAAGGACGGATATCCCCAACTCCCAGGAGGTCAGGGGTTCAAACCTACCAAACATGAGGGGGGCGGTGTGAGTTCATTTGTTGTATATAAATATTATATAACAAAGAAAAAGATGCATCAAGTATTGAAATACTCACTCCCGCATAAGCTACGAATTTAGGTAACTTAGAGAGGTTGCCCGTGCCTTCTGCATAAACACTTGCGTCAATCAAAATCAGTTTATCAACCTGTAATAACAGAAAAAGTAATCAAAACGAGCACTTCTAATATATATCGTTCTGCTAGTATAAAAGTGAAGTCGAGAAAAGTGTCGCTTGATATCATTTATCTCAACTGCATAAACTACTTCATACTTACTGCTTCTGGATGGTTGACAGCAAAGTCTATTGCAACCGCTGCTCCGAGACTCGGTCCAACTAGCAGCATAGGCCTTTTGATGTAGGATTTCCAAAACTAAATCATAACGAAAAAAAACTAGTCACTGAACAGAACTTCGAGGCTCCAATCTCGTTTCCTTTAGATTTTGAAAAATTTCCCCTCTTTTCTTGTTCCCATTTGTTATTCCTCTTGGAACCACATTACATTTTTATTGCTTCTCATAGTATGTAAATGGGTATGCATAGATCTCATCCCTTCCGGGTCCCACCTCTAGGTGGGATATACTGGCCTCGTTTAGTTAGGTTTGGTTTATACTCCTTATGTCCCAAAATAAATGTCCACAATGAAAAAGGCATGCAGTTTTAGAAATACGTAATTATTACACTATTTAATTAAATGACAATTTTACCCTTAATATTAGAGTGAGTAATGAATTTCTCAATCTCATAATTAAGGGTGGAATTGGAAAGTATGCATTTGCTTTCAAAGTGGGCACTTATTTTGGGACAAACTAAAATAGAAATGTGGGCACTTATTTTGGGACAAATTAAAATAGAAATGTGAACACTTATTTGAATGAAGGCGGCACCATGTAAATGGGGCCTACAAAGCGAAAATGATAACAAGTAAAAGATGAGCGGAAATTTGCTACGTGAATTTACCTGATATAGGTGATCACGCTTGGAATCCACGTTACATAGTGGAAGCTTTTCTGAAAGTATGAAAAGAGATAACAAGAAACAAGTTCAACAAGCAAGTTCACTTTTAATCAGGGGGTGTTCACCGGTTGAAATCCAATGGATTTAAGCAGAACCGATTCAATCCAATTATCCATTGGATGTTGGATTTTGCTAACCAATCCAATCCAATTAACTTTTTGAGCAACTGATCCAATCCAATCCATTGCATCATATCGGTTCCATACATTGGATATTACTATTGGTAATCCATTGGATTAAATTGGATCTGATGACAGTCTGCATTCCCCTTCTTTTAATCTAATATATGAAGATGGAAAAAGATATGAGGACAACCTAAGTTAGAGAAACCCCATCCCAGAATATCAATTGCCCAGGTCTCTAAACCCGCCTGCTCAAGAAGTGGAAGTGTGTATCTCCATTCTAAACAAGAGCTGAAGAAAAAGAAGAATTAATAGACGGTGTAAACGAATAGCAAGATTGGTGCCATGTGCCAGTGATGCAATGATCTCTCTTTCTCATGAAATTGCAACTTCTTACTCGACATAAACCAAACCAAACGAAGCCAGTATATCTCACCCCGAGGTGAGGTGGGTCCCGGGCCGGGGGGGAGGGGAAGGTGTATGCAGACCTGACTCTACCTCAAAGAGTAGAGAGACTGTTTCCATGAAAACCCCCGTCTTGTGAAAAGTGTGTGAAACGGAGAAAGACATGGTATGCCAAAATCTGACTCAACAGTTCAATAAAAATATTTGACTATTGCCCGGCTGGACTTGTTCTAGAGGTTGGGATCTCCTTGAGGTAACATATGTTCTAAGTTTCTTAGATCTTCATGAAAAGATGATTACTAGTCGAATGTCTAAAATCCTCTTCAAAAACCAAAAAAGGGAACTTTACGACTTTCACGGAGATCCCAAAATGGAATTTGTTGCAAATTTCATGGGGCAGCAAGTGAACATGCTTTAACTAAAATGTTTGCATTCCTGCTAAGTTGAATCGCACAGTTCGCACTTATTTGAAGGTGATAGTTGTGTACCTGTCAAATCCGTGAAGCAGAACAAGTGGATTGGTCGAAGTCTCGATCATCGGCTTCACGCAACTACTCATAATACAATTGTTTGAGCTGGTAAGCTGCAAATATTAACAACAATGTGGTCTCTATCTATCATATTTTGAATGTAATGGATATGAAATATAAAAATGATAAGTCCTAGTTACCCGTTTGAAAAAAGAAGAAACCACAACTAGGTATGGAGCACACAGACGTCCATTTGACACATTCTTAAGGCAAACAAATGGAGCAAACGCTAGTATATGTCGAATAATCCAAGTACGATGAATGGTTTAACAAACATAATAATAAAAGTACTGAACACGTGAAGCAAAGATATAATTAGTCGCTACCGAAGACTTTGCAGTTTGCACAAGCCGGGGGTCTTTCAAGGAAATAGCCACTCTACTATTTTGCGTGCATCCCAAAGCCCCCCCCCCCCAAAAAAAAAAAAAACTCCTAGTGGGAAATACTATGCGTGTTTAGTGCGGTTACTGAAGACTTTGCACTCACAATCCACACCAACAATCCTGTGGGACGTAATAAAACAAACTCCCGCACTTAAATTCTCAACGTCCTTGTCATACCTACTCAAAAAGCTAAATAGAATTCCATAATGATTATCCTCTTCTATACCGTTTGTTATGCCCCAAGGTAACAAGATGACATCATAACATCCAACATAATTGTCCCGGCGGTAAGAAGGTGGTGCAATCTATAGATGAGGTCTTTGGTTCGAATTCGGACATCACCCACCTGCCTCAGGGACATAGCGATTTGCCACCCCCCATGATGGCCGTGGGACTGGGACTCGTGCGATTGGGGCACTCCAGAGGGTGTTGTATACCCCATAATAACCTCCAAATCAACTAAAACTGTAGTAGAAAGTTATTAGCAGCCAATTCACACTCACAACTCGATTTTTTTTTGGAAGGGTGTCGTAGGTTATGCCTAGACTAATCCCTTGGCAAATTAAGACTGTAAGACATCAGCCCTGATTAAACCTCAGTGGCCACAATTGTTGTGTACGCCTGGATTCGAACCCTGGGCAGATGGGATATTCCATCACATCCCCCAGGGCCTTAACCAGTACGCCACAACCCTTGTGGTTGTCACAACTCGACTTGGTATTCTATATCATTATAAATCGTTGAACCCAATGGGTTTTAAGAAAATGATATAAACATCCTTCCACACACTACCATTTAAAGCCAACTCTGTAGGTGTATTTTGCATACTCAAATCTCTTTGTACTATGTCCCTTCGATCTTGGTCGACCTTAAACCTCTACCACTTCTAAGAGCATCCATAACGGTTGGTTTTTATTTTTCTTACAAAAAAAGTGCGTCCCACGAGCAAAAAACAAGCATATTGAAAGTGTGGAACTGCACAAGCAAAAAGAGGGTTTTTCCCATGTCTAGGCGGCCAAAAAGCTTTACAAAAAACTCCATTGGAGGTGCTCTAAAGACGTATCCGCATACAAATGTCTACGGCAGAGATGACCACACAATTTGACATGAAACAAATAGAACAGTCAACCGGTTCATATATAGAATAGTGGGAATGCAAAAAGCAAGAAACTATGTCAACTTCAAACGGCCATAACAATTCAACAGGGTGGAGAGTTATGGGGTTAGCAACTAGTGAGGCCTCAAAAAGACACAAAACTAGGCAAAGTGACTCCATCTTTAGGGATTCAATTTCAAAGTTCTCCAAATTCACAAACTTTTAGCATCTTTATGTTGATTTATGTCGTAAATTGCACCAAATCCAAGATTTCCTTCAATCACATGTTCTAGTCAAAAAAATTACAGCTTTTTAAGATTTCCAAACAATGGCTACATCCTTTGTAAAAAATCAAATGTATGCCCAGAAAAACTATTATGCAATACATTATTTTCACATAATTTACTACTAAAACACTATCCAATGTGTTTCCATCCACCACCATAATCTCCGGTGGTTTTCTACCGATTCTGCAAAGATTCCCACCTCCTTACCCGTTGGCCGAAATCCGGCGGACATCTCTGGTGGTTTTTGCCCACAACCTACCCATTGGCATTACAACATTATATGGTGAAAAAAGCTCCACCAAACAACTAAAAGTGAGTGCCAGAAATGTCTTTTAGGACAATCACTTATTTTTGAAGTGACCTTTTCCTGTACAAGTATTTCTTTTAAAGATTCCTATGCATAATTTAAAAAGAACTCAAAAATGGAATGGAAGCACCCATATCAATTTTAGGTAGATAAAGTCAACGTACAAGTCAAAATGGGACTGTTTGAAACAAAAAACAAAAAAAAATTAGAAAAGAGAATTCACCTTCACCGGCAGTCTCTCAATTCTTGAAGCTAATTTTCGAGCAAACGGGTCCTTGATTTTCTCCACTTGTTTGGGCAGAAACGAAGGGAAAACCTCCGCCGATGCTCGGAAACGCGGTGGCGTCCGCCAATTGGAGGTGTTTATTGTCCCCATTGATGAGAAAGAAGCGGAAATGGTGGTGGCGATGAACATGATTTGGCGGCCGGCGGTAGGAAAAGGTACACCGCCGGTCGATGGGGTGATGTAGGAAAAGATTCAGTTCAGCGCGTTTGAGAGGAGGGGTGGGAAGTGGGATTAGGGGGAAGAAGATGGTGGGGTTGTTGGTTAGTTTAGAAAATCGCAGGGGGATTGTAAATGAGAGGAGTGACGTCAATGGTGAAGGTTCTGGTCCACCATGTTCTATCTCCGGAGGTGGATACTTTCTGCCACCGGCACACCTCGCACACAAGTTTTTCAATTCTTGTTTGTTGCAAAATCCCCATGGCCATGTGTATATACATGTTTGGAATTTTCTATTTCTTTATAAGCCGGTGTGGGAGGGGCAAGGGTCGGCATCGGAAGCGGGTATACGTCTTTGGAATCGGAATTGCTTCGAAACTGTCGGTTCTGAAATCGGAACCGATGTGATTGGTTCCAGTTCCGGTTCCTAAAATATGGAACCGATCGGGACCGGGACCGGTTCCGGTTCTATTTTTTTGGAACCGTTAACAACTAGGTACCCGCCGGGACCAGTTCCATTTCCTTCGTTCTAGGAACTGCCGATTCCAGGAATTTTAGGTGGATACCCGTCTTTGCTCACCCCTACTGGGAACCCGAGTCCTATATGCTAACATGAATAGTTTGGATATTAATTTATACATCGTTTATATAAATAAATGTTAGTTGTTAAGCATAAATTAACAAATAGTATTCAAATGATTTGTTTCGGTAAAAAAATGAAATGTTTTATTGATTAATCATAGGTTTTACAATTAATGATAAAAATAATCCAAAAGATGTTGTATTTTATTAAACTATCATATATACATAGAGAGAGAGAGAGAGGGGGAGAGAGGGGGGAGAGAGAAAGAGTCAGGTTCAAAGAAAAACTATAAAAAATGAAAATTTGAGGAACACCGTTCATCTAGATGGTATGCACATACGCATACTTGTAATTTGTAACAAGCACACACGTGCATAAAAACCAAAAAAAAACTTCAATTACTTGTAAACACATGTACATACCATCCAGATGACTATCATGGTGTTCATCAGTTTTTCATTTTTTAAGGTTTTCCCCTGAACCTCCCTCTATATGTGTGTGTGCGTGCGCGCGTATAAGGTCAATTTCAAGGGAAATTTGCAAAAAAATGAAAACGGAGGAATATCATTGTAACCGTTCATCTAGAAGGTATGCAATGTGCATACAAGTAATTTGTAACATGCACACATGCATATGTACATGTGCATTGCATAATGCACATGTCATAAAAACAAAAAAAAACAAAACTTCAATTACTTGTATTCACATGTGCATCCATCAAGATAAACAGTTATCAAGGTGTTATTCAGTTTTTCATTTGAGTTTTCCCCTGAACCTCCTGGTATATGCATTGATGTAAATGAAAATATGTTTAGTTTTATATATTTGTTGACTCTAACTTCATTTAAAATATGAAATTGAAATTGAAAAAAGTAAAAGTAAAAGTAAAAAAAATGAAAGGTTTAGCAAATTTAATGTGTTGATTTTATATTAAAAAACAAAATCAAAATAGAGAAGAAAAAGATAAATATGATTGAAACTTTCTCATTTAGAGGTGTTTACTTGGGGCTTAATGAGCTTAATGACAAAATCGACTTATTCGCGCAGACGTTTGGAGTGTTTACTTGGGGCTTAATGACAAAACCGGCTTATTCGCGCAGACATTTCCGGCTTAATCACTAAGTAGGGGAAATATGTGTTGTCCCCATTAAGACACATCTTTGACATTTATACCCTTTCAAAATAAAGACATGCCTACCTTCCTACTCAATAATCACGCAATAAAAACCTAGGTGCTCGATTTCACCTTCACTACTTGTTCGATTTCGATTTCACCTTCACCGCTCGTTCGATTTTACTGCTTCGAGTTCATTGCTGGTTTGATTACACTATTTCAATTCACTGTTGGTTCGATTTCAACCCTAGACAATAATTTCTTTTGGTCGATTTCTCCAAAGGTAATGATTTTACTGATTGTTCGATACTTGTTTCTTCTCCATACTCGATTGTTATTCCATACTTGTTTCTTCAGTCGATTGTTGTTCCATACTTGTTTTCTTCAGTCGATTGTTGTTCCTTACTTGTTTTTTCAGTCGATTTTTGTTCCATACTTGTTTCTTCTCCATAGCTGCTCGACATTTCTGCAGTGTAGATTTTTGTAACCATGATTTCTACAATGTCGATTTCATACTTGTTTCATACTTGCAACTTTTTGTTTGAACTTGACTACATTGTGTTTTCACTTGGAAGTTTAAGTATTTAATGAATTTTTGTTTGATTTTTGGATTATATCAATGAATTTATGAATATATGGCTTAAAAAATAAACAGCAATTTATAAAACAGCTTAAAATTCATATTCAGGGGTAAATTGGTCATTTCTGTTATTCAGACTGTTAATTCAGATAAAAAAGTAAACAACAACATCAATTTATCCAGACAGACAAATTTATCCAGACAGACACATTTATTCATACAAGACTTAATGGAAAATTTGGTAAACAACCCCTTAGTCATGTCTTGGTTCTTGCTTTAATAGATATAATGCACAATAGACGATGTGTTACCACCCTAAATTTAGAAAATAGCATAAAATTTAAAACTTTAAAGTTTCTCCAATACAAAGTAATTTTAATTTAGGAGTTACATAAAATTTACCCAAAAGGAGAACAAGATATGTATTAGAATTAGGGGTGTACGCGGGTTGGGTTGGACAGGTTGGGACGTTTTTACAACCCAACCCAATTATGGCGGTTTGGAAAATCTCAACCCAACTCAAGCCATTAAAAAATATAACCCAACCCAACCCTTGCGGGTTATGGCGGATTGAGTTGGGTTGGCGGGTTAGTAATATACATAAATTTGCCGATTGAAATACGATAAATGATACTAAAATTATTCTCAACAAAGTTATTAGTTATTACAATTAGGGTTTGTTCGTGTTCGTTCGTTTAACTTAACCGAACAAACGAACGAACACGAACCGTAAACGAATGAAATTTTTTTAGACCAAAGGGACTTTGGCCTAGCGATAAAAGAGTCTTTTGACTTCCTAGGAGGTCAGAGGTTCGAACCTCACCAAAGGTGAGGAGGGTGTGTGAGTTTATTTGTTGTATTTGCCGTATATAAATATTATATACTTGAAAAAATGAATTTTTTTGTGTTTATGTTCATTCATTAAGAAAATATGTTTGTTCGATTTCGTTTATGTTCGTTCGTTAAGATGCTAAACGAACATAAACGAACGAACATAAATGGACTTAAACAAACATAAACAAACGAACACAAATATACTTAAACAAACATAAACGAACGAACATAAATAAATTTAAATGAACATAAACGAACGAACATAAATGAACAAAAAACAACCACCATTACTCATCATTCCGTTCCTAAAAACTAACATAACAAAATGAAAAACTGTGTAAACTTATGAGCGATAAAAAAAGAATTCTAAAAATTCAATTTACTTAATGATTTTACATATTAATGTCACAATATATAAATATATTTATATAATAAGCAAACATAAACAAACGTAAACAAAATAAACGAATGCAAACGAACGAACATTAACGAACATAAATGAACGAACGTTCACGAACATAGATGAACGAACTAGACCATTGTTCATGTTTGTTCATTTAACTAAACGAACAAAAAAATGTGTTCATGTTCGTTCATTTATTAAATGAACGAACATAAACGAACTTCCAGCCAAACGGTTCACGAACGATTCACTGAACATTCGGTTCGTTTACAGCTCTAATTACAATCATCCAATTATAAATTATAATCCATAAGTCTTAAAGTTAATTTGGGTTGTGAATAAACTTCATATATATATATATATATATATATATAATTTTAAAAAAAAATAGCGGCGGGTTGGCGGGTTGGGTTGGGTTGAGTTTTCCTAACCCAATTTCAACCCTTCTAATTAGTGGTTTGACGGTTTGCGGTTTCGCGGTTTCGCGGGTTGGGTTTAATTGGGTTGGGAGCGGGTTGGGTTGGTCGGGTTTCGCGGGTTGACGGTTTTATGTACACTCCTAATTAGAATACTAAGCGGACAATCTAATTCTTAAATCAGGTGTTACTAATACCACCAAATCTGTTATTTTCAAAACTGGATGACGCTTCTAATGTCATCCTATCCGAATCTCTATGAACCTCCGGGATCCACTCTGATCCCATTAAGACCTAATATACATGTCGATAAGAAAAAACGTTAGACTTAACGTCTAGTGAATTAAAACAGTTTTATCCCATAACCGTAAACAATAAAACCCAATATAGTTCCCCTTTCCCAATGATTCCTTATTAAAATAGTAGTTAATAAATCAAAAGAACATATTTACAAAACTCATTATTTCCAAAATGAGATGCGTTATCTAAATAATGCTCCAAAATCAAGGTCGTCATTTAAAACTCATATTTGAGAACAAGTGGATAAGATTCAACTCATAAACATCCAAAGTAAGATAATATAACATACCCTAAAATCACCGAAAGCACGGATAAACTCAAAACTTAAGCAACACCTTTCGGTGACGGGGGAACCCGCTTCCATCGACTATGGCGAAGCACAAAGCAAGCCATGTGTCAACGTTATCGAGTAGCGCCTTAAGATCTATGTGTCTAACCCCTATCGAGTTTCCACCGCAACACCTAAGGTACCGAAGTTTGACCCATACGGGTTTATCTCTGCAATACCCCGACCTTACCCACTTATGCACCATTAGTTACACCTACAAGCCAATGGTCCTAGGGTTGGACTCTACACGAGTTCATCCCTAAAATACCCCTGATGACTTAGTGTCAACTCTACTGTAACATCCCGAATTCTAAGAGTTTTCGTCCTAATCCAATGTTGAGCGAAGTAGCCAATAGGATGTCAGAGAGCGCCCGCAGTGTTCCACGCGGCTCTCTGCGTGGGTGGAACCACGCGGCTATCCATGCGGGCCTCTGTTCTGTTTTAACTCCAGAGTCCGATGCGGCTCTCCGCGCGGGTCAAACCGAGCCGCCAACCGCGCGGAGCCCTTGTGCGAACAAAAAGGGGGGAAGCCGGCTTTTCACCCCATTTATCTCCTCTCATCTTCTTCTAAAACTCTCCCAGCAGGTAAACTAGGGTTAGAACCGATTTTGGAGCTCCATCGAAGTGTTCAACCATTTCCTTCTGCAAGTCTTCATCATCAACCCAAGATCATCACTTTCATCTTCTTCATCTCCTCCTCACCATTGTTGACCATATCTTGGAGTTTTGCAAGAGACACATTTGTAAGTTACTCTAACCATTTTTTTTATACAGAGGGGGGCGACCCCTCCGATTAAGAAAAAAAAAAGACAATTTTTACTATAATCATTTCTAGATCCTTGTTACTGAAAAACCTCTTATCTTAACCTCTTAGAACATCTCCCTTGATGTATCTATCATATTTTGAGTTCTGATCTATTTTTGGATATTTTAGAGATTTGGAGTTTTGGTCAAGATTAGTGTGGAGCTGATTTTGGGAGTTACTCTCGTTGTGTTTTGGTTTGTTTTGTGACCTAGATAAGGTTTCTTGTGGTGGATATTTGTGGATTTTATAACATCCTAAAAATCTGTGTAAAATAAAACTTCGGAAGGTAGGCAATATGACATTCGCATTTGGTATAAACCTCCCCAAAAGGGGAAAAGTACTAAACCTTTACAAAACATGTGAACGGATATGGAAATCAACAACAAACTAATCTAAACATATATATCTAGATTACATCGGTTGTCGACTCAAAATCACCAAAAGATGGGACTTAAACAATGCCCAACATCGACTACTAGTCATCTCAAAAATGCCTCTAAGACATGCTCGTCACTCACGACCGTGGCACCCCACCGCTAAGGGAACCTGTTATACATATCATTTGAGAAAAGTGTTAGGCTTAAAGCCTAGTGAGAACATACAATTTATAATTTCAAGAGATGTAAACAATTGAAACGAAAGTAAATCTTTTCAAGAATTTTGGTTTACAATTGAAAATCTTTATCATGAAAGGACAATCGGTCAAAAGTTCATCTTGCGATGACGGGGGATACCCGATTTACCAAGGATTGTAGCGGAACACAAAAGTAGGCCACAATCCGAGTTATGAGCTAGATACTTGGAATCCATGGCCACGAACAACAAAGGTCCGTACGAAGATGTGAGGGAGAGCCCCTGAGGAAACCAAGTCATACTCGTTCGCTAGGACTACATTATGACCCATGGCTAGTAACCGATCTCACATAACCGTACCAAAGTCCCCCGAGGGTCAAATGCATCCATAGCTACAAAAGGGGAATAGACATCCCAATAATTATAAGCCGACTCAATACCTAGAGATCCACTAGTAATAGTCTAGACTTGTCACAACTTCATTTGTGAACCATAGATAGTCATATGGTTTCAATAACATTTTATAATCAAAATGCATTTTCAAGTTTAACTGCTGATAAGAATGAAAACCATAAAATGAGATTTATATACATTCTTTCAAGTAATCCTCGTAAATGTGCAAGTAAACTTCATTTTACTTCAAATAAGATGAAACCCCTTTTACATTTCATAAAAAGATTAAGAACCCTAAAATCTCCCAAAAACTCAAGTTAGGTCAAAATGCAATAAACTTAAATCCAAACCCAAGGAGATATGTAGGAGTTCAAAATGTAAGCTTTGATATGTATAAAGTTTGTAAAATGATAGTAGGAAATCACCAAGTAGGTTTTAGAAGAAAACCCAAAAATCTAGACCTTGACTTCTTGGGGAAGATGAAGATGGAGATGGTGTTGAAGCTTCCAAACCGAAACCAAGGATGGTGCTAACAACTCTAGCAATAAATGGCAAGGTTTTGGTGGTTGAAGGAACCCTAGAATAGTTAATGAAGAAAGGGAGTGTTGGGAGAGAAAGAGAAGTGAGAAATGAAATAAATGGGGAAAAATTCATTTAATCACGCAACTTGAGCTACTGCCTCGACGCACGACCCATGCGCAAAATCTGAAGGAGGGCGCACGGGTGCAGACCAGCGCAAAAAATGATTTTTCTTTTTTTCCTCAACTTCTTATTGGCCAAACGAAATTCGGGGTGTTACAAATTTGAAGCCTTCATCAAGAAAGCTCAAGTTTGGGGTAAAAACCTAGATTTAATCTAAATCTAGCAAGGTGAGTTATAGTTGCTTTGAAAAACTATATACATGTCAAAATGCACATATTTTGGGGTTTTGAAAATATATCCATGGGTTTACCTCAAATTGATAAGTTTTGTGAATATTTGTATACTTACACACAGTTGTGCTATTAAACTCTTGAGAATGGTTTACAATATTTTATGAAGTTTTGAGTCACAAAAAAAAAAGGAATCTTGAACATATGTTACATACACACTTTACATTTGATGAGTTTCATGGTTAAATGGTATTTTCACATATTTGGGATGTCAAAGCTTTATGAAGGTTTGCTAAATGTGTTTGGAGTGTTTTAGCATCAAAATGATATTCAAACCCACTAAAGGAGTTTTATTGGATTTATTGGAGAATTTAAGCAACACGATGTTTCGGCATTATTTCATGAAAAGTTGAGTACAAATGGTTATTTTGGGATTTTACCCTACTCGTGGGTTTTGGGATATCGAAGCTTAAAACTAGTTTGACTTCAACAGTGTGAGTAAACGGAAACTGTCATTTATGAGACTACGATTACTTTGGGAAATTGTTAACTCTACGGTTTTGGCCTTTGGCCAACTATACATTGGAGAAATATCAATTTTGTGAAAGTTATACTTCAGCATACATAGACATATGGGTTTTGATTTCACTGTCAAACGTTTTAAGATACCTTATGGCTTGACTTTGTACTCTAATGAGTTTTGGGACGTGGTCCGGTTTGAATATCTCAATATGGGCGTTTTATGGAAATGTAATTATTGCACAAATGTTGATTATTACATGTTTTGGATGCATTAGTTCATTCATATGGAGTCATGTAATGTTTATAATGTAATGCATTGGATCCACAGGCATATGAGTCGTTATGTTCATCATGGAGTTTTGATGTCCATGTTTGAGTCTAGTGAGTGGTCCCCAAGTCATGTTGTTATGTAAGCTTGCGGTGGTGCTCTTGGAGAGCCGTATACGGAGCTAAGTCTTGCGGTGGTGCCCATTGTGACCCGGATACGGAGACTTGTGACTTTGTGGTGAGACTCATCTAGAGGTCGAGTAGTAATTAGGGTCATTTGGGCATCTTACGGTGGTTGCTCAGAGGAGCCGTATACGGGGATCTATGACCCGAAGTGAATCTCGTAAAGGTTGATAAGTGGCTTAACTATGTGTTCCGTCACAATTCAATGGAATTGGGTCTCCCCCGTCACTAAAAGGTGTTATCCTCGGGTATTCCCTTACCCGCACCTTCGGTGCTAAAACGTACCTTTTTATTTATACAAGTAGTACTTGATGGAATACCACTTGGGTGCGTTTTTGGGAGATTGGATGGTGAGCATTATTTTGAAAGAGGGATAATTGGTATTGAGAATGGTATGGTTTGTAATTAAAGCCTTTTTATAATTAATATTATGGGGACGATCGTTTGTAGAAGAAAGTAATCTTTTTCAAAACGTTTTATGATTTATGTGATAAAACTGCTTTAACTCACTAGGCGTTAAGCATAACACCTTTTCTTTTCGACATGTATATCAGGTCTTAGATGGATCTGAGAGGCGAGTGGAGCTTGGTAGAAGTTCCGGTAGGATGGCAATTAGAGGCGTCATCCGGTCTTGAGAAGATAGCAGATTTGGTGGTTTTAGTAACACCTGACCTATTTTGTCCCTGTGTGTGGGACTAGGAAGTTCCGTTAGAACTCTGATACATGTTGTAGTGATTCTTCCTTGTAACTTTAGATATTTGTTACTTCAATGCTTGTATCTTAGGCATATTTTGGAAGTTTTAATTTGTCTGCTATTTTCGAATTTTAGGGGTGTTACATCTACTAGCTCACAACCTCTATACATAGGACCTGGTGTTCGACTCATGATTTCATCACTGTACACCCAGGGTCCCAGAGTCCGACTCGACAAGAGATCACCTCCACAATATCCACGGTTCCAGAGTCCAACTCACACAAGTTCCTCTTCGAAATCCCCACCACCATGATGCCTACATAAGTATATTGATGTATGTGTCACCTTTCCATCGTCCCTGGTTTTTGGTTTTGAAACTGGTTTACACGAAACACGTAATTTACTTTTGTTTCGAAGGCCGGGGACTTCTTGTGGGGGGGGGGGGTCTCCAGCGTTACAGGAATATGTAAAGTAGCATTCGTACACAAAGCCCAACACGAGCCAAGGATCATTGAATCAATCATGCTAGCAATATTTCAGAAGACAAGAGTTGTCAGTTGGATTACTGCTTCATCAATAATTAGTTATATACCATTACAGTTTATTGCATAAAGTATATAAGTATTATGATTGTTTCATTGCCAAAGTCATCTAAAAAATAATAAACCTCACCCCCTTGTGATTAATAATAATGTGGTACATAGGGGTGGTAGCAATTCCAACTTGCAAGTGATTGGTAACTTTCATTACAAGTACTAAAACATACCACTAATCTAAAGGAGACAAAACTCAACACACATAAACACATAAAATACAAACTTGAATTGATTACAGGGATACATATAGGATTTTACTTGAAACTCTGTATATTTTCACACATACAAACACATTAATTGAGGGTGTATATGAGGTAACAAATATTTTGAGGGTGGGTGGGGGTCCCATATGCACGAACTAACCCTATCTTATAATATAAAAAAAGAGTAAATTACGGTTTGTGATTAAAAATTGCTATTTTTGTCTTTGATCTAATTCCTATCATTAAGTATTAGGGACTAAAGTAGTAAAGAATTGTAAATTAAGAAAACCAAAACAACAATAAAAAATGTAAACTATAAGTCTATAAGAACGAAAATAATAATGAATTACAAACTTTTAGAAGCGTACTCGCGCAATGTAGCGAGATACATCACGATTTTAATGTTTCATTTTATTTTTTTGTCGATTTACAGTATGATTTTGGATGGTTTTGAGAAAATGATAATGTTTTTTTTTATAAATTTGTTTAATTTAGGCTTAATAATATAATGTTTTTTATATAAAAAAATTAAGTATTTTGTTATAATTCAATGATTATCTTATATCTTTTAATGACATCTATAAAAAATAAAAAATTACATATTTAATAATACTAGAAGCGTACTCGCGCAATGCAACGAGATACATCATGATTTTAATGTTTCATTTTATTTTTTTGTTTTTTTGTTGATTTACAGTACGCTTTTGAATGATTTTGAGAAAGTGATAATGTTTTTTTTATAAATTTTTTTAATTTAGGCTTATAATATAATGTTTTTTATATAAAAAATTAAGTATTTTATTAGAATTCAATGATTATCTTATATATTTTAATGACATCTAGAAAAATAATCAATTACATATTTAATAATATAATTAAAACAAATTATAGTAATATAATATATTAATTAATAGTGATATATGGAAATGTCTGCATAAAAGGAAGACTCTGCACATACAAAATTGGTGGGTGTTAGAAACATGCAGTAGTAATATGTATCTTGTGCTTTGATACTTGTAAATTAAGAGATTTTTAAAATCTGGCATAAAATGATGGTACCTTATGCCTAATAATTTATATTTAAGAGTTTTTTATTCGTATTTTATAATATAGTATAGATTAGTGATGGGCATCTTGGCCTGACCCGATCGGTTAACCGAGCTCGACCCGTCTGAAAGCCCGGCCCAGCCCGACCCGATGCCAAACCGGTTTGAAGCCCGAAATCATGGACCGGTTTGGGTTTTTAGCGGCCCGGCCCGGCTCGGCCCGAGCCCGGTTCACGGCCCGGTTTTTGGCCCGGCCCGATTCGTACTTAAAAAAAAAGACGTTATGTTACCGTTTATATACGTTTTTTTTGACCTTTTTTTGTATTTTTTACCCCCAAACCCCTATAAATACTTGTATTGTAAGTTTGTAACTTAAAATTATATATAAAACGTATTTTAGTGATTTATTATAAATAAAACGTATTTTTAAAATGTATTTTAGTGATCTATTATATAAATAAATTATTTTTAAAAAAATACGAAAAAATCATCGGCCCGACCACGGCCCGGTTTTTATATAACCGGTTTACTCCCACCTTAAACGGGCCAAACATTTTTGGGTGAAGCCCGGCCCGGCCCGAAGCCCGATTGGCCCGGTTTTTAAAATCACTGTTTGGACCCGAAGCCCGTTCTAATCCGGCCCGGCCCGAGTCCGATTTTTGGCCATCACTAGTATAGATATAGATATTATAGATAGAAACAAAAACCCTAATTTCTGATCGACATACACAAAAATCACAATTTTTAACCATGACGTAATTTACTCTAAAAAGAAAATTAAAAAAGAATTAGGAAAAATTGAAAGATACAGTTCGCATCAGATTCTTCCCCTCCTTCACATCACATCATACTAATCACCTGTAAGCTAGAGTGAGTGAGTGAGAGAGAGGAGAACCATGGACACCGGAGCGCAACCGACACCGCCACGGCGACCACCGATGGAACCACTTCGCCAACAAGGAAGCGGGGATTTCACCGCCATTATCACCGTCCTATTTGCCTTCATTGTTATCTGCTCCATGGTATAAACACTCACACATGTCCACATCTCTATGTTGCTTAGATTCTTTTGTTAACTGTCACATCTGTATATTAATTTGTTGATTTTGTTGTTGGATTTTGTTTGGTTCTAGAATTCGTTAAAAAAAATCTTAGGGCTTTTGCTAGTGATAAGTGCTATTTGAAAATCATTGTAGATATGTTGTAATTGTTCTACGTCTGAGTAACTTGATGCCTAGTTGTTTTAATGTAGGATCATAATCCTCATAATAGTCTCTGTTTTTTGATCTCGAACATTGGGAGGTTATTACCGTCACATTTCCATTTTCGAAGTAATTCGTCGAGATCCTAGGATTTGAAGCTCATACAAGTTCATATAACTTCTTTACACAATGATATAACAATCTTTGTATGTATCAGTATCAGAA
The DNA here is from genome assembly GCA_954870635.1 of Arctium minus. Taxonomy (NCBI): domain Eukaryota; kingdom Viridiplantae; phylum Streptophyta; class Magnoliopsida; order Asterales; family Asteraceae; genus Arctium; species Arctium minus. The sequence continues at coordinate 54,121,628 of OX941084.1, forward strand.
TCAGACAAATTCGTACTGATTTTTGAGTTTTAGGCTTAGCTACATGGTTGTATATACAGTAACCAAATAGATTATATTAATTTTCATGTATTAGGATTTTGCAAACTGATTTCCAAAAGATGAACGTATTTCTAAGCTTCCAACTTCCAAGAATGTTTTAAGTATGATTCCTGGTGGATTGAGTTTTCTTTATGCCATAAGGGCATATTATAACCAAACTAATACTAATGATCTTTATCTTATAATGAGAAATATGACAGGAAAAGAGGATAGTTTGGAGTACACCCGATTGTCAAGTCATTCATTGAAATTTACTCGTCTTTTATATCTCCTTGAACTTTAAGTAGGTTTACATCAATTCGTCTGGGATGAGTAATTGAGGAGAATTCAAACTTTCAGTACTTAACATATTTCATTGAATGTTTTTACATCAATTCATCCTTTTCTTTAAATGAACTCCCCTTTGGGGAACACGTTAAATGTTTACTTAAATGGTATGGCCCTTGAACGCTTCCCATCTTAACTCCATGATGCATCTAACAAGTAAGTACATGTACTTGAGGAGCTTGTGGTCCGGTGAATTTGTAAAAGGACAGGAAAATTTATTGAACCCTACAAAAAAAGAGCAATGAAACAAAGACATATATAGCCATGGAAATATAAGATAAGCAAACGTCATCAGTTGTACACATGTGCATCAAGCCTATGTTCATGTGAAGGGTCTGTTAAGATATTCAAAATTCCACCAACTATACAAACGAAACCTAGCATGATGGGTTGTATGATAATTGATAAATGAGGAATTGATTTGATGAGATGAACACAAAGATTGGGAGCCAAATTTTGGCTGCGTTGATGTGTTCAATAGATTTTGTTAGAAAGCGGTTACATTGAGGGTGAGGAAAAAAAGATTACTAATACTCCAACATAAGAATGCACAAATGGCAACGCTAACCCTTTAGACTTGTTCATAATAACAATATTATATAATACATAAGATATTCTAACATAGTTTTGCATTAGTTTCTCATAGTTCACATCCTTTTACAAGATTGTTTCCAAAGTAACAGATTCAAATGTCATTTCTCTTTCGGAAGAATATTCATAATATAGGCACGGTACTAAGATAGAGCATACATCTAGACTATCTTTGCATAGGCTGTTGCAATCAGCAAACTACGGCCCTGTCCCTTTCCCATCGAACGAGTTACATCAATTTCTAGTCTTTGTTAAAATATGTACAAATTTTTATGCTTCAACATTTCTTTAGTAATGTCTAGGTTGCTGAAGAAGAAAATTATGGCTTTCATAGTCTTATTATACCCATCATGACTTGTAAGTTTTTTTTGCAACTCAATTTTCACATCTCAGTATTCCAGTTCCTATTATCTAACCATTGATACATCATTCAAGAATCAATACCAATGGGGAATGTAATATTTTATCTACTGAACTTAAATATTATCATTTTTGGACTACCCTGCTAGTTTGGGAAAGAAATCTTCTTGTTGTACACTCAAGATATTGTTCACTTTGTTAGCCATTTGATTGCAAACTAGAAGCGTACTTGCGCAATGCAGCGAGATACATCACAATTTTAATGTTTCTTTTTATTTTTTGTTTTTTTTATCGATTTACATTACGATTTTGGATGGTTTTGAGAGAGTGATAATGGTTTTTTTTTATAAATTTGTTTAATTTAGGCTTAATAATATATTGTTATTTATATAAAAAAATTAAGTAGTTTGTTAAAATTAATTAATTATCTTATATATTTTAAATTCTTTATATTTAAATTGAGATGATTATCCTGTTTTGATTATGTTTATCAGAATTCAAACATATAGCTTTAGAAATTTGTACTCATGCGACTTGTAATCTTGAATTTTAAGTAATGTGTATCAATAAACAATACTTAATGCATAAAAGCTTGTTTTTAAGAGTTTATTCGATAGTTTAATAATAATGTAATTTATTTTAGGTTTAATAATATATGTTTTTTTTATAAAATAAAGAGTAAACTATGATTTTCGTCCTCGTGGTTTGTTGTTTATAACGGTTTTCGTCCCTGGTCTTTAAAAACTGTTTTTTTAATCCTTGTGGTTTTTATTTTGTTTCTTTTTTCGTCCCTAAGACTAATGACGTTAAAAAATCTATTAAGTTAAGGATATTTTTGTCTTTTGATTCTTTTTATGTTATTATTTATTAAAAAAAAAGTTAAAACTCATTTAATAACAAAAACACAAGGGTTTCATCCTATTTAAAAAAATTAAAACCAACCCAGTCTGTTCGACCCTTTTTTTCACTTCAATAATTTAATCTTGCATCTTGAGGTTGACGATTGAAGTTCAAGAACAAAGAAACCATAAATTATTAGTATTCGACTAAAAAGTTTAAGAACATTAACCCTAAAAATTAGTGTATTTATGATTTTCTTTAAAGAACAATCGAAGAACATTTAGGAAAAAAAAATCAAAATCCAAATCAGAACACTTTGAACAAATCTAAATCAATTACAGAAACTCAAGAACAAATCGATCAGTGGGTCAGCTACATACATGATGGTTTGATGATCAAGGGAATAGGGACAATAGATAGATTGACATCTGGAAAACTTAATTAAGACATATAGGTGGAAATCTAGGAAATCCAAGGATGAACAGGGGAGCTTGAAACCACCATCTGGGTCTCTAATTTCCATGGATCCAGAGCATAGGAACCAGTGAACCACCCTCTGCTAATTTTAGTCTTTGCAAAACCAAAAACAAAATCGAGTTGCAGGTTGAAAATCGATAAGCAAAAAAACAACCCCGGTTTGGAGTCTAAGAAGTGGTGAGGACGTGGGAAGAAAACAGACCAAGATCGAAGAAAGGGAGAGAGATGGGGAAGAACGATAGAAACATGGGTGAAGACCTCAATCTCCTGGTGAAGACCTCGAAGAAAAGTCAAGTGTTTAAGGAATCTATTTATTGCCATTGACGATGACCATTCAGTTTAGCATTAGAGATAGAAACAAATGGATGAATTGATAAGCAGGAGCTTCAGGAGATCCATCTCTTTCAGCAACCACAATAGAAACAAGCTTTTCTGATGATTCTGAATCTAGCAATAATTATGATCGAGATTGAGGTCTTCACCAGGAGATTGAGCGGAGAAGGGGGGGAGGAGGCGGTCGAAAGGGGGTGGGGGTGGGGGGACGTTTGTCTGGTTAGGGTAATTAGGGTTTTTGTATTTATATATTTTGTATTTCTTTTTATTGTTTTATACTTTAAATTTTTAAATATAAAATAAATAAAAAAAGTAAAAAGACTAAATTATCCCTGATTTAACAGACTATTTTAACGTCATTAGTCTCAGGGACGAAAAAGGAAACAAAATAGAAACCATAAGGATCAAAAAATCAGTTTTTAAAGACCAGGGACGAAAATCGTTATAAACAACAAACCACAAGGACTAAAATCGTAGTTTACTCTAAAATAAACATTAAATATTTTGTTAGATTTTCTTAATTATATTTTAGATTTTTTATATTTAAAATTTGATTTTTATCCTTTATTTAGTTATGCGGTGAGTGATTTTATGGGAGTTGAAGTGGGGAGAGATTTTAGGGGAGTTAAAGTGGTTAGAGATAAGGATTGAAAGTTAATAAATAGCATTAAATGTAGTACATAAAGCTTTAATGATTGTTTTTAAGAGATTTTAAGTAATTAGCATTAAATGGCGGCACATTAAGCTTTAGCAGTTGTTTTTAAGAGTTTTTTTATAGATGCTTTATAATATAGTATAGATTAATGACAACTCATCATAATCATTTAAATTCATGAAAATAAATGTCTTGGTCTCTTATATTTATAGGTTTTGATTCCATCTTCATCACCAAACTTGAAGAACAGCTTAACAATCTTACATCAAGTTCCTGAAGGTCATGTTGGGGTTTATTGGCTAGGGGGTGCCCTCCAGAAGACAACTACAACCCCAGGTTTGTTAATAATACTAAATATGTGATAGCTTTCATTTTATGAAGCAACCGTAGACTTCCTTTCTTTGAACATTTTGTAAGTTGCCGTAAGTTTGCTATGGATTTTAGGTTTCCATCTGAAGTTACCTCTGATAACCCATTACGAGCCTGTCCAGGTGACCCTTCAGACAGATCTGGTAAGTATTTCTTAAACTGAACTTCTTACTATGGGGCCGTTTACCAAATGCATACTGGATAAGCGCTTACCGGGTGTCACATACCTTACCGAGTGAGCATGGCAAGAACCGCAAATCTTACCCGGTAAGAAGCGGTAAGAAGCGTAGCAAGGACAGAGAATCTTACCTAGTAAGGGAGAAGACTCTTACCCGGTTAGCGCTTACCGGGTAAGAGACGTTTACCAACAATCCATTTTGGTGGCCGAGAATGTTACCCGATAAGGTAAGTGAGGGTGGTGACTCTTGCCGGTAAGTGCTTACCCAATAAGTATATGGTAAACAGCCCCTAAGAGTTCCTTTACAAGAAGACGAATTTGGTCGATGATGATGATAATATATAGGTGAGGGATATTCCTTGTGGGACAAAAGGAGGTGTTATGATCAACTTCGACAGGATAGAGGTAAACCTTTAAATACAATAGCATAGTTTCTTCATGATTTAAAATAAATAGTGGTTCATTTATATATGATATTTTTTTGCCTATAGGTTGTTAACCGCCTCAATAAGGACTCCGTGTATGAGACCCTTCTCAATTATGGTGTAGAGTATGACCATACTTGGATATACGACAAAATCCATCACGAGATCAATCAATTTTGCAGTGTTCACTCTCTTCAAGAAGTTTACATTGACATGTTTGATCAGGTATCAAGCCAACTCCCTCAGCTATTATTTCTTTTCTTAATTAAGTGCTTGAAACAGCAACCTCCATAGTTCATATTCTATAAAATAAGAGGATAAGTTATGTATATCGGTTCTTTTATGTGTGTATATATATAGGGGAGATATCAAATGCAAACCACCCTAATTTTGCAAACCGTACTAACTGCTGATTTCATTGGTTAAGTTAATGAAATTGGTTCATGAAATTGTTTAATTTGATGAAATTGTTTCATATATTTGTGTTTTTTACGTAAAAATGAAATTGTTTCATATATTTTCTCATTATGATGAAACCTTTTCATTTTTACATAAAAAACACAAATATATGAAACAATTTCATCAAGAAAAGAAGTATATGAAAAAATTTCATCAACTTAACCAATGAAATCGACAGTTTGCACTGTTTAAATTAGGATGGTTTGCAAATGAAACTACCCCTATATATATATATATATCTTTCTAGTATTCTTGAAACTGTAAAAGAAATTGACAATTTTTTCTTTCTCTCATGTCTCTCCAAAACTTTTTGGCAAACCGGGGTTTTCACGGAAACGGACTCTCCACCCCTTGGGGTAGAGGAAAGTTCTGCATACATCTTAACCCTTAGGCTCTACTTTTTAGTGGGATATACCAAATACATTTGGTTTGGTTTGTGGAGAGGCATATATTTTTTTGATATACATGCAATGATGCAATGTGATGGAAATTCTATTCTGAGCAACACTTCATGATAATATTAGTTTCTTAGGTTTTCTCTACTTTCCTTTGTTCTGGCATTCATGCAAGTTTTTGCATATATAAAGCGCAAAATGTGAAATTTCAGATCGATGAAACAATGAAAGATGCTCTTCAAGCTGATTGCACTCGTTATGCACCAGGCATTGAAATTCTCAGTGTACGTGTCACAAAGCCTAGAATCCCAGAGAGCGTAAGGCGAAATTTTGAACAGATGGAAGAAGAACGCACCAAGGTGCATCACTATTCTTTTATGTAAAAAGTTTATGACGCTCTTCAAGTTTTTCCCGTAAAATGGCGGGCTCATTACTAGATGGCACTTGTGCATGCACATTTCACTTCTCTCACTTCTCTATCATTTTAGAAAGGATGACATTATTCCGTTACTCTCATATTCTGATTAGAATCAGAATATTTGACCTAGCACATGGTATTAGAATAAGCTTCATTATTTGTCAAAAAGTTTTTTTTTTCCGGTGCTTCTTTCACCATATGTTAGTCTTTATTCCTTCCACCTGTTTCCTCACGCTCTTGTACAAGGGGTCTTCATAGCCGCTTTACCCTGTTGGAGTAGAGGGGAGGTCTGCCTACATCTTGTCCTCCCAAGACCCTGCTTTCGAGTGGGATTTACAGGGTCGGTTTGGTTTATTTGTCAAAAAGTCTAAAATACCCTTGAAAACTAACAAATCAAGGAAAATCTTGTGGATGGATTAGTATCATCAAAAAAGGTTGTAATGATCATGATGGGCAGGTAGGTATTGTAACTTGAAAACTTTCCAAAATCAGAGACATGTAATTTTCATTCACGGGATATTAGAAACCGGAAGTTTAGCAGTATATGTTATGGCTCATATAGGTATTGGTATCAGTAGAAAGGCAGAGAGTTGCGGAGAAGGAGGCAGAGACACAAAAGAAGATAGCCATTACGGAAGCGGAGAAGAATGCCCATGTCAGTAAGATTATTATGGAACAGAAGTTGATGGAGAAAGACAGTTCTCGGATGCAAGAAGAAATTTCTAATGCAATGTATGTGGCTCGAGAAAAGAGTTTGGCCGATGCCAAATACTACCAGTGAGTTTTCTTATTCATTCCTTGTATACAGAAAAGGTTTAAGTTAGCAATTGACACACACTTATGTTTTGGATCCCATCCAGAACCATGAAAGAGGCTGAAGCAAATAAGTTGAAGCTGACACCCGAATTTCTGGAGCTTAAATTTATCGAGGCAATCGCTAATAACTCCAAAATGTTCTTCGGAAACAAGGTCAGTTATTCTTTTGTCTCTCTTAAATAATGAATACAACCATGGAAAACAATGAAATTTGGTGGAAATGAGAAAACAACTGAAGGGGCGTTTGGTTTAGGCAGGGGAATGAAAATGAGAAAGGATTTTCATTCCTCCCAGTTTAACCTGGAATGATTTGGGCTTCTGGGAATGGACTCATTATATTATATAAAACTAAACAGCTTCTTTTATTTTCATTCCCCATTAAATACTGCTTAATACCTCCAACCAAACACACTCTCATACATAGGGGTTATTTAGGAGAATAATTTTTTGATAGATTTTCTTTCTGACAAATTTTGAGGCATTCTTGTGTTCTTAAATCTATGATCATGCATTTAAAAAGCATCTGTGAGAAGGTTATTCTTCTAAATAACTCAATGTAGAGGTGTGTGTGTGTGAGAGAGAGAGAGAGTTATGATGAGAATATAGAGATTGTGTGTTGTTATATTGTGGGTTTTGTATGCAGATACCAAGTATGGTGTTGGATCAAAGGCTGCTGGGAAACTATTTAAAAGATGTGGAAGGAAGAAGGAACTTGGACACATGATTTTGTTACTTTGAATCAATACTATAATTTAATAGATCCAAAAGAGTTAAAAATGCACTCTGCATTTGCATTTGGGACTATTCTGTTTTGTACTTACTGTTTTCTCAAGGAATATGCCAAAATTTTGAATTGGTTGGTTGCTATTTTTTACATTTAGTCCTACTTTAAATCATTGACAAAGAAATATGATATAAATAAATTTATTAAACGTAAAATATAATAAGGGTAAAATCATGTGATTTTTGTTATGAAATATAAGTAAACTAGGTTCGAACCCATGTATTACATGGGGTAGTTTTAAAAAATTAAATCATGTCGGAAAACTTATCTTACATATATGAATGATCATCGAAATAGTAGTTTTTGTAAAAGAACCTCATTTTTATGAGTTTCTTTGACTTTTTCAATATCAATAATTAATACTTGTATATAAGTAAAATATACTAAATATTATAATGTCAAGAAAATAAAATAAAAAATATTATTTTATAAAACTTCATGATAAAAATCAAAATTCTTGTATAAAAATCTAAAGAGGATGAAGTTTTTATAAAAACTCTTCACAATAATGTTTCGTTGACAAAATAGAATTTGATAGAATTGTAAATTTGTAATTCGTCGCTTGAATTAAAAATTGATATGAAATTGCAAAAAGAAAATTAAGACAATTTAGTGATTATAAAAAAGTAAGAGATTAAAAGTAAACTGCATACCTAATTATAAGGGTAGTAAATGTAATGTGTAAATAAATTAAAATATTGAATTAAGGAAAGATTTAAGGAGGAGTGAATGTGGGTGTGATAATTGAACTTATAATGTAACTGTGTCCAGATACATGTTTAGGCAGGAAAATACTGAAGTCGGCTCACCAGAAGACGACACGTGTCACTCTAGTTACTTATTTATTATATGTATAGATTATATTAAAATAAAACATGTTTTTTTTTTGGGTTCTTATTTTAAGAAAACTTTTTTCAAAAGCTCCATGTTAAGGTCGTAGACAAGATATTTGTTCAAAAAACGTTTGATATTTTTTTTTTCAAAATAAATATTTTGTGTTATAATAAATATCGGTTAAATAAGTATACGAAGTAAATGAAGACATGTAAGGGCATTTGGTCTAGTGGTATGATTCTCGCTTAGGGTGCGAGAGGTCCCGAGTTCAATTCTCGGAATGCCCCTGAATTTTTTTTTTTAATCTTTTAGTTATTGTAATTACGTTTTTTAAATATTTGATTTGAATGAAAACCCCAATTTCAAGTGATCATTGCGTTGACTTTTTTCCTCCCGTTGTTTAAATATGAGCAAAAATTCAAAGTATTCATTGGAGTTTCAGTAATTAAATTAGTGGACAACTTTTTTTTAACAAATAAAATATTTTTGACTTGTTAAAACCTATTGAATAAATCATTTTAACTATAAAATCGTTTAATCTGGTACAACCATAATCCACAAAAAATCTAATGGATTTTATATTTTGAGCAATTAAATCTCTAAATAGTTTTTTAAACAAATAAATCCTTATATTTATAAATTGAAAGAAATGTATCATTCTTTTTTTAAATATCGGCATATTAATAACAAAGTACAATGAACCAATGAAATAAAATGAATATACCATCCCATTTGCATCAACTGTTTCAAAACATACAAAAGTTGTGCCCAAAACATAAATAAATGTATACAAAAATGTTTTAACAAGGTACAAAAGTTGGCTCCACCATAACCTCCATCTAGATGGCTTTATCCTCACACTATAAACCGATTTCGCCTCTCATCCTCACAATCGTCATTGTTTAGATGACATTTTTCGCTTCCCTTACGGTTGGAAAACAACAGTCATAGATCAATCTAGGATCCATGGCTTGATTTTCATATCAACAGTAATGTGCTTGTTCTTATTGATTGGAAGCCACTCGATTCTTAATCTTGATAGTCGATATATTTCCTACACCACCTACGTTGTTGATCAACACTGATAAATATTCTTATTCTAGCTCCATCAATATTTTATAAAACAATGATTAGCTTCATCAATATTTTACACATTAATGGTTCAACCAGTTGGAAATATTATATATGTTAATTGTTGCGTTATATAAAATAACTTATTTGATTGTGATCACCATTCTATTGGTTCTAAAGACCTATCAGAGTTTTAGAGAGAGGGAAAGTGAAGAAATTGGGGAAAGTTTTCATATGGAATTAATTGAATAAGGCTGTACAATCCTACTCTATTTATACAAAGATAATAGCTAGGAAACACTAATTACATAGATAGACCAAAATACCCTTTTAGTCTAATACGCCCTGTCACACCCCGCTAAAGCGGAAACACGGGGTATAACAGTTTCCGATAAACAATCCACAAGCATAAAGTTCAACCACCATACATTTAATAAAAATACATTACAAAATTTAATAGTAGAAAGTTTATCGTGAAATTACAATCCCGAGATAATTCAAGATAGCATTGTCCAAAAGTTTGTACATCCCCCAAGCATATTCATGTTATACGCAGAACGACCCTTAAAATTTACCTTCTTGATTACCTGAAAAGCATGTACAAAAATATGGTCAACTACAAGAGTTGGTGAGTTCACAGGTTTTAATTATGCACAAAACATTTTATATGTAAGATTTGATAGTTGGAGCATATTCATGCTCAAAAGCTTAACTTGAATACTTGGAGCATATACGTGCTCAAATACTTGGAGCATATTCGTGCTCATTAGCTTAACTTGAAAATTTTCATGAGTATTGCTTTACGTATGACTTGAGTCGGTATAACTTAAACTTGGTTGAGCCACTACTAAACCGTCCCGGACCCTTGTTTTTGCCCCGTGTGCCTTGACTCAGAGGTGGTCTCAAGCGCCACATGTTCAATCACTTCTCTAGTATAGTGCACTCCTAGCTCGTCAGCTGTAAGAAGTGGGGTTGGTCAAGCCCAAATAGCGCTATCCACTAATACTATAGGCCCAATTTTCTGGGTTAATAGTAGTGTCATCTGGGGACTAACTCTTAAATACTCAACATACCAACTGTTTAACGTCATACATCTTACTTTTTAAAATGCTTGAAAACAAGCCTTGGCGACTTAACAGCGCAAAACATTTCAATTAACTCATGAATCATTAAAATCGTACTTAAGCATGCTTTTCACCCCAAAATACGTAAAACGATAAAAGAGGGGCTGTGAATACTCACCTTGAGAGTGACTTGAAAACTTAACGATAGTGCTCAAAATAGGTGCCGCTTCCTTGGTTTCCTATAGTGAAGGTTGCCATAGAGGAAATACGTTAATACCCGTTCCTATGTCCAAATGACCCGTCCAAATAACTTATGATATGCCATTAAGTAGGTGTCAATATCCAAAACCATATTTAGATCAATTATAGTCTTATTATGCCTTAACACTAGTCTAGATCTCATTATGATCACTTTTCTGAAAATTCAGCAGTAGCTGTCCAGAATTTTAGTCAACAAAACCACTATAGAAACATATCTTCCCAAAGGAATGAATTTACCAAAATTTTTGTGGTAATACTATAGTGTGTAAAGAGTAAATCTGCACTTTTTCATAATTTTTGGATGAGTTTTGATACCTGAAATAATTTCCACAAAGCAGTGTGTCACTGATTTCCGGATCAGTGACATACCTCACTTGTAGCATGCTTTTGGGGTATCAATTCTTTGAATTAGCCAATAATCCTTATATGGGTGTAAACCTAACTCAAAATCCTATCATTTGGAAAAAGATTCACTTAATTTGGGATAAGAAATGAGGAAGTTATGGCCTCCACAAGATAGGTGTATGAATCTGTCTTCACTGGACAGATTGCACCATTTTCTTGTAAAATCCATTTAAGTGCTCAAATCATCTCCAAAATTAGTGTTTTCGGACTTTTTAGAAAGCTAACACCCTAAATTAAAGTCTATAAGCAAAAAGCCCAAATTTTGACATGTAGAACATGATTTATGCATGTTGGAAGTAGGTCCATTTTCTGGACAGCAAATCTGCAGTAAGTTAAGATTATGAAATTTTGAAATGGTGATCATTTTACAATTGGTTTAATGAAATAACCATATGTTATCACACCATAATCAATCATAACATAGTCTTGAGATGAAAACCTTTTGATTTATGGACTCATAGCAATCTTTAGATGCTCATCCAACACCCATATGAACAATCTACAAACTAAAGTGATATAAACATCACTTTTATGTTCTTAATCATTTGGATTTGAGAATTTCCATCTTAAGAACATATGTAGGCTAAACTATTCTTCATGCAAACATAAACACTATACCATTATCATCAATATTTCAAGCTTTATATGCATGCATTCTTTAAGTGAAAGAATAAGTTGAATTAGCTTGATTTTTGAAAATGATATGGAGATGGGGTGGGGGGGGGGGGGGTTTGGCCGATGTAGGGAGAGAGATAGGGAGATAAAGAGTTTGAAATGAGGGTTTAACCCCTTTCTTACTTGGTTTTTAATTAAAATTTTTTATTAAATAAATAAAAATAATAATAGTAATGGTGTAGTCATGACAAGTGTACATGACTAATCAAAGTGATTATAAAAAAAAATTAATTAAAATACTTAGTCTATTTTATTAAAATATCAGATATATTCGAGAACCGAAATACCCGATTCTCAATTTTTGCTTAAAACAACTTTTATAAAAAAAATGAAAGTATTTCAAATAAAATAATATAACTTTATAATTTTATATATTTTGGACCTTAATCAATATTTTTGGCATTTCTGAGTTGTGACGGTCAGTTACTGGACTGTTCCGGGCATTCTACGCAACCTCCTAAATTTTTAGGAAACTTTTATCTTAAAAATTTTATACAATTTAAGGAGTGGCAAATACTTAAATCTTAATTTTTTCATTAACTTAGAAATTAACCTGAGCACTAATCTTGACGGTTGTCACACGCCCCCTCAAGATGGATGTGCACAATAGATGTTTTGCAAGGCCATCTTGGACATTAAAGTTTGCATCCTTGATGATGGCAACAATTTGGTGAATAGATCAGCAATCTGAAAATGACTCCGTACAGGCATAAGTTTTATAGTTTTATCCAAGACCTTTTCCCGAATAAAATGGCAATCGATCTCTATATGCTTTGTCCGTTCATGAAATGTTGGATTGGAGGCAAGTTGAATCGCAGATTCATTGTCACAAAATAACAACGTAGGGGCAGAAAAACAAATCTGAAAATCGCTGAGAAGTTGCAGTAACCAAACTAACTCGGCAGCGACAATAGCCATGGCCCGATATTCCGCTTCCGTGGATGACCGAGACACAACAGATTGTCTTTTAGACTTCCAAGTAGGGCTGTAAACGAACCGAACGTTCAGCGAACCGTTCGTGAACTGTTCGGCGGGAAGTTCGTTTATGTTCATTTATTTAATAAATGAACGAACATGAACACATTTTTTGTTCGTTTAGTTAAATGAACGAACATGAACAATGGTCTCGTTCGTTCATTTACGTTCGTGACCGTTCGTTCGTTTATGTTCATTCATTTATGTTCGTTTATGTTCTTTATATTTGTTTATATATATAAATATATTTATATATATTATGACATTAATTTGTCAAAACATTAATTAAATTAGTTTTTTAAAATTCCTTTTTTATACCTCCCAAGTATATCCGTTTTTTTAATTTTGTTATGTTATTTTTTACGAACGAAATTATGAGTAACGGTGGTTGTTTTTTATTCATTTGTGTTCGTTTATGTTCATTTATGTTCGTTCGTTTACGTTCGTTCGTTCGTTTAGCTCTTAATGAACGAACATAAACGAAGACGAACAAACATATTTTCTTAACGAACGAACATGAACACAAAAAATTTCGTTCGTTTACCGTTTGTGTTCGTTCGTTTGTTCGGTTAAGTTAAACGAACGAACACGAACAAGCCTCCGTTCGTGTTTGTTCGGTTCGTTTACAGCCCTACTTCCAGGAGACTAGACAATCTCCTATGAACACACAAAATCCCGTTGTTGATCGTCGAGTAGCACACATGCCATAGTCAGAATCGCAGAAGGCTCTAATCTGAGTAGAAGACTGAGACGATAAGAAAATCCCTTGGCCAGACTGTTGTTTAGTATACCGTAGTAAGTGGATTGTTGCATTCCAGTGTGTCGTAGTAGGAGCTGACATGAATTGAGCTAGCTTGTGAACATTAAAACATATGTCTGGTCTCGTAAAGGTTAGATATAGAAGTCTACCAATCAACCTTCTATATTGCGATGGATCATCGAGAGGTTCTCCATTATCAATAGAATGATAAAATGGAGATTTCATAGGTGTAGATGATGGTTTGGCAGCCAACAAACCGGTATCTTCTAGCAACTGTAAAGCATAATGCCTTTGTGAAATAAAAATGCCCCGTTCAGATCGAGCTACTTCTAGACCCAAAAAATATTTCAAATCCCCCAGATCCTTTAATTTGAAACGATTACTTAACTGACATTTAACACTATTAACTTCAGTTAAAGATGGTCCCGTAACTATGATATCGTCCACGTAAACGAGCATGGCTATATAGTTACTGCCCTCACCTTTATGAAAAAGAGTAGTCTGCCTTAGATTGTATAAAACCAATACTCGTCAAAAAATCAGAAAACTTTGCGTACCACTGCCTCGACGATTGCTTTAAGCCGTAAATAGACTTGTGAAGTTTACAAGCCATGTTAGACGCCCCCTTAATTGACAGCCCCTGAGGTATCTTCATGTAAACTTCCTCATCTAACTCCCCGTGTAGGAAAGCGTTGTTGACGTCCAATTGAATCAATTGCCATTTATGTATGGCTGCTAATGCAAGCATAGTCTTTATTGTTATTGGTTTAGCTACCGGAGAATACGTATCCAAGTAGTCAACACCCTCTTGTTGGGTGAAGCCCTTGGCTACAAGCCTAGCTTTGTGCCTTTCAACAAAACCATAAACCTTAAGCTTTACTTTGTACACCCAACGACACCCAACAACATTTTTTCTTTCCGGCAAGGGAACAATTGTCCATGTATTATTAGCCTTCATCGCTTCTAGCTCTTGTTCCATAGCTTTAACCCATTCTTTATGTTGAACATCCTCTACATATGACCGAGGTTCAACATGTGACGATATAGCGACCGACAAAGCTTTGACATTTGCGATCGGATAACGAGCTTGTTGTTTGCTGGAACGAACAACATTACAATGGAAATCTTTCAGATAAGAAGGCATTTTTCTTGTCCGAGACGGTCTCCTGGAAGAAATTGTAGAAGCCTCTTTTGGTGGACTATCAATCGGCATATACAAATGAACAGAAGGAGTCTCACTAAGATCTTCATCACCTACATCAGACATGATAGTTGGGATATAAATTTCCTTAAAAGGATTATCATCAACAGTATTTGAAACATGTTGTGATTTGAACGGGAATACATTTTCGTGAAAAATAACATCACGAGAATAAAAGCATCTTCTGGACCGAAGATCTAACAATTTTTATGCCTTCATGTGAGACGGAAATCCAATCAGTATACACGGAGTGGCTATTGGAGAGAACTTATGTCTGGTTGACAATAGTGTCGAGACAAAGCTCAAACACCCAAAAACCCGAATCATTGAGTGATCAGGTAGTTTTTGGTACAACAATTCATAAGGTGAGACATTTTTAAGCATCTTAGAAGGAGTCCTATTGATTAAAAACACAACTGTAAGAACACATTCAGGCCAATAATCAATAAGAATGTTAGATTGAAAAAATAAAGCTCGAGCAACATTTAGTAGATGCTGATGTTTTCTCTCTACGACTGAACTTTGTTCAGGCCTCTCAACGCATGACTTTTGAGATATAATACCTTTCTCCCGTAAGAAAGTAGTAAATTCAAGTTCCTTAGCATTATCCGATCTCACAGATTTAATCCTCTTACCAAACTGTGTTTCGATCATATTATAAAACTGAGGAATGACTGATGTTACCTCCGATTTCTGTTTAAGCATGTAAACCCACGTGAAACGACTATGATCATCAACTATTGTCAAGAAGAAACGATGACCCTCATGACTAGGAGTATTAAAAGGACCCTATACATCGCAATGAATCAACTCGAAATTTTCATTTGCAATGTTATTAGAAGATACAAAGGACAATCTTCTTTGTTTAGCCAAGGGGCAAACCATACAAGGACTATTAAGAAAATCACATACATTAGGAAACCAATTATGTTTAAGAACATCCATAACCTCAGATGAGGGATGACCATAACGTCTATGTAATATCTCAGCAGAAACCAGGTTCACAGTAGCATTTCCAGGAACTTTGTCTTTAGTTTGTAAAACGTATAAGTCTTGAACTCTGTCAACAGTGCCAATCACCCCTTGTTGTCAAATCCTGAACAACAGCACGATTCTGATGAAAAATAACTTTGCAATTCCCCGTAAATGTAAGTTGTCCAACAGATATAAGATTTAGATGGAATTCTGGGACATACAATACGTTGCCAAGCCTTAAAGAATTTCTTAGTATTACCGTACCAATTCCAGAAACCGGAATAACAGTGCTGTTTGGCAACTTAACATTGGAACCTCTAGTCTCATGAATTTTAAGAAACATACTATCATCACAACAAATATGTCTTGATGCCCCTGAATCAAGAATCCAAGAAGTGGACTGAAAATCACATGTATGAGATGAGAAAATATAATGCATACCTGCTGATTGCTGTGTGTTTTGTTCAGATTGTGAAGGATCTGCAACAACATTGACATTGCACAGCTTATTAGACAAGACTGTCATAAGTTGCTCACATTCTGAAGGAGACATATCCTGAACCATATTGCTAATATGATTTCGAGTCGACGGTTTCGCGTTGGATTTGTATCCTCGTGGAAATCCATGAAGTTTGTAACATCGATCCATCGTATGTCCTTATATCTTACAATGAGTGCAAAAAGGCCTCTGCCTACTTGTGATAAATCTGTTTGATTGACCTTTATTCTGAGAATTGACATTAAAAGCCATAGGAGGAAAAGTTTTACCAGTGGTGGATATAGCTCTCTATTTCTCTTCTTGATAAATTAAAGAAAACACTTTATTGATAGGAGGCATATGATCCATCAACAATATCTGTCCACGGATCTGAGAAAACGAATCACATAGCCCCATAAGAAAATTCATTTTCTGCTCATTCTGGAAATATTCTTCAATTGCCTTCATTCCTCCACAGTCACACTTCGAGCAAGTGCAGTGAGGCCTAAAATTTGCGAGTTCCTCAGATAGAACCTTCAATTTAGTGAAATAAACGCCCATCGAATCTTGATCTTGAGTCAAACTCACCATTTCTTTATGGATCTGATAAATCCTTGGCCCATTTCCTTGTGAAAACCGTTCTTTCAACTCCTCCCACATTTTATGAGCCGATTCCACAAAAATAATACTCGCTGAGATTTCCTTCGACACTGTGTTAAGAATCCATGAAATAATCATATTGTTATTTCGAATCCAAGAATTAAGTTTGGTTTTGTCAGATCCATTAGGTTTATCAATAGATCCATCAATGAACCCTACATTGTTCTTCACAGAGAGAGCAATCTTCATCGATCGACTCCATGAAGAATAGTTGTCTCCTACCAATTGTTGTGATACCAAGACTAAGGGGCAGTTTGACAGTTGTTGAATGGTTTAGTGCAGAATGATTAAGAAGTCTGAATGATTAAGAGGTTTTTATGATATAGTGTAAAATGAAATATGGTTGTTTGCTAATTGTTCATAATGAAATCAGGGCGCTTAATGGTTAAGGGAGGGCCATGATACTAAACCATTAAGAGGATTTTGGAACCATTAAGAGACAACCTTTTTTTTTTTGCCAAACAAGATTCACCTCTTAACGATTCAGAAATTGACTCTTAATGGAACCATTAAGATGTAAACAAACAGCCCCTAAGCCTGTGTTGTCTGAATGATGCAAGAAGAACGGATCTGAATCTGATGAAGCATTTGGCGCAGAACCTGTTGAAGAAGAGACTGGAATAGAAGTCATATTTGAAATTTCAGAGTTTTTACGCAATCATGGAAGACAACCCTGATACCGTATCAGAGTTTTAGAGAGAGAGAAAGTGAAGAAAACGGGGAAAGTTTTCATATGGAATTAATTGAATAAGGCTGTACAATCCTACTCTATTTATACAAAGATAATAGCTAGGAAACACTAATTACATAGGTAGACTAAAATACCCTTTTAGTCTAATAAGACCCAAATATTGTGTATGCACTTGCAGTAATTTGTAACCGATTAGAAACTTGTGAAAAACATTTTTTTTCTCAATATTAAATTACACATGTTTGTATTTTGAGACTATCTACGATGGACATGTTTGAAGCATTTCAAATTGCAATCTTCTCAAAATCTCAATCCGTAAAACAAAAGGTCGGAATATCGTAGTTTGGATCAAATAAATTAGTTGTCATCACAATAATACAAGCCCTCGAAACTTGTGTCACAAATCAACTGCAATGAAGATAATACGAATTATTGATTACAAGTAAATTTTTCTTGTTCAAAAGAATGTATTTATTCGGTTCTATAAGATCCAGTAATAAATGTGGTCAAATATATTATCCAAAAACTCAGATCATTAAAAATCCATTATTTTCCTGATTTTTTTTTTCCTAAATAACAAAAAAAATGTATAATTTGATATGATTTGCTGGCACGTGTTGAATAAAAATAGAAAACGCTAGAAGGAGGGCTTGAACCTCCGACCTTGTGGTTAACAGCCACACGCTCTAACCAACTGAGCTATTCCAGCTTTTTGTTTTTCATTTAAAACGTATTCCTATTATTCAAAAAATATCTCATGTTCTTTCGACTCTCATCCTTGAATATATTTAAAAAGCTACGGTGAAAATGACGGAATTCCAAAAATTAAGGAATTCATCATTCATTGTCTTAAGTGAAAGAATTGAATTCCATCTAATTCTAACCAACTAAACGCGTGGTCAAATTCCATTACAATTCCTTCAAAGTCAAATTGCTTCGATAGATTCCAATTCCATCAAACACCCCCTAAGACTTTCTCGAAATTCCATTGAAGTTGCAAATGGAGGTCCTTGGTTTTGCATTTGCAAGCATATGCTCAAGATTAGGTTCTTAAGTCATTTAAAGGTGTGAGTGTAATTCATATGAATAAGGTCCTATGTTTGAGCCTAGGTACCGCTCCTGTAGGAGAGGATGCATATGTTGATTTACCTGCACCACAATGATGGGACCGGTGTGGTGGGATGCCCAAAGGATGACGTCTACCCTTTTTTCTTGTATCATTCTTTTGTTCAATCAAGAATGATCTCCGATATCGACTTTTGCCTTTGTAACTTTTGCTCAGGGTTTGTTAGGGCAAAGAAGCTTTGAGACTTTCTTGAAATTCCGATGGAAGTTGCAAATGACGCCCTTTGGTTTGCATTTGGTAATTAATTTATGTTCAAGAAATCGTTTTTATATTGTATGTGTGTTTTAAGTAATTAAAAAGAAACAACAACTACTTTTTAGTAAAATTATACCATTAAGAAGGTAAAAAAAAAGGTTTCAATACTGATATATGTGAATATGTATTCAATAGAAGGAGCATAACCAACATTTAAAAGAGTTCAATCCGAGCTCGTGATGATTAACGTTCTAACGTCTAAACTCAAAAGTTGTACTTTTCAAACCCGAATTCGACTAAACCCGACAAAGTTTCAAATTTGAATAAAAACAAATTAGTGCTGTAAAAGGTTGAACCAAATGATTACTCGATTGTATTACTTTTCAAGAAATCTTGAAAAACATTCACACCCACCGAAAGAAAAGAAAAGAAACCAACTTTTACCCCTTTCCTTTTTAATAATTCTTTCACCACTATTTGCACACACCAATTAAGTTTCTTTCAATAACTCCATTAATGTCTGCAACAAGCTCATGGTTATGGCCATGGCTACTTCTCAACATCTTCCTCTTTCTCCCTAAAATACCCTCATCCCACCTCCCCCCACCTGTCCCTACCTGCAGGGACAAATGTGGAAATCTCACCATCAAATACCCATTCGGGTCGGACTTTGGCTGTGGCCATCCAGACTTCGCTAGATACATAAAATGCACATCCGGCGAGCTCCGGTTCTCCTCCGGGACCGGAATGTACACCGTTTCGACCATAGATTACACCACTTCCACCCTTGTCCTCACTGATCTCTTCATGTCAACCTGTTCTTCCATGCAGAATTCCGGCAGCTTTCGCATGGATCGGGCCAGCCCGTTTACCGTATCGTCACGAGATATCTTTGTTCTACTAGGGTGCTCCAGGACGTCACCCGTGTTCGACCCGGATGAGGATTTGTGTGATTCGGGTTCGGGTTTGCATCTTTGTAGGGGGTTGTATTCTTGTGAAGGGGTTAGTGGCATTGGGTTGGAACCAAATGGGCCTGTTTCTAGTTGTTGTGTTTATCAGCCCATGACTGATCTTGGGCCGGGTTACGGGTTGGATCTACCAAAACTGCAATGCTCGTCTTACGCTTCGATGTACGGGTTCGGTGGAGACGAGACCGATCCGATGAAATGGCAGTTTGGTATTTCTTTGGAGTATAACGACTCGTATTATACCGAGACATGTAAGAATTGTGAAGCGAGTGGTGGGTTTTGCGGGTTTGCTGGTATGACACAATCTTTTTCTTGCATTTGTCGAGGTGGTGGGAATTCGACGACTACTTGCTTTGGCCGCGGTAAGTACAACTTTTAATGCATAATGTATCATTTAGAGTCAACTTGTATATATCTCGACTAATCTTGTGGAGCTCTGAAAATAACAGTCAGAAAATCTTCAGTGACCCTAAAGAGATTAATTCGAAGTGACGAACATCCCTAAAAATTATGGTATTATTTATTTGCTATAGTTGAATAACGTTAATTTCTAATATTATTTATTTGTGCTTAGGGTACGCTTGGAATGGGACATGGAGACACAAAGTTCAAACCAAGATGACTTTTGGAGGTAACATGAAAGGAAATGTCGTTTTTACCCCTTTGTGGTTAGAATTGTAAATACATTTTTATGACAAGATACGTAAAAACAAGAATTTGAATGGAATCATGAAAATATTTTAAATGAAAAAAACCAATCATATTCTTTTTAACTCAAAACCAATTATTTTTATTTGTTTTTTTTTACAATAATAACATGTATTTATTTACAATCATTATTTATAAAAATTCGATTATTGGAAGGCTACTATGGATTTTTCTAGATATTATCCCTAGGATTAGTCGAGATACATGTAAATTGGTCATAATATCCATCGTTAAAATCCTATTAGCATTTTAGCCTAAAAGTTTTAATAATTTTGTCATGCTTTTAAAATACACTTTCAGTACACAAAAATGCCCCCCTAGTGTCACTGTTGGAAAGATTTTTGTACCATTTGAGATAATATCACAAAAGGGTCATCATGTCTCTTTAGCACAAAGTCAAATTGTTGACCTTTTTGCTATCTCTCTAATCGTTTGATTTTCTTTATTATTCTTTTTTCAGGAGTTTTGCTATTTTGGATTATGCTTTCCCTTTGAAATTTGATTGGGAGTTGGTTGGTTCATGATTAATCGGGGCTTTTACAAAAACAATCGCTCTATTAGATGTCAAATTTACATATATTGTATTCTCAAACCTACTTTACCAGTGAGATATACTAAGGTTGGTTGGTTATAAGGCTCAAGACTAATCAAGTAATCGGTATTTGACTTATAAAGTTTTTTTTTTCTCATCTTTCATATCAGAGTATGTACTTAAGAATGTTTTAATTATTTGGGTTGAATGTTGAATGATGAGGTAGGATTTGGTTCATATATTTATATAACGTGTTTCAAGTAAGTATAAAAGAGTTCGACATGAACCATTACAAAGTGTTGATACCTGGTACTGGTTTATAAGAAACAATACCCGAGGTAAAGAGGGAAGTTTGATGCTCGAATCATAAAAGAATACGAAAGTTCGTATAAGTTCAAACCTTGTATAAGTTTTTGATTGAAAAACCTAAAGAAGTCGAAAAGAGAATAGACAAAAAAAAAAATCTTTGAATTGCTTGTGAATAATACCATTTTTTTGTTTAATTTTAATCAAATCATAAAACATAAAAACATCAAGAGGAAATTGCACAGTATCCTATAGTTTGCTCAGAATCTGGATACGGTTCCTCTTTAAAAGTAAGTACACTGAGCGATAGAGCGTCCCCGTGGTTCGCATTTCGTTACCAGTTAGGTCCCTAACACTAACTCTGTTAAATGAAATCCATTAACTCAGGGGCAAATTTCTCAATTTGACTTTTTATCTATTTTATATTAAAACTTAATATATATATATATATATATATATATATTATTAATATATTTATTATAGGGAACATTTCATTTACAAATAATACAATTCTAACAAATTATACAAACCAATCTTAGTTGTTCATCTTGTCTAATAAATATCTGATTTTATTTTGTTTCCTAATCTAAAACCATGATCATAATAAATGAAACTTATTATCTTTCATATATAACTCAATCATAATTAATGAATCATGATAATTGTCTATAAATATCTCTATTGCTTCCTAATCTAATGATTTGTATAATTAATTAGAATTAGATGTTTTGTAAATGAAACATACCCTATTTTATAGTTAGACGAAGGATCGTGTGAGAAATTGAGGCTAACGTGAGAAGCGTGAGAAGTGAATTTGAACCTTGACCACTTTTAATCAATTACCCTCTCATGAATTGCGACTTAGAAGACAATTGATATGGTGCATCTCATCCTAACGTGCATTCATTTTTCATCCATTTTTCGCCTATATATATATATATATAGTCCCTTATTTTGTAAACTCATTTTATCTTGTGAATTTGTAAACCAAGGGTATTTAAATGCTTTTTCCCAAATTCATAATTTTAGCAATAATTCATAATTTTAGAAAACAACCAACTTCTTTCATTTTCTCAATTATCTACATCTCTCTCTCTCTCTCATGATCCACCGACACCATCCCGCTCCGGTGACCTCCCCTCAATTCTGGTGAGTTTCATAAATTGTTTTTTCATAAGTTTTTTTTTTCGAAATTTTCAAGTTTTTTATCTTTTATAAATTGTTTTTTTTTTCTTCGAAATTTTCACGTTTCATAATCTCATTATTCATATGAGAAAAATATATGACAATTAAAAATATGATTATTAATATGGGAGAAAAATAAATGAAACTTCGAAAATACATGATTATTTCGAAAATTTATGATTATTCATATGGGATAAAATATATGAGACTTTAAAATCCAACAAACATATTATGAAACTGTTTATGAAATTTGAAAATTTCGAAAAAACAGTTTATGAAATTTAAAAAATTGAAAATTTCGAAAAACGGTTTATGAAATTTTCGAAAAAACGATTTATGAAATTTAAAATTTTCGAAAAAACAGTTTATGAAATTTAAAGAACTTGAAAATTTCCAAAAAACGGTTTATGAAACTTTAAAAACTTGAAAATTTCAAAAAAAAAAACGGTTTATGAAACTTGCCGGAATTGGGGGAGGTCGTCGGAGGGGGATGAAGTAGCCGCCAATGGGAGGAGGTCGTCGCCATTGGGAGGAGGTAGTCGGAATGGGAGGAGGATGCCGAAATTGGATGGACAGGATGGACCGTGAGAGGAGGTTGTCGGAATTCGAGGGTACAAGGTCGCCGGAATTTTATGAGAGAGAGATGAGAGAGTGAGGGAGATATGGAAATAATTGAGATAATTAATGAGAAGATAAACCAAAATTATATAAATTCAAATTAATTATTAAATTTAAAATTTAAATTATTTAAATCTATTCCCAAACTACCCTTTCCTTATTTTTTTAAATAAATTTAAATCCGAAAATTTCTCAACCGTCGATCAAGATATTAGATGACTTATAGATTGATTTACATAGTTTATAAAATAGAATGAGTTTACAAAAGAAGCCCCCCTTCTCTCTCTCTCTCTCTCTCTCTCTCTATATATATATATATATATATATATATATATATATATATATATATGGGGTAAATCAAATGCAAACCCTCTAATTCATACACCCATTACAAACCAATCTGGACCGTTGATCTCATCTAGATTAATTTTTTTTTAAATTTTTTAATAACCAGGGCTACAATTGTAATTTACAAAATTTATTTTATTTAAATAATAGATTAATGTTATTGGATAATAAGGAAAGTAATTAATTATTTCCTAAAATATTGTAATTTTCTTTTTTGATAAGCATCATCAAAATCGTTTGAATATTTTGGATAAGAATCATCATCATATTCCCAACATATTGAATATTCTTGCATTTTAAAATTTCCGATTTTCAATCAATATCAAATCGAGATTCAAGCAACATATGTTCTTCATAGATTTCGATCGAAGCAAAGAATTTTCGATATTACAACGATCGTGTGCTTGGTAGCTTGTAGTAGCATACATGAATCCATAAACAATGCTTGAAAAAAACCATGCAAACGCCGGAGATATCACATTCGAAGATAATCATGAAGAGTTGGACAATGATAAGATGCAGGATAATGTGTAACACCCCGATTTCGAAAAGGTATAATTTCAATTTATTACAGAAATCAGTAATTATAAGGGAAAAATAAGATATTGGATTTTAGACTTGAATCCTAGATTTTATAGTCTTGTTGGATGAAAGATTCAATTACGAGCCCAAAGGTTCTTTCCGGAGCAAAATCGGAGCTATAACGAAGAAGTTATGGCCAAAACAGTGAACGAGAAGAAAACCGGGCAAACAGTGTATCTCGCGACTTATGCCGCGACTTAGAACTTATTCCGCGACTTAGGGAAGCGGGCAACTTATGCCGCGACTTAAGGTCGCGTGGTAAGTCGCAAAATCCCCTGGTCGAGCATAAAACCCGATTTTCAGCCCTAGAACTTCATTTCTTCATAACTTTTGCATCACAACTCCGATTTTGGTGATTCAAGTTGCCATGGTTTAGTTTTTGAGAGATCTTTAAGGATTTATTAAGAGATCGGAAGTCTATTGGAGTATACAAGAGTATTTTATGGTGGTAAGCTCTTCATCTCTCTCAATGTTAAGCTAGGGTTGATGGTTTCACCCTTCTTCCTTTCATCCTTCATCTTGGGTTTGATTTTGATGAGTTGTATGGTGAAGGTGATTTTGTAGATGTGTTGGATCTAAGATCTAGGGAGGTTTCTTGGTGGTTCAAGCCTTCATTACTGGTGATTCAAGTTTTGGGGGTAAAACATAGATTTAGCCTAAATCTAGCAAGGTGAGTTCAAGTTGATTTGTGAAAACGTTGTACATGCCAAAATGTTTATTTTAAAGTATTTATGTGTTTAACATTAAAATTATCATTTGGGAAGTTACTTGATGAGTTTTGGTTAAATGAGAAGTTTAGTTTTATAAACCTTGTAAAACACCCATATTGGGGATTTTTAGGCATTTTGATGAATGAGTCATAAATGAGTGTGTTTGGTAATTTATTGCATAAGTGATATTATTTGGTTAAAAGGCATTTTAGTGTGTGTTTGGGTGAAAGGTTTAATTTTGTGTTATGGGACGTTTTGAAAGGATAAAGAGTATAAATCTATTTGGAAAAATCTTTTGTCCTGACTTAAACTGTGTTAGAGTCCATTCCAGTATTTTGGAGCGTGTGATTTCATGGTATGGGTCGAGTACGTTTATTATTTGAAAAACGTTAATCATTGGTCAAAAAGAGGTTTGAGTATTTTGGCTCGATGTCGTTTAAAGGAGTCTTGAGGACATTTGTCTGGTTTTGAATGGCTCAATTTAGAGCCCATTTATGACGTACGTACTAATGTACTTTGTTGCATTTTGACATTGGTTACATGTTCGAGTGCGTTGGTCGTTTCGGGATAGGCATGTAATGTTAGACTGTGTTGCATTGGATCCATAGGCACGTAAGTCCGTCTATTTTGGATGGTCGAATGGGTATTGCAGGTGACCTTCAGTACCCATTTTTTTGACCGGAAACTTTACAAGTGAGCATTGGGAGGGGTTGAGTCTGGTAGCGCTACAGGCAAAGTAGGCGCTAGGACCTCCACCGCTTGAAGTAATGCCTGGGACAGGTAGTCTTTAAGTGTGTCGGGCCTTTGTGGTGGAGTTCTTCGGGATGTTCATCATGGTCAACTTTACTTGTGGTGCGCTTGTAAAGAAGTCGTAAGGACACTTGGTTGTGATGTCGTGAGGTGTCATGCGATTAACGTTGCATGGGTGGTATACTTTTGTGTTTCCTCCACCCTCAACGGATACGGATCTCCCCCGTTGTCAGCTATCAGTATTTTAAAAATAAAGATGTCTTACTTTATTGTCATTTGCTCTATATGGTCGACAATGAATGAGGACCTTAATATTGGACCTTCCTCCTCGTATATTAAGGTTTGAATGAAATATTCATCCCCGTGTTTGGGTTTCCTTTCAATTATGGTCGCATGAGTATTGGACCTAATGTCCATGTTTTCGGATGTAACACCCGGAATTTCAGGTAAGTATAAAGTTTTGTTAATCTTATGAGTATGCGTTTATCGAGGTGGGAATTATATGCTTAATTGCTAATTTGTTAAATATGATTATTTCGTTTGGAAGCTTTAGAATCACCCAGGGAAAATAGTGACTCACGCGACTTACGCCGTGGGTTGAAGTCGCGGCACAAGCCGCGTAGGCCACTGGATTGCATGTCTAAGAGGTATCACGTGACTTACGTCGCGGGTGGAAGTCGCAGCACAAGCCGCGTAATCCACTGGAGTGTTCTCCCTGGAGCAAGCGGGAGACTTATGCCGCGGGTGCTAGTCGCGACACAAGTCGCGGGGCGACCTGCAGTCCCCAAAACCCTCTTTTCTCCGATTTTTTTCTCATAATTTCATAACTTTCTCTCTCTCTTTTGGCGATTTGCTCTCAAGAAATCAGTCTTTCCCTCACCAAACCCTAACCTCATAAATATCACTCTTCTTGGTGGTTGGATATTCACACTTGCAATAACTCCTCTCAAGGTCATCTTCTAGGGTTCATAAAGCTCAACTTCTCCTCTCCAAGTCTCATCTCCTCAAACTAGGGTTTCCCATTTTCTAGGTTTTGGTCCAAAAACCTAGATTGTGAGTTTACTAAACTTTTGTTAAAACTGGATACACATCATAATTGCTTACTTGTTATTATTATTACATATTTGCTCAAAATGTTCATCTCTACGGGTTCAAGTATTTGATGGTGTTCTTATGAGATTATGTGAGAAATATATTTTTAGGCATCATCCCATGATTTACTCTATCTTGTGTAAGTATTTGGGGTCTTCATTATGTATACCCACAATGGGTATTTTGACATGATTAACGAATACATGTTTTAGTATATTATGATAATTTCCATTTGGAATATTCCTTTGGTGATGTTGTATCTACAAAATGTTTATGTGGATATTTGTAACACCCTAAAAAATGGGGTAATTTTAAAATTGAAAATCGGCAATATAACGTCTATAAATAGGGCAAACCACCAAACTTTGAGTAAGGCGTGAACATTTACAAAACCTGCCAATGAGTATGGAAAAGACAACAAACCAAACCAAGCCAAGCCAAGTCTATCTAGATTACATAGGTTGTCAACCCAAAGCCATAATGAATAAAATGGTTTAAACACCAAGTCTCCAAATTAACTAACATCCGGAAATTTCCTCAAGAGACCAAACTTTTCACTTAACCCCTTGACGACCCGCCGCTAAGAGAACCTGATATACACATCATTTTCGAAAAAGTGTTAGGCTTAAAGCCTAGTGAGAACAAACATTTGCAGTTTAAAATAATCAAATGTAGAGGTGACTAAAAGAGTCTGTTTTTATACAACAATAATAATGTAATAATAACAATAATGCTCTTGAACTATGGCAAGTACCTCATGGGTTAACGGGGGCGACCCGCTTGCTAACACAAATGACAGAACACAAAAGTAAGCCATTCGATGAGTTAGCAACGCCAATACACAAATAAAGTACACGCAATGGATGTCAGGCTCAGTAGCTTTAAACATACACCCACGGAAACTCAAGTTCAACCCCGAGGGGTTCCTACGTCGAGTTCCTCATCCAATATCGTAATACTTGAGCACGAATGACTTATACCACATCCGATGCCTAACGTGCCTCGACGTGGAAAACTAGTCGTCCCAACGTCGGAACAACAATAAACCAAATACGGGGTCATGACTCCCAAATGCATCAATCTAGCCAAATAATGCGCATAAGGACCAACAAGAAATCTCAACGTGTAAAAGTGTTTTACATGAAATGGTTAACTACTGATAAGTTTTGAGTATTTTGAAGTAAAAATGTATTTTACTTGGTATTTGTCAAAGTCTGAGTATTTTAATGAGTTTTCATATTTGATAAACTTGACTTATTTTAGTTTCATAAAATGCTCATACTTAGGATTTGACATCTTGATAAGTAATAGCATGATTTATGCATTTTGGGGATTTTGTACAAATAGAGTTCATTTAATGACTTATGCATCTTGGTAATTTTGGTACAGATGAAGTCTATTACATGTTATATGCATTTTGGTGTATTTGCATTCATAGACCCTTTGGAAAACCTTTGATCCCATTATGTGTTGAGTTTTGGGTTAATCACGTCTTTGAAGTATGTGTCTTCATAAACGTTGTTTAAAGACATTTCATTATTTGGGTGAAACTTATCAAGGATTCGTAGGGACACTTGGGCTTTCATGTCGTTAGGTGTCATACGATTAACGTTGTAGGAGTGGCATACTTCGTGCTCTCCCGCTCTCAACGGATACGAGTACCCTCGTTGTCGGCCACTATATTTTGGATATTTAGTTGTCCATTTGGTGCATATGATTTTATAAACCGTTGGAAAATGCATGTCGTTGAACTAGGAGTCGTTTTGGAAACATGAAGAGAAAAAGTTCATTTGGAAAACATTTTGTTGCAACCAATGAGAAGTTTTGGTTATTTTGTAATCTTTGGGTAATTCGGTAAATAAATCATATTGAAATGTTTACTTGATGATTTTACATATATAATTGGAGTTCAATTGACGTAAGTGTCATTTTGTGTATTTGATCTTATAAACCTTTTTCAGAAAACACATATTATTGTGTTATGAGGAATTTTGAAGACATAAGAGTGTGAGTTCATTTGGGAAAATGGTTTGTCTCAACCAACGATGAGATTTTATTTATTTATACTTTTGGTCGTGTTTGCATATTAGACGGTCAAACGGGTTCCAATATTTATATCGGTTTTTATTTGGGTATTTACGTAAAGTGTTGGGCCTTTGGCTCGGTTTTGACTAAATGAGTCGTGTGGACATTTGTCCGGATTTATAACCGTCGTGGGTTTTGAGTATGATGACACTTAATTTGTGTCATTGGTGAGTTACGTGCTTTGGTCATTCATTTGGAGTCATGTAATGTTAGCCAGTGTCGTAATGGATCCATAGGCACGTAAGTCTGTCTGTTTTGAAAGGCCTGAGGTTTTGGGTTACACTTAGTGACCGCTTGGTTTTGCTAGTGAGTAGGCAATAGGTGGCTCGAGCCGCTGAGTTGAAACTCATCTAGATTGGATAGGCATCCATGTCCGTAAGACCTTGGGGTGGAACTCGACGGAGTATGGCAAGGGGCAACAAACGGTCCGAGGATTGTGATGTCTGGCATGGCATGGGAACTAGGATCGGGATATGTGGTGAAATCCAATAACATCATGGGTGGCCTCATTCACGTGTTCTCGCCACCCAAGATGGAAATGTTTAGATGACATGCGAGGAAGTTGTATGGGCGGCCTACTTGCATGTTCCTCTATTCTCAATGTATACGGGTCTCTCTGTCATAGATCCGTGGTATTTTTAAAAGTTAATGTCGTATTTTACCAACATTGGTTTTCATGTGGTCGACAATAAATGATGGCTTTAATATTGGGTTTTCCCCACGTATATTAAGGTTTGAATAGAATGCGTCATTTCCACATGTCGGTGTTTAATTTCGTTCATTTTGTGGTTGCGTGAGTTTTGGGTCTAATGTCCGTGTTCACGGCGATATTTATTTATGTGGGTTTTTATCTTTGGTTTATGAGTTATTGGTCATGTCCCACCCGTATTAGGTATTTCGAGATATAACATTTTACCCGCGTTTTATAAAGATGGGGAGTTCTTTCTCTATTCTCATTTTGAACAAGTTTTGGGTTAAATCTAAGTTTATGAAAGAACGTTTTATATTGAAATCTTATTTCATGCCGCATTGTGACTAAAAGAGAGAAAACTTTAAGAGTTCGATACCATGAGCGTGTTGTCTTGGGTTTTACAAATTTTTATTGCACATGTTATAGGACGGAAAGTTATTTTTCATATGCATAGCATAAATTGATGCATACTAGGACCCTGGTAGTCCTTTTGAAAATTTTGTTACGCATCTTTCGTTACCGTTTTATTAACATAAGTACTTATCAAATGAATTTTGAAAATGGTTTTATATGTGTGGCATTGGTGATCAATTTTGAAACCTATCGAATGCACGATAGTGTATTTTTACCGCATGTTTAATTGTTATAAAACTTATGTATTTGAGAGTTTTATAAATTTCAAATTGGTATGGTAGTGTAAAAAAAAACCCTTGAATTCATTGGGCTATAGGTGTAAGCTCCCTCGTGTTAGAAGTCGATATTAAGGACTAAAAGAGTTTTCGGAGTTTAAGGAGTTAGACATGTGTTTCTCCCAGTTAGTTAAGTAACGATCTTTATGCTTCGTTAAACCTACGGATTAAAATCGTGTTCGGTTGTTTGGATATGGTCGGTTTTGGAATTGTGGGAATTTGGTATGACAGCACGCTATGTGTCGGTGGCATACTACATTGTTGGGTATTCGTGAATAATGATGACGTTATGGTTGACTGGTAAGGATGTTGGATTTAGGTGACTACTTCCAAGAATAGGTGTCAACTTTGAATCGACATTGCTAATCGGGAATGAAATATTGGTAGTATACCCACGGTTGCAGAATGGTCATTCTGAGGATAGGTGTCGACACACCATTTTGAGGACAATAACTGTTGGTGTGCTCAATGTATTTCCGTTAGATCTGGCGCGTCTGCAGGACGAGCGGTAAAGTTAAGGAAATTAGATGTTAATAATTAAGAATCAATCATTAGTATTTTGATATTTGTCAGGACTTTCGTTGAATTTGGAAATCGATCTTTCCAAGTGCTATGTTGGGTGCTTGGTGGTTTCAGATTTCGAGGACGAAATCATTTCCAAGTTGGGGAGTATTGTAACACCCCGATTTTCGAAAGGTATCATTTCCAGTTTATACCGAAATCGATATATTAAGGAAAAATAAGATATTTTATTTTGGGATTGAATACTTGATTTTATAGCCTTGATGGATGAATGATTCAATTACGAGTCCAACGGTTCTTACCGGAACGAAAACGGAGCTATAACGAAGAAGTTATGACCGAAACGGGATTTGACCAAATAAGAAGAAAAATCAGTGGCTGACGTACCTTGTTACGTGGGTTGCTGAAGCTGAACCCACGGAGCAACCCACGAGAATGGTGGCCAAAATCAGTGGCTGACGTACCTTGTTACGTGGGTTGCTGAAGCATAACCCACGGAGCAACCCACGAGAATGAAAATTAGGGTACCTTGTTATGTGGGTTGCTGAAGCTGAACTCACGGAACAACCCACGTGGATGGCTGGACGTTTTTTATGCTTTATTTTCCCCAAATATTTCTCATTTCTCATCTTCTTCATTTCAAGAATTCTCTCCCAAACCCTTCCTCTTCACCTACCTCTTCTAATCCTCTTCAACCACCAAATCATCACCATTTATTAGTAGAGTGAAGATCATCATCCAAGGTTTCGGGTTGGAAGCTTCACCTCCATCTCCATCTTCATCTTCTTCATCACCTTCTCACCATTGTTGACCATATTTTGGGGTTTTCCAAGAAACCTACTTGTAAGTCATTCTAACCATTTATAAACCATGAAATAAGTTATAAATGTTCCATTGATGGTTTCCTAGTGTTTGATTTCTCTAATTTTCGGTTTGGATAATTTTGGGAGTTTTGGGTCAAAATTAGGGTTTTGCCCAAAATAGAGATTTTGATGATTAAGTGTTTGGGGATCAATTATTTATGATGGAAAATGTATATTCATGGTTGGACCCTTGTAAATCTAGGTTTTGGAAAATTTGGTTTGAAGAACCAAGTTTCTTCAAGGGAAGCTCTAAGTGGGTAAATACTAGATTTAGCTTAAATCTAGCAATGTGAGTTTACTAAACTTTTGTTAAAACTGGATACACATCATATTTGCTTATTTGTTGTTATTATCACATATTTGCTCAAAATGGTCATCTTTACGGGTTTAAGTATTTGATGGCATTTCCATGAGATTATGTGAGATATATGTATATGAAGTATCATCCCATGAGTTACTCTATGTTGTGTAATTATTTGGGGATTTCCACTATGTGTGCCACAATGGGTATTTTACATGAAAAAGGAATATATGTTTGGTATATTATGATGATTTCATTTGGAATATACTCTTGGTGATATTGTATCTACAACGTGTCTATGTGGATATTTAAGTCTTATGTTGGACTCATGCTATGAGGAGGGTGATATTGTACCCACGGTTGGTATTGAATTATATTTGGTTGAAATACACCTAAAGGACCTCCTATATGCATTATGTTGGACGAACCAAGTCAGTTCACAAGGAGGATGTAGTCTTGGGCGCCACTATGATGGTATGTGCCTAGACCTCCGCCATTCGGGGAATTTTCCTTTGGAGTAGTCTCCGGGTGTTCCGGGCCTTGGGATGTTCCTTGTTAAGGGCATAAAGGTATATCGACTCTTGGGGTGGGCTTGATTGGTGCTTTGGGTCTCCCCTAATGACTCCACATATATTGAACACTGGTTAACTGCTGATAAGAATTGTATCTGTTCATGCATGCGTATTATTGTTCAACTCACTAGGGTTTTTGGCCTAACACTTGTTTGGTGTCGATGTGTATCTCAGGTTTTAGCGGCATTGGTTCTAAGCTGGCGTAGTGCTTGGGTGAGAGATTTGGGAATATTGCTTTTGGACTTACAGTTGGTAGAGAACCCTTTGGGTCTATAATTGACATCCTTGATTATAATCTCTTTTCTGGTTATAGAAATTAGATTAGTTGGTTGTTATTTATTGTCCGTTTATTTACGATTGTATTTAAACAGGTTTATGTATTTTCCCCATTTTTGGGAGGCTCTTGCTTTGACAAATTTTAAATACCGAATGTCCGTTTTTCGGATTTTTGTTATCCCTATTTTTAGGGTGTTACACAACGATGATTAATATGCATAATGATATGAAGGGTGATCTCCACCAAAAACCATTTCCATTATTTACCAAAAGATCACTAGTTCAAATATAATTGATACTCTTTACATTTCAAAACCCCATCATATGGCATGTATAATATGCAAACTTATCAGCAGTTAACCACAAAATCCATATTCCCAAAACTATAAGTTTCAGTAGTAAGTGTCATCCATTTAAGTGAAATCCCAAGTATTGGTAAGCTAAGAGAACATTATTAACACGTATAAATCTCCATTTCCCCAAATCATCACAAACCCTAAAATCTCCAAAAGTTAAGTTTGATACAAGCCTCATAAATCAAATATATGAAAGGGGAGATATTTAGGTATTCAAAATCCACCTTTTGACATTTATAAAGTTTGATAAAATGTGTAAGAACTCACCTTAGGTTTTCTTTGAGAAAAATCAGATCCTAGGATGAAAGAGATGAAAACCTAAAAATCAAGCTTTTAACACTTGGGGAAGATGAAGATGGAGATGGTGGTGAAGCTTCCAAACAGAAACCTTGGAGGATCCTCTTAACTTTAGAAATAAATGGTGGAGGATTGGTGGTTGGAGGAACCCTAGATGAGGTAAATGAAGAGGGAGGGTTTGGGAGAGAAGACTTGAAGATAGAAAATGAGAAGTGAGTGAAATTTGGGGAAAATCTCATTTAATCCCGAACTGGGCCTTTTGTCCATCACGCACGACCCGTGCGTTTTTTGTGAAGGAGGGTGCACGGGTCGTGCGCCCCACAGAACCCAGTTCTTTCCTTCTTCTTTTTTTATTTATCCAAATGTAATTCGGGGTGTTACAATCCTCCCCAACTTGGAAATGATTTCGTCCCCGAAATCCCACAAACTAAACAGATGAGGGTATCTACGCCTCATGTCTTCCTCCGCCTCCCAAGTCACATTGGTGCCTCGGTGGTGTTTCCATTGGACCTTTACCATCACCACTTATTTATGTCGGAGTTTCTTAATTACCCTTTCCAAGATAGCCTCGGGCTCTTCGATACAACGATTATCATCCACTCGAATTTCAGACAAAGGTATGACGCTATCTTCTTCCGCTAAACACTTCCGCAAATAACACACATGGAAAGTGGGGTGGATTCCATCCATCTCCGGCGGTAGATCTAATTTGTAAGCTTGAAGTCCGATGCGCTCGAGTATAGTAAATGGTCCTTGGAAACGGGGACTTAGCTTCCTACGCTTCCCAAACCGAATCAAGCCTTTCCAAGGGGACACCTTTAGCATCACACGGTCTCCCACTTGAAACTCTACCGGTCTTCTCTTTTTGTCGGCGTAACTTTTCTGACGATCTTGTGCCGCTTTCAGACGTTCTCTAATTGACTTGACCTTGTCGGCCGTCTCTTGCACAATTTCTGGGCCGACAAATTGTTTCTCCCCCGACTCTAACCAATATACGGGGGTTCTACACTTCCGTCCGTCCGTACAAGGCTTCAAAAGGTGCCATCCCAAGGATAGAATTGTAACTATTGTTGTACGCAAATTCCACCAAAGGTATATGGGTATCCCAACTACCGCCAAAATCGATCACGCATGATCTAAGCATGTCTTCAAGTGTTTGAATCGTCCTTTCACTTTGTCCGTCCGTTTGTGGGTGATATGTCGTGCTCAAATTCACTCGCGTGCCCAAATATTGATGTAAAGCTCCCCAAAACCTCGACGTGAACCGACTATCACGATCGGAAACTATCGACAAGGGTATACCGTGTCTAGAGACCACTTCGTCTATGTAAAGCTTTGCCAACTTATCTATTGGCAAGGTTTCCCGCATCTCTAGGAAGTGGGCACTCTTCGTTAATCGGTCGACAATAACCCAAATAGTATCGTTCCCTCTCAAAGTCTTCGGTAACTTGGTCACGAAATCCATGGTGATCTTATCCCATAGGGACATTGATGCTCGACCTTCACTTGGGAACAAGTTACACATCGCTCTACAAAATGAGCCACGTCCAAATTCATAATTGTTCACCAAAAATGCAGTTTCAAATCCCGGTACATCTTGGTGCTTCCCGGGTGGATAGAATACTTGGATTTATACGCGTCCTCCAAAAGTAGTTTTCGACAACCACCAAACTTTGGTACCCAAACTCGCCCATTGAAGCATTTGATCCCTCGACTATCTTCGGTCAACAATAACCGTTGCTTGGTCATCACTTCGTCCTTGAGGTTTTCTTCCTTTAATGCTTCGGTTTGCGCCCTTTTAATACTTTCCATGAGGCTCGATACTAACTCGATTCTTGTAAGTTTGGCTTGAAGTCTCCCGCTATACTATTTCCGACTCAAGGCGTTGGCCACCACGTTTGCTTTACCCGAGTGGTAGAGTAATTCACAATCATAATCCTTGAGTAGTTCCAACCACCTTCGTTGCCTCATGTTGAGTTCTTTCTGGTCAAAAACATTCTTCAGGCTCTTGTGATCTGTGTACAAGATACACTTTACGCCGTATAGGTAATGTCGCCATAATTTTAATGCGAACACTACCGCCGCTAACTCCAAGTCGTGAGTGGGGTAGTTCTTCTCGTGCACCTTCAATTGTCTGGATGCGTACGCGATCACTTTTCCTCTTTGCATAAGTACACATCCAAGTCCCCTTTTGGAAGCATCACTATAGACCACAAAATCCTCCGATCCCTCCGACAAGGATAAGATCGGAGCCTCACATAATTTTCTTTGCAACGTCCTAAAAGCTTTCTCTTGCTCCTCGGTCCACACAAACTTTACGTTCTTCTTGGTCAACATCGTCAACGAAGAAGCAATCTTGGAGAAGTCTTGTATGAACCTTCGGTAATACCCTGCCAAGACTAGAAAACTTCGAATCTCGGATGGACTTTTGGGCGGTTCCTGATAAGTACTCAATTTTGAGTACTTAAGCACATTTCTTTTAATCTTTTAGATAGGATTTTTCATTTTCAAATCCCACTTTGAGTCATTTTCTATCTCATTTTCCATTTATTGTGTCTTGGAGCTTAAATTGTGTGATTTGCTTGTTCTATGAATATTGTAGGCTAACTTGGTTATCTTTTAAAAAATCTATTTGGAAACAGGGCATGCTGCAGCATCACCACAGCATGGAGCTGGTTGTTTTTGAGGAAAAATTGAGAAGAAAGAAGGCTAAGCTGAATTTTGGCATGTAACTAATCTGATTGTAACCTCTAAACATTAGTTAATCTGGTTTGTAATATGTTGGTTAAATGGGGACAAGCTTTGGTAGTTCTAGTAGGCTTAGACTAGGTAAGTACAATTAGATTCTCCTTAATTTACAACTTTGCCACTCCTCTTGTCTATAAAAGGAGGGTTTAGTTGCTCTTAAGGAGACATCATCATCTATCATTTTAACATCTTTTGGGTTGTTATTTCGAATCTGCAGCAAGCTTAGGAGCCGATTGTTAATCATCTTCTTTAGTTCTTTACTTTCTAATAGTAGTGTTTATGTTCTTCATCTTGCTCTTCATATTTTATGTTAAGCTTTCAATCTTGTTATGTTTATTGTAATCCTTCTACTTTCTGTTTGATTCACGAACTGGTCCCATTCCAGTCCCATGCTCGTTAATTTCCAGAACTCATCCTTATGTTCTTATGATCTTCATAGTGTTCTTCATCATCTTTATATAACCTCTATATTTGAATATGCATGCTGCAACATCCAAACAGCACCCACCTGCACATTTCTTTTAGTTGTATTTTATTTTTCCATCTTGCATCTCTAGCCTTTCCTTTTCTCTTTTGTTCTAGATTTTAGTAGTTAAAGTTTATTATAGTTATATTCAAGTTTACCTTCTTGTCATTTCCATTTCCTTGTAATTTACATTCTCGTCTTTACATTTTTAGTTACAAATATATATATATTTATATACTTTCAAGTCATTTACATTTCAAGAGCAATTTCCATTATGTTTAGCGTTGTAATTCTTAGTAGTAGTTTTTATTTCTTTATTGTAATGAGTAGCTAATCATCTAGCTTGGGTGTGAGGCAAAGGGTGGTTATGTGGATCTAAAAGAAAGTGGGTTTTTGTGACTTTGACGAAATTTTATTATTCCAACTCAAGTTTTACCAAGATAACAAAACTTTTTGTCAAAATGATTATTTTGATAGTGTAATAGTGTCATGGACCTAGAGATAGGCCATTGAATAGCACGTCAAATTGAATGACATGGGAGGTAATATCGAAAGAGTTACTTGCAACGAGAGTTGTTACTTGTGTTATTTAAAATGATCCATTCTTGATAAGTAGTCACTTTTTCAAAGGGTTAAAATGGAGTAGACTTAGAGATAAGCTACTTGGAATACATCAACTTGGGAGGTACGGGGGTTATTTCGAAAGAGTAACTTTTAACGAAGAGAATTTGTTTCGCCGTATATTTTGAGAACTCCATTCCCATCATTCCCTTATCTGGAACCTTGCTCAGAGATGAGATGGTTCATAGCCACTGGAATAATGGGATGGTGAGAGTCCGAGAGGAACGTGTCTTGAAATCAATAATAAAACTAGTTATAGTCAGAAGCATGCTGCAGCACTCAAATAGCATCATGCTATAACAAGTGCTGTAGCATTGACCTGCTGGATTTTGGATTCATATACCATCAAAAGTCTTACACCCTTGCTTCTCGTTTATTCTTGTTAAAGTAATCGTGTGTTAACCAACCAATCAAAATATTGCTTCAAATTCGTCATCTGAAATCTCATCTTTCATTATACTTTTAACACACTTTTTAATCCGATCTCTGTGGGACGATATCTGGTATTTTACCACTTTTATTACTTGAAAGGCGACATAGTACCAATTTGTATACTTGCTTTTTGGTATTATCAGTCTCACCCTGAGGTAAACAAAAGGGCCTGTCAGTTCCCAATTCATCATAGCTTCAATCTTGTCCGGATCCACCATCACTTCGTCCTTTGAAACTACGTGCCCCAAGAACTGCACTTCCTTCAACCAAAATTCTCACTTGGAAAACTTTGCATAAAGCTTCTCCTTCCTCAAGATTTCCAAGACATCTCGAAGATGTCGCGCGTGATCGACTTCATCCTTCGAGTAGATAAGAATGTCATCAATGAACACGATGACGGATTTATCTAGGAAGGGTCGGCACACGCGATTCATTAAATCCATGAACACTGCTGGGGCGTTCGTCAATCCGAAGGGCATCACTAGGAATTCATAATGGCCGTAACGCGTCCTAAAAGCGGTTTTAGGAATGTCTTCCTTCTTGACTTTCACTTGATGATAACCAGAACGAAGATCAATCTTCGAAAAGCAACCCGCTCCTTGAAGTTGGTCGAATAAATCATCGATCTTAGGGAGTGGGTATTTGTTCTTCACGGTTACCTTATTCAACTCCCTATAGTCGATACACATTCGCATAGTACCATCCTTCTTCTTCACGAATAAGACCGGTGCTCCCCAAGGCGAGGAACTCGGCCTTACGAATCCCTTCTCCAGAAGATCTTGTAATTGGCCCATCATCTCCTTCATCTCTGATGGAGCCAAACGGTATGGAGCTCGATCTATAGGAGCCGCTCCCGATGTCAGGTCAATCTTGAACTCCACCCGACGGTCGGGTGGCAAACCAAGCAAATCGTTCGGAAATACGTCGGGGAATTCCCTTACCATTTTGACCTCTTCTAACTTCTTCTTCGCGAGTTTGTCATCTATCACATATGCCAAAAAGGATGAGCATCCTTTCGCCAAACACTTTCGTGCCTTCACCATAATGATGATTGCAACTTCACCCTTTCGTCTTTCACCAAACACGATCAACGCATGACCATCCAAACCCGGAATTCGGATCAACTTCTTGGCGCAAAGAATTTCTGCGTGATTGGTTGACAACCAATCCATACCGACTACAACATCAAATCCCTCGATGACCTTGGGCATTAGATCAATCGGGAACTCTCTCCTATCGATTTCAAACTTGCAATTTCTTATAATATCCCGAACCACTACTTGATCACCATCCGCTAGTTCTACCACTAATGCATCTTCTAAACTAATAGTGGGCATGTATAGTTTTGGGCAAAACGAACTTGACACAAACGAAAAACTATCTCCCGAGTCAAAAAGAACACGCGTAGGTACGGAGTTTAGGAGAAAAGTACCCGACACTACGTCAGTTGACGCCTTCGCCTCTTCGGTGGTCGTCTGGAAAACTCTCCCTGTTGCTTTAGGAGCGTCTACTTTGTTGCCTCCGCTAAAGTTCATCTTTACTTTCCGGCATTCGCTTCTGATATGGCCCGGCTCTTTGCACTCGAAACAAACTCGCCCTTTGATTGAACACTCATGGAAACGGTGGCCGAATTTACCACACTTAAAGCACGGACTGGACCCCGAGTTACAAGGGCCGGTGTGCTTACTTCGGCATCTGGAACACCACGGGGAATCTCGTCTCAGACCATTCCCCCGTTGGTTGTCGTTGAAGTGGTTTGGCCTCTTAGAAGATGTGGGACCTCCTTCCCACTTCCTTTTCTCGATTACTCCACCTCTCTCTGCCTTACTCAAACCGTAAGAGTCTTCTATTAGTTGCGCTTCTTCTATTGCCTCTCGAAGAGTAGAGGCCCTTGATACCCGAACCATATTCATCATTTATGTAGGCAAACCTTTGATGTATGCCTTGATTTTCTCTCTTTCCGTGGGGACTAGATGTCCCACCAAACCCAACTTGTCCATAAAAGATTTGTTGTACTCTTTTACCGACAGATTTCCCTTCTTCAATCCCCGGAACTCATCGATGATTCGATCCATAGCTCGCTCATTGCAGAATTCTTCCATAACCTTCTTCTTGAAGGCCTCCCAGCTCAGTTGGGCCAAAACGGTGGCCTCAATAGAAGTGGAATATACATTCCACCACGTGAGGGAGACCCCTCTCAACATTTGGGATCCAAAAACGGATTTCTGACTTTCCCCACACCCGCTTGACCGGAAAGCCTGTTCCATCTCTCTTATCCAATTCATGCATGCCACCGGGTCGTCCGTGCCCTTGAACTCTGGTGGTCGGTATCCGAGAAATGCCTTGAAGGTACAAGTCTTAAGCGGTTGTCTCATTTCGGGAGGTGGAGTCTCATTAGAAGGGACAACGGGTCCCGAACCTCCGGATCCCGCCACTATTATATTCTCCGCCACCGTCTCATGTCTACGAGGGTTAGCATCTCGGTCATCCCAGAGCTTTAGGAATGCTTCTTGTTGATGAGCCATAGCGGCATTCATTGCTTGCATCATCCGCTCCATCATTCTAGTTTCCGGAGTCACCTCTTCCATAATCGGATGAGCTGTAACTAGGTTACGACGGGGTATGAACTCCGGTCCTCCACCCAACGCGTTTACAAGAGGCGGGTGCAAATCATTATTCGTTACTCTCTGTTGATCAGCCGTTGATGCCGTCGTATCCTGCCCTTCTGGCCGATTACGTGTATTAACCATAGTCTGCCACACACACGCGAGAACATAGGTAAGATAAGACTATACAGCTATAAGCAAGGAAACGTACTACCACATTCATTAATCATCATAACAACGGGAAAACAAGCATAATTACGTAAAACATCTTCATAATAACGTTAGCTAGGCGAGATTATGAACATGCGATACATAAAAACTTTCATTCCCATTACTATAACTCTCAACTTGTGTAGTTTCCGTCGACTCTAACACCATCTTATCTTAAGAGTTCTACCCAATATCACACGATCATTGCCTAAATTCACAGCTTAAGTCTAGGTATTCTACACCCATACCTAGTTCACTTAAACTAAAGCTCTGATACCAACTTGTAACACCCTAAAAATTGGGGGGTAATTTTAAAATTGA
Source organism: Arctium minus (assembly GCA_954870635.1). Taxonomy (NCBI): domain Eukaryota; kingdom Viridiplantae; phylum Streptophyta; class Magnoliopsida; order Asterales; family Asteraceae; genus Arctium; species Arctium minus. Next base: position 54,162,341 of record OX941084.1, read on the forward strand.
AAATTCGGCAATATAACGTCTATAAATAGGGCAAACCACCAAACTTTGGGTAAGGTGTGAACATTCACAAAACCTGCCAATGAGTATGGAAAAGACAACAAACCAAACCAAGCCAAGCCAAGTCTATCTAGATTACATAGGTTGTCAACCCAAAGCCATAATGAATAAAATGGTTTAAACACCAAGTCTCCAAATTAACTAACATCCGGAAATTTCCTCAAGAGACCAAGCTCTTCACTCAACCCCTTGACGACCCGCCGCTAAGAGAACCTGATATACACATCATTTTCAAAAAAGTGTTAGGCTTAAAGCCTAGTGAGAACAAACATTTGCAGTTTAAAATAATCAAATGTAGAGGTGAGTAAAAGAGACCGTTTTTATACAACAATAATAATGTAATAATAACAATAATGCTCTTGAACTATGGAAAGTACCTCATGGGTTAACGGGGGCGACCCACTTGCTAACACAAATGACGGAATATAAAAGTAAGCCATTCGATGAGTTAGCAAATACAATACACAAATAAAGTACACGCAATGGATGTCAGGCTCAGTAGCTTTAAACATACACCCACGGAAACTCAAGTTCAACCCCGAGGGGTTCCTACGTCGAGTTCCTCATCCAATATCGTAATACTTGAGCACGAATGACTTATACCACATCCGATGCCTAACGTGCCTCGACGTGGAACACTAGTCATCCCAACGCCGGAACAACAATAAACCAAATACGGGGTCATGACTCTCAAATGCATCGATCTAGCCAAATAATGCGCATAAGGACCAACAAGAAATCTCAACGATGATTAATATGCATAATGATATGAAGGGTGATCTCCACCAAAAACCATTTCCATTATTTACCAAAAGATCACTAGTTCAAATATAATTGATACTCTTTACATTTCAAAACCCCATCATATGGCATGTATAATATGCAAACTTATCAGCAGTTAACCACAAAATCCATATTCCCAAAACTATAAGTTTCAGTAGTAAGTGTCATCCATTTAAGTGAAATCCCAAGTATTGGTAAGCTAAGAGAACATTATTAACACGTATAAATCTCCATTTCCCCAAATCATCACAAACCCTAAAATCTCCAAAAGTTAAGTTTGATACAAGCCTCATAAATCAAATATATGAAAGGGGAGATATTTAGGTATTCAAAATTCACCTTTTGACATTTATAAAGTTTGATAAAATGTGTAAGAATTCACCTTAGGTTTTCTTTGAGAAAAGTCAGATCCTAGGATGAAAGAGATGAAAACCCAAAAATCAAGCTTTTGACACTTGGGGAAGATGAAGATGGAGATGGTGGTGAAGCTTCCAAACCGAAACCTTGGAGGATCCTCTTGACTTTAGAAATAAATGGTGGAGGATTGGTGGTTGGAGGAACCCTAGATGAGGTAAATGAAGAGGGAGGGTTTGGGAGAGAAGACTTGAAGATAGAAAATGAGAAGTGAGTGAAATTTGGGGAAAATCTCATTTAATCCCGAACTGGGCCTTCTGTCCATCACGCACGACGCGTGCGTTTTTTGTGAAGGAGGGTGCACGACCACAGAACCCAGTTCTTTCCTTCTTTTCTTTATTTAGCCAAATGTAATTCGGGGTGTTACAATATTTGAGTCCTATGTTGGGATCATATGATTAGGATGGTAATATTGTACCCATGATTGGTATTGAATTATATTTGGTTGAAATACACCTCAATACATCCTATAAAATTTATGTTGGACGAACCAAGTTAGTAGACACTAGGAGGATGTAGTCTTGGGTGCTACCGTGTGGGTATGTGCCTAGACCTCCGCCATTCGGGGTAATGCCATGGTTGTAGTCCTCGGATGTGCCAGGCCTTTGGATGTCACTCTTAGTAGTTGTCATTAAGGTACATTGTCTCGTTGGGTGGAACTTGATTGGTGCTATGGGTCTCCCCGTTGACTCCATACATGTTGAAAATTGGTTAACTGCTGATAAGAATCATATATGCTCTATTATGCTATTTCTTGATCAACTCACTAGGATTTTTGGCCTAACACTTGCTTGGTGTCGATGTGTATCTCAGGTTCTAGCGGCGCTGGTTCTAAGCTGGCATAGTTGCTTGGGTGAGAAATTGGGGGAAATTGCTTTGGACTTACTATTTGTAGAAGAACATTTAGGTTTATGAATGACACCCCGTTTGTAATCTATTTTCTAGTTATCAAAATTAGAATTGTTGGTTGCTATTTATTATCCGTTTAAATTACGATTGTATTTTAACAAGTTTGTGTATTTTCCCCATTTTGGAAGGCTCTTGCTATGGCAATTTTACATACCGCATGTCCGTTTTTCGGATTTTTGTTATCCCTATTTTTAGGGTGTTACAAGTTGGTATCAGAGCTTTAGTTTAAGTGAACTAGGTATTGTTTTAGCATATCTAGACTTAAGCTTTAGACTTTATAGTTTCACTGTCCACTTGGGGTAGAAATCCTAGGTGGGGAGAGCGTTAGGATTTACGGAATTACTTTAATTGAAAGTTGTGATGATGGTGACAAGAATTATTGTGTATGGTTCGTTCATAATTTCACTTAGCTACTGCTATTATGAATGCATTGTTACGTGATCATACTTGGTTTACTATTGTTATGATGATTGATGAAGGTATTAGTACGTACAATGAGTTCAACTCGCTTTGTCTTTTCTCAATCTATTTCTCGTACATATATGGCAGATCGAAATGGTAAACACTCAGAGTAGGTTACCGAACACGCCAGAAGCTTACTTGGAAGTGGAATCTACAGCCAAACGACCTCCTGTGGGGGCAACTTCCGATGGACCTCCCGTACCCCCAATCTTGAGAGGAGGACCTGAGCAGATTCCACGTAGGAACCCTACTGCTAATAATGCCATAATGGAGGAGGTAACCATGGAGACCCGGTTTCGGGATAGTATGATGTTGGCCATGAACTCGGCCATGGCCCAACAACAAGAGTTTTTCATGAAACTTCTAGAATATCGAGATGCCAGTAACCGACAACCAGAGACGATGGCAGAAAACATCGTTATGAGGTCGGGTGGACCGGTTGTTGTGTCTGTTGAAGAACCGACGAATGACGGGAACAAAGGGAAAGTCAAGGGATGCACCTACAAAGCTTTTCTTGGGTGCAATCCGAAGGAATTTTCTGGTTCAGCCAATCCGGTAGCATGCATGTATTGGCTAAAGGAAGTGGAAATGACTTTTGAGTCGAGCGAGTGCGATGTCTCGCAACGGGTGAAGTTTGCTTCCCAATTACTTCGGGGTGAGGCCTTGATCTGGTGGAACCTCACACGGTCTGCCCTTACTCCCGAAGTTTTGGCGAAGTTGACTTGGCCGGCTTTCAAGCAGAAGATCATGGAAAAATACTGCAGTGAAAGGTCATTGGACAAGCTAGAGGCGGAATTCCGAGGGTTGAAGAAGGGGACCCTAACCATTGCTGACTACTCCAAGATTTTCTTGGAAAAACTGAATTTGGTGGGACATCTCGTCCCGGATGAGAGATCAAAAATAAAAGCTTATCAGTAAGGACTGCCGGCAAGGATGCGAACGACAGTAAGGAATGCTAAGAGTTTGACTCTTCAGGACGTGATCGAGGAGTCTTTATTGATAGAAGACTATTTCGAAGCGGAGAAGGATGAGAGAATCGCTGTAGGAGAAAAGAGGAAGTGGGAAGGGCCGTCTGGGCCCATTCGCCAGTCAAAATCATTCGGGGGCGGAAGAGCCAATGATAATCTCCGTGATTGGCGATGGTGTCACAAGTGCAAAGCCCAACACTTTGGCCCATGCGACCTAAAACCTCGCTCGGGTCCCGTTGGGTGTGCCAAGTGCGGACAGAAAGGCAATGTGATTTGGGATTGCCCTATCCGAGGGCCGGTGTGTTTCGAGTGTCGGGAAACGGGGCACATGAAGAGGGACTGCCCGAAGCTTGTGGGTAGCCACCGTGGAAATTCTGCGGGTTCGGCGGCTAGAGTTGAGCAACCACCGAGGGCGCCAAGTCGAGCTTTCTAGATGACTACCGAGGAGGCAAAGGAGACTGCTGATGTTGTTTCGGGTACGTTTCTAGTAAACTCCTTGCCCGCTCGTGTTTTGTTTGATTCAGATGCTACGTGTTCCTTCGTATCAGAAGTTTTCTGTAAGCAATTTATCACTCCTATTAGTATTCTTCCTGATGCTCTAGTGATAGAAATAGCTAATGGAGATCAAGTAATTATTCGAGACCGTTTTTGTGATTACACTATAGTGATTGATGGGAATTCTTTTGGGATAGATTTGCTACCTATGGCTATAGGAGGATTCGATGTGGTTATAGGTATGGATTGGTTGGTGAGACATAAGGCATACATCTTTTGCTCCAAAAATATGATTCAAGTGTCGTTTCCGGAAAATGGTGTAGTAACCATTTACGGGGAGAAAGGAAAGAGGAGTAATCCTATTATTTCATCTCTTAAGGCACACAAGTTTCTAGCGAAAGGTTACCCTTCGTACCTGGCTTATGTGGTGGACGCGAAGGAAGAGAAGAAGTCGGTAGAAGATGTGGAAGTTGTGAAAGATTTTCTGGATGTCTTTCCGGAAGACTTACCTGGGTTACCGCCAGAGCGGCAAGTGGAGTTTCAAATCGACCTCACTCCGGGAGCAGCTCCAATAGACCGCGCTCCATATCGATTGGCACCGACGGAAATGATGACACAACTACAAGAGTTGTTGAAAAAGGGATTTATTCGACCGGGTTCTTCACCTTGGGGAACACCGGTCCTATTCGTGAAGAAGAAGGACGGATCTATGCGGATGTGTATCGACTACCGAGAGTTGAACAAAGTCACGGTGAAGAATAAGTATCCTCTACCTCGTATCGACGATCTCTTTGATCAACTTCAAGGTGCGGGATTCTTCTCAAAGATCGATCTTCGATCCGGATATCATCAAGTGAGAGTGAAGAAGGAAGATATTCTGAAGACGACTTTTCTGAACGCGATACGGTCATTATGAGTTTTTGGTGATGCCTTTTGGTTTAACCAACGCTCCGGCCGTATTCATGGATTTGATGAACCGTGTGTGTCGTACATTCTTGGACAAATCCGTGATCGTCTTCATCGACGACATTTTAATATATTCAAAGGACGAGTCCAAGCATGGGAAACACTTACGCGAAGTGTTAGAGGTTCTAAGAAGGGAGAAACTGTTTGCGAAATTCTCAAAGTGCGAATTCTGGCTCCAAGAGGTGCAATTCTTAGGGCATGTGGTATCAAAGGACGGAGTAAAGGTGGACCCGACCAAGATCAAGGCAATGATGAGTTGGGAGCCTCCAACGAGTTCGATAGAGATTCGAAGTTTCTTGGGCTTGGCGGGTTACTACCGGCGCTTCATTCAAGACTTTTCCAAGATAGCTACACCGCTCACTTCACTTACGAGGAATAACGTCAAATTTCTTTGGATCGATGCACAAGAACAAGCCTTTCAAATGCTAAAAAGGAAGTTGTGTGAAGCTCCGATCTTATCCTTACCCGAAGGATCGGAAGACTTTGTAGTGTATAGTGACGCTTCCAAGATGGGGCTTGGGTGCGTACTTATGCAAAGAGGGAAAGTAATAGCCTACGCGTCGCGGCAATTGAAGGATCATGAGAAGAATTATCCGATTCATGACTTGGAATTGGCGGCGGTTGTTTTTACGTTAAAGTTGTGGCAACACTACTTGTATGGGACAAAGTGTACTCTTTTCACGGATCACAAGAGTCTCAAATACTTCTTCGATAAAAAAGAACTCAACATGCGTCAAAGGAGATGGCTTGAACTCTTGAAGGATTACGATTGCGAGCTACTCTATCATCCCGGTAAGGCCAATGTGGTAGCGGATGCATTGAGCCGAAGGAGTTATGATGGTGGAGTCAAAATGTCCCTTACAAGGATCGATGTGGTATCAAGTTTGTTGGAGAGCATCAAGTCGTGTCAAGTGGAAGCACTCAAGGAGGAAAATCTCAAGTCTGAGATCATGGTGAAGCAAAACGAACTTTTGACGGAAGACGGTTGTGGACTCAAGCTTTTTCAAGGGCAAGTTTGGGTACCAAAGTTGGGAGGAAATCGGGAATTACTTCTCGAAGAAGCGCACAAGTCGAAGTACTCTATACATCTCGGTAGCACCAAAATGTATCGAGACTTGAAATTAAATTATTGGTGGTCGGTGATGAAATTGGACGTGGCCAATTACGTGGAGAGGTGTGTCATGTGCCTCCAAGTCAAAGCGGATCATCAAAGGCCGTATGGAAGTTTGCAACCGTTGTCCATTCCCAAGTGGAAGTGGGACAACATCACTATGGATTTTGTGACGAAACTACCGAAGACCTTACGGGGTCACGACACTATTTGGGTGATTGTGGATCGTCTAACCAAGAGTGCTCATTTTATTGCAATGCGGGAAACTTTGTCAATGGAGAAATTGGCCAAACTCTATATTGATGAAGTGGTGTCGAGGCACGGAGTTTCGCAATCTATCGTATCGAATCGGGATAGTCGCTTCACATCGAACTTTTGGGCGAGCCTACAGAAAGAGTTGGGCACTAGATTAAATTTGAGCACGACGTATCATCTTCAAACGGATGGTCAAAGCAAGAGGACAATTCAGACGTTAGAAGATATGTTGAGGTCGTGTGTAATAGACTTCGGGGGAAGTTGGGACTCACATCTACCTTTGGTAGAGTTCGCGTACAACAACAGTTACCATTCTAGTATTGGAATGGAACCGTTAGAGGCATTTATGGACGGAAGTGTAGAACCCTGGTTTGTTGGCTAGAAGCGGGCGAGAAGCAATTTTCTAGACCAGAAATAGTTCAAGAGACAGCGAATAAGGTGAAAGAAATTCGGGAAAGGTTAAAGGCGGCGCAAGACCGGCAGAAAAGTTACACGGACAAGAAAAGATGACCGGTCGAGTTTCAAGTGGGCGACCGTGTCATATTGAAAGTATCTCCATGAAAGGGAATTATCCGGTTTGGGAAGCGTGAGAAACTTAGTCCTCGTTTCCTTGGACCTTTTGACATTTTGGAAAAAGGTTGGTTTACAAGCCTACCGGTTGGATTTACCACCGGAAATGGATGGGATACATCCTACGTTTCACGTGTGTTACCTTTAAAAGTGTCTAGCCGAGGAGGAAATCGTTATTCCTTTGACGGAGATTCGGGTGGATAATGGAAATCGTTGCGTGGAGGAACCAAAGGCGATCTTGGAGTCAAAAGTGAAGAAGTTGCGGCACAAAGATGTAGTCATGGTAAAAGTTCAATGGAAACACCATCGAGGTTCTAACGTTACATGGGAATCCGAGGATGACATGAAGAAGTGTTATCCTCACCTATTTATTGTAGGATGAGATTTCGAGGACGAAATCCAAATTAAGTGGGGAGGATTGTAACACCCGGAATTTCAGGTAAGTATAAAGTTTTGTTAATCTTATGAGTATGCGTTTATCGAGGTGGGAATTATATGCTTAATTGCTAATTTGTTAAATATGATTATTTGGTTTGGAAGCTTTAGAATCACCTAGGGAAAACAGTGACTCACGCGACTTACGTCGCAGGTTGAAGTCGCGGCACAAGCCGCGTAGGCCATTGGATTGCATATCTAAGTGGTATCACGCGACTTACGTCGCGGGTGGAAGTTGTGGCACAAGCCGCGTAACCCACTGGAGTGTTCTCCCTGGAGCAAGCGGGCGACTTATGCCACGGGTGCTAGTCGCGGCACAAGTCGCGGGGCGACCTGCAGTCCCCAAAACCCTCTTTTCTCCGATTTTTCTCTCATAATTTCATAACTCTCTCTCTCTTTTGGCGATTTGCTCTCAAGAAATCAGTGTTTCCCTCACCAAACCCTAACCCTCATAAATACCACTCTTCTTGGTGGTTGGATATTCACACTTGAAATAACTCCTCTCAAGGTCATCTTCTAGGGTTCATAAAGCTCAACTTCTCATCTTCAAGTCTCATCTCCTCTAACTAGGGTTTCCCATTTTCTAGGTTTTGGTCCAAAAACCTAGATTGTGAGTTTACTAAACTTTTGTTAAAACTGGATACACATCATAATTGCTTACTTGTTATTATTATTACATATTTGCTCAAAATGTTCATCTCTACGGGTTCAAGTATTTGATGGTGTTCTTATGAGATTATGTGAGAAATATGTTTTTAGGCATCATCCCATGATTTACTCTATCTTGTGTAAGTATTTGGGGTCTTCATTATGTATACCCACAATGGGTATTTTGACATGATTAACGAATACATGTTTTGGTATATTATGATAATTTCCATTTGGAATATTCTTTTGGTGATGTTGTATCTACAAAATGTTTATGTGGATATTTGAGTCCTATGTTGGGCTCATATGATTAGGATGGTAATATTGTACCCATGGTTGGTATTGAATTATATTTGGTTGAAATACACCTCAAGACATCCTATAAAATTTATGTTGGACGAACCAAGTTAGTAGACACTAGGAGGATGTAGTCTTGGGTGCCACCGTGTGGGTATGTGCCTAGACCTCCGCCATTCGGGGTAATGCCATGGTTGTAGTCCTCGGATGTGCCGGGACTTTGGATGTCACTCTTAGTAGTTGGCATTAAGGTACATTGTCTCTTTGGGTGGAACTTGATTGGTGCTATGGGTCTCCCTCGTTAACTCCATACATGTTGAAAATTGGTTAACTGCTGATATGAATCATCTATGCTCTATTATGCTATTTCTTGATCAACTCACTAGGATTTTTGGCCTAACACTTGCTTGGTGTCGATGTGTATCTCAGGTTCTAGCGGCGCTGGTTCCAAGCTGGCATAGTTGCTTGGGTGAGAGATTGGGGGAAATTACTTTGGACTTACTATTTGTAGAAGAACATTTGGGTTTATGAATGACACCACGTTTGTAATCTATTTTCTAGTTATCGAAATTAGAATTGTTGGTTGCTATTTATTATCCGTTTAAATTACGGCTGTATTTAAACATGTTTGTGTATTTTCCCCATTTTGGGAGGCTCTTGCTATGGCAATTTTACATACCGCATGTCCGTTTTTCGGATTTTTGTTATCCCTATTTTTAGGGTGTTACATCGGACGTACGATATATGTGGTTTTATGATGATTCATGGGTCAAATATTTTACCCCACTCGTTTTTGGATGTTTTGGATTATAACATCTTATCCGTATTTCTTAAATGAGAGCCGTTTCATATTCATGTTTCGAGTGAGTTTATGTTGCATCAATTTATAAACCATGTTTGAAATGAAGTATCCATCTTTGAAAATGCATAACATTGGGTAAGAGTTGCTTTCTACGTTTTAAAGTACATCAATTGAAATGTCATGACTCCAAGCGAAGTTCATCATTTTAAAGATATTTACTCATGTAAAACTTTTGAACTCACTAGGCGTTAGCCTAACCTTTTATTTGTCGGCATGTGCATCAGGTTCCAGTTGGGGGTATGGTTCTAGCAGTATTGAAGAGATGTGCCTTAGTGTCCACAAATGTAAGTGCTTGGTGAATTCTTCCGCAGTTTGGAGATAACGACATTTATTGGGTTTTAGTAACACCTGTCCTTATTATAGACTGTATGTATAGAATGAATGTGTGTATAGAGGTTAAATCTTAAATTGTGATTGTAGATGAATCATTTATTGATGTATTTAGAAAATTTTAAATTACTTTCTATTTCCAAAATTTTAAATGAACTATCCTCGTGCATTTCTCCTTCGCTCGGTGGTCGACTTCGAGTATTTACCATTTCGGATCTGCCACACAATTCAGAGAGGGAAAGAGATAAGCAACTCGAGATTTACACAAGAAACATACTCATACGACTCATTGATTATCATAATCATAGTAATTCAAGTATATTCACGTAACCATATATTCAGAATAACAGTAGCTAATTGAAATTATGAACATACACTACATAAAGATTCCCGCTACCACTTTTACAATTATCAATGACGTAATTTCCGTTGACTTCTAAGGTCGTCCCATCATATGAATTCTACCCAAAGCTCGCATTACATAACTTAATAGTCTCAACTTAAGTCTAGGCATCGAGTCTTCATACCTAGTTCACTTAAACTAAGGCTCTGATACCAACTTGTAACACCCTAAAAATTGGGGTAAAATAAAATTTGAAATTTCGGCAACATGACGGCTAAAAGTAAGGATTGAAGACCTGTAATTAAGAACAACTAAAACCCCAAAACATGGGTTAGTTTGCACAACCAAGTGTAGCGGTAAAATGAAACATACTACACAACAACCTAATTAATCTAGAACAATTTAATTAACTAGATTAAATGCGGGTGTTGCTATGTCTCCAAAAACACTCTTCTCTCGAATTCCCAAAAATGCCCGAACCATGGGTGCTCTTAGGTGTGCTTGTGGCAGATCAAGATGCCCTAGACACACCGCTAACTGAACATGTGAGTCAAAGAACACATGCACAAGTGTTAGGTTGAAGTCAAGGGGAATTTATAAGATGCTCACATTTATCAAGGAGTACAAGTAAGGCAAGTAAATATTACCGATACACCTTTAGATTAAATTCGTGTCGTCATCCCGTTTGGGATAAACAATTAAAACCTGTACGAATCACCAGAGATAAACTCTAAATAACGGGCAAAAAACCCGTTCCATCTTGGGTGACAAGAACACGTGAGTGGGATCACCCGCGATGTTAAATTGAATTTCACCACATATCCCGGTCCTAGTTCCCATGCCATGTCAGACATCACAATTCTCGGACCGTTTATGCCTCTAACGCTTACTCCGTCGAGTTACGCTCCAAGGACTTACGGACATGGATGCCTACCCAAAGTAGACGAGTTACAACTCGGAGACTTGCGTCACCTATTGCCTACTCGCTAAAGACCCAACGGTCCACAATCACATTTTTGTATATAAACCATCTAATTCTTCGTGCACAAGGGATTAGACATAACCTCCACATCTAGATCGTTTTCATATAGATAAATAACACATTTCATTCAAGAGTACATTAAGACTTAGTTCATGCATATATATATATATATATTCCATTACTTGAGTGGCATCAAAGTAACCACACTATGTGGTATGTACCCAACTGCTGATAAGAATAATTATTCACATTTTCCATATCCATAAATAATCATTTACCATAACATTTATTTCATACATAGAAAGAACCTTGCACATTAAATGATTCCCAACATGTTAAACCTCCATATATGGTAAATACACGAAACCCTAGATTTAGTTTACTTGAATACTTTGAAGTGTTCATATGAGCAAATAATAATGCAAGTAAATTAGTTAAGGTTTAAGAGACTCACCAATAGGATTGTAATATAAAACCCTAGAATGAGAAAACCCTAGAATGAGAAGTGGACGGAAAGAGACTTGGATCCTTAGAATCTTGGTGAAGTAATTGCTTCTATAACCTTAGAACCCTAATAAACACCAACCATTAATGATCCAACAACCAATCACTAAATGAAGAGATAAGAGGGAAGAAGTGTGTGAAAATCGCACCTTTTACTGTGTGTGTTTGACCTCAAAGCTGAAATACCCAAAATGATACCTAAAACCCTAAAAAATCGCATTAAATGAAATTTACCCGACTGGCCCTTCGCGCGACCTTGCCCTGGCGACAGTGCCATTGGCACAGTCGCGGGGAACAATCGCGGCAAATGTACCGCGAGTGGTGCATCTGGCGTGACATTGCCCTGGTGACAGTGCCATTGGCACAGTCGCGGGGCACAGTCGTCGACCTCACCCCAGTCGTTGTCCGATCCCAATACGACGCTAAAAACTTGATCCAATCAATACTAAAATTACTAGATTAGTTTGGGAGCCTTTAATCATAAATCATAACTGATATCCATCAAACGAGGTCTAAAATTCGAGGTGTTACACGTATTGCTTTCACAATATATATAGGAGTTCATTGTAAGCTTGTAGTTAGTTGTTCTCTTTGTATACGCTCCAGTTGTAGTATTTCTCTCACTACATTGTAAACTCTCTCAATATCAATACAAATGCGACTTGTAGCTCCAATCTATTTTTTCTTAATCTGTGTTCTCCAATATCGTTTACTGGATTGATTGTGGGAACCTAATAATTGGTATCAGAGCTCGCTTATAAGTCACTACACCAAATGTCACTTAGGAAACAAATGAAAAATGTTGCCTAAGAGGGGTTTATGTGTTGCCTAAAGCTTAGGCAACATGTCTATGTTGCCTTCTCAATGTTGCATAAGAACTTAGGCAACATAAGCAAACATCGTATGTTGCCTAAGCAGACTCCTTAAGCAACACACAACAGGTTATGTTGCCTATGAAAAAAAACGTATGTTGCACCAAACAATTCCTAATGCAACGTTAGATTTATACATATGTTACCTAAGATATCAACTTAGACAACATACTCTATTTATGTATGTTGGTTTTTGAACTGTGATTAAAATAATATAACATTTCTCTTAGGCAACACATATAGATAAGTTGCATAAGATGTTTTATATAAAGAAAAAATATTACTGCTCATTTTGTACGCCATGATGCGGTTTTATACTTGCATGTTTTCTACAAACTCTCATTAACAAACAAACTCGTGTGAATCGGCAAACAACTCTAATAACCAAACAAAACTAATAAATTCAATAATTGAAACGTAACGTTTTTTCCTAAATAAGTACAAAAGTATGCAACAAGTTCGAAAACATAAAATAAAAAATTAACCTAAGGCAATGTTTGTCGGGTTGTTGAGTTGGAGTTTGCATCACTAACACCACCGCACATACGCATCAAAGATTCTATCATCCTTATTTGTTCTGTAGCTTCCTTTTTTGCCTCATCTTGTCCCTATTTTATGATTCCAGTCAATCCCATTCCACGTATTGTGTACCATGTTGAAGGAAAGTGATGGAAACGACAATTTTTTTGAAGTCAAAGAAGCAACTATTGCAGGAAGGCCTCTTTCAAGAGTTATCTCAACTTGACTCCCTGAAGCTTCATAATTTTCTATACACATTGTCAAAAGTTATTTTGGGAAGAGATGTGCTCCTAAGCTACCAAAACCGCAACCTATATCCAATATGGTTCTCACCTGGAAAAGACAACGAAGAAAAACAACTAAATCATCAAACCATCCTCTTCACCACAATTAAATGCATCCATATTTAAGGAAATTTGTCAACAAGAAAATAACATACTAATTGCTAAATCAATTTCAATTCAATAAATAACAAAACATAAATACCCTTTTGATTTACCAACCAAATATATCATTAATTGTTATAATGTGAAGGTAAAACCACAAAAGGTATAAAGCTAAAAGCCATATGAGTTCGTTGATTCAAGAAGGTATATTTCTCTTACCCCAGCTTGTACAAGATTCATTTCTTAAACCAATCATTTCAACAATTTGATGAGAGTAGTCTTCAATATTTTATCATCAACCACAGGAGACGCAAAACTAAATGAGATATGGTCTTCATCTAACAACATCATCCTGTAGCCACATCAATAAATTAACACGTAGTAATAAATTAACTCAATAATCTTTACCATATCATCAATGTTTTAATTAACAGAGAGATTTTGAACCCACCTCTTTGTCAAACATCCAGACGAAAGTACTTGTTGTGCGTTAACATTGTCAATCCAAATACTGAACCAAACAATTTTTCTGGGTGTTATTTTAACAATACTTACTACCAGCAAGTATTTAATTTCCTTAAATATTGAATCAAAAGCGTTAATCTTACCCTTCCAGTAGGCCATCTATGCAGAATCTTGTATCGATGAGGAGCAAGAACCAAACAATTCTGCTTTAACGTAGGCCCGCAATGTCGGTCATGTTCTTGTCCTTCGGTGAAGCCCAACTGAAGATTTTCAGTAACATTGAAGCATGATACGTGGTTTTCGGACTCTAGAGAACAGAGGGAGGATGAGAGGTGTGAGAGTGGTAAGGGTTTATGGAATCATCTGAGTTCTGAGAGGTGAAAGAAATCTGAAATTTAGAGGGCGTTTGGTTCGCTGGAATCCGCCGGAATCTGATGGAATTGGAATGGTCAATTCCATTGACCAAATCCCATCCTGCTGTTTGGTTTCCAAAGGAATGGAATTGAATTCCATGAAATCCTTCAATCAAGGATTTGGTCATTCCTTCTCATTTTGGATGGAATTGAATTCCATTCCATTGCATTTTCTCAAAATGACAAAAATATCCTCCAAACCCTCTTAACAAAATTAAAACCCATCAGATGTGAATTTGGTCTCCTCTCTCTCTCTCTCTCTCCTCTCTCTCTACCCTCTCTCTACCCTCTCTTTCCTCTCTCTACTCACTCTCTCCTCTCTCTATTCTCTCTCCTCTCTCTCCTCTCTCTACCCTCTCTCCTCTCTCTCTACCCTCTCTCCTCTCTCTCCTCCCTCTCTCTACCCTCTCTCTCCTCTCTCTCTCTCCTCTCTCCTCTCTCTCTCCTCCCTCTCTCTACTCTCTCTCCTCTCTCTCTCCCCCCTCTCTCTCCTTTCTATCTTCTCTCTCTCCTCTCTCTCTTTTCTTTCTCCTCTATATCCTCTCTCCTCTATCTCTCTCGGCATTTAAAAAAATATAAATAAATAAATAAAAATAAAAGAAAGGGTATTTTTGTCATTTTTCAGAATTCCATTCCAATTCCTTTGCAAACCAAACAGACATATTCCATTCCTACCAACCAAACAGTTGGTCAAACTTGAAAACATTCCATTCCAATTTCTTCCAAATTCCAATTCCATTGACATATTCCATTCCATCAGAAATCATTCTGCGAACCAAACGCCCCCTTAGGGTTTTTTGGGGGGAAAATAAAAGAAGGAGAAATATTTTAGGATGGTAAAGATTTTGGAGGTTTTTTTGGGGGGAAATAAAAAGAGGTGAAATATTTTGGAGACGCTCTTATAAGGGTTTAGAGGTTTTTAGGGGGGAAATAAAAAGAGGGAAAACAATTTTGGGAATATGTATATATGTATGTGTATATGTATTACAAATGATAATTACAAAAATGCTATAAATCATTAAATCCGTTAGACCCAATGTATCTATGCATTTGATGAAGAAAAAATCATAAACAAATATTTCTAAATCAGTTCCATGAGTTTTAACATTTTTTGGTCTTACTGAAATGTAATAAGGGGTTGTTCGGTAGGCTTTTCATTAAGTCATGAATAGATAAAGTTGTCTATATTGATTTATCTAAACTGTTGTTCGGTTGTTGTGCTGAATAAACCTTTAAAACCTAATATAACCCTTTAAAGTCAGATAGATCCATTAAGGCCCAATAAAACCCTTTAAAGCCTGAAAGATCAGTTAAGGCCCAATGAAAACCTTTAAAGGCCAATAGAACCGATTAAAGTTAGGTAGAATTAATTAAACCCTAATAGATCCATTAAGACACAATAAAACCCTTTAAATCCCGATTGATCCATTAAGGTCCAATGAAACCCTTTACAACCCAATAGAACCCTTTAAAGTCTGATAGATCCATTAAGGCCCGATGAAACCCTTTAAAGCCTGAAAGATCAGTTAAGGTCCAATGAAAACCTTTAAAACCCAATAGAACCCCTTAAAGCCCGATAGATCTGTTAAGGCCCAATGAAAACCTTTAAAGGCCAATAAAACCGATTAAAGTTTGATAGAATTAATTAAACCCCAATAGATTCATTAAGACCCAATGAAACCCTTTAAAGTCCGATAGATCCATTAAGGCCCAATGAAACCTTTAAAGCCCAATAGAACCCTTTAAAGTTCGATAGATCCATTAAGGCCCAATGAAACCCTTTAAAGCCCGAAAGATTAGTTAAAGCCCAATGAAACCTTTAAAGGCCAATAGAACCGATTAAAGTTCGGTAGAATTAATTAAATTCTAATAGATCCATTAAGGCCCAATAAAACACTTTAAAGTCCGATAGATCCATTAAGACCCAATGAAACCCTTTAAAGGCCAATATAACTGATTAAAGTCCAGTAGAATTAATTAAAGCCCAATAAATCCATTAAGGCCCAATGAAACCATTTAAAGCACAATAGAACCTTTTAAAGCCCGATATAAGAGTTTTATCTGGTGACTTGTTACGTGTTTGCATTCATGTATGTTGTATGTATTGGGCTCGATAAAACCACAAAGACCCGCTATAACCTATTAATAACCACTAAAGTTTTTTTAAGAACCAGTACAATCTAATAAAAGACCTTTTATGACTTATTAAGCCCAATAACACCATGGTGACTTAATACGTGTTTGTATGCATATGGTGTGTATTGGGCTCGATAAGACCACTAAGACCCACTATAGCCTACTAAAGACCAATATAATACACTAAAACCTTTAGGGGGCGTTTGGTTCGCAGAATGTTTTTGGATGAAATGAAATCTGTCAAAAGAATTTGACTTTGAAGGAATTGGAATGGAATGTTTTGACCACCTGTTTGGTTGACAGAATTGGAATGGAATCTGTTAAATGAATTGGAATTTTTCTGTTTGGTTCACATATTGTAGCTTCGGAATTGGAATTGAATTTTGGTAAATGACCAAAATACCCTTTTTGATTATTTTAATTTTTTAAACAAAAATTACTTTAATGAAATGGTAATTAAATAGTTTAATTTTAACTAAAGTTTTAGGGAGAGAGAGAGGAGAGAGAGAGATAGAGAGAGAGAGGGAGAGAAAGAGGAGAGAGAGGGAGAGGGAGAGAGAGGAGAGGGAGACGAAAGGGGGAGAGAGAGGAGAAAGAGGGAGAGAGAAAGAGATAGAGAGGGAGGAGAGAGAGAGGAGAGAGGGAGAGAGAGAGGAGAGGGAGAGAGACAAGAGAGAGAGGGAGAGAGATAGAGAGGAGAGAGAGAAAGAGAGAGACAAGGAGAGGGAGAGGGAGAGGGAGGGGGAGAGAGAGAAAGAGATAGAAGTGAGGGAGAGAGAGGAGAGAGAGGGAGAGAGGGAGGGAGAGAGATATGAGTAGGGTTTAGTTTGGGGTAAAGGGTAATTTTGGAATTATCAAAATATGAGATTCCATTCCATTGAAATCCTTGGGTTTTATGATGAAATGTTCAAATCATATATCTATGGAATTTAATGGAATTCAAAGATTCCATCTATTGAAAAGCTTGAACCAAACAAGGGAATGAAATCTGCTCAAAGGAATTCAACATTCCAATTTCACCAGATTCCATCACATTCTGCGAACCAAACGCCCCCTTAGTGACTTATTATAGCGTAATAACACCGAAGCTTGGTAAGAACCAATATATACCAACAAATCCTTTCATGACTTATTGAGCCCTAATAACACTAATGGTGACTTAATACGTATTTGTCTTCAAATATGTACTACATATATGCATGTGATGTGTATTGGGATCAAATGGATCCTTTAAAGCCCAATCGATCCATGTGGATCCGTTAAAAGCCCAACTAATCCGTTAAAGCCCAAATGAATCCAATAAAACCGAAATGGAACCATTAAAGCCCAAGTGATCCATTAAAGCCTAAATTGATCCATTAAAGCCCAACCGATACATTAAAGCCCAATCGATCCGTTAAAGCTCAAATGGATGCATTGAAATCCAACCGATCCATGAAAGTCCAACTGGATCCATTAAATCTTAATTGGGTCCATTAAATCTTAATTGGGTCCATTAAATCTTAATTGGGTCCATTAAAGCCCAAGTGGATCCATTAAAGCTAAATGGATCCATTAAATCCCAACTGATACATTAAAGCCCAAGTTGATGTTGAATATTTTTGAAGACTTGAAGGTTAGATTTGTACGATTTTATTCGGCATGGTCTCGTAGACAGATTTGAACTATGACTAAGATAGAAGGACTTGAGAATTGATAGAAAAGGTGAGCCGCTAAAAGTTTAAAATCATAAAAAAAAGTAAAAACGTACAAGTTTCAGTCGGGTTGACGAGTTGGTCGTGTTACTTTGGGCCTAACTCGTTTCCAACCCAATAGATGCGGTTTAATTTAAAAAAAAACATTATACAATTTATTACATTTTCAACTACCTATATTTATTTATATTTTTGATCTTAGGCAACATAGAAACAAGAAAATATGTTGCCTAAGATAACTTTCATTGATTTAAAAAAAAAAACATTATACAAGTTATTAAATTTTCGACTACCTATATTTAGTTACATTTTTTACCTTAGGCAACATAGAAACAAGAAAATATGTTTGCTAAGATAACTTTCATTGATTAAAAAAAACATTATACAAGTTATTACATTTTCAACAATCTATATTTATTTATATTTTTGACCTTAGCCAACATAGAAACAAGAAAATATATTGGCTAAAATAAATTTCATTAATTTAAAAAGAAACATTATACAATTTTTTACATTTTCAACTACCTATATTTATTTATATTTTTGACCTTAGACAACATATAAACAAGACAATATGTTGCCTAAGATAACTTTCATTTATTAAAAAAAACATTATAAAACTAATGCAACATAAGGGAAAATGTTGCTTAAGATAGTTGAGAGAACATATAATTATTCATATGTTGCATAAGGTCTGACTTAGGCAACATAGAACTACATGTTGCTTAAGAGGAAACTTAAGCAACATATATTAGCTTTTGTTGTCTAAGCTTATCTTAAGCAACATAGACAATTAGCATATGTTGTCTAAGACAACATTTGGTGTAGTGAGTTAGCTTATGTGAATGATCCAAACATGTACCCAAAAAATAAGCTACCTTATTTTTACTAAACGATGCCTTAGAATCACCCTATATGAAAAGGAAAATAAAAAATACGAGTAGAGACAAGTAGACCCAAATCCTATAAAACACCACATATAGTATATATACCGACACTCTAACTCAAAACGATGAGTGATTTACTCTTTATTAAACACAATTTAAATATATTCATATGAAGTATAACAAATTTATAGATCATTATTGTATTAAAACAATCAAGATTAATTATATTACGCTTTTTCAATGTTACAAAATCATAATTCAGAATGCTATAATTCTGCTTGTATAAAATACAAGTCAAAATTATGTCATTATTTTCTGGATTTGGACGTTGTAACCCTGAAAAAGCCATGCTTTTACCAGAACATACAAAGAAATATTGGGGTATATACATGTGAATTCACTTCCTTCCTTCAAGATGACAAAGTTGGGATGCTTTGCTCATTCCTAAAGAAATTGTCAGGATCAACTCTAGACTTCACCATTGTTAGCCTCTTGTAATTCGTCTCTTTGAAATACTTGTGCCCATAAACCACCCCTTCAGCATAAGCATTCTTTCCGTGGCTATTGACACCAATGTCCAAATCCCTATAATTTAGAAATGCTTCTCTAGGGTTCTTAGATACAAATGGAGTCATGTAATCATACATCATCCTTGTGAAGTTCAAGTATCGATTGGCAGCTTCAACACCAAGTTCTTCCCAGTTTACTTCGTATTGGATCTTCGCTATGTTCCCCGATCGATGCGGAAAAGGCTTAGCAAATTCAGAAATTTCACTCATTCTTCCACCATATGGGTTGAAAGCTAGCATCTGGTTTTCAAGTTGTTTCATTTTTTCAAATATGAATTCGAATCCTTGTTTCGAAATAGGGTTTTGCACGTAATCGGATTTGATCTTGAATGGATTGAGTCTTTGAGGTATACGGCTTAGAAGAGCGTTGGTGGGCGTACCGATGGGGAAGCCGGTGTAGAAAAGCACAGACTCGATCCAACTCATCTCGATGCAGTCCGACTTTTGTAACCCTAATTCTGGGAAATCCTTATTCAAGAGTGTAACAAGTGTTGTCGAGTTTCCTAGGTACAAGGTTGGGAAAATAGCACGAATTGTCTTTTCACCATTTGTGTTGTTTATGACGCTGAAGGTCATTCGGAGGAAAAGATCGTTATCGAACTTATCGGCAACTTGTAGCCACAGGTGGGCTATGGTGGTGAGGTTTTGTTCGTACGTTCTCTCGATCATAAACACCGTCACGACGGCAGGAACACGAACCAGTTTGATCTTGTAGGCTAGAACCACCCCAAAGCTGACACCGCCACCACCGGTGATGGCCCAAAACAAATCTTCACCCATGGACTTGCGATTTAAAAGCCTACCATTCACATCAATTAACTGAGCATCCACGATATTGTCTACCGACAGGCCATACTTTCTCATCAAGTTACCATATCCGCCACCACTAAAATGGCCACCAACTCCAAGAGTAGGGCAAACTCCCGCAGGGAAACCATGCGTGTTGCTTTTCTCAGCAATTCGGTAGTAGACTTCACCAAGAGTAGCACCGGCTTGAACCCATGCAGTTTCTTGTTGGATGCTCACGTTTATGGAACGTAAGTTGAACATGTCAACAACAAAGAAGGGTTGGTTCGAATTCGAAACGTACGAAAGCCCTTCGTAATCATGGCCTCCACTTCTTGTTCTCATTAGCAACCGGTGTTTTTTGGCGCACACAACGGCGGCTTGAATGTGTGAAGCATGTAAAGCTGTGATGATTAGGATGGGTTTCGGAGTTGTGGTTTCGTTGAATCGAAGGTTTCGGATGTAAGTTTGCAAGACGGAGGGGAAAGAGGAGTTAACCGGAGTGTAGACTTCTCCGGTGATCGGAAAAGATGGGTCGGATCGGTCGTTTAGACATTGAATGAAGCGATTTGTAGTAGAAGAAGTTGCAGAGGATTGGGCAGATAGCAGGAGAACAGAGAGAAGAGCAAAAATGGAGAATTGCATGTTGAAGGAATAGATGATTGCCATTGGTATGCATGGTTTGATGGTGGAAACTACATGCAATTTATAAACAATCAAAAGTCCTAGTTTTCTTTTCATGAGCTTCAAAGATGTCATAATAAACTGAATTCCAAGATAAAAGTATTTCAAAACTACAAGTCACCACCTTAATTAATTAATTAAGCTTACTTTTCTTTTAAATGTGGGTTTCTAGCTAGGCCGAGTTTCGCAAAAATATGGCTAATCTAATAAGCTCCTAAAGGTAATAATCAGATATAAATGGTCTTGACAAATGATATGAACTTTTATCACACGGGAAGAGAGTATAAACATAATTAAATAACTTAGTATTAATTACTAAGGTTTATGATAAATCTATGGTATCCTTTCTACTCGTTAAATGTATCATATTTTATTAATTTTCTCCTTAAATTCATCAACATTAAATCATTTTTTTATATTTTTAATGGATGATTTGACTTAATTTTAACCTAAATGAGTCTACACCAGAGTATCTCTAACAATTATGCTATAATTTTTTTTAAATAAAGTATCAGAAGTCAAAATCTAAAAAAAATTAAAAAAAATACATGCAACTCTAAAAACTAATTTATTTAACAATTATATCATTAACTATATCATTAAAATATTCAATACTACTAATAAAATATTATTTAACTCTTGTAAATATTTATTTTCAAAAAGAGTTAAATTATTATTTCTGTCTCTTAGATAGGGTTATTTAGAGACTTACTAGCCATTGATCAAAACTTCCATTGATCAAAACTTAAAAAACTAATCAATGGTTAATACATAATAAGGTTAATTGTGAAGTGATTAAGAACAAAATTGTAATTTTGAATCAACGCATACCTTCTTTGACTTTTTATTTTTATTTTTAATTAAAAAAAATTACCCCCTTAAACTTTAAAATAATTTATCTTAAAAATTACTAATATATTTATCAAACAAATTACATCAAAAAAACGAAAATTTCGTGCTCTTCGATATGACATTAATCTCGATATAGTTTTTTTTTTTTTTTCGTTTTAACCAGTTTTAACATGAAATTCTATATACGTGTTATATTCATTATGAATATGCATGCACGTCTTCGGGTGTCCACATTCAGTATGAATAACAAAGATGAACACTCATTCACTATTCATGATGAATAATACAATATTCAGGATGAATACTACACGAATTCATGATTCATGTATTATTTATCATGAATCGTGTATTATTCACCCTGAATGTTCTATTATTCATCCTGAATGATACATTATTCATGATGAATAATATATGAATGACCCGTGATGGTGTAGACCCATGACACACTCTCTTTTGTTTCCCAATTCACAACCAAAATTTGGTTTAATTCATTATGAATATGTGTGCGCATCCCCGGATGTCCCACATTCAGTATGAATAACAAATATGAATGTTCATTCATTATTCATGATGACTAATATAGTATTCAAGATGAATTACACAACATTCATGACGAATAATACACGAATTCATGAATCGTGAATTATTCACCCTGAATATTGTATTATTCATCATGAATGATACATTATTTATAATGAATAACACATGAATGACCTGTGAAGATGTAGAGATGTGATGCGCTCTCTTTTGTTCCCCGATTCACAATAGAATTACTCGATAGGTTCTCGATTCGTCTTGATAGGTGTTGGTTACGGTGCTGAAAAACGTGATGCCTTACGACGTTGAAGAAAAGTGTTGAAGAAGGTGATGTCGAGTTACCTACTTACGGTGTCGAGATGTTGTACAAACTTGAACGTACATAAATATTCATAATGAATATAACACATATATAACATTTCACGTAAAAAACGGTTAAAACGACAAAAAAACTATGTCGAGATGGATGTCATATCGAAGAGCACGAAATTCTCGTTTTTTTGATGTAATTTGTTTGATTAAAATATTAGTAATTTTTAAGATATTTTAAACTTTAATTGGCTAAAAATTTTTTGATTAAAAAACAAAATAAAAAGTCAAATATGGTAGACGTGTGTTTAAATTTTCTTTCATTTTTACTCCTAAGCATTTTAAAATTAAAGACTTTATTTAATATGAGTTGTTGGATCAAAAGAGATCGAGTGACTGAGATTTGTCCTCACGTGCACAATGAAAAATGAGTTTTTATTTGAACTTTCCTCTCTCTCTCTCTCTCTCTATATATATATATATATATATATATATATATATATATATATATATATATATATATTTAAAACCTTCTAAAGGTTACAAACTATACAAACTCATGTAGGTCATCCAAATTTTTATCAACGGTTGAGGAATTTTTGGATTTAAATAAAATAGGGAGAAAATAGGGAAAGGGTAGTTTTGGAATAGTTTTAGCTATATTAAATTTAAATTTTATTAAATAATTTGAATTATCTAATTACGATAACAATATATCCTTAATTTTCTCCATATTTAACACAATCCCTCTCTCTCCATCAATCTCAAAAAAAATTCCGGCCACCACCACCATCATCTCCATTGCCATCACTACGCCGGCGACCCCTAATCTCCCACAAGTTTATGAATTTTCAAGTTCATACAATGATTGTTCGAGTTTCATAAACTGTTTTTTTTAATTTTCTAGTTTCATAAACGGTTTCATATATTTTTCTCTTATATGAATAACCATATTTTTAAGTTTCATATATTTTTCTCTCATATGAATATTCAGATTTTTTTCGAAATAATTATAGATTTTTTAAATTTCATATATTTTTCTTCTATATGAATAATAAGATTTTTAAGTTTCATACATTTTATCCAATATGAATAATCAGATGATAAGACGTGAACTTTTTTAAAAAAAGAAACATTTTATAAAACCAAAATAAATTGAAACTTTTGAAAAACAGTTTATATATGAAAGTCGAAAAAATTATAAAACTCACCGGAAATGGGGAGGTCGCCGGAGTGGTAGAAGGTCACCGGAAGTGGATGTCGACGGTGGATCGTGAGTGTGAGAGTGTGTATGCCCTGGTTTGTATTGTTTGTAACCTTTAAACGGTTTGCAAATGAAGGTGCCTATATATATATATATATATAGGGTCTCATTCATTTGCTAACCACGGTATTGGTGTTAACCGTGCTAACCAATCTTGATCGTTGATTATTTACATCCATGGTTCATAATTAATTAGAATTTTTATTTTAAAAAAAATAAAGTAGACGTTTTGGAAAAAAATATGCATATGAGCATAGGGGTATATTTGTAAAATAACAAAAAGCCACTAAATCCATGTCCACGGGTTTCCAAATAACCTGGCATGAAATTAGGGATTTCATCTTCAAATCCATTTATGGTTATTCACATCAATAAACAAAAGATCCTTCAAAATCCTTCACCTCGTTGTTTCACAATCGCGAAATCCGGAGAAAACAGGAGAATCGTTGTTGAAAAGAAGGGGCAATCGTGAAATCCAGCAACCGATTACTTCATATGCATGTATGCACATATACTTATATACACATACAAACGTATGCACATATACTTATATTCATATATGCACATATGCACATATACTTATGTTCATATATGCACGTTTGCATATATTTATCGCTGCTCTTTGGTGGAATTCGGAAGAGTTTTGGCCAAGGGGAGCTAACACGGTTCGGAAGCGTTTATCAAGTTGTTGCCAACTGCTGACCAAAGGGTTGTTATGGGTTGTTTGGATTGACTAGGACGCTGCTGTGAGCTCTTCTTCATGTTGGTAAATCTCGTGGTTTAAGGCTGATGCAGGTGTTTAGGAGGATGCGGGTTCAAGGCTTCTGTAGAGGCTTAGATCCATGGTTGTGGCTTTGGTTAGATAAGATAATATCAAAGAATAAAAATTGAATAATTGCCATCATTATCTAGGAGATAAATAAGGAATCAATTCCTTAAACGTGAATAAAATTTGAATAACTGCCATCATTATCTAGGAGATAAATAAGGAATCAATTCCTTAAACGTGGTTATAGAAAAAGTTCCAATTTTACCCTCCATTATATTAGAATTCGAGTAATTAAACAAAAAGAAAAGGAGCAATCTGATTGGTCCATTTTTGGTTAGCACGGTTAGCACTAATGTCTTGGTTAGCAAATGAATGGGGCTCTCTCTCTCTCTATATATATATTACCATACAATATAACGTAACTGTTGAAGTACAAAACTCTATTATATCACCAAGATTTCTATTATAGCATCTCCAATAGAAAGTTATTATAATCAAAAAGTGTAGGTTCTTATCATTAGAGAGTTCTTTTAAGACACTCATATATTTGAAGTTCTTGCACAGGAACCTTGATTCTTATATTGAACTTAGTGTGAAATGATTTTTTATTAGTTTTTTATATAGATTTTATTTGACCTAATTTTTTATCCTCTATAATCATTATATATTGATGTTGAAAAATACATTCTACCTACAAAATGGGTTTTAATAAGAACTATCGATCATTATCATGTTTTGTGTAGTTTTTAATTTGATAAGATGAAAATGATGTGACAAACATATATGAAAAATATGTTTTTATAAATGTATTTTCATGTAATTGATAAGATAAAATTGGTATAGAAAAGTTTGGAACAGATAATTTAAAATGTCTAGAAAAAACAAAGTGTAAACAAACCAACACAACGATCAAAATTAATTATTAATTCTTTCATTTCGTGGCAATTCAAATGACACTTGTATATATTGTAGAATTATTTTGTATATATATATACTTTGAAAGGTACAAATGGTCGGAAAATAGAAGAAAACTAATCTCAGAAAAAGAACATATCGTTTTTGAATGTGTAACCTACATTGTATAATATATATAATCAACTTAATCTTCTGGAATTAACTCAATTAATAATAAGGTTTAGGCTTTTAAGGAGTTTTTTTAGAGTTCATCGATTCAAATCTTACAAAACCATTAAGGGCGCGTTTGGTTTGCGGGATTTGGAGGGATTTGGATTTCAAATCCATTCTAATCCTGCGTTTGGTTTGCAGGAAAGGATTTCGTTGACCGGATTTCAAATTCGTTGACCATTTTAAAATCTCTCATATGATGGATTTGGAAATCCTTGACATTGGGTCTGGATTTGAAATCTAAATCCGATGGATTCTAAGGCGTGATCCATACTTCAAATAGAATCGATCCAAATTCGACGTTTACCGGTAAAAATAAATTCTTTATAAAACAAACAAATAATTAAAAAAAAACTCAATCCAAATCCAAATCCTACAAACCAAGCAAGACTTGTAAAGGAATAGATTTAAATCCATTCCAATTTCCAAATCCTACAAACCAAACATATGAAGGGATTTCAAATCCCCCCAAATCCAAATCCAAATCCCTCCTTGAAATATAATCCATTCTATTCCAATCCCGCAAACCAAACGCGCCCTAAGAGTTTTTCTAACTGTGTTTTCAGGGTCTTGAATATTAGTCGAGGTGCGCATAAACTAACTTGTACACTTAACGTTAACAATATATATACATATACATATATATATATATATAGTCAGGTTCATATATACAAGAATATTAACCAAATATGAGAATAATAATACGATTGAATCACATGTGATTTTACAATAAAATCATGTGTAAAATCACATTTTAGTCGGGCCATGTCTCCTGCACACCCTTACATTGGTCATTAGTATAAAGTTACATCTGATTTTATCCGTGATTTAACCATTTTCTTGTTTTCATATGTTGTTATTGTTCTTGATTAAACTTCTCTAATATGTAATCAGCTTCATGAGGGAAAAAAATATATTTAAAAATCTGAAAAAACATTTATTTTATGTTTTTTTATATATTTAGAAAAGTAATTCAAACATTAAAGACTTTGAATTGTACGACTAAATACCAATAAGAAAAAGTCTAAAAAAGCAATTAAGTTTTAGATAAGAAAGAAATTCAAACACTGAATCCACCGAATCACCTATCTCATAATATATGATAATATTTCTTATAGAGTTGATGCAAAATTGATCCCTATGGTCTATCTAAATTAACTTGTAATATTTGAAATGAATTTTTTAATGAAAGATAACCTTATGGTTTATTTTTGAGATGACATTGTCCCTTTTAATAACCCCTTGGATGTGATCACTTCATTTTTATAATGGATTTAGTCTCTTTTTATATTCACTAGTGTGTAGCACCGTGCGTTGCGCGGTGGCAAGAGTTTTGTTATAAGTTACGTATATAAATTAAATTGAAACGTAAATTGTTAAATCGACAAAGAAAATGTGATGTAAAGAAATAAATAGATATTTCTTATAGGCATCCCGAATTGTAATGGCAGTAGATGGTGATGGACCTGGCTAGATACAGAAAAAGCACCAGTACCCCAGTTAGTACCCCAGTTAGCCATGCTAAAGCTGATGATATAATATGTGCTTTGCATATGTTAAATTATCACATAAAACCTTTTCCTTTGTTATATGCATACAAACTATTCGAGTTTCATTCAAATTTTGTTGGTCCATATGAGAAGTTGAGACCATACTTCATGAAAACCCATACACATATATACATAACCTAAATTAGAAAATAATATTGGTACAAAATTAAACAAACAAATTAAAACATATCAAATAATTGCAAAACGCCGCATGAATATAAATTGGAAAAAATAGACTAATATATTTACCTCAAATATATGGAGCCCTGCCAACACTTGCAACCCCATAATCATAAGTTGTCGTGTACTATGTATATATGAGCAATCGTATGGAGCTGCATAGTATACACTACTTTCATTGCAATATAGGCATCCTAAGCTCACATAATTGGATTCAACTTGATTGAAGTTAAATTGAATTACATGACCCTAAAATCATATCCTAGTGAGATGTACTAAGAGAAATCGAGATACAGATAAATACGGATAGATAGAGAAGAAGTAAAGGGAAGCCATAATGTAGAAGATGGATAGATAGAGAAGAAGTAAAGGGAAGTCATAATGGTAGAAGATGAATAGTTTAGACGTTGGAGTTAGAATTGGAGGTTACACTTTAACACATGCAAAATTACAAAAAACTCCCTCTCATAATGGAAACCATATAGGGACATAACTGTCTTTGAAATATTAAAGATTTTAAAAAATCAAAAAATTTAGAAAAATTCTTGTGAGGATTCCTATTCAACTAAGTTGCCACCTCATGTCTTGAGGTTATTGTTTTTATATATATAAAAGATTTTTATAGTAAATTTGATCCCTTATTTTACTTTTATTTTTATAACGTATTTGATCTCGATCCATTTAATCAATAAAAACTTGGTGTGAATAAAAATAAATCTTCGAGAAAACTAGAAGTTTATACCTCATTTTCTCCAATATTGGTCTTTGTTTACTATATTAACAAAGAATGAAATTATTTTTGCTTTACATTTTTCTACATGAGATGATCATTATACTTTTCTTTTTGTTGAATACTCAATTAACAGTGAATTTGTTTTTGTGCATATATATTTAAAAGATATATGTCACACACTATGGAAAATCCCTTGGTAAAAGTGAAATACGTTGGTGATCCATTGATGAAAGTCGGTCGGTACGAGGTTCGTAGGAAATGGCATCACTGACGGATTTAACCAACAACCCTAGATTCTGATGGATCATCGATGGATTACCAACAACGGATATCACTGACTGACTACCGACGAATCTACACATCGATGGATCACCAATGGATCCCATTATCGGCGGGTCGGTTTACTGATGGATTACCGAGGACGTTTTCGACGGATCACCGACGGTTGTTCAAAACTTAAGAAAATTAAAAAATGTTTACCAACGGATTATTCATTGGTGATCCATCGGTAATATGTTTTTTTTTGAATAATTAAAAGTACATAACTTCTTGTATAAAACATGCCCATATTTTACATAAAATAAAACATAATTGTTTTTACAATAATCCCGAATACAATCAAAAAACAATCCAATTTATGTCTAACCCTAATACGGGGGAAATGGTAGGCGAGGGGAGGGTTTCCACCCTGGAACTATCTCATGAAGGCATCAAACTGGGAAACCTTTGTTGAGCCCGTTCTTCTTCATGTCGTGCGAGCTTTCGTTGCTACTACTAGCACCATGATCGTTAGTCATAGCATACCAGGGATCCTGATTGACCCGTAATCCAAATAGGTAGCCCATGTGCCATCCTCCGACACTATGCTCCCACAACTCTACGTGCGTCGGGAGGAATGGTACCAAGATCTAAATCGGCCTATGTCTCCTCCCAAATCACAAATACAAATCCTACGATATTGTAACACCCTAAAAATAAGGGTAAATTTAAACCATAAATCTTACGAAATATGAAATCTAAGTAAATGGAAATCACCCAAAAGGGGAAATAGTTAAAGCATATACAACTTCTATAAATGGAAATTATAAATAACAACTCACTAATCTAAACTACTTCCATCTAGATTAAAACAATTGTCACCAAAATTTCCTAAAAGGAATCTATCCAAATCTGTACACCAAGCTCCCGAAAGTCTAACTTCAAAAGTTGCCACTATCGGCCCAAACTCTCATCCGTAATCCATGCGAGCCCCGCCGCTAACAGAACCTGATATACATGTCATTTGAGAAAACAAGTGTTAGGTTTTACGCCTAATGAGAACAAACTTTATATAATTCGATAAAGTGTAAAATCAAAAATAAATGATGTTTAAACAAGTAGAAGTAGTTTTGCTTTATAAATATACCACATACGACCATAAGGTCCAAAAGCATTTTACGATGACAGGGGAGAAGCATCTTACAATGACGGGGGAGACCCGGTTTCTAAGGATTGTGGCGGAACACAAAAGTAAGCCACTTTCCAAGTTGTGAGCTTAATATTAGGATCAAGACCACGAGCTCATCGACTCATACTTAGATGTGAGGGAGGGCACCCAATGATCCTAATCATGCTCATTCACTAGGATTATATTTATGATCCATGGCTAGTATCTGGTCCCATATAATCATACCAAGTTGCCTTCCGAGGACTTAATGTATCAACTAGTTAGAACGAGAGTTACCCCACAATTAAGCCGACTCTATACCTATGGATCCATTTGTATTAGGCTAAGGTTTGTCATAATTACATTTGTGACTAAACTATAATCACACATATAGTTTCTCAAAATCATAATTCCATAAACATGAAATTAAATCAATATCGAGGTCCAACCATGACCATTTTCATTTCCCAAATAAATCTTTCATAAAATAGATTTCCCAAAAGTTATCCACTTTAAAATGATCATTGTTAATACCAACAACAATCCACATGTTTCTTTATCCAAAATGCTCATTTTACCAAGTAAATCTCACAATATAATGAAAACTATAAATATGACTAGAATGTGTTAATCTAAGGATCTAACCACAAATATGTAAACTAAATCACATTTTATAACACAAATCATTGAACACTTCGTCATATTTAAAAATAGTAAAACCTTAAAATCTAAAAAATATCAAGTTAGGTCAAATCTTTCAAATAAGAAAAATGTAATTCGGGAGATGATTAGGAGTTCAAAATGTAGGGTTTTGACATTTTAATGTTAAGAAAATGGTAGTATGAACTCACCTCTTAGGTTTAAGATGTAAATCTAGAAACCCTAGAAATACGAGAATGAGGGTGTTTGAAATCTTGAACAACCTTGGGCCTTCCTCACTAAATGACAACCCTAAATGAGCATTTAATAAGTTTGAGGATTAAAAGGGAGGAATTTAATGAGGAAAGATGATGGAAGGAGAAAACTCACCTAGAAGTGTAGAGAGAATCGTCCAAGGTGCAGCCAAACTAAACGAATGAAATAAAAATCGGTTATGCCATAAATAAGCACCCAGATGCCTATCGACGAGAGTGACACGATGACCTTGCCAGTGTCATTCCCGCATGCACTTCCATCGAGGATGTACCGAGACCAAGAGGCCTTGTGCGATTGTACCATGACAAGAGTGATATTTTCGCATTCATCGGGCACTCTCGCCCCATGTGTACAGCAGGGATCCTGAGCCCTGCAACCTTGACGCATGACAATGCCCCATGGCATTTTCTCCATTGCACTTTGGCCATCGTGACCTCTTTGTGACAGACGTTCTTGGACTGATGCTCAAGAATAGCGTCGGGTTCTTCAATGCAACGATTACCCTCATCTACTCTAATCTCCGAGAGGGGAATAACACTCTTTTCTTCTGCTAAACACCTTCGAAGGTAGCAAATATGGATCGTGTTATGGATTCCACTCATTTCGGGTGGAAGTTCCAACTTATAGGCTTGGAGTCCTACACGTTTAAGCACGATGAACGGTCGAAGGAAACAAAGACTCAACTTCCTGCGCTTTCCGAACTGAATTATTCCTTTCCACGGGACACTTTAACATCACTCTATCCCCCACTTGGAATTCCATCGGTCGTCTCTATTTATCGACATAGATCTTTGGTCGATCTTGATCCGCTTTCAACCTTTCCCAGATGCTTTTAACCTTGTCGACCGTCTCTTGCACTATTTCAGGACCGACAAATTGCTTCTCGCCCGCTTCAGGCCAACACACGGGAGTTCTGCACTTCCGCCCGTATAAGTCTTCGAACGGTGTCATTCCAATACTTGAATGGTAGCTATTATTGTATGCGAACTCCACCAACGATAGGTGAGAGTCCTGTGTGTCCAAATTCTAGTTCTTATTACAATCAATTAACAACAAACAAGATTTAACAAACAATTAAACCAACCTGTTTCAATTTGATTCAATGTAATAGTTTACAAAAACTCTCTCTCTGTTAACCTCTTTCTCTCTCTAACTCAGTCCACTTTCAATTACGACTTACTAACAAAAACTAATTCTCTAGTCATATAACTACTAAATAGAAATTAAAATACAAGAGATTTGACTTTGACTTTATTACAAAGCAACTTTGACTTTCACTAAGAGTTAACTTTACAACTTTGACTTTCTTGAACTTTGACTTTAGTTTTCATGATCTTGTATCCAACATAACTCATGCTCTAACAATCTCCCCCTTTGGATTCAAGATCACTGTTGAAAGGTCTTGCAATTAAGTCTTCTCTTTTAAGCTCTGTCAGATGCAATCTCTCCCTTTAACATTGTAATCTTTCCAAGTCTGTCTTCGAAGAATATAACAATCTCTCCAAATATGATAAACAAGGTCTTCAACAATCTCTTCAGTACTATCACAATACTCTTTCAGACTTCGAAAAGAAATTATCATCAGATTCAGCTCGGATTGCTTTAGCAAATAATCTTCAAAGAAAATTTCCTCAAAATCATCACATCTTCAAAAATTCTTTGATCTTCTTCAAATCTTTACTTTGAATCTTCTGACTTGGACATTTCTTTAAAATCATCTCCCCCTTTTTGATGAAATGAGCATCAATATCATCAAAAATTTCAGTAAGAAATGTTTGTATCCGATCTGACCACTGATCATTCAAGAGCCACTGATTCACCGATCCAAAACCAAGTATTCATCTAGATCTTTGCAAATCCAGACAAAATAAGAACATGTAACCCCTGAATCAACAAATGAATCAGTTAAAATGCCTGTCAGTAACACAAAGTCACTGTGTGTAACTAATACACATTGGAAAGGAGCTTTTTGATGTTCACTCCCCCAGGGCTTCCATTCAATCATCGAAACACCACAAAGGCAATTTCTATGAACATTATGACAAAGAAACGAATTCCTTGTGTGTTTGTGCTTGTGATAGAAAGAATTAAGTCATCAAGTGCTTAAAAAGGCTAAAAAAATGTGTAAACCACTGAGACAACAGTAGTATAAACACAGACTCAATGTGCATGAATGAAGTGCGAAGGTGGAGCAGACTTCCTTCTTTTTCAATATCCAGATTTTCCGAATGAAAATCAGATAGTAAATGTGTTGCGTCCCCTTTGAAATATGAAACATTTTCTTTTTAAGAAGAAAATGAGTGGATGGTGGGGTATTTATCAAGAGTTGGCATGGGCTAGTTGCCTGTTTCAATGATGTTCACCAAAAATATGTGAATCACCAGAAATGTAGCTGCCCGGCTCAGAAAGTAGTTGGTGCAGAGTTTGATATTCTTTTACTCTGATCTCACACCCTCTTTCTTTTCACATCTAACCAAACTCTCATTTCCATTTTACCTTAACGCACAACCCACACTAATTTCTTTTAGACTCCTCACACTCAATCACTATGGTTTAACTTCTTGGGTAGTAAACACTGGTTAACGTGAATCCATAGAAGTTTATTTAAGTCCTAGCACAAAGAACCCATATTTTCCTATGAAAATATATGTTGCTAAAAAATGGTTTAACTTAAACAGTTAAATCACAAATACCAGTCAGATGTTTGTATGCTCATAAGATATAATCATGAAGACTTGAACATTTTAAACATTGAAGTATTTTCAAACAAGTAAATGAAATGAATGAACATGAATACAAAAGACTTGTTTGAAAATCTGACATTGTATAAAAATGATCAGAAATGATATGATATATCAATTAAGGCTTATGGTCAAGAATAATGGATATTGTCTATACGAATCAAAATACAGACAATCTTGAAATGAACATTTCGAAATGAAATGACGCTCAAAATTCATTAAAGTATAAGCGGGGTGTCTTACCATCGAAAAAATATGTTTCAAATATGAGACATGGTAAGAACAATTTGAACAATAAGTTAAACCGGCGTGTGTGAATACTTGAAAGTATATAGAAAAGACAATACACAAGTATTTATCTTTGGAAACACACAGTTTGTTAACATGTACGCACAAATAAAATGAAAACATTTAAAATCACACTTCCAATTCATGAAATCTGTTTGAGAATCAGGAAGTGGTTTGAACGTTTAAGAAAATGTTTTCTATATCTGAAAGTTGTCCTTCTTTCAGATACAGATGAGATTAAGATAAGAAATTAACCTTTACGTGCAATCTTAGATCTCATGAAGTCAGCTGTAAGTCATAGAGATATGATCTTGTAAGCATCTCTCGTTCTGCAAAAGTCTTAAAGTCTAGTCAAAGCAACTTTATTCACAAATTTATTCAAATGTAAAAGACATAAAGCATTAAAACAGTTAACAGTACGAGTTCTGATCAGAAGTAATCAGAAATCATAGTCTTACTCCTTTTACTTTGACTTATATGCTCCCCCTAAAATCATGCATAAAAAAATTGTCATTTAAGTAAATGCAGAAATTAGATAAACTCCCCCTCAAAAGAATATAGATCATCTTAGAAATTCTTCTCACACTCCCCCTGAGATCATGAACAAACTATTAAAGTGCAGATATCCTTCAAAAATAATGAAAAAGAAAATGATGAAAAATAACAATACTTAACTTTATTAGGTAACTACCGATTATGTCTTAAGATTTAGCATACCAAGCTTAGAGACAAGAAAATTAAATATCTTTTCATCTAAGGGTTTGGTAAATAAATCTGCAAGCTGATAATCAGTTTTTACAAAATAAAGTTCAATTGTTCCTTTTTCTACATTATCTTTGATAAAATGATACCTGACGTCGATGTGTTTGGTTTTGTATGCTGAACAGGATTAGCAGATATCGCGATTGCGCTCTTCGAGTCACAATAGATCGGAATCTTGTTGTATTGATAGTCATAATCCCGTAGTTTCGTTCTCATCCACAAGACCTGAGAACAGCAGCTGGAAGCAGCTACATATTCTGCTTCCGCGGTCGATGTAGAAATACATAGTTGCTTTTTAGACGCCCAACTAACGAGTTTATCGCCCAAAAATTGAATGTGACCTGATGTGCTCTTTCTGTCTAGCATACAACCTGTATGATCTGCGTATGAGAAGGCTGTTAGTTCAAAGCTAGTATCTTTAGGATACCACAGACCAAGATCTGCAGTCCCTTTCAGATACCTGAAAATACGTTTTACTGTAGACATATGGGAATCTTTAGGATTAGCCTGATATCTAGCGCATAAACATGTAGAAAACATTATGTATGGCCTACTAGAAGTTAGATACATTAAAGACCCTATCATCCCTCGATATGTCCTAACATCCACAACTGTTCCCGAAGGATCAGTGCCGATCTTAGTACCAGGTGCCATCGGGGTACCAATCGGTTTACAGTTTTCCATGTTGAACTTCCGAAGAATGTCCAAAATGTATTTTGATGGATTGATAAAAATTCCCGTTTGAAATTGTTTGACTTGTAATCCAAGAAAGAAATTCATCTCTCCCATCATACTCATCTGAAAACGTGACACCATAAGGTTTGAAAAGTTCTTACAGTACTTAGGATTTGTAGATCCAAAAATAATATCGTCTACATATACTTGTATAAGAATGATATCAACTTTCTCCTTTTTAATGAATAAAGTAGTATCAACCGTACCTTTCGTAAAACCAGACTTGACCAAGAATTTAGATAGCACATCATACCAGGAACGAGGAGATTGTTTGAGTTCATAAAGGGATTTATCCAAGATGTAAACATGATTAGGATTATCTGGATTCACAAACCCTTCTGGCTGCGAGACGTAGACTTCCTCCTTAAGTAAGCCATTCAGAAAGGCTGTCTTCACGTCCATTTGATAGACGGTGAAGTTTTTGTGAGCAGCGTAGGCTAGAAACATCCGAATCGCCTCTATACGCGCTACTGGAGCATACGTCTCGTTATAATCTATGCCTTCCTCTTGCCTCTAGCCCTTGGCGACAAGTCTTGCTTTATTACGGATTACGATACCGTCTTCATCCTTCTTGTTTTTGAACACCCATTTCGTACCAATAATTGTTTTGCCTTCAGGTTTAGGTACGAGTCTCCAGACTTTAAGTGCTTCGAACTGATTCAGCTCTTCTTGCATGGCCGTCACCCAATCTGAATCTGCAAGTGCCTCGGATACTCGAGTAGGCTCAATCTTGCTCAGAAAGGAATCATGCATACACATATTTAAGGTAGCAGACCTAGTTTGCACCAACTTATGTAGATCTCCAATAATTTGGCTTATCGGATGCTCTTTGGTCCACTTTTGTTCGTGAGGGAGTGGATTAGATACTGATTGATCATGATTATCATCTTGAAATCCACTATCAGGCTCTTCAGTTTGAATAGTTGGAGGGGGGGTTTGCAGTTGAAGTTTCAAGTGCAGAAACATCAGTTGGAACAACAGACTCTGGCTGTTGAGTAGACAGTGTATCACACCCAACTGATACAGTTACTTATGGCTCAGCAGTTACTTGTATATCTTCAACTGTAGGAGTATGTGATGGAATGTGATTTTCTAACTGAACGGGGGAATCAAGTTCAGTTAAGACTTCTGACGTGACTGGATGATTGAAACTTGTGTCTTCATACCTGTCAGTCACAGCAGATTTAGACAAACTAGATCCTAGAAACTCATCATAAAAGAATTCAAATAACAAATCTAAATCAGATAAATGACTAGTAGACGAAGAAGGGCCATCTGATTTATGTTGTTCAGGTACAGGTTCTGAACAGTTTGATCCAGAAGGTAACACTCCGGTTAAAACGGGTTTTGGACTGAGTTTTTCAGAAGCCATTTCTTCATCGAATGTGACATTGACGCTTTCGACGACTGTCTTTGACTTCTTCAGGTAGACTCGATATGCAGCAGCTGTCGAAGAATAACCAATAAAGATGCCCTCATCCGCCTTAGCACTGAACTTGTTCAGACTCTCTCTGTCGTTAAGCACGAAACACTTACACCCAAATATGTGAAAATACTTGATTGTCGGTGTTCTATTGTTGATCAACGCATACGGAGTCTTTTGAAATCGGCGGTGTATCATGGATCTATTCTGTATATAACATGCAGTCGACACAACTTCTGCACAGAGGAAAAGAGGTAAGTCGGATTGGCTAAGCATAGTACGAGCGGCCACGACTAGCGTCCGATTACGCCTTTCGACTACTCCATTTTGTTCGGGCGTACGAGCAGCAGAGTATTGATGTGAAATCCCGACCGATTCGAGATATTCTTCAACAGTCTTGTTCTTGAACTCTGTGCCGTTATCAGTTCTGAGAAGCTTGACTGGTTTCTGCAGATTCACCTGGGTCGTCTTCAGAAATGTAATGAGTACATCGGGTGTCTCATCTTTTGATCGTAGAAATTTGACCCACGTGTATCGCGAATAATCGTCCACGATAACCAACACGTATTTCTTTCCGCCCAGGCTCTGCGTTCGCATTGGACCACACAGATCCATATGCAACAACTCTAACGGAGAGCTGGTACTCGGTTCAGACTTCGGTTTATGCGGAGCTCTCTTCATCTTTACTTTTTCACATGCTACACATAAGTGTTCCTTGACGTACTTGAGCTCAAGAAGTCCGTTGACTAACTTTCCACTGACTAGTTTATTGATATATCGAAAGTTGAGGTGAGAGAGTCGTCGATGCCATAGCCAACTTTGTTGCATCGAGGCTTTTGAAAGTAAGCACACTTGATTGTCAGTCTGGACCTTTGATAGATTTATGGTGTAAAGGTTTGACTTGCGAGTGCCAACCAAGAGTTCTTTTCCATCTTCAGTGCATACCGAACACTTCTTGGCCTTAAAATGCACCTCTAATTCTTTGTCACAGAACTGACCAATACTGAATAAGTTGTGCCCTAAGCCTTCTACATAGCTCACTTTCTTTATCGTTAAGTTCTCGTGTACAACATCACCATATCCTAAAATTGGTGAGAACTAGTCATTTCCAAATCTTACATTGCCGCTGAATTTCTCTGTATAATTAGACAATAAAGCTTTCTGCCCGGTCATATGTTTGGAACAACCGCTATCCAAGTACCACATATGCCGGGTCTACAAGAGAAATCAGGGAAGAACAATCTTAGGTACCCATTTAAAAATGGGTCCTAACAGATTAGCACAAGATTTTGGTATCCATTTGAAAATGGATCCTCTTTCCTGTTGAAAATTCTTTGAAAAACTGGATTTAGAAGAATATACATGATATGATCCAAACCAATCATTAGAAGTATGATGATAAGCAAAATCATTTCTCCGATAATGATAAGATTTAGTAGTAGGAGGAGCTAATTGGATCAATTGCTTTATTGAATAACGCTTGTAAGAAGTTACAAGGTTTTGTTTAGAAGAAGAAAATTGACCAACTACAGTATTAACACTACTATCAGATCTATTACATGAATTATCAGAAATTGATTCATCTGTCTCATCATTCTTCCTTTTTAGTCGCCATTCAGTTATTGCTTCCGACCTTTTCTTTCTTATGTCTGAAACAAAAAATTTAGATTGATTAGGAAAATCAGATTTCTGAGATTGATTTTTCTTGCGTTTACCAGTGTTGGTCATTTTATGTGAATGTTGTTTCTTATGTTTCTTACCATTGACATAGTAATCAGCATTCCCAGACACTGATTCACCAACCTTAGTTGATGATTCACCCTTTTCATGAACACTTGGTAAAGCTTGTCCATTTATCACAAAAGTAGAATGATTTGGAAGTGGAGCATTAAAATCAAACATATCAATTTCCTTTATACACCCTTCATCAGAATTTAGGAAATAATTTGCAGACTCAAATAAATCATCAAAATCAGTCTCAGAAGTTTGAGGAACTTTAGAAGATGAATAACACACTTTAGATTCAAAATGAAAGTTTGTGTTCTTTAACACTGTAGAAAATACATCTTGTGTTAGATCATTCAAAATTCTTTCATCAGATAAAATATTTTCAAGCTCAATTATTTTGCTTTCTAATACGAGTGAGGTAAATAATTTTTAGCTTGAACAGGTTTTGCCTCCATCTCAGTAGAAGAATATGTAGCAAAATAATCTTTTGAAGGATCTTTTGGTTTTTCAGAAAGATAACTATCATTCAGTTTTTCAGAAAGATAACTATCATTCAGTCTTTCATAACAGAATGGTAGTTGCATTTTCTTCAAATTCATTCTTTTCTCATCTTCTTTTTCCTCAACCTCCTTTGATGCTTTGGTGACAAATTTGGGTTTCAAATGAGTATATGTATCAGCAGCATACATATAATCTGCATTATATAAACCAGGCTGTTTTCTGATAGCTTTTTCCAGGTAATGAGGATTATCATAACCTAATCCCCATTTTTCTTTAAAATCAGCCTCTTCATTAGGTGTATTCAAGAAAATAGTTTGATCAGTTTGACCTCGCATATACAATTTTGCTTCCAAACCATTTACCTTTTTCTCTAAAGTCTTGTTCTCAACCTGCAATTTAAAAGCTTTTAGAACACATTCTTGCTTTTCTGAATCAGACTTAGACAATTGTGTTTCAAACTCAGAAATTTTATTTTCAAAATAAATCTTTTCATTTTTAAAATCAAGAACGGATTTGCGTAGAGAATCAATTAAATCTTTGTTCCCAATAACTGAAGTATTATGTTCAAAGATCTGTTGATTTCTCCTAGCAACTGTCTTTTTCCTTTTTCAGCTTGGATTGAAGGTCTTGAAGCTCAATCATCATAACTTCCATTTTGGTCATGAAATCATTTTTAGTTAAGTTTATTACCTCTTCAGAATCAGCATTCTCATCATCAGAATCATCTTCTTTCACCTGTTTTCCCATCAAGCAAAGGTTAGCAGATTCTTCCTTTTCTTCCACTTCAACATCTGAATGATCCAGCCAAAATTCGTCTTCAGCCATTAGTGCTATGCCAGCTTCTTGTTGTTTGGCCAATAGCATTTTGTTCTGATAATATTGTGAGTTGCGAACCTTTGGCTTTAGACATTCTTTAGCAAAATGTCCAATCTTGCCACAGTTGTAGCATTTGATTAGATCATTTGCTGACTTTTCAGCACCAGTATAATCATTCACATATTTCTTTCTTTCTTCTGGTTTCTTCTCAATAAATCTGTTTCCTTCTACCCTTTCTCTGTGCTCATGGTTCTTGGAGCTGGATGAAGAGTATCTCTGAGAATTGGATCCCGGCTTCTTGTAGAACTTCTTTTGGAAAGCACGGGTCAGTAATAGCATAGCCTGCTTGAGACTTTCTCCATCATTTCCATCAGACTCTCATTCTGATTCTGAACTGATAATTACTTTCTTCTTCTCCTTTTTCTCTTTCTTTTCTTTCTCTTTTTCTCCAGCTACAAGTGCAATGGGATCAACTGCCTTCTCAACTTTCTTTTTCTCAAATGTTTTCTCTTCTACCTCTTCCTTATTCTGGCGTAGAGTCTCATAAACCTCATGTAGTGGAATCTCACTCAAATCCTTCATCTGCTTCATTCTACGAGTATGCTTCTACCTCTTGCTTATTTACTTTGTTTTTGGAAAGCTCATTTAGAAGAAGCACAAATCTCTCATAGGTTTCCTCCAAACTCTCAGCTTCTTTGGCCTTGAACTCTTCATACTTATTGATACAATTTGCCACCTTCATTTGATTGTCTACTTTTGAACCAAACATCATCTTCTGTAGCTGATCCTACATTGATTTGGCAGTTGTATTGTAGCTGTCTATTTTCACATAGATCTCATTGGTCATGCTTTGTAAAAGCAAAGATCTGGCTTGTTTATCAGCATCAAACCGTTTCTTCTGCTCATCAGAGAATTGGGCATACTTTTTATTCACTCTCCTTGTTTGTGGAGCTCCATCTGAATCATTACCGTCAACAGAATCTCCTCAGTAGGAATTTTCATTGGTCCTTTTGTAATTGACAAAAGAATGTTTTCTCCATTGATGTGTTGGTCCACAAAATCAAGGAATCTGTCCTGCCACTGCTCATATTCTCCTTTGAACAGAACTGGGGGCTTGACATATGTGCCAATTGAGAGAGCGTCTCTGGAAGTCATCTTGTCTGTACCTACGCAATAAGAAACTAGAAACTGGTCGTTAGTCCAATATGAAATCACAAAGATACAAAAATCTTGAAAAATAAAAAAAATCAGGAATTTTGATCACAATCAGAACTATTAAAGGCCATATTACAATTTTGAAAATTTCTCAGAAAATATTCTAAGTATGGAAACTCGCAGATCACTAAAGAAGCTTGAAACTCGCAGACGCCTAAAGTCGCAAAATACTATTTATTGAGAAACTCGCAAGCAAAGGGTTGCGTGTTTTGACAAACTCGCAGACCAAAAGAATCGCTAAAACTCGCAGATAACACCGTGCGCTTTTCCTGAACACGCAAATGCCTATTTACGCGTTTGAACAAACTTGCAAATCGAAAGAACTCGCAGATAACTATTCCGAAGAAACTCGCAAGCTTAGTCTTGCGCGTTTGGAGAACTCGCAAAGGACTACTTGCGCGTTTCAACACTTAGAAACTTTTTCTCAAATTTCAAACTCGCAGACTGAAGAGCTAAACTCGCAGGCTTCGATCTGTGCGTTTCTAGAACTCGCAAACCACACTTTGCGCGTTTTCGTCCAGAAACAAAATTCTTCAGCTTGCGCGTTCTTCCGATGAACTTGCGCGTTTCATAGATCTTGCGCGTTCTTGAGTTTTTTTTTCTTGCGTGTTCGATCAAAAACCAATCTGAACAACGAATTCCAACTCAAAACTTTGAGAGTTCGATCGCCTAATCATCTAGAACACAAATCTAGCAATGAATTTCGATTAAAAACACAAATCAATACAAATTGAACCGAATACAGTGCGTATGAACTCGTGACATAAAACTCAACAAAATCCAAAAATTTTAAAAAATTAAGTGCGATTTACGAATTCAACTATATAAACTCGATCGATTATACTCAACAAACAAATCCTAATTGATTACAACTCAAAATTTGCACTAGAACTCAGAAATTGATCTGGACTTTGACGTACACAGTGTCGACACTTTCTTGAATTGATTTCAAATTGGATTAAGCTCTGATACCAATTGTGTGTCCAAATTCTAGTTCTTATTACAATCAATTAACAACAAACAAGATTTAACAAACAATTAAACCAACCTGTTTCGATTTGATTCAATGTAACAGTTTACAAAAACTCTCTCTCTGTTAACCTCTTTCTCTCTCTAACTTTCTCTCTCTAACTCAGTCTGCTTTCAATTACGACTTACTAACAAAAACTAATTCTCTAGTCATATAACTACTAGCAAGAAATTAAAATACAAGAGATTTGACTTTGACTTTATTACAAAGCAACTTTGACTTTCACTAAGAGTTAACTTTACAGCTTTTACTTTCTTGAACTTTGACTTTAGTTTTCATGATCTTGTATCCAACATAACTCATGCTCTAACAAGTCCCAACTACCCCCGAAGTCGATCATACAAGATCTTAACATATCTCCAACATCTGAATTGTTCTTTCACTTTGGCCATCAGTTTGGGGATGATAAACCATACTCATTTTTACTCTAGTACCCAATTCTTTCTATAGGACGTCCCAAATGTTTGAAGTGAACAGACTATTGCGATCCGATACAATGGACAAAGGCACTCCATTCCTTGAAACCACCTCATTGATATAAAGTGTTAGATCATAATTTTGAGTCAATTTGTTAAGTATGTATACTTTTGTAATTGTCTTTTTCATGTAATCTTGTATTGTGGTCAAGTCATGTTTGACCATATATAAGCATTCCTTTTGTCTTGCTT
The DNA here is from genome assembly GCA_954870635.1 of Arctium minus. Classification (NCBI taxonomy): domain Eukaryota; kingdom Viridiplantae; phylum Streptophyta; class Magnoliopsida; order Asterales; family Asteraceae; genus Arctium; species Arctium minus. The sequence continues at coordinate 54,204,710 of OX941084.1, forward strand.
TGTAAGTCTAAGTCATTGTACTTGTGATTGTAACATTTGCTCTCAAGATATATATGACTACGACATTTTCTCTCTCTAAGATTTCATTATGATTTGTGATTAATTGTCATTGATTGCTTGAAACCTGGGATCACAATTGGTATAAGAGCTAGCTCGGATCAATCAGAACAATCAACAAACAAAAGAATTCGCAGAAAGATTTTGATTTCCAGATTTAGAAAGATCACTATTTCATCGACTCTGTGTCATAAATCAAGATTTTGATTTAACTAATTGAATACCCGCACAATGCGGCGGTGATGTTAAAGTTCTATCAAGATATATTTTAGTGTTAAACATCAAATTTTGCAAAATATTTGGTGGTTCGCATGTTGTATCAAGAGTTTTACACAATGCTACGGGATATATCGTAAATTAGAAAATGAAAACTTAATGCAATTTCTTATCCAAAAAAGTCTAAAAGTTGTGTTTAAACAAAATAGAAATTACAATCATGCTCATAATAGGTTTCCTGAAATTGGAAATGCTCTAAGAAAAAAACACCTCCCAACAAATTTTTGTCTATAGACATCCAATAATGTATGTGGAACAATTGCAGCCATTTTGTCTCTCTAACGTATATAAATATATACACATAATATGTAATTTTATACTTGTTAGTATCTTAAAATAATACTTTTTCAACAAAACTAAAATATGATTAATTTTACTTACATTTTTGTCAAGTAAGATGATATACAGTCTTTCTTGATTTACATCTTCCCAAACAAATTCAACTCGGACACATGAAAAGTTCCACCAAACATGAGGACATTGTAGTGATGAAAAAATCTCAGCATACCACCCTAAATCCATTTTCTACAATAAAATTGTGAAAAATCACAAACAATCACATAATAAATCACAAAAAATCACATAATCTGAAAGCATGTATTTAAAAAACAAAAAAAGTTATTTATCAATATACAAATGATAGTAAACCATATATATATGCAACGAAAAGGTATTATCTTTTGAAATTTTAAATGGTTGCTTGTTTGGTAGCCGAAATAGTTGTTTGTATGAAATTTGAAATGGTTGCTTGTTTTGAAATTTGAAGAAAGAAAACCCTCACATTTTTTTTATTTATCACATAATAAATCACAAAAAATCACATAATCTGGAAGCATGTATTTTAAAAACAACAAAAGTTATTTATCAATATACAAATGATAGTAACTTCTAATTTGTCTACATATAATTTTTGCCTCTTCTTTTTAAAAAAAATAATTAGATTAAAAAATTTTATATTTCATGTTTTTGTTGTACAAATATATAACTATTTTTGATTTACAATCAAATTTAATATGGCATGTTTTTGTAGCACAAATATATAGGTAATATACGAAAGTAGCTTTTTCCAAGGACAATTATGATATTTCATCATTTCATATCTAATATTACTTTAGCCTAAAGTAATCATATCCTTTAATCAAGTTAATTACTTTAAAAAAAGTAATTACTTTTACCAAATCTCAATCAAGAAAGGGATGGCCGAAATAATTGAATATGTATGTTTGGTAGAAGAAGTGCTTTGATTGTTTGTACATCATGCCTTGTAGGTTGTTATTAAGACTTTTGAAGACTTTTATGCTTTAGAATGTTGTACTCTATGCTTTATAACATGTATTTAAGACTTTTGACAAATTTCAATTATAAGGTAGTATATAGAAGATATAGATATAGATATAGATATAGATATAGATTATAAAGTTTGTCACAATGATAAATGAATTATAATATGGATTGAGGGTAATCTTGTTATATAATACGAATTCACAAAAATATCTACATTTCTGGTTAGGTACCATTTTATCTACGAACGACAATAACAAAACTTCAAGGTATGGATTACTTCATTATGTAGACAATAACTAAGCTTTGAGCAATAGGTTACTTCATTGATGTATATGAATATAGTCTTAGGAGCATTAAGGGAAGTTCTGAAATAATAGAAACGGGAAGTGCAGGATAATGAAATTTATGAAGATAAGTTAAAGGATAAGAGCAGATTGCATCATAAAAGTTGTCGAGATCCTCCCATAACAACAACAACAAAAAAACCGATGTTTAAAGCAGTTTATTACAACATTTTTATGTCAACAAATCAAAGAAGAAACGATAGATGTAACAACATTTTTATGGTAGCAAAGCAAAAAAGAAGAAAACAAATCTCACTAATATTTGTATTGTAACAAAGAAAAGAAAAAAATAACAAATATAATAACATTTTTATACGTGGTAGCAAGAAAGAAGCAACAAAAAACAAACGTCAAATATGAACACTTCATAATGGAATTGAAACCCCCAACTCAATCACATGTTAAGAAACCTAAATTAATTCTCTAAAACCAAAAACAAAATATCATTTAACTAATGGAAAACTAATATCAATGTTAACCAAAAAGAAATCAGAAAGTGAAATTGATTACCCTTCAAGGTGTATCCAAGCTCTATCTATCCCGATCAACCAACTTTTTCTGCAAAATAAAGAAACAAAAGACAACCATATGGTCACAAAAGGCAGCAAGTAAGTCACAAAAAAAATGGAAAGTTGAGGTAAAAAGAAACAGTTGGTTTCTAGAAAATTGATTAATTAAAAAACCCATCACATACCAAGCTACAATTACAACCAAACTGATATAATACAAACAAAAAGAGTTACAGAAAACTATACGTATCATGACTTCTTAGTCAGGATTGAGTGTTTAGCTCAAAAGATGAATAGAGTTTCAAAATAAAAGTACTAAAAAATTAAGCATAAAAACACGAAAGAAAAAAAAACACATGGATTTGGGAAATATAGTTGATATGTGCAGTAGACAAAGGAGAGATCGAACCAGAAAGTATGGATCTACAATAAACAACATAAATCTATAAAACAACATTGACATAAATCTATAAAACAACTATAAACCTTACCTGAATACCTAGAGAGATGAAGAATGCCTTCAAATTATCGGGTTATCGATTTATGAAAGGAGAAAACAACCCTTACTTGCATCGTGAGACTGTAATTCGTCGTATTGGGGAGGGATGAAACTGATGGATTGGAAACAGAAGGGGTGAAGCGTGAAATGAATTGAATATCTTGGAGGTGATTTTTAGGGGGTGAAAGAGCAGGAGTGTTGCCTGGAGAAGGAAGAAGGGAAATTTTGAATTTTGAATATGAAACATTCATGAAGAAGGGTTGTCTATTGTAGAAGGATAAAAAAGAAAACACTCCAGGGTACTAAAATTGGTGGCAGGGACAGGGGTTAAAGCAAACATTGATCATTTGTACCTTTTGCATATAAAATTATAATGAAGAGATTTTTAAAAATTATGCATTAAAAAGGAGTACCTTGTGCATTGTGAGTTGTATTTAAGACTTTTAAGACTTTGTGCTTGAAAGCATTGTACCTTATGCATAGAAAGTTGTAATTAAGACTTTTTGCAAATCTCATTTATAAGGTAGTATAGATGATGATTTGGATGTGAATTTGAGCATACTGTGATCGCCCATTGATTCTGAACAAATCTTGTTTGGATTGGAAACTCTTTTGAACAACAGATTGTTAGAATTTGATCAATATTTACAATTTTGGTAACTTTCTGTTCGCGGACTGTCAAGATCCAATTCCCACGATCATGGTTATCTTTAGGAAAATTCATTCCACAAGGTTGTTCATGATGTCAAAGTGATCCATTCCATAAATTTTCAGAGTCAAACATAAAGTTTTGGGTGGAAAATCAGTGGGATTTTATGAAAAAATGCTCAAGATCTAAGGAATTCGCACAACAGATGAAGAACTCGCACGAAGAACTCGCAGGTTGAAGAATTCGCACATCACAGAGGATAAAGTGTTTAAGGATATAATTCGCACAAGGGTGTGTACGAAAAGTAAAGAATTCACACAAGGGTATATACGAGAAGTGTGGAATTCGCACACGAGCCACATACGAATTGTGTGGAATTCGCATGAGTGTCTGAGAAACATTCTCAGGTAGGAATTCACACATCTTCATATACGAATTTCAAAGAATTCACATACTTCTTTATGCGAAAAGCTCAAAATTCGCACATTGTTATATGCGAAAAGCTCAGAATTCGCACATTGTTATATGCGAAAAGCTCAAAATTCGCACGTAAGCTCTTGCGAAAACCTCATATTTCGTATCCTTTTCTCTACGAATTGTGTTCATACGAATTGTTCTCATACGAATTCTTGCATGCAAATTGTTCACTATGTATAACATACGAATTATGTACTTGTTAAACTTTTTGAGTAATTTTTCTGATTTTTTTACTGTTAATTTTTCTGATTATCTGACTAACGATCTTTTCGAGCAATATCTTTCAGATAAACACTAATCATGCCTTACACAGATGAAAAAGGTAATCTGTTTCTCACAAACAGGGATTATGCATTGTCATATATGCCAAAAATTCTAAAGATTGAGGCTGAGAATGAAAAATCTCAAACTTCAGAATTCAAAGCTGAAAGCAGAAATAGATGCCTTGAATGTCAAACTTACAAAGGCTGAGACACAAGTATCAACATATCAAGCCAAAGGCAAAGAATGGCTGAAGAAAGTAGATGAGAGAAACAAAATTGAGAAAGCTGAACTTGAGAAATCTTTCAACCAAAAATTGTCTGAACTTTCAAAGAAAGATGAGTAAGAGAAGTAAGAGTTAGAAATTAAATGTGAAAAATTGTTTAAAAAAGTTTCTGAATTTGATAAAATAGTTATTTCTGAAAGATATATCTTTGACAAAGAAAAGAAAAATACTGAAAGGAAAAATACTTTACTTTTCAAAGAGATATTTGAGAAAAATCATAACTTGGAAAAGGAATTTGAGGCTGAAAGAAGACATTTTGAAGATGAGATTTCTAAACTCACTGACAAGTTGGCTATCTTATCTTCAGATATACAAAAAGGACAGAAGAATAGATTTGATCTGCAAAGTAAATTTGATAAACTTTGCAATGAGAAAGCCAAGTTCAATGACAAGATCAAACAACTTGAGAAAGCTAATGCTGATTTATCTGACAAGTTAGCATCTGAGACACTTGTATTATCTTCTTATGATGATGATTCAGTTGAATCAGTTTGCTCATTTCAATCAGTATCAAGCTTATTTCAAAAGATGGTTTTCAAGAAAGAAAATGTCAAACCAGATATCTTGAAAACATATCAGATCAAATCTTCCAGTTCATTTTATGTCAAATCTACTGATAAGTATGCTGCTTATTCTGGACTCAAAGCTTCTAAGAAAGAAAGAATGATTTGGGTTGTAAAGGGATCTCTAGACTCAGTGAAATACTAGAAATCATCTGCACAAGCTGAACAGAGAAACAAGAGCAGATCTGTAAAAGGTAAAGCTTTTACACCTGATGTTGTCAAGTCTACAAAACATCTGACCAGGTTAGCTAGAAGCAAACTTTGTTGTTCTTACTGTTGCAATGATGATTTTGTACACAAAACACACATCAATAGAAGGTATTATTCTCATAAGAACTTTTATGATACTGCAAATCACAGAGGTAAAAATCGCTCAAAGAAGTTTTCACATACTAACCAGACTAGACCCAAATTCATCTGGGTACCAAAACCACTTAAACCTGTGATGCAGGAGCCTGAACTCAAGAAGGAGTAAGAAGGGTTATGACTTCTAGGCAAAGAAGTCTAGGACTCGTACCTCAGAGATCAAAGTGATGACTTCTAAGTACTGCATCTTAGGACTCATACTTCAATGTTCAAGGATTATGGCTTTTGATAACAACAGATCAGGACCCGAACTTCAATGTCAAGGTACTAACAAGATCTTTGACTGTCAAATCATAACAGGGAGTTTTTCATAATCTTTGATTGTAATATTTTTTTTAATTGGGGGATATTATAATTATATAGAATTGGGGATATTTAAATGTTATACTTTTCACAAAGGGAGAAACTGATCTAAATTGTTATATCTTTTTATATGTATGTAGATATGAAGGGGGAGCATATCCATACATTGGCTACAAGATCCACATTATGTCAAGGGGGAGCCAGCAAGAAAAGACAGACAAATACATCAAGAAAGGACAAAATCATGTCAAGAAACAGAAGAGACAAACATTAAGTAAAGGGGGAGCTTAATAAAGATAAATCTTCAAAATGGGTTTTAAGTGTGAAGTATGTGTAAATATTTTTGGAACTTAAAATAAGTGAAAAATGTAATTTTTGGAAGATTTCCATTTTTGGAAAGTTTCTAATTTTGGCAAGTTTTGAAAAGTTTCCAAAAATTGCAATTTTCCTTGGTTTTTTTAATTTTTTTTCAAAAGTGGAAAAGTTGCTAAGTCAAGAATTCGCATAACACTATCATGCGAAATCCTCAGAGTTTGCATGTGTGTTACACGAATTGCTTGAATTCGCATAACACTAGCATGCGAAATCTGAAGAACTCACATGTGTGTGTTATGAGAATTGTTGGAATTCGCATAACAGTATCAAGCGAAATCTAACTTTTCGCATGTCTCTATATGCGAAAGTGAAGAATTCGCATGACACTGTCATACGAATTGTGTTGCCTTGACACATAATTTGCATCCTGTATCGTGCGAATTCTCACACACATTGTCTAATTCTTCTAAACAATTCGTATAAGTGTCATCTGTGAAAAGTGTGAGGTCCAATAAAACCGCGCCACATGTCTTATTCATTCTTGAGTATAAATAAGTGATTTTCTACGAATTCTCTCACTTTTCATAAAATTCTTTGAACTTACGAATTCTTCCAGGCACAAACCCTTAAACCCTAACCTGCGACTTCAAGCTTTTCTTCGATTTCGTCTTGATCTTTTTGATTCAAAGGTGTATATTTGTTTCTTTTATGTATAATTTCATTGTTTGTATCGTATATCGTCTTTGATTTCTTTGCAGGTTACCCTATCTGGATTAGTTTTAGGATTTGTATTCGGGACTGTTCATCTTCAAGAATCGAATGGACTTTGAAATATTCAAACAAATATATCTTGATAAACTTCTAGATGTTGATTTGAACTGAAAAGAATAATATTATGACTTAATCGAACTTAAGAGAACTATAATTTTAACCTAATTCACTTGATTTTTGACTTGATTGGGACTTTGTCGATTTGAATGTTCTTGGTGTTCTTGGTGGATAATCAAGCTTAAGGGTCGATATGTTGTTTAATCTTAAAATTTCTTAGTTAAAAGGGTTCCTAATCACAAATCGATCATTAAAGATTCAAAATGTTGGGTTAAAATTAAAAATTTTGTAATCTGGGTTAATCTGGGTTCATATGAATATGCATATGATGTTCTTGGTCAACAGTTAGAAATTTTCAAGAAAATTTTAATTTTTTGAAAATTTGAAGGTTCATGCGAATTCTTGTGATTTTTGTCCATACGAATTCTGGTCATCATGTCTATTTTTTGTTAAGTGAAGAATTCGTATATTTGGTCATATGAATTCTTGTCATCCGAATTCTTGGGTTTTCAATGTTAAAATTCTTCTAAGTGAAGAATTCGTATATAGTCTCCATACGAATTCTGCTCTATGCGAATTCTGCCTGTTTCCATGATTTTCAATTCTTTAAGTAAGGAATTCGCATACCCCTATCATGCGAATTCTATACTAAGCATTTTTCAGAAAGTGGTTTTTCAATGTTAAATCTTCATTTTTGTTTTAACCATTTAGACCCTGTCCAACTTTGTTAATCCTTTTCAGGTACAAATGGCTGAACCATCTGTAGACCAACATGTTCAGACTGGAGAAAACTCACCACATGATGCAACTGAAGAATGTCCTATGCCTTCTTCAAGATCTGATTTTCAAGTGCCACATAATGCCAATCCAGATCTTTTTCTCATTTCACCATCTGAAATGAAGCCTCAACAGCCAAACAATCATTTTCTTTACTTCACCATCCACATAGATCCACTTGTCTTGGATATCCTGAAGAATCATCCTCTGAGGAACGCTCTCACAGCACAAGCAGTAGTTTCTGAACTATATGTCCAACAAGCCTGGAAGACTATCCGACATAGTCACATCAAGGACCAAGGAGTGAAAGTGCCTATATTTAAGCTGGAAATAGATCACTTCACATCAGTTCTCACCCTTGAAAGACCGATACTCATCCTGAGTCTACCTGATGCGCCTGCAAGGGAAGGCAGAACAACATATGATGAGCTGTCATCAGACAATGAAGTATTCAAAGGAATAAGAGATATGGGGTACCTTGGCCAGATGACTCAAGTTAGTCACTTCTAGAAGAACAATCTGCCATCATTCTACTACACCCTATTCTCTGTAATCAACAGATGTCTGACTGTCAATCTCTATGGTACTGACAATGCCATCATTCATATACTGAAGCTCTTCTACTCAGTGGTTCATGATTTGCACATAGCCTATGCCAGGATATTTTGGACAGAGTTGTATGAGAAAGTGGTTTCAAAGAAGAATACCAAAGCTCTGAACTACATTCCGTATCATAGATTCATGACTTTAATTGTGAGGAGCATGCTGAGGAGCAACAAGAACATTCCAACCAGAATCAACTATCCATCTGCACCAGTCACTGAGATGAGATACTTGATGAAACAGAATAAATAATTTCCATTTTCCATGCCTGTGCCAGAAGCTTTACTTGATTACGCTGATCCAGAGTGCGATAGTATGATAGCTTATAGAGAGTCTATGGGACAACCAGATCTGGTTATCCCTACCCAGGACTCAAACCCTAGGAGAGTAGAGTCGGTGAGGGTTTCTACTACTAAGGGAGTACAGAAACGGGGAGAGAAGAGGAAAAACACCGAGAGGGGCTCTAGAGGGGGTCGGAGACCAAGACTGGAAGCATCAGGGTCACAGGTGATTACCCAACGTTCAGTGACATCTCTTGATGATGAAGGTCATGGCTCTGAACATGAACTGGATGAAGCAGACAAGGCTGGAAATGGAAGTGATACGAGTGAAGTACTTTCTGCTACAAGTGATACAGATAATGCTTCCAAAGACATTGAGGATACCGATACAAAAATGAATGATGATGAATCTGATGATGGTGCTGATGATAATGATGGTGATGTTGCTGCTAATGTTCATTCTGAGATTCCAGCTGAGACTGCTGATGATGAGCATATAGATGTATTTGAACCATTCTATGGTATTAATGCCATGGAAGTGGAGACTCAAGCACAGGTTGATACTGTTGTCAACAAAGTTGTGGGAGATATAAGGAGTGACGAGGGAGACTTAGTTGAAAAAGAAGAGAGAGTGAGAGAGAATGTAGAAAAAGAACATGGAGAGCGTGTGTACTGCCGAACCTACCTTTCCCAAAGGGCAACCAAATCTAACACTTCGCCGCATTTGTTGGGTGCAGGTGAAGACATAAGTAGCCCACTTATGCACTCGCACACCTCAACCAACAACTCTAGCTCTTCTCAACAAGAGTTAGTTTCATCTTCACACGGGGAATTAGCACATGATCTACCGGTTTCTCATTCGAAGATTATTGGTATTGAACAAATAGTACAACAACCCTCGTTCTCGACTTCTATTTCTGCACCTTTGAGTTTAGTGCCATTTGAGATTCCAATTCTAATTCCTAGGACACATATACACACTGCTACCATCGGAAGTCTTAGTGACCCGATGGGAACATCCCGATTAGATCTGCAATCCGAACTATGAGGACCAGATGGTAGTCCTGTCATTGATATGTCACTGCCAGCAATGAACACAGGCCATGCAGTCAGTTCTACCACTGTCATGACAACGGGCAATCTATGTGATTCCGGAGTTATTCACACAGACTTTGTATCAAAGGAAAATCTCGACGGCGCCTTAAAGGCTGTTGAAAACAGGATAACAAAGAAGTTTGAGGAGGAGATGATTACTCTTAAAAGATTACTGAAAGGGAAGGATCCGATATCCGAACCTGAGTCAGTTCAACAAACTTAATCCCAATCACTACCAAATCAACCTCAACCTACTGACTTATCCATCGATGAGCTGAAGTCACTGCTTTTTGCAAAGTTATTATCTTAAGCTCCGGATAACTAGCAAGACGCATATCTTCTTTCTCTTCTGCAATCCCACCATGAACAACAACCGCCACAGTTTGTGAAATCAACAGATGTGGTTAGTGCCTCTAAGTTTAATTCATTCAAATCTGACATTTTGTCTGCTCTATCTGATCTTAACATGTCGTGCAAACATCCTGTAAAGCACAAGCAATTGTTTCTACAAAGTCACATGATCATGATCCAGATAATGATCATGAGGGGGATAAAAGGGAGAAACAAACAGCTGTTGGAGGATCTGAAATAGTTATGTTTGAGGAAAGAACAGAATCTGTTGAAAGAGATGCCGAAAGAGCTGATGATCATGGTGAAAGGCAGATTGATCAGATGGAATTGGGGGATTTGAACATTGACAACAGCAACTTCAGTAGTGGGGTGTGAGTGGGCATCAACCTCCAGCTTTTCTAGACGTCCTTCTATGACAGGAATATCTGAAGTAGCTTGATGAATGAATTCAACAGCTATGTTCAGAGATGTCCTGTCACTTTCAGTGAAGGAAGGCGTAGGTAGCGGAGCTGGTTCATTCAACTTTGACAGAATTTGGTGCAGTAGGTCATTGCAGGCATCTACCTTTGATGACAGATTATTGACTTCAGACTGCACAGAATCAAACCGTCCCTGAAGAGTTTGGACTTGGTTATGATTAACCACGAAGTCTTCTTTTAATTTGTTGAGCTCTCCTTTAATGGCAGCCACCTGAGAGGCTTCAACTTTGGAAGAGAAAGTATCAGCGAGTCTACTTAGCTCTTCACCAGCCTTGTTGACAGCGCTAGTGGTTGTTTCCAGAGTGGTAGATATATGATCCACCTTGTCAGCTAGCGTATTGACGTGAGCATTAACAGTTCCCAAACTAGGGCCTGAAATAAAAGTTAGTGGTTGAGCTAAAGATTGCTCAGGCTTATATGGAGAGATGGGAGATGTTTATATAGGTTTAGATTACCTGATGGTTCAAACAAGTTGAAGAATTGTAAGTCTCCATCAAAGTTTGGGGTTGTTTGAACATCAGGTCCTAGAGAAGCAGCATGAAGAGGTTGCTTCATAAGGAGAGGAGGGTTAATGACCAAGGAAGGAGAGAGAGAAGAAGGAACGGGGATAGAAGTAGGGATTACCTCAGAGAAAATCGGGGTTGTCACTGGTGGGGTGTCAGCAATTGTCATTGCTGACACGAATGATGTTGGAGCTGCAGTTGTGGAGGAGATACCTACGAAAGCGTCTAAGATAGTTTGTTGATAAACTACCTCAGGTATAGAGAGGTTTGAATCCTTGGTCTTTCTGGACTTTTTAAGAGGACCAAAGAGAGAAGTTGATGGTCTCTTTAAAGAGGTGGTAGCGGCAGGGGTAGCAGAAGAAGGAACCTCCTGCCTGGATGCTGAAGACGAAGAATGTAAGGAGAGACGAAGACAAAGAGTAGAGAGACTTACCTCGTTTTCATCCGATTTGATCTCTAGCATTCGTTGGCCTACCCTTGAGAAACTCTCATCATGGGAAGTGGGGTACTTTGCATCATAGAGAAATTGAAAGTATGTGCAGAGGAAACGAACATATGGGATCTTTGTATCCCTCTCATTCTGCTCAATCTTTGAGACCAAGTTTTCAAAGATAGCTCCAGCGTAGTCAATGTGCTTTCCAGCTAGAATTGAGTAACCCATCTGAAGTTGTATCTTGCTGGCTTGGTCCAGCGAGCCAATCTTACCACTCATACTCTGAATAATATGAGTGAAGATGTAGTTCAATGGGGAAGGCATGTTCGCCTTCTGGATTTTCGTCAGATTCTTGTTTGGGATCTGAGAGTATCCCATGTATATTCCATTCCATGTCATCCAAGAACTGGATGAGCTCAGTGTCAGTGGGAAGAGTTTCAAATCCCTTGGATTTGGTAGGGAATCGTAGAGTGTTGCGTAGCCCAAAGGCAGTGAGAAATCCAGGACCCTGTTCAGTAGTAAAAGAGATAGCAGGGACCACTTCACCTTTCTTGTTTGTCACAGTGGTTGTATCAGTTGTGAACCAGAACTATTGTAGCAGAGTCTTTGACGGTTTAGGGTCAACAGTCATAGCATAATCAATGCATGTTTGCTTCAAGAATGTTGCTGCTTCCACCAGATGTGGGTATTTCTCAGCTTCAAAGTCCAACCTAGCCAAATGGTTGTTCTTTGGGATTTTTGATTCAGTTATGGTGAACTTGACGTTCTTTGAAGCAATTAGAGTAACTTGGGTCATTTCTGAATAGAGTAGAAGAAGAGGTTTAGAGTCAAAGAACAATACAAAGATTTTACTAGTTTCTATAATTAGAAAGAAACATAGAAAAACAAGGTTGTTTTTAGAGTAAAACAATGTTCTTTATGAAGAAGAAAGAACATTTTGAAAAACCAAATGTTTTTACAGTTAAGATAAAATCAAAAGAAATGATTTTAAGATAAAGAAACATTGTAAAGTCCAAAATAATAAGATATTTAGTATTTAAGAATGTGGAAGATGAAGATGTTAGATCATAAATATTTTGGATGCAAGATCATAGAAGCCTGAAGATTGATATCAAAGCTAAAGTCAACTCTCAAGCATGAAAGTCAAAGTCTTCTGTAATAAAGTCAAAGTCAAAAGTTGTAATTTTGTTTTTCTATGTTTCATGCACGTTTTAGTTATGTGCGTGATCAGTATTGTGCGTATTTGTAAGGGTGTGTATAAATAGGTATATGGTTAGTAGTGTGTGTGTAGAATCAGAATTGATCATATAGTGTTGAACGCATATCAGTCTTAGAGAGAGAAAGTTGTAATCAATATTCAGAGATTAATAAAATCATTCTTAATTGGAATTTGGATGTCATCGTGAGATTTACATTGTTATCTGGGATAACAATTAGTACCAGAGCAAACAAAATTCAGAATAAACAAGGATCAATTCGAGATTTTTGATCATTTTTTTACGAACTCGCTAAACGAACTATGAACAATCTATTTTTGGATTTAAGTGATGTATTTGATTCGATTTTTGTATCATTGTGTTTGATTTAGCATCTAGAATAAGTCTAGTCTGATTTGTTTTGTCTAAATTTGACTAGATCGATCTGAATTTTGAAATTTCTTGAGTTTGTGTTCGAAACATTGTATTGCACTGTAATAGAATCAAAGTATAATGTTTTGTGTTTGATTTTGTAATTCATTGTTTGTAATTTGTTCTATACTTGAAATCGAGGAGATCTACAAAGTTACAAGCTAAATGGTGAAGTTTTGAATCGATTCAAGGTTGAAAAGTTCAGTTTTTGTTTGACAGAGGCAAGAACTCGCAAGATCCGAAGAACTCGCTAGTGAAGAACACGCATAAAACAAGAACTCGCAAAGATCCAATTTGTTTTCTGAATTTTGACGATCACAGTAAGCAGTGTGGATCAAAGATGACTTCCAAAGACGCACTTTCTATCGGCAGAGTTGTAAAGCCTCCTGTTCTATTCAAGGGCAAATATGAACAGTGGAAGGATCGTTTTCTCGACTTTGTCGACAGACACGCAAATGGAGAAAATATTCTGCTGTCCATTACAGAAGGTCCCATGATACCACCCACTGTTGAAATACCTGATGATGAATCTTAAGACAGTGAGGATGGAGATGAGGACAGGGTGAGAAAAATGAAAACCGTTCTGACGGAATTTGCCCAATATTCTGATGAGCAGAAAAGTCGGTTCAAAGCTGATAAACAAGCCAGATATCTTTTACTTCAGAGTATCCCGAATGAGATCTATATTAAGATCGACAGCTACAAAGCGAACGCGAAAAAGATGTGGGATCGGTTACAGAAGATGATGATGGGCTCCAAGGTGGGAAATCAGATGAAAGTGGCCAATTGTATAAACAGCTATGAATAGTTTAAGGCTAAAGAAAATGAAATCCTGGAGGATACATACAAAAGATTTGTGCTTCTATTGAACGAGCTGGGAAAGAATAAAGTTAAGAAGAAGCAGATCGAAAACAATGTAAAATTCCTCAGCACTCTGCAGCCCGAATGGAAGAAGCACACTCGCAGAATGAAACAAATGAAAGACCTGAGTGACATACCTCTACATGAAGTCTATGAGACTTTACGACAAAACGAGGAAGAGGTTTAAGAGAAAAGGGTTGAAAAGAAGAAGACTAAAAAAGTGTCAGACCCAATTGCTCTAGTAGATGGTCAGAAGGAGAAAGAAAAGGAAAAGAAAGAAAAGAAGAAGATAATGATTCCCATTTCTAATTCTGATTCTGAGTCCGATAGTGATGACGGGGAGAACCTCAAGCAAGCAATGCTTCTATTGACCCATGCCTTCCAAAAAAAAGTTCTACAAGAAACCAGGGTCAAACTCACAGAGGTACTCGTTCGGATCTAAGAATCATGAACATCGGGAAAGAGTTGAAGGAAAAAGATTTGAAGAAAATAGATTTGTGGAAATAAAGGCGGAAGAGAAAAAGAAGTATCTGAATGATTATGCTGGTGCTGAAAAGAAGACAGATGATCAGATCAAATGCTACAATTGTGGAAAGATCGGTCACTACGCCAAGGACTGTCGGAAGCCCAAAGTTCGAAATTCAAAATATTACAAGAACAAGATGCTCTTGGCCAAGCAACAAGAGGCTGGCAAGGCACTTATGGCTGAAGACAAGTTTTGGTTAGATCATTCTGATCAAGAAGAAGAGAAGGAAGAGACAGCCCATATGTACTTAATGGGTGATACGGTGAAGTATGATATTCTGATGATGAGACATCTGATGAGGTATTGTACTTATTTGAAAATGATTTTATGACCAAAATGGAAGCCATGATGGTCGAACTTCAAGACCTACAATCTAAACTGAAAAAGGAAAAGAGAAGAGTTGCAAAGAGAAATCAAAAGATTTTTTAACTTAACAAGGCAGTTGTTGGGAACAAAGATCTGATTGATTCTCTAAACAAATCTGTCTCTAATTTTAAACAAGAAAAAGATTGTTTTGAAAGTAAGATTTCTGATGTTATTTCTAAACTTTCAAAATCTGATATGGAGAAACAAGAAAGTATACTAAAAGCTTACAAATTGCAGGTAGAAAACAAGAGCTTATCTAAGAAGGTAAATGGTTTGGAAGCCAAACTGTATGCACGAGGTCCAACAGATCAAACCATTTTCTTAAACACACCAACAGATGAATCTGATGTTAAAGAGAAGTGGAGTCTAGGTTACGAAAACCCTCACTGTCTCAAGAAAGCCATCAGAAAATAGCATGCCTTGTACAACTTTGATTTTCTACAGGCTGCTTCAAAACATAAACATTTGAAACCCAAGTTTGTTACCAAGTCACCTGATGAGGTAGAGGCTAAAGAAGATGAGAACAGAAAAAGGACAACGAAAATGCAACTACCATTCTGCTATCAAAAGCTGAATGATAGTTATCTTTCAGAACAGCCAAAATCTCTTTCAAATGATTATTTTGAAAGCTATTCGACAAAAGAGTTGGAGGCAAAACCTTTAATAGCTAAAATTTATATTCTTCCACTCATTTTAGAAAGCAAAATAATCAAGCCTGAAAATGTTTTATCTGCTGAAAGAATATTGGCTGACGTTGAAAAAGTTGTATTTTCAACTGTTATAAAGAACACATTTTTCAAAGTTGAATCTCAAGAGTGTTCTACATATTCTAAAGCACCTCAAACCTCTGAAATTGATTTTGATGATTTATTTGGGTGTGCAAATGATTTTCTAAATTTTGATGAAGGGTGTGTTGAGGAAATTGATATGTTTGACTTTAATGCTACACTTCCATATCATTCTACTTTTATCATAAACAATGAATCATTACCAAGTGTGTACGAAGTTGGTCAATCATCAACTAAGGTTGGTGAATCAGTTTCTATGAGTACTGATTATTATGCTAAAGGTAAGAAGCAAAGAAAAAGGCGCTCAAAGAAACGGACTAACACTGGTAAGCTCAACAAAAGAAATTCTCAGAAATATGATTTTCCTAACAAATCTAATTCTTGTGTTTCAGAGTTGAAATCAAAAAGGTCTGGAGATCGAACAGAGTGGTGACCTAAACAGAAAGTTGATGAGAAAGCTGAAATCATTCCTGATTTGTTCTGTAATAGATCTATTGGTAGTATTACTGATGTAGTTGGTAGAGTTGCTTCAAATAAACAAAACCTTGTAATTTCTTACAAGCGTTATTCAATAAAGCAATTACTCCAATTATCTCAATCTACTACTAAGTCTTATACTTATCGATGGAATGATTTTGCTTATCGCCAATATTCTGATGATTGGTTTGGTTCTTATCATGTCTATAATTCTAAAACCTCTATTGATTTTCAAAAACAAAGCGGATCCAAATACAAATGGGTACCAAAATCTTGTGCAAATCTGAAAGGACCCGTTTTTAAATGGGTACCTAAAGTTGTTACTCCCTGATTTTCTCTTATGCAGACCCGTCATATGTGGTACTTAGATAGCAGGTGTTCCAAGCATATGACCGGGCAGAAAGATTTATTGTCTAATTATACAGAGAAATTCTGCGGAAATGTGAGATTTGAAAACGACCAGTTTTCACCAATCTTAGGATATGGTGATGTCATTCAAGATAACATGACGATAACGAAGGTGATATATGTAGAAGGTCTAGGACATAACCTGTTTAGCATTGGACAGTTCTGTGACAAAGATCTGGAGGTAAATTTCAAGTCCAAGCGATGTTCTGTACGTACTGAAGATGGAATAGAACTCTTGGTCGGCACTAGAAAGTGTAACCTCTACACGATAAATCTGTCAAAAGTCTGGACTGACAATGAGGTTTGTCTATTGTCAAAAGCCTCACTGCAACATAGTTGGTTATGGCATCGAAGGCTTTATCACCTGAATTTTCGTTACATCAATAAGCTAGTCACCGGATATTTAGTCAAAGGACTTCCTGAACTGAAATATGTGAAAGAACACCTATGCGCAACATGTGAGAAAGGAAAGATGAAGAGAGTTGCACATAAGCCGAAGCCTGAACAGAATACTAGTTATCCACTTGAACTACTTCACATGGATTTATGTGGTCCGATGAGAACGCAAAGCATAAGCGGTTAGAAGTATTTCTTAGTAATCGTGGACGACTATTCGCGGTACACATAGGTAAAGTTTCTGAGATCAAAAGATGAGATGCCCGAAGTCATCTTCACCTTTCTGAAGACTACCCAAGTGAACTTGCAAATGGAAGTCAAGCTTCTAAGAACAAATAACGGCACAGAGTTCAAGAACAAAACCGTTGCAGATTATCTCGAATCGGGTGGGATAACACATTAATTCTCTGCTGCCAGAACGCCAGAACAAAACGGAGTAGTAGAAAGACGAAACCAAACGCTAGTCGAGGTCGCTCGTACTATGCTTAGTCATTCCGATCAATCTCTGTTTCTTTGGGCAGAAGCTATATCGATTGCATGCTACACACAGAATCGTTCCATGATTCATCGACGATTTGGAAAGACTCAATATGCTTTGATTAACAATCGTACGCCTAGCATTAAATATTTTCATATATTTGGATGCAGGTGCTTCGTACTCAATGATAGAGAGAATTTGAACAAGTTCGAACCGAAGGCTGATGAAGGCATCTTCATTGGATATTCTCAAACATTTGCAGCATATCGCGTGTATCTGAAGAAGTCCAAGACAGTTATTGAAAGTGTCAACATTACATTTGATGAAGAGTTGGCTTCTGAAAAACACAGTTCAGAACCCGTACTTACCGGCGTGTTAGCTTCTAGACATATTAGTCCAGAACCTGTATCTAATGAGACTAATTCGGATAAAGCTTCTACATCTACATCTCATTTATCTGAATTATATTTATTGTTTGAATTCTTTTATGATGAGTTTCTAGGATCTAAATTGCCTAAATCTGTTGTGGTTGACAGGTCAGATGATTCACCGAATAATCTTCCAACCATTTCAGAGGTATCAACTGAACTAGTTCCCCCGGTTCAGAGTGAAACTCAGATTCAAACATCTACTCCTACAGTTGAAGATGTACAAGAAACTGCTGAGCCATAAGTTACTGTATCAGTTGTTTGTGCTACAATGTCTCCTCAACAGCCAGAGTCTGTTGTACCAACTGACACTTCTGCACCAAACACTTCAACTGTACCCCCATTAAATACTGAACAAGAAGAAGCTGATAGTGTATTTTTAGATGAAAACCATGATCAATCAACATCTAATCCACTCCCTCATGAACATAGGTGGACCAAAGAGCACCCGTTGCATCAAATCATTGGAGATCCAACAAAACCGGTGCAAACTAGGTCTGCTACATTACATATGTGTATGCATGACTCATTTCTGAGTAAGATAGAGCCAACGCGTGTATCAGAGGCTCTTGCTGACTCAGATTAGGTAACTGCAATGCAAGAGGAGCTGAATCTGTTCGAAGCTTTAAAATTCTGGAGACTTGTGCCAAAACCAGAAGGAGAGACAATCATAGGCACAAAATGGGTATTCAATAACAAGAAGGACGAAGATGATATCGTAATAAAAAATAAAGCAAGACTTGTCGCCAAAGGCTATAGGCAAGAGGAAGGCATTGATTATGACGAGACTTATACTCCAGTGGCGCGACTTGAAGCAATCTGAATGTTTCTTGCATACGCAGCCCACAAGAACTTCACCGTCTATCAGATGGACGTGAAGACTGTCTTTCTAAATGGCATACTTAAGGCGGAAGTCTACGTCTCACAGCCAGAATGCTTTGTCAATCAAGAGAAACTTGATCATGTCTACATTCTCGACAAAGCACTCTATAGACTGAAACAAGCCCCTCGAGCCTGGTACGATGTATTGTCAAAATTTTTGGCCAAGTAGGGCTTCACAAAAGGTAAAATCGATACAACTTTGTTTATTAAAAAGGAAAAAGCCGATATCATTTTAATTCAAATATATGTAGATGATATCATATTTGTCTCAACTAACCCAAAATACTGTAAGAACTTTTCTAATCTCATGGTGTCTAGATTTTAAATGAGTATGATGGGAGAGATGAACTTCTTTCTCGGATTACAAGTCAAACAATTTTCTACGGGGATTTTTATAAATCAAGCTAAGTACATTTTTGATATTCTTCGGAAATTCAAAATGGAAACTTGTAAACCAATTGGAACCCCGATGGCACCGGGAATTAAGATCGGCGTTGACCTTTCGGGTAAAGCAACCGATCTTAGAACCTATCATGGGATGATTGGTTCTTTAATGTATTTGACGTCTAGTAGGCCATATATTATGTTTTCTACTTGTTTATGTGCTATATATCAGGCTGCTCTGAAAGAATCCCATATGTCTACAGTTAAACGCATATTTAGATATCTGAAGGGCACTGCAGATCTTGGTCTGTGGTATCCTAAGGATACTGGTTTTGAACTAACAGCTTACTCAGATGCAGATAATGCAGGTTGTATGCTTGACAGGAAGAGCACATCGGGACATATACAATTCTTAGGCGATAAGCTCGTAAGTTGGGCATCAAAGAAACAACTATGTGTTTCCACATCAACGGCTGAGGCAGAATATGTAGTTGCTGCTCTCAGGTGTTGTGAATGAGGACACAACTACGAGATTATGGCTACCAATATAACAAGATTCCAATATACTGTGACTCTAAAAGTGCCATTGCAATATCAGCAAATCTTGTGCAACATACAAAGACAAAACACATTGATGTCTGATATCACTTTATAAAAGATAATGTCGAAAAAGGTACAATAGAACTTTATTTTGTAAACACTGATTATCAACTTGCTGATTTGTTTACCAAGCCTCTCCATGAAAAGAGATTTCATTTTCTTGTATCGAAACTTGGTATGCTAAATCTTAAGACTTAATCTTTGTTTACCTACTAAAGTTTTCTTATTGTTATTTTTCTTCTTTCTTCTTTCTTTATTCTGAGAAGATATCTGCATTTTAGCATCTATTCATGATCTCAGGGGGAGTGAGACAAAATTAAGATGATCAACATTCATTTGAGGGGGAGTTCATATATAGTTTGCATATATTATTAACTGTAAATTTTGCTTATGCATAACTTCAGGGGGAGTATGAGTATAAGAGTAAAAGACAAGGTGTATGGCTTATGACTTCTGATTACTTTAGATCAGAACTCGTACATTAAGCATTTTATTGCTTTCTGTCTTTATTTTTCAATAAGTTTTGTGAATAAATTTTGTACTTTGATAGACTTTGTGACTAATGCAGATTAGGAGAAGATTACAATATCATATTTTATATGACTTTATGCTAGACTTGTTGAGATTTAAGACTGAGCAACAAGGTTTATTTCTTATCTTAATCTCAAATGTATCTGAAAGAAGGACGACTTTCAGATATGGAAAACATGTTTATTAAATGTTCAAACCACTTCTAATTCTTATAAGATTTTACGAATATAGAAGTATGATTTTAAATGTTTTCGTGTTTAATTGTGCTTTAAATGATTATTAAACCGTGTGTTTCCAAAGATTAATACTTGTGTGTTATCTTTTCTATATACTTTCAAGTATTCACACACAACGGTTTGATATTTTATTGATTAAGTTCTTACCATGTCTCATAATGACACAAATTCTCGATGGTAAGACACCCCGCTTGATATTCAATGTTTGAGCGTTTATTTCATTTCAAAACGCTTTTTTCAAGAATTGTCTGTAATTGTTCTTATAGACAAATATCTGTTATTCATGACTTAAGACTTAACTGATAAATATCTTATTTGATCTTTCATACAATGTCATATTTTCAAACAAGTTTCTTGTATTCATTTCATTCTTTCAATATACTTGTTTGAAATCTCTTCAATGTTTAAAATGCTCAAATCTTCATGATGATCTTATGAGCATAAAATCATCTGAGATATGTATTTTTGATTTAACTGTTCAAGTATTTTTGATTTAACTGTTCAAGTTAAACCATTTGAGCAACATATTTTTTTAGGACAACATGGGTTTATTGTGTTAGGACTTAAACGAAACTTCTATGGATTCATGTTAACCAGTGTTTCCTACCTAAGAAGTTAATCCTTAGTGATCGAGTGTGAGGAGTCTAAAAGAAATGAGTGTGGGTTGAGTGATGAGGTAAAATGCAAATGAGAGTTTGGTTAGAAGCAAGCTCAATGTTAAAAAGAAAGAGGGTGAGGAGTCTGAATCTGAAGAGTTTGTATATGAAAACAAAGATGAACAAGAAATGAAAGAGTTGCTAAAGAAAAGTTTGTGTTTGTTAGGGGAGAAGATTTCAAGAAATGTGAGAAAGTTCAAAGAGTTCTGAAGATGAGCTGAATTTTACAGAATTTTTTTTTTGAATATAAATTGTTGAAGCAAACCGAACTAAAACTAAAGATAATTTCTTTCTGAAGTCTGAAAGAGGTTTGAGACAACCTTGGGGAGATTGTTGAAGAGCATATCTACCATCTTTGAGGGAGATTGTTACTACTTTTCAAAGACAGACTTGAGAAGAATACAAAAAGCTTTTGAAGGAAGTATTGTTAAAGAAAGGGGACATCTTCAGAGTATAAAGGGGAGATTATAATTTTTGTGCCTAAACAAGAAGATTGTTACAAAGAGGGAGAATGCACTTAGTGAAATTAACGGGGAGACTGTAACGTAATATCATTTAGAGCTTGAATATCTTGTTTGAGATGATCTTGAATCCAAAGGGGGAGATTGTTAGATCATAAATATGTTGGATGCAAGATCATAGAAGTCTGAAGATTGAAGTCAAAGCTAAAGTCAACTCTCAAGCATGAAAGTCAAAGTCTTCTGTAATAAAGTCAAAGTCAAAAGTTGTAATTTTGTTTTTCTATGTTTCGTGCGCGTTTTAGTTATGTGCGCGATCAGTGTTGTGCGTGTTTGTAAGGGTGTGTATAAATAGGTATATGGTTAGTGGTGTGCGTGTAGGATCAGAATTGATCATATAGTGTTGAACGCATATCAGTCTTAGAGATAGAAAGTTATAATCAATATTCAGAGATTAATAAAATCATTCTTAATTGGAATTTGGATGTCATCGTGAGATTTACATTGTTATTTGGGATAACAATTGTTAGACCAAGAATTGTATTCAAGATTAAAAGGTCAAATGTAATTGTTTTGTATTTGTATTGTAAAGTCAAAGAGGTCAAAGGTCAACAAAAGTCAAATGACTTGTAAAGTCTTGTAAAGTCTTGTAAAGTCAAAGTTTACTTTAGATTAAATTGCTTTGTTAGATTAGAGGTATAAATAGCTTTGTATCTTGTAATATTAGGTTAAGAGCTTTAACAATGTCATATACGTAGAGTAGAGGTGATCATTTGCGGGCTTGGGTCGGGCCCGGGCCGGGCTTAACTTAATTTTTTTGTCCAACGGGCCTAATATAGCAACCCAAGCCCGTTTTTGCGGGCTTATGGACTTGCCCGTACCCACCTTTATAAACGGGCCGGGCTTGCCCACGGGCTAGCGGGCTTATTTTTTTACATGTGAAAAACAAAACTTATATAAAATCATAAGTTATGTAAAATCATTTAAATTGTGTAAGTTCTTTCAAACATAAAATAAGACGTAAAATATATCAATGTACATAGCGTATGAAAAATAATTGTTTCACAATATATGAATCATGGACATTTTCTCTCTAATGAGTTGTCAAATTTCAAAGTTCGAGTTTTTTCAATAACAAATATTCATCCACCTAATATTTACAAGATCGAAATTCGAAACGTACTATATAACACAACACATATTATATATGTTTGGGTGACGGTTGGTACAAAGTCACTTATAAATATTTTGAATAAAATGATTAAATTATTAATTATATAAAAACATTAATCAACTATAATAATATAACAGGCCGCGCAGGCTTCTCCGAGTTCTTTTTTTCGTTGCCCAAGTCCGCCCATTAATTTTAGCAGTCCAACCTGAGCCCGCCCATTTTTTCGAGAATGATTGTCCAAGCCCGCTTTTCTAACGGGTCGAGCAGGCCGGGTCTAGCGGGTTGTACCGCCCGTGAACAACTCTAACGTAGAGAGCTAGATTCTAGAGAGAGAAAGTTCAAGAATCAATAAACTTTGGATTTGAGATTTGAAATCTGTATTTGTTTTGGGTTTACAATTGGTATCAGAATTTGGGAGAAAGAATTTGTGCATCCATTTAATACAATTTCATCCAGAATCTGAAAAATCAGGGAGTTTTCTTGATATTTTTCTTGGATTGTTGATTTCATGATGGATTGACAAAAGTGAATTTGTTTTGATTTCGTTTTTAAGATTAGAATCAGTTTCATTGATTATATTTCAAAGATTTAAACGTTTTAATCGTTCGAAAAGAAAAGGTTCACTGTTAAGAAAATTTTCAAGTTTGATTTTTAGATTTGTGACAGATTTGATCTGTTTTGATGAAATTTTGTTCATAAAAAGTGTTTTTAAAAATGAATTCATCATAGATTTCATGTTTTACCTTACAAATTTATGTTTTAATTTTTTTTTTGGATTTCGTGTGTTCTTGGATGTTCTGCTGGAATGTTTTAAAAAAAATAAATAAATAAATACGCATTTGTTTCTGTGCAGTTCATAAGAACATGTATCAAAGTCAAAGAACTCGCATGGCTTAAATGAAGAACCACATCAGATGGAAGAACTCGCATGGTCTGTTACAAAATTCGCAGAAACTGCTAAAGAATTAGCATGACAGCATGTTAAGCAAAGAACTCGCAACATTGCATGAAGAACTCGTTACTTTCAAAACAGAATTCGTAGATCACATATTTTTATCAGATTTCGCAAGTCTCTCAGTAAAAAGGATTCGTAAGCCTCACTCAGCTCAAGAATTCGCAGGGTAGTTTTTCACTAAGGAATTCGCAGATGATCAACATTTCGTAGAAATGTCAAGAACTCGCAGGCCACTCTCATCAAAGGAATTCGAAAGATTGTTTTTAAGAATTCGCATAAGAGTCGCTAACGAATTATTTCCTTAGTCATTTTCTGATAAAAATCATACAAATTCTTCTCATTGTTACGAATTCTAAAGATAAAAATTTTCAGAAAATTTTCAGACGAGTTCATCAACTGGGTCTCTGATTGAGATGTTTTTGATCGATATTATTGCTCCTAAAATTTTCTAATCATCATAAGGATTCCAGAACAAGTTTTGTAATCGATTTTCATCAAGTATACATCGAGATATCTTCGTTTGAAAAGTCGTCGGAGTTTCGCCGGAGATATAGCCGGAATAACGGTATTGCCGGATTTTGACTATTATCTGTTTTTTTCGATCTCTTTGCTTCATAATCTTGTTTCTTTAATGATTTCAATAATTTTTGCAGGGTATTACATTCTTTAACAGCCCAAGAAAGCTTGCCGGAAAACCATCTCGCCGAAGTTTCTTCGTATCGAAACATAGTCCATAACACGTTGCATGTTCAGATTTTGTTTGTTTCATTCGATATTGGCTTGAACAAGGAGTGTTTTTCAATAAGTTTTACTGATTTTCATCGAGAAACGAAGAAATCACGTTGGGAAGTTTACAGTTCGGGGTTGTTTGTTTTTTTAAAAAAATCTCTTAATATCTCTTAAGTCTAAATCGTTCAGACCTTTTACACACCACCTTTTATTAATCATAACTAAATTAAGACTTCAGACTTTAGACCTCTTAAAAAACAAACGGTACCTTCATTTTGTTAGAAGATGATGAACAGTACCTAACGGAACTTCGTTAGCTCCGTTAGATTTTTGACAATTTGGTCCCAGCTTCGTTAGTTCTGTTAATTTCGTTATAATTTCAGTCCATTTTTCTGTTAAGAGTGTTAGTACAGTTAGCGTCTTTTCAATTTTGTCAATTCTGGTCCCTGTAGTTAACATTTGTTAAATTTTGGTTAAATTTATTTCATTTTTGGTCCATTTTCGTTAGATGTGTTAGCTTTGTTAACTTGTTTTCATTTTTGTCAATTTTAGTCCTTGTAGTTTTTTATTTTTAGGTTTTTACAATTTCAGTCCCTCTAGTTTGTAAGTTTTGTGTTTTTACGTTTTTAGTCCCCTAGACTTTATATTTTTTGTGTTTTTATCATTTTTAATTTTTTTTTGGCGTGTTTTAGTATTTTTTACTTTTATTCCTCGTTTTTCATATTAGTTTAGTATTTTGTCAATTTTAGTCCCTATTTTCGTATTTTCTTTATATTTTAGTCGTTTTTGCTTATTTTTAGTCGTTTTTTGTTGATTTTTCATTTTTGTCGTGTTTAGTCCCTGTTTTTTGCTTTCTTTTCATTTTTAGTCCGTTTCGTGTTATTTTTTATCGTTTTTAATGTTTCTGAGCATATCTGATATATCTTTCTTATTTTTGCAGGTTTGAAGGATTGAAGTTCAAATATTTCCGCGCTGACTTTTCGGAATTAATTTTTGAAGACAAATTTTATAATTTGTTTCTCAGATTTTAATTTTCTGATATTTTTTCTGATTTTAGTCGTTGTATTCATTTTTGAAAGTTTGAAAAAGAAAATGATGAACTTCAAAGAAAGATTACATAAATGAAAGACAAGTTTTCTCAAGGTGTCAAGATTGTCAAGAAAGAAAGAGAAGAGTTTGAAAGAGAAAGAAAAGCTTACGCTAAAAAGTTTTCTGATTTCTCAAGAAAGTCCTTTGAAGAGAAGAAATCCTTATAACTTAAATGTACAAAACTTTCTCAACAAGTGTCAGATTTTGAGAAAGTTATTATTTTGGAAAGAGACAAGTTTGAGAAGGAAAAGAAGATAACTGAACAGAAAAATGTTGGAGTGTTCAAGGAGATATATGCACAGAGAAATAATGTGGAAAAAGATTTTGAGGAAGAAAGAACAGTGTTTGAGACTAAGATAGAGGAGCTCATAAAGAAATTATCTGAACTGTCATCAATTATTTTGAAAGAACAGAACACGAAATATGCACTGCAAAATAAGTTTGATCTGATTTCAAAGGAAAGAAATAGTTTGTCTTCAAAGATAAAGGAACTTGAAGAGATCATGTTCAAGGTGAAGTTGACTGAGCAAAAGACGCCATAATCAATTCTTCAATCACCAAGAGATGATCAAGCTGATTCAGAATGTTCATTCAAAACAGCTTCGAGTTCACATTTTATGAATGTTTCTAATAATCCTTTATTTGATTCAGATGAAAATCATACTTCTGAACATAATGATCAAATTCGTTCTTCTAATCTTTTCTATGTTCGAAATGTTGATGGTTCAGGTAAATTTAAAAAGACGAACAACAACGAAAAGTGGATTTGGAGAGTAAAAGGGTCTTCGGAGGAGAAGAAGGAAAAAAAGTCATTTGTGCATACACCGAGTGAAAAGAAGAACAATGTTCCGAACGGTAAAACTTTTGGCAAACCTGATTTGGTTTACACTGTCAATCAACTGATCAGGTTAGCTCAAAAGAAAATTAATTGTTCTTATTGTGGCTCAAATGATTTTGTTAGTAAAAATTTTGTGAATTACTAGTATGGTTCTTATTATATCTCTCCTACTAAAACTGCAACTAACAATTCTGGATCCAAATACCAGTGGATACCCAAAGCTAAATATGTGTTGCAGGCACCCAAGGTTTAAGGGGGAGAAAGAACCAAGCTTTCTGTATAAATCAGTTTAGAAGTCGTGCTTCAAAGAACTATGACTCTTGGATAAAATAGTTCAAGACCCGTTCTTCAAGGAGAAAGAACTTTGGCTTCTGATTATATCATATCAGAACTCGTGTTTTTTTGGTAAAACTGACCATTACTAATCTCACCGGAGAATAAGTAATCATGGATTTTAAATACTTGTGTTCAAAACCCGTACTCAAATGTTTTTCTTCTGAAGGATGCTAATTAGATAAAATCTTTTCTAGAAGTTTTTTATTTAAGGGGAAGTTAGAGAAAAACGTTTCATTTGTCTTTCTAGAAGGTATCTTTGAAGAAAGTTTAGAGATACTTTTTCTTTTTGAAATAGTCACTGATAAGAAATTCAATGAATAATTTTATTTTCAAAAAGCTTTTAATCACTTGAAGAAATTCAGTGATAAGAGATTTTGTTTTTGAAACACTTACTGAATATCATTTAGTGATAAAAGAATGAGAGAACATACCTAAGAGTCAGAGACATTTAGGCATAGAGTAGATAATGAAGGGGAACTCTGTATCACTGACTTAATGCATGATCTATGAAGAGTCAATCTTCAAGATTCAGCATTCCAAGCTCACTGATAAGAAAGTTGAATCTTGTCTCATCAAGAGGTTTGGTAAAGAGATCAGCAAGCTGATAGTCAGTAGGGATAAAATGGAGTTCAATATCACCATTCATTACATGATCTCTGATAAAACGATATCTTATCTCAATGTGTTTTGTCTTTTAGTGTAGTACCGGATTGTTTGCTATAGTGATAGCACTAGTGCTGTCGCAATAGATTGGAATCTTTGATAGCTGAAGGTTATAGTCTAATAGTTGATTTCTCATCCATAATACTTAAGCACAACAACTTCCAGTAGCTACATACTCAGCTTCAACTTTTGAGGTAGACACTGAATTTTGCTTTTTACTAGTCCAACTTACCAACTTTCCTCCTTGGAGTTGACATACGCCAGTGGTGCTCTTTCTGTCAAGTTTGCAACCTGAAAAATCACTATCTGAATATCTAGTTAGATCGAACCCTGAATCTTTGGGATACCAAAGACCTAGGTTATGAGTCCCTTTCATATATCTGAAAATTCGCTTGACAGCGATGAGATGGGATTACTTGGGTTCAGATTGATATCGTGCACATAGACATGTAGAGTACATGATGTCAGGGCGGCTCGCTGTAAGATACAACAGGGAGCCTATCATTCCTCTATAGGCAGTGACATTAACAGGTTTTCCAGCTGAATCCTTGTTTAATGTCAGAGGAGGTGCCATAGGAGTTTTCATAGCTGAAGTTTGAGTAAGCTCAAATTTATTCAGCATGTCATTAACATACTTACCTTGATTGATAAAAATATCGTTTTTAGTTTGCTTAATCTGAAGTCCAATGAAGTACGTTAGTTTACCCATCATACTCATTTTATATTATTGCTTCATTTTTTCAGCGAAGCGAGTACATAAAGATGGGTTAGTATAACCAAATATTATGTCATCGACATATATTTGCACAAGAATAATATGACTTTTTATCTTTCTGAAAAACAAGGTGTTATCGATTTTACCACGTTCAAACTTTTCATAGATTAGAAATGAGGAGAGATTATCATACCAAGCACGAGGGGCTTGTTTTAGACCATAGAGACCCTTACCCAATTTATATACATAATTTGAATGCTTAGGGTCAGAGAACCCGGGAGGTTATTCTAAATAGACTTCTTCATTCAGCTTTCCATTTAGGAAGGTTGATTTTACATCCATTTGATATACTTTGAAGTCTTTGTAAACTGCATAAGCTAAAAATAGGTGAATTGCTTTGAGTCTTGCCACAGGAGCGAAGGTCTCATCATAGTCTATGTATTCCTCTTGCCTGTATCCCTGAGCAACAAGTCTAGCCTTGTTACGGGTTACAGTGCCATGTTCATCTAACTTGTTTCTGAACACCCATTTAGTGCTAATAACAGTTTTATTAGATAGTCTGGGAACGAGATTCCAAACTTTGTTATGAGCAAACTCGGTCAGCTCTTCTTGCATAGCGCTGACCCAGTTTGGATCTCTGAGGGCATCATCAGTCTTCTTTGGCTTCATTAGAGAAAGAAAGTTGACAAAGAGACAGATATTACTTGAGCTTCGTTGAGTCTGAATACCTGCATATGGATCACCAATAATTTGATCAATTGGGCGATCTTTAGTCCATCGCTGAGCATGAGCATGATCACTCACTTCAGGAATTGGATCAACAATAAGAATGTTCACTGATGAAGAAGCTTGAGGTTCATCAGCTATCATTTGTTGAGTGTTAGATGGACCAATGTTCTTTGAAAGGTTTTCAGGTGTGGAAAGATCTGATGGAGGGTGTATGTTGAAAGGCTCAACTGAAACCCATGAGGTGGATTCAGCATTAGGTGGTATGATGTTTGGATCTTCATCAACAACTGAATGATTTGTGTGCTGATGATTTGTGAAGAAAGGTTCTATTTCTATATAATGAGAGAACATCCAAGCATTTAATTCTTCATTATCAGCGATGGGTTTAGAATTCGCTGAAATGGATTCATCAAATGTGACATGAATTGTTTCTTCTATAGTTTGTCTTCTCTTATTGAAAACTCTATAGGCTTTGGAGATGGAGGAATATCCAAGAAATATTCTGTCATCAGCTTTTGGGTCGAACTTTCCAAGTAAATCTTTGTTGTTTAGGATGAAACATTGACAACCAAAGATGTGAAGAAAACTGATAGATAGTTTCCTTCCATGAAAAAGTTCATAAGTTATCTTTCCAAAACGCTTTACTATTAGTGACCTGTTTTGATTAAAGCAAGAAGTGTTGACAGCTTCTGCCCAGAATTGAGTAGGGAGGTGAGAATCGCTGAGTATTGATCTTGCAGCTTCAATGATAGTTTTGTTTCTTCTTTCAGTGACACCGTTCTGCTAAGGAGTTCTTACAGAGAAGAATTTGTGAGAAATTCCCTTACTCTCAAAGAAATTGTTCAAGGAACTATTTTTGAATTCAGTTCCATGATCACTTCTTATTGAGCGAACAGTAAGATTATTCAGCACTTCCATCTTTCTAACAAAAGATATCAGTTCTTCTGGAGTATCACTCTTGCAGTGAAGAAAGATAACCCAGGTGTAGCGAGAGTATTCATCAATAATGACAAGTGTATATTTCTTTCCAGCTATGGATTGAATATTGACAGGGCCAAATAAATCCATATGCGAGAGTTGTAGAGGACTTCTCATTGAGGAAATATGTTTAGATTTGAAACTAGCTCTAGTTTGTTTTATTTTTTCACAAGCTGAACATAAAGATTCTTTAGCGTATGAGTGCTAAGGAAGACCAGAGACCAGTTCCCTAGAAGATAGAGAATTCAGGGTTTTGAAATTGAGGTGAGAGAGCCTTTTATGCCATAACCAGTTGACATCAGATGAGGCTTTAGATAGAAAACAAACATTCTCAGTGGTAGTAGAGTCCATGTCTATTACGTAGACATTTTCCATACGATAACCGCTAAGAGCAAGATTTCCATTTTCACTCATCACTGAACATGGTTTCTTGGTAAAGTGAACTTCGTAGTCTTTATCACATAGCTGACTGATGCTTAGCCGATTATGCTTCAGTCCATCTACGTACGCGACTCTTCTGAAGGTAGTTTTCTCATTACTGAGAACACCAAACCCTCGGGTATATCCTTTTCCATTTCCACCAAAGGTCACAGTGGAACCTTTCTCTTCCTTGTATTCAGTGAGTAGGTTTTTCTGACCAATCATGTGTCGAGAGCATCTACTATCTAGATACCAAATACCCTTTGATCCCTGCAAACATAAGGAAGATTAATTCTTGATTGGTACCCACTTTTCAATGGGTCTAGTGAGGTTAGTGGAGATGGTAGGTTCAACAATCTTCACGACATTTGAAGATTCAGCTTCAGAGGTAACCTTCACTTTGGTTGTTTGAATAACCTTAGTGGTGTTTTTCACCTTAGAAGATTTTTCAGCTTTGGTGACCTTTGCCTGGGTGGCAATTTTCTTCACTTTAGCCATCTTTTCAGCTTTAGTGGCAGAAGGACATGTACTGGAAATATGGTCAGTGAGTCCACCATGATAACATTTTCTATATTTAACAGTGGATCTGGGACTATGAGCAGTAAGATTAGAAAACTTTAGATGAGCTGGGCCAGCTCCAAGAATTCCTTTAGCATTAGATCTAGGAGGAACTTTCATTTCTTCAGATCTTTTAGGCTTTAGATCAACCTTCAGCTTTGGAGGACAGATATCAAATATTTCTAGTATGGAGCTAGAAGGTCGATTTACTGAAGGTTTGTTAATAACTTTCAGTTTTGCTTTCTTGGAAGCCTTCTGAGGTTTATGAGAAATGGATTTCCCTGTATCAGTGGGCTTAGAGCCTTTTGATAAGTCCTCAGGTATAGAGACCGATGAAGAAGAAGAGCACTGAGTATAAGAAGTATCAGGGATAGAAGAAATAAACATTCCAAACTTAAGCATGGAACTGTCTTCTTTAGGTTCATCTTGTTCTTTCCAAAAACCAAGACCAGTTTTATCACTGACAGGGATTTGAGCACTTATGATCTCAGTGATCTTAGTTGAGGATTTACACCATCCTTCACCCGTTGCCTTTTCTGCTTTTAGAGCAGCGATGGCTTGTTCGCGTTCAATGCTGATGATCTCATTTACAATAACTTGATCTTTCAAACTTTCCTCTAAAAGAGTTAGTTCTTTGATCTTCTCATGACATTTCTCTAGTTGTTTAGTTAAATCAATGTTTTTGTTTTCAGCTAGAGTTTTGCCATTGAGTGTATTGTATAGATCTATCATCAGCACATCGACATCGCGACTTCTCTCAGCTTCAGAAAGATTAGTAGAAATAGATACCTGGGAGGAGATATAGCTCATGTAAGTTCCAAGATGGTTCTTCCACTTCTTCTTTAATCTCAACCATAAGATAGAGATTAGCAACTTCCTCTTCATCAGAACTTGATTCTTCTGACTCAGCCCAGTCGTGATCTTCAGCGATAAGACCTTTACCTTTTCTTTTAAAGTTTTTCAACTTTTGATACTTTTCTTTCAGCTTAAGGTATTTGTTGTCGCTGGATTTCCTGGAAGTAGAAGGTTTGAAAACTTTCTTTGACCTGCATTCGCTGATAAATGCCCAACTTTTTCACAGTTATAGCAGATAGCAGTAACCTTATCAACATGGGTTGATTTAGGCTTGTCAGTAAGATAGAGATGCTTATTTCATCTGAAATTGCTCTTCCTTGCAAATATCTTAAAAGAGTTTGTCAAGAGTGCTAAGGATTCATCAAACTCTGAAATATCAGTGTCTGATAATTCCTCAGTGTCAGAATCTAAATCAGTGATAGTGAGAGTAGATCACTGAGATGGAATTATCTCTGAGGAAACTAAAGCAACAGGAGTGCTTTTGGAGTCTTTAGAGTCTTTTACAAGATTCTTCTTCAGAAGATTTGATTGCTCATAGTTAAGCAATATTCCATATAGAGTGCTAAGAGAGAGAGAGAGAGAGAGAGAGAGAGTTGAAGTCTTTTGTCAGCTTAAGACATATTGAATAACTGTCTCAGCTTTCAGGAAGACATTCTAAGAATTTAGTTAAGACCTACGAATTAGAATAGGTCCTACCAGCAGTTCTTAGATCAACGATTAAGCAATTAAACCTCTGGTGAACATCATATAGAGATTCATTCTTACCAGCGATAAAACTTTCATACTGTCTTACCAAGTTAATCTTTCGAGTTTTTTGGACTTCAGTGGTGCCTTCATATTGAACACAGATAGTGTCCCACATTTCTTTGGCAGTTTTAAGAAGCATGATGGAATGGAAAGCTTCATCAGGCAGTGCCATAGATATGATGGTTCTTGCCTTTGCATCTAAACCAACTTTCTTTTTGACTTCATCACTCCATTGTCTTATTTCTTTAACAACATATCTTTCAGGTACAACTGGAGTGTTGGCAGTAGCAGGAACTACACTTATGATAGTGAAAGGTTCATAAGGTCCTTTTGATACGTATTCAGGTATAGTAGGATCTACACCTTATAGGAAGAGCATCATTCGATTTTTCCAGAGAGCAAAGTTGTCTCTGCTGAATTGAGGAGGTTTAGAGAGAGAGAGAGCCATTATCATAGTAATTTGTGTTTGTGTTTAGTGCCATATTAAGAATAGCAAGGAAGAGAGATAAAGAAAGATCTTGTTTATTAGATTAAACAATCTGCTCTGATACCACTTGTTGGTCCCGAAGGTGTTTAACAAGTTTGTAGAAGGGGGGGGGGGGTGAATACAAACTTAGAAATTTAAAGTTTAATAAATTGTTTATTGATACATGAAATTACAATTTACAAGTTTGTTGCAGAATAAGATTAAGTAAAACCTAATCTAAACAAACTTAAGAATCACTAAGATAGTAGCACAAGAATTAGAGAAGGGGGATTGGGAGAATATAGAAAACAAGGGTTTCTATATTTTAGAAAGATGAAGGCTACACTCAGATTGAGTGTTGGTCTTTCTATTTATACCATGTGCATTAAATGCATGGCAGAGCACTTTACATGTGTCCTTAATTGGTTGGATGCATGAGTCTGACTTTAGGAGACATGCTAGTGGTCGCATGATGAACAATGTAGTTTACAGAGTTGTTGTATGATTTTCTTCAAAGGTATGTCTTTTCTGACAATTGTACTATTTGTTCAAGGATAAGACAAAAGTAAATTGAGCCTTAAGTTCATTGATCATTGATCTCTGAATATTTCTTCCTTCATAAATATAAAGAAGTTCAGCTATCACTAAAACTTTTCCTCAGGTTTCTTTGCGTTGTGTAGAATTGTCTTGGCTTCATTGATATCCACATCAGGTCATGAGTAGACTTGTCTTTGTTCAGCAGATTCCTCTTCGATTCAGCGATGAACATCTTTTGTCGTGAAACTTGTCTTCAGGGATTACGTCTAACTGTTTACAAAGAAAAAATCAGCGATACTGAACATACTCAGTATTTGATCGCTGATGGTGAAACACTAATACATATGAATGTTTGAGAGAGATCATCAATGATAGTTGAACAGACTCACAATGATCGCTGATGATGAAACACTAATACATAATATAAAACATAATTTTCACTAAGTATAAAAGGGTCTTTATCAAATCACTAAGAGAGTATGGATCAACAAAGTCAATGAAGTAAAACTAAAGAAATATCAGAAGATCTGGTATCCTGAATTTGAAGTTCAAAGGAAGGATATGAAGATCTACTTTTTCAATGAAGCTGACTTTGCAAATCTGATCTTTAGTGATATTGAATTCTTGTATCATGATTTCAGATCCAGAACCAAAAGATATCCTGATATGGTGTATGCTCTAGACACTATCAAGAGGTTCATCAAAAGACACATTTATGCTACTTACTGTTATGACTTCCAGTTGTGCATAGAGACAAATCAGAAAAGAATCAACTTGCTAAAACCAGATATGACTCATCCTCTGCTAGAATAAACTCCTCTCTACACAGTTCTTGGACAGTCAGAACTTGGAGTTCTGTATGAGAATGTGGATAAGAAGGATAAGAGGTTTATGAGAGCAGCAGAGATTCCAAAGTATTTAGATTGTACTCTGAAAGATGTTGTTGAGAAGCTGCAAGCCAGGTATGAGGAGAGTGAAAAGCAGAGACTTGCTGAGAATGACCATATGTCGAGGATGGACGGGATTTGGACTGAGCATGTTATCGATGCTATCAAGGACAGAATCAGATTCAGGCAAGGCATCAGAAGGTTTGGATCTTACATGGGCATAAGGAGAACATGCATGAAGAAATGGACAAGTTGAAGACTTTGCAAATTGCTCAAAAAGGGGGAGATTGTTAGATCATAGTTTTGAGTCAATTTGTTAAGTATGTTTACTTTTGTAATTGTCTTTTTCATGTAAGCTTGTATAGTGGTCAAGTCATGTTTGACCATATATAAACATTCCTTTTGTCTTGTTTTGTAAGTCTAAGTCATTGTACTTGTGATTGTAACATTTGCTCTCAAGAGATATATGACTACGACATTTTCTCTCTCTAAGATTTCATTGTGATTTGTGCTTAGTTGTCATTGATTGCTTGAAACCTGGGATCACATAAAGCTTCGCCAACTTGTCCATTGGTAGGGTCTCGCACATGACTAAACAGTGGGCGCTCTTGGTCAACCGATAAACTATTACCCAATAGGTATCGTGACCTCTTAAGGTTTTCGAAAATTTGGTCATGAAGTCCATGGTAATGTGCTCCCATTTCCACTTGGATCTCTGGGGATTGCAGTCTCCATACGATCGTTGATGCTCGACTTTCACTTGTAAGCAAGTCACACATCGCTCTATGTAGCATGCCACATCTAGTTTCATAACCGGCCACCAATAATGTAGTTTCAAGTCCCTATACATTTTTGTACTCCCTGGATGGATGGAATACTTGGACTTATGGGCGTCTTCAAGAAGAAGTTCTCGATAGCGCCAAACTTGGGCACTTACTCGGCCATTGAACAACTTCACTTCACAGCTATCCTCCGTCAAAAGTAATCTTTATTTCGTCATCACTTCATCCTTGAGATTTCTTTATGACAAAGCCTCAGCTTGAGATGTCTTGATTCGCCCAATGAGGATTGACACTAGCTCGATTCTCGAATGGGTGGCCCGGATGCTCCCAATATAATCTCTCCGGCTCAAAGAATCACTACCATGTTTGCCTTACCAGGATGGTAAAGCAACTAGCAATCATAATCCTTGAGTAACTCGAGCCATCGCCTTCGCCTCATATTCAACTCCTTTTGATCAAAAACATACTTCAAACTTTTATAATCAATGTAAAGCGTATATTTCATGCCATATTGTGATTCCAGATTCAAGCCCTTCAATCAAACACACAAATATGTAGAAATCATTTCATATATTGAATCTTGATAACAATGATTTCTCACTCACTACAATGTGCCATATACCTATTTATCTCAAGAATAATAGTTTCTCTCTTTAGAATTTGTATATGTGTGTGTGGGTCTCTCTTGTTGTCTAATGATTATAAGGAACAAAGGTATTTATACCTAGTCAATATAAGTTGACTTTACAACTCAAACTAACATGACGAAGTCAAACACTTTGACTTAACAAACAACTAACAAACATACTATTGAACAATTACAATTTGACCCTTTTTTTCTTGAATTCAACATTTAGTCTCAACAATCTCCCCCTTTGGATTCAAGATTAATTTTTTTTGGGCAAGAATCTTCAGGTCTTCTTTCTCTTATAGATTCTTCAACAAAAATATCTTTCACAACTTTGAAGTATTCAACTCTTCATTGCTTTGAACAAACATCCTTGAACAACATCACTTGAACTTTAATCTTTCACATTACTTTGAACGAATCTTTCCCTTTGGATTTCTTTCTTCATAAACTTTGACACTTTAAAACTTGAAAACAACTATTTATCTCTCTCTTTGAATCTCCAAAACATTGAAACTTCTTCATCAGAAATCTTGCTTTGACACTTTCAAAATAAATCAACACTGTCTTCATAGACTTTGAAAAACTCTCTCCAACTATCACTTGGAAATAAGCTTTGGAGTTCTCTCCCCCACTTTTTGATAAAAGCAACAAAAATCTGACTTTGAAACACTTTAGATTTTCTCCCCCTTTTTGATGAATGATGAGATATCAGAATCATCAAAACTCTTTCAATGTCAGCACGATCTTTGATAACATCTCCCCCATATGTCAACAAGATAAGCTCTTCATGATTAATCTCCCCATTTGATCTGAAAGCCGTCAATTCATAGAATGTATTTATCCGAATCTTATTAAATTCTGACAAATTATGAAATTAGGAACTCTGAATCAACGTATTAATCAGTTAGTATGACTGTGAGTAACATGGAGCCACTTTGTACAACGAATGCATATTGGAAAGGAGCTTTTTGATGTTCACTCCTACAGGGATTCCATTCAATCGTTGAAAAACCATAAAGGAAGTTTCTATGAATGTTATGACAAGAAAACTTATTCCTTGTGTGCTTGTGCAAGTGTAATAAATAATTGAAGCTACTTAGCTTGAACAGGCTCAAAGATGTGTAAACTGTTGAGACAGCAACAAGTATTACACAGACTCTATGTGCATGAATGAGGTGAGAAGGTGGGGAACTTTCCTACTTTTTCAATATCTAAATCCTCCAAATGAAGACCAGATAGCATAGAAGTTGCGTCCCAAAAGAAATTGAAACATTTATTTGTTAAGGAAAAAATGAGTGGATGGTGGGGTTAATGCAAGAGTTGGCATGGGCTAGTGCATTTTTCAATGATGGTCACCAAAGAATGTGAATCAATCAGTAGATGTGGCTTCCCAACTCAGAAAAAATTGGTGCAGAGTTTTCATATTCTTTTAACTCTGTTCTCACACCCTCGTTCTTTTTAACATTTAAGCTCACTTCTAACCAATCTCTCTTTTCCATTTTACCTCATCACACCCCCACTCTTTAATATAGACCCCTCACCCCTCAATCACGAAAGGATAACTTCTGGGGTAGGAAACACAGGTTAACATGAATCTATGGAAGTGCTGTTTAGCACTCACAAGAATTCCGTGAAATTTTGTCCAATATAGAGTAGTGTTGCTCAACAATTTAACTTTAATAGTTAAACACAAAGTATTATAACAATGTCAGACAAATATAAGCTCCAAAGAAATAGCATTCATGTGTGAACTTATTGAACATTGAAGATCTCTCAAAACAAGAATAATGAATGAATGAAATGAAATGAAATGAAGGGAATTGTTTTGAGAATCTGACACTGTATCAATCAGATCAACTATCATGAAATATGAATAGCTTGGTATCAAAGAATTGGAATTTGTTTATATGAACAAATGTAAACATATTAACAATGAACGTACAAAATGAAGAAATAATGTCTGATACTCAAAAACTTTGAAATCAAGCAAGGGTATTACCACCGAAAAATTGGTTCTTTTGGAGACGTGGTAATAACAAAGTCAATAGAAAGTATTGAACCAGTGTGTGTGAATACTTGACAACATATAGAAAAGATAATACATAAGTATTGATCTTCGGAAACACACGGTCAGTTAAGCATGAAATTTCCAAACATAAATCATTTAAAATCGCATTTCTAAATTCATGAATCGTTTAAGAACAAGAAGTGGTTTGAACATTAAAAAACATTTTCATATCTGAAAGTTGTTTTTCTTTCAAATATGTTGAGATTAAGAATCAAGAATACTTACATTGAGCATGAGATTCTTATCTCCCCTTAAAAATAAAGTTTTATCTCCCCCTTCAATTAAGAACAAGAAAATAAAATTTAATCAATTAAGCTCCATCTTGACAAAACATAAGATATTTTCTTCTTCAATATCTGTAAAAAGTCAAGCATATTAGCACAAAAAAAAAATTCTCCCCCTTAAAAAGTTCAGCAAAAACTTCCCGATAAAATTGATCAGTCAGCTCAAACAACAAAGATTAAAAACTTTGAAGTACATGTTCTGAACTGAAATATCCAGAAGCCATCGTCACATATTCTCCGGTGGGAATAGTAACTTTTCCAAAACAGCTTTGTAACCTGCAAAAGACTACAGATTTTGGTAATCATCTTTGATGATTCCTTCTTTGTCAGTAATTGTGTGTCCCAAACTATATGCAAATCAAGATCAAGATTAATAAATGATGATGCCAAATTCCATTGCTATTAAATATTTTTTTGGGGAAGGGTGTCCTAGGCTATGCATAGACTAATCCCTTGGTAAATTATGACTGTAAGACATCAGTTCTGATTAAACCTCAGTGGCCACAATGGTTGTGTACGCCTGGATTCGGACCCTGGGTAGATGGGATATTCCATCACATCCCCCAGGACCTTAACCAGAACTTGAAATCAACAGAATACAATTCTCTCAAAATGAAATATTTCTCTCTCAAAGATCACTCTCTAACTGTGTCTAATGATTCTACAAACGAAAAACCTATTTATACCCTCAACAAATACAAAGACAAAACACAACTACTAACAAACAACTAACTCACTCGTTGACTTGTACTTTGATTTTTCTCTTTAATAACTTTGACTTTGACTTTGCAATTGAAGACTTTGACTTTTTGACTTTGTATCCAAATGATCTTGGATCCAACATTTATGCATTAACAATCTCCCGCTTTGGATTCAAGATCATCTTCAAAAAGATATGCACTTTTATGTCCCCCTTTGGATTCAAGAAGAATTTCAGCATCTCCGAACAATATCCCTTTGGTTATATTCTTCAAACAAATTCAATCTCTCCCTTTAACATTTTTGTCAAACAATCTCCTCCTTTGATAAGATAGACCGATAATTTCTTCTGTTAATTAATCTCTTCTTTTGTATAGACTGTCTTCAAATTTCAGCAATCTCCCCCAAAGTCTGTGATTATCTTCTTCAAGAATTATAACAATCTCCCCCAAGGTTATAAAAACCTTTTTCAGACTTCAGAAAAGAAAATTATCTCCAAATTTAGCTCACTCTAATTCAGCAGATAATCTTCAAAGAAAATTTCTTGAATACTTTGAAATATCTTCAATAATTGCTTTCACAAACTGTCATCTCTTGATAACTTCTCCCTATAACTTTGACATGGAATCTTTCACATAACCTTCACTTCTGGATACTATCTCTCCCATAGATCATTTCTTGAAATTATTTCTCCCCCTTAATCTTGAAAACATAATTTCTCAGACTTCACCATTTCTTGCTACCATCTCTCCCTTTTTAATGAACGTGAGCATTTAATTCATCAAAACTTTTTGCAAGAAACGCATTCACTTTTTGACCACTGATCTTTCCATATGAGCCTCTGAACATCCGTCAATTCATAATGTATTCATCCAAATTTTTTCAAATTCAGACAAAAAAAATGTAAACCTGAATCAACAAATGAATCACTTAAATTGCCTGTAAGCAGCACGAAGCTACTTAGTACAACGGATGTACTGTATAAGGAGTTTTATTGATGTTCTGTCCCCAGGTCTTCCATTAAATCATCGAATAACATAAGGTAATTCTATGAATGTTCTGATAGAAAAACAAATTTTCTGTATGCGTGCTTGTGTATGAAAGAATTTAAGCATTTTGTGATATATTAGGCTCAAAATGTGTAAACCTTTGAGACAAGAATAGTAATACACGGACTCAATTGTGCATGATCGAAATGTAAAGGTGGGGCAGACTTTTTTCTATTTCAATATCCAAATCTTCAAATGTAGATCAGATAGCGCATGTGTTGCGTCCCTAAGTAAAATGAAACATTTTTCTGTTGAGAAAAAGATGAGTATCTGGTGGGGTTTAATTCAAGACTTGGCATGGGCTAGTGCCTGTTTCAATTATGTTCATGAAAAAGTTGTAAAACAGCTAGTAATGCGGCTGCCCGACTTAGAAAAAGTTGGTGCAAAGTTTTCATATTCTTTTAGCTCTGTTCATACACCCTCCTTCTTTTAAACATTTAAGCTCACTTCTAACCAAACTCTCTTTTCATTTTACCTCAACGCACACCCACACTCTGATCTTGACCCCTTGCCTCTCGATCACTCAGGATAACTTCTTGGATAGGAAACACTAGTTATCGTGAATCCATAGAAGTTCTTTGAATCTCACACATTGATCCGGTGAATTTATCCTAAAAGCACGATGTTGCTCAATCATTTAACTTCAACATTTAAAGCACAGTAAGATGAAAGTCATGAAACACATATGTCATATAAATGGATGCTTATCAAAATAATCATGAAGATTTGAGCATTTTAATCATGAAAGAATTTCTCAAAACAAGGAAATTGAAGGAACGAAGTGAAATCAATAGATATGTTTTGAGAATCTGACAAGGTATGTAAAATATCAAATATGAATGATTTAACAATAAAAGATTAGGCCATCAAAAATTGGATGTTGTCTATATGAACAAGTATAGACATTCTTGAAAGAAACACTTTCAATGAAATAACGATCAACAAACACTGAATGTACAAAAGGAGTGTCTTACCATCCAAAAATATTGTCAATTTGAGACATGGTAAGAACATAGTCAATAAAAGTACGAAACCAGTGTGTATGAATACTTGACAGTATATGGAAAAGATAATACACAAGTATTTATCTCTCTAAACACACGGTTATAAAAATGTGAAAGTTCATAAATGAAAACATTTAAAATCACACTTCTAAATTCATGAAATCTTTTTGAGAATAAGAAGTGGTTTGAACACTAAGAAACATGTTTTTATGTCTAAAAGTTGTCCTTCTTTCAAACAATCAATTGATAGCTCCTCCTCAAGTCATGATTAACTAGACGTGTAAGCTCCAAAATCATGATTGATTTGATCATGTAAGCTCCCCCCTCAAAGTCTACAAGTAGTCAAAAAGTCGTCAAAGTACCAAATTCTTAATGAAAGAAAAACAACATTTATTGAAAATAAAGACTTGAAAAACGAATTAAAGCTTTTACAGTGCGAGTTCTAAACTAAATGTTTAGAGGTCAGTTATCCTTACTCCCCCTGAAATGATGTATTCACAAAATATGTCAGTACGTATCAAATGCAAACATTCTCTAACTCCCCCTAGAAATTATATCACCTAATTTTTATCTTAATCCCCCTGAAATCATTAGCAAACCTTCAGTGCAGATATCATTTAGACAAAAGAATAAAGAAATGAAGAAAACTTACAAAATGAAACTGTACTAGGTAAATACGGATTTTGTTTTAAGATTTAACATACCTAATTTTGAAATGAGAAAATTAAATATCTTTTCGTCCAAATGTTTAGTGAATAAATCAGCTAGTTGATAATCTGTGTTTACAAAGTAAAGTTCAATTATACCTTTTTCAACATTATCCTTGATGAAGTGATATCGCACGTCTATGTGCATTGTTTTCGTGTACTGAACATGATTAGAAGATATCGCGATGGCACTCTTCGAATAACAATATATTGGAATTTTTTTGAAATGTAAACCATAGTCTCGAAGCTGTGTGTGCATCCACAAGACTTGAGAGCAGCAACTTGCAGCAGCTACATACTCTGCTTCAGCGGTTGATGTGGAAACAAATAGTTGTTTCTTTGACGTCCAACTAACGAGCTTGTCTCCAAGAAATTGAATGTGACCCGATGTGCTTTTCCTATCGAGCATACAACCTGCATGATCTACCTCTGAATATGTTGTTAACTCAAAACAAATATCTGTAGGATAACACAAACCAAGGTCTGCAGTCCCCTTCAGATATCTAAATATGCATTTTACCGCCAAGAGATGGGATTCTTTATCCGAAGCTTGATATCAGGCGCATAGACATGTAAAGAACATAATATATGGTCTACTCGTCGTTAAGTACATTAAAGAACCAATCATTCCTCTATTAGTTCTAAGATCAACCGCTTTCCCTGAAATATCAGCTGAAATCTTAGTTCCCAGTGTCATCGGGGTTGAAATAAGTGACAATCTGTTTTGTGGAATTTATTTGATTTTCAGGTCAGTGACACACTTCATTTGCAGCTTACATTTGGGATACCAAAGCTCAGAATTATGCAATGATCCATATATGGTTGCAAAACTAATTCAAAAATCTAACATGTGGAAAAAGATTCACTCAATTTGGACAAGAATTGAGGAAGTTATGGTCTTT
Source organism: Arctium minus (assembly GCA_954870635.1). Taxonomy (NCBI): domain Eukaryota; kingdom Viridiplantae; phylum Streptophyta; class Magnoliopsida; order Asterales; family Asteraceae; genus Arctium; species Arctium minus. Next base: position 54,247,154 of record OX941084.1, read on the forward strand.
GGAAGTTGACCTTGTTTTATACATGCTTTTCAGGGAACAAGAAGGTATTCGGAAATGATTGAGATTTAGATTTCGCATTTTAACGTTTAATAGTATCTTGTAATTAAGATTTGGGTTATGTAAAGTAAGTTTATTTTGGAACATGATGTAAACTTTGGTTGAAATGTATGGAGGTATTTTATCATTTCCTAATGCTACGTTTATCGAACTGTCATATTCCGTATTTCCGCTTTAGCGGGGTGTGACAAAATAGGAGTACAATTTTCTATTTTAAACTTCTTTAAAATATCAGAAATGTACTTCGATTGGTTTATAAAAATCCCCGTAGAAAATTGTCTAACTTGTAGTCCGAGAAAGAAATTAATCTATCCCATCATACTCATTTGAAACCTTAACACCATTAGAGCGGAAAAGTTCTTGCAGCGGTAGATGGATCTCCGATAATTTGATGAACCGGGTGCTCTTTGGTCCACTTGTTAATGTGAGGGAGTGGATTAGATGTAGACTGATCATGTTGATCATCTAAGTATCCAGTATGTTCTTGTTGTTGGGGTTCAGTTGAAGTAGTAGGTGCCAAAGCTTCAGTTGGTGAGACATTTGTTGTTTGGTGAATAGGCATTGATGTACACCCAATTGAATGTGATACTTCTGGCTCTTCACTATGTTGTGAAACTTCATGTGATTGAGTAGGTATTTGAACATGAGTTTTAGTCTGAAACGGGGAGGCTGGTTCAGTTGATACATCTGAATTGATTGGTTGATTAGCACTTGAATTATCCGATATGTCAATTACAACAGGTTTAGACACTTTAGATCCGAGAAAATCATCATAGAAATATTCAAATAATAATTCTAATTCTGTTAAAAGCGATGTACAAGTAGAAGCAATATCAAAATTAGAAACTTTAGATACAGTTTCTGTACTGATCTATCCAGAAGCAAAAACTCCTGTTACAACGGGTTCTGAACTGATGTGCTCGTAAGCCATCTCTTCATCAAATGTAACGTTAACACTCTCAACCACAATGTTTGAGTTCTTGAGATAGACTCTATATGATGCAAATGACTGAGAGTAGCCAATGAAGATCCTTTCTTCAGCTTTAGGACTGAACTTGTTCAAGCTCTCCTTATCATTTAGCACATAACACTTGCATCCAAAGATGTGAAAATGTTTGATGGTAGGTATTTTATTATTAATCAAAGCATACGGAATTTTACCAAACTGATGATGGATGAATGATCTGTTTTGAGTATAATATGTTGTAGACACAACTTCAACCCACAGAAATAGAGGTAGATCAGATTGACTAAGCATAGTGCGAGCAACCTCGACTAGAGCTCTGCTTCGCCTTTCCACTACCCCATTCTGTTCTGGTGTTATGGCAATAGAAAACTGATGTGTTATCCCGACTGATTCGAGATAATCATCTACAGTCTTGTTTTTGAATTATGTGCCATTATTTGTTCTTATCAGCTTAACAGTCTTCTGCAAGTTTACTTGGATAGTCTTGAGAAACGAGATAATGATTTCAGGAGTCTCGTCTTTTGACCTCATAAACTTGACCCAAGTGTATCTATAGATCCCAGAATCAGTGCAAACACCATAACGATAAATAAGCAATGAAGATTTAATCACAACTGCTGGTCATATGATTAGATTTATCAATAAAGGGTTTAAGGTTTACAGAGAGAATTTCTAATACGGCTAAGTAAACCTTAACAATGACCATTCCCCTCTTTTACCCTAATCTCACCTAAACATCTTAAATACCTAGGGCTTTGTTCTAAAGCCCAAAGCCCAATACAAACAAACTAAGCCCCATAACGAATTAAGGATTTTACAACGCTTTAAAATAATAACAATTAAACTCTTTAAATGAGTTAAACAACTTTCAACGCGCTAGAACTTTTAGTCCTAACAATCTCCCCCTAAAGTTGAATAAATCATTTATCATCTTGAAAATCCTCAGGCTTGATCTTCTCTCCCTTTTGAATCTTTGAAAAACTCTGGTATTGCATGTCTTCATGTCTTTCCAAGGCCCCCCTTGAATAACGCTCTTGGTCTTCATAGTTTCAACTTTGTAACCAGATTCAATGTACAATAGCCTCGACTGAATGCACTATTGAGCAGTTTTCAACTGTAGAAACTCAACACATCAGATCAACACATAAGAAAGATAATATGTGAGTTACGTGACATTTCACGGTCCATATTCAGTTTAAAAACAAATAATTTGTCTTTGAACCGTGAGTTGAATATCCTCTCAGCTTAAGAACTTGTTTCAATTCATCTCGTAGAAGGAAGAAACTTGTACCAGACACCACATGATAAGGGATAGAAGAAACAATAAAATATTTGAATCTAATGTCTTTTCAACCTTAGATTTAAAAAAATTCTATTACTCCCTCTCAACTTTTGCTAGCTCGCCTTCAACATGAGGATATGTGTCTTTGAAATGTGTGTCGTTCTCCCCTAATGATGAGTAGTAGAATCCTGAACATCATGTAACTTCAGAGACCAAATGGATGAGTAGAAAAATACCAGATAAAACGATTCAGTAACCAAGGGTAACAACTAACACAGATACACAATAGTATATGTTATCACAACAATTAGAATTATGTGGCCTGTTTTTAGATTTGGCAATGGGGTATCTCTTATAGGACTTCCAATTATCACCGAAGTAAAATATTAAAAAATTACTTGTCAAACTGTTCCGGCAATATCAAAAAGGTATGCAAGGGGAATCACAAAGATTCGTGCGTGTGTAAAAGAAATATAATCATGAAGATTAGGCTCAAAGATTGATTCAATCTGGGACGCAGGTTGAAATCCATAGACACGGTGAAATGAATATGAAGTTTGGAGACCGAAGCTAATGTCTTCCTTTTTCAATATCTAAGTCCTTCGAGTGAGGAATAGATAGGTTATGTGCTAAATATCTGTGCATATATGAAACACGTATCTTTTGTGAGATACTTGAGTGGTTGGGTGGGGTGACATGAGTTATCGACATTGGGTCTATGTCTGATTCAATATCCATCTCCAAAGAATAAGAGTGAATAGATTTTGTGGTAACCTAGATAACTGACTTGGTTTGGTAAGGACCAATTATTCTTTTAAGTCCTGTGACATCCTCACCATATTCTTTTCACTCCAAACTCATCTATCAATCTAGACCCATCACTGATATCTATGAATTGGATGTGTTTCTTGGGTAGGTCCTTCCGGTTCTGGATTGGCCATAGAAACATTAAAAGCCCTAACACTCTTTTAACTCGCCAAAATAGAACATTGATGTAAACATTGAGAAGTGTCAAACACTTAGGAACGAGTCCTGAACTAAAGTGTTTAGAAGTCGACATGAAAGTTTAAATAAATGTTACTCCCCCTCAAAAGATGGCATAACCCTTGACTGTAGTTATGTGATGTGAATAATCTGAATTAAATCACACATGACATTCCTGCAAAACAGATTAGGAATATTTTGGTTTTGGTATCCATGCTGTGATGGATCCTTGACGGTTAGATGCCTTAGCTTTGAAGCTATGAAACTGAGGATTGAGGATGCTATAAGTACCATACCAACTATTTACATACCTTGAGTCCATAAAGTCACTATTTCCACAGTGAGTGCAATAGATCTTTGCTCGGTTTAGACTGATCAACTTTCCTGTAGAATAAACATAAGTAGGTGAATCAGTCTTGATAATAGATGACTTTGGATCAGCTACAGGAGAATCATGAGACTTGTTTCCTTCACTATTTCCTGTAGTTGGTTTCTTTCTCCAAACCAAACACTTGATTATTTGAATCATCAACAAAAGAATTATAGAAAATATTTGAAGGACGAATCTGATCTTTTCAAAATTCATTTGATTTGACAATCTTCTTCAAAAAAATAGTTGTAGAAGGTGATCATGAAGAATAAGGAGACCGAACAACATTATCAGGACTGGCTTGTTCAGATAAATCAGCTTTAGGATTTATTTCTTCAAGTTTCATGACTTTTAAGGATAAAACATTTCTTTCTTATAGAATCAAGTCAAATTGTTTTTGTAAACCGTATTTTACCTTCTGTTCTTTCAAAACCTCTTTGCTAATCCAGATAATTTCTTTGAAAGCTTATGAATCTCAGTTTCGAAAATAATTCTTTCACTTTCAAAATCCTTTTCTATATTGTTGTGTTTATCAGATATCTCTTTAAAAACCGCAACATTCTTCTTTTCAAGCGTTTTCTTTTCACTCTCAAAACCATTTCGCTCTTTCTTTCGTCAAAAACTTTCTTTGAAAGATCAAAAATCTTTCTTTCATTTGAAAAATCAACTTTTTCTTTTTCAAAAACAGCAAGTCGTTTCTTCAGGTCGAGATTTTCACTCTCCAACACGTTTCTTCTTTCTTAGAGCGCCAGGTTCTTCTCTTCTTTGGCTTCAAAATCTACAACTTTTCGTTCAAGTTTTGATATTTTCTTTGAACTTTCATGTAGATCCGTTTTCTTTATATCAACTTCTCTTTCATGATTTGATATTCTCCTTTTCAGCTCAAAGTTTTCATTTTGCAAAACCTTTTTCTCTATTGCAATTGCGTTTGAATCAACCTCCGTCTTCAGATTTGAAACCTCAAGATCGCGATTAGTTTCCTCCAAAGTGCAAGTTCTCGCTTTCAAATTTGCCACATAACCCTAAAGACCTGCTTTCTCTTCAAGCAGTCTATCAACAGTATTTAACCAGTTCTCCAATTCCGTTTTGTGAGATGCAATCTTTGCTTTATGTTCAGGGTACATATGACATTGTTGCTCGCAAAGCTTGAAGTCTAGGGACTATACTTGACGATATATGAAAGATTCAAATTGCAAGGACCAAAAGTGACAATGTATGAAACTTGAAAGTTTAGAGGTCAAAATCTCAAAAGATTGAAACTTTAAAGTTCATGGGTCAAAAATGACAAGCTTTGAAACCTTTTGAATTACAGGGACTAAAATTGACACAAGCTAAAACTTAAGGGGGCTTTTGGTTCGCAGAATGATTTCTGAAGGAATGGATTATGTCAAAGAAATTGGAATCTGGAAGGAATTGGAATGGAATGTTATCATGTTTGACCAGGTGTTTGGTTGGCAGGAATGGAATGTAATTAGTCAAATGGATTGAAATATATTTGTTTGGTTTGCAAATGAATTGGAATGTAATTACGAAAAATGACAAAAATACCCTTTGTTTGATATATATTTTTTTAGTTTTTTTAAGTATAGATAATAATAAAATTAACATTTAATTAACAAAAAAAGGTAAATTATTATTGTTCCAATAAATTTGTTTTAATTTTCTTTAATTTTTTTGACTTAAAATGTTTTACCCCAGCGCCGCCTATACACAACCTCCTTCTTCTTTGCAAATCGAAGAACAAGAAATTGATACCCATAGATACCAGAGGCAAGAAATCGATACCTAGTAAACAATGAAGAAGACAAAATCAATACCCAAATCGTATAAAAGTTCGATACCATGGAGTCGACGTTGTTACAGTCGAGAATGGAGTCGACGAAGAAGACGAACCATAGGAACGAAGAAAACGTTACAGTCGAGAATGAAGAAGACGTTACAATCGAAGTTGTTACAGTTGAAGAAGACGAAGACGTTACAGATGAAGTTGATGCAGGAAGATGAAGCAAAGGAAAGAAGACGAACCATAGACGATTCTAGGGTTAGGGTTGAAATTGACTATGCTTGGGTTAGATTTGCAGTCGACAGTTGAAGAAGAAGACGTTACATAGGGTATTTTTGTCATTTGCAAAATATTGGATGGAATGGAAATCAATTCCATCATTTTTGTAAAGGAATGACCAAATCCACATTTGAAATAATTCATCAATTCCATTCCATGGGTAATTAAACATCATGATGGAATTTGATCCATGGAATTGACCATTCCAATTCCATCAGCTTCCGGTGGAATCCGGCAAACCAAACGCCCCCAAATAGTAGAAGGACCAAAAATGACATAAATTAAAACTACTAACTAGAGGGACTAAAAGTGCAAAACTTGAAACTTCTAACGGACTTAACTGGACACTAACTGAAAAATGGACTAAAAATGAAATAAATCTAACAAACTAACGCAGACTTAACGGAAAAAGGACCAAAATGTAAGAAATTTAACCGTCACTTAACGGAAACACTATTCATCATCCCCTTCGATGAGCCAACCTGCAAAACTTCAAACGGGTTAGAAATATTTAATGCAAAATGATCGTTAAAGCTCCCTAATCACTCCTTAACAGATTAAAACTCAAATGGTCAACTTACGATCACAAACGAACCAACCGAAAACTTTTCGGAAAACGATCGAAAACTTAGAAACTCGATATGGGTCAAAGGTTTTCGACCAAAATCGATCATTTATGTTCTCTTAAGCTCCCTCAACTTATTAGAACTTGAAACAATCTCTCAAACTCTCGAACGAAGCAACCGATTTTTTTTTGGAAACCGAACGAAACCTTAAAAAGTCGACATGGGTTGGAGTTTTTTGATAAAAATGTTCGTTTAAGCTTCGTAAACACTCCTTAACCAGTTAAAATCGAAAAGATTTGTAAACGATCACTACCGAATCAACCGAAAAATATCGAAAAAACTGAACAACACCTCGAAAACTTATTGTAACCAATACCAATTGTTGATTATTCAAACGCAAAATCCTCAATACTGAATTGAAAATCTTATTAATAATGGAAACTGCATCAGAGACCAAATATGACTTGGCAACATGATCAGGAAAAAACTCGACTTTTTCAAGAGGATTGAGTGTTATGAATCCTAAGCACTCAACGCGACTGGGAAAAAAAACTTCGAGCATCAATGGAAGATTCCGATTGCCTTCAAAAAAATGATATAGCTTTTCATTTGCTTTGAGTAAAATATATTACTTTCGGAAGTTTTGGATTTTTATCGAGTTGTACACATCGAGTCTACTGTCCACCGCCAGCCACCTATTACAATGGAAATTATTGTTGATTGACCCGGGAAAGTGGGTGGTACTAGGAAAGAGGGGTGGTCCCGAGAAAGTGGGGTGCACCGAGAAACACCCGGGAAACTTAGGAACCAAAGGTCCCGGGAGATGCACCCACCCGGGAAATGCGTGGAACCAGGAAACGAGGTACCGGGACCAAAAAAACCAAGTACTGGGAGGAAGGGGACCGGTAAACTAGACCCGGGAGTTTCGAAAATTTGGGTTTCTTCCTGTTCTTCGATAAAAGTTGGTTGGTTGGCAGATTATGTAACCCGAAAATCACAAATGGAATCCCATGCAAGTATACATGTAAAACCACTATCGTTTGAACAAGTAATAAAGTGGTACTAAGTACCAAGTATCGATCCCACAGAGACAATAAAATAAGTCGTGATTCTTAAGTCAGTCTTAAAAGGTGATTTCAGAAAGAGATTTGTAAGGAATGATCTTTGATTGTTGGTAACAGTAAATTAAAGTGCTTGAATAGATTTAAAAGAAAGCAAGGGTGCAAAATTCGGCTAGAGTTGTAAGCAACTAAATAATAGGACTGATGTTGCAGCAGATGCTGCAGCACTAGGTTCTCAACTTCAGTATCGGTTCACAAAACCCTTTTGCAAGGTTCATATTAGAATAGGTATACCGGCAACGACTAATTAGGCGATCCAACCGGTTCTGCACAGATAGTATTATGATCCCCGTATAGTTTACGATCAATAAAGATTGAGAGGGTTTGTTACCACCCCTATAACACTTCAGTGTATGCTAGCTTGCAAACAAGTCGCTCACCCAAGTGAAACAATGTACATCACCTCATCAAGAAGCACTTGGTCGAAACTCAGAAAAAAGGAGTGAATAGTGAAATTGATAGCTAGTAGCAAAATATTAATCCATACTACATAGACTTTTATCTCCCAACTATCACTTACACCCAAACTAGGGAATTACCCCATCAACGCTTGACACATAGTGTGCGACATTATTGAAAAGATAATAAGCAAATGCATGAAAAGTAAATGACTGGAATTGGACACCGTAAATGTAAAGCTGAAATGTAAAACCGAATTGTAAATGACAAGAAAATGTAAAGGTGTTATGAACGATGTTGTGACACTGAACAGTAGCGTACTGGAATTAAAGACTTAATATTAAAAAGCTTAAAGTAACAAGTTGGAACAGCTATGTGAGTTATCCAACCGGTGTTACATCACACAATATGAGACACTAACTACTGAAGTGAGTCTATTTATACAAAGAGAAGCTCCTAACTTGAATTGTTGATTGTTTTGGGATTTACATCGCCTATACTTAATTTATTAATTCCACTAATTATTTTGCCTAAGTCTTCCTCTATATTTGTTTTATTAACTTGTGGAGTTTCACTTAACTTTTGTATTTCCTGTTTACTAGGTAAATTCTTTTTAATATCTTTTAGTTCCTTTATAATCTGATTATTTATTTATTAACTCTGTCTTTTTATCAGTATAATTAGCTAATCTTTCTAATATTTGATTATTATGTTTAGATTCTTTTTCTAAATTTATTCCTAAGTTTATTATTAAATATGTTAAACCATTTAAATGTATATGATCTGTATGTAAACTGTTAAGGATGGGAACGGGGCGGGTTTGGGGTAGGTATCCCCTTACCCAGCCCCGGCCCCATAGGGTAAGGGGATTGAGTACCCGGCCCCGGTCAAAAATCCGGTCAACCCCCGCCCCCGGTACCCGCTTACCCGGGCCTGTTTAGACCCCTTTTTTTTAGTTTTTTTGGCATTTTGGGACTGTTTTTTGGGCTGTTTTGGGATGTTTTTGTACTTTTTTTGTGCAATTTTGCTACTGTTTTTTAGGCCGTTTTACTATAACTCAAAGTTAAAAAATTGTATAAACATTAAAAATCAAAAATAATAAGTTGTTTCCAAAACATCAACACATCAAACATTTCAAACATAATTCAAGTTCAAAAACATAATATATTAATATATATATATATGTGTGTGTGTGTGTGTTTTAAAAAAATATTTATATTATATATTGTAACAACCCTATAATCAACAGCAATAATATAAGCGTATTAATGCCCCAAACATGGGTCCCAATACAAAGTTTTCTGGAGTACAGGATTAACATAGTTTAAATCTCCACCATTCTACTACAACCAAGAAACTAACAATAAAAGAAATTCCTGTCTGCGACGCTACTAAGGCCCGCTCTCCGAATCTTATAACTTCTAGCATTTATCTTTCCCTTTTGAGGATCCCGAAGCAACCCTGTTACCTGAAAATGGGTTTTAAGAAAAGTGGAAACGAGGATTAGACCGGAAGGTCTAGTGAATTCCGACCTCGTCCATTTTATAACAACATAAAACAAAATCAAATTCATAAGACTAATTTCACAAACTTCGGGTCACAGGAAGTGACTAGTTCCACGTCGAAATCCTTGATCAAGACACAAGACCACTCATCCTCGGGGCCCCCAGTAGATCCCCATACGGCCCCGTAGTCGATGTCGTTACCATGTGTAAGGAAACGAATTCCAGACACACGGTTCAACCATACCTGATGATTGAAGATAAGCCATGGCGCTTAATTCATAAAACAATACCAAATCTCATACGATGAATTAGTAAGAAAGTACACATGCTTAATACTGAAATAAATCCAATCCATCACAGATCAAAATTTTATTTAACGGAAAGAAGTAAACGTAATAAACATTGTCAATAAAGACATTTTCCAGATTTCAAGAGTTTTAGAATAAGGGAACTCACCTGGTGTTTGGATTTTGGCACACGCGAACGCTAATCCCAATTAGAACAAATTCCAATATTCCAGATTTAGTAAAGCCATTAAATTCCCCGATCCTAATCCAACAAGATTCCTAGATCAAGGTTCGGTTAAAATAAACACGCAACACATTAGAGATCTGTGTTTTCAAGCCTACTGCATCCCCAGAGATCCCTTGTCCCGATCAGCCCCGGTCACTGACCTCCCGGGTGATCCCGGTCGAAGGCTTCCCGGGTGATCCCGGGTGACCCCAATCGATGTCTTCCTAGATGACCCCGGTCGACATCTCCCCGGGTGATCCCGGTCACACACATACCGGGCAATCCCGGTCACACACATGTCGGGCGCCCTGGTCTGAATGAACTAGGGTTCACCTCCCCGTCTTTACTTGGCAATCGATCGCAACCCATCAACTTTCCCCCTCGTTTCGGATTCATTCAACACGAGACACATAGATTCACTTACCAAATCGCGACTCTAAACCCAAACATTTAACTCCCTAGACCCTCGACCCAGGCTCGATTTTAGGTCACTAACATTCAAAATCTTCTCAAACTATTCCCTAATCAAATCTATAAAGACAAGGATAGAGTTTCTAAGATTTAGGTTAAATGCTTACCTCTTGAAGATGAATCTCACAAGATGCACTGATTTCCCAAATCCAGACCTTCGAGTAGCTCCGATCGATCCTCTTCACTGCCTACTGCGTTGAACACACACTCACACACAGACGTCTTTTCAAGAATGGAGAAGGGTTTAGGGTTTTAGACCCCTATTTATGCCTACACTTACAATATGGCCCTTAAACTCTCTTTGTATTCACAATTACACCATTATTCTTATCAATAACAATTAACCCAAAAATTTCAGCGAGTGTTACAACACTTCCCCCTTAGGAGAATTCCGTCCTCGGGATTTCATTGGCAAAAAGGTGCGGGTATTTGGACCTCATATCCGATTCTAACTCCCACATCGCTTCCCGCCCTTTGTGGAACCTCCATTTAACTTTCACTAGACTGATATTTTTTGTCCTTAGTCGTTTAACCTTACGATCCACTATAGACTCTGGTTCTTCGACAAAGTTCAATTTCTCGTCTACCCGTATGTCTTTTAGAGGCACAGTCATATCAACATCTGCCAGACACTTTCTCAGGTTGGAGACATGGAAAGTATTGTGGATACCCTTCAGCTCTTCGAGCAGATCTAATTTACACGCCACTGCTCCAACATGTTCAATAATTTTAAACGACCCAATAAATCGTGAATTTGTAATTGTAATTGTAGATTTTAGAGAAAGTCAAGAACAGAGCTTGTAATTGTGAATTTGTGAATTGAATCAAACAGGTAATTGATTAATTCTCGTTTGTTTGTTTAGAATTGCAATTAGAAACTTGATTTTTGGACATACAATTGGTATCAGAGCAGATTCAATTGAAATCAAATCAAGAAAGTGTTCGACACTGTGTTTGTCAAAGTCCAGATTCAATTTTTGAGTATTTGTGCGAATTTCGAGTTGTAATCGATTAGGTTTTGTTTGCTGAGTATAATCGATCGAGTTTGTATAGATTGTTTTGTAAATTGCACTATAGTTTTCTCGAATTTATGGATTTTGTTGAGTTTTGTGTCACGAGTTCACGAGCACTGTATTTGATCAATTTGTAATTTTTGATGTTTGTTGTTGAAATTAGTTGTTAGTAATGGGTTCTAGATGATTAGGCGAGCAAATTCTCAAAGTTTTAATTTGAAATTCGAGGTCTAGATGAGTTTTTGAAGCAGATCTGATTGATTTTAGAAGTTTTGCGCTAGATCCGAAGTTTGCGCCAGTTAATAATACTTTTGCGCCAGTTCATCAAAGTTTTGCGCCAACGTCATTGGGCTGAAAAGTTAGTATCAAAGGAGAGTTTTGCGCCAGGGCTTATTAGCGAAAACTATATTTTGCGCCATCTACTTGTTGCGCGAAGTGTTACTTTGCGCCAGATCCTTTTAGCGCAAAGTTGCTTTTCACGAGAAGTGGTTAAGTTCACGCAAGTTATTCTTTTGCGCCATCTTCACGTCGCGCAAAGTTAGTTTTGCACCAGCTTCGTGTCACGCAAAGTTATTTTTGCGCCATCCTCTTTTAGCGCATAGTTTCTTTTGCGCCACCAACTCTTAGCGCATTTCAGGGTTTGCGCTAGCTTCACTTAGAGCATTTCAGACTTTTGCACCAGTTTCATACTTAGAATATTTTCTGAGAAATTTTCAAAACTGTAATATGGCCTTTAATAGCAGGACCCCCATGCTAAGTCTGCGGAGGGGGACATAGTTCTGATTGTGATCAAAATTTCTGAATTCTTATTTCAAGATTTCTGTATCTTTGTGATTTCATTTGGATTAACGATCATTTTTGTCAAGTTCTTTTTGTTAACAGATATTCAAGATGGGATATCTTTCTGATGATGATGAAAAGAAGATTCACAAGCTTGAATTAGAAAACAAAAATCTTGCTTCTTCAGTTGACCTTTACTCAAAGCGGTCAAAGAGATATAATGATGAAAGAAAGACTCTGAGAGAAGAAGTCAGTACATTAAAGGCTGAGAATGAAAATCTGTTGAATTAGATCTCTGGATTAGTTGATGAGAAAGACAATGTTTTGAAAACTGAGAATACTGAACTGAAAAGAAAGATTACTGATCTAAAAGCTCAAATACAGAAGAAAGATTCTGTTGAGAATAATGAGAAGAAGATAAAGAATCTGTAGGATGCTAATGCTGAACTTCAAAAGAAGATATCTGATTTAAAACAAAAGCTTGCCAAAGACAAATCTGATTTTGAAAAAGAAAGATCAAAGTTTGCACAGAAATTCTCAGATTTTTCCAAGAAGAGTTTTGAAGAAAAGAAGACTGTTGAGCTTAAATGTAAAAAAGCTTTCTCATCAAATATCAGATTTTGAGAAAATAATTATAGTTGAAAGAGATAGGCCTGGGAAAGAAAAGGCTGAATTTGTTGCTGAAAGAGAATCATTCAAAGAAAAGATTGTTGAATTAGAAAGCCTTTTGGACAAAGAAAGAAAAGAGTTTGCAAAAGAGAAGAAGTCCATTGAGCAGAAGAATGTTGGGTTTTTCAAGGAAATATCAGGCCAGAGAAAAGATGTTGAGAAGGTATTTGAGGAAGAAAGAAACTTGTTTGAAGCTGAAATCAAGAAGCTTACTGAGAAGTTATCTGAGCTATCTAACTGTGCGTTAAAAGATAAGAAAACGAAGTCTGAGTTTGAGGAGAAGATTGACCAACTTGTTGAAGAAAGAGACAGTTACTCTTCAAAGGTAAAAGAGCTTCAAGATATCATTTCAAAGGTGGTGGTGACTGAGCACACGACTCCAGAGTCACAAATCCACACACCTAGAGATGATCCAGCTGATTCTGAGTGTTCATTCAAGACAGTTGCAAGCTCACAACATAAGACTGTTTCTTTCAAAAGGTTAGTTAAATTTTCTGATCAGATTCGTACTACTAATCTTTTCTATGATAGAGATATAGATGGTTTAGGTACACATCGAAGAAGAAGAAGGTACAAAGAAGAGAAATTGGTCTGGAAAAAGAAACCAGTTTGATAATCCAAGATCACTAAATCACTTAGAGAGATAAAGTAGAGAGAGATGAAGCGTAGGATGTGTTCTTGTATTGAATGTGCGTGAAAACCTTACAAAGACAAAGCACCAAAGGGACTTAAATACCCCGGCTTATACAACACATATATGCTATCTAAACACAGTATAGGACCAAGCCTATAAATACAATGATTACTATAAAATCAGACTTAACAATCTCCCCTTAGTAATCATTGGCACTGTGGTCTTCAATATCCATCTTCTAAATCAGCACGGACCATCTAAGCGACTTAGCAAAGCAGCTTCTTGACTTAAAAAAATTCTCAACATCTTTTAAACTCAGTTGCCTTTGCTGCCTTGACAAGACTGGACCAGTTTGAAATAAACTTGAACGAACAATCGGTTCATCAGCTTGTGCTCTAGATGATGCACCTCTTTCAAATGATCTTGAAGAAGTTGTGGTGATCGGAGCTTGAACAGCAAACAGACAAATATAGTTGAAGAAATTTGAATCTTGAGCGAATCTTGATCAGCAGATAAACATTTGAACTCTTTGTCTTTTTAACTTCTCCTTAACTTCTCCCCCTCATGACCTTGATGATCTTGATCAACTTGGTCATGCAAAATTTTGGAGACGAGACAACTTAAGATCTGCAAAATCAGATTAAAGGAGAAATAGGAGAGATTTGTGCGACATGTTGGTGGCGCAAAGTTTGTTTTGCGCTAGCTGAAGGTGGCGCAAAGTGAGGTTCGCGCTACCAACTGTTGGCGCAAAGCTGACTTAAACTCATAAATTTTACCTGATAAGCTCTTTGACTCCCCCAACACACATGCACTAAATATGACAATTCAAGTTAGCATTCATATAGAGAATCAGATACTCCCCCTCGAAAACAGATATGATCTTTTAGAAAAAAAAATCTCCTTATTCACTCCCCCTTGAATAATGTACAAACCCAATTACAAAAAAAAATATGAGAACACAAGAATTAAAACATCAATGTAGAAAGAAAAATATATTGAATATGAATTTTGAAACAACTAAACATATAAAATTTTAAACACTAAACAAATTCAATTCTACTCAGTAAAATATCACAGATTTATCAATCAGTTAAATCAAATATATGTTGTTGGATACAAATACAAGTTTCATTGCATATCAAGTTTAAGACATGTTCAGTTTCAAAAACTTTCATCAATCTATTCAGTGTGCTAGCATGCGAACTTCGATTAGCTTCAAGAAAATGTAATTCTAAAAATATAATAGAGAATTTTGCATGTACTCACACTAAGCCATCAAAAATTAAGATTTTCACAAATTTATAGGTTTATCACAACTTAAACATATCACCAAGTTTCAAGAGATGTGTGCTCATAGGCATCTTTTAGCATTGTGCACATTGGCATCTTGACATGAGTGTGCTCTATGGCATCTTTTAAGCTTGTGCACTTTGGCATCTTTTTAATCAAGAAGTTTGGTAAGTAAAGAACATGCCGTAAACGTAACTTTCTATCTGATCCTATTGCAGGATTTGGATCAGCCACTCCCAGACCAGTTGGCCTTAGGGGACTAGGTGTCAAGCACCCCTTGGAACTTACTCTCCCAGATCAGAAAGGCTACATCGACACATCCTAAACCCATTCATACTAGTAGAACATGACTTTCGATCTGATTCTATAGAACGATTTGGTTTCGATCACTCCCAGATCAATTGACCTTAGGGGACCAAATGACAAGCATCCCACGGAACTTACTTTCCCAAACCAGAAAGGTCACAGGTACAAACTTTTAAACTTTGAGATTTCTGTATTTTAGAAATATAAATTTTCATCTCAATCACTCAGTTTTACATCTAAGTGCTTAGACCATATTTTCATTACGATCCATAATTCAGACTTTTTAGAATTTCCAAGCATTGTAAACTATAAATATTCTGAATCACATATCTTTAAAGCAGAATGCAAAAGCTACAAACATGTTGGTGACTTTTCGACTTTTAAAAGACTTGAAAGTTGAACATATAAAACTTCAATATAAACAAAGCAACTTGAAAATTTATCCTTGACACACATTTTATTCAAAAGAAAGAAAACCTATAAAGCTTTTACTTTATAGAATAAAATTTGTAAAGGTTTAAACTTTTAAATTCAAATGTCGAGTTTAAAAATTTAAGACAAAAGTAAAGAATTCGGCATATTGACATTTAGTTGAGAAAAAATAAGATTCAAGAATATTATCTTCCACATAATGTGTAATGAATTTGTGTCTCAAAAAAAATTTGGGTTGTACAAATTCAGGTTTTGAATGAATTTGCTCAGATTTAGATTGGCTCTGATACCAATTGATAATCCAAGATTACTAAATCACTTAGAGAGATAAAGTAGAGAGAGAGAGATGAAGCGCAGGATGTGTTCTTGTATTGAATGTGCGTGAAAACCTTACAAAGACAAAGCACCAAAGGGACTTAAATACCCCTACTTATACAACACATATATGCTATCTAAACACAGTATAAGACTAAGCCTATAAATAAAATGATTACTATAAAATCAGACTTAACACGCATCAAAAGCCAAGAAATATGGAAAGAAAGAAGAGCTGAAAGGTAAGAAATCATGTGTACACGCATCAAAAGCCAAGAAGAACAATGTGCGTAAAGGTAAACCTGATCATATATACACGAGAGATCAATTAATCAGGTTGTCAGGTAAGAAATACTATTGTTCTTACTATCGTACACATGATCCTATTCACAAGACTAGTGATCATTTCTGGTATGGTTCTTATTCCATTACTCCCATAAGAACTGCAACTAACACACATGGACCCAAATACCAGTGGGTACCAAAGCCTAAAGTTGATTATGTGTTGCAGGCACCTACTGTCAAGAGGGAGTAAGAGAATAGAGGCTTCTAAGTAAATCAGCTTAGGACCCGTACTTCAACGGAGTTTGACTTCTAAACACAACAGTTTAGGACTCGTACTTCAATGTTGAAAAAGATGTTACTCTCGGGCTGATAAGAGATTGTACTCCAACACTCAGATGAGGAAATCAACCTTCAAGGGGGAGTACATATGTTTTTGAAAATATGTATTCGGAAGATATGACGAACTACACTTCAAAGGGAGTTGTAGATCTCTATCATGTGCCTTTTTCACTGACATATTTTAGATGCATAATTTCAGGGGGAGTAAAGGTGATGATTTCTGATTATTTCAGATCAGAACTCGTTTATTCAATGTTTTATTGCTTTATGTCTTTTAATTTTGAATAATTTTTTGTGAATAAAAGTTGCTTTGACATGACTTTGAGACTTGTGCAGAATGAGAGGAAGCTATCAAGATCATATCTTTATGACTTCAGCGTGACTTCTTGAGATTTAAGACTATACTCAAAAGGTTAATTTCTTATCTTAATCTCATCTATGGTTGAAAGAAGGACGACTTTCAATCATATGAAAACATGTTCTTAAAATGTTCAAACAACTTCCCGATTCTTAAACAGATTTCATGAATTGGAAGTGTGATTTTAAATGTTTTCATTTTATTTTGTGCTTCAATGATTATAAACCGTGTGTTTCCAAAGATAAATACTTGTGTATTGTCTTTTCTACATACTTTCAAGTATTCATACACATCGGTTTAATTTTTGTTCAAATTGTTCTTACCATGTCTTATATTGAAACATATTTTCGTTGGTAAGACACCCCACTTGTATTCAAATAATCTTTGAGCGTCATTTCATTTTGAAACGTTCATTTCAAGAATGTCTGTATTTTGATTCGTATGGACAATATCCATTATTCTTGACCATAAGCTTTAACTGATATATCATTTCATTTCTGATCATTTTCATACAATGTCAGATTTTCAAACAAGTATTTTGCATTTATATCTATTCATTCAATATACTTGTTTGAAAATACTTTATTGTCTAAAAATGATCATATCTTCATGATTATATCTCTGAGCATATTTACATCTGACATTTGTATATGAGATTTAACTGATAAAGCTAAATCATCTAAGCAACACATGCTTTCTAGGATAATATGGGTTCTTTGTGCTAGGAATTAACTGAACTTCTATGAAATCACATTAACCAGTGATTTCTACCCAAGAAGTTAATCCTTAGTGATTCAGTGTCAGGAGTTTAAAAGAAATGAGTGTGGGTTGTGTGTTGAGGGAAAATGGAAATGAAAGTTTGGTTAGAAGTGTACATAATGATAAAAAGAAAGATGGTGTGAGAACAGAGTAAAAGAATATAAAACTCTGCACCAACTACTTTCTGAGTCGGGCAGCCACATTACTAATGTTTCACAATTCTTTGGTGAACATTATTGAAATAGGCAACTAGCCCATGCCAACTCTTGCTAAAACCCCACCAGCCACTCATTTTCTTCTCAAAAAGAAAGTATTTCATATTTCAAAGGGGATGCAGCACATATGCTATTCGATTTTCATTTGGAAAATCTGAATATTGAAAAAGAAGGAAGTCTGCCCCACCTTCGCACTTCAATCATGCACATTGAGTCTGTGTTTATACTACTGTTGTCTCAGTGGGTTACACAAATTTTGAGCCTTAAAAGCAATCATCAAGTGATTAATTCTTTCTACACTTGCACGAACACACAAAGAATTTGTTTCTTTGTCATAACGTTCATAGAAATTACCTTTGTGGTGTTTCGATGATTGAATGGAAGCCCTGGGGGAGTGAACATCATAAAAGCTCCTTTCCAATGTGTATTCGTTACACACAGTAACTTTGTGTTACTGGCACATTAACTGATTCAGGTGTTGATTCAGGTGTTACACGAATATTTTGTCTGGATTTGCAAAGATCTAGATAAATCCATAGTTACGAATCTACGAATCAGTGGCTCATAAACGGATCAGTGGTCAAATCGGATAAAGACATTTCTTGCTGAAAGTTTTGATGATATCAATGCTCATTTCATCAAAAAGGAGGAGATGATTTAAAGAAATGTCCAAGTCAGAAGATTCAAAGTAAAGATTTGAAGGAAACAAAATTTCAGAGTTGAAAGTTTGGAAGAGTGTTTAAGCGAATATCAAAGAATTTCTGAAGATGTGCTGATTTTGAAGAAATTTTATTTGAAGATAGTGCTTATCAATTTAAATGGAAAATGTTCCAAGCACGAAATGGGGAGAATGAATTTTCTGAGCTTTTCAAAGAAGACTTTCACATTGAATAGGAGGAAAATGTGGATTGCGTGTGAAAACTCTTTTTGTATCAAAGAGAAGATAAAGGTTGATCAAAGGGGGAGCTTAATTGAATCAAGCTTAAAGAGAGAAGATTGAATTGCTAAATCTTTTTAGTAATGATCTTGATCCAAAGGGGGAGAAGGTTAGAGCACATAATTGTTGGATTCAAGATCATAAAGATTGAAGACAAAAGTTCAAGGAGTCAAAGCTGGAAAAGTCAACTCTCACCGAAAGTCAAAGTCAATGTAATGTTTTGTTCTTTGAGTTTTTGTCTAAAGGTATAAATACCTTGTTTCCTTTGTAAGTCTTTGTGTGAATTCAGTGAGTGTGTAAGCGTGTGAATTGAGATTGTGATTGAGAGAGCATATTAGAGAAGAGGTCATTGTAATTCTTTCTAGAGAGTAGAGAGAGTTTGTAATAGTTGTGATTAAATCAATGACATATGAATTTGATATTCTCAGCTTGATTGTTTGTAGCAATTAGAACTTGAAACAGGGACACACAGTGGGCTTAACTTTCCCTTCTTTCCAAAGCGGATTACGCCTTTCCAAGGTGATACCTTCAGCATCACTCTATCGGCAGTTTGGAATTCTATGTCCTTTCTGCATTTGCCCGCGTAACTCTTTTGACGGTCCAGTGCTACCTTCAATCTCTCCCGAACTTGAACAATTTTATCCGCCGTTGTCTACACTAACTCTGGTCCGGCCAACTGTCTCTCTCCCACCTCATTCCAATACAAGGGAGTTCGGCATTTCCTTCCATAAAGCATTTCATATGGAGCAACTTTGATACTCGCATGATAGCTATTATTATATGCAAATTCAATTAAGGGCAAGTGGTTTTCCCATGAACCTTGGAAATTCAAGACGCATGCCCTCAGCATATCCTCTAGGGTCTGAATAGTTCGTTCGCTCTGGCCATCGGTTTGCGGGTGATACGCCATACTCATTTTGATTTTCGACCGCATCTCTCGTTAGAATCTCTTCCAAAACTTTGAAGAGAATCGACTATCTCGGTCGGACACAATTGACAAGGGCACACCATGGCAGATGACAATTTCGTCAATATACAGCTTCGTGAGTCTTTCCATGGAGTAGGTCTCCTTGATAGGCAAGAAATGCGCTGATTTGGTAAGTCGATCCACGATGACCAAAATCGCGTCGTATCCTTTCGGAGTTCTAGGCAACTTAGTCACAAAATCCATCGTGATTTGTTCCCATTTCCAGAGAGGGATATCTAACCATTAGAGTTTCCCGTACGGTCACTGATGTTCCACTTTTACTTGCAGACATGTCAGTCACCTCTCCACGTAATGAGCTATATCTTTCTTTAGTCCCGGCCACCAGTAGTCTAGTCTCAAATCTCCGTACATCTTGTTCGTTCCTGGGTGAATCGAATACTTTGACTTATGAGCCTCCGCTAAGATGACCGTTCTCAAATCCCCAAGTCTCGAAACCCAAATCCTCCCATTGTAGCACTTCAGTCCCCAACTGTCCTCTATTAACGAATTTGTAAGACATACCACTTGAAACCTCCTAACTTCTTCCATTAGAGTTGGAGTTACCTCATCTCTCGTAGCTACCACCATCAGGTTTTCGCTTCTTTCCTTCCTACTCTGAGTGTCTTCTACTACGTTGACCTTCCCGGGATGGTATTCTATCTTACAATCATAATCGTTTAGTAATTTCATCCATCTCCGCTGACGCATATTCAATTTCTTCTGGTCGAACAGATGACAAAGGCTTTTGTGGTCCGTGAAGATCTGACATTGCGTTCCATACAGGTAGTGTCTCCAAATTTTTAACGCGAAGACCACTGCGGCCAACTCTAAATCATAAGTAAGATATCGTGATTCGTGGTCTTTCAACTGGCGTAAAGCGTAAGCAATTACTTTCCCTCACTACATTAGAACACATCCCAAGCCTAGTCTAGGCGCATCACTATATACCACGAAGTCTTCTGTGCCGTCTGGTAGGGCCAAGATCAGAGCTCTACTCAACATGTCCTTAAGTCTTTGGAAGGCCTCCCTCTGAGCTTCTGTCCATACGAACTTTACGTTCTTTTTCGTCAACGAAGTCAATGGGGTGGCTATTCAAGAGAAATCTTTAATAAATTTCCGATAGTACCCTGCTAATCCCAAGAAACTTCGGACTTCTGACAGGTTCTTTGGCGCCTCCCAATCGTGAATTGCCTCCACTTTTGTCGGATCCACTTTGATTCTGTCTTGGGCCACTACATGCCCAAGAAACTGTACTTCTCGCAACCAAAATTCGCACTTCGAGAATTTTGTGTAAAGTATCTCTCTTTCTTCTCAATAACTCCAAAATTGTTTGCAAATGCTCCTAATGTTCCTCCTCGGTCTTCGAGTGCACTAGAATATCGATAAACACGATCACGAACTTATCTAAGTAAGGTTGACACACCATGTTCATCATATCCATGAAAGCAATAGGAGCGTTGGTCAATCCGAACGGTTACAAGAAATTCGTAATGTTCGTACCTTGTACGGAAGGTTGTCTTTGGTATATCTTATTCCTTCACCTTGAGTTGATGATATCCCGACCTTAAATCGATCTTGGAGAAGAAGTTGGATCCCTGAAGATGATCGAGTAAGTAGTCTATTCTTGGGATCGGATACTTATTCTTGACTTTTAACTTATTAAGCTCTCTATAATCTATACGCATTCGCATAGATCCGTCCTTCTTTTTCACAAAAAGGATCGGCGCTCCCCACGGTGAAGTGTTAGGTCTGATAAATCCTTTGTCCATCAATTCTTGCAATTGCGACATCATTTCTTTCATCTCTGAGCGTGCTAATCTGTACGATGCACGTGCTATTGGAGCGGCACCAAGCACCAGATTTATCCAAAATTAGACTTGTCGATCCAGGGGTAGATCTGTCAAATCCTCCGGGAATACTTCCGGGTACTCGCTAACTACTCGAACTTCCTCCATTCTACCCTTCTCTTTCTTAGCATCTACTACGTATGCTAAAAATCCCCTACACCCCTTCTCAAACTCTTACTCTCTTTGATCATGGAAATTAAACTAGAATTCCTCTCCCATCTATCCCCATAGATCACTACCACCCTTTTTCCAGGTAAAACCATACGAATCATCTTCGTATTACAAACAATACTAGAATCGTTTCTAGCCAACCAATGCATCCCAAGGATCATGTCAAACTCTCTCATCGCTATAGGGTATAGCACCACTGGTACTAAACTACCTTCGATGTCTATCACACATCCCTCAAACATCTCCCTAATCGATACCTGATTAGCATCGGCGGTTTCTACATCGAACACACGCCCTAAACGTTTAAGCTTTAACCCCAAACTTCGAGCAAACTCGGGGGATATAAAAGAGCAAGTCGCTCCTGAGTTCAAAAAAACTCTAGCACAAGTAGAGTTTACCAGAAACGTACTTGCGACTACATCCGGAATCTCCTCCGCCTCTGTTGCCGTCATATTAAAGGCCCTCCCTTTCGGGCAAGCCGGCTCCAACTTCTTTTCTTTCTTTCTTCCTCCCCCACGCACTCCAGTTTGAAATGGTCCACCCCGCTTGACCTGCGGGCAATCTGAGCGAAGATGATCTGGCGATCCGCACTGATAATAGTTTTTCTTGTTAGGGCAGTCCCTAGACATATGCCCTGGCATTCCACATTGAAAACAGGATCTTTCCCCTGAACCACAATCTCCCCGATGTACCCGGTGTCATTTCCCACAAGGCTTCTCTCCAAACCCTCGACCCCCTCTCGGCTCTAGCCTGGAATTCTGACCCTTTCTCGAATCTGCTGTCGGCCCGTCCCATTTTCTCTTGTCACCGACCCTATCAGTCATCTGGCGGTTCTTTTCTTTCTTTGTCATTTCAGCCGCATGCACGGCCACCTGAAAGGTAGTTGGTTCCCTTGCAGATACCCACTCCTGCAAACTGCTCTTCAGACCAAAAATAAAATGCTCCACCCTACTCTCCTCGTCTGGCAGGTATGATCCGGCAAAACGAGACTTCTCGATGAATTTAGTGGTGTACTCCCTTACTGACATGTCTTTTTGTTCCAACCCCAGAAATTCTTCCTGTAGATTTTTCACTGCCGCCAGAGGGCAGAAATGTGTCTTGAATTTTCCCACAAAAGTCCCCCATGACATACCCTCTGCTGCTGCCACCTCTAATCCACTGGTTTCTGCATCCCACCACAAGGTGGCTTCCTACCTCAGCATGGATAACGCGTAAGTCACCTTATCTTCTGTAACACCCTAAAAATAGGGATAACAAAAACTTTCCAAAAGAGGAAAAGTGGTATATAATTTGCCATAGCAAAAGCCTCCCAAAATGGGGAAAATAATAAAACCTGTTTAATTACAGTTGTAATTTAACGGAAAATAAATAACAACCAACTAATCTAATTTCTACAATAGAAAAGAGATTACAAAAAGGGTGTCATCTATAAATCCCAACATCATCTCCAAAATAAACGTCTAAAAGCAGTATTCCCCAAGCTCTCACCCAAGGCAACTACGCCTGCTTAGAAACGGCGCCACTAGAACCTGAGATACACATCGACACCAAACAAGTGTCAGGCCAAAAAGCCTAGTGAGTTGAACAAGAAATAACATATAAGATCACTTCCAATTCTTATCAGCAGTTAACCAAAGTTCATTAAATGTGGAGTCAATAGGGAAGACCCATAGCACCAATCAAGTTCCACCCAAAGAGCCGATATACCTTGATGCCAACTACTAAGAGTGACATCCGAAAGGCCCGGCACACCCGAGGACTACAACCATGACATTACCCCGAATGGCGGAGGTCTAGGCACATACCATCACGGTGGCACCCAAGACTACATCCTCCTAGTGTCTACTGACTTGGTTCGTCCAACATAATTTATAGGAGGTCTTGAGGCATATTTCAACCAAGAATATTTCGATACCAACTATGGGTACAATATTACCATCCCATTCCATATAAGTCCACTACAAGTTTAGTATGTCCAAAATTTCATCATGTAAACATGATACCATCAAATAGTGTCTCAAATAGAAAATCATCCCCATAACAATTTATGCATTCCATTTAGTCATGGCAAGACATATATATAGACATGTAAACACAAGGATAATCCCAAACTACTTACATACTTAAAATGAACATTTCAAGTCAATATACAAAATGATGACAATAGTATAGTTATGATGTGTATCTAGTTTTAACAAAGATTAGTAAACTCACAATCTAGGTTTTTGATTAAAACCTAGAAAATAGAAAACCCTAGATGATGAGGATGAGACTTGAAAGAGGAAGGTTGCACTTTGAGAAACCCTAGAAAACATTCCTTGAGGATAATGAATGCAAGATCAACAACCCAACTACCAAAATGATTGGTATTAATGAGGGTTAGGGTTTGGGTGAAGAGGAAACTGATTTGGGAGCTCCAAAAAACACCAAAGAAAAAGAGAGAAATGAGAAAGTGAGGTTAAAATCGGGCAAGGAACTCATTTAAGTCTCAGATCCCGTCGGCGACAGTGCCCGGCGATAGTGACATTGTCACTGTTGCGAGTCACAATTGCGCCAACTCAAGAGCCCGCGGTACCTCCCACGCGATAGTGACTCACGATAGTGACAATATCACTATCGTGCAGTCACTGTCGCGCCAAGCCCCCAACTCGCGGTACATCCACCTCGATAGTGACCGGCGACAATGATATTGTCACTGTCGCGTGGCACTATCGCGCCACACCCCAGACCGCCCGAAAACTTAGCCAAATTTGAAAACGAGCACGAGGTTTAGACATTAAAGATGATTATATAACTCATATAGCATAATAACATTATAACAATGATCTTGCGCATATAAAGGGCCTCATATTCTCAAATAATCCCATTTAATACAATTAATAGGATACGAGGAGTAATTACTTACCTTTAGATTTTTCGGGCGTTACAATCATCCCCACCTAATTAGGATTTCGTCCTGAAATCTCATCATAAATTAAACAATTGAGGATATCATATCATCTTCAGACTCCCAAGTGATGTTAGCACCACGATGGTGCTTCCATTGGACTTTAACCATGATTACCTCTTTGTGCCGCAACTTTTTCACTTTCGACTGCAATATCGCCTCCGGTTCTTCCACACAACGATTCCCATTATCTACTCGGATTTCCGTCAAAGGAATTACACTATCCTCTTCGGCTAGGCACTTCCGTAAGTAACAAACGTGAAAGGTAGGATGTATCCCATCCATCTCCGGTGGCAAGTCCAACGGGTAGGCTTGTAGTCCAATTCTTTCTAGAATGACGAAGGGTCCAAGGAAACGAGGACTAAGCTTCCCGCGCTTTCCAAAACGGATAATTCTTTTCCATGGAGACACCATTAACATGACACGATCGCCCACTTGGAACTCGATCGGTCTTCTCTTCTTGTCCGCATAACTCTTCTATCGGTCTTGCGCCACTTTTAGTCTCTCTCGAATTTCCTTCACCTTGTCTGTCGTTTCTTGAACTATTTCCGGTCCGGCGAACTGCTTCTCACCTGCTTCAATCCAACAAACCGGTGTTCTACACTTTCGTCCGTACAATGCCTCGAATGGTGCCATTCCGATACTATAATGGTAACTGTTATTATAAGTGAACTCCACCAAAGGTAGGTACGAGTCCCAACTTCCTCCAAAATCTATGACACACAACCTCAACATGTCCTATAGCGTTTGAATTGTCCTTTCCCTTTGACCATCCGTTTGAGGGTGGTAAGTCGTGCTCAGATTTAATCTGGTGCCCAATTCTTTCTGTAAGCTAGCCCAGAAATTCGATGTGAACCAACTGTCCCGATCTGACATGATAGATTGCGGAACTCCATGTCTCGACACCACCTCATCGATATAAAGTTTGGCCAATTTCTCCATTGGCAAGGTCTCTCGCATAGCAAGGAAATGTGCACTCTTGGTTAGGCGGACCATGATCACCCATATAGTATCATGACCCCGCAAAGTCTTTGGTAACTTTGTCACAAAGTCCATGGTGATGTTGTCCCATTTCCACTCGGGAATGGCCAATGGTTGCAAACTCCCATACGGCCTTTGATGTTCTGCTTTGACTTGAAGACACGTGACACACCTTTCCACGTAATTGGCCATGTCTAGCTTCATCACCGGCCACCAATAGTTCAACTTTAAGTCCCAATACATTTTGGTACTTCCAGGATGTATAGAATACTTCGATTTATGCGCCTCTTCAAGAAGTAGGTCACGGTTTGCTTCAAACTTCGGCACCCAAATTCGTCCTTGAAAGAGTTTAAGTCCATGACTGTCCTCCGTCAACGTTTCTCTTTGCTTTACCATAATTTCATATTTGAGATTTTCTTCCTTAAGTGCTTCCACTTGACACGTCTTGATGTTTTCTAACAAACACGATACCACGTCGATTCTTGTGAGGGACAATTTGATACCACCATCATGGCTCCTTCGGCTCAACGCATCCGCCACCACGTTGTCCCATATAAGTAGTGCCGCCATAGCTTCAAAGCAAAGACCACCGCCACTAATTCCAAGTCATGAGTCGGATAGTTCTTCTCATGGTCCTTTAGTTTCCGCGACGCATATGTTATCACTTTCCCTCGTTGCATTAGTACGCACCCAAGCCCCATCTTGGAAGTGTCACTATACACTACGAAGTCTTGCGATCCTTCGGGTAAGGATAAGATCGGAGCTTTGCACAATCTTTTCTTGAGCGTTTGAAAGGCTTGATCCTGCACATCGGTCCAAAGAAACTTGACATTCTTTCTTGTAAGGGAAGTGAGTGCCATAGCTATCTTAGAGAAGTCTTGAATGAAGAATCTATAATAGCCCGCCAAACCCAAGAAACTTTGAATCTCCGTCGGACTCGTTGGCGGTTCCCAACTCATCATCGCCTCTATCTTTTCCGAGTCTACCTTCACTCCGTCTTTAGACACACATGCCCTAAGAATTGCACTTCTTGGAGACAAAATTCGCACTTCGAGAACTTTGCAAACAGTCTCTCCCTTCTTAGAACTTATAATACTTCCCGCAAATGTTTCCCATGTTCGGACTCGTCCTTTGAGTAGATTAAAATATCGTCGATGAAGACAATCACAGATTTGTCCAAGAATGGGAGACACACGCGGTTCATCAAGTCCATGATTACATCTGGAGCGTTGGTCAAGCTGAAAGGCATCACCAAGAACTCATAGTGACCGTATCGTGTTCGGAAAGCCGTCTTCGGAATGTCCTCCTTCTTCACTCTCAACTGATGGTATCCGGACCGAAGGTCCATTTTTTAGAAGCATCCCGCACCTTGGAGTTAATCAAAAAGATCTTCTATATGAGGTATAGGATACTTGTTCTTTACCGTGACTTTGTTCAATTCTTGGTAGTCGATGCACATCCGCATAGATCCGTCCTTCTTCTTTACGAACAAAACCGGTGCTCCCCAAGGTGACGAACTCGGTCGGATGAAACCCTTCTCCAACAACTCTTGAAGTTGCATCATCATCTCTTTCATTTCCGTCGGGGCCAATTGGTAGGGAGCACGGGCTATCGGAGCCGCTCTCGGAGTGAGGTCGATTTGGAACTCCACTTGACGTTCCGGTGGTAATCCGGGTAAGTCTTCCGGAAAGACATCCGGATAGTCTTGCATGATCTTTACATTCTCCATCGACTTCTTCTCCTTCTTCGCGTCCACCACATAAGCCAAATACAAAGGGTAACCCTTCGCTATAAACTTGCGAGCCTTAAGAGAATAGATGATAGGGTTACACCCCTTCCCTTTCTCACCATAAATAATGACCACACCGCTCCCCAACAAAGGCACTTGGATCATCTTCTTAGAGCAAAAGATGTCAGCCTTATGCCTTGACAACCAATACATGCCTATGACTACATCGAACCCCCTTATAGTCATAGGTAGCAAGTCTACTCCGAAAGGATTCCCATCGATCTCTATCGTACAATCACAAAAACGGTCTCGGATGATCACTTGATCTCCATAGCTATTTCTACTACTAATGCTTCGGGAAGGACACTAATAGGAGTGACAAATTTTTTACAGAAATTATCCGATACAAAGGAACACGTAGCACCCGAATCGAACAATACACGAGCGGGCAAGGAGTTTACTAGGAACGTACCCAAAACGACATCGGCGGTCTCTTTTGCCTCCTCGGTAGTCATCCAGAAAGCTCGGCTTGGCACCCTCGACGGTTGTTCGACTCACGTCGTTGATCCAAAGGAATTCCCACAGTTGACACCCACTAGCTTCGGGCAATCCCTCTTCATATGGCTCGGTTCCCGACACTCAAAACATACTGGTCCTCGGATAGGACATTCTCAAGTCACGTGCTCCTTCTTGCCGCACTTGGCACAACCAACCGGACCCGAGTAAGTTCTTGGATTGCATGGGCCTGAGTGCTTGGTCTTGCACTTGTGGCACCACCGATCTTCCCTCCGATTGCCATCAACTCTTCCACCCACAAATGACTTAGACTACCGAACAGGCCCAGAGGGCCCTTCCCATTTCCGCTTCTCCCCAACCTGACTTCTCTCTTCTTTCTCCGCAATCAAGTCGTCTTCTATAAGCAAGGACTCTTCGATAACCTCTTGCAATGTCGATCCTCTAGCATTTCTTACCGTCGTCCTCATATCGGTCGGTAACCCATGTTGATAAGCTTTAATCTTCACCCTCTCATCGGGGACCAGATGTCCCACCAAGTTTAGATTTTCCAAGAAAAGTTTGGAGTATTCGGTAATGGACAAGGTTCCCTTCTTCAAATTCTTGAACACTTCTTTAAGCTTATCCAACGACCTTTCACTGCAATACTTATCCATGACCTTTTCCTTGAAAACAAAACTTCAGGGGTGAGGGCGGATCGAGTAAGATTCAACCAGATCAAAGCCTCTCCCCTAAGCAGTTGAGAAGCGAACTTGACCCATTGCGAGATGTCACATTCACTAGACTCGAAGGCCATCTCCACCTCCTTAAGCCAGTACATGCAAGCAACCGGGTTGTCGGAACCTGCAAACTCCTTCGGGTTGCACCCCAGAAAAGCTTTGTAGGTACATCCCTTGGTCCTTTCCCTATTTCCATTCCTTAGTTGTTCCTCGGTCACTACAACGGCGGGTCCACCACCCGATCCTATCACAATGTTCTCCGCCATCGTCTCATGTTGACAGTGACTGGCATCTCGATCTTCCAACAACTTCATAAAGAATTCCTGTTGTTGAGCCATGGCCGAGTTCATGGCCAGCATCATGCTATCTCGGATTCTGGTTTCCATGGTCACTTCCTCCATGACTGGGGTGGTAGTGGCAATGTTGGTTTATGGTATATGCTCGGGTCCTCCGCCCAAGACATTAGCCACTGATGGCCTTTCAGTAGTCGCGACCAATTTGGGTTGATCAACTGTGGACTCATCTTCAATATGACCCTTCGGCAGGTTTTGCAGTCGGTTTCGTGTATTTACCATGGTTATCTGCCACACACATACGAGAACGAGGTTGAGAAAAAGGCTAAGTGAGTTGAACTCATGGTACGTACTAATACCTTCATAAATTATCATAATAATAGTAAATCAAGTATGCTCACGTAACAATACATTCATAATAGCAGTAGCTAAGTGAAATTATGAACAAATCATACACAAGAATTCTTGTCACCATCATCACAACTCTCAATTAGTGTAATTCCGTAAATCCTAACGCTCTCCCCACCTAGGACTTCTACCCCCAAGTGGACAGTGAAACAATAATGTCTAAAGATTAAGTCTAGATATGATAAAATAATACCTAGTTCACTTAAACTAAAGCTCTGATACCAACTTGTAAAACCCTAAAAATAGGGATAACAAAAACTTTCCAAAAGAGGAAAAGTGGTATATAATTTGCCATAGCAAGAGCCTCCCAAAAATGGAGAAAATAATTAAACCTGTTTAATTACAGTTGTAATTTAACGGAAAATAAATAACAACCAACTAATCTAATTTCTACAATAGAAAAGAGATTA
This sequence comes from Arctium minus, assembly GCA_954870635.1. NCBI lineage: Eukaryota > Viridiplantae > Streptophyta > Magnoliopsida > Asterales > Asteraceae > Arctium > Arctium minus. The sequence continues at coordinate 54,276,768 of OX941084.1, forward strand.
CAAAAAGGGTGTCATCTATAAATCCCAACATCGTCTCCAAAATAAACGTCCAAAATCAGTATTCCCCAAGCTCTCACCCAAGGCAACTACGCCTGCTTAGAAACGGCGCCACTAGAACCTGAGATACACATCGACACCAAACAAGTGTTAGGCCAAAAAGCCTGGTGAGTTGAACAAGAAATAACATATAAGATCAATTACAATTCTTATCAGCAGTTAACCAAAGTTCATTAAATGTGGAGTCAATAGGGGAGACCCATAGCACCAATCAAATTCCACCCAAAGAGTCGATATACCTTGATGCCAACTACTAAGAGTGACATCCGAAAGGCCCGGCACACCCGAGGACTACAGCCATGGCATTACCCCGAATGGCGGAGGTCTAGGCACATACCATCACAGTGGCACCCAAGACTACATCCTCCTAGTGTCTACTGACTTGGTTCGTCCAACATAATTTATAGGAGGTCTTGAGGCATATTTCAACCAAGAATATTTCGATACCAACTATGGGTACAATATTACCATCCTATTCCATATAAGTCCACTACAAGACTAGTATGTCCAAAATTTCATCATATAAACATGATACCACCAAATAGTGTCTCAAATAGAAAATCATCCCCATAAAAGTTTATGCATTCCATTTAGTCATGGCAAGACATATATATAGACATGTAAACACAAGGAGAAACCCCAACTACTTACATACTTAAAATGAACATTTCAAGTCAATATACAAAATGATGACAATAGTAGAGTTATGATGTGTATCAAGTTTTAACAAAGATTAGTAAACTCACAATCTAGGTTTTTGATTAAAACCTAGAAAATAGAAAACCCTAGATGATGAGGATGAGACTTGAAAGAGGAAGGTTGCACTTTTAGAAACCCTAGAAAATCTTCCTTGAGGATAATGAATGCAAGTTCAACAACCCAACTACCAAAATGAATTGTATTAATGAGAGTTAGGGTTTGGGTGAAGAGGAAACTGATTTGGGAGCTCCAAAAATCGCCAAAGAAAAAGAGAGAAATGAGAAAGTGAGGTTAAAATCGGGCAAGGAACTCATTTAAGTCTCAAATCCCGTCGGCGACAGTGCCCGACGACAGTGACATTGTCATTGTCGCGAGTCACAATCGTGCCAACTCAAGAGCCCATGGTACCTCCCACGCGATAGTGACTTGCGATAGTGACAATGTCACTATCGCGCGGTCACAATAGCGCCAAGCCCCCAACTCGTGGTACATCCACCGCGATAGTGACCGGTGACAGTGACATTGTCACTGTCGCGTGGCACTATCACGCCACACCCCAGAACGCCCAAAAACTTAGCCAAATTCGAAAACGAGCACGAGGTTTAGACATTAAAGATTATTATATAACTCAGATAGCATAATAACATTATAACAATGATCATGCGCATATAAAGGGCCTCATATTCTCAAATAATCACAATTAATACAATTAATAGGATACGAGGAGTAATTACTTACCTTTAGATTTTACGGGCGTTACATCTTCTTCAGCGCATTTACTGGTAGCAAACACTAGTTCCATTTCTTTGATCCATATCATCACTAACACTGAGTCACATTCCCCTTTGTAAGTGGGAGGTTTACAGGCTGCAAACTCCTTGTAACTACAACCCTTCGCCGTCACTTTGGTTGTCGTCACAGTCATCGATGGAGAATTACCCCCGACTTCAATTACCAACGGGCTTGACAGCTCAGTCATCTCCTTGCTCTCGCTCTTATCTCTGCTTCCAGAGGTTGTCTTCTCCTAATGAGCCAGCAACTCTTGTAGAGTCTCTTGAAGCTTTCTCATTTCCTCGGCAAACGTTTCATGAGTCACAAAGGCCTGGTTTCGGCCCCGACCCCGAGCCCTCGCAGTTCCCCGCCCTCTCACGGTCGTCGAGCTCTCTTGGTGCGAGGTTTCCCTATCTTCCATAACCTCAGCACTTCTCGCTCTACGAGTGGTCCATGTATTCGCTCCTCCCCGATTTCCAGCAGTGGTTCCTTCAACTTGAGTCATAGCCTTCCAGGTAGTCCTTACCGGACCACGCCCTCAACCACGGTCCCTTCCTCGAGTGGTCGGCCGCCCAGGAGGACCCCTCTGTATCTCAGTACGGACCCCATCTACCAGCGGATTCTCCCCGGTCCGTATTGCCCTACTTCACAAAGCTCGATCCGCCATGACGATAACTGAAACAACACAAGGATAGACTTTAATTTTAACAACCCTATATGTAACAAGGTTCGTAGACACACACATGTACCTGTAAATTTGCGATTACATTGGCCAGTTGTAATCCCAAATCTACCTTACATGTTAGTCCCTATCTCTCATTACATAAGCTCCTATAGCGCCAAATCCTACGGCATCCTATTTCTCGGTTGTATCCCACTTACAGTTTAAGTTTAGGTCCATAAAGGCCACCTATTTCGCATAAACTATGGCTCTTATACCAAATGTAACAACCCTGTAATCAACAACAATAATATAAGCGTAATAATGCCCCAAACATGGGTTCCAATACAAAATGTTCTACAGTACAGGATTAACATAGTTTAAATCTCCACCATTCTACTACAACCGAGAAACTAACAATAAAAGAAATTACTGTCTACGCCGCTACTAAGGCCCGCTCTCCGAATCGTATAACTTCTAGCATTTCTCTTTCCCTTTTGAGGATCCCGAAGCAACCCTGTTACCTGAAAATGGGTTTTAAGAAAAGTTGAAACGAGGATTAGACCGGAAGGTCAAGTGAATTTCCAACCTCGTCCATTTTATAACAACAGAAAACAAAATAAAATTCATAAGACTAATTTCACAAACTTTGGGTCATAGGAAGTGACTAGTTCTATGTCGAAATCCTTGATCAAGATATAGGACCACTCGTTCTCGGGGCCCCCCAGTAGACCCATAGGGCCCCCTAGTCTATGTCGTTACAGTGTATAAGGAAACGAATTCCAGACACACGGTTCAACCATCCCCGATGATTGAAGATAAGCCATGGCGCTCAATTCATAAAACAATACCAAATCTCATACGATGAATTAGTAAGAAAGTACACATGCTTAATATTGAAATAAATCCAATCCATCGCAGATCAAAATTTTATTTAACGGAAAGCAGTAAACATTGTCAATAAAGACATTTTCTAGATTTCAAGAGTTTTAGAATAAGGGAACTCACCTGGTGTTTGGATTTTGGCACACGCGAACGCTAATCCCCATTAGAACGAATTCCTACATTCCAGATTTAGTAAAGCCATTAAATTCCCCGATCCTAATCCTAAAATATTCCTAGATCAAGGTTCGGTTAAAATAAACACGCAACACATCAGAGATCTGTGGGTTCGAGCCTACTGCGTCCCCACAGATCCCCCGTCTCGATCGGCCCCAGTCACTGACCTCTAGGGTGACCTCGGTTGAAGGCTTCCTGGGTGATCTCGGTCGACCTCCTCCCGGGTGACCCCGGTCGATGTCTCCCCGGGTGATCCCGGTCACACACATACCAGGCGATCCCGGTCACACACATGTCGGGCGCCCTGGTCCGAATGAACTAGTGTTCACCTCCCCGTCTTTACTTGGCAATCGATCGTAACCCATCTATTTTCCCCCTCGTTTAGGATTCCTTCAACACGAGACACATAGATTCACTAACCAAATCGCGACTCTAAACCCAAACATTTAACTCCCCAGACCCTCGACCCAGGCTCGATTTCAGGTCACCAACATTCAAAATCTTCTCAAACTATTCCCTAATCAAATCTGTAAAGACAAGGATAGAGTTTCTAAGATTTAGGTTAAATGCTTACCTCTTGAAGATGAATCTCACAAGATGCACTGATGTCCCAAATCCACACCTTCAAATAGCTCTGATCGATCCTCTTCACTGCCTCATGCGCCGCACACACACTCACACACAGACGTCTTTTCAAGAATGGAGAAGGGTTTAGGGTTTTAGACCCCTTTTTATGCCTACACTTACAATATGACCCTTCAGCTCTCTTAGTATTCACAATTACACCATTATTCTTATCAATAACAATTAACCCAAAAATTTCAGCGAGTGTTACATATATCCCGGGTACCGGGCAGGTCGGGGTGTAACACCCGTAATTTTCGGTAATCAATGGTCACCCGGATGTTTTCGTGACATGAAAATGGCAGGATTATATTGGGACGATGCTATCAAAAGCCCTATAGCGTATCAAGAGTGTTGTGTGTCGTAATAAATCAAAATTCGAGCTTTGGGGAGTCTGGGCGAAAGTGACAGCGAAAGTGACATGTGTCACAATCACGTGTCACTCTCGCGGAGGCCTTTATTGGTCACGGTACATTCTCATTGAGAGTTCCCGGCAAAAGTGACATGTATCACAATCGTTGGGCATACTCGCCGTCGGGGTCCATACCTCATTAAACCCATTTTTCTCACTTTTCTCATTCATTCCTTAATCCATTCTCTTCTAAAGACTCTCTCAACCGAACCCCACCCTCTCATATGAACCCTAATCCATTTTTGGGAGTTTTTCCTCTAAAAACTTGTACCCTCTCATCATCTATACTTGTAACTTCAACCTCTTGAGCAAGATTCAAGTGTTCATCACCATTTCTTGAAGATTTCTAAGTTCGAGGGGTTTTGCTCAAAAACCTAAGTGTTTTTGGAAGATTTTGCTTGTGGATTCAAGTTTCTTCAAGGAAACTCAAATTGGGGTAAAATTTAGATTTAGCCTAAATCTAGCAAGTTGAGTTCAAGATGATTTATGAAAACGGTCTACATGCCAAAATGTTTATTTTTAAAGTGTTTACATGTTTTACATGAAATTATTAACTGTTGGGTTATTTGGTCAATCTTGATTATTTGACGTATATGGTTTTATAAGTATTGAGAAACACCCACTTTGGGATTTATGAACTTTTTAATAAGTAAACTTGTTGATACGTTTCCTTGAACATCTATATATAAATGGAGTCCATTTGATGTAAAGGTCATTTATATGAATTTGAATTTACAACTATTTGAAAATTGTATATAATTGTGTTATGAGGCATGTTGGAAATATAAGGGTAAAGAGTCCATTTGTAAAATGGTTGGCCTCAACCAATGTTGAGTTTGAGTTACTTATACTTTTCGTCGTTCTGTCTACATCACCGACGGTTAAACGTATTTTGATGTTTACAAATGCTTTCGTTGAAGATTTACGTAAACTATTGGGCCTTGGCTCGGTTTTGACTAAATGGAGTCTTGAGGACATTTGTCTGGTTTAAAAACAGTTGTGGAGTTTTGAGTATAATGGCGTATATTTCGTGTCATTTGGGAAATTACATGTTTTGAGTGTGTTGTCGTTCTTCTGAGTCATGTAATGTTTAGACCGTAATGCATTGGATCCATAGGCATGTAAGTTAGTTTATCATGTAAATGTGGGATGAGGTCCCGAGTTGTAATTTGGAAATAGGCATTGGTGATTCGATGTAAGTTTCCAAATGAACTACCATGTCAAGGATGGAGAGGTCCCAAGGTATAGATCCATGGATAGGGTTGAACTTGGTGATGCTCGGGCTATAGATCCATGAATAAGGTTGATGCATTTCTCGACAAAAGATCCACGAATAGGGTTGTTATCGACGGTACCTTGACTAAAGATCTGTGAATAGGGTTGATGTCAATGGTTGTCCAACCTTGAAGTTATGCTTATAACATAGATACGTGGCTTAACCTTGTGTGCCGCCACATTCGATGTAATCGGGACTCCCCGTCACTGAAAGGTGTTGTTTTGGGTATTGTATTTCAGTATCCATGTTTTCGATGACGTTTCATATATATGGGTTTTATACATGATTTATGGGTCGAGTATTATGTTCCATCCGTGTTTGGATGGTTTGGGGTATGAAGTTTTATTTACGTTTCATAAATTGGGAGTCGCTTTATATTCACATGTTGGAGTGAGTCTTGGGTTGAATTTACTTCGTCGGTGTTTTCGTCTTTAAAAAGTGCATTATTGGAAAATGAGTCTTTTCATATTTAAAGCAAATCATTTTGGAAATCCATGATTTAAATGACTTTTTTTCCTATAACAATATGTAATTATTTATATTGAAAACTCTTGAACTCACTAGGCGTTAGCCTAACCTTTTTATTTGTCGGCATGTGCATTAGGTTCCAGTTGGGGATATGGTTCTAGCAGTACTGAAGAGATGTACCTTAGTGTTCACAAGTGTAAGCGTTTGGTGAAGTCTTCCGCAATTTGGAGATAGTGACTATTATTGGGTTTTAGTAGCACCCATCCTTATTATAGACTGTATGTATAGAATGAATGGGTGTATTGAAGTTAAATCTTAAATTGTGATTGTAGATGAATCATTTATTGATGTGTTTAGAAAATTTTAAATTAGTTGTTATTTCCAAATTTGAGGGTGTTACAAGTTGGTATCAGAACTTAAGTTTGAGAGAATTAGATATTTATTTTTTTGGATGCCTAGACTCAAACTAGCGTCTTTATAAGTGAATGTAAGTGAAGTTGCACATTAGGTACCTTAAGATAAGATATTTTGGGTTTGATCGAGTCGCTAGAAACGGGAAACTTGTCGAGGGTCACAAGGATGATTATGTACGGTACATTCATAATGGCAACTGGCCAGTGTTATGGTAAATCTACATGCTACATATGTATACTTGAACTACCATGGTATGATGACCATTGGGGTAGTGAGAAAGTTTCTAAGCGAGTGATCTAAGGAAGGGTTGATGTTTATAACAATGTCACTTTGGAATGATAGCTAAGTGTGATGAATGCATCAAGTTGATCATCGTGAGTCAGAATTATTGGTTGGATTAGAACTATAAGTTTGTTATACCGGTTCTATTTCGGGGAGAAATTGTAAGTTAACCAAATTAGTGGGATCGTTGCTCTAAGATGTTTGATGCATCCGGATGACAATAGTATGACGGGAAAATGGAGGACTATAGTCCTAAGATGCTAAGTGCCGACCAAATCCATGCACTAAATTTATTTCTAAAATAAGTTTGCATCAGTTGTTTCTCATGTTCTCAATATATAAAGTGGGTTATATTATAAAGTCTCGCTAAAACATTTAGCACTCATCAGATTTTTAATCATGAGTTTAAGCATGCGGGAAATTGTTTTGTTGCTCATGGTTGCAAAAAAAAATTGTCATTGAAAATCTCTTCATCCTCGTTTTGTGTTTAAAGCTATTTTTGGATATTATAAGATCCGTGTTTTAATGTCATTTGGGGTATTGGGCAAGTAACCGTGGAATTTCTAACCTTGACATTGGATCTCCTCCATGTATGTTAAGGTTTTAAAGGAAGAGTTGTCTTCATATTCTTGAGTCAGAAATTTTCTAGAGGATTTTGGTCTGTATGAGTCGTGTTTAATTTTATGGAGTATAGTTTTGCGACGTTTTGGGGGTGTGAGTGTACTTTGAGATGTGTGGGTTTTAATTTTATTGAGTGTAAATTTACGAGCTTTTTGGGCGTCGTGTCTCATGGAAGTTTTGTTGAAAATGGTCACTTCGTCTTACGCTGTGGTTTTATAATTTTGACATTTTAGACTTATTGTCGTCTTATGCTTTTATGTTGGTAAATGAAAATGTTGGCACCACTTGATTTTAGCGTTAACGAGTTTTATGAGAATTCGGTCAAGTTTTATGGCGTCTCATCTTACGGCATTTTGCGTCGCATAGATAAATTTTGGAACGTATGTTCATGCATTTTTGTGTGCGTTAATTTATAGGCTTTGTTAATAGATGTCATTCCACATGTTGTTTTGGGGAAGTTTCATTGTCATGTGATTTATCTTTGGGCTTTATGCAAGTATTAATCGTTGTATACTATTCATATTTCGATTAAATTATACGGTTGGTGTGAGTAAACATATAAAAGATTTATGTTGTTTCAGATAGAACTTTTGCTCAGAACATATTTCAGTTAGAAATTTTATTGTTAGAAATTTTTCGCAATGCATTAAGTGAGTAACAGTTTACATGACGTTATAGTTACTATTTTAATCAGGCGCGTTTTATCTGTGCGGCCCAAAGTTTAAACTTGATTTGAAATTTAATTACGTTCTTATTGTTTTACTGAATTTCGGGAATAAGCCGGTGTGGGTGGGTTTGTTGAAAATTTTATTCCACGATGTTTTGCGGTTAAAGGATAGAATTTTAAAGTTGAAATTGTGAAGTTCTCTTTTGGAGTTGTTCAAACATTTATTGCACGTGTTTTGGTGCAGAAAATTATTTTCACATATATGGAATAATCTGATGTATGTTAGGACCATGGTAGTCCATTTAAAATTTTGCTTCTCATCTTTTATTCTTATCCATATTAACGTAAGTACTGATCAAATGAGTTTTGGAAATGGTTTTATATGCGTAGTGTTGGTGATCAATTTTGAAACCTATCGAATGAACGTTAGTGTATTTTTACCGCACGATTAATTGTTATAAAACTTATGTATTTGAAAGTTTTATAAATTTCAAATTGGCATACTGGTTGAAAAACCTTGAACTCATTAGGGCTATAGATTTAAAACCCTATCTGGAAAAGAGTTGTAATTAGGGACTAGAGGAGTCTTTGGGATTTGAAGCGTCTGATGATCCGACTTGTGGTCAGCTTTGAAGGTTGGGTTTCAATTTTGGATCTGTGTATGCATGAATAATAGAGGTAATAGATTCATGTCTTCTCAGTTAGCTAAGGGGTGATCTTTATGCTTTGGTAAACCTGCGAGATAAGGTCTTGTGTGCGTATTTGCGCCTGGTTGGGTTCGACTTGATGGGTTACTGGTTCGTTTGACATCATGTTATTTATCGGCGGTGTGCCGTCTTAATGGGTTTTCGTGATGAAAAGTTTTATTTTGGTCCGCTTGGTAGAGACGTAAGATTTGGAAATAATAGCCTTCTGTTAGGTATCAACCTTAATGTGACAATACTTCTGGAATGAAGTATTGGGCGGGATGTCCACATTCACGATACCACCATCTTGGTTTTAGGCGTTGACTTGTCTACTTGAAGTCATTGGATCTTGGAACGTTTGGAAGTATCCCTGTTAGATCATGAGAAATGTTAGCCCCTCGGTGGTGGAACTCAAAGGAAGTTGGGCGTTAGTGACTAATTATTAATCGGTACGATTTTCTTGATGTGGTAAATTTTGGGAATTCTTCGGGTTGGTGCTGACCATTGGGATGTGGATTCAGATTTAGGTTGAGATGGAGTGATCCAGTCAGTGGAAAACTGAAGTCATAAACCACCCTTGAGGAAGTACGTGTCGCTTAAGGTTGGGAGATGACCAAGACCGCATGGTTACGAATCGCTCCAATAAGGTTTGATGTTCACTCTAGCGTGAGTGTGTCGTGTCAAGGTGATTACGTGGTGTTAGTGTCTTTGCAAAATTCTGTGTGGCAGTTTCATCAGGAAGTTAATGGGTTTAACTCAAGGATGAAATTGATTAGAGACAACCCCTCGGAAAGGGAAATGGTCGTTTCGAGAGCATGTCATCATTGTGGTCTATGGTACGTTGTGTCCTTGGGGACGGAGGAAACCAATAAGTGCTAAGGGTGGTAAGGGAATGTCTTGGGTGAGAAGTAGATTTTGAGGACGAAATCATTCAAAGGTTGGGAGGATTGTAACACCCGTGATTTTCGTTCAATGTTCACCCGGATGTTTTCGCGACTTGAAAATGGCAGGATTATATTGGGATGATGCTATCAAAAGCCCCATAGCGTATCGAGAGTGTTGCGTATCGTAATAAATCAAAATTCAAGCTTCGAGGAGTCTGGGCGAAAGTGACAGCGAAAGTGACATGTGTCACAATCGCGTGTCACGCTCGCGGAGGCCTTTATTGGCCGCATTACATTCTTAGCGAGAATGCCCGGCGAAAGTGACATGTGTCACAATCGCTGGGCATACTCGCCGTCGGGGTCCAGACCTCATTAAACCCATTTTTCTCACTTTTCTCATTCATTCTTTAACCCATTCTCTTCTAAAGACTCTCTCAACCGAACCCCACCCTCTCATATGAACCCTAATCCATTTTTGGGAGTTTTTCTTCTAAAACCTTGTACCCTCTCATCATCTATACTTGTAACTTCAACCTCTTGAGCAAGATTCAAGTGTTCATCACCATTTCTTGAAAATTTCTAAGTTTGGGGTTTTTGCTCAAAAACCTAAGTGTTTTTGGAAGATTTTGCTTGTGGATTCAAGTTTCTTCAATGAAGCTCAAGTTGGGGTAAAATCTAGATTTAGCCTAAATCTAGCAAGCTGAGTTCAAGATGATTTTTGAAAACGGTGTACATGCCAAAATGTTTATTTTTAAAGTGTTTACATGTTTTACATGAAATTATTAACTGTTGGGTTATTTGGTCAATCTTGATTATTTGACGTATATGGTTTTATAAGTATTGAGAAACACCCACTGTGGGATTTGTGAACTTTTTAATAAGTAAACTTGTTGATACGTTTCTTTTGGACATCTATATATAAATGGAGTCCATTTGATGTAAAGGTCATTTATATGAATTTGAATTTACAACTATTTGGAAAACGTATATAATTGTGTTATGAGACATGTTGGAAATATAAGGGTAAAGAGTCCATTTGGAAAATGGTTGGCCTCAACCAATGTTGAGTTTGAGTTCATTATACTTTTGGTCGTTGTGTCTACATCACCGACGGTTAAACGTGTTTTGATGTTTATAAATACTTTCGTTGAAGATTTACGTAAACTATTGGGCCTTGGCTCGGTTTTGACTAAATGGAGTCTTGAGGACATTTGTCTGGTTTAAAAACAGTTGTGGAGTTTTGATTATAATGGCGTATATTTCGTGTCGTTTGGGAAATTATATGTTTTGAGTGTGTTGTCATTCTTCTGAGTCGTGTAATGTTTAGACCGTAATGCATTGGATCCATAGGCATGTAGATCAGTTTATCATGTAAATGTGGGACGAGGTCCCCAAGTTGTAATTTGGAAATAGGCATTGGTGATTCGATGTAAGTTTCCAAATGAACTAACATGTCAAGGATGGAGAGGTCCCAAGGTATAGATCCATGGATAGGGTTGAAATTGGTGATGCTCGGGCTATAGATCCATGAATAGGGTTGATGCATTCCTCGACTAAAGATCCACGAATAGGGTTGATGTCGACGGTACCTTGACTAAAGATCCATGAATAGGGTTGATGTCAATGGTTGTTCATCCTTGATGTTATGCTTATAACATAGATACGTGGCTTAACCTTGTGTGTCGCCACATTCGATGTAATCGGGACTCCCCGTCACCGAAAGGTGTTGTTTTGGGTATTGTATTTTAGTATCCATGTTTTCAATGACGTTTCATATATATGGGTTTTATACATGATTTATGGGTCGAGTATTATGTTTCATCCGTGTTTGGATGTTTTGGGGTATGAAGTTTTATTTACGTTTCATTAATTGGGAGTCGCTTTATATTCACATGTTGGAGTGAGTCTTGGGTTGAATTTACTTTATGAATGAGTGTTCTTCGTCGGGGTTTTCGTCTTTAAAACGTGCATTATTGGAAAATGAGTCTTCTCATATTTAAAGCAAATCATTTTGGAAATTCATGATTTAAATGACTTTTTTTCATTTAACAATATGTAATTATTTATATTGAAAACTTTTGAACTCACTAGGCGTTAGCCCAACCTTTTTATTTGTCGACATGTGCATCAGGTTTCAGTTGAGGGTATGGTTTTAGCAGTACTGAAGAGATGTGTCTTAGTGTTCACAAGTGTAAGTGTTTGGTGAAGTCTTCCGCAGTTTAAAGATAGTGACTATTATTGGTTTTAGTAGCACTCGTCCTTATTATAGACTGTATGTATATAATGAATGTGTGTATTGAGATTAAATCTTAAATTGTGACTGTGGATGAATCATTTATTGATGTATTTAAAAAAAATTTAATTAGTTGTTATTTCCATATTTGAGGGTGCTAAAGGGGGGTTGGCTACCCACCTCTGCCCCGGTTTGAGCGTACCGGGTATCCCCGAACACGGTTTTGCGGGTATTCCCCGGCCCCGTCCGGGTCGGGTGAACCGGGTTCCCCAACGGGTCGGGGCAAATTCCCATGCTTATAAACTGTGTTTATAATTTTTTTTAAATTTACAAGTAAAATTACAATAATCTGCTAATACAATATTATTGAGTTTTTCAGTAAACTCGAGATTTAAAAACTCCAGTTTTTTTCAAAACAAGTGAATTATTCGAATCTATGGTTGAAAAGTTTTTTCAATAATTAAAAAATTCCTATCTCCTAGTAAATATCCTTATTCCTTACTCCTTTGTCATAGAATATTCATATATCCTTTTGTTAAAACAAAACAATATCTAATATGATTGAAATTAAACAAGAATATGGTTAAACTTTACCCTAAAAAATCATCATATCCGACTTAATAATACCAAAACATAAAATAATCCCTTGATTTTCACCTGGACGGGTTCTCGACCAGAAAAGGTGGCACTTATGCATATCATGTAGCCACAAAGAAATCGAGTTTGTCTCAGTCTTTTAATATATATATATATATATATATATATATATATTTTTTTTTTTTTTTTTTTTTTGTGAAGGACGTTAAGAGAATCATATAAAAGTTAGAGAATATCCAACATATTAATTAATCTTTTATTTTCATTCAAAAAAGGTAAGATTGTAAGTTTTTTTATTTCCAGTTTATCTCGATAATTTTTTATCTTTTAAAAAGGTAAGATTATTAATTCTTAAAAATGTTGATTAAAATTTCAGCTTTATAAATCCACTTGTTCTTGTTCTTGTTTTCTTTAACAATTTAAACTTATTTATTTTCTTGTTTTCTTCAAATCTTTAAACCTGTCTTTTTTTTAAATCCCTCAAAGCTTCAAGCTCCATATCCTTATGGCTATCCATTTTTAAAAACATAAAAACTCTCAAAGCCTATGAGAAAATAAAGGAGGGATAGATAAAAATACTAAGACCACTTGATTAAATTTTTAATCAAAATATAATACTACAATTAAGATGTTTTTTTTTCCAAACCCCACCATAATAAAGGGGAGTTTGTGAAATATTGATGGTGAGAGATTTGTTTTTGTGTTTGGATATCGTTCTTCCAAAAAATTACCCCAAAAGGCTATAATAATTTGTAGACTATGCAAGTATAGACATCCAACCAATATCGTCTAAATCAAGTAATAATGGTAGTAATACCAAGTTATTGATCCACAGAGATTTTGAAGCAAAGAGTTACAAAGTTAATCTTAAAAAGAGATTTCAGCGTCAGAGTGCGGTAGAACCTCGCTACTTGAGGTTGTTGCAGCAATAGTTCTCTATTAACACTACTGGATTGAAGGGCTTTCTTTCGAAGTGCAGATTAGGCCACTACTGAAAGTACTGAAATGAGTACAAATCCAAGCTTAATACGGATCTTACCTTTCTTTCCATATAGTTTTTCCACCTATGAAGGTTGTTACAACTCTTGTAGCCTCTATAACACCTTAGTTAAAACATTTGTGTTATCTTAACTCTAAGTCTAACTCATCTAAGTAAAAAAAAAAACATGTGCCAATTTATGAAAGATTACTAGATGAAATGTTAAACCCAAAAGTTAATAGTGAAGTAGATTGTTATGGCAAAATCAATTATCCACGAACACACACACCTTATTCTTCCAATTTTCATGTACACCCAAGCTAGGGTGTTTAGCCCAAACATTATTGAGATGTATGTAAAAGACGTGAAAGTAAATGACATGAAAGTAAATGGCTAAAAATGTAAATGTGCAGAATTGTAAAGTGATGAAAGTTGTAAGTATTGTTGTAGCAATTGACAGAAACGTAGAAGACTTAAATTGCAAATGATATTAAGTTATTAGAATACAAAGCTTGTTAGAAGTTTTGTCTTTGCCTACTGAACATGGAAACATCTACCCTCATATATAACACCGAGGGGGACCAAAAGATAATAATAAAGCTAAAGGGAACATAATATCCAAGGGGTATTACCCCATTACAAAGTCAACTCCTCCTTTATTGTAACACCCTCAAATCTGAAAATAGCAACTAATTTAAAATTTTCAAAATACATAGATAACTTATTCACTACAACCACAATTTAAGATTTAACTTCAGTACACACATTTCATTCTATGCACACAGTCTATAAAAGGGACGTGTGTTACTAAAACCCAATAACAATCACTATCTCCAAATTGCGTAAGACTTCACCAACTACTTACCCTTGTGTAAAACTAGGGCTCGTTTCTTCATAGTACTGCTAGAACCATTTCCTCAACTGAACCTGATGCACATGCCGACAAATAAAAAGGTTAGGCTTAATGCCTAGTGAGCTCAAGAGTTTTCATCAGAGATATATAAAACGATAACTTTAAGAACGTTATTTAAATCGTGATTTCCAAAATGAAATACGTTCGATCTGAAAACAACCCAAGTGAAATACGTTAAATCTGAAAACAATCTCTTTTTCAACATTCACCCACTTCGTGATTAAAATTACAAAACAAAATGCCTCCTTAATTTAAACCCAAAATCCACGTAAATCATAACTGACATTTTAATAATTAAATACTGAAAACGTAGATAAATTCCAACTTCCTAAAACATCCCAAAACATGGGTAAGATTCAATATTCAGAATACGCCACCAATCAAAAAACATAGATTATAAAACCCAGTACCCAAATCAACACCTTTTGGTGACGGGGGAGACCCGATTACATTGTACGTGATGGAACACCAAAGTGGATCACATAGCTATGTAGAAAACCAAAACGTATGGATTATACGCATAAAAATCGAAAACATCAAGCCAACCACTCCAGGTCTATCCTTGAGAGTTCCAAAACAGGGGAACTCAGTTCCAAAACAGGAACTTATGCACACAATGGAATTACACCTTACTGCCCATGGGACGTTGCCCGACCGTATAGGTCCACACCTTACTTACCATGGTGACCCGATGCCTATTCTGTGCCAAAGTGGTGAACTTGTCCAAAACGGGACAAAAGAACAATGTGCCTATGGATCCATTGCACTAATTAAAACATTACATGACTCAAAACAAATTAACTAACACATTCAAAACATGTAACTCTCAAATAGGATGCAGTAAATGCAAATCATAACCAAACGCTCTATGTGGAGCTATTAAAATCGGACAAGTGTCTCCAAGACCCAACAAAACCAAACTAAGCCATAAACTCAACAAGTCCAAAGACCCAACGTTGAAAATCATTAAATGAAATCAAATGTAAACAACCTGCATCATGTAAACCCATACTCCAAAATATATAAATTAACTCTAACGTAGTTTAGATTGGGACAACTCATTTTTCAAGCGTATTATATCATTTATCCTTTCAAAAACGTCCCATAACATAAAAGCAAACACTTATCTAAAACACACAATAAAATGCATTTATACTCCAACTTACTTCATAACATAAATCATCAAAATACCAATGTATATCATTTTAGTTGTCAAAATGTTCAAAATCCCAAACGTGGGTGTTTTACAAAATTTATAAAACCAAACACTTCAAGATAATCAAGATTTGTCAAATAACTCAACATTTGAGAATTTCATGTAAAACGTATAAACACTTTAAAATAGGCATTTTGGCATTTACATCGTTTTCACAAATCAACTTGAACTCACCTTGCTAGATTTAGGTTAAATCTAGATTTTACCCCAACTTGAGCTTCCTTGAAGAAACTTGAATCCACAAGCAAGACCTTCCAAAACCTATATTCACAAGTTTCCAACCATGAATATACTCATTCAACCATTAAGAATCAATCCCCAAACATTTTACATCAAAATACCCAACTTGACCAAAACCCTAATTTTTAACCTAATTTCTACAAACCTTCAAACCCGAAATTAGAGAAACCGAACACTAGGAAATCATCAAGAGAGCATTTATATCTCATATTAAGGTTTAGAAATGAAGAGGATAAACTTACCACTTAGGTTTTGGTGAAAACCTAGAAAACTCTACCATGGAGCTTGAGGTTGAAGATGACAATGGAGTTTCTTGGTCCTGGTTTCCAATCCTTGTTGGGTGGTGGAGAAACACTTGGAACACGTTAGATTTGGCGCCTTGGATGCATAAAATTCAAAGTTAGGGTTTGAGGGTCGATTTTAGAGAGAAGAAGGTGAAGGAGGTTGAAATATTGAGGAGAGGTTGCTCAAAACTGGGCTTTAAAGTGACCAGGGGGCCGTCGGTGATTGGGCCCAGGGCACTCTCGCTTGGAGTGTACCGCGGGTGGTACCAGCCCGTGACCTTGACATGGCGATAGTGACACTATCACCCCGCCACTCCCGAATTCCAAAATTCGACCTTTTTCAACACCGCGACCCTCGACACTCTTGGGGACTTTAAATAATGTTTTCCCAACATGAATCCCCCCCCCCCATTACAAGTTGTAGAAACTTCTGGGTGACCTTACTTACACAAAATTACGGGTGTTACATTTATCTAGCTAAGTACATATGTAATCCTTCCATCACCATCAGTAGAATAAAATCTTTCAAAAGTCTGTTATCCCTTCTTCCAAAAGATGCTTATTTCAAAGGTTGAGCGCCAAAAAGATTTCTCAAATTGATCAAGGGCACGACTTGTTGGGGCATACTTGCTGTAGCAACAGTTTTGTTAACAATTTTATCCATGATAATACAGAATAAAACCAAACTCTACAACCTAGCTCCAAATAATTTTAAACCATAAAATAAGAAGAAAATGATTCAATATATGATTGGCAAGAAATAAAATAAGGTAAAATAAAATCTCAAATGAGTGCTAAAGTGTATATTTCTACAAACTTATCATATATGCCAATGCATTTGAATATTTTTGTGCTTCTGTTTGATAATTATGTAAATTAATGGAGAGAGATTTATTAATTTCCTGAATGAACATATTGTCTTGTTTCATATTGTGAAACATAATGGGTTTAATATATTACGTTGTTTTGTATTGTAAAACAATACATGAATTTAACAACAAAGTAACGTAGTGTTGTTTCACATCGTGAATAATGCATAAGTTAAAATTGAAATGTTGTTACATTGTGAAACAATACAATACGGCTTTAAATAACTTGATGAACATATGGGTACTAAATGTCACATGTTGTTTTACTCTATTGTGTTCAAATCAATGATTCCACCAATCAATGTCTCTGTAAACTTGAGATTAAACCCTGATCGTTCTCCAAATGAAGAGGGTTTAAGAATCTTTAAGTGGGTTCTAAATTAATCGATATTTATAGGGATTTGTCTCTACCAGATTCGGTTCTTCCCCTTAACCAAAGAAAACATAGTTGTCGTAAGAGTTTATTCCACAAAACCACAAGGGTTGTGACGTAGTGGTTAAGGCCCTGGGGGATGTGGTGGAATATCCCAACTACCCAAAGTTCGAATCCAGGCATACACAACAATTGTGACCACTGAGCTTATCAGGGTTGATTTCTTGCAGTCATAATTGTCTAGGATTAGTATGGCATAATCTAGGACACCCTTCCCAAAAAAAGTTTATTCCATAAGATCTCGATTTTGTAGAAAAGGGTAAATTCATGATATTTTGATTGAATGTGATTTGATGGCACAAATGGTCTATTTCTTTTGATCCATATAGATGGTAAACTATGATGCAAGTGAAGCACTTAATATGGAAATTTGGGGGAAATTATACGATTAATGATCGATGGTTTGCCTCTTGAAATGTACCGGGACGTGCATAATTGGCTCTATGGGAAGTTATCAGGCGACGCTCTTTTCTTATTTCATACTTGTTTTTCGACTGAGAAATTGTAGGCTAATCAGTCGATATCCAATCCTCGAGTTGGTCAAATTCGTTTCGTAAAGATCCGTATTCGCATGGTCTTGGTTTTTCGTTAGTGTTGTGTGCTTGAAAAACGAATAGACGTATGATTTTTTTTTATTATAGTTTGTATGCAAGATGTTATTGGAATACATATTAAATCAATGTATCATCTATTTGGTTCTTTATAACCCTTTAACTTTAATTTTGATGAAGTAGGTTGTAACACCCTAAAACGAAATATGAAAAACAAAATTTCCAATTACTACAAACAACTATAACCCAATAATGGGAAAGTTTGTTCAACCGATAATAATGAGAGATAATAATAACCACCTACTTAATCTAGGCTATAAATGACTAGAGTAAAATGGGTGTCACTATATCTCCAAAAGTATCACTCTCTGCAAAATCCCAGAAAGCCCGACTCCTTAGGTGCTCCTAAATGCACCGGACGACATCTCAACAGGTCCTAGATCCGCCGCTAGTGGAACCTGGGCGGAGCTAGAAATTTTTTCTAGGGGGTGCCTAGAAAAAATGTAACAAAATTCACAAGTTGCAGCTAAGTATTTTCACACCTTATCTCTCATCAAGTTGCAGCTAAGTATTTTCTATCTACTCCATGAAACAAGAAGGCATATCCCTTCATTATTTTATCAGTTTATATATTGAAATTATCGTCTTATTACAAAATTAATGGCATACCACATAGTTGTTAGTAAGTTTAAACACAAACCTGTGCAGAAAACTCAAATGGCTTTCCTACTTTTTGCTGCAGTCTTCATATTCTCGTAGAGAAACCATACACGAACAACCACTACATATAAAATCTTCACTACAATTGCAATGATTTTTGAGCCTGGAAAACAAATTTTGGTTAAAAGCTCTATGTGCTACCTAAGTGTTCAAATACATACCAAAAGTTTGCCTTGATTCATGAAAAACTAGCATATTACAACCTTATAAGAAATCTCCCGAAACTTCTCTGCAAATTCAAGGAAGTGAGACTTAGGGGTCGGGTCATTTACCTTATCGGATAACATGACAAAGGCCGAGAATCTTACTGATGATAAGGATGGAAAGTCTTATGCGGTAAGTGAGGGTGAAAACTCTTACTCGGAAGTGTTTATCAGGTAAATTGTTGCATACAAGTAAGTTAGAGTATTGACTCTTACCCGTAAGCGCTTACGGGGTAAGAGTTTGGGTAAACGACCCTTAGTTGAATTAAAGTCCAAAGTAACATACTACTATAAAAAAAACTTAACAATGTATTTGAATCAAGCCATGTAACTATAAGGATGACCATTCATAGATTGCTACAAAGAATGGAAAACGATATATTTCAAAACTTCGAATTTCCAGCAAAGAAAATTTTAACATAAGCATCTACCTACATGTTCCACTAAAGGTCCTATGATGGGCATAAAGCAATCATCTTTGCTAGCACCAAGCTAATAAAAACATGTCAAAGTACCTGGAAGAACATTATTACATTGTACGTATATTTAAAACTATCATCCCTTTTGTATGTTAGGGGTGAGTTAGGGGAGAATTTTTAGTATTTTAGGGGTGAGTCAATTTTTAGCATGAATGGGAGGGAAGCTCTAAAAAGCCCCTAAATGGCTCAACAACAGCTTAAATTTGCTGCTGTTGGAACTGGTTTTATGGCTGAACAATATTCAGCCTCGACTAAGTCCTACAGCCCTCTAGATAGCATAAAAACGGTCCCGAAATGACAGCTAGACAGCCCCTAAGAGTTCCTACAAGCAGAAGAAGTAATTTCTCTTGACACATTATTTAAAGCACCATGCAAATTTATAAGTGCAAAATTCATATCTACACAACGACAAACATCCAATTCCACATGTGCATTATCCAAGATACTTAATAGCAAATGGAAGCTAGGAAGCAATACAAACACAAGAACAAAAAAAATCATCCGGATCAGCTAAAAAGCAACCTATTTATCTACTTTTCAGATTTTTCAGATCAAGAAGAGAACAGCGTTCAGATGTACATTAGGCATCCTCTGCGGCTCATGGATGATGGCATTACTGCTACCTACTACTGCACCTAAGATATAATATACGGACGCTTCTTTTTGGGAAAGGCGGAATAATAAATGTATAGACCTTCACAAACCGAAGTAGAAACTATAGCCATCTTACCATGTAATTTTCACAAATGACAGAATTTCTTAATGTACAGCTAGTTCTGCCTTTCTAATTAATAAAAGAAAAATAAAAACACTAACCCTCTGATTCTGAAGCCTGGTTTTGCTCAAACAACTGCATTTGTCAAACAGAAGTGTAATAGTTAGAAACTATCTACAAGAAATAAAAGCTAAACGGTATATAGAGTTTCATTTGTTATAAGGTCAATAGTGAAGAAGCTTAATCTACCATGTGCTTCCCAGTATCCTCCTTGGCGTAACGACTTCCAGCCTTTTTGTCTTGAATCCTGAGATAATCGATGAAAAACACAAGGAAGTTTGCAAGTAAAAATAGTATAAAGTCACGTTGAGGATAATTGGATAAAATCAATCTAAATATTGTGAAGTACATGAATGGACACAATTCAATATATTAACAAGAACCTGCTCTGGCTGTCCAAAGAATCAATCGTGAAGGTAAGAAAGAATACTGATTATAAACACATGCGTTGAGAATAGCCATACTCAGAGCTATAATGATTGTCATAGAAAAACCAAGTCAAATGGAAAACTATTTTCTTTTCAGTTTGATGCTGTTAATAACCAAGGAATTAGTTAAAGAAAAAAAAAACTTAGTATTGATGTCCAAAAGACTTGAAAATCATTTACTGCTACACCAAATCATGCTTACCACATTACCAAATCCTTCACACTAAGTCATGCAAGTGAAACCTTAACCGATCCTCCCAGACTATATGCTTAAGAAACCCATCCATGTCATTGGAATTTTTGTAAACGATAAGAGATGATCGGTGACGTTTTATTTTGATAATATGTACAGCTTTTATGGACAACAATATGATACAGAGAAAGATGCTAGGAAACAAAAGCAATTGAAAATCCACAGCCAAATGAAACAATCTCATTTTAGTTCATCTCTGAAAGCTGTCACATTATCTGTCAATATAGCACTTCCATCTTCTAAATCATACGGTACAAATACATTTTTTCCAAATAAAACACAGTTCGACTTAGGTAAACATTTGCTAGATGACGTCCAAATTCGTTATTTTTGTTATCAATTTAAAATCTCTTTTCAGGTTTCTTTCATCTGATAATATCATGAACAACTTCCTTCTTGTTATGTAGCAAACATGAAATATACCAAAGCATATTCCACTATACAATGCCTATTTTTCACCAGTCATGCATAAAGCTTACATGGTGTCTGATAGAGAGAAGCGATGGAGAAACCCAACTGCGTAATCAAGAAATCAAGTATGTTTAAGGTGTAAATTGTGTAAGGTAAAATCACAAAATTGAAACATTGCCATTCTTTGGGTATTGCAGAAAGCAATAAAGGGTGTTATTTTTCAGAGTTTTGTGTAAATGCAAGTCTGTAAGAAATAAGTGGTAAATAAAAGGTACATCATGCTTTAAAGGTTGTTTTTAAGAGTTTATGTAAATGCTTTATAAGACTAACCTTGTGAACAACCAATGAAGATGATAGTTGATCTCTTTTGATATGGCTATGAAAGAATATGATGTTGCTTTTCTCTACTGATTTGTCCATTAAAAGTCGTGTTGTTTTCTAGATCAAGATGATGATCCTACATGAGCCCTGTTGCTTCTCTGTTGCAAAATTGATCAAAAGAGTACATATTTATTTATATGTTCATGGTTTTGAACCAATATCAAACTTACTATACAACCAGGATCATTAGAAAGTGAAAAAATAAAACCATAACCAAGTGAATTTTGGTGGTCAAAAAAATCATAAACCTTAATAACTCTCATATGATAGAAGCGTCCAACAAATTAAAAAAATCATCTGATCGAATCTCATCTAAATTAAATTGCATAATAACTCTCATCTGATAGAAGCTCGAAAGTAAACATACCTAAATCGTGAACCCAAATCAATAGATGCTGAGATGTTGAGCTGCAAATCGTGAACCCAAATCAAAACAAAATCAAAAGCAAATAAAAGAAAGAGTTTACCAATGGATGAAATCAGGTAAAATCAGAAAGAGTTAGAGTTTCCATACACTACCTGAAATCAAAATCGAAGAGGAGAAGTCGTGTAGGATTCTTCAAATCAAAATCAAAATCAAACAGACAAAGCTTGAGAGAGAGAGAGAGAGAGGAGATTTCACCGATGAAAATAACTCTCAAGTAGCTAGAAGGATTTATATTCGTGAATTCTTGGTAGCGAAAAAGTGAAAAAAATCTTCCATTTCAGAATGGCTCACTTTGTACTCTCAGTATGGTATACTGAGACGTGAAACAACAGAAGAAGAAGTGTTGTCCTTGAGACACGTCCTATTGATGGTTGTGTAAAAAAAAGGAGTTTTTACTGTACATGCTTAAAAAGTTGTTTTTAAGAGATTTTTGAATTTCATGTTTAAATTGGTAGTACATTTTGCTTTAAGATTTGTGTTTAAGACATTTGGTCTAAATGTATATTAAGGTAGTATAGATAGATACAACACAACAAACTTCATATTGCGTTCCTTCTCACCAACCCCGAACTTTATTTCTCTTTCTTGTTCCATCAAGGCATCAATTAGTGAATTTGTCAAAGGATTGATCGATGGATAAAAAAGGGGACAAAGTTTGAAAACAAGTGACTTATATTACACAAAGAATGCATTAAACCAAGTCATCAAAGAGAAGATTTTTCACAAGGTCCGATCACAAGATTTAAAGCAACCCTTTTTAAATGAACTCGCAGACATCAGTTCATGCAAAAATCCACTTAGGGGGCTATCTACTAAATGCTTATCCAGTCAGTTAAATTACCGGGCGAGCATGGTAAGGACCGACGATCTTACCCGATAAGTTAGGTGTTGACTCTTACCAATAATCTTATTAATGCCATTCTGGTTAAATGCCCCTTACTGTTAAGGGTTTAGCATACGCAACATTCGATTTAAACAACATAATAACCAATTAACAAGTTCCTAGTATCTCAACTTAAAATCAACCACAATGACAGCTTGAGAAGTAAACATTTAACCAAAAGATTATAAAGCCCATCATCCAATCCTCCAATACATATACTATGTGAACAAATGAGCAAAAAAAAACAAATATTATTGCTTATAAAGCCAAATGGAGTGTAATAAAGCCAAATAAAGACATGATTTAAACCAAGTCATGAGCTTCATATCAGAAAGACAAAATATTGACTAGTAGTAATAAGCAGATTTGCATCAAAAGAGCAAAACCCATCAGAAGAAGATGAATAACGTTATTAACCATGTCGTCAATTTTTAATTTAACTCTTAATAGTTTCATTAAGAGACAACCTCTGAATCACCAAGAGGTGAATCTTGTTTGGCAAAAAAAAAGAGTCTATCTCTTAATGGTTCTAAAACCCTCTGAATGATTTTGTATCTTGGGGGTCCCTTAACCATTTAACGCCCTAATTTCATCTTAAACAATTACCAAACAACCATATTTCATTTTGAACTTATATCATAAGAGTCTTTTAATCATTCTGACCACCTAATCATACTGCACCAAACCAAACCATTTAGCATCTGCCAAACAGCCCATAAGCATCAAATACAAAGAGATGAAGCGAATCCTTAAATCAAATTTATCAAAAACAAAATGCATACAGTAAAAAAAACATATGTTGCCAGCATACGGCTCCTTGTCCCCCTCTAAACCAAACCAAACCAAACAAGCCTCCGGCACCTTAAAGACTCTATCTATGAAGACTTCGGCTTTGTGAAAAGCGTGAATGAGAGAAAAACATGCATGTGCAAGAGTAGAGGGCTCCTTGTTCCCCCCTCGTTGAATGGCAACCATAACTATAATGGTCCTAGGGTAGCAAAATGTTGTATAACTGTAACTGTAATGCAAGTTGAATCCAAATAGAATGTATTTGTTGAACCTGCTCTAAAACGCTCCCAAAACCTACAAGCCAGAAGTCGAAAGACTTGCAACCTAATGTTTAAAAGAAGTTGCACCTTCATATGTTTTACTCGTCATACCAAACATGCACCAGTTAGGTGTATTGCTAGTGAACTCGATGGGTTCTGCAAGAAATCTCAAACCAAATGATTTGTGTTTTATTCGAGAGGATTCCAAACTCGATATTTGCCTGTTTTATAGCGAGTGGTGGATTGAACTTGAATATTACCAATAATCACCACAAGAACATACACCATCCTTGAAATTATGAAAACGATTAGAGTCCCTCACAATGATCTCCCTCTCAGTAATCTTGGATATGAACTTGGTGGCATTGTGACAATCCCCACAAACCCGCAAGTTCTTGAAGATCCGAATAGGGGTCTTAGAAGGAGTGTTGATGATTCCATATGCAATTGCCAATCTCTCACTATGACTTGTAAGGATATGTTGTTTTTCATCCTCCTCAACATCCTGCAACACAAAGCTATAATCTGGAATATAACCAAGAATCGTCATTTTTGCCGTTAAATTTTCCAGTTCTTCATATATTAGATCACATTGGGGATGAGATTGGTTCCCTGTGTAAAAAACCTCCATCTTGTTGTTTAGTTCAATGGAGCTCCATCCAGGAGTCTTCTTTAATCCCTTACTATTAGCTAACGATCTTACTCTATTCACTCCCTCCCACTTACCAGCATTTGCGTATATATTAGACAACAAAACATAGTATCCAACATTATCCGGATCAACTTCTAACAAGCGATCTGAAGCCACTTTACCCAACTCAGCATTTCCATAAATCCTACAAGCACCAAGAAGAGCACCCCAAACTGAAGCATCAGGCTGCAAAGGCATACTTTTTATAAAGTTATAGGCCTTGTCTAATTGGCCAGCCCTACCAAGCAAATCAACCAAGCAGCCATAGTGCTTTAAGCTAGGTTTGATCCCATAATCGTGTTGCATCACGTTAAAGAACCGCTCACCCTGCTCAACTAAACCTGAATGGCTACACGCTGATAATAGGGAAATGAAAGTTATAGTGTCTGGCTGAACCCCTTCATCAAGCATATACCTAAATAGTTGCAGAGACTTCTCTCCATGTCCATGAATACCAAGACAAGATATCACAGCATTCCAGGGAACTGAACTCTTTCTGGGTACTTCATTGAATAAAGACAATGCATCTTCCACTTCTCCACATTTTCCATAAAGGTCGATTAAACAGGTTCCAATGAAGACATCCGAAAGCAGGCCTGATTTCAAGACCCTCCCATGAGTTGTAGCCCCTTCTTTTACGGCTCCTATGTGAGCATAAGCCGGTATAATGCTAGCCCATGTTCCTTGGTTTGGCATTATGCCTTCAGTCTTTACCATCATACGGTAAACTTCAACTGCTTCACTTGCAAGACCATTTTGTCCATATCCTGTAATCATTGTGTTCCAAGAAACTGCATCTTTGAAAGAGATACTTTCAAAAAGTTTGAAAGCAGAGTCCAGATCTCCCAGCTTTGCATACATGTCCACCACTGCATTTCCAATAATGACATCTTTTACAAACCAACATCTCCTTAGGATGAAACCATGGACACATCTGCTACTTTGATAATCTCTGGATTGAGCAATACTGGAAGCAACACTTACTAGTGTCAGCAAATCAGGCTTGAATCCATTTATTTGCATCTCATGAAAGAAGTTAAGTGCACAATCTGGATTACCATTCTGCTCATAAGCAGCGATTATTGAATTCCATGATACCAAATCTCTGGTCACCAAATTGTCAAAGATCTTCTGAGCATGCTCAAGTTCACCAAATTTCGCATAGAAATTTACAAAGGCGTTGCCAACAAATAAATCAGATTCCAGTCCATGCTTTATGACATACAAATGGGTCAATCTTCCTTGCACCATGTCATCCATTTGTGCACAAACAGGAAGAATGGTGGATACAGTAACAGAATCCATTTTAATCCCCTCAAATTTCATCTCATCCAAGACCTCCAATGCCTTTTCACCCTTCCCATTCTGACAAAACCCAGATATTATAGCATTCCAGCAAGCCATATCTCGAAAGGGCATATTCCTAAAAATTTGGTAAGCAGCATCAAACAAACCAAAGCGGCAGTACATATGCACCAAAGAAGCAGCAACAAAGACATCCCATTCCAACCCCGTTTTGGATATCCAGGAGTGTATCCTCTTCCCATCATTTAAATTACGACATGCTTTTAACACAGGGGGGAAAGTATAGAAATCAGGCTTAACTTCATACTTGGACATTTTGTATAAACAATTCACAGCATCACTAGGAATGCCATTTCGGACATATGCAGATATCATAGAATTCCAGGTGTAAACATCTTTTCTAGGGATTTGATCAAAAGTTTGCTGACATAAAGAGATATTACCAAGATTGGCATGAAGGTTGATAAGCCTTGTGGAAATGAATAGACTTTGGACCTTCCCCAACACAATAAGTAAGGTGTGAAGGCATTTGGCAAGGCGGGCATTTGTGCATGAATCAAATAAGAGGTCAACATCAATCTCCCTGTGATAGATCCCGCTGTCATTTAATGAAGTCTGGTTATGATTTGCAAAAGAGGAATATGATGTATGGAGACACCAACCAGACTGAAGAAGTTCTGAAAAGTAGTTCCTTTTGTAGTTTGGCAGTAATCTAGAAGAGAAAACACAATAAATCTAGTCAGCCAACAACATAATCTGCAGCAATTTTATACAAAACTGCACAAATTGGGACATAACAAGAGTGTACAAATAACAAAGATAATGATATTGACGCTAGTTCTACTACAGAATTGAAGTTATGCAATGAAGTTCCTTTACTCGCTTCTTAGTTCATGCCTTCTGAAGGGAGTACATCATGGGAAATGATATCAAAGCGCTTTATTATTGACAACTCTATAGCTTTTTTGGCCAAAAGAATGATGGGACCTAGTCCATCTACGAAAGACAAGAACTAGGGTTATGTACTACATAGCGAGTACTGCTTCCACAAAAAGAAAGAAAGATAACATTGGTTCTACACATATTCCCTCTTTCTTCTCCTAGCTGCTATTCCACAAAAATAATGGAATTTATGAATGTCAGTAAATGCCAAGAGCCCAGTACAATAATAAGGTTAGTTTATGGATGTAACCCTTTTTAATTTCCATGAAAGGTTCACTCTTTCTTATCTTGGGTAAGAGGGATAATCCCAATGGATCGCAAGAAAGAGAACATTTTTTAAGACCCAAGACCCTAAATACAAGTGAAATGAGATAACTTTGTTGCAACTTGCAAGTGACCATTTGATACAACAGCACCATCCAAACATGGGGATTAGGTAATAGGATCATGGAGACAAGGGCAAGTGTTTTAAAGTAGAGGCAGCAAATTCGATTCATTTACCCAAAAATGGATAGATTTTGGTTATATTTTATCTCTAACAAGTCAAACGGGCACACTAAACGAATTAGCTAACAAGGAAACAAGTCAAACGGGTTGAAAGTCACCCGGGTGTATTTAATGTTTACAACCTCCTAAATCATTTTATTCAATGACAATCAGATTATTTTTTTTAATAATATAATTTTTATAACCATATTTAATACATTAATTATGTAAGAAATTCAAAAAATGAACAAAAAAGTGTAGACGGGTCAACCCAACCCGGTCTTACTTGTTTTGACCTGCATCTAAAATACACGTTTAACCCCTTACCCATGAATCATTTTTGACACACAGTAGATCTGGCTGAAAGCATAGTCTGACATTCACACCACATTTCAATCACAAATTAACCAAATAACATGCATAAGAACTAAATGAACCAAGTAAAATACGATCTTCATAATAAAACTAGTGTTGGGCCCGTGCATTGCACGAGAGAATAAATTTTTTGTTGGAATATTGAACCGAGTTAAAATGAAACGTAATTTCCCTGTTAACAGTTAATGAAATACAATGTGAAAAACGAATGTATTTTCATAAGTGGTTAACTTGCATATATTCTTAATCGTTTGTTGTTATGACTTTGTGCAATAATATTGGTAATAGTTTTGTATTATATTATTTAAAACTCAAACGACATGTCTCACAACATATTTATCTGACTATTGACTTCAAGACCTCATAGTATTAGTCGATAAAAATAAAGATATGTATATATATCTTATTCCCCTACTTCGAAAAATATGATTGTGGGTTTTGAAAAATATAAACAAATCCTCAGTAAATAAAATAAAATATAAAAAAGTAGTTTTTCAAAAAAACAAAAATATAGTGGAATACCTTTTGTTCAGTTGCAGGTTCCGCCATTGACACCCGACCGTTCGTCTTCTTCTTGTACTCGGATGATACATAGAGAAGCTATATATATTTATAGTGAATGTAGAGAATATTTTAAAATATTTTATTTTTATTTTCGATTTTACATTTAAATGTAAATATATTAAAAATATGGAAAAATATTTTTATATCTATATCGTTTCTATTTTATTTTCTTTACACTTGGTTAATTTGGAAAGTATTGCGGAATATTTTTATTTTAAAGAATACGATAATTTATTAGTGTATCTCGTTATTTTTTATTTTTAACTCATATCAACCTTCTTTTTTCTTCTTTTAATGCTCGTGAAAAAAAATACGTGTAGATTTTATATTATAAAAAAAATACGTGTAGATTTTATATTATGCTAATATAAAATACGTGTAGATTTTATAAAATAAAATAGATTTTATATTAGCAAAAAAAATACGGAAGAAAAAATAGTTTATATTACATCTCATTATGTAAAAAGATTTTATAAAATAAAATATGGAAAAAGATTTTATAAAATAAAATATGGAAAAATCATTATGAGATGTAATATAAAAAAATACGGAAGAAAAAAGATTTTATATTACATCTCATTAATATAGATTTAAATGTAAAATCCACATTTAAAATAGATTATGCTAATATAAAATCTATTTTATAAAATCCTCCACCAAAAAAACAAATAGTTATATTAATAAATGAGTATCCATTCCACAAATAGATGATTATGTGAGATACTGTGCTTGGAAAGGTTGTACCAAAGCATTAAGAAATTGTAAATTAAGTAATTGGCTTTAATTAGTTGTAACTTGTGCTTAAAATGTTGTAATTAAGAGTTTTTTATGTCGTTTTTATAATATAGTATAGATTTGAAAAACAGAAAAAAAGCTAGCAATGATAAGATAGGATCAGGATGTATGAGAAGAATAGCAAGTCTTACCTAACTCCAATTAGAAGCCTGAGCATCGGAAGAATTTGCTCTATAAAGAAAATACAAATCCTTCAGCGCTGGTACAGAATTCTAAGCCTTTGGATGGTGCCCTGCAATTTATTGTGTAAACGATGAGGAACTAGTAAAAGAAAGAGGAACATGACACTGTCAATCATACAAGTAAAAAGACCCTATGTTTTTTCTGTTTGGGATACTGCCAACATGAATTCTTGATCTTTCTAATTAAGAAGATTTTATTTTGAAAACCCTATATCAGGTTATATTGCAAAATGACGCAAATTCTCCTATTTAGGCAGTGACAGCCCCTGTCAGATTACCCTGTTAGTGGAAAAGATTAAAGAAAATGGTCGGTTTACCCTAAATGCTAAACTTAGCATATTTAATAGTGGGATTATTCAAGCCAACTGAATGTAGTTTTATAGAATTTTTTTACTATTGGTCAAATGCTAGAATATCCTTCAATCATGATAAAGGGGATCTTGGGGACCAAAACCAGCCTTCGATAATTAAAATGATGAGGATGGGAAATCAATTAAATTTAGCTAGTATTTTTCCAAGAAAGAAACGTTGGTGTATCCCGAACTAGAAGTTATTACAATTCCACTGGGGTGGAGTATAATCTATTACTTTGTACGTTAGTATATTTATTAGATCTCTGGAAATATAAGAAGTTCGGAGAACTAATGAATCTAAAATTTACCAATAATTTGGAAATTTAGAAACATCAATTACTTCTTTTTATCCTATTAATTGCATATCTCGTTTTTATTTATTTGCTCAGTGTTTAGAGAGGCTTGTAATACAGCTAGAAACAATGAACAAGTACAGCATTCCCCAAATTTGAATTTCTCTATGGACATTTAATGGTGTCGGAGTGGGAAAGAGAGGGAAAGCTTAGATGGGTAAAAGAGAGTTCGTTGACAAAGAGTTACACATGGAAATCAAGACAAAATTGCTGAAAATCATAACATTTCACTGAAAAGCATAAGTTTCCTATTAATTTCAAAACTATACCTTACATCAAAGTAAGTTTCCAAATAAACTTCCTCCTTCAAGTAATTCCTCTCCCAATACAATTAAAATTTCTGATTAGGCAATATCTTGAACTTTTTCCCCCGAGACAAATCTAATCTATATAAAAATTAGAAAAAGAAAACAAAAACTCAGGATATATAAATTTTACCTGAATATGAGATTTCTAATATCATCTTCAGGCTCAAACAAAAAATAAAAACCAAGTCCCTTGTAACTCATAGTAGAAGTCTATGTAGATTATGGAGCATAATGAGGTAAGAAACTTGCTCTAGGTTTGTTGTTTCATATCCCCCAAATAGCATCATAAGCAGCCCTTCACATATAACATTGCCCTTGCATTTTAGGCCAGCATGCTGAAGATGGTTGCAAATGACGGAATAGAACACAAAAAATGAACATGATTGAATGCTTTATTCTACTCCTACGCCGATTACAAAAGCAATCCAGCAATTTGAGGTCCAGGTGTCTCCCCAATCGTTCAACTCGGAACGATCTAGACACAATACAGAATGTCCTCAACTAATAGCCAACTATATTTATACTAGCCCTAGCCCACCAACTTTCTTAACCGACTACAAGTACTAACAGACTCTCCTACCCGCCTACCAAAATTGACCTGTTGACTTCCATACCCATGGTATAACAATACCCACCCCCAAACATACAACTTGTCCCTCAAGGTGGAAAGAAATAAAACAAACGATTCAAGCTCTTTATATCAAAACTAGCCGTGGTGGTGGTAACAGTGGGGCGGTGGTTCCTGATGAGCGTCTTCCAACCAACCTCTCCCTATCGCCAATTCCTCCCATCGCCATCGAGCTTGGCATTTATGTAAATTGCCGTCAAACACCCTCCTGGATTTTGCCATTGTACCCGACTGCACCACGCCCATCGCCATTGAACTAGGTGAGTTTGGTTCACCCACCCCTGATGTTGCCTTTTTGCTGCTCCAAAATTTCGAGTTTTTCAACCTCCTATCCTCCTTAACACCTTTTTTTCTTCAATTTCTAGTGCCAACTTGCTGTCTATTAACTTCCAATATTCCCCACCTTTGACTCCCTTTGTAACCATACTGTGGAAACCAACTTCGGCCAAAGAACCTCCCCAACTGCTGTCACAACCCACTTTCCTGTGATTTCCCTTCATCTATACTCCCAATGGACTTTTTATTTTCCCACCCACTACCCATTTTATTCCCAATTTATTTTCTTATTTCCCCAGCCACTAACACTTTTTTCCTTCCAAGTGCACCGTTCCTCTCCTCCACTCTCTCCGCCATTTCCATTGTCCCCTCCAAAATCATCAGCAACAACAGTCGTGTTTCATCTCTAGTTAAAGGTTTCTGGCCATTTATAGATTGATTTAAAGAAACTTTCTTCTGAAACTCCTTGTAACGAACCCAATTTCATGGATTTCATTGTGTATTTCAACCCGGACACCTTTTGTCTTGCTGCCTGAAATTACGTGCTCAAGCTTCCCCCATCTGCCAAACTGCCAAAATGATGAACCATAAAAAAATCTTCCATGCTCAAATTCAAAACAGATTAAAAAATCAGCATCACCACCGAAGCAGCAGCAGGGGGTGGGGAGGGATGGTGTGAGTAGGGAGGTAGGGGAAGCCAGTGGCTGTCGGTTTGGTGAGGAGGCTGGGCAGGGCTGCTGGGGGTAGCTTCATGTTTGTGATTCTTTTTTATTTTTGCAAAAAGAAAACCTAATTAAAGATTAACTTAGGGGCCGTTTATTAAATAGGCGGAACACAAGCTTTCCAACCACAGGGGCCGGACCTAATATATTATATAACTTCAAAAATACAAAAAAAAAACAATACTTTACCCAAACTTCTAACGTAGTAAAAACTCTAAAAATAAACGTTAATATGAAAGTGTCAAATATCGCTCATCAAAGTGGAACAGGTCAATCTTTGGCCGCCTTGAAATCTTCCACAATAAATTTAAACCTAGCTATTTCAAACTCAAACAAGCAAATACACTAATCTTCTACTTCTAATAGACTAATCTTCTATGTTCTATTAAACAATTTCAAACTCAAACAAGCAAATAGACTATTCTTCTACTTCTAATAGACTAATCTTCTATGTTTTATCAAACAATTTCAAATAAACTTAAACCTAGCTAATCAAACAATTTCAAATAAATTTCATATAAATTTAAACCTAGCTAATCAAACAATTTCAAACTCAAGCAAACAAATAAGCAATAGGCAATGGAGAATCAACTAAATGCTAATCAAGGATTTAAGGACAAGGACAAGAATGGAGACCTCCTTTACCTTTGCAGATTGGACTTTGAAATCCTTTGATTTTAACAGTTGGTTTGTGCTACTGCCTACTGCTCATGCTGGACACCAGTCGCCTGCACCTGACCGGACGCAGAGGACCGAGAGACGGAGAGAGGCAGAGAGCCTGAGAGAAGAGAAGGAGATCGGAGACGCCAACCGGAGACGTCTACTGTGCGCCTATGCCGTGTATTTCTACTGTGCGGTAGAGAGCCGAGAGAGGAGAGCTGTGCGATAGTCGATACAGAGTTGTTTCACGATTTGAGGTCTGGACACTTTAGTTTAAGTTTGGACTTCCATTTGACTTTTGAAAGCCTGCTAATCATTCCTTCGGATTTGAAAAACCACAGGGACCTTGGCCCCTAATTGCCTCTTAAGGCGTCCGCCGCTTAACTTACCGGGTAAGAGTCATAACAACGACCTAGAGTCTTACTCGTTAAGTGAGAGAAATGAATCTTACCCCGTAAGCGCTTACCGGGTTCAAGAAACTTACTAACAATCAATTTTGATGGTCGAGAACGTTATATGATAAGATAAGTGAGGGTAATGTTCTTGGCAATAAGCACTTACCCGGTAAGCATTTTGGCAAACGACCCCTTAGTGAAAAAAAAATCCACATCAGTTTCCATGTGAATTATGACATGGTAAAACATGAAGAAACAGGTGCTATATCATTGGTTAACAGGTTTTAGGATTTTAGTTTGCCATAAATAGATGAATCTGGAAATTAATTGCTATTTGCCATAAAAAAAAGTAAGGGGCCATTTACCAAACGCTTACCCGGGTAAGCGCTTACCAAATCATATTATCTTATGGATGAAGATGACAATGACCAAAAATCTTATCAGGTAAGAGCTAAGGCAAGGACCAAGAGTCTTACCCCGGTAAGTGATGGCGAAGACTCTTACCAAGGTTAGCGCTTACCGGAAAAATTGTTGCATATGATACCGTTTTGGTGGACTAAAATCTTACCTGGTAAGTAAGTGATAGTGTTAAAATTTACCGGTAAGCGCTTATCGGAATTTTTTTTGCATACGATACCATTTTTGTGGACTAAAATCTTACCCGCTAAGTAAGTGATAGTATTAAATTTTATTTGTAAGTGCTTATCTGGGTAAGCGTTTGGTAAACGGCCCCTAAATTGCTTACAATGGGAATTGAGGAAAAGTAAATTGCTATTTATGCAATTTGCCGTTTTCGCAACTCTATAATCATATGTTGTTACTTGTCGAAAAAAATAAGGTTAAGAATAAACAAAGAATCACCTTACCTTTCTCTCGCAACTTTTCTTGTACATATGATGCACAGCACCAGCAAGAACGGTTGGTTGGCGAGATCCCGGACACTTCCATACAAGCTTCTTCACAGGACTTGGCCCCAACTCATTGTATGTTACACATTCTGTAAACATGTCATTTTGTTATGATCAACAAACTCAACAAATTATCGACCCTGTGGTATACATACAAACTGGGCCATAAAATGTCTAACGGTACAATTACTTGGAGCCACGTGTACCAGTTCAAATCCTCCCCTTACCCTGGTCAAGACTCTCTACAACGTGTTGTCATTTTTGGCGATATGGGAAAGGTTTGCGACTCTTTTCCCACTCTGGTGTGCATAGTAAATCAGACACCCTTTGCAACACTTCCCATTTTGGGAAAGTTTCCAAGTTGAAGTTTCTTATTTGTCCTTGATCATTACTCCCCCCGTCACAAAATAAATGTCTACATTTCTATTTTTGTTTGTCACAAATTAAGTGTCCACTTTCAAAAGTAAGTGCCTACTTTCCAATTGTATACTTAATCATGTATGGAAAAATTCATTAAAATTGTCAATTAATTAATTAAAAATGTAATAATTACACATTTCTAAAACTATGTGCCTTTTCATTGGGGACATTTATTTTGGGATGGAGGGAGTACAAATGAATGATGGTATTGCTTAGTTCCCACTAGGAGATTTTTGATATTTGAGGAATAATTATATGTTTTCCTTGAACTATGTGTAAATGATTGTCACATTTTTTATCCTTATGATGCAGGATGAGGCTGATGGCTCCAACGAATACAATCAATGTCAACGTGGTTCTCTTAACACTACTAAGCAACTTATTGAAGATTTGAAGAACATCGACTTGGTCTTTCACATGGGAGATATTTCTTATGCAAATGGGTACCTCTCTCAATGGGATCAATTTACTTCCCAAATCGAGCCAATTGCCTCATCTGTACCTTATATGATCGCGAGGTATGTCGTACAACTATGATTTATACAAAACCTATCAGACAATGAGGTACGGTTTTGACCTTTGAGGTCAAACAGTCTAACTTCAACTTCAGAACTTCCACAAGCTCAATGAATTTTCAATAAAACTCAATCACTAGATTAAAATTAAGATCAAATTCTATGATTGGAAGAAAGTTTAATTGCGACAAAATCCATGCCAAATTTGGATTTTGTTACTCGTAGGTTTAACTTCAAAGTCAAATTGAACCCCATTTTGTTGGAACAGAATAACTAGGCTGTATTCAATTACATTTTGTCGTTGGATTGATTGAAAATCATGCATTGTAGCGGTAATCATGAACGTGACTGGCCAGACTCGGGGTCTCTTTATGAAGACTATGACTCAGGAGGAGAGTGTGGTGTCGTGGCTGAAACTATGTTTTATGTTCCTGCACAAAACAGAACCAAGTTATGGTAAGTCTATGCTTTGACCACTCATTTACCAGAACAAAACCTTTTACTTCCTCTATCCCAAAATTAATGTCCACAATAAAAAAAAAACACGGTGTTATTTATTTTTAAGTGTATAATGGTTACACTTTTATTGAACTAATTGACAAATTTACTCCCAATAAAAAAACACACTTTTAGAAATGTATAATTATTCCACTAATGAATTTTTCCAATTCAGCTCTTAAACATTCATTCATAATTAATGGTAAAATTGGAACTTTATTAAATTATGGTTATCTATTTATGAAAGTGGACACTTATTTTGGGACAAATATAAATAGAAACGTTGACAGTGGATACTTATTCTGGAACGAATAGAGTATACACCTCTACTCCATGGAAATTGCGTACTTCCCCTTTCTGGATGTCTCATGAAAGTTTCCAAATCTATGGTTCTAGAAAGTTCTCCAGTTTGAATTATCTCTCGTTTGAATTATAAAGATTTAATTATTACACTTTGACAATTTTTACTATTATAAAAGAATGATTTTTTTTTTTGAAAATGGACACATTTTTTGATAAATTTTTTATTAAATATGGAAACACTCATGTCGGAGGAGTCTGATTGGAACTGCCCTACGTTTACCTGTCGGAATTGGAAATGTTTTTAGTGCATCTCCAACAACTTCCCCAAAAATTTTCTAAAATGAAGAACCAAAAATTTTCTAAAATGAAGAACCAAAAATCAAAATCTGCAAAAAATATCCATCTCCAACAGATTCTCCATTTTGAAGATATATCATTGATTATATTATTAAAATATTTTAGATATTTAATAAAATATTATTTTCTCTCACATACACATTTCATTTCAAAGTTTGTCTTCGATGAGATATAACAAAAAGTCATTTCTCTCTCTCTTGAAAATCATTTTCGGGATATCTCCAAATTTGGAAAAAATTACAATCTCAATCCTATTTTCTCTATTTGGAAATTTTTTTGGAGAAGCTATTGAAGAAAAATTTACTAAAAATCTCCATTTTCTCCATTTTAGACAAACTGTTGGAAAAATATTAGAAGATGGGCGGGAAGCTAGACTGATAACAGGGGGATCATTTGGCTTCATCTATACTACTAGTGGCCCCTACGGCCTAGGATGAATTACTTGCAGCCGGTCATTGACATTCGGTGTATTTCACCAATTTCAACTTGACTTTTTTGATGTGTTCTCATTTGTGGTCAACAGGTCAGTCCTCTTTCTACACTTCACTTGTATGTGTAAATTCATCCGATTAATTCTGTTTCACTCTCATAAATGAGGATTCTCAATTGGGTATTTTGTTTTATGTAATCTAGGGTTTACAATTTGATTTTGTGTTCATCACTTCTCCTGATTGATTAAGGCTAGATTAAAATACTTGTTTTTGCAGGTCAATTTTTGTCATAATTACATTGTTTGTTTGATTTGTTGGTATAATAAACTTGATTTTAGCTATAAACTATATACACTAAAACATTTTTTGTTGTTGGTATCAGGTAAATGTAGGTGGGTTCACTTTGCTAGCAACCTTATGGTGCTTGTCAAACCTAGAAGGTGTCACAGCACACGGAGATCATCCTTTCGCAAAAATTGCGATAGAGAAGGCCTTGTTGGACCGCCTTGATGCTGCCGCAAGCGTTGAAGTTTCTCCTTCAGTTCTTGGATCAGGGGTATGATTTAGTTGCAATTTTAATATGATCAATTACAAGTTTTTTCAGGATTCGTATGAGTTAATAAACTTGCACCCATTATGACAAAGAATGCACCCTGTGAACGGATATGATATTTGTCTCAACTTTAACATCAAAGTTATTTTATTTGTAGTCAGGGCCGGTCCTGGGCGCTTTCATGCCCAGGGCGGAAAAACTAAAAATTGCCCCCATAATATAAAAAAACAAACTAAACACAAATAGACATTCTCATGACGATTTTTATTGAATTTAATAAAATAATACATGGGACTTAAGTGAAAACGGCCAAACGACAAAACGTAAACATATATAATCTAAAACATGTTTTCGTGCAACTTTTAAAGCAAAAACATTAATTATTTTATCATAATAAATATTTGCTAAAAACTTATTTTTGATATTGAGAATAATAACTCGTTCAGACTATCTTGACTTATATAGTCTGTGAATACGACTTTAACAACTTAATTTTATAACTTTAAGATTACACGAAAAAAATTAAAAAAAATACTATAATGTAAAAGAATGTGAAAGATTGTTATATTTATAAAAAAGAACTAATTACCTATAATCATATCATGTTAATAAAATAAAAGACGAAAAAATAATACTTCATAACATGCTTAAATCATGAGTATAATTTATCCAAGCTGCATGTTTGAATTCATATAACTAATTGATAAATATAATCAAATACAATATAAATATCTCATTTTAAAATATAATAAATCTAAAATATAATTAGGATATTAATGGAGTTCTAACAAAATACTAAATATTATCTTATAATTATTAAACCTAAAGTAAATTACATTGTTATTAAACCTAAACTAAATTATAATAAAAATCAGATTAAACAAATTATATAAATACAATAATTTTTAAATTGTTAATTTGATACTAATATCGATTTTTTTAAAACTTTGACAGAGTCTTCAAATTCATATTTTATTTTAACATAAAAACATTACCGCTTCCTCAAAACCACATAAAACTGTATCATAAAATCGATAACAAATAAATCGAAACATTAAAATCAATAAAATTATATTATAAAATCAATATATATATATATATATAGCATAGTACTGGAGGTGTGAAAAACTTTCTTTTCAACCACATATTTAATTATAGATTGTTTGGGTTTTGATGGAACACTCACTCTCTCACATAAGCAACGTTTAAGAATTTGATGCCCTTGGTTAGTTGCTGCCCAGGGCGGTTGCCCTCACCGCCCTACCTTAGGGCCGGGCCTGTTTGTAGTAAAATGTTGTAAGGTTTGATTAATTAGCAACTCTTTTCATGCAAATTTGAATTCTGTGTAAGGTTGTTGAAGTCGCAAAGTTACCTGTTTCATATCCAATGCAAAGTTTAGCTTTTTCTGTAGAATAGAGGGACTATATCTGTATAAGGTTACACCTATAATTCAGGTAATGTTTCCTCCGGCCCATAATAAATAAAAATTGTTCAACTTGACATATAATTTAGCAAGAGTATTTGACTATTAGTCAAGTATCTAAAACACCCATAAACAGATAAAATGAGGGTTTTTTGTGGACTAAAATCATTTTGTAATGATTAGCAATGAACTAAAGGTAAATTTGGAGTTGGGCTTCGCTCGGAAGGGATATTTTGCATTTATTATTGCGCAATTTTAACATTTATTTGGGAATGGGGGAGTACGTTATTTCTTGATAGCAAAAAATTACATGAGCAAATATCCTGACATTGAAGTTAAGAAAGTAATCAATGGTTTGATCGCTTTTAACATCTTTCTTATCTTCGTGTGAATTTTCTTGATTGCATGCATCAAATATGTACCTTTTCCCATCACAACCATCTGGAGATTGTCAACAATTTAAAGAGCACATAAGAAATCATTCTTTCCTATTGTTGCTATGACCTATGAAACTTATATTGCATTTTATGTTCGGAATGTTTAGATAGGTAATCATGTACACACGATAATAAGTACAAGAACAAAAAACTTAAGCATGGTATCTATGTGGTTCAACAATTTGCCTACATCCACGGGCATTGCTAAATTTTATCATATTTTATGGATTATGTAGAAGTGCAAAGATGAAGGTTGACACCATTTATAAGCCAAATTGAGACAAAAAACAATTAGACAGGATAATTGTCTTAACCGTCATATATAACTGTTTTCTGTTAAAGCTTGGGCTCCGTGTCTAAGATTAACATGGATGGCATGGAATCTGTAAATGATGCTAGACTTTTGTGTTGTAGGGGCAACATTTTGAATGGGTGAATGTTAGCATAAGCAATCCAAATCCATCGATCAATGATTGGATTGGAGTATTCTCCCCTTCTAATTTCAGGTACATTCGATCCATTTACTCTTAACCCTTTTCGTTGCTAGCCGAAATTTCAGCTTTGTTGATCATGAAGCTATCTGCTTTTACTGTTTCCAGTGCTTCCACTTGTGCCCCTGAAAATCCTAGAGTTAGTGCACCATTGCTGTGCACTTCCCCTATCAAGGTTTGTCCTCACAGTCAAAATCCTTCTCTCTGAATTTCTGTTTCTTTTGTCAGAAGTTATGGAAGAGTCTACTATTTGAAGCTTATTGTATCATTTCTTTGGCAGTATAAATACGTGCAATATCCAAACTACCAAACTACAGGAAAAGCATTCTTGAAGCTGCAATTGATCAACCAAAGATCAGACTTCTCTTTCGCACTGTTTACAGGCGGATTATCAAAGGTTTCTACATATAGCAAATCTTGTTTGAATAATTGAATGTGAAATGGCAATGATTTTGTCTTAATGTTATTGGTAACCAATTTGTTCCGTGTCAAACTTCTAATATATTTTTAAATTCTGGCCGAGTTACACCTCTATGTATTGTTGACTGTCTCCATGAATCATAGGACAGTGCATTGCTTGTTTCCTCCACCATATGCTGATCTGATCCAATCCTCTTTGTTTTCATATTTTTCCTAATTCCATGCTCTCTTTTCTTCTACTGTCTCTGTCCCAAAACAAGGAGTCTGCCTCCAGCATTCTTACAAGATACATTTGATGTGGCTGAACTTTTTTAGAGAACAGATAAAGGAAACCAAACCATTTGTTGTAAAATGCATATTTTACTTCTCCGTGTGCTGAATTTATTCTTGGTGGAAGTATTTGATATTTTTTCTCAGTGGGAGTATTTGATATATTTTGCATGAGTTGCATTTTAGAACTATGCATACTTTACTTATCTGTGTGCTGAATTTATTGACAGCCGAAGCTGGTGACTGTGTCAAATAAAATTGCTTTTGCAAACCCAAATGGTCCACATTACCCACGCCTGGCTCAAGGAAAGTTGTGGAATGAAGTAAGTATTCTGTATTCTCTTCTGTTGCTAATCTTAGTACATGTACAACAATGTTAAAAAAAAGAAGGGGTATACGCATAAGATCAATCCTTTTTAGGTAGATGCTACGATATGTTTTTTTCTTTGAAACCGGGGAACCACGTCAAACGGTATGAACTTTCTTGCTGCCCCATCCATTGACGCATCCTGGTAACTCATTTGACAGTACACAACTTTGGCTTGAAATGAGGACCTAGTCCTAACCACTTGAGCAAAGCTCAGCTAGGCATATATGCTGCCAAATATTATTGATGCACATTCCATAAATCATTATTTTGGTACTTAACAAAATACCTTTTTTCTTAAAGGAAAGAAAACAGAACTTTCTGAATTACACTAGTTGTAACAATTTTTTGAGGATATTATAAAATTCTGACACAATTCTCAGATGACTGTAACATGGACAAGTGGATATGGCATAAG
This sequence comes from Arctium minus, assembly GCA_954870635.1. Classification (NCBI taxonomy): domain Eukaryota; kingdom Viridiplantae; phylum Streptophyta; class Magnoliopsida; order Asterales; family Asteraceae; genus Arctium; species Arctium minus. The sequence goes on from OX941084.1 coordinate 54,317,519, forward strand.
GGAAACTGAACCATTTGTCGAGTGGGGTAAACAAGGTGGAAAGCAGATACATACTCCTGCCAGAACTGTGACTTTCGGTCGTAACAACATGTGTGGTATGTGGGCAGTTCTTTCATTTTCTTATTCTTTTCCCATGTGCAAATTGCATATAATAGCAAATTAGTTTTCCTCAATTCTTGCTTTAGGGAATTTCGTTTTTTACTTTTTTTACGAAAAATAACAATTACCTTATAATTTCCTCTGTTTAGAGCAAAAATTCACCCGTTGTCTCCTTAACCAGTTAATTGTTTTCAAGGTGCCATTTTTTGCCTATGTGGTTGCCACATGCTTGTGTTGTTTAATGATCCACATGACTGATGACATAATTTTTTTAAAATTTTAATCAACTGTTTTTCATTTTTATTTATTAACTTTAGGCTCGATTTTGCTTTTAATATTTTTACCACCTACTTGTCATCTCAGTTTTTCTCCTTCCGCACCACCGCCTCGCCCATCTGCCAAAATGATGAACCATAAAAAATCTTCCATGCTTGCAGCTTAAATTCAAAACAGATTAAAAAAATCAGCATCACCACCGACGCTGCAGCAGGGGGAGGGGGTGGGGGGAGGTGTGCGTAGGGAGGTAGGGGAAGCCAGTGGCTGCTGGGGGTAGCTCCCACTCTCTTCATGTTTGTGATTCTTTTTTTTTTTTTGCAAAAAGAAAATCTAATTAAAGTTAACTTGGTGAAAAAAATCCACATCAGCATCAATGTGGATAATGACATGGCAAAACATGGAAAACGAGTGCTATATCATTGATTAACAGGTTTCAGGATTTTGGTTGCCATAAATAGACGAAATTAGAAGTTAAAATAGACGAAATTAGAAGTTAATTGCTATTTTCCATTTAAAAAAAAGTAAATTGCTTACAATGGGAATTGAGGAAAAGTAAATTGCTATTTATGCAATTTGCCGCTTTCACAATTCTATAATCATATATTGTTATTTGTCGAAAAAAATAAGGTTAAGAATAACAAAGAATCACCCTACCTTTCTCTGGCAACTTTTCTTGTACATATGATGCACAGGTGAACCAGCAAGAACGGTTGGTTGGCGTGATCCTGGATACTTCCATACAAGCTTCTTCACAGGACTTGGGCCCAACTTATTGTATGTTACACGTTCTGCAAACATGTGATTTTGTTATGATCAATAAAACTCAACAAGTTCTCAACCCTGTGTACAGGTATACATACAAACTGGGCCATAAAATGTCTAACGGTACAATCATTTGGAGCCACGTGTACCAGTTTAAATCCTCCCCTTACCCTGGTCAAGACTCTCTACAACGTGTTGTCATTTTTGGCGATATGGGAAAGGTTTGCGCCTCTTTTCCCACTCTAGCGTGCATACTAAATCGGACTCCCTTTGCAACACTTCCCTTTTTGGGAAAGTTTCCAAGTTGAAGTTTCTTATTTATCCTTGATCATTACTCCCTCCGTCACAAAATAAGTGTCTACATTTTTATTTTTGTTTGTCACAAATGAAGTGTCCACATTCAAAAGTAAGTGTCTACTTTCCAATTCTACCCTTAATCATGATATGGAGAAATTCATGATTTCCTCTATTATTAAGGGTAAAATTGTCGATTAATTAATTAAAAATGTAATAATTATACATTTCTAAAACTATGTGCCTTTTTCATTATGGACATTTATTTTGGGTTGGAGGGAGTACAAATGAATGATGGTATTGCTTAGTTCCCACATGAGGGGTAAGATGTACACATATCTGCCCTCTACCCTAAAGAGTACTAGGAAATTTTTGATATTTGAGGAATAATTATACGTTTTCCTCGAACTATGTGTAAATGATTGTCACATTTTTGATCCTTATGATGCAGGATGAGGCTGATGGCTCCAACGAATACAATCAACATCAACGTGGTTCTCTTAACACTACTAAGCAACTTATTGAAGATTTGAAGAACATCGACTTGGTCTTTCACATCGGAGATATTTCTTATGCAAATGGGTACCTCTCTCAATGGGATCAATTTACTTCCCAAATCGAGCCAATTGCCTCATATGTACCTTATATGATCGCGAGGTATGTCGTACAACTATGATTTATTCAAAACCTATCAGACAATGAGGTACGGTTTTGACCTTTGAGATCAAACAGTCTAACTTCAACTTCAGAACTTCCACAAGCTCAATGAATTTTCAATAAAACTCAATGACTAGATTAAAATTAAGATCAAATTCTATGATTGGAAGAAAGTTAAATTGCGACAAAATCCATGCCAAATTTGGATTTTGTTACTCGTAGGTTTAACTTCAAAGTCAAATTGAACCTCATTTTGTTGGAACAGAATAACTAGGCTGTATTCAATTACATTTTGCCGTTGGATTGATTGAAAATCATGCATTGTAGCGGTAATCATGAACGTGACTGGCCAGACTCGGGGTCTCTTTATGAAGACTATGACTCAGGAGGAGAGTGTGGTGTCGTGGCTGAAACTATGTTTTATGTTCCTGCACAAAACAGAACCAAGTTCTGGTAAGTCTATGTTTTGACCACTCATCTACCATAACAAAACCTTCTACTTCCTCTATCCCAAAATTAATGTCCACAATAAAAAAAAAACTTTTATTGAACTAATTGACAATTTTACTCCCAATAAAACAACACACTTTTAGAAATGTATAATTATTCCACTAATGAATTTCTCCAATTCAACTCTTAAACATTCATTCATAATTAATGGTAAAATTGGAACTTTATTAAATTATGGCTACCTATTTATGAAAGTGGACACTTATTTTGGGACAAATATAAATAGAAACGTTGACAGTGGACACTTATTCTGGAACGGATGGAGTATACACCTCTGCTCCATGGAAATTGCGTACTTCCCCTTTCTGGATGTCTCATGAAAGTTTCCAAATCTATGGTTCTAGAAAGTTCTCCAGTTTGAATTATCTATTTACGCACTGTGATCGTTACAATAACACTGATATTGATTTGGGTCTACAAGATTCGCATTTTGTTATTGTTGAAAGATGTTACAGTCACACTTTCCATGGGACGGAGAAAATGATCTTGATTGATGCAAATATTGTTGCTTCAGGTACTCTGCAGATTACGGAAAGTTCAGATTCTGTATTGCTGACTCAGAAAGTTATTGGAAAGAGGGAAGTGAGCAGTACAAGTTCATTGAGCAGTGTTTGGCATCGGTGAACAGGCAAAAGCAACCATGGCTCATCTTTCTTGCTCATCGTGTATTGGGTTACTCTTCTTCGTGGTTTTATTATGTCCAAGGGTATGCTGAACCTATGGGGAGGGAGAGCCTCGAGAATCTGTGGCAAAAGTACAACGTTGATATAGCCATCTTTGGTCATGCACACAATTATGAAAGAACTTGTCCTATTTATCAGGTATCGTATCTATCTCTCAATCTGTGGTTAAATGCACCCCGCTTGCACGAACATTCATATCATTGAAATTGTTTACAAATACCATCACTCAACTTTTGACCAACTTTAACTTCAACATTATGAAGAAATCTTCGGATTTCCAAATAAACATTCATTACTACATCAAACAATATATACTAGAAGTAGAAAACACGTCTTAGTAGGTTTGACTTGGAGGGTGTGTTTGGTACGTGGGACAATATAGGACAGGATAGAACAAAAACTTCTTGTCCCACGTTTGGTGCGACTCTATCATATAGAAAGGGATGTAGCACAAAATATACGTTTAAGTAATTGCCCCATAGATCCTATGGGACTGGACAGGAGTGAGTGAGACAAAAATGTATTTTTTCTATCCCATCCAAAATAGGTGAGACAAGTTTGGTAAATTACCAAACTACCCATATCAAATTGAAACCTTAAAACCTTAAAACCTTCGACAATTTTTTCACCCGCCTACCTCACTCTTCCGTCCAGTCCACATAGCACCCGGAAAGTCAACAATGACATTTTGTTGTTTCTCCTTTAAAATACTAAGTACTCCTTTTCATAGAAAGGTCTAACTTCTTGCAATCTAATTTAATTTGATTCAGAGTAATTGCACGAACAATGAGAAACACGATTACACGGGGAGCTTGAATGGGACGATTCATGTGGTTGCTGGAGGCGGAGGTGCAAGTCTCACAGAGTTTGCTCCCATTAACACAACCTGGAGTTTGTTCAGAGATTATGATTACGGGTTTCTAAAACTTACAGCATTTGACCGTTCGAAGCTTTTGTTTGAGTACAAGAAGAGCAGGGATGGGAAAGTTTACGATTCTTTCACAATTTCTAGGGGATCATAAACACATTCAAGTCTGCTAATGGAGTAAGTGAAGTTGATACCTTTCATATTAATGAATCAATCAATGTATTTTGTTCCATTTTTGGGTCTAATATCCATGGAGTGACGACCCTACACATGTTCTGTATTACCTTATCGAAAATAAATCCCGACGAATAAAAATCACCTGTTGTTGATTCAATGTTGATTTAGTTTCGGTATTGTGTTGAATTGTAAACACAATTTAACATTTTAACCTATCTAAAGCAGTTAATGCGGTCGATTGCGGGAATAGCGGTCGGGACCTTGATTTAAAATAGCGGTTATAGCGGTGACATAGCAGTGAGATAGCGCTAAAAAATATGCTTATAAAATAAATACGAATATATATATATATATATATATATATATATATATATATATTGTATGCCTAATAGATATCAATTCAAACCACACAAGCAACATAGTAATAAAGTTTATAAAGCTCATAAACAACTAATTTAATTGGAATTAATAAAGTTTGACCTAATTTAATTGTTTCTTTTGTAGTTTTGTTTAATTTTTATTTCATTTGTTTCCTTTATGTTTTGCAGGATTGATCTTAAATAGTCCACACACAAACCCAAATGTATTGTTTAAAATTTAGTCCAACAAAAGAAAGAGTCAAAAACAGTCCCAAAAAAAGCGGTAATAGCGGACCACTATTTGGTCAAAATAGCAGTAAATAGCGGCGGCTATTTGCGGTACCGCTATAATACACCGCAATTCCTAGACTGCTATTTAGTCTAGGATCGCTATCCGCTATCTCACTGCTATAGCACGCTATTATCTGCATAGATATCGATTTCATCTATTTCAAGTGTATACCGGTGATATTGAGTTTAGTTTGCTTCGTTATTTGAAAATTATATTGGAATTCATTTCCATGGCCTAGTCAAGGTTCAAAATGGCGTGACGCGTGGTGTGACAACGAGGTCAATCCTTAAGTCTTACACGCCACAATGATGATGCGGCGTTTTTCAAGGCGTGACATAAGGCGGCAAATTTGTATGTCATATTCAAAATTATATATATATATATATATATATATATATATATATATATATATATATATACACACACACATAAATAACCGTTTATCATGGATCCAACGGTTAAGAAGTGGATTGCATGGGTTGTAAGATTTTCATGGGTTGCAAATTATCCTTGGCCTATATGTTATATATATATATATAGTTTTAATCAAATAATGATATTAAATAATGTACATTCATATTGGAAGAAGAAAAATCATATAAATTACCAGTATAAAAATAATTTTTGATTGAATATTTAAAATAGAAATTAGAAAAATAATTTTACAACTTCGTTTTAATCGGAATTCGTGAAACTTTGAGTGATGTGATTAGATAAATCTATAAAAGTGTTAAATCTAAAGTTAAAAATGTAAAAACATAAAAAATTAAAAAAATTAAAATTTTTTTTTTTGAAAAAAACATCACGTCTTAGAAAAACTCGGGATGCGGCACCCCATGGCGCGCCTTAAGGCGCCATAGTGTTAGCCACACCTTACAGAAACGTTATGGACTATTTCGTAACGACGGAGACACGTCTTGTGTCATATCGCGCCATGACGTGCCTTTTTGAACATTAGGTCTAGTAGGATTGTTTTCTTTAGGTTATGTTTGACAAACTAGCTGATAGCTGATAAACTAGCTGATGAGTGGTGACTGATAAGCTAGCTGGTAACTGATAAGCTAGCTGGTAACTGATAAGTTAGCTGATGAAAAAGTCACATTTGACAAAAACTAACTTATAAACATGTAAAATTACCAAAAAAGACATCTAGAAAAAATAATCAATTATAATATTTAATAATATAATAAAAACAAAATTATAGTAATATAATATATTAATTATTACAAATAAATTTTAAAATCAAATTTATAGTAATATAATATATTGAAATTTATTATTATATATATATTATAAGTTTTGAATTTTAACCAAATTTTAGAAAAAATCTACACTAACTTATGATTTTAAATAACCGTTATATATAATATGGAAAAAATAATCAAATAACAATTACAAAAATAATAATAATTGATAACTAAAATATATATTTATCAATATTTAAAAAATTGATATAATTATTAATAATTCTAAATAATTAAAAAATAATATCAATGTATAATTAAAATTTATGTTATAATTTTCAGATAATATTATTTAATATTTATTAATTAATAATAATAAATTTTAATAGTTAATATATAATAATGAATATTAATGAAGGTATAATTAGAATAATCATAAAAAATTCTCATAAGCTACTCCAAGTAGCTTATCAAAAAACTAGTTTATGGTCATCCAAACACCGTCTTCTCAACCTCCGCCATTTCAACATCCTCTACAAAAGTCTAATCTTGAGACTTTGATGGAGAGTTACATTATTGGCCAAGGGCAGAAAAATGATCAATTCCATAACTCTATTCAGCAGGTAAATTCAAAGTTCGACTCCGTGGCATCTCATAACAAAATGATCGAGACTCAAATTTCCCAGCTAGCCCAACAAGTTGCCAACCTCTCCAAACCTGGCACCCAGCTTCCCGGCCAGTCTGAGCAAAACCCAAGGGCCCAACTTAATGCCGTTACGCTTCGTAGTGGTAAGGTCCTTGAAGAGGGAGTTGCAGAAAAAGTGGAAAAAGAGGGTATTAAAGAGCATGTGGTGATAGATGATGTGACCGTTGAGGAAACCCCTAAGGAGAAGGAACCGGAAGTCAATGCCACACCTCTGCCAGTCCACCTCCCCCATATTCCATATCCTCAACGTCTAGCTAAAGCAAGGTTGGAGACCAAGTATGCTAAGATAATGGAGACACTGAAACAGTTGCACATCACTATACCATTCTTGGATGCAATTTCTGAGATCCCTTCGTATGCCAAGTTTCTGAAAGACCTTCTTTCTCAAAAGAAGAAGATGACAGTCATTCTCTCCGAAGAATGTAGCGCTCTTTTCTCTGCTCCACTTCCTGAAAAGCTGAAGGATCCCGGTAGTTTCTCAATTCCATGCTCTATTGGAGGTATGTCTATTCATCGAGCCTTGTGTGACTTGGGTGCAAGCGTGAGCCTTATGCCTTTATCCATTGTCCTCAAGGCCAAGTTGGGTGAACTTAAACCCACCAGAGTTTCTCTTCAGCTAGCCGATCGTTCAATCAAATATCCGGTCGGAGTGTTAGAAGATGTACCATTACAAGTGGGTGGAATACTCATCCCTTGTGACTTTGTGGTAATGGACATGGCTAAAGACGTGAATGTTCCCATTATACTTGGTCGTCCATTTCTAGCCACCGCTGGTGCCATGATTGATGTGAAGAACGGCAAGTTATCACTGAATGTTGGAACGGAAAAAGTGAACTTTGAGCTGCAAAAGTCTCTCGGCTTGCCAAGGCTGTTTGACGATTGTAACTACGCAAATCTTGTTGTAGATCTGACTGATAATGATGCGGCCATGAAGTCAACTTTGGATCCACTGCAGAATTACCTTTGTGGCTTATTGGACGAAACGAGCGAAGATGCTGTGGCGTTTGGCACGATATTTGATGGCAGCCCGTGCTACAAGGGGATCCAGATGAGCCTTGATGTGATGGAGGCAACCACAACAGAAAGGGCAGATATCACTCCACAAAAGGTAGATTTAAAACCTCTCCCTTCTAGCTTAAAATATGCATTTCTAGGTAACAATAGCTCATATCCGGTTATAGTAAATGCATCCCTATCTGACATTGAACTTGACAAATTGCTACATGTTTTGAAAAAGTTTAAAAGTGTCTTAGGGTATTCCATAGATGACCTGCGAGGGATTAGTCCCTCTTTTTGTACTCATCGCATCTTGTTAGATAATGAGAATGCCACCTCCATTGAGCCTCAAAGGCGTTTAAATCCAAATATGAAGAAGGTTGTCAAGACAGAAGTCTTGAAGTTGCTTAAAGCGGGCATAATCTATGCTATTTATGATAGTAGGTGGGTTAGCCCCGTTCAAGTTGTACCCAAAAAGGGTGGCATAACCGTTGTTAAAAATAACAAGAATGAACTAATCTCGACTCGAATGGTCACCGGGTGGCGTATGTGCATAGATTACAGAAAGTTGAATCTGGCCACCCGGAAGGATCACTTTCCTCTCCCTTTTATTGACCAAATGCTAGAAAGGTTGGCACATCATGCATATTTCTGTTATCTAGATGGATATTCGGGGTTTTTCCAAATCCTAATTCATCCGGACGATCAGGAAAAAACCACGTTTACATGCCCGTTTGGTACTTTCGCGTACTGACGAATGCCTTTTGGGTTATGTAACGCGCCAACCACCTTTCAAAGATGTATGATGGCAATATTTTCTGACTTTATTGAGCACACGATGGAGGTTTTCATGGAAGATTTCTCGGTCCATGACACTAACTTTGATAGTTGCCTTTCGAATTTGACAAAAGTCCTCCATAGGTGTCAAGAAGTCCATTTGGTTCTAAATTGGGAAAAATGTCATTTTATGGTCAATGAAGGTATTGTCTGAGGCCATGTTATTTCAAATCGAGGAATAGAATAGATAGAGCTAAGGTAGAAGTGATTGAACAATTACCACCTCCGGTAAACGTCAAAGGAGTGCGCAGTTTCCTCGGTCACGCCGACTTCTACAGGCGCTTCATCAAGGACTTTTCCAAAATCACAAGGCCTTTGACCGAATTACTAGCAAAGGACACTCCTTTCATCTTCACTAGTTCATGTCTCGAAGCATTCGACGCTTTGAAAAGAGCGCTCATCTCGACACCAATAATTCAACCGCCAGATTGAGCTCTCCCTTTTGAACTTATGTGTGACGCTAGTGATTTTGCCGTAGGAGCCGTCCTTGGACAAAGGCGAGGTAACAAGTTGCACGCCATACACTACACCAGTAAGACCCTAGATCCCGCTCAAAGTAACTACACTACGACCGAAAAGGAACTGTTGGCGGTAGTATTCTCTATTGAAAAGTTTAGATCGTATCTTGTAGGCTCAAAAGTAATTGTCCACACCGATCACGCAACTCTCAAATACCTCTTGAGTAAAAAAGATGCAAAACCGCGTTTGATTCGGTGGATTCTATTGCTCCAAGAATTTGATCTTGAAATCAAGGATAAGAAGGGCGTAGATAACTCTGTAGCTGATCACCTTTCACGTCTTTACGTTGATAATGATATTCGTTCTCTTCCTATTGACGATTCCTTTCCAGATGATCAGTTGTTCGCTCTAGCCCATAGTGTCACGCCTTGGTTCGCAAATATCGTGAATTTCTTAGCTTGTGGTGTCAAACCGCATGATCTTTCTTCTTATCAACGTAAGAAATTCTTTCACGATGTCAAGCTATTCTTTTGGGATGACCCTTACTTGTACAAGTCATGTTCTGACAGCATCATCCGACGATGTATCCCAGAAGAAGAAGTTGAATATGTGATATCTCATTGTCATACCTTGCCATGTGGTGGCCATGCTGGTACGAGTAAAACATCAGCGAAAATCCTTCAAAGTGGCTTCTGGTGGCCTTCATTGTTCAAAAATGTGGATTTCTATGTCAAGAGTTGTGATCGTTGCCAAAGAACAGGCAACATCTCGCGTCGAAATGAAATGCCCTTAAATTCTATTCTTGAGGTAGAAATTTTCGATGTTTGGGGCATTGATTTCATGGGACCGTTTCCGTCTAGCTACTCAAATAAATACATTCTTGTAGCAGTGGATTACGTGTCCAAATGGGTTGAAGCTTTAGCTTCCCCCACCAATGATGCCCGTGTAGTCTCCAAGTTCTTTAAGCGAATAATCTTCCCTCGGTTTGGTGTACCGAGAGTTGTTATAAGCGATGGGGGACGACACTTCATTGAAAACAAGTTTGAGGCCCTCCTTAAAAAGTATGGAGTTCATCATCGAGTTGGACTCGCTTACCACCCCCAAACGAGTGGACAAGTTGAGATCTCAAACCGAGAATTGAAAACAATCCTTGAAAAGACTGTAGCAACTTCAAGAAAGGATTGGTCTATAAAACTCGATGATGCTCTTTGGGCTTACCGGACAACTTTTAAAACCCCTATTGGAATGTCGCCTTACCGACTAGTCTATGGGAAAGCATGTCACCTCCTGGTGGAGCTCGAGCATAAAGCATTCTGGGCCGTCAAGTGCCTAAATTTCAATTTTAAGGATGCCAAGGACCGACGACTTCTTCAGCTATCCGATTTAGATGAAATTCGTCTCAACGCGTATGAAAGTTCGCGCATCTACAAAGAAAAAACAAAAAAGTGGCACGACAGACGACTTATACGTAGGGAGTTTAATGAAGGGGATCTAGTACTTTTGTTTAATTCCAGACTCAAACTCTTTACCGGAAAACTCTGTTCGCGTTGGTCTGGCCCATTCACTGTAGTACGTGTCTTCCCATACGGCGCAGTCGAGGTATCATGAGAGTCCCGCACTTTCAAGGTAAACGGGCAGCGATTAAAGCATTACATTGCGGGTGAACCAATCACTGGACCCGTATCCCATACGTTTGCGCAGCCCACTGCGACTCAGTGACGAGTAACGCGCTCGTCCAAAATCCTCGACGCCGCATCTCCTCTTCCCCTTATTAAATTCTTCCGTCAAGCTCATGACGAAAAACGAGCATTTATATATAGGTTCCAAAATATATATATATATATATCTTGGGGATTCTTGTTTGTTTCTTTTGTGCAATCTTTATTTTCAGGTTGCAATTCTGGAAAAAGATTGGGGCTCACATGTTTAGAAGTCCGAAACTCACAATTCTTCATCACGGTAACCTCGTTCCTTTCTTTACTTTTTGCGTAATTTGGTGATTTTTAGGCTTGTTCTTAATTGTGAGTTCTTCTTAAGTTTTAGTTTCATTTCAGTTTCTTCCGGTCTATTCTTAATTTTAGTTCGCTTTAGTGTCGAATAATTGTCTAGATTGGGCTGTCATTTTATTAGGACAAACATAGGCTTGGTTTTTCTTTAGTTTTGTCAATCGTACGAGTGTTTCCCGTTCAAATGGCATCATCTAGTAGGTCAAAGAGGGCCCGAGGTGCCTCTTCTGAACCACAGGCACCCGCTAGAAATCCAAATCCGCCTACACCCTCTAGTTTCGGCATCGTTTTCACCGACTCTAGTGACAAAGCAAGGTTCAAAGAGTTGGCAAAAAGGGTTATCTCAACAACTAGATTCCCTAAGCGCAACGACTTAGTCACTTTAGGAGTCGCTAGGGGTGTATTCCAACTGCTAAAAAAATATTGGGTTGGCAAAAATCCTTTTATTTAGGGCGGATACATTTCCTAGGATCACCCTAGAATTCCTAAGCACCCTTAGGACTCCAACACGGGATACCATCACTTTCAGAATTTTTAACCAAGAACGACGCCTAAATTTTGACCAAATCAATGCGGCGTTTGAGTTTGATAGTGATGGGACACTAGGACCCGACGATGCCCATCATACGGACTTCAACCCCCTAGGATTCTGGATGCACATTACCAACGAACAATCATGGGAAGCACGTACTGCCAAATTTTCTTCTATTCGCCATCCATGTCTTCGAATAGCCCACAAGATCATCGCTTGTGTTATTTTTTCTCGCCTAGAAACGGGAACTGTAACACTCGATGAGCTTTATTTTCTATGGGCTATGACAAAGCATCCAGCGGACCCTGACCATAACCCTCCAGTTCTTCCCATTAATGGAGCCGCTTGGCTTGTTAGGAGACTGGTCAGAATTAGTGAGCAAAAGTCGGGAGACATTTGTTGCGGCGGAGTAATCACTTGGTTGATTACAAAGTCTTGTCTATCAATCAACATTCCCAACAATATTCCTAAGGTAGAGGGGTTAGTTCGACTAGATTTGGTTTCTATGGAGCGGATGAACATGATTAGGATTGAGGGGGAGGACCATTTCACTTGGTTACATGGTAGGCAACGCGAGCCACTGTGTACACTACCCAACCCAAATAGAACGGAAGTGTCTCGCCATACGGATTGGTCCTTTCCCGTCCAACAAGCGGGTGAGCAAGCTCCTGGCCCCCAAGTTTACCAACCTGAACCTCCTCATACCCAAATCCTTAGTCGATTGGATGCCATTGAAGAGCATAACCGGAATATGCGACGGATGATGGACCACATGTACGATTGGCATATTAGCTAAAACCATTTTCCGGACCGCCGAAATGACCCATGGCCTTGAAAGCCGCGACATCCTTCTAAGCATTGAGGACAATGCTTAATTCTAGCTTGGGGGGTGTCATTCTATCTTCATGCATTTTTGTTTCTTATTTCTTAGTATCTAAAAATAAAAATTCAAAAATATTTTCTATGGATAAACCTTTTTAGGTTCAAAGATGTAGATAACCTGTTCACACTTGTTAAAATCAACATTTAGGTTCATTGCTTGTACATCACCCCATTCATTGCTAGTTAAAATCTAAACTGCATAGAAAGCATTGTTTCACTATTAGGAAGACACTTGCATGCACTTTTCACCAGATCACCGCACGTAACCTTTAGGATCAGTACACATACCGTAATCCCCCTACATTACATATGTGACTGCTTGGATGGACCCCACCCAGTGAGAATTTGGGCCGTTTTGGATTGAATAATCTATAATCAATCCTAATATATTCTTTCTTGTGAGGTACCTTCCACCAAAACGTAGCTCTAGGTTTTTGACTTGATTCTCGTTTAGAATAACTATGAATCTACATTGTGTTGGTCCCGGAGGTGCTTAACAAGTTTGTAGAAGGGGGGGGGTTGAATACAAACACAGAAATTTAAAGTTTAATAAATTGTTTATTGATAAATCAAACACAATTTACAAGTTTGTTGCGGAATAAGATTAAGACAGACTCAATCTAAACAGACTTAAGAAACACTAAGATGGTTGCACAAGAATATAGAGAAAGGGGGATTTTAGAAGTATAGAAAACAAGGGTTTCTATATTGGTTCAAGAATAGAGCACACTCTCAGAAGGAGAGGTGATCTTTCTATTTATACCCTATGCATTAAATGCATGGCAGGGTACTTTACACGTGTCATTCAGTGATTGGCTTTGGTAGTTTGACTTTTGGGAGACATGCTTTCGGCCGTATCATGAACACTGTAGGTGACAGAGTTGTTGTACGATTTGTGACAGAGATATGTTCGTTCTGACATATCGTACTGGTTGTGCAAGGTAAGACAAAAGGAGACTTGAGGCATAAGCTTTGTGATCGATTGATCGCTGAATATCTCTTTCTTCAGAGATATAAAGAGGTTCAGCTATCGCTGAAGCTTTTCCTCATGTTCCTTCGCGTATAAGTAGAGTTGTCTTTTCTTCACTGATATCCACATCAGGTCACTAGTAGACTTCTCTTTGTTCAGCAGCTTCGTCTTCGATTCAACTATGAACATCTGTTGACGGGATGCTTGTCTTCAGGGATTACGTTAGTTTACATCCAGAACTATCAGCGATAACTGAACAGGCTCAGTCTGATCACTGATAGTGAAATACTAATACATATGAATGTTTGTAAGGACTATCAACGATAACTGAATAGACTCAATCTGATCGCTGATGGTGAAACACTAATACATATTAAACGTAATTTTCACTAAGTATAAAAGAGGGTCGTTATCAAATCACTGAGAGAGCTTGGATCAACAATCTCCCCCTATTTGATAATGACAAAGTAACTGAAGAAAATTACTTTTAAAGTTCAAAATAAGGAATAATCGGGACTCATAACATACACGTCCCAATTACTATTTTGAGGGATCTTTTACAGTACTGATGGAGTTAAGTACATCACTGAAATTTTCATTAATCCAAGAAAAGAATTACAAGGTATGAAAATTACAAGTACAAGTGGTGTACTAACTACTGTAAGTTTTACTAATAGATTACAAGAAAGAAAACTAATCTATCAACTATCTAAAGAGGGTTTAGGAGGATTGTCAGGATCTTAATTCTAAACAAGAATAAACACTCAGAAACAATATCAAAGGAGTTTGCGGAATAACACTTTGATATTCAATAATTAAAGGAACACAGTAAATCAGAATAAGAACTTGCAAACTTTATTGAATGATTATAAAGTTACAAGATTCAACACACAACCTCAATATTGATGAACAGGCTCACCAATACGAATTCTACTTCTCTAGAATTAGGATTACAAACCTTGAGGTTGATTCTCTCTATCAAAAACAAAAACTCAGAATGCTAAAGTTATAAAAAAGTTCTTTTTTTTATCAATTCTAAACTATTCTATATATACTGAAGATAAAAGATAATTACAAATAATAAAAGATCTTCAAAATAATCTTCTATCTTTATCTTCAAGTTTTCCTTAATCTTCAAACTTGATCTGCACGAATCTTGATTATCTCATAAGCAGCACTAAGTCTTCAGCAGTATTAATACTTTGAGCAGTATTAACATTCACCAGTACTAACTACTAGCAGTACTAAAATTGCTTAGCAGTAGTAATCTCCTCTAGCAGTACTAACCTTGACTTAGCAACATTAATCTTGTTCAGCAGCATTAACTTCAGAAGTAGTAATCTTCAGAAGTAGTAACCAAGTTCTTCTAGCAGTATTAACTGTACTTGTGAAATTCTGAATTTCCCAACAAGGATTGATCAAATACTTAGGTATTTCTTCTCCTTTTTGCCTTCGCTCTAAAGATTGTTGGCTAATGATCGATTTGATTTGCTCAGCAGCAGGAGAGAGATCACACCATAAGCACATGAGATCCTTGAGAAGACCGAGGGGACAGATAGGTATTTCAGAGACTCTTTGAAATCTGAGTTGTTCCTCGTCATCTCTGAAGAAGATTCCAAAAGGTTCTTCAAGTATTTGTCCCGCAACATATGGTCCACCAGGAGGCAGAGATAGATCCAGAACTGAAAGATTAGGAGGAGGACCGAACAGAGCTTCTCTTGAGAATTTGATAGAAGTTTCATTTCTTATCACTGCGACATTCTCAGACGAGGAGGAGATAGACTTTCTTTTGAATTGCCTTGGTTTGGAAGGAAGAGCAGATGGTACTTTCAACACAATGGAGACTCTGTTGATGAGGGCTTCTAAGATGCCTTCGACATAGCCTCTGCTGGTTGATTTGGATTTCTTCAGCGCTTCTTTGAACTCTAGCCATTCCATATAACCAAATGTTTCCAGCTTTGACATGAACATGGCCTTGTAGCTTCCATCCTCTCTGGTAATCTCCATGGTGACAGAAACTCGATCCTTCTTCTTTTTCTCAGAGATAGTAACAGCTATGATCTTCATTGGGTCAGAGCGATAGTCGATTTTGCTTTTACACCATTCAACTGAGCTATCGCTGACCCTTAGTTCTTTTGAGCGCTCCTCTTCAATCTCTTTCAAAAGAGTGGCCTGGACTTCCACTGGTTTCCTTTTCAGCTTTAAGTCTTTGACTTGAGAAGACTGAATTTTGAGAGCTAGAGAGGCATCTCTTTGACAGTCAGCAATCAGCTTCTCAGCCCTGACGGATTCTTCAATTTCAGCTTCAGTCAGGAACTCTAGATCTGTTGATTGAGAGGGGATCTTCAGTCATTGACTCTCCAGATGAGAGATCATCTCTGTTCTTTTCTTCATCTCTTCCTCTGACCAATGAAGTGGTCTAGAGGGCCTTCATGGATGTTGCAGGGACTCTTCTTCTTCATCCTCTTCATCAATCTCTTTAGAGATTGGGATTATTTGGTCATCAGCTTCAGAGGCTGGGATTATTTGTAGCTCTTTTCCCTTAAGCAGGGGAGAGAACTGTCTGGTCAGAAAATGAAAAAGAAGATTAGTTTATTTTCAGGGAAGTAGAGAGATAAAGGCTAGAAAGAAACAGGGGTGGGATTTTTATAGAAGGATAAGGGAACGAGGGTAAGGCATACCTGAGAAGGACTCTCCTCAGATAGTGAGGTCATCTTCAGGCTTCCCTCATCAGTTGCACCTTTGATTTGGGAAGGGGTTCCTGAAGATGTCTCATGACTACCCCCCTGCTTTGATAACTTCTTTCGAAGCTATCGCTGATGACGTGACGGCTGAAGAACACCATAGAGATTGATCTTCTTCATCGTCATCATCATCATATTGATGAGGATCTTCCTTTTGATCTTCAAGATCAAGGGCTTCATCTTCATCGTCCTCCTCTTCCTCTTCATCGATTAACTCATCGATAGTAGGAGGGGCTTTCTCAGCAGCTATCTCCCCCTCAACATGAGAGGGAGTTTCCTTCTGTTGTTCATCAGCAGCAACTTCAGTCTCCTTATTTTGTTCAACTTCTTTCTCCCCCTCTTTGTCATTATCACGGAGGGAGAGATCTTTGGAAGGAGAAGAAGTGTTTGCAGCGGCCAACTTCTGGACTTCAACCTCCAGTCCTGTGAGACGGTCTTCAAGTACAGGGATATCTGACGTATCTTTATGAATAAACTCCACAGCTATGTTCAAAGAGGTGCGATCGCTCTCTGTAAATGAAGGAGCAGGAATTGGAGCTGGTGCCTTCAAGTGAGTCAGGATTTGCTGAAGGAGAACTTCACAGGAATCAACCTTGGTAGACAAGACATCAAACTGCCGTTTGGAATCCTCCTTCACTTGGTTAATCGCGGCTTGAAGAGCGGAGATTTGAGAGGATTCAACTTTTGTTGAACACGTAGCTGTCAATGTCTTTAGCTCTTCACCAGCTGAATTAACAGCGCTGGTGGTGCCATTGTTGGTTGTCGTGAGAGAATCCACCTTGAGTCCCAAACTGTTGACATTGGCGTCAATAGTGGCCATATTAGGACCTGAAAGAAATGTTAGTTGTTGAGAAACAAGCTTATATGGAGACTTGGGAGTAGTGTTTAGGGTTATAGGCTTACCTGAGTTTTCAAACATTTTGAAGAATTGGAGAGAATCGTCAAACGTTTGATTATCAGGTCCTATGGGTCCAAGCTATGGTTGTGGAAAAATAGATGATGGGTCATAGACCAAAGGAATAGAAGAATGAGAGATGGGGATAGAAGTAGGGATAGGGGTAGTTACCTCAGTGGTTACCTCAGGATGTTGAGGAGCTGAGATGATGGGTGGTGTCACTGTTGATGTGACAGCGACCGTAGTCACTGACACGGTTGATGTGGGTATCACTGAGGATGTGGAGGAGAGACCCACAAAGGCATCCAAGGAGGTTTGTTGAGAAACATCCTTAGGTCTTGAGCTAGAGGTACCTTTCTCCTTGGTCACCTTGGCCTTTTTTGAAGGACCAAAGGAGCCAGTTGATGGTCGTTTGGAAGGGGTAGCGGCAGGGATAGCAGAAGAAGGAACCCCCTGCGTGGCCGCTGAAGACGAAGAAGTGTGGAGAGAGAGACAGGAGCGGAGTTCAGAAATACTTACCTCGTTGGGGAGTGCCTTGACCTCCAAGGAGCGTTGGCCCACTATGGCAAAAGTGCCATCAGAAGAAGTGGGGGTAAGTAGCAGGGTAGAGGAACTTCAGGTACGCACAGATAAAGCGTACATAGGGGATCTTGGGATCCCTCTCTGTCTTTTCTATCTTTGACCGCAGATCGTCAAAGATAGCTGTTGCGAAGTCAAAATTCCTTCCAGCGATCACGGAGTAGGCCATTTGGACCTGAATCTTGCTGGCCTGGTCCAGTGACCCACTCTTCCCACTCATACACTGAATAAAGTGAGAGAAGATGTAGTTAAGCTGAGAAGGCATGTTCGCCTTCTTCACGAGAGTCAACTTCTTGTTGGGAATTGTTGTCCTTGGCTTGGGCTCCCAACAGTATTCCATAGCATCCAGGAATTGGATGAGTTCAGCATCAGTGGGCAAGGCATCAAATCCATTCCTGGGTTTGTCAGGAAATCACAGAGCTTTTCTTAACCCTAAAGCATTCATCATCCCCGGTCCAAGATTAGTACTGAAGGAAATGGCAGGAAGCGGATCACCCTTTTTGTTGGTGACGGAGGTTTCTTCAGCGGTAAACCAGAATTGCTGGAGAAGAGTTTTTGAAGGCGTGGGATCCACAGTGATGGCGTAGGCAATGCAGGATTGCTTTAGAAACTTTGCAGCATCCACCAGATGTGGATATTTGATACCATCAAAATCCAGTCGTGCGAGATGGTTGTTTTTCGGAATCTCAGAGTCAGTTATGGCGAACTTGACGTTCTTGGAGGCGACAAGTGCAGATTGAGCCATTCTGAATATGAACAGATAGTAGAGTAGAAGAAAGGTTTTAGTCTAAAAATAAAAAAGGTTTTACCAGTTTCTATTTGAGGAAAGAAACATAGAAAAACCAACATATTTGAAGATTAAAAGTTGATCTTAGTAAAAGATATAAGAACAAGAAGAAAAACCAAAGATTTTGAATAAAGATAATCAAAATAAAATGGTTTTGAATGAATAAAATCAAAATAAAAATGATTTTATGTGAGAAAATCTTATAAACCCATAATGGCAGCCCATAAATGGAGTATTATATAAAAAGATTTAGAAAAAGAATAAGAAGAAGATCAAGAATAACCTGTTGATCTTTGAAGAAGACGATGCAAATGCTTGAGAATGCTAGAATGTTGTGAGAGAGTTTTCTTGCTTTGAAAGTATTTCCAGAAAGCGTAAAAAGATAAGAATGGAAAAACATTCTTTTTATACGTAGAGAGTAGGAGAGAGAGAGAGTGATAGGCGGGAAAAAAAATGTTCATCATGACGTGGACACGTCCCACGAAGTTGATTGGATAGAAGGGCAACGGACGAACGTGTCAGAAAAAGGCATGTCGTGGATTGTCGGTTCAAATGACGTCATAGGAGAGAGAGAGACTATTCATTTGTCCGTTTTGAAATTATCGCTGAAGAAAAGTCAGCGATAGATTTTTTTTTTGAAAGTATCCCTGATGGTAAAGTGAGGGATTGATTTTCTTTTAAGAAGGATCACTGACTAGAATTATCAGTGATAAATTTATTTTTCAAAAAGCTTTTAATCATTTGAAGAAAGTTCAGTGATTAAAGTTTATATTTTAAAAAAAACATCGAATGAAGATTCAGTTGTAGGGATGGAGAGAACATACCTGAGAGTCAGAATGTTTATCAGAGAAAATGATAAACGGGGAACTTATGATTACTGACACAATGCATGAACGCTGAAGAATTATTCTTCGAGATTCAGCATTCCAAGCTCACTGATGAGAAAGTTAAACCTTGTCTCATCAAGAGGTTTGGTGAATAAATCAGCAAGCTGATAGTCAGTAGGGATGAAATGAAGTTCAATATCACCATTCATCACATGATCTCTGATAAAATGATATCTGATCTCTATGTGTTTAGTCTTTGAATGTAGCACTGGATTATTTGCTATAGCGATAGCACTAGTGCTGTCGCAATAGATTGGAATCTTTGATAGCTGAAGGTCATAGTCTAATAGTTGATTTCTCATCCATAAGATCTGAGAACAACAGCTTCCAGCGGCTACGTATTCAGCTTCAGCTGTGGAAGTGGACACTGAATTTTGCTTTTTGCTTGTCCAACTTACCAGCTTTCCTCCTAGGAGTTGACATCCACCAGTGGTTCTCTTTCTATCTAGTTTACAACCTGCAAAGTCACTATCAGAATAACCAGTTAGATCGAACCCTGAGTCTTTGGGATACCAAAGACCGAGATTAGGAGTTCCTTTCAGATATCTGAAAATTCGCTTAACAACGATCAGATGGGATTCCTTGGGTTCAGATTGATAACGTGCACATAAACAAGTAGAGTACATGATGTCAGGTCGACTCGCTGTAAGATACAGCAGGGAGCCTATCATTCCTCTATAGACAGTGACATTAACAATTTTCCAGATGGATCTTTGTTAAGTGTCAGGGGAGGTGCCATAGGAGTTTTCATCGCTGAAGTTTGTGTAAGATCAAACTTCTTCAGCATATCTTTAACATACTTACCTTGGCTGATAAAAGTACCTTTGTCAGATTGTTTAATCTGAAGACCAAGAAAATATGTCAGTTCACCCATCATACTCATTTTGTATTCTTTCTTCATTCTTTCAGCGAAGCGAGTACACAGAGATGGGTTAGTAGAACGAAATATGATGTCATCGACATATATTTGTACAAGAATAATATGACCTTTTATCTTTCTGAAAAACAATGTATTATCAATTTTGCCACGTTCAAATTTTTCATAGATAAGAAAAGATGAGAGAGTGTCATACCAAGCACGAGGGGCTTGTTTGAGACCATAGAGAGCCTTATCCAATTTATAAATATAATTTGGATACTTAGGGTCATAGAACCCTGGAGGTTGTTCTACATAGACTTCTTCATTCAGCTTTCCGTTTAGAAACGCTGATTTTACATCCATTTGATAGACAATGAAGTCTTTATAGACTGCATAGACTAAGAATAAGTCGAATTGCTTCGAGCCTAGCCACAGGGCAAAGGTTTCATCATAGTCTATGCCTTCCTCTTGTCTGTATCCCTGAGCAACAAGTCGAGCCTTGTTGCGGGTTACAGTTCCATGTTCATCTAATTTGTTTCTAAACACCCATTTGGTGCCTATTACAGTTTTGTCAGATGGTCTAGGAACAAGATTCCAAACTTTGTTACGAGTAAACTCAGTCAGTTCTTCTTGCATAGCGCTGACCCAGTTTGGATCTCTGAGGGCATCATCAACTTTCTTTGGTTCTATTAAAGAGATAAAGTTGACAAAGAGACAGATATTACCTGAACTTCGTCGTGTCTGAATACCTGCATCGGGATCACCAAGAATTTGATCTATTGGGTGATCTCTGGTCCATCGCTGAGCAGGAGCATGATCGCTTAACTCAGAGGTTGGATCAACAATTGGGATGTTTACTGATGAGGACGTTTGAGGTTCATCAGCAATTAACTGTTGAGTAGTGGACAAACTATTGTTATCAGAGAGGTTTTCAGACGAAGGTAGATCTGATGGTAGCAGTGTGTTAAGAGGTTCAGCTGAAACCCATGAGTTGGATTCAGCGTTAGGATGTATGATGTTTGGATTATCATCAGCAGTAGGTGGATCTGTGTGCTGATGGTTTGAAAAGAAGGGTTCAGTTTCTTTGTAGTGAGAGAACATCCAAGCATTTAACTCTTCATTTTCAGCGATTGGTTTGGAGTTCGCTGAGCGAGTTTCATCAAAAGTGACATGAATTGTTTCTTCCACAGATTGTCTTCGCTTGTTGAAAACTCTGTAGGCTTTGGAGATGGAGGAATATCCTAGAAATATTCCATCATCAGCTTTTGGGTCGAACTTTCCAAGCTGATCTTTGTTGTTTAAGATAAAGCACTGACAACCAAAGATATGAAGAAAACTGATAGATGGTTTTCTTCCATGAAAGAGTTCATAAGTTGTCTTTCCAAATCGCTTTACTATCAGCGATCTGTTTTGAGTAAAACATGCAATGTTTACAGCTTCCGCCCAAAATTTAGTAGGGAGATAAGAATCGCTGAGCATTAATCTAGCAGCTTCAATGATCATTCTGTTTCTTCTTTCAGCGACTCCGTTTTGCTGAGGTGTTCTTACTGAGGAGAAATTATGAGAAATTCCCTTGTTCTCAAAGAAATTGTTCAGAGAACTGTTTTTAAATTCAGTTCCATGATCACTTCTTATAGAGCGAACAGTAAGATTATTCAGCACTTCCATCTTTTTAACAAAAGATATTAGTTATTCTGAAGTATCACTCTTGCAGCGAAGAAAGATAACCCAGGTTTAGCGAGAGTATTCATCTACAATGAAAAGTGTATATTTCTTTCCAGCTATTGATTGGATGTTGACAGGGCCAAACAGATGCATATGCAAGAGCTGAAGAGGACTTGTCACTGAGAAGACTTGTTTTGACTTGAAACTAGCTTTTGTTTGTTTTCCTTTTTCACATGCTGAGCAGAGAGATTCTTTAGCGTATGAGTGCTGAGGAAGACCAGAAACCAGTTCCTTAGAAGAGACAGAATTCAGGGTTTTAAAATTTAGATGAGAAAGCCTTTTGTGCCATAGCCAGTTGACATCAGAAGAGGCTTTAGAGAGAAAACTTAAGTTTTCAGTGGTAGTAGAGTCCATATCTATTACATAGACATTTTCTCTGCGATAACCACTGAGAGCAAGTTTTCCTTTCTCATTCACCACTGAACATGCTTTCTTAGAAAAGCGAACTTCGTAGTCTTTGTCACATAGCTGACTTATGCTTAGAGGATTATGCTTCAGTCCATCTACATAAGCAACTCTTCTGAAGGTAGTTGTCCCATTGATGAGGACACCAAACCCTCGGGTATAGACTTTTCCATTTCCACCAAAGGTCACAGAGGGACCTTTCTCTTCTTTGTATTCAGTGAGCAGGTCTTTTTGTCCAGTCATATGACGAGAACATCTACTATCGAGATACCAGATGCCCTTTGATCCCTGCACACATAAGGAAGATTAAGCGTTGTTTGGTACCCACTTTTCAATGGGTCCTTTGGGGTTAGTGGAGATGAAAGTTTCAGTAATTTTCACAACAGATGAGGATTCAGCTTCAGTGATAACCTTCACCTTGGTTAATTTCTTAACCTTAGTGATATTTTTCACCTTGGTTGATTTTTCAGCTTTGGTGACCTTCTCAGCCTTAGAGGCATTTATCTTCACTTTAGCTGTTTTATCAGCTTTAGTGGCAGTTGGACATTTGCTTGCAATATGGTCAGTAAAACCACAGTGATAGCATTTTCTATATTTGAAAGTGGTTTTAGGACCAGGAGAAAAAGGTTTTGAGAATTTAAGATGAGCAGAGCCAGGTCTAAGAATGCTTTTAGCATGAGATCTGGGAGGAATTTTGATTTCTTCAGATCTCTTAAGCTTGAAATCAATCTTTAGCTTCGGAGGACAGAGATCAAAGATTTCTATCAGTGGTGCTCTTTCTATCTAGTTTACAACCTGCAAAATCACTATCAGAATAACCAGTTAGATCGAACCCTGAGTCTTTGGGATACCATGAGTTGGATTCAGCGTTAGGGGATATGATGTTTGGATCATCATTAGCAGCCGTAGAATTTGAATGCTGATGGTTTGAGAAGAAAGGTTTTGTTTCTCTGTAATGAGAGAACATCCAAGCATTTAATTATTCATTGTCAGCGATTGGTTTAGAGTTCGCTGAGCGAGTTTCATCAAAAGTGACATGAATTGTTTCTTCCACAGATTGTCTTCGCTTGTTGAAAAATCTGTAGGCTTTGGAGATGGAGGAATATCCTAGAAATATTCCATCATCAGCTTTTGGGTCGAACTTTCCAAGTTGATCTTTGTTGTTTAAGATAAAGCACTGACAACCAAAGATATGAAGAAAACCGATAGATGGTTTTCTTCCATGAAAGAGTTCATAAGATGTCTCTCCAAATCGCTTTACTATCAGCGATCTGTTTTGAGTAAAACATGCAGTGTTTACAGCTTCCGCCCAAAATTGAGTAGGGAGGTGAGAATCGCTGAGCATTGATCTAGCAGCTTAAATGATCATTCGGTTTCTTCTTTCAGCGACTCCTTTTTGCTGAGGTGTTCTTACTGAAGAGAAATTATGAGAAATTCCCTTGTTCTCAAAGAAATTGTTCAGAGAACTGTTTTTGAATTCAGCTCCATGATCACTTCTTATAGAGCGAACAGTAAGATTATTCAGCACTTCCATCTTTTTAACAAAAGATATTAGTTCTTCTGGAGTATCACTCTTGCAGCGAAGAAAGATAACCCAGGTGTAGTTAGAGTATTCATATACAATGACAAGGGTGTATTTCTTTCTAGCTATTGATTGGATATTGACAGGGCCAAACAGATCCATATATAAGAGCTGAAGAGGACTTGTCACTGAGGAAACTTGTTTAGATTTGTAACTAGCTTTTGTCTGTTTTCCTTTTTCACATGCCGAGCAGGGAGATTCTTTAGCATATGAGTGCTGAGGAAGACCAGAAACCAGTTCCTTAGAAGAGAGAGAATTCAGGGTTTTGAAATTTAGATGAGAAAACCTATTATGCCATAGCCGGTTGACATCAGAAGAGGCTTTAGAGAGAAAACATAAGTTTTCAGTGGTAGTAGAGTCCATATCTATTACATAGACATTTTCTCTGCGATAACCACTGAGAGAAAGTTTTCCTTTCTCATTCACCACTGAACATGCTTTCTTAGAAAAGCGAACTTCGTAGTCTTTGTCACATAGCTGACTGATGCTTAGAAGATTATGCTTCAGTCCATCTACATAAGCAACTCTTTGGAAGGTAGTTGTCCCATTGCTGAGGACAACAAACCCTCGGGTATAGCCTTTTCCATTTCCACCAAAGTCACAGAGGGACCTTTCTCTTCCTTGTATTCAGTGAGCAGGTCTTTTTGTCCAGTCATATGACGAAAACATCCACTATCGAGATACCAGATGCCCTTTGATCCCTGCACACATAAGGAAGATTAAGCGTTGTTTGGTACCCACTTTTCAATGGGTCCTTTTGGGTTAGTGGAGATGGAAGGTTCAGCAATCTTCACAGCAGATGAAGATTCAGCTTCAGTGGTAATCTTCACTTTAGTTAATTTCTTAACCTTAGTGGAATTTTTCACCTTGGTTGATTTTTCAGCTTTGGTGACCTTCTCAGTCTTATAGGCATTTATCTTCACTTTAGTTGTTTTATCAGATTTAGTGGCAGTTAGACATTTGCTTGCAATATGGTCAGTAAAGCCACAGTGATAGCATTTTCTATATTTGAAAGTGGTTTTAGGACCAGGAGAAAATGGTTTTGAGAATTTAAGATGAGCAGGGCCAGGTCCAATAATGCTTTTAGCATGAGATCTGGGAGGAATTTTGATTTCTTCAGATCTCTTAGGCTTGAGATCAATCTTTAGCTTCGGAGGACAGAGATCGAAGATTTCTATCACAGAGCTAGATTATTGATTCGCTGAAGGTTTAGAGGGAACTTTCAACTTTGCTTTCTTGGTAGCCTTCTGAGGACGAAGAATGGATTTTCCTTTATCCGCAGACTTAGAGCCTTTGGATATTTCTTCAGGGATGGGATTAGAAGAAGAACAGGGATATAATTGATTATAAGAAGTGTCAAAGAAATAAGTGACAAACGTTCCAAACTTAAGCATGGAACTTTCTTCTTTAGTCTCATCATGTGGTTTCCAAAAACCAAGACCAGTTCTATCACTTTCAGGAATTTGAGCATTAATTATCTCAGTGATCTTTGTTTATGATTTGCACCATTTTTCAACATGAGCCTTTTCTGCTTTTAGAGCAGCGATGGCTTGTTCGCGTTCAATGCTGATGATTTCATTTATAATGACTTGATCTTTCAACTTTTCTTCTAAAAGATTCAGTTCTTTGATCTTTTCATGACATTTTTCTAACTGTTCAGCTAAGTCAACGTTTTTGTTCTCAGCTACAGTTTTGCCGTTTAGAGCATTATAAAGATCAATCGTCAGCACATCAACAGCGCGACTTCTCTCAGCTTCAGACAGAGAGAGATTTGTAGAGATAGATACCTGAGATGATATGTAGCTCATAGAAGCTTCAGATGGTTCTTCCACTTCTTCTTTAATCTCAGCCATGAGGCAGAGATTAGCGACTTCTTATTCATCAGAACTTGATTCTTCTGATTCAGCCCAGTCATGTTCTTCAGCAATGAGACCTTTACCTTTTCGCTTGTAGCTTTTCAGTTTTTGATATCTGTCTTTCAGCTTTAGGTATTTGTCGTCGCTGGATCTTCTTGAGGTAGAAGGTTTGAAGACTTTCTTTGACTTGCACTCACTTGCAAACTGTTCAATCTTTTCACAGTTATAGCAAGTAGCATAAGCCTTTTCAACAGGGGTTGATTTTGGCTTGTCAGTGATAGAAAGAGGCTTATTTCTTTTGAAATTGCTCTTTCTTGCAAATCTCTTAAAAGAGTTTGTCAAGAGTGCTAAGGATTCATCAAACTCTGACAGATCAGTGTCTGATATATCCTCAGATTCAGAATCTAACTCAGTGATAGTGAGAGTAGATCGCTGATATGGATTTATTTCTGAAGAGACTAAAGCAACATGAGTGCTTTTGGAGTCTTTAGAATATTTTATAAGATTCTTCTTCAGAAGGTTTGATTGCTCATAGTTAAGCAATATTCCATACAAGGTGCTGAGAGAAAGAGAATTTAAGTCTTTTGTCAGCTTGAGACATATTGAATAACTGTCCCAGCATTCAGGAAGACATTCTAAGAATTTTGTTAGGACCTCAGAATTAGAATAGGTCCTACCAACGGTTCTTAGGTCAATGATTAAGCAGTTAAACCGCTGATGAACGTCAGAGAGAGATTCATTCTTACCAGCGATGAAACTTTCATACTGTCTTACCAAGTTAATCTTTCGAGTCTCTTGGATTTCAGTGGTGCCTTCGTATTGAACACAAATGATTTCCCACATTTCTTTAGAAGTTTTAAGATGCATGATGGAATGAAAAACTTCATCAGGCAGAGCCATTGAGATAATGGTTTTTGCCCTTGCATCTATACCAACCTTCTTTTTGTCTTCATCACTCCACTGTCTTATCTCCTTAACTACATAGCGTTCAGGGACAGCAGGAGTGGTGGCAGTAGATGGAACTGCAGCTATAATTCTGACAGGTTCATAGAGTCCATTTTCTATATACTCAGGTATAGTAGGATCTGCACCTTCAAGAAATAGCATCATTCGATTTTTCCATAGAGAAAAGTTATCTCTGCTAAATCGAGGAGGTTTAGAAAGTGAACCATTATCATAGTAGTTAGTGTTTGTGTTAAGTGCCTTTTGAGAATAACAAAGAAGAGAATAAAGCAAGATCTTGTTTATCAGGTTAAACAGTCCGCTCTGATACCACTTGTTGGTCCCGGAGGTGCTTAACAAGTTTGTAGAAGGGGGGGGGGGTTGAATACAAACACAGAAATTTAAAGTTTAATAAATTGTTTATTGATAAATCAAACACAATTTACAAGTTTGTTGCGGAATAAGATTAAGACAGACTCAATCTAAACAGACTTAAGAAACACTAAGATGGTTGCACAAGAATATAGAGAAAGGGGGATTTTAGAAGTTTAGAAAACAAGGGTTTCTATATTGGTTCAAGAATAGAGCACGCTCTTAGAAGGAGATGTGATCTTTCTATTTATACCCTATGCATTAAATGCATGGCAGGGTACTTTACACGTGTCATTCAGTGATTGGCTTTGGTAGTCTGACTTTTGGGAGACATGCTTTCGGCCGTATCATGAACACTGTAGGTGACAGAGTTGTTGTACGATTTGTGACAGAGATATGTCCGTTCTGACACATCGTACTGGTTGTACAAGGTAAGACAAAAGGAAACTTGAGGCATAAGCTTTGTGATCGATTGATCGCTGAATATCTCTTTCTTTAGAGATATAAAGAGGTTCAGCTATCGCTGAAGATTTTCCTCATGTTTCTTCGCTTATAAGTAGAGTTGTCTTTTCTTCACTGATATCCACATCAGGTCACTAGTAGACTTCTCTTTGTTTAGCAGCTTCGTCTTCGATTCAGCTATGAACATCTGTTGACGCGAGGCTTGTCTTCAGGGATTACGTTAGTTTACATCCAGAACTATCAGCGATAACTGAACAGGCTCAGTCTGATCACTGATAGTGAAATACTAATACATATGAATGTTTGTAAGGACTATCAGCGATAACTGAACAGACTCAGTCTGATTGCTGATGGTGAAACACTAATACATATTAAACGTAATTTTCACTAAGTATAAAAGAGGGTCATTATCAAATCACTGAGAGAGCTTGGATCAACACATTGAGGCCATCATTTTTCTTTGAACTCACCAAGAGCACCCCTTCACCACAAAGCTATAAAAAAAATACAAAAGAAGATAGCTTGGGGTAAATACAATAGAAGAGGTTTGCAAAATGGAACTGAAAGAATCTTGACTCAGATTAGCCCCTCAAGGCTATGTTTATTACCAAGTTAAGCCAAGATCAAAAGAAAGGCAAAAGGATAAAGCTGAACGTGTAAAGACACCATCTAACCCAAGACTTTCCTTTAGCCCAAAAATCCCCTTTGAGCCTAAAAAGTCCTCTGTATGTGTAGTTTTGTGGAAACTTCTAGACTTTGAGAACCACTTCAAAAACATCAAGAGTGAAATACATCCTTGGTTAGGAAGGCTATTTGAGCGTATACACCTTACCTAAAACACATGAGAGTAAATGAGTGGATTCTGCGAGTATCCGTCCAGCAAGATCACTTGTCCCATTCCCTTAGTGATTACGGTATGTATACGAACTCCCATGTGGTCGTGTGTGTATGATTTTTTGAACTAGGTGTCATGTTAGTATTAACCTTTGTGCAAAACAATCGTATTTTCTTACGTTTAGTAATTGACATGCAAGTATTGGTTGCGTTTGTGCATTAATGAACTTAAATATTGATTATCTCTTTTGGAAATATGGTTAGCTTATCTTGTTGCTTTTAAAGTTTGTCTCCTTTGTGGTCTTTCTCCCCTTTTTTGTTTGTCTTAGTGAACAACTTGCTTCCTTGAGGACAAGGAAGAGTTTAGCTTGGGGGATTTGCCAAAAACTTGTTGTCCAATATTTTAACCGCAAGCGTACGGGATGTGTAGCATACAGGTCAATCACAGGGAGTAATGGTTTAAGTATTAATTCTGCTATAAATCATGAACTAGCTATGGGAACACAATTGATGGAGATTTTTCTAAACTAAAGATTAATCTATAAATTAAAATACAACATAAATACAAAAAAGGGATTCGAACTATTTATAACAATAACTGTGAAAATTACAGCAAAAGACTAATTAGGACATGTATTGAACTAAAACATAAAGACGAGATGGAAGTGACGACACCCAACAATTATATCGAGGTAGAGGTTTATCTTTCTAAAAACGTTTGAGACCCTCTTCCGAGGTGAGACAAACCTTCCTAGTTAAGCGGTTTGACTACTTCCGTGACATCCGACTTAACTAGAAGCATTAAAATTTTGATAGAACAATTTCTCCGATTCCTACTTTTATCTATTTCCATGATAAATTTAGAATCGTTGGTTAATAGACCAAAAGTCAAATTCAAACTTCCGTTTATAATTTGAATTGTTGAATAAAGGTTATCGAATAGTCGGTCTCCGATCACAACCCAACTTCCGTTGGTGATGAACCGTAAAACCAACCTTCGATAATCATACCGTTTAACTTCGAGTTAACCAATTTCTCAATATAACTGCTGATTATCACCACACAATCTTATATGTGAAAAGAACTAAAAACGACTTTTATCGATTAATAGGCTAAACAAAATATAAAGTTATATTATCTACTGATATACGATAGAAAAGATAAAAGAAAATCATCGACAATACTCCTACATATATCTATGAAATACCTAAACATGAACAATATGTAAAAACATTCAACCTAACTTTGATGTTTATAACCTAATGACAAAAGTATCATTCATACCCATTGAATCGTAAAACAAAGATAAATCAAGGTGAATACCAACAATCATAAGATAACATTGATTTATAAGACAAGATTAAAAACATGAATCTAAGATTGAGAAAGAGATACAATACTCAATGGGAGAACCAAATGATTAAGATTTGATGAACTTAGAATCCAAATACAACTTCAATCCTTGCTAGATAATATCAAAAAAAATACAGAGCTATGAGTTTTTCTCTCTTTAAGGACAATCTGCAGAGTAAATCCAGGGAGATGAAAGGATTCTTGGACTCATTTTTCTTTGAACTCACCAAGAGCACCCCTTCACCACAAAGCTATAAAAAAAATACAAAAGAAGATAGCTTGGGGTAAATACAATAGAAGAGGTTTGCAAAAGGGAACTGAAAGAATCTTGACTCAGATTAGCCCCTCAAGGCTATGTTTATTACCAAGTTAAGCCAAGATCAAAAGAAAGGCAAAAGGATAAAGCTGAACGTGTAAAGACACCATCTAACCCAAGACTTTCCTTTAGCCCAAAAATCCCCTTTGAGCCTAAAAAGTCCTCTGTATGTGTAGTTTTGTGGAAACTTCTAGACTTTGAGAACCACTTCAAAAACATCAAGAGTGAAATACATCCTTGGTTAGGAAGGCTATTTGAGCGTATACACCTTACCTAAAACACATGAGAGTAAATGAGTGGATTCTGCGAGTATCCGTCCAGCAAGATCACTTGTCCCATTCCCTTAGTGATTACGGTATGTATACGAACTCCCTTGTGGTCGTGTGTGTATGATTTTTTGAACTAGGTGTCATGTTAGTATTAACCTTTGTGCAAAACAATCGTATTTTCTTACGTTTAGTAATTGACATGCAAGTATTGGTTGCGTTTGTGCATTAATGAACTTAAATATTGATTATCTCTTTTGGAAATATGGTTAGCTTATCTTGTTGCTTTTAAAGTTTGTCTCCTTTGTGGTCTTTCTCCCCTTTTTTGTTTGTCTTAGTGAACAACTTGCTTCCTTGAGGACAAGGAAGAGTTTAGCTTGGGGGATTTGCCAAAAACTTGTTGTCCAATATTTTAACCGCAAGCGTACGGGATGTGTAGCATACAGGTCAATCACAGGGAGTAATGGTTTAAGTATTAATTCTGCTATAAATCATGAACTAGCTATGGGAACACAATTGATGGAGATTTTTCTAAACTAAAGATTAATCTATAAATTAAAATACAACATAAATACAAAAAAGGGATTCGAACTATTTATAACAATAACTGTGAAAATTACAGCAAAAGACTAATTAGGACATGTATTGAACTAAAACATAAAGACGAGATGGAAGTGACGACACCCAACAATTATATCGAGGTAGAGGTTTATCTTTCTAAAAACGTTTGAGACCCTCTTCCGAGGTGAGACAAACCTTCCTAGTTAAGCGGTTTGACTACTTCCGTGACATCCGACTTAACTAGAAGCATTAAAATTTTGATAGAACAATTTCTCCGATTCCTACTTTTATCTATTTCCATGATAAATTTAGAATCGTTGGTTAATAGACCAAAAGTCAAATTCAAACTTCCGTTTATAATTTGAATTGTTGAATAAAGGTTATCGAATAGTCGGTCTCCGATCACAACCCAACTTCCGTTGGTGATGAACCGTAAAACCAACCTTCGATAATCATACCGTTTAACTTCGAGTTAACCAATTTCTCAATATAACTGCTGATTATCACCACACAATCTTATATGTGAAAAGAACTAAAAACGACTTTTATCGATTAATAGGCTAAACAAAATATAAAGTTATATTATCTACTGATATACGATAGAAAAGATAAAAGAAAATCATCGACAATACTCCTACATATATCTATGAAATACCTAAACATGAACAATATGTAAAAACATTCAACCTAACTTTGATGTTTATAACCTAATGACAAAAGTATCATTCATACCCATTGAATCGTAAAACAAAGATAAATCAAGGTGAATACCAACAATCATAAGATAACATTGATTTATAAGACAAGATTAAAAACATGAATCTAAGATTGAGAAAGAGATACAATACTCAATGGGAGAACCAAATGATTAAGATTTGATGAACTTAGAATCCAAATACAACTTCAATCCTTGCTAGATAATATCAAAAAAAATACAGAGCTATGAGTTTTTCTCTCTTTAAGGACAATCTGCAGAGTAAATCCAGGGAGATGAAAGGATTCTTGGAGAAAAGCCAAAAGTAAAAGCTAAAAATAGATAGATCTTCTAAAAATCCAAAAGGGCTTTTTAAACCCGAGAGAGAGAGAGAGAGAGCAAAATATCAGTCAAAAGTATCTCCAAAAATATCTGTCTTTCTAAAGGGATAAGGCAAAAGGGCTGCAGAGAAAAAAGCAAAAAGTTGCTGGAGAGGGCTCACGGGCCGTGCGTTCTTCCTTCATAGAAACGCACGGGTCGTGCGTTTGCTTCTGCCCGAAAGTATCGAACACCGGCCGTGCGTGCTTTTGGCTTGAATCCAGCACGGGCTGTGCGTCTCATATTCATTCTTTTCCGCTTTCTACTTCGCTTCCGTTGTATTTCTTGGCATCCTTTCTATCCTTACCGAACGCCATCATCGTTAATTCAACCTGAAGTTTGAAAAAACACATAAATTTCCCAAACATGACCCAAAGACAAAATGAAGGATGGATGCAATGCGATTTAAACTAATATGCACAAATTAGCTAAACTAAGATGCAAAACATATTAAATTAATAAAGAAAATATGTACAAAAAGACTAGCTAACAATAATTAATAGTTAATATATAATAATGAATATTAATGAAGGTATAATTGGAATAATCATAAAAAGTTCTCATAAGCTACTCCAAGTAGCTTATCAAAAAACTAGTTTATGGTCATCCAAATATGTACCCAGAAAATAAGCTAGCTTATTTTTGCCAAACAATGCCTTATGACATCTTACCCTTTAAAAGAAGTGTCTTGTTCAAGAAGATGGAAAGGGAAGCGTCGAGCCTGATACGAGCACAAGTAATATAACACATGTATTTGGAGCTAAAGAAGGTCGGGAAGTTGAAGAGAACATATTTATAGTACATCAAAAATGTCTTTTTCAAGAAAAATGACTAGACACAAATATAGATCAAAATACATATATAATTTATGTCTTGACTATTGATGATTAATTTTGGGTGGCTATTAAAAGTAATTCTTTATTTATTATTCTGAGCAAAAAAAGAAGTACCATTTTTAGAAAAAGTTGAAGATGGTACATGAACAAGACGTCAAATCTCCTAATTCCTTTTTTAGAAGAATCTTGATACTGAATTAAGGATCTAAATGACGTGAGATGTGGTATGATTACAAAGTCAAACTTTAAGTCTTACGAGTCATGGTGATGCCACAACGTATTATAAGACATGCCCTATTATTATATATGTATACATATATGTATGTATAGGGTGTGTTTCATTTGAAAACCAAACAATTTGTGTAAACTTTGTAAACCACTATTTTAGGAAACAATATATATTTATGGAAAATTATTATGATTCATTAATAATGATTGTGATATATATGGAAGATGGTAAAATTCATTTATTATGATCATGACTTTAGATTAGAAAACATAATAAAATCAGATATTTATTAGACTTGATGAACGACTAAGATTGGTTTGCAAAGTTTACACGAATTGCTTGGTTTTCAAATGAAACGCATATATATATATATATATATATATATATAATATATATATATAATATATATATATATATATAGCCTTAGGTTAATTTGAGAATATATGAGAAATAGAGAAGTAATCATAGTCATTCATACGGTCAAGATTGGATTTGAATGGTTAAATATTTCGGTTTTGACTGGTCAAAAGTTGCGGTTATTCCAAAAATAGAAGGACACTTTCGTAATTTTTACAAAATACACGGGCTGTGTTCATATATGAACTATATGTTCATATGTGAATCAGTGTAATTCACATATGAACTCTTTTAACTGATTCATATATGAACCTTTGTGATTCATATATGAACTAATTAACTGATTCACATATGAACTAATTAACTGTAAATTCATATATAAACTAATTAACTGATTCACATATGAACGTATAGTTCATATGTGAATCATATAGGTTCATATATGAACTCATCCCGCATATTTTACGAAACACCCCCTCTACCTTTTATAGACCATGCAAGAAATTATCCGATGCTTCGCGGTCAAAGCCGCAAATGTTGACCAGATGAATGATTAAGATTACTTATCTATTTCTCATACATTTACCATTTGTCAAATGAACCTCTCCCTATATATATATATATTTATATATATATATATATATATATATATATATATATATATATATATATATATATATATTTGTGTGTTAGTGTTTGAATAATCTCGTAGAACAATGTAAATTTACATAAAGTTATAAAACTAAAAATGAAAGAAGATCTAGTTATATCAAATATATCAAGCTTGTAAGAAAATGATATCAAGAGTATAAAATCGGAATTAAATCTTTTGAGTCTTTACATACTACTTTCTTCATTCTTCAAAGAATTTTTGTTTGACTCACCATGTACCGGAATGAAAGTAAGGATTTACCTATTTAGGTTTTCAATTTTTACATTTCCTTTTTATTCAAGTCTTAGAGCATCTCTAACAGATTCCACAAAACCTTTTCCAAAATGGAGAAAGTAGGATGAAGGGCGAAATTTTCCAAATTTAGAGAAGTCTTCAAAAATGATTATTTATGAAAGAGAAATTATCTTTTATTCTTACTGAGAATCTTTGAAATTAAATGCATAGAAGAGATAAATAATATTTTATAAAATGTATTGAATATTTTAATAATATAGCTCCTATTGTAATCTCTAAAATGAACATAAATTTTCTTTGGATATTTAGACATTTGATTTCTCTATTTTATAGAATCTGTTAGAGATGCTCTTAAATGTCCTACATAATTATCATTTATTCTTAAGTTATATGTTTAAACTTTAAACATGGTAAAAAAAAATTGCCTTACAAAATAACGCATTATTATAAATTTATAATAGGGCACATTGGAGGAGTGGACCTAAGCGGCAAGTATATCCGAATCTTCACAGTGAAGACGCTGTGAAGGTAAAAAAAACGAGCATTCACAGCGAAAAACACCGTGAACGTAACATTTACGGTGTTTTCCCTATGAAAAATTCGATTTTTTTTACATTCACAGTTTTTTGGTGTGAAGTTTCATACTTTAAAGTTTGGTCTCACCGGTCTCACATAAACTGTTTGGTCTCACGCGAACTTAAGCCATGTGTAATATATTAATATATATATATATATATATATATATATGTATAAAGAGTTTAGGTTAATGATAGTTTTAACCCTTAACTATCTTTAGTTGTCATTTTTATTTACGTTTCAATTCGGGTAAAAATAATTATATGTTTTTCAAAAAAAAAAACTTGAGTCTTACAGAGTAAATTACAGATTTTGTCCCTAACGTTTGACGTTTGTTACGGAATTGGTCCCTAAAAGAAAAATACATTTTACAAAGTTATGATAAAATGTAATTGTTACAAAAAGAAAAATATATTTTACAAAGTTATAACAAAATCAAAAGTTACAAATTTATAGAATAAAATAAAATCAAAAGTTACAAATTTATAGAATAAAATAAAATCAAAAGTTACAAATTTTATAAATTTATAAAATCAAAAAACACACACACATATATACATACATATATATATATATATATATATATATAAAGATAAAGATAATAATAATGATGATGATGATGATGATGATTTGATTTGATTTAATTATTTGTACCTTTATGATTGGATCGGAAAACAAAAAGGTCACTATTTGCACATTTTTGGTGCAAATAGCACCCCCCTTCTATAAATATATATATATATATATATATATATGACTTAAGTTCGCATGAGACCAAACAGTTTCCGTGAGACCGGTGAGACCAAGCTTTAAAGTATGAAACTTCACACCAAAAAACTGTGAATGTAAAAAAAATCGAACTTTTCATAGGGAAAACACCGTAAATGTTACGTTCACGGTGTTTTTCGTTGTGAATGTTCGTTTTTTTACCTTCACAGCGTCTTCACTGTGAAGGTTCGGATATACCTTCACAGTCTTTTATTTATGAAGGTTTGATTTTTTTTTAACTTGGTTTAGGTTTTTTTACCTTTATAGTGTGATTACATTATGAAGGTTCGAATGTTTTTTACCTTCACAGTGTTTCGGTGTGAAGTTTCATGTTTTAAGACTTGGTCTCACGTGAACCTGACCCATATATATATATAAAGGGGTTGCACCATGTAAAGGGGTTGCATTTGAACACCCCCCTTCTCTCTCTATATATATATATATATATGTGTGTGTGTGTGTGTGTGTGTGTGTATGGAGGTTTAGGGGAAAACCTCAAAAAAATAAAAACGAAGGAACACCCTGGTAGCCATTCATCTGGACGGTATGTACTTGTGTATACAAGTAAATTAAGTTGTTTTTTGGGTTTATGCACTTGTGCATATGTGTGCATGTTACAAATTATTTGTATGCACAAGTGCATACCGTCCAGATGAATGGCTATCAGGGTGTGCCTCAGTTTTGCGTTTTTTCGAGATTTTCCCTTGAACCCGACCTATATATATATATATATATATATATATATATATATATATATATATATAGAGAGAGAGAGAGAGAGAGAGAGAGAGAGAGAGAGGAAAGTTCAAACAAGAACGCTAACTATTTTCTAAAACACGAAAACAACAAAAAACAACAGATCATGTACAAAATCATATGTGATTTTACACTACCCGAAAAAATCGGACGCGGACGATGTCAACCGGGACCCACAGGTCGCGTGAATCATATATGATTTTGTACGTGAATCATATATAATTTTGTATGTACTCAGCTGTTTTTGTGTTTTCTTAAATAGATGTTATTCTCGTATGAATCCAACTCTCTCTCTCTCTATATATATATGGCATCATACGGTTGGGTCCGGTAAGAAGTTGAGTTAACGGTGAGAAACGTGAGAAGTGGTTATTAACCGTTAGATGAGAAATAGACGCACATTAGGATGAGATGCACCGAGATAAGATACACCGAGATGCACCAGATCAACTCCCTTCTAAGACGCAATTCATGGGAGGGTTTGAGATTAAAAGAATCAACGGTTCAGATCCACTTCTCATGCTTCTCACCGTTAACTCAACTTCTCACATGATTCTTTGCGTGGAATCATATCCAATATACGATAGTTAGGGGTGACAAAAGGGAGGAACAAATGAAATGAAGAGAAGGGAGGAATGGATGAAATGGGTAGTCAAACGACCGTTCTATGTAAAATGGGTAGTTAATTGGCCGTGGAATACGAGTTTTTTCAAAATTTTCTCCAAAATGGAGGATAAAACTTTAAAATCTTCAAAAGAAAAATATATTAAACTCCAACAGATTCTATTATGTTATTAAAATACTTCATTCAGGTAATAAAATATTATCTCTTTCTAAAAATTTAATTTCAAAGTTTTCTATTGGTGAAAATATATTACAAAATATTCTCCCTCATAGTAAATCAGTTTTTGGGAAGTTCTCCCAAAATCTCCATTTTCTTCAAAATGGAGAAGCTGTTGGAGATGCTCTTAGGGGGCGTTTGGTTCGCATAATGTTTTTGGATGAAATGAAATCTATCAAAAGAAATTTGACTTTGAAGAAATTAGAATGAAATGTTGTCAGGTTTGACCAGCTGTTTGGTTGACAAAATTGGAATGAAATCTGTTAAAGGAATTGGAATCTGTTTGTTTGGTTCACAGATTGTAGCTTCAGAATTGGAATGGAATTTTGGTAAATGACCAAAATACCATTTTCATTATTTTAATTTTTTAAAACAATAAACATAATCGATTGTATCAGACTGTTGAACATTATCAAACATTACCAAATCGACTGTTGAACAATAAAGACCCAATCGATTTTAATGAACAATAAAGAGACAAAACCCTACAGAAATCGACTACCAAATCGATTTTCAGAACCCAACAGAAATCGACTACCAAATCGACTGTTGTAATCGATTTTCAAAATCCAACAGCTTTCAGAAATCAATTTTGATAAATCGACTACTGTTGCAATCAATTTTCAGATTTCAGAACCCAATAGAAGTCGACTACCAAATCGACTGTTGTAATCGATTTTCCAAACCCAACAGATTTCAGAAACCGATTTTGATAAATCGACTACTGTTGCAATCGATTTTCAGATTTCAGAACCCAACAGAAGTCGACTACCAAATCGATTAAACGATTGTTGTAATCGATTTTCCAAACCCAACAGCTTTCAGAAATCGATTTTGATAAATCGACTACCAAATCGCAATAGATAAATGAAAACGAAGAAGAAATACAGGAGAGAGAGATAACCTGCTGCAATGGATGGCTTTTTGTAGAAAATGGAGAAGTCGATTATGCAGAAAACGTGAAATGGAGAAGACGATGGAAAGAGTTTCGTTTTTGTCTGATGATGTTTATGTAATGTGGGTTGTGAATTGTGATAAAAGAAAAGAGCGGGGTTTATTTGGAGTAAAGGGTATTTTTGGAATTAAAGAAATATTACATTCCATTCCATTGAAATGTTTGGCTTTTAGGATGGAATGTTAAAATCACTTATCTATGGAATTTAATGGAATTGGGAGATTCCATTCCATTGAAAAACTTGAACCAAACAAAGGAATGTAATCTGGTCAAAGGAATTCAATATTCCAATTCCACCAGATTCCATCAAATTCTGCGAACCAAACGCCCCCTTAGAGAATCAATTGGAGCAAAAGACATCCAAAATCCCTAAAATCTCTATTTTCTCTGTTTTTTAAAATATGTTGTAGATGCTCTTAGGGGCCGTTTGGTTCGCAGAATGTTTTTGGATGGAATGAAATATGTCAAAGGAATTTGACTTTGATGGAATTGGAATGGAATGTTGTTAGTTTTGACCACCTGTTTGGTTGACAGAATTGGAATGGAATCTATTAAATGAATTGGAATTTTTCTGTTTGGTTCACAGATTATAGCTTTGGAATTGGAATGGAATTTTGGTAAATGACCAAAATACCCTTTTTGATTATTTTAATTTTTTTAAACAAAAATTACTTTAATAAAATAGTCATTAAATAGTTTAATTTTTAACAAAAATTGTTTTTATTATTTTAGCACATGAATGATGCCGAGAGAGTGAGGAGAGAGAGGGAGAGAGAGAGGAGAGAGAGGAGAAGAGAGAGAGGAGAGATAGAGGATAGAGGGAGAGAGAGGAGAGATAGAGGATAGAGAGGAGAGAGTGGAGGAGAGAGAGGAGGAGAGAGAGAGGAGAGAGAGGAGAGAGGGAAGAGAGAGAGAGAGGGAAGAGAAAGAGAGAGGAGAGAGAGAGAGGAGAGATAAAGAGAGAGGGAAGAGAGAAAGAGAGGAGAGAGAGGGAGGAGAGAGTGGAGGTGAGAGAGAGGAGAGATAGAGGAGAGAGAGATAAAGAGATGAGAGATAAAGAGAGGAGAGAGAGGAGATAGTGGAGAGAGATATAGAGAGGAGAGAGAGGGAAGAGAGAGAGAGGAGAGAGTGGAGGAGAGAGGGAGAGAGAGAGGAGAGAGTGGAGGAAAGAGAGAGGAGAGAGAGGGAGAGGGAGAGGGAGAGAGAGATGAGAGAGGGAGAGAAATAGAGAGGAGAAAGAGGGAAGAGAGAGAGAGGGGAGAAAGGGAGGAGAGAGAGATAGCGAGAGCAGGGAGAGGAAAGAGGAGAGAGAGGGAGATAGAGATGAGAGAGATAGTTGGTGTTTGTTGATAATCAATATTAGTAGGGTTTAGTTTGGAGTAAAGGGTAAATTTGGAATTATCAAAATATAAGATTTCATTCCATTGAAATCATTGGGTTTTATGATGGAATATTCAAATCCTTCATTTGTGGAATTTGGTGGAATTCACATATTCCTTCCATAGAAAAGAATGAATCAAACAAGGGAATTGAATTTGGTCAAAGGAATTGGACATTCCAATTCCATCAGAATCTGCGAACCAAACGCCCCCTTAGGGTTTTAAAAAGGGTGTTTCAATGTATGTTTTCAAAGTTACTAGAAAAATTATAACCAAATGATAAGTTGATTTAAGTTTGAGATCATTAAAGAGTTCTATATTTTATCATTACATATATTTGGATGTGTATTTTGAAAGTTATTATTGTAACTCTAAGAATCGAAATTAAAAAATAGTTGATTAAAGAAGGTAATTAATAGCTAAATAAATCCATTTCCATACGCAACAAGACCTCACCATCTCTATCAAGAATATACACCAACTTCCTCATTCATTTTAATACTCCGACCTAATCCAACTTGACCCCAAGAACACGTATAAAAGAAAAGAATCAAAACTTCTTCATGCAAAAAGTAAATTCGATATTATATATAACATGTCTTTTGATACAAGTATTTTTAATAATGGCTATAGAGAAGAATTTTATAACCCAAAAATTAATGAAATAATAATATAAGCAAATATCTACAATCAATAAGATGCTACAACATTTCAAGATTACATGTGAAACAAAACTTGGATTCTGCTATGATTCTCAAAGAACACGAAAGTTTGTAGCTGGTTGTCCCGTCGGAGTTCAAACTTGGAAATTCGAAAACTTATAGATGTAAGTTGGAACTAACATCTGAGTGAGTGGTGATTTGATCCATCAAATATCTCCATCTAGCTGTTAATGCAATTATACGGTTGTGTGTACGTGTATATATATAGTGAGAGAGAGAGAGAGAATCACCGAATCATATATATATATATATATAATTTATCCTTTCCAGACCTTATTGCATATGACTTTATTGGATTTGACCGATTTAATTTCCATTTTTGTCTCTTTCAAAAAAAATCATATGTGATTGTATGTATCTAGCTAGAAAAATATCGTCAACAAATCTCCCTTAAATCCTAGCTGATCTTGGGTGAATTTTGATTTATAAAAAAGGATAGAAAGATTAAATAAAAAAAAAAAAAAAAAAAAGGTAAAGGTAACAAAATATTCTTACATAGCTCATGTGTTTGTACACGGGGAAGATTTTTTGGGACCAAAATATAAAGAATCGATATTTTGAACCAAAAATGCTTAAAATGGTAATCATATGCCATTTAATATATATGATGAGCATTTATCAAAAGACAAATTTTCATATAATATTAATTCCATGTAAGGGTTGACTTCCATTAAGAATAAGAGTTATGATAAAATGTAAGAACAAAACTTTCGTCTATCTTCATATTACCTATTTTTATCATGATGACTGAAACTTTAACAACTACATGCATGTGAAAGTGATAATGGGAGCGTTTGGTTGGGAGTGTCGAGGTGTAAGAAATAAGAATGATAATGTGATTTAGTTTGATATAATATAATGAGTTCATTACCCCACACTCGTTAATTTTCATACCTGACCAAATTGGAGATGATAACTTTATTTCTATTCTCATTATCCCGCATTCTCATTTTCATTCTTTAAAATAAACCAAACACCTCCTAAATATATGTAAAGGTGAAGTCGTGAAAATAAAGGTAGTTGGAGATAATTGAAGTTAAATAGTTGAAATTACGTAGATGAATATAGTTGAAAGTAGCTGAAGTTACGTTAAAAAATCAACTCATCCAAAAGCCCACTAATCATTTCCGCCATAAATATTATTCTCAAACGTGCCTTTAAATCAAAAAGTAAAATCTTTGTGTCACTACTTCATAAACTTTTAAAATATTATTGGCTTCACTTTCAAAGTCACAGTCACCGTTGATAGATTGCTCGAGTCGGATCACAATTATTCGTTCGCCTATTGGGCCATCCCTCGATATCATCCAAAGGATGAGAGAGAATTCACATAACATCATACGGAAAAGTTGAGTGTATGAACCCTAAGGACGCGTTTGGTTTGCGGGATTAGAATGGATTGGATTGGATTTCAAATAAGAATTTGGATTTGGAGGGATTCCAAATCCAAGCCCATTGCAAAGGAATTCCAAATCCATCAAGGATCTTAAAAAGATCAAAGGATTTCAAATCCGGTCAACAATTCCATAATCCATTCCTGCAAACCAAGCACAGGTCGTGCGAATACAAACAATGAAGCTTTATAACCACAAGGGTTGTGGTGTATTGGCCTCGGGGGATGTGGTGGAATATTCCATCTACCAAAGTTCGAATCCAGACGTACACAACAATTGTGGCAACTGAGGTTTAATCATGACTGATGTCTTACAGTCATAATTTGCCAAGGGATTAGTCTAGACATAGCCTTAGGACACCCTTCCAAAAAAAAAAACATAATGAAGCTTCATGAAGCAGACAATGAGACAATAATCAATTTTGGGTGCCTAAACCTTAAAATAAGCAAGTACAGATGGGTATTTGTATCAGATATATAAAATGCATATTGGTTTTAATTTCAGTGACTATGTCCAAAATATCAACTAGCTTCATAAATGACTGTACAGATTACAGAACACACTTGATAACAATCAGCTAAAAAACAGTTGGATAAGATGGTCTGGTCTTACTTGTGATGTTTACTTCTTTTCTTCTCCCTTTTCTTTTTCTTATCTTTAGACTTCTCTTTATATTTATGCTTTCTGCAATGCTGCTTGCTACCCCTTCTCTCTTTCTCGTCATCCGAAGTTGAGTTTGACTTTAGATTCGGAGGCTTTTCCGGACCTAAAATAGCTCGATTATCCCAACTTTCTCTATACCCCATGTCATACGCGCTCTTCCCATTGGAATCAGGGAGGTACGGACCTGCCTCATCCATCCTGGACCCAACCGCACCCCTTCCACGCTTGGCCCTGCCATCACCAAACAAGTGAGACCGCTATAGCTTATCTGAAAACCAAAACGACCCATGTCAAAATACGCGCATACAACTAGTTC
The DNA here is from genome assembly GCA_954870635.1 of Arctium minus. Lineage (NCBI taxonomy): Eukaryota > Viridiplantae > Streptophyta > Magnoliopsida > Asterales > Asteraceae > Arctium > Arctium minus. The sequence goes on from OX941084.1 coordinate 54,360,264, forward strand.
ACAACCACTTTCACAAACGCTTATTTAAAAGAATAAGAGTAAATTACATTTTTAGTCGCTGTGGTTTGCTAAAAATTTCTATTTTCATCCTTCTGGTTTTAAAATTACGATTTTCGTCCCTATGGTTTACAATTCATTACTTTTTTTCATCTTTATGATTTAAATTCTATTGCTTTTTTCATTCCTATAGTTTACAATTCATTTCTATTTTAGTCCCTCATGCTAAAAAGTAGTGTTTTAGCCTCAAGGATTAAAATAGAAAGGAATTACAAACCATAGGGACCAAAACCGAAATTTTAAAACCATAGGGAAAAAATTCACACTTTTTAACAAACCACAGGGATGAAAAACGTAATTTACTCAAAGAATAATTTTCTGACAGATTCTTTTAATGACGTATTTTGAGTCATTCTTTTGAAAGGCAGACAGAGACGTTCTTAAATCTGTCAAAAGGTCATGCATTTGTCAAGGTTATTCTCGTAAATAGCCCCTCTCATGCACCTGCAACAATTGAAAGAGAGTACCTTGAGTGCAAGAATTCCTCGATTTCTTTGTCTCTCAGTCCATCTTCACTTGTGCTTTTGCTTGAAGAGCAGAGCGAACTATGATTTCCTTCATACTCCTCAAACCTTGTATTCTTTCGAGACTCGCTAAATCCATTACTTCTATCTCGTTTCTCGTATTTCTTAACCCTATCCTCCATTTCTTTCTCCTTCTGACGTGCCCGCCACATCTCGTTTACTTCAACAACTCGATTAGCTGGAAGACAACAGTTAGATTAACAGATGAACATATTAACAAGATATATCCCACCAACGTAATTATAATTATCTACTGAAAACTACTTTATAATGTAAGAAATTAAAGAGCATAGCAACAGAACCTAATGAAAATGATGAAGCTAAGAAAATCAGCAAATGAACTAATGATTCATTTGTTTGTGAATATAAATACTAATATTTCTCAACACATAATTAATTAAGAGAACGACGATTATAATTATCCACTATTTATACGCTCATCCACTTCACCGTATAGAACCAACATTACAGCTTTAATATGGCATTGTTTGGTAACACTTGCATTTCCTGTTTTACATCTTTTTGAAATGTAAACAGGGGTGTACATTCTGTTCAACAAGAAGATTGCGACGCACTTTGCAATATTGTTTCTTATTCTCAATCTCTAAAATGAAAAATAAAAATCGATGTTTTTTACTTGGCTTTAAAACTCAAATCACGTTAAAGTTAATTAGTCAATGTGTGTTTTTTTTCCCAGTAAACCAGTTGTGTAAGAAAACGTCAAAACCAAGTTTGCAGTTTATAATTGACGTTTTAAAAAATTTATAAACTGAATTTAGCTTTATGAAAATGTAAGCGATTGTCAAACACTGTCTTTGTCAGGTTTTCAGTTTGTTTAAAGTAAACGCAAAAACCATAAACAATAGTGTTGCCAAACGAGGCCTATATAATCATGTTAGCATGCATATTTTTGTTTGATTAATTCATTTTTTACTTGGTTAACATCTCAATTAAGATGCCACGACAGTCCCAAAATCATGGGTGACAAGTATGCCATAGACTCGTACTAAGCCAGATAAGTGTAGATGAAAACTGAAAAAAAAAACAGATAATATGAGCTAAAAGATCCAAAATGTGTCCACAAGTTAAACATATGTTGTATATGAAACCGCATTGAATGAGGAAAGATTCACAACATTTGCCCAACTTCACATGTGCATACTGAGTTCTTTTCGATCAAGCACTGCAAAGCCAAATCCATTTGACATCTTTATGCAAAGACTAAAAAAACAAAGTAACCCAATAAAGCAAGTTACCCATAGCAGGAAAATAACTTACACTGTTGTACACCAAGAACGGTTGCAGTGAGAAAACGTGAATTTGGCCGACCCCTAACGTTAGGCCGAAGATATGCATCTACTCCTTCTCTTGCAGTTTGTCGCCGCAATTCTGCTGCCTCTTTCATCAGAATTGCAGCAATTCTATTTTCCGTCTCCAGATCCATCTCTTAATTCTGTACAAAATATTAAAAGCATATAACTATGAACTATCAACACAAATACTGCTTAATATGCAATGTAGCATGATAAGTCGAAATAGTTACAGGCATATATCTGTGCATCATTAAGGACTAAAGATTTATCTACCTAATTGGTCTCCAAAAAGAGAAGACAATATGAGCATGGTGAAAATAATTCAAACATATAGCCAACTTGATTTTTAGGTCTATTAGGATAGATGCATAAAGATGAAAAATAATCACACACACGAGTTGGGTAAAGATCATTATGTTATGAGTGATAAAGTTTATTATAAAGTTTTAGTTGAGTCCATTCAAGATCAATTACCGGGTAAGAGTTAAAATTTCCCAACTGCTGGCTGTCTTGTTGTAGATATGAATTGTGTATATTGATGTGTGAAGATGAAGGTATGTCTAAAAAAAGAAGAAACTTTGGAGGAATAGATTATTTATACATACTTTGGGGGGGTTTTCTTTTTGTTAAACCATTCTTGTCATGTGATGGTTTCTCTGCATATGATTGAACAGTTTGTTTTTTAAGAGGTCTAAAGTCTTAAGTCTTATTTTAGTTATGATTAATAAGAGGTGGTGTGTAAAACGGTCTGATTCAGATTTAAGAGTCATTAAGAGGTTTTAAAAAAAAACAAACAACCCCTTAGTCTGAATCCTAATATAATTAGGAATGTTGAGTGTTAGGGTTTGCCTAATGTGGGGTAGAAAACCATGAAGATGTTGAATGTATCAATTTCACTGCATAAGAAAAGCTTCAATTAACACATAATGTATCAATTTCTAAACAATGGAAATCAGACAGTGTATCAATTTCAAAACAATGGAAATCTGTGTAGTATCGACCCAACAGCAGAAAAAGATAGAACAAAGCAGTAAAAAATCGACACCCAAAAAGATTGAACCCTAGGGGGTGTTCGATTTTTCTATCAACCCAACAAAAACTTGTATCAAACGAGCAGTGAAATCGACCCAACAGAAAGCATACCTGATGAGGAATCGGGCGAGAAATCGAACGAAGCAGCAGGTCCGGCGATAGGAGAAGAACGAGACGAGAGTTCTGTGATCGAGCGTGAAGAGTGTTCTGCGATGCGATGATCTGAGAGCAGAGAAGGAATGAAGGATGCGATGATGTGTAGGGTTAAAAAAAGGGGGTAATCTAATTATTTGGAAGAAGAAGAAGAAGAGGGTGTTTGGGAATTGAGATTGGTTATTTAAAGAGTAAATTACGTTTTTCGTCCTCATGGTTTGTTGAAAATTTCGCTTTTCGTCCCTGGTTTTCATTTATCACGGTTTTCATCACTGTGGTTTGTACTTTATTTCTGTTTTCGTCGCTGGAATATTTGTTGTCAGTTAAAGCTGATTAACTTGAGGGTACTATGGTCTTTTAATATTATTTTTATCTTTTCTCAATTTACAATTTTGGATATATCCCTCCACCTCCATGGATCCACTGGTACCCCTACCCCTACCCCCACCCCCATCCCCCACGACCCCACCTCATCTTTATTCACCATCACCTCCACCAAACCTGCAATCCATCAAAATTGTGCAACCCAAGGCAAAAGTAACTACAATATTTGATATATATATATATATATATATATATATATATATATATATATATATAGTGGAAGGATTGTGGATCTATTTGTGTTTGCTGAAAAATAGCAACCTGTAGTTGTTCTATAATGTTTTTCAGTTGATTTCCTTGACATATTTTCCAGTTATGAAGTAATCTGTAGAGCCAACAGTTCTCAAAGAGATCATCATCTTGTTCTTGATACAATGAATATGTTACTTTCCAGATCTTATAGTCTATTTACCATTTAAGACGGTGAGGTACGAACTACGATGTATCATCATCTTGTTTTGCCATTGCCACCCCGATGGACCATCATGCTTTATCTTCTTTAAAAACCAAAATCAAGATTTTCACAGGTGTAATCCAGATGGGATTTCATGATTACGATTCTGTCACCGAACATCGAAATAGAAGTTGCCATAATGAAAAAGGCGGTGATGAAGACTGAATGGTTTTCTGGGGTGGGGGTGAGGGGGATCGACGGGGGAGATGGTGGTTGGGGGAAATGGGTTTTTTTGTGTTATAAAGTACATGGGTTTTCAGATTTAATATTTCTATAAATAATAGAATCAATATTTTAATAGAAATGTCAATAAAAGGTTAAATGACGAAAATACCCATTATTTAATAAATTGTTCTAGCAGTGTTAAAGCCAGGGACGAAAAACGCAATAAAATGCAAACCATAGTGACTACTAGTGTAATAAGTGAAGACCAAGGACGAAAATCGAAACTTGTACCAAACCACAGGGACGAAAAACGTAATTTACTCTTATTTAAACTTATTTGTTTTGTATAAGTTATTTTTTAGAGTAAACTACACTTTTGGTCCCTGTGATTTCTCGAAAGTAACACCTTTCGTCCCTACAGTTTCAAAAATATAGTTTCGCCATCGTGGTATGCAAAAACGACCGGGTTTGGTCCCTGTCACTAACGACCGTTAAAAAAATCTGTTAGATGAGGGGTACTTTCGTCTTTTTAGGTTTTTATATTTATTTTCTGTTAAAACTTTAAAAAGAATCATCTTCATCCACTAAGAGAATGACAAGTGTCATCCACCTCTTCCACAAAAACTATCACACCCTTTCCCCTTACCATCTTTTCGGCCATCTTTTCCGGGCAAACTACCATCACATTTTCCGGTCATCTTCTCTATTGTTGGTCACTCCGGTCAAACTCAAATCCAAACAACAAATCAAAATTAAAACCAAACTCATGATTCAAATTAATCGATGAACCTAAATCAAAACAAAACCAAAACCAAAATAAATCCCAAATCAAAATCAAAATAAAATCCAAACCGAACCCTAGGAGATGAACTCCTTTACAACTTCCTCCAAAAAAAAAATACAAAAGTGGGAGTAGAAGGAATCCAAAAAATAGTTGCTGGAAAATGAAATCCGAAAATTTGTAGGTCTTTCGAATCCAAAATAGTTGCTGGAAAATGAAATCCAAAAATTTGTAGGTCTTTTGAATCCAAAACAGGTTGCAGTGGTGGTTAGTCGAAGGAGAAAAGCGGTGTGGGAGCCGGCGATAGTGACCAACAGTGGAGGAGGTCATCACTTTTGAAATGACGGGATCGATCGAAGTGTTCATCTGGTGACGGGATCGATCGAAGGTCTGTTGAAGGTCATCGACAGGGAGAGGGGTAGGATAGGGCCGACGAAGACTCCCTGGGTAACCGTCGGGCTTCTTCAATTTTTAGATGTTAATCGGAGTTGCAGAAACAAATTTGGAAGGGATTTGGGTTTTTAAACCTTCCGATTCAACCTTCCAGATTCAGTGCAACGAAAATCGAACCCCTATATAGATTAGACCTTTTGATTTCGTCGGTATGTGGATGGGTTCGTCTGAGAGGATCGTCGGAGAAGGGCTGATGGGGTAAGGGGGTGGACGATTAGGCATACGTGTGTGTGTATACACACACACACACACACATATATATAGGGGTTAAATCATGCGAGAACCAAAAAAAGGTTGAGAACCGTGAGAACCGATCTAAGCCGTTATTTGGTTTTGATCCTATTGTTTTAGTTAAAAGGTGTTTCACCACATGAAAAAGGGTATAATCGTCATTTTAGTAACAAAGATTCACCCGATGAAACAAATACTATTTCACCTCATGAAATAAAAACAAAATTTTCATAAATATGATATTTCACCTCATGAAATCTAAACGAAAATGTTCATATATATATATATATATTATTTCACCACATGAAACCAAAAACAATTTTAATCTCTAATCTATTTCACCACATGAAATCAAATACAACTTTCATCTATAATATATTTCACCACATTAAATCAAACTAAACTTTCATCTATAATATGTTTCACCTCATGAAATAAAAAAAAATGGAAATAAAAATGCCTAATTAAATTTAATCGCAAACAAAGAAGATGTTTTCCTAATTTGTTCTTCGCCATAACACACCTTCTTCGAGCGAGACAGTTCCCACCATCATTGTTCTTCTTCTCCAACTCTTTCACCAAGATGACACCCTCTAGTGACGATGATCTGTGCTTGATCAATTTCCGGTCATCTAGGGTTTCATTTTCACTCATTGATTAGAAATGGCCGTGAAATCACGAAAGAACATATAACATCATTGTAAGAGAGTTCCAGAATTTTTTCGTCAGGAACATTACTGGAAGAGTTTCGATCGGCTATTTGTGAAGTTGCAATGAATCCAACGATGAAGATCTCCGTGATTTGATTGCTCATGTTCTGGAGCATTACCAGCAGTATTACGAGCAGAAATCTTGAATCGCGAATCATGACATGTCGTTGGTTTCTCTCGCCGCCGTGATTGTCGTCTTTTGAACAAAGTTTTTTGGATTGTTGGATTTAAGCCTGGATTAGCGTTTCGATTGTAGGTGGATCGATGGATAATATGGACAGGGAAGAGTAAGAGAGAATGGAGATGTTGAGGTTGGAGACGAAGGCAGAGTATAGGGAATTAAAGAACGAGTTTTTGGTTTTGTTGTGACTTTTTAGGGTTTGAGATCTCAAATTACAACTTTGCCCTTGATCTTCTAAAACTTTACTAATATTACAAAAGTTGCCTCCCTTTTTAACGACCTTTGATTAAAACCCCTTGAATGATTGAGATTAGTCCTTATGGTCCCCAACCTTTTTACGGTTCTCATTTGATTACCGTCCTATATATATATATGTATATATATATATATGTATATATATATATATATATGTATAAAGTTACAAAATTGGTCCCTCTGATTAACATACCTATTTATTTTATAAAAAATGTGATTAAAAGTGAAAAAAGACCAAACTACCCTTCATTTAGCGGCTTCTTTTAACGGTCGTTAGTGACAGGGACCAAACCCGGTCGTTTTTGCATACCACGATGGCGAAACTGTATTTTTGAAACTGTAGGGACGAAAGGTGTTACTTTCGGGAAACCACAGGACCAAAAGTGTAGTTTACTCTTATTTTTAGTGTTTGGATGGAAAAAACTTATAGCTTTTTGGAAAAATTGATAAGGAGTTTTAATGTTCATAGTGACTTATCAACTTCTTTGAAATAACTTATAACTTTTTTTGGTTATTTTATATGTATAAGCAATCTTAAACCCCCCTAAATAACAACTTATTAGCTTATTACGTTTTGGTACCACAATAAGCTAATCCAAACACTTTTTATAAAACTCATTTTTATCACAACATAAGTTGATAAGCACTTTTAAGAAAATGCATAAGTCGTTTTAAATAAGCAATCCCAAACACCCGCTAGAAATAGCTTATTAGCGGTGACAAAACACAATAAGTTAATAAGGAGTTTAAATAAGCAATCCCAAATACTAAAGATTTTCTAAAATTATTCAATGACGTGAAGAAGTGCAACTACAAGAGTTATGAACCAAAGACACGAACTTGGATTTTGAAAAAAAATAATAGGTAGTCTTTTAAATTGCTCAACTAACACAATCAAAATTAAGTTTCCCCACGTCTAAGAAAAAACTCAAACATAATCAATTTAAAGGTCACATATCCGGGTACCAACACTCTGAAAATAACTCCTGATTGGCAGAAAAGCAAACACGTATTGTACAACATATCAGATGTTGATGCAGGGGCAGAGCCAGGAAATGACTCGGTGTAGTCCCCTTACATGTCTAGTGGCATTTGGGATAAACTGACACTAAGAGTATATAAGTGTGTTGGTGATAAAGCCCTTTGGACAACACCGAAGATGGAAAATCATGAAATTCTTTTCTGGTCATAGAAATTAACATTTCGGCAGGGAGGTTGAAAGAAGCAACAACAAAAAAAAAACGCAAGAAAGAGAAGAAAATGTGAAATATGTGAAATATTTTGATACCCAATTGCTAATTATGACAAGTGCACCTACATGTGCAACCTTTATGTTGGTACCTTCACTACAAAGATAAATGATCATATTCACATATTTGATTTACATTCAGTTAATTAATTGATGCAAATGACCCTACTCATATACCAAGCAAATATTAAAGATCATAGTTGGGACTTGATCAATGGAAATATCAGAAACCTCATCTATTCTTGATCACATAGCAACCATACTTCTCAAAATCAGATAATCTCAACTCAAATAGAAACATCTCTTTAAAAGCAAGTTCATGAGATGTTTTTAGCCTTTTAAAAGCAAAACCCCCAAAATCCCAACAAACATTCTCAATAAATGTAGCAAAATCATGAAGTAAAGAAAAGTAAAATCATCAAAGAACACACAAACAACACTACAAAAAAAGGCTTATCACCGACGGATAAATCCGTCGGTGAAAGTCAAATCCGTCGGTAAATGGCCCTCGGAAATTCAGTAGTCGGCATTAATTTTTCCGACGGATATTACCGACGGATCACCGATCAATTTATGGATAAAACTTCATGCGACAAGTCCAAACTTAAAATACGATTCTAGAATTATTTATCAACAAAACAACTAAAATCTTACATAGAGACTAATTCAAGGTCGGGTGTTACTAAAACCCAAATACAGTTGCTCTTCTCAAAAACTAGTGCGGAAGACTTCACCAAGCCACTCACTGTAGCACAGACATCTAGCACTCAACACTTCACAGAAACGCTAGAACCATAACCTCCATCCAGAACCTGATTCACATGCCGACAAATAAAAAGGCTAGGATAATGCCTAGTGAGTTCAAGAGTTTAAACATAAATAAATGCATAATATTATCAGTAAAGTATGCCATTTAAATCATTGTTTTCCAAAATGATTTACTTTAGTATGAGATGACTCATTTTCCAAATATGCACATTTTAAAGACGAATACTCCAACATAAAACATTCCTTCGTAAAATGAATTTAACCCAAAACTCACTCAAGGTATTAAATAGGAATTGAACTCCCAATTTATATAAAAAAACGTAGATAAAGCTTTATTTCCCGAAACACCCAAACACGGGTGGAACATATTACTCCACTCATAAAACATGGATAAAACCCATACATACAAAACGTCACCGAAAACATGGATACTAAAAATACAATACCCAAAACAACACCTTTCGGTGACGGGGGAGACCCGATTCCATCGAATGTGGCGGGCACACAAAGTTAAGCCACGTATCTATGTTATAAGCATATCTTCAAGGATGAACAACCTTTGACATCAACCCTATCCATGGATCTATAGCCCAAAGAATCACCAAGTTCAACCCTATCCATGGATCTATACCTTGGGACCTCACATTCCTTGTAGATGACTAGAAGACTAGAAGGTATTGTACGCAATTCTGAGAGAGAGTTTTAGAGAGAGAAAGAAACGTGTAGAGAGAGAAAGAGAGAAACAAATTGTAATTGTTTAAATTTGAGAATTGAATTGAAACAAGTAGTTTGATAATCTTGTTTTGTTTGATTAACTGTGTTTTGAAACTTGAATTAGGGACACACAATTGGTATCAAGAAAATCCATATTGAAATCAAATCAAGAAATGAAATACGACACTTTTACATTGAGTCTTGAGTCCGATTTTGAGTGTTTGTGTGTTTTTCGAGTTGTAATCGATTGGTTAGTGATCGATTAGAGTACTAGAACGAGTTTGTATAATTTGGTTCACAAATTGTACTGTAATTTTCACGAATTTCTGGATTTTATAGAGATTTGTAGTCACGAGTTCGATGCACTGTATTTTGAATCAAATTGTATGAGTTTGTGAATTAGATTGAAATTTATTGCTAGATTTTGGTTCTAGGTGTGTTAGTGGTCTAGTTGTCGAAGTCTCGGATTGAAATTCGAAGTCTGGGTGTGTTTTTTGAGTAAATCAGAGACGTTTCTTGAACGAGATCTGAAGAACTCGCAAGATTCATCAAGAACTCACAGAGCATCGAAGAACTCGCTAAACTGATCTCAAGAATTCGCAGTGTCAAGAATTCGTTAAACTCATAAGAATTCGCATTGTCATTTCTGAAAACTTCTAAAGACAGGATTCGCAGACATCTGTATTGCGAAATCCAAAGAATTCGTTTTTGGGTCTATTGCGAATTTCATAGAATTCGCAGAGTTATCTCTGAAAAAGTTTTAAGTATAGAATTTGCAGATTGCTTAGAATTTGCTTTTCAGTGTGTTGCGAATTTCATAAGATTCGCAAGAGTGTTTTTCAAATTCATTAAGTATAGAATTCGCAGAAGGGTTTCTTGCAAATTCCACAAAGTTCGTATCTGTGAGACTTGCGAAAATAATAGAATTCGCAAGTGAAAGTGTTACGAATTTCTTAGAATTCGTATATTTCATCTTACGAATTCCTGTGCATTGCGAATTCTGTGATTGTTTTTGTATCTTGCGAATTCTGTGTGTGTTTTTAGTAACATGCGAATTCTTTGCATCTCAGTGTTGTTTGTGAATTCTTTGTTATTTTTTGTACCTTGCGAATTCTAGACTTAGTGATTTTTGGAAATTGTATTTCTGAATCTTATTTCAAGTTTTCTATATTGTTTGATTTCATTTGGACTAACGATCAATTTCAAGTTCTTTTTGAAACAGAATGACTTCTAGTGAAACTCCTGCAATCAGTACGGATGAGAAGCCACCAGTACTTTTCAGAGGAGAGTATGATCAATGGAAAAATCAGTTTTTGGATTTCATTGACCGACATGAATTAGGGGATCATATCATAATATCTTTGAGGGAAGGAAGAATGAAAATTCCAACAAGGATTTATGATTATTATAAAGATGGATCAATGGAAAGAGTAACAGGAGAGTATCCATTATCACCTGATGAGTACTCAGACGAGCAAAGAAAAAGATATAAAGCTGACAAGTTAGCCAAAACTTTTATTTTGCAAGGAATTTCAGATGAAATTTTATCAATTTAGATAGCAAAAAGGCTACAACAAAACAATTGTGGGATCATCTTGAACATAGATCAAAGTTGTCTTCAAGAGAAAAAGTAAAGATTTTGGAATCTGAGAATTCTGAACTGAAAAGAAAGATCTCTGAATTTGAAAATCAGACTATCAAAATTCAGCAAGCAGCATCTGTTGAAAGTTATGAGGAAAAGATTAAGAGTCTGAAAGATGCTAATGCTGAGCTTATAAAGAAAATATCTGATTTGGAACAAAAGATGGTCAAAGATAAATCTGATTTTGAGAAAGAAAAGAAAGAGTTTGATAAGAAATTCTCAGAACTTTCCAAGAAAAGTTGTGAAGAAAAGAAGATGTTTGAGCTTAAATGCAATAAGCATTCTCAACAAGTGTCCGACTTTGAGAAAGTAATTATTTTGGAAAGGGAAAATTTTGATAAAGAGAGAAAGGCAATAGAGCAAAAGAATGTTGGATTCTTTAAAGAGATATCTGATGGAAGAAAGAATGCTGAGAATGGATTTAAAGAAGAAAGAAATCTCTTTGAGATAGAAATCAAGAAGCTTACTGAGAAGTTATCTGAGCTATCTACAAATGCACTGAAAGAGCAGAAAGCGAAGTCTGAATTAAAGAAAGAAATTGACTTACACATCAAAGAAAAGAACAGTTATTTTTCAAAGATAAAAGAGCTTGAAGAGATTGTTTCCAAGGTGGTGGTGACTGAGCAAACGACTCCAGAGTCACAAATCCACACACCTAGAAATAATTCAACTGACTTCAAAAAGACAACCTCAAGCTCACATCAGAAAACTGTTTCTACAAGAAGGCCAGTTAATTCATTTGATCAGATTCGTACAACTAACATTTTCTATGATCAAAATGTAGATGGTTTGGGTGCACAAAGAAGAAGAAGAAGAAGAAGATACAAAGAAGAAGAACTGGTATGAAAAATGAATCCAGTTAAAGAAGAAAAGAAAGATGAGAAGAAAGCTTAGAAGAAAGGAAAGAAGACATGTGTACATGAGACTAAAGCCAAGAAGAACAATGTGCGAAAAGGTAAACCTGATCATGTCTACTCGAGAGATCAGTTAATCAGGTTGTCAAGTAAGAAATATTATTGTTCTTATTGTTGTACACATGATCATGTTCACAAAACTAGTGATCATTACTGGTATGGTTCTTATTCAGTTACTCCCATTCGAACTGCAACTAACACATATGGACCCAAATACCAGTGGGTACCAAAACCAAAAGATGAATCTGTGATGCAGGTATCTGAAGTTAAAGTGGAGTAAGAGAACAATGGTTTCTGGATACTACAGTTCGGGACCCGCACTTCATTGCTCAAAGAGATGATACTCCCGGGCTGATATGAGGATGTACTCCGATACTCAAAAGAGGTAATCAACCTTCAAGGGGGAGCACATATTTTTCTGAAATATGCATTTGAAAGATATGATGATCTACATTCCAGGGGGAGTAGTGAATCTATCATGAGTTTTTTCACTGACAAATTACAGATGCATAATTTCAAGGGGAGTATATGACTTATGATTATTTCTGATCAGAACTCGTACATTAAATGTTTTACTTCTTTATGTCATTTACTTTTCAATAAAATTTGTGAATAAAGTTGCTTTGACATGACTTTGAGATTTTTGCAGATTGAGAGAAGCTATCAAGATCATATTCTTATGACTTAAAGCTTGACTTCATGAGATTTAAGACTGAACGAATAAGGTTTATTTATATTCTTAATCTCATATATGGTTGAAAGAAGAACGACTTTCAATCATAGAAAACATGTTCTTAAACGTTCAAACCACTTCCCGATTCTTAAATAGATTTCATGAATTGGAAGTGAGATTTTAAATGTTTTCCTTTTTACTTGTGCTTAATTGATTAACAAACCGTGTGTTTCCAAAGATAATTACTTGTGTATTGTCTTTTCTATATACTTTCAAGTATTCACACACACCGGTTTGACTTTTTTTGTTCAAATTGTTCTTACCATGTCTCAAATTTGGAACATATTTTTCGATGGTAAGACACCCTGCTTGTATTTCAAAAGAATATTGAGTGTTAATTCATTTCTAAAATGTTTCATTCAAGAATGTCTATATTTTGTTTCATATAGACAATATCCATTATTCTTGACCCAAGCTTTAATAGATATATCATTTGATTCTGATCATTTAATACAATGTCAGATTTTCAAACAAGTCTCTTGCATTCATATCTATTCATTCAAATTTACTTGTTTGAAATATCTTTAATGTTTAAAATTTTCATATCTTCATGATTATATTCTGAGCATATAAACATCTGACTTGTATTTGAGCTTTAACTGTTCAAGATAAACCATATTGAGCAACATTATGCTTCATAGGAAAATATACGTTCTTTGTGCTAGGACTTAAATGAAACTTCTATGGATTCACGATAACCAGTGTTTTCTACCCAAGAAGTTAATCCATAGTGATTGAGTGTGAGGAGTCAAAAGAAATGAGTGTGGGTTGTGCGTTGAGGTAAAATGGAAAAGAGAGTTTGGTTAGATGTGAGCTTAATGATAAAAAGAAAGAGGGTGTGAAAACAGAGTAAAAGAATATCAAACTCTGCACCAACTACTTTCTGAGTCGGGCAGCCACATTACTAATGTTTCACAATTCTTCGTGAACATTATTGAAATAGGCAAATAGCCCATGCCAACTCTTGACAAAACCCCACCAGCCACTCATTTTCTTCTCAAATATAAAATGTTTCATATTTTTCTGGGGACGCATCATATATTCTATGTAGTTTTCATTTGGAAAATCTGGATATTAAAAAAGAAGGAAGTCTGCCCCACCTTCGCACTTCAATTATGCACATTGAGTCTGTGTTTATCTATTGTTGTCTTAGTGGTTTATACAATTTTTGAGCCTTTATAAGCAATCATCAAGTGCTTAATTCTTTCTATCACTTGCACGGACACACAAGGAATTTGTTTTCTTGTAACAACATTCATAGTAATTTCCTTCGTGGTGTTTTGATGATTGAATGGAAGCCCTGGGGGAGTGACCATAACAGAAGCTCCTTTCCAATGTGTATTTGTTACACACAATGACTTAGTGTTACTAACAGGAATATTAACTGATTCATTTGTTGATTCAGGTGTTACATGAATATTTTGTCTGGATTTGAAAAGATCTAGATGAATACTTTGTTCGAATTGGCAACGAATCAGAGGCTCTTGTAAGATCAGTGGTCAGCAAATATAAATACATTTCGTGGAGGAAGTTTTGATGATATCGATGCTCTATTCATCAAAAAGGGGGAGATGAATTACAGAAATGTCAGATTCAGAAATTTCAAATTTAAAGAGTTGAAGAAGATAAAGTTCAAGATTGTTGAAAACTGGAAGAGTTTGAAAGAATTTTGTTGAAGATAATTTGCTGAAGCAATCAGAGTTGGGTCTGAAAGAGATCTGATTTTGAGGAAGATTGCTGAATGTTTTTGAAGATACATAGTTTATCAAAGAAGGGGAGAATGTAAATTTTTCATATTAATAGGGGAAGCATGTTAATTGCTTGAGAAGATATTTTTACTACAAAGGGGGAAAAGATTCAAATTGAGCTTAAAGAGAGAACATTGAATTGCAATATTATTTTGGAGATGATCTTGATCCAAAGGGGGAGAATGTTAGAGCACAGATTTGTTGGATTCAAGATCATATTATCTGAAGGTCAAAGTTAAGAAGTCAAGAGCTGAAGTCAACTCTCAAGCAAGTCAAAGTCTTTGTAATAAAAGTCAAAGTCAATGTATTGTGTTTTTGTTTCTTTGTAATTGGTAGAGGGTATAAATACCTTGTGTCCTTGTCTTTGTAAGTGTAGAAAATCAGTAATCAGTTGTATACGAGAGCTAATGAGAGAAGAGCATATTAGAATATATTTCTAGTGAGAGAAAGTAGTGAGAGAAAGTTGTGAGATTTGTAATCATGAGTTTTGTATCAATGACATGTGATTATGATTCTTGATCATATTTCTGTTTTACGATTAGAAGTTGATAATATTGGGAATAACAATAAGCTTGTTCATTTAGAAATTACATCGCACGTAACACCCTAAAATATGAAGATAACAACTTATTAAAATTTTTATAAATACATCAATAATTACTTTGACTACAGACTCAATTTGAGAATTAACCTCAATACACACATTCATCCTATACATACAATCTATGAAAAGGTCGGGTGTTACTAAACCCAATAACAGTTACTATCTCCAACCTGCGGAAGACTTCACCAGCTACTTACTCTTGTATAAAGCTAAGGCTCAACTCCTCATAGCACTTGCTAGAACCGAACCCCCGACAGGAACCTGATGTACATGCCGACAAATAAAAAGTTTAGGCTTAACGCCTAGTGAGCTCAAGAGTTTTAACATGAATGAATATATCTTTAAAAGAAAGGAATTCGGTTTAAAGCAAGATCCTTCGAAATATTATACTTCAAAATGGAAACGACACATTTTCCCCTAATATGCATTTTTAAAGACGATGCTCTCAAACACACATTTCTTATAAAACGATGCAACCCGGAACTCGCCCAAACGGGGTCATAGTTCGATACCCAAATTTGTGAAAATGTAAATAATACTTCATATCCCAAATCACCCAAAACACGGGTGAGACATAATACTCGACCCTTAAATAACGGAAAACAATCCATATAAATATGATACACCATTAAAACATGGAACTGGAACTTAATACTCATGCGACCATAAAATGGAATGAAATCCAAATATTAAAGCATGGACAATTAAATATCCAAAATACAGCGGGCCGACAACGGGGGATACCCGTATCCAAGGTTCTAAATGGCGTGGGGCGTGGCGTGGCGGCGAGGCCAAGCCTCAAGCCTTAGGAGCCACGACGAAGCCATGGCGTTTTCAAGGAGTGACTTATGGCGTCAAATTTCTAATTCATATATAATATTATATATAAAAACGTATGTTTTGTAGTGTTACTCAATGAGTCAATAGTAATAAGCAAGTTAAATTAGGTTATATATTAAAAACTTGAAAATAAGACGTTAAAAACGTAAAGAAAAATCAAATATCTCATTACGATAATTGTGCATTAGGCCATGGCGTGCCATGGGCTTAACGTGGCGTGACACACAAGCCTTGGTGCCATGGCGCGCCATGGCGTCTGTGCGGCGAGTTTTTTTAGAACATTGCCCGTATCCGTGGAGAGCGGAGGAACACAAAAGTATGCCACTCAACCAACGTTGATCGCATGACACTTCAGGACACGAAAGCCCAAGTGCCCCTACGACCTCTTGACAAGTTCACCAAAAGATACAGTTGACCTTGGTGGCCGTTCCGAAGAACTCCACCTCAAAAGGGCCGGCACACCGGGGACTACAACTAAGGAAATTCCCCAAATGGCCCGACACCCCGGGGACTACAACTAAGGAAATTCCCCAAAGGCCCAACATACAGGGGACTACAACTAAGGAAATTCCCCAACTGGCGGGGGTCACAGTACTCACCTCCCAGGCAACACTATCCAGACTCAACCCTCCTAGTGCCTCCTTGTCAAGTTTCGGTCATAAAACATGAGTCCCGGAGTCCAACCCCGTACCACCCAATTGACCATCACATAAGACCGACTCATGTGCCTATGGATCCATTACAACACAGTCTAAGATTACATGGCTACTCATGAATGACTAAAGCACTCGAGCCTGTAATTATCAATAATATGCAATAAATGCATTAAGACGTAAATCACAATTTGGACTCTAAATCGAGCCATTAAAACCGGACAAATGTCCTCAGTACTCTTTTACGTCAAAGCCGAGCTAAAATGCCCAAAATCCATTTGACCTACAAATAACGGTCCCCCAAATAATGAAATGTCTTTAAACGACGTTTATGCAGACACATACCTCAAAGATGTGATTTACCCAAAACTCAACATGTATTGGGACCAAAGAGTTTCCAAAAGATTCATGAATGCAATTACACCCCAAAGTGCATATAACGTGAAATAGACTTCATTTGCACGAAAATCACCAAAGATGCATAAATCATAAAATGGACTTTATTCGTACAAAATCACCAAAAATGCATAAATCATGCTAATACCTCTCAAGATATCCAAATCCCAAATATGGGCATTTTATGAGATTGAAACAACTCTAGTTTATCAAATATGAAAACTTATCAAAATACTCACACTTTGACAACTACCAAATAAAATATATTTTTACATCAAAATACACAAAACTTATCAGCAGTTAACAATTTCATGTAAATTACAAAAACACTTTAAAATAAACATTTTGGCATGTACACCGTTTTCACAAACCAACTTGAACTCACCTCGCTAGATTTAGGCTAAATCTAGATTTCACCCAACGAGCTCTTTTGAAGGCCACTTGAATCCTCAAGTCGAGGACTTCCAAAACCTAGATCCACACATACCAAACCGTTTAGAAACATTCCCCAAACATTATTTACTAAAATCCCCAACTAGATCAAAACCCTAGTTTCCCCAAAACCATCAAATCCAAGATTTGAGAAATCAAACACTAAGAAATCATCAATGGAGCATTTATAACTTATTTCAAGAAAGCTTACCATTCTAGGTGATGAGACTTTCCGAGGACACCCATTCCAACTCTTCAATCCGAGCTCCCACACGTTGAACTTGATGAGGAAGATGAAGATGGAGGTTTTGTGGTTCAAGATCCCACTAGCTAGACGATGAAGAATCATGTGGTTCAAGGGGGAAAAATCCTCAAAACGGGTTAGGGTTCGACTTTGAGGTTTGGGAGAGAAAAGGGAAGGGATTAGAAAATGAAAATGAGGGAAATGGGTGAAAATTCGGGCATTTAGGAGACCAGGGGACGCGGACGACCTTGCCACGTGATAGTGACATTGTCACTATCGCGAGGGCACAATCGCGCCACTCGTACTAAAGTCAGAAAAGATCAAAAATCGAGATTCTTGCATGGGTCGACTTAAGGTTCGAAAGCACAACATTTTCCACCCAAAAAGGTAGGCAGAAAACAGAGAGATTACCAATGGAGGACGGAAACTTACTTACGAAAAACTGGGTGTTACATCGCATCACCAATGCCTATTTTCAAATTACAACTCGAGGACCTTATCCCACATTTACATGATAAACCAACTTCTATGCCTGTGGATCCAATGCATTACAGTCTAAACGTTACATGACTAAAAAGAATGACGACACACTCAAAACGTGTAATTTCCATCAAGACGCAATTAAATGTTCATAAAACCAAAGCTCCTATTTGAGCCAATAAAACTTGGCAAATGCCCCAAGATTCCTTTTGAGACACAACTGAGCCAAAAGCTCCACCCATTAACTGGCCATTGACAAAAGTCATAAAATGTGATAAACTCAAATGACACATTTATGCAAACTCACACTCCAAAAAGCATAAATAAACTCTACACGAAATTAGACCGAGACAAGTCATTTTCCAACGAGTTTATACCATTTATTCCTTCAAAAACGCCTCATAACCCATGAACACATATTTCCCAAAAACACACTTAAAAATACATTTATACTCAAACATCTCATTTCATAACATAAATCATCAAAATACCATCACTTATGATTTAATCAACAGAATGCTCAAAATCCCCAAAGTGGGTGTTTCACAAAGTTTATAAAGTTAAACACTTCAAATAATCCAAACTTATCAAATACACAACAGTTGATAATTTCATGTAAAACATATAAACATCTAAAATTTGACATTTTGGCATGTACATCGTTTTCATAAATCAACTTGAACTCACCTTGCTAGATTTAAGCTAAATCTAGATTTTCCTCCAACTTGAGCTCCTTTGAAGAAGCTTGGATCTTCAAGCCAAACACTTCCAAAAACCTAGATCCATAAATTTCCCACCATAAATAATCATATTCAACCACAAGGAATTGTTCCCCAAACTTTATACATGAAGATTTCTGCCTATGTCAAAACCCCAATTTCCATAGATGAAGAAAAGAGAAGGTTACCTTACCCACAACTTGAATCCATCAACAAAGCACTTCTAGGTCACCAAAAGGAGCTACAAACTTCCCATCTTCAAAATAGATGAAAAGGTTATGTGAAACCCTAAGAAGCTTGGTGGGGAAGATGAAGATAGAGGGATGATGGTTCTAGATCCCAACTTATTAGATGAAGAAGAAACATTTAGTTTTAGGAGGAAATCCTCCAAACATGAGTTAGGGTTCGAATTTGGGGTATGGGGGTTGATTTGGGAGAGAAAATGGGAAGAAGTTTTGAGGTTTGGTTGAAAATGGGGTTTGGGGCCGGATTTTCCCGTTTTATTGCATACAGTGGCTCCGCGCTGATGGTGGCGCTGATCCATCCGCGCGGAGCACTGCTGCCCGATTTTCCTCATTTATCTTGCCCGACCACTTTTTGGTCATAACTTCTTCGTTTTAACTCCGATTTTGCTCCGGAAAGAACCGTTGGACTCGTAACTGAACACTTTATCCAACAAGGCTATAAAATATAAGATTCGAGTCCAAAAATCCTATTTCTTCTTTTTCCCTTAAAATATTCATTTATATTAACTTGAAATTATATCTTCCTAGAAATCGGGGTGTTACAAAGTAAATGAGATCTTATATATTTTAAATGTGTTTTGTTACACATCACATATGATTTTGTTTCATTATTTTTTTCTTTTCCATTATTTAATTATTTTTTTTTCAAATTTAAATCACATATGATTTGAAAAACATTTTGAAAAAATTATTTGAATCACATGTGATTTTGATGAAATTTGTAATTTTTTAATTTTTTTGCTTTAAATAAAAAAATGAATTCTTTAAATGAAAATAAAATACGGTTTTTCTTTTTTCTTTTTTTTTGAAAGGCAAAAAACGCTTATTTTAAATGAATTAAATATAAAAAAATTACTAAATAAAAAATTAAATCATATAAAATACACAAATATGGTAGAAGTAGAATTTTAAATAAATACCTAAAATAATTTTTATATAACTAAATTACTTTTCTACCATTATTTAATTATTTTTAGAATTAATTATTTAAGGTATTATTTAATGAATGATTGATTTAGAATTATTCTCTTATAGTCTTATTATATTAAACTAGAAGAGTACTCGCGCAATGCAGCTAAATACATCACGATTTTAGTGTTTCATTTTATTTTCTGTTTTTTGTCGATTTACATTACGAATTTGGATGGTTTTGAGAGATTGATAATGATTTTTTTAATATAAATTTGTTTAATTTAGACTTAATAATATAATGTTTTTTATAATAAAAAATATAAGTATTTTGTTAGAATTCAGTGATTATTTTATATATTTACAAAACTTTATATTTAAATTAAGATGTTTATCCTGTTTTGATCATGTTTATGAGTTAGTTATTAATTCAAACATATAGCTTTAGAAATTTGTACTCATCATCATTACTTGTATTCTTGAATTTTAGGTAATGTGTATAAATAAACAGTATTTAATGCATAAAAGCATAAAAACGACGACAAAAAAATCAAATTGGTTATAAAAATATTAAACTTAACTTATTACAATAAATTATAAATTTAAAAATACATCAATAATAATCGAATAGGGATATATAAGTTTGTATTCGCCAATACTCTTTACTCTTGTATATATATGGGTATGCCTCCACCATTTTCTTTACGTTATTTTACTAGTAGCTTGAGCCTCTTTGCTTGAGCTAATGGCTTAAGTTAGTGAAAGGGTTTTATAGGAGCACTCTATCAAAATAGGTGCACCTTATTTTTATTTAAGTTTGTATATGTTTGTTTTCAGTTTTAACTTGACAAACATAAACGAACACGAACATACTTATTTCCTTAGCGAACGAATACGAACACTAGTTTGAGTTCGAGCTTGGGAATTGGTTTGAGTTCGAGCTTGATTCGAGTTCGAGCTTGCTTCGAGCTTTGATTCGAGTTTGAGCTGGACTTCGAGCTTGCTTCGAGCTTTGATTCGATTTTTGATTCGAGTTTGAAACGAGTTCGAGTTCAAGCTTGGGAATTTGTTATCGAGTCGAGTTCGAGCTTGGATTTTCACTACTCGTGAGCTTTCGAGTCGAGTTCGAGTCAAGTTTACTGATACTTGAGCTCGACTCGCATCATGTACACCCCTATTCACCGATCATAGCATAACGGGAATCCTGGGTCGTCCCGAAGCAAAAAATACAGCCCTAAGGTCTTGCGTTATCGACTTCGGAGGTAGTTGGGACTCTCACCTACCCTTGGTGGAGTTTGCCTACAATAATAGATACCACTCGAGTATTGGAATGGCACCATTTGAGGCCTTTTATGGGCGGAAGTGCAGAAATCCTGTGTGTTGGCTTGAAGCGGGAGAGAAGCAATTCGCCAGACACGAAATTGTGCAAGAGACGGCCGATAAAGTTAAAGGCATTCGGGAAAGGTTAAAAGCGGCTCAAGATCGGCAAAAGAGCTATGCCAATAAGAAAAGGCGACCGATGGAGTTTCAAGTGGGTGACCGCGTGATGCTTAAGGTGTCACCTTGGAAAGGCATTATCCGGTTCGGAAAGCATGGGAATTTGAGTCCCCGCTTCCTTGGACCATTCACAGTTCTTAAACGTGTAGGGTTGCAAGCCTATCAGTTAGAACTTCCACCGGAAATGAGCGACATCCACAACACATTTCATATTTGTTACCTTCGAAAGTGTTTAACGGAATAGGAAAGCGTCATTCCTCTTTCCTACATAAGAGTGGACGAGGGTAACCGATACGTGGAGGAACCCGACGCTATTCTAGAAAGGAAATCCAAGAAGTTGCGTCACAAAGAGGTCACGATGGTCAAAGTGCAATGGAAGCATCATCGTGGGGCCAACGTGACATGGGAACCCGAGGAGGACATGAATCAGAGATACCCTCACTTGTTTGTGTAGCTAAGATTTCGAGGACGAAATCATTTCCAAGATGGGGAGCATTGTAACACCCGCAAATTTCGGGTATGTATAATTTCAAATCAATGTAGAAATCGACCTTTCAAGAGAAATAGAAGAAATATAATTTTTGATTGAATCCTAGATTTTATAGTCTTGTTGGATGGATAATTCAAATACGAATCCAACGGGTCTTTCCGGAGCAAAAACGGAGCTAAAACGAAGAAGTTATGACCAAAACAGTGATGAGGCAATTAACCGGGCGACCGATGTCAAGTAAATGTCCGCATAGTGCAAGTGGACGTCCGCATTAAGTGGAAGTCCGCATGGTGCAAGTGGACGTCTGCATTAAGTGGACTTCTACAGGCTTCCGCGGAAGCAACAGAGGGTTTGAGGGGTTTTCAGGAAAGCTCGAAGTGGACGTCCGCATAGTGCAAGTGAACGTCCGCATTAAGTGGAAGTCCGCATAGTGCAAGTGGAAGTCCGCATACTGTAAGTGGACGTCCGCATTAATTCTGACGAAAATTTTGCTTTTCTTCCAAACTTTCCCTCTTATCTCTTTCACTTTATAAAAACCGAACCTCACTCATTTTCTCTCTATTTTGGGCGATTTTCTCTCCAACTAAGGTAAACTCTTGCCTCCCTCATCTCTCCTCATTTATGGCTCAATTTTAGGGGCTTATGATCATTGAATGTTCCATCCTTTGGTGTTACTAAGCTTTTAAAGTGATCTCAATCAAGTCTTGGTCAAGTCCCAATATTTCTCAATATCTAGGGTTTCAAACTATTAACCCCAAGGTGAGTTATCTTTTAAAACCTTATACATGTCAAAATCATATTTTAGACTTCTAATCATCTCCTTGTTCTTATATTCTTTGATTTAATGATTTTGACCTAACTTGGTATTTTGGAGATTTTTAGGGTTTCTCACTATTTTGGAACATGATGTAATATTCTATGTCTTGAACTATAAAATGTGGTTGTCTTTACATATTGGGCGGTAAATATCTAACTAAAGGCATTTTAGCCATACTCATGATTTTCACTATATTATGAGAATCTTTTGATGAAGGTACTCTTTTGAGAAAATGGAACTTATGAATGGTGGATGGTTTTATTGATGGTTATTGTCAAATTTATAACAAATGGTTGACCGACTTTTATGAAAGCAAGTAAGCTATTTTATGGAAACATTTATATGAACTATATGTGTGATTATAGTTCTAGTCACAAGTGCAACTGTGACAAGCGTCAGACTATTAGTAGTGGATCCATAAGTATAGAGTCGACTTAATTTTGGGTTAATTCCCGTTTGTAACTAGTTGAGACATTGGACCCTAGGAAGGTAACTTGGTACGGTTATGTGGGACCGGATACTAGCCATGGGTCATAAATGTAAATCCTAGTGAATGAGCATGATTAGGATCATTGGGTGCCCTCCCCCACATCTGAGTATGAGCCCGTGAGCTCGTGGCCTTGATCCTAGTATGGTGAGTTCAATAACATGGAAAGTGGCCTACTTTTGTGTTCCACCACAATCCTTGGAAAATCGGGTCTCCCCCGTCATCGCAAGATGTATTTTGGACCGTAAGGTCACTATGTGGTTATTATTTCAATTGCAAACCCATCTCTTTGAAAAGGTTACTTATTGTTGAAATTAAATTATTTCCAAATCACTGTATAAACTGTATGTTCTCACTAGGCGTCAAGCCTAACATTTTTTTCTCAAATGACATGTATAATAGGTTCCCTTAGCGGTGGGTCGCCGAAGGTTTGAGTGATGAGCATGGGTGTTTGAGCCATTTTTGGGATGATAGATATCTGGAGTCATGGCGTTCAAATGATTTTAACATTTTGAGATTTGGGTTGACAACCAATGTAATCTAGATATAACTTATTTAGATTAGTTTGTTGTCGATTTTTATATTCATCTACAGGTTTTGTAAACGCTATATTACGCTTACCCATTTGGGTGGTTTGCTCCATTTATAAACGTCATATTGCTGAATTTTTCAATTTTTAAATTTACTCAAATTTTAGGGTGTTAGAAGTTGGTATCAGAGCTCTAGTTTAAGTGAACTAGGCATGAATGTAAGATGTCTAGACTTAAGCTGAGATTATTAAGTAATGATTTGTGAGATTGGGTAGAACTTCTAAGATGGGTTGGTCTTAGAGTCGACGGAAGTTATGTTAATCGAGCGTTGTAGTGACGGTAACGAGAATCCTTACGTATCCTATGTTCATAATTTCACTTAGCTAACGTTATTATGAGGATATTTTACGTGAGTGTGTTTGGCTTACTGTTGTTATGACAATTGGTAAATGTAGTAGTACGTTTCTTTCGTGCTTAATTCTGTTAACCTCTCTCTTACTCCTTTCCTTGTCGTGCGTGGCAGATCAAGATGGTTAGTACGCGTGGTAGACCGCGTACACGAGTGGAAGGTGTTGAGGCGACCGCTTCAACGGCTGATCAACCGGAGAGGGTTGAGGCCGCTGTACGCCCACCACCCCAACCATTCCTAGGCAGAGGGCCTAATCGTTCCTCGGGTGGACCTGGCTTCGTCCAAACCGATCATACGCGAGGTGAATCCTCAAACCGAGATGATAGCCAATCTAATGCAATTGATGAACGAAACAATGGCCAAGCAGCAAGAGTCACTGCTGAAAATGTTTGAGGACCGCGATGTGAGCAACCAGAGGAATGAAATGATTGCGGAGAGCATTGAGGTGATTGGGTCCGGTGGTATAGGACACGTGAATCGGACTAACGAACCAATAATTACCAAAGTGAGGCAGGACAAGAGAGCTTGAACGTTTAAGTGCTTCCTAGGCTGCAGACCGTCGGAGTTCTCCGGTTCTGAAGACCCGGTTGCTTGTATGAAGTGAATTCAGGGGATTGAGCAGGCCTTCGACTCATTTGAGTGCGGGGAAGATCAGAAGGTGAAGTTCGTTTCCCTAATGCTGCGGGACACGACACTTACATGGTGGAATGCCACCAAGTCCACCCTCTCCCCTACTGTTTTGGTCCAACTGACTTGGGTCGGATTCAAGAAGAAAATTCTGAAGGAGTACTGCAATGAGAGGGAAATGGACCAGATTGTTGACGAGTTCCGAGCCCTCAAAAAGGAAACCTGTCCGTGAGGGATTACTCGAGGAAGTTCGTTGAGAAACTGGATCTAGTGGGGCATGTGGCCCCGACTAAGAATGATAAAGTGAAGGCTTATCTGAAAGAGTTTTCGACAGACATGATGTCCATGGTTCGCAAAGCCAAGCCCTCTTCTCTTCGTGAGGCCATCGAAGAGGCCAAAATCATGGAAGATGACTATGCTAGGGACAAGGTGGAGAAAGCCGTAGTGGTGGGAGACAAGAGGAAGTGGGAAAACAACCCCGGACCTCCCAAGAGGTCGAGACCTTTCCACGGGGGAAGGAACTTTGAGAACCGCCAAGAGGCGCGGTGGTGCCCTAGATGCCGAAGCAAGCACCACGACAATTGTAACTCCAACCCCACATCTTGTGCCAAGTGTGGGAAGACATATCATACTACTCGGGATTGCCCGATCAAGGGGGTGGGATCCAATCAGAGTGGTATCCTCTAATGACCGAGAAATCCTCTTTGTCCCAAACCACATTATCAATCCGTAGGGCCTATTCCGCGGCCCACTCACGTGCACTTCTCATCCAGTCCTTGTACCTATTGTTCATGGTATGGACCCATGCAACATACACCTTTGCCTCCTGATTGTCGTCTCATTGGTACTTTCCCTACATACACAAGATTTGTATCAAGGTAAAAACAATAATATGATTTACCATTATTAATGCACAAAAATAGATAACTAAATTATCAAATTTACCATTATTAATGCACAAATATTTAAGAGTCGTTAAAATAGATAAATTAATAAAGGGTAAATTGTCATTTGGTCAACTGAAAAGTGTAACAATTATCCATATTTAAAATTGTGTATCATTTGTACCGTGACAAATATTTTGGGATGTAGTGAGTAACAAATAAATAATATAACTTAAGTTAACAAATAATAATTTCGACATGTACTTAAATAATTGATAAAACTCATTTTTATTAGAAAAATAATTAATACTTAAAACTCATTCCATATTAGAAAATAAGTTTGATACAAAATGGTTAGTATTGCACCAACGATTTACATAGAGTTTGGAATGGGTTTTCTAAGAAAACTACAACTACTCTACGTTGGTGCAGTCCACAATATAATGATATGTATTTAATTTTTTGGTGGTTCAATGTTTGAGTGTGTTAGGGGAGGCCTCTATTCAATTCTAAGTGGTTTAAATATTGTTTGTAGTTTAAGTGTTTATGTTAAGATGGAGTTAGGAGAGGCTTGCCACCATCCAACCCCTTATTCCTTTGCCCTTAAAATAATATATGATTTATATGTGAATCTATGTTACGATTCATATATTTATATATAAATCAATATACACTTAATTATCACATTTGATAATTGTTTGTTGGGATTTTTTTATGTTTGGTTACATTTCAATTAACTAATGAAGAACATCGATATTCATGTTTTCACATATATGAGATTTAGAAAAATAAGATTTAATTCGATTTGTAAAATGTCAATGATTCTATGGTGGAAAATAGATCAAAATCAATGATTATCAATATTCAGAAAAAGTTAAAGAAAAAATTGAAGGTAAATTGATATTTAACATTTTCCATTGTTATCTTAATTAAAAAAGTCCTGGAAATTAAAAATCTAATCTAGTGGTTCAGATTGTTTCTCATATTCTCATCATTAGTATGTTTCTTATTTGAACCTAACACTCTATTCACGTCTAATCAAATAAGAACTCGGTAGTTTGTGATAACCGTGAGATCCAATGTGAGCCAATCGTTTGATATAATTAATGTAATTTCTTAAAATAAAGTAAAAAGGATATTTTCATAATTTAATAATCTAAATTTATAAAAGCAATCAAATCTTTAATTTGATTCATGTCATTACTAGCTACTGTTATCTAATATTAGTGCTTTTAATCCATGTGTTACCCTTAGGGGTGTGCATCGGGCGGGTCGGACGGGTTCAGGTGGGCAAACCAAAACGAACGGATTTCGGATATGCACTACAAAAATTACCCTTATTAGCGAGGGAAAAATCCGTCGCTAATCCCTCGCTAAAGCTCAAATCTGTCGCTAATCCATCGTTGATAGTCCGTCGCCCAAATAGTCGTAGCTGATGCTATCAGTGACGGATCAACGACGAACAAATATCAGCGAGGGATTAGCGAGGGAATAGTATCAGTGACGGATTAGCGAGGGAAACTATTAGTAACGGATTAGTGAGGGTTCTTATTAGCGACATATAAACGAGGGATCCTATTAGCGACGGATTAGCGAGGGCTCCTATTAGCGACAGATTAGTGAGGGTCCCTATTAGCGACGGATTAGTAAGGGCTCCTACTAGCGACGGGAATTTGTCACTGATCCCTCAGTAATACTTTTAGTAATTTAAAAAAATAATAATAAATTTTAAAAAAATAATTAAATTTTGTTTCTCTCTCTCTCTCTCTCTCACACACACACACACACACACACACACATATATATATATACTAGTAGTGTACCCTTGCAATGCGGCGGGAGTCTTAAATGTAAACGATTTTGAAGCTTTGGTAAGAAATTCTATCAACTTCAGTAATCTCAAGTTAGGCCATAAAAATCATAAAATAAAGCTTTCGAGCTGAAAATTAACATCAAATCTGGAATCAAGCAAGCTTCGTTCTTTCTCCATGAATAAAAAGGAACCGCCAAGAACACAGTACCCATTATTGGATATATATATATATACTCGCATAAACAAATAAACCCGAGTTTGCAGATCAAAATCAGCCCAATTCTAAACTAAACCCAACTCCAAATAAAACCCCACATCAACCTCATCTTCATTAAAATATTTCACTTTCCAAAAATAGCACCATACATCACTCATCTTTACATCGATCAAAAACCAAAAAGTCAAACTTCCTATATTAGAGATAAATGGTTATTAGGACGTTCCTCAGTTTCCATATATTTTTATGGTTTTTTCGTGAACCCAACCTATATTACATATATATAGCTTGAATTCATATATCAGGGACTAATTACCTTCTTGTCCACCTAGAATGTAAAACGGGATGTTAGCAATCATCTTCGTTCTTCCCTCGCTCCAACTGATTGTTCCCGACTTTCGTTCATTAACCCTAAATAGTCACGAGCTCGCTTCCAGACTCCAGTCAGAGATACGCGAATGAGCCACCTGTAATCACATCAAGGGTAAAATCGTCATTTAGTTAACTAAAAAGCGTAATACCTCTACATTTCTAAAACTGTGTCTTTTTCATTGTGGACGTTTATTTTGGGACGGAGAGAGTACGAGACTAAACCAACCTTGCCGAGTGAAACGCGCGCCCAGGGGAGTAATTCACGATGGTGTGTTGCAATCTTTGCTATTGCCGTCAAAACAAAACAGAGAAGCCTCGACTGTGAAGATCTTCTAACGGTCGAGCTACTCGAGCCGAGAACAGAATCACCGACACCAAGACGGCTTCCCAAGAGAAAAATACATGTAAG
Organism: Arctium minus; assembly: GCA_954870635.1. Taxonomy (NCBI): domain Eukaryota; kingdom Viridiplantae; phylum Streptophyta; class Magnoliopsida; order Asterales; family Asteraceae; genus Arctium; species Arctium minus. The sequence goes on from OX941084.1 coordinate 54,388,799, forward strand.
AACACGTATAGCGGACAAACCTCAAGTTTTTTTAAGATTTCTAGATCAATGATGACTGTTGTAACATACCTCGATGAAAGATTTTCATACAGAAGAAGTTCTAGACTCTCAAAAAGTTCACGAGCTTCATCTTTATGAGACGCGCCACCCCCGCCATGCTCCCCGATGGCCCAACATAGTTGCAATGCCAACTCGGTCTGTTGATTAATATAGAACAAACTCAATATCTGAACAACAAAAAATGTCCTAATAAACTGCTAAATTTATAGAAGCAAACAATTGTACGTTCTATATAAACGTGATATAATAAGTCAGTAACACTTGTCAAAAAACCGACCTTTTCTGGACTGTCGTAAGCTACTCCAAGTCTGTCTACTATTGGCTTCTGCAAAATTACGAACGATAATGAAATAAAGACGGTTTACGTTTCACGCTATGTTTCGATACTTAATATTTCATTTCTTCACATGAGATTCTATAATTATAACAATAATGGCAAGGATAATCCTTAGAAAAACATCGGTGCGAACAAATTTTAGAAATATGTCAGCAGAAGAATACCTTCAAAATTGCAACGAACTCGGGGGATTGATGAAATGCAGCTAATATGAAATTGCAACGAACTCGGGAGATTTCTCTTTTTCCACTGCAACCATTCCACTTTCCACAGACCCAATATCAAATCCAGGCTTTCAACTCTTTTATTTCTTACAATCCACCAACTCCAGGTCCACCAAGTTCCACAAACATCATTAAGAAATGAACATAAAGTAGCAATTTGGCCAAAGGCCATTGCATAAAAGTACAAATCATAATCCAGTAACTTCCCATATCTAACAAAATCCCAGTTCAAGATACACAGAGATTGATAGAGATTGCCAATATGAACTCTCACCTTATTTCTCCAAAACAGTGTTGGCCAACATAATAAACAGTCCAATACGAATCCTTCCCAAATACAAAAAGAATCAGATGTAATGGCAGTATGCCAAATTACATGTATAAGAATGGACCAGTAAAATTTTTAAAAAGTAATGGCCATAGGCCAAATTACACAAGTCTGTTCAAACTCATTCCTTATATAATCCTCCTTATTCCTCCAATACATATACCATATATGCTGCCACCAAACAAAGAGCCATATGCCACAAACCAAAATAATCAAGAACCAGAGTGGTTCTCTAGAGTCTAGACTAAGAGTGGGTTCTCAAGAATCAAAAGGAAAATAACGAATCTTCTCTATATCCTTCAAAATCATTCGCTATTGTGTTTTTTTAACAAGAGAACCATGAAATTTGATTTCTGTCTTACCAGAAAAGGGATATCAACAAAAGAAGATTATATATTGACAGGGAAAGTTAAAGACACGATGCTCACTTTGCTATTTGCTGAAGAGTTTTGTTTGGGTTGCTGAAGATCCATGAAATACCACAAAATGTCAGCCCAGAAGTTTTGAAAAACTCCTAAATTCAAACTAAAAGCATGAGTTTCAAAGTTAAACTGGACCAAAGCAGATCTGTATGAAAAAAAATCATAAGCACCATAAGTCAACTCAAATCATCATATCAGACACAAATAAAACCTAAAGCAACAAATCATTAATCAATCCAAGATTAATCAACACCGGTAACTCTAGAGTCTAAAGAACAATCTGGAAATTGATATACAGAAAAGCGATCGAGAGAAGAAAAGTGCAGATTTTAACAGAAAATCAGGTGGGTTTGATAAGAGTAACACAAAAAACAGAGGCGTGATTTTAGCAAGCAATGTATTTTAACAAGCAAACAAGCAAAACATCAAAAGGAAAGTGCAGATTTTAACAAGAAATAACATATCTTGGAAGCTAAAAACTACCTGGATCGATTAGAGAGGTCAGAGGCATGAGAGGGATGGATCGATTAGGTAGAGTGATTGAGAGAGGTCGAGGTCGATGCAGTGGAGCGACAGTGCACGGTGGACTGTGATTGTCGCCGACCGGAAAGATGGTGTCGATCGAAGTCTAGATACAAGATGAATCACATATGGGGAAAATATCTTTTTTCTATTTTAACGTACTTTATGGGGGGAAAAGAGGGGGGCAGCAAGATAAAGGGGGGAGGGGATGGCGGGAGATTTTTCTTTTGGTAAATTTGAGTTTTTATTAAAACTTTGATTTGATTTTTAAATTATAATAAATAAACATATGATAAAATTTTATTTAAAATAATATATTTTATATAAATAGATATAATGGTTTAAATAATAAAATTTAAAATTTAATCTTATTAAAATTTTGTTTGAGTTGTTCCAAGATTTGGTCTGATATGTATGTAGTGGATATATGTATATAGGTATGTAGATTAAAAGTTCAAATTTCTTCTTACACTTCTCATCTTAACTCTTATTCTCACATTACCTTTTAATTCGTGTATATATATATATATATAGGTACGGGTTCGAACGATAAGCTAAACATTTTGCGAGAATGCGATAAATGTGATACCATATATGATACACAAGCTTAACCATATATGATCAAACACACGTTACATTGACAATATATAGACGTTTAATCATATATGATTAAACACACCCAAATGGCGTGTAATAATATTTGATACTGAGACTTCTCACAAAAAGTTTAACTTCTAGCATGATCCTCCTTCCCCCGCCCTCTCTATATATAATTATATATATATATATATATATAGTCTATATGACTCAGTGGTTGTTAATAACCTTATTGGGTCTTTAATTCTTAATGAACTTGATTGGATCCTGATGAGCTTTAATGGCTCTTAATGAACTCCAATGGTTACTTATTAACTATTTGCATGTGGTTACCAAACAACACACTTAATGAACTTCTGCGGGCTTCATGGGCTATACATTAAGGCCCAATGAAACCCTTTAAAGCCCGATAGATCCATTAAGGCCCATGAAATCCTTTAAAGCCCAATAGAACCCTTTAAAGCTTGATAGATTCATTAAGGCCTAATGAAACCCTTTAAAGCCCAATAGAACCATTTAAAGCCTACTAGAATCGATTAAAGTCAAGTAGAATTAACTAAATCCCAATAGAACCCTGTAAAGCCTAATAGAATCGATTAAAGTCCAGTATAATTAATTAAAGCCAAATAGATACATCAAGGCCTAGTGAAATCCTTTAAAGCCCGATAGATTCATTAAGACTCAATGAAACCCTTTAAAACCCAATAGAACCCCTTAAAGCCCGATAGATCCATTAAGGCCCAATGAAACCTTTTAAAGCCTAATAGAACCCTTTAAATCCCAATAGAGCCATTAAGGCCCAATGAAACCCTTTAAAGCTCAATAGAACCCCTTAAAGCTCGATAGATTCATTAAGGCCCAATGAACCATTTAAAGCCCAATAGAACCCCTTAAAGTCCAATAGATCCATTAATGCCCAATGAAACCTTTTAAAGCCCAATAGAACTCTTTAAACCCTGATAGATCCATTAAGGCTCAATGAACCCTTTAAAGCCCAATCGAACCCCTTAAAGCCAGTTAGATTCATTAAGGTCCAATGAAATCCTTTAAAGACCAATAGAACCCCTTAAAGCCCGATAGATCCATTAAGGCCCAATGAAACCTTTTAAAGCCCAATAGAACCTTTTAAACCCCGATAGATCCATTAAGGTCAAATGAAACCCTTTAAAGCCAGTAGAACCCCTTAAAGCTCGATAGGTTCATTAAGGATCAATGAAACCCTTTAAAACCCAATATAACCCTTTAAAGCCAGATATATCCATTAAGTCCTAATGAAACCATTTAAAGCACAATATAACCCTTTAAAGCCCGATAAAACCCATTAAGATCCATTATAGTCCAATAAAGCACTTTATGACGGTTTAAGATCTATCACGGTTTAACAAACAACACATGTATACATATATATACACACACATATAACACAGACCCACATATATATAACATATACACATACACATGCATACATATAACACATAAATATGAGAAAATAAGAAAAATAAAAAATTCCGTCGCTAATCCGGATCCCTTGCTAATTAGTAAGGGATTAGCGACGGATTTGGTTTATTGTCAATCCGTCACTAATCCCTCGCTAATTAGTAAGGGATTAGCGACGGAATGAGTTTGTAGTCAATCCCTCACAAATCCCTTGCTAAATTAGTGAGGGATTAGCGAGGGATTGACCACAAATACAATCTCTCGCTAATCCCTCACTAATTAGCGAGGGATTAGTGACAGATTAAGTTTGTGGTCAATCCCTCGCTAATCCCTCACTAATTAGTGAGGTATTAGCGAGGGATTGACCACGAAACCAATCCCTCGCTAATCCCTCACTAATTTGCGAGGGATTTTTTCCCTCTCTAATTTTCGTTGCTGATGCCCATTTTTCTAGTAGTGATGGAAATCAAGAACCAAATTTTAGGTTTCAAGATTTCGGATTGCTTCAGGTTCAGGTTGGTCGGGTTTCGGGTTGATGTCAGCCGGGTTTGGTTATTGTTATAATGCAAAAAGTATATATAAGTTCAATCGATTTTGGGGATGCATTCAATCGATTCAGATTGATGAAATCAATATTACGTTTATTAATTAGAAAACATTTCGATCGACTAGAATTTACAAATTTCAAAAGATAATTAGACAAATAAATATATTTATATATATGTATAATATTTCGGGTTTTTGGACGGGTCGGGTGGCTAAAGATCAAACCCAACCCAAACCCAAATAAACCCACAAAAGTCGGGTTCCGGATTTTCGGATTTTAGGGTATTTGGGTTTTGCAAAAACACTTTATTTTTGTTCGGGTTGGAGTTCAGATTTCGGAATGTTCGGGTTTGGCACACCCCTAGTTACCCTAAGTTAATCTTTTTGAAACCCACCATATCTCTCCGACTGAACTCTCGCTTCTCGATTGAATCCTACTATTACCTCGTCTCTTGATTCAAACCCTTGTGCTTCCAATCCTACTGTTACTCGATTGAACTCTCACCGGAGATGTGACATCGAAGATGTAACCCAGGTCTCTCCAGTGCTGGTGGTCGTCGTGACGGAGGCGGTGCATATGTCCTTTCCATGCAGTCTTGGTCGATTTTTTTTGGAAATGGGTATCGGACGTAAAGGTTATGGTCGCCATCAACAATCCACATGCGAAATCAGATCTCGACCTCCAGATCTCACTGATGTACTATTATGCTGCATAGATCTTGACGATGTTGTACAACCCAGATCTCGACGGAGATCTCGACAATGTACCGAAACCTGTACCTCATCGAAGACCTCGACGAAACACCAAAACCCAGATTAATTCTATTGTTATCCCTCCCTTTCTGAACGAACTCCGACCACCACACCGTACGTCATCCGTGTCATCGGCACCCTCTAGGTTTCTTCATCGACGATGCACCACCAGATCTCCATCGATGATGCACCACCAAAGACAACGAGGTGCCTCAAATCTTGCCTGTTTTTTTTTCGCTATTTTAATTTCTTTACAAAGGGTTTCACATTGTGCATCTTGTAAGTTTTTCATTATTTTTGTTGTTTTACAAAGGGTATCACAATGTGGATCTTGTATGTTCTCGTTATTTTTCGTTGCTTTATAAAGTGTATCACATTGTGCATCTTGTATGTATCGTGGGTATGTGCATGTTCTCGTTATTTTTCGTTGCTTTATAAAGGGTATCACATTGTGCATATTGTATGTATCGTGGGTATCATAACGAGTATCATTTGTATGTATCCTTTTTTAACAATGTCGATGTCTTTTAGGTATCACAGTGTGTATTTTGACGTGCATCTTGTAAAATTTTCATTAGTTTTGTTGTTTTATAATGGGTATCACGGTGTGCATCTTGTATGTTTTCGTTATTTTAGTTTCTTTATAAAGGGTATCACATTGTGCGTCTTGTATGGATCGGTATCACAAGTATCATTTGTGTTGATCCAAGCTCTCTCAGTGATTTGATAACGACCCTCTTTTATACTTAGTGAAAATTACGTTTAATATGTATTAGTGTTTCACCATCAGCGATCAGACTGAGTCTGTTCAGTTATCGCTGATAGTCCTTACAAACATTCATATGTATTAGTGTTTCACTATCAGTGATCAGACTGAGTCTGTTCAGTTATCGCTGATAGGTCTGATGTAAACAGTAACGTAATCCCTGAAGACAAGTCTCGCGTCAACATATGTTCATAGCTGAATCGAAGAAGAAGCCACTGAACAAAGAGAAGTCTACTAGTGACCTGATGCGGATATCAGTGAAGAAAAGACAACTCTACTTATACGCGAAGGAACATGAGGAAAAGCTTCAGCGATAGCTGAACCTCTTTATATCTCTAAAGAAAGAGATATTCAGCGATCAATCGATCACAAAGCTTATGCCTCAAGTTTCCTTTTGTCTTACCTTGCACAACCAGTACGATGTGTCAGAATGGACATATCTCTGCCACAAATCGTACAACGAATCTGTCACCTACAGTGTTCATGATATGGCCGAAAGCATGTCTCCCAAAAGTCAGACTACCAAAGCCAATCATTGAATGACACGTGTAAAGTACCCTGCCATGCATTTAATGCATAGGGTATAAATAGAAAGATCACCTCTCCATTTGAGGGTGTGCTCAATTCTTGAACGAAGATAGAAACCTTGTTTTCTATACTTCTAAAACCCCCTTTCTTTATATTATTGTGCAACCATCTTAGTGTTTCTTAAGTTTGTTTAGATTGAGTCTGTCTTAATCTTATTCTGCAACAAACTTGTAAATTGTGTTTGATTTATCAGTAAACAATTTATTAAACTTTAAATTTCTGTGTTTGTATTCAACCCCCCCCCCCTTCTACAAACTTGTTAAGCACTTCCGGGACCAAAGATCTTGCTTTATTCTCTTCTTTGCTATTCTCAAATGGCACTTAACACAAACACTAACTACTATGATAATGGTTCACTTTCTAAACCTCCTCGATTTAGCAGAGATAACTTTTCTTTATGGAAAAATCGAATGATGCTATTTCTTGAAGGTGCAGATCCTACTATACCTGAGTATATAGAAAATGGACCCTATGAACCTGTCAGAATTATAGCTGCAGTTCCAGCTACTGCCACCACTCCTGCTGTCCCTGAACGCTATGTAGTTAAGGAGATAAGACAGTGGAGTGATGAAGACAAAAAAAAGGTTGGTATAGATGCAAGGGCAAAAACCATTATCTCAATGGCTCTGCCTGATGAAGTTTTTCATTCTATCATGCATCTTAAAACTTTTAAAGAAATGTGGGAAACCATTTGTGTTCAATACGAAGGCACCACTGAAATCCAAGAGACTCGAAAGATTAACTTGGTAAGACAATATGAAAGTTTCATCGCTGGTAAGAATGAATCTCTCTCTGACGTTCATCAGCGATTTAACTGCTTAATCATTGACCTAAGAACCGTTGGTAGGACCTATTCTAATTCTGAGGTCCTAACAAAATTCTTAGAATGTCTTCCTGAATGCTGGGACAATTATTCAATATGTCTCAAGCTGACAAAAGACTTAAATTCTCTTTCTCTCAGCACCTTGTATGGAATATTGCTTAACTATGAGCAATCAAACCTTCTGAAGAAGAATCTTATAAAAGACTCTAAAGACTCCAAAAGCACTCCTGTTGCTTTAGTCTCTTCAGAAATAATTCTATCTCAGCGATCTACTCTCACTATCACTGAGTTAGATTCTGAATCTGAGGATATATCAGACACTGATCTGTCAGAGTTTGATGAATCCTTAGCACTTTTGACAAACTCTTTTAAGAGATTTGCAAGAAAGAGCAATTTCAAAAGAAATAAGCCTCTCTCTATCACTGACAAGCCAAAATCAACCCCTGTTGAAAAGGCTTCTGCTACTTGCTATAACTGTGAAAAGATTGGACACTTTGCAAGTGAGTGTAGGTCAAAGAAAGTCTTCAAACCTTCTACCTCAAGAAGATCCAGCAATGACAAATACCTAAAGCTGAAAGACAAATATCAAAAGCTGAAAAGCTACAAGCGAAAAGGTAAAGGTCTCATTGCTGAAGAACATGACTGGGCTGAATCAGAAGAATCAAGTTCTGATGAAGAAGTCGCTAATCTTTGCCTCATGGCTGAGATTAAAGAAGAAGTGGAAGAACCAGCTGAAACTTCTATGATCTATATATCATCTCAGGTATCTATCTCTACTAATCCCTCTCTACCTGAAGCTGAGAGAAGTCGCGCTGTTGATGTGCTAACTATTGATCTTTATAATGCTCTAAACGACAAAACTCTAGCTGAGAACAAAAATGTTAACTTAGCTGAACAGTTAGAGAAATGTCATGAAAAGATCAAAGAACTGAATCTTTTAGAAGAAAAGTTGAAAGATCAAGTCATTATAAATGAAATCATCAGCATTGAACGCGAACAAGCCATCGCTGCTCTAAAAGCAGAAAAGGCTCATGTTGAAAAATGGTGCAAATCATCAATAAAGATCTCTGAGATAATAAATTCTCAAACTCCTGAAAGTGATAGAACTGGTCTGGGTTTTTGGACACCACATGATGAACCTAAAGAAGAAAGTTCCATGCTTAAGTTTGGAACGTTTGTCACTCCTATCTCTGACACTTCTTATAATCAGTTTTATCCTTCTTCTTCTAATTCTATCCCTGAGGAAAAATCCAAAGGCTTTAAGTCTGCGGATAAAGGAAAATCCATTCTTCGTCCTCAGAAGGCTACCAAGAAAGCAAAGCTGAAAGTTCCCTCTAAACCTTCAGCGAATCAATCCTCTAGCTCTGTGATAGAAATCTTCGATCTCTGTCCTCCGAAGCTAAAGATTGATCTCAAGCCTAAGAGATCTGAAGAAATCAAAATTCCTCCCAGATCTCATGCTAAAAGCATTCTTGGACCTGGCCCTGCTCATCTTAAATTCTCAAAACCTTTTTCTCCTGGTCCTAAAACCACTTTCAAATATAGAAAATGCTATCACTGTGGCTTTACTGACCATATTGCAAGCAAATGTCTAACTGCCACTAAAGCTGATAAAACAACTGAAGTGAAGATAAATGCCTATAAGACTGAGAAGGTCACCAAAGCTGAAAAATCAACCAAGGTGAAAAATTCCACTAAGGTTAAGAAATTAACTAAAGTGAAGATTACCACTGAAGCTGAATCTTCATCTGCTGTGAAGATTGCTGAACCTTCCATCTCCACTAAGGACCCATTGAAAAGTGGGTACCAAACAACGCTTAATCTTCCTTATGTGTGCAGGGATCAAAGGGCATCTGGTATCTCGATAGTGGATGTTTTCGTCATATGACTGGACAAAAAGACTTGCTCACTGAATACAAGGAAGAGAAAGGTCCCTCTGTGACTTTGGTGGAAATGGAAAAGGCTATACCCGAGGGTTTGGTGTCCTCAGCAATGGGACAACTACCTTCCAAAGAGTTGCTTATGTAGATGGACTGCAGCATAATCTTCTAAGCATCAGTCAGCTATGTGACAAAGACTACGAAGTTCGCTTTTCTAAGAAAGCATGTTCAGTGGTGAATGAGAAAGGAAAACTTGCTCTCAGTGGTCATCGCAGAGAAAACGTCTATGTAATAGATATGGACTCTACTACCACTGAAAACTTATGTTTTCTCTCTAAAGCCTCTTCTGATGTCAACCGACTATGGCACAAAAGGCTTTCTCATCTAAATTTCAAAACACTGAATTCTCTCTCTTCTAAGGAACTGGTTTCTGGTCTTCCTCAGCACTCATATGCTAAAGAATCTCTTTGCTCGGCATGTGAAAAAGGAAAACAGACAAAAGCTAGTTTCAAATCTAAACAAGTTTCCTCAGTGACAAGTCCTCTTCAGCTCTTACATATGGATCTGTTTGGCCCTGTCAATATCCAATCAATAGCTGGAAAGAAATACACCCTTGTCATTGTAGATGAATACTCTCGCTACACCTGGGCTATCTTTCTTCGCTGCAAGAGTGATACTCCAAAAGAACTAATATCTTTTGTTAAAAAGATGGAAGTGCTGAATAATCTTACTGTTCGCTCTATAAGAAGTGATCATGGAGCTGAATTCAAAAACAGTTCTCTGAACAATTTCTTTGAGAACAAGGGAATTTCTCATAATTTCTCTTCAATAAGAACACCTCAGCAAAAAGGAGTCGCTGAAAGAAGAAACCGAACGATCATTGAAGCTGCTAGATCAATGCTCAACGATTCTCACCTCCCTACTCAATTTTGGGCGGAAGCTGTAAACACTGCATGTTTTACTCAAAACAGATCGCTGATAGTAAAGCGATTTGGAGAGACAGCTTATGAACTCTTTCATGGAAGAAAACCATCTATCGGTTTTCTTCATATCTTTGGTTGTCAGTGCTTTATCTTAAACAACAAAGATCAACTTGGAAAGTTCGACCCAAAAGCTGATGATGGAATATTTCTAGGATATTCCTCCATCTCCAAAGCCTAAAGAGTTTTCAACAAGCGAAGACAATCTGTGGAAGAAACAATTCATGTCACTTTTGATGAAACTCGCTCAGCGAACTCTAAACCAATCGCTGACAATGAAGAATTAAATGCTTGGATGTTCTCTCATTACAGAGAAACAAAACCTTTCTTCTCAAACCATCAACATTCAAATTCTACGGCTGCTAATGATGATCCAAACATCATATCCCCTAACGCTGAATCCAACTCATGGATCTCAGCAGAGCCTCTAAACACACTTCTTCCTTCAGAACCATCTTTGTCTGAACACCTCTAAGAAAACAATGGTATGTCTGACACTCAACACTTGATAGCTGATGAACCTCAAGCTTCATCATCAGTGAACATTCCGTTTGTTGATCCAATCTCTGAAGTAAGCGATCATGCTCACGCTCAGCGATGGACCAGAGATCACCCCATAGATCAAATTCTTGGTGATCCCGATGCAGGTATTCAGACACGACGAAGTTCAGGTAATATCTGGCTCTTTGTTAACTTTATCTCTTTAATAGAACCAAAGAAAGTTGATGATGCCCTCAGAGATCCAAACTGGGTCAACGCTATGCAAGAAGAGCTGACTGAGTTTACTCGTAACAAGGTTTGGAATCTTATTCCTAGACCATCTGACAAAACTGTAATAGGCACCAAATGGGTGTTTAGAAACAAGTTAGATGAATATGGGACTGTAACCCGCAACAAGGCTCGACTTGTTGCTCAGGGATACAGACAAGAGGAAGGCATAGACTATGATGAAACCTTTGCCCCTGTGTCTAGGCTCGAAGCAATTCGACTATTCTTAGCCTATGCAGTCTATAAAGACTTCATTGTTTATCAAATGGATGTAAAACCAGCATTCCTAAATGGAAAGCTGAATGAAGAAGTCTATGTAGAACAACCTCCAGGGTTCTATGACCCTAAGCATCCAAATTATGTTTATAAATTGGATAAGGCTCTCTATGGTCTCAAACAAGCCCCTCGTGCTTGGTATGACACTCTCTCATCTTTTCTTATCTCTGAAAAATTTGAACGTGGCAAAATTGATAATACATTGTTTTTCAGAAAGATAAAAGGTCATATTATTCTTGTACAAATATATGTCGATGACATCATATTTGGTTCTACTAACCCATCTCTGTGTACTCGCTTCGCTGAAAGAATGAAGAAAGAATACAAAATGAGTATGATGGGTGAGCTGACATATTTTCTTGGTCTTCAGATTAAACAATCTGACAAAGGTACTTTTATCAGCCAAGGTAAGTATGTTAAAGATATGCTGAAGAAGTTTGATCTTACACAAACTTCAGCGATGAAAACTCCTATGGCACCTCCCCTGACACTTAACAAAGATCTATCTGGAAAACCTGTTAATGTCACTGCCTATAGAGGAATGATAGGCTCCCTGCTGTATCTTATAGCGAGCCGACCTGACATTATGTACTCTACTTGTTTATGTGCACGCTATCAATCTGAACCCAAGGAATCCCATCTGATCGCTGTTAAGCGAATTTTCAGATATCTGAAAGGAACTCCTAATCTTGGTCTTTGGTATCCCAAAGACTCAGGGTTCGATCTAACTGCTTATTCTGATAGTGATTTTGCAGGTTGTAAACTAGATAGAAAGAGCACCACTGGTGGATATCAACTCCTAGGAGGGAAGCTGGTAAGCTGGACAAGCAAAAAGCAAAATTCAGTGTCCACTTCCACAGCTGAAGCTGAATACGTAGCCGCTGGAAGCTGTTGTTCTCAGATCTTATGGATGAGAAATCAACTATTAGACTATGACCTTCAGCTATCAAATATTCCTATCTATTGCGACAGCACTAGTGCTATCGCTATAGCAAATAATCCAGTGCTACATTCAAAGACGAAACACATAGAGATCAGATATCACTTTATCAGAGATCATGTGATGAACGGTGATATTGAACTTCATTTCATCCCTACTGACTATCAGCTTGCTGATTTGTTTACCAAACCTCTTGATGAGACAAGGTTCAACTTTCTCATCAGTGAGCTTGGAATGCTGAATCTCGAAGAATAATTCTTCAGCGTTCATGCATTGTGTCAGTAATCATAAGTTCCCCTTTTATCATTTTCTTTGATAAACATTCTGAATCTCAGGTATGTTTTCTCCATCCCTACAACTGAATCTTCATTCAGTTAAGATGTTTTTCAAAATATAAACTTTAATCACTGAACTTTCTTCAAATGATTAAAAGATTTTTGAAAAATAAATTTATCACTGATAATTCTAGTCAGTGATCCTTCTTAAAAGAAAATCAATCCCTAACTTTACCATCAGGGATACTTTCAAAAAGAAAATCTATCGCTGAATTTTCTTCAGCGATAATTTCAAAATGGACAAATGAACAGTCTCTCTCTCTCTCTCCTATGACGTCATTTGAACCGACAATCCACGACATGCCTTTTTCTGACACGTTCGTCCGTTGCCCTTCTATCCAATCAGCTTCGTGGGACGTGTCCATGTCATGATGAACATTTTTATTCCCGCCTCTCTCTCTCTCTCTCCTACTCTCTACGTATAAAAAGAATGTTTTTCCATTCTTATCGTTTTACGCTTTCTGGAAATACTTTCAAAGCAAGAAAACTCTCTCACAACATTTTAGCATTCTCAAGCATTTGCATCTTCTTTTTCAAAGATCAACAGGTTTTTCTTGATCTTCTTCTTGTTCTAAATCTTTTTACATAATACTCCATTTATGGACTGCCATTATGGGTTTATAAGATTTTCTCACATAAAATCATTTTTTATTTTTATTTTATTCATTCAAAACCATTTTATTTTGATTATCTTTATTCAAAATCTTTGGTTTTTCTTCTTGTTCTTATATCTTTTACTAAGATCAACTTTTAATCTTCAAATATGTTAGTTTTTCTATGGTTTTTTCCTCAAATAGAAACTGGTAAAACCTTCTTTATTTTTCGACTAAAACCTTTGTTCTACTCTTCTATCTGTTCATATTCAGAATGGCTCAATCTGCACTTGTCGCCTCTAAAAATGTCAAGTTCGCCATCACTGACTCTGAGCTTCCGAAAAACAATCATCTTGCTCGACTTGATTTTGATGGTGTCAAATACCCACATCTGGTGGATGCTGCAAAGTTTCTAAAGCAATCCTGCATTGCCTACGCCATCACTGTGAATCCCACACCTTCAAAAGCTCTTCTCCAACAATTCTGGTTTACCGCTGAAGAGACCTCCATCACCAACAAAAAGGGTGAGCTGGTTCCTGCTATTTCCTTCAGCACTGACCTTGGACCGGGGATGATGACTGCCTTAGGGCTAAGAAAAGCTCTGCGATTTCCTGACCAACCCAGGAATGGATTCGATGCCTTGCCCACTGATGCTGAACTCATCCAATTCTTGGATGCTATGGAATACTGTTGGGAGCCCAAGATGAGGACGACAATTCCCAACAAGAAGCTGACTCTCGTAAAGAAGGAGAACATGCCTTCTCAGCTTAACTACATCTTCTCTCACTTTATTCAGTGTATGAGTGGGAAGAGTGGGTCACTGGACCAGGCCAGCAAGATTCAGGTCCAAATGGCCTACTCCGTGATCGCTGGAAGGAATTTTGACTTCGCAACAGCTATCTTTGACGATCTGCAGTCAAATATAGAAAAGACAGAGAGGGATCCCAAGATCCCCTATGTACGCTTCATCTGTGCGTACCTGAAGTTCCTCTACCCTGCTACTTACCCCACTAATTCTGATGAAACTTTTCCCAAAGTAAGCCAACGCTCCTTGGAGGTCAAGGCACTCCCCAACGAGGTAAGTATTTCTGAACTCCGCTCCCGACTCTCTCTCCACACTTCTTCGTCTTCAGCGGCCACGCAGGGGGTTCCTTCTTCTGCTATCCCTGCCGCTACCCCTTCCAAACGACCATCAACTGGCTCCTTTGGTCCTTCGAAAAAGGCCAAGGTGACCAAGGAGAAAGGTACCTCTAGCAAGACCTAAGGATGTTTCTCAACAAACCTCCTTGGATTCCTTCGTGGGTCTCTCCTCCACATCCTCAACGATACCCACATCAACCGTGCCAGTGACTACGGTCGCTGTCACATCAACAGTGAGACGACCCATCATCTCAGCTCCTCAACATCCTGAGGTAACCACTGAGGTAACTACCCCTATCCCTACTTCTTCTATCCCCATCTCTAATCCTTCTATTTCTTTGGTCTCTAACCTTCCATCTATTTCTACACAACCACCGTTTGGAACCCTAGGACCTGACAATCAAACGTTTGAGGATTCTCTACAATTCTACAAAATATTTGAAAACTCAGGTAAACCTATAACCCTAAACACTACTCCCAACTCATCATATAAGCCTGTTACTCAAAAACTAACTTTTATTTCAGCTCCTAATATGGCCACTGTTGACGCCAATGTCAACAGTTTGAGTGAAAAGGTGGAATCTCTAACTGCCTCTCTCAACAACACCACTAGCGCTGTTCACACCGCTGGTGAGGCACTGAAGACAGTGACAGCTCAATGCGCCTCCAAAGCTGGCGCCTCTCAAATCGCTACTCTCCAAGAAGCGATTGTCAAAATCAGGGAGGACTCCAAGCAACAGTTTGATGCCCTGTCTACAAAGGTTGATTCCTGTGAAGTTCTTCTTCAGCAAATCCTGACTCACCTGAAGGCCGTCTCACAGGACTGGAGGCTGAAGTCCAGAAGTTGGCCACTGCAAAAACTTCTACTCCTTCCAAAGATCTCTCCCTCAGTGATAATGACAAAGAGGGGGAGAAAGAAGCTGAACAAAATAAGGAGACTGAAGCTGCTGCTGATGAACAACAGAAGGAAACTCCCTCTCATGTTGAGGGGGAGATAGCTGCTGAGAAATCCCCTCCTACCATCGATGAGTTAATCGATGAAGAGGAAGAGGAGGACGATGAAGATGAAGCCCTTGATCTTGAAGATCAAGAGGAAGATCCTCATCAAGATGATGATGATGACGATGAAGAAGATCAATCTCTATGGTGTTCTTCAGCCGTCACGTCATCAGCGATAGCTTCGAAAGAAGTTATCAAAGCAGGGGGGAGTCATGAGACATCTTCAGGAACCCCTTCCCAAAGCAAAGGTGCAACTGCTGAGGGAAGCCTGAAGATGACCTCACTATCTGAGGAGAATCCTTCTCAGGTATGCCTTACCCTCGTTCCCTTATCCTTCTATAAAAATCCCACCCCTGTTTCTTTCTAACCTTTATCTCTCTTCTTCCCCAAAAATAAACTAACCTTTTCATTTTCTGACCAGATAGTTATCTCCCCTGCTTAAGGGTAAAGAACTCCAAATAATCCCAGCTACTGTAGCTGATGATCAAATAATCCCAATCTCTGTAAGAGAGATTGAGATGAAGAAGAAGAGTCCCTGCAACATCCACGGAGGCCCTCTAGACCACTTCATTGGTCAGAGGAATAGATGAAGAAAAGAACAGAGATGATCTCTCATCTGTAGAGTCAACGACTGAAGATCCCCTCTCAATCAACAAATCTAGAGTTCCTGACTGAAGCTGAAATTGAAGAATCTGTCAGGGCTGAGAAGCTGATAGCTGACTCAAAGAGATGCCACTCTTGCTCTCAAGATTCAGTCCTCTCAAGTCAAAGACAAGAAGCTGAAAAATAAACCAGTTGAAGTCCAGGCTGCTCTTTTGAAAGAGATTGAAGAGGAGCGCTCAAAAGAACAAAGGGTCAGCGATAGCTTAGTCGAATGGTGTAAAAGCAAAATCGACTATCGCTCTGACCCAATGAAGATCATAGTTGTTACTATATCTGGAAAAAAGAAGAAGGATCGAGTTTCTGTCACTATGGAGATTACAAGAGAGGATGTAAGCTGCAAGGCCATGTTCGTGTCAAAGCTGGAAACCTTTGGTTATATGGAATGGCTAGAGTTCAAAGAAGCGCTGAAGAAATCCAAATCAACCAGCAGAGGCTATGTCGAAGGCATCTTAGAAGCCCTCATCAACAGAGTCTCCACTGTGTTGAAAGTACCATCTGCTCTTCCTTCCAAACCAAGGCAATTCAAAAGGAATCCTGTCTCCTCCTCCTCTGAAAATGTCGCAGTGATAAGAAATGAAACCTCCATCAAGTTCTCAAGAGAAGCTCTATTCGGTCCTCCTCCTGATCTTTCAGTTCTCGATCTATCTCTGCCCCCTGGTGGACCATATGTTGCGGGACAAGTACTTGAAGAACCTTTTGGAATCTTCTTCAGAGATGACGAGGAACAGCTCAGATTTCAAAGAGTATCTGAAATCCCTATATGTCCCCTCAGTCTTCTCAAGGATCTCATGTGCTTATGGTGTGATCTCTCTCCCTCTGCTGAATCGATCAAAGCAATCATTTCTCAAGAATCTTCAGATCGAAGGCAGAAAGGAGAAGAAATACCTGAGTATTTGATCAATCCTCCTAAACCCTCTTTAGATATATGATAGATTAGTTTTCTTTCTTGTAATCTATTAGTAAATCTTACAGTAGTTAGTACATCACTTGTACTTGTAATTTTCATACCTTGTAATTCTTTTCTTGAATTAATGAAAATTTCAGTGAAGTACTTAACTCCATCAGTACTGTAAAAGATCCCTCAAAATAGTAATTGGGATGTGTATATTATGAGTCCTGATTATTCCTTATTTTGAACTTTAAAAGTAATTTTCTTCAGTTACTTTGTCATTATCAAATAGGGGGAGATTGTTGATCCAAGCTCTCTCAGTGATTTGATAACGACCCTCTTTTATACTTAGTGAAAATTACGTTTAATATGTATTAGTGTTTCACCATCAACGATCAGACTGAGTCTGTTCAGTTATCGCTAATAGTCGTTACAAACATTCATATGTATTAGTGTTTCACTATCAGTGATCAGACTGAGTCTGTTCAGTTATCGCTGATAGGTCTGATGTAAACAGTAACGTAATCCCTGAAGACAAGTCTCGCGTCAACATATGTTCATAGCTGAATCGAAGACGAAGCCACTGAACAAAGAGAAGTCTACTAGTGGCCTGATGCGGATATCAATGAAGAAAAGACAACTCTACTTATACGCGAAGGAACATGAGGAAAAGCTTCAGCGATAGCTGAACCTCTTTATATCTCTGAAGAAAGAGATATTCAGCGATCAATCGATCACAAAGCTTATGCCTCAAGTTTCTTTTTGTCTTACCTTGCACAACCAGTACGATGTGTCAGAACGGACATATCTCTGCCACAAATCGTACAACAAATCTGTCACCTACAGTGTTCATGATATGGCCGAAAGCATGTCTCCCAAAAGTCAGACTACCAAAGCCAATCACTGAATGACACGTGTAAAGTACCCTGCCATGCATTTAATGCATAGGGTATAAATAGAAAGATCACCTCTCCATTTGAGGGTGTGCTCAATTCTTGAACGAAGATAGAAACCTTGTTTTCTATACTTCTAAAACCCCCTTTCTTTATATTATTGTGCAACCATCTTAGTGTTTCTTAAGTTTGTTTAGATTGAGTCTGTCTTAATCTTATTCCGCAACAAACTTGTAAATTGTGTTTGATTTATCAATAAACAATTTATTAAACTTTAAATTTCTGTGTTTGTATTCAACCCCCCTCCCCTTCTACAAACTTGTTAAGCACCTCCGGGACCAACAATTTGTATGTATCTCTTTTTAATAATGACGATGTCTTTTGGGTATCACAATGTCTTTTGTATCACGCTGGGTATTATATTGTACTTTGAATAACAATGGGTATCACAATGTATTTCGTTGGAATGAGGTTCAACGGAGGCCGAAGGCTGGAGAGAGGAGATTTTTAAAATACCTAAAATGCCATTTAATTAAAAATTTAAATCAAATTACCAAATTTATTAATTTTTTAATTTGTGGTTGAGATTAAATCTAACAGTTACCACAAACAACTAAGTTCTCCCTTAATGGCCCCCACACACTATATATATGTACACACATATATAATGTAACACTCGTAAATTTAAACAATAACATAAATTTAAAACTTTTAAACTCCTTCAATACAAAGTAACATTAAAAGAAAAATTACATAAAGTTTACCAAAAAGAAGAACAAGGTACATATCAGAATTCTAAACGGACTATCTAATTCCCAAACAAAATTAGAATAAGCCGGGTGTTACTAATACCACTAAACCTGCTATTTTCAAAACCGGATGACGCCACTAAGCCATCCTATCAGAACCTCTACAAAGCTCCATATGCAAATTAGATCCCTCTAAGACCTGATATACATGTTGATAAAAAAAGTGTTAGGCTTAACACTTAGTAAGTTAAAACAGTTTTATCACTTTACAGTAGATTCTCGTTAAATCCCCAATTCCTTATTTAAAATATCATTTAGAATCAAAAGGAATATATTTGCAAAAACTATCATTTCTAAAATGAAATGCAATAGCGGAGAAGACTTACTTTATATCAAAATCGACATTCAACTCACACGAGTAATGAGTGGTAAGACTCACTCCACAAAACACCCAAAATAATAACACATTATACCCCAAAATCACCAAAAGCACGTATATAATCGATGCATAAAGCAACACCTTTCGGTGACGGAGTGACCCGCTTCCGTTGACTATAGCGAAACACAAAGTAAGCCATGTGTTAAATTTATCGAGTAGTGCCTTAAGATTATGGTCCCTGTGTCTAACTCCTCTAAAGTTTCCATTGCAATAACTAAGGTCCTGGAGCCCGACTCACACGAGTTCATTTCCATAATACCATGATATTAACACCTACTTACACACCATAGAGCTCACATACAATCCAACAGTCCTAGGGTCCGAATCCACATGAGTTCATCCCCAAAATACCCCTGATAACCACAAGGTTGTGGCGTGGTGGTAAGAGCCTGGGGACTTCATAGCGGTTGCCCGGGTTCGAGCCCCACTCGCAGCATTATGGCCACGGGATGAATGCCCGCGGGCCTTAGGCCTGTTTTCCAGGAGATTAGTCTGGGCCCAAAGTGGTCTGGGATACTCCTTTACCAAAAAAAAATACCCCTGACGGCTTAACGTCACTCAAATCTACTAGGCCAAGGCCTCAAAACATGGGTCCCGATGTCCTACTCCTCAGGAGTTCATTACCGTAATACCCAAGGTCCCGGAGTCCGACTCAACAAGAGATCACCTCGGCAATACCTACAGTCTCGAAGTTCAACCCACACTAATTCCTCTCCTCAATACCAGCTACGATCCCGGAGTCCAACCCACTCAGGTTCCTCTTCGTAACACCGACTACCATGATGCCTACTCGAGCATTGGTCCTAAAACTAGGACATTAAGACTCCTCAATTATCAATATGATTGACTTACTTGACTATGGATCAATTGCATAATAGTCTAAAACTACATGACTGAACATTAAATGATAAACACATTTTAAACATATAATTCTCATTAATTACCCAACATATAGAATTCACGAACAAATAGCACCATTAACACATTCAGGTTGAGTTGTATTCAGAAACTCATTTGAACCGATATTTAGTGGACAACTCCACAATTTACTCAAAATCAAGATAACTCCATAAAACGTCTTTTCTCAGTTAATCAAATGATTATTATATGTTTCGAGGAAAATAGAAGCGTTTAAAAGCTCGTTATGTCACCAAAAATCCAAATAACAATAACCATACAAATATTATCCCAAATCGTTTTATGGGTTCCTTTGTAAAACATCCCCATGCTCATAAAAATTTGGATGTCCCAAAACGTACAAATGATTTTTTCTCAACAAACCAAAATATAAGAAATTACTCAATAACATTCCCAAGCAAATTTCTTCTTTAAATTCGACAAAACATAATCATAAACATTTTAGGGTTAATAAGGAAAAAGTGTCCAAATATTTCAATTATCCATACAAATGGTAAAATCCAAGTAAAACGACTAAGAGTTCTTTCAAAACTTGTTTCCTAAAAGTTTTCATTTATCAAGAATACCCAATATTCAAATAGGGGAGGGATCAATTGTAAACCAATATTACATTGGAAACTTTGGAAACCGAAATTAACCAATCATTGAATTTCTTATTTTTTTATTTTTTTTAATTGATAAGGTTATTTTAGTCTTTTACATAATTTCATAATATATATGGTAAGTGTTATTATTATTATAATATTAATTATTTAATTTTAATGTATTTTATATATGGTAATATTGATCATTTATTAATTTAAACATGAAACATTTAATTTAGGTAAACACAAATTGATTCATATGCAAGCTACAAATCAATTTTTTTATTCTATTTAATCAGTGATTGATTCATCCAATGAATAAAAGTTGATATTCATATAAAATCTTCAATATTACCTCCAAGCACAAAATATTAATATAGAGAAACATAACAGATTTGATATAGTGAAACAAAATATTAATATAGTGAAACATGATGAAACATATTTGATATAGTGAAACATAATGGAAATGTAATGAAATAAAATATTAATATAGTGAAACCTGATATAGTGAAACAAAATATTAATATAGTGAAACCTGATGAAACATATTTGATATAGTGAAACATAATGGAAAGGTAATGAAACAATAATGGTAATGAAACTTAATGAAACTTATTTGGGTTTTTACATACTGCATATTGATGAACAGGTAATAAAAAGGTAGTCTTGATATGCCCTCTCTCTTTTTTTTAAGAAAATATACGTTTTTTTATATTTAAGCATATTTCATCTTTGTTGTCAAATTTGAAACACAAAAGAAAAAGACACAGTTACCCTTTTGACATATTATTATTATCTTTTATTAATAAATTAATTAATTTATTACCATATATAATTAAAATGAATTTTGACCATTAATTAAAAAGATCAATGATTGAAATTTGGTTTCCAAAATTTACAATGAAATTTGGTTTCCAATTGAAACCACCCCTACTCAAATAACCACTAATTATGATATGTTTTTGTATACATTCTCTGTAATCGTAGGAATAATCCCTAATAAATCGGGGTTAATTTTTTTTCCAAAACAATTTGAATTATCGGTTTTTACCATCTATGATAATTTGTTCGATAATCATATTAATCACAAGTAATAATTGTAGATATTTTTGTTAATCATATATGATTATGTATATTTACATTTAGATTTATTCCGATGCAAATATTATCACATTTGATAATACATATATTATCACATATGATATGTAAAAATGTTTCACAGAGTTGATCATATAAAATACTTAACTAATCACATGTGAATATGTGATTAAAAAACATGGATCTAAAAAATAGAGAATAAAATAATGAAAAATAATAATGGATTGATTGTAGATATCAATGTGAATTTTTATTTATTTATTTATCAAAAGTGTATCTTAAAAATAGTGAAAAAAATAATATAATACTTGATAAAAAATAAACGAATCTAAAAGATATAATAAGATTTTTAAGGGATTCAAAAGTAGTTTTTATTCTAATTATACACTTAATAGAATATTTGATCCAATTTAAAATGATAATTATTCAAAAAATTTAAATTATTTATCATTTTTGATTTATGGAATTTTTCTATGAGTTATGTGGTTTGGTTTGCTTCCCACCTTCTCGTAAATTGATCATCTTCACATTTTAACCTACCAATATATATATATATATATATATATATATATATATATAGCTTTAGGTTCATTTGAGAAATGATAAATATATGAGAAATAGAGAAATAATCCTAATCATTCATACGGTCAAGATCGGATTTGACTTGTCAAATATTCCGGCTTTGACTGATCAAAAGTTGCGACTTTGACTGGTCAAAAGTTGCGGCTATTCCAAAAATAGATTGACACTTTCGTAATTTTTACAAAATACATGGGTTGCACCACAAGAAACAAGGGTTTTAGCAACGACTTTTGTCGTCGCTGAAAGTCAATTTTTCGTCAAAAACAGTTTATAGAGACGACATGTCGTCACAATAGCCTCTTTCTGAAACATCTTGTCGCTAAAGACCCGTCGTTGAAACTCACTTTTCTAGTAGTGTTGTGCTCATATATGAACCTGTATAATTCACATATGAACTATATGTTCATATATGAACTAGTGTAATTCACATCTGAACTCTTTTAATTGATTCATATATGAACTTTTGTGATTCATATATGAACTAATTAACTGTAGGTTCATATATGAATCAGTTGAACTAGTTAATAGATTCATATATGAACCTTTGTAATTCATATATGAACTAATTAACTGATTCTCATATGAACGTATAGTTCATATGTGAATCATACAGGTTGATCATATATGAACTCACCCGCGTATTTTACGAAACTACCCATCTACCTTCTATAGACCACGTAAGAAATTATCTGGTCTTTCGCGGTCAAAGCCGTAAATGTTGACCAGATGAATGATTAAGATTACTTCTCTATTTCTCATACATTTACCATTTCTCAAATGAACCTCTCCCTATATATATGAGAGGTTCATTTGAGAAATGGTAAATGTATGAGAAATAGAAAAGTAATCATAATATTTCATTCGGTCAAGATCGGATTTGTCTTGTCAAATATTGCGTCTTTGACTGGTCAACTATTGCGGCTTTGACTGGTCAAAAGTTGCGGTTATTCCAAAAGTAGAAGGACAATTTCGTAATTTTTACAAATACACGTGACGAGTTCATATATGAACATGTATGATTCACATATGAACTATAAAGTACATATGTGAACCAGTGTAATTCACATATGAATTCTTTTAACTAATTCATATATGAACCAATTAACTAATTCACATATGAACTAATTAACTGTTGGTTCATATGTGAATCAGTTGAACTAATTAACTGATTCATATATACAAGTATAGTTTATATGTGAATCACATAGGTTCATATATGAACTCGTCATTCGTATTTTACGAAACTACCCTTTATCTTTTATAGACCATGGAAGGAATTATCCGGTGCTTCACAGTCAAAGCCGTAAATGTTGGCCAGATTAAGACCTATGATCATTTCTCTATTTCTCATATATTTACCATTTTCAAATTAACCTAAGGCTATATAAATATATATATATATGTATATATATATAATACACAATGAAGAAACTCTCTAGCACATTCTTTAAAATAGAGAAAAATAGAGACATTTTCTCTATTTATGGTCGTAATAGAAAAACAAATCTCTAAAATTAAATTTGGAAGGAGAGAGATATATATTTAAATTATTTTTTTATTTATTTTAGAGGAGAGAAGGAGGAAATATAACATTAAATTAGTATTTTATAAAAAGTTTGTTGAAATATATATATATATATATATATATATATATATATATGAAATATTTTAGTAATATAATTAATATTATATATTATTATAGTTGTATTCAACTTTTTCGGAGATTTTGAGTTTTTTTATTTTTATTTTGAAGGAATTATACGTTTATAATAAAAAAAGTTATTGAAGATGCTTTTATATTTATTAATATATATATATATATATATATATATATATATTTTAATCATTTATAATTTAACGTAAAATTACCAAATATAGTAAATTTATTTCAATCTAATACCCACTGAAATATTAAGTTTAATATAATATTTATAACGTAATTAATATAATATAATATAATAAATTAATAGTTCAATTGTACATTAAATGATAAGTAATATATTATATAAATTAATATAACAATATGATTTAAACAATATAATAGAATTAATTAAATGATATAAATTGATGTTGCATTCGTTCGAAAAATAATTGCTAAAAAATTATTAAACATTTTAATAATAATTTATGTTTGTTGAATAAAATAAGTTTACGAAAAGATAAAGAAAACAGGTTACTTGCTTGCTGTACTTCTTTCCATATATGAAAAATTGGGTTTACAAGATCTTTGCAAGGCGTGGACATAGGATGTTTGTGTGTGGCGTCGTGGGGATATATATCTCTAGGCACAAAAACACACGTATAGACACAATCCTTACATTTTACCTGCTACTATACTCCCGATTTCACGCTCTTTTTGGGTTGTCACTTTTCACAAGAGGTACATTTTTCAGTTATAGATTCTTCTTCTCTGTGCACAGAATTTGAGTTTTTACATTGCTGAATTCCGAACTGGTTTTGCTCGATAGTGTGAAAGTTCAGATCTTTTCAAAGTTCACAGGTCAGTCGCTAAAAAAAGTTCATGCATTTATTATATATGTCTTGTTAAAATGTTTAAACTAAAGAGCTTTGCTTCTTTCTTAGCTTCAAGCACATCTAAAATTTGATTGTTAGTGTGTGCACTTTGCGGTGAGTCTAGGATGATTCTCTTGTGTTCTTGAAGATCGATAGATCATGCATATATCGATGCTTCCATCATCTTGTCACCCTTGTTGTCTGTATTTATTGTATATATAGTCTTTAAGTTAAATCATTTTTTCTATGTCAGACCCTAAACTTGTTCAGATTTGATTGTTCACTTTGTAAACTTATGTGCAAAACCAGGTTTTGTTTCTACGTATTTAAGATTGTTGTTAAACTGAAAAAAGGCGAATTTATTGGGTTAGTTTATCTTCTGTTGTTGTTCTTGTCTTGAAAGTGTTAAGAGCAAAGATGGGGTTCTTGTTTTGTGTTTGCAGAGGTTGATTAAGAGGCATGCATTTGCTGTTTTGAGGGTTTGCTTGTTTTGCTTTTTCTTGTTAATTCTAGGGGTTTGAGTGTTCATTTCTGTTGTTTGATTTTAAAACTTGTTCAAATCTGATGTTTACTATGAAAAACTAAGGTTTTTTTTTCTTTTCTACAAAGATTGTTGTTAAACTGAAAAGGCGGAATGCATTGAGGTTTTGATCGATGGTTTTCTTATCTTCTTTTTGAGGGTTTGTTTGTTTTAGTTATCTTCTATAATTCTAGGGTTTTGAGTGTTGGGTTTCTGCTGTTTGCTTTTAACACTTGGGGTTAATTTCCTTGACTATTAATTTGATTGTTCTTGGATACTTTTATTTTTCCGATAAGACGATCTTGGGTTTTAATTAATTTGTTGAAGAAAGTTGGTATTATCAACTGAAAATTTTCAGATTTTAACATGTTTGAAGTGGGGGTTTGTTAAAAACCAGACTTCTCATCACAAAAATGGAGTTTTCACTTCTTTTTTGCTTTGAAAAAATTGGTCTTTTTTCATAAAATTTTCCTTATTTTTATATTAGATTATTCAGTTTTATAAGTTCTGTTTGATCCATAAGTAAGTAACTTATGTTGTGCCTTATATGGATCAAAAGAGAAACCTCTTGGAAACCCTCTAAGTTGACAACAGTTTCAAACTAGTACACTGTGGTTTTAACCTTTCTTTTAAAACCAACCAATTTGAGCACCACGAAGAAACCCTATATAGATACTTTTCGGTGTTTTGGATGTGGCGTTACATATCTATATATATACCAAGTTTTGTATATGCTATTGCTAATTAATCTCAAAAAAATTCGCAAGTACATGACACTAATATCATATTAGTTGTGTTTGGAATACCCTTGATCTTCGGCTAACATTTTGTAAACAATATCTATTGTCTTGTGCTTCGGTAACATCTTAAATTGTCCGCGTAATCTAATGATTGATCTTTACATATGAGGAACAAGATATATCTTGATGCTTACGATATTCATTATTCAACAAAACTTATATTTCCCTTCTTTCTCTGCATTAGGCAATTTATTTCGTGCTTTATCGTATCATTACATGATTACACCCAAAGAAATGCGCTAGAACGATACCAATTTTAATCAAATTAACGATGTCTTTTCTACTGTGTGTAATCACTCTAGCGAATTAATTAATTAAGATCGATCTTTAATTAATCAATTTACATTTATTTTCAGTAACATTATAATGAATCTTAATTTACTTATTTTGCAGAGATGGTAAGAAAGAGCAAAGTTAGCAAAGCCCCAACTCTTCCCAGTATTCCAGAGACTAATCACCATCCTTGTCGGCACCGCCACTCCGCTCAAGATGTTGCCGAAGCTTTTGTGGCACGGTACTATGAGATTCTCCATGAACATCCTGAAGATGCTCATAAATTTTACAAAGATCAAAGCGTCTTAGCCCGTCCATACGCTGATGGATCAATGCGAACAATTACGACGGCGAAGGTAAGATTAAACATGCAGAAATAGATAAAATGAAGTCTTAAAATAAATAACCACAAGGGCTGTGGTGTGGTGGTAAAGGCTTGGGGAGTTCATAGCGCTCAACCCGGGTTCGAGCCCCATTCGCAGCACTTGTGGCCACTGAGGATAAACTCAGGGTTGCACACTTTACCAGTTGAGCCAAAGGCCCTATTTGCCGGGGATTAGACTGGGCCATATAGGCCCTATAGGCCCAGGATACCCTTTCCAAAAAAAAAAGTCTTAAAATAAAATTGGAAAATCAAGACAGACAAATGAAATCAACTCCTATGTTTGGAAGCATGCATGATGTTTGTTCTACCTGGATCCATTCAATCAAAACATGGGATGTACATCCAACAGAAACAATTTTTTTGGTAATTAGGATAGGGATCACATAAATTAAAACTTCACTCGAGAAATGGGTTAGTGACGGGAGTGAAGTCATAACAAGATAGCCGTACGGGAAGGTGTTGCTGGATCACCTCATTTTTTGGGAGAAATAATGTTGGTAGGTATTTTGGTTTAAACACTTTTTTTTTTTTGAACGGCACGATAAATCACACACACGTTCCCGAGGTATCCGGGCTCTCATTCGAGGCAACCCGACTAATCCTCGGCGGCCTGACCAACCCTAAGGCTGGTCCAACTAGTTGCAGCCCAGAGGACCTCCACAACTAGCCCCGAACCCCACCCCGAAGGATGAAGCCCAAATGACATTGAGTGAGCTTCACAAGATTCGAACTTGAGACCAATGGATACCATCCACTAGCCCCAAGCCTCCTCCCGCTAGGCTACCAACTCGTTGTCTGAAGTCTTAAACACTTAGGTGGCATTTGTTTTTTAAGAGGTCTGAAGTCTTATGTCACTTCTGATTAATAAGAGGTGGTACTATACTTTCAGAGGTTATAAGACATTAGGTTACATCTTCTATTTTCAGACGTATTTCAGACTTAAGAGCCTTTGAAGTCTGAGAAAAAACAAACGGTCTGAACATAAAATCGTCTGATTGATTCACACTTCAAAGATATTAAGAAGTTTTTTTAAAATAACAAACAACCCCTTAGAGTAGAGTAAATAATATACTCACATTGGTTTAGATAGCTATATGGTATTTTATGTAGTTACATATATAGTAACCTTTTTGCTCTACGAATTCATAACTTTGCATCACATTTGGTTTTGGATCAGGGAATTGATGCTGAGATTGTGGGTTCTGATATGAAGGATTGGACTACCAAAGTACTCTCGATGCACGCTCAGGACTCAATACAGGAGTCGGTTTTCGTAGGAGTAACAGGCATTTTGCAGAGCAAAGACAATGTGACTAGATACTTCTCTCAGAATTTCTTCTTAGCACCACAAACCAATGGCTTTTATGTGCACAATGACTTCTTTCAGTTCATAGATGAAAGCATCAGCCCCAACATTTCTGGTATATATAAGTTTTCTTGTTATTTAGTTGCTCCAATTTCGTGTTGGTTTCCTAGTCTCGTGTTCAATAGATTTCTTCTTTTGTTTATCAGAAGATTATGTTCCAATTATAATGAAAGACAAGGGCACCTCTACAGAAGATGATCTTGATAATACATATCAGATTAATGTCGTTTCATCGGACACAAAGATTTCAGTACTTCCTGATGAACAGAAGATCAGCGCTGCCCCCTCTGCGCAGACTGTTTCAAGCGCTGATCAAGAAGATGTCAAAAAAGAGTCCTATGCGTCGATTGTGAGCTCACTTCAAACACTCTTTATGTTTCAGATTATATATTTTTTGGTGAACATTAATTAAAACACTATTGCTCTTTGGGTATAGGTCGCGAAAGCTAGTTCATTACCCTCTTCGAATGCTGCTGTCAAGATTTTGAAAAATGAAGATACGCAATCACGTGATCTTCCTGCTGCTGTTCCTGCAGTCAAACCATCTTCACCTCCAAAGAATGGTATTATTTTAGCTTGTTTATTTAGGTTTCGTGTCGTGTGTTGTACGAGTATGAACCAATAATCTTTTTTGTTTAACGGAAGGCATCACCACAGAAGCTGCTCATAAGGTTCTTGAGGAGGAGCAGAACCACAAATCAAGCTTTACAGAAGAATCTAGAGGTGCCAACAACGATGATCAGCTCGTTGAAAATAATTCATCCGATCCAAATGGCCAAGAAGCTGCCAACAAAGAGACTTATGCTTCTATTGTGAGCTCAAATTCAATTTGGCTTAAGCATATTTTCACTGTAGTTTGTTTATGTTTTTCCAGTAATCATTCATTAAATATAATTGCTCTCGAATACAGGTAGCAAGACCGATTCCTCCTCAAGCATCTCGGCTGGTTTTGGCAGATAAACCATCATCAAGCGTCGTTTCTGCCACACATGTATCATCTATTCTTCCTCCTAAACAAGTCCCTGCTCCAAGCTATGGTACTCCATAAACCATCTATATGATGCAAGTTATTTGGTTATCATGACTGTTTGTAAGTGGTAGCATTGATTTTTCACTGAATTTTCTTGAATACTTGTTGCAGTGAAGACAGTTTTAATCAAAGACATCCCGCCAAATTTGAAGCGCGGTATATTGAGCAAAGCAATCAGAGAAAAATTTGGATCTCTTAAATACAAGCATATCAAGATTCGAGGATATGAGGTCTGGCCTAGCTCAATTCACTTCTAAGTATATATATATATATTGCTATATAATTATACAAACTGTGGTTCTAGAGAAAGAGTAATATACAAGATACTTGTATGAAATACGGTACTGTGATTTGAAAAATAGTTTAGAAATCTTTCTATCTTATTTCATGTTGAATCTTTAATTTTATGCTTAGGATGGATATCGTTATGCTTTTGTGGAGTTCATTCAACCAAAATCTGCACGTCAAGCGGTTCAGGTACGTACGCTAAATTCACAATTAGTGTCCATTAATTAAATAGTTTAGATATTGTTTACTATATATTTCCATGAACAAATTATGTAGGTGTAAGTAGTTCTACATTTAGAATGTTTTATCTAGTCTGCAACGTCACACAATTAAAGCATCCACAGTCGAGGTTCTTGTAATCAAATGAGCATTTCTTGGATTATGTTTTGCTAAGCTGGTTATAAGTGCGCGCGTATGTGTGTGTATATATACTAGAAGCGTATTCGCGCAATGCAGCGAGATACATCATGATTTTAATGTTTCATTTTTTTTTTTGTCGATTTACAGTACGATTTTGGATGGTTTTGAGAAAGTGATAATGTTTTTTTTATAAATTTGTTTAATTTAGGCTTAATAATATAATGTTTTTTATATAAAAAAATTAAGTATTTTGTTAGAATTCAATGATTATCTTATATATTTTAATGACATCTAGAAAAAATAACCAATTACATATTTAATAATATAATTAAAACAAAATTATAGTAATATAATATATTAATTAATAGTGATACATGGAAAAGTCTGCATAAAAGGAAGGCCTGCACATACCAAATTGGTGGGTGTTAGAAGCCTGCAGTAGTAATATGTATCTTGTGCTTTGATACTTGTAAATTAAGAGATTTATAAAATCCTGCATAAAATGATGGTACCTTGTGCCTAATAATTTGTATTTAAGAGTTTTTTATTCGTACTTTATAATATAGTATAGATATACAGAGAGAGAGGGACGTTCAAATGCAACCCCTCTATCGACCACTCATGTTATTTTCACTTTTGTAATTAAGAAAATGAAAAAAAACTGAAAATAAAATGAGTGGTGAATAAAGGGGTTGCATGGTTGCACCATATGTATAAATGAGTTGCATAATAACCTACCCCTCTCTCTCTCTCTCTCTCTATATATATATATATATATATATGTTACAAGAAGAAAGCCAGATAATAAAATGGTAAGATAGGAAACAGTCATCCTAACTATTCTACACTAACCTCCACAAGGTTCTCTATATCCACCAACATCCACAAGATTCTGGTTATTCTGCCATGGAATACATTAACTTGTTTACTAGTATGCACTAAGTTCATAATTTTTTGTTACTGCAGGTTGGCTGTATTAAGTTCAATGACTGGGAATGCCGAATTGAGGCCAAGAAATCAAGAGAAGGTTTGTGAAAGAATGAAAAGTACTCTTTTGTTTACAGACTATTAAATCCCCTTGCAAGACATATATGCAGATTCGGAACCTCATTGTGCTCGTGGCAACGGTGGTGACAATGGCGGTGGCATTAGTTGTTCATCCTTAATTTTAGCTTAGTTAAGTTTCTCTCGTGTGTTTCGATCTATGGGGTTGAACTTTATTTTTTTTATCCTGGTAAAAACAATGCTTGTGCGACTTGTTGAAGAATGATTCAAAGCAAGAGAAGAGCTGGAATAATGCATCAGTTATGTCATTTTTATATTTATTAGTTTTGAATAAGGCTGTAGGTTTAGCTAAAATACAGGGCTGTTATGATTTGGTTTTTAAGTGTTTTTAAGTTTCAAATTCTGTTTGTAAGCCAATATAATGGATGTCTATTTGGTGTTTCTATGCAGTGAGTATCAAATATCTTTCTGTGTTCCTCTTCTATTTGAGTACTTTTTCATATTACTCCAACAAAATTGGTATCAGAGCACGGGTTACGTATTTGAGAGATCTTGTTTTTTTTGGGTCTTCTTTTTCTATTTTTGACGAAGGTGCCATTAAGAGCAAAAATGGCAGCAAATGGTTCCTCTTCCTCTTCACAACCACTTATTCCAATTTTCAATGGGGAAAAATATGAGTTTTGGAGTATTAAAATGAAGACTCTTTTAAAGTCTCAAGATCTGTGGGACCTGGTGGAATCAGGTTTGTAGTTCCAACTCAACCAAATGAAGAGGCAACTGTAAAATTGAAAGAGACACAAAAGAAGGATGCCAAAGCGTTGTTCTTCATTCAACAGGTACTCCATGAATCGATTTTCTCCAGAATTGCAGCAACAACCACTTCAGCAGAAGCTTGGCAAACTCTGAAAACAGAGTTCAAAGGCTCATCAAAGTAGTAGCGGTAAGATTGCAATCTTGTCGTCGTGAATTTGAAACTTTGGTTATGAAAAGTAATGAGTCTGTTCAAATGTATTTATCAAGAGTCTCTTCTCTTGTTAATCAAATGAAGTCTTATGGAGAAAATATGTCTGAAGAGATTGTTGTCGCAAAGGTTTTGAGAAGTTTGACTCCGAGGTTTGAACATATTGTTGTTGCGATCGAGGAATCTCATAATTTATTTGATTATTCCTTTGATGAACTAATGAGTTCTTTGCAAGCACATGAAGACCGCTTGCTCAAGTCAACCGAAAAAAGTGAAGAAAAAGCTTTTCAAATTAAGATGGAGACACTTGAGAACTCTGCTGGTCTTGGACGGGGCAGAGGAGAATTTCGTGGCAGAGGCCGAGGAAGAAGCCAGTCAAGAAATCAAGGTAGAGGAGGCTCAAATGAAGAAAGGAGTGACAAGATTTTTGTATGCAATTATTGCAAAAAAATCAGGCCACAAAGAGGCTTATTGCTGGCAAAAGAAGAAGGATGATAACCAAGCTCATTTTGCTGAAAAAACCATGAAGAAAGTCACTTATTCATGGCATTTTTTGATGAAAAAAGTAAGACTGAAGATGTTTGGTTTTTGGATAGCGGCTGCTCAAATCATATGTCTGGAACAAAGTGTTTGTTCAAGGAGCTCGACGAGTAGAAGAAATCAGAGGTCACGCTTGGTGACAACAAGAAGATTCAGGTCGAAGGAAAAGGCACGGTAAGCATAAAAACCAATCAAGGTAATACCAAAAATTTGCAAGATGTGATGCTTGTTCCTAGTCTCACCCATAATCTACTAAGTATTGGGGAATTGATGACTAGTGGATATTTAATTGTGTTTAATGATGGGTGTTGCATCATTAGAGATAAAAAAAATCTCAACAAATCATTGCGAACGTTCCAATGGCAATCAATAGAATGTTTCCATTGGAAGCTTCAATGGTTGAAAGGTGCAATATCACTATTAGTTGTGGTGATTTGACCAAATTGTGGCATTTGCATTATGGTCATTTAAACGTTAATGGTTTGAAATTGTTGAGGCAAAAAGAAATGGTGTTCATTCTACCGAAAGTTGAAAACCTATTTTTTTGCGAGGGATGTGTTTATGGAAAACAAAGTAAAAAACCGTTTCCTGTAGGAAAGGCCTGGATAGCCTCTAAAAGTCTTGAGCTAGTGCATGCTGATTTGTGTGGGCCTATGAAGGTTGAATCACTTGGTGGTAGCAAGTACTTTTTCTTGTTTACAGATGATTACAGCCGCATGAGCTAGGTGTATTTCTTGCATAATAACTTCGAGACTTTTGATATGTTTAAAAAATTTAAAGTCACTATTGAAAGAAAAAGTAGGTTGTTAATCAAAATGCTTCGAACTTATAGAGGAGGTGAATTTGTCTCAACGACTTTCAATGTTTTTTGTGAAGAACATGGAATTTGTAGGGAACTTACAGCACCCTACACACCCAAGCAAAATGGTGTAGCCGAAAGAAAAAATCGTACCATGGTGGAAATGGCTAGAAGTATGTTGCAAGCAAGAAATCTTCCTTCTAATTTTTGGGCAGAAGTTGTTGCAACTGCTGTATATCTCCTCAACTTGTCTCCTACAAAAGTTGTTCAAAATCGAACACCGTATGAAGCCTGGACAGGTAGAAGACCAACGGTAAGTCACTTAAAGATTTTTGGGTGTATAGCTTATGCTTTGGTTAAAACGTATTTGACCAAGTATGATGAAAAATCTGAGAAGAATATCTTTGTTGGATATTGTTCTCACTCCAAAGCATATAAGTTATATAGTCCTATTAGTGGAAAAATCACAACGAGTAGAGATGTTGTATTTAATGAGGATGCAAGCTAGAGTTAGGATGAAGAACATAATCAACAACGATCTTTTTTACCAATTGATGTCACTTCCGATGAAAAAGAAGAGCAAGTGGTTACGAGCACATCTACACCGAGCAGAACCTCTTCAGTTTCAAGTTCTGAAGACTCTCATGTTGATGAATCACCGGAAGAATCTCTTGTTGGGGAATCGCCACTAAGAAGATCAACAAGGGAAAGGAGGCCTAATCCTAAATATGTTGACTCTTGCACATTTGCTTTGTTTGTTTCAAATCCTACTTGCTTTGAAGAAGCTAAAACCAATGATAAATGGTGCAAAGCTATGGAAGAGGAGCTGTCAGCTATTCAAAGAAATCAGACATGGGATTTAGTAAGTCTATCAGAAGGAAAGAAGGCGATTGGGCTGAAATGGGTGTTCAAGACAAAGTATCACGCAGATGGGAGCATCCAAAAACAAAAGGCCCGACTTGTAGTAAAAGGCTATGCTCAAGAACAAGGTATTGACTTCGACGAAACGTTCTCTCCTGTTGCTCGTTTCGAAACTGTGAGAACCTTCCTGGCCTTGGTTGCACAATTAAATTGGTGTGTGCACCAGTTTGATGTTATGTCTGCCTTTTTAAATGGCGACTTGGAGGACGAAGTTTATATTTTGTAGCCCGAAGGATTTGTTGTGAAAGGCAAGGAAGACAAGGTTTATAAGTTGAAGAAGGCTCTTTATGGCTTGAAACAGGCGCCACGAGCATGGTACTTCAAAATAGACTCTTTTTTTCTGGAGAACGGCTTTGAACGAAGTCAAAATGAACCCACTCTCTATTTAAAAAAGTAAGGTGATGGTTTTTTGGTCGTATGTAATTACGTAGACGATATGATATACATGGGTTCAAATGAGTCTATTATTTCCGACTTTAAAGCTTGCATGATGAACACGTTTGAAATGTTGGATTTGGGTTCGTTGCATTATTTTCTTGGTCTCGAAGTAAAACAAGAAGCTGGTGGAATTTTCATTTCACAAAGAAAATATGCAATGGATCTTTTGAAGAAGTTCCACATGGTGGGGTGTAAAGTTGTTCCCACATCCATGAACATGAATGAGAAGCTATGCCAGAATGATGGTGCCGAGATGGCTAATGCAACATATTTTAGAAGCCTTGTTGGTGGTTTAAACTATTTATCTCATACTAGACCAGACATAGCATTTTCAGTCGGAGTTGTTTCCAGATTCATGCATAATCCAAGCAAGTATCATCTTGGAGCTGCAAAAAGAATACTAAAATATATTGCAGGAACAGTTGATCATGGAATTTGGTATTCAAAAGTGCCAAAATTCATTTTAACAGGCTTCACAGATAGTGATTGGGCAGGAAGTGTCGACAGAAAAAGCACTTCAGGTTACTTATTCAACTTTGGGTCTGGAGCTGTTTCATGGAGTTCAAAGAAGCGGGAAGTAGTGGCTTTATCAATGTCGGAGGCATAATATATTACAACAACTTCATCGGCATGTCAGGCAGTTTGGTTAAGGAGACTTCTAGCAGATTTTAACCAAAAACAAGATGGTGAGATAGAGATCTTTTGTGACCATAAATCTGCCATCGCAATCACGAAAAACCCGACGTTCCATGGTAGGACCAAGCATATAGACATTCGTTATCACTACATTAGAAGTCTTGTAGCTGCTAAAGAGATTGTCATGAAGACCATTGGTACAAATCTACAAGTAGTCGATATATTCAAGAAGCTGCTTCCACAAGTTAAGCATGAGTTTTTCAAATCAAAGTTGGGTGTATGAAACTTTGAATCAAGGGGGGATGTTGAAGAATGATTCAAAGCAAGAGCTGGAATAATGCATCAGCTGGAATAACGCATCAGTTATGTCATTTTTATATTTATTACTCAAATAAGGTTGTAGGTTTAGCTAAAATACAGGGGCTGTTATGATTTGGTTTTTAAGTGTTTTTCAGTTTCAATTTATGGTTGTAAGCCAATATAATGGATTTCTATTTGGTGTTTCTATGTAGTGAGTATCAAATATCTTTCTGTGTTCCTCTTCTATTTGAGTACTTTTTCATATTACTCCAACAAAATTGGTATCAGATCACGGGTTAGGTATTTGAGAGATCTTGTTTTTTTGGGTCTTCTTTTTCTATTTTTGACGAAGGTGCCATTAAGAGCAAAAATGGCAGCAAATGGTTCCTCTTCCTCTTCACAACCACTTATTCCAATTTTCAATGGGGAAAATATGAGTTTTGGAGTATTAAAATGAAGACTCTTTTCAAGTCTCAAGATCTGTGGGACCTGGTGGAATCAGGCTTTGTAGTTCCAACTCAACCAAATGAAGAGGCAACTGTAAAACTGAAAGAGACACAAAAGAAGGTTGCCAAAGTGTTGTTCTTCATTCAACAGGCACTCCATGAATCGATTTTATCCAGAATTACAACAACAACCACTTCAGCAGAAGTTTGGCAAACTTTGAAAACAGAGTTCAAAGGCTCATCAAAAGTAGTAACGGTAAGATTGCAATCTTGTCGTCGTGAATTTGAAAATTTGATGGTTTTGATGCGTTTCGAAAATGGTTCCAAGTTGGGTTTTGGTTTTTCGATACTTCTTATCGATGATGGCTCAATGGAGTGTGGATACTTGAAAAGATTCGTGAATAAATAGATAGAGAGGCTTTCAAGGGATGAGGAAAAGGGATCCAAATTAGGTGAAGTAATTAATAATGGAAGTTGTATGAATGAAGAGATCATATCTAAGTTGAGAAAGAGCATCATACTATATATGTGTGTGTGTATATATTTATATATATGCATACATGAAAGCAAGTTGTTTATCTTGCTGGGAAGTTAGAAGATGAAGGCCAGTTAGAGGTGTAACTTCAGTGGGGACATGGTTCTCTCCAAGACTTTATTGGTGCATTCTATATGTTCCTAGGGTTTTGAAAATTATTGATCGATGTGTGCACAATTAGGGTTTATCTCCGCTTTAGTTCTTGTTCTTTCGTACCAAACTCAATCTTAGGATGTCATTTCACTTGTGGGAGATGATAGTGTAATTGTTGGGTTACAAAATCTAAATAAGCAACAAAATCAGATTGTAACCTAACCGATATCGAGTTGAAGCAGAGTAGGTCAGGTGATAATAAGTACTCTTTGTGATATACGGATCGATTATTTACAACCATTATAAATTAGAAAGTTTTATAACATTATGATTTCAGTTACCACATGAGCACTTGGATCATGATCAAGTCGAATGATTGTCTTCACTTTGATATGGTGCTAACGGTCATTTTAAAAAGTCGGAAGTAGTAGCAACTTTTCAACCCTAGCTATCCTACCGTAACCAATAAGGGTTTAGGTTGTAAAGAGAAAGGAAATGAAGAGACTTTGAAGAGACTTTTGTGAAAATTCTTTTTTAATTTTCTAAAAGAATTCGATATATCTCTCAACAAGTTTTCTCCTTATACATAGAGCATATGTGTGTCCACCTTACCGCCTCTAGGGTTTGAGGCTCGACATGTACCCACACACGTTTGTCAATAATTTCATTCGGTATTCGAAGGTGTTGATGATGTTGCAACATAACGATGTTCTAGCATCAAATATTGCAGTTTTTCTCTCTTTTGAAATTTTTGAGGCTTTAGTAATAAACTGTTTGACAGAACTAAACAATTATTTGTCTTATTAAAGGTATTATAATAAGTTGAATAGATGTTTTTCAACTTCCTAACAAGTTCTTTGAAATAAAAGGTCTTATTATTTTTTTATATGACATTATCTTAAAAATGCCTTGTTTGAAGAAAAAATGACTCAAAAGTGACCTATATATCAAAAAACTAATCGAACACTTTATTTCAAATGTGACTTAAAAATTTGTTAATATGTCAAAAAACGTGTTGTCAACATATTTTAACACATTTACATAGAACAACAGCTTTTTGGTCTTACAAACTCAACATAAAAAATAGTCTATTAAAATATTTAGACATATTTAACATCTTATATGTAAAGCCGATTTTGTTATTGTGTGTCGTCATCATAGGCTTCTTTTATTGTAGTGGATGTTAAAAATTGAAATCTCACTAATTAATCCTTATATAGTATACTTCACTGGTTCTCCCTTGGTTAGCTCGAGTGGGTGCTACCCAATATTTGTCGATCTTAACGTTACAGACACACTTGGCTGCATGCGTACATCACCTATGTCCCAGTAGGTGAAACGATACACATTTCAAAAATCATTTTGCATCTGTTGAAACAACTAATCTTTATGAATCATGCTAAAGTGGTAAAGTATCTAAAGTTTACCGAAATGCCCAATTCCTGAAATTTTATAGGAAAAAGATGTTTGTAAAAAAGGCCCTCAATAAATATGAATAAAATCTTCAATAAATGGGTTTTATTGTCAAATATAAAATTGAATACATTAAATATTAATAGTTCATACAAACCTATTCATAAATGTACAAGAAATGTACTCCCTCAATGTAACGTGATATTTCTCAATTTTAATGTTTCATTTAATTTTTTTTCTTTATCGATTTCATAATACGGTTTTGTGTGGCGGCCCTTCTACCATATCTGTACAATAGGAATATATTGAAATCACCTTTCCTATTCTTTCCCCTAACCTCGCTACTAAGAAAAAAATTCACTAGGGGCCATATTTATCTGTAAATCCCAGTACAGTGCAATCAGCAACAAATAATATTAAAGATGAATAAGATTTAAGTCACAACTACTAGTCATATGATTAATATGCAATCAAAGGGTTTAGGTTTATAGAAAGGATTTCTGATCAGAGAGAGTAAACCTATTGACTAGTAAACTGAATTATGAGACTTAAACTTAACTAATGAAACTAAAACAGTCTTTATATACTCAGACTTTACAAAGATGGGCTTATGAGCTTTTAGGCCCAACAAGCTATTAAACTATCAAAGAATTACAAAATATACCCTGAACTTCTATTTAACATTTAAATTCACCCTAACATTATCCTAACGGGAGCAAGAGTAACAATACAGTTTGTAATGCTACAACATGAGGTATAGTAAGAAAAATTCTACGAAAAAAAGGGGAGATACGAAATAACCATAGCGGGTCTTTCTATTTCTTTTCTACCTTACTACTTGGCTACACCCCATCTTCTCTCTTACTTGCTCTGCTAGTCTGCCTCATCCTAGTTGGCGAATTCGTAGATTTAACAATGATGTAATTTAATATTTTATTTTAATTTAATTTAGGTTTAACAATGATGTAACTTATTTTAGATTTAATAATATAATGTTTTTTATAAAATAATAATTAAGTATTCTGTTAAAATTCAATTATTATCCTAATTATATTTTAGATTCTTTAGATTTAAAATGAGATGTTTATTTTGTATGTGATTATATTTATCTGCTAGTTATGATTCAAACATGCAACTTTAAAAAGTTGTACTCATACATCGTTTACGTGTAATCTTCAATTGTAAGTGATATGCATCAGTAAACGGTACTTGATGCATAAACATTTGTTTTTAAGAGTTTTTCTCAAATTAATGTTTTATAATATAGTATAGATAAAGCATTATTATTTGCTCGATCATATAAATTAGTACTCCTCCGTCCCAAAATAAGTGTCCACAATTGACTTGACACACAGTTTTAGACATGCATAATTATTACACATTTTTTGTTACCAAATGAAATATTTACCCTTATTTAATTGTTCTCTCTCTTCACAACTCTTACATATTTGTACACTAATTAAGGGTAAATGTGGGAATTTAGTTATCTACCTTTTGAAAGTGGACATTTATTTTGGGACAAACATAAATAGAAATGTGGACACTTATTTTAGGACGGATGGAGTATTATTTTAATATATCTTTTTCCATACATAGCATTATCGGTCTTTCCACCATCAAAGATTTCTTATGATACATCTATTTTCCATAGGGTCACACCGTTGATTGTTCATAGTTACTCTATATGTAAAACAATATACGTCAGTTGGATTTCTATCTCACTTATGTTAATGTTTTCATCATAGAAATTGAACTTTTAAAGTTAGAACAAAGATTTATGGAACAATCAATTTTAGAATTAAAAACCCATGCCAATTATATATATCTTGAAATCTTATTCTATGTATTTAAGATTCACGTACTCCATTGTAAGTAATTAGGAATCAAGAGGAAAAATAAGGGTATAGTTTTGAGATCTTAAATATAGATATGAGTTAGACTATCCACTATGGTTGGTAATTTTTACAAAATGTTGAAATTTTCTTAGTTTACAATGAGAAATTTGATTTATTCAGATACAAAAAGAAGACTCATGTGGATAAAGTAATCAATAGAGGCGGTGGTAGATAGATGACGAAGAAGATTATCAAGGTTTTCTGGGCTCGAAGGCAATAAAGATTAAGGGGAAAGTATGAGAAAAATATGATTTGTTTATACCTAAGAAGAAAAAATAATGAATGAAACATATGATCTACAAGCTCAGGGAATGATTGGTTAAATGGGATCTCGTGTGTGCAGTACAATCCAATAAAAATAGTATATGTCAAACTATAGATGGAAAGATTTGAATTCTTTTTCCTCCTTTCTTACTCTAGAAATCTAAGGGGTTGTTTACTTTTTATTACATTAAGTCATGTATAGGTTAAGTTATCTGTTTGGATAGATCTCTCTATATAAGGGACGAGAGACAAATGGGTTTGAGGGAGGTAAAGAGAAATGGTTAGATTATTTTTGGGCATTTTTGTTATTAATTTGTTGGAGATGGCTTAATGAGGACAAGTAAGGGGTCATGACTTATATCATATAAGCCATTTTAGTTTAATGGCTTAACGATTAAACCGTAAAAAAAACACTCATGTGTGGCTGAGTGAATAAGCCGCCAAGACCTTTAAGCTCATTAACTTGTAAGTAAACAACCCCTAAGGTGTTTTGATTAAAAAGATACATTGACAAAATGCATTTGACAATGAGAATTTATTGGTCAATCACCAGATATGAAACACATCCTTAACTCATAAGAGTAATAGATGGATTGTCAAACAAAAAAATGCAATAACCATAAAATAGTAGTACAGTACCATCTATAAAATCAAAAACATATAGGAATACCCAATGATTGCAGGTACATAAGCACCATATAATAGCTAATAAAAGTAGACGAAACATGCAAGCCAACAACAGAATCAAATAAAAATAGCCAATAGAAATAGTTCGCGATAGTAGTGGCGGACCCAAGAATTTTTTTGAGCGACTACACCTTTAAGTTGAATCAATGTCCATAAAGTAGTGTTTTGACCTGAGGGAAAGTCAACACGGGTTGCCCTTACGAAAAGTCAATTATGTCGGTTTGGGAATAAGTTACATTTTCAAAAAGAATCGAGCTTAACCTTTGACATAAATATATGTTGACATGAAAACAAGATAAAATCAACCAATTGTATGTAATAAAATCAAAATGGGAGAAAGATAAACAAAAAAGTTTCTTATGGTGTAATTGTATGTTATGTGTATAATTGAATTTGAGGTTGTGAGATTGATCCTTGTAGTTGGATATTTGTTGTTAGTATTTTTAGTAATAACATTTTATGGTCCATGGGAGCTAGGAGGTGAAATTTAAAAGACCAATTAAATATTGTTAGATGTACGAATCGAACTTGCAACCTATTGTATCTCATGATTTAATCAAAGCATCTAAACCGCCTCACTTATGTTTGATACATGTTATAAATTTGGTTTTAAATCAAGCAGATGCATATTTCAAATGCCTAATTTTTTCTCTTACAATAAACGAGTGCAAACGATTGAGCGAGTGCATATGAGATGCTCTGTAACACCCAAACGGTCGGGGGAACGGTCGATGAACGGCCGAGGGAAACAGTCGAGGAACGACCGGGAAAACCGACTCGGTACAACCCGCACGATAGTGCCTGCAATAGTGACATTGGGAACAATGGCATGTCACTATTGTACAAAGTGGTCAGACCATGGTACAAGTGGCGCGATTGTGCCCATGGCACAATCGCATGTCATGGTCGCATCGGGGGGACAGACCTGCATAAAACCCGATTTCTCAGCCCCACCTTCATTCCCTCATATCTTCTTCGCCACAACTCCGATTGAGGCGATTCTTTTTGCCATGTTCTCGATTATTGAATCTCTTCAAGGTATGAACAATGAGAATTAAAGTATCCTTGATGATTTGGGGTTCCTAGAAGTTGAAAGTTAAAGCTTCTAAAACCATCCTTTAACCTAGAGTTTTGATCTCTTTTGCACCCACAACCTCTAAACATTTATTTATGGTATATGTTGATGTTTTGGAAGTAAATGAAGCATTTTGGGAGCTTCACATCTTAGCTTGATGGTTGGTTCAAAGGATTTCATCTCTTCACCAAAGGGAGCTCAAGTTTTGGGGTAAAATCTAGATTTAGTCTAAATCTAGCAAGGTGAGGTCAAGTTGATTTGTGAAAACTATGTACATACCAAAAATCTTCATTTTAAAGCATTTATGTATTTTACGGTTACCGAGTTGAAAAACTTGGTTAGTTCTTCTGCACCCTCCACCTTATATTCCAGCACAATTTCCTGAAAACAAAGGTAGAGGCTCTGCAATCTATCTTTGCAACCAACTCTGTGAAGCTCGATGCTCTCCAACTCAAAATATCTCAAGCATAGAGCTCTACCACAACCCAACAACAGTTTACTGATTTGGCTGAAGCTGTTAAAGCCAATGGATTAGCCATTAAGAGTCTAGCAGAGGCCATCAAGAACAAACCAGCAGAACCCACCCCCTCAGCACCATCCTCTGAGGAAGTATTATCTATGATCAGTTCTGATATTTGATCCCTTGTTAGGTCAGCTATACAACTGGCATCACTTTCCCATGACTACATCACACGCATAGAGGTTCATCATCTTGGAGATCGATTGCTTTAAAAAGTAAACGATATCAGTGACAAGTTTACGACTTCTGCCAACACCGCTGCAGAGAATGTGAAAAAGAGTGTTGCCCTTATGAGATTCAAAGTAATTTAGAGATCAACAAGGCTACTCCTGCAGCGGGTGACATCTATGGAATGATCAAAAATTGTGTAAATGCAAATCTTTTAAAGAAGCAGAAGAAAAGGAAGGCACCTGCCTCATGCCAGGTAGAGGCCGAGAAGAAGACTAGGTATGATGATTAAGGCCCAGATGCCTCTGCTCCTTCAGA
Organism: Arctium minus; assembly: GCA_954870635.1. Classification (NCBI taxonomy): domain Eukaryota; kingdom Viridiplantae; phylum Streptophyta; class Magnoliopsida; order Asterales; family Asteraceae; genus Arctium; species Arctium minus. The sequence goes on from OX941084.1 coordinate 54,431,481, forward strand.
ACATCATAAGGGGAAGAAGGCCCTTACAACTAAAGATTAGCCCATTCCTATCGCCCCCTTATATGTTGTGTACATGAGCTCAACCTCTGAATCACTAAAGAAGACATCAACAACAAAACCTTCTACAGAACCCTCTATGCCTACTCAACCAAGAACTTTCAAGACACCACCTACCAATACTTCTGCACCAAATCCTGAGTTGCAACCAAAAGTGAGAATAGAGGCCAACATTTCCTCAGAACTGGAGAAGCTCGTGAGCTTTGAGGAACCTAAATTAATTCCAGAGGCCTCTCCTCAACCTATTCATTATAGCCTCTCAGAGATTGTCAATTGCATAGAGGAAGAAGTAGGCTTAAAGAAAACAACCAAGCCTGCTTCTACACAAAAGACTGTCAATCCCCAAACCTACTCCTTCTGAATCTCAGCCGAAACCCACATCATCTTCTGCACCTAAAACTACAACAGAGGTTACTCCAGATATAGTGGCTCAGATCAAGGACTATATGGATGCGATGAGGAAACCAATCCCCAGACCTCTACCCAGAGAACCTGAACTGAAGTTTCACGAAAAATATGTACAACTACCTCTACAGTGATCGAGATAAGGAAGTGATTGTGGCACCAAACATCCACCCGTTGATGAAGGAGGAGGTGGGAAGGAGGTTCTGGAGAACTGCATAGGATAAGAGCAAAGTATTCTCTATGCATGACATCAAAACTGTTATGGCTATTACTCTGCATTCCTTTGCAAATAAACAGGTGATGTATGTCAAGTACCGAGTTGAAAGGAGGAATGACAACCACTATGTCCCACATATGCTAATTTTATCAACCTATGTCCATATGAACATCCTCAGCTACATGCATGGACAAAACAAAGGCTGAGTACTAGAAAGAAGATTACAATAGCAAATGGATGCATCAAGGAGGTTATGAGGGAGATGATCAAGTATTTCAGCAAGATCGACGTCCAAATAGCTCTGGAACTTGGAGTTGACAAACTCTCGGTGATAGCCCTTGATGACACTATGCCAGAGATAGATTTGGTGCCAAGTAACTTTGTGATCATTGAGCTGTTTACAAGGATGATAACGGTCAGAAGAAGATCTAGAAGTCGGCTAACGCCCATAAGTACTCAAAAGACACTCTAAAGAAGTTCAAGCGTACTATGTAGAAGAGGATATGATTTGTTAGGATTTAAGAGGCACCTGCTAGACAATTGATTGAAGGGATCGATGCCACCATCCGCTTTAGAGAGTTAATCATGTCTATGCATAGCACTTTAGCACATAGCTTTATTCTCCTATAAATGATTTTCCCAAATAGGCGCTATACTCATTCCAAAGTTTATTAATGTAATTTCTTTAACAGAGGTTCTTTAACACCTCTTGCTTTCTATGTAGATGTGCATACTTTTAATTCTTCTTTTTCAATACTTAGGGGGAGATTATTAGCCCTACTAATTCTTAATGTAAAAGTATTGTAAACGAAGACAAGTCCTCAGAGCCAGAGGACTTCTGCTTTAGAAAGATGCTGACTTCAAAGCTTCTACCGAACGCTCTGCACAGAGGAGCCCAATCCAAAGATAAGTCTTGGACCACAGAGCCTTTGTGGTAGCCACCTATGTGTTGCTTACACTTTGAAGATCAACTTTGGGTATTTCTCTCCTAGCTCAGTCAACCTGTGATGGAGTGTCACCTCAGCAGAAACAGTTACTGCACCTTTACAAGTGGTAGAACCTTATTTGCTATAGGCTTGACTTTTTGTAGTATTCCCCTATAAATAGAAAGATCTCCTTTGTGCTTGATACGTCTTAACAGATTACACATATTGCATATTGTGAATTGCATACAGTTAGCTAGAGAGAGAAAGGTGAGTCTGAGAAAATTCTACACACACTTCTATGTGTTCTCAGTGTTCTTCACTGTTATTCTCAGATTCATTATATTAATCATATGACGATGAGGGCTCCAATCTTCTATTGTGTATACTTTATCTATTCTCTCTAGTTGATTACTGTTTCTACCTAGTTTAATCAAGTTACCTAAAATCTCCCGTAGCAAATACTCTGTTTTAACTAGATTGATCAAAGATGAGTTAATCTGGGAGACTAGTAAGAGATGCAACAATACAGAGAGAACGTCTAAAAATGTGATGGGTGGATTGCAAAAGTTAAGAATGGTGGTAGAAAGGAGTAATATAGTTGGACTCTCATCTTGATATATTTGAGGGCGTATTTACATAAACATCTATCTTTCATAGCCACTACATGTACCCCATCAAAGCCCAACAAAGTCATGGTGATTCTTATGGAAAACATAGTGTGTAGACCGATTGTGCCACTATTCCATGTCTTACTATTTGACTCATCTCTAAGATTATTTTGCTTACCTTTGTACGTTTTTCAATTCATTTATCATGCAGATCTAACTTGAGTTTCATTGTCTAAAAATTCTTTCTGCATGAGTTGTGATGTGTTAAACTTAGGACTCGAGTGAATTGAGTATCTCGTGAGGTAGGGTCAAGGCAAAATACTTTCCATAACATATGTTTCATTGGTAACAACTTGGTATGTATGAAGCCGTCTTTAGTTCGACTCTTAATAGACATGCCTTAGTTAACCAAGACAAAAGCACAGTCAACGTTGAATTGCTTTCTCACTTATTATTCGTGTAAAAGTATGGTGAGTGCACACGTTGGTTATCATTCGAATTATGCATCTTGGAGTTATTTGTGCTTATTCTTTTGTTTTGTCGCTAATTTGTATGGGGACAAGCAACGCTTGGTTTGGAGTTGTTGATAACGCCATTTTTTTGACGTTATTCTGATACCGCAATTTGAGTAATTCTGGCTTATTTTCAAGGAAACGAGCGTCAACCTTACGATTTCATTCGAGATTTTACAGGATTCCAAAATGACAATTGAACCGGGAAGAAGTGAGATTTGAGTTGTTGTAAACCTGCCTATCACAAGTACATTTCAGATCTCTTATCTAGGGCTGGTATTATTGACAACAAAGTTATCTCTACACCTCTTGAGCATAATATCCACCTTACTACTGGTGCCAGAACTCCACTAAGAGATCCTAAATTATATCAGCAGTTAATCAACTCTTTAGTCTATCTAACTTTTACTCGCCAGATCTCGCCTATGTTGTGCATACAGTCAAGTCAGTTCATGGTTTCTCCTTGCTCCGACCATTATGCAGTAGTACTTCGCATACTTAGTTATCTCAAGGGGACTATGTTTCATGGTCTATGTTTCTTCTCCACATCATCCTTCACACTTCATGGTTATTCTGAAGCTGACCGGGATGGAGATATAACATATCGTCGCTCCTCTATAAGGTATTGTTTCTTTCTTGGCGACTCTCTTATTCCTTGGTGCCTCAAGAAACAATCTCTAATGGCTCGATCCAATACTGAAGCTGAGTATTGAGCTTTAGCTGTAACACCCCGATTTCGAAATGTATCATTTCAAGTTAATTCAGAAATCGGTAATTTTAAGGGGAAAATAAGATATATGAGTTTGGTCTTGAATCTCAGATTTAATAGTCTTGATGGATTAGGGATTCAATTACGAGTCCATTGGTTCTTTCCGGAGCTAAATCGGAGCTACAACGAAGAAGTTATGGCCAAAACAGTGAACGGGTGGAAAATCGGGCGGACAGTGCATTACGCGACTTGTACCGCGGCTTAGAGTCAACCCTGGGACTTTTGGGAAAGCGAGCGACTTATGCCGCGACTTAAGGTCGCGGCATAACCCGCGAAACACACTGTCAGGTCAAAGCTCGAATTTTCAGCCCTCAAGCCTCATTTCCCTCATCCAAACCCTAATTCTCTTCCCCATTTCTCTCCCAAACCGACCCTAAACCCCAAAATCGAACCCTAACCATTTTAAGGGTTTTTCCTCCTTAAACCACATGAATCTTCATCATCTAACTAGTGAGATCATGAACCACCTTCATCTTCATCTTCTTCACCAAGTTCTTGGGGGTTTCATCTAACCCTTTTTCACCATTGGAAGATTGGAAGCTTATGGTTCGTTTTGGAGATCTACAAGTGTTTTGGTTGGTGATTCAAACTATTGGTTGAGGTAATCTTCTCCTTCTTCAAGTATGGAAAATTAGGGTTTTTGGTATAAGATGAAAAGTTCATGTAAATGTTTGGGGAACATTTCTAAAAGGGTTGAATATGATTATTTATGGTTGGAAATGTGTGGATCTAGGTTTTGGAAGAATCGTGCTTGTGGATTCAAGTTTCTTCAAGGAATCTCTAAGTGGGGTAAAATCTAGATTTAGCCTAAATCTAGCAAGGTGAGTTCAAGTTGATTTGTGAAAACGTTGTACATGCCAAAATGTTTATTTTAAAGCATTTATGTGTTTTACATGAAATTATCAACTGATGGGTTATTTGGTAACGTTTGATTCTTTGAAGTGTTTAGCTTATTAAACCTTGTAAAACACCACATTTAGGATTTTGGGATATTTTGATAAATGTGTCACAAAGGAACATGTTTTGGTGATTTATGGCATAAAAAGGTGTTTGATCAAAAATGCACTTTTAAGTGTTGCTGGGTTTTATGCATCATTCATGAAATGAGATATTTTGAAAAGTACGAAGGTGTGAGTCCTTTGATTTTGGGTCATTTCCAACTTTGGAGAACATTTTAGAAAATGATAATCCTTTTTGGGTTTTGGGCCGAAGGCCAGTTGTGAATGGAGAAATAAAGATTTTGGGGAAAGATATAATTTGGTTTATGTAACCATATTGGCTCTCGTGGTTTAGCCAATCGTCTGTTAAGCTTTTTGGGGCTTGATTTGTACTCTATTGAGTTTTTGGAACATTTGTTTAGTTTTGGTAGCTCGTTAAGGAGCCTTGGACGTATGGTGTACTTAGTTGCATCTTATTTGAGAGTTACATGTTTTGAATGTGTTAGTTAATTCTTTTGAGTTATGTAACATTTTAGACTGTAATGCATTGGATCCATAGGCATATGAGTCAGTCAGTTGGTTAGTTGGGGACCTTATCCCTGTTTTGGGATTGGATATTGTTATGGCTAGCGGGAGGACTCGAGGTATATATCGTGGGTGGTTGAACTCGATGACCGCGTAACCTTTATTGAGGGCTCGAGGTAGATATCGTTGGTGGTTGAACTCGATGCCCGTTTGTAATCCATTCTGGTTACTCATCGTGGAATTTAGTGTCCGCGTTTGAATTCTAGTGAGTGGTCCCCAAGTCATGTTGTTGATTATGTAAGCTTGCGGTGGTGCTCTGGAGGAGCCGTATACGGAGCTAAGTGTTGCGGTGGTGCCCAGAGTGAGCCGGATACGGGGACTTGTGACTTTGTGGTGAGACTCATTAGAGGTCGAGTAGACACTAGGATTAGTGATGTTTTGCGGTGGTAGCTAAGAGGATCCGGATACAGGGAACCATGGTCTTATGTGAAGCTCGAGAACATTGATACGTGGCTTAACTTTGTGTGCCCGCCACATTCGATGGAATTCGGGTATCCCCCGTCACCAAAAGGTGTTGTTTTTGGGTATTGAGTTTTATTATCCAAGTTTTCGGTGGCGTCTTGTATAAGTGGATTTTACTCTTGAGTTATGGGTTGAGTATTATGTCCCACCTGTGTTTTGGGTGTTTTGGGATGTAAAGTTTTAACCGCATTTTCATAAATGGAGAGTTCGATTTGTATTCACGTTTTGAGTAAGTGTTGGATTGTTTTACTTCATGAAATAACGTTTGGCGTTGAGACGTCCATTTATAAATTGCATAATATTGGAAACGGGCCGTTCTCATATTTAAAGTAATTCATTTTAAAGGATCATGATTTAAGTTGCATTATTTCCATTTAATGGTTTTTATAATCATGATGAAAACTCTTGAACTCACTAGGCGTTAGCCTAACCCTTTTTATTTATCGGCATGTGCAACAGGTTTCGGTTGGGAATACCTCTATTAACACTGTGCTGAGAGGAGTGCTAGATGTGTGCTCGAGAAGTGGTTATCTTAGTGAAGTCTTCTGCACTTGTTTCGGGAAGAGCAACTTGTGTTTGAGGATTAAGTAGCACCCGACTTGGTTTAGTCTTTGGGTATTAATGGAGTATGAATTTGTTTGAGATTAAATAGAAAGTCTTATTTTGGAGATTTACCTTTTACTTCATGTAATATCGAAATTTTAATTAGTTGCTCTTACCAAATTTTGAGGGTGTTACAGTTATTATATGATACGGGGCTCCCGAGATCTCCCCCTCCATTGTGGCGTAATAACAATAGTGTCATTCATATCACCCACAATGATGTTTTTCACAAACATACAAAGCACATTGAGATTAGCTGTCATTTTGTTCGTCAACATGTGGTATACAAGATCGTTTAACTTCTCCCTATCTCCACTATCAAACAACCTGCGGGCATCTTCACCAAAGTTCACCTTTCGGGTCGATTCCAGGATCTTGTTTCCAAACTCAACTTAATCCATTCTTCCCCAACTTGAGGTTTTTAGGGGGGGGGGTGTTAGTGACTTTGTACATATGTATAAGTATAAGGGTTAGTTTTGCCTTTCTCTGTATCTTGCTAGTATATATTGTTGCCCTTGTTTTCCTTTTCAGATTAGTTTTCCTTTTATAAACTTTTCTCTGTCTTATATAATTTAGAATGTAACACCCTAAAAATAGGGATAACAAAAACTTTCCCAAAAAGGAGAAATGGTAATATACAAACCTGTTTAATTACAGTTGTAATTTAACGGACAATATATGACAACCAACTAATCTAATTTCTACAACTAGAAAAGAGATTACAAAAGGGGTGTCATTTATAAACCCAAATGTTCTTCTACCAAAAAGTATGTCCAAATGCGAGTTTCCCCAAGCTCTCACCCAAGCAACTATGCCAGCTTAGAACCGACACCGCTAACACCTGAGATACACATTGACACCAAACAAGTGTTAGGCCAAAAAGCCTAGTGAGTTGAACGAGAAATGGCATATTAGAACATTTACAATTCTTATCAGCAGTTAACCAATATTGCATTAAATGTGGAGTCAACGGGGGATACCCATAGCACCAATCAAGTTCCACCCAAAGAGACAATGTACCTTGATGCCAACTACTAAGAGTGACATCCCAAAGGCCCGGCACACCCGAGGACTACAACCATGGCATTACCCCGAATGGCGGAGGTCTACGCACATACCCACACGGTGGCACCCAAGACTACATCCTCCTAGTGTCTACTGACTTGGTTCGTCCAACATAATTTATTAATAGGCCTCAAGGCACAATATGACCAAGAATATTATCCATACCAACCATGGGTACAATATTACAAGTCACTTAATATGAGGTCTATAACAAGACCAATATAGCCACAAAGTTAACCATATATCTTTGACCCATAAAATGGAGTCCCAAATAAGATATATTATCTCCATAACAAGATACACATATACATATCCCAACAACTCAAAGTATGATGCAAATATACATGGTTTAATGAATAAAAACCCCAAATACTTGAGTACATAATATGAACATTCCAAATAGATTGCAAGATAATAGCAAGTAATAGATCTTGATGTGTATCTAGTTTTGACAAAGGATTAGAAAACTCACTATCTAGGTTTTTGACCAAAACCTAGCAAAGATAAACCCTAGCTTGAGAAGATGAGAAGTTGAGCTTTATGAACCCTAGAAGATATCCTTGAGAGGAGTTATTGCAAGAGTTAAGATCCAACCACCAAGGAGAGTTGTATTTATGAGGGTTAGGGTTTGGTGAGAAAAGGAAACTGATTTGAGAGCTCTTAAAATCGCCAAGAAAGAGAGGGATAAGAAAGTTATGAAAGAAAATCGGATGAAAAGGGGGTTTTGGGGTGTGCAGGCCGCCCCGCGACTTGCACCCGCGGCATAAGTCGCCCACTTGCTTAACAATGTGAACTCCAGTGGGTTACGCGGCTTGTGCCGCGACTCCCACCCGTGGCGTAAGTCGCACGCTTCCTCATAGACTTGCCTTCCAGTGACCTACGCGGCTTGTGCCGCGACTTCCAACCGCGGCGTAAGTCGCGTGAGTCACTGTCCCCGAGGCTGATTCTAAAGCTTCCAAACCAAACCAACCCAAACCAAACAATCATATTTAAACAAAATAGCAATTAAGCATATAAGTTCTACTTTGCTAAACACCAAATAACTGATTAGCGAATTTTTATACTTACCTGGAATTCCGGATGTTACAATCCTCCCCATCTAAATAGGATTTCGTCCCCGAAATCACATTTATACGAACAAATGAGGATAACGCTTCTTCATGTCATCCTCGGACTCCCAAGTGACATTAGCACCACGATGATGCTTTCATTGATCCTTGACCATGACTACGTCCTTATGCCGCAACTTCTTCACCTTCGATTCCAAAATCGCTTCCGGTTCTTCCACACAACGGTTTCCATTATCAACTCGAATTTTCGTCAAAGGAATCACACTTTCCTCCTCGGCTAAGCACTTCCGAAGGTAACACACGTGAAATGTAGGATGTATCCCATCCATCTCCGGTGGCAAATCCAACCGGTACGCTTGAAGTCCAATCTTTTCTCAGATGACAAAGGGTCCAAGGAAACAGGGACTAAGCTTCCCGCGCTTCCCGAAACGAATAATCCCCTTCCATAGAGATACCTTCAACATGACACGATCGCCCACTTGAAACTCGACCAGTCTCCTTTTCTTGTCTGCATAGCTCTTTTGTCGGTCTTGAGCCGCCTTCAATCTTTCTCGAATTTCTTTCACTTTGTCTTCCGTCTCTTGAACGATTTTCGGTCCGACGAATTGCTTCTCGCCCGCCTCAAGCCAACAAACTGGGGTTCGGCATTTCCGTCCGTATAACGCCTCGAACGGTGCCATTCCGATACTAGAATGGTAACTGTTATTGTAAGCGAACTCCACCAAAGGTAGGTGCGAGTCCCAACTCCCACCAAAATCTATGACACACGATCTCACATGTCTTCGAGCGTTTGAATTGTTCTCTCGCTTTGACCATCTGTTTGAGGATGGTAGGTCGTGCTCAGATTCAGTCTAGTGCCCAACTCTTTCTACAATCGTGCCCAAAAGTTTGATGTGAAACGACTATCCCGATCCGACACTATAGATTGCGGAACTCCGTGCCTCAACACCACCTCATCGATATAAAGCTTAGCCAAATTTTCCATTGGCAAGGTCTCTTGCATAACAAGAAAATGCGCATGCTTGGTCAGACGATCCACGATCACCCATATAGTATCATGACCTCGCAAGGTTTTCGGTAACTTTGTCACAAAATCCATGGTGATATTTTCCCACTTCCACTCGGGAATGGACAATGGTTGTAAGCTCACGTACAGTCTTTGGTGTTCCGCCTTGACTTGAAGACACGTGACACACCTCTCCACATAACTTTCCACGTCCAACTTGATCACCGGCCACCAATAATTCAACTTTAGATCTCTATACATCTTGGTGCTACCGGGATGTATAGAATATTTCGACTTATGCGCTTCCTCGAGAAGTAACTCCCGATTTCCACCAAACTTTGGCACCCAAATTCGCTCTTGGAAGAGTTTAAGTCCTCGACCATCTTCCGTCAAAAGTCCATTTTTCTTCACCATGACTTCGGATTTGAGATTTTCTTCTTTGAGTGCTTCCAACTGACTCGCCTTGATGTTTTCCAATAGACTCAATACTACATCGATTCTCGTGAGGGATAACTTAACACCGCCTTCATAACTTCTTCGGCTCAACGCATCCACCACCACGTTGGCCTTACCGGGATGGTAGAGCAAATCACAATCATAGTCCTTTAGCAATTCAAGCCACCTCCGTTGTCGCATATTGAGTTCCTTCTGATCGAAGATGTACTTGAGGCTCTTGTGATCGGTAAAAATTGTACATTTGGTTCCGTACAAATAGTGTCGCCATAACTTCAATGCAAAAACCACCACCGCCAATTCCAAGTCATGAGTCGGGTAGTTCTTCTCGTGATCCTTTAGTTACCGTGACGCATAAGCTATCACCTTTCTCCGTTGCATCAACACACACTCGAGACCCATCTTGGAAGCATCACTATATACTACGAAGTCATCTGATCCTTCGGGCAAGGATAGAATGGGAGCTTCACATAGCTTCCTCTTGAGCGTCTGAAAGGCTTGCTCTTGGTCGTCGGTCCAAAGAAACTGGACATTCTTTCTTGTGAGTGAGGTGAGCGGTGAAGCTATCTTGGAAAAATCCTGAATGAAACGCCGGTAGTAGCCCGCCAACCCCAAGAAACTCCGGATTTCCGTCGGACTCGTTGGCGGTTCCCAACTCATCATCGCCTCTATCTTTGTTGGGTCTACCTTTACCCCATCTTTAGACACTATATGACCCAAGAACTGCACTTCTTTGAGCCAAAACTCGCACTTCGAAAACTTTGCATACAACTTCTCCTTTCGTAGATCATCTAACACTTCCCGCAAGTGCTCCCCATGCTCGGATTCGACCCTTGAGTAGATTAAAATATCGTCGATGAAGACAATCACAGACTTGTCCAAGAATGGGCGACATACGCGGTTCATCAGATCCATGAATATGGCCGGAGCATTGGTCAATCCAAAGGGCATCACCAAAAACTCGTAGTGCCCATACATCGTCCGAAAAGCCGTCTTCGGTATGTCTTCCTTCTTCACTCTGACTTGATGATAACCGGATCTAAGATCGATCTTTGAAAAACATTACGCGCCTTGAAGTTGATCGAACAGATCGTCGATGCGTGGTAGAGGATACTTGTTCTTCATCGTGACCTTATTCAATTCTCGATAGTCGATGCACATCCGCATGGACCCATGTTTCTTCTTTACAAATAAGACCGGAGCTCCCCAAGGTGACGAGCTCGGTCGAATGAATCCTTTCTCGAGCAGCTCTTGAAGTTGCGTCATCATATCCCGTTGTTAAAGCACAGTTTTATTGGATTCAAGATCATCATTATCTGAAGATGGAAATCTGAAGTCAAAGCTGGAAAAGTCGTCTCAACAAATAGTCTAGGGTCCTTTGTAATAAATAGTCAAAGTTTGTTTATGTATTTTCCTTTTTAGTCCTTTTCCTTAAAATAGGTTTTAGGTATAAATTAGTTTATTTGTGTTCATTAGGTTTTGGAGTTATTGTTGGGTTTTGGTGCGCTGTACATTAGAGAGACATTAAGAGAGAGAGAGAGCAGAGGCGATAGAAAGAATACAGAGAGGAAGCTTCATCGATTTCTTCATTCAACACTTGTAACCATTTGATTCGATTGATAAATCAATATTAGGTTTGCATAATCGTGTTGCTTATTAGTTTACTTGATTGAATCGTTAATCACAGGGACACTCAATTGGTATCAGAGCCTAACAGATTGAATTCAAAATTTTTTTTCCTGTTCATATCTGTCAAAGATTCAATTTTTATTATTGTGTGATTGTTAATCGAGTAAATTTTGTTTGGATTGTGATCATTTTGCCCATTATCTTGACTGGGTATTGATTGTTTTGAGTATTGCATCGATTTAGATTGATTATTTGATGACTTTGGTTTTGTTCGGTCGTTCACGAGTACAACACTGCCTTATGGATTGATTTTTAATAAAAGTGCTTGTTTTTGAAATTATTTGATTGCTATCAGTTCTAGTTGATTAGGAGATCGAATTGGCAAAGTTTTGTAGTTTAATTTCGAGTTTTCGATTGGTTTCTGGGTCGATAAACATCAAGAACATACCGGTCGATATTCAAACCGGCACCATATCGGTCTACCGCATAATATCGGTCAACATATCGGTCGAGTAAACCCCGGTAAATTCTCAGTATCGGTCGCCCGAACAACACATTCTCTATACCGGTCGCCCGGACAACTCTCAGTTATTACCGGTCACGGACTTCGGTCATACTATCGGTCGACATAATACCGGTCCAAGTAGGATACCGGTCGTAGCAAGATACCGTTCGTAGCAATATATCGGTCGTAGCAAGGTACCGGTCGTGATTTCACTTTTGCGCCAACTGTTACTCGTGGAAACCTGAACTTTGCGCCATTGCCTGGTCGCGCAAACCCTCCTTTGCGCCACCCACGTGTCACGCAAACATCATCTTGCGCGACTTGCTTCTCACGCAAACTGACTTTGCGCCAGCTTCGTCTCACACAAACTAATTTTTGCGCCACCATCTTCTCGCGCAAATCTCAAGGGTTTCAAGTTCACGCGGTCCATCTTGCGCCAGCTTCTTTTAGCGCAAACCTTAACTTTGCGCCAGACTCTATTAGCGCAAAATCTCTTTTGCGCCACTGCCTTTTGGCGCATTTCTGCTCTTTTGCTCCAGATTCTCTTTTTCTTTATTTATCTGTATTTACTTGATTTTATCTAGACTAATGATCATTTCAAGTTTCTTACCAGTTCTTTGCTATCAATACCAGTAAGAATGTCATCTCGGGAAGCTCTTGCTATCAGAACCGATGTTAAGCCACCAGTACTCTTCAAGGGGGAGTACGAGCAATGGAATGACAGATTCTTGGATTTCATCGATCGAAATGATTTGGGAGATTACATCATAAAATCTCTGAAGGAAGGAATCATGACACCTCCAACCAAGGTTCTCACTGTAGTTGGAGAAAATGGTGAAGAAGAAAAGAAAGAGTATAAATTACCGATTGATGAATACTCGGATGAACAGAAGAAGAGACACAAGGGTGACAAGATGGCAAGATCATTTATTCTCCAAGGCATACCGAATGAAATTTATGTCAAGATTGATAGCTACAACGCTACCGGCAAGCAAATGTGGGATCAGTTGGAGAAGATGATGATCAGATCTAAAGTTGGCAACCAACTCAAAGTTTCCAACTGCTTGAACAATTATGAAGAATTCAAAGCCAAAGTTGGAGAATCACTAGAAGCCACTTATGACAGATTTGTCACATTGCTGAACGAGCTAAGCAAGAACAAGATCAGCAAATCTCAAGTTGAGTTGAATGTGAAATTTTTCAGCAACCTTCAGCCTGAGTGGAAAAGATTCACCAGACAGATGAGGCAATTGAAAGATCTGAACGACATTCCACTTCATGAAGTCTATGAAATTCTCAGACAGAATGAGGAAGAGGTGGAAGAGATCAAGGCTGAGATGAAGAAGGCTGACAAAGCAGTTGCTGATCTAGTTGCACTTGTGGTCAAGAAGAAGATGATGATAGCATCTGAATCATAAGAGGTTGATAGTGAGGCAAAGTCTGACTCTGACGATTGTGAACAACTGAAGGAAGCCATGCTAATGTTAACCAAGGCTTTCCAAAAGAAGTTATATAAAAAGCCAAACTCCAACAGTCAGAGGTACTCGTCTGGTCCAAACAACTACAAACACAAGGAGAAAGTTGAAGAAAAGAGACCAGAAGAGAAGAAGAAGGATTGAGTCAAAGAGCCCAAACAGGAAGAACCGACAAAGTGCTACAACAGTGGAAAACTCGGTCACTTTGCCAAGGACTGCCGAAAACCAAAAGTCCGAAACTCCGACTATTACAAGAATAAGATGCTTCTAGTCAAGCAACAAGAGGCTGGAAAAGCATTAATGGTCGAGGATGAATACTGGCTCGACCATTCGGACCAAGAATCTGAAGAAGGAGAGAAGGACGAGACAGCACACCTGTGCTTGATGGGTAAGAAACAGTCAGAAGCTGAAGTTGATTCTGATGATGGAGATAATGAAGAGGTATGTGACTTAACTGAATCTGATTTTCTGAACCAAATGCATGCCATGATGTCTAAGCTCCAAGAATTAGAGTCTAAACTGAAGCGTGAGAAAGGTGTCATTAATGAGAAAAATCAATCTATACATAAACTTAGTAATGATATTGCTGAGAAAAATGTATTAATTGAAACTTTGCACAAAAACATAGACACCAGCGCCAAAGAGAAGACTGTAATTCATAAAGAGTTATTTGAAACTGTCTCAAAGTATAGAGAGTGTGAGTTTAAGTCTAAAGAGCTTTCTAAAATGTACTCTTCGACTTCAAAAGAAAAGAAATCTTTAATTGAAAAGGTGAATGCTTTGGAAGAGAAATTATATACTATGGGTCAGTCTGAACAAACCATTCATCTAATCAAACCCAAAGAGGATAAAGAGAATTGGGGACTCGGTTACGAGAACCCACAATGTCTCAAAAAGGGTATATCTGAAGTGTCTGCTCTTTATGATTTTGGTTTTATGAAACTGGCACCTGAATACCCTAAACTTCAAGTCTTCTGGACTAAACTGTCTGAAGAGGATAAAGCCAAGGAATATGCTAAAAGAAAGAACACAACTAAAGTCCAACTTTCGTTTCGTTATGAGAGGTTGAATAATAGTTATAGTTCTGATAAATCAAAATTTCTTTCAAATCACTATTTTGATATTTATTCTGTAAAAGAAATGGAGGCTAAGCCCATCGAAGGTAAGCTTTACGTCCCTCCTCTAGTTTTAGAAAGTAAAACTTCTGAACTCGAGAATACTCTTACAGATGAAAGAATTTTGATGGAATTAGAACAAACTGTATTTTCTACAGTGTTCAAAAACATTGAGTTTTCTAATCTATCCAAGGCTTTAAAATCTGATGATAGATCTGGTTCTCTTGAAAATGAGCTTAATTTCCTAAACTCCAATGGTGTTTTAAATGATTGTGTTGCTCAATTTGACTTTACTTCCAAACTTCCTGATCATTCATCTTGTGTTGTTAATTCTTTCGGTCTACCCAGTGTGTTTGAAAAGGGTGAAACATCAACGAAAGTTGATAAATCAGTTTATGTGAAATCGAAGAATGCAAAAGGTAAGAAAAGAAAATCTCAGCATTCACAGAAACCGATCACCACGGGTAAGCCAAAGAAGAAGCATTCTTCTGATTCTCACCATTCTAACTCTAAAGTTTCAAATGTTTCAGATGTGAGAAAGCAAAGGCTTGGAGTTAAGTCAACATGGATACCGAAACAGAAGATAGACGAGAATGCTAAATCATTTTCTAGTTTTGATTGTAATAAAAAGACTACTAGTAAAGATGATTTGATTGTGAATGTTGCTACTTCTAAAACTAAACTTGTTGATTCTCGCAAGAGATATTCCATACGACAATTATTCCAGTTATCTCCATCTACTAGAATGTTTTCAAATTATGGTAGAAATGATTATGCTTCTTGAAAATATTCTGATGTTTGGTTCGGCACATATCATGTTTACTCTCATCGCTCTAATTCTTCCTATGGTTTTCAAAGACAAAGCGGACCCAAATTTCAATGGGTACCAAAATCATGTGCTAACACAGTTGGATCCAAATACAAATGGATACCAAAGAAAAGGGATGAATCTGTGTTGCAGGCTCCTACTGTCAATGGGGAGTAAGAGAACAAAGGCTTCTAAGTAAATCAGCTTAGGACCCGTACTTCAACGAAGTTTGACTTCTAAACACAACAGTTTAGGACTCGTACTTCAATGATCAAAAGACTTTACTCCTTAGCTGAATGATATTGTACTCCTAGATACATATCTGAGAAGATCAACTTTCAAGGGGGAGTACATACTTTTCTGAAATTTTATGCATCCAACAGATGTGATGTTCAACATTTGAGGGGGAGTTAATGCTTATATTTTACACTGATAATTTTCTGATGCATAATTTCAGGGGGAGTAAAGGCAATGACTTCTAATTATTTCAGATCAGAACTCGTACTGTAATTGTTTTACTGCTTTCTGTCATTTCAATTTATGTGAATAAATTTGCTTTGACTAGACCTTAAGACTTTTGCAGTTTGAGAGATGCTTACACGATCATATCTTTATGACTTTGAGCTTGACTTCCTGAGATGTAAGACTGCACGTAAAAGGTATAATTCTTTATCTTCATCTCATCTATGGTTGAAAGAAGGACAACTTTCAAGCATAAGAAAACATGTTCTTAAATGTTCAAACCACTTCCCGATTCTCAATCAGATTTCTTGAATTGGACGTGTGATTTTAAATGTTTTCTGCTTCATCTGTGTACTTTAACTGATAAAGTTAAACCATCTGAGTAACATATGCTTCATAGGAAAACATGGGATCAATATGCTAGGACTTAACTGAACTTATATGGAATCACGTTAACCAGTGATTTCTACCCAAGAAGTAAACCCATAGTGATGGAGTGTAAGGATTCAAATAAATGAGTGAGGGATGTGTGATGAGAGAAAATGAAAAAGCGAGTTTGGTGAGATGTGAGCTTAAAGATTAAAAGAAAGAGGGTGAGAGATCAGAGTAAAAGAATATCAAACTCTGCACCAACTACTTTCAAAGTCGGGCAGCCACATTACTAATGTTTCACAACTTCTTCGTGAACATTATTGAAACAAGCAACTAGCCCATGCCAACTCTTGCCATTATCCCACCTACCACTCATTTTCTTCTTAACAAGAAAATGTTTCATTTTCAAAGGGGACGCAACACATATACTATCTGGTTTTCATTTGGAAAATCTGGATATTGAAAAGAAGGAAGTCTGCCCCACCTTCACACTTCACTAATGCACATTGAGTCTGTGTTTAACTAACTGATGTTTCAGTGATTTACACATTTTGAGCCTTATAAGCAATCATCATATGCTTAATTCTTTCTATCACTTGCACGAACACACAAAGAATTTGTTTCTTTGTCATAACATTCATAGAAATTGCCTTTGTGGTGTTTCGATGATTGAATGGAAGCCCTGGGGGAGTGAACATCATAAAAGCTCCTTTATATTGTGTATTTGTTACACACAGTGACTTCGTGTTACTGACAGGCAATTTTAACTGGTTCATTTGTTGATTCAGGTGTTACCTTTCTATTTTGTCTGGATTTGCAAAGATCTGGATGCACATCTTTTTGAATTGACGGATAATCAGTGGTTCTGTTTGCAAGATCAGTGGTGGAAGACATTTCTTGAAGAAAAGTTTTGATGAATTCTTTTCTCTTTTCATCAAAAAGGGGGAGAAACGTCAACCAAGAAATGGAGAGAACACAAGTTTTTGAAAGAATTTCTGAAGATATGCTAAATTGAAGAAATTTTCTTTGAAGATGATTTTTCAAGAGATTTTATTCTCATCGATTGGGGAGATTGCTACATTCTGAAGACAAAGAGGGAGATTGCATCTTCTGAGCTTAAAGAGAAGGATTGAATTGCTAAATATTTTTAGTAATGATTTTGATCCAAAGGGGGAGATTGTTAAATCACAGTTTTATTGGATTCAATATCATCATTATCTGAAGATGAAAATCTGAAGTCAAAGCTGGAAAAGTCGTCTCAACAAATAGTCTAGGGTCCTTTGTAATAAATAGTCAAAGTTTGTTTATGTATTTTCCTTTTTAGTCCTTTTCCTTAAAATAGGTTTTAGGTATAAATTAGTTTATTTATGTTAATTAGGTTTTGGAGTTATTGTTGGGTTTTGGTGCGCCGTATATTAGAGAGACATTGAGAGAGAGAGCAGAGGCGATAGAAAGAATACAGAGAGGAAGCTTCATCGATTTCTTCATTCAACACTTGTAACCATTTGATTCGATTGATAAATCAATATTAGGTTTGCATAATCGTGTTGCTTATTAGTTTACTTGATTGAATCATTAATCACAGGGACGCTCACCCGTATTTCTGTCGGAGCCAAACGATAGGGTGAACGAGCTATTGGAGCCGCTGTCGGAGTGAGGTCAATTTGAAACTCCACTTGACGTTCCGGCGGTATTCCGTGTAAATCTTCCGGAAATACGTCTGGATAGTCTCGCATGATCTTCACGTCCTCTACTGACTTCTTCTCTTTCTTTGCGTCCACCACATAAGCCAGGTATGAAGGGTAACCCTTCGCTAGAAACTTACGAACTTTAAGGGAGGAGATAACAGGGTTACTTCTCTTTCCTTTCTCCCCATAGATGGTGACTACACCACCTCCCGACAAAGGCACTTGGATCATCTTTTTGGAGCAAAAGATGTCAGCCTTATGCCTCACCAACCAATCCATGCCTATGACTACGTCGAACCCACCTATTGCCATAGGTAGTAAGTCTACGCCAAAAGAGTTCCCATCAATCTCTAGAGTGCAATCATAATAACGATCTCGGATGATCACTTGATCCCCATTCTCTATCTCTACTACTAGTGCATCGGGAAGGACACTAATATGGGTGACAAATTGCTTACAGAACAAATCCGATACAAAAGAACATGTATCACCGAATCAAACAACACACGAGCGGGCAAGGAGTTTACTAGAAACGTACCCGAAACAACATCGACGGTCTCCTTCGCCTCCTCGGTAGTCATTCGGAATGCTCGGATTGGCGCTCTCGACGGTTGCTCGACCCGCGCCATCGATTCAAAAGAATTCCCTCGGTTTCCACCCACAAGCTTTGGGCAATCCTTCTTCATGTGCCCCGATTCCCGACACTCAAAACAGACCGGCCCTCGGATAGGGCAATCTCGAATTGTGTGGCCCTTCTTGTCACACTTGGCACACTCCATAGGACCTGAGTGAGGTTTTGGGTCGCATGGGCCAGAGTGCTTGACTTTGCATTTGTGGCACCATCTAGAATCACGACGATTATCACCAACTCTTCCTCCCGTGAATGGCTTAGATTGACGAATCGGCCCAGACGACCCTTCCCACTTCCTCTTCTCTCCTACTGTAATTCTATCATCTTTCTCTGCCTCCATATCATCCTCTATAAGATACGACTCCTCAATCACATCCTGAAGGGTCATCCCCCTAGCACTCCTTACTGTCGTCCTCATCCTGGCTGGCAGTCCTTGCTGATAAGCCTTGATCTTCGATCTCTCATCCGAGACGAGATGTCCCACTAAATTTATCTTTTCCAAGAAAATCTTAGAGTAGTCTGCGACAGACAGAGCCCCTTTCTTCAAACCTCTAAATTATTCCTCTAGTTTGTCCAACGATCTCTCACTGCAGTACTTGTCCATGATTTTATGTTTGAACATGGGCCAAGTCAGCTTAACCAATACTTCGGGAGTGAGGGCGGACCGGGTAAGGTTCCACCCGATCAAGGCCTCACCCCACAGTAGTTGGGAAGCAAACTTCACCCGTTGTGAGACATCACATTCGCTAGACTCGAAAGCCATCTTTACATCATTGAGCCAATACATACATACATACAACCGGATTGGCGGATCCCGAAAACTCCTTCGGGTTGCACCCAAGAAAATCTTTGTAGGTGCATCCCTTGCCTTTACCTTTATTTCCATTCTCCGTCTAATCCTCCGTTACCACAACAACCACTCCACCACCCGACCCCATCACTATGTTTTCCGCCATAATTTCAGGTTGTCGGTGACTTGCATCTCGGTCCTCTAAGAGCTTCATAAAGAACTCTTGTTGTTGGGCCATAGCCGAGTTCATGGCCTGCAACATACTATCCCTAATTCTAATTTCCATGGTCACTTCCTCCACGACGGGTCGTTTGTGACAAGGTTGATTCGGGGTATATGCTCGGGTCCCCCTTCCAAGACATCTGCCACTGGTGGTCTTTCAGTACTCGTGACCAAATGGGGTTGATCGGTCGTAGATTCATCTTCAACATGACCCTCTGGCGTGTTCGGTAATCTGCTCCGAGTGGTCACCATTGATAACTGCCATACATGTACGAGAAATAGATTGAGAAAAGACTATGCGAGTTGAACTCAATGTATGTACTAATACCTTTATCAATTATCATAACAATAGTAAACCAAGTACGCTCACGTAATAATGCATTCATAATAGCAGTAGCAAAGTGAAATTATGAACGAACCATACACAAGAATTCTTGTCACCATCATTACAACTCTCAATTAAAGTAATTTCGTAAATCCTAACGCTCTCCCCACCTAGGATTTCTACCCCAAGTGGACAGTGGAATAATAAAGTCTAAAGCTTAAGTCTAGATACGCTACAACAATACCTAGTTCACTAAAACTAAAGCTCTGATACCAACTTGTAACACCCTAAAAATAGGGATAACAAAAACTTTCCCAAAAAGGAGAAATGGTATATAAATTGCTTTAGCAAGAGCCTCCCAAAAAAGGGGGAAATATATAAACCTGTTTAATTACAGTTGTAATTTAACGGACAATATATGACAACCAACTAATCTAATTTCTACAACTAGAATAGAGATTACAAAAGGGGTGTCATTTATAAACCCAAATGTTCTTCTACCAAAAAGTATGTCCAAATGCGAGTTTCCCCAAGCTCTCACCCAAGCAATTATGCCAGCTTAGAACCGGCATCGCTAACACCTGACATACACATCGACACCAAACAAGTGTTAGGCCAAAAAGCCTAGTGAGTTGAACGAGAAATGGCATATTAGAACATTTACAATTCTTATCAGCAGTTAACCAATATTGCATTAAATGTGGAGTCAACGGGGGATACCCATAGCACCAATCAAGTTCCACCCAAAGAGACAATGTACCTTGATGCCAACTACTAAGAGTGACATCCCAAAGGCCCGGCACACCCGAGGACTACAACCATGGCATTACCCCGAATGGCGGAGGTCTACGCACATACCCACACGGTGGCACCCAAGACTACATCCTCCTAGTGTCTACTGACTTGGTTCATCCAACATAATTTATTAATAGGCCTCAAGGCACAATATGACCAAGAATATTATCCATACCAACCATGGGTACAATATTACAAGTCACTTAATATGAGGTCTATAACAAGACCAATATAACCATAAAGTTAACCATATAGCTTTGACCCATAAAATGGAGTCCCAAATAAGATATATTATCTCCATAACAAGATACACATATACATATCCCAACAACTCAAAGTATGATGCAAATATACATGGTTTAATGAATAAAAACCCCAAATACTTGAGTACATAATATGAACATTCCAAATAGATTGCAAGATAATAGCAAGTAATAGATCTTGATGTGTATCTAGTTTTGACAAAGGATTAGAAAACTCACTACCTAGGTTTTCGACCAAAACCTAGCAAAGATGAAACCCTAGCTTGAGAAGATGAGAAGTTGAGCTTTATGAACCCTAGAAGATATCCTTGAGAGGAGTTATTGCAAGAGTTAAGATCCAACCACCAAGGAGAGTTGTATTTATGAGGGTTAGGGTTTAGTGAGAAAAGGGAACTGATTTGAGAGCTCTTAAAATCGCCAAGAAATAGAGGGATACGAAAGTTATGAAAGAAAATCGGATGAAAAGGGGGTTTTGGGGTGTGCAGGTCGCCCCGCGACTTGTGCCGCGACTCCCACCCGCGGCGTAAGTCGCGTGAGTCATTGTCCCCGAGGATGATTCTAAAGCTTCCAAACCAACCCAAACCAAACAATGATATTTAAACAAAAAATCAATTAAGCATATAAGTTCTACTTTACTAAACACCAAATAACTGATTAGCGAATTTTTATACTTACCTGGAATTCCGGATGTTACATAGAAGCATTTGGCTATTCAACCGTTCCTGTCATGCCATCGTTTCCTGTTGATCTTCATCTAAGGGGGTGTTTGGGATTGCTTATTTGAAGTGCTTTTTAGCTTATTGCGGTGTGGCACCGGAGATAAGCTCTTTCTAGTGTTTGGATGGAGAAAAATTGAAAGGGCTTATAACAGTGTCAAACCGCTGAAAATGAGTTTTTGATAAGTCATTTGGTTTTAACTTATCAACTTAATTGAAAAGTGCTTATGGCTTTTTTGGTTATTTTATATATATAAGCAATCAGAAACACCTTTAAATAACAATTTATTAGCTTATTACGTTTTGGTACCACAATAAGCTAATCCAAACACTTTTTTAAAAACTCGAGTTTGACACCGCATAAGTTGATAAGTACTTTTCAAAATAAGCATAAGTTGTTTTAAATAAGCAATCCCAAACACCCCCAAATTCATACATAAATTCTAACAACAGGAAATGAAAATGAGAATGAATTTTCATTTCACCCGGTTTAACCTAGAATGAAAATTTTGGGCTTATGGAGAAATGAACTCATTATGTTATATAAAACTAAACAATTTCTTTTATTTTCATTTCCGTTAATTACTACTTAATACATCTTAAACACCCTCTTAAATTTTTTATTCTCCAGAATAATTTATCAATACATTTTGTTTTTAGGCCCATAATTATTCTCTATTAAAAAATTGAGCTCCCATTGTATACCCCAAAAAATATATTCTTTTATCTACTATATCTTTTAGACGACTACTATATATTAAATAAATTTGGGTCGCTACTTTTTAAGCCCTTGACAATATGCCTAGTTTACCCACCCCCAAAGAATGATTTAATTTACCGATCAATGAAATGGGAAAAATTAAACATTCATCACATTAATAAAAAAATTATGGTTGCATTAAATCCGAACTAAACTAAGCGGCCGTTTACCAAATTTATACTGGGTAAGTGCTTACCGGTAAGAGATTCATCATAATTTATCTTATCATGTAACATTCTTGGCCATGAAAATAAATTGTTGGTAAACATTTAAAACCCCATAAGTACTTACCGCGTAATAGTTATTTTCCATACTTACCGGGTAAGACTCTTAGTCCTTCCCAGGGATGGACCTAGAAATTTTTTCATACGACAGCACCATATAATATAGACAAAAAATAATTACAAAGAACACGGTTTTCACTACAAAAAAGAAGCTTATCACCGACGGCCAAATCCGTCGGTGATCCGTCGGTAAAACTCAAATCCGTCGGTGATCCATCAGTTAAAGGTCCTCGGTATTTCAGTGGTCGGCGTTCATATTATCGATGGATCACCGACGGATCACCGACGGCGTGGTTAATTTCCGACGGATCACCGACGGACACAATTTTCCGACGGATTACCGACGGATCATTTCCGACGGACTTAGCGACGGAATTCCTACAGATATTTAATAAATAAAAATTAAATTAAAAATCATTTACTGACGGATTATCTGTCGGTAATCCGTCAGTAATATATATTTTTTTTAAAAATAATTAAAAATTAAAAAATGTCAATTTATAACATGTACAAAACCTCCCAAATTTTATTTAATATTAAGTTTTAAACTGTACAAAACTTTAATTTAATATCTATAAATACAAAACGTAATCCTACGGAGGGGGAAAGGGGTGATCTTGAAACTTCCTCATGAACGCCTTAAATTGTTTAAGTCGCTCCTGCATTTGCCTCCTCTCTGCTTCATCTCTCTCTATTCGCTCCTGCAGCCGGATCCTCTCTGCTTCCTCTCTCTGTAGTCCCTCCTGCATCTGGATCCTCTCTGCTTCCTCTCTCTCTACCCTCTGTCTCAGCTCATCCAACTGAAATTCAACATTTGACAAACATATATATAACATTGTTAGACAACATTTAACAAATATATAATTAACAATGTTAAATAGCATTTGACAAGCATATCTCCTCATCGCGACAGTCGCGCAAGGTCCCGCTCGAACTGGCACCTGAATCACCGGTTATAGCATAATAGGGATCCTGACTGGACCCCCATCCAAAAATACGGCCTTTACGTCGTCCTCCGACATTGCGCTCCCCTAACTCGGTGTCATTGGGAGGTACAGTGCCGGGAGGTAAGTCCGGGTACTCCTCCTCCCTAATCCGATGGTAGTTATCCTACAGTTTACCAAATTAGACATTGTCAAGTCAACTAACCTATAGAAAATTCAGCAGCATTTCAACTGTAATTTGAACATATATATCCATGACCTGATTTTATCAAAACAATCCTATCGTCTGCCCAACAATGGCAGACCAAACTAAGTTTGCTATAATTTCTATCTATCTTATAAAACAAACAAAAATCTAGACATACATAATTGAACTTACCGCCATACGGGCCACCTTTAGGTAAACGTAGATCGAAGGATCCGTGGGTGGACCAGTCCCACCCGGAACAAGCTTCCTGTTGGTGCAGTGTTTAGCCTCCCAAACCTCGTCGCTAGTAGGCTCACGGCCCCATGCATCTCTCTACAATAGACAACTTAAATTGTTAGTAGGTAACAAAATCATATATATATATATATATATATCGATTATATACATTTATTCTATTGGATGATAAATTACCATGCGATCCCGATGCATAGCGGTACTAATAGATCCGGTACAGTGTTTGGATGTCATCCCCTCATACTCGGTGGCCCGATTGGCCGTATTGGCCACAGATACACACCTGAATGCATCGGTGTTCCATACCTGTTAAAAAGAAGACATAAATCAATATAAATCTTAGTACAACCAGATACAAGTATTCAAAACAAAACAAACATGCTCAATCATCTGGACCCAAAACTCACTCCGGATCCACTCTCGAGGGTGTGCGGCAAGAACCGTGTAGTTCTGTCCGTCGAACTAGACCCCATCAATCTGTAAAGCCATGGCCCTGGCGAATTGACGGGCATCTCTCATAATGTCCGGGTACCTATTACTTAGGATACGCCGGAATGCAGCTACTACGTCGGCGTCCATCTCAGAAGGCCAACTATAGTATAACTGCAAACACATTGTTTGGATTAAGTAAAAATAAATCCACTCAATTAGTTAAATAGAGTAAAATACCTACCCATAAACGATCCAGCATTCGTGGATAGTGCTCCTCAGGGACATCCCTAAAATGATCCCACGGACCATCGAACATGGACTTAAAGACGCCAATGGCCCTCCGGATTGCCGACTTGTCATTAAACCTTCACAATTGCAAAATATACAACATAAAAAACATTAGGATCGGTTTATTATGGACTAGAATAAATAATATATCACATCTACTTACCCGCCCGCTTCAGACAACAAAAGTGGTGGTCGCTGACTCGGATGGGACGTCTGTGATGCAACATTCGGGCCTCTAACCCTCGAGCCCGCTACAGTCGACGGCGTCTGAAGCCCGTCATCAGACTGGATCTGATCTAGTCCATCCTCGATAGCTGCAACAAAGGTGGACTCGTCAGCGTGGGGGTCACCACGCCTGGCAAAGCTGCTACTGCCCCTACCCCTATTACCCCTAGAAGGGCGTCCCGACATCTAAAAATAGAGAATGGTTAGCACACAATGATATAAGTGTATATAAATCATAAGACCCAAAAATATGAGTGTACAAACGTATAATAAGGATATAATGATTATGATACTGTCTACATAAGAAATGCACACTAGTTCTCAGACGAGTGATCGGATAACATAAGTTCATCTTCGTTATCTTCATCATCGTCCACGTCTTCAAATTCTTCTTCCTCGTCGCTAGCTTCGTGATCTGATGCATCTTCCTCGTCGATAGATTCATCATTTGTGGCAACTACGTTGAGCTTCCTAGTGACAAGAGGGACGGAATCGAGGTCCTCATTTACCCAATTGTTTCTATTATGAGTTACCCATTCGTTGATATGAAAGAACGGTTCTCCATCCATGTTTTCATCATCCAACTCATCGATAGCCCTTTCTGCAACTGCATATATTCCACGGGCTTTGGTCTTCACAACTGCCCACCAGTCCTTTAAATCCTTACTTCCTGAAGGATAGGGTGTGTAATACACTTGTTCTACTTGTGATACTAGAACGTAATAGTCCTCACCTCTGAGTCTGGACTTGTATTTTATATCAACCAACCCATGTTTAGGGTCGACTCTAACTCCCTCTGGACTATCAAACCATGTACACTTGAACAAAACTACAACACAACAGCCCACACCGTAATACTCCACCTCTAACACGTCGTCCAATAATCCGTAACAGTCAAACTCGGAGTCGTCATAACAAGATCCTCTCACACATACGCCACTATTATGTGTTAAATTCCCAGCAGCATGTTCTACCATATGAAACTTGTAACCATTGACAAAATATCCTTTATGCGACCAAGCATATCGGCCCGGTCCACGTGTTAGGGATTTCAAGTGATCGTAGAAATCGGCTGATCCGAGCATGACCTATAAAACTAGAAATAAGAAATAAATTACATATGTGTAACATTACATACATAAATTTCATATTTTTGTACTCACGTGTTGTTCGAACCAAGTAGAAAACCTTTCATCCCGAGTTTTATCTCGTGCAACTGCATCAAGATGATGTTCTCTTTGTCGTATCCACTCATCGAAGGTCCATTGAAAAGGTCAAACTTCTTCACAATTCAACAACACATATGTGTGGATCTTGTAAATCTCGGCTTGAGTCAAGATGGTCTTCCCCCCCCCCCTTCTCGAATAATCTACGAGATGGAACCTTGAATATGCTCAAGCGATCGTCTATTCCTGAAGAACTAGGAATATCTGGGGCAAAGTTTCTTGACTCGCGATTATGTCGAGTTTCTATATGTTGATCAAAATACAGGGAGCAATAGGTGGAGAGTTCATTTACTAGATCGGACTCAACGATAGACCCCTCCACCCTTGGTTTGTTTCTAACAGTCCTCTTCAACGACCCAAGTTTCCTAAACAACGATTGAAATACATGTTAGAAAATAAATGGGTGAGTATTTGAATGGAAAAGTTCATTTACCTCTCATAAATATACATCCACCTATATTTGACCGGCCCACCATTTATGGCTTCTCGTGTCAAATGTATCACTAAGTGTTCCATAGAATCAAAGAATTCGGGCAGGAAGACTTTTTCCAACTTACAAATTGTTTGAACGATACTTTTTTGCAATGGAATCAAGTCTTATAAGTGTAACACCCTTGAGCAGATTACACAAAAGAATGTGCATAACTCCGTTATCGCATCCCATATGGGAGTCAGTTTCATCCCTCGTAACGCAATAGGAAGCAATCGTTGCATAAACACATGACAATCATAACTCTTTAAGCTATAAAAGTTGTAGTCTGCCATGTTTACACAACCCCCAATATTCGAAGCATACCCGTCCGGAAACATCAGTCTCTTCAACCATTCACATACTTGTTTTACTTGTTGTTTCGTCAAAGTGTACGACGACTTCGGCTTCACTACTTTATTGCCTGACGTGGCAATGTGCAACTGCGATCGGTTGCAATAAATCTCTATATACCTCCTTGATTTTATATTGTCTTTCGTTTTTTATGTGTCCATGACAATGTTAAAGAGATTCTCAAAGACGTTCTTCTCAATGTGCATGACATCCAGGTTGTGTTGGATTAACAACGTCTTCCAATATGGCAACTCCCAAAAGATGCTTCTCTTCACCCAATTATGAGTGATTCCGAAACTGTAATTTTTCTATTGGTCGATCAAAATGGGGAGCCATCGTAAACAGTTGGAAGATGACGGACCTGTTCCCATATTTCTTCACCGGTTAACTCGGGTGGTGGACCAGCTAACACCCTAGATCCGTCCAGAAACCCTGTTCGATAACGTCGGAAGGGGTGTGCACTAGGTAACCATATCCGATGACATTCAAACTAACAAGATTTAACTCCATTTCTTAATTGAAACAAATCGACTGTACCCATCCAGTACGGGCACGCTAGCTTGTCGTGTGTGCTCCAACCCGACAACATTGCGTAGGCAGGAAATTCGCTGACGGTCCATAGAAGTATAGCCCTCATCTCAAAATTATTCTTACGGTAAACATCATACGTAAGAGCGCCCACTGTATACAACATCTTGAGATCATCTATTAGCGGCCTAAGAAACACATCCAAATTCTGATCGGGGATCTTTCTACCAGGAATGACCAATGCAAGTTTCACATATGAATCTTTCAAACTCAACCAAGGAGGTACATTGTAGATGGTAAGAAACACTGGCCAAAGTGAATACGAATTCGAATTTGAATTATTTGGGCTAAAACCGTCGGTGCATAAGCCAAGACGCACATTCCGGATCTCAGAAGCGAAGTCAGGATGTACCATGTCGAAATGTTTCCAAGCCGCACCATCACTTGGATGTACCATCACTCCCAGTTCTGTCTGATGATCTGTGTGCCAAGTCATCTCTTTAGACGTCTTCTTTGACATATACAATCTTTGAAGTCTAGGAACAATCGGCAAGTACGTCATCACCAAGTTAGGGACCTTGCTTCAACCACTTGTCTTGAAACGATATTCATTGCACACTCAGCAGTGGGTCAACTCAGAATCATCCTTTTAAAATAACATGCAATGGTTTTTGCAAGCGTCGATCTTTTGTTTTGGTAGAGCAAGCTTTTTCAAACTCTTCTTCGTCTCATAGAAGTTACCGGGTAGTTTATCACCCTAGGGTAACATCTCTTTAATTATAACAACATTACGGTTATAAGTCATCTCGGGTACATTACATTCTGCCTTCCAATTCAACAATCTCGTCGCAACTCCTAATTTTGAGTAATTTGGACACCCGTCCCATAATGGCTCATCATCAGCTTGTAACATGTCATAAAATCCTTGGGCAGAAGGATTAGGGGTTTCTTCTTCCCATGCCATGCCATCATGTATCATGTGATCGTTCACCATTTCAACATACCCTTCATTATGATCTACTACCGGAGTAGAAGATTGACCCACGTCTTGATGCCCTTCATTATGGTAATAGGTTTCACCGTGTGCCCACCATGTGGTATAATCATGCATGAAACCGTGCTTCATCAAATGCAGCCTCGCGTCAGTCCTTTCTTTATAGCGTAAGTTTTGACACTTCTTACAAGGACATCTAATACGAAGCACTATCCCATCATGTGTAGGTTTCTTTCAACATTCCCATCATCGGCATAGGCATAGTCCAAAAAATTGTCCATTGCAACAATATAGTCGACACTAAGAAACCCCCGACTGTCGTTCTTTCTATACATCCATCCTCTATCTGTCGGCATATTCAACCACTACAACAAAGAAAGAAGTAGTTAATCGACATAATCAAAATAGAGGTGGTGTAATGGTTTGACTATTGAAAAGTCAAACCGTAGGTTTAGATGAGCTTTGGATGACTTTAAAATCCTACGTGTAATGGTTTGACTATTTAAAAGTCAAACCGTAGGTGTCAACGAAGTTAGAAGTCTACTGAACACTACATGTAATGGTTTGCCTTCTTGAAAGTCAAACCATAGGTTTAGAGGAGATTTGGATGACTCTAAAACTCTAAGTGTAATGGTTTACTATTGGAAAGTCAAAACCGTAGGTTAAAATCAAAGAAAGGTGTTTTGAAAAGTTTAAAACCCTACGTGTAATGGTTTGACTATTTTAAAGTCAAACCGTAGGTGTCAACAAAGTTAGAAGTCTATTGAACACTACATGTAATGGTTTGCCTTCTTGAAAGTCAACCCATAGGTTTAGAGGAGTTTTGGATGACTCTAAAACTCTAAGTGTAATGGTTTCACTATTGGAAAGTCAAAACCGTAGGTTACAATCAAAGAAAGGTGTTTTGGAAAGTTTAAAACCCTACGTGTAATGGTTTGACTATTTAAAAGTCAAACCATAGGTGTCAACAAAGTTAGAAGTCTATTGAACACTACATGTAATGGTTCGCCTTCTTGAAAGTCAACCCATAGGTTTAGAGGAGTTTTGGATTACTCTAAAATTCTAAGTGTAATGGTTTGACTATTGGAAAGTCAAAACCGTAGGTTACAATTAAAGAAAGGTGTTTTGGAAAGTTTAAAACCCTACGTGTAATGGTTTGACTATTTAAAAGTCAAACCATAGGTGTCAACGAAGTTAGAAGTCTATTGAACACTACATGTAATGGTTTGTCTTCTTGAAAGTCAAACCATAGGTTTAGAGGAGTTTTAGATGACTCTAAAACTCTAAGTGTAATGGTTTGACTATTGGAAAGTCAAACATATGTTTTTTAAAATTTCGGCGGCATAACGGCTATAAAATGAATATTTCCGTATATCAACCTAATGTTTGCCCAACAATTGGCAACCCAACTAAAATAAATAAATCAAATCAAGTATAATCAAATCCTAAATCATACCAAATTTTTCCATTTATCAACCTAATGTTTATCCAATAATTGACAACCCAACTAATTAATATCACAAGTTTATCAAACCAAATCATACCAAAACATTTATCATACCAAAAATGGCGTTTTCATAAGCTAAAAGAAATCATATCAATTTGAATATACAATATGCTCATATCAATTTCAATTGTTCATGGCCAAATGACTGTCGCCAAGCCATATCAACTTGCCTACCTCATAGCTCATACCTTATAACAGTTACACCTAAACTAAAACAAGTGCCAGTACTTTAAATAAATGATAAGTTACTCAATAAACAAAATTGACCTTGAATATGCAACTACCGACAAAACCTAGTTACAACCGCTATCCAAGTGACCATCATATAAAATCCAAATGACACTCGGATATAATTTGATTACAGAGAAAGATCTTGCATATGATGGAAGTATCAAAGGTTTCGATGCTTACCTTTTCTATTGATGATGGTCCATATTATTTTGTACTGACACACATACAAACAGATTAATCAAATCGGTTATTAACAAACAAGCACACACAGAGATTTATACACACACACAGATTATTAACAAACATACACATACATAGATTATTAATCAGATTAACACACACACAGATTAATCAGATTAACAAACACACACACACACACACAGATTTACACACACAGAGAGATTATTAATCAGATTAACAAACACACACAGATTAATCAGATTAACAAACACACACACACAAACACAGATTATTAACAAACATACACACACATATTATTAATCAGATTAACAAACACACACACACACACACACATATTTATACACACACAAAGATTATTAACAAACATACACACACAGATTATTAATCAGATTAACAAACACACACACAGAGATTTATACACTCACAAAGATTATTAACAAACACACACACACACACACACACACACACACACACACAGATTTATACACATACAAATCAATATGCATTTAAGGGCTCAAATCAATACCTGAACAAGTGGAGGTGGTCACGTACGGTGATGACAGTGGAGGTGGTCACGGTGGCCGCCGGTAGTCGGAGTAGCGATGGCAGAATCGTGAGGGAGACGAGGGCTATGAGAGGGACGAGGGAGAGTTCAGACGAGGGAGAGTTCAGACGAGGGTTGTGAGGTCGTCGATAGATGGGGAACTCGAGAGGAGAGGGAAATCGAGAGGGTCGCCGGCGTTCGACGGGGAACTCGAGAGGAGACTGAGAAATCGAGAGAGAGGAGAGGGAAATCGAGAGAGATGAGTAAGAAATCGAGATAGACGAGAGGGAGAGTTCAGATCGAGAGTTAGGGCTTTATGCCCGCTTATTTTTTTTAGAAATTTCGGAAAATCACCGACGGATTTCCGACGGAATTTCCGTCGGTATTTACCGACGGATTTTCGATGGATTTTATTTTTTAAAATTAAAGAAATTACTTTTAAATTAATAAATTATTAATATTATTTAGTAGTACTAAAATTATAAATAAATTATTATATATTATTTAGTATTAAAATTATTAAAATTATTAAATAAATTATATTTAAATTGACTAAAATACCCCTGAAGTAACTAGACTTAACGAAAACAGTTAACGACCGTTATCTTTTCCCGTTAATTCCAGTTAGATCAGGGACCAAACATGTTATACACACATACATACATCTATACACATACATACATATATACATACATACATATATAGGCCAAGGATAATTTACAATCCATGTAAATCTTACAATCCATGCAACCCACATCTTAGCCGTTGGATTCATGATAAACGGTTATTTTGTTTTTATTTCTTTAATTTTTTAATTGAAAATATTGGACCCACATGTATTGTAACCGTCGATCATTAATCCGACGGTTAATAAGTGGGTTGCATGGGTTGTAAGATTTTCATGGGTTGCAAATTAAACTACCCCTACATATATATATATATATATATAGAGAGAGAGAGAGAGAGAGAGAGACACCTTCAAATACAAACTTTTTAATGGTGCAAACCATGCAACCCACTTATCTACCACATATATATATATATATATATATATATATACCCATGAAGTAACTAGACTTAACGGAAACAGTTAACGACCATTATCTTTTCCCGTTAATTCCAGTTAGATCAGGGACCAAACGTGTTATACACACATACATACATCTATACATACATACATATATATATATATACCCATGAAGTAACTAGAATTAACGGAAACAGTTAACGGCCGTTATCTTTTCACGTTAACGAAAATTTGTACATGACGTTCAGACATTTATACACATACGACATATACATATATACATACAAGCAATACATATTTACACAATAGACATACATACAGACATATATAGACACATACATAGACATGATCTATAAACATATATACATACATACACACGTGACATAGACATGATCTATAAACATACATACTACATACAATACATGATCTAGACATACACACACACATACATATATATATAT
The DNA here is from genome assembly GCA_954870635.1 of Arctium minus. NCBI lineage: Eukaryota > Viridiplantae > Streptophyta > Magnoliopsida > Asterales > Asteraceae > Arctium > Arctium minus. The sequence goes on from OX941084.1 coordinate 54,463,870, forward strand.
ATATATATACTATACATACATACGTACATGATCATATACATACATACATATATATATATACATACATAAATACATACATATATATACATACATACATACATGATCATATATATACATGATCATATACATACATGATCATATACATATATACATACATGAGCATATACATACATGATCATATACATACATACATACATGAGCATATACATACATGATCATATACATACATACATACATGATCACATGCATACATACATACATGATCACATACATACATACATACATACATACATACATGATCACATACATACATGCATGAGCACATACATACATACATGATCACATACATACATACATACATGTAACACCCGCAATTTCGGTACGTCCCTAAACTGACCTTTTGCTATTTTCAATTTAAGTATTGAGATCGGGAGCTTTCGAGTTGAAAACGGGAGGAAATCGGACTTCAGGGCACCTGGGGCAATTGTGCCCACGATTATGACAGAAGTCACTCTCGCGGGCCACAACCGCGGAACTCGTACTGAAGGGTGAGGGGAGCCTGCGACATTGCCAAGCGAGAGCGACATGTGTCAATCTCGCGAGGCATAGTCGCTGATACCGCAAGGTACTTGGCTCGGGCAACATTGCCCAGCGAGAATGACACATGTCAATCTCGCAGGCATAGTCGCGGTCGGGGGGTCGAGCCATATATACCCTAGAACCGACTTTTTCTTCATTTCACTGGTTTGTGGAGCTGTTAGGGCGATTTTGAGAGAGTCAAGAGGTAAGATTTCCTCTCTCTTCATTCATTACCACCCAACTAATGATTCTCATTCATTTATTGGGGTTGATTTAGGTTGTTGTTGGTGATTAAGAACCTTGTTGTGGAAGTGTCAAAGTCTCCTACTAAGTTCTCCTCTCAAGTATCTTAACTAGGGTTTTCTATAATCTCTTCAAGGTGAGTTTTCTACCATTGTTCTTATATAAATATGCTAGAACTTACTCGATTATAACTCTCATTCATGTTTTCTAATCGTATGAAGGGTTTTGTGGTATGTTAACCTAAAAATGAATTTTGGAAGTATGAGGGTTTTAACCCCCTAAATAAAGATGATGGGAAATGTAGTTTCAACTAAGATTTATGTTTTCTTATGTTTTCTACTTTTGTGAATGCCAAACCTCTTCTCATGGGAACTTGGTGAACCTTAAGGGAGAGTTAGGGTTTTGGGAAAAATACAAGTATTGGATTAATTGTTTACAACCACGATTTTGAGAAAAGGAACGTGTGGTATTATTATTGATGGGTTATGTTGATAAAGTCCCCTCCTTGTTGGGAGCCAAGAATTCATGTTAATAACCTTGTTATATGATTTGCTTACGTACATGACTATTGATAAATGTGTTAGCAAATTTTGGTGTTTAGTCTTAGTGCAATGGATCCATAGGCAAGGTGTTCATATGTCCCCGTTTTGGACATTTGGTTCGCCACTTGGCATGGAATAGGCATCGGGTCACCATGATAAGTAAGGTGTGGGCCTATACGGTCGGGCAGCGTCTCATGGGCCGTAAGGTGTAATTCCCTTGTGCTATATTTCCCCGTTTTGGAACTCCCAAGAATAGACCTAGAGGGGTTGACTTGATGTTTTAGAGCAATAGACTTAGAGGAGTTGAGCTCACTATGTGATTGGTGTTATTTGTACCATGTCTTAATCACTAATGGTTTATTTGATTTATTGGTTTTAGCTTACGGCTTTATCCTCTGCGTGACCTCGAATAAGTTTAGTACTCCTATTCTTACTTGACTTGTTCTCACTAGGCTGTAGCCTAACACTTGTTCTTTGTTGTCATGTTTGACTGGTTATCCTAGTAGTGGGGCATGTCGGGACTGAGGGAACGACCTTGGGGTCGTGTGTGGTCTTTTTGAGGAAATATAGTGACCAACCTCCAATGATTTTGAAGATACACATTTTGTAAGTATAGCAACACCCGATCATAATCTAGTTAACTTATTTTAGATTAGTAGGTTGTCGTCCTATGATTCATTTATTGGGATTGTAAATGCCTTACAATATACCCCGTTGGGGATGATACACTTGGGTTTTTGAATTGTTTTTACCGTACTTCACAGGTTTAAGTTATTCCCCTTTTAGGGTGGCAGGTTTTCTCTATTTTTAAACGTTATATTGCCAAAATTTCGAATTTTATTTCCGCCTAAATTTTAGAGTGTTAGAAGTTGGTATCAGAGCTTTAGTTTAAGTGAACTAGGTATGAATGCAAGATGCCTAGACTTAAGCTGAGACTAATAAGCTATGAATCGTGAGATGGGGTAGAGCTCTTAAGATTGGATGGTCTTAGAGTTGACGGAACTTGCACAAATTGAAAGTTGTAGTGATGGTAACGAGAACTCTTACGTATCATGTGTTCATAATTTCACTTAGCTAACGTTATTATGAAGATATTTTACGTAGGCAAACTTGATCTACTGTTGTTATAATAATTGATAAGTGTAGTAGTACGTTTCTTTGTGTTGTTTCGGTAACCAATCTCTTATTTTATCTCGTGTTTATGCATGGCAGACCCATGGTTAATACCAGGAATCGACTGGAAGGTCAAGAGGCCACAACATCCACGGCCGACCATCCGCGGGTGACTGCGGTAGAGGAACCCTCTCGTCGGGTTAGTGTGTTGGGTGGAGGACCCGAGCACTTACCCTGACGCAACTTGGAGACTGAAGAAGCTGTTATGGAGGAAGTAACGGCAGAGACTAGAATGATGGACCGCATAATGCTAGCCATGAACAGGGCCATGGCACAACAGCAAGAAATGTTCCTCAAACTTCTAGAGGACCGGGACACCAACAACCGTAGACATGAAATGGTGGACGAAAACATTATCGTGGCGGGATCCGGGGGCACTGGACCTGGGATCCATACTGATGCAATCACAACCCCGGGAGTCGGGCCGGCAACAAAAACTTGCACATTTAAAGCTTTCCTTGGTTGCCGACCGCCGGAATTTAAGGGATCTGATAACCCCGTGGACTGCATGAGTTGGATTCGGGAAATGGAGCAGGCTTTCCGCTCTAGTGAATGCGGAGAAAGTCAGAAAGTGATTTTTGGTTCCCGTATGTTAAGGGTTACGGCTCTCACTTGGTGGGATGTGTACTCCGCTTCAATGGAGCCGATTGTTTTGGATCAACTGTCTTGGGCAACGTTCAAAGAAAAACTGCTAGAGGAATACTGTAACGAGAGGTCAAGGGATCGGATCAAGGAAGAGTTCCAGAGTTTGAAGAAAGGTAATATGTCTGTGAAGGATTACAACCGGCTCTTCATGGACAAATTGGGTTTTGTGGGACACCTGGTCTCGATGGAAAAAGACAAGATTAAGGCTTACATCAAGGGCCTTCCATCAGAAATAATTTCGATGGTGCGTGTGTCGAAAGCCTCCACTCTTCGAGAGGCGATAGAGGAGACACAACTTATAGAAGACGCCTACAACCTTGGCAAGGAAGAAGGCAGTCGTCAGGTTGAGAAGAGGAGATGGGAGGGTGGCTCTATGCCCTCAAAGAAGCCTAGATACACCAACAGTAATCAACGTGGAGCTGATCCTAGGCGTGATGCCAAATGGTGCTCTAAATGTCGAAGCAAACATTTTGGCCCATGCAACTTTGTTCCCGGAACGTGCTACAAATGCGAAAAGACGGGTCATACGTTTCGAGATTTCCCTATTAAGGGGAAAATATGTTTCGAGTGCAAGGAACCGGGGCACATGAGGGAGGAATGCCCGAAGCTCAAGACTGGGGGAAATGGCAGGAAAAAGATGGAACCCCCGCGAGCGGCCAGAAGAGCCTTTCAGATGACAACATAAGAGGCTAAGGCTTCGCCCGATGTGGTGTCGGGTACGTTTCTTCTAAACTCCGCACCTACACGTGTATTATTTGACTTGGATGTTAGCTACTCGTTTATATCCGTTAATTTCTGTCAAAAGCTTGCTATGCCTATGGGTAATCTAGAGGATGCTTTAGCTGTAGAAATAGCGAATGAGGGTCAAGTATTAATCCGAAATATCCTTAGAGGTTGCACCCTTGAGTTTGAAGGAAATAAATTCCCCATAAACCTGTTGCCTATGCAAATTGGTGGTTTCGATGTGGTTGTGGGTATGGACTGGCTATCGGAGAACCAAGTCGAAATTGTGTGTTCCAAGAAAATGATCCGATTGCTTGTGTCGAACAGAGAGGCGACAATAATCTACGGCGAAAGAAGGAAAGGCGAAGTGGCGATTATCTCATTGATCAAAGCTCGAAAATGTTTGGCGAAAGGATGCTCATCCTTCTTGGCTTATGCAATCGACACCAAGCTTGAGAAGAAGAGACTAGAAGATGTTAGAGTGGTGAGTGAGTTTCCCGATGTGTTTCCGGAAGACTTACCCGGTTTGCCACCTGATCACTTAGTGGAATTCCGAATCGACCTTATTCCGGGAGCGGCTCCGATTTCTCGAGCTCCTTATCGATTAGCTCCTACCGAGATGCAAGAAATGATGACTCAACTTCAAGACCTTCTAGAGAAAGGCTTCATTCGACCGAGTTCATCGCCTTGGGGAGCTCTGATTTTGTTCGTAAAGAAGAAGGATGGCTCGATACGGATGTGTATCGACTGTAGAGAACTTAACAAGGTGACGGTGAAAAACAAATACCCGCTTCCAAGAATCGACGATTTGTTCGACCAATTACAAAGTACAGGTTGCTTCTCCAAGATAGATTTACGGTCGGGCTATCATCAAGTGAAAGTGGCGAAGGACGACATTCTAAAGACGACGTTTAGGACGCGATACGGTCATTACGAGTTTCTAGTGATGTCGTTCGGCCTAACTAATGCCCCGACAATATTTATGCATTTGATGAACTGAGTGTGCCGACCATTCCTTAACAAGTCGGTAATAGTGTTCATCAACAACATCCTTGTGTACTCCAAAGATGAAGCAGATCACGAGCATCACCTTCGGAAAGTTCTAGAGGTGTTAAAGCGGGAGAAGCTCTACGCAAAGTTTTCGAAGTGCAATTTTTGGCTTCGAGAAGTGCAGTTTTTGGGCCATGTGGTCACGAAGGAAGGAGTGAAGGTGCATCCCGGAAAGATAGAGGCGATGATGAATTGGGAACCTCCCAAGAGTCCGTCTGAAATTCGAAGCTTTCTAGGATTGGCGAGATACTACCGAAGATTCATTCAAGACTTTTCGAAGATAGCTTCATCGTTGACGGCCCTAACACGTAAAAATGTTAAGTTTGTATGGACCGAGAGTCAAGAGAAGGCGTTCCGAACTCTATAAAGGAAGTTGTGCGAAGCTCCAATCCTATCCTTACCCGATGGGACGGAAGATTTTGTGGTGTATAGTGATGCTTCGAAGTTGGGTTTGGGTTGTGTTCTTATGCAAAGAGGGAAGGTGATTGCTTATGCGTCGAGGCAACTCAAAGTTCATGAGGTCAACTATCCTACGCATGATTTAGAATTAGTGGTGGTGGTGTTCGCATTAAAGTTGTGGCGACACTACTTCTACGGCACAAAGTTCACTCTCTACATGGATCACAAGAGCCTGAAGCACATATTTGATCAAAAGGAGTTGAACATGAGGCAACAGAGGTGGCTGGAGCTACTAAAGGACTATGATTGCGAGTTTCTTTACCATCCGGGTAAGGCAAACGTCGTCGCCGATGCTTTGAGTCGGAAAGACTACGGAGGTAATTCCTGTGTTACCTATGCACGAATTGAGTTAACTTCAACACTCATCGACCGAATCAAGATGTTGCAAGTCGAGGCCTTACTAGAAGAAAACCTCAAAGGAGAATTCATGACCAAACAACACCTTCTATTGACTGAAGATAGTCAAGGGGTGAAACTTTTCAACGGGAAAATTTGGGTGCCTAAGATCGGGGGTAATCGAGAACTTCTTCTCGAGGATGCCCACAAATCAAAGTATTTTATCCATCCGGGAAGCACGAATATGTACCAAGACTTGAAATTGCACTATTGGTGGCCGGTCATGAAGCTTGACGTGGCGCACTACGTAGAGCGATGTGTGACCTGTTTACAAGTGAAGGCCGAACACCAACGACCTTATGGAAGTCTACAGTCCTTGGAGATTCCGGAATGGAAGTGGGAGCACATCACGATGGATTTCGTGACGAAATTGCCAAAGACCTTGCACGATCATGACACCATTTGGGTGATAGTAGACCGTTTGACTAAGAGCGCTCATTTCTTGGCCATGCGGAAGACTTTACCTATCGACAAACTGGCAAAGTTGTATATTGATGAAGTAATATCTCGTCATGGCATGCCGCTATCGATTGTCTCGGATCGCGATAGTCGGTTCACGTCACATTTTTTGGATGGATTACAAAAGGAATTGGGTACGCGCGTGAAGTTGAGCACAACCTACCATCCCCAAACCGACGGCCAAAGTGAGAGGACAATTCAGACACTTGAAGACATGTTGAGGTCTTGTGTGATCGACTTCGGGGGTAGTTGGGACTCGCACCTACCTTTGGTGGAGTTCGCGTACAACAATAGCTACCACTCGAGTATTGGAATGGCGCCGTTCGAAGCATTGTATGGTCGCAAATGTCGAACTCTCGTGTGTTGGTTTGAAGCAAGAGAAAAGCAGTTTGTCGGGCCTAAAATTGTGCAAGAGACGGCAGACAAAGTGAAGGGTATACGCGAGCGTCTAAAGGCGGCCTAAGACCGGCAGAAAAGTTATGCCGACAAGAAAAGGCGACCGATGGAGTTCCAAGTGGGTGACCGTGTTATGTTGAAAGTGTCCCCTTGGAAGGGTATTGTCCGGTTTGGGAAGCGTGGGAAGTTGAGTCCCCGTTTCCTTGGACCTTTCACAATGGTTAAGCGGATAGGACTTCAAGCCTATCAATTAGAACTCCCACCAGATATGAAGGGAATCCATAACACATTTCATGTGTGTTATCTCCGTAAATGTTTAGCGGATGAGGAGAGTGTTATTCCACTCTCCAAAATCAGAGTTGATGAAGGGAATCGATGCATTGAGGAACCCGAGGCGATTTTAGAAAAGAAGACGAAGAAGTTTCGTCACAAAGAAGTCACGATGGTAAAAGTTCAGTGGAAGCACCATCGAGGTGCTAACATGACGTGGGAGGCCGAAGAGGATTTGAAGCGAAGGTACCCTCACCTTTTCCCCTAGCCGAGATTTCGAGGACTAAATCTTCTCCAAGTTGGGGAGGATTGTAACACCCGCAATTTCGGTATGTCCCTAAACTGACCTTTTGCTATTTTCAATTTAAGTATTGAGATCGGGAGCTTTCGGGTCGAAGACGGGAGGAAATCGGAATTTGGGGCACCTGGGGCGATTGTGCCCGCGATTGTGACAGAAGTCACTCTCGCGGGGCACAATTGCGGAACTCGTACCGAAGGGTGAGGGGAGTATGCGACATTGCCAAGCGAGAGTGACATGTGTCAATCTCGCAAGGCATGGTCGCTGAGTTTGTACCGCAAGGTACTTGGATCGGGCAAACATTGCCCAGCGAGAATGACACATGTCAATCTTGCGGGCATAGTCGCGGTCGGGGGGTCGAGCCATATATACCCTAGAACCGACTTTTTCTTCATTTCACTGGTTTGTGGAGCTGTTAGGGCGATTTTGAGAGAGTCAAAAGGTAAGATTTCCTCTCTCTTCATTCATTACCACCCAACTAATGATTCTCATTCATTTATTGGGGTTGATTTAGGTTGTTGTTGGTGATTAAGAACCTTGTTGTGGAAGTGTCAAAGTCTCCTACTAAGTTCTCCTCTCAAGTATCTTAACTAGGGTTTTCTACAATCTCTTCAAGGTGAGTTTTCTACCATTGTTCTTATATAAATATGCTAGAAGTTACTTGATTATAACTTTCATTCATGTTTTCTAATCGTATGAAGGGTTTTGTGGTATGTTAACCTAAAAATGAATTTTGGAAGTGTGAGGGTTTTAAACCCTAAATAAAGATGATGGGAAATGTAGTTTCAACTACGATTTATGTTTTCTACTTATGTGAATACCAAACCTCTCCTCATGGGAACTTGGTGAACCTTAAGGGAGAGTTAGGGTTTTGGGAAAAATGCAAGTATTGGATTTATTGTTTACAACCACGATTTTGAGAAAAGGAACGTGTGGTATTATTATTGATGGGTTATGTTGATAAAGTCCCCTCCATGTTGGGAGCCAAGAATTCATGTTAATAACCTTGTTATATGATTTGCTTACGTACATGACTATTGGTGAATATGTTAGCAAATTTTGGTGTTTAGTCTTAGTGTAATGGATCCATAGGCATGGTGTTCCTATGTCCCCGTTTTGGACATTAGGTTCGTCACTTGGCACGGAATAGGCATCGGATCACCATGATAAATAAGGTGTAGTCCTATACGGTCGGGCAGCGTCTCATGGGCAGTAAGGTGTAATTCCCTTGTGCTAGAGTTCCCCGTTTTGGAACTCTCAAGAATAGACCTAGAGGGGTTGACTTGATGTTTTCGAGCAATAGACTTAGAGGAGTTGAGCTCACTATGTGATTGGTGTTATTTGTACCATGTTTTAGTTACTAATGCTTTATTTGATTTATTGGTTTTAGCTCACGGTTTTATCCTCCGCGTGACCTCGAATGGGTTTAGTTCTCCTATTCTTACTTGACTTGTTCTCACTATATTGTAGCCTAACACTTGTTCTTTGTTGTCATGTTTGACAGGTTATCCTAGCAGTGGGGCATGTCGGGACTGAGGGAATGACCTTGGGGTCGTGTGTGGTCTTTTTGAGGAAATATAGTGACCAACCTCCAATGATTTTGAAGATACACATTTTGGAAGTATAGCGACACCTGATCATAATCTAGTTAACTTATTTTAGATTACTAGGTTGACGTCCTATGCTTCATTTATTGGGATTGTAAATGCCTTACAATATACCCCGTTGGGGATGATACACTTGGGTTTTTGAATTGTTTTACCGTACTTCAGAGGTTTAAGTTATTCCCCTTTTAGGGTGGCAGGTTTTCTCTATTTTCAAATGTTATATTGCCAAAATTTCGAATTTTATTTCCGCCTAAATTTTAGAGTGTTACAATACATACATATATGAGCATATACATACATGATCATATACGTACATACATACATTATCATATACATACATGAGCATATACATACATGATCATATACATACATACATACATGATCACATACATACATGCATACATGAGATTGGAAAAAATAAATAAAGTAATTACCGACGAATAACCGACGGAAATCCTTAAGTCCGTCGGTAATTTGCGACAGATTACCGACGGACATCAGAAAAAAAAAATTATTTATTAAATTATTAAATTTACCGATGGATTACCGACGGGTTTAAATATTAAAAAAACAAAAATAAAATAATTTTATGTCCATCGGTGATCCGTCGGAAATGGATATATTTACCGACGGATCACCGACGGATATTGTATCCGTCGCAAATGTTATTTTTCCGTCGGTGTTCCTTCGGAAATTACCGACGGATCTTGTCCGTCGGAAAACTTGGTCGGAAATAAGCAATTTTCTAGTAGTGTTTTATCGACGTGTCTTCATTTTTTTTACCGAAGTTCAATATTTTCTGATGTATTTTAGCCTAGTTCCACCATTTTGAGGTATTTTTAAAGGTTTTTACTTGATTTTGACGAATTTTTAAATTTTTTTATCGATTTCGAGGGATTTTTTCGTTTTTTTTTTGTTCACTTCAGGAGTTTTCTTTGGTTTTTTGGTTGATTTCAAGAGTTATTTTTTATTTTTTGGTTGATTACGAGGTACGGTTGCACCTTCTTGAAACTTCCAAAATAAATACGTACGGCAGCACATTCCAAAACGATACGGTTGTACCTTTAACGAACCTAAAAATTTTACCCTTCGCAGAGGTAATCATACGGTGGCACGTGCCACCGTATCTAACACTCTAATTAAGTCCGTCCATGGTCCTTCCGTTGTCCTTTACCGGATAAGCTTTTTAGTCCTCGTTATGCTCAATCAATAATGTAACTAATATTGATAAATGTTTATCTGGTAAACGTTTAATAAACCGCCTATAAGTTTACAAAAGATTAAAAACCAATTGATCAGACATCCCCTACAAAATTGGACCATGAGAATTCTGTTTGTTGGGAAACTATCTGAACTGTGAGATGTAAGAAACATAGATAAGCGATCAGATCTAACGGCTAAGAAGCATGCATGATGATGAAGAGGCGAGAGTACCGCGTGTCGGATCACTTCTCACCTAACTGTCCCTTTCGACGACAGCTATGTTCAATATAATTCATTATTTTCTGTAAAAACGAATATTTGCATATTTAAATTAAAAATATTATTATAAAGCAAGCTGAAAATGAAAGGGGGCAACGTGGCAGTACATCAGAGGTCTCGAATAGCAATTTAACACGTGTATGTCCCCAACTCCCCTGATGGGTTCTTGACACGTGTCCTTACACAAACTAAAGGACAACTTTTTTTTTCCTAAAAAAACTAGGAACATCTCCAAGAGCTTCTCTAAAATGGAGAAAATAAAGATTTTAAAGATTTTTTTATTCCAACAATTTCTCTAAATTTTTCTCCAAAATAGAGAAATTAGGAGAGAGTATAATTTTCTACAAATTTGGAGAACTCTCCAAAAATGATTACCATGAGGGAGAAATGGTTTTTTATTGTATCCCATCAATAAAAAATCTTGAAAAGAAATATGCATGAGAGATAAATAATATTTTATTATATATACATATTATTTTAATAATATAAGTAATGATTTCATCTTCAAAATGGAGAATCTGTTGGAGATGAATGCAATTTTTGTTAGGAATTTTGAACTTTGGTTCTCCATTTTAGAGAAATTTTAGGGAAGCTGTTGGAGATACTATAAAGGAACAACTTGTTATTTGTATATTTGCATGATTTGGCTAAAAGAAACCTATTAAATAAATTAATGCATGCTTTATATTAAATTTGTATTTTGATAAGTTTTAGTGCATAAAATCATAACATTATAAGTAACTTATTTTTCACGTTAATATAAGTAAGCTGAAAATAATAATTACATAAACGTATTTTAATTCAAATATATTTTAAAATTATTTTGTATCATAAAAAATGAACATAAACTCATATTGCATTAAGAAGTAAAATAATTAAATAAATATAAATATAGTTTCTTCTAGTTATTTTTAAATATATATGATGATTTCTAACTCGATTTTGTAAGATATAATTAGTATATAGATGTGCAAATATTGATGCATTTCATTGTGCATTTGTGATTGTAATCTTAAAAACGTCCCACCTCTAATTTAAAATAAATAATTACACACTTTTACTTAAAATGTTTTTTTATTTGTTAAACTTTAATATGATTTTCAGTAAAATAAAGTAATATTATGCTTCGAATACATAAAATCACTTTTACTTTATATATTATTAATAAATAATAATACTTTTTTTTAAAATTATGTATAAAACCAGACATTGTAATTTTCATGTAACGGAACGGATTTGTGTTTACGAAAATATTCATTAATCATATCATTATACTCTTGTAATTATATTAAATGTCTTATTATTTGTTGGAAAATTTTAGTAAAAATGTGATTTTTTACTAACTTTGGACACAAATAAATACATGTATATGTATTGTATATATCTAACTCTTTGTGGGTTTGTGTTCTCCTATATGAGAGTTTCGTAACGATATATTATGTGTCCAAAACGGAATATATGTGAATGAGATATCGATGCTCATAGTTTTATTTTATCTTCGGTGTAATTTTACATGTATTTTTTAAAATACATATAGTGGGAAATTACTAACATTATTTTCCAAATTTATATTTAAATTACCCAACATAATTAAATCATGAATAACACTTGAGATGATTATAAGTTATTGCCGCCAAATGGTTTTTTCTTTGTTATATTGTCCCAATCAACATTTTATTTACGGAGTAGTTAATTTAATTAAGTCGTAATAAAAATCATATAATTAGTATAATTAAATGTCTCCAAATGTTTCTTAATTAGTATTTTTTTTCAAAATGGAAAAAAATCAATTTTTTGAAAAGAACTGATCCAACTTTAATTGGTTCTCTATTTTGAAAATTACAATTTATTTTACTACTTATTTAAAAAATCATTTATAATATTATTATATATCTCAACTATCTTTCCACATTTAATCGGTAAAAACAATAAAATAATATGATTATTATCTCAACAAACTTCTACTATTTAATCGGTCTATACAACAAAAAAGTTCTTTTAATATTAAAATATCTTCAACACATTCTCTAAAATTTTATTCAAAATAGAGAATAGAACTACAAAATCTTTAAAATAAAAATACATTCAATTCCAACGTATTTTCTAATCCAGATATTACAACATTGATTATCTTATTAAAATATTTATTCATGTAATATAATATTATTTATCTCCTTAAAATTTAATTTCAAAGTTTTTTATAAGTGAAAATATATTTAAAAAAATCTTTTTCTTTATTGTAATTATTTTTGGAGAGTTTTTCAAATTTGGCTCTCTCTCTCTCTCTCTCTCTTTATTTTGGAGAATTTGTTAAAGCAAAATATAATGGTTAAAAATCTGTATTTTCTCGGTTTTAAAAAATTTGTTGGTGATGCAATACTTTAATTTGGAGAGGTTTTTCAAATATGTAACCCTTTGGCCTTTTCAACTTCTCTCTTCTATTTTTTTTTTTTTCATTTTTAAGTATTCTTTGGGGGAAAAAATACGATAATAGGTTTGAAATCTTTATTTTACATTTTTAAAAATATACTGAAAATACTTTAATAATACAAAAAAAGTACTATTTATCAACTTTGACGTTTATATAATTGTAAATATTTCAAATGTATTTGACAAGATTTTAAATGTTTTAAACGAGGTGGGATTAATGCCCGCGCGTTGCTGCGGATGGAAAGAAATATTAAGACCATAAATTTGAGCATCACCAATTATGAGAACAAAACATTTTGTGTCTGTTAGCAGCATCACTATAATTTACAAAATGCCCTATGAGGATGATGTGTGTGTATGATAGGAAGCGAAAATAAATTGGCAAATGGTACATTACATCATTAAACTTAAAAAAAAGTTACATTGTTATTAAACCTAAATTAAATTATAATAAAAATATGAATTAAACAAATTTTACATAGGTTTTGGGTTGGAGAAGACACAGTCATTGAGATGCGATGCATGTTAGGGGATCTTTATTTTATGCTTATATAATAAAAATAATTTTTATAATATAACTTTTATTTATTTAAATTAGAAAATGAAAAAGTTATAAATGATCGAAATATCATTTACTTAACGGTCAGGAGCTAACAACTTTTAGTTTCGAGGACCAAAACGTTACGCAAATGCAAAATCGAAAGTCTATTTTGGAATCAACAAATTATGGGGACTAAATTCAAGAGGAAAATAAAACTATAGGGACCAAATCTGTAACTCTACAAACATAGAAAAAAAAAATTAAAAGCTCAAGGACCAAATCTGTAAGTTACTAAAAACCTGAAGGACCAAAGCTGTAAATTACTGTTCATGTTATTAAATGTTTTAAATTCTACTGAAAGTAAAATAAAATCTATACTATATTATAAATCATCTATAAAAAACTTTTAAAAATAATTGTTAAAGTTTAATATACTGCTATTTAATTTGAATTACTTAAAACTTAAATAAAGAATGAAAACTTAAAATCTCTTGCTTTTTAATTCTTATCTTTAACAACTTTAACTTCCCTAAAATCACTACTCACTTCAACTTCCCTAAAATCACTCCCCACATAATTAAATACATGATAAAAATCAAATTTTAAATATAGAAAACCTATAAAATATAATTAAGAAAATCTAACAGAATAATTAATGTTTTTGTTACAAAAAAACATTATTTTATTAAACTTTAAATAAATTACATTATTATTAAACTATCGAAAAACTTTTAAAAAACAAACTTTTAGACATTAAGGGGGTGTTTACTTGGGGCTTAACGAGCTTAATGAAAAAACCGGCTTATTCGCGCAGACGTTTGGAGTGTTTACTTGGGGCTTAATGACAAAACCGTCTTATTCGTGCAGACATTTCCGGCTTAATCACTAAGTAGGGGAAAGATGTGTTGTTCCCATTAAGACACATCTTTGACATTTATACCTTTTAAAAATAAAACATGCCTACCTTCCTACTCTTAAATCACGCAATAAAAACCTAGGTGCTCGATTTCACGTTCACTACTTGTTCGATTTCTATTTCACCTTCACCGCTCGTTCGATTTTACTGCTTCGATTTCATTGCTGGTTCGATTACACTATTTCAATTCACTGTTGGTTCGATTTCAACCCTAGACAATAATTTCCTTTGGTCGATTTCTCCAAAGGTAATGATTTTACTGATTGTTTGATACTTGTTTCTTCTCCATACTCGATTGTTGTTCCATACTTGTTTCTTCAGTCGATTGTTGTTCCATACTTGTATCTTAAGTTGATTGTTGTTCCATACTTGTTTTATTCAGTCGATTGTTGTTCCTTACTTGTTTTTTCAGTCGATTGTTATTCCTTACTTGTTTTTTCAGTCGATTTTTGTTCCATACTTGTTTTTCTCCATAGCTTCTCGACATTTCTGCAATGTAGATTTTTGTAACCATGATTTCTACAATGTCGATTTCATACTTGTTTCATACTTGCTACTTTTTGTTTGAACTTGTCTACATTGTGTTTGAACTTGGAATTTTAAGTACTTAATGAATTTTTGTTTGATTTTTGGATTATACCAATGAATTTATGAATATATGGCTTAAAAAATAAACAACAATTTATAAAACAGCTTAAAATTCATATTCATGGGTAAATTGGTCATTTCTGTTATTCAGATAAAAAAGTAAACAACAACATCAATTTATCCAGACAGACACATTTATCCATATATGACTTAATGGAAAATTTGGTAAACAGCCCCTAAGTATTGTTTATTGATACACATTACTTAAAATTCAATATTACAAGTCATGATGCATGACTACAAATTCCTAAAACTATATGTTTGAATTTATAACTAACCGATAAACATAATCAAAACAAGATAAACATCTTAATTTAAATATAGAAAATTTAAAATATATAAGATAATCATTGAATTCTAATAAAATATCTAATTTTTTTATATAAAAAATATTATATTATTAAGCCTAAATTAAACAATTTATAAAAAAAAAACATTATCACCTTTTTAAAATCATCCAAAATCGTATTATAAATCGACAAAAAACAAAAAATAAAAGAAAACATTAAAATCGTGATGTATCTCGTTGCATTGCGCGAGTACGCTTCTAGTAAAATCGTAATACTTCAATTTAAAAACATCAATTTATTCATAACAATTAAGGCATTGTTCGGCAAAGTAGCTTATAAGCTAACTTTTCAAAACGCTACTTTGAGTAGCTTTTCAAAACGCTACTTTCAGTAGCGTTTCAATAAGCTAGTTTATGGTAATCCAAACATGTATCAGGAAAAAAATTTAGCTTATGCCAAACATAACCTAAGTAAACATATAAGCACATTATCAGTAATATCATCCATTATGATATAATTTGTAACACAATTTTTTAAATGTTACGTTAGTTTTAAAAATTATCAAAAAATTACTTTCCACTACAAAAATTTGTAACTAATTTATTAAGTGACAACTTATCAACAAAAACTGTATTTTAGTTAAATAACGACAAAACTAAAATTAAATATTTATAATTTAATATTAAATAGTTTATTAATTGAATAATTATTATAAAATAAAGTAAATAAAATAAATAAAATGTTTTATTTTAATTTATAAAATATTTTTAATTCAATAAATAAATGTTTTATAATTATGCAATAAAAAAGTTAAATTTTCTTAATGTTTCTATAATTTTAATTTATATACCTATCTTTAATTTAACCAAAAAATTATATTAAACACGCAATATTTAAAAAATATATTAATGTTAAATTCATAAAATAACTGAATATAATATTAAATTTATAATTTTTTAAATAAAAAATTATACCGATATTAATTAATTTTTCTATAACCATAGGGCATTGTTATTTCTACCCCCAACATATATCTCTCACACATTCCCTATAGGAGGGGGTATGTTTCTAATTCACCTTTAGAAAGGGCATTGCTATTTCTACTACATCAACAAAAAGTACTTCTATAACATTAACAATTATCAAAATCTCTATTAAAAGCTATACTCATAACCATTATGATTTTTTATTAAAAAATTCAAGGTGTCAATAAAAGAAATCCATAATAAATTACTAAGAATTTAATGTAGACATGGTCTAACGAAGTCAATGAGGTGTTATGGGCATGGTTCTAAATAACTTGATTGCATCGTTATGGTGTGTTATGACATTGAAGTTTGGTTTTCGTTGTAACATGTTATGGTACGTTATGGTGAGTTACAACATGTTCTTTTGTAATAAATGTTTTTTTATTTAAACATAAAACTTGGGGGTAAATGATAATTATGTACAACACATAAGACTTAAATAAACATTAAAAGGAAACATAAAAACTAAAAACACTAAATAGGTAAATCTTATACTTTCATTCCAGTACACGAAAGTCGAAAAAGAATAAATTGGTGAGTAGAGACTCAAAAAATTTAATAACAATTTTACACTCTCGATATAAATGGTTCTTTTTCATTTTTAATTTTATTACTTTATATAAATTTAAATTGTTCTACAGCATTATCCAAAACATTAAGCATACAATATATATATATATATATATATATATATATATATATGGAGAGGTTCATTTGCGAAATGGTAAATGTATGAGAAATAAAGAAGTAATCTTAGCCATGCATCCGGTCAACATTTGCGGATTTGACCACGAAACATTGGATAATTTCTTGCGTGGTCTATATAAGGTAGAGGGGTAGTTTCGTAAAATACGTGAGACGAGTTCACATATGAACCTGTATGATTCACATATTAACTATGTGTTCATATGTGAATCAGTTAATTAGTTCATATGAGAAATCAGTTAATTAGTTCATATATGAATCTGTTAATTAGTTCATATACGAATCTGTTAATTAGTTCAACTGATTCATATATGAACCTACAGTTAATTAGTTCATATGTGAATCAGTTAATTAGTTCATATATGAATCAGTTAAAAGAGTTCAGATGTGAATTACATTGGTTTACATATGAACATATAGTTCATATGTGAATTATACAGGTTCATATATGAACACAACCCATGTATTTTGTAAAAATTACGAAAGTGTCCTTCTATTTTTGGAATAGTCGCAACTTTTGACCAGTCAAAGCCGAAATATTTAACCAGTCAAATTCGATCTTGATCGTATGAATGACTAGGATTTACCATTTCTCAAATGAATATATATATATATATATATATATATATATATATATGTATATATATAATAGAGGGGCGTTCAAATGCAACCCCTTTACATGGTGCAACTCATCTATCCATCATTCATTTTATGTAACTAAAAAAAAGGAAAAAAAGGTGAAAATAAAATGTGTGGTGGATAAAGGGGTTGCATCATGTAAAATATTGCATAATAACCCCCTCTATATAATGCATCCATTTCTCATCCAACGGTGGATATATATAGGCATGAGATTATGTGAGAAGAGTCATTTTTGGTGAAAAGTGTGAGAAGTGATATTAAGTCATTGATCATTTTTATTCAAATACCCTCCCGTGAATTGCGACTTTAAAGGGACTTGATCCAATGCATCTCAGTGCATCTTATCTCGGTGCATCTCATCCTGATGTTCGTCCATTTCTAATCCAACGGTTGATACCATTTCTCACACTTCTCACCAAATTAAGGCAATAATCGTGCTAAATTGGTTGACCTTACAATTTATTCCTTAAACAAAGCCGATTCAATAAGCCTATGGTTATAATTCAACCAATAACCCCGACCCAAAATCGTCAACTTAATGCATTTACCAAGCTTATTGTCACCCTAAGTGACGAACGCTAAAATCATCAGCCCCTCCTAACGGCTACTCACTTAGAACTTCTTCACTACTCCAACGGTTGTCACATCAAAGTAGTCCAAGTATATACACATAGCTTGTAGGTTCACCATAACACTGGTCAGGTGCAATTATGAACGTACTGCACATGATCATTGTAACACCCCGATTTTCGAAAGATATCGATCCAAGTTAATACAGAAACCGAGATATTAAGGAAAAATAAGATTTTTGATTTTGGACTTGAATCCTTGATTTTATAGTCTAGATGGATGAAGGATTCAATTACGAGTCCAACGGTTCTTTCTGGAGCAAAAACGGAGCTATAACGAAGAAGTTATGGCCAAAACAGTATCGAGAAGAAAACCAGGGAAGCGGGCACAAGTCGCGAAATCCACTGGATCGAACTTAAATCGCGATTTTCAGCCCCAAACTTCATTCCTTCATATCTCCTTCATCCTAGCTCCGATTTGGGTGATTCAAAGTGCTACGGTTTCGTTTTTGAGAGCTTTTCAAGGATCTAGCAAGAGATTGGAAGTCTATTGAAGTATACTAGAGCATTTTGTGGTGGTAAGCTTCTCATCTCTCCCTATTCATCTTCTTCACCAAGTTTTCTAGGGTTTCATCCACCCTTTGTGCTTTTTTTTCATAGATTGGAGGTTTGTAACCATTTTTGGTGAACTAGAACTGTTTTGGTTGGTGGATTCAAGTTTGGGTTAAGGTAATCTTCTATTCTCTTCGGTTATGGAAGTTAGGGTTTCGGTATTAGTTGAGGTGTTCATGTATATGGTTTGGGAAATGATTCTTTGTGGTTGATTATGTTTATTTATGGTTGAATATGTATGGATTTAGGTTTTTTGGAAGTTTTGTCTTGAGAATCCAAGTGTTCTTCAAAGGAGCTCTAGTTGGGGGGAAATCTAGATTTAGCCTAAATCTAGCAAGGTGAGTTCAAGATGATTTATGAAAATGGTGTACATGCCAAAATGGTTATTTTAAAGTATCTATGCTTTGCATCAAATTGTTCACTACTAATAAATGTTGGGCATTTGGTTATATCTCACCTTATAAACTTGTGTCACATGCATATTTGCGAGTTTGGGCATTCGTCAAATAAATCATGTTTGAGAAGCTTCATTTATGCATATTTTATAAATGGAGTCCATTTGAGATAAATGTCCTTTATATGATTATGCACTTACAACTATTTGGGAAAATGCATATTAATGTGTCAAGAGGTATTTTGGGAAATATAAGGGTAAAATGGTCCTTTTTGGAAGATGGTTTGCCTCAACCAATGTTGATTTGGAGTTGTTTATACTTTTGGGATCGTTGTGTCTTTGTCAGTCGGCTAAACGTGTTTTTAATGTACAAAGGCTTTCGTTGGAGATTTACGTAAAGTGTTGGGCCTTTGGCTCGGTTTTTGATTTAAACGAGTCGTGTGGACGTTTGTCCGGAGTCATAACCAGCGGGGGGTTTTGACTGAGATGACGATTAATTTCGTATCGTGGGTGAGTTACATGTTTTGGGTGCGTGGTCATCCAATTGGAGTCATGTAACGTTAGACAGTGTTGTAATGGATCCATAGGCACGTAAGTTCTGTCGGTCTTGTAAGGCCGGAGGTTTTGGGTTACTTTTAGTGACCGCTCGGGTTTGCTAGCGAGTAGGCAATAAGCGGCACGAGCCGTTGAGGTGTAACTCGTCTAGGTTGGATAGGCACCCGCGTCCGTAAGTCCTTGGGGTGGAACTCGACGGAGTAGGGCTAGAGGCGGTTATACGGATTGAGGTTGTGATGTCTGGTATGACATGGGAACTAAGTCCGGGATACGTGGTGAAATCCAACAACATCAAGGGTGGCCCCATTCACGTGTTCTCGCCACCCAAGATGGAAACGTTTAGAGGACATGTAAGGAAGTCGCGTGAACGACCTACTTACGTGTTCTCTATTCTTGGTGTTTACGGATCTCCTCATCGTTGATTCGTGGTATTTTATTTGGGTAATGTGGTATTTTTACCAAAAGGAGTTTTTAAGTGATTGACGGCAAATGATGGCTTTAATTTTGGGTTCTTCTCACGTATATTGAGGTTCGCATGGACCGCGTCATTTCCATGTGTCGGTATTCATTCTCGTCCATTTTATGGTCGTGTGAGTTTTGGGTTTAAATCCGTGTTCATGGAGATATTTAATTATATAGATCTTCATCTATGATTTATGAGTTGTGTGTCACGTTTCACCGTGTTGGGTATTCCAAGTTGTAATGTGTTAACCGTGTTTTATAAAATTGGGAGTCCGCCCTCTATTTTACTTTTAGCAAGTTCCGGTTTACTTTACATAATTGCGTCTCATAGGTGAGATCCTCGTCTTTAAAGCAGTTTGGTTTGGTTAACAGATAACTCGGTGTCTATTTCGTACAAAGTGCATCGTTATTGATAAACGAGTCGTTTTCATAAGTGAAGCATATCATTTTGAAAGATTATGGTTTTATTCGCATTCTTCCTTTCTAAATGATTAAATTTTATATGTTGAAAACTCTTGAACTCACTAGGCGTTAGCCTAACCTTTTTATTTGTCGGCATGTGCATCAGGTTTCGGATGGGGGAAGAGGTTTTAGCTTTTTGGTGAAGTGTTGTGTGCTAAGAGTTTGTGCAAGGGTGAGTAGCTTGATGAAGTCTTCCGCGTTAGTCGTTGATAAGAGCAACTGTTTCTTTGGGGTTTTAGTAACACCCGACTTTGTTCAGTCATTATGCGAGACTCGACCTTTTAGTCGTTAAAGTTAAATCCATTATTCTTTTGAGGTGTCTCAAGTGATGATTGTAAAATAGATTATATCCTTTTTTTGTTGTATAATTTGGAAGTTTTAAATTAGTTGCTCTGTTCATTTTCGAGGGTGTTACAAGTTGGTATCAGAGCTTAAGTTTGAGAGAATTAGGTATTGATCGTAGGATGCCTAGACTCAAACTAGCGTTTTTATAAGTGATTGTAAGTGACGTTGCACGTTAGGAACCTTAAGATAAGATATTATGGAGTTGATCGAGTCGCTAGAAACGGGAAACTTGTCGAGGGTCGCAAGGATGAGCATGTATGGTACGTTCACAATGGCACCTGGCCAGTGTTATGGTGAACCTACATGCAACATGTGTATACTTGAACTACCTTGGTATGATGACCGTTGGGGTAGTGAGAAAGTTTCTAAGCGAGTAATTTAAGGGAAAACTAATGGTTATAGCAATGTTACTTTGGAGTGATAGTTAAGCGCGTTGAATGCACTAAGTTGACCACTTTGAGTCGGAACTATTGGTCGGATTAGAACCATAGGCGTGTTAATTGGCTCTATTTCAAGAAGGAATTGTAAGGAGAACCGATGAAATCATGATCACCTTAAGATGTTTGAACATCCGGGTGATATTAGTATGGCGGGAAAAAAATTTGAGGAACGTGATTTCGAGGTATCGAGTGCCGGCCAAATCCATGCACGACATTTATTTCTAAAATGAGTTTGCATTACCTGTTTCTCATGTTTTCAAAGCATAAAGTGAGTTATATTGCGCAATCTTGGTAGGGTGTTTAGCATTCATCAAATTTTAAATCGGGAGTTTAAACATGCACGAAATTGTTTTGTTGTTCGTGGTTGCAAATATTTTATTCATTGGAAATCCCTTCATCCTCGTTGTGGGTCTAACTCTATTTTTGGATATTATAAGATCCGTATTTTTATGTCATTTTGAGTATTGGACAAATAACTGTATAATTTTAACTTTAACATTGGATCTCCTCCACGTATGTTAAGGTTTTAAAGGAAGAGTTATCCCCATGTTCTTGAGTCAGAATTTTATGGAGGGTTTGGTTTGTGTGAGTCGTGTTTAATTTCATGGGTATAGCTTTGCGGCATTTGGGGTGTGTAAGTGTACTTTGAGATGTGTGGGTTTTAATTTCATCGCGTGTGAATTTACACGTTTATTGGGCGTCGTGTCTCATCAAAGTCGTGTTGAAAATGGTCATCTTATCTTACGATGTGGTTTTAGAATTTTGATATTTTAGACTTTTTTTTGTCTTATACTTTTATGTTGGGAAATGGAAATTTTGACGCCGCTTGCTTTAAGCATTAATGGGATTTATTGAAAATTCGGTCGGGTTTTATTGTGTCCTATTTTACGACATTTTGCGTCGCGTAAATAAGTCTTGTAACGTGTATGCATGCTTTATTGTGTACGTTAACTTATAGGTTCTGTTAATAAATGTTGTCCCATGTGCTCTTTTGGGAAGTTTCAAAACCTTATGTCTTTCTCTTTCGGGGTTATAAAATTGTTAATCGCGGTACGCTTTTGCATTTGGATTTAAATTTTACTGTTGGTGTGAGTAAGCATATAAATGACTTATATTATCTCAGTTATTGATTTTACTGTTAAAAATTATCCGCAATGCATTATGCGAGTTAGCGGTATTCATGTCGTTGTAGTTATTATTTTGGTTAAATGTGTTCATCGGTACGGCCCAAAGTTTTAAACTCGATTTGGAATTTAATTGTTTTCTCATCGTTCTACCGAGCTTTGAGGAATAAACTGATGCATATGGGGTTTGTGGAGAATTTTATGCCATAACGTTTTTGGTTAGGGAAGAAAAATTTTAAAGATAAAAATTGTGAAATCCTCATTTAGGGTTATACAAACAGTTATTGCACGTGTTGTGGTGCATGAATTAATTTTCATATTTATAGTGTAAATTTTGTTGCACACCGTTGTTACCATTTTATTTACGAAAATGTTGATCAAACAAATTTTGGAAATGATTTTATACGTGTAGCGTCGGTGATCAATTTTCAACCTATCGAGTGATCGGTAGTGGATTTTACCGCACAAAGCAATTGTTATAAAGCTTGTGTATTTGAATGTTCCATAAAGGTTTAAATTGGCATAGTTGTTGAAAACCTTGAACTCATTAGGCCTATAGATTTAAACCCCTGTCGTGAAAGGAGTTGTAATTAAGGAACTAAGGAGTCCTTGGGAAATGAAGCGTCGGATTATCCGATCCGTGGTCAGTCCGAATTTTGGATCCTAATTTATGAATCGGTACACGCGCGAATAATTGAAGTAGTAGAATTGTGTATTTTCCTAGATATTTAAGTGGTGATATTTCTGTTTCGGTAAACCTTCGGGATGAATCTTTGAGTGGTTGCTTGACTTCGGTAGGATGTGAGCCAATGGGTCGGATGTGTACCATCCGGGTAAGTCTTAATGAATAAGGAAATTATAGTGATTTGTTGTCGGAATTTAGTATCTTGATAGGTGTCAACCTTGAAACATCGGTGTAAAATATGGAGGGAAATTTATGGTGGTATATCCTCGGTTGAGGTGTAAAAGTTTTGAACATAGGCGTCGACATTCGATTTGAGGATGATAGCCGTTGGGATGTTTCATTGTACTTCCGATGAACCCGGTGCGTCAGCAATTTAAGTGGTAACCTTGAGAAGATTAGATGATGGAAATTAGGAATCGATCTTTGGTAATTCTGTAATCAACAAGGTTTCACTGATTTGTCGACCGATGCTTGACTGCACTCTGGGAATTGAGTAACCGTGTAGTTAGGGTAATCCGTTGTCCACCAATGTCGTGTCGCGTCAATTAAGGAACGGATCGAATGTTATGTTTGGATCGAAACTAACTAGTGTTAGGAAATATCGTCAAGGAAGGGGACGATGAATCTTTTATAGTATAGATTATCGAGGATTTGGGTTTAGAATGTCGAGGTAAACCTTAAGTAGAAATCGGCTATTGAGGAGACCTTGATGGGACGGAATTAAAATGCCTAAAGGAGGAGTTCGCTTTGAAGCATTCTTGGTGGAACTATTCTTGAGGGGATATGTGCAACCCAAGGTTGGCAGACAACCGAGATCTCAAGGATAAGAAGGTGGTTGATAAGGACTCGATGTTCGTCTCGTCATCGGTAAAATACATCGGACTGTGAAATGGGGTTGTGATCGTTTTCGTACACGGGGCAAGGTATCGTGTAGGCACTCCTTTTGGGTAGAGAACCGAGTGACCTCGCTAAGGGAGACGTTGGGTGTTTGATCGGTGCCAGATTTCAAGGACGAAATCCCTTTTAAGGTTGGGAGGATTGTAACACCCCGATTTTCGAAAGATATCGATCCAAGTTAATACAGAAACCGAGATATTAAGGAAAAATAAGATTTTTGATTTTGGACTTGAATCCTTGATTTTATAGTCTAGATGGATGAAGGATTCAATTACGAGTTTCTGGAGCAAAAACGGAGCTATAACGAATAAGTTATGGCCAAAACAGTATCGAGAAGAAAACCAGGGAAGCGAGCGACTTATGCCGCGACTTAAGGTCGCGACACAAGTCGCGAAATCCACTGGATCGAACTTAAATCGTGATTTTCAGCCCCAAACTTCATTCCTTCATATCTCCTTCATCCTAGCTCCGATTTGGGTGATTCAAAGTGCTACGGTTTCGTTTTTGAGAGATTTTCAAGGATCTAGCAAGATATTGGAAGTCTATTGAAGTATACTAGAGCATTTTGTGGTGTTAAGCTTCTCATCTCTCCCTATTCATCTTCTTCACCAAGTTTTCTAGGGTTTCATCCACCCTTTGTGCTTCTTTTCATAGATTGGAGGTTTGTAACCATTTTTGGTGAACTAGAAGTGTTTTGGTTGGTGGATGCAATCTTGGGTTAAGGTAATCTTCTATTCTCTTCGGTTATGGAAGTTAGGGTTTCGGTATTAGTTGAGGTGTTCATGTATATGGTTTGGGAAATGATTCTTTGTGGTTGATTATGTTTATTTATGGTTGAATATGTATGCATTTAGGTTTTTTGGAAGTTTTGTCTTGAGAATCCAAGTGTTCTTCAAAGGAGCTCTAGTTGGGGGAAAATCTAGATTTAGCCTAAATCTAGCAAGGTGAGTTCAAGATGATTTATGAAAACGGTGTACATGCCAAAATGGTTATTTTAAAGTATCTATGCTTTGCATCAAATTGTTCACTACTAATAAATGTTGGGCATTTGGTTATATCTCACCTTATAAACTTGTGTCACATGCATATTTGTGAGTTTGGGCATTCGTCAAATAAATCATGTTTGAGAAGCTTCATTTATGCATATTTTATAAATGGAGTCCATTTGAGATAAATGTCCTTTATATGATTATGCACTTACAACTATTTGGGAAAATGCATATTAATGTGTCAAGAGGTATTTTGGGAAATGTAAGGGTAAAATGGTCCTTTTTGGAAGATGGTTTGCCTCAACCAATGTTGATTTGGAGTTGTTTATACTTTTGGGATCGTTGTGTCTTTGTCAGTCGGCTAAACGTGTTTTTAATGTACAAAGGCTTTCGTTGGATATTTACGTAAAGTGTTGGGCCTTTGGCTTAGTTTTTGATTTAAACGAGTCGTGTGGACGTTTGTCCGGAGTCATAACCAGCGGGGGGTTTTGACTGAGATGACGATTAATTTCGTATCGTGGGTGATTTACATGTTTTGGGTGCGTGGTCATCCAATTGGAGTCATGTAACGTTAGACAGTGTTGTAATGGATCCATAAGCACGTAAGTTCTGTTGGTCTTGTAAGGCCGGAGGTTTTGGGTTACTTTTAGTGACCGCTCGGGTTTGCTAGCGAGTAGGCAATAAGTGGCACAAGCCGTTGAGGTGTAACTCGTCTAGGTTGGATAGGCACCCGTGTCCGTAAGTCCTTGGGGTTTTATCGACGGAGTAGGGCTAGAGGCAGTAATACGGATTGAGGTTGTGATGTCTGGTATGGCATGGGAACTAAGTCCGGGATACGTGGTGAAATCCAACAACATCAAGGGTGGCCCCATTCACGTGTTCTCGCCACCCAAGATGGAAACGTTTAGAGGACATGTAAGGAAGTCGCGTGAACGACCTACTTACGTGTTCTCTATTCTTGGTGTTTACGGATCTCCTCATCGTTGATTCGTGGTATTTTATTTGGGTAATGTGGTATTTTTACCAAAAGGAGTTTTTAAGTGATTGACGACAAATGATGGCTTTAATTTTGGGTTCTTCTCACGTATATTGAGGTTCGCATGGACCGCGTCATTTCCATGTGTCGGTATTCATTCTCGTCCATTTTATGGTCGTGTGAGTTTTGGGTTTAAAGTCGTGTTCATGGAGATATTTAATTATATAGATCTTCATCTATGATTTATGAGTTGTGTGTCACGTTTCACCGTGTTGGGTATTCCAAGTTGTAATGTGTTAACCGTGTTTTATAAAATTGGGAGTCCGCCCTCTATTTTACTTTTAGCAAGTTCCGGTTTACTTTACATAATTGCGTCTCATAGGTGAGATCCTCGTCTTTAAAGCAGTTTGGTTTGGTTAACAGATAACTCGGTGTCTATTTCGTACAAAGTGCATCGTTATTGATAAACGAGTCGTTTTCATAAGTGAAGCATATCATTTTGAAAGATTATGGTTTTATTCGCATTCTTCCTTTCTAAATGATTAAATTTTATATGTTGAAAACTCTTGAACTCACTAGGCGTTAGCCTAACCTTTTTATTTGTCGGCATGTGCATCAGGTTCCGGATGGGGGAAGAGGTTTTAGCTTTTTGGTGAAGTGTTGTGTGCTAAGAGTTTGTGCAAGGGTGAGTAGCTTGATGAAGTCTTCCGCGTTAGTCGTTGATAAGAGCAACTGTTTCTTTGGGGTTTTAGTAACACCCGACTTTGTTCAGTCATTATGCGAGACTCGACCTTTTAGTCGTTAAAGTTAAATCCATTATTCTTTTGAGGTGTCTCAAGTGATGATTGTAAAATAGATTATATCCTTTTTTTGTTGTATAATTTGGAAGTTTTAAATTAGTTGCTCTGTTCATTTTCGAGGGTGTTACAATCATCCTTCCTACTCTTCACGTGATTTCCGTTCCTAGTGACTCCATTATCCTCAAAACATCCTATCTTAAAGTGCCTGTTGGTGCAATTCCCCCTTTCAATCACTTAATGCAACACTAGTTTTAGTCTAGGTATCAAAAATCAACACCTAATTCTCTCAAACTTAAGCTCTGATACCAATTTGTAACACCCTCAAATCTAGAAAGAGCAACTAAATTAAAATTTTCAATAACACCTCAAAATAGATACCACCACTAACAACAAGTTTATACTTGAAATATTAAACTAGATCTAACCATCAACGAAGGTAGATAAATTCTTCTACAAAGACTAGTTAAAGGTCAGGTGTTACTAAAACCTAAATACAAGTTGCTCTTTACAATACTAATGCGGAAGACTTCACTAATTTAATCACCTCTTCGGCACACCACTAGCATTCATCTCTTCATAGAGTCACTAGAACTATTCGCCAACGAAGCTTGTTGCACATGCCGACAAATAAAAATGTTAGGCTAACGCCTAGTGAGTTCAAGAGTTTTACATGAGTAAATATCTTTAAAATGATGAACTTCGCTTAAAGTCATGACCTTTCAGTTGATGTACTTTAAAACGTAGAAAATGACTCTTATCCAATGTTATGCACTTTCAAAGATGGACACCTTATTTCAAACATGTTTTATAAATTGATGCAACGTAAACTAACTCGAAACATGAATATGAAATGACTCCCATTTAAAAAAACACGGATAAAACGTTATATCCCAAAACACCCAAACACGGGTGGGGCAAAATACTCGACCCATGATTCATCATAAAAACCACATATACCGTACGTCCGAAAACATGGACACTGGGTCCAATACTCAAGCGACCTTAAACGAAAGGAATCTAACTACCAAAACAAGGGGTTGACATAATTCATTCAAACCTTAATATACGAGGAGGGACGTCCAATATTAAGGCCCTTATTCATTGTCGACCATAAAGAACCAATGACAATAAAATAAGACGTCCTTTTATTTGAAATACTGATAGCCGACAACCGGGGAGACCCGTACCCGTTGAGAGTGGAGGAAACACAAAAGTATACCACCCATGCAACGTTAATCGCATGACACCTCACGACATCACAGTTAGGTGTCCCTACGACTTCTTTACAAGCGTCACCCCAAGTCAGTTGACACTTGATGAACACTCCGAAGAGCTCCATCCCTAGGCCTGACACACTTAAAGACTACCTCTCAGGCATTACTTCAAGCGGCGGAGGTCCTAGCGCTTACTTTGCCTGTAGGGCTACTAGACTCAACCCTCCTAGCGATCGCTTGTAAAGTTTCCGGTCGTAAAACATGGGTGCCATAGTTTAACCCCATAATACCCAATTGACCAACCCAAAACAGACTGACTTACGTGCCTATTATACAACGCGACACAGTCTAACCTTACCGGACTACGCATGAATGACCAAAGCAATCGAGCCCGTAACCAACCTCAATACGCAATACATCGCATTAGTATGCACGTCAAAACTGGACCTTACATTGAGCCATATAAAACCGGACAAGTGTCCTCAAGGATCCTTTAAAACGACATCAAGCCAAAATGCTCAAAACCTCTTTTTGACCAAAGATTAACGCTTTTCAAATCATAAACGTACTCGACCCATACCATGAAATCACACACTCCAAAATACTTGAATGGACTCCAACACAGTTTAAGTTGGGACAAAAGGTTTTCCAAATAGATTTATACTCTTTATCCTTTTAAAACGTTCCACAACTCGAAATTAAACCTTTTACCCAAACAAACACTAAAAATGTCTTTTTACCAAATAATCTCATTTATGCAATAAGTTACAAAACACACCCATTTATGACTCATTTATCAAAATGCCCAAAAATCCCCAATATGGGTGTTTTACAAGGTTTATAAAACTAAACTTCTCAATTAACCAAATCCCATCAAGTAATTCCACAAATGACAATATCATGTTAAACACATAAATACTTTAAAATAAACATTTTGGCATGTACAACGTTTTCACAAATTAACTTGAAATCACCTTGCTAGATTTAGGCTAAAATCTAGATTTCCCCCCCCCCCCCCCCCCCCAACTAGAGCTCATTTGAAGAACACTTGGATCCTCAAGCCAAAAACTTCCAAAAACCTAAATCCATACATATCCAACCATAAATAATCATAATCAACCACAAAGAATCGTTCCCCAAACTTTATACATGAATACCTAAACTGATACCGAAACCCTAACTTCCATAACTAAAGAGAATAGAAGATTACCTTAACCCAAACTTGAATCCACCAACCAAAACACCTCTAGTTCACCGAAATAGTTACAAACCTCCAATCTACGAAAGGAAGAACATGGGTGGATGAAACCCTAGAAAACTTGATGAAGAAGATGAAGATGGAGGGATGATGGTTCTAGTTCCCAACCTAATAGATGAAGAAGAAACACTTAGATTTATGTGGAAACTCTCCAACATGAGTTAGGGTTTGATTTTGGGGTTTGGGGGTCGGTTTGGGAGAGAAATGGGGGAAGGATTTAAGGTTAGGGTGAAAAATGGGGTTTGGGGCTGATTTTTCCCGTTTTTGTGCACCCAGCGGCTCCGCGCGGCTGGTGGCGCGGGTCCACCCGCGCGGAGCACTGCCGCCCGAAATTCTTGCCTAAACACTATTTTGGTCATAACTTTTTCGTTTTAGCTCCGATTTTGCTCCGGAAAGAACCGTTGGACTCGTAATTGAATCCTTCATCTACAAAGACTATAAAATTTGGGATTCAAGTCCAAAATCCTTTATCTTATTTTTCCCTAATGTATCAGCTTCGGTATTAACTTGAAATGATACCTTTCGAAAATCGGGGTGTTACAATCCTCCCAACCTTGGAAGAGATTTTGTCCTCGAAATCTGGCACCGATCAAACACCCAATGTCGCCCTTAGCGAGGTCAATCGGTTCTCTACCCAAAAAGGAATGCCTCCACGATACCTTGCCTCATGTACGAAATCGATTACATCCCATTTAAGGTTGTCACTATATTTTTCATAACAAACCGCCACAACTCGATTCCAAGGTTCGATGTGTCTTACCACTGATGGAATGAACATCGAGTCCTTATCAACCAATTTCCTTATCCTTAAAATCTCGACTGTCTCTGTGGGTCCAACAATACTATATCAAGTTCTTAGATTAACAACACAATAAGATTACCAACCTGTATTGATTATAACAAATGGTTACAAGGTTGATCGATTCAAGCTATTTGTGTTCTCTGTGTATTCTCTCTATTACACCTTTAAGTGTGTTTTTGTATGTGTGAAATCTTATCTGATATGTTAGAGAGATTGAGAGATATCACAAAGATCTAATCTAACTTGTGTGTCTAACACACTTCCTATAATATCTAGATTTAATATCTAGATATTATTTCTAACTAAATAATATAATTAACTAAACTAAAAACTAACTAAGTTAAACTAATATCTAACAAACTAGATATTAATTTAACTAGTACAATAATAAACAATTACATTGACATTTATTACAAACGACATAGACTTTAATATTGAGAGTCGGCGTTTCGGCTTTAGCTTCAGATTGCGATCTTCAGATTGGATGATCTTGAATCCATTGAGACTGTGTTTTAACAATCTCCCCCTTTGGATCAAGATCATTATGAAAATGATTTTAGCAATTCAGTCTTCTTGTTCAGCTCAGAAGATGCAATCTCTTTCTCTAGCTCTTAAATCAGCATGTCTTCAGAATAGTTGCTTTTGAAGATTTCAATCTTTGATGTGATTCTTGAAACATGTGATCTTTGCCATTTCTTGTGTAGTCATTCTCCCCCTTTTTGATGTTAAGTGCAACGACTTCATCAAAATTATTTGTAAGAAATGTCTATCTTGCGGTTAGAGCCCCTGATCCGTCAATTCAAAAGATATTCATCCAGATCTTTTCAAATCCAGACAAAATAGTCCTGTAACACCTGAATCAACTAATGAATCAGTTAACATGCCTGTCAGTAACACTAAGTCACTGTGTGTAACAAATACACATTGGAAAGGAGCTGTTTGATGTTGACTCCCCCAGGGCTTCCATTTAATCATCGAAACACCACAAAGGTTATTTCTATAAACGTTATGACAAAGAAACAAATTCCTTGTGTGTTCGTGCTTGTGATAGAAAGAATTAAGCACTTGATGATCGCTTATAGGGCTCAAAATTTTGTGTAAACCACTGAGACAACAGTAAGTTAAACACAGACTCAATGTGCATGAGTGAAGTGCGAAGGTGGGGCAGACTTCCTTCTTTTCAATATCCAGATTTTCAAATGAAAATCAGATAGCAAATATGCTGCATCCCCTTAGAAAATGTGAAACACTTTCTATTTGAGAAGAAAATGAGTAGATAGTGAGGTTTGATCAAGAGTTGGCATGAGCTAGTTGCCTGTTTCAATAATGATCACCAAAGAATTGTGAAACATTAGAAATGTGGATAGCCGGCTCAGAAAAAGTTGGTGTAGAGTTGTGATATTCTTTTTAACTCTGTTCTCACACGCTCTTTCTTTTTAACATTTAGCTTTCTCTAATCACACTCATTTCTTTTCTCTTTGCACACTCAATCACTAAGGATTAACTTCTTGGGTAGAAATCACTGGTTAAGGTGATTCCATAGAAGTTGTGTTAATTCCTAGCACAATGAAATTCATGTTTTCCTATGATGCACGTGATGCTCAGATTGGTTTAACTATTTCAGTTAAAGAACAATTTACATCATTGAAAACATTTAAAGTCACACTTCCAAATCATGAATTCGGTTTAAGAATCGGGAAGTGGTTTGAACTTTTAAGAACAATGTTTTCAAATGATTGAAAGTTATCCTTCTTTCAACCATTTATGAGATGAAGATAAAGGATTGTACCTTAACGTGCGATCTTATATCTAATGAAGCTAAGCTTAAAGTTATAAACATATGAATTTGTAAGCATCTCTCAAAAATTCTGCAAAAGTCTTATGTCAAGTCAAAGTAACGTTATTCACTTAAATTGAAAAGACAAAAAGCAGTAAAACTTTTTAAAGTACGAGTTCTGATAAGAAATAATCAGAAGTCATATCCTTTTTACTCCCCCTGAAATTATGCATCAGTACATTATCAGTTGTAAAAGATATGCATAAAATTTCAGACAAATATGTATGTACTCCCCCTTGATGGTTGATTTCCTCATTTGAGTATCGGAGTACAATCTCTTTTTCAGCACTGGAGTAAGGTATTTTGATCATTGAAGTACGAGTCCTAAACAGTTGTGTTTTGAAGTCAACTTCGTTGAAGTACGGGTTCTAAGCTGATTTACTTAGAAGCCTTCAGTTCTCCTACTCCCCCTTGACAGTAGGTGCCTGCAACACAGGTTTAGTTTTCTTTGGTACCCACTGGTATTTGGGTCCTTCTGTGTTAGTTGCAGTTCGTATGGGGGTAACAGAATAAGAACCATACCAGTAATGGTCACTCGTCTTGTGAACAGGATCATGTGCACGACAATAAGAATAATAGAATTTCTTACCTGACAAACTGATTAATTTATCTCTTGAGTAAATAAAATCAGGTTTACCTTTCAGCGCATTGTTCTTGTTGACAATCGGCGTATGTACACATGAGTTTTTACATTTCAGCTCTTCTTTAACTGGTTTCCTGTTCCAGACCAGTTCAGCTTCTTCCTGGAAGCTTCTTCTCCTTCTTTGATGTGTACCTGAAAAATCTTTATTCCTGTCATAGAAAAGATTAGTAGAATGAATCTGATTAGAAGATTTAACTGACCTTTTGAAAAGAGCAGTTTTCTGATGTGAGCTTGCGGCTGGTTTGTTAGAACCAACTGAATTATTTCTAGGTGAGTGGATTTTTGACTCTGGAGTCGTTCGCTCAGTCACCACCACTGTCTTTGAAATAATATCTTGAAGCTCTTTTACCTTTGAAGAATAACTGTCTCGTTCTTTGATAATGAGCTCAATCTTCTTCTCAAATGCAGACTTCTTTTTCTTCTCTGTCAGGGAAAATTTAGAAAATTCAGATAGCTTCTCGGTAAGCTTCTTTAGCTTTGCTTCAAGGATGCTTCTTTCTTCTTCGAATCCCTTCTTAGCACCCTTCTGATCATTTGCCTTCCTCTCCTTGGCAAACTGATCTCTTTCCAATATGATTACTTTCTCAAAGTCTTCAACTTTTTGAGAAAGCATTAAACATTTAAGCTCGAGTATCTTCTTCTCTTCAACACTCTTCTTGGAAAGGTCTGAGAACTTCTTTTCAAAATATGATATTTTCTTTTGAAGCTCAGAGTTCTCAACTTCCAAAACCTTAACTCTTGATGACATATATGATTCTATCATAATCTTAGCAATATGTTCCCATAACAGCTTTCCTGTAGCCTCTTCACGTTCTAGTGTAAAGAAGATCTCATTTGAAATCTCCTCTGATATTCCTTGCAGAATAAAAGATTTGGCTAAGATGTCAGCTTTATATATTTTTCTTTGCTCGTCTGAGTACATATCAAGTGGTACTGGAAGCTCTTTTTCTTCTCTTTCTCCATTCTTCTTCACTAGAGTATAGACTCTCCTTGGAACTGTCATAATTCCGCACTCTAGAGATCTTCTTATAAGTTTCTTCAATTCATGTCTATCTATGAAATCCATGAACTGATCTTTACACTGCTTATACTCTCCTCTGAAGAGTACAGGTGGTTTCTCATCCATACATATTGAAGAAGCTTCGCTTGATGTCATCCTGTTTAATTTGATGTGCAAAAAGAACTGGATTTGACCGTTAGTCCAGATAAAATTTGATCACACAAGAAATTTTGTCCCCCTAGGCAGACTTAGCACGGGGGTCCCGCTTTGCGTTTCAAGTGGGAGGCGCAAAGTTGAGCTTTGCGTTTCAAGTGGGAGGCGCAAAGTTGAGCTTTGCGTTTCACTTGGGAAGCGCAAAGTGAAGTTTTGCGTTTGGTGTTGGAAGCGCAAAGTTGGACTTTGCGTTTGTTCGTCTTCTGCTTTGTGCTAGTTCGTCCTGTACTTCGAAAAATGTCTAAAATCTGTTCCTGAAACGATTTAGCAATACCAAACTCTACCCTTATGTCTAGAAACACTTCTAGAACTGAATGCTATCACTCGATCTCGATAAAACACACTTTTTGAAGAAAAAATTGATAGCACAGTGACTTTTTGTTCTCGACTGTTTTCTCACTTAAATCACAAAATGAAACTCGATTAAAGCTTAAAAGTGAAATCAAACAACAACAACTCGATCTAGCATGCTAATCGATCACAACCTGGTCGATTTTAACACCTAAAACACTTTAACACTCGAAATCACTTTTTCAAATAGAACACATAGTCGTTTTTCTGAAAAACTTGATTTGATCTTAATCAGGCTCTGATACCAATTGTGGGTCCAACAATACTATATCAAGTTCTTAGATTAACAACACAATAAGATTACCAACCTGTATTGATTATAACAAATGGTTACAAGGTTGATCGATTCAAGCTATTTGTGTTCTCTGTGTATTCTCTCTATTACACCTTTAAGTGTGTTTTTGTATGTGTGAAATCTTATCTGATATGTTAGAGAGATTGAGAGATATCACAAAGATCTAATATAACTAGTGTGTCTAACACACTTCCTATAATATCTAGATTTAATATCTAGATATTATTTCTAACTAAATAATATAATTAACTAAACTAAAAACTAACTAAGTTAAACTAATATCTAACAAACTAGATATTAATTTAACTAGTACAATAATAAACAATTACATTGACATTTATTACAAACGACATAGACTTTAATATTGAGAGTCGACGTTTCGGCTTTAGCTTCAGATTGCGATCTTCAGATTGGATGATCTTGAATCCAATGAGACTGTGTCTTAACAGTCTCCCAACCTTAGGTTGCACATAACACCTCAAGAATACACCAAAGCAAACTTATCCCTTAGATACTTCTAATTCTGACACATCAAGGTCTCCTCAATAATCGATTTCTACTTAAGGTTTACCTCGACATTCTGACCCAATTCCTCAATAATATATACTATAACAGATTCATCGTCCCTTCCTTGACGACATTTCCTAACACCAGTTAGGTTCGATCCAATCACCACATTCGATCCGTCCCTCAACTGACACGGCACAATCATCGGTAGACGACGGATTACCCCAAATCCACGATTACTCAATTCCCAGAGTGCAGTCAAGCATCGATTGACGAATCAGTGAAACCCTGTTGATCACAGAATTACCAATGATCGATTCCTAATTTCCATCATCTAATCTTCTTAAGGTTACCACTTAAATTGCAAACGCATCGGTTTCATCGGAAGTACGATGAAGCATCCCAACGGTTATTATCCTCAAATCGAATGTCGACACCTATGCTCAAAACTTTTACACCTCAACCGTGGATATACCACCATAAATTTCCTTCCATACTTTACACTGATGATTCAAAGTTGACGCCTATTAGGGTACCAAATTCCGACAAACAAATCACCATAATTTCCTTATTCCTGAGGACACACCCGGATGGTACACATCCGACCCATCAGTTCATATCTTACCGAAGTCAAGAAACCACCCAATGATTTATCCCGAAGGTTTACCGAAACAGAAAGATCACCACTTAAATATCTAGAAGAATACACAATTCTACTACTTCAATTATTCGCGCGTGCACTGATTCATAAATTGAAATCCAAAATTCGGACTGATTACGGATCGGTTAATCCGACACTTCATTTTCCAAGGACTCCTCTAGTCCTGATTACAACTCATTTCATGGAAGGGGTTGAAATCTACAGCTCTAATGAGTTCAAAGTTTTTTTAAACTACTATGCCAATTTGAAATTTTATACAACTTCTAAGTGCAAAAGCTTTAGAAACACACAAATAAAATTCTACTACTGTTTACTCGGTAGGTGTACAAAGTAGCCTCAAACGCCACATACATAAAACCATTTTGAAAATCGTTTGGTCATTACTCGAACTAATAAAACCCGGAAGAGAAAAACACAATATTTTGAAACTTCCCAAAATAGCGCATGGGCTGACATTTATTAACGCGACCTTCTAGACGCCTCTTACAGTTGCGAAAATATAGGTGCAAGACTCGCATGAATCAAAATATTAAACAAAACTCATAAATTAATGCACGCAATAATGCAAGACTACGCGTTCCAAAATTTCTTTTTATTATGCGATTCAAACTGTCGTAAAATAAAACACCATAAGACCCGACTGAATTTTCATAAGACTCACTCAACATCTTAGAACCACGTTCTCAATTTCCCAGCCACACTATTTTCATTCGGATGCTCATACATCTTACAGCAATAATCGTGCTAAATTGGTTGACCTTACAATTTCTTCCTGAAACAAAGTCGATTCAATAAGCCTATGGTTCTAATTTAACCAATAACCCCGACCCAAAATGGTCAACTTAATGCATTTACCAAGTTTATTATCACCCTAAGTGACGAACGCTAAAATCATCAGCCCCTCCTAACGGCTACTCACTTAGAACTTCTTCACTACTCCAACGGTTGTCAAATCAAAGTAGTCTAAGTATACACACGTAGCTTGTAGGTTCACCATAACACTGGCCAGGTGCAATTATGAACGTACTGCACATGATCATCCTTGCTACTCTCTACGTGATTCCCGTTCTTAGTGACTCCATTATCCTCAAAACATCCTATCTTAAAGTGCCTGCTGGTGCAATTCTCCCTTTCAATCACTTAATGCAACACTAGTTTGAGTCTAGGTATCAAAAATCAACACCTAATTCTCTCAAACTTAAGCTCTGATACCAACTTGTAACACCCTCAAATCTGGAAAGAGTGTTACACCCTCAAATCTGGAAATAACAACTAATTTAAAATTTTCTAAACACACCAATAAATAAATCATCTACAACCACAATTTAATATTTAACCTCAATACACACATTCTTTCTATACAAACAGTCTGTAATGAGGACGGGTGCTACTAAAGCCCAAAAGTGTCACTATCTGCAAACTGCGGAAGACTTCACCAAATACTTACTCTCGTGAACCACTAAGTACATCTCTTCATACGACTGCTAGAACCGAACCCCCTTCTGGAACCTGATGCACATGCCGACAAATAAAAATGTTAGGCTTAACGCCTAGTGAGCTCAAGAGTTTTCATTAGAGATAAATAAAGCATTTACTTTAAGAATGATATATAAAGTCACGATTTCCAAAATGCAATACATTTGATTTGAAAGCAACCGAAAACGAAATACATTAAATCTTAAAACAATCTCTTTTCCTTATTCACCCTTTTTGTGATTAAAAATCATAAAACAAATGCCTCTTTAAATAAAGCCAAAACCCAAAGCGCACGTAAAACATAACTGACATTTTAATGATCAAACACTGAAAACGTAGAGAACTCCAACTTCCAAAACATCCCAAATACACGAATAAATCTCGATAACCAAAACCTTAAAACATAGATAAATACCCATATTCAAATGTCTCCAAAAACATGGATTATAAAACTCCATAACCAAAACCACACCTATTGGTGACGGGAAAGACCCGATTACATTGTACGTGACGGAACACAAACGTAGGCCACATAATTATGTAGGAAATCAAAACATGTGGGTTACACAAATAAAAACCCACCGAGCTCAACTCCTCTGAGTCTATCACTCGAAAGCATGAAATCAAAACATGTGGGTTACACAAATAAAAACCCACCGAGCTCAACTCCTCTGAGTCTATCACTCGAAAGCATCAAGTCAACTCCTCTGAGTCTATTCCTGAAAGTTCCAAAACAAGGGAAGTTAAGCACAAGGGAATTACACCTTACTGCCCATGAGACGCTGCCCGACCGTATAGGCCCACACCTTTCTTATCATGGTGACCCGATGCCTATTCCGTGCCAAATGGTGAACCCAATGCCCAAACGGGGACATAGGAACACCGTGCCTATGGATCCATTGCACTAACTAAACCATTACATGACTCAAGATGAATGGACTAATGCATTCAAAACATGTAATTCTCAAATAAGATGCAATAATGCAAATCATAACCAAACGCTCTACCATGAGCTATTAAAACGGACAAGTGTCCTCAAAACCCAACAAAATCCAAACCGAGCCATAAACTCAAACAAATCCAAAGACTCAACGTTGAAAATCATAAATTGGAATCAAACATAAATAACCCGTAATTATGTAAACTCATGCTCCAAAACATATAATAAATTCCAACGTAGTTTAGATTTGGGCCAAATCGTTTTCCAAGTGAGTTTATAACATGTATCCTTTCAGAACGTCCCATAACACAAAACCATGCATTTCTCCAAAACACAAAATGAAACACCTTTATACTCAAAATCTACTTCCATAAAATAAATCATTAAGATACCAAAATATATGATTTATTTATCCAAAATGCCCAGAATCCCAAATGTGGGTATTTTACATGTTTATAATTTAGATACTTCAAATAATCAAAATTCATCAAATAATCAAAATTCATCAAATAACTCAACAGTTAATAATTTCATGTAAAACATGTAAACACTTTAAAATAAGCATTTTGGCATGTACACCGTTTTCACAAATCAACTTGAACTCACCTTGCTAGATTTAGGCTAAATCTAGATTTCACCCAACGAGCTCTTTTGAAGGCCGCTTGAATCCTCAAGCCGAGAACTTCCAAAACCTAGATCCATACATACCGAACCATAAATATCCATAAACAACCACATAGAAACATTCCCCAACATTATATACCAAAATCCCTAAACGAGGTCAAAACCCTAGTTTCTCCAAAACTAACAAATCCGAGATTTGATAAACCAAACACTAGGGAAACACCCAAAGAACATATATAACCTTAAATCAAAGAAGCTTACCATTAAATATGACGAGACTTTCCGAGAACACCCAATCCAACACTTCAACCCGAGCTCCCAACCGTTGAACTTGATGAGGAAGATGAAGATGGAGGTTTTGTGACTCGAGCTCCCAACTAGCTAGATGGTGAGTAATCATGTGGTTTGGGGAGGAAAAACCCCAAAAATAGGTTAGGGTTCGGTTTTGGGGTTTGGGAGAGAAAAGGTGAGAAGATAGAAATGAGAAATGAGGGAAATGGGTGGAAATTCGGACTTAATAGTCTATCAGCCCCCGCCTGCGACATTGACACGGCTACTATGTCCTTGGCATAGTCGCCCGCTCCCTGGTGCCCGCAGTACCTCTCCCGCGAGAGTGACACGGCGACAGTGACACTTGTCACTGTCGCGGGCATTGTCGCCCAAACCTCTTCGAGTCCCAAAACTTGATTTCTTCCATGCCAACACTCTCGAAACTCTTAGGAACTTTTAACAATGCATTTTCCAACAAAACCCCAAGGTTTACAAGTCACAGAAACGTCCAGGTGACATTTACTTACCGAAAATTACGGGCGTTATAATCCTCCCAACCTTAGAATGATTTCGTCCTCGAAATCTAGATTCCCATGAAACCTTGCCCGCAGAAGGATTTCCCTGAACCTTTCTTCCGACACCACTAACATGACCCTTATACCGATACTCGCCAATTGTCCCTCATGGGCAAGTTACACCCATAGCCAAATGAACACTCAATTCGCCAAAGTAACCTTTACCCCCAAGGTTACGGTCGTCTCCCAACCTTGGATGACAATTACTACCTCCAAGTAATTTTGTGATCCCAACTTCACACCGGTCAACACACTTTAGCTGATCATGCTTCTAAATCCAAACCAAAGTTCAACATCGACTTCCAAAGAATTCCCAGAATTCTTAATGAACAGTCCTTGATATAGACAACGCCGTCCAACTCGAGGCGTACCCATACGCTCTTTAGATAGCTGGTTAATGCGGATCTGGCTATCACTCGCTCCGATCTATTCTCAACCTCAGAACATTCTCTTAATAAAATCTTTACCTCCACGGGAAACACTTATACCCATCGATACTCAAACGTCAACATCTAACTCTCCTATAAATTCGTACCCAGAAGGGTTAACATTTTCATGACCTAACGAGGATACTTTCGAACATTCCAAGATTCAACGACTTTTAGAAGACAGGTTGACGCCTAAAGCCAAAATGACGATATCGAAAACGTGGACATCCCGCCCAATACTTTGTTCCAGGAGCATTGTTGCATTAAGGTTGACACTTAACAGAGGACTAATGTTCCCAAATCTTACATCCCTAACAGACGGACCCCAAAATTTCTTGATCACTGAAGCCCATTAAGACGATACACCGTCAACATATAACTTGATGTCAACCAGACAAGCAACCCATCAATATGAACCCAACAGACGTAGGTAGTCACACAAAACCTCATTCCGCAGGTTTACCGAAGCATAGAGATCATCTCTTAATTAACTGGGGAACAAAATCTAATACCTCCACTATTCATGCAAGACCTGATTCAAAACTGAAACCCAATTTCAAGGTTGATCGCAAGTCAAATCATCCGACGCTTCAAATCCCAAGGGCTTATCTAGTCCCTTGATTGCAACTCGTTTCACGATAGGAGTTTTAAACCTATAGCCCTAATGAGTCCAAGGTTTTTCAACTGATATGCCAATTGAAATTTTATAAAACTCACAAATACAAAGGTTTTATTATAATCAATTGTACGTATAAAACATACTACCGTTTACTCGGTAGGCGTATAAGGTGACAATAAACACCACACGTATAAAACCATTTCAAAAATCCTTTAGCCCTTACTTAAGCTAACAATGACAGTAATAAGGATATACAACCAATTTTCAAATGGACCACTATGGTCCTAGCTCGCATCAATATACTCCATAAATGGGGAAATAAATTTTACGTACCAAAACAGTTTATAGCGAGGCGATTGAACAAAACTCCCAAGAGACAAGTTACGTAATCGAGTTCCCAAAATTTCTCATTCGACTAAATGAAGATATGGAATAAAATTCCCGACAAGACTCGCATGTTGAGTTCGCTTCTCAAAATTTAGCAACACAAAATATGCATGCGATTGGTTAACATATAATAAATTTAAATCAATTTTCAAACTTTAGGTCGTACAATTGAAATGATCTTGTCCGAAAATAGTGGCTACAATGACATGTATACCGCTAACTCACTTAATGCATTGCGGAATTTATAACATTAAAATCGACAACTGAAATACGTTCAAAACGAAAGTCCAATACGAAACGACATAACTTTTCATATGCTTACTCACACCAACAATTTAAAACAAATCGAAAACCATGTAGCATACAACGAGTAACACTTGTATAAAACCCAAAAGAGAAATCACATAATATTGAAACTTTCCAAAATAACATATGGGATAATATCCATTAACAAAACTCTCAAAACGTCTCTTACGGTTGCGAAAATACCGATGCAAAACTCGCACGAGACAAAATATTAAACGAAAATTTATAAGTTAACGCACACAATAATGCAAGTATACATCTCTCAAATTCAAGAGCACGACGCAAAATGTCGTAAAATAGAATTCCGTAAGACTCAATAAAACCTTCCATAAAACCCAATGAAACACAACGATGCTCAACATCATATGGTGCCAAAACCGTCATTCCCAAAATCAAACAGCATGAAACAATGTCATGACTAAAATGTCAAAATTCCAAAATTTTATCTTTTATCGCATCTGGTAAATATAAACGACACTTTCACCAAAACCCGCATGAGACTCAACGCTTCAATAAAACTCATAAACTTACACGCAAATAAAATTAAAACTCACGCAATTCAAAATACACTCGTGAGTAGCAAAGCGTCATAAAATAACGTTTCATGAATTCAACATGACTCGTACTGACTAAAATTCCAAAGAACATTTCGACTCAAGAACATAGGGACAACTCGTCCTTTAAAACCTTAACATACGTGGAGGAGATCCAATGTCAAAGTCAAAAATTCCATAGTTATTTCCCCAACAACCCAAATAACATTAAAACACGAATATTACAATATCCGGAAAAATAGTGTCAGACACAAAACAAGGATAAAGAGATTTTCAATAAAAATTGCAACCACGTGCAACAAAACAATTTTATGCATGCTTAAGCTCACGGTTTAAAATCTGATGAGTGCTAAAGGCTTTACCAAGGCTTCATAGTACAACTCACTTTACGCTTCGAAAACATGGGAAACAATTGATGCAAACTTATTTTAGAAATAAATTTATGTGCATGACTTTGGTCGGCACTCAACATTCCGAAATCTTATTCCTCAATTTTCCATCATACTATTGTCATTCGGGTGATCAAACATCTTAAAGCAATCATCGAAAATTTCATCCGTTCATCGTACAATTTCTCCTCGAATAATGTCGATTCCAAAAGTCTACGGTTCTATTCCATCCATTCATTCCGACCCGAAACGGTCCACTTAACGCTTTCACCATGCTTACTGTCATTCTAAGCATCGAATACTCAAATCATCAACTCTTTCTAACGGTTGCTCAATCAGAAACTTCTTTACTACCCCAACGGTTATCGTACCAAGGCAGTTCAAAGATACTTATGTAACTCGTAAGTTCACCATAACACTGGCCAGGTGCTATTATGAACGTACTGTACATGATCATCCTTGCCATTTTTGGCGTGATTCCCGTTCCTAGTGAATCCACTCACATCAAATCATCAAACCTTAAAGTGCCTAATGGTGCGATCTCACATTCAAACACTTAAATTATGCTAGTTTGAGTCTAGGCATTCAAAATCAACACCTAAATCTCTCAAACTTAAGCTCTGATACCAACTTGTTACACCCTCAAATCTGGAAATAGCAACT
This sequence comes from Arctium minus, assembly GCA_954870635.1. Lineage (NCBI taxonomy): Eukaryota > Viridiplantae > Streptophyta > Magnoliopsida > Asterales > Asteraceae > Arctium > Arctium minus. Next base: position 54,506,714 of record OX941084.1, read on the forward strand.
AATTTAAAATTTTCTAAACACACCAATAAATAAATCATCTACAACCACAATTTAATATTTAACCTCAATACACACATTCTTTCTATACAAACAGTCTGTAATGAGGACATGTGCTACTAAAGCCCAAAAGTGTCACTATCTCCAAACTGCGGAAGACTTCACCAAATACTTACTCTCGTGAACCACTAAGCACATCTCTTCATACGACTGCTAGAACCGAACCCCCTTCTGGAACCTGATGCACATACCGACAAATAAAAATGTTACGCTTAACGCCTAGTGACTTCAATAGTTTTCATTAGAGATAAATAAATCATTTACTTTAAGAATGATATATAAAGTCACGATTTCCAAAATGCAATACATTTGAATTGAAAGCAACCGAAAACGAAATATATTAAATCTTAAAACAATCTCCTTTCCTTATTCACCCTTTTTGTGATTAAAAATCATAAAACAAATGCCTCTTTAAATAAAGCCAAAACCCAAAGCGCACGTAAAACATAACTGACATTTTAATGATCAAACACTGAAAACGTAGAGAACTCCAACTTCCAAAACATCCCAAATACACGAATAAATCTCGATAACCAAAACCTTAAAACATAGATAAATACCCATATTCAAATGTCTCCAAAAATATGGATTATAAAACTCCATAACCAAAACCACACCTATTGGTGACGGGAAAGACCCGATTACATTGTACGTGACGGAAAACAAACGTAGGCCACATAATTATGTAGGAAATCAAAACATGTGGGTTACACAAATAAAAACCCACTGAGCTCAACTCCTCTGAGTCTATCACTCGAAAGCATGAAATCAAAACATGTGGGTTACACAAATAAAAACCCACCGAGCTCAACTCCTCTGAGTCTATCACTCGAAAGCATCAAGTCAACTCCTCTGAGTCTATTCCTGAAAGTTCAAAAACAGGGGAACTTAAGCACAAGGGAATTACACCTTACTGCCCATGAGACGTTGCCCGACCGTATAGGCCCACACCTTACTTATCATGGTGACCCGATGCCTATTCCGTGCCAAATGGTGAACCCAATGCCCAAACGGGGACATAAGAACACCGTGCCTATGGATCCATTGCACTAACTAAACCATTACATGACTCAAGATGAATGGACTAAAGCATTCAAAACATGTAATTCTCAAATAAGATGCAATAATGCAAATCATAACCAAACGCTCTACCATGAGCTATTAAAACGGACAAGTGTCCTCAAAACCCAACAAAATCCAAACCGAGCCATAAACTCAAACAAATCCAAAGACTCAACGTTGAAAATCATAAATTGGAATCAAACATAAATAACCCGTAATTATGTAAACTCATGCTCCAAAACATATAATAAATTCCAACGTAGTTTAGATTTGGGCCAAATCGTTTTCCAAGTGAGTTTATAACATGTATCCTTTCAGAACGTCCCATAACACAAAACCATGCATTTCTCCAAAACACAAAATGAAATACCTTTATACTCAAAATCTACTTCCATAAAATAAATCATTAAGATACCAAAATATATGATTTATTTATCCAAAATTCCCATAATCCCAAATGTGGGTATTTTACAAGTTTATAATTTAGATACTTCAAATAATCAAAATTCATCAAATAATCAAAATTCATCAAATAACTCAACATTTAATAATTTCATGTAAAACATGTAAACACTTTAAAATAAGCATTTTGGCATGTACACCGTTTTCACAAATCAACTTGAACTCACCTTGCTAGATTTAGGCTAAATCTAGATTTCACCCAACGAGCTCTTTTGAAGGCCGCTTGAATCCTCAAGCCGAGAACTTCCAAAACCTAGATCCATACATACCGAACCATAAATATCCATAAACAACCACATAGAAACATTCCCCAACATTATATACCAAAATCCCTAAACGAGGTCAAAACCCTAGTTTCTCCAAAACTAACAAATCCGAGATTTGATAAACCAAACACTAGGGAAACACCCAAAGAACATATATAACCTTAAATCAAAGAAGCTTACCATTAAATATGACGAGACTTTCCGAGAACACCCAATCCAACACTTCAACCCGAGCTCCCAACCGTTGAACTTGATGAGGAAGATGAAGATGGAGGTTTTGTGACTCGAGATCCCAACTAGCTAGATGGTGAGTAATCATGTGGTTTGGGGAGGAAAAAACCCCCAAAATAGGTTAGGGTTCGGTTTTGGGGTTTGGGAGAGAAAAGGGGAGAAGATAGAAATGAGAAATGAGGGAAATGGGTGGAAATTCAGACTTAATAGTCTCTCAGCCCCCGCCCGCGACATTGACACGACTACTATGTCCTTGGCATAGTCGCGGGGCATAGTCGCCCACTCCTTGGTGCTCGTGGTACCTCTCCCGCGAGAGTGACACGTTGACAGTGACACTTGTCACTGTCGCGGGCATTGTCGCCCAAACCTCTTCGAGTCCCAAAACTTGACTTCTTCCATGCCAACACTCTCGAAACTCTTAGGAACTTTCAACAATGCATTTTCCAACAAAACCCCAAGGTTTACAAGTCACAGAAACGTCCATGTGACATTTACTTACCGAAAATTACGGGCGTTACAAAGAGCAACTAAATTAAAATTTTCAATAACGCCTCTAAATAGATACGATCACTTACAACAAGTTTATACTTGAAATATTAAACTAGATCTAACCATCAATGAAGGTAGATAAATTCTTCTACAAAGACTAGTAAAAGGTCGGGTGTTACTAAAACCCAAATACAAGCTGCTCTTTAAAATACTAATGCGGAAGACTTCACTAATTTAATCACCTCCTCGGCACACCACTAGCACTCATCTCTTCATAGAGTCACTATAACTATTCGCCAACGAAGCCTGTTGCATATGCCGACAAATAAAAATGTTAGGCTAACGCCTAGTGAGTTCAAGAGTTTTACATGAGTAAATATCTTTAAAATGATGAACTTCGCTTAAAGTCATGACCTTTCAGTTGATGTACTTTAAAACATAGAAAACGACTCGTATCCAATGTTATGCACTTTCAAAGATGGACACCTCATTTCAAACATGTTTTATAAATTGATGCAATGTAAACTAACTCGAAACATGAATATGAAATGACTCCCATTTAAAAAAACGCGGATAAAACGTTATATCCCAAAACACCCAAACACGGGTGGGGCAAAATACTCGACCCATGATTCATCATAAAAACCACATATACCGTACGTCCGAAAACATGGACACTAGGTCCAATACTCATGCGACCTTAAACGAAAGGAATCTAACTACCAAAACAAGGGGTTGACATAATTCATTCAAACCTTAATATACGTGGAGGGAGGTCCAATATTAAGGCCCTCATTCATTGTCGACCATAAAGAACCAATGACAATAAAATAAGACGTCTTTTTATTTGAAATACTGATAGCCGACAACGGGGGAGACTCGTACCCGTTGAGAGTGGAGGAAACACAAAAGTATACCACCCATGCAACGTTAATCGCATGACACCTCACGACATCACAGTCAGGTGTCCCCACGACTTCTTTACAAGCTTCACCCCAAGTCAGTTGACACTTGATAAACACTCCGAAAAGCTCCATCCCAAGGACCGACACACTTAAAGACTACCTCTCAGGCATTACTTCAAGCGGCGGAGGTCCTAGCGCCTACTTTGCCTGTAGCGCTACCAGACGCAACCCTCCTAGCGATCGCTTGTAAAGTTTCCGGTCGTAAAACATGGGTACCATAGTTTAACCCTACAATACCCAATTGACCAACCCAAAACAGACTGACTTACGTGCCTATGGATCCAACGCGACACAGTCTAACTTTACCGGACTACGCATGAATGACCAAAGCAATCGAGCCCGTAACCAACCTCAATACGCAATACAGCGCATTAGTACGTACGTCATAACTGGACCTTACATTGAGACATATAAAACCGAACAAGTGTCCTCAAGGCTCCTTTAAAAGAGACATCGAGCCAAAATGCTCAAAACCTCTTTTTGACCAAAGATTAACGCTTTTCAAATCATAAACGTACTCGACCCATACCATGAAATCACACACTCCAAAATACTTGAATGGACTCCCACACAGTTTAAGTTGGGACAAAAGGTTTTCCAAGTAGATTTATACTCTTTATCCTTTCAAAACGTCCCACAACACGAAATTAAATCTTTTCCCAAACAAACACTAAAAATGTCTTTTTACCAAATAATCTCATTTATGCAATAAATTACCAAACACACACATTTATGACTCATTTATCAAAATGCCCAAAAATCCCCAATATGGGTGTTTTACAAGGTTTATAAAACTAAACTTCTCAATTAACTAAATCCCATCAAGTAATTCCACAAAAGACAATTTCATGTTAAACACATAAATACTTTAAAATAAACATTTTGCAATGTACAACATTTTCACAAATTAACTTGAACTCACCTTGCTAGATTTAGGCTAAAATCTAGATTTTCCCCTAACTAGAGCTCCTTTGAAGAACACTTGGATCCTCAAGCCAAAAACTTCCAAAAACCTAAATCCATACATGTCCAACCATAAATAATCATAATCAACCATAAAGACTCGTTCCCCAAACTTTATACATGAATACCTCAACTGATACCGAAACCCTAACTTCCATGACTGAAGAGAATAGAAGATTACCTTAACCCAAGCTTGAATCCACCAACCAAAACACCTCTAGTTCACCGAAATGGTTACAAACCTCTAATCTACGAAAGGAAGAACAAGGGTGGATGAAACCCTAGAAAACTTGATGAAGAAGATTAAGATGGAGGGCTGATGGTTCTAGTTCCCAACCTCATAGATGAAGAAGAAACACTTAGATTTAGGAGGAAACTCTCCAACATGAGTTAGAGTTTGATTTTGGGGTTTGGGGGTCGGTTTGGGAGAGAAATGGGGGAAGGATTTGAGTTTAGGGTGAAAAATGGGGTTTGGGGCCGATTTTTCCTGTTTTTGTGCACCCAGCGGCTCCGCGCGGCTGGTGGCGCTGTCGCCCGAAATTCTTGCCTGAACACTGTTTTGGTCATAACTTCTTCGTTTTAGCTCCAATTTTGCTCCGAAAAGAACCGTTAGACTCTTAATTGAATCCTTCATCTACCAAGACTATAAAATCTAGGATTCAAGTCCAAAATACTTTATCTTATTTTTCCCTAATGTATCAGTTTCGGTATTAACTTGAAATGATACCTTTCGAAAATCGGCGTGTTACAGGACATGAGATTAAAAGTGATCAACGGTTAAGCTCTACTTCTCACGCTTTTCACATTAACTTCAACTTCTCACATGATATTTCGCCTATACACACACACACACACACACACACACACATGTAGAGGGTTGGGTTTTGTGAGAAGTTGAGGTAAGAAACATGAGAAGTGGTTATCAACCGTTGGATGAGAAATGGATGCATATTAGGATGAGAAACACCAGATAAATTTCTTTCTAAACCGCAATTCATGGGAGGACATTTGATTAAAAGTGATCAACGATTGAGATCAATTTCTCACGTTTCTCACGTTAACCTTAACTTCTCACACGATCTTTTGCCTATATGTATATATTATGTCGTCTTAGGGCATGCATTGAAAAACGTTATGATTTCGCCATAACTCGTAAGACTTGAGGTTTGATCTTACTGACACGCCACACTACACGTCATTTAGAATTTTGGCTACGAAAGATCATCTATCTTCAAATTACTTAATTTACAAATATATTTAAAAAATTATAACGTATAATAAATATTAATAAAAAAACTAAATGGTATAAAAAATTTCTATATTTAAATTTCTTTTGTACAAGAGAAGTAACAAAACTTAAATACGATAATTTAAAGAATCAATGATTCTAAAGCTTTGATGATCAATCAAGACCCAACGTGTCACCACTACCCCTCTCTTGTCTCTGCCACTTGTCCTTTCTTTATGTCCCCCACCTTCTTCTTAAAGGGCACTTTCGTCCATTCATCCATTTGTTGTTTGGTTTTCAATATCCTCCAAGATTCACCCTTTAAGTTACAAAATTAACATTAAACACCCTTCCATTTCTAAAACTTCCTCTAACTACATGATACTTTAGATCTACATTTCCAATATTTGTTTATCGTTTATGGCAAAAATGACCTTTCTTTTCTGGTCTCACTCTCTCTAACCGTTTATGTAGATTTCATGATGACGTTCGCAACCACACCGACAAAATCCCATATCATCTAGTTATGCACCTGCCTCAAACTTTGCTCTATAATAATTGTTGGATCCACGTGGTTGGTTCAACAAGGTCTTAAGTTGTGTCATGAAATAAAGTAGGGTTAATAATTTATTGACTATCATCGGTTAGACGTTGACAAGTCTTATGTCGGTATAAAAGCATGCAACAGGGCACCGCTTTCTTTCAATGGTTGACATACAGTGAGTTGGTAGCCTATACGATGTTAAAACAATATCGATACTGATAGAAAGGGTCGTTACACAACAAAAACAAAAAACATATTGACGTCAGTCATAAGCTCAGTAGTTGACTTGATACTGACGTTAATACCTATAACAGTTCATGTCAAATACAATTCAACCTATTACTTTTTTTTAGCATACAGTTGCATACACACAACCTTCACCTTCCTAAAGAACAAAAGATTCCTAACAACACATCTCGTTCCTTGATCGTGAATTTTTGAGCAATTTACTTGTCATTTGCAGGACTCTAATCGGGATCATATCGTCAATCAAGAAATTATCAATCAAATAGACACAATCACTTAAAACATGAAGGGCACAAATGCAAATTTCATGTTTCCTTCTTTCATTGTCCTGTTTTCTTTTCCCTTCCCCACGAATCTCTTCCTGATTTGCTATCTCTCTCTCTCTCTCCCCTTCTCTCTCTCCCCCTAAATATCCTTTCACCCATTGTTTCCGGCGATTGCTTGTTTCACTATTTTATATAAACCCCATTAGTTCCCTCTTCTCAATCTCATCGCTCCTGAAGAAATAATTTGATTACCGAAAGAAGATGTCGATTGTAATCAAGTTTCCCAATCTGGGTTTCTTCGAATCAGATCATGAAGTGATTCAATTTGATTTTACTAAATTAGCAGTCTAAAGAAATTCAATCTTAATTTTCTCTTTTGTGTGCGGTATGGGCGAAAAAACAAGCAATGAGATGGAAAATTTATCTATACAAACAAAGAGCAAATTTCCGAGAGATTTGTTACAGCGATTTACAGTTGGTACTGCCGATGCCGGAGCCCCGACAAGATCCGACCCGGAAGAAGATCCGGGTTCAGTTTCCGGCGAGGAGGTGGAGTTGAATCTGGGGTTGTCTTTAGGGGGACGTTTTGGTGTTGACAAGAGTAATACTAATAAGTTGATAAGGTCGTCTTCAATTGCTGCGATTTTGCCTGTTGTCAAAGACGACGGCGTTTTGGGTGGTGGTCCCAGCAATCCGGTTCCGGGTCGGTCTTATTCGGGTCTTATCAGGACGTCATCCTTGCCGGTGGAGACGGAGGAAGAATGGAGGAAGAGGAAGGAGCTTCAGAGCTTGAGGCGGCTTGCCGCCAAGCGACGGCGGTCGGAGAAACAAAGAAATTTGACCAAGGGTGAGAGGGATGAGTACGTGGCAGCCATGAGCCGGGTCGGGTCATCGGCTGGACCGCCGTTCCCGTCGAGTAAATGGGCATCTGGTGGTGCAACCAGCGGTGGCGGGTTGTCGCCGCCGACGTCGCTGGAGTCGCAAGGAAGTATGTCGGAATTTGAGAGTAGGCACCGGCAAGGTAATGATAATAAATTGTGCATTGCTTTATTGTACTTTATGCATTGTTGTTTGTACTTTTTGTATATACAAATGCAACGTGTTTTTCCTGTTAAGGTGGTGAACTTGATTTCTTTGATGCCCTAATTGTTGGTAGGTAAAACCCTTTTTCCCATCCTTAAATGATCAAATCCAATCCCAAATGCTCTCATCACGTGTACATTATGCATTAGAAATTGTACATTCGTCTGAATTACACCATTTCATCTCTGGGAAAAGGTTGAACAAAAATAGTCCTTAAACTTTACTTAAATTTAACAATTCAGTCCTTTGATGTTCTGATTGTTCTCATTCTGAATTCACAGTCCTTTAGCTTTACTTGAATGACAACTCAGTCCCTCTGTCGACGCCATTAAAAAAAAACTGCCTTTTAACGGTTCTTGACGAGGGGAGTTTGTTGTCAAAGTTGAAAGATCACGAGTATCGATTAAAAGACATTAACAAATGTGGGATTTCGTTGTTATAATTTATTATACGAATATACCCGGTTGCAGGATCAAGTGGTAGTGGCGGTGAAACAAGCTCGTTACAAGAACGAAAGAGCCAGGATGCGAGTGGTTCTAAGTCTAACCCACCCGAGGGGGAGAGTGTGTCCAAGAAACAAGGGAAAGAGATTGGTTCGTGTTCAATAGAGGAGATGCCGTGTGTTTTCACCCAAGGAGACGGGCCAAACGGGAGGGTAATCGAAGGAATTTTGTACAAGTATGGAAGAGGGGAACAAGTGAAGATAATGTGTGTTTGTCATGGAAGCTTTTTATCGCCGGCGGAGTTTGTGAAGCATGCTGGCGGAACCGATGTCGATCATCCGTTGAAACATATTGTAGTGAAACCTAGTTCATCGTTTTCATGAGTGATCGATGGGTTGGGGTTGTTGATTGTTTGATGGATGTTTTAATTAGATGTTTGTATAGTATAATTAATCATCATCGATTTTGATGGAGAGTGATAGACCCATGCATGGATGAATGATCCTTTGATAAATTAATTAAAGCATATAATATGATGAGGTTTGTAGTTTATATATTATGGAAGTAAAAGGATTAGCAATTCGTTCCAAGGAATTCCTTTTCTCTCTCTCTCTCTCTCTCTCTCCACATATACGTACATATATGATATATAGATGATAACACATATGCATAGATACAATAACATATATATATATGAGTGATAGATCTAAAATTTTTGCAGAGTAGATCTACTTTTAGGTGTCGTTTATTTTTTAAGAGGTCTGAAATCTTATTTTAGTTATGATTAATAAGAGGTAGTGTGTAAAAAGGTCTGAACGATTCAGACTTAAGAGCCATTAAGAGGTTTTTAAAAAAAAAAAAACAACCCATTAGAGTGTATTTGGTATTCAAAAAAGTTGTATGGATAAATTAAAATGATTTAGCCTAATAAGTTGTTTTGATCAATTTATGAAATTTATTTAGTTATGCTAAATATTTCTATAACAAAGTATATTATTAGAAAGTTTTTGTCAAAATGATTAAAATGACACCAAAATAATAAATTTATTATAAGAAGTTTATGTTGTTTCCAATTTTTATTTTATACAATTTTCTAATTATTTTATTATTATTAATGTTTAATAAATTACCTAAATTAATCAAAATATAGATACCGTATAAACATAATAATTTTGTGGGTAGTAAAGTCGACGTTTGAAAATCATAAATACAATAAAGGAAATTTAAATAACGAATAAAATGTAAAGATTGAGACTTATTTGATGTTTTAGAATAGAATTATGTTTTGTTTTGAGGTTACATTTTGGTAAAATATAGGTATGTTCCACGGGGTGGGGATGGAACATGCCTGTTCAATCCTGTTTTTGTTTGTTCTACATAAAAGTTTTGACAAATATGGAACAATGATCTTTGTTCTGTCATATCCAGTGTACCAAACGCATAAGTGCATCAAAGACCCGCAAAGTTGTTCATGTGTTTTAGTCGAATTCCACCGTTTCAAGAGATTATTTATAAGTTTTTTGGGTGATTTCGATGAATTTTAAGTTTTTTTGGTTGATTATGAGGGACTTTTTTCAGTTCATGTTCATTGTATTAACTAATATTCTGGAGCACCGTTCAAAGTTTAGCGTTCTCATTTGAACCTTCATCTCTCTCTCTCTCTCTCTCTATATATATATATATAGAGAGAGAGAGAGAGAGAGACAGAGAGAGAGTGGTTATATTGTTAACTTTGTGAACCCCTATTGACCAATATGATTTCACCTCTAAGATTGGTTGGTTTAACATATTAATTGTTGGAAAAAGTTAGTAAAATATATGGTTTTTACTAACTTTGGACACATTTAAATACATTTATATGTATTATAGATAATGAACTCTTAGTGGATTTATGTTCTCCTATATGAGAGCTTCGAAACGATATATCATGTGTCCAAAATGGAGTGTGTATGAATGAGATATCACTACTCAAAGTTGAGTATTTGGAATGAACTTAGTAAAAAATCAAGTGGGTTTGGAAAGTGTCCCACATAGGAAGGAGTAAAAAGTTTTATGGTTTATAACCATGAAAGTGTGAGGGCTTACAAGCTCCTTTAATTGGTTTTACTCCAACACCTACCCATGCGCAGGGGGTGCCGATTGAGATTTTTTCGGGGTTCTAACCTAGAGGTGTAAAATGAATAGAAGAAAACCTTTCTTCATTCAAGGCAAGTTCTCTCTATCCTTAAAGCAATTTTGCCCCCACCGTACCATACTTAATGGTGATACTCCGGGTGAACTATTGAGTTTCAAGGATTTATAGGAAATAGAAAATTGTGTTTCTATAGCAACACAAGTTCTAAGTATATAGAGAAGTAATCGTTTTTGGTGTAAATAGATGGGTATATACATGCATAGATGATTGCCACTTGAAGTGTCACTATTTGCCAATTTTGGCCTTTCACGATAGTCTGAATCGTCGCAAATATTCGAACAGGTGCCTTCCATAACTTTCATGACGATATGCTTTCTGCCTGAACCGTCACATCTGTCTAGGACAACCCTTAGCCCGAACCATCGTATTTGTTCATGAATAGGTACCTTTTAAGCCCAACCGTCACAACTGTTGGAAGCACCCGTTCACGAACCGTCAGGAATAGCCAACCATTACTACTACTCATATGCAAAATAATTTTTTGCGTTACAAAACGGCTCGCAGTGATGCGTTTGTGATGTGCAAAGTGCGCCATCAAAGCGTCAATGCCCACGGGCGTGCACACGTAAGGGTGCAAGTGGGTCCCCCACCATTTCCAATATATAATAAATTAATATACAGAAAATGGTTCCACTAACATATTCACTTTTGTTTCACTCTTTCACCTACGTGGGACAAGGTGAAACCCACCAAAGCTAACTTTTCTTTTCTTCCTAAGACTTAAACCCAAAAACACTTAAGTTTATTTACCATCTTGAAAATTTTCCCAACAAAAATCCTATCTAAAATTGTCGCAGTATATAGTATGCTTTTGAGTGTCTTAACAAGTTTTTACGACATCTTTGTAATAAAATATCGTACTAGCTATTTTATACGACACCATTTGAAAAAGTGTCTTATTAAAACAAGTGGCTTATAAGATAGCTAATATGACGTTTTATTTTAAAAATGTCCTAAATGATTATTTATATGCCTAAAAACGTTCTATAAACTCATTACAACACGTTTAGATATGACACTTTATTATTTGGACCTATAAACTTAAATCCATAAAGTGGTCTATTAGGATGTTTAGAATTATTGTTGTCCTGTAAACCCGATTTTATTGTAATGAACTCAAATGGGTGTGTGTGTTTGTGGGTATTAGAGAGAGAGAGAGAGACCTATAAAATTTGAGATTGTGAGAAAAGATCTCGACCAATAGATGAGATTTTTCAATGACCAATATCGATATGGAAAAATATATAGATATAGAAAAAATTGTGACTAATTTAAAGAAACTAGTGAAGTTGAGAAGTCATTTTAAAACTTTTTTTTTTATAATAAAATGACTATTCCAAGCCATTAAATCACTAATCCACTATTCTTTTTTAAGGGAAATTAATTATTCTAGCAATTTTTTGAAATTTAGTTAACCTTCGAGCCAATGTCTCCCAAATTTTAAAGAAATAGCCCATGGGTTCGTGAAGATGACTCTCGCATATACGAACTCTATTAGGTTTTGAGAATTCTCACCTTGATTGTGAGAGATGTGTATTGAATAATATATAAGGTACAAAATACAACAAACTTCCAAAATTACAGGATATACACAATCTCATCCTATAAACTAGGATTCTTTTGAATCATTCCTATTACCCCCCCCCCCTGCGCAAGCAAAGAAGGGGAGGACCAACACGAAGCTTGGACCGAAATTCTTCAAAAAGCGGACGCGGAAGACTCTTGGTAAATATGTCAGCCATCTGCAAATGCATAGAGACATATCTGGTGTGGAGCTTGCCTGAAAAAACCAATTCCCGAACAAAATGGTAATCGATGTCGACGTGCTTGGCTCGCTTGTGGGAGATCGGGTTTTGGCTTAAGAAAAGAGCACTACCATTATCACATAAGAGAGTGGGACGGCCAGAAGGCAAAACATGAAGTTCCCGAAGCAGATGAGTTATCCAGACTATCTCAGAAGCAGTGTTCGCTAATGCCCTGTATTCGGACTCACAACTGGAGCGAGACACAGTTGGTTGTTTTTTTGCACTCCATGATACAAGATTGCCACCAAGAAAGATGGAGTAACCGTAGGTGGAGCGGTGAGTCTCAATGCAACGAGCCCAATGTCTTAATGCAACGAGCCCAATCGGCGTCGGAGTAGCCGAGAATTGTAGGCGATGGAGCATGTAAAAACGAGAGACCATAAGATAAAGTGCCTTTAACATAGCGCATGATCCGTTTCACCGCCTGAAAGTGGTCTTGCATTGGAGCATGAAGGAACTGGCTTACTTGATTGACCGCATAGGACAGATCAGGTCGGGTAATAGTGAGATATTGAAGAGCCCCGACAAGAGATCGATAGAGAATAGGATCATTAAACGGGGTGCCTTGGCTCGTAAAGTAGGCTGAAATGGAGAGAGGCGTGGTAGCTGGCTTGACATCCAAAAGATGAGCTCGAGTAAGGATGTCATGGGCATATTTGGACTGACTTAGGAAGATACCTGAGTCATGATTAGAAACCTCAAGCCCAAGGAAATAGTTGAGTTTGCCAAGATCTGTAATGAGGAATTCTTTATGTAGGCAAGAAATAAAGAGTCGAATGAGATTGACATTGTTTCCCTTTAGGATAATGTCATCGACATGTACCAATAGATAGAGAACATCGGAGTCCTTTTTTAAAAACAAACAATAAGGTGTTGGCCCGACTACAAGTAAATCCGATGCTAATGAGAAAGGAGCTCAATCGTTGAAACCATGCCCGAGGGGCTTGTTTGAGGCCATAGAGAGCCTTCTTTAGACGACAAACGTGATTAGGAAATCGCGAGTCAACAAATCCCGATGGTTGTTACATGTAAACAATGTCGGATAAGTTGCCATTTAAGAAAGCGTTTTTAACGTCCATCTGTTGAGCACCGCAAGAGAGAATAATTCGGACCGTAGAAGCCTTGACAGCCGGACTGAAGGTGGCCGAGTAATCAAGACCCGAAACTTGAGTAAAACCTTGAGCAACAAGGCGGGATTTAAATTTGTCAATGGTACCATCACAAGAAACTTGGTAGGAAACACCCATTTGGATCCGACAATATTAGACTGTGTGGGACGGGGCACTAAATCCCAAGTAGCATTGAGTTTCAAAGCTTTCATCTCGTCACACATTGTAGCAAACCATTTCGGATCCTTAGCAGCGGATTTGAAGCCCTTGGGCTCCTTGGTAGCGAAGAGAGCTTGATGTAAAGCTGATGCAGACACATGGGAAAGATCCGCAAAGTGACGAGGTTTGAAAATACCAGCCTTGGAACGAGTGACCATCGAGTGACCTGATGCGAAGGCTTGTGGAGGCGCAACATGAGGCGATGGTGGGGGCTGATCGTTGTGTATCGGGGATGCAACAGGAGGTGCATGGGGAGGCGGGTCAGTGCATAACTTGCATGGAGGAGTGTGAGCCGGGTGTGGAGCCGTGGAGGGAGGTAGCGACGCAGGTGGGGAGATAAACACTGGGTAGTCATCACAGTAAGTAGACAATAGAAGCATAACTGATGAAGCCGTAGATTGATGACCCTTGAATGGAAAAGAATTTTCGTCAAATTGAGCATGAAGAGTAGTGTAAACTCGCTTTGTAGATAAGTCAAGACACCAATAGCCCTTATATTGAGAACTGTAGCCAATAAAAACACATGGAGCACTTCTTGGAGCGAGTTTGTGAGAGGAGTAATCCCGAAGATACGGGAAAACACAACATCCAAAAACACGAAAGTTTCCATAATTAGGCCGCAAGGAGAATAACAGTTCATATGGAGACTTGTTGTCAAGAATCTTTGTTGGCAGTCGATTGATGATGTAAGAGGCTGAACTAAAAGCATGTGTCCAAAAAATAGCTGGAACGTGAACATTAAACATAATGGCTAAACCAGTTTCAGTGATGTGGCGGTGCTTACGTTCAGCTCGCCCGTATTACTGTGGTGTATAAGGGCATGAAAGCCGATGATGTGTGCCATTAATGGACAGAAGAGTACGCACTTGGTTATTTGTAAATTATTTCCCACCATCAGGCTGAAAAACCTTAATTTTGCATGAGAATTGCGTTTGGACCAGGGCAACAAATGCAGCAAATACATTATAAAAACCAGACTTGGCCTTTATTGGATAAAACCAGGTAAACCGGGAATAATCATCAACAAAAATAACATGATATCTAAAACCATCAATGGACATAACAGGTGAGGGTCCCCATAAATCACAGTGAATCAAATCCAATACATGTAAAGAACGTTTTAAATTGAGATAAAAGGACAAATGTTTGCTCTTTGACAACTGACAAGAAGAGCATATTCGTGGGTTCGGTAAAACAGAAGTAATAGATAAATAACCCAACTTATTTAAAACTGAAATAATGTCATGAGATACGTGACCTAATCGACTATGCCATAGTTCAAATGAAGCTTTAATGCGTTTAGAAGAAAGCTTAGCCAAAAATGTTTGTTCACCCTGCTCAAGAACATATAAACCATGTCTACGTCTTCCTTGTGCTAGTGTCTCTTTGGAGTGGCGGTTCTGGATAAGAAACATAGGGTCAGAAAACAGAACATCAATTTGATTGTCTTGTGTGAGCTTGCTAACCGAAAGAAGACTTTTGGTGAGCTTAGGAACCACAAGAACATCATGTAAAGAGATATTAGGAGAGATGTGAGATCTGCCAATATGAGAAATGGAGGCACCATCACCATTGCCAAAAATAACAGAATCATTACCAGAGTAAGAAGCAACAACATCAAGATGTGCAGAATTTGGTGTCATATGCGCCGATGCCCCTGTATCAACAAACCAATCAGGAGCGGATGTGTTGCATTGTGCTTAGAAAGCCTCAACGAGATTCACATTAAGAGTGGAAGGATGGTGAGCAAAAGTATGCATATTTGGACAATGACTTGCATAATGGCCTTCTTTTCAGCATAGCTGGCAATGAGGAGGACGTCTATTACCACGACCCCTACCCCGATAAGAGGAACCACGAGAGTAGGATCTACCATGATCACGTGATGATGAAGAGTCAGTGGCCGCATGAGAAGAGGTGGTGTTAAAAGCGATTGGAGCAACAGTGGAGTCATTGACAGATTGGAGAAACATCTCGTAACTCTCGGCTTGAGAGACAAGATCACGAAACTTAGGTCTTGGGGTGATCAGTCGTTGAGTAGTGGAGAATGTTTCAAAAGACGAACCAAGGCCACAAAGGAACCAGTGAGATTTATCATCTTCATCAAGGGGGTGACCAATAGCCTGAAGTTGGTCACAAATACCCTTGAACTTGCGAGAAAAGTCAGAAACAGTGGAGGAACCTTTTTTTAGATGTCGAAGCGAATCCCTAAGAGTGTGAGTACACTCAATAGAATCATGTCGATAGGCGTCCTCTAGGGCAAACCAAACGGCGTGAGAGGTGGTGTGACCAAGGGTCTCAGCCATAGCCTCTTCGGATAAGGAGGATTGGATCAAAATAAGAGCATGTTGATCAGCAGCGATCCATGAAGCGTAGGCAGGATTTGATGATGATGTTGCACCGGTAGTAAGGGTTGGAGGCGGTTGTGGGATGGAACCATCGACATACCCCATGAGTTTCTAATAATTGAGGAGAAGAATCATTTGTTTGTGCCATAGAAGGTAATTGGTAGATGAAAGCTTTATGGTGAGCATATGAAGAACAATTGAAAGAGGAAGAGGGGAATCAGTGGTATTGGAATCGCCAGCCATGGTGATGAATGGAGAAGAGAAGATGTCGGTGAGGAACTAGGCTGATACCATATTAGGTTTTGAGAATTCTCACCTTGCTTGTGAGAGACGTGTATTGAATAATATATAAGGTACAAAATACAACAAACTTCCAAAAAATTACAGGATATACACAATCTCATCCTATAAACTAGGATTCGTTTGAATCATTTCTATTAAACTCCTTCTAAAAAAATAAAATTATTATTGGTGTAGGTTCGTAAAAGTTGTTCGTATATACGAACTCAGGAAAAAAAATTACAGTTTTGACCCCTCATCGTGCCTATTAAAATAAAAATAAAAAGTTACACTTGGAGTTTTTTTTTAGTTTCGTAAAAATGTATTTTTTTGAAAGTAATTTAAACACATTTTACGAAGTAGGATTCTTAGAAGTGGGAGTTGATAGGTTCATAAAACAGCTTCGTTTTGTAGGTTCGTAATTTTTTTTACGAAGTGGGTTAATAGGTTCGTAAAAAAATGCTTAAATTTTCCTTTTTTTTACGAAGTGGCTTAAATTCATACAATGAAGTGTTGTAGGTTCGTATAAAAAAATTGTAAGTGGGAGGTTTTTTGTTAGTTTCGTATAAATTTTTTATAAAAATCAAAAAAATTTAGGTTCGTATAAAAATTTCTTAGAAGTGGGAGTTTTTTTGTAGCTTCACATTATTTTTTTTTGTAATGGGTTACGAACACATTTCACGATGGGGGCTAAAACTGTAAATTTTTTGAAAATTTTTCCCGAGTTCGTATATACGAGGGTCAAAAGTGTAATTTTTTTTGAATTGTTTAATTATGTTCATATATACGAACTAGTTTTACGAACATACACCAAAAATTTAATTATTTTTATTTTCTAAGAATTTGTTCGTATATACGAACCACTTTTACGAAGGTATGAGCTACTTTTATAAAAAAAATGGAAGATATTGACTAGGAGGTAAAGTGATTTTAAAAAATGACTAGAAAAATTAATTTTTCTTTTTATAAATTACCCACTTCTTTTTAAATAAAAAATAAATTACTCATTTTCTTTTAAATTAAACTAAATAAAATATAATTAATATTTTATTTAAATAAATTATACCAAAAAAAAGAAATTTATTATTTTTAATTTAAGATCCACAATATATATCTATACTACCTTAATATGAATTTACATCAAATGTCTTAAAGACAACTATCTAAGCATGTAGTACAAGACTTTAAGCATAAAAATCAAAAAACTCTTAATTACAATATTTAATGCATAGTGTACAAGTTTTTAATACATAAATCTCAAACCCAAAACTTTCTGCAGCCCATGTCAGCCCATAAAGCATAGATTACGCTTAAAACAATATCCGGCCCATGCTTTCTTATATCCAATCCCTTCTAACCCCTTATTTCACGTCTCATGGCCATACCTACCTGCTGCTTTCAGTGTTACAGCCATACCGACTCCCTGTTTCTCAACTCTCGATTCATGAATTGTATTACGACTATTCTTGCTCCTACTTCAAAAGGACGATTTCCCATATTTGATTTATTCATTTACAACTTCGATTGGATTTCTACAAAACCTGTAAGTTGAGTTAATCGATTCCCATAGATGATTCACAACCTCGATTCACATCTTTTTTGTTTATCCTTTGTTTTATCTTTAGTTATTGAATCCAAATTGTAGGAAGAGGGGTATATGTTCATCCTTAAGTATTCATTATTTGTCTTCTTCTTCTTTCGTTCTCTTTCGATTATAATCCATAGGTTTTAATGGATTTATGTTTATGTGAAATTCGTAAGACATTGCATTATTTGATCTTGGTCGTTTTAATTTGAATATCTTTAAATCTCTGCCCTAATGACTTCACCTGCCTTTTTTTTCCAGAAAACTCTGAATATAATTTTCTTCATTTGGATAGAAATATTGTTCATAATGACAATGGGGTTATGCAAGATCTTCTGTTTATATTTTATCTTATTCTACCTCTCAACAATCTGATTGATATGTTTGAGATAGAACATTGATACATCAATTTGTTGCAATCCAAATAAGAAAAGCCAACTTATACATATTAAGCTCGATAATTGCGTTTTGTAATTGAAATATCATATGTGTCCCTTTGATGGAGAGGTGTCATCACATCAGTATTTATTTATCAGGGATGTTAGAAAAAGTAGATTTATCGAGTTCCTCTTATAGGCCAAAGGTACAAGAGTGAGGCCCATCTTCTTTCCTTTATGTATAGTTGCCCCTTTTGAACTTTGATGATTGAATTCACTTTGCTAGATTGGATTTATCATGTAGATGACAGTGTTGAAAAGAAATAGCAACTCTAATAAAGACATTCTATTCTGATTCTAATGGTTGACACTTCACTAAAAGGGTATATGGATATGTCTATTACTTTTCTACTTCTCTTTCTTAGAGTCAACTGTTACATTTCAAATTGTACAACAACATAACTCTTAAAAGATTAACTTAGGGTATAAGATGTTTGCAGCCTGATAAAAAATAACTATTTTGTAGGTTTGTTATTTCAGGAACAGATTTGACTTGCAAGTGAACCAACTGGCCAGTTACGGGAAATTATTACTTGCAAGGTACATATTCACATAATATCTCATAATTTATTTGGAAATTACTACTTATTAAGAATGTCTATGCATATTTTATTTTATTTTCATGCTTTTCTTTTAAGGTAGGACATTTAAACATAAGTCTATAGTGCTTTTTAAACATACAATTTGAACTTCAAACTTGGTGTTTCCATGGTTGGCTTTCTACAACTCTAAATGCTTTCTATAAAGAGTCATAACTTTAAGAAATGTGTAGAGTGTGATCGAAATATCAGAGAAATACCAGCCATTTAATTCTCTGATCAAATATCAGAAAGTTTCAAACTAGGTGCTTCTCCGAGAAGAGAGTCTTCGATCTTAATCGATTTGGATTTATGGATATCGGAGCTTCAATGGGTATGCATTCTCACTTTTTTGAGTTTCTTATATAACATTGATTTTAGTTTTCCAGTAGTTACCTGATATTAGGTTTCTTGACATGTGATGAAGTTGGGGGTTTCAACTCCTCTCTTATACATTATTAGGTTTCTTAATCTAATGTACGTTTAATGCTAGAAATCCAATGTACTTTTCTTAATCCGATGCTTCAAATCCAATGTACGTTTAATGATATTTGTTATGCATTATTACACAATAACTATATTTGGCACTGTCAACTATTCAGTTGAACACGTAGATCATAATACACCAACATTTTTGGCATTGCCAACCTTTACATTTAATTTTTAAGATTTTCAAATTAAAAAAATTACAGATCACCATCTAGCAGTAAAAGTAGTAGTGGCATGTGGAAACCTTGAACTCTGCAGGTTATAAGATTATCTTCATGTTCTAAAATAACATATATGATTATATGAATATATCTTGGGTTTCATGTTGGTGTTCTAATGTAGTAATGGACTAATGACCCAAATCATATATATTGTGTTTGTTCCCATTTTACTATCTTATATACATTGAGTTCTTATTGCAGGTTTGCATATGCTATAACTTGTGTCGGATAAACGTAAGAATGCAAACGTTAAAGACCATTGTTTAGACAATCTTCATTATTGATTGTATAGAGAATAATTTATTCGTTTTCAGTTTACGGTTATGGTCTTATCACTCTTAATAATCGTCATTCATTTTTTCTTTGTGCTATGCTATTAAGAACGATGAGGTTGTGAAGTTTGTCAAGGCCAATTGTTGAAGAAGATTTAATGTTAGCGCACTCGAATATTGGTTGTTTTGTTTTGGGATTTTGTAAAAAACTGTTAGCGCACAGATTTATTGGATTCAAGATCATCCAATCTGAAGATCCAATCTGAAGCTAAAGCCTGAAAAGTCGCTCTCGACATTAGTCTAAAAGTCAGTTTGTAATAAATGTCAAAAGTTCGTTTTTAGTATTTTATTGTTATCCTAAATATCTAGATATTATATTTTAGATATTTAGTTAGTTTAGATATTAGTTTAATTAGGATATTTAGTTTATTGTTTTTATAATGCAAGTTGGTTATCAACTTGCATGTTAGAGTGTTGAGGAAGCTAAGACAGAGATCTCATAATATCGGTCAGTATCACAATAACACACAGAACACACAATATCGACCGATATCAAGATCAGAGAGAAGAGAGAAAACAGAGAGCTTAAACATTCAAGAAATCAACCATGTAATCATCGTTTGTTATCGAATCAGGTTGGTTTATCATCTATTTGTTTGTTGTTTGATTATCTGGTAACGATCACGGACTCACAATTGGTATCAGAGCTGATACCAGATCAAAATCAAAATTTTAAAGTCTTTGTGTTCTTCATTTCTTCAAGAACACTGTGTTATTGATCAAAACTTCAATCTGTGGTTATTTTCGAAATCAAATTGTTATAACCTGTTGTAGTTGGTAAGTCGATCTTAGTGTCAAAATATTGGGCTGTAAAACCATTTCCAGGTTGTTCAATTTATCAGTTACAGGGCCGATCTATCGAGAAGAATACCGGTCGACCGATATAATCACCAAGTTTCAGTTCCGGTCGACCGATAATACATTATACCGGTCGAGAACTTTAATCCGGTCGACCCACCTCCATTTTTATCGGTCCACTATAACATTTTATCGACCCACCTCCCTTTTTATCGATCCATTGTTCATGTACCGGTCGACCCACCCTACATTTTATCGGTCGAAGAAATTGAAGTGTACCGGTCGACCTCACCTTCATACCAGTCGACAACTTATTTGTTTAACATTCCCGGTCGAGGTGACAACATTAGTACCAGTCAAAGAAAAAGAGTTTACCGGTCGAAGACTTCAACAATATACCGGTCCATTCAATTCCTCCACTCAAACTTTTTATCGGTCAAATCAAAGAATTTCAGTTTAAAGAAAAGCACGTGGCAACCTCTCACCTTTTTGTTTGTTGTTTCATTTCCACGTGTCCATTTTCCTCCATGCATAACTCAATTCCACGTGCACAACTCTATAAGGTAACCTACATCTCAAACAATTTACCGGTCGAAGGAACTACAAGGTACCGGTCCAATTGTTTTTTATCGGTCGACCTACTCTTTTCCGGTCGACCCACCTCTTGCTAATACCGGTCGACCCACCTCTTGCTCATACCGGTCGATCTCCATTTTTTACAACATACCGGTCGACCTACATTGATAATATTCCGGTCGACCCACCAATTACCGGTTCGAAAATTTTACCGGTCTTTACATATTATCGGTCAAGCAAGAGTCCGGTCAAACCTCCATTTGCGCTACATAAGTCTCACGAAAACCTCAAGTTTGCGCGACCCACTACAAACGCAAACCTCAAGTTCGCGCCACTCAAGTCTAGCGCAAACTTCCAATTTCGCGCCAGTTCCAGACTTGGTTTTATATTTCAGTGTTCATCTAATTTTATCTAGACTAACTTTCAGTACAAGTTCTTATTGCAAATCATAATAGAAACAGATATTCAAGATGTAATATTTTTCTGATGACGATGATAAGATTGAAATGCTCAAATTAGAACTTCAGAAGTTTGCTAGTTCAGCTGCAAATTTTTCGGAGAAGTCAAAGAAATATCGTGATGAAAAGAAGGTACTGAAAGAAAAAGTCAATGCATTGAAAAGGATCAATGAGGATCTTCGGAAGCAAATTTCCGACTCTCAGCATTTGACAGATGGTGAAAGCATTAAAGATAAGAAAGAGTTTGAGAAGAAGTTCTCAGATCTTTCCAAGAAGAGTATTGAGGATAAGAATGTGCTTGAGCTTAAATGTTTAAAGCTTTCTAAACAAGTTTCTAACCTTGAGAAAGTAATCATTTTAGAAAGAGATCAGTTTGCCAAGGAGAAGAAGGCATTTGATCAGAAGAATGATGGATTCTTAATAGATATATCAGACGGAAGGAAGGGTGCTAAGAAAGGATTTGAAGAAGAGAGAAGCACCTTTGAAGCTGCAATTAGGAAGCTTAATGCAAAGCTATCTGAATTGTCTAAATTTGCACAGAAAGAGAAGAAAAAGAAGTCTGAGCTTGAGACGAAGATTGACCTTATTGTCAAAGAAAGAGACAATTATTCTTCAAAGGTAAAAGAGCTTCAAGATATTATTTCAAAGATGGTGGTGGTGACTGAGCGAACGAATCCATAGTCAAAAATCCACTCACCTAGAAATAATTCAGTTGGTTCTAACAAACGAGCCGCAAGCTCACATCAGAAAACTGCTCGTTTCAGAAGGTCAGTTAAATCTTCTAATCAGATTCATTCTACTAATCTTTTCTATGACAGGAATAGAGATAGTTCAGGTACACATCAAAGAAGGAGAAGAAGCTTCCAAGAAGAAGAACTGGTCTGGAAGAAGACACCAGTTAAAGAAGAGTTGAAATGTAAAAGCTCATGTGTACATACGCATAATGCCAAGAAGAACATTGCGCGTAAAGGTAAACCTGATTTCGTCTACACAAGAGATCAATTAATCAGGTTGTCAGGTAAGAAATTCTATTGTTCTTATTGTCGTACACATGATCCTATTTATAAAACAAGTGATCATTACTGGTACGGTTCTTACTCAATAACTCCTATAAGAACTGCAACTCACACACATGGACCCAAATACCGGTGGGTACCAAAGAAGATAATTGATTCTGTGTTGCAGGCACCTACTGTCAAGGGGGAGTAGGAGAATCAATGACTCTTGAGTAAGTCAACTCAAGACCCGAACTTCAATATCAGAACACATGACTTCTAAGTACATCAGCTTAGAACCCGTACTTCAACGAAGAATAATGACTTCTAAACACAACAGTTTAGGACTCACACTTCAATGATGATAAGACCTTACTCCAATGCTGATATGAGAGATTGTACTCCGATACTCCAACGAGGAATTCAACCTTCAAGGGGGAATACATATTTATTTTTGAAATTATATATGTTAGATGCATAATTTCAGGGGGAGTAAGAGAAGTTCTTTGTTTTACTGCTTTTTGTCTTTTCAATATTAGTGAATAAAGTTTCTTTGACTTGACTTAAGACTTTTGCAGAATTTTTGAGAAGAGCTTACACGATCATATGTTTATGACTTTAAGCTAAGCTTCATGAGATGTAAGATCGCACTTAAAGGTATATTCCTTATCTTAATCTCATATGTGATTGAAAGAAGGACAA
Organism: Arctium minus; assembly: GCA_954870635.1. Classification (NCBI taxonomy): domain Eukaryota; kingdom Viridiplantae; phylum Streptophyta; class Magnoliopsida; order Asterales; family Asteraceae; genus Arctium; species Arctium minus. Next base: position 54,530,144 of record OX941084.1, read on the forward strand.
CTTTCAATCATTGAAAACATATTCTTAAACGTTCAAACCACTTCCCGATTTTTCATAAGATTTTATATTTTGGGAGTGTACTTTAAATGTTCTACATGAGCTTACATGATTATAAATCATTTTGAGCAACATATTCTTTATAGGATATACGGGATCAGTGTGCTAGGAATTAACACTACTTCTATGGAATCACGTTAACCAGTGATTTCTACCCAAGAAGTTAATCCATAGTGATTAAGTGTGAGAAGTCGAAAATAAATGAGTGTGATTAGAGTGAGCTTAATGTTTAAAAGAAAGAGGGTGTGAGATCAGAGTTAAAAGAATATCACAACTCTGCACCAACTTTTTCTGAGTTGGGCAGCCACATTACTAGTGTTTCACAACTCTTTGGTGAACATTATTGAAACAGGCAACTAGCCCATGTCAACTCTTGATCAAACCTCACTAGCTACTCATTTTCTTCTCAAAAGGAAAGTGTTTCACATTTTCAAAGGGGAAGCAACACATTTGCTATCTGATTTTCATTTGGAAAATCTGGATATTGAAAAGAAGGAAGTCTGCCTGTTAAGTCCGATTTTATAGTAATCATTGTATTTATAGGCTTGGTCAAATACTGTGTTTAGAGTCTGATACCGTCTTGTATTGACCAAGGGTATTTAAGTCCCTTTGGTCTTGTGTCCTTGTAACACTTTCACGCATACATCAATACAATATGAACTTTACGCTTTGAATGCTCTCTCTCTACTTTCTCTCTCTAGAGATTTAGTGATCTTGGACTCACAATTGGTATCAGAGCCATCTGAATCTTGAGAGGATTGAGAGAAATCTTTTTCGTTTCTGAATTTGTTGATTAAAATCGAAAATTTGATCGATTTTCTTGATTTTTTCAAGAAAATCTCGTTTTCTTGATTTTTCATCAAATTCGGATGTGTTTTTGAACGAATTTCATTGAAATTCAGTTTGTTGGATTCGATTTTGATAGAAGAAAACTTTTAATTCACATCGTTTTTCAAGAAATTCAAGTTTTGAGTGTCAATTTTGAGATTTTTGAGGATTCTGAAAAAAAAAACGTTTTCACGAACTGTTCCATTATCGAAATCGTGATTGTGTGTTTTTTGATCGAAAAGTTTGATTACAAAGTGTTACAAAGTTGTTTTCGATTATATTTGAGAAAGGATTTGTCATTTTTCTCTAATCTGTATTCGAATTTTGGTGATTTTTGAGTTTTTCAGCAGGTTTGCGCCAGATTTGAACTTTGCGCGAGTTCATCTTTGTTTGCGCGAGTTCATCAAGGAGTTCAAAGTTCTCTTCATCAACCTCTCACGCAAACTCAAGTTTGCGTATTCAGTCTATCACGCAAAGCTACTTTGCGTCTCCAAAAGCTCACGAGAAGTAAAGTTTTCGCATTCCTCGGCTCATGAGAACTTCAGTTTGCGTTTCAAGTTACTAACGCAAAGTTCAATTTGCGTAACCTTCGCATCACGCAAAGCTTGGTTTGCGTCTTGGTCTTCTCACGCAAAGTTGGTTTGCTTCTCTAGCTACTTATGAGAACTTCAGTTTGCGTCTCCTTCACATAACGCAAAGCTACTTTGCGTCTCTGCCTTATAACGCAAAGCTACTTTGCGCCACAGCCTGCTCACGCAAAGCTTCCTTTGCGTCACTCATTGTTTACGAAAAGTTCCAGTTTGTGCTACCTGACTCTTACGCAAACATCCTGTCAGGATCGAAATTCAAACAAGAATTTAATTCACACACACTCAGAAACAATGCTAAAGAAGTTGCGGAAAAACACTTTAACACTAACAATCAATGAAACAGTATATCAAACTCAAATCACAAGTTTATATTGATTCAACTTGATGATTTCACACAAAACCTCAATCTGTTGAACAGGCTCAACAGACGTTCTATACTTCTCTATAGAAAGGATCTAAACTAGTCTTGAGGTTAATTCTCTCTAAAACAAAAACTTATGAATGAAATTATATTTTTCTACTATCAAATACTTCTATACTATATATACAAAACTGAATACAAGATAATTATCAAAATACAATTGATCTTCAACATCAATACCATAATTATCTTCAGTCTTATCTTCAGCTTGTCTTTATCTCCAAATCATCTTTATCTTTAGAAGCAACACTAATTATCTTCAGAAGTATTAACCATCTTCAGCAGTATTAATCTTTAGCAGTACTAACTACTAGCAGTACTAACTCTCCAAGCAGTACTAACTATTCAAGTAGCAGCACTAACTTTTCAAGCAGTATTAATTCTAGTAGCAGTAGTAATCTTGATAGTCTGGCAGTAGTAATTACTTAGCAACATTAATCAGCAGCATAAACCATACTTAGCATATTCAGACCCAACAATCTCCCCCTAACTTAAGTTTTCAGAAAGAGAAGTTAAGTTCTTCATGATATGGTCTTCATGATGCTTTCAACACTTCAGTTCAGTTGCCCAAATTTGGATCCAGTCCCAGACTTTGATTGATGATTCTTCTGACTACTATCCTGGCCATTTCTGAATCCTTTGAACATGTCAACTTAGCATTCAACATTGCTTGAAGTTTAGCCTTGCTGTGATCATAGATCTTATCCACCAGGTAGTACTCATGATAAGCTCTGTCTACAGTGATGACATAGACTCCACATCTTTCAAATAGCATCCAATTTTCTATTCTTTGGAATTTATTCTTCAGATGCAAATCTCTGATCACATGTTGAACTTTGCTGGGATCAAACATCATGCATAAGTACTCCAAGGCTAATCTGATTAAGCTTATTTCCTCTCCTGTCAAAACCATTTCATACAGGCTCATTCCAACTTTGAACATTTCTTCTAAATCAGATCTGGAACAACTTCTGATGATTTTTCCCCAAGTAGAGTAAACCTCATACTGATCTCCCATCCTTTTAATCTTGAAATATTTCTTCCTTTGATCTTCCAGGATGTCCCAAAAGATAATCTCAGGGGCTTGGATAGAAATTGGATCAACTTGTACAGGATCTTTATCTGTCACAGTCATGTACAAGTCAAACTGCTCATTTGGTTGCAGATTGGACTGCTCTGGAGTCTGCTCAGGTTTTGCTGAAGGTGTAACATTAGAATCTGCTTTTGTTTCTGCTCTTTTTCTTCAATTCTTGCCCTTTTTGCCTGTGGCTTGGTGGCAATGGATTTCTTTCTTTTGATGACTCCAATTTGCTGAGCCAAAGTCTCTTCTTTCTTTTCTTCTTTCTTTTCCTTGTCAGGAGTGCCTTCTTCACTTTCAGGGAAGGGTTGTTGTATGTTGAGATCATGCCTCTCTTTCATCCTCCTTTCAGCTTCTTCCCTTTGAGTGGAGTCCCCTTTCAGATTTGACATCTCCTTTGTATACAACTCCTCTATCCTACCATAGGCCATGTTAGTAAACATTCCTTCAGGAACTCCAAGAGCTCCTTTCAGAAAGTTTATCATTTTCCTCCTTTCTTGATTAGCCAGGAAGGTCTTTAAGGGTTGTCTTTGTCTTTGCTTTAATGCCAGCCTTTGCCTTGAAGTCTTCTTTGTAACTATCTTGGCAGCAGCTGCATCCTTCAAACTCTTTTGATATTCTTCATTTAGCTTTTTAGCCATATCCAGTGCAAGCTCTCTGTCTTTGGCAGATTGTATTTCTTCTTCCTTTGCCAACTCTGCTTGAAGCTGTTTGGCCACTTCTTCATCTAACTCTATCCGATTCTTTTTCTTTAAAGGTTGATCAGATTCAACCATCTTCTCCTTTCCCTTCTTCTTTGCATCCTCCATGCTGACCTCTTTTTCTTTCTTTTCTAAACCTCCTTCTTTGATTATTACTCCCTTAGCCTTTTGAGTGGCTTTGGGAGTGTCATTCTTAGCTTTGACCAAGGTTTCTGCAATCTCCATTTCCTCTCTGGACAATGATGTTTCTGCTGCTGGTTCTGTTTCTACTTCTTTCTCAGTTACTGCTGCTGATTCAGTTTCTGCTTCTTTGCTATTTTCTGTTTCCTTATTCAGCTCCCCCTCAAACTGAGCTTCAATACCAGTAGGACTGAGTTTCTCCTCTTCATCTTGTTTCTCCCCCTTGTTGAAAGCATCTCCCCTCTTCTTCAAGATATACTGCTTTCTTTTCTTTTTCTGTACCAACTTCATCACCATCTTCTTCAATTTGGTAATCTGCACTTGTTGAGACAGAATTACCAATTTCATCTCCTCTATATCTGAGCCTTGCTTGATGACATCAAGATTAATGTTTCCCATAGTATCAATCAATTCCTGGTAGTTATATCTGTCCTCACCTCCTTTGGGTGTGTTTACCACCCTTGAAGGATCCTTGGATCTTTTAGTAGTAGAGGTCTTCTGCCTAGCAGAAGCACTCTCTACCCCCTTAGTTTCTTGGCACCTGGGACCTTTGGATGATTACTCACCCAAAGTTGGCATGGGGAAGGTCTTAGATATGTTCACACTGTCCTGCCCTGCACTTTGTGCAAAGTCAGTAGTGTGAGCCTTACAGCCCATATGCTCTTCCTTCTCCTTATTGAGCACCTTCTTAGGGTTGGGAGACACCCCTGTGGTTTCCCTTTGGATATTCTCTAATGGAGGGCTTGAAGGCTGTGGGGGTGAAGGTATAAGAAGGGAAGGAACCTTCTTTACCTTTTTCCTTATATAAGTGTGAGTGATGGGTGATGTTGGCTTTTGAAGAAGGGACTGAGGGATGTTAATAGAAATGAGTGGTGTGGGTAGGTCATCAGTTTGGTTGTCATATGAGGGCTTCGACACTGATGCCTCACCATGGGAAGGAGACACATCCATCATTGTAGAGAACAATGGTGTGTCAATACCTGAGAAGTCCTTACTAGGCCTCCTCATATTAGAAAACACCTTCCCTTTCGGGACCTTTAGTACATATACCTCATTAAAATGAGGTAAATCCGTCAATTCTTTATTCAGTAAAGCTTGCACAAACCTGGGATACATATAAAAGGATTTTGTTTTGGTATCCAGGTTTGACAGTAAGTCATTGAAGATCATTTGTGAAAAATTGAACTTCCTGGAGGTTGCTAAGCAGACCATAGCATAAGCAATGGTACTGCTGAACTCACTCCAGCCAGTTGTTTTCCTTGAAATACAGTGCTGAAGGGTATGAACAAAGAATCTCCACTGTGGTGAGAATCTATTCTTGAAAATTTTGAAGACATCAGTGGGACCTTCATACCCCATATTACTAAGAGCTTGGAAGAGATTTTCCTTGGGTAAAGAGGTTATACCTGAGGCATCATCTAGTTGTAGATGAATGCGAATAGCTCCTTTTGTGATTGTCAGGGGTTTGTCACACACCCTTGTTTGGATGACCTGATTGTCATCTTCAGTATGAATAGCAGCATTGGCCCAAAACTGCCTTTGGTGTTCCACACAGATTGTGGGATTGACAGTTAATGCGTGGGCTATGTGTGAGGATCTTAGGAAATCCACAGTCTGATGAAATCCCTCTGCTTGCTTTGGTTTGAGTAGCATTGCCAATTCATTGTGTTCATCGACAAACATCAGTTCAGCCATCTTCTTGAGCGATTGGTCGAAGCTAGGGTTATGCACTGGTAAGAGAGAATTCAAGAGAACAAGAGAGAGAGTACACTAGTAGGAAATTCAAAGAGCCGTTTGTAATTTTGGCGGTCACACAGGGTATTTATAGGTGAAGGGAGTACGTTAGAAGCAGTATTAATTACCTTAGCAGTATTAACGAACTCGCAATATTAACTCATAACAACAGTAGTAACACATACTGACAGTACTAACACAGACTAGCAGTATTAACACAGACTAGCAGTATTAACACATGCTAGCAGTATTAACATGAACCAGCAGTAGTAACAATGATTAGCAGTATAACTAAGGCAAGAAGTAGTAACTTTGCACTAGCAATATAAACCACCTAGCAGTAGTAACCATACTTAACCATTTTTGAACTATTATTATGAGTAATGCAGTGATCCGTATTAACTGAACGATAAGTACCAAGTATCCACTCCAAACAATCTGAAACACTTAAACACACAGGGTTAATAGCACCAATTTAATGAAAGTAACTAAGGAGGAATCTATATAGGTACATAAAGAGAATGAGAATATACTTATTCATTGTTCATCATGCCCACACTTGTGACCAAGAATGTGAATCTACCCACATCAAAAGCTTTTGTGAATAGATCAGCAAACTGGTTACTTGTGTGTATTTTCTGAACCTAAATTAGTTTCTTCTCATTACAGTCTCTGATAAAATGGTACCTTATTTCTATATGCTTTGTTTTTGAATGCTTGACAGGATTATTAACAATGCTAATAGCACTGCTGTTGTCTATGAAAATAGGAGTGTGAAGAAATGTCATACCATAGTCCATCATTTGATTCTGAATCCATAGCACTTGTGAGCAGCAGCTTGCAGCAGCTATGTATTTTGCTTCTGTTGTTGAAGTGGACACTGTGGTTTGCTTCTTACACTGCCATGATACTAGTCTTGCACCCAAAAACTGACATCCTCCAGTTGTAGACTTTCTGTCCAAGTTAGCTCCACCCAAATCACTATCTGAATATGCAAGTAGGTCAAATGGTGAGTCATTAGGATACCAAAGTCCTAATCTGGGTTGACCTTTGAGATATCTGAATATCCTCTTGACTGCTTGAAAATGTGATTGCTTTGGCCTACCTTGAAATCTTGCACATACACAAACAGGGAACATGATATCTGGTCTAGACGCTATGAGATACATGAGAGAGCCAATCATGGATCTGTAATAATGAACATCCACATCCTCCCCCTCAAGATCTGCAGTAATCTGTTTGTGTGTCTCCATGGGTGTGCTTGCAGGCTTGGAATCTGAGAACCCAAACTTGGTTAAAATGTCCTGCACATACTTGGTTTGGCTTATGAAGATTCCATCTTGTTTCTGCTTAACTTGTAGCCCAAGGAAGAAAGTAAGTTCACCCATATAACTCATCTTGAATCTCTTATGCATTAACACTTCAAAATATCTGCACAATTGATCTTTTGTGGATCCAAAGATGATGTCATCCACATAGATTTGCACTAACAGGATGTCCTTCTTCTTCCTTTGAATGAACAGAGTCTTGTCAATGATCCCTCTCTCAAAACCATTTTCCAAGAGATAGGTAGACAAAGTGTCATACCAAGCTCTTGGTGCTTGATGTAGTCCATACAGTGCTTTCTTCAATTTGTATACTCTGTCAGGGTACTTGGGATTTTCAAACCATGGGGGCTGACAGACATATACTTCTTCTTCAATTTTTCCATATAGAAAAGCACTTTTCACATCCATTTGGTAGACTTTGAACTTCATGAAGGAAGCATAGACTAAAAACAGCCTAATTGTCTCAATCCTAGCCACTGGTGCAAAAACCTCTTCATAATCAATTCCTTCTTCTTGAGTATACCCCTGTGCTACCAATCTAGCCTTGTTCTTAATCACTATCCCTCTCTCGTCCTTCTTGTTTCTAAAAATCCATTTTGTCCCTATTGCTCTATGTCCTTTAGGCAGTTCTACCAAATCCCATACATTTTGCAGTACAAACTGCAGCAGCTCCTCTTGCATTGCTTCTATATAGCTTGGATCTTTCATTGCATCATGTGCCTTTTTGGGCTCAACCTGAGATAGAAAGCAAGATAGTAAGCCTGATTGTATGTCTTTTAATCCTCCCAACTTACTCTGATTCCTTGTGATGATTGGAGAATTGATGTCACCAATCACCAACTGAGGAGGATGATCTTTATGCACTTTTGTTTGATGAAACGCCTCTTCATTAATGTCTGCATCCAGATTAGAGTCATTCTTTTCAGGAGAGCTGCCACCAAACACTGAGGAGTTCTCATCATCACTTTCATCTTCTGCCAATGCAGGCATCTCAGGTTCTAGCTGTTCTGAAGTCAAAAGTTGATCCTCCTTTTCACCTCTTTCCTCTTCATTCTGAGCAGTTTCAGTATCCTTTGAATCTGAAGCATCTTTCTTCTCTTGAACACAGAGTTCAGTAGAATCTCCTGTAGGAATTGGGAATAGCACAAACTCTTGTCTTTTGTTTTGTACTGATTATGTCCCTGTTCCTGCATTATTCTCATAACTGAAACCCAAAGAATTAGTTAGTGAATCAATGTCAAAAAGCCAATCAGGGCCTGTACCAAGTTTATTTGGTGTGCTCTCATTGCATTTGACATTGTCACTTTCCTTAATTATTCTAGAAGAGGTATTAAATACTCTGTGAGCCTTACTATGGGATGAGTAACCAACCAGAAATCCATCATCTGCTTTGCTATCAAACTTGCCTAAGTGAGTTTTGGTATTAAGAATTGTACAAGGACACCCAAATGGTTTGAAAAAGCCAATAAAAGGTTTCTTCTTGTTAAAAAGTTCATAAGGTGTCTTGCCTTGAGATTTGACTACTAGAACCCTATTTTGGACATAACACGCAGTATTAACTGCTTCTGCCCAAAAAGTGATGGGTAGCTTGGAATCTGCCAACAGAGATCTAGCAGCCTCAATTAGTGTCCTATTTCTCCTCTCAGCAACACCATTTTGTTGAGGAGTTCTAGGAGCACTGTATTGTCTCTCAATACGTTTAGTCTCACAAAAGCTGTTTAAGTCATTGTTTTTAAATTCTGTTCCATTATCAGATCTGATGACTTTAACTCTTAGATTAGTTTGGTTTTCAATCCTAAGAACAAAGGATTTGATCAGTCCACTTGTCTCATCCTTAGTCCTCAGAAAATATACCCAAGTAAATCTAGAGAAATCATCAACAATGACTAAGAAATAGGATTTCTTTCCAATACTCATCACATTAGTAGGACCAAAGAGATCCATATGCAATAATTGAAGAGGTGAAGATATTGTATTTATTTCTTTGGACTTATGAGAAGCTTTGTGCTGCTTGCCTTTAAGACAAGCAACACAATGATCATCACATGAAAACACTTTTTGAGGTAAACCTCTTACAAGGTTGTTTTTCACAAGAATGTTCATTGTTTTAAAATTCATGTGACACATCCTTCTGTGCCATAGAGATGATTCATCTACAGAAGCTTTTGAAAATAGACAGTTTAATGATGAATCAGATGATACATTCTCTAAGTCCAAACAATAAACATTATCCTTCCTAGGAGTTCTAAGTAGTATCATATTTTCATCAACTACCTTGAACCCTTTAGCAAGGATAATACATTCAGTATCAGTAAACAATATACTATGTTTCTTGTCACAAACGTGTGATACACTTAACAGGTTGTATCTCAATTGCTCAACATAGTAGACATCCTCAAAGGTCATCTTACCCTTTGACACATTACCTTTTCCACTAATCTTTCCTCCAGATGGATTATCACCAAATGCAACATGTCATCCATCAATTCTTTTGAAGTTTTGTAGGCAGGACTTGTTGCATGTCATGTGCCTAGAGCAACCACTATCAATATGCCAAATGCTCTTCCCGTTTTGCTGTTGGTTGCCCTGCACATAAAGTGGAACAATTAGTTTTTAGTAGGAAACCAAGCCATAGTGGTCTTGGGTTTCCCATTCTCATCAACATATTCACAATCAGTTTTGATGAGCTTTTCAGACTGGGGAATCTTATGGCTTGAATACTTTGTCACAATAATGGGTTTGTTACTGGAAGCAGTACTAACTTGATTGGTAGTACTAACATCATTAGCAGTACTAATTGGATTAGCAGTACTAACTTCATTAGCAGTACTAACTTCATTAGCAGTACTAATTGGATTAGCAGTACTAACAGATTTCTTTACTATTGGAACCCAAACCTGAACAAAATTGTTTGCTTTATTTTTCTTGAAGTTACTCCTTGACTTATTTGGAGTATTTTTCTTTGATTTTGCAAACTTGTTTTGAGCATGAGCTTTTAAAGGTGCTCTTTTTACATTTTCAGCCATATGATTCCTTCTTTGATTCCTATAACCAACAGGATTTTGTATATGTCTTTGAAAGTTTATCCTCTGGTTCATAGGATTGAAATAACAGTATTTGGCAATATGGTTAAGCTTTCCACAAATAAAACAAGGTTTTGGTCTATTGATTTTACTCAGATCAACCCCTTGTTTTTGTGCCCACTGATTATTCCATTTTCTTTGATTACCCCTTGTTTTATCATGTTTTTGGGGTTGATGCTGTTTACATGTACAGGGATTCACAACTGTGGTCTGCATATAGTGGACTCCCTGTACCTTTCCCTTTTCTCTCTTTGAGTTTTCCACCTTTTCACTCTTTGAGCTATCCACCTTTTCACTCTTTGAGCTATCCACCTTTTCACTCTTGATGAATGGTTTACCTCCCCCTTCATTGGTAAGAATATGATTTTCTACAGGAATCTCTTCTGCATTCTTATTCTCAGAATTCTCTTTCTCATTCTCTTCTTCAACCACCACACTATCTATAGGATCTACTTTTGTTGTCCTATAGGTAAGTCCTTCTTATTTTGGTTTTCTAAGAGATCTGAAGAGGGAGGGATATAATTATTGTTATAAGGTGGAGGTGTTGCATTGTATCCTATACCACTCTTAATCTTATCATGAACTTGAGCTTTAAGCAAAGAGTCCATTGCTTTGGAAGCATAAGAAAACTTCTCAATGTCAAGCTTAGCTTTCTCATACTCACTCTTTATCTTCTCACACTCCTCTTTAGATTTTTTTTATTTGGATCTCTAATTGATCTTTCTCCCACTTCCAGTAATTTGTGTCATAGTAATGTTGAAGTTCATTGGCCTTGTAAGCCTTGATTTGATCTTCAAACTTCTCCACAATCACTTTATACTCTCTTATATCTCTCTCTAACCTTTTAAGGTCATCACACATGCTTTGGTTATGATCCCTGTACTTTTGAACAGTCTGAAGACACTCTTTAGTGCACAATTTAGTTTTTACCTCTGTTGGAATATCTGTGCTTGATGATTCTGGACTTCTGCCATCAGGGCTTGATTCTGAACAACTTCTTCTGCTTGATCACTCCAATCAAATCACATTCCTTCTTGAGAAACAAGAGCTTGAGTGGAGTTTCTGTTGTTTTGGAAGCTTGAGGAATGTGCTTGCTGGTGGTTGCTGCCATATTGTTGAGGAGTTCCTCCTCTGCATTCTTTTGCAAAGTGTCCCATCCTGTGACACTTGTAGCACTCCACCTTTGACTTGTCAAACCCAACACTATCTTCTCTCCTCTGAGAAAAGTTGTTCCTTCCAGTCCTTTTTATGAATCTCTTTACCCTCATAGTTAGCATGGCCATCTGCCACTTTATATCCATCTCCTCAAGATCATCTCCATTAATTTGTTCAAGATCATCATTAATTAAACCAGAATTAGCATGACTAGCAAGAAAAGCTTCTAATACAGAGTCATTAGATACATCCTATTTAGATACATAAGCAGTACTAACTGATTCTGTATTAGCAGCAGAAACAGTAGAAGAATAAGATGATAAAAGGGCAGCATTATGAGTGTATCCAGATGGTCTTTTCTTGGCTTCAATTTCAGCCTCAAACACCCTTAAGTCATTATAAAGATCATCTAGTTCTTTGTCCTCAAGCTTGTCATCCTGTCTGAAGGAGACAGTATACATGGTCCATTCATCTCCAAGGGACCTTAAGAACTTTCTGTTTACATCATCTTGATCAATCTGCACTCCAACAGTAGCTAGTTCACCAATCAGCTTGTTAAACCTGTCAAAAGTTTGAGTCATGGACTCATTCTTAGTTGACATGAAGTTTTCATACTGTTGCTTCAATATTGCCTTCTGATTTCTCTTGGTACTTTTGGTACCAAAGAATCTCTTCTCTAGAGCATTCCAAAGAATCTGTGCATCAGTGCAGTTGCAAAATTGATGTTGATACTCATTAGGAATAGCTAAGAGCAGTGTGCTTAAGGCTTTCATCTCTGTCTGCCTTATCTTCCTCTCTCCATCTATCTTTGGTGGGATTCTTTTTCCATATGCTCCAATCTTTCCTTCATTAGATGGGCCATTCTCAATGATGTCCCACATAGAGTAATCTGTGAGAAGGATGTATTGCCTGATCCTAATCTTCCACATATCAAACTCATTAGATCTGAGCATTGGAACCTTTGAGACCAGAACACTATCACTTGAACTGTCCATGATGATTGTTGTTTTTCTGAGTTTAACAATGCCCTGATACCACTTGTCAGGATCGAAATTCAAACAAGAATTTAATTCACACACACTCAGAAACAATGCTAAAGAAGTTGCGGAAAAACACTTTAACACTAACAATCAATGAAACAGTATATCAAACTCAAATCACAAGTTTATATTGATTCAACTTGATGATTTCACACAAAACCTCAATCTGTTGAACAGGCTCAACAGACGTTCTATACTTCTCTATAGAAAGATCTAAACTAGTCTTGAGGTTAATTCTCTCTAAAACAAAAACTTATGAATGAAATTATATTTTTCTACTATCAAATACTTCTATACTATATATACAAAACTGAATACAAGATAATTATCAAAATACAATTGATCTTCAACATCAATACCATAATTATCTTCAGTCTTATCTTCAGCTTGTTTTTATCTCCAAATCATCTTTATCTTTAGAAGCAGCACTAATTATCTTCAGAAGTATTAACCATCTTCAGCAGTATTAATCTTTAGCAGTACTAACTACTAGCAGTACTAACTCTCCAAGCAGTACTAACTATTCAATTAGCAGCACTAACTTTTCAAACAGTATTAGTTCTACTAGCAGTAGTAATCTTGATAGTCTGGCAGTTGTAATTACTTAGCAACATTAATCAGCAGCATAAACCATACTTAGCATATTCAGACCCAACACATCCACTTTGCGCCAGTATCACTTCCGGTTCAAGAGTCAAAGTGCCCGAGCCAAAGACTGCTGCCTGCTACAACTGTGGAAAGCTGGGACACATCTCTAAGGAGTGTAGAGTGAAGAAAGTTAGGGACTCAACTTATTATCGAAAGAAGCTGGAACTTGCTGAGAAGAGAGAGAGTGGAACAGCTTTGCTAGCCGAAGAAGAGTTTTGGCTAGATCACTCTGACGATGAAGCTGCAAACATAGAGATCGCTCAGATGTGCTTGGTTGGAGATGATTAGTCAGACGATTCTGAATCTGATGAAGATGAGGTATATTCTGATTTTGATTACAACTTTATTGCCTCACAGATGAATACTATTATTTCTGCTATATCTGATATTCGCTTAAAGTTATTATCTGAAAAGAATTTAAATTTCGAAAAGTCAGATTTGATTGACAAATTGAAAATTTCTTTGAAAGATGAAAAATCTATTTTGGAAAATACTAAAGACATCTTTCAAAAGAAATTGGATGATTTGGAAAATTCAAATAAGACTTATCTTGAATCTTTGACTGACATGACCAAATTAAAAGATGAATTTTCGAATAAAATAAATAAGTTAGAAGAAAAGCTTTATCGAATGAACCAATCTGAACAAACAATTTTTATGAACAAACCGAGGAGTGAAGAAGCTTTAAAACAAAGGTGGGGACTTGGTTTTGACAATTCTCATTATTTAAACAAAGTGATAAACGAAGTTCCTACTTTATATAAATACGATTATCTAACTCTTGCACATTATGCTCCTAAGTTCAAATTTCATTGGACTAGTGAAAAGCAAGTGTTAGAACTCGAAAATGACAAAAGGACAAATAAAAGAAAAAGGAAATTTCTTTTGTTTACACAAGCGAAAATGCAAAATATTTTTCTGAAAAATCAAGGAGAGGAAGAAGAGTTTTAAATGATATATCTCCTGTCAAATCTTCAATATCTGATGATTTTATTGATCCTTATGCTTCTAATTCTGATAAGGAAAATATTTCTCCAATCATTTATGATTCTAAGAAATATACTCCTCCATTAGTATTAGAGAGTACAATCATCGATATTGAAGATAATATAGAAGATCAAAATATTTTAAAGGAAATTGAATCTGATATTATTCTTTCTTTCATCACTTCTAGTCTTGATGAAAATTTATTTTCTCAAAAACAAGATTCAGTTTCTATTTCTGACCTTTCTTCTGATTCTAAGGAAATAAAAAGGAAGTTTCAAATTTTAAAATCTTTTCTCAAAATACTTCAGACTCCGAGGCGAATTCAGATTTATTAGTTGATCAGATTGGTTGCTTAGGTAAAATTATTTCTTCTAATTTAAATATTAAGTCTAAAATTCTTGATGATTCTTTTACGCTAAATGATCAGTATTATAAACCTAAGTGTAAAAGAAGACGGTCAAAGAAGTCAAAGAAACAAGATAAAGTTCTTTTTGACAGTTCTAATTCTTCCGATTCAATTCTTACAGATAGGACTTTGAGAGCTCGATGAAGGCAAATCTGGAAAGCAAAGCGGACATCTACTGATTCTCAGACTGATGAAGTTCGATATGTAGACAAATATTATAAAAGTGATTCATTTGCTTATTGTAATAAAGTTTCAAAATATTCTATAAAGCAAATGTTTCAAATTTTCAAAAATGTCTCATATTCTTCTTCTGGTTCTAGTTCAGATGATTATGTTTTGTATTCATCTGATGACTGTGCTTACTATTCTTGTGATCATCTTTCTCGTGCTTCTCATGTCAAATATTATAAATATTTCCCCATACGAACTGCAACTAACTTTCACGGGCCCAAATACAAGTGGGTACCCAAGTCTAAATCTGATTCTAAGTTGCAGGCACCTCATGTTAAGGGGGAGTAAGAGAAAGAATGGCTTTTGAACACTGCAGTTCAAAACCCGGTCTTAAATGTCAAGACTTTGGCTTCTGAGTAATTCAGCTCAGAACCCGTGCTTCAAAGAATATGACTTCTAGACATATCAGTCTAGGACTCGTTTTTCAATGCATTAAGCTTCTGACTAATGAGAAACTGTGAGTACATCTACTTAATTTCCGCTGCATTTATCTCTGATAATGATGTTGTTCCAGTTTTCTCAAATGTTTTAAAAGAATCTGAGCTTTTCAATTCAACCCCTGAATTTGTTCAACACAATTTTTACAAATGAGACACAAATTTTTTTACATTGTGTGAAAGATGATATTATTGAATTATATTTTGTTTCAACTGAATATAAACTTACCGATCAAATATTTCTATTTAAAAAAAAATCGGCATGTTGTTTTAAAAGTTTAAACCTTTACAAATTTTATTCTATAACGTAAAAGTTTTACAATTTTCTTTCTTTTGAATAAAATGTGTGTCTAGAATAAATTTTCAAGTTGATTTGTTTATATTGAAGTTTTTATATGTTCAAATTTCAGTTCTAACAGAAGTCGAAAAGTCAGCGACATGTTTGTAGCTTTTGATATTACTTTAAAGTTGTGTGATTCGGAATATTTATAGTTTACAATGCTTAGAAAACCTAAAAAGTCGGAATTTCGGATCGTAATGAAAATATGGGCTAAACACTTAGACGTAAAACCTTGTGTTTGAGATGATTATTAAATTCTTATAAATCAGAAATCTCTAAGTTTAAAAGTTTGTACCTGTGACCTTTCTGGTTTGGGAAAGTAAGTTCTGTGGGATGCTTGTCATCTGGTCCCCTAAGGTCATTTGATCTGGGAGTGATCGAACCCAAATCCTTCTATAGAATCAGATCGAAAGTCATGTTCTACTGGTATGAATGGGTTTAGGATGTGTCGATGTAGCCTTTCTGATCTGGGAGAGTAAGTTCCAAGGGGTGTTTGACACCTAGTCCCGTAAGGCCAACTGGTCTGGGAGCGGCTGACCAAAATCCTGCAATAGGGTCAGATAGAAAGTTACGTTTATGGCATGTTCTTTACTTAATAAACTTTTTGATTAAAAAGATGCCAAATGTGCACAAGCTTAAAAGATGCCAAAGAGCACACTCATGTAAAGATGCCATAGTGCACAACGCTAAAAGATGTCAATGAGCACACATCTCATGATACTTGGTTATATATTTCTGAGTTGCAATAAACCTGTAAATTTGTGAAAGTCTGAATTTTTGATGGATTAGTGTGATTATTTGCAAAGTTCTCTATTATATTTTTAGAATTGCATTTTCTTGAAGCTAATCGAAGTTCACATGCGAGCACACTGAATAGATTGATGAAAGTTTTTGAAACTGAACATGTCTTAACTTGATATGCAATAAAACTTGTTTCTGTATCTAAATACATACATTTGATTCATCTGATGGATTTTATTGTGATATTTTACCAAGTAGAATTTTATTTGTTTCTGTTTAAATTTTTATATATTTAGTCGTTTCAAAATATATATTCAGTATATTTTTTCTTTCTACATTGATGTTTACATTCATTGTGTTCTCATATCCTTTTAAATGGGTTTGAGCATTATTCAAGGGGGAGTGAAAAAGGAGAATATTTTCTTAATGATCATATCTGTTTTCCAGGGGGAGTATCTGATTCTCTATATGAATGCTAACTTGAATTGTCAAATTTAGTGCGTTTGTGTAGGGGGAGTCAAAGAGCTCAACAGGTAAAAAAATTTCAGACTTCAAGTCAACTTGGTGTAACGCAAACCTCACTTTGCGCCACCTTGGTGTAACGCAAACCTCACTTTGCGCAACCTTGGTGTAACGCAAACCTCACTTTGTGCCACCTTGGTGTAACGCAAACCTTACTTTGCGCCACCAATGGTTAGCGCAAACCTCTCCTGTTTTATCCGTTTCTTTGATTTTGCAGATCTTAAGTTGTCTCGTCTCCAACATATGCATGACCAAGTTGATCCAGATCATCAAGGTCAAGAGGGGGAGAAGTTAAGAGAAGTCAAGGAGATGATAAAGAGACAAAGAGCTCAAAAGTTTATCTGTTGATCAAGATTCGCTCAAAGATTCTATTCTCTCAGTCATTTTAATTCTTTTGTTGTTCCTGCTCCGACCACCACAGTTCATTCAAGGCCTTTCAAAAGAGGTGTGTCGTTTAGAGCACAAGCTACTGGTCCAGACTTGTCAAAGGCAGCAAAGACAAATCAAACTGAAAGATGCTGAGAAGAATTTTCTTGTAAAAGTCAGATTGCTTCATAAAGTCACTTTTATGGTCCGTGCTGATTTAGAAGATGATTTTTGAAGACCAAAGCGCCAATGATTACTAAGGGGGAGATTGTTAAGTCTGATTTTATAGTAATCATTGTATTTATAGGCTTGGTCAAATACTGTGTTTAGAGTCTGATACTGTGTTGTATTGACCAAGGGTATTTAAGTCCCTTTGGTCTTGTGTCCTTGTAAACACTTTCACGCATACATCAATACAATCTGAACTTTACGCTTTGAATGCTCTCTCTCTCTCTCTACTTTCTCTCTTTAGAGATTTAGTGATCTTGGACTCACATTGCCCCTCCTTCGCACTTCAATCATGCACATTGAGTCTGTGTTTAACTTACTGTTGTCTTAGTGGTTTATACAATTTTCGAGCCTATAAGCAATCATCAAGTGCTTAATTCTTTCTATCACAAGCACGAACACACAAGGAATTTGTTTCTTTGTCATAACGTTTATAGAAATAACCTTTGTGGTGTTTCGATGATTAAATGGAAGCCCTAGGAGAGTCAACATCAAACAGCTCCTTTCCATTGTGTATTCGTTACACATAGTGACTTAGTGTTACTGACAGGCGTTTCTAACTGATTTGTTTATTGCTACAAGTGTTACATGACTATTTTGTCTAGATTTGCAAAGATCTGGATAAATATCTATTGCATTGACGAATTAGAGGCTCCTTACGATCAACATTTCTTGTCACAAAAAGTTTTTGATGAATTCGTTGCACTTTCCATCAAAAAGGGGGAGAATGACTACACAAGAAATGGCAAAGATCACATGTTTCAAGAATCACGTTCAAGATTGAATTCTTCAAAAGCAAGTATTCTGAAGACATGCAGATTTGAAAGAAATTTTTTTTTGAAGATACTTTGCTACAACATTCTGAACTAAATCTGAAGATAATTTCTTCCCATCATTCGAAAAAGAGTTTATCTACATCTTTTGGGAAGATTACTACTTGTTGAAGACTAAGGATAAGATTGCATCTTCTGAGCTGAAAAAGAAGACTGAATTGCTAAATCTTTTTAGTAATAATCTTGATCCAAAGGGGGAGATTGTTAGCGCACAGATTTATTGGATTCAAGATCATCCAATCTGAAGATTCAATCTGAAGCTAAAGCCCGAAAAGGCGCTCTCGACATTAGTCTAAAAGTCAGTTTGTAATAAATGTCAAAAGTTCGTTTTTAGTATTTTATTGTTATCCTAAATATCTAGATATTATATTTTAGATATTAGTTTAATTAGGATATTTAGTTTATTGTTTTTATAATGCAAGTTGGTTATCAACTTGCATGTTAGAGTGTTGAGGAAGCTAAGATAGAGATCTCATAATATCGGTCAGTATCACAATAACACACAGAACACACAATATCGACCGATATCAAGATCAGAGAGAAAACAGAGAAAACAGAGAGAGCTTAAACATTCAAGAAATCAACCCTGTAATCATCGTTTGTTATCGAATCAGATTGGTTTATCATCTATTTGTTTGTTGTTTGATTATCTGGTAACGATCACGGACTCACAAAAACAGTTACCATAACTTTTTTTTGGTTACGGATTTTGAGTTAAAGAGTTACTCTATTAACTTTGTTATACCTTTGTGGTTGTATATTCCTGGAATGGGAGTAAATGGGCATTTTAAGTGGGTTGATTGGTTTTTTTCATTGATTTTGGGATACCAGGAGGTCAAATTCTGGAAATTGTAGTAAGAGTTGTTACCCTCACTTATTGGGTAAGACTCTTTATCTTTATAATCGCATTTTGCAGGTTGGATTTTTTTCCCTTGTTGTGTTCATCCGGTAAGGTAAATGACCTGGTAAGTGTTCACCACATAAATGTTAATAGCCTCCAAGTAGACATTCTATTATCGTAATATTTTAAAATCACCTCCAACAAAACCACAAAAGCTTCAAAATCGTTTACATTCATGACTCCCGCCGCATTGCGCGGGTACACAACTAGTATATATATATATATATCTTTTAAGATTCACATATGAATCTTAAACTGATTCAAAATTTTAATTGTAAATTGAAAATTGACCCACGTTACAAGTTATAATTAAGATTCACGTGATCACATATGAAACTTAAACTAATTCAGAATCTCGATTATAAACTTTAAATTGACTCACGTGTTCCCATATGAATTTAAACCGATTGAAATATCTGGTTATAGATTTTAAATTGATTCAAGTACAAGTTATGATTAGGGAGGTTATTATGTTAACCTATTAAAGGTTGTTAATTTTAGAAACTATCATTGGCCAATAAGAATTCATTTTCATTCTGTAACAACCATAATTTTGGTGAGTTACGTTTCATATTCTGTTTGCTCCTAATCTCTTTTTGTCTGAGTTTAATCCTTAAGAAATGTTCCCTTCATGTCGTGGCTCGAATTGAGAGTGTCGGGGGCTCGAAAGTCAATTTTCAGAAGTTGGGAGAGATTGGGCGATTGTGCCAGGCAACAGTGACATGGTCACAATCGCCCTGGCAATGTCACGGGGCCTTAGGTGCTCTCGGTACACAGTCGGTGACTGTGCCTTGCGACTGTGACATTTATCACTGTCTCTTGGCAAGGTCATGGGGACGCCCTAGCTTTCGGTACACCCCAGGCGATTATGCCCGACAATAGTGACAAATATTACTCTCGCGTGTCACAGTTGCGATCGGGGGGTAGGGAGTTGTCCATTGAATGAAATTTCATCCTTTTCTCATTTCACTCCTTCACTCACCTCAATCCTCTCTCTCTCTCAAAATGTTCCCCAACACCCCTGTCAAACCCTAGCTCACTTTGAGGCTTTTCTCTTGGAAATCAATTGTTCTCTCATCATCAAGGCTCATGATTACAACCCTTGTGCTAGATTCATGTGCTCATCTCTATTCCTTGAGATTTCTAGGCTTTAGGGGTTTTGCTCAAAATCTAAGTGGTGAGTTATCCTCCTCCCTTCTAAATCTTTTTATAAGTTATAAATGTTCCATTGATGACTCCCTAATATTTATAATTCTTAAATTTTGGTTTTGATGATTTTGGGGAAGTTAGGTCAAATTAGGGTTTTAGCCAAAATGGAGATTTTGATATAAGATGTTTGGGAAACGATTCTAAACGGTTGAATATGAATATCTATGGTTGGAAACTTGTGGATCTAAGTTTTTGGAAGATTTTCCTTGAGGATTCAAACTTCTTCAAAGAAGCTCAAGTTGGGGAAAATCTAGATTTAACCTAAATCTAGCAAGGTGAGTTCAAGTTGCTTTGTGAAAACTATGTACATGCCAAAATGTGTATTTTGAAGTGAAAATGTGTTTACATGGTAATTATTAATATGTTGAGTATTTGACAACATTTTCATATTTGGTAAATTTGTGTTGATAAATCTCATGGAATGTCTATATTTGGGTTTTGGATATTTTGGCGGGTAATTATCATAAATGTGTTTCTTTGGCGACTATTTGTACAAATAAATTCTATTCGAGGATTTATGAATTTTTGTTGTATATAGTTTTATAAATCATTTGTGAAATGCACGCTATCGTGTTATGATGGATTTTGGAAATATAAAGGGTATGAGTTCGCTTGAAAAATCGTTTGTTCCAATCAATGATGAGTTTTGGGTTAATCATATCTTGAGGTATTTGTTTGCATAAACATGGGTTATTTACTTTTTATTGCACTTCATGACTTATAACAAATGGTCAATTGATTTGTTGAGTCTATAGTTTGGTTTTTGACTATGTTGGGTCGTGGGGACATTTGTCCGATTTTGATAGCTCAATGTAGAGCATTTGGTTATCATTTGCATTTACTGCACCTTATTTGATAATTACATGTTTTAAATGCGCTATCGTTTGGAGTCATGTAATGTTTTTTACTATAATGCAATGGATCCATAGGCACTTGAGTCTTTACGTTCAATGATAGGACGTTAGTTTCCCTCATTGTAGCACGGAATAAGCAACGAGTCTCATGGTAAGTAAGATGTGGACCCATGGGGCCGGGCATTGTCCCATGAGCAGTAAGGTGTTATCCCAATGGGCTTGTATGTTTCCTTGGAGTAGCACGAAATAGGCATCGAGTCTCATGAAAAGTAAGATGTGGACCCGTAGGGTCGAGCATTGTCCCATGAACAGTAAGGTGTAATCCCAATGTGCTTGTATGTTTGGTGTGGATTTGGACATCTCAAAGCATAGACCTAGAGGGGTTGAATTTGAGTCTCCACGGGCAATAGATATAGAGGGGTTGAATTTGAGTCTCCACGGGCAATAGATCTAGAGGGTTGAGCTTGATATGTCATATGAGTATAATCCATGCGTTTTGGTTTTACTACATGGTTATGTGACCTAATTTTGTGTTCTGTCACGTCTAATATAATTGGGTCTCACTCGTCATCGAAAGGTGCTGTTTTGGGTATTGAGTTTTATTATCCATGTTTTCGGTGACGATTGAGTATGGGTTGTTGTAACACCCTCAAAATTTGGTAAAAGCAACTAATAAAATTTTTCAATATAACATCCAATAAAGACAACACATCTTCCTGGAAATCAACACTCATTACGCCTCAAATATAAAATTCGATAAATAACCTCAACAAATACGAACTCCAATAATACACAAGGACTAAACTGAAGTCGGGTGCTACTTATTCCCAATACAAGTTGCTCTTCACAAAACCAAAGCGGAAGATTTCGTCAAAGCTACACGCTTCACAAGCACACCACTAGCACTCCACTCTTCATAGTGCTACTAGGACAATTCCCCACCAGAACCTGATGCACATGCCGACAAATAAAAAGGGTTAGACTTACACCTTGCGAGTTCAAGAGTTTTCATCATGATCATATAAATCGTTAAACGAAAGGAATGTAACTTAAACCATAATTTTCCAAAATCATTTACTTTAAATATGAAAACGACCATTTTCCCAACAACACGCATTTTAGGTGATGACAACAACAAAACAAAACATTTCCTCAAGATGTAAATTCCAACCTAAGACTCACTCGAAACGCGGGTAAGAATTACTATCCAAATACTGAAAACGCGGGAAAAACCCATTATCCAAAATACCCAAAAACATGAACAAGGTTTAATAAGTAAAACCACAAATCATGGATAACAATCCATACTCAAAATGCCGCCGAATACATGGATAATACTCGATACCCAAAATAACACATTTCGGTGATGGGGAAGATTCGTATCCATTGGACATGGCGGAATCACAAAGTATACCACGTATTTATGTTATAAGCATGTCTCAAGAATGAGCAACCATTGACATCAACCCTACCCAGGTCTTTCGTCATGTTGGACGTCAACCTTATACAGATCTTTAGTCATGAGGGACATCAACCCTATCCAGGTCTTTAGTCATTATGGACATCAACCCTATCCAGGTCTTTAGTCATTAAGGACATCAACCCTATCCAAGTCTTTAGTTATATTACACATCAACCCTATCTAGGTCTTTAGTCATTATACAACAATGAACTCAACTCTCTCAAAGTCTTTTACTTAAATGCTCACCAAGTTCAACCTTATCCAGGTCTTTACCTTGGGATCTCACCATCTAGACATACTCATTCTTTTAAATCACAACATATAAATCACATGACTCCAAATTGAATGACCAACGCACTCAAAACATGAAATTCCCGAATAGAAAGAAATAAATGCAAAACATACTCAAAGCTCCACACCGAGCTATCAAAACCGGACAAATGTCCCCAAGATCCAACAGGGTTGAACCGAGCCAAAAACTCGACAAATCAAAGACCATTCAAATAAAGGCATCATGAGCGATAGAAAGGTATTTAACCAATATTCATACAAAACACATGCTCCGAAACATGATCAATTCAAAACCCATCAGTAGATGGGACCAACCACTTTCCATTAGAAATCATATCATTTACATTTTCAAAATGTCTCAATCATAACAATATGTATTTTTAACCCAAAATTACTAAAATGCATTAACACCAAAATAATCTCTATTTAAAAGATAAACCATCCAAAGAACCCATTCATATGATTTAGTTATCAAAATGTCTAAAAGCTCAAATACATACATTTCTCAATATTTATAAACTCATGGTACTAAGATGCAAGACTCATCAAGTAATACCCACAGTTGATAAATATCAAGGAAAACATTCAATATGTTGAAATAAATAATTTTGGCATGTACATAGTTTTCACAAAGCAACTTGAACTCACTTTGCTAGGTTAGGTTAAACCTATATTTTAAACCTAAATCCTTAGCCTCCAAGGATGAAGCTTCCATCATCAACAAATCCTCTTCAACAATGAGTTAGGGTTTCCAAATAACCCATTTCTTCAAGTCAGTTTAGGATATTTAGGCTCTCCTCCCAAAACCAACCAAAGGAACCCATTAACTCTTCAAATCCAAGTTTCCAAATATCAAACCTCCATGTACCTTTAGGATAGATCTACCATGGATGCTCCAAATCTGATCTTCTAACTCCCAAAATCGTACCAAAGAGAGAAATGAAGAGTGGGAGTGGAATGCGAGAAATGGGAAGGGGAGGTGGGAATGAGAAAACCCTAAAAATGGGATTTAAATCGTCCAGACCAACCCCACGGCCTTGGCCACGACTTCAAGTCGCGAACCAAGCCGCGCGTGCTGCAGCTCACGCCTTCCCATGCCTCGTGCCAAGCCGTCCCCCTGACCGTTCTCTCGGCCGACCGGTGACTGCTTCCTTGATCGTTCGTCGTCCGTATTAGGAAATCGCGGGTGTTACAATCCTCCCAACCTTACAGAGATTTCGTCCTCGAAATCTGGCACCGACCAAACACCCAAATGTCGAACTTAGCGAGACTAATTGGTTCTCTATCCAAAAGGGATACCTACATGATGCCTTGCCTCATATACGAACCGATTACCTCCCATTTAAGGTTGCCATTAAATTTCTCATAACGAGCCGTCAGAAACTAGATTTCAATGTTCAATATACTTTACTGATGATAGAATGAGCATCAAGTCCTTATCAAATCATTTTCCTAACATTAAGATCCCGGTTGCCTCCCAACCCTAGGTTGCACATACCACTTCAAGAGTAACTTGCGACTTTAGCCAACCATTTCCACCAAGGGTGTCTAAAGCGATCTTTACCTTTAAATACTTCCAATCCACTCTCAGCGAGTCGCGCTACACCCTTGCTTGCCTTCAAAACCATAACAACCTTTGTAGAAACAAACTACTTATAGTTGACTAAACTCCTTTCGATTCCGAGTATTCGTAACCATGTTGACTTTACCCGAGTGATAAGGGATCCGTATATAGAATTGTTGCGTCGATCACCCACTGCTATTATAAAAACGATATTTCTAATTGCAATAAATCAAGATCTCCTCAATAAACGATTTCTACTTACGTTCTACCTCGACATCCTCATCAAATTTCCAAATAATCCATACCATAAAAGATTCATTGCCCCTTCCTTGACGAAGTTCCTAACTCTAGTTTGGTCTGATCCAATCTACAATAAATAACATCTGCAGACAGAGGATTACCCCAAACCCCACGGTTATACATATCCCGTAATGCATTCAAGCATCGATTGCTAAATCAGCAAAAACCTCAATGATTACAGGATTACCAATGATTGATCCCTAATTTCTAGCATCTAATATCCTTAAGGTTGCCACTTAACTTGCAGACACACCAAGTTCAACGAAAGTTCACTGAAGCAACCAAACAGTCACTGTCCTCAAAATCGAATGTCGACACCTATCCTCAAAATGTCTATACTGTAAACGTGGATATACCACCATATATTTCATTCCAGATTTGCATCGAAGAATTAAAGTTGACACCTATCACGACACTAAAATTCAAACAAATGAATCGCCATATTTTCCTTATTCCTGAAGACTCACCCGGATGGCACACACCCGACCCATACATAATGTCGAAACCAACCCTGTCAGTTCATAGCCAACCATAAGCAAACAACACCCAAAGCTTAACCCGCAGGATTCACCAAAACGAAAGATCACCACTTAAATGACTGGGAGATACATAAATCTAATACATCAATTATTCATGCGTACATCGGTTTGTAAAACTGAAATCCAAAATTCAAAACTAACCACAAGACGTCTCATCTGACGCTTCAAATCCCAAGGACGTCTCTAGCCCTTATTAACAAGTCCTTTCACAAAGAGGGGTTTAAAACTATGGTTCTAATGAGTTCAAGAGTTTTTCAAGCTAACATGCCAATTTAACATTTTATAAAACTTCCAAATACACAAGCTTTATAACAATTAATCATGCGAGTAAAAATCCACTACCGTTTATTTAGTAGGTGTACAAAGTGGTCTCAAACGCCACACATGTAAAACCATTTCGAAATCGTTTGGTCATTACTCAAGCTAATAATGACAACAAACAAGGATAAACAAAAAACTTTTCAAAGGGACCACTATAGTCCTAACATGCATCAATTTGCGCCATGAATGAGAAATAATTTTTCGTACTAAAACAGTGTTTAACAAAGCGTTTGTACAAAACTCCCAAAAGGGAAGATTCACGTAATCAAGTCCCAAAATTTCTCATTTAACCCTATAATGACATGAAATAAAATTTTCCAACAAGGCCCACATACGTTAGTTTATATTTCAAGCTTAGTAAAACAATAGGTACATGCGATTTATCAAACGTGGATAAATTTTAAATCGATTTCAAACTTTAAGTCGCGTGAATAAAATGATCTTGACCAAAGATAGTGGCTACGAAGCCATGCATATTAACAAATCAATATAACGTATTTGCATGAACCCTTGAAATTGGTGCCAACAACCGTAACGTGCAAAACAAACATTTAGTACAAACTTTCACAGACTTCCCATACATTTACTCACACCATGGTATAAATTAATTCGTGCACTAAAATATATGATAGAATACCTGTAAAACTCAAGCAGAATTTTCATGACATCATACTCCCATAATTTTCTTTCTTTAGTCACAATACTAGCACAGTGACATGTGTATGCCCTTTGGTTAAAATATCCAATAATTTACGTCGTTCTCAAGTTCAAAGACAATTCAACAATATGCTTTCCTCGCTCTAAAATGTCGGATAAACACTATGACAGAAATTTCCAAATAAAACATGCATGCATACCATATGCAACCAAACCGTCCACACAAAACTCAAGGGAAAACAATCGGGACGCCGTTAAAATCTCCACATTAAATCCACAAAATCTCATGGAGTAAATACTCAACGAAACTCAAACACCAAAATAATGGAAGATAACTCTTCGTCCAAAACCTTAACATATCTGGAGGAGGTCTAGTGTTAAAGTCATAAACCGCAGTTACTTATCCAAGACTCTAAACAACATCAAAATACGGTCATTATAATATCCGAAAATGGCGTTGGACAACGACGAATATAAAGATCTCAAAAAAGTTTTGCAAGCACTTGCAGTAAAATAGCTTTATGCATCTTTAAAATCATGATTTAAAATCTCGCGTGCGCTAATCAGTTTTCCAAGATTTCACAATACAATCCACATGATGATTTGGAAACATGAGGAATAATTGATGCAACTTATTTTAGAATTAATTTTGTGCATGAATTTGATCGGCACTCAACGTCTCGAAACCACATTCCTCAAATTCCCAGTCACCCTATGGTCATCTAGATGCTCAACATCTTAAGGCAATAATTGAAAACTTCATAAGTTCAACTTACAATTTATCCTCGAATAATGTCGATTCCATAGGTCTATGGTTCTAATGCAACCAACAATTCCGACCGAAACGATCTACTTAACGCAATCGACATACTTACCGTCACTCTAAGTTGCGAATGTTAAGATCATCAACCTCTTCTAACGGCTACCCATTTAGAAACTATTTCACTACCCCAACAGTTGTCACATCAAAGTAGTCCAAGTATACACATGTAACTCGTAGGTTCACTATAACACTGGCCAGGTGCAATTATGAATGTACGGTATATGATTATCCTTGTTACCCTCGATGTGATTCCCGTTCCTAGTAACTCCATTATCCTCAAAACATCCAATCTTAAAGCGCCTATTGGTGAAATTCTCTCTCTCAATCACTTAAAACAACACTAGTTTGAGTCTAGGCATTCAAAGTCAACACCTAATTCTCTCAAACTTAAGCTCTGATACCAACATGTAACACCCTCGAAATCTGGTAAGAGCAACTAATAAATTTTTTCGATATAACATCCATAAAGACAACACATCTTCCTAGAAATCAACACTCAATAAGCCTCAAATATAAAATTCGATAAATAACCTCAACAAATACGAACTCTAATCATACACAAGGACTAAACTGAAATCGGGTGCTACTTATTCCCAATACAAGTTGCTCTTCACAAAACCATAGCGCGGAAGATTTCGTAAAAGCTACACGCTTCACAAGTACACCACTAGCACTCCACTCTTCATAGTGCTAGTAGGACAATTCCCCACCGGAAGCTGATGCACATGCCGACAAATAAAAATGGTTAGGCTTACGCCTAGCGAGTTCAAGAGTTTTCATCATGATCATATAAATCGTTAAACAAAAGGAATGTAACTTAAATCATAATTTTCCAAAATGATTTAC
Source organism: Arctium minus (assembly GCA_954870635.1). NCBI lineage: Eukaryota > Viridiplantae > Streptophyta > Magnoliopsida > Asterales > Asteraceae > Arctium > Arctium minus. The sequence goes on from OX941084.1 coordinate 54,557,845, forward strand.
TTTAAATATGAAAACGACCATTTTCCCAACAACACACATTTTAGGTGATGACAACAACAAAATAAAACATTTCCTCAAGATGTAAATTCCAACCCAAGACTCACTCGAAACGCGGGTAAGAATTACTATCCAAATAATGAAAATACGGGCAAAACCCCATTATCCAAAATACCCAAAAACATGGAAAGGTTTAATAACTAAAACCACAAATCATGGATAACAATCCATACTCAAGATGCCGACGAATACATGGATAATACTCGATACCCAAAATAACACCTTTCGGTGACGGGAAGACTCGTATCCATTGGACGTGGCGGAATCACAAAAGTATACCACGTATTTATGTTATAAGCATGTATCAAGAATGGGCAACCATTGGCATCAACCCTACCCTGGACTTTAGTCATGTTGGACGTCAACCTTCACCAGATATTTAGTCATGAGGGACATCAACCCTATCCAGTTCTTTAGTCATTATGGACATCAACCCTTTCCAGGTCTTTAGTCATTATGGATATCAATCCTATCCAGGTTTATAGTCATGTTAGACATCAAACCTATCCAGATCTTTATTCATTATACAACAATGAGATCAACTCTCTCAAAGTCTTTTACTTAAATGCTCATCAAGTTCAACCTTATCCAGGTCTTTACCTTGGGAACTCACCATCCAAACAAGCTCGCTCTTTTAAATCACAACACATAAATCACATGACTCCAAATTGAATGACCAACGCACTCAGAACATGAAATTCCCAAATAGAAAGCAATAAATGCGAAACATCAATAAATGCGAAACATACTCAAAGATCCACACCGAGCTATCAAAACCGGACAAATGTCCCCAAGACCCAACAGGGTTGAACCGAGCCAAAAACTCGACAACTCAAAGACCATTCAAATAAAGGCATCATGAGCGATAGAAAGGTATTTAACCAATATTCATACAAAACACATGCTTCGAAACATGATCAATTCAAAACCCATCAGTAGATGGACCAACCATTTTCCATTAGAAATTATATCATTTACATTTTCAAAATGTCTCAATCATAACAATATGTATTTTTAACCCAAAATTACTTAAATGAATTAACACCAAAATAATCTCCATTTATAAGAAAAATCATCCAAAGAATCCATTCATATGATTTAGTTATCAAAATGTCTAAAAACTCAAATACGAACATTTCTCAAGATTTATAAACTCATGGTACTAAGATGCAAGACTCATCAAATAATACCCACATTTGATAAATATCAAGGAAAACATTTCCATATGTCGAAATAAATAATTTTAGCATGTACTTTGTTTTCACAAAGCAACTTGAACTCACTTTGCTAGGTTAGGTTAAACCTATATTTCAAACCCAAATCCTTAGCCTCCAAGAATGAAGCTTCCATCATCAACACATCCTCTTCAACAATGAGTTAGGGTTTCCAAATAACCCATTTCTTCAAGTCACTTTAGGATATTTAGGCTCTCCTCCCAAAACCAACCAAAGGAACCCAATAACTCTTCAAATCCAAGTTTCCAAATATCAAACCTCCATGTACCTTTAGGATATATCTACCATGGATGCTCCAAATCTGATCTTCAAGCTCCCAAAATCGTACCAAAGAGAGAAATGAAGAGTGGGAGTGAAATGAGAGAAATGGGAAGGGGAGGTGGGAATGAGAAAACCCTAAAAATGGGATTTAAATCGTCCAGACCAACCCCGCGGCCTTGGCCACGACCTCAAGTCGCGGGCCAAGCCGCGCGTGTCCTTAGACTGCAAACCATAGTGACTTACGCGGTCTTGGTCGCGGCTTGAGGCTGCAAACCAAGCCGCGCGTGCTGCAGCTTATGCCTTCCCACGCCTCGTGCCGAGCCGTCCCCCTGACCATTATTTCGGCCGACCGGTGACTGCTTCCTTGATCGTTCGTCGTCCGTCATTAGGAAATCACGGGTGTTACAGTTGTTATCCATGATTTGTGGTTTTAGGTATTGAACCTTATCCATGTTTTTGGATATTTTGAATAATAGAGTTATCCACGTTTTCAGCATTTGAATATGAAAACTTTCAGTTATGTCTTGGGTGGGTTTTGGGTTTCGAGTTTATATTTGAAGGAACGTTTTGTATCGGGGTCTTAATCACGAAAATGGTGAGTGTTGAAGAGGTTGCGTTCATACTTAATGCAGTTCATTTTGGAAATCGCGATTTAAATAACATTCTTAAAGTTTATTACTTTATATGTCCATGAGAAAAACTCTTGAACTCACTAGGCGTTAAGACTAACCTTTTTATTTGTCGGCATGTGCATCAGGTTCTGGTCGAGGATTAGTACTAGCAACTTCGTGGAGAGATGAGTGCTAGTTTTATGCACAAGAGAGAATAGCTCGGGTGAAGTCTTCCGCACATTTGGAGATAGCAATATTTGATGAGTTTAGTAACACCCGTCTTTTAATTTAGTCCTTGGGTAAGATTTTATTGATTTTCTTGACAGTTAAATCTAGATTCTTATTTCAAGTATGTGCTTGTCGTAAGAGATTTTATCCTTCTTTAAGGTATTATTGAAATTTTAAATTAGTTGTTCTTTCTAAATTTGAGGGTGTTACACATTCATGGTTATTTTAAACTAATGCAATAAATGTGTAAGGGTATGATAAGAATTTCATCAATTTGATTTTTTGGTAGCCATATTAATGAGGAGTTACAAACATTTTGATCCATGATTGTAGCTGTAATTGTGTTTCAAATATGTGTTTACCTTTTGATGTTCGATATGTGTTTACATTTTGAACATGCATTCACGTATTAAACATGGATTCCATTTCAATGTATATGAACATCAATGAACATACGTAACCGATAAAATGGGATGAACATCTTAAATAACGTATTGAACATCAATGAACATACGTATTGAACATGAATGAACATTTACATACAAACGAAGACATATATTGAACATGAATGAACAATTACATACAAATGAACATACGTATTGAACGTGAACGTGTATGTTCATCCATGTTCAATTCATCAAAGAACATAGAGAACATATGCGATCTCGTAGATGTATTGAACATATGTATGAATGAACATGAATGAAAATGTGTCGGTTTCCATATGTACAATAAATTGTCGTTTTCAATTTGCTTAAGAGATAAATTAATTGAGGGATGTTGGGGGTTATTTTCCTCAATTGACACTGATCACTAATGTTCACATATCTAAAATTTTTATGGGTCTTCAATTAATGGATTTTATGTCAATTGTTATCTCAGTCGTACATTTTCAAAATCAATTGATAGGATCGGTTCATAAGGTTAATACCAAAAATTGGGTTAACAAAATAACATGCCCCTATATATATATGTGTGTGTGTGTGTGTGTGTGTGTGTAGGGAGAGGTTCATTTGAGAAATGGTAAATGTATGAGAAATCGAGAAGTAATCTTAGCCATTCATCTGGTCAACATTTGCGGTTTTGACCGTGATGCACCGGATAATTCCTTGCATAGTCTATAGAAGGTAGAGGGGTAATTTCGTAAAGTACGCGGGATGAGTTCATATATGAACCTATATGATTCACATATGAACTATACGTTCATATGTGAATCAGTTAATTAGTTCATAAATGAATCACAAAAATTCATATATGAACCTGTTAATTAGTTCAACTGATTCATATATGAACTTACAGTTAATTAGTTCATATATGAATAAGTTAAAAGAGTTTAGATGTCAATTACACTGATTCACATATGAACATATAGTTCATATGTGAATTATACAGGTTCATATATGAACACAACCCGTGTATTTTGTAAAAATTACGAAAGTGTCCTTCTATTTTTGGAATAGCCGCAACTTTTGAACATTCAAAGCCGCAACTTTTGACCAGTCAAAGCCGAAATATTTGACCAGTCAAATCCGATCTTGACCGTATGAATGCCTAGGATTACTTCTATATTTATCATATATTTACCATTTCTCAAATGAACCTAAGGTTATATTTGTATGTATATAGTGCTTATCAAATACAAACCAAGTCGTTAGTACAAACCGATCCTAGCCATTGATCTATTTTATCGATTTTGATTTTGGGCAAAGGTAAGTTGGTCTTTAATATTTAATTTGATAATGCATTTAAATTCCAATACATAATCACCATATTTGTTTTCCTCATTTATTGGGATTTTTTTTAATTTAGTAACTATTTCTCAAATTTGTAGAAGATATCTCTAGTCATTTTTTGTATTTTGGTATTTTTATTTTGCCAAATTTTGATTTCGTTTTGTGTTTGATTTCGTAATAGAGAATCAAGATGAACAGAAGAGTTTTTTTTTATGGTCCATTAAATAAAATTCTTATTGGAGATGTTTTATACTCCAATGAAGCCTTCGCTGCTTCATTTGTTGAGTCGCATATTCGCTTCTTCATTTGTTGAGTCGCATGTATGACAAGATATACCATTTGCCGATGTGCAGATTTTGGTTCCACCTTTGGGTGATGTTGCTCTGAATTCGGTTGTTGATAATAATTCTCTATCGGATTCTAATGGTAATCTATGTTTCGTTTATTATACATTATTTTTGTTGTTGGGATGTATCGTGTTTTTGTTTTAAATTTAGTTATTCAAAGAGCGTGATTGCAAGGTTTCTCTAGTTTTTTTTGTAGATATGTTTTTTTTGGTTTTGCATGTGTCAGTAGTTGATGAATGTTGGATGGTATTGTGTTTTATTTATTAGTTTAGGTTAAAATAGTTATTGATTAATTAGTTTTCATTTATGTTTCATACATAAAACAAACGTCAATTACACATTCACCAATCTAAACCAATATTGTTCATATTAATTGAAATTTAGGTTTACCTTTACTGAAACAAGTTTGCCCGGGGTACCATGTTTTCACAAAAGCCAATTTCCCGAATTTATTATTGTTGTAACTAACTCGTTAGTAAAATCTAGATGTCTTAATTCCATTATATACAATCCAATCAGAAAACACAAATGTTAACTCAAGAATTTACTCACTTTTAAATTCAGAATTTCATCTCTAAAATCAGGTACTCAATTTGTACCCCCCCCCCCCCCCCCCCAATCTAGAAGCACACAATTTCATTCGTGAAACATACACTTTCATGAATCCATAATTTGCAATTAATGATTCGAACACTTTTTGAAGTTATGTTTTCACTCATTAAACATACACATTTACCAATCATGAATTTCATTGTTGAAAGCAGGATTTCCAATACATAAACCCGAATCTATGAATCCACAATTTCATTCATGAAACATTCACATTTATGAATACACTGAAAATGGGATATTCAATACACACAACCCAAGATGAAAACACACAATTTCACTCATGAAACATACATATTTATGTATCCAAAATTTCATAGATGAAACATACACATGTTTGAACTTGTGCCTTCACTCATGACACATATATGTTCATGAATTCAAAATTTTGTTGCTGAAATTAGTGTTTTCAAAACATAAACCCTAATATATGAATCCTCCATTTCACTCATAAAACATACATATTTATGTATCAAAATCTTCATGTTTGAAACATACACATTTTTTAATTTGTGCTTTCACTCATGAAACATACACATTTATGAATCCATAATTTCATTGTTGAAACTAGGGTTTTCATAACATAAACCATAATCTATGAATCCTCAATTTCATTCATGAAACATACACATTTATGAATAGATGATAAATTACTCTAGGCCATGAAATATAATTTACGAATTCAAAATAAATTTAATTTCTTTATTTGATTTCCTTATTACCATTTCCATATCCGAACCCTAGAGGTTCATAGTAATAGGAAATTAGGTTACTTCATACTAGTGAAATCTAAATTCACTAGTATGCATTCCAACTGATATCTACTTAATAATTTCACTTAGGGTTTAGAAAACTTTAAGTTACCATTATTAAAAAAATGTACAGGCTTAAGCCCGTGTTCTTATCCTTATTATGTCGTCTTCTCGAATTCCTTCTGTTCGTACTAGATACAACTTTTTTATCCATTTCACCTTCGTCGTCTACGTCTAATAACACATGCGTTTTTACAATGTTGGTAAACTTTGAAAAAGATTGTTTCAACATCAATCGTTCACTTAACATATATCAATTTCGTCGATGAAATTTATTATACATTTTTAAATCTATACCTTGGATGAAATCACACATTTTTTTAAATCGCCAAAATTTTGAAATTTGGATAACGGTATTTCCAGTAATGGTGGATTTTATACGTGTTTTAATTTTCTGAAATATTTTATTCTTTTGATTCATCTAGGTTAGATTGATTTTTAGACTATCAATTTTGTGATAATCCGTGTGAATTAACTAAATTCTTTCCAAAAATATTGAACCTTTAACATCAACCATAGATCAAAGAATTGAATGGATGGGATATGTTTGTATAATTTGTGCTGGTGACTTGATTTGTGAATGAAACCATCTTTCTCTATAAACATATAGAGAGAGGGAGAGAGGGGGGATCAAACGAAAATGCTAACTATTTAAGAAATTACGAGAACAGTCAAATCACGTGCAAAATCACATGTGATTTACATTAACGGTCAAAAAAAGGTGTGCGGGCGACTTCGACCGCTACTTTAGGCCACGGGGCAAAGTCGCGTGAATCACATGATTTTGTACATTTAAGTTAGTGTAAAATCACATGTGATTCAACCGTTTTCTTCTTTTCTTAAATAAGTATTGTTCTCGTTTCAGCCCGTCTCTCTCTCTCTCTCTCTCTCTCTCTCTCTCTCTCTCTATATATATATATATATATATATATATATATATATATATATATACAGGGTCAGGTTCAGAGAAAAATCTCAAAAAACGGAAAACTGAGGCTACACTCTGGTCGTCCTTAATCTGGACGGTATGTACTTGTGCATACAAATAATTTGTAACATGCATATACATAAGTGTAACATGCATATACATAAGTGCAACATGCACATGTGCATAAAAACCAAAAAAATAAATTCATTTACTTATATGTACAAGTGCATACCGTCCAGATTAAGGGTTGTCAGGGTGTTCCTTAGTTTTCCATTTTTTGAGGTTTTTCCTTGAACCTCCCTCTATATATACACACACACACACACACACACATATATATATATATATGCATATATAGAGAAAAGTTCAAATGAAAACTCAATTTTCATTGTGCACGTGAGGACAAATCTCAGTCATTCGATCTATTTTGATCCAACAACTCATATTAAATAGAGTTTTTAATTTTAAAATGTTTTGGGGTAAAAATTAAAGTCACGCCTATCATATTTGACTTATTATTTTTTTTAATTAAAATTTTTTTACCCAATTAAAGTTTAAAATAAATTATCTTAAAAATTACTAATATTTTAATCAAACAAATTACATAAAAAAAACGAGAATTTCGTGCTCTTCGATATGATATCCATCTCGATATAGTTTTTTTTGTCGTTTTAACCGTTTTTTATGTGAAATGCTATATATGTGGTATATTCATTATGAATATTTATGTACGTTCAAGTTTGTACAACACCTCGACACCGTAAGTATGTAACTCGACATCACCTTCTTCAACACTTTCTTCAACGTCGTAAGACATCACATTTCTTCAGCACCGTAACCCAACACCCATCAAGACGAATCGAGAACCTATCGAGTAATTCTGTTGTGAATCGGGGAACAAAAGAGAGTGCGTCACGTCTCCACATCTTCACAGGTCATTCATGTGTTATTCATCATGAATAATGTATCATTCAGGATGAATAATACAACATTCAGGATGAATATTTCACGATTCATGAATTCGTGTATTATTCGTCATGAATGTTATGTAATTCATCCTGAATACTATATTATTCATCATGAATAATGAATGAAGGTTCACATTTGTTATTCATACCGAATGTGGGACATTCGGGGATGCAAAAGAGAGTACACCATGTGTCTACACCTTCACGGATCATTCATATATTATTCATCATGAATAATGTATCATTCAAAGTGAATAATACACGATTCATGATAAATAATACATAAATCATGGATTCGTATATTATTCATCCTGAATATTGTATTATTCATCATGAATACTGAATGTGAACACCCGAGGATGTGCATGCATATTCATAATGAATATAACACATATATAGAATTTCACGTAAAAAACGACTAAAACGAAAAAATCCTGAATATCGTATTATTCATCCTGCATATTGTATTATTAATCATGAATAGTGAATGAACGTTCACCTTTATTATTTATACTGAATGTGGACACCCGAAGACGTGCATGCATATTCATAATGAATATAACACGTATATAGAGTTTCACGTAAAAAACGGTTAAAACGAAAAAAAAAACTATATTAAGATGAATGTCATATCGAAGAGCATGAAATTCTCGTTTTTTTGTGTAATTTGTTTGATTAAAATATTATTAATTTTTAAGATAAATTATTTTAAAGTTTAAGGGGGTAATTTTTTTTAATTAAAAATAAAAATAAAAAGTCAAAGAAGGTAGGCGTTGATTCAAAATTACAATTTTGTTCTTAATCACTTCTCAATTAACCTTATTATGTATTAACCATTGATTAGTTTTCTTAGTTTTGATCAATGGTTAAAAATTTGTCCTCATGTGCACAATGAAAGATGAGTTTTCATTTGAACTCACCCCTATATATATACATACATATATATGAAGTTTCAAATACAAACCGAGTTATTGTTCATAAAAATTTGATTTTGTTTATTTTGAAATTTAAAGGTGCTTATTAAATTAATTAAAGATGAGATGAGAGTAAATTAGGAACCGATTTAATCTACACCGTTCATCATCTACACAGATGCTTGAGATTGGTTTGTAACAATTATCTAATTTGTGTTTTAAACTCGATATATATATATACACACACACACACACAAAGGGGGTGGGGGAAGGTTCAAACGAGAACGTTAACTATTTAAGAAAACAAGAAAACAACAAATCATGTATAAAATCACATGTGATTTTACATTAACGGCAAAAAATTGACGCATGCGACTTTGGTTGCGGGGCAAAGTCGCGTGAATCAAATATGATTTTGTACGTGAATCATGTATGATTTTGTACATTAACGGTCGTTCTCGTAATTTCTTAAATAGTTAACGTTCTCGTTTGAAACCATCACTATATATATGACGCTAATCAAATGAGAACCATAAAAAGATTGAAAACTATAAGAACCAATCTCAATCATTCAAACTTTTGATCCGACGAACTTGTACTATTTTCCAAATTTAGCTCTTTAAGGACACAATGATAATTTTGTTATGGGGAAATCCCTAAAATATGTATTTCAGTTTCTTTTAATCTATATTTAGACAAGACATTATCAAAAAGCCCAAATTTCAAGATTATATCATTGAAATGTTCAACCTCCTCCCACCCTGCCCGTCAGCGGCCGCCTCTCGTCCATGTGTAGCCCCGCAAATGTGGATTTGAATCAATCTCGATGGGTCACAAATACGTGGGCGTGTAACAAACCTAGCTAGAATCTTCCATTGCAAATTGTGTGATGCGAAGGTGTGAACCCCTTTAGTACTCCATGAGCCATCGATCTACTTGGGTTTTTTTTAGTTTTAGAGTTTGAAACTTAATAAAATGTGATTTTAGTTTTTTATTATTTGTTTACAAAAATAATATCATCAAATGAGTTTTGACTCCATTATCAAGCATTTAAGTTTGACAAATTTTTGTTAACATCAAATAAGTTTTGACTCGTATTAAACATATATGTTAACATAAGAGCATCTCCAATAGCTATGGTATAATTTTTCTTTAATAGAGTAGAAAAAGTTAAAATCTCTAACAAAAATTATTTTTATCTCCAACATCTATTCTATTTTAGCAATCCTAACATTAACTTTATTAATAAAATAATTAATATATTATTTCTCTCTCCTACATATTAAATTTAAAATTCTTTTATTGGTCAAAAAATATTATTATATTATTTATCTCTCTTCTATAAAGTTTTAGAGATTTCTCTAAATTTAGAGATTTTTATAATCTCTCTCCTTATTTTTCTATTTTAACATACAAAATAGCATAACTCTTGGAGCAAAAAAGTTATTAAAAGTCATCTTTTCTCTATTTTAGCATAGCTGTTTGGAAATGCTCTAAGTTTTTGTTTCACCTTGTGAAATCTTGTTTCACACGGTGAAATGTGGTCTCGCATTGCGAAACAATCTAGTGAACATATTGGTAGACACAAGTATTGTTTCACAATACTAGCTGATGGGTTAAAGCATAGTAAATATATATGTTAGAAGTGTTGTTTCACACTGTAAAACAAACCTTGTATTAACACATGATGTGTTCATGTTAATAGTTGAAATGACGCAATTAATGTGAGACAATATATAACTTGTTGTTTCACCTTCTGAAATACAAACAAGTTAAATCATTTGTAATGTTTCATGTGGAATCATAACGGTTAAAATAACTCATTAAAATATAATGATTTTGATGTGAAATTAGAAAGAATACAATGATAATTTTCTTTGTATTTTTAATTTAAAATTTATTATTGTTAAAGTATTTTAGACATGGAAAATGGTGTTTTGTTTTAGTTAATTTAAAAGAAAAGAATACCTTGATGATCTTCAAAGAAAAATATAGATATTCACATTAAGAAACATTAAATTGAGTTTGTTTTGGAAGATACCATTTCTCTAAATCATAGACTACCGTGCATGTCCTTTCAAATCCCTCTAATTTGACACAAGGTTGTTTACTTACAGCTTAATTAACTTAATGGTCTAAGTAGTTATTTGCTTAGCTATACATGGGTGTTTCTTTACAGCTTAAAATTAAGTTGTTAAGCTAAAATGACTATATGGAATAAGCCATGATCCTTCACTTGTCCCCATTAAGTTATATCTAGCAAATTAATATTAGAAGTGCTCAGAAGTAATCCAACCCTCTATTTTTGTCCCCATCAAACTCATTGGTCTCTTATCTCTCAGACAAACAAATTTATCTAGACAAACAACTTAACTCATACAAGGTTTAATGTAAAAAAAAAGTAAACAACCCCATAATTAGTGACATCACTTTTATCATCTTCTTACTATTAATAGTTTATCCCATTGAGTCTTTTTATTCTTTCTTTTACATTTTACTAGCTTTTAGAGTTCGGTACATAAATTGGATTTGGCATAAGTTTTGTGCATTAATTTTATCAAATAAATCCGTAGTTTATGTTAATCCTATATGTTCCTGCAGGATAGTTGCTGAGACAGATCCAACAGGAAGCTGCAGAAACTGAAGCTGGAATTTGGGCTCCACTTGTGGGCATTTGTTTAGGCCGAATTTGAAGACATTTTTGGGTTGATTTTTAAAGATATTTCTTGGGCTTAAACTTAAAATATTGGGCTTAGCTTTTATTTATTTTTGGGCTTATTTTGTTTGCCATGGGCCTAAAGAGCATTTTAGTTATTATAAATATGTAGCTTATGTATACTTGTAAGGCATCACTCATTCTTCCTAATCACTGGATCGATCCGGCCGGTTGAATCGGGACATAGGGAAGAGGGTGGGTCAATTGCGACCGGGTTTATGGCAATTTATGGTCCGGAGTGAACTGATCGTAACGAACCGATAAAAATCCGGTTAACCCGGTAAAATTAAATTTTTACAAGTTATGTTTTATTTTTTTTGTGAATGTTTTTGTAGACTCAAGGTTGACAAGAGGTCTTATGATCCTATTGATTACGAATGCAGTTGAATTGCTATATAGGATAGTAGGCGAATGAATCGCATTAGTGCGATTTGGCTTGATAAGACGGACTTTTGGGTGGTCGAAGAAGAGCCGAAAGGAGAACTTGATTACAATGATTTAGAAAATATGTTTGACGAGCAAGAGCACGAACCAACTTCTCAAATGCAATGTGACATTTTTTTTATTTCTATATATATTAATTTGGTGTTGTGATTTTAGTTTATTAGTAGCTTCTTACGTGACATTAATATTTTGTTTATTTGATATTGTAGAAAGTGACCATGTTGTTGATGACAATGAAGTTGATAGTGAATTTCAATTACTAAGCGATCGTGAGCTTTATGCATTTAACACTCCAATGTCTCAAGATCCATGATTTGGTTTGATCGTTATGTTTCGTTTTGATGTATTAGGATTGATGAAAAATTATGTTTATGTGTGTTTTTTTAATATATTTGGTTGAACCGGTGACCGGGTCAACCAAAAAACTGGGTTTTAAAACATTGAGTGAGAGAGATTTGTGAGGAAATTTCATCTTATGTATTTCCTTGTAGAACATCGTAACTTTTGTCCCTTTACTTCTTAAGGCCGAAAGCATTTTGTGGTTACGAAATACAAGTGCTTTGATCTATTTGGTTAATATTACATATTTCTTTTCTTTACGTCTTGCTTGTGAAAATCAAATTTCGGTTTTTAACTTTTGGAGAGCACTTTAATTGTAGTTATATATCAGACTAAAAATCTTTTCGTGGCTCGTGGTTATTATCCAAAAGGCCCAAATATGGTTCTTTAAGTAAAATATGCAAGTATTTTTATTTTCAAGATGAAACTTAGTGCGCAAGTTTTCAATTTCTTTCTTGTATTTACTTCCTAATCTTTTACTTTATGCAATTTATTTTATCCCACTTTACTTTCCGCAATTTATTTTATCGCGCTTAATTTTTTGTAATTTAATCATCGGTATTTACATTCCCATGCTTTTTTTTGCACCAATTGCTTCTTTTTACAACTGATATTTCTATAGTTGCTAACTCAAACACCCAACAAAATATTTCTTCGAATTCGCCATCCGATATTAGTTTTTAAATACTGGACTTTTAGAGAAACGTTTACAAGTTTTAGAGAAACGTTTACAAGTTTTCCTGTGAATCGATATTCGATACTTTTACCGTTATTACTTCTTAACATACGACAATAGACCAATGTGTATACTTGCACTGAGATCTATTTGCACACATTTTGAGGTTGCATAAACCTAGACAACAATTAGCCTTATAACTTGTTGATATTACAAATATGTCATTTAAGTTGATGACTTTTGATTTAAACTAATTTGTAGATTAGATTGGTTCTAACGGTTCTCACCCATTTAATGGTTCTCATTTGATTTATACACGATGGAATATATATGGGATTTATTCCTCCATATATTATTAATTTATGATGTTTATCCATCCGTAGATTATAACACCCTCATTTCACCTTGAGAAATGTCACATCATTTAAAATAAAATATCCAAAAATACTCCAAAATAACAGCTAAATTAAAATTTTAGACATATTACAACGGAAGATTTAGAAATAATATAAATAAGTAACTTAAATGCTAAGTAGTCTTGTACCAGGATGCGTTACAAAATTTATCAATCAAAGATGCTTGAACTTAAATGGACATGTCAAGTCTCTATGTGTGTCATTTTCCTTTGTCCAACTTGGAACCTTCAATCCTTGAGAAGCATACTACAGTCAGCTTATTAAACTAAGTAAGTTCATGGTTTACGTGAATAAAATCATTTCACATCATACATCTTAACTTGCAAACACTGTATCAAATATTATGCATTTTCTGAAGAAAAAAACATGCAACACTGAAAGAAAAAGAGATCTCATAACTGGTCGGGTATGGATCATTTTGTCATTGACATTTCTTGGGTTTATACAACCTGCACCTGTCTAGGCACCCAGTATGGGGTCGTGTCACTTGTCGTGTGAATTACTGGTTAAAGGTACACCCATTAAATCTGATCATACAACTTTTGTATAAAACAACATGCTAGAGTTATTTGAAAAAATAAAATAAACACATAGCATGCAATTGATCGTAAATAACATACATGTAAAATATAACGTATCATGTATGTTAACTGAAACATCATGCATACGTACACATCACAATTCAAATCATATCATGCTCAAAAATGAATTTGTATGTATGTATGCATCCCATTGTAAATCTCACAAAAACTCACTTGATTGCATGCAGATCGGCTACTAATAGCTCTTGACTGAAGACCTAGGCATTTCATACCATAATATCCAAGTAATGGCTTTATTTATTCAAAAGTCAACAATAGTCAACTATGGTCAAACTTGAGCCGACCTAAAGTCAAATTCTAAAAACCCAGTATTTTAATTTCTCAAATATCTCCATCTGATCTCATGTTAAAATACCACCGGTCAAACGATGTAAAAATCAACCATTAATCAACTCGTTCAATCTCAACTAACTTTAGTCAAACCTCATGTTTAAAACTCGATAACATCCCACAACGTCAAAATAATCATTTACAATCTCATAAATCCATCTCTTCAAATTAAAATGTCCCAATAAATAGTTAACTCAAATTCAAGGTTCTAAATGGCGTGAGGCGTGGCATGGCGCCGAGGCCAAGCCTCAAGCCTTAGGAGCCACGGCGAAGCCATGGCGTTTTCAATGCGTGACTTATGGCGTAAAATTTCTAATTCATATATAATATTATATATAAAAACATATGTTTTGTAGTGTTATTCAATGAGTCAATAGTAATAAGCAAGTTAAATTAGGTTATATGTTAAAAACTTGCAAATAAGACATTAAAAACGTAAAGAAAAATCAAATATCTCATTATGATAACTGCGCATTAGGCTATGGCGTGTCATGGGCTTAACGTGGCGTGACACACAAGCCTTGGTGTCATGGCGCGCCATGGCGGCTGTGCGGCGAGTTTTTTATAACAGTGCTCAAATTACGACGTTTTAATCTCATTATCAAATCATCAAATTAGTTTAATTAACCTCTAAATGTTACGTTCGATAATGACTATCAATGTCAGTTTATCCTTTTAATAACTATAAGAATCATATGTTCCACACTAAAGCGTGTCGATAACATTTAATCAAAATACGACACTTAAAATCCGTCAGTTTGAACTTAATTAAATAATCTCATAAACACCTCCTTACGAATTAATTAATTAATTAATATTCTAAAATAAGTTAATATATTAATTAAATAATAATATATTAATTAATTTAGAAACTAAATTACTTAACTAACATAATCTAAACCAAGTATACCTTAATATAATATGAAATAATTAAATCAACTTATGCACAACAACTAAAATACCTAATTAGAATACTTATCCAACATATATTAGACAAAACCTAAGTTCCAAATGAAAACTCAGCCCAAACAACATTTGGCCCAAGCCGGCTAAGGTAGCCCAAGCCATTCACGTAGACCTAGGTGTGGCCCAGTCCGCTTCACACCACGCACCCCCCGCGCCGACAACCGGGAAAAACAGGTCGTTTGGCCTTTATTCTTCACCGTTTTCGACGATTATTTTTGCTAAACCCTAAAACTCCAGAAAATGGTTTTCGTCAACCATAGGAACAAGAATCACCGAAAAGCATCAAGTAGTGAGTCTTATTTTCTCATTTAAAGTTTCAATTAATAAACCACTAAGGTTCCGTATAAACTAAAATCTGAGACAAAAGACTACTAAGGTTCGGTAAATGACTTAAAAATGAAGCTAAACATATAAAGAACTTAAAACTTAGTTTAACCATATAAAGAGCTTAAAACTTAGTTGAGTATTTTACCTCCAATCGTTGATAAACGGAACTTTTGGACTTCGAACTTCAACCTCCGATTTCTCTCTCAAAATTCGACCAAATCCTGATTTTCTTGAAGCAAAATGCTCCCTCATCGGTTCTCTTCATTATATAAATTTGTTCTCTTATTAGTTGACAAATAGAACCAATAGGAGCCTCCCAAGATCAGCCATCGTTTCCAAAATTTGATTCTCAATCAGACTTGTACCTTTGGCAAGAGAGGTCCCTCAATAATGAGGAAGTTCAAATCTGACACCCCCGAACTATAAGATATTGACATTCGCCTCTGGCTTCAATACTTTGGCCAATATTACACTTTTTACCCATGAAACGACACTTTTTTTCATTTTTAGTCCGATCGAACATAAACTCATTTCTTTACTTCTCACTTTCATTAAATGACATGCTTGGCTCCTTTTCATGTTTTTTTTTCACATTTTTGGTCCAATAAAATAAAAACCAATTTTATTTTTCTTTCCTTATTTTTCTTTCTTTTCATACGTATATATTTACCCCATTTTGGGGTGTCACAAATCTCACGTCCTTTAAGAAATTCCGTCCTCAGAATTACACTGGTTGAGGATTCTTAGTACTTGTCTATCCTTCGACTACCATGTTATTTCTGAACCTTAGGAATTCTAATTTATTTAACACCATTACTTGTACCAAATATGTACTCCTGTTCCTTGATCTTTTCGTTTTCTTGACCAACACTTCGACGGTCTCCTCTACATAAGTGAGATTGTTGCCAATGCTTGATACCTTCCATATTTTCAACAACTGAATCATTAGCTAAACATTTTTTCGAATTCGATAATAAAAAGCGTCGATATTTGCTTTGTAACTCTGTTGGCCAACTTGGTTGATAGGCTACTATATCAACTCTTGCAACTAACTCTTTGATCCAAAGTAGTTTGAACTTTATTCACCTTACTTGCCATATGTGACTATGCCTTTTCAAAGCGATGTCTTTAACATGATTTTGTCCCCAGCCTGAAACTCTAGCGGACTATGCTGCTCATTAGCATAACTTTCCATGCACTATGTATTTCTACTATACTCATGTTGTTACTTTACTCACATTGATAACATGTTTGGCTACTACATACGTTGTAAAACTTATTGTACATATTGTACTACTGTAGAAGCTACTCAAACACGCTTTTCATGGCTAAATGTGCATTGATTAAACATATCGTGTGTTGACATGAACATTGTTCGTAACACTCATCAAACCTTAGATAGATGAACAATGTTAATTCTTGTTTATACACTAAGGCCTACTTAATGCATATACCAATAGTTGCTGGAAACATTAATGCTTAAATAACATTCATACAAAATCGTGGTGCTGTGACATAATTTGTAATACGTACTTGTTATTCCCTAATTATCAAGCTAAATCTCTAAACAAGATCAAACATTCAAGAATTCTAGAGAGAGAGTAGAGAGAGAAAGTAGATCTTCATTTCATATCACACGTCTCTCAAAAACAGAAATATTACAATGAAAGTGCTTACAAGATTACAAAGCAAAAACCCTATTTATATCACCTAACTAATCAAAGATTTAATAACTAAGTAAAACAATTACAACTTTGACTTTTAAAGACTTTGACATTGTTGACTTTGTAACTTTGACTTTCTAATTAAATCTTGGATACAATATTTGGACTTAACAGTACTCTACCTTACTTTCCATCTCTCTATAGTATGGAATACATGTTGTATCACTTACATACCTTCGCTTGAAGGATCTTGAACCACATCTTGCCTTACTTATCTAAATTCATACATAGACCCTCAGCTATATACTAGTCCTTACTAAGACTAGAAGCTTGTCACAACTTACTGTCATTGATTTGACATCTTGAAGTCTTTTTTTACATATTCTATAACATATTTACAAATTCTTGCACATCTTATCACTATCAGGGTGCCAAAGAAATATAAATATACATGATCCTTCTAAAATTGTCTTTTCTCAAACCTCCCATGCTGAAACTCCTATTTTGTTCCAAAAGTTATCAGATGTCATCTGAGTCTATTAATAGAAACTCAAGCTAGTTAATCATTCTTTATTTCTTAAAATTATCTTACCCAAGAGTTTCTTACTGAACTGTTTAATTCAGATCGTTCGAACTCAATCTAATAACCTTGCAACTCACAATCTAATCAACTCTGATCCTTTGCCTATCTGGATGTCAGTAAACTTCACCATCATAATTCTTCAACAATGTTAATCAACGTCTCTAGCTCAAACTTTTTCATTTTCAATCAAACATGGACTTTTAACTATCGTGATACGTGTACATAATACACTTTGAGGCATGTGGGTAATGTCTACAAGACTTGAGTGCAATAACCACTTTGCTGATTCTTTATGATGTGTTGGATTAGCCTTCGTATGTTCTTACAGTTGACTTAATGTGTAGGCGTAAGTTTGCCTCGTTGCATCAATACTATGTCTAATCTAAACTTTGAGGTATCACTGTAAATTACAAAGTCTTCTAGTCATTCTGACAACCATCTAATTTAAACATAGTTTACATTTGCTTTCAGTAACTAAAATACTTGTTCTTTCTGATCTCAACCTAACTTATTGTGCTTCTAGGTCATTAAAATATGCAATTTAGAGAATCATGAATGAGTCCTGAAGAATTATCTAGTAACCAAAATAAACTTCAATCTTGGTTACTAATCTTAGCTAAATTTGACACAACCTTTGTGTTTGTTACCTTTTACTTAATTGTCCTTCTTGTCAACTATGTGACTGTTTTGATGAAAAATGTCAAAGTCACGACTGACGTAAGAATCCTACAATCGAACATATCCTATGAATAGATCTTAACAACCAAGGACCATTGGATTGATAGTCGTCACTTCTGACGACAGTCGTAATATATTCTTAACACAACTAACGACCAAAGACATTCATGATATCAAAATCATCACCAAGTGGAGACAATCGTAAGTTTTTCACGACCTATATTAACCATTACTAACATTCGACAAACAATGTTTTTATAATGATTTAGTGCAGGTCTTCTCTCATTAATGCCCAACGGACATAATCGAAAACCACAATCAAGAATAATCAAGACAAGGACTTTACCGATAATTTAATGATCATAAAGGGCACATTCATAGCAAAGAAACCTATATAGACGAGGTCCAAGAAAAAACAGAGGACACAAGTTGAACATCAAGAGACAAACAATACTCAAGAGATACAAAAACAACTCTCTCGAGGATTCTCACGATACATTCGACAACAAAAGTACAACTCACGATTTCTATATTTTGAATCACATTGTAATATTTGTACTTAAGACCCTTGTTACTAAAGGCCGACGTCCCTACTTGACGTCACTAGTGCATTGACGACCTTCATTGTCGTCAGCGGTTTTTACCCTCGACAGGGGTTTTTCCGCGTCACCAATTCTTTGTGTCTCATTTATTTTTTATGTTTATCGTGTGTTTATCAAAGGAAACCACCTTTAGTTGTTAAAGTTCCACACCGACCTTAAATTCTTTTTAAGGGTAATTTTTGGCATTAACAATGACCAATAAAACTGAAACTTTGCATCTACAACTGATACTAAACTTTCTTTTCCTTAGAACTCCTCTTCTTTAACAGTTGTGGTACCAACTTTTGTTGTTATACATGTTTAGTCTTATTTCTCGAATAATTGAGCACACTACTAATAACAACTACAACTTCTCTAAGTATGGTCCACACACTACGCTCACTAGGTCCATAACGTTACTGTAGCATTTCTCAACATAGATGGAACTACTGAAAGCCCATGGACTTAAACTAAAAATTATATAGGAAAATGTTATTTCAAAGCATGTAACATGTAAGTTGATCTAAAACAATAAATCTGGTATCTAAAAACTCTGAACAATTTGTATTTAAACAAAATACAAGGCTAGACACTTTCGAGATCTTGACTCTCTTGCCGTAATATGTATAGGTTACTGATAACTCTCATTTTTTAGAGTTATTTGTTACCATTTTTATAGGTTTTATTCTACTTTTTACCCACTTTACTTCTCTCCCCTTCATTTGGTCTATAATATTTGCAATGTGTGATAAGAATACAAAAATATTTAATTTTGTGAAAATTGGTGTTGTCGGATCGATTTGTGGGCACCCGAATTTTTACTCAGCAGATAATAAAAGGTTGGCATGAGCTGGAAGCAATTAAATTTTAAGGAAATCATGTTCACACAATGCTTGGTGCAATCATCACCCTTGGATGCTCAAGATCCTCAAGTATAAATACAAGCCTTTGGATGAGCATTAAAGACCATCAACATCTCATCTACCTCCATCACCAACATTCATCCATCCTCTCCATCAACCATCCTTCCATCATTCTCTCCCCTTTCAAGACTATTACACTTCAAGCAAGTGTTCTGTAACATCCTAAAATTTGAGGTGAAAATAAAATTTAAAATTCGGCAATATGACGTCTAGAAATAGAGGGAACTAGTCCTCCCAAAAGGGAGACCAAACAACCTGTATAAGGATATGTCAGTTTGACCCAAGCGTATGTCATCCCAACACGGGGAACAAAGTATGACCTTTACAAACCCAAATCAATTAAAGAATAAAATTCGACAACCTAATAATCTAACTTGGTCAAGGAAGATTAAGGTCGGGTGTCGCTATTCTTCCAAAATGTGTAATCTTTATTCTTCAATATATTGGTCACTATATCTTCAAAAAAAACCGCTCTTGACCCCAAGGTCGTCCTCTCAATCCCGACGAGCCCCACCGGTAGAAAGACTTGCCATGCATGACCATCAAAGAACAAGCGTTAGGCTAAAGCCTAGTGAGAATAATTAAGCGGGAAGATAAATAAATGATAAACCCATTTGAAGTCATACATCCGATCTAGTCGTGAGCTAAATCAAGACAAATCCAATAAACCATTAGTGATCAATATATGTTACAAATAATTCTAATCACATAGCGAGCTCAACTACTCCAAGTATATTTGTCGGTCCTCACAATGTTTTTATATCAAGTTTTATAGAAACAACAACACAATAACGATTACCAACCTGTATTGATTATAACAACGGTTACAGGATTGATCGATTTAAGCTCTAGATGTGTTCTCTGTTTTTCTCTCTGATTTACACCTTTTTGTGTGTGTTTGTATGTGATCTGATCTATGAGAGTTGGTAGAGAAAAACAATATCTAAAACTAAAGTGTGTCTAACACACTACCATAATATCTAGATTTAATATCTAGATATTATTTCTAACTAAATAATATAACTAACTAAACTAAATCTAATAACTAACTAAGTTAACTAATATCTAACAAACTAGATATTAATTTAACTAGTACAATAATAAACAATTACATTGATTACTTTGACATTTATTACAAACAACATAGACTTTAATATCGAGAGTCGACGTTTCGGCTTTAGCTTTAGATTGCGATCTTCAGATTGGATGATCTTGAATCCAATGAGACTGTGGTCTAACAATCTCCCCCTTTGGATCAAGATCATTACGAAAATGATTTTAGCAATTCAGTCTTCTTGTTCAGCTCAGAAGATGCAATCTCTTTCTCTAGCTCTCAAATCAGCATGTCTTCAGAATACTTGCTTTTGAGGATTTCAATCTTGGACGTGATTCTTGAAACATGTGATCTTTGCCATTTCTTGTGTAGTCAGTTTATTTCAAAGTATTTATGTGTTCAACATGAAATTATCATTTGGGAAGTTACTTGATGAGTTTTGGTTAAATGAGAAGTTTAGTTTTATAAACCTTGTAAAACACCCATATTGGGGACTTTTGGGCATTCTGATAAACGAGTCATAAATGGGTGTGTTTGGTAAGCTATTGCCTAAATGATATTATTTGGTTAAAAAGGCATTTTAGTGTTTGTTTGGGTAAAAGGTTTAATTTTGTGTTATGGGACATTTTGAAAGGATAAAGAGTCTAAATTTATGTGGAAAACCTTTTGTCCCGACTTAAACGGTGTTGGAGTCCATTCAAGTATTTTGGTGTGTGTGACTTCATGGTATGGATCGGGTACGTTTATTATTTGAAAAAATGTTAATCATTGTTCAAAAAGAGATTTTGAGTATTTTTGGCTTGAGGTCGTTTAAAGGAGTCTTGAGGACACTTGTCCGGTTTATATGGCTTAATGTAGGGTTTAGTTATGACGTGCGTACAAATGCGTCGTGTTGCGTATTGAGGTTGATTTCGGGCTCGAGTGCTTTGGTCATTCATGTTTAGTCCGGTAAGGTTAGACTGTGTTGCATTGGATCCATAGGCATGTAGTCAGTCTGTTTTGGATGGTCGATTAGGTATTGCAGGGTGATGACCTTCAGTACCCATGTTTTATGACCGGAAACTTTACAAGTGAGCATTGGGAAGGGTTGAGTCTGGTAGCGCTACAGGCAAAGTAGGCGTTAGGACCTCCGCCGCTTGATGCCTGGGACAAGTATTCTATAAGTGTGTCGGGCCTTTTAAGGTGGAGTCCTTCGGGATGTTCATCAAGGTCAAATTTACTTGTGGTGCGCTTGTAAAGAAGTCGTAGGGACACCTGTTTGGGATGTCGAGAGGTGTCATGCGATTAACGTTGCATGAGTGGTATACTTATGTGTTTCCTCCACTCACAACGGATACGGGTCTCCCCCGTTGTCGGCTCAGTATTTTAATTAGAAAGATGTTTTACTTTAATGTCATTGGTTTCTATATGGTCAATAATGAATGAGGACCTTAATATTGGATCTTCCTCCTCGTATATTAAGGTTTGAATGATATATGTCATCCCAGTGTTTTGATATTTAGATTTCTTTCGTTTACGGTCGCGTGAGTAATGGACCTAGTGTCCATGTTTTCGGACGTACGATATACATGGTTCAAATAAGGATTTATGCTTCGAATTCGTTCAAGTTGCATCAATTTATAAGCATGTTTGAAACGAGGTGTCCATCTTTGAAAGTGCATGATATTGGAAAATAGTTGTTTCCCCGTTTTAAAGTGCATCATTTGAAAGGTTATGATTTTTAAGCAAAGTTCATCATTTTAAAGATATTTACTCATGTAAAACTCTTGAACTCACTAGGCGTTAGCCTAACCTTTTTATTTGTCGGCATGTGCATCAGGTTCCGGTTGGGGGTATGGTTGTAGCAGTATTGAAGAGATATGCCTTAGTATCCTCAAGTGTAAGTGTTTGGTGAATTCTTCCGCAGTTTGGAGATAGCGACAGATTATGAGTTTTAGTAACACTTGTCCTTATTATAGACTGTATGTGTGTATGGAGGTTAAATCTTAATTTGTGATTGTAGATGAATCATTTATTGATGTATCTAGAAAATTTTAACTTAGTTGCTATTTCCAAGATTGAGGGTGTTACATATTATATTTAAATTTTGATTTTTTATCCTGTATTTAATTATGCAGAGAGTGATTTTAGGGGAATTAAAGTGAGGAGTGATTTTAAGGAGTTAAAGTTGTTAGAGATAAGAATTAAATAGCAAGAGATTTTAAGTTTCATTCTTTATTTAAGTTTAAGTAATTATCATTAAATAGTGGTACATTAAGCTTTATCAATTGTTTTTAATAGGATTTTATAGATGTTTTATAATATAGTATAGATATATGATGTAACCTTATATATTTTGTATTATTTATTACTTATCTCGTCGTTCTATAGTTTTGCTACAAGTGGATAGTAACAGTACTTGCAAAAAGATTGGAGCGGTTGCGGCCCTCGATAAGAAACATAAAAATTACAAATGTAGCATGAACACAAATAAATAAAAAATCTGTGATAAATATTCAACAATATTTTTAACAATTTAAATTTGTAGAAAAACTCTCTTGGTGTTTTCGTTCTTCGGTAACTTATTGTCTTGCTAGTAAACCTCATACACCTTCATCATTATCCTGCTACGGTTATTTCATTCGATTGATGATATATGCATCATAACATATTTTAAATCGATTGCTCAAGTTTCTTTTAAGCGCTAGTATTCCTAACCATACAAAATAATTCTTTCAAGTTACGTTCGAAGCGAAAGACCATTTTTGGGGCAATTCTTGTCATTCATGAAATTCGCAAGATCCCTCCCTTGGAATTGGGTTGGACTAAAATGCAGTAATTTTATCAAATGGGGTCTATTTGTCTTTTCTGAAAATATGATATAGGGCCAATTTTTTAAAGATTTCAAAATTAGGGGTCAATTTTGGATACTTCATAAATTAAAAAGGCGCTGGAAGCAAAAAGGGCCCAACCGGATTCGAACCGGTGACCTCTTGATCTGCAGTCAAATGCTCTACCACTGAGCTATGGACCCTTATTTGATTTACTTAAATTATTAGAGGAGAAAAGTTAATCATTCAATTAATATTTTATTGTCGTCCAAAATGAAAACTTTTATAATTCTAACAAATTTTAACCTATATAAATAATCATTTATGGCATATCCACCGAGAAAAAATATACTAATTCCTGTTATCTATATTATATTAAAAAATATTTACAGTTTTCTTTTAATTTTTATTAAATAAACAACTTATTTATACTATATATACTATATTATAAACTATATTATAAAGGGAATTTAATTAAAATGCCCTAAGTTGAAAAATCAGTACCCAATATGCCCCAAATCTTGTTATTTTTGCCAAAATACCCCTTATGTCCGCGTTTTTTTTGCTTGAAACGAGGACTTGGTTCGCGTTTTGTCCTCGTTTCACTGTTACACGCGGACTTAGTCCGCGTTTTGTCCTCGTTTTGTCCTCGTATTGTCCTCGTTTTACTGTTATACGCGAACTTAGTCCGCGTTTTGTCCTCGTTTCACTGTTACACGCGGACTTAGTCCGCGTTTTGTCCTCGTTTTGTCCTCGTATTGTCCTCGTTTCACTGTATCACGCGGGTTGGGTCCGCGTTTCCTCAATATGTGGGTGCAATTCAATTCAATTGAATTGGAAATTTATTATATATTTACAGTTTATACCCCTATAATTATTTAGTTAGTTTACTTTATACCTTTTACTTTTCTATTATTCATTTTATACTTTTATCATATTAACACATAAAATCGTATATTAACTAAAATACGTTAAAATAATACGTTTTAATTTTAACAAGTTACACCATTATAATCGTCTCTTCGAAACCTTCGAAATGAGCCCAATATTGAATATTTTTTGATTTAATTATTTAATTATATATCATATGTATTACATAAAACGTATGAAACGTATGCATATGCTATTTTTCTTTTTACCCTAAAACATAAAACATATTATATATCATATATATTACATATTTTTGGACAAATTATTCATAATTTATAACGATATAACGATATTTTAGTAAAAATAACGATATTTTACTAATAACGATATTTTAGTAAAAATAACGATATTCTACCATTGGATTAAAAATATCGTTATTCTACTAAAAATATTGCTATTCTACCATTTTTGTAAAAATAACGATATTATACCATTGGATTAAAAATAACGATGGTATAATATCGTTATTTTTACTCAAATATCGTTATTTTTAGTCCAATGGTATAATATCGTTATTTTTACTCAAATATCGTTATTTTTAGTCCAATGATATAATATCGTTATTTTTAGTCAAATATCGTTATTTTTACTCAAATATCGTTATTTTTAGTCCAATGGTATAATATCGTTATTTTTACTCAAATATCGTTATTTTTACTCAAATATCGTTATTTCGAGTCCAATGGTATAATATCGTTATTTTTACAAAAATGGTAGAATAGCGATATTTTTATTAGAATAACGATATTTTTACTAAAATATCGTTATTTTTACTAAAATATCGTTATATTGGGCTCATTTCGAATATATAATTAAATAATTAAATCCAAAAATATTCAATATTGGGCTCATTTCGAAGGTTTCGAAGAGACGATTATAATGGTGTAACTTGTTAAAATTAAAACGTATTATTTTAACGTATTTTAGTTAATATACGATTTTATGTGTTAATATGATAAAAGTATAAAATGAATAATAGAAAAGTAAAAGGTATAAAGTAAACTAACTAAATAATTATAGGGGTATAAACTGTAAATATATAATAAATTTCCAATTCAATTGAATTGAATTGCACCCACATAGTGAGGAAACGCGGACCCAACCCGCGTGAAACAGTGAAACGAGGACAAAACGAGGACAAAACGCGGACTAAGTCCGCGTGTAACAGTGAAACGAGGACAAAACGCGGACTAAGTCCGCGTGTAACAGTAAAACGAGGACAATACGAGGACAAAACGAGGACAAAACGCGGACTAAGTCCGCGTGTAACAGTGAAACGAGGACAAAACGCGGACCAAGTCCTCGTTTCAAGCAAAAAAACGCGGACATAAGGGGTATTTTGGCAAAAATAACAAGATTTGGGGCATATTGGGTACTGATTTTTCAACTTAGGGCATTTTAATTAAATTCCCTATTATAAAGTATGAATAAAAAACTCTTAAATACAAATTATTAAGTACAAGGTACCATTATTTTATGCAAGATTTTAAAAATCTCTTAATTTACAAGTATCAAAGCACAAGATAAATATTACTAATGCAAATTTTTAACACCCACCAATTTGGTATGTGCAGTACTTTCTTTTATGCAGACTTTTTCATGTATCACTATTAATTAATATATTATATTACTATAACTTTGTTTTAATTATATTACTAAATATGTAATTGATTAATTTTTTAGATGTCATTAAAATATATAAGATAATCATAGAATTTTAACAAAATACTTTTTTTATATAAAAAACATTATATTATTAAGTCTAAATTAAACAAATTTATAAAAAAAAACATCATCACTTTCTCAAAACCATCCAAAATCGTACTGTAAATCGACAAAAAAACAAAAAATAAAATGAAACATTAAAATCGTGATATATCTCGCTGCATTGCGCGAGTACGTTTCTAGTATTATAAAACACGGATAAAAAACTCTTAAATACAAATTATTAGGCACAAGATACCATCATTTTATGCAAGATTTTAAAATCTCTTAATTTACAAGTATCAAAACACAAAATAACATATTACTACTGCAGACTTCTAACATCCACCAATTTGGTATGTGCAGGGTCTTCCTTTTATGCAAACATTTCCATGTATCACTATTAATCTATATCTATATCTATACTATATTATAAATATGGCATAAAAAACTCTTAATTATAACTCACTAAACTTTATGTACTATCATTTAAAGCTATCTACTCAAAATCTCTTAAAAATAACTATTAAAACCTAATGTACTATCTGTAAAGCTTTTAACCCTAATTAATATATTTCATTCTTATCCCCCAAAATTCTTATCTCTAATCCCCAAACACTAAAATTATGAAATTTGAATTCTGATAAACATAATCAAAACAGGATAAACATCTCAATTTAAATATAAAAAATTTAAAATATATAAGATAATTAATGAATTTTAACAAACTACTTAATTTTTTTTATATAAAAAACATTATATTGTTAAGCCTAAATTAAACAAATTTATATATAAAAAACCATTATCACTCAATAAAAACCATCCAAAATCGTACTGTAAATCAATAAAAAAACAAAAAATAAAAATAAACATTAAAATCGTGATGTATTAAGCATTATGTACTATTATTTAATGCTAATCTACTTAAAATCTCTAAAAAAACAATTAATGAAGCAATATGTACCACTGTTAAATGTTTTTAACCTTAATTAATAAATTTCATTCTTATCCCCCAAAATCTTTATCTCTAATCCCCAAATCCTAAAATTTTGAAATTTGAATTCTGATAAACATAATCAAAACAGGATAAACATCTCAATTTAAATATAAAAAGTTTAAAATATATAAGATAATTAATGAATTTTAACAAACTACTTAATTTTTTTTATATAAAAAACATTATATTGTTAAACCTAAATTAAACAAATATATATATAAAAAAACCATTATCACTCAATAAAAACCATTCAAAATCGTACTGTAAATCAATAAAAAAACAAAAAATAAAAATAAACATTAAAATCGTGATGTATCTCGCTGCATTGCGCGAGTACGCTTCTAGTTAATATATTATACTACTATAAATTTGTTTTAATTATATTATTAAATATGTAATTGGTTATTTTTTTCTAGATGTCATTAAAATATATAAGATAATCATTGAATTCTAACAAAATACTTAATTTTTTTTATATAAACAACATTATATTATTAAGCCTAAATTAAACAAATTTATAAAAAAAACATTATCAATTTCTCAAAACCATCCAAAATCGTACTGTAAATCGACAAAAAAACAAAAAGCAAAATGAAAAATTAAAATCGTGATGTATCTCACTGTATTGCGCGAATACGCTTTTAGTAAACTTTAAAGTATCTATGCATAGGAATTTTTTTAATTTCTAAAATATTCTTACGTTATTATTTTATGAAAGTTATGAGCAAAGTTATGAAGAAAGTTATGAACACATCTACTACTTTTTTCCAATTATAATGGCAATCAACTAAATCAACAATAAAATATTTGAGATATTTAAAAAATTCATATCACGGTTAATCTATTTCCAAAAAATATAAAATCATAAAATGTAAATTTAAATCAAGTAAGTTTTTGATTTACAATTAAGGTTTACATTCGATAAAGCAGCACGGATATGCATCCCTAATTACTATTAATTAGTGTTTGGCATTGTGTGTCATGTGGTGAAGAAATTTGTTTTTGTTAAGAAATACTAGAAGCGTACTCGTGCAATGCAGCGAGATACATCACGTTTTTAATGTTTCATTTTATTTTTTTGTCGATTTACAGTATGATTTTGAGAAAGTGATAATGTTTAATTTAGGCTTATTAATATAATGTTTTTTATATAAAAAAATTAAGTATTTTGTTATAATTCAATGATTATCTTATATATTTTAATGTAATCTAGAAAAATTAACCAATTACATATTTAATAATATAATTAAAACAAAATTATAGTAATACTAGAAGTGTACTCGCGCAATGCAGCTAGATACTTCACGATTTTAATGTTTCATTTTATTTTCTGTTTTTCATCGATTTACATTACGATTTTGGATGATTGTGAGAGAGTGATAATGTTTTTTTGTATAAATTTGTTTAATTTAGACTTAATAATATAATGTAATTTATTTTGGTTTCATAATATAATTTTTTTTATAAAATATTATATTATTATATTAGATTTTTTTAATTATATTTTATATTTTTTATATTTAAAATTTGATTTTTATTTTATATTTAATTATGTTGAGAGTTATTTTAGGGAAATTAAAGTGGGAAATGATTTTAGGAGAGTTAAAATGGTTAAAGATAATGATTGAAAATTAATAAATAGCATTAAATGTAGTACATATAGCTTTAATGGTTGTTTTTTAAGTAATTAACATTAAATGACGGTACATTAAGCTTTAAGATTTGTTTTTAAAAGTTTTATATGCCTTCTTTATAATATAGTGATACATGGAAAAGTCTGCATAAACGGAAGGTTTTGCACATACTAAATTGGTGGGTGTTAGAAGACTGCAGTAGTAATATGTATCTTGTGCTTTGATACTTTTAAATTAAGAGATTTTTAAAATCTTGCATAAAATGATGGTACCGTGTGTGTCTAATAATTTGTATTTAAGAGTTTTTTATTCGTACTTTATAATATAGTATAGATGTAATAAAATTAAGATGAAATGTAATTCATTAATTTATGACTAATAAAATGCAACGTAAATTAAATAATATATTTGGTTTAGATTGTGGGTCAAAAATATTCAACCTATGAGTAGGCACAAATCAAGACATTTCATCCTCATTTCATATACTCACATTCTTCCATTTTATAATTTTCTCAACAATATAAATATTCAAATCAAATAGTAGTAAAAGATTTAAGAATACTTAAATCCGACAATGTCTCGTTATCGCTCTTGGTTATTCTCTTATTATATTGATGCTTGATGATATACTTAATATTGATATATTAATGATTAAATAAATATTTATTTATTTAATTAACTTTTAACAACGATTATTTTTCTTTTTGCAATCCCGTGATTTTGCAGGGTCAGCCAAAATGAGCCAACTGTTTATAGGATTGGCCAAAAAGAGCCAAATCTCGTGAGTTGCTATAAAGACATCGGAACCTCCATTTAGATACGCATTATCAATTGTCAATCTTTCATTTCTCACTTGATGTGAGATAAACGAAACTCAACTATAATTAAAGAAATAAGAATGCCCAGTTCTTAGGATGACACATCACCGGTTGTGGTTATTACTTTTATATATTGAATATTGATATAGGGGTGGTTTATTTTACAACTCAGTAAAATGTTACAACCATGTGCAACACTCATCTAAAACATTCATTTAGCCCATATATTATGTAGGCACTTGATTGATTACTGAATTACATCAATGATTATTGCTTTCATGCAAGTTTTTCATTAAATGCACACTAACATGGAATGCATATTATTTCATGAAAGTACCACATTCGTCCGATACATAGCATGAACTATTACGTGTATTGATATCTGCTGCAAAAAATTCGACAAAACAGGTAAATTCATTTAGAGAATCAATGAGAATCCAAATGTAATGGACTAAATAAATGGTTTAGATGGGGGTTGCATGAGGTTGTAACCTTTTACTGGGTTGTAAAATAATCGTGACCTATTGATATATATATATATATATATATATATATATATATATATATATATTGATTTAATTTATTTATTTAATTACTTTTAATATGGATTAACTTTTTTTTTGCAACCCCATGAGTTTGGAGGGTCGGCGAAACTGAGCCATCAATGAAAATTGAGAGGATCAACCAAGAACAACCAGACCTGATGAGTTGCTACAAATGCATCTGTTAATGCCAAAAATTGTCAATAAGAATAATATAAGGTCGGTGTGGAGTTTTAACAACTAAAGATGGTTTTCTTCAATAAACACACGACAAACGTAGAAAATAAATAAGACGCAAAGATTTGGTGATGCGGAAAACCCCTGTCGAGGGTAAAACACCGCGGACGGTAGTGAAGATCGTTAGTGCACTAGTGACGTCAAACAGGGATGTCGACCTTTAATAACAAGGGTCGAGAGTACAAAGATTACAATATGATCAAAAAATAAAGAAATCATAAGATGAGTGAGATCTTCCAATACATCGCTGGTAGCGGAAAACCGTATAGGTCCAAAACGGGGCCACAGTGGTGGTTCAAGTATACAACGACACTATGGGCGCTACAAGTAATAAAGTGGTAAATATACCGAGATCGTATCCACATGGATTGGACTTCAAAGTTTCGAGTTCTAAGACGAGAATCCACCGATTTCAATGAGAGAAGAAGGAAATATTTTTGAGCGAGCTTTGGGTTTTTAACAATGAAAACTAAACAAGTAAATAAAAATGGGTATTGGTGTAAGTTTTCGTTAAGATATACGTAGTAACAAAATGGTTAGTCACTTTGTAGCACGAAGTGTCTATAAAAAGCCCGATCTCTCGAAAGTGGCTTTTTATAGACCAGTTATACAAAGTACCCATAAAGTGTTCATTGCTACTAACTCTTAATCTTGTCGATTTAACTAAGTTGATAAAAAAATCAAGTTCCGTTAGTATGGAGATTTATACCCAAAGCTTTTTGTGATATAAATCTCGACTAACATTCTAAACCTCAGTAAATCATACAAAACTTGTATCTCTACGTGGTTATCAAAGATTTTCTCAAATCTTTGTGCATCACTTAAGCCATATTTCAAATCTGCCCTTCTCGGGGTCAAGATCTAATATTAATACTTTAAGGTAATCAGCTTATCCGCATTGAGTTAAGTCCCGACTCAAGTGACCAAACTTAAGAGTAAGTAATAATGGCTACACCCAAATGTTGTCTATTAGTCTCAAGTTTGACTCACACCCACACCCGAAAGGGTGCTTAGCTCATAATAATAAAATTAAAAAAGACATAATATACGAAAATAAATATTTGTTAACTACTTGCATTAAGATTGTTGGTCCCAAAAGTGAAGACATAAGTAAATCAAGTATTGTAGATGGGGGGGGGGGGGTTTGAATACAATACTCAAAAAATTTCACTTCATTTTAATTCTTTTATTGATATCACTATCAATAATTTCACATAGAAAAACTTTTAAGATTGTTGCAGAAAGAACATATAAACTATTCTAACAATCTTTTACAAAGAAAACAAGAACACAACTTAAAATACAAAGATTAAAGCTATGAGGATGGGAGAGCAAGGTTGCCAACTTTCTTGAGTGCACTAAGTTCTCTGGGAAAAGCGTGGCTTGCATGGAGAAGATCTTCACCTTTATATACCACCTTATGCATTAAATGCAAAGGACACTTGTCAATCTGATATTGGATGCCAGAGATTTTCTTCCATAAAGAATAAGATATTTGATGTGACTTTTCAAGAAGCAAAGAAGACCTTTGTACCCTGATAAGACAATACCTTAATAAAATATTTCTGGCACAAATCCTTTTTGTGATCTTTTGGAGAAGGTCTCCGCCATTTCAGAACTTGGGTGAATATCTTCTGTGTAATAGAATGTTCCATTTTTTTTGTCAGAGGATGATGGAAAAGGGGGACTAGCCATATTATGATAATTCGGCTAGTAGAGGTACCTGCCGAAAATAGCTTCATTCGACAAGAGTGTAGCCTGCCAACCAAACAGAGGTGAATCGGCAGGTAGAGTATCTGCCAACAGAGGAGTACAACTTCGACAGATGATTAGCTTAATGTTACATGGAAGTTTGTCTTGATCTGCATCAGAGGGCTTACTTCTTGCTGATTTCGGTTGGTCTTCGACTTCACCGACCTTTTGAGGCACAACTAAGCTATTACAAAGAACAATGGAATAAACTAAGTATAAAGATGATCAATTATATTACAACTATGAAATACTAAGCCGAAGGGGAGGTCATCTTCAAATCCTTGATGACCCAACAATCTCCCCCTATTTGATGATAACATCCCATACTTAAAATAAAAGACTAAGTAAATGAATAATGCATTTGACAATGTTTTACTCCTTTTAGGCTCTTTTTCACAGAGACCATTCTTTTTGTTTCGTTTTGGAGTTTTTAGAGTATTCGACATTTACAATTATAAAATGAATGAAAAGAATAAGCTATACACACTATTTACCGAAAGAAAAATTGTACTTGCATTAATCTCATATGATAGAGTACAAGACAAAATAAAATTCAAGTACAATTTAAAGATAGAAAGATAAAATTTCTAAGATTCTTCAAACTGGTCTCTTTGGATGAACTCCCTCTCTTTTAATTCATCAGTCACAACATTGAAGAGAGCAATCGATGAGCCCCGATTGGAATAATTTGAAGAATCCCAGAGAGAAAGAGGTTGTCGAGAATATGGATTTGATCAGCTCTAAAGAGGAGGATTTGGCCGAAGCCATCATTGAAGAATATTCCATATACTGGCTGGAGGATGACTGTTGTTGAAGGCTGAGGCGCTGAAGTCGACAGAGAGAGATCAAGGTTGGAGGTCTTTGGAACCTTTCCTTCCTTGGCCATTTCTTGAAACACGTTATCCTTCTTTGACGACCGAGACTTAGTCTTGGAGGAGGAAGAGGATTGATTATCAACCTTGAGCTTTTGAATGAACTCATTCTTGGTAGCAGAGTGTTTGATTCGGTACATAGTTCGCTAGGATTCATCTTCATCTGAAGTGAGATGATGTGATCTTCAACTTGGTCTTTGAAAGAACTCCTACTCTTATTTAGAATTTTGATGATCTCGAACCATTCACTAAGGCCATAGGCTTTAAGCCATTCCATCTTATCGGTTCGGCTCTTCCCATCCTCCCGTGAAATAATCGGCCAGATATATTTACACTCGAGATAGGGGAGCTTTCACGCCGGCTAGTGAGAGACCTTCTGTACCACTGAATACACTTAGATTTTTGTTCCTCAGTCTCTTTGGCTAATTTCTCCAAGATTACAAGCTCCAACTTTTGGGCCTCAATTGAATCATCTGTAAGCTTGGCCTCCTTAGCCTCTTCT
Organism: Arctium minus; assembly: GCA_954870635.1. Lineage (NCBI taxonomy): Eukaryota > Viridiplantae > Streptophyta > Magnoliopsida > Asterales > Asteraceae > Arctium > Arctium minus. The sequence goes on from OX941084.1 coordinate 54,591,645, forward strand.
TCGACAATTTTTCGAGCAAGCTCTTGATTTTCATCAAAAACTTTTTGAGCAAGCTCGACTACCTTTATTTCTTCAGCCGACATCTCAGGTGGGATGTTGTCTTCGAGGGAGGTTGCAACTTAGAACATCTGAGGAGCGCTTGGTTCTCTCTTCTTTTTTCTTTTTCATTTTGGCAGCCTCCTCCTCAGCTTTCAGCTTCCTTTTGCCTTTGTCTTTGGAAGGATCCCCCTTAGACACTTCGGCTGAATGGCCGGTTCTCTCACCTTCAGCCAGATCGGTAGGAGTCGATCTATCGGTTTCTTCTTATTCTTAGACGTTGGATATAGTAATGTGAGGGGTATGATGCTCCCCCTCAACATGTTTCTTCCCCTTAGCGGCCAAAGGAGAAGAAACCCCTAAGTGAGTCGATACACGACCCACTCGTTGATCAATTTAGCAAAGGCAGTCATGATCATTATCACCAAATGCAGCATCACCAAGATCAATTTCCCATTCCTCAGAACGAGACTTGGCAACCGTGGCAGGAAGGGCATCAACCTTTTGATGAAGTCGGTTGAGAGAATCCAATATTTGAGAGTTTACCAAGTCCTGAGAGAGGACTTTGGCCTTCAAAGATTGCAGCTTCATATCCCTAGCATCAGAGGATGCCTTGAGAGCAGTAACAGAGAGAGTACCATCAAGGTTGCTAGAAATAAGACGCTTCAGTCTAGTATTCACCGCACCGACAGAAGAGAAAAGCGGTGCGGACATATAATTGAGATCCTGGTGCATGGCATCCATACACCAAAAGAAGTCGGTTTGCACCCGCTGAAGTTCTTCATTTTTGGCTTTGATGAGATGAAGAAGATCAGCCAGAAAAGTGTTGTTGAAACCAAGATCTCTAGATATTTGTTCCTCCCGAATGAAGTTTTGCTCCAAATAGTCACTCGATGACTCATTTGAGCGGTAAACCGATCAAACTCGGCTTGAAGGTTGGAGAATTGGGCACCGAGTAACCGGTGCTGCCAATTGGTATCTTGAATATCGGCAAGCACCTTAGGGGAAAGGTAGATAGGGTTTTGAGAGTGGGTGATGGAAGATGATGCCGAAGAGGTTAATGGTCGGTAGGTTGGTGGGGTCGGTAGATGGTGAGGTAGGATTCGGTAAGGGGGTAGAGGGCGTCGGTGAGGAAGTAGGTTAGGATAAGAATTTGAGGAGGAGGTGTCCGATGAGGAGGTTTGGGGTGTTTTTGGTGGTGAGGTGTGAGGCGTCAATTTAGGTGTTCGTTGGGGTGAGATTTGAGCCATCGTTTTAGGTGTCGGTTGGGGTGAGGTTTGAGGCGTCGGTTGAGGGGACGGTTGGGGAAAGTTTTTGGGCGTGAGTGTGGGGGTAACCTCTTTGCTATGAGCCAGGGAGGGATCCCGTGTTTCCATAAATTCTTGATCAAGCCGAAAGGCAGATCCAGAACCTGTATCACTGAGAAGAAAGTTCAAAAATTGATCCATATCCTCAGAACTGGCCCCTGGAATGAACGATCCTTCTTTGGATTGTGCTAAATCATCCGGACTATTGGTCCCGGGTGTTAGGCTGTGTGGTGAAGAAGAAGGGCCTTGGACTAGGGAGGTGTCCAAGTCATCCTCATCGACCAAGAAAAAGGTCGATGAAGGTGCAGTCAAGGTACCCTGTTGTACAATCGTACCTTGTTGAGAAGGTACGAAGGAGGTAGTTTTGGGCTGATCAGATTCCTCTAGCCTGGAAGGGAAAAGTTCAACACCTGCCGATTTTTGAGAATCGGTCGGTGGAGTAGGTGAGTTGGCCAAAAAGGGTTTCCTAAGTCTCTTAGAATGAGACTTAGGAGGGGATTTGAAGCTCCTCCTCTTCTGTGAAGAAGGGGATTTGACTTGGGTAGCCTCCGAAGGCTTCTTCGGAGGCAGAGTCATCAATGCAAGTGCAGAGGTACCGGTTGTTAGTGAATGCCCAAAAGCTAATCATACGATGAATATAATTTTGAGTTTTGTTTCATGAAATAAATAAATAAATAAAAGGCATTGCCCATTTTATTATGTTTGTGTTATATTCGGTGTTTTAATTATTCATAATAAATAACCTTAGAATAATGTATTCTAAATGTCCCTTGTTAAATATTATTTTGTGTTTTAAGCTTGAAGAAATATGATAATGACTAGCATATGTAGGGATTCATATAGAGATATCGAATCTACATATGGGTACAAAATGTAGATTTTGTGTATCGGATGTGACTCTCTATGAGAATGCTTCATTGGATGTCATGTGAGTGTCATAAGTGTTTCTAATATGGTCAATGTACATGTAATTCTTTGACTTAAGAAATATGGGGTTTGTTATGTGGGAGTAATATATTTTGACATTTGTTCTAATCATTCCATAACTGGGTGATAAAATAATTGTTGGGTATGTTATAAATCACATGGTAGAACTAGCATGTATCGAGATAGGATTTGTCCCTCCTTTATGACGGGAGATGTCTCTCGGCCCCTTGATAAATATATACTAAGGAAATGCATGCATGCTCGGATAATTGATATGAGATATCATAATCTGTTTTATTAGTATATTAGGGAATCAAGAAACTAGAGATTGGACTTAATGAGAATGACACATTCAATGTCTCGTGTTCGATATGGATATCAAGGACAAAAGAATTAAATATGTAAAATAAAATTGATTACAAACCGATAATTTGTTGTATCACCAATTCTCGTCATTTGGGTGACGATGATGTATTGTTAGATACCGCTCATCGTTTATAGCTATTGTTAATGTATATGTATAAGGCCCAAGCCCATTGTCTGTATAAGGCCCAAGCCCATATAGTCTCTGTATAAATATCTTGTATCTTCTAGTTTAGGTTAATCATTCTCATTATTTACTTTTCGTATTGTACGTTTTCTCTCAATTTATATATCGAGGTTTCAAACCTTCAGCATATTCATCGTCTCCTTCAATCATATACATCTTCTAACATGGTATCAGAGCTGTAGGTTTATTCATCATTTTCACTGTTCATCGGTTTACTGTTCATCGCACTGTTCATCATCACTGTTCATCCGATTCACAGTCGCCCCTCGCCGCCGTCGCCCCTCGCTCGTCGCTCGTCAAAATCCAGTCGCCACTCATCGCCTCTCGTCACTTTAATCGATCGTTGTTTGATAATCGATCGTGGTATCTGTTTAATAGGTGATCGTTGTTTGTTTAATCGATCGCACGCCGCCCTCTCTGTAATTAACCCTATCCGCAGACCGGAAGGTTACCGGTCACAAACACCATACCGGTCGCAAACACTATACCGGTTGACGTATACCGGTCGCTAAGTCCGGTCCACTCCATACCGGTCGCAGCTTTCTACCGGTCCATACCGGTTGCAAGCCTACCGGTCAATACTACCGGTCGTTAATACCGGTCGCTCATTCTACCGGTCGATACTACCGATCGCTCATTCTACCGGTCGATACTACCGGTCGCACATCCTATCGGTCGCTCAGTGAACTGTTTCTCGTTCCATCCATGGCTACCAATCTCAGTCATTCAAATCCCATCTCGGTTGTTTTCAATGGTAGTAACTACGTCTTGTGGCATCATCATATGACAATTCTGCTAAAATCTCATGGGATTTACACCTATGTTACTGGTGCATCCAAACTTCCAGTTCAGGGTGCAACTGAGAATGCTGTTGATTTTGCCAAACGTATGAATGAGTGGGACATCAATAATGCTCGTATTCTGGGTTTTATTAATGCCTCCACTACTCCTGAGATCAACCAACAGTTTCTTGGCTATGTCACCGCCAAAAGTCTCTGGGATTTTATCGCCAAGCGGTACACGTCATAGGGTCTATCTCATCAGTATCAACTGTGGACTACCTTTCAGAACAAACGTCAGCTTCCTGATCAATCCGTAAACTCTTATATCTCTAAAATGCAGTCTCTCAGAGATCATATAAGCCTTGGAGCACCACAAATATTTGATGAAACGGCTCAACAGTTCACAGTCTACTTCAACCAGCTGCATTTGATCACCATTTTGATGGGCCTTACAGACAAATTTGAGAATGTTCGTGCTTCTCTTCTTCATAGGCAGCCTTTACCCACTCTTGAAGAATCCATATCCGAATTATTAAGTGAAGAAACTCGTCTTCACATGCGCTCACCGGTGCTTGCTACTGATAGCGTTCTCTACACGTCTAATCCCAAGTCCAAAGGTAAATGGACCAACAGCAACCATTCCAAATCTGTGGGAAAGACGAACACATCTGAGTGTGCCTTTTGCCATTCTCCTGCTCATCTTCTCCTTGATTGTCCTATTTGCAAGTGTCGTAGGTGTGACATCACTCATCCGCGCCATTATAAGTCTGACTGCCCTAAGAACTCAAAGCACATTGGCCCTCAGAACCAGACTCACGCGGTTGCTGGGTCTACTATCGCTAATAACGAGGTTTCTTCAGTCTCCTCATCTGACCTAATGGAACTGATGCGTCGCAATCAGGAACTCATGGAGCATATCATGTCTGGTGCTATGGGTATGAATTCTCCACACTCAGCTGTATCAGGTAACTTATGGCTTTTTGACTCTGGGTGTTGCAATCATATGACACCCTGCACTGATGGTTTTGTTTCTAAGAAACCACCTCAGCATTTTACGTCTGTACGAACTGCTGACAACACTGGCCTACCAGTGTCTTTTAGTGGAAATATCTCCACTCCTCATATTCAATTACCGGATTTTCTAAATGTTCCGGAACTATCTCTGAGCTTAGTTTCGATTGCACAGCTCCTCGAATCTAATTTAATCATTTTATTTCATTCTTCTGGTTGTGTTGTACAGGATCCAAAGACCAAGAAGATCTTTGGACTCGGCCGTAAAGTTGGACGGATGATTGAAGTGGTCTACCTTCGCCTTCCATTACCCTCTTCAAGTCTTGTTGCCTCAGTTTCCAGCACTTCTTCTTTTGCTTTGTGGCATACCCGGCTAGGTCACTTGTCCCTAGCCAGAATAAAATCATTAGCTAATTTAGGGGTGTTAGTAAATTGTGTATCAACTGACAATATTTCTTGTTTATCATGCAAACTTGGCAAACATCATGCTTTATCTTTTGAAACGAATGAGTTTAATTCTACTTCTTCTTTTGATCTTATTCATTCTGATGTATGGGGACCAGCACCACACCCATCCATGGGGGGTGCTCGATATTTTGTCATTTTTATTGATGATCATACACGTTTCACATGGATATATCTCATGAAACACCGTTCGGAACTACCTAAAATTTATATTATGTTTGCTCGGATGATTCACACCCAATTCTCAAAATCTATAAAGATTCTTAGAGCTGACAATGTTATGGAATACAAAGAGTCCTCTCTTCTCTCCTTTCTTCAATCTCAGGGGACTCTCTCTCAGTACTCTTGTCCCGGCACATCTCCTCAAAATGGTCGTGCCGAACACAAACACCGTCATATTCTTGATACGGTTCGCACTCTTCTCATTTCTGCTAAATGTCCAGAACGTTTTTGGGGTGAAGCTGCTTTCACTGCAGTTTATACCATCAATCGTCATCCTACTCCCATCCTTAATAATAAGTCTCCTTATGAGGCTCTTCATGGGGTCACCCCTGCCTATGAACTTCTAAAAGTTTGGGGTAGTGCTTGTTTTGTTCAGTTACAATCTCATGAACATACCAAACTTGAACCTCGCTCCAGACTTTGCTGCTTCCTTGGATATGGTATTGAACACAAGGGTTATCGCTGCTGGAATCCTATCTCCCAACGTCTTCGTATATCTCGTCACGTTACCTTCTGGGAATATGTTCCTTTTTCTTCTATATCCAAGTTTCGTGAGTCCTCTACCTTCACCACTCCGTTCTTTACTGATGCTTCCGTCTCATTGGACTCACTCCAATCTGACATCATATCGTCTCCGCCAATTGTTCAACCATCTTCTGACTCTGCCTCTTCTTCAGAGTCTCCTGCCTCTACACCGCCTACACCTCCTGATCAACATCAATCATCTTCTCCATCCGCACAGCCAACATCTGAGCTGCCTGCTGAGTCTTTGGCTCCTGGAACGTCTCAATCTCCGAATGTTAGACGATCATATCGGGTAATACATGTCCCTTTTCATCTCCGTGATTATCATGTTTATGCTACTCTGTTATCCAATCATGAACCTACTTCCTACAAGGAAGCCTCCTCTAATCTTGATTGGCAGAAAGCTATGGATGAGGAACTTCAGGCTCTTGACAAAGCTCAGACATGGGACTCTGTTCCTCTTCCACCGGGAAAGTCACCCATTAGTTCCAAATGGGTGTATAAAATCAAGACAAAATCTGATGTCTCTATTGATAGATACAAAGCTCGCCTGGTGGAAAAGGGCTTCAATCAAGAGTACGACATTGATTATGAGGAGACATTTGCACCTGTTGCTCGTGTCACGTTTGTTCGCAGTCTCCTAGCCATCGCAGCTACAAAACAATTGCCTCTCTTTCAGATGGATGTTAAGAATGCCTTCTTGAACGGTGACTTATCTGAGGAAGTCTACATGACACCTCCTCCAGGCGTTCGACTTCCACAAGGCCATGTTTGTCGTCTTCGGAAGGCTCTTTATGGACTCAAGCAAGCTTCGCGAGCTTGGTTTGAGAAGTTCAGTTCCACAGTTACTTCTCTGGGTTTCTCACCCAGCAACTATGATTCAGGACTGTTTACCCGGACCACTGAGGCTGGCACAATCTTACTTCTTTTGTATGTGGATGATATGATTATTACTGGCAGTGACTCTACAGGCATAGCTAATCTCAAGACATCTCTCAGCTCCTGTTTTGAGATGAAGGATCTTGGCTCTTTACACTATTTTCTTGGTCTTGAGGTGTTCTCAGATCCTTCGGGAATTTATCTTTGTCAAGCCAAATACACCTCAGATCTCTTGTCAAAAGCTGGGATTACTGACAACAAAACTGCATTCACTCCCCTTGAGCACAACCTTCATTTGGCTCCGAATGCTGGACCTCCTCTGCGTGATCCTACTTTATATCGACAGTTAGTGGGGTCACTTGTCTACCTGACAGTGACTCGACCTGACATTGCCTATGCTGTTCATACTGTCAGTCAGTTCATGTCTGCACCCTGTTCGGATCACTATGCTGCTGTCCTGCGCATCCTTCGATATTTAAAAGGGACCATGTTTCATGGTCTTCATTTTACATCCACATCATCCTTGACTTTGCGAGGTTTTTCTGATGCTGATTGGGACAGTGACATGACTGATCGTTGCTCAACTACCGGCTACTGTTTCTTTCTTGGAGACTCTCTCATATCTTGGAGGAGCAAGAAACAATCTCTCACAGCTCGATCCAGTACTGAAGCTGAATATCGAGCACTAGCTGACACGACTCAAGAACTTGTGTGGTTACGCTGGCTACTCTCTGACATGGGGGCTCCTCAACAGTCTCCAACTCCATTGTGGTGTGACAACAACAATGCGATTCAGATTTCTCACAATGATGTCTTTCATGAGGGAACGGAGCATATTGAAATTGACTGTCACTTTGTTCGTCAACACGTGACTCGCAAGACTATCCAGCTTCTTCCTATTTCAACTCTTGATCAACCGGCCGACATTTTCACTAAAGCTCATCTACCAGGACGGTTTCGTGATCTAGTTTCCAAACTCCATCTGACTCATTCTTCTCCCGATTGAGTTTGAGGGGGGATGTTAATGTATATGTATAAGGCCCAAGCCCATTATCTGTATAAGGCCCAGGCCCATATAGTCTCTGTATAAATATCTTGTATCTTCTAGTTTAGGTTAATCATTCTCATTATTTACTTTTCGTATTGTACGTTTTCTCTCAATTAATATATCGAGGTTTCAAACCTTCAGCATATTCATCGTCTCCTTCAATCATATACATCTTCTAACAACTATAAATATGATATTTATATTTATTACCAACATGTCGAGAACACATTGGGTCACACGCATTGAACATATTCGAATAAGGAGTTTTAATAATTAAAACGTTTAATTATTATATCTGATTTGTACTGATTTAATCTGGTTAAATAAAATCAGATATATTTATGTTAGACATAAATAAAGATAACTAGGTATGGTCTTAAAAGATGAGTAATGGTGCATGGATACTCCTACACTCAAGTAAGGCGTAGGGATGGTGGTGCTTTCATGCCATGCCTCTCATATCCATATAAAATGTATGACATTTTATGCAAATTGTGTCTTGCAATTCTCTCTCAAAATCACCTACAATTACTGCTCTATTTTCTTTCTAAGTTTTGAAACTGTGACTAGCATCACGAGAAGGCAAATGATTCGTATTGTTCGCATGGATACTGTGGATGCATCAACCTTCGTTTGTTGTTGTGATTCAAAGTCTCGTTAACTGTGAGGTATAATTTCGAAACACCTGATTTATTATCGTTCGTGTGGGTCCTTGGAGGGTTACCGTTTTTATTTTTCGTTGTACTTAAGATCCCGTAACCCAACAATGGTATCAGAGCTTCTAACGAACCTCTAGATCGTTTTTTTGTGACATGCATGCATCTTAAAAACTGTTTTGCTGTTATACGTTTTTGTTTCGTAAATATTTTGGTTTTTTCGTCCAAGAAAGATTCTAAATCTTAGAAAACTTAAAACATAAAACGTGGAGCTTTCTGTTAGTTTCCACGAGCTATTGAATCACATCATTTCGACTTCGTATGAATTTTTTATGAATTTTTTATGAATTTTTTATGAATTTTTTACGATAGTGTCGCAATGTTGTTCGAAAATCGAACCCACTACGGGTTTGACTTGAATTTCGACACATAAGGGTTCTAGATCTTTGAAATCCTAAAACATAAATGATGTGTATCTTTTGTTAATTTTCCAAATAATTTTGAATCACCTTTTTTCGATATCGTGTGAATTTTGTATTATTTTTATACGGTGGTGTTGCAAATCGGTTTTATGTTTCAATGTGATTGAATATGTATAATGTGCAGGGGCAGATGTTTAAGGTAAAGGGTGGGGGAAGGGCCCTCATTAAAAAAATATTTTTTCATTTTTATAGGTTAAAAAAAATTGTATTTTTACTTTCTACCATTTGTCCCACCATAAATTTTTTGTCGGTGCCCCCACGAACCAAAAAAATTACCTGGAAATCAACAAAAAATACCTAAAAAATCTCTCGAAATCAACAAAAAAACCTAAAAAATCTCTCGAAATCAACCAAAAAACTTTAAAAATCCATCGAAAATGTGGAATTAAGCTAAAACTACATCGTTCGACTTTGCGGGCCTTTAATGTACCTCGAAGGTTCCCCCAGGTAAAAATCCTGGATCCGCCACTGATAATGTGATTTGCTTGGTGAATGGTTATAACCTTTAGTCATGGATGTATTATATTTGATAAATACGACCTGCATGTCGTGCCTTTCTCTATATACTCTCTTTGTACATTCTCCTCTCATCCAATCCCCTCGAATGTAACTCGAGGTTTCTTTGTTTGAAATGTAAAATATTTTTGTATAAAAGAAAGCAAGAGATGGAGGCGTTATGAAGTGATGAAGATGATAAGACATAGAACCATAGGAGTTTATTTTATGTAATGATATTCATACTTGGCTCTACGAATATCGCATAGGGGGGGCTATAACCATCTCACATTTATTTTACGCTTTATATATATATTGTGATATATTATGTGTAGTTGTATGTATGTGATACTTGTTACAACATTTTAAAACAAAATATGTGTAACACCCTCAAATATGGAAATAACAACTAATTTAAAATTTTCTAAATACATCGATAACTGAATCAACTACAACAACAATTTAAGGTTTAACTTCAATAAACACAATTCAATCCCTGTACACGATTTATAACAGCTACGGATGTCACTAAAACCCAATAACAGTCGCTATCTCCAACTGCGGAAGACTTCATCAAACTACTTACCCTCGTGTGAATCTAGTGCTCATCTCTTCATAGCACCGCTAGAACCAAACCCCTATTGGAACCTGATGCACATGCCGACAAACAAAAAGGTTAGGCTTAACGCCTAGTGAGCTCAAGAGTTTTCATTAGATAGATATAAAAAAAATAACTTTAAGAACGTTAATTAAATCGTGATTTCCAAAATAAAATACGTTAAATCTGGAAACAATCTCTTTTTCAACATTCACCCTCTTCGTGATTAAAATCAAAAAACAAACGTTTCTTCGAATATAAATCTAACCCAAAACTCGCGTAATACATAACTGACACTTTAATAGTCAGATACTGAAAACGCGGATAAACACTCTCATCCCAAAATATTCCAAAAGCATGGATAAAGTTCAGTATGCAAAACCCAAAACATGGATAATAATCCATACCCAAAACATCATCGAAAACATGGATTATAAAATTCCATAACCAAAACAACACCTTTCAGTGACGGGGGAGACCCGATTACATAGTATGTGACGAAACACAAAAGTAGGTCACATATCTATGTAGGAAACCAAAACATATGGGTTATACCCATAAAACATACCGAGCTCAACTCCTCTAAGTCTATTGCTCGAAAACATCAAGGCAACCCCTCTAGGTCTATTCTTGAGAGTTCCAAAACGAGAACTCTGTCACAAGGGAATTACACCTTACTGCCCATGGGACGTTGCCCGACCACATAGGTCCACACCTTACTTACCATGGTGACCCGATGCCTATTCCGTGCCAAAGTGGTGAACTTGTCCAAAACGAGACATAAGAACACCGTGCCTATGGATCCATTGCACTAACTAAAACATTACATGACTCAAAATGAATGAACTAACACATTCAAAAAATGTAATACTCAAATAAGATGTAGTAAATGCGTATCATGACCAAACGCTCTATAATGAGCTAGCAAAACCCGGACAAGTGTCCTCAAAACCCAACAAAATCCAAACTGATCCATAAGCTCAACAAATACAAAGACTCAACGCTGAAAACCATAAAATGAAACCAAACGTAAACAATCCGCCTTTATGCAAACCCATACTCCAAATTATATAAATAACTCCAACGTAGTTTAGTTTGGGACAAATCATTTTCCAAGTGAGTTTCCATCATTTATTTCTTCAAAAACGTCCCATGACACAAAATCAAACACTTATCTAAGATACACAATAAAATGTATTTATACCCAAACTCTACTTCATGAAATAAATCCTTGAAATACCAATGTGTATAATTTAGTTGTCAAAATGCTAAAAACCCCTAACGTGGGTGTTTTACAAAGTTTATAAAATCAAACACTTCAAATAAGCAAGATTCGCCAAATAACTCAACAGTTAATAATTTCATGTAAAACATATAAACACTTTAAAATAGACATTTTGGCATGTACACAGTTTTCACAAATCAACTTGAACTCACCTCACTAGGTTAGGTTAAACCTAGGTTCCAAATCCAACCATTAGCCTCTAATAGTGTAGATTCCACCGTTTTCAAGTCATCACCAACAATAGGTTAGGGTTTCCAAATAACCCATTTCTTCAAGTCTAGAATAAACCACCAATAAGTAAAAACTCTTTAGATCAACAAGGATCCTCATATAAGAACTTGAAATGTACAAGAAACTTACCACATTCACATCTTTAACCTCTCAACTAACTCACTTCCATGAGATCTTCCTACTTTCCAAACTCAAGCTTCCAAAACACCAATCTTGATCTCTTTAGGGTGGATTCACTCCAAGGTGCTTCCAAAACTGACATTGGAGCTCCCAAAATCGCTCCAAGAAGAAGAGAAATGGAGGGGGGGGTGAAAAATGAGAGAAAACCCTAAAGAATGGGATTTAAATCGTTAGACCGTCCCCGCGGCCTTGGATGCGACCTCAAGTTGTGGGCCAAGGCACGCGTTCTCCTGAGTAGCGGGCCACAACGACTTACGCAGGCCTAGCCGCGGCTTGAGGCCGAGCGCCAAGCCGTGCGTGCTACCTGTGGTGCCTTCTCGCGTCTCGTGTTAAACTGTTCCTTGACCGTTTCTCTCAGCCGGCCACTGACCGTTTCCCTGGACGAACATTGACCGTTTCTTTGGAAATTACAGGTGTTACAATACTCCCAACCTTAAAGAGATTTTGTCCTCGAAATCTGGCACCGACCAAAACCCCAACGTCGTATTTACAGGATTGATTAGTTCCCTATCCAAATAGGATACATCAACAATACATTGCCTCATAAATAAAACTGATTATATTCCATTTCAGGTTGTCACTGAATTTCTCATATCGAGCCGTCATAATCTCAATCCCAGAGTTTGGCATATCTCTTTGATGACGGGGTGAACATCGAGTCCTCACCGAATCATTTCCTATCATTAAGATCTTGGTTTCCTCCCAACCTTAGGTTGCGCATATTACCTCAAGAGTAACCTACAATCTTGACTAACCATTCCCATCAAACGTACTCCAAAGTGAACTCTACCCTTAAATACTTTTAATCGCCCTTCATTGAATCACGTTACTCTATTTTCCCGCCTTCAAGAAAGTCTCAAAAAAGTTTGCAACCACGTGCAATTAAATAATTTTATGCATGTTTAAAATCATGGTTTAAAATCTTGTGTGTGCTAAACATTTTTCCAAGATTTCGTATTATAATCCACATGATGATTTGGAAACATTAGAAATAATTGATGCAACTTATTTTAGAAATAAATTTTGTGCATGGATTTAATCGACACTCAACATCTCGAAACCACGCTCCTCAATTTCCCAGTCACACTATCGTCATCTGGTTGCTCAAACATCTTAATGTAATAATTGAAAATTTCATCGGTTCACCTTACAATTTATCCTCGAAAAATGTCGATTTCATAAGTCCATGGTTCTAATCCAACCAATAATTCCAACCTAAAACGGTTCACTTAATGCAATCATTATGCTTACTATCACCCCATGTGACGAATGTTAAAATCATCAACCTCTTCTAACGGCTACCCACTTAGAAACTTCTTCATTACCCCAACGGTCGTCACATCATAGTAGTCCAAGTATACACATGTACTTGTAGGTTCACCATAACACTGGCCAGGTGCTATTATGAACGTACTATACATGATCATCCTTGCTACCCTCGACGTGATTCCCGTTCCTATCAACTCCATCAACCTCAAAACATCCTATCTTAAAATGCCTATTGATCCAATTTTCTCTATCAATCACTTAAAATGACGCTAGTTTGAGTCTAGGCATCCAAAATCAACACCTAATTCTCTCAAACTTAAGCTCTGATACCAACTTGTAACACCCTCAAATCTGGTAAGAGCAACTAATCAAAAATCTCGATATAATATCTAATAAAGGACAAAACTTCCACTTACAAATCAAAACTCCATATACCTCAATTTAAAATTCTATAATTAACAACAACAATTATAAAAATCCAGTCTTATAAACAAGGACTAAATCGAAGTCGGGTGTTACTTAACCCAAATACCAGTCGCTCTACCAAAACAATGCGGAAGACTTCACTAGGATATTCACTTCTCGAGCACACCACTAGCACTCCTCTCTCCATGGTGACACTCGAACTATTCCCAACCGGAACCTGTTGCACATGCCGACAAATAAAAAGGTTAGGCTAACGCCTAGTGAGTTCAAGAGTTTTATCATGAATAAATATATCTTTAAAATGGAAAGCATGCGTCTAAAACTGTGATCCTTCGAAATGGTTTACTTAAATATGAAAATGATTCATTTCCAATAACACACACTTTTAAAGATGAACACCCCGTACAAAAACTTACTTTCGTGAGGTAATACAACTCAAAACTCACTCAAATGTGAATAGGAATCAAACTCCCATTTTATGAAAACATAAATAAAATTTATTGTTCAACTACCGAAAAAGAATTATTGTTCCTCACCAAACCGAGTCAGTTATCCGAGTTAACACATAATCTATTCATTCTCATTCTTTAGAGATGGATATTGAAACAGACATGGACCCAACGTCGATAACTTATGTCACGCCACCCAACCACTCAAGTATCTCTCAAAAGATACTTGTTTCATATATGCACGAAGATTTAGCACATAATCTATCTATTCCTCACTCAGAGGTCTTAGATATTGAAAAAGGAAGACATCAGCTCCGGTCTCCGAACTTCATATTGTGTCTATTGATTTCTAACCTGCGTCCCAAGTTGAATCAATCTTTGAGCCTAATCGACATGATTATATTTCTTTCACACACGCACGAATCTTTGTGATTCCAATCGCATATCTTTGTGATATTGCCGGAACAGTTTGAGAAGTAATTTTTTAATATTTTACTTCGATAATAACTGGAAGTCCTATCAGAGATACCCCTTTGCCAACTCTGAAAATAGGCCACACAATTATCTCAATTGTTGTGATAACAATTACTCTTGTGTTTCTGTGTTAGCTGTTACCCTTGGTTACTGAATCATTTTATCTGATATTTTGCTACTCATCTTGTTAGTCTTTAAAAATACATGATGCTCAGGGTGCTCCTAATTATCATGAGGGGGAGAATGTCACACAATTCAAAGACATAAATCATTATGTTGAAGGAGAGCTAGCAAAATTTGAGGGGGAGTAACATAATTTCTTAAATTTGAGGGGGAGTATCATAATTTCTTAAATCTGGGGTTAAAAAGCCATTGGATTTCAAGATTGTATTTTTTGTTGATTGATTGGTTCTTCTATCCCTATCATGTAGTGTCTGCTACAAGTTTGTCCCTCCTACAAGCTGATTGAAACAAGTTCTTAAGCTGAAAGCATATTCAACTCGCGGTTCAAAGACAGATTCTTTGTTTTTAAACTGAAGTTGCAATGTGGGATGTCACATAACTCGCACATTATCTTTCTTGTGTGCTGATCCATTGTGTTGAGTTTCTACAGTTAAAAGATGCTTGATAGTGCGTTCAGTCAAGGCTATTGCATATTAAATCTGGTTACAAAGTTGAAACTATGAAGACCAGGAGCTTTATTCAAGGGGGAGCTGGGAAAGACATGAAGACATGCAACACCAAAGTTTTTTCAAAGATTCAAGAGGGAAAGAAGATCAAGGCATGATGTTTTAAGATGATAAATGCCTTATTCAACTTTAGGGGGAGATTGTTAGGTCTGAAAGTCCTAGTGCGTTGAAAGTTGTATAACACATTTATAGAGTTTAATTGATTTTATTTAAAGCGTTGTACAAAGCCTTTATTTGTAATTGGGCTTTGTGTGTTTATTGGGCCTTGGGCCTTAGGGTTTAGGGTTGGCGTATAAATAGGTTGCAAAACCTATTTTGTAGAAGAGGAATGGTCATTCATAGGTTTACACTTACGTATCAGAAATTCTCTCTGTAAACCTTAAATCCTTTATTGATAAATTTAATCATATGACCAAAAATTGTGATTCAATCCTTATTGTTTGTTGATTATTATCTGTGATTGCACTGTTTTTGGGATCTACAATAGGGTAGTGGGAAGGTCATATCAATGACACATGAAGTGTCCTACGTCATCATGTGACAGTTTAGAGATAAAAACAAAGGTTTTGGTAGATGATTGGCCGAATGAAAAGGTAGCCGAAAAGAAAAGCTACCGAAAATGGGTTTGGTAGATAAAGATTAGCCGAAGGGAAAATCTGCCGAAATCAAGACAAATCGAAGAAAGTCTGCCGAAAGAATGGTTTCGGTAGGTGATTATCAACCAAAAAGGGTGTAGATTGAGAACCTACCGAAGATGGGATTCGGTAGCCGAAAGAAGGATCTATCCGAAGGAGGGTTTAGGTTGGTAAGAAAGTAGTTGAAAGGAGAATCTACCAAAGATGTTAGCTACCGAAGAGAAGAACTTCCGAAGGAGGGTTTCGGTAGATGATTTTTTTACATGCCTAAAGATCCTATCAAAAAGTTGAACCTAGCTTCATCAAGAGATTTTGTGAAGAGATCTGCTAACTGAAAGTCAGTTGGGATGAAGTGTAGTTCAATATCACCTTTTGAGATGTGATATCTAATAAAGTGATATCTGATGTCAATGTGCTTGGATATTGAATGAAGCATAGGGTTGTTTGTAATGGCTATTGCACTTGAGTTGTCACATAGCATTGGGACTTTAGAGTAGAATTGGTTGTAATCTTGAAGTTGATTTTTCTTCCACAAGATTTGAGCACAACAACTTCCAGCTGCAACATATTCAGCCTCAGCAGTAAAAATAGAGACCGAGTGTTGTTTCTTGCTTGACTAGATGACCAGGTTTCCCCCAAGTAATTGACAACTTCCTGTTGTGCTCTTCCTATCTACCTTAGATCCTGCAAAATCAGAATCTGAATACCCGATGAGATCAAAACCTGAGTCCTTGGGATACCAAAGACCCAGATTTATGGCACCCTTAAGATACCGAGAAATGCGTTTTACAACAACTAGGTAAGATTCCTTAGGATTGTCTTTATAACGCGTACATAGACAGGTAGCAAACATGATATGTGGTCTGCTGGCAGTGAGATAAAGAAGAGATCCTATCATTCCTCTAAAATATGTGACATCAACCGATTTTCAATCGAGATCAACATGGATTTTAAGAGGTGGTGCCATAGGAGTTTTCATGGGAGAACAATTTTCAAAATTGAATTTCTTGTGGAGATCACGAATAGATTTGCTTTGATTTATAAAGACCCCTTCAGAAATTTTGATTTATTTGAAGGTCTAAGAAAAATGTAAGTTCTCCCATGATGCTCATCTCATATTTACTTTTCATGAAAGAGGAAAACTCTTGACAAAGAGTTTCATCAGTAGCACCAAAAATGATATTATCCACATAGATTTGAACAAGAATTATATTACCTTTAGTCTTCTTGAGAAAGAGAGTGTTGTCAATTTTACCTCTGGAATATTTGTTGGCAAGAAGAAAGTCTGACAGAGTATCATACCAGGCACGAGGGGCCTATTTGAGAACATAGAGGGCCTTGTCAAGCTTGTACACATAGTCTGGATGAGAGGGGTCTTCAAAACCAGGAGGTTGTTTCACATAGACTTCTTCAGCAAGTTCTCCATTAAGGAAGGCACTCTTAACATACATTTGAAAGACTTTGAAGTTTTTATGAGCAACATGGGCAAGGAAAATTCTTATTGCGTCAAGTCTAGCAACAGGGGTAAAGGTTTCATCATAGTCAATTCCTTCCTCCTGTCGGTATCCTTGAGCAACAAGTCTAGCCTTGATTCAAATGACAATACCTTCTTCATCCATCTTGTTTCTGAATACCCATTTAGTGCCAATTATAGTTTTTCTTGGACGACAAGGAACAAGTCTCCAGACCTTGTTTCTTTCAGATTGTGAGAGCTCTTCTTGCATGACTGTTATCCAACATGGATCAGTCAGAGCTTCCTCAATCTTTTTTGGGTTCAATGATGGAGAGGAAATTCACATAGAGACAATATATTCCCTATTCCTCTTCTAGTTTGGACACCATCTTGTTTATCACCAATAATTTGTTCGATGGGGTGATCTTTAGTCCACTTGGTAGCTGGTGGTAGAGGTACAGAAAGCATAAAAGTATGAGAGGAAGAAGGTTCGATAGGTATGAAGGATGTAGAGGTTGGTGAAGAAGTATGATGAGAGGGAATAGTATGAGAGATGGGATCGGTTGGGTCCTCTGATGTGATGATCTGAAGGTTTGTGTTTTGAGGTAAGGAAGAGGATGGGTCATTTATTTGAGGAGATGACTCAGCCGAAAAAGGAACAAAAGGCTGAGGTTCAGAGGGTTGACTTTGAGAATCTACCCCTACACAAGAGGTTATCCATTGGTTTAATTCATCATCATCACATGAGAGAGGGGATGATTTTTGATCATCAAATTTCACATGTATTGACTCATCAATGCATTTTCTCCAAATGATATACACTCGGTAGGATTTAAAGGTAAGAGAGTATCCCATGAAGATCCCTTCATCAGCCTTGGGATCAAATTTCCCAAGGTTTTCTTGGTCATTGAAAATGAAGCAAACACAGCCGAAAACATGAAGAAAACCAATGTTGGGTTTTCGACCGTAAAAGACATTATAGGGAGTTTTGTTATGTCGCTTTACAATTACCAACCGATTTTGAGTGAAACAAGCAGTTTTTATTGCTTCAGACCAAAAATAGGTAGGTTAGATTCATATAGCATAGAGCGAGCTGCCTCACACAAAGTTCTATTCTTCTTTTCTACAACACCATTTTGTTGTGGGATCCTGACAGTTGAGAAATTTTGAGAGATTCCCTTGTCACTGAAGAAAGCTTCCAAGGTAGTGTTTCTGAATTCAGTGCCATTATCACTTCTGACAGATCTTACCAGTTGCCCATTTAGCACCTCAGATTTCTTGATGAAGTTGATGATTTCTTCAGAAGTATCACTTTTGTACCTAAGAAAAGATACCCAAGTATAACGTGTAAATTCATCAACAATTACCATGATGTACCTTTTACCTCCAAGACTTGGAGTTCTAACTGGTCCACATAGGTCCGTATGAAACATTTGTAGAGGATTGGTGATGGAGAAGCATTGTTTTGTTTTGTTTTGAAGGAAGATTTTGTCAGTTTTCCCTTCTCACGGGCTGCACATAGTTTCTATTTCACGAATGATAGGTTTGGCATTCCAACAACAAGACATTTGTTGAAGAGAGTATTTAAGGTCTTGAAGTTGATATGAGATAGACGTTTGTGCCAAAGCCAGTTCCTTTTGATAGAATCTTCTGAAATGAAGCAGATGCTTCCTTCAACTGTGTAACACCCTCAAATCTGGAAATAGCAACTAATTTAAAATTTTCTAAATACATCGATAAGTGACTCACCTACAAACACAATTTGTGGTTTTAACCTCAATACACACATTTCATTCTATGCATACAGTCTATAATAAGGGTGGGTGCTACTAAAACCCAATAACAGTCACTATCTCCAAACTGCGGAAGTCTTCACCACACTACTTACCCTTGTGTAAAGCTAAGGCTCATCTTTTCAGCACTGCTAGAACCAAACCCCCAACGGAACCTGATGCACATGTCGAAAAATGAAAAGGTTAGGTTTAACGCCTAGTGAGCTCAAAAGTTTTCAACATTTATAATTAAATCGTTAAAAAGGAAGAATGCAATTTAAAATCATAATCTTTCAAAGTGATATGCTTCAAATATGAAAACGACTCGTTTACTAATAATATGCATTTTAAACGAAAGGGACACCAATATAATCGTTAACCAAACCAAGCTGTTTTAAGGGCTAAGATCCCAATATAATACGTTCTTTCATAAATTTAGATTTAACCCAAAACTTTCTCAAAATGAGAATAGAGAGAGGACTCCCAATTTTATAAAACGCGGATAAAATGTTATATCTCGAAATACCCAAAACACGGGTGGAACGTGACACACAACTCATAAACCATAGAAGAAACCCCATATAAATAAATATCGCTGCAAACACGGACAATAGACCCAATACTCACACGACCATAAAACGGAAGGAAACCAAATACCGAAACGTGGAAATGACGTATTTCATTCAAACCTTCATATATGCGGGGGAAACCCAATATTAAGGCCACCATTTGCCGCCGTCCACACAAAAATCAAAGTTGATAAGATACGACATTAACATTTAAAATACCACTGATCGACGATGGGGGAGACCCGTATGCATTGAGAGTAGAGGAACATGCAAGTAGGCTGCCCATACAACGTACTCGCATGTCATCTCAATGTTTCCATCTTGGGTGGCGAGAACACGTGAATGGGGACACCCGTGATGTTATTGGATTTCACCACATATCCCGGTCCTAGTTCCCATGCCATACCAGACATCACAATCCTCAGACTGTTTATTGCCTCCAGCCATACTCCGTCGAGTTCCACCCTAAAGACTTACGGACATGGGTGCCTATCCAATGTAGACGAGTTTCAACTCCGAGGCTCGTGCCACCTATTGCCTACTCGCTAGTGAACACAAGCGGTCAACGGTCATAACCAACCTTACCCACTTTCCCAATACAGACAGACTTATGTGCTTATGGATCCAATACAACACTGTCTAACATTACATGACTCCAATTGAATGACCAAAACACCCAAAACATGTAACTCTCAAATGACACGAAATAAATGCCATCATACTCAAAACTCCACAATGGTTATTAACTTGGACAAATGTCCTCAAGACTCAAAATTAGTCAAAACCGATCCAAAGGCCTAACAATTTACGTAAATCTCCAATGATAGCCAGTATAAACATCGAAACACGTTTGACCAACAATTATGCCAACACCACAACCAAAAAGGGTAATTTACCCAAAAAATTCTCATTGGTTGAAACAAAACGTTTTCCAAATGAACTCGTTCTCTTCATGTTGCCAAAATGACTCATAGTACAATGATATGCATTTTCCATCGGTTTATCAAAATCGTATGCACCAAATGGACAATTATATAAAATGACCTCCATTTATATATTATATCATGAAAGAAACATATCAAAATGATTTATTTATCAAAATGCCCAAAAATCACAAAGATGTTTGTTACATAAGTTTATAAAGTTAAATATATTCAAATAACCAAAACTTATCAGCAGTTAACAATTTAATGTAAAACACAAACACTTTAAAATAAACATTTTGGTATGTACACCGTTTTCACAAATCAACTTGAACTCACCTTGCTAGATTTAGGCTAAATCTAGATTTTACCCCCAACTTGAGATCCTTTGAAGAAATCCGAATCCACAAGCCAAAACCTTCCAAAAACCTATCATCACAATTTTCCAACCATAAATACACATGTACAACCATATAGAAACGATCTCCAACCATCTTATATCAAAATCTCTATTTTGGCCAAAAACCCTAATTTGACATATCTTCCCCAAAATCATCCAACCCAAAGATTGATAAATAAAAACACTACGAGGTCAACGATGGAGCATTTGTAAATTGATTAAAGTGTTAGAAAGAAAACGGATGAACTTACACTAGTGGGTTTTGATAGAACTCAAAACCCTAGAATTTTCTTGAAGGAGACGTCAATGGAGATGGTGGAATGGTAGCTTCTTGAATCCTAGACTTCCAAGGCTTAGATGGTGATGGAAATGATTCAAAATCAAGGTAGATGGCCATAGGAATGGCTAGGGTTTGAACCAAGAAGATGGAAATCGGTTTGGGAGAGAAAGGGTGGGATTTGATAAGTGAGAAATGAGGTGAAAGATGAAAATCGCGACTTAAAAGCCTTCTGCACCCCTGGTGCGACATTGACCAACGTCGCCTGGCAATGTTGCCAAACCTCCCCCAGCTTCTGTTTCCCTTATGTGACTTTGCCCTGTGCGACTGTGACTCATCATAGTCGCCGGGCATTGTAGTCGTGCCCGTACTAAGCCCCGAAGCTCGACTTTTCCAACGCCAACACCCTCGATACTCTAAGGGACATCACCTAACGGTTTCCCAACAAAATCCCGCCATTTATAACTTACAAAAACGTCCGGGTGGCCTTTACTTACCGAAAATTACGGGTGTTACAAACTGACTTTTGGCTCATGTTGATGACATACACATTATCCTTTCTGACACCAGATAAAACAATGTGATTGTTTTTATCTGAGATGGTGCAGTCACTTAGTCTGAAAGTAACAATGTATCCCAGATCACACAGTTGACTGATGCTTAAGAGGTTGTGCATCAGTCCTTCAACATAGGCTACTTTATTAAAAGTGATGGAACCATTTGAGAGAGTTCCATAACCTCTGGTGGAACCTCTGGAGTTATCTCCAAAGGTTACAGCAGGTCCTTTTTCTGTCATATAGTTAACAAGAAGAGATTTGTTGTCGGTCATATGTCTTGAACATCCACTATCGAGATACTAGGCTTGTTGATGTTCAAATACCTGCAATCACAAAGAAATCAGTCCTTTGGTACCCATTTTGAGGTGGGTCCTTTAGGGTTTGAGGTGGAAGAAGAAGAGTCATCAAGATTCTTTCTTCCTATTCTTTCTTTGGGACAATACTTTGCAAGGTGAAAGGTGTCCCCACAATTATAACATTTTCTATAAATAAACACCTTTTTAGACTTTTGACCGAGATTTTTTCTTTCCCTTTAGTGTTGACTTTAGGATATTTTGAAGAGGAAGGTGAAAGGCTTGGTTTGGGTCCAAGGATTCCTTTTTCAGAAGAAGGGATAGGAAAAGTAGAAATACCCTTGGATTTGGGCTTCTTTAAGTTCACAGATCTGGGAATGAATTTGGTAGGGTGAACAGGAGGTTCATTTTTGGAATGAGAGGGTAGTTTTCTTTTTAAAGGTAGATCAGTAATTACTGATTTTCCTTTATCAAGGTTAGAAAACTTCTTTGAGGAAGACTGGGAGTTTTTCTTTGGAAGTTTAGAGGGTTTAGAAGAAGAAGTAGCCTCATCAAGATTTAGAGATTTTAAAAGATCATGAATAGGCTTGACAAGCTCATTAGATCCTTGAGCTTCTTCAGATTGAGGCTTAGGAGTAGATTCTTTGGCCTTGACAAACACTCCAAATTTTAAAGAATCACGAAGATCTAAAGAATGCATGGAGTGAGAGTCTTCAGAATCAGACTCAGTATCTTCAGAAGAGAAAGAAGGAAGTTTTGAAGAGGAAGAAGGAACTTGAGTAGAAGAGAAATCAACTTCCATTTTTCCAAAACCAAGTCCAGACTTATCATCACATGACATTTGATCTTGAAAGATCTTTTCAAGGTTTTTGTAAGAACTTGTCCATTTACTTACAATTTCTTGCTCCTTTTTTTAGACGATTAAACATTTTATTTTTCTCCTTGGCAAGAATGTAGTTAATAGTTTTTAAATCTTCAAGTTCAACCTTGATTTTGTTAAAATGTTTGAGCTGAGAAAGGCAAATTTGAAGTTGAGAGGAAAGAGATTTGACTTGAGCATTGGCCTTTCTTTTTGCATCCTTTTCATTATAAAAGTCAACAGTTAATGAGTCAAAGGCCTCAATCTTTTCAAAATCAGAAAGAGAATAGAAAGGATGTACCTGAGAGGAGGATGAGGAGCACTCAGTGGAGACAAGAGCAATGGTCATGTTATGATCCTCATTTTCGGCCATATCATCAAGTTTGGCCATGAGACATTTGTTGGAGAATTCTTTTTCACTCTCAGAGGTAGGCTCGTCAGCCTAGTCATGGGATTCGGCCATCAGGCCCTTTCCTTTTCTGAGAGCGCTTTCATTTCTTCCTTCTCTCTTTTGTACTTTGCCTTGTATTTTTCAGCACGATCAGTACTCTCTTTAAAAGAAGATGAAGAAGATTTTCAAGAGTGAGACCTATTGGCAAAGTCTGGTCTCATTTTCCTCAACTTGGAGGAGTTTTGGTTTGAAAAGGTAAAATTGGATTTTCCTGAGGAGTTGCTCCTACACTCAGAGGCAAAGTGGCCTTTCTTGCCACAAGCATAGCATTCCTCATTGGTTTTGTCAGAGGAGTTTTTAGAAAAAGAGGAAGAAAATTTTCGGCCAGATTTAAAGCGGTTTGAGGGGAAATGATTTTTGTATTTAGAAAATCCCGCAAGCATAGCCATTTCTTCTGTCATCTGATCTACCGAGGTTTCTTCACCTTCATCATCGGCCTCACTGAGATAAGCCTCTGAATGATGATTTGAATCTTCTTGGCTTTCTTGATTAGATTCATCAGAAGGATACGTGATCCTAGGAATACACACAGATTTCTTGGAAGAGTCACTGATAAGAGCCATAGATGGGCTCTTTATCTCTTTTATGGTTGTCTTCCTTTGGATCCTTGTTTGTTCATAGTTGAAAAGAGATCCATAAAAAACAGTGAGAGGAAGATGATCAAGATCCTTGGTTGTCTTGATGCAAGTGCATATGTTTTCCCAAAAGTTAGGAAGACCATCCATAAACTTGCATAAGACCTCCTCATTATCATATATTCTTCCTAAGAGTTTAAGGTCGTTAAGAAGGTTGTTAAAACGATTATAGTAGTCAGAGAGAGATTCTCCTTTTTCATGGGAGAAGAGTTCATATTTTCTAACAAGGGAAATCTTTTTACTTTTCTTGACTTCATATGTTCCCTCATAAAGAACACACAGGGTTGTCCACATTTCCTTGGCAGTAGAAAGATTTACCAAGGAGTGGTACACCTTATCAGGGGGGGGGGAGAGAACAATGATGACTTTGACTCTAGTGTCAAGAGCAACAAGACGTTTATCATTATCATTGTACTTTTTAGGATGTTTGGTGATATACCTGCCAGTAGCAGCAGTTCTTTCCTCATCTGAAGAGTCATCAGAATCATCAACAAAAGTATCCTTGTCTTTAGAGTCAGAATGAGTCTTTTGGGTCTCAAAAGTAAAGACATAAGTAAATCAAGTATTGTAGAAGAGGGGTTGAATACAGTACTAAAAATTTTTCACTTAATTTTAATTCTTTTATTGATATCACTATCAAGAATTACACATAATTTTTTTTAAGATTGTTGCGGAAAGAACAGATAAACTATTCTAACAATCCTTCACAAAGAAAACAAGAACACAACTTAAAATACAAAGATTAAAGCTATGAGGATGAGAGAGTAAGGTTACCAACTTTCTTAAGTGCACTAAGTTCTCTGGGAAAAGCATGGTTTGCATGGAGAAGATCTTCACCTTTATATACCACCTTATGCATTAAATGCAAATAACACTTGTCAATCTGATATTGGATGCCAAAGATTTTTTTTCATAAAGAATAAGATATTTGATGTGACTTATCAAGATATAAAGAAGACCTTTGTACCCTGATAAGACAATACCTTAATAAAATATTTCTGACACAAATCCTTTTTGTGATCTTTTGGAGAAGGTCTCTGTCATTTCAGAACTTGGGTGAATATCTTATGTGCAATAGAATGTTCCATCCTTTTTGTCAGATGATGTTGGAAAAAGGCGGACTAGCCAAATTATGGCTAGTAGAGGTACCTGTCGAAAATAGCTTCATTCCGCAAGAGTGTAGCCTGCCGACCAAACAGAGGTGGATCGGCAGGTAGAGCATCTGCCGACAAAGGAGTACAACTTCGGCATATTATTAGCTTAGTGTTACATGGAAGTTTGTCTTGATCCGCATCAGAGGGCTTACTTCTTGCTGATTTTGGTTGGTATTCGACTTCACTGAAGTTTTGAGGCATAACTAAGCTATTACATAGAACCATGGAATAAACTAAGTATAAAGATGATCAATCATATTACAACTATGAAATACTAAGCCGAAGGGGAGGTCATTTTCAAATCATTGATGACCCAACAAAGATAAAGAGAGAAATAAACTACAAACTTAGACGGAAAGTAAATGTGGAAATTAAATGCAAAAAAGTTAAATATTATAAATTAAACTACAACTAGAGTAATAAAATGCAAAGATAAATCTGAACTTCTACATTGTGGAGCTCACCTATGTGAATGCTTACCCAAGGCTTGTATTTATAGATGGAATTTCTTGTAATATTTATTTGTTTTGTAAACATCGTTTATAGTATTTATTAGTTTTAGTTTTTATCGTATTTTTTTCGTGTTTGTGGTATTTATTTCTTTACGTTGGGACTCTATAATATATTAATATTTACTTTTTTGTAATATGAATGATAATAAAAATTAAAAAAATTAGATAGTGGGTACTGGAACCGGAACTGCCGGTTCCGGGACCGGTTCCCATATATGAAGAACCGATGTAACCGGTTCCGGTTGCAGTTCCTTCATTCCAGGAACAGCCGGTTCCGATTTCGGGACTGATTCCGGGAATTTTGGGCGGGTACTCGTCTTTGCTCACCCCTACCTATATATATCTATATAGGGGTAGGTTCAAACGAGAAGCTAAACATTTTGCGAGAAGGCGAGAAGTGTTTAATCATGTATGATACACACGCTTAATCATATATGATTAAACACGTGTTATATTGGCAATATATAGACGTTTAATCATACATGATTAAACACACCTACAAGTTGTGTAATCATATATGATTAAACACTTCTCGCCTTCTCGCAAAATGTTTAACTTCTCTAATGATCCTCCCTATATATATATATATATACACACACATACTGATTTAGGTGAATGATCGTGTGAGAAGTTGAGTTAACGGTGAAAAGCGTGAGAACTGGATCTGAATCGTTGATCTCTTTCAATCTCAAGCCCTCCCATGAATTGAGGTTTAGAAGGGAATTGATCTGGTGCATCTCATCCTATTATGCGTATATTTCTCCTCCAACGATTGATAAACACTTCACACTTCTTACCGTTAAGTCAACTTTTTACGGGAACCCAACACTACTGATTTAATATAGTTATTTAACTAACTTTTTGTTCGGCCAAAATGAATCAACATATTAAATTTAGAGGATTGACCAAGAAGAGCCAAACCTCATGAACTACGACAAGGGAATGTCAACCTCCATTTATATATGGTTCTTACTTTTTTTTATATAATGATTGATTTTTATTTCATACATTTAACAAAAATAGTGATAGACTTAATTAACTGATATCTTCCAGATCCTTCCAGATGTTTTGAATTCTTTCTCAAGATTGGTTCCAGTTGTACCTTAAATTTAGTATAGTTTGTTATTTTCATTCATCCCATTATTTTCTCCTTTTTGGTTGTATCTCTATTATTATAAATAGAGATCTCTTTGTATCTTTTAATATATGAAAAAGAGAGAATTCAAATACTCTTTAAAATCACCAATTTTGTTATGTAAAATAGCAATTTTCCATCCACTATTACGTCCACTATTACGTCCTCATCCTTTCCTCCCACCTCTATCTCAATCCCCTCTCCCTTATCCCTTCCAACTCCGCCCTCTTCTCCCTTCTCTCATTCTCCACATTCGGTCCCTTCTCATATCTCAACTCCTACATCTTCTCTCCCATCTCATTCTTCACCAGATTCATCTATTGATTCGGTCCCCTCTCATCCATCAACTCCTACATCTTATCCCTCTTCTCACTCTACACCAGACTCCTCATCTTCCCCACCTCCCTCTCCCCCTCCAACCCATCACATGGTTACTCGGACTCAAGACAATACCAGAAAACCAACTCAATTCCCAGATCATGTCCTTTTTCATGCCTCTCACTCTCCTACACCTAATATCGAACCCTCTACTGTTTCCCAAGCCAAAAAGTGGCCTCAATGGTGTAATGCTATGGAGTCAGAACTTTCCGCTCTTCACTTAAATCAGACTTGGGTTTTGGTTCCTCCATCTTCTGACAAAAATATTGTTGGATGTAAATGGGTTTTCAAGATTAAGCGCAATCTAGACGGTACTGTTAGTCGCTACAAAGCGAGTTTGGTAGCCAAAGGTTTTCTTCAAACTGAAGGGATTGACTACTCTGAGACATTCAGTCCCGTAGTCAAAGCTAATACTATTCGTACCGTTCTTTCATTTGCTTATTCACGTGGTTGGGACATTCGCCAAGTTGATGTCAATAACGCCTTTTACATGGCAATTTATTTGAGTATGTATACATGGCTCAACCTCCAGGTTTTATTGATTCCACCAAACTGGACCATGTATGTCTACTTAAAAAGGCCATTTATGGCCTAAAACAGGCTCCACGAGCGTGGTTTGACAAGCTCTCTTCGGCTCTTATTACTTTTGGTTTCTCTCGTTGTGTATCTGACACATCTTTATTTATCTCTCACTCATCTAGAGACACTTGTTATGTGTTAGTATATGTGGACGATATTATTATTACAGGTAGCTCCTCCTCTTATGTCACATCTCTGATTAGATAGCTTGATGCTTGCTTTTCTCTCAAGGATCTTGGCACATTGAATTACTTTCTGGGAGTACAAGCCACTTTTCACTCATCTTGCTTGCATTTGAGTCAAGAACGATACTTACTTGATTTGCTTGAATGTACCGGACTCCGTGATTGCAAGCCCTTCTCTACTCCTGTTTCTCCAGGTCGACAACTGTCTCGCGACTCTGGAGTTGCATTACCCAACCCACTCTTATATAGGAGTACTGTTGGTGCATTGCAATATCTTGTTCTCACCCGTCCCGAGATTGCCTATGCTGTTAGCAAGGTTTCTCAGTACATGCAGGTTCCAACTGACCGTCACTGGGTCGCAGTTAAGCGTATATTACGCTATCTTCGTGGGACAACATCACATGGGTTAGTCATCCAACATTCTTCTGACACAACACTTCATGCCTATTTAGGTCCCAATTTTATCAGCTGGAGTTCTCGGGAAAAAAATACAGTTGCTCGGTCTAGTACGGAAGCGGAATATCGTGCACTTGCTCACACTGCGACTGAGATATGTTGGTTGCAGTCTCTACTTCGTGAGTTACATGTTTCATCTAATTGTCCACCCACTCTCTGGTGCGACAATTTGGGGGCTACTTACCTTGCAGCTAACCCGGTGTTTCATCGACGAACAAAGCATATCGAGATTGACTTACACTTTATTCGCGATATGGTTCTTGCTCAGACCCTACGTATTCGGTATATTCCGATTGTTATCCAGTCGGCTGATATTCTCACGAAAGGTCTCTCTACACTTCGGTTTCAGCAGTTATCTTCCAAGCTTCGTGTGTCTACCACACCTCAGCTTGAGGGGGGATGATAGACTTAATTAACTGATCTCTTCCAGATCCTTCCAGATGTTTTGAATTCTTTCTCAAGATTGGTCCAACTGTACCCTAAATTTAGTATAGTTTGTTATTTTCATTCATCCCATTATTTTCTCCTTTTTGGTTGTATCTCTATTATTATAAATAGAGATCTCTTTGTATCTTTTAATATATGAAAAAGAGAGAATTCAAATACTCTTTAAAATCATCAATTTTGTTCTGTAAAATAGTAATTTCAAATAGTATGATTAATATAATGAAAGAATAAAAAAATACAAGGTTAATATTTTTTTCATTAACTAATTTTACCTTTTAAGTTACAAAAGTACGAATTTTCGTTTATCTATTTCATCTAACGCACGTTTTTAAAAACATAAAGTCACCAAACATCAATCCAAAAATTGAAGTGGTTTCTTACAACAAAAACTCCATCATTTCCTTTCGTTCTTAGAATAAAATCTCAGAACGACATAGAACAACACCCGATACAAAACTCCCCAAAGCAACAAAATCCCAATATCATACCACACATTTTCCCATTTTATATCCATCGACGTCAACACATCTTCTCCGATCAACAAACACTCAACCCCTTGCTTCGTAATATCATTCTTATGCAAATCGCTGATTTTCACTTCTCCGAGAGGTCCAGGCGACAACTCCGAGAAGTTTCCGGTATAACAATGGCTGCCTTTAAACTCATTTACCAACATCGCCTCAAAAGGGTATTTAATCGCCGATATATAGTGCAACCAGATCCAGTAAGGTGGAATATGTGACGCTTTCAAGAAAAACCCACACGTCAAGAAAAACAACGCCGTGGTGGCTATGACCACCGCGTAACCGGTGATGTAGCTCGGAACCAGCGCGCTGACGAGCATGACATAAGCATTTGTTGTGATCAGCGACGAGTAAAGTATGATCCAGAAGTTGAACAGGTTGCTGTTTAACCGGAGAATGAAGAGAGTTATGGCGGCGAATGTAAAAGCTTGGATTGCGAAAAACGGGAGGTAGACGATGAGTGATGATATTACGTAAGATGAGGCTCGGTAGGCGTTGTGTGAGGTTTCACGGATGAATATGAATCGTTCTTGGATGAAGGTCGGTACGGCGTCGTTTGAGGAGAAGAAAACCAGACAAACGGAGAAGATGTAGAAGTTGAGAAGACGGTTGATCGTTTTGAAGTCGTAATGGCTTAGATTCTCGAAAAGGGAAGCTAGAATTAGACCCATTACGGCTAGAACGATTTCTCGTGAAAGAAACAGTTCGGGGGTTCGAACTACGTTTAGTGCGGTTCGCCATGAAAGAACCATGACCTCACGTAGCCATGGGTTAGCGAACTTTGGTCCGAGGTCAGGTTCATCCAAGACTTCTGGCTCTAACGCATTTTCGTATGATATATATGAATCTGACGCCGGACTGAACACCGGAGTCTTGATCCGGTGGCGGTTCAGGCTTGTAGACATTGGTGTCATTCCCGCCGGAGTTTGGCCGGGAGTGCTACCTCTCGCCGGAGTCCATGATGGTGCACGATGTGGAGTACCCTTCACCCCATGGTAGATCCATACCGATAAATCTTTGTAGAATTGCGAAGCTAAACGCGGATTATACACTCCGCTTTGCATGTTCATCGGGGTGTTCGAGTTCGCCATTTTACGCTCGCGGGAGTTGTCGAACTCGTCGTCGGATTCATCCTCGTGGTATTCGAACGTGGTGGAATTGGCTCGAGGGGTGGTGTTGGCGCTTGAAGAAAACTGGAGGCTGCGAAGGGCGATGTGTTTTTGGGTGTGTGGGGTTTTGGTGTATGGTGTTCTTGGTGTTTTTGGAACCGGGGTCTGGGCGACTTGATCGGGCTTGAGGCCGTCTCGTTGGTACGTCACGAGAGGGTCGAGCCCGATGGTGGATTCGTCATACTCCTTGATGACATCCAAGAGGTACTCGATGTTATTCTCGTTATTTGGCACTGGGCGTTCGAATCCTGCAAGATGCGCGGATAGGGCGTTCGGGCTCCCTAGATATATCAACTTCCCTCTGTAACAACAAACAATTTTCGTAAATTTAGAGATTACGATGTAATTAAAACGTTGGAAAGTCGACATTTTGAATAATCAATACGATAATCGGTTTTATAGGATGTAAAATATAATAGTTTGCTTAAGATCAAACAATGTGTTGCAATAAGTTGTGAGAACGTTTTTGGACATGGAAACAAGTTTTTAGTACAAATTTGAAAATAGAACATTCTATTAACCTTTTATATGACATTACATTATATGAAAAAAAAATGTCTTATTAAAACAAGTGTACTAAAAAAAATACTATTATAATGTTTTAGTTCAAAAGTATCTTAAAAAACATGCTAACATATATATTATTGTAACATTTTTATAGTTTAGCATCCATATTTGTTTGATCCTATAAACGGAGGTCATTTTAAGCAATTTATATTTTGACATCGTTGCATGTTATAAAACCGATTTTTTGACATTGAATTCAAGATCTTTACCTTGCGAGGACTGTGATGCGGTCAAGAAGCATTTGGATCCGAAATGAAGGCTGATGGATCGTCATAAGAACGATGCTCCCACCACGAGCAATATCCTTAACCTTCTCCACAACACTAAACGCACTAGTCGAGTCGAGCCCGGATGTCGGTTCATCCAAAAACAAAAGTGATGGTTTGTGGATAATGTCGATCCCGATCGACACTCGCCGCCGCTCACCACCGGAGACACCTCGCCTCCCTTCGTCACCAATATACGTATGCGCCGTGCTCTGCATTCATATATTCACGATATAAAATTTATTCACGAAAACAACCGATCTACTTTATAAGGTAAATGTCATATTTGCATACATCTTATTATAACGGGGTCGTTTGTCAAAAAGAAAGTTCTATTTTTTCATGCTAATGGAGGTATATATTAGAGGCGACCATTTGCGGGCTTCGGCCGACTTGATAACATAGTTTTTTTGTCCAACGGGCCTAATATAGACAACCGAAACCCGTTTTTGCAGGCTTATAGACTTTTCCATACCTGGCTTATAAACGGGCCGGATTTGTCCACGAGCTAGTGGTCTTATTATTTTTTACATTTGAAAAACAAAGTTTATATAAAATTATAAGTTATGTTAAATCATTTAAATTACGTAAGTTTTTTCGAGTACAAAATAAGACATAAAAGATATCAATGTACATATCACATGAAAAAATATTCAGAGTATATGGTGCATGAACATTTTCACTCTAATGATTTGTCAACTTTAAAAGTCCGGGTTTTTTCAATAACAGACTATTTATCCATCTAATGTTTCAAGATGAAGATTAAAGACGAACTATATAACATAAGGAATGCAACCCAAAGCCACTTTTAAATTTTTTTAATTAAAAACATTAAATTACTAATTATAGATAAAATTTAATCAATTATAATAATATAACAGGTCGGACGGACTTTTCCAAATTCTTTTTTCATTGCTCAAACCCACCTATTAATTTTAGCGGTTCAGCCCCGAGCCCACCCATTTTTTCAAAAATGATTCTCCAAACCCGTTTTTTAACGGGCCGTGAGGATCAGGTCTAGCGGGTCATACCGCCCGTGAACAACTCTAATATATATAAGAGAGAGAGATTTATACCGTTAAGCCTAACTGGTCGAGCAGCTCGACCACCCGTTTCTTTTTCTCCGACCGGGATAACGACGGTGGAAGGCGGACTTCCGCCGCAAACATGAACGTTTCAAAAACTGTCAACATAGCAAAGAGTTGATCATCTTGCATAACATACGACGATATCATCTTCATGTAGCTAGCTGATACCTGCAAATATATATATATATATAATTGAACCATAATTAACACAAGATTACAGTAATCACCGGCTGACAGACTGATGTTGAAAGCTACGTACTTACCGGCTTTCCGTCAATCCGCACAGAACCTTCAAGACTACCTTGAGCAATCCGGCCGGCCAACGCATCAAGAAAAGTGGATTTTCCGGCACCACTTGGACCCATGATGGCCATAATCTCACCTCGCATGGCTTGACCAGATATATCATTCAAAAGATAAGTTTCTTTGGTGATCCAAACTCCATCTTTCTTCTGTTTCTTCATGACACTATACGACAAGTTGTTGAACTCCAGGCCATGGCCGGCCTGCAGTTTCTGGTTTGGCAGGTGACCACCCATCTTCTTCTTGCTGGATTTGTCCAAATCCAGCAGCGTTTCTAGATTCCGGTTGGTGTCCGTCCGAGCAAACCTTGTAGCCATCGGAATTATGACTTTGGAGTTGTTTAATTGAAGGTCTGAGGTTGATGAGTTATATATGGAGGATGATGGATGGTGGAGGTTAATTAAAACAAAATAGATTTGGAGGGTTTCTTGATGAGGGCGGCAATGCTAAGATACAATTCATTGATGGTGTCGCAACAGATATATGGCTGGCTGGATTTTGTGACACAAAATTCCAAAACCATGCAACCTATGTATTAATGTATATATGTTTATAGAATAAAATAAAATAAAAAGTCATGTATAGAGTGGTTTTGGGTGACATTGAGCTTCCAAGGTTATTAGAAAAAAGTTAAAATCTTGAAAATGAAGTTGATATATCAACATATTCTTTTACAATAACTAGTGTGTGCACCTCGTTTTTGTTAGAATCAAAACATCCACACAAATATGGTCAAATTCACCTCTAAAAGTAAATCTATAAAAAGATTTTTTTGAAGACAAAAAAGATCATAAAAAAGTATCAAAAAACCAATAAAAAACGTTGAAGACATAAATTAAAAAAAAAGAACCTAAGCCAAAAAATCGGAAAAAATGCCTCCCCGTTGATGGAACTCTACCGCTAAAGTGGTCGAATGAAAAAAACACGTCTTGATGATTGCTTCTCGAATTTTTCTGCTATACTCTTGATTTTTAGGCCTAAATTTTATGATGGTGATTGAAGAATAATGGACGGAGCAAATAATCAAATTTTTATGTTAAGGATGAGTATTTGTTACCAAATGAATTTTTAGAATCTAAAGCATTGAATGGTAAACCTTGATTTTTAAGTTTTAAAGTCAAATGAGATACACTTTTTAACCACAAAATCGCGTAACCACATTAAACTCTATAACAATTTGACGTAATTCCATGAATCACATGATCCCTAAATTTCCAAACATGTCTATTACTCAAGTCTAAGGAATGATTTACTGGACCTAAATCATAAAGATATCAACTTACCGAGAGGAGGGAGGTGAGACTGTGAGAAGCTGGTGCGAAGCAGAGAAATCAGAGAGCAACAGGGTCAACAGTTGGAATTCGGGGACGCGATTCGTAACAGGGTCGAGATGCCAAGAACTTCTGTTTCGGGTGAGTCCATCTCACTACTAAAATAAATCGTATTACCGACGGCTGAAACAGTCGGTAAACTGTCGGAAAAATGATTTAGCGACGGTTTTGTGACGGGAATGATCGTTGGTAAAAAGTTGGTCGGTAATATTCAGCGACGGTTTTCCGACGACAACTACCGACAGCTTACCGACGGTTCCAGTTACCGACGGTTTTCCGACGGTATTTACTTATTAAAAATAAATATAAAATGAAATGAAAAAAACAACCGTCGGTAAGCCGTCGGTATTTCACTAATTTTTCCGACGACTTATTAAAAATAAATAAAAAATAAAATTAAAAAGATACCGTTGGTAGGCCGTCGGTTTGCCGTCAGTAAATACCGACTGCTTTTTGCCGTCGGTAATTGTCGTCGGTATTTCACATTTTTCTAGTAGTGTCTTGAAGGTGGGCCAAAGATTGTAGGAGACCGACCCCCACAATAATAAAAAAAAAATTATGAGTTTCGAACAAAACAAATAAGCAACGTTAAGTTGAACTACAATTTGAAGTTACTCACCAGATTAATCATCCATACATTTATCACTTTCTTTATAAGCACATCATATTCAACCATTTCATCAAACATCACATATTTTAGTTGAAGCATTTCATCAAACATGTAGTGAGCAAAACAAATACAAATTCAAGATCTCGATAACTTTTAGTTGACTTACCATACGGTATTTACCTTAAAGATGACGCTTCCTATAATGAATTTTCATCCACCGACCATATACTTACCTTCAAAATCCACATAAAAACGGAGAATAACTTGTATATGGAGATGAGCATTGCCATATAGAACTTACACCACTGAGGGTTTGGTGTGTAGAATCTTGCAAATAGACAAACAAAGAGAGAACCCTTAAAAAAACTCGGTTAGAACCCACATGGAGTGATTTATGATAATCTTGGAATTGAAATTGGTGATTGGATGTGATGCTTCTTAGAAGTGAAATTGATGACCTTGTGTGATGCTTGGAGTGGAGAGGAGAGAATAAATTGATTTAGAAACTTAAGCTTTTAATGAGTCTAAAAAATATGAAATTTCTCAAAGAAGACAAAGAAATGGTGAATAAGAGAGGAAGCTTGAAAGACTCAATGGCAAATGAAAAGTCAGAAGTTAGTTCAAAAACATGAATTGTTGTATGAAAATTACCAAAAAGCCACACCAACATAAGAGATGCATTCTTTTTATAGGGGTATAAAAGTCTTTTAATGTATTAAACATTTTACAAAAAGTTCAAAAAATTGTGAATATTTATACCAGAAAATCCTTGCTTATCAAGCTGCCACGTCATTGCTTAAGGTTTTTCCTTTAATATATATTAAGATTATTGGACTGATAAAATATTTAATAATATAAAGAAATTTTGTGTGTTTAGATGTGTGTTTTTTAAAGACATTTTTAGGTTATCTCCAAAGTAATCTTTTATGATTGTAAGATATCAGCTTTGATAAACAATCAAACCTAGGGTTGATGGAATGTTCCATTATATCTTCCTGGACCTCAACTACTACGCCACAACTCTTGTGGTTATAGTTGGATGTGTTTATCGGAATAACAAAATGGAGTTTTGAAAAATCTCCAAATTAAAAAATATGTATTATTTTTCCTATTATTCACTATGTTTGAAGAAGTTATTGGAGCACAAAAACCTCTTAAAACTTTAAAATCCTTACTTTTCTCTGTTTTAGAAAAGCTATTGGCCAGGGTGGTCATACATTGTGATGTTGTACAAGTTTATTTGATTATAATTCTTTGCTCAGATCTTGAGTTTCCTCTAAAATGCCATTATTTCAAGTTTTGTTAATGGGTGATGAAGATTTGTCTAATTGTTAACTTTATGTCTCATGAATTAGTTGGGATAGACAAGAGGTGGCCTAACCCATACACCCACAATTATTAAAAAGAAATAATTGATAATATTATATCGATTATTAAAGAGAAATTGTATAAAAATTGAACCAACTGTGAGTTATTCCTATTTTAAGGAAGCAACAACCAAAAGACCATTTGAAGGCTTAAAAGCATCTCCAACCGTTGTGAAACCAGAGAGAGAAAAAGGTAGAGAAAGAATTATCATTTTGTTATATGAAACAAAACAACACTGTGCAAATATTTATAGTGCAAGACCCACTAAAACAACAGACACTACCAACAGTAAAACCCAACTCTTTTACTCCCCCTCAAGATGGACTCACAAAAATGTTTTTAAGAACCTTCTTGGAAATAATTGCCAACATCTTAGATCGCGGAAACGACTTAGTGAAGATGCCTGTTAATTGAAATTGACTTCGAATCGACATTAGCTTGATAGTGCGATCAATAACTTTGTCACGTACGAAGTGGCAATCAAGCTCTATGTGCTTGGTTCGCTCATGAAACGTTGGATTAGAAGCTAACCGAACAGTAGACGCATTGTCACAAAACACCAAAGAAGGATCACTACTATGAACTCCAAAATCACGCAATAAATGGTGTAACAAGACAACCTCACTTGTAACAACGACAATGACTCAGTACTCCGCTTCAGTAGAGGACCATGAAACAATAGACTGTTTCTTTGATTTCCACGAAATCAAGAAAAACACAGAAGCCCGTGACAGATCTGCGCGTGTCAGGACACCCTGTCCAATCTGAGTCGCAAAAGGCTTTCAGTTGGTTGTCTGAAGCTGTTTCAGTAAAAGCTTTAAGCTGTAAAGAATTTTTAGCGGACAGAAACAAGCCTTGTTCGGGATTAAGCTTCAAAAATCTCAGCAAATGAGTAGCAGCTTGCAAATGAGGAATGTGAGGACTAGTAACATACTAACTTAATCGATGGATAACATAGGCAATATCGGGTCTTGTGATAGTGAGATACATCAATCTCCCTATCAATATTCTTTATTGAGCTGGGTTTTGCAAAAGTTCTCCATCAAAACTTGACAACTTACATTTCGGATCCATCGGGTATTGCACAGGTTTGGCAGCCAACAAACCGGAATCTTCGAGTAGCTCGAGTGCATATTGGCGCTGAGAGATTTGAAATACCCTCTTTTGATCTGGCAACTTCGAGACCTAAAAAATGTTTCAAATTACCCAAATCCTTAAGTTTAAATTGAGTGCTCAACCTCATCTTAACCTCATTGATCTTGTCTAGAGAAGCTCCGGTAAGCACTATGTCGTCTACATAAATAAGAAGAGCAACATATGAAGATCCCGTTCCTTTGTGAAACAAAGAATAATCCGCTTTGGATTGAGTGAACCCGTTTGAAATTAGGAAATTTGATAATTTTGCGTACCATTGTCTCGATGCTTGACGTAAGCCATACGAAGATATGTGCAACTTACACACCATTGGAACAGTAGAAGAACTCACCCCCTGAAAAGTATATCATTTTGGTAACTGCATGTATACCTCTTCATCGAGGTCTTCGTTTAAGAAAGCATTGTTGACATCCAACTACAACAAAGGACAAGAATGTTGTGTTGCCAATGCTAACAACATTTTAACGGTAACCATCTTAGCGACCGAAGAATAAGTATCAAAGAAATCGATACCCTCTTGCTGATTAAAACCCTTCGCCACCACTCGTGCTTTATATTGTTCAATTGACCCATCAGCATTTCTTTTGATCTTGTATACCCATTTACATACGAGAGATTTTCGGTTTGCTGGAAGGGGAACGACACTCCACGTCTTATTTTGTTCCAATGCATGCAACTCATCATTCATAGCATCTTGCCAATCCTTCAATTTTGTTGCTTGATCATATGTTGTGGGTTCACATTGAGTAGATAAAGCCAAGACATAACCTTTATGTTGTGATGATAATTTCTGATATGATAAAACATCAAAGATTGGATATCGACAAATTGACAAATTACAATTCTTTTCCTGCATTAGAGTGCAATGGTAATCTCGCAAATACGAGGGCCTATTACGAGCCCTTACTGGTCCATTATTAGAACCCACATATGTGGAAGTAAAATGTTGATGATCAGAACCATCATGCTGATTTGAAACATCAGGAAACGAATCATCAAAAGATGAACCATCAACAATCGAAATTACATGCTTAGGAAAAGGATTACCATAAATGTGTTGCTGTGAATGAAGAAAAGGAAATGTGTCTCCATGAAACACTACATCTCTTGAAATAAAAATATGTCGTGTTTCAAGATCAAGCAACTTATAAGGTTTCACACCCTGAGGATATCCAATAAACACGCAAGCCTTTGATCTTGGTTGAAACATTGTTCTGTGAGCTTGGAGAGTGGAAGCAAACGCTAGACAACCAAAAGATTTAAACTGTGAATAATATGGGCACTCATCATATAGTTTTTCATAGGGAGAAATGTAACACCCTAAAAACTGGGTAATATGCAAAACTTAAAATTTTCGCAATATCACGTTTATAAAAGGAAAAGAATTTAAACCTGGAACATTTGATTTGAAATAAAACTTCACAATTAACATCATCCCAAAAAGGGGAGAGTATAAGTGTTTACAAATCTAAAAAGGTAAAGAAACGAGGACCAACAACCTACTTAATCTAAAACAATTCTAGATTAGATTATAATTGGGTGTCGTCATCATTTCCCAAAATATCGGTAAGTATATGCACGCTCTATATCCCATCAATGCTAATTCCCAAAAAGGTTGACTCAACTCACCGCTCAAGGTTTCGCCACCCCACCACTAATGGAACCTGATATGCACACCAAAACAAACAAGTGTTAGGCTTGGAGCCTAGTGAGAACATCCAAAATATATGTGCGATGAAGTGTAATACATTAATGAACATTTAACAATAATTAAAGTAACAATAATAAACAAGTTCCTCAACGTTTGAACCTTATACTAGACGGGGGAGACTCGTTCCACCATAGGATGTGATGGAACACGGAAGTAGACCACAACCCATGTGGAGCACTTGGTTGGAATGGTCATTTATTGGCGTCAACTCTATCCATGAATCTTTAGCCGTAGAACATCAACTCTATTCATGAATCTTTAGTCCAATGTAAACATGGGTCCAACTCTATCCGAGCTCTTACCCCAAAGAGTCACCAAGTTCAACCCTATTCATGGATCTTTACCTTGGGACCTTACCCTTCCAAACTAATATGATTCACCAACATAATAATTTGTATATTGCTATAAATTCTAGACACATGAATCTCATATAGCACTATGTCATTACAAGGTAAATCCAACATACTTGCATAACATTTCTTTTCATGTAAATATCATTCCATTCAACAATAAAATCATATCAGCATACCGTCTCCTACATAAGTTTCATTAACACACTTATACCATAAACTCACAAAGTTGAATTCTTCAATATAACCCCAAATAAATCATTTTACTCATTTGATTTCACAAGTTCCAATATATATGAATATTCCATATTTCCCATTTAATCAACATTTTAAACCATCATAACACATAGAAGCATCAATGTGTCAAAACCCTAGATTGTGACCTAAATAGATTAAGAACACAAGTTTGGAGAAAATGTAGATTTTTAAAGTAATGTAAAGAAAAGATTTTCATGTAAACATATATGCATTTAATATAGAAGATAAACTCACAAACTAGGGTTTTGATGAAAACCCTAACCTCTCTTCTTGGAAAAAGTGGAGATGGTGATGATGATATAACAACCCTAGATTCCACACATGAATGATGACACCAAAATGGAGTAAATGAGAGTAAATGCTCCTTTTACAAACCCTAGAGTCGGCCTTGAATGAAGAGGGAAGTAGAGAGAGTTTTGAGAGAGAGTAGGTTGAAGTAATGAATGATAGGAGGAGGAGAAATGACTTTAAAGTCGTCCTGTACCACCCAACAACAATGACAAGCGACAATTCCCTTGGCATAATCTCCAGGCATAGTCGTCCGCTCCACACCACCTTCTAGACTCCCTCTGCGACAATGACCAGGAGACAGCGACCCGGGCATAGTCGTCGGGCACTGTCGCACAAAACATCCAGTGGCCTTTCCTTTGGGTGCGATTATGACCATTGGTGATAGTGACTCTGCCATTGTAGCATGGCACTGTTGCCCCAGGCCCCTCGGGCTTCGAAATCCGACTTTTCACAACGAACGAAACCTCCAAAGTGCATGATCAAAATTCATAAAATAGAAAGTCTAATTACGACTCATGAATGCATGATAAGAGACAAGATTAATAATAAATAACTTACCAAAATTTCCGGGTGTTACAAGAAACATTATCCACAATACGCGACCGCGTTCAATTTATCAAGTAGGTAGCAGCTAGAATGGACTCTGACCAATATTTAGATGGCATATTAGATTGAAAATATAAGGCTATTGCAACATTCAACAAATGTTGATGTTTTCTTTCAACCACCGAATTCTGCTCAGGCCTTTCAACACATGAGTGCTGGTGTAAAACCCCTATATTTTGAAAGAATTCATTAAACATCAACTCCTTAGCATTGTCTGACCGGAATGTCTTGATTTTAACACCAAATTGCCTAAGGACCATATCCAAGAAGTTAGGAATAATGACTTGAGCATCTGATTTATGCTTAATCAAATAAACTGTAACACCCCAAAAAATTGGGACAAACAAAAATTTCCGGAAAAGGAAATTATGACACCCCAAAAATGGGACAAACAAAAATTTCCGGAAAATGGAAATGTGGTAATCACTTTAATGCCAAAGCATGAGCTCACCCAAAAGGGGACAATAAATGCCTGTTTAATTACAAGTTTGTAATAGTAAGCAATGATAGATGACAACCTCCTAATCTAAGATCTAACTAGAAATAAGATTACAATCAGTTGTCATCCACTTCCAAAAATGATCGTCTTCTAAAATGGCATCCCAAAAATGCTCCCAAGCTCACATCTAAAGGCCGACTAAATCTCCTTGGCGGTCGCGCCGCTCGAACCTGAGATACATATCAAACCAAACAAGTGTTAGGCCAAACGGGCCTAGTGAGTTGAACAAAAACAAGGCATAATCAATTAAATCATTTATATATACATAAAGACCACACATGAATCAATGGGGGAGACCCATCATACTATTGAGTTCCACCTCAAGTCAATGCACCTTGATGTTCACTCGCTTGAGCAACATCCCGAAGGCCCGACACATTTAAAGACTACCTCCCAGGCATTACTTCAAATGGCGGAGGTCTAGGCACATACCATTCAGGTGACACCCCCGACTACATCCTTCTAGCGTTTACTCATAGTTCCTCCAACATACATGCAATTTCCATCATCAACATAACCCATGGTAGTATAAGTCATGCATAAAACTTGTCATGGTCCCAAGCATATTTTTAGGTACAAAACTCTAAAATATACAAGTGCAAGTATAATGTCCATGGCTCACCAAAACAACACATAACTATAATTTAATAACATCAATACAACATTATCAAGGTCCATATATGAAGGACCATTAATAAATTTCCCATAAGCTCAAAAGTAGTAATTAGGTCAAACTTACCAGGTGATCAGATTTCCACATGTGAGAGAAATATTTAACAAGTAAACACACAAAATATGTATCTCATTTAAAAAGGGTTAGAAGAAACTCACTATCTAGGGTTTTAAACAAAACCCTAGAAAACTTGGATGAGATGGTGAGAAGGTAAAGACTTGATTGTGCCTTGAATGCTTCACTTGAATGCTCCTCTAGCTCACTTAACCACCCATAAATGATCACAACTAACACTAGGGTTTTAATAAATGTTGGAGGATTTTAAGGTGGAAGAAAATCGCCCAAATGAGTTCTAGTCCGGTTCCAAAACGTTTGAAATGAGAAAATGAAGTCAAAATGGTCTAAGTGATGTTTTTATACCCTTAGTGCACGCCGGCGACAGTGCCCGGCGACAATGCCACTGGCACTATCGTAGGGGCATAGTCGCGCCCCTACCATGGCCCGTGGTACCCACTGGCGACAATGCCCTGCGACTTTGCCCAAGGGCATTGTCGTGGTGGCAAAGTCACGCCACACCCCCACCCTTCTGTTTGACCCACGTGATAGTGACTCTCGATTGTGCCCATGAGCACAGTCGCTTATCACTGTCGCACCAGATTCTCGAGGCCCAAACTTTCGATCTAACTTACCAGAATTCGAGATGATTAGGCTTACAACCAAGTTTCTAAGAAGGGAGTACAATTCATGATATAAATACTTTGCAACAAACACTCATGAGCATATAATTTCCAGTATAGGAGAAATTATAAATACCATTTACTTACCTGAATTCTCCGGTGTTACAGAAATGTGGTATATAATTTAATGCCAAAGCACGAGCTTCCCAAAAGGGAACAATACACGCCTGGAAAATTATAAGTTTGTAATAAATAACAATGAAGGGAGAACAACCCTTTAATCTAAATCTTATCTAGGAACAAGATTAATTCAAGTTGTTATCCAACACAAAATATGTTTTCTATAGTTGGCGTCCGAAAAATATCCCCATGCTCGCATCTAAAGTCATCTAGACCTCCTTGGCAGTCGCGCCGCTAGAACCTGAGATACACATCAACCAAATAAGTGTTAGGCCAAACAAGCCTAGTGAGTTGTACAACAACATGGCATGATCATTTACACAAGTATAGCCAATCAAGAGTCATAAAGGAATCAATGGGGGAGACCCATCACGCCAATAAGTTGCACCTCATGTCAATGTACCTTGATATTCACTCGCAAGAGCAACATCCCGAAGGCCCGACATAATTGAAGACTACCTCTCAGGCATTACTTCAAGTGGCGGAGTTCTAGGTGCATACCGTCAAGGTGACACCCTAAGACTACACCCTCCTAGCACCAACTCATGGTTCATCCAATACATTTCATAACCATCATTATACATAATCCACAATAAGTAAATTACATGTATAAGACCCCAAGTACTTCAAATCCCCATTTAGGTACAAAACTCTAAATTATGTGGGTTCAACATCAATATCCATCATTTAGCATGTACTCGCATATATGTAAGTCAAATATGTTCCACAATGACATTATCATAATCCATACAAGGAATCAAAACCCAAAACACCACTAATGATCAAAATAGAAAGTTAGGTCAAACTTATCAGGTGATCAACAAATGTACATAATATGAAATAATGACAAAAGTTATGTTAAGAAGTGTATCTCATTTATAAAAGTTGATAGGAAACTCACTAACTAGGGGTTTTGATGAAACCATTGAAAGCTTGAGGAAGATGGTGAGAAGATGAGGCTTGAAAGCTAGCTTTATGCACCACTTAATGCTCCACCAACCTTCTTGAATGATCAATAAATGAGAGGAAGAACCCTAGGCTTGCAATAAATGAAACTAGGGTTTTGGGTTCTCCAAAATTGCCTATGATGAACTCTCAAACGTAGCTAAATCTGATTTGTGTAAAAAGTGTTATAAAAATTGGCTTAGGAGGTTTTTATACCCCCAGACCCCGCCGGCGACAGTGCCCGCCGACATTGCCCATGGCATTGTCGCATGGGCATAATCATGCCATCGCCCCTACTCTCGGTACACACCATACGATAGTGACCGGCGACAGTGCCCATGTCACTATCACGGTGTCACTGTCGCGCCAACCCACCAGGCCGCGGTACGAATCTAGCGACTGTGACCTTCAACTGTGACCATGGCACTGTAGCACCACACCCCCAAAACTCAAAATTCCTGACCCGATTCGATAGTGAACGCATAGATAGACATTTCAATTAAAGCATAACATAACTATATCAAATGCGAATAAACTTATACGCCAAAGGATTCCTGGTTCATAATTTACTATAATATTAAAATGCGAGATGTGGATACTTACCTTAAATTTCTCGGATGTTACAATCCTCCCCACCTAATAAGGATTTTGACCCCGAAATCACGACAATTCAAAATAAGTGTGGGTATCTCTTTCTCATGTCCTCTTCCGACTCCCACATCACGTTTGCACCTCTGTGATGCTTCCATTGGACCTTTACCATTGTTACTTCTTTGTGTCGCAATTGCTTCATCTTTGATTTCAATATGGCTTCCGGTTCTTCCACACATCGGTTACCGTTGTCCACCCGAATTTCAGTCAAAGGAATAACACTTTCCTCTTTGGCTAAACACTTGCGAAGGTAACACACATGGAACGTAGGGTGGATCCCGTCCATTTCTGGTGGCAAGTCCAACCTATAGGCTTGGAGTCCAATTTTCTCCAAAATGGTGAAGGGTCCAAGAAAGCGAGGACTAAGTTTTTCGTGCTTCCTGTCAGGATCGAAATTCTAAACAAGAATTTAATAAACACTCAGAAACTATGTTAAAGAAGTCGCGGAAAAACACTTTAACAATAAATCAATCAAACAGTGTATAAACTC
This sequence comes from Arctium minus, assembly GCA_954870635.1. Lineage (NCBI taxonomy): Eukaryota > Viridiplantae > Streptophyta > Magnoliopsida > Asterales > Asteraceae > Arctium > Arctium minus. The sequence continues at coordinate 54,636,013 of OX941084.1, forward strand.
AAATCACAAGTTATATTGATTTAACTTAATGATTACAAACAAAACCTCAATCTGTTGAACAAGCTCAACAGACGTTCAATACTTCTCTATTGAAAGGACTACAAAGAACCTTGAGGTTAATTCTCTCTATACGTATAAAATTATCAAAAACTATGTCTAACTATCAAATACTTCTAGACTATATATACAGAACTGATTACAAGATAATTACAAAAGAAATATTGATCTTTAGCATCCATTCCATAATTATCTTCATCATTATCTTCAGCTCCTAGTCTTTCGTATCAATCCATCTTTATCAACATTATCTTCAGAATCATCAGAATCATCAGAAGCATCATTAATCTTCTCAGCAGTACTATCCATGCTTGCAGTATTAATCATGCTAGCAACATTATTCTTTAAGCAGTACTAACTACTAGCAGTACTAACTCTCCAAGTAGTGCTAACTCTCCAAGCAGTACTAACTATTCTTCTAGCAGTACTAACCTTTCAAGCAGTAGTAATTCTACTAGCAGTAGTATTCTTCAAGTAGCAGTATTAATATCTTTAGCAGTATTAATCTTTAAGCCCAATAGTAGTATCCATCCTTAGCACATTTCAGACCCAACAATCTCCCCCTAACTTAACTTTTCAAATTGAGAAGTTAAGTTCTTCAGCATAGGGTCTTCATGATGCTTTCAAAACTCCAATTCAATTCCCAAGATTTGGATCCAGTCCCAGACTTTGATTAATTGTTCTTTTGATCACTATTCTGGCCATTTCTGAATCTTTAGGACATACCAACTTTACTCTCAACATTCCTTATAGCTTTGCTCTGCTATGATCATACACTTTGTCCACCAAGTAGTACTCATGATAGCTTTTATCAATAGTTAACACAAAGACTCTACAATTTTCAAGCATCATCCAATTATCTATTCTTTTGAATCCATTCTCAAGATGCAAGTCTTTGATAACATACTGCACTCTTTCAGGCTCAAACATCATGCACAAGTACTCCAAGGCCATCTTTGTTAGACACATCCCAGCTTCTTCCAACACTTTGCTATATAAGCTCAACCCAACTTTTTGCATTTTTTCCAAATCAGACCTGGAAAAACTTCTGATAATTTTACCCCATGTAGCATACACTTCATAATGATCACCCATTCTCTTGATCCTGAAGTATTCTTTGCCTTGGTCTTTTAAAATATCCCAATGAATGATTTCAGGGGCATTCACTGAAATAGGATCAACCTTCAGAGGTTCTTTATCAGATACTGTCATGTACAAATCAAATTGCACATCAGATTGTCTTGGTTGACTTGAAGGATCTTGATTCTGCTCTAACACATGTTCTGCTGATTCTGCTTCTGCTCTTTCACTTTCATTCTCCTTTTCAACTTCTTCAATTCTTGGCCTCTTTTGCCTGTTTCTTGGTAGCAATAGATTTCTTTCGTTTTATAGCTCCAATTTTCTGAGCTAAGGTCTCTTCTTCCTTCACTTTTGCCATGTCTTTGGTAGGAGTGCCTTCTTCACTGTCAGGGAAGGGCTGTTGTATGTTGAGCTCATGCCTTTCTTTCAACCTATACCCTTTGAGTGTAATCCCCTTTCATCTTGGTCATCTCCTTCTTGTATATCTCTTCTATCCTTCCAAATGACATACTGGTAAACATTCCTTCAGGAACTCCAATAGCTCCTTTCAGAAAGTTTATCATTTTCCTTCTTTCTTGATTGGCCAGGAAGGTCTTTGAAGGCTTTCTTTGGCTTTGTTTAGTTTCTCTCAATGTCAATTTCTTAGCAGCAGCAACAGTCTTCAACCTCCTTTGATATTCTTCATTAAGCTTAGTAGACAAATTTAAAGCAATCTCTTTGTCTTTTGCAGATTGAATCTCTTCCTCCTTTTCCAACTCTTCTTGCAACTTTTTGGCCATTTCTTCATCAAGTTCTATTTGAGTTTGTTTCTTTGATGGCTTCTCAGACTCAAACATCTTCTCCTTCCCTTTCTTTTTGGCCTCAGCGACACTGAACTCTTTTCTTTTCTTCTCTGTTTTAACTTTTTTGATTACCACTCCCTTGGCCTTTTGAGTGGCCTTGGGAGTGTCAAGCTTTGCCTTCACCAATGTTTCAGCAATTTCTATCTCTTCCCTGGTTAATTCTGTTTCTGCTGTTGTAGTTACTGCTTCTTGTTTGGTTTCTGCTGCAGACTCAGATACTGCTGCTTTACTTATTTCTGCTGCTTTCACAAAAGTTTCTGTTGCTGATGTAGTTTCTACTGCTTTTGCTTTTTCTGCTGCTTGTTTCTTTTCTGCTTCACTATTCAACTCCCCCTCAAAATGAGATTCTATGCCAACAGGGCTTTGCTTTTCTTCTTCAACTTGACTCTCCCCCTTTTTGGAAGCATCATTTACATCTCCCCTTTTCTTCAATACATACTGCTTTTTCTTCTTTTTGTGCACCAACCTTAGAACCATCTTTTTGAGTTTGGTAATCTGCACTTGTTGAGAAGTGATCACCTTTTTCATTTCTTGTATCTCCAAATTTTGATTGTGAACTTCCAGACTTATTGTACCAAGAGTATCCATCAATTCATCATAAGTATATCTGTCCTCACCTTCTTTAGGTGTTTTTACCACCCTTGAAGGATCCTTGGATCTTTTAGTAGAGGCCTTCTGCCTAGCAGAAGCACCTTCTACCCCCGTGGTTTCTTGGCACCTAGGATCTTTAGATGATTGCTCATCTAAAGTTGTCGTGGGGAAGGTCTTAGAGATGTTCACAATGTCCTGTCCTACACCTTGTGCAGACACAGTAGTGTGAGCATTGCTACCCACATGCTCATCCTTCTCCTTATAGAGCACCTTCTTGGGGTTGGGAGACACCCCTATGGTTTCCCTTTGGATATTCTCTAATGGAGAATGCTCCATTAGAGGGCTTGTAGGCTTTGGGGGTGAAGATACAGAAAGGGAAGGAACCTTCTGTACCTTTTTCCTTTGATATGTTTTGGTGATTGTGGATGTTGGCTTGACAATAGGGATATGAGGAGTATCAATTGAAATTAATGGTGTGGGTAGGTCATTAGTTGGGTGGTCAGATTGTGGCTGTGACCCTGATGCCTCACCATGGGAATGAGACACACCCATCATTGTAGAGACCAATGGAGTGTCTTGTCCAAAAAAGTCCTTGCTAGGCCTTTTCATGTTTGAGAACACCTTCCCTTTAGGAGGTTTTGGTACATAGACCTCTTGAAAAGAGGGTAAATCCGTCAATTCTTGGTTAAGAACTTCTTGTACAAACCTGGGATACATATAAAAGCTTTTGGTTTTGGTATCCAGGTGTGACATTAAATCATTGAAAGTCATTTAAGAGAAATTAAACTTTCTAGAGGTAGCTAAGCAGACTAGAGCATAAGCTAAGGTACTGCTGAACTCACTCCATCCAGTTGTTTTTCTAGAAATACAATGCTGAAGGGTATGAACAAAGAATCTCCACTGAGGTGAAAATGTCAGGATCTGATTCTTAACAAGAATAAACATTCAGAAACAATATTAAAGGAGTTTGCAGAATAACACTTTAATATTCAGAATATCAATGAAACAGTGAATATGAATCACAACTTGTAAACTTTATTGAATGATTTAAAGCTACAAGATTTCACACACAACCTCAATATTGATGAACAGGCTCACCAATACGAATTCTACTTCTCTAGAATTAGGATTATAAACCTTGAGGTTGATTCTCTCTATGAAAGCAAAAAAAAAAAAAAAAAAACTCAGAATATTGTCTAACTTGATGTGCTTAACTATTCACAATAATTCTATACATATACTAAAGATAAAAGATAATTACAAAATATAAAAGATCTTTAGTATAATCTTCCATAGTTATCTCTAAGCTTTCCATGATTATCTTCATTCTTGATCTGCACGTATCTTGATTATCTCTTAAGCAGCATTAAGTTGTAGCAGTATTAACACTCTGAGCAGTATTAATCTTCTCCAGCAGTAGTAACTGTACTCAACAGTATTAACTTTGATCTGGCAGTACTAACTTCATCGAGCAGTAGTAATCTTGATTAGCAGTATTAATCATACTTGTGCAATTCTGAATTCCCAACAATCTCCCCCTAACTTGACTTTTAGGAAGAGAAGTCAAGTTCTTCAGATGCTCCCAAAACTCCATTATTCATAGCCCTGTATCAGCATTCAACCCCAAACTTTGATTAATTGATCTTTGGATCAAATACCTTGCCATTTCTGAATCTGGTGCACAACCAAGATTTTTCTTCAACATAGCATGCAGCTTCAATCTGCTGTGGTTGTAAACTCTATCCACTAGGAAGTATTCTATGTGAGTTATATCCATAGTCAGTGCATATACTCCACTAGTTTCATATAGAGTCCAGTTGTTAACTGTTTTAAACACATTTCTGATAACATCCTTCACTTCTTCTGGCTTGAACAACATACATAGATACTCCATCACAAGTTTTGTGATTGATATCTTTGAAGCTTTCAGTTGATCAGCATACAATTCCATTCCTACTTCAAACATCTCTTCTAGATCAGATCTGGAACATGTTCTGACAATCTTGGCCCAAGTATGATATACTTCATACTTATCATCTTTCCTCTTGAGCCTGATATACTCTTTTCCATCAACTTCCAGTGTATCCCAGTGAATGATCTCTGGAGGCTTAACACCAACAGGTTCAGCTGATATAGGCTCAGGCACTTTATCCATCACTACCATGTACAGATTTACATCAGCAGTACTTGATGGTTCTTCCTGAGTTTGAACCTCCTGTTCAACAGATTTAGATGCTCCTTCTTCTTCAGCTTCTTTCTGTTCTTTCTCAGCTTCTTCCACTCTAGGTTTCTTGGCTGGTGTTCTTTTTGCCATCATTTTAGTTCTTTTCAACTTCCTCAAACTGTCACCTAGAGTAGCTTCCTTTCTTGGTGATTCTTGCTCATCAGGGAAAGGTTTTTGAATTTGAAGATCATGTCTTTCTTTCATCTTCTTTTCTGCTTCAACTCTTGCTCTGTCATTTCCTTGTAACTTGGTCATCTCAGCTTCATACAAACCTTTGATTTGTTCAAAAGACATCTTTGTGAACATTTCCTTTTTAACTCCCACAGCACCTTTGAGAAAAGTAATCATCTTGTTTCTCTCTTGAGTGCCAAGGAAGGTCTGTGAAGTTTGTCTCTTCTTTGCCCCCATTCTGATCATTCCATGCTTCTTTAGAGTTGTAGCTTTCTTCTTTGCTATTTCTGTTGCAAGACTCTTTTGATAAGCTTCATTAAGTTCTGTAGCCAGAGCTTTTGCCATCTCCCTGTCTTTTTCCACTTGAACCTTTTCTTCTTACTCAAGTTCAGCTTGAATCTTCTTGGCCAATGCTTCATCTGACTCAACCAACTTTTGCTTTCTAACTGGTTGATCAGATTCCACCATCTTAGCTTTGCCTTTGTCCTTGCTGTTTACTTTATCAGTACTAACTTTCTTGATAACCTCAACATTGTCTTTGATGACAACTCCTTTGGTCTTTAAAGTGACCTTAGGAGTATCATGTTTAGCTTTCATTAATGCTTCAGTTGTCTCAAGTTCTTCCACATTGCTGCTAAGAAGGTCTGTTAATACCTCTTGAACCATTTCTGTTGCTTCATTCAATTCAGCAGTATTAACAGTTTCTGCTGCTTTGCTTGTTTCAGCAGCATTAACTGTTACTGCTGCTTGTTCTGATTCAGCTGTTTGTACTGTTTCAGCTGCTTGTACCCCCTCAAAATGAAATTTCTCCCTCTTATCATTAGCATCTTCCATGTTTTCATCAGCTTCTGACTCCCCCTTTTTGGGAGCATCATCCACTGGTTTCCTTCTTTTGAGCACAAACTGTTTCCTTTTCTTTTTCTGAACCAATCTCTTCACCATTTTCTTCAAGTTGGTAATTTGTATTTGGTGAGACAGAATCACCATTTTCATCTCTTCTATGTCTTTGCCTTGCTTGATTACATCCAGATTGATGTTGCCCATAGTTTCCATCAATTCATTATAGTCATATCTGTCCTCACCTTCTCCAGGAGTGTTACCCCCTTTTGAAGGATCATGGGATCTTTTAGTAGTGGAAGTCTTCTGCCTAGCAGAAGCACCCTCCACCCCCTTGGTTTCTTGGCACCTGGGACCTTTGAATGATTGCTCATTCAAAGTTTCCATGGGGGAGGTCTTCTTGATGTTACCACTGTCCTCCTCTGTGCTAGCAGGAGTAGTGGCAACCTGCTCACCCATATGCTCATACATCTCCTCATTGAGCACCTCCTTGGGGTTGGGAGACACCCATGTGGTTTCCCTATAGATATTCTCTAATGTAGAATTCTCCATTAGAGGGCTTAAAGGCTCTGTGGGTGAAAGTACAAGAAGCGAAGGAGCCTTCTTTACCTTTTTCCTGATGTAGGTATTGGTGATTGGAGAAGTTGGTTTTTGAATAAGGGACTGTGGGCTTGATATGGTGATTGAAGGTTTGGATTGGCTTTCAGTGGAATGGTCTAATGAGGGCCTTGACCCTGAAGCCATACCTTCTTCATTGTGGGACACCACCATCATTGTAGAGAACAATGGGGTGTCAACTCCTTCCGAGTCCAATGGAGATCTCTTCATATTTGAAAAGACCTTGCCTTTGGGGATTTTGGGTACATATACCTCATCAAATTGAGGCATATCCGTCAATTCATTGGTTATAACTACCTGTACAAATCTCGGGTACATATAAAACTTCTTTTTGTTTCCCAAGTTTGACACAAGATCAGTAAAAATCATTTTTGAAAAATTGTACTTTCTGGCAGTGGCCCAGCAGACCAAAGTATAGGCTATAGTACTACTGAACTCACTCCAGCCAGTAGTCTTTTTGGAAATACAATGCATAAGGGTATGAACAAGAAAACGCCATTGGGTATAAAATTTTTCTTTTGAGAATTTGAAAACACCCAATTGGCCTCCATACCCCATTCTTGAAAGATTGGAGAACAAGTCCTCATTAGGAATAGAGGTAATACCTGCAGTATCGTCTAGTCGTAGAGAGATGCGAATCACCTCTTCAGAAACTGACAAGGGTTTGTCATACACCCTTGTCTTGATAACTTGCACACCATTTTCATTAACAATGGTGGCATTTTCCCCGAATTGTCTCTGATGCTCTATGTAGATTGTTGGAGACGCTGTAAGAGCATATGCAATATGGCTTGTCTTGAGAAAATCGACTATCTGGTGAAATCCATCAGCCTGCTTCGGCTTTTGAAGCATCGCGATTTCGTTGTGCTCATCAATGAACGCCATGGATGCCATTGAGCTTGAGAGTTCTTGCCTGAAACTTACTATGAGCTTGAGAGAAAAAGGGTTAGAGAGCAGATGAATAGTAATCAAAGAGTCGTTATGAACTTTTAGGTGGGCAAAAAGGGTATTTATACGATTCATGACATAAGCAGTATTAACCACTAGCAGTATTAACTAACTAGCAGTATTAACTGAGAGCAGTATTAACTACTAGCAGTATTAAGTAACTATCAGTATTAACTGAGAGCAGTATTAACTACTAGCAGTATTAACTAACTAGAAGTATTAACTACTAGCAGTATTAACTAACTAGCGGTATTAACTAAGAGCAGTATTAACTACTAGCAGTATTAACTAAGAGCAGTATTAACTACTAGTAGTATTAAACCTGCACTGACACCATTAACTGCACTTACACTTTTTGAAGCTTGTGAAGGTCTGAACAAGGCAACATACTTCCTGAGAAAGATGATTAGTAACAACCAAAAACAACCAAAAAACAGGTATACAATCACTTTTTAAACATGAGCTCATTCAGAATTGATCATGCCCACACTTGTGACCAAGAAAGTGAATCTACCCACATCAAAAGTTATAGTGAATAGATCAGCAAACTGGTTGTCAGTATGAACTTTAGCAACTTGAATAAGCTTCTTTTCATTACAATCTCTAATAAAGTGATACCTGATCTCAATGTGCTTTGTTTTGGAGTGCTTGACTGGATTGTTAACAATGCTTATAGTACTGCTATTGTCAATGAAGATTGGAGTGTGAAGAAAGGTTACCCCATAGTCCAGCATTTGATTCTGAATCCATAGAACCTAAGAGCAACAACTTGCAGCAGCAATGTACTCAGCTTCTGTTGTTGATAAGGACACTGTGGTTTGTTTCTTACACTGCCAAGATACTAGTCTTGCACCCAAGAGCTGACATCCACCTGAAGTAGACTTTCTATCCATATTAGCACCACCCAAGTCACTGTCTGAATATGCAATCAAGTCAAAGTTGGATTCATAGGGATACCAAAGACCTAATCTAGGTTGCCCTCTTAAGTATCTGAAAATCCTCTTAACAGCTTGAAGATGTGATTGCTTTGGCTTGACTTGGAATCTGGCACAAACACACACTGGAAACATAATATCTGGTCTTGAGGCTATGAGATACATGAGAGATCCAATCATTGATCTATAAAGATGGACATCAACATCCTCCCCCTCAAGATCAACAGTGATCTGTTTGTGTGTTTCCATAGGTCTGCTTGCTGGCTTTGAGTCTGATAAACCATATTTGTCCAGGATGTCTTTCACATATTTTGATTGGCTTATGAAGATTCCATCTTTCTGCTGTATCACTTGAAGCCCAAGGAAGAAGTTAAGTTCACCCATTGAACTCATTTTAAAGCTCTTGTGCATCAACTTTTCAAAGTCTCTACACATCTGATCTTATATGGATCCAAAGATGATGTCATCCACATAGATCTGAACAAGTAGGATGTCCTTCTTACTCCTTTTAATGAAGAGGGTCTTGTCAATTATTCCCCTTTCAAACCCATTTTCTAAGAGATAGGTAGACAGAGTATCATACCATGCTCTTGGGGCTTGATGTAGACCATAAAGTGCTTTCTTCAGTTTGTATACTCTGTCAGGATATGATGGATTTTCAAATCCAGGGGGCTGACAGACATATACTTCTTCATCAATTGTACCATATAGAAAGACACTCTTTACATCCATTTGATATACCTTGAACTTCATGTATGAGGCATAGGCTAGAAATAGCCTAATTGCCTCTACCCTTGCAACTGGAGCAAAAACTTCTTCATAATCTATGCCTTCTTCCTCAGTGTACCCTTGTGCCACAAGCCTTGCTTTGTTCCTGATCACAATTCCTCTCTCATCCTTTTTTTTCCTGAAAATCCATTTGGTGCCAATAGCTCTATGACCATTTGGAAGGTCTATCAAGTCCCAAACTTCTTGCAATTTGAACTGCAGTAACTCTTCTTGCATAGCTTCTATCCAGCTGGAGTCTTTCATTGCATCAAAAACCTTCTTAGGCTCAATCTGAGATAGAAAGCAAGAGAGTACTGTGTGTTGATGATCCTGCAGCTCTTGAAGTCTGCTTTGATTCCTTGTTATCATAGGAGAAGAGATGTCTCCTATGACCAGCTCTGGAGGATGGTTCTTTTGAGTTCTAGTCTGATAACTAGGTTCTTCATTGATTCCAACTTCTAAATTGGACTCATTTAAGTCAGCTGAGGTGATCTCATCAGCTGTTTCTGGCTCTTCCTGCACTTGATTCTCCTCATCTCTTCTTTCTTCTTCACTCTGAATTGGTTCAGTCATAGTCTCTTTTTCACATAAATCAACAGGTTCCATTGTAGGTATGGGAAAGATCACAGACTGAGGAATAATGTCTTGTACTTGTACATCCCCTGATCCTCCACTTCCTGAACCTGCATGATCATCACTACTGAAACCCAAAGAGTTAGTTAGTGAATCAATGTCAAACAACCACTGAGGACCTGAACCAATAGGATTTGGTGTGTTCTCATTGCATTTGACATTGTCACTTTCCTCAATTATTCTAGAAGAAGAATTAAATACTCTGTAAGCCTTACTCTGAGATGAGTAACCAACAAGAAAACCATCATCTGCCTTGCTATCAAACTTTCCTAAGTGAGTTTTGGTATTGAGAATGGTACACGGACACCCAAAAGGTTTGAAAAATCCAATAAATGGTTTTATTTTATTTAAAAGCTCATATGGTGTCTTATTTTTAGGCTTGACTACTAGAACTCTGTTCTGGACATAACAAGCAGTATGAACTGCTTCAGCCCAGAAAGTAATTGGAAGTTTTGAATCAGCTAACAGAGATCTAGCAGCCTCAATCAGTGTCCTATTCCTTCTCTCAGCAACACCATTTTGTTGTGGAGTCCTAGGAGCACTGTATTGCCTCTCAATTCCTTTTTCCTCACAAAAGGTGTTTAGGTCATGATTTTTAAATTCAGTACCATTGTCTGACCTAATGACTTTTACCTTTTGATTTGTTTGGTTTTCAATTCTTAGAATAAAGGATTTGATCAGTCCACTTGTCTCATCCTTAGTCCTTAGAAAATATACCCAAGTAAATCTAGAGTAATCATCAACAATAACTAAGCAATATGATTTCTTGCCTATACTCATAACATTTGTAGGACCAAACAGATCCATATGTAACAACTGAAGAGAATTAGAGATAGTGTTCAACTCTTTGGACTTATGAGAAGTTTTGTGTTGTTTGCCTTTGAGACAGGCAACACAATGATCAGCACATGAAAAGACTTTTGAAGGCAAACCTCTTACAAGGTTGTTTTTAACAAGTTTATTCATAGTTTTAAAGTTCATGTGACACATCCTTCTGTGCCAAAGTGATGATTCATCCAAAGATGCTTTTGAAACAAGACAGTTTAGGGATGAATCAGTTGAAACATTTTCCATATCTAAGCAATAAACATTATCCTTTCTGGGAGTTCTTAGTAGTATCATCTTTTCATCAACTACCTTGAATCCAGGAGCAAGGATAATGCATTCAGAATCTGTAAATAATATACTATGCTTTTTGTCACAAACCTGTGATACACTTAACAGGTTGTACTTTAATTGCTCAACATAGAATACATCTTCAAACGTCATTTTACCTTTGGTTACATCACCCTTACCACTGATCTTACCTCCATCTGGAGTATTACCAAAAGCAACATGCCCACCATCAATTTTCTTGAAATTCTTGAGGCAAGACATGTTTCCTGTCATGTGCCTAGAGCAACCACTATCAACATGCCAGATGCTCCTCCCCTTGAGCTGCTGGTTGCCCTGCACATAAGATAAAACAATTAGTATTGATTGGGAACCCAAGCCAACGTGGTCTTGGGTCTCTCTTTCTCATCAAAGTATTTACATTCCTTTTTGATGAGATTTTTAAACTCAGAGCACTCTTTACTAGAGTACTTTGTCAAGATGATTGGCTTAGCAGCACAAACATTAGAATTAGAAGCAGTACTAACCTTAGAAGTACTAATAGAGTTAGCAACACTAACAGGTTTAGCAGTACTAACCTTGTTAGAAGTACTAACAGAGTTAGCAGTATTACCATTAGAAGAAGTACTAACAATGTTAGTTTTAGCAGTACTAGTACTCTTAGCAGCACTAACATTGGTAGCAGTAGTATTGCTTCTAGCAGCACTATCATTGTCAGCAGTACTATTTGTGGTAGCAGTACTAACAGTTTTAGTGCTTTTAGGAATCCACATCTTGACACTTTCCACAACAATCTTTTTCTTCATGTGGCTTTTAGATTTAACAGATTTCTTAGCCACATGGTTCCTTTCATTCTTCCTATAACCAAAGGGTTTTTGCACAGATCTTTGAAAACTCATCCTTTGGTTTATAGGATTGAAATAACAGTATTTAGCAATATGATTGATCTTTCCACATATAAAACAAGGTTTTGGTCTATTGATTTTACTCAGATCAACCCCTTGTTTTTGTGCCCACTGATTATTCCAGTTTCTTTGATTACCCCTCCTTTTATCATGTTTTAGGAGCTCAGATTTAGTACAAGCACACTTTTTGCAAGGAACAGGATTCACAAATGTGGTCTGCTTGTAATGGACCTTACTAGACTTTCCCTCAGTCTTCTCTATGTCCTTAGATTTTACCCAAATCTTTTCACACCCCTCATTGGTAACAATGTGGTTTTCTAGAGGAATCTCATCACTCACAGTGTTCTCCTTACTCTTACCAACCTCTTTCTCAGTCTTCTCCTCAACAACTACCTCATCTAAGGGATCTATCTCAGTGGCTCCCTTAGGCAAGTCCTTCCTATCTTTGGTTTCTAGCAAGTCTGATGTAGGAGGGATGTAGTTGTTGTTGTATGGTGGTGGTGTGGTATTGTAACCAATTCCTCTTCTCAGCTTGTCATGAATCTGAGTTTGTAGTAAAGAGTCCATTGCTTTACAAGCATTGGAAAAATTTTCTACATCTAGCTTAACTTTGACTAGCTCTCCTCTCAACTTTTCACTCTCCTCTTTAGACTTTGTCAGTTGGAGTTCTAGATCCTTTTTCTCCCACTTCCAGTAATTTGTGTCATATGAGTGTTGAAGTTTATTGGCTTGAAAACCTTTAATTTGTTCCTCAAACCTCTCTACAATCCTCACATAGTCTTTTATATCTTTTGCTAACCTCTTAAGGTCATCACTCATATTCTGGTTGTGATCCTTGTACCTTTTAACAGTGTTTATGCAAGTTTTAGAACAGAGATTAGAACTTACCTCAGTTGGGAGATCAGATACCTCTGCCATGAGAGCTTGATTTTGAATGGCCTCTTTTGCTTGATCACTCTAGTCAAACCCCATTCCTTGTTGAGAAACAAGGGCTTGAGCAGAGTTTCTGTTCTGGTTGAAGCTACCAGTCTGAAATTGTTGGTGGTTATTGTGAGGCACTCCACTTCTACATTCCCTGGAAAAGTGTCCCTTCATATGACATTTATAGCATTCTACCTTTGACTTGTCAAACCTGCTCCATCTTCTCTTCTTTGGGAGAAGTTATTCCTCCCAGTCCTCTTGATGAACTTCTTTACCCTCATGGAAAGCATGGCCATCTGCCATTTAATATCCATCTCTTCAAGATCATCAGGATGAAGTTGTTCCAAGTCATCATTGATTAAAGAAGAGTTTCCATGGCTGGACAGAAAGGCTTCAAAAACAGATTCAGTGCCTTTTTCTTGATTTGCTCCATTGGCAGCATTAACTGATTCAGGGTTAGCAGTAGAATCAATTGATGCTGATAGGAGTGCAGCATTATGAACATATCCAGAAGGCTTCTTCTTTGCCTCCACCTCAGCTTCAAATACTCTAAGGTCATTGTACAGATCATCAAGTTCTTTTTCTTCCAATTGTTCATTCTGTCTGAATGAAACAATATACATGGTCCATTCATCTCCAAGGGACCTTAAAAACTTTCTGTTTACATCATCTTGATCAATTTGTACTCCCATAGTATCTAGTTCACCAATCAGCTTGTTAAACCTGTCAAAAGTTTGAGTCATGGACTCATTCTTAGTTGACATAAAGTTTTCATACAATTGCTTCAATATTGCCTTCTGATTTCTCTTGGTACTTTTGGTACCAGAGAATCTTTTCTCTAGAGCATTCCAAAGCATCTGTGCATCAGTGCAATTGCAGAATTGGTGTTGATATTCATTGGGAATAGCCAAGAGCAGCGTACTCAAAGCTTTCATCTCTGTCTGCCTTACCTTTTTTTCTGCATCTGTCTTTGGTGGGGTTCTTTTTCCATCTGCACCAATTTTTCCTTCATCAGATGGGCCATTCTCAATGATGTCCCACATGGAGTAATCTGTGAGGATAATGTATTGCTTGATTCTTATCTTCCACATGTCATACTCATTAGATCTGAGCATTGGAACCTTTGAGACAAGAGTACTGTTTGATTCAACTGTGTTTTCCATGATGAATGAAGGTTTCTGAGAATACTAGCTCTGATACCACTAGTCAGGATCTGATTCTTAACAAGAATAAACACTCAGAAACAATATTAAAGGAGTTTGCGGAATAACACTTTAATATTCATAATATCAATGAAACAGTGAATATGAATCACAACTTGTAAACTTTATTGAATGATTTAAAGCTACAAGATTTGACACACAACCTCAATATTGATGAACAGGCTCACCAATACGAATTCTACTTCTCTAGAATTAGGATTATAAACCTTGAGGTTGATTCTCTCTATGAAAGCAAAAAAAAAAAAAAAAAACTCAGAATATTGTCTAACTTGATGTGCTTAACTATTCACAATAATTCTATACATATACTAAAGATAAAAGATAATTACAAAATATAAAAGATCTTTAGTATAATCTTCCCTAGTTATCTCCAAGATTTCCATGATTATCTTCATTCTTGATCTGCACGTATCTTGATTATCTCTTAAGCAGCATTAAGTTGTAGCAGTATTAACACTCTGAGCAGTATTAATTTTCTCCAACAGTAGTAACTGTACTCAGCAGTGTTAACTTTGATCTGGCAGTACTAACTTCATCGAGCAGTAGTAATCTTGGTTAGCAATATTAATCCTACTTGTGCAATTCTGAATTCCCAACAGAAAATTTTCTCTTGAAGAACTTGTAAACCTCAGTGGGACCTTCATACCCCATACGACTAATTGATTGGAAGAGATCTTCCTTGGACAGAGAGGTAATACCTGAGGCATCATCTAGTCGTAGATGAATGCGAAGACAGTCTTCTGAGATGGTTAGAGGTTTATCACAAACCCTTGATTTGATGACCTGATTGCCATCCTCAGTGTGAATGGAGGCATTGGCCCAGAACTGACGCATGTGCTCCACATAGATTGTGGGATTGACAGTTAAAGCGTAGGTGATGTGGGAGGATTTTAGAAAATCCACAATCTGATGAAAACCGTCTGCTTGCTTGGGTTTCTGTAGCATTGCCAACTCATTGTGATCATCAATAAACACCAGTCCTGCCATCTTCTTGATCGAAACTAGGGTTACGCACTGGTAAGTAAGAGGTCGAGAGAGAGAGAGAAAGAGAGAAGATGAACACTCGTAGGAAATTCAAAGAGCCATTTGGATTTTGGCGGTCAAAGAGGGTATTTATAGGTGGAGGGTTTCAGTTAGAAGCAGTACTAAGTACCCTAGCATCATTAACAAGGTCGCAATACTAACCCATATAAGCAGTAGTAACATATACTAGCAGTATTAACACATACTAGCAGTAGTAACACATACTAGCAGCATTAACACAAACTAGCAGTATTAACACAGACTAGCAGTAGTAACACTGTCTGGCAGTAGAAATAAGGTAAGCAGTAGTAACTTTGCATTAGCAGTATAAACCACCAAGCAGTGGTAACCATACTTAACCATATTTGAACTGGCAACAGGATTAATAGTGAGAGCAATATTAACTTAACTAGAAGTACCAAATTTCCAATTTAGCAGAGTAATCTGAAACACTTAAACACATATAGTTAGCAGCACCATGCACTATGAGAAAGTAAACATGAAGGAACCTATACAGAAATGGTACATAAAGACAACTAGAAGAGGCTTATTCATTGTTTATCATGCCCACACTTGTGACCAAGAATGTGAATCTACCCACATCAAAAGCTTTGGTGAATAGATCAGCAAATTGGTTACTTGTGTGTACTTTCAAAACCTGAATTAGCTTATTTTCATTGCAATCTCGAATAAAATGGTACCTTATTTCTATATGCTTGGTTTTAGAGTGCTTGACTGGATTATTAACAATGCTAATAGCACTGTTGTTGTCAATGAAGATTGGAGTGTAAAGAAAAGTAACACCATAGTCCAACATCTGATTCTGAATCCATAGTACTTGAGAGCAGCAGCTTGCAGCAGCTATGTACTCTGCTTCTGTTGTAGAGGTGGACATTGTGGTTTGCTTTTTACACTGCCATGAAACTAGTCTTGCACCCAAAAACTGACATCCTCCTGATGTAGGCTTTCTATCCAAGTTTGCACCACCCAAATCACTATCAGAATATGCAAGTAGATCGAATGGTGAGTCATGAGGATACCAAAGACCCAACCTAGGTTGTCCTTTGAGATATCTGAAGATCCTCTTGACTGCTTGAAAGTTAGATTGTTTAGGTCTTACTTGAAATCTGGCACACACACAGACAACAAACATAATACATGGCCTTGAAGCTGTTAGATACATGAGGGAGCCTATCATAGATCTATAGTGATGAACATCTACATCCTCCCCCTCAAGATCTGCAGTGATCTGTTTGTGTGTTTCCATAGGTGTGCTTGCAGGCTTTGAATATGAAAATCCAAACTTTGTAAGGATATCTTGCACATACTTGGATTGACTGATGAAGATACCATCTTTCTTCTGTTTAACCTGTAGACCAAGGAAGAATGTAACTTTACCCATGGAGCTCATTTTGAATCTTTTATGCATCAGCTCCTCAAACTCCTTGCACATATAATCTTTTGTGGATCCAAAGATGATATCATCCACATAGATTTGAATAAGTAGGATGTCCTTCTTCTTCCTTTTAATGAACAGAGTCTTGTCAATGATTCCTCTTTCAAAACCATTTTCCAAGATATAAGTAGACAGAGTGTCATACCATGCTCTTGGTGCTTGATGTAGCCCATAGAGTGCCTTCTTTAATTTGTATACTCTGTCAGGAAAGTTAGGATTTTCAAACCCTGGAGGCTGACAAACATATACTTCTTCATCAATGGTCCCATATAGGAATGCACTCTTGACATCCATCTGAAATACTCTGAACTGCATGAAAGAAGCATAGGCTAGAAACAGCCTAATTGCCTCAATTCTGGCAAATGGTGCAAATACTTCTTCATAGTCTATTCCTTTTTCTTGTGTGTACCCTTGTGCCACTAGTCTGGCCTTATTCTTTATTACAATTCCTCTCTCATCTTTTTTGTTCCTGAAAACCCATTTAGTACGAATTGCCCTTTGTCCTGGTGGAAGGTCAACTAGATCCCATACATCTTGCAGCTTAAACTGCAGCAGCTCCTCTTGCATTGTCTCTATCCATCTTGGGTCTTTCAATCTGGGATAGAAAACAAGATAATAAGCCTGATTGTAGGTCTTTCAATCCTCCTAACTTGCTTTGTTGCCTTGTGATCATTGGGGAATTGATGTCACCAATCACCAATTGAGGAGGATGATTCTTCTGAGTTCTTGTATGATTGACAGCCTCCTCATTAAGATTTTCTTCGAGATTAGAGTCATTCTTCTCTGGAGTGCTTTGACTTTATGGGCATCTCAGGACCTATGTTTCCTGAATTTTGAGCATCCTCTTTATCACTCTTATTCTCTTCTTCACCTTTGTCCTCTTCATATGCTTTAGCATCTTCATCCTGGTCTGGATCAGAATCTTTTGATTCTGAAGTATCATTCTTTTCTTGCTGGCAAAATTCAACAGGATCTACTGTAGGTATTGGAAACAGCACAAACTCTGAACTCTGTGCTTGTACCTTTTCTGAGCTTGTTCCTGCATTTTGCACATTACTAAAACCCAAAGCATTAGTTAGTGAATCAATGTCAAACAACCAATCAGGACCTGCACCAATTTGATTTGGTGTGTTCTCATTGCATTTGACATTGTCACTTTCCTCTATAATCCTTGAAGAATTATTAAATACTCTATATGCCTTACTCTGAGAGGAGTATCCAACAAGAAATCCATCTTCATCTTTGCTTTCAAACTTACCTAAGTGAGATTTGGTGTTGAGAATTGTGCAAGGACACCCAAAAGGTTTGAAAAAGCCAATAAAAGGTTTCTTCTTGTTAAAAAGTTCATAAGGTGTCTTGCCTTGAGATTTGACTACTAGAACCCTGTTTTGGACATAACACGCAGTATTAACTGCTTCTGCCCAAAAAAGTGATGGGTAGCTTGGAATCTGCCAACAGAGATCTAGCAGCCTCAATTAGTGTCCTATTTCTCCTCTCAGCAACACCATTTTGTTGAGGAGTTCTAGGAGCACTGTATTGTCTCTCAATACCTTTAGTCTCACAAAAGCTGTTTAAGTCATTGTTTTTAAATTCTGTTCCATTATCAGATCTGATGACTTTAACTCTTAGATTAGTTTGGTTTTCAATCCTAAGAACAAAGGATTTGATCAGTCCACTTGTCTCATCCTTAGTCCTCAGAAAATATACCCAAGTAAATCTAGAGAAATCATCAACAATGACTAAGAAATAGGATTTCTTTCCAATACTCATCACATTAGTAGGACCAAAGAGATCCATATGCAATAATTGAAGAGGTGAAGATATTGTATTTATTTCTTTGGACTTATGAGAAGCTTTGTGCTGCTTGCCTTTAAGACAAGCAACACAATGATCATCACATGAAAACACTTTTTGAGGTAAACCTCTTACAAGGTTGTTTTTCACAAGAACGTTCATTGTTTTAAAATTCATGTGACACATCCTTCTGTGCCATAGAGATGATTCATCTACAGAAGCTTTTGAAAATAGACAGTTTAATGATGAATCAGATGATACATTCTCTAAGTCCAAACAATAAACATTATCCTTCCTAGGAGTTCTAAGTAGTATCATATTTTCATCAACTACCTTGAATCCTGGAGCAAGGATAATACATTCAGTCTCAGTAAATAATATATTATGTTTCTTGTCATAGACCTGTGATACACTTAACAGGTTGTATCTCAATTGCTCAACATAGTATACATCTTCAAAGGACATCTTACTTTTTGATACCATACCTTTTCCACTGATCTTACCTCCTGCTGAATTGTCACCAAAAGCAACATGTCCTCCATCAAACTTTTTGAAGTTTTGAAGGCAGGCCATGTTACCTGTCATGTGCCTAGAGCAACCACTATCTACATGCCAAATGCTCCTCTTCTTGAGCTGTTGATTGCCCTGCACATATGATAAAACAGTTAGTTTTTAGAGGGAACCCAAGCCAAAGTGGTCTTGGGTTGCCCTTTCTCATCAACATATTTATAATCAGTAATCTTAGTCTGGATGAGATGATGAGATTTAGGAATCTTATGGCTGGAATACTTTGTCAAAATTATGGGCTTGGCAGCATTAACACTGGTAGCAGCATTATCCTTGTTAGCAGTACTAACATGGTTAGCAGTACTAACTTGGTTAGCAGTACTAACTTGGTCAGCAGTAGTATTGCTATCAGCAGTACTATTTCTGTTAGCAGTACTATTTGCGGTAGTAATACTAACAGGTTTCTTGACTTTTGGAACCCAAATCTTGACAAAGTTGTTTGCCTTCTTGTTCTGTGAGTTACTCCTTGACTTGCTTGGAGTATTTTCTTTTGATTTAGCAAACTTATTCTGAATGTGAGATTTAAAAGGTGCTGTTTTCACATTCTCAACCATGTTGTTCCTTTTTTATTTCTTCCTATAACCAACAGAATTTTGATGTTGTCTTTGAAAAGTAAATCTTTGGTTAATAGGATTGAAATAACAGTGTTTGGCTAGATGATTTAACTTGCCACAAATAAAACAAGGCTTTGGTCTATTGACTTTGCTTAGATCAATTCCCTGTTTTTGAGCCCACTGATTATTTCTGTTTCTCTGATTTCCCCTTATTTTATCATGTTTATGGGGCTTGTTCTGTTGACAAGTACAGGGATTTACAATAGAGGTTTGTATGTAGTGAACTCCCTGTACCTTTTCTTTTCCTTTCCTGGAGGTCTCAGCTTTCTCACTCTTAACAGTCTCTGTCTCTGTCTTGTACATCTCCACTTTATCACTCTTGATAAATGGTTTACCCCCTCTCTCATTTGTAAGAATATGGTCTTCTAAGGGATTATCTTTATGGTTTTCCTTATTCTTACTCTCAGAGTTCTCTTCTTCAGAATCTGCCTCAACCACTACTTTGTCTAATGGATCTACTTCTGTGGTTCTTGCAGGTAAGTCATTCTTATCATGTCTTTCTAAGAGGTCTGAGGTGGGAGGAATATAGTTATTATTGTAAGGTGGAGGAGTGTTGTTGTAGCCCATACCTCTCTTTAGTTTGTCATGAATTTAAGATTTAAGTAAATAGTCCATTGCTTTAGAAGCATTGGAATATTTCTCAAAGTCTAGTTTGGCCTTCTCAAATTCACTCTTAACTTTTTCACACTCCTCTCTAGACTTTTCTAGCTCAATATCTAACTGATTCTTCTCCCACTTCCAGTAGTTGAGATCATATGAATGTTGAAGGTCATTAGCTTGATATGCCTTTATTTGTTCTTCAAACTTCTAAACAATCACAACATACTCTCTTCTATATTTCTCTAACCTTTTAAGGTCATCACACATGCTCTAATTGTGATCCCTGTACTTTTTAACAGTTTCAAGACATGTTTTAGAGCAAAGGTTAGATTTTACCTCAGTGGGGATTGCAGTACTTGAAGACTCTGTAACCTCAGCCATCAATGCCCGATTCTGAATTGCCTCCTCTGCTTGATCACTCCAATCAAATCCCATCTCTTCTTGTGAAACAAGAGCTTGAGATGAATTCCTGTTATAGTTAGTGGACTTTGGTTGTTAATTATTGCTTCCATGCTGTTGAGCAGTTCCTCCTCTGTACTCTCTTGTAAAGTGTCCCAGATTATGGCATTTGTAGCATTCCACTTTGGATTTATCAAATCTAGCACCATCTTCTCTTCTCATGGCAAAATTGTTTCTACCTGTTCTTTTGATGAATCTTTTGACTCTCATGGTGAGCATTGCCATATGCCACTTGATATCCATCTCTTCAAGGTCATCTACATTGATCCGCTCCAGATCATCATTAATAAGAGCAGATTTAGCATGACTAGCAAGGAATGCTTCCAAAACATAATCATTGGATCCATCCTGTTTTGAGACATAAGAAGTACTAGCTGATTCTGTATTAGTAGTAGAATCAGTAGTGGATGATAGGAGGGCAGCATTATGAGAGTATCCAGATGGCCTTTTCTTAGATTCAACTTCTGCTTCAAACACTCTTAGATCATTGTAGAGATCATCAAGCTCCTTATCCTCCAGATTATCATTCTGTCTAAAGGATACAATGTACATCACCCATTCTTCACCAAGAGATCTTAGAAATTTTCTGTTGACATCATCCTGATCCATCTTGACACCAACAGTGGCCAACTCTCCAATCAACTTGTTGAATCTATCAAAGGTTTGAGTCATGGACTCATTCTTTGTAGACATAAAATTCTCATATTGTTTTTTGAGAATTGCCTTCTGATTTCTCTTAGTGCTTTTAGTACCTGAAAATCTCTTCTCCAATGCATTCCACAGGATTTGAGCATCAGAACAGTTGCAAAACTGATGTTGGTATTCATTAGGAATTGCCAAGAGCAGAGTGCTCAAGGCTTTCATCTCAGTCTGTCTCATCTTTCTTTCTCCATCAGTCTTTGGTGGAGTTCTTTTGCCATCTGCTCCTATCTTTCCTCCATCAGAGGGACCATTCTCAATGATGTCCCACATTGAGTAGTCTGTAAGAAGAATGTACTGCCTGATTCTGATTTTCCACATGTCAGACTCATTGGGTTTGAGCATGGGAACCTTTGAAACAAGAACACTGTCATGAGATCCGTGCATTATGATTTTTGATTTCTGAGTTGAAGGCTCTGATACCACTTGTCAGGATCGAAATTCTAAACAAGAATTTAATAAACACTCAGAAACTATGTTAAAGAAGTCGCGGAAAAACACTTTAACAATAAATCAATCAAACAGTGTATAAACTCAAATCACAAGTTATATTGATTTAACTTAATGATTACAAACAAAACTTCAATCTGTTGAACAAGCTCAACAGATGTTCAATACTTCTCTATTGAAAGGACTACAAAGAACCTTGAGGTTAATTCTCTCTATACATATAAAATTATCAAAAACTATGTCTAACTATCAAATACTTCTAGACTATATATACATAACTGATTACAAGATAATTACAAAAGAAATATTGATCTTTAGCATCCATTCCATAATTATCTTCATCATTATCTTCAGCTCCTAGTCTTTCATATCAATCCATCTTTATCAACATTATCTTCAGAATCATCAGAATCATCGGAAGCAGCATTAATCTTCTCAGCAGTACTATCCATGCTTGCAGTATTAATCATGCTAGCAGCATTATTCTTTAAGCAGTACTAACTACTAGCAGTACTAACTCTCCAAGCAGTACTAACTATTCTTCTAGCAGTACTAACCTTTCAAGCAGTAGTAATTCTACTAGCAGTAGTATTCTTCAAGTAGCAGTATTAATATCTTCAGAAGTATTAATCTTTAAGCCCAGCAGTAGTATCCATCATTAGCACATTTCAGACCCAACACTTCCCAAAATGGATGATCCCCTTCCATGGTGACACCTTCAACATAACCCGCTCTCCCACTTGGAACTCGATCGGTCTTTACTTTTTGTCCGCATAACTCTTTTGTCGATCTTAGGCCGCCTTCAAGCGCTCCCGAATACTTTTCACCTTATCCGTCGTTTCTTGTACTATTTCTGGTCCCGCAAATTTCTTTTCTCCCACCTCGAGACAACACCGGTGTCCTACATTTCCGTCCGTATAGTGCTTCGAATGGTACCATCCCGATGCTTGAGTGGTAGCTATTATTGTAGGCGAACTCCACCAACAATAGATGCAAATCCCAATTCCCCCCAAAGTCTATGACGCACGAACGAAAAATGTCCTCGAGTGTTTGGATGGTCCTTTCACTTTGACCATCCGTTTGAGGATGATAGGTCGTACTCAATTTGGCTCTCGTGGACAACTCTTTCTGTAGCCCATCCCAAAACTTGGAAGTGAACCAAGTATCCCGATCTGACACAATGGATAGTGGAACACCGTGATGTGACACTACTTCATCAATGTAGATCTTGGCTAACTTGTCCATTGGTAACGTCTCTCGCATCGCTAGAAAGTGCGCGTTCTTTGTGAGTCGATCCACTACCACCCAAATAGTGTCGTGTCCCTTCAAGGTCCTTGGTAGCTTAGTGACGAAGTCCATCATGATATGCTCCCACTTCCATTCCGGGATGGCTAGTGGTTGTAAACTCCCGTAAGGATTTTGATGCTCTGCTTTGACTTGAAGGCAAGTGACGCATCTCTCCACGTAGTTGGCCACATCGAGCTTCATCACCGACCACCAATAATAAAGTTTCAAATCTCTATACATCTTGGTGCTACCAGGATATATGAAGTACTTTGACTTGTGAGCCTCCGCCAAGAGCAACTCATGGCTTCCTCCAATCTTCGGCACCCAAATCCTTCCTTCAAATAGCTTAAGGCCACGAATATCTTCCGTTAGTGTCTCTCGTTGTTTGACCATGACTTCGACCTTGAGGTTCTCTTCACAAAGTGCTTCGTCTTGACTCACCTTGATGTCCTCAACTAGGCTTGACATTACATCAATTCTTGTAAGGGTTACCTTCACTTCACTCCCGTAACTCTTTCGGCTTAACGCATCCGCCACCACATTGGCCTTATCGGGGTGGTAAAGCAATTCACAATCATAATCCTTCAAAAGCTCCAACTACCTCCTTTGCCGCATGTTGAGGTCCTTTTGGTCGAATATGTACTTCAAGCTTTTGTAGTCGGTGAATAGTGTGCACTTCGTCCCATAGAGGTAGTGCCGTCATAGCTTCAAAGCAAATACCATCCTGCTAACTCCAAATCATGAGTAGGATAATTCTTCTCGTGGTCTTTGAGTTGTCGCGACGCGTATGCGATCACCTTCCCCCTTTGCATCAAAACACACATGAGACCCAATTTAGAGGAGTCGCTATAAACCACAAAGTCTTCGGATCCTTCGAGTAGGGATAAGATTGGTGCCTCTCATAGCTTCCTTTGTAGAGTCTGAAAGGCTTTTTCTTGAGTCTCGGTCCATAAGAACTTCACGTTCTTCCTTGTTAATGATGTGAGAGGAGAGGAGATCTTCGAAAAGTCTTGAATGAATCGTCGGTAGTAGCCGACCAAATCTAAGAAACTTCTTATCTCCGTTGGGCTCGTCGGTGGTTCCCAATTCATCATTGCCTCAATTTTCGCCGGATCTACTTTCACTCCATCCTTCGATACCACATGGACCAAGAATTGGACTTCTTGTAGCCAAAACTCGCACTTCGAAAATTTCACGAATAACTTCTCCTTTCTAAGAATTTCCAAAACCTCCCACAAATGCCGCCGATGCTCCACCTTATCCCGTGAGTAAATAAGAATATCATCGATGAAGACTATAACCGATTTGTCCAAGAAGGGTCGACATACACGGTTCATCAAGTCCATAAATACGGCCGGAGCATTAGTCAACCCGAATGGCATGACTAGGAACTCATAATGACCGTATCTCGTCCGAAACGTCGTCTTCGGAATATCGTTCTCCTTCACCCGTACTTGTTGGTAACCGGACTGCAAATCTATCTTGGAGAATCATCCTGCTCCTTGCAATTGATCGAAGAGGTCGTCGATCCAAGGAAGTGGATACTTGTTCTACATGGTGACCTTGTTGAGTTCACGGTAGTCGATACACATCCGCATGGACTCGTCCTTCTTCTTCACGAATAAAACTGGAGCTCCCCACGACGACGAGCTCGGTCGTATAAACCCCTTCTCGAGAAGTTCTTGTAGTTGCGTCATCATCTCTTGCATTTCTGTCATGGCTAGACGATAAGGAGCACGAGCGATCGGTGCAGCACCCAGAGTGAGGTCGATATGGAACTGCACTTGGCGTTCTGGCGGCAGTCAGGGAAGACATCCGGGTAGTCGCGTACCACGTCCACATCTTCCACCTTCTTTTTTTCTAATTTCGCGTCGATTACGTAGGCTAAGTATGAAGCACACCCCTTGGTAAGCTCTTTCGTGCTTTGAGTGACGAGATAATCATGTTGGCTTTTCGGTTCTTCTCTCCGTAGATTATCACTTCTCCACCCTTAGGCAAGGGTACTCGAATTAGTTTCTTGGAACAAAATATACCGGCATTGTACTTAGCTAGCCAATCCATCCCAACGATCACATCAAACCCCCCGATATCCACCGGTAACAAATCTATTACGAAGGAATCCCCATGTAGTTCTAAGGTACACCCAACAAAGCATTCTCGTACTAACATGTGCTCCCCATTGGCTACCTCTACTACTAAAGCATCAGATAACGAACCAACGGGAACAGAGAAACTCTTGCAAAACGAAGTGGACAAAAAGGATCGGTTCATGCCGGAGTCAAATAAAACGCGAGTAGGTAGAGAGTTTACTAGAAATGTACCCGACAAGACATCCGCCGTCACTCTCGCTTCATCTACCGTCATTTGGAAGGCCCGACTTGGCGCCTTCTATGGGATTTCTTTCTTTGGCACAACCCCGCTTGAAACTCCTTGGTTTCCCCTTGCTAACTTGGGACAATCTCTCCTGATGTGCCCCGGTTCCTGACACTCATAGCAAACTCCCCGAGAGGGGCAATCCCGACTCATGTGTTCCTTCCGCCCACACTTGAAGCACTCCATAGCGTTAGAGAAGGGTTTCAGACTACAAGGCCCGAAATGTTTACTCTTACACTTGAGGCACCATCTCGCTTCACGTAGTGGCTCAATGTTCCTCCCCCCGTTAAAGGGTTTGGAGGGTCGTGCTGGACCGGTTGGCCCTTCCCACTTCCGTTTCTCTCCATGTTGCTTCTTTTCTTCTCTCTTTTGGAGGATGTCGTCCTCCACCAACTGAGATTCCTCTATGACTTCATGCAAGGTATTCACCCGAGAGTTGCTCATGCCCGTCTTCATCTCTGCCGGTAAACCCTTCAAGTAGGCCTTTATCTTCGACTTCTTATCGGTCGCTAAATGCTCAACCAGACTGAGCTTCTCCATGAATTGTTTTGAGTAGTTGGCGATCGACAAACTACCCTTCTTTAGATTTTGGAACTCTTCTTCTATCTTGTCGAGAGCCCGCTCATTGCAGTATTTCTTCATGATCTTCTTCTTGAAGGTTGGCCAAGTGAGCTTGGCCAAAACCTCCGGTGTAGGCACCTTTCGGGTAACGTTCCACCAACTCAACGCATCCCCTCTTAGTAGTTGAGATGCAAACTTGACCCTCTGAGAGTCTCCGCATTCACTTGACTCGAATGCCATTTCTACATCTTGTATCCAGTTCATACACGCCATTGGATTAGTCGTTTCGGAGAATTCTGGAGGTCGAATGCATAAAAAGGATTTAAAGGAGCAACCCCCTTCTTTCTTCTTTTCGGCTCTAATCACATGCTCCTTCGTCCCAATTGCATTATCGGCACCATCCGATCCAATCAGCGCATTGTCTCCCATTGCTTCGGGTCTTCGATTTCTTGTATCCCGGTCCTCCTAATATCTTCATGAATCGTTTGTCCCGCTTGTCCATTGCATAATTCATCATCTTCATGATACTCGCCAATAAGACTGACTGGGCCCCACTTCTTGTACCACCAGGTTTTCGGTCTCTAGGTTTACTTGTGGAACTTGATCCACTACTCCTCCAACAGGATGGTCCGTTGGGGAACAGTCGGAGCACCCGTCGAATTTTCCCTTCTCGAAGTCTCCGGAGCCATGACACTTCCCTCATTACCTTCATCGGGCACCACCACCCGATTCCTTGTGTTTACCATTGTGAACTGTCACACATGATAAAGATCATACCGGTTAATTCTTTGAAAGATTAGCGGTTCAATACGTACTATACAAAGATTAATCATTATAATAACAGTTTCAAGTACACTCACGTATTTATAAATTCATAATATCACTGTCCAAGTGAAATCATGAACGTATATTACATAAGAATTCTCGTTGTCATCATCACAATTTTCAATCATTGCAATTCCGTAATCCTAACACTCTCCCCACCTAGGAATGCTCTACCTGTATAGACAGTGATGTCATAGGCACCTACAGTCTAAGTCTAGGCATACTAGATATGACACCTAGTCAAGGTTCTAAATGGCGTGAGGCGTGGCGTGGCGGCGATGCCAAGCCTCAAGCCTTAGGAGTCACGGCGAAGCCATGGCATTTTCAAGGCGTGACTTATGGCGTCAAATTTCTAATTCATATATAATATTATATATAAAAACGTATGTTTTGTAGTGTTACTTAATGAGTCAATAGTAATAAGCAAGTTAAATTAGATTATATATTAAAAACATGTAAATAAGACATTGAAAACGTAAAATCTCATTACAATAACTGCACATTAGGCCATGGCGTGCCATGGGCTTAACGTGGCGTGACACATAAGCCTTGGTGCCATGGAGCACCATGGCGACTGTTCGGCGAGTTTTTTAGAACAGTGCACCTAGTTCACTTAAACTAGAGCTCTGATACCAACTTGTAATACTCCAAAAAATTGGGACAAACAAAAATTTCTGGAATAGGAAATGTGGTATATAATTTAATGCCAAAACACGAGCTTCCCAAAAGGGAACAATACACGCTTGGAAAATTACAAGTTTGTAATAAATAACAATGAAGGGAGAACAACCCTTTAATCTAAATCCTATTTAGGAACAAGATTAATTCAAGTTGTTATCCAACCTAAAATATGTCTTCTATAGTTGGCGTCCGACAAATATCCCCAAGCTCGCATCTAAAGTCATCTAGACCTCTTTGGCAGTCGCGCCGCTAGAACCTGAGATACACATCAACCAAATAAGTGTTAAGCAAAACGAGCCTAGTGAGTTGTACAACAACATGGCATGATCATTTACACAAGTATAGCCAATCAAGAGTCATAAAGGAATCAATGGGGGAGACCCATCACACCAATGAGTTGCACCTCAAGTCAATGTACCTTGATGTTCACTCGCAAGAGCAACATCCTGAAGGCCCAACACAATTGAAGACTACCTCTCAGGCATTACTTCAAGTGGCGGAGGTCTAGGTGCATACCGTCAAGGTGGCAGCCTAAGACTACACCCTCCTAGCGCCAACTCATGGTTCATCCAATACATTTCATAACCATCATTATACATAATCCATAATAAGTAAATTACATGTATAAGACCCCAAGTACTTCAAATCCCCATTTAGGTACAAAACTCTAAATCATGTGGGTTTAACATCAATATCCATCATTTAGCATGTACTCGCATATACATAAGTCAAATATGTTCCACAATGACATTATCATAATCCATACAAGGAATCAAAACCCAAAACACCACTAATGATCAAAATAGAAAGTTAGGTCAAAATAGAAAGTTAGGTCAACAAAAAGTTTACTGTCAAGTATCCTTAGCTTTGTGTTAGATTGGAACCCGAAAGATGTGACAGTAGTATCAAATCTTTCATGCCACTGTTTTGGGGCTTGCTTTAAACCGTACAGAGACTTAATAAGCCTACACACTTTGTTCTCTTGTTCGGGTACTACAAACCCTTCGGGTTGCTCCATATAAACCTCCTCATTTAAGTATCCATTCAAAAAGGCTGTTTTTAAATCCATTTGATGAATATACAGTCCTTTTATGGCTGAGATTGCTATGAGAGTTCGGATTGAACTAATTCTAGCAACTGGAGCGTAGGTGTCGAAATAATCGATACCCTCCTTCTGTCTATATCCTTTAGCTACCAATCTAGCTTTAAATGCTGAGATTCAACCATCTGTATAATAAACCTATTTTCAGTTAATACGGATATATGTTTCTATTCGAAGTAGTATTCGTAATTTTAAGAACCGAAACTTTTATGACTTGTACCTTTAATTGGATAGTTGTATCTAGCATTGTAGGGATTATTTTAAAGAAAATAATTATAAGGTTTAAAATGTAATGAATTTGAAACTAGAAGGACTAAGTAGTAGTTATCTTTTATTTATATACATTTAGACCTAAATTAAAATTAATCACATATTTTGTTCTTCATCTAGAATCGTATAGAGAAAGAGAGAGAGAGAGCTTAGAGTGAGAAACCAAAATTGGTGAAGAAATTGAAGAAGTTAAGCTTGGTTTTGGAAGATTAAGGTTATATTATTCAAGGTAACTCTCTATTTCCCTTTAATGTTTGTTTTGGTGGGTTCAATATATGTTAAAGTGTATGCATTTGGTGTTTAGGGGCTGATTAGAATCAAGGAAAAGTTGAAGATATCAAAGCTAAAGCATTTTGAGGTAATAATCTTCAAAAGATGTTCAATTAAGTTGAAAATTATGAGTTTTAACTTATAAGATGTATAATTGGTGATGATGTATTTGGTATTGTTAACTTGTGGTTAGAATACTCTAAGAAGATCATGGATTAAGGAATGATATCATTAAAAACGAAATTGAGCTTCAAAGTTAAGTTGCACATCAAGTGTTTGATAAAATGTTTGTGAAACTTTTGAAATTCTAGAGTTGTTGTCCTGTTACTAGAAAATTCGTATAAAATCAACCGTTGGTCCAAATGAGGTGTACGATATACCTTTGGAAACCGTAGAATATACTTAACAACTGTTATGAAGAGTGCAAGTCCTAATTGTGAGTCTAAATATGTCAAAATACTGAGTTTATGAATCAGCTCACAGTGTGACAAAAACCTGCGCACTGTTTTTGTAAAGGCTGTATTGTCCTGCTCGTAGCTCCAAATTGCACAAATCCAGTTGTTATAGAATCCTAAGATATCAAGGTACAACTTTCATTTAGATGATAGTGTCCATTTTGGCTTCTAAATAGGAGAAATATATCGAAACGTATGGCATACAGAAGCTGTCAATTTCTGTTTTTAAGTTAAATTTGAGATTTTTGGAAAATATTGTCTAAGATCTTAATAATTATGTTGAGCATTAGTTGAGTGTTTTATTAAATGATTGTAGGTAATCGGAAGTAAGGAAAGGGATAACTAAGGTACGGATATCCTATTTCTTTGAATCGAGGGTAACCAGTTACATTCCGGAAATCCCATCCATCTTGTTATATGTGACTCCGAACCTTATGGTTTCGAGTACTTGTTTATGAAACATTTATTTTCTTTCAAAGTTGAGTTTATGCTAATCATTTGAATATGTTTCATGATTCGAACATTTTGATGAAAGAGTTTGGTTTTATGGTGATTTAAACATTGATTTTAAGAACACGAATTTTCTTGAATTTGAATTAGACTCAACACTTCGGCCACGAGTGTTGAGATGCCTTCCGTGGTGGCTATTAATGACCATGGTGTTCTCGTAAAGGCTAAGGCCAAGCTAAATAGGGGACGTAGAATGCATCCAAGAGCCGAACACCAGAAAATGTCTGGTTACCGGATAGAACCGATTACCGGATAGAGCCGAATACCAGAATTGAACTGGTTACTGGGGAATGGGTGGTGTTGTGCCCGACATTGACATTCCAAGTCTGATTGGACTGATCATCCGATTAGACAACGTATTATTGCAATACGGATGACTTGTTGATTTTAAAATAAATAAGTAAATGATTTCTATATTCTTTATTAATGTACAGAACAGTTGTTTTATATTAACTTTTATTTGAACTTAATTATGTTCATACCATTATGCACATTATCCGCCCACTGAGCGATTTTGCTCAGCCGAGGTGTTTTCTGTTTCCTCGACAGGCTTAGGTTCCACTGCAGGGACGAGTTGAATGATCGAGATAGAACTGGGAGTAAAACAAACTTAAGATCAACTTTTGTATATCGGGTTTGTATAATCTTTTGGGATTAGTTCAGATGATAATATTTTGGGTTTGTAATTATGTTTAAGTTTCGTTATAAGTTAATTGTTATTTTGGGGAGCTTAGTACAACTCTGAATTGTGGTGTTTTACAGTTTTGATCCGGTTACCGGATTGTACTCCTCCCGTATCAGGCTGCGCAGGATGGGGGTGTTACAATCTGGGTGTAGCTTTCTTTTGAATACCCACTTGGAACCTATGGGTTTTGCTCCCTTGGGTAAATCAGCTAATTCCCAAGTTCCATTTCCCATAATAGAGTCCATTTCATCGTTTATTGCTTCTTTCCATAGTGGAGCATCTCTCGAAGACATGGCCTCTTTAAAAGTCTTAGGATCATCTTCGCTGTTAATCGATAAAATGACTTCTCTAGTCACTTTCTTTTGTGTTCCTTCTACTAGATAGGAGAATAAATCATCTCCTAGACTTTTCTCTTTCTTTACTCTAGTACTTCTACATGGTTCATCAACCTTGTTTGAGGTTTTCGAACTTTCACGAGATGTGCTAGGAAGATTTTGAGCCAATGTTCTATCCGAGTTTTCAGCATATTCTGAAAACTTGTCTTCAAAAAATTCCACATCTCTGGATTCCACTATCACTCCTGTCTCTTTATCCAATAATCTATAAGCCTTGTTATTTCTAACATATCCTACGAATATGCTTTTAATGGCACGGGCTCCCAATTTAGATCGTTTTGGATCTGGGGTACGATAGTAAGCAATACAACCCCAAACTCTAAAGTAGTCCAAGTTAGGCTTTCTTCCTTTCCATAGCTCGTATGGGCTGGTTGGAATCACACGACTTGTGATTCGATTGTGAATGTGGCAAGCAGTCAGTAATGCTTCTACCCATAGATTGTTTGGTAAACCCGATTGGTTCAACATACAGTTAACCATCTCAACAAAGGTTCGGTTCTTACGTTCCGCCAGACCATTCTGTTGGGGAGTAAAAGGTGAGGTGCGTTCATGTTTGATGCCATTCTCTTCGCAGAATGTATCAAACTCTCTATTGAAGTATTCACCTCCTCTGTCTGAGCGTAGTATTTTTATTTGTTTTTCGAGTTGATTTTCTACTTCAACTTTATAAAGTTTAAAAGCATCAAAAGCTTCGTCTTTTGAATGTAATAAATAAACGTATAAAAACCGACTGAAGTCATCACAGAATGTAATGAAATACCGTTTACCACCACGGGTAAGTATTCCATTCAATTCACATATATCAGAATGAATCAACTCTAAAATAGTAGTATCCCTTTTGACTGATGGAAAAGGTTTCTTTGTAAACTTCGATTTTACACAAGTTTCACATTTTCTAAAATCTTTGTTATCAATTTTAATTAATCCTTTATTTTGCATTTTTTCAATATTTTTAACATTTGTGTGTGCTAAACGATTGTGCCATAAAGATATTGAACAAGCAAAATACTCAAAAGAATTAATTTTATTAAAATCAGAAGACATTACATCAATCTTGGATACAGATTAACCTATACTATTCTCAGACAAATTCGAAACATTGCTACCAACTGACTCACTAGTACTAGCACCGGAACTGTCATCACCATCCTCAAACAAACTAAGGCGATACATACCCAGTTGACGGTATGCCTTACCAAAGTAGTGTTGTCGCTTGTGAAACACAATCTTCCCGACCCCCATAGCAATTCCAATCCCATTTTCATCAAGATTGCTTAGGGATACGAGAAACTTGCATACAGTAGGCACGTGCAACACATTTCTCAAAATTAAGGTTTTTCCCGAAGAAAACCTTAGATGCACAGTTCTAATACCCGCGATATCTGCTCTACCGCAGTTCACAGTCATAATATGCCTTCCATCTCTAACCAGATTGTACTCAGAAAATTTGGATCTGGAGTCACACACATGAACCGTGGCTCCAGAATCCAAGTACCAGCCATCACCCTGGTTGAATCTTCAGCAATCATGTCGATCTCGTCCCTGCTCAAATTGGCCACAAGATGTTCTAAGTCTACGACCGCATTAGCTACGGCTGGTGGGCCAGACTTTGCTGCCTACATTCCCTTGCATAATGTCCCGTCTCTCCGCAGACGTGACACTTCCCTGGTCCCTGACTAGTTGACTGACCAGGCCTTTTGAAGTTCTTCTTTTGTGGACCAAAATTCATTCTTTTGGCGGGTCCAAAAGACTTCCCCTTTCCTTTGCCACCAGCCTACACGCTGTTGGCACTCTAATGGCTTTGCCCTTTTTGTCCCGATTTCTCACCTCTTCCTCAATCCTGATGTGTTTTTATCAAATCATCCAAAGAGTAATCTTCGGATTTGTGCATCATACGTTTCTGAAAATCCTTCCATGATGGGGGCAATTTGTCAACAACAGCCCCCACAAGGAAGATCTCAGGAAGAGGAATATTGAGAACTTTCATTTTATTTTCCAATACTTGAAGTTCATGAATTTGTTCAAGTATTGGCTTATCATCTACCATTTGAAATCTTAAGTATCGAGACACAAGATATTTATTAGTTCCTTCTTCTTGTGCCTTGTACTTAAATTCCAAAGTTGTCCAAAGTTCTCTAGGACAAGTTATTGGGGCATAAAGGTCATACAGTCTGTCAGATAGGGAACTTTTTATGTACCCGCAAGCCAGTGTTTCAGACTTCTTACGGAGTAGCCGCTGCTTATCCAGATCGGCTATTTTGGCAAAGTCAGGCTCTTTCCTGGATTCGGGAATGGGATTATCGAGAATGGGTGGCAGAGTAGGGTCCAAGACAAAGAACAGTTTTAAAACCATGAGCATGAATTTGACCTTTTCAGCCCAACGGGTATAGTTTGACCCGTCAAAGCAGTCCAATTTTACTAGTTCTTGTTGCATCAAACGAACGTTGTCGGAATCCATTTTTCGATTCAAAACCTTTAAGATTGTTCAATTTTAGATTAGTAAAATTCACTTGAAATAAAGCAACAAGATTTATATATAAAACAACAATTTTAATTATAAAAATCCAAACTTTATTTACAAAGTTACAAACTTTATTTATAAAGTTTAATAATTTAAATAAGACGAAATCTGTTATGATTGATTATTAGATGAACCTAATAACGAGACTATCCTTCACGATAGATTCGTTAGAAGAAAGGGTAGAAACAGAGTGTCCACTCTACTGGACGGAAAAGAAAGACATAACAGAAAATGTAAAACCAACCTGTTTAGATGATCTCCAACAAACAACAACTACAACCAGGATTGCACGGTTTTATAAACCTGTCCTTAAAGGTTTTGGCCGATCTCTTTAAAACGTTGTGAGACTTATACTCGCTAAACCTCCAGGATTTGATGCAACTTATTCAAACACTAACAGCGATAGTGTTGAACTTAATACAAACTTGAGACAGAAAGCTTTGGCAGAGAGAGATCGAGAGAGATCAGAGAGCAGGAGAGAGATTCGTTTTCAGTGTGTTAAATCAATAAGGGAAGACTTTAATTTATAGTTTGAAAATCAGATAAAAATCTGATTAATTTTCTTAATTATCCCCCAAGAATCGGATTAGAAGTTAGAGTTGGAGACTAATTAATCACATTTTCTTAAGTCTCCAACTGACTTCCAGCTCAATTAATCACATTTTTAATGAGGTAAAACACCGAAAATTATCTGATAATTAATAAAACGAAACTTTATCTACTTAAGAATAATTATTTGCTCAAATTAATTAACTTAACTTAATTAATCTTTTCTATATCTCGATCCATAAAAAGAAAGCTCGTTGCTCGGGGCGAGGCTCCTCAGCTACGATGCGAGCGTGCGAAGTGCAAAGTGCGCGATTCTTTGCAAGAACCGCGCCCGCGTCTGCGCCCTCGGCCTCGGCCACTGCCACTGCCACGGCCACGCGCGCGCGCGTGCGTTGCACTTCTTTGAGACCCCCATCATAAGTCTACCATTTTACTCAAGACCCACTTGAGATGATAGCCTTATAAATAACACTTTATTTTATAATTAAAGTTTGGATTTTTA
Source organism: Arctium minus (assembly GCA_954870635.1). NCBI lineage: Eukaryota > Viridiplantae > Streptophyta > Magnoliopsida > Asterales > Asteraceae > Arctium > Arctium minus. The sequence goes on from OX941084.1 coordinate 54,670,527, forward strand.
TGATTAAAATTGCTGTTTTATATATAAATCTTGTTGCTTTATTTCAAGTGAATTTTACCAATTTAAAATTCAACATTTAATCATGATCAATATGTGAAACCAAACAAAGGATAAGTAGCATGCCATATATGTATTTACAGGGGCAGAGCCACCTTAGCACCAGAAGGTGCAGTGGCTCCCCCTCACCCTAAAAAAAATGCATTAGTTTTGATGTTCAATTTTTAAAATGTAATGCACTTGGCCCCTTCTCCCCCTAATAATAGTCCCGGTTTTTATGTATCTACTTTTTCCGGTATCGACACTTTCATAAAAACAGAACAAAACAAATATCTGCTCTATTTGTTTTTATAAATATAAATATAGATAAAGTTATGTTGTTTAGGTCACTCATGTTTTTCAAGTATTTATTAAAAAAATATATATATTAAAAAGGGTTTCTCATCCTTGAAATCACGAATTTTCTTACATTATTTCTAGGCACCCCTAGAAAAAAATTATGGCTCCGCCCCTGTGTATTTAGATATACTAACCATCAACATATGTATCATATATATTTTGAATCAAATAAGAAATCATGTGTGATCAACTAGTCTACGAAAATCATCATTTTTGGAAGACGTGCCGTTTTGTTCCAAGATCAATGTTAATACGCGAAATTCGTAGATTGTATTATATGTGTCATCAAATATTTAAGAATTAAATATGAGTCATATCAAAGTTATCATCTGAATTTTATATGATATCTAGTGGTATTTAATTAGATGATTTATTTTAAAACACGTTTCTAAAAATAAATCTCAAAAGAATTTTATACAACTTGTTTTTATAACATTGAATATATATTTTATATCAAGAGATATTTAAATAGATGATTTATTTTAAGTGCACCATATCTGATAAGTCCTATTCGAGACGGAACAGTCTCCACAGAAAATTACAGAGAGAAGAGAGAAACTTGGGGCAATTTTCGTTTGTTTATTTCCATGCAATTACAATCAATTAAATAAGAAAATTAGCTATCCACTAACCTATATGCACTTTATTCTGCCAAAAATAGGGAAACGTGGCTTGACTACCATATGCATGCTAAACTAGAAAACAACTAGAAAAGCTATTGAATCAGTCTTCTCCTACAATTCAGCTCCACACCTCTTGACCAGTCGCTGCTCTCATTTTGGGCTGATTACAAAGTCTTTTAAGTAGCTTGGGTATTTCCTCTCCCTTGTGGGCCTCGATGTAGTGGACTGGTCCATCTGTGGTTGACCCATACTTGTATCAATACCCTCCCCGATGAGATCAACCTTGTCCGCAAGGTTGGAAGTTGTGCCTTCATCGATTGGAAAATCGGGAAATTGCTTGCGAACTTGATGGATTTCTTCCCAAGTTGCTTCCGTGATGTCTCTACCATTCCACTTGATTAAAATTTGTCGCCCTTGTCGGTTGAGGACGGTCTCAGGCTCTATCTCATTTGGATTATCATCTTGAAAGTCTGGTAAGGGTGTTATTGCGGGTTCAGCGCTACCCACGTGTTGCTTTAAGAGAGAGACATAGAACACCGGGTGGATTCATGAGCCTGGAGGGAGCTTTAAGCGATAGGCGACCTGACCGATTTTCTCATCAACCTCAAAGGGGCCATAAAACCTTGGACTGAGCTTTTTCGATTGTCTGTGTTGAACCGAGATTTGCCGATAGTTGTGGAGTCGTAGGTAGACGAGGTCGCTGACTTGGAATTGCTTGTCGAGACGGTGTTTGTTCGACTGATCTGCCATTCGTTGTCGTGTTTTCTTGAGAGTATCTTTAAGAAGAGATATGACGTGTTGGTGCTCGATTAGTGTGGCATCGATGGAAGCAATCGATGAAGTACCCGACGTGTAGTAAAGAATCGATGGTGGGAGTCGACCGTATAAGGCTTGAAACGACGTCATGTTGATTGCCGTATGTGGATTGGTATTGTTCCAGTACTCGGCCAGGTATAGATAGCGATTCCACTTATTTGGTTCGGTGCTGGCGAAACAACGAAGATACGATTGTAAGCATCGATTAACGACCTCTGTCTGACCATCTGTTTGAGGATGGTATGCACTGGAATGAAGCAGCTTTGTCCCGAGTTTTCGAAATAGTTCCTTCCAAAAACGGCTAAGGAAAATTGGGTCACGATCGGATAAAATAGTCTTAGGAAGACCGTGGAGGCGATAAACTTGGTGTAGAAAGATCGAGGCCAATGATGCAGCGGTGAAGTGTTTAGGCAAGGCAATGAAATGCGCATACTTGGTGAGACAGTCGACGATAACCCAGATTGCAGAGTTTCCGGCTGAGGGTGGTAAGTTAGTGATGAAATCCATAGAAATTTCATCCCAGGCCAGTGTTGGAATAGGCAAGGGTTGCATAAGCCCATATGGTTTGTGAGTAGGGGACTTTGTTTGTTGGCAGACAGAGCATTCTCGGATGAAGTTAGTAAAAAGAAGAGTTGATGCGAGCTATCGTAGCGGTTATTCCGGAATGGCCGCCAAGAGTTGAGGAGTGAAATTCCTGCAAAAGTAAGTGATGAAGTGATGGAATAGGAGGGATTACCAGGCGATTGCGGAAGTAGACCAGTCCGTCATGTGTATAATGTTCCGGAATATCTTGATTTTCCACCCGTGAAAACCATGGTTTCCCTTGGGTCGAAGTGTAGTAGGAACGCAACTCCTGTAGCCACGTTGGAATAGACGAGGAGAGTGAAAACAGGTGAGGTTCATCCACCCGGCTTAACGCGTCCGCGACATGATTTTCCTTCCCCGGATTGTAGTGTATCTCGAAATTGTAGCCTAGCAATTTAGTCGCCCATTTTTGTTGGTCGGGGGTCTGGATGACCTGGGATAATAAATGCTTGAGGCGACGCTGATCTGTGAATATCCGAAAACGTCGACCCAAGAGGTATTGTCGCCATCGTTTAACCGCTTCGGTTATGGCAACGAGCTCACGGACGTAGGTCGAAGAGTTTTGTAAACGTGGGCAGAGATTTTTACTAAAAAAAGAAATTGGGTGCTCCTTCTGTGATAAAACGGCGCCTATTCCTGTCCCTGAAGCATCTGTGGTAACATCAAATGGTTCAGAAAAATCTGGTAAGGCTAGAACAGGGACACTGGTCATAGCGTTTTTGAGGGTATCAAAAGCCTCGGCAGCTTGGGGCGTCCATACAAAGCGGGTGTTGGTGAGGAGGTCTGTTAATGGAGCTGATATCTCGGTGTAGTGCTGAACAAACCGCCTGTAATACCTGGTCAAGCCAAGGAACCCACGCACAGCGGTTATGGTGTTTGGAGTTGGCCATTCTTTAATTGCTTGAATTTTGTGTGGGTCTACTGCTACGCCTTGCTATGAGATTATGTGACCCAAGTAATGCACCTGTGAAGTACCAAAAACACACTTGCTGAATTTTGCATGGTATTGATTCGCAGAGAGGATGGCAAAAACGTGTGATAGGTGGTGGTAGTGAGCTTCTCGGGTGTCACTGTAGACGGGGATGTCGTCGAAAAAAATTAGTACAAACCGACGGAGAACGGCACAAAAAATATCATTCATGGCAGATTGAAAAGTCGAGGGGGCGTTGGAGAGGCCAAACGACATTACGAGGAACTCCTAATGACCATCCATGGTTCTGAAAGCGGTTTTGTGAGTGTCCTCATTTGCAACCCGTATTTGGTGGTATCCAGCCCGCAAATCGATTTTCGAGAAAAATGAGGCACCGTGTAGTTCGTCAAGAAGCTCGTCCACAGTTGGTATGGGGAATCGGTCACGTATCGTGATAGCATTAAGTGCCCGATAGTCGACACAAAACCTCCACGTTCCGTCTTTTTTCCGGACCAGTAAAACAGGCGAGGAGTATGGACTTTGGCTAGGTCGGATGATCCCGTGTTTAAGCATGTCGGTAATGAGGTCGGTCATTATGCGTTTTTGGTAGTGTGGGTAATGATACGGTTTGACATTTACCGGAGGGGCGGTAGGGGCGGTGGGGTTATGGTGGTCATGGAGACGTGGTGGTGGGAGTTGTTTAGGTGGTTCAAAAAGGTGGGTGTATGTTGTAAGCAACTGTTGAATGTGGGAATCTAGGTGGGATAATGGGGTGGTAGTGGTATCTGATATGTTGTGAAAGATAATTGCATGCATGGAAGAGATGGCATCTTTACGGATTAATTGGTGGAGGGAGCTAGGGGAGACGGCGGTGGCCGAGGGTTCACTTTGTAGAACGATTGTTTTGTCTTGATGTTGGAAGGAGATGTGTGGGATGGAGAAGTCGGCGGTGAGGGGTCCGAGAGAGCTAAGCCATGCCATGCCAAGAATGACGTCGGCGCCCTCGACAGGCAGAACAAAAAATGGAATTTGGAACGTTGTTGTTTGGAGATGAAGAGGGACATCGGGGCAAAACCCGTTACAGTGAAGGAACATGCCATTGCCGATCATGACCGGGAACGAGGTAATGTTTTGGGTAGGAAGGTTGAGAAATGAGACAACGCGGGGTTGTACGATGTTACGAGTACTGCCCGTGTCGACTAGGATGGTGAATGGGTGGCCATGAATGTGTCCGGTCATACGCAAGGCCTTAGGCGATGCCAAGCCTAGTAGTGCTACCGTCGATAAAGAGAGAAAATGGGTGGAGTCATGGCTTAGTGGGTCGATGGTGTGGGTTAATGTGTTCTGCGGTGTTGGTTCCGGAATAGTTTGGAAAGTATCGGTTTGATTTTCGGGAGAAAGGGTGTCGTCGTTATCGGTGATTAACAGGAACTGTGGGGGGTTACATTTGTGACCCGGGTGAAATTTCTCGGGACACCGGAAACAAAGACCTGTTGCTCGTCTTTTTTGGAGGGCTTCGGGGGAAAGTCGTGTGAACGGAAGGCTAGTGGTTGGTCGGTTGGGTGTGGGTAAGATGGGGGAAGAGGGGGTCGGTGTGGCGGAGGGCGAACTAAGCGAGGGCGGGTTTGTGGGTGGGGCTGGTAAGACAGGAGGTGAGAAGCGCGAGGGGGTAAATCGTTGATGAGTACGTTGGTCATGGATTTTGTCTAAAACCAGTTTGGCTAAGGCGATAGCTTGGTTGAGCGATTGGGGGCGGAGAATAGATAATTCTTGTTGGATATCCTGTTGCAAGCCGGACAAAAAACAATTGAGCAAAGCATCTTGAGGTAGCCCGGTGATGCAGTTGCTTAGCTTTTCAAACTCTGTTTGATAGTGGACAATCGTCGAAGTTTGGCGTAACTTGAAAAAGCTGCTTGGTGGTTGTCGTACGATGATGGGCCGAAACGGATTTCTAAAGCCCTAGTGAACTTCGGCCATGTCGTGAGGAGTTTGTTATGAACAAGATATTTGTACCAGCTAAGTGCGTCTCCGGAGAGGTAAAAAGCAACCATTTAAGTGCGTTGTGCCAGGGGTATGTTGTAGAGGGTGAAATATTGTTCGGCTTGGAAAATCCAATCTAGCGGTTGTGAACCATCGAACGTAGGTAGGTTAATTTTGGGTGGCCGGATGGTTGTGGCAGTCAGATTTGGGTTGGGGTTGGGATTGGGATTGGGATTGGGATTGGCTTCTGGTGTGGGTGTCTTGGGATTGGGATTGTTTGCTCGTACTGTGCGAGTAGTTGATGAGTAATAACATCAAGTTGGGTTTTTTGATCCCGGAGGGCTGCTGCTTGGGTGGCGATGATTTTGTCGGTATTTTCGGTAGAAGAGTTGATTAGCTTGGAGAAGGTTTCGACCATGGTTGCCATGGACTCTTCAATGGACGGTGGCTCACGTTTCGGTGGCATAGTGGTGGAAATGAGTAAGCAATGAAAGCACCAGATTGATAAGTCCTATTCGAGACGGACCAGTCTCCACAGAAAATTACAGAGAGAAGAGAGAAACTTGGGGCAATTTTCGTTTGTTTATTTCCATGCAATTACAATCAATTAAATAAGAAAATTAGCTATCCACTAACCTATATGCACTTTATTCAGCCAAAAATAGGGAAACGTGGCTTAACTACCATATGCATGCTAAACTAGAAAACAACTACAAAAGCTATTGAATCAGTCTTCTCCTATAATTCACCTCCACACCTCTTGACCAGTCGATGCTCTCATTTTGGGCTGATTACAAAGTCTTTTAAGTAGCTTGGGTATTTCCTCTCCTTTGTGGGCCTCGATGTAGTGTACTGGTCCATCTGTGGTTGACCCATACTTGTATCAATCTCACTTGACTCAAAATTAGACACACATGTTCAAATTCAGGCGTTGCCAAAGCCCTTGTGGCCATGGAGGTTCACCTGCGATGACTCCAGGTCATTCGTGGTCGTCCAGGGGATTAATCGGTGAGCGTAAGCTGGCCCGGAAACCCACGGTTACCAAAATAAAAAATTAGACACTCACAAATACTTATGCATATGTTAAAATCGGTTTCCTATTTTGCATCTTGAGTTGTCTTGAGACGTAGTGTTGATGATCAGATTATGTAAAATAATAAGAAATCTTCACATGAGAAGATTAATAGGCACTGTATTAGTGAGGCAACTTTGTCTAGAGCATATAATAAGATTTATAATGGAAAATCTAGACATTATTTTGATCCATTCGTATGTAGAGAGTCAATATCCAATGGGATAATAACTATTACGTATGTAAGAACATGTAATAATTTGGATGATCCTTTTACCAAAGGACTTTTAAAGGATATGGTATTTGGAACAAGCCGTGAAATGGGATCACTAGAACAAAAAAGTCACTTTGGGGCCTTTCGTCATGGTTTTCTCTTTTCAGCAAAACCGTAGCCTATTCTTCTGACTTTTGATACTCTTATAGCCACGTTTAAATTGTATGATAATATCACATGAAAAAACATAGCCATAACATAAAAATCGTGGCCATAACGTTATAAAAAAATTGGTAGTTTAGTATTTTTCATATAACCGTGGCCATAAATTACGTATAACCACCTTAATTCATCTTAATTGTAGTCATTTCATGACATATAATTACGCTTATTTTGTATAATCGTGACTAGTGGTTATCTTTTCGCTACACAAAAGAGTTAAAACTGTGGCTATAGGTTATCTTTTGCTACGCAAAATAGTTAAAACCATAGCCATAAGCTACTTATGGACAAACGATTTGTTTTAATGGTGGCCATTGCTTACTTTATAGCAACCTGTATTTATTTTAACCATGACTATAGACTACTTATAGCCACATAAATGTTTTATATTAACCGTGACCAGTTCATGACATATGGTAACAAAATATTTTACATCCCTGGCCGTTGGTTACATTTGGTCACACAAAATAATTTAAACTGTAGTCATAATCTACTTATAGTCACAAAAAATTTATATTAGTCATATGGTTACAGTAAATTGTTAAAAATGTGTCTACCGATAATGTTTTGGTTACACGAAATAGCTAAAATGATGACCATAAACTGCTTATAGTCACACAACTTTTATATTAATTGTGGCCATTTCATGACATGGGTTGGGTTCCGGTAAGTTGAGTTAACGATGAGAAGCGTGAGAAGTGGTTATCGACGGTTGGATGAGAAATTGGCGCACATTAGGATGAGATGCACCGAGATGCACCAGATGAGAAATGGTCAATTCGTGACATGATTACCATGATTTATCAAAACCATGGCCATAACTACTTACAATCATGATATAAATTAAATATCCGTTGGCCATTGTAGCACTTGACCATGGCTAGAATTAACCTTTGGCAACATTTTAATAACGTGTGGCGAAATAATAAATTAAAATTTTCAATAAAATGATTAATTGAAAAACATTAAACAAGTTATGCTAATAATCATATGAAGAATGTATAAGAACACCACCGACAAACTTCTCACTACTAATCTCTCTCTCTCTCTCTCTCTATATATATATACATATAATAAATAAGTAACTAGAAGGACACGTGTCGCCTTCTGGTGAACCCATTTTTTTCATTTTCCCGCCTAAACATGTATTTAGACACATTTTATATTATAAAATCATTTAGCACATCCACATTCATTCCTTCTTAAATCTTTCCTTAATTCAACTTTTTTAATTTATACCTTACATTTACTACCCTTATAATTAGGTATGTAGTTTACTTTTTAATTTTTCATTTTATACTCTTATCATATAAACATAAATAATGTATATGAATTAAAATGCATTAAAAAAAACATTGTTATTTTTTACATATTATACCATTGTAATCGTTTCGTCAATATTTTCGAAATAAGTTAAATATTGAATATTTTTGGATTTAATTATATTATTAAATATCATAAATATATACGAATTAATGTGTCGTGATTAGTATGAGATTTGGTACAAATAATCACTAAACTGTCTTAATTTTCTTTTGGCTATTTCATATCAATTTTTACTTCAAGATTTTTTTATAAAAACCTCATCCTCTTTAAATTTTTATACAAAAATTTTGATTTTTATAAAATAACATTTTTTAATTTTTAATTTTATTTTCTTGACATTATGATATTTTAATTTTAAAAATATTAATTATAGATGATGAAGGTATAATTAGCAATAGAACAAAAAATGTTGTATATAAAGAAGTATTTGATAATTTATGATATAGGATTTTTATTTTATTAATATTTTAACTATGCACTTTTTCTATAATTTCATTTACTGTAACATCCGTATTTTCGGGTAAGTATAAGGTTCTATTAATCTTATGTTTTTGTGTCTATTAAAGTAGAACTTATATGCTTAAGTGATATTGTGTTTTTATATGATTATTTGGTTCTGTTGGTTCGGAAGCTTTAGAAATCACCCTTGGGAGACAGTGACTCACGCGACTTACGCCGCGGGTTGGAGTCGCGGCATAAGCCGCGTAATCCACTGGAGTTCATTTTGTTTAAGTAAGCGGGTGACTTATGCCGCGGGTGAAAGTCGCGGCACAAGTCGCGGGGTGACCTGCAGTCCCCAAAACCCCCAATTTGCCCGTTTTTCTCTCATTGTTATCACAAAAATCAGTTCTAAACCGAGACGAGCTAGGGTTTGGGCGATTTTCTTCCCTTTAAACCCTCTTGTCATTTATTGCAAAGCTTGGTAGGTGAAATCATTATTTGGGCTTCCATCTACCTCAAGTTCTCAAGACTTCAAGTCTTCATCAGCTTCATCCAACTTCTAGGGTTTTCTTCTTTTCTTGGTTTTTGGTCAAAAACCTAGATTGTGAGTTTACTAAATCTTTGTCAAAACTAGATACACATCATATGCTTCTATTTATGGTTACTTATCTCTATATGTTCAAATACTTGGGATTTTCTTATGAAGGAATGTTGGAAATATGGTTATATGTGAAATATCATGGTCTACTCTAAATGTGCAAGTATTGGTACTTTTTCTCTTGGATTCATAATATGTACATGTCGAGGTGATAAATGTATACATGTCACGATATGACGATGGTTTCTAGTTGGAATACCTTTTTGGTAATATATAATATGCATGATGAGCATGATTGTCATTTGGGTCTCATGACGGACTTATGTGATAGGATGGTAACATAGTACCCATGGTTGGTATCGAAATGTATTGGTTGAAATATACCTCAAGACCTCCTATATAATATGTTGGACGAACCAAGTCAGTAGACACTAGGAGGATGTAGTCTTGGGCGCCACCGTGATGGTATGTGCCTAGACCTCCGCCATTCGGGGTAATGCCATGGTTGTAGTCCTCGGATGTGCCGGGCCTTTCGGGTGTCCCTTGTTAGAGGGCATCAAGGTATATCGACTCTTTGGGTGGAACTTGATTGATGCTATGGGTCTCCCCTATTGACTCCACATTTGTTGAACTATGGTTAACTGCTGATAAGAATTGTAATTGTTCATGCATGCTTATTATTGTTCAACTCACTAGGCTTTTTGGCCTAACACTTGTTTGGTGTCGATGTGTATCTCAGGTTCTAGCGGCGCCGGTTCTAAGCTGGCATAGTTGCTTGGGTGAGAGCTTGGGGAACGCTTGCAAATTAGCGTTCTTTGGATAGAAGAACTTTTGGAACTATAGATGACAACCCTTTTGTAATCTCCTTTCTAGTTGTAGAAATTAGATTAGTTGGTTGTTAATTTATTGTCCGTTGAAATTACAACTGTGATTAAACAGGTTTGTATTATTTCCCCATTTTTGGGATGCTCTTGCTTTGGAAAATTTTATACCACGTGTCCGTATTTCTTCGGATTTTGTTATCCCTATTTTTAGGGTGTTACATTTACGTTCTATTATAAATTTTGTTTTATAAATTCTTAATATTTATTCATATTTTTTATTAATTTTTTTGCAAAACTTCCTTTATGAAAACTGCCTAAAACAAGGACATTTTGTAAACAGTTGCAAAAAAAACAACTCTGAAGGGAAAAAAGTTTGAAAAAGTAGCATCGTACTTTCGATGATCATTCATATCTGTAAGATAAGTTTTTTGGCATGATTTATTTTTTTTAAATTACTCTGTGTAATACACAGGGTCGAATCTAGTATATATATAAAGTAGAATCTTCACTTGCTGACGTGACACTCCCAGGTTTGAGAATTGCTCCCTTCTTTTTTTCTCAGTTTTTTAATTTTTCTTTTAATAGATTATTGGATTTAACTCTTCATGTCCTCTCTTACCCAAGATCGATTGTAACGATCAAAACTTCAGCATCATCATCAATGGAGAAATCAAAAAACTCTCTTCTCTCTCTCTCTAATCCCTCTCCTCTTCGATGCCAATACCGAAATCAAACTCTCTTATCCATGATCGATTGTAACAATCAAACCTTCAACATCATCATCATCATCAATGAGAAATTAAAAACTCTCTTCTCTCTCTCTAATCCCTCTCCTCTTCGACGCCAATACCGAAATCAAAATTGTTGGTTTTTAGCTTTGTGGTCTAACCGTAGTTTGGTCCTGGTTTAGTGGCCTAGTCTTCCTCTCTCTTAGACACAATCAATGAATACTTTGGGAGTTAGGGTTTATAGAATTTCAATCGACTATAAGTGCTTTCATTTATCTCTTACGTGCACATAAAATTTGGGGTTTATAGATTTTGAGTTTCAATCAATCAAAAAACATGGTATCATGCCAACCAGTTCCTATAATCTATTGCTCAACCAAAATTGCAGCTTTGAAGTTATTATGTTATGGTATGTCACCCTTATCAATTTGTAGTCGACTAATGCTTAAGGAACATTGGGAAAATATAATATGAAACATTTTTTGGGCATGAAGAAGTTTTTGTTTCAGTAATCATATATATGGATATAAAGATTTTTATTTGGAGATATGGATATGAATATTTTTCTCCAAACTATATAAGAATTATGGAGATATGAGGCGGCAAGGTACATATATTCGAGCTGCTCTCAAATTCTCAATCGTATTTTGGGTTAGGGTGTATAGAGTTTCACTGATCACTTTTTTGTACAATTATTTTGATTTATTCATCCTTAGATACATAATCTTTATTACCTACATTATAGATGTAGGATCTGTAAGCTTTTCGGCTACAAAGTCACGGTCTCGATGGCTCCTTCAAGAGCAATCCGTAGTTTGGGATTTTTCAGTTATTTAGGATTTTGGTGTGATTTTCTAAATTCATTTCTTTTTTTCCTTTTAGTTGGGTCTGCTCTCAAATTCTGTGTGGATTCCAGTAACAGTGCAATAACAATAATCAATCAATGAGAACAATAAAATTATCACAAAACCTAGTCATATGATTGAATTGATCAGAGAGTATTCAATGTGCGTACAAAAAGTTTTAGCCGTAAAGAACAATGATAATGACCATTAACCCTAAACAAAGATTAGCAACCAATTTATACCACTAAGGGTATTTACAAAATAAACCCAAGACTTCTATTATTTACATAAGTTTGTACAAGAATGATGTCTTCACGTCCATCTGGAAAACGATGAAGTTCTTGTGGGCGACATAGGCAAGGAACATGCGAATGGCTTCGATGCGAGCAACTGGTGCAAACATCTCATCGTAGTCAGTTCCTTCCTGCTGGCGATATCCTTTGGTGACGAGATGTGCCTTATTTCATACCACGATACCATCTTCGTCCTTCTTATTCTTGAAGATCCATTTTGTGCCGATTACTGTCTTGTTCTTTAGCCTAGAGACAAGTCACCACACTTTGAGGCTCTCAAATTGATTGAGTTCCTCTTACATGGCTAGCACCCAATCGGGATCGTTTAGTGCCTCGGAGACGGTTATTGGTTCAATTCGGCTCAAGAACGAAGAGAATAGACAATCATTTCTAGTAACAGATTATCTGATGGATGGGGTGAGCTCGTGTCCACTTGGTGGTATGTGGAAGTGGTTAATATGTCCGTTGTGAGTTGTCAGGATCCACATAACCACCATGGGGTAAGTCTTGAACAACTTCGAGTGATGACGGCCTATTGAGTAGAATATCTGGTGCTAAGCTTATGATTGGTGGGATGGTCTCGCGAGTGGGGGAAGAGTGGTCCGTGCGAGTGACGAAGGAAGACTCAACAGCAGTAGTTTTCGGAATGGTTGCAGTAACACCCGGTGAGGTAGCTTCAACAGAAGAAGCTTCAGCAATTGTCGCTTTAGTGGGTGTGGTATCACTCGAGCTTGGTGACCCTTGATCAGTGACAATTGATGTAGTAGCATCAGTAGAGGTTGATTCATTCGACATCGAGGGACCAGTAAGAGTAGGTGAATATTGTTGTCCATATCAGAGATATGATCTTGTGACATAGACGCTTGATTTGGATTTACTGGGGATGGTGTAGATCCTAAACGGAGTTGTCCAGAAGCTAGCACACCAATCGACGCGGGTTCTGAACTGAGGTGTTCAGAAGCCAAATCAAAGGTTTCGTCAAAAGTCACATTCACGCTCTCCATGACGGTCTTAGTCCGTTTGTTGTAGACTCAGAAGGCTTATGCTTGAGATGAGTAGCTGATGAAAACGCCCTTGTCCGCTTTCAGGATAAACTTGTCGAGGTCGTCCTTGTCATTCAGAACAAAACATGTGCACCAAAATGCATGAAAGTACTTGATGTTTGGAACACGATTGTTGATGACCTCGTATGGCGTCTTATTGAATCGCTTGTTGATGATGGAACGATTTTGAGTGTAGAAGGCGGTTGCAACTTCCTCGGCTCATAATAATAGCGGTAGCTTAGACTGAGAGAGCATAGTTCGTGCGTCTTCAACAAGGGTACGGTTGCATCGCTCAACAACTCCATTCTGTTGAAGAGTACAAACATCTAAGAAAGTGTGGTGATTCCCACTGAATCGAGGTAGTCGTCCAACAGACGATTCTTGAACTCTGTACCATTGTCCGTCCTGATGATCTGAAGAGATTGATTGAGATTGACTTGGACGCTCTTTAGATGTGAGATGATGAGTTCCAGGGTCTCATCCGTAGATCGAAGAAATTTGACCCATGTGTATCTTGAAAAGTCATCGACCATTACAAGGACGTACTTCTTGTGATTTATACGCAGAATCTGCATCGGTGCACATAAATCTGTCAGGATCGAATTCTCAACAAGAATTAATTCTCAGAAACAATATCAAAGAAGTTTGCGGAATAACACTTTGATATTTAATCAAAACAGTAAATCAACACAGTAGATATGAAGAACAAACTGTAAACTTGTATTGAATGCTTTGAAGTTACAAGATTACACACTCAACCTCAATATTGATGAACAGGCTCACCAATACGAATTCTACTTCTCTAGAATTAGGATCTATGCCTTGAGGTTGATTTTCTCTCTAATAGAATGAAAAACAAAAGTTAACTCATTATTCTAAACTATACAATATATATACTGAATACAAAGATAATTACAATAAATAAAATATCTTCAGTATATCTTCCATGTATATCTCTAAGCTTCCATGTATATCCTTTCATGCGAATCTTCATCATATAAGCAGTATTAATCTTCAGCAGCATTAAATTCCTTCTAGCAGCATTAACTACTAAGCAGCACTAACCACTAGCAGTACTAACTAGCTAAGCAGTACTAACTTTGTTCAAGCAGCACTAACTTTGACTAGCAGTATTAATAGTACTAGAAGTAGTAACACTCAGCAGTACTAACCTTTAAGTCTTCTAGCAGTAGTAACTTTGAACCAACAGCATTAACCATACTTGATAAATTCTTCAGTTCCCAACAATCTCCCCCTAACTTGACTTTTAGGAAGAGAAGTCAAGTTCTTCAAATTTTCTTCAAGATGCTCCCAAAACTCTATCATGGCCTAAATTCTAGTGTTTGCATCCAATCCCAAACTCTGATTGATGGTTCTTTGAATCAAGTATTTAGCCATTTCTGAATCTGGAACACATCTTAACTTTTTCTTCAGCATGGCATGAAGCTTCAATCTGCTATGATTATACACTCTATCCACTAGGAAGTATTCAGTGTGATTTAAATCCAAAGTCACTGTATATACTCCACTAATTTCATATAGAGTCCAACTGTTTACTGATTTGAAGACATCCTTGATCAAATGCTCTACTTCTTCAGGTTTGAACATCATACACAGATACTCCATTACCAGTTTTGTAATTGAAATCCCTGGAGCCTTTAGAATATCTGCATACAACTTCATTCCTATCTCAAACATCTCTTCAATATCTGATCTAGAGCATGTTCTGACAATTTTTGCCCATGTGTTGAACACTTCATACTTTTCATCCTTATGAATTCCTTTCCATCCACTGTCAATGTATCCCAGTGAATGACCTCAGGAGGCTTAACTCCTACAGGTTCTGCTGAAATTGGTTCAGGCACTTTGTCCATCACTACCATATACAAATTTACATTATCAGTGTTTGATGACTCTTTCTGTTTAGATGACTCAGGTGCCCCTTCTTCTTCAGCAACCTTCTCAGCCTCTTCTTCAGATACTCTAGGCTTCTTGATTGGCTTTCTTCTTGCCATAATCTTTGTTCTCTTTAAAGTCCTTAGACTTTCTCCCAGAGTGGACTCTTTTTTAGGAGGTGTTTCTTGCTCATCTGGAAATGGCTTTTGACAATCAAAGTCATTACTTTCTTTTATCCTCTTCTCCATCTCCACCCTAGCAGTTTCATTTCCCTGAAGCTTCAACATCTCTGAATCATACAGCTCTTTGATCTTCTCAAAAGACATTTTGGAGAACATCTCCTTTTTGACTCCTACAGCACCTTTGAGAAATATAATCATCTTGTTTCTCTCTTGGGTACCTAGGAATGTCTTTGAGGGTTTTCTTTTCTTTGCAACTGTTTTCACCACTGATTTCTTCATACTTGCAGCTTTCTTCTGTGCAATTTCAGTTGCCATACTCAGTTGATAAGCTTCATTCAGTTCAGCAGCTAGAGCTTTTGCCATTTCTCTGTTCTTTTCCATCTGAACTCTTTCTTCCTTTTCAATGTCATCTTGCATCTTTCTAGCTAGGGCTTCATCTGATTCAACCAACCTTTGCTTTTTGATTGGTTGATCAGATTCCACCATCTTTGGTTTTCCTTTGTCTTTGCTCATTGCCTTCTTACTGTTATCTTTCTTGATCACTTCACCTTGTTCTTTGATGATTACTCCTTTGGTCTTTGAAGTGACTTTGGGAGTATCATTCTTGGCTTTAAGTAAGGTTTCTGCAATCTCAAGATCTGTTAAAACTTCTTTCACAATTTCTGCTGCTTTATTAATGTCTGCAGTAGTAACTGTTTCTGCTTGCTGCTCCCCCTCAACATCAAGTTTCTCTCCATCAAGCTCCCCCTTTCTTGTGGCTTCTTCCATGTTGATCTCCCCCTTTTTGGGAGCATCATTCTCAGTGGTCCTTCTCCTTAGTTGGAATTGCTTTCTCTTCTTCCTCTATACCAGACTTAGCACCATCTTCTTCAGCTTAGCAATCTGTACTTGTTGGGACAGAATGACCAGCTTCATCTCCTCTATTTCTTTTCCTTGTTTCATAACATCTAGGTTGATGTTTCCCATGGTTTCCATCAATTTTTGGTAACTATATCTGTGCTCACCTTCTCTAGAAGTGTTACCCTCCTTTGAAGGATCATTGGATCTTTTAGTAGTGGAAGTCTTCTGCCTAGCAGAAGCACTATCCACCCCTGTGGTTTCTTGGCACCAGGGACCTTCAAATGATTGCTCATTCAAAGTTGCCATGGGGGAGGTCTTATTGATGTTACCACTTTCCTCCTCTGTGCTAGCAGGAGTAGTGGCAGCCTCATCACCCATATGCTCTACCTCCTCCTCAGAGAGCACCTCCTTTGGGTTGGGAGACACCCTTGTGGATTCCCTTTGAATATTCTCTACTGGAGAATGCTCCAATAGAGGGCTTAAAGGCTTGGGGGATGATGGTACAAGAAGGGAAGGAGCCTTCTTTACCTGTTTCCTCTTGTAAGTTTGGGTGATAGGAGAGGTTGGTTTTTCAAGAAGGGACTGGGGAATAGATTTTGAGAGGGAAGGTTGGGATTGGCTAGCAGTGGGTTGGTCTAATGGGGGCCTTGACCCTGCTGCCATACCTTCATTGGTTTGGGACACCACCATCATTGTAGAGAACAATGGGGTGTCAACTCCTTCAGAGTCCCCAGCAGATCTTCTCATATTTGAGAAAACCTTGCCTTTGGGGGGTTTAGGTACATATACCCCAACAGGTTGAGGTATATCCGTCAATTCATGAGTAATAACTTCTTGAACAAACCTGGGATACATAAAGAAGCTCTTTTTGTTTCCCATGTTTGAGACAAGATCACTGAAAATCATTTTAGAAAAATTATACTTTCTGGCAGTGGCCAAGCACACCAAAGCATAAGCAATAGTGCTGCTGAACTCACTCCATCCAGTAGTCTTTTTGGAGATACAATGCATAAGAGTATGGACAAAGAAACGCCATTGGGGTGAAAATTTGGCTTTAGAGAATTTGAAAACACCCAATGGGCCTCCATACCCCATTCTTGTAAGATTGGAAAACAGTTCATCGTTTGGGATAGAAGTTATACCAGAGGCATCGTCTAGACGTAGACTGATGCGAATAACCTCTTCAGTAACTGTTAGTGATTGATCACAGATTCTTGTCTTGATCATTTGCACACCATTCTCAACAACAATGGTGGCATTAGCCCAGAACTGCCTTTGATGCTCGATATAGATTGTAGGGGATACAATAAGAGCATGAGAAATATGGCTTGACTTGAGGAAATCCACAATCTGATGAAATCCTGCAGCTTGCTTTGGCTTTTGTAGCATCGCAATCTCATTGTGCTCGTCGATGAATGTCATGGATGCCATTGATCTTAGTGAAAAGCTTGCCTGAAAACTTCGAACTTGAGAGAGAAAAGGTTTAGAGCGCAAGAGAACAGGATGCAAAGAGTCGTTATGAACTTTTAGGCGGGCAAAGAGTATTTATAGTATTCGGAACATAAGCAGTATTAACCTAGAGCAGTATTAACTAACTAGCAGTATTAACTACTAGCAGTATTAACTGAAAGCAGTATTAACCACTAGCAGTATTAACTGAAAGCAGTATTAACCACTAGTAGTATTAACTGAAAGCAGTATTAACCACTAGCAGTATTAACTGAAAGCAGTATTAACCACTAGCAGTATTAACTGAAAGCAGTATTAACCACTAGCAGTATTAACTGAAAGCAGTATTAACCACTAGCAGTATTAACTAACTTACTCCTTTAAACTTGCTAAACACTGAGTACTGCTATGCATATCCTGAAAAAGAAGATTAGTAACTCCAAGAATAAATAATATACAGGTATAAAACCACTTTTTGAGAAGGGGATTAGTCAGAGTTGATCATTCCCACACTTGTTACCAAGAAAGTGAATCTACCCACATCAAAAGCTTTAGTGAATAGATCAGCAAACTGATTATCAGTGTGAACTTTGACAACTTGAATAAGTTTCTTTTCATTACAATCTCTTATAAAGTGATACCTGATCTCAATGTGCTTTGTCTTTGAGTGCTTGACTGGATTATTCACAATGCTAATAGCACTGCTGTTGTCAATAAAAATTGGAGTGTGTAGAAAGGTTACCCCATAATCCAACATTTGATTCTGAATCCATAAGACTTGAGAACAGCAACTTGCAGCTGCTATGTAGTCTGCCTCTGTTGTAGATGTGGATACTGTGGTTTGTTTCTTGCACTGCCATGAGACTAGTCTAGCACCCAAAAACTGACATCCTCCAGAAGTAGATTTTCTGTCCAAGTTTGCCCCACCTAGATCACTGTCTGAGTATGCTATTAGGTCAAAGGGTGAGTCATGAGGATACCAAAGTCCCAATCTGGGTTGCCCTTTGAGATATCTGAATATCCTCTTAACAGCTTGAAAGTGAGATTGCTTTGGCCTAACTTGGAATCTTGCACATACACAGACTGGAAACATTATATCTGGCCTTGATGCTGTGAGATACATGAGAGAGCCAATCATGGATCTGTAATGATGCACATCTATATCCTCCCCCTCAAGATCTGCTGTTATTTGCTTGTGTGTTTCCATAGGTGTGCTGGCAGGTTTTGACTCTGAGAAACCAAACTTGGTTAGAATGTCCTGCACATACTTGGATTGACAGATGAATATTCCATCTGACTTCTGTTGAACTTGGAGTCCAAGGAAGAAAGTAAGTTCCCCCATGGAACTCATTTTGAACCTTTGATGCATTAAATCCTCAAACTCCTTGCACATGTTGTTTCTTGTAGATCCAAAGATAATGTCATCAACATAGATTTGGACCAGCAAGATATCCTTCTTCTTTCTCTTGATAAATAGAGTCTTATCAATGACTCCTCTTTCAAAGTCATTTTCCAAGAGATAGGATGACAGAGTGTCATACCATGCTCTTGGAGCTTGATGTAGTCCATAAAGTGCTTTCTTTAATTTGTATACCCTGTCTGGATAGCTTGGGTTTTCAAACCCTGGTGGTTGACAGACATATACTTCTTCTTCAATTGAGCCATAGAGAAAAGCACTTTTTACATCCATTTGATAGACTTTTAAATTCATGTAAGAAGCATAGGCTAGGAATAGTCTGATTGCTTCTATCCTAGCCACAGGTGCAAAAACTTCTTCATAATCTATACCCTCTTCTTGAGTATATCCTTGAGCCACCAGCCTTGCTTTGTTTCTTATGACAATACCTCTTTCATCTCTCTTGTTTCTGAAAATCCATTTTGTGCCAATTGCTCTGTGACCTTTAGGAAGGTCTACTAGATCCCATACATCTTGTAGCTTGAACTGTAACAGTTCTTCTTGCATTTCTTCTATCCAGCTAGATTCTTTCATAGCATCATGTGCCTTTTTAGGCTCAAGCTGAGATAGAAAACAAGAAAGCACTGTATGTTGTTGATCTTGCATTTCCTGAAGCCTGCTTTGATATCTAGTCATCATAAGAGAAGAGATATCTCCTATTACCAGCTGTGGAGGATGATTCTTTTGAACTCTGGTGTTATGACTAGGTTCTTCATTCAGTCCAGCCTCTAGATTAGAGTCATGCAACTCAACTGAAGTGTTTTCAGAGGCCACTTCATTATTTTCTTGAGTCTCCTCATCTCTAGTTTCTTCTTCACTCTGACTTGGTCCAGTAAATGATTCCTTTTCACAGTCTTCAACAGAATTTACTGTGGGTATGGGAAAAATCACAGATTTAGATATACTTTCTTGAACTTGTGTGATCCCTGATCCTCCACTTCCTGAACCTGCATTCTCATTACTGAAACCAAAAGAGTTAGTTAGTGAATCAATGTCAAATAGCCACTGAGGTCCAGACCCAACAGGATTTGGTGTGTTCTCATTGCATTTGACATTGTCACTTTCTTCAATTATTCTAGAAGATGAGTTAAAAACTCTGTAGGCCTTACTCTGAGATGAATATCCAACAAGAAATCCATCATCTGCTTTGCTATCAAACTTACCTAAGTGAGATTTGGTATTTAGAATTGTACAAGAACACCCAAAAGGTTTGAAGAAACCAATGAAAGGTTTTCTTTTATTTAAAAGCTCATATGGGGTCTTGTTCTTTTGCTTGACCACTAGAACTCTGTTTTGGACATAACAAGCAGTATTAACTGCTTCATCCCAGAAGGTAATTGGCAATTTTGAATCAGCCAACAGAGATCTAGCAGCCTCTATTAGTGTTCTATTTCTCCTTTCAGCAACACCATTCTGTTGAGGAGTCCTAGGAGCACTATATTGTCTCTCAATACCTTTTTCTTCACAAAAAGGTGTTTAGATCATGATTTTTAAACTCAGTTCCATTATCTGATCTAATGACTTTTACTCTTTGATTAGTTTGGTTTTCAATTCTTAGAATAAAGGATTTGATAAGTCCACTTGTCTCATCCTTAGTCCTTAGAAAATATACCCAAGTAAATCTGGAGTAATCATCAACAAAAACCAAGCAGTAAGATTTCTTGCCTATACTCATAACATTTGTAGGACCAAACAGATCCATATGCAATAACTGGAGACAAGAAGAAACATAATTTAACTCTTTGGTCTTATGAGAAGTTTTGTGTTGTTTGCCTTTAAGACAAGCAACACAATGATCATCACATGAAAAGACTTTTGAAGGTAAACCTCTTACAAGGTTGTTTTTAACAAGATTGTTCATAGTCTTGAAATTCATGTGACACATCCTTCTGTGCCATAGAGAGGATTCATCTACAGAAGCTTTTGAAACAAGACAATTTAGAGATGAATCACTATCAACATTGTCCATATCCAGACAGTAAACATTGTCCTTCCTTGGAGTTCTAAGTAGTATCATGCTTTCATCAACTACCTTGAACCCTGGAGCAAGGATCATACACTCATTATCAGTAAATAATATACTATGTTGTTTGTCACAAACCTGTGATACACTTAACAGGTTGTACTTTAATTGATCAACATAGTAGACATCCTCAAATGTCATCTTACCTTTGGTGACATTACCTTTTCCACTTATCTTACCACCAGTAAGATTATCTCCAAATGCAACATGTCCTCCATTGATATGCTTGAAATCCTGAAGGCATGACATGTTGCCTGTCATGTTCCTAGAGCAACCACTATCAACATGCCAAATGCTCTTTCCCTTGAGCTGTTGGTTGCCCTGCACATTAGATAAATCAATTAGTATGATTTAGGAACCCAAGCCAAAGTGGTCTTGGGTACCCCTTTCTCATCAAAATACTTGCATTCTTTCTTGACAAGATTTTTGAACTTTAACTCCTCATTCTTGGAGTACTTTGTTACAATAATAGGCTTGGAAATATTTTTGCTAGAATCAGTACTGTTTTTAGAAGTACTAACTGCCTTGGCAGCACTTGCATGCTTAGCAGTACTAACCTTGTTAGCAGTAGTAACTGTGTTAGCAGCAGTAACTGTATTGGCAGTATTAACCTTTGAAGAGGTATTAACAGTATTAGCAGCATTAATATTTTCAGCAGTACTAACACTGTTAGCAGCAGTAACTGTGTTAGCAGTACTAATATTGTTAGCAGTACTAACACTGTTAGTACTTCTAGGTACCCACATTTTGACACTTTCTTTTAAAATCTTTTTCTTTAAAGTACCTTTACTTTCCACAGATTTCTTTATCACATGTTTCTTTCCAGCCTTCCTATAACCAACAGGTTTTTGCACAAATCTTTGAAAGTTCATCTGTTGATTAATAGGGTTAAAGTAACAATACTTAGCCAAATGATTCAACTTGCCACATATAAAACAAGGTTTTGGTCTATTGATTTTATTCAGATCAACTCCTTGTTTCTGAGCCCATTGATTATTCCAGTTTCTTTGATTTCCTCTTTTTAAACCAGAATTTAGGCTCTTGGCTTTATTGCAATCACACTGTTTACAAGATCCAGGATTTACAACTGTGGTTTGTTTGTAATGGACCTTGTTATCCTTTCCTTTAGTCTTCTCTATCTCCTTGGACTTGACCCAGATTTTCCCACATCCCTCATTGGTGATAATATTGTTTTCTAATGGTATCTTTTTACTCACAGTATTATCCCTGTTCTCACTGGCTTCTTTCTCAGTCAAATCCTTAACTACTACCTCATCCAAAGGATCTATCTTAAAAGCTTCTTCAGACAAGTCATTTTTCTCCTTAGTTTCTAACAAGTCTGATGTAGGAGAAATATAGTTGTTATTGTAAGGAGGGGGTGTATTGTTGTATCCAATACCAGGCTTCATCTTATCATGTATCTGAGTCTTTAGAAGAGAATCCATTGCTTTTGAAGCATAAGAAAACTTTTCTATGTCAAGCTTAACTTTTGACAGTTCCTCTTTCAGCCTACATTCTCTTCTAATGACTTAGACAGTTTGGTTTCTAACTCATTCTTTTCCCACTTCCAATAGTTTGTGTCATAAGAGTGTTGAAGTTCATTAGCTTGAAAGCCTTTGATTTGCTCTTCAAATCTCTCTACTATCAACACATAATCTCTTCTGTCCTTTTCTAATCTTTTGAGGTCATCACACATACTTTGATTGTGATCCCTGTATCTTGTAACAGTGTCAATGCAAGATTTAGTGCAAAGATTAGAACTTACCTCAGAGGGGAGATCAGACACCTCTGCCATAAGAGCTTGGTTCTGAATGGCTTCCTCAGCTTGATCACTCCAGTCAAATCCCATTCCTTGTTGAGAAACAAGGGCTTGAGCAGGATTCTTGTTCAGATTGTATCCTCCATTCTGAGCTTGTTGATGGTTGTTGTTTGGAACAACACTCCTTCATTCTCTAGCAAAGTATCCTTTCTTGTGACACTTATAACATTCCACCTTGGTTTTGTCAAAACCAGCTCCATCTTCTCTTCTTTGAGAGAAGTTATTTCTTCCAGTTCTTTTAATGAACTTTTTCACCCTCATGGATAACATGGCCATCTGCCATTTAATATCCATCTCCTCCAGATCATCAGGGTGAATTTGATCCAGATCATCATTAATCAAAGAATTGCTGCTATGACTGGACAAAAAGGCTTCAAAGATAGTTTCAGTGCCTTTTTCTGAACTTACTCCACTGGCAGTACTAACTGCTTCAGGGTTGGCAGTAGTATCAGTGGATGCTGAAAGAAGTGCAGCATTGTGAATATAACCAGAGGGCTTCTTCTTGGTTTCTACCTCAGTTTCAAAAACTCTTAAATCATTGTATAGATCATCAAGTTCTTTCTCTTCCAGATTGTCACTCTGTCTATATGAGACAGTGTACATAGTCCATTCATCCCCAAGAGATCTGAGGAACTTTCTGTTGATATCATCTTGTTCCATCTTCACCCCTACAGTAGCCAGTTCACCTATGAGTTTGTTGAACCTATCAAAAGTTTGAGTCATAGACTCATTCTTTGTGGAAGTGAAATTCTCATACTGCTGCTTTAGAACATCTCTTTGATTTCTTTTGATGCTCTTAGTTCCAGCAAATCTTTTCTCTAGAGCATTCCAGAGAATCTGAGCATCAGTGCAGTTGCAAAATTGATGCTGGTATTCATTGGGAATGGCCAAGAGCAGAGTGCTCAAGGCCTTCATCTCTGTTTGTCTGATCTTCCTCTCACCATCTGTCTTTGGTGGAGGTCTTTTCCCATCTGGTCCTATCCTTCCAGCTTCAGAAGGACCATTCTCAATGATATCCCACATTGAGTAGTCAGTGAGAAGAATATATTGTCTGATTCTTATCTTCCACATGTCAAACTCACTTGGTTTGAGCATTGGAACCTTAGAAACCAAAGTACTGCTTGATTCTGTAAGATTTTCCATGATGAATAACTGTTTTTGAGAGAGTTTGGCTCTGATACCACTTGTCAGGATCGAATTCTCAACAAGAATTAATTCTCAGAAACAATATCAAAGAAGTTTGCGGAATAACACTTTGATATTTAATCAAAACAGTAAATCAACACAGTAGATATGAAGAACAAACTGTAAACTTGTATTGAATGCTTTGAAGTTACAAGATTACACACTCAACCTCAATATTGATGAACAGGCTCACCAATACGAATTCTACTTCTCTAGAATTAGGATCTATGCCTTGAGGTTGATTTTCTCTCTAATAGAATGAAAAACAAAAGTTAACTCATTATTCTAAACTATACAATATATATACTGAATACAAAGATAATTACAATAAATAAAATATCTTCAGTATATCTTCCATGTATATCTCTAAGCTTCCATGTATATCCTTTCATGCGAATCTTCATCATATAAGCAGTATTAATCTTCAGCAGCATTAAATTCCTTCTAGCAGCATTAACTACTAAGCAGCACTAACCACTAGCAGTACTAACTAGCTAAGCAGTACTAACTTTGTTCAAGCAGCACTAACTTTGACTAGCAGTATTAATAGTACTAGCAGTAGTAACACTCAGCAGTACTAACCTTTAAGTCTTCTAGCAGTAGTAACTTTGAACCAGCAGCATTAACCATACTTGATAAATTCTTCAGTTCCCAACAAAATCTATGTGAATGAGCTCTAGGGACCTTGACGTACTTGGAGCGGCCTTAGGCTTGTGTGACGCCTTCTTCATCTTACCTATCTCGCATGCAACACATAAATGATCCTTTTCGAATTTCAAATCTGGCATGCCATTCACATGTCTGCCGCACACCAAGTTATTGATGTTCTTGAAGTTTAGGTGCAAGAGTCTACGATGCCACAACCAACTTTTTTGAGTCGAAGCTTTGGACATCAAACAAACTTCTTTGTTCGACTTCAAAGAGGAGAGATTTATTGTTTAGAGATTGGTACGACACATCCCTTCGAGCAGTTCTATTCTTGATTCAGTTCAGACACCGCAACTTTTAACTTTGAAATTGACCTCCAAATTCTTATCACAGAATTGACCTATGCTAAATAAGTTGTGACCTAGACCTTCCACATAGGACACCTTCTTAATGGTAAGGTTTTTCTGTACAATGTCTCCATAGCCCATGATTGGAGAGTAGTAATCGTTCCCAAATCTCACATTGCCACCAAACTTCTCGGTGAAATTGGTGAGAAGCTCCCTTCTTCCGGTCATGTGTTTGGAGCAGCCTCAGTCTAAATACCACACATGACCGTTCTATATAACAAATTAAGAAGATTTAGGTACCAATTCAAAAATGGGTCCTTTGGGGTTAGGTGGAGCACCTGTCTTAGAAACCCATTTTGACTTGGGTCTCGATATGTGACTTGGTGCATTAAACTTGGTTAGAGAATTAATAACATGATAAGAACCAAACGAATCAGACGCATATCTACGATCAACTTCACAGTTGGAACAACAAACACAATCATGAGATAGTTGAAGCAATTGCTGAATTGAATACATTCTTAAAGGAAACAACTCATTTCGTTCAACCAAAGTATTTGAATTAAAAACATCATGATTGTTATTGTTTCTCCTAGAATGAAAAACTGAATTAAACGAAGTTATCTTCATTGTGCTCTCTTTAGACTTCTTCACTACCCACACTTGTTTGACTTATTTTCTTCGACCATTAGTATCTGAAATATCGTTGAAGTCACAGTCAGAAGATTTGGAGTTTGAGGATTATTGCTTGTTTGAGCGTCCGGTCTTTTTTCGCTTCGGTAAACGTCTTTTTGATTTGGATTTAGAAACTTTGTTCACGGAAGGGTTTTGAGAGGCAAATGTGGATCATTCGCCCACGTAAAATTTGATCGGTGGCTCATGAGATGAATCATGAAAATCAACATGACTGGGAAGTTTTGGATCGAAGTCAAACTTGTCTAATGTAACACCCGTGAATTTGGAAACGCTTAACCATTGTAGTGTAACCGTATAACTCTTACGATGGAAAGTTATTGAGGTTTACCTCTCTATCGTAATGGAAATCTCAAGGATTGAGTCGGGCATGAAAATCTGGGCAGGACGGGGTTGGACAGTGAGTTGCGCGACCTGGCGCGCAACTCAGGGCCACGACACAGGTCGCGTAAGTCTATGAGTTTTGGGTTCCAGCAACACGCGCGACTTGTCCCGCGACTTGAGGCTGCGGCCAAGGCCGCGGGAAGCTGTCTGGTCATTTTTATACCCATATTTTAGGGTTTTCTCTCATTTTACTTCCACTTTCCATTTCTCTCTTCCTTGGGACGATTTTGGGAGCTCAAGAGCCGAGTTTGGAGCAGCTTGAGGTGAATCCACTCTAGAGAGATCAAAGGATTGGTGATTTGAAGCTTAGTTATGGGAAGATTAAAAGATTTCTTGGGAGGTACGTGGTTTGGAAGATTTCAGGTTCCGTTTGAGGTAAGCATCTTGTAAATCCAAGCTTTAGTATAAGGATCTTTGTAGATCTAAAGGTTTACTTGTTGTTGGTTTATTTCTAGAGTTGGGGAAATGGGTTATTTGGAAACCCTAGCTCATTGTTGAAGATGACTTGGAAATGGTGGAATCTGCACTATTGGAGGCTAATGGTTGGATTTGGAACCTAGGTTTAACCTAACCTAACAAGGTGAGTTCAAGTTGATATGTGAAAACGTTGTACATGCCAAAATGTCCATTTTAAAGTATTTATGTGTTTTACATTAAATTGTCAACTGTGGAGTTATTTGGCAACTTTTGATTATTTGGAGTATTTATCTTATTAAACTTTATAAAACATCCACATTTGAGATTTTGGGCATTTTGTTAAATGTGTCATAAATGAATGAGTTTCGATGATTTATTGCATAAATGGATATATGGTCAAAAACGCATTTTATTGTTTGTCGGGTTTTATGCATCATTCATGTAATGGGACGTTTTGAAAGAAAAAGTGTGTGAGTCCTTTGGGTTGGGACATTTCCGACCTTGGGAACATTTTAGAAAAAAATAATCCTTTTTGGGTTTTGGGCCGAAGGTCAATGGTGATTCGAGAAACAAAGATTTTGGGGAAATATATAATTTGGGTTATATAACCATATTGGCTCTCGTGTTTTAGCCAAACGTTTATTAAGCCTTTTGGGGGTTGATTTGTACTCGGTTGAGTCTTTGGAACATTTGTTCAATTTTGGTAGCTCGTTAAGGATCCTTGAACGTATGATGTACTTAGTTGCATCTTATTTGAGAGTTACATGTTTTGAATGCGTTAGTTCATTCGTTTGAGTCATGTAACGTTTTGGGACTTTATCCCCGTTTTGGGACTGGATATTGTTTATGGCTAGTGGGAGCTCGAGGTATAGATCGTGGGTGGTTGAACTCGATAACCGTGTAACCTTTATTAAAGGGCTTGAGGTATAGATCGTGGGTGGTTGAACTTGATGCCCGTTTGTAATCCAGCCTAGTTACTCATCGTGGAATTTAGTGTCCGCGTTTGAAGTCTAGTGAGTGGTCCCCAAGTCATGTTTTTATGGAAGCTTGCGATGGTGCTCTGCAGAGCCGTATACGGAGCTAAATCATGCGGTGGTGCCCATGGTGAGCTGGATACGAGGACTAGTGGCTTTTTTGGTGACACTCATTTAGAGGTCGAGAAGACACTAGAGGCATTTGGGGATCTTGCGGTGATTTCTCAGTTGGGAGCCGTATACGGGAATCCATGGCTCTATGTGAAGCTCGAGAACATTGATAAGTGGACTAACTTTGTGTGCCCGCCACATTCGATGGAATTCGGGTCTCCCCCGTCACCGAAAGGTGTTGTTTTGGGTATTGAGTTTTATTATCCAAGTTTTCGATGACGTTTTGTATATATGGATCTTATCCATGATTTCTGGGTTGAGTATTATACCCCATCCGTATTTTTGGGTGTTTCGGGATATAAAGTTTTATCCGCATTTCATAAAATGGAGGGTTCAATTTCTATTCACGTTTTGAGTGAGTTTGGGTTAAATTTAATTTACGAATGAACGTTTTATATTGGGATCTTCCTCCTTGAAGTAGTTTGGATTGGAAAACATATATATTGGTGTTTCTTTGCCTAAAATGCATATTATTGAAAAACAAGTCGTTTTCATATTTATGACATATCAAATTGAAAGATTATGATTTAAATTGAATTACTCCTTTTTAACGATATCTTTATCCATGTTGAAAACTCTTGAACTCACTAGGCTTTAGCCTAACCTTTTTATTTATCGGCATGTGCAACAGGTTCCGGTTGGGAATAGTCCTAGTCACACTGTGAAGCGAAGAGTGCTAGTTGTGTGCTCGAGGAGTGGATATCTTAGTGAAGTCTTCCGCATTTAGAGCAACTTGCATTTGGGGGTTAAGTAGCACCCGACTGTGGTTTAGTCTATATGTATTATTGGAGTTTTTATTTGTTGAGGTTATTTATCGAACTTCATAATTGGAGCGTAATGAGTTTTGAATTGTAGGATGATGTGTTGATTTATTTGATGTTATATCAAAAGTTTTCATTAGTTGCTCTTACCAAATTTGAGGGTGTTACATCTAACTTATTGTCTAAACATACCTCTGAATTCAAGAAGGTTGAAAATTCAATTTCCTCATCAGATGGGAGATTATCAGTTGTGGGAGTTGGGAGACTGGATGGACTTTTGTTTTTCAAAGAATCGTTGGCGGAAGCATTTTGAAAAAAGAATATCGATCCTTTACCAAAAATAGTTGGTGAAGAATCACCCAGAAATGCCTTGCAGGAAGAAGTATTTTCTCCTCGTGGAGTTTGTCAAGCTTTTCTTGGAGCTCGGCTTTGCAAATTTGCTCTTTCATCATACATGTTGCCAAGGCAGACAATTGAGAAGTGAGCCTGTTAATCTCCGTCTGAAAGTATTCCTTTTCATCGCTCGAGACTAATTCCATTTGATTTGAATTGGAACACTTAATTTTGGATAATAACTCTTGTCTTTCCTTTTGAAAATTAATCCTTTCTTGTTCAAATGACTCTTCTAGGTGGACTGTTTTCTTTTCTAAAACCAAAGGTGGAACATAGATTTTGTGATCTATTGATTCCTTCTCAAGTTCAACAGGTTTTGATTCAAGTTCGGGCTTTGAGTAACTTCGAAAATAGTCATTTGACAAGTAATTGGACTTAACTTTCTTGTAAGACTTATTTAGTGAATCATACATAAAAGGAATTTGCATTTTACCGTATTCTTTCTTTTCAAAGTTTCCAGTTCCTTATCCGTTTCATCAACTGGTTCAGTCAATCTAATTTTGTACTCGGGGTAAGTTTTGTCAAGGCCCAGAAAATCAAACTCATACAGAGTGAGCACCTTGGACAAGGCTCTTTTCAAGTACTGGGGGTTATCATATCCGATCTCCCATTTAGGGTTAAAGAACTTGAATTCTTTGGGTTTGTTCAGATGGATCGTTTGTTTAGTTTAACCACGTTTGTAAGGCTTAAGTTCAAGATCCTTTATCTTTTCAGTTAACCGTTTGTTTTCAATTTGAATGGAAAAACTTTGATTGGCAATCTCAGTCCTCTCATTTTCTGACCTGTTGAGCTTATCAGTAAGTTTAGATAATTTGCTCTTTACTCTTCAGTCTCTTTTGAAATAATCTCACACTTTTCTTTTAGATTTGATATTATGCACAAGTGTCCAACATTTTCTACACTTAGATTATCAATAGTATTATGCTGTGATAACACTTTGGTTTCTAAAATGGAGATTGGACGAGACTTTTCTTTTATGGTTTGCTTATATGAGTCTAGTTTTTGCATAGTGACTTGCATCTGATTGATAATGACATTATGGATAGGAGCACATACCTGACAAGATGAGTTGCGATCATCATCTTCAGAATCAGATTGAGTGGATTGGTTGCCCATAAGGCACCTATGAGCTTCTACGTCTTCTTGTTCTTCATCAGACAGATTGAGCCAGTGGTCATCTTCGGCCATGAGAGCTTTACCAACTTCCTTGTGTTTGGCTAGCAACATATGTGCCTTGTAATACTAGGAATTCCGAACTATTGTCTTACGACAATCTTTGGCAAAGTGTCCTAGACGACCATAGTTGTAACACTTGATTGGCTCATCCTTTGCTTTCTTATCAGGCGTCTTATCAAATTTATTTCCTACATCTGATCTTCTATTACCCTCATACTTATCTTTGTGGTCATGGTGCTTATTTGGAGTAGTGGAGTACCTCTGATTGTTTGACGACAACTTCTTAAAGAACTTTTTCTTCTGAAAGGCTTGACACAGAAACAACACATCATTTTTGATTTAAGCATATTATGGATCAGAATCACTATCAGTGTCTTCTTCTTGTTCAGATTCACTCTTCATAGGTTCTCTTCGCGAGTTGTGACTGGAATGACGTTCTCTTCTGTCTGAAACTAGTGCAAGTGGATCAACAGCTAATCTGCCTTTTGATTTCCCATTAGCTCGAGAACTTCATCTTCATCTTGTACGAGCATCTCGAATAGTTCATGAAGGGGGACGTTCTCCTGAATGTGATTGTGACGAATATGCAAAACGAATGTTCTCCATTCTTGTTGGAGATTGTTCAAGAACTTGATATTGTTCTCTGTGTTAGTCTTCTTGATGTTGTCCTTCTGGAGATCATTCAGAAGTTGATTGAACCTTTCGTATGTCTCTGTGAGAGTTTTGCCTTTCCTTGCCTTGAAGCTGTCATATCGAGTGATGCAGCTTGTGATCTTCAATTGATTCCCTATTCGGCTGCCCATCATCATTCTTTCGATTTGGTCCCTCATCCTATTAGTAGTAGCCTTGTAACTGTCAATACTCGTGTAAATATCATTAGGCAAACTGTAAAGAATGTACGTTTTCGCAGCCTTGTCCCCGTCAAATCTTCTCTTTTCTTCATTCGACATTTGTGAGTATGTCTTTGGGACCATTCGATCTGGTGGACCATTTTCTTGAGCGGGTGCTTCCATCATTGGAGTAGCTTGCGGCCCTTCTTCTAGCGAGAGAAGAATTTCGAGATAGACATCCTTGGATTCAAAGAAATTCATGAATCGGTCGCGCCATTGTTGATATTCTCCTCTATAATGCTTTCGGAACCAATTGCTAAAGCGTCTCTGGTATTCATCTTTGATGCACTATTTTGATCGTGAAACAATTTGATATGATCCAAAGAGGTAAACTAACGAAATAGGACTCTTAATACTGAGAGACTACCAACTAACGAGGATTATAAGACTAGCTACTTAAACTTAAGAGAACTTGTAAAATTAACTGGAGTGAAGAACCTAGGAGCTGAGATCCGGGTTCAAATACCGGATTTATACTGACTGTAACCCAGAACCGGATAGGAATCCACTTAAAATCAACCGGGTTTGTGCAAAAATCGGGTAACTCAGTGAAAGAGAGATCTAAGTACCCCGTGAAACTGGGTACACCGTGAATCCAATGGACTGGCAAACCCGGTACTCGCGGTTGAGTCCGAGTAATTCTAACCGAATGAAATCTGGATTATGAATTTGAGTAAGGAACGATGTAGAAAACCCGGTACCAGCGGATTAGGAGATCTAGGAGAGGCAAATTGGGAAACCAAGAACCGGTACAAGCGACTTACCGAATCTGGTTTATATGAACTTACCGGGTTTTACGAACTACTTCGAGAAAATCGGATCTCAAACACCAAAAAGATCAACCAAAAACCTTTCTAACGAGAGATTAATGAAAGTTTAAGCTTAATAACACATACCCAAATTGATTTTCACCAAGATTAACTCTTAAAATCAAACAAAAATCATCAATTTTATTCAACCAGAAAACTAGAACGAGTATGGCCATTTTTTCAAGAAAAATCGATAAACATAATAGATTAGTAATACCTTTTGGATCAAAAATCTTGTCTCTTTGCTCTGATACCAATTGTGGATTCCAGTAACAGTGCAATATCAATAATCAATCAATGAGAACAATAGAATTATCACAAAATCTAGTCATATGATTGAATTGATCAAAGAGTATTCAATGTGCGTACAAAAGGATTTAGCCATAAAGAACCATTATAATTACCATTAACCCTAAACATAGATTATCAACCAATGTATACCACTAAGGTTATTTACAAAATAAACCCAAGACTTCTATTCAATTACAAAATAACCCTAACATTCTCAATCCTATTTTGGATTGGGGTGTGTAAAGTTTCACTGATCACTTTTTCGTTCAATTCTTTGATTTATTCATCTTTAGATAAATAATCTTTATTTGTAAGCTCTTCGGCTACAAGGTGACGGTCTCGATAGCTCCTTCAAGAGAAATCCGTAATTTGGGATTTTTCAGTTATTTGGGATTTTGGTGCAATTTTCTAATTTCATTACTTTTTTTCCTTTTAGTTGGGTATGTTCATACTGAATATATTAACAATGGATTTCATTACCCTTATTACATGCCAATTATAAGAGAAAAATGGAAGTTGACGCAAAAGGTGGATACCCAACTATCAATGGGTAGTTATGGCGAAGATGATTTGATTAGTTTGATTCAAACGTACGATTCTTTCATCTTTGTTAATTATTTTTTGATTTATTCAAAGCATGTGAATACATGTGTGTACATTGTAATGCTCTTTGTGGAGTTTATGCAAAGTTGGGATTAAAACTTTGTGATTATGGAAGAATGACATCTTCCAAATGATATAGAAATATAACATACTAAGGGGTCCTTTACCCAACGCTTACCCGGTAGCGCTTACCGGTAAGAGTCAACACTTACACTTAACTTACCGGATAATATTTTAGTCCATTAAAACAACATTGTATGCTACATTTTTGTCCGGTAAGTGCTTACCGGGTAAGAGTCGTCACTCTTACTTATCGGGTAAGATCTTGGTCCTTGTCATCGCTCTTCCTGGGTAAGAGTCTCAATCCTTGTAATGTTCATCTGCTAAGGTAAAGTGATCTGGTAAGCACTTATCGGGTAAGCGTTTAGTAAAAGGCCCCTAAGTTTAGGGTCAAGATTGAGGGTAATGAAATTTGCTCATCGTCCTTCCTCCACATGTTCTTAAAGCATAATCAAGCTTGTACTTCAAGTTGCGTGAAACGTTTTTTCTTCCAATTTTGAATTAAAAGCATTATTTCTAAGAAATAGCAAGATGGAGTTTTGAACCACATGCCCAAGACAAAAAAAAAACATTTGATATTCGATACTTTTGTTTGAAAACAATTTGTGTGTTATTTCATACCCCACTGAGCATGGTTGTATTATGTTTAATGTCAATATTAGGTTGTACATCAAACAAGCAATCTTGATCGAGCTGTTTAGCTTGAGAAACCTATCATGAAGCAAAAGGGGCAAAGTAGACAATCAAAGAAACCAACATGTTTACTGCAAAAAGGATAAATAGGTGGATAATACCTATTTTTGATATTTTCTCCTGCTAAATATCACTGGAATTGTTCTACATATTACAATTTTTCTAAAGAATATGCATTTTCACTACGGTACCAGATAGCATATAAGAATCTCACTTATAACCTCTACACATTTGGTTTACGAAGTAATGTTACAATTATCTTCATTTTTAAACAGAGGTTGTATTGTGTTATCGAGGACAAATTGTGTAAACATTGTTAAGCAACTTGATCAACAATTTGGATTTAGAATTTATTTAAGATTCTCTTACACAATACAAGATGGAGGAAATAGCAATTGCGGCAGACAATGTCTAAGTCTAGAGATAAGATGATGATGTATTACTTGATTACCACAAAAAATGGTGTAGCATACCTAGTTTGTTGTAGTTTCAACCACAACCTCTTCAACTCTTTGTCTACCGCAAGCAATATTTCATACATTCAAATAAAGAAAAAAGTTCCTACAGTAAACCATATGCCAATATTGCCAGCGGGGGCGGGGGTATAAAAGAACATAGTCAACATACCACCCATCTAGAACCCTGTGGAGCAGCACCTTCTGTGTTCATTATAGCAATCAAGTTTTCCAAAGAACTAAAGCTCTGATTGATATTTGATCCCAAAGAACCGTGTGGTGGTTCAGCACCCCCTTCCTGCAATAAGGTTTAAGGCTTTCAGTTTTGATCAAGTTATAGTGCTCATAATTATCAGTAAAATTAGAGAAACAAACTTACCCTGGCGGGAGCGAGATTCTTCCAGAAAATTGAGTGATTCACATGACCTGCTCAGACAATAGTCAAAATTTAGGACAACCAAGGAACAAAAAATTAATAGAACTTAAAATAAATACACACATAAAGTAGAGAGCAAATGCAAAACCAAGATAAGAATCCCTACACAGGAATGGTGAGTATTTGGCGCTAATGTTCAAAACAAATGTGTGTAATCGTAAACAACTGTATAACCAAATCACAGTTGTAGGAAGGGTGATGCTGGAGGTTTAGGAGGGGCAGGTGTGTGGTGAATCGGAGACCATTGTCCCTGTGAATCGTACGTAAAAAATTGTCCACGTGAATCCGTGATAACCGTCCATGAGTTTTTGGTCGGAGATATCGTCCCTGGGTGTGTTTTTGTGATTTGTTTCCAACAGAGATGATGGTTATGGGGACACAGAAAACAAGAAAACAAAAAGCTTGTACTCTTTTTTAACCTCCAATTTCATGGTTTTTTGTGTTGAAATTGCATTACGTTTATTGTTCTTCCATTGATTTAATCTATCCATATGTAGGTTTTTATGCATTTTCATGGCTGTTGAAGGTTACCGATGCTGGTGAAGTTTCGGGAATCTGACGTGCGGTGATACTGGGAAGAGTGCGATGGTCGAATTCATTGCAAAAAGGTTGGTTAATGATGTTGGGGTTTCACCTCTCATCCTCACCAGGGTACTTTCATCACTGTATTGATTTATTAATACTGCTACACTTTGACTTTTAAGGTCAAACCATTTACTTTTTTTAACGCAAAATTGATGAGATCTTGATGCAATATTGGCACCATAGACACCTTCCTACTATTCTCTAACCCGCGATTCTTCACGTAGCTTCCAAAATCCATATCCTTATATACAAATCAACGAACCTCCATGGTTCTTAGACCGTAATTTGATGTCCTTCCTATATCTGCTAGTTGCTTTCCTAACATAAAAATGGCATTATTCCTTTGTTAAATGCTTGATAAATTTCTATGGAAAAAGTAGTTATTGAACTTTGACATATTGATTTCTGAACTATAGTTTGGTCATTTTTTAAATAATTTAGCTCAGACCGTCGAGGCGTACGTCTCATCTGTTGAACAATAGAAAGTTTGTTGTTAGTAATTGAACAACTGAACTTTACATTGAAAAGAAAAAACCAGGGCCATATATATAGCCGATATAAGCAACTGAAAAACTAAAATAAAGCCACTACACTACACTGATGACTAGGTCTAGCTTATTAAAAGGAAAGTATCCCTAAAGACTAGGACTATTATTGAAAAACAAAAGAAACATTCAAACTCCAGACTCCAAAAGCACGTGCTCTGCATCTGCTCCAACAATTCCTCCCCTAAATCAAACACCATTACTGTTTTGATTTACTCATCCGGAGCTCGAACTCCCATCAATCTTCTAAGCTTTTCAAATTGCTCCAATTTTAATGGCTTCGTCATGATATCTGCAAGTTGATCCTCACTTCCACAATGTTCCATAATCAGAGTTCCATCATTAGTGAGTTCCCTTAGAAAATGAAACCTCACATTGATGTGTTTACTTCTTCCATGGAAGACTGGATATTTTGTCAACTTAATGGTAGAAGTATTATCACAGAAAACTCTTACACCTTTGGACATCGTACCTTCGATCTGTTTCAGAACCTGTTGTATCCACACGCAGTGACTTGCACATAGAGCCGCTACCACGTACTCGGCCTCCGTTGATGACAATGTCACTACCGGTTGTTTTTTAGACGCCCAAGAAACAGCTCCACCACTTAGCATGAACACATAAACTGATGTGCTCTTGCAATCGTCATTATTACTTACATAATCGTTGTCCGTATAAGCGGACAGTTCATCGTTGCATCCTATTTCATAAAATATCCCCTAATTGATGGTACCCTTAACGTACCTCAAAACTCTTTTGGCTGCCATCATATGTGCTTCCTTCGGACTTGACATGAATCTGCTTATGAGACATACTGAATACATAAGGTCTGGTCTGGTGGCCGTCATGTACATCAAACTTCCCATGATTTGCTTAAACAGAGTTGCATCAACCTGTTTCCCTCCATCATTTTTTGACAGCTTGCTGCTTCCGGGAACTATGGGATTCTTTACATCATTGCAATCGCCTAGACCAAATCTTTCAAGAACTTCTCCTGCATATTTCTTTTGACTGAGGTGAATTCCTTTCTCAGTCTGCTGCACCTCAAGTCCCATGAAATATTTCATTTCCCCTAAGTCAGACATTTCAAATTCTCTTTTCATGGAGTCTTTGAAATCTTGCAACATCCTTGTATTATTACTAGTGTAAACGAGGTCGTCAACATAAAGACTTACAATTAATATCTTGCTTCCTTCCCTCTTGATGAATAAGGTGTGTTCCAAGCAACTTTTCTTGAACCCTTCCATGGTGAAATAGCCTTCAATCCTGCTAAACCAGGCTCTTGGAGCCTGCTTCAATCCATACAGAGCCTTTTGTAGCTTGTAGACTTTACTTTCTTCATCTTTGACTTCATACCCCGGTGGTTGAGCAACGTATACGACTTCATCGAGATTCCCGTCCAAAAATGCACTCTTGATATCAAGTTGGTGGAGCTTCCATCCATTCCGTACAGCCAACGCGATTACCATTCGAATAGTGTCCCACCTTGCGACAAGGGCAAAGACTTCATTAAAGTCTATTCCTTTCTTATGTGCATAACCTTTAGCCACTAGATGGGCTTTGCATTTATGTACTTCTCCATTCTTGTTCATCTTTGTTCGGTACACCTACTTTACTCCTATCACTTTAGCCCCGTGCGGTGGTTGAACTGTGGGGTCATTGACCAGCATCTTCCTAAATCGAAACGTGACGCTGGTTGCTACACTATAAGGAAATAAAGTTGCGTCTTCTCCATCAACAATTGCTTTTGGCGTAGTGGTAAGTGCTTGATCCTAACATGTGGTATAAGAGCCAAACGATGATTTTTTTATGGAAACGATTATCGGATTTCGACATTTCATGTGATTTAGCAAGATCTACAAGTAAGTTTGTTCAAAACTCATATTCTCTTGAAGATTTGCTCGTGATTAGATTCTAGATCTTTTACAATTCTTAGCTTCAAATTTCGTTAAGTTTTGAGGATTTTCGGAATTTTCGTTCGAAATTTTCGGTGTTCTTCGCATTTATTTTTAGATCCAAAATTTTTTGTACATGAGATGATT
Source organism: Arctium minus (assembly GCA_954870635.1). Classification (NCBI taxonomy): domain Eukaryota; kingdom Viridiplantae; phylum Streptophyta; class Magnoliopsida; order Asterales; family Asteraceae; genus Arctium; species Arctium minus. Next base: position 54,707,666 of record OX941084.1, read on the forward strand.
TGATTTGATTAGATCTGTTCGTTATCAAATTTCGAGCATTCTACAATTTTTAGAATCGAAAAACGATGAAAAATGAGTGAGATATGAACTTCAAAAGACCGTTCGCCGGAAACACAGATCTGACCGGAATGTCGCCGGAATTTGAGGTTTGAGCTATGATATTGTCAAATCTTCATTATAGATCTATACTAAACGTTTATCTCGGTTGATTATCAGTTGTTCGATGTATTTTGAGCAAGAAAATTGAGTGTTGTGATCTGTTGAATACACCTCACCGGAAAAACGTCATTGCCAGAAAAACGAGATTTGAGCTGTGATTTTGTCAAATATTTGTCCAGATCTGGTTGTGTGTTCATGTCAATCACATTTTCAAGGTAATTACACGATTCACACTGTTTCGCCGGAATGTTTTTGTAAAATCATTCAGATCTGGTTGTTTCTTCTTTTCGATCATATTGCAAGTAAATGGCAAAGTTTCCGGCATGAATTAATGAGTTTTGGAGGTTGTGGATGAAGTTCGCCGGAAAAATTAGTTGGCTCACCGGAGAAAGCTGTTGCATCGCCGACAACTATTGATTCACGATGCATATTGCTTAAAAAAAGTTTACTTGATGATTATTGAAACTTTTGGATGCAATTATCTGTTGTTTGATCGTGATTGTTTGAAAACAAAGTGAAGAAAAATGAACGGTACATGATTTTATGTTAAGGAAGACAATGAATAGTAACTAACGGACTTTCATTAGTCCCATTAGTTTTTCTAACAATTTTGGTCCAAATTCGTTATTTTGGCCAAAAATTGTTCCTCAAACCCTACATTGTAGTGTATGCCCTATTGTTCCTTCTTCAAGTGTAATGTTTACGACTCTCAAGCCGAATTCCTACTCGACTCGTGATTAACGACGAATTCTTTGTTATTAACTAAGAATGCACTTGGTTTGTCACGTCAAACTCACTCGTTATCATTCTTGTGGGCTTATCGGAACGAGTTGGGTTTCTACATTTCGAGATGTTTTATCGTGCACTTAGTCGAGGTTGCGGTGTACATTGGATCCAGTTTTAAAGTCGAAAATATGAAGAATGAGAGCAAATTTCAAGGGGGGGCCGAGCCTACAATTAAAGATGCATCACTAAAGTTTTTTCAAGAAAATCAAGGGGGGGAGGAGCTTAAAGACTTGGAGATGATTTACTTTCCAAAACTTTAGGGGGGAGAATGTTAGTGTAATATTTTATGTAGAAAGTTTTAGAAAGTAAATAAGTGTAAATGGTCTTGGGCCTATTGGGCTTTAATGTTGTATGGGCTTGGGATTACAAGTCGTAACAAGGGTAGTAGGTAGTGTGGACTATAAATAGGAATGTGCTTGTAATAATTCATAACACAATTTTATAATTCCAAAATTTAGTCTCTAATCATTTTGTGCTCTCATTAGTGTAGGTTTATTTTCTCTAAATAATTAGTCCATTCCTATCCTATCTAGTTATACATAAACATGAAATGATCTAGATCTCGGACCTAACATAAATTATTTAAGCATCATCTCTAGTTGTTTATACTTATCATCTCCAGTTGTTTACTTAAAAAGATAAAAAAAAAATTCAGACGGAGAATGTTCATAAAGTTCTTTGGGGGAGATTGTCTATTTTCCTACATGGGGAAGATTGTTCATATTCTCATGAAGACGGTGCTTAAATTAATATTTGGGGGAGGGTTTTCAAAAGATGACCTTGAAATGTTTTGATGATTCTGATTCTCATCATTCATCAAAAAGGGGGAGAATTTCAAGATTTCAAAGTCAGATGATTGATTAGTTACAAGGGGGAGAGTACAAGGAGGAGAAAGTAAAGTCAGAATTGTTGATTACTCAAAAGGAAGAGAAATTTGTCAAAGTAATGATTCAAAGAAGAAGTTAAAGTCAAGAGAAAGTTGAAAAGCTGAAGATGTTTATACTTCAAGTCAAAGCAAATTCGGTTGAAGATCTTGTTGCATGTTTGTATCAAGAGGAAGAGATTGTTAAAGCTGATAGGAAATCCAAAAGGGGAGATTAAAAATTGTTAAAGTTTTGAAGAATTCAAAATTTTGTGAAGAAAGTCAAAGGTGTTCAAGATTTGAAGATGATAAAGATTTCAAGTTGAAGTTTTTGCAACTGGAAGATGACCGGGAGATTAGTGTCAAAAAAAAAATTTAATCTTGAATCCAAAGGGGGAGATTGTTAGATGTAAATTGTATTCAAGATTAAAATGGTCTATTTGTAATGTTTGTAATAGTCAAAGGGTTTGTGTTGTAAAGTTAACATGTGTTGACTAGGTATATAAAGCTTGTGTCTTTGTAATCTTTAGGCACGCACATTCAAAGAACACATACACACATATTTCGTATAGATTTCACAGAGAGAGGTACACTTACAAAACACACACACAGAGCATATTGTAAAAACACAAAAAATAGGGATATGACTTAATTTAGATTGATTGATCAATAAACAAAAGTTTACTAAATTGATTGTGTATTAATCGATAGCTAGAATCTGGGATCACATTTGGTATCAGAGCCATATTCGATTGGATTGACAGAAAATGGATACGTACACAGAGTTCTTGATTTTGGAGTGATTCTTGATTTTAAAAGTGTTTTTGCTCAAATTTCTGATTGGATAGTGTTCGTTTTATGTAATAGAATGAATTTGTGCGATTAATTTTCACTTTTAAACTGACTTTGATCACTTAATTTTGATTTTGGTGAGTTCTTGGTTCGAACGAGTTTTACGCACTGTTTGATCATGGTTTTGAAGGTTTGAGTATATTATTGTGTAAATCATTGATTTGGATTGATTCTAACACTAATCCTGATTGTTTTTGTGAGATTACAGCTTCTAATTCGAGGATTTGATTGGAAATTGGACTAGATTTTAAGTTTTAGGACCGTATCTCGAAAAACTCGCAAGATCTTCAGAATTCGTATGAAGAACTCGCAGATGACTTAGAATTTACATAAAATTCTTGAAAATTGTTTAAGTGCATAATTCGCATATGTCCTTGTACGAAAAGTGTAAATTGAAAATATTTCTAAGGACAGAATTCGTATAAGCTTGTATACTAAAAGTACAGAATTCGTACAAGTCTGCGTGCGAAAAGTAAAGAACTCGCATATAGAAGGATACGAATTGCTTAGAATTCGCATATATACCTCATACGAATTCTTGAACATTTCGCATGATGTTTTGAAATTTTTTCTAAGTATAGATTTCGTATCGATGCGAAAAGTTTAATGCTTGAAATTTTTTCTAAGTGTAGATTTCTCTTCTTCCTATGATACGAAAAGCTCATGCAAAAAGCTTCAATGTTCATAATTTTTCTAAGTCAAGAATTTGCTTAGAGTCGTATACGAATTGTGAAGAATTCGCAGATAGCTATATACGAATTCCTTAGATTTCACGTATTGGTACATACGATTTGTGTTGTTTTCGCATATCTCTTGCATGCGAATTGTATATGGTGTGCAAATTCTGTTCTTGAGCATACGAATTCCTCAGGTCATACGAATTCTGATGTTTGTTTTTGTGCGAATTGCTTTCTAATCTATGTGTGTAAGAATTCTTTACTTAGAAATTCTTGGGAAATTTATTTTCTGAAAATTTTTGAGTGTTGCATCTGTTGATTATTTTTGTCAAACTAACGATCAATTCTAGCTCATATTCTTCTACAGATTCTTAAAGATGTCTAATGATCTTCTTTCGATGGGATCTCAATCTAAGCCTCCGGTTTTGTCAGTTGGAGAGTACGTTCAATGGAAAAGACGAATGACTCAGTTTCTAAATCACAAAAACCGTGATTACATGAAATCAATAATTGATGGACCGGTGAATCCTGAAGTCACTATTCCAGGCCAAGCAGCTACTGAAACTTCTCCAGAAATACCAGTTCGGTATGTACCAAAACCGTATTAATATTATAGTGAGAGGGAGAAGGAGCTTGCTAAAATAGACGAGGAAGCCCTCATATACTTAACGATGGCAATCCCAAACGATATCTACAATCACGTAGACAGTCGTGAATCCGCGAAAGCGATGTGGGACGAACTTGAGAGGGAATTCCAAGGAACAGAGAGGTCCATTCAGGCAAAGTTGAATCAATGCATAAATGCTTACGAGAGTTTTCATGCCAAAGAGGGAGAAGCATTGACAGACACGTATAACAGATTTAACGTGATCTTGAATGACTTGCGAAGAAACGGGATGAACAAGTCAATTTCTGAGATAAACTACAAGTTCATCAAGAACTTGAATCCTGAATGGAAGAGCTACACGATAAACCTCCAGATGTCTAAAACATGGAATAGGAGGATGTGAATGACATCTTCGCTACTTTATCTCAACACGAGGATGAAGTAAAGTTACTGAGCGAGGAGAAGAAGATTGTCAAAGATTCACTAGTTGTACTTGTTGAACGAAAGAAGGGTTCTAGTTCTAACTCCGTTTCTGCATCAAAGTCAATGCTGAAAAAGTTGAAAGCTTTTCTCACCGAGCATAGCCAATCCAGTTCTAAGTCATCTGATGTTGAAGTTCACTCTGATGATGATACCCAGAGATTTGCTGACAATCTTGCCTTCATAACCAAGCATTTTAACAAGATCTTTGGAAAGAAGAAGTACTATTCAAATCCGAAATATAAAGGATATAAGGAGAAGTCAGAAAAGTATAAGACCCGATTCGGAAAGAGAGAAGAGAAGATAGAAGAGAAGAAAGAAGAGAAGAAAGAAGAGAGGAAAGAGGACAATGTTGATCCTAAGTCTGGACGGTGCTTTAACTGTGGCAAAATTGGCCATTTCTCCAAAGATTGCAAGTTCAAACGTGTTAAGAACTCGGAGTATTACGCTAAAAAGTAACTGATTGCCAAGAAGCAAGAAGAAGGGAAGGTATTAATGGCAGAAGAGGAAAACTGGCTCTATCAAAGCTCAGATGATGAGTCAACACATTTCACTCAGGTATGCATGATGGTTGATATTGATGATAATGCTGAAGCCGCTTCTGAAAATCTGAAGATGATTCCAAGGTAAGTACTAACTCTGAAAACTCTGAACTTATTAAATCTCTAATGGCACAGATCCAGAACATGGAAAAGGAATATGAGATTTTAAAGAGTAAACTTAGCTATGAACGACAAACAATGATGAGTTTTCGTGACGAAATCGCATTGTTGAAAGTTGTCGTTGAGAACAAGGAAAATGAAAAAGATGCTTTAAAGAAAGAAAGAGAAACTTTGAAAACAAAGATTTCAGAACTTAAAAAGAACTTGGTTAATTTAAATTCTGAAAAGGGTGAATTCAAAATTAAATTTGAAGTTTGCTTTCAAGAGAGAAATGAGGCTTACTGCAAGATTAAACAACTGGAAGACCTTAGCTTGAAAAGAGGACAGTCTGAGCAGACATTAAACTTGTTAACAAACAAAATCCAAGATGTCAGATTTTATAATGCTAAAACGGGATTAGGTTTATCTGAAAATGATGTTTTGAAGAAAGCCTAGAAAACTTATATAATTTTGATAAATTGGGCTCAAAAGTAAAGAAAATCCCAGATATTCATGACACTTTCGTTAAAGCTGAAACTCCAAAATCTGATACTTCATTCAAAGGTAAAGAGGTATTAGATGATGATACGTCAAGTTATACTGATTCACAAAATAGTTTTAAATCAGTTGGATTTAAATACAATGATTTGAACAAGAGCTATAAAAATAGAAAACTTGAATTTGTTGAGTTTGAATCATTGTTTTCGACACCATCTTCTACTGAACCAATCAATGATGACAAAGTTATTCCTGAGACTGAATGTTACTATGACGAGTATGAATCGGACACTGATGTTTGTGCTCAGACTCCTATATCTGAATCTGTTACTTTTGAATCTTCAAGTGAAGTTAAGATGGAAGAGAATTCAAATGTCATGAATTCAAGCATTCAAAAAGAGTTTGTTAATAAAATGACTGAGGAGATTTTTGATGACATGATTAATTCTTCAGATCATGTTCCAATCTTGAAGAAGTTTGAATCCAACTCTGTGACTGATCAAACATCAGATTTTGAAAAACAAATCAAAGGTTTACAAAAAACTCTTGAGGAGATAGAAAATGAAAATTGTGATCTAAGATTTAAATTGGATAAATCTTTTGAAGAGAACAAAGAGCTTTGTAAAGAATTGAATGATTTGAAAAATGATTTGTTCAAAAAAAATTAACTGACAAAAAAATGTTTGATGATCAAAAGTGGAATGTTCGTTCAAATACAGAGTTTGAGACTTCAACAAAGCCTAAAATTATTTACTCTAAATGTCCTGAATACTTACCGAGCATTTATGAAAAAGGCGAAACTTCTGGTATTTTGAAAAAGAATTCATCCTGAAGAAGAAAACTAATAAAGTTTATTTTCATGTTTCAGATCTGAGTAAAGGAGTTTGTAAACGAGATTGGAGAAAGAAAGACAGTGATAAGACAACTTGTAAAGATTTTGTTGAAAAAGATTGTATCGTTCCCAATAGTGTTGATTTGACATGTAATAGTTCAAACGCAAATAAATGTCAAGATTGTTTGAATAAATGTAATTCTTTTGATAAATCAAAGATATTGACATTTTCTCGTAAGAACTTAATATGTAAACACTGTGGTGACAATGCTTTTTCACTGTACTCCATTCCTCCTAAGTCAAAAGCTGTTAAAAAAGCATTTAAAGCTAAAACTATCTCCAAGTCCTCAACACAACACATTAAAGTGTTTCAAGCTAAGTCTACTAATCTTTCTAAGAAACAGCAGTTTCATGATCTTAATGTGAAAATGGTTGCCCAAACCTAAATATGAGTGGAGAGTCAAGGGAAAAGTAGATGATTTAAAGAAACTGCATAATGCTAACAAAACAAGACCCATCTAGATATGGGTACCTAAAAAGAAGTGATTTGTTCCTTTTTGCAGGCGTGTCATTTCTGGTTCATCAACTCTGGATGCTCTCGACATATGACAGGATATAAGCATTTATTGCACAACTTTGTTAAAGAACCTACAGGAACAATCAGTTTTGCTAATTCTGAGCTTCAAGGATTCCTCAGAGGATATGGTTCGCTGAAAAATGGCATTGTAACCATAAAGAAAGTACTTTACGTGGAAGGACTCGATCATAACTTGTTTAGTACTAGTCATTTCTGCGATAGTATGTATCAGGTTCGGTTTACAATCAATCACTGTTATATTGAAGATTCAGACGATTATGAGATTTTTCGAGCTGAACGTTATGGAAATCTTTATGCGGTAAATTTTCCAACGCTTTCGGCTAAACGTCCTGTATGCTTACTTGCAAAAGCATCGAAAGCTCAAAGTTGGATATGGCATCGACGCTTGTCTCATCAGAACTTCAAGGCTAATTATAAGTTAGTGAGACAAGGAATTGTGAAAGGTCTACCGGAGATGAGATTTGAGAAGGATTCGTTTTGCCCCGCATGCGAAATGGGGATGATGAAACAAAGTTCACATAAATCAAAGCCTGAATCTTCTTGCTCAACGCCCCTGGAATTAATTCACATGGACCTTTGTGGCCCTATGCGTACTCAGTCTATAAATGGTAAAAAGTACATTCTTGTGATGATACACGAGTATTCTAGGTATACTTGGTTAGAATTTATGCGAAACAAATCTGATGCACCAGTTCTGGTCATTACCTTCATTAAGAAAATCCAAGTTCACCTTCAATTGCCAATAAAGACATTGCGTAGTGATAATGGCACAGAATTCAAAAATGATACTCTTCAAAGTTATCTCACTTCTGTTGGGATTTCGCACAATTTTTCTGCTGCCTACACACCGCAACAAAATGGCGTGGTTGAAAGGAATAATAGAACTTTGGTCTAAGCAGCAAGAACAATGTTGGCATATTCTGGTTTACCAATGTACCTCTGGGTTGAAGCCGTTGTAACCGCTTGTTTCACTCAAAACCGGACGATTGTGATTAAGTGATTTAATAAAACAACGTATGAACTGATTAATAAACGAAAACCGAATATTAAATTTTTGCATATCATTGGTTGCAGGTGCTACATTCTGAATGACCGTGATAAGCTTGGGAAGTTTGACAAGAAAGCTGACGAAGGCTACTTTGTTGGATATTCACTCACGTCAAAAGCCTATCGTGTGTATAATCGACGGACCAAGTGTGTCATGGAAAGCGTTAATGTATATTTTGATGAAAATACTACATTGACATCTGAACAAAACAATTCAGAACTCAAGCTTAAGGGAAAGGCTTATGTTCAAAGCAAAATAGAACCCGAATCTAAACAGACTAATTCTTCTAACTCATCAACTGTTACATCTGAGTTAGATATGCTATTTCTTGATGCTTTTATGGAGATATGTGCAGATTTTGACAAATCCGGCGTGTCCGCATCATCTCCAGAGGTCCTAGTAATTACTGAAGACATATCTAGACCTTCTGAACCAGTCACAACAACAACCTCTTTAGGTATGTCTACACCGAATGTTTCTGACAATACTAATATAGATTCTGCTTCTGCAGATACAAATTCTGGACGAGAAGTCCCGAGCACTTCCTCTGTCACTCCAGAATTACCTGCATCGAAAACACCTGAACAAGATGTTCCATGTACATCTGAGGTTGTACCTGCTGTTATTGATGAATACAATGAGCAAAATACGCAAGTATCTGTTCAACCACTTCCAAGCATAACTCGTTAGACGAAAGATCACCCCCTGCACAATGTTATTGGAGATATACAAGGTGGTGTAAAAACGCATGCAACATCAGCTAACTTTTGTCTATACTCAAGTTTCCTTAGTTCCTTAGAGTCAAAAAAGGTCTCTGAAGCTTTACGTGAAATTATATATCCAGATTCAAATCAAGCAATCTCACAATCTACAATTCAAGATTATGACCGTTAAGAACTAGAGAGAGAATAGAGAGAGAAACGTATTAGTCATTGATCTAACAATTTTCATACAAATGCTTCTAGCTACAAGATTTACAAAGCAACATGGTATTTATATGAGAACTAAAACCACAAGCTTAAACACAAACATTAAGATTGACTTTGCTAAACTTTTACTTTGTTGACTTTGCTAGACTTGACTTTTCACACTAAATCTTGGATACAATTTTATACACTAACATTCTCCCCCTTTGTATTCAAGATTTAATAAAAAATTTGACACTAGTCTTCAGCGCTTGATTCTTCAATCTTTAACTTTGACGGCTTTGAACTTTGAAGCTCTTTCTGAAGTTGTTGAAGAATCTTGAAAAGTCTTTTGCACTATGAATCTTTGGAAATCAACAAGTCTTGAAAACGAATCTGAATTTTTTAAAACTTTTGAAATTTCTTTGATCTTTGAAACTTCTTTGAAATCTTTGAAACATGATTGAAACCTTCATCTTTAAACTTTTAAGGAATCTTTCAAAAATTGTATCTTAATCTCTTCTGATCTCTTGATCGTCTTCAGAAAAACAAACTTTCTCGAATCATCTGATTTGACTTTGAATGATCTCAGAAAGATTTCTGATAATCCCAAAATCACTAAATCATAGAGAGAGAAAGTAGAGAGAGAGATTGAAAGTGCAAAGGTTGAATTCTATAGAATGTATGCGTGAGTTCCTTTTTCAACACAAAGCCACAAGGGACTTAAATACCCTTGGCTAATACAACACAGATAAGCTTCTAAACACAGTATTAGACCAAGCCTATAAATACAATGATTACTATAAAATCTGACTTAACAATCTTCCCCTTAGTAATCATTGGCGCTGTGGTCTTCAAAATTAATCTTCTAAATCAGCACAGACCATCTAAGCGACTTAGCGAAGAAGCTTCTTGACTTTTAAAAAAAAATCTTCTCAGCATCTTTCAATCTAAGTTGCCTTTGCTGCCTTGACAAGACTGGACCTGATTGTGATAAGCTTGAAAGAACAATCGGTTCATCAGCTTGTGCTCTAGACGACACACCTTTTTCAAAAATGAACTTGAATGAACTGTGGTGGTCGGAGCTGGAACAACAAAAGAATGAGTAACTGAGAGAATAGAATCTTGAGCGAATCTTGATTAGCAGATAAACGTTTGAACTCTTTGTCTCTTTAACTTCTCCCTCTCATGACCTTGATGATCTGGATCAACTTGGTCATGCAAATGTTGGAGACGAGACAACTTAAGATCTGCAAAATCAGAATGAAGGATAAAAAGGGAAGGTTTGCGCTACATGTTGGTGGCGCAAAGATTGTTTTGCGCGATCTGAAGGTGGTGCAAAGTTAGTTTTGCGCTACCAACTGTTGGCGCAAAGCTGACTTAAACTCAGAAAAATTTTACCTATTTTACCTGATAAGCTCTTTGACTCCCCCTACACAAATGCACTAAATTTGACAATTCAAGTTATCATTCACATAGAAAATCAGGTACTCCCACTTGAAAACAGATATGATCTTTCAAAAAATTCTCCTTAATCACTCCCCCTTGAATAATGCACAAACCCATTAAAACAGATATATGAGAACACAAGAATTGAAACATCAAAGTAGAAAGAAAACTATACTGAATATGTATTTTGAAACAACTAAATATATATAATTTTAAACACTAAACAAATTAAATTCTACTCAGTAAAATATCACAGATTTATCTATCAATATGAAATCAAATATATGTTGTTGGATACAGATACAAGTTTCATTGCATATCAAGTTAAAACATGTTCAGTTTCAAAAACCTTCATCAATCTATTCAGTGTGCTAGCATGCGAACTTTGATTAGCTTCAAGAAAATGCAATTCTAAAAATATAATAGAGAACTTTGCATGTACTCACACTAAGCCATCAAAAATTAAGATTTTCACAAATTTACAAGTTTATCGCAACTCAAACATATCACCAAGTATCATGAGATGTGTGCTTATTGGCATCTTCACATGAGTGTGCTCTTTGGCATCTTTTAAGCTTGTGCACTTTGGCATCTTTTTAATCAAACAGTTTGTTAAGTAAAGAACATGTCGTAAACGTAACTTTCTATCTGACCCTATTGCAGGATTTGGGTCAGCCGCTCCGAGACCAGTTGGCCTTAGGGGACTAGGTGTCAAGCACCCCTTGGAACTTACTCTCCCAGATCAGAAAGGCTACATCGACATATCCTTAACCCATTCATACCAGCAGAACATGACTTTCGATCTAATTCTATAGAAGGATTTGGGTTCGATCACTCCCAGATCAATTGACCTTAGGGGACCAGATGACAAGCATCCCACAGAACTTACTTTCCCAAATCAGAAAGGTCACAGGTACAAACTTTTAAACTTAGAGATTTCTGTATTTTATATATATAATGCATCTCAATGACTCAGTTTTACATACAAGTGCTTAGCCCATATTTTCATTACAATCCATAATTCTGACTTTTTAGGATTTCCAAGCATTGTAAACTATAAATATTCCGAAACACATATCTTTAAAGCAGAATGCAAAAGTTTCAAACATGTTGCTGACTTTTCGACTTTTAAAAGACTTGAAAGTTGAACATATAAAACTTTAATATTAACAAAGCAACTTGAAAATTTATCCTAGACACACATTTTATTCAAAAAGAAAGAAAACCTGTAAAGCTTTTACTTTATAGAATAAAATTTGTAAAGATTTAAACTTTTAAATTCAAATGCCGAGTTTGAAAATTTAAGACAAATGTAAAGAATTTGGCAAAATGATATTTAGTCGAAACAAAATAAAATTCAATAATATTATCTTCCACATAATGTATAATGAATTTGTGTCTCATATGAAAATTTTGGGTTGTACAAATTCAAGAGTTAGTTGAACTTGCTCAGACAAGAGAAAACAGGAACAACAACATTATCAGAGATAAATGCAGCGGAATAAAGTAGATGTACTCACAGTTTCTCATTAGTCCATAAGCGATATACATTGAAGAACGAGTCCTAAACTGACATGTTTAGAAGTCGAAGTCCATTAAAGTACGTGTTCTAAGCTGATGTACTTAGAAGCCAATTTTTCTCTTACTCCCCCTTTACATTAGGTGCCTGCAACTTAGAATCAATCTGTGATTTTGGTACCCACATGTATTTGGGTCCATGAAAGTTAGTTGCAGTTCTTGTGGGGAAATATTTGTTAGATTTAACATAAAAGGCACAAGAAATATTATCAGAATGATGAACATAAGAATCAGTAGAAGAGAAAGCATAATCATCTGAACTAGAATAAGAAGAATAATATGAGACATCTTTTGAAATTTGAATCATTTGCTTTATTGAGTATTTTGAAATTTTATTACAAGAAGCAAATGAATCACTTTTATAATGTTTGTCTACATATCTATCCTCATCAGTCGTAGAATCATTTGATGTTCGCTTGACTCTCCATATCTGCTTTGTATGCATGCTCAAAGTCCTATCTGAAAATTTTGAATCACAAGAATTAAAACTATCAGAAATGACTTTAGCTTGCCTCTTTGACTTCTTTGACCTTTTTCTTTTACGCTTTGATTTATAATATTCATCATTTAGCGTAAAAGATTCATCAAGAATTTTAGATTTAAGATTTGAATCAGAAGAAGCAATTTTACCTAAGAGACCCAACTGATCAACCAATAAATCTGAACTTACTTTGGAGTCAGAAAAATTTTGAGAAAAAATTTCAGATTTTAGAAATTCCTTTTTGTTTACATGAAAATCAGAAGAAAGGCCAGAAATAGAATCTTGTTTTTGAGAAAATAATTTTTCTTCAAGACTTGATGTCATGAAAGAAAGAAATACATCTGATTCAATTTCTTTTTGAATATTTTGAATTTCCATTTTATCTTCAAGGTCAATGATTTTGCCTTCTAATACTAATGGAGGAGTATATCTCTTAGAATCATAAAAGATTGGAGAGATATTTTCCTTATCAGATTTAGTGGCATATATATCAACATAAACATCAGACACTGAAGACTTAATGGGAGATATTTAATTTAAACTTTTTCTGCATTTCTTTGATTTGTCAGGAAAATATTTGACATTTTCGCTTGTATAAACAAAAGAAATTGCCTTTTTCTTGTTATTCATCCTTTTCTCAGTTTCGATTTCTAACACTTGCTTTTCATTTATCTAATCAATTTTAAATTGAGGAGCATATTTAGCAAGAGTTAGATAATTGTGTTTATATAAAGTAGGGGATTTTTCTATCGCATTGTTTAAACAATGTGGATGTTGGTCCCGAAGGTGCTTAACAAGTTTGTAGAAGGGGGGGGGGGTGAATACAAACACAAGAATTAAAGTTTAATAAATTGTTTATTGATAAATCAAATACAATTTACAAGTTTGTTGCGGAATAAGATTAAGACAGACTCAATCTAAACAAACTTAAGAAACACTAAGATGGTTGCACAAGAAATTCAGAGAAAGGGGGATTAAGAGATATAGAAAACAAAGGTTTCTATTTCGGGGTTCAAGGATGAAGCACACTTTAGATGAAGGGGTGATCTTCCTATTTATACCCTCTGCATTAAATGCATGGCAGGGCACTTTACACGTGGCGTTCACTGATTGGCTTTGGGAGTCTGACTTTTGGGAGACATGCTTTCGGCCGAACAATGAACAGTGTAGTTGACAGAGGTGTTGTACGAATTGTGGCAGAGACATGTCCGTTCTGACATATCGTACTAAGTTGTGCAAGGTGAGACAAAAGGAAACTTGAGGCATAAGCTAAGTGATCATTCGATCGCTGAGTATCTCTTTCTTCAGAGATATCAAGAGTTCAGCGATCGCTGAAGCTTTTCCTCATGTTCCTTCGCGTATAAGTAGATTCGTCTTTGCTTCACTGATATCCGCATCAGGTCACTAGTAGACTTGTCTTTGTTCAGCAGCTTCGTCTTCGATTCAGCTATGCACATCTATTGACGCGAGGCTTGTCTTCAGGGATTACGTGTCTTGTTTACATCAGAAACTATCAGTGATAACTGAACAGACTCAGTCTGATTGCTGATAGTGAAACACTAATACATAGAAATGTTTATAAGAAAGACTATCAGCGATAACTGAACAGACTCAGTTTGATCGCTGATGGTAAAACACTAATACATACTAAAACGTAATTTTCACTAAGTATAGAAAAGGGTCGTTATCAAATCACTGAGAGAGTTTGGATCAACAATCTCCCCCTATTTGATAATGACAAAGTAACTGAAGAAAATTACTTTATAATTCAAAATGATGGAATAATCAGGACTCATAACATACATGTCCCAATTACTATTTTGAGGGATCTTTTACAGTACTAATAGAGTTAAGTACTTCACTGAAATTCTCATTAATCCAAGAAAAGAATTACAAGGTATGAAAATTACAAGTACAAGTGATGTACTAACTACTGTAAGTTAAACTAATAGATTACAAGAAAGGAAACTAATCTATCAGCTATCTAAAGAGGGTTTAGGAGGATTGATCAAATACTCAAGTATTTCTTCTCCTTTTTGCCTTCGCTCTAAAGATTCTTTGCAGATGATCGCTATGATTGGCTCAACAGCAGGAGAGAGAGTACACCATAGGCACATGAGATCCTTGAGAAGAGCGAGGGGACAGATAGGGATTTCAGAGACCCTTTGAAATATGAGTTGTTCCTCGTCATCTCTGAAAAAGATTCCAAAAGGTTCTTCAAGTACTTGTCCCGCAACATATGGTCCGCCAGGAGGCAGAGATAGATCCAGAACTGAAAGATCAGGAGGAGGACCGAACAGAGCTTCTCTTGAGAATTTGATGGAGGTTTCATTCCTGATCACTACGACATTATCAGATGAGGAGGAGATAGGCTTTCTCTTGATTTGCTTGGACTTTGGAGGAAGAGTAGATGGCACCTTTAGTATAGCAGCAACTCTGTTGATGAGGGCATCATTTACCCTTTCAACATAGCCTCTGTATGTAGACTTTGATTTCTTCAGCGCATCTTTGAACTCAAGCAACTCCATGTAGCCAAAGTCTTCCAGCTTTGAAATGAACATAGCCTTGCATCTTCCATCCTCTCTGGTAATCTCCATGGTTACAGAGTGTTTATCCTTCTTCTTTCTTCCAGAGATAGCAACAGCTACGATCTTCATTGGGTCAGAGCGATAGTCAATTTTGTGCTTGCACCAATCGACAGAATTATCGCTGACCGCTTTTTCTTTGGAGCGTTCCTCTTCAATCTCTTTCAAAAGAGCTGCCTGGACTTCCACTGGTTTGCTTTTCAGCTTCTTGTCTTTGACTTGAGAAGACTTAATTTTGAGAGCCAGAGAGGCATCTCTTTGACAGTCAGCAATCAGCTTCTCAGCCCTGACGGATTCTTCAATTTCAGCTTCAGTCAGGAACTCCAGATCTGATGATTGAGAGGGGGCCTTTTGTCGTTGACTCTCCAGATGAGAGATCATCTCTGTTCTTTTCTTTCTCTCTTCCTCTGACCAGTGAGATGGTCTAGAGGGCCTTCCATGATGTTGCATGGACTCTTCTTCTTCTTCATCCTCTTCATCAATCTCTCTGACAGAGATTGGGATTATTTGGTCATCAGCTTCAGTAGCTGGTATTATTTGAAGCTCTTTACCCTTAAGCAGGGGAGAGAACTATCTGGTCAGAAAAAGAAAAAAGGTTAGATTTATTTTTAGGGAAGGAGAGAGATAAAGGCTAGAAAGAAACAGGGGTGGGATTTTTATAGAAGGATAAAGGAACAAGAGTAAGGCATACCTGATAAGGATTCTCCTCAGGTAGTGAAATCATCTTCAGGGTTCCCTCAGCAGTTGCACCTTTGCTTTGGGAAAGGGTTCCTGAAGGTGTCTCTTGACTCCCCCTGCTTTGATAACTTCTTTCGAAGCTATCGCTGATGAAGTGACGGCTTAAGAACACCATAGAGATTGATCTTCATCGTCATCATCATCATCTTGATGAGAATCTTCTTCTTGATCTTCAAGATGAAGGTCTTTATCAACATCGTCTTCTTCCTCTTCCTCATCATCAACTAGATCAGCGATGGTAGGAGGGGTTTTCTCAGCAACTATCTCCCCCTCAACATGAGAGGGAGTTTCCTTCAGTTGTTCAGCAGCATCAGCTTCTTTCTCCTTATTTTCTTCAGATGCTTTCTCCCCCTCTTTGTCATTATCACGAAGGAAGAGATATTGGGAAGTAGTAGAGGTCTCAGCGGTGGACAACTTCTGGACTTCAGCCTCCAGTCCTTTGAGCCGGTCTTCAAGTACAGGGATATCGGACGTAGCTTGATGAATAAACTCCACAACTACGTCTAGAGCGGTGCGATCGTCTTCTGTAAATGAAGGAGCAGGAGTTGGAGCTGGTTCCTTCAGGCGGGACAGGATCTGCTGAAGAAGGACCTCACAGGCATCAACCATTGTAGTCAGAGCTGCAAACTGTTGCTGTGAGTCCTCCCTGACTTTGACAATCGCTTCTTGGAGAGTAGCGATTTGAGAAATGTCAACTTTGGAGGCGCAGTTGGCTGTCAGCATCTTCAGAGCTTCACCAGCTGATTGAACAGCATTGGTGGTGTTGTTGAGAGATGCAGTCAGAGCCTCCACCTTGGTAGTCAAACTGTTGACATTGGTGTCAAGAGTCGCCAGACTAGGACCTGAAATATAAGTTAGTTTTTGAGAAACAGGCTTATATGGTGAGTTGGGAGAAGTGTTTAAGGTTATAGGGATACCTGAATTATCAAACATTTTGTAGAATTGTAACGATTCCTCAAAAGATTGATGTTCAGGTCCTATGGGTCCAAACTGTGGTTGAGTAGAAATAGATGAAGAGTTAGAGATCAAAGAAATAGAAGGACTAGAGATGGGGATAGAAGATGTAGGGATAGGGGTAGTTACCTCAGGTTGTTGTTGAACTGAGATTGTAGGTTGCATCACTGTTGTTGTGACAGCGACCGAGATCGCTGGCACGGTTGAAGTGGTTGTCGCTGAGGATGTGGAGGAGAGACCCACAAAAGCATCCAAGGAAGTTTGTTGATAAACATCCTTAGGTATAGAGCTAGAGGTAGCTTTCTTCTTTGTCACCTTGGCCTTCTTCGAAGGACCAAGGGAGCCAGTTGATGGTCGTTTGGAAGGGGTAGCGGTAGGGATAGCAGAAGAAGGAACCTCCTGCATGGCCGCTGAAGACGAAGAAGTGAGGAGAGAGAGACGAGAGCGAAGTTCAGAGATACTTACCTCATTGGGGAGCGTCTTGACCTCCAGGGAGTGCTGACCCACTTTCGGAAAAGATGCATCCGAGTTAGTGGGGTAAGTGGCAGGGTAGAGAAACTTCAGGTACGCGCAGATAAAGCGTACGTAGGGGACCTTGGGATCCCTTTCGGTCTTCTCTATCTTTGACTTGAGATCGTCAAAGATAGTTGTTGCGTAGTCGAAGTTTCGTCCAACGATCACTGAGTAAGCCATCTGGACCTGAATCTTGCTTGCTTGGTCCAGTGACCCACTCTTCCCACACATACACTGAATGAAGTGTGAGAAGATGTAGTTAAGATGAGAAGGCATCAGTGCCTTCTTCACAAGAGTCAGCTTCTTGTTTGGAATCGTCGTCCTTGGCTTGGGTTCCCAAGCGTATTCCATGGCATACAGGAATTGGATGAGTTCAACATCAGTTGGCAAGGCGTCGAATCCATTCCTGGGTTTGTCAGGAAAACGTAGAGCTTTCCTCAGGCCTAAGGCAGTCATCATCCCTGAGCCAAGTTGAGTGCTGAAAGAGATAGCAGGAACCTGTTCACCCTTTTTGTTGGTGATAGAGGTTTCGTCAACAGTAAACCAGAATTGCTGGAGAAGAGCTTTGGAGGGTGTGGGATCCACAGTGATAGCATAAGCAATGCAGGATTGCTTTAGAAACATTGCAGCTTCCTTCAGATGTGGGTACTTAACACCGTCAAAATCGAGACGTGCGAGATGATTGTTCTTTGGAAGCTCCGATTCAGTGATGGCGAACTTGTCGTTCTTAGAGGCTACAAGTGCAGATTGAGCCATTCTGAATATGAGTAGATAAAAGATTAGAAGAAAAGGTTTTAGTCTAAAAATAAAGAAGATTTTATAGTTTCTATTTGAGGAAAGAAACATAGAAAATAAACAAATTTGAAGATTAACAAGGTGTTCTTAATATAATATACAAGAACAAGAAAAAAAAACCAAAGATTTTGAATGAAGAAAATCAAAATAAAATGGTTTTTAAAAAATAAAATCAAAAATGAAAATGATTTTATGTGATTAGAATCTTATAAACCCAAAAATGGAGTTTTATGTAAAAAGATTTAAGATAAGAATTAGAAAAAGATCAAGAATAACCTGTTGATCTTTGAAGAAGATGATACAAATGCTTGAGAATGCTAGAATGCTTGAGAGAGTATTCTTGCTTTGAAAGTATTTCCAGAAAGCGTAAAATTATAAGAATGGAAAAACATTCCTTTTATACGTGTGACAAAGGAGAGAGAATGTGAGAGGCGGGAAAACAAATGCTCATCATGACATGGACACGTCCCACGAAGTTGATTGGATAGAAGGGCAACGGACGAACGTGTCAGAAAAAATCATGTCGTGGATTGTCGGTTCAAATGACGTCGTAGAAGAGAGAGACTATTCATTTGTCCGTTTTGAAATTATCTCTGAAGAAAAGTCAGCGATAGATTTTTCTTTTTGAAAGTATCCCTGATGGTAAATATAGGGATAGATTTTCTTTTCAAAGGATCACTGACTAGAAATATCAGTGATAAATTTATTTTTCAAAAATCTTTTAATCATTTGAAGAAAGTTCAGTGATTAAGGTTTATATTTTTGAAAAACATCTTAATTAAATGAAGATTCAGTTGTAGGGATTGAGAGAACATACCTAAGAGTTAGAGTGTTTATCAGAGAGAATGATAAAAGGGGAACTTATGATTACTAACACAATGCATGAACACTGAAGATTTATTCTTCTAGATTCAGCATTCCAAGCTCACTGATGAGAAAGTTGAACCTTGTCTCATCAAGAGGTTTGGTGAATAAATCAGCAAGCTGAAAGTCAGTAGGGATAAAGTGAAGTTCAATATCACCATTCATCACATGATCTCTGATAAAGTGATATCTGATCTCTATGTGTTTCGTCTTTGAATGTAGCACTGGATTGTTTGCTATAGCGATAGCACTAGTGTTGTCGCAATAGATAGTAATCTTTGACAGCTGAAGGTCATAGTCTAATAGTTGATTTCTCATCCATAAGATCTGAGAACAACAGCTTCCAGCGGCTACGTATTCAGCTTCAGCTGTGGAAGTGGACACTGAATTTTGCTTTTTGCTTGTCCAACTTACCAGCTTTCCTCCCAGGAGTTGACATCCACCAGTGGTACTCTTTCTGTCAAGTTTACAGCCTGCAAAATCACTATCAGAATAACCAGTTAGATCGAACCCTGAGTCTTTGGGATACCAAAGACCGAGGTTAGGAGTTCCCTTCAGATATCTGAAAATTCGCTTAACAACGATCAGATGGGATTCCTTGGGTTCAGATTGATAGCGTGCACATAAACAAGTAGAGTACATAATGTCAGGTCGGCTCGCTGTAAGATACAGCAGGGAGCCTATCATTCCTCTATAGTCAGTGACATTAACAGGTTTTCCAGAAGGATCTTTGTTAAGTGTCAGGGGTGGTGCCATAGGATTTTTCATCGCTGAAGTTTGAGTAAGATCAAACTTCTTCAGCATATCTTTAACATACTTACCTTGGCTTATAAAAGTACCTTTGTCAGATTGTTTAATCTGAAGACCAAGAAAATATGTCAGCTCACCCATCATACTCATTTTATATTATTTCTTCATTCTTTCAGCGAAGCGAGTACATAGAGATGGGTTAGTTGAACCAAATATTATGTCATCGACATATATTTATACAAGAATTATATGACCTTTTATCTTTCTGAAAAATAATGTATTATCAATCTTGCCACGTTCAAAATTTTCAGAGATAAGAAATGATGAGAGAGTGTCATACCAAGCACGAGGGGCTTGTTTTAGACCATAGAGAGCCTTATCCAATTTATAAACATAATTTGGATACTTAGGGTCATATAACCCTGGAGGTTGTTCTACATAGACTTCTTCATTCAGCTTTCCGTTTAGCAACGCTGATTTTACATCAATTTGATAGACGATGAAATCTTTATAGACTGCATAAGCTAAGAATAGTCGAATTGCTTCGAGCCTAGCCACAGGGGTAAAGGTTTCATCATAGTCTATACCTTCCTCTTGTCTGTATCCCTGAACAACAAGTCAAGCCTTGTTGCGGGTTACAGTTCCATGTTCATCTAACTTGTTTTTAAACACCCATTTGGTGCCTATAACAGTTTTATCAGATGGTCTAGGAATGAGATTCCAAACTTTGTTTCGAGAGAATTCAGTCAGCTCTTCTTGCATAGCGCTGACCCAGTTTCGATCTCTGAGGGCATCATCAGTCTTCTTTGGTTCTATTAAAGAAAGAAAGTTGACAAAGAGACAGATATTACCTGAGCTTCGTCGTGTCTGAATACCTGCATCTGGATCACCAAGAATTTGATCTATTGGATGATCTCTGGTCCATCGCTGAGCAGGAGCATGATCTATCAACTCAGAGGTTGAATCAACAATTGGGATGTTTACTGATGAGGACGTTTGAGGTTCATCAACAATTAACTGTTGAGTAGTGGACAAACTGTTGTTATCAGAGAGGTTTTCAGACAGAGGTAGATCTGATGGTAGCAAGGTGTTTAGAGGTTCAGCTGAAACCCATGAGTTGGATTCAGCGCTAGGAGGTATAATGTTTGGATCATCATCAGCGGCTGGAGGATCTGAATGCTGATGGTTTGAGAAGAAGGGTTCAGTTTCTTTGTAGTGAGAAAACATCCAAGCATTTAACTCTTCATTGTCAGTGATTGGTTTAGAGTTCGCTGAGCGAGTTTCATCGAATGTGACATGAATTGTTTCTTCCACAGATTGTCTTCTTTTGTTGAAAACTCTGTAGGCTTTGGAGATGGAGGAATATCCTAGAAATATTCCATCATCATCTTTTGGGTCGAACTTTCCAAGTTGATCTCTGTTGTTTAAGATATAGCATTGACAACCAAAGATATGAAGAAAACTGATAGAAGGCTTCCTTCCACGAAAAAGTTCATAAGTTGTCTTCCCAAATCGCTTTACTATCAGCGATCTGTTTTGAGTAAAACTTGCAGTGTTTACAGCTTCTGCCAAAAATTGAGTAGGGAGATGAGAATCACTGAGCATTGATCTAGCAGCTTCAATGATCGTTCTGTTTCTTCTTTCAGCGACTCCATTTTGCTGAGGTGTTCTTACTGTAGAGAAGTTATGAGAAATTCCCTTGTTTTCAAAGAAATTGTTCAGGGAACTGTTTTTGAATTCAGTTCCATGATCACTTCTTATTGAACGAACAGTAAGATTATTCAGCACTTCCATCTTTTTAACAAAAGATATTAGTTCTTCTGGAGTATCACTCTTACAGCGAAGAAAGATAACCCAGGTATAACGAGAGAATTCATCTACAATGACAAGCGTATATTTCTTTCCAGCTATTTATTGGATGTTGACAGGGCCAAACAGATCCATATGCAAGAGCTGAAGAGGACTTTTCACTGAGGAAACTTGTTTAGACTTTAAACTAGCTTTTGTTTGTTTTCCTTTTTCACATGCTGAGCAGAGAGATTCTTTAGCATATGAGTGCTGAGGAAGACCAGAAACCAGTTCCTTAGATGAGAGAGAATTCAAGGTTTTGAAGTTTAGATGAGAGAGCCTTTTGTGCCATAGCCAGTTGACATCAGAAGAGGCCTTAGAGAGAAAACATAAGTTTTCAGTGATAGTAGAGTCCATATCTATTACATAGACATTTTCTCCGCGATAACCACTGAGAGCAAGTTTTCCTTTCTCATCCACCACTGAACATGCTTTCTTAGAAAAGCGAACTTCGTAGTCTTTGTCACATAGCTGACTGATGCTCAGAAGGTTGTGCTTCAGTCCATCTACATAAGCGACTCTTCGAAAGGTAGTTGTCCCATTGCTGAGGACACCAACCCTCGGGTATATCCTTTTCCATTTCCACCGAAGGTCACAGAGGGACCTTTCTCTTCCTTGTATTCAGTGAGCAGGTCTTTTTGTCCAGTCATATGACGAGAACATCCACTATCGAGATACCAGATGCCCTTTGATCCCTGGACACATAAGGAAGATTAAACGTTGTTTGGTACCCACTTTTCAATGGGTCCTTTAGAGTTAGTGGATATGGAAGATTCAACAGTCTTCACAGCAGATGAGGATTCAACTTCAGTGGTGATCTTCACTTTGGTTAATTTCTTAACCTTAGTGGTATTCTTCACCTGGGTCGATTTTTCAACTTTGGTGACCTTCTCAGCCTTAGAGGCATTTATCTTCACTTTAGCTGTTTTATCAGCTTTAGTGGCAGTCGGACATTTGCTTGCAATATGGTCAGTAAAACCACAGTGATAACATTTTCTGTATTTGAAAATGGTTTTAGGACCAGAAGTAGAAGGTTTTGCAAGTTTAAGATGAGCAGGTCCAGGTCCGAGAAGGCTTTTCTCATGAGATCTGGGAGGAATTTTCATTTCTTCAGATCTCGAGGATTTAAGATCAATCTTTAGCTTTGGAGGACAGAGATCAAATATTTCTATCACAGAGCTAGAGGATTGATTTGCTGAAGGTTTAGAAGTAACCTTCAACTTTGCTTTCTTGGTAGCCTTCTGAGGAAGAAGAATGGATTTTCCTTTATCCGCAGACTTAGTGTCTTTGGATATTTCCTCAGGGATAGAATTAGAAGAAGAACAGGGATAGAATTGATTATAAGAAGTATCAAAGAAAGAAGTGACAAACGTTCCAAACTTAAGTGAGGAACTTTCTTCTTTAGTTACATCCTGTGGTTTCCAATAACCAAGACCAGTTCTATCACTTTCAGGAATTTGAGCATTTATTATCTCAGAGATCTTTGTTGATGATTTGCACCATTTTTCAACATGAGCCTTTTCTGCTTTTAGAGCAGCGATGGCTTGTTCGCGTTCAATACTGATGATTTCATTTATAATGACTTGATCTTTCAACTTCTCTTCTAAAAGAGTTAGTTCTCTGATCTTTTCATGACATTTCTCTAGCTCTTGAGTTAAATGAACATTTTTATTCTCAGCTTGAGTTTTGTCGTTTAGAGCATTATAAAGGTCAATCGTCAGCACATCAACAGCACGACTTCTCTCAGCTTCAGGCAGAGAGGGATTTGTAGAGATAGATACCTGAGATGATATGTAGCTCATGGAAGGTTCAGATGCTTCTTCCACTTCTTCTTTAATCTCAGCCATGAGGCAAAGATTAGCAGCGGCTTCTTCAGCGATGAGACATTTACCTTTTCGCTTATAGCTTTTCAGTTTTTGATATTTGTTCTTCAACTTTAGGTATTTGTCATCACTGGATCTTCTTGAGGTAGAAGGTTTGAAGACCTTTTTTGACCTGCACTCACTAGCAAAGTGTCCAATCTTTTCACAGTTATAGTAAGTGGCAGTAGCCTTATCAACAGGCGTTGATTTTGGCTTTTAAGTAAGAGAGAGAGGCTTACTTTTTCGGAAGTTGCTCTTTCTTGCAAATTTCTTAAAAGAGTTTGTCAAGAGTGCTAAGGACTCATCGAACTCTGAAAGATCAGGGTCTGATAAATCCTCAGATTCAGAATCTAACTCAGTGATGATGAGAGTAGATCGCTGAGATGGAATTATCTCTGAAGAGACTAAAGCAACAGGAGTGCTTTTGGAGTCTTTAGAATATTTTACAAGATTCTTCTTCAGGAGATTTGATTGCTCATAGTTGAGCAATATTCCATACAGAGTGCTAAGAGAAAGAGAATTTAAGTCTTTTGTAAGCTTAAGACATATTGAATAACTGTCCCAGCTTTCAGGAAGACATTCTAAGAATTTTGTTAGGACCTCAGAATTAGAATAGGTCCTGCCAACAGTTCTTAGGTCAATGATTAAGCAGTTAAACCGCTGATGAACGTCAGGGAGAGATTCATTCTTACCAGCGATGAAACTTTCATACTGTCTTACCAAGTTAATCTTACGAGTTTCTTGGATTTCAGTGGTGCCCTCATATTGAACACATATGGTTTCCCACATTTCTTTTGAAGTTTTCAGATGCATGATGGAATGGAAAACTTCATCAGGCAGAGCCATTGAAATAATGGTCTTTGCTCTTGCATCTATTCCTACCTTCTTTTTATCTTCATCATTCCACTGTCTTATTTCCTTAACAACATAGCGTTCAGGGACAGCTTCAGTGGTGGCAGTAGAAGGAACTGCAGCTATAATTCTAACAGGTTCATAGGGTCCATTTTCTATATATTCAGGTATAGTAGTATCCGCACCTTCAAGAAATAGCATCATTTGATTTTTCCATAGAGAAAAGTTATCTCTACTAAATCGAGGAGGTTTAGAAAGTGAACCATTATCATAGTAGTTTGTGTTTGTGTTAAGTGCCATTTAGAATATCAAAGAAGAGAATAAAGCAAGATCTTGTTTATTAGATTAAACAAACTGCTTTGATACCACTTGTTGGTCCCGAAGGTGCTTAACAAGTTTGTAGAAGGGGGGGGGGGGTTGAATACAAACACAAGAATTAAAGTTTAATAAATTGTTTATTGATAAATCAAATACAATTTACAAGTTTGTTGCGGAATAAGATTAAGACAGACTCAATCTAAACAAACTTAAGAAACACTAAGATGGTTGCACAAGAAATTCAGAGAAAGGGGGATTAAGAGATATAGAAAACAAAGGTTTCTATTTCGGGGTTCAAGGATGAAGCACACTTCAGATGAAGGGGTGATCTTCCTATTTATACCCTCTGCATTAAATGCATGGCAGGGCACTTTACACGTGGCGTTCACTGATTGGCTTTGGGAGTCTGACTTTTGGGAGACATGCTTTCGGCCGAACAATGAACAGTGTAGTTGACAGAGGTGTTGTACGAATTGTGGCAGAGACATGTCCGTTCTGACATATCGTACTAAGTTGTGCAAGGTGAGACAAAAGGAAACTTGAGGCATAAGCTAAGTGATCATTCGATCGCTGAGTATCTCTTTCTTCAGAGATATCAAGAGTTCAGCGATCGCTGAAGCTTTTCCTCATGTTACTTCGCGTATAAGTAGATTCGTATTTGCTTCACTGATATCCGCATCAGGTCACTAGTAGACTTGTCTTTGTTCAGAAGCTTCGTCTTCGATTCAGCTATGAACATCTGTTGACGCGAGGCTTGTCTTTAGGGATTACGTTTACTGTTTACATCAGAAACTATCAGTGATAACTGAACAGACTCAGTCTGATTGCTGATAGTGAAACACTAATACATAGAAATGTTTATAAGAAAGACTATCAGCGATAACTGAACAAACTCAGTTTGATCGCTGTTGGTAAAACACTAATACATTCTAAAACGTAATTTTCACTAAGTATAGAAGAGGGTCGTTATCAAATCACTGAGAGAGTTTGGATCAACAGTGGATTTTTAAAACCAAGTCCCCATTTTTCTTTTATAGACTCATAACTCCGCGGTTTGTTCAAATAAATAGTTTGTTCAGATTGATTCCTTCGATATAATTTTTCTTCCAACTCATTTATTTTATCAGAAAAATTATCTTTTAATTTGGTCATTTCAGTCAAAGAATCAAGATAAGTCATATTTGATTTTTCTAAATCATCTAATTTCTTTTGAAATACGTCTTTTGTATGAGCCAAAATAGATTTTTCATCTTTCAAAGAAATTTTTAATTTATCAATCAAATTTGACTTTTCTGAATTTAAATGTTTTTCAGATAATAACTTCAAGCGTAAATCATGTAAAGCATTTATAATAATGTTCACCTGTGAAGAAATAAAATTGAAATCAAACTCAGAAATTACCTCATCTTCATCAGTGGAATCTTCATCATCAGCATCACTCTGATCATTTCCGATGAAACACATATGAGCGATCTCCACATTATCAACTTCATCATCGGAGTGATCCAGCCAAAATTCTTCTTCAGCAAGTAGAGCGTTCCATTTTCTCTCTTTTCGGCCAGTTCCATTTTCTTCCTATAATATGTCGAGTCCCGAACCTTCTTCACTCGACACTCTTTAGCAATGTGACCCGACTTTCCACATTTGAAGCATGCATCATGTTTCTTAGCCTCGGGCACTTGAACATTCTTGGATCCAGAAGTGAAGCGAATAGTGTTAGAACTCGAACGAGGTTGGAACTTCTTCTGATAGTGTTGAGATAGAAGGATCATTGCTTTCTGAAGTGCCTCACCATCATCTTCAGTGGCCCCGTCATAAGCATTATCAGACAATGCTTGATCAGCTAGACGGCTCGTTAGAAGTGCAACCGGGTCCACTGTTTTCTTATTCTTCTTGTCAAGTTTGGCCTTTTTCTCTGTGACTATGCACTTATCTGTCATCAGAATTTCGTAAAACTCTTGGATTTGCATCAAAGATATCCTGACATCATTCCTCAATCGATGACAAGATTTGTTTCATTCCGGTTGAAGTGCATTGAGGAATTTCAGATTTGTCTCCAACTTAGTCTTTTCCACTTTTATCTTGCGTAGATCATTCAACACAGTGCAAAACCTGTCAATGATAACCTTCAGAGACTCATCGTCTTTTGCCTTAAATTCCTCAAAATTATTCATGAAGCGTGTTTGTCGTATTTGTGTAGCAACTGATGACCCAAGCATGATCTTTTCTAATTGAGTCCACATCATCTTTGGATCATGCTTGAAACAATCAATTCGATTGTAAATGGAGTTAGGTAATGCTAGCATCAAATTGGACTTTGCTTCTCGATCGGCTTTTTCGCGTTTAACCTCTTCAGCAGTCAAGGGAGTGTCATTTTTAGGTCTGATGAATGGTCCTTCAGTAAATGACTTCATCATATTCTCTCCGTTAGCTTGACGCTCAATGAAGTTAATGAACCGATCTTGCCACTGTGTCAACTCATTTTCATTGATTAAAACGGGTGGACGAGTATTTGTTCCCAATTGCATCATAAGATCATTCTTGTAGAACTGAGCTTGAAACGCAAACTTTGCAGAATCCATAGATGACAAATTTCAGAAAATGCTAAGTCTGGAAGCTGGCGCAAACTGAAGGTTTGCGTGAGAAGCAGATGACGTAAAAGAGATTTGCGCGAGGCTTTGGTGGAGCAAACTATGATTTGCGTGATACGTTCTTGGCGCAAACTTGAGTTTGCGTGATGAACAGATGATGCAAAAGAAACTTTGCGTGAGAAGATGTTGACGAGAAACTCTTTGCTAGACAAGTGACACAAAACTTATTTGCGAGAGACTTAGAAGACGCAAAACTTTCTTTGCTTGAGCAGAGGGTAACGCAAAAGTAACTTGCGCGAGATGAAGATTGAGCAAATCAGTTTTGCGTGAGAAGACTATAGCGCAAACTTTGTTTTGCGCAATGAACTGTTGGCGCAAAATAACCTTTTCGTGAAGAGCTAGAAAACGGAACTTAATGGAAACTTGATGAACAGGATTCACGCAAAACTTGAAGAACTCGCGCAAAGACGATGAACTGGCGCAAAGTTCAGATGAACTCGCGCAAAAAATGGATCTGGCGCAAAGTTCAGATGAACTCGCGCAAAAAATGGATCTGGCGCAAAATGATGAACAAACTCAGAATTCTTCGTTAGACTGTAATTGTATTCAAGATTAAATGAGGGTCATTGTTGTAATTAGTGTTTGTGTGTGAGTTGTATTGAGCTTAGAAGGTTTGGCCTTGCTTGGTCATGTTGACCTATATATAAGCAAGTCCTTGTGTTGTTTTAAGTAAGTGAGTAAGTGTGTGTGAAATTGAAGGTGTAATATTGGTGGTAGTTGAGAGAGAGTAAGAACACACACAAAGAACACACACATACGTGAGATCTGTGACTAGATGTTAGATCTGTGATTAATTGTAATTCATGTGATTGATCTAATAAAAGTTTTTTGTGTCAATCTAAATGTGTTAATGCTAGTAATCACTGGGCCACAATTGGTATCAGAGCCAAATCCGTTTGAAAATCAAGAAAATGTTTTGAGTCGTACTGTTCACGCTACTGTTCACAAAGTCAAAATCATTTTTGATTTTTAGTGGAATTTTTTAGTTGAATCTGATTAGGTTTTGTGCGCATTGTGAAATCGATCATGTCTGCATAATTTGTTTCAAGAATTGCACTGAAATCGAGTATGAATTTGTGATTTTTGTTGAGTTTGAAGTTCACGAGTTTCACGCACTGTTCTTGATTCAATTTGATTATTTGTGTGTTTTTAATCGAAATTACTTGGTAGAATTGTGTTCGAAATGTGTTGGTGAGTATATTGTCAAATTTTCAGATCGAAATTCGAAGTCTAGATGTGTTTTGGTGTGATTTTAATTGATTTTAGAGGTTTGCGTTTGATTCATACTGCTTTGCGCTTGTTTCATCCTTGTTTGTGGGTGTTCATACTGGTTTGCGTTTCATTCATCGAATTTGTGTTTGATTTGTATCCATAGCACACACGCAAAGCTAAGATTTGCGTTCCACATCACAAACGCAAAGTGGAGTTTGCGATTCACACTACAAACGCAAACTAAGGTTTGCGCTCCTCGTTACAAACGCAAAGTAGCAGTTTGCGTTCCACTCTACACAAGCAAACTAAGGTTTGCGGTTCACACTACACACGCAAAGTTTCATATTTGCGCTTCACGGTGCAAACGCATAGTGTGGTTTGCGTTTCATACTATTCACTCGATTTGCGTTTCACATTGAGTTGTACTTAGAATTTTTTTTCTGAGAAATTTTCAAAAGTGTAATATGGCCTTTAATAGTGAAAATTTTTTCTCTAGCTAAGTCTGCGCAGGGGGACAAAAGTTCTTTGAGTAATCAAAATCTCTGAATTTTTTTTTAAGTTTTCTTGATTTGATTGGATTTAAAGATCTTTACTAGCTAATATTTTTCATCTTGTGTAGGTACATACATTCTTCAACCATGGCAAATGAATTTCTTTCTATGGGATCTCATCTGAAGCCTCCGGTCTTATCTGTTGGAGATTATTCACAATGGAAGAAAAGAATGATTCAGTTCTTAAATCTAAAGAACAGAGATTATATGATATCTATCATAGATGGTCCGGGAAATGCACAATCATTTGTACCTGGACAAGCAGCTACAGCTACATCTCCAGCAATCCCAGATCGATATGTGTCAAAACCATATCAATTCTTTACTGATGCGGAAAAGGCAAGATACAAGCTAGATGATGAGGCACTTATCTATCTCACTATGGCAATCCCTAATGATATCTACAATCGAGTATATAGTAGGGAATCTGCAAAAGATTTATGGGATGAATTGGAGAAACAGTTTCAAGGATCAAAGAAGTTAATTCAGACAAAGCCGAATCAGAGTATAAATGCATATGAAGGTTTTCATGCGAAAGAAGGAGAGACTTTGTTGGAAACATACAATCGTTTCAATGTGATATTGAATGATCTAAGGAGAAATGGGATGAACAAGTCAGAATCAGAGATCAATTATAAGTTCATCAAGAACTTGAACCCAGAATGGAAAAGCTATGCTATCAACATTCAGATGACCAAGGACATGGCACAAGAAGACGTCAATGATATCTTCACAACTTTATCTCAGCATGAGGATGAAGTAAAGCAGCTTGGTGCTGAAAAGAAGATGGTCAAAGATTCTTTAGCCTTAATGTCTGAACGTAAGAAAGGGTCAAGTTCCAAGTCCAGTTCTTCTTACAAGTCAAAGTCAAGGAAATCCAGAGCTCTCCTAACTGAAGTCACTGATTCAAGCACTGATCACTCTTCTACTGAAAGTGAAGAATATTCAGATGAGGATATGCAACGATTTGCTGAAAATCTGGCTCTTCTAACAAAGCAGTTCAAAAGCTTTGGAAAGAACAAGTACAAGCCGAAATATGAGAGCTACAAGAAAGACAAGTACAAACCGAGATCTGAAAAGAAGTATGAGAAAAGAGGAGAGAAAAGAGATGAAAAGCGAGAAGAGAAACGAGAAGAGAAGAGAGAAGGAAAGAAAGAAGAGATTGAGCCGAAATATGGACGATGCTACAATTGTGGAAAACCAGGTCATTTTTCCAAGGATTGCAAGTTCAAGCGTACAAAGAATTCGGAATATTATGCTCGGAAAACTTTATTAGCAAAGAAGGTGGAAGATGGTTAGAACTTAATGGCGGAAGAAGAGAATTGGCTCTACAAAAGTTCTGATGATGAATTTGCACACTTTACTCAAGTGTGTATGATGGCCAAAATAGATGAGGACATTGGATCATCTTCTGATCATTCCGACTGTGGTTCCGAGGTACGTATTCAATCCTTAAAGGCTCAAGTTAAATTCATGAAAGAAGAGTTTAAAACTTTAAAAGGCAAACTTAGTCATGAAAGACAAACAATGTTGAATTTTCGTGATGAAAATTCAATGTTGAAAGATGTTGTTAAGGAAAAAGAGTCTGAGAAAGATTGTTTGAAAAAGGACAAAGATGTTTTAAATTCAAAGATATCTGAGCTTGAAAGAGATCTTGTAAACTTAAATGCTGAAAAAAGTGATTTTCAACTAAAATTTGAAGCGTGTTTTCAAGAAAGAAACGAGGCATATTGTAAAATTAAGCAACTGGAGGATTTAAATCTGAAAAGAGGACAGACTGAGCAAACATTAAATCTTTTAACGAACAAACTCCAAGATGTCAGATTTTATAATGTTAAAACAGGTTTGGGTTTTGAACCAAATAATGTTTTAAAAAGAGCACCAGAAAATTTGTATAATTTTGATAAAATGGGCTCTACTCCTACAAAACTCGATATTCATGATACTTTTGTAAAAGGTAAAACCGTGAATGATGATGACACTTCATCTTGTGCTGATTCAATTTCAAGTTTAAAATCTGTTGGTTTTGCTTATAAAGATTTAAATGAAAGTTACAAAACAAGAAAAATAGAATTTAGTGAATTTACGTCACTATTTTCTCCTTGTTTACCAACAGAATCACCCAAGGTTGAAGAAAATAATACTGAATCTCAGTGTCAGTTTGATGAATCTGATTCAGAAAATGCTGTTGAGAATCACGTATTATCTGATTTATTCACTTCTAATTCCTCAAATGCTTCAAAAGATGAAAATATCATGAATCAAAACCTTAAGTCTGATTTTTCAAAAACTATGACCGAGGAGATTTTTACAGAAATGATGAATGCTTCAGATCCTGTTCCTATAATAGAAAAGATGGAATCAAACTCTTAGGTGAATCAAGCATTTATTTTTGAGAAACAAATCATAGATCTTCAAAAGACAATTGAAGAGTTAGAAGATGAGAACGTTGATCTCAAATTCAAACTTGACAAGTCTTTTGAAGAAAACAAAGAACTCTCTAAAGAGTTAAATATTTTGAAAGATGATTTGTTTAAACGAAATCTTCAAGATAAAAAGATGTTTGAGTCTCCAAACTGGAATGTTCATTCTAATCCAGAGTTTGATACTGTTAATTCTAAAACTTCAGTTGTTTATTCTACTAATCCTGAATATCCTCCGAGTATTTTTGAAAAAGGAGAAGCTTCTTGTACTTCAAAGTCAAAATCATTTTCTTCAAAGAATACTAACAAGATTCTGTTTCCTGTTTCAGATGTAAAAAGGCAAAATGGTAAAGGAGAAAGGATGAAGAATGTGAAGGAAAATAAAGTTGCTAAAAATAAATGTAATATCAGTGATAGTGGTAGTTTGATGTGTAAAAATTCAAACGTTTTCAAATGTCAAAGTTGTATGGATGGTTGTACTTCATTGGATAAATCTAAGCTTTTGACATTTGCACGTAAGAATTTTATCTGCAAACACTGTCATGATAATGCATTTATCATTCCTTCCATTTATCCTAAATCTAAAGTTGTCAAGAAAACATCACATGTCAAATCAGTTTCTAATTCCTGAACTCATCAGGCTAAAATTTTTCATGCTAAGATTGATCATTTTTCTAAAAAGAAAACATTTCATGAGATTAATGTTAAAATGATATGGAAATGGGTACCTAAGCCTCGCTATGAATGGCGAATCAAGGCTAAGGTAAATGATGTTGATGAATTGCGAAAAGCTAACAAGGAATGACCCATATGGATATGGGTACCTAAGCAGAAGTAATTTGTTCTTTTTGCAGGCCTCACATACATGGTATATCGATTCAGGATGCTCGCGCCATATGACAGGATTTAAGCATCTACTTCATAATTATGTTGAGGAATCTGCCGGTACTGTAAGTTATGCAAATTCTGAGGTTACTGGATACATTCGAGGACACGGATCTTTAACAAATGGCACCGTGACGATCAAAAGAGTACTATACGTAGAAGGACTTGATCATAATCTTTTCAGTACAAGTCAATTCTGCGATAGTAAATTTCAAGTTCGGTTTACTGATAAATGCTGTTATATTGAAGATAAAGATGGTCGTACAGTTTTTAAGGCTAAGCGGCATGCAAATCTTTATTCTGTGAATTTTCCAACACTTTCTGCATCAAGACCAGTTTGTCTGATTGCAAAAGCTTCAAGAGCTGAAAGTTGGATCTGGCATCGGCGTCTGTCTCATCAAAACTTTGATGCGATTAATCAGTTGGCGAGACAAGGCATTGTCAAAGGTCTACCAGAACTAAGGTTTGAGAAGAATTCTCTTTGTTCCGCTTGTGAAATGGGAAAGATGAAGCGAACATCTCATAAAGCAAAGACAGAATTCTCATCTTCAACACCTCTTGAATTGATACATATGGATCTTTGCGGCCCGATGAGGACTCAGTCTATCAATGGTAAGAAATATATTTTGGTTATGATAGATGAGTACTCCAGATATACTTGGCTGGAATTTTTAAAGAACAAATCAGATGCAGCAGAGCTGATCATTGAGTTCATAAAGAAAATCCAGGTTCGACTACAATTGTCGGTTATATCTTTGAGAAGTGACAATGGCACGGAATTCAAGAATGAAAAGCTTCAAAGTTATCTCATATCTGTTGGGATCTCTCACAACTTTTCTGCTGCCTACACTCCTCAACAAAACGGTGTAGTTGAAAGGAAAAATCGAACACTGGTGGAAGCTGCGAGGACAATGTTAGCCTATTCCGAATTGCCAATGTTTCAGTGGGCTGAAGCCGTAGCCACTGCGTGTTTCACACAAAAAAGCACGATTGTCATCAAAAGACATAAAAAGACAGTGTATGAACTTATTAATAGTCGAAAACCGAATATTAAATTTTTTCGTACTTTTGGTTGCAGGTGTTATATTCTCAATGATCGAGACAATCTTGGTAAATTTGACAAGAAGGCTGACGAAGGCTATTTCATTGGTTATTCGTTAACGTCTAAAGCCTATCGGATCTACAATAGACGAACCAAGATGATCATGGAGAGCATTAATGTGTCATTCGACGAATCATCAACGTTGACTTCTGAACACAACAGTTCAGAACTCAAGCTTAAACAAAAAGTTTCTATTCAAGATGGAATAGAACCTGAATTCAAACAGAATAAGTCTTCTAATTCAAATAAAATTACAGATGAATTAGACTTATTATTTTTTGATGCTTTTCTGGATATATGTGCAGATTTTGAAAAATCAAACATATCCGCATCAACTTCAGAGGTTCCAATTATAGTCGCAGATATTTCAGGACCTTTTGAAAATGTCACAATATCAATCACATCAGGTACATCTACACATATACATTTTGAAGATACTAATGTTGATTCTGTGCATGCAGATCCAAATTCTGCAACAGAAGTTCCGAGTGATTCTTCTATTGCTCCAGAAATATTTACTTCAGAAGAGGTTGTACAAGATGTTCCGAGCACATCTGGGGTTGATAAAAACTTACCTGCAGTATATGATGAATATGAGGAAGATAATACTCAAGATGAAATCCATCTGATTCCAAGTACAATGAAATGGACAAGAAATCACACACTTCATAATATCATTGGTCATGCACAGTCTGGTGTACAAACGCGTGCAACATCGGCCAATTTTTGTCTATATTCAAGTTTTTTAAGTTCTCTCGATCCGAAGAAAGCTTCAGAAGCCTTGCGCGATCCAGATTGGATACTGGCGATGCAAGATGAACTTCTACAATTTGAGAGGAACAAAGTTTGGCGACTTATACCACTTCCAAAAGGAAAATCTGTTATTGGAACAAAGTGGGTTTTCAGAAATAAGAGAGATGAATCTGGAGTTGTAGTTCGAAACAAAGCTCGCCTTGTTGCAAAGGGTTATTGTCAACAGGAGGGGATTGATTATGAAGAAACATTTGCTCTTGTGGCACGACTGGAAGCGATACGAATCTTCTTATCCTATGCAGCGCATAAAAATTTTACGGTCTTCCAAATGGACGTAAAATCAGCATTCTTAAATGGGATATTGCATGAAGAAGTATATGTTGCTCAACCAGAAGGATTCGTTGATCCAAAGAACCCTGATCATGTCTATGTCTTAGACAAAGCCTTGTATGGACTCAAACAGGCACCAAGAGCTTGGTATGAAACTCTAATTCAATTCGTACTCACTTCAGGATTCAAGAAAGGTACAATTGATACTACTCTCTTTCTGAAAAAGCAAGGTGATGATATGATTCTGATTCAGATTTATGTAGATGACATAATTTTCGGTTCTACAAATCCAAAGTTTTGTAAAAACTTTTCAAGAATCATGGAATCTCGTTTTGAAATGTCAATGATGGGCAAACTGAATTTTTTCCTTGGTCTTCAAGTAAAACAGTTACCCGAAGGCATTTTCATTAATCAGTCAAAATATATTCGACATATTTTAAAGAAATTTAACATGACTGACAGTTCAGTGATGAAAACACCGATGGCAACGGGCACACTTTTAGATGCAGATCTTTCTGGCAAATCAGTAGATCAAAAAGTGTACCGTAGCATGATTGGTTCACTGCTGTATTTAACTGCAAGTAGACCGGATATTATGTTTGCTACATGTTTCTGTGCAAGATATCAAGCTAATCCGAAGGAATCACACCTGGTCGCTGTAAAACGGATTTTTAGGTATCTTAAAGGTTCTACTGAGTTAGGCCTTTGGTATCCTAAGGGTTCGTCTTTTGATTTAACTGCCTATACTGATGCTGATCATGCAGGATGTAAACTGGATAGAAAGAGCACCTCTGGTTCTTGGCAGTTCTTAGGTGATAAGTTGGTTAGTTGGACATCTAAGAAACAAAATTGTGTTTCTACATCCACCGCTGAGGCTGAATACGTAGCTGCCGCAAGCTGCTGTTCACAAGTCCTCTAGATGCGAACACAGTTAAAAGATTTTGGATATACTTACCAACGAGTCCCTATCTACTGTGATTCTAAGAGTGCGATTGCGATAACAGCTAATCCAGTACAACATTCCAAGACGAAACACATCGACGTGCATTATCATTTTATAAAGGATCATGTTGAGAAGGGAGATAACGAGATGCACTTCGTGACTACAGACTACCAGTTGGCTGACCTTTTCACCAAGCCGTTGGATGAAAAGAGGTTTACCTTTTTAGTTAGTAAACTTGGTATGTTAAACGCCAATTCATGATTCTAGGGGGAGTTTTCTAATCTTGTACTTTATTTGCATATATTTTAGATATTTCATCATATGCTATCTGACTAAAGCGGAATCATTTTTATAATGATTACCAAAATCTTTTTCTTGCAGGATATTTTATGTGACATTGGCTTTTGGACAATTCAGTTCAAAACCCGTATTCAAATGTTTTCTTCTTAAGGATGCTTTCAAGATTACATCTTTTCAAGAAGTTTTTGTTTGAAAGGGAGTTTAGATATTATATTGCTATATCTTTTATAATAATTTTTCTAAAAGATTGACGTTTTACAGATATAAAGGGGGAGGATATCTAGTCAAGGATATTTTAATTGCTATATTCATTCCAGGGGGAGTTAAGGATTTTGATTTACAGGTATATCATTCTAATCCTTATACTCTAACGCTTGTGAAAGAAGAACAACTTTCACTTGTGAATTTTTTTTTTAAAAAATGTTCAAACCACTTCACGATCTTAAAATGTTTTTCTGATTTGAGAAGTGTGAATTTTAAATGATTTTTGGTTACTTGTGAATTTCATTGTTTATCTGGCCGTGTGTTCTTTAAAGAATAATACTTGTGTATTTTCTTTTCTATATACTTTGTCAAGTATTCATACACACACTGGTTCAGTATTTTCAAATTGATTTTGTTATTACCATGTATCAAATGATATATCTTTCTATGGTAATACTCCCGTCGTTTGGTATTCACAGTTGTTTGAATCAAACGTCATTTCATTTTAATGTGCTTTCATTGATAATATGTTTATATATTGTTCATATAAACAACATACGTCTTTGAATTCCCAAATATTTTTCTTCATGATAATTTGATCTGATCTTAATCATTGTCAGATTCTTAAAACATTTCTATTCTTTTCATTCATATAAAGTTTTGAGAAATTTTAAATGCTTAAAATGCTCATCAAAACTCAGAGAGCATATATACACTGACATATGATTTCTTGTGCTTTACATGTCAAGAAAATCATTGAACAACATGTATTTTTAGGAACATGGGATTCAGTGTGAGTGCTTAATAGATCTTCCATGGATTCACGATAACCAGTGTTTCCTACCCCGGAAGAAATCCTTTGAGTGATTAAGGGGAGAGGGGTCTAAAAGAATTGAGTGTGGGAGTGAGCTGAGGTAAAATGGAAATGAGAGATTGGTTAGATGTGAGCTTAAATGTTTAAAAGAAAGAGGGTGAGAGAACAGAGTTAAAAGAATATTAGAACTCTGCACCAAACATATTTCTGAGTCGGGCAACCACATTACTGATTGGTTCACATTTATTTCGTGACCATCATTGAAATAGGCAAATAGCCCATGCCATCTCTTGCATACAACCCCACTAGCTACTCATTCTTTTCTTAAAAAAAGAATGTTTCACATTTTCTGGGGAAGCAGCACATAATCTATTGGATCTTCACTTGGAAGATGCTGATATTGAAAAAGAAGGAAAGTTGCCCCACCTTCGACCCTTTCTCATGCACGTTGAGTCCATGTACAATCATTGTTGTCTCAGTGATTTACATATTTTGAGCCTTATGAAACACAATCATTGTGCTAATTCTTTCAAAACACAAGCACAAGCACACAGAGAATATGTTTTTCTTTCAGAACATTCATAGAATTACCTTGTGTTTTTCAATGATTGAATGGAAGTCCTGGGGAGTCAACATCAAACCAACTCCTTACATTGTACATCCGTTGTACACTGTAACTTCGTGTTACTGACAGGCACTTCTAACTGTTTCATATGTGGATTCAGGGTTACCATTCTTATTTCGTTTGAATTTGAAAAGATTCAAATGAATATGTTCGTGAATCAAAGGCCAATCCAGATCAGATGTGAGAATGATTTTCCTATATGGGGAGATTGTCTATTATCCAAAGAAGGAGATGAAAGTTCTTGAAGAATGTGCTTATCAGATGTTGGGAAGTTTATTCAATGACGGATCTGACCTTGAAGTGTTTTAATGATTTTGATTCTTACAAATCATTAAAAAGGGGGAGAATAATCAAAGTTCAAGATCAGATTGAAGTTTTAAAGATTTCAGAGGAGATAAAGTTTTTAGTTGATTGAAGTCAAAGATTAAAAAAGCTTGTCAAAGAAAAAGTGGAAGAAAGTCAGAGTTTAGTCAAAAGTTAATTCAAAGGAAGAGACAAGTTTGAAGATTTGTCAAAGTTTTTGAGATGTCAAAGCCAGAAAAGATTCGAAGTTGAAGATCAATTCTGAAGATATGAAGACCTGAAGATTATTGCCAAATTTTTTTTAATCTTGAATCCAAAGGGGGAGATTGTTAGACTGTAATTGTATTCAAGATTAAATGAGGGTCATTGTTGTAATTAGTGTTTGTGTGTGAGTTGTATTGAGCTTAGAAGGTTTGACCTTGCTTGGTCATGTTGACCTATATATAAGCAAGTCCTTGTGTTGTTTTAAGTGAGTAAGTGTGTGTGAAATTGAAGGTGTAATATTGGTGGTAATTGAGAGAGAGTAAGAACACACACAAAGAACACACACATACGTGAGATCTGTGACTAGATGTTAGATCTATGATTAATTGTAATTCATGTGATTGATCTAATAAAAGTTTTTTGTGTCAATCTAAATGTGTTAATGCTAGTAATCACTGGGCCACATTCTTCCAAAAATTCGATTACAAAACCGAACTTAATGTCAAATTCTTACACAAAATTAATCGAAAGCAGTTTTATAACTACTTTGAAACAATGAAATCGATCAAAAATCTCAAAATCATGAAATCAAGAAACACACAGTACATTCAACGAAATTTTCAGAAAACTGAAAAATCACTAAATTGACGATTAAAACCAGAATTTCTTGCAAATCGATGTGAATCAAAATTGTTTTACAAGTGAAATCGGATCCAACGGACCAAAATACAAAGAAATTTGATCAAAAACTAGTCCGAATTTGATGAAAAATCAAAATATGAGATTTTTTTGAAAAATTCAAGAAAGTCGATCAAACATTCTGATTCAAACACAAATTCAGATTTGAAAAACATTTCTCTCAAATCTCTCATATCTCTCATATTTAGAACAACTCTGATACCAATTGATAATCCCAAAATCACTAAATCGTAGAGAGAGAAAGTAGAGAGAGAGAGAGATTGAAAGTGCAAAGGTTGAATTCGTATTAGAGTTATGCGTGAGTTCCTTACACAACACAAAGCCACAAGGGACTTAAATACCCTTGGCAAATACAATACTGAATAAGCCTCTAAACACAGTATTAGACCAAGCCTATAAATACAATGATTACTATAAAATCTGACTTAACAATTTCTTTGAATCTGATTTGAACTTTCTTGAACTTTGTAGATTTCTCCACAAGTCTTTTCACTTTGAACTTTCTTCATGACTTTGAAATTTATTTGAAATTGACCTTTGTAGATTTCTCCCCCTTTTTGATGATTGTGAGCATCATTATCATCAAAACTTTCTGAATTTCAGCACTTTCTTTGAATCTCCCCCTTTTACAAATATTTTCCCCCTTTGAGATACATTTGACATTCTCCGCCCTTTGATCTGAGTATCCGTCAATTCATGAAATGTATATATCTGAATCTTTTCAAATTCAGATATAATAAACATGGTAACCCTGAATCAACAGATGAAACAGTTAGTATGTCTGTAAGTAGCATGGAGCCACTTTGTACAACGAATGTACATTGGAAAGGAGCTTTAGTAATGTTCACTCCCCCAGGGCTTCCATTCAATCATCGAAAAATCACAAAGGAATTTTCTATGAATGTTATGACAAGAAAACTTATTCCTTGTGTGTACGTGCAAGTGTAGAATGATTGAAGCTACTCAAGCTTTTTCAGGCTTAAATTGTGTAAACTGTTGAGACAGCAACAAGTATTACACGGACTCAATGTGCATGAAAGAGGTGCGAAGGTGGGGCAACTTTCCTTCTTTTTCAATATCTAAATCTTCCGAGTGAAGACTAGATAGCAGATATGTTGCGTCCCCAAAGAAAATGAAACATTTCTTTGTTAAGAAAGAAACGAGTAGTTGGTGGGATAAATTCAAGAGTTTGCATGGGCTCACTGCCTGTTTCAATGATGGTCACCAAAGAATGTGAACCAATCAGATTTTGTGGTTGCCCGACTCAGAAAGTGGTTGGTGCAGAGTTTTGATATTCTTTTAACTCTGATCTCACACCCTCTTTCTTTTTAACATTAAAGCTCACTTCTAACCAAACTCTCTTTTACATTTTACCGCTCCACTCAATGAGAAAAACTCAACCGGATGAGTTATCTCCCCCACTCTTTGATTTATGACCCCTCACCCCTCAATCACTCGAGGATAACTTCCTGGGTAGGAAACACATGTTAACGTGAATCCATGGAAGTTTTGTTTAAGCTCACACACGAATCCCATGTAAGTCCTAAAAAGAATAGTTGCTCAACAGTTTAACTTGAACAGTTAAGCAGAGATAAGATAACACTGTCAAAATGTATGCTCATTAAAGATATGAATGAAATTTGAGCATTTGAACAATGAA
This sequence comes from Arctium minus, assembly GCA_954870635.1. NCBI lineage: Eukaryota > Viridiplantae > Streptophyta > Magnoliopsida > Asterales > Asteraceae > Arctium > Arctium minus. The sequence continues at coordinate 54,747,857 of OX941084.1, forward strand.
GATCTCTCAAAACAAGGATATTGAATGAATGAAATGAAATCAAGAGAATTGTTTTGAGAATCTGACAATGTATCAATCAGATCAAATGAAATGGTTAGGGTATCAAAGAATTGGATATTTTGTTTATATGAACGAATATAAACAATTTAGCAATGAAAGCACAAGATTAGAAATGATGATTGATGATCAACAACATTTGAAAGCAAACGGGAGTATTACCATCGAAAAATTTGTTCGTTATGATACATGGTAATAACAAATTAAAATGAAGTACTGAACCGATGTGTGTTAATACTTTACAGTATATAGACAAGATAATACACAAGTATTGATCTTTGGAAACACACAGTCAGTTAAACATTAAAGCTCAAAATTGAAAAACATTTAAAATCACACTTCTTAATTCATGAAATCTTTTGAGAATAGAGAAGTGGTTTGAACATTTCAGAAAACATTTTTCATGTTCGAAATTTGTTCTTCTTTCAAACAATCAGAGATCTAGATCAGAAGATATTTACCTTTTAGGCTCCCCCTCAAATCATGGTAGAATGATTTAGGTCAATTAAGCTCCCCCTGGATATTAGAAAAATATCCTTATATGAACATTGAAGAACGGGTCCTGATTTGTCATGTGATTAGAAGCCACAATCTTGACATTGAGGTGCGGGTTTTGAACTATTGTGTTCAAAAGCCAACGTTCTTTGAACTTTGAAGAACGAGTCCTAGACTGTTTTGCCTAGAAGTCAAACATCATGCTCCCCCTTAAACTTTGGGTGCCTGCAATACAATTTTAGCTTTTGGTACCCACTGGTATCTGGGTACAGATGTGTTAGTTGCAGTTCTTGTGGGGGTAACATAATATGAACCATACCAGTAATTGACAAAATTCTTACTTACAAAGTCATGTGCTCCACAGTAAGAACAACATATTTTCTTCTGAGCAACCTTGATCAAGTGATTAGTTGAGTAAAACATATCAGGATTAACAAAAGATTTACCTTTATGCGCTCTGTTCTTCTTGGCTTTGGTTGTGGACGCATATGCTTTGTCTTTCTTCTTCTCTTCATCTGAAGAACTCTTCACTCTCCAGACCATCTGATTTCTCTTTGAATTCTTTCCAAGAGATTTAACATAAAACTTTGTTGAACCATCAACAGATTTGTCATAGAATAGATTTGATGGTCTGATCTGACTTGATTTGACAATGATTGGTTTGACACTTTTCTTTTTTAAAACATTTTTATCAGGAATAGAACTTGAAGCTGTTTTGAAAGAACAGACCGATTCTGTTGAGTTATCAACAGGTGATTGACTAATCACATCAGCTGAAACTTTATCTGACAGTTCAACGTTTGCAACTTCTAAGTCTTTTATCTTTGCAGATAAAATGTTTCTTTCAGAAATCAATGTGTCAAACTTTATTTTCAAATCAGATTTGGCCTTCTTCTCTTCTTGGACATCTGATGATAGAGCAGTTATTTTGGATATGAGCTTAGATATTTCAGATTCAAAATGTAATCGTTCAAGCTCAAAATCTGTTTCCAAGTTCTTGGTTTTCTCAGAAATATCTTTGAAAATCCCAGTATTTCTCTTTTCGGCATTTTTTTTTTCAAGCTCATAAGACTACTTCTTTTCTTTGAAAATCTGTCTTTCTTTTTCAAGCAAGTCTTGTAAAGTAAAAATCTGTTTGGGAAGTTCAGTAATTTTGGTTTCAAGAACTTGTCTTTCTTTCGCAAAAGTGTCTCTTTCAGTTATTATTATCTTTTCAAATTTCGACACTTGCTTAGAAAGTTTTGAACATCTCAGCTCTAAATCCTTTTTGTCTTGTAAAGTTTTCTTGGAAAGTTCAGATGACTGTTGAATTGAAGATGTCTTCAAATTTGATTTATCTTTATCTGCTTGGATGCTTTTCTTCAGTTCAGCATTCTGTATCTCCAACGCAAATATTTTGTCTTCAAAAGCCTTAAACTTGAGTTGAAGCTTAACTGATTCATCTTTCAGCTCAGATGATTTTTCTTCAGTCGTCTTCAGTTGGCTTTGAAGATACGCTTTAACTTTATCTTCTTTGATGCTTTTCATCAATTCAGCATTTTTCACTTTCAATGCATATACATTTTCTTCAGAAGCCATATACTTTTGTTGAAGCTTAACTGATTCATCTTGTAGATCTGATGATTTCTGTTCAGTTGTCTTGAGTTGACTTCGAAGATTTGTAACATAAGACTCCTTGAGCTTGATTACTTCTTCAAGAGACTGAATGGTATTATCTTTTATTTCCATCATTTTCTCTCTATCTTTAATCTCTTTCTCTTGTTCTTTTATCTCATTCTCTTTTGCCCTGATGATACCTGCAAAATTAGATTTATCCATATTAGTACACTTTTTACAGTCAGGAGTTTTATCAGAGTTTGACAGATTAAATTTCAACTCCTGAATCTGTTTTAGAAGCACTGAATTCTGATTTTTCAGTTTATCTCGTTCAGCTTCTATTTTCAGTATCTCAGGCATATACAATACTGCCATATCTCTTGCAGATAGAACAGTATTTCCCTTATCATCAGTCTTTGGCATCTTGAATGATTAGCTTGAATATGAAAGATCGTTCAAGAAGTGCAGATTACACTCGGTGTGTAAAATTCAAGACTGATCAAATTTGAAACAACTGGCGAAACTTGACTAAGTACTAAAACTCATAGACCACTGAAAAAAAAACTTGAAACTCACAGACCGAATAAACTCGCAAAACACTATTTCTGATAAACTCGCAGACCGTAACGTGCGCGTTTCTAGAACTCGCAGAGGCTTACTTACGCGTTTAACAAACTCGCAAGCTAAAACTCGCAGAACACTACTTCACGCAAGTCACTATTCACTGAATTTCACGCTAACAAGCATTTGCGCATTTTAGGTTCGCGCAAAACACTACTTGCGCATTTAGATTTCTTTGCGAGTTTCTATCCTTTGTGCGTTCTGTCCTTAGAAATAATTTGACGATTTTTAGAACTCGCAGGCTTCGGTTTGCGTGTTTTGAGAACTCGCAAGCTACTGTTTGCGCGTTTGGTGATGAACTCGCAGATCGAAGAGTAAAACACGCAGGCTTTGATTTGCGCGTTCTATAAAGTCGCTAATAACACCTTGCGCGTTTGATACCAAATTATTCAACTTGCGCGTTCTTCCGATGAACTTGCGCGTTTCACAGATCTTGCGCGCTCTTGGGTTTTCCTTGCGTGTTCTTGACCTGTTCGATCAAAAATCAAGTAAAACTTGATTTCTGATTCTGAAAAACACACAATTAATCCACGATACAATACGAAACAAGATTAAAACACTGAAATTACAAAAGAAATCAAAAGTTACAGTGATTAATTCGAATTACAGTGTACGACTTTCAACTATTCACGAAACCAACATTTTGATCAAATTGATCAATCTAGAGTTGAAATTTTCTTATGTGATCTGAACGAAACTTGATCCTATTGATAAACCGTACACAATCAAATCAAATTCTTGATTTAATTGTGCACAAACAAGGTAAAACGAAATCAAACAGTAGTTTTTCAATTTGCCAAAAATATTTCAAGAAATTCTTCAAATCTGATCCGAATCTGCTCCTTCTTGTTTGCTCTGATACCAATTGAAATTGTATATCCAGATTCAAATCAAGCAATCTCACAATCTACAATTCAAGATTATGACAGTTAAGAACTAGAGAGAGAATAGAGAGAGAAACGTATTAGTCATTGATCTAACAATTATCATATAAATGCTTCTAGCTACAAGATTTACAAAGCAACATGGTATTTATATGAGAACTAAAACCACAAGCTTAAACACAAACATTAAGATTGACTTTGGTAAACTTTTACTTTGTTGACTTTGCTAGACTTGACTTTTCACACTAAATCTTGGATACAATTTTATACACTAACATTACGCGATCCTGATTGGATATTAGCAATGCAAGATGAGCTTCTACAATTTAAAAGGAATAAGTTATGGCGACTGATCCCACTATCGAAAGTTAAACCAGTGATAGGCACAAAGTGGGTTTTTAGGAACAAGAGGGATGAGGCTGGAGTTGTGGTAAGAAACAAAGATCGACTAGTAGCAAAGGGTTATTGTCAACAGGAAGGCATCGACTACGATGATACTTTTGCACCTGTTGCTCGGATTGAAGCCATCAGAATCGTTTTATCCTATGCAACACATAAGAACTTTACTGTCTATCAAATGGACGTAAAGTCGGCGTTTCTTAATGGTATTCGGCATGAGGAAGTCTACGTGGCTGAACCTGAAGGTTTCATTGATCCGCATCACCCTGATCATGTCTACGTCCTAGACAAAGCACTTTATGGTTTAAAACAGGCACCAAGTGCTTGGTATGAAACTCTTACACAATTTTTACTCGCCTCAGGTTTTAAAAAAGGTTCAATTGATACAACCATGTTCCTTAAAAAGCAAGGTGAGAATTTAATATTAATCCAGATTTATGTAGATGATATTATATTTGGGTCTACTAATCCAAAATTTTGCAAGAACTTTTCAAAAATCATGGAGTCTCGGTTTGAAATGTCTATGATGGGTGAGTTAACATTTTTGCTTGGACTTCAAGTCAAACAGTCACCCGAAGGCATTTTCATAAACCAATCAAAGTACATACGAGACATTCTGAAAAAGTTCAATATGACTGATAGTTCGGTAATGAAAACACCTATGGCTACCGGAACACTTTTAGACGCAGATTTGTCCGGAAAATCTGTTGATCAGAAAGTGTACCGAAGTATTATTGGTTCATTACTGTATCTAACAGCTAGCAGACCTGATATAATGTTTGTTACATGTTTCTGTGCTAGATATCAGGCAAATCCTAAGGAATCTCACCTGATCGCTGTTAAAAGATTACTTAGATACCTCAAAGGCACTCCCAAGTTAGGCCTTTGGTATCCTAAGGATTATGGATTTGAGTTAACTGCATATACTGATGTTGATCATGCATGTTGCAAACTGGATAGAAAGAGCACTTCTTGATCATGCCAATTTCTAGGAGATAAACTTGTTAGTTGGACATCCAATAAACAAAATTGTGTTTCTACATCTACTGTCGAGGCAGAATACGTAGTTGTGGCTAGTTGTTGTTCGCAAGTCCTCTGGATGAAGACTCAGCTGAAGGATTTTGGATATTCGTACAAGCGTGTCCCTATTTATTGTGATTCCAAGAGCGCAATTGCAATAACCGCTAATCTAGTTCAACACTAAAAAACAAAGCATATTGATGTGTGCTACCACTTTATTAAAGATCATGTGGATAAAGGAGATGTTGAAATGCACTTTGTTCAAACAGACTACCAATTAGCTGATCTTTTCACTAAGTCTTCTTAATCAGCAAATTAGGTATGTTGAATATGTCTGCTTGAATACTTATCCATGATCTGAGGGGGAGTGTATCTTACTTTTGCTTACTTATCTGTGTCTTTGGGAATTCTGAACAGTTGCTGATATTCATCAAATACTGACTAAAGCGAAATCATTTCTATAATGATTACCAATGTCTTTTGTTTTGCAGGTTATTTCATGTGACTATGGCTTCTAGATATTTCAGTTCAGAACCCGTTCTCAAAAGGATGCTTAATAGATAACATCTTTCAAAAGGAGTTTTTACTTTGAGGGGAAGTTTATAATATTTCACTATTATATCTTTAAGAGGGAGATAAGAAAAGTTACTTATACTTTAACTGTCATATTTTTCTAATGAGTTGACCTTTAACAGATACGTAGGGGGAGTATCTGAGGTTTTTGTCAAGGATGCTTAAAAAGATAATATTCATTTTAGGGGGAGTTGAGAATTTCTACGCTAAAGGTATATATTTCTAAATTCTTAAACTCTATCACTTGTTGAAAGACGAACAACTTTCGCTAGTGAAAATTGTTTTCTTAAATGTTCCAACCACTTCGCGTTCTCAAAATGTTTTATGAATTTCGAAGTGTGATTTTAAATGATTTTCACTTGGATACTTTAACGCCTATCTGACCGTGTGTTTCTTAAAGAAAAATACTTGTGTATTTTCCTTTCATATACTTTGTCAAGTATTCATACACACATCGGTTCATTACATTATTTTTGACTTTGTTATTACCATGTCTCAAAAGATAAATCTTTCGATGGTAATACTCCCGTTTGAAATTCATTGTTGTTTGAGATCAGATGTCATTTCTTCTTTAAATGTGTGTTCATTGTTAAATTGTTTATATTCTGTTCATATAAACAAATGTCCGTTCTTTGATACCCCATTACATTTTTCTTCATGATATTTGATCTGATTAAATCATTGTCAGATTCTCAAGACAATGAAATTTAATGATCATAAATGTTCAAAGTTTTGAGAAATCTTAAATGTTCACATTGCTCAAATTTCATTATTATTATTCATGAGCATACATTTTATGACAAGTGATTTCTTATGCTTAATTGTCAAGTTAACTGTTGAGCAACACATTTTTTTAGGACAATATACATGGGACTTAGTGTGAGTGCTTAAAATGACTTCCATGGATTCACATTAACCAATGTTTCCTACCTTGGAAGTAATCCTATGAGTTATTGAGGGGAGAGGGGTCAAAAGATTAGAGTATGGGAGTGTGTTGAGGTAAAATGAAAAAGAGAGATTGGTTAGAAGCGAGTTCAAATGTTTAAAAGAAAGAGGGTGAGAGATCATAGTAAACGAATATCAAACTTTGCATCAAACTTTTTCTGAGCCGGACAACCACATAATCTGTTGGTTCACACTTCTTCGTGACCTTCATTGAAAAAGGCACTAGCCAATGCCAACTCTTGCATAAAAACCCACCTGCTACTCATTCTTTTCTTAACAAAAGAATGTTTCATATGTTTAAATGGGAAGCAACACATAATCCATCTGATCTTCATTCGGATGATTCAGATATTGAAATAGAAGGAAAGTTGCCCCACCTTCGACCCTTTCTCATGCACATTGAGTCTGTGTATAACTATTGTTGTCTCAATGGTTTACATATTTTGAGCCTTATTAAAGCAATCATTATGCTTAATTCTTTCATACACAAGCACGGACACACAGAAAATTCGTTTTTCTGTCAGAATGTTCATAGATCAACCTTGTGTTATTCGATGATTGAATGAAAGTCCTAGGGAGTGAACATCACACAAGCTCCTTATAAAGTACATTCGTTGTACTCCGTAACTTTGTGTACTGACAGACATTCTAACTGATTCATCTGTTGATTCAGGTTTACCATTCTTATTTCGTTTGAATTTGAAAAGATTCAGATGATTACATTTATGAATTGACGGCAGAATCTTATCAGATCAGACAAATTTCTCATACTCATGGGGAGATTGTGCTTACTATTTCAAAAGATATTTTCCAACATGGGGGATATTGTTTATATTCTCATGAAGATGTTGCTTAAATTGCTATTTGGGGGAGAGATTTCAAAAGTTGACCTTCAAATATTTTGATGATCCTGATTCTCAAAATTCATCAAAAAAGGGGAGAGAATTCAAGATTTCAAAGTCAGATCCGATTCAAAGCGAAAGTCAAGCAAGATGTGATAAAGGGGAAGAAATAAAAGTCAGAAAATTAAAGTCAAGAATTGTTTCAAAGTGAAGTATGAAGATTTTCAAGTTGTTGAGCTTATCTAAAATTGCATTTTTACTCAAAAGGGGGAGATTAAAAATTGTTAAAGTTTTGAAGAATTCAAAGTTTTGTGCAGATTTTCAAATGTGTTCAAGAAATCCAAAGGGAGATTCACTTAAAGCGCTATCAAAGATTAATCAAAGCTTCAAAGATTTGAAGGTGTCAAAGTTGTTAAAGATTCGTTCTTGAAGATTTTTCTGAAGGAAGAAGACCTGGAGATTAGTGTCAATTTTTTTTTAATCTTGATCCAAAGGGGAGATTGTTATATGTAAATTGTATTCAAGATTAAAAGGGTCTATTTGTAATTGTTGGTCCCGGAGGTGCTTAACAAGTTTGTAAAAGGGGGGGGGGGTTGAATACAAATACAAAATTTAAAGTTTAATAAATTGTTTATTGATAAATCAAACACAATTTACAAGTCTGTTGCGGAATAAGATTAAGTAGAACCCAATATAAACAAACTTAAGAAAACACTAAGATGGTTGCACAAGAATATAGAGAATGGGGATTGGAAAAGTATAGAAAACAAGGGTTTCTTTAAAATAGAAAGATGATGGCTAGAGGTGTGCACTTTCTTCAGATGAAGAGGTAATCTTTCTATTTATACCCTATGCATTAAATGCATGGCAAGGCACTTTACACGTGTCCTTCATTGATTGGCTGAGAGAGTCTGACTTTGGGAGACATGCTTTCGCCCATATCATGAACAGTGTAGTTGACAGAGTTGTTGTACGAATTATGGCATAGGTATGTCCGTTCTGACACATCGTACTTGTTGTGCAAGGTAAGACAATAGAGACTTGAGGCATAAGCTAAGTGATCATTGATCGCTGAATATCTCTTCCTTTAAAGATATAAAGAAGTTCAACTATCGCTGAAGCTTTTCCTCAGGTTTCTTCGCGTATGAGTAGAGTCGTCTTTGCTTCACTGATGTCCGCATCAGGTCACTAGTAGACTTGTCTTTGTTCAGCAGCTTCGTCTTCGATTCAGCTATGAACATCTGTTGACGCGAAACTTGTCTTCAGAGATTACGTCAAATGTTTACATCAGAACTATCAGCGATAACTGAACAGACTCAGTCAGATCGCTGATGGTGAAACACTAATACATATAAATGTTTACAAGAGAGACTATCAGCGATAACTGAACAGACTCAGTCTGATCGCTGATGGTGAAACACTAATACATATTAAAACGTAATTTTCACTAAGTATAGAAGAGGGTCGTTATCAAATCACTGAGAGAGTTTGGATCAACAATCTCCCCCTATTTGATAATGACAAAGTAACTGAAGAAAATTATTTTATAGTTCAAAATAAAGGAATAATTAGGACTCATAACATACATGTCCCAATTACTATTTTGATGGATCTTTTACAGTACTGATAGAGTTAAGTACATCACTGAAATTTTCATTAATTCAGAGATAGAATTACAAGTACAAGTGAGGAACTAACTACTGTAAGTTAAACTAATAGATTACAAGAAATAGGAAACTAATCTATCAGCTATCTAAAGAAGATTTAGGAGGATTGATCATATAGTCAGGTATTTCTTCTCCTTTTTGCCTTCGATCTGAAGATTCTTGACTGATGATTGCCTTGATCGGTTCAGCAGAAGGAGAGAAGTCACACCATAAGCATAGGAGATCCTTGAGATGGCTGAGGGGACAGATAGGAATTTCAGAGACTCTTTGGAATCTGAGTTGTTCCTCATCATCTCTGAAGAAGATACCAAAAGGATCTTTAATTACTTGCCCTGCAATATATGGACCACCAGGGGGCAGGGATAGATCTAGAACTGAGAGATCAGGAGGAGGACCAAACAGATCTTCTTCTGAGAATTTGATGGAGGTTTCGTTCCTTATTGCAGCATCATTCTCAGAAGAGGAGGAGACAGGCTTTATTTTTATTTGCCTTGGCTTGGAAGGAAGAGTAGATGGCACCTTTAGGATAGAAGCAACTCTGTTGATGAGAGCATCATTTATCCCTTCAACATAGCCTCTGTAGGTTGACTTGGATTTCTTCAGTGCATCTTTGAAATCTAGCCATTCCATGTAACCAAAGCTTTCCAGCTTTGAAACGAACATAGCCTTGCAGCTTCCATCTTCTCTGGTTATCTCCATTGTGACAGAAGTTCGATCCTTCTTCTTTCTCCCTGAGATGACAACGGCTATGATCTTTATTGGTTCAGAGCGATAGTCGACTTTATGTTTGCACCATTTGACTGAGTTATCGCTGACCGCTAGTTCTTTTGAGCACTCCTCTTCAAATTCCTTTAATAGAACAGCCTGTACTTCCACTGGTTTCTTTTTCAGCTTCTTGTCTTTGACCTGAGAGGACTGAATCTTTAGAGCAAGAGAGGCATCTCTTTGACAAATCAGCTATCAGTTTCTTAGCTCTGACAGATTCTTCGATTTCGGCTTCAGTCAGGAACTCTAGTTCAGTAGGAGTTGTTTGAAGAGGGACCTTTAGCCGTTGACTCTCCAGATGAGAGATCATCTCTGTTCTTTTCTTCATCTCTTCCTCTGACCAGTGAGATAGTCTTGAGGGACTTGTTGGATGGTGTTGGGCTTCTTTTTCTTCTTCATCTTCTTCATCAACTATAGAAGCTGGGATTATTGACTCATCAGCTATAGAAGCTGGGATTATTTGTAGTTCCTTACCCTTAAGCAGGGGAGAGAACTATCTGGTCAGAAAAAGGATTTAGTGTTTGTTTTGGGAAGAGAAAAGATAAAGGCTAGAAAGAGATAAAGGGTTTGTAGAAAGATACGGGGACAAGTGAGAGGCATACCTGAGAAGGATTCTCCTCAGATAGTGAAACGTTAATCAGGTTTCCCTCAGTAGCTTTACCCTTAGATTTGCTTTGGGACGGGGCTCCTGAAGATGTTTCATGACTCCCCACTGCTGTGACAACTTCTTTCGAAGCTATCACTAATGATGTGGCGGCTGCAGAAAACCATAAAGATTGGTCTTCTTCATCGTCATCGTCATCATCTTGATGGTGTTGCTCTTCATCCTGATCTTGATCAAGATCTTCCTCTTCTTCATCCTCCTCCTCCTCTTCTTCTTCTTCTTCTTCTTCCAAAAAGGCTTCGAAGGAAGGAGGGGCTTTGTCAGCAACCTTCTCCCCCTCAACATGAGAGGGAGGTTCTTCCGGGTGAACCTCAACTGCAGCTTCCTCATTTTCTTCAGCAACTTTCTCCCCCTCTTTGTCATTATCAGCGAGGGAGAGGTCTTTAGGTGGAGAGGAAGGTTGTGCAGTGGTCAACTGGCGGACTTCAGCCTCCAGACTCTGTAAGCGTCCTTCAATCACAGGGATGTCTGAAGTAGCTTGATGAATGAATTCAACAGCTATGTTCAGAGAGGTACGGTCAGCCTCTGTGAAGGAAGGAGGAGGAGTCAGAGCTAGTTCATTCAGCTTTTCAAGGACTTGTTGTAGAAGAGTTGTGCAGGAATCAATCTTTGTAGATAACCCCTGGACATTTTCGTTTAGAGAATCGAAGCGTCCCTGAAGAAGTTGAGTATCCTCCTTGACTTTGGAGAGCTCACCCTGAAGAGCTGAGATTTGTGAGGCTTCAGCTTTGGTGGAGCAGGTAGCTGTCAAGTGCTTCAGCTCTTCACCAGCGGTATTGATGGCGCTGGTGGTTTCGTTGATGGAGGCGGTGAGAGAAACCACCTTTTCACCCAAACTGTTGACATTCGAGTCAACAGTTGCCAAACTAGGACCTGAAATAAAAGTTAGTTTATGAGTAACAGGCTTAGATGGAGAGATGGGAGTGGTATAGGCTGGTTTAGGTATACCTGATGATTCAAACATCTTGAAAAATTGCATGTCTCTTTCAAAGGTTTGAGCATCAGGTCCTAAAAATGCAACATGAGGTTGCTGCAAGTGAGATGAAGGGTTAGAGACCAAAGAGATGGGAGGACTAGTAACAGGTATAGAAGAAGTTTGGGGTTGAGAAGGTACCTTAGTTGATTGAAGAACTAAGATTTCAGGTTGAGTCACTGTTGTTGTGACAGCGACCGAGATCGCTGGCACGGTTGATGTGATCACAGCTGCAGATGTGGAGGAGAGACCCACAAAATTATCCAAGGAAGTTTGTCGAGAAACTACCTCAGGCATTGAACTAGGGGTAATGGTCTTCTTAGTCAATATGGCCTTCTTCGAAGTACCAGAAAGACTAGTAGATGGTCGTTTAGAAGAGGTTTTAGCGGCAGGGCTAGCAGAAGAACGAACCTCCTGCGTGGACGCTGAAGTAGAAGAAGTATGGAGAGAAAGACGAGAGCGTAGGGTACAGATACTTACCTCGTTGTCCAGCGGTTTAACCTCCAGTGAACGCTGACCCACTTTGGCGAAGGAGCCATCAGGAGTAGTGGGGTAAGAGTTGGCGTAGAGAAACTTCAGATATGCACAAATGAACCGTACATATGGGATCTTGGAATCCCTCTCCGTCTTCTCTATCTTTGACTTAAGATTGTCAAAGATAGCGGTGGAAAAGTCGAAGTTCTTTCCAGCGATGACTGAGTAAGCCATCTGGAGTTGAACTTTGCTTGCTTGATCAAGGGAACCACTTTTCCCAATCATGCATTGAATGAAGTGAGAAAAGATGAAATTCAGTTGAGAAGTCATGTTTGCCTTCTTGATGAGCGTCAGCTTCTTGTTGGGGATTATGGAACGGGGCTTGTTGTCCCAACAGTACTCCATATCATCCAGAAACTGGATGAGTTCAACATCGGTTGGCAGAGCTTCAAATCCACTCCTGGGTTTGTCAGGAAACCTTAGTGCCTTCCTCAGGCTGAAAGCTGTCATCATGCCTGATCCCAAGTCAGTGCTGAAGGAGATAGCAGGAACCTGATCACCTTTCTTGTTGGTGATAGAGGTCTCTTCAGCTGTAAACCAGAACTGTTGGAGAAGCGTTTTGGAAGGTTTGGGATCAACAGAGAGGGCATAAGCAATGCAGGATTGCTTCAGTAACTTAGTAGCTTCCACAAGGTGTGGATATTTGATATCGTCGAAGTCCAATCATCCAAGATGGTTGTTCTTGGGGATTTCAGAATCAGTGAGAGCGAACTTGACTGTCTTGGAGGTAATTAGAGCTGACTGTGCCATTTCTGAATAAGGAAAGAAATGAGAATAGAAGGAAAGGATTAGAGTCTAAAAATAGAGAAGTTTTTATCAGTTTCTATTTGAAGAAAGAAACGTATAAAAACTAAAATATTTGAAGATTAAGACATTGTTCTTAGTTTAAGAAGGAAGAACAATGAGAAAACCAAAGGTTTTGAAAGAATAAAATCAAAAAAAATGATTTTAGAGAGTAGAAATCTTATAAAAATCCATAATGATGGAACATAAATAGGATTTAGTAACAAGATATAAATAATAGGAAGATCAAAATAACCTGTTAATCCTTAAGGAAGAAGATGCAAATGTTTTGAAAGAAGTTCTTGCAAATGCTTGAGAGAGTTCTTGCTTGAATTTTTTTTTCCAGAAGGCGTAAAAGATAAGAATGAAAAGAAACATTCCTTTTATACGTATAGAGAGAGAGAGAGGCAGGAAAACAAATGTTCATCATGACATGGACACGTCCCACGAAGTTGATTGGATAAAAGGGCAACGGACGAACGTGTCAGAAAAAAGGCATGTCGTGGATTGTCGGTTCAAATGACGTCATGAGGAGAGAGAAAAACATTTCATTTGTCCTTTTTGAAATTATCTCTGAAGAAAAGTCAGATCCCTGATGATAATTCAGAGATTGATTTTTAGTTCAGAAAGATCACTGAAAAGAAATGTCAGTGATAGATTTTGTTTATCAAAAAGCTTTTAATCATTTGAAGAAAACTTCAGTGATCAAAGTTTTATTTTTAAACGTCTTACTAAATGAAGATTCAGTGATTGAGAGTAAGAGAACATACCTGAGAGTTAGAATTTTAATCAGAGATTGAGTGATAAAGGGGAACTTATAGTCACTGACATAATGAATGAACGCTGAAGAATTACTCTTCGAGATTTAGCATTCCAACCTCACTAATGAGAAAGTTGAACCTTGTCTCATCAAGAGGTTTGGTAAACAAATCAGCTAGCTGATAGTCAGTGGGGATAAAGTGATGTTCAATATCACCATTCATCACATGATCTCTGATAAAATGATATATGATCTCTATGTGTGTTGTCTTTGAATGTAGCACTGGATTGTTTGCTATAGCGATAGCACTAGTGCTATCGCAATAGATTGGAATCTTTGATAGCTGAAGGTCATAGTCTAATACTTGATTTCTCATCCATAAGACCTGAGCATAACAGCTCTAGCGGCTACATATTCAACTTCAGCTGTGGAAGTTGACACTGAATTTTGCTTTTTGCTTGTCCAGCTTACCAGCTTTCCTCCTAGAAGTTGACATTCACCAGTGTTGCTCTTTCTATCGAGTTTATAACCTGCAAAATCACTATCGGAATATCCAGTTAGATCGAACCCTGAGTCTTTGGGATACCAAAGACCGAGGTTAGGAGTTCCTTTGAGATATCTGAAAATTCGCTTAACAGCGATCAGATGAGATTCCTTGGGTTCATATTGATAGCGTGCACATAAACAAGTAGAGTACATGATGTCAGGTCGGCTCGCTGTAAGATACATCAGGGAGCCTATAATTCCTTTATAGGCAGTGACATTAACAGGTTTTCCAGATGGATCTTTGTTAAGTGTTAGAGAAGGTGCCATAGGTGTCTTCATCGCTGAAGTTTGTGTTAAATCAAACTTCTTCAACATGTCTTTAACATACTTACCTTGGCTGATAAAAGTACCTTTGTCAGATTGTTTGATCTGAAGGCCAAGAAAATATGTCAGCTCGTCCATCATACTCATTTTGTATTCTTTCTTCATTCTTTCAGCGAAGCGAGTACACAGAGATGGGTTAGTAGAACCAAATATGATGTCATCGACATATATTTATACAAGAATAATATGACCTTTTATCTTTTTGAAAAATAATGTATTATCAATTTTGCCACGTTCAAAATTTTCAGAGATAAGAAAAGATGAGAGAGTGTCATACCAAGCACGAGGTGCTTGTTTTAGACCATAGAGAGCCTTATCCAATTTATAAACATAATTTGGATACTTAGGGTCATAGAACCCTGGAGGTTGTTCCACATAGACTTCTTCATTCAACTTTCCATTGAGGAACGCTGATTTTACATCCATTTGATATACAATGAAGTCTTTGTAAACTGCATAAGCTAGGAAGAGTCGAATTGCTTCGAGCCTACACACAGGGGCAAAGGTTTCATCATAGTATATGCCTTCCTCTTGTCTGTATCCCTGAGCAACAAGTCGAGCCTTGTTGTGGGTTACAGTCCCGTGTTCATCTAACTTGTTTCTAAACACCCATTTGGTGCCTACAACAGTTTTATTAGATGGTCTAGGAACGAGATTCCAAACTTTGTTGCGAGAGAACTCAGTCAGCTCTTCTTGCATAGCGTTGACCCAGTTTGGATCTCTGAGGGCATCATCAGCCTTCTTTAGCTCTATTAAAGAAATAAAGTTGACAAAGAGACAGATATTACCTGAACTTCGTCGTGTCTCAATACCAGCATCGGGATCACCAAGAATTTGATCTATAGGGTGATCTCTGGTCCATCGCTGAGCAGGAGCATGATCGCTTATTTCAGAGGTTGGATCAACAATGGGAATGTTCACCGATGAAGAAGCTTGAGGTTCATCAGCGATTAGTTGTTGAGTGTCAGACAAACCATTGTTTTCTGAGAGGTGTTCAGACGAAGATGGATCTGATGGAAGTAAGGTGTTTAGAGGCTCTGCTGAGATCCATGAGTTGGATTCAGCATTAGAAGGTATGATGTTTGGATCATCATCAGCAGCTTGAGGATTTGAATGTTGATGGTTTGAGAAAAAAGGTTCTGTTTCTCTGTAATGAGAAAATATCCAAGCATTTAACTCTTCATTGTCAGCGATTGGTTTAGAGTTTGCTGAGCGGGTTTCATCAAAAGTGACATGAATTGTTTCTTCCACAGATTGTCTTCACTTGTTGAAAACTCTATAGGCTTTGGGGATGGAGGAATATCCTAGAAATATTCCATCATCAAATTTTTGGGTCGAACTTTCCAAGCTGATCTTTGTTGTTTAAAATAAAGCACTGACAACCAAAGATATGAAGAAAGCTGATAGAAGGCTTTCTTCCATGAAAAAGTTCATAAGCTGTCTTTCCAAATCGCTTTACTATCAGCGATCTGTTTTGAGTAAAACATGCAGTGTTTACAGCTTGAGCCCAAAATTGAGTAGGGAGGTGAGAATCGTTGAGCATTGATCTAGCAGCTTCAATGATCGTTATGTTTCTTCTTTCAGCGACTCCGTTTTGTTGAGGTGTTCTCACTGAAGAGAAGTTATGAGAGATTCCCTTGTTCTCAAAGAAAATGTTCAGAGAACTATTTTTGAATTCAGTTCCATGATCACTTCTTATTGAACGAACAGTGAGATTATTCAGCACTTCCATCTTTTTAACAAAAGATATTAGTTCTTCTGGAGTATCACTCTTGCAGCAAAGAAAGATAACCCAGGTGTAGCGAGAGTATTCATCTTCAATGACAAGCGTATATTTCTTTCCAGCTATTGATTGGATGTTGACAGGGCCAAACAGATCCATATGTAAGAGCTGAAGAGGACTTGTCACTGAGGAAACTTGTTTAGACTTGAAACTAGCTTTTGTCTATTTTCCTTTTTCACATGTTGAGCAGAGAGATTCTTTAGCATATGAGTGCTGAGGAAGACCAGAAACCAGTTCCTTAGAAGAGAGAGAATTCAGGGTTTTGAAATTTAGATGAGAGAGCCTTTTGTTCCATAGCCAGTTGACATCAGAAGAGGCTTTAGAGAGAAAACATACGTTTTCAGTGGTAGTAGATTCCATATCTATTTCATAGACATTTTCTCTATGATACCCACTGAGAGCAAGTTTTACTTTCTCATTCACCACTGAACATGCTTTCTTGAAAAAGTGAACTTCATAGTCTTTATTACATAGTTGACTGATGCTCAGAAGATTGTGCTTCAGTCCATCTACATAAGAGACTCTTCTAAAGGTAGTTGTCCCATTGCTGAGGACACCAAACCCTCGGGTATATCCTTTTCCATTTCCACCGAAGGTCACAGAGGGACCTTTCTCTTCCTTGTATTCAGTGAGCAGGTCTTTTTATCCTGTCATATGACGAGAACATCCATTATCGAGATACCAGATGCCCTTTGATCCCTGCAAACATAAGGAAGATTAAGCTTTGTTTGGTACCCATTTTTCACTGGGTCCTTTGGGGTTAGTGGAGATGGAAGGTTCAGAGATCTTCACAGCAGATGAAGATTCAGCTTCAGTGGTAATCTTCACTTTGGTTAATTTCTTAACCTTAGTGGTATTCTTCACCTTGGTAGATTTTTCAGCTTTGATGACCTTCTCAGCCTTAGAGGCATTTATCTTCACTTTAGTTGTTTTATCAGCTTTAGTGGCAGTTGGACATTTGCTTGCAATATGGTCAGTAAATCCACAATGATAGCACTTTCTATATTTGAATGTGGTTTTTGGACCAGAAGTAGAAGGTTTTGAGAATTTAAGATGAGCGGGTCCAGCTCCAAGAATGTTGTTCTCATGAGATCTGGGAGGAATTTTTATTTCTTCAGATCTCTTAGGCTTAAGATCAATCTTTAGCTTTGGAGGACAGAGATCAAAGATTTCTATCACGGAGCTAGACGATTGATTCGCTGAAGGTTTAGAAGGAACTTTCAGCTTCGCTTTCTTGGTAGCCTTCTGAGGATGGAAAATGGATTTTCCTTTATACGCAGACTTAGAGCCTTTGGATTTTTCCTCAGGGATAGAATTAGAAGAAGAAGGATAAAACTGATTATAAGAAGTGTCAGAGATAGAAGTGACAAACGTTCCAAACATAATCATGGAACAGTCTTCTTTAGGCTCATCCTGTGGTTTCCAAAAACAAGACCGGTTTTATCACCGCCAGGAGTTTGAGCATTTATTATCTCAGTGATCTTAGTTGAGGAATTGCACCATTTTTCAACAGTAGCATTTTCTGCTTTTAGAGCAGCGATGGCTTGTTCGCGTTCTATGCTGATGATTTTATTTACAACAACTTGATCTTTCAAACTCTCCTCTAAAAGAGTCAGTTCTCTGATCTTTTCATGGCATTTTTCCAGCTATTTAGTTAAATCATTGTAAAGATCAATCGTCAGCACATCAACTGCGCGACTTCTCTCTGATTCAGGTAGAGAGGGATTAGTAGAGATAGATACCTGAGATGATATATAGCTCATAGAAGTTTTAGTTGGTTCTTCCACTTCTTCTTTAATCTCAGCCATGAGGCAGAGATTAGCGACTTCTTCTTCATCAGAACTTGATTCTTCAGATTTAACCCAGTCGTGTTCTTCAGCGATGAGACCTTTACCTTTTCGCTTGTAGTTTTTCAACTTTTGATATTTCTCCTTCAGCTTAAGGTATTTGTCATCGTTGGATCTTCTAGAGGTAGAAGGTTTGAAGACTTTCTTTGACCTGCACTCACTTGCAAAGTGTCCAATCTTTTCACAGTTAAAGCAAGTAGCAGTAGCCTTATCAACAGGGGTTGATTTTGGCTTGTCAGTGAGGGAGAGAGGCTTATTTCTTCGGAAATTGCTCTTTCTTGCAAATCTCTTAAAAGAGTTTGTCAAGAGTGTTAAGGACTCATCAAACTCTGAAAGATCAGTGTCTGATAGATCCTCGGATTCAGAATCTAACTCAGTGATGGTGAGAGTAGATTGCTGAGATGGAATTATCTCTGAAGAGACTAAAGCAACAGGAGTGCTTTTGGAGTCTTTAGAATCTTTTATAAGATTCTTCTTCAAAAGGTTTGATTGCTCATAGTTAAGCAATATTCCATACAAGGTGCTGAGAGAAAGAGAATTTAAGTCTTTTGTCAGCTTGAGACATATTGAATAACTGTCCCAGCATTCAGGAAGACGTTCCAAGAATTTTGTTAGGACCTTAGAATTAGAATAGGTCCTACCAACAGTTCTTAGATCAATGATTAGGCAGTTAAACTGCTGATGAACATCAAAGAGAGATTCATTCTTACCAGCGATGAAACTTTCATACTGTCCTACCAAGTTAATATTTCAAGTCTCTTGGATTTCAGTGGTGCCTTCATATTGAACACATATGGTTTCCCACATTTCTTTAGAAGTTTTAAGATGCATGATGGAATGAAAACCTTCATCAGGCAGATCCATAGAGATAATGATCTTTGCCCTTGCATCGATACCAACCTTCTTCTTGTCTTCATCACTCCATTGTCTGATTTCCTTAGCAATATAACGTTCAGGAATAAATGGAGTGGTGGCAGTAGCAGGAACGACAGCTATGATTTGGACAGGTTCATAGGGTCTGTTTGCTACGTACTCAGGTATAGTAGGATTTTCACCTTCAAGAAATAGCATCATTCGATTATTCCAGAGAGAGAAGTTATCTCTACTAAATCGAGGAGGTTTAGAAAGTGAACCATTATCATAGTAGTTTGTGTTTGTGTTAAGTGCCATTTTAGAATAGCAAGGAAGAGAATAAAGCAAGATCTTGTTTATCAGATTAAACAGTCTGCTCTGATACCACTTGTTGGTCCCGGAGGTGCTTAACAAGTTTGTAGAGGGGGGGGGGTTGAATACAAACACAGAATTTAAAGTTTAATAAATTGTTTATTGATAAATCAAACACAATTTGCAAGTCTGTTGCAGAATAAGATTAAGTAGAACCCAATCTAAACAAACTTAAGAAAACACTAAGATGGTTGCACAGGAATATAGAGAATGGGGATTGGAGAAGTATAGAAAATAAGGGTTTCTATAAAATGGAAAGATGAAGGCTAGAGGTGAGCACTTTCTTCAGATGAAGAGGTAATCTTTCTATTTATACCGTATGCATTAAATGCATGCCAGGGCACTTTACACGTGTCCTTCATTGATTGGCTGAGAGAGTCTGACTTTGGGAGACATGATTTCGGTCGTATCATGAACAGTGTAGTTGACAGAGTTGTTGTACGAATTATGGCAGAGGTATGTCCGTTCTAACACATCGTACTTGTTGTGCAAGGTAAGACAATAGAGACTTGAGGCATAAGCTAAGTAATCATCGATCGCTGAATATCTCTTCCTTTAAAGATATAAAGAAGTTCAACTATCGCTGAAGCTTTTCCTCAGGTTTCTTCGCGTATGAGTAGAGTCGTCTTTGCTTCACTGATGTCCGCATCAGGTCACTAGTAGACTTGTCTTTGTTCAGCAGCTTCGTCTTCGATTCAGCTATGAACATCTGTTGACGCGAAACTTGTCTTCAGGGATTACGTCAAATGTTTACATCAGAACTATCAGCGATAACTGAACAGACTCAGTCTGATCGCTGATGGTGAAACACTAATACATATAAATGTTTACAAGAGAGACTATCAGCGATAATTGAACAGACTCAGTCTGTTTGCTGATGGTGAAACACTAATACATATTAAAACATAATTTTCACTAAGTATAGAAGAGGGTCGTTATCAAACCACTGAGAGAGTTTGGATCAACAGTAATGTTTGTAATAGTCAAAGGGTTTGTGTTGTAAAGTCAACATGTGTTGACTAGGTATATAAAGTTTGTGTCTTTGTAATCTTTAGGCACGCACAATCAAAGAACACATACACACAGATTTCGTATAGATTTCAGAGAGAGAGAGGTACACTCACAAAACACACACATAAACCATATTGTAAAAACGCACAAAATAGGGATATGACTTGATTTAGATTGATTGATCAATAAATAAAAGTTTACTAAATTGATTGTGTGTTAATTGATAGCTAGAATCTGAGATCACATTTGGTATCAGAGCAGGTCACGGGTCCGAATCCCATGGAGTGCATTTAAATGCCAAAGGCATGTTGTGCAGCCATTGACTTCTTGCGAAGATCTTGTTAGTGCTGGCAAATGCTTGGGGGGGGGGGGTTTGTTGGGTCATTGACCAACATCTTCCTAAATTGAAACGTGGCGTTGGCTGCTATGCTATAAGGAAATAAAGTTGCGTCTTCTCCATCAGCAATTGCTTTTGGCGTAGTGGTAGGCGTTTGATCCTAACATGAACTAGTTTTCAAGTGTGATTTCTTTCTATAGTCGTTATCTCCAAATCCATGGCGTCCCTCCACTTCCTTGATTTTACTGCATCCTCATAATAAATTGGGTCAGTTGGCATAAACATAAGGAAATTTTGTACCTCTTCTTCTGAAAATTCTTCTCCGCTTGTGTAGTCGTTGAGGAAAGTCGGTATCCTTCTTTCTCATCTATCGAATACTGGAAGGGCTGTAGAGGTTGTCTCTTCAATGGAAGATGGAATGGCACCCTCTTCAGTTCTTTCTTCTTCGTCATCTTCACTGTCAGTACCGATCTGATCATCTTCATCGTATACATCTCCCCAATCTAGAGTGACATTTACTATTTTGCTTGTTGTCTTTCATCAATCCCAGCATTCTTTTTCCTCAAAGACGAAATCACGGTTGATTGTAACCTTCATATCCAAGGGATTTATCATTTTGTATCCCTTAGACTCTTCACTGTACCCGATCATCACACGTTTTTGACTTCTCGCATCCAATTTGGACCTGCTTTCTTCCGGCACATGGACATTCCCCAGGCACCCAAAGACCCTAAAATACTCAACGTTGGGTTTCAAACCACTCCAACACTCCTCTAGAGTCTTGTCCTTAACTGCTGATGTAGGGCTTCTATTACTAATATGGCACGTCTACTTTACTGCTTCAGGACAGAAAGCCTTTGGAATTTTTTTTCTTCAAGAAGGCAACGTACCATATTAAGAATTGTACGATTCTTACGCTCGGCCACCCCGTTCTGTTGTGGCGAGTATGATGTGGTTAGTTGCCTCTTTATGCCATGAGTGGTACAGAACTCTGAGACCTTACAAATGAAGTCGTCTGTAAATGTCAATATGTACCTCTAATTTCCATGCGATTCCGGAGAAATTGGTCCACAAAGGTCTGAGTGTACCAACTGTAACTGCCTTGCTGCTCTCTATGTGCTCTTCCTTGAAAAAGGTGCCCGATTCTGTTTTCCAACCATGCACCCTGTACAGACCCTCGCTGGACTCTTAAATGTAGGCATTCCATTAACCAGATTCTTGTTACAGAGAAGTGTCAGATTCTTGTAACTTAGATGTCCAAACCTCCTATGCCAAAGCTCACTTGTTTCTTTAGTATTAGCATTAAAACAAGCCGACTCATTGGTAAGAATGTTTGTAGCAATGGGAAACATTCGATTTGTTGTCATCACACTTTAAATAATGCAGCCTCTTCTTGGATGATACAACTTACACACCCCATCATCAATCAAAATAGTGATGCCTCTCTCTCTCTTGAAGCTTACCCATTGTTAGATCCCAATATGTGTGTGTGAAAAGTGTTCTCTCCAAAACCTAAATGAACAAATGAGCCATGGGCACCTATTAATAGGGCCCATTTACAATCAAAAGGCTCAAGCCCATACAACTAATTAAAAAGCCCAAAATACAATTCTTTATAAAACATTCAATTAAATTGGGGGCTAATTTAAGCTAACACCCATGCTAAGCAAATTGTTGCATAAGTTGGGAACAAAAAACATATCAGTTACCGTTTGAGTATGCCCTTTAAATTCAATAACGATCCTCCCTTTGCCCATCACGTCCATCCTGGTGTCATTTCCAAGTTTTACCGAATGCCTGAAGGTTTCATCTAACTACACAAACCACTCATTCTTACCGGTCATGTGATTCGAACATCCTGAATCAAGAAACCATACTCCTTCTTTATTTCGTTCACTCAGATCGATGTGCGCCATTAATAACATCTCTTTCGGGTCATTAAATTATGCATAATGTGCATGTTTCTCTCCTTTGGGGAACTCGTATTGAAAGTGCCTAAGATTGTGGCACCTGTAGCACTCTATTAAGGCTTTGTTGAACTTTTGTCGTCCTCTGCACCTTCCTCGACCTCGCACCATGCCTCTACCTCTTTCCCATCGCTCCTCAGCAGATATCTTCAAAACTTGTTCCTCCTCGGCCAATCCCAGTCCCTTCATTCTCTGCTCGTGAATCAGGAGGCTGCTTTGAAGCTCATCTACAGTCAAGGTTTCTGTGTTGGTGGACTCTTCTATGGAACATACAACATAGTTAAACCTTGAAACAAGGGACCTCATAATATTTCCCGTGATGTCACTTTCGTTGATAGAGTCTGCATATGTCTTCATCCGTTTGGCTACGGATAAGACTCTTCCAAAATAAGTATTAATTGTTTCTCCTTCTTTCACCCTCAGCATCTCGAACTCGGTCTTCAATCCTTGAAGTTGCGCTCTTTTAACCCTTGTTGAACCTTTGTACTTTTGCTTCATAGACTCCCAAATTTTCTTTGAAGTTTCATCATTCAGGATCATCTCTATAATCTCTCTATCAATGGCTTGATAGAGATAGTTCTTCACTTTCTTATCTTTTAAATGATGATCAACAATCACCTTAGACTCTACTGCAGTTGGCTCTCTTCCTCGTGGAGCAGCTGGAATTCCTTCTTCAATAATACTCCAATACTCCTTAGATCACAGAAAGTTCTCCATTAATTTTGTCCAATGCTCGTAGAAGCCATCGAACTTCGGAATGGAGGGTTGAACGTGTGTGTCCTTGCTACTGCTTTTATCCATACTTTCTCACAATTCCTCTACACTGTGTATTATCTCCACTCGTGTTTATCTCACAGGAGTTACCCTCCTCTCTGTATCCCCTCGTGTTTATCTCTCAAGAGTTCCTCTCCTCTCTTGTATTAGGCTCTGATACCAAATGTTGAACAATAGAAAGCTTGCTACTAGTAATTAAACAACTGAACTCTACAATGAAAAGGAAAAACCAGGGCCATATATATAGCCAATACAAGCAACTGAAAAGCTAAAATAAAGCCACTACACTGATTACTAGGTCTAGCTTATTAAATGGAAAGTATCCCTAAGACTAGGACTATTATTGAAAAACAAAAGAAACATTCAAACTACAGACTCCAAAAGCACGTGCTTTGCATCTGCTCCAACATCATCTAAGGCTTGAGAGGTGCCGCCTTAGGTGCGACTTTCGTCTGCCTTGAGGCGATGCCTCATCCGCTCTTTAAAACTATGGCCTTTATATATTTTTATTGTCCCCGTGTTAGTCAAAACTATGAGTGAAAGAATTATTTACATTATATGTAATTGTAATAATAGCTCATATTTATCAAGTATCACCATGAAATAAGAACTAAGAAAGGAGGTACAGAATCATATCAAGCACTGAGAATCAGTACGACACATTGACATGAGTAGGTTACCACATACAAAAAATACAATGACGGGAACGAAGAGAGATAAAGAGGAGCCGTCTGATGAAAGGCTTGAATTCATCTTATCCTTTTGTAGGTAGCAGGGAGGCATCTGACGGTTCCAGCTTAGGGTCAACTTGTAGTGATAAAAATCCAATCAACATGTTCAATATGTAGATTCCCAGACCATAACTAACAATGTACAACCCTTACATGTAATAAACTCCGAGTGCATACAAAAACACTAAAGCTCTTGTGCCAATCCATCTATACTGCATGTGGAGTAGTTTTATCCAAGAAAAACTGAAAAATCCTAGAAAACTGCCTCCATTGATCTAAAGTTGTTGCGGATGCACTATCACCACCTCCAACACCCTCCATGAAAATTTAGCCTCAGAACCATACAGATCCCAAATACAATACCAATTAATAGAATAACATCGAAATCTCTTGATGCAGGGGATATTTCATAAAGTAAAGCACTGTATACATATAACTGCTTGCCACCTACGCTCCGCCATCCATTCACGGATGCACTACTCTTCCGTCCTCTTCTTCCTATGGATGCTCTTCTATTATTTAAAGTTTGTTTCTAATTAGGATTCCCTTCCTAATTAGATGGGTTTCATTTTATTTTATTTTTGTCATAGTTATCGTTTCCTTGTTAGGATTATCATAATAATTTCCTTGTTAGGATTATCATAATAATTTCCTAGTTAGCTCCAATAATTAAACCTATAAATTGTTTGGCTTGTTTAGATTATTATTCTTTCTTAATTTTGATATTAAAGTTTATTAAAGTCTCCCTAACGGGTTTTTCAAAAGTATTATTGATTTGTTGGTAAGTGTGGCCATTCAAGCTATCCGTCATCAATTGGCATTAGAGCAAAGGTTGGTGTGAATCCCAGTTTATTCAAGTAACAATGAATCGAAAGATTATTTTGTATTGAATGATTAGAGAGTTACATATGATTGAATGAAACACAAACTCTCTCTCTAAACAATGAAGTGCATAAACTGATCTCTAACCCTAATCTCACACAAAACACACTTTAAATACCTATGCCTATTACAAGCAAGACCCAAGCCCATTAACAATAATTAAGCATGATTAACATAATAAAGGATTTTACAAATAATTAAATAAGCCTCTATAATTCTTCATATAACTTTCTATTAAATAGGACATTTATGGTCCTAACATTCTCCCCCTAAAGTTGTATAAAGAAATTATATTCTTGAAATCTTCAGATCTTGATCTTCTCTCCCTTGTGATTCTTTTGAAAAGTTTATGTGTTGCTTGTCTTCATGTCAATCCAAGCTCCCCTTGAGTAAAGCTCCAATTCCTCATAGTTTCAACTTTATCATCAGATTCAGTAAACAATAACCTTGACTGAATGCACTAAAAAACAACTTTCAACTATAGAAACTTCAACACATAAGATAAGGTCACAAGAATGATAATGTGCGAGTTACATGACATTCCACTGTGCAACTTCAGTTTAAAACAAAGAATTTGTCTTTTGAACCACGAGTTGAATTGGATTTCAGCTTGAGAATTTGTTCCACTAAGCTCGTAGGAGGAAACAACTTGTAGCAAACACCATATGATAAGGGATAGAAGAACCAATCAAATAATACTGTAATATTTTATGAACAACTGCAATATTTGAATCCAATGGCTTTTCAACCTCAAATTTAAGAGATTAATCTTTGCAATCTTCTACAAACATGTTCAATCAAAGTACCAATTACTCCCCCTCAGCTTTTGCTAACTCCCCCTCAACATGATCTTCTATGTCTTCGAATCTTGATACTTTATATCATTTCTCTCCATCATGATGATTAGGAGCATCCTGAGCATCATGTAACTTTAAAGACTAAATGGATGAGAACCAAAATACCAGATAAAACTTTTGAGTAACCAAGATGGATAATTAGCTAACACAGAAACATATTAGTAACTGTTATCACAACGGTTAAAAACAATTGGGTGGCCTATTTTTAGAGTTGGCATTAATGTATCTTTGATAGGACTTCCAATTATCACTGAAGTGAAATTTTAAAATTTTACCTCTCAAACTGTTCCAGAAATATCACAAAGATATGCAATTGGAATCACAAAGATTCGTGAATATGTGAAAAAAATTAATCATAAAGATTTTGGCTCAAAGATTGATTCAACCTAGGATGCAGGTTAGAAAATAAATAGACACAATGATTAAAATATGAAGTTCGAAGACCTGAGGTGATGTTTTCCTTTTTCAATAACTAAGACCTCTGAGTGAGGATAGATAGATTATGTGCTAATTCTCCGTGCATTTTTGAAACAAGCATCTTTTGTGAGATACTGGAGTAGTTAGGTGAGGTAGTTATCGACATTGGTTCGATGTTTGTTTCAATATTCATCTCCAAAGAACGAGAATGAATAGATTATGTGGTAACTCGGATAACTGACTCGATTTGGTAAGGACCAATATTTCTTTTAAGTCCTGTCACACTCTCACGATATTCTTTTCACTCCAAACTCATCTATATCTCTAGACCACTCACTAATATCTAAGAATATGTTGTGTTTCTTGGGTAGGTCCTTCCGCATCTGGATTGACAATAGAAATTATATAAGCCCTAACACTCCTTTCAAACTCTTTTCATTCACCAAATAAAAAATGAAGTAAACTTTGAAGTATGAGTTCTAAACTGAAATGTTTAGAAGTCAAAACATTTAAGAGCGGGTCCTAATCTGGGATGATCAGAAGTCAAAAACATGATACTCCCCCAAAAAATGGCATAACCTTTAATTGCAGTCATGTGAAAAAAATATTCTGAATTGATCATACATGACATTCCTGCAAAATAGATTAGAAAGATTTTGGTATCCATGCTTTGACGGATCCTTGATGGTAAGATGCCTTATCGTTTAAGTTACGAAAATGAGGACCGGGAGTACTATACGAACCATACCAATTATTTGCGTACCCTTGATTCACAAAGTCATTATTTCCACAATTAGTGCAACATATCTTTGCTCGACTCAGACTGATCAACTTCGTTGTAGAATAGACATAAGTAGGTGAATCAGTCTTGGAAGTAAATGACTTTGTATCAACTATAGGACAATTATGAGACGTGTTTCCGTCACTTCCTCTGTAGTTGATTTCTTTCTCCAAACCATTTTGAATTTTCGAAACATTTGATTATTTGTATTATCAACACGAATATAAAAGATTGGAAGGGCGAATCTGATCTTTTGAAAATTCATTTGATTTGATAAAACTCTTTGAAGAAATAGTTGTAGAAATTGAACTTGAAGAATAAGGAGACTGAACAACAGTATCAGGACTAGCTTGTTCAGACAAATTCAGTTTTGAAATTTATTTCTTCAAGTTTCTTGACTTTAGCGGATAAAACATTTATTTCTTCGAGAATTAAATCAAATCGCTTTTGTAAATCTTATTTTACCTTCTGCTCTTTCAAAAACTCGATTGCTAACCCAACTAATTTATGTGAAAGCTTATGAATTTCTGCTTCAAAAAACGTTCTTTCACTTACAAAATCTTTTTCTATACTATTGTGTTTATCATATATTTCTTTGAAAAACTCAACAATTTTCTGTTCAAGCACTCTCTTTTCACTCTCAAAATATTTTCTTTGACTATCAAAATTATCTCACTCAAGCACTAAAACTTGCTCAAAATCAGATATTTGTTTTGAAAGTTTAGCATTTTTAAGCTCAAACATATTTTTTCCTCGAAAATCTTTTTTGAAAGATCAAGAGTCTTTCTCTCAAAATTCTTCTTCTCATTTAAAAAATGAACGTTTTCTTTCGCTAAAGATAGAAAGCCTTTTCGTGAGATCAAGATTTTCACTCTCTCCAGCTTTTCGTTTCTCTTCAAGCGCCATGTTTTGCTTTTCTCGGGCTTCAAAATCTGCAACTTTTCGTTCAAGTGCAAATATTTTCTTTGAGGCTTCAGCACTTTTTGGATCACTTCTCTTCATATTAGCTTCTTTCAGTCTCTCAATCAACTCGTTCTGTTCAACAATAATTGAATTATAGTTAGTAACACAATTTTGAATATACGCAGCACTCTCACTCTCACTCTCTGATTTATCAAACTTTTTTGAGAGTTCAGATAATTCATATTTCAAAAAATCCTTTTGTTCAACAAGTTTTTCCTTTTCTTGTTTTAAACCTTGTGCCCAGCTCAGATACTCAACATTTTCAGTATTAACTTACAAAAGCACATTTTGATTGTTTTCCAATCTTGCTTCAAGAACTGCAACCTTGGCTTTGAGATTGGAAATTTCTTGTTGAGAATCAGAATAAGACACCGTTACTTGAAAAAAATAATCGTTAATCGGTATTAATTTGAAAAATATTTGGCACTTCGATCACAAATCAAATTTGAATAACAATTCAAAATCAGACAATCAAACTTTGATAATAAAAAAAATCAACGCGAGAAAATTAATTTTTGAAAAACAAATTCTAAAATTTGCTTCCCAAAAATAATTATGACAAACAAATCTAAAACATCAATCTCTTAAAACAAACTTGCACAACAAACAAACTGAGATAGATTAAGAACGTCAAAAATGACAATAATTGAAACTTAAAGTCCAGACCAAAAATGACAAAAATGAAAAATTAACAGACTTAACTAACATTTAACAGGAATAGGACTAAAATAAGATAAAATTCTAACGTAACTAACAGAAGGTTAACAAAACTAAATTTAACAAACTAACAGGAACTTAACGAAAAAAGGACTAAAAATGTTAAACAATCTAACGGACTTAATGAAACAGTGACTACATGGACTAACTGACACTTAACGGAAAAAGGACTAAAAATGTAATGTCCATTGTGAATCCCAGTTTATTCAAGTAACAATGAATCGAAATATTAACTTGTATTGAATGATTAGAGAGTTACATATGATTGAATGAAACACAAACTCTCTCTCTAAACAATGAATCACATAAACTGATATCTAACCCTAGTCTCACACAAAATACACTTTAAATACCTAGGCCTATTACAAGCAAAGCCCAAGCCCATTAACACTAATTAAGCCCGATTAACATAATAAAGCCTTTTACAAATAATTAAATATATAATTCTTTATATAACTTTCTATTAAATAGGACATTTATGGTCGTAACGGTTGGTACACAAATGGCCGGACGTGGAAGACCCCGTGGGACTATCCATCATAGAGGCGTCGGCCGAGGCAACGATGCAGATCCACGAGAACCACGAGACTTCAAAATCGAACGCCTTCAACAACGAATCAAAGAACTTAAACTTCAACAGGAGATGCGTGCGCAGGAAACCACATCTGATCCTAGTGTATGGGACGAGGGTGAGGAGGAAGAGGAGAATCCTTTCGCCAATCACTGTCGGGGCTTTTACGGTGCAAACTGTGATGACCCTTTACATAACATTGGAATAAAAATCGAAATTCCCGAATTTGCGGGAAAGACACATCCTGACGAATTTATCGAGTGGTTAAGCACCGTAGAGCAAGTCTTCGATTTGAGGGACATTCTGAATCACTAAAAAGTGAAGCTCGTGGCCATCAAGCTTCGAAAATACGCTTCACTATGGTGGGAAGCAACGTTTGCAAGAAGGAAAATCCAAAATAGAAACATGGGAAAAGATGAAAAATCTGCTACGAGGAAAGTTTCTACCAATCAATCATCGACAAGAAGCCTTTATAGACTACCATAATTTGTCCCAACGAAACTTGTCTGTGGAAGAGTTCATCAACGAGTTTGATAGGCTTCGAATGAGATGTGACGTGGTTGAAGAAGAGGAACAAGTAATTGGGCATTTTTGGGTGCCCTTCGAATCAAGATTTTTGATATGGTGCACCTCCAACAGTACTGGACTTATGCCGATGTACGTCGATTAGCACTAAAAGTTGAGAAACAATTGAAGAATCGAAGCCAATCCACGGGAAGTTGTTTCACTCCTATGTCTCGACCATCGCTGGTAACAACAACCAAGATGCCTACCCCAAAACCAGACACTCCCACTAATAGCACAAACAACGCACGAGTTCTTCGATGATTTAAGCGCCAAGCAGTGGGGCATGTTGTAAGGGAATGCCCAAATAAGAAATTGGTGACATTAGTAGTAGAAGAAACAATGGAAAAATCAATAGAAGAAGAAAACGAGGATGTGTACGCCGACCATGGTGAAGCATTGAGCGTAGCAATTTCAAAAACGATTGAGGACGATTCTTGGTTTCGAAATAATATTTTCGCACCAAATGCACAATCAAAGGAAAAGTATGCAACATGATCTTCGATGGGGGAAGCTGTGAAAATGTGGTGGCAACAAGCATGGTCGAGAAACTAGGCCTCGATATGGAGACCCATCCAGAATCGTACCAGCTCACATGGCAAAAAAAAAGGAAACGTTGTTAACGTAAGTAAACATTGCTTAGTCCAATTTCCGATCGGGAAAAAATATCAAGATGAGGTATGGTGCGAGGTGATTCCCATGGACGCTTGTCAAATTTTGTTGGGAAGACCATGGAAATACGATCGAATGACCAAACATGACGGATTTCGAAAGACGTATAGCTTCAAGAAGGATGGAGTAAATATCACATTGACCCCACTTGACACGAGAGAGAATTCTACGAGTGCTCTAGTTCTTACACGATCTTAGTTCATGAGTCTAACCAAGCTCACCTCTAATCCTCTCATGCTCGCTCTGGTGGTAACAAAAGCAAATGAACAAAAACTCAATGTTCCTGCTCAAACTCAATCTTTGTTGAAAGAGTTTGTTCATGTACCACCCAAAGAGATTCCACATAGATTGCCACTAATGAGAGAGAACCAACATTGTATTGATTTCTTTTCCGACCGACCTATCGAATGAACCCTAATGAGTATAAAGAATTGCAGCGACAAGTAAACGAGTTGCTCGAGAAAGGGTTAATACGTGAAAGCATGAGTCCTTCCGTTGTACCCGCTTTGTTAGTCCTAAAACATGATGGCACCCTTCGAATGTGCATTGATAGTCGAGTTATCAACAAAATAACCATTAAGTATCAATTTCCCATTCCAAGATTTGACGATTTGCTCGATCAATTGGATAGGTCAACGATTTTCTCAAAAATAGATTTGCATAGTGGGTACTGTTAATGCCAAACATTACCCAAAAGATAACTTAAGGTCGGTGTGGAGCTTTTAACAACTAAAGTAAAGAATATTTCGACAACTCGTGCGACAAGGAATAAATAAAAGGAAAGACACAGAAATTGGTGACGCGGAAAACCCCATCGAACGTCCTTTGGAAGGAGTAGTCGAGAGTACAATCAGTAACAACACAAATAAAAGACAAACAAATCGTAAAATTGTCTATTGTCGTAAGGTAGATAAAGCTTCATCGAGAGTTTCTCTGATATAGAATAGCTTGAATACCTTGTGAATGCTTGAATACTCTGTGTCTTTTTGAACTCTGTGTAGCTTGTATATATAGTGTATGTCATCATAAATGAGCCTTAAATGTCCCAACGGTCTTCACATTTAATGGTCTTTATGATGTTGTTCCATATGACCGTTGTCCATAAATGCTTCATGACCTGAAATAAAGAAACATAGGAGAAACGTTCGCTGATAGTTAAAGAATTATAATTGTTATATATCTTGCGGAAGTCGTAAGATATTTTGTCGATGAGAGATTTTGGTCGTAAGTCGTAAGAAACTTACGACCGTCGCCATAAGTTCAAAATTGGTCCTTGGTGTACGTGGTCGTCAGGACCTTATCTTAATACAAGAGTTATCTTAAGATTTGAGACGTTTGGTCTTCTGTCATCGGTCGAGAATTGTAAATTTTTACCCAAACAGGTACCATCAAATCAGAACGCATCTCGAAGATGAGTGGAATACTGCTATCAAGACACGTGATGGATTGTACGAATGGATGGTGATGTCGTTTGGGTTATCCAATACACCAAGCACTTTCATGCGAGTTATGAACCAGGTTTTTAAACCTCTCATTGGGCGATTTGTAGTTGTTTATTTTGACACATTTTGGTTTTTAGCAAGGATGCGGGACAACATTTATCACACCTTCGATAAGTTTTCTCGGTATTACGAGATCAAAAACTATATGCCAACGAAAAAAAGTGTCATTTTCTTACTAGTGAAGTTATCTTTCTTGGATATGTTGTTACTGGAGAAGGAATACGTATGAATAATGCAAAGTAGAGGCAATTACGAATTGGACAACTCCATTCATAATTTTCATGGGTTGGCATCTTTTTACCGGCACTTCATTCGAAATTTTAGTAGTATCATCGCACCCATGACCGAATGCATGAAAGGAGGGACGTTTCAATGGACCAAAGAAGCGACCAACGCATTCGAGAAACTTAAAGAGAAGGTGACCCAAGCCCCGGTCTTGGCCTTTCCTAACTTTGACGATGTGTTTTAAGTTGAATGCGATGCTTCGGGTCACGGTATTGGAGGAGTGTTGAGCCAAAATCAACAACCGATAGCCTTCTTTAGCGAAAAGCTCAATGATGCACGACGCATATATTCCACTTACGACAAATAATTTTACACCATTGTCCAGAGCTTAGATTATTGTTTGGTGTCATTATTTACTACCTAACGAATTTGTGCTTTTTCTGATCACGAAGCCTTCAAATATATCAACGGTCAACATAAACTCAACCTCTGACATGCCAAATGGGTCGAGTTTATACAAGCTTATTCGTTTATCATCAAGCATAAAGCTGGTTTGCAAAATACGGTAGCCGATGCCCTTAGCCGACAAAATGTTTTAACCTCCGCTATGAAGGTTCAGGTCTGCGGGTTTGATACTATACGGAACTGGTACCAAGGCGATTCAGATTTTAGTAACATATGGAGCAAGTGTGAAATCGGCCCGTTTCAACAATTCTCGAAATAAGACGGATACCTCTTTAAAAGAGCCCGTTTATGTGTCCCTTTAAGTTCTCTACGAGAATCTATCGTTCCGAAGAACCATGTAGGAGGCCTTGCTGGTCATTTTGGAAGAGACAAAACTTTGGCATTAATCCGTGATCGATTTTATTGGCCAAAGATGGAATGAGATGTTATTCAGGTCATCAAGAGGTGTCGAGTTTGTCACATCGCCAAAACCCATAGAACTATTGCCAGTTTATACACCCCGCTACCCATACCCGACGCTCCATGGGAGGATGTTAGTTTAGATTTTGTCTTAGGTTTACCCCGAACCCAATGTCAAAAGGATTCGATCATGGTGGTTGTTGAACAGTTTTTCAAAATGGCTCATTTTGTTCCTTGTTCCAAGATTTATGATGCAAGCCAAATTGTGAGATTATATTTTTCAGAAATCGTGAGACTACATGGCATTCCAAAGACCCTCACCTCGGATCGAGACGTTAAATTTTTAAGTCATTTTTGGCGCACACATTAGAAACGTATGGGCTCAAAGTTGAACTTTAGTAGTTCCCACCACCCACAAACGGACGGTCAAACCGAGGTAACCAATCGAAGTTTGGAAAATCTATTACCGAGTCTCATTCGCGATAACTCCAAACAATGGGATCTCACTCTTGCACAAGTCGAATTCGCATATAATCGATACAATAATCGTCGCTCGACCGGGAAAATCCCATTCATGATCGTTTACGGATGGAACCTATTTGCTCCACTTGATTTGACCCCACTTCTACTTACTGAGCATTTTAGTGTCGAGGGGGAGAATCAATCCAAGCAAATTAAGGACCTCCACCAACAGGTTCATGCAAAGATTATTAGGCACAATGAACAATACCAGGCTTACGCTAACAAAAGTCGAAAATGGGTCCTTTACAAAGAAGGTGATCTAGTTTGGATTCATTTAAGCAAAGAACGTTTTCGAAAAGTTGACACCTCGTGCCGAAGGTCCTTTTCGAGTTCTCAAACAAATCAATGACAATGCGTATAAGATCGAGCTCCCATTACATTATAATGTTTCGGCCACCTTCAATGTCGTTGATTTATCTCCATACCTTGGAGATAACGAACCTGAACATGACTCTAGGGCGAGTCCTTTTCAAGATGGGGAGGATGATGCACGGGAGATTTCATAATTATTTAAAGTTTGTTTCTAATTAGGATTCCCTTCCTTATTAGATGGGTTTCATTTATTTTTGTCATAGTTATTGTTTCCTTGTTAGGATTATCATAATAATTTCCTTGTTAGGATTATCATAATAATTTCCTAGTTAGCTCCAATAATTAGACCTATAAATTGTTTGGTTTGTTTATATCATTATTCATTCTTAATTTTGATACTAAAGTCTATTAAAGTCTCCCTAACGGGTTTCTCAAAAGTATTCTTGATTCGTTTGTAAGTGTGGCCATTCAATTGATCCGTCATCATATCTAATTACAAGAATAGAGGTCCTGAATCCAAGGCATACCCCCCAACCACCCTCTATCCTTTAGAAGAAATTGGTCTTGAAGTGAAATGTACTTCAATAATTGAGGCTACGTATAGATTTTGAACCTCAAGCGAGCCAATTATGATTTCTGATTTTTGCTTCTTGCATCAATCACCTTCTTGAGAAATGATTTTTTTATGTAAAATTGTTGTTTATAAGTCCTATTTTTTTCAACTTCAGCCCAAAAGGGATATGTTGAGGCATTGGATGGCAAAATTCTAAAGGCATATTTGTTGAAAATGATGGCAGATTTTCTCATTAGGCAAAGTGATCAAAAACCATCTCAAAGAACCTGAGGCAAGGAACTTGAGGTACCTTCTTCATTTTTGCTGATGTTTTACAATGTCTTTTTTGTTTATCTTCTTAAAAGAGTGATAAAAATTAGTAGTTTATAAATACTTGGGCATTCACAGTTTTATGCTGCCATTACATCATAATCTTCTTATTAACACGAATTCAAATTTTTTTAATTCACTTGGGAGACAGTAAGTAAACACGGAGGCTACATGAAACTTGTGGCACAAAACCAGCTCTTGACTGTATAAGTTACACAGAGCAAGACTGATAGTGTTCGATATGTTATGTATGTCAAGTAAATTAGTTGATTTACTTTCTTGAGCTAGGCTTATGTTAGCATTTACTTGTGGATATACATAGTTTCTCTTGAGCTACGCTTATTTACTTGTGGATATAGATCGTTTCTCTTGAGCTAGGCGTAACATGAGTATGAAAGCTTAATTATTTATATGATTGGTACGAAACTTTTTGGATTTAATTTGTCGGCTATGGATTGAACTTTAGTAGTAAGTGTGTTACTTTTTGAATTTAATTTGTTGACTACCGGAAAACTCAAGAATTGATTTTTTTTTTATTTTGACGTTCCCGATACCAATAGTTTGTATTTGTGATACATTAACTTGAATGTAGTTGCATCAGTAGTTTGTTTTGCTCTTAAAGTCTATTGTGCACTCGTATAGAGAATATATTGAACAATTTACATCTCTAATGTCTACAACTTATTTTGCCTTATTCCGTGCTTTATGTTTGCATCCGTCATGTTATAGATATTGGGTTGAAGTATGAACGTTGCATTACATCAATGAACATATATTCATATACTCCTTTCTGCACCATGCATGCTAATGAATGATAAAGAAAGTACCTTTGAGGGCATCATAGAATTGAAGTCATATTAATCTCGATTGAATTTGAGTTATTTATGTGTTCTAATAGGGAATTGAAGTCATATTAGCTCACTCCCTCTTAATATTCATTAGAAATGACCACTTTTATATTTCTCACTTAATATTTAAATGTTTTAGTGGTGTTATTTAATATCTTATTTTCCAACTTCTTTGTAACCACAATTATGATTAATGACACCTCTTAATGTTCATCAATAGACTAGATGAATAGCTTTTCAACTTCTTTGTAATGCAACTAAAATTAATTACAGCTCTTAATCTTCATCATTGTACTTCACGAGGGGTTTTCTAACTTTGTAACCACAACTAAAATTAATGGTCTTAAAACATCATATTCCATGTCCCTAATATAAATAATCATATGTTTACTTTCTAAGTATTACTTGCAGTCTTTTATTTTTGGAACTCAAAAATCATTTAAGATCAATGGAGTTCACTCATCTCAAAAATCTCAAAAACGATAGCCTTAATTTCATCATAAGGATACGAATTTGTAGGATGTGGGAATCTTTGAATAGCAAAAAGGAGGAGAATTAATTAGCCTTGATATGATATTGATCGATGAAGAGGTAATTGAGAGTATATTGTAAGTTTTTGTTCTACTATTTACACTTTCGGATATACTTAACATAAACTTAACTTTTTTTATTAATCGTAGGAAAAATTGATTCATGCAAGCATCTGGAGCAATATTGTCTCAAAATTTAAGAGTTTGTTGCATGAAGGTGTTTTATATGAAATTAAAATTTTCAAAGTTGTTCCAAGTGTTGGGAATTTCAGACCTCTCGCAATGATGTCAAGATCATTTTTCAGAAATTCAGTTCCATTAGAAAATTAGAAGAAGGTATCGTGAGCATCTCGAAAAATGGTTTCCAATTTATTTGAGCGGGTTTAGGACATTCGTGTGTCAATGACGACACAACTTTATCAGGTATTCGAAACCCTTTGTATGTTCAATTTTATCACTAATATTATGTTTTTATAGATTGAACTTTTATTGATTTTTGTTTTTAATATATTACAAATGTTATTGGATGTATACGTGTTGTTGGTCACATCAAAACTGTTGGAGTGATTTGGAAAAAAAGAGACGTGGAGATTATCACCGATTAGTGAGTATTTAACGACTTAATATAATCAATTGTAGGTCATAGTTATTGTTCACTACTTGTCTGATATATATTTTTATTGGTTTGCGAATAAAAAATAGCAAGACATTTTATTCTTGTACTATTTAATATGATTATTTTCAGGTCGATTGCAACATCAGTAACTTTGTGGGGTAAATTGGGTGAGGATTTTGATTCCACCACTGTGAAAACCAAAGTTCTTCCGGACATGTCATTCTCATAGTGACGTGTACAAGGGTGAAAACTTTCCAAGTTATGTTTTGTTACTTATAAAAATAATTCATATCCACTTGTATTATGCATTCAAAGATAATATCGTAGATAAATATAATTCCCATATTCATACAGTCATATACATATCACATTATGTATATTGTTAATATTTATGTTCTAACAATGTTTGCTCAAATTTTCACAACATAGGTGTTGTCTATTTTGCTACCACAAGCGATAGCAAAATATTCATAAATATAAAAACAAGCTACGTTTCTTCTTTAACTGAAAGAGTAACAACCGTTGCAAGTGGAATCAACTTTATTGAAAACCCGGATGAGAAAAAACGTCGCGATGAAGATATGCTTTTAGAGAGAGTGATAATTAATGACCTATTATGTGCTACACGGTATAAAGATATGAAGATACTATTTTAATCTCCAACATTCCATAATTCTTCATTTTTCTCATCGTTTATAAAATGTATTGGTAACTACATCTTATCCTTTAATTATTTGTAAACTTCAGGTTTCGTTCATAACTGTTAGATGGACGATCACTAGCATAGTTTCATCATTTGGATGGTTTTACAAAGGATGCAAAGCTTGCTACAAACAACTAACCAACATAGACAATGGTTATCATTGTGGAAATTGCAAGACAGAATC
The DNA here is from genome assembly GCA_954870635.1 of Arctium minus. Classification (NCBI taxonomy): domain Eukaryota; kingdom Viridiplantae; phylum Streptophyta; class Magnoliopsida; order Asterales; family Asteraceae; genus Arctium; species Arctium minus. The sequence goes on from OX941084.1 coordinate 54,785,592, forward strand.
TGAATTTCCTCCTGTGTTGTAAGTCGATTTTCCCTTTTTTATGTCATTATATAAATGTTAATTCACAATCGAAATGATTTCATAGACATTAAGTCTACCTATGTGTAACATTCTTTAGGTATAAAATACACATAAGAATCAAGGACAAAACTGGAGAAACAACTTGTGTGTTGTTCAATATGGTTGCCGAGAGAGTGCTTGACACTTCAGCACACAAATTGCTTAACAAACAACCAATAGGCGGTGTCGATGTTCCAGCAACGGTTCAAACCCTCATCGGAAAAGAATGTGTTTAAGCTAAAATCAAATGAGTACAATATTATACATGGACGTGAAAATTTTACGGTGGCTAGCCTATGGGTTTCTGATGAGCGAATAGAGAAAGATTGTGAAATTGAAAATGTTGGAAAGGTTAGTTATAATTTCTCTTCATGTAACAACTTCTTCAAACATGTCATCACTTCCAATGTGTTTAACTAATATCGTTTTGGCTTTATTAGGGAAACTATTTCGTCCAAACTTGAAAGCACTACTTGGAAGGTGAAGAAACCCATTGCAAAGGTATGTATGGATTTTTTAAATGACAATTACACTTCCAAATATTTTAAGTTACTTGGTTTTTTTGCAACACAATTATTTGTTCCGTGTACTCTTGGGGTGGGTGCAGAATATCGAGGGTGAGAAGAAGAGAGTGATCAGAACTCGAATAAGGAATTAGATATCGCGTGAGAACTCGCTTTCCTTAAGTGATATTTTGACCCTATTCTGCCCGGGTATCACGAAATTCACTCGAGGATAATCTCAATTCACCGGTATCGATTTAGGCATAAATCGATCATATTTAAACACTTTGAGAATCGTAACTGACCCTATATTAATAATGATAATAATTTCTCATTAAATGAGATTGATTGTTGGACATAATGGCGGCGGTTACAAAATGGTTTCATAAAAAGGGGGTTACAAAAAGAAATCAGTAACAGTACACCACGCGGGTTTCGCCGCGGGTCACTGTTTCGTCCCCACATTCCAGTGCACGGCACGAGTAGCCGTACGGGTAGCCGCGCGGGTTAACCCGCGGCATAACCCGCCCGCATCATGGAAAGTGGATACTAGTTACAAAACTGATAAAACCGCCAAACATAACCATCCAACGATCCCGGGTCATAGTTAGCTTACACGAGTGTGCACTCCACACCTCCTAACTTGTGTTATAGCTTAGCTACCAACCCCATTATTATCTTGTGAATCCAAATACATAAAATGAACCAATTATTTCACTAAAATCACCAACAATACTCCTCCATTTAAGTGCAATCCTTGATTCACAAACAAAAGTTAATATAGGAAAACAAACTCATGCGTAAATGAAAATATCTAGAAGATTGAATTTTCATATTAATACATTACACATTTCAAATACTCGAGAATCCGGGTGTCCTATGGATTGAACCCTTCAACCCATTTGAGTACCAGAAAATAACATACACATGAATTTAAATAATTCTCTAAAGTTTAAACTTGACACTATACAAGCCATGTGTACTTATCCATTCGTGAGTGCATCAAAGCCAAGTCCAAGGTTCTTGAAGCGGCCACACTTCACACTCATATAGGTAGTTCCTTTCATCATGCACCTGCACATGCACTTTTACAAAAGAACTATTACCTCCTTTATTTGCAGCACCGAGCACATACCTTGGGATGATTATCTTGTGCTCCAATCCCTCAGAGTGAGCTTTCCCATTGAATTCAACTTCTAACGTTGTATTAGAAGGGAATTGGGTATCTCACCATTAGAGATTTAGATGGACTTTAATCCCATCCCTATCACCGACTTGTGAACCAAGTCCCTAGCTAACCCCTTCGTCAAGTGGTCCGCTAGATTTTGTTGTGACCGAAAAAATTCAATCGAAATCACCCCATTCGTGATTAGCTCATGAATCATGCTATGTCTAATGCCTAAGTGTCTAGACTTTCCATTATATACTTGACTATAAGCTTTAGCCAAAGTAGTTGCACTATCACAACAGATAGAAATGGGTGATATTGGTTTCGGCCATAACATAATTTCATGGAATAAATTCCTTTGCCACTCTGCCTCTTTACCGGCAGCGGCTAATGCCACAAATTTCGACTCCATAGTCGAACTCGTGATGCAAGTTTGCTTCTTGGAAGCCCATGAGATGGCACCTCCCTCAAGCAAGTACACCCAACCACTCGTAGAAGAGTGATCTTCTAAGTTGGTTTGCATCCGAATATCCCTCTAATATCGAAGGAAACCCGACATATGACAAACTATAATCAATGGTTTTCTTCAAGTATTTAAATGCTCGTCTAATTGCTTGCCAATGATGAATATTAGGACTACTAGTAAACCTACTTTTCCTAGCAAAAGCGATATCCGGGCTAGTGCTTGTCATAGCATACATCAAGCATCCAATAGCCTTTGAGTACTCGAGTTGTGACACCGCTTCACCCGAGTTGGACATAAGCTTCACACTCGGATCAAATGGAGTACTCACCATAGAACAATCAAAGCAATTAAATTTCTTTAATACTTTCTCAATGTAATGAGATTGCGTAATTGCTATCCCTTTGTTCTCACGTTCGATCCTTATTCCAAGGATCACCTTTGCCTCTCCCATATCTTTCATGGAGAAACTTGATGACAAAAACTCTTTGGTTTTATCAACTTGATTTTGGTCGGTGCCAAAGATCAACCTGTCATCAACGTATAAACAAATGATTACTCCATTACCGGATGTGTCAAATTTGCTATATACACACTTGTCCGCTTGGTTTAACATAAAACCATTGGACAAGATAACCTCATCAAATTTTTGATGCCTTTGTTTGGGTGCTTGTTTCAGCCCATACAATGATTTTACAAGTTTACACACCTTATACTCCATCCCGGGCATAACAAAACCTTCCAGTTGTTTCATGTAAACTTCTTCCTCCAAGTTACCGTTCAAGAATGCCGTTTTGACATCCATTTGGTGAATCACTAAATTGTGAATAGCTCCTAAGGCTATCAACAATCTAATCGTGGAGATCCTTGCAACCAGGGCATAGGTATCAAAATAATTGATGTCTTCCTGTTGCCTAAAGCCTTGGATTACTAATCGAGCTTTGAACTTGTCGATTGATCCATCAGTTTTCATCTTCTTTTTGAAGATCCACTTGCATCCCAAAGGTTTACAACCCGGTGGCAAGTCCGATAATACCCAAGTATTATTCCTCATGATGGAGTTCATCTCATCATTTATTGTTTCTTTCCAGAAAGCAAGATCTTGAGACTTCATAGCCTTATCAAATGATTTTGGATCCTCCTCAATAATATAACAGTAATAGAATTGTGACCCAATCTCATCTCTCGATCCCTCTACCAAGTATACTTGGAAATTGGGAACAAAGAATTTTTCAATCCTTACTCTTTTGCTCCTTCGAAGCATCGGAGATTCGGTTGAAACAATTGCTTGTTCTTCAACCTCACTAGTTCCACTAGTACTTGGAACTATGTTCTTCGGCCTAGGTATTGAAGAGAATCTAGTCTCATTAAATAATGCATATCTCAATTCTATAACGGTGTGAATCGCCATAGAATCATTAGGTTCAATAATATAGAACCTATAAGCTTTAGAATGCTCGGCATATTCAACAAAGATACAATCAATACCTTTCTCACCCAAAGTTTTCCTTTTGGGTTCGGGTAGTCGAACAACCGCCCGACAACCCCAAACTCAAATATAACTCAAGTTAGGCCTTTTCTTGAACCAAAGTTCATATAGAGTAATCTTGTTCCTTTTATTAGGAACTCGATTTAATAAGTAACAAGCCGTTAACATGGCTTCACCCCAAAATCCATCGCTCAATCCCGAGTAGGATAACATAGAGTTCACCATTTCTTTGAGAACTCTATTTTTCCGTTCTGCCACGCCATTTTGTTGTGGTGTATAAGGCGTCGTAGTCTCATGAATAATTCCTACGAATTGGAAAAACATGGGGTCGTAATACTCTCCACCACGATCAGTGCGTAAACATTTTATAAAACAATTCATTTGCAATTCAACCTCCGTTTTATAAATTTTAAATTTGTCCAATGCTTCATCTTTAGAGTGAAACAAAAATACATAGCAAAAACGTGAAGCATCGTCAATAAAAGTAACAACATACTTTTATTACCCAAAGACGGAGTTGAATGCAAATCACAATGAATTAATTCAAGCATCAACGGGTCCCTTTTCACGTTAGGAAAAGGTTGCCTAGTGATCTTTGTTAACATGCAAGTTTTACATTTTTCGGTTTTAATGTCAAAGGCCGGAATAAGATCGTCTTTTGACATTTCAACCATTCTTTTAAAGTTCACATGACCAAGCCTTGAATGCCATAAACTAGAATCAACAAGATTTTCATTTGTAACATAAACAAAATTTGAAACAAAACTCTTTTTATTTAAATTTAACATAAACATATCATTCATCAAATAACCGAATCCTACAAAAGAGCCACCTTTTGACAAGATAAACTTGTCGGACTCAAATATACTTGTCTATATCCTAACTTATTCAAGACACTACTGGAAACCAAATTCTTTCGAATTTGTGGTACAAACAAAACGTCTAAAAGATCAATTATTTTGCCAGAACTAAACTTTAGCCTAACTAAGCCATGTCCAAGAATGTGAGCACTCAACTCGTTCCCCATGTGTAGCACAGATCGATCTTCAACCGATTCCAAAGTGGTGAACCAACGTCGATCCTTGCACACATGACTCGTAGCGCCCGATTCGATCCACCAAGCAACATCATCATCCTGGACGTAAAATGATTCGGATATTAGTGGTACATAATTCAAATTCGAATTAAAACCGAAGTCAAGAAACTGACCTTGCCGTGGGTTTTGATCCTTGGATCCTTTTCCACCACCACTTGTGCTTGCTCCACTCTTATTTTTGACAACCTAACAATCCCGCTTGTGATGGCCGGTCATACCACAGGTCCAACAGGTTAATTTAACCTTTTTGTTGGGCCCTTTCTTGGCTTCATTGAACTAGCGTTTCCCTTGAATTTGTTGGATTTTCCCTCTTCCACCATGTTTACCAAAGGGGCAGAAAGCTCTTTTATCTTAGGTTTCTCAGCCTCTTGCGCCCGAAGAGATTCCTCTATGCGCAAGTGACTACCGAGTTGTACAAGGGACAACTCTTCCTTCTTGTGTGTCCAACATGTGTTTGAAATCTTTCCAAGAAGGGGGCAATTTATCAATTATGCTCGATACGGAGATGGATTCATCCATCTTCATATTATGCTGATCATATTGGCCTAGAATGCGTAGGAGCTCATTATATTATTCCATCAGAGGTCTTGAGTCCACCATCTTGTAATTGTTAAAATTACTAACGAGGAACTTCTTACTAGAAGCATCCTCTGCCATGTATTTGGACTCCAGAGAGTCCCATAGCTCTTTGGCAGAGTCAACGTTTTGATAAATGTCAAAGAGGGTGTCACACATACCGTTTAGGATGTGACCACGACAGATGTAGTCGTTATTTTCCCATTTGTCGTGACGTCGGGTCATCTCCAACGTCCCGTCCTCCATCACCTATGGCATCAGAGTGCTTAGCACTTACATGACCTTCAACGTTGTCAACAAGAAGTGCATCTTCTTCTGCCATCGTCGAAAATCGACGTCTTCGAACTTCTCAAGTTTGGTGAACTTCATCGTCATATCTCTCACGGATTGATCATTTTCCATCTCTCTCACGATGAACAAACATCACTTGAGATTGTTGGGGAGGGTGCAGAATATCGAGGGTGAAAAGAAGAGAGTGATCAGAACTCGGATAAGGAATTAGAGATCGTGTGAGAGCTCACTTTTCTTAAGTGATATTTCGATCCTATTATGTTTGGGTATCACGAAATTCACTCGAGGATAATCTCAATTCACCGGTATCGATTTAGGCAGAAATCGTAACTATTTAAACACTTTGAGAATCGTAACCGACCATATATTAATAATGATAATAATTTCTCATTAAATTAGATTGATTGTTGGACATAATGGCGGAGGTTACAAAATGATTTCATAAAAAGGGGGTTACAAAAAGAAATCAGTAACAGTACACCACGAGGGTTTCGCTGCGGGTTAACCCACGCGGCAAACCGCGCGGGTCACTGTTTCGTCCCCACATTCCAGTGCACGGCGCGGGTATCCGCGAGGGTTAATCCGCGGCACAACCCGCCCACGTCGTGGAAAATGGATACCAGTTACAAAACTGATAAAACCGCCAAACATGACCATCAAACGATCCCGAGTCATAGTTAGCTTACACGAGTGTGCACTCCACACGTCCTAACTCGTATTATAGATTAGCTACCAACCCCATTATTATTTTGTGAATCCAAATACATAAAATGAACTGAGGATTTCACTAAAATCACCAACATGTAAAAATATCTTGCAGGATTCAGAAGTTACTTTTGTTGCTTCTACGGATGATGCGATAACAAGTGATGATGAAATAACTTCACCAAGAAGGAAAAAATAGTAGTTGAGGACGGTGGGGATCGTTTTGGCAACTAAAAAATCACTTGTGGCAAATAAAGATCATTTCTATCACTGCTTGTATGCAGTTTCTTTTTATAGGATTTACTTAACTTTCATCCCTGATTCCAAATTTTTAGTTTGCTTTTCCAGTTTAATGAACAAGTTCCACATAATTTTATTCTTGCACCTTTATGAACGTGTGTATATGCATGCAATTTACAGTTTTGATTCATTATCTCAATAGTAATATTGATTATCATTGTTTGTTACTGTTACTTGGACATTGAAAAATCTTGAGAAATGATGTGCCATCTTGAGAGAGCTAGAAACATTAGTTGCTATTTTCTCCAACTTTCAAATTATTTTTAATAAAACATATATATCATTAAATGAGTGAACCTGTCATTTACTTTGTCATTTACTTTTAATAAATTAATGTAAAATCTTATTATATAGGTATATAGATTATTTATATTTACATGATATGATTATAAGAAACGATATCTATATCTATATATAAATAAAATAGAAACATAGAGATATGAGGTGACTCCTTCTAGTGCTTAGAATATCTTTTCTCTTTTTTCTTAAAAAAATTCTTCTTTGGATTAAAACACCGTTAGCATGCATATTTATTATTTGGCACCCTTAACATGAAGATAACAAATCAACACTCTCTAATTTCACAATTTCTCTCCATTAACATTACACCATTAATGATGTTCCTCCTTGAAACAATGGCCTTGTAACAATTAAATATGAGTTTATTATAGAAACTTACTTTTAAATCGATGGTTATAGAACTTATATGATCGCACATTCACTTTGAACGTGTTCGAACAATATACTTGAGAGGCCCTTGGGGTTTGATTAATGCATAATCACCCTTGAGCAAATAATTATTATTTATTATATATATATATATAACATTCATTGTATTGTTAAAACAAATAATTATCATTAACTATATTTTTAATACAAAAATTTGTTATATACTATTTTTAATTCAAATATTTGTCTTACTATAGTTTTAATACAAATAATTATCGTTTAACGAATTTTAAAATTACAACTAAATAAAATTAATATATATAGCAGTCGTACTTGTGGTTAACCAACTGGTCTTTCTATATGATCTTTTTCTATCACCTACAGTTTCTTCACAATACGATAGGTTTTACAGACACTTTGCAATTCTGCAATTGTAGTGTGCAAGAAAAGCATACCATTCTCCCAAAATGCAATCGTTTATTATTCAGGTTAGCTTCTAATTAAATGATATTCGCTATCACTTGGCATAGACATCCGTTTCTTCCAACTTTATTCAAGCTTATATATATGTATATATATCACATGTTAGGCTCAAGCGCTTACCACTACGCCAAAAGCAATTGTTGATGGAGAAGGTGCAACTTTATTTCCTTATAGCGTAGCAGCCAGCGCCACGTTTCGATTTAGGAAGATGTTGGTCAATGACCCAATAATCCCCCCCCCCAGCATCTGCCAGCACTAACAAGATCTTCGCTAGAAGTCAATGGTTGCACAGCAAGCCTTTGGCATTTAAATGCACTCCATGGGATTCGAACCCGTGACCTGCTCTGATACCAAATGTTAGGATCAAGCGCTTACCACTACGCCAAAAGCAATTGATTTTGGCGTAGTGGTAAGCGCTTGATCCTAACATGTGGTAGAGAGAGAGAGGGGTCGTTTCATTTGCAAACAACACTTATAATGCAAACTTTGCAACCCATCTAATAACCATAGATTAGAAAGATCAATGGTCTAGATGAAATTAGGCTATTTTTGTTAAGAATTAAATTAAATTTAATATTCTAATTAAAATACCCTGGAAGGGCATAATAGTCCAATTCAGTTTCAATTTCAAAATAGGAAATAGGATCAAATCCCGTTTAATCAAGTAAGTGATCATCCTCATCGCCGTATTTCATCAACCATGATTCAAAGAACGTCGGAGTCGAAAACGAAGATGAAATCGAAGAAACGTTGTAGATGAACCAGTTTGTTTTTGTTTTGATGAAAACGGAGTCGAAAACGAAGATGAACCACTCGAAAACGGAGATGAAATCAAAGAAACTTCATAAATGAACCAATTTGTTTTGATGAAAACGGAGATGAAATCGAAGAAATGTCGAGTGAAAACGGAGATAAACCAATCCCAAACAGAAATGAACCCATCAAAACGGAGATGATATCAAAGAAAATTCGGAGATGAAACAATTTTTTTTGATGAAAAGAGAGTTGAAACGAAGAAGAACCAGTCGAAAACATTGACGGTCATGGTGATGTACATCGAGGTCCAACAACATTTGCATCAAAATTGAAAACAATCTACTGATAAATTGTGGCAACTTCCTCATCATCCCAGGTGCCCTCTCTCTGGCCTCGCCAAGCATAATCACAATTTGCAACATGGACCCTACTACCTATAATAACTTGTACTAACTGCCTCGTCAAGAACCTGGGTTCTGTCCCAACCAATTCAATCAACAACTCCAAAGCCTCCTGAGCAGTTGCCTCTTGACCGCCATTCAATGATTATGTCAGCGTCTGCATCATTGCTGGAAGCAAATCCTGAAACCGATCTCTATCGCCCGATTTTTTTAATATATTCGAAATTTCATTCTCCATTAAAACCAGAAATTTGTTGATAAACTAAAAACACCAAAATTTCCTTAATTAAATGGTTCTAAGATAGAATAAATCCATTAATAATGAAATTGGATAACTACCTAATTTAAAACCGTCTAATCCAAATGACAATTATGACCTTGGAATTAAAAAGAAACAAAAATTACAAAAAAACTCAATGATTGGTGGAAAATGGTGTGTAAAGTTTGCAATATAAGAGTGGTTTTTAAAAGATCTATCCCCTATATATATATATATATATATATATATTTTTTGAATTTATAATAGTTATAAATGTCAGATTGTTACATGCATACTTCTGTTAAGCTGTAATATCATATCTCCTTTTAAGCATGGTTGTTCTTAACTAAACCACTACATTCTCCTATCGCAACTACCTCACAATCAACAACAATAACCATATGGCCATAACAAAAAGAACTCCCATAAAATAATATTTCAGCAGGAATCCATAAGGGTTTAGGACAACAGCACAAATAGACTAGCATCAAAAAGTGCTAAACACACCAATACTACAAAGAAACATACGTTTATACCCTATGTGTTTTTGTTGTATGTCTCAAACTCGTATTGGGATGATTTACTGAAAACGAAAAGAAAAAAACTTTATTTAGCTTTAGTTTAACACGTAAACTCTTATCATCGTGTATCCCTTATTTATTTGTAGACTTAATTCAATTTGACGTATTAGTACCCTAATAATCTGTATGGAAGTGGATTGATACATAGGTAACCAAATTGTAATGAATTTAGATTAACATGTTTGGCATACTCTATTTGCAATTGTTAGAGCATAAATATGTTGGATACAAGATCAAGAAGACTGAAGGTCAAAGTTCAAGAAAGTCAAAGCTGAAGAAAAGTCAACTCTCATCAAAGTCAAAGTCTTTTGTAATAAAAGTCAATTTATTGTATTTGTATTTGTTTTTCCTTGTTTTAGTTGTAGGTATAAATAGTTTCTATTTCTGTTTTTAGTTGTAGTATCAAACAAGTTGGTGAACAAGTGGAGAAGTTCATATCTGAGAGAGAGAGAAATCTGTAGAGAGAGAAAGAGTGTTCTAGAGAGAGAAACTTGTAATCGTTGATCTTGAGATTGAAATCAAACAGGTAATTGATTGATAAATCTTGTTTTGATTAATTGTTTGTTATTAGGAACTAGAATCTGGACACACAATTGGTATCAGAGTCGATTCCAAATCGAAATCAAGAAAAATACGAAAGTTCGACACTGTGTTCTTGAGCGAGAATCGAATTTCGAGTTTTTGTGTGAATTAAGAGTTGAAATATGTCAGGTTTAGTTAGAAAAGTAGAATCGATCGAGTCTGTTTAGTTTGTTTCGTGTATTGTACTGTAATTGGATTGAATTTTTGAATTTTTGTGGTTTTTCGTGTTCACGAGTTCTTGGCACTGTTCTTGATTCAAATTTGTATTTTTGAGTTTTAGATCGAAATCAATTGTTCGTTTTGCGTTCTAGATGTTCAGGCGAGAAAATTGTCAAAATTTTTGTATTGTAATTCGAGGTCTAGATAGGTTTTTGGTGTATTTTTTATTGAGTTTCGTCGTTTGCTCAAGATCTGAGGTTTGCGCAAGATTCATCGAGGTTTGCGCAAGATTCATCGAGTTTTTCATCAAGTGATTTTCTGAGATTTGTGTATTCAACTATATCCGCAAAGAGAGCTTTGCGTATTCATCTTGAATTGAAAAGAGGAAGTTTGAATTCAGACAAGTATACTTTGCGCAAGTATATAGATACGCAAAGTCAGGTTCACGTATCTAGTTCGTCACTCAAAGATAAGGTTTGCGTATATGAAGTGAAGCGAAAAGCTGAAGATTGAGTTTGAATAGAAAAGTCCAGTTTGCGCATTCAGTGGATTACGAAAAGTTCAAGTTTGCGTATTTCACATGACACGCAAAGTAAACTTTGCGCATTACATTTGACACACAAAGTGTGATTCGCGCAAGCAGTTTAACACCCAAAGCTATTTCACGCACAAGACTTAGTTTGCGTATTCAGAGCGATACGCAAAGCGTGGTTTGCGCAAGAAGCACGATACGCAAAGGGAGGTTTGCGTAACCAATTCGATACGCAAAGGGAGATTTGTGTAACCAGTTAGATACGCAAAGTGTGGTTTGCGTATTCAGCGTCATACGCAAAGTAGTGGTTTGCGTACCCTGTGTGTTGCGCAAAGTTTGAAAGTCTTAGATTTTTTTTTGTGTGATTTTTTTTTGCATTTTGATTTTTAGTGAATATTTGTGTTTCTTATTGTTTCATTTGGACTAACGATCAGTTCTAGTTTCTTATTGCAAATATTTTTCAAACAGGTTTTATCAAGATGACTTCTAAAGATGCACTTTCCATTGGCACTGATGTCAAGCCTCCTGTATTGTTTAAAGGAGAGTATGAACAATGGAAGGACAGATTCCTTGATTTCGTGGACAGGCACACAAATGGAGAGAATATTCTTTTGTCAATTACAGAAGATCCTATGGCACCAATCATAGTTCAAGTATCTGCTGATGATGATTCATCTGATAGTGGACATGGTGAAGAAGAAGAGAAAGAAGAAGTTGCTCATCTCTGTCTAATGGGAAAAGAAGTGAAGTATGATGAGTCAGATGACGAGACAGCTGATGAGGTATTAAACTTAACTGAAAAAGATTTTATAACCAAAATGGAAGCTATGATGGTTGATCTTAATGATCTTCAAGTAAAATTGAAGAAAGAAAAAGACAGAGTTGCTAAAAGAAACAATAAGATCTTTGAACTCAATAAGTCTGTTATTGGGAACAAAGATCTGATTGATTCTTTACGCAAGTTTGCTTCTAATTCTAAACTTCAAGAAGATTGTTTTGAAAAGAAGATTTCTGATTTTGAAGTTAAAATTTCTAAGTATGAGTTTGAGAAGAAAGAATCTGCACTAACTGGTCATAAACTGCAGGTTGAGAACAAGCTTTTAAATAAGAAGGTAAATGGTCTGGAAGCCAAAATTTACGCTAGAGGCCAAACAGATCAAACAATCTTTCTTAATGCACCTAACGAAGAGGCTGATGTTAAGGAAAAATGGGGACTTGGTTTTCAAAACCCCCATTATCTTAAGAAAGCCGTCAGAAAACAACCAACACTTTATAATTTTGATTTTCTTTCTTGTGCTGGTAAACATCCTCATTTAAAACCCAAATTTGTTACCAAATTACCGGAAGAAGTTGAGGCCAAAGAAACTGAAAATAGAAAGAATGTGAAGAAAATGCAACTACCATTTAACTATGCAAAGTTAAATGATAGTTATCTTTCAGAAACACCAAAAGTTCTTTCAAACGATTATTTTTCTAGTTATTCTGTTTCTGAGATGAAGGCGAAACCTACAATTGCAAAGGTTTATGTTCCTCCACTCATTCTTGAAAGCAAAATAGTTGAGATGGAAAATGTTTTATCTGATGAAAAGCTTTTGGTTGATATTCAACAAAGTGTATTTTCTACTGTATTAAAGAACACGGTTTTTCAATCCACATCTACAAAGTGTTCTAAAGTTTCTGAGGCATCTCAAACTTCGTATGATAATTTTGATGACTTATTTGAGTCTGCAAATGATTTTCTTAATTCTGATGATGGGTGCATAGACGAAATTGATATGTTTGACTTCAATGCTACACTTCCTGATCATTCTACTTGTCTTATAAATGAAAAAGTGTTACCAAGTGGTGTTAATATTGATGAATCATCAACTAAGGTTGGTGAATCAGTTTCTGTAACTGCTGATTACTATGCTCAAGGTAAGAAACATAAGAAACAGCGATTACAGAAACAGAAACACACTGGTACACAAAAGAAAACTCAGTCTCAGAAATCTGCTTTTCCTAATAGATCTAAATCTTTTGTTTCAGATATAAGCAAGAAAAGGTCGAAATCTCGAACTGAATGGCGACCAAAAAGGAAGGATGATGAGATAGCTGGATCAGTTTCTGATAATTCTTGTACTAGATCAGTTAGTAGTGATAATGATGTAATTGATCCACTTGCTTCACATAAACAAAACCTTCTAACTTCTTACAAGCGATATTCAATAAAGCAATTGATTCAATTATCTCCTATTTCTACTACATCTTATCATTATCGGAGAAATGATTTTGCTTACTCTCATAATTCTTCTGAATGGTTCGGATCTTATCATGTTTATTCTTCCAGATCAATTATTTTTAAAGGTTTTCAAAAGAACAGAGGGTCTATTTTCAAATGGATACCAAAATCTTGTACTAATCTGTTCCGTTTTTAAATGGGTACCTAAATCTATTGTTTCCTGATTTCTCTTGCAGACCCGGCATATGTGGTACTTGGACAGTGGATGTTCCAAGCATATGACTGGGCAAAAAGTTTTATTGTCTAATTATACATAGAAATTCAGTGGATATGTCAGATTTGGAAACGATCAGTTTTCACCAATCTTAGGATATGGTGACATCATTTAAGACAACATAACGATAAGTAAGGTGAGTTATGTCGAAGGCTTGGGGCACAACTTATTTAGCATTGGTCAATTCTGCGATAAACGGTTAGAGGTCAACTTCAAATCTAAGAGTTGCTCGGTTCGTACTGAAGACGGCACAGAACTCTTAGGTGGACATCGAAAGACAAACCTCTATACCATCAACCTGTCCAAAGTTCAGATTGATAACCAGGTATGCTTAATGACAAAAGCTTCACTGCAGAAAAGTTGGCTCTGGCATAGACGTTTATCACACCTGAACTTTCGTTATATCAACAAGCTGGTTAGTGGAAAATTGGTAAAAGGACTTCCTGAGTTGAAATATGAAAAAGAACACTTATGCGCAGTTTGTGAAAAGGGTAAGATGAAGAGAGTCGCACATAAACCGAAGCCTGAACCAAGCACTAGTTCTCCGTTAGAATTGTTACATATGGATTTGTGTGGTCCAATGAGAACTCAGAGTTTGGGTGGAAAGAAATACGTGTTGGTTATTGTGGATGATTACTCAAGATACACGTGGGTCAAATTTCTTCGATCAAAAGATGAGACACCGGAAGTTCTCATTAATTTCTTAAAGACGACCCAGGTGAAAATGCAGCAACAAGTTAAGTTTCTTTGTACTGACAATGGCACGGAGTTCAAAAACAAGATAGTTGAAGAATATCTCGAATCGGTCGGGATATCACATCAGTACTCTGCTGCTCGTACACCAGAACAAAATGGAGTAGTCGAAAGGAGAAATCCGACGCTAGTCGAGGCCGCTCGTACTATTCTTAGCCAATCCGATCTACCTCTCTTTTTGTGGGCAGAAGTCGTATCGACTGCATGTCATACTCAAAATCGGTCCATAATACACCGTCGTTTTAATACTCCATATGAGCTGATCAACAACAAAACACCAACAATCAAGTATTTTCACATATTTGGGTGTAAATGTTTTGTGCTTAACGACAGAGAGAGTCTGAATAAATTCAGTGCTAAGGCGGACGAAGGCATTTTTATCGGTTATTCTTCCACATCTGCAGCTTATCGTGTTTATCTAAAGAAGTCAAAGACAGTTGTCGAGAGTGTCAATGTAACATTTGATGAAGAGATGGCTTCTATCATTTCAGTTCAGAACCCGTTATCACTGGAGTATTAGCTTCTGGGAAGATCAGTCCATAACCTGCTTCTACAGCGAATAATTCAAATAACGCTTCTACTTCTATTTCACATTTATCAGATTTAGATTTGTTATTTGAATTCTTTTATGATGAGTTTCTAGGATCTAATATACCTAAATTTGCTGTGACTAACAGGTCTGAAGACACAATTTGCAATCATCCAGTCACTTCAGATGTTGTAACTGAACTTGCATCCCCCGTTCAGTCAGAAACTCACATTCCTACAATTACTCCTACAGTTGAAGATGTACAAGAAACTGCTGAGCCAGAAGTAACTGTTTCAGTTGGGTGTCATACATTGTCTACTCAACAGCCAGATTCTGTTGTTCCAACTGATACTTCTGCACCTGAAACTTCAACTGCAAACCCCCTTCCTATTATTCAAACTGAAGAGTCTGATAGTGGATTTCTAGATGATGATCATGTTCAATCAGTATCTACTCCACTCCCTCATGAGCATCGTTGGACCAAAGATCATCCTTTACATCAAGTAATTGGAGATCTTAACAAGTCTGTATAAACGAGGTCAGCGACTCTTAATCAATGTATGCATGACTCATTCCTCAGTAAGATTGAGCCAACGTGAGTATCAAAGGCTCTTGCTGATTTGGACTGGGTATCTGCCATGCAAGATGAGTTAAATCAGTTTGAAGCCCTAAAGGTTTGGAGACTAGTTCCAAAACCAGAAGGTAAAACAGTGATAGGAACTAAATGGGTATTCAAGAATAAAAAGGATGAAGATGGTATCGTCATAAGGAAAAAAGCTAGACTTGTTGCCAAAGGTTACCAGCAAGAGGAAGGCATAGACTACGATGAGACCTATGCTCCAGTAGCGCGTATAGAAGCAATCCGCATGTTTCTAGCCTACGCAGCTCATAAGAATTTCACAGTCTTTCGGATGGATGTGAAAACAGCCTTTCTGAATGGCATTCTTAAAGAGGAAGTGTACGTGTCTCAACCAGAAGGGTTCGTCAATCCAGAGAAACCAGATCATGTCTATATCTTGGATAAAGCCCTCTATGGTTTAAAACAAGCCCCTCGAGCATGGTATGATGTTTTATCTAAATTTTTGGTCAAGTCCGGTTTTTCTAAAGGTAAGGTTGATACCACTTTGTTCATCAAAAAGGAAAAAGCTGATATTATTCTTATTCAGATTTATGTTGATGATATAATATTTGGTTCTACTAATCCAAAATTTTGCAAAAACTTTTCTAACCTCATGGTGTCACGTTTTCAAATGAGTATGATGGGAGAGATGAATTTCTTTCTCGGATTACAAGTTAAACAATTTTCAACGGGGATTTTCATCAATCAATCTAAGTACATTTTGGATATTCTTCGGAAGTTCAATATGGAAAATTGCAAACCAATTGGAACCCCGATGGCACCAGGTACTAAAATTAGCACTGATCCTTCGGGTAAAAGTGTTGATGTTAGAACTTATAGAGGTATGATAGGATCGTTAATGTATCTTACATCTAGTAGACCAGATATTATGTTTTCAACATGTTTATGTTCTAGATATCAGGCTGCTCCTAAAGAATCCCATTTGGCTGCTGTCAAACGGATTTTTAGATATCTGAAGGGGACTGCAGATCTTGGTCTGTGGTATCCTAAGGATACTGGTTTTCAACTGACTGCCTATTCAGATGCAGATCATGCAGTTTGCATGTTGGACAGAAAGAGTACTTCAGGTCATATTCAATTCCTTGGAGACAAGCTCGTTAGCTGGGCATCAAAGAAACAATTATGCGTTTCCACATCGACTGCTGAAGCAGAGTATGTAGCTGCTGCCAGTTGCTGCTCTCAAGTATTGTGGATGCGAACACAGCTGTGAGACTATGGATTCAAGTTTGATAAAATTCCAATCTATTGTGACTCGAAGAGTGCAATCGCGATATCTGCTAATCCTGTTCAGCATACGAAAACCAAACACATTGACGTCAGGTATCATTTTATAAAAGATAATGTCGAAAAAGGAACAATTGAAATTTATTTTGTAAAAACAGATTATCAGCTTACAGATTTATTTACCAAACCATTAGATGAAAAGAGATTTAATTTTCTTGTCTCTAAGCTTGGTATGTTAAATCTTAAGACATAATCGGTTGTTACCTAATAACGTTACGTATTGTTATTTTTCATCATTTTATTTATCTTTCTGTCTGAAGGATATCTGCACTTTAATTGTTTGCTCATGATCTCAGGGGGAGTAAGAGAATATTAAAGATGATCTACATTATTTTGAGGGGGAGCATAACTAATTTCTGCATTTTATTTCACTGACAAAATTTTTGTAATGCATGATTTTAGGGGGAGCATATAATATCAAAAGGAGTAAGACTATGATTTCTGATTACTTCATATCAGAACTCGTACTTTAATCGTTTTATTGTTTTATGTCTTTTACATTCGAATAAATTTTTGTGAATAAAATTGTTTTGACTAGACTTTGAGAGTTATGCAGGATGAGAGAGGATGACACGATCATATCATTTTGACTTAAGCATGACTTCATGAGATTTAAGACAAAGTTAAAAGGTAAATTTCTTATCTTAATCTCAAGTATATCTGAAAGAAGGACAACTTTCAGATATAGAAAACATGTTCTGAAATGTTCAAACCACTTCCCGAATTTTAAACAGATTTTATAATTTGGAAGTGTGATTTTAAATGTTTTCATTTTATTTTTTTTGTGTTTAAATGATAAACAAACCGTGTGTTTCCAAAGATAAATACTTGTGTATTGTCTTTTCTATATACTTTCAAGAATTCACACACACCGGTTTCAATTTTTGTTTAAAATGTTCTTACCATGTCTCTAAATTGAAACAAATTTTTCGATGGTAAGACACTCCGCTTGTACTTCAAAGAATTTTTGAGTGATATTTCATTTCGAAACGTCATTTTTCAAGAATGTTTATATTTTGTTTCGTATAGACACATATCCATTATTCTTGACCATAAGCCTTAATTGATTTATCATTCATTTCTGATCATTTTCATACAATGTCAGATTTTCAAACAAGCTTCTTGCATTCATATTCATTCATTCAATATCCTTGTTTGAAAATATTTCAATGTTTCAAATGCTCAAATATTCATGATTATATTTTATGAGCTTACATTCATCTGGAATTTGTATATGAGCTTTAACTGATAAAGTTAAACCATATTGAGCAACTTTATGCTTTCATAGGAAATATGGGTTCTTTGTGCTAGGACTTCAATGAACTTCTATGATATCACGTTAACCAGTGATTTCTACCCAAGAAGTTAATCCTTTAGTGATTGAGTATGAGGAGTCAAAAAGAAATGAGTGTGGGTGTGATGAGGTAAAATGGAAAAGAGAGTTTGGTTAGATGTGAGCTTAATGATTAAAAGAAAGAGGGTGTGAGATCAGAGTAAAAGAATATCAAACTCTGCACCAACTACTTTCTGAGTCGGGCAGCCACATTACTAATGTTTCACAATTCTTGGTGAACATTATTGAAACAGACAAATAGCCCATGCCAACTCTTGATAAAACCCTACCAGCTACTCATTTTCTTCTCAAAAAGAAAATGTTTCACATTTTCAAGGGGACGCAACACATATGCTATCTGGTTTTCATTTGGAAAATCTGATTATTGAAAAAGAAGGAAGTCTGCCCCACCTTCGCACTTCAATCATGCACATTGAGTCTGTGTTTATCTACTGTTGTCTCAGTGGTTTACACTATGTTGAGCCTTTATAAAAGCAATTATTCGTGCTTAATTCTTTCTACACATGCACGAACACACAAAGAATTTGTTTCTTTGTTATAACATTCATAGAAATTGCCTTTGTGGTGTTTCGATGATTGGATGGAAGCCTTGGGGGAGTGAACATCAAAAAGCTCCTTTATATTGTGTATTTGTTACACACAGTGACTTTGTGTTACTGACAGGCATTTTAACTGATTCATATGTTGATTCAGGAGTTACCTGTTCTTATTTTGTCTGGATTTGAAAAGATCTAGATGAATACCTGGTTATGGATCACAGAATCAAAGGCTCAGTTTGATAGATCAGTTTGGTCAAAGACATTTCTTGGAAGAAAAGTTTTGATGATATAGATGCTCAAATCAACAAAAAGGGGGAGATGGTATCAAGAAATGATAAAGTTTTTGAGAGATGATTTTCAGAAATGTCCAAGTCAGAAAAGTTCAAAGTAAAGATTTGAAGATTTGAAGAAGATCAAAGAATTTCTGAAGATTTGAGGAAATTTTCTTTGAAGATTATCTGCTAAAGCAATCTGAGCTGATTCTGAAGATAATTTCTTTCCAAAGTCTGAAAGTATTTTGTGAAAGTTTTGGGGAGATTGTTAATCATTTGAAGACAGTTTTGGAAAGAATACCGTCAAAGAAAAAGAGGAGATTGTATTGAAAGAGCTTACAAGTGAAGATTGAATTGCTAGATCTTTCAAACGTGATCTTGAATCCAAAGGGGGAGATTGTTAAAGCATAAATATGTTGGATACAAGATCAAGAAGACTGAAGGTCAAAGTTCAAGAAAGTCAAAGCTGAAGAAAGTCAACTCTCATCAAAGTCAAAGTCTTTTGTAATAAAAGTCAATGTATTGTATTTGTATTTGTTTTTCCTTGTTTTAGTTGTAGTTATAAATAGTTTCTATTTCTGTTTTTAGTTGTAGTATCAAACAAGTTGGTGAACAAGTGGAGAAGTTCATATCTGAGAGAGAGAAATCTGTAGAGAGAGAAAGAGTGTTCTAGAGAGAGAAACTTGTAATCGTTGATCTTGAGATTGAAATCAAACAGGTAATTGATTGATAAATCTTGTTTTGATTAATTGTTTGTTATTAGGAATTACAATCTGGGCACACAGCAACCTTTTTGAGACAATGAGAATCAACAAGAATATGAATTGTTTATAACCAAGGTAAAACATTTAAAGTGTCATGCTAATGTTTATGACTACTAACATATATCGCTAGAGCTCTTACATACTTGAGAACTAACAGGATCTAATTCTTAACAAGAATAATAAAACTCAGAAACAATATTAAAGAAGTTGCGGAAAAACACTTTAATATTCAAACTATCAATGTAACAGTAAAATATAAATCACAACTTGTAAACTTTATTGAATGATTAAAGTTACAAGCTTTCAAACAAAACCTCAATCTTGATGAACAGGCTCACCAAGACGAATTCTACTTCTCTAGAATTAGGATTGTAAACCTTGAGGTTAATTCTCTCTCTAAAACAAAAACTTAGAAATCTCGTATCTTAAAACTATTCTGACTACATCTATACATATACTGAAAATAAAAGATAATTACAAAACTTAAAAGATCTTCAGTATATTCTTCCATAGTTATCTTCAACCTTCCATGATTATCTTTAAGCCTTGATCTGCGCATATCTTTACTATCAAATAAGCAGTATTAAGTCACAGCCGCATTAACACTCTGAGCAGTATTAATCTTCACCGGCAGCACTAACTATGCTCAGCAGTATTAATTTCTTCAAGCAGTATTAATCAGGCTCAGCAGTAGTAACTTATCTCAGCAGTAGTAATCATGAAAGTTTGGCAGTATTAATCACTTAGACACATCTTCAGTTCCCAACAAGAACTTCACAACATATCACATAATATTTCCTGTAAACTTACTTTGATTATTATAAATATACTTACTGAAGTTTTTTCGTTCTTTCTTTGAGCTGTAAATGTCCTGATATCAACCGGAGACCTGAACGAACCTTTGTTGAATTTTGAGAAGCTATCTGTCAACAATTCATCTTCCAAGTTATCTTCAATCTATTTATACATATGACCACGAACACGATTGTCTTTCAAACCTCTTTTTATTGGTTAAGTTTACTATACATTTTATGATTAAGTTCAAACATTTTTAAAACGACCTTGGCATTCTAGATTGTATGTACCAATTATGTTATTAACACAATATTTAGATTCAAAAGGGAAGATGATATGCTACATATTGAGCCTAGAATTATAAAGCAAGAGAAATACTATTTATATTTACAATGGTTTGAATAACTTATAAGTTTGCGTTTCAAAAAAATAAAGTCTGAGTTCAAATATGAGATGAAATAGTTACAAATAACACCACTGATTATTGTTTTGGTAAAACTAACTCAATATTCGCCTTTTTTTCACTCAAATATTTCCATAAATTGTAACAATAATTGTTATTTAATTGTCCCATAAGTATGTTGTTTTTTTCATATAATCATGCAAGCTTTAATCTAATGTGCAATTTTTTTTACTCCAAAACTCTCCTTCTCAAGGTGTACCTGGCATAAAATGGAGTTATTTGACGCATTAATTGAAGATACGGTACGTGCAACGGAGTCTCAAGAGCATGCTGACAACCTTAAAAAGTTGTACACATATATGTGTCGTAGTCATAAGAAGTATAAGCGGCAATTGGAAAACAACCAATCGAGCTCTTCCAATGGAATGGTGGACAACAACTTACGATTTGTTAGAGACAGTATTACAAAACATGCACGACTGAATCGCATGCTAATCCTTATTCGTAACAAGTACAACCATCGTGCTTTACAAAGAACTATTAGGAGTAGGGATGAGATCGGGACCGGACTGGTACCGAACCGGTTGGTACCGAATTTTTTTGGGGCTAAAAAGTAAGACCGAAAACCGAACCATATGTATCGGATTGGTACCGGTTCGGTTTCGGTTTCAGGTCGAGAAAATCGGTACTAGGACCACTTAGAACCGAAAATATGAAAATGTATCAAATGTGTATCAAAACCAATCGCAACCCAAAATGTTTTCATAACGTTTAAAATGTGTATCAAAACCAATCCGAAACAATTTTTGGAGTCCATGTTTTTAACCAAGAATATGTTTTTAAAATATATGTTTTTGGAGTCCATGATTTTAACCAAGAACATGTTCTTACCGGTAACAAGAATATTAAAATACATGTTTTTAAAAGGTGAATTCTATTCGTAGAGGGTAAAAAAACACATGTTTTTAACCAAGGACATAATAATAAAAAGTGCAAGACATAAAAACTTACTTGATTTTGATCCATCATGGCGCCGAATACCAAATCATAAATCCCGAATTTATCGGGTTTTTGTTGTGTATGTTGGGGTACCGATTTTTTGATGGTTATGTAGGCGCCAATTTTTCTGATGTGTATGGAGAAGGTTTGATTAGTTTAGGATATGATATATCTTGATTCGAAAAATATAAGGTTATTTTATTTAGGAGATGATATGTAAACTTACGAAATTAAAAGGACAATGTCTCTTAATATTCCGGTTCAGTTTCGAGTTTTTTCGGGAAAATCCCGGTACCGAATCCCGAATTTGTCAAATACTTTGAACCAAAAACCATACCGATTACATGGTAACGGTTCAGGTTCAGTACGGTGTCGGTTTGGTCCCGATTCGGTTCGGGAAACGGTCCTTAGGGCTCATCCCTAATTAGGAGTCTTTCGCAAACTTTGAATTTTTTTAGAAATTCAACCGCCTTCACCGACATCATGTACGTTACTCCAAGATCACAAATTGAAAGTACATATTCAACCAATTAAATTTTATGTTAAATACTTATTGATTTACTTACATAAACGTGCAAAATTTCCAGCTCATCAAACACAAATACAAGGAATGTTCCTCTCTTGCATCAATGACACTAATGACACGACCATAGCATTTAGAATTCTTCAAACACCCTAACTTGCCAAGTCGAGAAACATAATACCGCATACGAGTCTAATAATGTACAAACCGGACATGCACAAGGTAAACATTATTTACTTACAAATATTTGTTATACTTTTGTGGTTTTATATTACTTTATTATGCTTACTTTTTCATTTTCAAAATTTACCACAGTTAATTGGACATAACCATGGTATTTTAGACCTCCCTATGTCATCATTGTGGTGCAATGTTATGGTATGAGGAACGAAACACCAGAACTCGAAATGTGTCGCAACCAAAATTTTCATTTTGTTGCATGGAGGGGCATGTGCAAGTACCATTATTGAGAGAACCACCAGAATACATGCAATATCTTATGAGTGATGCTTCTAGGCAAAAAGGAGTTCAATTTCATAAAACGTATCAGAACGTATAATGCGATGTTTGCATTCATGTCAATGGGTGGTCGTGTTGATTCCTCTATTAATAACACAAAAGGCCCTTATGTGTTCCGTATGAGTGGCCAAAATTATCACCGAATTGGATCTCTGTTACCAGAGAGTGGGCGTAAACCACAACTTACACAACTTTATATATTTGATATTGACAATAAAATTAGTAACAGAATCAATACGTTTCAGGACAGTAGTCGAGCATCTATATTGGACCATAAAATTGTGCATGGCTTATCTCAAATGTTGGATTGTCATAATATTCTTGCAAAAAAATTCCGAATGGCAAGAGATAGATTCAAATCATATCCACACTTTTCATTTCGATTGTGCCTCAAGAGAAACAGAACAACAGATGGTTTTCAATATAATATACCAACTGTTTCAGAAGTTGCATGTTTAATAGTCAGTGATTTTACAAAGACAAATTGCCATCGTGACGTAATTGTTGAGCATCAAACTACATAATTGTTGAGCATCAAACTACAGGTCTTCAAAGAATCACATATTTGCATCCAAGTTTCATGTTAATGACATACCTATTGACACACCCATATGGTAAATATGGTTATATAACTGACATTTCCTTTAAGAAACTTGTCAAACAGTGAATCAAAAAGACAAAAGTTGACGATGAGACAATATTATTGTTTTCGTTTTCAACAAATATTACATGAAGGAAAAAATCTTCTTCAAGGAGGTAGATCGCTTCAACAAAATGTCATTAATTCTTACATGGCAATTAAAGAGGAGCGTTTTGGATGGATAAGAAATAACCAAACAAAGCGCAGAGTGGATCTTTATTCTGGATCGATGGATGTTGTTCACTGTGGTGATTCAGATTGTTCAACGGTTGGGAAATCAATTATCTTACCATCATCACACCTCGGAGGATGACGCTATAAAGCACAAAACTACTAAGACGCAATGGAGATTTGGAAATTGGTTGGATATCGAGATTTGTTTCTAACTTTTACATGCAATCCAAAATGGCCTGAAATCACACTAGTACAAAAATGACCTTTTGTGACGGTTTTAAAAAAACGGGTTTGTAACGGTTTGTGTCATATATTCGAGGTAAAACTCTTCCAACTAATGCAAGACCTAAAAAATGAACAACGATTTGGACAAATAATTGCATGTAAGTCAATACCATACCCACACTTATTCTGTATTTATTTTACATCTTCAAAACGCGACTACTATTATCTTATCATGATTCTCAATTTTATAACCTTTACATTTATTATATGTCATAGGTTTGTACACAACTGAATTTGAAAAAAGAGGATTGTCGCATGCACATATCTTGCTCTTCATATCGACTATATAATAACAACCGAAATTCCTGATCCCAATGTTGATCTTGACAGCTACAATGTTGTCAAGAAATTTATGATGCATGGGCCGCGTGGAGTTCCAATCCTAAAATGTCCATGTATGGTACAAGGAAGATAAAGCATTATCCAAAGAAGTTTGTTGACAAAACCACTATCGATGCCGAGGGATTCCCGGTGTATAGAAGAAGGCAAACAAATATAAGCGTTTGTAAGAAAAATATCATCTTGGATAATCGTTCAGTGGTCCCGTACAACAGGAACTTATTGGTTAAATTTGTGCATATATTAATGTGGAGCTCTGTAATTTCTCAAGAGCTATAAAGTATCTTTTCAAATATCTTCATAAAGGATCAGATAGAGCTATTGCAACAATTGAATCCTCGGATGGAGGTGAAGGGAACAGTGAGATTAAAATTTATTTGGACTGCAGGTATATATCCGCTGTTGAGGCTTGTTGGAGGATCTTTCAGTTTGACATACATCAAAGACACAACCCCCCCCCCAGTTGAAAGGTTACCATTTCATTTGCCTAGCGATCATACCGTTATTTTTCATCAAAATAATAGTGTCAAAAACGTTCTATCTATGCCTGGCATGGAGAAGACAAGGTTTACAGAATGGTTGGAATCAAATAAGAAGTGTGTGGAAGCACGACAACTAAGTTATACATATTTTCCCACATAGTGGGTTTGGAATTCAAATGACAAAGTTTGTACGAAAAGAAAAAAAGGATATTTTTCTCCTTCCCTTCAAGTAGAAAGGGTTTTTACATGAGGATGTTGCTTAATTATATCAAAGGATGTACTTCGTTTGAGAGTATCCGAACTGTCAACAATGTCACATACCCTTCTTTCCAAGATGCATGTTATGCATTGGGATTATTGGAATAAAGAATGGATTGATTGTTTGGCAGAAGCGCACTTTGGGCAACTGGAAATGAATTGCGACCTCTATTTGTTACAATGCTCATCCATTGCCAAGTCTTAAATGCATCACAACTTTGGGAATCTCACTACAATACACTGTCTGAAGATATTCCTTACCTATAGAGGAAAAAGTTTAAGGAGTCGAACATGAAATTAAATGACAAACAAGTTGAAGCATATACCTTGGTTGAAATAGAAACAATAATGTTGAAGATGGGAAGAAGTTTGAAAGATGTAGTTGGAATGCCATTGCCTAATTATGCATTGTTGTGAGAATCATAAAATCGGTTAATCTATGAAGAACTTGATTATGATCGTCATCAATTGAAGATATTGCATGATCAATCTATTGAAACTCTAAATTCTTTCCAGAAAAAGGCATATGAAGCAATTGTTCATTCTATGCAATCCCAAAAAGGATAATTGTTTTTCATTCACGGTCAATGTAGTATCGGGAAAACCTTTCTGTGGAATACAATTATTACAAGGTTTAGATCAAAAGCAAAAAAAGTTATGCCCGTTGCAACTTCGGGGATTGCAGCTTTATTATTGACTAACGGTAGAACAACACGTTCTCTCTTTCATATCATGATCAATGTCACAGCAGAATCAACTTGTGATATTCGACATGGTACAAAGTTGGCATAACTTCTCATGAAAACTTCTTTGATCATTTGGGATGAAGCACTAATGGCACATAAAGTTTGTTTTAAAGCATTGGATAAAATTTTGCGCGATATTTTTACAACAAGATTCCCAACAGTAAAGAAAAACCTTTTGGTGGACTTACTGTTGTTTGTGGCAGGGATTTTTCCCAATTGAAACTGTAATAACCTGAATTTTATCCCAATTGAAGAAAAGTGTTGATCTGGATGAATCGGTAAAGGAAGAGCCACATAGAGTATGGCCATAGTGCCACATGGTTGTGACATCTGTCACAATAGCACCAATGGTACTGAAAGTGTGGTAGTCCCAGTTATAGTGCCATGCAGTTGTGACATATGTCACAATATCAATGGCGATTACCAAGTGGTTTGTCATCCCAACGAATGTGCCATGTAATTATGACAATAGTGTAACACCCGTAATTTTTGGGTAAGTACTAATTCAAGTCAATGTGGAAATGGATCTTTCAAGAGAAATTGAGGAAATAGGATTTTGGAGTGAATCCTAGATTTTATAGTCTTGTTGTATGGAGAATTTAAATATGAATCCAATGGGCTTTTCCAGAGCGAAAACGGAGCTAAAACAAAGAAGTTATGGCCAAATCAGTGTTCGGTACACTCTTGGCTATTGTGACAGTGATTGTGACACTGTCACTATAGCCGTCACAAATGCCAGAATCCAAAAACCTCTCGGAACACTCTTGGCCATTGTGACAGCGATTGTGACAATGTCACTATAGCTGTCATAATCGCCAGAAGTCAAAAACCTCTCGGTATACTCTAGGCTATAGTGACAGTGATTACGACAATGTCACTATAGCCGGCGGGTACCAGATTGTTAAAAATACGATTTTCAGCCATTTCTTTCATTTCTCATTTCCACCCTCTTCCCTTTCCCTCCCAAAATGTTCCTCCGCCTTCAAATTTGGGATTTTGCTGTAAAATGTTTGGGATCGATTCTAAATGGTTGAATATAAATATTTATGGTTGAAATTTATGGATCTAGGTTTTTGGAAGTTTTTGGCTTGAGGATCCAAGTTTATTCAAAGGAGTTCAAGTTCAGGATCTAGATTTAGCCTAAATCTAGCAAAGTGAGTTCAAGTTGATTTGTGAAAATGTTGTACATGCCAAAATGTCTATTTTAAAGTGTTTATGTGATTACATGAAAGTATCATTCGTTGAGTTATTTGGTGGATTAAATTATTTGAGGTGTTTGGCTTTATAACCTTTGTAAAACCCCCACATTTAATTGGAACTTTTGGACATTTTGGTAAATAAGTCATACATGGAAGTGTTTTAATAATTTATTGCATAAATGGAGATTACTTGGTAAAAAAATGCATTTTTAGTGTTTGTTGGAAATATGCATAGTTGTGTTATGAGAGGTTTAGGGTCAATGGTATAACCTTGTGCTGAAAAATGATTTGTCTTATTCTAAGTTGTGTTGGAGTTTGGTCGTGTACTTTGGAGCACGTGTTTACATAAACGTTGGTCGAGTACGTTTTATTGCATTTTATTGCTTTTGACAATGAGCCATTTGGTAGTTTGAGCATGTGGCTCGGTATTCGATTATGATTGGGTTTTGGGGACATTTGTCCAGTTTTGATAGATCAACGTAGAGCTTTGGTCAAAATTTATAAGTATTGAAGATTTTCATATTTTGAGTGTGTGTGTGTCATTCAATTGGAGTCATGTAATGTTTTAGCCCCGTCTAATGTGGATCCATGAACACTGTAATCACTTTGTCCGATTATGGAATGACTAGTTTTCTACATTGCGGCACGTTAGCCATCGGATGTGGTGTAAGTCCTTCGTGCAAGTATCTATGGGTGTACGCTGAAAGATGCCAAGCTCGATACTTTAATTATTTTGTCCGATGGTGGAACACTAGTTTCCCCATTGCGGCACGGTTAGGCATCAGCGGTATGGTGTAAGTCCTCTGTGCAAGTATGTATGGATGTACGCTGAAATATGTCGAGCTCGATACTTAATACCGATATGACCATGTAAATGGTGTTAATAACATAATGTGTGGCTTACTTTGTGTCCGTCACATTATATGGAATCGGGTCTCCTCAGTCATCGAAAGGTGTTGTTTTCTGTCTGGGGCTTTAATATTTATTTTTTCGGTGATGTCTTTTATGTGTGGATTATTGTCCTTAATTTTGTGTGTGGAGTATTGTGCCCCACTCGTGTTTTGGGTGTTTTAGGATATGAAATGTTATTCATGTTTTCATAAATCGTAAGTCGATTCTACTCTCGTTTTGAGTGAGTTTTGGGATGCATCATTTTATAAAGAATGTTTTGTATTGAAGTGTTCATCTTTGAAAATGCATATTATTGGAGAACGAGTCGTTTCCATATTTTAAGCGAATCTTTTTGAAAGACTATGAGTTAAGTTGTATTCTTTTCTTTTATCAATATAATTATCCATGTTGTAAAACTCTTGAACTTACTAGGCGTTAGCCTAACCTTTTTATTTGTCGGCATGTGCAACAGGTTCCGGTTGGGAATAGTTCTAGTAACACAGTGAAGAGAGAAGTACTAGTTGTGTACCTGAGGAGTGAATAGATTGATGAAGTCTTTCGCATTAGGTTTGGGAGAGCAACTTGTATTTGGGTTAAGGAACATCCGACTTCAGTTTAATCCTTGTATATCATTGGTGTTCATATTTGTTGAGATTATTTATCGAATTTTATATTTCAGATGTATGGAGTTTTGATTTGTAGGAAGCTGTGTTGTCTTTATTGGATGTTGTATCGAAGTTTTTATTAGTTGCCCTTACCAAATTTTGAGGGTGTTACAAGTTGGTATTAGAGCTTAAGTTTGAGAGAATTAGGTGTTGATTGTGGATACCTAGACTCAAACTAGCGTTCTTTTAAGTGGATGAGAGAGAACTTTGCACCAATAGGCACTTTAAGATATGATGTCTTAAGGTTTATGGGGTCACTAGAAACGAGAATCACGTCGAGGGTAGCAAAGATGATCATGTATGGTATGTTCAAAATTGCACCTGGCTAGTGTTATGTTGAACCTACAAGTTACATGCGTATACTTGGACTACCTTGATGTGACGACCGTTGGAGTAGGGAAGAAGTTTCTATGTGGGTAGCTGTGATTCCAGATTCAAGCATTTAACATTCAAAGATTAACAAGAATCTAGAGAGAGAAAAATGGTCACAAATCTTTTGTCATTGATCTCACTTGGCAAAAATTACAAGACTTAGAATATGCGCTTACCTACTTATATGCTTACAAAAACAAAGACAAAAGTATTTATATGGGTCAAACATAAGCCTTGACCTCATACAATACACAAGACAAAGTCAACCAAACTTACAAGACAAAAAGTCAAACTTACAATACAAATTGATTCAAACTTGATCTAACAATCTCCCCCTTTTGGATCAATTTGTAAACCTTCACCTGTCCCATCTTCCTGTACTTGTTCTCCTTATCCCCAAGAAAGATTCAAATCTCATGATGCCTTTTCTGAATTCAATTCTGTCATCAAGAGTTTCAAGAATTCTTTTCATTACATACTTAACTCTTCTTGGTAAATGCTCACCGCCTTGCAATCTTTGCCTTTCACTTTCTTTGTACCTATCATTAAGTTGTAGCCTGATCATCTTAATTGTTCTATCAGAGAACTTTGCTATCTCAGAAACTCTGAAGAACTTCTTCTCATTTTCTCCATTTTTGTAGACTACACCCAACTCAGGTTCTTCTAGCACGGTGAACACATCATAGTTATCAATATCAGACATAGTCAAATTTGGCTTGATCATGTTGACTTTCTTCTGATTTGTCTCTATGCCCAACTGGAAATCATAACAATACGTGTGAAAGATGTGTCTCCTCATGAACCTTTTAATTGCTTCCCGGGCAAAGACAATGTTTTCTTTTCTGATAACCATGTTTCTGAAAATATGGTACATGTATTCAAGATCATCAACATTCAGAAAGTTAAAGTCAGCTTCGGTAAACCTGCAGTCACTTAGATCTCTTCTTTGAACATAGAATTCAGGATACTAGATATGCATGAACTTCTTCAGCCTGACTTCCTTGATGGTGACAATACCAGACTTGTTTTTCACAGACCGCTCAGTTTGTCTTAACCAGTTAATCATATTGGCATATTCTTCCTGATACTTTTTTGGCTTATTATAAACACCCAAAACTTTGTAAATGTCCATCGGTCTGATTCTGTGAACAAACACCCTCTTCATCTGTTCTTCCAAGAAAGGAACCCTGAGTGCATGCTCATGTGTCTTATTTCAGCTTCGGAAGACACAAGAGGTTCTTCAGGTTCATTTGGAGGTCCTGCTTCACCTTGATTTGGAATTATAGGAACGTGAACACTTTCATCTTCAGGTTCATTCTCATTCTGGACATCATGGACATATTGAACATTCTGAACTGGGGTTTGAACAGTCTAAACAGGACTTTGATGCATTATTAGGTTTGAATGACTAGGAGGCAAATTAGAAGCTTTAGGAAAATTGAACTCTTTGAAAGCATGGATTATGGGAACTTCATTGGAAGGCTCAGGAACATCATGATGAACTTGACTAAGTTGAATGTCCTCTAGAGTCCCCAATAAAGTGTCTAACACATTCGCTTCATCATCAGAACTTCCCATCAAATTCTCCTTTTCTTCCTCCTTAACTCTACAAAATTTATCATACTTCTCATTTGACTCTTCATCATCATCTGATGACAAATCTATTACATCAACAACTTTCATCCCTGTAACCAACAAGATTTCATCCCTAGTAGCAACCTTAGGCTTTGCAACCCTTGGTTCTACTTTTTGATTAACATACAAAATAAGCTCTCTACATTCACCTTGATCATTCATCATATTACCATGATCAGCATCAGCACTTTCTACATTCTGTGTTTCAACAACCAATCCTCCAGCAGCAGCACTAACATCAGCTCCCTGTTTCTGATTCCTCTCCCCCTCATGGTCATGATCTGAATCATGATCATGCCTTGACTGTGAAACAGAGGCTTGGGTTTTATATGATTTTTTCACAGCCTTAGTAAGATCATATAAGGCTTACAAAACATCAGTTTTGAAAGAATTGAACTATGCGGCTCTAACCACATCTGTTGGCTGCACAAACGGTGGTGGTTGTGTTTGGTGTTGGGCTTGCAGAATTGAAAGAAGATATGCATCGGTTTGATTTTCAGGGGCTTGAGATAAGATCTTTGAAAACAACAATGATTTCAACTCATGTATTGACATATCTACTGGTTGAGTTTACTGAGGTGTAGGTTGAACTTGTCTCACAGGCTGAGACTTAACTACTGGCTCCTTCCCCTTTAACAACCGCTTAACTCCACCAACTTCCTCCCCTCAATTTTATCCATCAACTTCGTTTCAACAGCCTTTAAGGCGTCGTCGAGAGATTCCTGCGTCACAAAGACTGGTAATCTAACACCGGAGTCACTTAGACTTTTCGTTGTCATGACAGTTGACGAGGCAACCACATGTCCTGTGTTCATAGTTGGTGTGACGTTAGCTATGACAGGACTTCCACCCAGTCCTTGTAGTTCAGCAGTAGAAGCTACTTGGGGTGTTACGGTCAGGTCACGAAGACTTCTGACAAAAGTAGATGTATCCAAGTGTGACCCAGGAATAATAATCGGTAATTCAACAGGCACTAGACTCAATTGTGCACATAAAGGAAGTAAGAACTGGGGCTACGGTTCTCTAGTTTCAATATCTAAACTCTCTGAGTGAGAGCAAGATAGACGTTGTGCTAAATCCCCATGATTTAATGAAACTAACTTCTGTTGAGAGGAGATAGAGTGGGTGGTTGGGGTGCGCAATTGCATAAGTGGGCTATTTATGACTTGTTCAACACCTGCTCGCAATACATGCGGTGAAATGGTAGATGTGGTTGCCCTTTTGGAACGGTAGGTTTTGATGTACGCACTCTCACCAAGCTCATCTCTTTCCATTTCACTCAACCTCTCATTTTCATTTTCAACTAGAGCTCCCTCATACTCCTTATTTCTCCTACAAAATTTCTGATAGTTGTATCTAGGTCAACTTCCATGGCATCATCATAAAAATCAGCAAAGACATCAACTGCTCATCAGCATTGTCATCAGTCTGATTAGCTACACCACCTTGATCATTTTGATCACCATTATCTCTATCACTGTCATTATCATCATCACCATCAGCACCATCATTTTATGTCTCATCATTTTCTGTCTCATCATTTTCACTGGTAACAGAAGGAATTTCTTCATTGTTATTAGCTTCAGCTGTCGGATCCGACTGATTTTTAGACCCTTGACTTTCATTGACAGGAGGTGTCACTAGATGTGGGGCATTAGCCCATGACCCTGAAGTCTCAAGTCTAGGTCTCCGAACCCCACCAGTACCCCTCTCAGAATTTTTTTCTCTTCGCTCCCCGTTCTTGTACCTCCTGGGTGACAGGAACCCTCACAGACTCCAGTCTCCTAGGGATTGAGCCTGGGTAGGGATAACCGGTCCTGGTTGTCCCATAGACTCTCTATAAGACATCACACAGTCGGATTCCGGATCAACATAATCAAGTAGCTCTTCAGGAATTGGCATAGAATAGCTGAATTCCTTCTTTTGTTTCATCAGAAATCTCATGACATTCACTGGTGCAATAGGATGGTTTGGCCTCTTTGGAATATCTTTGTTGCTTCGAAGCATGCTTCTGACAATAATTGTGAAGAACCTCTGATATGGCACATAGTTCGGTGATTTAGATGTCTTCTTTGAAAGCACTCTCTCATAAAGTTCAATCCAGAAGATCACAGCATAGTCAACATGTAGATCAGATCCATGAACTTTCGCAGTAAGGCACCGGTTGATCACTGAGAAAAGAGTGTAGTAGAACGGTGGCAGATTTTTCTTCTTGAAGTGGTTAACTTGGGTAAGTTGGCCAACATAGCCCATGTTCCTGATCCATTGAAAAACTTCTGAGTCTATAGGAAAGTCATCAAATGAGACTCGTCCCTCTCTGGAATTTGCTTCCGGAAGGTTCAGCATAAATCTGAATCTTTGATAATCCAGTATATATGTAAAGTGATCAATTTGAAGTTCAAAGTCAGGAACTCTGTCATTGCCAACTTTCTTTGTAGTGACTTTGATAGTTTTCCATGCTTGCTATACATAGAGTTCTGGAACAAGGCCAAAAATTGTCAGTGCATATCTCAGCGGATGATTTTGCAGTATGCTCAGAACAAGTGGATCTATCTTTAACAGCTTGAATTCCACATAGAGATTATTTGGTGATTGAGGATTCATTTCTGATGGAGTGATCAGAATCAGATCTGAATTGACACCAGGTTCAGCTTGTTAGTCAGATATAGATGATGGCATGGGATGTTCCCTGGATGCCTCAAGTGGTGAGTTCTCATCCATTTGTACATGTTGATCAACGGATTGATTGTCAGCCATTTAGTACCTAAAAAATAAGAAAAGTATGGACAGATGTCCAATTTGTCAGTTAAAATCCAAACTTCTTATTTTTGAAAAACTTTCCTCAAAATTCACTAAGTATGGAATTTGCATGAACAATGATGCGAAATCCTCACTTGAAATGAACAAAATGAACTCAGAATTCGCATGAAGGCTTATGCGAATTCTTAACTTGGAAAAATTCAACATTCAAAACAAAATTCACATGTGACTTGAAATTTCAAATCTGAAAATCTGAAAATTTTTCTAAGTGTTAACTCTTGAAACACCAAGAACACGCATGGTGTTCATCAATCCTCATGAACATTCATCCATAAACCCAGATGACAAAAACTTTGAAATCGATGTTTGAATCCAAAAATTTTAACAGATAGGTTCGATTTTAGGATTAAACCAACATAAAACCATTTATTTTAACTTTTCAGATCATATTAATCAAAATCTTATTATTTTTGTCAAGACATGAAGAACACTTATGAATTTCAGTCGAAGAGTCAATAATCAAATCCAATTCAAAAACCCAAAATTGTTCAAATTAAAACTTGTTCATAATTCGATTATCACACACACACATGTATCTTAAGGTCAAATTTTAACATCAAAGAATAATTTTGAGATTTAAAGTTTGAAAATTCAAGTTCCAGTCGAGGTCGAATATGAACAGTCCTTAAACATTCGAATCCTAAAACCCTAATCCAGTCGGGGTAATCCTGCAAGAATCAAATACAAAGAAACAATAACAACCTTTTGAATCAAGAAATGAAGAACAAAGGTCTGAGGTTTGAAAATCGCAAGGAATCGCAAAGGATGGTTTAAGAGGTTCTAAGTGCAAGGAACGTAAGAAAAGCCAAATACTTCGAAAAGTGATATAATTTGAGAAAACTCGTATATTTATACTCAAGAGTGAATTTGACACGTGGCATGATTTGATTCGACATCAACTTTTCGCATGGCAAAGAGATGTGGATTTGTCTTTGAAAGAAATAGACAAATGTGTGTGAGAATTCATATGGAACGAGATGCGAATTTTGTGCCTAGTATAACATTTCGCATGACAAAGGTTGCGAATTTCAACTTTTCGCATGACATTTGATGCGAAATTCTACTTTTCGCATAAAGAAGGATGCGAGAAGTAAGAATTCGCATGACATTCGATGCGAGTTCCATAAATTGGCATGCCACAAGGTGGGAAATCCTAGAATTCGCATACCACTGTGTGCGAATTTTTGACTTAGCAAAATTTTCAACTTTTCAAAAACATTCTAAATATGGAAATTTTCCAAAATTAGAAACTTTTTCCAAAATTGCCAAAATTAGAAACTTTCCTAAAAAGAAACTCTCCAAAAATTGACATTTTAGCTCATTTTATTTTCAAAAAATATTTACACATACACACACTTACTCCCTTTGAACATACTCCCCTTTGAATGATAATTATGTATTATGCTCCTCCTTGACTTGACTTGCTCCCCCCTTGATTTGATATCAGGTTTGTTTCTCATTGATTTGACATCTTGTTGCTCCCCCTTGATATGAGATGGATTTTAAGGACTTGTATAGATATGCCCCCCCCCCTTCATATCTGCATTCATTTAATATTCTTTTATCACATATATAACAATTCATCTCCCCAAAATTTCAAAAATAAGAAATACTCCCTTAGAAATGATTTGACAGTCAAAGAATCTTTTTAGTAGAATTATTTGAAGTATGAGTCCTAATCTGAATTGATTAGAAGTCAACTTTAACAGTGAAGACTGGTCCTGAGCTGCTTTACTCATAAGTCATTATTGTTCACTCCTTCTTGAGTGTTGATTCCTGTGCACCATAGGTTTAACAAGTTTTGGTACCAAGATGAATTTGGGTCCTTCTTTGTTAGTAAATGAAAACTTCTTTGATTGGTTTCCATCTCTATGAAATGCAGTATTATAAGAATGTCCATTGTAAGAACCATACCGGTTGATATGTGCTTTATGAACAAACTTATCAGTGCAACAATAAGAACAACATAATTTTCTTTTGGCTAACCTGATTAAGTGATTAGTAGACTTGATATAATCAGGGTTAGTGAAAGATTTACCTTTAGAATATCTGTTCATGTTTACCTTTGAAGCTTGTGCACTTGAGTTCTTATACTTTTCAGCTTCTAGAGATCCCTTCACAACCCAGAACATCTTTTCTTTCTCAGATGCTTTCTTTCCAGATTTTGAAAAATAAGCAGCTTGTTTATCAACAGATTTGACATAGAAAGAACTTGAAGTTTTAATCTGATTTGGTTTCAAGACTTTTGATTTGACATACTTTTTCTTGAAAACCATTTTCTGAAACAGACTTGAAACAGATTGAAAAGAACAAAATGATTTAGCTGAATCATCATCATAAGAAGATAAGTCAGTTGTATTAGCTGTTAATTTATCTGACAGATCAACATTAGCTATTTCAAGTTGTTTGATCTTATCAGTCAATTTTATTTGTTTTCATTACAAAGCCTATCAAACTTGCTTTGCAGATCAAATCTACTCTTTTGTCATTTTAGAATGTGTTAAGTCTAAATATTGTATCCAAGATTTAATAGGAAAGTCAAAGATGTAAAAGTCAACATTGTCAATGTATTAGGAAAGTCAAAGTATGTTGAGTTTGCTTAGAGGTTAAGTCTTTGTTAGATAGATGGTATAAATAAAGTTTGCTTTGTAAGATCCTGTAACAAACGAGACAACGAGTTGTAAGATTGCTAGAGTTGTAAGCACATATTGTAATATCAGACTTGTGGCTAATCAAGATCTACTTTCTCTCTCTAGTTTCTCTCTCTAGTTCTTGATCATATCTTGAGCAATTGCTTGATTGAATTGGGATTTTATAATTAACAATTGGTATCAGAGCTGAACCAAACTTTTCAGAAATGATTTGATCAAAGGATTAGATTGAAATCTTGAGTTTTTAGATCGAAAATTTGATTTTCTGAAAATTTTTCAAGAACTCGTATTTTTGTATTGTTCATCCGAATTTTATTGAAAAATCGTTTTTGGTGCAAGATAATGGAATCATTAGATACGATTTGTGTTTAGGATTGATTTGTGTATTGATTACATCTTGTAATTCTAACAAATTTGATCTCAATTTTTTGATTTTTGAATTTTCTTGAAACTCGAGTTCGAACTCTGTTCTTGAATGAAAATGTGTGAATTGTTGTTTTTAATCGAAGTTTGATAGTAAATTTGTGTTTTGTAGTGTTTGTCGATGATTCTAATAAATTTTTGAGATCAAATTTGCAGATTTGGATCGATTTGAGATAGAAAGAGCCAAGAACTCGATTTGCGCGAGTTCATCTTCGTTTTGTGCGAGTTCTTATACATTTGCGTGAGCTTATACGAGCTTCAAGACAAATTCAGTTTGCGTCTTGCACTAATAACGCAAAGCTACGTTTACATCTTGCACTAATAACGCAAAGTATAGTTTGCGTATCTAACCATTCACGCAAAGCAAAGTTCGCGCAATCAACGACTCACGCAAAGCCTCTCACGCAAAGTTCAGTGCTTATTTCAAGAATCTCTAAGTTTGCGTGACAAAACTCTCACGCAAAGTCTCACTTTGCGCTTCAAGGGACTCACGCAAAAGTTACATTTGCGTCTTCAGTGGGTCGCGAGAAGTCTACTTTGCGCCTTGCACTTATAGCGAGAACCATACTTTGCATATTCCACGGTTCACGAGAACCATACTTTGCGTATTCCACGGGTCACGAGAACTGTACTTTGTGTCACATGTTGATCACGAGAAGATTGGTTTACGCTACACTCAGTTCACGCAAAACTCGACCTTGCGCCATATCAAGTGTTGTTCAAATTTTTTAATTTTTGTGAAATATTTCAATTTGATCTATATTTTTGATTTTCTGTTATACAGTTTGGAACGATCATTCATATTAAGCTGATTACTCATTAATCATGGGATTTCTTTCAGATCTTGAAGAGAAGAATAGAAAGCTGGAATTACAGAAAATTAATCTGGGTCATGCTATTGACTTTCACTCGCAAAAGTCAAAACAATATTATGAAGATAGCATCAGACTGAAAGAAGAAATCAGTGCTTTAATGACTATTAATGAAGATCTTCTGAAAAGATCTTCTGGGCTGAATGATGAGAAGATAAAGGGATTGGAATCTTAGAATGCTGAGCTTAGAAAGAACTTATCTGATTTTGAAAAACAACTTGCTGAAAATAAAGCTGATTTTGATACTGAAAAGAAAAAAATTTCAAAGAAGTTCTCAGATTTTTCAAAGAAATGTTTTGAAGAGAAAAAGTCAGTGGATCTTAAATGCATAAAACTTTCTCAACAAATTTCTGATTTTGAGAAAGTACTTATCTTGGAAAGAGAGAAGTTTGCTAAAGAAAAGAAGGCTATTGAACAGAAGAGTGTGGGATTCTTCAAAGAACTATCTGGACATAGAAATGATTCAGAGAAAGGATTTGAAGAAGAACGATCCATCTTTGAGTCTGAAATCAAAAAGTTGACTTCAAAGTTATCTGAACTATCTGCTACTGCGCTGAAAGAACAGAAAACGAAGTCTGAATTCAAGACAAAGATTGACCTGTTTGTGAAAGAAAGAGACAACTATGCTTCAAAGATCAAAGAGCTTGAAAGTCTGTTTCAAGTTCAAATCATAAATCTGTCTCTTCACAAAGGAGAAGAAGTTACAAGAAAGAGAAATTGGTCTGGCAGAAGAAACCAGTCAACGATGACAAGACAGATGAGCTGAAAGGAAACACATCATGTGTACATGTACCCAACGCAAAGAAGAACAAAACACATAAAGGTAATAAATATTATTGTTCTTATTGTGGTACACATGATCATATTCACAAGACCAGTGATCATTTCTGGTATGGTTCTTACTCTATAACCCCCACACGAACTGCAACTAACATTTCTGGACCCAAATACCAGTGGGTACCAAAGAAGAAAACTGATTCTGTGTTGCAGGCACCTCAAGTCAAGGGGGAGTAAGAGAACTAAGGCTTTTGAACACAGCAATTCAAAACCCGAACTTCAATGTCAAGATTATGGCTCTTGAATAACACAGTTCAAGACCCGCACCTCAATGTCAAAATTATGGCTTCTAAGTACACAGCTTAGGACTCGTTCTTCAAAGGAGTTTGACTTCTAAACACCATAGTTTAGGACTCGGACCTCAGCGATCAAAAAGACCTTACTCCTGTATTTTTGCATCCGATGGATATGACGGTCTACATCCCAAGAGAATTGATCTGATCTCTATCCTGTACTTTTTCACTGATAGATTTTTCTGATATGATGGTCTACAATTCAAAAGGGAGTGTCTGATCTCTATCTTGTTTTAACTGACATATTTCAGATGCCTAATTTAAGGGGGAGTAAAGGTGATGACTTCTGATTATTTCAGATCAGAACTCATACTATAAAACTGTTTTACTGCTTTCTGTCATTTTATTTTTGAATAAACGATGTGAATAAAATGGCTTCTGATCACATGACAGATCAGGACCCGTTTTTCAATGATCAAAGAAGGATATTATGCTAATATCCAGGGGGAGCTCAAAAGACCTAAATCATTATATCATGATTTGAGGGGGAGCTGAAAAGGTAAATATCTTCTGTCCTAGATCTCTGATTGTTTGAAAGAAGAATAACTTTCAAGCATGAAAAACAGTTTCTTAAATGTTCAAACCACTTCTGATTCTTAAAAGATTTCATTAATTAAGAAGTGTGATTTTAAATGTTTTTCATTTTTGAGCTTTATTGTTTAACTAACCGTGTGTTTCCAAAGATTAATAGTTGTGTTTTATCTTGTCCATATACTGTCAAGTATTCATACACACTGGTTCAGTATTTTATTTGAATTTGTTATTACCATGTCTCTAAACGAACCAATTTTTCGATGGTAATACCCCCGTTTGTTTTCAAAGTTGTTGAGCATCATTCATCTTTTTCATATTTGTGCTTTCATTGCAAAATTGTTTATATTCGTTCATATAAACAAAATTGCAAAATGGTAATACCATTTCATTTGATCTAATTGATATAGTGTCATATTCTCAAAACAATTCTCTTGATTTCATATTCATTCATTCAATATCATTGTTTTGAGAAATCTTCACAGTTCAATTGCTCAAATCTCATGAGCATACATTTTGACAATGATATCATACACTTTGTGCTTAACTGTTCAGTTAAATTGTTGAGCAAACATGCTTTTTAGGACTTACATGGGATTCGTGTGTGAGCTTAAACAGAACTTCCATGGATTCACGTCAACCAGTGTTTCCTACCCAGGAAGTTATCCTTGAGTGATTGAGGGGTGAGGGGTCAAAATCAAATAGTGGGGGAGATAACTCATCCGGTTGAGTTTTTCTCATTGTGTGGAGCAGTAAAATGAAAATGAGAGTTTGGTTAGAAGTGAGCATAAAGATAAAAAGAAAGAGGGTGTGAGATCAGAGTTAAAAGAATATCAGAACTCTGCACCTACCATTTTCTGAGTCGGGCAGCCACATCTACTGATTGGTTCACATTCTTTGGTGACCATCATTGAAACATGCAGTGAGCCCATGCCAACTCTTGCTAATACCCCACCAACCACTCATTTCTTTCCCAAAAAAGAAATGTTTCATTTTCATTGGGAACGCAGCACATCTGCTATCTAGTCTTCACTCGGAAGATTTAGATATTAAGAAAGAAGGAAAGTTGCCCCACCTTCGCACCTCTTTCATGCACATTGAGTCCGTGTAATACATGTTGTTGTCTCAACAGTTTACACAATTTGAGCCTTATGAAACACAATCATTGTGCTAAATTCTTTCATACACGAGCACACGGAAAATCTATTTTTCTGTCAGAACATTCATAAATAAACCTTGTGTTCTTCAATGATTGAATGGAAGTCCTGGGGAGTCATCATCAAGCCAGCTCCTTATATTGTACATTCGTTGTACACCGTAACTTTGCGTTACTGACAGGCATTCCTAATTGTTTCATTTGTTGATTCAGGGTTACCACCTTCATTATGTCTGAATTTGGAAAGATTCGTATATATATCTTTCATGAATTGACGGCTCTCAGATCAAAGCGCGCCAACTGTCAAAGGGGAGATTGTTATTTGAATACAAAGGGGTGATCAAAGTCTGTGCTGAAATTGATGAAATTTTGATGATCATGATGTTCTCAATCATCAAAAAGGGGGAGAATTTTACAAAGATCAATTTCAAAGCTATGAAGAATTGTCAAAGTGAAAAATGCTTCCGCTGATTCAAAGTCAAAAGATTCTGAAGAAATATTGTTCAAAGATAAATCAAGATGATCTGTTAAAGTTTGTTTTCTAAAGACAGTCCAGAGATCAAAGTGATGAAGATATAATTTTGCAGTTGTTTCAAATTTGTCAAAGTTTTTCAGAAATTTCAAGATTTCAGATTCATGTTCAAGACTTGTTGACTTTCAAAGCTTCAAAGTGCAAAAGACTTTCCAAGATTCTTCAAAGACTGAAAGAGTAAAGACTGTGAAAGCTTCGATGTTTAAAGTTAAAAAGACAAAAGCTGAAGAATCAAGTGCTGAAGATTTGTATCAATTTTTTATTAAATCTTGAATACAAAGGGGGAGATTGTTAAGTCTAAATATTGTATCCAAGATTTAATAGGAAAGTCAAAGATGTAACAGTCAACATTGTCAATGTATTAGGAAAGTCAAAGTATGTTGAGTTTGCTTAGAGGTTAAGTCTTTGTTAGATAGATGGTATAAATAGAGTTTGCTTTGTAAGATCCTGTAACAAACGAGACAACGAGTTGTAAGATTGCTAGAGTTGTAAGCACATATTGTAATATCAGACTTGTGGCTAATCAAGATCTACTTTCTCTCTCTAGTTTCTCTCTCTAGTTCTTGATCATATCTTGAGTAATTGCTTGATTGAATTGGGATTTTATAATTAACAGAATGTCTGAGGATAAAGTAGACAACTTGCTGGTTAATTTTGAAATTTCAGTTTCAAAAACTTTTCTTTCGGATTCAAAATCCTTTTCCAGGCTTTGATTTTTCCCTGAAATTTCTTTGAAAAGAGCAGTATTTTTCTTTTCAGTATTTCTCTTTTCCTTTTCAAAGATATCTCTTTCAATGATTAAGATCTTTTCAAATTCAGAAACATGCTTAGAAAGTTTTACACATCTGATTTCTAAGTCTTTCTTTTCTTTTTCAGCTTTCTTTGAAAGATCAGATAATCTCATATTGAAAGTTTTCTCTAGATCATATTTTTCATTCTTGCTTCTCTCTTCATACTTCTTAATCCATTCAGTTCCTTTTGCCTGGTATGTAGATACCTGTTTTTCAGCTTTCTTCAATTTGACATGCAGCTCAGTAATCTCATCTTTCAGCTCTGCATTCTGAATTTTAAGCTTTTCATTTTTAG
Source organism: Arctium minus (assembly GCA_954870635.1). Classification (NCBI taxonomy): domain Eukaryota; kingdom Viridiplantae; phylum Streptophyta; class Magnoliopsida; order Asterales; family Asteraceae; genus Arctium; species Arctium minus. The sequence continues at coordinate 54,827,421 of OX941084.1, forward strand.
TTTCAATCTTTGGTATCTCAGGCATGTATGCGATAGTACAATCACTGTTTGAGAGAACAGTGTTTCCCTTTTCATCAATGTAAGGCATTGTGAAATTTTATCTGAAATAATGCTTGAAATGATCGTTAGTCAGATAACCAGAAAGATCAACTTTGAAAAATTATCAAAAGAACACACAAAAATATTCTAAGTGTAAAATTCGCACACCACAGTGAAAAGAAATTTGCACACAAAAACAATTCGCACACCAAGTAAAAAAAATTCGCAGAACCAAATAATTCGCACACCAAAGGATGAGGAATCTTCACTTTTCGCACGAAGTTAGATGCGAGTTCTAACTATTCGCACGTAGTAGGATGAGAGTTCCTACTTTTTGCACAATGACTGATGTGAATTCTGAACTTGGTTGATTTTTCAACTTCCATAAATTTAAACTTTTCGCACAACTCTCATTGTAATGTGAATTCCTCCCTTAGTAAAATTTTCAATTCCAAATTTTACGTATCGATGCGAATTGTGGACTTAGAAAAAAATTCACTTCTAGATGCGAATCCTTCAACTTTTCGCATAAGGATAGATGCGAATTTCAGGAACTCGTACACCACACTATGCGAATTCCATCTTTTCACATATAGTGTGATGCGAATTCTTCACTTGGTAATTTTCCACACTTCAATAAGATGCAAATTCTTCTTCAAACATGCGAGTTCTTCATCAATCATGCGAGTTCTTCATCGATCGTGCGAGTTCTATGAATCTTGAACATTTTTCCTTGATTTTCCACTTATTTCCACTAAATCCTTTGAATTGGGCCACGAAACTTTGTAAATTTGTTCAGTGTACCCTCGTGAACAACCCTTGACAATCAATTTCACCAAGAATCAACTTGATCATCATGATTTGACAAGATCACAGTGCGTACAAACTCAAGACACAAAAGTTTACAAAATTGACCAATTGACACTTAATTTGTGTGAATTTGTGATTACTATGTAAACACTAATTGATCTATACTACAATTCGAATACAGTGCAATCAATCTTTCACTAAAAACAACACAAAATCAAAATAGTGATCAATGGAACAGTTTCTTGCGAGTTCTTGGATGAACAGTGAATTTTCTTGATTTTGAAATCCAATTTCTTCTTGATTGATGATTGAAGATCTTTCCAATTAATCTGATTCGGCTCTGATACCAATTGTGATTCCAGATTCAAGAATTTAACATTCAAAGATTGAACAAAGATTAACAAGAATCTAGAGAGAGAAAAATGGTCACAAGTCTTTTGTCATTGATCAATCTCACTTAGCAAAAATTACAAGACTTGGAATATGAGCTTACCTACTTACATGCTTACAAGAACAAAGACAAAAGTATTTATATGGGTCAAACATAAGCCTTGACCTCATAAAATACACAAGACAAAGTCAAACAAACTTACAAGACAAAAAGTCAAACTTACAATACAAATTGATTCAAACTTGATCTAACAGTAGCCGTTAGAGGAGATTGATGGTTTTAACATTCATCACTTGGAGTGACAGTAAGCATGATGATTGCATTAAGGGGACCGTTTCGAGTCAGAATTATTGGTTGGATTAGAACCGTAGACTTATGAAATCGACTTTTTCGAGGACAAATTGTAAGGTGAACCGATAAAATTTTCAATTATTGCCTTAAGATGTTTGAGCATCCGGATGATGATAGTGTGACTGGGAAATTGAGGAGTGTGGTTTCGAGAGGTTGAGTGCCAATCAAATTCATGCACAAAATTTGATTTTAAAATAAATTGCATCAATTGTTTCTCATGTTTCCAAATCAGTACATGGATTATATTACGAAATTTTGGAAATTTTTAGCACCCACAATATTTTAAACCATGATTTTAAATCTGTATAAAATTATTTAATTGCACGTGGTTGCAAACTTTGTTGAGACTTTCTTTATTCTTGTTGTCGCCCAACACTATTTTCGAATATTATGATATTCGTACTTTGATGTTGTTCAGGGTCTTGGACAAGTAACTGTGATTTATGACCTTGGCATTGGATCTCCTCCATGTATGTTAAGGTTTTAGAGGGAGAAGTTATTCTCATGTTTTAGTGTTCGAGTTTTATTGGAAACTTTATTTCGTGTGAGTTTTACTGAGTTTTATTAAGTATTATTTTATGACGTCTTGCTACGCATGAGTAAACTTTAGAATGCATAGGTTTTATCTTTGATGTATGTAAATTTATGAGTTTTATTGAGCGTTATGTCTCATGCGAGTTTGTTGCAAAGTGTCACTTTATATCACAATGTGATAAAAGGGAAATCTTTGGAATTATGACATTTTAGTCAAAACTTTGTTTTATGCTATTTGATTATTGGGAATGAATATTTTGGCACCATTCTATTTTGAGTGTCGTTGGGTTTCATTGAGTTTTATGGAAAATTTTGTTGGATCTTATAGAGTTCTATTTTACGACATTTCACGTCGTGTAGATGAAATTTGAAACACGTATACTTGAATTATTATGTGCGTTAACTTATGAGTTTTTGTTTAATGTTTTTGTCTCATGCGAGTTTTGCACATGTCTTTTCGCAACCGTAAGAGATTTCTTGAGAGTTTTGTTGGTAGACGTTATCCCATACGTTATTTTGGAAGTTTCAATATCGTGTGATTTCTCTTTTGGGTTTTATACAAGTGTATTTCGTTGTATGTTATTTAGTATTTGATTTGATTTATACTTTTGGTGTGAGTAAACATATAAAGGACCTCTGATGGTTCGTTTTGAACTGTTGTTGTATGCATTCTTCGGTTGTTGATTTTATCGTTATTGTTTCATGCAGTGCATTATATTGATTTGCTAGTATGCATGACTTTGTAGCCACTATTTTTGGACATGATCATTTTATTCGTACAACCTAAAGTTTGAAAATTGATCTAAATTATTTCACGTTTGACCAATCGCATACACATTTTGTCTTGCTAAGTTTTGAGAAATGAACTCATCATGCGGGTCTTGTTGGGATTTTATTCCATGTTTATGGTTAAGTGGAATTTTTTTGGAACTTGATTACATGGATTTCTCCTTCTGGAGCTTACACCAACAGTTGTCACACACCGCTTTAGTGCAGGAAATCATTTTACGAACATGGCATAAAGTGACGCGTATTCGGACCATAGTGGTCCATTTGAAAAGTTGTTGCGCCTCTTATTATTGTCATTATTAACTTGAATAATAATCAAATGGTTTTCGAAATGGTTTTATATGTTTGGCGTTTGGGACCACTTTGCACAACTACCGAGTAAGTGATAGTGAATTTTTACAAGCATAATTAATTGTTAAAGAGATTTTGCGTTTAAAAGTCTTATAAAATTTCAATCAGCTTATTTGTTGAGTGTTATAGTTGAAAAACCTTGAACTCATTAGAGCTATAGATTTAAACCCTCTTGATAAAGAAGTTGTGATAAGGGACTAGAGACGCCCTTGGGAATTGAAAATGCGAATGATTTGAATTGTTGGCAAGTTTGAATTGTGGGAATTCGACCTCATGAAGTCTGATCAGATATGACTATTTGAGGTAGTATATTTATATTATTATCCCAGCTATACAAGTGGTGATCCTTCCCTTGCGGTAAGTTTTCAGGTTGAAACCTGGTGTGATTATTTACGTATGGTTGGATTTGATTTGATGGGTTGCTGGTTCGCTCGACATCATGTTATGTGTTGGTGGTGCATCATCCTAATGAGCCTTGGGGAATAAAAAAATATTGTGGTTCGTGTGTTAGAGATGTAAGATTGGGAATTTTAGTGTCATGTTAGGTGTCAACTTAAATACGACAATGCATGTGGAATGAAATATTTGACGGTATATCCACATTTTCGGTATTACCATTTTGACTTTAGGCACCGACTTGTTATTTTGAGGTTAATGATCTTGTAATGTTTGGAAGTACTTCTGTTGGATCATAAGAAGTGGTTTCCTTCCAGTGGTACGACTTTAAGGAGATTAGATGTTGGTAATTAAGTATCGATGATTAAAGGTTTTCTTGATATGGCAAAGGTTTTATCGGGTTAATGCTTAGTATTGTGTAGCAATAAAATGTTTTATGTATGAACTAGATTTCGAGGACGAAATCTCTTTTAAGGTTTGGAGGATTATAATACCCTGAATTTTATCCCAATTGAAGAAAAGTTTTTATCTGGATGAATCGGTAAAGGAAGAACCACATATGGGGTATGGCTATAGTGCCACGTGATTGTGACATCTGTCACAATAACACCAATGGTACTGAAAGTGTGGTAGTCCCGAATATATTGCCATATAGTTGTGACATATGTCACAATATCAAAGGTGATTACCAAGTGATTGGTCATCCCAACGAATGTGCCATGTAATTATGACAATGGTGTAACACCCGTAGTTTTTGGGTAAGTACTATTTCAAGTCAATGTGGAAATGGATCTTTCAAGAGAAGTTGAGGAAATAGTATTTTGGAGTGAATCCTAGATTTTATAGTCTTCTTGTATGGAGAACTCAAATACGATACCAACGGGCCTTTTCGGAGAGAAAACGAAGCTAAAATGAAGAATGTATGGCCAAATCAGTGTTCGGTACACTCTTGGCTATTGTGACAGCGATTGTGACACTGTCATTATCTCCGTCACAATTGCCAGAAGCCAAAAACCTCTCGGTACACTCTTGGCTATTGTGAAAGCGATTGTGACAATGTCACTATAGCCGTCACAATCGCTAGAAGTCAAAAACCTCTCAGTATACTCTTGGCTATAGTGACAGCGATTGGACAATGTCATTATAGCCATCACAATAGCCTGCGGGTACCAGAGTGTTAAAAATATGATTTTCAACCATTTCTTTCATTTCTCATTTCCACCCTCTTCCCTTTCCCTCCCAAAACGTTTCTCCACCTTCTATTATGAACCATAACCGATTTTAGGGCTTTTCCATGAAGAACAAAGTGTTCCCTCTCCATATTTTGTTAATGGCTTCATCTCTTGATGCAAGATCAAGTTCTCACCTCCAACACTAGAGATTTTTGAGGTTTACTAGGTTTTGTCCAAAACCTAAATGGTAAGTTCATCCGCTCCATTTCCAAGATTCTTTAGGAGTAATAAACACTCCATTGATGATTTCCTAGAATTATATTTCTTCAATTTTGATTTAGATGATTTTGGAGAATTTGGGTCAAAACTAGGGTTTTGGCCAAATTTGGGATTTTGCTATAAAATGTTTGGGATCGATTCTAAATGGTTGAATATAAATATTTATGGTTGAAATTTATGGATCTAGGTTTTTGGAAGTTTTGGGCTTGAGGATCCAAGTTTATTCAAAGGAGTTCAAGTTGGGGATCTAGATTTAGCCTAAATAAAGGTGAGTTCAAGTTGATTTGTGAAAACATTGTACATGCCAAAATGTCTATTTTAAAGTGTTTATGTGATTACATAAAAGTATCATTCGTTGAGTTATTTGGTGGATTAAATTATTTGAGGTGTTTGGCTTTATAAATCTTGTAAAACCTCCACATTTGGAACTTTTGGACATTTTGGTAAATAAGTCATACATGGAAGTGTTTTAATAATTTGTTGCATAAATGGAGATTACTTGGTAAAAAAATGCATTTTTAGTGTTTGTTGGAAATATGCATAGTTGTGTTATGAGAGGTTTGAAAGGGGTCAATGGTATAACCTTGTGTTGGAAAATGATCTGTCTTATTCTAAGTTGTGTTGGAGTTTGGTCGTGTACTTTGGAGCGTGTGTTTGCATAAACGTTGGTCGAGTACGTTTTATTGCATTTTATTACTTTTGACAATGAGTCCTTTGGTAGTTTGAGCTTGTGGCTCGGTATTCGATTATGATTGGGTTTTGGGGATATTTGTCCAGTTTTAATAACTCAACGTAGAGCTTTGGTCATAATTTATGATTATTGAAGATTTGCATATTTTGAGTGTGGTTGTCACTCAATTGGAGTCATGTAATGTTTTAGCCCTATCTGCTATGGATCCATAAGCACTATAATCACTTTGTCCGATGATGGAATGACTAGTTTTCCACATTGCGGCACGTTAGGCATCGAATGTGTTGTAAGTCCTTCGTGCAAGTATCTATGGGTGTACGCTGAAAGATGTCGAGCTCGATACTTTAATTATTTTGTCCGATGGTGGAACGCTAGTTTTCCCCATTGCGGCGCGGTTAGGTATCAGCGGTATAGTGTAAGTCCTCCGTGCAAGTATGTATGGGTGTACGCTGAAAGATGCCAAGCTCGATACTTAATACCGATATGACCATGTAAATGGTGTTAATAACATAATGTGTGGCTTACTTTGTGTCTGTCACATTATATGGAATCGGGTCTCCCCCGTCACCAAAAGGTGTTGTTTTCGGTCTGGGGCTTTAATATTTATTTTTTTGGTGATGTCTTTTATGTGTGGATTATTGTCCTTAATTTTGTGTGTGGAGTATTGTGCCCCACTCGTGTTTTGAGACGTTTTCTTATTAAATCTATTCCCCGTATGTTTCGGCTTGAGTATGTTTATCATTAAATCCCAATCTATCAAGCTAATTACACAAGATTTATCTAATATGCTCAAGAACTAGAGAGAGAATCTAGAGAGAGAAAGTAGATCTTGAATTACACCCTCTAGAATTACAATCAATGCTTAGACTTGTTCGTTATTACATGATTACACAAACCAAACTATATAAACCATCTATCTATTACAAAGCCTTAATGGCTAAGGAAACTAAACTAGCTTTGACTAACTATTACAAGGTCAATGTTGACTTTCCTATTAAATCTTGGATACAATATTTAGACCTAACAATCTCCCCCTTTGTATTCAAGATTTAATAAAAATTTGATGCAGATCTTCAGCTCTTGATTCTTCATCTTTTATCTCTTGACGCTTTCAAAAACTTTTCTCTTTTGCAGCTTTTGAAGAATCATGAAAAGTCTTTTTAAACTTTGAAACTTTGGAAAACTTTGAAACTTTATCTCTGAAAAACTTTTGTCTTCAATCAAAATTGTATCTTCATCACTTTGATCTCTGAATCATCTTCGGAAGAACAAACATTCTTGAAACTTGAAATTCTTTATCAGAAACTTTTAACTTTGAATCAGTCTTTGAAACAGCGGCGGAAACATTTTGAATTTAAGACTTGAACTTTGAACTCGAACTCTGAAATTGAATCTTTATATCGTTCTCCCCCTTTTTGATGATGTGAGCATCAGATCATCAAAATTTCTTCAATTTCAGCTCAGACTTTGATAACCCCTTTGAAACAATCTCCCCTTTGATAAATGTTGTACTTTTGATCTGAAGAGCCGAATCATGAACAGTATATATCCGAATCTTTTCAAATTCAGACATAATGAGCGTGTAACCCTGATTCAACAAATGAAACAGTTAGAAATGCCTGTCAGTAACACGAAGTTACTGTGTACAACGGATGTACAATGTAAGGAGCTGGTTTGATGTTGACTCCCTAGGACTTCCATTCAATCATTGAAAGACACAAGGTAATTCTATGAATGTTCTGACAGAAAAAACATATTCTCTGTGTGCTCGTGCTTGTGTTTTGAAAGAATTAGCACAATGATTGTGTTTCATAAGGCTCAAAGTATGTAAATCACTGAGACAACAATGATTATATATGGACTTAATGTGCATGAGAAAGGGTCGAAGGTGGGGCAACTTTCCTTCTTTTTCAATATCAGTATCTTCCAAGTGAAGATCCGATAGATTATGTGCTGCTTCCCCAGAAAATGTGAAACATTCTCTTTTTAAGAAAAGAATGAGTAGCTAGTGGGGTTGTATACAAGAGATGGCATGGGCTATTTGCCTATTTCAATGATGGTCACCAAAGAAATGTGAACCAATCAGTAATGTGGCTGTCCGGCTCAGAAAGTGGTAGGTGCAGAGTTTTGATATTCTTTTAACTCTGATCTCACACCCTCTTTCTTTTAATCATATAAGCTCACATCTAACCAATCTCTCATTTCCATTTTACCTCTGCTCACTCCCACACTCAATTCTTTTAGACCCCTCTCCCCTTAATCACTCAAAGGATTTCTTCCGGGGTAGGAAACATTGGTTATCATGAATCCATGGAAGATCTATTAAGCACTTATACTGAATCCCATGTTCCTAAAAGTACATGTTGGTCAATGATTTTCTTGAAATTAAGCACAAGAAATCATATGTCAGTGTATGTATGCTCATCAAAAAATCAGAAATGAAATTTGAGCATTTTGAACTTTGAAGATTTCTCAAAACAAGAATATTGAATGAATAAAATAAAGTCAAGAGAATTGTTTTGAGAATCTGACAATGAATGAATCAGATCAAATCAAATAGTTAGGGTATCAAAGAATTGGAAATTTGTTTATATGAACAAATATAAACAATTTGTCACTGAAAGCACAAATATGAACAAGATGAATGATGCACAACAATTTTGAATTTCAAACGAGGGTATTACCATCGAAAAATTTGTTCATTTTGAGACATGGTAATAACAAATTCAAATAAAATACTGAACCGGTGTGTATGAATACTTGACAGTATATGGACAAGATAATACACAAGTATTGATCTTTGGAAACACACGGTCAGTTAAACAATAAGCTCAAAAATTTGAAAAACATTTAAAATCACACTTCTAAATTCATAAAATCTTTTGAGAATAAGAAGTGGTTTGAACATTTAAGAAATTGTTTTTCATGTTCGAAAGTTATTCTTCTTTCAAACAATCCGAGATCTAGGATCAGAAGATATTTACCTTTTCAGCTCCCCCTCAAATCATGATTAAATGATTTATAGCTTTTAAGCTCCCCCTGGATATTAGCGCAATATCCATCTTTGATCATTGATGAACGGGTCATGATCTGTCATGTGATCAGAAGCCACTTTATTCATATTATTTATTCAAAAATAAAAGACAGAAAGCAGTAAAACGGTTTATAGAATGAGTTCTGATCTAAAATAATTAGAAGTCATCACCTTTACTCCCCCTTAAATTAAGCATCTGAAATATGTCAGTTAAAACAGGATAGAGATCAAACACTCCCTTTGAATTGTTAGACCATCAATATCAGAAAAATTTAGCAAAGAAAAAGTATAGAATAGAGATCAGATCAATTCTCATGGGATGAAGACCATCAATATCCATCGGATGCAATCATACAGGAGTAAGGTCTTTTTGATCTCTGAGGTACGAGTCCTAAACTGTTGTGTTTAGAAGTCAAACTCTTTTGAAGAACGGGTCCTAAGCTGATGTGCTTAGAAGCCATAATCTTGACATTGAGATGCGGGTCTTGAACTGTGTTATTCAAGAGCCATTTTGACATTGAAGTCCGGGTCTTGAGATGATTTACTCAAGATCCATTTTGACATTGAAGTCTGGGTCTTGAGCTGATTTACTCAAGATCCATTTTCTTTCTTACTCCCCCTTGGAGTGAGGTGCCTGCAACACAGATTCAGGTTTCGGTTTTGGTACCCACTGGTATTTGGGTCCAGAAATGTTAGTTGCAGTGCGTGTGGGGGATACAGAGTAAGATCCATACCAGTAATGATCATTTGTTTTATGAAAATGATCATGTGTACAACAAATAGAACAATAAAATTTCTTACCGTTAGGTGCTTTGTTCTTCTTTGCTTTGTGTACATGTACACATGATTTCTTCTCTTTCAGCTCATCAGTCTTGTCATCTTTGACTGATTTCTTCATCCAGACCAGTTTCTCGTTCTTGAAACTTTTTCTTGGATAAGTATCTGAACCATCTAAAAATTCATCATAGAAAAGGTTAGTGCGACGAATCTGATTAAAGGATTTAACTGACCTGTTTGAAGAGATGAATTTCTGATTTGAACTTGAAACAGATTTTTCAAGTTCTTTTATCTTTGACGCAAAGATATCTCTTTCTTTCTCAAGCAGATCAATCTTTGTCTTGAATTCAGACTTCGTCTTTTGCTCTTTCAGCGCAGCTGCAGACAGTTCAGACAATTTGGAAGTCAGTTTCTTGATTTCATTCTCAAAAATTAACCTTTCTTCTTCAAACCCTTTTTCAGACTCATTTCGTTGGCCAGATAATTCTTTAAAGAATCCCACATTTTTTTGTTCTATGGCCTTATTTTCTTTATCAAACTTCTCTCTTTCCAAAATCAGTACTTTCTCAAAATCTGAGATTTGTTGAGAAAGTTTTATGCATTTCAGCTCCACTGACTTCTTTTCCTCAAAACACTTCTTTGAAAATTCTGAAAACTTCTTTGAAAAATTTTTCTTTTCATTTTCAAAATCAGCTTTATTATCAGAAAGCTATTTTTCCAAAACAGATAAATTCTTTTTAAGCTCTGTGTTCTCATATTCCAATTTCTTTATCTTCTCATCATTCTGCCTAGAAGATCTTCATTGATAATCTTTAAAGCACTAATTTCCTCTTTCAGTCTGATGCTTTCTTTATAATCCTGTTTTGACTTTTGTGAGTGAAAGTCAACAGCATAACCCAGATTAATTTTCTCTAATTCCAGTTTTCTAATCTTCTCTTCAAGTTCAGCAAAATATCTCATCTTGAATGAGTACATCAGCTTGATATGAATGATCGTTCCCAAACTGTATATCAGAAAAACAACAATCAGATCAAATTGAAATCTTAAAAAAAAAAAATCGTGAAAATTGAAATTCGAACAATACTTGATATTTCGCGATGTAGAAAAAAAATATTTCCAAAGATGACCAAAAAATTTTACCAGACTCTTTTTTTCTTTTTTTAAACTAAGACAGAGGAATTCGGGTCACAAAGGAATTCGGGTCACGAGTGAAACGCATAGGAAGGAATGCGTGTCCTGAAGGAAACATGAAAGAAGGAATGCGGGTCCTTCAGGAAACGCATAGGAGGAATGCGTGTCCTGAAGGGAACGCATAGGAGGAATGCGTGTGCAGAGTGACACGCGTTTGGAGAAATGCGGGTGTCAACAGATACGCACTATGAGATATGCGTTTCCAATAGAGAACCAATCAACCTGACAGAAACACTAACACCCAAAAGTTAGACCCGCATATTGAATTTATGATTGACCCGCATTTTAACATGAATGACCCGCATTCTATCATGAATGACACGCATAGTTCATCAACTCATAAAATTTCACAGAAACAGATCAAATCAAGAAATTGAACCTAGAAATGTATAAACTGAACTTCGAAAACACAATTCTAACAACAATTAACAACCTAAATCGATTAAAACACACTAAATTTCAAAAACAAGAATGAAACAGTAACAAAACTCGACTTTTTCAGAATATTCTCAAAAATGAAAAATTGAAACCGATTTTTTTCGAATTTCAAGATGGAATCAAAACAACAATCAATCACCAACATAAATCGATCACAATGAAACCATTTTCTTGCATTAAAACCAATTTTTCACAAAAAATTCGATGAAACAGTAAAGAACTTGTTTCTTGAAAAACTTTTGAAAAATTTCAAATTTTCGATCCAAAAACACCAAATTTCAATTCAAATCATGATAAAATCTTTTCTGAAAAGTTTGGTTCGACTCTAATACCAATTGTTTATCATTAAATCCCAATCTATCAAGCTAATTACACAAGATTTATCTAATATGCTCAAGAACTAGAGAGAGAATCTAGAGAGAGAAAGTAGATCTTGAATTACATCCTCTAGAATTACAATTAATGCTTAGACTAGTTCGTTATTACATGATTACACAAACCAAACTATATAAACCATCTATCTATTACAAAGCCTTAATGGCTAAGGAAACTAAACTAGCTTTGACTAACTATTACAAGGTCAATGTTGACTTTTACATTGTTGCCTTTCCTATTAAATCTTGGATACAATATTTAGACCTAACAGAGTATCTCATTGATCGTTGTATAATGCTCCTTTCCCGTCTATGGATTTTGTTTCTCACGATGCTCATCGGAAGTTGGTTGTGGTACCTACAACAAGGATGAATTGTTACTAGTGGTTGTAATAGTCTTGTTAATAATTATTATGTTAACATTTTGAATGGTTACTAGTGGAAATTGCTATCAGGTAGGCGCTTACCGAGTAAGATTCGTCATTCTCACTTATCGGGTAAGACTATCGGTCATTGTCATCACCCTAAAAAGAGTAAGATTTTCAATCCTTGTCATGTTCGTTCGATAAGGTAAAGTGACCCGGTAAGCGTTTAGTAAACGGCCCCTAAGTTTACAAGAAGAAGCATATGGGGTGTTTTCTTTAGAACATCGGAATGTAATAAAGAAAAACTAGCAAGGTGATTAGAAAAGATACAACTACATAGAAGAAATGGCAAGGGATGGATTTTCAATCTAACCAACCCATAATAGACAATTTGCTACTTCTTTGATTAACCCAAAAGTAAGCATGGTTTATAATGTTGTCTAAGATCGTTGTCTTCTTTGTCTTCGGGTTACCAAAGAGAAAACCATTCTGAAAAACCCAAATAGACCACAAAGTGGTAAGCATGACGGCCTCGAAACACCAAAATACCTCATTCTTCAGCCGAATAGAGTTGTTCCAAGAGATCAAATCCGAATAAGAAAGGATATTCGGAATATCAATTAGCCACCATCGACCAATAAGAACCCATAAGTATTTAGCGACAGGACATAAAAAGAAAAGATGGCTACAGTCCTCCACCCCATATCACAATTAGAACATAAAAGAGACAAAATGTCGATGTTTCTTTTATTCCAATTTAGCCGAGTAGGGAGCCGATTGAGACGCGACCGCCATGCGTACACGTTAACTTTGATGGGACTAGAAGGATGTCCAAATGACGAGAGTCAATAAAACACATAGCCAAAGCCACCGAAAAATGCCTGACCCGTCTAACAACCATTCCCATCTATCATTTTGACCCGAGGGCACAAAGGAAGACATAATTTGTTCTAAATCACATAATTGGGCAACCTCTATCCCACCTCTCGACTCCCTTCGAATACACAAGTTCCAATACCCTAATGCCGAAGGAAACTTAACATTCATCGATTTATCCAATTCTAAAGCATAAACTCTAGGAAATTGAATTTTAAGAGGAGAATCCCCAAGCCAAACATCATCCCAAAACGAGGTAGAAGCACCATCGCCCACCTTTTTTCTTACAGAAAGAAAAAAGGTCAATCCCATATGGGGTGTTAGCTTCTTTAAACTATAAATGCTCAAACTTTGTTAGCATTTTTTCAATATGGTGACATTGATTTAAAAAATAACCCCACTATTGTTCTTAACTTAGATACCTAATATTGTATTAACCTTAAGCTTTAGTCTCATTTATATACCTTTCATATTCGTTCCAATGATTAACATATCATTAACATAAAGACATACAATCACACAATAATCCTTTATAAACTCGAAATATATGCATTATATTTGTTGAATTATGAGTGAAACCACTTGTTAAAATAGAAAAATAAATTTATTCATGCCATTGTATAGGAGTTTGTTTTAAACCATATAAAGATTTAACAAGCTTACAAACTTTCTTTTCATTACCAGGGATTATAAACCCTTCATGTTGTTTCATGTACACCACATAATCTAAATACTAATCATTTAAGAAAGTTGTTTTTACATCCATTTGATTTACATACAAATAATATATTGAAGCTAAAGCTAAAAATACTCAAATGGATGTAAGTCTAGCCACTAGTGCGTAAATGTCAAGTAATCAATACCTTCTCTTTGATTAAACCCTTGTGCTACTAGTCAAGACTTGAAAGTTTGGACGGATCCATCATATTACGTTTTACTCCAAATACCCATTTACATCCAACTTCCTTTGAACCAGAAGGCGCTTTGAAATAACCCAAGTTCTATTGGCTATTAAAGATTCCACATCTATTGCCTCTTTTCAAAATGCAGAATGTCTAGAAGTCAATACTTCTTGAAATGTTTTTGGATCATCTTCAACATCAAATAAGATGGACAATTTATTTGCAACAATATCTATATTTCCTTCTACAAGAAAGGAAATAACTTGAGAATCAATTAAATCAGGACCAGTTTCTTTTCTTTCCTAACTCTTCCACTTCTTATAGGTTCAACAACATCATTTGAAGAAGTTCGTTTGTTACTAGTAAAAGGTTCAAAAATATTATCTCCAAGTGTTGCTTGTCTTTCCTCGTCCATGTTTGTAGTGTCACTTTTGAATTTATTCTAGAAAGACACAACATCTCGTAACTCTACAACTACATTGGAGTCCAAGTCCAAAAGTCTATAAGCTTTTGAGTTTTCTGCATATCCCACAAACTCTAAGATAACTTAAGTTAGGTTCTACCTTTCCATAACTTATATGAAGATAATTTTAGCTTCTTAGAAAGTACATTATTGTGTACATGACATGTTGTCAATAAAGCTTCATCCCATAATTTTAGTGGCAAATGTGAATTAACAATCATGGCGTTAACCATATCAATTAAGATTCCATTTTTGGGGTCTATAAGGTGCACTAACCTGATGTATTATACCATGTTCTTCACAATAGGAAACAAAATTGGTAGGAAAATATTTCCCACCTCTATCACTACACATAATTTTAAGCTTATTTCCCTTTTGTGTTTCTACCATGGTTTTATGTAACTAAAATATATCAAATGTTTGATCTTTAGTTTTCATTAAATAAACATAAGTGAACTTAGAGTGATCATCAATGAATGTTATAAAACATCAACATCCACCTCTAGTTAAAGTGCCATTAAGTTCATAAATATCTGAATGAACAAATTCTAGAAGTTCATAAATTCTTTCTATCTTTGGAAAAAGCTTTCATTTCATTTTAGCTTGCACACATATTTCATACTTATCCTTATGCTCATTTTTTATATGAAATCAGTCCATTTCTACTCATGAATTTCATCGTTTGATAGTTAACATGGCCCAAGCGATTATGTCAAAGCTCAAAATTTGAACATTCAATATTAAAATTAGAAACAAAATGTGACACATAAAAGTAATCAGAATTTCCAACTTTATTAATACTTACTTAAATATTCCATCGGATATATACCCTTTCCCAACAAATAATGATCCAGCCTTGGATAGAATAATTTTTTCGGATTCTATGACAACCTTAAGACACTTTACACAAGATGAATCGTGACACCAAATTCTTCCTCATTTCGGGAACATAAAGCACATTAGTGAGAATTATCTTCTTTTAGGAAGTGAAAGATAATTCTACACTTCCTTTTCCTTACACCTCACATTGGCATATGATGGTCTCCCATTAAAACTCCACGACCATTTGAAACTCTCTGTGTAATACATGAAGTAGGAACGACTATTGCACACATGTGTGGTTGCATTAGAGTCATACCAACAATCATTACTTACAATTATAGCAGTCATATGAACCTCTTGTATCATACTAATATGCAAGTCCGAAACCATAACAATGATTTCGTTGGTGTTGTTTTCAACCAAACTTGCACTTGCAGTTCCACTTGCTTCATTTCCTTGTTGAGTTTGCTCCTTCTTGGGATTTCGGAAAATCCGTCGTATGTGTCATTTCTTTCCACATTTGTGACACATGATTTACGAAAAATCCCTCTTTTTTTCTTCTTGTTCGAATTTGATGTACTTGGATCAGGTCTTTCTCTTATTTCCCTTCTGATTTTTTAGAGTTACATACATCGTACACTCTGGAACTTGAAAAAACATTGAGATCTTTCTCACGAAGTCGTTTTTCTTCTTCAATCCGAAGGTGTTTCTGAATTTATTCCAAAGTAAAATCGTGAGTCGAATGCAGAAGTTTCCGACAATCATTCCAAGAAGGTGGTAACTTGGCAATGATTCCTCCAACAATCAATTTGTCGGGAATGGATATCTTCAAATCCTTAAACTTAGAAATAACAATCAGAAACTCATGAACTTGATCTAGATGAAACATTATCAAGCATAGAGAATTCAAAAAAAAAACTTAAAAGTTATGAACTTATGTGCCCTTGCTTCTCCGTATTGTACTTGCACTCCAAAGAACTCCATATTTCTTTTCGGGACTGGATTGACGTGTAGAGATCATAAAGTCGATCAGAAAATGAGTTCAAAATATATCCCCTACAAATCATTTCGTCCTCTCCACGCTTCTTTCATTCAACAACTCTTTCTTCAGCATCTTTAATTGTTGAAGGTTGCGAATCTTGCAACTCAGGATCCAAGATGTAGATGTAGATGACTTCAAAAGCAGTGAGTAAGAACTCCATCTTCTCCCCCCAACGCAGGAAACTTGTACCATCAAAACGATCAAGTTTGATTGGAGAATTGCCCAACAGTTTCATGGTGTTATGAACACTATCCATGATACTATCTAATAATATCCTAAGATTATTAGAAATTAGAGTAACAGAAGGAGAAATAGTGCAGTAAAACAATGATTATGACGTGATTAAGCACTGTCCTTAGGATATTATTAGCCCCCACTATCAAGGTTGTTTGGGTTAAGCACTATACCCCTAGGATTGCCTAATCAATTAAACATATCCAACAACTACATATGTTTATCCATGAACATTTTGTAGAAATTTCTATGAAACGAGGGAGAGGGTTAAAAGAGTATCAAATGATGAGAGAATACACACATGCACACACGTCTATAACTAATTTGAATAAGGAAAACTGAATTTAGATACTATCCACATCAGAGAACAGAAAAAACATGTCAAAAAACGGCCCAAAATTCATCAAACAATGAGTTAGGTGACTCTTCTAGCGAGTTAAGTCACATAGAAAGTTGCGGGACACACTGTTCCAGTGAATTTTGACTGTTTATTATATGTAACAAATCCACACAACAAGGTCAAATCGTCCTTAATTCATCAAATCTCTTAAAAAAGACTTTAAGTTGTTTAGAGCTTATAAACTAAAGAAGAATTTCTCACTCTTCCTATGTGGGACAAAGGATATGCCTGAAAGTTTATATACATAGCTCATAAGACAAATAAGATCCAACTATTCTTTCTATGTGGGACAAAACCTCAATATCTATCTTACTATGAAAACTATATATACAACGAATAAAAGAGAGTTCTCCCTTCTTCCATGGAGAAGCTTCTAGAGACCTTCCACAAGAGACTTGAGCATTCCTTAGATAACGTGGAAGTCTTCCGATTTAGGTTAACCATCGTGAAAGACGTCATGTTCTTAGCGGGTCGAAACATTATTCCTAGATTAACTATATATGAGAAAGAGTACATTAACTTTAAAAGTAAACATAAATGTAAACGACGGTTAAATAATGTTTATAGAAATAAATTTCGAGAATTAAGGCAAAGAAGTAATGTATTTATATGTTTCAAAACCGACTATTTTGCTTAGGGATGTAAATAGGTCAGGTTAGGTTGGGTTGGGTTCGGGTTCAACCCATTTATTAATTGGGTTGAAAATCTCAACCCAACCCAACCTGTTTAATTAAATGAGTTGAGATTTTCAACCCAACCCAACATGTTGGGTTGATGGGTTGGTAGCGGGTTGACCTATTTATGACTATCTCAACCCAACCTGTTAAATAAATGGGTTGAACCTGAGTTGACCCATTTAAAGTGAAGTCGTGAACTGAAGTGGAAAAGTGGAACTGAAGTCGTGAACTCGTCTGGAACAGTGGAACTGAGGTCGGGAACTCATCGTGGAACAATGGAAGTCTGGAACTCGTCGTGGTCCTCGTGGAAGTGTGGAACAGTCGAACAGAGGGAGAGGACTCCGGACTCCGGCGTATGAGGAGTCATCGTTAACAAAGGGAGAGGAGAGGACGACCGGCCGCCGTGAAGCGTGAACAGAGCCGAAGAGGGAGGAGACTGGAGAGGAATGGTTTAACGCCTAGACTAGAGGAACTGAGGAAGAAGAGCGGCGCCTATTTCCTTTTGTGATTTAGGGTTTCAATTTTAACTTTCAAATTTTAATATAGAAATAAAAAGATCAGGTAATATTATAAATGGGTTAGTAACAGGTTGTAAATGGGTTAGAAACAGGTTGTAAATTGGTCAAAATCAGGTTGTAAATGGGTCGAAGCAGGTTAGAAATTTCAACCCAACCCAACCCAAACCCAATTAATAAATGGGTTAGACGGGTTGACCCATTTAACTTAAATGGGTTGAAATTCTCAACCCAACTTGCAAATTTTGGGTTGGGTTCGGGTTGACGGGTTGGGTCACTTTTTGCCACCCCTAATTTTGCTCCTTGAATAAAAATTTTAGTAACATTATAAACGTCTGTCAAAAGATAAAAAAGATTGTGAGAAGGTCATCAAAATCGGACACTCAAAAGTCAAACTTTGACCTCAATATTCAATTAAAATCCATTGATTCATATGCATATTCTCAGATCAGTTGACTTCAGATGCCAAAATTCAAGATAATTACAGAAATTACTAGTCAACACTCGGAAGCAGGTTGAATTTGCTTCAGTTTCCTAACAACTTGCCTCATGGTAGGTCTTCCGGGAACGGACTCCACCGTGCACAGCAGCCCCAAATGCAGCAACTCGAGAAGAACATCCTCCGGACCCGCCTCCCACAATCCAGCCGCAAAAACCTCCTCCGGCCGCCCCTCTCGACGGAGCATCACCGCCCACGACACGATGGTGTAACCATTCTCCTGACTCGAAAACGACGAATCCAAAGCTCTCTTGTCGGAAATCAGCTCGAGAAGCATCACTCCATAGCTGTACACATCCGCCTTCTCGGAGGCCCGACAGGTCAACGCGTATTCGGGCGCCACGTAACCGAAAGTTCCGGCGACACCGGTGGTCACATGAGTCTCGAAATCGTCTAGAAGCCGAGCTAACCCGAAATCCGACAAGTAAGCGTTGAATTCTTCGTCTAACAAGATGTTGCTCGGCTTAACGTCTCGATGGAGGATCCGCGGATTACATTGATCGTGAAGGAAATAAAGCGCATTGGCGACATCGAGCGCGATTTTGAGAAGGATTTTTAATCCGATAGCCCGACTGAATCTTTCTAGAATGAACTTTTCTAAGTTCCCACCAGCGAGATAATTATAAACAAGAAACATTTCCGATGAACTAGCATAATACCCGATCAACGTGACAAGGTTCGGATGTCGGATCCTTCCGAGACTCCGGATTTCCGCGTTGAATTGCGGAAGCCCTTGGCACATTTCGATTGTGAGCCTCTTCACGGCTACGGTGGTTCCTGGGGAGATCTCGGCCCGGTAAGTCGATCCGAAACCGCCACTCCCGATACAGTTTCTTGAAGTAAAGTTCCCAGTGGCTTGAACGACGGTGTCTAATGTCAATTCTACCCCTATCTCCTTGAAAACCACCAGTGGTTCCGGTTGACCGGAACAACGAGGCGGCGGCGGGGGGCGGGATGATCTTCCGGAAACCGCTGAGCTTCCGGAAACCGCTGAGCTTCCGGAAACGGCCGAGTTTGTTTTCCGCTTCCTCAGGTAAAGATACATGATAATGAGTGCAACGAGAATGATGACGATAACCGATGGAACTATAATCAATACGAGCTCAAAAGAATTCATACCCTTCTTCCCTCCATTAGAATTCGATGAAGTGCTGTTTAGCGACTCGAAACCCACGGCCCACGGTTCTTGTGTCGGCACTGATGACAAACTAGCAATCTGGCAACGATAAAGCAACGGGTTGCCGATAAAGCAGTTACAGTTTATTGCATGACGATCCATGGCTATCAATCCAGATAAGTTATTGAACGAAAAGTTGAACTTAAAACCGGACTTCAAATCCAAACGACCCAAAGGAACTTCCCCGGACAACCGGTTGTTGTTGAGAAGAAGAACCTTTAGATTTCTAAGATTAACAAGACTCTTAGGAATCCGACCGGAAATCTGGTTCTTCGATGCATCCAAGAACTTGAGACATTTCCAATTTACACCAACATTCGCCGGAATTTCACCAGATATGACGTTATTGCTCACATTTATGAAAAACCCATTCAAATCGTTGCAGTTTTTTGACGGATTTTTGCGTAATAAACCCCCGGAAAGCTTGTTTCCACCGGCTAGAAATGCATAATCGATCTTCTTCCCGGTTCTATGGTGTGATCTAATGTCGGATATCATGGGAAGCAACGGGATTGAGCCTGTGAAATTATTGTCACTAAAATCATGGATTATAGCAGGCGTAAATCGGGAAAACGGAAGACGGTTTTCTAGCCGAGATTTATGAGCAAAATAGGATAGATACGCCGCTTCGTGATCAAATCGTTGCAGAAAGTTCAAACCACAAAAAGGGATGATCTCGAATTCGGGAATGGATCCAAACATGAGATTTCTGCTAACATCAAACACTGTCATACAACCAAGATGAAGTTTTTCATCAAGAACTCCACTGATCCTATTCGAGCTCGCATTTAGAAAACGCAGATTCGGGCAACTCTCAAAAACGCCCGAGATTTCTCCATTCAAATGATTACCGGCAACATTCACCATTCTTAAAGCTCGACAATCACCCCAGTTTCTCGGAAACTCGCCATCAAGATTCGAATTCGGTGCCCAAATTAGCTTCAAATTTGGTAGCATTGTGATTTGCAGAGGAATCGAGCTTTCAAAAAAGTTACCATCTTTAATCAAACCGTTTCGATGATGATCATTGAAGTCGGATGATAAAACAAGAATCGTTAAATTCAAACAGTTCCCAATGCTCGAGGGGATGATACCGACTAAGTTGTTTCTGGAAACATCTAGAATTTCAAGCATTCGAAGGTTTCCAAGCTCGAAAGGAATATTACCAGAAAAACTATTTGAAAAGAGCAACATTGTTCTTAACTTGCTGCAGTATCTGAAACTTTTCGGGATCTTACCATCCAACAAATTTCCGGAAAAATCAACATGCTCAAGAACATAACAATTACTCCAAAATCCATCCTTTAATGAACCCGTAAATCGATTTAACGACAGATTAATCCCTTTTAACTTCACAAAATTACCAAGAAAAGCAGGAACAATCCCTTCGATTCGGTTTCCAGCAAGATTCAAAACAGCTAAATCTTGGCATTCTGAAAGCGAATCAGGGATTTCCCCAAATAATCTATTGAACCCTAAATTAAGAACTTTCAAATTCTTCAAATTGGTGAAATCAATCATAGACAAATTCGCAGTCATCGAATTCCCTTCAATATCAATCACTTCAAGATTCTTTAACCCCCAAATCCCAGTAGGCAATTCACCCCCAATTTGATGAAATGGAAGTGAAAGAACCACAAGTTCTGAAAATTTCCCAATTACATTAGACAATTTCCCACCCAAAAATTTCCCTTTCTTGAATGAAGAACAATCCCTAACAATCCCGAAACCATGCAATGCACGATCAGAGTGCTTGCTACCGAAACAAGAACCAGATTTAGCAAAATTACCTCCTGGTATCCTCAGTTCAGAAACCCTGCCATGTGAGTTGCACGTGACTCCAAACCAAGAACAGTGATTTGGGTTTGTAGATTTCCAGCTTGAGAGCAGGTTGTGAGGGTCAACAATGGCGTTCTTCAACTCCAGAAGTTGACTTCTTTCTGAAAGGTCAACAACTTCTCCGGAAATCAAACAGAGTGACAACAAGATGAGAACCAATCCTCCAATTGTAGAAACACCCAACATTTTTTTTTCTTGAGTTGATAAAGATCAAGAAAATCGAAACCCCAGAAGCAAAAATAGAGGGGTTTCCTGATTTGGGTGCAAGAAATTAAAGAAAGTTCATAAAGATTTCAATTTTGGGGAAATTAAGAAGAAAGATTAATGGGTTTGATAGTTCGATTTGGGTCTTGTATCAAAACCCCAGAAGCAAAAAACAGAGAGAATTACTGATTCGGGTGCTAGAAATTAAAGAAAGTTGATGAAGACTTTTAATTTTAGAGAAATTACGGTGAAAGATTCATGGGTTTTGTGGGGTCACGGGTCGGGACCCAGACCAGAGTGATAGGTGGTTGAGAGTCAACATTTCTGACCATTAGCTAGTCAACATGGCGGCCAAGTGTTGGTGGATGAAGAAGACCAGAAAACGTATCAATGACGGTTGACACGTAAGCAGTCCATGTGGGTTCAAGAAAGTGACGTGGACAGTTGTGAGACCACCGACTTGTTTTCTGAACGTTAAACCCAATTGCAAAATCAATTTCAATAAAATTTGAGATGTCAGACTATCTTCATCCCAGCAATTCATTTTTACTTTCAATTGTGTCACATCAGCTTTTGCAATTACCCTCTACACACATACAATTCACTTATACTTTCAAAAGTGGTCCCCACTACAACATTTATTAATTATTATATAAATTTATATTTTTTTTAGTTAATAACATGATATATAATTATTTATTTTAATTTAATGATAATTAAAATATAATTTTTTTAAAACAAGAATGATTAATTTAATTAAAAAATAAATTAAAATCATTAATCTGTACTATATTATAAAAACGGTATAAAAAACTCTTAATTACAACATTTTAAGCACAAGTTACAACTAATTAAAGTCAATTACTTAATTTACAATTTCTTAATGCTTTGGTACAACCTTTTCAAGCACAGTATCTCACATAATCATCTATTTGTGGAATGGATACTCATTTATTAATATAACTATTTGTTTTTTTGGTGGAGGGTTTTATAAAATATATTTTATATTATCATAATCTATTTTAAATGTATCTATTTGTGGAATGGATACTCATTTATTAATATAACTATTTGTTTTTTTGTTGGAAGATTTTATAAAATAGATTTTATATTAGCATAATCTATTTTAAATGTAGATTTTACATTTAAATCTATATTAATGATATGTAATATAAAATCTTTTTTCTTCCGTATTTTTTTATATTATATCTCATAATGATTTTTCCATATTTTATTTTATAAAATCTTTTTACATAATGAGATGTAATATAAACTCTTTTTTCTTCCGTATTTTTTTTGCTAATATAAAATCTATTTTATTTTATAAAATCTACACGTATTTTATATGAGCATAATATAAAATCCACACGTATTTTTTTTATAATATAAAATCTACACGTTTTTTTTTTCACGAGCATTAAAAGAAGAAAAAAGAAGGTTGATATGAATTAAAAATAAAAAATAACGAGATACACTAATAAATTATCGTATTCTTTAAAATAAAAATATTCCGCAATACTTTCCAAATTAACCAAGTGTAAAGAAAATAAAATAGAAACGATGTAGATATAAAAATATTCTTCCATATTTTTAATATATTTATATTTAAATGTAAAATCGAAAATGAAAATAAAAGATTTTAAAATATTCTCTACATTCACTATAAATATATATAGTTTCTCTATGTATCATCCGAATATAAGAATAAGACGAACGGTCGGGTGTCAATGGCGGAACCTGCAACTGAACAAAAGGTATTCCATTAAGAGGTTTTTTAAAAAAAACAAACGACCCCTTAGAGTGAGAGACAGAAGAGCAGAAGAAGGATAGTCATGGGGACGTTCACAAGAGTTGACCATTAAAGCATGGTTTTGATCTAACACGCCTCGCTGAGCATAAAAACTCAAATTTCCGTTTTGAAAACTGAAACTATAGAAATTGATAAGTGATAAACAATAATAATAATAATAATAATAATAATAATAATAATAATAATAATAATACAATAAAACGTAGAATGTGTTTACTTATTGAAGTTGTATAGAATTTAATAGGTCAAAATAAAATACATGTTTATTCATCCATTAAAATACTTCTAGATTTCTAGAGGATTGAGTTTCACACTTGCTAGATATCAATTGATTAATCCACCAATGCTTGGTTCATACGGAAACTTCAGTCAACAAAGGTTAGCTTCACAAGATTGAGTTGACTCATTATGCCTTTAAACAGCTCCGTTCCTGATATTTTATAGGCCTTGGACGAGACGTAAAAATAGACCCTCAATATGTACAAAATATCATCAATATATTATTCTTTTTATCATGATAAATAACTTTGATTTCAAGAAATACTAATATAGTTCCGTTTTTCCAAGTATTCCTAGAAGCAAAATCAATAAATGATTAGTTCTAGATTAATATTTTCTATCATTTCATTTTTACATAGCATCTCGTCAATTCGTTACACCGTCAAAAACATCCTATATATACCTTTAATACATAAATTGACATCATTTGGAGTCACAATCTTGATCACTCGTAGTAACACTCTATGTAAATCAATATAAGTCAGTTGAGTTTCCATCTCACCTCGTGTGAACGTTTTTCATCACCGTTTTAAACTTTTAGAGTTAAAACGAACTTTTTCGGAACCATCATCTTTGAATCAAAAGCCCTATGGGTGTGCAAAACCCGAATAGTCCGAAATCCGAACCAACACCGAAAATAAGTCGTTTATGTAAAACCCGAATACCCCGAAACCCGAAAATCCGAAACCCGACTTTTGGGGGGATATTTCGTTTCCGTTGGGTTTGATCTTTGGCCACCCGATCCGTCCGAAAACCCAAAATAATATACATATACATACATATATATATATGTATTAAATATTATATAAGTATGTTTATTTATCTAATTATCTTTTGAAAATCGTAAATTCTAGTCGGTCAAAATGTTTTCTAATTTCTAAACTTACAATCGATTGAATTTATCCTCAAAATAGATTTAACTTATATATTCATTTTGCATTATAATAATACCCGAACCCAACCGATATCAAACTGAAACCTGACAAACCCGAACCCGAAGCAATCCGAAATCCGAAACCTAAAAATTGGGTGTTGATTTTCATATCCGAAATCCGATTGGGTTTTTGGTTAGCACACTCGAACCCGCCCGCCCCGCTCGATGCACACCCCTTAAAAGCCCATGTTGGTTATAGCTTGAAATCTTATTCTTAATATAGGATAGTACTTATGATTATGCACTCAATGTTAGGTAATAAGGAGTCAATAATGAATGAAAAACCAAAGGTAGTTTGAAATTTCAAATATAAGTATAAGTTGGACCATTTCATATAGTTGATAATTTTTTTCAAAAGGTACGAGTTTTCTTAGTCAATTACAAGAAAACTACTATATTCTAATAGAACAATAGAATTCATTCAGATGAAATAATCAACTGAGTCAGTAGGAGATGGATGGTAGAGAATATATAAGGTTTTCTAGGTAAATAGTTTTAAATTTTGATGCTAGATAATAAAAACTTAGAGAAACAATAAGCAACATTATAAAATAAACAATCAATTAACTTTTTACATATTTTATTCTTCAATTTAATTAATTAATACATGTATGGATCCTTAATATATTACTAAATTCAGTTAAGTCCTATTAGATACTAAAAAAATTATGTCTCTTTTATTTACTAATTTTTTAATTACTGCTATATATTAAAAAAAAATTGGGCCCCTCCTGGGCCCTGGGCGTACGCCCGGCCCGCCCTTCCCCAAGGACGGCCCTGCCTTTAAACCACACATTTTCTTTTATTTTAAGAACATTTGCTAATGGAATGTTTTTTATCAAGGGTGTTCACGGTTCGTTGGGGTGGTTTAACTCTCAAACTACAAACCAAATCGTAATAATAGTTTAGAAAAAAAGTTCGAATTGAATGGTCGGATAGCAAGTGATCAAACCGGTTAAACCGGTCAACAAAAGGCATCGTGGTTTGATCGATTTAGGCGGTTTAGGCACATTATAGGATTTAAACTAAAAGAACATTATATATATATATATATATATATATATATATATATATATATATATATATATATATATATATATATATATCCAAAATGAAATTTCTATCAATGTAATATTATTAAAAAATATATACTATACCGAATTATTTAAAAAAATCCATCTCCAGAATAAATAAATATATATATATATATATATATATATATATATATATATATATATATTAAGCTGAAAAAAAGTTACACAAATTCACCACCAATAGTTGGAATTTTAGACAAACATTGAGCAAATCAATGAACGATTGAGAAATTCGGATTTTGATTTTTAAAGGATTTCAGAATTTTGCCGATATAGGAAACACGAACAAAGCAATTTGGCTATTTTTCAGATCAGATCAAACCACCGGACCATTCAAACCACCAAAAACAATCCATTTAACTTGGTTCGACACGTTTGAGCAATTCAACGGTTTTTTTAAACAAGTTTTATAAGTCACTCCCCGAGTAGAAAGCTTTTATAAGCCACCAGCATGTTTCGACTTATATATCCACATTGAAAAATACACAAGACAGCCACAAGGGTTGTGGCGTACTGGTTAAGGCCATGGGGATGTGGTTGAATATCCCATCTGTCCATGTTTCGAATCCAGGCGTACACAACAATTGTGGCCATTGAGGTTTAATCAGGGCTGATGTCTTAGAGTCATAATTTGCCAAATGATTAGTCTAGGCATAGCCTAGGACCCCCTTCCAAAAAAAATACACAAGACCCACAAAAAGGGGTTCTCGTAAGTGACTACCAAAGTGGAGTTCTAAATAGGTTCTTACTTCTTAGTTTGATGAGTTGACAATGATGTGGCAATAAAAAAAATTACAAAAAAGAGGTTGTTTATTAGTCGCTACATTGAAGATAATCTTCGCTATTGGTGCGAGCTGTAAGGAGTCTTGATCTCAAGTCAAGCTGGGGCGTCATCTGTCTTTTAAGTTAAGTCATTTCCAACATTCCAAATTACATATTGTAGCACACACTTTTGAGTGAAATATATCGGGTTTGGTTGGGTTTGAACCGTGCATTCACACTGATCTTGTCAAAAGAATGCAAGAAATCTTCCAAAAGAATGCAAGAAATCTTCCAACCCTCAAAATGATGTCGCCACATCAGTTTCTAAGTCATAGTTGATAACCTTTTTGTCGAACGTACTTTTTTGCTACCAGTTTAGCTTTGAATCTATCATCTTTACACTTGATCCACACGAGATATTTAAATAAATAACCTTAAATGAGATTTTAATTAAATTCATGACCTTTTGATGAATATGAAACAATTTTCTTTTACTAGGTCAGAAGGTAATGAATTTAAATTAAAATCCCATTTAAGGTTATATATCTAAATGACCTTGATCCCCACACACAAACAAACAATCAAACAAAAAGGGTATCATGCAACAATACCATTGTTTATAAAGATGGTTTCAACATAAAAGAGCTCAATTGAGATATCTAAACTCAAAAAATGGAATCAAACCAGTAATTTGAGGTCAAATATTCATGGATACACAGGATTGAAGCTAAGATGCCATGGTTGTGGCTGAGCAACTGTCAAGTGTGCAGGCCAATATATCTCTATAATCTCTAGAAATCGAAAAGGAGTCGTAAACTTTACCGTTGCTGCTTTTCTTGTATTCAAACAGAAGGTTAGAGTGGTCAAAAGCCGTGAGTTTTAGAAATCCATAATCAACATCTTTCACAAGACTCCAAGTAGTGTTGATGTTGGCAAAATTTGTAAGACTTGCTCCTCCACCTCCGGCAACCACATGAATTGTTCCGTTCAAGCTTCCCTTGTAAATGTGTTTCTCGTTGCTCGTGCAAATGTTCTAAATTAAAGAATCGGATCGCAAAAAGAAACTTTAGTAGCATAAACAAGTTACGCCTATTTTGTAATTACTCCCTCCATCCCAAAATAAATGTCCACAAAGAAAAAGGCACACAGTTTTAGAAGAATGTGTACTTATTACATTTTCTAATCAACTAAATGACAATTTTACACTTAATAATAGAGGAAGTAATGAATTTTCGTCATATTATAATTAAGGGTAAAATTGGAAAGTAGACACTTACTTTTGAAAGTGGACGCTTACTTTGGAACAAACTAAAATAGAAACATGGACGCTTATTTTGGGACCACCAACTTTTACATGTGTTTCAATTAGATAAACCAAACGAAACGAGCCTAGTATATCCCACTTGGGTGTGGGGTCTAGGGTGTGCAACCCTGACTGCTACCCTGAAGAGTAGAGTGGTTGTTTCCATGAAGACCCCCGGCTGGTGAAAAGTGTGTGAAAGGGAGAACTATGGATATACAAAAATTTGAAATGCTAGATATAAGTAAACAATAATAATACAAGTAGAAAGAGAGAAAGACATATATGTGTTTCAATTAGATAAATGTCTGAAATACCCTTGCAACAGATATTAAAAAGTTCTTCAAGTGGTTGCGGTTTCTGCAAAATAACCTAGAGGTCAGGAGTTTGAATCCCATTCATATGGTATTCACACGATGATTTTCATGGGTGCATCGAGGGGTTTCGCGCTATGAGGTGTGGTTTCCCGATCTTACTAAAGAAAACAAGGAAATGTTGTAATATGGGACGTCGCGGAAGGAGATTTTGGGTGGAAATAATTTCATGCCCTCATGCATGCCTTCCTAGTCTTTCTAGAGGAAACAAGTAAACGTTCTGCAAAAAGAGTAAGACACCACCCTTTACAATGCCCCCACTGTACCGGTCCCACGGCCATCATGAGGGAGGTAAAGAAACATAGGACGCCCCCAAAAGGAAATTTCTACAATTTTTATGGGACAAAAGGAGTACACGGTTTCCATCCCATAAGAAAGACGTGTTTTGGCTTTGAATGTTTAAAGCACGGATTCTTTTAACCCTTAAAAGTGATTAGTTTCCAAACCATTGTTCATGTAAACTGAACCAAACGAATGTTATAAAGTAGGGTAATAAGAATAATAGAAGGAGAAAAACGCAGCAAATCTATGATTAGAATGTGAAGGATCACTGTCCTCAGGATATTATTAGCCCCCACTATCAAGGTTGTTTGGGTTGAAGGCTAATACACCATCAGGAATTATCTAATCATAAAGATATGTTTAACAACTAAACATATCTTTCATGAACATTTCTGCAGATTTCATGAAGAGAAAGAGAGAGGATTAAGAGTCTTAGATGATGAAATTATCACACATATATATAGGTTTGTATGTATAACTGATTTGGATAAGATTAACTAACTTTAGATCCTATCCAAAAACAGATAACACATTAAAACCTGGGGACAAAATACGCCAAACAGTAGCTAAGGCGAGTTAGGTCGATGGAAAACTCACGTTACACACTGTCCTTCAAGCACTAAAAATCTGATTTTTGGGAAATCGCACACGTGCTAGTGCTATCTTTTGACCGTTTAAAATATGTGTAAAATTCACACAACAAGGTTAAATGCTTCTTAGTTGATCAAATCTCTTAAACAATTCTACATTATGTTTAGAGCTTATAAACAGAAAGAATAGATCACTATTTCTATGTGGGACAAGTGATATGCCTAAAAGTTTATATATATAGCTCACCACACAAGTAAGATTCCACTTTTCTTTCTATGTGGGACAAATCTCACTATGAAGACTATATATACAACAACGAACCCAGTATATCCCGTGTGAAGGTAGGGTCTAGGGAGGGTAAGATGTATGCAAACGATCACAGTATATCCCTAGAACCTATTATTAGATTATTAAAAGTTGTGAGGATACCTCATAAACCGGACAAGTTCTTTCATAATTGTGTGCATGACCGTAAATGGCTATATCAACTTTGTACTTTTGCCAGAGCTTTTGAAGGCTTTCTCTCCCCATTGGTTCACCAAATGATCCATCCGCGGCATAAAATGAAGTTGACGAGTACCCCAAAACACGATGAGCAAGAAAGACGAGCCAAGGTTGTTTTTGTCTATCTACAGATGCCAAACACTGCTCAATGAATTTATACTGCTCTGTTCCTTCTCTCCAATCGTGTTCCGTGTCAGCAATACAGAATCTAAACATTCCGTAGTCCGTAGAGTACCTGTAACATTGTATACAGTTTTAAGAACGCGTTTATTTAAAAAAAGAAAAGATTAAAGCAAATTAGCGGGTTGATGAGAACATAGCTCACCAGAACTTTGCTCGGTTCTCAGCAGGAACATAAAACATAGTTTCGGCCAAAACACCACATTCTCCTCCTGAATCATTGTTCTCATAAAAAGATCCTGAGTTGGGCCAGTCACGCTCGTGATTACCACTGCAAATACCATGAATGTACTAAATTGTTGAACCATGTAAATACCATTACAACAAAACCGGCTTTATAGGATGCCAAATATGTCTAAAATGTAGATGTTTTATAAGATTTAAGTTTAAACAATTGTGTGTGCTAAGCAAGTGTTATAATAAGTTGATAGCATACTTTTGGGCGTACTAACAAGTTTGTTAGGACACTTTTGAATTAAAATGTCCTATTAGCTTTTTATACACATCTTTTTTTACGTGACACTAGTTTTTATAAGACATTTTTTCAAAGAATGTCGTATAAAAAGACTAATAGGATGTTTTATTTCAAAAGTGTCCTAAAAAATGTGTTATCCAAAAGCGTCCTATCAACTTATTATAACACCTTTGCATAGTGTGCACAATTGTTTGGTCCTATAAACTTAATCCTATAAAACAGTCTATTAAGACATTTAAACATATTTGGCATCCTATAAAGCAGATTTTGTTGTAGTTTACCATGTTTTGATTTTTTTGGTTTCCAATAATTATGATTGTTGTGTGCGTGAGATCATCAATCCTAACAAAACATACCTAGCTATCATATAAGGAACTGAAGAGGCAATTGGCTCAACTTGCGAAGTAAATTGATCCCATTGTGAGAGGTACCCATTGGCGTAACAAATATCTCCAATGTGGAACACTATATCATAATTCTTCAAGTCTCCGATGAGTTCCTTGGTCGTGTTAAGCGAGCCACGCTGGTAATTATTATATTCGTTGGACCCATCAGCTTCATCCTGCAACATTCAAATGATATCAAGCTCAACTAGAAAAACAGTATCCAAATCAAACGAACCCAGTATATCCCACACAAAAGTAGGGTTCAGATTGTTTTTGCTTAACTTGAAAAAACAGTCAGAACAAAATGTTCAATGAGTCCCACCTTTCCCATGTCTCCAAAAATGATTACGCGTTGTAGAGAATCTTGACCAGGGTAAGGAGATGATCTGAACTGGTAAACCCGACTCCAAATAAGCGTACCGTTTAAAAGTTTGTGGCCCAGTTTGTAGGTGTACCTGCATAAAGAAGGTTGAGAAAAGGATTGATATATGGTACTCCCTATATCCTCTGAAAGTTGTAGCAATTTCCGATCTATTGTCCCATAAATAATGCAATTTTTCTTTTTTGGTAGCTTCATAATCCAGAATTAGTTATTTTCCCGTCGTCACCATTGCAAAGTATTATGTTCCCTATTATTTTATCATTAGATATTTGGTTAATAGTAAAATATTTCTCTCGAATTGTCTCCTCAGTCGAATGTTAGAAGTTTCATAGGATGGATCGAGTACTCAACTTCTTAGAAGCACACGGTTTTCACCATAAACTTCAAAGTGCAACTGATCTAGCAAAGAAACATGTGTGTGTGTGTGTTGGAGGTAAGAAATGTTGTAACTCTACTTTTAGATGTTGATTTTAACGTAGGGGACGAAGAGGATATTAAGAATAAATTAAAGAACATTCTAGCATACACCGAGTTGGGCCATAACTCCTTCAAGAATCCAGTATGAATGAATCCAGGATCACGCCAACCAACGGTTCGTGCCGGTGCTCCTGCACGCAAACATAACCTAATCACCTCAAGCATTTGCTTGTTTCTTAGAAAAGAAAAAAAAAAATAAACAATTGGTCCTTCCATCCAATCCAACAAAAGTTGACTACTGAGGGTCAAACAAACATGAATTTTGATTTTTGCAGATTGGTTACATACCACAAAGGCTGTTTCGATCAATTGTCAGTGTGGCAGCAGGAGAACGCTGCTTATCCTCGCCTCTTCGAGCCCATTCAACAAAAGGTTCTGCTTCATCAATTCCATATCCACTCGTCCATGTTATAGTCATCTAACATACAAACAACAATTGTATTGGTCAGAGGTTGGATACTTTGAGCACCACCACATGAATTTTGGTCAAAAGTCACAAAATTGTGTTTTAAGGCATGTATTTTGGGTGTGGGGACCACACACATTACACATCTTAACGCAACATACTACACAAAATTTGTAATGACTACTAAACCAAACCAAATGAACCCAATATACAGGGGCGGATCCACTAGTAATGAAGTGGTGGCACATGCAACAACTAATATATTTCGTCGTAGTGTAAAAAAAAAAATTACGATCCTTAACGGGTGCTACCACTGTGATTCGTTTGTGCTACGATTGGGCATTGTCGCCAGAGAACTATGAGGCTACAGTAGCATATCGAAGCCTAAATTTGAGTTCAATGGTTACTAGTGACGGAACACAAAAACCCCAACCATAAATCATTGAAATTGGAATTAATTTCTAGTGTTTTACATTGTTACTAGAATTAAATTTTATTTTATATTACGGTAAAATTACTTTTGTGTTGTCACCAAAGAAAAAAAATATTTGGATCTGCCTCTGCCAGTATATCCCACCTCGAGGCGGGGTCGGCGGGTAAGAGGTACACATATTTGACCTCTATCCTACAGAGTAAAGCAGTTGTTTTAGTAAA
This sequence comes from Arctium minus, assembly GCA_954870635.1. Lineage (NCBI taxonomy): Eukaryota > Viridiplantae > Streptophyta > Magnoliopsida > Asterales > Asteraceae > Arctium > Arctium minus. The sequence goes on from OX941084.1 coordinate 54,859,943, forward strand.
AAAAACTAAAAACACCATGTTTTTTTGAGGGAATAAAAACACCATGTTGGATGTTGATAGACTACAAATATGTCTTTTTTCTATTATGTCATCATTTGACAATAATGTAACCCCGTAAAAGAACTAAAAACACCATGTTGACAGAAAAACAAACTTACTTCATTCCACGTCTTTCCTTGAGCTAATCGAGGGTAAATTGGTGCATTTGGATTCGCAAAAGCAACTGAATTCGACACTGCTACGAGCTTTGGCTATTGGATGATGCAATTTCAACCTCATGTTAAGAGATTCGAAATGGAAAGATACAATAAAGTGGATACCAAAAGTAACGAAAACCATAAGCAAACCTTTGATAATCCACCAGTGAACAATGCAAAAGAGAAGTCGGATCTTTGGTTGATCAATTGGAACTTCAACGATGCTTCTCCTGTGTCTTTGTAGTTCGGACTGCTATAGTTCGCATATTTGTACTGAAAAAAAAGAGTGGGATTCGGTTTAATTATCATAGCTTCTTTATATGAATCAAATCAAGGCATGGAGAAATTGCACAAACCTTAACAGGTGCAGTGCACAACAATGGAGGAGTAACCATTGAGCTTTCAGGGATGCATGTGGAAGCACTGAAAACAGTGGAAATGGATGTTTTTAACAGCATAATCGCTTAAAATGACGAATGTCAAACGAGAAAGAACACTTTTTAAGTTTAAAATACCTGAAATTCGCGGGTGAGAATACTCCAATCCAATCATCAGCTGACGGGTTTGGATTGTGCAACGTTACAGTCAACCATTCAGAGGTTTGCCCCTGGAATATAATGTTAGGACCGTTAATCACACGCACGAAAGTAATAACAGGAATCAAGATATTGAACACATTATTTGAGTGGTTCAGCTATTTGTTTAAGGTGCGTCTGTCTTGTATGTGGGACAGGATAGTACGGGGCAAGACATACAAGTACTTATTGTGCCATGATTGGTGTGACATTAGATAGGGACAGAACTTGAATTCATTTTATAGCCATTTTTCTACTCAATTTACCAAAATAGCCAAGATTTCACAAGTACCACTTTAGCAACTTACGAAATCTATTTTTCATGAATTAATATCCATAAAGTAACCTTTTTGCAAGTCATTAAAGTGCTACTTGCGAAATGCTAATGTGGCAAATGACACTTTAGCAGGTAGCAATTTAGCAAATTAAATAAGCAGTACTTTAACAGGTTAGCAAATAGCACTTTAGCAAGTTGTGTAAGTGGCAATTCCACGTCGGCATTTAGCAAGTAGCACTTTAGCAACTTATAAAATTGCTACTTTATGAATATTATATCTTAAATAAAAAGGGAATGCTCAAGTTGCTAAAGTGCTACTTGCGAACTCTTGACTATTTCGATCAATCGTGTAAAAAAACGGCTATAAAGTGAATTGAAGGGGGTCAAAAATGGCTATCTTGGACAACTTACCACTTTTTCTGTCCCACCAAAACAGGTGGAACAACAATATCAGTGATGGGACAAACATCGGTAAATTACTAAACTAACCATGACAAATTAAACCCCTAAAACCTTCAAGAATTCTTGTTTTCTTATCATAAGGTTTGAAGTAGTTATAGGGTTGTAATCCAAAACTGCATAGCATCAATATCAATATCAATTATGATTGAAATGGATAACTGATTTTAATGGAATGACATAAACCTTTGTGGGTTACCTTCAATCCAAGAACCAAAGGAGATGCTTTAACATAAGCTGCAACATCAAGAGCAAACACAGTCTCATGAACAGAAATCTTTGCAAAGGGTTGATCTCCATGTGATACTACACCTCCAATGCTATACAAACCCCACAAAATTGCCAGAAACCACAACCCAATAACCTGCATGCCTCTTTGTACCTAAAATCAAAAAGGGTATAAAAAGAATAAAACAACAACACAATTCTTTCAGTAGTTAAAGAAAGCACAAAAATGAAGTGAAATTGATCCAAGACAAAAGCAAACAGATGAAACAGTTCTCATTTACAACCCAGTCGACGAAATTGAAAGGGGGAAAACAGAACTCTGTGGGTGAAAAGTTCAGTGAAATCAAAACTTTAAGAGAAAACCCAAGGATTTGAACTGATTACCATTTATGTTTGATCTGTAATCAGCTCATAAACTCTATATAAATACGCACACACATATGTATATGTGTATATATATATATATATATATATATATATATATATAGAGAGAGAGAGAGAGAGGAACAGAGAGGAAGTGTAAACACAGCCCAAAGTATAAGAGGTCAACTTGCAGAATATATGTATATGTATATGTATATGTATATGTATATGTATATGTATATGTATATGTATATGTATATGTATAGGGACAGAGAGGAAATGTAAACAACTTGCATAATATATATTATATATGTATATATGATACAGAAAATGGAGTAAAAGATAATTCAAACAAAGCATACATAAAGATTGCCAAGATTAATGATTTGTGTCAGGACACCATCTTTCTTTAAGCAATTGATGATGATTTCAATTTATATTTCTAAATAACTGGTTATGATTAGACTATGGTAACAAGGTCTTGCTTTGACGCTATGGTAACCATGTGGCTCCAATTGTAAGAAATTATGGCTTGTTATGGTATATTATAAAGGGGGTGCTATTTGCACCAAAAAGGTGCACATAGTCAAATCTTGTTTTCCGATCTAACCATTAAAGTACAAATAGTCAAATTATTATTATTATTATTATTATTATATTTATCTTTATATATATATATATGTGTTTGTGTTTTGATTTTATAAATTTATAAAATTTATAACTTTTGATTTTATTTTATTCTATAAATTTGTAACTTTTGATTTTATTATAACTTTGTAAAATGTATTTTTCTTTTTGTAACAGTTACATTTTCTCATAACTTTGTAAAATATATTTTTCTTTTTGTAACAATTACATTTTCTCATAACTTTGTAAAATGTATTTTTCTTTTAGGGACCAATTCCGTAACAAACGCCAAACGTTAGGGACAAAACCTGTAATTTACTCTGTAAGACTCGGTTTTTTTAAAACATATAATTATTCTTATCCAAATTGAAACGTAAATAAAAATGACAACTAAAGATAGTTAATGGTTAAAATTGTCATTAACCTAAACTCTTTATACATACATATATATATATATACTATTTGTGTACCCGCGCAATGCGGCGGGAACAACAAATATAAGCAATTTTGAAGTTGTGGCGGCTTTATATTAAAGAGATTTAAGACTTCACGGAAAATAGGATTTGCATGAAGTAGTTGTTTGTAACCAAAGATAAGATAATTGGACAAAGAGAGAGAATATGGAAAACTAATTTTTACATGAAGTTGTTGTAACCAAAGAGGATTGGGAGTCGAGGTTCTACAAAACCAGATTTAACAACACTTCATTTCTTAAAGAAATGGTGTATTCTTTCTCAACTTAACTGTTCTGACCACTTCTCATGATGTGCAACATCATCCCTAATCCAAAAGAGATGTCAATAGTAGCTTTTGGTTCAATCTAGTCCGCCTGATTTATGATTCGTATTACTACATTTAGACATAATTCATGCAACTACAAATTTTTTAACAGTGTAAGACCCAAGATTTATGTCAAGCTGATGCACCTTTGAGATGGATCAAAGGCCCAAAAGTAATCCAATATGTCCCCTTTGATGAAAAGAGTCGTGAAGTTGCAAGCACACCTTCAAGGGGTTAGAGCAGGTCCAACACTGAAATAAATAAATAACCTTCAAAACTTCTCTTTATAAAATACACTTCTCCTATTTAAGCATGGAAGATATAACTATCAAGCAAACATGAATGAAGCTGCAAACATATACACTCCCACCTATATTTTATGAAGCCCCGAAACCACGTAGGCTAAATTCATCTGTAGCTTTTGAAAGCTCATCATATGAGAACTCCACAGATTTGTCAACTCATGTTGCTTTTGTTAGAATGCATTCAAGAACAAAAAATAAGTATATATTGAAGAAAAAGACGTATAGACAAGAGTGAACCGCTGGAACAAAAGGAAAGCAAACTAATGGAACAATTTCAAAGAAAAGGAAAACAAACATTTATGATCGATTCCATTAGACATCGAGTCCAGTAGAAAAATATAGAAACAAAACGATCGATGGAATGGTAAATTCTTAGATCCAATATCTGGCTTTTTGAAACATGCCAAATTCTTAGATGCTTATATGGTAATGAATTGATTTTTAAGTAATCAACAACTATATAATCCAGTAATGATGATGGTGATGTGAATTCTAACTTGCCAATCAGTGTCTTATTTCACTCCTACATGATGGAAAGCTGTAACAAGTGTCTTATTTCACTCCTACATAATTCTAGATCTAAGAAAGAAGAAACAAGTTCACAAAAATCAAAATTTTCTGGCAAAGCCATTGATATAATATAAGTAGTCGATGATCACCTATTCCTCCCCACTCCAACCCCATGTCCACTTTCCAGACCATCTATTAGCATATAGTATAAACAATTTTCAGACCTGATACAGAACCATAGAGTTAAAATCGGGAGAGACGAAGAATAAAAGGAACCGTGAAACAATATAGTTTGTTTTGAGTGCAGATCAACTTCTTTAACAGTGCATAACTCTCAAACTGTAAGTCCAAATGAGCTCAAATTTTACAGGTAGAACGACCTAAATGTATACTACAAATCTTATGATGGGCCTCAAACCCAGTTGAGACTCTAAGTAGCTCAAAACTGTGTGTTTTTGGGACTGATCACAGTGTACTCGGGATCAGTCCTTGTGTTCTTGTAAATTTTGTATAAAATCAATGGATGATCCAAATGGGATGATTCCAATTCGATTAGAACCATAAGAGGTCGTAGAACAACTTTCATTTATACATTATAATCTGTTTTAGTCTCTAAGTATGAGAAAATTGCTTGAAAAGAAGAGGTACAAAAGCTCTGATAACATCTTATGCCAGCTAAATTTAAATTTTTCAGCGGATAACATATCAATAATGATTCTATCAACATTTGATGAACTTACCAGTAATGCATAGAGAATTAGTTGAATTTGAGCATACCTTGGTCTAGCTAATTGATCCTTTAAAGCTCCAATCTCAAAAACACCCTCACAAAAAGCGAAATCTGACACGCATTGAAACATTTTGTCAAACATTTGGTGGAAAACATCAAATAACAAATAAATTAAACCCTAATTGTAGAGGTGCCATGAATTCGACATTTAAATAGAAGAGAAAGAACAATGTCGTTGGCAACACAAAGAAAACATGGTAATTGATAAGCAAATTAAAGGGAAATTTTCATTGCTACCAATTGATTTCGAGTTATTTATCGACATTTATAAAAACTAAAACACACACACACACACATAGGAGAATTTGATGGTAGCTAGAATTTGTTTAGAAAAAATGTGGCCCCAATGATAATCCATTTGACAGCCCCAATTATTCTTAAAACCATTTCTCCAAAACCGACGATTGCGCTGTTGTTTGCCTATTTCTTGACCAAAAGCCCAAGATTGTCGAAAAGGAAGCCAAAAAACCAGATATTGATGTTGTTAATCAAGCGGTGGAGGTGATCAATATAAGAAATCAAGAAGATAATATTGATCAACCCGTTGTTGAGCATTCGCATACAGGCAGTAGCAGAGATTCTAGTGAGATTGTGGCTGATATTGAGTTGGCCAAAGAAAAGCTACCCGAAAAGAACCTTGGAGGCTCTAAGAGGAGCCTAGCCGAATGCATATCGACATCTGAGGATGAAGAATGGTCAGCTCTTGAAGGCGTGGCTCGTGTCAACGGTTTGTTAAGCATTCCCAGGTTCTTGTCGATCCACAAAAGATCAACCAGTTGGAGAAAATCCGCTTCAAAGATTTGAAATTTCGAATACAGTTCAAATCTTTTTAATGCCATGCATTTAAAGATCATTTTTCAAGAATCCTGTGGATGTATATATCTCTCTTTGTAGTTGTCTTACTTGGGTTTTTTTGTATTTGTTGCTGCTGAGCAGAAAAGGGTACTCTAAATTTTGTTGGTGATAGCTAGTTAAGTTGTTTGTAGAACAGGAATTGGATAAATGCAGTGATTTTCTTGTACTGTTTTCCTGGTAAGATGAATTTGGGCCCTAAATCTTTAATTTGGGATTTAACCTGGAACCCCATTTAGCCATAAGTATGAATTTATGATCCACAAGTTACAGTAAAGAAAAAGGTCAAATCTTTTTCTTTCTGTTCTATATGAATTGGGAAGGAAAAAACACTCAATCTTTAACACAGAATAACTCTGCTTTATTTATGCAAAAAGTCATCAATTTGGAGGATTTCCTTTGTCTTTTGTTTTTTCCCACTTTTGTTAGAATATATAAAAACAGTAATTAAAACTTATATTTATGAAATGTCACCATCTTGTTACCTTTGGCTTCTTTTTTGGACTGACAATTTCAAGTAGCACAAGAAACTACTGCCCACTCTCATGGTCCTATATATTTTCTTCACTAAAAATGGTAAAATCTAATTATACAAGAAATAATAAGAAAAGAAGCATTATGATTGTTCTATTATACAAGAACAAATAAGAAAAGAAGCATTATGATTGATGCGTAAGTGACTGTCTTCTATTGTGATTGTTCTCCTCGTTCTATGATCCAATTTTTTTACATTAACTTTCTTAGTTCAAAATGATTAGCCCAAGGTTATCTGGGTTCTGTGGATTTAAGCACCCACTATTTTGGAACTCCTCTGGACCATTTTGCAGGTGACATTTCCAGATTGTTTTAAGCCATAGCCAAAGTTGTTAAGGGCAGCGATGATTTTGATTTTAAGCCATAGCCAAAGTCACTTGGGTAAGTTCTTTTCACCAATTGGTGCAAGATTGAATGAAAGTTATGTATGACAAACCTTACAAAAGGGACATTTTACAAAGGATTGACGAGGACAATGCTTATTGCCAACAACTTTCGTCCACTGCAGGATGCAACTGTAGCAAAACTTATCTGCAAAATAGGCATTGTAACATCATTAGTCAGCATGGATTTGACCATATGTGCAAACTCAAACATGAATACAGATGTTTAGTCTTCATGCCAATGCCAACGTGCAGAGAGAGAAATAGTAGATTTTAGGGATGAAAATACAGAACACGATAGTGAAACCAAAACACAAGAAATAAGATGTTACCTCAATCGTGAACCCAAATCAATCTTGAACCCAAATCATAGTTAAAAGTTGCTGCAAGTGAAAAAAGAAGAAGGCTTTCTGGTAGGATGTTACCCAACATGACCCAAATTGTTTAATATCATTATCTCATTGAATAATAATAGAAAAGATATATGTATATATAATAATTATATGCATGTCATACACATTTTCCGCCTTAGGTCACGCCTCGCCTCACGCTATTTAGAACCTAGGCCATGCATAATACATATCCCACTACCAACTACAGCCAAGTCATCAAACTCTTCCAATTCCTTTGCAGACTGCAGAATACCCATAAGACTGATCTAACTTCTTCAATTTTCCATGAAAAATTTTAGAATTTATGAAGACAAGGAGGAAGAAGAAAAATCCAATTCGCCGTGCTTTATGCTATAACCAGTCAGCTCCAAAAGGCTTCCTCCTAACAACTTGCACTACCTTAATCTAACAGGTTTAGCTAAACCCAGGATCCGCTCAATAGTTTATTCAAAATCGAAAACAAAATAATGAAAGGAAGATGCTCTGGTGCTTCCATACATATACGTGAAGTCACATCATTAATACCAAGGTATTGACAACAAAGCAGTGAACACTTAACAATTTAATTCACTGAAGCTCACCAGATTGACAGATTCACCAAATGCCACAAATGCAAATTCTCCACCAGGTGCAAGCAAAAGACCAGCTCTGATTGCAGATATCAATGAGACACCAAAAAGCCTACGAACAACAACCACCAGTGTGGTCTTGGTTCAACATCAGAAGGTGAAAATAGGAACAAGAAAAAGGTTAGTGATGAAGTTTATGAAACTTGGTTCAAGGCCCATTTTTTCCTACTAAACTATGAAGAATTTATATAACATCAGAAGGTGAAAATAGGAACAAGAAAAAGGTTAGTGATGAAGTTTATGAAACTTGGTTCAAGGCCTGATGCTTTTTACACTGCAAATGGTGGAAGGTAAGCAAAAATTTACTCTGTTTCTTTCACCCCATTCTAAATTGAAATCAAAAATTTGGGAGTCGTTTGGTTATAACACGATAGTGAAACCAAATCAGGTTGGGAAAACAAAAGGCGAAACCAAACCATCCCAGGAAAACAAAAAATAGAACACGATAGTGAAACCAAAACACAAGAAATAAGATGCTACCTCAATCGTGAACCCAAATTAATCTTGAACCCAAATCAGCTGCAATCGTGAACCCAAATCACCCAAATCAGGTGCAGAGAGAGAAATAATAGATTTTAGGGATGAAAATACTTTGAACCCCAACTCTTGATTTATATCTTCTTCCATTTATGCGTGCAAGGTGAAGAAGAGGAGTATGGGTGTACTGTGGGTATGGTGTTGCAATCGTGAAACTGATTTCGTGGGTATGGCTGTACTGCGTATGGCTTTTAGAAGAAACTGATTTCGTGGGTATGGCTGTAAGAAGAAATTGATTTCATCTAAAATTGACCAAAGGTACATATGTATTGAGAGTTTGTACCTTATGCACAAACAGTTGTTTTTAAGAGATTTTTGAAAATCATGCTAAAATTGGTAGTACTACATGCTTAAAGGGTTGTATTTAAGACAATGGTGTAAATGTATATTAAGGTAGTAATAGATATATATTAATATATTACATATATATATAGATATATATATAGGGTGCGCTTCTTTTGCAAACCAAGTAATCTGTACAAACTATGCAAACCACTATATTAGAAAACAATAGATATATTTATGGATAATGATTATGATTCATTAATAATGATTGTGATATATATGGAAAATGTTAAGTTTATTCATTATAATCATGATTTTAAATTAGGAAATGTTAAGTTTATTCATTATAATCATGATTTTAAATTAGGAAACATAATAAAATCATATATTCAATAGAATATAATATATATATATTAGGAAACATAATAAAATCATATATTCAATAGAATATAATCATGATTTTAAATTAGGAAACATAATAAAATCATATATTCAATAGACTTGATGAACGGCTAAGATTAGTTTGCATAGTTTGTACAAATTGCTTGGTTTGTAAAAGAAACGCACCCTATATATATATATATTACGTACTATATATATATATAATATTTTTTTAAAAATGGTAAAATATAATATTTTCAAAAATACTCATGTTGATCCCTCATTTCCAACTCATGTTGACCCGTCTTTTACAAGTGAAAGACCCCTTAGACGTAGTAGTTCGAACGCGTCTAGATTTGTTGACAAGGAAAAAATGAGCTTCCAAGAACCAGCGAGACACAGTTCTTTCATGTTCAAAAATTATAATGCACATACATACATCAATCAGTTTCCAGCATTGTTTCACCCTTACATCAAGCAGGTACATGATGTGATAGGTGATGAAAATTGTGGATTTCGAGCAATAGTTGTCTCTCTAGGTCTTCATGAAGATGCATGACCCACAATTCGGTATAATTTGATGGAAGAGTTAGATACATACAAGACAGAGTACATCAACGTTTTTGGACGTGAACATTGGGATATTACTTATAACACTTTAAACTTTTTTCGATCAGATCAATGTGCACTATTTGAACACTGGATGACAATGCCTGAAATAGGTGTCTTGATTGCTTTAAAATATAATGTGATATTACATGTTATAAGTATGACCGGCAGTGGGACGTCCTTGCCGCTTAGGTCCACTCCGCCAGTGTGGTATGAGCATGTTATTTTTACAATCGGGTACGTTAATGGTAACCATTATGTGAAATTAGATATGAAAAAAGGATACCCGTTTCCACAAATTGTAGGACATTTTTTTTCATTACAGTTATCCGTGCGCTGCTGGATGGGCTACCCCGTATTCAGAGCGAATAAAGAAGTACATGCAGCTTTTACGTGTTAATTGTACTACAGATAATGTTATTTTAGAATAATTGAATGTAATATAGATTATTTTATGTTCTATTTATATGTTAAATCGCAATATTTATGTTTTATTTTTATAATTATATAATTAAAAAAACTAGTAATATTTATATTTATAAATATTTATTTCTTTTCAAATCAAATAAAAATAGTAATATTAAAAAAGAAAAAACAAATAAACAAAAATATTTATATAAATATTTATTTCTTTTATAAATATTTATTACAAAACTATATAATAAAAAGAAAAAAAAAAGACAAATAAAAATAAAAAAGAAATATGTAATAAAAATAAAAAAACAAAAAAGACAACAAAAAGACGAAAAAACAAAAAAACAAAAAAAAACACAATAATTTTCCAATGATTTTTGGTGTATTTAACACCTTTTATGGTGCATTTAGCCTCCCCTTTCACTATTGGAGCAAAAACTTGAAAAATAGCTTGACATCCAATGACTTGGTGGATGTCAAGTGTTTGAGGATTTATAGAATGTTTATATTTGATTCCTCAACAATCATAGGTTTACATTTTTAATTTTACACTTTCATTCAATAATAATTCATTTATTAAATATATAAGTTATTATTATTATTATTAACAAAATACATTATTTGTGCACACTCATATCCTATTCTTATATCATCATCTCATTCTCATGTATTTGTGCTTTAAATAACGACAAATAATGAAAGGAGTTTTATAAAACATTTCAAATATATGAGGATAGTTTATGTATATATATTAAAAATGAAAAAAAAAACTTTTGAAAGACTTGACCATTGGAGTAGTAATTTGAAGATAACTTTTTGATAACGTGACAAATAGATCAAGTCTTTAAAAGACTTGACCATTGCGGATGCCCTTAGTAGACTATGGTGCATTTAAATCAATGATTGGTCAAACTTTCTTTTATACAAACCCCAACTTAAGTAATATACATACACCAACATTTGAGACCCAATATTTCCCAGTTTCATTAAGATTCAATTACAAAGACTTAACAGGCCACGTATGGAGCTAAGTTCATGAAATACTATTCACCAATCGACTTTGCCAAACATGTAACACAATTCATGAAAAACAATACATGATATATAATACATGAAAACGGATTTATTAAAATTCATACAACCATATACTGGTATGCTATATGGGTATATCCATATTGTATAAAACTTTCTGCATTCATGAACCACAATTCACCAATAAAAAAACATAATGCTCGAAAATGAAATACAATTTATGAAAACCATTACATGATTCGTTGCTCACATCCAAAAAAAAACACCATAAACCGTATACATAATATATGGTTTCAAAATACATTTGAAAAATAACAACCCTATGTAAATATCAGCCTACATTACTGAAAACGAACAAATAAAAAAACAGAAAAAGCCAACCTTCAACAACAACAACTTCATCGGGTACAAAACACCCTTCTACGTGAAAAACTTCAACCGGCTTCAAGACGCCATCGACCACTTCGACACTGTTACATTGAAGCGAATCAAAAGCCAATACAATATCTTCGCTTTTTGATGCCAACTCGGACAACGATCGACCATCTTCATCGACTGCATAATCGACTTTGTCATCTCCATTACCAGTAACAGTCGATTGGCAACCATTAATATCATTAAACTCGCTGCCTCAGACGCAATTTCCGTCGACCTTAAGGTGACTATCCATTGAAAAATCAATAAAGAATCAATAATCCTCCTCCAAACCTAAAACTAAATTCTAAATTAAACGCAATCTTCACGAAAATCAAACCAACCATGCAAAACGGAAACCGGATAAACACAATTAAAAAACAGGAAAATGATTATCGAAAATATTGTTAAAAAAAATCTTAACCAAAACGGTTAAGAAACCATACCTTCAATATCCACTAGTTTTAAGGAAACATTAAACACAATTAGAACTTAAAAAAAAAAGGGAAATACCGTAAAACAGAAAAGACTAATATGCCCCTATGCATTTATAATTAACAATAAATAAAATAAAATAAAATCAATCTTGATTAAACGAACGGTAGAGATCTAGGTTGCAAGGGTTGCAACATTTATGAGGGTTGTAAAATATCCTTCCCCTCTCTCTCTCTCTCTCTCTCTCTATATATATATATATATATATATATGTGTGTGTGTGTGTGTATAGAGGCTCCTTTAAATAGAAATTTTTTATTAGTACAAACTATGCAACCTAAGGGTATTTCAGTCTTTTTGCAAATTTCGTATTTTTAGGAAAAAAACCAACTTCCTTAATTATCTCTCTCTCTCTCTCTCACGATCCACCATCACCATCCACTTCCGGCAGTGACCTCCTCCCACTCCAGCAACCTCCCTCATTCCCAGCGAGTTTCATATGAGAAACAACATAAGAAACTTCGAAATTTTCACGATTCATATAAGAAAAAAAAACATATGAAACTTCGAAAATATATGATTACTTCGAAAAAATCTGAATATTCATATATGAGAAAATATATGAAACTTAAAAATCCGATTATTTAAATAAGAAAAATATATAAAACCATTTATGAAAAAATATGAAAACGGTTTATGAAAATATATGAAATTATAAAAATATATGATTATTTTCAGGATTTGAATTTAAATATTACAGATAATTATTAAACCTTATTTGAATTATAGTCTAACTATAATCATTCTGGTATAAATAAGGCGTTAGGCTAAACCTTTTTCGGTACAATTTGAAATTAGAATTAGCCTTTCAGTTAAATGCAGAAAATAAACATTTTCTTTTATGTAAAACACATATAGATCTAGGGTTCTTGGGCTAGCACCCAGTGGAGACGGGAAACGTGTTCGTGTGTAGACTACCAATAGAGGAAACCTACTTTGGTTTCTTGGTGCTTCAATTGGAACTCCGTCAGGTCTTCATAAGATACATATTCTAAACACCCTATGGTGTGATTTATTTTCATTAAATGCATCATTGGATCCGATTGGGTTTTAAGGTCTTAGAAAAGTTTTTCTATATAATATTTTGTAACTAGAATTTTTATTAATTTCCGTTAGGTTTAAAGGTTACGAATTGTAATAAAACTCATCAGTGGTATTATAGCCACTTTGATTGTATTTAATTAAAAAGGAGGAACAATTTGTTATATGGCAAAACAAATAAAATTAAGCCGTAAATTTATTAGTCGGTACATATATATACACACATATATATGGGCCTCCATGTTAATGGCCCACGTTTTTTAATAAGGTAAAAGAAGAGGGTTTTGAAAACCCTTAATCACATCAGACCTTTTCTTTTTCTTTAACCTGCGGCCTCTTCTTCATCACCTACCACCGTCTTGGTATGCGGCTGTTGGCGCCGTTTTTTTTTCGTCGTTGGGCTGCTGTCCTATATGGTTATCTTTGGTGAAGCCGTTGCCATCGTTCTTTGTCGCCGGAGTTTTGCGGCTGCTATCGTTGGCCATATGTGGTTGTTGTCGTCGTTTTATGCTCGTCGACGTGTGGTCGATCGTCTAGGTCGCCGCCCTCTGGGGATGGTGGTGCTGGTTTGTTTTGTCTCACGTCACCGGCTGTGTCACCGTCGGTTGCTGCTGGCCTCTGCAGTTGTTTCCACCCTTTGACCATCATCGATGTTTTCCACCGGCTGTCTTGTTTTCTTTTCTTTTTACACAAATCAATCAAGGACCTAAGCAAGGCTTGTCGTTTTTTTTTTGTCTATCTCTCGACACCAGCGACGACTCATGAGCCAAGCGGTGGTCTTTGTCTACTTCGTCACCCAAATTGCCATCGGCTATCGTCGGAGTTATATGGCTGCTGCCCAAAGCACTGAGCGATTGTGTACCGTCCACCAAATCGCCATCAAAGGCGGTCGATGTTGGTTTGGCTTCTGCCGCCGTCTGTTCCCTGACCAAGGGTTGTTGCCCATTTCTCTCCTCAGCAGGGTTAAATACCGGGACCACGGTCCTATTAGGATGTGCTCAAACGTCCAGACCGCCGCCCTTTGGGGCTAGTGGTGTTGGATGGTTTTTCGTGGTCATCCTCCGGCTTTCGAGCTATCTTAGCCGTGGCAGTTGCTGACCTATAGGTTGTGCGACCTGTTGTCGCCCTGTAGGTTCGAGGTTGGTGCTGAGACTGTTTCCTCATGCCACCCAATCTCAAACCGAAGTGTGGTCGTGTCGCTGCTCCTTACGGCTTGGTAGATGGGTGCATCAAGAGGCATGACCTCTTATGATTGCCATGAATCCCCAAATTATCGAGGCCATGGTTTTTAGACTGCTACCGATTAGTTGTGACATCGGTTCCGGTAATGTTCAATTTTCAAACTCCGATCACCGTCGGCTGAGAGCCCCGATTTGGATTTTTACCCTAATTGGTATGGATTTTGTTTTTTTTGGTAATGGTTTGTCACATTATTGGGTCAATTTAAATTTAAACCAGCGTATAGTTTTTGTTCCTATAAATTGGTCATTTTAAAATTTGGCCAAGTATTCTATTAAAATGGGAACTCTTTATCCTAAACGGGTCAAGGGTTAGTAACTCAAGATTTTAGAAGATTGGGTCAATTCTTTTTGGGATTAGGTTTGTTAACCTACAAATTAAAACTTGTCAATTAAATTTATTTTGCCATATGAAATTTTGTTCCTTATGATTTGACCTTTTAATTATGTTAATTATACTTTGGTCAAATATTTATTTTATGTTTAGAATAAATAAATAATATATGGATTGCCCCAAGAAGACCCGTGGTTTGTTGTGGTTGATTTATGTTTATGTTTTGGAAAATTAAATTGTATTAATTGCAAAGGTTGTAATTTTAAATTTTCCTAGATATGGGCAATTGTAAAATATATTAGGATATGTTATCTTTCTATTTTAAATTGTAAATCAAACGAAGACGGAGTTCCAAGATGTCGAGATGGAGTCCCTGTAGTTCACCAAAATGGCGAGGCCAGTGGGAGCTTGAAGACGTCCTTAGAATTGACCGTGGTTATTGTGTTGGCTCACAACACCACATTAGGGGCAAATCCATATATTATTGTTGTGGTTGTTTATTTTGTGTTTGTTTTTATTTATTGCTTTATTATTGTTATGATAATTGCAAACGTTTTAAAATAAAATCAAACGCAAAACAAATTTTAAATCGGTAAATAAAATATGATATTTTAAAATTGATATGTTTATCAAACTCAAACTGATTTAATAAGATAAACTTTAAAAACAAGATTTTTTGGAAATAAAATCAAACGTTTTAAAAGAATTAAAATGTTTTCTAAAATCAAACCTTTTTACAAAATGTAAACTTAACGCCACCCATTTAAGGTACTTGTTGAGCATACAAGATTTCAGTGTGGTCAGTGCTTAGTCAATCATGTCGGTTAAATGTAGTGTAAGACAAAGAGCCAAAATAACGAGATTTAAGTGGACAGTTGCTTGGCCATTCACTTAAATAGACATATTTTGGACGACTGATCCCAGTAAACCCTAAATCTAGTATTTAGGTGGGATCACGATACCTTAGTATGGTTTGTTTACTTGAGAATATCATAGACATTTGCTTAGCTTTTGAGTATTTTCAAGGTGTTGAAGTGGGATTAAATGTGCCAATTTCAATATATGATATATTGAATAGGATCCCACGACATCTAAGAGTTATGTTGAACATAATTGGATGATGCATACCTAAATAGCCTAATTTTGTAGACAGTTGCTTGGCCATTTATGGAGTAAATGAAATATGTATCTTAGCTCAAATCAAATGGTTTTTGAAAGGTTAAACTATTTATTTGAGATATTAAAGTACCTAAAATTAAATCATGTTTCTATAGATGTCTACCTCGAATTCAAACTCAAACAACTTATCACAGTTTACACTACGGTCAATCCTAGATAAAGAAAAGTTGGACGGAACGAACTTCATCGAATGGTTTCGTTTCCTAAGGGCAGTCCTTAGGCATGAAAAGAAGTTCTATGTTCTTGAAACCCCCCCCCCCCTCCAAATGCTCCTGCTATAAATGCTCCAACTAAGGTCAGAACTACTTATGATAAGTACCAAGATGACTCTCTGAGTGTTGGTTGCCTAATGTTAGCCACCATGACTCCCGAATTATTACAAGATCATGAAAACATGACTGCTTGCGATATGATATCTTCACTGAAGTCTATGTTTCGGTTACAAATAAAGCGGGAGAGATTTGATACAGTCAAAGCATTAAGTGTCTGTATAATGACTGAGCGTTCGTCAGTTAGTACCCAGATTTTGAAAATAAAAGGGTACATTGACCAACTAACCCGTCTTGGTTTCCCATTGGGTCAAGAGTTGGAAATCGATATGGTTCTCAACTCTCTTCCCAAAACATATAAGCAGTTCGTTAAGGACTATAATATGAAAGGTTTGAATAAAACTCTCACAGAGCTTCACAACATACTTAAAACTACTGAGAAGGATATGAAATCCAAGTTAGGTTCAACCAAACCAAAATAGGCTTTGATGATCAAACCTGACAGTGGGATAGTCAAGAAAAAAGGGGAAATAACCAAGGATAAAACACATGTTGGAAGCTCCAACATATATAAGGGCAAAAGAGAAATTTCTGAGGTTGTAGTATGGTATAATTGTTTTCACCATGGGCACCGAATGAAAACTTGTCCATCCCGATTGGCAGAAATCAAGAAGCAGAAGGCTAACAGAGCCGGACCTTGAGGTATGTTTACCATTTGATTTATTCACTTCTGACTAAGTATTACATATTGGGTATGATACTCAAATTAATATTACTTTTCAGGAAATAAGAAGTGAAGAGAAGATGAAACCAGACCAAATGGAGCTAAGTTAGTTGTTGTTGCTCAAAGGGACATATGATATGAACTTTCTAGATGGTCTTACATTAACACTTAGCAAGTGTCTTCATGTACCTAGTACTACTGGGAATTTAGTTTCATTTTATCAATTACAACGAACCGAATTTATGTTTTCAGAAATAAATTTTCATTCTATGTTAATAAATATTTTATGAAATTAATAGTTGTAATTATAAATCAATATAATGAATTAAGCGGGGGATTAAATCTGATCTATTTGTGACATTTAAAACAAGAAACACATAGCCAAACTCCAGGCAGACGGAGAGTTGGAATCATATGATACATGTGTGTCTTATTAGTCAAGATGACAAAAGAACCTTACAAAAGGTAACCCTTTAGGGGATACAAGAACTATTAGGAGTTAACCATACTGATGTATGTAAGCTTTAATGTCACAAGATACGTGTAACACCCGCAATTTTCGGAATGTGGTTACTCTATTTCTTGGCCCTAATCCTTGATGATAACCTCTGTTATTGAATGTTATGATTTAAATTTGAACCTTGTTTATGGAATCACATTCGTATGCGATTCGGACCGAAAATTCAGTAGCGTGCAGGTGGGGTGTGACAATGCCCGAAGATTGTGACATTGTCACTCTCACTGTGGCTCTGTCGCGGGCACGAGGTACCCTACGGTACAGATGGGGCGACCTTGCCCGACGATTGTGACAATGTCACTCTTGCCGTGGCATAGTCGCGAGAGTCTAGAGGGTTACGGTACAAATCGGGCGACAATGCCCGCGATTGTGACAATGTCACTATCGCGAGGCACTGTCGTGGTCGGGCAAAATTGTTAGACTGTAATTGTATTCAAGATTAAATGAGGGTCATTATTGTAATTGTTGTAATAGTTGTTTGTGTGTGTTGTAAGAGAGCTTAGATGGTTTGACCTTGTTTGGTCATGTTGACCTATATATAAGCAAGTCCTTGTATGTTTCAAAGGAGACTTGTGTAAGCAAGAGATTAAGTGTGTGAAAGTGAAGGTGTAATATTGGTGGTAGTTGAGAGAAACACATAGTTGTACACATTGAGTACACACACAAACACAATCTATCTTGAAAGGTTAATCACTATAGATCTATGACTTGATGTAATTCTTGTGATTAATAAACAAAGTGTTTTGTGTTAATTTGTATGTGTTTATGCTAGTAAATCTTGGGCCACAATTGGTATCAGAGCCAAATCCGTTTGAAAATCAAGAAAATGTTTTGAGTCGTACTGTTCACGTCACTGTTCATAAAAGTCCAAATCGATTTTGAGTTTTAGTGGAAATTTTGAGTTGAAATCGATTAGGTTATGTTCGTTTTGTGAAATCGATCGAGTTAGTGTCTTTTAATTCTTGAAATCCATGTGATTTGATCATCAATTTGAAGATTTGGTGTTTTTCGAGTTCTCGAGTTTCACACACTGTTCTTGAATCAATTTGTTGATTTTTGTGTTTTTAATCGAAATTTCTTGTTAAAATTGTGTTCGAAATGTGTTGGTGAGTGATTTGTCAAATTTTCAGATCGAAATTCGAAATCTAGATGTGATTTTGTTTAATTTTAGAGGTTTGCGTTTGATTCATCTGGTTTGCGTTTGATTCATCTGGTTTGCGCTTGATTCATCGTAGTTTGCGGGTGTTCATACTGGTTTACGTTTCATTTATCGAATTTGTGTTTGATTTGTATCCATAGCACACACGCAAAGCTAAGAATTGCGTTCCACATCACAAACGTAAAGTGGAGTTTGCGATTCACACTACAAACGCAAACTAAGGTTTGCGCTCCTCGTTACAAACGCAAAGTAGTAGTTTGCGTTCCACTCCACACACGCAAACTAAGGTTTGCGGTTCACACTACACACACAAAGTTTCATATTTGCGCTTCACGGCACAAACGCAAAGCAAGGTTTGCGTTCCTCACTACACACGCAAAGCAAGGTTTGCGTTTCTCACTACACACGCAAAGTGTGGTTTGCGTTCCACACTGCAAACGCAAAGTGTGGTTTGCGTTCCACACTGCAAACGCAAAGTGTGGTTTGCGTTTCATACTATTCACTTGATTTGCGTTTCACATTGAGTTGAACTTAGAATTTTTTTTCTGAGAAATTTTCAAAAGTGTAATATGGACTTTAATAGTGAAATTTTTTTCTCTAGGGGCGCTGCCCCTCGACCCCGCAAGGGCGTTGCCCCTCGACCCCGCAAGGGCGTTGCCCCTTGACCCCACCCGCTAACCGGGTAGCGGGACCCCCGTGCTAAGTCTGCGGAGGGGGACAAAAGTTCTTTCTGTGATCAAAATCTCTGAATTTTTTTTAGATTTCTGTAATTTTCTTGATTTGATTGGATTTAAAGATCTTTACTAGCTAATATTTTTCATCTTGTAAAGGTACATACATCTTTCAATCATGGCAAATGAATTTCTCTCTATGGGATCTCATATAAAGCCTCCGGTCTTATCTGTTGGAGATTATTCACAATGGAAGAAAAGAATGATTCAGTTCTTAAATCTAAAGAACAGAGATTATATGACATCTATCATAGATGGTCCGGGAAATCCACAATCATTTGTACCTGGACAAGCAGCCACAGCTACATCTCCAGCAATCGCAGATCGATACGTGCCAAAACCATATCAATTCTTTACTGATGTGGAAAAGGCAAGACATAAGATAGATGAAGAGGCACTTATCTATCTTACTATGGCAATTCCTAATGACATCTACAATCGCGTAGATAGTAGGGAATCTGCAAAAGATTTATGGGATGAATTGGAGAGACAGTTTCAAGGATCAAAGAAGTCAATTCAGACAAAGCTGAATCAGAGTATAAATGCATATAAAGGTTTCCATGCAAAAGAAGGAGAGACTTTGTTGGAAACATACAATCGTTTCAATATGATACTGAATGATCTAAGGAGAAATGGGATGAACAAGTCAGAATCAAAGATCAATTATAAGTTCATCAAGAACTTGAACCCAGAATGGAAAAGCTATGTTATCAACATTCAGATGACCAAGGACATGGCACAAGAAGACGTCAATGATATATTCACAACTTTATCTCAGCATGAGGATGAAGTAAAGCAGCTTGGTGCTGAAAAGAAGATGGTCAAAGATTCTTTAGCCTTAATGTCTGAACGTAAGAAAGGGTCAAGTTCCAAGTCCAGTTCTTCTTACAAGTCAAAGTAAAGGAAATCCAAAGCTCTTCTAATTGAAGTTACTGATTCAAGCACTGATCAATCTTCTACTGAAAGTGAAGAATATTCAGATGAGGATATGCAACAATTCGCTGAAAATCTGGCTCTTCTCACAAAGCAGTTCAAAAGCTTTGGAAAGAACAAGTACAAGCCGAAATATGAGAGTTACAAGAAAGACAAGTACAAACCGAGATCTGAAAAGAAGTATGAGAAAAGAGGAGAGAAAAGAGATGAAAAGCGAGAAGAGAAGAGAGAAGGAAAAAAAGAAGAGACTGAGCCGAAATATGGAAGATGCTATAACTGTGGAAAACCAGGTCATTTTTCCAAGGATTGCAAGTTCAAGCGTACAAAGAATTCTGAATATTATGCTCGGAAAACACTGTTAGCAAAGAAGGTGGAAGAAGGTCAGAACTTAATGGCAGAAGAAGAAAATTGGTTGTACAAGAGTTCTGATGACGAATCTGCACACTTTACTCAGGTGTGTATGATGGCCAAAGTAGATGAGGACATTGGATCATCTTCTGATCATTCTGACTGTGGTTCCGAGGTACGTATTCAATCCTTAAAGGCTCAAGTTAAGTTCTTGAAAGAAGAATTTAAATCTTTAAAAGGCAAACTTAGTCATGAAAGACAAACAATGTTGAATTTTCGTGATGAAAATTCAATGTTGAAAGATGTGGTTAAGGAAAACGAATCTGAAAAAGATTGTTTGAAAAAGGACAAAGATGTTTTAAATTCAAAGATATCTGAGCTTGAAAAAGATCTTGTAAACTTAAATGCTGAAAAAGGTGATTTTCAACTAAAATTTGAAGCGTGTTTTCAAGAAAGAAACGAGGCATATTGTAAAATCAAGCAACTGGAGGATTTAAATCTGAAAAGAGGACAGACTGAGCAAACATTAAATCTTTTAACAAACAAACTCCAAGATGTCAGATTTTATAATGTTAAAAAAGGTTTAGGTTTTAAACCAAATACTGTTTTGAAAAGAACGCCAGAAAATTTGTATAATTTTGATAAAATGGGCTCTACTTCTACAAAACCTGATATTCATGATACTTTTGTAAAAGGTAAAATCGTGAATGATGATGACACTTCATCTTGTGCTGATTCAATTTCAAGTTTAAAATCTGTTGGTTTTTCTTATAAAGATTTAAATGAAAGTTACAAAACAAGAAAAATAGAATTTAGTGAATTTACGTCACTATTTTCTCTTTGTTTACCAATAGAATCACCCAAGGTTGAAGAAAATAATACTGAATCTCAGTGTCAGTTTGATGAATCTGATTCAGAAAATGTTGTTGAGAATCATGTATTATCTGATTTATTCACTTCTAATTCCTCAAATGCTTCAAAAGATGAAAATATCAT
The DNA here is from genome assembly GCA_954870635.1 of Arctium minus. Taxonomy (NCBI): domain Eukaryota; kingdom Viridiplantae; phylum Streptophyta; class Magnoliopsida; order Asterales; family Asteraceae; genus Arctium; species Arctium minus. The sequence goes on from OX941084.1 coordinate 54,881,480, forward strand.
GAATCAAAACCTTAAGTCTGATTTTTCAAAAACTATGACTGAGGAGATTTTTACAGAAATGATGAATGCTTCATATCCTGTTCCTATTATAGAGAAGATGGAATCAAACTCTGAGGTAAATCAAACATCTAATTTTGAGAAGCAAATCACAGATCTTCAAAAGACAATTGAAGAGTTAGAAGATGAGAATGTTGATCTCAAATTCAAACTTGACAAGTCTTTTGAAGAAAACAAAGAACTCTCTAAAGAGTTAAATATTTTGAAAGATGATTTGTTTAAACGAAATCTTCAAGATAAAAAGATGTTTGAGTCTCCAAACTGGAATGTTCATTCTAATCCAGAGTTTGATACTGTTAATTCTAAAACTTCAGTTGTTTATACTATTAATCCTGAATATCCTCCGAGTATTTTTGAAAAAGGAGAAGCTTCTTGTACTTCAAAGCCAAAATCATCTTCTTCAAAGAAAACTAACAAGATTCTGTTTCCTGTTTCAGATGTAAAAAGGCAGAATGGTAAAGAAGAAAGGATGAAGGATGTGAAGGAAAATAAAGTTGTTAAGAATAAATGTAATATCAATGATAGTGGTAGTTTGATGTGTAAAAATTCAAACGTTTTCAAATGTCAAAGTTGTATGGATGGTTGTACCTCATTGGATAAATCTAAGCTTTTGACATTTGCACGTAAGAATTTATCTGCAAACACTGTCATGATAATGCATTTATCATTCCTTCCATTTATCCTAAATCTAAAGTTGTCAAGAAAACATCACATGTCAAATCAGTTTCTAAATTCTTAACTCATCAGGCTAAAAATTTTCATGCTAAGATTGATCATTTTTCTAAAAAGAAAACATTTCATGAGCTTAATGTTAAAATGATATGGAAATGGGTACCTAAGCCTCGCTATGAATGGCGAATCAAGGCTAAGGTAAATGATGTTGATGAATTGCGAAAAGCTAACAAGGAAGGACCCATATGGATATGGGTACCTAAGCAGAAGTAATTTGTTCTTTTTGCAGGCCTCACATACATGGTATATCGATTCAGGATGCTCGCGCCATATGACAGGATTTAAGCATCTACTTCATAATTATGTTGAGGAACCTGCCGGTACTGAAAGTTATGCTAATTCTGAGGTTACTGGATACATTCGAGGACACGGATCGTTAACAAATGGCATCGTGACGATCAAAAGAGTACTATACGTAGAAGGACTTGATCATAATCTTTTCAGTACAAGTCAATTCTGCGATAGTAAAAATTTCAAGTTCGGTTTACGGATAAATGCTGTTACATTAAAGATAAAGATGGTCGTGCAGTTTTTAAAGCTAAGTGGAATGCAAATCTTTATTCTGTGAATTTTCCAACACTTTCTGCATCAAGACCTGTTTGTCTGATTGCAAAAGCTTCACGTGATGAAAACACCGATGGCAACGGGCACACTTTTAGATGCAGATCTTTCTGGCAAATCAGTAGATCAAAAAGTGTACCGTAGCATGATTGGTTCACTGCTGTATTTAACTGCCAGTAGACCGGATATTATGTTTTTCTACATGTTTCTGTGCGAGATATCAAGCTAATCCGAAGGAATCACACCTGGTTGCTGTAAAAAGGATATTTAGGTATCTTAAAGGTTCTACTGAGTTAGGCCTTTGGTATCCTAAGGGTTCGTCTTTTGATTTAACTGCCTATACTGATGCTGATCATGCAGGTTGCAAACTGGATAGAAAGAGCACCTCTGGTTCTTGTCAGTTCTTAGGTGATAAGTTGGTTAGTTGGACATCTAAGAAACAAAATTGTGTTTCTACATCCACCGCCGAGGCTGAATATGTAGCTGCCGCAAGCTGCTGTTCACAAGTCCTCTGGATGAAAACACAGTTAAAAGATTTCGGATATACTTACCAACGAGTCCCTATCTACTGTGATTCTAAGAGTGCGATTGCGATAACAGCTAATCCAGTACAGCATTCCAAGACGAAACACATCGACGTGCGTTATCATTTTATAAAGGATCATGTTGAGAAGGGCGATATCGAGATGCACTTTGTGACTACAAACTACCATTTCGCTGACCTTTTCACCAAGCCGTTGGATGAAAAGAGGTTTACCTTTTTAGTTAGCAAACTTGGTATGTTAAATGCTACTTCATGATTCTAGGGGGAGTTTTCTAAACTTGTACTTTATTTGAATATATTTTGGATATTTCATCATATGTTGACTGACTAAAGCGGAATCATTTTTATAATGATTACCAAAATCTTTTTCTTGCAGGATATGTTATGTGACAAAGGCTTCTGAACAAATTAGTTCAGAACCCGTGCTTCAAAGCATAATGGATTTTGGACAATTCAGTTCAAAACCCGTATTCAAATGTTTTCTTCTGAAGGATGATTTCAAGATTACATCTTTTCAGGAAGTTTTTCGTTTGAAAGGGAGTTTGGAAATTATATTGCTATATCTTTTATAAAAATATCTCTAAAAAGATTGATATTTTACAGATATCAAGGGGGAGGATATCTAGTCAAGGATACTTTAACTGCTATATTCATTCTAGGGGGAGTTAAAGATTCCAATCCACAGGTATAACATTCTAATCCTTATACTCTAACACTTGTGAAAGAAGAACAACTTTCACTTGTGAAAAATGGTTTTAAAATGTTCAAACCACTTCACGATCTTAAAATGTTTTTCTGATTTGAGAAGTGTGCATTTTAAATGATTTTTGGTTACATAATTGCTTATCTGGCCGTGTGTTCTTTAAAAGAATAATACTTGTGTATTTTCTTTTCTATATACATTGTCAAGTATTCATACACACACTGGTTCAGTATTTTCAAATTGATTATGTTATTACCATGTATCAAATGATATATCTTTCTGTGGTAATACTCCTGTCGTTTGGTATTCACAGTTGTTTGAATCAAACGTCATTTCATTTTAAATGTGCTTTCATTGATAATATGTTTATATATTGTTCATATAAACAACATACGTCTTTGAATTCCCAAATATTTTTCTTCATGATAATTTGATCTGATCTTAATTATTGTCAGATTCTCAAAACATTTCTATTCTTTTCATTCATATAAAGTTTTGAGAAATCTTAAATGTTCAAAATGCTCAAATTTCATTTCTGATTTTTGAATGAGCATACAAACACTGACATATGATTTCTTGTGCTTTACATGTCAAGAAAATCATTGAATAGCATGTACTTTTAGGAACATGGGATTCAGTGTGAGTGCTTACTAGATCTTCCATGGATTCACGATAACCAGTGTTTCCTACCCCGGAAGAAATCCTTTGAGTGATTGAGGGGAGAGGGGTCTAAAAGAATTGAGTGTGGGAGTGAGCTGAGGTAAAATGGAAATGAGAGATTGGTTAGATGTGAGCTTAAATGTTTAAAAGAAAGAGGGTGAGAGAACAGAGTTAAAAGAATATTAGAACTCTACACCAAACATCTTTCTGAGTCGGGTAGCCACATTACTGATTGGTTCACATTTCTTTCATGACCATCATTGAAATAGGCAAATAACCCATGCCATCTCTTGCATACAACCCCACTAGCTACTCATTCTTTTCTTAAAAAGAGAATGTTTTACATTTTCTGGGGAAGCAGCATATAATCTATCGGATCTTCACTTGGAAGATGCTGATATTGAAAAAGAAGGAAAGTTGCCCCACCTTCGACCCTTTCTCATGCACGTTGAGTTCATGTATAATCATTGCTGTCTCAGTGATTTACATATGTTGAGCCTTATGAAACACAATCATTTGTGCTAATTCTTTCAAAACACAAGCACGAGCACACAGAGAATATGTTTTTCTGTCAGAACATTCATAGAATTACCTTGTGTTTTTCAATGATTGAATGGAAGTCCTGGGGAGTCAACGTCAAACAAGCTCCTTATATTGTACATTCGTTGTACACAGTAACTTCGTGTTGCTGACAGGCATTTATAACTGTTTCATATGTTGATTCAGGGTTACAACTCTTATTTCGTTTGAATTTGAAAAAATTCAGATGAATACATTTATGGTTCAACGACTCTTTCAGATCAGATGAAAGATTTTATCACATCATGTTTTGGAGATTTATAATTTTTCTATATGGGGGAGATTGTTTATTATCATAAAGAGGAGATGAAAGTTCATGAAGATTGTGCTTATCAGACAGTGAGAAGTTTATTCAATGACGGATCTGACCTTGAAGTGTTTTAATGATTTTGATTCTTACAAATCATTAAAAAGGGGGAGAATAATCAAAGTTCAAGATCAGATTGAAGTTTTAAAGATTTCAGAGGTGATAAAGTTTTCAGATGTTTAAAGTCAAAGGTTAAAGAAAGCTTATCAAAGAGAAAGTCAGAATTTATGCAAAAGTTAATTCAAAGAGAGAGACAAGTTTGAAGAATTGTCAAAGTTTTCAAGATGTCAAAGCCAGAAAAGATTCGAAGTTGAAGATCAGTTCTGAAGATTTAAAGACCTGAAGATTATTGCCAATTTTTTTTTTAATCTTGAATCCAAAGGGGGAGATTGTTAGACTGTAATTGTATTCAAGATTAAATGAGGGTCATTATTGTAATTGTTGTAATAGTTGTTTGTGTGTGTTGTAAGAGAGCTTAGATGGTTTGACCTTGCTTGGTCATGTTGACCTATATATAAGCAAGTCCTTGTATGTTTCAAAGGAGACTTGTGTAAGCAAGAGATTAAGTGTGTGAAAGTGAAGGTGTAATATTGGTGGTAGTTGAGAGAAACACATAGTTGCACACATTGAGTACACACACAAACACAATCTATCTTGAAAGGTTAATCACTATAGATCTATGACTTGATGTAATTCTTGTGATTAATAAACAAAGTGTTTTGTGTTAATTTGTATGTGTTTATGCTAGTAAATCTTGGGCCACAAAAATCCAGGCATTAAATTCTTGGTCCGATTTTCTTAAGTCATTTATCACAAATTAAAAGCTAGACTTGTTTTCTCTCTGTTGTTGGTCGACTCCCTCACCAACCCAACCTCCCTCCTCATTGATTTCAAGCTACGGTTGTCAAGATTCATCCTCAAGATCTCATCTAGGGTTCTCTACCTTCTCAAGATAAAGAATTAAAACTTGAGTCAAGCTAGTGTATCCTTCTCCTACACCTAGTTTGGGGATTTCTAGGGTTTTAACCAAAGTCCTAGTATTGTGAGTCAATCTTCAAACCTTCTTCATTAAATACATGTATTTATTGTTAATAAAGGTTTTTATCAAAATAATACTTCGTTTTTATACATTTGATGATTTTGGGAATTTAGGTCAAAACCTAGGGTTTTGGCCAAACTTCATATTTTAGTAAAATGATTATGAGGGGTGGTCTTGATCACTTAAATAAGGATCTCTTGGTGATTTTTGAAGAATGTTGGTAAACAAACAAAGTTGAGTATTTTATACATCTTTGACAAGTAAGGATTTTCCCTTACATTGAAATTTATATCCTATAAATGGTACATGGGAAGATATATTATGAAATGTTTGGCATTCTAGTCGGGGTAAAATATAGTGTAATTGATCCATAGGCACTAGAAGTATTATGTGTTTCACATGATGATGAGTATTTGGCTAGATGGGAGCTACTTGGGAGCTCGTGCTATAGACCGTGGGCGGTTGAATACGATAACCTTGTATTTCTTGATATGTACATGCTAGCGAGTGAGTCCTTCTTAGACCATTAGGGAGCTCGAACTAAAGATCGTGGGTGGTTGAACTCGATAACCTCTGATGCTATGATAGAAGCTCCATAACATTGACGTGTGACCTACTTTTGTGTTCCGTCATCTCAATGGTAAACCCGGGTCTCCCCCGTTAAATTGTGAAACCTTGCCTTTACCCAAAGGAGAGCAAAGCAATTTCATGAAAGTAACATTGATAAAACCATGTTCTAATATCTATTGCTCCTTTATAGATTGGTCTCACTAGGCGTAAGCCTAACACTTGCTTCTTGAATGTTCCATATCTACAGGTTCCATTAGTGGTGGGGCTCGTAAAGACTGAGCTTCGGGGGTTGAGCGAATAGTGGGGACTTTTGGAAGTAATTACTTGGTGGGTTTGGCGTACAGAATGGAAGTATAGAACATTTTGGGAGATTTGGTGACACGGTCTAATCTAGATGAATGTGTCTTAGATTAGCTAGTTGTCACTCTTAATTTCCGATCAAATTTGTGTAAAACGTTTTAACTAATTTTCCCCATCTTTTGGGTGATCTCCGTCTGTTTAGATTTGTTATTTATTGTGGGTGATATGTTTAATCCCAGGTTTTGGTTCCTTATTTTATAGACATTATATTGCAAAAAAAAAATTCTTAAATTTCACTCTAAATTTTTGGGTGTTACAAGTTGGTATCAGAGCATTAGTTTAAGTGAATTAGGTATAAATGTAAGATATCTAGACTTAAGCTGGAATTTTTGGCTATGATTGGTGAGATTTGGGTAGAACTTCTGGGATAGGATGTTCTTGGTAATCGACGGAATTGCATGAATTAAGAATTATGATGATGGTAACGAGAATTCGTATGTATAGTGTATTCCTAATTGCATGTAGCTAATGCCATTACGAACATATTGTTACGTAAGCATGCTTGATTTGCTAATGTCACGACGATTGATGAATGTATTAGTACGTTTCTTTGTGTTTCGATCAAATTTCTTATCCTCTTTCGTGCTTTTGTGGCAGCCTTGCTCTACCATGGTGAATACTCGAAGTCGACCTTTGGTCGAAGGGGAGATTCATGAGGATAGCATATCAAACCCAAATCCAGCGGCCAGGGCGATGAACGTTGTTCCATCGAATATGCCGCAGATATTCACCGTAGAGGCAGAGCACATACCTAGAGTGGATTTGGCGTCCACGAACCCGGTGATTCAGGAGGCGAACCCTTAAGCCGATATGATGGCTAGTGTCATGCAGATGGTGACGTCGGCTATGGAGAAGCAACAAGAGGCATTTGTAAAGACGTTGGAAGATAAATATGCCAGTCTCAGGAGGCCTGAGATAGTTGCTGAGAATGTTGTGGCTGGCTCAAGTGGTACTGGTAATGGGATCAGGATGGAGAAACATGCGGTTATCGGTGCTCAGAGGGGCGGAAAGACTTGCACCTACAAGACTTTTCTGTGTAGCAAGCCACTCGAGTTTTCGGGATCCGATGACCTAATCGCTTGCATAAACTGGATACAAGCCATCGAGCAAGCTTTCGACTCCAGTGAGTGTGAGGAGGAGCAGAAAGTGAATTTCGCCTCCCAGATGCTTAGAGGTCAGGCACATCGATGGTGGAATGTCACCAGGTCCACCCTCGATACGGTTGTTCTTGCCCAACTGTCATGGACTATGTTCAAGAAGAAGATTTTAGAGGAATACTGTAATGAGCGGGCTATCGACATGATTGAAGAGGAATTCTGAGCACTAAAGAAGGGTGACAAATCGATGAAGGAGTATACTCGCATCTTCATCGAAAAGCTCGATATTGTGGGGCATGTGGCTCCAAGTGAAAAGGAAAAGATCAAGTAGTGGAAATAGCCAATGGTAATCAAGTCATGGTTAGCCAAGTCTATGACAATTGTGTATTGGAGATCGAAGGGAATAAATTTCCGATAAAACTATTCCCAATGTCTATTGGTGGATTTGACGTGATCGTTGGAATGACTTGGTTGGGAGACAACCACGCGGAGATTCTTTGCTATAAAAAATTGATTTGTATTCCATTGGAAGGGGATGAAGCGGTACTGGTGTACGGGGAAAGAAGGAAATGAGAAGTAGCAGTCATCTCTTTGGCCAAAGAACGCAAGTGTTTGGTGAAGGGGTGTACATCCTACTTGGAATATGTGGTGGATGCCAAATTGGAAAGGAAGAAGCTTGAGGACGTCAAGGTAGTTATCGAATTTTCGGATGTGTTTCCTGACGAATTGCCTGGTTTACCACCTGACCGAAAAGTCAAATTCCGAATAGACTTAGTTCTGGGGGTTGCACCGATCGCTAGAGCGCCTTACCGCTTAGCGCCCTCGGAGATGCAGGAGATGATGTCCCAATTACAAGAACTCTTAGAAAAGGGTTTCGTGAGGCCGAGCTCGTCATCTTGGGGAGCTCCGATCCTATTCTTGAAGAAGAAGGATGGCACGATGCGAATGTGTCTAGATTACCGGGAACTGAACAAGGTAACCGTGAAGAACAAATACCCACTCCCGATAATCGACGATCTGTTTGATCAACTTCAAGGGGCGGGGTGCTTCTCGAAGATTGGCCTCCGTTTGGGATATCACCAAGTGAAGGTGAGAGACGAAGACGTGGTAAAAACCGCATTTAGAACACGTTATGGCCATTACGAGTTCCTTGTGATTCCATTCGGTTTGATGGATGCACTAGCGGTGTTCATGAACTTGATGAACCGAGTATGCCGACCGTTCCTTGACAAATTTGTAATCGTGTTCATCGACGATATACTCGTCTATTCCAAGGATGAGGCTCATCATGAACAACACCTTCAGGAAGTCTTGGAGGTGTTAAGGCGAGAGAAGTTGTATGCGAAGTTTTCCAAATGCGACTTTCGGCTAGAGGAAGTGCAATTCTTAGGGCATGTAGTCAATCGAGACGGAGTGAAGGTGGACTCGTCCAAAATCGAAGCAATGACGAATTGGGAGCCACCAAAGAGCTTGTCTGAAATTCGAAGCTTTTTGGGTCTAGCGGGTTACTATCGGAGGTTTATTTAGGACTTCTCAAAGATTGTTTCATCCTTGACGGCCTTAACCCCCAAGAATGTGAAGTTCGTGTGGGGGGAAGCTAAAGAGAAAGCTTTCCGGACACTCCAAAAGAAGTTGTGCGAGGCTCTGATCCTTTCCTTGCCCGAAGGATCCGAAGATTTTTTGTTCTACAGCGATGCATCCAAGATGGGCTTGGGTTGTGTGTTGATGCAACAAGGCAAAGTGATCGCATATACGTCAAGACAACTCAAGGAGCACGAGAAGAATTATCCAACCCACGACTTGGAATTGGAAGTCGTGGTGTTCGCTTTAAAGCTATGGCGACACTACTTATACGACACAAAGTGCATTTTGTTCACGGACCACAAAAGCTTGAAGTATGTATTCGATCAGAAAGAATTGAATATGAGACAGCGACATTGGTTGGAACTACTAAAAGACTATGATTGTGAATTACTCTACCATCCGAGAAAAGTGAATGTAGTGGAAGACGCTTTGAGCCGGAAGGAGTATAATGGCAGTATTCGAGCCAAGCTCGCAAGGATAGATGTGGTGTCCAATTTAATTGATCAAATAAAGTTAGCTCAAAGAGAGGCCTTTCACGAGGAGAACCTTAAAGGAAAAGTGATGGTGAAGCAACAGTCACTATTGATCGAAGACGACCGGGGGTTGAAATTATACCAAGGTCGTATTTGGGTGCCCAATATTGGAGGCAACCGAGAGTTACTCCTGGAAGATGCGCATAAGTCCAAATACTTCATTCATCCGGGAAGCACCAAGATGTATCGGGATCTGAAATTAACATATTGGTGGCCCATTATGAAGTTGGACGTGGCAAGTTATGTAGAAAAGTGTGTGACATGCTTGCAAGTGAAAGCGGAACACCAACGACCCTATGGTAGTCTCCAATCCTTGGATATTCTAGAGTGGAAATGGGAGCACATCACGATGGACTTCGTGACAAAGTTGCCAAAGACACTTAGTCGACCGATTGACGAAAAGTGTTCACTTTTTGGCAATGCGAGAGACGTTGCCCATGGATAAACTTGCGTAATTGTACATCGATGAAGTCATTTCGAGGCATGGAGTACCGTTGTCGATAGTATCTGACCGAGACAATCGTTTCACTTCCGATTTCTGGGATGGACTACAGAAAGAATTGGGTACGAGAGTAAAATTGAGTACAACCTATCATCCTCAGACTGATGGTCAAAGTGAAAGGACGATTCAGACATTGGAAGACATGTTGAGATCGTGTGTTATAGATTTTGGTGGTAGTTGGGACTCCCACCTACCTTTGGTGGAGTTCGCTTACAATAAAAGCTATCACTTCAGTATTGGGATGGCAACTTTTGAGGCATTGTATGGACGAAAATGTAGAATTACGGTGTGTTGGCTTGAGGCCTGAGAGAAACAGTTTGTCGGTCCCGAGATTGTCCATGAGACCGCCGACAAAGTGAAGGGCATCCGTGAGCGGTTGAAGGCAACTCAGGATCGTCAAAAGAGTTATGCTGACAAGAAGCGAAGGCCGATAAAATTTCAAGTGGGCGACCGTGTCATGTTGAAGGTGTCCCCTTGGAAAGGCATTATACGTTTTGGAAAGCGTGGGAAGCTAAGTCCCTAATTTCTTAGACTGTTTACCATTTTTTGCAAGGGTGGGACTTCAAGCCTACAACTTGGAATTACCACCCGAAATGGTCAGGATCCATCACAACTTCATGTGTGTTATCTACGCAAGTGCTTGGTCGAGGAGGAGAGCGTGATACCCCTCTCGGAAATCCGAGTCGATAAGGGAAATCGTTGCGTAACGGAACCTGATGCGATCTTGGATCGAAAGTCAAAGAAGTTTTGCCACAAGGAAATCACAATGGTCAAGGTGCAATGGAAGCATCATCGCGGAGCCAATGTGATGTGGGAAGCGGCACCGATATGAAGAAGATATATCCGAATCTTTTTGCTTGAATCGAGATTTCGAGGACGAAATCATTTCCAAGTCGGGGAGGATTGTAACACCCGCAATTTTCGGTATGTAGTTACTCTATTTCTTGGCCCTAATCCTTGATGATCACCTATGTTATTGAATGTTATGATTTAAATTTGAACCTCGTTTATGGAATCACATTCGTATGCGATTCAGACCGGAAATTCAGTAGCGTGCAGGTGGGGTGTGACAATGCCCGACGATTGTGACAGTGTCACTCTCGTCGTGGCACTGTCGTGGGCTCGAGGTACCCTACGGTACAGATGGGGCGACCTTACCCGACGATTGTGACAATGTCACTCTTGCCGTGGCATAGTCGCGAGAGTCCAGAGGGTTACGGTACAAATCGGGCGATAATGCCCGCGATTGTGACAATGTCACTATCGCGTGGCACTGTCGCGGTCGGGCAAAATCCAAGTATTAAATGCTTGGTCCGATTTTCTTAAGTCATTTATCACAAATTAAAAGCTAGACTCATTTTCTCTCTACTGTTGGTCGACTCCCTCACCAACCCAACCTCCCTCCTCATTGATTTCAAGCTACGGTTGTCAAGATTCATCCTCAAGATCTCATCTAGGGTTCTCTACCTTCTCAAGATAAAGAATTAAAACTTGAGTCAAGCTAGTTGTTAAACATAAAATCCCAAAACAATCAAGCAATTACTCAAATATGATCAAGAACTAGAGAGAGAAAGTAGATCACTAAACCATTAGTCACAAGTCTGATATTACAATTACATGATTACAACTCTAGATGATACAAACCTTACCACAAGATTACAAAGCAAACCTATTTATACCACCTAACTAAATAATACTTAATGACTAAGGAATGCTAAATATACATTGACTATCTATTACAATGACAATGTTGACTTTTACATCTTTGACTTTCCTATTAAATCTTGGATATAATATTTAGACTTAACAATCTCCCCCTTTGTATTCAAGATTTAATAAAAAGTTGATACAGATCTTCAGCTCTTGATTCTTCGACTGTTATCTCTTTAACTTTGAACTTTGAAGATTTCACAGTCTTTACTCTTTCAGCCTTTGAAGAATCTTGGAAAGTCTTTTGCACTTTGTAGCTTTTAAAGTCAACATGCCTTGAATGCAAAACTGGAATCTTGAAACTTTTGAAAAACTTTGACAATTTTGAAACAACTGTTCTTCGAACAATGAAACAACTTTGAAGACTTTATCTCTGAAATTTCTTTCATCTCTGAGCAAAATTGTATCTTCATCACTTTGATCTCTGGATTTTCTTCAGAAAACAAACTTCTCAGAAATAACATCAGAAACATCACCATCAGTCTTTTGAACTTTGATATCCTGTCTTGAACTTTGAATTTGAAATTTTGCCTTGAACTTTGAAATTGATCTTTGTAAAATTCTCCCCCTTTTTGATGATTGAAAGCATCATGATCATCAAAATTTCATCAATTTCAGCACAGACTTTGATCACCCCTTTGTATTCAAAAAACAATATCCCCTTTGACAGTCACCGCGCTTTGATCTGAGAGCCGTCAATTCATGAAATGTATATATCCGAATCTTTTCAAATTCAGACATAATAAACATGGTAACCCTTAATCAACAAATGAAACAGTTAGGAATGTCTATCAGTAACACAAAGTTACTGTGTACAACAAATGTACAATATAAGGAGCTGGTTTGATGATGACTCCCCAGGACTTCCATTCAATCATTGAAAAACACAAGGTTTATCTATGAATGTTCTGACAGAAAAACAGATTTTCTATGTGCTCGTGCTTGTGTATGAAAGAATTTAGGCACAATGATTGTGTTTCATTTGGCTCAAATTGTGTAAACTGTTGAGACAGCAACAGATAATACACGGACTCAATGTGCATGAAAGAGGTGCGAAGGTGGGGCAACTTTCCTTCTTTTTCAATATCTAAATCTTCCGAGTGAAGATTAGATAGCATATATCCTGCGTCCCCAAAGAAAATGAAACATTTATTTGTTAAGAAAGAAACGAGTGGTTGATGGGGTTAATGCAAGAGTTGGCCTGGCCTCACTGCCTTTTTCAATGATGGTCACCAAAAAAAGTGAACCAATCAGTAGATGTGGCTGCCCGGCTCAGAAAGTAGTTGGTGCAGAGTTCTGATATTCTTTTAACTCTGATCTCACACCCTCTTTCTTTTTAACATTATGCTCACTTCTAACCAAACTCTCTTTTCCATTTTTCCGCTCCACGCAATGAGAAAAACTCAACTGGATGAGTTATCTCCCCCACTCTTTGATTTTGACCCCTCACCCCTCAATCACTCAAGGATAACTTCCTGGGTAGGAAACACGGGTTAACGTGAATCCATGGAAGTTCTGTTTAAGCTCACACACGAATCCCATGTAAGTCCTAAAAAAACATGGTTGCTCAACAATTTAACTGAACAGTTAAGCACAAAGATAACAATGTCAGAATGTATGCTCATTTAAAATTATGAATGAAATTTGAGCATTTGAACGTTGAAGATTTATCAAAACAAGGATATTGAAGGAATGAAATGAAGTCAAGAGAATTGTTTTGAGAATCTGACAATGTATCAATCAGATCAAATAAAATGGATAGGGTATCAAAGAACTGGATATTTTGTTTATATGAACAAATATAAACAATTTAGCAATGAAAGCACAAATTTAGAAATGATGAATGATGCTCAACAACAGTGAATTACAGGGGTATTACCATCGAAAAATTGTTTCTTTATGAGACATGGTAATAACAATTTCAACAGAAGTACTGAACCGATGTGTGTGAATACTTGACAATATATGGACAAGATAATACACAAGTATTGATCTTTGGAAACACACAGTCAGTTAATCATTAAGCTCAAAATTTGAAAAATATTTAAAAGCTCACTTCTGAATTCATGAAATCTTTTGAGAATAAAGAAGTGATTTGAACATTTAAGAAATTGTTTTTCATGCTCGAAATTTGTTCTTCTTTCAAACAATCAGAGATATAGGACAGAAGATATTTACCTTTTTAGGTCCCCCTCAAATCATGATATAATGATTTAGGTCTTTTAAGCTCCCCCTGGATATTAGCATAATATCCTTCTTTGATCATTGAAAAACGGGTCCTGATCTGTCATGTGATCAGAAGCCACTTTATTCACATCATTTATTCAAAAATAAAATGATAGAAAGCAGTAAAACATTTTATAGAATGAGTTCTGATCTGAAATAATCAGAAGTCATCACCTATACTCCCCCTTAAATTAGGCATCAAAAATATGTCAGTTAAAACATGATAGAGATCAGACACTCCCTTTTGAATTGTAGACCATCATATCAGTAAAATCTTATCAGTGAAAAAGTACAGGATAGAGATCAGATCAATTCTCTTGGGATGTAGACCATCATATCCATCGGATGCAAAAACAGGAGTAAGGTCTTTTGATCGCTGAGGTCCGAGTACTAAACTGTTGTGTTTAGAAGTCAAACTCCTTTGAAGAACGGGTCCTAAGCTGTGTACTTAGAAGCCATAATCTTGACATTGAGGTGCGGGTTTTGAACTGCTGTGTTCAAAAACCATTGTTCTCTTACTCCCCCTTGACTTGAGGTGCCTGTAACACAGAATCAGTTTTCTTCTTTGGTACCCACTGGTATTTGGGTCCAGAAATGTTAGTTGCAGTTCGTGTGGGGGTAATAGAGTAAGAACCATACCAGAAATGATCATTGACCTTGTGGATATGATCATGTGTACAGCAGTAAGAACAATAATATTTCTTACCTGATAACCTGAATAATTGATCTCTTGAGTATATAAGGTCAGGTTTACCTTTATGCTCTTTGTTCTTCTTTGCTTTATGAACATGTACACATGATGTCTTTCCTTTCAGCTCATCTGACGTCTCATCTTTAACTGGTTTCTCCTTCCAGACCAGTTTCTCTGACTTGTAACTTCTTCTTCTTTGAGATGTATCTGAACCATCTAAATATTTATCATAGAAAATGTTAGTTCGACGAGTCTGATCAAAAAATTTAACTGACCTTCGTGAAGAGACATATTTCTGATTTGAACTTGAAACAGACTTTTCAAGCTCTTTGATCTTTGAAGTAAAGTTGTCTCTTTCTTTCACAAGCAGGTCAATCTTTGTCTTGAATTCAGACTTCGTTTTCTGCTCTTTCAGTGCAGTAGCAGATAGTTCAGATAACTTTGAAGTCAGTCTTTTGATTTCAGTCTCAAAGATGGATCTTTCTTCTTCAAACCCTTTCTCTGAATCATTTCTCTAGCCTGATAATTCCTTGAATAATCCCATATTCTTCTGTTCAATGGCCTTCTTTTCCTGAGTAAACTTCTCTCTTTCCAAAATAAGTATTTTCTCAAAATCAGAAATGTGTTGAGAAAGTTTTATGCATTTAAAATCCACAGACTTCTTCTCTTCAAAACACTTCTTTAAGAAATCTGATAACTTCTTTGAAAATTTTTTCTTTTCAGTTTCAAAATTAGCTTTATTTTCAGCAAGTTGTTTTTCAAAAACAGATAAATTCTTTCTAAGCTTCGCATTCTCAGATTCCAATCCCTGAATCTTCTCATCATTCAGCCCAAAAGATCTTTTCAGTAGATCTTCATTGATATTCTTGAAAGAATTGATTTCTTCTTTCAGTCGGATGCATTCTTCATAATACTCTTTTGACTTTTGCGAGTGAAAGTCAACAGCATAACCCATATTAACTTTCTCTAATTCCAGCTTTCTATTCTTCTCTTCAAGATCTATAAAAAATCCCATGATTAATGCATAATCAGCTTAATATGAATGATCGTTCCAAACTGTATATCAGAAAATCAAAAATACAGATCAAATTGAAATATTTCGTAAAGAAATTGAAAATTTGAACAACACTTGTTATGGCGCAAAGTTGAGTTTTGCGTGAGCTATGTATAGCGCAAACCAATGTTCTCGTGATCAGCGTGTAACGCAAAGTGAGATTCTCGTGAACTGTGGAAGACGCAAAGTAATGTTCTCGCGAGACACCAGTGGCGCAAACTTGATTTGCGTGACCCACTGAAAACGCAAACGTGACTTTGCGTGAGAGCCTTGAAGCGCAAAGTGAAGTTCTCGTGATCCACGTACGGCGCAAAGTAGCTTTGCGTGAACCGAAGGATGTGCAAATGTGAATTTGCGTTATAAGTGCAAGACGCAAACGTAGCTTTGCGCGATTTAAGACGCAAACTGAATTTTCCTTGAAGCTTGGATAAGTTTGCGCAAATGATGATGAACTAGCACAAATCGATATGAACTCGCGCAAATCGAGTTCTTGGCTCTTTCTATCTCAAATCGATCCAAATCTGCAAATTTGATCTCAAAATTTTATCAGAATCATCGAAAAACACTACAAAACACAAATTTACTATCAAATTTCTATTAAAAACAACAATTCACACATATTCATTCAAGAACAGTGTTCAAACTCGAGTTTCAAGAAAATTTCAAAAATCAAAAATTGAGATCGAATTAGTTAGAATCACAAGATGTAATCAATACACGAATCAATCCTAAACACAAATCGAATCCAAAGAATCCATTTTCTTGCACTAAAAACGATTTTTCACACAAAATTCGGATAAACAGTGAAAAAACACGAGTTCTTGAAAAATTTTCAGAAAATCAAATTTTCGATCTAAAAACTCCAGATTTCAATTCAAACTTTGATCAAATCATTTATGAAAAGTTTGGTTCAGCTCTGATACCAATTGTTAAACATAAAATCCCAAAACAATCAAGCAATTACTCAAATATGATCAAGAACTAGAGAGAGAATCTAGAGAGAGAAAGTAGATCACTAAACCATTAGTCACAAGTCTGATATTACAATGACGTGATTACAACTCTAGATGATACAAACCTTACCACAAGATTAAAAAGCAAACTTATTTATACCACCTAACTAAACAAGACTTAATGACTAAGGAATGCTAAACATACATTGACTATCTATTAGAATGACAATGTTGACTTTTACATCTTTAACTTTCCTATTAAATCTTTGATATAATATTTAGACTTAACACTAGTGTATCCTTCTCCTACACCTAGTTTGGGGATTTCTAGGGTTTTAACCAAAGTCCTAGTATTGTGAGTCAATCTTCAAACCTTCTTCATTAAATACATGTATTTATTGTTAATAAAGGTTTTTATCAAAATAATACTTCCTTTTTATACATTTGATGATTTTGGGAATTTAGGTCAAAACCTAGGGTTTTGGCCAAACTTGATATTTTAGTAAAATGATTATGAGGGGTGGTCTTGAACACTTAAATAAGGATCTCTTGGTGATTTTTGAAGAATGTTGGTAAACAAACCAAGTTGAGTATTTTATACATCTTTGACAAGTAAGAATTTTCCCTTACATTGAAATTTATATCCTATAAATGGTACATGGGAAGATATATTATGAAATGTTTGGCATTCTAGTCGGGATAAAATATAGTGTAATGGATCCATGGGCACTAGAAGTATTATGTGTTTTACAATATGATGAGTATTTGGCTAGATGGGAGCTACTTGAAGCTCGTGCTATAGACCGTGGGTGGTTGAATACGATAACCTTGTATCTCTTGATATGTACATGCTAGCGAGTGAGTCCTTCTTAGACCATTAGGGAGCTCGAACTAAAGATCGTGGGTGGTTAAACTCGATAACCTCTGGTGCTATGATAGAAGCTCCATAACATTGATGTGTGACCTACTTTTGTGTTCCGTCATCTCAATGGTAAACCCGGGTCCCCCCCCCCCCCCCCCCCCGTTAAATTGTGAAACCTTACCCTTACCCAAGGGAGAGCAAAGCAATTTCATGAAAGTAACATTGATAAAACCATGTTCTATTACTCCTTTATATAAACTTATATGATTGGTCTTACTAGGCGTAAGCCTAACACTTGCTTCTTGAATGTTCCATATCTACAGGTTCCATTCGTGGTGGGGCTCGTAAAGACTGAGCTTCGGTGGTTAAGCGAATAGCGAGGACTTTTGTAAGTAATTACTTGGTGGGTTTGGCGTACAGAATGGAAGTATAGAACATTTTGGGAGATTCGGTGACACGGTCTAATCTAGATGAATGTGTCTTAGATTAGCTAGTTGACACTCTTAATTTCCGATCATATTTGTGTAAAACGCTTTAACTAATTTTCCCCATCTTTTGGGTGATCTCCGTCTATTTAGCTTTGTTATTTATTGTGGATGATATGTTTAATCCCAGGTTTTGGTTCCTTATTTTATAGACGTTATATTGCAAAAAAAATTCTTAAATTTCACTCTAAATTTTAGGGTGTTACAATACGGTCATCACTACTTCATTACATCTTACTGATGTTTTCAGTAGACATAGGTATGTTTACCTAATAGAACAAATCTAAAAGCTTTGAGATTTTCAAAGAGTTTTAGAAAGAAGTAGTGAGCATACTTGGCAAAAGATAAAGATGCTTCGGTCAGATCAAGGTCATGAATATTTAAGCCAATAAATCATCCTAGTGATTTTGGGATTGTATCCCAATTGACTCCTTCCGGAACAAAATATCACACCCGGTGTATCCAAGAAGAGAAATAAAAGCCTGTTGAACATGGTTCACTCTATGATGAGTCTCACCACTTTGCCTAAATGTTTCTGGTTTATGCCCTAGAAACAGTTGCCCAAATAATGGTATATGTAGAAACCAACAAGGACTAATAAAACCTACTCTATAAATATGAATTAGGAAGATCCCAAAGATATCGATATTTGAGAATATGGGGTTATAATGCTTAAGCTAAGCATAAAGCTTATGGTCTGAAAAGTACATCTTTATGGATATTATTTCTACAACAAAAGTTTTGTTGCACACCATGGTGAGTTCTTAGCAAATGATTTTTGTCAAGAATCACAACAAGGACACTGTATATCTTGAAGAAATTCAAAGAGCCACAAAGATGGGACGACGGTTGACACTTACATTCAACAAGTTGTTAAGCTTCAACAAGTTGTTGAAAATAATAAACGAGATACAAAACAATCCAAAGATCGGATTAATGATAAATGGCAAGATGCCATGAAGACTGATGTCAAAAGCCACATTCCTTAAAAGGAATTTTAAGCGAGGACGTATACTAGGCTTTAAAACATCAAACCTAAAAGTGCAAGTTGCAAAAGTCCATTTATGGACTAGGACAATCATCTCGTAATTAAAATCTTGTATATACAAGAAGGTCAGTGGGAGCATAACAGTATTCTAGATCCTGTACGATTATCGGAAATGATATCACAATGCTTGAAGGTGTAAAAACCTGGTTAAGTAAGTATTTCTTGATAAAGGATCTAGAAGAGACAAAATACTTGGTAAAAAGATATATCATGATAGATCGAAATGTTTAATTAGATTAATCTAAAGACATACATTGCTAATAGTACATAGTATACATCTGAGCAAAATTCAGAGTCCTAGCCCCAAAGAGGACATGAACCATATAAAGGGTGCTCCCTGTGCTTCAGCCAACAGTTCAATTATGTACGCCATGTTAATATACCAAGACTGGACGTCTCGTATGCCCTGAGCATGACGAGCAAATATTAGTCATACCCAAGTGATGTTCACTGTATAACAGTGAAGAACACTCTGATATATCTGAGAAAAACTAAATATATGTTCTTACTGTATGACGATTAGGAAAGAGATATGTGTGTTTAAGGATACATAGATACTAGTTTCCAAAACCAACTGTAATGACTTAAATTATAGTAGGGATATATGTATTGAACGGAGGTACTATGAGCTGTAAGAGCATTAATGCAAATCTACTTGTCAAGCCTATGTCTCAAAACAATCATGATGTTCATGTTATAGGCTTGATGATTTTTATATTGAATAATACTTTTAGTAAAATTTAAACTTTTTGGAACATTAAAACAATTATGTTTTTATCTGATATGGCATACTGGGTGTGAGTATATACATTAAACATTTATGTGTTCTTTATTAGCATGTTTAAGTATCCTTAAATAAACATGATGATTATATTATTTAGAATTGTCCTTGATCGATTATTACTAGGGGAATAGTAATAAATCAAAATCATTGTGAAGTCTGGTCATAGTCCAAGTTGGAAGTGCACTAGGTGCAACCAGAGTCACATGCGCTTGTCGGTGCACAAGGCGTTGGACAAGACCCACGATCAGGATTACCTCATAGATCGGCGTCATAAGGTGAGTCCTGAAATGGTAAACACTCTTTATCCTCATACCTGAGATGTGCATTGGGATCTAATGCACAAAGAGTGTTATGCTTTGATATAGTTTAACGTTACCCTTAACCTTATAAGGGCTATGTTAGGTATAACATGAATTCTGTAGTTAGTCGTGTACATGCAATATGGGATTTGCTCCTCTCAAGATGAGAGAGATATTTCTGGGCCCCTCGATGACACAGTTTGATTTACATGCATGCACAAGTGGATTAGTTGGACTAATGACACTTGTATAATCAAATATGTTGGGATCGAGAAACATATTATTTAAACTATAAAGGATGAGATAGATCTATGCCTTAGGTTCAAAACAAAATATCGTGAAGCAAAAGGATAATGAATGATTCTACTATATGATTGATTGGATCAATCAAATTGCTCGAAGGTAAAAGCACATTTACATAGCCTTGGGGGCGGTGACGTGCCGCTAGACGCTTACCATCGTCTGTGTTACTGTGTATCGTGTGCAAGTGGAAGAATGTAAATTATTATATGCCCACGACATGTGTCACACAGGGATACTGCTAAGGAGTATGTAAACATATAGGGTTGCACACAAAGAATACGTTTGTTTCCATCTTTAGAAACCCGAATTAAATCAAGTTGATTAAGGAAATAATTATTCTTGAAGGATAATTATGAAAATATGTGTTAAACAGTAATTATGATAATTACAGGGTGAAAACGTAATTATGTTAATTACATGGTGTTATCTGTAATTTTATATATATATATATATATATATATATATATATATATAATTATATTTAAAGTTTAAAAGATAATTATAATTATATTTGAATTTGAATTTGAATTTAAATATTACAGATAATTATTAAACCTTATTTAGACCTTATTTGAATTATAGTCTAACTATAATTCTTCTTTGATAAATAAGGCGTTAGGCTAAACCTTTTTCGGTACGATTTGAAATTAGAATTAGCCTTTCAGTTAAATACAGAAAAGAAACTTTTTCTTTTCTGTAAAACACGTATAGATCTAGGGTTCTTGGGTTAGCACCCGGTAGAGACGGGAAAAGCGTTTGTGTGTGGACTACCAATAGAGGAAACCTACTTTAGTTTCTTGGTGCTTCAATTGGAACTCTGCCAGGTCTTCATAAGGTACATATTCTAAACACCCTATGATGTGGTTTATTTTAATTAAATGTATCATACTATCATTAGATCTGATTGGGTTTTAAGGTCTTAGAAAAGTTTTTCTATGAAGTAATATTTTGTAACCATAATTTTTATTAATTTCCGTTGCGTTTAAAGGTTACGAATTGTATTAAAACCCAACAGTATAAGATTAAATCGAGGGATAGACAACACTTCTAAGTCACCAAAAATCGCAAACACGTACTTACAAGTTGTAACAGTTTGAGTTGGGTTGAGATTTTTTGGATTAGTGTAGTTGGATTTGCAGATATATATCAAATAAATTGCATAAAAATTCAAAAAAATACTCAATACTTAACTTATTTTGAAGTTGTCGACAAGATTTTTATAATGGTGCAATTTACAAAACGAAATACGTATCTTTAATGTATTATTAGTTAAAATTATCATTAATTAATTTATATAATAAGAGTATAAAATTAAAAATGAAAAAAAAGGTAGAAAAGAGTAGAGACAAAAACAAACCACAAGGACTATAATTGTAGTTTAATATATAATCTAGAGTAAATTACATATTTGGTCCCTCACATTTGTGGTTTGTTACGGATTTGATCCCTAAACTTCAAAAATAGAAGAAAAGCCCTCCAGGTATGCATTTTGTTATGGATTTGGTCCCTCGAGCCAACGGCCGTCTATTTCCTCCGTTAAGCACGAGGGGTATTATGGTCATTTTACTAAATTTTTTTCCATTTTTTTATTACTTTACTTGAATATTCATCCCCTACCTCAAGAACACCAAGAACATCAAGATTCAAAAAACCCAAATCAAACTCATGTTAACAATCAAAAATATTAAATCAAACCCATATTCAAAGAGTAGAATCCTAAATCAAACCCAAAAACCCAAATCAAATCTAAATCTAAAAACCTAGAACTGGACAGAGAGAGAGAGAGAGAGAAATTGAGATCGAGAGAGAGAGGGAAAGATAGAGAGAGAGAAATTGAGATCGAGAGAGAGAGAGAGAGAAGAGTTAGACGAATACAGGGACGAAAACTGTTAAACCCTTCTCTGGCGACTTCGTCTTCTCCGGCGATGTCGTCTTCTCCAGCGACGTTGTCTTCTCCGGCGATATCTTCTCCATGTGGTCTGCATCGTCTCTCTTTTCTGTGTCTCTTCTCTCGATCTCTATCTCTACCTCAGATCCCTCTCTCTTCTCTCGATCTTTATCACTCACTCTCATATCCTTCTATCTCTCTCTCTCTTCTCGCTCTTTCTCATATCTCTCTCTCTTCTCTTTTAAGTGAGTTTGATTTTGGTTATTGTATATGTGTATGATTTTGGCTATTGTATATGTGTTTGATTTATGTTTTTGATTTTTAAATCTACGTTTTGATTTAGGTTGTTTTGAATATGGATTTGATTTAGGGTTACTAGTGATGAAGATGAACATTTAAGATTTTGGATTTTTAACAAGTTTGATTTGGGTTTGTTCTTGATGTTTTTGGATTTTTAACAAATTTGATTTAGGTTTGATTTAGGATTTTTGATTGTCAACATGAGTTTGATTTGGGTTTTTTGAATGTTGGTGTTCTTGGTGTTCTTGAGGTAGGAGATGAAGATTTAAGTAAATTAATTAAAAAAAGGGAAAAATAAATAAAATAGGTAAAATGACCATAATACCCTCGGCTTAACGAAGGAAATAGACGGTCGTTAGCTCGAGGGACCAAATCCATAACAAAATGCATACGTGGAGGGTTTTCCTGTTATTTTTGAAGTTTAGGGACTAAATCCGTAACAAACCACAAACGTGAGGGACCAACTATGTAATTTACTCTATAATCTAATAAAACAAAAAATGAAAAAGACAAATAAAAGGTGAAAGGACTAAACTACCCCTAATTTAACTAAGTTTTTTAAACTAACGTTGGTCAGAGGGACCAAAAGTGAAACAAAACGGCAACCACAGTGCAAAATTGTAATTAGTTTGAAAGAGGATCAACCTTGATAAGGATAGCAACCACAAACAGCCAAAAGTTAAGCATTTAGATACTCAATACACAACATAGAGTAAATTACATTTTTTGTCCTTGTGGTTGTTATCAATTATCAAGTTTGATCCATCTTTCAAACTAATTACAATTTTGGTCACTGTGGTTGCCGTTATGTTTCACTTTTGGTCCCTCTGACCAACTTTAGTTTAAAAAACTTAGTTAAATTAGGGGTAGCTTAGTCCTTTCACCTTTTCTTTGTCTTTTTCATTTTTTGTTTTATTATATTATGTATTAAATTACAATCAGGGTCGGCCCTAGGCCTAGGCCAGTGGGGCGGCGGCCCAGGGCAGCATCACTTCCATAGGCATCAAAATGTTCAATCTATTAGTAGTTAGGTAGGCTCAGTTGGGCTTAAAAAAATTACACTTACAGCCCATATACACTCACTTCTCAGCCCTTTTCACTCTTCACAACGAGACCGACGTGAACTCTCTGCCTTTCGCTCTACTCTATTCTCTAATCGACGTGAATTACCTTCGGTATCTTGCTCTCTGTCTCTTAGTCTCATTCTATGACTGTTTCCGTCCAAGTCGGTGTGGTGAGTTGTGACGACCTCCCAGTAGCCGGTGGATTGACCGACCGGTCTTAGGGCAGAAGCAGAAGTTGCTTCAGTGAATGAGTGCTTTGAGTCTTTGCAGGTACTAGGTAAACCTTTAATTTCAAATGGTAATTTGTTTCCCAATTTTTCTTGTTTGAGTATCATAGTATTCTTACTGTTTCTCCAAATCCTCAAAATGTGTTTTCCATCTCTAAAAATAATGGCTTGAGATTTGAAAGTCTTGTGTGATATCTATTAGGGGTGCTCACGGGTTGGGTTGATCGGGTTGAAGGCTTTATAACAACTCAACCCAATATAGGCGGTTTGAAAATTTTACAACCCAACCCAATCCAAACCGTTCGGGTTGATCGGGTTGGTCGGGTTGTGTTTAAACAAGATGAAACCAAATTTAGAAATATAAACATAAATGAAACATTTCTTTGAAATACAACCGAATGACCGATAATTCATGAGAGTATGTAAGTTCATAAAAAATATTACGATATTACATATAAAAATGTCTAAACCAAATGATAATATGTCAATCAACAACAATCGTTTTAGACGTCTCCAACCCCAATGCTTTCTTTCTTGGTCTTGAGGTTGGTCGTGCCATAATCAACCATTTGGTACAACTTATCCATACTTCTTAAATCTTAAATATATCACATTTAGTTAATTTTTTAGTTTGCACATATATATATATATATATATATATATATATATATGTGTGTGTGGGTGTGGGTGGGTGGGTGGGTGTGTGTTTACATTTATTAAACATATATACAAAGGAGTTATAGAGAGATGAATAATAGATTGAAAATATATGTAAATGAAGAGGATATGCAATAGTGTAATTGTCTAATTTACATATTAATAGAGACTTACTAATTATATTAAATCCACAAAATAAAATGATCGGGTTCATCGGGTTGGGTTGAGTTCAAATAAAAGTAACCTGATATCAACCCAATACCTATGGTTTGAAGATTTTACAACTCGATTAGACATCGGGTTGCTTCGGTTTGAGTTATTTCGCGTTGGGTTGGGTTGATCGGGTTGATCGGGTTGATCGGGTTTTTGAGCACCCCTAATATCTATTGCATCAATGTTTTAGGGTGTTGCTTTCTTTCTTTTTTGTTTTCTTTTACATATTTTTTTATTCAATGGATTTCATCTTTATGTTGATCAATGTTTATGGGATTTTATCTGTGTGTTCATTTAGAAATAGAGGAAGCAATTTGCATATGTCAATTCATATATGCAAAATAGGTGTTTGATTAAATGCCTCAATGGAAGAAAACTTTCAATTGAACTTTTCAACCACACAAGACTTTCAAGTTAGTTATAATCTATCTACTATGATCCTTACCTTTGACTAATTTCATAAATCTACTATCCATCTTTCTATAAAAATTTATTGTAACATGATGTCTAATGTCCTGTTTTTAAGCAGTTGCATCTTTTAAAAACATCTAGGTCATATTTTATTATGAAATGATGTATAGTGTCCTGTTTTTAGGCGGTTACATTTTTCAGAAACATCGAGGTCAAGTGTAGGCAATTATCATTTTGGCAAAGCATCGTAAAATACTACTATAGGCGAAGAAAGTATTCCACACTGTATAGACATTACAAAAGGAGTGTCTTGCAGGTCAAGTATGTACAATTGTCTTTTGAGTTCTGATTATACATGGAAACATTTTTGTTCTTAGTTAGTCTTTGTTTGTATGAGTAATAAAATGTTCATGATGAGAGTGTACAATTGTCCTTTTTTGTTCTTGAGTCTATTCTATCTCATGTTTGCTTGTGCAGTTGCTTTTTTACTACAAGTTGGTTGTTTGTGGCTTATGTTTTTCCTCTTTTCATGGTATTAATATCACAATTTGCCTCTTTCTTCTTTACTTAATGTCAACACTATATTTCTTTGCACTTTGGTATTATACATAAACTCTATTTACTTCGCTTAACTAACCTTTCGATGATATTAATCTGCATATGAATCTATATTAATTTATATTGATGGGCTAATTTCACCCCGTTAGCATCCCTATTATGAATTCTTTAACTTTTCTTCTCACACGATCCTTCGTTTATACATATATATGGGGTATCTTTTTGGCTTTTCGCCCTGAGCATCAGAAACCTCAGGACCGGCCCCTAATTACAATTATAGATCTTGTGGTTTGTCTTTATCTCTTCTCTTTTCTTTTCTTTCCTACCTTTTTTTTCAATTTTCATTTTATACTTTTATTATATTAATTAATTAATGATAGTTTTAACAAATAATACATTAAAAATACATATTTTATTTTGTAAATTACACCATTAGAAAAATCTTGTCGATAACCTCAAAACAAGTTAAGTATCAAGTATTTTTAAATTCTTATGCAATTTATTTGATATATATCTGCAAATACACTAATCCAGAAAAAACACTTTCATAAACAATATCAAAGATCGAGGGGGGAAATCTTTAAAGGTCTTAATAATGGAAGGTGTTATTTGAATATTTCAAAAAAATTGGATGCTAAATAATGATTATCGAAAATTAAAGGGTTATCTTTCCAATGTCTATAATAAAAGTAGGGAGTATAAAAAATTCCAAAATAGCCCCCGGCGAGGATCGAACTCGCGACCTTTCGCTTACGAAGCGAACGCACTACCACTATGCTACGGAGGCATCTGATGCCCATACCTTTTAAAGATCCAACTTATTGTATTACTTTAGTTGATTTCATGATTAACGAATCTTCAACAAGGAGAACTTACCCTTTAAAAAAAAATGAGAACTTAAATACTCATTAAAAGATAAATATATAATTGATAAATTCCATAAAAGAGATTTTGATTTCTATTCTAAAATCTATATTTAATGACTTTATTTTGTGTACCACAAGATATAAGAAAACTAGAATGTTTATTATTTTATTTTTGTTACAAAATTATTATATGTTCTTCTTTAGTGTAATTTGTTTATATTTGATTAAAAATAGGCAGAGGGAAGTTTTTAAATTTAAAAAGAAATTGTAACAACTTGTTTTAATCACATTAAAAGAATAAGAGTTAAGGTGATAAATGTAAGAAGGGATTCAGACCCTTGATCACTTTTAATCTTACATCCACCAATGAGTTGCGCTTATCATAGGATTTGATCTTGTGCATCTCGGTGCACCACATTAGTATTGATCCAAAGGTGGAGATCACTTCTTACTTTTCTCACCATAACTTCTATTCTCACTGGAATCCAACCCTTTATATATACATGATACGTATTCTTGTCTGATGAATATAATATATGGAGATGAAGGGTTTCACATGGTGAGGATGATTCCAAAACGTAAATGTACTCCTTTTCTCCTTCATACATTTGGTTTTCGTACTCGGAATAATGTGTAAGACCGGTTCACATTTGCATTTTTAAATATATGTTTTTTTCCGAATGCTTCTTCAATAATTCACAAATGAACCTTTATTCTTATATTCTTACAACATTTAACTTTCTTATTTGAACCTACATACAAACTTGACTTCCCGTTGCGAACTGAGGGACAATCGAGACCGTGCCACGTGTCCTAGACATTCAGGGGATATTCATCATGAATTATGTCCTCCCTCTGCCCCAAAATAAATGTCCACAATTAAAAAGACATACCGTTTTAGGAATGTGTAATTATTGCACTTTTTAATTAACAAGAATCAAATTTACCCTTGATTGTAGAAGAGAAATTTTCTCCGCCTCATAATTAAGAGTAAAATGGAAAAGTGGACATTTACTTTTGAAAGTTGACACTTATTTTGGAACAAACTAAAATAGTAATGTAGACACTTATTTTGGGACAGGGGAATATCATTTATCATGAATGTTGTAAAAACTAAACATTCATTATTCATGATGAATGATGATACATGTCACAATCTCATTCGTCCTCTGGTACGCAACGAAAAGGGTTTGCAACTGAACTATTCCACCTCTCTTTCTTTCTCTCTCTCTCTCTCTCTACACACACACACATATATATAGGGTTGGGTACCAGTGAGGATGAAAGTTATTGTGAGAAGGGTAAGAAGAGATCTTCACCCTTGGATGCACATTAGGATGAGATGCATCGCAATGCACCGAATCAATCCTCGTATCAAATGCAATTAATGAGTGGGTTTGAGATTAAAAGTGATCAAAGGTACAGATCCCTTGTTATCTTCTCATCTTAAGTTTTTTCTTCTCACACCATCCTTCGTGTATATATATATATATATATCCTTAGGTTCATTTGAGAATGATAAATATATGAGAAATGGAGAATTGATCATAGCCCTTTATCTGGTCAACATTTACGGTTTTGACCGTGAAGCACCAGATAATTCCTTGTGTGATCTGAAGAAGATAGAGGGATAGTGTAACACCCGAAAATTTATAAGGCAAGTATTTGTTCTCTTAATACGCTAATTGTGTTTATTTGGAAATATGAGCCTTTATGTGCATATGATCATTATTATAATGCTATGATGTTACTTGGTTAGTATAAACTTTATACGAGCTTTAACCTCGCGCTCGATATCGATTTTGGCTGAGTTTTCGGGCTGATCTGGGTGTGCCGCGATAGTGCCACGCGATAGTGACACTGTCACTGTCGCTGGTCACTATCGCGAAAATGTACCGAGAGTGGGGGGGAGCTCGCGATAGTGACACTGTCACTATCGTCGGACACTCTCGCGCGGTCTGTACCGCGGGTGCCTTGGTGGTCTCGCGATTGTGACTCGCGATAGTGCCCTTGGCACTATCGCCGGGCACTATCGCCATCGGGGTGCAGGGGCTTTAAATGAATTTTTATCAAATTTCAACCTCATTTTCTCTCAAAACCTCTCTTCATTTGGCGATTTTGGAACCCTCCAAACCAGTTTCTTCTCTCCTAAAACCCTAACCCTCATAAATACTTCATCTTTTGGTGGTTGGATCTTGCCTACTAGCATTTATTATCATCCAAGAAGATTTCTAGGGTTCTTCAAGTCAACCTTCTCATCTCCAAGTCTCATCTTCATTTTCTAGGTTTTTCATCTTTTCTAGGTTTTGGTTCAAAACCTAGATTGTGAGTTTACTAAACCTTTGTTAAAACTAGATACACATCATAATCTCTTACTTGTTATATTTATTGTATATTTGCTCGAAATGTTCATCTTCTCATGCTCAAGTATTTAATGAATCCTTTAGGGAAAATGTGGTGGTAATATGTTTATAAGTCTTATGCCTTGATTTACTCTATTTGGTCAAGTATTTGGGGATTTTTCTCATGGATATATAATATGAGCATTTTGACATGATTAATGTATACATGTCTTGGATTATGATGGGTTTTATTTGGAATACCTATTTAATGATATTGTACCTATATAATGATTATGTTGGTATTTGGGTCTCATGTTGACTCATGTGGTTTAGGATGGTAATATTGTACCCATGGTTGGTATCGAATATGTAGGGTTGAAATATAGCTCAAGACCTCCTATATGCATTATGTTGGACGAACCAAGTCAGTAGACACTAGGAGGATGTAGTCTTGGGCACCACCGTGATGGTATGTGCCTAGACCTCCGCCATTCGGGGAATTTCCTTAGTTGTAGTCCTCGGATGTGCCGGGCCTTTCGGGTGCCCCTTGGTAGTTGACATCAAGGTACATCGTCTCTTTGGGTGGAACTTGATTGGTGCTATGGGTCTCCCCTATTGACTCCACATTTGTTGAACTTTGGGTAACTGCTGATAAGAATTGTAACTTTTCATGCATGCTTATTATTGTTCAACTCACTAGGCTTTTTAGCCTAACACTTGTTTGGTATCGATGTGTATCTCAGGTTCTAGCGGCGCCGGTCCTAAGCTGGCATAGTGGCTTGGGTGAGAGCTTGGGGAAAACTTGCAATTAGACATACTCTTGGTAGAAGAAACTTTTGGATTTATAGATGACACCCCTTTTGTAATCTCTTTTCTAGTCATAGAAATTAGATTAGTTGGTTGTTATTTATAATCCGTTAAATTACAACTGTAATTAAACAGGTTTGTATATTTCCCCATTTTTGGGAGGCTCTTGCTACGACAATTCTATATACCTCATGTCCGTTTTTTTGGACTTTTGTTATCCCTATTTTTAGGGTGTTACAAGTTGGTATCAGGGCTTTAGTTTAAGTGAACTAGATATTGTTTTAGCATATCTAGACTTAAGCTTTAGACTTTATAGTTTCACTGTCCACTTGGGGTAGAAATCCTAGGTGGGGAGAGCTTTAGGATTTACGGAATTACTTTAATTGAAAGTTGTGATGATGGTGACAAGAATTATTGTGTATGGTTCGTTCATAATTTCACTTAGCTACTGCTATTATGAATGCATTGTTACGTGAGCATACTTGATTTACTATTGTTATGATAATTGATGAAGGTAGTAGTACGTACAAAGAGTTCAACTCGCTTAGTCTTTTCTCAATCCCTTTTCTCGTATATGTATGGCAGATTGAGAAGGTAAACACTCGGAGTAGGTTACCAAATACGCCAGATGGTCATTTGGAGGTGGAACCTACAGCGGAACGACCTCCTTTGGGCATAACCTCCGAGGGACCTCCCATACCCACAATCTTGGGAGGAGGACCTGAACAGATTCCGCGCAGGAACCTTGCTGCTAGCAATGCCATCATGAAGGAGGTAACTTTGTAGACAAGGATCAGAGATAGTATGATGTTGGCCATGAACTCGGCCATGGCCCAACAACAGGAGTTCTTTACGAAGCTCTTGAAGATCGAGAAGCTAGTAACCGACAACCGGAGACGATGGCGGAAAACATCGTTATGGGGTCGGGTGGACCGATTGTTGTATCTGTTGAAGACCCAGCGGATAATGGGAACAAGATAAAGGCCAAGGGGTGCACCTACAAGGCGTTTCTGGGGTGCAACCCGAAAGAGTTTGCAGGTTCTGATAACCCGGTTGCTTGCATGTATTGGCTCAAAGAGGTGGAAATGGCCTTCGAGTCCAGTGAGTGTGACATCTCTCAACAGGTCAAGTTTGTTTCTCAACTACTTCGGGGAGAGACTCTGATTTGGTAGAATCTCACTCGATCTGCTCTCACTCCCGAGGTTCTTGCCAAGTTAACTTGGCCGGTTTTCAAGGAAAAGGTTATGGATAGGTATTGTAGTGAGCGTTCGTTGGACAAGCTAGAACGGGAATTCCGAGATCTAAAGAAGGGGACTCTGTCCATTGTCGGCTACTCCAAACTCTTTTTGGAGAAATTGAATTTAGTGGGACATCTGGTCCCCGATGATAAATCAAAGATTAAAGCTTACCAGCAAGGGTTACCGACCGAGATGAGGACAACGGTGAGAAATGCTAGAGGGTCGACATTGCAAGAGGTCATCTAAGAGTCCTTGCTTATTGAGGACGACTTGCTTGCGGAGAAGGAAGAGAGGAAGCAGTTTGGGGAGAAGCGAAAGTGGGAAGGGCCATCTGGCCCAGTTCGTCAATCAAGGCCGTTTGTAGGCGGAAGAGCGGGTGACCATCGTTGAGAGGATCGGTGGTGCCACAAGTGTAAGTCCAAGCACTCGGGACCATGTGTTACGAGAACCTACTCGGGTCCAGTAGGATGCGCTAAGTGTGGCAAGAAGGGTCACACAACTCGTGAGTGTCCCATCCGGGGGCCGATGTGTTTTGAGTGCCGAGAGCCGGGGCACATAAGGAAGGATTGCCCGAAGTTAGTGGGAGGCAATGGTGGAAATTATGTGGGTTCGACGGCTAGAGTCGAGCAACCGCCGAGGGCGCCAAGTCGAGCTTTCTGGATGACTACCGAGGAAGCAAAGGAGACCGCCGATGTTGTTTCAGGTACGTTCCTAGTAAACTCCTTGCCTGCTCATGTTTTGTTTGATTCGGGTGCTACGTGTTCCTTTGTATCGGACGTTTTCTGTAAGCAGTTTGTCACTCCTATTAGTGTCCTTCCCGATGCGCTAGTAGTAGAAATAGTTAATGGAGACCAAGTAATAATTCGAGACCGATTTTGTGATTGCACTCTAGAGATTGATGGGAATCCTTTTGGGGTAGATTTACTACCTATGGAGATAGGAGGATTCGATGTGGTTATAGGTATGGATTGGTTGGTGAGGCATAAAGCGGACATCCTTTGCTCCAAAAAGATGATCCAAGTGTCGTTGCCGGAAAATGGTGTGGCCACCATCTACGGGGAGAAAGGAAAGAGGAGTAATCCCATAATTTCCTCTCTTAAGGCACACAAGTTTCTAGCGAAGGGTTGCCCTTCGTATTATGGATTATGTGGTGGACGCAAAGAAGGAGAAGAAGTCGGTAAGAGATGTGAAGATCGTGCAAGATTATCCGGACGTCTTTCCGGAAGACATACTCGGGTTACCGCCGAAACGGCAAGTGGAGTTTCAAATCGACCTCACCCCGGGAGCGGCTCCGATAGCTCGTGCTCCCTATCGTTTGGCCCCGACAGAGATGAAAGAGATGATGACGCAACTTCAAGAGTTGTTGGAGAAGGGCTTCATCCGACCGAGTTCTTCACCTTGGGGAGCACCGATTTTGTTCGTGAAGAAGAAGGACGGATCTATGTGGATGTGTATCGACTACCGAGAGCTAAACAAAGTCATGGTGAAGAATAAGTATCCTCTACCTCGCATCGACGGTCTTTTTGATCAACTTCAAGGCGTGGGATGCTTCTCAAAGATTGATCTTCGATCCGGACATCATCAAGTGAGAGTGAAGAAGGAAGATATTCCGAAGACGGCTTTCCGGACGCGATATGGTCACTATGAGTTCTTGGTGATGCCTTTCGGCTTAACCAACGCTCCGGCCGTATTTATGGATTTGATGAACCATGTATGTCACCCATTCTTGGACAAATCCGTGATCGTCTTCATCGACGATATTTTAATCTACTCGAAGGACGAGTCTGAGCATGGGAAACATTTGCGGGAAGTTTTGGAAGTCCTAAGGTGGGAGAAGTTGTTTGCCAAATTCTCGAAGTGCGAATTCTGGCTCCAAGAGGTGCAATTCTTGGGGCATGTGGTGTCTAAGGACGGAGTAAAGGTGGACCCGGCAAAGATCGAGGCGATGATGAGTTAGGAGCCTCCAACAAGTCCGACGAAGATTCGGAGTTTCTTGGGTTTGGCGGGCTATTATAGACGTTTCATTCAAGATTTCTCAAAAATAGCTACGCCACTTACCTCTCTCACAAGAAAGAATGTCAAGTTTCTTTGGACCGCCGAGCAAGAGCAAGCCTTTCAGACGCTTAAGAAGAAGTTGTGCGAAGCCCTTATCTTATCCCTACCCGAGGGATCGGATGACTTCGTGGTGTATGGAGATGCTTCCAAGATGGGTCTCAGGTGTGTGTTAATGCAACGGGCAAAGGTGATAGCGTATGCGTCACGGTAACTAAAGGATCACGAGAAGAACTATCCGACCCATGACTTGGAATTGGCGGCGGTAGTTTTTGCATTGAAGTTGTGGAGACACTACTTGTATGGGACAAAGTGTACTCTTTTCACGGATCACAGGAGTCTCAAATACATCTTCGATCAAATGGAACTCTACATGCGGCAAAGGAGATGGCTTGAACTTTTGAAGGACTACGATTGTGACCTACTCTATCATCCCGGTAAGGCCAACGTGGTGGCGGATGCATTTAGTCGAAGGAGTCATGATAGTGGTGTCAAGATGTCTCTTACAAGGATCGATGTGGTATCGAGTTTGTTGGAAAGTATAAGGACGAGTCAAGTGGAAGCACTTAAGGAGGAGAACCTCAAATCCGAAGTCATGGTAAGGAAAAGGGAATTCTTAACGGAAGACGGTCGTGGACTTAAGCTCTTTCAAGGGCGAATTTGGGTGCCGAAGGTTGGGGGAAATCGTGACCTACTTCTTGAAGAAGCGCAAAAATCAAAGTATTCTATACATCCCGGTAGCACCAAGATGTATAGGGATTTGAAATTGAGTTATTGGTGGCCGGTGATGAAGTTAGATGTGGCTAGTTATGTGGAGAGATGTGTCACGTGCCTCCAAGTCAAGGCGGAACATCAAAGACCGTATGGAAGTTTACAACCATTGTCCATTCCCGAGTGGAAATGGGACAACATCACCATGGATTTCGTGACAAAACTACCAAAGACTTTGCGAGGCCATGATACCATTTGGGTGATTTTTGATCGGCTAACCAAGAGAGCGCACTTCCTTACGATGCGGGAGATGTTGCCAATTGAGAAATTGGCCAAGCTTTATATCGATGAGGTGGTTGAGGCACAGAGTTCCGCAATCTATCGTGTCGGACCGGGACAGTCGATTTACTTCGAACTTTTGGGCTAGCTTGCAGAAGGAGTTGGGTACTAGATTAAATTTGAGCACGACTTATCATCCTCAAACAGACGGGCAAAGCGAGAGGACGATTCAGACGTTAGATGATATGTTGAGGTCGTGTGTTATAGATTTTGGGGGAAGTTGGGACTCGCACCTACCTTTGGTGGAGTTCGCTTACAACAACAGTTACCATTCTAGTATCGGGATGACACTGTTCGAGGCATTATATGGACGGAAGTGTAGAACCCCGGTTTGTTGGCTAGAAGCGGGCGAGAAGCAATTTGTCGGACCGGAATTAGTTCAAGAGACGTCCGACAAGGTGAGAGAGATTCGGGAGAGGCTAAAGGTGGCGCAAGACCGACAGAAAAGTTATGCGGACAAGAAAAGAAGACTGGTCGAGTTTCAAGTGGGTGACCGTGTCATGTTGAAAGTATCTCCATGGAAGGGGATTATCCGGTTTGGGAAGCATGGGAAACTTAGTCCTCGTTTCCTTGGACCCTTCGTCATTTTGGAGAGAGTTGGGTTACAAGCCTACTGGTTGGATTTACCACCGGAAATGGATGGAATAAATCCTACGTTCCACGTGTGTTACCTTCGGAAATGTCTAATCGAGGAGGAAAGCGTGATCCCCTTGTCGGAAATTCGGGTGGACAATGGGAATCGTTGTGTGGAAGAACCGAAGGCAATTTTAGAATCGAAAGTAAAGAAGTTGAGGCATAAGGACGTGGTTATGGTTAAAGTCCAATGGAAGCACCATCGGGTGCTAACATTACTTGGGAGTCCGAAGATGATATGAAGAAGCGATATCCTCACTTGTTTATTTCAGAACGAGATTTCGGGGACGAAATCCCAATTAGGTGGAGAGGATTGTAACACCCGGAAATTTATAAAGTAAGTATTTGTTCTCTTAATACGCTAATTGTGTTTATTTGGAAATATGAGCCTTTATGTGAATATGATCATTATTATAATGCTATGATGTTACTTGGTTAGTATAAACTTTATACGTGCTTTAACCTCGCGCTCGATATCGATTTTGGCTGAGTTTTCGGGCTGATCTGGGTGTGGCGCGATAGTACCACTGTCACTGTCGCTGGTCACTATCGCGAAAAATGTACCGAGAGGGGGGGGAGTTCGCGATTGTGACTCGCGATAGTGACACTGTCACTATCGCCGGGCACTCTCGCGCGGTCTGTACCGCGGGTGCCTTGGTGGTCTCGCGATTGTGACTCGCGATAGTGCCCTTGGCACTATCGCCATCGGGGTGCAGGGGCTTTAAATGAATTTTTATCACATTTCAACCTCATTTTCTCTCAAAACCTCTCTTCGTTTGGCGATTTTGGAACCCTCCAAACCAGTTTCTTCTCTCCTAAAACCCTAACCCTCATAAATACTTCATCTTTTGGTGGTTGGATCTTTCCTACTAGCATTTATTATCATCCAAGAAGATTTCTAGGGTTCTTCAAGTCAACCTTCTCATCTTCATTTTCTAGGGTTTTCATCTTTTATAGGTTTTGGTTCAAAACCTAGATTGTGAGTTTGCTAAACCTTTGTTAAAACTAGATACACATCATAATCTCTTACTTGTTATATTTATTATATATTTGCTCGAAGTGTTCATCTTCTCATGCTCAAGTATTTAATGAATCCTTTAGGGAAAATGTGGTGGTAATATGTTTATAAGTCTCATGCCTTGATTTACTCTATTTGGTCAAGTATTTGGGGATTTTTCTCATGGATATATAATATGAGCATTTTGACATGATTAATGTATACATGTCTTGGATTATGATGGGTTTTATTTGGAATACCTATTTAATGATATTGTACCTATATAATGATTATGTTGGTATTTGGGTCTCATGTTGGACTCATGTGGTTTAGGATGGTAATATTGTACCCATGGTTGGTATTGAAATATGTAGGATTGAAATATAGCTCAAGACCTCCTATATGTATTATGTTGGACGAACCAAGTCAGTAGACACTAGGAGGATGTAGTCTTGGGCACCACCGTGATGGTATGTGCCTAGACCTCCGCCATTCGGGGAATTTCCTTAGTTGTAGTCCTCGGATGTGTTTGGCCTTTCGGGTGCCCCTTGGTAGTTGGCATCAAGGTACATCGTCTCTTTGGGTGGAACTTGATTGGTGCTATGGGTCTCCCCTATTGACTCCACATTTGTTGAACTTTGGGTAATTGCTGATAAGAATTGTAACTGTTCATGCATGCTTATTATTGTTCAACTCACTAGGCTTTTTGGCCTAACACTTGTTTGGTGTCGATGTGTATCTCAGGTTCTAGCGGCGCCGGTCCTAAGTTGGCATAGTGGCTTGGGTGAGAGCTTGGGGAAAAATTGCAATTGGACATACTCTTGGTAGAAGAAACTTTTGGATTTATAGATTATATCCCTTTTGTAATATCTTTTCTAGTCATAGAAATTAGATTAGTTGGTTGTTATTTATAATCCGTTAAATTACAACTGTAATTAAACAGGTTTGTATATTTCCCCATTTTTGGGAGGCTCTTGCTACGGCAATTCTATATACCTCATGTCCGTTTTTTTGGACTTTTGTTATCCCTATTTTTAGGATGTTATAGATAGTTTCGTAAAATACGTAGGACGAATTCATATATGAACCTATGTGATTCACATATGAACTATACGTTCATATATTAATCAGTTAATTAGTTCATATATTAATCAGTTAATTAGTTCATATATGAATCACAAAGGTTCATATGTGAATATGTTAATTAGTTCAACTGATTCACATATGAACATACAGTTAATCAGTTCATATATGAATCACAAAGGTTCATATATGAATTAGTTAAAAGAGTTCATACAGGTTCATATATGAACTTGTAGCGTGTATTTGTAAAAATTACAAAACTGTCCTTTTATTTTTGGAATAGCCGCAATTTTTGACCAGTCAAAGCTGCAATTGTTGACCAGTCAAAGACGCAATATTTGACCACTCAAATCCGATCTTAACCGAATGAAAGACTATAATTACTTCTTTATTTCTCATATATTTACCATTTTCTCAAATGAACCTCTCCCTATATATATATATATAGAGAGAGAGAGAGAGAGAGTTAGGTTCAAACGAAAATGATACATATTTAAAATAATAAGAGAATAATTTTGGGCCAACCGTTTCATTAAATAATACTTTAAATAAAGTTTTATTAAAAATCGCCCAAAAGTATGTGTCATTTGTTGTATATTTATATATAGAGAGAGAGAGACTTAAGTTCGCGTGAGACCAAACAGTTTCCGTGATACCGGTGAGACCAAGCTTTAAAGTATGAAACTTCACACCAAAAAACTGTGAATGTAAAAAAAATCGAACTTTTCATAGGAAAAACACTGTAAATGTTACGTTCACGGTGTTTTTCGCTGTGAATGTTCGTTTTTTTTTACCTTCACAGCGTCTTCACTGTAAAGGTTCGGATATACCTTCACAGTCTTTTATCTATGAAGGTTTGATTTTTTTTAAACTTGGTTTAGGTTTTTTTACCTTCATAGTGTGATTACATTATGAATGTTCGAATGTTTTTTACCTTCACAGTGTTTCGGTGTGAAGTTTCATGTTTTAAGGCTTGGTTTCACGGAAACAGCTTGGTCTCACGTGAACCTAACCCGATATATATATATATATATATATATATATATATATATATATATATATATATAGAGAGAGAGAGAGAGAGAGAGAGAGAGAGGGGAGGATCATGCGAGAAGTTAAACATTTTGCGAGAAGGCGAGAAGTGTTTAATCATATATGATTACACGACTTGTAGGTGTGTTTAATCATGTATGATTAAACGTCTATGTATTGTCAATATAACATGTGTTTAATCATATATGATTAAGCTTGTGTATCATATATGATTAAACACTTCTCGCTTTTTCGCAAAATGTTTAGTTTCTCGTTTGAACCTGCCCCTATATATATATATATTATATGAAAACGTATTTATTTATATATAGATTATGTAATAAATTAAATTAAGGTATTTATTCGTGATTAATTTTTTTATCTATTTACTTATTATTTTTACAACATTAAAATAAGTGTGATTTAATTTTTCATTTTAAATATTTATCTTTATTAAATTAATTTATTTAAGAATTTTTTATAATTTTCGTCAAAATCACATGTGATATCCACAATTAATCGACATTTTTTTCCTAAAAAAGACTCGTTAATTTTTGTCAATGTACCATATGTGATATTGACTATAGTAGAAAATGAATGTAAGTAATTTACAACAATACAATTGATATGTGTAGATTATGAATTATGTTTTGAAGCACATGTGATCTTATACATTTTAAATGTGTTTAGCTATACATAACATGCGATTTTGTTTTCACTATTTTTATTTTTCAATGTTTAATTTGAATCATTGTTTTTCAAATTTTAAATCACATATGATTAGGAAAACATTTTAAAAAAAGTCAATTCATTGTAAATCATATGTGATTTTGATGAAAAATTATGAATTACGTTTTGAAATACATATAATCTTATACATTTTAAATATGTTTAACATCACATATGATTTTGTTTCATTATTTTTATTTTTCAATTTTAATTTGAATTATTGTTTTTCAAATTTTAAATCACATATGATTAGAAAAACATTTTGAAAAAAAATTAACTCATTGTTTATCACATGTGATTTGGATGAAAATTGTAATTTCTTTAAAATATTGCTTTAAATAAACAAAATGAATTTTTTAAACAAAAATTAAATACGTTTATTTTAAATGAACTAGTGTTGGACCCGTGCATTGCACGGGAGGATAAATTTTTTGTTGGAATGTTGAACCAAGTTAAAATGAAACGTAATTTCTCTGTTAACAGTTAATGAAATACAATGTGAAAAACGAATGTATTTTCATGAGTGGTTAACTTGCATATATTCTTAATCGTTTGTTGTTATGAGTTTGTGCAATAATATTGGTAATACTTTTGTATTATATTATTTAAAACTCAAACGACATGTCTCACAATATATCACTATTATTGAAATAATTATAAATATGAACATACGTTTTTACAGATTTTGCAATTTTTCTGAAACCTCCTCGACAACACTTGACAATCACTTTGAACGTATAAATCTGTAGATTAATTAACAACATCCAACCCACATCAAATATGACAAAGAAAATAAATGATTTCTATCTTTTGTAACCGATAACTCAATTGGTATAGTTCAAATTCACTCAGTACCACTTGAAAATTTATCTGACTATTGACTTCAAGACCTCATAGTATTAGTCGATAAAAATAAAGATATGTA
This sequence comes from Arctium minus, assembly GCA_954870635.1. NCBI lineage: Eukaryota > Viridiplantae > Streptophyta > Magnoliopsida > Asterales > Asteraceae > Arctium > Arctium minus. The sequence continues at coordinate 54,920,795 of OX941084.1, forward strand.
TATATATCTTATTCCCCTACTTCGAAAAATATGATTGTGGGTTTTGAAAAATATAAACAAATCTTCAGTAAATAACATAAAAAAAGTAGTTTTTCAAAGAAACAAAAATATAGTGAAATACCTTTTGTTCAGTTGCAGGTTTCGCCATTGACACCCGACCGTTCGTCTTCTTCTTATACTCGGATGATACATAGAGAAGCTATATATATTTATAGTGAATGTAGAGAATATTTTAAAATCTTTTATTTTCATTTTCGATTTTACATTTAAATGTAAATATATTAAAATATGGAAGAATATTTTTATATTACATCGTTTCTATTTTATTTTTTTTGCACTTGGTTAATTTGGAAAGTATTGCGGAATATTTTTATTTTAAAGAATACTATAATTTATTAGTGTATTTCGTTATTTTTTATTTTTAATTCATATTAACCTTCTTTTTTCTTCTTTTAATGCTCGTGAAAAAAAAATACGTGTAGATTTTATATTAGCAAAAAAAATACATGTAGATTTTATAAAATAAAATAGATTTTATATTAGAAAAAAATACGGAAGAAAAAAGAGTTTATATTATATCTCATTATGTAAAAAGATTTTATAAAATAAAATATGGAAAAATCATTATGAGATGTAATATAAAAAAATACGGAAGAAAAAATATTTTATATTACATCTCATTAATATAGATTTAAATGTAAAATCTACATTTAAAATAGATTATGCTAATATAAAATCTATTTTATAAAATCCTCCACAAAAAAAAAATTATATTAATAAATGAGTATCCATTTCACAAATAGATGATTATGTGAGATACTGTGCTTGGAAAGGTTGTACCAAAGTATTAAGAAGTTATAAATTAAGTAATTGGCTTTAATTAGTTGTAACTTGTGCTTAAAATGTTGTAATTAAGAGTTTTTTATCGTTTTTATAATATAATATAGATATAAATTAAATATAAAAAATTAATAAATAAAAATTAAATATTATTAAATCTACAAATATAGTAAAAATATATTTTTAAATAAATACCTAAAATAGTTTTTATATAACTAAATTAGTTTTATACCTTTATTTATTTATTTATTTTTAAAATTAATTATTTAAGGTATTATTTAATGAAATGATTGGTCTATAATTATTCTCTTATTATTTTAAACTAGAATCGTAGTACGCAATGCAGCGAGTTACATCATGATTTTAGTGTTTCCTTTCATTTTTTGTTTTTTTGTCGATTTACTGTACGATTTTAGATGGTTTTGAGAAAGAGGTAATGGTTTTTTTTTTATAAATTTGTTTAATTTAAGCTTAATAATATAATGTTTTTTTATATAAAAGAAAATTAAGTATTTTGTTACAATTCAATAATTATCTTATATATTTTAAATTCTTTATATTTAAATTAAGATGTATATCATGTTTTGATTATGTTTATTGGTTAGTTATGAATTCAAACATATAGCTTTAGAAACTTGTATTCATGCATCATGACTTGTAATTTTGAATTTTATGTAATGTGTATCAATAAACAATACTTAATGCATAAAAGTTTGTTTTAAGAGTTTCTTCGATAGTTTAATAATAATGTAATTTATTTTAGGTTTAATAAAATAATGTTTTTTTATAAAATAAACATTAAATATTTTGTTAGATTTTCTTAATTATATTTTTATATTTTTTATATTTAAAATTTGATTTTTATCCCGTATTTAATTATGCGAAGAGTGATTTTAGGGGAGTTGAAATTGTTAGAGATAAGGATTAAATAGGAAAAGATTTGAAGTTTTCATTATTTATTTAAGTTTTAAGTAATTAACATTAAATAACAGTACATTAAGTTTTAACAATTGTTTTTAAAAGTTTTTTATAGATGTTTTATAATATAGTATAGATAGATAACATTCTCGCATGATCATATCTTCCTCTCTCCCTCTATATATATAGGTGAAGTATCATTTGAGAAGTTGAGCTAATGGTGAGAAGCATGCGAAGTGGATCTGAACCGTTGATCTCTTATATATATATATATATATACATATATATATATATATATATATATATATATATATATATATATATATAAAAGGTGCGTTTCATTTGCAAAGAAAGCAATTCGTATAAATTTTGCAAACCACTATTTTATGAAATAATAGATATATTTATAGATAATTATTATGATTCATTAATAATGATTGTGATATATATGGAAAATGATAAGGTTCATTTTATTATGATCATGACTTTAAATTAAGAAACATAATAAAATCAGATATTTATTATACTTGATGAACGATTAAGATTGGTTTACAAAGTTTTTACAAATTGATTGATTTTGCAAATGAAATTATGAAACGCACTATATATTATATATATATATATAAATAGCAACATACATACCATTTTGGTCCGCATGATTTACACAAATATTGAAAAGTGGTCTAAGAAATGGAAAGTAGAAGAATGTAGTTTACAGACCGTTTACCAAATGCTTACTGGGTGCTTATCAAGAAGAGTCATTATATGTACTTACCTTATCATGTAACATTCTTGGCAATTAGAATGGATTGTGGTAAGCGTTTTTTACCCGATAAACGTTTACCGGGTAAGAACTTTCTCCCTCACCTATCAGATAAGATTCTCAGTCTTTACTATGCCTCTTATCGAGTAAGATTATCGGTCACTATCATCAGTGGCGGATGCAATGTGCAAGTAGTGGGGGGATGGGCTCCCATTAAATGGGAAAAAAAGATGAATTTTTTAGGTAAAACATGTTTTTTTAACTTTATATCTTTAGTCCCCCAGTAATTTTTTGTTTGGGCCCCATCAACCAAAAAATTCATCGAAACTAACAAAAAAACAAAAAAATTATTCTCGAAATCAACTAAAAAATCGAAAAAGTTCTTCAAAATTGTCAAAAAAGATAAAAAAAGTCCTTGAAATCAACCAAAAAAAAACTTTAAAAATCTCTCAAAATGATGGATTTAGGTTAAAATACACCCCACAACTTTACGGACATTTTATCTACCTTAAAAGAGAAAAATTCTGAATCCTCCACTCCACTGATTATCATACTCATCGTAAAATAAGAGCATCTCCAACAGATTCTCCAAAATTTCTCTAAAATGGAGATTCAAAAGTCAAAATCTCCAAAAAAAATTACATCTATCTCCAACAGCTGCCCCATTTTGGAGATTAAATCATTAATTATATTACTAAAATATTCCATATATTTAATAAAATATTATTTCTCTCTCCTAAATATTTTATTTCAAGGTTTCTCATTGGTGAGATACAATAAAAAATCATTTCTTTCTCATGATAATCATTTTTGGAGATATCTCCAAATTTGGAGAAATTTAGAGCATCTCCAACAACTTCTCCAAAATTGAGATTTTGGTTTTTTTTTTTGCTCCAACAGCTTCCCCAAAACCTTCTCCAAAATGGAGAAAACATGAGAGGGTTGATGAAAATCTCTAAATTTCGAGATATCTCCAAAAATGATTACACATGAGAGAGAAATTATTTTTTATTCGTTTTACCAATGAGATTGGTTTAAAATAAATGTTTAAGAGAGAGAAATAATATTTTATGAGTTGTATTGAATATTTTAATATTATAATTAATTGTGTAATCTCCAAAATGGAGAATCTGTTAGAGATGAAGATGATTTTTTTAGAGATTTTCACTTTTTACTTCTCCATTTTGAAGAAGCTTGGAGATGCTCTTACACTCTCACTTCTATTTTCTCCATTTTAGAGAAATGTTTAGAGAATCTGTTGGAGCAAAAAAATGTCCAAAATCCCTATTTTATTCATTTTGGAGAAACTGTTGGAGTAACCCAACAAAAGTGTCAAAAAAGAAAAAAAAAATTGGAATCCCAACAAAAATATCTGGAGGAACGTGGCAATAATAATAATTCGAATTTTAAACATTAAAACGTTCCCTATTTCTGCTATAAAGCTCTCCCCTTCTCTCTCCCAATTCTTTCAAACGCAGATCTCTTCCCAAATCACCAAGGTAAACCAACATCCTTAAACCCTAGATCTCTTCTTCTATACAATCTATTTCTGCTATTCATCTTGCATTTCGATTTCTTGTTCGATCTAAAATTTTCTTTTACTGTTCGTCTGATCATGTGATTGAATTACTAGTCATCTGTCTGTATTCATTGTTGATTAGTACATCCATCATGCGATTAGATTACTCTGTTCATAAGATTGTTTGATAACAATTGAGATATAGGAGTAAGTTGGCGGGTTAGATGTCACTTTCGATCTCAAAATGTTTAGTTTGTCTTTACAAGTTCTAGATCTTGACAGAATAGGTACAATGTTCATGATTGTGTGGTTCTTGAGGATGTACAAAGATGTGCGATATATATATATATATATATATATATATATATATATGCTTGGAAGAATGCTTGTTTTTGTGTGCTCGGCTTGCATCAATCACTTGTCATGGACGAGTAAACTAAAGCTCATCAGGCACTATTCTGGCATCAGACAGCTATTCATCTAGATGTTCTTTTTTATGTATCTTAGTTTTGATAGAGAGTATTGAACCAAGTTTAATCATATCCAAGTGTAATCTGGTTGTTGGTGGTGCAGATTTGTTACTTCATTTCTTCGTAAGAAATTATTCTGTTGATTATCCTGCCTTAGATTAATGGGGTTCACCCAATCACAACTTGTTTCATCATTGCCATTAGTGGCACCCAATTTATGTACGTATGTACGACTGGATCTAGTTATAGTATTGGCTCTAGAGCATGTTAATAGTTACATTTGCGTACTTATGAAGGTACTATTTTTGTTTATTCAATTGGTCTTCTTTGATGTGGAACCGAGCTATCTGTTTTTTAGGTCCTTATTAGTGTTAGCCATGTAAATATACACTAAGTCGGATTTAAATCCTTTAAAGGGAGACTGTGTTTTAGTAAACTAGTCATGACTTGCTTTCTTGCTACCATACTATGTTTTAGATATTTTTTCATGACTTGCTTTTTGCAACCATCTTTTTTTATTTAGATTGAAGCTATTCATTGTTCGTTTCTTGTTTTGGTGCTAACCATGTACATATGAACCATGGTATCCTAGTATCAGTGCCTGGTGATACTAAGATGACTATTTTAAATAAACCCCCCTCTATTGCTAAGTAAAACCCCGTACCAAATTCACACACACATCTACATCAAACTGTTTTAAATTCACACACACATCTACATCAAACTGTTTTTTTACATTTACAATTGGATGAATGACCTCGATGTGACCCAAAAAGGGTTCATTTAGCAACACCCTTCAAAGATTTATGACTGAGAAAGTTCCTAAGGCTCATTGTCAGCTAATATGTTCCCTGCGAGTTCCTTCTTCATTGACAGTCTTATATCTCCTTACTGTGTGCAGGATTAGTTTTTTTGGTTGCTGGGAAGGTGAAAATATGAATCGAGGAGGGAGCAGTGGTGGGGGGCAGAGTTCTTTGGGCTACTTGTTCGGGAGTGGAGAGGCCCCAAAGCCGGCCCCAAAAGCTACACAAGCTGCTCCTTGTGAAACCCCAGCAGCAAACAATGTGACCGCTGCAAAACCCGATCATGTTTCTCCCCCAGTGGATGTTGCTAAGCAGGTTCCTGCTGGCATAAATAGTAATCCTTCAAACAACTACTTCAGAGCTGATGGTCAGAATACTGGGAACTTCATTACGGTATGTCACTGCGTCTTCATGTGATGCTGGTTCTCTTAAGATCAATGTAAAATCAGATTAAATGCTTCTATCTGTTAAAAACCTTTTTCTTTTTTCAACGGAAAAATATCGTTTTGTGAAACTTTTATCAATTTACCTACTGTACACAGTTTTGTTTCAATTTACACACTGAGGCTTTATATGCGTTGTTAATTGGGGTCTTTCTGTCAAAAAGTTGCGACGTGCCAATTTGCTTTAGTGGCAACTAGCAACCTAAATAAAGGATTTGTAACAAGTGATGTTTCACAAACGTATGTATTTTCAAATTTATCAATCAGATAATAATTTGATTAAAATTAAGAAGAGTGATGTAGTTTTTCATTTACCCTCAGTTTTCTTGCTTTAACTCCTTGCATGATTCTTCAAATCTGATTATTTTGAACCTAAAAAACAGAAGATCAAGAAATAGTTTTGCAAGTTTGCAACACTTCCAAACACCCCATATACATCTTATTTTTATTAGCATAATTAATTTTAACTGCATTCTTTAAAACACAAAGATCTTTGCATGTTGAATTCCTTTGTTATAAATTTTTCTAATTACTTCTTCAATAACAACCAGTAAGATTAGCCTGAATTTGTAAATTTTGGACTTTGACCTTTAATCTTTAACAAAGAAAATAACTTCTTGTTCATTTACCATTTTCATTTGGTTTGAGAAGAAACTAACATGTAATTGCAAATGATATTTAAGACCTACAAATATGAAATAAATTAACAGAAATGGCAGAAACAAATACAACTTAAGTTCGCATATGATTCTAATCTTAAATTCGTTACATGGTGCAGGAACGACCCTCAACAAAGGTCCATAATGCACCTGGTGGTGGATCTTCTCTCGGATACCTCTTTGGCAGCGGAGGTGGTGGCAGCAACTGAAACTTTGCCTGTATCAACTCTTAATCGAGGTTTGAATTTGTAATCATAAAGATAAATGCATGTTTCTTCTACATACTATGGAAATCTTGTTCATGATGACATGTAATATATTTGGTGGCATTTTGTTCTGTTATTCTTTGTATGAATTCAATCCTTTTTTCTCTCTCAACAACTGCAAAACCAAGATGCTTTATAAGCTCGTTTATGGATTCAAATTCAATCACACCTCTCATTTTTCACGAGGATTGAACATCTGACCTCCAGAGAGGTTGGGATCTTACCAGTAACCCAGATGCAATTCAGTTCTACAATATTAACAAATAAGCAACTAATTTACAAATGTCTAAATTAATTCACTCAAATTTGAAAGAAATCAATATTTTAACAATATGAAACTTGATTTCTAGCTAGTGACTCACTTCTAAAGACCATAATTCTTTTAGAACAACTGACAAAAAAGAAATTGCATCGTAATTAATTTTTACTCGTTCTTTTCTAAACCCAATCCTTATCGATACGATACTCTATGTATCACTTTATCAGTTGGTCATGATAATCTATACTTACACTTGTATTTTGCATCACCATTGTATCGACACCAAGTTTTAGACATTGTTGTTTTAATGTTTTGGGTATTATTAGTTACTTCGTCAATTTTCTTTTGTTACATCAACCTCTACATTATCGTGTGTACCACGGCAAAAAAAGGCATCGAGTATATTAACCAACGAATCCACCAATGTGGTTTTTTACGAGGATTGTGGCAATGGTGATATCTTCTTAAGCTAAGTTAAAAATAGAACACTCTTTTGATGTGATTTTGAAATTTGAGATTCATAGGACACCAATTTTAGGTAGGATGTGCATCACTGACCCATGTGCTACAACATTATACATTTTAGTTCAGTTCACCATCCCTGTAGTATAAGGAGACAGAAATAATAGCTTTTAAAAGCTGCTTGAGTTGAATCAACCTCAATTCCTCTCTCACTCACGATGAAAGCTAAGAGCTTGCTCGAAGACAGCGAGCAAATATATTATGTCGATTGCTCAACCATACTTTGGCTATCTTACGTGGAGCTGAATTAGGTTTTTATTAAATTTAAAATTTCTTTTAACATAATTGTAACTTTTGAATTTGATTATAGTGGTTTCTTTATAGTTATATAGTTTTTATAATGGTTTTGGAACAATTTTCATTAATTAGATGATTTTGTTAAGGATAAATTGCATAAATAAGAAATATATTTTCATTCAATTCATATCGTGAGAAAATATTAAAAATGTGTATATGACACTGATATGGATTATTAAATAAATATATTTTAAACTATAAATACTTAAATCTGTCTTTTAAGAATATGATAAAAATATTATTTTTACGGCAATATGCATTAAAATGCAATTAAGTATATAATCAAGGGAGTCCCAACGGTCCCATGCAACCCCTCAACTTATTTTCACAAATAAAATTTTCTTTTTGGGTATGAAAGTTGCACCGACTAAAACTTAGGCATTGTTTGACAAAAAAAAGCTAGCTTATAAGCTAGTTTTTTTTTGTACATGTTTGGATGACCATAAACTAGTTTATAAGCTAACTTATTGAAAAACTACTCATAGTAGCGTTTTGAAAAGCTAGCTTATCAGCTAGTTTGCCAAACATAGCCTTAGTGATGCTCTGGGATATTAGAAAACATAAAGAACATCAACCAAAAACCCGACAATAAAAGTCCTTCGAAAATGAACAAAAAAACTGAAAAAGTCTATCGAAATCAACCAAAAAAATCCCCTCGGAAACAAACATTTTTTTTAAAAGTAACTTGAAATCAACCAAGAACTTAAAAAAAAACACGAAAAAGTGGAATTCGGCTAAACAACAAATCAGACGACTTTATGGGTCTTTGATCCACCTTATAAGTGCATCCACTCGACAAAAATCCTGGGTCCATCGTTATCTATAATCTATACTACTTTATAAAGCATTTGGCTTGCTTTTCTTAAAAACAACTTTCTAAGCCTATTGTACCACTACTTATTGCATATTTACTTAATTTTCAACTTTACAACTTTTTAAACCTTATGTACAACTCTTTAATGCAACCCCTCTCCTTCAAGACTGACGATTCAAACTCTAAATGACATTACCAATCAAAATCGATTCAGGCTTCTCCTCCAAGAATGACGATTCAAATGGCATCTTTACTTTATAAGTCGAAGTTTACTGTGATGAGAGCCTTCACTTTCTGAATCTGCTCCAAAGTTTAAAGCTTGTTCCAAATTAAGCTTTCCAATAGAAGAAGAATTACTGGTTTTTCCGAGTTCTTTAAGAGAGATAACCAACTCCTGATTTTCTTTTTCTGTTGGCTGATTCGTGCTCAATTTCGATGTTTTTTTTCCTTTTTCGTATAATTATCGTGTGTTTTAGTTAATTAAGTTTAGCTAATTGTTAGGTTCTTGCATGCTTGCTTCAATTTGTTTTGCAATTATTCCCTTAATCAAAGTTTTATGAGCAACTATGAACACATAACAACTTCAATACTATGATATTTGATGCAGGTTGTGTAAATTTCTATAGAAGTTCTTTATATTTGAATTTGAATTTGAATTTGAATTTGAATGTGTCTTTAACTATATAAAAGGGGTACGAAAACTGTAGTGCTTGAAATTGAAATATTATGGTGTGTCTATGACTTAAGAACATGTAGAGTGACAGTGTAGCAGTATGCATATGAGTGCATTTGTTTTCGAGACTATATTGTTGGTGGAGTGAGCATGAATACTGTTATTGGCATCTCTTCTTTTAGTCAGCGAACCATTATAAGGGAACCAAAATATATTTTGTGAACAACTTTATACCATGTACAATGATATTGAGCAAAGTAAACAATAGGGTTGCTAAAAATTTCCACATGACGAAACCAACAAAAACAACTTACTTGCTCAAACTTGAATGTTGGGGATAGGTACCCATCCTGCATAACAACAATTTTGGTCACTGGTAGTGAACACAACAAGCAATGAATACATTTAGCACCTTCTTTTTTAAAAACAACTTCCTAAGCTTAATGTACTACTCTTTAAACATAATGTACATTACTTTTAATGCAACCCCATTACTATTACTACAACAGATCATGTCGATTCAATAAATGTCTTCCCTTTTATCAACATGACGGTTTAGGCTTCTCCTTCTTCCAAGGTGATGTTTCGATTCAGGCTACTCCCTCTTAATCAATGCAAGGCTTAAAAATACATCACCCGTTGTTTCAATCGGTTCACACAATCGATTCTTCTCTCAAGTTCTTCACACAATCGATTCTTCTCTCAATTGATTCTTCTCTCGATCGTCGACCACTCTTAGGTACGTTCACACAATCGATTCTTCATTTTGAATACGGTTTAATTTTAGGTTTCGTTTAATTTCGATTTAGGTTTCGATGTCAATGGAACAATGCATTATATCTGCTGTTATTTCTGAGGCTTTTATATGCTTTTTGATTTTAAGCTTTGATAAAGTTTTGTTGTATTGCTGTGATTTTTTTTTATTATGATTTCGCTTGTATTGCAACCAAGTCGTTATACATGCTATATATGAGAAATCATGATGAATTTTCATCTTCATTTGCTTTTTTAGATTTTTGCCCCCTTTTCTTATATCTATTGCTTCAATTGGGTAAACTTTTTAGAATACATCAGAAGAACCAAGACAAACTGATGAATCGGTTTGGCCAGACAGATCCAAGGAAGTGATAAAAATCCCAAACCCAGATGATCAAGGTGCAAAAACTAGAAAATAATTGAATGTGTCACATCTAGGTAACTTTGTTGGCTAGGTGCCACCGAAACCCTTTTGGGTGTTTTTTAGAATTTGCCTCTTTGTGGGTTTCAAATTTAGCTTATGTTCTTGCATTGTTGCTTCAAGATTTTACTTTTTTGAGGTCTCTAAATGTACATGCTTTGCTAATGTAAAATTAAAGCTTTGGAAAAATGGATAAGATGGCAGTAAAGATCAACTTTCATATGGTGTTATATACGAAGGTTTTAAATTGATTATTCTTCAGTAAAGATCAACTTGCAGATGTAGCCATTTCTTGATCCTTGAAGCTCATATGTAATACCCGGTTTTTGGCCCTGTTTGGTCTGGGCGACAGTGCCTGCAACTGTGACATGTGTCACTATCGCAGGGCAATGTCGCGGGAAGGGAGAGCCTTTCGGTACACGCGGGGCGACAGTGCCCGACGATTATGCCAGGGTCACTGTCGCGGGGCACTATCGCGACTAGTGTACCGCGGGTGGCGTTGGGAGAGCGAGAATGCCACACGACTATGTTATGGGCATAGTGTTGGTGATTTTAGTGAAATCATCAGTAATTTTGTGTAATTGGATTCACAAGATAATAATGGGGTTGGTAGCTAAGCTATAACACGAGTTAGGAGGTGTGGAGTGCACACTCGTGTAAGCTAACTATAACCCGGGATAGTTGGACGGTCGTTTGGTGGTTTGTAAGTGAAACAGAGCAACGGGCGGGTTATGTTGCGGGTTTAACCCGCACGGCTACCCGCTCCGTGCACTGGATTGCGGGGTTGAAACAGTGCACCGGGCGGGTTATGTCGCGGGTTAACCCGCACGACTACCCGCCCCGTGCACTGGTTTGTGGGGTTGAAACAGTGGACCGGGCGGGTTATGCCGCAGGCTAACCCGCGCGGCTACCCGCACCGAGAACTGTTGCAGATTTCATTTTTGTAACCCCCTAATCCTTTTGTAACCCCCAAAATCTCTTTGTAACCCCCACCATAAAGTCCAACAATCAATGCCATTAATGGAAATTATTATCGGTCTTTAATATAACGCCAATTACAATTCTCTAGGTGTTTAAATAGGATCGATTTCTGCCAGAATCGATACCGGTGAATTGAGATTATCCTCGAGTGAATTTCGTGATACCAAGACAGAATATGGTCAAAATATCACTTAAGGAAAGCGAGCTCTCACGCGATCTCACATTCTTATCCAAGTCGATCACTCTCTCATCCTTCTCTCCATCGAATTATGTGACCCACACTCCCCAACACATAGTCGCCGAGTCACAATCGTTGACGACCCCTAATTGTTATAAAATCGATATTTTCAGCTTTATTCCATTATAACCTTTCCTCATTTCACCCTTTCCTCTCTAGAACTGACCCTCAAACCCTAAATTCGGATTTTATGCATTCAAGGCACCAAACCTAGAGTGTTTCAACTTTCAAGAGATTCTTCATCATCTAGCAAGGTTTGGCATCTAAAGCTAAGATATTTTCATCTTCTCTTTCATCTTCATCAATTTCTAGGGTTTTCACCTAACCCTTTTCATCATTTTGGAAGTTTGGGAGTTTATGGCTTAACTTGGTGACCTAGAAGTATTTTGGTTGGAGGATTGAAGTTATGGATAAGGTAACCTCCTCTTCATCTATGGAAATTAGGGTTTTGACATAAGTTGAGATCTTCATGTATAATGTTTGGGGAACGATTCTTTGTGATTGAATACGATTATTTATGGTTGGAAATTTATGGATCTAGGTTTTTTGGAAGTGTTTGGCTTAAAGATCCAAGTTTCTTCAAAGGAGCTCAAGTTGGGAAAAAATCTAGATTTAGCCTAAATCAAGCAAAGTGAGTTCAAGTTGATTTGTGAAAACGTTGTACATGCCAAAAATGTCCATTTAAAAGTATTTATGTGTTTTACATGAAATTATCAAATGTTGAACTATGTGGTGGATCTTGATTATTTGAAGTGTTTAACTTTATAAATTTTGTAAAACACTCACTTTTCGAATTTTGATAAATAAATCATATATTTTGGTATTTTAATGATTTATTTTATGGAAGTAGATTTTTGAGTATAAATGTATTTTATTGTGTGTTTTGGAGAAATCCTTGATTTTGTGTTATGGGACGTTTTGAAAGGATAAATGTTATAAACTCACTTGAAAATGTTTTGTCCCAATCTAAATTATGTTGGATTTATCTTTATATTTTGGAGCATGGGTTTGCATAAATACGGGTTGTTTATGTTTGGTTTCATTTTATAATTTTTAATAGTTGACCTTTTGATTTGTTGAGCCTATGGCTCAGTTTGGACTTTATTAGGTCTCGGGGACGATTGTCCGATTTTAATAGCTCAATGTAGAGCATTTGGTTATGATTTGCAGTTACTGCATCTTATTTGGGAATTACATGTTTTGAATGCGTTAGTTCATTCGTTTGGAGTCGTGTAATGTATTTAATTAATGTTGTGGATCCATAGGCACAGTGTTCTTAATGTCCCGTTTTGGACAAGTTCACCACTTTGGCACGGAATAGGCATCAGGTCACCATGGTAAGTAAGGTGTGGACCTATATGGTCGGGCAACGTCCCATGGGAAGTAAGGTGTAATTCCAAATGTGCTTCTATGTTTTGTGTGAATTTGGATATCTCAAAGTGTAGATCCAGAGGGGTTAAATTTGAGTCTCCACGGGCAAAAGATCTAGAGTGGTTGAGCTCGATATGTCTTATGAGTATAATCCATACGTTTTGGTTTTCTACATAGTTATGTGACCTACTTTTGTGTTCCGTCACGTGAAATGTAATTGGGTCTCCCTCATCACTGAAAGATGTTGTTTTGGGTATGGAGTTTTATAATCCATGTTTTCGGTGACATTTTGCGTATGGGTTGGTATCCATGTTCTAAGGTTTTGAATATTGAATCTTATCCATGTTCTTGGAGGTTTTGTATGATAGAGTTTATCCATGTTTTCGGTATTTGGTTATTAAAGTATAAGTTATGTTTTGCGTAAGTTTTAGGTTTTGGATTTATATTCGAAGGAATGTTTTGTATCGTGGTTTTAATCACGAAGATGGTGAATGTTGGAAAAGAGATTTTTTTCAGACTTAATGTATTTTATTTTGGGAAATCACGTTTTAAATAACATTCTTAAAGTTCATTGTTTTACATATTTATGATGAAAACTCTTGAGCTCACTAGGCGTTAGCCTAACCTTTTTATTTATCGGCATGTGCATCAGGTTCCGGTTAGGGAATGGTTCTAGCGATACTGTGAAGAGACGAGTATTAGTTATATGCACGATGGTGAGTAGCTTGGTGAAGTCTTCCGCATTTTGGAGATAGTGACTGTTATTGGGTTTTTAGTAACACACGTCCCTATTATAGACCTTGTATAAGGTTTGAATGGTGTTTATATAAGTTAAACCTTAAATTGTTATTATAGGTGAATTAGTTGTCGATATATTTAGAAAATTTTAAATTAGTTGCTTTTTCCAGATTTAAGGGTGTTACAATTTGGTATCAGAGCTTAAGTTTGAGAGAATTAGGTGTTGAATTGGAATGCCTAGACTCAAACTAGTGTTCTTTTAAGTGATCGAGAGAGAGAGAGAGAGAGAGAGAGAGAGTTTCACTGATATGCACTTTAAGATAAGAAGTTTTGAGGCTGATGGAGTCCCTAGAATCGGAAATCACGATGAGGGTTGCAAGGACAATCATGTACGGTATGTTTATAATTGCACATGGCCAGTGTCATGGTGAACTTACATGTTACATGTGAGTGCTTGAATCGCCTTTATGTGATGATCGATGGGGTAGTGGAGGAGTTTATGAAGAGTAGTAGTTAGAAGGAGTTTATGTTTATAGCCTTGTCACTTAGAGTGACGGTTAAGCATGATGAATACAATAAGTCGACCCTTTTGGGTCGGGGCAATTGGTTGAATTAGAACCATAGGCCTATTGGACCGACCTTAATTTGAGGAGAAGTTTTAAGGTGAACTGAGGAAGTCCTTGATTTTTGTCTTAAAATGTTTGAGCATCCGAATGACGATGGTATGACTGGGTTATGGAGGAACGTGGTTTCGAGACGTTGAGTGCCGATCAAGTTCATGCACAAAAAGAAAATTTAATTCTAAAATAAATTGCACCAATTATTTCTTATGTTTCCAAATCATCATGTGGATTACATTACGAAATATTGGGGAAAATGTTTAGCACACAGAATGTTTTAAACCATGATTTTAAACATGCATAAAATTGTTTTATTGCACATGGTTGCAAACTTTGTTGAGATTTTCTTTACCCCTGTTTTATCGAACGCTATTTTCGGATATTGTGATATTTAAGATTTAACCTTGTTTAGAGTCTCAGACAAGTAACTGCGATTTATGACCTTGACATTGGATCTCCTCCACGTATGTTAAGGGTTTAGAGGGAGAAGTTATTCCCATGTTTTGGTGTTCGAGTTTTATTGGAAACCTTGTTCTGTGTGAATTTATTGAGTTTTATGAAGTATTATTTTATGACGTTTTGCTACACATGAGTGAACTTTGAAATGCGTAGGCTTTAATTTTGATGCATGTAAATTTACGAGTTTTATTGAGCGTTATGTCTCATACGAGCTTTGTTGAAAAGTGTCACTTCATATCACGATGCGATAGGAAAGAAAATTTTGGAATTATGACATCTTAGTCATAACCTTGTTTTATGCTATTTGATTATTAGGAACAAAGATTTTGGCACCACTTGATTTTTAAGTGTCGTTGAGTTTCATTGAGTTTTATGGAAAATTTTGCTAGGTCTTATGGAATTTTATTTTACGACATCTTGCGTCGTGTAGATGAAGTATACTCGAATTATTGTGTGCGTTAACTTATGAGTTTTTGTTTAATATTTTTGTCTTATGCGAGTTTTGCACATGTATTTTCGCAACCGTAAGTGACGTCTTGAGAGTTTTGTTAGTAGATGTTATCCCATATGTTATTTTGGAAGTGTCAATATCGTATGATTTCTCTTTTGGGTTTTATACAAGTGTAATTCGTTGTATGCTATTTAGTATTTGAATTGATTTATACTTTTTGTGTGAGTAAGCATATGAAGGATTTATGATGGTTCGTGTTGAACTTTTGCTTTGAACATGTTGCGGTTGTTGATTTTTATTTGTTATAGTTTCCCGCAATGCATTAAATGGGTTATCGGTATACATGTCATTGTAACCACTATTTCGGGACAAAGAGAGTTTTATTCATGTGGCTTAAAAGTTTGAAATCAATTAAAATTATTTTTTTCGTTTGGCCAAATCGCATGCACCTATCGTTTTACTAAGTTTGGGAAATACACTACTGTATGTGGGCCTGTTGGGAAATTTGATCCCATGTCGTCTTATGGTTAAAAGAGGGTTTTGGAGCTTAAACTTGTGAGGTTCCCCTTTTGGAGTTTGTATAATTATTTGTTACACATTAATTTTTTGTACAGAAAATTATTTCATATACACAGCATAAATTGATGCAAGTTAGGACCATCGTGGTCCATTTGAAAAGTTTGTTTCACATCTCTTGTTATTGTCATTATTAGCTTGGATAATGATCAAACGTTTTTTGAAATGGTTTTATATGAGTGGCGCTTGGGAACACTTTGCACAACTACCGAGTAGGTGGTTGTGAACTTTTACATGCATGCTTAATTGTTATAAAGAATTGCGTTTGAAAGTCTTATAAAATTTCAATTGGCATATGTGTTGAGTCCTATAGTTAAAAAGTCTTGAACTCATTAGAACTATAGATTTAAACCCTCTTGAGAAAGAAGTTGTAATAAGGGATTGGAGACGCCCTTGGGAATGGAAAATGCGAATGATCCAAATTGTTGGCACACTTGAATTAAGGGAATTCAACCTCATGAAGGCCGACCAAAGATGACTATTTAAGATAGCAGATTTATGCTTTCTCCCAGTTAATTAAGTGATGATCTTTCCACTTCAATAAATCTTCGGGTTTAAGCCTTGTGTAGTTGTTTGCTTACGGCCATATCTGAATTGATGGATTATTGTCCGACAACATGTTGGGTTTTGGTGGTGTACCATCTTAATGGGTATTCGTGAATGATGATGATGTTATGGTTGTTCGTAAAGCTGAATGATTTGGAGTTTTAATTCCATATTAGGTGTCAACTTTAATCTTTTGGGGATCGATTCAGTGCAAGTCGACTTGTTCTTTTGAGGTCAATGGACGTTTGGAGTGTTGGAGTACTCTTGTTGGACCGTAAGGAATGTTAGTCTCTAAGTGTCAGAACTTAAAGGAAGCTAGATGTTGGTAATTAAGTATTGTCGTGTATAATGTTCTTGGCGTGGTAAAATCTTATTGGTGGAATGTTTGAAGTTGAGAATAGATCGGAATTGTGTGATAGCCTAATCTGGATTAACCAACTCCCCGTAAAGCGTATTGGTACGTCCTTGGAAAGAAGGCATTACCAATATCAAGGGTGAATTATTAAGGATTTTTGGGAATTCTTTGGGGTGGTGTTGATTATTAGAATACAGATTCAGAATTGTGTTGAGCTGGAACGAATTAGTCAATGAAAAGTTGAGGTCACAAGCTGCCGTGGGATAGTACGTGTTATCTAACATTGGGAGACGACCGAGATCGTATGGTTATAAAGCTTATCCGATAAGGTTCGATGTTCACTCTTGTATGAGTGTGGCGTATCAAGGTGGATAGTGGGTGTGATAGTCCTCACAAAAATCAGTGGGGCGTCCTTGTCAAATGGTTATCAAACACCCCTTCACGGATGAATTGGGTAGAGACGCATCTTCAGAGGAAAGGAATCGGCCGTTTAATGGAAAATGACGTTAATTGTGGTTTATGTAGCTGGAGCATTATCTCTCGATGGTGTACGCAACAAACCGTTATCAGACTTATGATCCATATGGTCTCGGGTGTAGTAATCAAAGGCGATTACAGTGAACTAGATTTCGAGGACGAAATCACCCTAAGGTTGGGAGGATTGTAACACCCGGTTTTCAGCCCTGTTTGGTCTGGGCGACAGTGCCCGCGACTGTGACATGTGTCACTATCGTGGGGCAATGTCGTGGGAAGGGAGAGCCTCTCGGTACACGCGGGGCGACAATGCCCGACGATTATGCAGGGCCACTGTCGCGGGGCACTATCGCGGGTGGTGTTGGGAGAGCGAGAATGCATGGCGTAGTCGCCGAGTCACAATCGCGGACGACCCCTAATTGTTATAAAATCACGATTTTCACCTTTATTCCATTCTAACCTTTCCCCATTTCATCCTTTCCTCTCTAGAACCGGCCCTCAAACCCTAAATCCAGATTTTATGCATTCAAGGCACCAAACGTAGAGTGTTTCAAGAGATTCTTCATCATCTCGCAAGGTTTGAAAGCTAGAGCTAAGATATCTTCATCCTCTCCATATTCTCCTTCATCTTAATCAATTTCTAGGGTTTTCACCTAACCCTTTTCATCATTTTGGAAGTTTGGGAGTTTATGGCTTAACTTGGTGACCTAAAAGTATTTTGGTTGGTGGATTGAAGTTATGGATAAGGTAACCTCCTCTTTTCTTCATCTATGGAAATTAGGGTTTTGACATAAGTTGAGATCTTCATGTATAATGTTTGGGGAACGATTCTTTGTATTGAATACGATTATTTATGGTTGAAAATTTATGAATCTAGGTTTTTGGAAGTGTTTGGCTTAAAGATCCAAGTTTCTTTAAAGGAGCTCAAGTTGGGGAAAAATCTAGATTTAGCCTAAATCTTGATTTGTGAAAATGTTGTACATGCCAAAAATGTCCATTTAAAAGTATTTATGTGTTTTGCATGAAATTATCAAATGTTGAACTATGTGGTGGGTCTTGATTATTTGAAGTGTTTAACTTTATAAACTTTGCAAAACACCTTCTTTTCGGATTTTGGGATTTTGATAAACAAATCATATATTTTGGTATCTTAATGATTTATTTCATGGAAGTAGATTTTTGAGTATAAATGTATTTTATTGTGTGTTTTGGAGAAATGCTTGATTTTGTGTTACGGGACGTTTTGAAAGGATAAATGTTATAAACTCACTTGGAAAATGTTTTGTCCCAATCTAAATTATGTTGGAGTTATCTCTATATTTTGGAGCATAGGTTTGCATAAATACGGGTTGTTTATGTTTGGTTTCATTTTATGATTTTTAACAGTTGGCCTTTTGATTTGTTGAGCCTATGGCTCGGTTTGGACTTTATTAGGTCTTGGGGACGATTGTCCGATTTTAATAGCTCAATGTAGAACATTTGGTTATGATTTGCAGTTACTGCATCTTATTTAGGAATTACATGTTTTGAATGTGTTAGTTCATTCGTTTGGAGTCGCGTAATGTTTTAATTAATGCAATGGATCCATAGGCACGATGTTCTTAATGTCCCGTTTTGGACAAGTTCACCACTTTGGCACAGAATAAGCATCGGGTCACCATGGTAAGCAAGGTGTGGACCTATATGGTCGGGCAGCGTCCCATGGGCAGTAAGGTGTAATTCCAAATGTGCTTGTATGTTTTGTGTGGATTTGGATATCTCAAAGTATAGATCTAGAGGGGTTGAATTTGAGTCTCCACGGGCAAAAGATCTAGAGGGGTTGAGCTCGATATGTGTTATGAGTATAATCCATACGTTTTGGTTTTCTACATAGTTATGTGACCTACTTTTGTGTTCCGTCACGTGCAATGTAATCGGGTCTCCCCCGTCACCGAAAGGTGTTGTTTTGGGTATGGAGTTTTATAATCCATGTTTTTGGTGACATTTTGAGTATGGGTTGGTATCCATGTTCTAAGGTTTTGAATAATGAATCTTATCCATGTTCTTGGATGTTTTGGATGATAGAGTTTATCCACGTTTTCGGTATTTGGTTATTAAAGTATAAGTTATGTTTTGCGTGAGTTTTGGGTTTTGGATTTATATTCGAAGGAACGTTTTGTATCGTGGTTTTAATCACGAAGATGGTAAATGTTGGATAATAGATTGTTTTCAGACTTAATGTATTTTGTTTTGAGAAATCACGTTTTAAATAACATTCTTAAAGTTCATTGTTTTACATATTTATGATGAAAACTCTTGAGCTCACTAGGCGTTAGCCTAACCTTTTTATTTATCGGCATGTGCATCAGGTTCTGGTTGGGGAATGGTTCTAGCAATACTGTGAAGAGACAAGTATTAGTTATATGCACGATGGTGAGTAGCTTGGTGAAGTCTTCCGCATTTTGGAGATAGTGACTGTTATTGGGTTTTTAGTAACACCCGTCCTTATTATAGACCTTGTATAAGGTTTGAATGGTGTTTATATAAGTTAAACCTTAAATTGTTATTATAGATGAATCAATTATCGATGTATTTAGAATTTTTTTAATTAGTTGTTATTTCCATATTTGAGGGTGTTACATCATAAAAGATAAAATTTGTTCATTTTCATTCTTTTATTTGAATACAAAAGGACATGGTTGTTTAAGAAGAAAATCTTGGCCTTGATTGAATTCAAGGTATAAAACGGTGTGTTGTTTATAGGGCGTAGTTTTTGGATCTTTGAGTCTTAGATTATAAAGACGTAGTAATGATATATGAATGTGCAAGTGATCCACTTGCAATTGCAAAAGCTATCTACTTCATTCTGCCATTTTTATTTTTGTTGTTGTTGTATTTATGCATCTAATCCAATTATAAACCACAAACTATTGAATATGTTTAGATTTTTGATATCTCCTCAATCAGGCGCAAATGTTGTAAATCATATTCATGTGATAACTTTAGGTATGCAATTGGTAAATCTTTTTTTTCTTCTTCTAGGAATGCAAGTGAAAACAATATGAAAGCTCTCAATGCTCATGCTATCTATTTTGTCATGTGTAACTGGGAACAAATGAATCTTTAACTATGTAGAATGTCTTAATTCCCTCTAGCACTTGAATATATCTATACTACTTTATAAAGTATTTGATCCTAAAACTCTTAAAAACAATTACTTAAGCTATATGTACCACTATCTAATGCATGTTTACTTAATTTTCAAATTTACAACTATACATTGCTAAAGTACAATGCATCTAATGCACATTCTCTTTTATCTAGAATACATTTAATTAATCTTATTACCCAGATTGAAGAACTTGATGCAGAAGAGCCTCCAAATGACACTTCAAATCGAAGCAACTCTGTTATTCCTTCTACCAAGACGACCCTTCGCCTCCAACGCTGCCCCCTCCAAGACGATATATCCATGACATCATTATATGTATCTTGTATTCATGAATGAATTATATAATGTTTCTAATAAACCTCTTATTTGATAGCAAAGTTAACATCCTGTCTTTTTCCTTCAAAAGAACATCATTTTTTTACAATGTCCTATTTTATTACAATGTAACATCATGTTCTAGGGTGATTTGATTCATATATGTCGTCCATCAAGTAATTCAAATACTAATCCATTTCCTTAGCCTCAACTTTAGTAGGAATAGATTGTGCAAGCATGTAAAATTATTAATTGCAAAGAATTTGATGATGTATGGAGATTCCAGATTTCTTTGCCTCCAAATAAAGTTATTATTGTTCTTTTTTGTTTGATTTTGACTTGTGATTTTTGTTGTTTATTAAAGACTTGGGTCCAATTCCGTTTATGGAATGCACCTTTACGTAAGTTGAGGTTTTAACGAAAACGTTTGTTTTATGTTTTGGTGCATTTTAGGTTTCACACACACATTGTATATATTTTACTGGATATTCATTTTGGTTAGCTCTTGAGAGGAGCAACTTTTCCATCTACATTTTTGATTAATTGTGCAGCCTTGTTAGAAAGCAATGATTATATCACAGGCAATGAATCTAAAATGAATGTATTGCCAGTCTAATGGTCATGACAGTTAGACACTTATGGAGTTATGGCTACATGTTTGTACTACTAAAATGATATAAAATGAATACTAGCAACAACTGTAAACATAAGCAAATAGTTGGACCAACTAACGTTTGATTTTCTTCCTGCAACTATAACGAGTCTGTTAGTTGATCCTAACAGACCCTTCTGCACTAAAATACTTAGGGGCCGTTTACCAAACGCTTACCCGGCTAAGTACTTATCAAGTTATATTACCTTAATCGATGAATATGACAATGACCAATAGTCTTACCAAGTGTAGGCGACGACTCTTACCCGGTTAGTGCTTACCGGGTAAATTTTTGCCTAGGATACCATTTTAATGGACTAAAACCTTACTCGATAAAGTAAGTGATAACATTGAATCTAACCGGTAAGTGCTTAATGGGTAAGTGTTTGGCAGTTTGGGTAAACGACCTCTTAGGCATAATGGGCGGCCAAGGAAAAAAGTCTTTGTAGGCAATACTTCACATGCATTTTGGAAAGAGATTCTTTTGGTGACTCCTTGAGTTTTTATTGCATCAATCTTGCAGTTGATAATACAATTTGTTCTCCCGTTTGGTTTATGTGTTTTTTTGTTGCTAGAACCATGTTAATAGCCAGTAAAGGAAACAAGTTGTAAGTTATTTATGCCATGGTGGTGGAATAAATGAATGTATGCCAAGCTTTTGTAATATTAATCTATTAATAATAAATGGGGTTTAGAGTAGGTCTGATATATTTTAAGCTTTTGTAATATTAATCAAGCATCTTATAATTTATAAAATTTTGTACCACTTAAAATAACTTGACACAACTATATAGATTTAAAGAAAACGATCAAAGAACAACAAAAACTTTTCAACTCTTTGTTCAATCAACCATTATAGAAGTTAAAGTTTATAATGATCATAAACTTCGTACTCTCAATTTACAAAAAAGTTTGGCATCCCGCCGCATTGCACGAATAGCCAACTATAACCTAATTATTTTGTAAAAGGGAACTAAGACAAAAAAAACAGTTCAAAAAAACCAAACTACCTTGAAATCAACACAAGTTTTTGACAAAGTTTGGTATTACAAAATGTAAATCATAGGTACCCAACACGTTTTGAAATATAAACCACAGGGACGTTTTACGTAATAATTTCAAAATAAGGTCGTACAGTGTAATTTTAAATAAACCACAAGGACTAATCATGTAATTCACTTTAAGAAACATTTGCTGTATTCGGGCGGCGAAATGAGTAGGATATTGCAGAGAGCCGATATACAAAATCTGCAAGGTAGAGAGAGAGAGAGATTGCTTGCGAAAGTTGCTTCTTCCCCTCAATTCTTCTGTTTTCTGGATTTGCGATTCCAGATGATGAACCCTAAATTGTCACGTAGCTTACGCAACTTGCTACCATTCATACGCAGAGATGCTTCTCATCATAATCAACATCGATTCCACCATTTTCAATCACGTTCGTTTACCCTCCACAACCCTACTTCTTCTTCTTCTTCTTTTTTGGTATTTGGGTTTCGTCATACTCTTCATTTTCCTCTTATATTTTCCCCAAGTTTTGATTTTTCGTTTCCAAGTCTTCCTCGGTACTCCACCACCACCACCAATGCCTCCTCCTCTGAAGATATCCAGAGTGAAAACCCTCACGAATTAGCTCAATGTAATGCTCTGTACTTGCAATATCTCTTTTTTTCTTTTTCATCACAGTTCGCTATTTTTTTGGTTTTCTTATCTATGTTTGCATGCCTTCCAAGTGTTTGATCAAAGTCCTGGTCACAGTTTTATTAGTTATTTCATCATGTGAAGACGTTCAACGTTGATCCCTTGCTGCATATATTAATATATATGTGTGTATGTTGTATATATCAATGTGTGCCCATTTTTTTTTGTGTGTCTTGGGGGGGGGGGGGTCGTCTTGAACACAGGCTTTTATGGAGTCAACTGCAACTGTTTTTCTCTTCATATTCATTTATGAATAATAGACTGCAACTGTTTTTCTCTTCATATTCATTTATGAATAATAGACTGCCATCACAAAATTTATGATTCATAAACGGTATGATTAAATCTTTATGCATCTTGATCCTATTTGACCAATCTTGCAGCTGACACAGATGAAGTAGAACCAATCGACTTATGGGAGGAAGAGGATGAAGCTGAGCCTAAGGTCTGTTATCTTATTTGAAAACTTATGCAATATCTCCACCGAGGAAAACTGATTAGCAACCTGGTGCGTCCCTGGACGGGATGGATATTGAATATAGAAGTGTTAATGATTAAAATGTCCATATTCCTGATGAATATGTCACGTATCCGATGTGGGAGTTCCTAATCAATTTTAGGTTCCTATGTATGGTTGATGACGTTGCTTTGAAAATTTATAGATTGGAGATGGTGGAGATGGAGGTGGTGTTGTTTTGCAAAGCTGTTCTTGGGCTGAGAAAGTTCTATCTATAGCTAGAGATGTCTTGCTGCAGTTTGGTGATGACATAGAAATCTTTGCTTTTAAAACCTCCCCTCGTGGATACATTTATGTGCGACTGGATAGACTCTGTAACGAGTAAGATCTTCTATTTAAACATTTTGGTTGTTCATCATATGGTTGCTTGACATTTTGTTTGTTCATTATATGGTTGCTTGACATTTTATTTGTTCATATGACTTTGAAATACCACAACCCTCTATCTTCATACTTTGCACAAAGTCTCCTCCTTTACTTGTGTAAACATTTGCTTTTTATGTATTTGTTCGTTTATTAATGTCACCGTAGTGGTATATTACTTATTTGGGATCCCTAATTTCTGGTTACTAACTTGGATCGCACTTGTCTAGCCTTGATCAATCCTGTCTAACCCATGTAATCAATCAACATGCTATGGTTACAACATATAGCAACAGCTTTGAAAATGTTAGGATCGGTCAGACTTACTATAGTAAACACATGAAAAAAGAACTTAAAATGGGGGTTGGGTAGGGTGAGATGTATGCAAACCTGACATTTACCCCGAAGAGTAGGATGAGATAATAAAACTGTAATCCTTAAAAATTGAAACCGCTCTACTATTTGGGGTAAAGGTCAAGTTTGCTTACATCTTATCCCCATACCCCACCTCCGGGTGGTTTGTTTGATACTGTAACGAGGCAGAATTGGATCCAAATCAGGCTGTAAAATCTATATCCAACAAAAGAAGATTTGAAGTGTTTTAAGTGTTTCGTTTGTACCTTAGATATGGGTGCCCCAGCATGGAAGATATTCAAAGTTACAGCCACGAATACAAGAGAAGACTAGACGAAGCAGGAGCGGTTGGAGACATCCCCAGCGACTTAGCTCTTGAGGTACCCATTTTTGGTGCCTACCATAAATGAAACCCCTTGAATTATTTTCTATTTTACATTATATAACTTGCATCCGATCCAAACCAAACCAAAGCCAATATATCCCGCTCAAAAGCAGAGTATTGAATAAATGAATATGATATTGCCAAATTCTTGACTTTGGTGGAATAAGGCTGTGGTTTCTTTTCTTGGAAGGTATCATCTCCTGGTGCAGATCGGCTACTAAGAATACCAAACGATTTAGAACGTTTCAAAGAGATGGCTATGCGAGTAAAGTACGTAGAACGTGATGATCCTCGATCTGTGGAAAAGGAAGGAGTGTTCTTTCTGGAATCCATGGAAGTGGAATCTGGGAGCTGCATATGGAGGTTGGCTGATGTGAAAGAAAACCGAGATCCTTCATCTAAAGGAAGACCATTTACCCGCAAACAAAAGGACTGGAGGCTGGAACTGCCATTCGAAATGATCGAGCAAGTAACCCTGTACCTTGACTACCAATAACACATAGTTTCAAGTTCTTTTTTTGTGGAATTTTCAGAAATTATGTTGATCAAGTTGTACGTTTTCATGAGATTACTCGTGTTTTTGTGGTTTCAATCAAAGGAGAATCTCTTAATGACTGTTGATATGGTTTGTTTCCGAGCTGATGAACTTTTCGTTTTGGCAAGGAATCTTGTTGATAGCGATTATGATCTCCGGCTCCGCCCCAATGTGGCGGGTGATCTTTGCAAGTGATGGTCGAAAAGCTAACGAAAAAGAACCCAACTTGAAATTGAAACAAGAAACAAAAGTTTTATATTTGGGTCATGATCATATAAAATAAGGGGTTGTTTGGCAGTTGTTAAATGGTTTAGTACAGAATGATTAAGAGGCTCTTATGATATAGTGCAAAATGAAATATGATTGTTTGGTAATTGTTCACAATGAAATCAGGACGCTTAATGGTTAAGGGATGCCCAGGATACAAAATCATTCAGACCATTAAGAGGCGGATAAGGGACAACTTCTATCGTTGGAAGTATGCTTTTTTGGGCTTTTAAGCTGGGTGGTTACCCACTTACTTCTATCGTTGGAAGAATGCTTTTTTGGGCTTTTAAGCTGGGTGGTTACCCACTTACGATTTAAACCAAAAAACCCAGTTTAAAAGCCCAAAAAAGCTTCTTGCGCATGTCGGGCGAAGAAGGCGGTTCCTCGATCGGCCACCGTAAACCGACGCGCGACCAGTAAGTATGGAAGCCACTCCACCTTTTTTTTTTTTTTTTTTTTTGCTAAACAGGATTTACCTCTTAGCGATTCAGATGTTGTCTCTTGGGATGTATTGTAGCTTCATTCTAAAGCTCAAATGGTTTATAAATATTTATTGGAATAACCTCGGTTGATTAAATATGATATAAAACGAAAAAGAATCGAAATCATAATATGATGAAAATAGGCTAACTGCTTATTTTTATTATGTTGTCTACTTAGCAGGTATATATTATACAATCAAAGACGAATCTGCATATATCTTACCTTCGAGTGGAATATACGTTTCAAGAAACAAGGCAAACTCATTAAATAGACAAAACTACATAATATTAGCATATGAGCGAAGATTTCACGAAAACGGTTGTTTTACCCTTTAAAGTATTATCTTCAAAAACCGCAAACTCATTAAATACACAAATACTACAAAATATTAGTGCATGTACGACGAATCCGTATACATCCCATCCCCAAACCCTATTTTTGATTGAGATATACCATGATAAATAGACAAAATTGCACACATCCAATTTGAGGGTACATAAATGAGACATTGTTTAAGCAGCAATTGGTTGAGTTTGTTTGGGCATGAGCTCATCTTCTGAATCATATTCCTCCATCTTATCACCTTCATCTTCTGAATCATGAATCACCACCTCTTCATCCTCATCTTCATCACTAGGGGCCTACAAAACCAGATTCATGTTATGATTCTGTCTTTTAATATAATATTTATATACAACAAATACCCACGCACATTTGCCCTAATCTCCTGGGAGGGTGGGCTCTACCACTAAACTAGGTACCATTGGATCAATGACCCTTTTTCTTAACATAATGAATTCAACTTACAGGGTAATATGTACGGAATGCTTCTTCCGAGATGCTTCTAAAACCATTGGGATCAAACCAGATATTGTCATCATCCATGCCCGCTTTAGGAGGGTACCCGAGTTTCCGTGATTGAAGCCATTGTTCCGTAACCCCACGGTTAATGGCGTAGTCGATGATGTGCACCAAGTACTCTTTATCGGTCATCAGGTGCGGCTGAACCACCAACTTACTCAAAAGCCCTGAAAACCCATTGTTTCAAACAAAATATTAGAACCCAAGTGGCAGCCAGTTTCGACCTCTAAACCAAACCAAAAGAACCCGGTATACCCCACCCATAGGTGGGGTCTGGGGTTGGTTAAGATGTAAGCAGACCTGACCTCTACACAATACAGTTTCAAACTCTAAAAACATCGATATGCAGTTTCATGTATACCTGCAACAATGCCATCTCCGGCTGCAGACATGTCAGAAGTGAAAGGCGTGATGGGTATATCCTCGGTTCCAAGAACCGAACCATTGTGCTCCTTGGTGTAGTAGTGAATCATGGAAGTCCCATTTGTGACGAAAAGAACTTTGAGATTGTCGTGTAGGATTGGAGCAACGACGTCTGGACCGTAGTGAACAAACTTTGCCGGATCGTTGTCTTTGGTGTCGAATCTCTCGGAGGGCACGATCCCACACAAGAATTCGAGTTCTTGTTTAGTAACCTCGATTACATCCGCAAGTTCCCACGCCTCTTGAATGATCGCCTGAGTTTCTTCTCGAGAATGCCATAGTGGTAGCGGTAGATTGAGATCGAAAAAGATCGCCCCTCCAAGCTGCTTCGAGATCTTGATCGCTTGCAAAGCACTTGCTCTCATTTTTTTCTCAAGAAGGGAGAATGAATTGAAGTAAAACATCTTTGCCTGCACAATAAGGTTAAGAATCAACAACATCCTACTTCCGAGTGGGATATACGCAGTTCGTTAAGTTTCGTTATTTTTTTACCTCTTTGAGCACATCAACATTGATCTCATTCTTCGTTAGCATATCCTCTGCACATTGATTGATACACGTCATTCGTAAACCACCCCTCTTGCTCATTTTCATCCGTGACATCGCAGTCGTTCGTTTCACATCGATCCGAACCGATCGAGTTTGCACGTTATTATCATTCAAGTGATACAACATAGCTTGTCCACAATCATCACTCCCAATCTTACCCATCAAAGCCGCGTTACTCCCTAATCTAGCAAGACACACTGCAACATCGCCCACACAGCTTCCGGGCGCCCGCACAAACTTCTCCGGGATCCACAAAGCTTCCTTCATTCTTTCGTTTGCTTCGTGGTCCGTAAGTCTATTGGCACGCCTTCCTGATGGCACAAATGCAGGCTTAACTGATCCGAAACAACAAACTAGAGGGGGCCAAAGGTATGTGGAGCTAATATCCTCGCCACCAAAGGCATCGAATTCCAGCTCTTTTTCACTATCGGTGTCGTCCTCACGCTCACTAAGCTCGGTTTCACTACCTTCGTCTATCGTATCATCGAGGGTTTTCTTACTACGCCTCCGCCTTGTTACCTTCTTTTCTGGTTCTTCGTCTAAGCTACTTGAAGTAGAGGCAACTGCAACTTCTGAAAGAAGAATTAATGGTAAAAAACAAAACATCTTGCTACATTCCATTAAAAGGCCAAGCTGTCTGTATGGATTAAGCTATATTGTTGTTTGTTTGTTGTGCTGAGTAAACTGTCTGAATGACAAAAATGACCATTTTACCCTTACTGTTTGCTTTTTCATTAAGTGATCAACCAACAATAACCAAGAACCCTTAAAATTGATCAACCAACACTCGGGGTGGATCGAATGGGTAAAACCCTAAAATATCCTTTTGTGTGCAGGTGTTAGAGCATCAAAATAGGTTGACAAAAGTGATGATGAGAATCAAGATCATATTGTTAACGTTGGAAATGAAAATTTCACCCTCAAAGAGCTCGAGAGATCGATATCTTTGAAGTAATCGTAATAGTTACATCTATTGGATTTCAAACACTGTTCTTGGTCCTAAATTGAGGTCCATTACTAGCTATACAGAACCCTAAACTCGTAAATTGTTGATCAAATGCTAAAAAATATTACCTTTCACCTTGCTTGGCTTTTCATTAACCATATATCTAGTGAAAATGGCGAAAAAGACACCAGTTTGCAAGAATGAGCAACATTAGACAAATTATGGAAATATGAATGCAAGAAACACCATCATCCTTGACACCTTTTGTCCAAAATTGATCAGTTTTTGCAAAGAATGGAATTCTTTTTGTATGTGAACAAGAACAATGATTCCTTTCCAATGAAAAACCAAGAACCAATGTTTCCAAATCCAATCACATTTTTCATAATCATATGGCCATGTTTAGCAACCATAAGCTAGCATATTCTTTGAAAAGCTATTTCAGATACCTTATTGGGCGCTTTCTTTCACTTCTTTTTCCAATTATGCCCCTTATATTTTCCTTTTATGTCATTTTACATTGTCATCTAGCTTAAGTTAACTACCATTTTTGTACCAAACATGAACTATCATCCTAACAACTAGCTTTTCAGCCAACAGATAGCGTATCGGCTAGTTTGTCAAACATAGCCTAAGACTGACCTTTTTTTCGAATTCTTCTTTGGGGTTTCTCAGGAACCTTGGTTGACTCGGAAGCCATTGATGTCTCTTCATCTGTGTTACTAATACTACTCTCTAGTACCAAATTCTCCTCTGAAACCTCTGGTTCTGCCTTTTTCTTTCTCCTTGACGGAGCTCGTTTACGGGTTGTCTTTGTTTCTAATTCATCCTCTTCCCCATCGGACGTTTTCTCTGCAAGTTTTTTCCTAGGAGTTGCTGTAACAACAAATCTACCACACAATCGAACATCCGGAAGTTGTACAAAGTTTATTGAGGATGATAAAGACAAATTCGAGTGACACCTACAACCGAAAAGAGCTGGAGTTGTAAGAATTGATATGAAGTTGTCAAAACACTTTTAACTTAAACACAAACATTCTTCTGTTTTCATGACATTGTTTATCATAAAGATAATTATATTATCAAATTTTAGGTTGAAACTTGTTCCATTTGACCTCAAAGTCAAATCATGATTAAGGGATAGCTCCAGTTTCCAAGAACAATTTCAATGTCTGGATTAAAGCTACTATCTTTTCTTTTCAAATCACTCAGTTTCTGAATTTATACCTTCTTTTTGAAATACCCATTCTATCTTCTACAGTTTACAAGCGACTCAACTTACATCACTAAAAAATGTTCTAAATCTGGCTATGGTGGTGCTTACAATATGCATATATATATATATATATGTGTGTGTGTGTGTGTGTGTGTGTGTGTGAGAGAGAGAGAGAGAGAGAGAGAGAGAGAGAGAGAGAGAGAGAGAGAGAACCTGGGCAAAGAACAAAATTGAGTAAAAGAAGGCAAAGACGCCATTGTAGAGACCAAGAGCTTGAGTTTTCAAGAATGGAACCCCATCATCAACGCCACTATTTCACAAAAACCGAACCCCCAACTCCTCCTATGGGTTTAAAGATGAGGGTTTACTTGACCTATTTTCCAATCTTAATTTCCGAAAACCAGAAAGATGTACAACAATAAATGCACGTCGTACAATACATTGGGGTTTATAGATTTCAGATCTCAAAAATGTACAACATAAAATGCACAATATACAATACTATCACTATTTTTATCCCATTGCCAAATTTGCCACTAGCCATCAAGATATTGACAAAATAAGCCACAAAGAAAAGGGTTTTCAGTATTCACTTCACATAGCCAGCCACAGGGGTACTCAGATATATCGGCTATGAGCTCTTGAATCTCTCAAATTCGATTCTTTTTGCATTAAAGATTTATAAAGGTTCTTACTTTTTTGTTCTAATTGCATTACCCATGTGAAGATTCTTTTGTTTTTCAATCTTTATGTAATTTCTTGATTTGCAGAAGCCCATCTCAATGCTTTAAGTTGAGGGCTTGGTGTTGATGAAGCTCCATTAATGTATATTATAAAAGCTTTGCAGAGGTAAACCTCCAAATCCATGTTTATTGATTTGTTAAGATGAAATTAAAGTTGATATACACAATGTTCTTGAACTTCGACTTTTGTAGTCGAATAGTAAGGGTTTGTTAATGCTGGCAGATTTCTGACCTTAATAAGATATGTTTTAGTAGACTTGTGATCCCTTTACTTAATAATGGTGATCATTGCAAAACTGGGGATGATGCTGGGAATCATAAGGTGGGCAAATGTACCCCCATTTTGTTCTAAAAGAAAGGGATTTAGATCAAATCTTGATGTCAAATGCTCAACTTTTGATTGATATAAATGTGTAAGTTTTCCTAGTAATTTGATAACTATGTTGAATTCAGTGTTTAATACAAATAGGAAGTTGGTGGTACTAAAGATTAAATGAATGGGGATGAATGTTGAGTTTAGGAAGTCAACAAAACTCACTTGTAGAAGTTCCACCTCTTTATAATTTTTTTCAGGTTTCATTTCTAGCTTACTATAGTCCTTTCTTCTCAGGAAATGAGTCCGCTATAGAATCTAGAATGAATTTAGAGACAACTTTACACATGGTTGACTACAAATTGACAAAAGGGCCATCTTACTAACATCAAGTTGATCTTGATCTTAAGTTTTGAGATAATACTCGTTTTCGGGACAAAGAAAGTTTGCAACATGGACTCTTTTGGGTTACTAAATGCGGATTCTTTTGGGTCACTAAATGTGGGTTGGTGTCTATAATACCCTTTAATAATTTCAAAAAAATGGAATCCTATGGACATGAATCAATATCATGAGATTTATAATGTTGAATGGACAACGGTAAATTCGAACTGAAACCTCCCTGAAATAGAGGTATTCCAGGTTTCACAAAACATCCGAAAACAGTAATTGTTGCAGTTTTCATGGGATAAAGACGGCATCTTTCCATTGGTTATTTATAATCGTTTTGGGTCTCTTTTGGTTTGCAGTTTCCGCTTCATTACTTAATTCAGAGGCTTGTTGTTGAAGGTTTAGGTTTTAGGGTTTAGGGTTTAAAATGAGTATTTTCAAGCAGCTACTACCATCAAGATTGGCATACACTCATGCTCGCGCCTCTTATAGAGGTAGACTTCCTCGTATATTCTATAGGACCATGTTGATTTCTATGAATGAAATATATTTCACAAATTATTGATATTTTCTTTTTATCTTTTTATTGCAGCATCTTTTTCATTCTTTCATTCCTCCTCAGATACTTCGATTCAAGTCCAATCTCAAGAACAAGAAGTGGTAATTGCTTTAGGTAGCAATGTGGGTGATAGGCTTAATAACTTCAACGAAGCCTTAAGTCAAATGAAGAAATCCGGCATAGAAATAACTAGACATGCTTGTCTGTATGAAACAGAGCCTGCTTACATGACTGATCAGCCTCTTTTTCTCAACTCTGCCATTAGAGCCATCACGAAGCTTGGTCCTCATGAGTTGCTATCGGTCCTCAAGAAAATTGAAAAAGAAATGGGTAGAACCAAAGGCATTAGGTATGGCCCACGACCCATCGACCTAGATATACTGTTCTATGGTAAATACAGAATTAACTCGGAAATTCTCACTGTTCCACATGAAAGAATCTGGGAAAGGCCGTTCGTAATGGCTCCATTAGTTGACTTATTGGGGTCGGATATAGATGATGATACGGTTCTATGCTGGCATTCTTTCTCAAAAAAAGGACTTTTTGAATCTTGGGAAGAATTAGGTGGCGAATCTTTGATAGGAAAAGATGGGCTAAGAAGAGTGTTGCCTGTTGGTGATCGCTTATGGGATTGGTCCAAGAAAACTTCTGTCATGGGTATCTTGAATTTGACCCCTGATAGTTTTAGTGACGGTGGGAAGTTTGAGTCTGTGGGGTCCGCTATATCTCAGGTTCGGAAAATGATATCCGAAGGAGCAGATATAATCGATCTAGGAGCTCAATCTACACGTCCAATGGCGTCCAGAATCTCAGTCCAAGAAGAACTTGATAGACTAATCCCTGTTCTTGAAAAGACTCTAGAATTGCCTGAAATTGAAGGAAAACTACTATCTATCGACACATTTTACTCAGAAGTTGCTTCAGAAGCGGTTAGCAAAGGAGCTCATATAGTCAATGATGTATCGGGTGGACAGTTGGATTCTGAAATGCTTCGTGTTGTGGCTGGTCTCAACGTTCCATATATCACTATGCACATGAGAGGGGACCCTTCCACCATGCAAAACAGCGAGAATTTGAAGTATGATGATGTTTGTAAAGAGGTTGGAGATGAGTTATATGAGCGTGTACGAACTGCAGAGTTATGTGGTGTGCCGGCATGGAGGATGGTTCTTGATCCTGGGATCGGGTTTTCGAAGAAAACTGAAGATAATTTGGAGATTTTGATGGGATTAAAGAGGATTAGGAGTGAGATTGGGAGAAAGAGCTTAGGGGTGGCTCGTGCACCTGTGTTGATCGGACCTTCAAGAAAGAGGTTCTTGGGTGAGGTTTGTGATCGGGCTTCGGCAGTCGAGAGAGATCCGGGGACCGTTGCTGCTGTTACGAGTGGGGTTTTGGGTGGTGCTAATATCGTTAGGGTTCATAATGTTAAAGATAATGTGGATGCTGTAAAGCTTTGTGATTCGATGTTGGATCGAGGTGGGAGATCTTGTACCAGATGAATGATCTTCCATAGAAGTAGTTTGTTACAGAGAGAATATGATATGAAAATGTATTTCATTTTTACACAAGAGAATATTTATACTATATAATCTCATATTCATTTGCCAATTAAGTAGTAATCAACTACTTTGTTGTGGATCAAACGAGAACGATACAATCTTACAAAGACACCTGAAACAGACAACCATCACATGTGATATTTTATGGGGGCCGCTACCTCATCATGTCTATCACCAGTTTATCACATATGATGGTTGCCTGTTTAAGATGTTCTAGCATTCTTGTTGAATCATTCCCTGTATATTTTTGAATTATTTATAACAAATTTTCAAAATTTTCTGACATCTTGTTCTTTAGGACAACTTCTGATTATGTTTTTTGTTTAAGAAATGACTTTTCTATCCAAAGTGGCAAATGTTATCCTTGTGAATGAAAATGTGTTGAATAAAGGTTGATCAGCATTAACATGAAACTATTGTAATGTAGTAGGGAATACAATACAGAAGAAACCAATATCAATACTAAGGCTAACAACTAACTATCATTCTGCTTCACTGCTTCTGCTTCAGCCATAGCCATGGGGTCATCTTTGGTGTCGGCTTCATCCTTCTCGCCTTCACGTTCATCTGCCAGTTTTTTTCTATGTAATTCCTCTGCAGCCTGCATTGATGCTCGATTTTCTGCTTGAATACGCTGCATTTCTTCTTCTTGTTGCTGTCGTTCAAACCATGTGTCCGCATCCGCCCAAACTGAAATTTAGAAACAGTGACCAATATCAAGATATGATCATTAAACTTGAAACAAGCCATCTGGTTCCAAGATGGATGGTTAAAAACTTCAATGCAATGGAAAACGGTTAAATTTCAACAAATTTTACACATTTTATAGGCAATTTAGGAACTTGCCTCCAGAATTAGATGAATCAAAGTAAACCAAAACAACGAAGGGTACACTAGTAATGCTGGCTTTAGAAAACCAAACTCGATACAAATTTTAGTATTCCCCACAAAAACACACAGTGGAAACGATTCGTGGGTGTGTTCTCCAGGGTGGAATGGCATATTCTACTATGCAGAAAACACATGGTTTTGAGAAAGACTAATAAATGCACAGTATATAACTATTGAAGTGAATATATCAACAGTTTCTACTTTCATTAATAACCAAATAGCTCCCGTGAACCATTTATGATTGTGGTTTTTTAATCCTTCATGCATTTGCAAACTGATGAGAAAGGTAGATATGTTACAGCAAAATCCAAGGATAATATGTTATACCTTGGCCTATTGTGAGTACCAGTGGTTAAAGCGTAAAAGCTACAAGTAGGTAAGCCTTAGGGTCTAGACGTCTAGTATATGTAAGTGGGGCGAGGAGCGTGAAGGGGTATTCTGTTTTGTGACAATTTGGACGTCAGTCCTTAGGAGAGCTTCTGGCTTCTTGAAAGCCAGGAAACACCTTCTGTAATCTTTTGATCATGAGTAGTTAATATCAATCTTACCACTATATTATCTATCGGGGGTACATCATAATAATTATCGATTGGTGGGATCTAGAAAATATATATGTTTTGCCCGACATTGTATAGAATTATATCAATTTGATTACTACTTCCAGAAAGAAACATGTGGATCTTTTGTGATGGAAGAAGTATGACTGTTTTGCCTTTTATATTAAACTTCATCTTTTAGCTCTTGGTTAGTAGTGATCACTGATGAGATCATGGGGATCACGCTACATCCACTCGTCATTCTAGGAACCTGAACGCACTCCTTCTAGGAAGTCCTCAAAAAGCTAATCCTACGTTTGTTCCCATGTTTCACCCTGGGGGTATATATAGTAGTCAGGTAAAAACTTCGCTTCTTTTTTACACAAACTAACTCCTCATGCCATAACTAACACTCTAATGTTATGGGCGAAGAATCGTGTGAGAAGTTGAGTTAACGTGAAAAGTGAGAGAAGTGGATCTGAACCCTTGATCACTTATAATCTCAAACCCACCCATGAATCTCGCTTCATAAGAAAATTGATCGGGTGCATCTTATCTCGGTGCATCTCATCCTAATGTGCATCCAACGGTTGATAACCACTTCTCACGCTTCTCAGATTAACTCAACTTCTCACCGAACTCAACCTAATGTTATGAACCCAATTCAAGGATCAAACAAACATTGAAATGAACCGATACCGATCAAAGGATTGCTGGAATTCAACGGTAGACA
This sequence comes from Arctium minus, assembly GCA_954870635.1. Lineage (NCBI taxonomy): Eukaryota > Viridiplantae > Streptophyta > Magnoliopsida > Asterales > Asteraceae > Arctium > Arctium minus. The sequence goes on from OX941084.1 coordinate 54,956,466, forward strand.
AAAGGGTTTCTGGCTATTCGAGAGGCCAGAGCTCTCCTAAGAACACTCTTACTAACTTCTCAATACGTCTACTCTCCCATCACACCCCTATTTATACTAACAATTTATTTAGAATTACCTAATTACCCCTTCTAGAATATAGAGTATAATATTGGGCTTGGGCATGTATATTGACGCATGACAGTACCCTGCCCCCAAAGAACCAACCTTGTCCTCAAGGTGGATAGAAAAAGTAGAGAAATTGAAGCAGGCCCGTTACAACATCTCCCCAACCAACAACCATTGCAGTCGATCCCTTGCAAGTCGGCTTTCTGTCACCTTTTCTTTCGAGAATCAGAGTCAAAGTCCAATGGTTATCAGCCAATCTGCCACTCCCATAGTTCTGCCAGCTTATAGATCCACCCAAATTCCCTTGTATATGAATGTTCTTTTTCCAAATGTCAAGTCATGCCACTTGAAACTGATGTAATAATTTTGTCCCCTGTTTTGAGTTGTCTGTTGAACTCCAAAACCAAACAAGGAAGTACTTTGTTTTCTTGATTTTAAACTCACGTCCCACACTTATGCATGCCTTCTCGGTTCTTCCCTATGACGACTTTCTCCTCAGCTTGAATGGTCTTAACAACAGAAAACTCCCCTCCAGCTTCCCATTTTTTGTCTTCCTATCAAACTCGACACCCACAGCCGCCCCTTTACTCAACAATTCCCCAACTATGGCGCTTTGTTCATATGTCAAGTGTTGTACATTCTCCTTTTGTAATTGATGTCTTCGGAACACACCATAACAGCCCACGTCTTTTTCTTTTGAAAACACCCCACCATTTTGCTCCTGGGAACCCCAAACCAATTCAATTAAAGCTTGTTCTTTTTGGAGAAGGCTGAGAGACGCAATGTGATGCAGACCTTCATCCCAATCACAACATAACATTGGATTATCTTGCACAAGGCTCGCCAGAACATTGAACTTAACGGTTGTAAGCTCCCATTTCTGCCTGCCGTTAATTAAATCCTTGTAGTAGTTTGACCATATGTTTTCTATCGTCTTCCCACACTTCAGTTTCCCTTTATCGACCATCCACTATCGCCTACCAGTTGTGGCTCCTTGGATTCCAAGTATTCTATCAGCATTCAGTTTTCCTAATCGAGGCCTCAACTTAGCCCATACTTCAGGGTCGACGGGATTGTTAGGTACCCAAACTGTACTATCCTTGGTTCCCTCACTTGTGTCATCTTGCAGAACAGATTCAACAAGTGATCTAATGACACCATACTAGCAATCACTCCCCTTACCATCAACAACCATGTGTTCCCCTATAATCGCTCTAATAAAACTTAATTGATCAAATTCCCTCCGTGCTACTTCAGCTTCCAAGCGCTAGAATCTTCACATTCTGCAAATTTCCTCATCAACCCTTCCTTTGATGTGTTGCTTGAATTTTGAGCACTGACTCGATGATGGAGAGTTGCACAATTAAAACCAGAAGTGGCGAGGTGAAAACCCAGAAGGGGTCGCAGTTTTGACGCCACTGGGTTTAGGCTACCTTGGGCCATCGCACGATGTTTATTCCTTCTATTGTTGGGCTAGATGAATAGTGGATTGCTAAAACCTTGCAAATTCCAACGCCTTCCTCGGTGAAAGTTGAGACGGTGGTCAAATTCCTCAATGAACCGACCAATGGCAGCGGGAAATATAAATCAGGCGGATCTGGCTCCAATTCTGAGTGGAAACCTAAGTTTCCCGATTCTGGATGGTTGGGAGAATGATATTTCATTGATTTGTAACCTCCATAGTTGGATATCAAATACAATGTCCCGTCTCTTACGGTAATTTCTCTCTAACCTTCTATCGTTAAATCCTTCTCTCTTTTCTCCTCCGTTTCTCCTCCCTCTTCTTCAATTGTCATCGTGACCATACTTCGATCTGGAATTGACTTCGTTTCACCGGCGAAATCAAAACCTGTTCATGAATGTCGTCCTCGTTTCCTATAACTGTCGTGACATTGATGTTACCGTGGCTCAAATCTGGAGTATGAACAGCCTCCTCACCTCTTGCGATGAAATCTCCGATGTAATCTCCCATGGTACATAACCTGATTTGGATCAAATAACACGTACCTCTTCACGAATATTTTGTGCCACCTTCGTCAATTTCTGATTGAGGGCCATCATATGTTCTCGAAACTGTTGTTGAATGTCGGCCAAGATGGAATGGATTTCAATGACCTATTCATCCTTCTGCGGAATCACATCAATGGCCATGGCTTCAAACACACTATAGGACAATTGCAAATCCCTGTCCATGGACTCGAATACTCGATATTGCTCTGATACCAATTGTTATGAACCCAATTCAAGGATCAAACAAACATTGAAATGAACCGATACCTATCAAAGGATTGCTGGAATTCAACAGTATACAAAAGGGTTTCTGGCTATTCAAGAGGCCAGAGCTCTCCTAAGAACACTCTTATTATTTTCTCAATACGTCTACTCTCCCATCACACCCCTATTTATACCAACAATTTATCTACAATTACCTAATTACCCCTTCTATCCCTCTTCTAGAATATAGAGTATAATATTGGGCTTGGGCCTGTATATGGATGCATAACATCTCAGTCCCGACTCCTGAGGTGGATCAAAAGAGCATACCCAATGCACCAACTGGTGCAGGTCTTGCAGCAGCAATCAGCATAGCATAGCATACTGAGGGACATAAAGATTCCAAAGGATAGCATGAATGCATGATCACTCTTGAATTGAAAAAAAATGCAAGTTCCAACCATGAATCACAACTTTTTGAGTGCATAAGCCAGTTGTTCAACTTAAAGGAGAAAAAAAGTATCTCTTATATTTCCATGGATCCATAAATGGCATATATGAAGTTCAAGAATCATGCAATGATTGTTGTTTGAATCTTGAGATTGCTGAGGTAAGCGTCAGACTACAGAAAGCAAGCTAATATTTTACAAGATAGGGTCCTAAATATGTCACAAATAAATGATAAGAATAATGTGCATATACAATCTAAAGCAACCATAAGGTGTAACAGAAATGAACCTAAGAAACGAATTATATTCTTATCCAGATGCCTACAGCCTCAACAATTTGGTTGGCAAATCATGCACTGTGATACTAGAATCAGTCAAATAGTATCACGATATTTACCATGTCTTCTATTATGCATAGTACGATGACATAAACTACACATTCATTTATCCATAAAATATTGAAAGTTAAGTAATCACGTTATTAAACCTTGTATTTTCCTTGTTGATAGTCCATATTTTTTGTCCATCTTACTGCTTCATAGATAAATAAATAAGCCATGCAAAATACAAAATATTGACCATATATACCCACATCCAAATCCTTCTTTTTTGAGATGGATGACCCTTATCATCTATTTGGAGGATTAAAATTACGCAAACACGAACTAGGAGCTCCAAACGCACACTCATTGTTTCAACATTTAAATACTACTAGCTGCAGGAAGCAAGCAGCATGAAAGTTACTTTTTATGATTTAGATTCATGGGGAACTGTTATTTGATTCCAATGACAATATTGTTGTGATTTAGGAGCTATACTTTAATAATAAATTCCAAAGGAACAGAGCACAAGCGTCAAAGCAATTTTAACTTGTTGATGTGGTGTAAGATATGTAACAAATTAGAGTATGTCATGTTAAAGATAAATATAACTTTTTAAATTGCAAAAGCTCCATGAGAAAGCTCTAGTATTGATGTATATAGTACATATCTCTGTAAGCCAGGCAAAAACTGTTAATGAAACCATAACCCAACATTACAAAAAATCACCTTTCTTAAGTTGCAACATAGGGCTTCATCATGCCATAATTTGTGGACATGTCACACATTTTGTATCTTTTTCAGTGTCTATTACAATGTAATATCCTATTCTAGGTGGAAGATCCTAGAGAAGAGATAACTACCAACCAAGCGGGATTTCACACACCCATCAGTTTACCTGAGCACTATTTAATGGGTTAATAGGATGAGTGGTGACACTGCGTCAAATGACCAATTGCGAAAGACTCTAGAACACTAATCCTTAATCCCAACCAAGCTAGAGCAGAAGAGAAACACAAAATCCATGTTATGGAGGTTAATCAAACAATCAATGTCATTGATTACTGGGCAAACTAGATACAATACTTACTATTAGACATGATTTTGAACATTCAAAACCATTAGCAATCAGTCATTCAACTATATGGAAGTATGGAACTCACACAATGGACGGATGAAGAAGCCTAATGCCAATATAGTGATTTTTCTCAAGTAAATTTGCAATTTTCACCCCAAAATGCGAATAAAATCTAAACCTAGACCTAATCTGCTAACACCATCGTAGAATTTACATATGAAAAAGAATAGACAAAGTGTAGGGTTCAAGGAGAGAAACGAATACATACTAGGTTGAGCAGCCCAGCCCTGTTCACCACCCTTGATTTTTTCCGGTAGGGCATAATTGACGGTGAGTACACGACCGTAAAGCTCGGCTCCGTCCATGTTATCCATGGCGGCGGCGGCATCCTCTCTCTCCAGAAAAGTCACAAACCCAAACGATCGGTGCTTCTGAGTCGCCTGATCCAAGGGCGTCTTCACATCTTTAATGTCTCCGAAGGGTATAAAGGCTGAATGCAATATGGTTTCATTGGCCTCCTCCGCCAATCCACCTAAATTAACCATCAACGAATTCAATCACACACAAAATCCATATACATCTAGACATGTATTGGTGATTGATTTTTGAGGAAGGGTTTCTTACCAACGTAGAGAGTGTTCTTCTGCACCTGTTGATTCATGTTGATTCAACGTAGAGAGCTTAACAGTAACGCCGGTGACTCGAAGGATGGAAATCAGCGAGGAAAATGGGAGGTCTCGATATATTTTTAAAACTTCTCTTTCCAAATAATGAAAAGTATTTTATATGAGAAAATTAAACGAACAGGGAAAAAAAATTAAATTTAAATTAAAATAAAAATAAGGTCTTTTTTTTTGTGAGGAATGATTGAGTCACGATCAAACTTCGGCATTAACCGAGTAGCTTTCATGGTTATCAAGGATCCTCCGAATATCAAGGATAATATCTCCAAATTCCGAGATGTCGTGGCTCGGGTCGTAGATGGCATCCGCAATAGTTTTGGCATTTGTTTCGAATAAGACATTGGATAGACCCTGATCGCAAGCCCATAAGATAGCGTCTCGAAGGGTATATGCCTCACATTCACGGACTCGGAGGTAGGGAAGGCATAGGAGTCGCTTTGGCAGTGATGAACCCCCCCCCCCCCTACAGTCTCTGAGGATTACGCCAAAGCCTGCCGAGTTGGAATTTTCAAAGGTGGTGGCATCAATGTTGCATTTTAAGAAACCCCTTCTAGGAGGGTGCCATTTAGAGCTACAAGGGGAATAATTTTGCATTTGGTCCGAGAGGACGAGTCTCCTCGTAGTATGCCAATCTAAGAGGATATTGTTAGCACGCCTAATGACCGAAACCGAGTCACGAGGCCCGTCATTCCATACTATATCATTCCTTCGATGCCAGATACTCCATAAAATCATAAGGGCCCAATCTCCTTCGGTCCGAGGTAATTCCTTAAGGAGCCTGAAAACCAAGTCAGGGAAAGAGACGTACTGTCAAAGAGTTGGTCCACGGCGTCCCAAAGAGACGCCTCACTCCAAACCGGCCTCACAGTAGGACAACCGATGAACGTGTGCCAGGTGTTGTCGGTATTACGATTACATAGGGGATAAAGAGGAGTAATTTGTATCCTTGTTTTTTGTAGAGCCTCGTGCGTAGGTATACCTCCACAGATTGCACGCCATGCGAAGAATCTAACTTTGTGGGGGATGTTCGCTTTCCAAATCCGTTGCCAATCAACATTATCCTCCGGTTGAGAACTAGTACCATGCGATTTATAATGAGGTTGTAACTAGATTTAACAGAGTAAACACCATTAGGGGACCAATGCCAAATGAGGATACCAAGCCCCGAATCCGAGGGGGGAAGAAGCTTGAGGATACCAACGTGGTCCCTCTGATTTAAAACCTGATCAATTAAATCCACGTTCCAAGATCGAAATTGAGGGTCGAATAAGTCCTGCACACAAAGGTTTGGGCGGTCCCTATCAATGGGAATTTCAATCAAGAAGTTGCCATCTCCCCTAAGTCAAAGATCGCGCCAAACATTGATGGTTCTTCCGTCCCTGTAACACCCCATTTTCACTATTACAATAATAAGAAGATTATGACAATTTAGTTATATTTAAGGCAAGTGTTAAATATGATAATATATAATCGATAATTTAAGTTTTGTTATCCGATACGGATATATTTACATCGGACACGAATTTAAAGTTAAGATTTTAATATCAAAATATTGATATTATTGAAAAGATGGTAATTCAAAGACTGAGAAAATATTTTTGTTGAAAACAAAGAAGAGGGATATATCATAAATAATTATAGAGATGAAAATATGTAAAAATATATTAGAATTTTTATTGATAAATTAAATTAAATACATATATATATATATACATATATCATATCGTGTATAAGCATAATATTATATTAAATATTTTAATATTATTTCTATTTAAAACATTTTGTCGTTTTACTCAAAATAGCTAGTCGTATGGATTTTTATGAAATGCGACTAATATATTTTTGTGACCAGCGATTTATGACGATCACGATGAAATTTTCAGATTTGAAAAACAACAAAGTTTTATTTATAAGACTGGTTCGAATTAAATATATCGTTTTTATTAATTTCGGTACTCAAATGGATATAAAAGTTATACAATGCATATATATTTGGACTCAGCGATTTACATAGATCGTAACGACGCTTTCAGATTCGAAAAAGAATAAAGTTTTTATTTTAGGGTCACTTGAGCAAAACGATAGAAATGTGTCATTTATGGATAATAGAAATGTCGTATTTATACCAAATTTCATATTTAAATACGTTGAAAAATCTCGATACCGTAAATGTCAAAAAAATCAAAATATGATTACGAAAATTTATACAACTCAGAAAAAGGTATAACAATAACATGCCTATGAGTAGGCATTATCAAATAAGTCCCAAATATATGTTGATATTAAAGTTTGAAATTATATATTTAAAGTTATACTAGATAACGGTAAATAGTATTAAAACTATTTATAATTATTAATATCATATATGTATATGGATATGTCTAATACGTGTGTTAAGGAACGTAGCCACCAAGCATCTCTTATTTAAGAATTGAAGTTCATATCCGCCGCCTTAAATCATATCCTCATCCCCTGTTTTCGATTCATTATAAATAGAAGCATATGCTTCATTTTATGAAAACACACAAAATAAATACCAAAAGTAAATTAGAGAATTACATTTACTTTAGGGTGATAATCAAACATTGTGGTTAGGAAATAAGATGAGTATGTTATGAGATTTACTGGGATATATATATGCTATATAAATGTTTTTATGCATGATGAATATTTGAAATGATGTTTTGGCATGTTTGCCTTGTATGAGATGAGGTTATGCTTATAATGCATTTTATGAGAAATAAATGTATTTTACATGTGGCATATGAAAGTTTTGTGCATGTGAAAGTATGGTCATGTTAAATACCCAACGGGGTATAAGAATGGAGGACGTCTTGCAAACGGACCTCAGGGGGAAGATCATTCGTGGAACCCCAGGGATCTAGGATCCTGTTGAGAATGTTTGGCATAATTACACATATGAGATCTCGCACTAAAAGAAGATGATGTTTTTATAGAAATGGTTCTATGCATCAATGTTATTATGCATAATTATGAGAAGTGTGTTGAATTGTTATTCTATGCACTAAAACCATATATTTTATGAAAGATGATTTCATCATGAAACCATAACTGCTCACTAAGCTTAAAGCTTACGTATTCCATATATGTATCCCAGGTAAGATCAGAATAAGACATGAAGGGATCGCATGAAGAGTTATAGTTCTTAAAATAGCCATTATAAATGTTAGGCTATTGAAATGATTTCAGAACGCTTCCGCATATGTAACGTTTATGGGGAAAAAACGGGGCGTCACAGTCCCCCACCTTCCACCGAAGCCCTTCTTGTAGAGCAAGTTGAGAATACCAAATACTTCTCCAAATAAAACTTGGGGAGTTCCCTAAACGGGCCTCCATAAATACCCTACCCGGGTAGCATTTAGCTTTTAAGGTTCTGCTGACAAGAGAAAAAGGGTTTGAAACAATTCTCCATCCTTGCTTTCCAAGCATGGCCACGTTAAAGGCGGTGAGGTCATGAAAGCCTAAACCTCCATGTATTGGTGGACGACACAATTTATCCCAAGAAAGCCAATTAACCGATCGTTGGCCATCAAGTTTTCCGCCCCACCAGAAAAAGTTTATCATTTTCTCAAGATCTTTGATAGTGGAAGTTGGAAAAAGGAAAACATTCATGTAGTAAATCGGTACTACTTGGACCACCGGCTTTATGAGGGTAGTCCTTCCTGCGATGGAGATGGGATGTTTCCCCCAATTCTGCATCTTTTGCCAAAGTCTTTCACGAATAAATCGAAAGATGCATTTTTTGGAACTCCCCACAAGAGACGGGTGCCCCAAGTAACGACCTGTGTTGACGGGTTTGTCGATACCAAGAATACTCGAGAAGCCATGGACGAGTTCGGTAGCTGGGTTATGCTTTCCATAATTCCGGATTTAGCGTAATTGATCCCTTGACCCGACGCCTGTTCGTACGTTTTCAACATTTGTTTTAAATGGCGAATCTTATCAATCGAAGCTCTGCAAAAAAAAAAAGGCATCATCCGCAAAAAAGATGTGAGAGATCGAAGGAGCACCTTTGGACGCTTGGAAACCGTGAAGTCTTCCGACATTTTCTTCATGGTTAAGGAAGGATGCGAGATCTTCCATACATAAAATAAAAAGGTACAGATAGATCGGATCTCCCTGTCGGAGACCGTAGTGTGGGGTGATGGGACCTATCAGGTCATTGTTGACTCTCACAAAATACTTTACAGATTCGACGGTGATCATAATCATATTTACTCAATGGTTGGGGAAGACGAGTGCCAAAAGCATGTGGCGGAGGTACTCCCAAGTAAGTCGATCATACGCCTTACTAATGTCGATTTTTAGAGCTACATCGCCTTTTTTCTTGCAGGTATTTCGATGCATAGAGTGGAGCATTTCAAAGGCAATGATGACATTGTCGGTGATCAAATGATTTTTGATGAAGGTGGTTTGGTTTTCCGAGATGATCGAGGGAGAAGCGGTTTGATGCGGTTGGCTAGAACTTTTGTGATGATTTTCATGATGACATTACATAAGGCAATTGGTCGATAATCTTTGAGGTATGAAGGTGACTCGATTATTGGGATAAGCTTAATGATATTGTCATTAAGGCCATTAGGAATAGTCCCATTTTCAAGCCACGTCTTTCCCGCAAGGAAAATATCATCACCCAAATAGTTCCAAAGCTTTTGATAGAACCGGGGGTTGAATCCGTCTGGTCCCGGTGATTTGTCTGGATGCATTTGGAAACGCGTCGTACGTAATTCGTCTTTAGTAAAGAGAGTCTCGAGTCGAGCGATATTACTTTCGGAAATTCTTTTCTGGACCAAACTAGTGATCAACTCCGGATTTCCCGAACTTGCCGAAAAAAGTCTATTGAAATGCCTCGTTACGAGATTGTGAATTTTCGTAGTCTCATGCCAACTTTCGTTTTCGTCTTTAGGATTTATAATTTGGTTAGCTTTCCGATGGTCGTTCGCATAGGCATGAAAGAATTTGGTATTTTGGTCGCCCGCCTTTAACCAAAAAACCTTAGCTCTTTGACGTCAATGTTCTTCTTCTTTCAAAAGAGTGCAAAGGAGACGTTGTCTCTCATCTTCGTAAGCGGCGTTGTAAATAGTATTAGGGGAGTTCTTAAGCATCTCCAACTTAGTGTAAGCCTCCTTGACCTCTTTTAAAAAAGACATATTCAAACTTCTTCCCCATTTTTTTCGAGGGTTTTCGAAAGCTTTGCGAGTTTGGAGATGGTGTCATTGTTCCTGGGCGCGTTCCAACTGTTCTGGAAAACTTGGATGAAAGTGGTTTCCTGCAACCATTTATTCTCAAAACGAAATAAACAGTTAGACGAGTGGGGATTGTGTACCTCAGTGTAGAGAGCAATTGAAGAGTGATCGGGGATTGGTCTGATCAAGTTCTCTACCCAATGGTTCGGGAAGAGATTAATCCATTCTTGGTTGCACGTCACATGATCGAGTCTTTCAAAGATTTCATTCGGTTTACCTTTATGTCTGCACCAAGTGAAGGGGAACCCGTGCATAGGCAAATCAAGCAATCGGTAGTCAGAAGGGGCTTCACGGAAGCCGTTGATACACCAATCTAGGTGTTCATTAAGCCCACATTTTTCGCTTTGGGTGAGGAGATCATTGAAATCATCCATGACAACCCAAGGACGAGTGGAGTGATCCATAAGGGCTCGAAGGTGATTCCAAGAATCATGTTGACGGGTACGTCCCGGGTAATCGTAAAAACCGGTGATCCGCCACGGCCCAGTATTTATGTCATCAATAAGCAAATCAGATCTATGTGGTTTTGAGAATACGACAAGAGATAACAATTCATTTTATTATTCCAAAAAACGGCAATGCCACCACCATGCCCGTTACAATCAACTGCAACACAAGACTCAAAACCTAAACGACTTTTTAAGTTTTCTACTCTAGTTTTAGGGACAAGCGTTTCAAAAAGGGAAAGGATATCGAGACGGGAGACTCGAATAAGCTCCGGTAGGACCGGAACTACCCGAGGATTGGCAAGACCTTGATAATTCCAACCGATGGCGATCATTGTTCTAGACAGGCCTGCACAGTAGGTCCCGCCTCTGGTTCAACTAGCTTTTGGATCGTGGTATCAGAGGTAGTTGGACTCGGGTCATTCACATCTTCGGTTTTGGCAAACTTGGATCCTTCGGCCTTCGGTTTTTCCTTATTGAATTCTTCAGACGGTCCCTGATGTTGATATTGATTCTTTTTCTGTTTTGTGTGACCTGGGAAAATTCATGCATGGGTGGGGTTGGATTTGCAAGAGTCTAAGGATGGTGGGAAGTTGCAGGAGCATGCGAAAGGTGGTTATTGTTTTTAGTGAGAGTGGATGGTGGGTCTCTAGGTGTACCGTCGACGGTATGGAGTGAGGGAGAGGTTTTGGTCTCTTTTTGATTAAAGGTTGGAAAAGTGGTAAAGGTGTCAGAGGGTATGGGGTTTTGGGGGACAAGGTTTGTCCACTTCCCAATGTCCTTTTTGCTTTTCATATCTCCCATAAAGATTTTGCTTTTCATATCTTCCAAAGAGAGAGTCAACGGATTGGGGTGTGTCCCATCAGTAACTTCTATTTCCTTTCTTTTGTCTTTTTCAATAGTGTAGTCTATCCCCATATTGGAAGTGGTCAGAGGACCTTTTGGTTTTGCCTTTTCTCCACGGGTACCAGTAGGAGAGAGCTTTCCTTTTTGGTGATTGTCACTTTTGCCAAAATAAAAGGTGATTTTGTTTCTACTCGAATCGGAGTGAGGATCACTTGAGACTTTTCCCGGTTAGTTTTCCGGTGACCGGAATGAGGCATTTTTGTCAGTTGGTTTTCCAGTGGTCGGATTGCTAGTCTCCTCCACCTTCCAATCTTTCTTCCCCATAATGGGTGTGAAACAAGTACTGACGTAATCACTATGGAGCCAAGGCCCATAGAGTTGGACAGGTTCTCCATTTGCTTCACGGATAACTACCAACTTATCTAAACACTTTTGCTTATCGTGGCCCCCATATTCCACACTTGTAGCAAATAATAGGAAGTCTATCGAATTTAAATTGGAGCCAAAGCTTCTTACCTTTGAACGGGACGAAAACACCCACCCGTAGGTCGATTGTCAATCTGAAGGTTTACTCTGGTTCTTGTGGAGGCTTTAATCATGTCAAGGTTGGATCCTCTCCAGGTGAGAGTGGCGTTGGGGTCAACTAGTCGAACCTAACTTCTTAGATTGTTTTCCGTGAAAAGTTTAAGAGGGATGTTACTAATAGTAAGAAGGAGAGGTGTGGTGTTGAGATTCACATCTTTCCAATTTCCAGAAGCCGGCCGCGATGAACCCACGAGGAAGCTTCTCGTAAAGCACCACAACATTCGGGTCATGGTCCATTCTAGGTCCGGGGAGGAAGCAAAGGAGAACCCAAAGTAAGTGCTGGAGGAGTCGTTTATGAGGTACATAACTTTACAAGGTTCCCGGAACTTCCACATACGGCTAAATATTTGTTTCAGAAAAGAAGTGGTATATCCCTTTGCAAAAACTCGTGCCACCATTGACGTCGCCGATAATTCATCGAGACTGGGGATCTTGAGCTCATCAGTGAGAGCAACGTCAGTGGCATCGGTAAGATCTATAGCAACTTCGTCATAGGAGACGTGGAGTTTGTTGGTATGGGTCGTGATATCTTCAATGGAGGCGTTGGTGGGATTCATGATGAACACTCGGTGGAAGCAGACGAAGGGCAGAAAAGCTTAGAAAAGTCGCCGAAGTATGGACGCTGGAGGAGAAAAACCTCAAACTCAGAGAGAGAGAGAACCACAATAGGGTTTTAATGGAGGTTTTCAAATCCAAAAACTATTTTAAACCAAACATGAAATTAAAATAGAATTTAATTCAAAATCCAATCAAATTGTATAAACATAAGGTCGGTTTAGTTAGAATTTGATTGGATTTTGAATTGAATTCTATTTTAATTTCATGTTTGGTTTAAAAGATTTTTTGGATTTGAAATCTTATACATATAGGATTTTGAAATATCATGGGGTGATTGGTATTTTATGGTATTTCGTAAGATTTGTATATAATAATATTTTAAAAACATTTTTTTTGTGATAATTAATTAATAAAAAAGTAATATAATTATTACTATAATACTTATAATTTGTTTATCTATATCTATACTATATTATAAAAACGATATAAAAAACTCTTAATTACAATATTTTAAACACAAGATACAACTAATTAAAGCCAATTACTTAATTTACAATTTCTTAATGCTTTGGTACAACCTTTCCAAGCACAGTATCTCACATAATCATCTATTTATGGAATGGATACTCATTTATTAATATAAATATTTGTTTTTTTGGAGGAGGATTTTATAAAACAGATTTTATATTAGCATAATCTATTTTAAATGTAGATGTTACATTTAAATCTATATTAATGAGATGTAATATAAAATCTTTTTTTTCTGTATTTTTTTATATTACATCTCATAATGATTTTTCCATATTTTATTTTATAAAATCTTTGTACATAATGAGATGTAATATAAATTCTTTTTTCTTCCGTATTTTTTTTGCTAATATAAAATCTATTTTATTTTATAAAATCTACACGTATTTTTTTTGCTAATATAAAATCTACACGTATTTTTTTTCACGAGCATTAAAAGAAGAAAAAATAAGGTTTATATGAATTAAAAATAAAAAATAACAAGATACACTAATAAATTATCGTATTCTTTAAAATAAAAATATTCCGCAATACTTTCCAAATTAACCAAGTGCAAAGAAAATAAAATAGAAACGATGTAATATAAAAATATTCTTCCATATTTTAATATATTTACATTTAAATGGAAAATCGAAAATGAAAATAAAAGATTTTAAAATATTCTCTACATTCACTATAAATATATATAGCTTATCTATGTATCATCCGAGTATAAGAAGAAGACGAACGGTCGGGTGTCAATGGCAGAACCTGCAACTGAACAAAAGGTATTCCACTATATTTTTGTTTCTTTGAAAAACTACTTTTTTATATTTTATTTTATTTACTGGGGATTTGTTTATATTTTTCAAAACCCACAATCATATTTTCGAAGTAGGGGAATAAGATATATATACATATCTTTATTTTTATCGACTAATACTATGAGGTCTTGAAGTCAATAGTCAGATAAACTTTCAAGTGGTACTGAGTGAATTTGAACTATACAAGTTGAGTTGCCGGTTACAAAAGATATAAATCATTTATTTTCTTTGTCATATTTGATGTGGGTTGAATGTTGTTACTTAATCTACAGATTTATACGTTCAAAGTGATTGTCAAGTGTTGTCGAGGAGGTTTCAGAAAAATTGCAAAATCTGTAAAAACGTATGTTCATATTTATAATTATTTCAATAATAGTGATATGTTGTGAGACATATCGTTTGAGTTTTAAATAATATAATACAAAACTATTACCAATATTATTGCACAAACTCATAACAACAAACGATTAAGAATATATGCAAGTTAACCACTTATGAAAATACATTCGTTTTTCACATTGTATTTCATTAACTGTTAACAGAGAAATTACGTTTCATTTTAACTCGGTTCAATATTATAACAAAAAATTTATCCTCCCGTGCAATGCACGGGTCCAACACTAGTTATTTATAAATAATTGAATTCAATTCAATTCTAAATCTTAAAACCAAACACATCAAATATTTCAACTTCTTCCAAATTCAAATCCCTTCAATTTTAAATATTTCCATGAAATTCAATTTTCTCAATACTTTTTCATCAAACTAAACACCCCTAAGAGTATGTTTTGTCCCTATGATTTGTTAAAGTTTACAATTTTCGTATCTATAATTTTAAAATTACGATTTTCATCTTTATGATTAACAGGTTCATTTTTATTTTCGTTCTTATGATTCATATTTCTTTTTTGTCCTTGTGGTTTACAATTCTTTTATGTTTTAGTTATTCATATTTAAAAGATAGAAGTTAGCATCAAAGACGAAAATAACCATAAATTGTAAACCACATGAACAAAAATCATAATTTCAAAAAGCACATAAACGAAAGTTGCAACTTTTAATGAATCATGGAAACAAAAAACACAATTTACTTAAGAAAATAATGATAAGTTTTATACTTTTATCTTAAAATTTTCCTTTTAAATGTGAAGGAAAGAGAATGAAAGAGGTGAA
Source organism: Arctium minus (assembly GCA_954870635.1). Classification (NCBI taxonomy): domain Eukaryota; kingdom Viridiplantae; phylum Streptophyta; class Magnoliopsida; order Asterales; family Asteraceae; genus Arctium; species Arctium minus. The sequence continues at coordinate 54,971,524 of OX941084.1, forward strand.
AAAACATCTGAAATAATTAAGAACTAGTGTGTAAACCGTGCGTTGCGCGGTAGCATGAGTAATTTGGGTTCAGTAATATGTAATTTGTTCATATAAATAAATGTTAGTTGGTTACTATAATTACCTACAAATCTTATTCATATCATTTGTAAAAAATAGTAGAATTTAATTAGTGGAATTTTAATATATTTATATATATATATATATAGGGGAGCGATCAATTGGAAACCAATATTACATTGGAACTTTGGAAACCGAAATCAACTAATCAGTGAATTTCTTTTATTTTTATTTTTATTTTTAATTGAAAAGGTTATTTTTGTCTTTTACATTATTTCATAATATATATGGTAATTGTTATTATTATTATATTAATAATTATTTAATTTTAATTTAGCCTATATATGGTAATAATAATCATTGATTAACTTAAAAATGAGATATTTAATTTAGGTAAATTATTTAATATTAATTTAACTTATATATGGTAATAATGAAACAATAATGCTAACACGATGAACCTGATAAATCTATTTTAATTGTGAAACAATAATGCTAACACGATGAACCTGATGAATCTATTTTCATATACGAATATGCAACTGAACAGGTAATAAAACAAAAATGGGAAGTTAACAAAAATGGCACAAATTCATCATGTTTCATTATGAAACAATAATGCTAACACGATGAACCTGATGAAATCTGTAATCCAATGAAATCTGTAATCCACAAATTCATTCTGTTTCATCACAATATTAGATTGCGTGGGAAATTTTATAATAAAATGAAATTAAAAAAAATATTTTCTTACATTTTAAAAGAAAAATAATTTTTTTGATGAAAAGACAAATGCTCCACGTTTTCATAGTAAAAAAAATAACAAAATTTAGATTGCGTGAGAAATTTTATTTTGGTTTCAAATAATCTAAATAAAATAAACCTTTCTTGCCATATTTGAGACACAAAATTAAAAGACATATTTACCCTTTTCATCTATTATTTTTATTTATTATTAATTAATTAATTTACTACCATATATAATTCAAATGAATCTTAACCATTGATTATAAAGATCAATGGCTGAAATTTGGTTTCCAAAGTTTCCAATGAAACTTGGTTTCCAATTGATACCACCCCTATATATATATATATATATATATATATATATATATATATATATATATATATATATAAGGAATAATTGTGTAAAATGAAATAAAATGAGTAACATTAATCCGGAAAGAGAGCGGTACGTTTGACAATTTTGTTAAGAAAAAAACAAATGTACACTTATGTGACACAATAACTACCGCCCAAACGTATATTCACTCTCCAAATGGGAGAGACCCCAAAGGTTGACATGGATTGTACTAATCCAACCAACTAAACATAAGTGGTTGAAACAACTAAGGTCTAGAATTCTCGACAACCTTGAATTTTGCAAAACATATACATTTCATTCTTATAACAAACAGTTAAACTTAGTGACTAAGGTTTTCCAAACCATTGTCGTTATCAGAAAACACTTATACAACATAAAAACTAAAAAGATTTAACCAAACGATAAGCATATATAATACAATTTGTTAATAATTGGGATGAGCATAAAAATAAAGTAATATAAGAACATACATTTCCGTCAATGAAACAATATTAAAACTAATCAAATTATCATTTCTAAAAAAGAAAAGTTTTGGTACACCTCATAAAAGACGAGTTTTAAAATTGTGTATTGCACTTAATTTAAATTCATTCAAGAAAATCTCATCATTTTATCACATGGATATAATCTACATAATGTAATGAAATAAGAATTCTTTTATAAACTAAAGTGAAGTTACAAAAACAACATCAAATGTTTTTCTAAGTACAATTTGTTAAAGAAGATTCCATAAAGTAAAGTATAAGCATCAACAGTTATGTTGTACATTAGTGCATATTACATGTGCATAACATACATCCGTTGAGAAGGAACGTTGTAGAAACTACATATTAGTAGTCAAATGAATTTTGTAGGTGATAAGAGACGAGTAGTAACAATATACTTAGCATATGAAAATCTTACTTGATATTGCTTGAAATTGAAATAAATTGTGTTTTGTTTATTGTGTATGCGATCCATAGGAGTCGAGATGGGGGATGATGAAGCAAAGTCTTAAACTCAAAACTCAAGGAAATAAAGTAAAATATGTAACTTAAATTGATAGATTGATGCTTGAGATATTTTTTGATAGATGAAGAAAACCAAAAGTTTGGGAAAACGAATCAATTGAGGGATGGAGAGGAGTTAGGGAAAACAAAAAGAATGATGCATAAATGAATAATCAATATTTATACCATTGAAAATAAAAAAAAGAGTAAACTATGATTTTCGTCCCTGTGGTTTGATGTTTATAATGATTTTTGTCTCTGGCCTTTCAAAACTGCTTTTTTAGTCCCTATGGTTTCTATTTACTTTCATTTTCATCCCTCCATCCAATTTTATTTAAAATTAAATGTTAATTCTTTTAAAAATTGAATAAGTAATTTACATATTTGGTCCTTATGGTATATAAAGTTTTACATTTTTATCCTAGTTTACAATTTTTTTTACTTTTTCTTTATTTATTGTATTTTATCAAAACATTTATTTTTCTATTAATTATATTGTATATTTTCGTAATCATTATAACTTTAATTATAAAAATAATCAAATAATTTCGTTAAAAATACATGATAGTTTTTTCAAAGCTTTAGATTTAAATCATTTAAAATTAATATTTTATATCTATTGATTTATTAAAGCTTTTTATTTATTTTAAATTACCATTGGAAAAAAATTTAATAAAATTCGAGAAAAAAATAGTCTTATTTTATAACAACCGGTTGTTTATTGTTAAATTCACTTTACTCTCATTATTCCATATTTTCATTAAACTTTATTTTTATTAATTAATCAAATTTGTTTAATATTTAAAATAAACATACACACACATACACACACACACACACACATATATATATACATCAATGTTCTAAATAACATGAGATTTAAGCCTTGTGTTTGACGTCACGTTAATTATGTGGCATGTCATAGCTTATTGCATTATTTTTTGTAACACCATATTGAAATCTTCTTATCCTTTTATTGTCTTATTTTTTGTTTTTAATATATAACCTAATTTAAAATGGTGTGTGTGTGTATGTTTTATTTAAATACTAAACAAACTTGATTAATTAATAAAAAATAAAGATTAAATGAAAATTTAGAATAGTGGGAATAAATTGCATTTAACAAAAAACAATCGGTTGTTATAAAATAATATTATTTTTTCTCGAATTTTTTTAAACTTTTTTCAATGGTAATTTAAAATAAATAAAAAACTTTAATAAATCAACAGATATAAAATATTAATTTTAAGTGATTTAAACCTAGTAGTTTGAAAAAAAGATCATGTATTTATCAATATTTTTAACGAAATTATTTGATTCATTTTATAATTAAAGTTATAATAATTATGAAAATATACAATATAATTAATATAAAAATAAATGTCTTGATGAAATACAATAAATAAAGAAAAAGTAAAAAAAATGTAAACTAGGATAAAAATGTAAAAACTTATATACCATAAGGACCAAATATGTAATTTACTTATTCCATTTTTAAATGAATTAACATTTAGTTTTAATAAAATTGGATGGAGGGACGAAAATGGAGGCAAATAGAAACCACATGAACTAAAAAAGCAGTTTTGAAAGACCAGGGACGAAAATCGTTATAAACATCAAACCACAGGGACGAAAATCGTAGTTTACTCTAAAAAAAAAGGTTAAAAGAAGGATGAAAAAGAAAAAAGATAAATGAGTTTTTTGATTGTAGAAGATGCCACATCATTACCCTTGGTTTCTTCTTTAATAGATATATATAGACGGATGTTACAAAACTATTTGACTTTTTATTTTAAAAGATATAGAGTAAACTACGATTTTCGTCCCTGTGGTTTGATGTTTATAACTATTTTTGTCCCTGATATTTTAAAACTGCTTTTTTAGTCCATGTGGTTTCTATTTGTTTTCATTTTCATCCCTCCATCCAACTTTATTAAAATAAAATGTTAAAAAGCTTTTTATTTATTTTAAATTACCATTGAAAAAAGTTTAATATAATTCGAGAAAAAAATAGTATTACTTTGTAACAACCGGTTGTTTTTTGTTAAAAACACTTTACTCACACTATTCTAAATTTCCATTTTATCTTTATTTTTTATTAATTAATCAAAATTTTTTAATATTTAAATAAAACATAAGCACACACACACACACCATTTTAAATTAGGTTATATATTAAAAACAAAAAACTAAGACAATAAAATGATAAGAAAATTTCAATATAGTGTTACAAAAATCATGTAATAGGCCATGACGTGTCACAAAATTAACCTGACGTCAAACACAAGCCTTAAATCTCATGTTATTTAAAACCTTGATATATATATGTGTGTGTGTGTGTTTATTTTAAATATTAAACAAATTTGATTAAGTAATAAAAATAAAGTTTAAATGAAAATATGGAATGGTGAGAATAAAGTGAATTTAACAATAAACAAGTGGTTGTTATAAAATAAGACTACTCTTTTTTTCTCGAATTTTATTAAACTTTTTCCAATGGTAATTTAAAATAAATAAAAAACTTTAATAAATCATCAGATAAAAAATATTAATTTTAAGAGATTTAAACCTAAAACTTTGAAAAAAATATCATGTATTTATAAGTATTTTTAATGAAATAATTTGATTATTTTTATAATTAAAGTTATAATAATTATGAAAATATATAATATAATTAATAAAAAAATAAATGTCTTGATGAAATACAATAAATAAAGAAAATGTAAACTAGGTAATTTTAAGTATAAAAATGTAAAAAATTATATACGACAAGGACCAAATATGTAATTTGCTTATTCAATTTTTAAATGAATTAACATTTTATTTTAATAAAGTTGGATGGAGGGATGAAAATGGAAGCAAATAGAAACCATAGAAACTAAAAAAGCTGTTTTAAAAGATCAAAGACGAAAATCGTTATAAACATCAAACCATAGGAACTAAAATCGTAGTTTACTCAAAGATATATTTGAAAAAAATGACGTATTTTTACTTTTTCTTCTCCTATTCAAAAATATTTAAAAAAAATCATTTTATTTGCTTTTTCTCACGAAGACAAATAAAAAATCTTTTTTTTTTCTTTGAGAATTTCAAAAGTTTTAAGATTTATAATAACTTTTACTTTAAAAAATTGTTTCACATGATTTTTTCCCCATCTAAGACTAGCATTTAATGTATTGATCAACATATATTTGTTTCACAATGTGTTTGATTCATATGTATTTGGTTCACAACGTGAAACTTTTTACGTGTAACTTTTGTTTTACAAACAGAGTAAAAAGATTCACAATGTGAAACATATACATATGAACCAAACACATTATGAAACAATTATATGTTAATCAATATTCTAAATGTTAGTTTTAGATGAAAAAATTTGTATGAAATAACACATAATACACTAGTTCACAAGGTTATCACAATTTCATGGGTTCTGAAAAGAATGCCTTCTTTCTTCCATTCGAGAAGTGCGAATGTAATACTTGATTTTTGAAAATCTACCCTTTAGTTTTCAAAATCTTAAAAAGACACAAATCTTGATATTTTTGCGACTATGAAATGTTATATTAGGATAATTGTTAAAAGTTTTACTTTGTGGTCAACAAGTTTTATTATTTTGAGGAAACTACAAAATTTGGTGCCTATGGTTTGTCAATTATACAGTTTTCTTCTTTATGGTTTCGAAAATACAAGATGACCATTATGGTTTTTAAAGGCGTCGGGTATTGGCCCCTCTCTGACATTGATAAAAAAACTCATTAAGGGCATTTAAGTCTTCTACTTTTATCAAAATTTTCTTCAATAAATAAATAAATATGTAAATTACAGGGACCAAAAATGTATTTAGTCTAGAGTAAATTACGTTTCGTTCATGTGGTTTGTTGAAAATTTCCTTTTTCGTCCCTGGTGTTCATTTATTACGCTAGTAGTCACCATGGTTTGTAACTGATTTCGTTTTCGTCCCTGGGATTAACACTGTTAAAATTATCCGTTTAACCACCTATAATTTTCTTTTTTAACTTTAGATTTTACACAGTTTCATAGATTCATACATGTCACGGACTAACGGTTAAAACAAAGTTGTAAAACCCTTCCAAGTTCAATTTTACATATTTGATCGCAAACTCTTTAATGCTAGTTAATATATATGATTTTTCTTCTTTTAATATGAATGTAAAAATTTTAATATCATTATATTATTGAATAATAAATAAAAAACATATATGTAAATATATAATTATATATATGACATACAAATTTGTTATCTTATGTCACGTCTTGAAAAACACCGCGTTTTTGCTGTGGCGCTGTAAGGCTTAAGGCTTGAGTTCGTCGCCACACTATACCTCATTCCATTTAGAACCTTGAGTAGAATCAATCTTTCATATTAAACTAACATCTATTCACTCCAAACTGGAAAAAGAATGTAAAGTTTCATTTGACGTTATAGTTTGATCTAAAACTTCTTATTGATCATAAAAAACCTAAAGTAGGACCATTTGCTGGTGCATTAGAGCATCTCCAACAACATTGCTATCTTGTTTGCTATAATAGAAAACCAAAAGTGAAAATCTCTAAAAAGTATTACATTCAACTCCAACAGGTTTGCTATTTTAGAAATTTTAAAACAACTTATATTATTATAATATTCACTAATTTATCATCCCAATACATTTTAAAAAAAAACTTAATATAAAATGATAAAAATTGAATCCCATTGGTGGGATTGAATAAAATAACCATTTCTCTCTCCTACCATCAAGTTTTAGAGAATTCTCTAAACTTAGAAAAAATTCACGTTTTTTCTATTATAGCAAACAAGATAACAAAGCTGTTGGAGAGGTTTAGAGAACAAAAATTCAAAATTTTCTATTTTAGCAAAGCTGTTGGAGATGCTCTTAGTTGTCATCACTTTGTACATTTGTTGCACTTTCGGTTTTGATGATTTGATAATTGGTGTCTTAGTTGTAATAATTTTTTTTTGGGAAAGGGGACGGAACCTGGAAAAACTGTAATAAATTTATTTATTTATTTAATGTTGTGAAATTTAGATTTAATGATTTTAGAAATATGGAAATTCACAACACATGCATAGTTTGAAAGCTCGTATTTCAATGGCAGGAAATTAACATGCATGACAAAAAGAACGACCACAACCATAAGTTAATAATAAAATAAATTCATTCTAAACAGGCATCAAAATCCCAACACAAAGGGTTGTTTGTTTTTTTAAAAAACCTCTTAATAACTCTTAAGTCTGAATCGTTCAGACATTTTTATACACTACCTCTTATTAATTATAACTAAAATAAGATTTCAGACTTTAGACCTCTTAAAAAACAAACGGCACCAAAGTAATATCCAAACTCATCTCAACACAAATGAGATTTAGTTCATCAACCTATAAGTTAAAGTAATGTTTTTTAATGATTGACAATGGACAAATATACAACTTACAACATCGTATTTTTTTTCTAACAATCCAAATTAAAAAATATTGCAATTTTTACGAATCTATTATGATATATTATCAGATTATGGCAATATTTTGTTAGCATCGTTTTTCTCTACTAATATAACGATTGTGATGATAAGTTGCAACGTAGGATAAAAGTTATAACTTAAACCAAACTATATGCCGAATTGTAGAAAAACCAATTTTGTTGGATGAATGAAACGGTACTTCTTGAAGTTTTTGCACAAGCAAACATCCAATCAAACTTATTATGTTATCGTTGATACACTTTTACGGTCAACATTAATTTCACACTAGTGGGCACCCACTTGACATAAAGGTCAAAGAAGCACGTGGCAAGCAACTCTGAGATTTTTTTTTTTTTGAAAGGCAAATAGCATATATTATCACAACCCGTAAAAAGGTATACCAATTTACAACAGGGCCCGGTTATGACCCGGCGAAGGCCATAACGACCAAAAAGGAAACTCGAACACAATTAAGAACAAAGTTTAAGAGACCCAAGAGTTGTGTTTGCGATAAGTAAACCGCCGCAAAGGTCCTGGAAAACATTGAGAATGTGAGAAGCACATTATATTGCTTATGAGCATACAAATGGAAATGAACAATCTCAACAAGGCCCATTACTTGAATTTTGTTCTTGACCTAGAAACAATATTCCTACATTTTTGTTCCCAATGTTTTAACCTAACAAATAATGAGATGGATATATTTGCAAAATAAGTAGGATTAGGAATTATGAGGTTCGACTATAGGGACCATTCTTGTCACGGGTACATGTGATTTACCTTCCCATGATGATCATGGGTCCGATACCAACGTGTACAACATTTGGGTTTTTCTGTGAGTGTTATATGTGTGTGATTGGGTGTGTTTTATGTGTGATTGCATGTGTTTTTGTGTATATACAAATGTGTATTTTGTGTATATACCGCTGTGTGTTTTTGTGTGTTTCTCTGTATACATGTGTGTACCTTCTTCGGTTTGTATTTCGACGGCTTCCCCCAATATTTGTTCTTGATGGGAACTGGAACCCAAAAGCAGTACTCAACAACAATTTGGGATTCAGTTTGAATAAAAGGTGGAATAATTTGGTATTTAGGTTTGATTTACGTTGCGTTGCGTTTTGATTTGAAATTTTGATTTAGATCTAAAATTTGGGTTTGATTTAGGTTTCAAATCTGGAATTTGGTTGGGTTTTGACATTTGGTTTGCCGGATAAGATGATCCCCGTGCAGTGGGGGGAGGGGGTCTTCTGAGAGGGTTTGTCGAAGTATGGGGCAGTGAGGGGAAGGGCTAGTTTTGCATTAACGGATTGTACAAATGTTTTATGCATGTGAACATTATAAATTAGAATAAACTACAATTTTGGTCCTGTGGTGTACAACACCTAACTAAGAACAACGTCTTTAAACTCCATTAAGTACAATAATTGTTATTATGGTTTGCATTTTGGATTCACTTTTCGTATTAATAATTTTTCCTCCATTTATATGACAAAATATATAAAAATATTCATTTTATTTTTATGTATGCAGAGTGAATAAAAACATTTTATTACAACAATATTTTAAGCGACGTAAAGATCCTGAATTTAATTTTATGACACTAGAGCCCCTATAGTTTCTTATCACAAGCACAAAAATACACTGAACTTTATTTTATTACACTAGAGCCCCAAATAGTTTCTTAATATAAAAAATAAAAATAAACGCCGTTGCCGGGGATCGAACCCGGGTCACCCGCGTGACAGGCGGGAATACTTACCACTATACTACAACGACTTGTTTTGGTGAATCGAGCATTGGTATTTTATTTAAAGATTATTCACCATTGCATTAGTATTATTTTATCAATCTTTAACTTTATTTTATATTATATTAATTTATATATATATATATATATTTTTTAAAAACTTCTATTTTTTTCAATGATACAAATTAATTTGTAAAATATTAAATAAAATTATTAATGCATATTAAATCTTTCAATTTTATTAAACATTTTTATTCTATCATTTTTTAAAATTTTAATTGATAAGAAAGTTTTTGAAAACCTCTACTACTCTTCGTAAATAAAAGATCAATTAAACAAATAAACAACAAAATATTTGAAAATTTTATCTTACAATTAATCGATTTCTAAAAGACAAAAAATCATAAAAAATAAATTAAAAACAATTCAACCTTTGACTTGCATTCTCTTGGAGAATGTACAATTCTAATTTATTTTGAATGCATGGCACAATAGATTTTTAAATACGAGTAACAAAAATCAAAACAATTATAAAAATGGTAAATTTAAGATACGAATCGATCATAATTTATATTTTGAAGTAAATTTCTTTAATCTCTTTTTTTACTATACATGATAAATATCTCTATTAGCTATAAAAATTGAAGAGAACGAAAACAACTACGTTTGTTAATATTCTTTAATTTCCGACTCAATAAAATGGCTATTTTTTTTTTGTTATGTATGAGAGTATGATATAAAAAACATCTTTGTTGTGATAAAGCAAATTGATACTTAGAGCATCTTATCTGACATGTTTTAAGGATACGTGTCATCCTCTAGAGCGTCATTATTACATCGATTCCATGATCATCAATATTCATCATGCAGAAGGAATATCATGGTAGCACATCTACAACGTTGTCAAAAGAAGACTCCAATATAATTACTAAATAGAACTAATGGGTTCTTTTACTCAAATAACTCATATCCAAACTCTCCTAGGGTTCCTTTATCGGGGACCAATCCCTAGGGAAAATGGTCAAGTTAGCCCTTGTGAAAAGCTTGATGCACTATATCCATTCAACCCTTTGAGTGAAATGCGACAAAGGAAGGAAAATCCATGGATAAAACCCCATTAACTGCATCCGTAAGAACTACGAGATTACCCCAATGATGTCGAAGCTCCTTCATTTCTTCCTCCCTAGTTCTATTACCCCATGGCCTCAGTCTTTTTGGACTTCTTTTTGTCTGATTTCACCCGTGCTTCTAATGTAGCCTATTGTTGTTCGGTTTAAGATTCATGCAAATAAATACAAACACAAGTATACATCTTGATCTATTGTCGTCTTTTCAAACAAGTAACCTTAAGATTCATCCAATCTTTAAAAGCCGACTTCAGATTAACGAAATTGCAGAAATTGTTTTGTGAGTAAGTTATGAACTAATAAATCAGTCGTAAAAAAAGAAGGAAATGGTGCAAAGGTTTGTTAAGACAGAAACAAATGATCTTGTAGAAATATGGTATAACACTACTAGACAAACCTATAGTACCAAAGAATGGTGCTATAACACTGTTACATTTTTTCAACTACCAGTTCAGATGACCTCCTAAGAGTTTATACATGCTCACTACTATTGATACAACTTCACTTGTGTTAGAAACTGTGAATCCTAGTGTGACACAATATTACCTTCCTATATCGTATGTGTATAACACTTGTCAGATACTATAGCTCTCTATAACCTTCCCATATCAAACCTGACTTTCAGGTTTGTTGTAGCTCTTGAAGCTAACACATTTCATACATATAATTAGTTGTTAATTAATCACATGTCATCTTCAATGAAACACTAATAACGTGAATGAATATTTAGAGGAAAATGCTATAATGGAAGCATCATCTACATTTATATCGGTTTCGGTCTTAACTTTTCCTTACACCCCAGCTAAGGTGATTAGCCCATCATTGCTCGATTTCTTCTTACAAAATATGTAAGTACTAAATTGTAAATGACTGAAATAGAAATTACAGAATGTAAATTGCTTAAATTAAAAGAAAATAAATGAAACTTGCAGAAGAAGTAACTATGTTATAGGAATGTAATGATTATTTGGAATAGTAAATGCCTGAATGCAAATGCATTATTTAAATTGCTGAAATGTAAATGACAATAATGTAATGCTGGAAATATAAAGATTAAAGCAACAAAGCGGAATTAAAAGAAAAGGGAAATGTTGCACGAATATTACAGAAATGAGAAACTGAAATTGTATTCTGTTATCCCAGAAACAATGTATATCAAGATGACAACAACAATTTTAATCAATTTCCAATTCCATTTCAATCTCTGATTTCAAATACAAATACTCTCAACACACTTTCTCTCTCTAACAATGATCTCGTATATCACTCTCCGTCAAGCTACAAGTCTAACATGCACAACAAACCTATTTATACTAACAACTAAAACACGCACGCTACTATACTCTTACAACAATGAAACGCACACAACACTATAAAACACAAAATACAACTTTTGACTTTGACATTATTACACTTAGACTTTGACTTTGATGCTTGAGAGTTGACTTCAATCTTCAGTCTTCTATGATCTTGTATCCAACATATTTATACTATAACAATCTCCCCCTTTGGATTCAAGATCATCTCAAAAAGATTTTGCAGAATAATCTTTTCTCTTTAAGCTCAGTAACTGTAACCTTCCTCTTTAATCAACTTTAGCATTTGAAAATCAGTCTTCTATTTATGCCTGAAACAATCTCTTCTTTCTTTGATCTTTAACAATCTGTAATCTTTTCAAAAGTCTGTCTTGAAACAAATAACAATCTCCCTCAAAGATGGTAGATATGCTCTTCGACAATCTCCTCAAGGTTATCTCAAACCTCTTTCAGACTTCAGAAATAAATTATCTTCAGAATTTGCTCAGTTTGCTTCAAGCAGATTATCTTCAAAGAAAATTTCTGTAAATTTCAGCACATCTTCAGAAAACTTTGAACCTTTCTCTTTCAAACTTTCAATCTTTGCAATTCTCTGAACTTTTCTTTATCAACTCTCTTATTTCTTGTAACTTCTCCCCACAATTGATATTAGCTTCTCTTTTCAACCAACATTTCTTGATTTCTTCTCCCCCTTTTTGATGATTAGAGTATAGAGATCATCAAAACTTTCAACAAGAAATGTCTTTATCTATTATGATCATTGATCTTTTGAACTGAGCCTCTGATTCACTGTCAACCCATAAAGATATTCATCTGAATCTTTTTAAATTCAGACAAATTGGAATGTAACACCTGAATCAACAAATGAATCAGTTAAAATGCCTGCCAGTAACACAAAGTTACTGTGTGTAACGAATACACATTGGAAAGGAGCTTTTTGATGTTCACTACCCCAGGGATTCCATTTAATCATCGAAACACCACAAAGATATTTCTATGAACGTTATGACAAGAAAACAAATTCCTTGTGTGTTCGTGCAAGTGTTAGAAATAATTAAACACATGATGATTGCTTTATAAGAGGCTCAAAATTGTGTAAACCATTGAGACAACAGTAGTATAACACAAACTCAATTGTGCATGATCGAAGTGTGAAGGTGGGGCAGACTTCCTTCTTCTTTAATATCTAGATTTTCCAAATGAAAACCAGATAGATAATGTGTTGCGTCCCCAGAAAAGATGAAACATTTTCTTTTTAAGAAGAAAATGAGTGGCTGGTGGGTTTTTATCAAGAGTTGGCATGGGCTAGTTGTCTGTTTCAATAATGTTCACGAAGAAGTGTGAAACACTAGTAACGTGGTTGCCCGACTCAGAAAGTAGTTGGTGCAGAGTTTCATATTATTTTACTCTGATCTCACACCCTCTTTCTTTTTAATCATTGAGCGCACATCTAACCAAACTCTCATTTACATTTTACCTCTTCACACAACCCACACTCATTTCTTTTTGACTCCTCACACTCGATCACTAAGGATTAACTTCTTGGGTAGGAAACACTGGTTAACGTGAATCCATAGAAGTTTCATTTAAGTCCTACACAATGAACCCATATTTTCCTATTAAAGCACAATGTTGCTCAAGAATGGTTTAATTTTAACAAGTAAAGCACAAAGAATGAAATACAAGTAAGATATAGATATGCTCAGAGATGTAATCATGAAGATTTGAGCATTTTTAAACACTGAAGACTTTTCAAACAAGAAAATTGAATGAATGAAATGAATACAAGAAACTTGTTTGAAAATCTGACATTGTATCAAAAAGATCAATATCGAAATGATTTATCGATTAAGGCTTAGGTCATAAAAAAATGGATATTGTCTATACGAACCAAAAATATAGACATTCTTGAAAGAACGTTTAGAAATGAAATCACGCTAAAAAATTCAATGAAGTTCAATCGGGGTGTCCTACCATCGAAAAATGTGTTTCAATTTAGAGACATGGTAAGAACAAATTCAACAAAATAGTAAACCAGTGTATGTGAATACTTGACAGTATATAGAAAAGATAATACACAAGTATTAATCTTTGGAAACACACGGTTTATAAACATTTAAAGCACAAATATCAAGAAAACATTTAAAAAATCACACTTCTATATTCATAAAATCGTTTAAGAATCAGAAGTGGTTTGAACATTTAAGAACATGTTTTCTATGATTGAAAGTCATCCTTCTTTCAACCATATATGAGATTAAGAATAGAAATAAACCTTTTGGTCTTGCCTTAAATTTCATGAAGTCAACTTAAAGTCATATAGGATATGATCTTGTAAGCATCCTCTCAATCTGCATCAGTCAAAAAGTTCGTCAAAGCAACTTTATTCACAACTTTATTGAAAAATAAAATGACATAAAGCAGTAAAATGTTGAATGTACGAGTTCTGATCTGAAATAATCAGAAGTCATAATTCACACTCCTTACTCTTACCCCCCCTGCATTTATGCATCAGAAAAATTTATCAGTAATAAGCATAAATGAAAAATATAACCCCCCCTCAATTGGATGTTGATCATCTTATCACCTTCTCTCACTCCCCCTGAAATCACGAATACCCTTCAGTGCAGATATCTATTCAGAATAAAGATAAAGAAATGAAGAAAAATAACAATAAAAAAAACTTTAGTAGGTAATCACTGATTATGTCTTAAGATTTAACATATCAAGTTTAGAGATAAGAAAATTAAATCTCTTTTCGTCTAAAGGTTTGGTGAATAAATCTGCAAGCTGATAATCAGTGTTTACAAAATAAAGTTCTATTGTACCTTTTTTAACATTGTCTTTGATAAAATGATACCTTACATCTATGTGTTTGGTCTTTGTATCCTGTACAGGATTTGCTGATATTGCAATGGCGCTTTTAGAGTCACAATAAATCAGAATCTTGTCAAATTTGAAGCCATAATCTCGTAGTTGCGTCCTCATCCACAACACCTGAGAGCAGCAGCTTGCAGCAACAACATACTCCGCCTCAGCCGTTGAAGTGGAAACACAAAGTTGTTTCTTTGATGCCCAACTTACGAGTTTATCTCCAAGGAATTGAATATGACACGATGTGCTCTTCCTGTCTAACATACATCCAGCATGATCTGCATCTGAGTAAGCTGTCAGTTCAAAACCAGTATCTTTAAGATACCATAGACCAAGATCTGCAGTCCCCTTCAGATATCTAAATATGCGCTTAACTGCAGACATATGAGATTCTTTTGGATTAGCCTGATATCTTGCACATAAACATGTAGAGAACATAATATCTGTCCTACTTGAAGTTAAATACATTAAAGAACCAATCATTCCTCTATAGGTTCTAACATCGACTGATTTTCCCGAAGGATCCATGCCGATCTTAGTTCCCGGTGCCATCGGGGTTCCAATAGGTTTACGAGTTTCCATTTTGAATTTCCGAAGAATATCAAAAATGTACTTAGCTTGGTTTATAAAAATCCCCTTTGAAAATTGTTTTACTTGTAATCCGAGAAAGAAATTTATCTCTCCCATCATACTCATTTGAAAACGTGACACCATGAGGTTTGAAAAATTCTTACAAAATTTAGGATTTGTAGAGCCAAATATAACGTCATTCACATATATTTGAATAAGAATGATATCGACTTTTTCCTTTTTAATGAATAAAGTAGTATCAATTTTACCTTTTGTAAAGCCCGACTTGACCAAAAACTTTGATAATACCTAATACCAGGCTCGAGGCGCTTGTTTAAGACCATAAAGTGCTTTATTCAGTATGTAAACATGATCTGGTTTATCTGGATTCACAAAGCCTTCAGGTTGCGAGACATAGACTTCCTCCTTAAGAATGCCGTTTAGAAAGGCGGTCTTCACGTCTATCTGGTAGACTGTGAAGTTTTTTGTGAGCGGCGTAAGCAAGGAACATTCTTATTGCTTCAATACGCGCTACTGGAGCGTAAGTCTCATCATAATCAATGCCTTCCTCTTGCCTATAGCCTTTTGCGACAAGTCGTGCTTTGTTTCTGATTACGATACCATCTTCATCATTATTGTTTTTGAATACCCATTTTGTACCAATGATAGACTTACCTTCAGGTCTTGGTACAAGTCTTCAGACTTTCAAGGCTTCAAACTGGTTCAGCTCCTCTTGCATTGCAGTAACCCAATCCGGGCCAGCTAGAGCTTCTGATACGTGAGTGGGCTCTATCTTGCTCAGAAAGGAATCATGCATACACATGTTTAATGTCGCAGACCTAGTTTGCACCGGTAAAGTTGGATCTCCAATTATCTGGATTATCGGGTGCTCTTTCGTCCACTTATGTTCGTGAGGGAGCGGATTCGATGTAGATTGATCATAGTTCTCATCTAAGTATCCACTGTTAGCGTCTTCTTGTTCAACATTTGTTGGGGGTACAGTTGAAGTTTCTTGTACAGAAGTTTCAGTTGGGACAACTTATTCAGTCTGTTGATTATCCATCACAGTGCAACCAACTGAAGTAGTAACTTCTGTTTCAACATTATCAGGTACAACTTCAACTGAAGGAATATTTATTTGAACTGGAGTTTCTGTCTGAACCGGGGAAACTAGTTCAGTTGATACATCTGAAGTAGTTGGATGATTAGGTATTGAATTCTCTGACCTGTCAACCACAACAGATTTAGGCAATTTAGATCCTAGAAACTCATCATAAAAGAATTCAAACAATAAATGTAATTCAGATAAATGAGATGTAGATGTAGAAGCTTTATCCGAATTATTCTCAGTAGACACAGGTTCTGGACTAAATTGTCCAGAAGCTAAAACTCCTGTAAGTACGGGTTCTGAACTGCTTTGTTCAGAAGCCACTTCCTCATCAAATGTGACATTGACGCTTTCTATAACAATCTTTGAGCTCTTCATATATATCATATATGCAACAGATGTCTGGGAGTATCTAATGAAGATTCCTTCTTCAGCCTTCGGTGCGAACTTATTTAAGTTCTCTCTATCATTAAACATAAAACACTTGCAACCAAAAATATGAAAATGCTTAATGCTAGGTGTACGATTATTAATCAATGCATAAGGAGTTTTACCAAACCGTCTATGAATAATGGAGCGATTCTGCGTATAACAAGCAGTAGAGACAACTTCTGCCCACAGAAACAGAGGTAGATCCGACTGGCTGAGCATAGTGCGAGCGGCCTTGACTAGCGTTCGATTTCGTCTTTCTACTACTCTATTCTGTTCTGGCATCCTAGCAGCAGAAAATTGATGTCTTATCCCGGCAGATTCGAGATAACCTTCAACAGTTTTGTTCTTAAACTCTGTGCCGTTATCCTTCCTTAGAAGCTTTACTGACCTCTGCAAGTTTACCTGGGTAGTCTTCAAAAAGTTGATGAGTACTTTGGGCGTCTCATTTTTTTTCCTTAGAAACTTTACCCATGTGTAACACGAATAATCGTCCACTATTACCAAAACATACATCTTACCTCCTATGCTTTGAGTTCTCATCGGACCGCATAGATCCATGTGTAAAAGTTCTAGTAAAGAACTTGTAGACGGTTTGGGTTTTGGCTTGTGAGCTGCCCTCTTCATTTTACCCTTTTCACATGCTGCACATAGAAGTTCTTTTTCATATCTCAGCTCAGGAAGACCTTTTACCAATCTGCCTTTGACCAATTTATTGATGTAGCGAAAATTCAGGTGAGATAGCATGCGGTGCCATAACCAACTCTGTTGCAGCGAGACTTTTGATAGTAGACAAACCTGATTGTCAGTCTGGACTTTTGACAAATTGATCGTGTAGAGGTTAGACTTTCTAGTGCTGACCAAGAGTTCTTTGCCATCTTCAGTGCGTACAGAACATCTCTTGGCCTTGAAATTTACCTCTAAATCTTTGTCGCAGAAATGGCCAATACTAAATATGTTGTGTCCTAATCCTTCTACGTAACTCACCTTCGTAATCGTCACATTATCTTGTATTACGTCACCGTAGCCGAGAATCGGTGAAAACTGGTCGTTGCCAAAACGCACATTCCCGCATAATTTCTCTGTATAATTAGACAATAAATCCTTTTGCCCAGTCATATGCTTGGAACACCCGCTATCCAAGTACCACATATGACGGGTCTGCATAAGAGAAATCAGGGAATAACAACTTTAGGTACCCATTTAAAAGTGGGTCCTAACGGTTTAACACAAGATTTTGGTATCCATTTATATATGGATCCTCTGAACTTTTGAAAAACTTTTGAAGTAAAAGACTTATAAGAACAAACATGATAAGTACCAAACCAATCATCTGAAAATCGGTGAGAAATAAAATCATTCCGTCTATAATTAGATGACATAGTAGTAGATTGAGATAAGCGGAGTAATTTCTTTATTGAATATCACTTGTAAGAAGTTACAAGGTTTTTATTATTGGAAGCAATACTACCAACTACATCAGAAAAACTACTAGTATATCTATTACAATCCATATCAGGAATTGATTTAGAACTCTCATGTATCTTTTGTTTTGTTCGCCATTCAGTTCGACCTTCAGATCTTTTCTTCCTTAAATCTGAAACAAAAGATTTAGATCTGTTAGAAAAATCAGATTTCTGAGAATGTCTGTTCTTGAGATTACCAGTGTTAGTCTGTTTCTGTGTGAGCGCTGTTTCTTTTGCTTCTTACCTTTAGCATAGTAATCAGCATTCACAGAAACTGATTCACCAACCTTAGTTGATGATTCACCAACTTCATGCACACTTGGTAAATCTTGCCCATTAATGATAAAAGTAGAATGATCTGGATGTTTAGCATTAAAGTCAAACATATCAATCTCATCTACACACCCTTCATCAGAATTTAAAAAAACATTTGCAGACGCAAATAAGTCATCAAGATCAACGTCAGAGGTGTGAGGTGCTTTAGAAGATGTAGAACACTCTTGAGATTCAACTTTTAAAATTGTGTTCTTGATAACAGTTGAAAATACAACTTTTTCAATATCAGCCAATATTCTTTCATCGGATAAAACATTTTCGAGTTCGATTATTTTGCTTTCTAAAATGAGTGGAGGAACATAAATTTTATCTTTTAAAGGTTTTTCCTCCAACTCTTTTGTCGAATAGCTTTCAAAATAATCATTTGAAAGACATTTTGGCTGAACTGAAATATAACTATCATTCAACTTTTGATAGCAGAATGGTAATTGCATTTTCTTTAAACTCTTTCTTTTCTCATCCTCTTTTGCCTCTACCTCATTAGGTGACTTGATAACAAATTTGGGTTTCAAATGAGGATATTTAGCAGCCGCATATAGAAAATCAAAATTATATAAAACAGGCTGTTTTCTGATAGCTTTCTTTAGATAGTGTGGGTTTTCATAACCGAGACCCCACTTCTCTCTAACATCAGCTTCCTCATTAGGGGTGTTTAGAAAAATGGTTTGATCTGTTTGGCCTCGTGCATATAGTTTGGCTTCCAAACCATTTACCTACTTTGTTAAGCTCTTGTTTTCTACCTGCAATTTATGAGCTTTTAGAATACATTCTTGCTTTTCAGAATCAAACTTAGAAATTTTAGAAACAAAATCAGAAATCTTACTTTCAAAACAATCTTTTTCAAGTTTAAGATTCGACAGATTTGTTAAGAGATTCAATTAAATCTTTGTTCCTAACAACGGTTTTGTTAAGATCAAAGATCTTTTGATTTTTCTTTTCAACTCTGCTCTTTTCCTTTTTTAGCTTATGTTGAAGATCTTGAAGTTCGACCATCATGGCTTCCATTTTGGTCATAAAATCAGATTTGGAAAGATTAAGTACCTCATCAGCTGTCTCTTCATCACTATCATCATACTTCACTGTGTTGCCCATCAAACACATGTGAGCAGTTTCTTCTCTTTCCTCTTCATCTGAATGATCTAGCCAGAACTCGTCTTCAGCCATCAAAGCCTGACCAACTTCTTGTTGCTTAGCCAAAAGCATCTTGTTCTTATAATACTCTGAGTTTCTGACTTTTGGCTTCCGACAGTCCTTTGCGTAGTGACTGACCTTACCACAGTTGTAGCATTTGATCAAGTCATCTGTCTTCTTTTCAGCACCAACATAGTCATTCAGATACTTCTTTCTTTCTTCCAGATTTCTTTCCACATACTTTTTCTCTTCAAATCTTTTACCTTCAATTCTTTCCCGATGTTCATGGTTCTTTGATCCGGATGAAGAGTACCTCTGTGAGTTCGAACCCGGTTTCTTGTAGAATTTCTTCTGAAATGCACGGGTCAGTAGAAGCATAGCTTGATTGAGGTTTTCACCGTCATCACTATCCGAATCAGAACTAGAGCCAGAACTGGGAATCACTATCTTCTTCTTCTTTTTCCTTCTCTCCAGCTACCAGTGCAATGGGATCTGACACTTTCTCTGTTTTCTTCTTCTCAGCTCTTTTCTCTTCAACCTCCTCCTCATTTTGTCTCAAAGTCTCATAAACTTCGTGGAGGGGTATGTCACTCAAGTCCTTCATTTGTTTCTTCCGGCGGGTATGCTTCTTCCATTCAGGGTGCAGAACGCTGAGGAACTTGACATTGTTCTCGATCTGCTTCTTCTTAACTTTGTTCTTTGAAAGTTCGTTCAGAAGAAACACAAATCTTTCATAAGTTTCCTCCAGGCTCTCATTTTCCTTGGCTTTAAATTCCTCGTAGCTGTTGATATAGTTAGCTACTTTCATCTGGTTTCCCACCTTAGAGCCCATCATCATCTTCTGTAACTGATCCCACATCTTTTTCGCATTCGCTTTGTAGTTGTCTATCTTTATGTATATCTCATTCGGGATACTCTGAAGTAGAAGAGATCTTGCTTGTTTATCGACTTTGAAACGACTTTTCTGCTCATCACAATACTGGGCAAATTCCTTCGGAACTGTCTTCATTTTTCTTACTCTGTCCTCGTCTCCATCCTCACGTATTTCGATAGTATGTGGTATCATGGGACCTTCTGTAATTGATAGCATAATGTTTTCCCCATTTGCGTGCCGGTCGACAAAGTCGAGAAAATGATCCTTCCACTGTTCGTATTCACCCTTGAATAAAATAGGAGGCTTTACATCTGTACCTATGGAGAGAGCGTCTTTGGAAGTCATCTTTGAGTTACACTGCTTACTGTGATCGTCAAAATTCAGAAAACAAAATGGATCTACAAAAATCAAACTCAGTTAAATTTCAGAAAAAAATCACAAAAAAATTTACTAAGTACAGAACGCGCATAACACTGAAATGAAACACTTTGCGCAAAATCCTATGTGCGAGTTTTAAACTTCGCGCACACAACAGGCTACGTGAACTGCACTTCTCGCACAAAGAGGTGTGCGAGTATCAGGTTCGCGCACGACGAAGCTTGCGTGAACCAAGGTTCGCGCACGCAGGCTTATGCGAGTTCTTAGTTCTCGCACACAACTATGTGCAAGTTTTAGAACTTCACGCAAAACCTTGCGAGTTACACACTTAGAAAAAAATTCGAAAAATTGAAACGAGCTAAATGTAAAAGCGCAAGAATAGGGCTTGCGAGTTTAGGACTTAGAAAAATTTGAACAAGGATACTTCGCACAAAAGACAAACGCGCAAACTATTAACTTCTCGCAGACTTGACTTCGCGCACAAGGAAGAAAGTAAACAGTAGAAACACGCACACTGTGATCTGCGCGTTTCTACTTCGCGCACACAACCCTTTGCGAGTTCTTCACTTCAAAAAAGTTGTAGGTCTTTGGGAGTTCTTCAAAGACTTGCGAGTTCTTTCACTCTTGCGTGTTCTTGAGGTCTGCGAGTTCAACACTTATGCGAGTTCTTCAGGGACTTGCGAGTTCTTTAGATCTAGCGAGTTTGTGACTTGTACAGTTTCAAATTTCAATCTTTGCACTGATTTTGATTCAAACTTTCACCAATTCACTTGAAACTTTGTAGAACCACACAAAAATTGATCTCGAAAAGATTACAATACGAGATTACAATGAAAAGTATTAAAAATACAAAATCGATCTATGAAACATTACGTATCAGACTCGAACTCAAACTTAACCAAAATTCAAAATTCACTTCTAAATCAAGTGAATTAGGCAAAGCAATACAAATGAAAACTGTTCTAACCAATCAATCGATTACAAAGAAACTAAAAACAGATCAAAAACATCACAAAATTGCAAAAATTAATTCTGAACAGTGTTCTTGTGAGTTCTTGAAATGTTGATCACGATTCTTGAATTTAATCCAAAAATTCTCTGAATTTTGTATGCTCTGATACCAATTGTTATCCCAGAAACAATGTATATCAAGATAACAACAACAATTTTAATCAATTTCCAATTCCATTTCAATCTCTGATTTCAAATACAAATGCTCACAACACATTCTCTCTCTAACAATGATCTCGTATATCACTCTCTGTCAAGCTACAAGTCTAACACGCACAACAAACCTATTTATACTAACAACTAAAACACGCACGCTACTATACTCTTACAATAATGAAACACGCACAACACTATAAAACACAAAATACAACTTTTGACTTTGACATTATTACACTTAGACTTTGACTTTGATACTTGAGAGTTGACTTCAACTTTGATTTCAATCTTCAGTCTTCTATGATCTTGTATCCAACATATTTATGCTCTAACATATTCCATAACCAAATGAGATACATAACACCTATTTACACTAATCAATTACAGATAGAAATTACCAAACTACCCTTACACTCGAATAGCCCCTCGCAAAATGAGCATGGAAAACTTTCTAGTGCCATCTTGAACATAATTAAAAGATAATCAAATATGGGAAATAAATGAGCAATAATGACGGATCCATCAGGGCTCGATATCCATTAAATGGTAGCTATGGAGTGACAACGATTGGAACAAACACACGTTAGAGTTCGACATCCATAGCTCGATGATGACAATAACCAATATACGATGGAAAACTAAAAGGAAATAACAAATAACTGAACAAAGAATAGAAACAGAAAATAACAAAATGTAGCAATCCTCAATGCATTGTCCTCATCATACGCCTCATATCTGCTGTGATATAAGACTGTTAGTATCAACATTATAACTTGTAACAACCTGATCCAAAGCCATATAAGACGAAAATGCTGAAGAATAGATGTCAATCGTTGAAGAGCTTCTTTCAGACCTTACATCAAACACTTAGCATGCTAAGACGACGTTTGTTTTTTAAGAGGTCTGAAGTCTTATTTTACTTCTGATTAATAAGAGGTGGTGGTGAAGTCTGAATAAATAAGACTGTTTGTTTTTGTAACATCTGGAGGCATGTTGAGAGAAAAGAGAGAATATGAAATGAGGCGGCGATAAGAGATTTTAAGAATTTAGGTCACCACTTCTTATTTCAGATGTATTTAAGAGCCATTAAGAGGTTCTGAGAACTGGAAAAAAAGAAACAGTCTGAATGTCAAAAGGTCGGAATGATTCAAACTTAAGAGCCATTAAGAGGTATTTTTAGAAAACCAAACAACCCCTAAGTTGAACAAGACCAGAATTGAAAACAACCAAAACCTTTTTGATTCCATCTCTCCTCTCAGTTGAAACAAAACTGTCAACTAGACTTTGACGATTAACAACACAAATAAAACAATTGCTCCTTGTGTTGTCATTATTGAAGAAAATCAATTGCTATACATGAAATAAACTCGAATACTGCATGTGTTGATTACTTGATTGACGATGAACTTATCAAGCATTAACAAGTGGATGCAGTGACAAAGGAGCAAGATATATCACAACTTTGAACAAATCTGCTCTAAAACAAACTTACCATTGCTTTCAATAGAGAATCCACGATGATATATTTCACCAATGAAACAATCCACTGGAATATAAGTATTATTTTCTCAAAATAGAATAACGAACATAAGCAGAGGAGAGGGGAGAATTCTCGGTTATCTTCAGTGAGATTCTTTATTAGATTTCTATTTCTAGAAGCAAATTGAAGAGACATTTACAGAGCCAACTCGAAATCAATCCATCTAACCAAATTCAAGTTTAATCGCCGAACAAAAATCGAAGGTCAATCTTGAACGGAAATCAATTGCTTCGATTTGGATATTTGTCGTTCGCTTCTCAAATCAGAAGCAAAATCAAAATCGACCTTATGCAGAACCAAACATTAAGCATATCGAATATAAGCTGGTTGTTTGGATTTGGATTAAAGTTTTCTCGATTTGGAGGAGGAGAATCAAAACCAACAATGATGACGCCACAAATATTATTAGATCAGAAGGAAATATTTTGTCCTGATACCATATTAGAGAAATGAGAAACTGAAATTGTATTCCTTAACCAAATGAGATACAAATCACCTATTTACACTAATCAATTACAAATAGAAATTACGAAACTACCCTTACACTCTAATACAGGAATGTAAAAAATTATAACAAAATGCTTGCGAGTTTGATTTTGAAAAGTAAATGCATAATGAAGTACTTCAGAAATTGAAATTACAAACCACACACTTATCGATAATCTTACTACCAAACCTGAAATCGTTCACATTATAATTAACTACTTGACTTGAAAAATATAACTAACTTCCAAATCCAACATAAAAACCGACCCTTTTAAAACAATGGACCATGTACCTTCCTTTTATAGGGAGGAAGAGTAGCCCCAAGCTACCAAGTCCATTATGGACAAAAGACAAAATGCCGAAAAAAAAAACGATAACCCAATAATCTTTAATAAACTTACCCTCTAAACAATCCAGATATCATCTCAAAAGTACTACGCTATCAAAACTCCAACTGCCCGTATCACTCTTATAGGACCGCATATCAGTGCTATAGGATCAACGGGCTGGCAAAAGCTGAATTTTTCCAAAGTTAGCAATAATGTCTAGAAAATATTCAAATTCTATTCCTAGCTCCATAAAATAAAGGGAAAATTGCATCAAGATGGAACCAACTTCACCTTGATTTCTATTTTAAGGAACAAACTTTCAAAATCGTCATTTAAGGGTCTAGACAAAAGTTTACATTTAGGTGGCGTTTGTTTTTTAAGAGGTGCTGAAGTCTTATTTCATTTCTGATTAATAAGAGATGGTACTGAAGTCTGAAATCTGAATCACTATGACTGTTTGTTTTTGTAAACTGACAAACGTCTGAATCCAATAAAATTATGATGAACAACCATCAAAATCTACAGTCATAAATATGTTAACTAAAATTGTGATGCTCTAAATAAAAAAATAACATGATTGCCTAATCAAGTCATTAACTTGGGTTTGTTGTATGTATTTAGGTATTTGGTTGTTTGAATCACCAATGAGTAAACTAGTAGTAGGATATATGACTATGGTTACCAAACGTTAATCAACATTTGATTCGAAACCATATGCATAAGACAACCTCTTTAGGTTGAAGGAAGGTCACTTGTTCTCGGTTACGTGGAAAACTAGTTCATCAAGAATTCCCACACTCCATTAGAGTTATTTGGACTGCATTTTTCACACAATATCCATAAACAAAAGTTCCTAAATCACCTTGACATTGCTTCAAAACATATAAAGATTCATAACTTGTTGTGTAAAATCCACCATTTCCACTTCTAACTCCACTTTCCAAAGTCGTAAATACAGAATCCCTTCTCTCTTCGACCCATAAGTCTTGTAAAGCATCTCCATTCCTGAGATTTGAGCAAACCCAGAGACTTCATAAAGCATTTGTCTTGCCACATAATTTTTGCAGTCATAGTCTTGCCATATAATTTGTCTATCAAGATCGGGAGCCTGCTTAGATAGTCGTAGCAATCAAGATTAGTAAGATCCCCCAGAGACTGAAGCTTGGCCACTGCCACTTGTGGTCTTGAAGAACGTTGCTTTTGAAGATTGTTTAATCAAGTCCAATTATGTTAAAAAGTCCAATTATGTTAAAATCAAAAACCCATAAAAGGAACTCAATTATGTTAAAATCAAGTAACCATTTTAGTAAACAAGTGATTTAAGCTTGCTGATTCTTCCCAATACAAGTAAAAACTCTTTAGAACTTGTTTATTTAAGCTTTTCATTTGTCTTGTAATTACACACCTCAAAGATCTTGGTCGACGACATATGCATTCAGGCCATAGGGACAAATTACAGGGACGATTGGCTTCCAACACTTTTATTCAGGCCAAAGAAATTAATCTACAATATATATTAGAATACCGTATTACATATATGCATTCATGATGAAAAGAAAACGAACAAGAACAAGGAATATGGCAGCAACATCTATGATCGATTCAGAAACAACACATGGGATTGATTTTATGTTTCCTGATCAACTGATACTGTGATTGATTTAGGTTTTCCGATTGAGAGACGCGATTGATTGAGAGAGTCGTGAGTGTGAATCGGGATTGATAGATTGAGAGATGAATCGTTTGGAATTTGGGATAGATCGATTGAGAGATGAATCATTTGGAATCTGGGATTAATTGAAGATATTTAGCGACCAATTTCAATGAGAATATTGGATGAGAGGGATATGGATTCGGAGGCGATGGAGATGTTTGGGTTGAGAGATGAGAGACCTGAGCGATGGAGGCTGAAGTCTTAGCGAATAAGAGGGGAATCTAGAGGTTACCTTACCACTTTTTTGTTTAGATGAATTTAAGAGGTAAGAGCCTCTGAAAAAAGAAAAAAAACAAACCCTATGAATTTGGAAAAGTCTGTCCGATTCAGACAGAAGTGCTCATTAAGAGCTGGAAACCAAAAAACAAACAAGGCCTTAGTTAAGGGTCTGGTTAACCTATTGAATAGGTAACTGGTCACCAAAATATGACGTGACAAATCTTAAATTATAAGAATATTAGATGAATATTTAACTTGCCATGTCATTATGAATTAAAAAACTAAAAAGAGGAGCACAAATCAAAATTAAGAAATTGCAAGACCCAATTGTCGCTTTATTTCCTCCTTCCTTCACGCCACGTCTTCTCCTCTGGCGGCCATCGCCACTCTCCATCGTTGCCTCTCTGTATCTAATCGTCACTGCTCTCTTCCTCTTATTGTCACCACGTCGTCCCCTGCCTTCCTCTTCCCGTCACCACCGTGATAGGCTGTGGAGCCCGACTTCGAGTAACGATTTAGGTTAGGGTTTATTATGATTTCTGATTAGACGTTCTTGAGTACAACTTGTTGAGTATTTACATTATAAGTTGATTTGATGTATGCGATTGGTCAAATGCTTATAAAATTTGATGAAAATGGAATTTGGGCTATGAATTTGTAAGTGCAACCTTGGGGGAAAGGTTGCAAATATAGAAAAATTAACTCTAACACCCCTAAAAATAGAGGGTAAATTTAAACCTAGAAATGATGGATAAAGGACAACTATAATAATGGAATCACCCAAAAAGGAAAAGTAGTAAAAGTTTTTACATTTCAAAGAATGGAAATTAATAATGATAACTCACTAATCTAGATTACTACTATCTAGATTAAAACAATTGTCATCATCATTTCCCAAAAACGAGTCTATACAATCTGT
Organism: Arctium minus; assembly: GCA_954870635.1. Classification (NCBI taxonomy): domain Eukaryota; kingdom Viridiplantae; phylum Streptophyta; class Magnoliopsida; order Asterales; family Asteraceae; genus Arctium; species Arctium minus. Next base: position 54,998,892 of record OX941084.1, read on the forward strand.
ACGCCAACTTCCAAAAGTCTAACTTCAAAAATCACCACTAATGGATCAAACCCTCATCCCTCAATCTTTGTGAGCCCCGCCACTAAAAGAATTTGTTATACATGTCATTTAAGAAAACAAGTGTTAGGCTTTTACATCTAGTGAGGATAAACATTTTATAATAACCAAATGTAAAGCTGCATAAACATTTTTCATAAGGGAATGTAGGAGGTTCATCTTTCTAATTATATAGAGAACATAAGGTTTAAGAAAAACATCTTGCGATGACGGGGGAGACCCGATTTCCAAGGAGGGTAGTGGAACACAAAAGTAGGCTATCGTCCGAGATTGTGAGCTCATACTAGGATCAATGGCCACGAGCTCGACGATTCACACTATAGATGTGGATATGGGCCCCCGATGATCCTAATCATACTAATTCACTAGATGCACATGCGTAACCAATGGCTAGTAACCGGCTCCACATAACCGTACCAAGTTGCCTGTTAAACCCAGATTATAGTTGATAAACAATCACAACACAATAAAGAACAAGAGATGAATAAATCAAAACAATATACCATAGATCTATTGATTAATCAGATAAATACGTGTGTGTGTTCTTGGTGTATAGATACCTCGTGTAGAATACAGAGTATACAACTCCTCTACTTTATGTTCACCTTAGCTTATTCGACCTAAAACTAGAAAATAAAACCTTATATACGTAGGTCAACATGATCTAATCAGTATTAGATATTAGCTAAAATACCCCTTAAAGTATTAAACACTATTACAAACTAGACCCCTTTTACAATTTAATCTTGAATGCAATTACTGATCTAACAATCTCCCCCTTTGGATTCAAGATTAAAAAAAAAATTCAATTATCTTCAGGTCTTCACTTCTCTTGAAAACTGTATCTGATATGACGTTGATAGCTTCAAATCTTGTAGCTTACAGTCTTCATCTTCCTCTTTCTTTAAATGAAGTGTCCTTCTAACGATCATCTTCAGTCAGACTTTTGATAGATCAAATGAGCTCAGACACTTTGATATCTTTAAATTCTTCAGCAGTCTTTCAAAAATTCTTATCTTGTATTCTCCCCCTTTTTGATGAGTGGTGAGAATCAGCATCATCAAAACATTTCAAAACAAACTAGGAATTTTCTCCCCCAGATCAACAATTAAGCGCAGTCTTCATGTATAGATCCCTGTGTGGAAATAAGAGCAGTCTCCCCTAGATAGAGAGAGTGATTATTTCAATATTTGCAGATTCAAATAAGAAAAATGGTAACCCTGAATCAACAAATGATTCAGTTTGAAATGCCTGTCAGTAACACATAGTTACTGAGTAACACAAAGTTACTGTATAAGGAGTTGGTTTTGATGTTGGCTCCCCAGGACTTCCATTCAATCATCGAATAACACATGGTTATCTATGAACATTCTGAAAGAAAACAAATTTCTGTGTGCTCGTGCATGTGTATGAAAAAAAAATTAAGCACCGATGATTGCTTTTCAATGTTGGCTCAAAGTATGTAAACTTGTTGAGAGAGCAACAAATTATACAAGGACTCAATGTGCATGAGAAAGGATCGAAGGTGGGGGAACTTTCCTTCTTGTTCAATATTAGTATCTTCCAAATGAAGAACCAATAGCGTATGTGCCGCGTCCCCAGAAAATGTGAAACATTCTCTTTTTGAGAAAAGAATGAGTAGCTAATGGGGTTGTATGCAAGAGATGGCATGGGCTAGGTGCCTTTTTCAATGATGGTCACCAAAGAATGTGAACCAATCAGATAATGTGGCTGCCCGACTAAGAAAGAAGTTTGGTTCAAAGTCTGATATTATTTTACTCTGATCTCTCACCCTCTTTCTTTTAAACATTAAAGCTCACTTCTAACCAATCTCTCTTTTCATTTTACCTCTTCACACACCAACACTCAAATCTTTTGACCCCTCTCCCCTCAGTCACTCAGGGAATACTTTCTGGGTAGGAAACACGGGTTATCGTGAATCCATGGAAGTCAGTTAAGCTCACACATCAAATCCCATGTATTTTCCTAAAAGAATGTGCTGTTCAACAACCTTTTGTACATGAAAGCACAAAGGAACACGGTTACACATGAAGAATAAAAATTTGGAGAAGTCAAAGACATTTTGTGTTTGACAGTACAATTCTCCCCCTCAAAACAAAAAGTGGTTGACAATTAAGTATCCAAAAATCATTTAAAATCACACTTCACAATTCATGAAAATCTTTGAAGAATAGGAAGTGGTTTGAACATTTAAGAAACCATTTTTCACAAGTGAAAGTTGTTCATCTTTCAACAAGTGATAGAGTGTAAGGAGTAGAAAGATAGACCTGTAAATCAGAATCCTTAACTCCCCCTGGAATGAATATTTTCATTTAAGTGTTCTCCCCCTTTATATCTATAAAACAACAGTTTATCAGAAAAATATGACAATGATAGTAAAAATCATATATATCTCCTCTTCTTAAAAGATATAACAGTTAGCTCCCCCTCAAATCAAAAACTTCTATAAAAGATTTTATCATTTAAGCATCCTATCAGAAGAAAACATTTGAGTACGGGTTTTGAACTTAAGTATTCAAAAGCCATGATTACTTATTCTCTGGTGAGAATAGTATCATTCATTTTTACCAATGAAGATCGGGTCTTGATCTGTGTTATTCAAGAGCCATTATACATATTCTCCGGTGAGAATAATATTTAATCTTTTCCTGAAACATCAAAAAGCACATCGGTAAAAATATAAAGCATATAAGCTCCCTCTTAATATGTGCATAATTCTTAATCATGAAACAGAGTTCTGAATTACTAGGATTAAAGTAAATTCAGAAGTGAAACTCTTTGACATTGAAGTCCGAGTCCTAGACTGTATTGTCTAGAAGTCAACATTCTTGTCATTGAAGATCGAGTCCTAAGCTGTTGGACTTAGAAGTCAACGTTCTTTCTCCCCCTTAAACATTGGGTGTCTGCAACACAGATTTAGCTTTTGGTACCCACTGGTATTTGGGTCCTAATGGGTTAGCTGCAGTTCTAGTGGGAGATATAAAGTAAGAACCATACCAGTTATTCACATAATCTTTTCTTACAAAATCACTTGTACCAAAATAGGAACAGTTAATTTTCTTTTGTGCTAACTTGATCAATTGATTGATAGTGTAAACCAGATCAGGTTTGCCAAAAGTTTTACCTTTTGAGGCATAGTTTCATTTAGCATTTGATGTATGCACAAATGATTCTTCTTTCTTCTTTTCCTCTGAAGATCCTTTAACTCTCCAGATCCAATTTTCTCTATCTTTTTCTTCATCTTCCCTTCTCCATAACCTTTTCTTCCGAGACTTGTTCCTTTTGAAATTACCTGAACCGTCAACATTTTTGTCAAAGAAAAGGTTAGAAGGACGAATCTGATCTTTATGTTTAGAAGTATGATTATCAATTTCATCAAACAAAGGATTATTAAAAACATTAGTAAAAATTGAACTTGCTGCTGAATTGAATGAGCATTCGAATGCATTTAGATCATCTCTCGGTGATTGAGCTATTGACTCTGGCGTTTTGTGCTCAGTCAGCTTCACCTTGAATACGATCTCTTCAAGTTCCTTTATCTTTGACGACACACTGTTTCTTTCCTTTGCAATCAGATCAAACTTCTTTTGCAATTCAGATTTCGTCTTCTTTTCCTTCAGAATGTTTGTTGACAACTCAGATAGCTTTCTTGTCAGCTTAGCTATCTCGGTCTCTAGAACTTTATTTTCTTTAGAAAAGTCTTTATTTACATTCTTCTTCTCAGTTATCTTCTTTTTTTTTCTCAGCCTTGTCTCTCTCAAGAATGATAACTTTCTCAAAGTCTGAAACTTGTTGAGAAAGCTTAACACATTTAAGCTCTAATGATTTCTTCTCTTCAAAGGCTTTTCTTGAGAAATCAGAGAATTTCTTAGCAAATTCTTTTCTTTCTTTCTCAATCTTCATTATCTCATCTTGGGCTTTTGTGTTGTTTCTGTCTTGGGTTGCCTTTTCTTTCATCATATTAATCTCAACCTCAAGACTGAAAACTTTATCTTTCAAAGAGTCTCTTTCAGCAAAAATTTGAGAATTCACTTTTCTCAGCCCATCAGATGTCTCACAAGCAATGTTTGCTCTTCTTCTCAGTTCATCTAGCTCTCTTTGCATTGATTCCTTCTTTGACCAACTTGAGCTAGAATTCATACTTTCAGATCTTTTCAGCTTTGCTTGAAGATTTAAGATCTCTTTTTCTTTAGACTCAATTATTTCTGCAAAATCAATTTTAGAATCATTAATGCATTCTGAGCAAACAAAATCTTTCTTTAAACATTTATCATCTTTCAACTTATTAATCTATTCAAGAAGAGATGAGTTCTGAATCTTCAGATTTTCATTCTCAGCTTCTAATGCTGGAATCTCTAACATATATGCTAAAACACAATCTCTCTTTGTCAGCACTGTATTTCCCTTCTCGTTTGTGTAAGGCATGATGATATCTGTACAACTCAAATCAACTTATAAGATCTTAGAATCAAGAATCAGATAAAAACTACACTAAAATTTTTTCAGAAAAATTAATTTCCAAAAATAATCAAATGTAGAATTCGCAAACAGTATAAAACACAAAGAAATTAGCAAGCAACACCTACGAATCCTGAAGCTTTCGCAAATAAATATGCAATAAGAAACTTGAAAATGATCTTTAGTCCAGATAACATCAAATGAATACAGAATAATACTGAAAAAATGAAAATGAGAAAGTCTGGTGCAAATCACCGAATGCGCTAGGAACAATAGCGCAAAAGACAGTTTGCGCTAAGTAAAGCTGGCGCGAAATCTAGATATGCGCTAAAGGATAGTGGCGCAAACTATAGTAGCGCAAAAATCAGAAACTCGCTAAGGCTGGAAGCAGAGAGAGGCAAGCTGGTTTTGTGCGAGAAGTGGGTCGCGCGAAGAAAGACTTTGCGCGAAGAGAAGGTGGCGCAAACTATAGATTTGCGCGAAGAACTGATGACGACCGGTGTCTTGTGCTGACCGGTGTCCTGTACCGACCGATGTTTTGTATCGCCCGGTGTCCTGTACCGACCGGTGTTTTGTATCGCCCGGTGTCCTGTACCGACCGGTGTGGACCGATGTCTCCCCCGACCGATGTAGACTGGTGTGGAGGTGTGGCACAAATTGAAATTCTCGCTAATAGATGAGGCGCAAATAGGACTTTGCGCAGAACTTTGAATCTGAAGACGATCCCATGAGACTGGCGCAAAAGTGAATGACTTTGATCTTGAAGATAACCACAATCAGATGATGTTGGCGCAAAAAGGAGATCTGGCGTGTTCTTCAACTGTTCGACCCTCTCCTCGATTTTCAATCCAGAAAACACTTCAAACGGTTGATACACAGTGTAAAATTCACACAAATCATCCACAAACATACTATGAACGAACCCCAATCAAAATCAATGACCAAAAACAACTTTTATGCTTGAAATCAGATGGAACAGTACTCGACAGTTTCAAGAACAAAATTTTCAGAAATCATAAAAAGCCAATCGATTTGTGCTGTTAAATCCAACAGGGCAATCTGATGTTGTTCTATAACATAAAACACACTTAATCAAATTGATTTTATGCGTAAAAACACATTAAACCATGAAATCGATTTTCACATAGTAAGTTTTCGAAAAATAATGTTTTAATCCAAAAAACTTGATTCTTTGGCTCTGATTCCACTTGTTAAACCCAGATTATAGTTGATAAACAATCACAACACAATAAAGAACAAGAGATGAATAAATCAAAATAATATACCATAGATCTCTTGATTAATCAGATAAATACGTGTGTGTGTGTTCTTGGTGTACAGATACCTCGTGTAGAATACAGAGTATACGGCTCCTCTATTTTTTGTTCACCTTAGCTTATTCGACCTAAAACTAGAAAATAAAATCTTATATATGTAGGTCAACATGACCTAATCAGTATTAGATATTAGCTAAAATACCCCCTGAAGTATTAAACACTATTACAAACTAGACCCCTTTTACAATTTAATCTTGAATACAATTACTGATCCAACATTGCCCTCAATGACCCGATGTTTCAACTAGTTACAACGGGAATTATCCCACCAAATAAGACGACTCTAATACCTATGGATCTAATAATAATAGTCTAGACTTGTCACAATTACATTTGTGATCAACTATAATCACACATATAGTTTTTCAATTCACGAATCCATAAGATTGCACCTTTTTGAAGAATCAACACCATATGAAGTTGAATCGATATGAAGGTCTAACTATGACCATTTCATGTTCCATATAAATAGTTCATAAAAGTAGGTTACCCAAATGTTATATATTTCAAAATGACCATTGGTAACATGAGTAATCACCCACATATTCGTTTATTCCAAAATCAACTTTACCAAACAAACCTATAATGTGGTGAAGCCTTGAGTGAGAGTAAAATGCATTTATTCAAATGTTTAACCATACATATGTAAGACATGACAAATTTTATATCCCAAAACATATAAATCTTCATCATATCACAAAATGGTAAAAACCATAAAATCTCCAAAATCTCAAAGTTAGGTCAAATCCATCAAAATAAGGAAATATAAGTAGGGAGATGTTTAAGGGTTTAAAATGTGAGATTTTAACATGTATAAAGTTTAAAAGTAGTAGGATGAACTCACCTTGTGGTTTTGGTCTTAAAGCCTAAACCAAAGAAACCTTAAGAAAATGGAGAAGGAATCTTGCACTTGAACAAGCCTTGAGGAACCTTTCCTTAGGAGCTAACAATCCCTAGATCAATAATAAATGCCCTAAGTAACCAAGGATTGAAGTTAATGAGGAGGGAAGAAAGTTGAGAGTCTCACCTTAAATGTTGAGAGCAAAAATTGCACCAACCAAAACTAGAAATGAGGTATTCTATCCCAAAAATCGAACATCTCCTATTAATGCTCATCTGGTCCTCGGTTACAGTGCCATGCGACCTTGATAATGTCACTGTCACAGGGCACAATCGCCCCACATGTACCGTGGATACTAGTGGTCATGTGACTATGACTCGACGACTATGACTCGGCGACTGTGACATTGTCATGGTCGCTTGTCACAATCACCCTAGGTGTACCATGACCCCCTTCCATATCGCATCTATTCCCCGACGATAGTAGACTATCACAGTCGCCGTGCACTATTGCTCGAGGCCTCTTGCGGCTGAAACTTCACTTTTTGCACGCACGAAAGGTTTGGTTCGATAAGGTTTTTGAGATTAGACTAATCCCACTACAAACTATAGATTAGATTAATTTTTAAGGGAAACTTAAACTCACCGAAAATCCGGGTGTTACATTAACGTTTTTCAAATTTCAAAAGTTCAAAAAAACTTAAAAGAGGAAGAGTTTGTATATATATATATATATATATATATATATATATATATATATATATATATATATATATATATAAGGATTGAAATACCAAGTCCCACAATACAACTTTTACAAACAAATAACCACAAATATCATGCATATGCACAAAAATATTGCTAGAAAAGTAAAGGGATAAAGAAGATATACTTGGCACTAGTGTTACCATGGTTCACCCAACTTGGCTCCGAGACACTTCTCAAGACACTTCTCTATTGTTGTTCTTTAATGGTATAAAAGAACCTTACAAATCGATCTTACAAAGAAGATGTAAAACACTCAACCTTTTGTAAAAGGGACAACACTCAAACCTTTCACAAAAAGGGATAACCACTCAATGGTAATATGTGTATGGAGATGATTTGAGCCTCACACAAAAATTATAAAAACACAAAGATTAGGGTAGGGAGAAAACTTCTCAAACCTAACACAATATTTAAACACTTTCAAAAAGATGAACAACTATAATCCAAGGATTAGGAAATGTGAAGTGTTTAACTTACACCATTTACAATATAAAGAACTTACAATGACCAGTGGTGTTTACAACAGTGACCATTGGCACTTGATTGACCGGTGGTGGTGGTGGGTTCTCAACATCAAGATCGACCAATGAGGGCTCTCCTCGGTTCTTCGGTGGGTGCACAGTGGCTTGCCTCCTCTGACTTCGACGAGGAGGGTGTGCATCATCAAGGGGGGAGGTCTCTTATTGCTGGTCTCTTCGCTCTTGCCATTTGGTGAGAGTGACGGCTAGAGTTGGTTGTGAAAATGGTGACAGGAGGTGGGTTTTGGAGGGGTAAAAAAGAAAAAAAAGTTTTGGGAAGTTTTTGGTGAGAGAGAATTTAGGGAGATGAAGGGGTATTTTAAAATCTTAATTTTTTCAAAGTGAGGGATGGTTAGGGTAATAACTGTTGGTATAAAAAGGTATCTTTTTTATTTAAAGGCTAATACCCAAAGTGAGATGTGATAGTCAACTTGGGAAGAACACCTACCTAGTCACTTTTTGAAAAAGTTTTCAAAAGCTTAAGAAAAGGGTCATGATGGTTTAGAAAAAGGGTTTTTTATACAATGATGGTTTACCTAGTCACTTTTTGAAAAACTTCTTATCCTTTTTCCTCAAAACTTCAGATTTTTCCCGCCCAAAAGATTGGAGTGGTGTACAACAATCAATGCTATAACATTCTAGGGATTTCTTTGTTACTGCAACAAACTTACAACTAGGAACTATTTACACCAATTTAACTAATGGAGAATAAATATTTACAAACTTTTATGGACTCCAGAGAGTCCATAACTTCATTGGATCTTTTTAAAGGGTGGTATCTAAATCCACAAAGCAATGCTCTGGGATTGCTACAACATAATGATAGAGCTTCACTCTCTTGCCATCCACCTTAAACACATTATTGGTCTCTAGATTCACAAGGTCAACAGATCCATAGGGATAATCTTTATGGATGAGGAACGAACCAAACCATATAGATTTGAGCTTTCCTAGGAACAATCTTAACCTGGAATTGAACAACAGGACTTGTTGTCCTTCTTTGAGTTCTCTGTGATGGATTCTTTGGTCATGCCATTTCTTGGTCTTCTCTTTATAAAGCTTGGCATTGTCATAGGACATGTTTCTATGTTCCTCCATCTCACAAAGTTGTAATTTTCTCTTGTTTCCAGCACTATCTAAAGACATGTTTAGTTCTTTGATGGCCCAATATGCTTTATGCTCAAGTTCTAAAGGGAGGTGGCAAGCCTTTCCGAAGACTAGCTTATATGGGGACATACCAATTGGTGTTTTAAAAACAGTGCAGTATGCCCATAAAGCATCATCTAGTTTGAAAGCCTAATCCTTCCGATTTGGCTTGACAACCTTCTCTAGGATTCCCTTTATTTCCCTATTAAAGAGTTCAACTAGTCTATTTTTCTGTGGGTGGTAGGCAGTTGCAATCCTATGGTTAATATTGTATTTCGCAAGAACTCCATGTAACAAGTTGTTCGCAAAATGGGTACCCTCATCACTAATCAGTGCCCTGGGGTACAAGTCTTGTAAAAATTTGCTTTTGAAGGAACTTAACCACAATATTTGCATCATTTGAAGCATAAGCCAAAGCTTTTACCCATTTTAACACATAATCAAAAACAATAAGTATATATTGGCAATTGTTAGATGGTGGAAAGGGTCCCATGAAATCAATTCCCCACATATCAAACAATTCCACTTCCAAGATCTCGTTTAAAGGCATTTCATTTTTTTGAGAAATGGAACCACTTCTTTGACATTTATTGCACCTTTTTGAAAAATTCTGAGCATCTTGAAAGAGAGTGGGCCAATAATACTGTAAAACTTTTTCTTATGTTCTTTGTCCTCCAAAATGACCTCCATAAGCTGATTGGTGGCAATGTTGTAGTATTGCTGCCACATCGGCTTCTGGAATGCATCTTCAAGATTTAATTTTTTCCAATTTTGAATAGATAAGAATCATCCCGCATATAATATTTGGTGTCATGGATGAATTTCTTAAGCATATGGCCAGTATAATCACATGGTTTGATGCCACAAGGCAGATAATTGGCAATATCCGCATACCAAGGTATAGTTGAATGCTGTAGCATCAAGATTCTCTCATCAGGGAAGGTCTCAGTGATACCTCCTTCCTCTTTCTTTTCCTCATGGGTTTCTAGTCTGGATAAATGGTCTGGTACTTGGTTGTCTACTGCTTTTCTACCCACCATCTCAAGGTCAAACTCTTGCAACAACAAAACCCATCTTATCAATCTAGGTTTAGCATCCTTTTTTGAGACCAAGTATTTGATGGCGGCATGATCAATATGTACAATGATTTTTGTCCCCAAAAACTATGATCTAAATCTCTCAAAGGCAAAAACCACAACTAAGAGTTATTTTTTTCTTGTTGTGTAGTTAATTTGTGCTTCCTTCAAAGGTTTACTTGCATAATAAATTAAATGAAAGACTTTTTCTTGTCTTTGACCTATAAGACAACTCCTACAGCCCGATCACTTGCGTCACACCAGATTCCAAAAGGTTTGTTCTAATCAGGAGCTACAACTATTGGTGTAGTCACCAAAGCTTTCTTTAAAGTAAGGAATGCATTTCTACAATCCTCATTAAAAACAAATTTTTGGTCATGTTATAACAATAAGCACAAAGGTTTTGAGATTTTTTATAAGTCTTTGATAAACCTTCTATAAAATCCAGCATGGCCAAGAAAGCTTATGATTCCTTTAATAGTGGTTGGTTCAGGTAGTTTTTTAATGACTTCTAGTTTAGCTTTGTCTGCCTCAACTCCTCTTTTTAAAATTAAGTGTCCAAGAACAATTCATTCTTTAACCATGAAATGATATTTTTCCTGATTTAGGACCAAATCAGTTTCCTCACATCCTTCAAGACCCTTTTTCAAAATTTCCAAGCAAGTATCAAAAGATGAACCATATACGGAAAATTCACCCATAAAGATTTCTATGGGTTTTTCAAGCATATCAGAAAATATGGACATCATGCATCTCTGAAAAGTTTCCGGAGCATTACAAAGTACAAATGACATTCTCTTAAAGGCAAAAGTGCCATAGGGACAAGTAAACGTGTCTTTTTCTTGGTCCTCGAGTGATATGGCTATTTGATTGTATCCAGAGTATCCATTCAAGAAGTAATAGTACTCCTTACCGGCTAACCTGTCCAATGTTTGATCAATGAAACGTAATGCAAAATGGTCCTTTTGGGTAGCCTTGTTTAGTCTGCGGTAGTCCATGCAAATTCTCCATCCCGAGACTACTCTAGTGGGTAGCCTTGTTTGGCAATGACTGTAAACCCTCCTTTCTTTGGAACACACTGGAATGGACTAACCCAAGAACTACTGGCTATTAGGAAAATGATTCTTGCATCTAACCATTTTAAAATTTCCTCTTTCACTACCTTTTTCATGACAGGGTTCAACCTTTTTTGTGGTTATATGGATGTGAAGGTCTTATCTTCTAGGATGATCTTGTGTTGACAAATAGAGGGACTAATCCCCTTAATTTTAGCAATTGTCCATCCTATGGCTTTAGTGTGCAACTTCAACATGTCCACTAATTTCTTTTCTTGATGTAAATCTAGGGTAGATGAAATGATGACAGACAATTTACCTTCGTCTCCTAGAAAAGCATATTTTAGATGAGATGTTTTAACTCCAAATCAGGTGGTGAAACAATGGATGGGGTGAAAGGCTTTTGCTCACTATTTTCTAGCAGCTCAAATGCTGTAGCATTCACTGGGATAATCTCTTCTTCTTTTAAGGCAAACTCATCAACATCATCTAGAGTTAAGTCCTCATCATCTTCTTCCTCCAACTTACACGCTTTTCTAACTCCATCCTCATGACACAATGATCCAACCACACTTAAGTTTGAACAATCCTCTACATCATTAGGGTATTTCAAGGAATTGAAAACATTAAATGTGACTTTTTGGTCTTGGAGTCTCACAATTAACTCTCCTTTCTGGACATTTATCAAAGTTCTTCCGGTGGCCAGAAATGGTCTTCCTAAAAGAATGGGAATATCCTTATAAGCCTCAAAGTCTAAGTTGATAAAATCAGTCGGAAAGATGAACTTATCAACTTGAAGTAAGACATCCTCAATTTTTCCTTTTGGATAGGCAATGGTCTTGTTAGGCAATTGGAATGTAACTATGGTGGGTCTAGCCTCTCCTATTCCTAAGTTGTTAGACAAATAAGGGTATGAGATTAATGCTAGCTCCCAAATCACACAAGGCTTTTCCAACCTCCTTCCCACCTATTGAACAAGTAATGGTGAATCTCCTTGGATCTTTCAGTTTAGGGGGTATTCTATTGGTCAAAAGAGTAATACATCCCTCAGTAAGAGCAACAATTTCATATTCATTCAACTTCTTCTTCTTACTTAAGATGTCTTTAAGGAATTTGGCATAACTGGGCATCTGCTCAATTGTTTCAACAAGGGGTATGTTGATATGCAACTCTTTGAACACATCCAAAAATTTCTTAAATTGCAATTCTTCCTTTTGATTCCTTAGCCTTTGGTGGTAAGGTACATAGGGAGGAATTGGTTTTATGATAGCTTTGTTTGAGTGTGTTGAGCAAGATGGATCCTTTATGCCTTTGGTCTCAATCTCTTATGGCATGCTTGGAATCACCACACTTTTCTTTGGGTTGTCAATAGTACTCTCCACTGACTTCTTAAGGGCATTTTCTGGAAACAACAAAGGGTAGTCAGATCTTGGAGGTACATGATTGGTTACCTCAGACTCTTGGTTTCCTAATGGCTTTGGGTTCTGACCTTATGTTTTTTTCATGTTCTGATTTGGTCATTGGTCCATATTCTTTTTGTATTGTTTTTGTTAATTCTATACCACTTCTAAGGGTCACAACCTCGACATGCTCTTTTCCTGGGGCTCTTGGGACTTTTGTGTCACTAGGTAACATGCCTACACCCCTATTGTTCTGATTAAGTGCAAGTTTACTGATTTGGGTCTCCAAATTCCCGAGAAGTGTGTTGTGCTGATTAAAAATATTTTGATTTTGCTGTTGTTGAGCCTGTGATTATGCTACAAGGCCCTTTATCATTGCTTCCAAATAAGGTGATGAGTCAGCGTGTGGAGGTGGTTTATTTTGAAAAGGTGGTTGGGTACTTTGAAAACTTTGGTGATGATTCTGAGAACTACTTGTTTGATGTTGTGGTTGAAAATTTGAAGTTTCTTGTGGTTTTTGTGCGGGTGGATTTAAACATGGACTGTTCCAAGAGAAATCCATGTGTTGTTCCAACTGGCATTGTAATTGTTATTGTAGGGAGCAGATCTGTAATGAACATACTTTACAGATTCAGAATTTTGAGGACAATGTTCATAAAAGTGTTCCCTACCACAACAAACACATTGCACTGAGAGTATTGCTGGAGTAGAAGTAGTGGTAGTTGGTTACACTCCTTGGCCAGAAGTTATGTTTTTAAGCATGGTGGCCATGAAAGTAAGTTGTGTAGATAGTGCAGTATATGCATCTACTTCATGAATTCCAACAATCTTCTTTTGCGGTTGAGCATGTGGATCAACCCAATGTCCATTATTTGTTGAATTTTTTCAAGAATTTCATACCTGTCATTATTGGTATTGGCTGTAAAGGCCCCTCCTGATGTCTCATTGAACATTTTTTTAGCCATGGGGTTTAAGCCATTGTAAAACGTCTCGAGTTGAATACAGTAGGAAATGCCATGGTGAGGGCATTTCCTTAACAACTCTTTAAACCTTTCCCATACATTGGGAATTGCTTCATCGTCCAGTTGTTTAAACATACAAATTTCGTTTATGGACTTGGCATTTCGGGTAGGTGGAAAATATTTTCGCAAAAATTTCTCAGCCATATTGCTCCATGATGGTACAAAACCATGTGCCAAAGAATTAAACCATTATTTTACCCGATTCCTTAGAGAAAATGGAAATAAAGTGAGTCTCAGAGCATCGTTAGATACCCCAGGGATCAGGAAAGCATCGGTGATCTCCATAAAAGATTTTAAATGAGAATGAGGATCCTCCGATGGCAATCCGGAAAATTGTCCATTTGTTTGCAACATATAGAACATGACGGGCTTTAGCTTAAAATGAAGGGTTGTCATATGGGGCCTAACTACCCCCGAGTTTAATTGCTAAAAATCGGGGATATCATTGTCCATAATTTTTCCCTCTGTGGAATTTTCAAGATTAATTATGTTTGGAGCTTCATTTCTTGGTTCGTTGGTACCTTGAGATTCTGCATCATCATTATTGTTATTCCCATGATTTGGTGCATGTTGTGGAAAAGGGTGCTCAGGTGGATTTCCAAAAATTGGTGGTGCATCATGAAATATTGGTGGTGGTCTTTGTGGGTTTTCTAGAAGCGATTGTTGTCTAGGTCCCCTATTTTCAAAACCTAGTAGGGGTAATTCCATGATGGAAGGGTTTAAAGTAAATGAAATTCTTTATGCTCTCCTTCTATTATGGAATGCTCTTTTAGTGTCCGGGTCAAATTCGAATAACTCCCCATGTGGTATTCTTGGCATACGTCACTTTCAAGATACGATCCAAACGGTGTTAGAGAAATCAAATCTTTTGAAAAACTTTTATAGACTTTTAGCGTACCAATCCCCGACAACGACGCCAAAAACTTGGTAGTGATGTTTTCACACCTAAAGACATGTGATAATTTAATCCAAAAAACAAGTATAACAAATGGCTTAATATCGCCTCTCAGATAATAAAGAGGTAAAATACCGGATATCGTCCATGGAGATTGTTTGTAAACGCACAATAAAAGCGTAATAAAAGAAACGATCTCAGATGATGATTTTGAAGACTTTGTTTGAGTTGGTTATCACAGTAATATAAATGGGATGATATATAAAAGAAGCATGGGTGCAAGACTTGAGGTGAGGAGTAAACACAAATTCCAGTCGTCGATGTTGTAGGGATGCTACAACATTAGTTCAGCAACAACATGTTCCACCATCTACTTTGAAGAACATCCTTCCGGATATCTACCGTTGCACTATTGTTTAGCTTTCAACCAACATATGCCTATGTGGTATCAGGACCAATGTGAGTGTCAAATGGTGTCTTCAAAGTATATTGATAAACAATTGCCTTTGTTAAACATCACCCTTTCGAGTCGATTCCTATATCATTCAAGTTGACATATTCCAAGTGTCTCATTACTGAGTCCACTACACTTTAACACTTTGACTAGTGACCAACACGTCAAGAATCAACCAGTTTGAAAAACATAGATAACAAATTCCTTTGTTAGCAACTCTTCCAAGTATACTTCATTCCCAATTTCCCATATCATTCAAATTGACATGCATATACATGACTTATTCCTAAGACCATGGCGCTTTAACACTTTAAGAAGTGATCAATTCGTCAAGAAGTGCCTTAGACTTTATAAAACTTAAAATGACATAGTGGAACATCATTATTGAAGAACAATGTCCACTACTATTTGGTTTACAACCTCTCCTTTCGTCTCATACCCAAGCTATGGAGATTAGCTACTCATAACGAAAAGTACATTCCAAGAAATGTAAATGAGGTGACGTAAAGTAAAGACATAAATTAAATGAAGGAAAGTAATGACGGAATGTAAATTGCATAAAGTAAGACAATAAGCAATAAAGAAAGCAAAAACTGCTAAGCAATGTTGTAGCAACTCATAATGATGACCAAGAATTTAAGAACTTAATATTAAATTGCATGAACAATAAATTAAACCACACAAATCAGTATTAGAATTGATTAGATAAGTTGTTTAATACATGACCTCCCCATCTCTATTTATACACTAAGAGAGGGGCAAAAGAGTAATTAAGTTGGTCAACATAAGAGATAAAAGTAGAACTAAAAGTTTTTCATGATGACAAAAGTAAAGTAGACATCCCATCTCCTTTAAGCTCCTTTAAGCAATCCTCAGATCTGGTTACACTGAAACAAAAGGGTGGATCTTGATTATTTTCGTTGGCCATCTTCATTAAATCCTTCAATGGTCCTTCCAACAAGCAGATCTAGATGCTGTGGCATTACTGGCAATATTAAAATCAAAATAAAATCTAAGTTAGCTTTCCTATGTAGTAAAAGACAGGAAAATCATAAACTTAGCTCCATGAAATAGAAAAGGGAAAATATGATAACAAACAATAAAACTCCTTCTACAGTATATTCGTTGTACTAAGTGGCTTCGTGCTACTTACAAGCATTATAACTGATTCATTTGTTGATTCAGGGTTACAACTCAATTATGAATTTGAAAAGACTCAAAATCATTTTTGAATTGACGAATGTTACTTATATTGAAGAGGAAGATCCATTGGTCATTTGTCAGATAGATGGAATGAATGCTTTTTCTTGCAAAGTTTTGCTGATGCTGATGCTCGCAATCATCAAAAAGGGGGATAAATAGAGCATGAAAAAACAATTTCTAAGAAAGATCAAGAAAGTAATGGGGAGAAGTGATCAAGAAATGACAGATTGTGAAGATTCAATTTCAAAGATACGGGGAGTAATATGAAGAAACAAAAGAAAGTTTACTGAAAGTTTGTTGAAGATGTTAAAGATTCAGAAATTTTCTTTGGAGTTTGTTTAAAAAGAAAAGTGAGCAAAAGCTGAAGATAATTTATTTGCTGAAAATGATATCAGTTAACAAAGGGGAAGAATGATTTGCTGATTGATAAAGAGTATTTGTCTTCAAAATAGAGAAAATTGTAAGGATGATCTAGACTGCCTATAAAGGGGAGAATGTTTTTGAAGGATAAGAGAGGTTGTTAAATATGATGTTTGATAGAAAAAAGGAGTTTGTTATCCAAAAGGAGGAGATTGTCATTAAAGACATTCTAATTCAAAAGGGGGAAAATGATTGTATTGTTGGAGCACATATTGTTGTATTTGAGATTCTTGAACGAGGATTACTTGTTGAAGGTTAAAGATTCAAAGCTGAAGGGGGAGAATGTTCGTTAAAGCTGAAATTCATTTGAAGGATGATATAGAATACAAAGGGGGAGAATGTTAGTGCAAAATATTGTTGTATTCAAGATCATCAAGATTGAAAAGTCAAAGCCTCAAGAGTGAAAGTTAAAGTCAATGATGTAAAGAGAAAGTCAAAGTCAACGAGCTTATTTGTCAATGTCAATGCTTTGTTTAGTTTCCTTTGTAAAGTAGTAGTTATAAATAGTTTTTCTTCTTTTGTAATTAGTGAGTGCATTTTCAAAGCAGATCACATTGCATATCATTAAGAGAGCTTTTAAAGAGAGAAACATTGTGTAGAGAGAGAAAGTTGTAATCTTGATTTCTACATCAATAACAAGTGAGATTTGTGGAATCTAATTGTTAATACACTTGCATTTGGGACACACAATTAGTCATTCAATTGGAGTCATGTAATTTAGATTGTAATACAATGGATCCATAGTCATAGGATTCGAATTGTTGGTTTTTAAATGGGATCTTTATCCCTGCCATGTAGATAGAAATATTTAGGATAAGTGGATGACTCAAGGTATAGACCGTGGGTGGTTGAACTTGATGACCGTATGATCCATAACGGAGGACGTAAGGTACAGACTGTGGGTGGTTGAACTTGATGACCACGTGATCCGTAGCGGAGGACTCAAGCTATAGACCGTGGGTGGTTGAACTTGATGACTGTTAGGCCAAAGTGATGATTATTTCTAGTGAACGAGTATATCTATGATCAATGAAGGACTCAAGCTATAGACCGTGGGTGGTTGAACTTGATGACCATATAATCCATAGTGGAACTCATTAACATAGATATGTGGCTTACTTTGTGTTTCGCCATATTCTATGGATACGGGTCTCGCCTGTCACCAAAATGTGTTATTTTTTGATAGTGTATTGTCCATGTTTTCGTTGGCATTTTGAGTATGAAGTGTATCTATAATTTATGATAATGAATAATGAACCTTATTCATGTTTTGGTGTTTTCGATAATAGAGTTTTGTCTATGTTTTCTATATTTGGTTATTAAACTTTTATATGATGTTTGAGTGAGTATTGAACTTTGATTTTATGATAAAATGGGTACTTTGATCATTGAGTCTTCATCATGGAAATCATGGGTTTTGGGGAAAGATGTTTTACATTAAATACATTTCATTTTGGGAAATAGGGATTTAAATAACATTCTTTCAGTTTTGCCGTTTTATATTTAATATGAAAACTCTTGAACTCACTAGGTGTTAAACCTAACCCTTTTTATTTGTCAGCATGTGCATTAGTTCCTTATTGGGGAAAGGTACTAGCGACACTTTGAAGAGTTGAGTGCTAGTTAGATGCACGGGAATAAATTAGTTACTTGGAGACATCTTCCGCATTAGGAGATAGCGACCAATGTTGAGTTTTAGTAACAATCATCCCTAATTACAGACTTGTGTAAAATTTGGTATATCATGTATTGATGTTGAATCTTAGATTTCCATTATAGGTAATCAAGCTTTGACTTTTAGAAAGTAGTTTATTTCTTATTTGATCTATAAACGAAAATTTTAAATTAGTCGCTCTTTCCAGATTTGAGGGTGTTTCAAGTTGTTATCAGAGTATAAGTTTGAGAGATTTAGGTATTGATTTAGATGCCTAGACTCAAACCAACGTTTTCCTAAGTGGTTGAAAGTGAGATTTTACGGTTAGACACTTTGAAATAGAATATTTTGAGGTCGATAGAAACACTAGCATCAAAAATCTTGACGATGGTAGCAAGGATCCTCATGTATGGTACGTTCATATTTTCACCTGGCCATTGTTATTACGAACTTACAGTTACATGTATGTGCTTGAATTGCCTTATATGTGATGATCGATGGGGGTAGTGAGTGAATTCTCAGTGAATAATCGTTAGAATAATTGATGTTTGTAGTATTGTTGTATGGTGATTTCGTTAAACCAACCATTGTGGGTTAGAGACATTGGTTAAGATTGAAACTTTAGCTTGTTGAATCATCATTATTTTGGGAAGAAATTGTAAGGTTAATCGACTTAGTTATCGATTATTGACTTAAGATATTTGAGCTTTCCAATGTCGTTCATGTGACTGGTAGACTCGAGCGTGGTTCTAAGACTTCGGATCTCGACCAAATGCATGCACGTATTTATTTTTTTAAAGTTAATTGCATAAATTATTCCACGTGTTGTCAAATTATCTGTACGTGCATGTTACAAAGTTTTAAAGAATATCTTGACATACACAAGTGTGTAGCCCGTGTTTTAAAATTCATGAAACTGTTTTATTGTATGAGTTGCATACCAGTTTTGTTGAAAGTTTTATCCATGTTGTCATTCCCAATATGTGCTAATCAAGATGAACAACCCAAAATTCACTCTAAATGTCATATTATTAGATCATGAATTCAACATATTACAATATCAAACTCTCACAAAATATTTCTTTCTTTAAGCTTTCTCTCTCAGCATGTCATATGATTCTACTAACAAAAACAAGAACTATTTATACCTACAAATTACAAAGACAAAAACTAATAAAACACTTTGACTTTGACTTTCTTATTTAAGTAACATTGTCTTTGCAATGAGGCTTTGACTTAGGCATTGACTTTCAATTCCAATGATCTTGGATCCAACATATTTGTGCACTAACAATCTTCCCCTTTGGATTCAAGATCACCTTAAATTTTTTTTTAGCAAAAACGAGCAATTTCCCCCTTCGTAGATCTTTAACAACTTCAATCTCCCACTTTATCATGAACACATGAAATCTTCTTCTTTGTAAAACAATCTCCCTTTTTTAAGAAATAAATAAGATCATGTTTAAAGTCTTTCTTTCTTCAAAAATTCCTCAGATTTGCAGCATTCTCTCCCAATCTCTGTGAATGTCTTTTCAAGAACTTTAACATTCTCCTCCAAAGTAATAAAAACCTCTTTCAGACTTTAGAAGCGAAATTATCTTCAGACTTAGCTCACTTTGCTTCTGCATATAATCTTCAAAGAAATTTTCAGTAAACTTCAGCAAACTTTCTTAAATTCATTGAACTTTCTCTTTCATTTTGAGCATTCTCCCCATATTTCGGAAATATAACCTTCAAATCTGTCATCCCTTAATCACTTTCTCCAACACTTCTTTGTCATTTCTTGAATGTCTCCCATAATTTCTTATCCATTTCTTGACCTTCTCCTCCTTTTTGATGATATAGAGCATAGAAATTATCAAAACTTCTTCAAGAAATGTCATGAACCTTTTTCTGACCAATGATCTTTCCAAATGAACATCTAAACCATCCGTCAATCCATAATGTATTCATCTGAATCTTTTCAAATTCAGACAAATAAGAGTGAAAACCTGAATCAACAAATGAATCAGTTAAAATGCCGGTAAGTAGTACAGAGCCACTTTATGCAACAAATGCACATTGGAAAGGAGCTTTTTGATGTTCACTCCCCCAGGGCTTCCATTCAATTATCGAAAAATCACAAATAAATTTTCTATGAATGTTAAGACAAGAAAACTTATTTCTTGTGTTTTCGTGCATAGTGTAGAATGAATGAAGCTACTTAGGATTTCAAATATGCTCAAAGTGTGTAAACCATTGAGACAACAATAGTAATACACAGACTCAATTGTGCATGATCGAAGTGCGAAGGTGGGGCTGTTGGTCCCGAAGGTGCTTAACAAGTTTGTAGAGGGGGGGGGGGTTGAATACAAACACAAGAATTAAAGTTTAATAAATTGTTTATTGATAAATCAAATACAATTTACAAGTTTGTTGCGGAATAAGATTAAGACAGACTCAATCTAAACAAACTTAAGAAACACTAAGATGGTTGCACAAGAAATTCAGAGAAAGGGGGATTAAGAGATATAGAAAACAAAGGTTTCTATTTCGGGGTTCAAGGAGTAAGTACCCTTCAGATGAAGGGGTGATATTTCCTATTTATACCCTCTGCATTAAATGCATGACAGGGCACTTTACACGTGGCGTTCACTGATTGGCTTTGGGAGTCTGACTTTTGGGAGACATGCTTTCGGCCGAACAATGAACAATGTACTTGACAGAGATGTTGTACGAATTATGTCAGAGACATGTCCGTTCTGACATATCGTACTAAGTTGTGCAAGGTGAGACAAAAGGAAACTTGAGGCATAAGCTAAGTGATCATTTGATCGCTGAGTATCTCTTTCTTCAGAGATATCAAGAGTTCAGCGATCGCTAAAGCTTTTCATCATGTTCCTTCGCGTATAAGTAGATTCGTCTTTGCTTCACTGATATCCGCATCATGTCACTAGTAGACTTGTCTTTGTTCAGCAACTTCGTCTTCGATTCAGCTATGAACATCTGTTGACGCGAGGCTTGTCTTCAGGGATTACGTTTACTGTTTACATCAGAAACTATCAGTGATAACTGAACAAACTCAGTCTTATCGCTGATAGTGAAACACTAATACATAGAAATGTTTATAAGAAAGATTATCAGCGATAACTGAACAGACTCAGTTTGATCACTGATGGTGAAACACTAATACATTTTAAAACGTAATTTTCACTAAGTATAGAAGAGGGTCGTTATCAAATCACTGAGAGAGTTTGGATCAACAATCTCCCCCTATTTGATAATGACAAAGTAACTGAAGAAAATTACTTTATAATTCAAAATGATGGAATAATCAGGACTCATAACATACATGTCCCAATTACTATTTTGAGGGATCTTTTACAGTACTGATAGAGTTAAGTACTTCACTGAAATTCTCATTAATCCAAGAAAAGAATTACAAGGTATGAAAATTACAAGTACAAGTGATGTACTAACTACTGTAAGTTAAACTAATAGATTACAAGAAAGGAAACTAATCTATCAGCTATCTAAAGAGGGTTTAGGAGGATTGATCAAATACTCAGATATTTCTTCTCCTTTTTGCCTTTGCTCTAAAGATTCTTTGCAGATGATCGCTGTGATTGGCTCAGCAGCAGGAGAGAGAGTACACCATAGGCACATGAGATCCTTGAGAAGAGCGAGGGGACAGATAGGGATTTCAGAGACCCTTTGAAATTTGAGCTGTTCCTCGTCATCTCTGAAGAAGATTCCAAAAGGTTCTTCAAGTACTTGTCCCACAACATATGGTCCGCCAGGAGGCAGAGATAGATCCAGAACTGAAAGATCAGGAGGAGGACCGAACAGAGCTTCTCTTGAGAATTTGATGGAGGTTTCATTCCTGATCACTGCGACATTATCAGATGAGGAGGATATAGGCTTTCTCTTGATTTGTTTGGACTTTGGAGGAAGAGTAGATGGCACCTTTTGTATAGCAGCGACTCTGTTGATGAGGGCATCATTTACCCTTTCAACATAGCCTCTGTATGTAGACTTTGATTTCTTCAGAGCATCTTTGAACTCAAGCCACTCCATGTAGCCAAAGTCTTCCAGCTTTGAAATGAACATAGCCTTGCAACTTCCATCCTCTCTAGTAATCTCCATGGTGACAGAGAGTTTTTCCTTCTTCTTTCTTCCAGAGATAGCAACAGCTACGATCTTCATTGGGTCAGAGCGATAGTCGATTTTATGCTTGCACCAATCGACAGAATTATCGCTGACCGCTTTTTCTTTGGAGAGTTCCTCTTCAATCTCTTTCAAAAGAGCTGCCTGGACTTCCACTGGTTTGCTTTTTAGCTTCTTGTCTTTGACTTGAGAATACTGAATTTTGAGAGCCAGAGAGGCATCTCTTTAACAGTCAGCAATCAGCTTCTCAGCCCTGACGGATTCTTCAATTTCAGCTTCAGTCAGGAACTCCAGATCTGATGATTAAGAGGGGACCTTTCGTCGTTGACTCTCTAGATGAGAGATCATCTCTGTTCTTTTCTTTCTCTCTTCCTCTGACCAGTGAGATGGTCTAGAGGTCCTTCCATGATGTTGCAGGGACTCTTCTTCTTCTTCATCCTCTTCATCAATCTCTCTGACAGAGATTGGGATTATTTGGTCATCAGCTTCAACAGCTGGTATTATTTGAAGCTCTTTACCCTTAAGCAGGGGAGAGAACTGAGAAGGATTCTCCTCAGGCAGTGAAATCATCTTCAGGGTTCCCTCAGCAGTTGCACCTTTGCTTTGGGAAGGGGTTCCTGAAGGTGTCTCTTGACTCCCCCCTGCTTTGATAACTTCTTTCGAAGCTATCGCTGATGAAGTGACGGCTGAAGAACACCATAGAGATTGATCTTCATCGTCATCATCATCATCTTGATGAGAATCTTCCTCTTGATCTTCAAGATCAAGGTCTTCATCATCATCGTCTTCTTCCTCTTCCTCATCATCAACTAGATCAGCGATGGTAGGAGGGGCTTTCTTAGCAGCTATCTCCCCCTCAACATGAGAGGGAGTTTCCTTCAGTTGTTCAGCAGCATCAGCTTCTTTCTCCTTATTTTCTTTAGATGCTTTCTCCCCCTCTTTGTCATTATCACGAAGGGAGAGATCTTGGGAAGGAGTAGAGGTCTCAGCGGTGGATAACTTCTGGACTTCAGCCTCCAGTCCTTTGAGCCGGTCTTCAAGTATAGGGATATCGGACGTAGCTTGATGAATAAACTCCACAGCTACGTCTAGAGCGGTGCGATCGTCTTCTGTAAATGAAGGAGCAGGAGTTGGAGCTGGTTCCTTCAGGCGGGACAGGATCTGCTAAAGAAGGACCTCACAGGCATCAACCTTTGTAGTCAGAGCTGGAAACTGTTGCTGTAAGTCCTCCCTGACTTTGACAATCGCTTCTTGGAGAGTAGCGATTTGAGAAATGTCAGCTTTGGAGGCGCAGTTGGCTGTCAGCGTCTTCAGAGCTTCACCAGCTGATTGAACAGCATTGGTGGTGTTGTTGAGAGATACAGTCAGAGCCTCCATCTTGGTAGTCAAACTATTGACATTGGTGTCAACAATCGCCAGACTAGGACCTGAAATATAAGTTAGTTTTTGAGAAACAGGCTTATATGGTGAGTTGGGAGAAGTGTTTAAGGTTATAGGGATACCTGAATTATCAAACATTTTATAGAATTGTAACGATTCCTCAAAAGATTGATGTTCAGGTTGTCAGGATCGATTTCTTAACAAGAATAAAGTCTCAGAAACAATATCAAAGAAGTTGCGGAATAACACTTTGATATTCAATGTAACAGTAAACAAACAGTATATGATTAACAACTTGTAAACTTGTATTGAATGATTAAAATCACAAGATTACACACTCAACCTCAATCTTGAAGAACAAGCTCTTTCAAGAGGAATTCTACTTCTCTAGAATTAGGATCTATGCCTTGAGGTTGATTCTCTCTAGAACATAAACTTAGAATTAAAACTCTATCTAAACTATTCTGTCAAATCTATATAAATACTGAACAAAAAGATAATTAAAAAAATAGAATATCTTCAGTATATCTTCCATGAATATCTTCAGAATATCCTTGTTTATCTTTAATCACGATCTCTTCATCATTATCTTCACATTATCTTAGAAGCAACATTAACTGAGTCTTGGCAGCATTAACTACTAAGCAACACTAACTTCTAGCAGTACTAACTAGCTAAGCAGTACTAACTTTGTTCAAGCAGCACTAACTTTGACTAGCAGTATTAATTCTACTAGCAGTAGTAATACTCAGCAGTATTAACTTTGAAGTCCTCTGGCAGTAGTAATTCTGAACTAGCAGCATTAAAGACTTGTTCACATCTTCAGTTCCCAACAATCTCCCCCTAACTTGACTTTTAGAAAGAGAAGTCAAGTTCTTCAAATGCTTCCAAAATCTTCATTAATCTACTCCAATGTTAGGATCCAGTCCCATACTCTGATTTATAGTTCTCTGAATTAAGTACTTTGCCATTTCTGAATTTGGTGCACAACCCAACTTTTTATTTAACATGGCATGAAGCTTTAGATTTGTATGGTTGTATACCCTATCTACCAAGTAATACTCCATGTGAAAAGTATCCAATGCCAGTTCGTAGAATCCACTCCTTTCATATAGAGTCCATCCTCTAACAACTTTAAATACATCTTTTATCAAATGCTTTACTGCTTTTGGTTTGAACAACATGCACAAATATTCCATAACTAACTTCTCAATTGGTAACCCTGGAGTTGTCAACTGATCTGCATGAACTTTCATCCCCACTTCAAACATTTCTTCCAAATCAGATCTTGAACACTCTCTGACAATTTTGTTCCAGGTGCTGTAGACTTCATACTTCTCATCCTTTCTTTTCAATCTAATGTACTCTTTGCCATATACATCCATAGTGTCCCAGTGGATAACTTCAGGAGGTTTGAATCCAATAGGTTCAGCTGAAATAGGCTTTGGGATTTTATCCATTACCACCATATACATGTTTACATCTGAACTCTGTGATACTTCCTGAGTTTCTGCCTCATTCTTAGGTGCCTCTTCTTCTTCATCAACCTTTTGCTCTTCTTCTACTCTAGGCTTCTTTACAATCTTCTTTCTTTTAGCCATCATTTTAGTTCTCTTCAGAGTCTTTTGCACTTACCCTAAAGTAGCTTCTTTTTTCTTTTCTTCCTTTTGCTCTGCCTTTTCTTTGGTAGGAGTTCCCTCTTCACTTTCAGGGAATGGTTGATTCATATTCACATCATGTCTCTCCTTGGCTTTCTTTTCAAACTCCACTCTATCCTTTTCATTACTCTTCAGCTTCCCCATTTCTTTCTCATAGAGATCCCTGATTTGATCAAAAGTCATCTTCACAAACATTTCTTTCTTTACCCCAATTGCACTCCTCAAGAAAGTTATCATTTTGTTTCTTTCCTGAGTGGCAAGGTAAGTTTGTGAAGGTCTTCTCTTCTTAGCACTTGTTCTGGCCATCATAGCCTTTCTCAAGCTCATTGCTCTTTGCTTTGCCTTCTCTGTTTCCAGTCCTTTCTGGAATGCTTCATTTAACTCATTTGCAAGTGCTCTGGCCATTTCTCTGTCTTTTTCAACCTGCTCCTTTTCTGCTTGATCTAACTCTTCTTGTACTTTCTTTGCTAATGCTTCATCTGACTCAATCATCTTTTGCTTTTTAGATGGTTGATCAGATTCTATCATCTTTGCTTTTCCCTTTTTCCTTGCATCTGCAGCCATTTCTTTCTTCTCTATTTTCTTTGCTCCCCCTTCATTTATGACCACTCCCTTTGCTTTGGGAGTGTCATTCTTTGCTTTGATGAGCATTTCAGCTACTTCAATTTCTGTTGGTGTTAACTCTGTTACTGCTGCTTGTGAAGTTTCAGCAACACTAACAGTTTCTGCTGCTTGTTTTGGCTCAGCAGTAGTAACCATGTCTACTTCTTTAGTTGTAACTGCTGCTGGTGAAGTTTCAACAGATTTCTTTTCTTCAACAAACTCCCCCTCAAACTGTTGATCTATCTGTTCTGAGCTAGAATTCTCCCCCTTTTTGGAAGCATCTTTATTATTTGACCTCTTCTTCAAAACAAACTGCTTTCTCCTCTTCTTATGCATCAACCTTGTCACCATTTTCTTTAATTTGGCAATCTGTATTTGTTGGGACAAGATTACCAATTTCATTTCCTCTATCTCTTTGCCTTGTTTAATAACATCCAGGTTGATGTTACCCATTGTTTCCATCAATTCATCATAGTCATATCTGTCCTCACCTTCTCCAGAAGTGTTACCCTCTTTTGAAGGATCATAGGATCTTTTTGTAGTGGAAGTCTTCTGCCTAGCAGAAGCACTATTTGAATGATTGCTCATTCAAAGTTGCCACGGGGGAGGTCTTATTTATGTTACCACTGTCCTCCTCTGTGTTAGCAGGAGTAGTGGCAGCCTGCTCACCCATATGCTCAACCTCCTCCTCAGAGAGTACCTCCTTGGGGTTGGGAGACACCCTTGTGGTTTCCCTGTAGATATTCTCTAAGGGAGAATCCTCCCTTAGAGGGCTTAAAGGCTTAGGGGTTGATGGTACAAGAAGGGAAGGAACCTTCTTTACCTGTTTCCTTTTTTATGTTTGGGTGATTGGTGAAGTTGGTTTATCAAGAAGAGACTGGGGAATTGATTTAGAGTGGGAAGGTTGGGATTGGCTAGCAGTGGGTTGGTCTAATGGGGGCCTTGACCCTGCTGCCATACCTTCATCAGTGTGGGACACCACCATCATTGTAGAGAACAATGGGGTGTCAACACCTTCCGAGTCCAGAGGGGATCTTTTCATGTTTGAAAAGACCTTACCTTTGGGAATTTTTGGTACATATACCCCATCAAAATGAGGTATATCCATCAATTCATGGGTAATAACTTCTTGGACAAACCTGGGGTACATATAAAAACTCTTTTTACTTCCCAGGTTTGAGACAAGATCATTAAAAATCATTTGGGAAAAATTATACTTTCTGGCAGTGGCTAAGCATACCAAAGCATAAGCAATGGTGCTACTGAACTCACTCCATCCAGTAGTCTTTTTAGAGATACAATGCATAAGGGTATGGACAAAGAAACGCCATTGAGGTGAAAATTTTGCTTTTGAGAACTTGAACACACCCAATGGGCCTCCATACCCCATTCTTGTAAGAGTAGAAAACAGTTCATCATTAGAGATAGAAGTTATACCAGAGGCATCGTCTAGACGTAGACTGATGCGAAGTACCTCTTCAGTAACTGTCAAGGGTTTGTCACACACCCTTGTTTTGATCATTTGCACACCATTCTCAGTAACAATGGTGGCATTTGCCCAGAATTGCCTCTGATGCTCTATGAAGATGGTAGGAGATATAGTGAGAGCATGGGCAATGTGGCTGGACTTCAGAAAGTCGACTATCTGGTGAAAACCTTCAGCTTGTTTTGGCTTTTGGAGCATCGCGATTTCATTGTGCTCGTCAATGAACGCCATGGATGCCATTGACCTTGAAGGTTCTTGCTTGAAAACTTGGAACTCGAGAGAGAAAGGGTTTAGAGCGCAATTGAACAGTATGCAAAGAGTCGTTATGAACTTTTAGGTGGGCAAAGGGTATTTATAGTATTCGGGACATAAGCAGTATTAACCTAGAGCAGTATTAACTGAAAGCAGTATTAACTGAAAGCAATATTAACTGAAAGCAATATTAAGCACTAGCAGTATTAACTAAAAGCAGTATTAACCACTAGCAGTATTAACTGAAAGCAGTATTAACTACTAGCAGTATTAACTAAAAGCAGTATTAACCACTAGCAGTATTAACTGAAAGCAGTATTAACCACTAGCAGTATTAACTGAAAGCAGTATTAACCACTAGCAGTATTAACTGAAAGCAGTATTAACCACTAGCAGTATTAACTAAAAGCAGTATTAACCACTAGCAGTATTAACTGAAAGCAGTATTAACTACTAGCAGTATTAACCACTAGCAATATTAACTGACTAGCAGTATTAACTACTTAGCAGTATTAAATGTGCACTGGCAGTATTAAAAATGCACTGGCAGTATTAACAATGCACTGGCAGTATTAACAATGCACTGGCAGTATTAAAAATACTTGCACTTTTAAGCTTTGTGAAGGACTGAGTACTGCTATACTTTTCCTGAAAAAGAAGATTAGGACCACCAAGAATAAACAATATACAGGTATTGAACCACTTTTTAAGTAGGAGCTTATTCAGAGTTGATCATTCCCACACTTGTTACCAAGAAAGTGAATCTACCCACATCAAATGCTTTGGTGAATAGATCAGCAAACTGGTTGTCAGTATGAACCTTTACAACTTGAATAAGTTTCTTTTCATTACAGTCTCTTATGAAGTGATACCTGATCTCAATGTGCTTTGTCTTTGAGTGCTTGACAGGATTATTCACAATGCTAATAGCACTGCTATTATCAATAAAAATTGGAGTGTGTTGAAAGGTTACCCCATAGTCCAGCATTTGATTCTGAATCCATAAGACTTGAGAACAGAAACTTGCAGCTTCTATGTACTCTGCTTCTGTTGTAGATGTGGACACTGTGGTTTGTTTCTTGCACTGCCATGACACTAGTCTTGCACCCAAAAACTGACATCCTCCAGAAGTAGATTTCCTGTCCAAGTTTGCTCCACCTAGATCACTGTCTGAGTATGCAAGTAGGTCAAATGATGAGTCATGAGGATACCAAAGTCCCAATCTGGGTTGCCCTTTGAGATATCTGAATATCCTCTTAACAGCTTGATAGTGAGATTGCTTTGGCCTAACTTGGAATCTTGCACATACACAGACTGGAAACATTATATCTGGCCTAGATGCTGTAAGATACATGAGAGAGCCAATCATGGATCTATAGTGATGAACATCCATATCCTCCCCCTCAAGATCTGATGTTATCTGCTTGTGTGTCTCCATAGGTGTGCTGGCAGGTTTTGAATCTGAGAAACCAAACTTGGTTAGAATGTCCTGCACATACTTGGACTGGCAGATAACTTTTCCATCTGACTTCTGTTGAACTTGGAGGCCAAGGAAGAAAGTAAGTTCCCCCATGGAACTCATTTTGAACCTTTGATGCATTAGTTCCTCAAACTCCTTGCACATGTTGTCTCTTGTAGATCCAAAGATGATATCATCTACATAGATTTGGACCAGCAATATATCCTTCTTCTTTCTCTTGATAAATAGAGTCTTATCAATGCCTCCTCTTTCAAATCCATTTTCCAAGAGATAGGATGACAGAGTGTCATACCATGCTCGTGGAGCTTGATGCAGTCCATAAAGTGCTTTCTTCAATTTGTATACCCTGTCTGGATAGCTTGGGTTTTCAAACCCTGGTGGTTGACAGACATATACTTCTTCTTCAATTGAGCCATAAAGAAATGCACTTTTCACATCCATTTGATAGACTTTGAACTTCATATAAGAAGCATAAGCCAGGAATAATCTAATTGCTTCTATCCTGGCCACAGGTGCAAATACTTCATCATAGTCTATTCCCTCTTCTTGTGTATACCCTTGAGCCACCAGCCTTGCTTTATTCCTTATCACTATACCTCTTTCATCTCTCTTATTCCTGAAGACCCATTTTGTTCCTATTGCTCTTTGGCCTTTAGGAAGGACTACCAGATCCCAAACATCTTGCAGCTTGAATTGC
This sequence comes from Arctium minus, assembly GCA_954870635.1. Classification (NCBI taxonomy): domain Eukaryota; kingdom Viridiplantae; phylum Streptophyta; class Magnoliopsida; order Asterales; family Asteraceae; genus Arctium; species Arctium minus. The sequence continues at coordinate 55,028,918 of OX941084.1, forward strand.
AGTAGCTCTTCTTGCATTGCTTCTATCCAACTGGACTCTTTCATAGCATCATGTGCCTTCTTAGGCTCAAGCTGGGATAAAAAGCAAGAAAGCACTGTATGCTGTTGGTCTTGCATTTCTTGCAGCCTGCTTTGATTTCTAGTCATCATAGGAGAGGATATATCTCCTATTACCAGTTGTGGAGGATGATTCTTTTGAATTCTGGTGTGATGATTAGGTTCTTCATTAAGTCCTACCTCTAGATTGGAGTCATTCAACTCAACTGGGGTGTTTTCAGCAGCTACTTCTGATTCTTTATTGTCTTGAGTCTCCTCATCTCTACTTTCTTCTTCACTCTGACTTGGTCCAATAGATGGTTCCTTTTCACAGTCTTCAACAGGATCCACTGTGGGTATGGGAAAGATCACAGATTTAGACATACTGTCTTGGACTTGGGGAGTTCTTGATTCTCCCCTCCCTGAACCTGCATAATCATCACTACTGAAACCAAAAGAGTTAGTTAGTGAATCAATGTCAAATAGCCACTGGGGACCAGACCCAATTGGATTTGGTGTGTTCTCATTGCATTTGACATTGTCACTTTCTTCAATTATTCTAGAAGAAGAGTTAAAGACTCTGTAAGCCTTACTCTGATATGAGTAACCAACAAGAAATCCATCATCTGCTTTGCTATCAAACTTACCTAAGTGAGATTTGGTATTGAGAATAGTACAAGGACACCCAAAAGGTTTGAAAAATCCAATAAATGGTTTTCTTTTATTTAAAAGCTCATATGGGGTCTTGTTCTTTGGCTTGACCACTAGAACTCTGTTTTGGACATAACAGGCAGTATTAACTGCTTCAGCCCAGAAGGTAATTGGCAGTTTTGAATCAGCCAACAGAGATCTAGCAGCCTCTATTAGTGTCCTATTTCTCCTCTCAGCAACTCCATTCTGTTGAGGAGTCCTAGGGGCACTATATTGTCTCTCAATGCCTTTCTCTTCACAAAAGGTGTTTAGATCAAGATTTTTAAATTCAGTCCCATTATCTGATCTAATGACTTTTACTTTTTGATTAGTTTGGTTTTCAATTCTTAGGATAAAGGATTTGATCAGTCCACTTGTCTCATCCTTAGTCCTTAGAAAATATACTCAAGTAAATCTGGAGTAATCATCAACAATAACCAAGCAGTAAGATTTCTTGCCTATACTCATAACATTTGTAGGACCAAACAGATCCATATGCAGTAATTGGAGACAAGAAGAAATAGTGTTTAACTCTTTGGTCTTATGAGAAGTTTTGTGCTGTTTGCCTTTAAGACAAGCAACACAATGATCATCACATGAAAAGACTTTTGATGGTAAACCTCTTACAAGGTTGTTTTTAACAAGTTTGTTCATAGTTTTGAAGTTCATGTGACACATCCTTCTGTGCCAAAGAGAGGATTCATCCACAGAATCTTTTGAAACAAGACAGTTCAGGGATGAATCACTATCAACATTGTCCATATCTAGACAATAAACATTGTCCTTTCTTGGAGTTCTAAGTAGTATCATGCTTTCATCAACTACTTTGAACCCTGGAGCAAGGATCATACACTCTGTATTTGTAAATAATATGCTATGTTGTTTGTCACAAACCTGTGATACACTTAACAGGTTGTACTTCAACTGATCAACATAGTAGACATCCTCAAATGTCATCTTACCTTTTGTAACATTACCTTTTCCACTTATTTTACCACCAGTAAGATTATCTCCAAAAGCAACATGTCCTCCATTGATATGCTTGAAATCCTGAAGGCATGACATGTTGCCTGTCATGTGCCTAGAGCAACCACTATCAACATGCCATATGCTCCTTCCCTTGAGTTGTTGGTTGCCCTGCACATAAGATAAATCAGTTAGTATGAATTAGGAACCCAAGCCAAAGTGGTCTTGGGTACCCCTTTCTCATCAAAATACTTGCATTCTTTCTTGACAAGATTTTTAAACTTTGACTCCTCATATCTGGAGTACTTTGTCATAATGATGGGTTTGGAAACACTTTTGCTAGAAGCAGTACTGGTTTTAGAAGTACTAACTGCCTTAGCAACACTTGCATGCTTAGCAGTACTAACCTTGTTAGAAGTAGTAACTGTGTTAGCAGCAGTAACTGTGTTGGCAGTATTAACCTTTGAAGAGGTACTAACAGTATTAGCAGCATTAATATTTTCAGCAGTACTAACACTGGTAGCAGCAGTAATGCTTCCAGCAGCACTATCCCTGTCAGCAGTACTAACAGTTTTAGTGCTTCTAGGCACCCACATTTTAATACTTTCTTTTAAAACCTTTTTCTTTATGGGGCCATTAGTTTCAACAGATTTCTTCATCACATGTTTCTTTCCAGCCTTCCTATAACCAATAGGTTTTTGCACAAATCTTTGAAAGTTCATCTGTTGGTTAATAGGATTAAAGAAACAGTACTTAGCCAAATGGTTTAACTTTCCACATATGAAACAAGGCTTTGGTCTATTGATTTTACTCAGATCAATGCCTTGTTTTTGTGCCCATTGGTTATTCCAGTTTCTCTGATTTCCCCTTGGTTTATCATGTTTTTGGGGCTTAGATTTATTGCATGCACACTGCTTGCAAGGGATAGGGTTCACAACAGTGGTCTGCTTATAGTGAACCTTCTTGTGCTTTCCCTCATTCTTCTCTGTCTCATTGGACTTGATCCAATGCTTTCCACATCCCTCATTGGTGATTATGTGGTTTTCTATAGGAATCTCACCACTCACAGTGTTGTCCTTATCCTTGACAACTTCTTTCTCAGTTTTATCCTTAACAACTACTTCATCTAAGGGATCTATCTAAGTGGCTCCCTTAGGTAGGTCATTCCTATCCTTTGTTTCTAACAAATCTGAACTAGGAGGGATGTAGTTGTTGTTATAGGGTGGTGGTGTGGTATTGTACCCTATTCCTCTTCTCAGTTTATCATGAATCTGAGATTGTAGTAAAGAATCCATAGCTTTAGAGGCATTGGAAAACTTTTCTACATCTAGCTTGACTTTAGCTAGTTCTACTCTTAGCTTTTCACTCTCCTCTTTGGATTTGGTCAGTTGAAGTTCTAAGTCATTCTTCTCTCACTTCCAGTAGTTTGTGTCATAAGAGTGTTGAAGCTCATTAGCTTGAAAACCCTTAATCTGCTCTTCAAATCTCTCAACTATCCTCACATAATCTTTTATGTCCTTTTCCAATCTCTTAAGGTCATCACTCATGTTCTGATTGTGATCCCTATACCTGTTAACAGTGTTAATGCAATTTTGAGAACAAAGATTGGAAGTTACCTCTGTTGGGAGATCAGACACCTCTGCCATTAGAGCTTGGTTCTGGATGGCCTCTTCAGCTTGATCACTCCAATCAAACCCCATGCCTTGTTGAGAGACAAGGGCTTGTGCAGAGTTTCTGTTATTATTGAAGCTTCCAGATTGAGCTTGTTGGTGGTTATTGTTTTGAGGCATTCCACTTCTGCATTCTCTAGCAAAGTGTCCCTTCTGATGGCATTTATAGCATTCCACCTTTGACTTGTCAAAACCTGCTCCATCTTCTCTTCTTTGTGAGAAGTTGTTCCTTCCAGTTCTTTTGATGAACTTCTTAACTCTCATAGAGAGCATGGCCATCTGCCATTTAATGTCCATCTCTTCAAGATCATCTGGATGGAGTTGTTCCAAGTCATCATTAATGAGAGAAGAGTTTCCATGACTTGCCAGAAAGGCTTCAAATACAGTTTCATTGCCTTTCTCTAGATTTGCTCCATTGGCAGCACTAACTGATTCAGGGTTGGAAGTAGAATCAGTTGATGCTGAAAGGAGTGCAGCATTGTGAACATACCCAGAAGGCCTCTTCTTAGCCTCTACCTCAGATTCAAAAACTCTTAGATCATTATATAGATCATCAAGTTCCTTTTCTTCCAGTTGATCATTCTGTCTGAAAGACACAGTATACATGGTCCATTCATCACTCAGGGATCTTAGAAACTTTCTGTTCAGATCATCTTGATCAATTTGTACTCCCACTGTAGCAAGTTCACCAATAAGCTTGTTGAACCTGTCAAAAGTTTGAGTCATGGACTCATTCTTGGTTGATATAAAGTTCTCATATTGTTGCTTCAGAATGGCTTTCTGATTTCTCTTGGTACTTTTGGTACCTGAGAATCTCTTCTCTAGAGCATTCCAGAGCATCTCTGCATCAGTGCAGTTGCAGAACTGATGTTGATATTCATTGGGGATAGCCAAGAGCAAAGTGCTCAAGGCTTTCATCTCTGTCTGTCTAGTCTTTCTTTCAGCATCAGTTTTTGGTGGAGTTCTCTTTCCATCTGCACCAATCTTTCCTGCTTCAGAAGGACCATTCTCTATGATATCCCACATAGAATAGTCAGTGAGGAGTATGTACTGCTTGATTCTGATCTTCCACATATCAAATTCATTGGATCTGAGCATTGGAATCTTTGAGACCAGAGTACTGTTTGATTCTGCAAAGTTTTCCATGATGAATGAATAGATGTTTCTGAGAGAACATGCTCTGATACCACTTGTCAGGATCGATTTCTTAACAAGAATAAAGTCTCAGAAACAATATCAAAGAAGTTGCGGAATAACACTTTGATATTCAATGTAACAGTAAACAAACAGTATATGATTAACAACTTGTAAACTTGTATTGAATGATTAAAATCACAAGATTACACACTCAACCTCAATCTTGAAGAACAAGCTCTTTCAAGAGGAATTCTACTTCTCTAGAATTAGGATCTATGCCTTGAGGTTGATTCTCTCTAGAACATAAACTTAGAATTAAAACTCTATCTAAACTATTCTGTCAAATCTATATAAATACTGAACAAAAAGATAATTAAAAAAAATAGAATATCTTCAGTATATCTTCCATGAATATCTTCAGAATATCCTTGTTTATCTTTAACCACGATCTCTTCATCATTATCTTCACATTATCTTAGAAGCAGCATTAACAGAGTCTTGGCAGCATTAACTACTAAGCAGCACTAACTTCTAGCAGTACTAACTAGCTAAGCAGTACTAACTTTGTTCAAGCAGCACTAACTTTGACTAGCAGTATTAATTCTACTAGCAGTAGTAATACTCAGCAGTATTAACTTTGAAGTCCTCTGGCAGTAGTAATTCTGAACTAGCAGCATTAAAGACTTGTTCACATCTTCAGTTCCCAACACAGGTCCTATGGGTCCAAACTGTGGTTGAGTAGAAATAGATGGAGGGTTAGAGATCAAAGAAATAGAAGGACTAGAGATGGGGATAGAAGATGTAGGGATAGGGGTAGTTACCTCAGGTTGTTGTTAAACTGAGATTGTAGGTTGCGTCACTGTTGTTGTGACAGCGACCGAGATCGCTGGCACGGTTGAAGTGGTTGTCGCTGAGGATGTGGAGGAGAGACCCACGAAAGCATCCAAGGAAGTTTGTTGATAAACATCCTTAGGTATAGAGCTAGAGGTAGCTTTCTCCTTGGTCACCTTGGCCTTCTTCGAAGGACCAAGGGAGCCAGTTGATGGTCGTTTGGAAGGGGTAGCGGCAGGGATAGCAGAAGAAGGAACCTCCTGCGTGGCCGCTGAAGACGAAGAAGTGAGGAGAGAGAGACGAGAGCGAAGTTCAGAGATACTGTTGATCCAAACTCTCTCAGTGATTTGATAACGACCCTCTTTTATACTTAGTGAAAATTACGTTATTATATGTATTAGTGTTTCATCATCAGCGATCAGACTGAGTCTGTTCAGTTATCGCTGATGACCTTTCTGTAAACATTAATATGTATGTGTTTCACTTTCAGCGATCAAACTGAGTCTGTTTTAGTCATCACTGATCGTTTCCTATGTAACACAGTTAACGTAATCCCTGAAGACAAGTCTCGCGTCAACATAGTTCATAGCTGAATCGAAGACGAAGCCACTGAACAATAGATAAGTCTACTAGTGACCTGATGCGGATATCAGCGAAGATCAGACATCTACTTACGCGAAGAAGCCTGAGGAAAAGCTTCAGCGATAGCTGAACTTCTTTATCTCTGGAAGAAGAGATACTCAGCGATCAACGATCACAAAGCTTATGCCTCAAGTTTTCTTTTGTCTTACCTTGCACAACCAGTACGATGTGTCAGAACGGACACGTCTCTGCCACAAATCGTACACCAACTCTGTCAACTACACTGTTCATAAAGCGGCCAAAAGCATGTCTCCAAAAGTGAGACTACCAAAGCCAATCTATGAATGCCACGTGTAAAGTACCCTGCCATGCATTTAATGCATAGGGTATAAATAGGAAGCTCACTCCTTCATCTGAAGGTGTGCTCAATCCTTGAACTCCAAAATAGAAACCCTTGTTTTCTATCTCTCTAAAAATCCCCCATTCTCTGAATTTCTTGTGCAACCATCTTAGTGTTTCTTAAGTTTGTTTAGATTGAGTCTGTCTTAATCTTATTCCGCAACAAACTTGTAAATTGTATTTTGATTTATCAATAAACAATTTATTAAATTTTAATTTCTGTGTTTGTATTCAACCCCCCCCCTTCTACAAACTTGTTAAGCACCTTCGGGACCAACAAGTGGTATCAGAGCAATTTGTTTAATCTAATAAACAAGATCTTGCTGTATACTCTTCCTTGCTATTCTAAAATGGCACTAAACACAAACACAAACTACTATGATAATGGTTCACTTTCTAAACCTCCTCGATTTAGCAGAGATAACTTTTCTCTATGGAAAAATCGAATGATGCTATTTCTTGAAGGTGCGGATCCTACTATACCTCAATATATAGAAAACGGACCCTATGAACCTGTTAGAATTATAGCTGCGGTTCCCGCTACTGCCACCACTGAAGCTGTCCCTGAACGATATGTCGTTAAGGAAATAAGACAGTGGAGTGATGAAGATAAAAAGAAGGTAGGCATAGATGCAAGAGCAAAGACCATTATATCAATGGCTCTGCCTGATGAAGTTTTCCATTCCATCATACATCTAAAAACTTCTAAAGAAATGTGGGAAACCATATGTGTTCAATATGAGGGCACCACTGAAATCCAAGAGACCCGAAAGATTAACTTGGTAAGACAGTATGAAAGTTTTATCGCTGGTAAGAATGAATCTCTTTCTGACATTCATCAGCGGTTTAACTGCCTGATCATTGACCTAAGAACTGTTGGAAGGACCTATTCTAATTCTGAGGTCCTAACAAAATTCTTGGAAAGTCTTCCTGAAAGCTGGGACAGTTATTCAATATGTCTTAAGCTGACAAAAGACTTACATACTCTCTCTCTAAGCACTCTGTATGGAATATTGCTCAACTATGAGCAATCTAATCTTCTGAAGAAGAATCTTGTAAAAGATTCTAAAGACTCCAAAAGCACTGCTGTTGCTTTAGTCTCATCAGAGATAATTCCATCCCAGCGATCTACTCTCACCATCACTGAGTTAGATTCTGAATCTGAGGATTTATCAGACCCTGATCTTTCAGAGTTTAATGAGTCCTTAGCACTCTTGACAAACTCTTTTAAGAGATTTGCAAGAAAGAGTAACTTCCGAAGAGGTAAACCTCTCTCTCTTACTGAAAAGCCAAAATCAACTCCGGTTGATAAGGCTACAGCCACTTGCTATAACTGCGAAAAAATTGGACATTTTGCTAGTGAGTGCAGGTCTAAAAAGGTCTTCAAACCTTCTACCTCAAGAAGATCCAGTGATGACAAATACCATAAGCTGAAGAACAAATATCAAAAGCTGAAAAGCTATCAGTAAAAAGGTAAAGGTCTCATCGCTGAAGAACATGACTGGGCTGAATCAGAAGAATCATCTTCTGATGAAGAAGAAGTCGCTAATCTTTGCCTCATGGCTGAGATTAAAGAAGAAGTAGAAGAACCATCTGAACCTTCTATGAGCTACATATCATCTCAGGTATCTATCTCAACAAATCCCTCTCTGCCTGAAGCTGAGAGAAGTCGCGCTGTTGATGTGCTGACGATTGACCTTTATAATGCTCTAAACGACAAAACTCAAGCTGAAAATAAAAATGTTTATTTAACACAAGAGCTAGAGAAATGTCATGAAAAGATCAGTGAACTAAATCTTTTAGAAGAAAAGCTAAAAGATCAAGTCATTATAAATGAAATCATCAGCATTGAACGCGAACAAGCCATCGCTGCTCTAAAAGCAGAAAAGGCTCATGTTGAAAAATGGTGCAAATCATCAACAAAGATCTCTGAGATAATAAATGCTCAAACTCCTGAAAGTGATAAAACTGGTCTTGGTTTTTGGACACCACAGGATGATCCTAAAGAAGAAATTTCCTCGCTTAAGTTTGGAACTTTTGTCACATCTTTCTTTGACACTTCTTATAATCAATTCTATCCCTGTTCTTCTTCTAAACCCATCCCTGAGGAGATATCTGCAAGATCTATGCCTGCAGATAAAGGAAAGTCTATTCTCCCTCAGAAGGCTTCCAAGAAAACTAAACTGAAAGTTCCCTCCAAACCTTCAGTGGATAAACCCTCTAGCTCAGTGACAGAAATCTTTGATATCTGTCCTCCAAAGCTGAAGGTTGATCTAAAGCTCGTGAAATCTGAAGAAATAAAAATTCCTCCCAGATCTCGTGCTAAAGGCATTCTTGGAACTGGACCTGCTCATCTTAAGTTTTCAAAACCTTTTGGTTATAAAACCACCATCAGATATAGAAAATGTTATCACTGTGGATTCACTGACCATATTGCGAGCAAGTGTCCAAATACCACCGAAGCTGATAAAACAGCCAAAGTGAAGAAAAATGCCTCTAAGGCAAATAAAGTCACCAAAGTGAAAAATACCACTAAGGTTAAGAAATTAACCAAAGTGAAGATTACCACTGAAGCTGAATCTTCATCAGCGGTGAAGACTGCTGAATCTTCCTTATCCACTAACTCTGAAGGACCCATTGAAAAGTGGGTACCAAACAAAGCTTAATCTTCCTTATGTATGCAGGGATCAAAGGGCATCTGGTATCTCGATAGCGGATGTTCTCGTCATATGACTGGACAAAGAAACCTGCTCACTGAATACAAGGAAGAGAAAGGCCCCTCTGTTACCTTTGGAGGAAATGGAAAAGGATTTACCCGTGGGTTTGGTGTCCTCAGCAATGGGACAACTACCTTTCGAAGAGTCGCTTATGTAGATGGACTGAAGCACAATCTTCTAAGCATCAGTCAGCTATGTGACAAAGACTACGAAGTTCGCTTTTCTAAGAAAGCATGTTCAGTGGTAGATGAAAAAGGAAAACTTGCTCTCAGTGGTTATAGAAGAGAAAATGTCTATGTAATAGATATGGACTCTACTATCACTGATAACCTATGTTTTCTCTCTAAGGCCTCTTCTGATGTCAACTGGCTATGGCATAAAAGGCTCTCTCATCTAAACTTCAAAACCCTGAATTCTCTCTCATCTAAGGAACTGGTTTCTGGTCTTCCTCAGCACTCATATGCTAAAGAATCTCTCTGCTCAGCATGTGAAAAAGGAAAACAAACAAAAGCTAGTTTCAAGTCGAAACAAGTTTCCTCAATAACAAGTCCTCTTCAGCTCTTGCATATGGATCTATTTGGCCCTGTCAACATCCAATCAATAGCTGGAAAGAAATATACGCTTGTCATTGTAGATGAATATTCTCGCTACACCTGGGTTATTTTTCTTCGCTGTAAGAATGATACTCCAGAAGAACTAATATCTTTTGTCAAAAAGATGGAAGTGCTGAATAATCTTACTGTTCGATCAATAAGAAGTGATCATGGAACTGAATTCAAAAATAGTTCCCTGAACAATTTCTTTGAGAACAAGGGAATCTCTCACAACTTCTCCTCAGTAAGAACACCTCAGCAAAATGGAGTCGCTGAAAGAAGAAACAGAACGATCATAGAAGATGCTAGATCAATGCTCAGCGATTCTCACCTCCCTACTCAATTTTGGGCAGAAGCTGTAAACACTGCATGTTTTACTCAAAACAGATCGCTGATAATAAAGCGATTTGGGAAGACAGCTTATGAACTCTTTCTTGGAAGGAAGCCTTCTATCAGCTTTCTTCATATCTTTGGTTGTCAGTGCTTTATCTTAAACAACAAAGATCAACTTGGAAAGTTCGACCCAAAAGCCGATGATGGAATATTTTTAGGATATTCCTCCATCTCCAAAGCCTACAGAGTTTTCAACAAGAGAAGACAAACCGTAGAAGAAACCATTCATGTCACGTTTGATGAAACGCGCTCAGCGAACTCTAAACCAATCGCTGACAATGAAGAACTGAATACTTGGATGATCTCTCACTATAGAGAAACTGAACCTTTCTCAAACCATCAGCACACTGAAACTCCAATTGCTGATGAAGAACCAAGTATCATACCTCCCACCGCTGAATCCACCTCATGGGTTTCAGCTGAACCTCTAAACACATTACCACCATCAAATATGCCTTCATCTGGAAACCTCTCTAGTGAACCTACTCAACAGTTAATTGCTGATGAACCTCAAACGTCCTCATCAGTAAACATTCCAATTGTTGATCCAACCTCTGAGTTAAGCAATCATGCTCCTGCTCAGCGATGGACAAAAGATCACCCAATAGATCAAATTCTCGGTGATCCAGATGCAGGTATTCAGACACGACGAAGCTCAGGTAATATCTGTCTCTTTGTAAACTTTCTTTCTTTAATAGAACCAAAGAAGACTGATGATGCCCTCAGAGATCCAAACTGGGTCAGCGCTATGCAAGAAGAGCTGACTGAATTTTCTCGAAACAAAGTTTGGAATCTCGTTCCTAGACCATCTGATAAAACTGTAATAGGCACCAAATGGGTGTTTAGAAACAAGTTAGATGAACATGGAACTGTAACCCGCAACAAGGCTCGACTTGTTGCTCAGGGATACAGACAAGAGGAAGGCATATACTATGATGAAACCTTTGCCCCTGTGGCCAGGCTCGAAGCAATTCGACTATTCTTAGCTTATGCAGTCTATAAAGACTTCATCGTTTATCAAATGGACGTAAAATCAGCTTTTCTGAATGGAAAGCTGAATGAAGAAGTTTATGTAGAACAACCACCAGGGTTCTATGACCCTAAGCATCCAAATTATGTTTATAAATTGGATAAGGCTCTCTATGGTCTAAAACAAGCCCGTCGTGCTTGGTATGACACTCTCTCATCTTTTCTTATCTCTGAAAATTTTGAACGTGGCAAGATTGATAATACGTTATTTTTTAGGAAGATAAAAGGTCATATAATTCTTGTACAAATATATGTCGATGACATAATATTTGGTTCTACTAACCCATCTCTTTGTACTCGCTTTGCTGAAAGAATGAAGAAAGAATATAAAATGAGTATGATGGGTGAGCTGACATATTTTCTTGGTCTTCAGATTAAACAATCTGACAAAGGTACTTTTATCTGCCAAGGTAAGTATGTTAAAGATATGCTGAAGAAGTTTGAACTCACACAAACTTCAGCGATGAAAACTCCTATGGCACCACCGCTGATACTTAACAAGGATCCATCTGGAAAACCTGTTAATGTCACTGCCTATAGAGGAATGATAGGCTCATTGCTGTATCTTACAGCAAGCCGACCTGACATCATGTACTCTACTTGTTTATGTGCACGCTATCAATCTGAACCCAAGGAATCCCATCTGATCGCTGTAAAGCGAATTTTCAGATATCTGAAAGGAACTCCTAACCTCGGTCTTTGGTATCCCAAAGACTCAGGGTTCGATCTAACTGGTTATTCTGATAGTGATTTTGCAGGCTGTAAACTTGACAGAAAAAGTACCACTGGTGGATGTCAACTCTTGGGAGGAAAGCTGGTAAGCTGGACAAGCAAGAAGCAAAATTCTGTGTCCACTTCCACAGCTGAAGCTGAATACGTAGCCGCTGGAAGCTGTTGTTCTCAAATCTTATGGATGAGAAATCAACTATTAGATTATGACCTTCAGCTGTCAAAGATTCCTATCTATTGCGACAGCACTAGTGCTATCGCTATAGCAAATAATCCAGTGCTACATTCAAAGACAAAACACATAGAGATCAGATATCACTTTATCAGAGATCATGTGATGAATGGTGATATTGAACTTCACTTTATCCCTACTGACTTTCAACTTGCTGATATGTTCACCAAACCTCTTGATGAGACAAGGTTCAACTTTCTCATCAGTGAGCTTGGAATGCTGAACCTCGAAGAATAATTCTTCAGCGTTCATGTATTATGTTAGTAATCAAAAGTTCCCCTCTCATCATTCTCTCTGATAAACATTCTGACTCTCAGGTATGTTTTCTCCTTTCCCTCAAAGATTTTTTTAATATAAACTTTAATCACCGAATTTTCTTCAAATGATTAAAAGCTTTTTGAAAAATACATTAATCACTGATATTTTTAGTCAGTGATCCTTTAAAAGGAAAAACTATCCCTATCTTTTCTAAAAGGGATACTTTTAAAAAGGAAAATCTATCGCTGACTTTTCTTCAGTGATCATTTCAAAACGGACAAATGTACAGTCTCTCTCTTCTATGACGTCATTTGAACCGACAATCCACGACATGCCTTTTCTGACACGTTCGTCCGTTGCCCTTCTATCCAATCAACTTCGTGGAACGTGTCAATGTCATGATGATCTTTTTTCTTTTCCCGCTTCATTCTCTCTCTTATCTCTCTTCTCTCTCTTCGTATAAAAGGAATTCTTCTCTCCTTTATACGGTTTACGCTTTCAAAACTTTCAAAGCAAGAAACATTCTCTCAAGAACACTCAAGCAAGTAAACCCTGAATATTGAATCTGCAACTCTTTTTCTTCAAGATACACATGTTTATTTCATGTTTATATGCTTTGTTCGTATGCTTTTTATTCTTTTTAAAATCCTACTCGCTTTCTATGGATTTTATAAAACGTTTTTTTTTGTAAAAACTAAAGATCATTCTTTCTGATTTTATGTTTTTAAATAAAAACCTTTTGGTTTTAAAGTGTTCTTCATTCTTTCTACCCAGAACACTATTTTTCTCCTAAAAATAACTTGATAGTTTTCCAGTTTCCCTTCTTCTATGGAAACTGGTAATCATATTATTTTTAATCTAAATCATTTCTTCTATTATGCCTCTTTCCATAACAGAAATGACACAGTCTTCAATCGTTGCTTCCAAGCATGTACGATTCGCTCTCACTGAAGTTGAGATTACTAAATGTAATCATTTGGCCAGACTCGACTTCAAAGCTGACAAATACCCACATCTGGTGGAAGCTGCTGAATTCCTCAAGCAGTCATGCATAGCTTACGCGATCACTGTGGATCCTAAGCCCTCCAAGACTCTACTTCAGCAGTTCTGGTTCACTGCTGATGCAACTGAACTTACCAACAGGAAAGGCGAACGAGTCCCTGCTATCTCGTTCAGCACGGAATTAGGGCCAGGAAGCATGACCGCTCTTAGCCTCAGGAAATCTTTAAGATTCCCTGACAAACCAAAGAGTGGGTTCGACGCACTCCCCACTGATGATGAGCTGATATCATTCCTGGACGCAATGGGCTATTGTTGGGAAAACAAACCAAGATCTTCTATTCCCAACAAGAAGCTCACCAAGATCCTAAAAGCTCAGATGCCATCACAACTGAACTTTATCTTCTCGCACATAATTCAGTGCATGAGTGGGAAGAGTGGTTCGCTGGATCAAGCCAGCAAAACACAACTGCAGATGGCCTACTCCGTTATCGCTGGTCAAAACTTTGACTACGCCACAACCATCTTTGAAGATCTGAGGTCGAGATTAGAGAAGCCTGAACGAGATCCCAAGATCTCATACGTACGCTTCATATGTACGTATATCAAGTTCCTCTATCCCAACACCTATCCCACCAAAGATGATGGCACCTTTGCCAGGGTAGGTCAACGATCAGTGGAGGTCAAGCCACTCGCCGACGAGGTAAGTATCTCTCTCCTTCGCTCTCGTCTCTCTCTCCATTCTTCTTCATCTTCAGCGACCACGCAGACGGTTCCTTCGTCTGCTATCCCTGTCGCTACCACTACTTCTAAACGACCATCAGCTAGTCCGATTGGTTCTTCCAAAAAGGCCAAAAAGACTAAGGAAAGTACACCCTCTAGTACTATACCTGAGGGAGCTTCTCAACAAGCTACCTTAGATGCATTTGTGGGTCTTTCCTCCACAACTTCAGCAGTCACTCATACTGCCGTGTCAGCGATCTCACTCGCTGTCACATCATCAGTAACCCCACCTACTATCTCATTCACTGAGATTAACCCCATCCCTACTTCTATCCCCAAAACTCTTCCCTTCTCTCCTCACTTGGTCTCTGAACCCGCCACCTCTTCTTTCCCTATAGGACCTGAGCATCAAACTTTTGAGGAATCTATGCAGTTCTACAAAATGTTTGATACGTCAGGTACACCTATAATCCTAAACACTTCTCTCCCCCCCTCTCCAAATAAGCCCATATCTGAACTAACATTATTTTCAGGTCCTAGCTTGGCGTTTGTTGACACGCATGTCAACAGTCTAGGAGAAAAGGTGGACGCACTCACCAACACCATCAATGAAACCACCAGCGCCGTAAATCAGGCTGGTGAGGAGCTGAAGAAGTTGACCGCCACTTGCTCATCTAAAGCTGAGAACTCTCAACTTTCAGCTGTTGAAGAACAAGTCGTCCAACTCAGAGAGTCCTCTCGACTCTTTCAAGGGCGATTTGAGTCTCTTACCACTGAACTTCAGGGTCTCTCTTCAAAGGTTGACCTCTGCACGTCCCTTCTTCAGCAAATTCTACAGAAAGTGAATGCACCAGCTCCAGCGCTGCCTCCCTCCTTCACTGAAGATGATCGTACCAACCTCAACATCGCTGTGGAATTCATTCATGATGCCACGTGCGACATCCCTGCGGTTGAAGACCGGGTTAAGCGTCTGGAGGCTGACGTTCAAGTGCTAAAAGCTTCAACAGCTACTCCAGCAGCTGAACAATCCCCTACCGCTGATAATGACAAAGTGGGGGAGAAAACTGAAGAAACTTCTATTGCTGCTGCTGGGGAAGCTAAGACTCCAAAGGAACCTCCCTCTCAATCTGAGGGGGAGAAGGCAAAATAATCCTCATCAATTCACTCCATTCTCTTTGAAGAGGATGAGGAAGAAGACGATGAAGAGGAAGATGATCTAGATCTTGATGATCAAGAAAAGGATCAGCCCTCCGATGACGACGACGACGATGAAGACCAATCTATGTGGTTCTCTAAGCCGAACGTCGTATCAGGGACAACTTCGCAAGAGGTTGTCAAAACAGGGGTGAGAGGTGATACATCTTCAAGTGTTCCTTCGCAAAGCAAAGACAAGCAACCGATCGCTGAAGAATGCTTGAGGACTGGATCACAATCTGAGGGGGAGCATCCTTCTCAGGTATGTCTTTCAATTGTACCACTCTTCTACTCTTTCCAAACCCCTATTCCTTTCTAGCCTTTATCTCTCTCGTTCTAAAAATACACTTATTACTTCTTTCCTTCTTTCCTTCTTTTTCTAACCAGACAGTTCTCACCCCTGCTTAAGGGTTCTGAACTACAAATAATTCCAGCTGCTATCGCTGAAGAAATAATCCCAATCTCTATCGCTGAGATTGATGAAGAAGAAGAAGAAGATTCCCTGGTCCATCCAGGAAGGCCCTCTCGACCATCTCATTGGTCAGAGGAAGTGGTAAAGAAAAGAGTTGAAATGATCGCTCAACTAGAAAGTCAACGGCTGAAAATCCCTCTTCAAACATCCACAGAGCTCGACTTCCTCACTGAAGCTGAAAGAGAAGAATCTGCCAAAGCTGAGAAGCTGATCGCTGAATGCAAACGAGATGCCCAACTCGCTTTAAAGATTCAATCCTCTCAAGTTAAGGACAAAAAGCTGAAAAGCAAACCTGTGGAAGTTCAAGCAGCACTACTGAAAGAAATTGAAGAGGAACGCTTCAAAGAACAAGAGATCAACGATAAGTCTATCGAATGGTGCAAACAAAAGATGGATTATCGTTCTGATGTTCTTCCAATATCAGCCGTGACTATCTCTGGTCGCAAGAAGAAAGATCAACTCTCAGTGACCATGGAGATTACCAGAGAGGATGGAACCCAAAAAGCAATGTACGTATCAAAACTTGAGAGCTTCGGATTTACGGAATGGTTAGAGTTCTGGGATGCACTGAAGAAATCCAAATCTACATACAGAGGCTACGTTGAAGGACTTCTTGAAGCCCTCATAAATAGAGTCGTTTCTGTACTAAAGCTTCCATATCCTCTTCCTCCCAAATCTTTGAAACTCAAGAGAAAAATTTGGTCCTCCTCCTCTGAAGATGTCGCCATCATCAGGAATGAAACTTCTATCAAATTTTCAAGAGATGCACTGTTTGGTCCTCCTCCTGATCTTTCAGTTCTGGACTTATCTCTGCCTCCTGGTGGTCCTTTCCAAGCTGGTCAAGTAATCGACAATCCTTATGGAATATTCTTCAGAGATGATGATGAGGAACTCAGATTTCAAAGAATCTCTGAGATTCCTATCTGTCCTCTGAATCATCTCAAGGATCTCTTATGCTTATGGTGTGACTTCTTCCCTGCTGCTGAAGAAATTAAAGAAATTATCAGTCAAGAATCTTTGGAACGAAGACAGAAAGGAGAAGAAATACCTGAGTATATGATCAATCCTCCTAAATCTTCTTTTAATAGCTGATAGATTAGTTTTCTTCTCTGTAATCTGTTAGTTATACTTACAGTAGTTAGTTACTCACTTGTAATGTTTTTCATATCTTGTAATTCCATCCCTGAATTAAATGAAAATAGCAGTGATGTACTTAACCCTATCAGTACTGTAAAAGATCCCTCAAAATAGTAATTGGGACATGCATTCTATGAGTCCTTTTTATTCCTATATTTTGAATCAAAGTAATTTTCTTTTGTTACTTTGTCATTATCAAATAGGGGGAGATTGTTGATCCAAACTCTCTCAGTGATTTGATAACGACCCTCTTTTATACTTAGTGAAAATTACGTTATTATATGTATTAGTGTTTCATCATCAGCGATCAGACTGAGTCTGTTCAGTTATCGCTGATGACCTTTCTGTAAACATTAATATGTATGTGTTTCACTTTCAACGATCAAACTGAGTCTGTTTTAGTCATCACTGATCGTTTCCTATGTAACACAGTTAACGTAATCCCTGAAGACAAGTCTCGCGTCAACATAGTTCATAGCTGAATCGAAGACGAAGCCACTGAACAATAGATAAGTCTACTAGTGACCTGATGCGGATATCAGCGAAGATCAGACATCTACTTACGCGAAGAAGCCTGAGGAAAAGCTTCAGCGATAGCTGAACTTCTTTATCTCTGGAAGAAGAGATACTCAGCGATCAACGATCACAAAGCTTATGCCTCAAGTTTTCTTTTGTCTTACCTTGCACAACCAGTACGATGTGTCAGAACGGACACGTCTCTGCCACAAATCGTACACCAACTCTGTCAACTACACTGTTCATAAAGCGGCCAAAAGCATGTCTCCAAAAGTGAGACTACCAAAGCCAATCTATGAATGCCACGTGTAAAGTACCCTGCCATGCATTTAATGCATAGGGTATAAATAGGAAGCTCACTCCTTCATCTGAAGGTGTGCTCAATCCTTGAACTCCAAAATAGAAACCCTTGTTTTCTATCTCTCTAAAAATCCCCCATTCTCTGAATTTCTTGTGCAACCATCTTAGTGTTTCTTAAGTTTGTTTAGATTGAGTCTGTCTTAATCTTATTCCGCAACAAACTTGTAAATTGTATTTTGATTTATCAATAAACAATTTATTAAATTTTAATTTCTGTGTTTGTATTCAACCCCCCCTTCTACAAACTTGTTAAGCACCTTCGGGACCAACAAGTGGTATCAGAGCAGTTTGTTTAATCTAATAAACAAGATCTTGCTGTATACTCTTCCTTGCTATTCTAAAATGGCACTAAACACAAACACAAACTACTATGATAATGGTTCACTTTCTAAACCTCCTCGATTTAGCAGAGATAACTTTTCTCTATGGAAAAATCGAATGATGCTATTTCTTGAAGGTGCGGATCCTACTATACCTCAATATATAGAAAACGGACCCTATGAACCTGTTAGATATATAGCTGCGGTTCCCGCTACTGCCACCACTGAAGCTGTCCCTGAACGATATGTCGTTAAGGAAATAAGACAGTGGAGTGATGAAGATAAAAAGAAGGTAGGCATAGATGCAAGAGCAAAGACCATTATATCAATGGCTCTGCCTGATGAAGTTTTCCATTCCATCATACATCTAAAAACTTCTAAAGAAATGTGGGAAACCATATGTGTTCAATATGAGGGCACCACTGAAATCCAAGAGACCCGAAAGATTAACTTGGTAAGACAGTATGAAAGTTTTATCGCTGGTAAGAATGAATCTCTTTCTGACATTCATCAGCGGTTTAACTGCCTGATCATTGACCTAAGAACTGTTGGAAGGACCTGTTGATCCAAACTCTCTCAGTGATTTGATAACGACCCTCTTTTATACTTAGTGAAAATTACGTTATTATATGTATTAGTGTTTCATCATCAGCGATCAGACTGAGTCTGTTCAGTTATCGCTGATGACCTTTCTGTAAACATTTAATATGTATTAGTGTTTCACTTTCAGCGATCAAACTGAGTCTGTTCAGTTATCACTGATAGTTTCCTATGTAACACAGTTAACGTAATCCCTGAAGACAAGTCTCGCGTCAACATAGTTCATAGCTGAATCGAAGACGAAGCCACTGAACAATAGATAAGTCTACTAGTGACCTGATGCGGATATCAGCGAAGACCAGACAAATCTACTTACGCGAAGAAGCCTGAGGAAAAGCTTCAGCGATAGCTGAACTTTATCTCTGGAAGAAGAGATACTCAGCGATCAACGATCACAAAGCTTATGCCTCAAGTTTTCTTTTGTCTTACCTTGCACAACCAGTACGATGTGTCAGAACGGACAAGTCTCTGCCACAAATCGTACACCAACTCTGTCAACTACACTGTTCATAAAGTGGCCAAAAGCATGTCTCCAAAAGTGAGACTACCAAAGCCAATCTATGAATGCCACGTGTAAAGTACCCTGCCATGCATTTAATGCATAGGGTATAAATAGGAAGCTCACTCCTTCATCTGAAGGTGTGCTCAATCCTTTGAACTCCAAAATAGAAACCCTTGTTTTCTATCTCTCTAAAAATCCCCCATTCTCTGAATTTCTTGTGCAACCATCTTAGTGTTTCTTAAGTTTGTTTAGATTGAGTCTGTCTTAATCTTATTCCGCAACAAACTTGTAAATTGTATTTTGATTTATCAATAAACAATTTATTAAACTTTAATTTCTGTGTTTGTATTCAACCCCCCCCCCTTCTACAAACTTGTTAAGCACCTTCGGGACCAACAAGTGGTATCAGAGCGGTTTGTTTAATCTAATAAACAAGATCTTGCTGTATACTCTTCCTTGCTATTCTAAAATGGCACTAAACACAAACACAAACTACTATGATAATGGTTCACTTTCTAAACCTCCTCGATTTAGCAGAGATAACTTTTCTCTATGGAAAAATCGAATGATGCTATTTCTTGAAGGTGCGGATCCTACTATACCTGAATATATAGAAAACGGACCCTATGAACCTGTTAGAATTATAGCTGCTGTTCCTGCTACTGCCACCACTGAAGCTGTCCCTGAACGATATGTCGTTAAGGAAATAAGACAGTGGAGTGATGAAGATAAAAAGAAGGTAGGCATAGATGCAAGAGCAAAGACCATTATATCAATGGCTCTGCCTGATGAAGTTTTCCATTCCATCATGCATCTAAAAACTTCTAAAGAAATGTGGGAAACCATATGTGTTCAATATGAGGGCACCACTGAAATCCAAGAGACCCGAAAGATTAACTTGGTAAGACAGTATGAAAGTTTTATCGCTGGTAAGAATGAATCTCTTTCTGACATTCATCAGCGGTTTAACTGCCTGATCATTGACCTAAGAACTGTTGGAAGGACCTATTCTAATTCTGAGGTCCTAACAAAATTCTTGGAAAGTCTTCCTGAAAGCTGGGACAGTTATTCAATATGTCTTAAGCTGACAAAGGACTTACATACTCTCTCTCTAAGCACTCTGTATGGAATATTGCTCAACTATGAGCAATCTAATCTCCTGAAGAAGAATCTTGTAAAAGATTCTAAAGACTCCAAAAGCACTGCTGTTGCTTTAGTCTCATCAGAGATAATTCCATCTCAGCGATCTACTCTAACCATCACTGAGTTAGATTCTGAATCTGAGGATTTATCAGACCCTGATCTTTCAGAGTTTAATGAGTCCTTAGCACTCTTGACAAACTCTTTTAAGAGATTTGCAAGAAAGAGTAACTTCCGAAGAAGTAAACCTCTCTCTCTTACTGAAAAGCCAAAATCAACTCCGGTTGATAAGGCTACAGCCACTTGCTATAACTGCGAAAAAATTGGACATTTTGCTAGTGAGTGCAGGTCTAAAAAGGTCTTCAAACCTTCTACCTCAAGAAGATCCAGTGATGACAAATACCATAAGCTGAAAAACAAATATCAAAAGCTGAAAAGCTTTCAGCAAAAAGGTAAAGGTCTCATCGCTGAAGAACATGACTGGGCTGAATCAGAAGAATCATCTTCTGATGAAGAAGAAGTCGCTAATCTTTGCCTCATGGCTGAGATTAAAGAAGAAGTAGAAGAACCATCTGAACCTTCTATGAGCTACATATCATCTCAGGTATCCATCTCTACTAATCCCTCTCTGCCTGAAGCTGAGAGAAGTCGCGCTGTTGATGTGCTGACGATTGACCTTTATAATGCTCTAAACGACAAAACTCAAGCTGAAAATAAAAATGTTTATTTAACACAAGAGCTAGAGAAATGTCATGAAAAGATCAGTGAACTAAATCTTTTAGAAGAAAAGCTAAAAGATCAAGTCATTATAAATGAAATCATCAGCATTGAACGCGAACAAGCCATCGCTGCTCTAAAAGCAGAAAAGGCTCATGTTGAAAAATGGTGCAAATCATCAACAAAGATCTCTGAGATAATAAATGCTCAAACTCCTGAAAGTGATAAAACTGGTCTTGGTTTTTGGACACCACAGGATGATCCTAAAGAAGAAAGTTCCTCGCTTAAGTTTGGAACTTTTGTCACATCTTTCTTTGACACTTCTTATAATCAATTCTATCCCTGTTCTTCTTCTAATCCCATCCCTGAGGAGATATCTGCAAAATCGAAGCCTGCAGATAAAGGAAAGTCTATTCTCCCTCCTCAGAAGGCTTCCAAGAAAACCAAACTGAAAGTTCCTTCCAAACCTTCAGTGGATAAACCTTTTAGCTCAGTGACAGAAATCTTTGATATCTGTCCTCCAAAGCTGAAGGTTGATCTAAAGCCCGTGAAATCTGAAGAAATAAAAATTCCTCCCAGATCTCGTGCTAAAGGCATTCTTGGAGCTGGACCTGCTCATCTTAAGTTTTCAAAACCTTTTGGTTATAAATCCACCATCAGATATAGAAAATGTTATCACTGTGGATTCACTGACCATATTGCGAGCAAGTGTCCAAATACCACCGAAGCTGATAAAACAGCCAAAGTGAAGAAAAATACCACTAAGGTTAAGAAATTAACCAAAGTGAAGATTACCACTGAAGCTGAATCTTCCTTATCCACTAACTCTGAAGGACCCATTGAAAAGTGGGTACCAAACAAAGCTTAATCTTCCTTATGTATGCAGGGATCAAAGGGCATCTGGTATCTCGATAGCGGATGTTCTTGTCATATGACTGGACAAAGAGACCTGCTCACTGAATACAAGGAAGAGAAAGGTCCCTCTGTGACCTTTGGTGGAAATGGAAAAGGATTTACCCGAGGGTTTGGTGTCCTCAGCAATGGGACAACTACCTTTCGAAGAGTCGCTTATGTAGATGGACTGAAGCACAATCTTCTAAGCATCAGTCAGCTATGTGACAAAGACTACGAAGTTCGCTTTTCTAAGAAAGCATGTTCAGTGGTAGATGAAAAAGGAAAACTTGCTCTCAGTGGTTATAGAAGAGAAAATGTCTATGTAATAGATATGGACTCTACTATCACTGATAACTTATGTTTTCTCTCTAAGGCCTCTTCTGACGTCAACTGGCTATGGCATAAAAGGCTCTCTCATCTAAACTTCAAAACCCTGAATTCTCTCTCATCTAAGGAACTGGTTTCTGGTCTTCCTCAGCACTCATATGCTAAAGAATCTCTCTGCTCAGCATGTGAAAAAGGAAAACAAACAAGAGCTAGTTTCAAGTCGAAACAAGTTTCCTCAGTAACAAGTCCTCTTCAGCTCTTGCATATGGATCTATTTGGCCCTGTCAATATCCAATCAATAGCTGGAAAGAAATATACGCTTGTCATTGTAGATGAATATTCTCGCTACACCTGGGTTATCTTTCTTCGCTGCAAGAATGATACTCCAGAAGAACTAATATCTTTTGTCAAAAAGATGGAAGTGCTGAATAATCTTACTGTTCGATCAATAAGGAGTGATCATGGAACTGAATTCAAAAATAGTTCCCTGAACAATTTCTTTGAGAACAAGGGAATCTCTCACAACTTCTCTTCAGTAAGAACACCTCAGCAAAATGGAGTCGCTGAAAGAAGAAACAGAACGATCATAGAAGCTGCTAGATCAATGCTCAGCGATTCTCACCTCCCTACTCAATTTTGGGCAGAAGCTGTAAACACTGCATGTTTTACTCAAAACAGATCGCTGATAATAAAGCGATTTGGGAAGACAGCTTATGAACTCTTTCTTGGAAGGAAGCCTTCTATCAGCTTTCTTCATATCTTTGGTTGTCAGTGCTTTATCTTAAACAACAAAGATCAACTTGGAAAGTTTGACCCAAAAGCCGATGATGGAATATTTTTAGGATATTCCTCCATCTCAAAAGCCTACAGAGTTTTCAACAAAAGAAGACAAACCGTAGAAGAAACCATTCATGTCACGTTTGATGAAACGCGCTCAGCGAACTCTAAACCAATCGCTGACAATGAAGAACTGAATACTTGGATGATCTCTCACTATAAAGGAACTGAACCTTTCTTCTCAAACCAACAGCACACTGAAACTCCAGCTGCTGATGAAGAACCAAGTATCATACCTCCCACCGCTGAATCCAACTCATGGATTTCAGCTGAACCTCTAAACACACTTCTACCATCAACTCCATCTACGTCTGAAAACCCTTCTGAAAGTATTGGTGTATCTAATGTTCAACAATTACTAGCTGATGAACCTCAAGCATCTTCATCAGTGACTGCTCCTATTGTTGATCCTATCGCTGAAATAAGCAATCTTGCTCCTGCTCAGCGATGGACCAGAGATCACCCCATAGATCAAATTCTTGGTAATCCAGATGCAGGTATTCAGACACGACGAAGCTCAGGTAATATCTGTCTCTTTGTAAACTTTCTCTCCTTAATTGAACCAAAGAAGACTGATGATGCCCTCAGAGATCCAAACTGGGTCAGCGCTATGCAAGAAGAGCTGACTGAATTCTCTCGAAACAAAGTTTGGAATCTCGTTCCTAGACCATCTGATAAAACTGTAATAGGCACCAAATGGGTGTTTAGAAACAAGTTAGATGAACATGGAATTGTAACCCGCAACAAGGCTCGACTTGTTGCTCAGGGATACAGACAAGAGGAAGGCATAGACTATGATGAAACCTTTGCCCCTGTGGCCAGGCTCGAAGCAATTCGACTATTCTTAGCTTATGCAGTCTATAAAGACTTCATCGTTTATCAAATGGACGTAAAATCAGCTTTTCTGAATGGAAAACTGAATGAAGAAGTTTATGTAGAACAACCACCAGGGTTCTATGACCCTAAGCATCCAAATTATGTTTATAAATTGGATAAGGCTCTCTATGGTTTAAAACAAGCCCCTCGTGCTTGGTATGACACTCTCTCATCTTTTCTTATCTCTGAAAATTTTGAACGTGGCAAGATTGATAATACGTTATTTTTCAGGAAGATAAAAGGTCATATAATTCTTGTACAAATATATGTCGATGACATAATATTTGGTTCTACTAACCCATCTCTATGTACTCGCTTCGCTGAAAGAATGAAGAAAGAATATAAAATGAGTATGATGGGTGAGCTGACATATTTTCTTGGTCTTCAGATTAAACAATCTGACAAAGGTACTTTTATCTGCCAAGGTAAGTATGTTAAAGACATGCTGAAGAAGTTTGATTTAACACAAACTTCAGCGATGAAAACTCCTATGGCACCACCACTGACACTTAACAAGGATCCATCTGGAAAACCTGTTAATGTCACTGCCTATAGAGGAATGATAGGCTCATTGTTGTATCTTACAGCAAGCCGACCTGACATCATGTACTCTACTTGTTTATGTGCACGCTATCAATCTGAACCCAAGGAATCCCATCTGATCGCTGTAAAGCGAATTTTCAGATATCTGAAAGGAACTCCTAACCTAGGTCTTTGGTATCCCAAAGACTCAGGGTTCGATCTAACTGGTTATTCTGATAGTGATTTTGCAGGCTGTAAACTTGACAGAAAAAGTACCACTGGTGGATGTCAACTCTTGGGAGGAAAGCTAGTAAGCTGGACAAGCAAGAAGCAAAATTCTGTGTCCACTTCAACAGCTGAAGCTGAATACGTAGCCGCTGGAAGCTGTTGTTCACAAATCCTATGGATGAGAAATCAACTATTAGATTATGACCTTCAGCTGTCAAAGATTCCTATCTATTGCGACAGCACTAGTGCTATCGCTATAGCAAATAATCCAGTGCTACATTCAAAGACAAAACACATAGAGATCAGATATCATTTTATCAGAGATCATGTGATGAATGGTGATATTGAACTTCACTTTATCCCTACTGACTTTCAGCTTGCTGATATTTTCACCAAACCTCTTGATGAGACAAGGTTCAACTTTCTCATCAGTGAGCTTGGAATGCTGAACCTCGAAGAATAATTCTTCAGCGTTCATGTATTGTGTCAGTAATCAAAAGTTCCCCTCATCATTCTCTCTGATAAACATTCTGACTCTCAGGTATGTTCTCTCTCTCTCAAAGATGTTTTTTTTCTTCAAAATATAAACTTTAATCACTGAACTTTCTTCAAATGATTAAAAGCTTTTTTTTGAAAAATACATTAATCACTGATATTTCCAATCAGTGATCTTTTAAAAAGAAAATCTATCCCTATCTTTACAATCAGGGATACTTTTAAAAAGGAAAATCTATCACTGACTTTTCTTCAGTGATCATTTGAACGGACAAATGAACAGTTTCTCTCCTCTATGACGTCATTTGAACCGACAATCCACGACATGCCTTTTCTGACACGTTCGTCCGTTGCCCTTCTATCCAATCAACTTCGTGGAACGTGTCAATGTCATGATGATTTCTTTTCCCGCTTCATTCTCTCTCTCTTATCTCTCTTCTCTCTCTTCGTATAAAAGGAATTCTTCTCTCCTTTATACGGTTTACGCTTTCAAAACTTTCAAAGCAAGAAACATTCTCTCAAGAACACTCAAGCAAGTAAACCCAGAATATTGAATCTGCAACTCTTTTTCTTCAAGATACACAGGTTTATTTCATGTTTATATGCTTTGTTCATATGCTTTTTATTCTTTTAAAATCCTACTCGCTTTCTATGGATTTTATAAAACGTTTTTTAAAACTAAAGATCATTCCTTCTGATTTTATGTTTTTAAATAAAAACCTTTTGGTTTTAAAGTGTTCTTCATTCTTTCTACCCAGAACACTATTTTTTTCTCTTAAAAATAACTTGATAATTTTCCAGTTTCCCTTCTTCTATGGAAACTGGTAATCATATTATTTTTAATCTAAATCATTTCTTCTATTATGCCTCTTTCCATAACAGAAATGACACAGTCTTCAATCGTTGCTTCCAAGCATGTACGATTCGCTCTCACTGAAGTTGAGATTACTAAATGTAATCATTTGGCCAGACTCGACTTCAAAGCTGACAAATACCCACATCTGGTGGAAGCTGCTAATTTCCTCAAGCAGTCATGCATAGCTTACGCGATCACTGTGGATCCTAAGCCCTCCAAGACTCTACTTCAGCAGTTCTGGTTCACTGCTGATGCAACTGAACTTACCAACAGGAAAGGCGAACGAGTCCCTGCTATCTCGTTCAGCACGGAATTAGGGCCAGGGAGCATGACCGCTCTTAGCCTCAGGAAATCTTTAAGATTCCCTGACAAACCAAAGAGTGGATTCGACGCACTCCCCACTGATGATGAGCTGATATTCTTCCTGGACGCAATGGGCTATTGTTGGGAAAACAAACCAAGATCATCTATTCCTAACAAGAAGCTCACCAAGATTCTTAAAGCTCAGATGCCATCACAACTGAACTTTATCTTCTCGCACATAATTCAGTGCATGAGTGGGAAGAGTGGTTCGCTGGATCAAGCCAGCAAAACACAACTGCAGATGGCATACTCCGTTATCGCTGGTCAAAACTTTGACTACGCCACAGCCATCTTTGAAGATCTGAGGTCGAGATTAGAGAAGCCTGAACGAGATCCCAAGATCTCGTACGTACGTTTCATATGTACGTACATCAAGTTCCTCTATCCCAACACCTATCCTACCAAAGATGATGGCACCTTTGCCAGGGTTGGTCAACGATCACTGGAGGTCAAGCCACTCGCCGACGAGGTAAGTATCTCTCTCCTTCGCTCTCGTCTCTCTCTCCATTCTTCTTCATCTTCAGCGACCACGCAGACGGTTCCTTCGTCTGCTATCCCTGTCGCTACCACTACTTCTAAAAGACCATCAGCTAGTCCAATTGGTCCTTCCAAAAAGGCCAAAAAGACTAAGGAAAGTACACCTTCTAGTACTATACCTGAGGGAGCTTCTCAACAAGCTACCTTAGATGCTTTTGTGGGTCTTTCCTCCACAACTTCAGCAGTCACTCATACTGCCGTGTCAGCGATCTCACTCGCTGTCACATCATCAGTAACCCCACCTACTATCTCATTCCCTGAGATTAACCCCATCCCTACTTCTATCCCCAAAACTCTTCCCTTCTCTCCTCATTTGGTCTCTGAACCTGCCACCTCTTCTTTCCCTATAGGACCTGAGCATCAAACTTTTGAGGAATCTATGCAGTTCTACAAAATGTTTGATACGTCAGGTACACCTATACTCCTAAACACTTCTCTCCCCCCCTCTCCAAATAAGCCCATATCTGAACTAACATTATTTTCAGGTCCTAGCTTGGCGACTGTTGACACGCATGTCAACAGTCTAGGAGAAAAGGTGGATGCTCTCACCAACACCATCAATGAAACCACCAACGCCGTAAATCAGGCTGGTGAGGAGCTGAAGAAGTTGACCGCCTCTTGCTCATCGAAAGCTGAGAACTCTCAACTTTCAGCTCTTGAAGAACAAGTCGTCCAACTCAGAGAGTCCTCTCGACTCTTTCAAGGACGATTTGAGTCTCTTACAGCTGAAGTTCAGGGTCTCTCTTCCAAGGTTGACCTCTGCACGTCCCTTCTTCAGCAAGTTCTACAGAAAGTGAATGAACCAGCTCCAGCGCTGCCTCCCTCCTTCACTGAAGATGATCGTACCAACCTCAACATCGCTGTGGAATTCATTCATGATGCCACATGCGACATACCTGCGGTTGAAGACCGAGTTAAGCGTCTGGAGGCTGACGTTCAAGTGCTAAAAGCTTCAACAGCTACTCCAGCAGCTGAACAATCCCCTACCGCTGATAATGACAAAGTGGGGGAGAAAACTGAAGAAACCTCTATTGCTGCTGGGGAAGCTAAGGAACCTCCCTCTCAATCTGAGGGGGAGAAGGCAAAAGAATCCTCATCGATTCACTCCATTCTCTTTGAAGAGGATGAGGAAGAAGACGATGAAGAGGAAGATGATCTAGATCTTGATGATCAAGAAAAGGATCAGCCCTCCGATGACGACGACGACGATGAAGACCAATCTATGTGGTTCTCTAAGCCGAACGTCGTATCAGGGACAACTTCGCAAGAGGTTGTCAAAACAGGGGTGAGAGGTGATACATCTTCAAGTGTTCCTTCGCAAAGCAAAGACAAGCAACCAATCGCTGAAGAATGCTTGAGGACTGGATCACAATCTGAGGGGGAGCATCCTTCTCAGGTATGTCTTTCAATTGTACCACTTTTCTACTCTTTCCAAACCCCTATGTCTTTCTAGCCTTTATCTCTCTCGTTCTAAAAATACACTTATCCCTTCTTTCCTTCTTTTTCTAACCAGACAGTTCTCACCCCTGCTTAAGGGTTCTGAACTACAAATAATACCAGCGACTATCGCTGAAGAAATAATCCCAATCTCTATCGCTGAGATTGATGAAGAAGAAGAAGAAGATTCCCTGGTCCATCCAGGAAGGCCCTCTCGACCATCTCATTGGTCAGAGGAAGTGGTGAAGAAAAGAGTTGAAATGATCGCTCAACTAGAAAGTCAACGGCTGAAAATCCCTCTTCAAATATCCACAGAGCTCGACTTCCTCACTGACGCTGAAAGAGAAGAATCTGCCAAAGCTGAGAAGCTGATCGCTGAATGCAAACGAGATGCCCAACTCGCTTTAAAGATTCAATCCTCTCAAGTTAAGGACAAAAAGCTGAAAAGCAAACCTGTGGAAGTTCAAGCAGCACTACTGAAAGAAATTGAAGAGGAACGCTTCAGAGAACAAGAGATCAACGATAAGTCTATCGAATGGTGCAAACAAAAGATGGATTATCGTTCTGATCTTCTTCCAATATCAGCCGTGACTATCTCTGGTCGCAAGAAGAAAGATCAACTCTCAGTGACCATGGAGATTACCAGAGAGGATGGAACCCAAAAAGCAATGTACGTATCAAAACTTGAAAGCTTCGGATTTACGGAATGGTTAGAGTTCTGGGATGCGCTGAAGAAATCCAAATCTACATACAGAGGCTACGTTGAAGGACTCCTTGAAGCCCTCATAAATAGAGTCGTTTCTGTACTAAAGCTGCCATCTCCTCTTCCTCCCAAATCTTTGAAACTCAAGAGAAAAATTGGGTCCTCCTCCTCTGAAGATGTCGCCATCATCAGGAATGAAACTTCTATCAAATTTTCAAGAGATGCACTGTTTGGTCCTCCTCCTGATCTTTCAGTTCTGGACTTATCTCTGCCTCCTGGTGGTCCCTTCCAAGCTGGTCAAGTAATCGACAAGCCTTATGGAATATTCTTCAGAGATGATGATGAGGAACTCAGATTTCAAAGAATCTCTGAGATTCCTATCTGTCCTCTGAATCATCTCAAGGATCTCTTATGCTTATGGTGTGACTTCTTCCCTGCTGCTGAAAAAATTAAAGAAATTATCAGTCAAGAATCTTTGGAACGAAGACAGAAAGGAGAAGAAATACCTGAGTATATGATCAATCCTCCCAAATCTTCTTATAGCTGATAGATTAGTTTTCTTCTCTGTAATCTGTTAGTTATACTTACAGTAGTTAGTTAGTCACTTGTACTTATGATTTTCATATCTTGTAATTCTATCCCTGAATTAAATGAAAATTGCAGTGATGTACTTAACCCTATCAGTACTGTAAAAGATCCCTCAAAATAGTAATTGGGACATGCATTCTATGAGTCCTTTTTATTCCTATATTTTGAATTAAAAAGTAATTTTCTTTTGTTACTTTGTCATTATCAAATAGGGGGAGATTGTTGATCCAAACTCTCTCAGTGATTTGATAACGACCCTCTTTTATACTTAGTGAAAATTACGTTATTATATGTATTAGTGTTTCATCATCAGCGATCAGACTGAGTCTGTTCAGTTATCGCTGATGACCTTTCTGTAAACATTTAATATGTATTAGTGTTTCACTTTCAGCGATCAAACTGAGTCTGTTCAGTTATCACTGATAGTTTCCTATGTAACACAGTTAACGTAATCCCTGAAGACAAGTCTCGCGTCAACATAGTTCATAGCTGAATCGAAGACGAAGCCACTGAACAATAGATAAGTCTACTAGTGACCTGATGCGGATATCAGCGAAGACCAGACAAATCTACTTACGCGAAGAAGCCTGAGGAAAAGCTTCAGCGATAGCTGAACTTTATCTCTGGAAGAAGAGATACTCAGCGATCAACGATCACAAAGCTTATGCCTCAAGTTTTCTTTTGTCTTACCTTGCACAACCAGTACGATGTGTCAGAACGGACAAGTCTCTGCCACAAATCGTACACCAACTCTGTCAACTACACTGTTCATAAAGTGGCCAAAAGCATGTCTCCAAAAGTGAGACTACCAAAGCCAATCTATGAATGCCACGTGTAAAGTACCCTGCCATGCATTTAATGCATAGGGTATAAATAGGAAGCTCACTCCTTCATCTGAAGGTGTGCTCAATCCTTTGAACTCCAAAATAGAAACCCTTGTTTTCTATCTCTCTAAAAATCCCCCATTCTCTGAATTTCTTGTGCAACCATCTTAGTGTTTCTTAAGTTTGTTTAGATTGAGTCTGTCTTAATCTTATTCCGCAACAAACTTGTAAATTGTATTTTGATTTATCAATAAACAATTTATTAAACTTTAATTTCTGTGTTTGTATTCAACCCCCCCCCCTTCTACAAACTTGTTAAGCACCTTCGGGACCAACAGGACCTATTCTAATTCTGAGGTCCTAACAAAATTCTTGGAAAGTCTTCCTGAAAGCTGGGACAGTTATTCAATATGTCTTAAGCTGACAAAAGACTTACATACTCTCTCTCTAAGCACTCTGTATGGAATATTGCTCAACTATGAGCAATCTAATCTTCTGAAGAAGAATCTTGTAAAAGATTCTAAAGACTCCAAAAGCACTGCTGTTGCTTTAGTCTCATCAGAGATAATTCCATCCCAGCGATCTACTCTCACCATCACTGAGTTAGATTCTGAATCTGAGGATTTATCAGACCCTGATCTTTCAGAGTTTAATGAGTCCTTAGCACTCTTGACAAACTCTTTTAAGAGATTTGCAAGAAAGAGTAACTTCCGAAGAGGTAAACCTCTCTCTCTTACTGAAAAGCCAAAATCAACTCTGGTTGATAAGGCTACAGCCACTTGCTATAACTGCGAAAAAATTGGACATTTTGCTAGTGAGTGCAGGTCTAAAAAGGTCTTCAAACCTTCTACCTCAAGAAGATCCAGTGATGACAAATACCATAAGCTGAAGAACAAATATCAAAAGCTGAAAAGCTATCAGCAAAAAGGTAAAGGTCTCATCGCTGAAGAACATGACTGGGCTGAATCAGAAGAATCATCTTCTGATGAAGAAGAAGTCGCTAATCTTTGCCTCATGGCTGAGATTAAAGAAGAAGTAGAAGAACCATCTGAACCTTCTATGAGCTACATATCATCTCAGGTATCTATCTCAACAAATCCCTCTCTGCCTGAAGCTGAGAGAAGTCGCGCTGTTGATGTGCTGACGATTGACCTTTATAATGCTCTAAACGACAAAACTCAAGCTGAAAATAAAAATGTTTATTTAACACAAGAGCTAGAGAAATGTCATGAAAAGATCAGTGAACTAAATCTTTTAGAAGAAAAGCTAAAAGATCAAGTCATTATAAATGAAATCATCAGCATTGAACGCGAACAAGCCATCGCTGCTCTAAAAGCAGAAAAGGCTCATGTTGAAAAATGGTGCAAATCATCAACAAAGATCTCTGAGATAATAAATGCTC
Organism: Arctium minus; assembly: GCA_954870635.1. Classification (NCBI taxonomy): domain Eukaryota; kingdom Viridiplantae; phylum Streptophyta; class Magnoliopsida; order Asterales; family Asteraceae; genus Arctium; species Arctium minus. The sequence goes on from OX941084.1 coordinate 55,060,748, forward strand.
AAACTCCTGAAAGTGATAAAACTGGTCTTGGTTTTTGGACACCACAGGATGATCCTAAAGAAGAAATTTCCTCGCTTAAGTTTGGAACTTTTGTCACATCTTTCTTTGACACTTCTTATAATCAATTCTATCCCTGTTCTTCTTCTAAACCCATCCCTGAGGAGATATCTGCAAGATCTATGCCTGCAGATAAAGGAAAGTCTATTCTCCCTCAGAAGGCTTCCAAGAAAACTAAACTGAAAGTTCCCTCCAAACCTTCAGTGGATAAACCCTCTAGCTCAGTGACAGAAATCTTTGATATCTGTCCTCCAAAGCTGAAGGTTGATCTAAAGCTCGTGAAATCTGAAGAAATAAAAATTCCTCCCAGATCTCGTGCTAAAGGCATTCTTGGAACTGGACCTGCTCATCTTAAGTTTTCAAAACCTTTTGGTTATAAAACCACCATCAGATATAGAAAATGTTATCACTGTGGATTCACTGACCATATTGCGAGCAAGTGTCCAAATACCACCGAAGCTGATAAAACAGCCAAAGTGAAGAAAAATGCCTCTAAGGCAAATAAAGTCACCAAAGTGAAAAATACCACTAAGGTTAAGAAATTAACCAAAGTGAAGATTACCACTGAAGCTGAATCTTCATCAGCGGTGAAGACTGCTGAATCTTCCTTATCCACTAACTCTGAAGGACCCATTGAAAAGTGGGTACCAAACAAAGCTTAATCTTCCTTATGTATGCAGGGATCAAAGGGCATCTGGTATCTCGATAGCGGATGTTCTCGTCATATGACTGGACAAAGAAACCTGCTCACTGAATACAAGGAAGAGAAAGGCCCCTCTGTTACCTTTGGAGGAAATGGAAAAGGATTTACACGTGGGTTTGGTGTCCTCAGCAATGGGACAACTACCTTTCGAAGAGTCGCTTATGTAGATGGACTGAAGCACAATCTTCTAAGCATCAGTCAGCTATGTGACAAAGACTACGAAGTTCGCTTTTCTAAGAAAGCATGTTCAGTGGTAGATGAAAAAGGAAAACTTGCTCTCAGTGGTTATAGAAGAGAAAATGTCTATGTAATAGATATGGACTCTACTATCACTGATAACCTATGTTTTCTCTCTAAGGCCTCTTCTGATGTCAACTGGCTATGGCATAAAAGGCTCTCTCATCTAAACTTCAAAACCCTGAATTCTCTCTCATCTAAGGAACTGGTTTCTGGTCTTCCTCAGCACTCATATGCTAAAGAATCTCTCTGCTCAGCATGTGAAAAAGGAAAACAAACAAAAGCTAGTTTCAAGTCGAAACAAGTTTCCTCAATAACAAGTCCTCTTCAGCTCTTGCATATGGATCTATTTGGCCCTGTCAACATCCAATCAATAGCTGGAAAGAAATATACGCTTGTCATTGTAGATGAATATTCTCGCTACACCTGGGTTATTTTTCTTCGCTGTAAGAATGATACTCCAGAAGAACTAATATCTTTTGTCAAAAAGATGGAAGTGCTGAATAATCTTACTGTTCGATCAATAAGAAGTGATCATGGAACTGAATTCAAAAATAGTTCCCTGAACAATTTCTTTGAGAACAAGGGAATCTCTCACAACTTCTCCTCAGTAAGAACACCTCAGCAAAATGGAGTCGCTGAAAGAAGAAACAGAACGATCATAGAAGCTGCTAGATCAATGCTCAGCGATTCTCACCTCCCTACTCAATTTTGGGCAGAAGCTGTAAACACTGCATGTTTTACTCAAAACAGATCGCTGATAATAAAGCGATTTGGGAAGACAGCTTATGAACTCTTTCTTGGAAGGAAGCCTTCTATCAGCTTTCTTCATATCTTTGGTTGTCAGTGCTTTATCTTAAACAACAAAGATCAACTTGGAAAGTTCGACCCAAAAGCCGATGATGGAATATTTTTAGGATATTCCTCCATCTCCAAAGCCTACAGAGTTTTCAACAAGAGAAGACAAACCGTAGAAGAAACCATTCATGTCACGTTTGATGAAACGCGCTCAGCGAACTCTAAACCAATCGCTGACAATGAAGAACTGAATACTTGGATGATCTCTCACTATAGAGAAACTGAACCTTTCTCAAACCATCAGCACACTGAAACTCCAATTGCTGATGAAGAACCAAGTATCATACCTCCCACCGCTGAATCCACCTCATGGGTTTCAGCTGAACCTCTAAACACATTACCACCATCAAATCTGCCTTCATCTGGAAACCTCTCTAGTGAACCTACTCAACAGTTAATTGCTGATGAACCTCAAACGTCCTCATCAGTAAACATTCCAATTGTTGATCCAACCTCTGAGTTAAGCAATCATGCTCCTGCTCAGCGATGGACAAGAGATAACCCAATAGATCAAATTCTCGGTGATCCAGATGCAGGTATTCAGACACGACGAAGCTCAGGTAATATCTGTCTCTTTGTAAACTTTCTCTCCTTAATAGAACCAAAGAAGACTGATGATGCCCTCAGAGATCCAAACTGGGTCAGCGCTATGCAAGAAGAGCTGACTGAATTTTCTCGAAACAAAGTTTGGAATCTCGTTCCTAGACCATCTGATAAAACTGTAATAGGCACCAAATGGGTGTTTAGAAACAAGTTAGATGAACATGGAACTGTAACCCGCAACAAGGCTCGACTTGTTGCTCAGGGATACAGACAAGAGGAAGGCATAGACTATGATGAAACCTTTGCCCCTGTGGCCAGGCTCGAAGCAATTCGACTATTCTTAGCTTATGCAGTCTATAAAGACTTCATCGTTTATCAAATGGACGTAAAATCAGCTTTTCTGAATGGAAAGCTGAATGAAGAAGTTTATGTAGAACAACCACCAGGGTTCTATGACCCTAAGCATCCAAATTATGTTTATAAATTGGATAAGGCTCTCTATGGTCTAAAACAAGCCCCTCGTGCTTGGTATGACACTCTCTCATCTTTTCTTATCTCTGAAAATTTTGAACGTGGCAAGATTGATAATACGTTATTTTTCAGGAAGATAAAAGGTCATATAATTCTTGTACAAATATATGTCGATGACATAATATTTGGTTCTACTAACCCATCTCTTTGTACTCGCTTTGCTGAAAGAATGAAGAAAGAATATAAAATGAGTATGAAGAAAGAATATAAAATGAGTATGATGTGACAAAAGTTCCAAACTTAAGCGAGGAAATTTCTTCTTTAGGATCATCCTGTGGTGTCCAAAAACCAAGACCAGTTTTATCACTTTCAGGAGTTTGAGCATTTATTATCTCAGAGATCTTTGTTGATGATTTGCACCATTTTTCAACATGAGCCTTTTCTGCTTTTAGAGCAGCGATGGCTTGTTCGCGTTCAATGCTGATGATTTCATTTATAATGACTTGATCTTTTAGCTTTTCTTCTAAAAGATTTAGTTCACTGATCTTTTCATGACATTTCTCTAGCTCTTGTGTTAAATAAACATTTTTATTTTCAGCTTGAGTTTTGTCATTTAGAGCATTATAAAGGTCAATCGTCAGCACATCAACAGCGCGACTTCTCTCAGCTTCAGGCAGAGAGGGATTTGTTGAGATAGATACCTGAGATGATATGTAGCTCATAGAAGGTTCAGATGGTTCTTCTACTTCTTCTTTAATCTCAGCCATGAGGCAAAGATTAGCGACTTCTTCTTCATCAGAAGATGATTCTTCTGATTCAGCCCAGTCATGTTCTTCAGCGATGAGACCTTTACCTTTTTGCTGATAGCTTTTCAGCTTTTGATATTTGTTCTTCAGCTTATGGTATTTGTCATCACTGGATCTTCTTGAGGTAGAAGGTTTGAAGACCTTTTTAGACCTGCACTCACTAGCAAAATGTCCAATTTTTTCGCAGTTATAGCAAGTGGCTGTAGCCTTATCAACCGGAGTTGATTTTGGCTTTTCAGTAAGAGAGAGAGGTTTACTTCTTCGGAAGTTACTCTTTCTTGCAAATCTCTTAAAAGAGTTTGTCAAGAGTGCTAAGGACTCATTAAACTCTGAAAGATCAGGGTCTGATAAATCCTCAGATTCAGAATCTAACTCAGTGATGGTGAGAGTAGATCGCTGGGATGGAATTATCTCTAATGAGACTAAAGCAACAGCAGTGCTTTTGGAGTCTTTAGAATCTTTTACAAGATTCTTCTTCAGAAGATTAGATTGCTCATAGTTGAGCAATATTCCATACAGAGTGCTTAGAGAGAGAGTATGTAAGTCTTTTGTCAGCTTAAGACATATTGAATAACTGTCCCAGCTTTCAGGAAGACTTTCCAAGAATTTTGTTAGGACCTCAGAATTAGAATAGGTCCTTCCAACAGTTCTTAGGTCAATGATCAGGCAGTTAAACCGCTGATGAATGTCAGAAAGAGATTCATTCTTACCAGCGATAAAACTTTCATACTGTCTTACCAAGTTAATCTTTCGGGTCTCTTGGATTTCAGTGGTGCCCTCATATTGAACACATATGGTTTCCCACATTTCTTTAGAAGTTTTTAGATGCATGATGGAATGGAAAACTTCATCAGGCAGAGCCATTGATATAATGGTCTTTGCTCTTGCATCTATGCCTACCTTCTTTTTATCTTCATCACTCCACTGTCTTATTTCCTTAACGACATATCGTTCAGGGACAGCTTCAGTGGTGGCAGTAGCGGGAACCGCAGCTATAATTCTAACAGGTTCATAGGGTCCGTTTTCTATATATTGAGGTATAGTAGGATCCGCACCTTCAAGAAATAGCATCATTCGATTTTTCCATAGAGAAAAGTTATCTCTGCTAAATCGAGGAGGTTTAGAAAGTGAACCATTATCATAGTAGTTTGTGTTTGTGTTTAGTGCCATTTTAGAATAGCAAGGAAGAGTATACAGCAAGATCTTGTTTATTAGATTAAACAAACTGCTCTGATACCACTTGTTGGTCCCGAAGGTGCTTAACAAGTTTGTAGAAGGGGGGGGGGTTGAATACAAACACAGAAATTAAAATTTAATAAATTGTTTATTGATAAATCAAAATACAATTTACAAGTTTGTTGCGGAATAAGATTAAGACAGACTCAATCTAAACAAACTTAAGAAACACTAAGATGGTTGCACAAGAAATTCAGAGAATGGGGGATTTTTAGAGAGATAGAAAACAAGGGTTTCTATTTTGGAGTTCAAGGATTGAGCACACCTTCAGATGAAGGAGTGAGCTTCCTATTTATACCATATGCATTAAATGCATGGCAGGGTACTTTACACGTGGCATTCATAGATTGGCTTTGGTAGTCTCACTTTTGGAGACATGCTTTTGGCCGCTTTATGAACAGTGTAGTTGACAGAGTTGGTGTACGATTTGTGGCAGAGACGTGTCCGTTCTGACACATCGTACTGGCTGTGCAAGGTAAGACAAAAGAAAACTTGAGGCATAAGCTTTGTGATCGTTGATCGCTGAGTATCTCTTCTTCCAGAGATAAAGAAGTTCAGCTATCGCTGAAGCTTTTCCTCAGGCTTCTTCGCGTAAGTAGATGTCTGATCTTCGCTGATATCCGCATCAGGTCACTAGTAGACTTATCTATTGTTCAGTGGCTTCGTCTTCGATTCAGCTATGAACTATGTTGACGTGAGACTTGTCTTCAGGGATTACGTTAACTGTGTTACATAGGAAACGATCAGTGATGACTAAAACAGACTCAGTTTGATCGCTGAAAGTGAAACACATACATATTAATGTTTACAGAAAGGTCATCAGCGATAACTGAACAGACTCAGTCTGATCGCTGATGATGAAACACTAATACATATAATAACGTAATTTTCACTAAGTATAAAAGAGGGTCGTTATCAAATCACTGAGAGAGTTTGGATCAACAGATACTTACCTCATTGGGGAGCGTCTTGACTTCCAGGGAGTGCTGACCCACTTTCGGAAAAGATGCATCCGAGTTAGTGGGGTAAGTGGCAGGGTAGAGAAACTTCAGGTACGCGCAGATAAAGCATACGTAGGGTACCTTGGGATCCCTTTCGGTCTTCTCTATCTTTGACTTGAGATCGTCAAAGATAGTTGTTGCGTAGTCGAAGTTTCGTCCAGCGATCACTGAGTAAGCCATTTGGACCTAAATCTTGCTTGCTTGGTCCAGTGACCCACTCTTCCCACTCATACACTGAATGAAGTGTGAGAAGATGTAGTTAAGCTGAGAAGGCATCAGTGCCTTCTTAACAAGAGTCAGCTTCTTGTTTGGAATCGTCGTCCTTAGCTTGGGTTCCCAAGCGTATTCCATGGCATCCAGGAATTGGATGAGTTCAACATCAGTTGGCAAGGCGTCGAATCCATTCCTGGGTTTGTCAGGAAAACGTAGAACTTTCCTCAGGCCTAAGGCAGTCATCATCCCTGAGCCAAGTTGAGTGCTGAAAGAGATAGCAGGAACCTGTTCACCCTTTTTGTTGGTGATAGAGGTTTCGTCAGCAGTAAACCAGAATTGCTGGAGAAGAGCTTTGGAGGGTGTGGGATCCACAGTGATAGCATAAGCAATGCAGGATTGCTTTAGAAACATTGCAGCTTCCTTCAGATGTGGGTACTTCACACCGTCAAAATCGAGACGTGCGAAATGATTGTTCTTTGGAAGCTCCGATTCAGTGAGTACGAATTTGACGTTCTTAGAAGCGATAAGTGCAGATTGAGCCATTCTGAATATGAGTAGATGAAAGAGTAGAAGAAAAGGTTTTAGTCTAAAAATAAAGAAGATTGTCTAGTTTCTATTTGAGGAAAGAAACATAGAAAATCAACAAATTTGAAGATTAACAAGGTGTTCTTAATATAATATACAAGAACAAGAAGAAAAACCAAAGATTTTGAATGAAGAAAATCAAAATAAAATGGTTTTTAAAGAATAAAATCAAAAATGAAAATGATTTTATGTAAAAAGATTTAAGATAAGAATTAGAAAAAGATCAAGAATAACCTGTTGATCTTTGAAGAAGATGATACAAATGCTTGAGAATGCTAGAATGCTTGAGAGAGTATTCTTGCTTTGAAAGTATTTCCAGAAAGCGTAAAATGATAAGAATGGAAAAACATTCCTTTTATACGTGTGAGAAAGGAGAGAGAATGTGTGAGGCGGGAAAACAAATGCTCATCATGACATGGACACGTCCCACGAAGTTGATTGGATAGAAGGGCAACGGACGAACGTGTCAGAAAAAAGCATGTCGTGGATTGTCGGTTCAAATGACGTCATAGAAGAGAGAGACTGTTCATTTGTTCTTTTTGAAATTATCGCTGAAGAAAAGTCAGCGATAGATTTTTCTTTTTGAAAGTATCCCTGATGGTAAAGATAGGGATAGATTTTCTTTTCAAAGGATCACTGACTAGAAATATCAGTGATAAATTTATTTTTCAAAAAGCTTTTAATCATTTGAAGAAAGTTCAGTGATTAAGGTTTATATTTTGAAAAACATCTTAACTGAATGAAGATTCAGTTGTAGGGATTGAGAGAACATACCTAAGAGTCAGAATGTTTATCAGAGAGAATGATAAAAGGGGAACTTATGATTACTGACACAATGCATGAACGCTGAAGATTTATTCTTCTAGATTCAGCATTCCAAGCTCACTGATGAGAAAGTTGAACCTTGTCTCATCAAGAGGTTTGGTGAATAAATCAGCAAGCTGAAAGTCAGTAGGAATAAAGTGAAGTTCAATATCACCATTCATCACATGATCTCTGATAAAGTGATATCTGATCTCTATGTGTTTCGTCTTTGAATGTAGCACTGGATTGTTTGCTATAGCGATAGCACTAGTGCTGTCACAATAGATAGGAATCTTTGACAGCTGAAGGTCATAGACTAACAGTTGATTTCTCATCCATAAGATTTGAGAACAACAACTTCCAGCGGCTACGTATTCAGCTTCAGCGGTGGAAGTGGACACTGAATTTTGCTTTTTGCTTGTCCAACTTACCAGCTTTCCTCCCAGGAGTTGACATCCACCAGTGGTACTCTTTCTGTCAAGTTTACATCCTGCAAAATCACTATCAGAATAACCAGTTAGATCGAACCCTGAGTCTTTGGGATACCAAAGACCGAGGTTAGGAGTTCCCTTCAGATATCTGAAAATTCGCTTAACAACGATCAGATGGGATTCCTTGGGTTCAGATTGATAGCGTGCACATAAACAAGTAGAGTACATAATGTCAGGTCGGCTCGCTGTAAGATACAGCAGGGAGCCTATCATTCCTCTATAGGCAGTGACATTAACAGGTTTTCCAGAAGGATCTTTGTTAAGTGTCAGGGGTGGTGCCATAGGAGTTTTCATCGCTGAAGTTTGAGTAAGATCAAACTTCTTCAACATATCTTTAACATACTTACCTTGGCTTATAAAAGTACCTTTGTCAGATTGTTTAATCTGAAGACCAAGAAAATATGTCAGGTCACCCATCATACTCATTTTATATTCTTTCTTCATTCTTTCAGCGAAGCGAGTACATAGAGATGGGTTAGTAGAACCAAATATTATGTCATCGACATATATTTGTACAAGAATTATATGACCTTTTATCTTTCTGAAAAATAACGTATTATCAATCTTGCCAAGTTCAAAATTTTCAGAGATAAGAAATGATGAGAGAGTGTCATACCAAGCACGAGGGGCTTGTTTTAGACCATAGAGAGCCTTATCGAATTTATAAACATAATTTGGATACTTAGGGTCATAGAACCCTAGAGGTTGTTCTACATAGACTTCTTCCTTCAGCTTTCCGTTTAGGAACGCTGATTTGACATCCATTTGATAGACGATGAAATCTTTATAAACTGCATAAGCTAAGAATAGTCGAATTGCTTCGAGCCTAGCCACAGGGGCAAAGGTTTCATCATAGTCTATACCTTCCTCTTGTCTGTATCCCTGAGCAACAAGTCGAGCCTTGTTGCGGGTTACAGTTCCATGTTCATGTAACTTGTTTCTGAACACCCATTTGGTGCCTATAACAGTTTTATCAGATGGTCTAGGAATGAGATTCCAAACTTTGTTTCGAGAGAATTCAGTCAGCTCTTCTTGCATAGCGCTGACCCAGTTTGGATCTCTGAGGTCATCATCACTCTTCTTTGGTTCTATTAAAGAAAGAAAGTTGACAAAGAGACAGATATTACCTGAGCTTCGTCGTGTCTGAATACCTGCATCTGGATCAACAAGAATTTGATCTATTGGATGATCTCTGGTCCATCGCTGAGCAGGAGCATGATCTATCAACTCAGAGGTTGAATCAACAATTGGGATGTTTACTGATGAGGACGTTTGAGGTTCATCAGCAATTAACTGTTGAGTAGTGGACAGACTGTTGTTATCAGAGAGGTTTTCAGACAGAGGTAGATCTGATGGTAGCAAGGTGTTTAGAGGTTCAGCTGAAACCCATGAGTTGGATTCAGCGCTAGAAGGTATAATGTTTGGATCATCATCAGCGGCTGGAGGATCTGAATGCTGATGGTTTGAGAAGAAGGGTTCAGTTTCTTTGAAGTGAGAAAACATCCAAGCATTTAACTCTTCATTGTCAGTGATTGGTTTAGAGTTCGTTGAGCGAGTTTCATCGAATGTGACATGAATTGTTTCTTCCACAGATTGTCTTCTTTTGTTGAAAACTCTGTAGGCTTTGGAGATGGAGGAATATCCTAGAAATATTCCATCATCGGCTTTTGGGTCGAACTTTCCAAGTTGATCTCTGTTGTTTAAGATATAGCACTGACAACCAAAGATATGAAGAAAACTGATAGAAGGCTTCCTTCCATGAAAAAGTTCATAAGTTGTCTTCCCAAATTACTTTACTATTAGCGATCTGTTTTGAGTAAAACATGCAGTGTTTACAGCTTCTGCCCAAAATTGAGTAGGAAGATGAGAATCGCTGAGCATTGATCCAGCAGCTTCAATGATCATTCTGTTTCTTCTTTCAGCGACTCCGTTTTGTTGAGGTGTTCTTACTTAAGAGAAGTTATGAGAAATTCCCTTGTTTTCAAAGAAATTGTTCAGGGAACTGTTTTTGAATTCAGTTCCATGATCACTTCTTATTGAACGAACAGTAAGATTATTCAGCACTTCCATCTTTTTAACAAAAGATGTTAGTTCTTCTGGAGTATCACTCTTACAGCGAAGAAAGATAACCCAGGTATATCGAGAGAATTCATCTACAATGACAAGCGTATATTTTTTTCCAGCTATTGATTGGATGTTGACAGGGCCAAACATATCCATATGCAAGAGCTGAAGAGGACTTGTCACTGAGGAAACTTGTTTAGACTTGAAACTAGCTTTTGTTTGTTTTCCTTTTTCACATGCTGAGTAGAGAGATTCTTTAGTATATGAGTGCTGAGGAAGACTAGAAACCAGTTCCTTAGATGAGAGAGAATTCAAGGTTTTGAAGTTTAGATGAGAGAGCCTTTTGTGCCATACCCAGTTTACATCAGAAGAGGCCTTAGAGAGAAAACATAAGTTTTTAGTGATAGTAGAGTCCATATCTATTACATAGACATTTTCTCTGCGATAATCACTGAGAGAAAGTTTTCCTTTCTCATCCACCACTGAACATGCTTTCTTAGAAAAGCAAACTTCGTAGTCTTTGTCACATAGCTGACTGATGCTCAGAAGGTTGTGCTTCAGTCCATCTACATAAGCGAGTCTTCAAAAGGTAGTTGTCCCATTGCTGAGGACACCAAACCCTCGGGTATATCCTTTTCCATTTCCACCGAAGGTCACAGAGGGACCTTTCTCTTCCTTGTATTCAGTGAGCAGGTCTTTTTGTCTAGTCATATGACGAGAACATCCACTATCGAGATACCAGATGCCCTTTGATCCCTGCACACATAAGGAAGATTAAGCGTTGTTTGGAACCTACTTTTCAATGGGTCCTTTAGAGTTAGTGGATATGGAAGATTCAGCAGTCTTCACAGCAGATGAGGATTCAGCTTCAGTGGCGATCTTCACTTTGGTTAATTTCTTAACCTTAGTGGTATTCTTCACCTTGGTCGATTTTTCAACTTTGGTGACCTTCTCAGCCTTAGAGGCATTTATCTTCACTTTAGCTGTTTTATCAGCTTTAGTGGCAGTCGGACATTTGCTTGCAATATGGTCAGTAAAACCACAGTGATAACATTTTCTGTATTTAAAAATGGGTTTAGGACCAGAAGTAGAAGGTTTTGCAAGTTTAAGATGAGCAGGTCCAGGTCCGAGAAGGATTTTCTCATGAGATCTGGGAGGAATTTTCATTTCTTCATATCTCGTGGATTTAAGATCAATCTTTAGCTTTGGAGGACAAAGATCAAATATTTCTATCACAGAGCTAGAGGATTGATTTGCTGAAGGTTTAGAAGTAACCTTCAGCTTTGCTTTCCTGGTTGCCTTCTGAGGAAGAATGGATTTTCCTTTATCCGCAGACTTAGTGTCTTTGGAAATTTCCTCAGGGATAGAATTAGAAGAAGAACAGGGATACAATTGATTATAAGAAGTGTCAAAGAAAGAAGTGACAAACGTTCCAAACTTAAGCGAGGAACTTTCTTCTTTAGTTACATCCTGTGGTTTCCAATAACCAAGACCAGTTCTATCACTTTCAGAAATTTGAGCATTTATTATCTCAGAGATCTTTGTTGATGATTTGCACCATTTTTCAACATGAGCCTTTTCTGCTTTTAGAGCAGCGATGGCTTGTTCGCGTTCAATACTGATGATTTCATTTATAATGACTTGATCTTTCAACTTCTCTTCTAAAAGAGTTAGTTCTCTGATCTTTTCATGACATTTCTCTAGCTCTTGAGTTAAATGAACATTTTTATTCTCAGCTTGAGTTTTGTCGTTTAGAGCATTATAAAGGTCAATCGTCAGCACATCAACAACACGACTTCTCTCAGCTTCAGGCAGAGAGGGATTTGTAGAGATAGATACCTGAGATGATATGTAGCTCATGGAAGGTTCAGATGCTTCTTCCACTTCTTCTTTAATATCAGCCATGAGGCAAATATTAGCGACGACTTCTTCATCAGAGCTAGATTCTTCTGATTCAGCCCAGTCATGTTCTTCAGCGATGAGACCTTTACCTTTTCGCTTATAGCTTTTCAGTTTTTGATATTTGTTCTTCAGCTTTAGGTATTTGTCATCACTGGATCTTCTTGAGGTAGAAGGTGTGAAGACCTTTTTCGACCTGCACTCACTAGCAAAGTGTCCAATCTTTTCACAGTTATAGCAAGTGGCAGTAGCCTTATCAACAGGCGTTGATTTTGGCTTTTCAGTAAGAGAGAGAGGCTTACTTTTTCGGAAGTTTCTCTTTCTTGCAAATCTCTTAAAAGAGTTTGTCAAGAGTGCTAAGGACTCATCAAACTCTGAAAGATCAGGGTCTGATAGATCCTCAGATTCAGAATCTAACTCAGTGATGGTGAGAGTAGATCGCTGAGATGGAATTATCTCTGAATAAACTAAAGCAACAGGAGTGCTTTTGGAGTCTTTAGAATATTTTACAAGATTCTTCTTCAGGAGATTCGATTGCTCATAGTTGAGCAATATTCCATACAGAGTGCTGAGAGAAAGAGAATTTAAGTCTTTTGTAAGCTTAAGACATATTGAATAACTGTCCCAGCTTTCAGGAAGACATTCTAAGAATTTTGTTAGGACCTCAGAATTAGAATAGGTCTTGCCAACAGTTCTTAGGTCAATGATTAAGCAGTTAAACCGCTGATGAACGTCAGAGAGAGATTCATTCTTACCAGCGATGAAACTTTCATACTGTCTTACCAAGTTAATCTTACGAGTTTCTTGGATTTCAGTGGTGCCCTCATATTGAACACATATGGTTTCCCACATTTCTTTAGAAGTTTTCAGATGCATGATGGAATGGAAAACTTCATCAGGCAGAGCCATTGAAATAATGGTCTTTGCTCTTGCATCTATTCCTACCTTCTTTTTATCTTCATCACTCCACTGTCTTATTTCCTTAATGACATAGCGTTTAGGGACAGCTTCAGTGGTGGCAGTAGCGGGAACTGCAGATATAATTCTAACAGGTTCATAGGGTCCGTTTTCTATATATTCAGGTATAGTAGGATCCGCTCCTTCAAGAAATAGCATCATTCGATTTTTCCATAGAGAAAAGTTATCTCTGCTAAATCGAGGAGGTTTAGAAAGTGAACCATTATCATAGTAGTTTGTGTTTGTGTTAAGTGCCATTTAGAATAGCAAAGAAGAGAATAAAGCAAGATCTTGTTTATTAGATTAAACAAACTGCTCTGATACCACTTGTTGGTCCCGAAGGTGCTTAACAAGTTTGTAGAAAGGGGGGGGGGTTGAATACAAACACAAGAATTAAAGTTTAATAAATTGTTTATTGATAAATCAAATACAATTTACAAGTTTGTTGCGGAATAAGATTAAGACAGACTCAATCTAAACAAACTTAAGAAACACTAAGATGGTTGCACAAGAAATTCAGAGAAAGGGGGATTAAGAGATATAGAAAACAAAGGTTTCTATTTCGGGGTTCAAGGATTAAGCACCCTTCAGATGAATGGGTGATCTTCCTATTTATACCCTCTGCATTAAATGCATGGCAGGGCACTTTACACATGGCGTTCACTGATTGGCTTTGGGAGTCTGACTTTTGGGAGACATGCTTTCGGCCGAACAATGAACAGTGTAGTTGACAGAGATGTTGTACGAATTGTGGGAGAGACATGTCTGTTCTGACATATCGTACTAAGTTGTGCAAGGTGAGACAAAAGGAAACTTGAGGCATAAGCTAAGTGATAATTTGATCGCTGAGTATCTCTTTTTTCAGAGATATCAAGAGTTCAGCGATCGCTAAAGCTTTTCATCATGTTCCTTCGCGTATAAGTAGATTCGTCTTTGCTTCACTGATATCCGCATCAGGTCACTAGTAGGCTTGTCTTTGTTCAGCAGCTTCGTCTTCGATTCAGCTATGAACATCTGTTGACGTGAGGCTTGTCTTCAAGGATTACGTTTACTGTTTACATCAGAAACTATCAGTGATAACTGAACAAACTTAGTCTTATCGCTGATAGTGAAACACTAATACATAGAAATGTTTATAAGAAAGATTATCAGCGATAACTGAACAGACTCAGTTTGATCGCTGATGGTGAAACACTAATACATTTTAAAACGTAATTTTCACTAAGTATAGAAGAGGGTCGTTATCAAATCACTGAGAGAGTTTGGATTAACAGGGGCAGACTTCCTTCTGTTTCAATATCCACATCTTCCAAATGAAGACGAGATGGATTATGTGCTGCGTCCCCTTTAAAATTTGAAACATCCTTTTGTTGAAAAAATAATGAGTAGCTGGTGGGGTTATATACAAGAGTTGGCATGGACTAGTTGCCTGTTTCACTGAAGTTCATGAAAGAATTATGAAACAACAGTAATGTGGCTGCCCGACTCAGAAAAAGTTGGCGCAGAGTTTTCATATTCTTTTACTCTGATATCTCACCCTCTTTCTTTTTAACATTGAGCTCACTTCTAACCAATCTCTCTTTTCCATTTTACCTCATCATACACCCACACTCTGATATTGACCCCTCGCCTCTCGATCACTCAAGGATAACTTCTTGGGTAGGAAACACTGGTTATCGTGAATCCATAGAAGTTCAATAAAGTCTCACACAATGATCCCATGTATTTTGTCCTAAAAGCAAATGTTGCTCAATTGTTTAACGTTAACAGTTAGAGCACAATATATATGTCAGATGTATGTATGCTCAATCAAGATAATCATGAAGATTTGAGCATTTTAAACATGAAAGATTATCTCAAAACAAAGAAATTGAATGAATGAAGTGAAATCAATAAATATGTTTTGAGAATCTGACAATGCATGAAAAGATCAAATATGAGTGATTTATCATTAAAATCATAGGTTGGAAAACGTATAGTTCATAAAGCACTTACGAATATAGACATGATCTGGTTTTTCAGCACTTACGAATTTGGATTCAAGATTTAATAAAGCATAGTCTCAAATATAATTTGGATTCGTGTGAGCCATTGGTAAAGAGGCATTAATTACAAGTTCTGACTCTTGAACATATTGTGCGAAAATCACAGAAATTGATGCCAAAAATAGGAACAATGAGGCGTAAAACTCCATCGATGGATCGACTAAAAAGCTTGAGCTCAAAAAGCAGCTATCTGCCTATATCTCTGCCTTTTGCTTTGATACCAATTGAAAATGAATTCCCAATCCAAATCAAGCAATCTCAAGATCAAGAATATGACAATATGAAGTTCTAGAGAGAGAGAGTAGAGAGAGAATCACAAGTATATTGAAATATGACAATTACATGTATGACTTGGTTATTTCACTACAACACACACAAGGGTATTTATACCCCAAGCTAAACTCATATACCTATTACAAAGGACCTAAGGTATTTATACCACAAAGCTATACAATATTAAACTCTCACAAGTCTAAACAACATTTTTTTTCTAAAAACACACAATTACAATGTATTCGATCAAATTACAGACACTGTGTTTGTGAAACATAAAATCCAAGAAAATCGAAAATTACATAAAACAAATTATCAATTCGTGATTGTGTTTGAATACAAAGTGTATATCATCACAAATCGATCACAACAAGTACAAATTTTCACGCTAATTTCAACAATTCACTGAAAAATCGATCAAACAGTGACTTTTCAAGAAACGACTGTTCTTGAAAAAAAATTTCCAGAATATCATCCAAAACTAATGATCTAATCCTTCTGAAATTGTTTGGTCTCGCTCTGATACCAATTGAAATTGTATTCCTAATCAATCAAGCAATTAAACAAACAATCTACAATTCAAGATTTAACATTTAAGTCTAGAGAGAGAGAGTAGAGAGAGAAAGTTCTTCGTATTCATAGATCTGACATTGAATGCTTGGTGTTACAAGATTACAAACACACATAAGGGTATTTATATGAACAATCTACTTCTCTCAAAACACTATGCTACTTCTCTCAAGCTATATGAACTCTCACAAGTCTAAACAACATATACTATGACTTTGACATTACAAACTTTGACCTTGTTGACTTTGCTAGACTTGACTCTTCTCATTAAATCTTGGATACAATTAATACACTAACAATCTCCCCCTTTGTATTCAAGATTTAATAAAAATTTGACATTAGTCTTCAGCGCTTGATTCTTCAATCTTTAACTCTGACGGCTTTGAACTTTGAAGCTCTGGCAATCTTCAGTCTTTGAAGAATCTTGAAAAGTCTTTTGTACTTTGCATCTTTGGAAAGTCAACATGTCTTGAACAAACCTTTGAAAACTTTGAAAATCTTTGAAACTTTGAGGGATCTTTGACAAATATGTATCTTCATCTCTGCAATCTCTGATCAGTCTTCAGAAAAACGAACTTTCTCGAATCATCTGAATTTGTCTTTGAATTATCTTTCTTCATAATCTTTTTGAATCTTCTTGATCCAAACAAAACTTTCATCTGTCTTGAAACTTATCCATCTGACTTGACATCTCTTTAGCTCTGAAGCTATGGCTTTCTTTAAAAGAAAATACTGTTCAAACTTATGAAAAAGAAATCAAACTCAAAGAGAAAAAGATTGCGAATCTTCATATCCAACTGAAGACGACTGAAGAAAAATCATCTGAGCTGAAAGATGAATCAGTTAAGCTTCAACAGAAGTTTAAGGCTTTTGAAGATCAGATATCTGCTCTGGAGAAGAAGAATGCTTAACTGAAAACAAGCCTCCAAGCAGATATAGATAGATCAAATGTGAGGACATCTTCTACTCAACAGATGTCTGAACTTTCCAAGAAAAGTTTACAAGAGAAAAAGGATTTGGAGCTTAGATGCATTAAACTTTCCAAGCAAGTGTCTGATTTTGAAAAGATTCTAATTACTGAAAGAGACACATTTGATAAGGAAAGAAAAGTTCTTGAAGATAAAACCTCTGAATTTCCCAAACAGATCTCAGTTTTACAAGACTTATTAGAAAAAGAAAGACAAATTTTCAAAGAAAAGAAAAAGTCTTTTGAGTCTGAAAAGAGAAATGTTGGGATTTTCAAGGATATTTATGATAAAACCAAGAACTTATAAAAAGATTTTGAACAAAAAATGTTCACATTTTGAATCTGAAATTTCTAAGTTCATGTCCAAAATAACTGTTCTATCATCAGATGTGCAAAAAGAAAAGATGGCTAGATCTGATTTAAAAATAAAGTTTGACACTTTGACTTCTGAAAGAAACGTTTTATCTGAAAAGATACAGAACTTAGAAGCTGCAAACAGTGAACTGTCTGAAAAGATTACAACTGATGTGATTAGTCAATCACCTGTAGATAATTCAACAGAATCAGTCTGTTCTTTCAAAACAGCTTCAAGTTCTATTAATGAGAAAAATGTTTTGAAAAAGGAAAAGTGTCAAATCTCAAACTGTCAAATCAAATCAGATCAGACCATCAAATCTATTTTATGATAAATTTGTTGATGGTTCAGCAAATTTTTATGTTAAAACTCATAGGAAGCAATCAAAGAAAAATCAGATGGTCTGGAGAGTAAAAGATTCTGATGAAGAGAAGAAGAATGACAAATCATTCAAATCCATAACAAATGCCAGAAAGAACAGTGTATATAAAGGTAAATCTTTTGGTAATTCTGATATATATTACTCAACTAATCATTTAATCATGGTTGCTCAAAGGAAAATCTGTTGTTCTTACTGTGGAAAGAATGACTTCGTTCAGAGAGAATCTGCTCATAACTGGTACGGTTCTTACAGAATAACTTCTCAGAATTCTGATTTTAAAAGATATAATTCTAATGAGAAGTGGATTCTTAAATCTAACATACCATGACCTTAATACCAGTGGGTACCAAAACCTATTAAATCTGTTTCGCAGGTACCACAGGTTTAGGGGGAGCAAGATGATTGACTTCTAAGTACTACATCTTAGGACTCGAACTTTAATGTAAAGGTGTTTGACTTTTAGACAAAACAGTTTAGGACTCGGATTTCAAAGTCAAAGAGTATGGTTTTTGAACAAAACAGTTCATAACCCGGACTTAAGTGTCAAGATTGTGGCTTCTGATCACATGACAGATCAGGACCCGTTCTTCCATGTTCAGATAAGGATATTTTGAAAATATCCAAGGGGAGCTTATCTGACATAAATCATTCTATCATGATTTGAGGGGGAGCTTAAAGCTAAAAATCTTCTGATCTAGATCTGTGATTGTTTGAAAGAAGAACAACTTTCGAACATGAAAAACGTTTTCTGAAATGTTCAAACCACTTCTCTATTCTCAAAAGATTTCATGAATTAAGAAGTGTGATTTTAAATGTTTTTCAATTTTGAGCTTTAATGTTTAACTGACCGTGTGTTTCCAAAGATTAATACTTGCGTATTATCTTGTCTATATACTATAAAGTATTCACACACATCGGTTTAGTACTTCATTTGAATTTGTTATTACCATGTCTCTAAATGAACAAATTTTTTTCGATGGTAATACCCTCGTTTGCTTTCAAATATTGTTGAGCATCAATCATCATTTCTAATCTTGTACTTTCATTGCAAAGATTGTTTATATTCGTTCATATAAACAAAATATCCAATTCTTTGATACCCTAACCATTTCATTTGATCTGATTGACACATTGTCAGATTCTCAAAACAATTTTCTTGATTTCATTTCATTCATTCAATATCTTTGTTTTTGAGAGATCTTCATTGTTCAAATGCTCAAATTTCATTCTTATTTTTAATGAGCATACATTTTGACAATGTTATTATTTTTTTGTGTGCTTAACTGTTCAAGTTAAATTGTTGAGCAACCATTCTTTTTAGGATATATTTACATGGGATTCATGTGTGAGCTTAAATAGAACTTCCATGGATTCACGTAAACCAATGTTTCCTACCCAGGAAGTTATCCTTGAGTGATTGAGGGGTGAGGGGTCAAAATCAAAGAGTGGGGGAGATAACTCATCCGGTTGAGTTTTTCTCATTGTGCTGAGCGGTAAAATGGAAAAGAGAGTTTGGTTAGAAGTGAGCATAATGTTAAAAAGAAAGAGGGTGTGAGATCAGAGTTAAAAGAATATTAAAACTCTGCACCAAACACTTTCTGAGTCGGGCATCCACATCTACTGATTGGTTCACATTCTTTGGTGACCATCATTGAAACAGGCAGTGAGCCCATGCCAACTCTTGCATTAACCCCACCAACCACTCGTTTCTTTCTTAACAAAGAAATGTTTCATTTTCTTTGGGGACGCAGCATATCTGCTATTTGGTCTTCACTCGAAAGATTTAGATATTGAAAAAGAAGGAAAGTTGCCCCACCTTCGCACATCTTTCATGCACATTGAGTCTGTGTAATAATTGTTGTTGTCTCAACAGTTTACACAATTTGAGCCTGAAAAAGCTAAGTAGCTTCAATCATTCTACACTTTCACGTTCACACAAGGAATATGTTTTCTTGTCATAACATTCATAGAAAATTCCTTTGTGGTTTTTCGATGATTGAATGGAAGCCCTGGAGGAGTGAACATCACAAAAACTCCTTTCCAATGTACATCCGTTGTACAAAGTGGCTTCGTGCTACTTACAGGCATAATAACTGTTTCATCCGTTGAATCAGGGTTACAACGCTTAATTTGTCTGAATTTGAAAAGATTCAGATGAATGCATTTCATGACTTGACAGCCATTCAGATCAAAAGGGCAGAGAATGTCAAATTATCATATAGGGGAGATTGTCAGTTCTTACAAAGGGGGAAATCAAAGACTGTGTTGAAATTGAACATGTTTTGATGATCATGATGCTCACAATCATCAAAAAGGGGGATAAATCTACAAAGGTCAATTTCAAATGAATTTCAAAGTCATAAAGAAAGAAAGTTCAAAATGAAAAAGACTTGTGGAGAAATTCAGAAAGTTCAATCCAATCAAGTATGATGAAAAGAAATTATTCAAAGATGACTTTTAATGACAAATCAAGCTGACTCAAGAAAGTTTGTTTTTTCGAAGACTGATCAGAGATTACAGAGATGAAGATACAAGTTTTAGAAAGATTCCTCAAAGTTCCAAAGATCAAAGAAATTTCAAAGACTTCAAGAAGTTTTAAAATTCTTGTTCAAAACTAGATGACTTTACAAAGCAAAGTGAAAGACTTTTCAAGATTCTTCAACAACTTCAGAGATTAATGAATGTCAGAGCTTCAAAGTCAAAGATTGTCAGAGATAGAAGTTGAAGAATCAAGAGCTGAAGACTAGTGTCAAGTTTTTATTAAATCTTGAATACAAAGGGGGAGATTGTTAGTGTATTAATTGTATCCAAGATTTAATAGGAAAAGTCAAAGTCTGTAAAGTCAATATGATGTTTTTTTAGATTTAGTGTTGTGAGAGAAGTAGTAGGTGGTATAAATACCTTGTAATAGTGTTGTGAGAAAATCCAAGAACTTCATTGTAATACTTGTGACTTTGACATTACAAACTTTGACTTAGACATTGTTGACTTTACTAGACTTGACTTTTCTCATTAAATCATGGATACAATTACTACACTAACAATCTCCCCCTTTGTATTCACGATTTAAAAAAATTTGACACTAGTCTTCAACGCTTGATTCTTCAACTTTTGTCTCTGACAGTCTTGGACTTTGAAGCTCTAACAATCTTCAGTCTTTCATTCTTTGAAGAATCTTGAAAAGTCTTTTGCACTTTGTATCTTTGGAAATCAACAAGTCTTTAACAAACCATTGAAAACTTTGAAAATCTTTTGAAACTTTGAGGGATCTTTGACAAATATGTATCTTCATCTCTGCAACCTCTTATCAGTCTTCGGAAAAAACAAACTTTCACGAATCTTCAGAACTTTCATCTGGCTTGGACTTTCAAAACTATCTTCAGAATTATCTTTAGAAAGTCTCTTTTCTTCAAATCAGCTTTGAAATTTGAACTTTTGAAAATTTGTCCCTTTTCATTCTTTGAAATTTATCTTTGTAGACTTCTCCCCCTTTTTGATGATTGTGAACATCATGATCATCAAAACTCGTCAATTTCAACACTTTCTTTGATCTTCCCCTTTGTAAGAAACTAACAATCTCCCCTTTTATGGTATGTTTGACATTCTCCGCCCTTTTGATCTGAATAGCTGAATCATGAACTGTATATACCTGAATCTTTTCAAATTCAGATATAATGAACATTGTAACCCTGATTCAACAGATCTCCTTGAATAGTTTCAACAACTTCAGTCCCCTGATCCTCAACAGTAACAATAGTAACATCTTCTGCAGTTTTCTGTCTCTTGCTCATCTCCCCCTCATGATCTTGATCAGAATGACGATCATGCCTTTTGGTAAAAACTGCATCAGATTGAGCCTTGCAAGAAAGTTGTACTGCTGTGGTAAGATCTTGTAGGTGCTTCTCCACTGAGTCTTTGAACAGGTTGAACTGAGATAGAGTAACATAATCCACTGGAACTTGAGGAACAATTGGTTGGGATTGTTGCCGCAGTAATTCAATAAGATCTACTTCGGTTTGATCTGCTGGAGCATCTGATAACAATTGAGCCAAAAGTAAAGACTTTAACTCAGAAACGGATTGAACTTGTGGTGGTTGTGGAACTGATGGTGGTGAAAGTGGTTGCACTGGCTCCTCAACAACTGGACCTTTCTCTTTCAATCAAGAAACTAAACAAACAATCTACAATTCAAGATTTAACATTTAAGTCTAGAGAGAGAGAGTAGAGAGAGAAAGTTCTTCGTATTCATAGATCTGACATTGAATGCTTGGTGTTACAAGATTACAAACACACATAAGGGTATTTATATGAACAATCTACTTCTCTCAAAACACTATGCTACTTCTCTCAAGCTATATGAACTCTCACAAGTCTAAACAACATATACTAAGACTTTGACATTACAAACTTTGACCTTGTTGACTTTGCTAGACTTGACTTTTCTCATTAAATCTTGGATACAATTAATACACTAACAATTTTCATCTTGCCTTTCTCACACGCGTCACACAGATGTTCTTTTTTGTATTTGAGCTCAGGAAGTCCTTTCACCAAATTCTCAGTCACCAACTTGTTAATATATCTAAAGTTGAGGTGAGATAGCCTTTTATGCCATAACCATCTTTGTTGCATAGAGGCTTTAGACAGTAGACACACTGCATTATAAGTCTTGACATTTGACAGATTGATCGTGTAGAGGTTTGACTTTCGCGTTCCGACCAAGAGTTCTTTGTCGTCTTCAGTTCGAACACAACATCTCCTGGCCTTAAAGTTAACCTCTAAATCTTTATCGCAAAACTGACAAATGCTGAACAAATTTTGTCCTAGTCCTTCAACATACCTCACCTTCTTAATTGTTAAGTTCTCTTGCACGACATCTCCATAACCAAGTATCGGTGAAAACTGGTCATTTCCAAATCTCACATTACCGCAAAATTTCTCTGTATAATTAGACAATATATCTTTTTGCCCTGTCATATGCTTGGAACAACCTGAATCTAAGTACCACATATGACGGGTCTGTACAGGAGAAATCAAGCAATAATAGGTTTAGGTACCCATTTATAGATGGGTCCTGTCAAGTTAGCACAAGATTTTGGCATCCACTTAAATTTGGATCCTCTGGTCTTTTGAAAAACTTTTGAACCATAATTACGATAGACATGATATGAACCAAACCAATGATCAAAATACTAACGAGTTACAAAATCATTTCTACGAGGTGTGGAAGACTGAATAGTAGACAGAGATAATTGGATCAATTGCTTTATTGTATAAGACTTGTAAGGATGTACAAGTTTTTGTTTATGAGAAGCACATTGACCAACTACACCAGATACACTATCAGTAACCCTATTACATTCGAAATCAGAAAATGATTTTGAACCCTCATCAATCTTCTTCTTTGGCCTCCATTTAGGCTTCACTTCGGAGCTTTTCTTTTTCATATCTGAAACATATGAATATTGCATGTTAGAAATGTGAGACTTGTGAGATGTTTCTTATTTGATTTACCAGTGTTAGTTCGTTTCTGTGAGTGTTTATTCTTTCTTTTCTTACCTTTGGCATAATAGTTGTTCACAGAAACTGGTTTATCAACTTTCATTGATGATTCACCTTTTTCATACACACTTGGTAAACCATTAGAATTAACAATAAACTAAGAATGATCCGGAAGTTTGGCATTAAAATCAAACTGTTCAACGCATTTATCAAAACAACCATCAGAGTTCAGAAAATCAATCTCTTCATCAAACAAAACATCATCATCATGAGATATAGGAGCTTTGGAAGTATTTGATAAATCAGTGTTTATAAAAACAGTAGAAAATACCATTTCTTCTAATCCAATTAAAATTCTTTCTTCATCAAGAGTGTTCTCAAGCTCAGAAATTTCACTTTCTAAGATGAGTGGAGGAACATATATCTTGCCTTCAATCGGTTTTGCCTCCATTTCCTATGTAGAATAACTTTGAAAATAATCATTTGAAATAAATTTTGACTGTTTAGAATTGTAACTAGAATTTAACTTTTCATAACGAAATGGTAGTTGCATTTTAGTTTTATTTTTCTTGTTCTCGTCTTCCTTAGATTCTACTTCATCTGATGATTTTATCCATTTGACTTTAAGTTCAGAATGTTTCTGTTCCAGTTTTAGAAACCCAAAATCATATAAAGCAAACACTTTTGGAATACCCTTTTTCAAGTAATGAGGATTATCATAACCGATACCCCAATACTCATTAAAAGAAGTAACCTATTTTAGTTTATTAAGAAAAATGGTTTGATCAGTATGGCCTCTAGTATAAAGTTTTTCTTCCAAACCATTCACTTTTTCAACCAAAGATTTATTTTCTTCCGTTAAAGATAAACACGTTTTAGCAACCTCTTTTATCTCAAGTTCACACAATTTAATTTTTGAAGATGTTTCAGATAATTGATTATGAATTACAGTCTTTTCTCTAGCAAAGGTATCAATATTTTTGTGTAAAGTCTCAATCAATACATTCTTCTCAACAATATCATTGTTGAGTTTCTGTATTTCTTGGTTTTTCTTTGCAATGACATCTTTTTCACGTTTGATTTAGACTGCAAATCCTGAATTTCAACCATCATGGATTGCATTTGTATTAAAAAATCAGATTCAGTCATATCATTTACCTCTTCAGAATCCTCTTCATCTAAATTCTCCTCAACAACTTTCAGTCCCATTAAGCACATATGGGCAGTCTATTCTCTTTCGCTCTTCGAATCGGTGACATCCAGCCAATGATCGTCTTCATCCATAAGAGCTTTACCCGCCTCTTTTTGCTTTGCTAGGAGCATCTTGTTCTTGTAATAATCGGAATTCTTCACCTTAGGCTTCCTGCAATCTTTGGCAAAGTGGCCGATCTTGCCACAGTTGTAGCACTTGACTAGTTCCTCTACTTTATTCTCCATATAGTGATTCACATACTTTCTTTCTTCCAACCTTTTCTCCTCAAATCTTTTCTTTCCTTCAACCCGTTCCTTATGCTCATAGTTCTTTGAACCTGATGAATATTGTTGGCTGTTTGAACCATGCTTCTTGGAAAACTTCTTCTGAAAAGCTCTGGTTAGAAGTAGCATTGCTTGCTTCAGATTTTCTCCATCATCATATTCTGAGCCATCACTTTCCTCTTCCTTAGTGTCAGACACAATCACTTCCTTCTTCTTCAGACTAACGGATCTCTTTTCCTTTCTCTTTACTACCAAAGCAACCAGATCATCCACTGGTTTCTCAGTTTTCTTCTTCTCAGCTCTTATCTCATCAACGTCTTCTTCATTTTGTCGTAGAGTCTCATAAACCTCATGCAAAGGGATCTCATTGAGATCTTTCATTTGTTTCATCTTTCGAGTAAACCTTTTCCATTCAGGTTGTAAGATACTCAGAAACTTTACATTCAACTTAATCTGAGATTTCTTTACTTTGTTCTTGCTCAACTCATTCAGAAGAGTGACAAATCTGTCATAAGTTGCCTCTAAATTCTCTCCTTCTTTTGCCTTAAATTCTTCATAGTTGTTAAGACAATTAGAAACCTTCAGATGATTACCAATCTTTGAACCTAACATCATCTTTTCAAGCTGATCCCACATCTGTTTCCCAGTAGCTTTGTAGCTGTCTATTTTCACATAAATCTCATTAGGAATTCCTTGAAGTAGAAAAGATCTTGCCAGTCTGTCAGCCTTGTGCCTCTTTTTCTGTTCGTTAGTATATTCATCTATATCCATAAAATATTCTTTGGTAACTACTTCCACTCCTTCCTCTTCTGTAGAAAGAAGCTTTGTTGGAGGTTTCATGAGTCCTTCTTTCAAAGATAGTCTAATATACTCACCAAGTTCATGTCTGTCTATAAAGTCCAAAACCATGTCTTTACATTGTTCATACTCTCCTTTGAACAGAACTGGTGGTTTGACATCAGTTCCTATTGCCAAAGCATCTCGAGAAGTCATCTTGATAATTGCACAGATCTTTAAACACAGAATCAAAAAATATCAAAATCCCTGAAATACTCAGTCAGAAAAATGACTAAGTATAGAATCCTCACGCCAAAGAAGAAACTTTTCGCACAACAAAGAAATTCGCACAACAAAGAAATTCGCACAAATAAGGATATGAAATTCTAGAATTCGCACACTGAAGGATGCGAGTTCTGTGCTTTTCGCATGCAGTTAGATGCAAATTTCAGACTTCTCGCATTTAGAGATATGCGAATTTCAGACTTAGGATTTTTCACCAACTTGAAAACTTTTCGCACGAGCTTGTGATGCGAATTCTAGACTTAGAAAAATTCTCAACCTCAAACTTTTCATATCTAAGCGAATTCTTGCCTTTAGAAAATTTTCCAGACTTGAGATGCGAATTCCTCAGATTTTACACGTAATGGGATGCGAATTTCTCAGAATTCGTATGGTAAGGGATGCAAATATCTCACTTTTCATACACTTTGAGATGCGAATTTCTCACTATTCGCACACTTTAAGATGCGAATTGTGTCCTTAGATTTTCTTTGACCACAGTGCGATGCGAATTTCTGTTTCTCGTACACTTCACGATGCGAGTTTCTGAGTTAGCAAATTTCAAACTTCAATTCCATGCGAGTTCCTCTTCATCATGCGAGTTCTTCAGATCACGATGCAAATTTCTTAGATCTCGGTCCAAAAACTTCAATTTCAACCCAAATTCGATCCAATACTTCAAATCAATCCATGAAACTTTGTCAATTTGATCTAGATTACAATCTGAACACTTTACAAACAATCAACTTCAAAGAAAAACACCAAATGAATACAACTCGATCTAGACACAGTGCGTTTATAATTCAAACCAAAAACCAACTCAAATCCAAAATTCACACAAATATGTTGTGAATTAGATGAAGTAATCAATACTAAACCTGTTCTAGATCATAAAACGAATACAATTCAAGCAATTACAACTTCAAAACAACAGAAATACAAGTTCGAGTGATGAACAGTAAACTGCGAGTTCTTCAAAAAGTCGATCAAAACATCTCAGATTCTTGATTAATTCTGAACTGTGCTTGCTCTGATACCAATTGTTATTCCCAATATGTGCTAATCATGATGAACAACCCAAAATTCACTCCAAATGTCATATTATTAGATCATGAATTCAAAATATTACAATATCAAACTCTCACAAAATATTTCTCTCTCTAAGCTTACTCTCTCAGCGTGTCATATGATTCTACTAACAAAAACAAGAACTATTTATACCTACAAGTTACAAAGACAAAAACTAATAAAACACTTTGACTTTGACTTTCTTATTTTAGTAACATTGACTTTGCAATGAGGCTTTGACTTGGGCATTGACTTTCAATTCCAATGATCTTGGATCCAACATATTTGTGCACTAACACATGTTTTGCCAGTATTGTCAATTTTAGAAAGCATACTATTATGTAGCTTTAGATTTGAAACTGAATTGAATCATTCCTTGTTTGCCCAAAAGACACCTATAGTTTGTATTACAAGTTTGGAGAAATGAATTTATGCATGTGAGTTTTGGGTCAAGTTTTAAATTGTGTGGAGCTACTTTATTTCCTACGTTTGTTAGCGAAGTTTATTAGAATTTTATTTCATACTGTTTAGTGGCTCAAGGGTGAAACTTTGAAATGCATATGATTGTTTTATTGCGTGTGTTTGCGTATGTGATTTTATTGAAAATTTTATCCTATGCGATTTTGTTTTTATAGGTGAAGATTTTGGTAACGTTCAGTTGCGTAGTTTTCCATTGAGTTTCGGTACGAACACATTTTATTGCACACTATTTAGTGCATGAACTGATTTTCATACATAGCATGCGTAAATGTATGTTGAGAATGTAATGGTCCATTTTGGTTGGTTTGTTGTGTGCATTTTCGTTTGTTGTCATTAATATTTTTGGGCAACATAAATGCATTTTACTACTTGATTTTGTGTGCATGGAGTTTGTGGCCACCTCGCATGACTATTGAGTGGTGGAAGAGATTTTTATGCGTGCGTAAACTGGTTATGAAGATTTCATGTTTTGTAACTCTTTCAAAATTACAAAACTGGCATAATTATGAAGATTTCATGTTTTGTAAATCTTTTAAAATTACAAAATTGGCATAATTGTTGAGTCTTATACTTGAAAATCCTTGAATTCATTAGAACCATAAAATTTAAAACCCTTTTTGTGAAAGTTGTTGTATTTGAGGACCAAAAGAGTCCTTGAGAACTGAAATATCGGATGATTGAGCTTGTGATTGGTTTTGATTTTCGGGATTTCAGTTTGGAAAGTCGACAGAAGTATGATTTTGAAGTATTAGATTTATGTATCATCTCGGTTATTAAAAGTAGTGATCGTTTCGTTTTGGTAATCTTCGTGTTGGAGGATTCGCTGAGTGCGTCCACTTGGGTATATGTGGAATTTTTGGGATGCTTCGTTATTATCAAATGATTCAGGGATGGTGTGCTATCAGGGAGATTTTTTCGCGGATGGCAAAGGTTTGTCTTGTGGTATGGTCATTTTGAAATACTAGGTATCAACTTTTGATTTTGAGGTTAAGAACTATCGGAGTGCTTGGAGGTACTTTCGTTGAGTTTTAAGAAACATTTGAAATATAATGGTAAATCTAAGGTGTTTAGATTTCGTGATTAGGGGCTGATAATGGAGATTATCTTGATTTGGTTTGGATTTATTGTTTAGATGTTGGATGCTTAGTGAAAATTTGGGAATTGTGTAATCATTGAGTTTTGGGACAAAAGACTGTCTCTATATAGTGTATTGGTACATTCCTAGATGGAACGACAAACCAATAGCAAGAATGGTTGGATTAAGGAAATTTTGGGAATCCTGGCAGGTGGTGTGCATTGCAACTATTTGGAATACGGATTTGGAGTTGTGCTTAGCTAGGCTGATCTAGTCACTAAGAATTTCATCAAAGAAATGACGATAAATCTTTGATGGCAGTAGCCTTCGAGAAAGGTTATGGTTGAGCATATCTATCGTCAATTTCCGTGAAACTGTTTGTTCGGATGAAACAAGATTTGAAATGATGAGATTAAGTAAGGATATCCGAAGTAGACTTTAAGCGAAAATCATTTCGTTGGGGAGACTTGGATTAATAGAGGTTAAAATATAGATACAATAGTGGCAATAAATTGATCTGTTCAAGAATGCTTATTCAGGTTCCTTTACCACCTGGGTAAAGTCGACATGGTGGTAAGTACTTGTAGTTGAAAGAGTGTGGCCAATTACAGTCGGAGAAGTTTCTACAAGGATCATCAAAGTATTGAATGCAAGAGAAAAGCGTATCGTAGTTCGATAAAGGTAAATTAGAAAAATTTAAGAGTAAATTTGTGATTGATCAACGCTTATAAAAGTAAGAAATTTAGACCAAAATTTGTTTTCGATGTAGTATGGGTCAATAAAGGTTGGGAGGTGATCGAGACTTGTTGAATGGGTTTACAAACCAGCAAAGATATTGGGTTCATCCCCACGAACGGTGTGTTGTATTGTATATCAAAATTGAATATTCGTAATCATCGTTGGGCTCAACACAACAATTATGACAGGAAGGTAATCAAATTCCAATTAGAGGTCAATTTTGTTGCAGACACTTCCTTAAAAAGGGAGCCACTCGGATGAAATCATGTGGAAGCTTTAGGTTTGCTACCTTATATCATTTTTCCTTCCGAGTTTGGTTATTAGAGGAATTGTCGATGAATATCGTTAGCTGAGTTGGATGACATTCTTGAACCCCCTGTTGTTTCTTT
Organism: Arctium minus; assembly: GCA_954870635.1. Taxonomy (NCBI): domain Eukaryota; kingdom Viridiplantae; phylum Streptophyta; class Magnoliopsida; order Asterales; family Asteraceae; genus Arctium; species Arctium minus. The sequence goes on from OX941084.1 coordinate 55,090,052, forward strand.
GCACAACGTGCTTTCGAAAATGACAGGTATGTTGTCATTATTCAAGGGAGAAGTTTCTACAAGGATCATCGAAGTATTGAATGCAAGAGAAAAGCGTATCGTAGTTCGATAAAGGTAAATTAGAAAAATTTAAGAGTAAATTTGTGATTGATCAACACTTATAAAAGTAAGAAATTTAGACCAAAAATTGTTTTCGATGTAGTATGGGTCAATAAAGGTTGGGAGGTGATCGAGACTTGTTGAATGGGTTTACAAACCAGCAAAGATATTGGGTTCATCCCCACGAACGGTGTGTTGTATTGTATATCAGAATTGAATATTCGTAATCATCGTTGGGCTCAACACAACAATTATGACAGGAAGGTAATCAAATTCCAATTAGAGGTCAATTTTGTTGCAGACACTTCCTTAAAAAGGGAGCCACTCGGATGAAATCATGTGGAAGCTTTAGGTTTGCTACCTTATATCATTTTTCCTTCCGAGTTTGGTTATTAGAGGAATTGTCGATGAATATCGTTAGCTGAGTTGGATGACATTCTTGAACCCCCTGTTGTTTCTTTGCACAACGTGCTTTCGAAAATGACAGGTATGTTGTCATTATTCAAGGGAACTCTCTTATCGAGGCTTTAATGTTATGGTAAAGGACTGCGGGTATCTGGGAAATTTTGATAAGTACTACATTTGGGTGATTTCTTGTGCTAGATTTCGAGGAAAAAATCTTCTATATGGTTGGGAGGATTGTAACATCCTAATTTTTAGCCCAATTGAAGAAAAGTGCTAAACCGGCTAAATCGGTAAAGGAAGAGGCAGATATGGAGTACGACTAAAATTCAATGTGGTTGTGACACTTGTCACAATAGCACCAATGGTACTGAGAATATGGTAGTCTCGACTATAGTACCATGTGGTTGTGAAATCTGTCACAATAGCACCAATGGTATTGAGAGTATGGTCATCTTGGCTATAGTTCCATGTGGTTGTGACATCTGTCACAATAGCACCAATGTATTGAAAGTATGGTAATCTCGGCTATAATGCCATATAGTTGTGACATCCATCACAATAACACCGATGTTACCAAGTGTTTGGTTGTCCTGAAGAATATGCCATGCAATTGTGACAATGGCACGATAACTGGCATAATAGCATCAAATGTACTAAGAAGTTGGTGAAAGTTGGTACATCCGGCGAGACTGTGTCATGCGATTGTGACACTGTCATAATCGCCAGTCACTATAACATAGATTGTACCGTGACCTGTTGCATTCGAGAGATTGTGACACTGTCACAATTGCGAGGCACTATAGCAAGCGAGGTCCAGTGCCTTAAAATCCAAATTTTCAAGGGCTTCTTCATTTGGTCATAACTTCTTCATTTTTCATCCGTTTTGAGCCCTTCTTGAGGCTATGGTTTCGTAGTTTTAAGCTTGTCAATATGGAAACAAATAAGATTAAAGATTTCTTGATAATTTTGGGGTTTATAGAATTTGAAAGGTAATCCTCTAATCTACCATCTTTTAACCTAGGGTTTTGATCTCTTTGCACCCACAACCTCTAATCCTTCCTTATGGTATATGTTGGTGTTTTTGAAGTAAATGAAGTATTTTGGGAGATTCACATCTTGGCTTGAGTGTTGGTTCAAAGGATTGCATCTCTTTACCAAATGGAGCTCAAGTTTTAGGGTAAAACCTAGATTTAGCCTAAATCTAGCAAGGTGAGTTCAAGTTGCTTTGTGAAAACTTTGTACATGCCAAAAATGTTCATTTTGGAGTCTTAAGATGTTTTCTAGATGTTTATCAAATCTTGTTGATTATTTGATGAAATTGCATCTTTTACACACTTGATTTTTATAACATCTTGAGAAGTACATGTATTTGGGGTTTTTGGACTTTTTGATGATAAATCATAAAGTGTGTGGGTTTTGATGATTTATTTCTCATATTGAGATTAGTTGATGTTAATAAACTTTTGGCATCTTGATTTTATAAATCATTCACAATATATATATATATATATATATATATATATATATATATATATATATATATATATATGGTTGAGTTATTGGACACATTTTAAAGTATCATTACTTATTAAGAAATGCTTCCTTGAAGCCATGGTGTGTTTTGGGATTTTTCCCAACCTTTAAATCAAAGATAAAGATACCAACCCTTTTGGGCATAAGTTGTATAAACATGATATACTTGCATTTATTGGTTTATATTGACTTTTATCAATTGTTAAATGAGTCCCTGAGTTATTGGCTTGGTTTTGACTCAAATGAGTTTTATGGAATTTTGTTCGGTGAATCGGATAATACTATGTTATTCCCAATACTTATATTGATTATATTTACTTTGTTCGTTGGATTTAGGAATTCCTTTCAATCAAGACGGGGTTAATTTGGTTTGATTTGCTCAATGTTAAGCATTGAATGTGATATGCAGTTATGGCATATTTACTGAAAATTACATGTTTTGAGTGTGTTGGTCATTCAATTGGAGTCATGTAATTTAGGCTGTAATGTAATGGATCCATAGCATAGGAGCCGTGGAGGACTCAAGGTATAAACCGTGGGTTGTTGAACTTGATGACCATGTGATCCATAGTGGAGGACTCAAGGTACAGACTGTGGGTGGTTGAACTTGATGACCAGGTGAGCCGTAACGGAGGACTCAAGCTATAGACCGTGAGTGGTTGAACTTGATGATCGTTAAGCCATAGTGATTATTATTTATAGTGAACGAGTATATATATGATTAACGGATGACTCAAGCTATAGACCGTAGGTGGTTGGACTTGATGACCATGTGATTCATAGTGGAACTCATTAACATATATATATATATATATATATATATTTATATATATGACTTACTTTGTGTTTCGCCACATTCTATTGATACGGGTCTCCTCCGTCACCGGAATTTGTTATTTTTGGATAGTGTATTATACATGTTTTCGGTGACATTTTGAGTATGGGGTGTATCCATAATTTATGATAATGAATAATGAACCTTATTCATATTTTGGTGTTTTGGATAATAGAGTTTTATCTATGTTTTCCATATTTGGTTATTAAACTTTTATACGATGTTTGGATGAGTATTGAGCTTTGCTTTTATGATAAAATGGGTGCTTTGACCACCGAATCTTCATCATGGAAATGGTAGGTTTTGGGGAAAATATGTTTTATATTAAATACATTTCATTTTGGGAAATTGGGATTTAAATAACATTCTTTTAGTTTTGCCGTTGTATATTTAACTAGGTAATTATGATATATATGACAAACATCGATAACTTTGAATTAAATATGAAGTGGTAAAGTTACCATAATAATTATGATACACTATTAAATATGTAGAACTAATATATTTAATTTTGGTTGTCTTAGTATAAGAATAAAGAGTGGTGTAATATATTGTTTGTAAAAAATAACAGTATAATCAATAATATATAAATAACATATGTGAATTTGGTACATTATTGGGAGAGAGGGGGGGGGGGGGGGGGGAGAGCCGAATATTACTTTATATGATGAACATCCCAAATAAAAATGTGTCATGGTTGAAAATCCATCGTTAGATGGGGGGACTCGTTTTCCTGTAAGAAGAAGTAATAAAATGAAAAGTATTAGTTTATGTACCGTGTTAGTGTTATAGGTAAGCAATATTTGATAGTTATTATAGATTATGGTGATGTTGTACCTGATGATCATATGTCGTTGAAGAAATAGTTTGGAAAACTTCCTTGAAAACAATATTTTTAACGAACTTTCGAACTTCAATCTCATTGTCGGCATTTAGTATGACCAATCCTTCACGTGATGTAAATCGTGATGCAGCAACATACAGTTGGCCGTGGGTAAAGACTTGGTTAGGGAGATACAAGCCCACATGGCGTAGTGATTGGCCTTGACTTTTATTTATCGTCATGGCAAAGCATGCCGCCAAAGGAAGTTGTCGCCTATTGAGCTTAAATGGCCACCTTGTTTCATTCCGGGACATGATTATTCTTGGAATTTTGACATTTTTGCCAACATGTGTTCCAGAAATAATATCTGCTCCGATGTACCATTTCCCCAATTTTTTTAACAATCAATCTTGTCCTATTGCATAACCCTTCTGATTGATTCAAATTTCTAAGAAGCATTATTGGAGCTCCTTGTTTTAGTTGAATGTCATGGTTTGGGACCCCATTGAATTTTAAACTATGCAAGAACTCAGATGGTACAAAAGATCTTCTTCATTAGTTTGTACACTTGCTTTGCACACGTTGTCTAATATGAGATAATTGACATCTTTTCCTGGTAGCATGTCCATGATCATGTTGTTCAAATAATAAACCATTTCATTTTTTGGCGTCAATATCGCTCTTTCTTTCAGATATGCAGGCTTGTGAAAATTCTCCAACAGAGATGGATACACAACTTGAATTATACATTGCACTGGGTCCTCCCATTGGTTTAGGGTGATATCAGATGGAAGTTTGATTAACTCTCCTTCAATGTCATCATACAAAAAACCATCTCATAGCTGCAACAACCACTTGTCAAAAGAATCTATTTTACAAGCTTCAGATTCTGATATGTCTCCAACATATAGCCTCATATTTTGGTTAAGCTCAAGAACCTTGAAATACTGCCATAATTTGGATGAATTGAGAGAAGCATGTCACCTCTAGTTCCTTTTGGAACAACGGGAAAAAATCCCCACCACAAACAACAGTAAGTCCACCAAAAGGTTTTTCTTTACTGTTGGGAAATCTTGTTGTGAAAATACCGCACAAACTTTTATCCAAAGCTTAAAAACAAAATTTATGTGCCATTGGTGCTTCATCCTAAATGATCAAAGAGGTTTTTATGAGAAGTTGTTCCAACTGTATACCATGTCGAATCTCACAAGTTGATTCTATTGTGACATTGATTGGGATATGAAAGGGAGAATGTGTTGGTCTACCGTTAGGCAATAATAAAGCTGCAATCCCCGAAGTTGCAACGGGCAAAACTATTCCTGCTTGTGATCTAAACCTTGCAACAATTGTATTCCACCGAAAGGTTTTATCGGTACCACCATGACCGTGAATGAAAAATAATTGTCCATTTTAGCATTGCAAAGAACGAACATTTTCTTCATATGCCTTTTTCTGGCAATAATTTAGAGTTTTAAATGATTGGTCATGCAATATCTTCAATTGATGACGATCATAATCAAGTTCTTCATCGATCAACCGATTCTTTGATTCTCACAACAATGTAGAATTAGGCAATGACATTCCAACTACATGTTTGAAACTTCTTCCTATCTTTAACATTATTGTTTCTATCTCAACCAAGGTATATGTTTGAAGTTGTTTGCCATTTAATTGCATGTCTGGCTTCCTAAACATTTTCCTATGTAGGTATGGAATATCTTCAGACAATATAGCATTGTGAGACTCCCAAAGTTGTGATGCATTTGAGACTTAGCAATGGATGAGCATTGTAACAAATAGATGTCGCAATTCATTGCCAGTTGCCCAAAGTGCAGCTTCTGCCGAACAATCAATCCATTCTTTATCATCGTCCAATAATCCCAATGCATAACATGCATCTTGGAAAGAAGGGTATGTGACATTGTGATAGTTCGAATACTCTCAAACGAATTACATCCTTTGACATAATTAAGCAACATCCTCATGTAAAAATGCTCTCCGCTTGAAGGAGAGGCGAAGAATATTCTGCCGATTGCTATGCCTTTTTTTCTTTTCGTCCAAAGTTTGTCGGTTGAATTCCAAACCCACTGTGTGGGAAAATCTGTATAACTTAGTTGTCGTGCCTCCACATACTTCTTATTTGCATCCAACCATTCTGTAAACTTTGTCTTCTCCACGCCAGACATAGATAGAACGTTTTCGACATGATTATTTTCACGAAAAACAAAACGGTATGATCGCCAGACAAATGAAATGGTAATCTTTCAACTGGGGGGGGGGGGTGTCTCTAATGTATGTCAAACTAAAAGATCCTCCAACAAACCTCAACAACGGATATATACATGCAATCTAAATAAGTTTTGATCTCATTGTTCCCTTCACCTTTGTCCGAGGATTCAATTGTTGCAATAGCTCTATCTGATCCTTTATGAAGATATTTGAAAAAAAATACTTTATAGCTCTTGAGAAATTACAGAGCTCCACATTGATATGTGCATCAAATTTAACCAACAAGTTTATGTTGTATGGGAGCACTAAACGATTATGCAAGAAGGTATTCTTCTTACAAACGTTTATATTTGTTTGCCTTCTTCTGTATACTAGGAATCCCTCGGCATCGATAGTGGTTTTGTCAACAAACTTTTTTGGATAATGCTTTGAACATCTGCCTTGTACCATATATGGAACATTTAGGACTGGAACTCCCACACGACCCCTGCATCATAAATTTCTTGACAACATTGTAGTCGTGAAGATCACCATTGGGATCTGGAATTTCGTCTGTTATTATATTGTCGTTATGATCACCTGACGGATTTTTCATCGTCCGATGTAGGAAGAGCAAGGTATGTGCATGCGACAATTCTCTTTTTTGAAATTCAATTGTGTACAAACCTACAGAAATATAATAAATGTAGAGGTTATAAAATTGAGAATCATGATAAGATAATTGTAGTCGTATTTTGAAGAAGTAAAATAAATGTAGAATAAGTGTGGGTATGGTATTGACTTACATGAGATTATTTGTCCAAATGGTTGTTCATTTTTAAGTCTTGCGTTAGTTGGAAGAGTTTTATCTCGAACACACTACACACAATATCTGCACGATTTTCATGATCTTTTTGGCCGGTTTTCTGGAGCATGCCATTGATTTCGGGCCATTTAGGATTACATGTGAAAGTTAGAAACAAATCTGGATATCCAACCCATTTGCAAAATGCCATCACGTCTTGATAGTTTTGTGCTTTATAGCGTGGTTGTTGTCCGCCATTCAATTGGAAGAGCTCGATTGGTTGTTTTCCAATTGCCACTTATACTTCTTATGACTATGACACATATATGTGTACAACTTTTTAAGGTTATCAGCATTCTCTTAAGACTCCCTTGCACGTACCGTATCTTCAATTAATGTGTCAAACAACTCCATTTTATGCCAGGTACACCTTGAATGAGAGTTTTGGCATAAAAAATTTGCATATTAGATTAAAGCTTGCATTTTATGAAAAAAAAAACATATTTATGGGACAATTAAAAACAATTATTGTTACAACTTGTGGAAATATTTGACTGAAAAAAAGGAGAATATCGAGTTATTTTGATCAAAACAATAATCAATGGTGTTATTTGTAACTATTTCATTCCATAATTGAACTTAGACTATTTTTTCGAAACACAAACTTATAAGTTATTCAAACCATTGTAAATATAAATAGTGGTTCTCTTGCTTGAGAATTCTAGGCTCAATATATAGCATATCATCTTCCCTTTTTAAATCTAAATATTATGTTAATAACATAATTAGTACATACAATCTAGAATGCAAAGGTCGTTTTAAAAATGTCTAAACTTAAGCACAAAATGTACAGTAAACTTAACCAATAAAAAGAGGTTTGAAAGACAATGGTGTTTGTGGTCTTATGCATAAATAGATTGAAGATAACCTGGAAGATGAATTGTTGACGGATAGCTTCAGCAAAAGTTCGTTCAGGTCTCTGATTGATATCAAGGCATTTACATCTCAAAGAAAAAACGAAAAAACTTAAGTATACAATAATCAAAGTAAGCTTATAGGAAATATTATGTGATATGTTGTGAAGTTCTCATGTATGTAAGAGCTTTAGCGATACATGCTAGTAATCATAAACATTAGCATGACAATTCAAATGTTTTACCATGGTTATAAACAATCCATATGCTTGTTGATTCTCATTGTCTCGAAAAGGTTGCAAAATAGAGTATGCCAAATATGTTAATAAAAAATTCATTACAATTTGGTTACCTATGTATCAATCCACTTCCATACAAATTATTAGGGTACTAATACGTCAAAGTGAATTAATTTTACAAATAAATAAGGGATACACGATAATAAGAGTTTACGTGTTTAAATAAAACTAAACGAAGTTCTTTTTCTTTTCGTTTTCGGTAAATCGTACAATACGAGTTTAAGACATACAACAAAGACACATAGGGTATAAGCATATTTTTCTTTGTAGTATTGGTGTGTTTAGCACTTTTTGATGCAAGTCTATTTGAGTTGTCCTAAATGCTAATGGAATTCCTGTTGAATTTTTATTTTATGGGAGTTTTTTTTTTTTTTTTTGTTATGGTCATATGGTTATTGTTGTTGATTGTGAGGTAGTTGTGATAGGGGAATGTAGTGGTTTAGTTAAGAACAACCATGCTTAAAATGAGATATGATATTATAGTTAAGAACAACTATGCTTTAAATGAGATATTATATTATAGGTTAAATAAGTATGCATGTAACAATCTAACATTTATAACTATTATAAAATCAAAGAGAAAATAATTGAACATAAAAAGCAAAACTTACATACATAACCTACCTCTACCTCTACCTCTACCTCTACCTCTACCTCTATATATATATATAAGCTCGAATAAAGTTAGAAATAATGGATGTCTATGCCAAGTGATAGCAAATATTATTTAATTAGAAGCTAACCTAGATGCCTTTTGGGAAAATGGTATGCTTTACCAGTTGATTAACCACAAGTATGACTGCTATATATATTAATTTTATTTAGCTGTAATTTTAAAATTAATTAAACGATAATTATTTGTATTAAAACTATAGCAAATGACAAATATTTGAATTTAAAAAATGTAGTAAATAACAAATATTTGAATTAAAAATATAGTTAATGATAATTATTTGTTTTAACAATACAATGAATATTTTAAATATATAATAAATAATACTTATTTGCTCAAGGGTGATTATGCATTAATCAACCCCCAAGGGCCTCTCAAGTATATTGTTGGAACACGTTCAAAGTGAATGTATGATCATATAAGTGCTAAAACCATTGATTTAAAAGTGTTTTTTTATAATAAACTCATGTTTAATTGTTACAAGGCCATTGTTTCAAGGAGGAACATCATTAATGGTGTAATATTAAGAATAAAGAAAGAAATTGTGAAATTAGAGAGTGTTGATTTGTTATCTTCATGTTAAGGGCACCAAAAAATAAATATGCATGTTAATAGCAATTAATGTTTCTAGCTCTCTCAAGATGGCACATCATTTCTCAAGATTTTCCAATGTCCATGTAACAGTAACAAACAATGATAATCAATATTACTATTGAGATAATGAATCAAAATAGTAAATTGTATGCGTACACACACGTTGATAAAGGTGCAATAATTAAATAAAGTGGAACCAATATATAGTAAAATTATGTGGAACTTGTTCATTAAACTGGAAAAGCAAACTAAAAATTTGGAATCAGGGATGAAAGTTAAGTAAATCCTATAAAAAGAAATTGCATACAAGCAGTGATAGAAATGATGTTTTATTTGCCACAAATGATTTTGTAGTTGCCAAAACCTTCCTCATCGTCCTAAACTACTCTTTTTTTCTTCTTTGTTGGTGAAGATATTTCATCATCACTTGTTATTGCATCCTCCATAGAAGAACCAGAAGTAACTTTTGAATCCTGCAAGATATTTGTACACGGAACAAATAATTGTGTTGCAAAAAAAACCAAGTAATTTAGAATATTAGAAAGTGTAATTGTCATTTACAAAATCCATACATACCTTTGCTATGGGCTTCTTCACCTTCCAAGTAGTGCTTTCAAGTTTGGGCGAAAATAGTTTTTCCTAATAAAGCCAAAACGATATTAGTTAAACACATTGAAAGTGATGACATGTTTGAAAAAGTTGTTACATGAAGAGAAATTATAACTAACCTTTCCAGCATTTTCAATTTCACAACATTTCTCTATTCGATCATCAGAAACCCATAGGCTAGCTACCGTAAAATTTTCACGTCCATGTGTAATATTGTACTCATTTAATTTTAGTTTAAACACATATTCTTTTCCAATGAGGGTTTGAACCTCTGCTGAACATTGACACTGCCTATTGGTTGTTTGTTAAGCAATTTGTGTGTTGAATGTCAAGCACTCTCTCGGCAACTATACTGAACAACACACAAGTTGTTTCTCCACTTTTGTCCTTGATTCTTATGTGTATTTTATACCTAAAGAATGTTACACATAGGTAGAATTAATGGCTATGAAATCATTTAGATTTGTGAATTAACATTTATATAATGAGGTAAAAAAGGGAAAATCGACTTACAACACAAGAGAAAATTCAGATTTTGCCTTGCAATTTCCACACCAATAACCATTGTCTATGTTGGTTAGTTGTTTGTAGCAAGTTTTGTATCCTTTGTAAAACCATCCCAATGATGAAACTATGCTAGTGATTGCCCCTCTAACAGTTATGAACGAAACCTGAAGTTTACACATAATTAAAGGATACGATGTAGTTTTTTTTTTTTTTTTTTTTGGAGAGGGTATCCCATACCACATTGGGCCCAGACTAATCCCTGGCAATATGGGCCGAAGCCCACATTGGAGAAGGATACGATGTAGTTATCAATACATTTTATAAACGAATGAGAAAAATGAAAAATCCTAAGCTATTAAATAAAATGGAGTCTGAATGAGTATGACCATAAGTAGCCAAACAATCTGCAGCCATTGGAGATTAAAATAGTACCTTAATATCTTTATCCCATGTAGCACATAATAGGTCATTAGTCATCATTCTCTCTAGAAGTATATCTTCATCACAACGCTTTTTCTCATCCGGGTTTTCAATAAAGTTGATTCCACTTGAAATAGTTGTGAATCTTTCAATTAAAGAAGAAACGTAGCTTGTTTTTAAATTTATGAATATTTTGCTAGCGCTTGTGGTAGCAAAATAGACAACACTTGTGTTGTGAAAATTTAAGCAAACATTGTTAGAACATAAATATTAACAATATACATAGTGTGATATGTATATGGTTGTATGAATATGGGAATTATATTTATCTACGATATTATCTTTTAATGCATAATACAAGTGGATATGAATTATTTTTATAAGTAACGAAACATACCTTTGAAAGTTTTCACCCTTGTACACGTCACTATGAGAATGACAGGTCTGACAGCAGCTTTGGTTTTCACAATGGTGGCATCAAAATCCTCACCTAATTTACCCCACAAAGTTAATCTTGTTGCAATCGAGCTGAAAATAATTATATTAAATAGTACAAGAATAAAATGTCTTGCTATTTTTTATTTACAAACCGATAAAAATATATACCAGACAAGTAGTGAACAATAACCATGACCTACTATTTATTATATTAAGTATTTAAATACTTACTAATCGGTGATAATCTTCACATCTCTTTTTTTCCAACTCACTCCAACAGTTTCGATGTGACCAACAACACGTATACATCCAATAACGTCTATAATATATTAAAACTTAAATCAATAAAAGCTCAATCAATAAAAACATAATATTATTAATAAAATTGAACATACAAAGGGTTTAGAGTACCGGATAAAATTGTGTCTGTCATTGACACGCGAATGTACTAAATCAACTGAAATAAATTGGAAACCATTTTCTGGGATGCTCACGATACCTTCTTCTTTTGTAATGGAAATGAATTTTTGAAAAATGATCTTGATATCATTTGCGAGAGGTCTAAAATTCCCAACACTTGGAAACACATGGAACAACTTTGAAAATTTTAATTTCATATAAAACACCCTCATACAACAGACTGTTAAATTTTGGAACAATATTACTCCAGATGCTTGCATGAATCAAATTTTCCTACAGTTAGTAAAAAACAAATTTATGTTAAGTATATGTGAAAGTGTAAATAGTAGAACAAAAAATTACTATATACTCTCAATTACCTCTTCGTTGATCAATATCATATATATCAAGGTTAATTAATTCTCCTCTTTTTTTGCTATTCAAAGATTCCCACATCCTACAAATCCGTATCCTTATGATGAAATTAGGGCTATCATTTGTGAGATTGAGATGAGTGAACTCCATTAATCTTAAATGATGTTTGAGTTTCAAAAATAAAAGAGTGCAAGTGATACTTAGAATGTGAACATATGATTATTTATATTAGGAACATGGAATACGATGTTTTAAGACCATTAATTTTAGTTGTGGTTACAAAGTTGGAAAACCCCTCATGAAGTACAATGATGAAGATTAAGAGTTGTAATTAATTTTAGTTGCCGTTACAAAGAAGTTGAAAAACTATTCATCTAGTCTATTGATGAACATTAAGAGGTGTCATCAATCATAATTGTGGTTACAAAGAAGTTGGAAAATAAGATATTAAGTAAAACTAGTAAAACATTTAAATATTAAATGAGAAATATAAAAGTGGTCATTTCTAATGAATGTGAGGGAGCGAGCTAATATGACTTCAATTCCCTATTAGAACACATAAATAGCTCAAATTCAATCGAGATGTTTATTTGGTCATTTGACTGTGATTTTAATTGGTCAAGTAAATATCCAAAATTCCCACAAATCACATAAACAAGAAAACATTCTCAATCATTTGAACCTATGAGTATCTGAAGCAATTGAACTTACATGAAAATATGCGAGATAAGCATCTATGATGCCCTCAAGTGTACTTTCTTTATCATTCACTAGCATGCATGGTGACATAAAGGCGTATATGAATATCTTCTCATTGAGGTAATTCAACGTTCATAAATACCTGTAGCATGGAGGATGCAAACATAAAGCACGTGAAAATGAAAAATAAGTTGTAGACATTATAGATGTAAATTGTTCAGTATTTTCTCTATACGAGTGCACATTAGACCTTAATGGCAAAACAAACTATTGGTGCAACTACATTCAAGTTAAAGCATCACAAATACAAACTATTGGTTGGGAAAGTCAAAAAAGAAAAAAAAATCAATACTTGAGTCTTCCTGTAGTCAACAAATTAAATCCAAAAAATAACACACTTACTACTAAAGTTCAATGCATAGCCGACAAATTAAATCGAAAAAGTTTCATACCAATCATATAAATAATTAAGCTTTCATACTCATGTTAGGTCTAGCTTAAGAGAAACGATCTATATCCACAAGTAAATGCTAACATATGCCTAGCTAAAGAGAAATGATCTATATCCACAAGTAAATGCTAACATAAACCTAGATCAAGAAATTAAATCAACTAATTTACTTGACATATAACATATCCAACACTATCAATCTTGCTATGTGTAACTTATACATTCAAGAGTTGGTTTTGTGCCACAAGTTCCATGTAGCCACCGTGTTTACTTACTATCTGGCAAGTGAATTAAAAAAACTTGAATTCACGTTAATAAGCAGATTATGATGTAATGGCATCAAAAAACTGTGAATGCCAAGTGTTTATAAACTACTAATCTTTATTTCTCTTTTAATAAGATCAACAAAAAAGACACTGTAGCAGAAATGAAGAAGGTACCTCAAGTTCCTTGCCTTTGGTTCTTTGAGATGGTTTTTGATCACTTTGCCCAATGAGAAAAGCTGCCATCATTTTCATAACATGAAAGTGGACACAGAAAAATTCATTATGAAATATGTTGGTCCCAAAAGTAAGCAATAGAGTAAAGAGGTATTGTAGAAGGGGGGTTGAATACAATACACAAAAAAATTTACTTAATTTTAATTCTTTATTGATATGAATATCAATAATTACACATAGAAAACAAAGATTGTAGCGGAAAATAACAGCTAAGAACTATTCTTACAATCTAACACAAAGAAGACTTTTTATCACAAAGACAAAATCTTAGAAAGAAAAAGCTTGCTAACAATTTGCTGAAATTTTGCACTTGAGAAAACTTGAGCTGAAAGTGTGGTTTGCATGGAGAGACCTTCACCCTTTATATACTACCTCATGCATTAAATGCAAAGGACACTTGTCAAAAGTTGGATGGGTAGTTGAGATATCTTCAATAAATTATAAGATATTTGAAGTGACTTCTCAAAATACAAAAGGTAACTTTTGTACTTATGATTAGACAATATCTTAATAAAATATTCAAGGTACAAATCTTTTTGAGATCTTTTAAGAAGAAAGTCTCAATCAGATTAGAACTCAAGTGAATATCCTCTGAGCAATAAAAGTTTCCATCCTTTTTGTCAGAAGAGCATTGGAAAAGATGAAGTATGGTCAAATCATGAGGATTTGCCATAAAGGGATTATTACCGACTCGAAGACAATCTGCAGTAAGGACCTCTGCCGAAAGATCGGTAGAGGGATGCCGATTGAAGGTGATCAGCAGAGAGGATCTTTGCCGAAGAGGAGAAGGCTCGGCAGAAGAAGGTCTGCCGAAGATGTTGCTTATCTTCGGTAGTGGTAGCTCAATTCTTTTGAAGTTCATCTTGATCCACATCAGTAGACTTACTTCATGTTGAATTCGGTTGGTCTTCGATTCACCGATCTTTTAAAGCACAACTAAGCTATTACAAAGAACCACAAAATATTCTAAGTATGAAAGTGTACAACATTTTACAGATATACAAATACAAACAGAAAGTGGAGGTCATCTTCAAATCTTAGATGACCCAACAAAATATTTATTAACAAAGATGCCTTCAGAATTCTGCCATCCAATGCCTCAACATATCCCTTTCAGGGCTGAAGTTGAAAAAAAGACATAAAAACAACAATTTTACATAAAAAATTCGTTTCTCAAGAAGGTGATTGATGCAAGAAGCAAAAATTAGAAATGTTAATTGGCTCGCTTGAGGTTCAAAATCTAAAATCTACACGTAGTCTCAATTACTGAAGTACATTTCACTTCAAGACCAATTTCTTTTATAGGATAAAGGGTTGTTGGGAGTGGGGGGTATGCCTTAGATTCAGGACCTCTATTATTGTAATTAGATATTTAGATGTTCTTCTTTTAATTGGTATTGTAGTTGGGATTTGTAGGGTTCTGAGGCTAAATTTTCATGGAGGGTGTTGGAGGTGGTGATAGTGCATCCGCAACAATTTTAGATCAATGGAGGCAGTTTTCGAGGCTTTTTCAGTTTTACTTGGATAAAACTACTCCACATGTTGTTTATTGATGGATTGGCACAAGAGCTTTAGTGTTTTTGTACGCACTTAGAGTTTATTACGTGCAAGGGTTGTACATTGTTAGTTATAGTATGGGAATCTACATACTGAACTTGTCGATTGGTTTTGTATCACCACTGGTTGACCCCAAGCTGGAACCGTCACATGCCCCCTACTACCTATAAAAGGACCAGTGATTTCAAGACTTTCATCAGACGGCTCCCTGAGTTCAAGTTCTTCAAGTTCTGGTAATAGTTTCATGCCCTTGTTCCTTTTGTTTTCCACTTTATCTCTCTCTGTTCCCATCATTGTATTTTTTTTATGTGGTAACCTGCTCAAGTCAACGTGTCGTACTGATTCTCCTCGGTGCTTTATATGGTTCTGTACCTCCTTTCTTAGTTCTTATTTCATGGTGACACTTGACAAATATGAGCTTTTGTTACAATTACATATAATGCAAATAATTATTTCACTCACAATTTTGACTAACATGGGGACAATAAAATATCTGAAGGCCATAGTTTTAAAAAGCGGATGAGGCGTACGCCTCGAGGCATACGCCTCGAGGCAGGACAAAGTCGCACCTAAGGCGGCGCCTCTCAAGCCTCAGATGAGACGTAAGTCTCGGCTGTCTGAGCTAAATTATTTAAAAATGACCAAACTATAGTATGGAAATCAATATGTCAAAGTTCAATAACTACTTTTTCCATCGAAATTTATCAAGCGTTTAACAAAGGAATAATTCCATTTTTTATGTTAGGAAAGCAGCCAGCAGATATATGAAAGACATCAACATTATAGTCTAAAAACCATATAGGTCGGTTGATTGTTGCACGCTATGTTCAGTTTTCTATAGTAGTAAAAGAAGATTTTAATTCACTAGATCGTTGATTTGTATATAAGGATCTGGATTTTGAAAGATGGTTTGGAAGCTACGTGAAGAATCGTGGGTTAGAGAATAGTAGGAAGGTGTCTATGGTGCTAATATTGCATCAAGATCTCATCAATTGTTTATTAAAAAAGTAAATGGTTTGACATTAAAGGTCAAAGGGTAACCTGGTGAGGATGAGAGGTGAAACCCCAACATCATTAGCCAATCTTTTGCAATGAATCGACCACCAGAGTCTTCCCATTACCACCGCACGTCAGATTCCCGAAACTTCACCGGCATCGGTAACCTTCAATAGCCATGAAAACGCATCAAAACCTACATATGGATAGATTAAATCAAAGGAAGAACAATAACCCTAATGCAATTTCAACCAGAAAAAAGAACACAAAAAACCATGAAATCATTGACATAAAATTTTCTAGTTTTTTTTAAAAACAAAGATCATAGTAACATTACTCCGCAAACTGAAAGTGCAGAGATTATAAGTGAGATTCTTATCTGCTGTCTGGTACCGTAGTGCAAATGCCTTCTCTTTGGGAAAAATTGTAATTTCTAGAATAACTCTAGTCATATTTAGCAAGAGAAGATATCAAAAGTAGGTATTATCCACTTGTTGATTTTTTTGCAGTAAACATGTTGGTTTCTTTGATTGTCTACTTTGCCCCTTTTGCTTCATGATAAGTTTCTCAAGCTGAATAACTCGATCAAGATTGCTTGTTTGATGTACAACCTAATATTGACATTAAACATAATACAACCATGCTCAGTAGGGTATGAAATAGCACACAAATTGTTGTCAAACAAAAGTATCGAATGTCAACTGTTTTTTTTTGGTCTTAGGCAAGTGGTTTAAAACTCCATCTTGCTATTTCTTAGAAACAATACTTTTAATTCAAAATTGGAAAAAAAATTCATGCAAATTGAAGTACAAGCTTGATTATGCTTTTAAAAACATGTGGAGGAAAGACGATGACCAAATTTAATTACCCTCAATCTTGACCCTAAACTTAGGGGCCGTTTACTAAACGGTTACCCGATAAGTGCTTACCATATCACTTTACCTTATCACTTTACCTTATCGGATGAATATTTACCATATCACTTTACCTTATCAGATGAACATTACAAGGATTGAGACTCTTATCCGATAAGAGTGATGACAAGGACCAAGAGTCTTACCGGGTAAGTAAGAGTGACGATTCTTACCCAGTAAGCGCTTATCGGACAAAAATGTAGCAAACAATGCCATTTTAATGGACTAAAACGTTAATCGGTAAGTTAAGTGTAAGTATTGACGCTTACTAGGTAAGCGCTTACTGGGTAAGCAACCCCTTAGTATGTTATATTTCTACATCCTTTGGAAGATGTCATTCTTCCAGAATCACAAAGTTTTAAGCCCAACTTTGCATAAACTTCACAAAACGCATTACAATGTACACACATATTCACATGCTTTGAATAAATCAAATTAATCAACAAAGATGAAAGAATCATACGTTTGAATCAAACTAATCAAATCATCTTCACCATAACTACCTGCTCATAGCTAGGTATCCACCCTTTGCGTCAACTTCCGTTTTTCTCTTCTAGTTGGCATGTAATGAGGGTAATGAAATCAATTGTTAATATATTCAGTATGAATAGACCCAACTAAAAATAAAAAAGGAAATGAATTTAGAAAATCACACCAAAATCCTAAATAACTGGAAAATCCCAAATTACGGATTGCTCTGGAAGGAGCCATTAAGACCGTGACTTTGTAGCCGAAGAGCTTACAGATCCTGCATATATAATGTTAGTGGTAATAAAGATTATGTATCAAGAGAAGAATAAATCAAACAATCGTACAAAAAAGTGATCAGTTTCCCAGGACTGAAAACCTTAGTTTCCCCATCCTTAAGTTTAACTTGGATATACGGCTTCCTGTCCTTGTTCAAAATTTTGTACGGAACAAGTTTCATATCCCTCTGGACTTCTTTGTCCTCAAACCTACCATACACAAACATCAGAAGTTCAACATTGCAAACCGACATAATTCCAATATCTATAAATTAACAGATTGGAATATTCATACTTTCTCCCAATAAGTCACTTAACATCAAAGATGGTCCTTTCGGCATTTACGACCGCTTGATTCTTTGCAGCCTCTCTGATCAACCTTTCAGAGTATGTGAAGGCCACCCATTGTGGAGTGATACGGTTTCCTTGGTCATTGGCTATGATTTCAACATGACCATTCTTGTAAACACCAACACAAGAATAGGTAGTTCCAAGATCTATCCCGATAATAGTTCCTAACTTGTTGGCCTCTTCTTTTGTAATGGAAATTGCAAATAGACAACCTGTGTAACACGTAAAGGTATTACATAAAAATGGTCCATCTTCTAATTGTCATCCACAATTCAAGACATAAAAAGAAAAACTATTAAACCAAACAGTTTACAGACTGAAAAATTGGCCATTTGCAATATACTGTTTGATTAGCTAGATTAGGTATAGGCAATATACCGTCCGATTATAACAAATTAACAACACGTAACCATCAATTGCAATTTGACCAAGATGGAAAAATTGATATATTATAATCCTTACGCCATGTAATGAGGGTAATTCCATTGTTAATATATTCAGTATGAACACACCCAACTAAAAAGAAAAAGGAAATGAATTTAGAAAATCACACCAAAATCGTAAATAACTGGAATATCCGAAATTACGGATGCTTTTGAAGGAGCCATCGAGACCGTGACTTTGTAGTCGAAGAGCTTACAGGCCTACAACTATAATGTTAGTTGTAATAAATATTATGTATCTAAAGATGAATAAATCAAAGAATCATACAAAAAAGTGATCAGTGAAACTCTACACACCCTAACCCTGAATAGGATTAAGAAGTTGAGAGCAGCCTGATATATGTACCTTTCCGCTTCATATCTCCATAATTCTTATATAGTTTGGATAAAAATCTTCATATCCATATATATTATTACTGAATCAAAAAACTTCTTCATGCCTAAAAAAAACGTTTCCTATTATATTCTCCCAATGTTCCTTAAGCATTAGCCGACTACAAGTTGATAAGGGTGACATACATACCAGAACATAAAATCTTCAAAGCCGCAATCTTGGATGAGCAACCGATTAGAGGCACTGGTTGGGATGATTTCATGTTTTTCGATCGATTGAAATTCAAAATATATAACCCCCAAATTCAAAATCTACGAGGAGAGGGATTAGAGAAAGAGAAGAGAGTTTTTGATTTCTCTATTATTGACGATGACGATGACGATGACGATGACGATGACGATGACGATGACGATGATGATGGTTTGAATGTTATAATCGATCGTGGCCTCGTGGGTAAGAGAGTTTGATTTCGGTATTGGCGTCGAAGAGGAGACGGAAGAGAGAGAGAGAAGAGTTTTTTGATTTCTCCATTCATGATGATGTTGAAGGTTTAATTGTTACAATAGATCGTGGGTAAGGGAGGACATGAAGAGTTAAACCCTAATAATCTATTAAAAGAAAACTAAAAACTGAGAAGAAAATAAGAAACGATTCTCAAACCTGGGTGTGCCACGTCAGCAGGTGAAGTTTCTGCTTTATATATATATATATATATATATATATATATTAGAAGTGTACTCGCGCAATGTCGTTAGATACATCACGATTTTAATGTTTCATTTTATTTTTTATTTTTTGTCGATTTACATTACGATTTTGGTTGGTTGTGAGAGAGTGATAATGATTTATTTAATTTAGACTTAATAATATAATGTAATTTATTTTGGTTTAATAATATAATTTTTTTATAAAATATTTTGTTAGATTTTTTTAATTATATTTTATAATTTTATATTTAAAATTTGATTTTTATTATATATTTAATTATGCTGGGAGTTATTTTAGGGGAGTTAAATTGGGAAATGATTTTAGGAGAGTTAAAATGGTTAGAGATAATGATTGAAAATTAATAAATAGCATTAAATGTAGTACATACAGCTTTAATATATTTAATTATGCTGAGAGTTATTTTAGGGGAGTTAAATTGGGAAATGATTTTAGGAGAGTTAAAATGGTTAGAGATAATGATTGAAAATTAATAAATAACATTAAATGTAGTACATACAACTTTAATGGTTGTTTTTAAGTAATTAGCATTAAATAGCAGTACATTAAACTTTAAGACTTGTTTTTAAGAGTTTTTTATGCCATCTTTATAATATAGTATAGATATATATAGATAGATATGAAAACTCTTAAACTCACTAGACGTTAAGTCTAACCCTTTTTATTTGTCGGCATGTGCATCAGGTCCTTGTTGGGGAAAGGTACTAGCGACACTTTGAAGAGTTGAGTGCTAGTTAGATGCACGAGAATAAATTAGTTATTCAGAGAGGTCTTCCATATTTGGAGATAGCGACCAATGTTTAGTTTTAGTAACGCTTGTCCCTAATTATTGACTTGTGTAAGCTTTGGTATATCATGTACTGATGTTAAATCTTAGATTTCCATTATAGGTAATCAAGCTTTAACTTTTAGAAAATAGTTTATTTCTTATTTGATGTATAAACGAAAATTTTAAATTAGTTGCTATTTCCAGATTTGAGGGTGTTACATAAATAAAGAGTTTGGAGGGCCATTTAAGACATCAAGCAAGCATCAAAATCTGAATTTTCTCTCTTCAAGCTAGTTTTTTTAAGCTTGAAGATTAGTGTAGCTATAATTTCTTGCATTTACTTTCATTTCCCGCATCGTTTATAGTTTCATTTTAATGCAAGTAGTTTACAAGTATTTCTCTTCTTTCCTTATGTCTTTTACTTTTAATATGAGTTAAGCACCTCTTTAGGCGTGGGCGTGACTCAAACTTGAGACTAGTAGGCAACACTTGGGTGTGACCATTGTTACTAGCTCTTAAGCTTGGTTACTTGAGTTAGGACTTAAACTCAACCTGGATAAGCCGATCACTTTGAAGTGTTAATATTAGATCTTGACCAGAGATGGGAGGATTCGAAATACGACTTAAGTGATGCACAAAGATTTGAGTGATTCTTTGATAACCACATAGAGATACGGGTTTTGTATGATTTACTAAGGTTCAAACGTCGGTCCATATTTATATCACAAAAGTATTTGGGTATAAATCTCCATACCGGTAGAATTTGATTTTTTTATCAACTTAGCTAAATCGGCAAGATTAAGAGTTTGTGACAGTAGGCACTTTGTGAGAACGGTCTATAAAAATCCACTTGCGAGAGATCGGGCTTTTTATAGATGTTATTTGCTACTAAGTGACTGACCATATTGTTACTACGTTTATCTCAAGGAAAACTTACACCCATACCCATTATTTAATTAAAAAGTTACATCTCGTATTTTAAATTTATTTTACCAACAAAAACAATAATATTTCTCTCAACCGAAACTTATGCAAGAAGTTCAGTAGCTCAGTCCCTTTGGAAACGATACTTGGTATTAGTACCATTATATTACTTGTAGTGATCTTAGTGTTAGTATATACTTGTGCCCCTATTGTGGGAACATTGCGCCTATTTCGTGGATTACACAATTTCCAGCTACAAATAGCTAATATCATAAGCAATTATCAATTATTACATAGGCCTTTATCTCCCAACCGTCACATACACTCAAGTTAGCGTATGAGCCCATCATCGCTTAAAAAGTAGTGCAAGACATAATTGTAAAAACCGAATATAAATGTGTAATTGTAAATGACAAGAAATGTTAGACCAAATGTAAAAAGGTAATTGTAAATGACAAGAAATGTAAAGGTGCTGTGAGAATCTAAATTGATATTGTGACATTGAACATTAATTAAGGTACCAAAAGATTACGAACTTAATATTAAAGACTTAAAAGTAGCAAAATATTTAGTTAGAATAGTTGAATGAGCTATCTAACCAGTTATTGGAAATGAAAGGAGTGCCCTCCCTTTTTTATACTAGGAGAGGAGCACTAAACTACAACTAAGAAAACATCTAAAAGTACATTAGTCACAAGACTTCCTAACAAAAGCATAAAGCATCAAATGTTAATTACATAGTACAAGATTCCTTAAACAAGTGACACTTTTTCGTTATAGTTATTCCTCTGAAAATGCTCCATAATTTAGCTGACATGTAACACCCGGAATTTCGGTAAGTAAAAGTCAACCTTACCTCCTTGCATCTTATAGATAGTGGGTTTAATGTTAAATAATCATTTTAGATGGTCCCTTTAAGTATCGGGAGTCTTGGTGTCGAAAAAGTCGTGTTTCGGGGCTTAGTACGGGCCCGACTACAATGCCCGACGACTATGACATGTCATAGTCGCACCTGGCAAAGTAGCACAAAAGGTACCGAATTCCCGGGCAATGCTGCAATGATGCCAGGCAACATTGCCATGGCATAGTCGCCTGACAATGTCGCTCAGATGGGTCAGTTGCTGTTAAAGTCGAATTTTCAGCCATTTCTCATTCCTCACTTCTCATTTCCTTCCCATTTCTCCCTAAACTCTCTCTAGAACAAACCTAAAACGTATATGGTGATTTTGGGTCATCTTTGGTTCAAATATTTGGGTATTATGGTGGTAAACCGTCATCAAGCTCAAGGGTGGAAGCTAGACATCAAAAGTCTTCATCTCCATCTTCAACCTCAAGCTTCATTTAGAGTTTTCTAAATTTTTAACATAACTTAAGTGGTGAGTTCATCCTTCTAGTTCCTAAACCTTATTATAAGTTATAAATGTTCCATTGATGATATCCTAGGGATCGGTTTCTCTAATTTCGGATTTGATGATTTTGGAGAATTTAGGTAAAAAATTAGGGTTTTGACCAAATTGGGGATTTTGATGTAAAATGTTCGGGGATCGATTCTAAATGGTTGAATATGAATGTTTATGGTTGAAAACTTGTGAATCTAGGTTTTTGGAAGGATTTGCATGTGGACTCAAGTCTCTTCAAGGAAGCTCAAGTTGGGGTAAAATCTGGATTTAACCTAAATCTAGCAAGGTCAGTTCAAGTTGATTTGTGAAAACTATGTACATGCCAAAATGTCCGTTTTAAAGTGTTATGTATTTTACTTGCTAATTATCTGTAACACCCTCAAACTCGGAAATAGCAACTAATTTAAAATTTTCTAAAATACATCGATAAATAATTTATCTACAAACACAATATAGGATTTAACCTCAATAAACACATTTATTCTTTACATACATTCTATAATAAGGACGGGTGCTACTAAAACCCAATAATAGTCACTATCTCCAACTGCTGAAGATTTCATCAATCTACTTACTCTCGTGAACCACTAAGCACATCTCTTTATACGACTGCTAGAACCGAAACCCCTTCAGGAACCTGATGCACATGCCGACAAATAAAAAGGTTAGGCTTAACGCCTAGTGAGCTCAAGAGTTTTACATTAGAGATGTATGAAGCAATAACTTTAAGAATGTTATTTAAAATCGTGATTTCCACAATCCAATACATTTGATTTGAAAGCAACCAAAGAAATGAAATACATTAAATCTTAAAACCATCTCCTTTCAACGTTCAACCTTTTCGTGATTAAAATCATAAAACATATGCATCTTTAAATAAAGCCAAAACCCAAAGCGTTCGTAAAACATTACTGACATTATAATGATCAAACGTTGAAAACATAAATAACTCAAACTTTCAAGACATCCCAATAACTCGAATGAGTTTCAATAACCGAACCTTAAAACATAGATAAATACCCATACTCAAACGTCTCCGAAAACATGGATTATAAAACTCCATAACCCAAAACCACACCTATTGGTGACGGGGAGGACCCGATTACATTGTACATGACGGAACACAAAGTAAGTCTCAAGGTAATGTAGTAAATCAAAACATGTGGGTTACACATAAAACACCCACCGAGCATCAACTACTCCAAGTCTGTAGCTCGAAAACATCAAGTCAACCACTCCAGGTATTTTCTTGAGAGTCCCCAAAACCGGGCAACTCGGGCACAATGGGATTACACCTTACTGTCCATGGGACGCTGCCCGACCGTATAGGCCCACACCCTACTTACCATGGAGCTCGATGCCTATCCCGTGCCAAATGGTGAACCAACTTCCCAAACGGGGATAGAGGAACATCGTGCCTATGGATCCATTGCACTAAATTAACCATTACATGACTCAAACGGATGAACCAAAGCATTCACAACATGACATGCTCAACTAAGATGCAGTAAATGCAAATCATAACCAAACGCTCAACATCGAGCAATTAAAACGGACAAGTGTCCTCAAAACCCAACAAAATCCAAACTGAGCCAAAAGCTCAACAAATCCAAAGATCCAACGTCGAAATTCATAAAATGAAATCAAATATAAACAACCCATATTTATATAAACCCATGCTCCAAAGCATATAATTAACTCCAACGTAGTTTAGATTGGGACAATTCATTTTCCAAGTGAGTTTACAACATTTATTCTTTCAAAACGTCCCATAACACAAAACCATGCATTTCTCTAAAACACAAATAAAAACACAGTTATACTCAAAATCTACTTCCATAAAATAAATCATAGAAATACCAAAATACATGATTTATTTATAATGCTCCAAAATCCCAAAGATATGTGCTAAATGAGTTTATAAAGTTAAACACCTTTAAAATACTCAACTTATCAACAGTTAACAAAACTTGTCAGCATTTAACAAAACTTAACAGTAGTTAACAAAACTAATCAGCAGTTAACAAAACTTATCAACAGTTAACAATTTCATGTAAAACGCTTTAAAATAACATTTTGGCATGTACACCGTTTTCACAAATCAACTTGAACTCACCTTGCTAGATTTAGGCTAAATCTAGATTTCACCCAACGAGCTCTTTTGAAGGCCACTTGAATCCTCAAGCCGAGAACTTCCAAAACCTAGATCCATACATACCGAACCATAAATATCCATAAACAACCACATAGAAACATTCCCCAACATTATATACCAAAATCCCTAAACGAGACCAAAACCCTAGTTTCTCCAAAACTAACAAATCCGAGATTTGATAACCCAAACACTAGGGAAACACCCAAAGAGAGTATATAACCTCAAATCAAAGAATCTTACCGTTAAAGATGACGAGACTTTCCGAGAACACCCAATCCAACACTTCAACCCGAGCTCCCAACCGGATGAACTTGATGAGGGAGATGAAACTGGAGGTTTTGTGGTTCAAGATTCCAACTAGCTAGATGGTGAAGATTCATGTGGTTTGGGGAGGAAAACCCCCCAAAATGGGTTAGGGTTCGGTTTTGGGGTTTGGGAGAGAAAAAGGGAAGAAGATAGAAGTAAAAAAATGAGAGAAATGGTGAGAAATTCGGACATTTAGGGAACCAGTGGCCGCGGGCGATTATGCCACGCGATAGTGACATTGTCACTATCGCGAGGGAACTCTCGCGGGGAATGTACCGCGGGTGGTACACCCCTGGCGATTGTGCCACACGATAGTGACACATGTCACTATCGCGAGTCACAATCGCGCTACACGTACCGAGCCCCAAAAAAGGTCGAAACTCGAGATTCTCGCATGGGTCGACTTAAGGTTCGAAAGCACAACATTTACCACTCAAAAGATAACCGGAAGGCGGAGAGATAACCAACAAAAGGCGGAGCTTGCTTTACGAAAAACCGGGTGTTACAATTCTCCCAACCTTAGAATGATTTCGTCCTCGAAATCCAGATTTCCATGAACCTTGCCCGTAGAAGGATTTCCCTTAACCCTCCTTCCAGCACCATTATGATCCCCCTTGCACTGATACACGCTAACCACCCCTCATGGGCACATTACACTCATGATCGCGCGAACACTTAACTCACCAAAGTAATCTTTACCCACAAGATTACGGTCGTCTCCCAACCTTAGAATGACCATTACAACCTCTAGGGTAGTTTGTGACCTCAACAAATCACCAAACCAATTCCTTTGGATCATCACGGTTCCGAACCCAATATCACAGAGCATAACCAAACTTCCAAAATCCCCAGATTTCAACTGATCCATTCCTAATGTCGATAAAATTGACCTCCTAAGGCGCACCAAAGCGTCCTTCCGGCAACTGGTTAACCCAGATTCGGTTAACACTCAACTCTGTCCCAGCCCCAACCTCACAATAATCCTCTAATGCAACCTTTATCACCATGGAAAAACTTATACACATCGGTACTTAATCATCACCGTCTATCCTTCTTTTAAATTCCAACACCGAAAGGTCAATATTTCCCACGATCTAACCGGGATACATACCAACCATTCACAGATCCATGGCTCCAAGGAAACAAGTCAACACCTAGGACTAAACGGTGACTTCGAAAACATGGACATCCCGTCCCAAAATCCCATTCCAGACGGATAGCCGTAGTAAGGTTGACGCTTAACTGAGTGCTAAAACTTCAACTCAAGCATTCCTAACAGACGGACCACAAGAATATCCTTAGATCGCAAAGCCCACTAATACGGTACACCATCAACATAAATCATGATACTACCTCGACGAGCAATTCACCAAAACGAACCCAATCTAATCGTCGATAATCACCTAAGACCTCATCTCACGGATTTACCGAAGCGTAGAGGTCATCTCTTAATCAATTGGGGAACAAAATCTAATACCTCCACTATTCAAGCGTGATCCGATTCAAAATTTGAAACCCAATTTCAAGATCGACCACAAGTCGGATCATCCGACGCTTCAAATCCCAAGGACTCATCTAGCCCCTTTATTATTGCTCCTTTCACGACAGGGCTTTAAATCTATAGGCCTAACGAGTTCAAGGTTTTCAACTAATATGCCAATTTAAACTCTTATAAAACTTTTAAATACACAAGTTTTATGACAATTAACCATATGAATGAAATCCACTACCGATTTCTCGATAGGTGTGCAAAACAATCACCCATGCCATGCATATAAAGTCATTTCAAATTCGTTTGATCAATACTCGTATAATAATGTCAATAATAAAATGTGCAACAAAATTTTCAAATGGACCTTTATGATCCTCGCATGCGTCCATTTATGCCTTATATATGAAAATAATTTTCTGCACTAAAACATGTGCAACAAAGGTTTGTACAAACTCCAAAGAGGAGCTTCGCAATTTCCAACTCCAAATTTCTTTTCTTTAAACCACAATGTCATGAAATAAAATTTTCAATAAGGTTCACATACTCCAATTTATTTTCCCAATCATAGTAAAACGATGGGTGTGTGATTCGGTCACATGCAAACAAATTTTAAATCGAGTTTGAACCTTGGTCCGCACAAATAAAATGCACATGTCCAAATGAAATTAGCAACCACAATGGCATGTATACCGATAACCCATTTAGTGCATTGCGGAAAATTTATAACCGTAAAATTAACAAATGAAACATCATCAAAGCAAAAGTCCAATACGAAACGGCATAACCTTTCATATGCTGACTCACACCAACAATTTTAAAACAACTCGAAAACCATGTAGCATACCACGAGTAACACCTGTATAAAACCCAAAAGAGAAATCACAAAATATTGAAACTTCTCAAAATAACATATGGGAAAATATCTATTAATAAAACTCTCAAAACGTCTCTTACGGTTGCGAAAATACCGATGCAAAACTCGCACGAGACAAAATATTAAACGAAAATTTATAATTTAACGCACACAATACTGCAAGTATACACCTCTCAAATTCAAGAGTACGACGCAAAATGTCGTAAAATAGGATTTCGTAAGACCCAATAAAACCTTCCATAAAACCTAATGAAACACAACGATGCTCAACATCATATGGTGCCAAAACCGTCATTCCCAAAATCAAATAGCATGAAACAAAGTCATGATTAAAATGTCAAAATTCCAAAATTTTATCTTTTATCGTACCCTATAAATATAAACGACACTTTCACCAAAACCCGCATGAGACTCGACGCTTCAATAAAACTCATAAACTTACACGCAAATAAAATTAAAACTCACGCAATTTGAAATACACTCGCGAGTAGCAAAGCGTCATAAAATAACGTTTCATGAATTCAACATGACTCGTACCGACTAAAATTCCAAAGAACATTTCGACTCAAGAACATAGGGACAACTCGTCCTTTAAAACTTTAACATACGTGGAGGAGATCCAATGTCAGAGTCAAAAATTCCATAGTTATTTCCCCAACAACCCAAATAACATTAAAACATAAATATTACAACATCCGGGAAAATATGGTGTCAGACACGAAACCAGGATAAAGAGATTTTCAATAAAAATTGCAACCACATGCAACAAAATAATTTTATGCATGCTTGAGCTCATGGTTTAAAATCTGATGAGTGCTAAATGCTTTACCAAGGCTTCATAGTAGAACACAATTTATGCTTCGAAAGCATGAGAAATAATTGATGCAAACTTATTTTTAGAGATAAATTTTGTGCATGAATTTTCGGTCGGCACTCACATCTTAGGACTCCACTCCTCCATTTCCCGACATGCAATTTTCATTCGGATGTACCCAACATCATAGAGCAACCCTCCCACTAATTGGTTAACTTACAATTCTCCTCGCAACATGATCGATCTATCGCCCCGATAGTTCCACTCCAACCAATAACTCTGACCCAAGATGGTCAACTTAATGCATTCATCACACTTACCTATCACTTCCAAGTGACATTGCTATAAACATCAACCTTTCCTTAGATCACTCGCTTAGAAACTTTCTCACTACCCCAACGGTCATTCCCCCAAGGTAGTTCAAGTATACACATGTAACATGTAGATTCACCACGACACTGCCCAGGTGCCATTATGAACGTACCGTACACGATCATCCTTGCGACCCTCGACAAGTTTCCCGTTTCTAGCGACTCGATAAATCCTCAAAATGTCTTATCTTAAGGTACCTAGTGTGCAACTTCACTTATAATCACTTATAAGAACTCTAGTTTAAGTCTAGGCATCCAAAAATCAATACCTAATTCTCTCAAACTTAAGCCCTGATACCAACTTGTAACACCCTCAAACTCGGAAATAGCAACTAATTTAAAAATTTCTAAAATACATCGATAAATAATTTATCTACAAACACAATATAGGATTTAACCTCAATAAACACATTTATTCTCTACATACATTCTATAATAAGGACGGGTGCTACTAAAACCCAATAATAGTCACTATCTCCAACTGCAGAAGATTTCATCAATCTACTTACTCTCGTGAACCACTAAGCACATCTCTTTATACGACTGCTAGAACCGCCCCCTTAAGGAACCTGATGCACATGCCGACAAATAAAAAGGTTAGGCTTAACGCCTAGTGAGCTCAAGAGTTTTACATTAGAGATGTATGAAGCAATAACTTTAAGAATGTTATTTAAAATCGTGATTTCCACAATCCAATACATTTGATTTGAAAGCAACCAAAGAAATGAAATACATTAAATCTTAAAACCATTTCCTTTCAACGTTCACCCTTTTCGTGATTAAAATCATAAAACATACGCATCTTTAAATAAAGACAAAACCCAAAGCGTTCGTAAAACATTACTGACATTATAATGATCAAACGTTGAAAACATAGATAACTCAAACTTTCAAGACATCCCAATAACTCGAATGAGTTTCAATAACCAAACCTTAAAACATAGATAAATACCCATACTCAAACGTCTCCGAAAACATGGATTATAAAACTCCATAACCCAAAACCACACCTATTGGTGACGGGGAGGACCCGATTACATTGTACATGACGGAACACAAAGTAAGTCTCAAGGTAATGTAGTAAATCAAAACATTTGGGTTACACATAAAACACCCACCGAGCATCAACTACTCCAAGTCTGTAGCTCGAAAACATCAAGTCAACCACTCCAGGTATTTTCTTGAGAGTCCCCAAAACCGGGCAACTCGGGCACAATGGGATTACACCTTACTGTCCATGGGACGCTGCCCGACCGTATAGGCCCACACCCTACTTACTATGGAGCCCGATGCCTATCTCGTGCCAAATGGTGAACCAACTTCCTAAACGGGGACAGAGGAACACCGTGCCTATGGATCCATTGCACTAACTAAACCATTACATGACTCAAACGGATGAACCAAAGCATTCACAACATGACATGCTCAACTAAGATGCAGTAAATGCAAATCATAACCAAACGCTCAACATCGAGCAATTAAAACGGACAAGTGTCCTCAAAACCCAACAAAATCCAAACCGAGCCAAAAGCTCAACAAATCCAAAGATCCAACGTCGAAATTCATAAAATGAAATCAAATATAAACAACCCATATTTATATAAACCCATGCTCCAAAGCATATAATTAACTCCAACGTAGTTTAGATTGGGACAATTCATTTTCCAAGTGAGTTTACAACATTTATTCTTTCAAAACGTCCCATAACACAAAACCATGCATTTCTCTAAAACACAAATAAAAACACAGTTATACTCAAAATCTAATTCCATAAAATAAATCATAGAAATACCAAAATACATGATTTATTTATCATAATGCTCCAAAATCCCAAAGATGTGTGCTAAATGAGTTTATAAAGTTAAACACCTTTAAAATACTCAACTTATCAACAGTTAACAAAACTTGTCAGCATTTAACAAAACTTAACAGTAGTTAACAAAACTAATCAACAGTTAACAAAACTTATCAACAGTTAACAATTTCATGTAAAACGCTTTAAAATAACATTTTGGCATGTACACCGTTTTCACAAATCAACTTGAACTCACCTTGCTAGATTTAGGCTAAATCTAGATTTCACCCAACGAGCTCTTTTGAAGGCCGCTTGAATCCTCAAGCCGAGATTTGATAACCCAAACACTAGGGAAACACCCAAAGAGCGTATATAACCTCAAATCAAAGAAGCTTACCATTAAAGATGACGAGACTTTCCGAGAACACCCAATCCAGCACTTCAACCCGAGCTCCCAACCGATGAACTTGATGAGGGAGATGAAACTGGAGGTTTTGTGGTTCAAGATTCCAACTAGCTAGATGGTGAAGATTCATGTGGTTTGGGGAGGAAAACCCCCAAAATGGGTTAGGGTTCGGTTTTGGGGTTTGGGAGAGAAAAATGGAAGAAGATAGAAGTAAAAAATGAGAGAAATGGTGAGAAATTCGGACATTTAGGGAACCAGTGGCCGCGGGCGATTATGCCACGCGATAGTGACATTGTCACTATCACGAGGGCACTCTCGCGGGGAATGTACCGCGGGTGGTACACCCCCGGCGATTGTGCCACGCGATAGTGACACATGTCACTATCGCGAGTCACAATCGCGTTACACGTACCGAGCCCCGAAATAGGTCGAATGTAACACTCCGAATTTCGTTTAGCCGTTTTGCGAGGTTGTTTAGAGGAAAAGGAGGTCTCTGCGTCTGTCCACGTTGAAAACGCACGGGTCGTGCGTATGAAACAGTGGCGAGGCAGTGGGCTTGCGCACGGGTCGTGCGCATTTCCTTCTTTGAGGGCATTTCCTTCTTTGAGGTGCGTATGAAACTGTCAGGTTGCTTTTTGGGGTTTGCCTTAAATATCTCATTGTGAGATATTTCTTAAAATATCTCAAATCTCAGTCTCTCTCTCTTCCTTTTCTCTCTTTTCTTCTTTCGATCTTCGAGTCTTGTTTGGTTGCTAGTTTGCGGTGTTTCTAGCAAGGGGTCGGTGTTTTAAGCTTCACCTCTACGTCATGATCTTTATGTGGTTTCCCGGGTTTTATTCTAAAAACCTACTGGTGAGTTCCTACTACCATTTTACAAACTTTATACATGTCAAAACTCTTATTTGCGAAATCCGATGTATTACTACGGTATGATTTCATATTCTCTACATTTTGATATAAATGAAGTTTTTGATGATTTTCGGGGTTCCCGATCAGTATTGACTAAAATGACGGGTTCCGCCTTATTGGAAGTAAAATGATGTTTTACTTGCCCATGTTTGTGGCTTATTGAAAGAAGGTGTATAAACTGGTTTTATGACTATCTTTCTTACCAGTAGTTGATCTGGAAATGACATTTTGTTTATAAAATGTGTTTATACCATATGTTTATTTATGGTTGGTCACATATGTTGTTGTGACGAGTCTGTACCATTACTAGTGAATCCCTAGGTTTTGAGTCGACTGAATTGTTGGGATGTCACATTCCCCATTTTGTAGCTATGGATTCATATGATCCTCGGGGGCAACTTGGTACGGTTATGTGAGGCCGGATATTAGCCATGGTTCATAGTGATCCTAGTGAAGGAGTATACATTGGTTTTGCTTGGGGCTAGATCTCACGTTGTAGCACGGACTTATGTGTTCGTATCCTCGGATTCCAATTGTTTAGCTCATAACTCGAATTGGTGGTCTACTTTGTGTTACACTACAATCCTTGGTAAAATGGTTCTTTTGTCATCGTATGATGAGTTTTGGACCGAAAAGGCCGGTTGTGGAGAAATGTTATCTTTTATAAATGAAACCTTTATGAAAAGATTTCCTTACGATACTGATGTTTATATTTCGGGAAGTTTATAAAAGAACTACTTGTGCATTAAATTGTGAGGTTCTGGAAAGAAGGTTTATGGTCTCTTTTAATGGATTTCATTCTTATCAACAATTAACTTGGAAATGCTTATTTGAAAAGATTCCCTTTGATACAAAAGTTTATCTCTTGAAATTTATAATCTGTATGTTCTCACTAGGATTTAAGCCTAACACTTTTTCTCAAATGATGTGTATAACAGGTTTCCCTTAGCGGTGGGTTGCACAGGGTCTTTAAGAGTCGAGCGTGGACTCAAGGCATTTTGAGATGTCTATTATTTTGGCGTTGGGCATTGTTTATGTCAGGATCGAATTCTCAACAAGAATTATGAATACTCAGAAACAATATCAAAGAAGTTGCGGAATAACACTTTGATATTCAATGTAACAGTAAACAAACAGTGAGTATGATTAATCACTTGTAAACTTGTATTGAATGATTAAAATCACAAGATTACACACTCAACCTCAATCTTGAAGAACAAGCTCTTTCAAGACGAATTCTACTTCTTTAGAATTAGGAACTATGCCTTGAGGTTGATTCTCTCTAAAAACCAAAAACTTAGAATTAAATCTCAAACAAAAGTTATCTCTCTATTCTAAACAATATTGTATATATATACTGAAGACAAAAGATAATTACAATTAATACAATATCTCCAGAATATCTTCCATCATTATCTCTAAGCTTCCATGAATATCTTCAGTTTATCCAGCTGTCATCCTTTCCATACGGATCTCCATCTCATAAGAAGTATTAATCATAAGCAGCATTAATACTTCGAGCAGTATTAACTCTAGCAGTACTAACCATGCTCAACAGCATTAATCTCTTCAAGCAGTACTAACTTTGAACTAGCAATACTAATCTTGTTGAGCAACATTAATCATCAACTAGCAGCATTAATAACAGAAGTACTAACTAGAAGTATTAACTGTTTTCTTCTAGCAGCATTAACTTTGTTCCAGCAACATTAACTTTGTTCCAGCAACATTAACTACAACTGGCAACATTAACCACAGAAGTAGTAACCTCAGAAGTATTAACCAAGTTCTTCTAGCAGCATTAACTTCAGAAGTATTAACTACAACTAGAAGTAGTAACCATGATTGGCATATTTCAGACCCAACAAACTCCCCCTAACTTAACTTTTCAAAACTGAGAAGTTAAGTTCTTCAGTATAGGGTCTTTATCTTCTTTTCTGTTTCTGCTGTAGTTACTGCTTTGTTTCAGCTTCTTCACTTATCTCCCCCTCAAAATAAGATTTCATATCAACTTGATTCTCCTTCTCAATTCTTCTCAAGTTCAGATGTTTAAGTCTCCCCCTTTTTTTAAGTTATCATGATCTGTGCTCCTTTTCATCAATACAAACTTTAATTTTCTTCTTTTTCAATACCAGCTTCTTGATATGATCTATCTGCTAGTGATAAGAAGTGATCACCTTTTCATCTCTTTTATCTCCATAATTTGATTGTGAACTTTCAGACTAATTGTACCAAGTGTATCCATCAATTCTTTGTAGTTAAACTGTCCTCACCTCCTTTAGATGTTTTACCACCCTTGAAGGATCCTTGGATCTTTTAGTAGAGATCTTCTGCCTAGCAGAAGCACCTTCTACTCCCTTGGTTTCTTGGCACCTGGGACCTTTAGATAATTACTCATCTAAAGTTGCCATGGGGAAGGTCTTAGTAATGTTCACACTGTCCTGTCCTGCACTTTGTGCAAAGTCAGTAGTGTGAGCCTTACAACCCATATGCTCTTGCATCTCCTTATTGAGCACCTTCTTGAGGTTGGGATACACCCCTATGGTTTCCCTTTGGATATTATCTGATGAAAAATGCTCCATCAGAGGGCTTGTAGGTTTTGAGGTTGAAGATACAAGAAGGGAAGGAACCTTCTGTATCTTTTCCTTATATAGTATGGTAATGGGGAATGTTGGTTTGACAAAAGGAATCTGAAGATTTATGCTTTGTAGTGGAAGGTGTGGATAGGTCATCAGTGGGTTGGTCTAATGAGGGCTTTGACCCTGATGCCTTACCTTCTTGATTGTGGGACATCACCATCATTGTAGAGAACAATGGTGTGTCAACTCCTTCCGAGTCCCTAGCAGATCTTCTCATGTTTGAGAAAACCTTGCCTTTAGGGGTTTTAGGTACATATACCTCATCAAAGTGAGGTATGTCCGTCAATTCATTATTAAGTACTTCTTGTACAAACCTTGGATACAGATAAAAGCTTTTTGATTGATATCCAGGTTTGACATTAAATTATTGAAGATTATTTTAGGTATAGAAAACTTACATTAGCAGTAGTAACACTTATCAGCAGCATTAACACAGACTGGCAGTAGTAACACATACCAGCAGCATTAACACAGTCTGACAGTATTCACTGAACTAGAAGTACTTCTTTCAGTATTAGCAACCTTTTTCACTTTTCTTACCTTCTGCTGGATCAGAAGTAACATGTCCTCCATCAAATCTTTTAAAGAATTTGAAGGCAATCCATGTTCCTTGTTATGTGCCAAGAGCAACCATTATCTTCATTCCAAATGCTCTTCCTCTTGAGCTTTTGATTGCCCTGCACACTTGATAAATCAGTTAGTCTTTGATGGAACCCAAGCCAAAGTGGTCTTGGGTTGACCTTTCTCATTAATATAATCTGTCAGTTTGGTCTGAATGAGTTGTTTAGGAATCTCATGACTGGAGTACTTTGTCAAGATTATAGGCTTGGCTGCATTACTCCTAGAAGCAGCACTAGCCTTGTTAGCAGTACTAACTTGGTTAGCAGTACTAATCAAGTTAGCAGCACTATTCTTGTTAGCAGTACTATCTGGGATAGCAGTACTAACAGGTTTCTTTGCAATTGGAACCCAAACTTGAACAAAGTTGTTTGCTTTCTTTGTCTTTAAATTACTCCTTGGCTTATTTGGAGTATGTTTCTTTGGTTTAGCAAACTTGTTCTGAGCATGTGATCTTATAGGTGCTCTATTCTCAGCCATATGATTCCTTCTCTGATTCCTATAACCAAAAGAGTTTTGTGGTTTTCTTTGAAAAGTGACTCTTTGGTTGATAGGGTTGAAATAACAGTGTTTGGCAAGATGATTCAATTTGCCACAGATAAAACAAGGTTTTGGTCTATTGATTTTACTCAAATCAACTCCTTGTTTTTGTGCCCACTGATTATTCCAGTTTCTCTGATTTCCCCTTGGTTTATCATGTTTTTGGGGCTCAGATTTATTGCAAGAACACTGTTTACAAGGGACAGGATTCACAACTGTGGTTTGCTTATAATGGACCTTCTCAGACTTTCCCTCAGTCTTTTCTATGTCCTTAGACTTGATCCAAGCCTTTCCACATCCCTCATTGGTGATAATGTTATTTTCTAGAGGAATCTCACCACTCACAGTGTTCTTCTTACTCTTTTCATTAAAGTTCTTTTCTTCAGAGTCTGTTTCAACCACCACTTTTTCTAATGGATCTACCTCTGTGGCTCCATCAGATGATTCCTTCCTATTCTTGGTCTCTAGCAAGTCTGATATAGGAGGGATGTAATTGTTGTTGTATGGTGGTGGAGTGGTTTTATAGCCTATTCCTCTTCTAAGTTTGTCATGGATTTGAGTTTGGAGCAAAGAGTCCATTGCTTTTGAAGCATTGGAAAATTTCTCAATATCCAGCTTGGCTTTCTCAAACTCACTCTTTATCTTTTCATTCTCCTCTTCTTTCTGTTTAAGCTTAAATTCATACTGATCTTTCTCCCATTTCCAGTAGTTTGTGTCATAAGAGTGTTGAAGCTCATTGGCTTGGAAACTCTTAATCTGTTCCTCAAAACTCTCAACAATTCTTACATAGTCTTTTATATATCTCTCTAATCTTTTAAGGTCATCACACATAACCTGATTGTGATCCCTGTACCTTTTAACAGTTTCAATACAGGATTTAGAACAAAGATTGGATGTTACCTCAGTGGGAATGGCAGTGCTTGAAGATTCTGATTCTTTTGCCATGATGCTTTGAATTTGAATGTAGGTTTCTGAGAATACTAGCTCTGATACCACTTGTCAGGATCGAATTCTCAACAAGAATTATGAATACTCAGAAACAATATCAAAGAAGTTGCGGAATAACACTTTGATATTCAATGTAACAGTAAACAAACAGTGAGTATGATTAATCACTTGTAAACTTGTATTGAATGATTAAAATCACAAGATTACACACTCAACCTCAATCTTGAAGAACAAGCTCTTTCAAGACGAATTCTACTTCTTTAGAATTAGGAACTATGCCTTGAGGTTGATTCTCTCTAAAAACCAAAAACTTAGAATTAAATCTCAAACAAAAGTTATCTCTCTATTCTAAACAATATTGTATATATATACTGAAGACAAAAGATAATTACAATTAATACAATATCTCCAGAATATCTTCCATCATTATCTCTAAGCTTCCATGAATATCTTCAGTTTATCCAGCTGTCATCCTTTCCATACGGATCTCCATCTCATAAGAAGTATTAATCATAAGCAGCATTAATACTTCGAGCAGTATTAACTCTAGCAGTACTAACCATGCTCAGCAGCATTAATCTCTTCAAGCAGTACTAACTTTGAACTAGCAGTACTAATCTTGTTGAGCAACATTAATCATCAACTAGCAGCATTAATAACAGAAGTACTAACTAGAAGTATTAACTGTTTTCTTCTAGCAGCATTAACTTTGTTCCAGCAACATTAACTTTGTTCCAGCAACATTAACTACAACTGGCAACATTAACCACAGAAGTAGTAACCTCAGAAGTATTAACCAAGTTCTTCTAGCAGCATTAACTTCAGAAGTATTAACTACAACTAGAAGTAGTAACCATGATTGGCATATTTCAGACCCAACAGTTTAAGTCCCATCTTTTAGTGAACTTTGGTTCGTCAAGTGATGTAGTCTAGACAGTTATGTTTAGATTAGTTTGTTGATGAATTCTATATCCGTTCAGATTTTGTATAGTCTTAAGGACTGATCCCCTTTATGGGAAGTTTATATCAATACGGATGTATTGTTGCCATATTTCCAGGTTTTATTTTACTCTGAATTTTAGAGTGTTACAAGTTGGTATCAGAGCTCTAGTTTAAGCGAACTAGGCATGAATGTAAGATGTCTAGACTTAGACTGAGTTTGATAGGCACTGATTGTGAGATTAGGTATAACTTCTAAGATGGGTTTGTCTTAGAATCGACGGAGGTTATGTTAATCAAGCGTTGTGATGATGGTAACAAGAACCCTTATGTGTTATATGTTCATAATCTCACTTAGCTAATGTGATTATGAGGATATTTTACGTGAGTGTAATTGGTTTGCAAATGTTATGACAATTGGTAGACGTAACGGTACGTTTCCTTCGTGCGTGTTTCAATTAAAATCTTCCTTACCCTTTCTCGTGCTTGTATTTACCTGCTCTACCTTGGTATGTTGACCGTTAGAGTAGTGCGAAAGTTTCTAAGCGAGTAAGCTAAGGAATGATTGTTGTTTATAGCAATGTCTCTTTGGGATGATAGTAAGTGCGTTGAACGCATTAAGTTAATCATCTTGAGCCAGATTCGTTGGTGGAATTAGAACTATATCTTGTTAGATCGATTCTATTTCGAGGAGATTGTAAGTTAATTAATGGGATGGTTGCCCTAAGATGCCTGAGGCATCCGGTTGGTTATAGTACGTCGGGATGTTGGGAAGCGTAGTATTAAGATGTGAGTGCCGACCAAAATCATGCATTAAATTTATTTCTAAAATAAGGTTGCATAAATTGCTTTTCATGATCGCCAATCATAAAGTAAATTACCTTATAACGTTTTGGCAAAACATTTAGCAATCAACATATTTTAAACTATGAGCATAAGCATGCTTAAAATGGTTTGTTGCACCTGATTTCAAATTGTTATCAAAACTCTCTTTGTTCACGTCTTGTGTTTAAATGCTATTTTTGGATGTCGAAATATCTGTGTTTTAACGCTTTTTGAGTTAATGGGCAAGTAGCTGTGGAATTTTGACCTTGACATTGGATCTCTTCCACGTATGTCAATGGTTTTAAAGGAAGAGTTATTCCCATGCTTTTGAGTAGGAGTTTCTTGGGAATTTTTTTTAGTTGTGTGAGTTTTGTTGAATTCTTAGAGTTTTGTTTTACGAATTCTTTTGTCGCATGCGTATATTTTGAGATGCGTGAGTTTAATATCATTGCGTGCAAGTTATTAGTTCTTTGGGCGTCCTGTCTCATCAAAAATCTTGTCAAAATGGTCGCCTTACCTGTGTTGTAAAAGGGAAATTTGGACACCACTTGATTTTAGCGTTAATGAGTTTTATAAAATCCAGTTGGATTATGGTGTCTCATCTTACGACTTTTGTGTCGCGTAAATAATTTTAGGAACATGTGCATATTCATCATTATGTGCGTTAATTTCCGGGTTTTGTTAACAAATGTCAACCGTCGGGTACTATGTGCATTGGATTTAAGTATAACGTTGGTGTGAATGATTGCATAAACGATTTATGTATTTTAAAAAAACTGGACTTTCGTTCTGATCGTATTTCCATCATTAACTCTTACTGTTAAAATTTCCGCAAAACATTTAGCGAGTTAGCGGTATTTTTGTCGTTGTAGTTTCTATGTTGGTCAGATGTGTTTATCTTTACAACGTGAAGCTTTAAACTCGATTTGAAATTTTATTTGCATCCCCGTTATTTTACCGCCCTTTGGGGAATGAATTGTTGCATATGGGGTGAGTTGAAAATTCTTTTGCTGCAACGCCTCTTGGTTATAGAGGAAGAATTTTAAAGATAAAATTGTGATTTTCCCTTTGGAGTTGTACGAACAATTTTTGCACATGTTGAAGTGCAAGAACCTATTTTCACGGTTATAGCGTAAATTATTGCGTATGTTTTACTCGGTATTTCTCAAGGTGCGAGTATTTTGTTAAGTTTTCGTATTCGGTAACTTGGATTGTTTTAACATCATAAATTGCTCATGTCGAGCTTGAATATTTCAGCAAGTAAATAGCGTGATTTACACATTCTGGGTGATTTTGTACACGTAAAATCTACATTATGATTTATGCATCTTTGATGATTTTGTGCATCTTAGTATATTTGCATTCATAAACTTTTGGAAAATCTTTGGTCTCAATACGTTTTGAGTTTTGAGAAATCATGTCCTGGTGGCGTGTGTTTTCATAAACATTGTTTAAAGACATTTCATTATTTGGGGAAACGTTAAATGTCGGTTAAATGTGTTTTAAGGTTTACGAGACTTTCGTTGGAAATTTACGTAAAGTGTCGGGCCTTTGGCTCGGGTTTTGACTGAATGAGTCGTGTGGACATTTGTCCGGATTTATAACCGCAATGAAAGATTTTAGTATGATGGAGTTTATTTGTGTTTTTGGTGAGTTAAAGTTGATTTGTGAAAACGGTGTACATGCCAAAATGTTTATTTTAAAGTGTTTGTGTTTTACATTAAATTGTTAACTGCTGATAAGTTTTGGTTATTTTGAAATGTTTAGTTTTATGAACATGTTGAGACACCCATTTTGGGATCTTTGGTTATTTTGGTAAATAAATCATGTTGAAGTGTTTTTTGATGATTTTACATATATAATTGGAGTTCAATTGACGTTAGTGTCATTTGGTGTATTTGGTCTTATAAACCTTTTCAGAAAATGCATATTATTGTGTTATGAGGCATTTTGAAAACATAAGGGTATGAGTTCATTTGGAAAACGGTTTGTTTCAACCAACGATGAGATTTGAGTTAATTATACTTTTGGTCGTGTTTGCATAATAGTTGGTCAAACGTGTTTCAATATTTATATCGACTTTCATTTGGGTATTTACGTAAACTGTTGGGTCGTTGGCTCAGTTTTGACTAAATGGAGACTTGAGGACATTTTTACGATTTAAAAACAGTTGTGGAATTTTTGGAGTATGATGGCGATTATTTCATGCCATTGGGAATTGCATGTTTTGGGAGCTTTGGTTTTCAGTTGGAGTCATGTAATGTTAGACAGTGCTGTAGATCCATAGACAGTCTGTCTGTTTTGTAAAGCCTGAGGTTTTGGGTTACACTTAGTGATCGCTCGGGTTGGCTAGCGAGTAGACAATAGGTGGCACGAGCTGCTGAGTTGGAACTCGTCTGGATTGGATAGGCACCCGTGTCCGTAAGCCCTTGAGGTGGAACTCGACGGAGTATGGCTAGAGGCAATAAACGGTTTGAAGTTGTGATGTCTGGTATGGCATGGGAACTAAGATCGGGATACGTGGTGAAATCCAATAACATCACGGGTGGCCCCATTCATTTGTTCTCGCCACCCAAGATGGAAATGTTTAGAGGTCATGCGAGGAAGTTGTATGGGCGGCCTACTTGCGTGTCCTTCTATTCTCTTTGTGTACGGGTCTCTCCGTCGTAGACCCGGGGTATTTTAAATACTAATGTTATATCTTTACCGGCTTTGGTTATGTGGAGTCGGCGGTAAATGATGGCTTTAATATTGGGTTCTCCCCACGTATATTAAGGTTTGAATGAAATGTGTTATTCCTGCATATTGATATTTACTTTTCTTTCGTTTTTGGTCGTGTGAGTATTGGGCCTAGTGTCCATGTTTTCGGACGTACGATGTGGATGGTGTTACTAATGTTTCATACTTCGAGTTAGTACAAGTTGTGTCAATTTATAAAGTATCATTGAAATGAAGGATCCATTTTTGAAATTGCATAACTTTGAAAAGGAGTTGTTCCGTGTTTTAAAATTCATTATTTGAAAGGTTCTGTTTTAAAGAGAAGTTCATCAATTTAATTGCTTTTACTTATGTAAAACTCTTGAGCTCTCTAGGCGTTAAGCCTAATCCTTTTTATTTTTTTCAGCATGTGCATCAAATTCCTGTTGTGAGTTTTATTAGCGCCCGTCCTTTATAGTCCGAATGTGTAGATTGGTGGTATGTTTAGAGGTTAATATTTATAATGTGGTTTTAGACGAAGTATTTATGGAAGTATTAAGAAATTTGAATAAGGGCTACTTCCAGATTTGGAGTTGGATCGGAGTTGAGTGATAACAAAATCTGTGTTAACCAATTGCCGGAAAGACGCATTAGTGCGCCTTGTAAGAATATCTTTATCGATATTAGGAATGGATTAGTGAAATCTGAGAGTTTTGGGAAGATTAGCGTCGACCGTTAGCTTTGAGTTCGGAACCGTGCAGTTCGAAAGAAATTGGTAGATGGAAAGTTGAGGTCGCTAATTTCCTGGAGGTAGTAATTGTCACCTAAGGTTGGGAGGCAACCGTAACCTTGGGAGTAAAGGTTACTTTGAAATGTTGAGTGTTCGCTCGGTTAGGAGTAAATTGTGCCCAAGAAGGGTAGGTAATGTGGATGTCGGTATTAGGATCTCGTTAATGATTCTGGCATTTGGGTTTGAGACGATCTCCTCTGCGGACAGTGTTCCATTGAGTAGAGTAGATTTCGAGGACGAAATCATTCTAAGGTTGGGAGTATTGTAACACCCCGAATTTCGTTTGGCCGTTTTGCGAGGTTGTTTAGAGGAAAAGGAGGTTGTTTAGAGGAAAAGGTTGTTTAGAGGAAAAGGAAACCTTCAGAGAAAACGCACGGGTCGTGCGTATGAAACAGTGGCGAGGCAGTGGGCTTGCGCACGGGTCGTGCGCATTTCCTTCTTTGAGGGCGCACGACCCGGTTGCTTTTTGGGGTTTGCCTTAAATATCTCATTGTGAGATATTTCTTAAAATATCTCAAATCTCAGTCTCTCTCTCTTCCTTTTCTCTCTTTTCTTCTTTCGATCTTCGAGTCTTGTTTGGTTGCTAGTTTGCGGTGTTTCTAGCAAGGGGTCGGTGTTTTAAGCTTCACCTCTACGTCGTGATCGTTATCTGGCTTTCCGGGTTTTATTCTAAAAACCTACTAGTGAGTTCCTACTACCATTTTACAAACTTTATACATGTTAAAACTCTTATTTGCGAAATCCGAAGTATTACTACGGTATGATTTCATGTTCTCTACATTTTGATATAAATGAAGTTTTTGATGACTTTCGGGGTTCCCGATTAGTATTGACTAAAATGACGGGTTCCGCCTTATTGGAAGTAAAATGATGTTTTACTTGCCCATGTTTGTGGCTTATTGAAAGAAGGTGTATAAACTGGTTTTATGACTATCTTTCTTACCAGCAGTTGATCTGGAAATGACATTTTGTTTATAAAATGTGTTTATACCATATGTTTATTTATGGTTGGTCACATATGTTGTTGTGACGAGTTTGTACCATTACTAGTGGATCCCTAGGTTTTGAGTCGACTGAATTGTTGGGATGTCACATTCCCCATTTTGTAGCTATGGATTCATATGATCCTCGGGGGCAACTTGGTACGGTTATGTGAGGCCGGATACTAGCCATGGTTCATAGTGATCCTAGTGAAGGAGTATACATTGGTTTTGCTTGGGGCTAGATCTCACGTTGTAGCACGGACTTATGTGTTCGTATCCTCGGATTCCAATTGTTTAGCTCATAACTCGGATTGGTGGTCTACTTTGTGTTACACCACAATCCTTGGTAAAATGGTTCTTTTGTCATCGTATGATGAGTTTTGGACCGAAAAGGCCGGTTGTGGCGAAATGTTATCTTTTATAAATGAAACCTTTATGAAAAGATTTCCTTATGATACTGATGTTTATATTTCGGGAAGTTTATAAAAGAACTACTTGTGCATTAAATTGTGAGGTTCTGGAAAGAAGGTTTATGGTCTCTTTTAATGGATTTCATTCTTATCAACAGTTAACTTGGAAATGCTTATTTGAAAAGATTCCCTTTGATACAAAAGTTTATCTCTTGAAATTTATAATCTGTATGTTCTCACTAGGCTTTAAGCCTAACACTTTTTCTCAAATGATGTGTATAACAGGTTTCCCTTAGCTGTGGGTTGCACAGGGTCTTTGAGAGTCGAGCGTGGACTCAAGGCATTTTGAGATGTCTATTATTTTGGCGTTGGGCATTGTTTAAGTCCCATCTTTTTGTGAACTTTGGTTCGTCAAGTGATGTAGTCTAGACAGTTATGTTTAGATTAGTTTGTTGATGAATTCTATATCCGTTCAGATTTTGTATAGTCTTAAGGACTGATCCCCTTTTATGGGAAGTTTATATCAATACGGATGTCTTGTTGCCATATTTCCAGGTTTTATTTTACTCTGAATTTTAGAGTGTTACATCGAAACTCGAGATTCTCGCATGGGTCGACTTAAGGTTCGAAAGCACAACATTTACCACTCAAAAGATAGACGGAAGGCGGAGAGATAACCAACAAAAGGCGGAGCTTGCTTTACGAAAAACCGGGTGTTACATTATCAAACGTTGGATCATTTTATGAAATTTACTTATCTGGGATATTTGATTTGATAAATCTTGTGAAACACCCATCTTTGGGATTTTTGAGAATTTTGATAAATGTATCATAATGAAAATGTTTTGATGACTTATTTGCATAAATGGAGATTATTTGGTAAAAATGCATTTCTAGTGTTTGTTGGTAATATGTGTATTTAATGTTGTGGAATTTTTTGAAAATACCAACGTGTGGGTCTTTGGAGTTTGGTCATTCCCAACCTTGTGAACATTTTGGAAATCGTAAACCTTTCGGTTTTGGGAAAAGATGTATTTCAAGTATTTTGATGAGTAAA
The DNA here is from genome assembly GCA_954870635.1 of Arctium minus. Lineage (NCBI taxonomy): Eukaryota > Viridiplantae > Streptophyta > Magnoliopsida > Asterales > Asteraceae > Arctium > Arctium minus. The sequence goes on from OX941084.1 coordinate 55,134,366, forward strand.
TCTTTGATATTGATATTTTAACGATTTATCGTACGAGTGTAAATCATTTGGAGTAATTGTACTTTTAATGTGTGTTATGGGAAATGTTTGATTTTGAGTTATGGGACGTTTGAAAGAGTCATTGGGATTATAAACTTGTTTGGAAAATGATTTTTCTCAATCTAAATTGTGTTGGAGTTTATTCATGTATTTTGGAGTATGTGTTTGCATAAACGTTGGTCGATTGCGTTTTATTTCATTTTGTGGATTTTAGCATATGGCCATTTGATTGGTTGAGCTTAAGGCTCGGTTTTCGTCTTTGTCGGGTCTTGGGGACATTGTCCGGTTTTAAAAAATTAAGGTGAAGCTTTGGGTGTGAGTTGCATTTATTGCACTTTATTTTGGAGAATACATGTTTTGAGTGCGTATGTCATTCATTTGGAATAAGGTATTTTAGATTGCAATGCATTGGATCCAAATGCATGTAAGTCAGTCATTTTTAATGGTGAGGAGTCTGAATATTCTCACCTTGGGAAATATGTCGTGTTGGCATCATTGTTGTCCCAGTTTTGTGAAGATGAACCCTTAAGGGTTGTACTCCGGGACCATGAGTTTTGTGGTTTTGATGCTCTAATTCTTGTGCACGAGGATTATACATCATGGGTTATCAAGTAAGGAGTTGAGGCTCCTATCTTGAATGCTAGGGAGTAGGCACTAGAAGTCGAATGAGAACCTCGAGGTTGAAACTCCACTAGAGAACGAACATGCAATAAGATCGTGTATCCTTGAGGTGTAGCTTGGCAAAGCAGGTAATAGGGGATACAGTGTAATTGGGACTTGAGGTGTAGCTTTTTAAAGCAGACAATAAAGTCCGACTGGAGGTGTAGCTTTTTAAAGCAGGCAATACAGTCACGATCTGAGTTGTAGTTTGACAACATGGTTATGTGGCTTAACTTTGTGTTCGGCTACGTACAATGGAATCGGGTCTCTCCCGTCACCGAAAGGTATTATTTGGGTATTAAATTTTATTATCCATGCTTCCGGTGACATTTTATATATATGGATTTTATTCATGATTTATGGGTCGAGTATTATGCCCCACCCGTGTTTTGGGTGTTTCGGGAAATAAAGTTTTATTTGTATTTTTATAAATTGGGAATTAAATTTCTATTCGCCTTTTGGGTGAGTTTTAGTTTAAATTTACTTTACGAATGAATGCCTTATGTTGGGGTATTCGTCTTTAAAAAAATGTGCGTTATTGGAAAATGGGTCGTCTCGTATTTAAAGTAAATCCTTTTGGAAGATCAAGATTTAAATTGTGTTCTTTCCTTTTGACATTATGCTTATTCATGTTGAAAACTCTTGAACTCACTAGGCGTTAGCCTAACCTTTTTATTTGTTGGCATGTGCATCAGGTTCCGGTTGGGGAATGGTACTAGCGTTATTGTGAAGAGATGAGTGTTGGTTGCATGCACGAGTGAGAGTAGCTTGGAGAAGTCTTCCGCATTTATCTTGGGAATAGCAACTTGCATTTTGGGTCTTAGTAACACCCGACTTTTAAATTAGCCCTTGTGTAAGATTTTATTGATTTTTTTGACGGTTAAATCTAGATTCGTATCTCAAGTGTGAGTTTGTCGTAAGAAATTTTATTCTTCTTGAGGTATTTTTGAAATTTTAAATTAATTGCTCTTTCCAAATTTGAGGGTGTTACAAGTTGGTATCAGAGCATAAGTTTGAGAGATTTAGGTTTTAAATTTGGATACTTAGACTCAAACTAGCATATTACTGTTAATGCCAAAGATCGTCTCAAGGAAGATCTAAGGTCGGTGTGGAGATTTAACAACTAAAGTAAGCGATCGATCGACAAATCGTACGACGAGTAATAAAAGTAATGAAGAGAAAGAGGATTTGGTGACACGAAAAACCCCGTCGAGGGTAAAAACTGCGGACGATAGCAGAGATCGTCAAGTGCACTATGGACGTCAAACAAGGACAACGTCCTTTAGAAGGAGTGATCGAAAGTACAAATGACAATATTAAAGACAAATATGTAAATCGTAAGCTTGCAACTATTCGTCGTGTGATTGGAGTACTTTGTCGAGAGTTCTTGCTTTAAGAGAAAATAGTTTGAATGTTCTTCAGTGTTGTAGAGGAGTTCAGGTTGATTGATGTGTTTCGAATGATTCTTCAAGCCTTGTATATATAGCTTTTGGTCGTCATAAATGAGCATTGAATGTCCAACGGTCTTGATCTTGATGATGTTCGTCCGTTATATCTGTTGGCCATTATGCGCTTTGATACATGTAATAAAGAACCATAAAAGAAAATGGTGGTATGTAATAAATGAAATAACTGTTAGTTAAGTTACAGAGGTCGTAAGATAGGAGTCGTCGAGTGACTTCTTGGTTGCGGTCGAGAGAAACTTACGAGCGTCGTCATAGGTGACGACTATAGTTCTCGATGTGTGTGATCGTCAGGACCTTATCTTAATACAAGAATGGTTCCTAGATTGAAGACGTTTGGTTTCCTTGCGTCGGTCATGACTTGTGAAATTTTACCCAAATAGTTTGCCCTAAAATTCGAAAATTGGGCGGCAAGTCGACTTTTCGAATATTTGTAATCGGATTGGACACGCGTCGACAAATGTAACCGAATCAGTTTATCGAAAACCGAAGAGATTACAAGGGAAAGTGTGCAGCCGCATAACGGCTGTGACGTCATAGCGACGTGGGGCGCGTGGTGTCAGGCGTAGGGACAGGTGTCGTTCATTCGACGGTTGGCATGCGAAGGGTCGATGACAGGTGTCGACCATCTGTCGACTCGACCTGACACCGAATCCCGTATAAATAGCGATCCTTGCCGGATCCTTTCCTTTTTACGTGATTCCTGAGTTTTAGAGAGAGAGACCTTCGAATCCTTGCCAAAAACCTGCAATACTGAAAATCTTTGCCAAAAGTCGATTGAGGTTAGGGCAATATTTAAGGTATGATCTCCCCTACCCTTATTTATGCGTTTTAAGACCCAAGCCCATAAGTCTAGGAGAAACTGGGATGGGTTTTACATAGCGACCATCTATGACCCTGATTTTGCTATGTCGCCAGACCCAATCAGTACCCTCCGTGAGGAGGAAGATGTTGAGGCATTTCGTCTCTTGGACGGAATTCCTAAAAGCGTGGAGCTTTGTCCTCCGGCATTGTTGTGACCAGAACAATGCCCTAACGAATACTTTGTTTTATATGAGCATCCATTCAAAATAGGTTTTACTTGGCCATATTCGCCGTTGTCGAGATCGTTTCTCATGATTTTCGACCTATCACCAGGGCAAATGATGCCCCAGTTCAGAAGAATCGTTCAAGTGGTTGAACGGTTGACGGATAAATGGGAGTAACCATTTACTGTGTATGACCTCCTCTTGGACTATACGGTCAAGGCGGAGGCGAACCATCGGTACAACCTCTTCTCGAGATATAGAAGGCCTTGTACCTTGGTTCAGGTGACCGCAGTCAACGACCGCAAGTGGAAGACGAGATATGTCTTTGGTCGCATCGCATCGCTTGATGACGAAGTTCAATGGCTCACCACAGGGTGGAATACCGAGGGTAAGACGTAGAGTCTTTTTAATACTTTTACCGTTTGATTATCTGTCGAAAGTTTTTACTAACGTTTGTTTTTGTTTGCTAGTGATCGATTTCTCGGTAGCGGCGCCTTCTGCATATTCAACTGCCAAGGTCGAGAGGTTCCTCGAATTCAGTGTCGAGGAGCGCTCCTTTTTCACCATCCGTACTACTGCTGACTGGGACGAGGACGACAACGTACAATACGTCGAGACGCCAGCCGCTGCTTCCGTTGAGGAAGAAGGAAAAGAAGAGAAGGAGGCCGTCGAAGGGACTCCGGAGAAGGGGATGACGGGTAAGCTTTCTCGTTAGCTTAGTTTATAGGGTCTAGTCGCAGGACATCACCTATCAATTGTAAGACCTTATCGGGCCTAGTCTGTAAATGATGTCACCCGTAGGTCGTAGTCTAGTGGGTTTAGTTGTAAGAAGTCACCACTCGTCGTGAGACTTTTCGTGGGGTACAGTTGTTTAGACGTCACCCACTGTTCGTAAGAATTTTGTGGGGTCTAGTCATTTAGACGTCACCCACTAGTCGTAAGATCACTTAGGGTTTAGTTGTAAGACGTTACCTTTGGATCGTAAGATCTTGTAAGGTCTAGTCTTATGAAAGACGTCACTTACTTGTTCTTTTTTCTATGTTTCTGTGAATCCCAGCAAGTGTATGATTAAACAACGAAGAACAATCACAATGAATCACAAGCTATAGTCATATGTATTGATCGATAAAGCTCAAAAGGTTTACAAAGAGTATCGACTGAAATACGTGTAAACCTAAACTGACCATTAGCCTACAATTAGGTTAAAATAAAACTATATATACCCAGACCTAGACCTAAAGGCCCAAGGCCTGTTTAACAAGCAAAACCCATTAACAAAAATAAGAGAATAAAGAAATTACATTTCGCACCCCTCTACATCAATTCAACATATAAAACACACCTTAACAATCTCCCCCTTTGAATTGAAGTTCATAGTCCCTCTAGTTCGGAACATGTGTCTTCCGAAGCCCAAAGTGTATCTCGAATATCCTTATCGAATTTCTGTACTCTAACCTTTCAAGAATCAGCTTCAAGGCTTTAGACACAAGTTTTCTGTAATATGGGTCGAACGGATTATAACCTTTATCGTCTCGAGAAATCATAGAACAAAGTTTGTCTATAAGAATGTACAGAGTACCATCACAGAATCTGGCAATCTGGCTGAATCTGATGAAGCGCATTTTACCTTTACTGTTTGGGTATGTCAAGCCAAGTTTCGAAGTTTCAATCACTGTGTAGGCTGGATCATCCTTATCGTTAATTAGTAGACTCAGATCAGGTTTGAATAAATTGACCTTGTATTAATGGCTTTCAATACCAATTTGTAAATCTTCAAGACATGCTAACTTCATTGTGCTTACCATGATTCTCTTTACGGCATCCTGTGCATCTTAAATTACTCCCGGGTGTATGGTTCGCGTCTTCATGTCACGTAGCAAAAACAGAATATCTGGTACATCTAGATTCTCAAAGTCAAATTATGAGAATTTCCATTGCTTACCATCAGCTCTAGTGACAACGAAAGTTGGAAACCATATAATTTGTTGGAACAGTCAGTACCAATCTCATCGACATATTTGATTCCGAGCTTTGTTTTGATTCCTCTGCTTGGTCTATTGGTATTCCCTCTTAGAGAACAATATTCAAATTGTTTCCGTCTGCTTAACGATCCAATGCCATAGATGAAAACCTTATCATATGTTCGAATCCAGTGAGCAAAGATCCTTTTCTGAGACTCTTCAAGAAAGGGAACATTAATCCTTACTCTTTCCCATTACATTGGTGGATTAGGTCGAGCGTTTACGGCTTCACGAACGGGAGTTTCTGACATATTTTGATCAGGGAGATCTGGTAATACTGAAGGAAATGAATGTAGAGGAATGACGCCGGAAAGTGGCTCAACAGACTGAAACTCTAGTCGCATCTCCTCAAATAAGCTATCATAGTCTCCTTGTTGCATACATTCTTTATTATCGAATTTGCACAATTCATTGAATCTTTCTTAGAACACGACTAAAGCTCTTTCTGAAACTACCGGTTCAGCTGACTCATCAACATCTGCAAATGGATCAATTATAGCCAAATTTTCGACCTCATCGGGTGAGTCTGTACCTGCTTCACAATAGACTAATTCCGTGACCGAGCAGTCTTCCTGATAGTGACTTGACTGTGAAATAACTTATGTCTGTGTATCATTGATCTCCATGTCATGTACTGATTCTGCTTTTTGAACCCCTTCGGATGCCCTTCCCTGTACTATTTCCGGCTGGCTACCGATCTGAGAGGTCGTTGTCCTTGTTGTTGTGTCACTGATTCGCTGGCGTTTCTCCCCCTCATGACGATCGAGATCATCTCGGTCGTCATGTGGACTTTTGGAAGAACCGTCTTGAGTGCGGCAAGAGTCCTCGAGTACCTTAACCCTGTTGGAAAGGGCAGATAACGAAGACTGGAAATCGACAGAAATGGAATTCATCTTCTCGGCTAGATCTCGGAAACTTGCTATGACTTCTTCTTGGAAAGCACGACATTGAGACTGTTGGCGAAGAAGGGCAATAAGACATGCATCTTCAGGGGTACCGTGAGATAGAAGATCGGCTAATAACATGGACTTGAGCTCGCTAGTGGACGGTCTCTGTTGAACTGGTGGAGGTGGTGGCGGTGTAGGTCCTATAAGAGGAGTTTCAGCTGTTGGGGACTTGCCTTTCAGCATTCGGAGAATCGTTTGTTGGAACTCCTCAGCTGATTGGCGTTGAGTTTCAAATTGGCGAGAGATGGAACCATCGACAGCCTGCAAAGCCTGCTACAACAGTTTCGATGAAATAAATGTGGGTAAGCTAACACCTAGGTCACATAGACTTCTAGTTGTGGTAATGACTGTTGAAGTTGTACAGCCTACTTTCACAGCTGGCGTGATGATAGTTGTGGTAGGACTTCCAGCCAATCCTCATGGAGCACCACTTGTGGGTGTCACTATGGTTGTTTCGGTTGGGCCACACAGGCGCGCATCTATAGACTCAGAAAGTGTCCTAGAGTGTATAGGCTCTTGAATCGATGCATGAAGAATAGAAGTCGATGGCCGGGGTTGGGGCCTATCTGTTTCAATACCTTGACTCTCCAAGTGAGAGCCGGGTAGCGTAGGTGCTAAGTCCCCGTGAATATCTGAAACAACCATCTGTTGTGAGATGGTTGAGTGGCCGGGTGGGGTTTGTTCTTGCGCCGCTGGGTCCATGTCGTCTTCTTCAATGTCTCGTCCCAACACATGGGATTTGATAGTGGATGTGGCTACCCGTCTCGATTTGTCTGTGATGCTCGATCTCTCATTATTTCTCTTACTGCGCCTTTCTCTCACACTGTCACTTTCATGTTCACTCTCATTTTTGACTGAAACTCCCTCCACTCTCCTTATCTTTCCAGAGTCGGCTTGGGAAAGGAAAGGTGCGGGGGTAGGATGGTTTATGAGAGGTGGGATGAGGTGAAGAAGGTGTAGGGGACGTGTGGTGGGAGGGTGTAGGAAATGTGGGTGTGGGTGGGGATAGTTGGGATTGGGGAGAGGAATGGGATGGTGAGTTGGGTTGGGGGGAGGGCTGAGTGGATGAGATAGGAGATGGGCAACGACCAGTTTAAGTAGGTGCGAGACAAAATTGGTTTCGGTCGTCGTCCGATTGTGTGGATTCAGATGAGGATGTAGAAGAACCCGACGGGTTATGACCCTGTGATGCGTTACTCTTATTACCGGCTAAGGTTTAGTTATTGGTGACCGGTACATCATGGAGTGTAGATGAAGTATCAGGGTTAGGCTCGGTTGGTCTTACCTCACTAGCAGTAGCTTGGTCGTCCACACCACCTCCCACACCAGAACCCCTCACGATTTTTACTCTCTTTGCACCCTGTCCAGAAGTCCCTACGTTCCGGACTTTTGGAAGTGTCACTTTGGGACCCTGACGTCGCTCGGGTTGTGCTCCTTGGGTAGGTCCTGCCGGTGCTGGTTGGACCATCAGAGCTCGCCGGTCATGGATTTCCCTATAAGCTAACACACTAGGTGCCGTGGGATGAGCGTATGCTAGTAAGTCATTGGGTATACGCATCGGGATAATAACGAGATGAATATCTCGCTCGGAAACAATGAGGCACATAAAGTGATGAGGACATACCTGATGCGACTCCCGTCGTGCAATGGTGGGGGTGCTGGTCATCAATCGACGGATGGCAAGTTGAAGAAACTTCATGTAAGGAATGAAGTTTCGTCGCCTGCCAGTGGCTTTGTCTTGAATATTCTGGACTAGCTCATTCCATAGAAGACGGGCGTAGTCGACGTGCCGGTGATATGAGACGCCGTGGAATAGGCGTAGGAAGTTGGCGCTGCACCATTCGATACCTTTTGTCTTTGACGAGAGGCAACGGTTGAGAATGGTGAAAATTGTGAACCAAATGGGTGTGAGATGGTTGCGATGGAATTCCTTCAATTTGGTGAGTGAAGTCTGTTAGGTTCGAGATCTGGATCATTTCATGATTGTGTAACTAGATAGGATAGGAGAGAACACTATTTATTTATTGAGAAAATAAAACTAATCTAGAGAGAGAGCAAAGTGTTTAAGGACTACATTTTTTATTATGGAATTATGAATGAATTATTACAAACTAAAGCCTATTTATAGTACTCTACCATCACTACCTTGTTACAACTTGTAAGCCCAAGCCCAATCTTAAACATTTAAGCCCAATAGGCCCAAAGCCTTTTATAAAACATTTACTTTATAAAACTTTCTAAAATATTACATTAACATTCTCCCCCTAAAGTTTTGGAAAGTAAATCATCTTCAAGTCTTTAGCTCCTCTCCCCCTTGATTTTCTTGAAAAAACTTTAGTGATGCATCTTCAATTGTAGGCTCGGCTCCCCCTTGAAATTTGCTTTCATTCTTCGTATTTTCGACTTTAAAACTGGATCCAATGTACATAGTAACCTCGACTAAGTGCACGATAAAACATCTCGAATTGTAGAAACTCAACTCGTTCCGATAAGCCCACAAGAATGATAACGAGTGAGTTTGACGTGACAAACTGAGTGCATTCTTAGTTAATAACAAAGAATCCATCGTTAACCACTAGTCGAGTACGAATTCGGCTTGAGAGTCGTAAACGATATGCTCGAAGGAGGAACAATTAGTCACACACTATAATGTAGGAGTTGAGGAACAATTTTTGGCCAAAATAACGAATTTGGACCAAAATTGTTAGAAAAACTAACGGAACACTAACGGTCCGTTAAGTTACTATTCATTGTCACCTTCACATAAAATCACGATTTGCACTATTTTTCTTTCAATTTTCTACATCAAATCACAATCAATTGATCTATTTGTTGCATCAAAAGACTTTTTTAATCATCAATTAAATGATTTTTAGTAACCAAAAAATTTCCATGCATCGGGAAACAATCTGACAGTGACAATCCGGCGATCCATCAGAAAATTTCCGGCGATAACAACCTTTTTCTGGCGAGTTCATCAAACAACAAGATAACTTCGATTTCTTGCTGGAAATCTGTGGAATTTACGTGAAAATATATCAATATGAACAATGAACACGATCTGGATCGAAGTTGCAGAAAATTTCGGTGACACAGTCCAGATTCCGACGACAATACAAACTTTTTTGGCGAGCTTTCAAACACCAAAACTTCTCGATTTTATGCTGAAAAACGTTGTAAACAACTTGCAAATCGATCAATGTGAACAAATAACTAGATCTAAATCGATATGACAGTGAAAAATACAGCGAGATCTGTACGTTTTCCGGCAGCTCGTTTAACAGTTCAAAAGATCACAAACTTAAGCTGGAAATTCTTTCAATTAACGTGCAAATTGATTAACATCACAAAACAAACAGATCTGGAACGAAAATTTGACAAAATCACAGTGTAATCTCGTTTTTCCGGCGATGAACAGTGCCTTCTCCGGCGAAGTCATTTTTCCGGAGAGATGTGTTCAATCAGATCACAAAACTCGATTTTCATGCTTACAAACAATCAAGATAAACGTTGTAGAACAGATTTGTACGAAGATTTGACAGTATCATGGCTGAAACCTCAACTTCCAGCGAGATTCCGGTCAGATCCGTGTTTTTCGGCGAACAAACTATTGAAGCTCATATCTCACTCATTTTTCATCATTTTTCGATTCTAAAAATTGTAGAATGCTCAATTTTCAACAACGAACAGATCTAGGCACATTAAATCACCTCATGCACGACTATTTTCGGATCTAAAAATAGACGCGAAGAACACCGAAAATTTTGAACGAAAATTTCAAAAATCCTCAAAACTTGACGAAATTCGAATCTAAAAATTGTAGTAGATCAGGAATCTAATCATGAACAAATCTTCAAGAGCATATGAGATATGAACATACTTACATGTAGATCGGGCTAAAAAACACGAAATGTCGAGATCCGATAATCATTTCGATAAGAATTTTATCGTTTGACTCTGATACCACTTGTTAGGTTCGAGATCTGGATCATTTCATGATTGTGTAACTAGAGAGAGAGCAAATAAAACTAATCTAGAGAACTATTTATTTATTGAGAAAATAAAACTAATCTAGAGAGAGAGCAAAGTGTTTAAGGACTACATTTTTTATTATTGAATTATGAATGAATTATTACAAACAAAAGCCTATTTATAGTACTCTACCATCACTACCTTGTTACAACTTGTAAGCCCAAGCCCAATCTTAAACATTTAAGCCCAATAGGCCCAAAGCCTTTTACAAAACATTTACTTTCTAAAACTTTCTAAAATAGTACATTAACAAAGTCTTGTAATCGAGTGCGTGGACCTCTCTGAACAGTTGCTCATCAGATATATCTATATCTGGCTCAAAAGTTGCTCGTCCGTGAAAGATAGCATCTAGAAGCTTGAGAAGTAGTCGAAGACTATCGGGAGTTAGTACCAGCGGGGTTGTGTCGACGAGGGCTTCTAGTTTTTCATTCTGATCACGGAGATGTATTGAATGGTGTGCCAAACCTACTGCAAATAGAGCACTGGGACGTCGGCAGTAGCGGTGAGAGCACGATAGAGAGGATGACCACTAAGGATCTCGAGTACGACTGGATGGTGATCGCTGAAGTTTTCGAAATCTAACGAGAAGTTGTTGGCGGTCAACGACAGGTAAGAGTCAGGACTGAGAAGAGCGGCATCGGCAACTGGATCGATATGTTGTGCCATTTTAGTACCTAAAATGAACAAAGAGATAGAAAAAAAATGATTAGCAGTGGGTACTAGGGCGAGGCTCAAAACCCATTGGTTGGTACGAGAACAGATAGGGGACGTATTGTTTTGGAACCTGGGAACCAAAGTTTCGGGTTCAGATCACCGTTGATGAAGAACACTTAAACAAATGATTCGCAGGATTGAAACCCACTGTAAGAAAGTCCCAACCAACAGAAATATTTGGGTATGACCTGGGTGGGGAAGTCTAGACATGGGTCGGGTGACCGCGGTATAGGCCGTGCGGTGCGGACCCGGGTTGGATCGAGGCACGGGAGGCTGCATGGCCCGTGTTGATGAAGACCCATGTGGCGCTGGATTCGGGACGCGGTGCCTGAAGGCATGGACTAGGTGGAGCGGGGTAGTGCGTGACCCAGGTGACCACAAACCGGGAGGCTGTGCAGACCCGAGTGGGGCGGCTGGGCAGGGACCAAGGCTGTGCCAAGATCCAGGTGGCCTTGATGTCATCGAGGAAGACCCGATGGAAGAGGAGCACGACACGAGGGTACAAGGATCCAGGGGAGGCCCGCATCGTGAACAAGGGAGAATTGGGTGTGTCCGAAAACGTAATTGAATCGATTTTAAGCATAAGACATCGATCTAACAAACCAAACGAGCCATATCGAATCCACCCTTAACCAATTCGAAACGGTATATATGGCACCCTAATCGAATCAACATCAAACCCAAATCGATATTGAAATTGCAAATAACTCATAATTTAGTACGACCAAACTCAAAAAATTAATCAGATCAACCTAATCGATTTTAACAAAAAGCAAGGAAATCGATATTAACCTTAATCATTCCAATCGTAAACGATATAAACATATAATCCAAAACATCAAACAATTAATAGAAATTAACAATCAACCCAAGTCAACAGATAGCTAAAATCAGTCAAGTGGCAGTCGAAGTCGAGTCCTAGCCACAACCCAAATCGCTCGAAATTCGAATCAAATTGATAACCAAATCGAGTCTTAATTGAAATTAAACATTAATCAAAAGTAGAATCGAAATTAATCCAACCAAAGTCAAAGTCGATTTATTGCATACAACCGAGTCGATAAATCCCAAATCACTGTCGGCGGTGACAAGAACAGACAAGAAAGTGAAAACCCTAATCGGGTTGGGTCGGGCTGCGGTGTGTGAGTGGAGTGAATAGCGAGAAAACAGAGAGAAAGAGAGCTTACCTGTTGTTCGGCGACCGATTGAGCGAGAGAGATGCGTGAGGTCAAGAGAAAGAGATATCGAGAGAGAGTTCGTGAGAAGAGGGAGGGGGTCGGGTCGCGTAAAGCGAAGCCTACTCGAGGCAAGGTTTTTAAACCCGCCCGGGGCCGACTTTGGTCGGATACCCGGGTACCCGGTGTATTGGGTTTGGGTTGACCCGGTTCAAAAAAAACTTTAATTTTTTTTAATAATAATTAGACTAAAATAAAATAAAAATGACATTAAATAAATAAATTAAAAAAATCAAACTAAAAAAATTTAACTTAATATTAATGAAAATGGAAACTTAAAAAAAATTAGAAAAGAAACTTAATTAAAAGAAAATACTTAAAAAATGAAAATGACTCCCCCTTCTAAAAATTAAAAAACATTGTTTCTCCCCCTCAAACGGAAAACCCATTTCGAGAAACTATGCTCCCCCTCGACTTTTGCGAAAAAATAAACAACTTACCGGTCGTACTCCCCCTCGATCTGAGACTAATAAATGAAAAACTTACCTGTTTTTCAGCATTGTAACTCCCCCTGAACTCATGATCATATGTTAGCGACAAATAGTAGACCGAAAACAGGAACACACGTTCAGATTAAAATGGAACGAAACACACGAATAAACACAGAAACAAGTAAATTGAACGAAAAACAAAATCTAAACTGAGAATACAGAAGTTGAGAAGATTTTGTATGTGATACAAGAAGGATATAATGAACCTGGAGTGTTTCCTTGACCATCCAAAGGGTGATTCGGGACGGGGAAGGATACAATCCATGTTTACTATATAGAAATTGTATCAGACACACAAAACACCTTAAACTTTCAGATTTAGCATTCCAAGCTTGGACACAAGAAAATTGAAACGTTTTTTGTCTAAGGATTTAGTAAAAAGGTCTGCTAACTGAAGGTATGTATTCACAAAGTAGAGTTCTATCGTACCCTGTTCTATGTGATCTTTAATAAAATGGTACCGAACATCGATGTGCTTCGTCTTAGTGTGCTGGACAAGATTACTGGTGATTGCGATGGCGCTCTTCGAGTCACAGTAAATCGGGATCTTAGTGTTAGGTCAAAATATTGTATCCAAGATTTAATAGGAAAGTCAAAGTTGTAAAGTCAACATTGTCAAAGTCAAAGTTTGTATTGTCAAAGTCAATGTATTTGTCAAAGGTGTTTAGTTTCCTTAGTGATTAAGTCTTGTATAGGGTTGTGGTATAAATAGGAGTTTGCTTTGTAATTTTAGTAAGCACGTTATTGTAAATTCTGTATTGTGAGATATATAGCAGATCTACTTTCTCTCTCTAGTTCTTAATGTTCAATCTTGATTGATTTGATTGAGTTTAGCTTGATTTGTTTGGGATTTTACATTCACAATTGGTATCAGAGCTGTACCAAACAATTTTCAGAAGAAATTTGCACATAAAATTGGATTGAAATCTGAATTTTTTGAATCAAAAAGTTGGATTTTCTTGAAAAATATCAAGAACACTGGAATTTTCTTGAATTGTTATGTTTTGATTGTGAATCATGTTTTTAATCACAAATTCACTGATTGAGAAGGATTGAATTGAATTGAATTGAATTTGAATTGGATCAAATTCTGAATTTTTTCAAGATCACAAAATCTCACAATCGATTTCTTTGTTCACTGTTAAATCATTTCTTGTTCATCTTCTTGAAATTGAATTGCAGGATAAATTGATATGTTGAATCAAATTCTGGAAAGATTGAAGTGATTTGAATGGATTCATATTGAACTTGCAAAGATCTGGATTGAAACTGATTCTTTGATCTGCAAATTCTACAAAACACGTAGAACACTGAATCCAGGTTGTTCTAATCTGCAGGTCATTCTAATCTGCAGGTTGTACTTTGATTTGCGAATTCTAATCTGCAGGATGTTCATTTTGCGCTACTCAAAATTGTTCGTGAAGAACACGATTGGTGACAGACTCAAACTTTGCGTCACTCAAACAGTTTGATTTGCGCATTTCAAACCCCGGTCGAAGGAAGAACCCCAGTCGCCTTGTAAAACACCGGTCGACTCATCATAACTCCGATCACTTCATGACCCCGATCCCCGGAGTGACCCCGGTCACTGGATTGATATGCGATTTGTGCGAGCGTCAATTTCAATTGATTTGCGCAAGGTTCAATTTCATTTGGTTTGCGCTAGCTTCATCAAAGTTTGTGCTAATTTCATTTCCAGTTTGTGCCAACTTCATGACATATGCACCAATCTGCAAATTACAATCATAGTTTAGAATCCTATTTGCTCATCGAGTTTGATGTTTTAAGTGTCTTGCAAGTTTCATTTTCAAACAGTTTGTGATTTTAATTCCATATGTTTTGCGAGTGTGTAATCTGCAGATTTCATCATCAGGCAATTTACAATTTTGATGATTCAAGAAGCTTGCAATTTACGAGTTCTGAGCCTGCAAGTTCTATTATGAACGTCTGAGGATTCATGATTGTTTAATCTGCACATTTCATATTCAATTGGATTTGTGCTTTCACGTTATTTCAAGTTCAATTGGATTTGCGCTCTCCACATCGGTCGGTACACAGCACACCGGTCTTCAAGACACCGACCGAGGAACTTATACTGTTTGACCCCGGTCCTATCATGACCCCGGTCGAAGAACTCAAGTGATTTGCAAAATTAATTGTTTTGCATTCAATATTTATCAAAATTGCACCAGATTCAAGGTTGAAGATAACGGGATGGTACAGTGAATAGTGGAACAGTGAAGATAATGGAACGGTGCAGTGAATAGTGATTGGAGATTGATTTTTAGTGGGTCGGTGGTGTTGGATGAAAAATCGGTGGCTGCAGCTATGAATTGGTTGATGGTTTAATTGTTTATTGCAGGTTATGTTGAGAGTCTGCAGGTTTTGCGCTAACAACAGTTCACGCAAAACTTAGTGGAATCAAAGGTGAAATCAAAGGTTTGCGTCATTCAAGTCTGTGTTTTGCGCCACTCGTGACTCGCGCAAAAGATTTATTTGTGCCATTATCATAGTTTCTGCACCATCTTCACAGTTGCCGGCAATCATTTGTGTGGTCATTTGATGATTGTTAATTAGTGGAATCATTTTTGGCCAATTAGATTTGCACCAATTTGGAAGACCACAAGATAAGTGGGTCGATGGCTTTGATATTACATCAATTGATGAAAATCAATTATGGAATTAATAGCAATCGATGGTGATTACATTTGATTTGCAGGTTTCAATCTTTGCGCCATTCACTATTCACGCAAACCTCATTTTTGCGCCAACCAATCTCAACTTTGTGCCATCATCAATCTTGATTGTTTGCAAGTGCAATTTGTAATTCACAGTTTCAATTTGCGTCACTCTCTTGTCGTGCAAATCAAACTTTGCGCCATCCAAGTGATAAACTTTGCCCCATTCACAACTAGCGCAAATCTCATCTTTTACGCTAACACTGTTAATTGATTAGCGTGTTCCAGTTTTTCAGATTCACACGGTTAATCGATTAACATCAAATTTTGCGCCATCTGAGATTTGAGAATTTTTAAATCCAAGTGCTTTGAGAATTCCAGAGATAGATAATTCTTCAGAGTTTATTTTTTTGTGCTGATCTAAGTTTGACTTTCAGTCAAATTTTTCTGAATTGTTTGGGAATGATCATTCATATCAAGCTGATTTCTCATTCAATATTTTCTGAGAGAGGAAATATTGTACTTTCAGTTAGATTGTCTGAATTTTGTATTTGAATTCATTTCAACTAACGATCATTTTGTCAAATTCTTTTTGAAACAGGATGAGTTCACCAATATTACTCAAAGGAAAATATGAGCAGTGGAAAGTTGATTTTTTCAACTATGTAGATAAACCTGAGCTGAGTTTCTATATCAGATTATCATTGACTGAAGGAGAGATGAAACCTTAAATTCCAACAGAAGATTGTACTAAGGAACAGGAGAAAAGAAAGAGTGCTGATAGTTTAGCTCGAAGTTTTTTGTTGAAAAGTATTTTTCATGAAATTTCTAGTCACACAAATATCTACAAGTTGACAAGAAAAGATTTATTCAAGTCGACAGGAAAGGAATTATGGGACTATCTTGAATGGATGATGTTAGGGCCAAAGGTTGTGTCTGAGCTAAAAGGAAAGATTTCTGAGTTGGAAGATAAAACTCAGCAAGCAGTCCCTGTTGAAAGCTATGAGGAAAAGATTAAAACTCTGAAAGATGTTAATGCTGAGCTTCAAAAGAGAATATCTGATTTGGAGCAAAAGCTTGCTAAAGACAAATATGATTTTGAGAGTAAAAAGAAAGGGTTTGCTAAGAAATTTTCAGAATTTTCCAGGAAGAGTGCTGATGAGAAGAAAGAAGTTGAGCTGAAATGTATAAAGCTTTCTCAACAAGTATCAGACTTTGAGAAAGTAATCATTCTTGAAAGAGAGAAGTTTGCAAAAGAGAAGAAGGCCATTGAACAAAAGAACGTTGGATTCTTCAAAGAAATATCCGGCCAAAGAAAGGATGCTTAGAAGGGATTTGAAGAACGAAACATGTTTGAGGCTGAGATCAAAAAGCTTACTGAGAAGCTATCCGAACTATCTGAAAGTGTGCTGAAAGAGAAGAAAACGAAGTCTGAATGTGAGACGAAGATTGACCTTCTCGTCAAAGAAAGAGACAACTTTGCTTCAAAGATTAAAGAGCTTGAAAAGACAGCTTCAAGTTCAAATCAGAAAACTGTTTCTTTCAAGAGGTCAGTTAAATCTTCTGATCAGATTCGTAGTACTAACCTTTTCTATGATAGAAATATAGATGGTACACATCAAAGAAGAAGAAGATATACAGAAGAGGAACTGGTCTGGAAGAAGAAAACAGTTGAAGATGAGAAGAAAGATGAGCTGAAAGGTAAAAAATACTATTGTTCTTATTGTTGTACACATGATCATATTCACAAAACCAGTGATCATTTCTGGTATGGTTCTTACTCGATTACCCCCACAAGAACTGTAACTAACATTCATGGACCCAAATACCAGTGGGTACCAAAGCTGAAAACTGATTCTGTGTTGCAGGCACCTCAAGTCAAGGGAGAGTAAGAGAACCAAGGCTTCTAAGTACATCAGCTTAGAACCCGTACTTCAACGGAGTTTGACTTCTAAACACAACAGTTAAGGACTCGTACTTCAGTGATCAAAAGACCTTACTCCTGTACTTTGCATCCGATAAGATATGACGATCTAAAATTCACAAGGGAGTTGTATTGATCTCTATCCTGTGCTTTTTCATTGACAACATATTTAGAAGATATGACGGTCTACAATTCAAAAGGTTGTTGTATTGATCTCTATCTTATGCTTTTTCACTGACATATTTTAGATGCACAATTTATAGGGTGAGTAAAGGTGATGGCTTCTGATCACATAACAGATCAGGACCCATTCTTCAATGTTCAGACATGGATATTTTGCAAATATCCAGGGGAGCTTAAAAGACTTAAATCATTATATCATGATTTGAGGGAGAGCTTAAAGGTAAATATCTTCTAATCCTAGATCTCTGATTGTTTGAAAGAAGAACAACTTTCAAGCATGAAAAACGCTTTCTTAAATGTTCAAACCACTTCTATATTCTCAAAAGATTTCATGAATTAAGAAGTGTGATTTTAAATGTTTTTCAATTTTGAGCTTTAATGTTTAACTGACCGTGTGTTTCCAAAGATCAATACTTGCGTATTATCTTGTCTTTATACTGTGAAGTATTCATACACACTGCTTCAGTATTTTATTTGAATTTGTTATTACCATGTCTCATAACGATCAAATTTTTCGATGGTAATACTCCCGTTTGATTTCAAATGTTGTTGAGCTTCAATCATCATTTCTAATCTTGTGCTTTCATTGTTAAATTGTTTATATTTGTTCATATAAACAAAATATCCAATTCTTCGATTCTTCCCTTAAACTAACAATTCTTATTTCTTTTGATCTGATTGATACATTGTCAGATTCTCAAAACAATTCTCTTGATTTCATTTCATTCATTCAATATCTTTGTTTTGAGAAATCTTCAACGTTCAATTGCTCAAATCTCATGAGCATACATTTTGACAGTGTTATCTTATTTGAGCTTAAATGTTCAAGTTAAACTGTTGAGAAATCATTCTTTATAGGACATTCATGGGATTCATGTGTGCGCTTAAACAGAACTTCCATGGATTCACGACAACCAGTGTTTCCTACCTAGGAAGTAATTCTTGAGTGAGGGGTGAGGGGTCAAAATCAAAGAGTGGGGGAGATAACTCATCCGATTGAGTTTTTCTCAGTGTAAGGAGCGGAAAAATGGAAAAGAGAGTTTGGTTAGAAGTGAGCTTTAATGTTAAAAAGAAAGAGGGTGTGAGAACAGAGTTAAAAGAATATCAGAAGTCTGCACCAACCACTTTCTGAGCCGGGCAGCCACAAAATCTGATTGGTTCACATTCTTTGGTGACCATCATTGAAACAGGCAGTGAGCCCATGCCAACTCTTGCAATTACCCCACCAACCACTCGTTTCTTTCTCGAAAAAGAAATGTTTCATTTTCTTGGGGAAGTAGCACATCTGCTATCTGATCTTCACTCAGAATATTTAGATATTGAAAAGGAAGGAAAGTTGCCCCACCTTCGCACCTCTTTCATGCACATTGAGTCCGTGTAATACATGTTGATGTCTCAACAGTTTACACAATTTGAGCCTTATGAAACAAAATCATTGTGCTAAATTCTTTCATACACAAGCAAGAGCACACAGAAAATTTGTTTTTCTGTCAGAACATTCATAGATAAACCTTGTGTTTTTCAATGATTGAATGGAAGTCCTGGGGAGTCATCATCAAACCAGCTCCTTCAATTGTACATTCATTGTACACAGTAACTTTGTGTTACTGACAGGCATTCCTAACTGTTTCATCTGTTGAATCAGGGTTACATTGTTCATTATGTCTGAATTTGAAAAGATTCGGATATATACATTTCATGAATTGACGGATATTCAGATCAAAGGGCGGAGAATGTCAAATCATTATGACGGGGAGATTGTTAGACATTACAAAGGGGGAAATCAAAGAAAGTGCTGAAATTGAAGAAGTTTTGATGATCATGATGCTCACAATCATCAAAAAGGGGGAGAATTTTACAAAGTTCAATTTCAAAGTTAAAGACTGACGAAAGTTTGTTTGGATCAAGAATTTCAAAGACTGATGAAGATATTTGTGAAGATATTTGTGAAGATATTTCTGAAGATATTTATGAGAAGTTTGTTTTTCTGAAGATAGTCCAGAGATCACAAGAGATGAAGATACAGTTTTGAAAGATTTCTGAGAGATGAAAGAAGTTTCAAAAGTTTTCAAAGATGTTTCAAAGTTCAAAGTTTCAAAGGAGTTTCAAGAATTCTGTTTCGTGTTCAAGACATGTTGACTTTCAAAGATGTTAATTGCAAAAGACTTTTCAAGATTCTTCAAAGATCAAAAACTTGAAGACTGTCAGAGCTACAAAGATTAAAGTTGTCAGAGACAAAAGCTGAAGAATCAAGAGCTAAAGACTAGTATCAAATTTTTATTAAATCTTGAATACAAAGGAGAAGATTGTTAGGTCAAAATATTGTATCCAAGATTTAATAGGAACGCCAAAGTTGTAAAGTCAACATTGTCAAAGTCAAAGTTTGTATTGTCAAAGTCAATGTATTTGTCAAAGGTGTTTAGTTTCCTTAGTGATTAAGTCTTGTATAGGGTTGTGGTATAAATAGGAGTTTGCTTTGTAATTTTAGTAAGCACGTTATTGTAAATTCTGTATTGCGAGATATATGGCAGATCTACTTTCTCTCTCTAGTTCTTAATGTTCAATCTTGATTGATTTGATTGAGTTTAGCTTGATTTGTTTGGGATTTTACATTCACACTTAGAGTAGTGGAACTCATAGTCTTTCAGCTGTGTGCACATCCAAATCACTTGGGAGCAGCAGCTTGCGGCAACAACGTACTCTGCTTCAGCTGTGGAGGTGGATACGCAGTTCTGCTTATTTGATGCCTAACTTACGAGTTTGTCTCTGAGAAACTTCACATGACCCGTAGTACTCTTTCTGTTCAACATACAACCTGCGTGATCTGCATCAGAATAAGCAACTAACTCGTACCCGATATCCTTGGGATACTAAAGGCCAAGATCAAAAGTACCTTTTAAGTAACGAAATATTCTTTTAACAACAATGAGATGAGACTCTTTAGGCTTAGACTGATATCGAGCACACAGACATGTTGAGAACATAATATCTGGCCTACTAGCCGTTAAGTACATTAATGACCCTATCATGCCTCTATAGGTCATAGCATCTACTTCCTTTCTGCCAGGATCGGTGTGTAGCTTAGACCCTGGTGCCATAGGAGTTTTCATGGGAGAACTGTTTTCCAACTTGTATTTATTTAAAATATCTAAAATATATTTGGACTGGTTAATAAAAATTCCAGTTGAAATTTGTTTAACATGAATTCCAAGAAAAAAGTTCATTTCTCCCATCATACTCATTTGAAATTTTGACATCATTAAGGCAGAGAAATTCTTACAATATTGTGGGTTCGTAGATCCAAATATAATATCATCTACATAAATCTGTATGAGTATGATATCAACCTTTTCTTTCTTAATAAAAAGAGTGGTATCGATCTTACCTTTCGAGAAGCCCGACTTGACTAAGAATTTAGACATAATATCATACCAGGCTCTTGGGGCTTGCTTGAGACCGTAAAATACTTTGTCCAATCGGTAGACATAAGTCAGCTTGTCTGGATCCACAAAGACTTCCGGTTGGGAGACGTACACCTCTTCTTTCAGGATGCCATTTAAGAAGGTCATCTTCACGTCCATTTGAAAGACCGTGAAGTTCTTATGCGTTACGTATGCCAGGAATATCCTAATAAGCCTCTATCTGTGCAACCGGTACAGACGTCTCGTCATAGTCAATGCCCTCTTGTTGTCTATAGCCTTTAGCCACAAGTCGTGCTATATTCCGAACCACTATTCCGTCTTCATCTTGTCTGTTCTTGAAAATCCATTTCGTACCAATGATGGTCTTGTTACGAGGCTGGGGTACAAGTCGCCACACTTTTAGGCTTTCAAATTGGTTCAACTCTTCTTGCATCGCGATAATCCAGTTGGGGTCCTTAAGGGCTTCAGAAACTATCGACGGTTCTATCTTGCTCAGAAAGATCGAGAACAAGCAGTCGTTGGCGGACATGGACCGTGTCTAAATGGGAGCGTTCAGATCGCCAATGATTTGTTGCAGTGGGTGGTCCTTTGTCCAACAGTGTGTGTGCGGAAGCGGTTGAGTGTTTTGATCAGGTGCAGAGTTGACATAGTTTCCTGACGGAATATCTTGAACTGATTCGAGAGATGGTTGTGAACCAGATGGAATGGACTCTAAGTTCACCGAGGGAGGGGTTGCTCTTGTGAATATGTTGGTTGTTCTGGGGCGTCGGCTGAAGATGAAGGTACACTTGGATCTTCAGGGGACCTTGTCTCGGTAGGTTCTGCAGTAGAAGTAGATGTCTCGGCACTGACAGAATCAACTGGGGGAGTGGACGAGCTTGGTTCATCAATAGGGGTTCCAGGTATCGGTGGGTCAACTTGTGTGGTTGTGGCCTAATAAGTTGATGATCCTGAGAAAGAGAGAGAGAGAGACAACGGTCTCAGCTCCTGCTCCATCGACCCTGTTTGTAACAGAAGAGATAAGCTTATTAGAACCAAAATATTCATCATAAAAACATTGAAATAATGAATCCAAATCATTCGAAGGTGATTGCGATGTAGAGGCTTGATTTGGTGGGGGTGGTTGATGATCTGAAGCTAAAACACCGGTTAGCGCGGGTTCTGAACTGAGGTATTCAGAAGCCAAATCTTCTAACTCGTCGAAGGTGACGTTGACACTTTCCGTAACAACTTTGGTCCTTTTAATGTAGACTCTATAGGCAGCCGACTCAGAGGAGTAGCCGATGAATATGCCTTCGTCGGCTTTTGGGTTGAACTTTCCGAGATCCTCTCTGTCATTCAGGACAAAACACCTGCATCTAAAAGAAAGAAAGAATTTTATGTTAGGGACGCGGTTGTTTATGATTTCATATGGAGTCTTTCCAAACCATTTGTTGATATTGGATCGGTTTTGGGTGAAGAAGGAAGTTGCAACGACTTCGGCCCAAAGAAACAGTGGAAGCTTTGATTGTGTCAACACAGTACGGGTAGCTTCTACGAGTGTCTGGTTTCGTCTTTCAACGACTCCATTTTGCTGGGTAGTGCGAGCTACCGAGTAGGTGTGAGTGATGCCAATAGACTCGAGATATGTACTCAACACCCTGTTCTTGAACTCCGTTCCATTGTCACTTCTGACGAATTGTGCCGTCAGCTGCAGAATGACTTGCACATTCTTCAGAAAAGCAATGATAAGCTTAGGAGTTTCATCTTTGGTTTCGGAGGAACTTGACCATGTATAACGCGAGAAGTCGTCTACCATGACAAGAACATATTTCTTTCCATTTATACTCTGGATGCGCATCGGACCATACAGATCCATATGAATCAGCTCGAGGGATCTCGTTATGCTCGATATTGCCTTCGGTTTGTGTGAAACTTTCTTCATCTTGCCCATTTCGCAGGCCGTACAGAGATGCTCCTTTTCAATTTTGAGTTCTGGCAATCCTTTGACTAACCCTCCGATAACTAATTTGTTGATGTTTTTGAAATTCAGGTGGGAAAGTCGACAATGCCAGAGCCAGTTTTGTTGCAAGGAGGCTTTGGGCAAGAGGCAAACATCTTTGTCAGGCTTGACTGATGCCAAGTCAATTGTGTACAGGTTAGACCGTCTTGTCCCAGCTAAGAGCTCCGTGCCATCGTCTGTGTGAATACTGCATCGTCTGGATTTGAAGTTGACTTCCAGATTCTTATCACAAAACTGACCGATGCTGAATAGACTGTGTCCTAGTACTTCCACATATGAGACTTTCTTGATCGTGATGTTGTCTCGCATAATATCTCCATATCCCATAATCGGTGAGAAATGATCGTTGCCAAATCGAACTGTGCTACTATACTTGTCGGTGAAATTTGACAACAGCTCCTTTCTTCCAGTCATGTGCTTGGAGCAACCAAAATCTAAATACCACACATGACTGGCCTGCAAAACTTACTGTGAGCGCCTTTTCTTTTGCTTCTCACCTTTAGCATAATAGGTACTCACAGGAACTGATTCATCAACCTTGGTTGATGATTTACCTTTCTCAAATACACTTGGTAAAGCATTAGTATTGATAACAAAATCAGAATGATCTGGAAGTTTAGCAGTGAAGTCAAAGTTCTTAACACATCCATCATCACAATCATCAGAATTAAACAAATCAAATCCATCCTCAAATAAGTCTAGACCATCATCATCAAATTTAGGAGCTTTAGAAGATTTTAAATAGGTATTGAAAATCACAGTGGAAAACACAATCTTTTCTAATTTAGCCAAAATTCTCTCATCCACTAAGGTATTCTCAAACTCAGAAATTTTACTTTCCAAGATGAGTGGAGGTACATAAATTTTAGCTTCAACCGGTGTAGCCTCTAATTCCTGAGTAGAAGAGCTTTGAAATAATCATTTGAAAGGAATTTTGGTTCCTCAGTAAGATAACTATCATTCAGCTTATCATAGCATAATGGTAGTTGCATTTTTGTTGTGTTTTTCCTGTTTTCATCTTCTTTAGACTCAACCTCATCAGATGATTTTGTAACAAATTTGGGTTTCTGTTATTCCCAGGCCGTGCAATATTATTAAGATGAATAACAATTTCTCAATCAAATCTCATATTCATTGATCATTGAATTTCTGTTAGTCAGATTACGTTTTGATCTCTAGCGTAAAGCTTAGCTTCCAAACCATTTATATTTTTAAGCAAAATTTTGTTTTCAAATTGTAACTTGTTATGTTTCACAACAAACTCTTGTTTCTCAAGTTCACACTTATTGAACTTGGAAACTGCTTCAGAAATTTGAATTTCAAAACAAGTTTTTTGTTTTTCAAAATCAGAAGCAGCTTTGTTTAAAGAATCAATCAAATTTTTGTTCCTAACAATTTTCTTATTG
Organism: Arctium minus; assembly: GCA_954870635.1. Lineage (NCBI taxonomy): Eukaryota > Viridiplantae > Streptophyta > Magnoliopsida > Asterales > Asteraceae > Arctium > Arctium minus. Next base: position 55,158,611 of record OX941084.1, read on the forward strand.
AGATCAAAAATTGTTTGACGCTTTTTCGCAACTCTGTTTTTCTCCTTTTTAAGCTTAGCTTGTAGATATTGAAGCTCGGCCATCATGGTTTTCATTTTCATCAAAAAATCACATTTGGATAAATCATTTACCTCTTCTGAAGTCTCATCATCTGACTCATCACATTTGACTTCCTTTCCCATCAAGCACAAGTGGGTTGTTTCTTCTCTTTCGCTTTCTGTTTCAGAAAAATCCAACTAGTGGTCATCTTCAACCATTAAAGCTTTGCCCGCTTCTTTCTGCTTAGCCAGAAGCATCTTGTTCTTATAATATTCTGAATTACGAACTTTGGGCTTTCAGCAGTCTTTGGCAAAGTGACCTATTTTCCCACAGTTGTAACATTTAATCGGCTCTTCCACCTTCGTAGTCTCATAACTGTTCACATACCTCTTTTCTTCCGGCTTTCTCTCCTCACACCGCTTTCCTTCATAACTTTTTCCTTCTATTTTCTCCTTATGTTCATAATTTCGTGATCCCGATGAATACCTCTGACTGTTAGAACCCGACTTTTTATAGAACTTCTTCTGGAAGACTCGGGTAAGCAGTAACATAACTTGCTTTAGATTTTCTCCATCATCAGAGTCGGAGTCATCACTGTTACTCTCCTCAGAATCAGTCAACACAACTTTATTTTTTCTTCTTCTTGCCCTTCTTCTCTTTCTCTTTCTCTTTCTTCCTGTCCACCACAAGAGTAATCAGATCAGCTACTCACTTTTCACTTTTCTTTTTTTCTTCTCTTTCTTCTTCTACTTCCTCCTCATTCTGACGGAGTGTTTCATAAACTTCGTGTAGAGAGATTTCACTCAGATGCTTCATCTGCTTCATTCTTCGTGTATGATTTTTCAACTCAGGTTGCAATACACTTAAAAACTTCACATTGTTCTTTATCTGCTTCTTCTTTACCTTGTTCTTGGCCAGTTCATTCAGTAGAGAATAAAATCTTTCATAAGTTTCCTCCAAGCTTTCACCAGATTTGGCCTTGAACTTTTCATAGTTATTGATGCAGTTAACCACCTTCATTTGGTTACCAATCTTTGAACCCATCATCATCTTTTCCAGTTGATCCCACATTTTCTTAGTGGTTGCCTTGTAGCTATCAATCTTAATGTAGACCTCAATCTTAATGTAGATCTTCTTTTGCTCAGCAGAATAACTTGAGAAATCAACAACAATCTCTTTTGTCTTGGGCTCTCAGGGCTCAGTACCATCTTCGCTGTCAGAACTTTCATTTTCTTCATCTGGTACAATAGTTGTGACTGGTTTCATAAGACCCTCATCAATAGATTGTTTGATGAATTCTCCATTGTCATGTCGATCTATGAAATCCAGAAACCTATCCTTCCACTGCTCATATTCCCCTTTAAACAAGATGGGTCGTTTGACAACTGTTCCGATAACAAGAGCATCTCTAGAAGTCATCTTGATGAAAGCACATATCTTTATACACAAAATCAGAAAATATGAAAAATTCCTGAAAACTCAGTCAGAAAAATAACTAAGTATAGAATCCTCACACCAAAGAAGTCACTTTTCGCACATTACTCAGAATTTGCACACAAAAAGGATACACAAACTAGCTTTTCGCACGCAGTTGGATGCGAAAATCAGCTTTTCGTATAAAGAAAGATACAAATTCCTTCTTTTCGCACGTAACGTGATGCGAATTCTTGACTTGTACTATTCCAAACTTGAAGCTTTTCGCACGAAGGAGAGATGCGAATTTCTGACTTAGCCAAAATCAACTCTCTGAGCTTTACGTATCGATGCGAATTTCGGACTTAGAAAATTTCACACTCCTCAAGATGCGAATTCTACACTTTTTGCATAAAGGGGTATGCGAGTTCCCACTTTTCGTATCAAGTAGGATGCGAAAAGCTCACTTAGAAATTCCAAAATCTACTTTTCATACACTACTTCATGTGAAATACTTCCTTTTCATACAAAGCACTATGAGAATTCTATCCTTAGCTTTTTCAAATCACCCAATATTGTGTGAAATCCTCAAGATCATGCGAGTTCTTCACTGATTATACGAATTTCTCAGATCTCGGCCCAAAACTTCAAAATTCAACCCCAATTCTTCAAATCAATCCATGAAACTTTAGCAATTTGATCTCGAATACAATCTGAGCACTTTACAATTGATCGATTACACCAAAATTAACAAGAATTAAATATGATCTTAAGAACAGTGTGTGAAAGACTTTCGAACCAAAATTACATCAAAAACAAAATTCGCACAATTCTGTTGTGAATTTGACAAAGTAAAACAAATCAAAGATATTCTAAATCATAATGCGAGAACAGTGCAATATGAATTACAAAAAAAAAATAGCACAAAAACAAGAAATTGATTCTGAAATAGATATGTGTGCGAGTTCTTGAGTTCGATTACAAATCTACAGATCTTTTATTGAGATTCTCTGATTTTGTGCCTGCTCTGATACCAATTGTTATTCCCAGATGTGTGTAAATCAATCAAGAACAACAAGATATTCAATCACAATTGCCATATGCATTGATCTTGAATTCACATATTACAATAGTACGAAATGCTCTCTCTCAATAATATTTCTCTCTCTACAACATAATCTCTCTTAAGTGCTACTAGATTAACAAAGGAATAAAACCTATTTGTACCTAAGATCTATTACAAAGACAAAACTAACTAAAACAACAAAACACTTTGACCTTTTCAAATGACTTTGACTTTGACTTTCTTTTAACATCCTTTTACTTTGACTTTGCAAAGAGAGGCTTTTGACTTGAGCTTTGACTTTTTAATTCCCATGATCTTGGATCCAACATATTTTTGCACTAACAGGTACCTATTCGTAAATGGGTCCTTTTAGGTTAGAAGTAGCACCAGATTTAGGCACCCACTTATAAATAGGGCCTTTGTGACGTTTAGGTACAAACGAATGAGAATTACGAGAATAAGAACTATACATGCCAAACTAATCAGATGCAATATGTTTATCAACAAAATCATTCCATCCACACCAATAGCAACAAATATTATCATGGGCAATATTAATAAAGTGCTTTACTGAATTAACTTTGCATGGAAAAGGAAAACATTGTCCAAAAGTAGCAGCCTTATTAACAACACCACGAGAAATATTGTTTTTCCTATCACTAGAAGTGGAATTAAATGACTTGTTCTTTTCCTTGTCCTTTAATAACTGTTTTGCTACCCAAACTTTCTTAACTCCCTTTTGTTTGAATTGATTATCTGAAAAATCAGTAAACCGAGGGTTAGAAGGGTGAAATTAAGATGTACTTGAGTTTTGAAATTTGTCAGATTTTCGTCGTTTCTGTGAACGCCTTTTGGATCTAGATTTAGATTGCGATTTAGCTTGTTAGGCATTCTCAGGAACACAATGAGAGGTGGATTTAGAGCTTTCGCCCATATCCATGAGATCTGGCAAAATCTTATTCTTCCCTTTATCAAGAAACTCAGTATGGCTTGGAAGTTTAGGATCAAAATCAAACTTGTTCACATCATGTAACACCCAAAATTTTCGAGAAGCTTATGGTCATTTATGTCTTCCATTTTTCTCCATAAATTATAATTTGAGGATATTACTTCATATATGAGTGATTTTATACATCGAGTTTAGATTTGGATTGAAAAATAGAATTTTCGGAGCTCGGAAGGGGTGGGGCGACAGTGCCATGCGACCTTGACATGGTCACTGTCGGCAAAGTCAAAGTCACGGCCATAGTGTGGGTTTGGTACAGGGGCACGACAGTGCCCGACAATAGTGCCCGAGTCACTGTCGCTTGGTCATTATCGTTAAACCAGTACCGAGAGAGGTGTATGGCATGGGCGACTATGCCCGACGACTATGCCACGGGCATAGTCGCGAGTCAATGTCGCTGGCAGGCTGTTGGACGATTTAAATGTTGTTCTCTCCTCATTTCATTCATTACACTCACCTACCTTCTATCAAAAACTCTCTTTCAACCTCCCTCCCCACTTACTCCGAAATTAGGGTTTCTCCAAGTCAGTTTTCATCATTTATTGCAAGAAAAAGGGTTACCAACAAAGAGAATCAAGCTAGGAGCATTTAATCATATATCCATTATCATATTCTCCAAGAACAAACAAGCTAGAGTTTTGGGTTTTCATCAAAACCCACTTTGTGAGTTCATCTTTTATATTAAATGCTTATATGCTTCCATGAAAACCTTTTTCTTTATATTACTTTAAATATTTACATTTTTCTTCATTTTGTGCTTCTTGAACTATCTAGGTTAAAATCTAGGGTTTTGACACTATGGTGATATATGAGATATGATGACTTAAAGTGTTGACGGGATGACAAACGTGGATTATCTATGTATTATAGAACTTAGGATATCAAATGGGTGAAATGATTTATTTGGGTTATGTTGGAAAGTTAGACTTGTGAGTTTAGGGTCTAAATGTGTTAATGATACTTGTGTATAGGGAACGTTAGGATAATATAATTCCCATGTCGTGTAGAATGAGATTACATGAAAAGAAATGTTATACATGCAAGTTGGATGTACCTTATAATGACATGGTGCTACATGAGATTTATGTGTTTGGAATTTATAGCAAAATGCAATATGTTATGTTGATGAATCATGTTAGCTTTGGAAATGGTGAGGTCCCAAGGTAAAGATCCATGGATAGGGTTGAACTTGGTGACTCTTTGGGGTAAAGGCTCGGATAGGGTTAAACCCATATTTACATTGAACTAAAGATTTATGGATAAAGTTGATGTTCTAACGGCTAAAGATTAATGGATAGAGTTGATGCCGGTAAATAACCATTCCAACTAAGTGCTCCCTATGGGTTGTGTCCTACTTTCGTGTTCCACCACAACCAATGGTGGAACGGGTCTCCCCCGTCTCGCATAAGATTCAAATGTTGGAAGATTCATTTATTATTATTATCCGATTTACTGATAAATATTAGCCAATGCATTATACTCTCTTACATATATATTTTTGGATGTTCTCACTAGGCTCCAAGCCTAACACTTGTTTGCTTTGGTGTACATATCAGGTTCCGTTAGTGGAAGGGTGGCTAATACTTGAGCGGAGAATTGGGTCAACATTTTAGGGACATAGCATTTGGCGAGATATAGAGCATCCATTACTTGTCGATATTTTGGGAATTGATGACGACACCTAATTATAATCTAAACTAGAATATTTTATATTAAGTAGGTTGTCGGACCTCATTCCATTTCATTTATGTATTGTAAAAGCATATACTCTTCCCTATTCTTAGGGTGATGCCAATTGTGAAACTTTATTTCATATCAAATGTCCCGGGTTTAATTTCTCTTCATTTTATAAACGTTATTTTGCGAATATTTCAAGTTTTTCGAAATCACTTAATTTTAGGGTGTTACAAGTTGGTATCAGATCATTAGTTTAAGTGAACTAGGCATGCACGTAAGATGTATAGACTTAAGTTGGAGTTATTAAGTTATGATTCATGAGGATTGGGTAGAAATATTAAGATAGGATGGTCTTAGAGTCGACGGAATTACATGAGTTAAGAATTATGATGATGGTAACGAGAATCCTTGGGTATGGTGTATTCATAATTGCACTTAGCTAATACTATTATGAATATATTGTTACATGAGCATGCTTGAGTTACTAATGTCATGACGATTGATGAATGTATCCGTACGTTTTCTTTTGCGTTTCGATCGAATCTCTTATTCTCTCTCATGCTTGTGTGGCAGCCTTTGTTCTATCATGGTGAATACTCGAAGTCGGCAGTTGGTCGAAGGGGAAATTCATGAAGATAGCACATCCAATCCAAATCCAGCGATTAGGGCGGTGAATGTTGTCCCTCCCAATATGCCGCCGATATTTACCGGAGAGGTAGAGCACATACCCAGAGTAGATTTGGCATCCTCGAACTCGGTTGTTCGAGAGGCAATCCCTCAAGACGATATGATGGCCAACGTCATGCAGATGGTGACGTCGGCTATGGAGAAGCAACAAGATGCATTCCTGAATATGTTGGATGATAGGGATGCTAGTCTCAGGAGGCCAGAGGTTGTTGCAGAGAATGCGGTGGCCGGTTCGGGTGGTACTAGAAGTGGGATCAGGACGAAAGAGCACGTGGTTGTCGGTGCTCAGACGGGCGGAAAAAGTTTCTCCTACAAAACCTTCCTTTGTAGTAAACCGTCCGAGTTCTTAGGATCCGATGACCCAGTTGAGTATGTGAACTTGATCCAGGCGATTGAGCAAGCCTTAGGTTCCAGCGAGTGCGGGAAGATCAGAAAGTAAGATTCGCTTCCCAATTGCTTAGAGGCCCGGAACATCGGTGGTGGAACGTCACTAGGTCCACCCTCGATGCTATCGTTCTTGCCTAGTTGTCTTGGGATGCATTCAAGAAGAAAATCATGGAAGAGTATTGCAATGAGAGGGCGATGGATCGGATTGTTGATGAGTTCCGAGCCCTCAAGAAGGGTAATATTTTGGTAAGAGATTATTCAAGGAAACTCGTTGAGAAGTTAGATCTGGTGGGGCATGCGGCCCCAACTGAAAATGATAAGGTGAAGGCGTATCTGAAAGGGTTTCCAGCGGAAATGATGTCCATGGTTCGCAACGCCAAGCCCTCTACTCTCCGTGAGGCCATTGAAGAGGCCAAAGTCATGGAGGATGTTTATGCTCAGAGTCGCGAGGAGAGGGCCGGGGTGACCGAGAAGAGAATATGAGAAGGCAACTCTTTGCCCTCCAAGAAACCGCGAGCCTTCAATAACAACATCAACAAGGGGACCGAGCCTAGGAGAGAAGCTAGGTGGTGCCCTAAGTCCAGAAGCAAACATTTCGGCCCATGAAACTCTAGCGGAATGAACTTCATCAAATGTGGCAAGACGGGGCATACTCGTGAAAATTGCCCGACCCGTAGGGTCATATGCTACGAATGCAAGGAACCGGGCCACATCCGGAGTGAGTGCCCGAAGTTGAAGGCGGGAGGACCGCAAGGTAAAAAGGAGAACACTCCAAGGGTGCCAGGAAGGGCTTTCCAGATGACCGCCGACAAGACGAAGGCTTCACCGGACGTCGTTTCGGGTACGTTTCTTGTCAACTTAGTACCCGCTCTCATATTGTTTGACTCCGGTTCCAGTTTTTCCTTTGTATCCAATTCGTTTTGCCAAAACCTATTGATGGCCACTAGCACGTTAGATGATTCCTTAGTAGTTGAGATAGCTAACGGTTGTCAAGTAGTGGTCTGTGAGTTGTTGCGGGGTTGCACCTTAGAAATCGGGGGAAAGAAGTTCTTGATCGATCTCATGCCAATGACCATTAGGGGATTCGATGTGGTGATCGGGATGGATTGGTTAGCCGAGAATCAAGCAGAAGTTATGTGTGCCATGAAACTAATTTGAATTCCGACTACCAATGGAGTTAAGGTGGTCGTCTATGGTGAGAGGAGGAAGGGTGATGTACCCATCATCACCATGGCTAAGGTATGTAGGTGCTTAGTGAAGGGGTGTTCCTCCTTCCTGGCCTATGTGTTGGACGCCAAGCTTGAGTAGAAGAAACTCGAGGACATGGAAGTGGTGTGGGAGTTCCTCGACGTTTTCCCGGATGACATGCTCGGTTTACCGCCGGAAAGACAGGTTGAATTTAGAATAGATCTTGTCCCGGGAGCGGCTCCAATCGCCAGGGCTCCCTACCAGTTGGCTCCATCCGAATTGCAAGAAATATTGTCTCAACTCCGAGATCTCCTCGAGAAGGACTTTGTAAGGCCGAGTTCCTCGCCTTGAGGAGCCTCGTATTATTCGTAAAAAAAAAGATGGCACGATGAGAATGTGAATCGACTACCGGGAGTTGACCAAGGTAACCGTGAAGAACAAATACACACTCCTGAGGATCGACGATTTGTTCGATCAACTTCAAGGAGCGGGTTGCTTTTCGAAAATCAACCTTCGATCTGGGTATCACCAAGTAAGGGTGAGGAGCGAAGACGTTTCGAAAATGGCGTTTAGGACTTGGTACGGGCACTATGAATTCTTGGTCATGCCTTTCGGATTGACCAACGTGCCGGAGGTATTCATGGACCTAATGAACCGTGTGTGCCAACCATTCCTCGACAATTCGGTGATTGCATTCATTGATCATATTCTTGTTTATTCCAAGGATGAGGTCAAGCATGATCGACACCTTCGTGAAGTCCTTGAGGTCTTTAGAAAAGAGCAACTTTACGCCAAGTTCTCAAAATGTAACTTTTGGTAGAAGGAAGTCCAATTCTTAAGACACGTTGTCACTCGAGATAGAGTGAAGGTGGATCCTTCGAAGATCGAGGCCTTGATGAATTGGGAACCTCTAAAGATTCTGTCCGAGATTCGGAGCTTCTTGGGTCTAGAGGGTTATTACCGGCGATTCATCCAAGATTTCTCAAAGATCGCCTCATCTTTGACCGCTCTTACCAAGAAGAATGTGAAGTTCGTATGGACGGATACCCAAGAGAAATCCTTCCGAACTCTCCAGAAGAAGTAATGCGAGGCACCGATCCTATCCTTACCCGAAGGAACCGAGGATTTCATGGTCTTTAGTGATGCCTCGAAAATGGGCTTGGGTTGTGTCTTGATGCAATGGGGAAAGGTGATAGCCTACGCATCGAGACAACTTAAGATTCACGAGAAGAATTACCCTACCCATGACTTAGAGCTGGTGGTGGTAGTTTTTGTGCTAAAGCTTTGGCGGCATTATCTCTATGGCACTAAGTGCATCCTCTATACCGATCACAAGAGTCTAAAACACATATTCGACCAGAAAGAGTTGAATAAGAGGCAGAGGAGATGGTTAGAACTCCTAAAGGACTATGAATGTGAGCTACTCTATCACCCCGACTAGGCAAATGTGATGGCAGATGCTCTAAGTAGAAAGGAGTATAGTGGTAGCCTGGGAGCTTCTCTCTCTCGAATCGAATTGGTGTCAAGCCTGATCGAGAAAATCAAGGCATCTCAAGCGGAATCTCTTTGGGAGGAGAATCTTAAGAGCGAGGTGATGGTGAAATAACACCTTCTCTTGACCGAAGATGGTCGTGGAGTGAAGCTCTTTGAAGGGCGAGTATGGGTACCCAAGATCGGAGGTAATCGCGAATTGCTTCTTGAAGACGCCTATAAGTCCAAGTATTCCATCCACCCGGGGAGTACGAAGATGTACCGGGATTTGAAACTTAACTATTGGTGGCCCGTCATGAAGTTGGATGTAGCAAAATACATAGAGCGATGTGTGACGTGCCTTCAAGTCAAAGACGAACACCAACGACCATACGGGAGCCTCCAATATTTGGAAATTCCGGGATGGAAGTGGGAATACATCACCAAAGACTTTGTGACCAAGCTACCAAAGACTTTGAGAGGGCATGATACAATATGGGTAGTGGTGGACCGCCTCACCAAGAGTGCACACTTCCTTGCTATGAGAGAGACCCTTCCGATGGATAAGTTGGCCAAATTTTACGTCAATGAACTAGTCTCGAGACATGGTGTGCCTTTGTCTATCGTATCAGATCGTGATAGACGTTTCACTTTCAATTTTTGGGACGGCCTTCAGAAAGAGTTGGGGACTAGGGTAAAGTTGAGCACAAATTACCATCCCCAAACCGATGGTCAAAGTGAGCGAACCATCCAAACGCTCGAAGACATGCTAAGGTCGTGTGTTATCGACCTTGGAAGGAATTGGGACACTCATCTACCTCTAGTGGAGTTCTCCTACAACAACAATTACCATTCTAGCATCGGTATGGCCCCATTCGAGGCTTTGTATGGCCAGAAATATCGAACTCCGGTTTGTTGGTTAGAGGCGGGTGAGAAACAATTTGTCGGACCTGAAATATCGAACTCCTGTATCTGGGAACGCTTAAAAGCGGCCCAAGACTAGCAAAAGAGTTATGTAGATAAGAAGAGGCGACCGGTGGAATTCCAAATGGGTGATCGGGTCATGCTTAAGGTGTTGCCTTGAAAAGGGATCATCCGGTTCGGGAAGCGGGGAAAGTTGAGTCCTCGATTTCTTTAACCCTTCACCAACCAAATGGGTTGGATTCCAAGTTTACGAATTAGGGCTCCCACCAGAAATGAATGGAATCCATAACACATTCCACGTGTGTTATCTTCAGAAATGTTTGGCGGAAGAGGAAAATGTCATTCCCCTTTCGGAGATAAGAGTAGATGAGGGTAATTGTTGCATCGAAGACCTCGATGCCATTTTGGAAAAGAAATCCAAAAAACTCTGTCACAAAGAAGTACCAATGGTCAAGGTCCAATGGAAGCACCACCGTGGGGCCAACGTGACTTGGGAAGCGGAGGAAGACATGAAGAGGAGATACCCTCACCTTTTTGGGTAAGCCTCGAATTTGAGGACGAAATCCTTTCCAATTTGGGTTGGATTGTAACGCCCGGAATTTCCGGTGAGCTTATGGTTATTTTTGTCTTCCATTTTTCTCCATATATTCTAATTTGAGTATATTACTTCATATATGAGTGATTTTATACATCGAGTATAGATTTGGGTTGAAAAATAGAATTTTCGGAGCTCGGAAGGGGTAGGGCGACAGTGCCATGCGACCTTGACATGGTCACTATCGCTAAAGTCAAAGTCGCGACTTTAATGTGGGTTACGGTACAAGGGCACGACAGTGCCCGACAATAGTGCCCGGGTCACTGTCGCTTGGTCATTATCGCTAAACTAGTACCGAGAGGTGTGTGGCACGGGCGACTAAGCCCGACGACTATGCCACGGGCATAGTCACGAGTCAATGTCGCTGTCGGGCTGCTAGACGATTTAAATGTTGTTCACTCCTCATTTCATTTATTACACTCACGTACCGTCTATCAAAAACTCTCTATCAACCTCCCTCCTCACTTACTCTGAAATTAGGGTTTCTCCAAGTCACTTTTCATCATTTATTGCAAGAAAAAGGGTTACCAACCAAGAGAATCAAGCTAGGAGCATTTAATCATATCTCCATTATCATCTTCTCCAAGAACAACAAGCTAGGGTTTTGCGTTTTCATCAAAACCCACTTTTGTCAGGATCGAAATTCAAAACAAGAATTTAAATAACACTCAGAAACTTTGTTAAAGAAGTTGCGGAATAACACTTTAACAATAATCAATGAAACAGTGTATGAACTCAAATCACAAGTTATATTGAATGAACTTAATGATTACAACCAAAGCCTCAATCTGTTGAACAGGCTCAACAGACGTTCAATACTTCTCTAATGAAAGGATCACTAACAATCTTGAGGCTGATTCTCTCTTTTAAAACAAAAGACGTATGTATCTTTGTATTTCTAATAATCTAAGACTCCTAGACTATATATACAAAACAGATTACAAGATAATTACTAAAGAAACGTTGATCTTCAGTATCCATTCCATAATTATCTTCATCTCCTTGTCTTTCGCACAAATCATCCTTATCAATCATTAGCAGCATTAATCTTCTAGCAGTATTAATACTACTAGCAGTAGTAATTTCTTCAAGTAGCAGTACTAATGTTTTTAGTAGTAGTAATCTTCAATACTTAGCAGCACTATCCAGACTTAGTCTATTTCAGACCCAACAATCTCCCCTTAACTTAACTTTTGAAATCAAGAAGTTAAGTTCTTCAAAATAGAAACTTCATGATGCTTTCAAAACTACTACTCAAATTCCTAGATTAGGATCCAAACCTACACTTTGATTGATTGTTCTTTTAATCACAATTCTGGCCATTTCTAAACCTGTAGGGTAGACCAACTTAGCTTTCAGCATCCCTTGCAACTTTACTTTGCTGTGGTCATACACCTTATCAACCAGATAGTACTCATGAAAGCTTTTATCAATAGTTAGGACATATACTCCAGATCTTTCAATAAGCATCCAGTGATCAATGCTTTTAAAACCTTCTCTGTGCACGTATTTGATAAGATATTCAACTTTGGCAGGGTCAAACATCATGCACAAATATTCCAGAGCCATCTTTGTTATGCTCATCCTTGCTCCTTTTAACAAGTCACCATACAGATTCAATCCAACCTTGTACATTTCTTCCAAATCAGATCTGGTACAACTTCTGATTATCTTACCCCAGGTTGAATAAACCTCAAACTTGTCACCCATTCTTTTGATTCTGAAGTATTATTTGCCTTTATCCATCAAAGTGTCCTAATGAATGATCTCTGGGGCTTTCACTGAGATAGGATCCGCTTTCAAAGGTTCTTCATCTATCACAGTCATATACAAGTCAAACTGCTCATCATATTGTCTTGACTGTTTTGAAGGTTGTTGACTTGATTGCTCTTGACTCTGCTCTTGAGTTTGAACATGCTCTGCTTGTTTCTGCTGCTCTTGTTGTTTATGCTGCTCAGGTTGTTTATACTGCTCATGTTGTTTCTGCTCTGTCTCACCTTCCTGAGTTCTAGGCCTTTTTGCCATTCTCTTTGTAGCAATTGATTTCATTTTCTTGACAACTTCAATCTTCTGCTCTCGGGTCTCTTCTTTCTTCACTTCTACCTTTTCTTTAGATGATGTGCCTTCTTCACTGTCAGGAAAAGGCTGTTGAATGTTCAGATCATGTCTTTCTTTCACCTTTCTTTCAAATTCAACTCTTTGATTGAAGTCTCCTTGCAGCTTGGCCATCTCCTTTTTGTATAAGCCTTCTATCCAATTGAAAGACATTTTTGTAAACATCCCTTCAGGAACTCCAACAGATCCTTTCAAGACGTTTATCATCTTTCTTCTTTCCTGTGCAGCTAGAAAGGTCTTTGAAGGTTGTCTTTTCTTTGAAGGATGCCTTTGTCTGGTTGCTTTCATTGTAACCCTCTTTGCAGCAGTCTTCAAACTTTTCTAATATTCTTCATTAATCCATGTTGCCAAATCTCTTGCAATCTTTCTGTCTTTGGCCTTTTGAATATCATCCTCCTTTTCAAACTCCTTTTTAAACTGTGCATTTAACTCCTTTGCCAATTCTGCATCCAAATCTATTAGCTTCTGTTTCTTTAATGGTTTCACAGGATCAACCATCTTCTCTTTCCCTTTCTTCTTGGCCTCTGACACACAGACCTCTTCCTTTTTGTTCTCTGAGTCTCCTTCTTTAATCACCACTCCCTTAGCCTTTTGAGTGGCCTTAGGAGTGTCATTCTTTGCCTTCACCAGAGTCTCTGCAATCTCTATTTCTTCTATAGACATTCCAGTTTCTGCTGCTGCTTTCTCTGTTTCTACTGCTTTAGCAGTTTCTACTGTTGGTTCAGTAGTTACTGCTGCTGCTTCAGTTTCTGCTTCTTTCATCATTGTTTCAGCTGCTTTCATACTCTGATCTTCCTCAACCTTCTTTTCAGCTTCACCACTAATCTCCCCCTCAAATTTGAATTCCATTCCAACTGAGCTTTCCTTCTGAACTTCATTTTGATTCTTCCCCTTTTTGGAAGCATCATGAGCACTTCCCCGTTTCTTCAAGACATATTGCTTTATCTTCTTTTTGTGTACCAAACTGAGTACCATCTTCTTGAGTTTGGTTATCTGCACTTGTTGAGAACTGATCACCTTTTTCAACTCCTTTATCTCCAAGCCCTGATTGATTACATCTAAGTTCACATTGCCAATGGTTTCCATCAATTCATCATAGTTATATTTGTCCTCACCTCCTTTAGGTGTGTTGACCACCCTTGAAGGATCATGGGATCTTTTAGTAGAGGCCTTCTGCCTAGCAGAAGCACCTACTACCCCCTTGGTTTCTTGGCACCTGGGACCCTTAGATGATTTCTCATCCAAAGTTACCGTGGGGAAGGTCTTAGTCGTGTTCACACTGTCCTGATCCACACCTTGTGCAGAATCAGTAGTGTGAGCCTTGCTGCTCACATGCTCATCCTTCTCCTTAGAGAGCACCTTCTTGGGGTTGGGAGACACCCCTATGGATTCCCTTTGGATATTATCTGAAGGAGAATGCTCCATCAGAGGGCTTGTAGGCTTTTGGGGTGTAGGTACATGAAGGGAAGGAACCTTCTGTACCTTTTTCCTTGCATATTTTTGAATGATTGGGGGATTTGGCTTATCAACAGTGGTCTGGGGAATATTTGAAGTGAATGGTGTGGGTAGGTCATCAGTGGGTTGGTCAGATATGGGTTGTGACCCTGATGCCTCACCATGTGGGTGGGACACAACCATCATTGTAGAGAACAATGGTGTGTCTTTTCCAGAAAAGTCCTTACTAGGCCTTCTCATATTAGAAAACACCTTCCCTTTGGGAGGCTTAGGTACATACACCTCTTTAAAAGAGGGTAAATCCGTCAATTCCTTATTTAGTACTTCTTGTACAAACCTTGGATACATATAAAATCTTTTGGTTTTGGTTTTGGTATCCAGGTTTGACAGCAAATCATTTAAGATCATTTGTGAAAAATTGAACTGTCTGGAGGTAGCTAAGCAGACAAGAGCATAAGCTATTGTACTGCTAAACTCACTACATCCAGTTGTCTTGCGAGATATACAATGTTGAAGAGTATGAACAATGAATGTCCACTGAGTTGAAAATTTGCTTTTGTAAAATTTGTAAACATCAGTAGGACCTTCATACCCCATTCTACCAATTTCTTGAAACAGATCTTCTTTTGAAAGAGTAGAAATACCTGAGGCATCATCTAGACGTAGATGAATGCGAATGCAGCCTTCTGTGATTGTGATAGGTTTATCACAGACCCTTGAGTGAATGACCTGATTGCCATCAACATTCTGAATGGAAGCATTTGCCCAGAACTGTCGCATGTGCTCCACATAGATGGTAGGATTTACCGTTAGCGCACAAGCAATATGTGATTGGGATAAGAAATCCACAATTTCATGAAAACCCTCAGCTTGTTTGGGTTTTTGTAACATTGCAAGCTCATTGTGGTCATCAACGAAATCAAGTCTTGCCATCTTTCTGATCGATTCTAGGGTTCGAAACACAACAAGGGTTTACACACTGGTAATCAAGAATTCTAGAGAGAAAGAAAGAGGATGAGAGCTTAATGGAAATTGAAAGAGTCTTTTGGGTTTTGGCGGTCAGAGAGGGTATTTATAGGTTAAGGATTTCAGTTAAAAGCAGTACTATGTACCCTAGCAGCATTAACAAACCCGCAGTATTAACCCATATAAGCAGTAGTAACACATACTAGCAGTATTAACACAGACTAGTAGTATTAACACTGTCTGGCAGTAGAAATAAGGAAAGCAGTAGTAACTTTGCACTGGTAGTAAACTACCTATCAGTAGTAACCATACTTAACCATATTTGAACTGTCAGCAGGAGTAATAGTGAGAGCAGTATTAACTTAACCAGAAATACCAAGTATCTAATCAGCAAAGTAATCTGAAACACTTAAACATAAATGGTTAGCAGCACCATGCACAATGAAATATGAGAAAATAAGCAGTAAAGAATCTATACATAAATGGTACATAAAGAAAATCAAAAGAGGCTTATTCAGTGTTTATCATGCCTACACTTGTGACCAAGAATGTGAATCTACCCACATCAAAAGCTTTGGTGAATAGATCAGCAAATTGGATACTTGTGTGTACTTTCAAAACCTGAATTAACTTCTTTTCATTGCAATCTCTAATAAAATGGTACCTGATTTCTATATGTTTGGTTTTTTAGTGCTTCACTGGATTATTAACTATGCTTATAACACTGTTGTTATCAATGAAGATGGGAGTGTGAAGAAAAGTAATACCATAGTCCAACATCTGATTCTGAATCCATATCACTTGTAAGCAACAGCTTGCAGCAGCTATATACTCTGCTTCTATTGTAGATGTGGACACTGTGGTTTGCTTTTTACACAGCCAGGAAACTAGCCTTGCACCCAAAAACTGACATCCTCCTGATGTAAACTTTCTATCCAAGTTTGCACCACCCAGATCACTATCAGAATATGCAAGCAGATCAAATGGTGAGTCATGAGGATACCAAAGACCCAACCTAGGTTGTCCTTTGAGATATCTGAAGATCCTTTTGACTGCTTGAAAGTGAGATTGCTTAGGCCTCACTTGAAATCTGGCACACACACATACAGCAAACATAATGTCTGGTCTTGAAGCTGTTAGATACATGAGGGATCCTATCATGGATCTATAATGGTGAACATCCACATCCTCCCCCTCAAGATCTGAAGTGATCTGCTTGTGTGTTTCCATAGGTGTGTTTGCAGGCTTTGCTTATGAAAATCCAGACTTTGTAAGGATATCCTGCACATACTTGGATTAACTTATGAAAATGCCATCTTCCTTCTGTTTAACCTGTAGCCCAAGGAAGAATGTGAGTTCACCCATAGAGCTCATCCTGAATCTTTTGTGCATCAACTCCTCAGACTCCTTGCACATATAGGATTTTGTAGATCTAAAGATGATATCATCCACATATATTTGAACAAGAAGGATGTCCTTCTTCTTCTTTTGAATGAAAAGGGTCTTGTTAATGATTCCCCTTTCAAAACTATTTTCCAAGAGATAGGTAGACAGAGTGTCATACCATGCTCTTGGTGCTTGATGTAGCCCATAGAGTGCCTTCTTTAGTTTGTATACTTTTTCAGGAAAGTTAGGATTCTCAAACCTTGGAGGCTGACAAACATACACCTCTTCATCGATTTTCCCATATAGAAATGCACTCTTAACATCCATCTGAAATACTCTGAACTTCATGAAAGAAGCATAGGCTAGAAACAGCCGAATTGCCTCAATTCTGGCTACTGGTGCAAACACTTGTTCATAATCTATCCCATCTTCTTGTGTGTACCCTTGTGCCACAAGTCTGGCCTTATTCTTTATCACTATCCCTCTCTTATCTTTCTTATTCCTGAAAACCCATTTAGTTCCAATTGCCCGTTGTCCTTGTGGAAGGTCAACCAGATCCCACACATTTTGCAGCTCAAACTGCAGCAGTTCCTCTTGCATTGCTTCTATCCAGCTTGGGTCTTTCATTGCATCATAGGCCTTCTTGGGTTCAATCTGAGATAGAAAACAAGATAACAAACCTGACTGCAAGTCTTTCAATCCTCCTATCTTACTTTGATGCCTTGTGATCCTGGGGGAATTGATATCACCAATCACCAACTGAGGAGGATGATTTTCTGAGTTCTTGTTTGATGAACAACCTCCTCATTAATATTTGCATCAAGATTGGAGTCATTCTTTTTAGGAGTGTTGCCACCAAAAACTGAAGAGTTTTCATCATCAGTATCATCCTCTTTTTCACCTTTTCTGAACTTGTTCCTGCAATTTGCACATTACTAAAACCCAAATAATTAGTGAGTGAATCAATGTCAAACAGCCAATCAGGACCTATACCAATTTGATTTGGTGTGTTCTCATTGCATTTGACATTGTCACTTTCCTATATAATCCTGGAAGAACTGTTGAGTACTCTATATGCCTTGCTCTTAGAGGAGTAACCAACAAGAAATCCATCCTCAACTTTGCTTTCAAACTTGCCTAAATGAGATTTGGTGTTGCGAATTGTGCAAGGACACCCAAAAGGTTTGAAAAATCAAATAAAAGGTTTCTTCTTTTTGAAAAGTTCATAAGGTGTCTTTCCTTGGGTTTTAACTACTAGAACTCTGTTTTGGACATAACAAGCAGTATTAACTGCTTCTGCCCAGAAAGTAATAGGTAGCTTTGAATCTGCCAATAGAGATCTAGCAGCCTCAATCAATGTCCTATTTCTCCTCTCTGCAACACCATTTTGTTGAGGAGTCCTAGGAGCACTGAATTGTCTCTCAATACCTTTAGTCTCACAAAAGCTGTTTAAAGCACTGTTTTTAAACTCAGTTCCATTATCAGATCTGATGACTTTAACTCTTAGATTTGTTTGGTTTTCAATCCTAAGGACAAAGGATTTGATCAGTCCACTTGTCTCATCCTTAGTCCTCAGAAAATATACCCAAGTAAATCTAGAGAAGTCATCAACAATGACTAAGCAATAGGATTTCTTACCAATACTCATCACATTTGTAGGACCAAAAAGATCCATATGCAATAACTGAAGGGGTGAAGAGATTGTGTTTATTTCTTTGGACTTATGAGAAGTTTTGTGCTGTTTGCCTTTAAGACATGCAACACAATGATCATCACATGAAAACACTTTTTGAGGCAAACCTCTCACAAGGTTGTTTTTCACAAGTTTGTTCATAGTTTAAAAATTCATGTGACACATCCTTCTGTGCCAAAGAGATGATTCATCTAAAGAAGCTTTTGAAAACAGACAGTTTAGTGATGAATCAGATGAAACACTCTCTAAGTCTAAACAATAAACATTATCCTTTCTAGGAGTTCTAAGTAGTATCATATTTTCATCAACTACCTTGAATCCTGGAGCAAGGATAATACATTCAGTATCACTAAATAATATACTATGTTTTTTGTCACAAACCTGTGAAACACTTAACAGGTTGTATCTCAATTGCTCAACATAGTAGACATCTTCAAAAGTCATCTTACCTTTTGAAACCATACCTTTACCACTTATCTTACCTCCTGCTGGATTGTCACCAAAAGCAACAAGTCCTCCATCAAACCTTTTGAAATTTTGAAGGCAGGATATGTTACCTGTCATGTGACTAGAGCAACCACTATCTGCATGCCAAATACTCTTCCCCTTGAGCTGTTGGTTGCCCTGCACATAGGATAAAACAGTTAGTGTCTTGAGGGAACCCAAGACAAAATGGTCTTGGGTTGCCCTTTCTCATCAACATACTCATATTCATTTAGCTTAGTCTTGATGAGATGATCAGAGTTAGGAATCTCATGGCTGGAATACTTTGTCTAAATTATAGGATTGTCAGTATTAACACTGGTAGCAGTACTATCCTTGTTAGCAGTACTAACTTGGTCAGCAGTACTAACTTTGCTAGCAGTACTAACTTTATTAGCAGTACTAACTTGGTCAACAGTAGTATTGCTATCAGCAACACTATTTCTGTTAGCAGTACTATTTGAGGTAACAGTACTAACAGGTTTAATGCCTTTTGGAACCCAAATTTTGACAAAGTTGTTTGTTTTCCTATTCTTTGAGTTACTCCTTGATTTGCTTGGAGTATTTTCAAACTTATTCTGAATATGAGATTTTACAGTACCAGTTTTTATTGGTGCCGTTCTCACATTATCAGCCATGTGGTTCCTTGATTGTCTTGATTTCTTCCTATAACCAACATAATTTCATGTTTGTCTTTGAAAAGTAATTCTTTGGTTAACAGGATTGAAATAACAGTGTTTGGCTAAATGATTCAACTTTCCACAAATAAAACAAGGCTTTGGTCTATTGATTTTGCTCAGATCAATTCGTTGTTTTTGAGCCCATTTTATTTCTGTTTCTCTGATTTCCCCTAATTTTATCATGTTGATGGGGTTTATTCTGTTGACAAGTACAGGGATTTACAACAGTAGTTTGCATATAGTGAACTCCCTGTATCTTTTCCTTCTCTGTCTTAGAGGTCTCAGCTTTCTCACTCTTGACAAATGGTTTACCCCCCTTCTCATTTGTAAGAATATGGTTTTCTAAGGGAATTTCTTTCTGGTCTTCCTTATTCTTATCCTTAGTGTTCTCTTCTTCAGACTCTTCTTCAACCACTACATTGTCTAGTGGATATACTTCTGTGGCTCCTCCAGGTAACTCATTCTTATCTTGCCTTTCTAAGAGATCTGAGGTGGGTGGAATATAGTTGTTATTGTAAGGTGGAGGGGTGTTGTTGTAGCCTATACCTCTCTTCAGTTTGTCATGAACTTGAGATTTGAGTAAAGTGTCCATTGCTTTAGAAGCATTGGAAAATTTTTCAATGTCTAATTTGGCCTTCTCAAATTCACTCCTAACTTTCTCACATTCTTCTCTAGCCTTTTCTAGCTTAATCTCTAACTCCTTCTCCCACTTCCAATAGTTGTGATCATATGAATGTTGAAGTTCATTGGTCTGATATGCCTTAATTTGTTCTTCAAAATTCACAATGATCAAATTAGACTCTCTCCTATGTTTCTCCAACCTTTTAAGATCATCACACATGCTCTGATTGTGATCCCTGTACTTTCTAACAGTTTCAAGATAGACTTTAGAGCAAAGTTTAGATTTTACCTCTGTGGGGATTGTTGTGCTTGAAGACTCTGAAACCTCATCCATCAATGCTTGATTCTGGATTGCCTAATCAGCTTGATCACTCCAATCAAATCCCATTCCATCTTGTGAGACAAGTGATTGAGATGAGTTCCTGTTGTTGTTGTAGTTTGTTGACTTTGATTGTTGATTATTGCTCCCATGCTGTTGAGAGATTCCTCCTCTGCATTCTCTTGCAAAGTGCCCCAGTTTATGACACTTGTAGTGTTGGGTCTGAATATGCTAATGATGGATACTACTGCTAGTTGAAAGGTATTACTACTGCTTGTAATTTTAATATTGCTAGTAGAATTAATACTGCTTGAAAAGTTAGTGCTGCTACTTGAATAGTTAGTACTGCTTAGAGAGTTAGTACTGCTAATAGTTAGTACTGTTGAAGATTACTACTGCAAGCATGGTTAGTACTGCTCAAGGATTAATACTGCTGAGGATGTTAATGCTGCAAGATGATTAATACTGCTAAAAGAAGGTTAGTGCTGCTTCTAAAAGATAAAGAAGACTTGAAGATAAAGATGAGTTGGAGATAAGGTTGAAGATAATTATGGTATTGATACTGAAGATCAATTTTATTTTGATAATTATCTTGTAATCAACTCTGTATATATAGTATAGAAGTCTTTGTTAGAATAACAATTTTTTCATACGTTTTGTTTAGAGAGAATTAACCTCAAGAATAGTTTAGATCCTTTCTATAGAGAAGTATAGAACGTCTGTTGAGTATGTTCAACAGATTGAGATTTTGTGTGTAATCATCAAGTTGAATTAATATAACTTGTGATTTGAGTTCTATATACTGTTCCATTGATTTTCTGTTAAAGTGTTATTCCGCAACTTCTTTAACATAAGTTTCTGAGTGTGTTATTTAAATTCTTGTTTGAGTTTCGATCCTGACAAGTGGTATCAGAGCTAAAAAAATAAAAAATTCAGAAACCTTTAATCATGGACAGTTCAAGCGACAGTGTTTTGGTATCAAAGGTTATCATGCTCAAACCCAATGAGTTTGACATGTGGAAGATCAGAATCAAGCAATACATTCTTCTCACAGACTTCTCAATGTGGGACATCATTGAGAATGGTCCTTCTGATGGAGGAAAGATGGATGCAGAAGGAAAGAGACCTCCACCAAAGACAGATGGAGAGAGAAAGTTGAGGCAGACAGAGATGAAAGCATTGAGCACTCTGCTTTTGGCTATACCTAATGAGTACCAACATCAATTCTGCAACTGTTTTTATGCACAAATTCTTTGGAATTCTCTGGAGAAAAGATTTTCTGGTACCAAAAGTACCAAGAGAAATCAGAAGGCCATACTAAAGCAGCAGTATGATAACTTCATGTCTACAAAGAATGAGTCCATGACTCAAACTTTTGATAGATTTAATAAGCTAATTGGTGAATTGGCTACTGTTGGTGTCCAGATAGACCAAGATGATGTTAACAGAAAATTTCTAAGATCTCTTGGTGATGAATGGACTATGTACACTGTCTCCTTCAGACATAATAACCAATTGGAGGACAAGGAATTGGATGACCTCTATAATGACCTTAGGGTGTTTGAAGCAGAGGTAGAAGCAAAGAAGAGGCCCTCTGGATACTCATATAATGCTGCTCTTTTATCATCCTCTACTGATTCTGCTGCTAATACAGAATCAGTTAGTGCTGCCCATGGATCAAAGCAAGATGGATCCAATGACTCAGTTTTAGAAGCTTTTCTAGCCAGTCATGCTAATTCCACTCTCATCAATGATGACTTAGAACAGATAAATGTTGATGATCTGGAAGAGATGGATATCAAGTGGCAGATGGCTATGCTGACTATGAGGGTAAAAAGATTCATAAAAAGGACTGGAAGGAACAACTTTGCTCAGAAAAGAGAAGATGGGGTTGGATTTGATAAATCCAAGGTTGAATGTTACAAATGTCACAAGCTGGGGCACTTTGCAAGAGAATGCAGAAGTGGAATGCCTCAAAAGCATACTAGCAACCATCAACCAGCACAGTCCACTAGCTTCAATAGTAGGAACTATTATCAAGCTCTTGTTTCCCTAGAAGGAATGGGATTTGATTGGAGTGACCAAGCAGAAGAAGCAGTTCAAAATCAAGCTTTAATGGCTAAAGTTTCAGAGTCAGCAAGCACTGATATTCCCACAGAGGTAACTTCTAATCTTTTGCTCTAAAACCTATATTGAAACTGTTAAAAAGTACAGGGATCACAATCAGAGTATGTGTGATGACCTTAAAAGGTTAGAGAAAGATAGAAGAGAGTATGTTCTGATTGTTGAGAGGTTTGAAGAACAAATTAAGTCTTACCAGGCTAATGAACTTCAACATTCCTATGATACAAACTACTGGAAGAGGGAGAAAAATCAGTTAGAGGTTAAGCTTAAAAAGTCTGAAGAGGAATGTGAGAAGATAAGGAGTGATTTTGAGAAAGCAAAGTTGGACATTGAGAAATATTCCAATGCTTCTAAAGCAATGGACTCACTTTTAAAAACTCAAGTTCATGACAAACTTAGAAGAGGAATAGGCTACAACACCACACCTCCACCATACATCAATAACTATATTCCTCCCATCTCTGATCTCTTAGAAAGACAGGACAAGAAGGAATTACCTGAAGGAGCCACTGAAGTAGATCCTTTAGACAAAGTAGTGTGTGAGGCAGATTCTGAAGAAGAGGACTCTGAGAGTAAGAAGGAGAAAGACCAAAAAGATATTCCCCTAGAAAACCACATACTGACAATTGAAAGAGGGGGTAAACCTTTTGTCAAGAGTGAGAAAGTAAAGTCTGGGGAAGAGACTGTTAAGAATGAAAAAGTTGATATCTCTAATAGAGGGAAGAGAAAGGCACAGGGAGTCCATTACATGCAAACCACTGTTGTTAATCCCTGTACTTGTAAACAGAATCAACCCCAAAAACATGATAATACAAGGGGAAATCAAAGAAATAGAAATAATCAGTGGACTTTAAAATAAGGAATTCATCTGAGAAAAATTAACAGACCAAAGCCTTGTTTTATCTGTGGCAAGTTAAATCATCTAGCCAAACACTGTTATTTCAATCCTATCAACCAAAGGATCACTTTTCAAAGAAATATACAAAATCCTGTTGGCTATAGGAAGCAAATAAAGAATCATATGGCTGAGAATAGTGCACCTGTAAAATCTCATACTAAGAATAAGTTTGCTAATTCAAAGAAAAATACTCCAAATAAGCCAAGGAGTAACTTAAAGAAAAAGAAAGCAAACAACTTTGTCCAGGTCTGGGTTCCAAAAGTAAAGAAATCTGTTAGTACTGCTACTTCAAATAGTACTGCTGACAGAAATAATGCTGCTGTAAGCAATACTACTGCTAACCCAATTAGTACTGCTAATTATGTTAGTACTGCTAACAAAGTTAGTACTGCCAATCAAGTTAGTACTGCTTCCAGTGACAGACCCATTATTGTGACAAAGTATTCAAGCAATAAGATTTCTTAGTTTGATAATCTCATCCAGTCTGAATATGAATATGTTGATGAGAATGGAAAACCCAAGACCACCTTGGCTTGGGTTCCTAATAAAAACTAACTGCTTTATTAAATGTGCAGGGCAACCAACAGCTCAAGGGAAGGAGCATTTGACATGTTGATAGTGGTTGTTCCAGACACATGACAGGTAACATGGCCTGCCTTCAAAATTTCAAAAGAATTGATGGAGGACATGTTGCTTTTGGTGATAATCCAGTAGGTGGTAAGATAAGTGGAAAAAGTAATGTGTCAAAAGGTAAGATGATCTTTGAGGATGTATACTATGTTGAGCAATTGAGATACAACCTGTTAAGTGTATCACAGGTCTGTGACAAGAAACATAGCATATTATTCACTGATACTGAATGTGTTATCCTTGCTCCAGGGTTCAAGGTAGTTGATGAAAGTATGATACTACTTAGAACTCCTAGAAAGGACAATGTTTATTGCTTAGACTTGGATAGTGTAGCTTCTAATTCATCTTTAAATTGTTTATTTTCAAAAGCTTCAGTAGATGAATCATCTCTTTGGCACAGAAGGATGTGTCACATGAACTTTAAAACAATGAACAAACTTGTGAAAAACAACCTTGTAAGAGGTTTGCCACAAAAGGTATTTTCATGTGATGATCATTGTGTTGCATGTCTTAAAGGCAAACAACACAAAACTTCTCATAAGTCCAAAGAGATAAATACAATCTCTTCACCTCTTAATTTACTGCATATGGATCTGTTTGGCCCTACTAATGTGATGAGTATTGGTAAGAAATTCTACTGCTTAGTTATTGTTGATGATTTCACTAGATTCACTTAGGTCAATTTTCAGAGGACAAAGGATGAGACAAGTGGACTGATCAAATCCTTTGTTCTTAGAGTTGAAAACCAAACAAATCTAAGAGTTAAAGTCATTAGGTCTGATAATGGAACTGAATTTAAAAATAATGACCTAAACAGCTTTTGTGAGGAAAAAGGCATTGAGAAACAATACAGTACTCCTAGGACTCCTCAACAGAATGGTGTTGCTGAAAGGAGAAATAGGACTCTGATAGAAGCTGCTAGATCTCTGTTGGCAGATTCAAAACTTCCAATCACTTTTTGGGCAGAAGCAGTTAATACTGCCTGCTATGTTCAAAACAGAGTTCTAGTAGTAAAATCCCAAGACAAGACACCTTATGAGCTTTTTAAAAAGAAGAAACCTTTTATTGGATTTTTCAAACCATTTGGGTGTCCTTGCACAATTCTCAATACCAAAACTCACCTAGGCAAGTTTGATAGCAAAGCTGATGATGGGTTTCTTGTTGGTTATTCATCTCAAAGTAAGGCCTATAGAGTTTTTAACACCTCTTCTAGGATTATTGAGGAAAGTGACAATGTCAAATGCAATGACAACACACCAAATCAACTTGGTTCAGGTCCTGATTGGCTATTTGACATTGATTCACTGACTAATTCTTTGGGTTTCAGTAATGTGCATAATGTAGGAACAGGGACAGAAAAGGCGCAAGTACAAAGACAAGAGTTTGTACTGTTCCCAACACCTACTGCTGATCCTGTTGAATTATGTGACCAAGATAAGAAAGATACTTCAGATTCAAAGGACACTGAACCAACTCAGAATGAAGAGGACAGAGGTGAAAAGGAAGATCAACCCTCAGATTCTGGAATCAAAGGTCCTGAGCTGCCAGTTTTGGAAGAGGATGACACAGATGAAGATTCTTCAGTGTATGGTGGAAGCACTCCAGAAAAGAATGACACCAATCTTGAAGTCAATCTTCATGAGGAGGCTCTCAATGCTACAAGAACTCAAAAGAATCATCCTCCTCAATTAGTGATTGGTGACATCAATTCTCCAATGATCACAAGGCAACAAAGCAAAAAGGCATTTGATGCAATGAAGGATCCAAGCTGGATAGAAGCAATGCAAGAGGAGCTACTGCAGTTTGTACTGCAAGATGTATGAGATCTGGTAGATCTTCCAAAAGGACACAGAGCAATTGGCACAAGATGGATCTTCAGGAACAAGAAAGATGAGAGAGGAATAGTAATAAAGAACAAAGCCAGACTAGTGGCACAAGGGTATACTCAAGAAGAGGGTATTGATTATGAAGAAGTATTTGCACCAGTGGCAAGGATAGAGACAATCAGGCTATTTTTAGCCTATGCTTCTTTCATGAGGTTCAAAGTCTACCAGATGGATGTAAAGAGTGCTTTTCTGTATGGAAGAATTGAAGAAGAAGTGTATGTCTGTCAGCCTCCAGGATTTGAGAATCCAAATTATCCTGTAGAGTATACAAATTAAAGAAGACACTCTATGGGCTACATCAAGCACCAAGGGCATGGTATGACACTCTGTCTACCTATCTCTTGGAAAATGGCTTTCAAAGAGGAATCATAGACAAGACTCTGTTCATTTAGAGGAAGAAGAAGGATATCCTAATAGTGCAAATCTATGTGGATGATATTATCTTTGGATCCACAAAAGATCAAATGTGCAGAGATTTTGAAGATTTGATGCACAAGAGATTCAAGATGAGTTCTATGGGTGAACTTACCTTCTTCCTAGGGCTACAAGTTAAGCAGAAGAAAGATGGGATATTTATAAGCCAATCCAAATATGTGCAGGACATTCTTAATAAGTTTGGATTCTCAGACTCAGCCTGCAAGCACACCTATGGAGACACACAAACAGATCACTGCAGATCTTGAGGGGGAGGATGTGGATGTTCATCGCTACAGATCCATGATTGGCTCCCTCATGTATCTCACTGCTTCAAGACCAGATATCATGTTTCCTGTTTGTGTGTGTGCAAGATTTCAAGTAAGGCCTAAGCAGTCACACTTTTAAGCAGTCAAGAGGATATTCAGATATCTCAAAGGCCAACCTATATTAGGTCTTTGGTATCCTCATGACTCACCATTTGACCTACTTGCTTATTCAGACAGTGACTTGGGTGGTGCAAATTTGGATAGAAAGTCAACTTCAGGGGGATGTCAGTTTTTGGGTGCAAGACTAGTATCATGGCAGTGCAAGAAACAAACCACAATTTCCACATCTACAACAGAAGCAGAGTACATAGCTGCTGCAAGCTGCTGTTCTCAAGTACTTTGGATTCAGAATCAAATGCTGGACTATGGTATGACTTTTCTTCACACTCCAATATTCATAGACAACAACAGTGCTATTAGCATTGTTAATAATCCAGTCAAGCACTCCAAAACAAAGCATATAGAAATCATGTATCATTTTATCAGAGATTGTAATGAAAAGAAGCTAATTCAGGTTGTGAAAGTCTATACAAGTAACCAATTTGCTGATCTATTCACTAAAGCTTTTGATGTGGGTAGATTCACATTTTTGGTCACAAGTGTAGGCATGATAAACTCTGAATAAGCCTATTATCTTTTGTCTCATGTACCTGTATAGATTCCTTCCTGTCTACTTTCTCATATTATATTGTGCATGGTGCTACTAACCTTGTGTGTTTCAGTGTTTCAGATTGCTTCAAATGGATACTTGGTACTTCTAAATCAGTTAAATATTGCTCGATATATTACTGATGATAACTTTTCAAAAATGGTCAAGTATGGTTACTACTGCTAGGTGGTTTATATTGCCAATGCAAAGTTACAACTACTTGCCTTATTTATACTGCTAATTAGTGTTACTACTGCTGGTATGTGTTAATACTGCTAGTCTGTGTTAATACTGCTAGTCCGTGTTAATACTGCTAGTCCGTGTTAGTACTGCCAGTATGTGTTACTACTGCTAATATGAGTTAATACTGCGAGTTAGTTAATACTGCTAGGGTACTTAGTACTGCTTCTAACTGAAACCCTCCACCTATAAATACCCTTTGTGACCGCCAAAATACAAACGACTCTTTGAACTTCCATTTCTTCTTTTTCTCTCTCTCGATTTCTTGCTTACCAGTGTCAACCCTCGTCACGATTCGAACGCTAGAATTAACCAGAACGATGGCAGGACGAGCATTCTTTGATGAACACAACGAGCTCGCAATGTTGCAGAAACCAAAGCAAGCTGAAGGTTTCCATGCCATAGTGGATTTCCTCAAATCCTCACACATCGCCCACGCTCTAACTGTCAATCCCACAATCTATGTGGAACATCAAAAACAGTTCTGGGCCAATGCTATCATTCACTCTGAAGAAGGAACTCAGGTCATTCAAACAAGGGTGTGTGATAAACCCCTGACCATCTCAGAGGAGTGTATTCGCATGCATCTACGCTTAGATGATGCCTCAGGTATAACCTCTTTACCTAAGGAAGATCTTTTCCAAACTCTTAGTAATATGGGGTATGAAGGTCCCACTGATGTATTCAAGTTTTTCAAGAACAGATTTTCACCACAGTGGAGATTTTTTGTTCATACCCTACAACATTGTATTTCACGAAAAACAACTGGATGAAGTGAGTTTAGCAGTACCTTAGCTTATGCTTTGGTCTGCTTAGCCACCTCTAGAAAGTTTAATTTCTCACAAATGATTTTCAATGATTTTATGTCAAACCTGGATACCAAATCCAAAAGCTTTTATATGTATCCTAGGTTTGTTCAAGAGATTATACTAAAGGAATTGACGGATCTACCCTCTTTTCAAGAGGTGTATGTACCAAAACCTCCCAAAGGGAAGGTATTCTCAAACATGAAAAGGCCCTCCAAGGACTTTTCTGGCCAAGACACTCCATTGCTCTCTAAAATGATGGGTGTGTCATATTCCCATGGTGAGGCATCAGTGTCAAAGCCCTCATCAGACAACCAAACTGATGACCTACCCACACCACTCATTTCTAGTAATCCTCCTCAGATTCCTATTGAAAAGCCCACATCCCCCATCACCAAAATCTATATAAGGAAAAAGGTAAAGAAGGTTCCTTCCCTTCTTGTACCTTCACCCCCAATGCCTTCAAGCCCTCTAATGGAGCATTCTCCATTAGAGAATATCCAAAGGGAAACCACAGGGGGGTCTCCCAACCCCAAGAAGGTGCTCAATAAGGAGACGGAAGAGCATATGGGCAGTAAGGCTCACACTACTGACTTTGCACAAAGTGCAGGGCAGGACAGTGTGAACATCTCTAAGACCTTCCCCATGGCAACTTTGGGTGAGCAATCATCCAAAGGTCCCAGGTGCCAAGAAACCAAGGGGGTAGAGGGTGCTTCTGCTAGGCAGAATACCTCTACTAAAAGATCCAAGGATCCTTCAAGGGTGGTCAACACACCCAAAGGAGGTGAGGACAAATATAACTATGAGGAATTGATGGAAACTATGGGCAATATCAATCTTGATGTCATCAAACAGGGTGTTAATATAGAGGAGATGAAATTGGTGATTCTGTCTCAACAAGTGCAGATTACCAAACTAAAGAAAATGGTTCTAAGGTTGATGCAGAAAAAGAAAAGAAAGCAGTATGTATTGAAGAAAAGGGAAGATGCTTTCAACAAGGGGGAGAGACAAGCTGAAGGGGAGAAACAAAGTCCTGTTGGAATGGAATCTAAAGTTGAGGGGGAGTTGGGTACAGAAGCAGAAAGTAACAAAGCAGCAGAAAAAGCAAAAGAAGTAGAAACTTCTCCAGGAGCAGAAACAGAATTATCCAGGGAAGAGATAGAAATTGCTGAAACATTGGTGAAGGCAAAGCTTGACACTCCCAAAGCTACTCCAAAGGCTAAGGGAGTGGTAATCAAAGAAGGAGGATCAGATTAGAAAAAGAAAAATATCAGTGTGGAGGATGCAAAGAAGAAGGGAAAGGAGAAGATGGTTGAATTTGAGCAATCATTGAAGAAACAGAAACAGATTGAGTTGGATGAAGAAGTGGCCAAAAAGCTTCAAGAAGAGATGGAAAAGGAGGAAGAAATTCAAACTGCCAAAGACAGAGAGCTTGCATTGGATATGGACAAAAAGTTGAATGAAGAATATCAAAGGAGTTTAAAGCCTGTTGTTGTTAAGAAAGTGATAAAGAAAGCTGTTGTGCAAAGTCAAAGACAACCTTCCAAGACATACTTAGCAAACCAAGAAAGAAGGAAGATGATAAACTTCCTGAAAGGAGCTATTGGAGTTCCTGAGGGAATGTTTACAAGTATGTCCTTTGGAAAGCTTGAAGAACTCTACCAGAAGAAGATGACCAAACTGAAAGGGGACTCCACTCAAAGGGAAGAAGCTGAAAGGAAGATGAAAGAGAGATATGATCTCAACATACAACAACCCTTTCCTGAAAGTGAAGAAGGAACTCCTATCAAGGAAAAGAAAGAAGAAAAGAAAGAAGAGACATTGGCTCATCAAATTGGAGTAATTAAAAGAAAGAAAACCATTGCCACCAAGCCAAAAGAAAAAAGGGCAAGAATTGAAGAAGAAAGAGCATAAGCAGAAGCATAACCTACTGATGAACCTTTAGCAGAACCAGAGCTTATCATGAGTACTACCTGGTG
Source organism: Arctium minus (assembly GCA_954870635.1). NCBI lineage: Eukaryota > Viridiplantae > Streptophyta > Magnoliopsida > Asterales > Asteraceae > Arctium > Arctium minus. Next base: position 55,188,736 of record OX941084.1, read on the forward strand.
GATAAGATCTATGATCACAGCAAGGTTAAATTGCAAGGTATGTTGAATGCAAAGATGATATGTTCAAAGGATTCAGAGATGGCCAGAATAGTAGTCAGAAGAATTATCATTCAAAGTCTGGGACTGGATCCAAATCTGGGCAACTGAGAAGAAGTGTTGAAAGCATCATGAAGACTCTATGCTGAATAACTTAACTTCTCATTCTGAAAAGTTAAGTTAGGGGGAGATTGTTGGGTCTGAATATGCTAAGGATGGATACTACTGCTAGTTGAAAGGTATTACTACTGCTTGTAATTTTAATACTGCTAGTAGAATTAATACTGCTTGAAAAGTTAGTGCTGCTACTTGAATAGTTAGTACTGCTTGGAGAGTTAGTACTGCTAGTAGTTAGTACTGTTAAAGATTACTACTGCAAGCATGGTTAGTACTGCTCAAGGATTAATACTGCTGAGGATGTTAATGCTGCAAGATGATTAATACTGCTAAAATAAGGTTAGTGCTGCTTCTAAAAGATAAAGAAGACTTGAAGATAAAGATGAGTTGGAGATAAGGTTGAAGATAATTATGGTATTGATACTGAAGATCAATTTTATTTTGATAATTATCTTGTAATCAACTCTGTATATATAGTATAGAAGTCTTTGTTAGAATAACAATTTTTTCATATGTTTTGTTTAGAGAGAATTAACCTCAAGAATAGTTTAGATCCTTTCTATAGAGAAGTATAGAACGCCTGTTGAGTATGTTCAACAGATTGAGGTTTTGTGTGTAATCATCAAGTTGAATTAATATAACTTGTGATTTGAGTTCTATATACTGTTCCATTGATTTTCTGTTAAAGTGTTATTCCGCAACTTCTTTAACATAAGTTTCTGAGTGTGTTATTTAAATTCTTGTTTGATTTTCGATCCTGACATGTAGCATTCCACCTTGGATTTGTCAAATCCAGCACCCATCTTCTCTTCTCATGGAAAAGTTGTTTATTCCTGTTCTTTTAATGAATCTTTTGATTCTCATTGTGAGCATTGCCAATTGCCATTTGATGTCCATCTCTTCAAGATCATCAACATTAATCTGCTCCAGATCATCATTTATAAGAGAAGATTTAGCATGACTAGCAAGGAAGGCTTCCAAAACAGAATCTTTGGGTTCATCCTGTTTTAAGCCATAAGCAGCACTAACTGATTCTGTATTAGCAGAAGAATCAGTAGTAGATGATAGGAGAGCAGCATTGTGAGAATATCCATATGGTTTCTTCTTTGATTCAACCTCTGCTTCAAACACCCTGAGATCATTGTAGAGGTCATCAAGTTCCTTATCCTCCAGATTATCATTCTGCCTGAAGGATATTGTATACATTATCCATTCTTCACCAAGAGATCTTAGAAATTTTCTGTTGACATCATCTTGGTCTATCTTGACACCAACAGTGGCCAATTCTCCAATCAACTTGTTGAATCTATCAAAGGTTTGAGTCATAGACTCATTCTTTGTAGACATAAAATTTTCATATTGTTGCTTGAGAATTGCTTTCTGATTTCTCTTAGTGCTTTTAGTACCTTAAAATCTCTTTTCTAAAGCATTCCACAAGATTTTGGCATCAACACAGTTGCAAAACTGATGTTGATATTCATTAGGAATTGCCAAGAGCAGAGTGCTCAAGGCTTTCATCTCAGTCTGCCTCATCTTTCTTTCTCCATCAGTCTTTGGTGGAGGTCTCTTGCCATCTTCTCCAATCTCTCCTAAATTGGAAGGACCATTCTCAATGATGTCCCACATTGAGTAGTCTGTAAGAAGAATGTACTGCCTGATCCTAATTTTCCACATGTCAAACTCATTAGGTTTGAGCATGGGAACCTTTGAAACAAGAACATCGTCGTGTGATCCGTCCATGATGATTATTGATTTCTGAGTTCCTTGGCTCTAATACCACTTGTCAGGATCGAAATTCAAAACAAGAAATTAAATAACACTCAGAAACTTTGTTAAAAAAGTTGCGGAATAACACTTTAACAATAATCATTGAAACAATGTATGAACTCAAATCACAAGTTATATTGAATTAACTTAATGATTACAACCAAAGCCTCAATCTGTTGAACAGGCTCAACAGACGTTCAATACTTCTCTAATGAAAGGATCACTAACAATCTTGAGGCTGGTTCTCTCTTTTAAAACAAAAGACGTATGTATCTCTGTATTTCTAATAATCTAAGACTTCTAGACTATATCTACAAAAAAGATTACAAGATAATTACTAAAGAAACGTTGATCTTCAGTATCCATTCCATAATTATCTTCATCTCCTTGTCTTTCACACAAATCATCCTTATCAATCATTAGTAGCATTAATCTTCCAGCAGTACTAACATACTAGCAGTAGTAATTTCTTCAAGTAGCAGTACTAATGTTTTCAGCAGTAGTAATCTTCAATTCTTAGCAGCACTATCCAGACTTAGTCTATTTCAGACGCAACAACTTTGTGAGTTCATCTTTCATATTAAATGCTTATATGCTTCCATGAAAACCTTTTTTCTTTATATTACTTTAAATATTTACATTTTTCTTCATTTTGTGCTTCTTGAACTATCTAGGTCAAAATCTAGGGTTTTGACACTATGGTGATGTATGAGATATGATGACTTAAAGTGTTGGTGGGATGACAAACGTGGATTATCTATGTATTATGGGACTTGGGAAATCAAATGGGTGAAATTATTTATTTGGGTTATGTTGGAAAGTTAGACTTGTGAGTCTAGGGTCTAAATGTGTTAATGATACTTGTGTATAGGGAACGTTAGGCTAATATAATTCCCATGTCGTGTAGAACGAGATTACATGAAAAGAAATGTTATACATGCAATTTGGATTTACCTTATAATGACATGGTGCTACATGAGATTTATGTGTTTGGAATTTATAGCAAAATGCAAATTGTTATGTTGATGAATCATGTTAGCTTTGGAAATGGTGAGGTCCCAAGTTAAAGATCCATGGATAGGGTTGAACTTGGTGACTCTTTGCGGTAAAGGATCGGATAGAGTTGATGTTCTAACGGCTAAATATTCATGGATAGAGTTGATGCCGGTAAATAACCATTCCAACTAAGTGCTCCCTATGGGTTGTGGCCTACTTTCGTATTCCGCCACAACCTATGGTGGAACGGGTCTCCCCTGTCTCTCATAAGATTCAAATGTTGGAAGATTCATTTATTATTATTACCGATTTATTGTTAAATATTCGTCAATGCATTATACTCCCTTACATATATATTTTTGGATGTTCTTACTAGGCTCAAAGCCTAACACTTGTTTGCTTTGGTGTACATATCAGGTTCCGTTAGTGGAAGGATGGCTAATACTTTAGCGGTGAATTGGGTCAACATTTTGGGGACATAGCATTTGGCGTGATATAGAGCATTCATTTCACTTGTCGATATTTTGGGAATTGATGACGACACCCAATTATAATCTAAACTATAATATTTTAGATTAAGTAGGTTGTCGGTCCTCATTCCATTTCATTTGGGTATTGTAAACGTATATACTCTTCCCCATTCTTGGGGTGATGTCAATTGTGAATCTTTATTTCACATCAAATGTCCCAGGTTTAAATTCTCTTCATTTTATAAACGTTATTTTGCGAAAATTTTAAGTTTTTTGAAATCACTAAATTTTAGGGTGTTACACATCATCATTCAACCATTCCTCAGAATTCATTAGGACAGAAAATAATTCTTCATCAGATTTTATGTCCTCTCCTAGGGTCGTTGAGTCACAAGAATTTGGAGGCATGTCAAAATGCATATCAGTTACCCCTATGAATGCTTTGCATGAGGATGCTTCTGATTTCACTGAATGAATTTTAGAATGACTGACTTCAGGTACAGAAGTATCCTTACACTTAGCTGGGGTTTGGAATTTAAGTTCCTCAATTTTAGAAACTAACGACTCCCTTTCCTTGTCAAACGGACTCATAGCTACTTCCAGATCCATTTGAAGATTCGTTTTATCCTGCTGTTCTTGTAAAATCTCAGTTGCTAAACTAGACAATTGCTGTGTCAGCTTTTGAATTTCTGTTTCATAATGTTTTCTGTCATTTCTAAATTCTTTTCTAAAACCAATGGTGGAACATAAATCTTTGGTTCAACAGGTTTTGAATGGAGCTCTTCATTAGAGTAGCTATAAAAGTAGTCGTTAGAGAGTGTTAGTTCCCTCGTACGATAATTTGCATTGAGTTCATCATAGACGAAGGGTAGTTGCATTTTGTCCGTCCTTTTTCTATTTAAGTCCTCCTATGTCTCAACCTCCTCTGGAGATTTCATGAATTGTATTTGATATTTTGGACCAAGATCAAGATATTCAAATTTGTACAATGTGGGCGATTCTGGCAAAGCCTTGGTAAGGTAGCCAGGATTATCATATCCCAGGCCTTCCTTTTCTTTGAAAAACTTGAATTCTTTGGGTTTGTTCAAGTGAATGGTGTGTTCAGTTTGTCCAAGTTTATACAGTTTAAGTTTAAGATCTTTCAGTTTATCAAGTAAATCATTCTTTTGAACTAAAGCAAACTCATATTTATTCATGTAATCTTCAGTATCACTTTTAGACTTTTTAAGCTTAACTGACAAATCAGATATCTGTTCATTTAAAGCTTTGTTTGTTTCAGCAAGTTTGGCCTTTTCTTTTTGCAAGCTATTTGCCCAACTAAGATTATCATCACATTCATCGTTTACTTGAATAAGCACTTTATCATTATTTAGTAAACGTGCTTCTAGTTTGGCAACAAGAGCTTGTTCACTTTTTAAACGATCAGCTAGATCTTGTAGCTTGAGCATCATTATTTCCATCTATTCTAGTAAGGTAGTATAAGTAGAAGAACTTACCTCATAGCCATCATCAGAAGATTGTGAGGCACGATCATCGTTGTCTGAGTTGTATGCCTCAGAATTCTTATACATGAAACATAGGTGGGCATGAGAATCTTCTTCCTCTTCATCGTCAGTAAGATTCAACCAGTGATCATCTTCAGCTAGCAATGCTTTCCCGACCTCCTTTTTCTTGGCTAGGAGAAACTTGTTCTTGTAGTACTATGAATTCTTGACAACTGGTTTCCGACATTCATGAGCAAAATGACCTGTCTCACCACAATTGTAGCACTTAGGTGGCTCGTCAGTTCCCTTAATCTCCAGTTTGGCCTCAATTGGCCTTTTTGCATCAAAGCACTTCTTTCCTTCATAATTTTCCTTGTACTCATGATGTTTACCCCCTATAGCGTACCGTTGATTTTTTGGAGTGGAGCGCTTGAAAAACTTCTTCTGTACGACTTTGGTTAGTAACAACATAGCTTGTTTGATGTCTTGAAGCTTTGGATCTACATCGCTGTCATCATCATCCCCCTCTGATTCACTCGGATCCCGTTCTTTCCTTGGCATTCTAAACGATTATCTTTCTCTTTTATCAGACACGAGTGCAAGAGTATCGGTTTGTTTCTCCACTTTTCTGTTTGCCTCAACAAGTTCTAAAACCTCTTCTTCATTTTGCTTTAGAATCTCATATACCTCATGCAGTCCGATTTCAGACAAGGCCTTGTTTTTCCTTATCTGAGAGGTGAAACGCTTCCATTCTGGTCGCAAGTTGTTGAGAAACTTGACGTTGTTCTCAATGATTGTTTTGTGGATTTGGTTCTTTCTGAGTTCGTTTAGCAGGAGACAGAACCGATCATAAGTCTCTTCGAGTGATTCTCCTTCTCTGGCTTTAAAATCTTCATAGTTGTTGATGCAGATGGTAACTTTTAGTTGATTTCCAGCCTTGGTTCCCATCATCATCATCTTCTCTATTTGTACCTACATTCCTTTCGCAGTCTCTTTGTAGCTGTTAATGGTGGTGTAGATATCATTCGGAAAACTTTGAAGTAGGTAGCTTTAACCCATCTCTTCTCTTCATCTGAATATTTCTCTTTTTCTTTCACTTTAACTCCTGCTGGTATAGGTGGATCCACGTTTGGTAGAGGAGGCGTGTCGGAGTAAAATATGGTTGGTCCATTGGTGAGAGAAGCAAGAATCTCCTCTCCATGATCATGCCTTCTGATGAAATCAAGAAATATGTCCCGCCACTGAGGATATTCACCTCTGAACAGGACGGGAGGTCTGGTGTCCATACCTCTAGCCAAGGCCTCGCGGGTAGACATCGTATAATCACTTACAGTTGACCGTGAAACGATCGCGATTTGATTCAAGAAAGGTAATATGGAACGAAAAACACTCTAAGAGTTATTTTACGATGAGGATTTGAAAAAGACTCAGAAATTAATTTAACAGTTAATGTAAAATTAATTTAGACCCAGACCTAGACCTAAAAGCCCGTTTAACTAGCAAAGCCCATTAACAAAATAAGAGAATAAATAAATTACATTTCACACCCCTCTACTTCAATTCAACATATAAAACACACCCAAACAGTTTCTTATGTGTGCTTTATCTTTTCAGGAGGATCGACCCCTGTCAAATCATCGACGGGTTTCTCGAAGAGAGAGGGGCCCTCGCCCGGCTCACCCGAAAAGGGCGAGAGATCAAAAGAAGGGCTCCCCCGACATCTGAGTCGAGGGTCAAGAAGCCGAAGACGGTCCTGAGGGAACTGTCTTCTAAGGACAGTAGCCCTGAGGCCACTATTTTGAAGAAGGCGACAACGCCTTCGGTTGTGGATGCGGAGACAATCTCGCAGGCCCCGCCAGCCGGAGTAGAAGGCCAATCCTCTTCGTCGAAAGACAAGGAGAAAGCTCCCCAGATGAGTAAAGTTCCATCTCCTATTGATGTGAGCTTCACTCTCCCGGGCGACTTCATGTCGTCCGGTCAACTGGGCAGGAAGTCCTTATGTCAGGATCGAATTCTTAACAAGAATTAATACTCAGAAACTAATATCAAAGAAGTTGCGGAAAAAAACACTTTGATATTTGATAAAACAGTAATCAAAAACAGTATATATTTATCAAACAGTAAACTTGTATTGAATGCTTAAAACTACAAGATTACACACTCAACCTCAATATTGATGAACAGGCTCACCAATACGAATTCTACTTCTCTAGAATTAGGATCTATGCCTTGAGGTTATTTTTCTCTAAAAGAATGAACACTAAAGTTAAACATTATTCTCCTATTCTAAACAATACTATATATATATACTGAATACAAAGATAATTACAATGAATAAAATATCTTCAGTATATCCAGCTGTAGTACTTTCCATCCGGATCTCTTTAGCAGCACTAATAATGCTCAGCAGCATTAACTTCATCTAGCAGCATTAACTTCAAGCAGTACTAACTACTAGCAGTACTAACTAGCTAAGCAGTACTAACTTTGTTCAAGCAGTACTAACTTTAACTTGCAGTAGTAATTCTACTAGCAGTAGTAACACTTAGCAGTATTAATCTTCAACTTGTTCTGGCAGTAGTAACTACACTTGTACTAGCAGTAGTAACTATACTTAGTAGAATCTTCAGTTCCCAACAATCTCCCCCTAACTTGACTTTTAGAAGAGAAGTCAAGTTCTTCAGATATTCTTCCAGATGCTCTTTTGATGCTCCCAAAACTTCCAAGATCATGCTCCTAAGTCTGGATTCAGTCCCAAACTCTGATTGATTATCCTCTGAATTAGATACTTGGCCATTTCTGAATTTGGTGCACAACCCAACTTCTTCTTTAGCATGGCATGAACCTTCAGTCTGGTGTGATTATATACTCTATCCACTAGGAAGTATTCTGTGTGATTTCTATCCAAAGTCACTGCATATACTCCACTAGTTTCATATAGAGTCCAACTTGTGACTTCTTTAAACACACTCTTGATGACCTGGTCCACTTCTTCAGGTTTGAACATCATGCATAGATACTCCATCACCAGTTTTGTAAGAGAAATTCCTGGAGTATTCAGATGATCTGCATACAGCTTAATTCCTATGTCAAACATCTCTTCTATATCAGATCTAGAGCATGTTCTGACAATCTTGACCCAAGTGTTGAATACTTCATACTTATCACCCTTCCTCTTGAGTCTGATGTAATCTTTCCCATCCATTGTCAGTACATCCCAGTGAATGATCTCAGGTGGCTTAACTCCAACAGGTTCTGCAGAAATTGGTTCAGGCACTTTGTCCATCACTACCATATATAAGCTTACATCATCTTTGATTGATGACACTTGCTGACTTGATGACTCAGGTGCCACTTCTTCTTCAGCAACATTTTGTTCTTCTTCTACTCTAGGCTTCTTATCTTTCTTTCTTTTGGCCATCATCTTGGTTCTTTTCAAAGTCTTTTGAACCTGTACTAGAGTAACTTCCTTCTTCTTTTCTTCCTTTTCCCTTGCCATTTCTTTGATAGGAGTTCCCTCTTCACTTTCAGGGAATGGTTGATTCATATCTATATCATTACTCTCCTTGGCCTTCCTTTCAAACTCTACTCTTTTCTTTTCATTGCTCTTCAGATTCCCCATTTCTTTTTCATAGAGCTCTCTGATTTGATCAAAACTCATCTTCACAAACATTTCTTTCTTTACCCCAATTGCACTCCTCAAGAAAGTTATCATTTTGTTTCTTTCCTGAGTGGCTTGGTAAGTTTGTGAAGGTCTTCTTTTCTTTGCACTTGTATTAGCCATCATAGCTTTTCTCAGACTTATAGCCCTTTGTTTAGCCTTTTCAGTTTCAAGCCCCTTTTGATAGGCTTTATTTAGCTCAGCAGCTAAAGCCTTTGCCATTTCCCTGTCCTTCTCCACCTGAGCTCTTTCTTCTTTTTCCATCTCCTTCTGCATTTTCCTTGCTAAAGCTTCATCTGATTCAACCAACCTTTGCTTCTTGATTGGTTGATCAGATTCCACTAACTTTGCCTTACCTTTATCTTTACCCATCTCCTTCTCAATGCTAGAGTTCTTTGCTGCATCACCTCTTTCTTTTATGACAACTCCTTTGGCCTTTGAGGTGACCTTGGGAGTATCATGTTTTGCTTTGATGAGTGTTTCTGCAACCTCTAGCTCTGTAAGAACCTCTTTTACTTGTTCTGCTGCTTCTTTCAGCTCGGCAGTATTAACCATTTCTGCTGCTTTACTTGAACTGGCAGTAGTAATGGTTTCTGCTGCTGGCTCTGTTTCTGCTGCTTGCTCATTTTCCCCCTCAACATTATGTTTTTCCTCTTGCTCCCCCTTAGCTTTGGCATCAGCTTCTGACTCCCCCTTTTTGGGAGCATCAGTCACTGGTTCCCTCCTTCTGAGCACAAATTGTTTCTTCTTCTTTTGCAGAATCAGTTTCCTTACCATTTGCTTCAACTTGATGATTTGTTCTTGTTGTGACAGTACAATGAGTTTTAGCTCTTCAATATCTTTGCCTTGTTTGAGTACATCCATGTTGATGTTGCCCATTGCCTCCATCAATTCATCATAGTTATATCTGTCCTCACCTTCTCCAGGAGTGTTACCCCCTATTGAAGGATCATTGGATCTTTTAGTAGTGGAAGTCTTCTGCCTAGCAGAAGCACTATCCACCCCTGTGGTTTCTTGGCACCAGGGACCTTCAAATGATTGCTCATTCAAAGTTGCCATGGGGGAGGTCTTATTGATGTTACCACTTTCCTCCTCTGTGTTAGCAGGAGTAGTGGCAGCCTCATCACCCATATGCTCTACCTCCTCCTCAGAGAGCACCTCCTTTGGGTTGGGAGACACCCTTGTGGTTTCCCTTTGGATATTCTCTAGGGGAGAATTCTCCCTTAGAGGGCTTAAAGGCTGTGTGGGTGATGGTACAAGAAGGGAAGGAGCCTTCTTTACCTGTTTTCTTTGATAAGTTTGGGTAATTGGAGAGGTTGGTTTTGTAAGAATGGACTGGGGAATTGTTTTTGAGTGAGAAGTTTGGGCTTGGCTAGCAGTGGGATGGTCTAATGAGGGCCTTGACCCTGCTGCCATACCTTCAGTGGTTTGGGACACCACCATCATTGTAGAGAACAATGGGGTGTCAACTCCTTCCGAGTCCCCAGCAGATCTTCTCATATTTGAGAAAACCTTGCCTTTGGGGGGTTTAGGTACATATACCCCAACAGGTTGAGGTATATCCGTCAATTCATGGTTAATTACTTCCTGAACAAATCTGGGATACATAAAGAAACTCTTTTTGTTTCCCATATTTGATACAAGATCACTGAAAATCATCTTTGAGAAATTGTACCTTCTGGATGTAGCCAAGCATACCAAAGCATATGCAATTGGACTGCTGAACTCACTCCAGCCAGTGGTCTTTTTGGAGATGCAATGCATCAGGGTATGAACAAGAAAACGCCATTGGGGTGAAAACTTTGCTTTTGAGAATTTGAAAACCCCCAATGGGCCTCCATACCCCATTCTAGTAAGATTAGGAAACAGTTCATCATTAGGGATAGACGTTATACCAGAGGCATCGTCTAGACGTAGACTGATGCGAATGAGTTCTTCAGTAACTGTAAGTGAGTGATCACAGATTCTTGTCTTGATCATTTGCACACCATTTTCCACAACAATGGTTGCATCAGCCCAGAACTGCCTTTGGTGCTCAATGTAGATTGTAGGGGATACAGTAAGAGCATGAGCAATGTGGCTTGACTTGAGGAAATCCACAATCTGATGAAAGCCTTCGGCTTGTTTTGGCTTTTGGAGCATTGCGATTTCATTGTGCTCGTCAATGAACGCCATTGATGCCATTGATCTTGAAGATTTTTGCCTGAAAACTTTGAACTTTGAGAGAGAAAGGGTTTAGAGCGCAAGGGAACAGTATGCAAAGAGTCGTTATGAACTTTTAGGCGGGCAAAGAGTATTTATAGTATTCGGAATATAAGCAGTATTAACCTAGAGCAGTATTAACTGAAAGCAGTATTAACCACTAGCAGTATTAACTGACAGCAGTATTAACTGAAAGCAGTATTAACCACTAGCAGTATTAACTGAAAGCAGTATTAACCACTAGCAGTATTAACTGAAAGCAGTATTAACCACGAGCAGTATTAGCTGAAAGCAGTATTAACTGAAAGCAGTATTAACCACTAGCAGTATTAACTGAAAGCAGTATTAACCACTAGCAGTATTAACTGAAAGCAGTATTAACCATACTTACTCCTTTTAAACTTTGCTAAACACTGAGTACTGCTATGCATATCCTGAAAAAGAAGATTAGTAACACCAAGAATAAAAATATACAGGTATAAAACCACTTTTTGAGAAGAAGATTATTCAGAGTTTATCATTCCCACACTTGTTACCAAGAAAGTGAATCTACCCACATCAAAAGCTTTAGTGAATAGATCAGCAAACTGATTATCAGTGTGAACTTTGACAATTTGAATGAGTTTCTTTTCATTACAATCTCTTATAAAGTGATACCTGATTATAAAGCTCTGATACCACTTGTCAGGATCGAATTCTTAACAAGAATTAATACTCAGAAACTAATATCAAAGAAGTTGCGGAAAAAAACACTTTGATATTTGATAAAACAGTAATCAAAAACAGTATATATTTATCAAACAGTAAACTTGTAACTATACTTAGTAGAATCTTCAGTTCCCAACACCTTATTTCCCCATTTGGGGAAGTTCCTTCTGCCGTCATTTTTCGAATGATACAAGGATGTATCGGTCGATAATTTGGCGGCTCATGTCTCAGGGTTGTCCTTCATGGTAAGCGACCTTTTGTTTTTATGTCACTTTTCCTTTGTTTGTTGTTTCGTGTTCTAATTGATGATCGTACGATTGTGCAAGCTCTTGAAGCGGTGCTAGTCCTAAACACCCGTATGGACCAGGTGATGAATATGGTCCTGACCACCTTGGAAAAGGAACAGGCGGCGACGGCTATGGCCCTGGAGGCGGAGGCCAAGAAGGAAGAGTAATCCGTTTGTCTCGACGACGCCATCAACCGGTTTGAGGTTATTGGTCATGAGAAGGAGGAGCTCCAAGGACAACTGAGAGAGGCCCTGGGTCGAGCGTCCGTGGCGGAGGCAGAGCTCAGGACGACTAAGGAAGCCTCGACCGTGAATGAAAAAGAGGTCGAGGCCCTTAGGGCGGAGCTAGGGGCGACGAAGAAGCAGGTCGCCGGTCTTGAGGAGGAGGTAAACTCTGTCAAGGATTTCACCCGTCTTAAGGTTAAGGCGGCCTTAATAAGACGCCACCTGAAGGTTCAGAATCCTTTGGCATCGGCGGAAGGCGAACTCGCCTTCTTCTTGGGGTCCATTGGGGCCGAGAAAGATCTTGACTCTGAGGACGAGCAAGAAATCGAGTCGGGGGAGGATGTCCCCGAAGGTGGGAGTGTTGCGGTCAACCCCCAGCAGGAGCAACTAGCTCCTTAGTTTTATATTTTTATAATTTTTTGTCTTTCAATCTGACGACCGTTGGTGGTCGTGCCATGCCTTGTAATATCCTTTCAGATATTAATAAAAGAATTTTTTACTATGAAAGTTTGTCGAAACTTTATCGCAATCTTTATTTTGTCGGAACAAACATTAGAATAAATGTATGAGTCATTCATGGAAAACATCGAGAGATCAATGGAAAATTTTCCAAGTAACACACGACATCAAAATATGATAAATCATAAGTAAATAAACTTGCGACTGGACAAGTAAAAATCGTTAGTAAGGAACTTGCGACTGGACAAGTTATGAATCTTTAATTGATCAAACCCAAGTATTCACGCATAAGGCAAATAAGATTTGTCGTATAATCCAACCAAACTTTTTGGGTCGTAAAGAACCTTGCGATCGAATGTGACTAGGAAAATTTTGACATCGGGTTCTTAGATCGTACGACTTGGTCGTGATATGATCGTGAACCATAAGCATAGTCGTGTAATCGACCAATCGTGCAATGAAATAACATTAGAAGGGGAGCCAACGACTCTCCGATGCTTAAGTCGAGAATGGTTGAAAAGAGATAATCATAAGAAAATATGAAATGGGTTTAAAAGAAATACTTCTTTAATTGTACCACATTCCAACTTTGAGAGATGTCGCGACCGTCGAGGGTTTGTAATCGATAGGCTCCTTTTCCAACAACCTCGGTTATTCGGTACAAACCTTTCCATTTGGTGCATAGCTTACCTGAACCTGGTTCTTGAGTGTTCTGAAGCACTCGTCGTAGGACATAATTGCCTACTTGGAAGATCTTGACTTTGACATTTTTATTAAAATTTCGTTCGACTGGCTGTTTTTGAGATGCCATTTTGATTAATGTCGATTCTCTTAATTCTTTTAATGCGTCGAGGTCGTAACTTAGGTCGACTAAGTTATGGTCGATCGACGAATGTCGTGAGGTTGAAAGTTGGGTTTCGACGGGTAAGACTTCTTCGCAACCATAGACCAGAGAGAAGGGTGTTTGTCCTATGGAGGTACGAGGTGTCATACGATTGGCCCAAAGAACTGTCGGAAGTTCTTCGACCCATTTACCTTTTGCTACTTTGAGTCTTTTCTTGGTCGAATTGATAATCGTTTTGTTACTTGAATCGGAAATTCGGCTTGATTGAAGATAGTGAGGTGTTGAGGTCATAAGTTTGATGTTACGATCCTCGTAGAACTGCTGGGTTCTGTCGCTTATGAATTGAGATCCATTGTAGCATACGATCTTGGATGGGATTCCAAACCTGCAAATGATGTTAGTCTAGATAAAAGAGATGACTTCTTTGTCCCGAATTTGGGAGAAAGCAGCCGCTTCTATCCATTTTGAGAAATAATCTGTGAGGACTAGAAGGAATACCTTTTACCTGGGGGCCGAAGGTAACTTGTCGACAATATCTATTCCCCACTGCATGAACGACCATGGAGTTAAAGTCGAGTGCAAGGGTCCAGAAGGTTTATGTGACATATCTGAATGTCATTGACATGCGTTGCATCTTTGGACGTATCTTATTGCATCCTGTCGTAAGGTCGGCCAATAGTATCCTTGTCAAGAGATACGATTTTCCAAGCTACGACCACCTGAGTGATTAACGCACTCTCCATCATGCATTTCTAGCAAAATGCTTTGGACTTGGTTTTTATTGGTCACACATCGTAAATTTAGTCCTGTCGACGATCGTCTGTAGAGTTATCCTCTAATCATAAGATAGTTGGATGCCTTAAATATAATTTTTCGGGCTTCCATTTTGTCTTCAGGAAGTTGTTCATTCGTTAAGAATCTTCTGATGTCATTCGACCAATTGTCTTCCTCTTTTATTGCTATGACGTCGTTTTCACTTCCAATGGATGGCATCGCCAGATGGATTATTGGAACGACGTCGAATGGGGATTGTCTGAGTGCCCATCCAAGATTAGCCAATGCGTCAACTTGGGTATTCTGATCCCTCAGGATCTGTGAAATAGAAAAAACCTGAAATTCCTCAGATTTGGCTTTGGCTTTTCTGAGATAAGCCGTCATTTTAGAGTCTTTAGTTGCGAATTCCCCATTCATTTGATTCACGACTAAGAGGGAATCGCTTTTGACGTGAAGTCTTGTTGCCCCCAGGTCGTGAGCCATATTCATTCCTACAATCAAAGCTTCGTATTCAGCTTCATTGTTCGTAGTTTTGAAGTCGCGTCGTATGGAGTACACAATCTTGCCCCCTGTGGAGACTTGAGGACGACGCTAAGACCTGCCCCCCGAGCGTTGGATGATCCATCGACGTGTAAAGTCCGGGTTGCGTCATCGAGAGTGGCCACAGGTTTCGTCGGTACATCCAATTCTGGGCTGAAATCGGCGACGAAATCGACCAATGCTTGCGATTTGATGGCGGTCCTGGGTTTGTATTCAATGTTGTAACTACTAAGGTAGATACTTAATTTTTCCATTCGACCTGTCAACCCGAGTTTCCTCAAGATAGACTTAAGAGGAAAGTTAGTCACAACAGTTATAAGATATGACTCGAAATAATGACGTAACTTTTTTGCCACTGTAATTGAGGACAACACAAGTTTTTCCGTAGAGAAATACCTGGTTTCGGCGTTGAGAAGTGACTTACTTACGTAATAGATGGGAAGTTGATGTTTTTTGTCCTCTCGGATTAGGACGACACTTACAGCGGTCATGCTGACTGCTAGATAAAGCTAGAGGACCACGTGGTCTTCAGGCTTTGACAGTAAAGGTGGCGACGCCATGTACTCCTTAAGTTTTTGGAGCACATTTTCATGGTCGCTCGTCCATTCAAAGCCCTTATTTTTTCTCAAAACATTATAAAATAGGTGGCATTTATTTGAAGATCGAGAAATAATCCTGTTTAATGCCGCAATTCGTCCAGTAAGTCACTGGACCTCTTTAAGGTTACACGGGGACTTAATGTCCATGATCGCCTTTATTTGGTCGGGGTTGACCTCGATCCCACGATGGATGACCATGTATCCCAGGAATTTCCCTGCACTTACTCCGAAGGAGCATTTTGTTGGATTCAGCTTCATATGATACTTCTTGAGAATTTCGAATGACTGTTTCAAATGATCGATCGCCTGTTTTGATTTCACTAACATATCGTCGATGTATACTTCCATTGTGTCTCCAAGACGCTCTTTGAACATACTGTTGACTAGTCGTTGGTACATTGTCCTGCATTCTTGAGACCGAAAGGCATGACCTTATAACAGTAAATCCCTTTTTCTGACATGAACGTCGTCTTCTCTTTGTCGTCGCGATGCATTAGGATTTGATTGTATCCCGAATATGCGTCCATGAACGTTAAAAGTTCATGTCCGGCAGTTGCGTCGACCATAGCATTAATGTGGGGTAATGGGAACGGGTCTTTAGGACAAGCCTTATTGATATCAGTGAAGTCGATACATACTCTCCATTTCCCGTTCTTCTTCTGTACAACCACGACATTTGCTAACCATTCGGGATATTTTACTTCCCAAATTTTCCCAGTCTTGAGTAGATTGTCGACTTCTTTGTTGATTACATTGTTTCGCTTAAGAGCGAATTTGCGTCACTTTTTTTTGACTGGCTTGAATGATGGATCGACGTTGAGTCGATGTGAGATGACCTCAGGGTCGATGCCAACCATATCCTCGTGCGTTCAAGCAAAACAGTCGACATTATTCTGCAAAAAAGAAATCGGTGATTCTTTCAAGGAAGGGAGGCGTACCTAAGAAAATGACCATGTCAGGTTTATCCTTATCCAAGGCAACTTCTTCAAGTTGATAGTCGTCAATGGTGTTAGGATAGACCTGGTTCTGTAATTGCTAGATAATCTGCTTTCGAGGCTTCATAGTAACTTTGTAGCAATCTTGTGCGATCTTTTGCTCGCTTTTAACTTCTTGAACACCCCAGGGCGTAGGGAACTTGATCGTGTGATGATATATCGATGGAACAACTTTCATATCATGAATCCAAGGTCTCCCTAGGATAATATTGTATGTTGACAAGCAGTCTATGAAGTTGAATTTGGTCTGCTTGTTGACTCCTCTAGCGAATACTGGGAGAGTAATTTCCCCGATGGTGTTAGCCATGTCGCCATTGAAGCCCACAAGGACCGTCGAACGTCGCACGATTTCTGACTTGTCGATTCCCATAGCTTTGATCGTGCAAAGGGAAATGATATTGACCAAACTTCCTTCGTAGACCAGGATTCTTTTAGTCGAACAGTTCCCGATTGTAAGCTGAATGATTAAGCCATCGTGATGTTTTTGCCATTATTCGTCGAGATCTTCTTGATCGAAGGTTATATGCACAACCTCCAGCTCCAGTTCATGTTTTGGTCGCGACGATCGTGAGATGGAAAGTTCTTCAGGTCCTCGACTAGTGTGTCGCTTGGTTTCCGAGTAAGTTAATCCACAAATATCAAAACCTTCAGTCACGCAATTAACGACTTTTGCATGTTCTGGTGAAGTCGGCCAAACGTTTTCGCCTAGCAAGTCTTGCAGGTGACCCTTTGGTACGAGCCAAGCCAATTCTCGTCTTAAGGCGATGCAGTTGTCTGTTACGTAGCCATGGTCGCTATGAAAGTTGCACCATTTGGATTTGTCTTTCTTGGCGTCATCTCTTTCACTTTTTGGAGGCCACTTGACATTGGTCTGGACGTTCTTTAGGGCCTCGACCACCTCTTTAGATGTTCCTTTGACTCCATAAGATGAAATCTTAGGATATTGGGGAAACTTATTCACCGGTGTATTCTTCTTTTTGTCAAATCTCACGTTCAAGATTTGTTTGGACGTCTCGACCTTGGAGGTTGATCTAGCCTTGAAGTCCGGCTTCTTGACGCTCAATGCTTTCTTATGTTAAGGTTTTTAGAGGAATAAGTTATTCTCATGTTTTGGTGTTTGAGTTTTATTGGGAATTTTATCCCGTGTGATTTTTATTGAGTTTTATGAAGTATTATTTTATGACGTTTTGTTACACATGAGTGAACCTTGAAATGCGTGGGCTTTAATTATGATGCATGTAAATTTATGAGTTATAGTGAGCGTCGTCTCTCATGCGAGTTTTACACATGTCTTTTCGCAACCGTAAGAGACGTTTTGAGAGTCTTGATATCGCATGACTGTACTTTTGAGTTTTATACAAGTATATTTCGTTGTACACTATTAGGTATTTGAATTAATTTACATTTTTTTGTGAGTACCCATATGAATGACCTATGATGGTTTAAGCTGAACTTTTGCTTTATGTCTTCTTCAGCGATTGATTTTACTGTTATAGTTTCACGCAATACATGATATTAGTTTATTGGTATGCATGGCATTATAGCCACTTATTTTAGAGCAAAGGGCATTTTATTCGTGCGGCGTAAAGTTCAAAATCGATTTAAATTATTTTACGTTTGACCAAATCGCATGCACCTATCGTTTTACTAAGTTTGGGAAAAAACTGATGTATGTGGGTCTTGCTGGAAATCTTATTCCATGCCATTTTATGGTTTAAAAGAAATAATTTTGGAGCTGGAAATTGTGAAGTTCCTCTTTTGGAGTTTGTACAAACATTTGTTGCACATTGTTTTAGTGCAAAAAGTTTATTTTTACATACACAGTGTAAATTGATGCACACTAGGATCATAGTGGTTCATTTGAAAATGTTGTTGCGCATCTTTTGTTATTGCCATTATTAACGTGGGTGATAATCAAATGGTTTTCGAAATGGTTTTATGTGTGTGTTGTTCGTGACAACTTTGCACAACTAATGAGTAAGTGGTAGTGAAACTTTTTCACGTACGATTAATTGTTACAAAGCTTTTGCATTTGAAAGTTTTATAAATTTTCAAATTGGCATATTAGTCTGAAAACCTTGATCTCATTAGAGCAATAGATTTAAAGCCATATCGTGAAAGGAGTTGTAAGCAGGGGCTAAAGACGCCCTTGGGAATGGAAAAGGGCGAATGATTCCGGTTGTGGACAAGTTTGAATTTTGGGAATTTGGCCTCATGAAGTCTGGTCACGCATGAATGATTAAGATAATGGATGTATGTTAATATCCCAGTTATGTAAGTGATGATCCTTCCCTTTCGGTGAACCTTCGGGTTAAAGCCATGTGCGACTCTTACGAATGGTTGGGTTTATCTGATGGGTTATTCGTTTGACAACATGTTGGGTGTAGGTGGTGTACTATCTTAATGAACCTTCGTGAATAAAGGAAATATTGTGGTTCGTTTGCTAGAAATGTAAGATTGGAATTTTAGTACCAGGTTAGGTGTCAACTTTAAATTCGATAATGCAAATCCAGAATGAAATATTTGACAGTGCACCCACGTTTATGGTATAGTAGTTTTGAGGATAGGTGTTGACACTTGATTTTAAGGGCAATGACCGTTGGAGTACTTCAGTGCACTTTCGATGAATCTCATGTGTTTGCAGTTTAAGTGGTAACTTTATGGATATCAGATGATAGTAATTAAGTATCGATGATTAAGATTTCTTGATATGGTAAAGATTTTACCGACTGAACGTTTGATGAGGGAGTATAGTTCGGAGTTGCGCAATCGTCCATTTTGGATAAACCAATTCCCTGGAGAGCATAATGGCAAGTCCCTGGAAGGAATGCTCTACTGTTAACGAAGATGAATTATTAAGGAATTTTGGGAATTCTTTAGGCTTGGGGATTGATCTTTGGAATGCGGATACAGAATCGTGTTGAGCTGGAACGAATTTGTCAGAGAGAGATCGAAGTCACATGCTACCCTTGAGGTAGTACGTGTCACCTAAGGTTGGGAGGCAACTGAGACCGCTTGGCTAGAAATTGCTCTTGTAAAGCTCGACATTTACTCTAGTATGAGTGTAGCATATCAAGGCAGATATTGGGTGTGATAGTCTTCACGAAAATCAGTATGGCAGTTGCGTCAGGAAGTTATCTAATATACTATATGATAAAGTCTACCTGATCAATACATCAAAATTGAGTTTATGCGATGTTAAAAATGTCTAAGGGTACTAATAGACTGTTTTATAATACTTATGTTCATATGACTAAAGAATAAAACATCATATCTAAAAGCGAATAAGTTTATTGGACATTTTTGGCGTTTTTACAAGTTTTTTAGAATGTTTTAAAATTAAGTCTCGTATTAGCTATTTTGTAGAACACTATTTAAAAAAGTTTCATATAAATGCTAATGTCCCTAAAAGTACGAATGTTCTATAAACACAAATATTCTATAAAAATTGTTTTTATATGACTTTTCTCAAAGATGTCCTATAAAATAGTTAACTAATACAACACTTGATTCTAAAGACATTCTAAAAAACTTATTAAAATGCTTAAAAATGTTTTATAAACATAATGCAACACTTTTAAATTGGACGCTAATTGTTTGGTTCTATAAAACAATATACTAAGATACTTAGATATTTTTAACATTCTATAAACCCGATTTTATTGTAAATTTGTAATGGATAAACGAATCCCTCAATTTGCAACACAATTTGAGGTTTACATGATCACGAATTAAAACTACGAGAGAAGATACTTATAATTTATAATTGTTTGTTCGGGAGTAAATAAAGAAGTTGGTGTATCAACTATCAAAAACTACATTTAATGTATGCATTATAATAAAATTGAATTTATAGAACGTCTAAAATGTCCAAATGTCTTGCTAAAATATTATACAATACTCAAGTTCAATTATATGACTAAACATTAAAATGTCATATGTAAAAGTGTTTCAATAGGTTTATATGATGCTTTTAGGCATTTTAATAAGTTTTTATGATATTTTTAAAATAAAATCATATAATATATTTAATAGAACATTATTTACAAAATATTCTGTAAAAATATTTTTTTATATATAAGAAACACTTTTCAAAAGTTTCCTATAGAATATTCAATATAGTGTAAATTATGTTTTTGGTCCATGTGGTTTGTTGAAAATTTTTATTTTCGTCCTTGTGATTTTGAAATTACGATTATCATCCCCATGGTTTATACTTCATTCTATTTTCTTTCTTATAGTTTAAACTTGATTGCTTTCTTCGTCCCTATGATTTAGAATTCATTTCTACTTAGTCCCTTTATACTTAAAAAGTAATAATTATCTTCTCGGACAAAATTAAAAATGAGTTGCAAACCATAGAGACAAAATCTGAAATTTCAAAACCATAGGAATAAAATCCACAATTTTTAACAAACCACAGGTAGAAAAACGTAATTTACTATTCTATATATTAAGACCCTTAAACATTATTTAGGAGTTGTAAAATTCTTTTCCTAAAAGTACATGCGAATGTCTAAAGAAATTCTTTTAACCTTCCTAAAACTGTGTAAATGTGTATTTTAAAATAATCGTGATTTTGATTTAAAAATTTCTCTCTTACATTTAAATCTGAATACTCAAGTTAGTTATAAATACCAAGGAGGCGACGAAAACATAAAACTTGGGGCCTATTCGTTTATGGCTTAATGGGTTGTGTGGTAGATATGGTTGATTCGCACAGCCATATCTACCTATTCGGTAGCAGCTTATTGGCTCAAAAAAGAGTTGATTCGTTCAGCTAGAAAATGAAACTCCTTAGGCCTCAACTATCATTATTCCTTATTTGCCCCTTTCCCAACTACCATTATTAATGAAAAAAAACCTCTCAATTTCCCCTATTATCGCATCCTGCTCCAACTCCATGCTTCTTCTCTGAACTTCACCTTCCAAATCATCTTCAATCTCCCCTATGGATGACAACAACGCCTTCTGTTTCTTCTCCATGGATACCTGAAGATGACCTGTTGATCTACCCTTTCTCTCCAACCTTCTTCTTCCTCTCTTCCTTCTCACCATCATGCCTTCTTCTTCCTTTCTTCCATGGTTCAGGTTGAAGAAGCTGTTCTCCATCGAAGCTTTGCTACTCTCCCCTAATTCCTTTCTTCCTTCTCACCTTTGATTTTTCATTAGATCTTTGTTTTGATTGGTTTGTTTGATGATAATGGGACGGTGGATTTTAGATATTTTTCATTGATTTTGGTTCAAAAACAGATTGTGGGTCGAAATAGAGGTTGTGGGTCGCTGGTTTCTATGGACGCCGGTTGTTGGACGGTAACATCGCCGGCACCTGTGTTTTTTTTCCATCGCCGGCAACTGTGTTTTTTTATCCATCAGGTTCCCTTTTTTTGTGATTCATAAATTTTGGGGTTTTTTTATGTTTAGGGTTTTATTTGATTTTATTATTTGTTTGTTATTGTTTAATTTACATTTTGTTGTTGTTTTGTAAAATTTCATCAACAAATGTTTAATGTAAAACAAAAGGGTAAAATGGTCATTTCTGATATTCAGACTGTTTATTCAGTACAACAATCAAACAACAACTTAGCTGTTAACACACAGACAACTATATCCATACAGACAGCTATATCCATACAGGTCTTAACAGAAAACGAACCGAACAACACCTTAATCGAATGTATTTGTTTTCAATTAAGAAGTTAAAAAAAGGGGAGGCTAATGACACCCTTTACTTTGCTAATGAAACCTTTATAAATAATTTTTTCCTCACACGCATCAACATCAAAACCTGTTTTTTACATTCTCAATGCATGAATTGACCTGATTTTGACATTAATAAGGGTGCCATTAGCATTGCCCTAAAAAAATGTAATCCATCACTTACCACACTTCCCGAGGCATCATTCAACTACTAATTGGTATCCCTTTTAGGAAAATCAGATTTCTGAGAATGTCTGTTCTTTAGCTTACCAGTGTTAGTCTGTTTCTGTGAGCGTCGTTTCTTTTGCTTCTTACCTTTGGCATAGTAATCAGCATTCACATAAACTAGTTCACCAACCTTAGTTGATAATTCACCAACTTCATGCACACTTGGTAAAACTTGACCATTAATGACAAAAGTAGAATGATCCGGAAGTTTAGCATTAAAGTCAAACATATCAATCTCATCAACACAACCTTCATCAGAATTTAAAAAATCATTTGCAGACGCAAATAAGTCATCAAAGTCAGTTTCAGATGTTTGAGGGACTTTAGAAGATGTAGAACACTTTTGAGATTCAACTTTGAAAACTGTGTTCTTTATTACAATTGAAAATACAAGTTTTTCAATGTCAGCCAATATTCTTTCATCAGATAAAACATTTGAAGCTCGATTATTTTGCTTTCTAAAATAAGTGGAGGAACATAAATTTTAGCTTTTAAAGGTTTTGCCTCCAACTCTTTTGTTGAATAACTTTCAAAATAATCATTTGAAAGACATGTTGGCTGATCTGAAATATAACTATCATTCAGCTTTTGATAGCAGAATGGTAGTTGCATTTTCTTTAAACTCTTTCTTTTCTCATCCTCTTTTGCCTCTACCTCATCAGGTGACTTGGTAACAAATTTGGGTTTCAAATGAGGATATTTAGCAGCCGCATATAGAAAATCAAAATTATACAAAACAGGCTGTTTTCTGATGGCTTTCTTAAGATAATGTGAGTTTTCGTAACCGAGACCCCACTTCTCTTTAACATCAGTTTCCTCATTAGGGGTGTTTAAAAAAATGGTTTGATCTGTTTGGCCTCGTGCATATAGTTTGACTTCCAAACCATTTACCTTCTTTGTTAAGCTCTTGTTTTCTACCTGCAATTTATGAGCTTTTAGAATACATTCTTGCTTTTCAGAATCAGACTTATAAATTTTAGAAACAAAATCATAAATCTTACTTTCAAAACAATATTTTTCAAGTTTGAGATTAGAGACAGATTTGTTAAGAGAATCAATTAAATCTTTGTTCCCAACAACGGCTTTCTTAAGATCAAAGATCTTTTAAATTTTCTTTTCAACTCTGCTCTTTTCCTTTTTCAGCTTATGTTGAAGATCTTGAAGTTCGACCATCATAGCTTCCATTTTAGTCATAAAATCATATTTGGAAAGATTTAAGTATCTCATCAGCTGTTTCTTCATCAGAATCATCATACTTCACTGTGTTGCCCATCAAACACATGTGAGCAGTTTCTTCTCTTTCCTCTTCATCTGAATGATCTAGCCAGAACTCGTCTTCAACCATCAAAGCCTGACCAACTTCTTGTTGCTTAGCCAAATGCATCTTGTTCTTATAATACTCTGAATTTCTGACTTTGGGCTTCCGACAGTCCTTTGCGTAATGACCAACCTTACCACAGTTATAGCATTTAATCAGGCCATATGTCTTCTTTTCAGCACCAGCATAATCATTCAGATACTTCTTTCTTTCTTCCGACTTTCTTTCCAGATACTTTTTCTCTTCAAATCTTTTACCTTCAACTCTTTCCCGATGTTCATGATTCTTTGATCCGGACGAAGAGTACCTCTGTGAATTCGAACCCGGTTTCTTGTAGAATTTCTTCTGAAATGCACGAGACAGTAGAAGCATAGATTGCTTGAGGTTTTCACCGTCATCACTATCCGATTCAGAACTAGAATCAGAACTGGGAATCACTATCTTCTTCTTCTTCTTCTTCTTTTCTTTCTTCTCTTTTTCCTTCTCTCCAACTACCAGTGCAATGGGATCTGACACTTTCTCAGTTTTCTTCTTCTCAACTCTTTTCTCTTCAACCTCCTCCTCATTCTGTCTCAAAGTCTCATAAACTTCGTGGAGGGGTATGTCACTCAAATTCTTCATTTGTTTCATCCGGCGGGTATGCTTCTTCCATGCATTCAGGCTGCAGAACGCTAAGGAACTTGACGTTGTTCTCTATCTGCTTATTCTTGACTTTGTTCTTTGAGAGTTCATTCAGTAGAAGCACAAACCTATCATAAGTTTCATCCAGGCTCTCATTTTCCTTGGCTTTAAATTCCTCGTAGTTGTTGATACAGTTAGTTACTTTCATTTGATTTCCCACCTTTGAGCCCATCATCATCTTTTGCAACTGATCCCACATCTTTTTCACATTCGCTTTGTATTTGTCTATCTTTATGTATATCTCATTCGGGATACTCTGAAGTAAAAGAGATCTTGCTTGTTTATCAACTTTGAATCTACTTTTCTGCTCATCAGAATACTGTGCAAATTCCTTCGGAACTGTCTTCATTTTTCTCACTCTATCCTCGTCACCATCCTCACTATCAGATGATTCAGCATCTGGTATCTCTACAGTTGGTGGTACCATTGAACCTTCAGTAATTGATAGCAAAATGTTTTCCTCATTTGCATGCCTGTCGACGAAGTCGAGAAAACGATCCTTCCACTGTTCGTATTCGCCCTTGAATAGAACAGGAGGCTTTCGTCTGTACCGATGGTGAGAGCGTCTTTTGAAGTCATTTTGGATCAACACTGCTTACTGTGATCGTCAAAATTCAGAAAACAAACTGGATCTACAAAAATCAAACTCAGTTAAATTTCAGAAAAAATCACAAAAATTTACCAAGTATAAAACGCGCATACCAAAGAAAGGAAACACTTCGCGCAAAAGCCTATGTACGAGTTTTAAACTTCACTTACAACAAAGGCTACGTGAACTGCACTTCTTTCGCAAAGAGGTGTGCGAGTTTCAGTTTCGCGCACGACGAAGCTTGCGAGAACCAAGGTTCGAGCACACAGGCTTATGCGAGTTCTTAGTTCTCGCATACAACTATGTGCGAGTTCTTGCACTTCTCGCAAAATCTTGCAAGTTCTAGACTTAGAATAATTTTCAGAAACTTGATTCGCGCTAAATTTTAATCTAATTTATATCTCCCCAAAAACCACCTCTTTTATGCCATGGGAGCTATGTTCAAATTGTTAATCAAAAGGGAAAACGCAAAAGGGTACGGATGTTGTTCATTCTAAAACGAGTGCAAGTGTTGGCTGTGTATTGATACGAAAATAGTGCGACTACATTCTAGTGATCACAAAAATATTAGTTGTTTCAATAAACTCATAATTCAACACACACACAAAGAGAGAGAGATCACTAAACCACTCATTCTAAAATTAAAAATTATACATAAACATACATGTCTATAGATTGATGCGAACATTAAATTACATAAATCCAACATTAATTTGCCATTAGTTTCCCAATTCAAAGTATTACACAATGTGGCATTCGTCCCTCAACTTCTTCAAGGTAATAGCTCAGAAAAAGGTGCATATTTTATCACTTCAATCCTGAGAGATCAAAACCCTGGAAAACAAAACACATCGTCAACCACAAATTTGAAATATGGTTAAAAACATTAAATCTCCAAATCTTTGTCTTTTAGCACCAACCCATTTAAGATAAATATCATAAATAAGACGAAGAATTAATTGTATAAGAAGAAAAGTTAAGGTGAGAATGTAAGAAGGAATCTGGACCCTTGATCACCTTTTAATCTCACCCCTAGTCTACATGGATCGTGCTTGATACGAGAATTGATCTGGTGCATCTCATCCTAATGTACATCCAAGGGCGGAGATCCATTCTTACCTTTTTCACCATAACTTTCATTCTCACCGAAATCCAACCCATAAATAATGTTGACTATAAGCTTAATTTAGTACAAAAGGTTGAATTTATTGTTTATGTTTATTTGGTTCAAGAGAACAAAAGGTCAATGAATGTATATGTATAATTGTTGACAACTTTTCGTTCTCTTTAATTCTTAATGGGATTTTGCCAAAACCGTTAGCTCAGCTTCTTTGGGCCTTTTTCTTGAGAACCCATTAAATTGTGATAACCTTGAAAACTAGTGCATCATGTGTTATTTCATATTGGTTTTTTTTTCCATCTAAGACTAGCATTTAGAATATTGACTAACATATATTTGTTTCAAAATGTGTTTGATTCATATGTGTATTTGTTTCATAGTGTGAACCTTATTAGCCTGTTTGTGAAACAAAAGTTACATGTAAAAGTTCACATTATGAACTGAATATATATATGATGCAAATACCTTGTGAAACAAATATGTATTCACCAATACATTAAATGTTAGACTTAGATGAAAAAAAAAATCATATGAAACAATACCTTAAGATACAAATTCTCATAAATCTGACAAATTTTAGAGTTCTCAAATGACATTTAAACCCTCTTTATTAATATCAACTTTTATTAACCTTGTTGAAATTCTGATAAAGCTTAATTTCTTTCCATTTCTATTTAATTCCGTTATAAGAAATACCCACAAAATTACACATCGGTTGCTATTTAACTTAAATAAAACAGTGGTTCCAAATTATAATCATGCATGATTTCTAAATTTTTCCTTTTGAATTCCATCTTATTAATTTATATTACCTAACAAAAATCATAATTTTATTTAAATTAAAATACATATATATATAAACAAAAAAGGTAATTTGAGGTCAAGTTAAAAAGGCTTTGAGTTTTTTTAAAGAAAAAGGCTTGAGTGAATTTTTTTTATTTTTTTTTTTTTGAAAAAAACTTGAGTGAATATTTAATTAGTAACTTTTATTTTAGTGAAATAGTTTATAATTTACATTTTTTTTCTATTTGGTTCTTTATAGCACTTTATTCATATGATAAAACAAAATTCTAGCTAGATTAACTTTTTCAGTTTCCCATTTGGATGTAGGAAATAATTATGAAATCAAAAATATTTTATACAATTTAAATCGAGGAAAATATATTTAATTACTAAAAATATCGTATTATTAATATTAACCAAAAACCGTTCAAAAAAAAATTATTAACCAAGAAATGTAGAAGATTTCTTACAGTGTTGATGCTCCCGGAGATGGATCCATTTGGTATATGCCCAGCCCACTGTTGCAAATATTAAAATATCAATCGATTTATATATAAAACCTAATTAATACAGATTGATTTCTTGTTTTTATTTATTTATTTTTGAACACAAAAGTGTAACAAAATCAATGAAATATATGAAAGTATTAACTAAGAAGAGATTATATAAACATAATTACATTTTTTGCTGCCGTACTGAAAGCTTCTCGATGAGGTATTTGAGGATTTGAAGCCTTGATGCGTTGGATTTCCTCTCTAATTATTCAAAATTTTATAAAAATAAAAGAAATTAATTAGATTAAAAAAAATGATGAAAAACTGTTAGGTTTCATTTGTATATTGGTTAATATAAAACTCACTTCATGAATCGATTGTAAGCAGATGGGAGCCTGTGTTTCTTCTCAGGTGCTGCTTGGTCGAATAAGAACAAGAATGAATTAATTAAATTTTAAAATAAATTGTATTATGAACAATTCCAGAGATATATATAACGAGGCATGAAGAAGCAACGATGCATACGTTTGACAACAAACGGAGCTTTTGGCGATGTGGGCTCATTCGACGTAGACGACGATGAAGATGAAGATTGACCCCTTTTGAAATCACCGGAGAAAGTAGTCTGCTTGCAAGTTCAACACAAAGTTTTAGATTCTACTTATTTTAGAGTTTATGGAAATTCTACGGTTTTTATTTTCATTTTATCATTTCCATTATGTGAAGATAAATGAGAGCAAATGCACAAAAAAATATTCTTGAATTACTCTACTTAGTTTAGGGTTTTAATGAAAAACTGTCGTTTTTTGTTTCTGTTTTGTTGTTATCGAAGATAAAGAAAGTATACAAAAACGATTTCCAGTGAATTATTTATGAAATCATTGTACTTGAATTTTTATTCTCTTTTATGAGTTTTATAAAGATGTTCATCAAAATTGAAAAAGATCCAAAAAAAACATAATAATTACAGAGTATATATAAATATTTGTGACAGTTGTTCTTAAGTTTAGTTTTAAAAAAATCATTGGAATTTGTAAAATGTGGTGAAAAATGTTAATATCTTATAAGTTTGGAAGCACCATGATCCTTTCGATATACGACGCCTAAAATATAATTTATTGAAAAATATTCTTGAATCCTATATATTCTATGGTTTTTAGGGGGAAAATGTCATTTATTATTTTCATTTTTTGGGTATCTTTAATTTTCTTTGAATATAGACGAAAACAAGTTATACCCAGAAAATAAAGACGCCAATAAAATTTGGAAGCAGTAACTTCATAAAAAATACATAAAACAAAGAGCAATTAATCACCCTTTAACTTTTTGTATTTAATTTTCAGTTGTAAAAATGATCATCATTTCTGTAACTACATATTAAAAAACACTATATATATATATATATACTTTTTAAGGAAAAGGAAAAAAGAAAACCTGAAAAGGAGGAAGAGGAGGAGGTTGAAGAGGATGATCAAGAGGAGAAGGCCTAATGGTGAGAAATGATAAATTACTACAATGCCCACATTTCACTGTCACTGTATCCAAAAGCCTCTTGCATGGTATCCCTACCTGCAAAAATCCCATTTAATCACCATAAAACATACACACAAAAACACATCCTTGAGATTATACACACACACACACACATATATATAACACTCTCTATGTAAGTAATTATATATACATATATGTATTGTCGTAGGTAACTATAATTTTTTCTCTATGTTTTTATAGCTAGCTGTAGTACTTTTCTTTGTATCAATTTATGTATATTAATTTTTCATGTCATTAATAGATACAAATATAGTTTCATTATGCAATGGAAGCCATTAATTAACTTTGTTGATAATAATAAAATAAGATACCGCGAGAAGGGTATTGCAGAAGTTGCAACGAACGTAGCAAAGATGCTGATCCGAAGGAGTTTGAACAGCAGTATCCATGTTGGCCTGCACCCTCTCGGCTTGCACTTCAAAGTTCATGATCATACAAATGGAAACAAAGGATCGATGAATGAATGGAGTGATTGCAGCAAAGGTTTTTATTAAATCGATGATTATGAATATATATATATATGAAGAGAGATGTAGCTATAGAGATTGCATATGGAAAAAGGTTTATTAGGGTTTTGATGGGGAAGAAGATATATAGGAGTAAAATTTAGGGTTAGGGAAGCTAGTTGGTACATGAAAATAGATAAATTTAGGGTTTCTACAACTAATGTCAACAGTACATTCCTTTTTTGGCTTCCAAACGATTCACTTTTGCTAGCTCCATCCTCTCATATTAGCAACCCCATTTCATACTTTTTTATATGAATAAATCATAAAATAATTATAAAAAAAAAAAGAACATAATATTTTGTAACCATGAGTTATTTTAGATAAACGTGATAACTATGATGGTTCATTTGTATATTTATTTGTAAAAATCGTTAAAATTATCGAGATGAAGATTGAAAAAAGAAATATAAATGGAACTTAGAAAATATAAAAAATAAACAAAATTAACCTTGAGTTTTCTTTGATCAACACTTTTCTTTGTTTTCTATTTTGTGGTTTTAGTTTCATTTCTTTTTCCTAAAAAGGAAATAAATCACAACTTGATCAAATATAAACAAAACTCGTCATATAAAATTCTTAGTTAGAAAGTGAACACACAAACAAAAACATATGAAATATAAATATAAAATGGTTAACAGATCAACTGATGTCCTAATACATCATAAGAAACAAAAGATCAAAATAAAAGGGTGTTTAAATGAACAAAGAGTTGCTCCTTATGAACAAACTCGTGCATGGGATGTTTCGCTAATTTATTTTGAACAAAGAGTTGCTCCTTATGAGAGTGGTTCCCTCTCTGTGAGGGTTTTATGGTTCCTTTGTTCTTGTTCAAGACGGAAGACAGCCTTAAGAATCTAGCTATTACGGAAGAAGAAGAAGACGATGGGTTAGAGTTTGCGGATCTCGGCAACAACAACGATACCACAAATTATGATATATGCCTTGTAGGAACATTTGTTACAGATCGATCAATCAATTTTCGTATCATGAAGCATTGACTCGCGAGTCTATGGCGGCCGGGAAGAGGGATGTATGTGCAAGATTTGTGTTCGAAACTTGTTCTCTTTAAGGCCTATCACCGACATGACGTCCGTTGGGTTATGGATGGGGGTCCTTGGACCTTCGATAACCACCTTCTCGTGTTACACGAACTACAGCCCGGGGAAGACCCGACAGAAGTTCCACTACACTTTGTTCCATTTTGGGTACATATCTATAATCTCCCAGCATGTTTCTTCACCGAAACAGTTGGAAAGGCGTTGGCGGACTATGTCGGCACTTTCATGGCGTATGATGACAGAAACAAGAAGTCAGCGGAAAGACCATATCTCCGAGTTCGAGTGATGGTGGATACTCATAAGCCATTAAGAAAGGAAAAGAAGGTTAAGAAACCGGGAGGAGACTGGATCACTTGCACGTTTCGGTATGAAAATCTTCCTTCATTCTGTTTTATTTGTGGTCTAATCGGTCACATTGATAGACACTGTGAAAGGTATTTCCAAATGGCCGAAGAGGAGATCACTCGTACATGGGATGTTTCGCTAAGGGCACCTAACAGGAGAATCGCCAACCTTGGTGGGGAACGATGGCTTAAAGAAGAAGATGACGGAAATCCGACAACAACGACTATGATGGAACCGGCAACGGGAGGAAGGAGGGTAATTAAGGAAACTGCTATCAAAATTGGTAACCGTCAAGAAACTAAGGATAGAAATCATTGCCTAATTTTTGGTGGGAATATTGAAACCAGAAAGGAAACCCCATCAGCAGCTTAAATGATATCAAATCTTTTCCTAGTATGGAAGAAACTGGCTTGGAGATTGCAGAAGAACGGAAACGTCGAAGAGGAAATGTGCTAAGCATGGGACAGAAGATTACAATTGTATGCACAAATACTAAGGGCATGGATATGGATACGGGTATTGAGACATGTGAAAGTAGCAACACAACTGAGACAACTAAGGCGAATGGGGTGGAAAACGAGTTGGTAGGCGATCAAGCAATTAAAATATTGGCGGGTCCCGGATTCCGGGCCTGCCCTTCGCAATGAATATCTTAAGTTGGAACTGCCGAGGACTTGGCAACCCTAAGGGGCTGTTTGGTTGGTTTTTCATTAAGTTCTGTATGGATAAAGTTGTCTGTGTGGATTAATCTGTCTGTATAGATTTAGAAGGTTTTTATTTGAGAGAGTTTTTTCATAGATGGAATGAACGTGTTTTTTAATGGGAGGGACTGGTTTGAAAAAAACTTAGCTTTCTGCATAAAGCTCCCCCTTCAAATCTTACTGAATAAGTCACTTTCTATATCATTAAGCCACTACCAAACAGTCATATATAGCTGACTGAATAAGCTGTGAGTCTCATTAAGCTCATTAAGCTGCTAACAAACAGGCCCTAAGGCAGTTCTGTTCTTCAGGAGCTCATCCGAGCTCACCGTCCTGATGTTATTTTCTTATTTGAATCTCTTATTAGCGTCGTTAAAATTGATAGTGTTAAGTTAAGTGTTGGTTTTGATTCTTGTGTTGCTGTCAACTGTAATGGTCATAGTGGTGGTTTGTGTGTCTTATAGAGGAATAAAGTTGAATGTTCGCTCTTGTCCTATTCTCTTAATCATATCGATTTGCAAATTAATGATCACGTGCATGGAACTTGGCGAGCTATTGACTTTTATGGTTGCCCGGAACGTTCCCGTAGACACGAGTCTTGGGATCTTTTGCGATCATTAGCTACTCGATCCACTCTTCCATGGGTGGTTATTGGAGATTGTAATGACCTCTTATCCCAAGATGAAAAGCACGGTGTTCATGATCACCCTGATTGGTGTATTAGAGGCTTCCGAGAAGCTCTTGACGATTGTGGATTATTGGACCTTCCAATGTCAGGCTACCCATTCACCTGGTCTCGCCACAAAGGCAAACCGAATGAAATTTTGGAGAGGCTTTATAGAGCGATGGGAAATAATGCATGGTTGACGACTTTTCCGGATTATGCTCTTGCCAATTCCCACGCTCCTATATCAGACCATTCCCCGTTTCTCCTTCAAACCCAGGTACATGATTCTTCCCACTCCCGTTATATGTTTCGATTTGAGAATAAATGGTTACAGGAATCTTCGTTTGAAGCGGTCGTCCATGAGTGCTGGTTGGAATCTATGAATTTAAGCCTTCCGAGCAAACTAAAGTTTAGTGCTAATCGGTTGTCCTCTTGGGGGCGAAACTTGAATGCTTCCTACCGGAATGAGCTCAAAGATTGTAAAAATAAACTAGATCAACTCCGAAACAGCAGGCTCCCTGCCGATTCAGAGTCTTATGATTTGGAAAGAACTCGAATTTTATCGCTTCTTCTTAAGGAGGAGGAACAATGGAGGCAATGGTCAAAAAAAATGGCTGAAAGAAGGAGATTCTAATACTAAATTTTTTCATGCGTATGCCAATGGGCGTCGCAAAAGGAATCGGGTTTCAAAACTTCAGGATGAGGGAGGCCAATGGGTCTCAGACGAGAATGATCTTTACGACCTGGCTTCTTCTTACTTCACTACTTTATTCTCGAGTCATAGTGGCTCTCCCGAGTTGATCACCAAATGACTTACTGATGCTGATAATGATCGCATGGATGCTCCTTTTTCAAAGGAGGAATTTAGTATTGCTATCTTCCAAATGCATCCGGACAAATCGTCGGGGCCTGATGGTTTTAATCCTCAGTTTTATCAAAAGTTTTGGTCAATCATTGGGGATGACATTTTTACGGCTGGAATTTCTTGGTTACGAGATAGGGTCCTCCCCGAGAGCATTAATGACACAATGATCACGTTAGTTTCTAAGTGCGATGATCCTTCCTCCATGAAAGACTTAAGGCCGATTGCATTATGTAATGTCATTCTTAAAATTGTGACAAAAGTGTTGGCTAACCGTCTAAAACCTCTTCTTCCCAAAGTGGTCTCGGAGAATCAATCTGATTTTATCAAGGGATGGTTGATTACGGATAATGTTCTTCTTGCTTTTGAGCTCCTTCATAGTATGAAAAGAAACACACGCAGAAAAGTCCGCGATGTTGCTATAAAAATTGATATTTCAAAAGCTTATGATCGAATGGATTGGCGGTACCTTCGTCAAATCATGTTTTCGCTTGGTTTTTCTAATCGGTGGGTCGAGAAGATCATGCTTTGTGTAGAGTCTGTCAGGTACTTTGTGCGGGTAAATGACAAAATTGTTGGACCCATTCGACCTTACCGGGGACTACGACAAGGATACCCACTCTCACCTTACCTCTTTATCATCTGCATGGAAGGACTCTCAACTCTAATTCGAGATGCGGAGAACCAAGGTAGGTTTCATGGATGTAAGGTTTCTCGAGGTGCTCCATCTATTTCTCATTTTCTTTTCGCCGATGATGCCTTCCTCTTTTGCCGTGCCACTATTGAGGAGAGTAGAGTTCTCAAAAACATCCTCAACATCTACAAAAATGCTTCGGGTCAGGCTATAAACTTCTGATCCTCCCCACATTCACTCGAGCGAAAAGCCTGCTCCAACTCTCTGATCCAACTCACACATGCCGTTGGGTCATCCGATCCTTTGAACTCCGGTGGTCGGCTCCCGAGAAACGCCTTGAAAGTACAAGTCCTTGCTGCTTGTCTTGCGATCGGGGCTGCAGTTTCGTTAGTGGGAATTGCAGGTTCCGTACCCCTGGATCCCGCCACTAGAATGTTTTCTGCTACCGCTTCATGCCTGCGGTGGGTAACATCTCGGTCTTCCAATAATTTCAAGAACACTTCTTGTTGTTGAGCCATTGCTGCATTCATAGCTTGCATCATTCGTTCCATCATCCTTGTCTCCGAAGTCACCTCTTCCATAATCGGATGGGTTGTAGCTATGTTACGGTGGGGTATGTGTTCTGGTCCTCCGCCCAACACGTTTATAAATGGTGGGGGAAAGTCAACATTGGTCACTCTAGGTTGGTCGGCTGTGGACGCCACTGTATCTTGACCTTCCGGCCGATTACAAGTATTTACCATAGTCTGCCACACAACGCGAGAATATAGGTGAGATAAAGATTATACTAATTATAAACAAGGAAACGTACTACTAAATTCATTAATCATCATAACAATGGAAAACAAGCATAATCACGTAAAACATCCTCATAATAGCGTTAGTTAAGCGAAATTATGAACATGCGATACATAAGAATTTTCATCACCTTTACCATAATTCCCAATTCATGTAGTTTACGTCGACTCTAAGACCATCTTATCTTAGGAGTTCTACCCAATCTCACTCAATCATAACTTAAATTCACAACTTAAGTCTAGGCATTCTACGTTCATACCTAGTTCACTTAAAGTAATGCTCTGATACCAACTTGTAACACCCTAAAATTTAGAGAAATAAAATTCGAAATTTTGGCAATAAGACGATTGTAAAAAGGGTAATCCTGAATAGATAAAACCTGCCAAACATCCCAAAGTATCATCCCGAAGACGGGGAAAGAAGTTATGACAATTACAAAACTAATCAAATGAAGAATAAATTTCAACAACCTAATAATCTAACTTAGACAACAAAGTTTAAGGTCGGGTGTTGCTATTCTTTCAAAATGTATGCCCTCTATCAATATGCACCGATCACTATATCTCCCAAAAAGACCGCTCTTGACCCCTAGGCCGCCTACTCAATCCCGACGAATCCCACCGCTAACCTGACCTGTTATACATGTCATTTTAAGAAAAAGTGTTAGGCTAAAGCCTAGTGAGATCAAACATTTGCAGTTAGAAATAATCAAATATAAGTGCAAATAAAAGAATTGAATTTATGATAATAATGTTAAGATTCTTTACCATAGCAAATACATCTTGGGTTAACGGCGGAGACCTGCTTACTAACACAAGTGACGAAATACAAAATTAAGACACTTGACAAGTCAATAAAGCCAATACACATAAAAAGTACATGCAAGGGATGTCAGGCTCAGTGGCTTTAAACTTACACACATGGAAAGTCAACTTCAACCCCGAAGGGTCCTTACGTTGAGATCCTCATCCAATATCGTAATAATTAGCACGTAGAACTTATAACCCAATCCGATGCCTAAACGTGCATCGATGTGGGAAACTAACGTCCCAACGTCGAACCAATGTTACAACAATTATGGGGTCATGACTCCCAATGCAAGCAATTAAGCCACATAATGCCCGTAAGGCCAAACGCGTGATCCGACATTTGATAATATGCATAAGATAATATAAGAGGTGATTTTCACAAAGGTATTCCACATTGTTTACCAAAAGGTCAATAATTGACACATAAATAACCTTTACATGCCTCAATTCCAAAACATGCTAAAACCCAAAATACAAACCTATCAGCAGTTAACCATAAGTTCATCTTTTCCAAATCCATAATTTTACATGATCAAAGACATCCATTTAAATACATTTCCCAAGTATAAATATGCTAATAGAAACATTATCAAGGTTTATTCACCTCCATTCCATGATATTATCATAAACCCTAAAATCTCCAAAAGTTAGATTTGATACAAAGTTTCCACAAATCAAGTATATGAAAAAGGAGATGTTTAGGTATTTAAAATCCACATTTTGACATGTATAAAGTTTTATAAAAGTGGATGAACTCACCTTGGTAGCTTTCAAAAGAAAACCAAACCCTAGAATGAAGAAGGTGAAGACTTGAGATTAGCTAAACTTGAACACTTCCACTTAGGCTTCACAACACCTATAATGGGTTCATAAATGATCAAGAGGGGTGGTAGATGGGAGAATTAATGGAGGAGGGTGGTTAGGAAGAAGAACTTACCCAAAATCAGGAGAGAAAATTGCCCAAGAAACCCACCAAATCAGATAAAAAGACCTAAAATCGCGACTTACTGATTTATACCCCCTGCCCCTTTTCGGCGATAGTGACACGGCGACAGTGACATTGTCACTGTCGCAAGCATTGTCGCGCGGATCACTCAACCCACGGTACAAATAGGGCGAGAGTGACATCGCGATAGTGACCAAGGCACTATCGCCTGGCACTATCGCGCGAGTTGTACCGAGAGCCACAAGCCCCCGGCGATTGTGCCTTCGCGATAGTGACACCCTGTCACTATCGCGGGCACTGTCGCGAGATAAGTCACAAGTTTCCAAAATTGACATTTTCAGCCTACGATGCTTAAATCAGTAAAAAAAAATATGTAATATTGAATCCCAACGCACGGTAAGTCTCAACGCAAAAAGAATACTAACTGGGTTCCCAGATTTCGGGTGTTACAGTTCAGCAGCGCAAGCGATTCCGATTTATTTTATGAGTGTTTTCATGATGCCGTCATCTACGGTTGGGGAGCTTGAGCGTATGTTAAATTCTTTCTGGCGGGGTTCTAAAATGGATGGGTAATTGGCTTTCTTGGGAACGCCTCTGCATTCCGAGGAGCAAAGGTGGGCTTGGATACAGGAACTTTACTGCCTTCAATCTAGCCATGTTGGGAAATCAAGGTTGACGCTTATTAGCCAATCTAGATACACTAGTCAGCAAGGTTTTCAGAGCCAAATACTACCCTCGGGGGAATTTCTTGGAGGCCCGGATGGGACACTCCCCTAGTTTCATTTGGAGAAGTATCTGGCAATCCCAACTTATCCTGAAAGAGGGTTGTAGATGGAAAATAGGTTATGGAGCATCCATTAGGGTGTGGCATGACCCCTGGCTTTGAGACGACCGTAACTTTCAGATCGATACGCCTACCCTTGAGTCCGAGTCTAACCTCCAAGTTAGCGACTTACTTCTCCCCGTCTCTAAATTATGGGACTTGGTTAAAATAAATCAATTGTTCTCCCCTCGTGATAGAAAGGAAATTACCCGCCTTTCTCCTTCTTTAGCTTCGGATACAGATAAAATTATTTGGCATTGGGCTCCAAATGGGTACTATTCTGTTAAGACAGGTTACAATGTAATTACCGAAAGAATAGATTTGAATTCCCATCTATTTATTGAAGGCGAGTGGTCCCAAATCTGGCAGGCTAGGATACCCCATAAAGTTCGTAACTTTATCTGGAGAGTTGCTCGTGATGTTCTTCCCACTCGAGTTAACCTTCAGGCGCGTGGCGTTCATACCTCCTGTACTTGTCTTCTTTGTCAATGTAATCTAGAGAATAGTTGGCATTTGTTCGTTGATTGTCCGACCGCGGAGGAGGTTTGGCGAAAGGCAGGTTTATGGGATCTTGTGGACAGTCGTCGAGCTGCTGGGTCTAACTCTCTTTCAGAACTGTTATTCTCCTTTATCAAGAATAACCCAAATTTTGTTGCCGATAAATTCATGATGATAGTCTGGAGTCTTTGGTACCAACGAAATGAGGTTCTCTGGTTAGATGGATCGAGAGATCTCGTTCGGAAGTGTGAGGCTCTAGCTCTCCTTGATGCCATGACTTGGGTCGTCGAGTTGGGTTTGCAACGTATCATTTTTGAAACTGATGCCAAAGTTGTTATTGATGCGGTTACCTCCTTGGAAGATGACGTCTCGGAATTTAGGGATATCATTGATCGTATCCGTTCCATCCTGCACCACCATGCCTTCTTCTCGATTAAGGCTATTGGGAGACAAGCGAACGAGGTAGCTCATGCTCTTGCTCAGTTAGCCCGGCTAAACTCTTGTCCTGTTTCGTTTTCTTCTTTACCTCCCTCTATTTCTTGTTTGTTAAACGATGTTTGCCGTTTGGGTGCTCATTAATCTAAGCTTGCGTTTTTTTGTACAAAAAAAATGAATAAGTGGTTGAACAAATCAGTATAGTTAATTGAAAGTTTTAAAATTTCAGAATAATTAAGATATCAATATTTATATATGAATCATTAAAAGGCTTAATGAAATCATTTAAATACATATGAAAAAGAAATAATTAGTACCTATATATTTAAACAGACAACATAAGTCCATCCTGCCTTCATAATTGCATGATGTTTGCTTAATTACTTGACCCTTTTTTCTCTTTTTTTTTTTAAATCGATGTTACCTTATTTATGAATAATTCATCTAATTTTTATGTTTGGATTTAAAAATAAAACGTAGACAACAAGAAAATAAGATAAGCACCTGATTATAAGAATCTATATTTTTTGTTCTTACATCACCTCCAATTAACTCATCAAATTAAGAAATCGTATAAAAATCCACAACGATAGTTGTTAGGAATATATAATTGATGTTATTTTCTTTCCATAAGATTAGTATTTTTCATATGCATTTGATTTGATATAGGAAACTAATTCCTATACTCAAGCAACGTAGATCTTTTGGTGTTTTAAGTTCTCCTCTTCTTGTATAAATTGGATACTTTGGTTGAATAAAATGCAAGACAATTAGCCTAAATTCTTATGGTATCAGAGCCTTCGTGATTACAATTTTTTTTCTTTAAACCATGGCCGGAGAACCACCCCCTCCTCCGTCAAAGATAGATCTGTCATCACCCTTCTACCTAGTCCCTTAAGATCGGCCAGGTGACTTCATCACTCCTATTCGGCTTAAGCTTAACAATTTCGACGATTGGTCTCACACAATCCGTATGGCTCTTTGTTTGAGGCGTAAATTCGGTTTTCTTGATGGAACGATCAACGACATCAAACCGCCTTGTACTAAGGACGATTGGGCAACAACACTACATGCTCGTTTCTTGGCTCACAAATACGATTGATCCAGAGGTACGATCTATGTTGTCTAACTATGATAACGCGAAACGTTTATGGGATGATTTACATGAAATATTCTCAGTGGTTAATGGACTGGGAATCCAACAACTTAAAGCCGATATCAGTCGATGTGAGCAAACTAAAACTATGCTAATTGCTGTTTATTTTAGTAAATTAAGTGTTCTATGGGATGAATTGGACAAACATGAGCCTTTGATTTCGTGTAAATACAATAATTAAGTGTACATGTAATGTTGGCAAACAACATGAGAAACGGCGTGAGGATGATAGGCTACAACAATTTCTTCTTGGTTTATGTTCATATTATTATACTCAGTTACGATAAACAATCTTGTCACAAGACCCTTTGCCCTCCTTGAACCGATCTTTTCAGCAGATTTCACAAGAAGAGCGAGTCCGTGGGATCACACGCAACAACGATGAAAAGCCTGAGGTACACGGGTTTGTTGTTCGTATAACAAATAGAGCAAAACCGTATATAGACAAAGTTGATAAAGCTGCTCTTGTATGTTCTCATTATCATAAAACAGGACATGATGTTAATTTCTACCTGTTTTGATATTCATGGTACTCCAGATTGGTATCTAGAAAATATACAGGTAATTAAGAAGGAAAGGGCAACGTAAAAGGAAGAACAAAGTTCCAGCAGCAAACATGTCGTAACCCCAGTCGCGTACGTGCTAATGCAACAGCAGCGGACACCAGCGGACAAACCAATGGACAACCTATTGGACAATCCAATTCTGGTCCTACTATGCAATCCTTGCCGATCTTCTCAGCTGAACAATGGGCTGCCCTTGCAGCTGCTTTTGGCG
Organism: Arctium minus; assembly: GCA_954870635.1. Taxonomy (NCBI): domain Eukaryota; kingdom Viridiplantae; phylum Streptophyta; class Magnoliopsida; order Asterales; family Asteraceae; genus Arctium; species Arctium minus. The sequence goes on from OX941084.1 coordinate 55,228,384, forward strand.
CCTCTCGAAAGTCTTCCCAGTCTTCTTTTAACAGGTTCATGGTAAGTTGGGAACGAATGGTTGGATAATTGACAGTGGTTGTTCTAATCATGTTACCGGTGACGAATCTCTCTTACAAGATACCAAGGAAGTCTCACCATGTCCTGTCGGGCTTCCAGATGGTGAAACGGTGGTTGCCACTAAGAAGGGTGTCGTACAATTAACAGACACAATCATCCTTCGTCACGTTCATTTCATTCCCAAATTAAATTGAAATTTAATTTCAGTTTCACAACTCAATGATAGTCTGAGTTGCTCGGTCCAATTTGACTCTAACTTATGTGCTATACAGGACCGTCATTCGAGGGAAGTGATTGGGACGGGTGAGAGACGAGATGGACTTTACTACCTACGGAAAGGATTGAAGGTGCAAACGGTTTCGGTTAATAATTCAAAGTCTTTGGAGTTGTGGCATAATCGACTGGTCATCCTTTTGAAAAAGTGGTGAAGTCTCTTCCTTTTTTTTAGCCATGATAAGAGTCATTTAAATAAAGCCTGTGAAGTGTGTCATCGCGCTAAACATTCTAGAGATAAGTTTCCTTCTAGTGAAAGTAGATCAAATTGTCCTTTTGAGTTAGTACATTGTAATTTATGGAGACCGTATGACGAGCTTTCTTTTTCCGATGCTCGTTATTTTTTAACTATAGTAGAGGACTATTCTCGAGCTGTGTGGGTCTATTTATTAGTTGATAAACAAGAGGTATTTAAGATGTTTATGTCTTTTATTGCCATGATTGAACGACAATTTTCTCAAAAATTGAAACTTGTTCGTAGCGACAATGATACGGAATTTAACTGCATGAAAGACTATTTTTTGGCAAATGGGATTTTATTTCAAACATCTTGTGTGGGTACCCCTCAGCAAAATGGAAGAGTCGAGTGAAAATACAAACATATTTTGAATGTAGCTCGTGCATTACGGTTTCAAGGAAGTTTGCCAATTCGTTTTTGGGGGGAATGTGTTCTTGTTGTAGCTCACATAGTAAATCATACACTTTCTAGCATTCTCTCTAACAAAACTCCATATGAGATGCTTTTTGGCAGCCCACCTTCTTTTAACGACTTGTGTATCGTTGTTTGTTTGGTGTTTGCTCATAATCAACGTGCGAAGGGAGACAAATTTGCGCTTCGAAGTCGTAAATGTGTTTTTATGGGATACCTATTTGGTAAGAAAGGATGGACGTTATTTGATCTTGAAACGGAAGAATTATTTGTTTCGAGGGATGTCAAATTTTTTGAGCATATATTTCCTTTCTTGAATGATGTAAAACCACCCACCGTTATGAATGATTTTCCCACCATTGACGAAAACTTTGAAGAAATAGTTAGGACATGGGTCATTATGACCAACCTCAAAATGACTCCCAAATCAATCATGAGCCGACGGTTCCCAAACCCTCAACTGAAGCAGGAAATACTTTAGATCCAACTCAAGGGAACTCTACGGCAATAGAAAATAATCTCGGTCGTGGTTTACGAGAAAACAAACCTTCAGTGAGATTAAGAGAATACGTAATGCATACAATCACCAAGAAAAGTCCACCCCTCACTCCACCTAAACCAGATTCACACACTCCCTCACACTCCCTCAGGTACCCCATTCCGTTTAGCACACTTTGTTAGTTGTGACGAGTTTTCTGTCAAATACCGAAATTTTCTTGCAGCGATAACAACAGGTGCTAAGCCACGATCTTTTAAAGAGGTTGTCAAAGATAAAGCATGGTGTGCTGCAAAAGCAACAATAAATTCGAGCCTTGGAAGATAACGAAACTTGGACCATGGAACCATTGCCTCCTGGAAAGAAAGCTTTAGGAAACAAATGGGTGTATAAAATCAAGTATAACTCCGATGGAATCATTGAAAGATTTGGGCATCATCAGGTCGAAGGAATTGATTACACTGAGACCTTTGCTTCCATCACCAAAATGGTTATGGTTAGAGTTGTTTCGGCAATTGCCGCCTCAAAGAATTGGGAGCTTCATCAAATGGATGTTCACAATGCGTTTCTTCACGTAGATTTGGACGAAGAGGTATACATGAAACTTCCTCCAGGTTTCAGTTCGACAAATCCTGACATGGTTTGTCGTTTGCGAAATCATTGTATGGTTTGAAGCAGGCTCCTCGTTGTTGGTTTTCCAAGCTTATGACTACATTGAAGGGGTATGGCTTTCTTTAGTCTTACCCTGATTATTCTTTGTTCACTTACACTAAAGGCCCGGTTCATATTAATGTGCTCGTATACATTGATCATTTGTTGATCTCTGGTAACAATTCTGATGGGGTAACGAATTTCAAGGCTTACTTAAGCAAATGTTTTCATATGAAGGATCTAGGAGTATTAAAGTATTTCCTTGGCATCGAGGTGGCACGAAATCCTCCTGGCATATTTTTGTGTCAAAGAATGTAGGCTCTAGATAAAATTTCCAATAGAGCAGAATCATCATCTTGCACATGCCACGAGTCCTCTTCTACCGGATCCCGAACCTTATCGGCGATTGTTGGGCATTTTGTTTAATTGGCAGTAACTCGTCCCGAATTGACATACTCAGCCCATGTTTTGTCTCAATTCATGCAAGAACCACGACAGGAACATTGGGATGTCGCATTGCGGGTTGTTAGGTATCTCAAAGGATCCCCCGGTCGAGGTATTTTGCCTTGTCCTGATAGGGAGTTATCCTTAACCGGATGGTGTGATTCAGATTGGGCCACCTGCCCAATTACAAGGCGGTCACTTTCTGGTTGGTTTGTTTTTTTAGGCAATTCCCCCGTCTCATGGAAATCTAAAAAGCAACACACAGTTGCTCGATCATTGGCAGAAGCTGAGTATCGCTCTATGACATCTATCACTTGTGAATTAAAATGGTTGAAAGGGTTACTATTGAGTTTGGGTGTTCATCACCCTAAGGCGATTCCTCTTTTCTGTGATAGTGAGTCTACCTTGCATATAGCACAAAATCCGTATTTTCATGAACGCACAAAACATATAGAAGTCGATTGCCATTTCGTCCGTGACGCAATCCAAGATGGTCTCATAAATCCGTTTTATGTGCCGACAACAATCCAACTCGTCGACGTCTTCACCAAAGCCTTGGGGAAGAAGCAGTTTGATCTTCTTATTGACAAGTTGGACATTTTTTACCCACATGCTCCAACTTGAGGGGGATGTTAGGAATATATAATTGATGATATTTTCTTTCCATAAGATTAGTATTTTCCATATGTATTTTTTTTATATAGGAAACTAATTCCTATAATCAAGCAATGTAGATCTTTTGGTGTTTTAAGTTCTCCTCTTCTTGTATAAATTGGATGCTTTGGTTGAATAAAATGCAAGACAATTAGCCTAAATTCTCAATAGTTCTTATAAGAACCTTTTTGTGGGTCCCATCACTACAAAACAAAGAGTTTTCACAAACAAAAAAATCCGTCGGTAATTCGCCGGAAAAACCATCACCGGTGGATTACTTGCGGATCTCATCGTCGGAGAAAGGGTGGCCGGTGATTGTGATTACCGGCGGATTTTCAATCCCATTGGTAATCTGTCCATGCTGGTCAATACGCCAGTGATTCGCCAAAAATCCGTTGTTACATGCCGTCGGAAAAATCCGTCGGTGAAGTCTCTTTGTTTTGTAGTGCATGTATTTTTTTTTACATCAATAACTATTATATCTATACTATATTATAAAACATTTGAAAAAAACTCTTAAAAACAAATTTTTATGCATCACTTACTCTTAATTGATGCATATTACTTAAAATTCAAGATTACAAATAATTGATACATGAGTACAACTTTTTAAAGCTAGATGTTTGAATTCATAACAAACTGATAAAAATAATCAAATATAGGATAAACATCTCATTTTAAAAATATAAAAAAAAATTCATTATTAAACTAAAATAAATTACATCATTATTAAACCTAAATTTTAAACTTATAATAAAAAATAAATTAAACAAATTTATAAATAAAAAAACATTATCGCTTTCTCAAAACCACACAAAATCGTATTATAAAATCGACAAAGATAAAAAAAACGAATCATTAAAATCGAAATATATCGCGCTGCATTGTGCGAGCACCCTTCTAGTATATACACATAATAATTATAAAGTCAATAAAATATATAAAAAAACTAGCAAATTATCACTTCACACCAACTTCAAGGTAAGAACCAAGGTTCTTGTACAATAACTTAAAGGGGACGAGGTTCTTATAAGAACCTTCTGCAATGTCAGTTCTTAGAAGCTACATTTTTGCTTATAGAGCATCTCCGATGGAGGTTCTTAATTATAAGAACTTCCTTTTTGTACATTTTCTTGTCGCCTAATGTCTAACTCATCAAAATAAGAACTCACATAAAAGTATACAACGAAGTTATTGAAAGAACCCTCTTGTAGGTCCCATATATTTTTTCAACTCCAATAGTTATTATTTATAAATAAATATTTAGTTTAAATATCAATTTTTTTAAACATCAACCAACTTTCATTAAAATGGTAGCAAGCAGCTAGCAAAAATAGAGAATTACAACGAACTGAAACAGTCGATAGGGAGAAACCTCCACAACAACGGATCTCTAATGCTCCCCTTACACCTAGCCAAGACCCAACTAAAATAGTTCTCCACAATTTGATCCATTACGAAATCCTTACGAGGGGGAAGACAATTAAAAATACAATTATTTCGAAAACATCTTAAGATATACCACCTGATGAAGAACACCGCTTCCAAACCTGTCTTGACTACATCATGTTGGTTTGTAGATCTGATTCCTTCAACCATGTCCTCCTTCATCTTGTAAACATGAAAGGGGAAGGACCACCATCACTCGAGAAACCGCCAAACCTCCGAAGCCACATCAGATTCAAACATTTAATGCCTAAGGCGGCGTTTGATTCAGAATGTTTTTGGATGGAATGGAATATGTCAAAAAGGAATTTGACTTTGAAGGAATTTGGATGGAATGTTGTCAGGTTTAACCACCTGTTTGGTTGATAGAATTGGAATGAAATTTGTTAAATGATTTGGAATCTGTCTGTTTGGTTCACAAAATGTATCTTTGGAATTTGAATGAAATGTTGATAAATGACCAAAATACCCTTTTTGATCATTTTGATTTTTTTAAACAAAAAATGCTTTAATAAAATAATTGTAACACGCCTAAAATTGGAATGAATTTAAACCTGGTAATACGACATAATTTCGAAGCTTAAATATATGAATCACCCAAAGAGGGGAAATAGTAAGACGATTACAACCCAAAGAATGAACAAGATAATCAACAACCTACTAATCTCAACTAGGCTAAGCTCAGATTAAGAGCGTGTGTCATTATCTTCTTCCAAAAGAATCATGTTCACCAAAAATATCACCAACGCTATCCTTCACCAAAAATGATCCCATCGGTCAATTAGCTCAACAATCAAACCCGAGGAACCCCACCGCTAGGAGAACCTACCAAACATGACATTTAAGATAAAGTGTTAGGCTTGGAGCCTAATGAGAACAAACAGTTTATGGGATAATCTGAAGCAATTTATAAAAACGGTGAATGAGACTTTAATCCAAACCTTTCGTATTAATGCATTAATGGACCCTTGGAAGGGTACCAACATCAAAGAAGATGGGGGAGACCCACTTTACCATATGTCGTGATGAAACACAAAAGTAAGCCATGAACCTATGTTGCAAGTATGCAACTTGGATGGACTATCATCGACATCAACCAAATCCAGGTCTTTAGTCGTTAGGGACATCAACCTTATCCAGGTTATTAATCCCACACAAATACGAGCTCAACTCTATCCAAGTATTTTGCTAAAGGATCACCAAGTTTAACCCTATCCAGGTCTTTACCTTAGGACGTCACTATCTAAGAAAAGCTTACACATTTAGAATCACATTATAACGCGATGTATAATTCTACATCTCAATATGAAAACCACAACCTATTTCTAATATGTAAAGTAGACTCCCATGCCTATGGTTCCATTACATAAAAGTCTAGCACAATCACATTTATAAGACATAAAGTATAATACTCACAAATCATCAATTAAATAGATTTGAACCATTGTTGGGGAAGAGATTCACATTTTTACCCATAAACCATTAGTAAGGTTAAACCACATTTGCGTTTTAAATCTCATTAAAATCAAGGAGTAAATAACATCTAAATATGTCAAACCATTTCCCATAGATTTTCATCACAAAGCCAAGTTTAGGCAAAACCCTAGTTTTTGACCTAACTTTGCCAAATTTATGCGAACTTAAGACATTGAAATAAAATAGTTTATGACCTATATTGGGGCCTTAATAAAATGTATAAAGATTTTAGAAGGAAAAGAATGAACTCACAACGGCTAGGTTTAATGGAATCCCCAAAATCTAGAAATTTCTTGGTGGAGAAGGTGAGATATGGTGCCCCTAGTTCTTTACTTCCAACTCTTAGCTTGAAGGGGAAGATTGACTCTAGAACCTAGGAATCAAGGCCTTCAATTCTTCAAAATCCGAAATAAATGTAGATGGTTTGGTTTGGGAGTGTTTAGGAGAGGGTAGATGAGAGTCGAATTTTAAACTCTCAGGCCCCACTGGCGATTGTGCCAAGCGAGAGTGACATGGTCACAATCGCGAGGCACTATCGTGGGTATGTACTGAGAGCTCAGTTGCCCGGGAGATTGTGCCAAGCGAAAGTGACCAATGTCACAATCGCGAGGCACTCTCGAGGGAAGTGTACCAAGTGGCCACGACCCCCGGCGATTGTGACACGGCGATAGTGACATATCGCCCCACTTGTATCGAAACCAAAAACTTGCTTTTTCCTCTCTTGAATCCTCACACGACTCGATCAAAGATTTATGTCATACGACTTCTAAGTTAATAATCTCCAACTAAATAAATTCTAAGGCTTATAAGATTAACTTTCTTACCAGAAAATCCGAGTGTTACAATCATCCCCACCTTGGAATCGATTTCTTCCTCAAAATATTTGCTATGAAAATAAGTGGGGGTACCTCCGTTTCATGTCTTCTTCGGCTTCCCAAGTCACGTTGGCTACCCGATTATGCTCCCATTGCACCTTGACCATTGTGACTTCTTTGTGGCGAAGTTTCTTTGAATTTCTCTCTAAGATGGCGTCGGGTTCTTCAATGCAACGGTTACCCTCATCTACTCTTATTTCCGAGAGGGGAATGACACTCTTTTCCTCCGCCAAGCATTTCCAGAGATAGAAAATGTGGAACGTATTATGAATTCCATTCATCTCGGGCGGAAGTTCCAATTGGTAGGCTTGGAGTCCCACTCGCTTTGTTATTGTGAACGGTCCAAGGAAGAGAGGACTTAGTTTCCCACGTTTCCCAAACTGGATTATCCCTTTCCAAGGCCACACTTTGAGCATGATGCGATCTGCCACCAGAAATTCCATCGGTCGCCATTTCTTATCCACATAGCTTTTCTGACGATCTTGGGCCGCCTTCAGGAATTCCCGGATACCCTTAACCCTATCAGTGGTTTCTTGAACCATTTTGGGGCTGGCAAATTGCTTCTCACCTACCTCAAGCCAATGGACTGGAGTCCTATATTTCCGACCATACAGAGCCTCGAACGAAGCCATCCCAATACTAGAATGGTAACTATTGTTGTGGGCGAACTCCACCGGAGGTAGGTGAGAATCCCAATTCCCACCAAAGTTAATGACACAAGACCGCAACATGTCCTCAAAGGTTTGGATAGTTCTTTCGCTTTGACTATCGGTTTGTGGGTGGTAAGTCGTGCCCAACTTCACTCTCGTGCCTATCTCTTTTTTAAGGTCATCCCAAAAATTTGAAGTAAAGTGACTGTCTCTATCCGACACAATGAACATTGACACTCCATGCCTCGAGACGATATCATCAACGTATAGCTTTGCCAACTTGTCCATTGGGAGCGTTTACCACATGGCTAGAAAGTGGGCACTCTTAGTTAGACGGTCTACAACCACCCATATGGTATCATGACCTCTTAAAGTCTTCTGTAATTTGGCCACGAAGTCCATGGTGATGTGTTCCCACTTCCACTCCGGGATTTCCAATGACTGGAGGCTCCCATACGGTCGTTGGTGTTCGGCCTTAACTTGTAGGCACGTCACACACCATTCCACATAATTAGCCACATGTAGCTTCATTATGGGCCACCAATAATTTAACTTCAAATCCCTGTACATCTTCATACTTCCCAGGTGTATAGAATACTTGGACTTGTGGGCATCCTCTAGGAGCAATTCATGGTTACCCCCGATTTTGGGCACCCACACTCGCCCTTTGAAAAACTTCACTCCACGGTCGTCTTCAGTCAAGAGCAGGCGTTGCTTCACCATCACTTCGCTTTTAAGATTCTTGTCTAGAAGTGCTTCGTCTTGGGATGCTTTGATCTTCTCCATTAGAGTTGATACTATATCAATTCTAGAAAGTGTGGCCCGTAGGCTGCCGCTATACTCTTTTCGACTAGAGCATCGGTCACCACGTTTGCCTTTCCGGGGTGGTAGAGCAACTCGCAAGAATAGTCGTTGAGTAGCTTTAGCCATCTTCTCTGCCTCATGTTCAACTCTTTATGATCGAAAACATGCTTCAAACTTTTGTGATATGTTTAGAGGATGCACTTAGTGGCATAGAGGTAGTGTCGTCATAGCTTCATGGCGAATACTACTGCCGCCAACTCTAGGTCGTGTGTGGGTAAATCTTCTCGTGAATTTTGAGTTGTCTTGATGCATAGTAAATCACTTTGCCTCGAAGACGCAACCTAAACCCATCTTGGAGGCATCGCCAAAAACCATGAAATCTTCGATTCTTTCAGGCAAGGATAGGATCGGTGCTTCACAAAGATTCTTTTGAAGATCTCGGAAGGCCTTTTCTTGGGTATCCGTCCATACGAACTTCACATTCTTCCGAGTAAGAGCAGTCAAGGAAGAGACGATCTTAGAGAAGTCTTATATGAATCACCGGTAATAACCCACAAAACCCAAGAAGCTTCGAATCTCGGATGGACTGTTTGGCGGCTCCGAATTCATCATAACTTCAATCTTAGGGGGCCCACCTTAACTCTATCCCGAGTGACGACGTACCCCAAGAATTGGACCTCCTTCAACCAGAAGTAAACACTTGGAAAACTTTGCATATAGCTTCTCCTTCCTTAAAACTTCTAGGACCTTTCGAAGGTGCCGATCATGCTCGAATTCATCCTTATAATAGACCAGGATGTCGTCAATGAACACAATCACCGACTTGTTATGGAACGGTCGACACACTCGGTTCATTAGATCTATAAACACTGTCGGTGTGTTGGTCAACTCAAAAGGCATAACCAAAAACTCATAATGCCAGTAACGGATCCTAAATGCCGTCTTTGGGACGTCTTCATTCCTCACCCTCACTAGGTGATATCCCGAACGAAGGTCTATTTTTGAAAAGCAACTCTTTCCTTGCAATTGATCAAACAGATCGTCGATCCTAGGAAGCGGATATTTGTTTTCCATCGTTGCTTTATTCAACTCTTTGTAGTCAATGCTCATCCTCATTGTGCCATCCTTATTCTTGACGAATAAGACCGGAGCTCCCCACGGCGATGAACTCGGTCTCACAAATCCCTTCTCGAGGAGGTCTTGGAGCTGCGAGAACATCTCTTGCATTTCGTATGGGGTTAGCCAGTAAGGAGCTCTAGCGATTGGAGCTGCTCCCGGGACAAGATCGATCTGAAGCTCCACTTATCGTTCTGGTGGTAAACTGGTAAATCGTCCGGAAAAACGTCAGGGAACTCCCGAACCACCTTCACATCCTTGAGCTTCTTCTTCTCGAGCTTGGCGTCCAACACATAGGCTAGGAAAGAGGGACACCCTTTTACCAAATATCTACGTGCCTTAGCCATGGTCATGAGTGATACGTCACCCTTCCTTTTCTCTGTGTAGACGATCACATCACCTTCATCAACATTAGGATTCAAATCAATTTTTTTAAGAACAAGATCTCCGCTTGGTTTTCCGTCAACTAATCCATCTCAATTATATGTCGAACCCACCAATGGTCATAGGCATGATATTGATCGAGAACTTCTTTCCCCCGATCTCTATGGTACAACCCTTTAACATTTCATGGACCACTACATGACTATTGTTAGCTATCTCTACAACTATGGCATCGTCTAATATGCTAGTGGTCACCGAAAGGTTTTGACAAAACTAATACGACACAAATGAGAAATTTGCATCGGAGTCAAATAGTATACGAGCAGGTATGGAGTTAACGGAGAACGTACCCGAAACAACATACGGTGAAGCCATCACCTCTTTGACGGTAATCTGAAAGGCCCTTCCTGGCACTCTCGGGGAGTTCTCCTTTTTTCCTTGCTATCCTCTGTAACACCCCCTTCCTACTAGTCCTAAGATGGGGCATGTCACAACCGAAAGCGGATCAAAGGTCTACAACTCACAGTACAGAGCTCTAACAGAACTCCCAAAAGATTACAATACATCCACTAATAGTTATACGCATATTTACATATTTACATAACAAAAGCCTTGAATAAGTAACTAGTCTTTAAGCATCCTAAGCCATCTCGTTCGTTCATCCTGCCTCTGGGTTAGATCCTGAACCTGTCGAGGTAAAACAAAACATGCCTCGACTGAGCAAAATTGCCCAGTGAACGAATAATAACACAAGAAATACCAAATAAGAAGTAGGTCACAGAAAGATAACCTTACGATACAGAGTTGGAAGCGATTTAAGTGTAAATCTGAAAAACTGAAATCAATATAATTAAAGTTCAAAGCAAGATAAACATACATGTCATTAAGAATACGTTATACCCGATGGATGATCAGTCCAAACAAGCGTCATATTGGAATGGAAGTGTCAGGCACTACACTGCCTCATTCCCCAGTAACCAAAGGTATCTGGTATTCGGCTCTATCCGGTAACCAACATAATTGGTATTCGGTTCTATCCGGTAACCAACAAAATTGATATTCGGTTCTAAGGATGCATCCAACGTTCTCTATATGGCTCGACCATAGCCTTCACGAGAACGCCATGACTATTTTAGCCATCATGGAGGTGTCTCAACACTCGTTCCCCGAGTGTTGAGCCTAATCAAAGTTAAGTTCAATAACATCAAAATTCGAATAATCTAATCAATATAAACATAGGATAGCAAATCCAATAAAATCATTGAGGTTCCAAATCATAAATCGACAACGTATCTTAAAAGATACCGATGACGGGTCGAAGTTCTCAAGGACTCAAATCATTAAACCAAAACATCAAATAGAACACAAAATAATTATGGATAACAACTTGGTAATCTCCAATTTTTAAAATGTATATCATGATTAAGATTTCACGGAATGGATAATCACTACAATTGATTACCCACGTATTGGAACGAATTAGATATTCGTACCTTGGAGGTGTTTTAGAGACGATCACACAAAACTTGACGCCTATGAACGATTTTTTCCTTCCGGTTTACCTACACTTATTAGTAAAATGTTTTTAGATGGTTTTCGGTAACAATTCTTATCAATTTCAAGTTCCTACAAGCCCTTTAGTTTTAAAAAGATTCTACAAAACTTCAAACATGCTTACAATACCCCTAGGACACTTAATAAACACTTAACACAATTCTTAGGGCCTTAAACCACATTTGAAAAAATCCAAATTTACACACTCAAACAGTAGCTAACAGCTTCTGTACACTTAAAGTTTAATCCTCTTTCTCATTCTTAGAGACTCAACCAAATTTTCTTGTAAACACGAAAGTTGTGAATAATCCTCTTAGGATTTCACAGAAACTGGATTCACATTAATTGGATCTCTGATCTATTTTCAACAGAATTAATACCAACAGTGCGCAATTTCGAGTGTGTGCAGAACGGTTCTGGAAATCAGTGATTTAGAGTCACTTAAAGTCCGAAATAGACTTTGGTATAAACTACAAAGTTGAACTACACTCATAGAACTTTCTGTAGATATAAAAAACACCTCATTTGGACAAATGGTTGATTTTATACGAATTTTTAAACTTACCACAATGAATCTGTCACTTCCAACGACACCAAACTTGAAGAATTTCCACCTCAATTCCTCAATCTTCAACATATAATTCATAGATAAACTTCGGGTTTAACCCATTTTGCCTAAAATTGATGTAATCAACAAAATTAACCATGAACATACCTTATCTTGAGCCCCTAGTTCCATTTCTAACACAATCTCTTCAAGAACATTAAGGATTTGAGAAGGAATTTGAGTTTTTAGGGGTGAGATAAGGGTTTCTAGAGAGAAGGAGGAGAAATTTAGAGCTAGAGAGAGATGAACAAATCTGATTATGAATTTTGAATTAAAAAAATCAATTAATTTCATATATATATTTTCAACATTTACAATTCAACCCCTTTATCTTTAGCTTATTTCAATTTGATCATACTTTGACAATTCCTTTACAATTTTGGTCCTAAACAAGATAGTTTCAACCAACAATAGTCCTTAAATGAATCTCGTAATATTAGACTTGGACTAATGTACAACTCTTAATGACTAAGGTACAAGTCATTAAAGCACGATCTTCTATCTTAAGAACAAATTCGTTTTCGGTCACGAAATTAGGTACTAAACATAGGATATTATAATTCTCCCACCCTTAAAAAGATTTCGTCCTCGAAATTGAGTTAGAGTCATGAACTTATGTACCTTCAAAAAGTTTCGGATATTGCTTTTTCACCGATTCCTCCGTCTCTCATGTCGCTTCACTTTCAGAATGATTCCGCCACAAGACTTTAACGAATGGAATCGATCGATGACACAATTTTCTTTCTTCGCGTCCGATAACTACTTCGTGATCCTCAACACAAGACTAATCTGGCTCAATCTTTTGAAGCGGATAGTCAATGACATGCAATGGATGATAACGATATCCACGGAGCGCCGACACATGGAACACATTATGAACATGAGCTAACTAGGGAGGTAACACGAGACGATACGCTACTTCACCAACTCGCTCTAGAACTTCAAAAGGTCCAATATAACGTGGGCTAAGTTTTCCTTTAACCCCAAAACGACATGTTCCCTGAAACGGAGAAACTTTAAGGAAAACATAGTCACCTGACTGAAATTCCAATGGTCTACGATGTCGGTCCGCATAACTCCTTTGGCACGATTGTGCCTCTTTCATTTTCTGACGGGCGATTTCAACTTTTTCAGTTATGATTTGGACCAATTCGGGTCCTTCAATTTCCCGTTCGCTTACTTCGTTCCAACATGTAGGTGTTCGACATTTACGACTATAAAGAGCTTCGTATGGATCCATGCCAATACTGGATTGATAACTGTTATTGTACGAAAACTCTACCAGATAAAGATAATCGTCCCAACTGCCAGACCACTCGAGAACGCAAGCGCGAAGCATATTTTCAAGTGTTTGTATTGTTCGTTCAGTTTGTCCGTCCGTTTGAGGATGAAAAGTTAAACTCATATTAAGTCGTGTACCCCAAGCCTGGTGAAAACTCTTCCAGAACCGTGAGGTAAAACATGGATCTCTATCAGAGGTAATTGAGACAGGAGTTCCATGAAGTCTGATGATCTCTCTTTGAAATAATTCTGACAATTGGCTGACCGAAAAAGTTTCTCGAATAGATAAGAAATGTGCAGTCTTAGTCAAACGGTCCACAACTACCCAAATTGCATCATGACGTTTTTGAGTCTTTGGTAGCCCTGTGAGAAAGTCCATAGAGACGTGCTCCCATTTCCACACAGGTATCTCTAAAGTCTGTAAAAGACCGCTGACTCTTTGATGTTCAATTTTGACCTTTTGACAGGTCAAACATTTTGCAACATATTCGCCAATATTTCTTTTCATTCCGTCCCACCAAAAAAATTGTTTCAAATCACGATACATTTTGGTAGAACCAGGATGAATAAAGAAGGGAGAATTGTGAGCTTCATTTAATACAGTTTCTTTTAATTCAGGATCATCGGGTACACACAAACGATCTCAAAACCAAACTATACCCTGGTCATCGACTCGAAATTCAGAATTCCGATTATTTTCAATTTTCTGTACAAGAGACCAAATATCACCGTCATTTTGTTGGGCCTTTTTAATTCGTGAAATCAAATTTGGCTCAATCGAAAGGCTAGCCAAGATCAAACTATTAGAATTTGGATAAATATCAATACCCAACTTTTCAAAATCATAAATCAAGTGCGGTTGAACAGTATAACAAGAAACAAACCCCATACTTTTACGACTTAACGCATCTGCGACTACATTCGCTTTGCCTGGATGATAGTGGATCTGGACATCGTAGTCTTTCAGAAGTTCTAGCCAGCGTCTCTGATGCATATTAATTTCTTTTTGAGAGAAAATATACTTCAAACTTTTGTGATCAGTAAAAATGTCACAAGATTCTCCATAAAAATAATGGCGCCAGATTTTATGTACGAAGACAACTACAGCCAGTTCCAAGTCATGAGTAGGATAGTTTACCTCGTATGGCTTTAATTGTCATGATGCATATGCTATAACCTTTCCATTTTGCATAAGTACACATCCGAGGCCAATTCGAGAGGCATCACTATAGATTTGAAAATCGCCTGTCCTAGATGGTAGAGATAAGACTGGAGCTGTGATCAATCGTTGTTTCAGAATTTCAAAACTCTGATGCTGATCAGGCCCCCATTCAAATTTAACTCCCTTTCGGAGAAGTTTAGTTAAAGGAAGCGCAAGCCGAGAAAATTTTTCAACAAAGCGTCGGTAATATCCTGCCAGACCCAGAAAACTCCGAATCTTAGATATATTGGTCGGTCTCGGCCAATTAGCCACAACCTCGACTTTGGCAGGGTCGACTTTAATGCCGTCGGCGAAAATAATGTTTCCTAGAAAAGAGACCTGATCTAACCAAAACTGCCATTTAGAGAGTTTAGCATATAACCGCTTCTCTTGAAGAATACCCAACGCAATACGAAGATGCTTAGCATGATCAACTTCAGTCTTAGAATGTATCAAAATATCGTCGATGAAGACTATAATTAACTCATCTAAATAATCTTTAAAGACTTGGTTCATTAAGTCCATGAAAACAGCAGGGGCGTTAGTTAACCCAAATGGCATGACAACGAATTCAAAATGGCCATATCAGGTTCTAAAAGTTGTTTTAGGAATATCCTGCTCTCGGACACGTAACTGATGATATCCAGATATGAGGTCGATCTTAGAAAAGAATTTTGCCCCTTGGAGTTAATCAAATAAGTCATCAATACGGGGCAAGGGATACTTATTATGTATCGTCACCTTATTTAGCTTGCGGTAATCGATACATAACCGCATTGACCCATCTTTCTTTTTCACAAAAAGAACTGGTGCTCCCCATGGTGACACACTAGGACGTATGTATCCCTTATTCAACAAATCTTGTATCTGCTCTTTTAGCTCCTTCATTTCTGATGGAGCCATTCGATATGGTTGTTTTGATATTGGAGCAGATCCTGGAATTAAGTCAATGGTGAACTCCAATTCTCTATTAGGAGGGAGTCCAGGAATTTCATCCGGAAACACGTCTTAAAATTCATTCACTACAGGAATAGATCTAAGTTCGAGCGGTACCTCATAAAGGGTCTTGTAGTGTTGTAAGGAAGCCTTCATATCCTTGCCATGCAAAAGATTCAACCATAAAAGAAGATACGACTTTGGTTCCCTTCTTTGGTTCAACTCCCTGATAGATGCTATCGGGTTGACTCAAATCTCCGAAGATAACCCTCTTTGTATCGCATTCAATGGTTGCTCGATTTTTGGGCAACCAATCCATGCCGATAATGAGGTCAAAATACTTCATACACATAGAAAGTAGATTTACTTCCCGGACACAATCAACAATCAATAGTGGACAGTTCACGAATTCAGACAGAATGCAAATTGAACTACCCATCGGAGTAGTAATATGTAGCGGAGTCTCGGTTAATTTCTCAAAAGGTCTCAAATGATCCTCTAAAGTATCAGACACAATTGATTGGGTTGCACCCGTATCAAATAAAACATATATAGGTTTACCACATAAATTAAGTATACAAGAAACCATATCAGCAGTAGATTTATTAGCATGCAAAGCAAATACTCGTCCACCTTGTGGATTGCTTCCCTTTCTGAGGTGCCTTGTATTTTTGGCCCTGTTTACAGTCTCGGGCCAAATGTCCTTTATGTCCACAGTTGTAACAGGCTCCAGCCATTCGTAGACACGGACCTGGTCGATATGTAATACCGCACTCTTTGCATTTTTTATGAGGATTGGTATTAGAAGAATCCTTACTAGATTCTCCATGAGAAGATACTGGTGATCTGAAATTAGAAGATTTCCCCGAGATTGAGCAACCCGAATATCTGAGATATGTATTTCCAACCCGCATATCACGACCTCATTTCTTTCCAGAATCTGATTTCAAAGAATAACTTTCCTGTCAATCCCGATCAATGTTTCTCGCCGCGTCTGCAACCTGACAGACTAAAGTAAACTGATGATTCAGAAGTTAGGTCTTGTATCGATGGCTCAAACTCCACTTGAACTTGTCAACCTGATGCTTTGTAGTACCTGCTGTGATTCCGGCAAATCGAGCTAATCGTAGAAATCGAGTCTGATAATCAGAAATAGATTCATCCCGTTGTTGAATATTAGAATACTCCCGAATATATGCATCTTTATCGGATGTTGTGAAGTAACGATGGAAGAAGATTTCTTTAAATTGATCCCAAGTAAGAGTTTCAGCTATTGGATTACTTTGAGTCCAAGACTCCCACCAATTGTGAGCATCGTCCTCAAGTTTATACAAAGCCAACCGTACTTTGTATTGCTCTGGACAACCTAAAACCTTGAAAATCTTTTCCAGATGTCGGATCCAATTTTCTGCATCCACAGGGTTAGTGACAGAAGAAAAGATTTGGGGTTTTTGTTTATTAAACTGCTCAAGCCAAACATGAATTTCAGACTGATTAGTTTTCTGATTAAGTCCCTGATCTTGTACCCCTCTTTTTATACCTATAGTACTTACAAGAGGTACTTCATTTGTCTGACGGAGAGCCTCTATAGTCTGAGCTACAATAGAAGGAATCATATTCGCGACAGCTTGTTGGATAGTTGTCGTTAAGTCTGGATCAGCTTGATGTGGAGGAGAAGGAGGAGGAGGGGATTGGTTTCATCATGTTGTGTTTGATTTCTCTGGGGCCTACCCCTTCGTCTGGGTTGGTTACTAGGCAACATCGAAACTGATACAACAAAGAAACTAGTTTAGAACAATGAATATGAATACATACAGTTATGGAAATCGGTAGTAAGGAATTGCGAGATAACTAAACAAGTGTATATATATATATATATATATATATATATATATATATATATGAAAATGAAAACGAATAAACCAAAACCCGCCAAATTCTACCCAACCTCAAAGATCAAACTTAAAGTACTACAAGATTAATACCTATAGCTCTGATACCATAATTTGTAACACCCCCTTCCTACTAGTCCTAAAATGGGGCAGGTCACAACCGAAAGCGGATCAAAGGTCTACAATTCACAGTACAGAGCTCTAACAGAACTCCCAAAAAATTACAATACATCCACCTGTAATTATACGATTAACATATTTACATAACAAAAGCCTTGAATAAGTAACTAGTCTTTAAGCATCCTAAGCCATCTCATCCGTTTATCCTGCCTCTAGGTTAGATCCTGAACCTGCCGAGGTAACACAAAATAAGCCTCGGCTGAGCAAAATTGCCAGTGAACGAATAATAACACAAGAAATACCAAATAAGAAGTAGGTAACTGAAAGAAAACCTTACGATACAGAGTTGGAAGCAATTTAAGTGTAAATCTCAAAAACTAAAATCAATATAATTAAAGTTCAAAGCAAGATAAACATCCATATCATTAAGAATACGTTGTACCTGATGGATGATCAGTCCAAACAGGCGTCATATTGGAATGGAAGTGTCGGGCACTACACCGCCTCATTCCCAGGTAACCAAAGGTATCTGATATTCGGCTCTATCCGGTAACCAACATAATTGGTATTCGGTTATATCCGGTAACCAACATAATTGGTATTCGGTTCTAAGGATGCATCCAACGTTCTCTATATGGCTCGGCCATAGCCTTCACGAGAACGCCATGACTATTTTAGCCATCATGGAGGCGTCTCAACACTCGTTCCCCGAGTGTTGAGCCTAATCAAAGTTTAGTTCAATAACATCAAAATTCGAATAATCAAATAAATATAAACATAGGATAGCAAATCCAATAAAATCATTGAGGTTCTAAATCATAAATCGACAACGTATCTTAAAATATACCGATGACGGGTCGAAGTTCTCAAGGACTCAAATCATTAAACCAAAACATCAAATAGAACACAAAATAATTATGGATAACAACTTGGTAATCTCCAATTTTTAAAATGTATATCATGATTAAGATTTCACGGAATGGATAATCACTACAATTGATTACCCACGTATTGGAATGAATTAGATATTCGTACCTTGGAGGTGTTTTAGAGACGATCACACGAAACTTGACGCCTATGAACGGTTTTCTCCTTCTGGTTTACCTACACTTATTAGTAAAATGTTTTTAGATGGTTTTCGGTAACAATTCTTATCAATTTCAAGTTCCTACAAGCCCTTTCCTTTTAAAAAGATTCTACAAACCTTCAAACATGCTTACAATACCCCTAGGACACTTAATAAACACTTAACACAATTCTTAGGGCCTTAAACCACATTTGCAAAAATCCAAATTTACACACTCAAACAGTAGCTAACAGCTTCTGTACACTTAAAGTTTAATCCTCTTTCTCATTCTTAGAGACTCAACCAAATTTTCTTGTAAACACGAAAGTTGTGAATAATCCTCTTAGGATTTCACAGAAACTGGATTCACATTAATTGGATCTCTGATCTATTTTCAACAGAATTAATACCAACAGTGCGTAATTTCGAGTGTGTGCAGAACAGTTCTGGAAATCAGTGATTTAGAGTCACTTAAAGTCCGAAATAGACTTTGGTATAAACTACAAACTTGAACTACACTCATAGAACTTTCTGTAGATATAAAAAACACCTCATTTGGACAAATGGTTGATTTTATACGAATTTTTAAACTTACCACAATGAATCTGTCACTTCCAACGACACCAAACTTGAAGAATTTCCACCTCAATTCCTCAATCTTCAACATATAATTCATAGATAAACTTCGGGTTTAACCCATTTTGCCCAAAAATGATGTAATCAACAAAATTAACCATGAACATTCCTTATATTGAGGCCCTAGTTCCATTTCTAACACAATCTCTTCAAGAACATTAAGGATTTGAGAAGGAATTTGAGTTTTTAGGGGGTGAGATAAGGGTTTCTAGAGAGAAGGAGGAGAAATTTAAAGCTAGAGAGAGATGAACAAATCTGATTATGAATTTTGAATTAAAAAAATCAATTAATTTCATATATATATTTTCAACATTTACAATCCAACCCCTTTATCTTTAGCTTATTTCAATTTGATCATACTTTGACAATTCTTTTACAATTTTGGTCCTAAACAAGATAGTTTCAACCAACATTAGTCCTTAAATGAATCTCGTAATATTAGACTTGGACTAATGTACAACTCTTAATGACTAAGGTACAAGTCATTAAGGCACGATCTCCTATCTTTAGAACAAATTCGTTTTCGGTCACGAAATTAGGTACTAAACATAGGATATTATATCCTCCCATCTTCAGTTTTGGGCACTCACTTCGAACATGGCCCAACTCTTTGCACTCGTAACATGTAACCCATTTTACCGGGTAATCATTGCTGACGTGCCCAACTTTCCACACTTGAAACAACTTGTCGCACCCGAGTTGCATAGGCCAAAATGCTTGTTTAGACATTTGGGACACCACCTAGCCTCCCAGCTAGGATCAACCCCACGGTTATTGGTGAAGGTTCTTGGTTTCTTGGAGGGCGATGAGTTTCCTTACCACCTCCTCTTGTCTTTCATCTCGACTCTCTCTTCCCGACCTTAAGCATAGACATCTTCCATGATTTGGGCTTCTTCGATTGATTCATGGAGGGTGGAGGCCTTTGCATTGCGTACCATTGCCATCATATCGGCCGACAAGCCTTTAAGGTAGGCCTTCACCTTCTCTTTCTCAGTTGGAGCCACATGCCCCATTAGGTCCAGCTTTGTTATTCCCTGTTTTCTAGTTCCTAAACACAAACAAATCAACAAAACAAGATTCAATCAAATTACCTGTTTGATTCAAACTCCAAATCTCAAGATTACAAACTTTCTCTCTCTAGAACTCTCTTTCTCTCTCTACAGATTTCTCTCTCTAAAACGTATTCTCTCAATTTACAACTGAATACTATATCTATAACAGAAATACAAAGCTATTTATACCTACAAGAATTACAAAGAAACTAAAATACAAATACAATACATTGGCATTGACTTTTTTTACAAAAGACATTGACTTTCACTTGAGAGTTGACTTTCCTCAGCTTTGACTTCTTAAACTTTGACCTTCAGTATTCTTGATCTTGTATCCAACATATTTATGCTCTAACAATCTCCCCCTTTGGATTCAAGATCACTGTTGAAAGATCTAGCAATACAGTCTTCACTTTAAGCTCTGTCAGTACAATCTCCCCTTTTCTTTGACGATATTCTTTCCAAAACTGTCTTCAAACGATTAACAATCTCCCCAAAACTTTCACAAGATACTTTCAGACTTTGGAAAGAAATTATCTTCATAATCAGCTCGAATTGCTTTAGCAAATAATCTTCAAAGAAAATTTCCTCAAATCTTCATAAATTCTTTGATCTTCTTCAAATCTTTACTTTAAGTTTTCTGACATGGACATTTCTGAAAATCATCTCTCAGAAATTTATCATTTCTTGATACCATCTCCCCCTTTTTGATGATTTGAGCATCTACATCATCAAAACTTTTCTTCCAAGAAATGTCTTTAACCATTCTGATCTGTCAAACTGAGCCTCTGATTTTGTGATCCATAACCAAGTATTCATCTAGATCTTTGCAAATCCAGACAAAATAAGAACATGTAACTCCTGGATCAACAAATGAATCAGTTAAAATGTCTGTCAGTAACACAAAGTCACTATGTGTAACGGATACACAATATAAAGGAGCTTTTTGATGTTCACTCCCCCAGGGCTTCCATCCAATCATCGAAATACCACAAAGGCAATTTCTATGAATGTTATGACAAAGAAACAAATTCTTTGTGTGTTCGTGCAAGTGTAGAGAAAAAAAAGTTAAGCACGAATAATTGCTTTTATAAAGGCTTAACATAGTGTAAACCACTGAGACAACAATAGATAAACACAGACTCAATGTGCATGAGTGAAGTGCGAAGGTGGGGCAGACTTCCTTCTTTTCAATATCCAGATTTTCCAAATGAAAACCAGATAGATAATGTGTTGCGTCCCCTTGAATATGTGAAACATTTTCTTTTTTAGAAGAAAATGAGTAGCTGGTGGGGTTTAGTCAAGAGTTGGCATGGGCTAGTTGCCTGTTTCAATAACGTTCACCAAAGAGTTATGAAACGCTAGTAATGTGGTTGCCCGACTCAGAAAGTAGTTGGTGCAGAGTTTAATCTTCTTTTACTCTGTTCTCACACCCTCTTTCTTTTGATCATTAATCTCACTACTAACCAAACTCTCTTTTACATTTTACCTCATTACACCCACACTCATTTCTTTTAGACTCCTCACACTCAATCTCTATGGATTAACTTCTTGGGTAGAAATCACTCGTTAACGTGATTTCATAGAAGTTCATGTAAGTCCTAGCACAAAGAACCCATATAATCCTATGAAAGCATAATGTTTCTCAAATGGTTTAACTTTATTAGTTAAATCTCATATACAAATGTCAGATATGAATATGCTCAGAGATATAATCATGGAAATATGAGCATTTTTTTAAACATTGAAATATTTTCAAACAAGTATATTGAATGAATGATCATGAATACAAAAGGCTTGTTTGAAAATCTGACATTGTATGAAAAATGATCAAAAATGAATGATATAACAATCAAAGCTTAAGGTCAAGAATAATGGATATTGTCTATACGAAACAAAAATATAGACATTCTTGAACTAAACGCTTCGAAATGAAAATACGCTCAAAAATCTTTGAACACAAGCGGGGTGTCTTACCATCGAAAATATGTTTCAATATGAGACATGGTAAGAACTATTTGAACAAGAATTAAACCGGTGTGTATGAATACTTGAAAGTATATGAAAAGATAATACGCAAGTATTTATCTTTGGAAACACAGGGTTTGTAAACATGTAATCAGAAAATAAAAATGAAAACATTTAAAAATCACACTTCCAATTCATAAAAAAACTGTTTAAGAATCGGGAAGTGGTTTGAACATTTAAGAACATGTTTTCTATGATTGAAAGTTGTCCTTCTTTCAACCATATATGAGATTAAGATAAAGAATTTAACCTTTGTCATGCAGTCATATATCTCATACAGTCAGCTGAAAAATCATAACGATATGATCTTGATAGCTTCTCTCATTTTGCACAAGTCTCAAAGTCTAGTCAAAGCAACTTTTATTCACAAATTTATTCGAAAGTAAAAGACATAAAGCACTAAAACGATTAAAGAACGAGTTCTGATTTGAAATAATCATAAATCATAGTCTTACTCCTTTTGGTATGACATATAAGCTCCCCCTAAAATCATGCATTACAAAAATTGTCATTTAAGTAAAATGCAGAAATTAGTTATGCTCCCCCTCAAAAGAATGTAGATCGTTTTAAAATCTTATCTTACTCCCCCTGAGATCATGAGCAAACAATTAAAGTGCAGATATCCTTCAAACATAAAGATAAAGAAAATGATGAAAAATAACAATACGTAACTTTATTAGGTAACAACCGATTATGTCTTAAGATTTAACATACCAAGCTTAGAAACAAGAAAATTAAATCTCTTTTCATCTAAGGGTTTGGTAAATAAATCTGCAAGCTGATAATTAGTTTTTACAAAATAAAGTTCAATTGTTCCTTTTTCGACATTATTCTTAATAAAATAATACCTGACGTCAATGTGTTTGGTTTTCGTATGCTGGACAGGATTAGCAGATATTGCGATTGCACTCTTCGAGTCACAATAGATTGGAATTTTATCAAACTTGAATCCATAGTCTCGCAGCTGTGTTCGCATCCACAACACTTGAGATCAACAACTGGCAGCAGCTACGTACTCTGCTTCAGCAGTTGATGTGGAAACGTATAATTGTTTCTTTGATGCCCAGCTAACGAGCTTGTCTCCAAGGAATTGAATGTGACATGAAGTACTCTTTCTGTCCAACATGCAACCTGCATGATCTGCATCTGAATAAGCAGTCAGTTGAAACCCAGTATCCTTAGGATACCACAGACCAAGATCTGCAGTCCCCTTCAGATACCTAAAAATCCTTTTAACAGCAGCCAAATGGGATTCTTTAGGAGCAGCCTGATATCTAGAACATAAGCATGTTGAAAACATAATATTTGGTCTACTAGATGTAAGATACATTAATGATCCTATCATACCTCTATAAGTTCTAACATCAACACTTTTACCCGAAGGATCAGTGCTAATTTTAGTACCTGGTGCCATCGGGGTTCCAATTGATTTACAATTTTCCATTTTAAACTTCCGAAGAATATCCAAAATGTACTTAGATTGGTTAATAAAAATCCCCGTTGAAAACTGTTTAACTTGTAATCCGAGAAAGAAATTCATCTCTCCCATCATACTCATTTGAAAACGTGACACCATGAGTTAGAAAAGTTTTTACAAAATTTAGGATTAGTAGAACCAAATATTATATCATCAACATATATCTGTATAAGAATAATATCAGCTTTTTCCTTTTTAATGAACAAAGTGGTATCAACTTTACCTTTGGAAAAACCAGACTTGACCATGAATTTTGAAATAACATCATACCATGCTCGAGGGGCTTGTTTCAAACCATACAAGGCTTTGTCCAAGATGTAGACATGATCTGGCTTATCTGGATTGACGAACCCTTCTGGTTGAGACACATAGACTTCCTCCTTAAGAATGCCATTCAGAAAGGCCGTTTTCACATCTATCTGATAGACTGTGAAATTCTTATGAGCTGCGTAGGCTAGAAACATGAGGATTGCCTCTATACGCGCTACTGGAGCATATGTCTCATCGTAGTCTATGCCTTCCTCTTGCCGGTAACCTTTGGCAACAAGTCTTTTTGTATTCCTTATGACGATACCATCTTCATCCTTTTTATTTTTGAATACCCATTTAGTGCCAATCACGGATTTACCTTCCGGTTTTGGAACTAATCTCCAGACCTTCAGGGCTTCAAACTGATTTAATTCTTCTTGCATAACAGATACCCAATCCGAATCAGCTAAAGCCTCTGATACTCGCGTAGGCTCTATCTTGCTGAGGAATGAGTCATCCATACATTGATTAATAGTCGCTGACCTAGTTTGTACAGGCTTGTTGAGATCTCCAATTACTTGATGTAATGGATGCTCTTTGGTCCAACGATGCTCATGAGGTAGTGGAGTAGATATTGATTGAATATGATCATCATCTAGAAATCCACTATCAGACTCTTCAGATTGAATAGAAGGAGGGGGGTTTGCAGTTGAAGATTCAGGTGCAGAAGCATTAGTTGGAAGACTCTGGCTGTTGAGTAGACATTATATCACATCCAACTGATATAGTTACTTCTATCTCAGCAGTTACTTGTGTATCTTCAACTGTAGGAGTAGATGTTGGAATATGAGTTTCTGACTGAACGGGGGATACAAGTTCAGTTAAAACTTCTGAAGTGACAGGATGATTGCAACTTGTGTCTTCAGACCTGTCAGTCACAGCATATTTAGATACATTAGATCCTAGAAACTCATCATAAAAGAATTCAAATAACAAATCTAAATCAGATAAATGTGAAACTGAAGTAGAAGCATTATCCGAATTTTTCTCTGTAGAAACAGGTTTTGGACTGATCTGTCCAGAAGCTAATACTCCAGTGATAACGGGTTCTGAACTGAGTTGTTCATATGCCATTTATTCATTGAATGTTACATTAACGCTCTCGACAACTGTCTTTGACTTCTTTAGATAAACACGATATGCTGCAGATGTTGAAGAATAAGCAATGAAGATACCCTCATCCGCCTTAGCACTGAATTTATTCAGACTCTCTCTGTCGTTAAGCACGAAACACTTACACCCAAATATGTGAAAATACTTGATTGTCGGTGTTCTGTTGTTGATAAGCTCATATGGAGTCTTTTGAAAACGGCGGTGTATCATGGATCAATTTTGAGTATGACATGCAGTTGACACAGCTTCTGCCCATAAGAATAGAGGTAAGTCAGACTGGCTCAGCATAGTCCGAGCGGCCTCGACTAACGTCCGATTTCGCCTTTCGACTACTCCATTCTGTTCAGGTGTACGTGCAGCAAAGTATTGATGTGATATCCCGACCGATTCGAGATATTCTTCAACAGTCTTGTTTTTGAACTCTGTGTCGTTGTCCGTTCGAAGAAACTTGACTTGTCTTTGCATATTCACCTGGGTCGTCTTTAAGAAAGTAATGAGAACGTCGGGCGTCTCATCTTTTGATCGAAGAAATTTAACCCACGTGTATCTTGAGTAATCGTCCACAATAACCAATACGTATTTCTTTCCACCCAAGCTTTGTGTTCTCATCGGACCGCAGAGATCCATATGTAACAACTCTAGTGGAGAACTGGTGCTTGGTTCAGGCTTCGGTTTATGTGCGGCTCTCTTCATCTTACCCTTTTCACATGCAGCACACAAGTGTTCTTTCTCATATCTCAGCTCAGGAAGTCCTTTAGCCAACTTATCTTTCACCAACTTGTTGATATAACGAAAATTCAGATGTGATAGTCGTCGGTGCCAAAGCCAACTTTGTTGCATCGAAGCTTTTGATATTAAGCAAACAAGACTGTCATTCTGGACCTTTGAAAGATTGATGGTGTAGAGATTTGTCTTTCGCTTGCCTGCTAAGAGTTCTGTGTCGTCTTCAGAACGAACCGAACATCTCTTATCTTTGAAGTTGACCTCTAACCCTTGGTCGCAGAATTTACCGATGCTAAACAAGTTGTGCCCTAAGCCTTCGACATAACTCACCTTCGTAATCGTTATGTTGTCTTGAATGATGTCACCATATCCTAAGATTGGTGAAAGCTGGTCGTTTCCAAATCTGACATTTCCACTGAATTTCTCTGTATAATTAGACAATAAAGCTTTTTGCCCAGTCATATGCTTGGAACATCCACTATCCAAGTACCACATATGCCGGGTCTGCAAGAGAAATCAGGAAACAATAGATTTAGGTACCCATTTAAAAACGGGTTCTAACAGATTAGCACAAGATTTTGGTATCCATTTGAATATGGATCCTCTTTTTCTTTGAAAACTTTTAAAAACATTTGATCTTGAAGAATAAACATAATAAGATCCAAACCAATCAGTAGAATTATGAGAATAAGCAAAATCATTTCTCTAATAATGAAAAGATTTAGTAGTAATAGGAGATAATTGAATCAATTGCTTTATTGAATACCGCTTGTAAGAAGATACAAGGTTTTGTTTATGACAAACAAGTTGATCAACTACATCATTATCACTACTAACTGATCTATTACAAGAGTTATCAGAAACTGATTCAGCTATCTCATCATCCTTCCTTTTTGGTCGCCATTCGGTTCGAGTTTTTGACCTTTTCTTGCTTATATCTGAAACAAAAGATTTAGATTTATTAGGAAAATCATATTTCTGGAAATGAGTATTCTTTGGTTTACCAGTGTTAATCAGTTTCTGTGATTGCTGTTTCTTATGTTTCTTACCTTTAGAATAATATTCAGCAGTCACATAAACTGATTCACCAACATTAGTTGATGATTCATCAGTTTTAAAAACACTTGGTAACACTTTTTCAGGTATAAGACAAGTAGAATGATCAGGAAGAGAAGCATTGAAGTCAAACATATCAATTTCTTCTATGCACCCACCATCAGAGTTTAAAAAATCATTAGCAGACGCAAATAAGTCATCAAAATTATCAGACGAAGTTTGAGGTTCCTTTGAAACTGTAGAATACTTTGTAGATTTAGATTGAAAAACAGTGTTCTTTAAAACTGTAGAAAACACACTTTGTTGAATATCAACCAAAAGTTTTTCATCAGATAAAACATTTTCCAGCTCAACTATTTTGCTTTCAAGAATGAGTGGATGAACATAAACCTTTGCAGTTGCAGGTTTTGACTTCATCTCAGAAACAGAATAACTAGCAAAATAGTCATTTGAAAGAACTATTGGTGTCTCAGAAATATAACTATCATTTAACTTTTCATAGTTAAATGGTAGTTGCATTTTCTTTACATTCTTTCTATTTTCAGTTTCTTTGGCCTCAACTTCTTCTGGTAATTTGGTAACAAATTTGGGTTTTAAATGAGTATGTTTACCAGCACAGGCAAGAAAATCAAAATTATAAAGTGCTGGTTGTTTTCTGATGGCTTTCTTTAAGTAATGGGGGTTTTGAAA
This sequence comes from Arctium minus, assembly GCA_954870635.1. Taxonomy (NCBI): domain Eukaryota; kingdom Viridiplantae; phylum Streptophyta; class Magnoliopsida; order Asterales; family Asteraceae; genus Arctium; species Arctium minus. The sequence goes on from OX941084.1 coordinate 55,256,102, forward strand.
ACCAAGTCCCCATTTTTCCTTAACATCAGCCTCTTCGTTGGGTGCATTAAGAAAGATAGTTTGATCTGTTTGGCCTCTTGCATAAAGTTTGGCTTTCAGACCATTTACCTTCTTATTCAAAAGCTTGTTCTCAACCTGCAGTTTATGAACAGTTAGTGCAGATTCTTTCTTCTCAAACTCATACTTAGAAATTTTAACTTCAAAATCAGAAATCTTCTTTTCAAAACAATCTACTTGAAGTTTAAAATCAGAAGCAGACTTGCGTAAAGAATCAATTAGATCTTTGTTCCCAATAACAAACTTATTAAGCTCAAAGATCTTGTTGTTTCTTTTAGCAACTATGTCTTTTTCTTTCTTCAGTTTTACTTGAAGATCATTAATCTCAACCATCATAGCTTCCATTTTGGTTATGAAATCTTTTTCAGTTAAGTTTAATACCTCATCAGCTGTCTCGTCATCTGACTTATCATACTTCACTTCTTTTCCCATTAGACAGAGATGAGCAGTTTCTTCTTTCTCTTTGTCATCCTCTTGATCAGAATGATCCAACCAAAATTCGTCCTCAACCATTAATGCTATGCCTGCTTCTTGCTGTTTGGCCAATAGTAGTTTGTTCTGATAATACTGGGAGTTTCGAACCTTTGGTTTTCTATAATCTTTAGCAAAATGTCCAATCTTGCCACAGTTGTAGCATTTGATTGGATCATTTGCTGGCTTTTCAGCACCGGTGTAATTATTCACAAACTTCTTCTTTTCTTCCGGCTTCCTATCTATATACCGGTTCTCTTCATGTCGCTTTCCTTCAACTTTTTCTCGGTGCTCATGATTTTTGGAGCTTGATGAAGAATATCTTTGAGAATTGGATCTCGGCTTCTTGTAGAATTTCTTTTGGAAAGATCGGGTCAGTAAAAGCATGGCTTATTTGAGACTTTCTCCATCATCACCATCTGATTCAGATTCAGATTCAGAACTTGTAATCACTTTCTTCTTGTTCTTCTTCTCTTTCTTTTCTTTCTTCTTCTCTCCAGCTACCAATGCAATAGGATCAGGAACTTTTTCTGCCTTCTTTTTCTCAGCTCTTTTCTCTTCTACTTCTTCTTCATTTTGCCTTAGAGTCTCATATACCTCATGTAACGGTATGTCAGTCAGATCCTTCATCTGCTTCATCCTATGTGTATGCTTCTTCCATTCAGGTTGTAAGATACTCAGGAATTTGACATTCTTCTCAAGTTGCTTCTTCTTCACTTTGTTCTTTGACAATTCATTTAACAGCAAGACAAACCGTTCATAAGTATCTTCTAAGCTCTCATTCTCTTTGGCTTTGAATTCCTCATAACTGTTGATGCAGTTAGCCACTTTCATCTGATTCCCTACTTTGGATCCCATCATCATTTTCTGCAACTGATCCCACATCTTCTTAGCATTTGCCTTGTAGTTGTCTATTTTGACGCAGATGTCATTCGGGATACATTGAAGAAGAAGAGATCTTGCTTGCTTGTCTGCTTTATATCGGCTTTTCTGTTCCTCTGAATATTGACTATACTCTACTGGAACTGTTTTCATCTTCTGTTCTCTTTCCTCAATACCATCTTCACTATCAGATGAGTCATCATCAGGTATTTGAACTGTGATTGGTACCATAGGATCTTCCATGATGGACAAAAGAATATTTTCTCCATTTGTGTGCCGGTCCACAAAATCCAGAAATTTGTCTTTCCACTGTTCATATTCTCCTTTGAACAGTACTGGAGGTTTGACATCAGTGCCGATAGAAAGAGCATCTTTAGAAGTCATCTTGAATGAACCTGTTTGAGAAATATGTGCAATAAGAAACTAGAACTGATCGTTAGTCCAAATGAAAGAATAAGAAAAAATACAGAATATTAAAACCAAATGTAAAATACAGATATTCACTAAGGATCGAAGAAAAAAAAATATTCTAAGTAAACCACGCTTTGCGCAACACACGGATTACGCAAACCACAACTTTGCGTGACACACTGCTTGCGCAAACCAGACTTTGCGTGTTGAACGGCTTACGCAAACCACACTTTGCGTAACATACTACTTGAGTAAACCATACTTTGCGTTTCGAGAAGCTGAAACAAACCAAATCTTGAGTGACGAGTAACTTTGCGTGATGAGAAGCTACCGCAAATCTGACTTTGCGTGTCAAGTTACTTGCGCAAAGCTAACTTTTCGTGACGTGCAGCTTGCGCAAACGATACTTCTCGTAAACCATAGATGAAGCAAAGTGGACTTGTCTATCTGAACCCAAACTCCAACTTTTTGTTTCATGTTGAATACGCAAAGCTCACTTTGCGTTTCACGTTGATTACGCAAACCTCAATAATGATCACTTGATGAATTTTCTCGATGAATCTTGCGCAAACCTCGACGAACAAGCGCAAAGTTTGAATCTTGCGCAAACTTCAAAAATCTTTCAAATATTCATCAAAAACCACTCTAGACCTCGAATTACAGTACGAAAATTTGACAATTTGCTCGCCTAAACATCTAGAACACAATTCTAACAACTAATTTCGATCAAATACACAAAACGATACAAATTGATTTGAATACAGTGCTCTCAACTCGTGAACTTCAAACTCAACAAAAACCAAAATCAAAGATCGATTACAGTGCAATTCTTGAATTTACCTATACAGACTCGATCGATTACACTATACAAACAAAACCTAATCGATTACAACTTCAGATTCGCACTAAAACTCAAAAATTGATCTGACATCGACGAACATAGTTTCGAACTTTCTGTATTTTCTTGATTTCGATCTGGATCTGCTCTGATACCAATTGTTATTCCCTGTTTTCTAGTTCCTAAACACAAACAAATCAACAAAACAAGATTCAATCAAATTACCTGTTTGATTCAAACTCCAAATCTCAAGATTACAAACTTTCTCTCTCTAGAATTCTCTTTCTCTCTCTACAGATTTCTCTCTCTAAAACGTATTCTCTCAATTTACAACTGAATACTACAGAAATACAAAGTTATTTATACCTACAAGAATTATAAAGAAACTAAAATACAAATACAATACATTGGCATTGACTTTTATTATAAAAGACTTTGACTTTCACTTGAGAGTTGACTTTCCTCAGCTTTGACTTCTTAAACTTTGACCTTCAGTCTTCTTGATCTTGTATCCAACATATTTATGCTCTAACAATCTTCTCTACAAACTTTCGATTGTAGTCTCTTACAAACAACTTCCCTTTCTTGAGGGGTCAAAATTCCTCCTCTATGTAGTCAACCACCCTCTCATAGCAATATTCCTCTATAACTTTCCTCTTAAATGTCTCCCAGGTCATTTGGGCGATGATGGTGGCATCAAGGGTGGACTTGGTGATATTCCACCATCAGAGAGTTGGGCCCCTTAGCATCTGCAAGGAAAATCTTACCTTCTGCCCCTCTTCACACTCACTGGAGTCGAATGCCTGCTCAATTTCTTGAATCCAATTTATACATGCCACTAGATTATCAAACCCCGAGAACTCTTGTGGTTTACTGTAAAGGAAAGTCTTGTAAGAACAAGTCCTTCCGCCCCTCTAGGCGTTGGCAACAACATGCTCCTCCGTCCTGATCACATTTATGGTACCTCTCGAACCCACCAGTACATTCTCTGCAACTGTTTCATGCTTCCTGAGACTAGCATCTCTATCATTCAACATCTTTAGGAATGCCTCATGTTGCTTCTCCATAGCCTATGTAACCATTTGCATGACGTTGGCCATCATATCTGCTTGAGGGTTTACCTCTTGAAGAACCGGGTTCGAAGATGCCAAGGTGACTCTTGGCACATGTTCAATCCGCTCGCCCAACAATGGCAGTAGAGGCGGGCTATTTGCATTTACTTCCCTTTCCACTTGATTAAGATTGGACACACTTGTCTCATGTCCGTCCCCGTCGGTCACTGGTCGACCCCGCATGTTAACCATCTCAAACTGCCATACACGAGAATGAGAGAAATAAGAATTATATATTTATATATATATATATATATAACAAGGAGGAAACGTACTACTACATTTATCAATCATCGTAATAATAACAAAGAAAAGTATGATCACTTATCAACATATTCATAATAGCAGTAGCTAAGTGAAATTGTGAACACATTATACATAAGAATTCTCGTTACCATCATCACAAATCTCAATTAGTGTAAATCCGTCGACCTTAACACCAACCCATCTTAGAACATCTACCCAATTCTCACCAATTACAACTTAATTATCTCAGCTTAAGTTTAGGCATCTTACATTCATACCTAGTTCACTTAAACTAATGCTCTGATACCAACTTGTAACACCCCTAAAATTGGAATAAATTTAAAACTGGTAATACAACATAATTTCGGAGCTTAAATATATGAATCACCCAAAGAGGGGAAATACTAAGTCAATTACAACCCAAAGAATGAACAAGATAATTGACAACCTACTAATCTAAACTAGGCTAAGCTCAGATTAAGAACGACTATCATTATCTTCTTCCAAAAGAATCATGTTCACCAAAAATATCACTAACGCTATCCTTCACCAAAAATGACCCCATCGGTCAATTAGCTCAACACTCAAACCCGAGGAACTCCACCGCTAGGAGAACCTGCCAAACATGACATTTAAGATAAAGTGTTAGGCTTGGAGCCTAGTGAGAACAAACAGTTTATGGGATAATCTAAAACAATTTATATAAAAGGTGATGAGACTTTAATCCAAACCTTTCGTATTAATGCATTAATGGACCCTTGGAAGGGTAACAACATCAAAGAAGATGGGGGAGACCCACTTTACCATATGTCGTGACGGAACACAAAAGTAATCCACGAACCTGCGTTGAAAGTATGCAGCTTGGATGGACTATCATCAACATCAACCTTATCCACGTCTTTAGTCGTTAAGGACATCAACCCTATCCAGCTCTATAGTCCCACACAAATACGAGCTCAACTCTATCTAAGTCTTTTGCTCAAGGATCACCAAGTTCAACCCTAATCAGTCCTTTACCTTGGGACCTCACCATCCAAGATAAGTTAACCCACTTAGAATCACATTATAACGCGATGTATAATTCTACATCTCAATATGAACACCACAACCCATTACCAATACGTAAAGTTGACTCCTATGCTTATGGATCCATTACATAAAAGTCTAGCACAATCACATTTATAAGACATAAAGTATAATACTCACAAATCATCCAATAAACAAATTTAACCATTGTTGGGGAAACGATTACCATTTTACCCATAAACCATTAATAAGGTTAAACCACATTTGCATATTAAATCTCATTAAAATCAAGGAATAAATAACATCTAAGTATGTGAAACCATTTTCCATAGATTTTCATCATGAAGCCAAGTTTTGCTAAAACCCTAGTTTTTGACCAAACTTTTCCAAATTCATCCAAACTCAAAACAATAAAATAAAATAGTTTGACCTATATTGGGGCTTTAATAACATATATAAAGATTTTAGAAGGAAAAGAATGAACTCACAATGGCTAGGTTTAATGGAATCCCAAAAACCTAGAAATTTCTTAGTGGAGAAGGTGAGATATAGAGCACCTAGTTCTTTACTTCCAACTCTTTGCTTGAAGGGGAAGATTAACTCTAGAACCTAGGTCATCAAGGCCTTAAATGCTTCAAATCCGAAATAGAGGGTTCGGTTTGGGAGTGTTTAGGAGAGGGTATATGAGAGCATTCAATGAAATGAGCTGAAAGTCGAATTTTTAAACTCTCAGGCCCCGCTGGCGATTATGCTAAGCAAGAGTGACATGGTCACAATCGTGAGGCACTATCCCAGGGTGTGTACCGAGAGCTCAGTTGCTCGAGCGATTGTGCCAAGCGAGAGTTAACAATGTCACAATCGCGAGCCACTCTCGTAGGAAGTGTACCGAGAGGCCACAGCCCTCGGAGGCGACTGTGACGCAACAATAGTGCCCTGTCGCGGCGATAGTGACCATGTCACTATCGCAGGGCACTATTGCCCCACTTTTATCGAAGCTAAAAACTTGCTTTTTTTCTTCCTCGCATCCTCACACGACTCGATCAAAGATTTATGGCATACAACTTCTAAGTTAATAATCTCCAATTAAATGAATTATAAGGCTTACAAGATTAACTTTCTTACCATAAAATCTGAGTGCTACAATAGCCATTAAAAATAGTTTATTTGTAACGGTGGTTCAGATTGGTGGTGGTCGATGGCGGTTCATATCGGATGTGGTCAGCGGTAGTTCAGATTGGATGTGGTCGGTGGTGGTTCAGATCGGTGGTGGTTGGCGGTGGTTCAGATCATCGGGGGTGGGCAGTGGTTCAGATCGGCAGTGGTGGGCGGTGGTTCAGATCTGCAGTGGTCGATGGTGGTCGACAGTGGTCGATGGTGGTTTGGAGAAGGAACCGATAGAGGCATGGTTTAATCAGATAGATCTTATGTGATTATGTTACATTGAATGATAATATGTAGCGTTACTATCGAGTACTGCTTGAGTCAACACCATTCTTCCTTAATGATAAAGTTTTAACCTTCCATCTATTTAGTCTTTTTTGGAATTTCTCTATAATTGGAACCCATGTATCAGCCCTAGACATTTTTGCACCCAACGGAACCCAAGATAGTTACATGGAAATTTCCCAACCTTGCAGTTAAGCTCCAGCAGCTCTGTTAACAATGTTATCTCCCATGCCCACACAGAAAAGATTGCTTTTAGCCAAGTTTTGCCAAAGTCCCGAAGCAAGGAAGAAGCACCTTAGAATACGTCAAATATTCCTCCCTTCTATGATTGACCATTCATTGATGAATAGAGCATCATCTGCATAAAATAAATGAGAGATGTTAACTTTATCGGGACCAATTTCCAAACCTTTTATCAGCTTGATATTCCTAGCTTCCGTCATAAGCATGTGGAGTCCTTCCATGGCTAAGATGAAGAGAAACGGAGACAAAGGTTCCCCTTGGCGAATGCCTCTCCTTAACCGGAATTCCGTGGTTGGGGATCCATTAACTAGGACCGAGGTAGTGGCTGAAAAGAGGCAAGCCTTTAACCATCTCCTCCATTTCCTCGAGAAACCCGTAACCTCCGATATCTCGTCCAAATATCTCCAATCCACTGAATCGTATGCCTTCTCAAATAAAATACAGAGAAAACTAGAAAATTTGTCATTTCACACTAACTTCAAGGTAAGAAGCTACAAGAATCTAAATTGGATGAAGTTTTTATAAGAACTCTCCACAATAATAGTTCTTACAAGTCACTTCATTTTTTGCTTATAGAACATTGTATTGGAGATGCTTTACATTTTTTGTTTATAAAAACCTTGCATTAGAAATGCTCTTATATTTTAAAATATGTACAGATTAAATGATGTCGATTTTCTTTAAAGATTAAAATACAAGAAAATCACCAATGTTATTTAAATGTGTTAAATAATTCAGTTAACTTTTAATGGTAAAAAAAGAAAACTTGGAAGAAAATACCCCCTAGTGGAATCGAGGGTAAAGGGAGGTGGGGTTAACATATAATTTGTGTTCTATGAATTGTATGAAAACAATTTTTATTACGTAACTATGAATTTCAAAATTCAAATTTAGTTAAGATTTGTTATATATGATATCAAATTTAGTGGTGGTTTACTTTTTCTTTTTTCATATAAAGTCTTGTATGAGTTAAATTAACAGTATGATAAATTTGTTTGTCTGAAAGATGGAAGACCAAATGGGTTTGAAGAAGACAAAAAAAGAGGGTTGAATTATTAATTATGGGCATTTATGGTAGAGATGTTCATCAAAACCGTCAAACTGCACAAATCGTCCACACCACACCGCAAAACACAGTTTAGAACTTTCTTGGTGCGGGTTTGTGGCTTGAAGTTAGGGGTGTGCATCGGTCGGGACGGGGCGGGGCGGGGCCCAAAACCATAAACCCGATCGGATATCGGGTGAAGGATGGGTACCCCGAAATCCGACCGAAAATTGGGTAAAACCGAAATCTTCGGATATTCGGATATCCAAGGGTCGGATATTCGGATATCCACTTATTTCAAACTCAAATCAGATCTCATCAATGTCATCATCTCAAACTCTAAATCAAAGATTACATACTCATTCAGATTACATACTTAAATCAAAGCCTCAAATAGATCACATCATCTCAAACTCTAAAAAAACGAGGTTAATAGATTTAGGAACTTATCAATTGAGATTTGGTTTGGGCAGTCGATGTTGGCGTCGGTGGTAAACTGGTGGTCTCGCCGGTGGCCGTCGGGGCTTGAGGGGCTGAGCCGCTGAGAGCAAAGTGAGACTGTGAGAGAACGAGAGGCGAGAGGAAAGTGAGAGAATGAGAGCAGGGTCTGATTATTAGTCTGATTAATATTTAGGAATATATGTATTTATATTTATTAAATTAATTAATTTTTTTAAAATATAAAAAGAGTTCGGATATTCGGACGGGTTCGGGTGGGGGGTTTGGATACCCACCCCGATCCGTATTACCCACATAATAGTTCGGGTTCGGGGGAGTCAGGTGATCGAGTGATCGGGTAACGAAAATTCGGGTAGTTCGGGCCTCGGGTCGGTCGGGTAGTTCGGGCCGGGCGGGTTTTGCACACCCCTACTTGAAGTTTTACGAAATCGCACTATGTGGTGCGGTTTGTGGTATATTATCAAACCGTGGTTCAAACCGCACCGCCTGCATATTTTTTATATTTTTTTAATTTTATATAATATATATATATATATATATTATTTATGTAATATTTTTGGACTTTTGAATTTGATCCAATATAAAATTGACAATTGAAAATCACGAAAGGTATTACACATACAAATCATCATATGAAAATTCTTGAGAATTATAATCCCAATTGCCTACGCACGTCTAATTTAGTTTGAATACTTTTTAATTCTCAAACTTATTTTAACTATGCAATATGTATTTTGGGAAACTAATATATTGAGATTGTTTATTTTAATGGACTACGGTCACTTTATTGTTGATTTTATAATGTATTTTTAAATTTATAGTTATTGAATTGCAGACATAAAGTGCAAAATATACAAACTGCACCGCATTGCAGCGCACCGTATTTTACGAGCTATCAATTAGATGCACATGCATTAGTCTTTCTTATTAGTTTACAAGTCTAAACAGTAAAACAAATCATATATTGATACATACATGATATGGAAAATTATCTATTTAACTGATTCACTAGAAAAATACCGTTTTAATTAATATATAGTTAAAATTCGGGTGTTGCTATCCCTACCCCCTCCTCTCTTATAAAACCCCTCCTCACTTATAAAACCCCTCATTCCCCCTATCTCATTCACATACTTCCTCCTAACTCACTCACATCCCCCCTATAGGAGAGGGTATGGATAGAATTCACCTAAAATTCCTACAACAAAAATTTCTAAGCTTTACTGTATTTCTTACTTTTCAGACCTTAGATCATTGATAGTAGTGATACCAACACTTTATTGATTAGATTTCATATCATCATGAAGCAAATGATTATTGAATTCAATTAAATGCACATTAAACTTGGTTCAATTGCAAATCTCATATTTAAGTTAAAAGGATATGAAGGTATGCCAAACATTTAGTTTGATTATATAATTAAGTATTTCATGATATACAACTTTCTTTTTGGTCCGGTTTAGGAGTGTTAACAATCCAATCATTTAGGTGCCGTTTGTTTTTTAACAGGTCTAAAGTCGGAAGTCTTATTTTAGTTATGATTAAAAAGAGGTGGTGTGTAAAAAGGTCTGAACGATTCAGACTTAAGAACTATTAAGAGGTTTTAAAAAAAACAACCCCTTAATGAGTTAAAATTTGGGGTTGAGCTCGTTTATCTCGCGTTCGAGCTTATAGTAATTCTCGTGTTCGAGTGATTAATCTTGACACAATATAAAGCTTGTTTAACTTAATTAGTCGAGCTCTGTAACACCAATGTTTGACTCGACTCATTTGATTATATATTTTTTTTGAGTCGATGATCAAACTCTTTTTCGAGCCAAACATACTTATATGTTTGTAAATGATACATCAAAATATAAGCGAACTTATAAAGCCCTTTTTTATTATAAAATATAAACTTTATAATAAAGTTCGTTGTTCTCGGGTTCGAGTCCATAATTGCACTTATAAAACTTGAGTTTTAGGTCTCATAAGTGGAGCGAGCATCAATATGTATCCGAATACCTGCTGCTTCAAAAAACTTTTTATGGCCCTATTTTTGAAAAATATTCAAGCTCAACCTATATATTATTTTCTCAAACCGATCAAGTGGAAACAATATGCTACTTAACTCGACTTGACTTTTTAACACCCTAGTTCGTTTTCAATACAATTGGTCATTTAGGTCTCTTAGTCATTATCTGAACCATAATATAATTAAAATTTAGATTAAAAAGATTATGATATACACAAATACAAGAAAGCAAAAGTAAAAACAAGGTAAATGATCAATCAGATCCTAATAATAACGTTGAGACATAAAGTCAAAAGTAATTATATCTGAATATGAACCTATCACATCTAAGTCTAAGTTAATTGAATATATGGTTTGACTTGTCAATTGTGAACTTGACAAATCAAACTTCCACAAAAAGGAAACATAATTCTAACAAAAGGGAGAATAGAAAGTACAAAGGAACATGAAAAAGAAGTCTTTATCGTAAACCTATAAAATTCTAATTAAATTAAATAAACTAGATATTAGACTTTGGGATATGATAAAACATATTTACGTGTATTTCAAAGAAGTAGAGAGTCTAGTTTTGTTATGTGCTTTCTTTCTGATCAGGATGAGATTATGTTTACGAAGAAAAGTCAAAATTTATGAATCGGATTTCGTAGGGATTATGCGGTACGTGGTCGCTGCTGAGGGAGATGAGGGGAAAAGCGTAGTGACCAAGTAAATATTACATCTATACAACGTAATCTCGGTTATTGATTTTGTATATTTTGAAATTTTTAGGCAGTCAAATCAATTGCGGATAAGGTTAATTTTAACTTTTGGAACCGATTTAATCCACATCGTTGACATTGGTTTGATATTCTCTACGAACAGTTGAAATTGGTTTGTACGGCTTGTGAGATTTTCAACGGTTTATATTTGAAACAACCTTTGTGTGTGTGTGTGTGTGTGTGTGTGTGTGTGTATATATATCACTACTAGAAAAACCCTTAATACCGACCAACTATTATTGACGGCAAAAATCCGTTCGTAATCACCGACGGATCACCGACCAATTTTCGACGGAATGAAGCTATTTGCGACGAACAACATATCCGTCGGTAAATATAAACATTTTCGATGGATCACCGACGGACCGAAAATTATTTTATTTTTGATTTTTTAAATATTGAATTATGTCGGTAAACCGTAGGAAATATTATTAATTTAATTATTATTTTTAATTCTCAACAATCCGTCGGTGATCCGTCGCAAATTACCGACTGATTTCCGACGGCCATTGGATCATCCGTCGGTAAACTATTAATTTTTTTTCCCAAGAAATTCGTAAGTGATCCGTTGATGTATGTATGTATGTATGTATGTCGTATGCATATAAGTGTCATGTACATATCTATATGTGTATGTACGTATGTATATGTCTATATATATAGTATATGTACATGTATTATGTATATAGTACATATATATATATCATGTATATACGTGTATGTCGTATGCATATAAGTGTGTGTGTGTGTGTGTCTATGCATGTATATGTATCTATAGATGTATTGTATACATGCATATGTATATAGCACATATATGTACATCATGTATGTATGTATGTATATGTCGTATGCATATAATTGTGTGTGTATACCATGTACATGTCTATATATGTATGTATGTGTGTATATATATATATGTATATATACATCATGTATGTATTGCTTGTATGTATATGTTACATATATATGTATATCATGTATAGAGGAAAGTTCAAATGAAAACTCAATTTTCATTGTGCACGTGAGGATAAATCTCAGCCTCTCCATCTCTATTGATTCAACAACTCATATTAAATAGAGTTTTTAATTTTAAGATGCTTAGGGTAAAAATAGAAGATAATTTAAACTCACGCCTACCATATTTGACTTTTTATTTTCTTTTTTAATTAAAAACTTTTACCCACTTAAGGTTTAAAATAAATTATCTTAAAAATTACTAATATTTTAATCAAACAAATTACATCAAAAAAACGAGAATTTCGTGCTCTTCGATATGACATCCATCTCGATATAGTTTTTTTTTGTTGTTTTAACCGTTTTTTACGTGAAATGTTATATATGTTTTATATTCATTATGAATATTTATGTACGTTCAAGTCTGTACAACACCTCGACACCGTAAGTATGTAACTCGACATCAACTTATTCAACACTTTCTTCAACGTCGTAAGGCATTGCATGCTTCAGCACCGTACCCAACACCCATTGAGACGAATTGAGAACCTATCGAGTAATTCGGTTGTGAATCGGGGAACAAAAGAGATTGTGTCACGTCTCCACACCTTCACGGGTCATTTAAATATTATTCATCATGAATAATGTATCATTTAGGATGAATAATATAACATTCAGGATGAATAATACACGATTCATGAATTTGTGTATTATTCATCCTGAATATTGTATTATTCATCATGAATAGTGAATGAACGTTCACATTTGTTATTCATACTGAATGTGGGACATCTGGGGATGCACATACATATTCATAGTAAATTAAACCAAATTTCGGTTGTGTATTGGTAAACAAAAGAGAGTGCGCCATGTGTCTACACCTTCACGGGTCATTAATATATTATTCATCATGAATAATGTATCATTCAGGATGAATAATACAACATTCAGGGTGAATAATACACGATTCATTATGAATAATACATGAATCATGAATTCGTGTATTATTCATCCTGAATATTGTATTATTCATCATGAATACGGTATTATTCATCATGAATAGTGAATGAGCGTTCACCTTTGTTATTCATACTGAATGTGGACACCCGGGGACGTGCATACATATTCATAATGAATATAACACATATATAGAATTTCACATAAAAACGTTTAAAACGAAGAAAAAAAACTACATCAAGATGGATGCCATATCGGAGAGCACGAAATTCTCGTTTTTTTGATGTAATTTGTTTGATTAAAATATTAGTAATTTTTAAGATAATTTATTTTAAACTTTAAGGGGGTAAAAATATTAATTAAAAAAATAAAAAATAAAACAAGGTAGGCGCTGATTCAAATTTCCAATTTTTTCCTTAATAAATTCTCAATTAATCTTATTATGTTTTAACCATTGATTAGTTTTCTAAGTTTTGATCAATGATTAAGATTTGTCCTTATGTGCACAATGAAATATGAGTTTTCATTTGAACTCACCCCATTATGTATATGTCGTATGCATATAAGTGTGTGTATTGGTGTATGTCTATATCATGTCTATGTATGAATGTATGTATGTCTATAGATATTGTATACATATGTATTGCTTGTATATATATAGCACATATATATGTATATCATGTTTATGTATATGTCACTAAATCCGTCGGAAATGATCCGTCAGAAACCTTGCCCGTCGGTAATATTCCACCGTCGGTAATCCGTCGGCAATATCCGTTGGTGATCCGTCGAAAACCTAACGTTGACCATATTATTTGCGAGGGTTATTTCTGACGGATTACCGATGGATTTTGCCGTCGGTGATTACCCTCTGTTTTGTAGTGATATATATATATATATATATATATATATATATATATATATATAAAGAGATAGAGAGAGAGAGAGGAGCAAACGGGAACAATGTCAAAATTAAATAACATGAGAACAGTCAAATCACATGTGATTAAATAACACAATCAAGGCAAAGGTGTGTTAGTGACTTTGCGACCAAGATTGGCTGTAATCACATGTGATTTTACACGTGAAATTTAGTGTGAAATTATATGTGATTTTTTCATTCTCGTATTCTCTTATTTGGTTACAGTTCTCATTTAAATCTGGTCCGATATATATGTATACCCCCCCCCCCCAACATCTATCTATACATATAATAAATAAGTAACTTGAGTGCCATGTGTCGTCTTCTGGTGAGCCGACTTCAGTATTTTCCCGCCTAAACATGTATCTGGACGCATAGCACTTCCACATTCATTCCTCCTTAAATCTTTCCTTAATTCAATTTAACATGTATCTGGACGTATAGCACACCCACTCCTCCTTAAATCTTTCCTTAATTCAATATTTTTAAGGGAAAAGTTCAAAAAAACCCAATAAACTATCATATTTTGAATGGTTAAGTCCCTGAACTATTTTTTTGAATGAAAAAACTATTAAACTTTCTCATTTTGAATGATTAAGTCCCTCAACTATTTTTTTGAACGAAAAAAACATTAAACTTTCTAATTTTGAATGATTAAGTCCCTCAACATTTTTTTTGAATAAATATACCATCGAACTTCTAAAAATTGGTTACCTTTTTTTAAAGATACCTGGAACTGACGATGAAGGTTTTAAAGTAAAAACAAATCAAAATCAGTTTTACCGTTCTCAAATTATACGCCATTAAAACCCCTTATAGACAATCGTATCGTTCTGCCTCGCCTCTTCCCATTGCCCTTACATTGTCCGTTCTCCATATCACCTAGCACGTTGTTGCTCCTGACATCGATCTCCCTCTTTTTGATCTATTTTTTATTTATCAAAAGAGAAAGAATCAAAAGATAATCGGTTCCATGTAGTTTGTTTTTGGTTAAAATGATGTAAGTAACCAATTTTTAAAAGTTCAAGGATTTAATTTATTGAAAAAAAAATGCAGGGACTTAATCATTCAAAATTGGAAAATTTAATGGTTTTTTCATTCAAAATAAGAAAGTTTAATGATTTTTTCATTCAAAAATATAGTTCAATGACTTACGCATTCGAAATGAGAAAGTTTAATGGTTTTTTCATTAAAAAAATTAGTTTAGGAACTTAACCATTCAAAATGGAATAGTTTGTTGGGTTTTTATGAACTTTTCCCTTTTTTTAATTATACGTTGCATTTACTACCCTTATAATTAGGTATGTAGTTACTTTTAATTCATTACTTTTTTATTTTTCATTTTAGGCTCTTATCATATAAACATAAATAATACATATGAATTAAAATGCATTAAAAAAACATTTCTATTTTTTACAAATTATACCATTGTAATTGTTTCATCAATACTTTCGAAATGAGCCCAATATTGAATATTTTTGGATTTAATTATATTATTAAATATCATAAATATATACGAATTAATGTGTCGCGATTAGTATGAGATTTGTTGAAATTAATATGAGATTTGATATAAAAAACAACTCTGAAAGGAAAAAATCTTGGAAAAGTAGAATCATACTTTCGATTAGTATTCATATTTGTAAGATAAGTTTTCTAACATGATTTTTTTTAAATTACCCCATGTAATACACGGAATTTTAAATATAAAAAATCTAAAATATAACAGAATATTTAATGTTTATTTAAAAAAATACTATATTATTAAATCTAAAATAAATTACATTATTATTGAACTATCGAAAAAAATTTAAAAACAAGTTTTTTACGCATTAAGTACTGTTTATTGATACATATTATCTAATATTCAAGATTACAAGTAATGATGCATGAATACAAATTTCTAAAGTTATATGTTTGAATTCATAACTAACAAATAATCAAAACATGAAAAACATTTTAATTTAAATATAAATAATTTAAAATATATAAGATAATCATTGAATTCTAACAAAATACTTAATTTTTTATGTAAAAAACATTATATTATTAAGCCTAAAATAAACAAATTTATAAAAAAAAAATCATTATCACTTTCTCAAAACTATCCAAAATCGTACCGTAAATCGACAAAAAATAAAAGAAAACATTAAAATCATGATGTATCTCGCAGCATTGTGCGAGTACGATTCTAGTATATATATATATATATATATATATATATATATATAGGGGCAAGTTCAAACGAGAAGCTAAACATTTTGCGAGAAGGCGAGAAGGCGAGAAGTGTTTAATCATATATGATACACAAGCTTAATCATATATAATTAAACACATGTTATATTGACAATACATAGTCGTTTAATCATACATGATTAAACACACCTACAAGCCATGTAATCATATATGATTAAACACTTCTCGCCTTCTCGCAAAATGTTTAACTTCTCGCATGATCCTCCCTCTCTCTCTCTCTCTCTCTCTCTCTCTATATATATATATATATATATATATATATATATATATATATATATATAGGTGGTTTCATTTGCAAACCCACCTATTAATACAAACTTTACAAACCATTTTTAACCGTAGATTTCATTTATCAATGGCACAGATCATTTGCGTCTATTATTGTTCACAAAAACACATTAAATACGGTTATTAAACGAGATAACGTCATAAGGGTAAAATGGTCAAAATAAAACTTCTAAAAATTTATGAAAAGCTCCTAAAAGACTTTCTATTATCTGATCTATTTCCTAGAAAGAATCTTAAAAAAATAATCCTAGAATCAAATACTAAAATTCAGTTAATAAACCTATTACAAAAATATGAAAAACGAACTCATTATTTGATGGTTTCATGAATGAAAAAACTGTAACACCCATAAAATCCAAGTAAGTGGTTGTGACTCGTAACCCATTTGTAATTAAGTTGACTTCAATTTGGAAATATGTTTTGGAACTCTGAACCTTTAGTTTGACTCATTGAATCATCAAAATAGAGAAAACGGCACCGAGTGGGTTTTGGGCGAGCTTGCCAGCGACTGTGATAGGTGTCACAATCGCCTGTCACTATCGCGTGGGGGAGAGAGGCCCCGGTACGTTCGGTGCGAGAGTGCCAACGATTGTGACACAAGGCACTATCGCCTGTCACTCTCGCTGGGATGGTACCGAGAACGGGGGGAGTTCAGCGATTGTGCCACGCGACAGTGCCCTTGGTACTATCGTTGGGCACTGTCACACTTGGGGGTCTGAGGGTATAAAATGCAATCTTGACCGATTTTGACCACATTTATCTCACAACTCGTTTTTGGTCCCGATTTTGGAGCATTTCTTCTTCCCCCAAACCTCCCTCTTCATTAAATTCACCAACACTTTTAGGGTTTTTGATACTTTTCTAGGTTTTACTCAAAAACCTAGCTTGTGAGTTTTCTAACCTTAATAGATACATGTCAATATGTGTTGTATTATCATCATCTTACACATTTTGGTGAAAATCTTTATATATGGTAAAATACTCTTGATACATATTTGAAGACTCTTGGATGCCTTTGATTAATAAATGTGTTATATGGTATTTTGGACCTTACTAGCTAGTATATTGTTTCCTCAATAAAAGTTGGTATGTGACTTTTTTGAACATATTTACTTTTTAGAGTGTTGACCTAATTTGAGACTTTGCCTTGATGGTAGATTTGTATGTTCTTGGCCTATGGTAATATGGTGCCTATGTCCTTATATACATATGGTGTGATTTCTCACCTAAGATTCTAAATAAGGAACTACATACCCACATAACCTAGTTTGAGGGCCTTAGAAATTATATAGTACGATTGCATGAATTTATGGTGGTTGGACCACAAATGCCCACTGTTAGATCTCAGATTTATTGGATTCAAGATCATCCAATCTGAAGTTTGCAATCTGAAGCTAACGCTGAAAATTCGCTCTCAAGATTAGTCTAATGTTAAGTTTGTAATAATTGTCAAAGTTAATTATTGTGTTAATCAATAGTATTTAATATTAGTCCTAATTATCTAATTAATAGATATTAGGATATTATGTTTATTAGTTTAAATATCTAGATATTAGTTTAGATATTATTATTTAGATATTATGTTTGAGATATAAAAGGTTTTGAGATATTATTTATCTCATAACTTTCAATATCTCAGATCTACAAGAACACTGTTCACAGAGAGAAACAGTGAGAGCTTAAACAGAGAAACAATATCAACCTTTGTAATCCGCGTTTGTAATCCAAACAGGTTGGTAAATCGTATCTTGTTTGTTGTTTGATTATCTAGTAAACGATCAAGTTCAATCACACAGACTCACAATTGGTATCAGAGCTATCACCAGATCAAAATCAAACTTTTAAAAAAAAGTCTCTGTGTTCTTCATCTTCAAGAACACTGTGACATCGATCAAAATTGTCAAAAAGTGGTTGTTATTGAAATCATAAGGTTGTAAGGTGTTGTAGTTGATAAGGCGATCAGTGTGTCAAAGTTTAGAACTGTAAATCGATTTCCAGGTTGGTCAATTTGAGTGTTAATCGAATCAGATCTTCGAAGAAGACACTATTCAATCCGGTCCCGGTTCCGGTCGAAGACACAATTTCCATACCGGTCACTACATTATCGGTCGAGGTAACACCGGTCGAAGTCTACAATATCGATACACCAATCCGGTCAACAGCCCGGTCGACCACACCTCGGTCAATACCCCGGTCCACATTTCTACACCGATCGAACTGTTCAATCCAGTCTCTACCATCCGGTCCCGGTCGAAGTCACTACCCCGGTCACGTTCAAATCCGGTCGAAAGGTACACTCCGGTCGAGGTAGCACCGGTCACACTCATTTCCATACCGGTCGAATACATCAGTCCGGTCGTACTCCAATCCGGTCGACCACACCGGTCGAAGCACTGTTCAATCCGGTCACTGTTCTACCCGGTCGATACAATTACATACCGATCGAAGGTTCTATCCGGTCAAAGCACTCACCCGGTCGAAAAACATTAACCCCGGTCGACCACACCTCCGATTAATACTCCGGTCCGTATCAACCCGGTCGTACATCTCACCGGTCTCGCATAACACCGGTCAACATCTCTCCGGTCACAACAATAGTCCGATCGAACATCATACCGGTCAAGGCCCCGGTCGAGTACATTACTTTTGCGCCATCAACACGTCGCGCAAAACTTATTTTCGCGCGACCAACTGCTCGCGCAAGTCCCTATTTTGCGCCATTAATATCTCGTGCAAAGTTCCATTTCTCGCGATCCTTTCCTCACGCAAAACTTCTTTTTGCGCCAGCTTCGTCTCGCGCAAACCAGTCTTTTGCGCCACCTTCTCTTAGCGCAAACTTGTGCTTTTGCGCCAGTTCTATACTTAGTTAAAATTTGGAAATTTTTTTCTGAATTTTATTTGATTTTAACTGGACTAACGATAAGTACAAGTTCTTATTGCATAATAATCAAACATAATGAATTCCAGCGAAGCTAATTCAATCAGTATGGATGAGAATACACCTATACTTTACAAAGGAAAGATTTCTGCCTTGGAAGCAAAAAGAGAGAAGAAAGAGACAGCACACTTGTGCTTGATGTGTCAGATGGAAATAAAAACCTAAGTTGATACTGATGAAGAGGTAAGTCATTTAACTGAATCAGATTTCTTGAATCAAATGCATGCCATGATGACAAAACTCCAAGAATTAGAGTCGAAACTCAAGCGTGAAAAGGGTGTCATAAAAGACAAAGACCAGTCAATACAGAAACTTAGCAATGACCTTGCTGAGAATAAAGTATTGATTGAGATTTTACATAGAAACAATGACACCAGCGCAAAAGAAAAGACCATAATTCTTAAAGAGAATACTGAAACAAAGTCTAAATTGAGAAAGAGTGAGTTTGATTTCAAAGAGCTTAAGAATTTGCATTCTTCAACTTCCAAAGAAAACGAATCTTTACTTGCAAAATTAAAAGCATTGGAAGAGAAGTTATACAAATTGGGTCAAACTGAACAAACCATCCATCTAAACAAACCCAAAGAGAATAAAGAGAGTTAGGGACTGGGTTATGAGAATCCTCACTACCTTAAAAAGGGTATATCTGAAGTGCCTGCACTTTATGATTTAACATTCTTAAAACTAGCTCGAAGAATCCCTGAACTTAAAGTTTTCTGGACTCGACAGTCTAAAGAGGATTAAGCCAAGGAAACAGAAAAACGAAAGAAATCATCTAAAGTTCACCTTCCATTTTATTATGCGAAGCTGAATAATAGTTATAATGATGATCCAAAATATCAAAAGAAATCTCTTTCAAATGACTTCTTTCAGAGTAATTCTGTAAAAGAAATGGAGGCGAAGCCTATTAAAGGTAAAATTTACGTCCCTCCTCTCGTTTTGGAAAGTAAAATTTCTGAACTTGAGACATCTTTAACAGATGAAAGACTTTTGATTAATATTGAACAAAAAGTTTTTTCAACTGTGCTTAAGAGTACTGTTCTTTCTAAATCATCAAAGGCTTCAAAATCTGATGACATGTTTGGTTCAACTGATGAAGGGTTAGATTTTCTAAACTCTGATGGTGTTTTAGATGATTGTTTTGATCAATTTGATTTTAATGCCAAACTTCCTAACCATTCATCTTTTGTTGTGAAATCCATTGGATTATCCAGTAAGTTTGTGAAAAGCAAATCATCAACGAAAGTTGATGAAACAGTTTCTGTGAAAACTAAGAATGCTAAAGGTAAGAAGAAATCTCAGCATTCACAGAAACCGATCACTACTGGTAAGCCAAAGAAGAAGCATTCGTTTGAAACTCACATTTCTAACTCAATTTCAAATGTTTCAGAAATGAGCAAGAAAGAGCTTAGAGTTAAATCTGAATGGCAACCTAAGAAGAAGATAGATGAGAAGGATAAATCATGTTCTAGTGCCGATTGTAATAAGATTACTACTAGTAAAGATGATAAAATTGTGGATGTTGCTTTTTCTAAACCAAAACTTGTTGATTCTCGCAAGAAATTTTCAAGACAACAATTATTCCAGTTATCTTTGTCTACTAGAAAGTTTTTCAATTATGAAAGATATGATTATGCTTCTTGTCAAGATTCTGATAATTGGTTTGGCACATATCATGTTCACTCTCATCGTTCTAATTCTTCCTATGGTTTTCAAAAAGCAAAGAGGACCCAAATTTCAATGGGTACCAAAATCAAGTGCTAACACAGTTGGATCCAAATGGAAATGGATACCAAAGAAACGGGATGATTCTGTGTTGCAGGCACCTACTGTCTAAGGGGAGTAGGAGAAGAAGTAAGAGGTTTTTGAACACAACAGTTCAAAACCCGTGCTTCAGAGAAAATATGGTTCTTGAGTAACTCAGCTCAAGACCCGGACATCAATGTCAAAAGAGGCTTCTAAGTAAATCATCTTAGAACCCGTACTTCAACGGAGAATGTAGGCTTTTAAACAAAACAGTTCAAGACCCGTACTTCAGTGATCAAAAGACCTTACTCATTTGCTGATAAGAGATTGTACTCCAATAATCGAATGAGGAAATCAACCTTCAAGGGGGAGTACATATTTGTCTAAAATTTTAATGCATATCTTTTTAACTGACATATTTTTCAAATGCATAATTTCAGGGGGAGTAAAAAGGTGATGACTTCTGATTATTTCTAATCAGAACTCGTACTTTAATTGTCTTACTGCTTTTTGTCATTTTATTTTCAGTGAATAAATTAGCTTTGACTATGACATAAGACTTTTGCAGTTTTTGAGAGATGCTTACATGATCATATCTTTATGACTTTAAGCTTAACTTCATGAGATGTAAGATTGCACGTAAAGGTATAATCCTTTATCTTAATCTCATATATGGTTGAAAGGAGGACAACTTTCAATCATAGAAAATATTGTTCTTAAATGTTCAAACCACTTCCTGAATCTCAAATCGATTTCATGAATTCGAAGTGTGCGTTTAAATGTTTTCAAGATCTAATTTGAGCTTTAACTGAAATAGTTAAACCAAATTTGAGCATCATATGCATCATAGGAAAACATGATTTCATTGTGCTAGGAATTACCACAACTTCTATGAAATCACCTTAACCAGTGATTTCTACCCAAGAAGTTAATCCATAGTGATTGAGTGTAAGGATTCGAAAAGAAATGAGTGTGGTTAGAGTGAGCTTAATGTTTAAAAGAATGAGGGTGTGAGAACAGAGTTAAAATAATATCAGAACTCTGCACCAAACTACTTTCTGAGTCGGGCAACCACATTTTTAGTGTTTCACATTTCTTTGGTGAACATTATAGAAACAGGCAACTAGACCATGCTAACTCTTGATCAAACCTCACCAACTACTCATTTTCTACTCAAATAAAAAGTGTTTCACATTTTCAAAGGGAAAGCAACACATTTGCTATCTGATTTTCATTTGGAAAATCTGGATATTGAAAAGAAGGAACTCTGCCCCACCTTCGCACTTCAATCATGCACATTGAGTATGTGTTTAACTTACTGTTGTCTCAGTGGTTTACACAATATTGAGCCTTATAAACAATCATCAAGTGCTTAATTCTTTCTATCACATGCATGAACACACAAGGAATTTGTTTCTTTGTCATAACGTTCATAGAAATTGCCTTTGTGGTGTTTCGATGATTGAATGGAAGCCCTGGGGGAGTGAACATCAAAAAGCTCCTTTCCAATGTGTATTCGTTACACACAGTGACTTAGTGTTACTGACAGGCATTTTAACTGATTCATCTGTTGATTCAGGTGTTACACGATTATTTTGTCTGGATTTGCAAAGATCTGGATGAATATCTTTTGAATTGACGAATCAGAGGCTCCAAATGAAAGACATTTCTTACTCAGAGTTTTGATGAAATCGTTTCTCTTTTCATCAAAAAGGGGGAAAACCTAAAGCTTGAAGAAATGTCCATTACATTACAAGATTGGAAAAGAGAAGAGCTAACCAAGAAATGCGAGAGATCAAAGTATTCTGAAGACATGCTGATTTTAGAGAAATTTTCTTATTCTGAGCTAAAACTAGAGATTACATATTGAAGACAGAGAAGGAGATTCCAACTTCTGAGCTGAAAGAGAAGATTGAATTGCTAAATCCGTTTAGTAATGATCTTGATCCAAAGGGGGAGATTGTTAGATCTCAGATTTATTGGATTCAAGATCATCCAATCTGAAGTTTGCAGTCTGAAGCTAACGCTGAAAAGTCGTTCTCAAGATTACTCTAATGTTAAGTTTGTAATAATTGTCAAAGTTAATTATTGTGTTAATTAATAGTATTTAATATTAGTCCTAATTATCTAATTAATAGATATTAGGATATTATGTTTATTAGTTTAAATATCTAGATATTAGTTTAGATATTATTAGTTTGAGATATAAAAGGTTTTGAGATATTATTTATCTCATAAGTTTCAATATCTCAGATCTACAAGAACACTGTTCACAGAGAGAAATAGTGAGAGCTTAAACAGAGAAACAATATCAACCTTTGTAATCCGCGTTTGTAATCCAAACAGGTTGGTAAATCGCATCTTGTTTGTTATTTGATTATCTGGTAAACGATCGTTTTCAATCACACGGACTCACAACCACATTGATATTATACACACTTTACTTGGAGTAAATTGTATTGGGATATATTGCAATTTGGATGAACCACAAGAAGGCACTAGGAGGATATAATCTTGGGCGCCACCTTGGAGGTATATGCCTAGATATCCCCCATTTGGGATAATGCCTTGGAGGTAGTCCCCTATATGTCGAGCCTTTGTGGTGTTGCTCGTAAGGGTGAACACCAAGGTATATCGATTCTTGAGGTGAAACTTGTTTGGTGTTTTGGGTCTCCCCCATTGATTCCTTATTTGGACCTTTATGACACATTGATGATCTCTCACTTTAAGTTTGGTTTATATTTTGTTCAACCTCACTAGGCCTTTTGGCCTAACACTTGTTGGCGTCGACATGTATCTCAGGATCTAGCGGCGCGGTCTCTAAGAAGGTCTAGTCAAGGTAGATGCGAGCTTGGGGAGATGGACTTTTGAGACACCTTTTAAATAGAGGAACGATATTTTTGGTTGATTGGATGACATCTGATTTGTAATCTTGTTTCCTTGAGAAATTAGATTAATAGGTTGTCATTTCCATTACTTCTTATTACAAATTGTAATTAACAGGTGTTTATTATTCCCTTTTTGGGAGTCTCATGCTTGCATTTTATAAATACCACTTTTTCGTTTTATGTAAATTTTTGTTTATCCCAATTTTTTAAGTGTTACAAAAACGCATCATTTTCATGGTTTCGTGAATGATTTTTTTTAATAGTTTCATGGTTTCACCAATGAAAAAAACTCATAGTTTCATGGTTTCATGAATGAAAAAACCTCATGGACTAAAGAACATTAACATGCACATCGGAACTCTAGGTATGGTTTACAATAACAGGCGACACACAAGAAGATAAATTAGCTTAATCACTCTAAAAAATATCACGAACATGAGTTTCATTTAACGAAAGAGACCCAACAACAAATGTCTCTTTCAAACCCGCCATTGATGAACAATGAACCAGAGATTTCTGCAGTATCGATTAGCTTGTTTACAAAAAGAATAATAATTTTTTTCCATAATTAAATGGTTATCATTAAGAATATCCCAAAATAATTGGAGGTTGATAATTGTCATAGTTAACAATTGAATGTTAAAAAGACGAATCCACCCTCAACATTAAAAAAAGCGGGAAAAAATTTTCTAATTGGCTAGGAGTGGTTTGTTTGAGTTTGTACAAATGAGGAGGTTTGCCTTTGATCCCTCCTCTCACTCTCTCTCTCTCTCTCTATATATATATATAGAGAGAGAGAGAGAGATAGAGAGAGAGAGAGAGAGAGAGGTGGGTTCAAACGAGAATGAGGGCTATTTAAAAGAATAAAGGGACGACTCTCAGCCAATCATTTTTAAAAATAATTTCCAAAATATTACTTTTCAAAATGAACCTTAAAAGGGTATTAAGGTCATATTATGATATGAATTAATTTAAAATAGTATTGACTTCCTAAAAATTAGGGATTACAATATACCATCATTTTCCTTTATTCATGCAAATCTGGTTAAATCCATATTGGTAATTAATCGTGTTCTGTTTGTTTCTTCAAGCAAATCCAGAATTTGCAACCCAAATCACAAATGATTATATGATAAATAAGTTGAACAGATTGTTTAGGTATAATATGCAACCCAAAATCACATATGATTATACTTTATATGCATCACTAAATCACATGTGATTATACTTTATAGTAATGCTTAGCTATAATTCTTAACACCAAAATTATATGTGATTAGACTACAAATGAATTAACAGAATGTTTATCTATAATTCTTAACACCAAAATCATATGTGATTTTGTTCTAACTAACTTGGGCGAATGTTTTTAATAACTTTGAAACTTAAATCATATGTGATCATCCACTTAAGATCATAAATGATCCAAACGAAAACAAAAATTACCATGATTAATCATCGGATTTCACATCCATGGAAGATATAGATTAGGGAAATCAAATGATTAAGGATACAAGGAGACTTCTTCCAAACCCTAGAATGCATCTTTAGAATCTCCTTTGCTTGCTCCTTCATCTTGCTTCCACATCGTCTTCCTTCCTCGACTCATAGATTTATGGTGAATACCTTTGATGACTCCCTCTCTGCCTACCCCATCATCGTATCATCCTTTTTCCTCCCTCCACTACTTCGTCCATATTTGGGAATGAACTCAATGGCCCAAATAGATCTTAAAATTCAGAACTTATAAATCGAAATCGAAGCTTCGTTGACCCGTTTGCAACTTTTACTTTCTTCTTCATCCTTGTTACATCGATGGACGATTTTTCTATGTCTACATCCATGGACTATGACTGCATCCATGGACGATCAACCATAATAGGTTCTATGACAACATCTCTGGACGATTTTTCTTCAATGACTGCATCCATGGACCCTTTTCTTCAATTTGATCTTCGATTTTTCCACCTATGGAATCACACGACTTTGCAACAAATCGAGGAATGGTTGGAAATCAATATACGATTCATATCAATTTGGATTGGGATGAAATTGAGAATCCCATGAATTTAGGATGTGATATACTATCCTAAATTATCCAGGAATGAAATATGACGTTTATACCCTTCTTTTATTAAAATAAACAATTACTAATTTCTTAATTATGATTGGTCTAGAATTGTCCCTTTATTCTTTTAAATTGATGTCATTCTCGTATGATCCTCCCTCTCTCTCTCTCTCTCTCTCTATATATATATATATATATATATATATATATATATATATAGGGGTGGATTCAAATGAAAACTCATCTTTCATTGTGCACATGAGGACAAATCTTAACCATTGATCAAAACTTAGAAAACTAATCAATGGTTAATACATAATAAGGTTAATTGGGAAGTGATTAAGGACAAAATTGTAATTTTGAATCGACGCCTACCTTCTTTGACTTTTTATTTTTATTTTTAATTAAAAATATTTTACCCCCTTAAACTTTAAAATAATTTATTTTAAAAATTACTAATATTTTAATCAAACAAATTACATCAAAAAAACGAGAATTTCGTGCTTTTCGACATGACATCCATCTCGATATAGTTTTTTTTCTTTCGTTTTAACCGTTTTTTACGTGAAATTCTATATACGTGTTATATTCATTATGAATATGCATGCACATCTTCGGGTGTCCACATTCAGTATGAATAACAAAGGTGAACGTTCATTCATTATTCATGATGAATAATACCGTATACAGATGAATATTACAATAATCAGAATTTTTTCATTTTAACCGTTTTTTAGGTGAAGTTCTATATATGTGTTATATTCATTATGAATATGCATGCACGTCCTCGGATGTCCACATTCGGTATGAATAACAAAGGTGAACATTCATTCACTATTAATGATGAATAATACAGTATTTAGGATAGATAATACAATATTCAGGATGAATAATACACGAATCCATGATTCATGTATTATTTATCATAAATCGTGTATTATTCACCCTGAATGTTCTATTATTCATCCTGAATGATACATTATTCATGACGAATAATATGAAGGTGTAGACACATGACACACTCTTTTTTTTCCCAATTGACAACCGAAATTTGGTTTAATTCATTATGAATATGTATGTGCATCCTCGGATGTCCCACATTCAGTATAAATAACAAATGTGAACGTTCATTCATTATTCATGATGAATAATATAGTATTCAGGATGAATTACACAACATTCATGACGAATAATACACGAATTCATGAATCATGAATTATTCATCATAAATGTTGTATTATTCATCATGAATGATACATTATTCATGATGAATAACACATGAATGACCTGTGAAGATGTGGAGACGTGACGCGCTCTCTTTTGTTCCCTGATTCACAACAGAATTACTCGATAGGTTCTCGATTCGTCTTGATGGGTGTTGGGTTACGGTGCTGAAGAAACGTGATGTCTTACGACGTTGAAGAAAGTGTTGAAGAAGGTGATGTCGAGTTAAATACTTACGGTGTCGAGGCGTTGTACAAACTTGTACGTACATAAATATTCATAATGAATATAACACATATATAGCATTTCACGTAAAAATGGTTAAAACGACAAAAAAAACTATATCGAGATGGATGTCATATCGAAGAGCACGAAATTCTCGTTTTTTTGATGTAATTTGTTTGATTAATATATTAGTAATTTTTAAGATAATTTATTTTAAACTTTAATTGGGTAAAAAAAATTTAATTAAAAAAGAAAATAAAAAGTCAAATATGGTAGGCGTGTGTTTAAATTTTATTCCATTTTTACCCCTAAATATTTTAAAATTAAAAACTCTATTTAATATGAGTTGTTGGATCAAAAGAGATCGAGTGACTGAGATTTGTCCTCACGTGCCCAATGAAAAATAAGTTTTCATTTGAACTTCCCCCCCCCTCTCTCTCTCTCTCTATATATATATATATATATATATATATATATATAGGTAGGTAGGTAGGATCTTTTATTAACTAATTAAAAAGTGTTAACTTTACAAACCTCTACTCATCAATTAGAAACAAGTTAGAACATCTCCAACATCTTCTCCAAAATGGAGAAAATGAAGATTTTGAGCAACTTTTTGCTCCAACAGCTTTTCCATAACTTCTCCAAAATGGAGAACATAGAAGAGAGAGGGTGTAATTTTTCTCCAAATTTGGAGATGTCCCAAAAAATGATTACCAAGAGAGAAAGAAATGATTTTTTATTATATCCCACTAATGATAAACTTTGAAATGAAATGTTTAGGTGAGAGAAAATAATATTTTATTAAATATATAGAATATTTTAATAATATAATCAATGATTTATCTCTAAAATAGGGAATCTCTTAGAAATGAATGTAATTTTTTTTTAAATTTTGACTATTGTTTCTCCATTTTGGAGAATCTGTTGGAGATGCTCTTATACATTTAGTTGATTCATATGATGGAGATATTTAATAAGGGTAAGAATGTCATTGTCTATTTCCTCTTACTTTTATGCATAGTAATGGATGGTTACATATTTTAACTATTCCATGATTTTAGCCTTTGTAATGGACAATTACATGTTAATAAATGAACATGTGGCATAACATTGAACCTACATGTTGGACAATATTCGTAACATTGAACCTACAGTGAACCTAAGACGAATGTTGAACAATGTTCATAACTTTGAACCTACATGTTGAACAATATTCATAACATTGAACATATAGTGAACCTAAGATGAATGTTGAATAATGTTCATAACATTGAACCTACATGTTTGTTTATAAGTCAACATGTGGGCATCTAATATATACAAATACCAAACTCAATGAATTTAAAATACCATTGTTCATGACAAGTAACTTAAAATTAATGTACGATGACCAAAAAAACCTACTAATTGAATGTTACTTTGAAATTAATGGATGGTTACATTTTCTAAGTATTCCATAATTTTAGCCTTTGTAATGGACAGTTACATGTTCATAAGTGAACATGTGGGCACAACATTGAACCTACTAATTGAATGTTACCAAAAAAAAACCAACTAATTTATAAATGTTACATTAAAATTAATATATTTTCCTAAAATACCCTTGTTCACTTATGTTCACGTTTGTTTAATAGTTTTTACAATTATTACAAAAGCCATCAGACAATTTAATCCGTAGATCTCAAAGTCAAATGTGTAAGAACGGTTTACATATTTAACACCAATGACTTGGTTAATAAGAGAACTTACCCCTATATATATATAGAGAGAGAGAGAGAGAAAGGGAGAGAGAGGGAGAGAGAGATTCTTTTGTAAACAAAAAAAAGGTTGTAAACCAATGAAATTTGATCTAAACGTAGATCATCCCACTTTTTAAAGAGTGTTTTCATTTTAAATTTTTTAAAAATGTAACCGCCTCCATCATTATAACCATTGATTGTTTAATCATGTGGTGTAGATGTGATTACATAGTTTATAACTTTTTTTCTTGTTTGTATATGAATTAGCCTCTCTCTCTCTCTCTCTCTCTCTATATATATATATATATATATATATGTATGTGTGTGTGTGTGTGACGATTCAAATGGAAACAATTTAAAGTTTGAAACATGAAAATATGAAAAACTAATCAGAAAAAAAAGTATAACAATTTTATGTGATTTTATGGTCAATCACATATGATTGGGAGTCAGGGTGACTTTAGCTGCAACCGATATAGATGTTTATGTTTGAACTGCCCTATATATAATTGTGGGATTTTACCTTGATAATGATCCCACATAGGAAGGAAAGGGAAACTTTGGTGAGTTTATATGTCTTATGACTTATCAAATTGGATCAAAGCCCATCTAAAGGCTTTGGATTGGATTTGTAGCTTGTATATATATATATATATATTATATATATTTAAATGGTTAAAGATTGGGTCTTGGGCCTTGGGGTCTCTTGATCACAATTGCTCTAGTTTTCTCTCCATTTCTTAATAAGAATTTTGATATATATGTATTTTGTTTGTTCGTTATTTTCCGTACGTTTTTGCACAATTTAATATACATGATTTATGGATTCTCTTGGTTCATAACCTTGGTTCTAACATATAATATATATATTAAAGAGAAATTTTGTAAAAATAACAATAAACTAAAAGGCCTTCAATTAACGGATTGGTTTCAGAGCCTAGCTAATACATAACATATTATTTCTATACTTATTGAAACATATAAACCATTTTTAATTTAGATTTTGGATAAAATCACACGAGTAAAAATAGATTTCACTCCTAAGATATATATATCTAAATATGTTTATTGAATAACTAAAATAGGAGCAAATTAAAAGTTTGAATTGTGGAGAGAGTGAAGGTCACCATCAGAATAGATTTTAGGGCAGGAAGAGGAAGGTACTGTCCCTTCATAGATAAGACTCTTCCTGGCTTTCCAATTATAGGAATTACCTTATTACCCCGACTCCTTCCTATCCTTTCCATGCTTGTATAACAACCCCGCCACTTACAAAAGGTCGTTTACGTAATTATCGGATCATTTATTATCTTATAAATAATTTTATTAGATATTTTTTTCGTTTCAAAATAAATGTGAAGAATAGAAAAAATCTATAGTTTTAAAAAATTTGTAACTATTATAGATTTTAGTAAATTAAATGATAACTTTTATTCTTAATAATCAAGGTTCTAAATGGCGTGAGGCGTGACGTGGCGGTGAGGCCAAGCCTCAAGCCTTAGGAGCCACGGCGAAACCATGACGTTTTCAAGGCGTGACTTATGACGTCAAATTTCTATTTTATATATAATATTATATATAAAAACGTATGTTTTGTAGTGTTACTTAGTGAGTCAATAGTATTAGGAAAGTTAAATTAGGTTGTATATTTAAAAAACTTGCAAATAAAACATTAAAAACGTAAAGAAAATCAAATATCTCATTACAATAACCGTGCATTAGACCATGGTGTGTCATGGGCTTAACGTGGCGTGACACACAAACCTTGGTGCGCGGCTGTGCGGCGAGTTTTTTAGAACATTGTTAATAATAGAGTGAATAGTGAAATTTTCTAATAATTATAGATATAATTAGAAATAGACACTTATTTGGACCCTTATATTGGAACAAATAAAAAGAAAACCGAAGATAAAAATATAGTCACTTATTTCAAGACGAACAAGATACCATCAATTTCCGTAGATCTTATTTGACAAACATAAACTGGCTTATTTTTTGAGATGTTTTTTAAGAAAACATTATTAGGCAAGCAATAAGCTAGTTAGCTTTTTGAAAAAGCTACTTTAGATTTCATTTTCTTTTTGTTAACCATGTGTGTTCGGACTAGTTTGCGCACCTCGACTAATCCCCATGGCCCTAGAGAACAATTAAGAAAATCTTCAGTGACCTTGTAAGTCTCGAACCGGTGATCTCTGTGGAGGATCCTCAAAGATCCAGGTCTTATTGCCGGTTAAGCTAACCCCACAAGGTTACTTTAGATTTCATTTATGTCATTTATATTTTACGTAAATGTTCCTTATATTTTACATGAATGCCTCGTATATTTTTCTTATTGAGCATTTTTTTTATCATTTAACTTATCACCTAGATTTTACTAAACTTTACTAATTTATCAAATAGCTTATAAGCCAACACGTATTTTTCAGTTAACAGTAATTTGTTTATCAACTAATAGCTAGTTAATTTGTCAACATATCTTTAAAATGGTATCTATTTAAATCTCACTTACGTATCAAAGCTAATTACGTATTCTTTTTCTTTCTTGTTCATTGTTTTACAAAATAGGCAAGATAAACCATAAAACAATTATTTTCTATTTATCGACTATAAACAGTCTAAAGGTTATTTAGATAACTTAAATGTTATGAATTCAAATAACAAATTTATAGTTTGTCAAGATTTTTAGACCTCTTACCTCTATAAGAGTAATTCTTTTAAAATCCATCATATTTGGTTTTCATTCTAACCAAAAAATTGACTTCATAAAAACCTTTAATCTTAGCGTCAAATGTTTTAGTTTTATGACATAGTTGTTATAGTTTATTTGCAACACAAATACAACTCAATCATAATCAATTACTACAGAAACTATTGTAGGGTTTTGTAATTGTGACCTATATGTAACCTAGATATGAATGCATGCATACATACATATATATATATATATATATATATATAGGTATATCTTCAAAATTAAGCACACTACAAAAGTTGCTCTAGGGTTTTGTATTAATCACACATATTTATATAAGCACACATCAAATACAACCAATCCAAAATTAATATTGCAAATTAAAGATAACGTTATTTTAGGGTTTTATTTTTTGAAGCCATACATAGCATACCTCTAGTTGTATGCATCAAATACAACTGGTCCCAACTTAATCACTAGAGAATTTATTTATTAGGGTTTTGTATTTTGAAGCCCCATGCATACAAATTCACGTTGTGTGCGTGTATATATGTATGTATATATACTATTATATATATATATATAGAGAGAGAGAGAGAGAGGAAGTTTAAGGGAAAACCCACAAAAAAAATGAAAAACTAAGGAACACTCTGGTAGCCGTTAATTTGGACGGTATGCACATGTGCATACAAGTAAAATAAGTTTTTTTTGTTTCGTTTTTGTTTTTATGCACGTGTGCATTATGCACATGTGCATATACACATATGCATGTTAAAAATTATTTATATGCACAGATGCATACCGTCCAGACTGACTACCAAAGTGTTCCTCAGTTTCTCATTTTTTTATTGTTTTTCCCTTAACCTGATCCTATATATATATAGATAGATAGATAGATAGATAGATAGATAGAGAGAGAGAGAGAGAGAGAGAGAGAGAGAGGGAGAGAGAGAGAGGGAGAGAGAGAGATAGAGAGAGAGGTGGGTTCACACGAAAACAATATCTATTTAAGAAATACGAGAAAAATCGAGTACATACAAAATCATATATGATTCACGCGACTTTGCTGCGACTTAGGTGGCGAGCAAAGTCGCCGCGTCCATTTTTTTGGCTGTTAATACCGAATCATATATGATTTTGCAAATGATTTATTGTTTTTTTGTTTTATTAAATAGTAAGCGTTCTAGTTTGAATCTTTCTCTCTATATATATTTATATGTTGTGTTGGAATTAATTAAATAACTAATTAAAGATAGGGTGTGGCAGCATGAATGTTTGTACAGAAAGCAGAAAGAAAAACACAGAGAAATTAAAGATGTGAAGTTGGTTTGATGATTAACGGATTTGGGTGTAATAATTGGGAGGATGCTTACTCTTTTCGGGTATACAATTGTGGCAAGTCTGATTTGACTCTACACCATGGAGATGCATGCATGCATGTTTCTTTGTCTTCTGCTGCATGGAATCAAAGATGGAGATTGAGATGGAGGTTGGTTTATTTTGTTTGTCCAATTTGAATTGAAAGATGATGAATCCCTATATAAATCTCTCTCGTCTTGTCATGTACAAAAATGCCCTACTTTCTAGGCAACTTATTGATTCCACCTCCACCTATCTCTTTTAATTACTTACCCCTATTAAAATGACACTCACTAGCCTTTCAAGTTCCTACAAAAACGACACTCTGTAGCCTTTCACGTTTCTTTCTAAATACATATCCAAAAAGATTTGTAATTTTGCTATAAATTACTCATTATATTTGTTAAAACTAGAAATATACTCATCCAATATTAAATGTTTTGTATTTCTCAATCTTATAATACGGTTTTGTATGGTTTTGAGGAATCAATAATACTTTTTTTTATAATTTTTTAAATTTATTTTTTATTTTAAATCTACACATCATTCGTTGATAAATGGTTGCATCAGACTCAATGAGATCGACAAAAACAATTATTTCTTTAACTAATTTATGAATGATTTAACAATTTCAAGTACTAAGAACAAATTTCCTTGGTCAACTAAACCACAAAACAGACCGGTTTTCCGGCGGAAAAATCTGCCGGAAATCTGGATTGTCGGTGGATTCTCCGGCCGGAAGGAAATGCGCCGAAAACTCGTCATTTCGGTGAAATTTTCGGCGGATTATGCCGCCGAAATCATATTTCAATAATTAGCCGAACTTAATCTTTTTTCTAATTAAAACAATTAATTTTACCGATTTTCGGCGGCAAAAGCTACCGAAAATATTTAAAATCTTTTTTTTCTTTATATTGTTTAAAGTAAAAAAAATATTTTCAGCGAAATGTTTTGACGGATTTTCGGCGGATATATCCGCCGAAAATAAATAATTTATTTATTATTTGTTTTAACTATTTATTATTAATTAATTTATTTATTTAATTATTTTCGGCGGATGGACCGTCGAAAATCCGCCAAAAATATTAAAAAAACAGAAACACGAAAAACCAGTTTTTTCATTAAAAATCATGCTAAAAAACAGTAAAAACCTGCTAAAAAGCTGTAAAAATCCGCTGAATAGTGTAAAAACTATAATTTAACGTCCGAACTATAAAAAAACATAAAATACAACGAACGTTCCATAATTTAACGTCTGAAATCCAAATACATTGTTCAAGTGTGCAAGTATTGTTCCAAAATATGTTCCAACAACAAATTCAACAAATTGTTCAACAAAATCAAATGTCTCATCACATGGGTGGCGGTGGTGGGGGCTGAGAAGAACAGAAACGTCTTACCATTTCACACATATGCTCGTACTGGGCATCACATTCCCGCTGACGTGCCTCTTCCTCCGCCCGACGTGACACTTCATCCGTCGCACGTCTCTCTTCCCGCTCCTTCAACTCCTGAAGTTGGGTCCTTAGATCCTCAATTTCCTATAAAATAAAAAAAGACGTTAGAACAAGTTTAACCTGAATTATAAAATAAATTAATAAAGCTCATATAATGAAATGTGGTACGCACCTGTCGGGAAGAAGAAGAAGAAGCACCACCCTGTGAGGGTGTCCCAGTCAAGATCGCGTTGGGATATGCGTGGTACACGAACCCAAACATACGACCTTTCTTCGCTCCCCCAGAAACCTCCTGCCACAACTCGGTATCAAAAGTCGGATGCTGGTTGGGGTCATCACCGTACCTCTGGCTGACGCCTGTCGAATACCCACCCTATGGTTTTTACAAAACACATACAAGTCAATTTCGACAACATAACGACTGTAAATGGGACGCACCTATTGGGCTATTTGAAACCCAAACCGTGCATATAGAACATATAAGGTTGGGTTTGTGCACATAAAGGCCCTAAATGCACATATTAGGCTATTTGAAACCCAAACCATGCATATAGAACATATAAGATTGGGTTTGTACGCATAAAGGCCCTAAATGCACATATTAGGCTATTTGAAACCAAAACCAAGCATATAGAACTTATAAGGTTGGGTTTGTGTGCATAAAGGCCCTAAATGCACATATTAGGCTATTTGAAACCCAAACCATGCATATAGAACATATAAGGTTCGGTTTGTCCGCATAAAGGCCCTAAATGCACATATTAAGCTATTTGAAACTCAAACCATGCATATAGAACATATAAGGTTCGGTTTGTGCGCATAAAGGCCCTAAATGCACATATTAGGCTATTTGAAACCCAAACCATGCATATAGAACATATAAGGTTGGGTTTGTGCGCATAAAGGCCCTAAATGTACATATTAGGCTATTTGAAACCCAAACCATGCATATAGAACATATAAGGTTCGGTTCGACAGCATAACGACAGTAAAGGGGACATACCCAACTATGATAAACAATCATAATGTTTGCCCAACAAATGGCAACCTAAACTAGATAGATATATACATATATACATACTTAGATAAAGTCTTACGATATAAAAATCTTAATGTTTGCCCAACAAATGGCAACCCCAGCCAGATATGTAAAGTTTAAAGTTAAACACGAAATATATATAGATATTCTAAAGTATTGTGCAAAATACTTACCGCAAACCGGCTACACCTCGTAGTCACATATTCCCCGGATGAAGATGAGGTATCTGAACCCGACCGTCTCTTCTTGTGGGTCACATCGAAGAGCTCCAATCCGACGGTGGCGCGCCCTTTGATCTAGTCTGTGGCGCGCCCTTTGATCTAGTCTGCAAAGGGTAAATAATACAAACATATGTTAATTATAACATATTAAATAACAAGCAATGATTAATTATAACATTTTAAGGTCCTACCAAACGAGTCGATGTCTCTCCGAACGTGATCGATCCATTACAGTGCTTGGATATTTCGCCATCCACCTCCATCATCTGGTTCTTACACGCCATCACAGAAACCCCCTTCCAATGATCATTGTTCCATACATCGATCATCGCGCTCCAGTTCGCCGGGGAGATCCAATCGGGAGGGTATGGCTTCAACAAGTTCATATCTCGGTTGGGGTCGTTCTCACGATAGGGATGCCCATTATTTGTGGACAACTTGGCGGCTCTGCTCCGGGCGGAACTCAGGTTGTCGTTGTAATGTTTCGAACACTTTCTCCCCCAGATATCTTGCATCTGGGTGTCTAAAGATGGGTCCCACATGTAGTGGCTCTGTACGTACAAGTTTAGTTATTCTTAAGTTGGAAATAAAACTATCAAAGATATAATTATTTAAATATACAATCCGAACCTGGAAACGCTCAAACATCCTGTCCCTTTGGGACATAGGGATGTGAGACCAAGTACACCATGACTCAGTAAAGAAGCCCCGATTTATCCTGGTGGCCATCTGACTCGCGTCTTGTAGGTTCCAACTACATAAGGAATTGAATTAATATTCATACAAATA
The DNA here is from genome assembly GCA_954870635.1 of Arctium minus. Taxonomy (NCBI): domain Eukaryota; kingdom Viridiplantae; phylum Streptophyta; class Magnoliopsida; order Asterales; family Asteraceae; genus Arctium; species Arctium minus. Next base: position 55,292,875 of record OX941084.1, read on the forward strand.
ACAATGCATATAATATAATGAACAAGTTAATACAAATGAATTTACTCGTTTGAGTTGACATCACGAGGTGCTAGATCCATCCTTTGTGTCGGGAGATGCTCCGGAACAGCGATGCCACGGACATTACCAGACGCCCCATCGTCTGGTTGTGCCGAGCCGCTACTAGAGGCTCCTCCTCGGCTAGGCGTACCTCGTCCGGACCCAGGCACACGCGTACGTGGCATTGTCTACAAAGCAATGTTAGAAAGCATACAACAGTAATTCAAGTATTCAAACCATGCATATAGAACATATAAGGTTGGGTTTGTGCGCATAAAGGACCTAAGTGCACATATTAGGCTATTTGAAACCTAAACCATGCATATAGAACATATAAGGTTGGGTTTGTGTGCATAAAGGCCCTAAGTGCACATATTGGGCTATTTGAAACCCAAACCATGCATATAGAACATATAAGGTTAGGTTTGTGCGCATAAAGGCCCTAAGTGCACCTATTAGGCTATTTGAAATCCAAACCATGCATATAGAACAAATAGGGTTAGGTTTGTACTAGGGGTGAGCATAACTGGGTACCCGACGAAATTGCATGGAACCGATCCCGGAACCGGAACCGCCGGTGCCTAGAATGTTGGAACCGGAACCGGAACCGCCTTCATCGGTTCTTGATTTTTTGGAACCGGTCCCAGAACCGCCGGGAACCGGTTACGGTACCGGGTACCTGGTGTGATTTTTTTTTTAATTTTAACATTTCATACATTAAAAACTTAATTTCAGGTCTATTACAAACTAAAAATTACCAACTTAAAGTAATAATAAACACGGCAAATGGTTCCGGTAATCCGACAAAAACTAAAAGCTAGTTATTACATAAATAAATTGGAAAGTCTTGATTCTTGAGAGCACAAAAGGACTTCCATAACACTTCACATCAAAGTCGTCAACACCTAAAAAATGAAACACTTGGATCAAAACGAATAAATGGAACACATTATATACTCACATAGACACTAAGATACATACAACCTTTTATAAATCCCAATAACCAATACCAAGAATTTCATTTTTATAAAGCATCCAAAATACGACCAAAATTCATATTTATAAAACATCATTTATAAATTGTCACAACTCACATGAATAAATAAATAGAAGATTACCTCAAAAAGAAAATTAGTTGACGCTAACAAATGTCTCAGTTAGATCATTACGACCAATTTCTGAAATGAAATTAACAAAAAAAACACAAATTAGAATGTTAAATATGATTTAAAAAATATCCAAAAAAGAGAATGTTAGAGCATAAATATGTTGGATACAAGATCATAGAAGACTGAAGTCAACTCTCAAGCATCAAAGTCAAAGTCTTGTGTAATAAAAGTCAAAGTCAAAAGTTGTATTTTGTAATAGTTTAGTGTTTTGCGCGTTCCTGTAATGTGCGCATTTTGTATTCTTGGTATAAATAGTGTTGTGCGTGTTGTAATAGAGTAGTTCGAATAGAGGATAGCAGACAACATCATACGAGTTTATATTTGTAGAGAGAGAAAGTCTTTGAGAGTTTATTGTAATCGTTTCTGTGATTGATAAATACAATTGAAATTGATTGAACTGATTAAGTCATCTTGTTTACATTTTTATCTGGGATAACAATTGGTATCAGAGCAAGCAAAATTCAGAGAATTAAGGATCAAATTTGAAGATTTTATGGATTGAAAGTTCACGAACTCGCAAGCAGACTGTTGATATTTGTTTTCTTCGATTTTGTATTGTTTTGAATCTGATTTTGTTGTTGTTGCATTCGATTTTATGTCTAAAACATAGTTGTAATGATATGTTTAGCATAATTCAGAGTGTATTGGTCCAATTTTGAATTTTTCTTGAAATTTAAGTTCGTGTCTGAAAACGAACCGGTCTAGATCAAATTGTAATCATTAGAGTTTTAATCTAAAATTCTGTGTTTGTAAGTCGTTCTAAAGATGCATTAGAGGAATTCTGCAAATTTCCAAGCAAATTGAAGAAGAATTGAATCGAATCAGAGTGAAAATCGAGTTTTTGGAACTGCAAGTCAAGAACTCGCAAGATCCAAAGAACTCGCAAACCAAGAACTCGCAAGGGTCAAGAACTCGCAGGATCAAGAACTAGCTAAGGCTTGATTTGTTATTTGAAGTCAAGAACTCGCAAACAAAGTAGTGCGAGAATTAGAAACTCGCACAACACTAGGTGCGAGTTTATATTGTTCATCACCTTTGTCGTGCGTGAAGTGAAAGTTACGAGAAGTGTTTATCATGCGCGTTCTCATTTAGCGCGAAGTATCCTTGTTAAAAAATTTCTAAGTTCAAAACCCGCAAGCCCTGTTCTTGCGCGTTTGCATTTAGCACGTTTCAATTTTCTAAAATTTTTCTAAGTGTGTATCTCGCAAGGTTTTGCGCGAAGTTCCAAAACTCGCACTTAGTTGTGTGCGAGAACTAAGAACTCGCATAAGCCTGCGTGCGCGAACCTTGGTTCACGTAAGCTTCTTCGTGTGCGAAACTGAAACTCGCACACCTCTTTGTGCGAGAAGTGCAGTTCACGTAGCCTGTTGTGTGTGCGAAGTTTTAAAACTCGCACATAGGCTTTTGCGCGAAGTATTTCTTTTCAGTGTCGTGCGCGTTTTGTACTTAGTTAATTTTTGTGATTTTTCTGAAATTTAACTGAGTTTGATTTGTGTAGATCCAGTTTGTTTTCTGAATTTTGATGGTCACAGTAAGCAGTTTAACTCAAAGATGACTTCAAAGGACGCTCTCTCCATCGGAACAGACGTAAAGCATCCTCCTGTTCTATTCAAAGGTGAATACGAACAGTGGAATGATCGTTTTCTCAAATTCGTCGACAGGCATGCAAATGGGGAAAACATTCTGCTATCAATTACTGAAGGTCCAATGGTACCACCAACTGTAGAGAAACTAGATGATGAATCCTCATGGAGACGAAGACAGAGTAAGAAAGATGAAAACTGTTCCGAAAGAATTTGCACAATATTCTGATGAGCAGAAAAGCAGATTTAAAGTTGATAAGCAAGCCATATCTCTTCTACTTCAGAGTATCCCGAATGAGATATATATAAAGATAGACAGCTACAAAGCTAACGCGAAAAAGATGTGGGATCAGTTACAGAAGATGATGATGGGCTCTAAGGTGGGAAACCAGATGAAAGTGGCAAATTGTATAAACAGTTATGAGGAGTTTAAGGCCAAAGAAAATGAAAGCCTGGAGGAAACTTATGAGAGATTCATGCTTCTTCTGAACGAACTTTCATAGAACAAAGTCAAGAAAAAGAAGATCGAGAACAATGTCAAGTTCCTCAGCGTTTTGCAACCCGAATGGAAAAAGCATACCCGCCGGATGAAGCAAATGAAGGACTTGATTGATATACCCCTCCACGAAGTTTATGAGACTTTGAGATAGAATGAGGAGGAGGTTGAAGAGAAAAGAGCTGAGAAGAAGAAAACTGAGAAAATGTCTGACCCCATAGCCTTGGTAGCTGAAGAGAAGGAGAAAGAGAAGAAAAAGAAGAAGAAGATAGTGATTCCCAGTTCTGATTCTAGTTCTGATTCGGATAGTGATGGCGACGAAAACCTCAAGCAAGCTATGCTTCTACTGACCCATGCATTTCAGAATAAATTTTACAAGAAACCGGGTTCGAACTCACATAGGTACTCTTCGTCTGGATCAAAGAATCATGAACACCGGGAAATAGTTGAAGGAAAAAGATATGAGGAGAAACGATATGTGGAGAGAAAGCCGGATGAGAAAAAGAAGTATCTGAATGACTATGTTGGTGCTGAAAAGAAGACAAATGACCTGATCAAATGCTACAATTGTGGTAAGGTTGGTCACTACGTAAAGGATTGTCGGAAGCCAAAATTCAGAAACTCAGAATATTACAAGAACAAGATGCTCTTAGCCAAACAACAAGAAGCTGGCAAGGCACTCATGGCTGAAGACGAGTTCTGGCTAGATCATTCAGATGAAGAGGAAAGAGAAGAAACTGCTCACATGTGTTTGATGGGCAACGCAGTGAAGTATGATGATAGGGATGAAGAAATAGCTGATGAGGTACTTAATCTTTCTAAATCTGATTTTATGGCCAAAATGGAAGCCATGATGGTCGAACTTCAAGATCTTCAAAAGAAGTTGAAAAAGGAAAAGAGCAGAGTTGAAAAGAAAAATCAAAATATCTTTGATCTTAACAAAGTTGTTGTTGGGAACAAATATTTAATTGATTCTCTTAACAAATCTGTCTCTAATCTCAAACAACAAAAAGAATGTTTTGAAGGTAAGATTTCTGATTTTGTCTCTAAAATTTCTAAGTCTGATTCTAAAAAGCAAGAATGTGTACTAAAAGCTTTTAAATTGCAGGAAGAAAACAAGAGCTTAACAGAGAAGGTAAATGGTTTGGAAGCGAAATTGTATGTTAGAGGCCAAACAGATCAAACCATTTTCTTAAACACCCCTAATGAGGAAACTGATGTTAAAGAGAAGTGGGGTCTCAGTTACGAAAACCCACATTATCTTAAGAAAGCCATCAGAAAACAGCCTGCTTTATATAATTTTGATTTTCTATATGCGGCTGCTAAATATCCTCATTTGAAACCCAAATTTGTTACCAAATCACTAGATGAGGTAGAGGCTAAAGAAGATGAGAAAAGAAAGAATTTAAAGAAAATGCAACTACCATTCTGCTATCAAAAGTTGAATGATAGTTATATTTCAGATCAGCCAAAATGGCTTTCAAATGATTATTTTGCTAGCTATTCTACTACTGAGATGGAGGCAAAACCAGTTAAAGCTAAGATTTATGTTCCTCCACTCATTCTAGAAAGCAAAATAATTGAGCTTGAAAATGTTTTAACTGATGAAAAAGTCTTGGTTGATATTGAACAAAATGTATTTTCTACTGTTTTAAAGAACACAGTTTTAAATATTGAATCTCAAAAGTGTTCTAAATCTTCTAAAGCACCTCACACCTCTGAAGTTGATCTCGATGACTTATTTGCGTCTGCAAATGATTTTTTAAATTCTGATGAAGGGTGTGTAGATGAGATTGATATGTTTGACTTTAATGCTAAACTTCCAGATCATTCTACTTTTGTCATTCATGGTCAAACTTTACCAAGTGTACATGAAATTGGTGAATCATCGACTAAGGTTGGTGAATCAGTTTCTGTGAATGCTGATTATTATGCTAAAGGTAAGAAGCAAAAGAACCAGCGCTCACAGAAACGGAACCACACTGGTAAGCTCAAGAACAGACATTCTCAAAAATCTGATTTTTCCTAACAAATCTAAATCTTATGTTTCAATAAAAAGGGAAAGATCTAAAGAACGAAAGGAATGGCAACCAAAACGGAAAGTTGATTAGAAAGCAAAGTCTATTCCTGATATAGATTGTAATAGATCGATTGGTAGTTTTTCTGATGTAGTTGGTAGTATTGCTTCCAATAATAAAAACCTTGTAACTTCTTACAAGCAATATTCAATAAATCAATTACTCAGATTATCTCAATCTACTACTATGTCATCTAATTATAGACGGAATGCTTTTATTTCTCACCGATTTTCTGCTGATTGGTTTGGTACTTATCATGTTGGTTCTTATAAATCTTTTACATCAAAAGTTTTTCAAAAGGCCAGAGGATCCATTTATAAATGGATACCAAAATCTTGTGCTAAATCGTTAGGGCCCACTTTTAAATGGGTACCTAAATCTGTTATTCCCTGATTTCTCTTATGCAGACCCGTCATATGTGGTACTTGGATAGCGGGTGTTCCAAGCATATGACTGGGAAAAAGGATTTATTGTCTAATTATACAGAGAAATTCTGCGGAAATGTACGTTTTGGCAATGACTAGTTTCACCGATTCTTGGATACGGTGACATTATACAAGATAATGTAACGATTACGAAGGTGAGTTACATAGAAGGTTTAGGTCATAACCTATTTAGTATTGGCCAGTTCTGCGACAAAGGATTAGAGGTAAATTTCAAGGCTAAGAGTTGCTCGGTGCGTACTGAAGATGGAAAAGAACGCTTGGTCGGCACTAGAAAGTCCAACCTCTACATGATAAATCTGTCAAAGGTCCAGACTGACAATCAGATTTGTCTACTGTCGAAAGCCTCACTGCAACAGAGTTGGTTATGGCACCGCAGGCTATCTCACCTGAATTTTTGCTACATCAATAAATTGGTCAAAGTTAGATTGGTGAAAGGTCTTCCTGAGCTGAGATATGAGAAAGAACATCTGTATGCAGCATGTGAAAAGGGTAAAATGAAGAGGGCAGCTCACAAGCCAAAACCCGAACCGACTACAAGTTCTCCACTAGAACTTTTACACATGGATCTTTGTGGTCCGATGAGAACTCAGAGCATAGGAGGAAAGAAGTATGTTTTGGTAATAGTGGACGATTATTCGCGTTACACATGGGTAAAGTTTCTAAGGACAAAAGATGAGACGCCCGAAGTACTCATCAACATTTTGAAGACTACCCATGTGAACTTGCAGAGGTCAGTAAAGCTTCTAAGGACGGATAACGGCACAGAGTTTAAGAACAAAACTGTTGAAGATTTTCTCGAATTTGTCGGGATAACACATCAATTCTCTGCTGCTAGGACGCCAGAACAGAATGGAGTAGTAGAAAGACGCAATCGAACGCTAGTCGAGGCCGCTCGTACTATGCTCAACCAGTCGGATCTATCTCTGTTTCTGTGGGCAGAAGTTATCTCTACTACATGTTATATGCATAATCGCTCCATTATTCATAGACGGTTTGGTAAAACTCCTTATGCATTGATTAATAATCGTACACCTAGCATTAAGCATTTTCATATTTTTGGGTGCAGGTGTTTTGTGCTTAATGATAGAGAGAATTTGAATAAGTTCGCATCGAAGGCTGAAGAAGGAATCTTCATCGGATACTCCCAGACATCTGATGCATATAGGATATATATGAAGAGCTCCAAGACTGTTATAGAAAGCCTCAATGTTACATTTGATGAGGAGGTGGCTTCTGAACAAAGCAGTTCAGAACCCGTGCTTACAAGAGTTTTAGCTTCTGGACAATTCAGTCTAGAACCTGTATCTAATGAGCCTAATTCGGATAAAGCTTCTACTTCTACATCTCATTTATCTGAATTAGATTTATTGTTTGAATTTTTCTATGATGAGTTTCTAGGATCTAAACTTCCTAAATCTGTTGTGGTTGACAGGTCAGAGAATTCAATGCCTAATCATCCAACTACTTCAGATGTATCAACTGAATTAGTTTCCCTGGTTCAGACAAAAACTCCAGTTCAAACAAATACTCCTTCAGTTGAAGTTGTACCTAATTATGTTGAAACAGAAGTTACTACTTCAGTTGGCTGCACTGTTATGGATAATCAACAGACTGAACAAGCTGTTCCAACTAAAACTTCTGTACAAGAAACTTCGACAGTACTCCCAACAAATGCTGAACAAGAAGAAGCTGACAGTGGATACTTAGATGAGAACTATGATCAATCTACATCGAATCCGCTCCCTCATGAACATAAGTGGACCAAAGAGCACCTGATAAGCCAGATAATTAGAGATCCAACTTTACCGGTGCAAACTAGGTCTGCAACTTTAAGCATATGTATACATGATTCCTTTCTGAGCAAGATAGAGCCCACTCGAGTGTCAGAAGCTCTAGCTGACTCGGATTGGGTTACTGCAATGCAAGAGGAGCTAAATCAGTTTGAAGGCTTGAAAGTCTGGAGACTTATACCAAGACCTGAAGGAAAATCTATTATTGGTACAAAATGGGTATTCAAAAATAAGAAGGATGAAGATGGTATCGTAATCAGAAATAAAGCACGACTTGTCGCAAAAGGTTTTGATTATGATGAGACTTACGCTCCAGTAGCGCGTATTGAAGCAATAAGGATGTTCCTTGCTTACGCCGCTCACAAAAACTTCACTGTCTACCAGATGGACGTGAAGACTGCCTTTCTAAATGACATTCTTAAGGAGGAAGTCTATGTCTCACAACCTGAAGGCTTTGTGAATCCAGATAAACCAGATCATGTCTACATCCTGGATAAATCACTTTACGGTCTTAAACAAGCGCCTCGAGCCTGGTATGAGGTATTATCAAAGTTTTTGGTCAAGTCGGGCTTCACAAAAGGTAAAATCGATACTACTTTATTCATTAAAAAGGAAAAAACCGATATTATTCTTATTCAAATATATGTGGATGACATTATATTTGGCTCTACAAATCCCAAATTCTGTAAGAATTTTTCAAACCTCATGGAGTCACGTTTTCAAATGAGTATGATGGGAGAGATGAATTTTTTCTCGGATTACAAGTAAAACAATTTCAACGGGGATTTTTATAAACCAATCTAAGTACATTTTTGATATTCTTTGAAAATTCAAAATGGATACTTGTAAACCAATTAGAACCCCGATGGCACCGGGAACTAAGATCAGCATGGATCCTTCGGGAAAACCTGTTGATGTTAGAACCTATAGAGGAATGATCGGTTCTTTAATGTATCTTACTTCAAGTAGGCCAGATATTATGTTCTCTACATGTCTATGTGCAATATATCAGGCTAACCCCAAAGAATCCCATATGTCTGCAGTTAAGCGCATATTTAGATATCTGAAGGGAACTGCAGATCTTGGTCTGTGGTATCCTAAAGATACTGGTTTTGAACTGACGGCTTACTCAGATGCAGATCATGCTGGCTGTATGTTAGACAGGAAGAGCATATCGGGTCATATTCAATTCCTTGGAGATAAACTCGTTAGTTGGGCATCAAAGAAACAACTTTGTGTTTCCACTTCAACGGCTGAGGCGGAGTATGTTGTTGTTGCAAGCTGCTGCTCTCAGGTGTTGTGGATGAGGACGCAACTACGAGATTATGGCTTCAAATTTGACAAAATTCCAATTTATTGTGACTCTAAAAGCGTCATTGCAATACCAGCAAATCCTGTACAACATACAAAGACCAAACACATAGATGTTAGATATCATTTTATCAAAGACAATGTCGAAAAAGGTACAATAGAACTTTATTTTGTAAACACTGATTATCAGCTTGTAGATTTATTCACGAAGCCTTTAGACGAAAAGAGATTTAATTTTCTTATCTCTAAACTTGGTATGTTAAATCTTAAGACATAATTAGTGATTACCTACTAAAGTTTTCTTATTGTTATTTTTCTTCATTTCTTTATCTTTATTCTGAAAAGATATCTGCACTTTAAGGTATGTTCATGTTTTCAGGGGAGTTCATATGTTTTTCATTGATAAATTTTCTACATCCAATTGAGGGGGAGTTCATATGTTTTTCATTGATAAATTTTATGATGCATAAATGCAGGGGGAGTTAAAGTATGAAAGATAAGGAGTAAAAATTATGATTTCTGATTACTTCAGATCAGAACTCGTACATTCAAAGTTTTACTGCTTTATGTCATTTTATTTTTCAATAAAGTTGTGAATAAAGTTGCTTTGATGGACTTTTTAACTGATGCATATTGAGAGGATGCTTACAAGATCATACCTTTATGACTTTAAGCTGACTTCATGAGATTTAAGACAGATTGAAAAGGTTTATTTCTAATCTTAATCTCATACGTATCTGAAATATGGACAACTTTCAGGTATGAAAACATGTTTTTAAATGTTCAAACCACTTCTGATTCTTAAACGATTTCATGAATATAGAAGTGTGCATTTAAATGTTTTCATTTTATTTGTGCTTCAATGTTATACAAACCGTGTGTTTCCAAAGATTAATACTTGTGTATTGTCTTTTCCATATATTGTCAAGTATTCACACACACCGGTTTAATATTTTGTTGATTTTGTTCTTACCATGTCTCTAAATTGAAACAATTTTTTTGATGGTAAGATACCCCGATTGCTATTCAAAGTTTGAGCGTGATTTCATTTCTAAGTGTTCTTTCAAGAATGTCTATATTCTTGTTTCGTATAGACGATATCATTTTTTGCTGACCAAAGCCTTAATCGATAAATCATTTCGATATTGATCTTTTTGATACAATGTCAGATTTTCAAACAAGTTTCTTGTATTCATTTCATTCATTTAATTATCGTGTTTGAAAAGTCTTCAATGTTTCAATTGCTCAAATCTTCATGATTACATCTCTGAGCATACATATATCTGACTTGTATTTTACCTGTTCAAGTTAAACCATTTTTGAGCAACATTGTGCTTTAATAGGAAAATATGGGTTCATTATGTAGGATTTAAATGAAACTTCTATGGATTCACGTTGACCAGTGTTTCTTACCCAAGAAGTTAATCCTTAGTGATCGAGTGTGAGGAGTCAAAAAGAAATGAGTGTGGGTTATGTGAAGAGGTAAAATGAAAAAGAGAGTTTGGTTAGCAGTGAGCTCAATGTTTAAAAGAATATCAAACTCTGCACCAACTTTCTCTGAGCCGGGCAACCACATTACTAGTGTTTCACAATTCTTCGTGAACATTATTGAAACAGACAACTAGCCCATGCCAACTCTTGATAAAAACCCCACCAGCCACTCATTTTCTTCTTAACAAGAAAATGATTCATATTTTCAAGGGGACGCAACACATATGTTATCTGATTTTCATTTGGAAAATCTGGATATTGAAATAGAAGGAAGTTTTCCCCACCTTCGCACTTCGATCATGCACAATTGAGTCTGTGTTATACTACTGTTGTCTCATGTGCTTAATTATTTCTAACACTTGCACGAACACACAAGGAATTTGTTTTCTTGTCATAACGTTCATAGAAATTATCCTTTGTGGTGTTTCGATGATTGAATGAATCCCTGGGGGAGTGAACATCAAAAAACTCCTTTCCAATGTGTATTCGTTACACATAGTGACTTTGTGTTACTGACATGTATCTTAACTGATTCATTTGTTGATTCAGGTGTTATACTCTAGTTTGTCTGGATTTGAAAAGATCTAGATGAATATCTTTATGGATTGGCGGTGAATCAGAGGCTCAGATTTTTAAAGATCAGTGGTCAGATACAGACATTTCTTGTTGAAAGTTTTGATGATCACTATCCCGCAATCATCAAAAAGGGGGAGACAGAATCAAGAAATGTTTGTTTCAGAAATGTTATAAATGGGGGAGAAGATCAAGAAATATTTGTATTCAAGAGTTATTTGTTTGAAGTTTGGCAAAGATTGAAAGTTCAAAAGAGCTAATTCAAAGTTTTCTGAAGATGTGTTGAATTTTACAGAAATTTTCTTTGCTGAAGCAGTCTGAGCTAAAATTGAAGATAATTTCTTTCTAGTGTCTGAAAGAGGTTTGAGATAACCTTGGGAAAATTGTTTGAAGAGCTTTTCTACCATTCTTGGGGGAGATTGTTATTTTGTTTGAAGAAAGATTTTGGATAAAATATTGAAGATTGTGAATATTGCTAAAGTTGATAAAAAGGGGGAGATTATTTCTACTGAGCTTAAAGAGAGAAGATTGTTCTGCAAAATCTTTTTGAGATGATCTTGAATCCAAAGGGGGAGATTGTTAGAGCATAAATATGTTGGATACAAGATCATAGAAGACTGAAGTCAACTCTTAAGCATCAAAGTCAAAGTCTTGTGTAATAAAAGTCAAAAGTTGTATTTTGTAATAGTTTAATGTTTTGCGCGTTCCTGTAATGTGCGCATTTTGTATTCTTGATATAAATAATGTTGTGCGTGTTGTAATAGAGTAGTTCGAATAGAGGATAGCAGACAGCATCATACGAGTTTATATTTGTAGAGAGAGAAAGTCTTTGAGAGTTTATTGTAATCGTTTCTGTGATTGATAAATACAATTGAAATTGATTGAACTGATTAAGTCATCTTGTTTACATTGTTATCTGGGATAACAGAGAATAATAAGTAAATTACCATCCTCATATTTTTGCACATCCTCCAAGTATTGTTCCATGTCAATGCATATTGTTGATGCCCTCAACCAATCTTGAGCACATATCAAAGCTTCCACCGTTTTCGGACCCAAACTACTACGAAACTTATCCACCACACGATCGGATGTACTGAAAGCAGATTCACTAGCAACTGTAGAAACTGGAATGGCTAAAATGTCCTTTACCATTGATGCTAATACCTTATATGTGGTACACTTTTCACTCCACCACTTCAAAATTTCAAAAGATTCAACATCCATTTTCTCGGGCGGAGCATCAAGATATTCATCCAACTCTGACTTCTCAAGAGCATTCCCAACATCATTTTCATAAAACTCATCATAAATTTTTCTCATCTGTTTATTCTTAACCGTCCCAACAAAATTTTGGCCACCATCATCATTCAAAAAGGAACTAGAAGAATCATTATTTGATGATAAAGAAGCATTCGCATAATGATCATACAATTTTTTCAAAACTTCATGTACTTGACCATATATTTCATTCACTTTATCAAAGTCCAAAGGAAAGATATTTCTTAAGGAAAACTTCACAAACCTCATCTTAAAACGTGGATCAAGAGCGACCGCAACTAAAACCATCACATTTGTTTTACCAAAATCCCCATAATATTTGACAAATTTTTTTCTCATTTCATCACCCATATGAGTAATATTGAGATCATCATTTTCTCACCATTCTAGCAAAGAAGCAAGGACACCCAAGATCTCATGAAAATGCATATTAGCATTAACATATAAAGTGTCGGAAATCCTTTTTGTGGCATCATAAAATTGCTTCAAACAAAGTGATAACGCTTTAGCATTTTCCTTGTTGGGATGGGAATCCACCTTTAAGTTCTTTCACAAAATCAGGATCTTCTTGTCTCATTCTTTTAAAAGCTTTCTCAAACTTAAGAGCAAAATCTATCATAATGTAAGTAGAGTTCCATCGTGTTGGCTTACACTGAATTTTTGACTTTAAAGCACACTCATCAAACAACTTACCTCTTGTCGGAGAGCTCCTAACATATCTAACCACACCCCAAATACTATTAATCGAATCCTTAACCATATTTAAGCCATCTTTAACAATCAAGTTTAAAATATGGGCAGCACATCTCATATGAAAAAACTCACCCCCTAAAACAAGTTTTTCCATAAGATTTTCTTTTAAATGCGCAACATCCACATCATTAGAACTTGCGTTATCTACGGTAAGATAAGAAAACTTATCTTCAATACTCCATTGAAGAACACATGATTCTACTACTTTTCCAATTTCCTTCCCTTTATGACTATCCATTAACCGAAAATTCAAAATCCTTTTATGCAATCTCCATTATCATCAATGAAATGTGCAGTCAAACAAAGATAGTTATAATTTTGCACGGAAGTCCAACAATCAGTTGTGAGAGCAATTCTAGAGTTTAAAATTTTGAATGTATTTCTTAATATCTCCCTCTCACTTAGAAAAAGTTTGCTACAATCTCTCGCAACCGTGAAACGTGATGGAATACAAAATTGGGGCACGACGACACTACAAAAATATATAAATCCATCACGTTCGACGATAGAAAATGGTTGCTCATCCACAATAACCATTTTAGCTAAAGCAAGTCTAATAGAATTCTGATCAAACTCCCAATTAGAAATAGTGGCAACATCACTTTGACTAGCTCTAAAAGTACTAATTTTCATTTGTTTTTTATCCACATTTGCAGGGTATTTTGGACATGTACCAAGATGTTTAGAGAGAGATGATGTACCATTCTTTGTGCTCACTGTCAATAACTTGGTACAAAACTTGCATTTTGCCTTTGCAACCTTGCCCGTGTTTGGATCTCTAACGTCTTCGTAATGGTTCAAAATGCTAGATTTTCTTTTGTCTCCGACATAGGGCATTTGTTTTTGGCTTTGCTCAACAACATCACTTTCACGATCCATGTCTATGGGAATGGGATGTTCCATTATAAAACCTGACATTATAGAAAATTTACATACTCATTATAGTTAAACACCAACATTAAATTGAACAATAACATTATTTATTCAGACAAATATGGAAGAAACAAGCAAGCAACTGGTAAGATTTAGAATGATGGCATCCATGACCCAAATTTTAAGAATCTGTATATTTTACACTTTAGGAATCTTAATAGTAACATAAATACTCATTTACTACCTTAAATTATTAGATATTTTAAAAAATCTGCATCACAAGTTAAGCTAATAATGATGATGTAGTTCATAACTTCATATATTGACCAACATCACAAGTAATAGGGACCGAAACTCACGTGTAAATAGGGAGCAAAAAGTATCAGTTAGAAGTTAGAACAATCATACAAGAAAAGTATAAAAGGGACTGAAACTTACGTGTTCTTGATGGTGAGAAGCAGGCAAGCAACAACGTACTGGTAAGAATGGCTGAACCAAATATTCTTGATGGTGAGAAGAGACAAGCAGCAAACTACGGCTGTGTAAATCAAACCCAATGTTACGTACGACTGTGTAAATCGTAGAGACAGAGAGAGAGATCAGTAAATACTAAATCGTAAAGAGAGAGACCTGTGAACGACAACGACTAGTAAGAATGGCCGAACAATTGAATGATCGATTTGCCTTGAACCGTTGAAAGATTGTCGATTTGCCTTGAACGATTGTCGATTTTCCTTGAATGATTATCGATTTTCCTTGAACGATTGTCGATTGAATGATTGATTACCTGATTGTCGATTGAATGGTCGAGAAGTACACAGGGAGTAGAGACGAAGAAGGATGCGGCGTGTGTTTGACAAACCCTAAAAGGAAACTATTAACTTGAAATTAATACTATGTGTTTAATTGTTTATAAAACTATAAATTATTTTTTATTAAAATAATAGCGGGTACCCGCCGGTTCCGGGTACCTGGTCCCGGCGGGTACCCAGCGGGTATTGGTTCCAAAAAATTGAGAACCGGAATCGGAATCGGTTCCGTATTTTAGGAACCACACTGGTTCCAGTTCCGGAACCGACAGTTCTGGAGCAGTTTCGGTTCCAAAGGCGGGTACCCGCTTCCGATGCTCACCCCTAGTGTGTACGCATAAAGGCCCTAAGTATACAAACATATTACATATGCTAGAGATACACAAACATACTACATACACAAACATATGACATATGCTAGAGATACACATAAAGGCCCTAACTACACAAAGTTTAGTAAGCCTAAGATTAAAATACTATTTAATCATCTGAGGATTGATCAGACAAGTCAAGTTCTTCTTCATCAGAGTCACTATCCGAGTCTTCAAACTCTTCCTCTTCGTCACCACTCTCGTCAACATGCCAGTTTTAGAGACCATCATTGGAAACCTCGATGTCTTCTCCCTCTGTGACAAGACGGATGGGTTCATCCACATCTTCATTTCCTCTATGTGTAACACCCCGATTCAAGTTAATACAGAAATCGGAAATTTTAAGGGAAAAATAAGATATAGGATTTTTTACTTGAATTATAGTTTTTATAGTTTTTTTGGATTAAGGTTTCAATTACGATTCCAACGGTTCTTTTCGGAGCAAAATCGGAGCTAAAACGAAGAAGTTATGGCCAAAACAGTGATCGGACATAAAAAATGAAGAAAATAGGACGAGCAGTGCACGGGGAGACTTAGGGTCATCCAGGCGACTTAGGGACATCCGGACGACTTGTGGGGCGACTTAGGCCGCCCGATAACCCGTGCGGAGCCCTGTTCGAGCTTAAAACCCGATTTTCAGCCCTTGAACTTCATTTCCTCATAACTTTTGCATCACAACTCCGTTTTTGGTGATTCAAGTTGCCATGGTTTCGTTTTTGCGAGATATTCAAGGATATATAAAGATATTTAAAGTCTATTGGAGAATAAAATAGTATTTTGTGGTGGTAAGCTTCTTATCTCTCTCAATGTTAAGCTAGGGTTTGATTATTTCATCCTTTTCCCTTTCATCCTTCAACTTGGGTGTGATTTTGATGACTTGTGTAGTTAAGGTGACCTTGTAGATGTTTTGGATCTAATATATAGAGATATTTCTTGTAGATTCAAGCCTTCATCAAAGGAGATTCAAGTTTTGGGGGTAAAATCTAGATTTATCCTAAATCTAGCAAGGTGAGTTCAAGTTGATTTGTGAAAACGTTGTACATGCCAAAATGTCCATTTTAAAGTGTTTATGTGTTTTACATTAAATTATCAACTGTTGATTTATTTGGTAATCTTTGATTATTTGAAGTATTTAAGTTTATAAACTTTGTAAAACACCCACATTCGGGATTTTTGGGCATTTTGTTAAATGTGTCATAGATGAATGTGTTTTGATGATTTATTTCGTAAAAGGGTATTTGTCAAAATGCATTCTTAGTGTTTGTTGGGTTTTATGCATCATTCATGTAATGGGACGTTTTAAAAGTAAGAGTGAGTCTTTTGGGTTGGATCATTCCCGACCTTGGGAACATTTCAGAAATAATAATCTTTTTGGGTTTTGGGCCGAAGGCCAATGGTGATTTGAGAAACAAAGGTTTTGGGGAAAGATGTAATTTGGTTTATGTAACCCTATTGGCTCTCATGTTTTAGCCAAACGTCTATTAAGCCTTTTGGGGCTTGATTTGTACTCGGTTGAGTCTTTGGAACATTTGTTCAGTTTTGGTAGCTCGTTAAGGAGCCTTAGACATATGGTGCACTTAGTTGCATCTTAATTGAGAGTTACATGTTTTGAATGCATTAATTCATTCATTTGAGTCGTGTAACGTTTTAGACTGTAATGCATTGGATCCATAGGATTATGAGTCAGTCAGTTGGTTTAGTTGAGGACTTTACCCCCGTTTTGGGACTGGATATTGTTTATGTCTAGCGAGAGCTCGAGGTATAGATCGTGGGTGGTTGAACTCGATAACCGCGTAACCTTTATTAAAGGGCTCGAGGTATATATCGTGGGTGGTTGAACTCGATGCCCGTTTGTAATCTAGTCTGGTTACTTATCGTGGAATTTCGTGTCCGCGTTTGAAGTCTAGTGAGTGGTCTCTAAGTCATGTTGTTATGTAAGCTTGCAGTGGTGCTCTTGGAGAGCCGTATACGGAGACTTATGTCTTTTGTGGTGACACTCATTTAGAGGTCGAGTATACACTAGGGTCATTTGGGTATCTTACGGTTGTAGCTCAGTTGGGAGCCGTATACGGGGATCCATGGCTCTATGTGAAGCCCGAGAACATTGATAAGTGGCTTAACTTTGTGTGCCCGCCACTTTCGATGGAATTCGGGTATCCCCCGTCACCGAAAGGTGTTGTTTTGGGGTATTGAGTTTTATTATCCAAGTTTCGGTGACGTTTTGTATAAATGGATCTTATCCATGATTTACGGGTTGAGTATTATGTCTCACTAACTTTTTGGGTGTTTCGGGATATAAAATTTTAACCGCATTTTCATAAATAGAGAGTTAGATTTCTATTCACGTTTTGAGTGACTTTGGGTTGAAATTAATTTACGAAAGAACGTTATATGTTGGGACCTTGTCCCCGAAGTAGTTTGGATTTGAAAACGTTTAATTGGTATTTCTTTGCCCAAAATGCATATTATTGGAAAACGAGTCGTTTTCATATTCAAAGCATATCATTTTGAAAGATTATGATCTAAACTGCATTACCTATTTTCAACGATATCTTTATTCATGTGGAAAACTCTTGAACTCACTAGGCGTTAGCCTAACCTTTTTATTTGTCGGCATGTGCAACAGGTTCCCGTTGGGAATAGCTCTAGTGACACTGTACTGAGAGGAGTACTAGTCATGTGCTCAAGAGGTGGATACCTTAGTGAAGTCTTCCGCGCTTCTTTTCAGGAAGAGCAACTTATAGTTGGGATTAAGTAACACCGACTTTGGTCTAGTCCTTATATAAGACTGGAGTTTATATTTGTTGAGGTTAAATAGAAAGTTTTATTTTGGAGAGTTGTCTTTTACTTGATGTAATGTCAAAAATTTTAATTAGTTGCTCTTACCAAATTTGAGGGTGTTACAAGTTGGTATCAAAGCTTAAGTTTGAGAGAATTAGGTATTGATTTTGGATGCCTAGACTCAAACTAGCGTTAATTTAAGTGATTGAAAGTGAAGTTGCACCAATAGGCACATTAAGATTGGATGTTTTGAGGTTGATGGAGTCTCTAGTAACGGGAAGCACACCCAGAGTAGCAAGGATGATCATGTACAGTACGTTCATAATTACACCTGGCCAGTGTTATGGTGAACCTACGAGTTACATGTGTATGCTTGGACTACCTTTATGTGACGGCCGATGGGGTAGTAAAGAAGTTTCTAGGTGGGTATCCGTTAGGAGAGACTGGTGATTTTAGCATCCGTCACTTGGAGTGACAATAAGCATGGTGATTGCATTAAGTGGACCGTTCCGTGTCGGAATTGATGGTCGTGGTAGAACCTTAGCCATATGGAATTGAATTTTTTTTTAGGAGAAATGATAAGGTGAACCGATGAAATATTCGATTATTTCTTTGAGATGTTTAAGCATCTAGACGACGATAGTGTGACTAAGAAATTAAGGAGCGTGGTTTAGAGATGTTGAGTGCCAATCAACTGCACGCACATAACCTATTTCTAAAGTAAATTGCATCAATTATTTCTCATGTTTCCAAATCGCCATGTGGATTAAATCGCAAATCTTGAAGCGATGTTTTAGCACACACAAGGTTTTGAACCATGATTTCGAGCATGCACAAAATTGTTTTATGGCATGAGGTTGAAAACTTTGTTGAAGATTTTCTTTATTCACATTGTTGTCCAACGTTATTTCGGATTTTGCAATGTACGTATTTTGATATTGTTTCGGGTCTTGGATAAGTAACTGCGGTTTATGACTTTAACATTGGATCTCCTCCACATATGTTAAGGTTTTGGACGAAAAGTTATCTCCCATTATCTTGGTGTTTGAGTTTTATTGAGGATTTTAATTCATGCGATTTTGTGGATTTAATGGGGTGACTTTAATGGCGTCAAGTGGTATCATTTTCCTTGAGCTTTTTGTGAGTGGTTTGGTTGCATATAGTATGCATACATGTCTATTTAGAACTTCCGTCATAGTGTTTTAACTAACATTTTAGAATGATGAGAGCATATTATTATTTGGCTTTAAACTTGAAACCGACATAAATTATTTTATGTTTTAACCAAAGTGCATGCACATATCACCGTATTGGTTTTGTGAAATAAACTGTTTCATGCAAGTTTTGTTGTGCGATCTTATTCCGTGCCTTGATGTGGCTAAAAGAGAGAAAACTTTGAGAGTTTGATATCATGGAAAATTATGTTTTGGGTTTTACAAGCATTTTATCAGTACGACCTAAAGTTTGGAATCAAACCAAATTATTCTTACGCTTGATCAAATCGCACGCATTTGTCTTTTACTAAGTTTTGGGGAATTAAATGATACATGTGAGTCACGTTGGGAAATGTTACCACATGACATTACATGACTCATGCGAAAATTTCTGGAATTTGATTTCATGAATTTCCACTCTTGTAGTCTTGTACAAACGTCTTGTTATACATTGTTTTAGTACGTAAAGCTATTTCCCACCCATGGCGTAAATTTATGCATGATCGGACCATAGTGGTCCATTTGAAAAACTTGTTGTATATCCTTGTTCATCGTCATTATTATCTTGAATAATAATCTGATGGTTTTCTAAATGAATTTATACGTGTGTCAGTGGTAACCACCTTGTCCACCTACCGAGTAAAAGGTAGTAGATTTTATTCGTATGATTGATCGTTATAAAGCTTTTACATTTAGAGGTTTTATAAAAGTTCAAATTGGCATAGTAGTTTGAAAAACCTTGAACTCAGTAGAGTTGTAGATGTAATCCCTCTTGTGATAGAGGTCGAGATTAAGGACTAAAGGAGTCCTCGGGGTTTGAAGCGTCAGAGGACCTGACTTATGGTTAGTTTTGAATATTTGTACTTCAGTTCATAAACTAGTTCATGCAGAAGAATTTGAGGCGTTAGACTTATACTCTCTCCCAGTTAATTAAGTGATGATCTTTATGCTTCGATAAACCTTCGGGATAAAACTGTGTGCGGTTGTTTGGGTATGGTTGGTTTTGAAATTGTGGGCCAATGGTACGACGGCATACTATGTGTCGGTGGTGTACTATCTTGATGGGTATTCGTGAATAATGATGAGGTTATGGTTGGCTAGTGAAGCTGTTTGATTTGAGGTTTTATTTCCTTGAGTAGGCGTCAAGTTTTTCGACACAACAACCCTGGAACGAAATATTTGGTAGTATACCCACATTTGTAGAATGGCCATTCTGAGGATAGGTGTCGACACTCTATTTTGAGGACAATGACTGTTGGTGTGTTTCAGTGCACTTTCTTTGGACCTGGTGTGTCTGCAGGTCAGGTGGTAACCTTGAAGAGATTAGATGTTGATAATTAAGAATCAATCATTGGTGTTTCGGTAATCTTCAAGACTTTCGTTGATTCGTCGATCAATGATTGAAAGCATTATGGGAGTTGTGTAACCATGGGGTTTGGGATAATCGTCTATCTGTAGAGTGTAATGGTACATTTCTGGAGGAAACATCAGGCCAATGCTTGGATCTATGGAAGTTTGGGAGCCCTTGCAGACATCGTGTCTGAGTCAGCTTTGAGGAACGAATTTAAGGTTGTGTTGGATCAGACCAAACTAGTTGTTAGGAAATTTCGTCGAAGGACGATAACTCTTTGGTGATAATGATTATTGGAGACATTTGGTGAGAATGTCGAGGTAGACTTTATGTACGAATCAATTATTGAGGAGACCTTGATGCGTCGTATTTAGAGGTGTCTAAGGGGAAAGGTTTGCTTTAGGGTATTCTTGGGGGAAATGACCGAATAAGGTCGTAAGTTACTCTTGAGGCATTATGAACAACATAAGGTTGGGAGGAAACCAAGATTTAATGTTAAGAAAGTGATTAAGCAAAGAC
This sequence comes from Arctium minus, assembly GCA_954870635.1. Classification (NCBI taxonomy): domain Eukaryota; kingdom Viridiplantae; phylum Streptophyta; class Magnoliopsida; order Asterales; family Asteraceae; genus Arctium; species Arctium minus. The sequence continues at coordinate 55,313,803 of OX941084.1, forward strand.
TCAACGTTTATCCCGACATAGGTGAGATATATTGAATGTTGAGGTTGAGTTTGTATTTGGCTCGTTATGAGAAACGCAGCGACAACCTCAACCGGATGTAATCGGGTTCGTATATGAGGTAAGATTTCGTGAAGGCATTCCTATTGGATAGGAAATTAATCGATCTTGCCAAGTGCGATATTGGGTGCTTGGTTGGTGCCATATTTCGAGGACGAAATCTCTTTTAAGGTTGGGAAGATTGTAACACCCCGATTTCGAAATGTATCATTTCAAGTTAATACAGAAATCGATAATTTTAAGGGAAAAATAAGATATAGGATTTTGGACATGAATTCTATATTTTATAGTTTTGTTGGATGAAGGATTCAATTACGAGTCCAACGGTTCTTTCCGGAGCAAAAGCGGAGCTAAAACGAAGAAGTTATGGCCAAAATAGTGATCGGGCATGAAAAATGAAGAAAATCGGACGAGTAGTGCACGGGGCGACTTACGGGGCGACTTAGGGTCATCCGGGTGACTTAGGGACATCCGGGCGACTTGTGGGGTGACTTAGGCCGCCCGGTAACCCGTGCGGAGCCCTGTTCGAGCTTAAAACCTGATTTTCAGCCCTAAAACTTCATTTCCTCATAACTTTTGCATCACAACTCCGTTTTTGGTGATTCAAGTTTCCATAGTTTTGTTTTTGAGAGATCTTCAAGGATATATCAAGAGATTTAAAGTCTATTGGAGAATACAAGAGTATTTTGTGGTGGTAAGCTTCTCATCTCTCTCAATGTTAAGCGAGGGTTTGATGATTTCATCCTTTTCCCTTTCATCCTTCAACTTGGGTGTGATTTTGATGACTTGTGTAGTGAAGGTGACCTTGTAGATGTGTTGGATCTAATATCTAGAGAGATTTCTTGTAGATTCAATTCTTCATCAAAGGAGATTCAAGTTTTGGGGGTAAAATCTAGATTTAGCCTAAATCTAGCAAGGTGAGATCAAGTTGATTTGTGAAAACGTTGTACATGCCAAAATGTCCATTTTAAAGTGTTTATGTGTTTTACATGAAATTATCAATTGTTGAGTTCTTTGGTAATCTTTGATTATTTGAAATATTTAAGTTTATAAACTTTGTAAAACACCCACATTCGGGATTTTTGGGCATTTTGTTAAATGTGTCATAGATGAATGTGTTTTGATGATTTATTTCATAAAAGGGTATTTTTCAAAATGCATTTTTAGTGTTTGTTGGGTTTTATGCATCATTCATCTAATGGGACGTTTTAAAAGTAAGAGTGAGTCTTTTGGGTTGGATCATTCCCGACCTTGGGAACATTTCAGAAATAATAATCTTTTTGGGTTTTGGACCGAAGGCCAATGGTGATTTGAGAAACAAAGGTTTTGGGGAAAGATGTAATTTGGTTTATGTAACCCTATTGGCTCTCGTGTTTTAGCCAAACGTCTATTAAGCCTTTTGGGGCTTGATTTGTACTCGGTTAAGTCTTTAGAACATTTGTTCAGTTTTGGTAGCTCGTTAAGGATCCTTGGATGTACGGTGTACTTAGTTGCATCTTAATTGAGAGTTACATGTTTTGAATGCATTAGTTCATTCGTTTGAGTCATGTAACATTTTAGACTGTAATGCATTGGATCCATAGACATACGAGTCAGTCAGTTGGTTTAGTTGGGGACTTTACCCCCGTTTTGGGACTGGATATTGTTTATGTCTAGCGGGAGCTCGAGGTATAGATCGTGGGTGGTTGAACTCGATAACCGTGTAACCTTTATTTAAGGGTTCGAGGTATATATCGTGGGTGGTTGAACTCGATGCCCGTTTGTAATCTAGTCTGGTTACTCATCGTGGAATTTCGTGTCCGCGTTTGAAGTCTAGTGAGCGGTCTCCAATTCATGTTGTTATGTAAGCTTGCGGTGGTGCTCTTGGAGAGCCATATACGGAGCGAAGTCTTGCGATGGTGCTCTTGGAGAGCCGTATACGGAGACTTGTGGCTTTTGTGGTGACACTCATTTAGAGGTCGAGTAGACACTAGGGTCATTTGGGTATCTTGCGGTGGTAGCTCGGTTGGGAGCCGTATACGGTGATACATGGCTCTATGTGAAGCTCGAGAACATTGATAAGTGGCTTAACTTTATGTGTTCGCCACTTTCGATGGAATTCGGGTATCCCCCGTCACCGAAAGGTATTGTTTTTGGGTATTGAGTTTTATTATCCAAGTTTCGGTGACGTTTTGTATAAATGGATCTTATCTCACTAACTTTTTGGGTGTTTCGGGATATAAAGTTTTAACCGCATTTTCATAAATGGAGAGTTAGATTTATATTCACATTTTGTGTGAGTTTGGGTTGAAATTAATCCCCGAAGTAGTTTGGATTTGAAAACGCTTATATTGGTGTTTCTTTGCCCAAAATGCATATTATTGGAAAACGAGTCGTTTTCATATTTAAAGCATATCATTTTTAAAGATTATGATCTAAACTGCATTACCTCTTTTCAACTATATCTTTATTCATGTGGAAAACTCTTAAACTCACTAGGTATTAGCCTAACCTTTTTATTTGTCGTCATGTGCAACAGGTTTCGGTTGGGAATAGCTCTAGTGACACTGTGCTGAGAGGAGTGCTAGTCGTGTGCTCAAGAGGTGGATACCTTAGTGAAGTCTTTCACACTTGTTTTCGGGAAGAGCAGCTTATAGTTGGGATTAAGTAACATCGACTTTGGTCTAGTCCTTGTATAAGACTGGAGTTTATATTTGTTGAGGTTAAATAGAAGGTTTTATTTTTTAGAGTTATCTTTTACTTGATGTAATATCGAAATTTTTAATTAGTTGCTCTTACCAAATTTGAGGGTGTTACACTATGGGTGCAATTCTATCATCTTCTTGGAAAAACTGTTCCCCATCCACATTTTCGTTGGCCGATACTTCATGTGTAGTTGATGCCAACTCATAAACCCCTCTAGGATTTGTCTTCACCACAGACCACCAATCTTTTAATTCATTCCATGGATATGGTACATTGTAGACTTGTTCAGATTGTGACGCTAGGATAAAATGATCGTCTGAACGAAGTCATGATCTGTGTTTGACGTCCACGAGATTATGCTTTGGGTGAACTCGGACGCCGTTAACTGTATCAAACCATATGCAATTGAATATTGGGACAACACATTATTCGAGTCTATACCTATGATATTCTATCTCTAGCACTTCATCCAACAATCCATAGTAGTTCGCATCATACTCTGCGTAACAAGAGCCTCTCACGCAAACTCCACAATTATGTGTGGTATGATTCCTAAAGTGAGTTTGAGTGTGGAACTTGTAACCATTTACAAAAAAACGCGGGTGTCTCCAAGCCCAGCGTAGCGGTCTTTGTGCCAAAACTTTCTAGTGGTCGATTGAGGGGTCATGCCGAGTCGATTGAGGCTATTTGAAATCCAAACCATGCATATAGAACAAATAAGGTTCGTTTTGTGCGCATAAAAGCTCTAAGTGCACTAGTTTGACTGTTTGGAAATCAAACCATGCATATAGAAGAAATCCAGGATGGGTTTGTGCGCTTGAAAGCTCTAAGTGCACTAGTTTGACTGTTTGGAAGTCAAACCATGCATATAGAACAAATAAGGTTCGGTTTGTGTGCATAAAAGCTCTAAGGGGCCGTTAACCAAACACTTACCCGGATAAGCACTTACCAATACAATTTAACACTATCATTTACCTAGCGAGTAAGATTTTAGTCCACCAAAACGGTATCGTATGAAACAATTTTCCCGATAAGCGCTTACCGGTAAAATTTAACACTATCACTTACTTACCGGGAAAGATTTTATTCCACCAAACCGGTATCGTATGCAACAATTTTCCCAGTAAGCGCTAACCGTGGTAAGAGTCTTCGCCATCACTTACCAAGGTAAGACTCTTGGTCCTTGCCTTAGCTCTTACCGAGTAAGATTCTTGTTCATTGTCATCTTCATCCATAAGGTAATATGACTTGGTAAGCGCTTACCCGGGTAAGTGTTTGGTAAACGGCCCCTAAGTGCACTAGTTTGACTATTTGGAAGTCAAACCATGCATATAGAAGAAACCCGGGTTCGGTTTATGCACTTGAAAGCTCTAAGTGCACTAGTTTGACTGTTTGGAAGTCAAACCACGCATATAGAAGAAACCCAGGTTGGGTTTGTGCGCTTGAAAGCTCTAAGTGCACCCGTTTGACTATTTGGAAGTCAAATCATGCATATAGAAGAAATCGGGTTGGGTTTGTGTGCTTGAAAGCTCTAAGTGCACCCGTTTGACTCTTTCGAAGTCAAACCATGCATATAGAAGAAACCTGGGTTGGGTTTGTGCGCATGAAACCTCTAAGTGCGCCTATTAGGAAATTTGAAACCTAAACCATGTATATAAAACAAATAAGGTTCGTTTGTTCACATAAAATCTCTAAGTACACTAGTTTCACTGTTTGGAAGTCAAACAATACATATAGAAGAAACCTGGGTTGGGTTTGTGCGCTTGAAATCTCTAAGTGCACTAGTTTGACTGTTTGGAAGTCAAACCATGCATATAAAACAATAAGGTTCGGTTTGTGCGCATAAAAGCTCTAAGTGACTAGTTTGACTGTTTGGAAGTCAAACCATGTATAGAGACGAAACTCGGGTTGGGTTTGTGCCCTTGAAACCTTTAAGTGCACTAGTTTGACTATTTGGAACTGAAACCATGCATATAGAAGAAACCCGGGTTGGGTTTATGCGCACTCTAAGTGCACCCGTTTGACTATTTGCAAGTCAAACCATGCATATAGAAGAAACCCGGATTGGGTTTGTGCGCTTGAAAGCTTTAAATGCAACCGTTTGACTTTTTGGAAGTTAAACCATGCATATAGAAGAAACCTAAGTTGGGTTTGTGTGCATGAAAGCTCTAAGTGCACCTATTAGGCTATTTGAAACTCAAACCATGCATATAGAACAAATAAGGTTCAGTTTGTGCGCTTGAAAGTTCTAAGTGCACTAGTTTGACTGTTTGGAAGTCAAACCATGCATATAGAAGAAACCCGGGTTAGGTTTGTGCGCTTGAAAGCTCTAAGTGCACTAGTTTGACTATTTGGAAGTCAAACCATGCATAGAGAAGAAACCCGGGTTGGGTTTGTGCGCTTGAAAGATGTGAGTGTAGTTGTTTGACTCTTTGGAAGTTAAACCATGCATATAAAAGAAACCCGGGTTGGGTTTATGCGCACTCCAAGTGCACCCGTTTGACTATTTGGAAGTCAACCCATGCATATAGACGAAACCTGAGTTGGGTTTGTGCGCTTGTAAGCTTTAAGTGCAACCGTTTGACTCTTTGGAAGTCAAACCATGCATATAGAAGAAACCCAAGTTGGGTTTGTGAGCATTATAGCTCTAAGTGCGCCTATTAGCTTATTTGAATCCCAAACCACGCATAGAGAACAAATAAGGCTTAGTTTGTGCACTTGAAATCTCTAAGTGCACTAGTTTTTCTATTTGGAAGTCAGACCATGCATATAGAAGAAACCCGGGTTAGATTTGTGCGCTTGAAAGCTCTAAGTGCACTAGTTTGACTATTTGGAAGTCAAACCATGCATAGAGAAGAAACCCGGGTTGGGTTTTTGCGCTTGAAATCTCTAAGTGCACCCATTTGACTCTTTGGAAGTCAAACCATGCATATAGAAGAAACCCGGTTTGGGTTTGTGCACTTGAAAGCTCTAAGTGCACCCGTTTGACTCTTTGGAAGTCAAACCATGCAAATAGAAGAAACCCGGGTTGGTTCTATGCGCATGAAAGCTCTAATGCACCTATTAGGCTTATTGAAACCCAAACCATGCACATAGAACAAATAAGGTTCGGTTTGTGTGCATAAAAGCTCTAAGTGCACTAGTTTGACTGTTTTGAAGTCAAACCATGCACATAGAAGAAACCCGGGTTTGGTTTGTGCGCTTGAAAGCTCTAAGTGCACTAGTTTCACTGTTTAGATGTCAAACCATGCATATAAAAGAAACCCGGGTTGGTTTTGTCGGCTTGAAAGCTCTAAGTGCACCCGTTTGACTCTTTGGAAGTTAAACCATTCATATTGAATAAACCCGGGTTGGGTTTGTGCTCTTGAAATCTCTAAGTGCACTAGTTTGCCTATTTGGAAGTCAAACCATGCATATAGAAGAAACCCAGGTTAGGTTTGTGCGCTTGAAATCTCTAACTGCACCTATTTGACTCTTTGGCAGTTAAACCATGCATATAGAAGAAACCCGGGTTGAGTTTGTGCGCTTGAAAGCTTTAAGTACTCCCGTTTGAATCTTTGGAAGTCAAACCATGCATATAAAAGAATCCCGAGTTGGGTTTGTGCACGTGAAAGCTCTAAGTTCGCCTATTAGGCTATTTGAAACCCAAACCATGCACATAGAACAAATAAGGTTTGGTTCGTGCGCATAAAAGCTCTAAGTGCACTAGTTTGACTGTTTGGAATATAGAGGAAACTCGGGTTGGGTTTGTGCGCTTGAAAGCTCTAAGAGCACGTGTTTGAGTCTTTGGAAGTGAAACCATGCAAATAGAAGAAACCCGGGTTGGGTTTATGTGCTTGAAAGCTCTAAGTGCACCCGTTTGACTCTTTGGAAGTCAAACCATGCATATAGAAGAAACCCGGGTTGGGTTGGTGCGCATGAAAGCTCTAAGTGCGCCTATTAGTCTATTTGAAACCCAAACCAAGCATATAGAACAAATAAGGTTCGATTTTTGTGCTTGAAAGCTCTAAGTGTCCTAGTTTGGCTGTTTGGAAGTTAAACCATGCATATAGAAGAAACCCGGGTTGGGTTTGTGCGCTTGAAAGCTCTAAGTGCACTAGTTTGACTGTTTGGAAAACAACCTTGCATATAGAAGAAACCCGGGTTGGGTTTGTGCACTTGAAAACTATAAGTGCACCAGTTTGACTCTTTAGAAGTCAAACCTTGCATATAGAAGAAACTCGGGTTAGGTTTTTCCACTTGAAAGCTCTAAGTGTGCCCGTTTGACTCTTTAGAAGTCAAAGCATGCATATAGAAGAAACCCGGGTTGGGTTTGTGCGCTTGAAAGCTCTAAGTGCACCCATTTGACTCTTTGGAAGTCAAACCATGCATATAGAAGAAACCCGGTTTGGGTTTGTGTGCTTGAAAGCTCTAAGTGCACCCGTTTGACTCTTTGGAAGTCAAACCATGCAAATAGAAGAAACCCGGGTTGGGTCTATGCGCATGAAAGCTCTAATGCACCTATTAGGCTTATTGAAACCCAAACCATGCACATAGAACAAATAAGGTTCGGTTTGTGTGCATAAAAGCTCTAAGTGCACTAGTTTGACTGTTTTGAAGTCAAACCATGCACATAGAAGAAACCCGGGTTTGGTTTGTGCACTTGAAAGCTCTAAGTGTACTAGTTTCACTGTTTAGATGTCAAACCATGCATATAAAAGAAACCCGGGTTGGTTTTTTCGGCTTGAAAGCTCTAAGTGCACTCGTTTGACTCTTTGGAAGTTAAACCATTCATATAGAATAAACCCGGGTTGGGTTTGTGCTCTTGAAATCTCTAAGTGCACTAGTTTGCCTATTTGGAAGTCAAACCATGCATATAGAATAAACCCAGGTTAGGTTTGTGCGCTTGAAATCTCTAAGTGCACCTATTTGACTCTTTGGCAGTTAAACCATGCATATAGAAGAAACCCGGGTTGGGTTTGTGCACTTGAAAGCTTTAAGTGCTCCCGTTTGAATCTTTGGAAGCCAAACCATGCATATAAAAGAAACCCGAGTTGGGTTTGTGCACGTGAAAGCTCTAAGTGCGCCTATTAGGCTATTTGAAACCCAAACCATGCACATAGAACAAATAAGGTTCGGTTCGTGCGCATAAAAGCTCTAAGTGCACTAGTTTGACTGTTTGGAATATAGAGGAAACTCGGGTTGGGTTTGTGCGCTTGAAAGCTCTAAGAGCACATGTTTGAGTCTTTGGAAGTGAAACCATGCAAATAGAAGAAACCCGGGTTGGGTTTGTGCACTTGAAAGCTCTAAGTGCACACCCGTTTGACTCTTTGGAAGTCAAACCATGCATATAGAAGAAACCCGGGTTGGGTTGGTGCGCATGAAAGCTCTAAGTGCGCCTATTAGTCTATTTGAAACCCAAACCAAGCATATAGAACAAATAAGGTTCGGTTTTTGTGCTTGAAAGCTCTAAGTGCCCTAGTTTGGCTGTTTGGAAGTCAAACCATGCATATAGAAGAAACCCGGGTTGGGTTTGTGCGCTTGAAAGCTCTAAGTGCACTAGTTTGACTGTTTGGAAAACAACCTTGCATATAGAAGAGACCCGGGTTGGGTTTGTGCACTTGAAAACTATAAGTGCACCAGTTTGACTCTTTGGAAGTCAAACCTTGCATATAGAAGAAACTCGGGTTAGGTTTTTGCACTTGAAAGCTCTAAGTACACCCGTTTGACTCTTTAGAAGTCAAAGCATGCATATAGAAGAAACTCGGGTTGGGTTTGTGCGCTTGAAAGCTCTAAGTGCACCCGTTTGACTCTTTGGAAGTCAAACCATGCATATAGAAGAAACCGGGTTGGGTTTGTGCGCTTGAAAGCTCTAAGTGCACCCGTTTGACTCTTTGGGAGTCAAACCATGCATATAGAAGAAACCTGGGTTGGATATGTGCGCATAAAACCTCTAATGCGCCTATTAGGCTATTTGAAACCTAAACCATGCATATAGAACAAATAAGGTTTGGTTTGTGCGTATAGAAGCTCTAATTGCACTAGTTTGACTGTTTGGTAGACAAACAATGCATATAGAAGAACCCGGGTTGGGTTTGTGCACTTGAAAGCTCTAACTGCACTAGTTTGACTGTTTGGAAGTCAAACCATGCATATAAAACAAATAAGGTTCGGTTTGTGCGCATAAAAGCTCTAAGTGACTAGTTTGACTGTTTGGAAGTCAAACCATGTATATAGAAGAAACCCGGGTTGGGTTTGTGCGCTTGAAAGCTCTAAGTGCACTAGTTTGACTGTGTGGAAGTCAAACCATGCATATAGAAGAAACCCGGGTTGGGTTTGAGCACTTGAAAACTATAAGTGCACCCGTTTGACTCTTTGGAAGTCAAACCTTGCATATAGAAAAAACCCGGGTTGGGTTTTTGCGCTTGAAAACTCTAAGTTCACCCGTTTGACTCTTTAGAAGTCAAAGCATGCATATTGAAGAAACCCGAGTTTGGTTTGTGCGCTTGAAAGCTCTAAGTGCACCCGTTTGACTCTTTGGAAGTCAAACCATGCATATAGAAGAAACCTGGGTTGGGTTTGTGCGCATGAAACCTCTAAGTGCTCCTATTAGGCTATTTGAATTTCTTGGAAATTCAGAGAAACCATGCATATAGAAGAAATAAGGTTCGGTATGTGTGTATAAAAGTTCTAAGTGCGCTAGTTTGATTGTTTGGAAGTCAAACAATGCATATAGAAGAAACCCAGGTTGGGTTTGTGCGCTTGAAAACTCTAATTGCACTAGTTTGACTGTTTGGAAGTCAAACCATGCATATAAAACAAATAAGGTTCGGTTTGTGCGCATAAAAGCTCTAAGTGCACTAGTTTGACTGTTTGGAAGTCAAACCATCCATATAGAAGAAACCCGGGTTAGGTTTGTGCGCTTGAAAGCGCTAAGTGCACTAGCTTGACGGTTTGGATTTCAAACCTTGCATATAGAAGAAACCCAGGTTGGGTTTGTGCGCTTGAAAGCTCTAAGTGCACCCGTTTGACTCTTTGGAAGTCAAACCATGCATATAGAAGAAACCGGGTTAGGTTTGTTCGCTTGAAAGCACTAAGTGCACCTGTTTGACTCTTTGGAAGTCAAAAAATGCATATAGAAGCAACCTGGGTTGGGTTTGTGCACATGAAACCTCTAAGTGCTCCTATTAGGCTATTTGAAACCTAAACCATGCATATAGAACAAATAATGTTCGATTTGTGCGCATAAAAGCTCTAAGTGCACTAGTTAGACTGTTTGGAAGTCAAACAATGCATATAGAAGAAACCCGGTTTGGGTTTGTGCGCTTGAAAGCTCTAAGTGCACTAGTTTGATTGTTTGGAAGTCAAACCATGCATATAAAATAAATAAGGTTCGGTTTGTGCGCATAAAAGCTCTAAGTGCACTAGTTTGACTGTTTGGAAGTCAAACCATGCATATAGAAGAAACCAGGGTTAGGTTTGTGCTCTTGAAAGCTCTAAGTGCACTAGTTTGACGGTTTGGATTTCAAACCATGCATATAGAAGAAACCCAGGTTGGGGTTGTGCGCTTGAAAGCTATAAGTGCACCCGTTTGACTCTTTGGAAGTCAAACCATGCATATAGAAGAAACCGGGTTGGGTTTGTTCGCTTGAAAGCTCTAAGTGCACCTGTTTGACTCTTTGGAAGTCAAAAAATGCATATAGAAGAAACCTAGGTTGGGTTTGTGCACATGAAACCTCTAAGTGCTCCTATTAGGCTATTTGAAACCTAAACCATTCATATAGAACAAATAAGGTTCGGTTTGTGCGCATAAAAGATCTAAGTGCACTAGTTAGACTGTTTGGAAGTCAAACAATGCATATAGAAGAAACCCGGGTTGGGTTTGTGCGCTTGAAAACTCTAAGTGCACTACTTTGACTGTTTGGAAGTCAAACCATGCATATAAAACAAATAAGGTTCGGTTTGTGCGCATAAAATCTCTAAGTGCACTAGTTTGACTGTTTGGAAGTCAAACCATGCATATAGAAGAAACCCGGGTTAGGTTTGTGCGGTTGAAAGCTCTAAGTGCACTAGTTTGACGGTTTGGATTTCAAACCATGCATATAGAAGAAACCAGGTTGGGTTTGTGCGCTTGAAAGCTCTAAGTGCACCCGTTTGACTCTTTGGAAGTCAAACCATGCATATAGAAGAAACTAGGTTGGGTTTGTTCTCTTGAAAGCTCTAAGTGCGCCTGTTTGACTCTTTGGAAGTCAAAAAATGCATATAGAAGAAACCTAGGTTGGGTTTGTGCACATGAAACCTCTAAGTGCTCCTATTAGGCTATTTGAAACCTAAGCCTGGCATATAGAACAAACAAGGTTCGATTTGTGCGCATAAAAGCTCTAAGTGCACTAGTTAGATTGTTTGGAAGTCAAACAATGCATACAGAAGAAACTCGGGTTGGGTTTGTGCGCTTGAAAGCTCTAAGTGCACTAGTTTGACTTTTTGGAAGTCAAACCATGCATATAAAACAAATAAGGTTCAGTTTGTGCGCATAAAAGCTCTAAGTGATTAGTTTGACAGTTTGGAAATCAAACCATGTATATAGAAGATACCCGGGTTAGGTTTGTACGCTTGAAAGCTCTAAGTGCACTAGTTTGACTGTTTGGAAGCCAAACCATGCATATAAAACAAATAAGGTTAGGTTTGTGCACATAAAAGCTCTAAGTGCACTAGGTTGACTGTTTGGAAGTCAAACCTTGTATATAGAAGAAACCCGAGTTGGGTTTGTGCGCTTGAAAGCTCTAAGTGCACTAGTTTGACTTTTTGGAGGTCAAACCATGCATATAGAAGAAACCCAGGTTGGGTTTGTGCGATTGACAGCTCTAAGTGCTCCCGTTTGACTCTTTGGAAGTCAAACCATGCATATAGAAGAAACAGGGTTGGGTTTGTCCGCTTGAAAGCTCTAAGTGCACTCGTTTGACTCTTTGGAAGTAAAACCTTGCATATAGAAGAAACGTGGGTTGGGTTTGTGCACATGAAACGTCTAAGTGCACCTATTAGGCTATTTGAAACCTAAACCATGCATATAGAACAAATAAGGTTCGGTTTGTGCGCATAAAAGCTCTAAGTGCACTAGTTTGACTGTTTGGAAGTCAAACAATGCATATAGAAGAACCCCGAGTTGGGTTTGTGCGTTTGAAAGCTCTAAGTGCACTAGTTTGACTGTTTAGAAGTCAAACCATGCATATAAAACAAGTAAGGTTCAGTTTGTGTGCATAAAAGCTCTAAGTGACTAGTTTGACTATTTGGAAGTCAAACCATGTATATAGAACAAACCCGGGTTAGGTTTGTGCATTTGAAAGCTCTAAGTGCACCCGTTTGACTCTTTGGAAGTCAAACCATGCATATTGAAGAAACCCGGGTTGGGTTTGTGCGCTTGAAAGCTCTAAGTGCACCTGTTTGACTCTTTGGAAGTCAAAAAATGCATATAGAAGAAACCTAGGTTGGGTTTGTCCACATGAAACCTCTAAGTGCTCCTATTAGGCTATTTGAAACCTAAACCATGCATATAGAACAAATAAGGTTCGGTTTGTGCACATAAAAGCTCTAAGTGCACTAGTTAGACTGTTTGGAAGTCAAACTATGCATACAGAAGAAACCCGGGTTGGGTTTGTGCACTTGAAAGCTCTAAGTGCACTAGTTTGAATTTTTGGAAGTCAAACCATGCATATAAAACAAATAAGGTTCAGTTTGTGCGCATAAAAGCTCTAAGTGACTAGTTTGACAGTTTGGAAATCAAACCATGTATATAGAAGAAACCCGGGTTGGGTTTGTGCGCTTGAAAGCTCTAAGTGCACTAGTTTGATTGTTTGGAAGCCAAACCCTGCATATAAAACAAATAAGTTTCGGTTTGTGCACATAAAAGCTCTAATTGCACTAGTTTGACTGTTTGGAAGTCAAACCTTCTATATAGAAGAAACCCGGGTTGGGTTTGTGCGATTGAAAACTTTAAGTGCACTAGTTTGACTTTTTGGAGGTCAAACCATGCATATAGAAGAAACCCAGGTTGGGTTTGTGCGGTTGACATCTCTAAGTGCACCCGTTTGACTCTTTGGAAGTCAAACCATGCATATAGAAGACACAGGGTTGGGTTTGTGCGCTTGAAAGCTCTAAGTGCACCCGTTTGACTCTTTGGAAGTCAAACCTTGCATATAGAAGAAACCTGGGTTGGGTTTGTGCACAATAAACCTCTAAGTGCACATATTAGGCTATTTGAAACCTAAACCATGCATATAGAACAAATAAGGTTCGGTTTGTGCGCATAAAAGCTCTAAGTGACTAGTTTGACTGTTTGGAAGTCAAACCATGCATATAGAAGAAACCGGGGTTGGGTTTGTGCACTTGAATGCTCTAAGTGCACCCGTTTGACTCTTTGGAAGTCAAACCATGCATATAGAGGAAACTCGGGTTGGGTTTGTGCGCTTGAAAGCTCTAAGTGCACTTGATTGACTCTTTGGAAGTCAAACTATGCATATAGAAGAAACCGGGGTTGGGTTTATGCGCATGAAAGCTCTAAGTGCGCCTATTAGGCTATTTTAATCCCAAACCATGTGCATAGAACAAATAAGGTTCAGTTCATGCGTATAAAAGCTCTAAGTGCACTAGTTTGACTGTTTGGAAGTCAAATCATCAATATAGAGGAAACTCGGGTTGGGTTTGTGCGCTTGAAAGCTCTAAGTGCACCCGTTTGACTCTTTGGAAGTCAAACCATGCATATAGAAAAAACCCGGGTTGGGTTTGTGCACTTGAAAGCTCCAAGTGCACCCGTTTGACTCTTTGGAAGTCAAACCATGCATATAGAAGAAACTCGGGTTGGGTTGGTGCACATGAAAGGTCTAAGTGCGCCTATTAGGCTATTTGAAACTGAAAGCATGCACATAGAACAAATAAGGTTCAGTTTGTGCGCTAAAAGCACTAAGTGCACTAGTTTGACTGTTTGGAAGTCAAATAATCCATATAGAGGAAACTCAGGTTGGGTTTGTGCGCTTGAAATCTCTAAGTGCACCCGTTTGACTCTTTGGAAGTCAAACCATGCATATAGAAGAAACCCGGGTTGGGTTTGTGCGCTTGAAAGCTCTAAGTGCACCCGTTTGACTCTTTGGAAGTCAAACCATGTATATAGAAGAAACCCGGTTGGGTTTGTGCTCTTGAAAGCTCTAAGTGCACTAGTTTGACTGTTTGGAAGTCAAACCTTGCATATGGAAGAAACCCAGGTTGTGTTTGTGTGCTTGAAAGCTCTAAGTGCACCCGTTTGACTCTTTGGCAGTTAAACCATGCATATAGAAGAAACTCGGGTTGCGTTTATGCGCTTGAAAGCTCTAAGTGCACTAGTTTGACTATTTGGAAGTCAAACCATGCATATAGAAGAAACCCGGGTTGGGTTTGTGCGCTTGAAATCTCTAAGTGCACTAGTTTTCATGTTTGGAAGTTAAACCATGCATATAGAAGAAACCCGGTTTGGGTTTGTGCACTTGAAAACTCTACGTGCACCCGTTTAACTCTTAGGAAGTCAAACCTTGCATATAGAAGAAACCCGGGTTGGGTTTTTGCGCTTGAAAGCTCTAAGTGCACCTGTTTGACTCTTTGGAAGTCAAACCTTGCATATAGAAGAAATCCGGGTTGGGTTTTTGCGCTTGAAAGCTCTAAGTGCACCCGTTTGACTCTTTGGATGTCAAACCATGCATATAGAAGAAACCCGGGTTGGGTTTTATTGTTCCCAGATGTGTACTAATCAAGATGAATAACAATGAATTCAATTACAAGAAATCGTTTATTGATCAATGAATCTACAGTACATGATGCTCTCTCAATTACAATAATTCTCTCTCTCAGAATATTCTCTCTTTTAGTCATATGAGTCTACAAACGAAAAAGGTATTTATACCTACTAGTTACAAAGACAAAACAACTAACAGTAGTTGACTTATTACAATGACTTTGACTTTTGCTTTATTATACTTGACTTTGACTTTTGCTTTAAGAGGTTTTGACTTGAGATTTGACTTTGATTCTCATTCTTCATGATCTTGGATCCAACATATTTATGCACTAACAATCTCCCCCTTTGGATTTAAGATCATCTTCAAAAAGAATAAACATTAAAACTCCCCCTTTGGATTCAACTAAAACTTCAGCATTCATGAACAATCTTCCTCTTTATGTATCAAACAATGATCATCTTCAAAATATTTCTTTCTTTGAACTGTCTTCAGACTTTCAGTAATATCCTCAAAAGTCTGTAGTTATCTTCTTCAAGAATCTTTAACAATCTCCCCCAAAGTAATAAAACCTCTTTCAGACTTCAGAAACGAAAATATCTTCAGATTCAACTCACTTTTGTTTTAGCAAATAATCTTCAAAGAAATTTTCAGTAAACTTCAACAAGCTTTTAGAATTCCTTGAACTTTCTCTATTATTCTGACCATTATCCCCATAACTCGGACAATAAGTCTATCAAACTTTGTCATTTCTTGATCACTTTATCCACAGAATCTTCACAATCTGATCTTTAGACATCATTTCTTGAAATTAATTCTCCCCCTTTTTGATGATGTAGAATGAACAAATAATCAAAACTTCTTCAAGAAATGTCATGAATCTTTTTCTGACCACTGATCTTTCCAAAATGAGCCCCCGAACATCCATCAATTCACAAAGTATTCATTCTAATCTTTTCAAATTCAGACAAATAAGAATGTAACCCTGAATCAACAAATGAATCAGTTAAGATGCCTGTAAGCAGCATGAAGCTGCTTAGTACAACGAATGTACTGTATAAAGAGTTTTATTGATGTTCACTCCCTAGATCTTCCATTCAATCATCAAATAACACAAGATTATTCTATGAACGATCCGACAGAAAAACAAATTTTCTGTGTGTTTGTGCTTGTGTAAGAAAGAATTTAAACATGAATGTTTTATAAAAGATTCAAAATGTGTAAACCATTGAGACAACAACAGTATTACACGGACTCAATTGTGCATGATCGAAGTGCGAAGGTGGGGCAGGCTTCCTTCTGTTTCAATATCCAAATCTTCCAAATGAAGACAAGATAGATTATGTGTTGCGTCCCCAAGAAAAAAAAATGAAACATCTCTTTGTTGAGAAAGAAATAAGTAGCTGGTAGGGTTTAAAGCAAGAGTTGGCATGGGCTAGTGCCTGTTTCAATGAAGTTCACGAAAGAATTGTGAAACAACAGTAATGTGGTTGCCCGACTCAGAAAATTTTTGGTGCAGAGTTTGATATTCTTTTACTCTGATCTCTCACCCTCTTTCTTTTTAACATTGAGCTCACTTCTAACCAATCTCTCTTTTCATTTTATCTCATCACACACCCTCACTAAGATATTGACCCCTCGTCTCTCGATCACTCAAGGATAACTTATTGGGTAGGAAACACTAGTTATCGTGAATCCATAGAAGTTCTATTAATCTTACACACTGATCCCGTGAATTTGTCCTAAAAGAAAAAGTTGCTCAATAGTTTAACTTCAACAGCTAAAGCACAAAATATATGTCAGATGTATGTATGCTCAATAAAATAATCAAGAATATTTGAGCATTTTAACCATGGAAGTGTTGGGAAATTCAGAAATGCACAAGTACAGTTAATGCTGCTAGCAGAACTTGATTACTACTTCTGAAGTTAATGCTGCTGATTCAGGTTAATGCTGCTAGTCAAAGATTAATACCGCTAGAAGAAATTACTAAGCAATTTTAGTACTGCTAGTAGTTAGTACTGCTGAACATTAATACTGCTCAAAGTAGTAATGCTGCTGAAGACTTAGTGCTGCTTAAGAGATAATCAAGATTCGTGCAGATCAAGTTTGAAGATTATGGAAAGCTTGGAGATAAAGATGGAAGATTATTCTGAAGATCTTTTATTATTTGTAATTATCTTTTATCTTCAGTATAAGTATAGAATAGTTTGTAACCTTAGAATCAATTCTGAATTTTCTGAGTTTTTGTTTTCATAGAGAGAATCAACCTCAAGGCTTATAGTCCTAGTTCTAGAGAAGTAGAATTCGTATTGGTGAGCCTGTTCATCAATATTGAGGTTGAGTGTTGAATCTTGTAGCTTTACAATCATTCAATAAAGTTTACAAGTTGTTATTCTGATTCACTGTTTCATTAAATATTAAAGTGTTATTCCGCAAACTTCTTTAATATTGTTTCTGAGTGTTTATTTTTGTTAAGAATTAAGATCCTGACAAGTGGTATCAGAGCTAGTATTCTCAGAAATCTTATTCATCATGGAAAATACAGTTGAATCAAACAGTACTTTGGTCTCAAAGGTTCCAATGCTCAGATCCAATGAATTTGACATGTGGAAGATTAGAATCAAGCAATACATTCTCCTCACAGATTACTCCATGTGGGACATCATTGAGAATGGCCCATCTGATGCAGGAAAGATTGGTGAAGATGGAAAAAGAACTCCACCAAAAACGGATGCAGAAAGAAAGACAAGGCAGACAGAGATGAAAGCCTTAAGCACACTGCTCTTGGCCATTCCCAATGAGTATCAACACCAATTCTGCAATTGCACTGATGCACAGATCCTCTGGAATGCTCTAGAGAAGAGATTCTCTGGTACTAAAAGTACCAAGAGAAATCAAAAGGCAATCTTGAAACAACAGTATGAAAACTTTATGTCAACTAAGAATGAGTCCATGACTTAAACTTTTGACAGGTTTAACAAGCTGATTGGTGAACTAGCTACTATGGGAGTACAGATTGATCAAGATGATGTAAACAGAAAGTTCTTAAGGTCCCTTGGAGATGAATGGACCATGTACACTGTTTCATTCAGACAAAATGAACAATTGGAAGAGAAAGAACTTGATGATCTGTACAATGACCTTAGAGTATTTGAAGCTGAGGTGGAGGCAAAGAAGAAGCCTTCTGGATATATTCATAATGCTGCACTCCTATCAGCATCAATTGATTCTACTACTAACCCTGAATCAGTTAATGCTGCTAATGGAGCAAATCACGAAAAAGGCACTGAATCTGTGTTTGAAGCCTTTCTTTCCAGTCATGGAAACTCCTCTTTAATTAATGATGATTTGGAACAACTTCATCCTGATGACCTTGAAGAGATGGATATTAAATGGCAGATGGCCATGCTTTCCATGAGGGTGAAGAAGTTCATCAAGAGAACTGGTAGGAACAACTTCTCCCAAAGAAGAGAAGATGGAGCAGGATTTGATAAATCAAAGGTGGAGTGCTATAAATGCCATCTGAAGGGACACTTTGCCAGGGAATACAGAAGTGGAGTGTCTCACAACAACAACCACCAACAAGCACAGTCTGGAAACCTCAACCATAACATAAACTCTGCTCAAGGCCTTGTTTCTCAACAAGGAATGGAGTTTGACTGGAGTGATCAAGCAGAAGAGGCTATCCAAAATCAAGCTCTTATGGCAGAAGTATCTGATCTCCCAACTGAGGTAAGTTCTAATCTCTGTTCTAAAACTTGCATAGACACTGTTAGAAGGTACAGGGATCACAATCAGAAGATGAGTGATGACCTTAAGAGATTAGAAAAAGATATAAAAGACTATGTGAGAATTGTTGAGAGGTTTGAGGAACAGATTAAAGGTTTTCAAGCCAATGAACTCCAACACTCATATGATATAAATTACTGGAAGTGGGAGAAGAAGGATCTAGAACTCAAATTGACCAAATCTAAAGAGGAGAGTGAAAAGTTGAGAGAGGAGCTAACCAAGGTTAAGCTTGATGTGGAAAAGTTTTCCAATGCTTCTAAAGCAATGGACTCTTTACTACAAACTCAGATTCATGACAAATTGAGAAGAGGAATTGGGTACAATGCCACACCACCACCATATAACAACAATTACATTCCTCCTACTTCAGACTTGCTAGAAACCGAAGATAGGAAGGACTTGCCTGAGGGAGCCACTGAGATAGATCCCTTAGATGAGGTAGTTGTTGAGGATAAGACTGAGAAAGAGGTTGGTAAGAGTAAGCAGAACAATGTGTGTGGTGAGATTCCTCTAGAGAATAACATTATCACCAATGAGGACTGTGGAAGGGATTGGATCAAATCAAAGGACATAGAGAAGACAGAGGGAAAGTCTGGTAAGGTCCATTACAAACAGACCACAGTTGTGAATCTAGTTCCTTGCAAACAGTGTGCATGTAAGAAAACTGAACCCCTAAAACATGATAAAAAGAGGGGAAATCAAAGAAACTGGAATAATAAGTGGGCACAAAAACAAGGGGTTGATTTGAGTAAAATCAATAGACCAAAACCTTGTTTTATCTGTGGCAAATTGAATCATCTTGCCAAATACTGTTATTTCAATCCTATGAACCAAAGGATGAGTTTTCAAAGATCTATACAAAAACCCTTTGGTTATAGGAAGATTGAAAGGAACCATGTGGCTAAGAAATCTGTTAAACCTAAAAGCCACATGAAGAAAAAGATTGTTAAAGAAAGTGTCAATATGTGGGTTCCTAAATGCACTAAACCTGCTAGTACTGCTACCCCAAATAGTACTGCTGACAATAATAGTGCTGCTAGAAGCAATACTACTGCTATCAATGTTAGTGTTGCTGACATTGTTAGTACTTCTTCAAATGTTAATACTGCTAACTCTGTTAGTACTGCTAAACCTGTTAGTGCTGCTTACTCTGTTAGTACCTCTCAGGTTAGCACTGCTCCTAGTGTTTGTGCTGTTAGACCAATCATATTGACAAAGTACTCCAATAAAGAGTGTACTGATTTTAAAAATCTCATCAAAAAGGAATGTAAGTACTTTGATGAGAAAGGGAGACCCAAGACCACTTTGGCTTGGGTCCCCAATCAATACTAATTGTTTAATATTATGTGCAGGGCAATCAGCAGCTCAAGGGGAAGAGCATCTGGCATGTTGATAGTGGTTGCTCTAGGCACATGACAGGGAACATGTCATGCCTCAAGAATTTCAAGAAAATTGATGGTGGGCATGTTGTCTTTGGTAATACTCCAGATGGAGGTAAGATAAGTGGTAAGGGGGATGTAACCAAAGGTAAAATGACCTTTGAAGATGTATTCTATGTTGAGCAGTTAAGGTACAACCTGTTAAGTGTATCACAGGTTTGTGACAAACAACATAGTATATTATTTACTGATTCTGAATGTATTATCCTTGCTCCTGGATTCAAGGTAGTTGATGAAAAGATGATACTACTAAGAACTCCCAGAAAGGATAATGTATATTGCTTAGATATGGAAAGTGTTTCAACTGATTCATCCCTAAACTGTCTTGTTTCAAAAGCTTCTTTGGATGAATCATCACTTTGGCACAGAAGGATGTGTCACATGAACTTTAAAACAATGAATAAACATGTTAAAAACAACCTTGTAAGAGGTTTACCTTCCAAAGTCTTTTCATGTGATGATCATTGTGTTGCCTGTCTCAAAGGCAAACAACACAAAACTTCTCATAAGTCCCAAGAGTTAAACACAATCTCTAATTCTCTTCAGTTGTTACATATGGATCTGTTTGGTCCTACTAATGTTATGAGTATAGGTAAGAAATCATACTGCCTAGTTATTGTTGATGATTACTCTAGATTTACTTGGGTATATTTTCTAAGGACTAAGGATGAGACAAGTGGACTGATCAAATTCTTTAGTCAAAGAATTGAAAACCAAACAAATCAAAAGGTAAAAGTCATTAGGTCAGACAATGGTACTAAATTTAAAAATCATGACCTAAACACCTTTTGTGAGGAAAAAGGAATTGAGAGGCAGTACAGTGCTCCTAGGACTCCACAACAAAATGGTGTTGCTGAAAGAAGGAATAGGACACTGATTGAGGCTGCTAGATCTCTGTTGGCTGATTCAAAACTACATATTACTTTCTGGGTTGAAGCAGTTAATACTGCTTGTTATGTCCAAAACAGGGTTCTAGTAGTCAAGCCTAAAAACAAGACACCATATGAGCTTTTAAATAAAAGAAAACCATTTATTGGATTTTTCAAACCTTTTGGGTGTCCTTGTACCATTCTCAATACCAAAACTCACTTAGGAAAGTTTGATAGCAAGGCAGATGATGGTTTTCTTGTTGGTTACTCATCTCAGAGTAAGGCTTACAGAGTTTTTAATACTTCTTCTAAAATAATTGAGGAAAGTGACAATGTCAAATGCAATGAGAACACACCAAATCCTATTGGTTCTGGTCCTCAGTGGTTATTTGACATTGATTCACTAACTAACTCTTTGGGTTTCAGTAGTGATTATCATGCAGGTTCAGGAAATGGAGGATCAGGGGATTATCAAGTACAAGTACAAGACATTATTCCTCAGTCTGTGATCTTTCCCATACCTACAATAGAGCCTGTTGATATATGTGCAAAGGAAACTATGACTGAACCAATTCAGAGTGAAGAAGAAGGAAGAGATGAGGAGAATCAAGTGCATGAAGAGCCAGAAGCAGCTGATGAGATCCCCTCAGCTGACTTAAATGATTCAAATCTAGATGTGGGACTCAATGAAGAACCTAGTCATCAGACTAGAACTCAAAAGAACCATCCTCCAGAGCTGGTCATAGGAGACATTTCTTCTCCTATGATAACAAGGAATCAAAGCAGACTTC
This sequence comes from Arctium minus, assembly GCA_954870635.1. Lineage (NCBI taxonomy): Eukaryota > Viridiplantae > Streptophyta > Magnoliopsida > Asterales > Asteraceae > Arctium > Arctium minus. The sequence goes on from OX941084.1 coordinate 55,335,174, forward strand.
AAGAGCTGCAGGATCAGCAACACACAGTACTCTCTTGCTTTCTATCTCAGACTGAGCCTAAGAAGGTTTATGATGCAATGAAAGATTCCAGTTGGATAGAAGCTATGCAAGAAGAGTTACTACAGTTCAAATTGCAAGAAGTTTGCAACTTGGTGGACCTTCCAAAAGGTCATAGAGCTATTGGCACCAAGTGGATTTTCAGGAATAAAAAGGATGAGAGAGGAATTGTGATCAGAAACAAAGCAAGGCTTGTGGCACAAGGGTACACTCAAGAAGAAGGCATTGACTATGAAGAAGTGTTTGCTCCAGTGGCAAGGGTAGAGGCAATTAGGCTATTTCTAGCCTATGCCTCATACATGAAGTTCAAGGTATACCAAATGGATGTGAAGAGTGCCTTTCTTTATGGTACAATTGATGAAGAAGTATATGTCTGTCAGCCCCCTGGATTTGAAAATCCATCATATCCAGACAGAGTATACAAACTGAAGAAAGCACTTTATGGTCTTCATCAAGCCCCAAGAGCATGGTATGATACTCTATCTACCTATCTCTTGGAGAATGGGTTTGAAAGAGGAATAATTGACAAGACCCTCTTCATTAAAAGAAGTAAGAAGGACATCCTACTTGTTCAGATTTATGTGGATGACATCATCTTTGGATCCACAAAAGATCAGATGTGTAGAGACTTTGAAAAGTTGATGCACAAGAGCTTTAAAATGAGTTCAATGGGTGAACTTACCTTCTTCCTTGGGCTTCAAGTGAAACAGAAGAAATATGGGATCTTCATAAGCCAATCAAAATATGTGAAAGACATCCTGGATAAGTATGGTTTAACAGACTCAAAGCCAGCAAGCACACCTATGGAGACTCATAAAAAGATCACTGATGATCTTGAGGGGGAGGATGTTGATGTCCATCTATATAGATCAATGATTGGATCTCTCATGTATCTCACAGCCTCAAGACCATACATCATGTTTCCAGTGTGTTTGTGTGCCAGATTCCAAGTCAAGCCAAAGCGATCACATCTTCAAGCTGTTAAAAGGATTTTCAGATACTTAAGAGGGAAACCTAGATTAGGTCTTTGGTATCCTTATGAATCCAACTTTGACTTGATTGCTTATTCAGATAGTGACTTGGGAGGTGCTAACATGGACAGAAAGTCTACTTCAGGTGGATGTCAACTTTTGGGTGCAAGACTAGTATCTTGGCAGTGTAAGAAGCAAACCACAGTGTCCTTATCTACAACAGAAGCTGAGTATATTGCTGCTGCAAGTTGCTGCTCTCAGGTTCTATGGATTCAGAATCAGATGCTGGACTATGGGGTAACCTTTCTTCACACTCCAATCTTCATTGACAATAGCAGTGCTATAAGCATTGTTAACAATCCAGTCAAGCACTCCAAAACAAAGCACATTGAGATCAGGTATCACTTTATTAGAGATTGTAATGAAAAGAAGCTAATTCGAGTTGCTAAAGTTCATACTGACAACCAGTTTGCTGATCTATTCACTAAAGCCTTTGATGTGGGTAGATTCACTTTCTTGGTCACAAGTGTGGGCATGATCAACTCTGAATGAGCTCATGTCTTAAAAAGTGTTTTCATACCTGTTATTGGTTTATTATTTGGTGCTACTAACATCTTTCTCAGTAAGTTATTACCTTGCTCAGAGTACCTCAAGCTTCAAAAAGTGTAAGTATAGTTAATGCTGCCAGTGTAGTTTTAATACTGCCAGTGCACAGTTAATACTGCTAGTTAGTTAATACTGCTAGTGGTTAATACTGCTAGTTAGTTAATACTGCTAGTAGTTAATACTTCTCACAGTTAATACTTCTAGTTAGTTAATACTGCTAGTAGTTAATACTGCTCATAGTTAATACTGCTAGTTAGTTAATACTGCTAGGAGTTAATACTGCTCTCAATTAATACTTCTAGTTTGTTAATACTGCTAGTAGTTAATACTGCTTATGTCCCGAATCGTATAAATACCCTTTTTGCCCGCCCAAAAGTTCATAACGACTCTTTGATTTCTATTCATCTGCTCTCTAAACCTTTTTCTCTCAAGCTCCTAGTAAGTTTCAGGCAAGAACACTCAAGTTCAATGGCATCCATGGCATTCATTGACGAGCACAACGAAATCGATATGCTTCAAAAGCCTAAACAAGCTGCTGGTTTCCATCAGATTGTGGATTTTCTCAAATCCAGCCATATTGCCCATGCTCTTACTGTATCGCCAACAATCTACATAGAGCATCAAAGACAATTCTTGACAAATGTCACAGTAGTCATAGAGAATGAGGTGCGGATAATCAAGACAAGTGTATGTGACAAACCCTTGTCAGTTTCTAAAGAGGTGATACGCATATGTCTACGTCTAGACGATGCTGCAGGTATTACTTCTATTCCTAATGAGGACTTGTTCTCGAATCTGTCAAGAATGGGGTATGGAGGTCAATTGGGTGGTTTTAAATTCTCAAAAGCTAAATTTTATACCCAATGGAGTTTTCTTGTTCATACCCTGATGCACTGTATTTCCAAAAAGACTACTGGATGGAGTGAGTTTAGCAGTACCATTGCTTATGCTTTGGTCTGCTTGGCCACTGCCAGAAAGTACAATTTTTCAAGAATGATTTTCAGTGATCTTGTATCAAACTTGGGAAGCAAAAAGAGTTTTTATATGTACCCAAGGTTTGTACAGGAAGTTATAACCCATGAATTGACGGATATGCCTAACTTTGATGAGGTATATGTACCCAAAATCCCCAAAGGTAAGGTCTTTTCAAACATGAAAAGATCTCCATTGGACTCGGAAGGAGTTGACACCCCATTGTTCTCTACAATGATGATGGTGTCCCACAATGAAGAAGGTATGGCTTCAGGGTCAAGGCCCTCATTAGACCAACCCACTGAAAGCCAATCCCAACCTTCCATCACCATATCAATCCCTCAGTCCCTTGTTCAAAAACCAACTTCTCCAATAACCAATACTTATATCAGGAAAAAGGTAAAGAAGGCTCCTTCCCTTCTTGTACCTACACCCACAGAGCCTTTAAGCCCTTTAATGGAGAATTCTCCATTAGAGAATATCTACAGGGAAACCACAGGGGTGTCTCCCAACCCCAAGGAGGTGATGAATGAGTATATGGGTGCAAAGGCTGCCACTACTCCTGCTAGCACAGAGGAGGTCAGTGGTAACATAAATAAGACCTTCCCCATGGCAACTTTGGGTGAGCAATCATCCAAAGGTCCCAGGTGCCAAGAAACCATGGGGGTAGCAGGTGCTTCTGCTAGGCAGAAGACCTCTACTACAAAAAGGTCCCATGATCCTTCAAAAGGGGGTAACACTCCTGGAGAAGGTGAGGATAGATATGACTATTATGAATTGATGGAAACAATGGGAAACATCAACATGGATGTAATCAAGCAGGGAAAAGACATAGAAGAGCTGAAACTGATCATTCTGTCTCAACAAGTTCAGATCACCAACCTGAAGAAAATGGTGAATAGATTGATCCAGAAAAAGAAGAAGAAACAGTTTATGCTCAGAAGAAAGGAACCAGTGACTGATGCTCCCAAAAAAGGGGAGTCAGAAGTTGATGCCAACATGGAAGATGCCAAAGATAAGGGGGAGCAGGATAAAGTTGATTTTGAGGGGGAGCAAGAAAAAGAAACAGAGTTTGTACAAGAAGCAGAAACATCAAGCAGAGCAGTAGTAACAGAACAAACAGCAGTAACAGTTAATGCTGCTGAATCAAGCAAAGCAGCAAAAACTGTTAATACTGCTGAACTGAAGGAAGCAGCAGAAATAGTGCAAGAAGTACTAACAGATCTTGAAATTGTTGAAACCTTAATCAAAGCTAAACATGATACTCCCAAGGTCACCTCAAAGGCCAAAGGAGTTGTCATCAAAGAAAGAGGTGAGGCTGTAAAGAAAGCAAGTGTTGAGAAGGTGATAAGCCAAGATAAAGGCAAAGCTAAAATGGTGGAATCTGATCAACCAATCAAAAAGCAAAAGTTGGGTGAGTCAGATGAAGCTTTGGCCAGGAAGATGCAGGATGATCTTGAGCAAGAAGAAAGGTTTCAAGTTGAAAAAGACAGAGAGATGGCTAAGGCTCTGACTGCAGAATTAAATGAAGCTTATCAACAAAGTCTGGCAACTGAAATAGCACAAAAGAAAGCTGCAACCAGGAAGAAATCTGTGTTGTTCAAAAGAGCTGCAAAGAAGAGACAACCCTCAAAGACATTCCTTGGTACTCAAGAAAGAAATAAGATGATTACATTTCTCAAAGGAGCTGTAGGAGTCAGAAAGAAGATGTTCTCAAAGATGACTTTTGAACAGATTAAAGAGTTGTACAATTCAGAAATGACCAAGCTTCAAGGGAATGAAACTGCAAGAGTTGAAATGGAGAAGTGTCAGGATCGAATTCTCAACAAGAATTAATTCTCAGAAACAATATCAAAGAAGTTTGCGGAATAACACTTTGATATTTAATCAAAACAGTAAATCAAAACAGTAGATATGAAGAACAAACTGGAAACTTGTATTGAATGCTTTGAAGTTACAAGATTACACACTCAACCTCAATATTGATGAACAGACTCACCAATACGAATTCTACTTCTCTAGAATTAGGATCTATGCCTTGAGGTTGATTTTCTCTCTAATAGAATGAAGAAAACAAAAGTTAACTCACTATTCTAAACTATACAATATATATACTGAATACAAAGATAATTACAATAAATAAAATATCTTCAGTATATCTTCCATGTATATCTCTAAGCTTCCATGTATATCCTTTCATGCGAATCTTCATCATATAAGCAGTATTAATCTTCAGCAGCATTAAATTCCTTCTAGCAGCATTAACTACTAAGCAGCACTAACCACTAGCAGTACTAACTAGCTAAGCAGTACTAACTTTGTTCAAGCAGCACTAACTTTGACTAGCAGTATTAATAGTACTAGCAGTAGTAACACTCAGCAGTATTAACCTTTAAGTTTTCTAGCAGTAGTAACTTTGAACCAGCAGCATTAACCATACTTGATGAATTCTTCAGTTCCCAACAATCTCCCCCTAACTTGACTTTTAGGAAGAGAAGTCAAGTTCTTCAAATTTTCTTCAAGATGCTCCCAAAACTCTATCATGGCCTAAATTCCAGTGTTTGCATCCAATCCCAAACTCTGATTGATGGTTCTTTGAATCAAGTATTTAGCCATTTCTGAATCTGGAACACACCTTAACTTTTTCTTCAGCATGGCATGTAGCTTCAATCTGCTATGATTATACACTCTATCCACTAGGAAGTATTCAGTGTGATTTAAATCCAAAGTCACCGTATATACTCCAATAATTTCATATAGAGTCCAACTGTTTACTGATTTGAAGACATCCTTGATCAAATGCTCTACTTCTTCAGGTTTGAACATCATACACAAATACTCCATTACCAGTTTTGTAATTGAAATCCCTGGAGCCTTTAGAATATCTGCATACAACTTCATTCCTATCTCAAACATCTCTTCAATATCTGATCTAGAGCATGTTCTGACAATTTTTGCCCATGTGTTGAACACTTCATACTTTTCATCCTTTCTTTTCAGCCTTATGAATTCCTTTCCATCCACTGTCAATGTATCCCAGTGAATGACCTCAGGGGGCTTAACTCCTACAGGTTCTGCTGAAATTGGTTCAGGCACTTTGTCCATCACTACCATATACAAATTTACATCATCAGTGTTTGATGGCTCTTTCTGTTTAGATGACTCAGGTGCCCCTTCTTCTTCAGCAACCTTCTCAGCCTCTTCTTCAGATACTCTAGGCTTCTTTACACATTTCTTTCTTTTAGCCATCATTTTGGTTCTTTTCAGAGTCTTTTGAACCTGCACTAAAGTAGCTTCCTTCTTCTTTTCTTCCTTGTTCTCTGCCTTTTCTTTGATAGGAGTTCCCTCTTCACTTTCAGGGAATGGTTGATGCATATTCACATCATGTCTCTCCTTTGCCTTCTTTTCAAACTCCACTCTATCCTTTTCATTGCTCTTCAGCTTCTCCATTTCTTTCTCATATAGATCCTTGTTTTGATCAAAATTCATCTTCACAAACATTTCTTTCTTTACCCCAATTGCACTTCTCAAGAAAGTTATCATTTTGTTTCTTTCCTGAGTGGCAAGGTAAGTTTGTGAAGGTCTTCTCTTCTTTGCACTTGATCTGGCCATCATAGCCTTTCTCAAGGTTATTGCTCTTTGCTTGGCTTTCTCTGTTTCCAACCCTTTCTGAAATGCTTCATTTAGTTCATTGGCTAGAGCTTTTGCCATCTCCCTATCCTTTTCCATCTGAACTCTTTCTTCCTTTTCAATGTCATCTTGCATCTTTCTAGCTAGGGCTTCATCTGATTCAACCAACCTTTGCTTTTTGATTGGTTGATCAGATTCCACCATCTTTGCTTTTCCTTTGTCTTTGCTCATTGCCTTCTTACTGTTATCTTTCTTTATCACTTCACCTTGTTCTTTGATGATTACTCCTTTGGTCTTTGAAGTGACCTTGGGAGTATCATTCTTGGCTTTAAGTAAGGTTTCTGCAATCTCAAGATCTGTTAAAACTTCTTTCACAGTTTCTGCTGCTTTATTAATGTCTGCAGTAGTAACTGTTTCTGCTTGCTGCTCCCCCTCAACATCCAGTTTCTCTCCATCAAGCTCCCCCTTTCTTGTGGCTTCTTCCATGTTGATCTCCCCCTTTTTGGGAGCATCATTCTCAGTGGTCCTTCTCCTTAGTTGGAATTGCTTTCTCTTCTTCCTCTGTACCAGACTTAGCACCATCTTCTTCAGCTTAGCAATCTGTACTTGTTGGGACAGAATGACCAGCTTCATCTCCTCTATTTCTTTTCCTTGTTTCATAACATCTAGGTTGATGTTTCCCATGGTTTCCATCAATTCCTGGTAACTATATTTGTCCTCACCTTCTCTAGAAGTGTTACCCTCCTTTGAAGGATCATTGGATCTTTTAGTAGTGGAAGTCTTCTGCCTAGCAGAAGCACTATCCACCCCTGTGGTTTCTTGGCACCAGGGACCTTCAAATGATTGCTCATTCAAAGTTGCCATGGGGGAGGTCTTATTGATGTTACCACTTTCCTCCTCTGTGCTAGCAGGAGTAGTGGCAGCCTCATCACCCATATGTTCTACCTCCTCCTCAGAGAGCACCTCCTTTGGGTTGGGAGACACCCTTGTGGATTCCCTTTGAATATTCTCTACTGGAGAATGCTCCAATAGAGGGCTTAAAGGCTTGGGGGATGATGGTACAAGAAGGGAAGGAGCCTTCGTTACCTGTTTCCTCTTGTAAGTTTGGGTGATAGGAGAGGTTGGTTTTTCAAGAAGGGACTGGGGAATAGATTTTGAGAGGGAAGGTTGGGATTGGCTAGCAGTGGGTTGGTCTAATGGGGGCCTTGACCCTGCTGCCATACCTTCATTGGTTTGGGACACCACCATCATTGTAGAGAACAATGGGGTGTCAACTCCTTCAGAGTCCCCAGCAGATCTTCTCATATTTGAGAAAACCTTGCCTTTGGGGGGTTTAGGTACATATACCCCAACAGGTTGAGGTATATCCGTCAATTCATGAGTAATAACTTCTTGAACAAACCTGGGATACATAAAGAAGCTCTTTTTGTTTCCCATGTTTGAGACAAGATCACTGAATATCATTTTAGAAAAATTATACTTTCTGGCAGTGGCCAAGCACACCAAAGCATAAGCAATAGTGCTGCTGAACTCACTCCATCCAGTAGTCTTTTTGGAGATACAATGCATAAGAGTATGGACAAAGAAACGCCATTGGGGTGAAAATTTGGCTTTAGAGAATTTGAAAACACCCAATGGGCCTCCATACCCCATTCTTGTAAGATTGGAAAACAGTTCATCGTTTGGGATAGAAGTTATACCAGAGGCATTGTCTAGACGTAGACTGATGCGAATAACCTCTTCAGTAACTGTTAGTGATTGATCACATATTTTTGTCTTGATCATTTGCACACCATTCTCAACAACAATGGTGGCATTAGCCCAGAACTGCCTTTGATGCTCGATATAGATTGTAGGGGATACAATAAGAGCATGAGAAATATGGCTTGACTTGAGGAAATCCACAATCTGATGGAATCCTGCAGCTTGCTTTGGCTTTTGTAGCATCGCAATCTCATTGTGCTCGTCGATGAATGTCATGGATGCCATTGATCTTAGTGAAACGGTTGCCTGAAAACTTCGAACTTGAGAGAGAAAAGGTTTAGAGCGCAAGAGAACAGGATGCAAAGAGTCGTTATGAACTTTTTAGGCGGGCAAAGAGTATTTATAGTATTCGGAACATAAGCAGTATTAACCTAGAGCAGTATTAACTACTAGCAGTATTAACTAACTAGCAGTATTAACTACTAGCAGTATTAACTGAAAGCAGTATTAACCACTAGCAGTATTAACTGAAAGCAGTATTAACCACTAGCAGTATTAACTGAAAGCAGTATTAACCACTAGCAGTATTAACTGAAAGCAGTATTAACCACTAGCAGTATTAACTGAAAGCAGTATTAACCACTAGCAGTATTAACTGAAAGCAGTATTAACCACTAGCAGTATTAACTGAAAGCAGTATTAACCACTAGCAGTATTAACTGAAAGCAGTATTAACCACTAGCAGTATTAACTGAAAGCAGTATTAACCACTAGCAGTATTAACTGAAAGCAGTATTAACCACTAGCAGTATTAACTGAAAGCAGTATTAACCACTAGCAGTATTAACTAACTTACTCCTTTAAACTTGCTAAACACTGAGTACTGCTATGCTTATCCTGAGAAAAAAAAGATTAGTAACTCCAAGAATAAATAATATACAGGTATAAAACCACTTTTTGAGAAGGGGATTATTCAGAGTTGATCATTCCCACACTTGTTACCAAGAAAGTGAATCTACCCACATCAAAAGCTTTAGTGAATAGATCAGCAAACTGATTATCAGTGTGAACTTTGACAACTTGAATAAGTTTCTTTTCATTACAATCTCTTATAAAGTGATACCTGATCTCAATGTGCTTTGTCTTTGAGTGCTTGACTGGATTATTCACAATGCTAATAGCACTGCTGTTGTCAATAAAAATTGGAGTGTGTAGAAAGGTTACCCCATAATCCAACATTTGATTCTGAATCCATAAGACTTGAGAACAGCAACTTGCAGCTGCTATATACTCTGCCTCTGTTGTAGATGTGGATACTGTGGTTTGTTTCTTGCACTGCCATGAGACTAGTCTAGCACCCAAAAACTGACATCCTCCAGAAGTAGATTTTCTGTCCAAGTTTGCCCCACCTAGATCACTGTCTGAGTATGCTATTAGGTCAAAGGGTGAGTCATGAGGATACCAAAGTCCCAATCTGGGTTGTCCTTTGAGATATCTGAATATCCTCTTAACAGCTTGAAAGTGAGATTGCTTTGGCCTAACTTGGAATCTTGTACATACACAGACTGGAAACATTATATCTGGCCTTGATGCTTTGAGATACATGAGAGAGCCAATCATGGATCTGTAATGATGCACATCTATATCCTCCCCCTCAAGATCTGTTGTTATTTGCTTGTGTGTTTCCATAGGTGTGCTGGCAGGTTTTGACTCTGAGAAACCAAACTTGGTTAGAATGTCCTGCACATACTTGGATTGACAGATGAAGATTCCATCTGACTTCTGTTGAACTTGGAGTCCAAGGAAGAAAGTAAGTTCCCCCATGGAACTCATTTTGAACCTTTGATGCATTAAATCCTAAAACTCCTTGCACATGTTGTTTCTTGTAGATCCAAAGATAATGTCATCAACATAGATTTGGACCAGCAAGATATCCTTCTTCTTTCTCTTGATAAATAGAGTCTTATCAATGACTCCTCTTTCAAAGTCATTTTCCAAGAGATAGGATGACAGAGTGTCATACCATGCTCTTGGAGCTTGATGTAGTCCATAAAGTGCTTTCTTTAATTTGTATACCCTGTCTGGATAGCTTGGGTTTTCAAACCCTGGTGGTTGACAGACATATACTTCTTCTTCAATTGAGCCATAGAGAAAAGCACTTTTTACATCCATTTGATAGACTTTGAAATTCATGTAAGAAGCATAGGCTAGGAATAATCTGATTGCTTCTATCCTAGCCACAGGTGCAAAAACTTCTTCATATTCTATACCCTCTTCTTGAGTATATCCTTGAGCCACCAGCCTTGCTTTGTTTCTTATGACAATACCTCTTTCATCTCTCTTGTTTCTGAAAATCCATTTTGTGCCAATTGCTCTGTGACCTTTAGGAAGGTCTACTAGATCCCATACATCTTGTAGCTTGAACTGTAACAGTTCTTCTTGCATTGCTTCTATCCAGCTAGATTCTTTCATAGCATCATGTGCCTTTTTAGGCTCAAGCTGAGATAGAAAACAAGAAAGCACTGTATGCTGTTGATCTTGCATTTCCTGAAGTCTGTTTTGATGTCTAGTCATCATAGGAGAAGAGATATCTCCTATTACCAGCTGTGGAGGATGATTCTTTTGAACTCTGGTGTTATGACTAGGTTCTTCATTCAGTCCAGCTTCTAGATTAGAGTCATGCAACTCAACTGAAGTGTTTTCAGAGGCCACTTCATTATTTTCTTGAGTCTTCTCATCTCTAGTTTCTTCTTCACTCTGACTTGGTCCAGTAAATGATTCCTTTTCACAGTCTTCAACAGAATTTACTGTGGGTATGGGAAAAATCACAGATTTAGATATACTTTCTGGAACTTGTGTGATCCCTGATCCTGAACCTGCATTCTCATTACTGAAACCAAAAGAGTTAGTTAGTGAATCAATGTCAAATAGCCACTGAGGTCCAGACCCAACAGGATTTGGTGTGTTCTCATTGCATTTGACATTGTCACTTTCTTCAATTATTCTAGAAGATGAGTTAAAAACTCTGTAGGCCTTACTCTGAGATGAATATCCAACAAGAAATCCATCATCTGCTTTGCTATCAAACTTACCTAAGTGAGATTTGGTATTTAGAATTGTACAAGGACACCCAAAAGGTTTGAAGAAACCAATGAAAGGTTTTCTTTTATTTAAAATCTCATATGGGGTCTTGTTCTTTTGCTTGACCACTAGAACTCTGTTTTGGACATAACAAGCAGTATTAACTGCTTCAGCCCAGAAGGTAATTGGCAATTTTGAATCAGCCAACAGAGATCTAGCAGCCTCTATTAGTGTTCTATTTCTCCTTTCCGCAATACCATTCTGTTGAGGAGTCCTAGGAGCACTATATTGCCTCTCAATACCTTTTTCTTCACAAAAGGAGTTTAGATCATGATTTTTAAACTCAGTTCCATTATCTGATCTAATGACTTTTACTCTTTGATTAGTTTGGTTTTCAATTCTTAGAATAAAGGATTTGATAAGTCCACTTGTCTCATCCTTAGTCCTTAGAAAATATACCCAAGTAAATCTGGAGTAATCATCAACAATAACCAAGCAGTAAGATTTCTTGCCTATACTCATAACATTTGTAGGACCAAACAGATCCATATGCAGTAACTGGAGACAAGAAGAAACATAATTTAACTCTTTGGTCTTATGAGAAGTTTTGTGTTGTTTGCCTTTAAGACAAGCAACACAATGATCATCACAGGAAAAGACTTTTGAAGGTAAACCTCTTACAAGGTTGTTTTTAACAAGATTGTTCATAGTCTTGAAATTCATGTGACACGTCCTTCTGTGCCATAGAGAGGATTCATCTATAGAGGCTTTTGAAACAAGACAATTTAGAGATGAATCACTATCAACATTGTCCATATCCAGACAGTAAACATTGTCCTTTCTTGGAGTTTTAAGTAGTATCATGCTTTCATCAACTACCTTGAACCCTGGAGCAAGGATCATACACTCGTTATTAGTAAACAATATACTATGTTGTTTGTCACAAACCTGTGATACACTTAACAGGTTGTACTTTAATTGATCAACATAGTAGACATCCTCAAATGTCATCTTACCTTTGGTGACATTACCTTTTCCACTTATCTTACCACCAGTAAGATTATCTCCAAATGCAACATGTCCTCCATTGATATGCTTGAAATCCTGAAGGCATGACATGTTGCCTGTCATGTGCCTAGAGCAACCACTATCAACATGCCAAATGCTCTTTCCCTTGAGCTGTTGGTTGCCCTGCACATTAGATAAATCAATTAGTATGAATTAGGAACCCAAGCCAAAGTGGTCTTGGGTACCCCTTTCTCATCAAAATACTTGCATTCTTTCTTGACAAGATTTTTGAACTTTAACTCCTCATTCTTGGAGTACTTTGTTACAATAATAGGCTTGGAAATATTTTTGCTAGAATCAGTATTGGTTTTAGAAGTACTAACTGCCTTGGCAGCACTTGCATGCTTAGCAGTACTAACCTTGTTAGCAGTAGTAACTGTGTTGGCAGTATTAACCTTTGAAGAGGTATTAACAGTATTAGCAGCATTAATATTTTCAGCAGTACTAACACTGTTAGCAGTAGTAACTGTGTTAGCAGTACTAATATTGTTAGCAGTACTAACACTGTTAGTACTTCTAGGTACCCACATTTTGACACTTTCTTTTAAAATCTTTTTCTTTAAAGTGCCTTTACTTTCCACAGATTTCTTTATCACATGTTTCTTTCCAGCCTCCCTATAACCAACAGGTTTTTGTACAAATCTTTGAAAGTTCATCTGTTGGTTAATAGGGTTAAAGTAACAATACTTAGCCAAATGATTCAACTTGCCACATATAAAACAAGGTTTTGGTCTCTTGATTTTATTCAGATCAACTCCTTGTTTCTGAGCCCATTGATTATTCCAGTTTCTTTGATTTCCTCTTTTTAAACCAGAATTTAGGCTCTTGGCTTTATTGCAATCACACTGTTTACAAGATCCAGGATTCACAACTGTGGTTTGTTTGTAATGGACCTTGTTATCCTTTCCTTTAGTCTTCTCTATCTCCTTGGACTTGACCCAGATTTTCCCACATCCCTCATTGGTGATAATATTGTTTTCTAATGATATCTTTTTACTCACAGTATTATCCCTGTTCTCACTGGCTTCTTTCTCAGTCAAATCCTTAACTACTACCTCATCCAAAGGATCTATCTTAAAAGCTTCTTCAGACAAGTCCTTTTTCTCCTTAGTTTCTAACAAGTCTGATGTAGGAGAAATATAGTTGTTATTGTAAGGAGGGGGTGTATTGTTGTATCCAATACCAGGCTTCATCTTATCATGTATCGGAGCCTTTAGAAGAGAATCCATTGCTTTTGAAGCATAAGAAAACTTTTCTATGTCAAGCTTAACTTTTGACAGTTCCTCTTTCAACCTATCATTCTCTTCTAATGACTTAGACAGTTTGGTTTCTAACTCATTCTTTTCCCACTTCCAATAGTTTGTGTCATAAGAGTGTTGAAGTTCATTAGCTTGAAAGCCTTTGATTTGCTCTTCAAATCTCTCTACTATCAACACATAATCTCTTATGTCCTTTTCTAATCTTTTGAGGTCATCACACATACTTTGATTGTGATCCCTGTATCTTGTAACAGTGTCAATGCAAGATTTAGTGCAAAGATTAGAACTTACCTCAGTGGGGAGATCAGACACTTCTGCCATAAGAGCTTGGTTCTGGATGGCTTCCTCAGCTTGATCACTCCAGTCAAATCCCATTCCTTGTTGAGAAACAAGGGCTTGAGCAGGATTCTTGTTCAGATTGTATCCTCCATTCTGAGCTTGTTGATGGTTGTTGTTTGGAACAGCACTTCTGCATTCTCTAGCAAAGTGTCCTTTCTTGTGACACTTATAACATTCCACCTTGGTTTTGTCAAAACCAGCTCCATCTTCTCTTCTTTGAGAGAAGTTATTTCTTCCAGTTCTTTTAATGAACTTCTTCACCCTCATGGATAACATGGCCATCTGCCATTTAATATCCATCTCCTCCAGATCATCAGGGTGAATTTGATCCAGATCATCATTAATCAAAGAATTGCTGCTATGACTGGACAAAAAGGCTTCAAAGATAGTTTCAGTGCCTTTTTCTGAACTTACTCCACTGGCAGTACTAACTGCTTCAGGGTTGGCAGTAGTATCAGTGGATGCTGAAAGAAGTGCAGCATTGTGAATATAACCAGAGGGCTTCTTCTTGGTTTCTACCTCAGTTTCAAAAACTCTTAGATCATTGTATAAATCATCAAGTTCTTTCTCTTCCAGATTGTCACTCTGTCTATATGAGACAGTGTACATAGTCCATTCATCCCCAAGAGATCTGAGGAACTTTCTGTTGATATCATCTTGTTCCATCTTCACCCCTACAGTAGCCAGTTCACCTATGAGTTTGTTGAACCTATCAAAAGTTTGAGTCATAGACTCATTCTTTGTGGAAGTGAAGTTCTCATACTGCTGCTTTAGAACATCTCTTTGATTTCTTTTGATGCTCTTAGTTCCAGCAAATCTTTTCTCTAGAGCATTCCAGAGAATCTGAGCATCAGTGCAGTTGCAAAATTGATGCTGGTATTCATTGGGAATGGCCAAGAGCAGAGTGCTCAAGGCCTTCATCTCTGTTTGTCTGATCTTCCTCTCACCATCTGTCTTTGGTGGAGGTCTTTTCCCATCTGGTCCTATCCTTCCAGCTTCAGAAGGACCATTCTCAATGATATCCCACATTGAGTAGTCAGTGAGAAGAATATATTGTCTGATTCTTATCTTCCACATGTCAAACTCACTTGGTTTGAGCATTGGAACCTTAGAAACCAAAGTACTGCTTGATTCTGTAAAATTTTCCATGATGAATAACTGTTTCTGAGAGAGTTTGGCTCTGATACCACTTGTCAGGATCGAATTCTCAACAAGAATTAATTCTCAGAAACAATATCAAAGAAGTTTGCGGAATAACACTTTGATATTTAATCAAAACAGTAAATCAAAACAGTAGATATGAAGAACAAACTGGAAACTTGTATTGAATGCTTTGAAGTTACAAGATTACACACTCAACCTCAATATTGATGAACAGGCTCACCAATACGAATTCTACTTCTCTAGAATTAGGATCTATGCCTTGAGGTTTATTTTCTCTCTAATAGAATGAAGAAAACAAAAGTTAACTCACTATTCTAAACTATACAATATATATACTGAATACAAAGATAATTACAATAAATAAAATATCTTCAGTATATCTTCCATGTATATCTCTAAGCTTCCATGTATATCCTTTCATGTGAATCTTCATCATATAAGCAGTATTAATCTTCAGCAGCATTAAATTCCTTCTAGCAGCATTAACTACTAAGCAACACTAACCACTAGCAGTACTAACTAGCTAAGCAGTACTAACTTTGTTCAAGCAGCACTAACTTTGACTAGCAGTATTAATAGTACTAGCAGTAGTAACACTCAGCAGTATTAACCTTTAAGTCTTCTAGTAGTAGTAACTTTGAACCAGCAGCATTAACCATACTTGATGAATTCTTCAGTTCCCAACAAGAAGAGAATGAAAGAAAGCAATGACTTTCTGATAGAAAAGCCTTTTCCAGATGAGCAAGAAACACCAAAGAAAGAAGCCACTCTTGGTGAAAGTCTGAGGACTTTAAAAAGAACCAAAATGATGGCCAGAAGAAAATCAGCCAAGAAGCCTAGAGTAGCTGAAGAAGAAGCTGAGAAGGTTGCTGAAGAATAAGGGGCACCTAAGCCAAGTGAACAGAAAGAACCATCAAGCATTGATGATGTAAATCTGTACATGGTAGTGATGGACAAAGTGTCTGAACCTATTACAACTGAACCTGTTGGTGTTAAGCCTCCTGAGGTCATTTTCTGGGATACAATGAAGGTTGGTGAAAAAGAATACATCAGGCTCAAAAGAAAAGATGAAAAGCATGAAGTGTATAATACATGGGCAAAGATTGTCAGAACATGTTCCAGATCAGATCTAGAAGAGATGTATGAAATAGGAATGAAGTTGTATGCAGATCAATTGAAAGCTCCAGGGATTTCAATCACAAAACTTTTGGGGTTGGATGCAAATACAGGTGTATGAGCTATGAAGTTTTGGGAGCATATTAAAGACCATCTGAAGAACTTGACTTCTCTTCCTAAAAGTTAAGTTAGGGGGAGATTGTTGGGAAATTCAGAAATGCACAAGTACAGTTAATGCTGCTAGCAGAACTTGATTACTACTTCTGAAGTTAATGCTACTGATTCAGGTTAATGCTGCTAGTCAAAGATTAATAATGCTAGAAGAAATTACTACTGCTAAGCAATTTTAGTACTGCTAGTAGTTAGTACTGCTGAACATTAATACTGCTCAAAGTAGTAATGCTGCTGAAGACTTAGTGCTGCTTAAGAGATAATCAAGATTCGTGCAGATCAAGTTTGAAGATTATGGAAAGCTTGGAGATAAAGATGGAAGATTATTTTGAAGATCTTTTATTATTTGTAATTATCTTTTATCTTCAGTATAAGTATAGAATAGTTTGTTACCTTAGAATCAATTCTGAATTTTCTGAGTTTTTGTTTTCGTAGAGAGAATCAACCTCAAGGCTTATAGTCCTAGTTCTAGAGAAGTAGAATTCGTATTGGTGAGCCTGTTCATCAATATTGAGGTTGAGTGTTGAATCTTGTAGCTTTACAATCATTCAATAAAGTTTACAAGTTGTTATTCTGATTCACTGTTTCATTAAATATTAAAGTGTTATTCCGCAAACTTCTTTAATATTGTTTTTGAGTGTTTATTCTTGTTAAGAATTAAGATCCTGACAGGAAGATTTTCTCAAAACAAAGAAATTGAATGAATGAATTGAAATCAATAGATAAGTTTTGAGAATCTGACAATGTATGAAAAGATCAAATATGAATGATTTATCATTAAAAGCTTAGGTCATGAAAAATTGGATGTTGTCTATACGAACCAAATATAGACATTCTTGAAAGAGACGCTTTGAATGAAATATCGCTCAACAAACTTTGAATAACAAACGGAGTATCTTACCATCGAAAATTAGTTGCACTTTGAGACATGGTAAGAACATGGTCAATAAAAATACTAAACCGGTGTGCGTGAATACTTGACAGTATATAGAAAAGATAATACACAAGTATTTATCTTTGGAAACACACGGTTAGAATAACAATGAAGCTCATAACAACGAAAAACATTTAAAATCACACTTCTGAATTCATGAAATCTGTTTAAGAGTCGAGAAGTAGTTTGAACATGTACAAACACGTTTTCCATGTTTGAAAGTTGTCCATCTTTCAAAAATAATGAGATTAAGAGTATAATAATCCTTAAGCTCGGCATTAATCTCATAAAGTCAACTCCAAAGTCATAATTGATATGATCATGTAAGCTCCCCCTCAAATTCTGCATTTAGTCAAAAAGACGTCAAAGCAACAAAGTCTTATTGAAAACAAAAACTTTTATTCGAAAATTAAAAACATAAAAGCAACAAAACTTGTTAAGAACGAGTTATGATATGAAATAATCAGAAATCAATGTCCTTACTCCCCCTGAAAATATGCATCACAAAATTTGTCAGTGTAAAACATATGCAATAAATGTTATAACTCTCCCTCGAATATAGATCATCTAAACTTTGACTCACTCCCCTTGAAAACATGAATAGAACCTTTCAATGCAGATATCGTTCAGATTTAAAAATAAAGAAATGAAGAAAAATAACAAAAAATAAACTGTACTAGGTAAGTACAGATTATGTCTTGAGGTTTAACATGCCAAGTTTCGAAATGAGAAAATTAAATTTCTTTTCGTCCAATGGTTTGGTAAACAAATCAGCAAGTTGATAATCTGTATTTACAAAGTAAAGTTCAATTGTACCTTTTTCAACATTATCTTTGTAAAATGATAGCGCACATCCATATGTTTAGTCTTTGTGTGTTGAAGAGGATTAGTTGATATGGCTATGGCGCTTTTCGAATCACAATAATTAGGAATCTTGTTGAACTGGAATCTATAGTCTCGAAGTTGTGTCTGCATCCACAAAACTTGAGAGCAGCAACTGGCAGCAGCTACATACTCTGCTTCAGCAGTCGAAGTGGAAACACATAGTTGTTTCTTTGACGCCCAGCCTACGAGCTTGTCTCCAAGAAATTGAATGTGACCGGATGTGCTTTTCCTGTCTAACATACAACCTGCATGATCTGCGTCTGAATACGCTGTTAGCTCAAAACTTGTATCTTTAGGATACCACAAACCAAGATCTGCAGTTCCCTTCAGATATCTAAATATCCGCTTTACAGCCGACATATGGGATTATTTAGGTGAATCTTGATATCTAGCGCATAAGCTTGTAGAGAACATAATATCCGGTCTACTTGTCGTTAAGTACATTAAAGAACCTATCATTCCTCTGTAAGTCCTAAGATCAACAACTTTTCCTGAAAGATCAACTCCGATTTTAGTACCTTGTGCCATCGAGGTTGAAATAGGAGTACAATTTGACATATTAAATTTCTTTAAAATGTCAACAATATACTTCGATTGATTTATAAAAATTCCCGTGGAAAATTGTCTAACTTGTAATCCGAGAAAGAAGTTCATCTCTCCCATCATACTCATTTGAAAACATGACACCATTAGATTAGAAAAGTTCTTACAGTACTTCGGATTTGTTGAACCAAATATTATATCGTCTACATATATTTGAATTAAAATGATTTCAGCTTTCTCCCTTTTTATGAATAAGGTGGTGTCGATTTTACCTTTAGAAAATCCAGACTTGACAAGGAATTTAGATAACACGTCATACCAGGCTCGAGGGGCTTGTTTGAGTCCGTAAAGTGCTTTGTCTAGAATATAGACATGATCTGGTTTTTCAGCACTTACGAATCCTTCAGGTTGAGAAACGTACACCTCTTCTTTTAACAATCCTTTCAGAAAGGTTGTCTTGACATCCATCTGACAGACAGTAAAATTCTTATGTGCAGCATAGGCTAGGAACATCCTAATTGCCTCAATACGTGCAACTGGTGCATACGTCTCATCATAATCAATGTCTTCCTCTTGTCTGTATCCCTTGGAAACAAGTCTTGCTTTATTTCGAATTACAACACCATCCTCATCCTTTTTATTTTTGAATACCCACTTGGTGCCAATGGTTGTCCTTCCTACAGGTCGGGGCACCAATTGCCAGACTTTAAGCGCTTCAAATTGATTGAGCTCTTGCATGGTTGTAATCCAATATGGATCACAAAGAGTTTCTGAAACTTTTGTCGGTTTTATTTTGCTCAGGAATGAATCATACAAATATTCATTTGATGTTGCAGACCTAGTTTGCACCGGTTTTGAAGGATCTCCAATAATTTGATGTACCGGGTGCTCTTTGGTCCACTTATATACATGAGAGAGTGGTATAGATGTAGAATGATCATGTTGATCATCTAGATATCCACTATGTTCTTCTTGTAGGGGTTCAGTTGAAGTAACTGGTGCAGAAGTTTCAGTTGATTGGACATTTGATGTCTGTTGGATAGGCATGACAGTACATCCAACTGAATGTGTAACTTCTGGCTCAGCAGTTTCATTTGCAACTTCAACTGATTGAGAAGGTGTTTGAACTGGAATTTCTTCTTAAATCGGAGAATTTGATTCAGTTGATACATCTGAAGTGATTGGATGATAATTGCTTGAATCTTCTGATCTGTCAATCACAACAGGTTTAGTCACTTTTGAACCAAGAAATTCATCATAAAAATGTTCAAACAATAAATCTAATTATGTTAAATGAGACGTAGACGTTGACGCTTTATCAGAATTAGAAACATTAACCGCAGGTTCTGGACTGATGTGTCCAGAAGCTAATACTCCTGTTATCACGGGTTCTGAACTGATTTGATCATAACCCATTTCTTCATCAAATGTGACGTTGACGCTCTCAACCACAATCTTTGATTTCTTCAGATAAACTCTGTATGCCGCAGATGTTTGAGAATATCCAATGAAAATACCTTCATCAGCCTTGGGAATGAACTTGTTCAAGCTTTCCTTGTCGTTGAGTACATAACACCTGCATCCAAAAATATGAAAATGTTTAATGCTTGGTGTTCTGTTGTTAATCAAAGCATATGGCGTTTTACCAAACCAACGATGGATGATTGATCTGTTTTGAGTATAACATGCAGTAGATACAGCTTCTTCCCACAAGAATAAGGGTAAGTCTGACTGACTGAGCATTTTGCGTGCAGCCTCAACTAACGTTCTGTTACGTCTTTCAACTACCCCATTCTGTTCTGGCGTTCTGGTAGTAGAAAACTGATGAGTTATCCCGACCGATTCAAGATAATCGTCAACAATTTTGTTCTTGAATTCTGTGCCATTATCAGTTCGAAGTAGCTTAACTGTCTTCTGTAAGTTCACTTGAACGGTCTTTAGGAATGAAATGATGACATCGGGCGTCTCATCTTTCGATCTTAGAAATTTGACCCAAGTGTATCTTGAATAATCATCTACAATCACCAAGATGTATTTCTTGCCATTTATGCTTTGCGTTCGCATTGGACCACAGGGATCCATATGCAACAACTCTAAAGTAGTACTTATGCTTGGTTCAGGATTAGGATTATGTGAGGCTCTTTTCATCTTACCTTTCTCACATGCGTCACACAGATGTTCCTTTTTGTATTTCAGCTCTGGAAGTCCTCTTACCAAATTTCCAGTCACCAACTTGTTAATGTATCTGAAGTTGAGATGAGATAGCCTTCTATGCCATAACCAACTTTGTTGCATAGAGGCTTTAGAAAGTAGACACACCGCATTATCAGTCTTGACATTTGACAGATTAATCATGTAGAGGTTTGACTTTCGAGTCCCAACCAAGAGTTATTTGCCATCTTGAGTTCTAACACAACACCTCTTGGCTTTGAAGTTGACCACTAAATCCTTGTCACAGAACTGACCAATGCTGAACAGATTGTGTCCTAATACTTCAACATAACTCATCTTCTTTATCGTTATGTTTTCTTGCACGACATCTCCATATCCCAAGATTGGTGAAAACTGGTCATTTCCAAATCTTATGTTGCCGCAAAATTTCTCTGTATAATTAGATAAAATATCTTTCTGCCCTGTCATATGCTTGGAACATCCTGAATCCAAGTACCACATATGACAGGTCTGCATAAGAGAAATCAGACAACAACAGGTTTAGGTACCCATTTATAGATGGGTCCTTTCGTGTTAGCACAAGATTTTGGCACCCATTTGAATTTGGGTCTTCTTTGTTTTTCAAAACCATTAGAATGATGTATATAATAAGTACCAAACCAACAATCATAATATTGTCGAGTCACAAAATTATTTCGACCATATGTGGAAAACTGAATAGTAGACGGAGATAATTGGATCAATTGCTTTATTGAGTAAGTCTTGTAAGGAGTTACAAATTTTGTTGTATGAGAAGCAACTTGACTAATTACATCAGGAAAACTATCAGAAGTCCTATTACATTTTGAATCAGAAAATGATTTTGTAGTCTCTTCAATCTTCCTTTTTGGTCTCCATTCCAATCTTGCTTCAGACTTTTTCCATTTCAATTCTGAACCAGAAGATTTAGCTTTGTTAGAAACATGAGATTTAAGAGTTTGTGTTTTCATGTGCTTACCTGTGTTGGTCCGTTTCTGTGAGCACGTTTTCTTTTGTTTCTTACCTTTAGAATAATAGGTACTCACAGGAACTGAATCATCAACCTTAGTTGATGTTTCTCCTTTTTCAAAAACACTAGGTAAAGAAACATTATTGATCACAAAAGACGTATGATCTGGAAGTTTAGCATTGAAATCAAATTTATCAACACTTTCATCCAAACAACCATCAGAATTTAAAAACTCATTTTCAACCGCAAACAAGTCATCAACATCATCATCAAACTGTTGTGCCTTGGAAGAATTTGAAAAATTAAAATCATTTGTCTTTTTAGAACACTTCTTTTGATAAGAAATTTTAGCACAATCTGAAGATTTAGGATTAGTAAAAACATTTCCCATGAAAACCTTACAAGATGATTCATCTGAATCAGTGGAGTTGTTTTCACAAACTCTTTCTGATTCAGATTTATCATTTGTAACTTCAGATTTGAAACTAGTGTTCATCATGACAGTAGAAAACACAATCTTTTCAAGATCAATCAAATTTCTTTCTTCGACTAAGATGTTTTCAAGCTCAGAAATTTTGCTTTCCAAGACGAGTGGAGGAACATAAATCTTTGCTTTAACAGGTTTTGTCTCCATCTCCTCAGTAGAATAGCTTTGGAAATAATCATTTGACAAAAACTTTGGTTGCTCAGAAAGATAACTATCATTCAACTTTTTATAACAAAATGGTAGTCGCATTTTTGTTGTGTTCTTTCTGTTCTCATCTTCCTTAGCTTCAACCTCATCAAATGATTTTGTAACAAATTTGGGTTTCAAATGAATATTTTTGTCAGCCACTTGTAAGAAATTAAAATTATATAAAGTTGGCTGCTTTCGAATAGCTTTCTTCAAATAATGTGGGTTATTGTAACCAATACCCCAATTATCTTTAAAATCTGTAACTTCTTTTGGTTTGTTTAGATAAATGGTTTGATCTGTTTGACCTCGAGCATAAAGCTTGGCTTCCAAACCATTAATCTTTTTCTGCAGATTTTTATTATCAATCTGCAAATTGTGAACTGTTAAAATAAACTCTTGTTTCTCACGATCAGACTTATTAAGCTTAGAAATTGTTTCAGAAATTTGAGTTTCAAAACAAGCTTTTTTTTTCAAAAACATAGAAGATTTATTCAAAGAGTCAATCAAGTTTTTGTTCCCATCAATTTCCTTGTTAAGATCAAAAATTGTTTGATGCCTTTTCGCAACTCTGCGTTTCTCCTTTTGAGCTTAGCTTGTAAGCCTTGAAGCTCAATCATCATGGTTTCCATTTGTTTTAAAAAATCAGATTCAGTAAAATTATTTACCTCTTCGGAAGTCTCTTCATCAGATTCGTCATATTTGACCTCCTTGCCCATTAAGCACATGTGAGCAGTTGCTTCTCCTTCACTCTCAATTTCAGAATAATCAAGCTAGTGGTCATCCTCTGCCATCAATGCTTTGCCAACCTCTTTTTGCTTGGCCATAAGCATCTTGTTCGTGTAGTACTCAAAATTTCTGACTTTTGGCTTCCAGCAATCCTTGGCAAAGTGACCTATCTTGCTACAGTTGTAGCATTTCACTGGCTCCTCAACTTTCTGCTCACCATATTGATTCATATACTTTCTCTCTTCTGGATTCCTCTCCTCAAATTTCCTTCCATCAGTCTTCCTTTCATCATATCTCTTTCCTTCAATCCGTTCCTTGTGTTCATAATTCCTTGATCCTGATGAATACCTCTGGCTGTTGGAACCCGGCTTCTTATAAAATTTCTTCTAGAAGGCTCGGGTCAGCAAAATCATAGCTTGCTTAAGATTCTCACCATCATCAGAATCAGAATTTTCACTATCAGAACCATCAGAACTGTATACCACTATCTTCTTTTTCTTCTTCTTGTCTTTCTTGTATTTCTCTTTCTTTTTGTCCACCACAAGAGCAACAGGGTCAGCTACCGGCTTTTCACTTTTCCTTTTATCTTCTCTATCCTCTTCTACTTCCTCCTCATTCTGACTAAGTGTTTCATAAACTTCATGTAGAGGGATTTCACTGAGATCTTTCATCTGTTTCATTCTTCTTGTATGCTTTTTCCACTCAGGTTGCAATACGCTCAGAAACTTCACATTGTTTTCAATCTGCTTCTTTTTCACTTTGTTCTTTTCTAGTTCATTCAACAGAGAAACAAACCTCTCATATGTCTCTTCCAAGCTTTCACCAGATTTGGCTTTGAACTCTTCATAGTTATTGATACAGTTGGCCACTTTCATCTGATTACCAACTTTTGAGCCCATTATCATCTTTTACAACTGATCCCACATTTTCTTCACAGTAGCCTTGTAACTATCAATCTTGATGTAGATCTTATTTGGTATACTCTGTAAAAGTAGAGATCTAGCCTGTTTGTCTGTCATGTACCTTTCTTTCTCTTCTTCAGAATATTGAGAGATATCCACTGGAACCCTCTTTGTCCTTTGTTCTCTTGGTTGATTTCCATCTCCACTGTCAGATGATTCATCATCAGGAATTTCCATAGTGAGAGGAAACTTTGGACCTTCCTCAATAGACATCTTAATGTTGTCACCATTTGCATGTATGTCAATGAAATCTAGAAACATGTCCTTCCATTGCTCGTATTCACCCTTGAACAGAACAGGTGGTTTGACATCAGTACCGGTAGAAAGAGCATCCTTTGAAGTCATCTTGATCAGAAACACATATCTTTACACACAAAATCAGAAAGTATCAAAAACTCAGTCAGAAAATGACTAAGTATGGAATTCGTACACCAATGAAGGAGCTTTTCGCACACAAAGAAGAAATTCGCACACCACAAGAAAGAACTTCTCGCACAAGAAATAAATTCGCACAAAGAAAGATGTGAATTGTTAGAATTCGCACGCTTAAGGATGCGAGTTCTACACTTTTCGCATATAGTTTTATGCGAGTTTTACACTTCTCCCATATAATGATATGCGAAATTTTGAACTTGAACTTTTTCACCAACTTGAAATTATTTGCACGCCCTTGAGATGCGAATTCTGGAATTATAATATTTTTCGAACCCAAACAATTCGTATCGTTGCGAATTGTTTCCTTAGAAACTTTTTCAGCTTGAGATGCGAGTTCTTCAGAAATTCGCACGTAACTGGATGCGAAATTCCAACTTCTCACATATAACGCGATGCGAATTCTGTCCTTCACAACTTCAACCTCAACTTTTCGTACCTCAAATGATGCGAATTCCTTCCATTAGCATATAGAGAGATGCGATTTTCGTTCTTCTCGTATATAGCACGATGTGAGTTCTTTACTTAGCAACCTTCAAAATCCAATTCCATGCGAGTTCATCTTTAACATGCGAGTTCTTCATCCTTTTATGCGAATTCTTCAGATCTCGTTCCAGAAACTTCAAAATCAACTCAAATCCAATCCAAAACTCCAAATTGCAACACGAAACTTTGCCAATTTGATCCAGAACACAATTCGAACAAATTACTCACAATTAATTTCAATAAAATACATCAGAATAATAAAATTGATCTAAACTCAGTGCGTATACTGTTCTCGAACAAAAATTCAAACAAATCCAAAATTCACATAAACATGTTGTGAATTGTACGAAATGATTCAAAGCAAATGTGTTCTAGAATGCAAAACGAATACAGTGCAATCAATTAAAACTCCAAATCAACAAAAATACACAAAATTGAAACTGGAACATTGATCTGCGAGTTCTTGAAAAATTCGATCAAAAACACCAAAAATTCTTGATTGATTCTCTGAATTGTGCTTGCTCTGATACTTATTATTGTTCCCAAATGTGTACTAATCAAGATGAATAACAATGAATTCAATTCCAAGAAATCGTATATTGATCAATGAATCCACAGTACACAATGCTCTCTCAATTACAATAATTCTCTCTCTAAGAATATTCTCTCTCTTAGTCATATGAGTCTACAAACGAAAAATATATTTATACCTACTAGTTACAAAGACAAAACAACTAACACTAGTTGACTTATTACAAAGACTTTGACTTTTGTTTTATTATACTTGACTTTGACTTTTGCTTTAAGAGGCTTTGACTTGAGCTTTGACTTTGATTCTCATTCTTCATGATCTTGGATCCAACATATTTATGCACTAACAGGTTTGTGCACTTGAAAGCTATAAGTGCACCCGTTTGACTCTTTGGAAGTCAAACCATGCATATAGAAGAAACCGGGTTGGGTTTGTGTGCATAAAAGCTCTAAGTGCGCCTATTAGGCTATTTGAAACCTAAACCATGCACATAGGATTAATAAGGTTCGGTTTGTGCGCATAAAAGCTCCAAGTGAACTAGTTTGACTGTTTGGAAGTCAGGCCATGCACATAGAAGAAACTCGGGTTTGGTTTGTGCGCTTGAAAGCTCTAAGTTCACTAGTTTCACTGTTTGGAAGTCAAACCATGCATATAAAAGAAATCCGGGTTGGGTTTGTGCGCTTGAAAGCTCTAAGTGCACCCGTTTGACTCTTTGGAAGTCAAACCATGCATATAGAACAAACCCGGGTTAGGTTTGTGCGCTTGAAATCTCTAAGTGCACTAGTTTGACTGTTTGGAAGTCCAACCATGCATATAGAAGAAATTCGGCTTGGGTTTATGCGTTTGAAAGCTCTAAGTGCACCTGTTTGACTCTTTGGAAGTCAAACCATGCATATAGAAGAAACCCAGGTTGGGTTTGTGCGCTTGAAAGCTCTAAGTGCACCCGTTTGACTCTTTGGAAGTCAAACCATGCATATAGAAGAATCCGGGTTAGGTTTGTGCGCATATTAGGCTATTTGAAACCCAAATCATGCACATAGAACAAATAAGGTTCGGTTTGTGCGCATAAAATCTCTAAGTGCACTAGTTTGACTGTTTGGAAGTCAACCCATGCATATAGAAGAAACCCAGGTTGGGTTTGTGTGCTTGAAAGCTCTAAGTGCACCCGTTTGACTCTTTGGAAGTCAAACCATGCATATAGAAGAAACCCGGGTTGGGGTTGTGCACATGAAAGCTCTAAGTGCGCCTATAAGGCTATTTGAAACCCAAACCATGCATATAGAACAAATAAGGTTCGGTTTGTGCGCTTAAAAGCTCTAAGTGAAACCTAATCTTTAACTAAAATTTCTAAAAAAAATTTGGCATGACCCATTCGTAAATATTTGTTTTGCCATTTTTATAACTTGTACAAATCAATAGACTTGTGTATAATTTGTAAAACAATTTACACAATAATTTGTTTAAAACAGTTTACCCAACAATTCACATAACAATTTGTGAATATATACCCAACAATTTGAGTTTTAGACTTACAAATGCATACATATATACGATAAATTATACACATATGTTTTTTACATATACAAACATATATACATTATCTACATACACATCTACATATAAATACACATTTACACATACATACATATATACATTATCTACATACACATCTACATATCTATTTATACATACATACATATATACATTATCTACATACACATCTACATATCTATTTATACATACATACATACATAAAAAAATTGTATGTAGATAATACCTCAATTGATCAAACATACATTCATTAATGATAGATACAAACATACATACATTATATACATATATAGAGAGATTTTACCAACATACATTATAGATACAAGCATACATACATATATACACATCAATTTTACCTATCTATTTACACATACATGCATAAATAGATACAAACATACATTATATATATATACATTATATACATATATAGAGAGATTTTACCAACTTACATTATAGATACAAACATACATACATATATACACGTCAATTTTACTTATCTATTTACACATACATACAAAAATAGATACAAACTGTAGATCCCAGATTTAACAACAATTCAAGAATCAAACAAGATGAGATTGGGAGAGAATACCTTTTATTCATCCATTCATGTAAAACTAAGAACACAAACCTAGAGAGAGAAAGTAGAAGACAAGATCTCTCAAAACGGCTACATTGTGATTGAATGACTTAACCTAATGATTAAGCAAACCAAAACTATATATATCCTCCCAATTCCTTTGTTCTAACCTAAAGCTCAAGCCCATTTACATTAAAGCCCAAAACAATTAAACTAAGCCCAATACAAATATAAAAAGTGTAGACCCTTTACAAAACTTTCCAAACTTGGACATTTTATGTCCTAACAATCTCCTCCTAAAGTTTTGTAAAGGAATCATCGTCTTTGAAGCGCCATATCTTCTCCCCCTTGATTTCTTTGAAAAACTTTAGCTTTGCGATCTTCAAGATAGCTCAGGCTCCCCCTTGATGAAGCTCTTATCCTTCAAAGTTTCAACTTTAAAACAAGATTCGATGTGTGCAATAACCTTGACTGAGTGCACTAAAGACAACTTTTATCTCTAGAAACTCAACACATTCGTTACGCCCGCAAGAAAGAAATATGTGAGTTTGTGTGACAACCACAGTGCATCTTCAATTTATAACAACAAATCTGTCTTGGAACCGCGAGTTGAATAGGAGTTCAACTTAGAACTTGTACTGATCAGCTCGTAGAGGAAGCAACTTTTAGCAAACACTACTCGGCAAGGGTAGAAGAAGCAATCAACAACTGTTCAGTAACTGACGAAATATGCTCATTTTCATAACACTTTCCAGAGCACTGAATAAGTAAACCGCAAACCTCCAATCTTCACAAATCAGTTGAATGATTATAGGCACTCAAAAGTCTGGATCACAACCAAAGCACCAGAACAATGATTGCAAGAACTTACAATTCTGATTGATCCGGTCAGAAAAATGATAAACAACACTCAAAGGTCTAGCATCGTCAAGAAAACTCCAGAATGTTGATTGCAGATACTCAAACAGCTAATCCAATCCAATAGAAGACTGAATCCAAACACGCAATGTCTGAAAATCTTGACTTTCATGAGCTCTGTGAAATTGAGTCGGTTGCATAGAAATATGTGACAGCCTGAAAGTTAGAATGATGCCACATATGCCTTCAGTGAAAATCTTGTGAATAGATTGTCGATCAATAAACTGGATCACACGGATAAGCAAAACCGTCGAGAAAAACTGAACGAGAAATTCCCAGAACAAATACAAAAATATTTCTTGAAAAATATGTATCACGGATCACATGGTTAAAGCGCAAATAAATCTGGAATATACGCTCTTCGGAACAATAATCGGTTGAAAATTGTAAAAATATAATGTAACACCCGTAATTTTCGGTAAGTAAAGGCCACCCAGACGTTTTTGCAACTTGTAGATGGTGGGATTTATGTTGGGAAAACATTACTTTAAGTCCCTAAGAGTTTCGGGAGTGTCGACATAGAAAAAGTCGAGTTTCGGGGCTTGGTACGGGACCGGCTACAATGACCGGTGACTATGACATTGTCATAGTCACACTGGAAAAGTAGCAACCAAGTGGCAGCTTTCTAGACCACTTGAACGACAATGACATGTCAAAATCGCATGCCATTGTAGCACAGTGGTACCAGACTTGTTAAAATTCGGATTTTCAACCTCATTCTTCATTTCTTCATAACTCTCTCATTTCTACTCCGTTTTTGGCGATTCAAGTTGCTATGGTTTCGTTTTTGAGAGATTTTCAAAGTTATATTGTTAGTTTTGGGAATATATAATAGTATTTGGTGGTGGGTTGGAAGCAAATATCAAGAGCTCATCATCATCACCTTCATCTTCAAGAATTTTGGGGTTTTCTAGGTTTTCACCAAAACCAAAGTGGTAAGTTCATCCCTTCCATTTCCAAACTTCTTTATGAGTTATAAATGCTCTATTAATGACAACCTAGTTTTTTATTTCTCCAATTTCGGTTTGGAAGATTTTGAGAAAAGTTAGGTCAAATTAGAGTTTTTGGCCAAAATGGAGACTTTGATATAAGATGTTTGGGGAATGATTCTAAACACTTGGATATGTGTATTTATGGTTGGAAACTTGTGTATCTAGGTTTTTGGAAGTTTTGCCTTGAGGACCCAAGTTTCTTAAAAGGAGCTCAAGTTGGGGAAAATCTAGATTTAGCCTAAATCTAGCAAGGTGAGTTCAAGTTGATTTGTGAAAACTATGTACATGCCAAAAATGTCATTTTGAAGTATATTTGGGTTTTACTTGATAAATATCAAATGTGGGTTTATATGGCGAGTTCTTTTATTTTGGGTATGTGATTATATAAGTCTTGTGAAAACCCCGTATGTGAGATTTTTGGGTTATTTGATAAATAAATCATGTTGAAAGGTTTTCTTGACGATTATATATATATATATATATATGGAGGTCATTTGACGTAAATATCCTTTTCGTGTAATTGATCTTATAAACCGTTTGGAAAATGTATATTATTATGTTATGAGACATTTTGGATGTATAAGGATATGAGTTCATTTTGGAAAATGGTTTGTCTCAACCAATGATAACGTTTGAGTTAATCATACTTTTGGTCGTCGTGTTTGCATAACCGTTGGTTAAATGTGTTTTTGTTAGTGCACAAATGTGTTGGATACAAGATCATGAAGATGAAAGATGAAAGTCAAAGTCAAAAGCTCAAGTCAAAGTCTCTCAAGCAAAAGTCAAAGTCTTTTGAAATAAATGTCAAAGGCAAAGTGTTAGTATTTTAGTTTTGTCTTGTAATAGATAGTAGGTATAAATAGTTTCTTTTCTTTGTTGTGAAAGAGCACCAAGAACACGTATGACACATAGAGATAGTATTTTGAGAGAAGTATTTGTAGTGAGAGAAATATTTTTCAGAATTGAGAGCATTTTGTAATATGTGAATTGAGAAATACAAATGGCTTACTGAATTGATTTGCACGTATTGTGGGACACACAATTGGTATCAGAGCAAGCATTGAAACAGAATCATGATCTAGGATTGGATTTTTGGTGATCGAAATTCAAGAACTCGCAAAAGCACTGTTCAGATTCAAATTTCATTGTTTTATGTGTTTTTGGATGTGTAGTCACTTGTAGTGTATTCGATTTGTTGTTTAGAACATATTTGATTTGAACCATATCATCCAATTCACATATGTTTGTATGAATTTTGGACTTCTTGTATTTTTTGTTCAAAAATTTTCACGCACTGTGTTTGGATTCAAAAGTTGTAATTTTATAGTTTTTAGTTGAAATGATGTATTAGAGAATTGTTTAGATTGTTGTCGAGAGTGAATCTGCAAATTTTTGTGGTCTAATTCGAAGTTTTGAAGGATTTAGAAAGGAAAAAGTGATTCAGAGTTCGAAAAAGGTGAAAAATACGCAAGATCTTAAGAACACGCAAGATTCTTGGTGAAGAACACGCAAAAGGCTAGAACGCACAGAGGATGAAGAACACGCAGAAGGCTAGAACGCGCACAGGGTGAAGAACGCGCAGACGCATTACGAGAAGTAAATTTGTGGAAATTTTTCTAAGTATAAGAACGAGCAGAGTGATTGTGCGAAGTGTTACCTCAGAACACGCAAGCTTCATCCTGCGCAAAGTAAGAACTCGTAGACCAAAGCCTGTGCGAACTCAAAACATGCAAGCTTCAGCCTGCGCGAAGTAAGAACACGCAGACCTCTGCCTGCGCGAACCTAGAACGCACAGACCTCTATTTGTGCGAAGTGGCCTTTGTTTTGTAATTTCTTGGCTTTTGCGACAAGTTACTATTCACACCCATTTTTGCGACAAGTTGCCTTATGAGATTTAATTGTCAAAATTTTTCTCTAGGGGTACTGCCCCACGACCCCGCAAGGGCGTTGCCCCATGACCTCACCCGCTAAGTCTGCGTAGGGGAACATATTTTTGTTTCTGATTAATCGTTTTCTGTTTTGTGTGTTTAAAGATCATTTGTGAAAGTCTTATCAAGATGGGATATTCTGATGATGAAGAAGAAATTATCAGACTCAAAACAGAGAATAAAAATCTCACTTCATCAGTTGATTATTATTCAAAGAGATCAAAGAGATATCATGATGAAAAGAGGTTGCTAAGGGAAGAAGCCAATGCATTAAAGAAGATAAATGAAGATCTTCTGAAGCAGATTTCTAGTTTGGAAGTACAAAAAGTACAGAGTTTGGAAGCTGAGAATACTGAGTTGAAAAGAAAGATCTCATACTTGGATGCTCAAATTGTCAAAATCCAGCAAGCAGAATCTGTCATGAAGAATGAGGAGAAAACAAAGGATTTTGAAAGTTCTAGTGCAGAGCTGAGTAAGAAGATTTCAGAGTTGGAACAAAATATTACTAAAGACAGAGATGAATTTGAGAAAGAAAAGAAAGGATTTTCTCAGAAATTCTCTGAATTTTAAAGAAAGACTTTTGATGAGAAGAAAGTTGTTGAGCTTAAATGTGCAAAACCTTCTCAACAAGTGACTGATTTTGAGAAAGTGATCATCATTGAAAGGGACAAATTTGCAAAATAGAAGAAGGTAATTGAACAGAAAAAT
Source organism: Arctium minus (assembly GCA_954870635.1). Taxonomy (NCBI): domain Eukaryota; kingdom Viridiplantae; phylum Streptophyta; class Magnoliopsida; order Asterales; family Asteraceae; genus Arctium; species Arctium minus. The sequence continues at coordinate 55,367,325 of OX941084.1, forward strand.
ATTGGAATCTTCAAAGAAATATCTTATCAGAGAAAGAATGTCGAAAAAGATTTTGAGGAAGAAAGAAAGATTTTTGAGTCAGAGATTAGGAAGCTTACAGAGTCGTTATCTGAACTGTCAACAAAGGCAATGAAAGAGCAAACTACGAAGTCTGAATTTCAGGAAAAGATTGACCTACTCATAAAGGAAATGAACAGTTTATCTTCCAAGATAACAGAACTTGAACAAATTGTCTCTAAGATGGTTTTGACTGAGTAGAAGACTATAGATTCAATTCTTCAAACACCTAGAGATGATTCAGCTGATTCAGAATGCTCATTCAAGACAGCATCAAGTTCATATCATACAACTGTTTCTACAAACAGGTCAGTTAATTCAAATGATCAAATTCGTACTACAAACCTTTTCTATGATCGGAATGTGGATGGTTCAGGTACATACAGAAGAAGAAGAAGAAAAGGAAATGAGAAGTTAGTATGGAGAGTAAAACCAACTTTTGATGAGAAGAATGGTAAGAAATCATTTGTGCATATATCAAATGCCAAGAAGAACAATGTTCGAAAAGGTAAACCTGATTTTATTTATTCGAGAAATCAATTACTAAGGTTAGCTCAAAAGAAGAGTTATTGTTCTTACTGTCGTGCAAATGATTTTGTTCATAAAGCTTCTGATCATTACTGGTATGGTTATTATTGTATTACTCCTAATAGAACTGCAACTAACAAACATGGACCCAAATCCCAGTTGGTACCAAAGCCAAAAGACTCATCTGTATTGCAGGAATCTCAAGTCTAGGGGGAGTAAAAGAGCATAGACTTCTGAATACATCAGTTTAGAACTCATACTTCAACGAATAATGGCTTTTGGATAATACATTTCAAAACCCGCACCTCAATGTTAAGGAGTTAGACTTCTAAGTAAATCAGCTCAGGACTCAAACTTCAATGTCAAAGTGTTTGACTTCTAAACACAACAGTTTAGGACTCATACTTCAACGATCAAAAAAAAGTGTACTCTGATGAATCAAAAGAGATGATCAACTTTCAAGGGGGAGTATACATATTACCTCTACTGATAATATTGTGAATGCATATTTTCAGGGGGAGTAATTGATTTCTGATTACTTCTGATCAGAACTCGTTCTTAAAAGTTTTATTGCTTTCATGTCTTTATTTTTCAATAAAGTTTGTGAATAATACTTTGTACTTTGACGACTTTTTGAGTGAATGCAGATTTTGAGGGGGGGCTTACATGATCATATCTATCATGACTTTGGAGCTGACTTCATGAGATTAATGTTGAGCATAAGGAATAATTCTATTCTTAACCTCATACATATTTGAAAGATGGACGACTTTCAGATATGAAAACATGTTCTTAAACGTTCAAACCACTTCTCAATTCTTAAACATATTTCATGAATACAGAAGTGTGATTTCAAATGTTTTAATTTTTGGACTTTAATGTTTAACTAACCTTGTGTTTCCAAAGATATATACTTGTGTATTATCTTTTCCATATACTGTCAAGTATTCATACACACCGGTTTAGTACTTCTATTGACTAAGTTCTTACCATGTCTCAAATTTGAAACTAATTTTCGATGGTAAGACACCACGTTTGAACTTTATTGATATTCGAGCGTTGATTCATTCAAAATGTTTCTTTCAAGAATGTCTATATTTGATTCGTATAGACAAATTCCAATTTTTCATGACCTAAGCTTTTATTAATAAATCATTCATATTTGATCTTTTTCATACATTGTCAGATTCTCAAACAAGAAATTTTTCATTCATTTCATTCATTCAAAATCCTTGTTTTGAGAGAATCTTTCAAGTTTTAATATGCTCAAATCTTCATGATTATCTTACTGAGCAATATAAATATCTGACATGTATTTCATTTTGTGCTTTAACTGTTCAAGTTAAACCATTTGAGCAACATTTTGCTTATAGGACAATTACATGGGAATTGTGTGAGCTTAACAGAACTTCTATGGATTCACGTTAACTAGTGTTTCCTACCCAAGAAGTTATCCTTGAGTGATAGAGAGGCAAGGTGTCAATATCTGAGTATGGGTATGTGTGCTGAGATAAAATATGAAAAGAGAGTTTGGTTAGAAGTGAGCTTAAATGATAAAAAGAAAGAGGGTGAGAGATCAGAGTAAAAGAATATCAAACTCTGCACCAACTTTTTCTGAGCCGGGCAGCCATATTATTGTTGTTTCACAATTCTTTCGTGAACATCATTGAAACAGGCAATTAGCCCATGCCAACTCTTGATTTAAACCCCACCAGCTACTCATTTCTTTCTCAACAAAGAGATGTTTCAATTTTTCCTAGGGATGCAACACATAATCTATCTCGTCTTCATTTGGAAGATGTGGATATTGAAAAAGAAGGAAGTATGCCCCACCTTCGCACTTCAATCATGCACAATTGAGTATGTGTATTAATGTTGTTGTCTCAATGGTTTACACATTTTGAGCATAATTGATAAAGCAATCATCATGCTTAATTCTTTCATACACAAGCACATTCACACAGGAAATTCGTTTTTCTGTCTAAATGTTCATAGTTTAACCTTTGTGTTATTCGATGATTGAATGGAAGACCTGGGGAGTGAACATCAAAAATATCCTTTCCAATGTGTATTTGTTACACACAGTGGCTTCGTGCTACTGACAGGCATTATTAACTTATTCATTTGTTGATTCAGGTGTTACATTCTTATTTGTCTGAATTTGCAAAGATTCGGATGAATATATTATGAATTGATGGATGTTTAGTGGCTCAGTGGCAAAGATCAATGGTCAGAAAAGATTCATGACATTTCTTGAGGAAGTTTTGATGATCTCTATGTCACATCATCAAAAGTTTGTAACAGTTATGACGTGTTGATCAAGACTTGACAGAGCTGGAATGTTATATTTTTCTAGAGTCTGGAGAGATTGTTCAAGATTTGAAAGAAAGTTCAAAGATTTCAGAAAATTTCTTTGAAGATTATTTGCTAAAGCAAATAGAGCTAAATCTGAAGATAATTTATTTCTAAAGTCTGAAAAAGGTTGTAATAACCTTTGGGGGAGATTGATAATTTACTTCCAGGAGCATTCAATACCCCTGGAGCTTAGCATTTAATTTCTAGTCTCTCTTTAAAGCTTGTAATTTAGTTGCTTTTAATTTTAATTTCCTTGTAATAGTTGTTGCCAAAGTGGCCACCTTGTCACCACGTTGGCAGCAGCCCTTTAAGTTATTTATGCACTTTATGTTTTCTCCTTCTTCTCTCATGTCTTTTACTGTTATTATGAGCTAAACACCCCTTTGGGTGTGGGTATGAGCCAAGGCTAAGACTAGTAGGCAACACTTGGGTGTTGCCATCTTTGCTAACTCTTAGACTTGGTCACTCAAGTCGGGACTTCAATTCAACGCGGACAAGTCGATCACTTGTTAGTGTTAATATTAGATCTTAGACCTCGAGAGGGGCAGATCTGAAATACGACTTGATTGATGCAAAGAAGATTTTAGAAAGTCTTTTATAACCACGTAGAGATACGGGTTTTTGCATGATTTTAACTAAGGTTCAAATGTCGGTCGATATGAGTGTCACAAAGAGATTTGGGCGTCTATATCTATACTGGTGGAACTGAAATCCTTAGAGGTAGTTAAGTCGGCAAGTCTTGAGTTGGCCAACGTGGTGACAAAGTGGGTGCAACGTGGCCACGTTCCGAGGAAACTTATTTTCGAGAGAAAAAGGTTTTTAAGGCTGTCGTGTGTCATTTTGTTTCTGACCAAGTTGTTACTACATCAGTCTTAGTTAATGCTTGTAACCACATCCTGCCTTTAATACTGTTAATTCCGTTTAATCGTTGTTTAGTTGCTTAAAACCCACAAATATTGATTTTGTTCTCAAAACTCAACCAAGCACTAGAAGTTCATGAAAAAGTCTCTGATTCTTAGTTGACTAGTCCTTGTGGAAACGATCTCCGTACTCTACCACTTTATCACTTGTAGCGATCATAGTGTCCGGTGTGCACTTGCACTGCCACTGTGGCGACATAGTGGCCACTTTGTGGACCTATACGATTTTCCGCTATCACTGCTCAATAATGATCAAAATCCGGATGGCATGGTGTTAACCCGGATTGAACGGTGATTACACAAAGACCCGGATCCCGGATCAAGCCAAAAAACAAACTAAAAACTCGATGGCGGCTATACTTTCCAAATCAAATATTCAATCATTGTAAACTATAGCCGCCGATCTCAAATTAAATTCACCGCCGGTCACAAACAATCTCCGCCGAACCACTATAGGCGCCTTATCATTCATCCATCAACCCATTATGTTATGTTAACCAATTAAAATTAACATCAAACTTGGTAAACCTGGATGATGATTTTTTTTTTTTAATTGTCGCCGGTGACAAAGAAACAGCCACCAATTCAATTGAAGCCGCCATTCACAATTGTTTTCCACTAAGTGTGACTCCACCGTCCGAAACATCCAATTCGAATTTAGCATTAAACAATATGGATGGCATGGCTTTGATTTACAGAACCGGATCTCATGGAAAACGAGATGAACACAGTCACACCAAAAACTTTTCTAAGATTCACATATCTAATATAGATTACTCCAAAATTAATAAAATCAACAAATGTAATCGATTCTAATATATATATATATATATATATATATATCAATATCGAATCAATTTTGTGCAACTAAATCACAAATTAACACCAAAATTCACCAAATCAGACCCAGATCACAGTTTACTAAAAACTTTGGGCCGATGAACATGAACTGTTGAAAATTGATCGAATCAAAGAAAAAATTCTTCGATCCGGCTCTGATAACACATGTAGATCCCAGATTTAACAACAATTCATGAATCAAACAAGATAAACAATATGAGATTGGGAGAGAATACCTTTTATTCATCCATTCATGTAAAACTAAGAACAGAAACCTAAAGAGTTTCTCTCTCTAGAAGACACGATCTCCCAAAACGGCTACATTGTGATTGAATGACTTAACCTAATGATTAAGCAAACCTAAACTATATATACCCTCCCAATTCCCTTGTTCTAACCTAAAGCTCAAGCCCATTTACATTGAAGCCCAAAACAATTAAACTAAGCCCAATACAAATATAAAAAGTGTAGACCATTTACAAAACTTTCCAAACTTGGACATTTTATGTCCTAACACAAACATACATTATATATATATATATATACATATAGAGAGAGATTTTTTACCAAAAAAAATAGGATGAGAAGGTGTTAAGATGAGAGGCGCCGGTGGTGGTGGTGGCTCGCCGGCGGTGGTGGCAGTGCATGGTGGTGGAGGTTGGTGGTGGCAATGGGGGAGTTTGGTGGTGGCAGCACGTGGTGGTGGCAGTGGTGGGGCGACAACGGTGGGGCGACAGTGGTAGTGGGTCGCCTACGGTAAGGCGACGACTGAGGTGGCAGTGGTACTTCGGTTACACAGAATCGCCGGAGGCGAGGGAGGGTTTGTGTAGAGAGAGGCGTGAAGTGAAGAGAAATGAACAAAATCTGACCTAATTCGCGATTTTTTCGACGGATTACCGGCGGAGGAATCCGTCGAAAACTTTTTTTTAATTTGAAAAAACCGCCGGTTTTCTAGAAAATTTTGAAAATTTTGAATTTCCGGCGAATAGGTCCGCCGGAAATCCGCCGGTAACTCCTATCCGCCGGAAAAATCTTTTGTTTTTAATTTTTTACACTATTATTATTATCATAATTATTATTATTATAATATTACTAAATTATTATTAAATCCCAACTGGATCCATTAAAACCCAATCGGATCTATTACAGTCCAACTGAGTACATTAAAGCCAACTGGATCCATTACAGCCCAAGTGGGTCCATTACAGCCAACTTAGATACATTAAAGCCCAACCGATCCATTAAAACCCAGTTAGGTCCATGACAACCCAACTGGGTCCATAACAGCCCAACTGGGTCCATTAAAGCCAACTGGATCCATTAAAGCCCAAACGGTCCATTACAGCCCAAATGCATCCATCAAAGCCCAACTAGATCCATTACAGCCCAAGTGGGTCCATTAAAGCCAATTGGATTCATTAAAGCCCAATTGGGTCCATTACAGCCCAAGTGGATCCATTAAAGCCCAACCGATCCATTAAAGCCCAATTGGGTCCATGACAGCTCAAGTGGATCCATTACAGCCTAACTGGATCCATTAAAGCCAACTGGATCCATTAAAGCCTAACCGGTCCATTACAACCCAAGTGCATCCATCAAAGCCCAACTGGATCCATTACAGCCCAACTAGATCCATTACAGCCCAAGTGGGTCCATTAAAGCCAAATGGATCCACTAAAGCCCAAATGGATCCATTACAACCCAAGTGGATACATTAAAGCCCAACTGATCCTTTAAAGCCCAGTTGGGTCCATGACAGCCCAACTAGGTCCATTACAGCCCAACTAGGTCCACTAAAGCCCAAATGGGTCCATTAAAGCCTAACCGATCCATTAAAGCCCAGTTGGGTCCATGACAGCCCAATTGGGTCTATTACAACCCAACTGGGTCCATTACTGCCCAATTGGGTCCATTAAAGCCAACTGGATCCATTAAAGCCCAACTGGATCCATTAAAGCCCAACTGGTCCATTACAACCCAACTGGATCCATTACAGTCCAAGTGGATCCATTACTGCCCAACTAGGTCCATTAAAGCCAACTAGATCCATTAAAGTCAACTGGATCCATTAAAGACCAAATGGGTCCATTACGGCCCAAGTGGATCCATTAAAGCTCAACCGATTCATTAAAGCCCAGTTGGGTCCATGACAGCCCAAATAGGTCAATTACAACCCAACTGGGTCCATTGAACCCAACTGGATCCGTTAAATGATTTCCGACTGATCCATTAAAGCTCAGTTGGGTCCATCAAAGCCTAAATGGGTCCATTAAATCCCAACTGGATCCATTTTATTTATTTATTTATTTTATTTATACATTTATTTTATTTTTATTTTTTAAAATACAAAGTTATTTCCGGCGGATTTTCGACGGATTTTTTATTTTTTTTTAGAAAAATCAAGCATCCGCCGGAATTTTTTGCCATTTTCGAGCGGATTTTCGACGGATTGTAATTTATTTTTATTTTTTTTAGAAAAATCAAGTATCCACCGGAAATCCGCCGGATTTTTTTGCCTTTTTCCGGCGGATTTTCGACGGATTGTAATTTTTTTATTTTTTTTTAGAAAAATCAAGTATCCGCCGGAATCTTTTGCCTTTTCCGGCGGATTTTCGGGGGATTATAAATTTTTTTTAGAAAATCAAATATCCACCGGAATTTTTTGATATTTTCTGACTGATTTTAAACTTTTTTTATTTTATTCTTAAATTTTTTTAATTCTTTTAAGAAAATAATTAATTATAAATTTTCCGGCGGATTTCCGGCGGACTTTAATTATTTAAATTAATTGATTAAATTCCGCCGGAAATCCGCCAAAAAATTAATAATTAATTATTTTCGACATGAAAAAAATAAATAATAAATAAATTCTGTCGGAAATCCGCCGAAATATTTTGTTTTTTTAATAAAAAATATTTTTCCGGCAGATTTCCGGCAAAAGTCAATGGGATTTGACCGTGTTGACTTCCGCCGGAAATAACCCTTTGTTTAATAGTGTTATAATTATAGTTTTACCGATATATGTGGGTTCTTTAATTTTCTTTCTTCCACATAAAGAAAATAGGGTAATTATGTGGTAAAGTGAATGATTGTCATGACACTACATGACCGCTATTTCCATCTTTCCTCGTTACTTTTATTTTTATAAAAGCTAATATTTGAGTCTTTTATTACTTTAACACTTTTATTTATTTATTTTTGAACAGCGAGATTTTATTCCAAACCAACAAGCTAGCGAGACGCTAGAGAAAATAAGAGTACAATGAGACATCAAACCAAAACAGGATTACATCGCCACTTCTTCCAAGTAATGGGCTCCCCCCCCCCCCCGGCCCTTTCTAATTCTATTTTTAGCCCACAGAAAGGTGGTCGAAATCACCTCGGATGCAATGGTGCTGGACGGGGACCGTTTGTTTGTAGCACCCTCAAATCTGGAAAGAGAGACCGATTTAAAATTTTCTTATTATACATCGAATAAAGGATAAATCCTTTTCTATAAATCAATACTTGGATAACCTCGAATAATAATTCTTGATTAAAATTAACAAATGATAGTTCAAGCCTTACATAAAGACTAAATCAAGGACAAGTATTACTAAATTCAACAACGATCGCTATCTTCAAGCAAGGAAGACGTCTCTGAATCACTAATTTTTTCTTATGCCTCTAACTAGCACTCATTTCATCACAGTTTACCATTCCCCAACAAAGACCTGATGCACATGCCAACAAATGAAAAGGGTTAGGCTTAACGCCTAGTGAGTTCAAGTAGTTTTCATCATAGTTATAAAATGGTAAAACTGAAAAACTCTTAATTAAATCATAATTTCCAAAATCAAATGTGCTAAATATAAAAACAACATCTTTCCCAATGACCCACTATTTTAGTGATGAAAACTCATAAATCAAAACACTCATTTAAATATGAAACCAAACCCAATACTTACTCAAAACGTGAATAAAGTTCAATAATCAATTATTGAGACTTGGATAAGACTCTAATATCCAAAACATCAAAATAAGGGTAGGACTCAACACCTAAAATCACAAACTATGGATAATACTCCATACTCAAAACATCACCGAAAACATGGATAAATACTATATCCAAAAACAACACTTTTCGGTGATGGCAGATACCCTTTTCCATCGAATGTGGCGGGAACACAAAAGTATGTCACGTATCAAAGTTATCGAATACACCTCAGATCATTGACTTTAGTGCACATTGTATTAAGCGTCACCTCAAGTCCCCAATACCTTTAGTGTACACCCGTACTGGGCGTCACCTCAAGGTCACGGTACCTTTAGTGCACCCGCCCCACTGGGCTTCACCTCAAGGATACCTGATCTTAGTGCCCATTCGCTCTCTAGTAGACTTTCAACATCAAGGTTCCCGTTCGACCTTTAGTGTCTATTCATTAGCATTCAAGATAGGAATCTCAACTCCCTACTTGATAACCAAATATGTTTAACCCGCATGCATAAGGGTTAAAGCATCAAAACCACATGTCCGCGATCATGGATTCCGACCCATAAAGGCTCACCTCCACAAGACCGGGACGACCATAATGCATACTCGAGCATTATCCATAAGTGAGAACATCAAGACTCCTCACGTATCCACTATGACTGACTCATATGCCTATGATTTCAATGCATTACAGTCTAAATTACATGATCCCAATTGAATAACCAACACACTCAAAGCATGTAATTCACAAGTAAAAATGTAATAAATGCAAATCAAGCCCAAGCTTAATTAATGAGCAATTTAAACCGGACAAATGTCCCAAAAACTCAATGGGCCAAAAATCAAGCTATAACACCACACTTATTTGACTACTCAAATAAAAGTCAACATAATTAAATAAATTGCATTTGCTCAATAAATCGGCAATTCGTACCCAAAAGTATGATTAGGTCAAAACCTTTCCAATATTGGGATGAACTATCCCCAAATGCAAACCATACGGTTTACACTTCCAAAATATCTCATAATACAAATGATTTATCAATTCAAATACACTAAAAGTGCATTACTGTCAAATCACCTTCATTTATAGAATAAATCGTCAAAAAGACACACTCTTAAGATTTATTTATCAAAATGCCCAAAAACTCCAAATATGGGTATTTCCCAAGATTTATAAAATCAAATGTACCAAAGAGGCAAATATCATCCAATAATCAACACATCTGGTAAATACCAAGGAAAACATTAAAATACATAAAAATGGACATTTTTGACATGTAGATAGTTTTCACAAAGCAACTTGAGCTCACCTTGCTAGATTTAGGCTAAAATCTAGGTTTTACCCCAAACTTGATTTTTCTTGAAGAAAACTTGAATCTACAAGTAAAACCTCCTAACTTTTAGATCCAATACTTCCAAAGAGGCTCATCCACTTTCAAAGACCCAATACCTAGGGCAAAATGGAAGGAGAGAAGAGAAAATGAAGAGCACATCAAACCGTAGCTTTAAACTTGAGAGAGATGAGAAGATTACCCATACCAAATGTTCTTGAATCCACCAAATCCTTTAACTCTCTTGATCTAATCATGAATAGATTCAAAAATCAAGCTCATAGCAAAAAGAATCGCCAAAATTGAAGCCTAAATGAGGAAGATACGACCAAATGAAGAAAACCCTAGAAAATCGGATTTTTAAGGCCATGCACCCACTAACGACTATGCCATGCGACTATTCCCATGGAATTTTCGCCTGCCATTGTTTCTCGGGATGTACCGAGGTTGGTACACTCCCCGCAACTTTGCCCTGCCACTATGCCATTAGGCATTGTCGTCGGGCAATGTAGCCCCAACCGTACCGAGGGTTTTTCGACGACTTTCTCGACCGTTCCTTGATTGTTTTCCCGACCGTTCCTCAACCATTTTTCCGGCCGTTAATCGACCCTTTTCTTGTCCGTTCCTCGACCTTTTTCCTGGCTATTCATCCACCATTTTCCCAGGTGTTCATTGACCGTTTTCCCAGCCGTTCACCAACCGTTGCCAAATGGACCTTGTTGTTGAAGGTTATTGAATACCGCAATTGCCAAATGGACCAAACATAAGCCGTGATGATTGCTCCCAAAGTCGATACCTTGATTGTTCTTGTGTTACCATCACCTGCCACATCTAGGAGATTAGGATTAGAACTAACCAAAACGGGGAACTTGTTGCACCAGGAAGTGATCAACGCCCTGATTTCGTTGCTAGTTGAGTAGTGAATAAACAGACGGTCTTCCGATTCAGGCACATAGTGACAAAGGGGACACAGGTCGGAGTTGAGCCCGATACCTCTTCTGATAAGATTTACATTGGTTGGTAATTTGTCCAATCTCGTCCTCCACATCAATAAGTTGACTTTTCTCGGCACCAAGCGATTCTAACTCATACTATGCTCGAGAGTGATCAAGGATGAGTCATCAATCATATTCCTAAACAAGGAAACAGAGGATATGCCGTCTTTTTCCAGCTTCCAGCCCCAAGACATGTTTTACACATTAAAAGAAAAGAGATCATGTAACATAATATTATAAGAAAATGCCTCTTTATCAAGTTTCCTGATAATGCTCCATGTTTGGCCTGAATAGCCCATCCCCTCCTTAAAATGAGACCCCCGTTAGGACCAGATAGAGAATAAATAACCACTCGCCATAACCCCTTGGTGTCAATTCAAAATCTCCACCACCACTTTTCAAGAAGAGGTAAGGGGTGTTTGGGATTGTTTATTTGAAGCGCTTATTAACTTATTCTAGTATGGTATTGATAATAAGTAGTTTTTAGTGTTTGGATGGGAAAAGAAAAAAGAAAAATGCTTATACCGGTTTGGCACCGGTGATAAGGAGTTTTTGATAAGTCATTGTATTTTATCTTATTAACTTATTTGAAACAACTTATCAGCTTTTTGGTCGTTTTACATGTATAAGCAATCCAAACACCCCTAAAAACAACTTATTAGCTTATTAGATTTTGGTACCACCATAAGTTAATCCAAACACTTTTTATAAAACTCGAGTTTAACACCACATAAGTTGACAAGACTTTTACAAAAAGCATAAGTTTTTTTAAATAAGCAATCCTAAACACCCCTAAGTTAAGTGCCTGAAGACTCCCAATATCAAGCATGCCCCGATTTTTACTATTAATGGTTGAATTCCAAGCAACCCAAGAGATTTTAGATTTATCCGCGTCCCCCCCCCCCCCCCAAAAAAAAAGAATCTCACCCCGAATCCTTTCGAGAATTTTAATCACCTTTTTGGGAGCTTTATAAATTGAGAACAAATATAACCCAAGATTTCCTAGCACCTCCTTGCAAAGAATTAATCTGCCTCCAAATGAAAGTTTTTGGCTTTCCAACTAGAAAGTTTTGATTGAAACTTTCAACATTGGACATTTTTGCCCCTACCGACAATCAAAGATAAGAAAAAGGGAGAGATCCATTTTTACAATTCATTCTCCTAGCCATGACCGACACCTCCTCCGTATTGACATCAATCCCTATTACTTTGCTTTTCTTGAAGTTGACCTTGAGGCCGGAGGCTAGATGAAAGCACCATAAAATTCTCACCAAGTTCAAAATATTTGTCCGCGACCATTCCCCGAGGAAAATAATGTCATCGACGTACTGAAGGATTGAGATATTAGGGCCGTTGTTAGGGAGCGAAACATCCCGAAACAACCCTTTGTCTACAGCCTCTTCCATCGCAATTCTCAGCCCCTCAGCGGCTTAAATAAACAAAAAAATGGGCGATGGGATATCCTTGTCTCACTCTTTTTTCCATCAAAAACTCTTTTGTCGGGGATTCGTTAACCCGAAGCGAGACTTTGGCGGTCGACACACATCCTCGCACCCAAGCTCTCCATTTGTCCCCGAAGCCCATTTGATTTATTATGTCGTCCAAATAACCCCAATTAAGCAAATCGAAGGCTTTTTTAACGTCCACTTTAAGAATCATAGTCCTTTTATTTCTTTTCTTGGACCAATTGATGATTTCTTTTACAATAAGCGGACCATCAAGTATGTTCTGACCCTTGATGAAAGCAGATTGCTCCTTACTACCACAGAATCCATCACCATTTTGAGCCTTTCCACAAGTACCTTGGAGACTATTTTGCTTAAACACCCAACAAGATTGATCGGCCGGTAACCCGAAAGCGTTTGGATTTAGGAATAAGGGAGATGAACGAAGAGTTGCTACCTGGGTTGAACGTGCCATGCTCTTCAAAGAATTTCACAACTTTGAAAACATCCCTTCCGATATTGTCCCAATTTTTTTTTTGACGAAAGCAAATGTAAACCCGTCTGGTCCAAGAGCTTTCTCATTTCCACAGCATGGCACTTTTATTTATTTTAAGGAGAATTGCATAAAAATGCGTTGATTTCTAATTTGGGGAACAAACTTTCAAAATCTTCATTTAAGGTGTAGACCAAAGTTTACATTTATTTAAGGGTTGACCTATTGAAATGCTAATGATGACATGACTTAAATATTATGCCAACTAAGATTCCATGTTATTATTAAATTTACAAAGATAAATCTAAAATGCTGACATAATACCAATAACCATGACATGAAACATAATATATATATATATATATATATATATATTTTAAATTAAAATTCGACATCATATGTTAAACTAAAATTTTAAAAATAATTAATTTTTTTATTTTTTTAGCTAGTCAAATCGATAAATATCACATATTTTTAATTCAATAGGAAAATTCAACCAACTAAAATCTCGCATATTTTCAGTACAATAAGAAAATTGAACTAAATGAAAATTAATCGACCAACTAAAATTAACTTAAAACATCAAAGATATTTATATTCAACAAATCCATATCAATTTCAAAGTTTAAATCAACATTTAGATCCTCAAAACTTAAGGTCGACAACAAGACATTATTACAAAAAATGATGTAACAAAATTGGTTGAAAACCTTCAATCTTGGAATGCTTATTAAACAATCTTTATGAACTTAATCATCAACTGCAAATTGTGAAGTTGGTTGAACTTCAACGTCAGCTATACTTAGTAAACTCGCCTGAGCTAGCGTGTGGACTCTACAATACTTTAATATATCGTTTATATCTTTTTAGCATGAAGGAGCCTACTCTGTAGACTCAGAACTACTTTAGACAGTCCTTTTCTTGTATGGATATAACTATTTTTGGTCTATATATAGTAGCTTTTGCTGGCTTCACCATAGGACTTCCACAAGAAGAATTCATTGAGGTTTGTAAGATCTCTTTTGACAACCTCTACAACGGATCACAATTAACATGTCTTCAGCGGATTCATTAAATGACATCAACTCGTGCTTCTTCAACCTATCATCACAAGATATGGTTGCACACATCTATTTGTTGTGAATGACCTATAATTAAGGTTTATGATTAACAAATAATTTTACCAAAATATTAGATAGTGATAACAAAAAAATGGCTTTGCAGTGTTCTAAATTTCGGAAAATTGGAACTGGAACAGATAATGAGGTTATAGAAAGGAGAACAAAGAATGGACTGGAGTACACTAGGAAATCATAGCTCAAAACAGTAAATTGTCGATATATAAGTTAATAACAAGTATTGATGATCTGAAAGCAAATACAGACATAGGATCAAAGGCCGAATTACTATGCTTACAATATAATCTTACTTCGATGGTGCAATATAATCTTACTTCGTTAAATCTCAAAACCATCCCAAGACCAAAATATTCGGAGGACTCTTCTGACCAAACATTCTGGAGCTACAAAGATAGTTATTAAATCGTTTGCATGAGACTTTCATCTCACACGGCTCCTAAGTGATAAAAGAAAGAAGAACCTTTAACAAAAGGAGAAATTATCATAACAAAGCCGATTTCTCGTTGGAGTAAAGAAGACGATGCTTTAAATTGCTTAAATTTTGAAGCCAAAAATATTTTATTTTCAGTTTTGAATATTCATGATATGTTACTTGTTATTACTTGCAAAACCACTAAAGATATGTAGAAGGTGTTGTGTTCTATGTATGGAGACATACTCAAGGAACAAAATGATGAGGAAAACATAATTCCTACCTTGAAAGATGTCAACCAAGTGGTTGAAGAAAAGTGTGCTTCAAATCCTCAAGTCATTGTGCAAAATGAAGATGTTTGCCTTATGGCAAAAGATGACCAAAGTGAGGTAGTTTCATGTTATCCTTCAAATAATGAAAGTGAAAATATGTGCCTTGATGATAGTGATAACTTTGATGTATGTTATTAATAACATGATTAAAAATTATCTTTACAAAGTGTCAAAGTTAGCCAAAAAATATTTAGATGAAAATAGAATGCTAAGTGAAAAAGTTTCTTCATTAGAAAAGAAATTTGTTGATATCAAATGTGCTAGTTGTGATTTGTTGCATTATGAAGTTGCTAGCATGAAGCATAAGATTGTTGTTCGTGACACATGCTCTACTTGTAATGTTGCTTCTTTAAATGTTGAATGTGCTAAGCTTGAGTTCAACAATAATGAGTTCTGTAAGATGCTTAACATATATGAAATTCCAATTGATAAATGTTGTTTGGATGCAAATAAAAAACTTGTTAAGACTTGCAAAACAATCTTCATTGTAAAAGCTTTTGAGATGGGAGAACCACCAAGCATTGAAAAGGTTGGGAACTCTTTGAAAAATGTTTTAAACAAATGTGGAGTTGGCTTTATAAACCAATTTTGAAAAAAATGGAAAAGCCAAGACTTCATCATCCACAACAAGCAAGTGATAAGCCTCCAAATATGTTTAAGAAATATGGCTTGAAAGGTGATGTGTATGTGCACAATAGGTCTTACGTGAAGAATATGGTTATGTGCATGAAAAATGTTTTGCAAAACCGAAACACAAAAGAAGTAATTTATCAACTTACTATGTGTTTGATAAAAAGCATAGAAGAATTAAGAGTGTACCAAAGTGGATCCCAAAAGGTATGTTTTGTCTTTAAAACCTAGTGCCATGCATTTGTGGCTTTGAAGCTCTGCAATTGCCTTTGATGATTTATGTGTGTCTAATTAATTAGCATGCTAATTATTTGTGAGCTTAAGTTAGTGTTTTGATTATTAGTTGTGTATTCCAATATGTTTAGTATGTAAAATTCGAATGGTATGTATTTGTGGATTTCAAGTCATGATTATAGTGTAGAATGTGTTTCGCCATGTAATGCATATTAAGATAGTATACTCTACATGTGTCATGTCAGTAGATTTGAAAAATGACAAAAATCTCATTTTTTTATTTCACAGATTTCCGCAAGCAAGATCCGCAGATCCAACAGAAAAGTGTTAGGGGCTGTTTGGTAGTTGCTGAATGGTTGAGTGCAGAATAGTTAAGAGGTCAGAATGGTTGAGAGGCTTTGTATGATTTAGTGCAGAATGAAATATGACTGTTTGGTAACTGCTCTGAATGGACAGTCTGAATGACAATAAATTACCATTTTAACCCTCTGAATGATTTAGTTATGAATGGCAGATAGCTGTTTGGCAGATATCTGAATAAAACAATTATTTTACAAATATAACTACATAATCAATATTATTAGTTCAAAAAAGCATTTCATATTAATCCAAACAATCATAACATTAATTTTTCAAGTTCTAGAATAGATAAAACATAACAATCAAATTCCAACATAATAATTTTCAAACAATTCTTAAATTTATGCATTTAACATTAATTGATTCGCAATCTGATTACGTAAATTAGCCATGTACTCATTGTTTTGAGTACCAAAAGGCCTTCCATCCATGTCATCTTCATCACCTCCCTCAATTTCTTCTTGTCCCTCGGCAATAAACGTGGAGTCATTGTC
This sequence comes from Arctium minus, assembly GCA_954870635.1. Taxonomy (NCBI): domain Eukaryota; kingdom Viridiplantae; phylum Streptophyta; class Magnoliopsida; order Asterales; family Asteraceae; genus Arctium; species Arctium minus. The sequence goes on from OX941084.1 coordinate 55,383,866, forward strand.
ATAATCCATGAATAGTTGATCGTGGATATTGCATCTTCTTATAAAATTGTGAACCGCAAAACAAGCAATTACAACGTTTCTTTGTATTCGAAACGGATAGGGAGCCATTTGCTTTAAAATTGGAAACCTTGCCTTCAATACACCGTAGGCACGCTCGATAACATTTCTGAGTTGCGCATGAGCATGGTTGAACCTTTCTTCTCTTGTCAAGGCACGTTGTCGTCGAAAATTAAAAAGCCAATACCTCGTATTGCGGTATGGAGTCATAAAACCACGCGTGTTGGCATAAGCAGCATCACAAAGATAATATTTATCTACAATATTTACCACAAAGATAATATTTATATAAAATGTATAAGAAACGATAAATATTAAAAAATAAGTAAAAAGTGTACATACCTCGTGGAGGAAATGGAAAGCCGGATGTTGGACTAAATGCAACTTCTCTCAGCACTCGAGCACAATGTGCAATACCCTCCCATCCAGCCCAAACGTACGTAAAAAGCATATTAAAATCACAAATACCTAAAACATTTTGATAACATTCACCTCTTCCTCTACCTCTATAACGAGCTTGCTGATCAGCAGGCACGATTGCATGTACGAGCGTTCCATCTAACGCACCAATTGCCCCCTTTATTATAAAATACAACTCATTAGGCACAATTGCATGTTTTGGTTTTACAAAAAAATAATATAAAACTTACAGGAAATATTTGTCTGAGATTTCTTTGACGTTCTGATGTATTCGGGTTTTCCTCGAAATGTGTTGGTCGTATAACTTCTTTTACAAATTTCATCATTGCTCGTAACACCTCACGAAAATGTCTATGAATAGTCTTTGTGGAATGTTGAAATCTCCGTTTAACCATTCTAAAGCGTTCATTATGACCAATAATCGTCAAGAAAATAGCCATCTTCTCCTTGACGGTGACATTTCTACTGTCTTGCAACCAATTTTTTTGTTTAAAATGGTTGCACAGTAGTATATATGCATCACGAGAAAGCCGCATCAATTCAACACATTGGGTATTCGATCCGCCTAACAATTCTAGTGTATACGCATGTCCAGTTAAGGCAGAAGTGTTGTCCCGTATTCGTTCTATTGTTGGTGAAAATTTGTATTTCCACCACCAATAGATGATCAAAACTAACAAAAGATCTTCCTCAAAGTCCTTGTATTACCTTGAAAATAACATACAATATCTATCATGAGCCAATCATATATTAAACACAAAAACAACACATTACCAAGTTTAATCCAAAACAAATCACATATATTACCAATAACAAGTTTCATCCAAAAGATACATCTTACGAATAACAAGTTTAATCCAAAAGACAAGTTTAATCCAAGACGCACATCTTCCAAAAAACAAGTTTAATCCAAACCCAATAACTAAAGCAATCCATACTTACGTGTCGTAAGTCTAATCCAACCCTCACATTTCTCCGGCTCTAAACACATCCACATTTTCCTATAGTCCGCACTTTCACCTAAAACAAATAGTGTTACGTCATGCAACGGTGTACCCCATCCAAGTTCCGTCAACGTCTTCAAGCAATCATCAAGATCATCGTTTGTAGTTGATACTCCATGTTTTTCTATCATGACATTCATAACCTTCATAATAGTTTCTTCAACTTGGGCTTTGTTTGAATTACATGTTTCTTTAGCTTTCCGTTTTTTGCTTTGGATTGGAGGGCGAGAAGAACACTCTTGAGTTGAAGTTGGGCCTCCGGTTTCTTGTGTGTCAGGCATAACTTCAACATCTTCATTCACATTGGGATCAGAGTCGTAAGGATCAGGAATCGTCGATGCGGTTCCATAACTCTCAAGCTCCACACTAGCAACCCCATCAAATAGTTGGACACAAAGTTCTGGGTAAAGCAGCCCCGTACTCCTCAATGGTTCCATGTATTTACTTTGTTGTTTTAAAAGAATTATATCCATATAAATAAATATATTATAAAAGAATAATTATATAAAAGATAAGAAAGAAAATGACCGAAATTTCTATCTTCCATTCTTCTTCTGATAGATTGAACGTGTTGGTTGTTGGATCGTAGAGATTGCCCGTTTTGTTTTTCAGTTTAGACCAAGCTGCATATTTCCCCTTAAGATAATCATAGTGATTTTTCATTTGTCGTTGGTCGACGTCAATGTTATGTTTCTTTTTTAGTTCTTCTCCAACATTCTTCCACGACTGTGGCTTAAGACTACTACCTTCTCGTCCATTTTTTATTGTCTCATGTAAACACGCTTCAAGGAATGTATGGACCAACCCATCCTTTTTCCATGTAATTCTACGTTTCTTTTGGTGTGAGGATTCACCGACTACTTCCATACCTAATCCAAACAAAGAAACACAACTATGAACTATCTATTACTATCTACAAAGAAATTATGGCATAAAGTATCTATTCAACAAGACCCATTACTAGCAAAGCAAAAGAATCAAAAAGATTCATTCAACATTCATTACTAGCAAAGCAAAAAAATCAACAAGATCCATTCAACAACAAGATGTATTCAACTAAAATCAAAAAGATCCATTACTAAAATCAAAACCATTTGCACTAAAATCAAAAAAATCAACAAGATCCATTACTAAAATAAAAAAGATGTATCAAATCAGCAAAAAAATCGAAAAATTAGTATGTTATCGAGATGTATTCAACAGCAAAGAATAGCAAAAAATCGAAAAATCAGTATGTACAGCAAAAAATTCAGATTTTAGCAAAAAAAAAAAACAAGATGCAATGTGAACGCTGTGGAACAAGATTCAGATTTTAGCAAAAAAAAAAAACAAGATGCAAATTCGATGGTACCTGCAGCTAAAGAAGAAAAGAAGAAAAGATCTACCTTATCTCGATGGTATCTGCAGCTAAAGAAGAAAAGAAGAAAAAATCTACCTTCTGTCGATGGTATCTGCAGCCGAGAAGGAAGAAGGGAGAAGCGATGGGAACGCCGGCAGAAGTGGAAGCGACGCCGGCGAGAGGGAGAAGGGAGATGTGCGTTCTCGTGGGAGAAGGGAGAAGGATACAGCTTTTTTTTTTTTTTTAAACAAAGGGTAGCAATGGAAATAACAAGCATCTGAATGGTTGAGAGGAACCCTAGACACAAAATGGTTAAGAGGCAATTGTAACCATTAAGAGGGCAATTTTTTTTGCCAAACAACCTCTACCTCTTACCGATTAAGAGGTAGGCTCTTAATGGTTACAATAAGAGCTAACCAAACAGCCCCTTAATGTCTCCATGGATCTCACGGATTTCCACAGGAAAGATCTGTGAATCCAACTGAATCTTATTTTCAAATTTCTTTTCCTTGGTTCGTTCCTTGGGTATAGTAATATCTATTACATATGCACTTGTATGATTGAAAATGAGATGTAAATTGAGGATCTTGATTAGATACTTGATTTTGAATGTGTCATGATCTGTAATAAAAGTTTATTTGTTCATGAAGTGTTGTTTAAATGCCTTGTTTGTTTTAACATGCTACTTTGATTATGTGAACTTAAACCACATATTTTATGCGTGTTTTAAATGTTGCAAACACATATGCTTGAGTTTAATTGTCTCTTCATGATTAGCATATGTTTGTTGCATGTCTATACGTGTAACAAATGTGGTCATGACTTCTACTTTATTGACACCTTTGACGTCATCCAGATTCTTTCATGTCTAATATCATTGTGCTTTATGTGCGAGTTGTCTTTTGCATCATTTATATTGTTATATAATGATTGCATGTTATATGTGTGCGCGTAAATTCGGTTATGTTTATAACATATGCATATTTGCATATTAATACTTGATTATAAATGTGGAGTGACTTGTGATTATTTGCTATATTATTGTCATCCACTCATGTCCTAATATATACTTCTCGTGCTTCATTGCTTCCATTATATGTGAGAATTATTATGACACATACGTTGTCTCTCTTGAGTTTATTTGGAGTACATGATATTGTTTTCATGATGTATTATATAGTTATGCTTGAACTAATTGTTCACACCTAGAGATTACCATTTTGGTGTTTTTGAGACACTTGTTGAAGCTTATCCTCGGAGGTGAATTCTATTCCAATACATTGTAATGCATAATAAGTGAATGTGAACTCCATCTCGTTGCAATGTTGATGCAAGATAAGAGGACGTATAAACAACGTTCCGATACGTGTGACATTGGGTAAGTGGGCGCAATATAGTTTGGGAATTACTAAGGTATGATTCCATTATACTTTTCGGAAACTATATATTATCGTATGTTATCATTTTTCTCCACATTGGAACTAATAATTTTTATGAGAAAAAGAGAAAGAGAATTGAAGTCGGTGAAGACTTTCAAGACAACAAGAGAAGTTCTAAGAAGTTTTTAGACCTCATGGCGAAAAGTAGAATCTAAGAAGTTCTTAGATCTCTACAAGAGAGATGATGAGCTACGCCTTGATGATGATTCAATCGCATATACTCATCTATAACGCCTTTTCAAAATCATACGTCTTTATAAGACATTGAGGTAATTTTTAAAGTATACCGAAACTTTATGTATGCTCGTCTTTTTAAAGAATAATTCTAATGCATGCTTATGTGATTATTTCCTCACTTTTCCAATGTTTAATTGCTATATGATTCACTTTCATGTGCAACACAATGATCTTTTACGAGAAAGTTGAGAAGTTATTATGTTCTTACTTGATTATTGATATTATCTCAACCCTAAAGGGGAAGTTTTTTCCTTATGATGGAAGAAACTCTTTTTCATGCTTACATCTCTCAAGTTTATTGATTGGTGCATGGTTTCATTGCTTAATGAGTTGGTTGCTTGCTTGATTCAATCTTGGAAAACTTGAATGAATGACTTTCAGATCGGTGTGTTTCGAAATTGTCTATACTCATGAAAGAGTTGTTTTTAAATGATTCATATTTATGATTTGATGAGTTCGAAAGTTATTTTTTAAGGAATCGTACTGTATGGGGATCTTTACAAAAATGTCTTGTTCTATTCAAGCCAGTCTGCTTCGGAGAATCTGATTTTGAGACGACTACTCTCTAGCCATAGATATTCATCCCCATCAACAATGTTTGGTATACACATTATGGCTTGTTGAGCCTAAAATGTTTATTAGAGAAGCTTGGTTAACAAACTCGTATGAGCACGTGTTTCAGAATTCATATTATTTCACTCATACTCAATTAAAAACTCATCATCTTGTCAAAAAGGGTTGTTGATTACAATGCTTTGTTTTAAAAAAATCAAAGTTTGGATTTTTGTGGCTTATGTACTTAAATCTTATATGAGTTTGTCACAATGTTCTTTTTATGGTCATTTTGTGATTAATTGGCATCTATTTGTTTAATATGCTACCTATGTGAGTTTGTATGTTTTTTTCATTCTTATAATTGGTATATTGTGCGATAAAGAATGATAGAAATTTCATATTTAATTTGCAAAGCTAAAACAAAGTGGATATTTTATTGGTATCAGAATGTGGCAATTTTTGGTATCAAAAATAAAAATCTAATGTTTTGTCACTTAAAGAAATTTTCAATCATGTGCTTATGCGTATGTGAATAGGGGGGTGTAAAATGAGACGAGACAACTCGTGAGCTACTCGACATAGACTTGGTCAAAACTCGGTCAACACTCGACTCGAATAGGCTCGACTTGAACTCGAGTTCGACTCAACATACTAACAAGTCGAGTCGAGCTACCTGATACTCGACTCGATAAGCTTGTGAGATACTCGAATATATTTTATATATAATTAATTTTATTTAGGAATTTATAAAATATAAAGTAAAACAATTTAATAACTATTATTTTAATATAATAAATTAATAATAAGATAATAAATAAATTTTTGTTTCAAAAAAAAGATAATAAATAAATTTTAAGATTTAAAATAAAAAGAAACCTTACAAGAAAAGGAGGTATTTTTAAAATTTGAATAAGTAACACGAATTTTCATTTTTCACACAAATAACAAATACAAACTCTAGATTAGAATTTAGAAACCTGTTACCTATGAGTATCGCCTCTCTCTCTCTCTCTCTCTCTCTTAGAAACGTGCTTCAGCCTATCGCCTCTCTCTCTCTCTCTCTTTCCCCCTGTTAGAAACGAGTCGTCGTCGACAGCCTCTCACATTGTTTTCAGACGCCGACGATGAGAGCCTCTCACATCGTTTTCAGACGTCGAGTCCTCTCTGTATTTCTTTAACTTTGTTCATCTCTTCTTATCTATGTTGTTTCGTCTAACTGAGTTTTGTTTCTGTTTTCCGACCGTTTCGATGTGTTTGAGGCCAAAAAGGTACAAATCTCTCTAAGCCCTTCTCTTAATCTATGTATTTATGGCTTTTCTTGAGAGATCTATGATATATTTCTCGTTTTCTTTTGTGGGTGTATTTGTATTTTGCAGGAGTTGTTCTGGAGTCAAGTGTTTTGGTGGTTTTCACATAAATAGCTTATTTGATCTTTTCTTGTTCTTGAGAAGGCCTTTCACATAGACCCTAACTAGTTTTGGATAATTTTTGTTGGTTTTTTCTTTGAGATTTTGGTTTTTTTGGTATGTTTTGAGGTTGTTAGAGCTGCCAGTGTTTTGAGAATAACCGTCGTCGATGAATCACGAGAGTCATTCCAACAAGAAATCGAGGAGCAGGGCCATGTTTATGGAACCAAATGAACCCTTGAGGAGAGTTGAATTGAAATTAGATCATGTTTTGCTTTGTTGATGGATTTATAATGTACTTGGTTTTAATATTGTAATTTTTTCGACTTCGTTTTGATTTTGATTGTAAGTTACAAATAGTTTCGATTTTATTGGATGTGGTGTTTAAGCTTATTTCTTTCTGATTTAAGCTCTCATGTTTGGATTTGTATTTGGTTGTAACCTTTTAATATTGTTATGCATTAAACGAGTTTGAGCTTGACTCGAGTTCGAGTTCGAGCTCAAGTTTGAGCTTGGTTCAAGCTTGATTCGAGCTTGAAATGAGTTCGAGCTTGATAAATGGTTATCAAGTTCTAGTCCAGTTCTGATTTTCACTACTCGCAAGTTTTCGAGTCGAGTTCGAGCTTGGGAATTGGATTTCGAGTTCGAGTCGAGTATAATGATACTCGAGCTCGACTCGCATCATTTACACCCCTATATGTGAATGGGAATTCCTTTAAAAACTATTGATTGTCTGTTTGATGTATATGCGAAAACATCGATTCTGAATGGATTCACTACTATGTGTAGGATTGTCCAATGTAAGTGAATCATAATCAATGAGGATTTAGGCAAATTTTGTCTTTCACGTGAGAATATATGTTTCATAACATAAGTTACATCTTTGAAAATTGAATGATTTTAACTTTATTTTATGTTAAATGTTTATGGATACTTTGTACAGTGTAAATTTTGATAAACAAAAAGTATTTTACGGTGACATGGAATTATTTAATAATATACGTTTTAAATATTTTATCTCCTTGGTTGCCTCTATTTTAAACTTGGTTGAGAAAAATGGGAGGTCCTCATTTTGAGGGGGAATGTATCATCAAATACTTAATCATACCTTCTAAATTATTTTTGTCAATTGGTGTGAGCAATTGATAACTTACAAGTTTGATTTATGTAACTCTTCATGTTTTGTTTACCAACCAATTTATGGATAAAATTGATATATATTGAAAAAAGCTATTGAGAATACATTGTTGGTGCTTTCACTTGTTAAGATGGCTCGTAGTTAGCCATATACCTTTGAATATTGATTGTATAATTTGCTATCCGTTATGATCCAATAAAAAATTGTTTTCACAATTGCGTTTTCAAAATCAAGTATAAGTGTTCTAATCCTAAAATGTTTTAGGTACCCAAGTATAAGTTGTGTCTCATCTAGGTACCCAAGTGTGAGTTGCATATCACTTTGTTAAGTTATGCAATGTATTTGAGTATCCATGTAATTGAAAATTGTTTTAACAATCAATTAGATGAATATACTTTAAAGCCTTGTGCATTGATTATGTGATTTGCTCCATCATTTCAATCTGATGTATGATTATATGCTTTATATGCCAAAGGGAATTTAATTTCCCAATGCTTGATCAAAAATTTTATGTATTTGTTATATGTTTGATCTTGTGTATCCATTATATGTTTGTATACTTGTTTGGGAAGAGAAATCTTATGTGCATATAGGGTGAGTAATGCGAGTTTTAGGTATGTATTTACTGCAACACCCATAATTTCATAATATGACTAATTGGAAATTATGTTCGTAACTTAATTAAGAAAATGCAATTTTATCAGTGATGGTAAGGACCCTTGTAATCTAGACCTTGAATCGAGCAACGAGCGAAGCATTTCGGGCTCCTGAATGGGTCATGCGACCCTTGTGTCGCGACCCTTGCATCGCAAGCCTAGGTTCACGTTTGTTGTACCGATTGTGGAGTTAGGACGCTGGCGACCTTGCATCGCGACCCTAGGGTCGCTTGTCAGGGTTTCATGAGTTGTCTCGTGTTAAAAAGAGACGTTTAGACCGATTTCTCTCATTTCCTCCACACCATTCATTTCCCTCACACTTTCTCTCATCTTTGATCATCTTTGCGACCTAAGGTCCGTTGGTGACTTTTGGAAGCCATTTCTTGGCGGTTTCGGAGTTCTAAGCTAAAGGTAAGCTCCTCATTTCTCCACTCTAAAAGATAGGGTTTTGAGCATTCTTCATCCCCTCTCATTATCTTCCATCCTTGTCTTATATTTTGGGTTTCTTGAGGTGGAGAAGACCTTTAGAAGTATTGGAGCTAAGGTTTGAGAGACTTGCTAGTAGATCTCAAGTTTTCATCAAAGGAAACTCAAAGTTAGGTTTGGAATCTAAATTTAACCTAAATCTAGCAAGGTGAATCTAGTTGATTTACAAAACTATATACATGTCAAAATATCTCTATTTGAGTTTTGAACATATATTTATGAGTTATTTCACTTTTGATGAGTTTTATGCATATTTGGGTTATTAAATGCCTCGAAAATGGTTATGACGTTTTATTGGGTGTTTTAAGACACCAAATGATATTTATTTTATCAAAAGAGATTTATTGGATATTTGGATAATTTGAGATAAAGTATTTTTTTTAACTCTTGAGAAATGTATTTCAAATTAGAAAGTGATTTCATTTGGTGTTGTGGAACAAGTCAAAGTGTTTAGCGACTAGGTTTTTGGTCAAGTGTCTTTTTGTGGACTTTACCCAACTTGTGAATTTTTTATAGTGACATATTAGCTTTTTGGTCATAAACGTATAAATATTTGATAAACACCTCTTTTGGCTTTGTGGAAGTTTTGGAAATATATACAAACCATACGGTTTTGGGCCTTTTGGCCATCAAACTTCAATGGAGTGTTGGTTATGGACTTATCCATGTTATAGGTGTCATGTATTTGTTAAATATTGAAAAATATGCCTTTTCGGCTTATGTGGTTTACTTTGGTTTTGTTTAAAATGGTCAAGTGTTTGACGCGGCCTTTTGGCTTGATTTTAACTTGAGTTTTGGGCACGTTTTTCCGTTTTTAATGGCTCATTATGGAGTCGTAGAAGTATGATGCATTTATTGCATGTCTGTTAACTATTACATGTTTTGAGTGCATTAGTCATTCAATTGGGGTGTCATGTAATTTTAGAATGTAATGCTTTAGATCCATAGGCGTAGAAGTTTGTCTTGTTATTAAACATGGAGTTTTGATGTCCACACTTAAGTATAGTGAGTGGTCCCTAAGTCATGGGTAGTGAGCTTGCGGTGGTACTCTATTGGGTCATATACGGATTTGTTAGTACTCGATTAAGTCGTATACGGGGTTAGGTCTTGCGGTGGTGCTCTTTGGAGCCGTATACGGAGACTAGTGACTTTTGTAGTGAGACTATCTAAAGGTCGAGTAGACACTAGGGTCATTTTGGGAATCTTGTGATGGTGCTCAATAGAGCCGTATACGGGGATCCATGGTCCGAGGTGAAACTCGAGAACGTTGATAGGTGGCTTATATTTGTGTTCCTGCCACATTCGATGGAATCGGGTCTCCTCCATCACTGAAAGGTGTTGTTTTCGAGTATTTCATTACCCATGTTTTCGGTGTTTTAAATATATGGTTTTATCTATACAATTGGTGTTTTGGAGTTTATGCCTTACACATGTTTCGAGTGAGTTGGATATTTGATATTTATCATAAACATGTATTTGATTTGGAAGTAATGAGATTTGTAAATACATTCCTTTTTCTATAAAAGTATGTTTTAAAGTATGGGTCGTGGTTTAAAGGAAAATATTCATTTTAACTATTTTATGTTTTATATGATAAAACTGCATTAACTCATTAGACGTTAAGCCTAACACTTTTTGTAACATCCCTCGTCCACGTGGTTGGGAATGGGCTATGTCACTAACAGGACTTAATATAAAAACACAACTAAATTCATAGCTACTAATAAACTTCAAATATAGATTACAACTTCTAAAGCATGATTTACAACCCAAAATATTACATTTTACAGTATTTATAACTTAGAAGAGTAACATCTTAAAGCGAGTCTAAAAACTCCTAAAAGTTGCACACTCTATCTCCAGTCTCGTCCCTATGTATCTCTTGAACCTGTCGTGTCAGAAAACAAGAAAATCGACTGAGCACAGGGCTTAGTGAACAGATTATTATATGAATTCGTAATAACCATAGATAACATAGATAACAAAACGAAAGATTTACAAATCAATTTAAATAAACTCATGGAAACTCAAGACAGTTCACAATTTTCCTTCACATAATGTTAACAAAGTTTGTCAATTCTTGTTAGAGTGTTCGTGGGGTGGCCAAACCACATGAACCATTGGTCCCCCGTCTATTTAACCACAGTCACATGTTTTGTGGATAAATGTTCTAGGATCGATCCATCCACCCTCGAGCCAACAGAGTCAGCCTAGTCTCAGGGTCGGGTTCATGAAAGTCACTATTGGGCCTAGGGGTGCTCATGGGTTGGGTTGGTCAGGTTGAAGGCATTTGAACAACCCAACCCAATGTTTGCGGTTTGAAAAATCTTAACCCAACCCAACCTAACCCAAACCATGCAGGTTGGGTTGGGTTGGGTTGGTCGGTTTGAAACTTTAATACATCATTTCACAATCTAATTAAGTGAGCGTGTTTGAAGAAATTAAAATCAAAATGGAAATATAAAAATAAGGCTAACAAGAGAAGAGTAGAGTAGAAGAAAAGTACCTCTTGGCTCTTGATTCGATCGATGTTAAAGATTTTCGAAGACTTTTGAAGGTTAGATTCGTGTGATTTCAATCGGAGTGGTCTCGTGGATAGATATAAACTAGGGCTAAGATAGTAAGACTTGAGAATTGAGAGAAAAAAGAGTCGCTAAAAGTCTAAAACCATTAAAAAAGAAAAAAACCTACAAGTTTTGGTCAGGTTATGGGGTTGGTCAGGTTACTTTAGGCGTAACCCGTTTCCAACCCAATAGATGCGGTTTGGGTAAAGTTTGTATCGATTATGTATCGGTTACCTTGGTTTGAGTTTTTTTACGTTTTTTCAGGTTGGGTTGGTCGAAAATTTGAGCACCCTAATTGGGCCTAACCCTGGTGGACGCCATGACTACAAATCCGCCATAGAAGGAATCCCAACTAATGTGCCCTTTAATTTGGGTAATTGATATGCATTGAGAATTCAATGTATAAAGCACCTTTTTCTTATCTTTTAGGTAATTAATTTTTCCTTTATCCCAACCATTGAGTCTTTCAAATTTTGAATCTGGATAGAAGAAACTTGTGACAACTTTTAAACTTTCCAAAATTAGCCAAATTTGATCAAGATCTCTGATTCTTGCTTGCTCTGATACCAATTGTGTGTCCCAAATGCAAGTGTATTAACAATTAGATTCCACAAATCTCACTTGTTATTGATGTAGAAATCAAGATTACAACTTTCTCTCTTTACACAATGTTTCTCTCTCTAAAAGCTCTCTTAATGATATGCAATATGATCTAGTCTGAAAATGAACTCACTAGTTACAAAAGAAGAAAAACTATTTATACCTACCACTTTACAAAGGAAACTAACCTACATTACAAAGCATTGACATTGACAAATAAGCTCTTGACTTTGACTTTGACTTTTCACTCTTGAGACTTTGACTTTTCAATCTTGATGATCTTGAATACAACAATATTTTGCACTAACACTAACATACTCAAAACATGTAATTTTCAGTAAATATGTCGTAACTGCATATCACATTCAAAGCTTAACATTGAGCAAATCAAACAGGACAAATGTGCATAAAACTCATTTGAGTCAAAACCAAGCCAATAACTCAACAACTCATTTGACTAATTGTTAAAAGTCAATATAAACCAATACATGCAATTATGGGGGTGTTTAGTTTACTTGGGGCTTAATGAGCTTAATGGGGTGAGTGGCTTATTCGCGCAAACAACTGGAGTGTTTACTTAGGGCTTAATGGCTTAATCGCGCAGCTAAAAACGACTTAATTGCTCAGTAGTAAAAATAGTAGTTGTCCCCATTAAGCCACAAATTTGACATTTCTACCCTTCACAAAAAAAAAAAGAAACATCAGATATATGTAAACCTAATCGCTTTCTCCCCTTTCACGCCTCCATCCAGACCAGTACCCCTTTCACGCCTCCATCACCGACGACCACTCTTCACCGGCAACCACTCTTCACCGACGACCACTCTTCAGGCCATCACCTCTATCACTGACGACCTTCTAGGTACATTAACCTTCCAGTTTGTACGTTAACCTTTCAGGAAATCGATTATGTATCTATTTTGTTTGAAATCGATTTTGTTTGAAATCGATTATTGTTTGAAATCAACCTTCCAGCTTGTTGTTTGAAATCGATTATGTATCTATTTTGCTTGAAATCGATTATTGTTTGAAATCGACCTTCCAACTTGTTGTTTGAAATCAATTATTGTTTGAAATCGATTATGTATCTATTTTGCTTGAAATCGATTTTGTTTGAAACCGATTATTTATCAACTGGTAATCTGGTTTGAAAAGCTTGTGTATCTATTGATTATGTATCTATCGAAGCTTGTGTATCTATCGATTATGTTCACAATTTTGGTAATCAACTGGTAATCTGGTTTGAAAAGCTTGTGTATCTATCGATTATTGTTTGAAAAGCTTGTTTGAAATCAACTGGTAATTTGGTTTTGTTAATTATTATCTATGTATCTGTGTTCACTATTTTGGTGTGTATCTATGTATCCATGTTCACAATTTTGGTGTGTATCTATCTATCTATGGGTAACAATTTTATGTGTATTTTGATGTGTTGTAGTTTGTTACCGATTTTGTTTTAGGTATGGAACAAACCGGTGAATCACAACAACAAAAGAGAATTAGGATAAGTTGGAAAGATCTCAATGTCGTGAAAACTTTCCTAGAGGCTTGTATTTTAAAGGTGGGGTTAAATGGAAACGAGGGTACTAGTTTGAAGGCACTTTCTTGGAAGAAATTTGCCGAGACTTTAAAAACCACACACAATTTTTTTAACGATGATCGGTCATAACGAACGTTATAGAGTGATTAAACGTAGATTTCAACGCTCTACAATAGGTGCACTGGATGGTACCCTTATACATGCAATTGTGCCAACCAGTCATGAAACTGCTTACAGGGGAAGAGGAGGCGGTTGATGTTATCAAAACGTTTTAAGAATATGTGATTTCAACATGATATTCACCTTTGTTTGGGTTGGATGGGAAGGTATAGCGCATGATTCGAGAATACTTAGGGAAGTTGCTTTTAACCCAAGATCTGATTTTCCTTTTCCGCCACAAGGTATACAACTTTTTCAATTTGTATATTGCTTTTTTTGTATATTATATGTTTGATGTGGGTGGTTTTTAAGATAAATACTATCTTTGTGATGCTGCGTATGCCAATGCTCGGGGATTTTTGGCTCCATATCGTAACACAAGATATTGGTTAACGGATTTTCGACGTCGACGTGCTTTGACTAAAGAAGAAAAGTTTAATTATGCACATGCCCAGCTCAGGAATGTTATTGAACGTGCTTACGGTGTCTTGAAAGCGAGGTTCCCAAACCTAAAGCAGATGGCTCCTTTTCCATTTACAACACAAAGAAATGTGGTAATTGTTTGCTTTGCAATACATAATTTTATTCGAAAATATAATATTCAAGACCAATTGTTTATGGAGTGCAACGAGGACACCACATTGTTGAACGAAGAAGAAGTCGAAGGAAGTGGAGAAGAAGAATTCGATATATCCCAATGGGGTGCCAATAACACTCAATATATGGCTTCTTTGCATGATGGAATTGCAAATAGTTTGGTTAATAATGTTTAAATTTTAAGCATTTGTGTTCGAACTTTGCTACTTTGTGTTTGAATTTGGGTACTTTGTGTTTGAATTTTTCTAGTTTGTGTTTGAACTTGGAATTTTAAGTACTTTATGAATTTATGTTTTGATTTTTGGATTATATCAATGAATTTATGAATATATGGCTTAAAAAATAAACAGCAATTTATAAAACAACTTATAATTCATATTCAGGGGTAAATTGGTCATTTATGTTATTCAGATTGTTTGTTCAGATAAAAAAGTAAACAACAACACCAATTTATCCAGACAGACACATTTATCCAGACAGAGACATTTATCCATACAGGACTTAATGGAAGATTTGGTAAACATCCCCTATATCATGTTTATACAACTCATGCCTAAAAGGGTTGGTATCTTTATTTTTAATTCAAAGGTTGGGAAAAATCCCAAAACATACCATGGCTTCAAGGAAGCATTTTTTAATAAGTAATCACACCTTAAAATGTATCCAATAACTCAACCATATATATATATATAACGATCTATAAAATCAAGATGCCAAAAGTTTATAATATCAACTAATCTCAATATGAGAAATAAATCATCAAAACCCACATACTTCATGATTTATCATCAAAAAGTCCAAAAACCCTTGAAAAGTCGGATTTTAAGGCACTGGACCCCGCTTGCTATAGTGCCCCGCGATTGTGACAGTGTCACAATCGCCCGAATGCACCAGGTCACGATACACTCTATGCTATAGTGTGTGGCGATTGTGACAGTGTCACACTCGCATGGCACAATCGCACCAGATGTTGCTATTGCCATTGTCACAATCGCATGTCATAGTCGCGTCGAATGTACTAACTTTCACCAATTTCTCGGTACATTTGATGCTATTATGCCAGTTATCGTGCCATTGTCACAATTACATGTCACATTCTTCGGGTTATCGTGCCATTGTCACAATTACATGTCACATTCTTCGGGACGACCAAACACTCGGTAACATCGGTGCTATTATGATAGATGTCACAACTACATGGCAATATAGTCGGGACTAACATACCTTCAATACCATTGGTGCTATTGTGACAGATGTCACAACCACATGGCACTATAGCCGAGATAACCATACTCTCAGTACCATTGATGATATTGCGACATATTTCACAACCACATGGCACTATAGCCGATACGACCATATTCTCAACACCATTGGTGCTATTGTGATAAGTGTTGTTATTCCCAGATATGTGCAAGAATATCAAGATTAACAATGAATTTCCAAATCAATAGTCATTTGTCATTGATCTCACATGAACAGATTACAAACTCTCTCTCTGATACAATGAAATATTTCTCTCACTAGATTCTCAATTGTTCGCACACAATAAAGCTCTCTACTCTACTTACAAAATACAAAGACAAATGATATTTATACTACCAACAATTACAAGGAACACACAACTAAACAAACTAACATGCTTTAGCAAAGGTTGACTTTGAATTTCCACTTTAAGACTCTTTGACTTTTACTTGTAATCTTGAAGGCTTTGACTTGAGCTTTAGACTTACACTCTTGATGATCTTGAAGACAACAATTTGTGCTCTAACATTCTCCCCCTTTGGATTCAAAATCATCTTCAAAAACAAAAAAATCATCATCAATCACAAATTCTCCCCCTTTGATTCAGAAACAAGTGAATTCCCCCTTTTGGATAAACTTGTACTTATCGTCAAATGAATTTCATCTTGAAAGCACGTTCTCCCCCTTTCAAGAACATTCTCCCCTTTAGGATAAAAACTGATTTTCTCAGGCAATCAACATTCTCCCCCTATTGAGATGAAAATTGATAATCTTCTCTTGAATATTGATCTCCCCTTCTTGTGATCTTTAATATTCTCCCCCAAAGACTTTGATACACATCATCATCTCTAGTAAGGAAATTATCTTCGATTGTAGCTCACTTTTCTCTTTCCAAAATAATCTTTAAAGAAAAATTTCTTGAACCTTATTGACTTCTTGAAATTTCTTCTCATATCTCTGAAAATGAACTTTCACAAACTTTCATTTCTTGACAATTAAATCTCCAACACTTCTTTGTCATTTCTTGAATGCCTCCCCCTTTTTGATGATGTAGAGCATAGAAATCATCAAAACATCTTCAAGAAATGTCATAAACCGTTTTCTGACCACTGATCTTTCCAAATGAGCCTCTGAACATCCGTCAATTTATAGAGTATTCATCTAAATCTTTTCAAATTCAGACAAATAAGAACGTAACCCTAAATCAACAAATGAATCAGTTAATATGTCTGTAAGTAACACAATGTCACTTAGTACAACGAATGTACTGTACAAGGAGTTTTATGGATGTTCACTCCCCAGGTCTTCCATTCAATCATCGAATAACACAAGATTATTCTATGAACGTTCCGACAGAAAAACGAATTTTTTGTGTGTTCGTGCTTGTGTATGAAAGAATTAAGCATGATGATTGATTTATCAATTAGGCTCAAAAATGTGTAAACCATTGAGACAACAATAATAATACACAGACTCAATTGTGCATGATCAAAGTGCGAAGGTGGGGCAGACTTCCTTCTATTTCAATATCTACATCTTCCGAATGAAGACGAGATAGATTATGTGTTGCATCCCCATTAAAAATTGAAACATCTCTTTGTTGAGAAAAATATGAGTAGCTGGTGGGGTTTAAAGCAAGAGTGGGCATGGGCTAGTTGCCTGTTTCAATGATGTTCACGAAAGAATTTGTGAAACAACAGTAATATGGTTGCCCGACTCAGAAAAAGTTGGTGGAGAGTTTGATATTCTTTTACTCTGATCTCTCACCCTCTTTCTTTTTAACATTGAGCTCACTTCTAACCAAACTCTCTTTTCATTTTATCTCAGCACACACTCACACTCAGATATTGACCCCTCGCCTCTCGATCACTCAAGGTTAACTTCTTGGGTAGGAAACACTGATTATCGTGAATCCATAGAAGTTCAATTAAGTTCTCACACAATAAACCCATGTAGTTGTCCTAAAATCATGTTGCTCAATTGGTTTAACTTTAACAGTTAAAGCACAATATGAAATACATGTCAGATATTTGTATGCTCATGAAGATAATCATGAAGATTTAAGCATTTTAATCATGAAAGAATCTCTCAAAACAAGGATATTGAATGAATGAAATGACTGCAAAGTACTTGTTTGAGAATCTGACTATGTATACAAAGATCAAATATGAATGATTTATCAATAAAAACTTAGGTCATGAAAAATTGGAATTTGTCTATACGAATCAAATATAGACATTCTTGAAAGAAACGTTTTGAATGATGTAAATCTCAACAAACTTTGAATATCAAATGGGGTATCTTACCATAAAAAATTAGGTTCAATATGAGACATGGTAATAACTTAGTCAATAAAGTACTAAACCGGTGTGTAATAATACTTGATAGTATATGGAAAAGATAAAACACAAGTATTTATCTTTGGAAACACACGGTTTGTTAAACATTTAAGCTCATGAAAATGAAAACATTTAAAATCACACTTCTAAATTCATGAAAGCATTTTGAGAATAAGAAGTGGTTTGAACGTTTAAGAACATGTTTTCATGTTTGAAAGTCGTCCATCTTTCAAACATGTATGAGATTAAGAACAGAATATTCCTTACGCTCAGCTTAAATCTCATAAAGTCAACTCAAAAGTCATAGTAGATATAATCATGTAAGCTCCCCCTCAAAATCTGCAATTAGTCAAAAATTCGTCAAAGTACAAAGTCTTATTCACAAACTTTATTTAAAAAATAAAAGACATGAAAGCAATAAAACTTGTTAAGAACGAGTTCTGATCAGAAGTAATCAGAAGTCATTTACTCCCCCTGAAATACTGCATTCACAATATTTAACAACAGGAAAAATATGTACTCCCCCTTGAAGGTTGATCATCTCATTTATGCATCGGAGTACAATCTCATATATGCACTGGATTATAATCTCTTTTGATCGTTGAAGTACGAGTCCTAAACTGTTGTGTTTAGAAGTCAAACTCCTTATCATTGAAGAACGGGTCTTGAACTGTATTATCCAAGAGCCATCATTTATTGAAGCACGGGTTCTGAATTGTTGTATTAAGAAGCCTAGGTTCTTTTACTCCCCCTTGACTTGAGATGCTTGCAACACAGATGAATCCTTTGGCATTGGTCCATGTTTGTTAGTTGCAGTTCTATTAGGAGTAATATAATAAGAACTATACCAGTAATGATCAGATGCTTTATGAACAAAATCATTTGAGCCACAATAAGAACAATAATTCTTCTTTTTAGATAACCTGATTAATTGATCTATCGAATAAACAAGATCAGCTTTACCTTTTGGCACATTGTTCTTCTTAGCATTGAGTGTATGCCCAAATGATTTCTGATCATTCTTCTCATCAGAACCTTTTTTCACTCTCCATATTAACTTCTCATTTCCATCTCTTCTTCTTCTAAAAGTACCTGTACCATCAACATTCCTATCATAGAAAATGTTAGTAGTACGAATCTGATCTTTAATATTGACTGACCTTTTGGTAGAAACAGTTGTATGAGGTGAACTTGATGTTGTCTTATCTTCAAGGTCTATTATCTTGGAAGATAAACTGTTCCTTTCCTTTATGAGCAAGTCAATCTGTTTATGAAATTCAGACTTCGTATTCTGCTCATTCAATGCCTTTGTTGATAGTTCAGATAATGACTCTGTAAGCTTCTTAATCTCTGACTCAAAATTCTTTCTTTTTTCTTCAAAATCCTTCTCGACATTCTTTCTCTCATCAGATATTTCTTTGAAGATTCCAACATTTTTCTGTTCAATTACCTTCTTCTCTTTTGCAAATTTGTCCCTTTCAATAATGATCACTTTCTCAAAATTAGTCACTTGTTGAGAAAGTTTTGCACATTTAAGCTCAACAGCTTTCTTCTCTTCAAAAGTCTTTCTTGAAAATTCAGAGAATTTCTGAGCAAATCCTTTCTTTTCTTTCTCAAATTAATCTCTGTCTTTGGTAATCTATTTTTCCAACTTTAAAACCTTCTTTATCAGCTCATCATTAGCACTTTCCAAACCCTTAGTTGTCTCCCCATTCCTACTGATAGAATCTTCTTGCTGGATTTTGACAATTTGAGCTTCCAGATATGAAATCTTACTTTTCAACTCAGTATTCTCATTTTCCAAACTCTGTACTTTTTCTACTTCCAAACCAGAAATCTGCTTCAGAAGATCTTCATTTATCTTCTTTAATGCATTGACTTCTTCCCTTAGCAACCTCTTTTCATCATGATATTTCTTTAATCTCTTTGAATAATAATCAACAGATGAGGTGGGATTTGCATTCTCTGTTTGAGTTTAAAAATCTGATCTTCTTCTTCATCATCATCAAAATATCCCATCTTGATAACACTTACACAAATGATCGTTAACAAAAATCAGAAACTTTGATCACAATCAGAACTTTGTCCCCCTAGAGAAAAAAATTTTGACATTGAAAAACCATATTTCAGCTTTGAAAATTTTGTCTAAGTAAACTTTTCGCATAACACACTAAACTTTTCGCATAACACATAGAAGCCACAATTCGCATAACCTTAGGAATTCGCACACAACAAGAGCAATTCGCACATAACTTTTCGCACAACAGGGAGATACGAATTCTATACTTAGAAACTTTTTCAATCTCAAACAATTCGTATCGATACGAATTATAGACTTAGAAAATTTTCCAACTTTCTATGCGAAATCTGAGGAATTCGTATGTAACCCTTATGCGAATTTTGAGCAATTCTCATGAAGCACAATGCGAATTCTAGGAATTCGTATGCTACTATATGCGAAATCCTTACTTTTCGACGTAGCACTATACGAAATCTGCCCTTAGAAAATTTTTCCTAACTTTTCGTATACTGAGGTATGCGAATTATAAACAATTTGCACAAAACCTTACGCAAATTCTTTCCTTAGCTTTTTCACCAACTCAGTTCTATGTGAATTCTTCTGCAAATACATTCATCATGCGAGTTCTTCGTTTTTCCCATGCGAATTCTTCAGATCTCGACCCAAAAACACTAAAATCGATCCAAACTCTTGAATTAGGTTTTGAAACTTCATCAATTTGATCTCGAGAACAATCTGAACACTTTACAAACAATCAATTAAAAAAACAACAACAATTGAAACTTGAAGTGATTACAATTCGTTTTACAAACTCGAATGAAAATCACATCAAATCCAAAATTCACTCAATCTGTTGTGATTTGAACGAAGTGATACAAATCAATTGTTTTCTAGACCATAAAACGAGTACAATACAACAAAGAATACATCCAAAACAACATAAAATCAAGAAATTCGAATCTTGAATAGTGAACTGCAAGTTCTTGAAAAATTTGGCCAAAATTTCAGATTTTTGTTCTTGATTTATGAATTTCGTCTGCTCTGATACCAATTGTTATTCCCAGATATGTGCAAGAATATCAAGATTAACAATGAATTTCCAAATCAATAGTCATTTGTCATTGATCTCACATGAACAGATTACAAACTCTCTCTCTGATACAATGAAATATTTCTCTCACTAGATTCTCAATTGTATGCACACAATAAAGCTTTCTACTCTACTTACAAAATACAAAGACAAATGTTATTTATACTACCGACAATTACAAGGAACACACAACTAAACAAACTAACATGCTTTAGCAAAGGTTGACTTTGACTTTCCACTTTAAGACTCTTTGACTTTTACTTGCAATCTTGAAGGCTTTGACTTGAGCTTTAGACTTAAACTCTTGATGATCTTGAAGACAACAATCTGTGCTCTAACATTTGTCACGACCACATGGCATTTTAGTCGTACTCTATATCTGGCTATTCCTTTACCGATTCACCCGGTTTAGCACGTTTTTCTTCAATTGGGCTAAAAATTAGGATGTTACAATTTATATAGGCAAGATGGATAATACCCATTGGATAAATATTGCCATTATCCAATGGACAAAATAATGCCACTCTTCAAGGGATTTTCAGATATTCTTCAATAATTTGCAATCTTCAGCACAACTCATAATACCCGATTAATAGCTTTATCCAATGGTCCTTTGAGTGCCCACAGTGGTCAGACTGTGTTCACTTCCAAACAGTGGCGTTTTATGAACAAAATTAAACCTTTTGGTGTTTTTATCACAACTTGCAAACATTATGGACCAAATGAAAGAGGTAGAAACAAAGTTGGTATAAAATATAATAAAATCCTAGAAAAGAGTAATAAATGACTCTAGAAAATGAGAGTTATCAACTATCAACTCCACTATTAACTCCTTGTTTTTGAGTTTCATCCAAGTACTTCTTGACGGAGTGAGGTATGTTGTTTCATTTGGATGGGTTGGACTTTGATTGCAAGTTAACGTAGATTTCAAAACACCATGGTGTTATAGAGGGTTGTAACAAACTACGTCAACTTTAAACGATTGCAAAATATACGGTGAGAACAACAAGATCTGTACGACATCAGTTGGGTTGCCCAATTGGGCACTGTTGGTATATAGTTTAATCTGAACCTCACAATTGGACTATGTGATCCAATAGTGTGGTTGAGAACTAATGTTGCAGCACTAGTGTTGTAGCAAGGTTCCTAGTGCATAGTTGTTAAACTCCAGTCCAAACTTACACCCTTGCTTTCTTTTATTCTGTTTTAAGCACTTTAAATTATTGTTCACTCACTTAAAGATCAATTCTTCCAAATCTATTTTTGAAATCACTTTTTAAGTTTGACTTAATATTACTGCTTGTTTTAATTGTCTCCGTGGGTATGATATTCGACACTTTATACCATTTTATTACTTATTCAAAATAGTGGTTTAACATGTATACTTGCATGGTATTCCATATGTGATTTTCAGGTTACATAATCCGCTGACCAAGTCCAGATTGAAAGTTTTTAGGTACATGATATTTTCTCAATTTATTGAGGTTGCAAATGTTTTCTTTAACTTTCACATGTCACACATTGTGCATTTAATAAACCGTTGATACATTTGTATTGTATGCTTACATTTCACCAAATGATACACTTCATCATTTAAAGGTCAGTTGGGATAGTGTTGCATGCCCAACAAAGAAAGTGTGTGCATGCCTTTACAAAAAAAAATTGGGTAACCATGGGTTTTTTAGCCAACTTACGTGCATCGACTAATCCCCTGAGCAACCATGAATAGCCTGGAGTGATCGCAGGTGAACCTCCATGGCCACAAAGGCTTTGGTGGATTCGAACTCGGGGCAAAATGAGATTTTCCACTACGTCCCCCTGAAGATTAACCAGTGCACCACAACCCAAGTGGTTTTGGCTTTGCAGATTGATGCCTATGTTGGAGGATTAAGTGACATGGCATTCCCTCTTCCAAACAAACAACTGTGTATTGTTACTTTTGGGGATGAAAAGTTAATAAAGGCAACATTACAATATTTTTCGTAAGTACCAAAAATGATATCTTACTATCCTAGCAAGAAACTTATAGTGAAATGAATTAAGAGTAGGATTTAACTAGCTGGAAATTATTTAATTTTGAAGGATATGAAGCACCGGTTTACTCTTTATAGATAATTCTTGTGATTTTGTCATAACTGTTACAAAAAATTGCTTCATCAGAAGACAATTCATGCTAAAGATTTTCTTGATCATTATATGTGTTGTCAATTTGTAAGTGTTTGCAAGTCTTTTCTCACATTGGATTTTTTATGGTGGTTTCTCATAGATTGTAAGTTTCTGAAGCAAATTTGTCTTTCTTGGAAACTCACAATCTAATGGAGCATGGTAATCTATGTGTTGGTTTTGAATATTACAGTTATGAGCCTAAAATTGAGGATGGTGAACTCAGCTACTGGGTGTGATCAAATGCTGAAAAAGGATATTGTGAGCTGTTGAGATACACTTGAAGCTGAAGTTAAGCCAATGGTGTTCAGCAGTTCAGCTTATGCTTTTATTTTAGTGGATGCGTCTCAAGCTATCGGTTGTTGAAAGGGGGTTGGGATACGAAAATATTAAGCTTTTGAATGATCAGTTGATGGATTGGGCAATTTGACATGCCTGTTCATCCTATATCATTTGTTTCCATTATTTGTTTAATGTAAGTGTTTGTCTATTAGTTAAATGTCTAAATTCCGCTCAACACAAAACAAAATAGGGCAATCTTGTAGACTAACTTGACTGCTGCAAATTTTGTATTGATTGATCATGTGCAAAGTAGACATCTTTGATTGGAACTTTACCCCCATTTGAAATTTTACATTCATATTCTAAAGGTTAGAGTGATTTTTTAAATGAGATGTAGGAAACCCTATGTCTTTAACGTGTTTTTATGGGTTGGAGTGTCGATTCAACTTTTTAGTTGACACAACTTTTTACAGTTATAGGTTAGCTTATTAATCACGTTAATCAAACAAGGGCAAGTGGGTAAGCAAAAGGAGAAAGTTAACCTTTTTTTTCCGTAGGTGTCTAGGTCAACTTGCACACACCTTTGAAACTGAGCGTCTGGTGCTTGCTTTTGATTCTTTCATTTTACGTTGTTTTATCTATGTACATGTATAACCTTATGACATCTGTGTACATTTTGTAAGTTTTTATTCTTCACGCTCCCCTATGGGTCAGAATCTGAAAATATATAAAAAGAACTTATGTTTTTGTATATTCTTAATAGAGGCCATAACCACCATATAAATACATAGGAAGATGCTCTAAGGGGAAAATTAGCACCAATTAAAGAGGATAACTACCTAAATCAAGAATATCACAATTTTTTAACAAATGAAATAAAATATTCTAAAATATATTCCATAATAGTTTCACTTTATCATCGTTGGTGTCTATTCAAGTTGGAACAATATGCGAATTAGATTTATCTTTAATGGAAGATCTATAGTTTCTTTAGGTCAACACAATTCACCTTCTTTATCAAACATCAAAACTGGTAATGATATATTTGGAGTATCTTCTTTATCAAACATCAAAACTGGTAATGACATATTTGGAGTATCTTTTGACTGATGTAAGCATAATAGACCGATATGTATCAGTCGAAGTACTTCAGAGTCGATGCTTGGTTCAAGAACCATGCCTTCTCTATAAATTAGCATCGAGAGGACAAAAGAATAGAACAAAACATGAAACAAATTGCTATTTCAAGTTCACGGCTTCAAAATTGTGATCGAAATCGTGCACGGTTACATAACTAATATATCTATTCTATATTATAAAGCAGACATAAAAAACTTTTAAAAACAAGTCTTAAAGCTTAATGTATCGCTATTTAATGCTAATTACTTAAAATCTCTTAAAAAACAACCATTAAAGCTATATGTACTACATTTAATGTTATTTATTAACTTTCAATCATTATCTCTAACCATTTTAACTCCCTTAAAATCATTTCCCAACTCCCCTAAAATCACTCTCAGCATAATTAAATATAGAATAAAAATCAAATTTTAAATATAAAAAATCTAAAATATAATTAAAAAAATCTAACAGAATATTTTATAAAAAACATTATATTTTTAAACCAAAATAAATTACATTATATTTTGTAGTTAAGTTTGTAATTGAGTTCAATTATTATGTTTAGTTATCTTATATATCTCTATTCGATTATTATTGATGTATTTTTAAATTTATAATTTATTGTAATAAGTTATGGTTTTATATTTTTAGAACCAATTTGATTTTTTGGTCGTCGTTTTTGTACTTTTATGCATCGAGTACTGTTTATTGATACACATTACCTAAAATTCAAGAATACTAGTCATGATGCATGAGTACAAATTTCTAAAGCTATATGTTTGAATTAATAACTAACTCATAATCAATGAATTCTAACAAAATACTTATTTTTTTTATAAAAAAACATTATATTATTAAGTCTAAATTAAACAAATTTATCACTCTCTCACAACCATCCAAACTAGTAATGTAAACCGACAAAAAACAGAAAACAAAATGAAACATTAAAATCGTGATGTATCTGGCTGCATTGCGCGAATACGCTTCGAGTTTTATTGAATTCATAAGTTTTTTAAGGGAATTTAATTAAAATGCCCTAAGTTGAAAAATCAGTACCCAATATACCCCAAATCTTGTTATTTTTGCCAAAATACCCCTTATGTCCGCGTTTTTTGCTTGAAACGAGGGATTGGTCCGCGTTTTGTCCTCGTTTCACTGTTACACGCGGCCTTGGTCCGCGTTTTGTCCTCGTTTCACTGTTACACGCGGCCTTGGTCCGCGTTTCACTATTACACGAGGGTCTCGTCCGCGTTTTTGGCTTGACACGAGGGTTGGGGCCGCGTTTTTGCTTAAAAACGAGGGTTGGGGCCGCGTTGAATAGTGTAAAACGTATTAGGGTTTCAGGGCTATTATTTATAAAAAAACACAATCTCTAAAATTAACACAATCTTTACAATATTTTTATAAAATTAACGCAATCTCTAAAATTAACGCAATCTTTACAACAATAATTTTATAAAATTAACGCAATCCTAAAATTAACGCAATCTCTACAGTTTTTTTATACAAAAATAAACACAATCTCTAAGATTAACGCAATCTCTACAATAATTTTATAAAAAAAAACCCAATCTCTAAAATTGACGCATAATCTACAATTTTTTTATAAAAAAAAACGCAATCTCTAAAATTAACACAATCTCTACAATATTTTTATAAAATTAACGCAATCTCTAAAATTAACGCAATCTCTACAATAATTTAATAAAATTAACGTAATCTCTACAGTTTTTTATACAAAAATAAACACAATCTCTAAAATTAACGCAATCTCTAAGATTAACACAATCTCTACAATATTTTTATAAAAAAAACCCAATCTCTAAAATTGACGCATAATCTACAATTTTTTTAATAAAAAAAACGCAATATCTAAAATTAACACAATCTCTACAATATTTTTATAAAATTAACGCAATCTCTAAAATTAACGCAATTTCTACAATAATTTTATAAAATTAACGCAATCTCTACAAAATTTTTATCAAACTAGGATAAAACGCGACCCCCAAGTCCGCGTGTAACAGTAAAAAACGCGGACTTGTAATAGTGCAAAGGGCGGCCCCAACCCGTGTCGATGTGTTTCCCGGAGCATTGAAGCCAAAAGTCGACCATTTCTCGGTGAAATGAAAAAAACGCGGACCAAAGCCGCGTGTAACAGTAAAACAAGGACAAAACGAGGACTAAGGCCGCGTGTAACAGTGAAACGAGGACAAAACGCGGACCAATGCCGCGTGTAACAGTGAAACGAGGACAAAACGCGGACCAAGGCTTCGTTTCAAGCAAAAAACGCGGACATAAGGGGTATTTTGGCAAAAATAACAAGATTTAGGGCATATTGGGTACTGATTTTTCAACTTAGGGCATTTTAATTAAATTCCCATTTTTTAAACCATTTTTTCGTCATGAATTTTTAAAAGAAAAAAGAAAAAAAACCCCCAAAAGAACGGTGGTTTGCGGAGAAGGAAACCTTGTGTCGTTGGAGAAGCATAGGGTTTGAGTGGCCATTATTCGTTCACAGAGTTCAGACAAGAGCAAACAAAACCACCCAAGGGTTCCACCTTCTTGTTCAAACTGAAAAAGGGCGCCAAATACAGTTCTATTAGAGCTAGAAAACTCTCCCCGTTATAGGGATTCGCTTTGGAGTCAATACAGAAGAAAATCAATGGCGATAGATTGTCTTGTTCTAGGTATTGTTCTCTCTCTCTCTCTCTCTTATGTCTTTAATTTCTTGTGTTTCATTGGAACTGTTTCTTAGATTCAGTGAGGAAGTGTATCTGATTTGAATGTAAAACAATTAGGCGCAGGACAAGAGGTTGGTAAGAGCTGTGTGGTAGTATCTATCAATGGGAAGAGGATTATGTTCGATTGTGGGATGCATATGGGCTATGCTGATCACCGACGTTACCCTGATTTCTCCCTCATTTCAAAATCCGGCGACTTCGATAATGCCCTCTCTTGCGTCATTATTACTCACTTGTAAGCTAAACCTCCTCCCTTACTCTACTTAGACGTTTAAGTAATTCTATATGATTTGCAGTTGATGTGCATGACAAAATGATAATGCCATAAACCTCAATACGAATGCTGCAAACTACAAAATGGTGATAGTCAATGATCTACTGATTATTAAATAAAAATGCTGCAAGCAATTATTGCTTTTTTTTTTTGCAGTGATTTGTGCATGATTTAATGTATATAAATTATCTTACTTTATTCTTAACGAAATTTAAATAAATCATGCCCATTTGAAGCTTATTGATGGTTGGTTGTGCTTTGAAAAGACAAATGAGAATGGATGGAGGGAGTATGTTGCATTGGTGTTTTAGTAGCTTAGATTACTATTTAGTTTCAAGGAAATTCTATCAGGTTTTAATTGGATTAACATCCAACTTACTGATTTGACTATAGATTTGACGTGATGAGTAATATGCACTGTAGTTTGGATTGGGGAAATGGTTCTTCAAATGCTATTTTGCTATAAATTAGTAGCAACTAATGACTGGCAATAATGGATTATTTTACTCATAGCCACTAAATTGTGTATTTTTCTCCTAACAAGCCGATGGCTTGTTCATGGGTGTTTAAACAGCGAAACAAAATATTGTTACTGAAAGGGAAATTGCACAAAGGAAGTACATTCTCTACGATAAGACACCAGACAATTTGAAAACCATGCTGAACTGAAGTAATGATGCTGAAACTATCCAACCCCAAACTTCTTTACAAGCTATAAAGTCAATAAATACTGAAAGCTTAAAGCAGGCCTAAACTGTTTGTCCATAATTTTGAAAGGACATTATTCTAGTATGGCTCTAAACATATATTTCTCGTTTGAGCTCGTGTTAGAGACATGTATCACCTTTTGACAAGGTTGTGTTGAAATTTCAAAACTATCAGTTGAATCAGATTCACAACTGATATTGTGATTGAACTAGCTTATATACCGATTCCATTGTTCAGTGTCGCTAGTATTCTGAGTAGCCTGTGTCTTTTTTTGTTACTTTTTTGGGCATGATGTAGTAAATATAAGTTAAACTAATTGTTAGTGGTAGTTAGAACCCTTGAAGTATATTTTGGTGTGATCATTCTGTTATGCCAAATCAGGAATTTCCAGATGAGACACGTGGCATAACTAACCCAGATAAGGTATTGGTTCAAGTGACAAATAAGTCTCTCATACAGGGCACAAGGAAAAGCAGTAGAAAGATTCACCCCGTTTTTCACGCGTCTCTTCTAAAACTGTGTCATGGATCTCACAATGACACTTACTTACCTTTGCCCCTGACTACCACGACACAAGGTCCAGTTTTGATGCCTAAAACACTCCTCCATAGCAGTTTTCTGTTACGAAAGGGAAAACAGGTTCAACAAGTTTTGGTTCAATGGGAGGGATTACCTTTCGAGGAGGCTACTTAGGAAGACTGGTACCATTGCTTTCAAACTTTCCGTCTCTTAACCTTGAGGACAAGGTTATTTCCAATGGGGGATGTAATGTTATGCCAAATCAGGAATTTCTAGATGAGACACGTGGCATAACTGACCCAGATAAGGTATTGGTCCAGGTGGCAAATAAGTCTCTCATACAGGGCACAAGGAAAAGCAGTAGAAAGAGAATCCCTAACAGAATTTATGCTGATGGATGGGCTATTTAGAGAGGGCTCGTCTACCAAAGGCAATAGGCGATTTGTTAAGAATTATCTCCCTTCTCTCTCAGTATTTCTTCTTCTTTTAGAGTTGCTTTCTTCTTTATTTCTGCAAATTTAGCTTCTTGCTCATGTACTTTTCATTCCCTAAAAGTGTACTGTGTACCTCTGTACTCAGCAAGCTTCACTAATAATGGAATTTACTCTTTGAGTTTTTCCAATGATCTGTTAAATTCTGTGGTCTCTTACATTTTTGGTTAATGGTTAAGTAACTTGTACTTTTTGTTTTCTATGATAACAGTGTGTATTCGAATAGCATGTTTTGACCTGGTTTCACTTTTACAAGTTTCTGTCTGTTTTCCTTTTTGTTGCTATCATGTAAATCAGGGAACAAAACATGCATAGTATTATTTCAAAATTTATAACAATCTTATGAATGTGGTACAAAACAAAGATTCTTGTCGGTATATATGTGATGTAGGTTGTACATGTGTATGATAGAGTGTACACATCGGTACCATCATCTATGAATCAAGTCAACATGAACTAATATGAGTTCTATTTTACAGTCACTTGGATCATATTGGAGCTCTTCCGTACTTCACTGAAGTTTGTGGTTACAATGGACCAATTTACATGACGGTAAACTCGGTTTACTTTCATTGACTTTAATGGGGTTAAGTATTGTTCAATTTAAGCAAATGCTGCATGTTGGCATGTCTTCATTCTTTTACAAGACTCACAGGGTTGACTTAAGGGTTAGCTTCGTTTGGTGTCCGTGTTATAGGATTTTAAGCCATGATTATATTCAATGATACTTTACTACCTTAGGCAAC
Organism: Arctium minus; assembly: GCA_954870635.1. NCBI lineage: Eukaryota > Viridiplantae > Streptophyta > Magnoliopsida > Asterales > Asteraceae > Arctium > Arctium minus. Next base: position 55,413,806 of record OX941084.1, read on the forward strand.
ATGCAAGTAATGCACATTTGTAGGCATAGCTACAGCCTACAGAAGAGAGGACAATGTGCCTTGAAACAAAACAATGACTAAAAGAACTAGATCTTCAGGAGATTAGCACCTACATGAAAATGCCTTCGTCATTTATATCGGTGATTGTGTTTGAACTTGCCTCCTGGTTTTCTACTGACCAGCAAGGAACTATGCACAGTCATTTACATAAGTTTACTTCATTTCTCTCTTGATTAGCTTCGCATCATAACTTGATCCATGTTATAAGCATCAGAGCGTAAGGTTTATCAGAAATCTGCATCTATTCCAGCAAACATTGTTATTGGGTATGTTAGAAGGACTTCATAAATTCATTGGGTATGTTAGAAGGACTTCATAAATTCAAGGCATTTGACAAACATGCAATTAACTTTTCTACAGTATCCTACCAAGGCTTTGGCTCCCCTTATGCTAGAAGATTACCGAAAAGTGATGGTTGGAAGGGGAGAGGAAGAACAGTTCACTTATGAAAACATCCTTGATTGTATGAAGAAAGGTATCGAACCTTCCTTTTTGCCTTTCCATGTGTGGACAGAAAAAAATGGTTTTATTCTATGTGGCTTACTTTACTCATATTCTTGAACAAAAGTTTTCAATGAAAGATCCAACATTTGACTCATATTTGCTGAAAAAATGTGGTTTATTTAACTCTGTGGTTCATCTGATACATTATGATATGCATGATTTTGTACAGTTTCCAACTGGCTGTGATAGATTTCAGCATAACCACATTCCATTGCTACTCCTATCTTTTTTCATCTATTTTATTTGAATTCGTATATCTGTTTCATTGACTGTTCTTTAAAATCAATATTACTTGCTTACGAAAGGGCATCTTGTAGAGATAATTTAATAGCATTTTTTCCACTACTTGCTTTACATATTGTAACTCATACAACTGAATACTTATAAAATATTTATAGAAGACAATAATAGTGTCATCGAACCCATCCTTTCACTACTTTTTTTCAGTTACTGCCGTGGATCTCAAGCAAACTGTGCAAGTTGATAAGGACCTTGAAATCCGTGCTTACTATGCTGGACATGTATGTTTCTAGAACTTTAAAGCTCCTAACACATTTGAGTACATTTGCCTTTTGCCGATTTAATTCAATTAAATGCTCTACTCACCTTCCTTTAGGTATTTAGCATGGATTGCTCATTTGCTTGTGATCTTTCTTTGAATATGATATTTATATTGATGCAGCAGTTGAAATGCAACTGTTGCCATGATGCATTCCCTGCCGTGGTTTTCGTTAAACAATTTATCTTTTATATTTCGTGTTTGATCCAAGATATACTTAACATAGGTTAAAATGGCAGACTACAATAATTCGTAACGAGGTTCCTTGGTGCTATTACCTTTACAATTGGGTCTGTGCTCATGGACTAGGTTTGGAATTTGACGATGGCTAATACATTGATCTGTGTGTTTGTCAACTGTTGAATACAATAACTGGGATTCTGCTATCGTTTGATTTCGGAGACACGTCCTTTCATGTATGATAATGAACACCCCTTAAAACTTTGGAACACCAAAGAAAAAACTATCTTTTGATATTTTTCTGCTATTTATTCATTTCAAAGGAAGACTCACAGTTGGTGCTACTTTAAGAACACCATACCTGTATGATTCTGCTATGAAGTAGTTTTTTTTTTCTTTTTTTCTTCGTTTTTTTTTGGGGGGGGGGGGGGGGGGGGGAGGATATATGCATACGTTCCCTCTACCCTAAGGGTAGAGATGTTTCTGTGAATGCAAAAAAAATTGATAAGTCTTGAGACAAACAGAAAGTTCTATAATTTTTTTTAGATTTGAAGGTTTTAGAAGTTATTGAAGTGCTTGGGCGCGAGAATGGAAACAATTTAAATTAAGTGTGTGCGAAAAGGCATCAATTTTAAAGTTGATTGTCTGTACTTTAACCCTCGAAAACAAATCAGGACATTACCGTAAAATGGAGAGTAATATGTCTTTCTTTTGAGAATATATTGCTTGATCTTGCTTTTATTTCATCAGAACCTTTCTTCTGCATATATTTGTTTTCTAAATTATACTTTGGATTGTGTTTAAGGTCCTTGGAGCTGCAATGTTTTATGCCAGTGTGGGAGATGCTGCTATGGTATACACAGGAGATTATAACATGACACCTGATAGGCATCTTGGAGCAGCTCAAATTGACCGAATGCAATTAGACGTTCTTATAACTGAGTAAGACACATATCTGTGTTGTAGTAGCTATTTTTTTCTTTAGTTCTTTCATTTATTTTGTATGCCTTTTCTGTCTATAGATACTAGATAGTTGTGAATTCATGAATCAAGTTGAGAATCACTATACTAATTTCAAGAATAGGAAATCTAATTGATGAGCAAGCCCCTTTTAATGGGAAAATAAAATTCAATGAGGATTTGGTTCATTTGACATATTCACTTCAACTTTTTCTGTAAACTTTATATATTATATATACACATACGACACAAACATAATCATTTTAGTCAAGGTTTTAAAAAGCGGAATCGGGCCTCGAGGCGGTCCGAGGTGTAAGCCCCGAGGCAGAAAGATATATTCCAACATATATATACTACAATTTTTATACCAATCTATATTTCACCGCTTATAGTCTTATACACAGAAAATATATGCAATATATATAGACACACACTTGACACTTGAGTACCGGACACAAAATATATGTATCATACAAAATGACTAAAAGAATCTACATACACTTTTTTCAATCACGAAATATAGATATAGTAACAAAGAAAAAAATATTGATTTATTAATAACACATATATATGTATATGTATATATTAATATGCTCACTGCTCATAAAGAAAAGAATATTAAAATATCAACAAAGTGGGAGTAGAAGCGTGACAATGACACATTGACACGTAGTAGAGACTAAATATAAAAGAAGTATATCCGGTATATACATATACATAATGCTCTGGTGAACTGGAGAAGAATCGAAGAAGAAAACACACAAAGAAAATTGGAACTTACGAATGACAATAGACGAGTAGCAGATGGGGCTTAGGAGAACCTGAGAAGAACAAGGTTTTCAAAAATGAAATCGAGAAGGTTTCAGACATTTTTTAATTAATTTAGCCTCTGTAGTGAGGCGTACACCTCTCCATTGCCTCACACCTCACCACCTTGGCCACTGCCTCAGACAATCAAGGTGTACGTCTCGTCTGGGGATTGAGAGGCGCCGCCTCTGGTGCAATTTTTGGCCGCCTCGCCTCGAAGCGTAGTGTACGCCTCACACGCTTTTTAAAACCATGATTCTAGTGATGTTTAAACCAAATATACTTATATCAATCATAATGTTCTCTTGTCAAATTAGTTCCTTTGCGACATGATCAAATACCAACAACAGAGTTACCTTTCCGTTCATGAATCAATATACTCTAGATAGGAATCCACAAAACAACACTAGCATGTTTTGAAATAACATGGTGAGATATATATCTAGAATTGTATGCCAATATGATGTCGATTCACAAAAGATCTCACTTCATTAAGGGAATGTCTATTTTGTATCATTTGCTTTATTATCCGAAGATTTTGATAAGTGGGGCTCGTTGGGAATAGGAGGCATGTTAGCTATTTTTTATTTCATTTAATTAGCATTAAGTGCAATTTTCTTCATTATTGTCCATTACTTCAGTTTACTAGAGCCAAATCTTTGATTCATATGATAGATTGCACAAAAGTATCAAACATTGTTTTCATTGGCACATATAGAAGTCGATAACCATGAGTTCAGGTGTGTGGGTGGTGTTTTCTGCCACTAGCAGTTCCATCATATTGTCTGCCACCTAAATTATCAATGATCTACCATTTTGTATTTGAGTATAGATTTTATACAAGTATACAACTACAAGTGATTATCCAGGAGCGATTATGGCTCAGTTTGTACTTTTGAAAGCACATGATATGAAAATGAAACATGACATCTAAGGACTCCTTGTAGACTAAACATTTTTGTCAATGGGCAATACTTTTTAGTATGAAAAGTTCATGGAGAAGTTTGCTCGGGATGAAAGGAAGTGCATGTCTCATGAACCCTGACCCAAGTTTCTGACTATAAGTTCTTTTTCCTGTTAAATACTTGCTTCCCTTATTTGCAGTGGCGGAACCCCATAGGGGCTTTTGGGGGCCATGCCCCCCCCTTTTTGACTCAAATACTTTACATTTCATATAGTGAGCACATGACAGGTGTAGCTTAACTGGTAATCACTTTGTGGCAACATCCTGAAGGTCATGGGATCAAATCTATTCCATTACATTTTTAACTTATATTCATTTTTTATTCTCTAAGATTAAATTGCTTCCATTGCATTTTTCATTTTTAGTTATTTTCTATTCAAATCCAAAATCTCTATTTAAAATTTGCATTCAATTTCAATATAGATATTCATCTTTGAGATTTTATTATTACTTATATTATTAAAATGTTATATATATCTAATAAAATATTATTTCTCTCTTCTAAACATTTCATTTTAAGATTTCTCATTAGTAAGATATAATTAAAAAAATATTTCTCTCTCAAGGTACTCATTTTTGGAGAAATTTACACACTTTCTCTTGTTTTAGGGGTCGTTTACTCAAACACTTACCCGGTAAGCGCTTAATTACCGGTAAAAATTAACACGATCACTTACCTTGTCAGGTAAGATTTTTACTTCATCAAAATGTAACATATGCAAAATTTACCTTGTAAATGCTAATCGAGTAAGAATCTTCACCTTTACTTAACAATCTAAGACTCTTGGTCCTTATCATCGCTCTTATTTGGTAAGATTTTCGGTCATTGTCATGTTCATCCGATAAGGTAATATGACTTGGTAACCACTTACCGAGTAAACGTTTGGTAAACGACCCATAGTCTTACATTAACAATTTTCTCTAAAATTTAATATTAGATCACAGTAAAGAAAATAAAAAACAATTTACATATGTATCATTTGTATCTCTATTTTTGTCATATTATATTTCGGCCCCCCCGATTATAACCGTCGTGTTCCGCCCCTGCTTATTTGGACCTTATTGTTGTTTTTTTTTTTTTTTTTTTTTTTATGAACGTCAAAGTCCTTATTGTTGTTGCTTGCTTTAATAGTCGCTATTATGTATGTTTCTCACGCCACTCTCTCGATGACATGCCACAAAAACTAGGCTTTTTTTGGATGTGATTTAAAATGTATAAATACTGCACAAAATTTGTAAGTGTTAGCTATAGGATCTCAAGTAACAGTTTACTTCTTGCAGGTCGACATATGCTACAACTATTCGTGATTCAAAATATGCTCGAGAGAGGGAGTTTCTTAAGGCTGTATGTAAGCTTCATTCCAGCATATTTAGCAGCACTAATCGTTGTTGACTCAAATTGTTTTTTACGTGTTCCACTATTTACGTGGGCTGGTTGCTAGTACAGGCAACACTGTAACAAGAAACAAACTCTTTCAAGGATGTTTTAGATGATACTGTTGAACAACAGGATAATTACTTTTCATATTTAGTATGTTTACTAATCTTCAGGGCACTATCATAATGTGGCCTTTATATGTCTTTACAATGAAGCTTCTTAACTGGCTTGAGTTGCATAAATGCATCTATTTTTTACTTGTTAGACCCTTTTTTGTTGTCTAATAAGATAAAACCAAACCAAACTAACCCTGTAAATCCCACACCAGTAGGGTCCCGGGGGGAGGGGGGAGGATGTACGCATACCTTTCCTCTACCCCAAGGGGTAGAGAGGCTGTTTCCGTGAAGACGGTGCTGTCTAGTAAGATCTTAAGGTATTATTTCTCTGCTGTGTAGTATAGAAATTTTGGTTTTAGTTTAACCAACCCAAACAATGTATGATAGTAGGCATGTTGTTCTATGAATATATCTAAAATTATCTAGAATTATTAAATGGGGAATGTAAGTGATGAAGGAAAGCCACAAATGCTGGAGAAACTGCAACGGTTATAAGAAGAAAATGAACAACTGGAAATTCAAAATGTTGATACCATAATGAATCCTCAATCCCATGTAGTTCAGGTAGGTGCCTGCCTTAAAAGAATTCTAAAAGATCTCTAAGCGGAAAGGTTAAGAGAGAGAGAGAGAGGATGATCCTAGTTGGCTCTGTTTCTAGAATTGCATTCCTCCATACCCTCCTATCTGTGACAAATTTTCTCTCTTTTAGTGCAAGTTATTTCTAACTGCTCTAGCCCATCTAGGTCTTTATTGAGGTAAAAGAGGAAACTTTATCGAAGCTTCAACAAACTTGAAGAAATTTTACTAGCTTGAAGGAAGACCTCTATTCAAATAACTACTCTAATGAATAACTCAATTGAGAGGGGATCTAAGTCGATAAAAAAATGCAGCAAGATCTGTTACTTGGCTAAACAAATTCAAAATGCAACTTGTGAGTAAAGAATTGAAGGTTGAGTTATCCATGTGTGGAACTGGTGCTGGGAACAGAATTTTGATTCTAAAATGCACTGAAAACTCTCGTCTTTAAAACAGCCTCTGCCGAACACCAAGCTTTGTTGATGGATATTAACTCATTCCAGGAGAACCAAATGTACCATACGGTGCCACAAACCAATTAATTTCCAACCACTATGGGCAACTAAAGCAATCCCTTAGTTCCAATTACTGTCAAACTGATGACGATTATACGAGATTACTCATTGCATGCCCCACCCACCAATGAAAGAGACATCCAAATGCCATTAGTCTATTGGCAGTGCAGTAACAAGTGAGGGGTTGGTTCCGGATCATGTTAGGGTTAAACGTTACACACACAATCACACAAACCGAAAGCTAGAGAAGAACACAATAAGTTACGTGGTTCACACGATCAGGGTGATCGTGCTAGTCCAGGGGGCAACTAGGGTTTTCTTTATATTAGGTGCTACAATGTTTACAAGTACAATGAGATTAATATATAGAGAAACATAATTAGGGTAATCTCCTAATTAAGGAAACTAGGGTTAGAGGGCCTAGGGCCGGCTCCCATCTGCGCCTCCCCCTTAATGGGCCGAAGCCTACATCCCAACAATCTCCCACTTGGAGGCTTCGAAACACGTTCACCTGCACTCCTTTGTACTTCTGTAAATATCAACTGAGCTTGAGCTCCCCCTAGTTGCCACATGCCTTCTCAACACTATTCATGAAGACCAGCTGAAGTCGTATAGAACTTCAGCTTATCCAGCGTCACAAACTTGGTGAACATGTCTGCTGGATTCCTTGCACCTGAGATATTCTTCAAATTCATCGTACCATCACGGATCAATTCTCTGACAAAATGATATATCCTCCCAATGTGCTTTGTTTTCCCATGATAGACTGGATTTTTAGCAAGTTTCACTGCACTCTCAATGTCACAGTGTAACGAGTAATCAACTTGCTTTTTCCCAAGTTCTTCAAGAAAGTCCTTTAACCACACTAGCTCTTTACTGACTTCAGCAACTGCCATGTATTCAGCTTCTGTTGTTGATAAAGCCACACTTTTCTGAAGCCTGGACATCCATCTAACTGTTGTTCCTCCCATTGTAAAGACGTACCCAGTAGTGCTTTTAAATGTCTCTTTGCATCCACTCAAATCAGCATCAATATATCCTCTGAGAACTGAATCTTTACCTTTAAAACATAATCCCAACTTTGAAGTGCCTTTCAAATACCTGAGTAACCATTTGACTGCTTCCCAATGTTCTCTTCCCGGATCTGACATAAAACGACTAACAACCCCGACGGCATGGGCTATGTCTGGCCTCGTGCAAACCATGGCGTACATGAGACTACCAATAGCAGATGCATAAGGAACCTTAGCCATATCTGCTTTCTCATCTTCTGATCTAGGAGACTGATCTTTGGTAAGCCTAAAATGACTTCCCAATGGTGTGTTTCTAGGTTTTGTTTTCTCATAGTTCATCTTGAATCTTTCTAACACTTTCCTGATGTATTTCTCCTGGGACAGTGTCAGATCCATCTTTCTTATTTCTAGCAATGCTCATACCGAGTATGTGTTTGGCTGGATCCAAGTCTTTCATTTCGAATTTTTCAGACATTTGTTTCTTTAACTTGTTGATCTCTTTCATATCTGCACCTGCAATCTATGCTGTTAATATCGGATATCGGTGGTGTATCGGTCAGTGACCGATACACGATATATCGGTGATATATCGGTTCATATAATATTTCTCAGAATTATATAATATATATATATATTTATATCAGTAATTCAGTATGCAATCCATAAACATATTATAACTCTAACTAAAAAACAGATTATAACTTTATAAGTTTATAACTCTATAACTAAAAACAGATTATAACTCTATAACTAAAAAGTAAAAACAGATTATAACTATAATTTAATAGAATGCAGAAGAAACAGATTATAAGTTTATAATTCTAACTCTAATCTAACTCTAATTTAATAGAATGCAAAAAACAAATTATAACTCTAACTCTAATTTAATAGAATGCATATAAGCAAAAGACAAATTATAAATTTATAACTCTAATCGGTACCCTGTGTTGGAAGAGAAGAAGCAACATATGAGCAAAAGAACTGAAGAAGTCGAATGGAGAATAAATACCAGCAGAAGTTGATGAAGAAACAGACAGCAGCAGGAAAGAAATAGAAGAATTCGACCAGCTCTGAAGAAGAGAAGAAACAACAACAGTAGAAGAAGAAGTCGATGAAAGTGTATTGTTGTGTTGAAGAGAAGTCGATGAAATAATTGAAGAAGAAGTCGTATATCTAAAAACCTAAGTTAGATTTCTCACAAATTAAAAAAAAAAGGCCCATATGATATAACTCTAAAAAAGAAGTATTACAAAAAAAGCCCAACCCAGTATAAGTATTACAAAAAATAGGCCCAAAATTGTATTACCAAAATATCGGTATTATCGGCCGATATTTTGGTTAAAATATCGCCGATATATCGGTAAATATCGTCGATATATCGGCTGCCGATATAATAAGCGATATTTTACCACCGAGATTTTATGTAGGGGCGATACACGATATATCGCGATATTAACAGCACAACCTGCAATTAACATATCATCTACATAGAGAAGTAGAATGATATAGGAGCCCTTGAATTTCTTCACATAACAGCAATGGTTCGTCTCACATTTGCTGTACCCGGTCCTTTCCATGAAGTTATCAAACTTCATGTACCACTTCCTGGGTGCTTGTTTTAGACCATACAAGCTCTTTTTCAGTTTGCAGACCCAGTCTTCTTTACCAGCAACCTGAAACCCCTCAAACCCCTCAGGTTGTGCCATGCAGATATCCTCTTCAAGGTCACCATGTAGAAATGTTGTCTTGACATCTAGATGTAAGCCCTCTGCAGCTACAATACTCAAGATCAATCTGATGGTGGTCATTTTCACCACTGGAGAGAGTTTCATTGTAATCAATCCCCTTTTTCTGTTGAAAACCTTTGACCACTAAACGGGCTTTATACCATTTAGACCCATCATGCTCTTCCTTGATTCTGAATACCCATTTGTTCTGCAACGCTCTTTTGTCTTGCGGAAGCTTGGTTAAAACCCAAGTTTTGTTATTGTTTAGAGATTCCATTTCTTCTTTCATTGCACGCTCCCACTGCAACGAATCTTTCAGCTTAACTGCTTCAGAGTAACTTTCTGGTTCACCATTCTCAGTCAAAAGAATATAATTGACAGATGGAGTGTATTTTTGAGGAGGCTTAGAGACTCTGGTGGATCTCCTGACCCAGTGAGATTCAACTGGTTGAGGCTGTACCGGAGAAGATGTTTCTTCTTCATCCTCTGAGCTTTCACTGTCTTCATGAACATCTTCAGACTCATCATTATTCTGAAAATCAGGTTCAGTACTCCCACTATTCTGGGTATCTTCTGACCCTCTGATTCTGATGTCATCACTTTCAAACTTAACTTGTTCTTTCTGATCATTTGAGTTTTCTGTGCTCCTGTCTTTATAAAGTTCAGCCTCGTTGAACGTTGCATGTTTACTTCTGACTACCTTTCTGCTTTCAAAGTCCTAAAGCCTGTAGCCCATACTATCTGAGCCATATCCAATGAAGGTGTATTTCTTGGCTTTTGCATCCAACTTGTCACCATCTTTCATCAGATCATAGGCGCTGCATCCGAACACTTTTAAGTGTTCATACTTTACTGCTTCACCTTTTCACTCTTCTTCTGGTATCTTGAAGCCCAATGGTACTGATATTCCTCGGTTGATAAGATAAGCTGCAGTGTTAACTGCATCAACCCACAACGTCTTTGGAAGCCCGACATTAAGTCTCATACTCCTGGTCCTTTCATTCAAAGTTCTGTTCATCCTTTCTGCCACTCCGTTCTGTTAAGGAGTGCCTGGAACTCTCTTTATTATCCGAATGCCATGTTCAACACAATAGTCAGTGAACTCTGTGCTAATGTATTCTCCACCATTATCCGACTTCAAGCACTTTACCTTCAGGTTAATTTCTAATTCAACAACTGTTTTCCATTTCTTAAAAGTATTGAAAACATCAAACTTATTTTTAAGAAAGTAAACCCATACCTTGCGTGTTGAGTCATCGATGAAGGTCACATAGTAGTTCGATCCTCCCAAGGAAGAAACTGGCGTCGGTCCATAAACGTCTGTGTGAACAAGCTCTAATTTATGAGCTTTCGGTGTCTGACTCATCTTCACAAATGATACCTTCTTTTTCTTGCCAAGAACACAGGATTCACAGAATCCTGAATCCACGCATTTTAGATCAGCAAACTTTCCTTTTGCAACGAGCATCTTCATTCCTTTTTCACTCATGTGGCCGAGACGTTGATGCCACAATCTGGAAGGATTCAGCCCGCTGGTCACTGCATTCACCTCGCTATCAGGAACATCAACCATGTATAAGGTGCCTCGTTTTTTACCCTTGGCAATTACAAGGTTTTGTTTGACAACCTTCCATTGCCCATCACCGAAGGTAGTTCTAAATCCCTGGTTGTCCAGTTGCCCAGTAGAAATCAACATTTTCTTAAGGCTGGGAATGACCTGAACGTCCTTCAAGGTCTAAGTGGTACCTAATGAAGTCTTTATGTCTGTGTCACCTATTCCTGTGATGTCAAGAGTGCGATGGTCAGCTAAACGAACTTTACCAAAGTTACATGTTCGTAGATTCATCATCATCTTCGTGCTGTAAGTAGCATGAAAGGATGCACCGGAATCCAAGATCCAAGACTCTGCTGAATTCTCAACACAGCAGATAAGGGCATCATCAGTTGCTGCGTTCACCTCTCTGTTTCCATCTGATTGTTTAGGGCATTGATTTCTGAAGTGCCCAGTTTCTTTGCACTTCCAACATTTGATGTCTTTCCTTGGCTTTGACTGGCTCCTCTTTCTAGACTTTGACCTGCCTCTGCCTCTGCCATCACCACTTCCTGTCTTTCTACCTCTCCCTTCAGTGCTTAGCAAAGCACTAGATGATTCTCCAGAGCTCCGTCTCCTTATGTCCTCTCCTAGGATGAAGTCCGTATGCCCTCAAAGGTGAGTTTAGAGGTTCCAGCTGAACCACTAATGGCAGTGACAGTCCCGACCAACTTTCCGGTAACGAGGATAACAAAAGCAAAGCTTGGACTTCATCTTCAAACTTAATATCAACAGATAACAAGCGGGATATAATGGTATTGAAATCATTAATGTGTGAGGTAACATAACAGACATACCTTCTCTCATTCTGGTGTTTACTAACTGTCTTATCAGAAATACCTTGTTAGAAGCAGAAGGTTTTTCATACATGTTTGACAAAACTTTCATCAATCAACATGCAGTAGTTTCCTTCACAATGTTAAAGGCCACATTCTTGACAAGTGTAAATCTGATAACAACCATGGCTTTTCTGTCTAGAGCAACCCATACAACGTCTTCCATCTTCTCGGGTTTTATTTCTGTCAAGGCTTGATCCAAGTCCTTCTGACACAGCAGATCCTCGATTTGCATCTTCCACCATCCAAAATCTTGTCCGTCAAACTTTTCAATCCTGGTTTTTCCGTCTTCAGCCATTATCCCAAACTGTTGGCGATAGACAAACAGAAAAACAAGGAATCTTTTAGCCGCGGTGGCGGCGCGGTGGCGGCAGTGGACCGTGGCACGGCGAGGATTGCGGCGATTGAGTGTAACAGATCAAGAGCCTAAAGCTTTGATACTAGTTGTTAGGGTTAAACGTTACACACACAATCACACAAACCGAAAGCAAGAAAAGAACACAAGAAGTTACGTGGTTCACACGATCAGGGTGATCGTGCTAGTCCACGGGGGCAACTAGGGTTTTCTTTATATTAGGTGCTACAATGTTTACAAGTTAAATGAGATTAATATATAGAGAAACATAATTAGGGTAATCTCCTAATTAAGGAAACTAGGGTTACAGGGCCTAGGGCCGGCTCCCATCTGCACCTCCCCCTTAATGGGCCGAAGCCTACATCCCAACAGATCATCTTTGCACTAATCTCTTGGGTAGTAAATGAAATGAGGTGGTGAAGAGCACCTCCCTCATTGGAGTCACATTGTGTAGTCATTGGAAGCACCGTACTTTGGAGGGCACATGTTTGGACCAAATGAAGCGCGTCCACTGCTGTTCCATACTGAGTGTTGGTTTGGTAAGCAACTTAGTATCATCAACTACAGAGAAACTGGCCATTTCTGCTTGGAGTTCACTGAACACATAAATAAAGAGACTGGTTATGGCCATGATAGGGCTCCTTCCCATCTATCCCATGTTGCTTTTTAGTGTTCATTCTAACCTGTAATCACTGCCACAAGAACTCTTGAATTTGTTGTATTTCAAGAATCTGTGAAATCAAGATCCCAACAGATGAACCATCATCATTTGCAGGATAGAATTCTACCACCTTAGTACCTTACCAAAGGGAGTGGATGATAGGAAGTATAAGTGCACAAACAAATTGTTCGACTTTGATTGACAGACCCACCAGTAGTTCCATAATGGGATCTGATTCCCTGTTCTGACGTTGCACTTCTATGCTTTTGGTTCAAGACTTGAAGCAAATCATCTTCCTTCTGAAGGTTGATGTTTTTTTAACGGTAGAAATCCCTTGATCTCCCAATGCTTCATCTTCAAGCAAGTCATCTTTTCTTGTCTGTGCATTAGGAGGTCTACCATCACTATGCAATATAATCCCAAAATGTTTGTTTGGTGCCTACTGGAAAACCCTAAAGGAATTGGCTGGGGATGCACAAACGGTGGAACGTGTGGTTTAATTCGATATGACACACAAACTTTACCACCACCCCTTGACATATGAACAAGAGTCCATCATCATGTGGCCATACCTCACCTTAGCCTTTGGTTTCCACTACATAATTTTTATATACGTGCCTCTTATTGGCTGGACCTGTTATGCATAAAACATGGGAGACTTAGGGGCCGTTTACCAACACTAACTGGGTAAGAGTCACCACCCCCACTTACCTTACCGGCTAAGATTCTTGGCCATCAAAATGGCATAGTAAGATCGTTGGCAAGTGTCTTTTACCTGGTAAGTGCTAACTGGGTAAGCGTCACCACCCTCACTTACCGGGTGAGATTCTCAGTCCTTGCCATGCTCACCCGGTTAGTGTTTGGTAAACAGCCCCTTAGCATTCATCCTACAATCTATTTTAACTGCCAATGAATACTATGATTGTGATGTGCAATCCTGCACCCTTGACCTTGCTCTTATTAGTGAAAGATCTCTTCAACTTCTTCCATTTACTTGCACCGAGATAGTATCCTTAAAATGCTTTATCTTCTCTGTGCTTAATGTGAAATCCACAGTATATGTATTGTAAGGCTCTTCTCTATCATTTCTTCTTAACATCAACGCCTACCCCATCTTTATCAATTCACACAATATCATTTTCAAAATTGCACATCATTGCACTTCTCCCTGTGTACCCATGTAGATCCTTTGTAGACAATGATTTAAAGCTTATGCCACTTGTATGTATCTCATTTATTCATTAGCAACATGTAATAACATTGCATCGTGGTATTTGCTTTTCATTTCATCTGGAAATTTTTGTTGTCTTTGTCTTTAGAGTTGTATTTGTTTTATCTTACTTTTGGAAGAGTGCTCGCAGGTTCATAAATGTGTTGCCAATGGAGGGAAGGTGCTGATTCCTACGTTTGCTCTTGGAAGGGCTCAGGTTTTCGTTTGACTTATATGCATAATGTACTCATGAGCAATGCAAAATCCAGTCTCTGTGTTTATCAGTAACTGATCACTGTCATGAATTGTTTTAGTTGGTATAAAGTTTATGTTTCCTAGCAGAAGTCCACAGAGCAATACCAAGTTCATCTACAAATTTGACAGACAATTTCATTGAACCCAGCCTATAAATCTCAATGTGTTCATGAAGTTTTTGCTTCTGCCCTTTAGCTTAATTTAGAACATATTCTAACAGTAGACAACCACAAATTCATGTACTTTGCCTTTGTATCAAATGGGACGAGGGTGCTAACAAGTAAAAAGAAAAAAACAATTGAGCTGCCCAGTGAAAGGGAACCAACCACACATCTGCACATGTTAAGAAACCAACTTGAAACCCTGCAAGAGATATTTCTACTTGGTAACTGGCTATGTCATATAGGCTACTGTTTCAAACTACAACCTTGTATCATGAAATAATATTATAGAGCTAATACAGAGTGGCCAAACATGGAAAATATCATTACCGTGAATAGATATACATAAACACTCTTGCTTACAAGTTGTCTTGCATTGATATATTCCCAAACTAGTGGGAATAGAAATACTTAGATGTTGGATTTGTCCTTCAGTTGTAATTATTCTTAAATTGCATTTAGTTTGTCCAAATTAATTGTTTTATAAATGTACCTTATGTTTGTAACAAGTTTATGAATCGTGTAACAGGAACTCTGTATATTGTTGGATGATTACTGGGAGCGGATGAATCTGAAGGTTCCTATATATTTCTCAGCAGGTTTGGTCTCTTGTGCTCTCCCTTGTTGCCTATACCAGAACTACAGTTACCCGTTCGAAAATTTACCTGAATCTACATGGACTAATTAGAATCCATTCTAAAACTTTGTCAATCATCTCAATATAGATGTCATGTATGTATAATACAAGGCAGAACAATGGTGCTTTATAGTAATATGCACCTATCTGCCTAAAACGGCACATATTTATTAAGCAACGCTGCACTACTGCTCTTAGGGCATACCATATCTATCTCATGATCCTTGCAGCATTTTGGCTCTTGGGTCTCCAACAGAAGAAGTTTAGATGAACATCTTTCTTCCTTCTCTCTCCAACCCTCCCACTCATGACACCTAAAACATGTTGGACAAATCGACATGTGAAGCTCACTGGGTACAAAAATATCTGGTTAGTTATCATATCTTGTTGGCTTTATCAGGGTTTTGGTTCAATTGGACTGGCAATTTGTGCCCCTTGACCATGAACCCAAAAATTTAGGATTTGTGTTTTCTGTTTTTATTAGTGTGGATAGACTAATTGTTTTGTGCCCTACAAGCCATTTATAAGAGGGGTACTGAGCCACTTCACTACATATTCAATTGAATGATAGGATTATTGATCTCTGACGATCGCTTTGTTATTTGCTTATCGAGCTTGTTATGCTGTTGTGTAAAAGGCTATAAAGGCCAAGAATTCTAGAACTCATTTTTGCTTGAATGCACTTCAAAGAAGAGGAGATAAATCATCTATTCATTTGTATTTGTCTCTTTCAGGTTTGACAATGCAAGCCAATTTGTATTATAAAGTGCTCATTAATTGGACCAGCCAGAAGGTGAAAGATACATATGCTACTAGAAACGCATTTGATTTTAAAAATGGTACTCCCATTAAAATATCAGCCTTTTCTCTATGATGCAACCTTTCATGTTCATTCTTGCTTACTTGGCTCATAACTAAGTGGGGTTTGGTTGCTGCAGTTCACAGCTTCGACCGCTCGTTACTAGATGCTCCTGGACCCTGTGTTCTTTTTGCTACACCAGGAATGATTAGTGGTGGTTTTTCACTTGAAGTATTTAAGCATTGGGCTCCTGGTGAAGCAAACCTTATTACACTTCCAGGGTATTATCTCTTTTTACATTCCTGTTTCTAAAGCGAAACTGACAACTTGATACATCTTCCCATCTTTTAGTTAGTTAATCTTATCAAAATAAACCAAACCAAACCAAACAGACCCAATACCCCACCCAAAGGTAGGGTCCTGGGGGTAGGATGTATGTAGACATTTCCTCTGTCTCATGAGACATAGAGGCTGTTTCCGAGAAGACTCCTGACTTGTAAAAAAGAAAAGAAACAAATGAAGAAAGCACAATGAAAGGCAACATATAAGCAACAGAGTTATAAGTTCATCTTATCTAAATGACACTACATATTTTTAATGATCTTCTCTTGCTTTGCAAATTGCATGTGGCATAGAACATTAATGGCACATGTTGTCTACTCTCTTCCCAGTAGTCGTAGAACTACTTCATATTTTATAATCTTGATATCCTACTTTTTTGGATGATCTGAAAGATCCCACATTACCATTTACGTGTCACTTGGTTCAGATCCTGCTTGCTTGTATTTGCAGAGCTCATACTTGATTAGTCAAAGAAGTAATGCTTTCAGCCTCTTTCAAGTAGTCTTTGATATCTTTGAGTCTTCTTTTCTGTTTTCTCCGTAGGTACTGTGTTGCTGGAACGGTAGGACACAAATTGATGTCTGGTAAGCCCACAAAAGTTGATTTGGATAAGGACACACAGATTGATGTGCGCTGCCAGGTTCCTTTCTGTACCTTCTCTCCTTATAATACCCATTGTCTATGATCTTTTTATGTAATTATTTTGTGATATTTATATTTAATCTGTCCATCACATGATAAATGCAAAGCTTGGCAGGGCACTTAGTTCAATGAAACTTAGGGGCTAAGCCCGTTTGGTTTGCGGGATTTGGAATTGGATTCCATTCCAATCCCGCATTTGGCTTAAAGGAAAGTCTGGAATTGAAATTCTGGGATTTCAATAAAATCCCACAAACATTAAATTTAGAAATCCCATGGGGGTAGTTGGTATTTCACAGAATTTCATTGATTTGTTTGTAATAATGTTTTAAAATATGTTAAAAACATTCATTTTTGTAATAATCAATTAATTAAAGGTAATTTTATTACCTTTATAATTATTTATAATTTGTTTTATTAACTACCTATAAAGAATGCAATTCAATTCCATTTCAATTCTTACAAACCAAACACACCAAAGATTCTAAATCCTTCCACGAAATCCAAAGCCCTACAAAAACATTCCGTCAAACCAAACGCCCCCTTAGTAAAATGTCCTTCAACAATAACAAAACAAGGGGATTTTGTAAATCCAAATCAATTGCTATCAACGTTTTGAAACGATAACCTTGAGGCCAACTTAACCGGAAAATAAAGGCTAGGCCTTGGGGCTCCTCCCCATAAGTTGCCAGTTCAAGTCTCCTCAAGGCCAATGAGGATTCTTCCTGTCTGTTATCTTCAAGGCCTGATGGGATTAGTTGAGATGCACACAAGCTGACCCATACACCCACGGTTACCAATAACACATTTTGAAATGATTACTTATGGGTAAATGGTATTTCTGGACTAGAAGTTTGCCATAAAGAGAAATTGTGCTGTTATTATGGATAAGGGGAGTACATCTTCTATTTTTCCCCATTCCCCCTTCAAAGTATTTGAAGAGAAAATCATATGGTTTGAATGAGGCAGGCAAGTGTGATATGTCTAACTTTTTTTCGTTAAACTATCTCAAGTATGCCTTCAACATAAGAAATATTTATTTTCTTGTTCAAATGCTACAAAGCATCTGTATACAAATCTTGTTCTCACATATAGTTTTCTTTTTCAGATTCATCAACTGTCTTTTAGTCCCCATACTGATGCTAAAGGAATTATGGATCTCGTCAAATTTCTCTCCCCCAAACACGTAATACTTGTACATGGCGAAAAACCAAAAATGGATCTGCTTAAAGCAAGAATCAAATCAGAACTGGGAATTCAATGTTATGATCCAGCAAATACCGAAACTGTATCATTCCCTTCAACCCATTTTATCAAAGCTGATGCCTCAAATACATTCATCCGTAGTTCTTTAACACCCAACTTCAAGTTCCTAAAAGATGAAGTTAAAGCCATGGCCCCACTAGAGGTTTCTGATGAAAGGGTAACCGAAGGAATCATAGCTATGGAGAAAGGTCAAAAGGTCAAGATTTTACACCAGGATGAGCTTCTAACCATGGTCGGAACCGAAAAAACTGAAGTTGAGTTTGGTTATTGTTTTGCATTACATTTATGCAGTTTGAAAAGAGTTTTGCCTGCCATTGAAGAGGTTTCTGTTTATGATGAGAACTTGTTGCTCTCGGTTTTGAATATGAAATTGTCGAATGAAGTGGGGATGCAGGATCGCGTGGGAAGTCTTGAGGTGAACTCTTTTCGTCTTTCGATATGTAAGAATGGTAACTGCCCTCGTAGAAGTGATGGTGATGGTGATGGTGATGGCATATATTTTTGCTGCAATTGGTCAAAGCTAGATATGAAGCTTGCTTGGAGAGTTATATCTATATTGAAAAACATGGATTCAAGTGTTGATTTGTAAACTTAACATGAATTTATGGAAACAATTTTGTTAAACTTGAGTTCTTGTTGGTAGTGTAAGAGGCTATGCTATTTTAGAATTTTTGGAGATTTGGGAAAAAATTGCTTCAACAACTATGTTAAACTCTTCTCTAAAATAGAGAAAAATATGAGAGAGAATGATAAAATCTCCAAATTTAGAAAAAGAAAGTGAAAATATAACATAATTGTTGAAGATACTCTAAGAATCTGAAAATGATAATACTTTGGTCTAATTGTATATTATTTCATTTATGCTGTATTGTTTCGCAAAATACTTGAAAATGAACGTAGTTTGGTCTGATTTTTTTTATTTTAGACACGTTTTTTGAAAGCTCCATTTGAGGGCTTATAGACAGAAAAATGTGTATGTTGTTGATGTGTTTTTAACAGAGTAAACTATGATTTTCATCCTTGTAGTTTGTGAAATATTATGATTTTTGTTCCTGTGGTTTTGAAATTTCAGTTTTCGTCCCTGTGGTTTGTAATGTTGCTATTTTCGTTCCCATTGTTTATAATTAATTGTTGTTTTCATCCCTGAAACTAAATCTATTAAAATCTTCCATTTAACTTAGAGGTTAGTCTTTTTTCTTTTGGTTTATTAAATATCTTTTTTGGTATTTTAGTCTTGTTGATTTAAGCAAACTATATATTTTTTGATAAAAGAATTAATACATAAAAAATTATATTCAACAATTTGTATACAACTCATTTCATATTTTTGGTCATTATAGCTTTAGGGGCTATTCGGTTCATTTAGACATGTATAGATAAAGTTGTCTCTATTCATAATATCATCAATAGTATAACATAAATTGTTGTTCGGTTATTGTGCTGAATAAACAGTCTGAATATTAGAAATGACCATTTTACCCCTCAGTCTATATCTTTGAACCCAATCCAAACTACTTCATTTCCAAAAATATCAAATCCAAATCAGAAAAGTTTCATTCCCAAGAATATCAAGCCCTAATATTTTTTTCTAACCTAAAATCTTTATATATATATAAAGAGAGAGGGGGGGGGGGAGGGAGGTTCATACGAGAATGATAATTATTTAAGAAAATAAGAGAATAACTCTCAGCTAATCAGTTTTTTTGAAATATTTCTGAAAATATTAATATCCATAAAATAGGTGAAAAGGGTATATATGTAATCTTCTTCCCAAATTCAGTATTTTTAGATAGTGTTTACTTCCCCAAAATTTGGGATCACAACAATCAGTGTTTTTGTATTTCTTCCAAAATTGGGATGCATCGTCTACGTTTCTTGAAGCAACCAATGTTTTTGTATTTCTTTCAAATTCCTTATTTCGATCCTTGGTTAGTGTACTTGAGAAACCTAAAAAAACTTATATGTGTGTGCCTTCAATTGAGCCATTAATTGAAACGATCTGATGTGATTTGGTAGATGAAACCAATTATGTTTCTGCAATTGATCCAACAAATCAAGTTGATATGTTCAAAGTTCCGACTAACAATCTCAATGATGTGGATGGTGGGGTTACAATAATGGAGGAAGTTCAAGGTAATGCATTTTTTGATTTAGTTGTTATTAATAGTTTAGGTTTTATTGACATGAGTTTATAAAGAACTTCATTATGATGAAGAACAGTATGCACATTCATATCAAATGTAATCATTTATGATTCATGGTTGATGTACATTGTTGTATTCAATAAATGGGTATTGACCTTCAAGGTAACAGTCGTGAACAAAACCATATGTGATTATGTGGTAATTTGTGTAAAGATCTCCAGTTTCCATACACTGATAATTTGAATAGTTAAATATATTATCAACATCATATGTGATGTTGATTGTAACACCCGAAAAATAGGGATAACAAAAATCCGAAAAACGGACATGAGGTATACTAAAATTGCCATAGCAAGAGCCTCCCAAAAATGGGGATTATATAAATAACCTGTTTAATCACAAATGTAACTCAAACGAACAATAAATTAACAACCAACTAATCTAATTTCTACAACTAGAAAAGAGATTACAAAAGGGTTGTCATCTATAAGCCCAACAGTTCATTCCATAAGCATAATACGTTTAAGTGCAAAATCCCCAAGCTCTCACCCAAAGCAACTAAGCCTGCTTAGGACCGACGCCGCTAGAACCTGAGATACACATCGACACCAAACAAGTGTTAGGCCAAAAAGCCTAGTGAGTTGAACAATAAGAAGCATGCATGAACAGTTACAATTCTTATCAGCAGTTAACCAGTGTTCAGTATATGTGGAGTCATTAGGGGAGATCCAAAGCACCAATCGAGTCCCACCCAATAGTCGATATACCTTGATGCCCTTAACAAGGAACACCCCAAAGGCCCGACACACCCGAAGACTATCGCTAAGAAAATTCCCCGAATGGCGGAGGTTTAGGCACATACCATCACAGTGGCGCCCAAGACTACATCCTCCTAGTGTACTGACTTGGTTCGTCCACATAACGCATATAAGAGGTCCTTTAGGTGTATTTCAACCAAACATATTTCAATACCAACTACGGGTACAACATTTCCATCCTATCATCATGAAGTTCAACAAAAGACCCAAATGGCAATTATATTCATCATGTATATAAATATGTCACCAAGGTGATATTCCAACTAAAACCATCATAACACACATATATGCATACATTTAACATATCAAGGTACCCATATTATATATCCATGGGAAAAGCCCCAAATAATGGTACACATAACATAAAACATAGCATATCACCAATATCTATATTTCCAACCATTTTCATCAAGAAATCCCAA
Source organism: Arctium minus (assembly GCA_954870635.1). Lineage (NCBI taxonomy): Eukaryota > Viridiplantae > Streptophyta > Magnoliopsida > Asterales > Asteraceae > Arctium > Arctium minus. The sequence goes on from OX941084.1 coordinate 55,435,301, forward strand.
ATACTTGAACACATAGAGAATGAAATAACAAATAGAAGATTATGATATGTATCTAGTTTTAACAAAGGTTTAGTAAACTCGCTATCTAGGTTTTGGACCAAAACCTAGAAAAGATGAAAACCCTAGATAATGCCCAAAGGAGACTTGATTAAGGAGAGGAGTAGCTTGATGATGATCTTCAATAAATATACTTGGTTGGGGCTTGGAGAGCAATAAATCACCCCAACAACCCAAACCCCTAGAATTAAATGGATGTAGGTGAAGAAGACCTAAAAATCGCCCAAAGAATATGCTTTCCCGTTTTTGATGATAAAATGTTTGAAATGAGGGGTTGGATTCTATTAAAAACAGCAGACTGGACCACGCGGGCGACTAGGCCCCGCGACATTGCCACTGGCATAGTCGCCAGGGCATTGTCGCCGAACCACTAGGCCTCTCGGTACATGCCCCGGGATAATGACACGGCGATAGTGACCAGGTCATAGTCGCGTGTCATAGTCGCCGAGCACACCCCACCCGTGGTACACCATCCGCGACCTTGACACGGCGATAGTGACAATGTCACAGTCGCCGGTCATAGTCGCACCAGACTCCAAACATCCCGAAATTTGACCAATTTTGATAACGAACGCGAGTGCTTGAACGATTAAGAATGGTAATTCAATTATATGACATTTCAACATAATAAAGATCATAAAATGCACATAAAGGCACATAAAGGCACACATTCTCACATAAGCGCAATTAATGCATTAAGGGAGACAAAATACTTACCTTGCGGATTTCCGGGTGTTACAATCCTCCCCACCTAATTAGGATTTCGTCCTCGAAATCTTACACTAGATTAAAATAAGTGAGGGTAACGCTTCTTCATATCATCCTCGGATTCCCAAGTGATGTTAGCACCCCGATGGTGCTTCCATTGGACTTTAACCATAACCACGTCTTTATGTAGCAACTTCTTCACTTTCGATTCCAGAATTGACTCTGGCTCCTCCACACATCGATTTCCATTGTCTACCCGAATTTCCGACAAATGAATCACGCTTTCCTCTTCGGCTAGGCACTTTCGAAGGTAACACACGTGGAACGTAGGATGTATCCCATCCATTTCCGGCGGTAAATCTAATCGGTAGGCTTGCAAACCAATCTTCTCCAAAATAACGAACGGTCCAAGGAAACGAGGACTAAGCTTCCCACGCTTCCCGAAACGTATGATCCCCTTCCACGGAGACACCTTCAACATGACCCGGTCACCCACTTTAAACTCAACCGGTCTTCTTTTCTTGTCCGCATAGTTTTTTTGTTGGTCTTGCGTTGCCTTTAGTCTTTCTCGAATTTCTTTCACCTTGCCTGCCGTCTCTTGCACTATTTCTGGCCCGACGAATTGTTTTTCGCCTGCTTCTAGCCAACAAACCGGGGTTCTGCACTTCCGTCCCTACAATGCCTCGAACGGTGCCATTCCAATACTAGAATGGTAACTGTTGTTGTATGCGAACTCTACCAACGGTAGATGTGAATCCCAACTTCCCCCGAAGTCTATTACACACGACCTCAACATATCTTCTAATGTCTGGATCGTCCTCTCGCTTTGTCCATCCGTTTGAGGATGATAATCCGTGCTCAGATTCAGTCTAGTGCCCAACTCCTTTTGCAAGCTAGTCCAAAAATTCGAAGTGAAACGACTATCCCGATCCGATACTACCGATTGCGGAACTCCGTGCCTTGACACCACCTCGTCGATGTACAGTTTAGCCAATTTCTCCATCGACAAGGACTCCTGCATCGCAAGAAAGTGCACGCTCTTGGTCAACCGATCCACGATCACCCAAATTGTATCGTGACCACGTAAGGTCATTGGTAGCTTTGTCACAAAATCCATGGTGATATTGTCCCACTTCCATTCGGGAATGGACAACGGTTGCAAACTTCCATACGGTCTTTGATGCTCCGCTTTGACTTGAAGACACGTGACACACCTCTCCACGTAGTTAGCCACGTCCAACTTCATCAACGACCACCAATAATTCAACCTTAAGTCTCTATACATCTTGGTGCTACCGGGATGTATAGAATATTTCGACTTATGTGCTTCCTCGAGAAGTAAGTCACGATTTCCCCCAATCTTTGGCACCCAAATCCGCCCTTGGAAGAGTTTGAGTCCACGACCATCTTCTGTTAAGAGTTCCTTTTGCTTGGACATAACCTCGGCCTTGAGGTTCTCTTCCTTAAGTGCTTCTACTTGGCTCGCTCTTATACTCTCCAACAAACTCGACACCACATCGATTCTGGTAAGGGACATTTTGACACCTCCATCATGACTCCTTCGACTCAACGCATCTGCCACCACGTTGGCCTCACCGGGATGATAGAGTAAATCACAATCATAATCCTTCAAGAGCTCAAGCCACCTCCTTTGCCGCATGTTGAGTTCCTTTTGATCGAAAATGTACTTGAGACTCTTGTAATCCGTGAAAATAGTACACTTGGTCCCATACAAGTAGTGTCGCCACAACTTTAACGCGAAAACTACCGCCGCCAACTCCAAATCATGAGTCGAATAATTCTTCTCATGGTCCTTTAACTGTCGCGACGCGTAGGCTATTACTTTCCCCCTTTGCATTAGGACACACCCAAACCCCATCTTGGAAGCGTCACTAAACACAACAAAGTCTTCCGATCCCTCGGGTAAGGACAAGATCGGAGTTTCGCACAACTTCCTCTTGAGCGTCTGAAATGATTGCTCTTGTGCATCGGTCCAAAGAAACTTGACGTTCTTCCTTGTAAGAGAAGTGAGCGGTGTAGCTATCTTGGAAAAGTCTTGAATGAAACGCCGGTAGTAGCCCGCCAAACACAAGAAGCTTCGAATCTCCGTCGGACTTGTTGGAGGCTCCCAACTCATCATTGCATCGATCTTTGCCGGGTCCACTTTTAGCCCTTCCTTTGATACCACATGCCCCAAGAATTGCACCTCTTGAAGCCAGAATTCGCACTTCGAGAATTTCGCGAACAATTTCTCCCTCCTTAGAACTTCTAATACTTCCCGTAAGTGTTTTTCATGCTCGGACTCATCCTTTGAATATATTAAGATATCGTCGATGAAGACGATCACGGATTTATCCAAGAATGGGCGACACACACGATTCATTAGATCCATGAATACGGCTGGAGCGTTGGTTAAGCCGAAAGGCATCACCAAAAACTCATAATGACCGTATCTCGTCCGGAAAGTTGTCTTCGAAATATCTTCGTTCTTCACTCTCACTTGATGATAACTGGACCGAAGATCAATCTTCGAGAAACATCCTGCGCCTTTCAGTTGATCAAAAAGGTCGTCGATGCGAGGTAAGGGATACTTGTTCTTCACCGTGACCTTGTTTAACTCCCGATAATCTATGCACATCCGCATGGATCCATCCTTCTTCTTCACGAACAGTACCGGTGCTCCCCAAGGTGACGAGCTCGGTCGAATGAAGCCCTTTTCCAGCAACTCTTGAAGTTGCGTCATCATCTCTTTCATTTCTGTCGGTGCCAAACGATATGGAGCACGAGCTATCGGAGCCGCTCCCAGAGTGAGATCAATCTGAAACTCCACTAGGCGTTCCGGTGGTAATCCGGAAAGGTCTTCCGGAAAGACATCCGGATAATCCCTCACGATCCTCACGTCTCCCACCGTCTTCTTTTCCTTCCTCGCGTCCACAATATATGCTAGATACAAAGGGTAACCCTTCGCTAGAAACTTACGCGCCTTGAGAGAGGAGATAATAGGATTATTCCTCTTCCCTTTCTCCCCATAAATGGTAGCCACGCCATTTTCCGGTAATGGCACTTGGATCATCTTTTTGGAACAAAAGATGTCCGCCCTATGCCTTACTAACCAATCTATACCTATGACTACATCAAATCCTCCTATAGCCATAGGTAATAGATCCACTCCAAAAGAACTCCCATCGATCTCTAGAGTGCAATCACAAAAACGATCACGAATGATCACTTGATCCCCATTAGCTATTTCTACTACTAATGCATCGGGAAGGACACTAATAGGAGTGGTGAATTGTTTAAAGAAAGCATCCGACACAAAGGAACATGTAGCACTCGAATCAAACAAGACACGAGCAGGCATGGAGTTTACTAGAAACGTACCCGAAACGACATCCGCGGTCTCCTTTGCCTCCTCGGTAGTCATCCGGAAAGCTCGACTCGGTGCCCTTGATGGTTGCTCGACCCTAGCCGTCGAACCCACCGAATTTCCACCACCTCCTCTAATTAGCCTTGGGCACTCTCGCTTCATATGCCCTGGTTCTCCGCATTCATAACATACCGACCCACGGAGGGAACACTCTCGAGTTGTGTGGTTTTTCTTACCACACTTGTTACACCCGACTGGACCGGAGTGAGTCCTTGTAGCGCACGACCCCGAGTGCTTTGACCTACACTTGTGGCACCACCGATCTTCACGGCGTTGATCACCCGTTCTCCCGCTTACAAAGGGTCTTGATTGACGAACGGGCCCCGATGGCCCTTCCCACTTCCGTTTCTCACCAATCTGCTTCTTCTCATCCCTTTCGGCATTGATGTTGTCCTCAACGAGTAAGGACTCCTCGATAACCTCTTGCAGAGTCGAACACTTGGCATTCCTTACCGCCGTTCGCATCTCGGCCCGTAACCATTGATGATAGGCCTTAATCTTTGACCTTTCGTCGGGGGCCAGATGTCCCACCAAGTTTAGCTTCTCAAGAAAGAGTTTGGAGTAGCCAACCACAGACAGATTCCCTTTCTTCAGATCTCGGAACTCCCGCTCCAATTTGTCCATCGAACGCTCGCTACAATACTTGTCCATAATCTTCTCCTTGAACACCGGCCAAGTTAACTTAGCCATAACTTCAGGAGTGAGGATTGATCGAGTGAGATTCCACCAAATCAAAGCCTCTCCCCGAAGTAGTTGAGAAGCAAACTTGACTCGTTGAGAGGGATCACACTCACTTGACTCAAAGGCCATCTCTACCTATTTGAGCCAGTACATGCAAGCAACCGGGTTGTCTGAACCCGCAAACTCCTTAGGGTGGCACCCCAGAAAAGCTTTGTAAGTGCACCCCTTAGTCTTCGTCCGGATCCCTTTAGCTGATGGTTCCTCAATCGTTACTACATTTGGTCCACCCGACCCCACAATAATGTTTTCAGCCATAGTCTCAGGTTGTCGGTGGCTAGCGTCTCGATCCTCTAGGAGTTTCATGAAAAACTTTTGTTGTTGGGTCATGGCCGAAGTCATGGCCAACTGTTGTTGAGTCAAGGCCGCATTCATGGCCAACATCATGCTATCCCAAAGCCGGGTCTCCATGGTAACTTCCTCCATGATGGCGTTACCTGAATTGAGGTTCCGGCGTGGAATATGCTCAGGCCCTCCTCCCAAGATTATGGGTATAGGAATGTCATCGGTGGTTACTCCCATGGGAGGTCGTACAGCTATAGATTCCACTTCTAGTTAACCCTCTGGCATGTCCGGCAACCTACTTCGAGTGTTTAACATTACAATCTGCCATGCACGTACGAGAAATAGATTGAGAAAAGACTAAACGAGTTGAACTCATTGTACGTACTACTACTTTCATCAATTATCATAATAATAGTAAACCAAGTATGCTTACGTAACAATGCATTCATAATAGCAGTAGCTAAGTGAAATTATGAACGAACCATACACAAGAATTCTGGTCACCATCATCACAACTTTCAATTAAAGTAATTCCGTAATCTTAACGCTCTCCCCACCTAGGATTTCTACCCCAAGTGGACAGTGAAGTCATAAAGTCTAAAGCTTAAGTCTAGATATGCTAAACAATACCTAGTTCACTTAAACTAAAGCTCTGATACCAACTTGTAACACCCTAAAAATAGGGATAACAAAAATCCGAAAAATGGACATGAGGTATACTAAAATTGCCATAGCAAGAGCCTCCCAAAAATTGGGATTATATAAATAACCTGTTTAATCACAAATGTAACTCAAACGGACAATAAATTAACAACCAACTAATCTAATTTCTACAACTAGAAAAGAGATTACAAAAGGGTTGTCATCTATAAGCCCAACAGTTCATTCCATAAGCATAATACGTTCAAGTGCAAAATCCCCAAGCTCTCACCCAAAGCAACTAAGCCTGCTTAGGACCGGCGCCGCTAGAACCTGAGATACACATTGACACCAAACAAGTGTTAGGCCAAAAAGCCTAGTGAGTTGAACAATAATAAGCATGCATGAACAATTACAATTCTTATCAGCAGTTAACCAGTGTTCAGTATATGTGGAGTCATTAGGGGAGACCCAAAGCACCAATCGAGTCCCACCCAAGAGTCGATATACCTTGATGCCCCTAACAAGGAACACCCCAAAGGTCCGACACACCCGAAGACTATCGCTAAGAAAATTCCCCGAATGGCGGAGGTCTAGGCACATACCATCACAGTGGCGCCCAAGACTACATCCTCCTAGTGTATTGACTTGGTTCGTCCACATAACGCATATAAGAGGTCCTTTAGGTGTATTTCAACCAAACATATTTCAATACCAACTATGGGTACAACTTTTCCATCCTATCATCATGAAGTTCAACAGAAGACCCAAATGGCAATTATATTCATCATGTATATAAATATGTCACCAAGGTGATATTCCAACTAAAACCATCATAACACACATATATGCATACATTTAACATATCAAGGTACCCATATAATATATCCATGGGAAAAGCCCCAAATAATGGTACACATAACATAAAACATAGTATATCACCAATATCCATATTTCCAACCATTTTCATCAAGAAATCCCAAATACTTGAACACATAGAGAATGAAATAACAAATAGAAGATTATGATGTGTATCTAGTTTTAACAAAGGTTTAGTAAACTCACTATCTAGGTTTTGGACCAAAACCTAGAAAAGATGAAAACCCTAGATAATGCCCAAAGGAGACTTGATTAAGGAGAGGAGTAGCTTGATGATGATCTTCAATAAATACACTTGGTTGGGCTTGGAGAGCAATAAATCACCCCAACAACCCAAAACCCTAGAATTAAATGGATGTAGGTGAAGAAGACCTAAAAATCGCATGCTCTCCCGTTTTTTATGATAAAAAGCTTGAAATGAGGGGTTGGATTCTATTAAAAACAGCAGACTGGACCACGCGGGCGACTATGCCCCACGACATTGCCACTGGCATAGTCGCCAGGGCATTGTCGCCGAACCACTAGACCTCTCGGTACATGCCCCGGGATAATGACACGGCGATAGTGACCAGGTCATAGTCGCGTGTCATAGTCGCCGAGCACACCCCACCCGCGGTACACCATCCGCGACCTTGACACGGCGATAGTGACAATGTCACAGTCGCCGGTCATAGTCGCACCAGACTCCAAACATCCCGAAATTTGACCAATTTTGATAACGAACGTGAGTGCTTGAACGATTAAGAATGGTAATTCAATTATATGACATTTCAACATAATAAAGATCATAAAATGCACATAAAGGCACACATTCTCACATAAGCGCAATTAATGCATTAAGGGAGACAAAATACTTACCTTGCGGATTTCCGGGTGTTACATTGATTGTTATAGACATGAGTATCACCATTCTCATGTGCAATCACATAAGATTGTACTTATACAGGTTTATTGCATTATCATGTTTTTATAATTATATATGTTTCGTCACAATTTTTATGTAAATATGACATATGTTTGTCGTTTCTTTTTCCAAGTTCCTGTCACAGTGAATGTCAACTTTGAAACAATCGTTCTTGAGACGATGGACAAGATTGGAAGCTCGATGGTATTCTTGAAGGTAAGATATAATGCCCCCATAAATTTGGTATCGGATGTCCCGGGACGAGTTATACCAGTTGTTGGTTCATTATTTCAAACACTTGGACCTTGCATTGACCAAAGAATGCTCGACCAAATAGGTTATGTAGAGGATGTCGTAAACACACAAACCATTACTCCCGCAATTGCCCGGTGAAGAAAGAAATGTTCGATTAATCTGATGATTGATGGCATAATATTGATTTGATTATGTCTTTGAACTATGTTAGGTAGTAATTGTGTTTTGTTTTATTCCAATGTTTTGGTTATGGTTAATAACATTGAATTAGATGTTAAGTTGTAACACCCGTAAATTCAAAAAACTAAAGGCAGCGTCAAACCCATTTTTATGGTTTACAAAAATAAGCTTTGGGCATGGAAAGACCCGCTTTAAAATCCTTGGAGTCGTAGAAAGTTTTATAGATGAGAAACGGGATTTTTGGGATTCGGTGTGGGTTCAATGACTATGCCCGCGATTGTGCCATGGGGCACTCTCGCGGGGCAAGGTCGTGGGGAGACCACCCCTCTCGGTACAATCATGGCGACTATGCCCGCGATTGTACCATTGGGTACTTTCGCGTGGCATTGTCGCGGAGAGGGGCGAAGGCGTGATACAATCCTAGAGACAGTGCCAACGATTATGCCACAGGGCAAGGTCGCGAGGCACTGTCGCGGTCGGCCCCATACTAGTTTAAATTGTGGATTTCAGCTCCATTTCATTTGTTACTTTCCCAACTATGTGTGATGTTTTGGAAGATTGGTGGAGCGAGACCCTTAAGGAATTGATAATGTCCATGAATCAGACCACTCGAGGCTATTGTGAAATTGCAGACCCAACCAATCCTAGGCTTAAGATGTTGATGTAATGGAAGGAAGGACACCCTCAAGCGTGATAGGTTTGAATCTTTTCTTAAGCAGTACCGGTGCTCAGTCGGATTTGATTAAGTGAATGGGTTGGTGTGCAACCAACTAAGAGCCTAGTAAGACCTTTTAGGAAAGAGTTTGGGACTAAGATCGTAGATGCCGTAAGGATGGTAGTAAAGAAATGGAGGACTGTAGACGCTAAGAAGAGTTGGAAGGCCTTAGCGACATTGTTAAATGTGTGGTATTAAGGACTTTACCTTTAGTTTGAGATTGAAGTTTTTTTTTGCTCTAGTGTGGTAGCCTTTCATGCAGCTTGATAGAGCGAAGTCTATGTTGAAGTCAGGTGGATCTAATGGTGAATCTAGAGAATTGGGAGTTATCCCTATGTTTTGCTTTGCTTAGAATTTCTTACGAAGAGAAGCCACACTTGGGCCAAAATAGTCTCCTATAAAGTTGTCTTTGGTCATGGAGCCTTGTGTCGATGATCTTGAGGGGTCCACCTAGGGTCGGAGAGGCCAATGGATACTCTGCGATTAATCTTGATGTTGGCAAGGCGACGACTCTTCATGGAACCTTGTGGAACCAAGAATAGTTGAAGGCTTGGCGAGTAAGCTATTCCTATAAACCTTTTGGGCGAAATACTTTGGAAAGATTAAGTATTGCCCACGAAGGTAGTGGATTCCCTTCTCGTAACCTCTGTCATAACGATTGTGAGGGTCCCTTGCGAATTGAAAAGGGTGTGGTGCCCTTAAAACCGACGTTCGCTTGTTTGATAAGGAATATCGGTGATGAAGAGACTAATGTTATCTGGCTAAGAAGCCTAAATTTTGGTATGGTGACCTCTTTGTGGGTTCATACTTTGTTAGAAATGCTCCATGTCTCGAGAAGTTTAGCGGATCACTCTCGAGTAGTAATCTCGGGTCAAGATTTTGAGGACGAAATCATTTTCAAGGTGGGGAGGATTGTAACACCCGTAAATTCAAGAAACTAAAGGCAGCGTCAAACCCATTTTTATGGTTTACAAAAATAAGCTTTGGGCATGGAAAGACCCACTTTAAAATCCTTGGAGTCGTAGAAAGTTTTACAGATGAGAAATAGGATTTTCGAGCTTCGATGTGGGTACAACGACTATGCCCACGATTGTGTCATGGGGGACTTTCGTGGGGCAAGGTCGCGGGGAGACCACCTCTCTCGGTACAATCATGGCGACTATGCCCGCAATTGTGCCATTGGACACTTTCGTGTGGCATTGTCACGGGGGGACTTTCGCGGGGCAAGGTCGCGGGGATACCACCTCTCTCGGTACAGTCATGGCGACTATGCCGGCAATTGTGCCATTGGACACTTTCGCGTGGCATTGTCACGGAGTGGGGCGAAGGCGCGGTACAATCCTGGCAATAGTGCCAACGATTATGCCACAAGGCAAGGTCGGGAGGCACTGTTGCGGTCGGCCCCATACTAGTTTAAATTGTGAAATTCAGCCCCATTTTATTTGTTACTTTCCCAACTCGTTTTTTCTCTCTCTAAACGAAATTCTTTCCCTTATTTTGGGTTTTTGAAGCATCCAAGACCTTCATTTTGAAGAATTAAGGTGATCCTTGACCTCTTGGCTAAGATTGGAAACAAGTTGGAGCTCCTTATCTCATCTCCCATCTTTCTAGGGTTTTAAGGTTTCATCAAACCTTTCCAAAACCCTTTTTCCATTCTTTTTGGTGATTTAGGGTTTGAGGTCCAACATGTTGACCTAGAGGTGCAATATTGATGAGTCAAAGTGTCATGGTTAAGGTAAATCTCTTCATTTCTCCACCTAAGAAATTAGGGTTTTATGGTGTTTTCATTTCCTTTCCATTTGTTGGAACTTGGTATAACCTAGAAATGTTTGTAGCTAAGGATTTCGGTGGAAAAACTTGGAGCTAGTGGAAGGATACAAGATTCCATCCAAGGAACTCAAGTTTGTGGGTAAAACCTAGATTTAGTCTAAATATAGCAAGGTGAGTTCTAGTTGCTTTACAAAACTATATACATGTCAAAATATAAATGTTTTAGGTTTTAAACATACAATTATGTGCTCACTTTATATTCAATGGGGTTTGATGGTTTTGGGATTCTTGAGCATATTGGGTTGTTAAATATTTATAATAATTTACAATGTGATATTGGGCATTTTGGCCACCAAAGAGGATGTTGATCCACTAATAAGTATTTTATTGAATTTTTGAAGGATTTGGATAATATATTTTGTTGTTTTCTAAATGTTCAATTTGGGTTACAAATGGGTTTTGAATGGAATGATCTTAAGAGTTGGAACCTTATGGGTAATTATTTGGTTATGGTTTATTTGGGGATTTTACCAAACTTATGAGTTTTAAACGTTGGAACTTAATGGATTTTACTTGGGTTATTGGGAACGGTCATTCTTGACCTTATGAATATTGGGAAATTGTGAACCTTACGGTTTTAGCCTTCGGCCAACCATACTTTGGAAAATGCCATTTTTGAAAAAGTTGGACTTTGGCTCATGTAGCCATATTGGATTTATTATTTTGCTAACGTCTTATGATGCCTTATGGCTTGTTTATTACTCAAATGAGTTTTGGGACGTTGTCCAATTTAAATAGCTCAATGTAGAGTTTTATATGAAAAATGCAATTATTGCATAAGTGTTGATTATTACACGTGTGAGTGCGTAGTCATTCATTTGGGTCATATAATGTTTTAGACTGTAATGCATTGGATCCATAGGCATATGAGTCATCATGTTCATCATGGAGTCTTTGATGTCCATATTTGAGTCTAGTGAGTGGTCCCCAAGTCATGTTTTTACGTAAGCTTGCGGTGGTGATCTTGTAGAGTCGTATATGGAGCTAAGTCTTGCGGTGGTACCCATGGTGAGCTGGATACGGAGAGTTGTGACTTTGTGGTGAGACTCATCTAGAGGTCGAGTAGACACTAGGGTCATTTGGGTATCTTGCGGTGGTTGCTCAATGGAGCCGTATACGGGGATCCATGACTTGTAGTGAACCTCGTGAATGTTGATTAGTGGCTTAACTATATGTTCTGCCACATTCGATGGAATCGGGTCTCCCCCATCACCGGAAGGTGTTATCTTCGGGTATTCCCTTGCCCGTACCTTCGGTGTTAAAACGTACCATCTTATTTATATAAATAACATTTTGATGAAATACCTCGTGGGTGCATTTTAGAGAAAATGGATGGTAAACATTATTTGAAAAGAGATATTTGGTATTGAAAATAATATAGTTTGTGATCAAAGCCTTTTATAACTAATATTTCAGGGATGACGTTTTTAGAATAAAGTATTAGTTTTAAACGTTTTATGATATATGTGATAAAACTGCTTTAACTCACTTGGCGTTAAGCCTAACACTTTTTCTTTTCGACATGTATACCAGGTCTTAGATGGATCATGGATCTGAGTGGCGAGTGGAGCTTGGTAGAAGTCCCGGTAGGATGGATCTAGTGTCGTTCATCCGGTTTCGAAAAGATAGCAGTTTTGGTGGTTTTAGTAACACCCGACTGACTTTGTCCCGTTTGTGGGACTAGATAGTTCTGTTAGAACTCTGTACATGTTGTAGTGTTACTTCCCTTGTAAACTTTAGATATTTGTTATTTCAAGTTATGTATTTAAGGGAGTTTTGGAAGTTTTAATTTGTCTGCTATTTTCCAACTTTAGGGGTGTTACATAAGTTGTTTGAAATTAATAGTATTTCATAATTGTTCAAGCATACCATTTCTGATTCGTATATCCTTTTTAGGTTTTCTTTTTCATTATTTGTATAATCACACCTATGCATACGACACTAATTTGTGATGTTTTCCATTGTTGGTTTATAATTCAAATGTTAATATTACATTTTATGAATGACATAATTTATATGCAAATCAATAGGACTTAATCATATATGATTGTATTGTAAAGATCTCATACATAATGCTTATGTATAGCATGCATTCCAATATCACAAAAGATTATATGATAAATAAGTTGGACAGATAGTATAGTATGCAACCAAAAATCACATATGTGATTTTTGGTTGCATACTATACCTATCTGTCATGATAAAGAAATTGGACATATTGTTTAAGTATAATATGCATCCCAAAATCATACGTGATTATACTATAAAGAAATTGGACAGATTGTTTAAGTATAGTGTGCATCCCAAAATCATTTGTGATTATACTATAAAGAAACTAGATAGATTGTTGAAGTATAGTATGCATCCCGAAATCATACGTGATTATACTATAAAGAAACTGGACAAATTGTTTAGCTATAGTATGCATAAAAAAAACATATGTGATTATACTATAAATAAATTGTACATGATGTTTAGCTATAGTGTTGGTCCCGAAGGTGCTTAACAAGTTTGTAGAAGGGGGGGGGGTTGAATACAAACACAGAAATTAAGGTTTAATAAATTGTTTATTGATAAATCAAATACAATTTACAAGTTTGTTGCGGAATAAGATTAAGACAGACTCAATCTAAACAAACTTAAGAAACACTAAGATGATTGCACAAGAAATTCAGAGAATGGGGGATTAAGAGAGATAGAAAACAAGGGTTTCTATATGGAGTTCAAGGATTGAGCACACCTTCAGATGAAGGGGTGAGCTTCCTATTTATACCCTATGCATTAAATGCATGGCAGGGCACTTTACACGTGGCGTTCATAGATTGGCTTTGGGAGTCTGACTTTTGGAGACATGCTTTCGGCCGTATTAGGAACAGTGTAGTTGACAGAGTTGTTGTACGATTTGTGGCAGAGACGTGTCCGTTCTGACACATCGTACTGGTTGTGCAAGGTAAGACAAAAGGAAACTTGAGGCATAAGCTTTGTGATCGATTGATCGCTGAGTATCTCTTCTTCCAGAGATAAAGAGATTCAGCTATCGCTGAAGCTTTTCCTCATGTTCCTTCGCGTATATGTAGAGTTGTCTTTGCTTCACTGATATCCGCATCAGGTCACTAGTAGACTTCTCTTTGTTCAGCGGCTTCGTCTTCGATTCAGCTATGAACATATGTTGACGCGAGACTTGTCTTCAGGGATTACGTTGGCTGTTTACTTCAGAAACTATCAGTGATAACTGAACATACTCAGTCTGATCACTGATAGTGAAACACTAATACATAGAAATGTTTATGAGAGATACTATCAGCGATAACTGAACAGACTCAGTCTGATCGCTGATGGTGAAACACTAATACATATTAAAACGTAATTTTCACTAAGTATAGAAGAGGGTCGTTATCAAATCACTGAGAGAGTTTGGATCAACAATCTCCCTCTATTTGATAATGACAAAGTAACTAAAGAAAATTACTTTATGATTCAAAATATAGGAATAAAAAGGACTCATAGCATGCATGTCCCAATTACTATTTTGAGGGATCTTTTACAGTACTGATAGGGTTAAATACATCACTGCAATTTTCATTTAATTCAGGGATAGAATTACAAGATATGAAAATCATAAGTACAAGTGAATAACTAACTACTGTAAGTATAACTAACAGATTATAGAAAAGGAAACTAATCTATCAGCTATTAAAAGAAGATTTAGGAGGATTGATCATATACTTAGGTATTTCTTCTCCTTTCTGTCTTCGTTTCAAAGATTCTTGGCTGATAATTTCTTTGATTTTCTTAGCAGCAGGGGAGAAGTCACACCATAAGCATAAGAGATCCTTGAGATGATTCAGAGGACAGATAGGAATCTCAGAGACTCTTTGAAATCTGAGTTCCTCATCATCATCTCTGAAGAATATTCCATAAGGATTGTCAATTACTTGACCAGCTTGGAAAGGACCACCAGGAGGCAGAGATAGATCCAGAACTGAAAGATCAGGAGGAGGACCAAACAGTGCATCTCTTGAAAATTTGATAGAAGTTTCATTCCTGATGATGGCGATGTCTTCAGAGGAGGAGGACCCAATTCTTCTCTTGAGTTTCAAAGATTTGGGAGGAAGAGGAGATGGCAGCTTTAGTACAGAAACGACTCTATTTATGAGGGCTTCAAGAAGTCCTTCAACGTAGCCTCTGTATGTAGATTTGGATTTCTTCAGCGCATCCCAGAACTCTAACCATTCCGTAAATCCGAAGCTCTCAAGTTTGGATACGTACATAGCTTTTTGGGTTCCATCCTCTCTGGTAATCTCCATGGTCACTGAGAGTTGATCCTTCTTCTTGCGACCAGAGATAGTCACGGCTGATATCGGAAGAAGATCAGAACGATAATCCATCTTCTGTTTTCACCATTCGATAGACCTATCGTTGATCTCTTGTTCTTTGGAGCGTTCCTCTTCAATTTCTTTCAGCAGTGCAGCTTGAACTTCCACAGGCTTGCTTTTCAGCTTTTTGTCCTTGACTAGAGAAGATTGAATCTTTAAAGCGAGTTGGGCATCTTGTGTGCATTCAGCGATCAGCTTCTTAGCTTTGGCATATTCTTCTCTTTCGGCTTCAGTGAGAAAGTCGAGCTCTGTGGATGTTTGAAGAGGGACTTTCAGCCGTTGACTTTCTAGTTGAGCGATCATTTCAACTCTTTTCTTCACCACTTCCTCTGACCAATGAGATGGTTGAGAGGGCCTTCCTGGATGGACCAGGGAATATTCTTCTTCTTCTTCATCAATCTCAGTGTTAGAGATTGGGATTATTTCTTCAGCGATAGTAGCTGGAATTATTTGTAGTTCAGAACCCTTAAGCAGGGGTGAGAACTGTCTGGGTAGAAAAAGAAGGAAAGAAGGGATAAGTGTATATTTTTAGAAAAAGAGAGATAAAGGCTAGAAGGAAATAGGGGTTTGGAAAGAGTAGGAGAGTGGTACAATTGAAAGACATACCTGAGAAGGATGCTCCCCCTCAGATTGTGATCCAGTCCTCAAGCATTCTTCAGCGATTGGTTGCTTGTCTTTTCTTTGCGAAGGAGCGCTTGAAGATGTATCACCTCTCACCCCTGTTTTGACAACCTCTTGCGAAGTTGTCCCTGATGCGACGTTCGGCTTGGAGAACCACATAGATTGGTCTTCATCGTCGTCGTCGTCATCGGAGGGCTGATCCTTTTCTTGATCATCAAGATCTAGATCATCTTCCTCTTCATCGTCTTCTTCCTCATCCTCTTCAAAGAGAATAGAGTGAATAGATGAGGATTCTTTTGCCTTCTCCCCCTCAGATTGAGAGGGAGGTTTCTTTGGAGTCTTAGCTTCCCCAGCAGCAGCGATAGAAGTTTCTTCAGCTTTCTCCCCCACTTTGTCATTATCAGCGGTAGGGGATTGTTCAGCTGCTGGAGTAGTTGTTGAAGCTTTTAGCACTTGGACGTCAGCCTCCAGACGCTTAATCCGGTCTTCAACCGCAGGGATGTCGCACGTGGCATCATGAATGAATTCCACAGCGATGTTGAGGTTGGTACGATCATCTTCAGTGAAGGAGGGAGGCAGCGCTGGAGCTGGTGCATTCACCTTTTGTAGATTTTGCTGAAGAAGGGACGTGCAGAGGTCAACCTTTGAAGAGAGACCCTGAACTTCAGCGGTAAGAGACTCAAATCGCCCTTGAAAGAGTTGAGAGGACTCTTTGAGTTGGACGACTTGTTCTTCAACAGCTGAAAGTTGTGAGTTCTCAGCTTTAGATGAGCAGGTCGCGGTCAACTTCTTCAGCTCCTCACCAGCCTGATTGACGGCGCTGGTGGTGTCGTTGATGGTGTTGGTGAGGGCGTTCACCTTCTCTCCCAGACTGTTGACATGCGTGTCAACAGACGCCAAACTAGGACCTGAAAATAATGTTAGTTCAGATACGGGCTTATTTGGAGAGGTGGGGAAAGAAGTGTTTAATCCTATAGGTGTACCTGACGTATCAAACATTTTGTAGAACTGCATAGATTCCTCAAAAGTTTGATGTTCAGGTCCTATAGGGAAAGAAGAGGTAGCGGGTTCAGAGACCAAATGAGTAGAAAAGGGAAGAGTTTTGGGGATAGAAGTAGGGATGGGGTTAATCTCAGCGAATGAGATAGTAGGTGGGGTCACTGATGATGTGACAGCGAGCGAGATCGCTGACACGGCAGTATGAGTGACTGCTGAAGTTGTGGAGGAAAGACCCACAAATGCATCTAAGGTAGCTTGTTGAGAAGCTCCCTCAGGTATAGTACTAGAGGGTGTACTTTCCTTAGTCTTTTTGGCCTTTTTGGAAGGACCAATCGGACTAACTGATGGTCGTTTAGAAGTAGTGGTAGCGACAGGGATAGCAGACGAAGGAACCGTCTGCGTGGTCACTGAAAATGAAGAAGAGTGGAGAGAGAGACGAGAGCGAAGGAAAGAGATACTTACCTCGTCAGCAATTGGCTTTACCTCCAGTGATCGTTGACCAACCCTGGAAAAAGTGCCATCATCTTTGGTGGGATAGGTGTTGGGATAGAGGAACTTGATGTACGTACATATGAAACGTACGTACGAGATCTTGGGATCTCGTTCAGGCTTCTCTAATCTCGACCTCAGGTCTTCAAAGATTGTTGTGGCGTAGTCAAAGTTTTGACCAGCGATAACGGAGTAGGCCATCTGCAGTTGTGTTTTGCTGGCTTGATCCAGCGAACCACTCTTCCCGCTCATGCACTGAATTATGTGCGAGAAGATAAAGTTCAGTTGTGATGGCATCTGAGCTTTGAGGATCTTGGTGAGCTTCTTGTTGGGAATAGAAGATCTCGGTTTGTTTTCCCAACAATAGCCCATTGCGTCCAGAAATGATATCAGCTCATCATCAGTGGGGAGTGCGTCGAACCCACTCTTTGGTTTGTCAGGGAATCTTAAAGATTTCCTGAGGCTAAGAGCAGTCATGCTCCCTGGCCCCAATTCCGTGCTGAAAGAGATAGAAGGGACTCGTTCACCTTTCTTGTTGGTGAGTTCAGTTGCATCAGCAGTGAACCAGAACTGCTGGAGTAGAGTCTTGGAAGGATTAGGATCCACAGTGATCGCGTAAGCTATACATGACTGCTTGAGGAATTCAGCAGCTTCCACCAGATGTGGGTATTTGTCAGCTTTGAACTCGAGTCTTGCCAAATGATTACATTTAGTAATCTCAACTTCAGTGAGAGCGAATCGTACATGCTTGGAAGCAACGATTGAAGACTGTGTCATTTCTGTTATGGAAAGAAGCATAATAGAAGAAATGATTTAGATTAAAAATAATATGATTACCAGTTGCCATAGAAGAAGGGAAACTGGAAAAATATCAAGTTATTTTTAGAAGTAGAAAAATAGTGTTCTGGGTAGAAAGAATGAAGAACACTTTAAAACCAAAAGGTTTTTATTGAAAAACATAAAATCAGAAAGAATGATCTTTAGTTTTTAAAAAAACGTTTTATAAAATCCATAGAAAACGAGTAGGATTTTAAAAAGAATAAAAAGCATACGAACAAAGCACATAAACATGAAATAAACCTGTGTATCTTGAAGAAAAAGAGTTGCAGATTCAATATTCTGGGTTTACTTGCTTGAGTGTTCTTGAGAGAAAATGTTTCTTGCGTTGATAGTTTCGAAAGCGTAAACCGTATAAAGGAGAGAAGAATTCCTTTTATACGAAGAGAGAGGAGAGAGAGAGAAAGAATGAAGCAGGAAAAGAAAGGATCATCATGACATTGACACGTTCCACGAAGTTGATTGGATAGAAGAGCAACGGACGAACGTGTCAGAAAAGGCATGTCGTGGATTGTCGGTTCAAATGACGTCATAGAAGAGAGAGACTGTACATTTGTCCGTTTTGAAATTATCACTGAAGAAAAGTCAGCGATAGATTTTCCTTTTTAAAAGTATCCCTGATTGTAAAGATATGGATAGATTTTCCTTTTAAAGGATCACTGACTAGAAATATCAATGATTAATGTATTTTTCAAAAAGCTTTTAATCATTTGAAGAAAGTTCAGTGATTAAAGTTTATATTTTGAAGAAAAACATCTTTGAGGGAAAGGAGAGAACATACCTGAGAGTCAGAATGTTTATCAGAGAGAATGATGAGAGGGGAACTTTTGATTACTGACACAATACATGAACGCTGAAGAATTATTCTTCGAAGTTCAGCATTCCAAGCTCACTGATGAGAAAGTTGAACCTTGTCTCATCAAGAGGTTTGGTGAATAAATCAGCAAGCTGAAAGTCAGTAGGGATAAAGTGAAGTTCAATATCACCATTCATCACATGATCTCTGATAAAGTGATATCTGATCTCTATGTGTTTTGTCTTTGAATGTAGCACTGGATTATTTGCTATAGCGATAGCACTAGTGCTGTCGCAATAGATAGGAATCTTTGATAGCTGAAGGTCATAATCTAATAGTTGATTTCTCATCCACAAGATTTGAGAACAGCAGCTTCCAGCCGCTACGTATTCAGCTTCAGCTGTGGAAGTGGACACAGAATTTTGCTTCTTGCTTGTCCAGCTCACCAGCTTTCCTCCCAGGAGTTGACATCCACCAGTGGTACTCTTTCTGTCAAGTTTACATCCTGCAAAATCACTATCAGAATAACCAGTTAGATCGAACCCTGAGTCTTTGGGATACCAAAGACCGAGGTTAGGAGTTCCTTTCAGATATCTGAAAATTCGCTTTACAGCGATCAGATGGGATTCCTTGGGTTCAGATTGATAGCGTGCACATAAACAAGTAGAGTACATGATGTCAGGTCGGCTCGCTGTGAGATACAGCAGGGAGCCTATCATTCCTCTATAGGAAGTGACATTAACAGGTTTACCAGAAGGATCTTTGTTAAGTGTCAGGGGTGGTGCCATAGGAGTTTTCATCGTTGACGTTTGTGTGAGATCAAACTTTTTCAGCATATCTTTAACATACTTACCTTGGCAGATAAAAGTACCTTTGTCAGAGTGTTTAATCTGAAGACCAAGAAAATATGTCAGCTCACCCATCATACTCATTTTATATTCTTTCTTCATTCTTTCAGCGAAGCGAGTACACAGAGATGGGTTAGTAGAACCAAATATTATGTCATCAACATATATTTGTACAAGAATTATATGACCTTTTATCTTTCTGAAAAATAACGTATTATCAATCTTGCCACGTTCAAAATTTTCAGAGATAAGAAAAGATGAGAGAGTGTCATACCAAGCACGAGGGGCTTGTTTTTGACCATAGAGAGCCTTATCCAATTTATAAACATAATTTGGATGCTTAGGGTCATAGAACCCTGGTGGTTGTTCTACATAGACTTCTTCATTCAACTTTCCATTCAGAAATGCTGATTTTACGTCCATTTGATAAACTATGAAGTCTTTATAGACTGCATAAGCTAAGAATAGTCGAATTGCTTCGAGCCTGGCCACAGGGGCAAAGGTTTCATCATAGTCTATGACTTCCTCTTGTCTGTATCCCTGAGAAACAAGTCGAGCCTTGTTGCGGGTTACAGTTCCATGTTCATCTAACTTGTTTCTAAACACCCATTTGGTGCCTATTACAGTTTTATCAGATGGTCTAGGAACGAGATTCCAAACTTTGTTTCGAGAAAATTCAGTCAGCTCTTCTTGCATAGCGCTGACCCAGTTTGGATCTCTGAGGGCATCATCAGTCTTCTTTGGTTCTATTAAAGAGATAAAGTTTACAAAGAGACAGATATTACCTGAACTTCGTCGTGTCTGAATACCTGCATCTGGATCACCGAGAATTTGATCTATTGGGTGATCTCTTGTCCATCGCTGAGCAGGAGCATGATCGCTTAACTCAGAGGTTGGATCAACAATTGGGATGTTTACTGATGAGGACGTTTGAGGTTCATCAACAATTAACTGTTGAGTAGGTTCACCAGAGAGGTTTCCAGACGAAGGCAGATTTGATGGTAGTAATGTGTTTAGAGGTTCAGCTGAAACCCATGAGGTGGATTCAGCGGTAGGATGTATAATGTTTGGATCATCATCAGCGGCTGAAGGATCAGAATGCTGATGGTTTGAGAAGAAGGGTTCTGTTTCTCTGTAGTGAGAAAGTATCCAAGCATTTAACTCTTCATTGTCAGCGATTGGTTTAGAGTTCGCTGAGCGAGTTTCATCAAAAGTGACGTGAATTGTTTCTTCTACGGTTTGTCTTCTCTTGTTGAAAACTCTGTAGGCTTTGGAGATGGAGGAATATCCTAGAAATATTCCATCATCTGCTTTTGGGTCGAACTTTCCAAGTTGATCTCTGTTGTTTAAGATAAAGCACTGACAACCAAAGATATGAAGAAAGCTGATAGAAGGCTTCCTTCCAAGAAAAAGTTCATAAGTTGTCTTCCCAAATCGCTTTATTATCAGCGATCTGTTTTGAGTAAAACATGCAGTGTTTACAGCTTCTGCCCAAAATTAAGTAGGGAGGTGAGAATCGCTGAGCATTGATCTAGCAGCTTCTATGATCGTTCTGTTTCTTCTTTCAGCGACTCCGTTTTGCTGAGGTGTTCTTACTGAAGAGAAGTTGTGAGAGATTCCCTTGTTCTCAAAGAAATTGTTCAGGGAACTATTTTTGAATTCAGTTCCATGATCACTTCTTATTGAACGAACAGTAAGATTGTTCAGCACTTCCATCTTTTTCACAAAAGATATTAGTTCTTCTGGAGTATCACTCTTACAGCGAAGAAAGATAACCCAGGTGTAGCGTGAGAATTCATCTACAATGACAAGCGTATATTTCTTTCCAGCGATAGATTGGATGTTGACAGGGCCAAATAGATCCATATGCAATAGTTGAAGAGGACTTGTCACTGAGGAAACCTGTTTAGATTTGAAACTAGCTTTTGTTTGTTTTCCTTTTTCACATGCTGAGCAGAGAGATTCTTTAGCATATGAGTGCTGAGGAAGACCAGAAACCAGTTCCTTAGATGAGAGAGCCTTTTATGCCATAGCCAGTTGACATCAGAAGAGGCCTTAGAGAGAAAACATAAGTTTTCAGTGATAGTAGAGTCCATATCTATTACATAGACATTTTCTCTTCGATAACCACTGAGAGCAAGTTTTCCTTTTTCATCTACCACTGAACATGCTTTCCTAGAAAAGCGAACTTCATAGTCTTTGTCACATAGCTGACTGATGCTTAGAAGGTTGTGCTTCAGTCCATCTACATAAGCGACTCTTCGAAAGGTAGTTGTCCCATTGCTGAGGACACCAAACCCTCGGGTAAATCCTTTTCCATTTCCACCAAAGGTCACAGAGGGACCTTTCTCTTCCTTGTATTCAGTGAGCAGGTCTCTTTGTCCAGTCATATGACGAGAACATCCACTATCGAGATACCAGATGCCCTTTGATCCCTGCATACATAAAGAAGATTAAGCGTTGTTTGGTACCCACTTTTCAATGGGTCCTTCAGAGTTAGTGGATAAGGAAGATTCAGCAGTCTTCACAGCTGATGAAGATTCAGCTTCAGTGGTAATCTTCACTTTGGTTAATTTCTTAACCTTAGTGGTATATTTCACTTTGGTTGATTTTTCAACTTTGGTGACTTTCTTTGCCTTAGAGGCATTTTTCTTCACTTTAGCTGTTTTATCAGCTTTGGTGGTATTTGGACATTTACTTGCAATATGATCAGTAAAACCACAGTGATAACATTTTCTGTATTTGAAAATGGTTTTAGGATCAGTAGAAGGTTTTGCAAGTTTAAGATGAGCAGGACCAGCTCCAAGAATGCCTTTAGCACGAGATCTGGGAGGAATTTTTATTTCTTCAGGTCTCACGGGCTTTAGATCAACCTTCAGCTTTGGAGGACAGATATCAAAGATTTCTGTCACTGAGCTAGAAGGTTTATCCACTGAAGGTTTGGAAGGAACTTTCAGTTTAGTTTTCTTGGAAGCCTTCTGAGGGAGAATAGACTTTCCTTTATCTGCAGGCTTAGATCTTGCAGATATCTCCTCAGGGATGGGATTTGAAGAAGAACAGGGATAGAATTGATTATAAGAAGTGTCAAAGAAAGATGTGACAAAAGTTCCAAACTTAAGCGAGGAACTTTCTTCTTTAGGATCATCCTGTGGTGTCCAAAAACCAAGACCAGTTCTATCACTTTCAGGAGTTTGAGCATTTATTATCTCAGAGATCTTTGTTGATGATTTGCACCATTTTTCAACATGAGCCTTTTCTGCTTTTAGAGCAGCGATGGCTTGTTCGCGTTCAATGCTGATGATTTCATTTATAATGACTTGATCTTTCAGCTTTTCTTCTAAAAGATTTAGTTCACTGATCTTTTCATGACATTTCTCTAGCTCTTGTGTTAAATAAACATTTTTATTTTCAGCTTGAGTTTTGTCGTTTAGAGCATTATAAAGGTCAATCGTCAGCACATCAACAGCGCGACTTCTCTCAGCTTCAGGCAGAGAGGGATTTGTAGAGATAGATACCTGAGATGATATGTAGCTCATAGAAGGTTCAGATGGTTCTTCTACTTCTTCTTTAATCTCAGCCATGAGGCAAAGATTAGCGACTTCTTTTTCATCAGAAGATGATTCTTCTGATTCAGCCCAGTCATGTTCTTCAGCGATGAGACCTTTACCTTTTCGCTGATAGCTTTTCAGCTTTTGATATTTGTTCTTCAGCTTATGGTATTTGTCATCACTGGATCTTCTTGAGGTAGAAGGTTTGAAGACCTTTTTCGACCTGCACTCACTAGCAAAATGTCCAATTTTTTCGCAGTTATAGCAAGTGGCTGTAGCCTTATCAACCGGAGTTGATTTTGGCTTTTCAGTAAGAGAGAGAGGTTTACTTCTTCGGAAGTTACTCTTTCTTGCAAATCTCTTAAAAGAGTTTGTCAAGAGTGCTAAGGACTCATTAAACTATGAAAGATCAGGGTCTGATAAATCCTCAGATTCAGAATCTAACTCAGTGATGGTGAGAGTAGATCGCTGAGATGGAATTATCTCTGACGAGACTAAAGCAACAGAAGTGCTTTTGGAGTCTTTAGAATCTTTTACAAGATTCTTCTTCAGGAGATTAGATTGCTCATAGTTGAGCAATATTCCATACAGAGTGCTTAGAGAGAGAGTATGTAAGTCTTTTGTCAGCTTAAGACATATTGAATAACTGTCCCAGCTTTCAGGATGACTTTCCAAGAATTTTGTTAGGACCTCAGAATTAGAATAGGTCCTTCCAACAGTTCTTAGGTCAATGATCAGGCAGTTAAACCGCTGATGAATGTCAGAAAGAGATTCATTCTTACCAGCGATAAAACTTTCATACTGTCTTACCAAGTTAATATTTCGAGTCTCTTGGATTTCAGTGGTGCCCTCATATTGAACACATATGGTTTCCCACATTTCTTTAGAAGTTTTTAGATGCATGATGGAATGGAAAACTTCATCAGGCAGAGCCATTGATATAATGGTCTTTGCTCTTGCATCTATGCCTACCTTCTTTTTATCTTCATCACTCCACTGTCTTATTTCCTTAACGACATATCGTTCAGGGACAGCTTCAATGGTGGCAGTAGCGGGAACCGCAGCTATAATTCTAACAGGTTCATAGGGTCCGTTTTCTATATATTCAGGTATAGTAGGATCCGCACCTTCAAGAAATAGCATCATTCGATTTTTCCATAGAGAAAAGTTATCTCTGCTAAATCGAGGAGGTTTAGAAAGTGAACCATTATCATAGTAGTTTGTGTTTGTGTTTAGTGCCATTTTAGAATAGCAAGGAAGAGTATACAGCAAGATCTTGTTTATTAGATTAAACAAACTGCTCTGATACCACTTGTTGGTCCCGAAGGTGCTTAACAAGTTTGTAGAAGGGGGGGGGGGGGGGGTTGAATACAAACACAGAAATTAAGGTTTAATAAATTGTTTATTGATAAATCAAATACAATTTACAAGTTTGTTGCGGAATAAGATTAAGACAGACTCAATCTAAACAAACTTAAGAAACACTAAGATGATTGCACAAGAAATTCAGAGAATGGGGGATTAAGAGAGATAGAAAACAAGGGTTTCTATATGGAGTTCAAGGATTGAGCACACCTTCAGATGAAGGGGTGAGCTTCCTATTTATACCCTATGCATTAAATGCATGGCAGGGCACTTTACACGTGGCGTTCATAGATTGTCTTTGGGAGTCTGACTTTTGGAGACATGCTTTCGGCCGTATTAGGAACAGTGTAGTTGACATAGTTGTTATACGATTTGTGGCAGAGACATGTCCGTTCTGACACATCGTACTGGTTGTGCAAGGTAAGACAAAAGGAAACTTGAGGCATAAGCTTTGTGATCGATTGATCGCTGAGTATCTCTTCTTCCAGAGATAAAGAGATTCAGCTATCGCTGAAGCTTTTCCTCATGTTCCTTCGCGTATATGTAGAGTTGTCTTTGCTTCACTGATATCCGCATCAGGTCACTAGTAGACTTCTCTTTGTTCAGCGGCTTCGTCTTCGATTCAGCTATGAACATATGTTGACGCGAGACTTGTCTTCAGGGATTACGTTGGCTGTTTACTTCAGAAACTATCAGTGATAACTGAACATACTCAGTCTGATCACTGATAGTGAAACACTAATACATAGAAATGTTTATGAGAGATACTATCAGCGATAACTGAACAGACTCAGTCTGATCGCTGATGGTGAAACACTAATACATATTAAAACGTAATTTTCACTAAGTATAGAAGAGGGTCGTTATCAAATCACTGAGAGAGTTTGGATCAACATATAGTATGCATCACAAAATCATATGTGACTATACTATAAAGAAGTTGGGTAGGTATAATATATACATATAGTATGCATCACAAAATCACATGTGATTATACTGTAAAGAAAGTTGAGAGGTTTTATCTATCATTTCCTCCAAACATAATCATAATTGATCAAAGACTAATACACAAATTAATATGATTAAACTGTTTAACACAACAATATTTGCCAACAATTTCATCCATATACCATTCCAAAAAAAAAACACATAATTATCCCCATAACTAAGTATGGAAGCTATTGTTTATCAACATACTAATTGTAAGTCTTCCTAAGATGAAAGTAATATACGAAAAGTGAATTGTTCAATAATTTGGCTATTTATCCAAAAAACAACTATCAATAATCAAGACCTAAGGAAGACGTGCACTCTTGGTTTTCGATGCATCTTGTATCATCTTCTTGGTTAGCTTGTGTAACACCCGTAATTTTCGGTGAGTAACGGTCAACCGGACGTTTTTGTATCTTGTAAATGGCGGAATTTATGTTGGGAAAACATTACCTAAAGTCCCTAAAAGTTTCAGGAGTGTTGGCATAGAAAAAGTCGAGTTTCAGGGCTCGGTGCATGCCCGACGACTATGCCAAACGACTATGACAAGGTCACTGTTGCCTGGCAAAGTCGTACGAAGGGGATCATTTTCGGTACACCTTGTGCAACAATACCCCGCGACATTGACATTGTCATAGTCGCATGGGCAATGTTGCCCACGGGTACCAGAGCCTTAAATGTGCAATTTTTCAGCCATTCTTCTCATTTCTCACTTCTAATCTATTCCCTTTCTCTCCCAAATCATTTCCCCTTTTTCCCACACAAACCCTAATTGATTTTGGAGGCTTTTCCATGAATATTAGAGTGTTCCTTCCCTACCTCATGCTAGTGGTTTCACCTGTGACGGAAGATCAAGTTCTCATCTCCAACCTTAGAGATTTTAGGGTTTAATAGGTTTTTGCTCAAAGCCAAAGTGGTAAAGCTCATCCCTCTTTTTCTAACACTTCAATAAAGTTATAAATGCTCCATTTTCGGCTTCCTAGTGCTTTATTACTTAAGTTTTCAGTTTGGATGATTTTGAAGAATTTAGGTCTAAATTAGGGTTTTGGCCAAATTGGGGATTTTGATTTAAAATGTTTGGGGATCGATTCTAAATGGTTGAATGTGGATATTTATTGTTGGAAACTTGTGAATCTAGGCTTTTGAAAAGTTTTGCTTGTGGATTCAAGTTTCTTCAAGGAAGCTCAAGTTGGGGAAAAATCTAGATTTAGCCTAAATCTAGCAATGTGAGTTCAAGTTGCTTTGTGAAAACTATGTAAATGCCAAAAACGTCTATTTTGATGCATGGAAATGTTTTTTTTTAACATTTATCAAAATATGATTATTATTTGTTGAGGTTTGCATTTGGTACCATGGGTTTATCAATCTTGAAAATGTCCGTACTTGGGGTTTTTAGACATTTTGATAACTAAATCATAATTACGGATTCTTTGGATGATTTATCTTATAAATGGGGATTATTTTGGTGTTAGTTCATTATGGTGTATTTGGGCTTAAAAATGCATAGTGTTATGATTGAGAAATTTTGGGAACGTAGATGATATGATTTTTTTTGGAAAATGGTTTGTCCTAACCAATGATGTTTTTTTTTTGAGTTGATCACGTTTTAGAGCATGTGTTTGTATGAACGTTGGGTAAATACGTTTTATTTCTTATGACGACTTTTATTGAATAGTCATTGAGTTATTGAGTTCTTTGGCTCGGATTCAACCTTGTGGGATCTTGGGGACATTTGTCCGGTTTTGATAACTCGAAGTGGATCTTTGGGGATGATTTGAATTTATTGCCTTCTATTTGAGAATTTCATGCCGAGTGCGTAGGTCATTCAATTTGGAGTCATGTAATTCAAACTATAACACAATGGATCCATAGGCATAAAGTTGGTTTTATTGTATGGGACTAAAGACCCGGATAGGGTTGATATCCGCAATGGCTAAAGACTCGGTTTGAGTTGATTTCCAATATGACTAAAGACTCGGTTTGAGTTGATGTCCGATATGACTAAAGACCCGGTTTGAGTTGATGTCCGATATGACTAAAGACTCGGTTTGAGTTGATGTCTGAGATGACTAAAGACTCGGTTTGAGTTGATGTCCGATATGACTAAAGACTCCGTTTGAGTTGATGTTCGATATGAATAAAGACTCGGATTGAGTTGATGTCCGATATGACTAAAGACCTGGGTAAGGTTGATGTCAATGGTTGTCCATCCTTGAAACATGCTTATAACGTAGATATGTAGCCTATTTTGTGTTCCTACTACGTTCAATGTATACGGGTCTCCCCCGTTACCAAATTGTGTTGTTTGGGGTATTGAGTATTATCCATGTTCTGGTGACATGTTGAGTACGGATTTGCTACCCATGATTTGTGGTTTTAATTATTAAACCTTACCCATGTTTTTGGATATTTTGGATAATAAAGATTGTCCAGGTTTTCAGTATTTGAATATAAATCCTTATTTGTGTTTTGTGTGAGTATTGGTTTTTTGAAGTCATCTTTGAATGAATGTTTGGTATTGGTATTTTCATCACGAAAATGTTGGGCTTTAAGAAAGATGTTGACTTTATACTATTTTACTTACCACTTTAGAAATCATGATTTAAATTCAGTTTAACGATTTATATGCTTATGATGGAAGCTCTTGAACTTATTAGGCGTTAGCCTAACCTTTTTTATTTTTTGGCATGTGCATCAGGTTCTGGCTGGGGAATTAGTAGTAGCGACACTATGAAGAGATGAGTGCTAGTTGTGTTGTTGAGAAGTGAATAGCTTGGTGAAGTCTTTCGCATTATTTTGAGATTAGCATCTTGTATTTTGGTTAAGTAACACCCCACTTTGGTTTAGTCCTTGTATGAGTCTGGAGTTTATAATTGATGAGGCTAAATGTATCCTTTTATTTTGGAGGTATATCAAGTTTTGAATTATAGGAAGAAGATCTATATTTACTCGATGAAATATCGAAATTTTAAGTAGTTGCTCTTTCCAAATTTGAGGGTGTTACAGCTTGGGATCCAACTTTGCAAAATATGTCGCATGCCTGATCACTTTATAAACCAGAGTGTTATGGTTTGAAAGCAAGATCTTTGTTAAGTACTTGTTCCTGAATTTGATCATTTGAACTTCCTGGCCTGCTGATTCCTCTAGCGTAATACTTAATTACTGTCTCATCTTTAAAATGTCTCTATGTCACACATAACAAAGATTCCACAACTGTTGTAATTGTCAAAGGTTCTCCACTTCATTTTGTACCTGTTTGCTTTAAATTTTGATATGTGGTTCACCCATGGATGATGCACTGATTTTAAGTACTCAAGCAGTGCTAATTTCTGCATCGAACAACATAAATCATATAAGTTGCTAACTATATATTTCAACATTTGTGAATCACAAATGATTAGAAATCTTTTGAACATGCCAGTTATGTAATATCAAATATGAAAACCATAAACCTCAATCCCAAACCCCAAAACAAGTTTATGTTACCAATATCACAAGTTATTAGTCTTCTATGATCATACAATAAGGAATGATTAGCATAGTTATTTTGTCATCATCAAATAGGGGGAGATTGTTGATCCAAATTCTCTCAGTGATTTGATAATGACCCACTGTAATACTTAGTGAAAATTACATTTAACATCTGTATGTATTAGTGTTTCACTATCAGCGATTAAGTACTTAGTATGTTCAATATCGCCGATGATCTCTCTTGTAACAGTTAGACGTAATCCCTGAAGACAAGTTTCGCAACAAAGATGTTCATCACTGAGTCGAAGACAAAGCTGCTGAACAACGGACAAGTCTACTCATGATCTGATGTGGATATCAATGAAACCAAGACAAGTCTACCTACACGCGAAGAAACCTGAAGAAAAGTTTCACCGATCACTGAACCTCCTTCTATCTCTGTGAAGGAAGAGAAATTCAGCGATTGAAGATCACATAGCCTATGCTCCAAGTTTCTTTTGTCTTATCCTTGCACACATAGTACAAATGTCAGAAGAGACATACCTCTGTGACAGATCGTACAACAACTCTGAAGACTACACTGTTCACCATTCGGCCAAAAGCATGTCTCCAAAAGTAAGAGGCATGCAACCAACCATTGAAGGACACGTGTAAAGTACCTTGTCATGCATTTAATGCATAGGCTATAAATAGAAAGATCAAGACTCTATCTGAGTGTTGCCTTTTATCTTTCTTATCATATAGAAATCATTGCTTTCTATATTCTCTCAATCTCTATTATCTAATTCTTGTACAACAATCTGTGTGTTTCTTAAGTTTGTTAAGATTAGGTTTTACTTAATCTTATTCCGCAACAAACTGTAAATTGTGATTTGATTTATCAATAAACAATTTATTAAACCTTTAAATTTTATGTTTGTACTCAACCCCCCTCCTTCTACAAACTTGTTAAGCACCTTCAGGACCAACAATGCATAACTTTTGATGAATTCTTTTGGAGGATGATAACGACACCCATCTATAATCTAAGATATGAAGGTTTTAGATTAGTAGGTTGTCAATTTTCACTTTCATTTACATGATGTAAGCGTTTTTACAATTTCCCCTTTTTGGGTGATTACAATTCATGGATGTAAATCTTACATCATTATTCAAGTTTAATTTCCTTTTGAATGTTAGGGGGCTACAAATTGGTATCAGAGCCTTAGTTTAAGCGAACTATGCATGAATGTAAGATGCCTAGACATAAGCTGAGATTAATAAGTTAAGATCTGTGAGAATTGGGTATAATTTATAAGATAGGACGGTCTTAGAATCGACAGAATTGCACTAATTGAAAATTGTTTATGATGGTAACGAGAATTCGTGTATATAATGTGTTTATAATTTCACTTTGCTAAAGCTATTATGAATATATTGTTATGTGAGCATGCTTGATTTACTAATGTCATGATGATGAATGTAGTAGTACGTTACTTTGTATTTCTTGATCGTATCTTTTATCCTCTCTCTTGTATGTGTGGCAACCGTTATTCCATTATGGTTAATACAAGAGTAGACCGACAAACGAAGTGGAAAGCCAAGAAACGGGTGTATCTAATCCGAATCAGGCGGATAGGGTCGTGAATGCTATCCCTCCCAACTTGCCACCCTTGATTGGTGGAAGGATAGAGCACATACCAAGGGTCACCTTGGCAACTTCTAACTCGGTTCTTCAAGAAGTGGACCCTCAAGCAGACATAATGGCCAGCGCCATGCAAATGGTGACCTCGGCCATGGAGAAGCAACAAGAAGCGTTCCTAAAGATGTTGGAGGATAGGGATGCCAGCTTTAGGAGACACGAGACAGTTGCGGAGAAAGTAGTGGTAGGATCGGGAGGTACCGGGAATGTAATCAGGACCGAGAATCATGTGGTTCCCGACATCCAAAGAGGCGGGAGGACTTGCTCCTATAAGACTTTTCTGTGTAGTAAGAGTTCTCGGGGTCCGACGATCCAGTGGTTTGTATGAACTGGATCCAAGAGATTGAACAGGTGTTTGGCTCCAGTGAATGCGGAGAGGAGCAAAGAGTGAGATTCGCCTCACAAATGTCTAGAGGCTCAGCACTTCGATGGTGGAATGTCACCAAGTCCACCCTCGATGTCGCTATCCTTGCACAATTGACTTGGGACGCATTCAAGAGAAAGGTTATGGAAGAATACTACAATGAAAGAGCAGTCGACGCATCGTGGATGAGTTTCGAGCCCTCAAGAAAGGGAACTTGTCTGTGGGGGATTATACATGGAAGTTTGTGGAGAAGTTGGATCTTGTGGGGCATGTGGCCCCAACTGAAAAAGAAAAGGTGAAAGCTTACCTTAAGGGATTGTCGGATGACATGATGGCAATGGTACGCAATGCCAAAGCCTCCACTATCCGTGAGGCAATCGAGGAAGCTCAGATTATGGAAGATGTCTATGCCTTGGGCCGAGAAAAGAGGGTCGGGGAAAATAAGAAGAGAAGATGGGAAGGCAACTCATTACCCTCCAAGAAACCGAGGACCTTTGTCAACAATCGGGGGACCGATTCTAGGCGAGAAGCTAGGTGGTCCCCCAAGTGTAGAAGCAAGCACTTCGTACCGTGCAACTCAAGCGCGACAAATTGCTTTAAATGTGCAAAGGATGGGCATGTCCGTGACAATTTCCCGGTATATGGGGTTACTTGCTATGAATGCAAGGAGTCGGGCCATATCCGAAGTGAGTGCCCAAAATTGAAGACAGGAGGATCGCAAGGAAAGAAGGAGAACTCCCCGAGGGTGCCGAGGAGGTCATTTCAGATGATTTCCGATGAGGCGAAGGCTTCACCGGATGTTGTTTCGGGTACGTTCTCCATTAACTCTATACCTGCTTATGTATTATTTGACTCCGGTGCAAGTTTTCGTTTGTGTCAGACTCGTTTTGTCGAGACCTTCGGTGGCCACTAGCATGATAGACGATGCCTTAGTTGTAGACATAGTTAATGGTAGTCACATAGTGGTTCGTGAATTGCTAAAGGATTGTACCATGGAAATCGGGGGAAGGAATTTTACTATCAACCTCATACCAATGACCATTGGGGGATTCAACGTAGTAATCGGGATGGATTGGTTGGCGGAAACCCAAGCGAAGATTTTGTGTGCAAAGAAGTTGATCTGAATTCCAACGTCAGATGGTGATGATGTGGTTGTCTACGATGAAAGAAGGAAGGTGACGTACCCATCATTACCATGCCTAAGGCACGTAGGTGCTTAGTAAAAGGGTGTTCCTCCTTCTTGGCCTACGTGTTGGACGCCAAGCTTGAGAAGAAGAAAATTGAAGACGTAAAAGTGGTTCGGGAGTTTCCCGACGTCTTGCCAGACGACTTACCCGGTTTGCTGCCGGAACGGCAAGTTGAGTTTTGGATCGATCTAGTCCCGGGAGCAGCTTCGATCGCTAGAGATCCTTACCGGTTAGCTTCATCCGAGATAAAAGAAATGTTGTCGTAACTTAAAGACCTCCTTAAGAAAGGCTTCTTGAGACCGAGTTCCTCGTCGTGGGGCGCTCCGGTCTTATTCATCAAGAAGAAAGATGGCACGATGAAGATGTGCATCGACTACCGGGAGTTGAACAAGACAACGGTGAAAAACAAATACCCGCTTCCAAGGATCGACGACTTGTTTGATCAACTGCAAGGAGCGGGTTGCTTTTCAAAGATAGATCTTCGATCTAGGTATCACCAAGTGAGGGTGAGGAACGAAGACGTCCCGAAGACGGCGTTTAGGACCCGATACGGGCACTATGAATTCTTGGTCATACCTTTTGGGTTGACCAAAACGCCGACGGTGTTTATGGACCTAATGAACCGAGTGTGCCGACCGTCCCTCGACAAGTCAGTGATAGTGTTCATTGATGACATTATTTTCTATTCTAAAGACGACCTCAATCATGATAGACACCTTCATGAAGTCTTAGAAGTTTTGAGAAAAGAGAAGTTATACGCTAAGTTCTCGAAATGTGATTTCTGGTTGAAAGATGTCCAATTCTTGGGGCACGTTGTCACTCGAGATGGGGTGAAGGTGGACCCCTCGAAAATTGAGGCCATGATGAATTGCGAGCCGTCGAAGAGTCCGTCTGAAATTCAGAGCTTTTTGGGTTTAGCGGGTTACTACCGGCGATTCATCCAAGACTTCTCCAATATCGCCACTTCCTTGACATCTCTTACCCGAAATAATGTGAAGTTCGTTTTGACGGGTTCCCAAGAGAAGGCTTTCCGAACTCTTCAAAAGAAACTTTGTGAGGCGTCGATCCTATCCTTACCTGCAGGAACCGAAGATTTCGTGGTCTTCAGTGATGCCTCCAAAATGGGTTTGGGTTGCGTCTTGATGCAAAGAGGTAAAGTGATTGCCTATGCATCAAGACAACTCAAAGTGCACGAGAAGAATTACCTTACCCATGATTTGGAGTTGGCGGCGGTGGTGTTCGCATTAAAGCTTTGGCGACACTACCTCTATGGCACTAAGTGCATGCTCTCAGTGGCGGATCCAGAAAAAATAATTGATGGGGGCCCGAGGAACAGGCGATGAGGCGAACAACGAGAACAGACCAAGGAGTGTTTTCTGTTTTCAGGAATTGGAAAGGGGTTAAGGGGCCTTTGATATATTTTGTTGGGGTCCCAGAAGCTATATCAAACTAAAATACAAGTAATTTTTTTTTTAGTTGTCACGTGCAGGTCTGGTAGGGGGCCCAGGACCCCTACCTCTCCTTACTGCATCCGCCCCTGCATGCTCTATACGGATCACAAAAGCCTGAAACACATTTTCGACCAGAAAGAGTTGAACTTGAGGCAAAAAAGGTGGCTAGAACTCCTAATGGACTACGACTGCGAGTTGCTCTATCACCCCGGTAAAACAAACGTAGTGGCGGATGCTCTAAGCCGAAAAGAGTATAACGGTAGTCTACAAGCCTTTCTCTCTCGAATTGATATAATGTCAAGTTTGATCGAGGAGATCAAGGCATCCTAAGCCGAAGCACTTTGTGAGGAGAATCTTAAAAGGCGAAGTGATGGTGAAGCAACATCTACTCTTAACCGAAGATGGTCGTGGAGTAAAGCTTTTCAAATGGCGAGTGTGGGTGCCCAAAGTCGAGGGTAATCGTGAACTACTTCTCGAAGATGCCTACAAGTCCAAGCATTCTATACACCCGGGAAGTATAAATATGTACCAGGATTTGAAACTTAACTATTGGTAGCCCTTCATGAAATTTGGATGTGGCGAAGTACGTGGAGAGGTGTGTGACACGTCTACAAGTTAAAGTTGAACACCAACGACTGTACGGGAGCCTCTAATCCTTGGAAATCCCGGAATGGAAGTGGGAACACATCACCATGGACTTTGTGACCAAACTACCGAAAACTCTAAGGGGTCATGACACTATATGGGTGGTGGTGAATCGCCTGACCAAGAACACACACTTTCTAGCCATGAGAGAGACTCTTTCGATGGACAAGTTGGCCAAACTTTACATCGACAAAGTTGTTTCGAGACATGGTGTACCCTTCTCCAGTTTGTTGGTTAGAGGCGGGTGAGAAACAATTTGTCAGACCCAAAATTGTTCAAGAAACCGCGGACAAGGTGAAGCTTATCCGAGAATGCTTAAAAGCGGCCCAAAACCGACAGAAAATTTATGCTGATAAGAAAAGACGGCCGGTGGAGTTCCAAGTGTGTGATCGGGTTATGCTCAAAGTATCGCCTTAGAAGGGAATTATCCGGTTTGGTAAACATGGGAAGTTAAGCCCTCGTTTCCTCGGGCCATTCATAATAACCAAACGAGTTGGACTTCAAAACACAAAGACCCTCGATTATACTTATTTCAAAACAGGGACCATATCCAAATTCTGAGCTTATGAGCTAACAACAGGGACAGTGTAATTTAATCAATTTATGTCTTTTAATTTAATACTATAACAAAAAGTAAAGAAATAAAAGAAACGTCAGTCTTTTGTTGTGATATCAATAACCCTGTCACAGTCCAACTCCTACCTTTGGAAGTTTCAAGATGGCGGAGATGTCAACAGAGACGACCACCGCGCCGTTACTTAGGCCACGGCAGCCCGCCGGCGAACCACAGTCCGGGGGAGGAGCTAGGCCTGCCACACTCGCGCTTCTCTTAGGGCGTGCTTCGGGACGCCGTGGAGCGTCTATGCTGGTTCGCGAGACTGCTGCCCGACAGCTGGAGGAGAGGCGAGCCGACTGGGGATACTCAAAGCCGGTTGTTGCCCTAGATATGACATGGAACCTTGCATTCGTGGCGGTTTCGGTGGTTTTGTTGATTTGCACGTTCGACGAAAAACCGAACGTGCCAATTAGGGTTTGGATCTGCGGGTATGCGTTGCAGTGTGCGGTGCATGTTGTGCTGGTGTGGTTGGAGTATAGAAGGAGAAATCGGAGAGTACAGGAAGACGAAAGGACGGGGGAAAGTGATTCAAACTTTGAGGATAGTGAGGATGATGAGGGAAGGATTGGGGCTTTCTTGACTTCTAATAGAGTCAGGTGCGTTTGATACTTGAACTTGGCTATATTTAGCTTGAAATTAAGAAATCATGTTGCTTTCCATTTATGTGGGACTCGAGAACCATTAGCATTCTAGTTTTAACCATTTACTTGAGGCAGCTTAACTATGATGCTATCTATGTCTAATGGTTTGTTTAGCGGTTAGATTTTCGTCATATTTTTAAGATGAGATCAATTGTATTTGCATTCTACATACTTGGCTCCAAATTTGACATGGAAGATGCTTACATTTACCCAAAAAGTAGGTTACGCCGAACAGAGTATATATGAAAGGTTTATTGTGGGAATTTTCTGTTTAGATAAACTGTATTGGCTTGTTACATGAGAAATGCTTCTTGGTGGAAATTTTCAGTTGATCACAACATCAAACCGGAATTTGACTAGGGCATGCGTTCATTTTTTTTGACGAATGTGCAAAAGCATCTTGCAAGTGGTGGTTTTTTGTATCTAGCATTTAAGACTTGCAAAATACCTATCTTTTTGGTCATTATAGATGCACTGTTGTTATTAGTTGATTTCTATATTTATGAGTGATAGAATATTCTTTAATTATTTTTTTTTCTTGCGTTGTGAGGACAAGGGAGAATTTTTTTTTCTCTTTAGTCTGGCTTTTTATTCCCTTTTTTTTCTGCATATGATGCTTTGTAGATAAATGACATGCCCCTTGCATGGTGAAGTTGTTCTTGTGTACCACGTGAATTGTGATGCCTTCTTGTCTAATAACGATTCTGTACCCCAAGGCTTGGTCATGCATCTTCATTAACATGCAAGTGTACATTGCTTGGATGGTTGGAGCCCCTCGACATCTTATTAAAGCGTGCTGAATTTTAGATCTAGAGCCTAGTAATATGGTATCATATTCTATAAATCAGGATTTATTATTGGAGAACAATAGAGTTAAAGAGATCTTTCAATTTGCTTGCCTTCTATAAACACGGTTCAGTGTATAAACATGGAGGGTTAAATGCATTGATCAATAGAGCTTACATGTTAAACCAGGTTCTTTACAAGCTTAATGGCATTAATTGAAGTTAGGCAAAGGCCAAGCTTTGGGTAAAAGGAGGGGTGAAGGACCTTATAGATATTCCCATATGTGTGCAGTGTCCACCATAAGTCTTTATAACGATGATTATTTGATGAAAGAAGAGATCCCTAGGACTTTATGGATCGGTGTCAAGGTGTTGTCCTGCAACGGAGAATGAGTTGATAATTGGGAGTTATAATGTTTGCCAACGTTTACTCTTTAAATTGATTGAAAGCTAAGATAGAGATAACTTTTTAACTTAATTAAGAAGGTAAGTGTTATAGTACGATGGGGAATGAGTTGATGATTGGGAGTTAACATGTTCGCCAGTGTTTACTCTTTAAATTGATTCAAAAGATAGAGAATTTTGAACCTAATTAAGAAGGCAAGTGCTATCCTACGATGGAGAATGAGTTGATGATAAGGAGTTATCATGTTTGCAATGTTTTATCTTTAAATTGATTTTGAAAGGTGAAAAGATGTTTGTAACCTAAGCAAGAAAGAAAGTTTTATCAAGCAATTGGTGCTCGGGACTCAGGAGTTGCCAGTGTTTTTTCTTTTAAATTGATTTGAAAGACGAAAAGAATTTTCTAATCTAAATATGTCATTAAGAAAGGAGCATTAGTCGGAGTAGGTTGCTAGTTGGAATTTTTGAAGGAAAATACTTTCATATTGAAGTATATGTTGATCAATATCAAGTCAAGTGGTTCTTTGAGTTGTGAGATATCTGGAAGGACTTAACATGTTAGTGTTTCATCATGAGATGCTAGTTCTTATTTGTGAGTGGGAGGAGGATTCAGCTTTTCAGCCTCAATTTGATGTTTGTGTGTGTTTAGAGAGAAAAGAGGAGCGTTCACATATTAATCAAAAAATCTACTGTTAAATAGCTATTACTACTGTATCTACAAGATTTGAAATTCATTTTGTTAGTGAATATTAAAAATGTTGTGTATTGATGGGGACTTATAAATAGATTGACCTCTTGTGCATGCAATAATATGTAAAATCCATTGAATAACACTTGACATCTCTGTGACTCCCTGTCAGTTATTTGGTCAAGAAACAGAAATATGGTTTTATAGAAACTGCATATGATTTTGGTAACATGCAGCCTTATCGAGTCAAATTCAAGTTCCACAGGCATAGTTATGTCTTTCACTGAGTCAAGTAACTTGGTGAAGTTGAATAGCTTTTGAACGTGTTTAGAAACATTCTTTTGTGAAGGCTGTATTTGGGATTTCTTATAGTCAAATAGGGCTATGGAACGAGAACTTGACAGTCAGGTTGGCTAGTTTGGGAAGCTTAAGTATCAAACAAGTACTGAGCATATTTCAGAGAAGTATTTTCCTCTTTCTGCCCAAGACTTATCTACTTCAGCTAGTGCTTGTAAGCACTTTAAGACATCCCAGATGGCTTTAAGTACAAGTTTGAGGACCATGCTTTTATGACATCATTATTTGGAGATCAAGCAAATTTGAAGAATAGTAGGATGAATTCTGGAAAAGAAAAAACAGGTTTAACTCTTGAGTTCTCTTTGGATCAATTAAGTTCTGGAGACCGATCCATGCTTAGTTGTTGGTGTATTTGTTTTTACCAAGCTAGGCATATCCAACCATGTACGAGGTTCATTGCAGTTCCCTACTTCCCTTGATTTTGCTCTTATCTTGTGTTATGTGAAAGAGTTCCCATGATAATAGTAAATGGTAGAAACTGGTTTCTTGTGTACCTGCAATACACATGCTTCTTTGGCTGATGCATAACATTTCGGGATTTTCAGTTACACCAAAAGATGTGAAAATCTTAATACGATGGCGTCATTTGTCTGGTGGCTAGTTGGCTTCTATTGGATGGTCTCTGGTGGCGAAATTCTTCTACATAATGCTCCACGTCTGTACTGGTATGTCTTGAACTAATATGTATCACAGTCTAAAACAGAGAGTAGCTGCTGACTAACCCCTGGTGCCGGCTTTATATCATTTTTAGAGCATATATGAGGTGGCCGGAAGCATGAGAGAGAGAGATCAGTCTTTCTCTCCTGCTGAACTGTATCTGGCCTTTCTTTGTCACCAACTGAACTTTTTTCTGTTTTGCTGTTTTAAGTTCTAAAAATCGAACAAGTATTTGGTTATATTTTGGAGGATTGTTTTTGACAAATGACAATGAGGATTATCAACATTTATGTGAAGTTCATTGGGTATCTTGGAGCATACAAGTACTTTTAAAGTAGTACTATACTGTGCAACAAACATGGCATAATATTTTACGAGAGGAGCCTGTGCATATTCTCAATTTTGGCTTAACCAAACAATAAAATTGTGTATTAGTTTCTATATGGAATGAAAAAGATAAGTGTCTATATATCAATAAGAAAGCTGTTTTTGACGGGATCAAGTTATAAGAAATATTCACAAGTCTCTTGTAAGTCTTTCTCCAGCCCAATTGTGAATAACAGTATATGTAAGATAGATAATGCCTCAGAACAAAAGTATATTGATTTCAGGGCTTAGGCAACACATAAAGTTCATGTACATGAGGTTGTTTGAGTCATGGTTTTATAGTCTTTGCATGCTTGCCATCCGACATTCATTTACTGGCCTTTAGCTAATTACATAGCATTGTAGTGCTTATTTCATGAGTTGATTTCATGCCTAATTATGTTGTGTAAAGACCTAATTTCCTAAGACAAACAAAACCTACAAAGAACATATTTTTATATCTGAGAATAATGACACATTTACTCGCTTTTTCTTCGTTTTCATCTCTTTTCTGTGGGTCTAATCTCCATTAAATCATATTATAAAAACAGAACCCAGAAAATCAAATCGAGAAACAAAATGCATCAAAAAATGGACTCTTAGGTCTTAACATTTCTTACTTGCTCCACCTTCTAAATAACCTAGCATCTGACAGCTGTAGATAGTTTGTCTGTCTTTTCAAAAGGGGGCATCTGTGTATTAGCTCTTCACAGAAACCTTTGGGTATAGTGAGCCGTGGATCATAAATGATGAGCATAGCTTAATTTTGCTGATCTCACACCGAACTATAATCCTATTTTTCCTCTCTTTTTTATGATTGCAGGTTGACTGTGGTCTTTTTGGCGTTTGATGTGTTCTTTGCCATCTTTTGTGTTGTTTTGGCATGTTTGATAGGAATTGCTCTTTGTTGTTGCTTGCCCTGCATCATTGCAATTCTGTATGCAGTTGCTGGCCAGGTGAGACAGATCAGCCCCTTTTCCAAAATTTTGCCATTTATCATCATGTTTCATGAAGGTGCTTACCATACAATTGTAATATTATGCAGGAAGGTGCATCAGAGGCAGATCTCAACAGCCTTCCCAAATACAGATTTCAGGTTTCTAATGATGAGGGGAAGCCTGATGTAGGAGCAGGTAGAATGGTTCCTGTTGAATCAAATGTCGGCTGCTTGGCTGTAGAGCGTGTTCTTCTACCTGAGGATGCGGTAAGTTCATGATGGAATTGATGATTACTTGCTCTTGAGTTACTAATATATATATATATATATATATATAGGT
Organism: Arctium minus; assembly: GCA_954870635.1. Taxonomy (NCBI): domain Eukaryota; kingdom Viridiplantae; phylum Streptophyta; class Magnoliopsida; order Asterales; family Asteraceae; genus Arctium; species Arctium minus. The sequence goes on from OX941084.1 coordinate 55,475,376, forward strand.
GGAGGTTCAAACAAGAACGGAAGCTCAAAAATGGCCCTATCACATGTGATAATATGAGGGGGCCCTGGTGGCATGCAGGTGACTTGGCCTGCGACCTAGGTCGCCTGCGACTCTGATTTAGTATCATAGGTGATAACATGTGATGGACTACAGCATCACATGTGATATGTGTGTTCTAGGTTTTCGTAAAATAATGATGTTCTCGTTTGAACCCTTCCCTATATATATACATACATATCCGGGACATTCATCATGAATGTTGTAAATTCATCATTCATGATGAATATGGACATGTGGCGTGCTATCGGTGGTTTCCCGGTTCGTAACGGAAATGCGGTTCTCAACCGCACTTTCCTCTATATATACATATACATATATAAGCTACTTTACCATACGTAGGAAGAACAAAGATATGCATGCATTTTGAGGAAAATGGAAATTCATGGAGACCATATGGTATATATGGAGAAAAAATCAGTCATTCTTATGCTGACAAGGTTAAGAATGCCTAGTTCTTGGAAATGCATTCAAGTTGTAAGTGCGCCCTGTCACCGATGATTAGTTTCACAACTTTCTAGTAGTTTCAATGTGATGAGCAAGTTGAACACTGATCTTCTAAAATTCATCTTTCTTTCTACGCAAGAGATTATCTCTTTAGTTAATTACTTCCTCCATCCCACAAATATTCTAACATTTTCATGTTTTGGAAGTTTAATGCCATAATTCCCTATTTGACCATTATCATCATACAAATAAATTAAAGCTATTTATTTTCATCATTATTGTCCTTTAATCAGAAGGGTATACAACAATACCTTCATCTTCACATATGAATGAAATGTGACAGATGAGTTTCTCCCTTTTTTCAGGACTGCTGCATATGTCTAAGCCCATATGAAGATGGAATAGAACTTCATTCGCTTCCTTGCAACCATCATTTCCATGCAACATGCATCGTGAAATGGCTGAAGATGAATGCGACTTGTCCCCTTTGCAAGTATAACATCCTCAAGGGATACGAACAGGTTTAAACAGCAACGGTATTTGACTCAACTCTACATGCGCTACCATGTATTTATCCATGTACAGGAGAAAATGTAGGTTTGGTTAACAAAGAAAATACGGAATAAACTTGAGACATATTTAATAGATTGGCATCAACCATGGCTTTATGTTGTTTTTGGTAGGAGTTTGGTCCTGTTGGTACAAATGAGCGAGGGACAGAACAGAATAATGCATACATATTTAGCGTTAATTTCAATAGTATATTTGTGTTCGGCCGTTTGTAATGGGGTTGTAAAAAGTGTTTGCATTGCAGGGACATTTATTTAGCTATAAATAACCCGACACAGACTAGAGGAATTAAGTAAAGCTTTCTAGGAATTAACCTTAGGATGATGCTTAACATGAAGAAGTAACCATGTTGAGGTCATTTTCAAATGAGATGTAACTATGTAATTTCTCCTACTTATTTTCTATAATCTCTAAAATTGAAATCACAAGTTAAAACCTCTAAAAAACTACGATCCAACTTTAATAGATTCTTTATTTTGGAGTTTCTAATATTTATTATATTATTAAAATATACTTTTAAAAATCTTTATATAAAATAATACTACATTCATTCTTATTTATGGAAAAGGATTGACGAAATCGATTTTAAAGAGTTCTCTAAGCTAAGAGAATATTATTCTCTCTCTTTTTTCTTTGTTTTAAAAAATTTGTTGGGAATGGTAGATTGTTTATTACATCACATGTTTTGTTAAAATATTATGGTTGTTTAATTGAATAACTAGAAGCATACTCGTGTAATATAGCGAGATATATCACGATTTTAATATTTTCTTTTATTTTTTGTTTTTTTATCGATTTACAGTACGATTTTGAATGGTTTTGAGAGTGATTACGGTTTTTTTTTATAAATTTGTTTAATTTAGGCTTAAGAATATAATGCTTTTTATATAAAAAAAAATAGGTATTTTGTTAGAATTCAATTATTATCTTATATATTTTAAATTTTTTATATTTAAATTGGATGTTTATTTTGTTTTGATTATGTTTATCAGTTAGTTATGAATTTAAACATATAACTTTAAAATTTTATACTCGTGCATCATGACATGTAATCTCGAATTTTAAGTATTTAATGCATAAGAGCTTGTTGTTAAGCGCTTTCTTCGATAGTTTAATAATAATGTAATTTATTTTAGTTTTAATAGTATAATGTTTTTCTTTATAAAATAAACATTAAATATTTTATTAGATTTTTTTAATTATATTTTAGATTTTTTATATTTAAAATTTGGATTTTATCATGTATTTAGTTATGTGGAGAGTGATTTTAAGCGAGTTGAAGTGGTAGAGATAAGGATTAAAAGTTAATAAATAGCATTAAATGTAGTACATAAAGTTTTAATGGTTGTTTTTAAGAGATTTTAAATAATTAGCATTAAATAGCGATACATTAAGCTTGAGCAATTGTTTTTAAGAGTTTTTTTATGGATGCTTTATAATATAGTATAGATTATTGGGTTGAATTTGAGTATTTGAAGGCAAGATATCATCATCCAAATAGGTTGAATGTTGCCCCTGAACCAAAATTCAAATTTTTTTTTTTTTATAAAAATGGGTAATCGACTGAATAATCAATCATTCAGTAATTATAATTATATTTAAACGGAAAAGTGAGAATTTGTGATATAATCAAACGATTTGAAAATGGGTTGTGGATTTTGGTTATCTTCAAACACAGCACTCTCAAGTTTCAAATTTTATATTTTCTCTCAAAGTTTCCAAATAATCCGCAAAACTAACCACAATAACGTAAATGGAAGATTTTAGAAATACATTGCCATTTTTCCCAAAAATACTCCCTCCGTCCCAAAATAAATGTCTACATTTCTATTTATGTTTGTCCCAAAATAAGTGTCCACTTTCAAAAAGTAGATAGCTAAATTATCACATTTACCCTTAATTAATGCACAAATACATAAGAGTTGTGAAGAAAAAGAAACATTAAATAAGGGTAAAGATGTCATTTGATACCAAAAAGGGGTAATAATTATGCATGTCTAAAACTGTGTGCCAAGTCAACTGTGGACACTTATTTTGGGACGGAGGGAGTAATAATTATGAAATTCATAAGAAATAGTATTGAGAGCCAAAATGTAAATAAATATTATCCAACAAAATTTGGAACCTATTACATTAACACTCACCAAAGCTCGGAATGTATGTCTGAATGTAACACAGATTTGCAAACACTTATCACATCTAGAAGATATTTACATAAAGGAATGCATATTACAAGCATTTTGTTGATGAAACATTCAAGATCAAAACAAAAGAAACATCAAAATTATTAGACCCCAATGACATCCCTAGAAGTTGCCACTTGTAAGTTTTTATATTCCCACGACACGTGTTATACATAAATACTGCTGAGGAGTATATGAACCAATATGGTCGCACATAAAGAATATGTTTGCTTTCATTTGTATAGACCCGGATTGAATCAAGTTGATTATGGAAATAGTTATTCTTGAAGGATGATTATAAAATTATGTGTTAAAATGTAATTATGATAATTACAGGGTGTCATTTGTAAATGTGTATAATTTTATTAAAAGATTTAAGATAATTATAAAATCATTACAGATAATCACAAAAACCTTATTTGAGTTATGGACTAACTGTAAGGCAGTCCATATAAATAATGTGATAGACTAAATTAATTCCAACTGATTTAATCAATTATATTTAGCGTTTAAGAAAATACATAGAAAATAAACCTATATTTTTCTATAAAACACTTATAGATCTAGGTTTTTTGGTCTAGCACCTGTTGGGAGATCTAGGCGTGTTCGTGTATGCATCACTGAGAGAGGAATCATGTTGGATTCTAAGGGGTTGCTCTGAATTGCAAAGAGGTAAATCTTGTTTGACAAAAAAAAGAGTTACTTCTTAATGGTTCCAAAATCCTCTTAATGATTTTGTATCCTGACCCTCCCTTAACCATTAAGAGCCCTGATTTCATCATGAACAATTAGCAAACAACCCTATTTCATTTTACACTATATCATAAAAACCTCTTAATCATTCAGACCACTTAATCATTCTACACTAAACCATTCAGTAACTGTCAAACAGCCCCTAAGTGTTGCATCAAATCTACACCAGTTCTGGAAAGGTACAATTCTAAACACCCTATGGTGTATGATTTTAATTAAATGCATTATTGAATCCGATTGAGTTTTTATCAAAAAAGTTTTCTGGTTTTCTATTGTGACAAAAATTATTATTTTTAACCGTTGCGTTTATGGTTACAAAGGTTTTAAAACCCAACTGTGGTATCAGAGCCACTTTGATAACATTTAATTAAAACGGAATAAAAGTTTTATATGACAAACAAATTTTTAGTCATATCCATCCCTATTAAAAGGTACCGTGTAAAATCTGAGCTTTTATAAACCCAAAAAACATGTAAAAAGCCTTGTGGCTGCCTCATGCGGTTAGCCCCTGTGAGTCCCAATCACAACAATTTAAGAATAAATCTCCATAAATGTAAGAATAAGAGATGAAGGATTAGAACACAATGAAATTTCTCTTATTCAATAGAACGGATACAATGGAGATGAGAATACTATAGCCATCCTCACGTTAGATTTACAATCTTTGAAGCTCTAGAGGACTTTCTCTCTCTAACCACACACTCTCTCACTCTACATATTTGTGCACACTTTACAAATGACCTATATACAACATTATATACTGAAAAGTTTAGTAAACAACCCCTAAGCCTATTACATTGAAAGGTCTAAGCCCATTAAGCTAACCAAAGCCCATATAACAAATACAAACACTTACAAGGCTTTAAAATGACTTTTTAAACTTTCAATACTTTAGGACATTTTGGTCCTAATAGCCCTGCTGTTTTTCTCAAAGACTACCGTCTGCAGCAACTGGTTCTTACCAGTGACTTTACCGCTGGCCATCGCCGGCCGTTTACGGTTTATGCCGTCGATTGACTCTCCACAGCAGGGTTGCTGCCCTTTTCTCTCCATATAAGGTAAGTCGTCCATGTCGCCGCCTTTCGGGGCTGGAGGTGTGATAACGCCAATTTTGGCGAGCCACTTTCCGGGTATTTTTGCTTGGTTTCCAAACAAATGAATTTTTTCACAATTTATTCATGAGTTTTTTAGGAATCGATCTTTCTAGAATAAACTACGAATTGGGTTCTAAAGGAGCTAAGTATAGACGAGAATGAAGCGCCCGATAAGTTTTATGGCAAAACAAAGCTCGTACAAGTCAAACCATGGGTCAAGGCTAAAAAAATGCATCAGGGAAGATCAAACAATGCACACTGAGACTTGTCAAGCTAGTTAGGTTGTCATGCTAGTTGCAGTTTTTTGCGAGACTTACACCACTAGTTAACTAGTGGTGTAACTAGCGTCAACCTGCAGACCTATTTTTAAGCCTTTTTCACCTAGGGTTTGGGCAATTCAACATTCTACCGACTTGAGCAGCGGCTAGGGGCGATTTTGGGCAACTTGAAACAATTTTTCCATGAGATTGGAGACAATTAACGCAAGGAAATCGTTGGGGAGCGAGAGATTGAAAAAGATCAGCACTTTGTTCGTGTGTATTGCAATTCAACAAAAGGGAGTTTTTCAATTATAGATATCTTATTCAAGAGAATAATGTTTAGTTTGATTTTCCTTTTTTTTGCTTTATGTTTTAACACCCCCAACATGAACTAAACTTTAGATGTTGGGGGTTGGATGAACTTTGGTTTGTATGCATATGAACATGAAATATTGTGACTTTTATCAGTTTTTCTAATTAATGAAGCGTATGAATTCTAGGTTTAATGCTTTTGTGAGTTCGATGAGCATTCAAATGATTTATTTGTTATAAACTAGATTTGAGAGAACTATTTTATATCTTGAATAGAATTTTTATGCCTAAGGTGAGAAATTGGATTGAGATATACTAAGTAAACCTTAGTACGAGTTTTACAATCTTGTTCTTAATGAATTTCTGAACTCGTATGTTGAGATCGAGAGAGAACAACAATTAATTTAGTGATTGTGTATTCAATTAATTGGATTAGTCTGATAAATGCTATAAGTGAAGTGTTCCTTGTGAAACCATTGGGATTCCAACCCTCAACAGCTTTCTCTCGTAAAAGTTTCCAACTTCATTCATTGTTTTTGCCTAAGAGTTTATTTTATTGATTTTAGTTATTAATTAATCATCAATAATTCACCAATTGGATCATTCAGTTAATAGTGGTTATAGTCATTGTGATACTCAGTCCGTAGTTCCCTTGGTTCAATACTCGTACTTCCAAGTACATATTACTTGATTCAATACCGTACACTTGTGGTTAGATTTAGTGGGGTGTAAACCCACCTATCAAGTTTTTGGCGTTGTTGCCGGGGAACTAGGCATCACTGATAGCACTACCAACTATAATCCTTTTTACATTGGCATTTTATTGTTGTTTCCGGAGAACTAGGTAGCACTGATAGCACTACCAACTATAATCCTTATTACATTGGGCATTTTATTTTGTTTTATTCTATTTTTCGCACATTCTGTGATCCTCTATTTTCCTATTTCAGATTAATTTAAGGATCATATCATGGGAGAGGAAGCAACAACAAGAGTTCCAATGAGAGACTTGGCTAATCCAACTGCAACTAATGCCAATCGAGCCGCTAGAGTACCTACTGTAGAAGCACCCAACTTTGAGATCATGATAGGGTTCATCACACTGGCTCAACAAAATCAGTTTGGTGAGGCACCTACTAAAGACCCTCATGCTCATATCCAATTGTTCGAGAAGATATGTAACACTTTCAAGATGAATGGGGTCACTGAAGATGCAAAGAAGGTAGGATTATTCACCTTTTTCTTTAAAAAGGAGAGCAGCTATATCGGAAGAGAATTTATCGGCTGAAGATAGGACGACCACTTGGGCTCGAATGCAAGTTGCATTCCTTCAAAATTTCTTTCCACCGGGATGAACTGTACAACTTATGGCAGCGATCAAACACTTCTTTCAGTGGGATCAAGAGACATTATATGATGCTTGGGAGAGGTATAAGAATATGTTGAAGAAGTGTCCTCATGGATCATTATATGATGCTTGGGATCAGTGGTTTGCACCCTCAATACGAGAATGATATTACCGCAACCGCGAGGGGTGCACTGATGAACAAAACCTGTCATGAAGGGATTGAACTGAATGAGAACCTTTCTGAGCACATCTTTGCAACACTGAGATATTCAGTCAGGCGGATAGTCATTATGCAAGAATCTGAGGAGTTGAGGGCTATCAAGTCTCAATTAGCTCTCATCACAAATCAGTTGAAGGTAACATCAGTCCAACCATCTCAGTATGGATTTGAAGTCAATGATCATTTTGGTGCATCTACTATGTATGAGCCTATGTCTTTCGAGCAAGTTCACTATATGCATAATCAGAATGCTCGACCACGACATGATTCATCCTCCAACATATATAATGAAGGGTGAAGAAAACACCCTACCCTCTCATGGAAACAGCAACAGGACCATCCAAAGGAAAATATGGCTCAACAACAACAACAATATCAATTTAGAGGAAGTTCACATTTTCTAATGCTTATCACCCTTCGGGGTTAAATCAACAAAGAGTCGAATCGTCTCAAAAGAAAAGGCCCGGATTAGAAGACATGATGATGAAATTCATGTCTAAGATAGAGGATGTTGTTGGTTCATTTAAACAAGCCACCGAGCAAAATATTGTTGCCATTCGAAATTTAGAGAGACAAGTGGGACAATTGGCGGATGCTCAAGCAACACGAGAAAAAAGGTCAGTTTCCAAGCCAAATGCAACAAAACCCAAGGCAACAGTGTAATGCCATTTATTTGAGGAATGGTAAGGAATTGATCAAAGATCCTACTCGTGAGCTAGTTATTGATGAATTTGAAAAAGAGCATGTAGAGTCTAAAGAGGTAGAGGCTGAAGATGTTAGGCTGATACCTAATTATATTGCTAATCAAAAAGAGAAAAAGAGATAGATGTGACCTCACCATCAAAGCCGATTCTCAACTCGTATGTGATAGGGTAATTTTATTTACCCTATTTTTAACCCACTTTTTATGATTTTGAGCATTTTTTATTTTCCCATTGAGTCATTTTTATTTATTTTTAGCATTTTCACATAAATAAATGTTTAACGCCTTTCGTCATTTTTTGTTGTCTATTTTTAAGAAAAACATAGCAAAAAACTTAATTTAGGACCGACGCAAAGGTCACGAGAAGTCAACTTTAAGAGATGACGCGAATACAACAAACGACTTTCCCCTTTAGGACCGACGCAACGAGACATAATGATGGACCGGATTTTTGCCGCTGGTTGGGCCAAACCTCATTTTGTGGGCTGCTGAAATATCACATGGGCCGAAATATGTCTTGTGTTATAAACAAACTATTGGGCCGATTCTTGATGGGACGGTTATGTATTTTGTAGGCTTTATTTGTGTGTTAGGCCTTTATCTCTAAAAAGCCCAAGGCCTTGATTTCCTTTGGCTATATATATATAGATTGCATGGGAAGATGACAAAACACACAATCACACAAATGCTTGCATCACAAAAACCACTACTCACGTTTTGCTCCATCTTTTTGCTCCTTCTACTAGATTCATTGTATCTAGTTATTTTCCTTCATTAACAATCATGATGGATGGCATCTTTTGTAATAGGTTATGAGGAATTGAGCCAATAGCTAACGGTTGGAAGCTTTGGTTCACGAATCAAATCGGGTTTTAGCAATATAAGTCCCTTTTCATTTTAAATTAAGATATTTCGTAGTCATCTCTCATTATTCTCACATCACGATTCCCCTTGGTTTGTTGTATTTGGTTTTTATTTTGGTCTCATTACGGCTTTAATTCTATTACAAATCGGAAGTCCGAATAATCATTTCGGATTTCCAACTTTTGTTGGTTCACGGTTTGTTGTAGCTTATTAAATCCGTTTTATGTTTCCAATTTATTAAAAACCCAATTGCACGTTGATAAGTTTTCCTTTGTATCATTCCGATAAATCAAGTCATTAAAATACCATGAAACCTTCAAGTAAACCAAGTTCGAATTCCACATTTGAAATAAGATTTTCCATCACGATTTCTAATTTCGTCTTAATTTTATAATTCCCGTCTTACTTTGCTGTCATTTATTTCACCGTACTTTAATTCCCGCAATTTAATTTATGCAATTTATTTTATGTACTTTAATTTTCCGTCTATTACTTTCAGTCAATTAAATTCTGCAATTTATTTTACATCATTTACCTTCAGTCTTTTATTTCAAGCAATTTCATTTATTTGTCTAAAGAGAGGTTACTTGCGCAATACTCCTACGATTTCTATCGTTGATTGTTTGAAGGCACTAACCATCTCTTTTAGTTAATATTAATTTTCCTTCTCTTTTATAATTAGAATCCAAACCATGATGGGCTAACCGTCTTAGTTTGGGGTACAAAGTTAAGTTGACACCGAGACTGATAAAAAGATAAAATGGTGTATCGTATCGCATGATTGTCTGACATCATTTAAATTAAAGTTATATTTTATGTCTGATTGCAATTAATCAATTGACAACTGGTTCGTTGTACGACGACTTATTTAAGTTACATAAAATATCGACTTTAAGATAACGAAGGAATGTGATCTCATCTTTTTATCCAATTATTAATTTTCTCCCAACGGATATTTGTACATTGTGCTACTTTTTATAATCAACTTTTTAGTAGTGTTAATCAAAACCCCAATCAAAATATTGTTTTCAAATTCGCTATCTGAGACTCGCTTTTACAAACCCTACTTTCAAGAAGAACTTTTCCAAGCTTCCCTGTGGGATCGATATTCGGTACTTTGTACCATTATTACTTGTTAAAAACGGTAGTAAATTGAGATGTATACTTGCGTCGAGGTCTACTTATTTGCATTTTAAAAAGGTGAAAACACGAAATACCGCAACAATGTGCCACCACTACCTTTTCCGAATCAACTGAAGGTAGGCAAGGATGAGGAACAGTTCAAGAAATTTCTTGACATCTTCAAGAAATTAAGAAATTGCACATCAACATTCCTTTTGCAGAAGCACTTGCCCAAATGCCGACAAATCTCAAGTTTATGAAAGATATGTTATCCAAGAAAAGGAAGATTGAAGACCACGCCACCATTGCACTAACTGAGGAGTGCAGTGTAATCATTAAGCATCCTCTAAAGCTTCAAGACCCAGGGAGTTTTTCTATACGTGTGCAAATTGGAACTTCTCATTTTGGTAAAGTGTTATGTGATCTAGGAGCAAGTATTAATCTATTACCTTTATCCATTTTTGGGAAACCTTTCTTGGGAAAGGTAAGTCCTACAAACATGAAATTTCAATTTGCAGATAGATCAGTGAAGTATTCGTACGGAATCGTCGAAAATGTCTTGGTAAAGGTCGGAAAATTCTATTTTCCAGTCGATTTCGTAGTTCTAGATATTGATGAAGATAAGGAGATTCCGCTAATATTGGGAAGATCGTTCCTGGCTACGAGCAAGGCGCTTATTGACATAGAGGAATGTAAGATGACATTAAGAGTTGTCAGTGAAAAAGTGATCTTCAAGGTGCTAGAGAGTGTAAAGGGTCAGACTGGACTAGGAACGGGTGATCACAGAAAAGCAGATGTAGGAAAATCTGGGAAAGACCGTAATTGTGGGAGACTAGATCACAGAAAAGATATCGAGCCGAACTGACACCAAAAAATCGTGCCACGACTATAAATAAGGCACTAGATGGGAGGCAATCCACCAGGTTTGTTTTCGTTTAAGTTTTGTAGTTTTATTTTTAGAATTGATTTTCTACTTGTTTTCATTATAGGCCTCTTGACAAAAATCTGAGTTTTGACTAATGCGATTTTGGTTGCAAGTTATGGCCTTGTGGAGCTCACAATAGCTCCTAATCAAGTTCGTAAAATTTGGCCTTCATGAGTTAGACCACCAGTTAAGTCTCGGGACAAGTCCCGGTAGCCACTGGAATGTTTTCATAATTTCGCCTTCGTGGGTTATACCGCTAGTTAAGTCTCGGTACAAGTACCGGTAGTGTCTATGGCATCGCATGGTAAAATAAAATCTTCCTGATACTTACTCCGAGAATTAACCAACGTCGCAAGGTCCCGGTGGTCATTGTGGCTTATAACCCAAAACACTACTCGCGGTACCTACACTGAGACATAAGTATCGGTACAAGTACTGGTGGCCTATATGGTCTTCACGAAGAAATTAAAATCCACGATAGTTGCAACGAGACTTAAGTCTTAGTGCTTGTACCACTGGGAACTGGGTATTCGACCATAGATCCAATCCGTGAGACTTCAACCGAGGTTTTACTAGCGCTGCAAGTAGCGCTAGGCGCTGTGGTCTTGTTGACTAATTCAATTTCACGATAGATGCACCAAGACTTAACCCACGGTACAAGTACCGGTGGGCGTTGAGCACTCAAACCTTCACCATTTTTCGCGAGACTTATGCCGAGAGAATACTAGCGGCACAACTACCACTAGCCACTGGATCCTAAGCCACACAAGAGGGGAGAAACTCACGAGAGTTAAGTCATGGTACAACTAGCGGTAGCGACGATTCAGGGTTTTTAACCCGATTTCGCGAATTTTTGCAACCCAAACCAGAATCCCCTTCTCCTCTCTCGACTTCCATGCACCATCTCAAGTACAACTCGATCGATTTCAAGCCCTCATGCTCTCCAATCCCCATTTTGCTCAACGACGGTACATTTCTTCACTCTTAAATATGAACTTTTCATTGTGGGGTATGATTTTGGGTCAAAAAACTGATTAATGGAACTTGGGTTCATAATATGTGGTCTTCCCCACTGATGTTGATTCTTTTTATGTTTGTTGAACCCTTGTGAGATTCTATGCACATCTTTCTCCCAATTTTGTCTTGATTGATGAATTTTGTGGTATCTTGCATTTGGACTCTTAAAAAACTAGATTTCCAATTAGGTATTCTTCAAGTTTGTGATTCCTTGGCTACTTTTGAAGGCTTATGCTTGTTATTATTCAATTTATTTGTGGATTTGTGGCTTGCTTTGATCTTTTCCATGTGATGCCTTAAACCTATAATTATATTATTTGATTTTACTCTAGCATGTTTGGGTCATCTAGTGCATTAGAAGTTATGTGAGCACTAGACTATCATTGTATGTGTTCTCAATTGTTGCTTGTTTAACCTAGGGTTTAGTATTCAAGGTGTTACCATGAGATCCTTAGTCACATTTGGGAAAGTTATAATTTTCAAAGCCATTTTAAATTCCATGACTAGTAATAGATTCACATGCACTACTATGGGTTTCTATGCGCTTAATGTGTGAAATGGTGGCCGATATAGAAAATGAGGTAGTCTATAAGTAATTGTTATGCTTCTTAAGCTTAATTGCATAATGTTGATATGTGACTTTAAGGTACTTATGAGCATATAAATACCAAATGACAAACAAACCTAGGTTTGGGGTTTCATTCGGTATTTACCAATTGCAATCACACTTACGCTAAATGATAACAAATGCATGAACCTCAAGGTAAGATCCATCTCGTGTTACTTTGGTCAAGTGGTTAGTGTGGTAGTCATCACATGGTATGATCTTCAACCATTCATTCAGAACTTTCAGTTTGCACTCATTAATTATCTTTTTGGTTGATGACTATTCAAACCTAGGTTTCCATATAGGTTTGGGGTGGGCATTTTTGGTATACTTCCTATAGCAAAATGCGATCCCAACCTAGGCATCTGCCTAGGTTTAGGGTGGCCGGTTCACCATCACCCTATTTTGTGCAAAAGGGTCAAACCTATACAAGAGTCTAGATTTAGAGTTCCATATAATCTTTTGATCCTCCTAATTATGTTATTCTTTGTTTTAGGAAACGAGAAGAAGCAAACCGACCACTACCACCCCGAGATGACCAGCTTACGACAAGCTCATGCCTGTAGAAAAGGTCCAACTACGGCAACAGCCAAATCCAGATATCCTAAGAAAAAAAGTGTTAATGGCAGAGCGAAGGGTACTCAACGAGCATGGGATCCGACTTCAAGGAATCCCAAAATCTTCCCTAGTCTCTAACACTCTTTATAAGTGGGAGCAATTATGCGCAAGTCGAGAGCCCTTCCACATCGATCTTGTTCGAGAATTCTATGCCTCGTTACAGGAAGGCATTTTCAACGAGTTTAGTGAGGTGATGTTCGAGGCCATAAGGTTACAATAAAGGTATCCGATATCCACAAATACAATAGTCTCCCGAGGATAGATACGGATGGCATGATCGGTGGTGTACCCCCCCAATCCCCAGGGTAGGAGAGCGGGAAGAGCATAGTTGTTTGATCGTGGGCTTCATGAGGAGAAATGGAGATTCTTATTGGACTACAAGCAAGGGAATCAAAATAAGTCAATTGCACGTTGACACGACATTTTGGATGGTTTTCCTGACATACAGTCTAAAACCATCCACACATAATAATGAAGTCAGTCCCAGCGTAGCGAAAGTTCTATACTGCATTTAATGTTTGATGATCATCGATGTGGCTCGCGTCATCCACCTAGAGATCAACGATCCTTCCTCGGGTCACGATATGGGTATTCTCCATTTCCGTGCTAAATCATTGATTTTTGTATTCAAGCAGGTATCCAATCCCGATTACCGAGCCGATCATCCCATGATTTAGACGATTGCACCTACGCTTACCAAGTCACTGTTATACCCTGAGTTTAGAGGTTAACTAGTCAATATCGGTAGACGGGTAGGTGGGCTAAGGGTAGTATAAATAAAGCAGTGGCTGTTAGTTTGGGTATTCTGTTTTGTGTTTGTTTGTAATTGGAGCATATGCTCTGGGAGAGATCATGACCTCTCGAAAGTCAGCGAACCCCTGTTTTCTCTCAATTTCAATCAATCGGGCGACTGATTTGTTCGGTGTACACCTAATTGGTATCATAATTTGTTTGGTGTACACCAAATGGTATCAGAGCAGTTCGATTCCGGGAGAATGAAGAGCAGAAACGTTTCATCTCAAAGCGAAGAATTGGAGAGTAGTGAAGATTTGGAGTACGTAGGAGAAATTAGAAAAATTCAGGAACGCTTTGGGTCTATAAACAAGAATATGCAGAGAATGATGAAAATGATGGAAAAGTTGGAAGACAACTTGAAGAAGATGAGTCAAAACGATTCATTTTCATGTCGTGGAAGGAACACGATGATTCCAAATAACAGATTTGATATAGGCGAAAATTCAGATCTGAGGATGAATACAATATCATATCCTATTCCAGATTTGTATCTAAATCCAAATACAAGTCCAGATCCGAGTCCAAATCTATATCCGACAATGAATCCAAAATCAGATTCTGGCTTGAATCCAAAATTAGATTCGAATTTTGAGTATGGAATGGCTATGGATGAAGTATTTGAGGGAGAGCATTCCGATTATGAAGATGAAAATGATACGGGATCACAGAGAGAATCGACAACAATTCCTTTGAACAACAAACCAGATGGGGAGGCGACTAGTTCGCTACTAGATCCAGAAATGAATCTGAATGCGAAATCGTATCAAAATCAAAATCCATTTAAATTTGAACTCAAAATCAGATCCAATTCCAAATCGAGATTCGAACTGGATTTCAGAATCAAAGCTGAATACAGAGGAAACACCGATTGCTTTCTGCTATACGATGTGGAAGCCACTCAATCGACCCTTGAAGAAGAGAAAAGCGAGGAAGGAAAAGAAGGTATCCAAGCCCATACCAGACATAAAAGAAAGCATTGTCTCTTTGTCTAAACCTCTAGTGGCGACGGTTTTGAGAAGAATTTGGTGGGGACAATGTCCATCGTGAACCACCACCAACGTTAATTTCATCTCCTCCACTGCCTCTACCATGGCCACCGTTTTCACCACCTCATTCAACGTTCTTACAACCATCGCCACCGTTAGCCTTAAAACAAGGGAATATCATCGAGGCTGTGAATCGGATCTCGGAAGGCGAATTCATTGAGAAAGTAGAAATGATATTACAGCTATTTGACAGGGGTGGAGCCACAGATGTGGGACCAGAAATCGAGTTGATTTTGGATGGAAACAGGAGAATAATGGGTAATGGTGCAAAATCCAGGAGAGTATCCAACAACAATTTACATAAATGCTAAGTTCGAGGCCGACAGCGAGAATTGGCGATAAGGAGTGGTTGGGTGGAAGACGTTCATCAAGGACCACCTCTGCCACCGCTACCTCCATCACACTGCAACAATCATCAATGTAATGCGGTTGCATCGTATTTTTTTATTTCTTTCCACCTTGAGGACAAGGTGGATGTTTGGGGGCCCGATATTGGGTGTTGTTGTGAAGAAATATGGATATATTGGCCTTGTTGGGCAGCTGAACATTGCAAACAAAGGGAGCATCCGACAGACTTGTATTTTGTCCCTGGGAATGAACATAAGATTAGAAGGAGAAGCCCATGCCTATATGGGAAAGGGGAGCGTTGGATGTGATGGCTATAAGAGTGCAAGCCTAGTAGGGAAGAATAATTACGTAGGTATAACGACACAAATTCAGTATGGGATGGAAGCGACTCTATTGATGTATCCACTATACCGCTCAAAAAAAGGAACAAAATGTTTGAATTTCTTCCAAATGGCAGTTCATGACAGTTAGGCGGAGAGTAGATCGAAACTCAAGCGTTTGTATGTGTTTGTAAGTTGGCAGAGATACACCTCATTTGGCATACTTTCTACCACATCCTCTTGTTCATTACTTTCAGGCACTGATTCAACAAACTCATCTTCTAAGTCTGATTTCACCAAGTACTCAATTGGAAAAAAAAATCTGATTCAAGCAAACTTTTAGAAATCCTGTCTTTCAAATATGAATCCTTACATCCTCTTACAACTTCTCTTAGCTCAATTATTTCTTTGATTCTTTGCATGAAACATCTCCTGACAAGCCTCATGCCATCCTCCACTGGCAAACTATACTCCATGTCTTCCAAGAAAATTTTCAAAGTCACATCACAAAATTTAGGAATCTCTGACAATCTTAATTGTTTCTTCTTCTGGTTATCAAGATTGAACAAATAACCATCATCTCCCAGACTTCTAAGATATCTTCAAAAATAGTTTGCACAAGGATTCACATCTGTAAATGGCTCTTTAAGGGTTTGATTTGCTCATTCTAAACTCAATTGCAAGTTGAAAATCATAATGTGCCAATGACATTGTTATTCCCAGATTTGATCAAGTTCTTATCGTAACAAAACATTCAAGATGAATCAAAATCATATGTCATTGATTTCCAAATCACAAATTACAAATCATACATTCTCTCTCTCTATAACTCTTTCTCTCTCTAGAATGATATTCTAATCAGTTCTTCTCTAATCTGCTCCATGCTTACTTTCTGAATTCTGATTCATTCACTTACAAAGACTTACAAGAAACCTATTTATACCCATAACTAAAACAAGGAAACAAATACAAGGACTTTGAATTTGACTTATTACAAAAGACCTTGACTTTGATGCTTGAGAGTTGACTTTCAACTTTGACTTGCTTTACTTTCATCTTCAATCTTTATGATCTTGAATCCAACAAATATGTGCTCTAACATTCTCCCCCTTTGGATCAAGATCATCTCTAAAAGGATATTGCAATTCAATCTTCTCTTTTAAACTCAATTTGAATCTTCTCCCTTTTATGTAAAAATGATCTTCTCCATCAATCAACATTCTCCCTCTATTCATATGAAAATTTGACATTCTCCCCTTTCTTTGATAAACTCTATCTTCAAACTTTCATCAATCTTCCAAAAATCTGTTCTTCAAGAATAACAACATTCTCTCCCAAGGTAGGTATAAACCTCTATCAGACTCTTAGAAAGAAATTATCATCAAATTATGCTCAGTTTACTTCAGCAAAATTATCTTCAAACTTTCAAACTCTTTCAGCTTTTGAACAATCTTCAACAATCTTTCTTCAAATACGATACAAATTGTTCTTTTCGGACATTTCTTTAACATTGTTTTCTCCCCCTTTTTGATGATTGCAACATAAAGATCATCAAAACTTTCAATCAAGAAATGTCTTTATATGTTCTAACCACTGATCTTACATACAGAGCCTCTGATTCGTTGCCAATTCGAACAAAGTATTCATCTAGATCTTTTCAAATTCAGACAAACTATGAAAGTAACACCTGAATCAACAAATGAATCAGTTAATATGCCTGTCAGTAACACGAAGTCACTGTGTGTAACAAATACACATTGTAAAGGAGCTTTTGATGTTCACTCTCCCAGGGCTTCCATCCAATCATCGAAACACCACAAAGGCAATTTCTATGAATGTTATGACAAGAAAACAAATTCCTTGTGTGTTCATGCAAGTGTAGAAAGAATTAAGCATATGATGATTGCTTTTATAAAAGGCTCAATATTGTGTAAACCACTGAGACAACAGTAGATAAACAAAGACTCAATGTGCATGATTGAAGTGCGAAGGTGGGGCAGACTTCCTTCTTTTTCAATATCCAGATTTTCCAAATGAAAACCAGATAGATTATATGTTGCTTCCCCAGAAAAATATGAAACATTTTCTTTTTGAGAAGAAAATGAGTAGCTGGTGGGTTTTTATCAAGAGTTGGCATGGGCTAGTTGCCTGTTTCAATAATGTTCACGAAGAATTGTAAAACATTAGTAATGTGGTTGCTCGACTCAGAAAGTATTTGGTGCAGAGTCTGATATTCTTTTACTCTGATTACTCACCCTCTTTCTTTTTAATCATTTGAGCTCACTGAACCAAACTCTCTTTTCCATTTTACCTCGTCACACAACCCACACTCGTTTCTTTTTGACTTCTCACATTCAATCACTATGGATTAACTTCTTAGGTAGGAAACACTGGTTAACGTGAATCCATAGAAGTTCATTTAAGTCCTAGGACAAAGAACCCATATTTTCCTAAGAAGTACATGTTTCTCAAAATGGTTTATCTTGAACAGTTAAAGCTCAAAAACAAGTCAGATGTGTATATGCTCATAATATAATCATGAAGATATGAGCATTTTAAACATTGAAGATATTTCAAACAAGTAAATTGAATGAATAGATATGAATGCAAGAGACTTGTTTGAAAAATTGACATTGTATGAAAAATGATCATAAACAAATGATATAGCAATTAAGGCTTATGGTAAAAAATAATGGATATTGTCTATATGAAACAAAATATAGACATTCTTGAATGAAACGTTTAGAAATGAAATCACGCTCAAATTCTGAATAACAAGCGGGGTGTCTTACCATCGAAAAAATTGGTTACAATGGTAAGAACAATTTCAACACAAATTAAACCGGTGTGTGTGAATACTTGAAAGTATATAGACAAGATAATACACAAGTATTTATCTTTGAAAACACACGGTTTATTAACGATTAAGCCCAAATAAAATGAAAACATTTAAAATCGCACTTCCAATTCATGGAATCTATTTAAGAATCGGGAAGTGGTTTGAACATTTAAGAATATGTTTTCCATGATTGAAAGTCGTCCTTCTTTCAACCATTTATGAGATTAAGAATAGAAATAAATCTTTCCGTTCAGTCTTAAATCTCATGAAGTCAAGCTTAATGTTATAAGAATATGATCTTGATAGCTTCTCTCAATCTGCATCAGTCATAAAGTCCGTCAAAGCGACTTTATTCACAAAACTTTATTGGAAAATAAAATGACATAAAGCAGTAAAACGTTGAATGTACGAGTTATGATCAGAAGTAATCAGAAGTCATAATTCTTACTCCCCCTGAAAATATGCATCTAAAATATGTCAGTGAAAAAGCACATGATATAGATCTACAACTCCCTCTAAAGTGTAGTTCATCATATCTTCCGAATACATATTTCCAGAAAAATTATGTACTCCCCATTGAAGGTTGATTTCCTCTTTTGAGTATCTGAGT
Organism: Arctium minus; assembly: GCA_954870635.1. NCBI lineage: Eukaryota > Viridiplantae > Streptophyta > Magnoliopsida > Asterales > Asteraceae > Arctium > Arctium minus. The sequence continues at coordinate 55,494,434 of OX941084.1, forward strand.
ACAATCTCTTATCAGCCCGGGAGTATCATTTCTTTTTCATCGTTGAAGTACGAGTCCTAAACTGTTGTGTTTAGAAGTCAAACTCCGTTGAAGTACGGGTCCTGAACTGTATTATTCAGAAGCCTTAGTTCATTGAAGCACGGGTTCTGAACTGATATATTCAGAAGCCAAACATCGATTCTCTTACTCCCCCTTGACTTGAGGTGCCTGCAACAGAGAACCATCCTTTGGCTTTGGTACCCACTGGTATTTGGGTACATGTTTGTGAGTTGCAGTTCTATTAGGAGTAATTGAGTAAGAACCATACCAGTAATGATCACTAGCTTTATGAACAAAATCATATGTATGACAGTAAGAACAATACCTTTTTCTAGATAACCTGATCAATTGATCTCTCGAGTAAGCAAGATCAGGTTTACCTTTCAGCACTTTGTTCTTCTTTGCATTTGATGCATGTACAAATGATTTGTTACTTTTCTTCTCTTCCTTCTTTCCTTTCTTTTCTTCCTTCTTCTCATCATTCTTTTCTTCATCTACTGGTTTGACTTTCCATACCAATTTCTCTTCTTGATATCTTCTTCTTCTTCTTCTTTGTGTATCTGAACCATCTACATTTTGAACATAGAAAATGTTAGTAGTACGAATCTGATGAAATGAGTAGACTGACCTTTTTGAAGAAACAATTTTCTGATGTGAGCTTGAGGTTGGCTTGTTAGAACCAATTGAACTATTTCTAGGTGTGTGGATTTTTGACTCTAGAGTCGTTTGCTCAATCACCACCACCTTGGAAACAATCTTTTCAAGCTCTTTTAACTTTGAAGAATAAGTGTCTCTTTCTTTGACAAGTAGGTCAATCTCTTTCTTGAATTCAGACTTCGCTTTATGCTCTTTCAGTGCGTTTTCAGATAGTTCAGATAGCTTCTTAGTCAGCTTCTTAATCTCAGTTTCAAAGATATTTCTTTCATCTTCCAAGTCTTTCTCAGCATCCTTTCTTTGATCAGATATCTCTTTAAAGATTCCCACATTCTTCTGTTCAATGATCTTCTTTTCTTTGTCAAACTTTTCTCTTTCTAGGATGATTACTTTCTCAAAGTTAGAAATCTGTTGAGAAATCTTTATACATTTCAGCTCAACTGTTTTCTTCTCATCAACACATTTTCTGGAAAACTCTGAGAATTTCTTAGCAAACTCTTTCTTTACTTTCTCAAAAATTGATTTGTCTTTGACCATCTTTTTATTCAAATCTAATATATTCTTCTGAAGCTCAACATTAGCATCTTCCAGATTCTTAATCTTCTCTTCATAGCTTTCAACAGAAACTGCTTGCTGGATCTGGACAATTTGATCTTCCAAGTTAGAGATCTTTTGCAGTAATTCAGAGTTCTCAATCTTTAATTTCTCAGCTTCCAACCATTTATCATATTTCAAGACTTGAAGAACTTCTTTTTCAAGTTGTTGGATATGTTCTTTGTATTTGTCAAAAAATTCTGAATATTTACCCGAACCTGTTGCCTTCTTCAGGAAACCTACATGTGCATGCATCCACTCTTTAAGACCAATGTAAATGGCAACTTGGTCATCATCTTTCTGCTTATAGTATTCCATATGGTCTTTAGATACAACAACTTCCATATGTAACTTTTCCATCGTTTTACATCTTCGTGTAAATCGTTCTTCAAGAGAAAGAAGCTCTGCTTTAAGTTTAGCAATCTCTTCTTTTGATGTCATTTTTGCTTGAGAAGTCATCCTGTTCTGTTACAATTAAGAACTTGAATTTGATCGTTAGTCCAAAATGAAATCAAGTAAATCAGAAAAACTTGAAATAGGAATTCAGAAATTCTGATCACAAAAAAAATATGTTCCCCGACACAGACTTAGCACGGGGGTCCCGCTAAGTATAGAATTCGTAAGTAAAACAATTCAGAATTCGCACACAATGCCAAACAACATAATTCGTAAGTAAAACAATTCAGAATTCGCAAGTCACACACCTACGAATCCTAAAGTTTTCACAATACTCACACTAGCGAATTCTACACTTATAAAAAATTTTAAACCTTAGATTTCCCAGTCTGTAACACCCCGAATCTTCGTTATGTATTTATAGCGTTAAGACTTCTAACCTTATGAGTGTCGTAAGTATTGGTGTTCTTGTGTTTAACATTCGTCGTTAGTACCACGTTTCGTATATGGTGAGAATTTGGTTTGTGTTGGTGTTGGGCTTAATACAGTGAATCACGCGAGTTACACGCGAATTGTATCCGCGGCACAAACAGCGTAACCCACTATTGGGTTTTGAATTCAGGGACACGGGCGACTTATGCCGCGGGTTGAAGCCGCGACATAACCCGCGGGAGTCCCCTGGTCGATCTTATACGACTTTCTCCTTCATTTCTCCTCTTTTACTTCAATCTAACCTCATTTCTTTTTCTCTCAGCCCTCATAAATTCTCCCATCCGATTTTAGGGCTTCAACCACCACAATCTATCCCATTTATTGCTAGTAGTTGGGGTCTTTGATCAAGATTTCAAGTTGAGCATTTAACCACCATTGTCATCCTCTTCAAGTTCAAATCTAGGGTTTGGGTTTCCTCCAAAAACCCATTTGGTGAGTTACTCTTCCACAAATACTCTAGTATTTGTTTATTACTATGGATAATCATACGTTACACTTATGTGCTACTTGTTTGAGTTTATAACCTAGTTTGAGAGTTTTCGACTTTATGAACCCAACAAGGGTGAGCATGCTTATTAGACTTTATCAATCTATTTAGTGGTAACTACATGGGTTATATATCTCTACCTTCATGCTTATATGTTGAGTTCATGGAAAAGTTCCTATCATTATGATTTAATCCAACTGCTGATAACTTTGTGAAGAGTTGATGTAAAGAAAATAAATGGATGTGTCTACATGTATAAAGTATGAAGAATGTGATATTATGAGGAGTTAGGAAATATTGACTTTACATGTGGAAGAGAGATGTATATGATGTTATACTTATCAATTGTTAATCACATGATATAAATGAGAATACTACTCTTTGTGCACGAGGTGGTAGTATTCAACAATTGGACATTCTAATAAGAATTGTGGTTTACTAGCGAGTAGGCAATAAGGGGATTTGGACCCTTGAGGTGTAACTCGTCTAGATATGGATAGGCAATAATGTCCGTAAGTCCTTGAGGTATAACTCGACGGAGTAGGCAATAAAGGCAGTAACTACGGTTTGAGGTTGTGATGTCGAGATGGCATGGGAACTAAGACCGGGGCATGAGGTGTAATACATTATCCTCGAGGGTGACTTCACCTTGTGTATAGGTCACCCCGATGGAAACGGGTCTCCCCCGAAATGTCAAGAGGTATCTCTTGTTTTATTAATTGTTCAGGTTATGGGAACTTGAGCTCGACGGAAACGTAAATTGTGAGGCGATGGAGTTCGGTAACATATTTATTGTTTACATATATATGTTGTAAATGTTATAACTTTGGTATCTCACTAGGCTTCGTCCTAACACTTGTTGTGGTTGTTGTTTCCTCACAGATCCTAACCGTGGAGGAATTTAGGATGTCGGCTTGGCTACCGGGCACATAGGAGATCTTGAAGTGCTGGTCTTTTAGGGAATTTTGTGAAGAGAGTTCATATTGATATAGCAACGCCCGTATTAATCTAGATTTAAATCAATCTTAGATTAAGTAGGTCGTTGTAGTATTGATTTCCCATTATTTTGTTGCAACCTTATGATGCAAACTAACCCGGTTTTATAGGGTTTTAGTTGTATTGATTATTGGGTGAACATCCTTTTGTTATATCATTTAAACAGGTGTTTGGACCCTTCGTATTTTAGACGTCATATTGCCGAATTTACAAAAAAAATTATTTGTTAAATTTTTAGAGTGTTATAAGTTGGTATCAGAGCTCTAGTTTAAGTGAACTAGGTATGAGATCTAGATGCCTAGACTTAAACTGAGACTTTTAGGCAATTAAGTGTGAGAATGGGGTAGAAATTCTAAGATGGGACATTCTTAGAGTCAATGGAAACTACCTTGTTAAGAATTATAAAAGTGGTAACGAGACTTTTTATGTATTATATGTTCATAATTTCAATTAGCTACTACTATTATGAATGTATGGCTACGTGAATATGCTTGGAATACTATGATTATGACGACTAATGAGATGTGTTATTACGTTTCGCGTGTATAATCTTGTGTAGCCCTCTCTCACCCTCTTTTGACTTGATGACAGACGAAAATGGTAAATACTCGGAGTCATCTTCAGTCATCGCTAGAGGGTCAAGCGGTAAACGAATCCACGGCCGACAGACCCAATGCAACCGTAACGGATGGACCTCCGATTCCACCTATGCTCGCCGGAAGGGTGGAACAGATTCCGAGGACCGTCATTGCCACTGCCGATCCGATTCTGACTGAGGTAACTCCTCAGACTCAAATGATGGACATGATGAGAGCCATGAATGAGACTATGGCAAAACAACAAGAATTATTCATGAAGCTTCTAGAGGACCGGGAAGGGAATCAGCGTCGACACGAAACAATTGAGGAAAACATTGTCATAGATGGTTCCGGGGGTACCGGAGGTGAGATTTGCACTAATGGGGTAGCAACTTTGGAAACGAGGCAACCGGAGAGAGGATGTTCCTACAAGTCATTTCTTTGTTGTAAACCATCAGAGTTCGCCGGTTCCGATGAACCCGCGAAGTGCATGAGTTGGCTTCAAGAGATCGAACAAACTTTTCGATCTAGAGATTGTGAGGAACTCCAAAAGGTGAAGTATGAGTCTCAATTGCTTCGAGGCACAACTTTGACTTGGTGGAATGTCTTCACCTCCACCATCGAAGAAACGGTGTTGGCCAATCTGTCGTGGGCCGAATTCAAGAAGAAGATTTTAGAGGAGTACTGCACTGAGGAGGAGTTGGATGCAATAGAAGAAGAATTCCGGTCAATCAAGAAGGGTGACTTGTCGGTGAAATAATATACCCGACTCTTTATGGAAAAGCTTGACTTGGTAGGGCACGTGGCCCCGACCGAAAAGGAGAAAGTGAAGGCTTATCTGAAAGGCTTACCAGCAGACATGATTCAAGTAGTTCGCAATTCCAAGGCCTCTAACCTCCGAGAGACTATTGAAGAAGCTAAAGTGACGGAAAGACTCTTTGCGTAAGACAAAGTTGAGAAGGCAAAGACCGTGGAGAAGAGGAGGTGGGAAAACCCACCAAGTTCATACAAAAAGCCGAAGTTTCAACCTCCCAATAAGAGCTTCGACAATCGACGGGAAGCCAAATGGTGTCCCAAGTGTAAGGGTAAGCACTTTGGGTTTTGTAAGACCAACCCTAACCCAAATTCGTGCCCAATTTCATGTTTCAAGTGTGGCCAGCCGGGTCACACCAGTTTCTTGTGTCCCACTCAAGGGACGGTTTGTTTTGAATGCAAGGAGATTGGTCACGTACGAAGAGAGTGCCCCAAGCTGAGAGGTGGGGCTAGAAGGGGTAATTCGGGAAATCAAGCGAAAAGAGAGGCCATCCCCAAGGCTCAAGGGAGGGCATTTCAAATGACGAGGGAGGAAGCAAAGAAAACCGCCGAAGTGGTATCAAGTACGTTCTTACTCAACTCCACGCCTGCTAGAGTATTATTTGATTCTGGTGCAAACTTCTCTTTTGTATCCGATGTGTTTTGAAAATCTTTAAACTTGTCGGTTAGTGCCCTTAGAGATGCCTTGGTCATAGAAGTAGCTAAGGGGGAGCGGGTGGTCTTGAGTGATATTCTGAGAGATTGTCGACTTGAAATCAGTGGTGAAACCTTTATGGTGGACTTGTTCCCTATGACCATCGGGAGTTTCGATGTGGTGATTGGTATGGATTGGCTAGCAAAGCATTAGGCGGAGATCTTTTGTTCAAAGAAACTCATACGGATTCCCATCCGAGATGGCGACTTCCTCATTGTTTACAGCGAGAAACGAAAGGGCGATGTGGCTATCATCTCATCCATCAAAGCGAAGAAATATATGTCAAAGAAGTACCCATCGTATCTACCCTTTGTGGTAGATGCCAAGTCAGAAAAGAGGAAGATAGAAGACGTGAAGATTGTCAACGAATTTCTGGATGTGTTTCCCGACGATCTACCAGGATTGCCTCCCGACCGACAAGTGGAATTTCGGATTGATCTCATTCCGGGAGCGGCGCCAATTGCTCGAGCACCGTATCGTCTCGCACCAACCGAAATGCAAGATATGATGTCTCAGCTTCAAGAGTTGCTAGAGAAGGGGTTTGTGAGACCGAGCTCGTCTCCATGGGGAGCTCCGGTACTCTTTGTGAAGAAGAAGGACGGGTCGATGCGTATGTGCATTGATTACCGGGAATTGAACAAGGTGACCATCAAGAATAAATATCCACTACCCCGGATAGATGACCTCTTTGACCAACTGCAAGGGGCCAGATGTTTTTCCAAGATCGACCTCCGTTCGGGATATCATCAAGTGAAGATTCGAGAAGAAGATGTTCCAAAGACGGCATTCAGGACTCGGTATGGGCATTATGAGTTCTTAGTCATGCCTTTCGGATTGACGAACGCGCCGGCAATATTCATGGACTTGATGAACCGAGTGTGCCGACCATTTCTGGACTGGTCAGTCATAGTGTTCATCGACGACATTTTAGTATACTCTAAGGATGAAGAGGAGCACGAGCAACATTTGAGAGAAGTGTTAGAGGTGCTAAGGAAGGAGAAGTTGTATGCTAAATTCTCTAAGTGTGAATTCTGGTTACGGGAAGTGCAATTTTTAGGTCATGTGGTGACTCGAGAGGGAGTAAAAGTAGATCCCGCCAAGATCGAAGCGATGATGAACTGGGAGCCTCCGAAAAACCCGACCGAGATCCGAAGCTTTTTGGGACTCACCGGTTATTACCGAAGGTTCATTCAAGACTTCTCCAAGATCGCCTCATCGTTGACCACGTTGACTCGAAAGAACGTGAAGTTTGCTTGGACCGAGGCTCAAGAAAAAGCTTTCCGTACCTTGCAACGGAAATTGTGCGAAGCCCCAATTTTGTCCCTACCGGAGGGGACAGAAGACTTTGTCATGTATAGTGATGCATCCAAGATGGGGTTGGGTTGCGTCCTCATGCAAAGAGGAAAGGTGATAGATTACGCGTCAAGGAAATTGAAGGAACATGAGAAGAATTACCCAACGCATGACCTCGAGTTAGCGGCAGTAGTGTTTGCTTTGAAGTTGTGGCGACACTACTTGTATGGTACTAAATGTACACTCTACACCGATCACAAAAGCCTGAAATATGTGTTCGACCAAGAAGAGCTAAATATGCGTCAACGAAGATGGCTAGAATTGTTGAAGGATTATGACTGTGAGCTTCAATATCACCCGGGCAAGGCAAACGTGGTGGAAGACGCGCTAAGTCGGAAGGAGTATAGTGGAATGGTGAGAACCTCTTTGGCGAGGATTGAAGTTATCTCGAATCTTATGGAAATGATAAAAGTCGCTCAAGCTGAGGCGCTACTTGAGGTGAATCTCAAAGATGAGGCAATGACGAAGCAACACCTTAGCCTGACGGAGGATGGTAGAGGATTGAAACTCTTCCAAGGACGAGTTTGGGTACCCAGGTTGGGAGGGTGTCGGAAATTACTTTTGTAAGAGGCACATAAGTCGAGATATTCTATTCACCCCGGGAGCACCAAAATATATAGAGACCTAAAGTTGAACTTCTGGTGGCCTGTGATGAAATTGGATGTGGCAAACTATGTGGAGAAGTGCCTTACTTGCTCGTTAGTGAAGGCCGAACACCAGCGACCGTATGGGAGTTTGCAATCGTTGGAAGTACCGGAGTGGAAGTGGGATCACATTACAATGGACTTCATGACGAAGCTACCAAAGACGTTGAAGAGCCACGACACTATTTGGGTGATAGTGGATCGGTTGACGAAGAGCGCGCATTTTCTGGCCATGAGGGAAACGTTACCATTAGACAAGCTAGCGAGACTCTACATCAATGAGGTGGTGTCAAGGCATGGGGTGCCGCTGTCCATTGTGTCTGACCGGGACAGTTGCTTCACTTCCCATTTCTAGAGCGCCTTTCAAAGAGAATTGGGAACAAAAGTAAAGTTGAGCACAGCGTATCATCCTCAAACGGATGGGCAAAGTGAGCGGACAATTCAAACGTTGGAGGACATGTTGCGATCGTGTGTGATCGACTTTGGGGGAAGTTGGGACTCTCATCTTCCATTGGTGGAATTTGCGTATAATAATAGTTATCACTCGAGTTTGGGAATGGCACCGTACGAGGCATTATACGGCCAAAAATGTAGAACCCCAACTTGTTGGCTCGAAGCGGGTGAGAAGCAGTTCGCTGGATCGGAGATAGTACAAGAAACGACGGACAAGGTTAAGGGATACGGGAGCGTTTGAAGGCGGCTCAAGACCATCAAAAGAGCTACGCGGACAAGTAGTGGCATCCGATGGAATTCCAAGTGGGCGACGGGGTCATGTTGAAAGTGTCGCCTTGGAAAGGGATTATAAGGTTTGGAAAACGAGGGAAGCTTAGCCCCCGTTTCCTCGGGCCTTTTCCTATCATTGAACGTGTGGGACTCCAAGCTTATAAGCTTGATTTACCGCCCGAGATGAGTGGGATACACCCTACTTTCCACATATGTTATCTTCGGGAATGTTTAGCGGAAGAGGAAAATGTCATACCGTTATCGGAGATTCGCGTGGACAATAATCGTTGTATTGAAGAGCCGGAAACCATCCTAGAGATAGAGACGAAGAAACTTCGCCATAAAGAAGTGGTGATGCTGAAAGTTCAGTGGAAACATCATCGAGGCGCGAACGTGACGTGGGAATCGGAAGAGGATATGAAGGGTCGTTACCCTCATCTTTTTGTTTAGCGTGAGATTTCGGAGACAAAATCATTTTCAAGTTGGGGAGGATTGTAACACCCCGAATCTTCGTTATGTATTTATAGCATTAAGACTTCTAACCTTATGAGTGTCGTAAGTCTTGGTGTTCTTGTGTTTAACATTCGTCGTTAGTACCACGTTTGGTATATGGTGAGAATTTGGTTTTTGTTAGTGTTGGGCTTAATACAGTGAATCATGCGAGTTATACGCGGCTTGTAGCCGCGGCACAAACCGCATAACCCACTGTTGGGTTTTGAATTCAGGGACACGGGCGACTTATGCCGCGGGTTGAAGCCGCGACATAACCCGCGGGAGTCCCCTGGTCGATCTTATACGACTTTCTCCTTCATCTCTCCTCATTTACTTCAATCTAACCTCATTTCTTTCTCTCTCAACCCTCATAAATTCTCCCATCCGATTTTAGGGCTTCAACCACCACAATCTATCCCATTTATTGCTAGTAGTTGGGGTCTTTGATCAAGATTTCAAGTTGAGCATTTAACCACCATTGTCATCCTCTTCAAGTTCAAATCTAGGGTTTGGGTTTCCTCCAAAAACCCATTTGGTGAGTTACTCTTCCATAAATACTCTAGTATTTGTTTATTACTGTGGATAATCATACGTTACACTTATGTGCTACTTGTTTGAGTTTATAACCTAGTTTGAGAGTTTTCGACTTTATGAACCCAACAAGGGTGAGCATGCTTATTAGACTTTATCAATCTATTTAGTGGTAACTACATGGGTTATATATCTCTACCTTCATGCTTATATGTTGAGTTCATGGAAAAGTTCCTATCATTATGATTTAATCCAACTGCTGATAACTTTGTGAAGAGTTGATGTAAAGAAAATAAATGGATGTGTCTACATGTATAAAGTATGAAGAATGTGATATTATGAGGAGTAAGGAAATATTGGCTTTACATGTGGGAGAGAGATGTATATGATGTTATACTTATCAATTGTTAATCACCTGATATAAATGAGAATACTACTCCTTGTGCACGAGGTGGTAGTATTCAACAATTGGACATTCTAATAAGAATTGTGGTTTACTAGCGAGTAGGCAATAAGGGGTCTTGGACCCTTGAGGTGTAACTCGTCTAGATATGGATAGGCAATAATGTCCGTAAGTCCTTGAGGTGTAACTCGACGGAGTAGGCAATAAAGGCAGTAACTACGGTTTGAGGTTGTGATGTCGAGATGGCATGGGAACTAAGACCGGGGCATGAGGTGTAATCCATTATCCTCGGGGGTGACTTCGCCTTGTGTATAGGTCACCCCGATGGAAACGGGTCTCCCCCGAAATGTCAAGAGGTATCTCTTGTTTTATTAATTGTTCAGGTTATTGGAACTTGAGCTCGACGGAAACGTAAATTGTGAGGCGATGGAGTTCGGTAACATATTTATTGTTTACATATATATGTTGTAAATGTTATAACTTTGGGATCTCACTAGGCTTCATCCTAACACTTGTTGTGGTTGTTGTTTCCTCACAGATCCTAACCGTGGAGGAATTTAGGATGTCGGCTTGGCTACTGGGCACATAGGAGATCTTGAAGTGCCGGTCTTTTGGGGAATTTTGTGAAGAGAGTTCATATTGATTTAGCAACGCCCGTATTAATCTAGATTTAAATCAATCTTAGATTAAGTAGGTCGTTGTAGTTTTGATGTCCCATTATTTTGTTGCAACCTTATGATGCAAACTAACCCGGTTTTATAGGGTTTTAGTTGTATTGATTATTGGGTGAACATCCTTTTGTTATATCATTTAAACAGGTGTTTGGACCCTTCGTATTTTAGACGTCATATTGCCGAATTTACAAAAAAATTTATTTGTTAAATTTTTAGAGTGTTACACAGTCACACTCATGCAAATACATGGAATTCATAACACTCAGGCCTGCGAATTCTTTACAATTCACAACACTCAGGCCTGCGAATTCTTTACAATTCACAACACTCAGGCCTGCGAATTCTATCCTTGTGTTTTCAGAAAATCAACTATGCGAAATCTTATGAAATCTGCGAATTCTTGGGACTTTTTGCGAATTCTTCAAATTTTCTACGAATTCTTGACACTCTGCGAGTTCTAGAGATGATCTTGCGAGTTCTTCACGAGGTTTTGCGAGTTCTTCAGATCTCGAAGAAAAACTCCTCTAAATCAATCAAAAACCAACCTAGAAATCGAATTTCGATCTGAGATTGTAACAGATCGATCACCAAAACATCTAGAGCTGAATCCTACCAATGAATTTCAACAAAATACATCAAGAAGTACAAATTGATTCAATACAGTGCTTGACAAACTCGTATAACTCGAACTCAACAAATTCAACAATTAAATCTCAATTACAGTGCAAAACACAAATCAGACTATACAAACTTAATCGAATACAATATACGAACTCATTTCGATCAATTACAAACTCTAATTCGCACAAACACTCAAATTTCAATCTGAATTCTATGAACACAGTGTCGAAAACATTTTCTTGATTTGATTTCAATCTGGATCTGCTCTGATACCAATTGTTATTCCCATATTTGATCAAGTTATTATCGTAACAAAACATTCAAGATGATAATCAAAATCATATGTCATTGATTTCCAAATCACAAATTACAAATCATACATTCTCTCTCTCTATAACTCTTTCTCTCTCTCTCTCTAGAATGATATTCTAATCAGATTTTCTCTAATCTGCTCCATGCTTACTTTCTGAATTCTGATTCATTCACTTACAAAGACTTACAAGAAACCTATTTATACCCACAACTAAAACAAGGAAACAAATACAAAGACTTTGACTTTGACTTATTACAAAGACCTTGACTTTGATGCTTGAGAGTTGACTTTTAGCTTTGACTTGCTTTATTTTCATCTTCAATCTTTATGATCTTGAATCCAACAAATATGTGCTCTAACAGACATAAATTCCCAACATTCTTTTCAACTCCAATTCTAACCATACTTTATCAACTTTTTCAAAGAATTTCACCAAATACAACTGATCGTTAATCTTTAGCCTCCCAAAGTCAATACTTGACATTTCACATACAGTGCCATGTTCTTTCTTAACTTTTATCAATGCATAGCATAAATGAGCAAACTCTTTATTTTGGAACTGCAAAACCTTTACAATCTTCTTGTTCACTCCTAGTTCCTCATCACTTTTTCTGATCCTTGATTTCCCTTTCTATAATTCTCTCTCTATTCTCTTCTTCCTAAATCTCTCATCTCCCTTGTTCTGCTGTTAGAGGAGGGCTTCCAGCTTCCTCTATTAGAGGAGGGCTTCCAGCTTCCTCTATTAGAGGATGTTGATGTCCATGCTTCTAATTGATGTTCTTCTTGTGGTTCGTCAAAGTTGGAATAGAGATGAAAGAGACAACATTTATTACCACCGATGGGAAATGAGACATGTTTTCCCATTGAACAACTCCCTTTGCGTTTGCTCCATGCCCTGTAACCCACTTTCAAATATTTGAAGATCTGTTACCACCGATGTGAAACTAAGACAACAACGATGACCTCAGCTCCTCTATCACCCTTCATTTGCTTATGTACAACAACATGATAGAATAGAGGGTTCAGATGGAAGTTGTGTGTGTGGGTGTTTAGTAGAGGGTGGTAGTGAGGTTGGGTTTGAAGGAGAGTTGTGGTCAGAGACAGAATAATGACCAGATATGGGGGTTATAGTCGGAGATAGGAGTTGGGTCGTTATTTTTTCTTAGGGTGGAATTAAAGAACGGGGAGGGGTAATAATATATATATATATATATATAGGGTTGGGTTCACGTGAGACCAACCTGTTTTCGTGAGACCGATGAGACCAGAAAATAACACTAAAACTTCACAGCGATTCATTGTGAAAGAACAAAAAACAGCAAACCTTCACAACAAAAACACTGTGAAGGTTTACCTTTATAATACCTTCACAGTCTTTTGTTGTGAAGGTTTAGTGTTATTTTTGTGGTCTTACGGGTCTCACGAAAATAGCTTGGTCTCACATGATCTCAAGTCTAGATATAGATATATATTGTGAGATCTGTAACTAGGATTTAATGTATTGATGAGTATATATTTGTTTCACAATATGTTTGCTTCATATGTATTTAGGTTCACAATGTAAAACTTTTTTTACGTCTAACTTGTTTTTCATAAACAGGATAAAAAGATTCACATTGTGAAACAAATACATGTGAACCAAACATGTTATGAAACAAATATATGTTAATCAATATTCTAAATGCTAGTTTTAAATGAATAAACCATATGAAATAACACATGATGCACTAATTCTCAAGGTGATCATAATTTCATGAATTCTCAAAAGTAGGCCCTTATATATATATATATATATATATATATATATATATATATATATAGAGAGAGAGAGAGAGAGAGAGAGAGGTGGGTTCGTACGAGAACAATATCTATTTAAGAAAACACGAAAACAGTTGAGTACATACAAAATCATATATGATTCACGTTACTTTGCCCGCGACTTTAGGTTGCGGCCAAAGTCGCATGCATCCGTTTTTTCGGGTTAATGTAAAATCACATATGATTTTGTACGTGATTTGTTGTTTTCTTAAATAGTTAGTGTTCTCGTTTGAACCTTCCTCTCTCTCTCTCTCTCTCTATATATATATATATATATATATATTAAATATAAGGGTTGGGTTCCAATGAGAATGAAAATTAGGGTAAGAAGGGTAAGAAGATATCTCCACCCTTGAATGCATTTTAGGATGAGATGCACCATATCAGTTTCCGTATCAAGCGCAATTCATGGATGTGATTGAGATTAAATATTACCTTCTCACCTTAACTTTTCTTCTCACATAATTTTCCATCTTAAATCTCACACTATATTTCATCTTAAATATAATGTCTAAATATAAAAAAAAATGAAAGAACAAAAACAGAAAAACCAAAATATCCCTAATTTAATGGAGCAAATTTTAGTTGAGAGACCTAACCGTAACAAAATTGAAACCATAATGATATATCTGTAATTAATTTGTTTAGGGACCTAATTCATAATTTTGATAAAACTACAAGGACCATATAAGTAATTAACTCAAAATTTAATTAGAAAGATGGCCGCCGGCGTCTCTCAGTTTCATTGGCAAATGACACTGCGTGGCGCCGCCGTGGAAGCTTTCAAATCCTCTGCTCTCGTTTCATGGAGATCCGTATGCCTCAATTCTCTCTCCTTTTTTCTCTCTTTTTTTGATCATCTATAACCATATTTTATCTACGCACTTGATGGGTGCAGACTGGTAGGCTGCAGCAGACGATCGGTGGTTGTATCGAGAAGACAGGGAGGACACTTCATTCTGGCAACAAGTCGACTGTCAGGATTTGGCCGGAGTTATCTGGTAAAGGGAGATACTTCGATTTCTGTTCCCGTTTAATTCCTGCTTCAATTGATTTTGCTGAAGAATCGCCACTCTGTACTACGCTTCGTAAAGATGGGCATAGTGTTCGAACTGTTGAGCATTTGCTCTCGGCTTTGGAAGGAACAGGCGTCGATAATTGTCGAATCGAGATTTTAAACTCTGATCATAATGATCCATCAGCCGAGGTATCGTATGATTAGGAAATGGAGCTAATTGCTGATTTTAACTTTGGACGTAAATATTTTATGTTAGATTGATTGTGTGGTTAACTGATGCAGGTTCCTATTTTTGATGGTTCAGCGAGGGAATGGGTGGAAGCTATTGAGCAAGTTGGGCTGACAGTTGCTGTGGATTGCAATGGCAGAAGTTGTGATAAACTAGCACCCTATCTTACTCAACCTGTTCATGTGTCAAAAGGAGATTCTGCTATATCAGCATTTCCTTCTAAGGAAATCAATATCAGTTATGGAATCAGTTTTCCACAGGTAAACCTTTCTTTCACATGTTGACAAAAACCTTGTCTGTTATTGTTTCTTTTCTTTGGGTACATACATTATGTTATTAAGAACCGTAGAAAACTTGAGCATGTTAATTGTTTTACTTAATTGCTAACCTGTGCTTAGACATTTTTGAGTAAATGAATGAATCATGTTTACATAAACCATGGGTCTGTGTATGGGCCATCACGGTTTAGGTATAGCACCTTGCGTGATTGAATCCATCCAAGTTTAATTAGGGTGCGTTTTCTAAGTGGACAGGACTGGACGGAACTGGACAAGACTAGACGGGCGAGAGGGAGGGAGGGAGGCAGATGAAAGAATTGTGGAAGGTTTTAGGGTTTTAATTTGACATGTGTAGTTTAGTAATTTACCGATCTTGTTCTGTCCCCTTGATTTTTGTTCCATCTTTTTTGGTTTTTGTCTCACTCAGTCCCTTCATGTCCAGAGTCTAATGCCCCGCCAAACATGGGACAATAAGTTTTTGTTATTTCCTGTTCCGTCCTATCCTGCATACCAAATGCACTTGTAGAGTCACAAGCTGACCGAGGGTTGATGCATGATTCATATATGTTCAAATTTTGTCTTATATGTTAGTTTGGCCTTTTTAGTCTGATGTATGCGTCTAGTTAGTTGTAGGGAAAATGCTATGGAGGCTGGATAAAGGGCATGTGTGACGTGAAGGGTGGTGCATCTCATGAATAACCTGGAGCAAAAGAAAGTGAACTTTTATGGTGTATATTCTAACATTAGCTATTTTGATGCAGTTCTATTTACTCAAAGAGTTCGATTGTTTGCACTTTGACATCAAAATTCAACATTTGCATTACCACTTTACATATTCTGAATGTTATATATGTACAGTAGGTTAAAGAAGTGTGATCTGTATCCTGGCTAACTTGCCAACAGCTTTTTGATGTAGGGTGTGCGGTCTGTGGTGTCTTTTGCTATTAACTTCTATATATATTATTTCAGGTATCAGCTATAAGCCTCCAATGGTTTTCTTCGGTCTTTTGTACTGACTCTTTCTATTCTAAGCAAATAGCTCCTTCAAGAACCTTCTGCATTTATGAAGAGGTCAGATGTTGATCCTCTACGACTTACGTTAACACTTTTACCTTCCCTTCATCCCATGATCGGATATTCTATCTGTAAGATGTTGCCACTTGTTTATTTGACCTCAGATTTTGCTTATAATAATGGTGATATCTGCTATATTGGCTTTACCAAAAAGTTGTCTAAAATCAACCTCAAAACAGTACCTACTCCAGATGCAAATTACAAAGATAGCAAGGTCTTTCAAGAAAGGTCCATGGTCATAAGCCTGATGTAAATCATAACAAATTTTCTTGTAATTTTTGTGCAAAGGAATACTTTCCAAAGTTTTTTTTTGCTGCGATTTGCAAGTGTCCCATTTTGAACCAGTATGGTTAAGAGAAAAGAACTGGTGAATCTTGTTTTGTTCATTATACAGTTCAATGGGTTCATATTTGCGTTTATGTTTAACTGAAAATTTTATTGCAGGTGGAGAAAATGCGGAATGCAGGACTCATTAAGGGTGGTTCCGTAGAGAATGCTGTTGTTTTCAGGTGAGATGCTTTGCCAAATGGTTGCTTTGAGTTTTTCAGATTTTACTTCTTGGCAAACTTGAATAGCAGTAACCATAAATTGTTGAAGATGTCTGAAAATTCCTTATATATTATATGTACAAACCAGGTGTTTGTCTTTCGTTTATATTAACAAATTTAACCAGGACGTGGTATATTTTTTAAGTTTGTTTTCTAAATGTGTTTCGTTGAGCAGTTCTTCTCATTTGGAGCACTTCTACTGTTGACTTTTCATTCAGTCTGATAATTGTGCTGAATGATCTTCATGATCTGTTTCAGCACCAGTAAAGGTTTGCTGAATCCACCTTTGCGTTCACCTGAGGAGCCGTGCAGGCACAAGATTTTAGATCTTATTGGCGATGTTTCTCTCTTTGCTCGCAATGGTAGTCAAGGGATCCCAGTTGCAAATATCATAGCTTATAAGGTGCGTCTCTCAAATCCTTTTCTTACACCATTGTCAGAAAATAGATGTTTGCTTTGTCCTTTAAAAGTTGCAACTCATCTCACCGCACGATTTAAAGGAGGTGTTTGACACTTTGATTTAAAAGGCTGTAAGAAAAACCGTTTCAATTTTCACTGTACATCGCTGATTGAAATTTGTAGCAATTTTCATGGATTGAAAAAGTAACTAGAGATGTGAGCTTAAATCCCAATTTTGCCTTTGACTGCGTCAACGGGTAGGATGGAGAAGGGTCAATGTTACACCCCTATTTCCCATAGGGACGTAACATTATACTTCACAAATGATTAAATAATAGCGTGATAACTTAAACAAATACACAGCAGGACATCACGTGTACAACTTAAAACTGAAATAACACCCAGAGACTTAAACAACCTCTAAGTCGAATACACCCATCTTTCTCAACATAAAACATAATCTTTGAATACGTAAAACATCAACGAAAACATAGTGTAAACATCTTCTAAGTCTAGACCTCCGCTAGACCTTCTCCCTCCCCTTGCTCATTACCTGGGATACACGCTACTAGTCAACTATTAAGCTCAACGAGTTCGCAGTTTTTCATGTAAAACTTAACAAGAAAACAACCAGATAGTGATGGCAAGCAAAGTATTGCCACTCGTTTTCATAAACAACATATCATAGGTTCTCGCATGCAAGGCATGCAAACATGTCAACTAGAAATATTTCATGAAAGTCGTTATGCATAAATAAACACCACATTAACATGAATGTGCTCATAAAATATAGTTAAACTCCTTTGAGATCTCATATTCTCATTGTATGGAGTGGCTCACCAAATCTTCTTATGACATGGCTTACCTGGGCTTGCACAACTTACAGCGGTCATGTCCTTCTGGGCACACCTTGCTCTGACACACCTTGCCAAAGTTACTGGTGTCCTGGCACATGAATCCACACACGTACGAAAACCATTTTCATGCGGTCCCACTGCCGTTAGCACCTTTTTTAGTACTCCTTGAGCCATAATTTTACTTTTTATATCATAGCTCAAGTGCTCAACAACTTGCCTGAAGCGAAGCTACTTCCTGTACGAGCTCAATAGTCTTCTGCCCCCTTTCTGATTATATGCGACTTGGTGTGTGACTTCTAAGTCGGGTACATGTTTCCTAGCTTCGGCTACGCGACTTCCCGAGTCACTTACACTCACCTTCTTCGCGACAATCCTACACGACTTTGCCAATTTGCATTCATGTCGCCTTTAACACGCAAAGGGTTGACTGTGTGACCCAATTGCATATCTAATAACATTCTCAACATGCATATCCACTTCATATTGCACATAAACATCATTTAACTCACCAATATCATGCATTATTTCTTTGATTTATGTGGTACTCGTACCACAGCACCCTACATGACCATTCTTGGTCAAACTAACGGCCTTTGGGCCTCGATATAAACTCAAACAATTCATAACAAACAACTCAACTTTCATTGATACTAAACAGCACCAAAAACAATTCATAACAAACAACTCAACTTTCATTGACACTAAACAGCACCAAAACGACGACTTAACACATAAATCATACCCAAATTTACTGACTTTTCTCCCTGAATTGACTGATATAACGTTCAACAAGGCTTCTACTTCAATACTCTCTCTCTCTCTCTCTCTCAGAGCCTTTACAGAGAGAAGGGAGAGCCCTACATATATAGTGGGTTGGTTTTTGACTAGCCGATGTGAGAATCCAACAAACAAAAGACTTCATGAGAAATTGTGTGCTTATTGACTAGTTGTTTCAACTAAGGTTTCTTCACCCAGATGATTGGTTTGACCAACAGGGAAATGGCGGAGATCACTTGTATATGTGTGTTTGTTGTGTGTCAATCACAAACCCTGGCGGACCTAAACTCATGTTGGTGAATGATGCCCATCTCGGAGGCAGGAATCTTTAAGTTGGGTCGTGTGTGAGATAGCCATTCGCCCCGAGATGGACACCAAAACAAACAGTTTCTGGACAAATGCCTATCTCACACACGACCCAACTTAAAGATTCCTGCCTCCGCTAGCTACTGATTTCCAGCATGTAACCGATCCTAAACTTTGTACAATGCAGGGAGGTCATGGGCTGCATGCTGCATTTGTTCGCCAACTATCAGGAATTTCTTGAACAGCAGTGAGGCAAGACCCTAATCTGCATTCCATTCATGTTCATAATCGAAACATATTCCACCTTGTTTTTTAGGAGTATGCAATATTATGGGCATGTCCAGCGGCGGACCCAAGACTTTTGCCGAGCCGGTGCACCTTTAAGGTTGATCAAAGGCCCACAAAATCGCCCAATGTGTTTTTAGCCAAATTCCACCATTTCAAGGGACTTTTGAAGTATTTTGGTTGATTTCCGAGGGATTTTTTTTCAGTTTTTTGGTTGATGCTCATTGTATTTTCTATTATCCTGGCGCACCCCTCTAACTTTAGCGTGCACCTTCTGTACCCCAAAAAGATTCTACTTGCAAAAATCGGTTGAGCGGGTGCACGGAACCCGGCTCGGGCCTTCATAGATCCACCCCTACGCATCTCTATATTTGCTAGAACACTATTAATTTCTTAAAAATTTCATGTTCAAATTCTTAAAAAAGGCAAATTGTCTCTTTTTTTATACACTTTACATAAGTCGAGGGTCTTTATTGAAACAATTATTTTACTCTTTGAGAAAGATGACAAATTTACATAAATCATGACGATATATACTGGTTTTGTTTGATTTGGTTTAGAAAGAGAAATTTTACATTGGTCTAATGAATTGGAGTCAAAGAGGAAAGAGACGACAATTAAGAAGAAAGAAAAGCTGCGTGGACGAGTTCTCAAAGTTGGCCTCATAAATTGGTACTTTTGGTAGGTGGGTCGTGATTGGTTGTCTCATGTGAAACTTTTGGCCCATACTTTTGAGTTTGGAATTTTGAAGGTAAAAAGTTGTGAATAAATTCACATTTATTCATATGCGAATCATTGGTAAATCTGACAAAAACTTATTTGGAGATGCATATGTAAACTAACGTTTGCTTACCTATCTTTTTAAGAATTATTCGCATATAAAGATGCATATATGAATCCACGTTTCTTTACCAGTGATTCGAAAATGAATTATTCTTTCACACATTCTCAACATTTTTGGCTTTCTCATTTGAGCCTCCATCTATTTTTCTAATAAGACAAGACATGGTATTGTTTTATTCAGATGCGTGTGATGTAGTAGATTTAAAATCTGTAAACTTAGCAGATCAAAGATCGAACATGACAACAGAAAAGGAAGTAAAGAAAAGGTTCAACCAACATACCTACCTTATCATGTAGATCACACCCTAATCCCCACGTCTCCTCCACAAAAGCGATATTCGAATTGACATCTGGTTTAATATCTAAATGTTGTGTTAAACTTAAGTTCGCCTAAATATTTTATGCTGAATTCAAAATATGTCAAAGACATTTTATATGAATCCATATATATTTAAATACTTTGGATGAGTTGATATCACGACACAAAAAATATTACCTCTTCCTTTTAGATTTTTTCCCCTCAAAATTAGCTTATTGGTAATCAAATCAAGATCACTTGAAATTACTTGAACACCTAAGTGATCCTCGAGTTTTCTTCAACAAAAGGTAGCAGTTTGTCAATAATCAAAATGCTACGTCAAAGCGAAATGGATCATCGATGATTTGTACTTCTTTGAACTTTATTGAACATGTATGATTTACCTCTTCCATGATGATCATGGGACTGATACAGTATGCGCACTTCTGGCAAATAACCTTATTTTACAACCTAACCAAAAGCAGATATCGAGTTTAGGCTGATATTAGGGAAATATGTAAAATCAATTATATAAACAAATGTTTCCTTCGCACATGAGAACATACAAAACATTATATAGTTATTTTTAAATATCTATCATCTATCAGTATATATAATAAGAACCAAATTTAATAACAATAAAAATTAGATTTTAATAATAATAATAATAACTAAGTTCGTCTTGTAGCTTTTTTTCATCTTATATCATGTAGCACGATATAATAAAATAGTTCTAACTGAATATTTTATATTTTTTAACAGTGGGTGTTTAGACCAACTTATATATACCTCGACTAATTCTAAGGGTCTTGAAGAACAACCAAGAAAATCCTCAGTAGCCTTGCAAAACTTAAACCGATGATCTCTAAAAAAACCTTAAAGATCCAAACTTTATTGCCAGTAGAGTACACCATATGAATTATCTAATTTGATTTTTACTTTAGTTGATTGCATAACATATTTTTTAAAGCTATTTTTGGTTAAATCTCTATTTCAAAATGTTGTGTTCCAATATTTAAAACCATCACTGATGAATGCATCAGTCTTGCTTTGTACTTATTTTTAGGATCAGATCTTTAATAGATGCATTATGTTTTGCATTATTTTAATGTTAATGAATAGCAATACATCAAATTTGGTGTAACGCTATTCATTATACTATATTTTTGTTAAGATTTTTTTTTTGAACGGCAAGTTAACGCACACACATGTTCCAGCGGTATCGGGCCTCCATTACGAGCAATCCCACTAATCCGTTGCGACCCGGTCCAGCCTTTGGTTGCACCCGACCGGCAGGGTAGAGGGTCCCATAGACTGGACCCACCCGAACCGGTCCCGGCCCCTGCCCCGAAGGGCCAGACCCAGAGTCTGGATATCTCAGGAAAGTGTCACTCGTGGGAATCGAACCCGCGTAGTGTGGCTTTCACCCCACACACCCCCCAGGATGTTACCTATTCGACTGAGCAAACCCCCTTTGATATTTTTGTTAAGATTTTGATATTTACAAATCTTTAGTTTTAACTTATATATTTTTAATTTATTTAATTGTCTAATAACATTTTATTAAATTAGAATTATATTAAATTTTAAGTTTTAATAAATTTAAATTTAATGTATTCAACTAATATATTTTTTAAATATTAATTTTTAATAATTTGCAACACAATTCTTTTTAAGGGCATTAACATATTTAATTAAAACAACCCATTAATATATTTTTTTTATTAAGAAAGCATTGCAAACGAAGAAGATGAGAATACATGATAAACACCGAAATAAGAACACATAAGGGTAATCTAGTTAACCGGATCCAAAATCTCCAAGATCATTAAATAATTGTCCAAACCACGAAAATGCAAGAGGAGATTGTTGATATTATTGTTTCCAGCCCTCTTATGCACGTGTTGAAAATGTAACTGTTTTTATTTTTTGTTATTTGGTTCAAATAGTATAAGATAGAGTTATTGCAAACATATAAAACATATGAGTGTAATGTGAAAAAAGTTAATAAATGCATGGCTAGTATTGGAAATCTGTGTAATCAATAGAAAAATAATATACTTAGAATATTCTATTTTAAAGAAAAATCTAGAAAAACCCACAGACTTTTCGTTTATGTACCATTATGTAACATCCGGAAATTTCGGTAAGTAAAAGTTACCTCTTTCTCTTTCTGGTGAGTAGTAATTATTGGTTAACGATAGAAGGATATATTGCTTTTAGGCATCATCTTAATCGTGAGCGTTTTGTATGCGAAAAGTTGAGTTTGTAGGCTCGGTACACCTTGGGCGATCATGCCAGCAACAGTGCCACAGGACACGATCGCATGACACAATCGCAGACCTTGCACCACTCTCGGTACACACGGGGTGATAGTGCCTACGATTGTGACAGGGTCACTATCGCCAAGTCATGGTCGCGGGGTTGGAGCAGCCTACGATACATATGGGGCGACTGTGCCCGCGATAGTGCCAATGGCACAGTCGGTCGGGCACTGTCGCGGTCGCGGTCCAGGCTATTAAGTGCAGTTTTCAGTTCATTTCTCATTTACTCCTCATTCCTACCTTTTTTTCTCCATAATTCTCGAAGGCTCCGAAGCTAGAGCATTGAATACCCTATTTTGGTGTTGGTTGAAGTCATAAAAGGGGATTAAAAGCTAGGATTCAAGTGTGGATTGCTTGGGGTCTCAAGATCTAAGGGTGTGTTTGGTAGAGAGAATTGAAGACAGGGAAATGGAAATGATTTCCATTTCTCTTGTTTGGTAACACAGAGAAAAGAAAATTGAAAAATAAGGCAATTCCATTTCCCTATTTTCATTTCTCCACAAAGTGAAGGGAAATGGTGAGAATTGAAATCAGAGAATTGAGGGTAAAAAACACATCGTCTCTTCCCTCACCTCTCACTCTCGGCGCTCTCTCTCTCTCACTCTCGGTACTCTCTCTCTAACCGGCGAGCTCTCCATCTCGGCTTCCCTCACCTCGTCGCTCTCTCCCTCACTCTCGGCGCTCTCCCTCTCCGGCGAGCTCTCCATCTTCGGCGCTCTCCCTCTCCGGCGAGCCCTCACGGCGGCGCTCTCTCTCTCCCTCTCGGCATTCTCCATCTCTCGGCGATCTCCATCTCCGGCGCTCTCCCTCCCGGAGATCTCCATCTCCAGGTTGAATCCACCTCCACCTCCACCCCTTACCACCACCAAACCCACCTGATCGTTGCAGCTCCGGTCACCACCAGCGAAAGAAACGAGCCGAGACTTGGGTCAAAGAATAAACTCGATCATAAGTTATAATTTTTGTTGTGATCCAGTGATGTGATTTGAAAGGGGTTTTTTAGGGTTCTTATTTTCAGTTCTAAATAGCATCTAATTCGATCATAAATGATTTCCTGGTACATTTCTCTGCTGAATTCTCTGTGCTACCAAACAGGAGAGTCAATTCCTATTCTCCAGACCAATTCTCTTTCTCTGCAATTCCATTCTCTGCAATTCCATTCTCTGTACCAAACGCATCCTAAGTGTTTTCTTCATCTTGTTAGGGTTTTGGGTGATTTCTAGGTTTTAGCCAAAACCTAGTATTGTGAGTTCATCCTACAACTTTTCTAAACCATATACATGTTAAAATGTTACATTTATGTTTCCTCAAAAGCTTTTACCACACTACTTCTTATTTAGTTGATTTTGGAAAAGTTAGGTCAAAACTAGGTTTTGAGGATTTTGGGTACTTGGTGAAATAATTTTAGTGAATGGTTTTACATACATAAATGCTAATTACTTCTAAATTTGGACGAGTTTTGGAACCCAAATGGTGGATGGTCAAATTTATGACTATGTTGACAAAATATGGAATTTCCTCATTTGATGGTTTATTTATACAAATGTTATTATGTTGGGTATATTTGGTATATCTTGAAGTGTTAACATATTAGACTAGAATGTGATGGATCCATAGGGATAGAAGTCGTTTTTGTGAAACTTGTCTTAGGATATTAGTTTTCCCTTTATAACTTGGAATAGGCATTGGGTCTCTATGGGAAAGTAAAGTGTGGTCTTTCAGAGTCGGGCATCGGCCCAAGAGTGGTAAAATGTAATTTCATATTGATAAAGTCTATACTCGGATTTGAATAACCCAAGGTACAGATCTAGTGTGGTTGAACTTGGGATTCTACAAGCAACAGACTTGGAGTGGTTGAGTTTGATAGATCGTATTGATCATAATATATGAGTGAGACTTATATAACATGAATTGTGGCTTACTTTTGTGTTCTTTCACTATTCATGGAAATCGGATCTCCGCCGTCATCGTGTGATATATTGAGCTCTTTCAAGGGTGATTTTGGTTAAATGTCTTATTATGTTAGATTAAAATTATACTTTATGTTTTAAATGTTTTATAGCTTTACTCTATAACTGTTTGAGCTTACTAGACTTCTAGCCTAACACTTTTTTTAAACTGATGTGTATATCAGGTTCTTTTAGCGGTAGGACTCCAAAGTCATAAACGAGGTGATGGTTGCCGATAGAGGCATCTTTTGTGATTAAAGACTTTTGAGAGATTTTGGTGTATACCCTTTTACAGGAATATTTTGGAAGAAGATAGGGACACCCATTGTTAATCTAAGCGTATCCTAGTTTAGATTAGTAGGTTGTTAATTATCTTATTGATAGCGTAAAATCGTATAGGTCCATAAAGTGGCCACTATGTTGCCACAGTGGCGGTGCAAGTGCACACCAGACACTATGATCGATATTAAGTAATAAAGTGGTAGAGTACCGAGATTGTTTCCACAGGGACAAGTCAACTAAGAATCAGAAAACTTTCATGAACTTCTAGTGCTTGTTTGAGTTTTGAGAACAATATCAATATTTGTGAGTCTTTAAGTAAGCTAAACAACGATTAAGATAATCAACAAGTTAAAAGAGAGGATGTGGGTACAAGAATTAACTAAGACAGATGTAGTAACAATATGGTCAGAAACAAGTGACACAAAATATCTACAAAAACCCCTTTCTCTCGAAAGTGAGTTTCCACAAAAAGTGGCCACGTTGTACCCACAAAGTTGCCACTATTGCCGACTCAAGACTTGCCGACTTAACTAAGTAAACCTCTAAGGATTTTAGTTCCACCAGTACGGATATAGAAGCCCAAATCTCTTTGTGACACCTATATCGACCGACATTTTGAACCTTAGTTAAAGTCATGCAAAAACCTGTATATCTACGTGGTTATAAAAGACTTTCTCAAATCTTCTTTGCATCACTCAAGCCGTATTTCCGGATCCGCCCTTTCGAGGTCTAAGATCTAATATTAACACTAACAAGTGATCGGCTTGTCCGCGTTGAGTTGAAATCTCGACTCGAATAACCAAGTCTAAGAGTTAGCAACGATGACAACACCCAAGTGTTGCCTACTAGTCTTAGCCTTGGCTCATACCCACACCCTAAAGGGTGTTTAGTTCATAATAAAAATAAAAGACATGAGAGAATAAGGAGAATACATGAACATAAATTGCATGAATAAAATTAAAAGGTTGTCACCACTTTGTCACCACAGTGGTGAGAGCTATTACAAGAAAATTAAATTACAAATAACTTAAATGCAACTACACTAAAAGCTTTAAATGAGAGAATATAAATTAAATGCAAAGCTCCAGGTTAAAGGAAATGCTCCTGGAAGTCGTAATCTCCAAATGGTGCCCCAAGCCTCAATTTATAATGCCAATGAAGAAAAAGTGGTGATTTGACAATTCCCAAAAAGTAGCTTTTTGGAAGAGTATTGAAGCTTCCTTTGACCTTCACCTTTTGTCATTTTCTCTGATTATTCTTGTGAAAGATCAGCATCCTCTTTCTTTTACTTCAAAACGCAATTTTCCAAAAATGACCAAGACTTATCCACAATTTTCAGCCCACGTCGCCACAGTGGTGACAAAGTGGCCACTTTTTGCACAAAAAGTTAGTAAAACCGAAATTTTTCATCCTTGAAACTTCATCACAATGTTTGAACAATTTAGACCAAATGAAGGAGGTAAAGGGCAAAATGGGTAAGAATGTGGTAAAATGAATACGAAAAGAGAGGAAATAACTCTCAAGATTTGAGAGTTATCACTTATTCATTATTTTAGGTTGTAAATGTTATACCATTTCCCCATTCTTGGGTGATTTATTTATTTAGGTAACATTTTCACGTCAATATTCAGGTTTAAATTTGCCTCTATTTTTTTGGTGTTACAAGTTGGTATCAAAACTTTAGTTTAAGCGAACTAGGTATAAATTTAAGATGTTGAGACTTAAGCTGAGATGTTAATTATGATTTGTGAGTTATGGGTAGAACTCTTAAGATAAGGATGGTATAGAGTCGACGGAAATGCACTAATTGAGAACCGTGATAAATAGTAACGAGAATTCTTATGTATAACGTGTTCATAATTTCACTTAGCTAATGCTATTATGAATATATTGCTACATGGGCGTGCTTAACTCTATTTTTATTGCGACGATTGATGAATGTAGTAGTACATTTCGTTGTTAATATTTCTTGTGTTCTATTTCTTACTCCAGTTCTCGTGTGTGTGACAGTCTGAGATGGTTAGCACTCGGAGTAGAGCGTCGAAGCAAGATGAGGTTTATGAGGTCGGTGTAACGAATCATGGACAACCAAGGCGAGACACTATTCCCAAGTCCCTAATTCCTCAAATGTTGGTAGGGTGGGTTGAAACAGTGCCCAGAGTGAGCTTGGCTACTGACAACCCTGTTATACTATAAGTGGATCCCCAATCCATCATGATGGTTAGTTTCCTTCAGATAATGACCTCATTAATGGACAAAAGGGATGAGAGGCTGATGAAGATACTCGAAGACAGGGATGCCAGTAACCGAAGGCATGAGACAGTAGCAGAGAATGGAGTGGTTGGTTCCGGGGGTACCAGAAATGTTATTGATACTAAAGAACACGCAAATGTGGGAGTGAGACGAGGAGAAAAGAATTGTTCCTTCAAAACTTTCTTATGCAGCAAGCCACCTGAGTTCTCGGGAACTACAAATCTGGTCGCTTGTATGAATTATCTTCGGGAAGTGAATCTATCTTTTGAGTCAAGAGAATGTGTCGAATCCTAGAAGGGTCAAATTTGCTTCTCAAATGTTTAGGGGCGAGGCCCTTATATAGTGGAATGTCATTCGGGAAGCTCTGGAGTCGGCGGTTCTAGCTCAACTTACTTGGGGAACCTTCAAGAAGAAGGTAATGGAAAAGTATTGCAATGAGAGGGATCTAGACTGAATTGAAGATGAGTTCCGAAATCTAAATAAAGGTAACCGTTCCATTACTGAATACTCCAGATTGTTCCTGGAAAAGTTGAGCTTCGTGGGGCATCTGGCCTCTGACGAGAAATCCATGATTAAGGCCTATCATAATGGATTAACAGCGAAAATGAAGACTGTTGTAAGAATTGCTAAGGTGACCATACTTCAGGAGGCGATATAAGAGTCTCAGTTGGTGGAAGATGACCTCACTCAAGGCAAAGAAGAACGAGCTCAAGTAGGAGACAAGAGGAAGTGTAAAGGGACAGTGGAACCCTTCAAGAAGTCGAAACCGTTCAACAATAATCGTGGAGCCAACCCTAGGCGAGAGGCCAATTGGTGCTCCAAGTGCCGAAGTAAACATTTTGGCCCAGGAAAATTTACTCCTGGAAGTTGTTACAAGTGCGGGAAGCCCGACCATGTCACCTGAGATTTCCCAATCAAAGGGCCCAAGTGTTTCGAGTATATAGAAACGGGACACTTTCGAATTGAATGCCCGAAACTAAAGTCGGGAGGAAACACATGAAAGAAAGAGAGCTCTCCGAGAGTGCCATGGATAACATTTCAAATGTTGGCTAAGGAGGCAAAGGCATCGACGGACGTAGTTTCGGGTACGTTCCTTGTTAACTCTGTACCTGTGCATATTCTTTTCGATTTTGGTACAAGTTGCTCTTTTGTGTCGATTTCTTTTTGCCAAATATTATTTTTGCATGTTAGCACTCTAGAGGACACCTTGGCAATAGAGATAGCTAACGGTAGTCGAGCCCTTATTAGCAAGATTTATAAGAGTTGGGTTTTGGAAATCGAAGAGAAGAAGTTTCCGGTGAACCTCTTACCGACGACGATCGGTGGTTTTGACATTATGGTCGAAATGGATTGGTTGGCGGAAAACCAAGCCAAAATTCCTTATTCCAAAAAGTTAGTTCGAATCTCGTTGTTGGGAGAAGGCACGGTGATTGTGTATGTGGAGAGGAGAAAGGGAGACGTCGCGGTCATTACCATAGCTAAAGCATGCAAGTGCTGTTGGTGATTTTAGTGTCTCCAGGCATTTAAGTGTAATTGGTTATAACACGAGTACTAATGGGTTTCAAACTATGATCTAATACAAGTTAGGTGGTGCGGAGTGCACACTTGTTATAAGACGAGTTTGATCCTGGACACGATGAAATGGCGGGGGGTCAAGGGGCAACGCCCCTAGCGGTGATCCAAGTGGCATAGCCTCTGAAGGCACGACAGAGCCTCTTTGGCACGGTAGAGCCTCTTAAGGTACATCAGAGCCTCTGAGCCTCTTTGGCACGACAGAGCCTCTGATGGACGTCTCTGGACCAGAAGCTCTTGGTGTCTATTTTTAGACTAAATCTGCATTTACTGAACATTTAATGTTCAGTTATTTTCTGCCCTTAATTTTAGCTAAATTGATTGTAATCGACTATAATGATAGTGATTTACAATCATTGCCATTTTTTAGCTAAATTGATTGTAATCGACTATAATTGATAGTTATTTACAATCATTGTCATTTTCCGTTATTTCCTATTTTACGAATGGGACTAGTATATATACCGTATATACTTATGTTTTAGACTCACGATTTTAAACAATCATATATATTTTCCAGCAAATTTGCTCTCGTTTTTGTGCCTAAAAACGTGAGTGTTCTTGAGTCTTATCCCATATTGGATTTCGTGCAACCCAGGCATAGGGTCGAAATACCAATTCGGAAAGTGACTTACACGATTCTCAAGAAATCCGTTCAACTGATCGACTATTTTTTCCCCGATCCCTAACAGTCGAATTGGTATTTTGACATGTCGATCATGGCCGATTCTGTGAAAGATATGACCTCAAAGTTTGGAAAGCTGGAGAAGTTTGAAGGCACTGATTTCAGACGTTGGCAGAAAAATATGCACTTTCTGCTGACCGCTCTGAAGGTAGTGTATGTGCTGAGTACACCCATGCCAGAAGTAATGGAGGATGAGACGCTGGAGTACACAAGGAGAAGGAGAAAGTGGGAGAATGATGACTATATCTGCAGAGGACACATCTTAAACGGTATGTGCGATTCCCTTTTTGATATCTACCAAAACGTGGCAAGTGCGAAGGAATTATGGGATTCCCTCGAGTCCAAGTACATCGTTGAAGATGCTTCTAGTAAGAAGTTCTTGGTTAGCGATTTTAACAGTTATAAAATGGTGGACTCGAGGCCCGTAATGGAACAATATAATGAAATCCTTCGTATCTTAGGTCAATTTACACTACACAACATGCATATGGATGAATCTATTGTTGTGTCGAGTGTGATTGACAAACTGCCACCTTCTTGGAAAGATTTTAAGCATAACTTGAAACATCAAAAAGAGGAGCTGTCATTGGTTCAACTTGGGAGTCATTTGTGCATCGAAGAATCTCTTCGGGTGCAAGAAAATGATAAATCCAAGGGGAAAGTTGAATCTGGATAGCCCTCTGTTCACATGGTTGAGGAGAAGAAAGCCCACTCCAACAACAACGGAAAAGGCAAGAAACGTAAGTTTGATGGACCCAACAAATCCGTTAAAAAGAAAAAGGATTTGGTGTGTTGACGATGCAACAAGGTGGGTCATCACAAACGTGATTGTCGGGTAAAGTTGAACAATAATGGTGCTGGTTCGAGTGGAAGTGGATCGGGGTCTAATGATCGCGATCAAGTGAAAGGAGGTCAGTTTTTTACTAACTTTGATAATTCTGTCCAGAATTATGTTTCACTCATACCTGAGTCGTTTTATGTGCAGGATGATGACTGTGCATGGTTGATCGACTCGGGAGCGACAAGCCATATTTGCAAGGATCGTCGATGGTTCGAGAAATTGACATCGGTTGAAGACGGTTCGGTGCTGAATATGGGAAACGAGTCGAGTGCACAATTTTGTGGAGTTGGAGTAGTTAATTTAGAATTTTCTTCTGAAAATAAAGTTAAATTGTTTGATGTTTTGTTTGTGCCTAGAATTCGTAAGAACTTAGTAAGTGGTAGTTGTTTGGATAATCTTGGATTTAAACAAGTATTTGAATCGAATAGGTTTATCCTATCTCGAGGTGGCCATTTTATTGGTTTTGGTTATTTGTGTGATCGCATGTTTCGCTTAAATGTGGTTAATAAAATTTTATGTTCTGAAAATTCTGCTTTTATATCGTCATCGTCTTCTTCTAAAATTGTTGATTCAATGTTATGGCATGCTAGATTGGGGCATGTGAATTTTAGAAGGATGCATGAAATATCAAAAGATGGATTAATTCCAGCCTTTGACATTAATGCGGAGAGGTGCCAAACTTGCATGCTCACAAAAGTTACAAAACAACCTTTTCCGAACGTTAAACGGAATACGGATGTTTTGGAGCTTGTACACAGTGATCTGTGTGATTTCCACTCCGCTCCTTCCTTGGGAAATAAAAAGTATGTTGTCACTTTTATTGACGACAATACTCGGTTTTGTTATGTATATCTTTTGCATGCAAAAGATGAAGCCTTAGAAAAGTTTAAAATTTACAAAACCAAAGTCGAACTACAATTGGGTAATTCGATTAAATGTCTTAGAACTGATCGTGGAGGGGAATATATAGATCCCCAATATTTTCAATCAGTTGGTATCATCCATGAGACAACAGCACCATACACACCTCAACAAAATGGGGTTTCCGAACGTAAAAATCGAGTTTTAAAGGAAATGGTAAACTCGATGCTTTCTTACTCGGGATTGAGTGAGGGATTTTGGGGAGAGGCCATGTTAATGGCCTGTTATGTTTTGAACAGAGTTCCAAATAAAAGGAACAAAAGAACCCCATATGAACTTTGGTTCAAGAAAACTCCGAATTTGAATTATTTTCGAATTTGGGGTTGTCGGGCTATTGTAAAACTACCCGAACCCAAAAGGAAAGCTTTGGGTGAACGTGGAATTGATTGTATATTCATTGGATATGCATAAAATTCCAAGGCTTATAGGTTCTACGTTATCAAGCCTAATAATTCGGTGTCGATTAACACCGTAATCGAGTCGCGTGATGCGATTTTTGATGAGATGTGATTTTCATCAATGCAAAAGCCTAAGGACCTGTTTCCTAGCACCAATAAAGTGCAAAATCCAGAAAGTTTGGATGGTGTTTCAAGTCCAGAAACACAGCAGGTCCGGAGAAGCCAAAGAGGTCGAATTGCCAAAAATTTCGGTCCCGAATTCCAACTGTATTTGGTGGAAGGTTCAAGGGATGAGCTTGGGATTCAATACTCTTATTGTTGTAGTATTGAGGGTGATCCAAAGAATTTCAAAGAAGCGATGGAGTCTCGAGATGTCGCCTTTTGGAAGGAAGCAATTGATGACGAAATTCAATTCTTGAGAATAACACTTGGGTGTTATCAAATTTGCCTCCAGGTTCTAAACCACTTGGATGAAAATGGATCTTCAAAAAGAAGATGAAAGTTGATGGGACGATTGATAAATTCAAAGCCCGGTTAGTAATTCAAGGGTTTCGGCAAAAACCCGGTATTGACTATTTCGATATGTATGCTCCGGTGGCACGTATTTCGACTATTAGATTGTTAATCGCCTTGTCAGCAATACACAATCTGATTATCCATCAAATGGATGTTAAAACAGCCTTCTTGAATGGTGATCTTCAAGAGGAAGTTTACATGAAACAACCGGAAGGTTTCGTTATGCCCGGAAACGAACATAAGGTCTGTAAACTTGTGAAATCCTTGTACAGGCTGAAACAAGCACCAAAACAATGGCATCAAAAGTTTGATGAAGTTATTTTGTCATGTGGTTTTGCTTTAAACCAAAGTGACAAATGTGTTTATAGTAGATTTGATGCTACTGGTGCGGGTGTAATCATCTGCTTGTATGTAGATGACATGTTAATTTTTGGGACTGACCAAAATCATGTAGATGAGACTAAGAAATTGTTGTCATCTAAATTTTCCATGAAAAACATGGGAGAGGCTGATGTAATCCTTGGTATAAGGATTAAACGGGTTAACAAAGGGATTGTTATGACGCAATCGCATTATATTGAGAAAATTCTCAATAAGTTTAATTATCGTGAATGTTCTCCCGTAAGCACTCCCATGGATCCAAGTGTGAAATTAATGCCTAATACGGGCAAGGCTATTTCACAACTTGAATACTCTAAGGCCATTGGTAGCTTGATGTACGCCATGACAAGCACCAGGCCCAATATAGCTAATGTCGTGGGACGATTGAGCCGGTATACTAGTAATCCTAATACTCAACATTGGCAAGCGGTTCAAAGAGTATTCAAATATCTCAAGGGAACCATGGATTATGGTTTGAGTTATTTAGGATATCCTTCGGTTTTAGAAGGTTATTTGGATGCAAGTTGGATATCCAACATGGAGGATCATTCCTCAACTAGTGGTTGGGTATTTTTGCTTGGAGGAGGTGTCATCTCTTGGGCATCTAAAAAGCAAACTTGTATTACAAACTCAACAATGGAATCTGAGTTTGTTGCACTATCCGCCGCCGATAATGAGGCAGAGTGGCTAAGGAATTTAATTTATGAGATTCCATTGTGTCCAAAGCCAATTGCACTTGTTTCAATCCATTGTGACAGTGCGGCCACTTTGGCTAAGGCTTATAGCCAAGTTTACAATGGTAAGTCTAGACACCTGGGTGTTAGACATAGTATGATTAGAGAATTAATCATGAATGGTGTAATCTCCGTTGAGTTTATTAGAACGCAACAAAATTTGGCAGATCATTTAACTAAAGGTCTGACAAGAGACTTAGTGCACAAGTCTGCGATTGGGATGGGATTAAAGTCCTTATAAATTTATAAAGGTGAGACACCCAATTCCCTTCTAATATGACATTAGAAGTTGAATTCAATGTGGAAAACTCACACTTATAAATTGGAACACAAGTTCAATCATCCCATGTATGTGTTCAGTCTTGTAGTGGTTAGGGTGAAGTTTATCTTCTTAATAATTCCTTTGATAAAGTGTATTTGCAGGTACACGAAGTAAATGAATTACCTATGTGATTGTGAAGTGTAGTCGTATTTCAAAAGGTTGGGACTTGGCCTTTATACAATCATGAGAGGATTAGGACACACGACTTTATAATTGTGTCAAGTTTTAATTTGCTGGACATATAAGAAATTTGTTTGTATTTTATCTTCGGGTATTCAAATGAGTTGATGGGTTCAATCCTTGGGACACCTTGATTCTCGAATATTTGGAATGTGTAAAATACTAATGTGGAAATTCAATCGTTTCGATATTTTCATTTAGGTGCAAGTTTGGTTTGTTTAATTTAAATGTGTTATTTCATGGGTTACACTAAAATGGGGGAGGATTGTTGGTGATTTTAGTGTCACCGGGCATTTAAGTGTAATTGGTTATAACACGAGTACTAATGGGTTTCAAACTATGATCTAATACAAGTTAGGTGGTGCGAAGTGGACACTTGTTATAAGACGAGTTTGATCCCAGACACAATGAAATGGCGGGGGGTCAAGGGGCAATGCCCCTAGCGGTGATCCAAGTGGCAGAGCCTCTGAAGGCATGGCAGAGCCTCTGAAGGCACGTCAGAGCCTCTTAAGGCACGACAGAGCCTCTTAAGGCACGGAAGAGCCTCTTTGGCACGTCAGAGCCTCTTAAGGCACACCAGAGCCTCTGAGCCTCTTTGGCACGGCAGAGCCTCTGATGGACGTCTCTGGACCAGAAGCTCTTGGTGTCTATTTTTGGACTAAATCTGCATTTACTGAATATTTAATGATTAGTTATTTTCTGTCCTTAATTTTAGCTAAATTGATTGTAATCGACTATAATGATAGTGATTTACAATCATTGCCATTTTTTAGCTAAATTGATTGTAATCGACTATAATTGATAGTGATTTACAATCATTGTCATTTTCCGTTATTTCCTATTTTACGAATGGGACTAGTATATATACCGTATATACTTATGTTTTAGACTCACAATTTTAAACAACCATATATACTCTCCAGCAAATTTGCTCTCGTTTTTGTGCCTAAAAACGTGAGTGTTCTTGAGTCTTATCCCATATTGGATTTCGTGCAACCCAAGCATAGGGTTGAAATACCAATTCGGAAAGTGACTTACACGATTCTCAAGAAATCCGGTCAACTGATCGACTACTTTTCCCCCGATCCCTAACAAGTGCATGGTGAAAGGATGTTCATCCTTTATGGCCTACGTGATCGATCCCAAGCTTGAGAAGAAGAAGGTTAAGGATGTAGAAGTGGTGCACGAGTTTCCCGATGTATTTCATGTGCCCGGTTTACCACCTGATAGGCAAGTAGAGTTCCGTATTGATCTTGTCCCGCGGCAGCTTCAATCACTAGAGCGCCTTACCGATTAGCTCTATCCAAAATACAAGAGATGATGCCGCAACTACGAGATCTTCTCGAGAAGGGATTCGTGAGACCAAGCTCGTTGCCTTGGGGAGGTATGGTCTTGTTTGTTAAAAAATGAGATGGCACCATGAGGATGTACATCAATTATCGGAAGTTACCGTGAAGAACAAGTATCCACTCCCAATGATTGATGACTTGTTCAATCAAATTCAAGGTGTGGGTTGTTTCTCAAAGATAGACCTCCATTTTGGATATCATCAAGTAAGGGTGAAGAGCGATGACGTCCCAAATACAACATTTAGGACTCGTTGTGGCCATTACGAGTTCTCGGTCATGCCTTTTAGTTTGACAAATGCACCGAGGGTATTTATGGAAATGAATAGAGTATGTCGACCATTCCTCGACAAGTCTGTGATTGTATTCATTAACGAAATCCTTGTCTATTTGAAAGACGAGGTAGAGCATGAACGACACCTTCGCAATGACCTAGAGGTATTGAGGATGGAGAAGTTGTACACAAATTTCTCCAAGTACAATTTCTGGTTGAAAGAAGTCCAATTCTTGGGTCATGTTGTTACCCGAGATGGGGTGAAGGTTGATCCATCCAAAATCGAAGCAATGATAAATTGGGAACCTCCCAAGAGCCCGTCAGAGATTAGAAGTTTCTTTGGCTTAGCGGGCTATTGCCGGAGATTTATCCAAGACTTCTCCAAAACAGCTTCTTCCCTGACGACCCTTACAAAAACAAATGTGAAGTTTTTGTGGACCGAGGCACAAGAGAAAGCATTTCAGAACCTACAAAAGAAACTTTGTGAAGCACCAATCTTATCCCTACCCGAGGGATCCGAGGACTTTGTGGTCTATATTGACGCCTCTAAAATGGGTCTGGTTGTGTCTTAATGCAAATAGGCAAAGTGATCACCTATGCGTCAAGACAACTCAAGAAGCACAAACAGAACTACCTCACCCATGATTTGGAGCTAGTGGTAGTAGTGTTTGCCTTGAAGCTGTGGCGACACTATCTCTGTGGCACTAAGTGCACTCTTTACACCGATCACAAAAGCTTAAAGTATGTTTTTGACCAAAAGGAGTTGAACATGAGGCAGACGAGATGGCTTGAATTACTCAAAGATTATGATTGTGAGTTGTTATACCACCCCCGATAAAGCAAACGTGGTGGTTGATGCTTTTATTCAGAAATAGTATAACGGCAGTGTTCGAGCTACTCTTTCTAGAATTGACGTAGTGTCAAGCTTGATAGAGAAGATTAAGACATCCCAAGTCAAATATTTGTTAGCAGAAAATCTTAAGAGCGAAGTGATGGTGAAAAAACACTTACTTTTGACCGTAGATGGTCGTGGAGTGAAGTTATTCAATGGACGTGTTTGGGTGCCCATGATTGAGGTCAGCCGAGATTTACTCCTTGAGTATGCCCACAAGTCTAAGTATTTTATACATCGAAGGAGCACGAAGATGTATAAAGACTTAAACTTGAACTATTCATGAAGCTTGACGTGGCCAACTATGTGGAACGTTGTATGATGTGTTTGCAAGTGAAAGTTGAACATCAGCGCCCCTACGAGAGTCTTCAATCCTTGGAGATCCCGAAGTGGAAATGAGAATACATCACCTTGGACTTTGTGACCAACTTGCCGAGAATTGTAGAGGTTACGACACAATATGGGTGGTGGTGGACCGTCTAACTAAGAGTGCACACCTTTCGGCAATGCAAGAAAGTTTCCTATGGATAAATTGGCAAAATTGTACATTGACGAAGTGGTTTCTAGGCATGGAGTGTCTTTGTCAGATGTCTCGAATCATAATAGTCGGTTCACTTTGAAATTTTGGGATGTCCTACGAAAGGAATTGGGTACGAGAGTAAGTTAAGCATGACCTATCACCCCCAAACCGATGGTCAAAGTGAACGGAAAATCCAAATGTTAGAAGACATGTTGAGGTTATGTGTTATTGACTTTAGCGGTAATTGGGACTCTCACCTTCCCCTGGTGGAGTTTGATTACAACAATAGTTACCACCCGAGTATTGGAATGGCACCATTTGAGGCTTTATACGGGTGAAAATGTAGAACCCCCGTCTATTGGTTGGAAGCGGGAGAGAAACAGTTTGTCGGCTTCGAGATTGTTCAAGAAACAGCCGACAAAGTTAAAAGTATCCAAGAGCGTTTGAAAGTTGCTCAAGATCGTCAGAAAAGTTATGCGGATGAAAAGAGGCGGCCAATGGAATTCCAAGTAGGAGACCATGTCATGCTAATAGTGTCTCCTTGGAAGGGCATCATCCGGTTTGGAAAGCGCGAGAATATAAGTCCCCGTTTCCTTGGACCGTTTACCATGATCAAATGTGTGGGACTCCAAACTTACCAATTGGAGTAACCACCAAAAATGAATGGAATCCACAACACGTTCCATATTTATTACTTACAGAAGTGTTTGGCGGAAGAGGAGAGTGTTATTCCCCTCTTGGAGATTTGGGTGGATAAAGGCAAACGTTGTGTTGAAGAACTTGATGCTATTCTCGAGAGGAATTCAAAGAAGCTTCGTCACAAAGAAGTTATGATGGTTAAAGTACAGTGGAAGCATCATCGTGGCACCAACATGACTAGGGAAGTCGAGGAGCATATGAAGAGGCGATATCCTAGTTTGTTTAACGAATGAAGATTTCGAGGATGAAATCAAATCCAAGGTCGGGAGGATTGTAACTCTGTGAAAATTTAGTAAGTAAAAACTACCTATTTCTCTTTCTGGTAAGTAGTAATTATTGGTTAATGATAGAAGGATATATTGCTTTTAGGCATCATCTTAATCGTGAGTGTTTCGTATGCGAAAAGTTGAGTTTTTGGGCTCAATACACGATCATGCCCAGCGACAGTGCCACATGGCACGATCACATGACACAATTGCTAACCTTGCACCAATCTTTGTACACACGGGGCGATAGTGTCATGCGATTGTGACAAGGTCACTATCGCCAAGTCATGGTCGCGGGGTTGGAGCAGCCTACGGTACATATGGGGCGATTGTGCCCGCAATAGTGCCAATGGCACAGTCGTCGGGCACTGTCGCGGTCGGGGTCCAGGCTATTAAGTGCAGTTTTTAGTCCATTTCTCATTTACTCCTTATTCCTACCCTTTTTCTCTCCATAATCCTCGAAGGGTTCCAAAGCTAGAGCATTGAATACCCTATTTTGGTGGTAGTTGAAGTCATAAAAAGGGATTCAAAGCTAAGATGCAAGTGTGGATTGCTTGGGGTCTCAAGATCTAAGTGTTTTATTCATCTTGCTAGGGTTTTGGGTGATTTCTAGGTTTTAGACAAAACCTAGTATTGTGAGTTCATCCTACAACTTTTCTAAACCATATACATGTTAAAATGCTAAATTTATGTTTCCTCAAAGCTTTTACCACACTACTTCTCATTTAGTTGATTTTGGAAAAGTAAGGTCAAAACTAGGTCTTGATAATTTTGGGTACTTGATGAAATAATTATAGAGAATGGTTTTACATACATAAATGCTAATTACTTCTAAATTTGGACAAGTTTTGGAACCCAAATGGGGGATGGTCAAACTTATGACTATGTTGACAAAATATAGAATTTCCTCATTTGATGGCTTATTTATACAAATGTTATTATGTTGGGTATATTTGGTATATCTTGAAGTGTCAACATGTTAGACTAGAATGTGATGGATCCATAGGTATAGAAGTCGTTTTTGTGAAACTTCTCTTAGGATATTAATTTTCTCTTTATAATTTGGAATAGGCATTGGGTCTCTATAGGAAAGTAAGGTGTGGCCTTTCAGAGTCGGGCATCAGCACAAGAGCGGTAAAATGTAATTTCATACTGATAAAGTCTAGACTCGGATTTTGGACAACCCAAGGTACAGACCTAGTGTGGTTGAACTTGGGATTCCATAAGCAACAAACTTGGAGTGGTTGAGCTTGATAGATCATATTGATCATCATCTATGAGTGAGACTTGTATAACAAGAATTGTGGCTTACTTTTATGTTCCGTCACTATCCGTGGAAATCGGGTCTCCCCCGTCATCGTGTGATGTGTTGAGCTCTTCCAAGGGTGATTTTGGTTAAATGTCTTACTATGTTAGAATAAAGCTATAGTTTCTATTTTAAATGTTTTATTGTTTTCCTCTATAACTGTTTGAGCTCACTAGGCTTCTAGTCTAACACTTTTTCTTAAACTGACGTGTATATCAGGTTCTTTTAGCGGTGAGACTCCAAAGTCATAAGCAGGGTGATGGTTTCCAATAGAGGCAACTTTTGTGATTAAAAACTTTTGAGAGATTTTGGTGTATACCTTTTTATAGGAATATTTTGGAAGAAGATAGTGACACCCATTCTTAATCTAAGCTTATCTTAGTTTAGATTAGTAAGTTATTAATTATCTTATTAATTCATTTGGATTGTAAACACTATACCATTTCTCCATTCTTGGGTGATTTATTTATTTAGGTAACATTTTCACGTCAATATTTAGGTTTAAATTTGTCTCTATTTTAGGGAGTGTTACACATTAAGTGTAACACCCAAAAAATAGGGTAAATTTAAAACTTAAAATTTTGGCAATATGACGTCTATAAAATGTAGGAACCATAACTCCCTAAAACTTTAAACAACTAAATAAGGGAATTCCGAAAAATGGTGAAACAAAACCTTTAATTTACGATAACTAAAACCCAATAAAGTGTTGGGGTGGTTTGCACCAATTATAGTAGCGGATGATGAGACATAAACCACAACAACCTACTTAATCTAGATACAATATTTAAGACTAGATTAATGTGGGGGTCGCTATATCTCCAAAACACTCTTCTCAAAAGTTGCCCAAAACCCCGATCATCCAAAAGCTCCTAAATGCGCGGTCGGCAATTCAAGGCATCCTAGACGCACCGCTAGTGGGACCTGAGAACCAACAAACACCACCACAAGTGTTAGGCTAAAAGCCTAGTGAGATCACATAATAAAAGAACAATTCATAAGTAGAACAATAATATCATAATTAGATGTTACCGAAAATTCATTTTGGATGTACAAATACCATTATTCCACCTTGCAAGCAATATCCACACCTGAATGCAAAACCACAAGAGATATCTCTTGAAATACGGGGGAGACCCGTTTCCATCTGGGTGACGAGAACACGTGAATGGATTCTCCCATGATGTTATTGGATTACACCTCATGTCCCGGTTCTAGTTCCCATGCCATCAAGACCTCACAACCTCAAACCGTTATATGCCTTTATTGCCTACTTCCTCGAGTTACACCTCAAGGACTTATGGGACATTATTGTCTATCCAATCTAGACGAGTTACACCTCAATGACTATGAAGTCCCCCATTGCCTACTCACTAGTGACCCAACGTGGCAAACAATTATAACCAAATATATCATACCATCTAAATCTTCGTGCACGAGGAGATAGACATCAAGCTTCACAATAAGATCATGAACAAGTATAGATAACATTGCCGATGCATGATTCATTAGTATACTAGAACATGATATCCATGTATAACATTTGTTTGCTCATATAATTGCATAACTCATAATCATGATAAAGTAACCCATTTTCAATCCCAATGAAGGATTTAACAAGCCAAAGAAATGAGACTAACTACAAGTATACATTTACTTGAGCCAAAACTTCTCTTATTATAAGAAATGATTTACCACTTAGTACATATCCCATTTCACACTTATTGGAATGTATATAACCACTTATCATCATCATTAAATGCATATAGGGAGGACCAAAGGCCTAAATCTAGCAAAATCCACAAACCTTAACTTTAGGTCAAAATCCAATGTACCTACAAATCACATATAAGAAAATAATAGCATTTATGATAGTGTAAGGTTAAGAAACTCATCAAATGGGTTTGTGATGTAAAAACCCTAAAGTTAGTAGAACCCTAGGATTTGAGTGAATGACTTGAGCTTTTAAAGGAGCTAGGTGTCACCCTTGAACTCTTGAATTCAAAGAGAAATCATGAATGTTATTAGGAGGAGGTTGGATTTACATTTAATGAGGGAAAGGAGACAAAAAGGATGGAAATATTACCTTGGACTTGAGAGAAATCGTCTCCGCTAAAAACCCTAAATGATGCAAATGAAGTCCACCTAACAAGGCAAGGCATTTAAAGCCTTTGGGCCCGACGGCGACTATGCCAGGCGAGAGTGCCCATGGCATTATCGCCAGACACTCTCGTTGTGATTGTACCGCAGCCAAAGGGCTGCTCACGACTGTGCCCTGCGAGTATGCCCATGGCATTCTCACCGTGGCATACTCGCTGAAGGTGTACCGCGGCCCCAACCCTGGGCGCGACTTTAACATGCGGCAATGCCCAAAGGCATTGTCGCAAGGCATTCTCGTCGGGTACCCCCTTCAGGCCTCGAACTTCCAAAATTTGACCCGAAAGCTCCCATCACATCTAAAACTCACAAATATCGATATAGCCTTAACATATCTACTTCTTTTAATTAGAATAAAACTTCCCCAAACATAATTATATTATAGGTGACAAATAAAACGCGAAATGATGCCTAACCCAAAATTTGGGGTGTTACATTAAGTCATTGGACAACTTTTTTAAACAAATAAGTTATTGGATATTTTGAAACAGATTAAATATGTCTTTTTGACATATAAACCTTACCGGTAACCGGTTATATAGGTTAAAATATTTTTAAAGTACAAAAAATGGGGAACCAAAAATTGAATTCACTGGTCCGTTCACCTCCAACACCAAACAACTACCTACTTCTCCTTATCCAGTGGAAAATCTATTCATTCATCTTCATCTAGCATCCTTCTTTCATATCTTTGTTGTTGTTCCAGAAATTAACACACCTTACATATTAATGAAAGAAGATGAGAATCTTGGGTTTGAATGTCTATCAATTCAGTGGATGTGCAGCTCCCTGGTCTCCTTCAAAACATCTCAAAAACACCCATAACAACAAATAAAGATATCACAATTTCAGTAACAACAAACCCAATAGGTTTTTAAGAGAGATATCAAAATTATAGATATCGATTTTTTCCATCAAGAATTACACATAGTGGGTGTTTAAAAAAATTTAGGTTTTTGGAAGAATTACACTCAGTTCCATTGACATCTTTCTTTCCTTTCTTTTTTCTACAAATATTTGGAACCAACGTTTCATTGGTATCCTACTTTTGTTTCTGAAGCATAGCAAAACCCAAATTTGATTCAAAGATTCTCATCCCCCTCTATTTCTACATATATTTCGAAACCAATATTGTCCACATTCTTTCTCCATTTGCTGGAGTGGGGAGGGGTTGGGTCAAAAGTGAAATCGAAAATTCCGGCGTCCAATTATTTATTCTAAGATGGAGATGGTTGTGAGGTAGTAAAGTTGGATATGGCGTGGGGTGGGGGCGCCATAAATGTCATGGGGTGGGGGCGTCGAAGATGTCATGGGGTGGGGGAAGGGTTGGATCGCCGTGGGTTTGTGAGAGAGAGAGAGGGATATGGGAAGTGGGTGAATGGTGGGTTTTATCCGTGTTTTTTTATGAAATTAAATAAAGTGATGAATAAGACGAAGCTATCCTTTAAATGAATGGACATAATTGGGTTTACGGGTCAACATGATTTATTTAATCAGTTCTAATAAGTCTAAGTATTTAGTTGTTTAAAAAAATTATCTAGAGATATAATCACTTAAAATCAAAAAGTGAGTTGGTTTTTTATGAACTTTTCCTCTATTTTATTGTGAAAAATAGTAATATATTAGAGATGATTAATTGTTTCAACCAAAACAATACAAAATTTGGTGTTTTACATCGTAGATGGCCTAATACGACAATTATTTGTTTTCTCTATTCTTGTAGTAAGATGACAGTACC
Organism: Arctium minus; assembly: GCA_954870635.1. NCBI lineage: Eukaryota > Viridiplantae > Streptophyta > Magnoliopsida > Asterales > Asteraceae > Arctium > Arctium minus. The sequence goes on from OX941084.1 coordinate 55,537,217, forward strand.
ATTATATATGATGGAAACAAGAGATCATGATTCAACAAATGATTAATAAAACATTACATACCATAAAAAAGAATCAATACTAATAATACATGTATATGATCTTATGTAAAATACCGTCTAGAAGAAAGTTCAAACGAAAACGCTAACTATCTTAGAAAACAAGAAAACAGCAAAAAAAACAGCAGATCATGTACAAAATCATATGTGATTTTATATTAACCTGAAAAAATCGGACGCGGACGATGTCCAGCGCGACCTAAAGGTCGCACGCAATGTCGCGTGAATCATATATGATTTTGTATGTATTCGATTGTTCTCGTGTTTCTTAAATAGATGTTGTTCTCGTATGAACCCACCTCTACCCGTCTATGCATATATGTGTGTGTGTGTGTGTGTGCGCGTGCGCGCACGCATGTGTGTGTGGGTATACGCTGTTGGGAAAATTTTCAAAATAAATTAGGAGTCTTAGTTGTTTTGGGTTGAGTCTTAGGAAGGAGAGAAAATATCATTTTAGTGGCTTTCACCTTGTCCCACATAGGTGGAAAGATGAAACAAAAGTGGGTATATTAGTGGAACCATTTTCTATATATTAATTTAATATATTGGAAATGGTGGGGGCTCCACCCTTACGCGCGCGCGACCGTGGGCGTGGGCGCAATGTGGCGCTTTGATGGCACACTTTGCACTTCGCATCACCGCTTTAACCCGAAAATTTTGTTTTCGTTATTAGCGACAGTGCAATAAACAATTGTGACCCTTCGTGAACATATGCAACGGTTCACGAAAAGATGCCATTGAGCAGATGCGATGGTCCAAGAAGGGGTTGTTGGTTCGATGGCACCCACTGCAACAGTCACGATGCCTCGAAGCGTCGCTAATAGTCACGGTTGTGTCTATTCGAACAGATGCGACAATCAGAGGCGTCGCCTTTGGCGACTGTTGACTTTGATGGTGACTGTTAGAACAGTTGCGACAGTTCAAAGCGTCGCAAAAGGTGTCTGCTGTCACAAAAAACGTGCAGTCATGACTATTCAAAGGGTTGTGACATTCTCCTATATGTATCCACCTCTAGAAACTAAAATCGATAACTTTTCGATATACCAGATTACTAGATATTGTTTTGCTATAGAATTACAATCCCTCTAGTCTTGAAATCCTTGAAAACTCAATAGTTTAATAGGGATTATCACCACTTGTGTGGTGTTGATAATCAATCTACATACGTTGCTTCATTGTATCTTGAGAAGTAATTCGCCAAAACCCAAAGCACCTACGGTGGAGGCGAAATTGCTTTAAGGATAGAGAGATCACTCGCCTTAAAAGCAACAAGTAGTAGAATTTCTTGTTATTCTATTTCTTTAGTTTAGAACAATAAAACAAACAATCTTAAAGCAATTTCTGAAGAAAGATGGCAACCAAGAATCTTCAACAAATGTCGTGTGACATCGTCAAGTTGGAACAATTTGACGGTGGAGGTTTTAAAAGGTGGCAAAAGAAAATGCAATTCTTGTTGGCCACTCTAAACGTCTCCTACGTCCTCACCAAACCATACCCGGAACAACACGATGACGAGAGACTTGCATCGGCACGAGAAAATATCAAGTTTGAGAACGACGATTTCATATGTCGCGGTCACATCCTCAACGCTATGTCTGACCCTCTATTCGATGTTTATCAAAACATCGAAACGGCGAAGGAACTTTGGAACGCTCTCGAACAAAAGTACTTCACGGAAGACGCAACAAGTAAGAAATTTATCATTTCCAAATTTAATTCTTACAAAATGATAGATTCACGTCCTATTATGGATCAAATGTATGAAATTGAGCATATTCTTAGTATGTTCACACAACACGACATGAAAATGGATGAATCGATCCAAGTGGCATCGATCATCGACAAACTCCCTCCCTCTTGGAAAGATGTTAAGAAAAATCTTAAACATCGTAAGGATGATATGTCCTTAAAAGAACTTGGAAAGCATCTTCTTATTGAAGAACAATATCGATTGGAAAATAAATCCAACGATGATGCTTCCAAAGTTCATGTGGTCGAGGAAAAGGGAGAGACTTCCAAAGCCGGTGGTAAGAAAAGGAAACGCCACGAGGAAAATGGTAAAAAGAAAAGAAATATGAAGCACGTGGTTTGTTTCAATTGCAACAAGTCGGGACACTTCAAACGTAATTGTCGACTTCTCAAAAGAAGAAGAGGAAATGGTGGTGACAACACCAAGGATGGAAACTTCAAAAGCAACAACTTTGTTGCTATGATTTCCGAAGTATTCTCACTTGACGAAAACGAATGTTGGTGGGTGGATTCGGGGGCTACCTGACATGTGTGCAACAACATGGACATGTTCAAAACATACGAAGCTTCTAACTCCGTACTTTACATGGGAAATCACTCTACCGCTCAAGTTAAGGGAAAAGGGAAGGTTACTTTGGAATTCACATCCGGGAACACTTTGACCCTAAATGATGTTCTCCATGTTCCCGATGTCCGAAAGAACTTAGTTTCTGGATCAATACTCAACAAACATGGCTTCAAACTTGTAACAACCTAAACATTTATACATAAAGAAAATAACATTTCTATCTGAAAACTGCCCCAGGTTTACATTTCATAGTATAATGTTCTTAACTATCACCTATTACACAACTGAGTCTCAAAAATAAACTATTGCAGAAAGTCTTCTAGCTCCTGAAAATAGCTCACATCTTCTCCTTACCCTTATCTGAACTTGCTATCTTGCGATAACCTGAAAAAAATTATAATTTTGAAATAGCGAGGGTTAGACCAATGGTCTAGTGAGTCCCCTCCAATCACTACTGCAACAGTTCAAATATTAATTAAAACATTTAAACCAAAACTTTATATCTCAAAACATAATCTGCTCTTTTAACCAAACTTTAAAACATTTTATGCTTCACATGCATAACTCAATCTACTGACCATCGCTGACCACTTTTACGCTTCGCAAGCGTACCTTAAGCTACTGACCAACATTCCCGTCAAAGACGGTATGTCTGTCTCGCACTGCCTTATTTTAGGGACACACCCTAATGGCATAAACGGGCCATACTCCCCGGTACGAGCAGGCGGGTCACACTTCCCGACTTAGGTCAGACTTCTGACTCAAATGTATGCATACACCTAGTCCTGCCTGTATATAAAACAAGTTTATATACACTGAGCATAAACATGCCCAACTGATTAAATCAATCTTTTGAAATAATTCTGCATAACTTTCAATACTATAAATGCGCAATATATAAAACCCACATTTATCAAATAACTGCTCAAATCATAAAAGATTTAGTTTGAAAGACTCACCTCTGATTCTTCTTGATTAACTCTGACTTCTACTGATTAACACCACCTACGATGGTATTAAAAACAAAGGTAAGCTAACTGGTGACTAACTCTCTTTCTTTCTATAAACACATCAATTGAAATCTACTGTTTTTAACCCGGTCGAAACCACTCTGATTAAAACCTCTTAGACCGATTAACAAAATACCGGGCCTAACAACATATCGGTCCAACAACTCTTTACCGGTCGACCGATACATTCCGATCGAATACAATCTATCGGTCGAGCAATACCGATCGATCACTACCGGTCGAACACTACCGGTCGAACACTACCGGTCAAGAGCATACCGGTCTTGTACACTATACCGGTCGAATGCAAACTATCGGTCCTTTACAACCTACCGGTCGAACCTCTACCGGTCGAACCTCTACCGGTCCTTTATCATCTTCCCGGTCGAGCTTGAATTTAAGTCGGCTACTTACAGTTCAAACCCAGAAAACTTTTGATCATTAAATCGATCAAATACACGGTTAAAAGCTTGATTAATAAGACTATTTACCGACTATAACATGCAGATAGAAGTATTAAGCTAAAATCATACCTCTATTTGCCAAAAACGGATCGATCCTCAAGATCTCCTTCTCTTTTCTCTGCCTTCTTGCTTTCTCTCTTTCTCTCTTGAAATCTTAAGTCGGCTTAATACAAATATCAGAATGAGATATCAATATCACTTATCTGATATTTAAGTTATAAAAAACCAAAAATTTCAAATAACCCCCCTGCACTTTGGTTCTCATTTCACTTTTCACCCAACTTCCAAAATTAATAAAATTTCGGATCTGGATATTACAAAACTCGTCTTCGAATCCGACAAGTTTATACTCTTTAAAGGCGGAAGATTCGTCGACAAAGGCTATCTCACCGGAGGAATGTTTAAACTAAACATAAATGATGTTGTGAATAATAGTGTGAATGATGTAAATATGATTGACATAAGCAACGCAAATAATGCGGTTGCTCCCGACGTACATATGATTGATGCTAATAATACCACTAGTTCTGCTTACTTTGATTCTTCCTTACTATTATGGCATGGTTGATTAGGTCACGTACACTTTAAATGTTTGAAAAATATGACAAAAAGTGATTTAATTCCAAAGTTAGATGATAAAAATCATAAGTGCCTTACTTGTATGCATACTAAAATTACTAGACAACCGTTCCCTCAAATCCAAAGATCATCTAAAATCTTAGACTTAGTGCATAGTGACATATGTGACTTACATGCTACACCCTCTCTTGGTGGCAAAAAGTACCTTGCCACTTTTATCGATGATTACTCTCGAAATTGCTATGTATATCTTTTACATTCAAAAGATGAAGTCCTTGAAAAGTTTAAGATCTACAAAAATGAAGTAGAACTTAAATGTGACACAAAGATAAAATGTTTAAGAACGAATAGGGGTGGTGAATACTATAACCCTAGATATTTTGAATCTACGGGAATTATTCACCAAGTGACGGCTCCGTATACACCACAACAAAATGGTATTGCGGAAAGAAAAAACCGTACCTTGATGGAAATGGTAAATTCCATGATGTCATATTCCGGATTAAGTTCTGGATTTTGGGGAGAAGCATTACTTACATCTTGCTACATACTCAATAGAGTACCAAGCAAGAGAAGTCAAAATACCCCTTATGAGTTATGGAATCAACGGACACCTAATTAGATTACCTTCGGATTTGGGGATGTCGAGCAATTGTGAGACTTCCCGAATCCAAGAAGAGAAATTTAGGAGACAAAGGTATTGAATGTATATTTTTGGGATATGCCCAAAATAGCAAAGCTTATAGATTCATGGTGGTAAATCAAATGATCACATTTCTATTAACACCATCATAGAATCTAGAGATGCTCATTTTGACGAACAAAGGTTCAAAAGCATTCCAAAGGCACATGAGGTTTCTAAGGAAACCGTGTCTACCAAGATTCCCATAGATAATGAAAGGGAAGATGATGATTCCCCGAATCATCAAGTGATTGAACCTAGAAGAAGTAAACGTCAAAGAAGAGCAAGAACCTTTGGGCCTGACTTTGAAATGTACCTAGTTCAAGGTGATCGACATGGTTCAGTGAAAGAATATCCAATAATTTACAACTTGGATGAAGAACCACGTACATATGTGGAAGCTATGAAATCTCATGATGAATCTTTTTGGAAAGAAGCAATCAACGATGAGAAGGATTCCATCAAAGGTAATAATACTTGGATCTTAGTCGACCTACCCCCTGGTTCAAATGCTATCAACAATAAATGGATTTTCAAAAGAAAGTTAAGGGTTGATGGCAGTATTGAAAAGTTTAAAGCCCGATTAGTAGCTAAGGGCTTTACACAAAAAGAAGGACTAGACTATTTTGACACATATGCCCCTGTAGCACGAACATCCACCATTAGAATTTTGATTGCCTTAGCTTCCATTTATAAACTCGTAATTCACCAAATGGATGTCAAAACCGCATTCTTGAATGGTGAATTCGAAGAGGAAGTATATATGGAGCAACCAGAAGGTTTCATAGTTCAAGGACAAGAAAAGAAAGTTTGTAAACTTATTAAGTCCTTGTATGGCCTGAAACAGGCTCCCAAACAGTGGCATAAAAAATTCGACCAAATCATTCTATCGAATGGTTTCAAAATTAATGAATCAGACAAATGTGTTTATAGTCGATTTGTTGATGGTCGAGGGGTTATCATCTGCTTGTACGTGGATGATATGTTGATATTTGGAACCGACTTAGAACAAGTGCAAATGACTAAGAAACTCTTATCTGAAAATTTTGATATGAAGGATCTGGGAGAAGCTGATGTTATTCTAGGAATAAAGATTCTTAGAAATGACAATAAACTAATGCTATCCCAGTCTCACTATATTGAAAAGATATTAAAACTTTTTAATAAATTTGATTGTTTACCTGTAAGCACTCCGTTCGAAGTAGGTTCTAGATTGACGACTAATACCGGTAGGGTATTAGCTCAAAATGAATATGCTAAAGTTATTGGTAGTTTAATGTATGCTATGACTTGTACTAGACCTGATATCGCCTATGCTGGAGGAAGATTAAGTAGACATACTAGTAAGCTTGGAAAACACATTGGGATGTTGTAAATCGGGTTCTCAAGTATTTGAAGAAAACCATGGATTATGGTTTGGAGTATAGTGGATATCCTTCAGTATTGGAAGGATACACCGATGCAAGTTGGATAAATGATCAAGAAGTTATGTATCTACAAGTGGGTGGATTTTCACACTTGGCGGAGGTGCAGTGTCTTGGGGATCAAAGAAACAAAGTTGCATAACTAATTCTACCATGGCATCGGAATTTGTTGTTTTAGCTTCTTGTTGTAAAGAAGCAGAATGGTTAAGGTACTTGTTGATTAACATACCCTTATGGCCAAAGACAATGCCGCCAATTTCTATACACTGTGATTGTAACACTCTGAATTTTTATCCTATTTGGAGAAGAGTGTTGAATTGGGTGAACCGGTAAAGGAAGAAACACATATGGTTGTCTCGGCCATAATGCCATGCGGTTGTGACACCTGTCACAATAGCACCAATGGTACTGAAAGCGTGGTAGTCCCAGCTATAGTGTCATGCAGTTGTGACATATGTCACAATAGCAACGGATATTACCAAGTGATTGGTCGTCCCAACGAATGTGCCATGTAATTATGTCAATGGTGTAACACCCGTAATTTTTGGGTAAGTACTATTTCGAATTAGTATAGGAATCGATCTTTTGAGAGAAATAAAGGAAACGAGATTTTGGGATTTAATTATAGATTTTATAGTTTAGATATATGAGTAATTCAATTACGAGAACAACGGTTTTTTCCGGAGCAAAAACGGAGCTAAAACGAAAAAGTTATGGCCAAAACAGCGGTCGGTACAAGCTTGGCTAAAGTGCCTAGCGAAAGTGGCATGTGTCACTTTAGCTTGGCACTATCGCTGAGAGTGTAAAACTCTCGGTACATATGGTGCGAGAGTGCCTCGCGAAAGTGACATATGTCACTTTAGCCAGGCACTATCGCGGAGCGGGTCAGAGGGGTTAAAAATCCGATTTTTGGGGGTTTTCTTCATTTCCTCATATCTCCTTCACCACAACTCCGTTTGAGACGATTCTTTTTTCTATGGTTTCGTATTTGAGAGATTTTCAAGGATAGATTGTTAGTCTTGGGAAGATTTAAGAGTATTTGGTGATGGATTGGAAGCAAAGGTCAAAAGTTCATCATCACCGCCTCCATCTACAAGAATTTTTGGGTTTTCTAGGTTTTCACCAAAACCCATGTGGTAAGTTTACTTTCTCCATCTCTAAACCTTGTTAGGTTATATAAATACTCCATTGATGTTTTCCTAGTGTTTGATTCCTTCGATTTCGGTTTGTAAGATTTTGGAAGATTTTGGTCCAAAATTAGGGTTTGGCCCAAAATGGAGGTTTTGATGTAACATGTTCGGGGATCGATTCTATATGGTTTTGGATGTATATTTATGGTGGAAAATTTATGGATATAGGTTTGAAGTCCAAACGAGTATTTCACAGAGAACCGACAAGGAATTCCATTAATCACCGGCCGTTTTGATTCTTTGGAACAACTCGATGAATTTAGTAGATCTTTTTAGGTTTGCTTGTGGACTCGGAATTCTTCAAGGAAGCTTAAAGCGGGGTAAAATCTAGATTTAGCCTAAATCTAGCAAGGTGAGTTCAAGTTGATTTGTGAAAACGGTGTACATGCCAAAATTTCTATTTTAAAGTGTTTGCATGTTTTGTATGAAAATGGTTAACTGCTAATCATCTGATAAGTTTTGGTTAGTTGGAAGTATTCAGTTTTATAAACTTATAAAACACCCACATTTAGGATTTGGGCATTTTGATAAATAAATCATATATTTTGGGTATTTAAATGACTTATTTCATGGAACATAATTTTGAGTATAAATGTGTTCTATTGGGTGTCATGGGATGGTTTGAAAGAATAAAAGGTATAGACCCATTTTGGAAAATGTTTTGTCCCGATCTAAATCATGTTAAGTTATTTGGGTGTGTTGAAGCATGGGTTGCATTACTTCGGGTCGTTTACGTTTGATTTCATTTTATGATTTTTGACGTTGAGTCTTTGGATTTGTTGAGCCTATGTCTCGGCTTGGATTTTGTTGGGTCTTGGGGACACTTGTCCGGATTTGATAGCTCATTATAGAGCGTTTGGTTATGATTTGCATTTATTGCATCTTATTTGGGAATTACATGTTTTGAATGTTTTAGTTCATTCGTTTTGAGTCATGTAATGTTTCAGCCCCGTCTGCTTTGGATCCATTAGCACTTTTGTTATTTTGGACGATGTTGGGACGACTAGCCTCTCACATCGTGGCACGTTGGCATCGGATTGGGTTATAAGTCCTTCGTGCGGCACGTTTGGCATCGGATTGGGTTATAAGTTCTTCGTGCTCGTATCAAATGGGTGTATGTTGAAAGATGCTGAGCTTGATACATTTATTGCTTTGTCCGATGGGGGAACGTTTGGTTTTCCCCATTGAGGCGCGGTTGGCTTCTTTGGTATGGTGTAAGTCCTCCATGCTAGTATCTATGGGTGTATTCTGAAAGATGTTGAGCCCGATACTTATACCACTTTAACGTAATGTGTGGCTTACTTTGTGCACGTCACATTATGCGGAATCGGGTTTTCCCCCGTCACCGAAAGGTGTTGTTTTTGGGTTGAGTCTTTTATACATTTGTTTTCGGCGATATTTTGCATACATGAGTTCATTCCATGTTTTATTGGGTTGAGTAATAATCCCTACCCGTGTTTTGGGATATGAAGTATTATATGCATTATCATAAATTTGGAAGTCAATTTATATCCACGTTTTGAGTCTGAATTATCTCTCTTATGCTATAATCTTAGAAACTTGAGTTTACTCCTATTTTGGTCGTCTATTTTATAAAGCTTACTCGAATTTCATTATTCGAGCATTACCATTATTCTCGTTTTGAATAAGTGTTGGATTTCATTATTTCATGAAAGAATATTTTGGCGTTGAGGCATCCTTTTATAAAATGCATATTATTAGTAAATGTGTTGTTCTCTTATTTGTTAACTAAATCATTTTTAAAGGATCATGATTATAAGTTACGATATTTCCCTTTTACATTTTCCTTTATAATCATGATATAAACTCTTGAACTCACTAGGCGTTAAGCCTAACCTTTTTATTTGTCAGCATGTGCATCAGGTTCCAGATGGGGGTTTGGTCCTAGCTGTCCCAGGAAGAGATGTGCTTAGTTCTCCCGAGTGTAAGTTAGTGAAGACTTCCGCAGTTTGGAGATAGTGACTTTTATTGGGTTTTAGTAGCACCCGTCCTTATTATAAACCGTATGTATAGAATGAATGTGTGTATTGAGGTTAAATATTAAATTGTGGTTGTAGATGATTCTTTTATTGGTGTATTTAGAAAATTTTAAATTAGTTGTTATTTCCAGAATTCAGGGTGTTACAGTGATAGTGCGGCTACACTATCAAGGGCATACAATCAAGTGTATAATGGTAAGTCCAAACATATTGGACTTAGACATAGGCAAGTAAATCAATTAATAAATGATTGGGTGATCACCATTAGTTTCTTACGATCAAGTAAGAACTTAGCAGATCCTTTCACAAAAGGATTACCAAGAAAATTGATTGAAAGCACTTCAAAAGGGATGGGTCTCAAACCCACCTATAAATAGTCACCCATGATGGAACATTGTCTTGACACTTGTTATTTCACCAAGTCTTAAGATTAAGTTAAAGTACATCATTTGAATGTGACTGAAAGTTCTGCAATGTTTTAAAAACCATCCCTAAGGTCAGCAGAACTTGGAACCGTAATGTGAAGAAAGGTTGAATCTAGTTCTTAATGAACTTGCAACACAGTATGTGTTGGAGTGTTCAAGTTATGGGAACACTCTTGACAAGGTCCACCTATCTGAATGTGGAAATGAGGCCGCTTCCTATGAGTTATAGGGCTTGGCTCTAGAACATTCTGAGAAATCAAGATATAGACCCATGGCCAATTAACGGGTCGGCTTATAGTGGTTGAATGAATGAGAGGAAGGATATGCGTGAGGTGTTTCCGTCTAACATATAAAGGAAGATGGTTCAATGACTTTGGTTCAACCATTCTTACCCTAGTTAGATTTGAGCACTTTCACTACGTAAAGGTTCAAGGTGCAAGACTCCACCTTTACTTATGCATAACACCCCCAAGGATTTCGGAATCTGGTTAGGTCATGTCGAGTCAGTCTTTTCAAATTCAAGTCTATTTTGAAAATGGTGGGGGTTTGTTGGGAAAATTTTCAAAATAAATTAGGAGTCTTAGTTGTTTTGGGTTGAGTCTTAGGAAGGAGAGAAAAGATCGTTTTAGTGGTTTTCACCTTGTCCCACATAGGTAGAAAGATGAAACAAAATTGGGTATATTAGTGGAACCATTTTCTATATTAATTTAATATATTGGAAATGGTGGGGGCTCCACAAGGGTGCAACGCACCCTTACGCGCGTGCGACCGTAGGCGCAATGTGGCGCTTTGATGGCGCACTTTGCACTTCGCATCACCGCGAGCCGCTTTGACCCGCAAATTTTGTTTTCGTTATTAGCGATAGTGCAATAAATAATTGTGACCCTTCGTGAACATATGCAACGGTTCACGAAAAGATGCCATTGAGCAGATGCGACGGTCCAAGAAGGGGTTGTTGGTTCGATGGCACCCACTGCAACAGTCATGACGCCTCGAAGCGTCGCTAATAGTCACAGTTGTGTATGTTCGAACAGATGCGACGATCAGAGGTGTCGCCTTTGGCGACTGTTGATTTTGATGGTGACTGTTAGAACAGTTGCGACAATTCAAAGCGTCGCAAAAGGTGTTTGTTGTCACAAAAAACGTGCAGTCATGACTATTCAAAGGGTTGTGACATTCTCCTATATATATCCACCTCTAGACACTAAAATCGATAACTTTTCGATATACCAGATTACTATATATTGTTTTGCTATAGAATTACAATCCCTCTAGTCTTGAAATCCTTGAAAACTCAATAGTTTAACCGGGATTATCACCACTTGTGCGGTGTTGATAATCAATCTACATACGTTGTTTCATTGTATCTTGAGAAGCAATTCGCCAAAACCCAAAGCACCTACGGTTGGGGTGAAATTGCTTTAAGGATAGAGAGATCACTTGCCTTGAAAGCAACAAGTAGTAGAATTCCTTGTTATTCTATTTCTTTAGTTTAGAACAATAAATCAAACATACGCACAATATAAATTTTATATCACAAATATTGTCCATGGCACTAAAGAAGAGTTTGCACCAACGTTTTGTTTCTTTAATAAGTCGATGATGTGCCAACATTAAAACCATATTGACCGGATGTGCTAAAAAATGAAAGTTATGTCAAAACACAATGAAATATGTCCTAAACATTGTTGAATAACAATGGTTTTTAAAATTATTGTAACTATTGTTGATAGATCCGGTCAACAATTGCTTGAACTTATTTGCCATTGGTACATCTTGATTTCCATTAGCACCCCACATTCCTATATATTTTTGGAACCTAAACGGACCATTGAGATGGATAGAATAGACCTTGCACGGTCGCACGCAACATCCGATATAGTTCCTAACACATTCATAAACAAGACATTCGATATTCAAATAAGAAATTTGAAATGAATTTACAATTATAATAATCGTTAATTACAATATTATTGTCTCTTACTTCAACCAAATTTTGGCTACTTGTAACTCCCCGTCATGTTTTTATTGAGCCATTGAGGCTTACAAAAGGTTTTCATATTAATTATATGAAAAGACATTTTGAAACTTAAAGTGCATGCTTGTTTTGTTTTATTTTTATTTTAGAATTGGTTATTGTCATGTTTATAGCTTAAATTACATAAAACGACATCTACACAAAATTCTATTGGTTAATTTTGGATTTAAGCCACAAGTTGGGGACATAGGAAAAAGATTTCGTTAGTTCTTAAATAATATATAAATTTAAATTATCGTTTTCTTTGTTATGGCTTGTCACTATAATTTTAACCTTAAATAATGTATTTTATTATGAATTTTGTTCATCTTAAAGACAATCGTTTATCGTTTCCACGTTATATGACATCACGTACCCCTCACTAGAGGGCACTTTGGTCATCTTATTGGTTTTTCCTTCCGTTCAAATAACATTTTTCTTTCTCATTTTTCAATCGCTTTCAGGAACATCAAGTTCATCCACCTTAGCTCAACAACGATGATATGTTATTGTAGCTCAGATGCCATTATCTGAATATCATGAAATTGAAGCACTACAAATCTAGGACATCACTTCTATTGGTGTTAGAAAATGATAAGTTTTAGTAGAGATTGAAGGGTCTCCATCTTATCTGACCTAATTTGTCTTCCTCTTCTTTTTAAGAGAGGTTAAAGTGTCGGTATATTTGTTGGGTTGACCCACCAATGTGTCCTTGATTATAGAGATTATTCGTGGTTTGGAGGAATAATCATCATATGTTATAAAACATGTTGAAACCATTAAAGTTATGAAACATGTTGAAACCATCATATGTTAGACATGGGCGTTCCAATCTTTTTGGAGATATTGTTACACCCAAAACTTTTGATTATACTGTAAAGTGAGATAACAGGGCTACATATATGTTAAGTATTAACAATCAGATTATCTAAACTTGATTTACACAAATAAAACAATGTCCTTTAAACAGGTTGATAAAAGGCCATAAACACATGTAATTTCGGGGGCCTTGTTCAAAGTATCACATTTAACATGCTAAAGAGCGACCCTAATGTTAGAAGTAGTTGAAATAAGAACAAATGAATCAACAATCAAAAACCATAATTGGATTAACATTGAAACTTTTGGAACATGGTGAACAATGACAACATCACAAACGAGGAATACATCAAGTACTTTAGTTACAATAAACCATAATGATGCAACAAATGTTTTGAAAAACTAAGAGAACATCAATCCTGAGGGGTAGTTCAACTGGTAAAATCTTGAGTTTGTTCTTTAAAGGTTACCAGTTCAAACCCCTTGGGGATACTTCAGGGTTTGCCTAATTGTTAACTTCAATATCTGATAAGATTAATTGAGATGTACGCAAACTGCACGGACACCTGTTATTACTAACATAGTATAACGTTCTATAGATGTGCCTTCTTTGTTTGTCTTTTGCATATCATAGAGTTGTGTCATCTCTTCTTACATTTGACACAAATGAATGATTTATCCACATTTAGCAGCCTAGAACTTTTCACGAGTTGTTGACTTAGCTCACCAATTGCCTTATCTTTTTATTCTTTCTGACTTCAAATTTGTGTACGATAGTGATATGGAGTAAATGTAGTTGTACAATCAGACGTAGGCCGTAGTAGTCCGCCATTATGTAGTTTAATAGTTGTTATATTCTTAACATAAAAGGTTATTATATTAAGATTAGTTGGCAAATTAATATTTTGATATTAAATTATAGTAAGAATATTTAATTGAAATTATTTTAAATTATAATTAATTAAAATATAATTTTTTAAGTCGATGTGCAATTAAAAAATGGTTGTTATAAAAATTAATTATAAAATAATTAATTTTAAATATAGTTTCTTAAGTCGATGTGCAATTGAAAAATGGTTAATATAAAAATTAATTATAAAATAATTATTAAAACTGATGTGATATTTTAGAAAATTATATTGTAATAGCGGTGATGTGAATGACCAAGTGGCAATTTTTATAGAACTTTTCTAAAATAAACAACAAGAGTAAACTACAAATTTGGTCCCTGTGGTTTCTCAAAAGTAGCACTTTTCATCCCTACAGTTTTAAAATTACAGTTTGGCCATCATGGTTTGCAAAATCGACCGGATTTGGTCCCTCCCTCTAACAGTCGTTAAAGAACCCCGTTAGATGAAGGGTATTTTAGACTTTTTTTACTTTATCTCATTTTTTACTTAATAAATAAATAACTATATAAATTACAGGGACCAAAACTGTACTTATTGTAAGATATGAAATAAAATTAATTAATAATGATATAATATTATATATATAATTATATATAGAGGGAGGTTCATTTGTTAACCAACATTTTCTTGTTAACTTTGTCAACCACTCCAACCAATAGTATTGCACATTGATATGTTATTTTTATACCTTTAACCAATAATGACAAATGGTAGAAAGGTAAATCTAAATATATAAATATTTATTATAACTATGTGAGAGTTAACAAAATTGAAATTCCACAATTCTAGCTAATTATTTGATAACAAAATATTTTCTATAATCAATTGCTAAAATTGTATGAACATCACAAGAAGTCTAATGGCTACTTGTTTCAATTTAAGTTTTTTGTCCACCAATTAAGTATGATGATCTCTGTAAATCCAGGTATGATTGTCCCTTTATAGTTTACACCACTCAGACGAAACTATGTGAACTATAATATAAAATCATAAGGAACCGCATTTTTGGTCAAAATTTCAACTTTTAAAAGAAATAATGTTCATATTTTTTCATTTGAATATAAACCATAGTGTGCGCCATAGGTTTTTTTTAAAAGAATGTGTTCATTAGTGTGCACCATAGTTTTTTTCAAAAGAATGTGTTCATTAGTGTGCACCATAGTTTTTTTCAAAAGAATGAACTCTAATGAACCATAGTGTGCACCATAGTTTTTTCAGAAGAATGTGTTCATTAGTGTGCACCATATTTTTTTTCAAAGAATGAAAATGAACACTAATGAACCCTTTGAATCAACTTGTACATGTAACACCCGGTTTCCGGTGTCTTAATCTTTTATGTATTTTGAACCGGGAGTATTAATTAAATTGATGATTATCTTGATGTAATCTTTTAACTTGTGTGGAGACCTATTTGTGATCAAGTCCATGAGTCGGGAATCAAAATTCACCAAGTTGAGGCCTCGATACAGTGTCGGCGATAGTGCTCGTGATTGTGACGCCTATCACTATCGCGGGGCACTTTCGCGTGAAGTGTACCGAGAGGTGGTGAAGAGTGGCGATAGTGCCCGCAATTGTGACACCCTATCACTACCGCGGGGCACCCTCGCGGAATATGTACTGAGAGGGGGTTATAGTGGGCGATAGTGACAGCGATTATGACAAGTGTCGTAATCGCCGGGCAAGGTCGTCGTCGGGCCCAGCCTCTTAAAACCCAATTTTTCACAGCTTGAACTCATTTATTTCATTTGGGAGCTAAATTAGGCGATTTTGCTTGGTGGAAGGTAGGTTTCATCATCTCTCCTCATTGATTACTCTTGGGTGAGAGTATTAAAGTCTCATGTGTTGTTTAATCTATGTTTGGTAAGCATTGATTAAGGAGCTTAGAGATTTAAAGTTTCAAAAAGGGTTTTCTCATATCTCCTTCCAATTCCATCCAATCTAGGGTTTGTTCATATACCCTAGTAAGGTGAGTTTTCTTCCATTGTTCTTATATATTTGCTAGAACTTACTTAATTATAACTCTTATTTATGTTTTCTAACCATATGATGGGTTTTGTTGTATTGTGACCTAAAAATGAGTTTTGGGAATGTGAGGGTTTTAAACCCTAAATAAAGATGTTGAGAAATGTATTTTTCAACTAAGATTTATGTTTTCCTATGTTTTCTACTTATGTGAATACCAACCCTCTCCTCATGAGAGTTTGGTGAACCCTAAGTAAGAGTTAGGGTTTTGGGAAAAATGCAAGTATTGGATTTATTATTTACAACCATGATTTTGAGAAAGGAAATATGTGGTATTATTATTGATGGGTTATGTTGATAAAGTCCCCTACATGATGGG
Source organism: Arctium minus (assembly GCA_954870635.1). Classification (NCBI taxonomy): domain Eukaryota; kingdom Viridiplantae; phylum Streptophyta; class Magnoliopsida; order Asterales; family Asteraceae; genus Arctium; species Arctium minus. The sequence continues at coordinate 55,553,453 of OX941084.1, forward strand.
AGTCAAGATTTCATGTTAATAACATTATATATATATATATATGTATATATATATATGATTTGCTTACCTACATGACTAATGATGAATGTGTTAGCAAATTTTGGTGTTTAGTCTTAGTGCAATGGATTCATAGGCACAGTGTTCCTATGTCCCGTTTTGGACACTAGGTTCACCACTTTTGACCGGAATAGGCATCAGGTCACCATGGTAAGTAAGGTGTGGACCTATATGGTCGGTCAGCATCCCATGGGCAGTAAGGTGTAATTCCCTTGTGCTAGAGTTTCCTGTTTTGGAACTCTCAATAATAGACATAGAGGGTTGACTTGATATTTTCGAGCAATAGACTTAGAGGGGTTGAGCTCACTATGTGATTGGTGTTATTTGTACCATATTTGATCACTAATGGTTTGTTTGATTTATTGACTTAGCTTATGGCTATATCCATCGTGCGACTTCAAATGGGTTTAGTACTCCTAATTTATTTATCTTGTTTTCACTAGGCTTTAGCCTAACGCTTGTTCTTAATTGTCATGTTGGCAGGTAATCTTAGTGGTGGGACTCGTCGGGATTGAGTGGACAACCTTGGGGTCGAGAGCGGTCTTTTTGAAGATATGTTGACCAATACAGTGATTATAGAGAATACACCTTTTAGAGGGATAGCGACACCCGGCCTTAATCTTTCTTTGCTAGTTTAGATTATTAGGTTGTCGTATTATTCTTCATTGTTTTTGGGTTGTAAATGTCAAACCTCATTCCCCGTTTTGAGATTATACTCTTGGGTTGATTTGTCTTGTCCAAAATATTAAGGTTTAATTGATCTACTATTTTAGGGTGGACAAGTTTCCTTTATTTATAGACGTTATATTGCCGAAATTTGGAATTTTATTTCACTTTTAAATTTTAGGATGTTACAATATATTATGATGTATTTTAGCATATGTTGACATAACAAACCTCAAATAAACATATGTGAACACTAAAATACAAACATAAGGGTGCCTCATTATTTGTTCAAAATTACAATTTTTAAAAGAAATTCAATCGCGGTTACGATTCAATTGGAAGAAACATTAATTGAGAGATAATAAAGTCATAATATTTCATTGATTTTTTTTCCCAAAATACCCTTATCACTATGGTTCATTCCCTATTTTTTCTTCAATTGTACATTTAATAAGGTTTTTAAAAAAAATTCAATTTCAACCGTTGATTTCCAGGATCAAGGGCTTGGATTGGTTCAAAAGTTAACACAAAAAAATATGGTTACACAAATGAACCTGACCCTATATATATATATATATATATATATATATATATATATATATATGTTATATACATATATTGAAGGTTATTGTAGACGGTACACAGTGTACCCTATCCAAAGACTACTAGATCGTCGACTTCCCCCTACAAGGAATCCGGTGCAAACTCCAGCGGCAATATGCCCCTCCCTCCCCTACCTCTCCATCATCGAAGCACCAACCCTTACACGATGTGATTTCAACCCTTCCCCCACGCCGATGTACCCCCTACACTGTTGATCTTCGTCAATGAAGCACAGACCAGTAATTGATCTCCTTCGAAGCACCATATCCAGTACCCCCTACAATGTCGATCTTCTCCCACCTGTAACTATGCTGACATTTGCCTCCCTCTAGGATCTGCAACTTCACTGACCTCTTCAAGATTAGGGCTCCCCCTTCTTTCTTCTATGTATCGGTAATGGTCAACATCAAAATCAATAAGCATGAACTGATGTTTCTTAGTCCCCCTACCGCCATCATCTCCGAAAAACCACCTTCTCCTCTAGGCTTCAAACAGGACTCATCGTTTGGGATTTTTGATTCAAACCCATATCACCCATCAATCGTTGGGAATTCATCGATTAAGGTTTGATTTCACTACATCACTCATCCTCTGGAAGACCGTGGGATAAGGCATGTTTTGCGGGGTGGGGTTGCGAGAGGCTTCATCGATTAATGTTTGGCATCTTCTCTAAATCGGTCAAATCTGTAACCACATAATTTTACAACTTCTCTTGCCCCATAACATACCTACCGTTGAAGTGGATTTTGGATTCAGATTTGATTTCATAGCTTATGTTGAAGTTTGGTTTGTATTTAGTTTTGGATTTTGGATTTGGTGTTTCAGTTATTTAGATTTGAATTGTGGTTTTCGTGTTCTAAATTTGGATTTGAGTTTATTTTCATATTTGGTCGGAGAAGATGGTTCGAGGATGGTCGACCGTGAAGTTCATCGGAGTGGTTGTAAGAAAGGGGAAGGGCGTGGAAGTTTTTGTGGGTTGAGGACTTGAGGTGCCATGTGTCATTGTTTTGGATGATTCTCAAAGTTTTTAAATTTTAATATAAAAATAAATAAGAAGATAAAAAGACAAAAATACCCCTTATTTAACGATTGAAATTAACGATCGTTAGGAGGGATCAAACCCGGTCGTTCTTGCATACCACGATGGTCAAACTGTAATTTCGAAACTGCAGGGATGAAAGGTGTTACTTTCGAGAAACCACATAGACCAAAAGTGTAGTTTACTCAAACAATAATTAAATAGAATAGGTTAAACTCTTAAAAATTAACAAAAAGGATATTTATTACTCTAAACAATTTTAATAAAATAAACTAGTGCATAAAAGTAGACGTTGACTAATAAAATAAATAAATTAGATTAATAAATTATTGATTTTTACGACAATAGATTTTTTTTAATTATATAATATGTATAATCCTATAAATTAAATTTGCATATATTTTGTATTTTTAGTGAAAATTTGACCTTAATCTTTCTAAAGGGGAAGTTACTAACCCTTTGACAACATAGATGATTTCAAACATTTTAAAATACATCTACACTTTCAAACGTTAAATTAAAACATAATTAGTTTTTATAATGACAAATTTTAAAATGTGTTATATTTTCTAAATGTTATTGTAATGTCGTAAAAATCAACTGCTAAATAGTATTCTTTTTCAATACAAAGATCAATTAAAAACTATTTTATCAAAAAAATCAGTTTCGTGTAAAGTTATCGTAAGAGATAATCGATCACGTTTTTATAAATTACTAGCAGTATGCCCGTGTAATGCAACGGATAAACAAGGTGTAAAATTTTATTGTAAATAGGAAAAAAAAAGATCCTTAGACATGTAGCTCATTTGACAAAAGAGTGGAGCGACTTTGCTCATGTTCAATCGTGCGGGAGATGAGCTTGAACCCCTCCGCTAGGTTAATCAGTTATCACTACCACACACGATACAATAATACATGTAACACCCTAAAATTTAATGGCAAGAATTTATAATAATTTTCGCAATATAACGTTTATAAGTGGAGGGACTTAAACCTGAAACATTTTGAATAGAGATAACATTTTGCCAATGACATCATCCCAACACAATTTGGTGAAAGTAATAGCGTTTACAAATTTTAATGAAACGAAAAGAGGACCGACAACCTACTTAATCTAAACAATCTAATTTAGATTACAATTGGGTGTCGACATCAATTTCCCAAAAATATCAACAAGTATAATTGTACGCTCTAAGTCTTGTCAAAAACTATATATCCAAAAATCGGCCCAACTCTCCACTCAAGGCCTCGTCGCCCCACCACTAACAGAACCTGATATGAACACCAAGGTAAACAAGTGTTAGGCTTTGGAGCCTAGTGAGATCATCAAAAGAATAATTATAAAGAAGTACGATGCATTAATGAATAATTAATCGACAATCAAAGTAATAACAACGAATACACTTTCAATGCTTGAACTTCGAGTAGGACGGGGGAGACCCGGTTTACCATAGGTTGTGACGGAACACAGGAGTAGGTCACAACTCATATGGAGTCCTATTTCGGAATGGTTATTTACCGGCGTCAACTCTATTCATGAATCTTTAGCCGTTAGAACATCAACTCTATTCTTGAATCTTTAGTTCACGTAAATATGGGTTCAACTCTATACATGAATCTTTACCCCAAATGATCACCAAGTTCAACCCTATTCATGGATCTTTACCTTGGGAACATACCATTCCGAAAACTTCATAGCCGATTAACATAATGGTTTGCAATTAGTATCTCACCAATCATGCAATCCAAATAAACCATCATACTAGTACAAGATAACTCAAATCATCGCATATCCCCATTTCAAATGTATGAACTTACCCAAATTAGAAGAATGGTGGAATGTTTATTCAAGTAAAATGGTACTAGAAATAGAAGTATTATTATGAACTCTCAACTTTACTTTTTCGGATGTAAATGTGAATAGAATATTTTACCCCTTAGAATACCAATAATCCATAATTTCCAAGTAATAACATACATACCAAATGTATAGAAATAACACAACTTCACAACCCAAAATATTCCAAAATGTAAACCCTAGATCTTGCACCTATATTCAAGCCTTCCAAGTTATAGATTTTGTATGAACCAACAAGTAGTGTAAAGAGAGGTGTCTATAGTCAATACATATTTATAACTATACTTAAAATAAGAGATGAACTCACCTTGTTGGCTTAAGGTTACAAACCTAGAAACCAAGGCTTCTTTAGATAAGATGGTGACTTGAGATGATTGGGGATTGCACTTCACTTCTCTAGATAGTTAAGGACCTAGTGGAGCACAATAAATGGTTAAGTAGGTGATTCAAAGGTGAATCAATGAAGAAAGAGAGGAAGAAAGGTAGTTGGATACCTTAAATGAGGAGAGAAATCGATCTGATAGAAACCCTAGAAGCCAAATCTGATAAAAATCCTGTCTAAGCGAGTTTTTATACCCCCAGACCCGTCCTGCGATAGTGCCATGCGACTATGCCAAGGGCATAGTTGCGAGGCATAGTCGCCCGCTCAAAGGCACCCTCGGTACCTTCCTCGCGACATTGACACCGCGACTGTGCCCCATGGCACTGTCGCCGAGAACAGTCGCACCAACTGTACCGAGAGGTGGTTGGTTCTAGCGATTGTGACACGCGACTATGCCAAGGGCATAGTCACCGGACATTCTCGCCCCCGAGGTACCGAGAGTCAAAATTTGATTCGAGGATCAAGGGTTTCGATCGATTGAATGGAATTTGAATCGAGGGTTTCATATAAGAAATCATAAGATCAAAATACAAGGAATGACGTCATGCTACTTACCAGAAATCCGGGTGTTACAATCCTCCCCAACATGGAAATGATTTCGTCCTCGAAATCAATGCTCACGCAAAGAGATGGGGATACCTCCTCTTCATGTCCTCTTCCGCTTCCCAAGTCACGTTGGCCCCCCGATGATGCTTCCATTGGAATTTGACCATCTTGATTTCCTTGTGATGGAGTTTCTTGGATTTCCTTTCCAAGATGTCATCGGGTTCCTCGACACAACGATTACCCCTATCCACTCTTATCTCCGAGAAAGGTATAACACTCTCCTCCTCCGCCAAACATTTTCGGAGATAACAGATGTGAAACGTATTGTGGATCCCGCTCATTTCCGGTGGAAGTTCCAACTGATAGGCCTGTAGGCCTACGCGCTTGAGCACCGTGAATGGCCCATGGAAATGGGGACTCAACTTACCGCGCTTCCCGAACCGGATAATGCCCTTCCAAGGTGACACCTTAAGCATCACGCGGTCGCCCATTTGAAACTCCATCGTCCGCCTCTTCTTATAGGCGTAGCTCTTCTGCCGATCTTGAGCCGCTTTCAATCTTTCCCAAATGCCTTTAACTTTATCGGTTGTCTCTTTCACGATTTCGAGTCCGGCGAATTGCTTCTCCCCCGCCTCAAGCCAACACACGGGAGTTCTACACTTCCGCCCGTATAAGGCTTCAAACGGAGTCATTCCGATACTCGAGTGGTAGCTATTATTGTAAGCAAACTCCACCAAAGGTAGATGAGAGTCCCAACTACCCCCGAAATCAATAATGTAAGACCTTAGCATGTCTTCAAGCATTTGGATCGTTCTCTCGCTTTGACCATCGGTTTATGGATGGTAAGCCGTACTCAAACTTACTCGCGTTCCCAGCTCCTTCTGCAATCCATCCCAAAAGTTCGAAGTGAACCGACTATCGCGATCCGACACAATTGATAAGGGCACCCCATGCCTCAAAACCACTTCATCGATGTAAAGTTTTGCCAACTTGTCCATCGGTAGTGTTTAGCGCATGGCCAAGAAATGAGCGCTTTTAGTCAACCAATCAACTATCACCCATATGGTATCGTGACCTCGAAGAGTCTTGGGCAACTTAGTCACGAAGTCCATGGTAATGTGTTCCCATTTTCACTCGGGGATCTCTAAGGATTGAAGACTCCCATACGGTCGCTGATGCTCGACCTTCACTTGCAAGCATGTCACACAACGCTCCACGTAACGTGCCACATCCAGCTTCATTACCGGCCACCAATAATGTAGCTTCAAATCCCAATACATCTTTGTACTTCCCGGGTGGATGGAATACTTGGACTTATGGGCATCCTCGATAAGAAGTTCTCGATTACCGCCCACTTTGGGTACCCACGCACGTCCGTTGAACAATTTTACTCCACGACTATCTTCCGTTAGGAGCAAACGTTGTTTCGTCATGACTTCTGTCTTGAGATTTTCCTCCATCAAGGCCTCTATTTGAGATGATTTAATTTTCTCAATGAGACTCGACACTAGCTCAATTCTTGAGAGAGTAGCTCGAATGCTCCTGCTATAGTCCTTCCGACTCAACGCATCTGCCACTACGTTCGCCTTACCGGGATGGTAAAGCAACTCGCAATCATAATCCTTGAGTAACTCGAGCCACCGCCTTTGCCTCATGTTCAACTCCTTTTGATCAAAAACGTATTTCATACTTTTGTGGTCCATGTAGAGTGTACATTTCGTGCCATAGAGATAATGTCGTCAAAGCTTCAAGGCGAACACCACTGCCGCTAGCTCCAAATCATGGGTAGGATAATTCTTCTCATGAATTTTAAGTTGCCTCGAGGCATAAGCGATCACCTTGCCTCTTTGCATCAACACGCATCCTAATCCCATTTTCGAAGCGTCGCTATAGACCACGAAGTCTTCCGACCCTTCGGGTAGCGACAAAATCGGAGCTTCACACAATTTCTTTTGCAAGGTCCGGAAAGCCTTCTCTTGCGTTTTGGTCCAAACGAATTTCACATTCTTCTGAGTTAAAGCCGTCAAGGAAAAAACGATTTTTGAAAAGTCTTGAATAAATCTCCGGTAATATCCCGCCAAACCCAAGAAGCTTCGGATCTCAGATGGACTCTTGGGAGGCTCCCAATTCATCATGACCTCAATTTTGGAGGGGTCCACTTTCACTTCGTCTCGAGTGACAACGTGACCCAAGAATTGCACCTCTTCGAGCCAAAAATCGCTTTTAGAAAATTTGGCGTACAATCTCTCTTTTCTCAACACCTCCAGAACTTCACGAAGGTGTTGCTCGTGTTCCGACTCGCTCTTGGAATACACAAGAATATCGTCAATGAACACAATGACCGACTTGTCAAGGAATGGTCGACACACTCTATTCATCAAATCCATAAACACCGCCGATGCGTTCGTTAGGCCGAATAGCATCACGAGAAATTCTTAATGGTCGTAACGCGTTCTAAAGGTCGTCTTCAGGACGTCTTCTCCCCTCACTTTCACTTGGTGGTATCCCAAATGCAAATCGATTTTTGAGAAACACCCCGCTCCTTGGAGTTGGTCAAACAGGTTGTCGATCCTTGGGAGTGGGTATTTATTTTTCACCGTTGCCTTTTTCAATTCATGGTAGTCGATGCACATTCTCATTGTGCCATCCTTCTTCTTGACGAACAAGACCGGAGCTCCCCAATGTGAAGAACTCGGTCTTATAAAACCCTTCTCTAGAAGCTCTTGGAGTTGAGCCATCATTTCTTGAATCTCTGATGGCGCTAATCGGTAAGGGGCCCGAGCAATTGGAGTCGCCCCCGATATAAGATCAATCCGGAACTCCACTTGACGATCAGGCGGTAAGCCGGGCAAGTCATCCGGAAAGACATCAGGAAACTCGCTCACCACCTTCACGTCTTCAAGCTTCTTATTCTCAAGCTTGGCATCAATCACGTATGCTAGGAAAGATGAACATCCTTTCACCAAGAACTTTCGTGCTTTAGCCATGGTGATAACAGCCACATCGCCCTTTCTCCTTTCGCTAAAAACCAACACCATTTTGCCATCCGATATAGGGAGTCGGATTAGCTTTTTGGAGCATAGAATTTCGACATAATTGGTTGCCAACCAATCCATGCTGACAACCACATCGAAGCCACCAATAACCATCAGCATCAGGTCGATCGGAAATTCCTTCCCTTCGATTCCAAGAGTACACTCCCTCAAAATGTCGTGGATTAACACTTGACTACCATTTGCTATCTCTACCACTAACGCATCCCCTAGACTATGAGTGGGCATAACAAGCCTTGGACAAAACGAATCAGATATGAAAGAGAAACTAGCACCAGAATCAAATAGCACACGGGCAGGTACGGAGTTTAGGAGAAACGTACCCGATACCACGTCGGTGGATGCCTTGGCCTCATTTGCTGTCATCTGAAAAGCTCGGCCGGGAACCCTTGGAGGGTTTTCCTTCTTCACCTACGGTCCTCCCGCCTTCAATTTCAAGCACGCGCTTCGAATGTGGCCCGATTCCTTGCATTCATAGCATACGACCCCTTGTACCGGGAAATTTTATCGCACATGCCCCGCCTTGCCACATTTGAAACAATTCGTCCCGCTAGAGTTGCACGAGCCGAAATGTCTGCTTCGACAATTTGGGCACCATCTAGCTTCCCGCATGGACTTGGTTTCCCTATTGATGCTATGGTTGAAAGCTTGAGGTTTCTTGGAGGTCAAGGAGTTGCCTTCCCATTTCCTCTTATCGGTTGCCCCAACCCTCTCCTCTCGGCTTTGAGCATAAACGTCCTCCATGACCTTGGCCTCTTCAATGGCCTCACGGAGGGTAGAGGGTTTGGCGTTGTGAACCATGGACATCATGTCCACTGGTAACCCCTTCAGATACGCCTTCACTTTTTCACTTTCAGTTGGGGCCGCATGCCCCACCAAGTCAAGCTTCTCTCCGAATTTCCTAGAATAATCTCTCACCGACATGCTACCCTTCTTGAAGGCTTGAAAGTCATCAACAATCTGGTCCATCGCCCTCTCATTGCAATACTCCTCCAACAACTTCTTCTTGAATGCCTCCCATGACAACTGAGCAAGAATAGTGGCATCGAGAGTAGCCATAGTTACGTTTCACCATCGATGTGCAGGACCTCTTAGCATTTGGGTGGCAAATATTACCTTATGTTCTTCCCCGCACTCACTGGAACCAAAAGCTTGCTCAACCGCTTGAATCCAATTTATACAATCAACTAGGTCATCGTATCCTGAGAACTCGGGTGGTTTACTGCACATAAAGGTTTTGTAGGAGCAACTCTTTCCGCCCCTATGAGCACCGACAACCGCATGCTCTTCCGTCCTGATCCGGTTCCCAGTACCTCCCGAACCGACCACCGCATTTTCGGCAACCACTTCCGGCCTTCTGAGACTGGCATCTCTATCCTCCAACATTTTCAGGAAAGCCTCTTGCTGCTTCTCTATAGCCGACGTCACCAACTGCATGACGTTGGCCATCATGTCAGCTTGAGGGTTTGCCTTTTGAATAACCGGGTTTGTGGATGCCAATTCCACTCTTGGCACCTGCTCCACCTCCCCAGTAAATATCGGAGGCATACCAGAAGGAACGACAGTCGGCACCCTAACCACCGGGTTCCGTTTGGGCAAGCTATCATCACGTAGATCTCCGTCGCCTAACGGCCGACTACGAGTGTTCACTATAATGGAGTAATGGCTTCCACGCAAGCACGAGAAAGAGTAAGAAATAGGTTACAGAATTAAGCACGAAAAGAACGTACTACTACATTCACCAATAATTATAATAACCGTAAAACAAGCACACCCACATAAAACATCCTCATAATAACGTTAACTAAGTGAAATTATGAACATATAATACGTAAGAGTTCTCATTACCGTCACTACAACTTTTGACTAACATAATTTCCATAGACCCTGAGACTAACCCATCTTAGTGGTTCTACCCAGATCTCACAAATCATTACCTAATAAACTCAGTCTAAGTTTAGACATCTCACAATCATGCCTAGTTCACTTAAACCTGGCTCTGATACCAACTTGTAACACCCTAAAATTTAATGGCAAGAATTTATAAAATTTTTCGCAATATAACGTTTATAAGTGGAGGGACTTAAACCTGAAACATTTTGAATAGAAATAACGTTTTGCCAATGATATCATCCCAACACAATTTGGGGAAAGTAATAGCGTTTACAAATTTTAATGAAACGAAAAGAGGATCGACAACCTACTTAATCTAAACAATCTAATTTAGATTACAATTGGGTGTCGACATCAATTTCCCAAAAATATCAACAAGTATAATTGTACGCTCTAAGTCTTGTCAAAAACTATATCTCCAAAAATCGGCCCAACTCTCCACTCAAGGCCTCGTCGCCCCACCACTAACAGAACCTGATATGAACACCAAGGTAAACAAGTGTTAGGCTTTGGAGCCTAGTGAGATCATCAAAAGAATAATTATAAAGAAGTACGATGCATTAATGAATAATTAATCGACAATCAAAGTAATAACAACGAATACACTTTCAATGCTTGAACTTCGAGTAGGACGGGGGAGACCCGGTTCACCATAGGTTGTGACGGAACACAGGAGTAGGTCACAACTCATATGGAGTCCTATTTCGGAATGGTTATTTACCGGCGTCAACTCTATTCATGAATCTTTAGCCGTTAGAACATCAACTCTATTCTTGAATCTTTAGTTCACGTAAATATGGGTTCAACTCTATACATGAATCTTTACCCCAAATGATCACCAAGTTCAACCCTATTCATGGATCTTTACCTTGGGAACATACCATTCCGAAAACTTCATAGCCGATTAACATAATGGTTTGCAATTAGTATCTCACCAATCATGCAATCCAAATAAACCATCATACTAGTACAAGATAACTCAAATCATCGCATATTCCCATTTCAAATGTATGAACTTACCCAAATTAGAAGAATGGTGGAATGTTTATTCAAGTAAAATGGTACTAGAAATAGAAGTATTATTATGAACTCTCAACTTTACTTTTTCGGATGTAAATGTGAATAGAATATTTTACCCCTTAGAATACCAATAATCCATAATTTCCAAGTAATAACATACATACCAAATGTATAGAAATAACACAACTTCACAACCCAAAATATTCCAAAATGTAAACCCTAGATCTTGCACCTATATTCAAGCCTTCCAAGTTATAGATTTTGTATGAACCAACAAGTAGTGTAAAGAGAGGTGTCTATAGTCAATACATATTTATATATATACTTAAAATAAGAGATGAACTCACCTTATTGGTTTAAGGTTACAAACCTAGAAACCAAGGCTTCTCTAGATAAGATGGTGACTTGAGATGATTGGGGCTTGCACTTAACTTCTCTAGATAGTTAAGGACCTAGTGGAGCACAATAAATGGTTAAGTAGGTGATTCAAAGGTGAATCAATGAAGAAAGGTAGTTGGATACCTTAAATGAGGAGAGAAATCGATCTGATAGAAACCCTAAAAGCCAAATCTGATAAAAATCCCGTCTAAGCGGGTTTTTATATCCCTAGACCCGTCCTGCGATAGTGCCATGCGACTATGCCAAGGGCATAGTCGCGAGGCATAGTCGGCCTCTCAAAGGCACCCTCGGTACCTTCCTCGCGACATTGACGGGCACAGTCGCCGGGCACAGTCGCACCAACTATACCGAGAGGTGGTTGGTTCTAGCGATTGTGACACGCGACTATGCCAAGGGCATAGTCGTCGGGCATTCTCGCCCCCGAGGTACCGAGAGTCAAAACTTGATTCGAGGATCAAGGGTTTCGATCGATTGAATGGAATTTGAATCGAGGGTTTCATATAAGAAATCATGAGATAAAATACAAGGAATGACGTCATGCTACTTACCAGAAATCTGGGTGTTACAATACATGGATATAACCATAGTATCAAAAGTCAAGAGGAATTAATGCAACTAAGAAATCAACAACAATATATCAGATCATCAACACCAGATTAGAAACAAGAAATTGATGTTTTTGTAAATTATAATCAAACAAACAGATTTACAAGTTTAAACAAACCCTAACTGGGCCTTTAACTTTCAAATTGATGTGATCTCTGGCATTTGGCGGCATGTTTTGTTCTTCCATGGTGTTGGAGATGGTAGTCTTTCCTCTGACATATTCACTGCACCGGTCCATGGAAGTTTTCCCAGTTCTCCAGCTTCCCTATAAGATAGTTCACACGCATAAATAATAAATGTCAATTACAGAAGAATTATTGTCTTTTCGAACAGTCTTGTGTAGGATCAATACTTGGAATCCCATGGAAGTTGTCCCAGTTCTCCAGCTTCCCTATAAGATGGTTCACACACATAAATAATAAATGTCAATAACAGAATAATTAATAGTGCCCATTCCATTAAAAGGACCTACAAACATTTAATTATGTAGTGTGACAATTTAGTATGTTAGCCCAATAAACATGAGTATGCACTTCTTAAACTTCATAACTGGGTTGCAATGGTCATAAAGAAGAATGTTCCTTACCTTACACAATTATTGACAGACAAGCAATACATGTTGTAAAGGGCATCACTCGTTAAATCAGAAGAAGTATCCTTCTTAACATCATAATTTCTTGTGTACCCAACATGTATATACTAATCGTTTGTAAAAATAGAGAGAATGATATAATTGTAACCCAGATTCAACAAAAATATAGAAAACGTATATAGTTGTGCATTGAAATGAAGAAAACTATGAATAAAGTGAAACCCTAACCCTAGAAACACATGCACAATACTACCATCTCCAATACACTTCTCAGAACTAGTGAAAGCTTCATCACTTTATTCAGAACAGAAAATGCAGGTCAGGAATGAGGAAAGGTCATCTTGAAAAAAGTAGTTCGTAGAGGCAGATTGGGGTTTTATCTTTCTCGCCCCAAGTCAGCAGTTGCGCACAAAAGGGGATTTATGGATATCAATGGTTTTAGGGATAAATATAAGACGCCGTTATTTCAGGGATGATGGTGTGGCTTTGGAGGATTTTTTAGAGTGCTTTAAGGAGTTGCACATGCGGAAGAATAATTTGTTTTTTAAGTAATATGCATTAAAAATTTGTACTTTATGTATTATAATTTGTTTTTAAGAGTTTTAGATGGATGCTTTATAATATAGTATAGATATGATGTTTTAGAATACTAACTTATTTTATTAAATTGTCAGTGTATTCGTGCAATTTAATACATCTTTATTTTGTCTCTTTTGATTTTATTTTAAGAAATTGTGTGGTTTTAAATGAGCGAGAGAGTTTTCTATCAGTTTTACAGAGTATTTTGTTGTATTAGTAACGATTAACGTTTATCTTGTATGCAAACATGTTTATCAAATGGTTATGAGTTAGTTTATAAAGTCCAAACGTATTAATAAGTTGCAAATATGTAATTAAGTTGTATAATATAGTAAAAATGTCGTATTAATATACTTACATGTAATATACTCGTGATTGAAATTGTGAAAACCAGGTAAAAGAAATTGAAAATATACATATTTATATATAGACGAATGACCGTGTGAGAATAAAAGTTAAGGTGATAAGTGTAATAAATTATTTGGACTCTTTATCACTTTTAATCTCAAAATGACCCATGAATTACGTTTTAGAAGATAATTGATCCGGTGCATCTCATTAGTGTTGATTTTTAATTAGAATTGATCTAAGAGTGGAGATCCCATATTACCTTTCTCACCATAATGTTCATTCTCAATATATATATATATATATATATATGTGTGTGTGTGTGTGTGTGTGTGTGTGTGTGTGTGTGTGTGTGTGTGAAGTATAGAAGTGATCCTAGTTCTTTATCTAAAAAAATGGTCAAAAATTGCGGCTTTGACTATAAAGCACTAGATAATTCGGTCGCATGGTAACAGTTACACGAAAGGTAGAAGGGTATTTCGTAACTTTTACAAATAGGCGGCAAAACAAGTGCATATGTGAACCTATGTGATTCACATATGAACTATATGTTCATAGGCCAAAAAGAGCTTTGTTTAGATAGTAGACATGGTTTGGAAACTCAGAGCTTGTGAACTCGTGTAATTTATATATGAACTATATGTTCATAGAGGGAGGATCTTATGTTAACCTAAGCATTGTTATTAACTTTACAAACCTTGATTGACCAATAAGAATACATCTTCAATCATTATTTTGTATGCATGTGCAATTAATGTCTAAGGGTATGCATGGAATTTCATATTAAGTTATTTTGTAATACAATTACAAAAGTATCATGCTCCTTGATTTTAGCTTTATTTTTTTTTATAATTTAGTACAAATTCATGTTGATGGTAAAAAAAAATTAGTGTATGAACTTAGGTGGCGTTTGTTTTTTAAGATGTATTGAAATCTGAAGTTTTATTTCACTTCTGATTAACAAGAGATGGTGTTGAAGTCTGAAATCTGAATCAATAACTGACAAACTGAATATGTATAATTGTCTATTTATCCCTCAAAATATTATACTGTTGAATTTATAGAACCATCAATCCATTTTAATTACATTATACTATCATCCATCTTTAACACATTCAAAAGTTTAACTAAAATACATCAATTGATTCAAACACAATAGATAACATCAACAAAGTCTCGTAACAACTAAAATCAATCTTCATTTTGCATTAATTGGGTCACAATTTCTTCTCTTAAACAAGCCATATATGTTATCTGGAACAAAAACCAAGGAGATGGGATAAAATTGATAAATTAGTAAAGTACCAATATCAAATTAAAACCTTAAGATCTTCCATAATTATTTCATCGGCCAACCTCACTCTCACATGTCCAGTCTTGCCTGTGTACCAAAAACACCCTTAATGAGAAATATAGAAGATTAATATTAGGGTGCTCAAAAAACCGACCAACCCGATCAACCCAACCAGACAAAAAACCAACCCGAGGTAACCCAACATATAATCGATACAAAATTAGGACAACCCGAATATATTGGGTTGATATTGGATTAGGCTCAAAGTAACCCGACCAACCCGATAAACGTTTTAATGAATTCACTAAAATTATTTATATTTCCCTTTAATATGTATAAGTTACCAAAAAGAACTCGACAATAACGAGCAATTGAACTCATAAGAGGACATTATTGGAAAGTTATATGTAATACCTAAATATTTGATGAATTTGTATATTATTTTGAATGATTGATCGTATTTCAAAGAATTGTTTTTCTTATTTTTATGTTTTTAATATTGTTTTTACTTTGTTTAAACACAACCCGACCAACTCAATCAAACCGACCAACCCGAACGGGTTGGGTTGGGTTGCACTTTTGTTTGGGTTGAAAAATCTCAAACCGCCAACATTGGGTTGGGTTGTTGATATGACTTCAACCCGATCAGCCCAACCCGCGAGCACCCCTAATTAATATATCTACAACCATATTGGTTATAACAACAACAATTATCTTCTAGATCAGCCAAAAGATCTAGCTGGAAACAACAACAATTATCATCATTGTGAAGCATATAATCCAAATTGAAGATCATTCAAGTAACACTATATAACATAGGTACATTTGAAGCCATTTGGGACTTTCTTGATGTTCTTGAAGTTGATCAAATAGTTTGATCTAACTAAAACCAAAATCCTACTCTTTTATTGATGCTAATATATTGTGAATTAATCTTTTATAATATGGTTGATAATTCATTTCAAATTAGACAACCATCAACGTTGTGGATTGGAATCCAAGATTATTTATTAGCAATGATTTTGAATTACTTAAGATAAAACGAAGCCAGTTTCAAGATCATGATGGTATATACAAGAAGACAAAGAACATTCTAAAATTAAACATCAAAGATTAATAGGATCAATTTCTTTCAACCTTTTGATGTCTAGATCTATCTGTTAGCCAAAAACTTAAATATGTAAATTACCATTAACAACTTAGAAAGAATTGATGAAATTAACACCAAGATAGATTTCACAAATCCTGAAATAAAACATCTACAAGCAGTAACACAAAAGAAGCCCATTTGGATGGATTGGGAGAGTTTGAGATCGATTGAGAAACATAATCTGAGATCGATTGAGTGCAGCAACAGGAATCAATTGAGGACAACAAGAAGGATCGATTCAGAACAACAAGAAGGGTCGATTTTGTTTCCCCATTGAGAGAAACTGCACTGATTTTAGGTTTTCCCGTTTGAATGCTTGAGAGAGATTGGAGTGATTGAGCGTGATCTAGAGTTTACTCATGGGTGTAGAAAACTAGTTCTAATAATTTACTTAAACATCATTTTTTATAATAAAATTAGCGGTGTTTAACAACATAATTCAAACCAAGAAGTTGTCGTCTTCTATGTGTTTAACAGCAGCAGCAAGAAACACATAAATCGAGCACATAAGCAAGATATGGTTTAGGTTTAATAGAAACACATAAACTTCAAAGCTGCTGTTGTCTTCTCTGTGTTTAACAACAACAAGAAGAAGTTGTTGTCGTCTTCTCACAGCAACAAGCATCGATGGAAAGGACAAGAAACAGGGATGAAAGGGAGTACCTGATCGAAAGGGAGAAACAACGATGGAGTCGATGGAATCAATGGAGCAGATGGAATCGATAGAGATGATGGCGTGATCTGAGATGGAGGCAGGAGGCGCACATCTAAGCAAATTAGAGGTTAGTGTTGGGTTACGGGATCTCAAGCACAGCGGAAAATAAAACCGTAACCCTCCAAGGACCCATACGAACCGGAATAAATCGGGTGTTTCGAAATTATACCTCACAATTAACGAGACTTTGAATCACAGCAACAAAGCAAGCTTGATGCCTCCACGGTATCCACGCGAACAATCCGAATCCTTTGCCTTCTCGTGATGCTAGTCACGGTTTCAAAACTTAGAAAGGAAAGGGAGCATATAGTTGTAGGTGATTTTTAGAGAGATTTGCAAGAACAACAATTGCATACAATGTCATACATTATATATGGTGATAGAAGTATGGCCTAAAGAAATCACCATCATCTCCACACCTTACTTGAGTGTAAGAGTGGCCATGCACCATCACTTTCTTACATAACCATACCTAGTCAACTTTATTTATGTCCAACATAAATAATATCTGGTTTTATTTAATCAGATTAAATCAATACAAATAAGATATAATAACTAAACGTTTTAACTATTAAAATTCCTTATTCGAATATATTCAAAGCGTGTGACTCAATGGGTTCTCAACATGTTGGTAATAATTATAAATCTCATATTTATATTTATAAACGATGAGCGGTATCTAGCAATACATCATCGTCACCCAAATGACGAGAATTGGTGATACAACAAATTATCGTTTTGTAGTCAATTTTTGTTTACACATTTAATTCCTTTGTCCTTGATGTCTAGATTGAACACGAGACATTAAATGTGTCATTCTCGTTATGTTCAATCTCTAGTTTCTTGATTCCCTAATATACTAATAAAACAGATCATGATATCTCATATCAATTATCCGAGCATGCATGCATTTCCTTAGTATATATATTTATCAAGAGGCCCAGAGACATCACTCCCGTCATAAAGGAGGGACAAATCCTATCTCGATATATGCTAGTTCTACCATGTGATTTATAACATACCCAACAATAATTTTGTCATCCAGTTACGGAATGATTAGAACAAATGTCAAAATATATTACGCACACATAGCAAACTCCATATTTCTCAAGTCAAAGAATTACATGTACATTGACCACATGAGAAACACTTATGACACTCACATGACATCCAATGAAGTGTTCTCATAGCGAGTCACGTTCGATACACAAAATCTCCATTTTGTACCCATATACAGATTCAATATCTCTATATGAATCCCTACATATACTAGTCATTATCATATTACTTCAACCTTAAAACCCAAAATAATATTTAACTAGGGACATTTAGAATACATTATTCTAAGGTTATTTATTATGAATAATTAAAACACAGAATATAACATATACATAATAAATTGGGCAATGCATTTTATTTATTTATTAATTTCATGAAACAAAACTCAAAATTACAATCATCATATGATTAGCTTTTGGGCATTCACTAACAGTTAGGTCATCTCTTTTTTATTTAGATGTTATTTAGATACAAGAGGCTCTGAATTAAAAAAAAAAAGTGTGAATTCCTCGATGTCTGACTGATTCAGACAAAAGTATCAATTAAGAGCTGAAATAAAAAAACAAACAAGGCCTTTAGTGTTCATACGTATTCAAGCATTTTGATTATTCATATCTCCATGTACTTCATTTGTGAACCTTTTGTGTTCATATATTCACAGTTATTCATGTATCAATGATATATCTCATAACAGTTGTTGGGTCCTAGATGAACCTAACAGTAATGTATCATATGTATGAACTTGGTGTTCATATGTGTTTACGTGAACACATTTGAACACATATGTGATTTCGGTTTCGATTATTTGGGGATAATTTTCCAGTGAGTTATTAAATGTAAACAAAATATTTGGGAAACTTTTCAGTTACCCCTAATCACTATTATTCACTATCATTATTAACCATCGCCCCCCAAATTTAATTAACTTTTTGACTATCTCTCATCTCAGTTGTCCGTTATAAAATCAATGGATGTGATTTTGCTTCATAAAGTTAATACAAAAAATTGGGTTAACAAATGAACCCAACCCTATGTTCATATATGAACATATAGTTCATTTGTGAACCTGTATAATTCATATATGAACTATATGTTCATATGTGAACTCGTCTAATTAATATGTGAACTATTTTATGAACACGTGTGATTCACATATTAACCATTTACCCGATCCACTTATGAACTATTTATTTGATTCACATATGAATTATCTGACTGATTCATATATGGACCCGAATGATTTACCAACAATTGGGGCTTTGACAGTGAAGCGGGGAGGGAGGCACCATGGTTTTTGATTATTTGATTAAAGGGCTAGGATCATTTCTCTACTTCTTATACACCTAACATTTCTCATTTGAACCTCTCTCTCTCTCTCTCTCTCTCTCTCTATATATATATATATATATATATATATCTATAGTATATTATAAAGCACATATAAAAAACTCTTAAATACAAATTATTAGGCATAAGGTACCATCATTTTATACAAGATTTTAAAAATCTCTTAATTTACAAGTATCAAAACACAAGATACATATTACTACTGCATATTTCTAACACCCACCAATTTGGTATGTGCAGAACCTTCTTTTTATACAGACATTTTCATGTATCACTATTAATTAATATATTATATTACTATAAATTTGTTTTAATTATATTATTAAATATGTAATTGATTATTTTTTCTAGATGTCATTAAAATATATAAGATAATCATTGAATTTTAACAAAATACTTATTTTTTTTATATAAAAAACATTATATTATGAAGCCTAAATTAAACAAATTTATAAAAAAACATTATCACTTTCTCAAAACCATCCAAAATCGTATTGTAAATCGACAAAAAAACAAAAAATAAAATAAAATATTAAAATCGTGATGTATCTAGCTGCATTGTACGAGTACGCTTCTAGTATCAAATTATATGAAATAATATAAGTTTTCAAAAAATACTTCCAGGTTTTAGTTTTTATTGTTTACAAAAGAGTTTCAAATATAAATTTTATGAAAATTAAAATTTTTATGTATATTTATATATATATATAATACTAGATTCGCCCCCGTGTATTACACGGGGTAATTTAAAAAAATTAAATTATGCCAAAAAACTTATCTTACAAATATGAATGGTCATCGAAAGTACGATGCTATTTTTCCAAACTTTTTTCCATTCAAAGTTGTTTTTTTTGCAGCTGGTTAAATCATGCCAAAAAACTTTTTTTTTTTGTATTAATAATTGATTTTGAATTAAAATTTGTGAGATAAAAGTTGAAATGAATTTTGTAAAAGGATTTGCATATGTTCGATACTTGATTTTCAATTTGTATTACAAAAATAATAATGCGAAATAATATTTGATTTTCAATTTGTATTAGAATAAAATATATTCTATTTTATTTTTAGAAAATATAATATATTTTAATTCAATAAAATATATTCATATTACAATTTTGATTTCTAAATTTGATTTCCGAACATATGCAATCTCATTTTCAACTTTTATTTCATACTAATTTCGACAAATTCCATAGTAATCACGATATATTAATTCGTATATATTTATGATATTTAATTATATAATTAAATCCAAAAATATTCAATGTTGGACTCATTTCGAAGGTATTGACGAAACGATTACAATGATATAATTTGTAAAAAATATAAATGTTTTTTTCAATGCAATTTAGTTCATATACATTATTTATGTTTATATGATAAGAGTCTAAAATGAAAAATAAAAAAGTAAGGGATTAAAAGTAAACTACATATCTAATTATAAGGGTAGTAAATGTAAAGTATAAATTAAAAAAAATTGAATTAATGAAAGATTAAATAAGGAATGAATGTGGATTTGCTAAATGAACTTATAGTGTAAAATGCATCCAGGTTCATGTTTATACGGGAAAATGAAAAAAATGGAGTCACCAGAAGATGACATGTATCACTTCCGTTACTTATTTATTATATGTATAGATTTTAACACTTGTATCTTTGAAAAGCTAAAAAAATTTAAAAGAGAAAATTTAAATATATTATAATATACTTAAGAGTAAACTTTCGTCCTTGTGGTTTATTGTTTATAACGACGTCTTTAAAAACTGTTTTTTTTGTCCTTGTGGTTTCTATTTTGTTTCTTTTTTCGTCCCTAAGACTAATGACATTAAAACAGTCTGTTAAATAAATGATAATTTGGTCTTTTTACTTTTTTTTTAATTTTATCTTTAAAAATTTCAAGTATAAAACAATAAAAAGAAATACAAAATATATAAATACAAAAACCCTAATACCCTAACTAGACAAAGGGGGATTTATGTGGAGACTATAGCAACATGAAAATGGGATTTTTAAAAACCAGGTCTCCATCTTCTGGTTGTGATGATTGGCAACAAAAACCAAGGCTCTATCTTCTAAGGGGGATTGAAAATATTCTGGAAATAGCAAAATATTCTGAAAACGAGATACTAAAAAACAAACTTAAATTTTCTTCTCTCTCTCTCTCTTGATCAAAGATTAATTTTTCACTCTTAACGATTGTTAATTGACGGTGTTAACTTTAAGGACCTTGAGTGTTATGAAATTGAAAAGTTAGAGACTATCAGCGTAGATAGTTTGTTTTAGTGACCAAATCCAAAATTTGAGCATACCACAGGGACCACCAGTGTAATTCACTCTATATTTTAAGTTGGGAATTGAAATATGTGAACAAAATATTAAAAATTAAGTTCGGTTAACGTGATATATAGTCAAACAACAAATAATTAAAATAACAACAAAATAAAAATTATAAATTAAGATTAAATAAACACTGATTGTTCAAACGATTAAGAAAAATTATCATTACAACAAAATTAGGTTTATATGACGCTGAAAAAATTAAACACCTTAATAAACTATTTTATAAAACTTAATTTATAGGACATTTATAATACAAAACGGCGCATTAACAATTTTATATGACACTACTTAAAAAAGTTTCTTATAAAAACAAACGTCCTATAAAAAGATGGGTGTTTAGGACGTTTTTTTTGTCATATAAACCTAATTTGGTTGTAGTGATAGTTTTTCTTAATTGTTTGAATAACCAATGCTTTTTTAATCTTAACTTATAACTTTTATTTTATTGTTATTTTAAGTACTTGTAGTTTGACTATATATTAATAATCTCATGTTAGCTTAACTTAATTTTTAATATTTTACATTCATATTTCAATTCCTTAAAGATATATAAATTTATCTTGATTTCATTCGTTTTTCTTAATTTCAGATTTTTTTAACGCTAAACTTTTTTTTTTATAAATTTAATAGTTTTTAAATAAATACTATAATTTTATTTATTTAATATATGCCTTTTATTTTAATAAATTAGATTTATGATTAAATATATAAAATGTTTTTTAATAAAAAATTAAAAGAAAACGTGTATTACATCAAATTTTTGAGTAGATTACACTTTTGGTCCTTATACTTTGTTTAAAGATCAATTAGTCGTTTATAACGGTTGTTAACTAATTTTGTTAAGTGGAGGGACCATGGGTGTCATAAAAATAAAAAGTTAGAGACCATCAGTGTAGATAGTTTGTCTTAAGGACCAAATCCAAAATTTCAATAAACCACAGGGACCACCAGTGTAATTAACTCTAGATTTTATAATTAAGAGATGGATAAAAGTTGATAGCGAGTGATAATATAAGGACTGAAAACAAATTTACTCTGAAGTTGATGTAAACGAGTAGATTTACATAATTGACCTTGGGCTCGAAAGCTGGCAAACTTCTGTGATCAACTCCCAAGTTATCATCATCACGCGTTATACAAACAAACCCCCAAAACACGCCCTTGAGAACTAAGAAACCACCGCCCCCCTCCGACAGATCTCCGGCGTCTCTTTTCGTCGCCGTTCAATCCAATTCACGCACACCAAGCTTCCTTTTAGATCTGCAACTCATCGAATTTCGCTTCCAAATATTCATTCACTCCTCGTTTTCTCAATTCTGTAACTTTGTTGTTATTGTTAGTTGTAGTTTATGGAGGAGATGTTCCGATTCCAGCAAGAGAAGATCAGAAAACGACTTTGATTATCATCCGCCTTGCTCCGACTAAATAAGGATTTAATTTCTTCTTTTTTTATTTTATTTTATAATCATCGTGTGGTATGGCGGATGCTTTATCTGCCATTCCGGCGGCCGTCCTGCGGAACCTCTCTGATAAGTTATACGAGAAGCGAAAAAATGCGGCGCTTGAGGTTGGTGTTGCTTTTTGGTTATTTTAATCAAATTTTAAATGTACTGTATGTGTTATCTTAGTCAATTTTGAACTGTCTTGTTCTTCTTCCGTTGTTTAGTTTTGGTTCGTGATGCTTTTGTTAGGGTTTTGGACATTGGTGATGATTTTGGTGATGTTTGTTTAGGTTGAAGGAATTGTGAAGCAATTGACGGCTGCTGGAGATCATGATAGGATTACTGCTGTGATTAATTTATTGACTCATGAGTACACTTACTCCCCCCAAGCAAATCACCGCAAGGTATTGCGAGAATAATTGTAAAATTTTACTTCGCATTGTTAATAATTTGATGCTCATATTTCTAGGGAGGGTTGATTGGATTGGCTGCAGCTACTGTTGGTTTGAGTGCTGAAGCTGCACAACATCTCGAGGTAAGGATTAATTTCTTTGACTATTTTCTTGGTATGCTATACAACATAAATATAGGGTTTAAACCTTAATGATATGCTAGTTAGATTTGCAGTATAGAACTTATGCAATGTAACATAGAGTAGTTATCATGTATCTTTACATTTCTGACACAAATTTATCAGATTCCCTAACCAGGAACCTGATTAAAAAACTCATTACTGTTGCCTGTTGAGATATGCAGATAGTGGATGGTAGATATGTTACTTGGTAGTCATGAATAATTTGTGTGACAGCTATTTTCTTGATCAAACGAGATTCTGTTCGATTGTTTAATAGAACATCCTGGTCTATTTCTCAGAGATTGATGTGTTGTTTCTGTTGTGATGTGTTGTCTGCTAAGGTTCTTGAAGTAATAACAATGATACAAACACAAACTAGAGGTGGTGCTTAAGTACTTAAGTCTCCAAATAACCACTAAAAGTTACTTAATTTGCACCTGGAACTAGAAACTAAAATCTTGTAGGCTTAACAAGCTCAACCTATGGCATCACATCAATGGACTGGCTTGATGAGCACTGTTGTTAGAAAATGCATGTGAGCTAGTGGACATTCTCTCTCCTGATTATAGCCATTGGAAGCTGCTGTCAGAAAGAGAGGTTCCCTTAATAATGAAAATTTATAAATATGTGGTATCTGTTGTGGTTGCCATGAATTTGCTCCATGTATTTTAGGTCCAGAATTAGGTATAATTACAAATAAGATTAGATAGCTTAGCATGGTGATCAGTCAACTTTATTTTTCCTCGTCTTTTCTGTGTGTATCTGTTAATTTGTTATTTTACTATCTACTACTGTAACAGCAAGAAGTCTTTAGCTCAATTAGGTAGTCTCAATAGAAATTATAGAGGTGAACCCCTTATGGTTTTAGGACATGGATAACATCTTCCACACACTCTCAAACGGACTCCTTCAGTATATTCAACTACCTCAAATCTTTATATACTACTCCCCCATGTCCATCTTGGTCGCTCATTGTTGCATTTCAAAATCTACATTGTAGATCACTTGTGGATGATTATCAATACATATTTAGTTTAGAAGTGATCAAACTTAATATCAAATTCACAACCACAATTCTCCAAATTAATCGTAAGGGTATATAATTCAACCGAAAGCTCGTATAGGATTCATATTCATTTGACATGGATGATATGGATTTGAATCATCATACCTCAATTGGAGCTTTAAGTGAGCTTCTCTTGCATTTTAGTTGTGATTGCTAAGTTTGTCTTTCTTGTTGCTCTTGCATCTGTATTGCCTCCTCATTTGTAGAGGACTTGCTTATTATAACAACAAACTTTATGGATATGATGGAGGGTGATCTACTTTGAGGTTGGAGTTACTGAGTGGTTCCTCTCACTTTCTTTACTCATCAATATGCAAGAATTTTGATTTAGGTCTGTTTGATGAAAAATGTGAAGTTTAAGATAGCACTGCCATACTTGTACTAGGCATTAAATTCCTAGGTTCACATACAAATTCATAAACCTGTGTGAGGCACAAGAGGCTGTTGTTGTAGTTAACTTTTCCTTGATCATGTGCTTTTGCATTAATCATTGCTATGATGTAATAATAATTTATATACTGCAAGGGATCATGCTATTTCAGACCATGTATGTAATTTTCAGGGAACTGTTGGGTCTCTTGACGGGTCATGGAATTCACATATATAAAATACACCATTTTGGCCAACAAATCCTTTGTAGGCCAAAAAAGTTACTGGGTTGACAAAAATACCCTTGGGGGTTTATTTTAAAATAATGCTTTTTAAACACAGTAAAATGAACAAACTACCCTCATCTTCAGGCTTTTTCCATCTTGATCTTCGAGATGAAGAACCAAAAAAAAAACAAGAAAAAAAAAATCATAACTGTAAAACAATATTTTTTTCCTAATCTTCATCTTAATCCTCAACAATAACAAAAAGAAAAAAGCTTCATCATATTATCTTGAAGATCAAGAAGAAAAAGAAAAAAATAAATTAAGAACCAACAAATAAAAACAAGATCGAAATCGGAAAGTGTGGGTTTTAAAATAGAAATCAAATTAAAATTTGGGTTTATAAAATAAAAATTGAGGGTTCGAAAATCACTTTGTGCCATGATGTATAAAGACTTGTGGAGATGCATAAATGCTAAAGTTGGGAATCAGGTAGTATGCAATTGTACAAGATACTCATAGCACCGCCATGTCTCTTGATCTCTTGCGTGAAAATGTGAGATGCCTTCCTTATCTTATTGCATGTGAACCTTCTGAATCTAGTAGCAATTGCCAGGTAGGTCTGGGTTGTTGCACCTGCCAGGTTTTGGGTAATATGAAAAAAACACTAAGGACATGATTCAATGAAGATTGAAAATAAAAATTGGGTTTTGAAAATGAATTTTGAGGGATTCAAATCATCTCACACTCTTCTTGGACTTCTTTAAAGATGATCTGTTTGTTTTTGTTAGATTCGTGTTTTTTTTTTGGCTTTTATCGTAAAAACGAAGATGGATTTGATCATTTCTTTTACATTTTTGAAGTTCAAGATGAAGATGATTAATTTTGTTTTCATTCTCATATGTAATTCCTCAAATGTTCAAACCCGCTAGTAGAATATTTCTTATCTTGAAAATTGTTTTTTTGCTTTATTTTTGTTAGTTCTTTTATTTGTTTTTGTTCTTTGTCTTGAAGATTAAGAGACGAAGGATGTCATTTTACTGAACAGTATTTTTAACTAAACCAATTGGGGGTATTTTTATCAGTTCAGCAACTTTTTTTGCCTGAAAATTACCTTTTGGCTGAAAATGGTGTTCTAAATTCACCTGTAATGGCTTGTCAGGGAGTAAAAAACGCTTCTCTCTATAACTCTATTGGCCGTTTTCTGAAAATCGCATGATTTGAGATAGCATATTCCCTTGGTTTAATTGGAAGCCAATAAGTAATGGAATTTAAAATTAGTTTCTTCTACATCATTGACTTATGTTTATCTGCATAATGCATCTCTGTATGTTATTTCTTTTAGTATTAGGGTCATATATGTTGGAAGTTTTTAAAAATTACTTCAGCTGACTACCTGTCTCCTTATATTGTTAAATAAACTACCCATTTTTATGTTCCAGCCACATGATTGAGTGAACTATGTTGGAATTGAATTGACAAACCATAAATCAAGTACCAAAACTAGGGGTTTGGCTAATTATACCTGTATTGTAACAGACAAATTAATGTTTTGAGCCTTTGAAACATTTGTCTCCACCTTTTACGGGGGGTTGTATAATCATATCTATAACAGATACATTAATGTTTACGCCTCTGAAACATCTGTTTACCACCTTTTATGTGATTTCTAATATTGCTGCCACTTGTTTCAGCTGTAAGCTACATGTAAAGTCTTACTTGGTAACTGTACCAAGCACGATTGACTTCCTATTTCTCATAGTTGTTATTGTACAAGGTACATCCTAGGCTTAGAGATGACCAAGGGCTTAGGTGCTATTCTGAAGCACTCATCAGATGTTTTTACCATTTCAAGTGAGACCCATGCTTGTTTAGCCTTTAGTAGAGTTTATTTTATGACTTAAATGGTTACTTTGACCTACTAGATATCAAAATTGTAAATTCATCAGAACTTTAACATAAATATTGATACAAGGATGGATTAACAATATAAGCTAGATCTTCATCAATCTCATTGAAATCGAGTAATGGGGTTAGTTGCTCGTTGTTGCAACAGTATCTGTATGCTAGGGTTTAACCTCTTGGCTGCTGCTTTTGGTTTCCCTTGTTTTCTCTTTACACCATCAAGTGGAGATAAACCTTTAAAAAATATGTCAGACTTAAGCATATGGAGAAAATCCAGTAGTTAATATGTAGGGTGAAAACATCTGGTAGGGCTGTACATCAAGGAAGTGCTTCTAAAAAAGGCTTTGTGCTTTTGTACCTTCTCTCAGAAAATCCTTATGACGGCATGTTTGCACGTACGACCTGCCACACTTGTGACAACTATGCAATCTTGTTAAGTGGTTGTCAAGGTGCTGGGAGTTCTGTCACATGTAATTACATATGGCACACACTAGGTTCTTAAATATTGGACCTTGATAATAGTCAGCTAATAGCTCGCAGGGACATGCAATGCAAGCTTTCAACAAGTTCTATTTGATGATGTACTTCTTGAAAGAGTACTCTAATATCTATGTGCAGTTTCCACTAGTTATAGCCAAGGCTCAATGTCTTTCTAATGTCGAAGAGTAAACTGGGTTGGCATGGAAATGTGTGTATATATACATGCACAGAGACAGAAAGATATACACACAGACACACACAAAAGTACACACACACTCAAAAAAGGTATATATATATATGTATATGTATAAAAGAATTCTACCCCGTGACATCTTAGTTAACCATATTACTAGAGAAGATATGTTTCTGGGTCTCGTTACTTGATTTGTGGTGTTTTTAAGTGTGTGATTCCGCACTCGAAGGGTAGCTTATGGCTTGGTTTCTCTTAGTTTGTTTCTTTATTTGTGCAATGTGAGAGAAATCTGGATTCATTATTGGGGCCTTCATTTCTGTCGACCCTCTTGTTTTATTCAATCGGGGAAGAAATTTGTCATTGCCAAGAAATCGTATCCGATTTCTTCTCCGGAACGGCTCTATATATTAAGTTTGCGTCCGTCTTTTGCTCATTGACCCTCTGCTGTCTCATTATCCATCCTTCCACCAATGTCAATCGTTCCCCATGGTCAGACTTAGCTGATCGCCTTGACCACACCAATAAAGGTTTCATCACCATCCATTTCTGTCTCTTAGGTTGGGAAACTAAGTTTTGTTTGGTTTTTTCCCTATCATTACTGATTAGGATACCCGTTTTGGGTAGTGGTTGTGCTTTACTGATTATCTGTTGGAACTTGGACATAGCTCTTTCAATTTTCTTAGGGTTTTTAGTGTTGGGTTCCAACTTGGGCACCATCCATCAATTACCCTCGATCGTGAAGCAACAACAGTAAATTGGGAATCCTAATGTCCTTGGTTGGAATTTGAAGGCCTTTTTTAAGTACTTGTGGCGTTTCATAGTTTGTCGTGTTCAAATTGTTCAGTCAATCAGTTTTTTCTTTCAATCGTCGTTGAATTTTAGCTTTTTTCTTTCAAGGCTTTTAAGGTATTATGATCGCAATTTGCATCTGTTTGTTATCCATATCAATGCAATTTATTTTTTGCAAAAAAGGATGGAGCTGCTTTTGCAAAAAGCATATATCATATAACTTGATGCTAGAGTTCATTTTGTTCATATAACATACTTTAGTTTATGTCTATTTTTTCTGGAAAGGTAATCAATTGATGTGACCATTGCATAAATTTTTACTGGTTTTGAACTCTCCTTTTTTTTCTCTCTTACAACCTTCCAGCAAATTCTACCACCAGTGATAAACTCTTTCTCTGATCAAGATAGCAGAGTTCGCTATTATGCTTGTGAAGCTTTATACAACATTGCGAAGGTGAGAATGAATTCAGGCTTGAGCCTTCTTGATGCAATATATTGTGGGCTTATCTCATGCCTTTTGCAGGTGGTGAGAGGAGAGTTCATTTTTCACTTTAACAAGATATTTGATGCCTTGTGTAAGCTTTCAGCAGACTCAGATCCCAATGTACAAAGTGCTGCCCATCTTTTAGATAGACTTGTGAAGGTAAGCGATCCCATCATATGTTATAGTTGTTGGCCAGTCCTATGTGTCGCAGATTACTGAATTGCTGTCTGTCTTGTTGGGAAACAGGACATCGTGACAGAGAGTGATCAATTCAGGTGACTATACTGGGTTTTTTGGGTCCTATATCTATTGGCTCTACCTTAAATTTGAATGTAAAATTTATTTATTTTTCTGCTTTATCAGCATTGAGGAATTCATACCATTGTTGAGAGAGCGTATGAATGTGTTGAATCCTTATGTCCGCCAGTTTTTGGTTGGATGGATCACAGTGTTAGACAGTGTTCCAGACATAGATATGCTGGGCTTTCTTCCTGATTTTCTTGATGGTAAAAGGTTTCATTTTAAAGTTAATAGCCTGTTATCTTTCACTTCATGTGTTCTTTGTCACAAACGTTTATGAACTTGACATGAGATGATATTCTCAGGTCTATTTAATATGTTAAGTGATTCCAGCCATGAGATCCGGCAACAAGCTGATTCAGCACTTTCAGAGTTTCTTCAAGAGATAAAGAACTCCCCGGTAGGACTTCTTTTGTAGGAAATTTGCAATCTTTTGTCTGATATTGTACTATTTACTGTTTTGTCAATGCTCTTTGCATTCAAGGAAATGTTGACTGGTAGTTTGTGCTACTGTGTGTACTTAATGATGAAATTGTTGGGTTTTGATCCTAGAAACCTTGTCATTTTATACTATATTATAAAGCATCCAGGTAAAAGTCTTAAAACTTTTTAAGCATTATGCTATGCTGTTAATTGGGCCGCTATAGCGGTGTTATCGCGGTTTGCGGTCATCCACGGAATAGCGGTGGCAAAATAGCAGTGCTGCTAATATTGGCGCTATTTACTGTCATTTGACTGCTATTTTTTTTACTGTAGCTTGCTCCAGAAGCACAGTTGAACTAAAAACTCATAAATTCTTTTACAATACACAATTAAAAAGAAATTTGAATAGAACCTATCAATCGACGGATGAATGATGAACCCGCTAACAATTATAAGAAAAAAGAAGAACGACACTCACGACTCTGTAGAGAAAAGGACATAGAAGGAAAATCTTTGCCCTCTTCTCTACAGAGTCGTGAGTAGTCGTTCTTTTTTTTTTTATAATTGTTAGCAGGTTCATCATTCATCAGTCGATTGATAGGTTCTATTCAAATTTCTTTTTAGTGTCGTGTCTTGTAAAAGAATTTATGGGTTTTTAGTTCAACTGTGCTTCTGAGCAGCCTATTGTTGACTCAGTTAAGACTTGCTTTTTTCTTTAAATGTTAGTGGTCATAACTTTCATATTGTTTAAGTTTGTTTTTGTGTTTAGCCTTCACATTTTTAATTTATAAACCACCCAAACATTTTTTTTATCAACCAAAGCCTTGTTCTAAGTTGATGTTTTGATGTTGAAACTATATATTTTTATTCGGTACATATTATCTTAAGTTATACATACATACATACATACATATATACATATATAATTTTAATTATTATATAGACCACTATACCACCGCTTTACCTTCTCGATAGCCGCTATATCAAATCCCACTCCTGACTGATATTTCAGATTTTGACCACTGTAACAACTAATGTATTCTTAATAATGCATAGTCCCTTAAAATTCAAGTTTACAAGTAATTATTGTATCCGTACACATTTTGAAAGCTCTTTGAAGTCCATAAAACTAACTATTAACCAACTAATAAACACGTTCAAATACAAGAATCATTGAGCCCTACTATTCCATCACTATCTTTATCCACATAAAATGATACTCCATTAGAACTAAATAAATTATAACTTTATCTTCAAATCTAAATATTTTAATTGTAATAAAATTTTGAGTTAAGCAAACTATACAAAAAAAAAACGAAAATATAATCCTTAATTTGACACCAATATCAATATATTTTTATTGGTCTTTTTACATGGTCTTAAAATTAGTAACACATGTTCAACCACCGGTTGTAATTTCTATTTTATTCAAACATAAATTTTCAGATTTTTCTTTTTAATGAGAAATTACATTAATTTTCCATGCTCTTTTTATAATAGAGTCTTGCATCCCACTGCATCGCACTGGTATACAGCTAGTTAACTCTCACATATATGTTACACTAGCAGTCTTCATTGTTTATTTGTAAATTTCTGACTCTAGCAGTCCTACTCTTGAAGTCTGTAGACTATGGTCGCATGGCTGAAATACTAGTACAGAGAGCAGCTTCCCCTGATGAATTTACTCGTTGGACTGCGATAACATGGGTAAGGATATTGTCTCAATATGACCATTTGCATATTTTTCTTGTAGTTTATCTTTTTATGGATTTTTGGAGTTATTTATGCTCTATGCTTGTTTAGGTGTTAAATAGACAACTACTTGTGCAGATTAATGAGTTTGTAAAACTTGGCGGAGACCAGCTTGTACCTTATTATGCTGATATATTGGGAGCTATCTTGCCTTGCATAGCTGACAAAGAAGAGAAAATACGAGTTGTAAGTTTGTATTTTCTTTCTTCAGTCTGTTGGAAGACGTAAGGGTGCATACCTGTTGTTTGTTTGGACTTCTTAAGAAGTAGGTTAAAACATGTCAAGAATGAGCTCTTGGCAGTCTTCTGTTCCTTCATCAATACCTATTTATCAAGAAAACTTCTGACGAAGGGGTATCTTCTGAGGAAGAGTAAACCCTTCTTAGTCTTTTGGTCCACCATCATCCTCAAACTCAACATGATATACTGTATATTTGTTTGATATACTGAGTTGTGAGTTTCAGGTAGCTCGTGAAACTAATGAAGAGCTTCGCTCAATCAAGGCTGAGCCTGCTGAAGGATTTGATGTTGGAGCAATCCTCTCCATTGCAAGAAGGTCCAGCTTAGCACTAAAGTTACAATAATTTGCACATGGGGTTTAAAAAACCTATACGAGAGTTTTTGTGCTGCAAATATGTTCTTGAATATTATTTTTTTCCTCGATTCATCAGGCAGTTATCTAATGAGCATGAGGCTACACGAATTGAGTCACTGCATTGGATTTCAACCCTTTTGAATAGACACCGTTCAGAGGTAATCGTGGATTATCAGTAAATAAACCTGTTTATTCCTATGACTCTTACCATTTTGCTTTAGATTTTTTAATTTTATTTTCCTTAGTTTATCAGCAAGAGTTTTTCTTGGAGATTCAACATACACGTCTTAAGCTAAAGTAACCTTTTGCAAGAGTGAGGAGGTTGAGGTTTTGGCAGTCAGCTATTGTGTTCAAAGTTTGGACACACTCATGCTGTGTAGTATTGTGTAGAAATCTTTTCTGTTTATTTTTTTTCTTCTTGTAGAAATCTCTCTACTTGCATATACTTATTTTATCCTCTTATAAGATGGATAATGTCTAATGGGTTGGAATTTTGAATCCGTATCAAAGAGCAGATCAACTCACTTTTGGTATTGCACTGTCACAAGTTTTATGTACCATCATTCTCAATGTAGGATACAACGAGCCAACGACAATATACAGATGATATTCATTTGCATCATATACCTCCATTCTCCATTATGTCATTTCACCTTCACGGAAGCAGCCTCTCTACCCCTTGGGTAGAGGAAAGGTCTGTGTAACCCCCCCCCCCCCCCCACCCCACCCCACCCCACCCTACATCTGTGTGGGATTTACTGGCTTTGTTTGGTTTCATCTCTATTCTAGACCCAGTCACATATTCATCCTTTTCATGCAATATAAGAGAATGGATACATTGATTTACTGGTCCTACCCTTGTCAATACTTGTAAATGAATCGTTACTGATTGCATTATATTAATGTGTTTTCTGGTCTTAAAATATATTGATGGTTGAGATCTTAATAAATAAGAAAACAGGTTCATATGTGATCTCGCATGTGTTTAACAGGTCCTGTCTTTTCTGAATGATATTTTTGAAACACTTCTGAAGTCACTATCAGATCCCTCGGATCAGGTAATCTTTTATCTGGCTTTGTTTTGTTTCATCTTGTTGCATCACATCTACTTGTGTATCTGTGACTCCCCCCCCTCCAAATTGTATACGATAATTTTTATCAATTCTCCCCAGGAAGAGGGGTGGGTAGGGGGAGTGGGGTATGTTCTGTTCTCCAATGAAGCAATCCTTTTGTTCTCTTTTTCCAATTTCCCATTCTTTCTTCATAGCATATTTTTAGAACATGTGGTGTCCTTGGTTAAAAGATAAGACTGTGGTTTGGTTCATCATGATAATTCAGTGATGTTGCATTTTCATGCGAGTTGGTCCAAAGCTGCGATAATTACGTTGTACCAGCAGTAACCATTGGGGAGATTGCTATTTAAGTCATAGGTTCAATTGGATTTGACCTGTGTAGTACTTGCATAAAAACAGGATGCAAGCATAATTACTGGGACTTCCTTTTCATGCATCCTCTTTTGGATATGGGCAGTTGAGTGGCTTATCAAGAAGTTAAACCCTCAATTTGGCTGTAATACCACCTTTTGGTCTATGTATGAACTATGAAGGTTAAGTGTGAGGCCTAATGGTTCTTCTAAAGGTCTTTTTCTTCAATGGACATGTTTATTGTCTGCTTCAAACTGACAGAATGTGATTGAAATCTCTTTGGAAGAAATAAAATAGATGTAGGTGGATGCATAGTTATACGCCCTGTTATCTCATATGCCCTTAATCTCTATCAGCATGGGAATCTCTATGTCCGAGTATATATTGAATATCTGGATTTATGACATGGCCATGGGCATTGTTTTAAAAAACGTTTGAGGCGTGTGCCTCAAGGCGCGCCTCATGTTGAGGCAGCCAAAAACCGTCTATGAGGCGTCGTTTTCTATGGTGTTAATCATGCGTACGCCTTACAAATGTGGGGCGGTGAAGGATCAGTGAGGCGGTGCTATAGTGAGGCGTCTGACTTTTAATGGCTTAGAGTTTAGTGGGCTAGTCTTAGTAGGCTAGAGCTTAGTGGGCTAGTCTTAGTAGGCTAGAGTTTTAATGGACTATAGTGGGTCTGTCTTAGTGGATTAAAGTTTTAGTGGGTTATTATCATATGCACGTGAATGTGTTCCTTTTTATTTAAATAAATGACTTAAGAATCAAAACCTTAATATAATATTTTTATAATAAACAAAATTGTCAGCTCTCTTTTTTGACTTCTTCTCTTCTCTTTACCCTGCTGCATTACAAACTTGTACGGTTATACTACTGTTAGTATATCTATATTCTGTATTTATATATATGCTATGTACAAGTATATATATATATTGTGTTTTTGTGTATATGCTACATAAGCATATTGTATATATATTATGTTCCCAAACTTGCTGATGCAAACATCTATTCTAGCCTGCTACATACAAGTATATATATATACATATATATAAAATGTTTTTTGGGGTTTACGCCTCAACCGCCTCGAGGCTTACGCCTCACGTTCCTAAGGAGAAAACGCCTCAAGGCTCGTTTTCGTTCTTTAAAACCTTGGCCATGGGTTAGTGAACTTCTACCCACTTCTTGTTGCTTATTGGTATAAACTGGTATGATTTTATTACTCACTAATGGAATTGAAACACAATTGATGAACTCACTGGCTTTCGAGAGGCCAGAGTCTCTCTCAAAGAGCTTTCACTCAGTTACAAAGTAACAACAAAACAGAATACCCTCACCAACAACTTTCCCGCTCAACATATACGCTCCACTAACAACAAATGGAGAAAATACCCAAACTACCCCAACACACTTATTTGACTAAACAAAGTGAAGAACAACACAAATGACTCCACTAATTATTTCCCTCTCCTACTGTATGTAAAGTGCATTGGAGGTTTATCAATACTCCCCCCCCCCCCCCCCAAACAGTTTCACCTTGTCCTCAAGGTGACAATCAGGAAACTGAAGCAACAAAGAGTCAAGAACCTCCCACGAAGACTCAAATTCGGACATTCCTTTCCATTTAACCAAAACTTCCAATTGACCAGGATCACCATTAGTCACTGGACGCACATCAGTGATATCCTCAGTGATATCCTCAGGAACTGATTGCAGCTCTAATTCCTCAGTGAGCTGGACGGGGATTTCTTTCGTAGCTACACAGTTACCAATAGCTTGTCGTAGTTGGGATACATGAAAAACGGGGTGGATTCGCGCTGTGTTTGGAAGCTCCAAACGATAAGCAACTGACCCAATCTTTTCGAGGATCTTGTAAGGCCCATAAAACCTGGCCAAAAGCTTTGGACTATTGCCACTGACCAAAGATTTCTGACGGTAGGGACGAATCTTTAAAAACACCCAAGTACCTACTGAAAATTCCACCTCTTTCCTTCTCAAATCCGCTTGTTGTTTCATACGACATTGAGCCGTGCATTCGGACTTCATCCAAAATCTCATCTCTTTCCAACAAATCCTGTTCAACTGTGAACAATTTAGAAGAGGTGGGTTTGTACCGCAATAATGGTGGCGGATCTCTACCATACAAAGCTCGAAAAGGAGAGCACTTAAGAGAGGTATGGTAAGAAGTGTTATACGAGAGCTCAGCCCATGATAACCACTTACTCCAGCGGTTAGGTTGATCAAAGACCCAACAACGCAAATATTGTTCTAGGCACTTATTCACCACTCCCTTGCTTGTAGACTATAGAAAAATTATAGCCTAGTAACATGCTGATCCATTTTTTGATAATCTGGTTCGATTACTCTTTGTTCCAAAAGAAAACGAAGACTTTGTTGATCACTTCGAACTAAGAAATGTCTCCCCAACAAATATGGACGCCATTTTCTGATTGCTAACACGATGGCCATTAATTATTTTTCATAAACGGATTTTTGCTTTGCTCGAACACCTAAGGCCTGACTAAAATATGCTATAGGTTGCCCTTCTTGCATCAGGACTGCCCCTAAAGCATCTGTTTCAATGACAACTTTTGCTAAAATCAGG
The DNA here is from genome assembly GCA_954870635.1 of Arctium minus. Classification (NCBI taxonomy): domain Eukaryota; kingdom Viridiplantae; phylum Streptophyta; class Magnoliopsida; order Asterales; family Asteraceae; genus Arctium; species Arctium minus. Next base: position 55,589,620 of record OX941084.1, read on the forward strand.
TAAACGTAAAGGGGCTGCAGATAGTAACCTTTTCAATTCCAAGAATGCTAGTTGAGCATCGTTGGACCAATGGAATTGATTTTTAAGCAATTGTGTAAGGGGTGCTGCTATCGAGCCATACCCTTTAATAAAATTTCTGTAGTAACCAGATAAGCCCAAAAATCCCGAGTTCAGTGATATTTTGTGGCGTGTTCCAATTCACAATCGCCTTCACTCTGGACTCATCCACTTCCACTCCAGCACTCGAGATCACATGACCGAGATAACCCAGTCTAGTGCGATTAAACTCACACTTCTTACGATTAGCGTAGAACTTATGTTGGGCAAGAATTTCAAACACCAAACGTAAATGGTCACGATGTTCATCTAACGACTTACTATATACTAGTATGTCGTCGAAGAAAACCAAAACAATTTTTCTTAGAAACTTTCGAAAAACCTCATTCATAAGGCTTTGGAACTTCGCCGGTGCGTTCAGTAATCCAAAGGGCATTACTAAGAACTCGTAATGCCCTTGATGAGTTCTAAACGCCGTCTTTTGCACATCACAATCAACCATCCTTATTTGATGATAGCCTGATTTTAAATCAAGCTTCGAAAAACTTGTGTTCCGTTCAGTTCATCTAACAGCTCGTCAATAACTGGAATGGGAAACTTGTCCAAAACAGTAGCCTTATTCAGAGCTCTGTAATCGACGCAAAATCGCCAACTCCCGTCCTTTTTTTTAACTAATAGGACTGGACTCGAAAAAGGGCTGGCACTGTTCTGTATTACACCGACTTCTAACATTTCTTTCACCAACTTTTCTATTTCATCTTTTTGATAATGGGGATAACGGTACGGACGCACATTGATTGGTTCCGTGCCATCCTTAAGCAAAATCCCATGCTCTTTACCTCGTATCGGGGGCAAACCAGGGGAGATGTTGAAGATATGATCGAATTCCTTTAACAATGGCTCCAATAAAACTTCACTGTCAACTACGGTACTGTGATCAACCACACACTCACCCAATTCCACCAAAACAGCGTGGCCCTCTTGCTGAATTACTTTACCCAACACTTTCAATGATATCATCGATTTCCCTAAAGAGGGATCTCCTCGTAACGAAACTGACTTCCCTCCAATGGTAAATTTCATGATCTGCTGCTTCCAGTTAACGTGCGTAGATCCTAGCGTTTCGAGCCACTGTATCCCCAATAACATCGCTATTTCCCAACTGAATTGGTAGGAAATCCTCTCGTACCTCTAATCCTTGAATAAACAAAGAGATACCTCTGCAAACACCTTCCCCTTTCAGAACGTTTCCTGTTCCCATGGTAATCGTATACTCCTTTGTCGATTCCACACTCAACTTCAATTGTTCTTGAAATAAAATTGTGTGTCGCCCCACTATCTATTAGCACCACTACCTGTTGATCGCTAATAGCACCTTCTAGTTTCATCGTTTTAGGATTCGATAATCCTACTACCGAATTCAAATGAACCTCGACCTTTTGACCGACATCGACGACATCAACGACGTTCAAAGTTTTCTCCCCTTGCTCCTCTGTTTCCCCATTCTCCACTTCCTCTTGAACTAATAACACGCCGACTTCCTTTTTACTATACTTGTGGCCCGGAGCGTACTTTTCATCGCACCTGTAACAGAGACCAAGGGCTCTCTTCTGTTGCACTTCGGCGTCAGATAGTTTCCTGAATTCTGATCCCGTTTTACCACTTGCGTTGGGAGATGTCACACTACTCTTGGATTCAGAACTGAAATTGTACCCCTTCTTTTCTGAATACACGGATTTTTCATGACATATCAATATGTTTTTCACCTCTATCTTCGAAGATAATTCCATATCTTCGCTTAACGTCAATGGATTAAGAAGACGTAGTTCCGCTTTTATCGAATTCTCCAATCCATTAATGAATCGACTTAGGAAGATTTATTCTGGAATTCCATCCAGTGGTGCAGCGAACTCGAAAAATTTCTTTCGATAATCATCTACTGTACCTTCCTGACTCACAGCCAAAAATTGCTCGCAAAGTGATCCGGCCGATAACGATCTGAATTGACGCATAATGAGTTGCTTCAAATCTTCCCACCTTGTAATTGGATGACGTTTATTCTCCCACTGGAACCACTTGAGCGCATCTCCTTCAAAAGCGATGAATGATACGTCAATCTTCTCTTCCTGATTCAAACGATTCGGAGAAAAGTACCTCTCTGCTCTCAGGATCCATCCATCCGGATCTCTCCCATCGAATGTAGGAATTTTGAGTTTCCGTCCTTTCACAGCCAAAAATCGAGAGGAATCGCGTCCATCTTCTTTCTCTTCCTTTTTCGCCCGAACCAGATGCGTCTTCACTCTCAGACATCGTAGGATTACTAGCCTTGCTCGCAGCTTCCTCTTGATGTTTGATAATCCGATCCATTCTTTCCATCAGCGTCTGCATTCCTTTCTCAATCGCACCAATGCTACTCTCCATATCTTCCACTCGATTAGTCATACTCCTAGTTGCCATTTCCCTGGGATTGAAACCACTCTGATACCAATTTGGTATAAACTGGTAATGATTTTATTACTCACTAATGGAATTGAAACACAATTGATGAACTCACTGGCTTTCGAGAGGCCAGAGTCTCTCCCAAAGAGCTTTCACTCAGTTACAAAGTAACAACAAAACAGAATACCCTCACCAACAACTTTCCTGCTCAACATATATGCTCCACTAACAACAAATGGAGAAAATACCCAAATTACCCCAACACACTTATTTGACTAAACAAAGTAAAGAACAACACATAAAGGACTCCACTAATTATTTCCCTCTCCTACTGTATGTAAAGCGACTGGGGGTTTACCACTTATATTCACTTTATTAGGCTGCAGGAACATTACCTTGTCTAACTTCCTCCTCCATCACATGAAAATTGTAATGCCTACCTTTTTAGGATGTCCCACAAAAATTGCATAATTTTCTTTTTCCATATGATTCCAATTTGAATTTATCTATCTTCCCATTGTTGTCATTACAAATAAATCGATGGCATTCTCTTGGATCCACATGATACATTTATTTGTCCTTATTGAAGGGGTTTTAGATATTCTCCAAATGTCTAAACATTTTGCTTGAACTATGTGTCATGTCAAATGCTGCAATCTTCAATGAACGGAGGGAGTAGTTATTTGTCAGTTCTGATGGAGGTTATCTTTTATATGCTTTAACTGTTTATGGTGCCTTTAGGTAGTGCTCCTGGTGCTGGAGGTGCATGCTGCCATAGCGGAAGACCAATATAACTTCCGCCAGCTTGTTGTTTTCTTGGTTCATAAGTTTCGGATGGATCATGCTCTCCTGGAAAGGTGATCTCTATTCTTATTATTCTTAAAATAGTTTCTTTTCAACCGCCCTTTTCTTATTTTGATGGATTTCTGCGTGGATCTTTTCTTGTTTGCCCCTGTAGGCGTGGTGCTTTGATTATTCGCCAACTTTGTGTGCTTTTAGATGCTGAAAGAGTTTACCGGGAGCTCTCCAAGATTCTTGAGGGGGAAGCAGACCTGGATTTTGCATCTACTATGGTTCAGGTATTTTCCTTTTATATTCCTTAAACAATGCAGTGGTATGGAAATTGGTATCTTTTAGTAAGCAGAGCATTCAAACTTTAAATTGGCCTGTTACTGGTCGTTACAGAATTCTGACTTTATCAAGAACAGTGATTCATATGCAGCTTGTAAGATTTTTAACCTATCCATGTTTTGTTTTTCATTGTATTTCAGGCTCTAAATTTGATTCTGCTTACTTCTTCCGAGTTGTCTGACCTACGAGATCTTTTAAAGCTGTCACTAGTTGATGCTGCTGGGAAAGACTTCTTTCTTTCACTATATGCCTCATGGAGCCATTCATCGATGGCCATAATAAGTCTCTGCTTATTAGCACAGGCAAGGCCTAAATACTTTGATGAACTTTGCCTATCTGAATATTGTTGTTACCCCTCTTTCATGCTCTTGCTTTCTCAATCTTTCACACAAAGGCAGCTCAACATCAGGAGTTACATTATCCTCGTATTAAATCTAATATTCTGCTCACTTTTTTTTTGGTGTGTCATAGGCTTACCAACATGCAAGTTCTGTCATTCAATCTCTAACCGAGGAGGATATTAACGTCAGATTCTTGGTTCAACTGGACAAATTGATACACCTATTAGAGACTCCCATTTTTGCTTACCTTAGGCTGCAGGTGCTTTGGCTGCTGTTTATTTTTGTCATGCTAAAAGTGGAACTTTAATTTGAAATAAAGTTTGAAGTTTGCCTTCTCAAAGTTTAGACTTGGTTCATTAGCTCCTTTTCATCCTTGTTATATTTTTCATTTCCAGACTATTTCAGCTTTTCTATCTTACATGCAGCTTCTTGAACCTGGAAGATATATATGGTTGTTAAAGTCCCTCTATGGTCTTCTGATGTTACTTCCTCAGGTATATCATGTTAATATGATTTGCCTTCCCTTCGCAGATAAATACACGAATACTAAAATGTGAAGAATGAATGTGGGTCTTTGTAGACAGCACAAGAGGAAACAAAGATATCTGGATCATGTATGTGGTCAGTCGTTAGTCTAGATCATGTGCTAGAAAGATGCCCCTAATAACCACAAGGGTTGTGGCGTACTGGTTCAGGCCCTGAGGGATGTGGTGGAATATCCCATCTGCCCAGGGTTCGAATCCAGGCGTACACAACAATTGTGGCCACTGAGGTTTAATCAGGGCTGATGTCTTACAGTCATTATTTGCCAAAGGATTAGTCTAGGCATAGCTAGGACGCCCTTCCCAAAAAAAAAAGATGCCCCTAATATAAATGGATAGCATACTCTAGAGCTTAAACAAATAAATCCTACTCTTTAGTCTCCATTCATGTTAAAGAAACCTGCTTCTTAATGCACTGAATCAATGGTTGGACATGGACTTCCAAGAGCATATGGAAGTTGCTATATGTTCATCATGAAAGAGCGGATTTTAATTTGAAATTTTCTGTCAACTTTCGGTTAAACCAAGTTTTCGTTGTTGGTTTGTGCATATCAATCAAGGTTTCCACGTACCACTTCATTTTCCGTATGATCAGTTTAAAATTTGAATTTTGGAGCTAATTTTAATAGTGAACATGAGCTTGCTATGTTGCTTTCAATGATTTCCATGGCTCACAGGCCATAAAACCATGTGGTAATAGAAATTACTTTGATTAACGGTTGTGTTAACACAGTGGTTGAATTTGTAGGCACCATTTTATAACTTTTTGGTTTCATTAATAACCTACCCTAACTAATTTGGGACAAAACACATGTTGTACCGTTTGTTTTTACGGATCTGTAAATCCATATAATCTGATCTCAACTCTTGGTGCTACTGCTACCTATGTTCATATATTCAGCTCTTTATTTCATGTATTTACAGCAAAGTGCTGCATTTAAGATCTTAAGGACTCGTTTGAAGACAGTACCTTCGTATTCCTTCAACAAGGAGCAAATCAGGCGTACATCATCAGGGAACCCTTCCACACAAACTGGTTACATGTCAACAGGGATACATTTCTCGGAAGATGGTAGCATGAATGAAGATTCTCATAACGTGCATAATGGAATAAACTTTGCAGCTTGGCTGCAACAATTTGGACAGATGCAACAGCAGCATCGCTTGCATTCAAAATCACAAGCACTGTCACGCAAAAGTTCCATATCCTCAAAGGTTTGTCTTTTCTTTTTTTCTTGGAACTTGGAAGCCAACAATAGAAATGTCAAATATTGTGAAGCTAGAAGTGGTAGGGTGGCAAAAGCATGCCCTCCCATTAGCACATTGAAATGTTTAGTGAGACACCCCATACTTTCTCGCATGGGCATACGCATATCATTTTACTCTTTTGCCTTTTATTATAATACTTCTCATTAATCTTACAAGCTTATCAGTATTCTTTTGGAACATCATTACGGGTAGTTAGACATGCATGAAATGGTAGTTAATAGGAAGAGTCAAATTCAGCTAGCATCTTAAGTAGAAAAAACACGTTTGGGTCAAAACTAAGACTTCAATCAGACTAGACTAAACAGGAAGTGTGTTTGGTACGCAGGATAGGATAAAACAAAATTTTGTTATTCCATGTTTGGTGCGACAATTAGATAGGATTGAGTGGGACAAAAATGCATTTTTTCTGTCCTGTCCCACCAAAATAGGTGGAACAAAAATCAGGAAGAGACAAGTTTGGTAAATACTAAACTACTCATGTCAAATTAAAACCCTAAACCTTCCACAATTCTTTCACCTGACTAACTCACTCTCGCCCGTCCAGCGCAATCCGTCCGCTTACCAAATGCGCCCTAAAGGACTAAAATTGGAAAATTAGAACTGTGAAGTAGAACAGAATAAGTCTGTTAGATTCTGCCATTCTGGTTTTTTCGATATGGCCCAAGTTTCTATCTTTGAAGTTAAATTATACAATTATTTTATTTTATTATCCTTTCAGTTTTAAAATTTCATAGATAATTAGCCTCCGAACTCCAAAGTGTATATACATGCACACTTTGAGATCTTTTGTAAAGAATTAAGAAAAATGAAATTGGTTTGGGTCCTGGTTTAATAACCTCTTTTTCGACTGGACCAAACCAAGAACTGAATTTTCTGAAATATAGGAACCAAGAATCCTAATTTGTTTAGCCTGTCGTGGTTAGTTCCGAGCCGCTTTTTGTTTGGTTTGTAAGTTTTGTTGATCTTCATTTAAATATTAGGAACCAAGTTATTTTAATTTAAAAAAACAGTTAATTTTATTATTTTTGATGTGTTTGCAGGAGGTGAAGGAGGTCCAAAAACCCGAAGAAGTGAGGGGAGGTTCACCTGGGCCAGAGATCAATAGACCTCCTTCAAGATCTTCCCGAAAAGGTCCAGGACAATTAGTCCTATGAAACATTGAGTTGTATTTGTTGGGCTGGACAGAGTCTGGTATAAAGTGTAAATTGTATATCCTAGTATTTTTGTTTTGTTTTTTTGGTTGATGTTATGAATATGGGTGGTAGGTATGGGTTTTTTTCCTTGATCTTTCCCCTTTTTCCAGAACAATGCTGGTGGTGGGATGGGATGTTGGAGACAGTTGGTCATGTGGTTGTGTTGTTTTTATTGAAAACCACAGGGCTAGATGCAGCAGCCAGCAGGCAGGCAGGTAGATTGTCAATGTGCTACCCTACTTCTTATAATAAGAAAATTCTATAGTTGTCTTAGGAAACAAAAACTAGTCTCATCTTTCCAATGCTTTTGGTAGGCTTCATTTTGGTACATTTTTCATCTAATCCTGCTCAATCTTTTATTGCTTTCGATCCAAAGCCATTATTGAATGGTCATTGGCATGCGGACGGACCTGACGAAAGAATTGTCAAATTTTAGTGTTTTAATTTGACATGGGTAATTTGGTAATTTATCAATTTTGTCTCATATTCTTGATTTTTGTTTCAAATATTTTGGTAGGACAAAAAACGCAATTTGTCTAAGGGGTTGTTTGTTTACCTCTTAATGGTTCCATTAAGAGACAACATCTGAATCGCTAAGAGGTAAATCTTGTTTGGCAAAAAAAAAAGGCTGTCTCTTAATGGTTCCAAAATCCTCTTAATGATTTTGTATCTTGGCCCTCCCTTAACCATTAAGAGCCTTGATTTCATTATGAACAAGTAGCAAACAACCATATTTTATTTTACACTATACCATAAAAATCTCTTAATCATTCAGACCACTTAGGGGCTGTTTGGTAGTTGCTGAATGGTTGAGAGGCTCTGTATGATTTAGTGCAGAATGAAATATGGCTGTTTGGTAACTGCTCTGAATGGACAGTCTGAATGACAATAAATTACCATTTTAACCCTCTAATTGATTTAGTTCTGAATGGCAGATATCTGAATAAAACAATTATTTTACAAATATAACTACATAATCAATATTATTAGTTCAAAAAAGCATTTCATATTAATCCAAACAAGCATAACATTAATTTTTCAAGTTCTAGAATAAATAAAACATAACAATCAAATTCCAACATAATAGTTTTCAAACAATTCTTAAATTTATGCATTTAACATTAATTGATTCGTAATCTGATTACGTAAATTAGCCATGTACTCATTGTTTTGAGTACCAAAAGGCCTTCCATCCATGTCGTCTTCATCACCTCCCTCAATTTCTTCTTGTCCCTCGGCAATAAACGTGGAGTCATTGTCATAATCCATGAATAGTTGATCGTGGATATTGCATCTTCTTATAAAATTGTGAACCGCAAAACAAGCAATTACAATGTTTCTTTGTATTCGAAACGGATAGGGAGCCATTTGCTTTAAAATTAGAAACCTTACCTTCAAGACACCGTAGGCACGCTCGATAACATTTCTGAGTTGCGCATGAGCATGGTTGAACCTTTCTTCTCTTGTCAAGGCACGTTGTCCTCGAAAATCAGAAAGCCAATACCTCGTATTGCGATATGAAGTCATAAAACCACGCGTGTTGGCATAAGCAGCATCACAAAGATAATATTTATCTACAATATTTACCACAAAGATAATATTTATATAAAATGTATAAGAAACGAAAATATTAAAAAATAAGTAAAAAGTGTACATACCTCGTGCCCATCCAGCCCAAACGTACGTAAAAAGCATATTAAAATCACAAATACCTAAAACATTTTGATAACATTCACCTCTTCCTCTACCTCTAAAACGAGCTTGCTGATCAGCAGACAAAATTGCATGTACGAGCGTTCCATCTAACGCACCAATTGCCCACTTTATTATAAAATACAACTCATTAGACACAATTGTATGTTTTTGGTTTTACAAAAAAATAATAGAAAACTTACAGGAAATATTTGTCTGAGATTTCTTTGACGTTCTGATGTATTCGGGTTTTCCTCGAAATGTGTTGGTCGTATAACTTCTTTTGCAAATTTCATCATTGCTCGTAACACCTCACGGAAATGTTTATGAATAGTCTCTGTGGAATGTTGAAATCTCCGTTTAACCATTATAAAGCATTCATTATGACCAATAATTGTCAAGAAAATAGCCATCTTCTCCTCGACGGTGACATTTCTACCGTCTTGCAACCAATTTTTTTGTTTAAAATGGTTGCACAGTAGTATATATGCATCACGAGAAAGCCGCATCAATTCAACACATTGGGTATTCGATCCGACTAACAATTCTAGTGTATATGCATGTCCAGTTAAGGCAGAAGTGTTGTCTCATATTCGTTCTATTGTTGGTGAAAATTTGTATTTCCACCACCAATAGGTGATCAAAACTAACAAAAGATCTTCCTCAAAGTCCGTGTATTACCTTGAAAATAACATACAATATTTATCATGAGCCAATCATATATTAAACACAAAAACAACACAATACCAAGTTTAATCCAAAACAAATCACAAATATTACCAATAACAAGTTTCATCCAAAAGATACATCTTACGAATAACAAGTTTAATCCAAAAGACAAGGCAAACCCAAAAGACAAGTTTAATCCAAGACACACATCTTCCCAAAAACAAGTTTAATCCAAACCCAATAACTAAAGCAATCCATACTTACGTGCCGTAAGTCTAATCCAACCTTCACATTTCTCCGGGTCTAAGCGCATCCACATTTTCCTATAGTCCGCACTTTCACCTAAAACAAATAGTGTTACGTCATGCAACGGTGTACCCCATCCAAGTTCCGTCAACTTCTTCAAGCAATCATCAAGATCATCGTTTGTAGTTGATCCTCCATGTTTTTCTATCATGACATTCATAACCTTCATAATAGTTTCTTCAACTTGGGCTTTGTTTGAATTACATGTTTCTTTAGCTTTCTGTTTTTTGCTTTGGGTTGGAGGGCGAGAAGAACACTCTTGAGTTGAAGTTGGGCCTTGTGTGTCAGGCATAACTTCAACATCTTCATTCACATTGGGATCAGAGTCGTAAGGATCAGGAATCGTCGATGCGGTTCCATAACTCTCAAGCCCCACACTAGCAACCCCATCAAATAGTTGGACACAAAGTTCTGGGTAAAGCAGTCCCGTACTCCTCAATGGTTCCATGTATTTACTTTGTTGTTTTAAAAGAATTATATCCATATAAATAAATATATTATAAAAGAATAATTATATAAAAGATAAGAAAGAAAGTGACCGAAATTTCTATCTTCCATTCTTCCTCGGATAGATTGAACGTGTTGGTTGTTGGATCGTAGAGATTGCCCGTTTTGTTTTTCAGTTTAGACCAAGTTGCATATTTCCCCTTAAGATAATCATAGTGATTTTTCATTTGTCGTTGGTCGACGTCAATGTTATGTTTCTTTTTTAGTTCTTTTCTAACATTCTTCCACGACTGTGGCTTAAGACTACTACCTTCTCGTCCATTTTTTATTGTCTCATGTAAACACGCTTCAAGGAATGTATGGACCAACCAATCCTTTTTCCATGTAATTCTACGTTTCTTTTGGTGCGAGGATTCACCGACTATTTCCATACCTAATCCAAACAAAGAAATACAACTATGAACTATCCATTACTATTTATCCATTACTATCTACAAAGAAATTATGGCATAAAGTATCTATTCAACAAGATCCATTACTAGCAAAGCAAAAAAATCAACAAGATCCATTCAACATTCATTACTAGCAAAGCAAAAAAATCAACAAGATCCATTCAACAAGAACCATTATTAGCAAAGCAAAAAAAATCAACAAGATCCATTCAACATTCATTACTAGCAAAGCAAAAAAATCAACAAGATCCATTCAACAACAAGATCCATTACTAGCAAAGCAAAAAAATCAACAAGATGTATCCATTACTAGCAAAGCAAAAAAATCAACAAGATCCATTCAACAAGATCCATTACTAGCAAAGCAAAAAAATCAACAAGATGTATCTATCACTAAAATAAAAAAGATGTATCAAATCAGCAAAAAAATCAACAAGATCCATTACTAAGAAATGTTATCGACATGTATTCAACAACAAAGAATATCAAAAAATCAAAAAATTAGTGTTATCAAGATGTATTCAACAACAAAGAATAGCAAAAAATCGAAAAATCAGTATGTAACAGCAAAAAATTCAGATTTTAGCAAAAAAAATCAAGAGGGGTCGATGGTATCTGCAGCTGTGGAAGAAAAAAAGAAAAGAAGAAAAAAATCGAGAGGAAGAGATGGTACCTGCAGCCGAGAAGGGAGAAGGGAGTTGAACGCCGACGAGCAGTGGAAGCAGCGCCGGCGAGAGCAGGGGAAGCAGCGTCGGCGAGAAGGGAGAAGGAGAAGGATGCGTTCGTGGGAGAAGGGAGAAGACGACTTTTTTTTTTTTTTTTTTTAAACAAGGGTAACAATGGAAATAACTAGCATCTGAATGGTTGAGGGGAACCCTATACACAAAATGGTTAAGAGGTAATTGTAACCATTAAGAGGACAATTTTTTTTTGCCAAACAACCTCTACCTCTTACCGATTAAGAGGTAGGCTCTTAATGGTTACATTAAGAGCTAAACAAACAACCCCTTAATCATTCTGCACTAAACCATTCAGCAACTACCAAACAACCCCTAACTCATTCTTGTTTAGTTATAATCTAAAGGTCGCATGAAACATGGGACAAGTTTTGTTTTGTTTTGTCTTGTCTTTAGGAGTAGTGCACCTATCTTTTTGTGTCCTCAAGAAAGTAGATATTATTCATTCTCTTGCTTACTAAATGTAATATTGATGAAAAGTAAACATTGGTAGCATCATGTTAATGGTTCATTAAAAGGTTCAAGTTTGCAAAGGGAGGTATTGATCATATAAGGAACATTTGCTAGGTCTTTACTTGCTATTGCTGTAACAACCTAAACAAAACCAAACAAATATCATAATGATATAAGGAGTTTACGCCAAAAGCAACCCAAGGTCAACAATTTAAATCTTTAAGGTTTGCGAAAAGGCAACCTATTACAACTGAGAACATAACGAAAAACTATTCTAATAGGAGGTCTTCTAATCCATCATCTACTCATATCTTCTCCTTACCCTTGCCCGAGCCTCCTACCTCACTGCGACCTGAAAAGGTTTTTAGTTTTTGAAAGAGCGAGGGTTAGACCGAAGGTCTAGTGAGTTCCCTCAATTCATAGTTCACAACAGGATACAAAAAATATTTATAAATAAATCAACCCATTCAGTTTTGTAAACATAAACCACATTTATAAACTCGCTTCCGGCACACACTACCGTCACTCGAAAGTGACGGCGTGTCTGGATCATACTGCCTTAGCTGGGACACACCCCCCAGTTGTCATAAACGGGTCACACCCCCCGACTTTGGCCGCTCACCACAATGTATGCATACATTTAATCAGTAATAAAAGCATAAACCACATTTGCAAGAAACTCGCATGTATAAAACTCACGTAATCAAAATATGCTTTAAAGTAACTTCCACATGTAATAAACCGCTTTAAAATTGCAAAACATTTAGTTAGAAAAACTCATCTTTGGTCCTTGCTTAAATTCGCGTTCTAACGATCTCACAACCTACGATAACATAATATGCTGGTAAGACACCCCGCAAAAAAGATAACTAACGAGAGGCTAACTCTCTCTCTCTCTCTCTCTCTCTCTTGATCTTAAAGAGCGACACCCCAAAAATGGACTATCAATACCCACACAGACACTGGACAGAAAGTTCTCACCCGACTCCCGGGGTTACCCCACCCGAGTAACAAAACCCTGGGCTCCCGCCTCCCGGTTGCCCGGGTTCCCGAACCCCCGGGCTCCCCTCGTCCCCCGTCTCTCGGGTCACGACTCGGTCGCTCGACCTCCCACCCGGGGTTCCCGTCTCCCGGGCCAACCATCCCCGGGTCTCACTGACCGGAACTCCCTGGGCATCAACCACCACTCCGGGCGCTGCCTCCCGGCCCGGTCGAAATACCCACCCAGGGCGATTGAGGGTTCTGCACTCATTTGAGAAGGGGTCTTACTCTCCCTACTAATACATACAAGGGGAATATTGACTTAGGAACCTTACCTTGAAGAAACTGAGATGTCGATCCCCTTCAGATTTCGTTTTCTCCTCCACTCTCACCAAGAGCTTGTTCCCTACTTCTTTCTCTAACCAGAATGCAGCCGCAAGAAAGAAAAATGGGGAAAAACCCTAAACTAAACCCTTTTTATTCTTAACTTACACTTAGCCCCCTTGAACTTTGGGTCTTGAACAACTTTTCACCCAAACTTTAAAATTGATCAATTCGAACCCGGATATTACTATATCCCCCCCTCAAAAGAATTCCGTCCCCGGAATTCCATCGTTGAATAGATTGGGGTACTGAGACCTCGTGTCCGCCTCTGCTTCCCAAGTTGACTCTTGTCCCTTGTGGGACTTCCACTGTACCCTTACTAACCGAATCTCTTTATTCCTTAGCTTCTTGACTTTATGATCCAAAATGGCCACCGGTTCTTCGATGTAACTCAACTTTTCATCCACGTGAATATCCTCCAACGGTACTATTACATCGGTTTCCGCCAAACACTTCTTCAAATTCGACACATGAAAAGTGAGATGGATCCCACGCAGATTCTCAGGTAGATCTAGTTTGTAGGCCACTTCTCCACTCGTTCGATGCTAAAGAATGGCCTAACGAACCTTGATCTTACTTCCCTTTCTTTCCGAATCGGGTCACACCCTTCCAAAGCAAGACTGGTAACTTTACTTTGTCCCCACTTGAGACTCACGACTCATAATTGCCCAAGCCATTCTGATCAAATACATAGTCATACATAACCATCGGATTTACCCCTCGATTAACTACAACTTCCTTAAAGAATTTTTTTTACCGGAGTTAACACCACGACCACAAGCCTCACCGACTAAAGTAACCACCCAATTTGCCAACATAACATATAGTCATCCCTATACATCACCATGAACTCACAGTTATGAGTTTCTTCATCCGGCAACCCGCCATAGCAAAGTAACCTCTCTTAATACGACATTCGACTAGCGTAGAAGTACTTTCTTTCCCGAACCTCATTGACCACAACTCCTTGGTACTCCCTAGCTCATACACACTAAACATACATCACCCCTAACTTCATCATTCCAACTTCTTACATAATGGGAGGATACTTCCCCACTTCAAAACCTTTGCAATCCACCATCTCCAACTAACCGAATAAAATGACACATACTTCAATTTCTCATTGCATCCACAAACGTTCGGCCATATGTTCAATAAATCCAAGCTTCGCTTGCTCAACACAGATTGACCATGCTCCCAAAAACTATTCCAAATAGCTTAACACTAAACGACCGACTCATCTGGAATCTTTTCCATACAATACCAAGTCTGACACTATAGTCTATCACTATGAGCACTACATTCAACCACTTTTTCTCCTTTATTCTTGAAGACTTCAAACCTCCCTCTAAAGACTAGCTCACTAAATAACAGTGCATGCTTTAGACCAAATGCACGATTTAGATTACTCAACACCCGAACCGCAATGTACACCATACTCTTCTTCACCCCACGCTACGGGTTCAAAAACTTAGTAACGGTAACTCTGAAAACATAAATCCACATTTCTGTATTACTTTCCAAACTTCTTACCCTCAGATTACCCACCTTTCCGACATAGAATCTTCACTTCCTTCTCGATACATGGAACGATGCTCACCCAATCATTGTTTACTCTGTTCCTCAACGACTCCCAAATGTGTCGAAAGCACATTTATGTTAATATATATAGTCAACCGACTACCCACAAATCTCATGCGAGATATTCAACCGAGCACTCCCAAAACTTTACCCACTACTCAAAATCACCGCACAATTCTTACTCTCCCAACAGGATTGCCCAATCTATTAGAGTTATTTCACACCCAAAAAATACCTCGACATGCTCATGGATTTCCTATCTACTACAAAACATCCTGAACTAAACAGTTCGAGTTTTCCATCAACATTCTAGGGGTATAAGATGAACCTGCCCCAAAACTCGCCACAACCCAGAATACACGGTTCCTTTCTTAGATAACCGTCAACTATCACTCGAAAATTATCCTCAACTTAGTAATACCCCGATACCAACCAAAGTACCAAACATCCACGCGTCCCATCCACATATTCGCCACTTACCAATCTTTCCCCAGAGATATCTGGACGAGGACGCTCATCCTATATCCATAACACTAGCCCCTTCTACATATTCTCAAGGAAGCTCCCTACCACTTTAATGACCTGCACGTCAAGATATGGCATAAAAATCACCATCTCAAAGGTACAATCACCATCCTACCACCTCATCATAGAACAACCAAAATCTTAATGACCACATTGCACACATACATATACCGTCCTCTTCTCACTGATCATAACAACAATATCTGAATTCAAGGCATTTCACAACTTTGTCTTTCTCGAATCTGAATAAATTGAAAAAACTATGATCCTCTAAACCACTCAACAAGATATCGCTCTTGTCGGCTCATCGCGACCTGCTAGAAACAAATTTCATTTTCGTAAGAATCACCTAACCGAACTAGCGGTCTTCCATTTTCGTAAGATTCGCACAAGGTGGTCCAACAACACACCGGGTACACACCTTTTTCTGAATAACTCTTCGCTTCCTCACGAAAACTCCACAAAACTACCCATAACTATTTCTTCATATTTAGCGTCCCGCCATCAACCACAAAATGGTATCTGACTTCAACATCAACAGTCGGCATTGTGATACTTCCACTATGTCTCCAACCAACAAGGATTCTTAATGAACCTACCTCTTCCAATGCAGTAACTTACTGCTATAAATTATCTTAACGACTTCAAATTCCACCCCAGTCATAACCATTTGCCGACATCCACATCTCGAGTCATTGAGCAAACGGGTAAGCCACTATAATACAATCATTAACGTCAAAGGTCAAGGCCTCCATTAACCACCTCCGCTACTCACCACCCTTCCTTAAAAGAAAATACTAAAGTCATGGATTGATCACTCACTGTTCTAGTGCCCCACTACCACTCTCAAAACTTTCCTCATCTTTAGTTGTAACCTTTCCCACGACCTAGAGAGCTCATAGCCTTCATGCATGACACACCATAAATTTAAACTTTAGACACATTTGAAAATTTTGTATGTACCACATTATGAAATAAGTTTGAGTGTATACCACCCTAAACCAACATCATTGATTAACCTTGCACAACGATCTCAAGGATCATTCATTCACAACTTTACGACAAATTATACCTCACCCCACCCCCAATATCGTTGTTGGCACAATTGAAATTATTTTCGCTGAACATTACCCATGCGCTTTATAAAAATTTACTACAAAATTGGTTATGCTGAGTGAGTCAGACGACTCTCACCCTCCTTGATATGAGAATACGTGTTCGTACCAAATGCACTTATAAAATCATGTGATCAAACGCTGTTAGAATTTTCACAACAAAAGTTAACTATTTTAAAAAGAGATAAAATAATTCTCCCATCTCCAAATATTAAATTTTTATCACTCAACGCAATAAACTTGTCCTTTCAATACAAACACACGTTTACACGCATCGTCACATTTTTAAAACGAATACCTCACAAGGCACACACACGCCAAGATATTTGATATGAATTTTATTAAGGACTCCAACAATTTGTTTGAAACACAATGCATGAGACTCACTTGACATTGAAGGCTATTTACTCTAACAAGGTCAATTGCTTACACACACTATAATTCATCCCATGCTTCCTACTTCCGACCAACCAGTCAAGGTCCTCACATTTGCCACAACCTCCTGCACCAATGCTTCCTAACAACCAGTTACCATCGCGACTATTAATTCTCAAATCATGCGTCCTCTCCTGGACCCCATACAAACTTACCAACAATAGCTCATTTCCATCTGATTCTCACTACATATTATCAATCGACACTGGTATCGTCTCTCAACCACCCTTCAATTAACTACATCTTCAAAAGCCTTATTTCTATCCTTCGATTCTTGGGTTAACACTCTCCTAATTCCCAATGATGACATAATAAGCTACCAAACCGGGGACTCCCTTGAAGTGAAAAACTCACCTCTAATAACGTTACTCTTTTCCTTATGGACCCCAGAGGCCCTTTCTTAAAACGCAATATCTACATCCTGCACAATACTCATCCCCATGGTATTACCCTCAAAACCATAAACGAGCTCACCCAACAACCAAACCAACTCTAACATTTCATTGATACGACTCACTATCCAAAACTACACCCATCGATTGTCCCAACAATAGAAATCGAGTATGCCCATGCACCTGTAAATTCATAATGGCATTGGCCAGATGCAATTCTGAATTTACCTTACGTGAGAGTACTCACTATCGTTATCACGACTCTCGATGATTAAGGTCTTCCTTAAAGGTTTCCTAAATCTCAGTTGTGTCCCCCTACTCTACAGTTTAAGTTTAGGCCCATCCAGTCACCTAAATCCCTTAAACTATGGCTCTGATACCGATTGTAACAACCCAAACAAACATCATAATGATATAAGGAGTTTACGCCAAAAGCAGCTCAAGGTCAACAATTTAAATCTTTAAGGTTTGCGAAAAGGCAACCTATTACAACTGAGAACATAAAGAAAAACTATTCTAATAGGAGGTCTTCTAATCTATCATCTACTCATATCTTCTCCTTACCCTTGCCCGAGCCTCCTACCTCACTACGACCTGAAAATGTTTTTAGTTTTTGAAAGAGCAAGGGTTAGACCGAAGGTCTAGTGAGTTCCCTCAATTCACAGTTCACAACAGGATACAGAAAAGATTTATAAATAAATCAACCCATTCAGTTTTGTAAACATAAACCACATTTATAAACCCGCTTCCGGTACACACTACCGTCACTCGAAAGTGACGGCGTGTCTGGCTCATACTACCTTAGCTGGGACACCCCCCCAGTTGGCATAAATGGGCCACACCCCCCGACTTTGGCCGCTCACCATAATGTATGCATACATTTAATCAGTAATAAAAGCATAAACCACATTTGCAAGAAACTCGCATGTATAAAACTCACGTAATCAAAATATGCTTTAAAGTAACTTCCACATGTAATAAACCGCTTTAAAACTGCAAAGCATTTAGTTAGAAAAACTCACCTTTGGTCCTTGCTTAAATTTGCGCTCTAACGATCTCACAACCTACGATAACATAATATGCCGGTAAGACACCCCGCAGAAAAGATAACTAACGAGAGGCTAACTCTCTCTCTCTCTCTCTCTCTCTCTTGATCTTAAAGAGAGACACCCCAAAAATGGACTATCAATACCCACACAGACACTGGACAGAAAGTTCTCACCCGACTCCTGGGGTTACCCCACCCGAGTAACAAAACCCTGGGCTCCCGCCTCCCGATCGCCCGGGTTCCCGAACCCCCGGGCTCCCCCCGTCTCCCGGGGTCATGGACCGGTATCACTAGCTCCCCCCGGGTCCCCCATCTCCCGGGTCACGACCCGGTCGCTCGACCTCCCACCCGGGGTTCCCGTCTCCCGGGCCAACCATCCCCGGGTCTCACTGACCGGAACGCCCCGGGCATCAACCACCACTCCGGGCGCTGCCTCCCGACCCGGTCGAAATACCCACCCAGGGCGATTGAGGGTTCTGCACGATCCCAGACCTCGAACCAAAACCCAAAATCTCTAAATCCACAGATAAAACTTACCAAACGATGTAGGATTCGGACTCCAAACAACACTAATCAACTCATTTACATAATCAATCTTTAGGATTGATTCTAAGGAGCAAAAGAAGGTTTTTCAATCATCTTCCCCAAACTCTACCAATCAACATCAGACTCCACTCATTTGAGAAGGGGTCTTACTCTCCCTACTAATACATACAAGGAGATTATTGACTTAGGAACCTTACCTTGAAGAAACTGAGATGTCGATCCCTTTCAGATTTCGTTTTCTCCTCCACTCTCACCAAGAGCTTGTTCCCTGCTTTTTTCTCTAACCAGAATGCAACCGCAAGAAAGAAAAATGGGGAAAAACCCTAAGCTAAACCCTTTTTATTCTTAACTTACACTTAGCCCCCTTGAACTTTGGGTCTTGAATAACTTTTCACCCAAACTCTAAAATTGATCAATTCGAACTCGGATATTACTATATCCCCCCTTTTTTTTTATTGCAGATCCGCTGTTGATAAACATGAACAACATTAGCCTTCGACAACATTTAACACAAGCAAAACCAAAAGTTTTTTTTAAACACGAACCATATAACTCGGTGGTAGTGTCTGGAAGAGATTGAGTTAAACATCTAAAGTTCCAAACATGGCGGACCTGCAACCCTATGGCGGACCTATATTCGACGCACCCGGGCGTGCCACGTGTCTTAAATGGCCCATTGCGGACCTACCCGACCCGACCCATTGCGGACCTGGGTAGAGCCGCCAGTAAGTTTTGTCGTTTAGGGGTATATTGCGGACCTAGGTCTAAATTCGTAAAATGGGGAAAGAAATGGCTAGGAGGTGCAATTGGTAGTCTAATATGGCTATTTCAGCCAATTTCCCGCATTTAAAATATGGTGTGTGTGTGTGTGTGTGTGTGTTTGTTTATGTGCGTGTATGTTTAATTTAAATATTAAACTAATTTGATTAATCAATAAAAAATAAAGTTAAATGAAAATTTAGAATAGTAGGAGTAAAGTGCATTTAACAAAAACCAATCGACTGTTATAAAATAAGATTATTTTTTTCTCGAATTTTATTAAACTTTTTCCATTGGTAATTTAATTTTTTTTTAATAAATTAATAGATAAAAAATATTAATTGTAGGAGATTTAAACCTAATGCTTTGAGAAAAGTATCATGTATTTATCAGTATTTTTAATCAAATTATTTGATTATTTTTATAATTAAAGTTATAATAATTATGAAAATATACAATATAATTAATAGAAAAATAAATAAAGAAAAAGTAAAAAAAAATGTAAACCAGGTAATTTTAAGAATAAAAAATTATATATCACAAGGACCAAATATGTAATTTGCTTATTCACTTTTTGAATGAATTAACATTTAATTTTAATAAAATTGGATGGAGGGACGAAAATGGAAGCAAATAGAAACCACATGGACGAGAAAAACAGTTTTGAAAGATCAGAGACGAAAATCGTTATAAATATCAAACCACATGGACGAGAATCGTAGTTTACTCTAATTAACACTTTATGACTTTTATTATTTAAAGAAAATTAGATGTCCCGCACTAAACCCACAAATAATATATATCGAAGCTATGTTAAATACTTAATTTATTGTTTCTAATGTGTTTCAAAAAGCATCTTACGGTTGCTTCTTACCTTGATTGTTTTGATAGTTATAATTTTAAGTTCTAGTAGTTACAAATACTACTTATCGAGGATTTCAATTTCCATCCCTATTCTTGATCCCAACTCCCCATCCCCATCATCAGAGGGGAACAATATTCCATCCTCATCCCAGTCCCAATCGGTCTACACAATTAAACTTTATATAATATATTTATAGAGGAAAGTTCAAATGAAAACTTAATTTTCATTGTGCACGTGAGGGCGAATCTCGGTCCCTCCATATCTATTGATCCAACAACTCATATTAAATAGAATTTTTAATTAAATATTATTAATTAAGATGATTAGGAGGTAAAAATTAAAGATAATTTAAACGCACGTCTACCATATTTGACTTTTTATTTTTTTTAATTAAAAACTTTTACCCACTTAAAGTTTAAAATAAATTATCTTAAAAGGTAGTAATATTTTAATCAAACAAATTACATAAAAAAACGAGAATTTCGTGCTCTTCGATATGACATCCATCTCGATATAGTTTTTGTTGTTATTGTTTTAACCGTTTTTTTACGTGAAATGCTATATATGTGTTATATTCATTATGAATATTTATGTACGTTCAAGTGTGTACAACACCTCGACACCGTAAGTTCGTAACTCGACATCACCTTCTTCAACACTTTCTTCAACGTCGTAAAACATCGCGTTCTTCATCACCGTAACCCAACATCATCAAGACGAATCGAGAACCTATCGAGTTTCGGTTGTGAACCAGTGAACAAAAGAGAGTGCATCACGTCTCCCCACCTTCACGGGTCATTCATGTATTATTCATCATGAATAATATATCATTTAAGATGAATAATACAACATTCAGGGTGAATAATACACAATTCATGAATTCGTGTATTATTCATCCTGAATGTTGTATAACTCATCATGAATACTGTATTATTCATCATGAGTAATGAATGAACGTTCACATTTGTTATTTGTTAATGCCAAAAATTACCCACAGATAACTTAAATTCAGTGTGGAACTTTTAACAACTAAGCAAAGGATCTATAATCGTGCGATGAGAAATAAAGAAGGAAAGTGGCACAAGAAATTGGTGACGCGGAAAACCCCGCCGAGGGTAAAAACCGCGGACGATAGCAAAGATCTTCAATGCACTATGGATGTCAAACAGGGACGTCGTCATTTAGAAGGAACAATCGAGAGTACAATGTGTTACAATATAAGTAGAAGACAAACAAATCATAAGATTGTGTTGTTCGTCGAAAGTAGAACACTTCGTCGAGAGAGTCTCTGAGAGAGAAATAGCTTGAGATGCTTTGTGTATGCTTGAATACTATGAATCCAATGTGTCCCCCTTTGAGCTCGGCATAGCTTGTATATATCGCTTGAGTCGCCATAAATGAGCTTTAAATGATCCAACGGTCTTCAAATTTAATGGTTTTGATGGTGATCGTTCGTTATGACCGTTGTCCATAAATGTGTATTAACCTGAAATAAAGAGACATAGAAGAAAACGTTCGCTAATAATAAATGAGTTATAGTCGTTAGTTATATTACAAAAGTCGTAAGATATTAGCCGTTGAGAGATTTCGGGTCGTAAGTCGTAAGGAACTCATGACCATCACCTTAAATGGTGACCATGGTCCTCGGTGTATGTGGTCATCAAGACCTTATCTGTTTGGTTTTCTTGCGTCGGTCGATGTAACACCCATGTTTTTCAGTAAGCATTATTTCATTTTATGGTGCTCAGATTTTTACATTTGGCCAAGTCTCATCCCATGAGTTAGTGTATGGGACCAATCTTGGGAATCGCGTCATGTTTCGAGTTTTGGCGCGAGAAGAATTAGAGCCAAGTTCAAGCTCGGTACAGTACCGGTGACAATGCCAGCGACTGTGACATCCTGTCATTGTCGCTTGACAAAGTCGCCAAGTATGTACCGAGGGTGGGGGTGTGTCGGCGACAATGACAAGCGACTATGACATTGTCATTGTCGCTTGGCAAAGTCGCCAAGTGTGTACCGAGAGTGGTTTGAGGGGAGCAACTATGACATTGTCATAGTCGCGAGCGGGCCCCAGGCCCTTAAATGCTCCAAAATCCGATTTTCAGCTCATTTGTTCCATTCTCTCTTGCATTTGAGTAATTTTCTCCTTCAAGACAAGGTAAGCATCTTCTCTTTTCATTGATTTCTCTTAGAGGAAAGGCATTGAATGAGGTCTTGTGATTGATTTAGGTTGGTTGTGGTTTAAAGAACCCAAGTGATTAAAGGTTCAAACTCATCTTCATCTCCCTCAAGTTCTAATCATCTAGGGTTTGTTCATATATCCTAACAAGGTGAGTACATTCACTTTTTAAACTCCATACATGGTAAACTTCTTGTATTAAGCTCTTACATACTCTCAAACTATGGGTTTTGGATTATGGTAACATTTGGCCTAATGTAACACTCGTAAAATTCAAGTAAGAATTATTGGTGTGTCACGTCCTATCTTCGTAGAGTTTTGTATCTCGAGCGTAATTTTCAGTCTATAACTCCTTGTTAATCCTAAACCCTTAAGCTTGGTCTCGTTAAGCATCGAACGAAGTGAATCGGGTCGGGTAGTGTTTGGCGCGAGAGTGCCACACGACTATGACAAATGTCATAGTCGCTAGTCACAATAGCCGAACGAGGGGAAGTCACGGTACACACCGTGCGATTGTGACCGCGATAGTGCCCATGGCACAGTCGCGTATGTTAGAACATATTTTATGTTATATTTTAGAAGTTTTATAATGTAATCAACATATTGTAATGGGCCTTGTATATGGGTTTGGGCTTATATTGTGTACAAGGGAGTATGGGGTATAAATAGGAATCATGTAGTATTGTTTTAGGGTAACCTTTCATTTTGTGTAATTCAAAATCAGGAACAATGTAGCCGCTTACTGTGTTCTTGTTCTCTTAGTGTAGATTTACTTTTCTGTTGAATAATCTACTGATTTCTATCCCTAATCTCTTGTTCTTCTTAAATCAATACCAATCATGATCTCAATTGGACCTCACAGTCACTATCGCCGAATGTGTACCGAATCCCGTGACAATGCGCATGGCAAAGTCGCCGGCCACTGTCGCCGTCGGGGTGTAGTGTAACACCCTCAAATCCGGAAATAGCAACTAATTTAAAATTTTCTAAATACATCGATAAGTAATTCATCTACAAACACAATTTAATATTTAACTTCAATACACACATTTCGTTCTATGTAAACAGTCTATAATAAGGACGGGTGCTACTAAAACCCAATAACAGTCACTATCTCTAACTGCGGAAGACTTCACCAAACTACTTACTCTCGGGTAAATCTAATGCTCATCTCCTCGTAGCACTGCTAGAACCAAACCCCAACTGGAATCTGATGCACATGCCGACAAATAAAAGGTTACGCTTAACGCCTAGTGAGCTCAAGAGTTTTCCATAGATATATATAAAGCAATAACTTTATTAATGCTATTTAAAATCATGATTTCCAAAATGCAATACATTTAAATTTGAAGGCAACCAAAATGAAATACATTAAATCTTAAAACAATCACTTTTTCATCATTCACCCTTTCGTGATTAAAATCATAAAACAAAACATTCCTCCGAATATAAATCCAAACCCAAAACTTGTGTAATACAAAACTAACACTTTACTAATCAAATACTGAAAACGTGGATAACTCTATCATCCAAAATACTCCAAAGACATGGATAAAGTTCAGTATGCAAAACCCAAAAACATGGATAGTAATCCATACTCAAAACGTCACCGAAAACATGAATTATAAAACTCCATAACCAAAACAATACCTTGCGATGACGGGGGAGACCCGATTACATGATATGTGACGGAACACAAAAGTAGGTCATATAACTCTTGTAGGAAACCAAAACATATGTGTTATACCCATAAAACATACCGAGCTCAACTCCTCTAAGTCTATCGCTAGAAAACATCAAGTCAACCCCTCTAGGTCTATTCTTGAGAGTTCCAAAACAGGGGAATTCAGTTCCAAAACGGGAACTTATGCACAAGGTAATTACACCTTACTGACCATTGGACGCTGCCCGATCGTATAGGTCCACACCTTACTTACCATGGTGACCCGATGCCTATTCTGTGCCAAAGTGGTGAACTCGTCCAAAACGGGACAAAAGAACACCGTGCCTATGGATCCATTGCACTAACTAAACATTACATGACTCAAAACGAATGAACTAACGCATTCATAACATGTAACTCTCAAATATGATGCAGTAGATGCAAATCATAACCAAACGCTCTACATTGAGCTATTAAAATCGGATAAGTGTCCCCAAGGCCCAACAAAATCCAAACCGAGCCATAAACTCAACAAACCCAAAAACCCAACGTTGAAAATCATAAAGTGAAATCAAACGTAAATGACCCACATTATGTAAACCTATACTCCAAAATATATATAAACAACTCCAACGTAGTTTAGATTGGGACAAATTGTTTTTCCAAGTGGGTTATATCATTTATTCTTTCAAAAGCATCCCATAACACAAAATCAACACTTATCTAAAACAAACCATAAAATGAATTTATGCTCAAACTCTATTTCATGAAGTAACCCATTAAAATACCAATGTGTATGTTTTCTTTATCAATATGCTCAAAACCCCAAACGTGGGTGTTTTACAAAGCTTATAAAACCAAACACTTCAACTAATCAAGATTTATCAAATAACCCAACAATTAATAATTTCATGTAAACATTTTAAAATAAGCATTTTGGCATGTACACCGTTTTCACAAATCAACCTGAACTCACCTTGCTAGATTTAGGCTAAATCTAGATTTTACCCCTACTTGAGCTCCTTTGAAGAAACTTGGATCTTCGAGCCAAAAACTTCCAAAAACCTAAATCAATAAATTTCCAACCATAAATATTCATATTCAACCATATAGAATCGTTCCCTAAACATCTTGTATCAAAATCTCCATTTTGGCCAAAAACCCTAATTTGACCTAACTTTTCTCAAAATCCTCCAAACCGAAATTTGAGAAACATAAACACTAGGAAGTCATCAATAGATAATTTATGACTCATAATAAAGTTTACAAACTAGGAGGATCAACTCACCACTTAGGTTTTGGTGAAAACCTAGAAAACCCCAAATTTCTTGAAGATGGAGGCGATGATGATAAACTCATGATCTTTGCTTCCACTCCACCACCATATACTCTTGGATCTTCCCAAAAATAATAATCTATCCTTGAAAATCTCTCAAATACGAAACCATAGCGATTTAAATAACCAAAAACGGAGTAGAAATGAGAAAGTTATGAAGAAATGAAGATGAAAGGCTGAAAACCCGATTTTTAAGCTCTGGCACCGCTGTGCTACATTGCCATGCGACTTTGCCATGGCATTGTCGCATGGCATAGTCGCACAAGTGCTCCAGAACACCCTTTCTTGCATGCTACTTTTCCAGTGCGACTATGACCATGTCATAGTCGCTGGCCATTGTAGCCGAGCCCATACCAAGTCCCGAAACTCGACTTTCTCTATGCCAACACCCCCAAAACTCTTAGGGACTTTAAATAATGTTTTCCCAACCTAAATCCCACCATTTCCAAGTTGCAAAAACGTCCGGGTGACCTTTAGTTACCAAAAATTGCGGGTGTTACAATCCTCCCAACCTTAAAAGAGATTTCGTCCTCGAAATCTAGTTTCCCATTTAACTTTGCCCGCATGATAGATTGTCCCTAATCCATTTTCCAGAACCACTGCCATAACCCTTATGCTGATACTCACGACAGCATCCCCCTTGGGTACATTACACTTATATCCGAGTGAACACTTAACTTACTAAAGCCGTCTTTACCCACAAGACTACGGTCGTCTCCCAACCTTGGGTGACACTTACTACCTCAAGAGTAGTTTGTGACCTCAACTTCTCATTGAACAATACACCTCAACTCAACATACTTCTGAACCCAAACCCAAGTTCTACATCAACCTCCAAAGAATCCTCTAAATTCTTAATACTCGGTTTTTGATATTGACAAGGTCGCCGAGGCGTACCAATACGCTCTCCATGTAGTTGGTTAATGCAGATCCGGCTATCACTCAACTCCGATCTACTTCCAACCTCAAACATTCCATCATAAGATATTTACCATGTCAGGAAAGCTTATACATATCGATACTTAATTACCAACATCTAATCTTCCTTTAAATTCCACCACCGATAGGTCAACTTTTCTCATGATCTAATCGGGATACTCCCTAACATTCCAAGATCCATTGACTTCACGAAACGAGTCGACGCCTAATATCAAAATGGTGACATAGAAAACGTGATCATCCCACCCAATACTTCATTCCATAAGTGTTGTCGCATTAAGGTTGACACCTAACATAGGACTAGTATTCCCAAATCTTACGTCCCTAACAAACGGACCACAATAATTCCCTTGTTCCCGGAAACCCACAAAGATGGCACAACGCCAATAAGTAGCACGACGTCAAACGACCAAGCAACCCATCAAGTCGGACCCAAACAGGCACAGATACTCACACAGCCTTACCCCGCAGGATTACCGAAACATGAAGATCACCTCTTAGTTAACTGGAAAAACATGAATCTATTACCTCAATTATTCGTGCATGCACATATTCATAACTGAAACCCAACAATCAAGGCTGACCACAAGTCGGATCATCCGACGCATCAAATTCCAAGGACTCCTCTAGTCCCTAATTACAACTCTTTTCAAAATAGGGTCTTAAATCTATAGCCCTAATGAGTTCAAGGTCTTTCAATTAACATGTCAATCGAAATTTAATAAAACTTCCGAATACACAAGCTTTATTACGATTAATCGCATGAGTAAAATCCACTACCGATTTCTCGATAGGTGTGCAAAATGGTCACCAATAATACACATGTAAAGCAATTCCGAAATTCATTTGGTCTTTACTCACGTTAATAAAGGCAATAACAAAAGATGCACAACAAAATTTCAAACGGACTACCATGGTCCTAGCATGCCTCAAGTTATATCGTGTATGAAGAATAATTTTATGTATTAAAACAATGTACAACCAAGCGTTTGGACAAACTCCCGAAGAAGAAATCTACTTAATCAAGTTCTAAAAATTTATTTTAACCACAATATGACATGGAAGAAAATTTGTCAATAAGACCCGCAGGCCTGAGTTTATTTCTGGAAATTTAACAAGACAAAACGTGCATGCGATTTGGTTAACTTAACGCAATTTAAATCGATTTCAACTCTTAAACCACATAATAAAATGTTCTCTGTCCCCAGAATAGTGGCTGACATGACATGCATATCGATAACTCATTTAATGTATTTGCGAAAACTTATAATAGTAAAATCAACGACTGAAGCATGTTCAAGACAAAAGTTCAAGACAAGACAATATAAATCTTACATATGTTTACTCACATCAACAGTATACATTAATTTAAATTTTAAGTAACATGCAACGAGATATACTCATATAAACTAAGGAAAATCACACAATATTGAAAGTTCCAAAAATAACATACGGGATAACACTTACTAACGAAATCTCAAGACGTCCCTCATGGTTTCGAAAAGACATGTGCAAAACCCGCATGATGCGAAAATGTTAAACAAGGACTCATGAGTTAACACACACAACAATTCAAGTATACGCGTTTCCAAAATTTTATCTACGCTATGCAAACTGTTGTAAAATAAAACTCCATATGACTCAACTGAATTTTTTTTTTCATAAAACTCATCGACACTAAAACCAAACGATGCCAAAATTTTCATTTCCCAACATAAAGTATAAAACGACAGTATGTCTAAAAATGTTAAAATTCTAAGAGTTTCTCTTTTATCGCAAAGTAGAATAAAGTGACACTTTTCAACAAAATTTACATGAGACGCGATGCCAAATATACTCGTAAATTTACACGTAATAAGTTAAAACTTACGCATTTCAAAGTACACTAATGCATAGGAAAATGTCATAAAATAATACTTCATAAAACTCAACAAAACTCACACGGAATAAAATAACTTTTTCTCTAGGACCTTAACATACGTGGAGGAGATCCCATGTCAATGTCATAAATCGCAGTTACTTTCCCGAGACTCTAAACAAGGTTGAATCACAAACACTACGATATCCAAAAATATCATTCGACAAAAACAAGGATAAAGAAAATCTCAACAAGGTCTGCAATCATATGCAATAAAACAATTTTATGCATGTTTAAACTCATGGTTTAAAATCTCGTGTATGCTAAACCTTTTTCCCAAAATTTCGTAATTCTACTCCATTATGATTTGAGAACATGAGAAACAATTGATGCAAACTTATTTTAGAAACAAGTTTCGTGCATGAATTTTGGTCGGCTCTCGGCATCCTAGGTCCACGCTTCCCAATTTCCTAGCCACACTATCGACAACCGAATGCATCAAACATCCTAAAGCAATAATCACACCAATATGATTAACTTACAATCTCTTCTTGAAATATAGTCTCTTTATCAATCCTATGGTTCTAATTTCAACCAATAACCCCGACTCAAAATGGTCAACTTAATGTATTCATCATACTTAACCATCACTCCAAATGACAATGCCATAAACATCAACTCTTCTATTGGCTACTCGCTTAGAAACTGTCACACTACCTAAGGGTCATCATACACAGGCAGTTCAAGCATACACATGTAACATGTAGGTTCACCGCAACACTTGACAGGTGCAATTATGAACGTAGCGTACATGATCATCCTTGTTACCCTCGACGAGTTTCCCGTTTCTAGCGACTCTATCAACCTCAAAATATCGTAACTTAAAGAACCAAATGGTGCAATTCTCTCTTTCAATCACCTCAACAACGCTAGTTTGAGTCTAGGTATCCAAAATCAACACCTAATTCTCTCAAACTGATGATCTGATACCAACTTGTAACACCCTCAAATCCGGAAATAGCAACTAATTTAAAATTTTCTAAATACATCGATAAGTAATTCATCTACAAACACAATTTAATAATTAACTTCAATACACACATTTCATTCTATGTAAACAGTCTATAATAAGGACGAGTGCTACTAAAACCCAATAACAGTAACTATATCCAACTGCGGAAGACTTCACCAAACTACTTACTCTCGTGTAAATCTAATGCTCATCTCCTCGTAGCACTGCTAGAACCAAACCCCAACTGGAACCTGATGCACATGCCGACAAATAAAAGGCTACGCTTAACGCCTAGTGAGCTCAAGAGTTTTCCATATATATATATATAAAGCAATAACTTTATGAATGTTATTTAAAATCATGATTTCCAAAATGCAATACATTTAAATTTGAAGGCAACCAAAATGAAATACATTAAATCTTAAAACAATATCTTTTTCATCATTCACCCTTTTCGTGATTAAAATCATAAAACAAAACATTCCTCCGAATATAAATCCAAACCCAAAACTTGTGTAATACAAAACTAACACTTTACTAATCAAATACTGAAAACGTGGATAACTCTATCATCCAAAATACTCCAAAGACATGGATAAATTTCAGTATGCAAAACCCAAAAACATGGATAGTAATCCATACTCAAAACGTCACCGAAAACATGGGTTATAAAACTCCATAACCAAAACAACACTTTGCGATGATGGGGGAGACCCGATTACATGATATGTGACGGAACACAAAAGTAGGTCACATAACTCTTGTAGGAAACCAAAACATATGGGTTATACCCATAAAACAAACTGAGCTCAACTCTTCTAAGTCTATCGCTCGAAAATATCAAGTCAACCCCTCTAGGTCTATTCTTGAGAGTTCCAAAACAGAGGAACCCAGTTCCAAAACGGGAACTTATGCACAAGGGAATTACACCTTACTGCCCATGGGACGCTGCCCGACCGTATAGGTCCACACCTTACTTACCATGGTGACCTGATGCCTATTCCGTGCCAAAGTGGTGAACTCATCCAAAACGGGACAAAAGAACACCGTGCCTATGGATCCATCGCACTAACTAAACATTACATGACTCAAAACGAATGAACTAACACATTCATAACATGTAACTCTCAAATATGATGCAGTAGATGCAAATCATAACCAAACGCTCTACATTGAGCTATTAAAATCGGACAAGTGTCCCCAAGGCCCAACAAAATCCAAACCGAGCCATAAACTCAACAAACCCAAAAACCCAATGTTGAAAATCATAAAGTGAAATCAAATGTAAACGACCCACATTATGTAAACCCATACTCCAAAATATATATAAACAACTCCAACGTAGTTTAGATTAGGACAAATCGTTTTCCAAGTGGGTTATATCATTTATTCTTTCAAAAACATCCCATAACACAAAATCAACACTTATCTAAAACAAACCATAAAATGAATTTATGCTCAAACTCTATTTCATGAAGTAAACCATTAAAATACCAATGTGTATGTTTTCTTTGTCAAAATGCTCAAAACCCCAAACGTGGGGTGCTTTACAAAGCTTATAAAACCAAACACTTCAACTAATCAAGATTTATCAAATAACCCAACAATTAATAATTTCATGTAAACATTTTAAAATAAGCATTTTGGCATGTACACCGTTTTCACAAATCAACCTGAACTCACCTTGTTAGATTTAGGCTAAATCTAGATTTTACCCCTACTTGAGCTCCTTTGAAGAAACTTGGATCTTCGAGCCAAAAACTTCCAAAAACCTAAATCCATAAATTTTCAACCATAAATATTCATATTCAACCATATAGAATCGTTCCCCAAACATCTTGTATCGAAATCTCCATTTTGGCCAAAAACCCTAATTTGACCTAACTTTTCTCAAAATCCTCCAAACCGAAATTTGAGAAACATAAACACTAGGAAGTCCTCAATAGATAATTTATGACTCATAATAAAGTTTACAAACTAGGAGGATCAACTCACCACTTAGGTTTTGGTGAAAACCTAGAAAACCCCAAATTTCTTGAAGATGGAGGCGATGATGATGAACTCATGATCTTTGCTTCCACTACACCACCATATACTCTTGGATATTCCCAAAAATAATAATCTATCCTTGAAAATCTCTCAAATACGAAACCATAGCAATTTGAATCACCAAAAACGGAGTAGAAATGAGAAAGTT
This sequence comes from Arctium minus, assembly GCA_954870635.1. NCBI lineage: Eukaryota > Viridiplantae > Streptophyta > Magnoliopsida > Asterales > Asteraceae > Arctium > Arctium minus. The sequence continues at coordinate 55,621,163 of OX941084.1, forward strand.
ATGAAGAAATGAAGATGAAAGGCTGAAAACCCGATTTTCAAGCTCTGGCACCGCTGTGCTACATTGCCATGCGACTTTTCCATGGCATTGTCGCATGGCATAGTCGCACAAGTGCTCCAGAACACCTTTTCTTGCATGCTACTTTTCCAGTGCGACTATGACATGGTCATTGTAGTCGGGCCCGTACGAAGCCCCGAAACTCGACTTTCTCTATGCCAACACCCCCGAAACTCTTAGGGACTTTAATAAATGTTTTCCCAACCTAAATCCCACCATTTCCAAGTTTCAAAAACGTCCGGTTGACCTTTACTTACCGAAATTTGCGGGTGTTACATGTAGGGGGTTTAAAATCGGGTGACCTCTACCCGATTTTATCCCATTTCATTCCCTAGAATCAGTTTTAGGTCGTTCTTGAGAGCATTCTAGACGATTTTGCAGCCCTATAAACTTCTCCTTCACTTACTTCTTGTTTGGGGTTGATTGGGAGCATCTATTATTCATCAACTACACTTTGGGTTCTTTAGTGGGGATTTTCAAGCTAGCCAACCGTTATCTCATCTCCACCAAAACTTTATAGGGTTTTGAGACTTCATCAAATCCCTTTTGACTCTCTTGGTGTTTTGGAGATTTGAGGTCATATTAGTGATCTTGAAGTTTATTGTTAGTAGACTTGGGTTTTGATTTAAGGTAACCTTCTTCTCCTTCACTTAAGAAATTTGGGTTTCATGACCCTCCTCTCTTTTCCTTTGTTGGGTATTGATTTAACCTAGATATGTTGTGGCTAAGGTTGTGGTGGAAAGCTTGAAACTAGTGGGAGGATTCATGGTCTCATCTAAGGAACTCAAGTTATGGGTAAAACCTAGATTTAGTCTAAATCTAGCAAGGTGAGTTCTAGTTGCTTTACAAAACTATATACATGTCAAAATATAAATTTTTTGGGTTTTAAACATACAATTATGAGCTCACTTGATATTCAAATAGGTTTTGATGGTTTTGGGATTCTTGAGAATATTGGGTTGTTAAATGTTTATAAATAATTTATAACGTGATATTGGGCATTTTGGCCACCAAAATGGATGTTGATCCATTAGTAAACATTTTATGGGGTTTTTGAAGGATTTGGATAACTTAATTCATTGCTTTCTAAATGTGCAATTTGGGGTTACAAATGGGTTTTGATGGATTAACTTTAAGAGTTGAAAACTTATGGGTAATTATTTGATTACGGTCTATTTGGTGATTTTACCAAACTAACGAGTTTTGAATGTTGGAACTTAATGGATTTTACATGGGTTATTGGGAACGGTCATTCTTGACCTTATGGATATTGATTAATTGGAAACCTTACCTTTTGGCCTTCGGCCAACCATACTTTGGAAAGTGTCATTTTTGGGAAAAGTTGAACTTCGATTCATGTAGCCATAATGGGTTTATTATTTTTCCAACGTCTTATGATACCTTATGGCTTCTTTATCACTCAAATGAGTTTTAGGACGTCGTTCGGTTTAAATGGCTTAATGGAGCATTTTATGGAAATGTAACTATTATAGAAATGTTTGTTATTACATGTTTGAATGCATTAGTACATTCATTTGGAGTCATGTAATGTTTAGACTGTATTGCATTGGATCCATAAGAATATGAGTCGTTATGTTCATCATGGAGTTTTTTATGTCCATGTTTTGAGTCTAGTGAGTGGTCCCCAAGTCATGTTATTATGTAAGCTTGCGGTGGTGCTCTACAGAGCTGTATACGGAGCTAAGTCTTGCGGTGGTGCCCATGGTGAGCCAGATACGGGGACTTGTGACTTTTGTGGTGACACTCATCTAGAGGTCGAGTAGACTAGGGTCATTTGGGTATCTTGCGGTGGTTGCTCAACGGAGTCGTATACGGGGATCCATGACCATGGTAAATCTCGTGAATGTTGATAAGTGCCTTAACTTTGTGTTCTGCCACATTCGATGGAATTCGGGTCTCCCCCATCACCGAAAGGTGTTATTTTCGGGTATTCCCTTACCCACACTTTCGGTGTTGAAACGTACCATTTATTTATACAAATAGCTTTGAGAAAATATTTCATGGGTGCGTTTTGGAAGAAATTGAATGGTGTTTAATTATGTAAAAAGGTGTATTTGGCGTGGGTAGAGACGTGATATGGAAATAAAACCTTTATATATGATGTTTCAAGTATGGATGCTTTAGGGTGCGTTATTGGTTTGAAAACGTCTTATTATTTATATATGATCAAACTGCTTTAACTCAGTAGGCGTTAAGCCTAACACTTTTTCTTATCGACATGTATATCAGGTCTTAGGTGGATCTGAGTGGCGAGTGAAGCTGGGTAGAAGTTCCGGTAGGATGACTCTAGTGACGTCATTCAGTTTGAGAAGATAGCGGACTTGGTGATTATAGTAACACCCGTCACACTTGGTTTCCGTTTGTGGGACTAGATAGTTCCGTTAGAACTTTGATACATGTTGTTGTGTTTCTTCCCTTGTAACTTTAGATTTTTGTGTTCCAAGTTATGTAATTAAGGGATTTTTGGAAGTTTTAAATTGTCTGCTATTTTCCAATTTAGGGGTGTTACAAGTTAGTATCAGAGTTCTAGTTTAAGTGAACTAGGTATGAGTTTTTGATGCCTAGACTTAAGCTGAGACTTTAAGTTAGGATTGGATTGTGTTGGATAGAACTCTTGGGTCGAGAGTTGGTTGTAGTGGTCGACATAAATGCACTAATTGAGAGTCGTGACTGTGGTAACGAGAATTTTTATGTGTGTTATATTCATAATTTCACTTAGCTACTGATACTATGAATACAATATTACGTGAGCATGCTTGACTTTACCATGTTATGATGCTTGATGTGTGTAGTAGTATGTCTTCGTTGTTAATCTAGTGTCGGTGTAATCTCTTAACCTCATACTCGTGTATATCAGACAGAATGGCAGATGCACGGAAGGAAGCACGAGCCCAAGGGGACGGGCATATTATAGGCATGGCGACTCTAAGTCGAGCCGTGAGAGTCAACCATGTGCTACCTCCTCCATCATCGTCGTTTCCTATTGATGGACCAGAGCACGCACAAGGAGGGAGTTTAAATTTCACAGAGCCCAACGTATGAGGAGTAAACCCTCATACCAAACTATTGACCAGCGTGGTTCAAGTGATGAATTCGACTATGGAGCGGCAGGATGAGAGAATAATGAAATTGTTGGAAGACAGAAATGCCAACGACTGGAGGCAAGAAGTGGCCTTGAGTATGATGAGAGAGGCCCAGTCGACACCGGAAAGGTAATCCGGATGGAGGACATCATTGCTGCTAATATGGGTCATGGTAGGAAAACCTGCTCGTACAAGAATTTCCTGTGTAGTAAGCCGGCATAATTTTCAGGAACTAACAACCCGGTAGTGTGCATGGATTGGATCCAAGAGATGGAGCAAGCATTTGACGTTAGTGAGTGTGAGGAGGGACAGAAGGTGAAATTCGCCTCCCACATGATGAGGGGTCAGTCTCTTACATGGTGGAACGTTACCAAGTCTACTCATCGAATCGCCTTCACCTCATCGCTATCATGGGATGCTTTCAAAAGGAAAGTAATGGATGAATACTGTAACGAAAGGGCGATCCGACCGGATAGAGGAAGAATTCCGAACTCTTAAGAAAGGGAACATGATAGTAAGAGAATACTCCAATCTTTTCATGGAGAAGCTGGACTTAGTGGGACATGTCGTCCCGAGCGAGAAGGATAGAATTAAGGCTTATTTGAAAGGGCTACCGACCGACATGAAGGTGATGGTCCGAAGTTCTAAAGCCTCCACCCTCCGAGAGGCGATTGAAGAATCTCAATTCATGGAAGATATCTATGCTCGGAATATTGAAGAAGAGGCTGAGATCGAAGAAGAGAGGACACGAGAGGACCGGTGGAGTCCACCCCTAGGGCACAATGATCGTGGTGACGAAAAGGAAGTTGGCCATCGAAGGAAGTCGAAATGGTGCCAGGAATGTCGGGTCAAACATGCGGGTAGGTTTAATCTTAATCCTTCATCGTGTCTCAAATGTGGAAAGTTGGGTCACTCCTACCGAGACTGCTACATCAAGGGCACAATATGCTTTGTGTGTAAGGAACCAGATCATGTGAAGAAGGACTGTCCTCATGCAGACTCTGCTGATGGGTCGGGTAGCTGGCGTCGTATGATGGGGTACGAGTAGCTTGTCGGCGACGACAGGTATGTTCCCCGTTGGCTATTCTAAGTTGTTAGTGCTGATGTTTGAATTAGAGTCTTCGCTAGCTTTGTATGCCAACTTCTAGACTTGGTGCTAGAGACCGATGTTATTAGTGTATCAGAGAGTCCCAGAGATCCAGTGAGAAGTTTTAGGAGTTAAGTCGCTTGGTCAGAGCTTGTTTGATATCAAGAAGCGTGGGGTTTTAGAAGATAAGTTCCAGGGTTTGGTAATCGATCAATGTTGACCATTTAGTTGGAAGTTCATCATAAGAATTGTAAATCGAAGATTTTTTTTGTAATCGACATTATGGAGTATCGGTGTGTTTTAGAGGAGGTTTCTTGAGGCGAGTAGGGTCAAGGAAATGTTTAAATTCCACCCGTACCCGTAGGAAGAATTGTTAGCGAGTGACCGATAAGAGAATTGTGATGTTGTCTATAGGAGTTAGTAAGAAAAACGGTAGATGGTAGCTAGTTATAGCGTGCAAGAAAGATCTGTGCGATGTTTTAGAAGACCCCGCTGAGCGAGACCTTTAAGAGATAATAACTCAATGAATTGGATGACTCGAGGCTATCGTGGAATTACAGATCCAACCAAATCCTAGACTTAAGATTTTGGTGTAACGAAATGTAACACCCTAAAAATAGGGATAACAAAAACTTTACAAAAGAGGAGAAGTGGTATAAAATTGCCATAGCAAGAGACTCCCAAAAATGGGGAAATATACCAATAATCTGTTTAATCACAATTTGTAATGTAACAGATAAATAAATAACAACCAACTAATCTAATTTCTAAATCTAGAAAAGAGATTACAAAAGGGGTGTCATCTATAAACCCAAATCTTCCAAAAATAGTCCAAGTGCCAAAATCCCCAAGCTCTCGCCCAAATGTATCTAAACCTGCCTAGGAGCAGCGCCGCTAACACCTGAGATACACATCGACACCAAACAAGTGTTAGGCCAAAAAACCTAGTGAGCTGTACAAGTAAAAACATGCCAGAAACAGTTGCAGTTCTTATCAGCAGTTAATCATTTAATCACGTAGATGTGGAGTCAACAGGAGCGACCCATATCTCCAAATCAGGTTCACCCAAAGAGGCAATGCACCTTGAAGCCACTTTCACTGGCAACCCAAAGGCCCGACACGCACCGGGGACTACCGCTTAGGAAATTCCCCGACGGCGGAGGTCTAGGCACATAGGAGACTACCGCTTAGGAAATTCCCCAAATGTTCGCCCACCTACATTCCTATAGTGAATCACTTACTCGGTTCGTCCATATAATGCAAATAAGAGGTCTCAAGATGTGTTACAACCCAACATATTCAGATATTAGTCATGAACACAACATTACCATCCTAATCATGCAATTTCAACACTTAACCCAAATATCCACCAAATCCATCACGAGAATGTAAGGTCGCCAAAAGGCATTCCAAGTAGGAATCATCAACATACCAGGATATACACATATAAATCATGGTAACTTTCATATACATAAATCCATAGGAAAATACCCAAATACTCGAACAATAAACATGAACATTTGAGAAATGCATTAATATTAACAAGTATTAGATAATGATGTGTATCTAGTTTTAACAAAGGTTTGTAAACTCACAATCTAGATTTTTGACCAAAACCTAGAAAAGATGAAACCCTAGTTTGAAGAGATAAGACTTGAAGATGAAGCTTGAAGTATTGAGAAACCCTAGAAACTTCCTTGAAGGTAATAAATGCTAGAAATCAAGCTCCAACCACCAAAGATGTTGTATTTAATGAGGTTAGGGTTTGGTTGGGAGAAAAATCGTCAAAAAGAGAGAGAGAGAGTTATGAGAATTATGAGAGAAATTCGGATGAAAAGGGGTTATGGGGCTGCAGGTCGCCCCGCGGCTTATGCCGCGGCTTGCACCCGCGACATAAGTCGCCCGTGTGCACAACACCACGAACTCCAGTGGGTTACGCGGCTTGCACCGCGACTTACACCCGCGGCGTAAGTCGCGTAACTCCCTGTTTCACTAAGGGTGATCTATAACATCCAAGTACAACCAAAAATGATAATTACGCCCAAACCGAAAATAAACACATACGTTTCTACTTTAAAAAAGAAGGACTCATTAAACGAAATAAGGGGGACGAGTACTTACCTTATGAATTTCCGGGTGTTACAATCCTCCCCACCTAAATAGGATTTCGTCCCGAAATCTCATTCTACAACAAACAAGTGAGGATAACGCTTCTTCATGTCATCCTCGGATTCCCACGTAATGTTAGCACGATCGATGGTGCTTCCATTGAACCTTAACCATCACCATATCTTTATGCCGCAATTTCTTCACCTTTGACTCTAAAATCGTCTTCGGTTCTTCCACGCAACGATTCCCACTATCCACCTGAATCTCTGACAAGGGAATCACGATTTCCTCCTCGGCTAGGCACTTCCGAAGATAGCACACGTGAAAAGTAGAATGTATCCCATCCATTTCTGGTGGTAAGTCCAAACGGTAGGCTTGTAGTCCAATTCTTTCCAGAATAACGAAGGGTCCAAGGAAACGAGGACTAAGCTTCCCGCGTTTCCTGAAACGGATAATCCCCTTCCACGGCGACACCTTTAGCATGACGCGGTCACCCACTTGAAACTCGACCGGTCTTCTTTTCTTGTCCGCATAGCTCTTTTGTCGGTCTTGCACCGCCTTTAGCCTCTCACGAATTTCTTTCACCTTGTCAGCCGTTTCTTGGACAATTTCCGGTCCGGCAAACTGCTTCTCGCCCGCTTCGAGCCAACAAACTGGAGTTCGGCACTTCCGACCGTACAACGCCTCGAACGGTGCCATCCCAATGCTAGAATGGTAGCTGTTATTATACGCAAACTCCACCAATGGTAGGTGCGAGTCCCAACTACCACCAAAGTCGATAACACACGACCTCAGCATATCTTCGAGCGTTTGAATCGTCCTTTCACTTTGACCATCTGTTTGAGGATGATATGTCGTGCTCAAATTCAATCTGGTACCCAACTCCTTTTTCAAGCTTGCCCAAAAGTTTGACGTGAAACGGCTATCTCGATCCGACACGATAGATTGTGGGACCCCGTGCCTCGACACTACCTCATCGATGTAAAGCTTGGCCAATTTCTCCATTGGCAAAGTCGTGTGTCACTATCGCCGAATGTGTACCGAATCCGGGGTGAAACCCACGACTATGCCCACGACAATTCCCATGGCAAAGTCGTCGGGCACTGTCGCCATCGGGGTGCAGGGGTATAAAACTCACCTCTACCCGATTTTATCCCATTTCATTCCCCAAAATCAGTTTTAGGTCGTTTTTGAGAGCATTCTAGATGATTTTGGAGCCCTAGCAACTTCTCCTTCCCTTACTTCTTGTTTGGGTTAACTGGGAGCATCCATTGTTCATCAACCACACTTTGGGTTCTTTGGTGGGGATCCTCAAGCTAGCCAACCGTTATCTCATCTCCACCAACACTTTCTAGGGTTTTGAGACTTCATCAAATCCCTTTTGACTCTCTTGGTGTTTTGGAGATTTGAGGTCATATTAGTGATCTTGAAGTTTATTGTTAGTAGACATGGGTTTTGATTTAAGGTAACCTTTTTCTCCTTCACTTAAGAAATTAGGGTTTCATGACCCTCCTCTCTTTTCCTTTGTTGGGTATTGATTTAACCTAGATATGTTGTGGCTAAGGTTGTGGTGGAAATCTTGAAACTAGTGGGAGGATTCAAGGTCTCATCTAAGGAACTCAAGTTGTGGGTAAAACCTAGATTTAGTCTAAATCTAGCAAGGTGAGTTCTAGTTGCTTTACAAAACTATATACATGTCAAAATATAAATGTTTTGGGTTTTAAACATACAATTATGAGCTCACTTGATATTCAAATAGGTTTTTGATGGTTTTGGGATTCTTGAGCATATTGTGTTGTTAAATGTTTATAAATAATTTATAAAGTGATATTGGGCGTTTTGGCCACCAAAATGGATGTTGATCCATTAGTAAACATTTTATGGGGTTTTTGAAGGATTTGGATAACATAATCCGTTGCTTTCAAAATGTGCAATTTGGGGTTAAAAATGGTTTTGATGGATTGATTTTAAGAGTTGAAAACTTATGGGTAATTATTTGATTACGGTCTATTTGGTGATTTTACCAAACTAACGAGTTTTGAATGTTGTAACTTAATGGCTTTTACTTGGGTTATTGGGAACGATCATTCTTGACCTTATGAATATTGGTTAATTGTAAACCTTACGTTTTGGCCTTCGGCCAACCATACTTTGGAAAGTGTCATTTTTCGGAAAAGTTGAACTTCGATTCATGTAGCCATAATGGGTTTATTATTTTGTCAACGTCTTATGATACCTTATGGCTTCTTTATCACTCAAATGAGTTTTGGGACGTCGTTCGGTTTAAATGGCTCAATGGAGCATTTTATGGAAAGGTAACTATTATAGAAATGTTGGTTATTACATGTTTGAATGCATTAGTACATTCATTTGGAGTCATGTAATGTTTAGACTGTATTGCATTGGATCCATAAGAATATGAGTCGTTATGTTCATCATGGAGTTTTTTATGTCCATGTTTTGAGTCTAGTGAGTGGTCCCCAAGTCATGTTATTATGTAAGCTTGCGGTGGTGCTCTACAGAGCTGTATACGGAGCTAAGTCTTGCGGTGGTGCCCATGGTGAGCCAGATACGGGGACTTGTGACTTTTGTGGTGACACTCATCTAGAGGTCGAGTAGACTAGGGTCATTTGGGTATCTTGCGGTGGTTGCTCAACGGAGTCGTATACGGGGATCCATGACCATGGTAAATCTCGTGAATGTTGATAAGTGCCTTAACTTTGTGTTCTGCCACATTCGATGGAATTCGGGTCTCCCCCATCACCGAAAGGTGTTATTTTCGGGTATTCCCTTACCCACACTTTCGGTGTTGAAACGTACCATTTATTTATACAAATAGCTTTGAGAAAATATTTCATGGGTGCGTTTTGGAAGAAATTGAATGGTGTTTAATTATGTAAAAAGGTGTATTTGGCGTGGGTAGAGACGTGATATGGAAATAAAACCTTTATATCTGATGTTTCAAGTATGGATGCTTTAGGGTGCGTTATTGGTTTGAAAACGTCTTATTATTTATATATGATCAAACTGCTTTAACTCAGTAGGCGTTAAGCCTAACACTTTTTCTTATCGACATGTATATCAGGTCTTAGGTGGATCTGAGTGGTGAGTGAAGTTGGGTAGAAATTCCGGTAGGATGACTCTAGTGACGTCATCCGGTTTAAGAAGATAGCGGACTTGGTGATTATAGTAACACCCGTCAGACTTGGTTTCCGTTTGTGGGATTAGATAGTTCCGTTATAACTCTGATACATGTTGTTGTGTTTCTTCCCTTGTAACTTTAGATTTTTGTGTTCCAAGTTATGTAATTAAGGGATTTGTGGAAGTTTTAAATTGTCTGTTATTTTCCAATTTTAGGGGTGTTACACCTAAAATGTGATTTTAAGAGATTTTGGAGTTTTGGGTGTGAATAAAAATGTTTGGAAAGGTATTTGGCTTATGGATGATGGATGTTTATCATATTTACATATTCCATTGTCATCATCTTTGTTTTTAAGGAATTTTGAGAAACCCAAGTAAAACTAGGGTTTTGAGTAAATTGGATTTTGAATTAAAGACATGTGTTGTGGTTTTATTATGGATACAAGCTTTATATTAGCATATGGTGAACTTGGTTCACATGTAAATTTCCATCCATTAATTTGGTAAGTTGTCTAAGGATGTTTGTTGGAATGAAATTGATAGACATAGACCAATTTGTTTATTAGAGTATGTCTTAGTCTTGGTTTTAGTGCAATGGATCCATAGGCACGGTGGGCTAAATGTTGTGATTTTTACATTGAGTTCCATCACTTTAGCACGGAATAGGCATCGGGTCAACCATGGTAAGTAAGGTGTGGACCTATACGGTCAGGCAACGTCCCATGGGCAATAAGATGTAACTCCTTTGTGCATAAGTTCCCGTTTTGGAACTTTCCGAGAATAGACTTAGAGGGGTTGATTTGGAGTTTTCTTGAGCAATAGACTTAGAGGAGTTGAGCTCATAAAGGTGATTGTTTTGGGTTAAATGTGTTGTCATTGTTGATGACCTCTTTACTTGATTTATTTAAATTCTGGCATCAAATAACACTCATTCGAAATGATTTTATTATTTTCGTTAATACATGTTTGTTCTCACTAGGTTTTAGCCTAACACTTTTTCTTAAATGTCATGTATGGCAGGTCATCTTAGCGGCGGGTTTTCTCGGGAATGAGTGGCCGACTAAGTGGCCGAGAGTTGGTATTTTTGGAGATGAATAGATCGGCGTGATTTGTTTTGTTGGTTATTATTTTGGAAGGATAGTGACACCCGAATGTAATCTAAAGTAGATTGATTTAGATTATTAGGTTGTTGAATTGTATCCTTAATTCCGCTTGGGTTTGTATACGCCTTACTATTTCCCCTATTAGGGTGATACATTATATTTATGGGATGTCCTTTTTGCTTTTATTCAGGTTTAAATTGACCCTTATTTTTAGGGTGTTACAGTCGAGACTTGTAAATTTTTACCTAATCATTATTCATACTGAATGTGGACACCGAGGGATGCGCATACATATTTGTGAATTAGGAAACAAAAGGGTGTGCGCCATGTGTTCACACCTTCACGGGTCATTCATATATTATTTATCATGAATAATGTATCATTCACGATAAATAATACAAAATTTAGGGTGAATAATACATGAATCATAAATTCGTGTATTATTCATTCTGATTGTTGTATTATTCATTCTGAATACTATATTATTCATCATGAATAGTAAATGAACATTCACCTTTGTTATTCATATTGAATGTGGACACCTGGGGATGTGCATACATTTTCATAATGAATATAACACATATATAACATTTCACGTAAAAAACGGTTTAAATGAAGGGAAAAAAACTATATTCAGATGAATGTCATATCGAAGAACACGGATTCTCTTTTTTTATGTAATTTTTAAGATAATTTATTTTAAACTTTAAGAAAGGTAAAAATTTTTAATTAAAAAAATAAATAAAAAGTCAAATAAGGTAGGCGTTGATTCAAATTTCTAGTTTTGTACATACATACATACATACATACATACATACATACATACATACATACATACATACATACATACATACATACATACATACATATAGTCAAGTTCAAACGAGAAGACGGTCATTTTGGGGGAATGCAAGAATTTCCAGGATCGTATATGATTAGACGTGATACACACACTTAATTATATATGATTAAACACATGTTGTTTTGATCGGCACATAGCGAACAATCTTCCCTGCAATCTTTGGTTGCGTTCACCAAGTCGCCTGCATCCCTTTTGAATGTGTTTAATCATATATAATTACATGTTAAACGTTCATATCACGTGTAATCTTATATGATTTTGGAACTCGCAAATTGATAACTTCTCGTTTGATCCTCCCTATATATATATCAAATATTTGGGGTCGAGGTTGAGAGGTATACCCATCTCTTGTTAATAAATTTTGGGATTCCCGATTCCCAACCTCCTCTGTGGTCAACTCGAGATTTCCCGATCAAAGCGGGCTTGAATATCGGGTTCTCCATTGGATACGAGTCTTTTTGCCATCCCTACTCGCAGCTCCAAGGTAGCGTTTTGTTGCTCCATTATGAGCGTATATTGTTGTTTAAGATTTATTTTATATCATAATTTGTTTGTAAGTTATATTTAAACTTTATATGTTGAAGATAATTTGATGCCTTCTATAATGGAAATACAACCCAATTTTCTATATATTGAGCCAAATTTTCAATTTTGTACACAAAGGAGTTTCCATCATACAATCACCAAGTCACCATACATTGCTTCGTTCTAAAATTATCATGTCATAGGCAAATTAAGTACATAGCAACCTGCTACAACCAAGTGCTTACAACAAACCCAATCATCAAATGGATTGTAACTCTCACAATCCGGTTGTGACGCGAACTTGTTTATTTGTGCAATTCCTCAATCACAGAACCAAGTATGCCAAGTCCTTAGAGCATCAATCTTCAATTTTCAATTAACATATAAAAACACTTATAAAAGTTACTAACTATACCATTTTGGAGAACAAACCTCGTCTGTCTCAATAAACTCGCTAACATAATATACTTATTAAAAATAGATTCAATTAGATTTCTAAAAATTCAACTTTATAATTACGGATCATTTCATTATTGCCATTTCTTATTTTTAAATTTAAATAGCATTATCATATATTTAGCTTTTTTTTGGTGCTATATCAATCTATTATATTGTGAAAGATTGTGTTTATGATCTCTTCTCTTATTCTATATTTTTTAGTTCTCTTTTAAAAGGTTAATTTTAAAATAATTTTCTTACAAAATTTTTAAATTCATGATGTTCTTACATATTTGTCACATTCTTGTGTTCAAAGAGATATTCTTGTATTAGACAGACCGTTTTTAAATCTATCAGAAACACATGCATTTAAAAACAAATACTTAAGAAGGCTATCATCCTAAATAACTCCCCTCTCTTGAACCCAAAGAAAACACATATTGTTGTGGAAGAAGGATAGGTAAAACCTGTCCTAAACAATATCACTTAAAACTCATAAAAAACACGCTAAGAATACTTACCAGGGATGAATGACACAAAGTTTTCTTTAATAGTTGGGAGGTAGCCAACTTGTCTTCAGGACGCTCGTAGAAATATGTTTGGAAAGCGTAGTTTGCACGGAAGATGCATATATGCATTTTACACCACCCCCATGCATTAAATGCATGTCATCATGTAGAAGACACTTGTCATCTTGAGATAAGTTGACCAAAGTTGACCGACAACCATCAATGGCGGAGCCACATGTAAGCTAATGGGTCTCTTGACCCAGTCAAAAGTTATAAAAAAATCTAGATTTAACTTAAAAAATTATTTTAACCTTCACAAATAGATTGGTTTATTGGTTAAATAACCCCATTCAATTTCTACAAGACTCCACACGTTTCATTTTTTTTCCGACCAAAACCAAAGAAACAAATTCATTTCAATATCTTGTGTATTGTTTTGTTAATCTATTTCAATATTAGTTATCTCAATATCTAGTTTTCTGTATTGTTTTATTAAATCATTATCAATATCTTATTATTTTAACTTTAATATAAATTGGTTTATTATATGTTAATTGTTTTATATGCTCAAAGTCTCAAACCAATTATCTAGAGATAAAAACATGTAAAATTATGCTATAATTTGCATTTCGGTTTAATAAAAATAGTAAAATAATAACTGAAACTAGACCGTTTAACCCAAAAATTAAAGAACCCGAAATCATTTTGGTTCAGTTCGGTTATTTTGTTGTGAAATTTTTTTGACACTTCTAAATCTGACCCTAATCACCTAAATTTCTATATCCGCACCACTTACCCTTATTGAGATGTCCTTTTCTGTGTTGGTGATTTTAGTGAAATCATCGGTTCATTTTGTGTAATTGGATTCACAAGATAATAATGGGGTTGGTAGCTAAGCTATAACACGAGTTAGAAGGTGTGGAGTGCACACTCGTGTAAGCTAACTATGAACCGGGATAGTTGGATGGTCACGTTTGGCGGTTTTATCACTTTTGTAATTGAGACAGTGACTCGGGCGGGTTGTGCCGCGGTTTAACCCACGCGGCTACCCGCACCGTGCACTAGAAGTGGGACGAAAACAGTGGCCCGCGCGGCTACCCGCGCGGTGCTCTGTGAATTTGTTTTGTAACCGCTTCATTTGACTTCAATTTGTAACCGCCAACATTTATGTCCAACAATTAATCCCATTAAATGGGAAATTATTATCATTAATAATATAGGATCGGTTACGATTCTCTTGATGTTTAAATATGATCGATTTCTGCCAGAATCGATACCGGTGAATTGAGATTATCCTCGAGTGAATTTCGTGATACTCAGGCAGAATAGGGTCGAAATATCACTTAAGAAAAGCGAGTTCTCACGTGATCTCACATTCTTATCCAAGTTCCGATCACTCTATCTTCTTTTTCTCTCCATCGATTTTCTACACCACTCCCCAACATTCTGCGTACCCTTGAATGTGAACCCAACACTATATCAATGTACTTTGCTTAGAATATGAAAAGAGGGAGGCTGATGGCACCCCTAAGCCTTTCTAATGACACCCATAAGCCTATATCCATCATTACATTTTTTACTTTTTTGTTCTTTTTTTTGTTTTTTTGTCTTTTTTATCTTTTATGTTTTTTGTTATTTTAATTTGTTTGAATTATATTTATTTGTCTTGAATTATTAAAATTTGAATTTTTGAATGTTAGTTATTTGGATTATCTGTTAATTATTAATAGATATTTATTTTATAATATTTCACTATATTATTTTAATTAATATGAATTATTAGTAATAAATAAAATATTTTATAGATATGTTAATTTTTTTTACTTTTTGTCTTTTATTTAAAAGTAAACAAAATAAATAATATTTTTTTTAATATATAAAATATAAACTCATAGTTAACTTGTAAATCAACCTAAAATCATAGTTAAATTTATTAGTAACCCATAATTTATAACTTAAAAAGTGTTCACAAATCTAATTTTCTATATATATATATATATATATATATGAGACAAATTGTTACACAAACAAATTTAATGAATTTATACGGAATAGATTGAAAGATATCACAAATTATAAAGTTATTAAAAGAAAGTCCCCCAATAAAATATAACGCATATATAAGGGATATATATATATATACATAAATATAAAACAATAATAATAAAATATATAATATACATATATATATAGACTTAAGTTCGCGTGAGACCAAACAGTTTCCGTGAGACCGGTGAGACCAAACTTTAAAGTATGAAACTTCACACCAAAAAACTGTGAATGTAAAAAAAATCGAACTTTTCATAGGGAAAACACCGTAAATGTTACGTTCACGGTGTTTTTCGTTGTGAATGTTCGTTTTTTTTACCTTCACAGCGTCTTCACTGTGAAGGTTCGAATATACCTTCACAGTCTTTTATCTGTTAAGGTTTGATTTTTTTAAACTTGGTTTAGGTTTTTTTTACCTTCATAGTGTGATTACATTATGAAAGTTCGAATGTTTTTTACCTTCACAGTGTTTCGGTGTGAAGTTTCATGTTTTAAGGCTTGGTCTCACGCGGTTTCACGGAAACAGCTTGGTCTCACGTGAACCTGACCCTATATATATATATCTTCTTCATCTATGTGTATATATATATATATATATATATATATATATATATATATATTTAGAAAAATATAATGAATAAAATATATGTCATCTCTTATGTTTCTATATCTAATTTGGGCAAATAGGAACAAGGTAGTATTTGAAAATGCAAGAGGATCCATAACCGACATTTTCTTTGAACTCCAGCTCAAAACATTCGAATGGGTGAGTCGTGGGGACAGAGAGTTGGCTTTGGATTAGACTACATGGCTCTCGGCCCCTTAAGAATAAAGAAACTCATTTTTTGGTTAAAGGTGGATCGATGGTAAGGACTAGTTGATTCGGCTTAAGGACGTCTCGGTATGTTTCCAGATTGGCAACTGATAAGATGGAAAAGTTCTCGGTTTAGTCTGGGTCGTGGTGGGCAAGTTGATACATTCCCTTCTAAGTTTGTATCTTGCAAACTTTTCTTGTGGTTCTGTACTGTGTTTAATTTTGGTCTCTGTTGGGTTGTGATTCTCCAGGGCTCTGTGTATGTGTTTCTTGTAAAGGACTGATGCCTATGGTTTTGGTAATAAAAATTACTTATTGTTCAAAAAAAATCTCTTATGTTTCTAAAAAATAACATAAAATCATAATTAGAAAAAAAACAAATAAAAATAATAATATATAATATAGATATATCTATACTATATTATAAAATACGGATAAAAAACTCTTAAATACAAATTATTAGGCACAAGATACCATCATTTTATGCAAGATTTTAAAAATCTCTTAATTTACAAGTATCAAAGCACAAGATACATATTACTATTGGAGGCTTCTAACACTCACCAATTTGGTATGTGCAAGACCTTCCTTTTATGCAGACATTTCCATGTATCACTATTAATTAATATATTATATTATTAAATATGTAATTGGTTATTTTTTCTAGATGTCATTAAAATATATAAGATAATCATTGAATTCTAACAAAATACTTAATTTTTTTTATATAAAAAAACATTATATTATTAAGCCTAAATTAAACAAATTTATAAAAAAAACATTATCACTTTCTCAAAACCATCCAAAATCGTACTGTAAATCGACAAAAAAATAAAATGAAACATTAAAATCGTGATGTATAATAATTGATTATATAATAAACTTTAAAAAATAGGTTTAATTATATCAATTAATAAACTTTTAAAAACTCAATTATATCAATTACTAAACTTTAAAAAATAAAAATTGGATTTGATCACTAAAATACACTTTAATGTTTAAAAATACGTTTTATTTATAATTTTAAGTTACAATACATCAATTCTAAGAAAAAAGACGCTTGTTAAAAACCCGAAGGTCCTGCTCCCGAACTCCCACCCTCACCCCATCCACATGGATTGTAATTGTATGGATTGTACTCTAGATTGTAGTCTTCAAGAGTTCCGTACTTTTCCAGTCGTTCAACAGCCGTATTATCATCAAGGCGGTCGGTGTCTGGTTCTTCTTCTTCATCGTCGTAACATGAGACGCCACAGACACTACTAGCATCGTCCTCGGTTACGGTTCTCGGCGTACTTAGTCCTTCGTCCACTTCGTTTTCGGCTAAGTTTAATTACACATCGTCTATATCCTCCTCCAGGTTTGTTTCATGTTGAATTCTTTGTTGGCTATCCAAGTAATCTTTTAAGCATATGCAACACTCTACCGACTCCGGAGTTAATTTTGACCGACACTCTGATATGATCCTACCACTAAGAGAAAAAACAGACTCTGAAGCTACGGTACTAGCTTAGATTGTTAGTATATCAAGGGCAATAGACGCCAAAACCGGGTATTGAGGTTGTTTAGCTTTCCACCATTCTAATAAATCTAGTGATTTATAATCTTGGACGGTTGTGGATGATGCCGTTATAAAATTAGGACGTATGTATATATTGAATTCACCCAAATCGCCCCCATCAAATCTAGATTTTTTACTAGATTAATTTAAAACATTTGTCATTAAATTTGTCATTAAGTCGGCCTGGTTTCGACCACGAGAACTAGAACTAGAACCCGATGAAAACATTTGAGTTGTGGAGGTTTGTTGGCTTCCCCCCCTATAATTAATTCTATAAATATCAAATAATTAATGAAAATCACTATTAAATTGTAGTATGCGGTCCCTTAAAAAAGAATAATTTGTAGTCATATCCAAACCAAACGCTACACATATTGATTGTATTAAAACTTCGACACCCGTAACATTTAAATACGAGTTTAATGCCGCGACACAAAGAAAACTGAAGGGGATCTCTTTAAAATATTTTAACAATTTTGCTTTCATTGGTGCTACCACGTTTTGAAAGTTGAAATGTTCTTCGTATTGAGAAATTTTACATGCCAAAATATATATTTGATTTAAAAGTAAATGGCTTGTTGGATAATAAATACCGGATAAGATAGTTGTTACAGTTTTGAAATTGCCCAAAATATCGTGTAAGCCTTCAAGCATTTGCCAATCATATTCAGATATCGTGTTATCCGGGTATTGAATGTTATAAAATGCTTGGATATATAGTCTTTGTCTTAATAAATTATCCATCATTTTGTAAATCAAATTTCATCGAACCGGCATATCGTGTGCCGGTCCCAAAGCTTTAAAACCGACATCTTTGCAATATTTTATATATGCTTGTTGCATACTTTTATCTTTTGTGAAAATCCGGCGTAACATAAGCCTAAACTTAGTTAAAATATGTTTACATTTTACTAAGCCATATTGAACGGCTAGATCTATTATGTGTGCGCAACAACATGTATGAAATAATTTTCTATTTAAAATAGGGGATAAAGCCAACCTTAATTTGTCCACACATAACGTATTATTACTAGCATTATCAAACGAAATACTAATAACTTTATTAGTTAAATTATAATATTCAAGATTTCTTATAATTATAGAAAATTGACGCTCACCCGAATGTGGCAAACCAAAGTGCTCAAACGAAATAACTAGTTTGCATAATTGCCACGATTGCGGCACAATCCAATGTACAGTTATGCATATATAAGATTGTGGCAATCCGAATGGTGCGCTTCATATATCACACGTTAAAGAAATGTTGTTGGGTAATGATAAAAACATTTGTCGCGTATCTTTCTTAGCCATTTTCCAAAGTTTTATATGTTGGTGATTAATATAAAAACATACACATAAAACATGTATATAAATACACACAGCGGAAAGAAATCACCAAAAGGAATCAACGTATTGCCAATATGATTAAACGAAAAAAAATACAAATAACGGTATACCTTTGTAGCGTGATTTGTAGACGAAATGGATCCGCTTGTGTGTTCCTTTGAGACCAAGTATTCAATGGTGAATACCTCTAAAGTAGTCCACACTACACTTCCTTGATCACCACCGGATGCTAGTCCTCCTTAGTAACGATCTTAGAACCTCGATTAACCAATAACCAAGGTAGAAGATCAAACGGGAAAAACTTAGAGAGAGTAAGGGGAGGGGGCGCCGATTTGAGAGAGAGAGAGGAGGAGAGATTAGGTTAAACCTAATGGGTTTATTTGATATCCTTATATAAATAAACCCTAGAGCTCTCTTGCGCTTTTAACAATTTTCTCTTCTAAATCTTTTATGGGCCCAGTATTAAATTAAGTTAATGGGCTTGCTATTAACTTAAATTTAATACAAACCCAACAAGTCTAATTTAATGTTAATGCCCTTTTAATTTTCCCACGTTACTTAGGCTATATAATGTAAATACAATAATTAAATTATATTAAATGGTATCTCAGTGTATATGTGTGTGACCCTATAGGCCCCACGTGTGTCTAGCCCTATAATTATTTATTATGACACAAGCATATTCTAACAGCTCCCACTTGCGCACGTCATAATAACAAGTAATCATACAAGCAAAGGTTAGCGTCTAGCAACACGCCAATGCCCCTAGAGACACATGAGGTTAGTTTCTTAAACGTCTCATTTTAAATGGTTTATTAAATCAGTCATCCCTTTGTTACAGATACCTTGTTGAATACTAGACATGGATCATATGTCACTCTAATTGTTCAACGATTCTGTTTCTCGATCTGTTTGTTGAATTAGATTACCAAATTAATCAAGCATCATCTTAATTAAATTTGGGTACGGCCGTACAAACATCTATTCAATTCATCGAGGGGCCTAGTAGTAACTAACTCTATTACCTGTAGAGGAACAAATCTCATTTTGACTGCACGCGTCTGTCATGTGCTTCATATCACTCCTGAAGATGATTTTTATAACAGCCTTATTCAGGACAACGTTTAACCATTTCAAAGACCGACATTCCACCCACACAAAACCTGCTTGCATCTCAAGTCTAAGGACGAGTGACATAACCATCTGCGAGATTCACTAGTGACGCCGATCCATGCAGTGACCTCTCGTAGGTTGGGTCAGTCCAATGTTCATCACCAATGAACAATATGTGAGTTTGGTAGCATCATCACCAATACGCTCACATTTGCCTTAACTCGATGATACTCCCGTATCATCAACTGACAATGGACAATTTAGAACAAATAATTTATTCATGGATTAAACATGCAAATATAGAACACAGTTGATATAAATGAAAATGATCATACCTAGTACATCAATTCATTGTGAAATAAAAAATGTTCAACGTTCCAATTATTCAAATACTAAAACAGATCTACATAAGACTACTAGTTGGTCGAAGTCCAATGTTCCTAGCATATTCGATATGTTTGGTACAAGACATTGGTTTCGTAAAGGGATCAGATAAGTTGTCATCTGTGTGAACTTTGAGAAGACGAATTTCACCCATCTCGATAACCTCTCGAAAATGAGTCTTCCTGCGAAAGTGTCTGGCGCCCTTTTGAACTCCAGGTTCGTTGGCTATGATAATGGCACCAGAATTATCGCAGTGCATATCCTTGGGTCTTTCATTACTGGGGACAACCCCAAGCCCATAAATGAATTTTCGTATCCAAACAGCCTCCATTGCAGCTTCAGAAGCATCTATGTATTCAGCTTCTATAGAAGACATCGCAGTAGTGCTTTGTTTAGCACTCTTCCAGTCAACAGCGCCTCCGTTCATGACGAAAATGAATCCAGTCTGAGATCGAGTGTCATCTCGATCTGTTTCGAAACCAGCATCAATGTAGCAAGTAACACTGAGCTATCTTTCTGTATCACCACCATAAACAAGGAACATATCTCTAGTATTTCGAAGATACTTCAATATGTTCTTAACAACAGTCCAGTGACTCTCTCCTGGATTTTGTTGGTATCTACTCGTAAGGTTCTGAGAGAATGCTACATCAGGTCTAGTGCACCTCACCGCATACATGATGGATCCCACAGCCGAAGCATAGGGGATTCCTTTCATCCGCTTCACCTCATCAGGTGTGGAGGGTCCCTGAGTCTTACTCAAGTTTACATTGTGTTGCATTGGAAGTTTTCCACGTTTGGAAGCATCCATTCTAAGCCGTTTTAGAATTTTGTCAATGTATGCACTTTGACTTAAACCAATTAACCGCTTTGATCTATCCATATAGATCTTGATTCCTAGGATGTACGCCGCTTCGCCTAAATCTTTCATGGAAAAGCATTTTCCAAGCCAGGATTTGACATCTTGTAGCATTGGAATGTTGTTCCCCATGAGTAATATGTCATCAACATATAATATTATAAAAACGACGATGCTCCCACTAGCTCTCATATATACACATGGCTCATCAAGGTTTTGAGTGAAACCATACGTTTTGATTTCCTCGTCGAACCTTTTATTCCAGCTTCTGGATGCTTGCTTCAGTCCATAAATGGATCTTTGAAGCTTGCATACTTTATTGGGATGTTTCAGACTCACAAAACCCTCAGGTTGCACCACATAAACATCTTCATTAAGGTGACCGTTCAAGAAAGCGGTTTTGACATCCATTTGCCAAATCTCATAGTCATAATACGTTGTTATGGCTATAAGAATCCTAATAGCTTTAACGTCAGCAACAGGCGATAAGGTTTCTTCATAGTCAACCCCGTAGGTTTGAGTGTAACCTTTTGCTACCAGACGAACTTTATAGGTGTGTACATTGCCATCCATGTCGGTCTTCTTCTTGAAGATCCACTTGCTCCTGACAGTCTTGCTGTTCTGAGGAAGCTCAACCAAGTTCCAGACTTGATTATCTTTCATGGATTGCATTTCAGCATTCATAGCTTCAAGCCATTTATTAGATTCTGGATCCAACAATGCCGCTTTATAGTTAGAGGGCTCACCATGATCCCCCAAATTTTGCTCCTCAGCATCGACATAAAAACTATATCGTTTAGGTGCTCGAGGTGTCCTTGCAGATCTACAAATGGGAATTACATCATTCTGTGGTTCATCATCTGTATGTTTAGCCTCAGCGTGATGTTCGCTAGTGTTACCAGGAGGTTGTGCATCTTCACTTTGAATCTCGTCAAGGTCTACAGTGCTCCTACTTGCTTCTTGTAAAATGAGACTGTTCTCAAGAAACTCAGCATACCGAGCAACAAATATTTTGTTTTCGGGTAGGTAGTAGAAATAGTAACCCATAGTTGTCTTTGGGTACCCTACGAAGATACACTTGATAGATCTAGGCTCAAGTTTGTTTGGCGTGTCTCGTTTCATGAGAGCCTCACAACCCCAGACCTTCAACTAAGACAGATTAGGGACTTTCCCGTGCCATATTTCATATGGTGTCTTATCAACCTTCTTGGTAGGAACCATATTGAGTATGCAAGCAGCAGACTCTAGAGCACAACCCCAAAAGGATAGTGGCAAAGTAGTTAGACTCATCATGGATCGAACCATGTCTAGCAAAGTTCGATTCCTCCTTTCAGACACACCATTATGTTGTGGAGTGTATGGAGGAGTGAATTGTGAGACAATCCCACACTTAGTCAGATGATCTAAAAATTCTTGACTCATGTACTCTCCTCCTCGATCAGATCGGAGAGCCTTAATAGTCTTGCCGAGTTGATTTTCTACTTCATTTTGAAAGGCTTTGAACGTTTCAAAGGCTTCATGTTTATGTTTAATCAAGTAAACATAACCATAGCGACTGAAATCATCAGTGAAAGTGATGAAGTAGCTAGCACCTTCCCTAGACACAGTTCTAAATGGGCCACATACATCAGTATGTATGAGTCCAAGTAGATCTTTGGCTCTTTCACCTATATGGGAGAAAGGTTTTCTTGTCATCTTCCCAGATATGCAAGAGAGACATTTTTCAAATGACTCATCGTCGGTTGACTTTAGAAGCCCATCGTGTTGCAGCTTTATAATGCGCTTCTTTCTTATGTGGCAAAGACGGCAGTACCATAGGTAAGTTGAATCCAAATTACGTTTGGATTTTTAGTGCTACATGTATATATATAACTATCGTTTGAAACAAGACCATGCATGTTAATTTCACAAATACCATCACGAGGAATAGCATTAAAATAAAATATATTATCTTTAGAAACCGAAATACCATAATCCATAAAAGTATTAATAAAACCGTTATCCTTCAAACGAAAAAGCGAAACAATACCCCTAGTAATAGTGGGTGCATAATGACAATTGTCTAAAACAATGATCAATCCATTAGGGAGGATAAGATCATAGCTCCCTATAGCTTCAACAACAGCACACATTCCATTGCCTATGTACAGGTCCAAAGCTCCTTTGTTTAGCTTTCTACTTCTCCTTAGTCCCTGCACATTATTACAAATGTGAGTTCCACAACTGGTGTCATAAACCCAAGATTTATTAGGAAAAACATAGAGTTCTATAGTGAAGATACCTGATGTGCTAGCCAGGGTAGCTTTGTTCTTCTTCAACTCTGCCAGGTTGGCAGGACAGTTCATCCTCCAGTGGCCTATCACTCCACAGTGATGACATGTGGCATCCTTTGCAGGGTGCTCCTTTTTAGCAGGTGGGGGAATCTTAGGTTTGGGTTTGTAAACATGCTTACCCTTGCCACGACCCTTGACCAGTGCTTGCGGTTTGGGTTTCTGGATTTTACCTGCCCTGATTGCTAGAACAGCAGGAGCTTTCTTGGGCATCCCTTGCTCTGCAAGTTTCAGCATAGCATGCAGTTTAGAGATAGTCTTCCCCATGCTATGCATGTTATAGTTCATAACAAACTGATTATAGTCCTTGGAGAGTGAGGTAAGAATCCAACTTACTCCAAGAACTTGTGGCATGGGGTAACCAAGACGCTCCATTTGGTCAAGATATCCTTTCATCTTCAAGACGTAAGCGCTAACTGACTGGCCATCCTCCTGTTTACAAGCGTGGAATGCTTTGACTGTTTCAAACAGTTCGTGTTCTGCTTGTTGTTGAAACATGGTTTTCAACTCTCGTAGCATCTCAAAAGCTGTGAGTTCCTCCAAGTTCTTTTGGATCTCGGGTGTCATGCTCACCAACATAAGAGCAGCTACTTCTTGTTGCTCGTTAAACCTACGTGTGTAGGTTGCACGAACTGCAGCAGAAGCAGTAGCAGGATGTGCCTCAGGTAAGGCCTCTTCCAGATGCATCAACTTATTTTCAGCCCTGAGGACAATCCTCAGATTTCGATACCGGTCGATGAAGTTGATACCTGTCAGTTTCTCTTTTTCAAGAACTGGCCTGATTGTTGAGTTGCTTAGGGTTTGATTGTTGGTTGTTGTCATCTACAAACATACAAAGTTCAAGATTTAGTATTTTCAATA
This sequence comes from Arctium minus, assembly GCA_954870635.1. Taxonomy (NCBI): domain Eukaryota; kingdom Viridiplantae; phylum Streptophyta; class Magnoliopsida; order Asterales; family Asteraceae; genus Arctium; species Arctium minus. The sequence goes on from OX941084.1 coordinate 55,645,416, forward strand.
ATTAATCCTTTTTCTTTAAATTTACTACCCAATTTTAATTTTAAATTTAAAGAAAAAGGCTAAGATCCTCATTGAGATTCTATCATTACATCAGTTGATCTGCTAGCAATGATAGATTCAATAGGTAGGTGACGTTCACCAATTGCATTACTAGTGCAATTCTTAGATTCTTATGGGACCCATGGCATCTAGTGGTCGAGCAACTAGTGTCAAGCTGACATGTTTAGTCCCATCTTTGCCTCGGGTCAAGGTCTCACCTGCTTAGCTCGATTAAGTCATCCAATTTGAAATCATGTGAAAATAGATCTAGGTCTCATGCATAGATAATAATCACCTCGGGATTACAATTCAACCTAGGTCTCACACATAGGCAAAAGGTAATGGCGAGTGATTTCAATCCGATTGGACGGCATGACTTAAATTTGTGACGGGTATGATATTTTGATACGCTAAAAAAAATGTACGAAAGAAGCATGCATTCTTCATTCGTAGCATAAGTTAAAAACATTTCTTAACTTAGAGTCTAATTTGTTTTATTTTATGTGTGTCGAGATGTCCATTAATAAGCTTGGACATTACATAAATTAAATAACCGATAAAACCCTTTTAAACGTTATTTATATAAAACAATAGTTTTAAGTTTCAAATCCAATTTAAACTTATGTATTAACCAAAACTAACGATTTGGTTTCAAAGTGGTATGTGTTTAATTTTAGGTTTGAAAAACCCATTTGCAAGTTATAACATCCGAGACATACATAACAATGCAATATAAAACAAAAACACACAACCAATATGTGCAAAACCTCAACCGATGAAAAAACCTATGCTTGATCTCGTGAGCCATCACAACGGACCAAGAGGACAACTAAGGACGGGCCAACATAAACCCTTAATGGGCTCCCACTTGCTCCAAGACCATCAAGAGCAAGTAGAACCCACATAAAATCCGAACATCAAAACTGTCCGGAAAAACGCAGCAGCTTCGGGGCCCGAAACAACATGCAAGGAGTCTTCCCCAACCGAAACATCCTTCTGCAAAGTTGTTCTCCTATGTGATACGCAACTCCAGCATCAAGAATAAGCACATTCCGAGGTACGAAACTCCGGGAAATCCATTTTTCGTGCGGGCTGTCCAACAGCTACGAAATTTCCTTTTCGTCTTTAACTTTGTCGCCATTCCATTCCAAGCAACGGTTACAATTTTTTTTTTGACTAAATACATTTATTCTAACACTAAACTAAGTGAAAATAAATGAAATAATAATCTAAATTATTACAATCCAAAACCCCGATAAACAAAGAAACAAGGCACACAAACGGTCACGGTTTTCATTGGTTTTGCACATCAACACAAACATAAAAGTGTTGGCTTGGTCCATGGAAAAAATGCATGTTTTTACCATGGATCTAAAACACTTACAATAAGACAAAAGAGAGCAAGCCAACGAATCGAAGAAAAACTACAATAATTAATCTACGATTAATATATGCAATTTGTGACAAAAAAAATTTCGATCCACAAGGAGAAGAAAAAAGAAAACGTTTTAGCCACTTTTACATATACGCGCTAATCATATGGCTCATACGATGGCTCTGATACCACTGTTGGTGATTAATATAAAAACATACACATAAAACATGTATATAAATACACGCAGCGGAAAGAAATCACCAAAAGGAATCAACGTATTGCCAATATGATTAAACGAAAAAAATACAAATAACGGTATACCTTTGTAGCGTGATTTGTAGACGAAATGGATCCGCTTGTGTGTTCCTTTGAGACCAAGTATTCAATGGTGAATACCTCTAAAGTAGTCCACACTACACTTCCTTGATCACCACCGGATGCTAGTCCTCCTTAGTAACGATCTTAGAACCTCGATTAACCAATAACCAAGGTAGAAGATCAAACGGGAAAAACTTAGAGATAGCAAGGGGAGGGGGCGCCGATTTGAGAGAGAGAGGAGAAGAGATTAGGTTAAAACCTAATGGGTTTATTTGATATCCTTATATAAATAAACCCTAGAGCTCTCTTGGGCTTTTAACAATTTTCTCTTCTAAATCTTTTATGGCCCAGTATTAAGTTAAGTTAATGGGCTTGCTATTAACTTAAATTTAATACAAACCCAACAAGTCTAATTTAATGTTAATGCCCTTTTAATTTTCCCACGTTACTTAGGCTATATAATGTAAATACAATAATTACATTATATTAAATGGTATCTCATTGTATATGTATGTGACCCTATAGGCCCCACGTGTGTCTAGCCATATAATTATCTATTATGACACAAACATATTCCAACATTATAGCATCACGTCTAAGAGTTTGACGACTTACCGAACCCACGCAGCGTGGTTGGAACGAGACTTTGATCATGTTCGTAATGTGAGGATTGTCAAAATGTCCGAACGACAACCCCACTTGAATGACACATTTCATTTGCATTTCTCGGTTCAATGCGGCATCATACGACCATATTTGACCGGAATTGTCAAGTATGGGTTGATTTGGATCGTCACACGATTTTAACTTATTGCACGAAGACTCGTGGTGGCGCTTTAACGTGGTATTTGCGGACGCCGCAAGGAGATCTCCACACCGTTTGCATTGCGCTTTTTTTGTACCGTCGGGGAGGATCACCATGTTGAAATGGTTCCAAATCGGTGCTTTTCGTCTATGTTCGACAACAACTTGGTAATTTTGTGCGGCCATTTTGAGAGTAGAGATTTGAGAGTAGATAGTAGAGAACTAGAGATATTAGACTAGAACTTGCGAGAAAACGAATATAGCGAGAAATGAGAATTGTATGCGTTTTTTGCGTTTTGTAAGTTGGTGTCTAACTCCATAATCAACACAAGTATTTATAGGGGTTTGGGGGGGGGTAAAAAATCAAAAAAAAACGGTCAAAACGGCTAGTTAACGGATCTATAACAACTATTTTTTTGAAACCATCGAATCGGGCCGGGCCGGGCCAAAAATCGGGCCTTGAACCGGTCCCGGGTCGGGTCGGCAAAACCTCCAAAATCCTAGACCGGTCTGGTATTTCGGGCTCTAAACCGGTTTACTACCGGGCCGGGTCGAGCCGGGCTTTGAGTGGGCCGGGCTTCGGCTAATCGATCGGGTCGGGTCGGGTCGGGCCCATTTGACCCTCACTAAGGTAGGAGAGGCCGCAAGAAGGTATGAAATTTAACGGGGGTATAAATAGCAACCCCCGATTCAAATTCTTTTTTAAGCCTCTTTTATTTAACACATAGTTTTCATTTACATTTTCTTGGTTTTCAACTTTATTTTAGAGTAAACTACAAATTTGGTCCCTATGGTTTGGTGGTTATAACTTATAACACTTTTAGTTTCTACCATTTCGAAATTACAAATTGGTCATCGTGGTATTAAAAAATGACCGGATTTTGTCCCTACCTCCAATGGCCGTTAAAACACTCCGTTAGATGAGGGATATTTTAGTCTTTTTACCATGTCTTCTACCCAATAAAAATCATAGGGACCTAAGTTGTAGTTTACTCTTTTTTACTTTTTATTTTGATTTTTTATGTATTTTTTTATGTATTTTTTTAATCAATGATCGCACCTCCTACCCCACCCTCCCCCATTTGCACCTCCAACCATACCACCATCGTTACCCAACTCCGGCCACCACCACCGTCGCCCTAAAATTTAAATTAAATCCAAACTTCAAAACCAAAAACAAATTCAAATCCAAACTTAGACCTCAAAAATCAAACCCCAATTCCAAACTTAGACCTCAAAATCAAACCCAATCCCAAATAAAACAGATTGATACCTTAAAGTTTTAATTACTAACAAAACTTAGAAGAGATATGGCCCCAAGTGGAAAAAAAAACACAAAGCCACCATCGCCCCTTCATGACCTCAAACCCTAAAAACAATAACCCTACAATCGCAGAGGGTTGCTGTAACACTCCTAAAATTTGAAAATAACAGACAATTTAAAACTTCCAAAAATCCCTAAAATACATAGCTCGAAATAACAAATATCTAAAGTTTACAAAGGAAGAAATACTACAACATGTATCAGAGTTCTAACGGAACTATCTAGTCCCATAAATGGGGATAAAGTTAGTCGGGTGCTACTAAAACCACCAAATTTGCTATCTTCTCAAAACCGGATGACGTCTCTAAAGCCATCCTACCGGAATTTCTACCAAGCTTCACTCGCCACTCAGATCCATCTAAGACCTAATATACATGTCGAAAATAAAAAAAATTAGGCTTAACGCCTAGTGAGTTAAAGCAGTTTTCATCATATAAATCGTGAAACGTTTAAAACGAATATTTTACTCTAAATACGGTCGTGCCTGAAATGTAAGTTATGGAAAGACTATTTACAATTCATATTACTTCCAATACCAAACACCATTTTTAAATAATTATTCAAAATCCAAATTTCCCAAAACGCACCCACGAGGTATTTCACCAAAATACTATTTGTATAAATAAAGTGGTACGTTTCAACACCGAAAGCATGGGAAAGGGAATACCCAAAAATAACACCTTTTGGGCGACGGGGGAGACCCGATTCCATCTAATGTGGCAGGAACACAAAGTTAAGCCACTTATCAACGTTCTCGAGATTCAACTTCGGGTCATGGATCCCCGTATACGGCTCATCTGAGCAACCACCGCAAGATACCTAAATGACCCTAGTGTCTACTCGACCTCTAGATGAGTCTCACCAACAAAAGTCACAAGTCCTTGTATCCGGCTCAGCATGGGCACCACTGCAAGACTTATCTACGTATACGGCTCTCCAAGAGCACCACCGCAGGCTTACATAAAAACATGACTTGGGGACCACTCACTAGACTCAAACATGGACGTCAGAACTCCATGATGAACAACCGACTCCTATGCCTATGGATCCATTGCATTACAGTCTAAACATTACATGACTCCAAATGAATGAACTAATGCATTCAAAACATGTAATAACCAACATTTGTGCAATAATTGCATTTCCATAAAATGCTCCATATTGATCCATTTAAACCGGACAACGTCCCAAAACTCATTAGAGTATAAGTCAAACCATAAGGCATCATAAAACGTTTGACAACAAAATAAAGCCAATATGGCTACATACGCCTGTGTACAACTTTCCTAAAATTGGTATTTTCTCCAAGTATAAATGGGCAAAGTCCTGAACCATCACGTCCACACTTTTCCAAATATTCAAAAGTCAAAGGATGCCCGTTTCCAACAACTCACACTTTTAAAGTCAAAGAACTTAAAGTTTCAAACATCAAAACTCATAAGTTGAGTAAAACCCCAAATAAACCATATTTCGATAACCATCCATAAAACACCCCAACTCACACTATAATTCCTTTTAAAACCATTTGTACCCCAAATTTTCCCATATTAGGGACCAAAGCAACATAATACCCAAATTCTCCAAATATTCAAGAAACTTGTATGGTGGATCAAAATCCCCTTTTTGGTGACTTAAACACCTCATAAAATATTGTAAACCATTGTCAAGGATTTTATAACTCAAATATGTGTAAGTGTACAAATATTCACAAAACATATCAAAATGAAGAAGCTTATGGATATACTTTCAAAACCCCAAAATGTGTGCATTTTGACATGCATATAGTTTTTCAAGGCAACTAGAACTCACCTTGCTAGATTTAGACTAAATCTAGGATTTACCCACAAACTTGAGTTCTTTAGATGAGATCTTAAATCTTTCCACTAGCTCCAAGTTTTCCACAACAATCATTAGCTACAAACATTTCTAGTTATAGGGTTCGAATCCAGGCGTACACAACAATTATGACCATTGAGGTTTAATCAGGGCTGATGTCTTATAGTCAAAATTTGCCAAAGGATTAGTCTAGGCATAGCCTAGGACACCCTTCCCCAAAAAAACATTTCTAGGTATACCGAGTTCCAACAAATGGAAGGAAACCATAAAATCCTAATTTCTTAGGTGAAGGAAAAGATAAAGTTACCTTAACCACAACTTGTATCTACCAACAATACACTTCTAGGGCCACAAATTCGGACCCCCAAGTTCTAAAACACCAAAGAATGAAATGTGGTTTGGAGACGGTTTGATGAAACCCTAGAAGCCGAGGATGAGATTATGAGCTTCAAACCTTCGTATCCAATCCCTAGGTTGGTGAGGAAGATCCTCCTTAAAATCAAAGGATTGAGACCTCCAATGCTAGAAACCCCTAAATAAACCAAAAGGGTTCGTTTTGAGAGAAAGGGGAAGAAGATTGGAATCTAAATGAGAAATGGGGTGAAAAACGTATTTAATGCAATATGACCCTCGTTGACGATAGTGCCCGGCAAGAGTGACACAATGTCATAATCGCGGGCACAGTCGCCCGGATTGCCCCGTTTTCGGTACATGTCCCGTGAATATGCCCCACGAGAGTGACATCCTGTCACAATCGCGGGCATAGTCGCCCAACCCACACCACTCTTGGTACAGGGTCTGTGATTGTACCCCACGAGAGTGACCTCCTATCACAATCGTGGGCACAGTCGCCCAGGGTGTACCGAACGTCCAAAATCCAACTTTTCAACCCAAATCGCTCCCGATCCAAAACCCAAGTTTCACGAATACAACCTAATAATCATTTGTAAACATAGATTAAATTAGAGAGATGTAAGATAAGGTTCTACAAAAATTATGGGTGTTACAGTTGCAAGTGAAGGGGGGATGGACGGATCGGTGCAGGGGGCGACAGACAGCTCGATGCAAGGGGGACGGATGACTCGGCTGTAACAACCTCAAATTTGGAAAGAGAAACTAATTTAAAAATTTTCCAATATAAATCAATTAAGGATAAAATCTATTCTACTAATCATCACTTGTGTCACCTCAATTAGAATTCTAGATTAAACTTCAACAAATAATAGGTCAAGTCTTGTATAAAGACTAATTAAAGTCGAGTGTTACTAAAACCCAATAACAGTTGCTACCTCCAAAAACGCGGAAGGCTTCACCAAGTTACTCTATCGTGCATTGGACTAGCACTCATCTCACCACGAAGTCGCTAGCAACAATCCTCAACCAAACCTGATGCACATGCCGACAAATAAAAAGGTTAGGCTAATGCCTAGTGAGTTCAAGAGTTTTCAACATGAACAGATATATTTGTTAAAAGGAAAGAATGTGTTTTAAATCATAATCTTTCAAAATGATTTACTTTAAATATTAGACGGCTCATTTTCCAATAAAACACACCTTTAAAGACAAGTATCCCAACATAGACATCCCTTTGTAAAGCAACTTCAACCCCAAACTCACCTAAAACGTGAATAGTAAGTAAACTCCCCAATTTATAAAAATGTTGAACAAGCTTTATTTCCCGAAACACGCCAAACATGGGCGGGGCATAATACTCAACCCATAAATCTTGAGTAAACGAATCCATATATGCAAAACGTCATCGAAAACATTGATAATAAAATAATACAATTTAATACCCAAATAACACATTTCGGTGACGGGGGAGACCCGATTCCGTTGTACGTGGCGGAACACAAAGTTAAGCCACATAGATACGTTTTTGAACTACACCTCAGATCGTAACTGTATTGCATGCTCTACCGATCTACACCTCCAGTCGGACTGTATTTCAAGTCCTAAAAACATCATATCCCCCATTGCCTACTCCGTCGAGATACACCTCAAGGATACGTGATCTTATTACCTGTTCGTTCTCTAGTGAAGTTTCATCCTCAAGGTACTCATTCGACCCCTAGTGCCTACTCCCTAGCATTCAGGATAGAAGCCTCAGCTCCTTAATTGATAACTCATGAAGTCTAACCCTCGTACACAAGAATTAGAACATCAACTTACAAAACCCATGGTCCCGAAGTACAACCCATAAAGGTTCCTATCTGCACAACAACCGGGACAACAACAATGCCAACACGACATAATTCCCAAGATGAGAATATCAAGACTCCTCACCTTTAAATATGACTGACTTACATGCCTATGGACCCAATGCATTACAGTCTAAAATACATTATTCCAAATGAATGACACACCCACTCAAAAACATCTATACTCCCAAAATAAAGTGAAATAAATGCAACTCACAACAAAGTGCGCATTAAGTTATTAAATCCGGACAAATGTCCTTAAGACCCAACACAGACGAAAACCGAGCTTTAAGCCTAAAATCAAATGACCACATGTTAAATCCACAAAATCCAATAAAATGCAACGACCAACGTTTATGCAGACACATGTACCAAAACACATGAATAAATTCCAACATAGTTTAGATTGAGACAAATAATTTTCCGGACAAGTTTATAATCCCATTAACTCTTTCAAAACGTCCCATAGCCCAAATCAAACATTTCCCATAACACACATTAAAATGCAATTATTCCAAGGGATTTACACTCGTATGATAAATCATTAAAATATCACTGTCAAAGATTTACTCAATGAAATACTTGAGTTACATCCTTTCCCCAAAACCAAAAGGGTTGACAACTTCTGAAACGTTCGCAAGGTTGGGAATGACCAAATGCCAATGACTCATACGTTGGTATTTTTAAAACATTCCACGACACAAAATACATGTAATGCCAACAACCATAAAAATGCATTTTTACCAAATAATCACTATTTATGTAAATAATTTATCGAAGCGTCTTCATTTTGATACATTTATCAAAATACCCAAAAATCCCAAAAAATGAGTGTTTTACAAGTTTATAAAGTTAAACACTTCAGATAATCAAAACTTACCAAATAACTCATCATTTAATAGTTTCATGTGAAATATATAAACATTTAAAGATTGACATTTTTGGCATGTACACCGTTTTCACAAATCAGCTTGAACTCACCTTGTTAGATTTAGGCTAAATCTAGATTTCCCCAACTTGAGCTCCTTTGAAGAAATTCGAATCTTCAAGCCAGAACTCCAAAAACCTAGATCCACAAGTTTCCAACCATAAATATGCCTATTCAACCATATAGAAACAATCCCCAAATATCATACATCAAAATCCCCAATTTGGCCAAAACCCCAATTTTTGACCTAAATTTTCCAAAATCATCAAATCTGACATTTGAGAAACCAATCACTAGGGAATCATTAATGGAACATTTATATCTTATAATAAGGTTTAGAAATGAATAGGGTGAACATACCACTTAGGTTTTGGTGAAAACCTAAAAAACCCTAAAATGAAGCTTGAGGTTGAAGATGAAGATGAAGATGGAGATGGAGATGGAGATGGAGACCTTTGATATCTAGCTTCTACCCATGATGACACTTCAATACTTGAGGATTGAGGCATTTAATGAATCAAAACCACCATAGATGAGTTTGGGTGATCTTGAAAGAGTTTAGAGAGAGTTGGGAGTGAAATGGGAAGTGAGAAATGAAGAAAGAAGCAAAATTCCGTATTTGACAGCAATCCATCCTCCTGGTGCGACATTTCCAGGCGACAATGCCCTGGGCAATGTAGCTGGTCATTGTCTCCAACCCTCCCCCATGCTCTGATTTTTGCTGCTACATTTCCAGGTGCGACTATGACACTGTCATAGTCGTCAGGCATTGTAGTTGTGCTCGTACCAAGCTCCGAAACTCGACTTTTTCAACACCAAGACCCTCGACACTCTCAAGGACTTTAAGTAATGCTTTTTTGCAAGTTGCAAAAACGTTCGGGTGAACTTTACTTACCGAAAATTACGGGTGTTACAATCCTCCCAATCTTAGAACGATTTCATCCTCGAAATCAATTTCTCACCCCAGGCATTTCATTACCACCCTTAGCATTTATTGGGTTCCTTTGGTCCTCAAGAAGGTAATGAACTAATTGTAGTCCTCAACGATGTCATTCTCCCAAAATGACCGACGCAACTGCCATGCTGATTTCGTGAAGACCCCTCATTCAATATCCTCCTTGATATGCTACATTCATACTAGAGTGAACGTCGAACTTTACTGGGGAGTTTCTAACCATCGAACTCGTTTGCCTCCCAACCTTAGGTGACACCTACTACCTATAGGGTAGCTTGTGACCTCAACCTCCCTCTGACAAATTCGTTCTAGCTCAACACGATTCTAAATCCGAATTCCAATGGTCAACACTACATCCAAAGAATCCCCGAAATTTCTTAGTAATTCGTCCTTGCTATTGGCAGAGACTTCCTTAAAGGGATGTGCCAATACGATCTACAAGAGTCAGTTTATTCAAATTCGGCTATTGCGCAACTCCAAACTATACTTAAACATCAATCATAATGTTCGATATAAACCTTTATCTATCAAGAAATCTTGATCATTGATACTTAATCACAAACATCTAACATCCTTAAAGTTACCACTTAAACTGCAAACATACAATATTTGTCGGAAATGTTCTGAACACTCCAACGGCCATTGTCCTCAAAATCGAATGTCGACACCTATCCTCAAAACGACTATACCACAAACGTGGGTTTTGTAACACCCTAAAAATGGGGTAAATTTAAAATTCAAAAATTCGGCAAAATGACGTCTATAATTGCAGTAAACCACCCAAACGGGTAAATGTTTAATAGCGTTTACACAACCTGTGAAAGTACTAAAATTGACAATGAACCATCTAAACATATTACATCTAGATTATAATGGTTGTCAACCTAATTCCTAAAATGCTATCTTTTACACGCCAAGTCTCCAACATATAACTATCGCCAAAAATGCCTCTATGACCTCATGCTCTTCTCTCAAACCTTGGGTGACCCATCGCTAAGGGAACCTGTTATACACATCATTTGAGAAAAAATGTTAAGCTTAACGCCTAGTGAGAACAGACAGTTTATATCAATATTTTGGAAATGATTTCAATATAAATAAATAAGTAAACGTTCAATGTGTTGGATTTATAAAACGTAACGACATTCACATAAGAACCTTTTGGTCAAAACATCTTGCGATGACGGGGGAGACACGATTTCCAAGGATCATGGTGGAACACAAAAGTTGGCCACTCTCCGAGTTGTGAGCTCAATCCTTGGACCCATGGCCACGAACACGTCGGCTCGTACTCAGATGTGGGGAGGGCACCCGAGGATCCAAGTCATACTCATTCGCTAGGATTACATTTACGGCCCATGGCTAGTAACCGGTCCCACAAGACCGTACCAAATTCCCTCTGAGGACCCAATGTCTCAACCAGCTACATAGGGGAAAAACATCCCAAATAAACCGACTCTTATATACTTATGGATCTATTAGTAATAGTCTAGGACAAGTCACCATTTCATTTGGTGACTAAACCAAGATAGAATATATATATATATATATATATATATATATATATATATATATATATATATTTGCCTTTAAAGAAACTCCACAATACCATTTCATCTATAAATCATTCCTTTCCAAAATAGTTGGCACCATATAGGTGGCCATCAACTTTTAAGCAAGAACTTCAAATTTAGGGAAAACCTTAGGTGTTCATTAAAATGACTCCACTCAAACAGGTAGTCATAAATGTGTAAGTAAAACATTTGTTATGACTTAAAACATGGTTCTTTACAACATAGTCCAAAATGTAGTTGAAACCCTAAAATCTCCAAAAACCCACTTTTAGGTCAAATCCTTGCAAGTTGTAAAATATAAACAAGGAGATGTTAGTAAGTTCAAAATTATTGTTTTGACATGTATAAGATGTAAAAAGGTTGAATGTACTCACCTTGTAGGGTTTTATACTTTTCCCAACCCTAAAAGAAAGGAAGTGATTTTCCTAGGTGAGGAGACTTGAGTCCTTTCCTTTAAAGCTTAAATAAACCTAAGATGAGCAATAAAGATTCACATACGAAGTAGCTAGAGGAGAAGTTAATGAATAGGGAGGATTTGAGGATGGAAACTTACCAAAAACTGGGAGAAAAACATATTGAATGCAACCCCAAAATCAGATAAATGAATTAGAAATCGGAGCTGCTCAATTTATACCCCAACCTCCCACTGGTGATATTGACACGCGATAGTGACATCTGTCACTATCGTCGGGCATAATCTCCCCGAATGTACCGAGAGTTCGGTACCTTCCCCGCAATAGTGACTGGTGTCACAATCGCGAGGCACACTCGCCGAACATGTACTGAAAGTCCTTGAGTCTCCGCGACTATGCCATCGCGACTGTGACCATGTCACTATCGCCGGACACTATCGTCGAGCTCCTCCCCGGTCTCTGGAATTCGATTTTTAAACCGCGACACCTCTAAATCGAACCATTAAACGAAGGTAAACTTTATCAAGGATTTAAACCCAAAATAGAGAACCTTGGAAGAGAGCATGAACGAAGTGACTTACCGAAAAATCCGGGTGTTACAATCCTCCCCAACTTGGGAATGATTTCGTCCCTGAAATCCCAACTACTCGAAAAGATGAGGATATCTTCGCTTCATGTCTTCCTCGGCTTCCCATGTCACGTTGGCTCCCCGATGATGTTTCCATTGCACTTTGACAATCGTGACGTCCTTGTGACGCAATGTCTTGGACTTCCTTTCTAGGATAGCATCGGGTTCCTCCACACACCGGTTACCCTCATCCACTCTAATCTCGGAAAGAGAAATGACGTTTTCCTCTTCCGCCCAACACTTCCGAAGGTAACAAATATGAAACGTGTTGTAGATTCCGCTCAATTCCGGTGGAAGTTCTAGTTGATAGGCTTGCAAACCCACACGCTTAAGTACCGTGAACGGTCCAAGGAAACGGGGACTCAACTTCCTGCGCTTTCCGAACTGAATAATGCCCTTCCAAGGTGACACCTTGAGCATCACATGGTCACCCACTTGAACTCCATCGGTCGCCTGTTCTTATCGGCATAGCTCTTTTGCCGATCTTGAGCCGCTTTCAACCGCTCCCGAATGCTCTTTACCTTATCAGCTGTTTCTTACACAACTTCGGGTCCGGCGAATTGCTTCTCACCCGCTTCAAGCCAACACATGGGGGTTCTGCACTTCCGCCCATACAAAGCCTCAAACGATGCCATTCTGATACTCGAGTGGTAGCTATTATTGTAAGTGAACTCCACCAAAGGTATGTGAGAGAGCCAACTACCCCCAAAGTCGATAACGCAATACCTTAGAATCTCTTCAAGCGTTTGGATCGTTCTCTCGTTTTGACTGTCGGTATGAGGATGGTACGCCGTACTCAACTTCACTCGAGTACCAAGCTCTTTTTGCAAGCCATCCCAAAAGTTCGAAGTGAACCGACTATCACGATCCGACACAATAGATAGAGGCACCCCATGCCTTGAAACCACTTCATCGATGTAAAGATTTGCCAACTTGTCCGTCGGTAGAGTCTCTCTCATGGCTAAGAAGTGAGCGACTCTTGGTCAACCGATCAACTATCACCCATATGGTATCGTGACCTCAAAGAGTTTTGAGAAACTTAGTCATGAAATCCATGGTAATATGCTCCCATTTCCATTCGAGGATCTCCAAGGATTGAAGGCTCCCATACGGTCGTTGATGCTCGGCTTTCACTTGTAACCACATCACGCATCGCTCCATGTAACATGCCACATCCAGTTTCATTACCGGCCACCAATAGTGTAGTTTCAAGTCCATATACAACTTTATACTCCCCGGATGGATGGAATACTTGGACTTATGGACATCCTCGAGAAGAATTTCCCAATTGCCTCCAGCTTTGGGTACCCATACACGATTGTTGAATAATTTTACTCCTCGGTTATCTTCCGTTAAGAGCAAACGTTGCTTCGTCATGACTTCCTTCTTGAGATTATCCTCCAACAAGGCCTCTACTTGAGATGCCTTGATTCTCTCAATAAGGCTCGACACGAGCTCGATTCTTGAAAGGGTAGCCCGAATGCTTCCGCTATAGTCCTCCTGACTTAACACATCGGCCACCACATTCGCCTTACTGGGGTGGTAAAGCAACTTGCAATCGTAATCCTTGAGTAAATCGAGCCACCGTATTTGCCTCATGTTCAACTCTTTTTGATCAAAGACGTATTTCAAACTCTTATGATCCGTATATAGCGTACATTTCGTGGCATAAAGGTAATGCCACCAATGCTTCAAAGCGAACACCACCGCCGCTAACTCCAAGTCATGGGTAGGATAATTCTTCTCATGAACCTTGAGTTGTCTTGATGCGTAAGCGATCACTTTGCCTCTTTGCATCAACACGCAGCCCAAACCCATCTTTGAAGCGTCGCTATAAACCACGAAGTCTTCCGACCATTCGGATAGCGACAAAATTGGATCCTTACACAATTTCTTTTGTAAAGTTTGGAACACCATCTCTTGCGCTTCGGTTCAAACGAACTTCACATTCTTCCGAGTCAAAGCCGTCAAGGAAGAAGCGATTTTGGAGAAGTTTTGAATAAATCTCCGGTAATAGCCCGTCAAACCAAAGAAACTTCGGATCTCGGACGGACTCTTGGGAGGTTCCCAATTCATCATGGCTTCAATTTTGGAGGGGTCCACCTTCACTCCTCCCCGAGTGACAACGTGACCCAAGAATTGAATCTCTTCAAGCCAAAAGTCGCACTTGGAGAATTTGGTGTACAACTTCTCCTTCCTCAACACCTCTAGAACTTCACGAAGGTGTTGTTCATGTTCCGACTCACTCTTGGAATACATGAGTATGTCATCAATAAATACAATGACCAATTTTTCAAGGAATGGTCGGCACACTCTATTCATCAAATCCATAAACACCACCGGTGTATTAGTTAGACCAAACGGCATCACGAGGAATTCATAATGGCCGTAATGCATTCTAAAGGTCGTCTTCGGATGTCTTCTCCTCTCACCGTCACTTGATGATATCCCGAACTCAAGTCAATCTTTGAGAAACAACCCACTCCTTGGAGTTGATCAAACAAGTCGTCGATCCTCGAAAGCGGATACTTGTTCTTCACTGTTGCCTTATTCAGTTCATGGTAATCGATACACATTCTCATTGTACCATCCTTCTTCTTGACGAATAAGACCAGAGCTCCCTAAGGCGACGAACTCGGTCTTATGAAACCCTTCTCCAAAAGCTCTTAGAGTTGAGCCATCATCTCTTGCATCTCGGATGGCGCCAACCGGTAAGGGGCACGAGCGATCGAAGCCGCCCCCGGTATAAGATCACTCCGGAACTCCATTTGACGATCGGGTGGTAAACCAGGCAAGTCATCCGGAAAGACATCATGAAACTCGCGCACCACCTTCATGTCTTCAAGCTTCTTCTTCTCGAGCTTGGCGTTAATTACATATGCTAGGAAGGATGAGCATCCTTTCACTAAGCATTTGCGTGCTTTAGCCATGGTGACGATTGCGACATCACCCTTCCTCTTCTCGCCATAAACCACTACAACCTCATCACTAGGATTGGGGAGTCGGATTAGTTTCTTGGAGCATACGATCTTGGCATGATTGTTTGCCAACCAATCCATGCCGACAACCACATCAAAATCACCAATGACCATCGGCATCAAATTAATTGGGAATTCCTTCCCTTTGATTCCAAGAGTGCACTCCCTCAAGACATCGCGGATCAACACTTGACTATCATTCGCTAATTCTACCACTAACACATTCTTTAGACTATTAATGAGCATAGCAAGCTTTTGAAGAAACGACTCAGATATGAAAGAGAAACTAGCACCCGACTCGAAAAGTACACGAGCAGATATGGAGTTTAGGAGAAATGTACCCGATACCACGTCGGTGGATGCCTTGGCCTCATTGGCCGTCATCTGGAAAGATCGACCCGAAACCCTAGGTGGGTTCTCCCTCTTCTCTAGCGCATTACCCGGTTTGAGCTTAGGGCAATCTCTCTTCACATGCCCCGGTGCCTTTCACTCGAAGCAGATAATCCCTCTTACCGGGTAATCTCTAGTGGGGTGATCAGCTTTCCCACACTTGGCACAAGGGTGAGGAGTGGTGTTGCAAATGCCATGGTGCTTGCTTCGGCACTTTTGACACCACCTAGCTTCTTGTCGGTTGTCAAAATTTCGGTTCCCAACGAAAGGTCGAGACCTCTTGGGAGGTCCAGAATTGCTTTCCCACTTCCGTTTCTCTCTCACCTAGGCCCTCTCTTCCTTGCCTTGGGCGTAGACGTCTTCCATGATCCGAGCCTCCTCGATGATCTCACGAAGGGTGATGGCTTTGGAGTTTCAAACCATCGTCATCATGTCCGCCGGTAGGCCCTTCAGATAGTCATTGATCTTCTCTCTCTCGGTCGGGGCCACATTCCCCACTAAGCCAAGCTTCTCCATGAATAGTCGGGTGTACTCCTTCACCGGCATACTCCCCTTATTGAGAGCTCGAAATTCCTCCTCGATTTTATCCATGGCTCGCTCGTTGCAAAACTCCTCCATGACTTTTCCCTTGAAAGAGGTCCAAGTCAGTTGAGCCAGAACCATGGGTGCAAGGGTGGATTTGGTGACGTTCCACCAACTGAGTGTCGGGCCCCTAAGCATTTGAGAGTCGAATATCACCTTCTTACCCTCCTCGCATTCGGACGAGTCGAAGGCTTGCTCAATCTCTTGAATCCACTTCATGCAAGCGACTGGATCGTCAGACCCAAGGAATTCCGGTGGCTTACAGCACAAGAAGGACTTGTAGGAGCAAGCTCTCTTGCCTTGTCTCACATCAACCGTCATCGGCTCATCAGTTGGGTTCTCATGACCTGTACCCCCGGATCTGGCCACCACCATGTTCTTCACAACCGTCTCATTCCTCCGGTTGCTCACATCACGGTCCTATAAGATTTTTAGAAGGTACTCTTGCTGCTTGGCCATCACCTCATTCATCATCAGCATCAGATTGGCCATCATCTCAGATTGCGGAGTTTCCTCCCGAATAACCGGGTTGGACGAAGCCAGGTCCACCAGTGGAATGATCTCAGGCCCTCCACCTAGCAACGGTTAGGTGGATGGGAGTACAGCGGCCTCAACCCTCTCCAGTTGATCAGCTGTTGAAGTGGTCGTCTCTACACCCTCCACACGTGTACGCGGTCTTCCGCACGTACTAATTATCTTTGATCTACCACGCACGACAAGGAAAGGACTAAGAGAGAGATTAATAGAATTAAGCACGAAGGAAACGTACTACTACATTCATCAATTGTCATAACAACAATAAACCAAGCATGCTCACGTAAAACATCCTCATAATAACATTAGCTAAGTGAAATTATGAACATATGATACGTAAGAATTCTCGTTACCGTCACCACAACGCTCGATTAACACAATTTTCGTCGACCCTAAGACCAACCCATCTTAGAAGTTCTACCCAATATCACAAATCATTACTTAACAATCTCAGCTTAAGTCTAGAAATCTTACATTCATGCCTAGTTCACTTAAACTAGAGCTCTGATACCAACTTGTAACACCCTAAAATTGGGGTAAATTTAAAATTTGAAAATTTGGCAAACTCACGTCTATAATTGGAGTAAACCACCAGAACGGATAAATGTATAATAGCGTTTACACAACCTGTGAAAGTATTAAAATTGGCAACAAACTAATCTAAACATATTACATCTAGATTATAATGGTTGTCAACCCAATTCCCAAAATGCTATCTTTTGCACGCCAAGTCTCCAACATATAATTATCACCAAAAATGCCTGTATGAACTCATGCTCTTCTCTCAAACCTTGGGCGACCCACCGCTAAGGGAACCTGTTATACACATCATTTGAGAAAAAGTGTTAGGCTTAACGCCTAGTGAGAACAGACAGTTTATATCAAAATTTTGGAAATGATTTCAATGTAAATAAATAAGTAAACGTTCAATGTGTTGGATTTATAAAACGTAACGACATTCACATAAGAACCTTTTGGTCAAAACATCTTGCGATGACGGGGCTGACCCAATTTCCAAGGATCATGGCGGAACACAAAAGTAGGCCACTCTCTGAGTTGTGAGCTCAATACTTGGACCCATGGCCACGAACACGTCGGCTCGTACTCAGATGTGGGGGAGGGCACCCGAGGATCCAAGTCATACTCATTCGCTAGGATTACATATACGCCCCATGGCTAGTAACCGGCCCCACATAACCGTACCAAATTTCCTCCGAGGACCCAATGTCTCAACCAACTACATAGGGGAAAAACATCCCAAATAAACCGACTCTTATACTTATGGATCCATTAGTAATAGTCTATAACAAGTCACCATTTTATTTGGTGACTAAACCAAGATAGCGTATATATTTGCCTTTAAAGAAAATCCACAATACCATTTCATCTATAAATCATTCCTTTCCAAAATAGTTGGCACCATATAGGTGGCCATTAACTTTTAAGCAAGAACTTCAAATTTAGGGAAAACCTTAGGTGTTCATTAAAATGACTCCACTCAAACAGGTAGTCACAAATGTGTAAGTAAAATATTTATTATGACTTAAAACATGGTTCTTTAAAACATAGTCCAAAATGTAGTTGAAACCCTAAAATCTCCAAAAACCCACTTTTAGGTCAAATCCTTGCAAGTTGTAAAATATAAACAAGGAGATGTTAGTAAGTTCAAAATTATTGTTTTGACATGTATAAGATGTAAAAAGGTTGAATGTACTCACCTTGTTGGGTTTTATATTTCTCTAAACACTAAAAGAAAGGAAGTGATTTTCCTTAGATGAGGAGACTTGAGTCCTTTCCTTTAAAGCTTAAATAAACCTAAGATGAGCAATAAAGATTCACATAAGAAGTAGCTAGAGGAGAAGTTAATGAAGAGGGAGGATTTGAGGAAGGAAACCTACCAAAAAATGGGAGAAAAACGTATTGAATGCAGCCCCAAAATCAAATAAATGAATTAGAAATCGAAGTTGCTCAATTTATACCCTAACCTCCCGCTGGCGATAGTGACATCTCTCACTATCGCCGGACATCGCCCAGAATGTACCGAGAGTTCGGTACCTTCCCCGTGATAGTGCCAGGAGATAGTGACAGGTGTCACAATCGTGAGGCACACTAGCCGAACATGTACTGAAAGTCCTTGAGTCCCCGCGACTATGCCACAACGACTGTGACCATGTCACTATCGCCAAGCACTGTCGTCGAGCTCCTCCTCGGTCTCTGGAATTCGATTTTTAAGTCGCGACACCTCTAAATCAAACCATTAAACGAAGGTAAACTTTATCAAGGATTTAAACCTAAAATAGAGAACCTTTGAAGAGAGCATAAACGAAGTGACTTACTGAAAAATCCGGGTGTTACAGGTTTACATCCATTCCGGATTTGTATTGTCGAATTTACAGTTGACACCTAACATGGCACTAAAGTTCCACTATTACATCTCTAACACACGAACCACAATATTCCCTTTATTCACAAAGGCTCATTAAGGTGATACCCCACCAACACATAACATGATGCCGAACGGGCAAGCAACCCATCAAATCCATCCATACGCAATTAATCACACAAGAACTTATCCCGTAGATATACCGAAGCAAAAAAGAAAATTTCCCTTTAATTAACTGGGAGAAAGCATAAATCTAATACCTCATTTATTCACGCGTGTACCGATGCATAAATTGATACCCAAAATTCTAAAACTGACCATAAGTCGGATCATCCGACACTTCAATTCCCAAGGACTCCTCTAGTCCCTAATTACAACTCATTTCTCAAGGGGGGTTTCAAATCTATAACCCTAATGAGTTCAAGGCTTTTCAACTATAGGACTCAATAAATATGCCAATTGAAATTTTATAAGACTTTCAATGCAAAATATTTATAATAGTTAATCGTAGGTGTAAAAAAAATCCCTACCGCTTACTCGGTAGTTGTGCAAAGTGGTAACAAATGCCACCCTCATAAAACTATTTTGAAAAGCATTTAATCAGTACTCACGCTAATAATGACAATAACAGAAAAGGCGCAACCGTTTTTCAAATGGACCACTACGATCCTAATATGCATTAATCAATGTCATGTACGTAAAATAATTTTCTGCACCAATACAATGCGAAACATATGTTTGTACAAACTCCCAAAAGAAGAACTTTACAATTTCAAGATCCAAATTCTCCTTTTTAACCATAAAATGTCATGAAATAAAATATCCAACAAACCTCACATACATTAGTTTATTTCCCAAGCTTAGTAAAACGATAGATGTATGCGATTTCGTCGAAACGTAAAATAATTTAAATCGACTTCAAACATTTAAGTTGCACAAACAAGTCATTCTTTGTTCCAAAATAGTGGCTACCATGTCATGCATACCAATAGGCCAATAAAATGCATTGCGCGATACAATAACAGTAAAACCTAACAACCCAAAATGTTCAAAGCAAAAGGTCCACGCGAGATACTCTTTTATAAAACCCAAAAGCACAACTATGCAGTATGAAGACTCTCAAGATGCCTCTTGCAGTTGCGAAATGACATGTGCAAAACCCGCATGAGACATGGCGCTCAATAAAGCTCATAAATTTACAAACACCAAAATTAAAGCTTACGCATTTCAAAGTTTATCTACGCGACGCAAAAGGTCGGAAAATAAAACTCCATAAGACTCAACAAAAATTTCCATGAAACTCAACGACACCTAAATTCAAACGGAGCCAAAATTTTAGTTTACTATAATCAATTATCATAATACAGGGTTATAACTAAAGTGTCATGTTTTCAAAATTTCTCTTTTATCGCATCGCGATATAAAGTGACACTTTCCAGGAAAACTTGCATGAGACATGACGCTTAATAACATGAATTTACACGCAACATAATCATAACTCATGTGTCGAAAAACGTCGCAAAATAATACCTTATGAAACTCAACAAAACTCGTACAGACTAAAATTCCCAAGAAAACTCAGACGTGAAAACATGGGAATAACTTTTCCTTTAAAACCTTAACATACGTGGAGAGATCCAATGTCAAGGTTAAAATTTCGCAGTTAATTGCCCAATACCCCAAATAACATTAAAACACGGATATTACAATATCCGAAAATAGCATTAGACAAGAAACGGGGATGAAGATATTTTAAATAAAAACTTGCAACCACATGCAATGAAACAATTTCATGCATGTTTAAACTCATGGTTTACAATTTGGTGTGTGCTAAACATTTTTCCAATATTTCATAATATAACTCACTTTATGATTCGGGGAAACATGAGAAATAATCGATGCAAACTTATTTTAGAAATAAATTTCATGCATGAATTTTGGTCGAGACCCAAAGTCTCGGGACTTAACTCACCAAGCCCAACAATTCACTACTGACGTCCGAGTGCTCAACATCTTAGAGTAACAATAGACAACTAAGTCGGTTAACCTTTCAATATCTCCTCGAATAATGTCGATTCCCTAAATCCATGGTTCTAAACCAACCAATAATCTTGACCCAAACTGGTCAACTTAATGCATTCATCATGTTCATCCATCACTCCAACTGACAATGCTATAAGCATCAACTCTTCTATCGGCTACTCGCTTAGAAACTTCTTCACTATCCCAACGGTCATCACACCAAGACAATTCAAGCATAAAAATGTAACATGTAGGTTCACCATAACACTGGCCAGGTGCAATTATGAACCTACCGTACATGATCATCCTTACTACTCCCGACATGATTCCCGATATTACTAACTCTATCAACCTCAAAGTAGCCTATCCTCAAGGTGCCTAATTGTGCAATGTCAATTTCATCGCTTAAAAGGACGCTAGTTTGAGTCTATGTATCCGAAATCAACACCTAAATCTCTCAAACTTTAGCTCTGATACCAACTTGTAACACCCTCAAATTTGGAAAGATCAACTAATTTAAAATTTTCCAATATACATCAATTAAGGATAAAATCTATTCTATTAATCATACTTGAGTCACCTCAATTAGAATTGTAGATTAAACTTCAATAAATAATAGGTCAAGTCTTGTACAAAGACTAATTAAAGTCGGGTGTTACTAAAACCCAATAACAATTGCTACCTCCAAAAACGCGGAAGGCTTCACCAAGTTACTCTATCGTGCATAGGCTTAGCACTCATCTCACCACGAAGTCACTAACAACAATCCTCAACCAAACCTGATACACATGTCGACAAATAAAAAGGTTAGGCTAACGCCTAGTGAGTTCAAGAGTTTTCAACATGAACAGATATATTTGTTAAAAGGAAAAAATGCGTTTTAAATCATAATCTTTCAAAATGATTTACTTCAAATATTAGACGACTCATTTTCCAATAACACACACTTTTAAAGACAAGTATCCCAACATAGACATCACTTTGTAAAGCAACTTCAACCCCAAACTCACCCAAAACGTGAATAGTAAGTAAATTCCCAATTTATAAAAATGTGGAATAAACTTTATTTCCCGAAACACCCCAAACATGGGAGGGGCATAATACTCAACCCATAAATCTTGAGTAAACGAATCCATATATGCAAAACGTCACTGAAAACAAAGATAATAAAATAATACAATTTAATACCCAAATAACACCTTCCGGTGATGGGGGAGACCCAATTCCGTTGTACGTGGCGGAACACAAAGTTAAACTACATAGCCACATTGTCGAACTACACCTCAGATCGTAACTGTATTGCCTGCTCTACTGAGCTACACCTCCAGTCGGACTGTATTTCAAGTCCTAAAAACATCGTATCCCCCATTGCCTGCTCCGTCGCGCTATACCTCAAGGATACGCGATCTTATTGCCTGCTCGTTCTCTAGTGAAGTTTCATCATCAGGGTACTCATTCGACCCCTAGTGCCTACTCCCTAGCATTAAATATAGAAGCCTCAGCTCCTTACTTGATAACTCAAGAAGTCTAACCCTCGTTCACAAGAATTAGAACATCAACTTACAAAACCCATGGTCCCGAAGTCAACCCATAAAGGTTCCTCTTCGCACAACAACCAGGACAACAACAATGCCAACACGACATAATTCCCAATCTGATAATATCAAGACTTCTCACCCTTAAATATTACTGACTTACATGCCTATGGATCCAATGCATTATAGTCTAAAATACATGACTCCAAATGAATCACACACGCACTCAAAAACATCTATTCTCCCAAAATAAAGTGAAATACATGCAACTCACAACAAAGTGTCACATTAAGTTATTAAATCCAGACAAATGTCCTCAAGACCCGACACAGACGAAAACCGAGCTTTAAGCCCAAAATCAAATGATCACATGTTAAATCCACAAAATGCAATAAAATGCAACGACTAACGTTTATGCAGACACATGTTCCAAAACACATGAATAAATTCCAACATAGTTTATATTGAGACAAATAATTATCCGGACAAGTTTATAATCCCATTAACTCTTTCAAAATGTCCCATAACCCAAATCAAACATTTCCCATAACACACATTAAAATGCAATTATTCCTAGGGATTTACACTCGTATGATAAATCATTAAAATATCATAGTCAAAGATTTACTCAATAAAATACTTGAGTTACATCCTTCCCCAAAACCAAAAGGGTTGACAATTTCTGAAACGTTCGCAAAGTTGGGAATGACCAAACGCCAATGACTCATACGTTGGTATTTTTAAAACATTCCACGACACAAAATACACGTAATGCCAACAACCATAAAAATTCATTTTTACCAAATAATCTCTATTTATGTAGATATGTTATTGAAACATCTTCTTTCTAATACATTTATCACAATACCCAAAATCCCAAAAACGAGTGTTTTACAAGTTTATAAAGTTAAACACTTCAGATAATCAAAACTTACCAAATAACTCATCATTTAATAATTTCATGTGAAATATATAAACATTTAAAGATTGACATTTTTGGCATGTACACTGTTTTCACAAATCAGCTTGAACTCACCTTGTTAGATTTAGGCTAAATCTATATTTTCCCCAACTTGAGCTCCTTTGAAGAAATTCGAATCTTCAAGCCAGAACTCCAAAAACCTAGATCCACAAGTTTCCAACCATAAATATGCCTATTCAACCATATAGAAACAATCCCCAAACATCATACATCAAAATCCCCAATTTGGCCAAAACCCCAATTTTTGACTTAAATTCTCCAAAATCATCAAATCTGACATTTGAGAAACCAATCACTAGTGAATCATCAATGGAACATTTATATCTTATAATAAGGTTTAGAAATGGATAGGGTGAACATACCACTTAGGTTTTGGTGAAAACCTAGAAAACCCTAAAATGAAGCTTGAGGTTGAAGATGAAGATGGAGATGGAGACCCTTGATGTCTAGCTTCTACCCTTGATGACACTTAAATACTTGAAGATTGAGGCATTTGATGAATCAAAACCACCATAGATGAGTTTGGGTGATCTTGGAAGAGTTTAGAGAGAGTTGGGAGTGAAATAGGAAGTGAGAAATCAAGAAAGGAGCAAAATCCCGTATTTGACAGCAATCCATCCTCCTGGTGCGACATTGCAAGGCGACAATGCCCTGGGCAATGTTGCTGGTCTTTGTCGCCAACCCTCCCCCCATGCTCTGATTTTTGCTGCTACATTGCCAGGTGCGACTATGACACTGTCATAGTCGTCGGGCATTGTAGTCGTGCCCGTACCAAGCTCCGAAACTCAACTTTTTCAACACCAAGACCCTCGACACTCTCAGGGACTTTAAGTAATGCTTTCCCAACTATTAGTCCCTTATGATGTGTAAATTGAGATGATAACAATGAAATCGATCCAAACGACATATGTATTTCAATCTCAATATGAATCTATTACAATGTGTTCTCTCAATATTTCTCACTCTAAAGATGCTCTCTATTATGTGCCACTCTTTAATATGCTACATGGTTACAAGAGAAAAACAAAACTATTTATACCAACTACAAATACAAGGAAAACAATTAAACTAAACTAGTTGACTTTGGAAGACTTTGACTTTATCCTTTGAGCTTCTTGACTTTGACTTTGCATAAGAAGGCTTTGACTTGGAACTCTGACTTGTTAATTCTCATGATCTTGGATCCAACACATTTGTGCACTAACAATCTACCCCTTTGGATTCAAGATCATCTTCTCAATAATGAGTTAGTCAACTCCCCCTTTGGATTCAAAAAGAAATTCAACATTAACGAGCAATCTCCCCCTTGTTTGATCTTTAACGGATTCAATTTCCACCTTTATCATGCAAACATGTAATCTTCTTCTTCCTTGCAGCTTGGCAAACAATCTCCTCATTTGAAAATCAATCTCCCCCTTTCTTTTGTTTAAGAATTTTATCAAAACTATGACAATCTTCCTTTAAGTCTGTGATAATGTTCTTCAAGAACTTTAACAATCTCCCCTAAGCTATATAGCAATCCTCTTTCAGACTTTGACAAAGAAATTATCTCTAGATTTAGCTCACTTTGCTACAGCAAATAATCTTCAAAGAAATTTTTTGTACTCTTAAACAAACTTTTAGAATTCTTTGAATCTTCTCTTTCCATTCTATACAATCTCCCTATAACTTGCATTTCTTGACAATTTCTTGTATCTCTCCCATATTCCAAACAACGAGCTTTCTCCAAAACTGTTACAAACTGTTCTTCAAACAACATTTCTTGAAATTTTGTCTCCCCCTTTTTGATGATGTAGAGCATAGAAATCATCAAAACTATCTTCAAGAAATGGCATGTATGCAATCTTTGATCATGATCTTTCATTATCTGATCTTTCCAACGTACATCTGAACCATCTGTCAATTCATAATGTATTCATCCGAATCTTTTCAAAATCAGACAAATCAGAGTGAAAACCTGAATCAACAAATGAATCAGTTAAAATGTTTGTAAGTAGCACTAAGCTACTTTGTGCAACAAATGCACATTGGAAATGATCTTTTTTATGTTCACTCCCCCAGGGCTACCATTCAATCATTGAAAAATCACAAAGAATTTTCTATGAACGTTATGACAAGAAAACATATTCTTTTTGTGCTCGTGCATAGTGTAGAATGAATGAAGCTACTTAGTCTTTTCAAAGAGGCTCAAAGTGTGTAAACCATTGAGACAACAATAGTAATACACGAACTCAATGGTGCATGATTGAAGTTCGAAGGTGGGGCAGACTTCCTTCTATTTCAATATCCACATCTTCCAAATGAAGATGAGATAGATTATGTGTTGCATCCCCAATCAAAGTGAAACATCTTCTTGTTGAGAAAAAGATGAGTAACTGGTGGGGTTTAATGCAAGAGTTGACATGGGCTAGTGCCTTTTTCAATGAAGGTCACCAAATAATGTGAACCAACATATTATGTGGTTGCCCGACTCAGAAAAGATTGGTGTAGAGTTTTGATATTCTTTTAACTCTGTTCTCACACCCTATTTCTTTTTATCTTTTAAGCTCACTTCTAACCAAACTCTCTTTTCCATTTTTTCGCTCATTGCACTGAGGTTGTTCAAGCGGATGAACTTCCTCCCTCACTCTTTGATTTATGACACCTCGCCTCTTGATCACTCTGGATAACTTCTTGGGTAGGAAACACTGGTTATCGTGAATCCATAGAAGTTCTTTTAAATCCTCACACCGATCCCGTGTATTTTGTCTTAAAATCTCAAAGTTGCTTAATCATTTAACTTTAACAGTTAAAGAACAGTACTTATGTCAGATGTAAGTATGCTCAATAAGATAATCATGAAGATCTGAGCATTTTAAACATAAAAGATTCTCTCAAAACAAGGAAATTGAATGAACAAAGTGAAAGCAATAGGTATGTTTTGAGAATCTGACAATGTATGAAATATCAAATATGAATGATTATCATCAAATGATTGGAATGTGTCTATATGAACAAATATAGACATTCTTGAAAGAAATGCTTTGAATGAAATAACGCTCAACAAATTTTGAATTTACAAAGGGAGTTTATTACCACCAAAAAATTGTTTCATTGTGAGACATGGTAATAACAAAGTCAACAAAAATATTAAACCGGTGTGTGTGAATACTTGACAATATATAGAAAAGATAATACACAAGTATTTATATTTGGAAACACACGTTTTGTTAAACATGAAAAGTTCATAAAGTGAAAACATTTAAAATCACACTTCTGAATTCATGAAATCTGTTTAAGAATCGAGAAGTGGTTTGAACATTTAGAAACATGTTTTTATGTCTGAAAGTTGTCCATCTTTCCAACACATATGAAATTAAGATTAGAATATTCTTTACGCTCATCATTAATCTCAAGAAGTCAGCTCCAAAGTCATGATTGATATGATCATGTAAGCTCCCCCTCAAAATCTGCAATCAGTCAAGAAGTCGCCAAAGTAACAAAGTAAGTCAACAATATTGGAAATCAGAAAAATATGACAGTCAGACACCCCTATGACATTGAATAACGAGTCCTGATCTGAAGTAATCAAAAGTCATTTACTCCCCCTGAAATATTGCATTCACAATATTTGTCAGTAAGGATGATATGTACTCCCCCTTGAAGATTGATCATCTTTTATGCATCGGAGTACAATCTCTTTTGATCTTTTAAGTACGAATCCTAAATTGTTGTGTTTAGAAGTTAAACTTGATCTTTGAGATGCGGGTTTTGAACTGTATTGTCCAAAATCCATGGTTCCTTTACTCCCCCTAGACTTGAGGTGTCTGTAACACAGATGAATCTTTTGGCTTTGGTACCCACTGGTATTTGGGTCCATGTTTGTTAGTTGCAGTTCTATTAGGAGTAATATAATAAGAACCACACCAGTAATTAGCATAATCTTTACTAACAAAATCATTTAAGCCACAATAAGAACAATTAATTTTCTTTTTAGCTACCTGATTAATTGATTTATCGAAAAAACAAGATCAGGTTTACCTTTATGCATATTGTTCTTCTTGGCATTGAGTGTATGCATAAATGAATTTTGATCATTCTTATCATCAGAAGTTGCTTTCACTCTCCATACGAACTTCTCATTACCATTTCTTCTTCTAAATGTACCTGAACCATCAACATTCCGATTATAGAAAAGGTTAGTAGTATGAATCTTGTAATACCCTCAAATCTGGAAATAGCAACTCATTTAAAAATTTCTAAATACATCAATGAACGATTCATCTATAATCACAAATTAAGATTTAACCTCAATACACACATTCATTCTACACATACAGTCTATAATAAGGACGAGTGTTACTAAAACCCGATAATAGTCACTATCTCCAACTGCGGAAGACTTCACCAAACTACTTACTCTCGTGTAAGTCTAATGATCAACTCCTCAAAGCACTGCAAGAACCAAACCCCAACTGGAACCTGATGCACATGCCGACAAATAAAAAGGTTAGGCTTAACGCCTAGTGATCTCAAGAGTTTTCGTTAGAGATATATAACGCAATAACTTTAAGAATGCTATATAAAATCATAATTCCAAAATGCAATACATTTGATTTGAAAGCAACCAAAAATGAAATACATTAGATCTCAAAACAATCTCCTTTCATCATTCACCCTTTTCGTGATTAAAAATCATAAAACAAACGCCTCCTTAAATAAAGCCAAAACCCAAAGCGCGCGTAAAACATAACTAACATTATAATGATCAAACACGGAAAACGTAGATAACCCCAACTTCCAAAACATCCCAGTAACTCGAATGAGTTTCAATAACCAAAACCTTAAAACGTAGATAAATACCCACATTCAAACGTCTCCGAAAACATGGATTATAAAACTCCATAACCAAAACCTCACCTACTGGTGACGGGAAAGACCCGATTACATTGTACGTGACGAAACACAAAAGTAGGTCACATAATCATGTAAGAAATCAAAACATGTGGGTAACACAAATAAAAACCTACCGAGCTCAACTCCTCTGAGTCTATCACTCGAAAACATCAAGTCAACCCCTCTAGGTCTATTCTTGAGAGTTCCAAAATGGGGAACTCTAGCACAAGAGAATTACACCTTACTTCCCATGGGACGTTGCCCGACCGTATAGGTCCACACCTTACTTACCATGGTGACCCGATGTCTATTCTGTGCCAAATGATGAACCAAATGCCCAAAGCGGGGACATAGGAACACCGTGCCTATGGATCATTGCACTAACTAAACCATTACATGACTCAAAGTGAATGAACTAATGAATCCAAAACATGTAATTCTCAACTAAGATGCAGTAAATGCAAATCATAACCAAACGCTCAACATTGAGTTATTCAAAGCGGACAAGTGTCCTCGAAACCCAACAAAATCCAAACCGAGCCATTAGCTCAAACAAATCCAAAGACTCAACGTTGAAAATCATAAATTAGAATCAAACATAAACAACCCGTACTTATGTAAACCCATGCTCCAAAACATATAATTAATTCCAACGTAGTTTAGATTGGGACAAATCATTTTCCAAGTGAGTTTATAACATTTAACTCTCAAAACGTCCCATAACACAAAACCATGCATTTCTCCAAAACACAAAATGAAATACATTTATTCTCAAAATCTATTTCCATAAAATAAAACCTTAAGATACCAAAATATATGATTTATTTATCATAGTACCCAAAATCCCAGAGATGTGTGTTATATAAGTTTATGAAGTTAAACAATTCAAATAATCAAACTTATCAGCAGTTAACAATTTTCATGTAAGACACAAAACACTTTAAAATAAACATTTTGGCATGTACACCGTTTTCACAAATCAACTTGAACTCACCTCGCTAGGTTAAGTTAAACCCAGGTTTCAATCCACAACCATTGGCCTCCAAAAGCATAGATCCCACCCAAAGCTTTCCGAAGACACCCATTCCAACTCTTCAACTCAAGCTTCCAAAACCTAGATCCACACATTTTCGACCATAAATAAACATATCCAAACATAAATGATTGCTCCCCAAACATTTGTATCAAAATCCCCAAATTTGGCCAAACCCTAATTTTGACCTAACCTTCCCAAAGTCAACCAAAACGAAATTAGAGAAACATAATACTAGGAAATCATCCATGGTATGATTATAACTCATAAAGAAGCTTAGAAACTGAGGGGACGAACTTACACTTAGGTTTTTGAGCAAAACCCCAAAATTTATGAATCCTCAAGAAGTGGTGATGAACACTTGAATCTTGCTCAAGAGGTTGAGGTTACAAGTATAGATGATGAGGGAGTACAAGGTTGTAGGGGGGAAACCCCCAAAAATGGATTAAGGTTCGTTTGAGGGGGTGAGGTTCGGTTGAGAGAGAGTTTAGGAGAGAGTGGGTTAAGGGAATAAATGAGAAAAGTGGGAAAAAGGGATTTAATGGAGTCTGGACCCCGACGGCGAGAGTGCCCCGCGAGAGTGACACTCTATCACAATTGCGGGCACAATCGCCCGCTCCTACCCACTCTCGGTACAAGGGCCGCGAGAGTGACACCCTGTCACAATCGCGGGCACAATCGCCCACACCGTACCGAGGTCAAATTTGTTGACCTTTCGACCTGAAGCGCTCTCGATCCAAAGTTCTAACTTCACAAGGATTTATAATGAAGGGTTTTCGATTAGAAGCTAGAAAAGAAGGGTAAGGAAAGGCTTAACAAAATACGGGTGTTACAAATCTGATCATTTAAATTTACTGACCTCTATGTAGAAACAGTTGTTGGATATGAACTTGATGTTGTCTTGAATGAACATTCAGTTTCAGCTGAATCATCTCTAGGTGTTTGAAGAATTCAATCTGGAGTTTTCTGCTCAGTCAAAACCACCTTAGAAACAATTTCTTCAAGTTCTGTTATCTTGAAAGATAAACTGTTTCTTTCCTTGATGAGCAGGTCAATCTTTTTCTGAAATTCAGACTTCAAGTTCTGCTCTTTCATATCCTTTGTTGACAGTTCAGATAACTTTCTTGTCAGCTTCTTAATCTCCGTCTCAAAAATCTTTATTTCTTCTTCAAAATCCTTCTCCACATTCTTTCTTTGATCAGATGTTTCTTTAAAAAATCCAACATTTTTTCTGCTCAACTATCTTCTTTTCCTTTGTAAACTTGTATCTTTCTATAATGATCACTTTCTCAAAATCCAACACTTGTTGAGAAAGTTTTGCACACTTGATTTCAACGGTTTTCTTCTCTTCAAATGATTTCCTTGAAAACTCAAAGAATTTATCAGCAAATGTCTTTCTTTCATTCTCAAAACCTTCCTTTTCCTTGTCAAACTCTGCTCTGTCTTTAACAATCTGTTGTTCCAAATCTGAAATCTTCCTTGTCATTTCAGTATTGTCAAATGAAATCTTTTCTTTGTCATTGTCTGAAACCTTTGATTTTTCTTCACTCTTCTTTGTAGCATCTTCCTCTATCTCAAGTAGTTTCTTCTTTAGTTCAACATTCTCAGTTTCCAATGCTTTTGCTTTTTCTTTAACTATCTTAATCTTATCTTGACCAGATTTCTCAACTTCCAACCACTTATCCTTTTTCAAAGCTTCAAGAATTTCTCTTTTAAGCTCTTTTATCTCAGCAAAAAATTCTGAATAATTACCAGAACTAATTGCCTTTTTCAGATCTGCAATATGCAGGTGGAGCCACTCATTATATTTCTTCACAGAAGCAATTTGTTCATTCATTTCCTTCTCATAGCAATTAATCTGATATACGTATCCAACAAGAGTTTTATGATAGCTTTCACGCTTTTGTACAATCTTTTCTTCCAGAGAGACAATCATGGCCTTGAGTTTAGCATTCTCTCCTTTTGAAGACATTGTGTACCAACCTTGATAAAACTTGCACTGATCTTTAAACACCAAATCAGAAATTTTTCAAAATTCTGAAAAAGGCCAAAAAAATTCTAAGTATGGAAGTCGCAAATCACAGTGAAACACTTGTCGCAAAACACTATTTAACACACTTGACGCAGAATACTGCTAGCGAGTTCTTACTTGTTGCAAACAGAGGCTTGCGAGTTCTTGGTTGTCGCAAGCTAAAGGATGTGAGTTCTTGAACTTGTCGCAGGTTGAAGCTTGCGATTTCTGACTTGTCGCTAATCGAAGCTTGTGAGTTCTGTACTTAGAAAAATTCACAAAATATCACTTCTCGTATGATTCCACTTGCGAGTTCTATACTCAGAAAAATTTCAGACAAAAAACTTGTCGCAATGCATACGAGTTCTATACGTAGAAAATTTCAGACACAAAACTTGTCGCAATGCAACTTGTCATAAGCTTCACTATACGAGTTCTTCAACTTATCGCAGACCGAATAGCTTGAACAGTAACTTGTCGCAGGTTGAAGTTTGCGTGTTCTGAGCTTGTCATAAATCACGCTCTGCGAGTTCTTGACTTAGAAAAAAATTCCAACAACAAAACACAAAATCAAAGAAGCTTGTGAGTTCTTCAGTTGATCCTTGCGAGTTCTTCAAGAAGCTTGCGACTTCTTCAAATCTTGCGACTTCTTCACAATTTCAAGTCTGAAAACTTCAAATCGGTCCAAAATCAATTCAATTCACCAAATTTTGATCCTGAAACTTCACCAATTAGCCATCACACAGTATTAGAACATATTACAAACACTCAATTTTGAACAAAAACAACAAAAATTACAACTCGATCTCAAGAATGCAGTGCGTGAAAAACTACGAACCAAAAACTCAATTAAATCCAAATTCACACAAATTGATTGTGAATTGGACAAAACAACCAACAACAAACCTGTTCTAGAACATCATTCGAATACAATGAACCAAAAATTACACTAAAAACACACAAAATCAAGAAAACTGATTATTAAATAGTGTTCTGCGAGTTCTTGATATAATCGGCCAAAATCTCAGATTATGATCATGATTCTCTGATTTCGTGTTTGCTTTGCTCTGATACCAATTGATAGTCCCTTATGATGTACAAATCAAGATGATAACAATGAAATTGATCCAAACGTCATATGTATTTCAATCTCAATATGAATCGATTACAATATGTTCTCTCAATATTTCTCACTCTAAAGATGCTCTCTATTATGTGCCACTCTTCAATATGCTACATGGTTACAAGAGAAAAACAAAACTATTTATACCAACTACAAATACAAGGAAAACAATTAAACTAAACTAGTTGACTTTAGAAGACTTTGACTTTCCTTTGAGCTTCTTGACTTTGACTTTGCATAAGAAGGCTTTGACTTAGAACTTTGACTTTTTAATTCTCATGATCTTGGATCCAACATATTTGTGCACTAATACCAACATAAAATCCCACCATTTACAAGTTGCAAAAACGTTCGGGTGACCTTTACATACCGAAAATTACGAGTGTTACATCGGTGCAGGGGACGACAGACAACTCGGTGTAGGGGAAGGACGAGTGTTCAAGGGAACAGAAAACTTGGCGATATGGGTTTCATCAAATTTGGAATAGTAGATCAACCCGGATGGGGGAGGGGGAGGAAATCGACCTGTGTTGTCGGAGAAGGGAGAGGTGACAATCCCTGTGTTGTCGGAGAAGAGAGAAGTGTCTAACCGTCCCTATTTTGTCAGAGAAGTCACGATTGGGGGATGAATTCTCGAACTCATGATGGGTTTCATACTTTCATCATACTTTGAGTACATTTTTAGTCCCTGTAATAATGTAATGTGTCACATTTTTAATCCCTGTAAAAATGTAATTTATATGTTTGATTATTTATTAAGTAAAAATGAGATAAATGGTAAAAAGACTAAAATAACTGTAACACCCTTAAATTTGGAAAGGGCAACTAATTTAAATTTTTCACTAATACCTCAAAGATAGGTAATATCCTTTACGGCAACTCCATGCTTGAAATAAAATTCTAGGTCGAACCATAAACAAAATAAATAAAGTCTTACATAAAGACTAATTAAAGGTCGGGTGTTACTAAAACCCAAAATTCAAGTTACTATTCCCAAGATAATTGTAGAAGACTTCTCCAAGCTACTCTCACTCATGCATGCAACTAGCACTCATCTCTTCACAATAACAATAGTATCATTCCCCAATCGGAACCTGATGCACATGCAAACAAATAAAAAGGTTAGGCTAACACCTAGTGAGTTTAAGAGTTTTACGTGAATAAATATATCTTTAAATGGAATGAACTTAACTTAAAATTATAATCTTTCAAATGATTTACTTTAAGCTTGGAGACGACTCTTTTCCAATATTATACATTTTCAAAGATGAATACCTCATTACAAAGCATTCTTTATAAAATTATGCAACTCAAAACGAGAATAGGGATTAACTCCCAATTTAGGAAACGTGGATAAAACGTTGTGTCCCAAAACAACCAAGCACGGGTGGGGAAAAATAATCAACCCATAAATCATGGTTAAAAGAAAACCCACATATACAATATGTCACCGAAACCATGGACACTAGGCCCAACACTCACGTAACCATAAAATGGAAGGAATCCAAATATCAAAACATGAAAATGACATGTTTCATTCAAACCTTAATATACGCAGAGGGAAACCCAATATTAAGGTCATCATTTACACTCGACCACACAAAAACCAACAATAATAAAGTAAGGCGTTACTATTTAAAATACTGTTGGCCGACGACGGGGGAGACCCGTATCCGTTAAGAGTGGAGGAACACAAAAGTATGCCACCCTTACAACATTAATCGCATGACACCTCACAACATAAAAGCCCAAGTGTCCCTACGACTTCTTAACAAGTTTCACCTCAAGAATCGGTTGACCTTGGTGAACATTACAATGGACTTCACCCTGAATGCCCGACACACTTAAAGACTACCTCTAAGGCATTACTTCAAGCGGCGGAGGTCCTAGTGCCTACCTCCCCAGTAGCACCTCCAGACTCAACCCTCCTAGTGCCTACTTGAAAAGTTTACGGTCGTAAAACATGGGTACCGGAGTCCAACCCCGCAATACCCAATTGACCATCAAACAGACTGACTTACATGCCTATAGATCCAATACAACGTTTTCACAAATCAACTTGAACTCACCTTGCTAGATTTAGGCTAAATCTAGGTTTTCCCCAACTTGAGCTCCTTTGAAGAAACTTGGGTCCTTAAGCCAGAAACTTCCAAAAAACTAAATCCATAAATTTCAACCATAAATATTTACATCCAGCCATTTAGAATCATTCCCCAAACATTATACATGAAGATCTCAACTTATACCAAAACCCTAACTTCCATAGTTGAAGAAAGTAGAATATTATCTTAACCATAACTTGAATCAACCAACCAAAATACCTTTAGGTCACCAAAATGAGCCCCAAGATTCCAATCTTCAAAATGGTGAAAAGTTTGGATGAAACCCTAGAAAACTTGGTGAAGATGGAAGGATTGTGGTTCTAGCTTTCAAAACTTGCTAGATGAAGAAGAAACACATAGCTTTAGGAGGAAAAACCCCCAAATATGAGCTAGGGTTCGAATTAGAGGTTGGCGGTCTGTTTGGGAGAGAAAATGGGAAGAGATTTGAGGTTTAGGTTAGAAATGGGGTTGAAGGTTGAATTTCCCCTTTTATCAGCGCATAGTGGTCACGCACGGGCCCTGGAGAGGATTGACTCGCGCGGAGGGT
This sequence comes from Arctium minus, assembly GCA_954870635.1. Classification (NCBI taxonomy): domain Eukaryota; kingdom Viridiplantae; phylum Streptophyta; class Magnoliopsida; order Asterales; family Asteraceae; genus Arctium; species Arctium minus. The sequence goes on from OX941084.1 coordinate 55,680,908, forward strand.
CGGGCGGACCACTGGAGTCCAGATCCTCGCGCGGATCCTCGCGCGGTTCGATCTGCGCGGGGAGTCGCACGGGACACTGCTGTCGCTTTTGTTTTCTCTTCGGCCAAAGATTTCGGGGTGTTACAATAACCTTCATCTAACGAAATGTTTTAATGACCGTTAGAGGCAGGGATCAAATCCAGTCCTTTTTTCACACACCATAATTTGTCAATTTGTAATTTTGAAACTGTAGGGACCAAAAGTGCTATAACCATCAAACTTTTCGTAATTAAAAAACCATTAAACTTTCTCATTTTGAATTATTAAGTCCCTGAACTTTTTCTTTTTTCGATAATTAAACCATCAAATTTTTTAAATTTGGTTACATACATCTTTTTAACCTAAAAAGCTACCTGAAACTACTAGGAAAAGTATTAAAAAACCAGTTTTACCGTTTTCAAACCCTACATCATTCAAGCTAGGGGTGCTCAAAAAATCGACCAACCCTGCCAACCCAACCCAAAAAAAACTCAACCCAAGGTAATCCGACGCATAGTTGATACAAAAATTAGGCCAAACCGCATCTATTTGGTTGGAAATGGGTTAGGATAATTTGAACCTAACCCAACACGAATGAACTTGATGACTTTCTATACTATAGATTTAATATGATTTTTAAATTATTGATTAATATGTGTACATAAGACACTACACCAACCCGTAGTTAGTTATATTCAAAATCATATTACAATGCTTATTAGCATGAACTTTCCACTTTCTTTTTGAGTTTGTTAGCCTTTTTTGTATGTTCTCACTTTGATTTTACACAAAATCTTAGCTAGATTGTTAAATGATGTACCAAAGTTTTAACATGACCAACCCAACCCGTCCGGTTTGGGTTGGGTTAGGTTAGGTTGGGTTGAGTTGTAGTTTTACTTGGGGTGGTTTGGGTTGGGATTTTTCAAACCGCAAACAGTTGGTTGGGTTATTCAAATGCCTTCAACCCGGCCAACCCAACCCAACTCAAGCCATGTGCATCCCTAATTCAAACCCCTAGTTGCCTCATCCTCGTTCGCTCTTTATCACCGTCCATCATCACCGCTGGCCTTTGTCCGCGACCCCTCTCTTTTTTACCGTTCTTTTCTTTTTTTATTATCCATCTCTTTTAATATGTCTATACATGCTCCATTAAATTGCATGTTGTATAAGATGGAGAATCGAAAGACAAAAAAACATATCAAAAAGGGGATTTATGGTTAGGGCCAACAACAACGATGGGTAGTATGAAGAATGGACAATGATGGGGCGACAAGGAGTGGTGAGGGGGAGCTATGCCATTGTGTGCGAGTGGTTTGAATGTCGTAGGGTTTATGAACGGTAAAACTGATTTAGGTTTTTTCTACTATAAAATATTCCCAACTGGTTATAGGCAACTTTTAAAAGAGTTTAAGTAACCTTTTTTTAAAAAGGGGGTTGTTTGTTTTTTCAATTTCAGCACTTATTTACCTATTATCACTTATTCGGTCAGACATTCCAAAAATAAGTGTGTTTGTTTTTTCCACTAATTCAGACCCACTTATCACTTTATTTTCACTGACCGAAAGAGTGATTAGGTTGTCACTTATTTTTCACTTATCTCCAGATCGACTGTTTCTCTTCTCCAAATCTTCAGCTCCTCGCAAATCGACCAAAGTCCTCCCTGCCTCCTCTCCAAATCGGGACTCCAGACCTGCAAGATCATCGATCTCCTTTCTCCATCTGCAAGTTTTTCGATCTCTTTCTCCATCTGCAAGTTTTTCGATCTCCATCTCCAAATTTGTGTGTCGCCTTCCCTATCGATTTCATCTCCGTTACAAAGTGTTGATTTCATTAATATGGTTCGATTTGGTTTTGTGTGTGTGTATATATATATATATATATATATGCACAGTTGCTGTAAATATTTCATCACTACGGTTCCTTCCTTGTCGATTTGAATATGTTACAAGATGTGATTGATTTGTATATATATATATATACTATATTATATTATAAAGTACGGATAAAAAACTCTTAAATACAAATTATTAGGCACAATGTACCATCATTTTATGCAATATTTTAAAAATCTCTTAATTTACAAGTATCAAAACACAAGATACATATTACTACTGCAGGCTTCTAACACCGCCAATTTGGTATGTGCAGAGCCTTCCTTTTATGCAGACATTTCCATGTATCACTATTAATTAATATATTATATTATTATAATTTTGTTTTAATTATATTATTAAATATGTAATTGGTTATTTTTTCTAGATGTCATTAAAATATATATAATAATCATTGAATTCTAACAAAATACTTAATTTTTTATATAAAAAACATTATATTATTAAGCCTAAATTAAACAAATTTATAAAAAAAACATTATCACTTTATCAAAACCATCCAAAATCGTACTGTAAATCGACAAAAAAAATAAAATGAAACATTAAAATCGTGATGTATCTCGCTGCATTGCGCGAGTACGCTTCTAGTATATATATATATATATATATATATATATATATATATATATGTGTGTGTGTGTGTGTGTGTGTGTGTGTGTGTGTGTGTGTGTGTGTGTGTGTGTGTGTGTGTGTGTGTGTGTGTGTGTGTGTGTGTGTGTGTGTGTGTGTGCACGGTGTGGATCTTATGACCCCATGAGTTTTTGTTCTTGAATCGAATCAGATTGAAGCGTACAATATGCCTTAATGTGTTTCATGATAGAATTGTATGTGAGGTGTGAAAGAAGCAGCATCAACAACACTGTGCAAAACTGCTTCTGTTGGATTTTTGCTATGCCATCCAACATCCCACCATCCCATTTGTTAGATTTTATCATATTATCAATTAAGATTTAGTTATTGAAGACAATTGTGAATTGATTAATATATTAATTAAAATTTGTGTTTATGTGTTAGCGTTGTGAATTGTTTCTTGTAGATTTGTATCCTGTCTTGAATCAATCACAAAGGAGAAATTGGTAGCAAAGCTTGCTAGCTCAAATGGGCTCTTTTAAATTGAGGCTTGATTATGCTTTTCTATTGTCTGCAGGTTTGAATTGTCATTATATGCCACATATTTGTTCAACAATCGAAGTTTGCTACATTCGAGCCCCCAATGGATGTTATTTATGATCCCTCCTCGGTCACTCGAATCCAGATATTGAATAGTGTAAAATAGATGTTATCTATTGGTTTTCTTATATATAATTGTGAACCTGTAGATCCCAGATACAGTGCAATCAGCAAACAATAACGAACAATGATTGAGCCACAACTTCTAGTCATATGATTAATACTCAATAAAGGTTTAGGTTTACAGAGAGAATTTCTGATAAGCAAATGTAAACCTATCGACTAGAATTATGACGTCTAAAACCTTCTCTAACCTAAAACTAGGTTAAACCATACTTTAAATATGGAACGCATTAGGCCTAATGGGCTTTAGGCCCATTTACAATAACTTTCAATTAAATACAATTTACCCCCTTATAAATGCGTTATACAACTTTCAACGCACTAGTACTTTCAGTCCTAACAATCTCCCCCTAAAGTTGAATAAGGCATTTATCTTCTTGAAATCTTCAGGCTTGATCTTCTTTTCCTCTTGAATCTTTGAAGAACTTTGGTGTTGCATGTCTTCATGTCTTTCCCAGCTCCCCCTTGAATAAAGCTCTTGGTCTTCAAAGTTTCAACTTTGTAACCAGATTCAATGTACAATAGCCTCGACTGAACGCACTATCAAGCAGCTTTCAACTGTAGAAACTCATCACATCGGATCAGCACACAAGAAAGATAATGTGCGAGTTACGTGACATTCCACAGTGCATCTTCAGTTTAAAAACAAAGAATATGTCTTTGAACCGCGAGTTGAATATGCTTTCAGCTTAAGAACTTGTTTCAATCAGCTCGTAGGAGGTACAAACTTGTAGCAAACACCACTTGATACGGGATAGAAGAACCAATAAAATCTTTTCTGCTCAGCTGCAATCTTTGAATCCAAAGGCTTTTCAACCTCAAATTTAAGAAATTTTGTTGTTCCCCCTCAGATTTTGCTAACTCCCCCTCAACACGATAATCTGTGTCTTTGAATTGTGTGACATTCTCCCCCTCATGATGATTAGGAGAATCTTAAGCATCATGTAACTTCAAAGACTAAATGGATGAGTAGCAAAATACCAGATAAAACGATTCAGTAACCAAGGGTAACAGCTAACACAGAAACACAATAGTAACTGTTATCACAACAATTAAAATAATTGTGTGGCCTATTTTCAGAGTTGGCATCGATGTATCTCTGATAGGACTTCCAGTTATCACTGAAGTAAAATATTAAAAAATTACGTCTCAAACTGTTCCGGCAATATCACAAAGATATGCAAGGGGAATCACAAAGATTCGTACGTGTGTGAAAGAAGTATAACTCAAATCGATTAGGCTCAAAGATTGATTCAACCTGAGACGCAGGTTAGAAATCAATAGACACAGTGAGATGAATATGAAGTTCGGAGACCGGAGCTGATGTCTTCCTTTTTCAATATCTAAGACCTCCGAGTGATGAATAGATAGATTATGTGCTAAATCTCCGTGCATATATGAAACAAGTATCTTTTGAGAGATACTTGAGTGGTTGGGTGGGGTGACACGAGTTATCGACACTGGGTCCATGTCTGTTTCAATATTCATCTCCAAAGAACGAGAATGAATAGATTATGTGGTAACCCGGATAACTGACTCGGTTTGGTAAGGACCAATAATTCTTTTAAGTCCTGTCACAACCTCACCAAGATAGAACATTGAAGTAAAATTTCTGATTTGAGAGAATCAGAAGTCAAAAGCATTTAAGAACGAGTCCTGAACTGAAGTGTTCAGAAGTCGATATGAAAAATAAGCAACATGGTACTCCCCCTCAAAAGTGGCATAACCCTTGAATATAGTCATGTGATGTGAATAAGATGAATTAAATCACACATGATATTCCTGCAAAACAGATTAAGAATATTTTGGTTTTGGTATCCATGCTGTGATGGATCCTTGATAGTTAGTTGCCTTGGCTTTGAAGCTACTAAACTGAGGATTGGGGATGCTGTAAGCACCATACCAATTATTAACATACCTTGAATCCATAAAGTCACTCTTTCCACAGTAAGTGCAACAGATCGTTTGTCGGCACAGACTGATCAACTTTCCTATAGAATAGACATAAGTAGGTGAATCAGTCGTGGAAATAAATGACTTTGTATCAACTACAGGAGAATCATGAGACTTATTTCCATCACTCCTTTCTGTAGTTGGTTTCTTTCTCCAAACCATCTTGACTTTTCGAAACACTTGATTATTTGAATCATCAACAACAAAATTACTAGAAAAAATTTGAAGGACGAATCCGATCTTTTGAAAATTCATTTGATTTGACAAACTTCTTCGAAGAATTATATGTAGAAGGTGAACTTGAAGAATAAGGAGACTGAACAACTGTATCGGGACTGCCTTGTTCAGATAAATCAACTTTAAGATTTATTTCTTCAAGTTTCTTGACTTTTGCAGATAAAACATTTCTTTCTTCTAGAATCAAGTCAAATTGTTTTTGTAAATCGGATTTTACCTTCTGTTCTTTCAAAATCTCTGTTGTTAATCCAGATAATTTCTTTGAAAGCTTATGAATCTCAGTTTCAAAAATCTTTCTTTCAGTTTCAAAATCCTTTTCTATACTATTGCGTTTATCAGATATCTCTTTAAAAATCGCAACATTCTTCTTTTCAAGCATTTTCTTTTCACTCTCAAAAACTTTTCGCTCTTTCTCAAAAGAATCTCTCTCAATTATCAAAACGTTTTCAAAATCAGAAATCTGTTTTGAAAGTTTTGCATTTTGAGCCTCAAAAACCTTTCTTTCATCGAAAAATTTCTTCAAGGAATGGAACATTAATTCTAACTCTTTCCCATTTTAGCGGATGAACTGGCTAAGTACGATCAGTTCCTGAAATTGGTGATGTTGGAGGAGATCGTTCAGGAACATCTGACTGTGGAAGATCAGGGTGAACTGACGTGTATGTCAAAAGGGGTACCTCGACAGAAGTCTGTACATCTAGCTGATAATCTTGAGCCGTAATTTCAGAATTCAAAAGCTCATCTATCTCGGCTTGAAAGACTACCAACGCTCTTTCTGTGTTGACCGGTTCTTCTATCGGGTCAGTATCAGAATACGGATAAACTATTATCGCCCAATTATCCGGATCTAGCGATGAACCTCCATCATGTTCCTCAGGCTTTTCAACCGTTGGAATATCAGCATATAGTACTAAATCCATTATCTGCTCCTGTACCTGTTCCTGCCCTTCCGCTTGAGTACCTGAACCCGAACCCATTTCTGTTTGAACCTGTACCGTACCCACTGTCTGTGTTGTCTCTGGCTCAGATAGTCGTTGGTGCTTCTCCCCCTCATGATGATCAAGATCGTCCTGGTCATCATGTTTGCGTTTGAGCCTCTCTGCCTGGCTGCGGCAGGTGTCTTCCAAAGATGAAACTCGTTCAGTCAATATAGATATGGTGTGCTGCATAGACTGAAGGAGAGCAGTTTGGTGATGGAAGGCTTCAGGAGATATAGTGGGTGGGGGTGGTGGTGTAGGAGTAGATGCTTGGGCACGTAATAGAGAAAGAAGATCGGCATCTTGAGTGGGTTCAATTTGAGACTAGGCTAGGAGTTTGGCTAGGAGGATGGATTTGAGGTCATCGATAGATAAATCAGAAGTTGTATGAGATGGTAGTGGTGTGGGAGGTAGTGGTTCAGGCTCAGACATTGGCGCTTTGCCTTTGATCATTCATTTTAGAGCATCTACCTCCTCCCTCATTTCAGTACGCATAATAGAATGGACAGCCTTTAGGGCGCCGTCCAGAAATTCCCTTGAGACAAACTCGGGGTGACTAACACCTGGGTTGTGGCCCCTCTTCTAGGCACATGAGTATTTCCTCATAGTTTGGTTTCGCTTCGATAAAATTCATGAACCGATCATGCCATTGTGGGTATTCTCCCCGATAGAGCACCGGAGGTTTTTGATCTGAACCAATGGCTAGAGAGTCTCTCGAATTCATCTTAACTCTTTAATCTTAAAAGCACTTTTTGGATCAAAACTTCTGTCTCTTTGCTCTGATACCAATTGTAGATCCCAGATACAGTGCAATCAGCAAACAATAACGAACAATGATTGAGCCACAACTTCTAGTCATATGATTAATACTCAATAAATTAAGGTTTAAGTTTACAGAGAGAATTTCTGATAAGCAAATGTAAACCTATCGACTAGAATTATGACGTCTAAAACCTTCTCTAACCTAAAACTAGGTTAAACTATACTTTAAATATGGAACGCATTAGGCCTAATGGGCTTTAGGCCCATTTACAATAACTTTCAATTAAATACAATTTACCCCCTTATGCGTTATACAACTTTCAACGCACTAGGACTTTCAGTCCTAACAGAACCTCTTACACAAAACCTTTGGGCATGATCTAAAAAGAGTGTTTGTATCAATTGCTACTTTAATAGGACTTGAATGTAATGGTTCGGATCAATCAATGTACTTTGATAGGATTTGGATGTTTGTGGTTCATCTAATATTTGTGTTTATGATTTTCTTGAATTCCATTTGATTTGTATGTATTTATTCACGTCAATAAAGTGAGACAAATGATACCATCAAATGGTAGTATAATTTAATTAAAATGAATTGATTCAGATTTCAGACGTTTATCAGTTTACAAAAACAAACAGTCTTATTGTTTCAGATTTCAGACTTCAGCACCACCTCTTAAAAATCAGAAGTGAAATCAGATTTCAGACTTCAGCACCTCTTAAAAAATAAACGCCACCAAACTCAACAATTTATTATTCAAAAGAAATGTTTAGGGACTTGATCACTCGAAGAAAAAGTTTAATAATTTTTTCATTTACACAAATAGTTTGGACAATTAATCATTCAAAATAGGAATGTTTGTTGAGTTTTTTTTTTTAACTTTTCCTTAATTTATACACATCATTAATCATTGTAAATATTACTAAAAAAAATTTATTAATTTTTTTAATTTAGTTATATGTACACTTAGATTTTATGTAGGATATATGATAATAAGTATAAAATAAATTCAAAGGAGGGGTATAAATGAAAAGTATTCTATAAATGAAAGGAGATAATAAAATTCAAATTAAAAATCGATGAAAAAGTGGAACCCTTTTTGTTTTTTTTTTCTTTTTTCCTTTTTTTCTCAAACTAGATAAGTATCCGTGCACAATACGACACGAAACATCTCGAATCTAAAACTGAAAACTCGAATGGATTACACAATACCGGTTTTATGGTTTTATGTGTTTTTAAATCGCATATCGGGTATATAAATTCAAGTTAATATGGCCAATTGATAAAAAAAATTGAAAGAGATTCGCTCGATAATGGGGTCTTTAAACCCATAACATTTGAACTTATGTTGAAGGTATTGATAAAACGATCATAATGTTATAGTTTGTAAAAAAAGAAACATATTTTTAATGTATTTTAGTTAATATCCAATTATGTATGTTAATATGATAACGATGTAAAATTAAATAAATGAAAAATAAAGTAATATAAAATTAATTAAATAACTAATTATAAGTGTATAAAATGTAATTTAAAAATAAAAAACAATTTTATTTTTAATTATCATGTTGACCGTGAAAAATATTGAAAATTTTAAACTTATACATTAAGTATCGAGATTTGTACCTCATAAAAATTCAAGAATAATCGTAATAAATTATTTTTAAAGAACTATAGATAGATAAATATTTGGGTTTAAATTGTACAAGTTTAAAAAAAATCTCGATACATCATTCTTGAAAAATCTCAATACTACGTATTTATGATATTTTATAATATTATTAAATTAAAAAAGATTCAATAATGAACTTATTTTGAGATTATTGACAAAAAAATTATAATGGTATAATTGTGAAAAAAAGTTATAATGTATTGTAGTTAATATATGATTATGTATTTTTAATATTATAATAAAAGTGAATTACACTGGTAGTCCCTGTGGTTTGCTTAAATTTTAGATTTGGTTCTTCAAACAAACTATCTCTACACTGGTAGTCCATAACTTGTCATTTTCATAATACCCATGGTTCATCCACTTAACAACGTTAATTAGCAACCGTTAGGAAGCAGTAATCGGTCTTTGAACAAACTATAGGGACCAAAAGTGTTATTCTCTAAAATTTAATGTGATTCACATTTTTTCAATATTTTATTAAAAAATATTTTATATTTCCAATAATAAATCATATTTCTTAAAATAAAATACATATTAAATAAAAATCTTTATATTTATTTAAAAACTATTAAATTCACAGAAAAAACTTAGCCTTAAAAAATCTAAAGTTTAGAAAAACAAAGAAAATCAAGATAAATTCACATATTTTTTAAGTTGGGAATTGAAATATATTAAGTTCGATTAACGTGAAATTATTAATATATATTCAAACTACAAATAATTAAAATAATAACAAAATAAAAATTATAAATTAAGATTAAAAAACACTGATTATTCAAACAATTAAGAAAAATTATTACTACGACAAAATTATATTTATATGATGCCGAAAAAAAATTAAGCGTTCTAATAAACCACTTTATAAGACTTAATTATAGGATCAAAAAATAAAGCGTCATATCTAAAAGCATTGCAATTAGTTTATTGCACGTTTTTTAACGTTCTAACAAGTTCGTAGAACAGTTATAATACAAAGCATCACATTAGCAGTTTTATATATATGACACTATTTAAAAAAATCTTATAAAAAGATGTGTTTTTAGGACGTTTAGTTTTTTGGCGTCATATATGTTGGGTCATCTAAGATTTAAAGATAACCACTCCTTAGTTTTTATTGATGTTTGAACCTTGTAATTTGATTTATGGTTCTTTGTAATAGCTTAGTTGGGTAAACAGATCGGTGAGTCGAAGACAAACCGAAATCAACATGAAGGAAGTCTACAGTGCGGATTGAGATGGACTTCAAAAATGAACTAAGCCTAGTCTGCCGATTCCTATTCGGCAGATCATACCCTTGCCGATTTCATGTTCGGCATATCTTCTCTTTGATGCCAAACTACCTATGTTCGGCACATACCTCATCTACCGAATTCCTTTTTCGGTAGTCTTCCTCTTACAGATTGCTTCTTTATTTTGTAAGAGCATTTATGTCAAACCCTCATGATTTGACATACTTCCTCATTCCCAATGATCTTCTGACAATGGGAATGGAAACTTCTTTCTTCTTTGAGAAGATACACACTTGGTCTTAATTTGATTGAGACATATATTTTCTATTTGATCTCAAAAAGATTGTCTCATGAATATTTTATAATAGATATTGTACTTTCATAGCACAAAAGTTACCTTTTGTGTCATGACATGTCACATCAAATATCTTATAATTTATTGACAATATCTCAACCACCCATGTCTTTACTCCTACAAGTCCTTTGCACTCATTACATTGGATAGTATATAAAGGATGGAGGTAGCACCTTGCTTCTCACGCTTTCAGCTCAAGATTTCATACTCACAAGATTTCAAGCAGGTTGATAGCTTTCCTTATCTCTCTAAGATTAAGTCTTTGTGTTCTTAATATCTTCTAAGTGTTAGATTGTTTAGAGTAGTTCTTAACTATTCTTTTTCCGCAACAGTCTTTATTTCTCTTTGTGTAATTCTTGATATTCATTATCAACAAAAGAATTAAAAGTAAGTAACTTTGTGTTATTGTATTCAACCCCCCCCCTTCTACAATACTTGTTTTACTTCTTTGGGACTAACAAGTGGTATCAGAGCGGTTGGTTTAATCTAATAAACCAGATCCGTAATGGCATCTCCTTCTACAAAACCTGAGTCTTCTTCTCAAAACTCTTTCTACTCTGACAGTGGATCTACTGTCAAACCTCCTAAACTCAATTCGAACAACTTCTCCTTATGGAAAAGTAGGATGATGCTCTTTTTGGAAGGAGCTGACAGTCGTTATCTAACCATTCTTAGTGAAGGTCCTCTTATTCCAAAAGTCTGCGATAGATTTGTCAAAACTCCTAAGGATAAAGAAAAGAAAAAGGACGATCTTTTTCAAGTTTCCGATGACTCGTCAGAGGAGGAAAGAACTTCTGCCACTGGTCGATATATTTAGAAAACAACAAAAGAATTCAATGATGAAGATAGGCGCATTATTGGACTTGACTCCAAAGTGCGAACCATCATTGCTCAATCACTTCCTGATGAAGTGTACCAATCTATTGTCAGTCTTAAAACTGCAAAAGAAATGTGGTCAACCCTATGTGTTTTGTATGAAGGTACAAATGAAGTAAAGAAATCTAAGAAAATCTCTCTTGTTCGTAGATACGAATTCTTTTCTCATGAAAAAGGAGAATCTCTTCCCTCCTACTACAACCGTTTTAACAGTCTCTTAAATGAGTTAAAACTTGTTGGAAAACTTTATGACAACGAGGAAGTCGTATGCAAATTTATGGATGGTCTTCCAGATTTCTGGAATAACCTTTCCACTTGCATTAAGACTTCTAAGGACTTGGAAAGTCTTCCCCTTACTTCTCTTTATGGTATGTTTCATAATCACGAACAAACCTATCTACAAAGGAAGACCATCTTCAAAGAGATAAGAGCCCCCTCTATGGCTCTTATAAGTGATGGCTCCAAGAAATCTGTGTGTGTTCCTCGTATAACCTATCCTTCTAATGATTCAGATAGAGAAAGTCATGAAAATCTGAATCACTCCTCGGAGGCTTATCTAAGTGAAGCTGATGATGAAGGAGAAGATCCCTCTGTCGATCATTTGACAGAGGAGATGAGTATGCTTGCAAATTTGTCTAAGTTCCGAAAGAACTCTTCTAATAAATTTCAAAGCAACAGAAATTTTTCTTCTTCCTCTAAAAACTCCTTGAACAAATCCAAGGAGGATTGCTATGCATGTGGTAAGAAAGGCCACTTTGCATCTGAGTGTAGAAGCAATCCTTCTAGGATTTCTAAATCTAATTCTTCTAACTCTTCTAAAAGAAGAAATCTTCGATCTAATTCTACAGGTAGATCGCTTCAAAGAAAACCTTCTCCGTCTTCTTCATTCAAAGAGCTTTCCGATAAAGCTGACAAATACAAAGCCAAATACAAAAGAGAGAAAGAAAGAAATTTCAACTCTCAAAGAAGAGGCAAAGGCTTAATGGCAGAAACTTTAGACTGGGCAGACGAACCTACTTCCGACAGTGAGAAGGAAGTGTCGAGTAAATGCCTTATGGCTAAACTCGATGAAGAACCAAAAGATTCCTGCTCAAGGATGGACTTCACAGCTGAGTGCTCCTCTTCTTCTTCCCAGGTACATCCCTTCTACTCTCTCTCTGATGAAGAGAAGATTGAGGCTTTTGACTCTCTAACTGTGCTTTTTCACAATGAAAAAGATGCAAAGAAAAGAGCAAATGCTCAAGTCAAGTCTCTCTCCTCTCAACTCCAAGCTTCTCTATCTTAGCTAAAACAGTTTGATAAACTAAAAACTGAGTTAGAGGACTTGAAGACTTTAAACTATGTGCTTGCCAAGGAGAAGAACAAGCTTCTAAAGAAGCTTCAGAAAGAACAGAAAACCGTAAACAAATGGAACACTTCTTCTAAAAATCTTGAGAAAATTTTTCAAGATCAAGTTGTTGGTGAAACATATGGTTTAGGTTACTGGAAAGAGAATGATGTGTTTACTCCTTCTGAAAACATTCCCTCTCCTACTCATAATATTTCTCTGTCTTCTAAACTACCCTCATATTCTTCTGACTGGGATGATTCTAACTCAGAAGATTCTAACTCGGTTTACTCCATGGATCTTCGTGATTCAAGAAAGTTTGGTTACTTTGTGTCAGCCAAATCTTCCAAGCCTCTTCTAACAGAAGATCAAGACTCAAATGAGTTAGTCAAGCCTGTAAATGATCTTCTTATGTCCTTAAAACTAAAAGAAGTTTCTTCTTCGTCGTCGTCTTCTTCCCATACTCTTAAAGAGGCTCCTCTCCTCTCTAAAGGAAAATTCGTTGTTGTTGATCTTCCCAACAAAAGAAAGATTACACCTTCTTCAAAAGGTAAATCTCCCATGACCACAACGGACTTCATTCCTAGAGCCTTAAAAGTAAAGAAGTCCAAAGGAATCTCAATCAATCCTTCTTCTTATTTTGAAAAGGGAATCCTTGGACCGGATCCCCATAACCCTCACGTTCCATACAGCTATCCCATTCCCTCTCACCTTTCCAAACATCCTAAATCCAAACCTCAAGGAAAGGTAAAAGCTGCTTGTCTTGAACCAAAGAAGAAATTCATTTACCGAAAGTGTTACAACTGCGGTGACACATTTCATTTGGCCAAAGATTGTCCAAAGGACCGTATTGAAAGATATAGTTAGACCAATCCTTCTTCTTCTTCTAATCCTAAAGGACCCACCTCAAAACGGGTTCCAAAGGACTAATTTGTTCTTGTCTGCAGGTCTATGGGCATCATCAAACATGGTATCTTGATAGCGGATGCTCACGACATATGATTGGGAACAAATCTCTTCTTCTAGACTTTGTGAAAGAAAAGGGGCCATCCGCAACTTTTGGTGACAACTCTCGAGGTTCCACTAAAGGTTATGGAACTCTCTCTAACGGTTCCATTACTTTCAACAAAGTTGCCTATGTGGAAGGTCTAATGCATAATCTTTTGAGCATTAGTCAACTATGTGATTTAGGTTACTATGTGATTTTCAGAGAAATTGATTGTCTCATCACTGATAAACGGTTTCACACTGTCCTATCTGGCTTTAGAAAGGACAACGTGTACGTCATCAATATGAATGACAAGTCAACTGAAGAAGAAAGCATCTGCTTTATTTCTGAATACTCTGAAAAGAAGAATTGGCTCTGGCATAAACGTCTTTCTCATCTCAACTTCAAGACGTTAAATGCTCTCTCCAACAAAGAGCTTGTTGTCGGCTTGCCGAAAATCTCTTTCTCAAAAGAGAAGCTTTGCGCAGCTTGTGAGAAAGGCAAACTGACAAAATCTTCTTTCAAATCAAAACAGTGTTTTTCTATCTCTACCCCTCTACAGATGCTGCATATGGATCTTTGTGGGCCTGTCAGCAAACCCAGCCTAGGTGGAAAAAGGTACATTCTTGTAATTATTGATGAATACACACGTTACACTTGGATATTCTTTCTCAGGTACAAAAGTGATACACCTGAAGAAATCATCAACTTTATCAAGAAATCTGAAGTTCTCAACGATCAAATAGTCAGATCTATCAGAAGTGACAATGGGACTGAATTCAGAAAGGCTACCTTTGATGCCTTTCTATGTGACAAAGGTATTTCTCAAAACTATGCAGCAGTAAGATCTCCACAACAAAATGGTGTTGTGGAAAGGAAGGATCGTACGCTATGTGAAGTTGCAAGATCTATGCTAAGTGAATCAAATCTTCCAACCTATTTTTGGGCTGAGGCTGTCAATACAGCCTGTTTCACTCAAAATCGGTCTATCATTGTGAAAAGACACAACAAGACTTCCTATGAAGTCTTCTATGGCCGAAAACGGATGTCTGTGTTTTATCTTAAATGATCGAGAGCATCTTGGAAAATTTGATCCCAAGGCTGATGAAGGTATATTTGTGGGTTATTCTCTCTCTTCTAAAGCCTACAGAGTATACAATCTAAGAAGAAAATGTATTGATGAGTCAATACATGTAAAGTTTGATGATCACAAGACGTCTTCATTATCTTGTGATGATACTGAACTTCATGAATGGATTATTTCCTGTGTTGGAGAATAATCTCCAAATATTCTATCTTCAGGACCTCCATATGTTCCATTCTCGGTATCTTCTTCTTCCCTACATCATAGTTCGGCAGATCCCTCTCCGGCTACCGAACCCATTGCTCCTACCGAACCCACATCTCTCACCGAACCTACCTTACATACTTCACCTATTCATCACATGCATCCTATACCCACCGATCCTTCACCTTCAAACACATTTTCTGCACCTCTTCCTCCAGCTCTAAAATGGACCAAAGATCATCCGAATAATCAAATTATCGGTGATCAGCTTGTAGGTGTCCAAACTAGAAGAGGTGTTGGAAACATCTGTATCTATGTGAATTTTCTCTCTATTTTCGAGCCCAAGAAAATTAAGGAAGCTCTAGAAGATTCTTGTTGGGTCACTGCCATGCAAGAAGAGTTGTCTCAATTTGAGAGAAACAAAGTCTGGAGACTTGTGCCAAGACCTTTCGGTAAGACCATTAAAGGTACTAAGTGGGTTTTCCGAAACAAGATGGACGAAGTCGGTACTATAATCCGGAATAAAGCCAGACTTTTTGCTCAAGGATATAGGCAGGAGGAAGGTATTGATTATGATGAAACCTTTGCTCCTGTCGCTAGACTTGAAGCAATAAGAATCTTTCTTGCTCATGCTGCTCACAAAAACTTCCGGGCCTTTCAAATGGATGTTAAGAGTGCATTTCTCAATGGAGAACTTGCTGAAGAAGTCTATGTGAAACAACCACCTGGTTTTGAAGATCCAACTCATCCTTACCATGTGTTCAGACTTGACAAGGCTCTCTATGGTCTGAAACAAGCTCCTCGTGCGTGGTATGACACCTTGTCTGACTTTCTTCTCTCCAACCGATATACCAGAGGTAAAATTGATAATACTCTTTTTCTCAAGAAAACTAAAGGTGATATCATTTTTTTTCAAATCTATGTGGATGATATCATTTTCGGTGCCACTAATGAAAATCTTTGTCAGGAGTTTGCCTCTCTCATGAAAAGTAAATATGAGATGAGCATGGTGGGTGAGCTTACTTTCTTTCTTGGTCTTCAAATTAAACAATCTTCTGAAGGTATTTTCATTATTCAAAATAAATATATTCGTGATCTTTTGAAAAAGTTTGATTTTGAAAATTGCTCTTCCATGAAAACTCCAATGGCACCTCCTCTTAAGATTCATGTTGATTCAGCCGGCAAGTCTGTTGATATCACGAATTATAGAGGAATGATAGGGTCTCTTCTTTATCTAACTGCTAGTAGGCCTGATATAATGTATGCTACGTGTCTGTGTGCGCGTTATCAAGCCAATCCCAAGGAATCTCACTTGGCGGCTGTGAAACGTATTTTTCGGTACCTAAAAGGTACTATGAATCTGGGTCTTTGGTATCCCAAGGACTCAGGTTTTGATCTAATTGGCTATTTAGATTCTGACTTTGCAGGGTCTAAGGTTGATAGAAAGAGTACAACTGGAAACTGTCAATTACTAGGTGGAAACTTGGTCAGTTGGTCCAGTAAGAAGCAAAATTCGGTATCCACCTCCACTGCTGAAGTTGAATATGTTGCAGCTGGAAGTTGTTGTGCTCAAATCTTGTGGATGAAAAACCAACTACAAGATTATGACAAGTTCTATTCTCATGTACCAATTCTATGTGACAATTCCAGTGCCATAGCCATTGCCAACAATCCGGTGCTGCATTCCAGATCTAAACATATTGACATTCGGTATCATTTTATAAGAGATCATATCTCTAAGGGTGATATTGAACTTCACTTCATTCCTACAGATCTTCAGCTTGCAGACCTCTTTACCAAACCACTGGATGAGGCACGTTTCAACTTTCTTGTGGAATCCTTAGGTATGTTAAATTTTTGTTAAAAAAAATCCCAATAATTGGCGGTACCTCCTTCAAAATTTTAGGAAGGAATTGTTTCAATACCGAATTTCTTCGGTAAATACCCTTCTGTATATATCTTCGGTACATACCCTTACTGAAGTGTCTCTCATATTTCGGTCTTACCACCGTTCGGTAATTCTTCTATTTCGGTAACAAAGACCTTACCAAAGTCTCTTCAAATTTCGGTCTCTTTGTATACCGAATTCTTCCTCTGAAGTCTCTTCATATTTCGGTATCTCTATATACCGAATTCATTTACCGAAATATCTCTCATATTTCGGTACCTCTATTTTCGGTATAGTGTATGATGTGTCATCCTTATCCACATCTTACATACCGAATTCTTTCGGCACCTTCTCTTTATCCTATGAATTCAAGCCACGTGGCATTACAGGGTTCGTGCGTCAGTTGATGGGACGTCCACGACCTGCCATTTAGCCGTTTTTCGGATGTTCCACTTCCCAATTACGCACGTTTGCGTCATACGACCTTAGAATTTTTTTTGGCTTTTGAATTCCCATCATTCCCTCGTCTTTTCTAAACCTATATATACGAACTTAGCTTTCTTTTCTTTCTTTACCTTCGTTTTCATCTTCTTCCTCTTTTATTTTCTGAACCTGCAACCTGCAACTCTCTCTTTCTTCAATGGTGTCCTCAAAATCGACAAAGGCTTCCAAGGTCACTCCTCTTTCTCAGGAATCTCTTATTTTCCCTCCTTGCAACCAGGTTGCTCGTCTATCTGCGGATGCTGATCATCCGGAGTTCAACCAAGTCTCCATCTTCCTCCAAAGATCTCCACTATGCCATGCTCTCACTACCTCAACCAAGATGAGCAAAATGCTCCTTGGTAACTTTTGGTTAACCTGTAAGTATGACTCTACTACTCATCAGGTGTCTGCCTCCATTCTTTCTTCTAAAGAGCACCCCGATCTTTCCATTGGGGTGGATGACATTTGCGCGGTTCTCAGAATTCCAGAATTCCATGTGTATGCTCCATTCCCTACTCATCAAGAGCATGATGAGGTCGTTGCCGCTCTTCAGTATGTGCACGAAGGAAAATCAAAGGGTTCCGGCACTCTCCTATGAAAGAATATGGGTGCACTATGGAACTACTTCTTTTCTCACCTCATTTATTGTCTTTCCCACAAGACTTCGGGGTGGGATCAATCTCCGGCGGCCATTACTCGTCTGGCTCATGCTCTCATTTTTATGAGGCGAATCGACTTTGCTCAGGTATTCTTCGACTCCTTGATCACCGCCATCTCTCCTCCCAGGAATCACAATGTGGCTCTTCCCCGCTTCATCTCTCTCATCATCAACCACAAGCTATCTGCACAACTGAGTGCCTATGCTGCTCTCCCCGAGCCGATGATCAAGTTTGACTTGCCAATTTCTCAAATTATCAAGCAAACTATTTTCAAACCAGTGAAGCCAACCGACTCTCTGCTCACCTCAGGTATGCTTTCTTTCATCTCTTCTCCCAATCCGATTTGGGGAACGCTTGCCGAAGGTGAATCCGAAAGGCCTTCATCTTCTCCCAAGCCATCCAAATCGGTGGTCCCCTCTCCCCCAAAACCTTCCCAAGCTAAGTCGGTGGCTATTAAAAATAAAAAAGCCACCGGCAATGTCGCACTTGCTCTTATGACTCTGCCACTGACAAATCCGTTGGTGGCTACCCAGGTCATTACCCCTTCTGTTTCTGTTAAGCGACGGGGCTCAAAATCCCATCCTAAGTCTCGTTCTAAGAAACTTAGGAAACCTTGGGCCGAACCTCACACTCCATCTACCGATTCTCAAAAATCGGCAGATGCTGATCTTCTCCACAAGATTTGGTTGTACAAACGGAGTCCCGTCACATTCCTTCTCCTCCTCCTTCTGTGGAGGTTGAAGATGAGTCGGTCTTCTCTCCGGACCGACGTTCTGCTTCCTCACAACACAACCTATCACCCGGGGTCACTCCTGTTGATATTGCACAATCTTGGATTTTAGCCCAGGAAATGTTACGAAACCTGTCACTCCCCCCTCTTCATCGACAGGTTCTCCTATCCTTACACCGAATAAGACCTCATCACCAAAACCTTCACTAAAGCAAACCCCCTCTCCTAAATCCTCCCCTCAGAAATCTCCCTCACCGAAACCCTCCTCTACCGAAAAGGGTGGGACTTCTTCACAGGTACCGATCACCATACCTGCCGAGTTTCTTGCCGAAATTGTTGACTCCAATCGACAGGTACGGATGCTAGGTACTCAGTTTGAACAACTCCGCAAGTCATTGCGTGAACCGGAGCTCCTTCATTCTCTGTATGCAAACAACATTTCTCTCGCCGAACTTCTGCAGCTCGTCAAAGAGCAAAATTCTGAGGTTGTCGATATTAATCGCGACATCTTTCGGTGTTTGGATGTCATGCATCAGCAAATTGATGGTCTCCGTGCCCCTCTATCCGCAGCTATGGAATCTATTCTCAAGGAGGTGGTCAGGCTTAATAATCAAAATACCTCCTTGACTTTGTCAGTGGCTGCTCTCAAGGCCACCTCTGATGCTCGGGATCAAGATCTTCTTAGTCTACGGCAGCAGGCTTCGGCTCAGGAGTCTATTAATTCTCAAATTCTCAGTGCCTTGCAGAACTTAATTAGGCGTCTTGACTCTATGCCTGCTGATGTTGCTCAATACTGTGCTCAGTCTCTAGACATTGACATCACCGAATCTGCCTTCACTCCAGATGATCGCATAGCGTTGGAGCGTATTGATCGACGTCTTGGCCGTGTGTCGGCTAAAGCTGGTGTTTCTTCCCCGGCTCGTGCTGAGGGGGAGAAACCAACTGAGGGGGAGCAACCAATCCAGGGGGAGCAACTCTTTCCTCAGGTTCATATAGTCGGTACGAGTCAGGGAAAACCTTCTGCTTCTGCCAAACCCACTGCTGCTGCTGCTGCTGCTGCTGCTGCAGAACCTTCTACTACCGAAGAGAAGGGCACCGATCACCCCTTGGTGGTTGAAGAGTCTGAGGGGGAGAAAAAGCCCAAAAAGGATAAGGGCAAAGCTATTATGTCACCAGATGAAGTAGATACTAAAGAAAAGCGTCGTAAAGATGCTTCAATAAAGAAAGTTGCAGATGGTGTTGGTCTTCACCTCCCTTCCCCAAAGACTACCTCTCCTGATTTGAGCTTATCCGAAGAAGAACTGAAAGCTACAAAGCTTGCCCAGATTGCCCGTGACAGAGATGTCGACCTAGCTTTGAAGCTGGCTGCCGAAGAAGATCCTATCGACACAATCAAAACTCAGGTGAGTGCTCTAGAAGACTCGGCGAAGAAAAATGAAGAAATAAAGTCTTTGTGTATCGATTGGTATCGCAAAGCTCTAAATAGACGTCGGTCCTCTGCAAAAATCATAGATGTCAAAATTGTCAAACCATCTTCAAGCTGCAATGTCATTAGGCTAAGGATTATAAAGGATGATGCTTCAAGTTCTATGGACAGACTGGATTCTCTTGTTCGGTTCGGAGTATCGGAATGGATGGAAATTGGTATCTGTTTGAATAACAGCCGAAATGCTCTCAAGCCTGAGGTTGACAAATTTCTTGCAGATCTCCAAACGAAGTTCAGAACATACCGAAAGATGTATAACATCGTTCACACTCCTGTCGAAGAGAAGATCATCGAAAATCTAAGGTCTGATCTTTCGCCTCCCAAATCAAAGCTGAGATCCAAAAAGGAAGATCTTCCGCCTCCGAAATTTTCAAATCTGGATTTATCTTTACCTACTCCGGTTCCTTTTCCTTCAACCACTGTGATTACAGAGCCTACTCATGGAATCTTCTTCAACGATGCATTTGGGCAGATCTCCTTCTTCAGATCAAGTCAAATCCCTATTGCCGACACCATCTTTCTCCATGGGATTATTCAATTAATTCCAATCTCGGCAAGGGATCTCTATGTGGCTACAACCAATGAACTAAAGAAGAGGGATGTTGAACCGCATTTTTCTTTTGAATAAACTCGGTGTAGTTTTTATGTTTTCTTTTCCTCTGTATTGTAATCTTCTTAAAAAGATTAATACATTGAGTAGTTCTTGTTTAACGTAAATAGTTTGTACATATCATTATTTCATTCTTTTATACTTGTAAATGTCGGATACTCAAAAAAATCCAAAAAAAGAAACAAAAAGAATGGTCTATGTGAAAAAGAACCCAAAAGAGTATGAGAAAGGGTCAAAATGCATTATTCATTTACTTTATGTGATATGAGATGTTATCATAAAATAGGGGGAGATTGTTTGGTCATCTAAGATTTAAAGATAACCTCTCCTTAGTCTTTATTGATGTTTGAACCTTGTAATTTGATTTATGGTTCTTTGTAATAGCTTAGTTGGGTAAACAGATCGGTGAGTCGAAGACAAACCGAAATCAACATGAAGGAAGTCTACAGTGCGGATTGAGATGAACTTCAAAAGTGAACTAAGGCTAGTCTGCCGATTCCTATTCGGCAGATCATACCCTTGCCGATTTCATGTTCGGCATATCTTCTCTTTGATGACGAACTACCTATGTTCGGCACATACCTCATCTACCGAATTCCTTTTTCGGTAGTCTTCCTCTTACAGATTGCTTCTTTATTTTGTAAGAGCATTTATGTCAAACCCTCATGATTTGACATACTTCCTCATTCCCAATGATCTTCTGACAATGGGAATGGAAACTTTTTTCTTCTTTGAGAAGATACACACTTGGTCTTAATTTGATTGAGACGTATATTTTCTATTTGATCTCAAAAAGATTGTCTCATGAATATTTTATAATAGATATTGTACTTTCATAGCACAAAAGTTACTTTTTGTGTCATGACATGTCACATCAAATATCTTATAATTTATTGACAATATCTCAACCACTCATGTCTTTACTCCTACATGTCCTTTGCACTCATTACATTGGATAATATATAAAGGATGGAGGTAGCACCTTGCTTCTCACGCTTTCAGCTCAAGATTTCATACTCACAAGATTTCAAGCAGGTTGATAGATTTCCTTGTCTCTCTAAGATTAAGTTTTTGTGTTTTTAATATCTTCTAAGTGTTAGATTGTTTAGAGTAGTTCTTAACTATTCTTTTTCCGCAACAGTCTTTATTTCTCTTTGTGTAATTCTTGATATTCATTATCAACAAAAGAATTAAAAGTAAGTAATTTTGTGTTATTGTATTCAACCCCCCCCCCCCTTCTACAATACTTGTTTTACTTCTTTGGACTAACAATATAAATCTAATTTTATTGTAGTGATAATTTTTCAATTCTCAACTCAAAAGATATATTATTTATCTTGATTTCCTTTGTTTTTTTAAACTTGAGATTTTTTAACGTTATTTTTTTTTTTTGTGAATTTAATAGTTTTTAAAATGCATAGAAAGATTTTATTTAATATGTAATTTATTTTAAGAAATTTGATTTATGATTGATATATAAAATAAAAAAAAACATGAATCAAATTAAATTTTAGAGCAGAACACTTTGGATCCATATAGTTCGTTCAAAGACCGATTAATCCTTCTTAACATTGCTAACTAACGTTGTTAAGTGGATGGACCATAAGTGTTATAAAAATGAAAAGTCATAACCACCAGTGTAGATAGTTTGTTTTAGGACTAAATCCAAAATTTGAGCAAACCACAGGGACCACCAGTGTTATTCACTCTTATAATAATATAAAATTAAAAATCAAAATGAAAGTATTATAAAACAAATTAATTTATATTTAATCATGATCTATATTTAATACTATATATTAAAATTTTTAAACGGTTCTTGAAAAAGACCGTTCTTGAAAAGCATTTTTTGGAAACCCCTTTTTTTCTCCCCAAGATTTCACCCCTATTCAATTACATTAAATTCAAATTTACATTTACCACCCTTATAATTAATTATTTAATTTAATTTATATACTTTGATTTTTCATTTTTCATTTTACTCCCTTATCATGTTAACACAAATAATCGTATATGGATAAAAATGCAATGAAAAAATATGTTTCTTTTTTTACAAATTATATCATTATAATTGTCGCTTCAATACCTTCAAAACGAATCCAATATTGAATATTTTTTAATTTAACCGTACATTTAAACTCTATGAATATCTATGAATTAGTTTGTTTTCTATCCATACGTTTTATTTTTTTTCACCGTTAGTGTATTAAAAATAAATAATCGTAGATTAACTAAAATATATTAAAAATACGTTTCATTATTATTATAAATTATATTATTATAATTTTTTCGTCAATAATTTTAATATAAACTAATTATTGAATATTTTTATGCGTAGCATAAATGTATAACATTATGTATATACTATCTATATCTATACTATTATATTAAAATTCTAAAACGGTTCTTGAAAAAAGTGCAGTTCTTGAAAAACGGTTTTTGGAAAACCATTAAAATTAAATGTTACATTTACCACCCTTACAATTAATTATTTAATTTACTTTATATCCTTTGTTTTTTCATTTTTCATTTTACACCTTTATCATGTTAACACAAATAATCGTATATGAACAAAAATGCAATAAAAAAATACGTTTTTTTTTTTACAAATTATACCATTATAATCGTCTCGTCAATATCTTCAAAACGAGCTCAATATTGAATATATTTTAAGTTAACCGTACTATTAAATATCATGAATATCTACGAATTAAATTGTTTTATAAAAAAATTCTAAAACGGTTATTGTACAATCTTTTGTACAATAACATTTATCACCCTTAAATGTTACATTTACCACTTTTATAATTACTTATTTAATTTACTTTATATTCCTAAAAATTCTAAAACGGTTATTATACAATCTTTTGTACAATAACATTTATCACTTTTACAATGTTACATTTACCACCCTTACAATTAATTATTTAATTTACTATATATCCCTTGTTTTTTTCATTTTACACATTATCATATTAACACAAATAATTGTATATGAACAAAAATGCAATGAAAAAATACGTTTCTTTTTTTACAAATTATACCATTATAATTGTCTCGTCAATACCTTCAAAACGAGCTCAATATTGAATATTTTTTAATTTAACCGTACTATTAAAAACTATGAATATTTATGAATTAGTTTGTTTTCTATCCATACGTTTTATTTTTTTTCACTGTTTGCATATTAAAAATACATAATTGTAGATCAACTAAAATATATTTAAAATATGTTTCATTAGTATTCTAAATTCTAATATTATAATTTTTTCGTCAATAATTTTAATATAAACTAATTATTGAATATTTTTATGTGTAGCATAAATGTATAACATTCTATATATACTATCTATATCTATACTATTATATTAAAATTGTAAAACGGTTATTTTCAAAATTCAATGTTACATTTAACATCTTTACAATTAGTTATTTAATTTACTTTATATCCCTTATTTTTTCATTTTTCATTTTACACCTTTGTTATATTAACACAAATAATGGTATATGAACAAAATGCAATGAAAAAATATGTTTCTTTTTTTACAAATTATACCATTATAATCGTCTCGTCAATATCTTTGATAACCCTTATTTCTTAGGGTTATTTGTCTTTCTTTTCCTTACTTTTTCCCTTATTTCTATCATCCCAAAGACCCATTTGAGCTTTTTCTCTTTCTTTGGTCCAAAGTACTCAAAAAGTCATGAAATAGTTTAAAAATCAAGTTCTGGACGTTTGGGACCGTTGTGGCGAGTCACCACAGCAGCGCAGCAGATGGAAATTTTTCTGCAGATTTTATTTCCTAGTTTGTGAAAGAGAATTGCAGGTTGAAAAAGAGTCAAGGCTGAAATCTTGCATGGAATAGAAGAGGATGAAGACAAAAAAAAAGGAAGCATGTTCAAAAAAAGTCACTATTCATCCTTTTAAACACTATTCCTCCTTTTAAACACTATTCCTCCTTTTGACTATAAAAAGGGGCTTTGGGTTGACATTGAAGATCATCATTCACTACTCAAGTTTTAAAAAAATACTCCCTTGGAGCTCCCTGAGATTCTCCAAGTCTTTAATTTTCAAGTTCTTAGATAGTTGTTCTTGTATTGTTAATTAGATTTTAATTCTGCAGTTTACATTTTGTCGCCACTGTGGTAAGTCTGTGACCACAGTGACAGTTTTTCAGTTTAATGCAGTTTAATTTCCAGCACTTCTTTTCTTCTATTATTTATTTAATTATGTCCAGTAGCTAAACCCCCCTTTGGGTGCGGGTGTAAGCCAACCCGAGATGTTAAAATGTAACACTGGGTGTTACCGCATTTGGCTAGCTTCTCGGTTTGGTCATCCAAGTTGAATCTTCATCTCAACGCGGACAAGCCGATCACTTGTGTGTGTTAATATTAGGTCTTAGACCCCGAGAGGGGCGGACCCGAATACGGCTTGGGTGATGCAAGAAGGTTTGAGAAAATCTTTAATAATCACATAGAGATATGGATTTTTGCATAGTCGAACTAAGGTCCAAAATGTTGGTCGAGTTGGTGTGTCATAGATATATGCGCATCTCTCCATACTAACGGGGCTAAGATCTTCGAGATCTACTTAGTGAGATTGGTAAACCGAAAGTTAGCTAATGTGGTAATTTTATAATAATACCGTTATCGCAACCTA
The DNA here is from genome assembly GCA_954870635.1 of Arctium minus. Classification (NCBI taxonomy): domain Eukaryota; kingdom Viridiplantae; phylum Streptophyta; class Magnoliopsida; order Asterales; family Asteraceae; genus Arctium; species Arctium minus. The sequence continues at coordinate 55,706,298 of OX941084.1, forward strand.
TACGACGTAGCTTCGAGAGGAGGAAATCGTGTGGGACTTCATTGTGACCGGTCTTGTTAACCATTTAAGTTATAAAAATACTATCGGAGGAAACTTACACCCGTACCCGCTTTTTATCATTTGTTAAATTTATTATTTAATATTTCGCTATAAACCAACCAAACAAACTTTATAAATCCTTAACTTTGCACCGGAAGTTCGTGAAAATCTCTGATTCTTAGTTAAGTCCAATCCCTGTGGATACGATATTTGGTCCTTACCATTGTATTACTTGAGAAGCGAACGCAATACGTGGTGTATACTTGCGCCATTATTGTGACACATTTTACACGTGTGCATTTTTGCCATCAAGTTTTTGGCGCCGTTGCCGGGGATTGGCAAGATTTTACATCCTAAGATATTGATTTTCACTTGAGCCCGAGTCGCGAGTTTTTCTTTTCCTTTTCCCGTGTTGTATGCCACGGCTACAACACGGTGAACTTTTACCTCTAGATCCCGAAATCGAAAGAACCGTTCGGAGACGTAGACGAGGTAGAAGAGGTAGAGGCAATCGACAACCGAACACCATGGGTGACGTTGGAGGAGGATTTAATAATCCACCACCTCCACCTAATGTCGAAAGTACAGTAAAGATTGCTGATGACAAAGACCGTGGAATAAGGGACTATGCTACCCCCGAATTTGCTCAATTAAATTCGGGAATTCTTAGACCCGACATTGCAGCCGCAAATTTTGAACTTAAACCGCTAATGTTCCAAATGATCCAAACAATGGGTCAGTTTGGGGGATTACCGTCGGAAGATCCGCACTTACATTTAAAATCATTTTTAGAAATTGCGGACGCTTTTAAAGTTCAAGGAGTACCTCAAGATGCCTTAAGGCTAATGCTCTTCACTTTTTCACTAAGAGATAGAGCAAAAGCTTGGCTAAATTCTCAACCGCCTAACTCCATTTCTACGTGGGCGGACCTTGCGGAAAAATTTCTAAAAAAATATTTTCCTCCGACGAGAAATGTAAAACTCAGAAATGAGATTTTGTTGTTTTAACAAGGAGAAGATGAGGCAGTGTCAGATGCATGGGAGAGGTTTAAAGAACTTCTTAGGAAATGCCCTCACCATGGAATCCCCTATTGCATCCAATTGGAAACATTTTATAATGGACTTTCCAACGCTGCTAAAATTGTCCTTGATGCGACAGCGGGTGGTGCGTTTACCGCCAAGACATATAATGAAGGGTATGACATCCTAGAGAAGGTTGCCAACAACAATACTGAGTGGTCGAACCCCCGTGCACTTCCTCCAAAAACTGCATCGGGAGTTCGTGAAGTGGACGCCATCACCGCTTTAAATGCTCAAATAGTCGCTTTAACAAACTTGGTAAAAAATAATTTGAACATAGGAGAGAAGAACCAAGTGCATGTAATGAACACTAATTTATCAAACGAAACTTGTGCATGTTGTGATGAAAATCATGCTTATGAGAATTGTCCAGGTAATCCTATCTCGGTTAACTATGTTGGAAATCACTCTAGGAATAGTCCCTACTCTCAAACTTACAATCCGAATTGGCGGAACCACCCAAATTTTTCTTGGTCAGGAAATCAGGGACTACAACCCCCTGGGGTAAGTCCTGGACAGAACCGAACCCAGAATCCCCCGGGATTTCATCACAGTGGGCAGTCCCCACACAACAGTGGTCAGTCACCACAATCTCACAACAGTAACCACAACTCACATTCTCAAACGCCCAGGCAACAAAGCTCTATGGACCTTGGTTCTTTGGAGTCTTTGCTGAAAAACTTCATCAATCAGACCAATGGTTTTGTTAGTCAAACCAATGCCACCATGAGAGGGTTCGAAACTCAACTCGGGCAAATTGCATCCGAGTTGAGGGGTCGACAACAAGGCACGTTACCTAGTGACACGGAGACTCCTAAGATTTTGCCCAAAGAGCATGTGAAAGCCGTTATGCTTAGGAGCAACAAAGGCCTAGTGGACATCCCGATCATGCAAGAAGAAGGAGAAATAACTCACAAATTTGACAAACAAAATTTTCCCGAGTTGTTTCCTTCAACTTCAGAGACCCCACCAGCTCAACTTACCCCTGTTGTAGTCGAGCATCACACCCCAGAAGCTCCTGCACCGCCTGAGATCCCACAGGTTACTGCTCGCCACAGTGGTGACACTGTCACCACAGCGCGAGAAAAGAAATCCACGCCTCAGAAACACACAGAACCTGACCTTAGAAACCTTCCTTTTCCTGGTAGGATGAAACAAAAAAATGTGGATGCTCATTTTAAGAAGTTCTTGGACATCTTTAAACAACTTCACATTAACATACCTTTGGTAGAGGCTCTTGAGAAAATGCCAAACTATGTTAAGTTTCTTAAGGACATCCTAAGTAAGAAAAGAAGGTTGAGTGAATTTGAAACGGTGGCTTTGACAAAAGAGTCTAGTGCCCTCCTCACATGTAAAATCCCACCTAAACTTAAAGACCCGGGTAGCTTCACCATCCCATGCTCTATAGGAGGCCAAGAGGTAGGACATGCGTTGTGTGACTTAGGGGCGAGTATTAATCTCATGCCTTTGTCCATTTTTAACAAGTTAGGGATAGGAGAAGTTCGCCCTACCACTGTGACTTTACAATTAGCGGATAGATCCATAGCCTATCCAAGGGGAAAGATTGAGGACATATTGGTTAAGGTTGATAAATTCATATTCCCGGCCGATTTTCTGATTCTAGATTATGAAGCCGATAAAAACGTCCCAATTATTTTGGGACGACCTTTTATCGCAACGGGAAGAACCTTAATTGATGTTCAAAAAGGTGAGCTCACGATGAGGGTTAATGACCAACAAGTGACCTTTAATGTCCTTAAGTCTCTAAAGTCTCCTAGTGAGATGGAAGATTATTCATACATTAATATGTTGAGTGAAGACTTAGGTCTGAATATTGAAGAGTGTGTCCTTGGTGGTGAGCGCTTTGAAGAAAATAGTGAGGATGAGCTTGAGTTTGAGAAAATGCAACCGCATACAAGAGTAAAACCAAGTGTAAAAAAAGAAAAACTGGGACACCATCGACACAAGAAAAAGTTGTTTTTAGGGTGTGCATTCACCCTATGAATTTTCTTTTTTAACCCCTTCGTGTCGTGAAGGCTGGAAACAACCTTCTAAATAAAGTGCTTTAATTTCACTATTTGTTTTTGGTTAATAGTCTCTAATTTTTTTTGGGATGCAGGTTTTTCTTTCAAAAAAAAAAACTTTTTGTTGTTGTTGTTTATGTAGGTTTTTATGTTATTCTCGGAGCTGTGGTGAGTTGGTCACCACTGTGGTGACAGGACTGAAGGTCAAAATTTTCAAAAAGGAGAGAAGATGTTCTGATCTGGTGGATAAAAGAATGCACTGGATATTATGGAGGAGCCCCACACCTGACCCAAGGGATATTTGACCTTGGTATCTCAAAAGTAGTGCAAAGACAACTTTTTGGACAACATCCATTTTGGGCATTTTCTTTCAAGTGTTTTTCTATGACAAAAAGTGGACTTTCATCCTTTTGGTCCTTGTTGGCCGTATGCCTACACCCTCCTCTTTTCTTTTATTTATCTTTAAAAGAAAAAAAAAAACTTCCCTCACCATTTCCCCATAGCCACCCTAACACTCAATCCCATCAACTTTTTCTCCCTACCCCTCTCATTCCTTTTTCTTTTCTTTTTGAACCAACCTATCTCTCTTAACTCATCACCCTTCTTTTCTCACCTAATCTATCACCTTTCTTCTCTCCCTCACACTCCCATTTTTCCTTCATCTTCCAAGAACCCTAAAGTAGGGAAACCAAAAACCTCACCCAAACCCATACTCTCTCCTCTCCATGGCCCATAAAAAAAATAAAAAAAATAAGCGCCTCACATCCGGACCAACTTACCCTGTCGCACCATCAACCGACGAGAGCCATCTCTCACCGTTTGTCCGGCGCCGGTGGCAACCCATCTGCGACATCGACCACCGTTACTCCCACCATTGATCGTCGACGCCATCATTTCTGCCAGAGCGTCCATTAGCACCTCCCCACATTCTGCGGCTCATCGACCTGTTTCTCCAGCCGACATTGGCACTACCTCTGCTGTGGATGCACCTCGCCATCGAGACCCCGCCCCGTCCGCTTGATTTTTGGGGTATTTTAATGACTTTTGGTTACTTCTCTATCTTTTGTGATATCTATTGTTTCCACTTCTGTCGGGTCTAACTTTGGGATGTTTTGATACCTTATGATCGTACCTTGATCCTTTTGGTTGTGACATATATTATTACCCGATGCTTTTGATGTCTATCTTGTGCAGGTGTATATTTTTGTTTGTTCATATGGTTTTGTTGGTTTGAGAGGACGTAGGCCCTCTTTTGATACAATCGGCCCATACACTTCCTTTGTAACCATTTTAGCCACCTTTTCTCTCTCCCATGCAACGAGGACGTTGCACATTTTCAAAGTTTGGGGGAGGGGTTTTTGTAATTGTATCAAATCTCGGGAAACATTGCGCAAAACTGTCGAATTTTTTTCAAAAAGAAAAGCCACCAATCCACTTCCATTCGGCCTTTTGAAAAATGATTCAAAGAAAAAAAAATGTGTTTCGCCAGAAAGAAAATGGGAAAAAGGAACCGTATACATGCAAAACCCATACCATATTCCTTTCCCATAAAAACAAATAAGTTTGGGGTAATTAAAGAAGGGAACCCGCAAAAATGATCCAACCCACAAACACGTACCCCTACAAGACCTACTGATCAAACCAAAGATCATACGAGCAAAGGAGAATCATACACCGCATTGTTACAAAGGTAATCCGTCACTCTCTTTCGTGTAATATAGTCGGGTCGTTCATTTCGTGTCATGTCCTTTCTTTTCTTTTCTTTTCATTACTTGAGGACAAGAAATATCTTAAGTTTGGGGTTGTGATAACCCTTATTTCTTAGGGTTATTTGTCTTTCTTTTCCTTACTTTTTCCCTTATTTCTATCATCCCAAAGACCCATTTGAGCATTTTCTCTTTCTTTGGTCCAAAGTACTCAAAAAGTCATGAAATAGTTTAAAAATCAAGTTCTGGACGTTTGGGACCGTTGTGGCGAGTCACCACAGCAGCGCAGCAGATGGAAATTTTTCTGCAGATTTTATTTCCTAGTTTGTGAAAGAGAATTGCAGGTTGAAAAAGAGTCAAGGCTGAAATCTTGCATGGAATAGAAGAGGATGAAGACAAAAAAAAGGAAGCATGTTCAAGAAAAGTCACTATTCATCCTTTTAAACACTATTCCTCCTTTTAAACACTATTCCTCCTTTTAAACACTATTCACCCTTTTGACTATAAAAAGGGGCTTTGGGTTGGCATTGAAGATCATCATTCACTACTCAAGTTTTAAAAAAATACTCCCTTGGAGCTCCCTGAGATTCTCCAAGTCTTTAATTTTCAAGTTCTTAGATAGTTGTTCTTGTATTGTTAATTAGATTTTAATTCTGCAGTTTACATTTTGTCGCCACTGTGGTAAGTCTGTGACCACAGTGACAGTTTTTCAGTTTAATGCAGTTTAATTTCCAGCACTTCTTTTCTTCTATTATGTATTTAATTATGTCCAGTAGCTAAACCCCCCTTTGGGTGCAGGTGTAAGCCAACCCGAGATGTTAAAATGTAACACTTGGGTGTTACCGCATTTGGCTAGCTTCTCGGTTTGGTCATCCAAATTGAATCTTCATCTCAACGCGGACAAGCCGATCACTTGTGTGTGTTAATATTAGGTCTTAGACCCCGAGAGGGGCGGACCCGAATACGGCTTGGGTGATGCAAGAAGGTTTGAGAAAATCTTTAATAATAACATAGAGATATGGATTTTTGCATAGTCGAACTAAGGTCCAAAATGTTGGTCGAGTTGGTGTGTCATAGATATATGCGCATCTCTCCATACTAACGGGGATAAGATCTTCGAGATCTACTTAGTGAGATTGGTAAACCGAAAGTTAGCTAATGTGGTAATTTTATAATAATACCGTTATCGAAACCTATACGACGTAGCTTCGAGAGGTGGAAATCGTGTGGGACTTCATTGTGACCGGTCTTGTTAACCATTTAAGTTATAAAAATACTCTCGGAGGAAACTTACACCCGTACCCGCTTTTTATCATTTGTTAAATTTATTATTTAATATTTCGCTATAAACCAACCAAACAAACTTTATAAATCCTTAACTTTGCACCGGAAGTTCGTGAAAATCTCTGATTCTTAGTTAAGTCCAATCCCTGTGGATACGATATTTGGTCCTTACCATTGTATTACTTGAGAAGCGAACGCAATACGTGGTGTATACTTGCGCCATTATTGTGACACATTTTACACGTGTGCATTTTTGCCATCAATCTTCAAAACGAGCCCAATATTGAATATTTTTTAATGTAACCGTACTATTAAATATCATGAATATCTATGAATTAATTTGTTTTCTATACATACGTTTTATTTTATTTTCACCTTTAGCATATTAAAAATACATAATCGAAGATCAACAAAAATATATTAAAAATACATTTCATTATTATTATAAGCTAGGCATATACCCGCGCACGATGTGGCGCGAAAAATCGTGAAATCGAAGGAACAATTGACAAATGTATGTATCCGCTCGCGAAACATCTTGAAATCAAAATGACAACAACGTTTCATTTTAAGTTTGTATTTCTTCGTCCTTATCGATATTTTAGTCTATGATTCACATATAAGTGCACCAAACGACTCAAGCACCGTGTTTTTATAGACTAAAGTATCGATAAGAACGAAGAAATACAAACTTGAAATGAAAACGTTGTTGTCATTTTGATTTCGAGATGTTTCGCGAGCGGATATATACCTTTGTCAATTGTTCATTTGATTGCATAATTTTTCGCACCACATCGTGCGCGGGTATATGCCTAGTATTTAATAATATAATTAAATCCAAACATATATATTGACGAAACGATTATAATGATATAATTTCTAAAAAGAATAAATGTCTTTTTTAATACATTTAAGTTCATATACGATTATTTATGTTAATATGATAAGGATCTAAAATGAGAAATTAAAATATAATCGATTAAAATTCTAAGGGTGTGAAATGTAAGCCTGAATCTTGAAAATAAATGTTTTACTATTTTAATATAGTAGCATAGATAATTAAATCAAAAAGCATTCAATAATGAACTTATTTTGAACTTATTGACGAGGAAATTATAATGGTATAATTTATAAAAAAAACGCATTTTATAACGTATTTAATATATGATTATGTATATAAAAAAATAAGAATGTAAAATAAAAAAATTTAAACTTAAGGAATATAAAACAAATTAATTTATATTTAATCATGATATTTAATAACATGATTAAATCCAAACATATTCAATATTTGGCTCATTACAATGTAATAATTTGTAAAAAGGATAAATGTAATCTTAATGCATTTTTGTTCATATCTAAATGAAAATTGAAAAAAGGGCTTAAAAGTAACTAATAACTAATTCTAAGGGTGTGACATATAACATTGAATCTCGAAAATAACCATTTATCATTTTAGGCTATGTTTGGCAAACTAGCTGATAAGCTAGCTGATGACTGATAAGCTAGCTGATGAAAAAATCACGTTTGGCAAAAACTAGCCTATTAGCATTTAAAATTACCAAAAAAGACATTTATAAAAAATAATCAATTAAAATATTTAAGAGTATAATTAAAACAAATTTATAGTAATATAATATATTAATTAATACAAATAAGGTAGTAAATAATATAATATGTTAATTAAAAGAATTTAAAATTTATTATTATACTAGAAGGGTACTCGCGCAATGCAGCGAGATACATCACGATTTTAACGTTTTTTTTTTGTCGATTTACAATATAATTATCTTATATATTTTAAATTCTTTATATTTAAATTAAGATGTTTATCTTGTTTTGATTTTGTTTATCGGTTAGTTATGAATTCAAACATATAGTTTTAGAAATTTGTACTCATGCATCATGACTTGTAATCTTGAATTTTAAGTAATGTGTATCAATAAACAGTACTTAATGCATAAAAGTTTGTTTTTAAGAGTTTCTTCGATAGTTTAATAATAATGTAATTTATTTTAGGTTTAATAAAATAATGTTTTTTTTTATAAAATAAACATTAAATATTATGTTAGATTTTCTTAATTATATTTTAGATTTTTTATATTTAAATTTTGATTTTTATCATGTATTTAATTATGCAGGGAGTGATTTTAGGGAGTTGAATTGAGGAGTGGTTTTAGGGGAGTTAAAGTTGTTAAAGATAAGGATTAAATAGCAAGAGATTTTAAGTTTTCATTCTTTATTTAAGTTTTAAGTAATTAACATTAAATAGCGGTACATTAAACTTTAGCAATTGTTTTTAAGAGTTTTTTATAGATGTAGATATAAATATAGATATAGATATAGATTATTTTATTTTATTTTTTAGCATAATCTGTTTAACTCTACGTTTCACTGTAACTTGGATATTTTAAAATAAGAAAATATATAAGTTATATATTTTTTAATTTAGGTATGTTTCCAAAATTTGATATGCATTTGATAAAGGTAACATTGGTTTTGGAAAGAAAAAAAAATCAAAGAGTTGAAGGATTATGTGTCATCATCAAAAGGAAGTGATTGACAGAATATTTTTCTACTATTAGAATTTACCAAAATAAAGGTTTCATTTTCTTTGTAAATTTCTCCCTATTTAAAGGGTTTATGATTAATGAGAATTACATACTTCTTCTATCTGTCATATTGTTATTCTCTCTATATTGATTGTTCTACAACACGTTATCAGTATGTTGCTCGACTAAAATAATTTTACAAAGTAAAGTTAGGGTTTATACGGTATTGCTACCGATTTGAGCACGTACGTTCTATATATGAAGATTATCAAATCCGGCGCCAAACATAAATCATTGTTTTTGCTATGCGATAATCAATAAATTGCCTTGTAATGCTAGTACTCCATTGATTGAATCAGGTATACTTTCGATTCTTTTACATTTAATATCCTAATGAACTTTTGATACCCTGGTAAACCGATTAACATTATGTTATTACACATCTATGGTTTCATGTTTAAAGTATATGCTTAATTAATATTGTGAAATATCTACTAATTTGTTTAAATACATTAGTTTTTTTGTTTTGTGATTAAACACCTCGTACACAGATTGAAAAAGAAAAAAGAGAAAACCTTTATTTTTGTTCAATTGATCATGACGGAGAAAAAAGAAGAAGCCAAAATCAATATGGTTTATAATGGCCATTAAAAAAAAGTATGGTTTATAATGATGCACATAAAACGTTTTTTTATTGTGAAACATCATGGATTTCTAATGCCATTATTATCTCTTTTGAAATCTTCTATATGTATGTCAATTTATAAATTCATTATTATTTTATTTTGGTTAATCAAATAATTTATATATTTGTTTAAATATTCCTAAAATATACACTTTTATCATATATGTTTGTTTTATAACAAGTTAATTTAAGATATGATAATTTATTTAATTCAATGATATGGCTTATTTAATATTCTAGTTGCTATTTTAAACCAACTATATATGGATATGTAAATACGTTCCTATTATATATTGTAATATTCAAATATTATATTAGTATTTAAGTATATTTAAAGTCCCTTGAATTCTTAGTACTCATATTTGCGATTAAGGATCATATAATTGTTAAAATGTTTTGTAGTTTATTCATTTTGACATTGAATGTTTTATAAAATTTAATATATAAATTTAAATGTTTATCTTGAGTTTCTACTCATAATTCTTAATTCTGTAATTAAATTTTGGAAGTTACACTTCCAACCCCCATATTTTGGTATCTTATCAAAAGCTCCCCAAATATTATTAAGACGCTAAAAGTAAATTTGGCTTTATTACAAAACAAAATCTTTTAAAACACTATTAAGGTATTAAAACATTGAAATTGACTTCATATGTCAAACTCATATTCATTTTGGCTTAATGGCGCCAAAAGCTCTATAATTAACAATGTTATCTTCAAATTAAATAAATCGCAAAATATGGATTGGATTTTGTCAAACGGATGTAAATAGCCCTAAGGTTTGTAGGGACTTAAGAAATCCATGTGATTCCCCTACTACCTGAAAATCTAATAGATTGAGTGATTTCTTTTTGCAAATTGAAATATTGATGAAGTATTATCAATAAAATGTAAACATACAATAATAAAATATTATTATGATAATGAAATTTCATACATAATATAATGATTATAGCCCGTGATTCATTGTTTTAGAAAATCATACATTATCCCTTATATACGTAAATGGTTGGAACAAGTCATTCGTGATTCAATGTCCTAAACTCAAAAGAACTTAAGTACAAACATGAATATTCAATGTAAAAACTACTTTTGTCGGAAAAGTACAAGAATATACCTAAAGTCCATCAACTCCCTATTGACCCTAAAACTAACATTTTGAAAAGGTACAAGCAAATACACTCATGTTTTGAGACGACGTATAAATCATAATTTTCGTAGAAATACCTTTACTAGAAACCCCCAAAGAATTGTGGGATGCCCTGAAAAGGAAAATCAGGAGTATTCATGAATATATGCTTCCCAAACTAATAGTACAGTGGAATGAAACCCACTTACTCAATTACAAAAAGGTAATTGGTTTCAACAAAGAAATGTTATGTCCCAAACGCGTCTCAATCTATGTAGCAAGGAACTCACATAAGATGACATGATTACTAACATGATTTCCACCTTTCATATATAAATAAATATTAATGAACCAATATAAGTTGAAATGTAACATTTAGACAAACTCATCAACCTACTGCAAGTGGTTGAGAGACACAACAAGATTCTTTCAAATAACAACACCAGATATATTGGGACAAAGAAAATTCCCGAGATCAATAATGAAAATGTTAGAGGTGGAAACAACTCTAAAGAATCGTAAGTGAAAGAAAATTTCTCACACGTGTCATTTATATACCACGTGAACGAAATAGTGGAAAGTGTCAGGGGGATGGCAATAGTTAGGAAGGATTTTCCAATCTTTGTAGCAAATACAACTACTACCTAGTTGATAAGGGATAGTCAATGAAGATATACATTAACTACTGTTCCTTTTTCTTACCAAAAAAAAAGGAGGAACAAGTAGAAAATAAACTATATCAAATCTAAAATTGACTGAGTATAAGTTTATTTGAATGTGTTTTAACTATCAAATTAATTGCTCCTGCAAATATACACTCGGGTATGTCAAGAAATACATCAAAAACAAATATAAAACTCTCAATGTTCTTCGTTCCATGTAAGAATGTATCGAAGAGAACTTGACTGTTTTTGTGACATCTCATACAATCCTAAAAAATAGATATTATTCATTGAATTAATTATTTTTAATTCCTCTAACCAAACACTTAGACGATAGACTGTCACTTGTTGTTTAATGACACGAAATCAATCACTAAAACACTATATACATCAAACCTTGTTCAAATATTTATTTGAAATGGAAAACCATATTACGAACGGAATTTGATATCTATATAAACTCTAATAAATATGGAAGAAAACATATATTAGAGAAGCTAATGTGTCAAACTAGTGGATTATCTAGGTCACTGAATCATAAATTGTCACCGATAATGAACTTTGGGATATGACATAATGATCTTGTGTTGAAAAATACACATAGACACATTTTCTCGAGTGAAAGAAATGATCCAAAATTGCAATTGTTGACTTCTGCAGCATAAGAAACACCACCACCATCGCAACATGCACTCTTGAATACCTAGAACTTTTGCAAACCTTACTCCTTAAACCACAATAGGAACAAGGTCATCCTAAGCTAAGGACATAATACAAAATATTCCATTCTTACAATGAATACAAAGTAATATGTGTGGACCTATACATCCAGAATGCGGGACATTCAAATACTTTATGGTTCTGGTTGAAGTTTCGACACGATGAACACACGTCGTATTAATGTCTACACAAAACGCTGCACTCCTAGGACCAACTATACAACTAAGGGCTCACCACCCTAATCATCTCATAAAGTCTATATGGCTTGGTAATACTAGAGAATTTACATCATAAGGATTTAATGATTTTGCATTTGTATTAGGATCAATGTAGAGCATCCTATACCCCCATGTGTATACATAAAAGTGGTCTCACAAAAGATGTCATCAAAAGGACATAGATGGTAATTAGGGTATTGGTTATGCATACCAATTTATCCATATCTACTTGGGGTTATGCAAATTTTCATGTAGCTTTACTTATTTGTTTTTATACCCACTACTAGTCAACCAATATCATGCATATCAGTTGGTAACTGGATATAAGCCTGATCTTTTAAATTTATGCATGTTTGTTTGTATAGTATATGTGTCAATTGCGCCCCCACAGCGCACTAAAATGGGTCATTAAAAACTATTAAGTATATATGTTGGATATGAATCTCCAATAATTATCCGCTATTTAGAACCTTTTACGGGTAATCCTTATATTGCATGATTTGCGAATTGTCACTTTGATGACAGTCTTCCCGTCGTTAGGGGGAGATAGGAAAAAGTATTTTCCAAGGGAACGACAGGAACTGTAATGTAATGTTCCAACTCTGTCTATTTTGATCCCCAAACTTCACAACGTAAAGTTGAAGTCAAACGAATCAGACTCGATACCTGATACGTTAAAAATTATTCTAAAAGTGAAAATATCACACATACGAGCTGCTAATATACCCGTAAGGTTAAAAGTCCCCAACAGGGGCACAACGCCATTGGAAAGTGCGTTGCAGTCACACATAGTGGAGGTGTGGTTGAGGTCGTATCTACCAACTGGAAGTGGTGGAAGCTACTTGGTTCGATGGATACTATTCTAAAGGAAGAGAATAGTGAGGCACATCCATTTATCATCAATACATAAAACTCTCATTAGATTATCTCTAATTATAATTATGTCCATGAATCATCACTGGAGCACGCTCCGAAGTTAATATGATTCTAGAGATGAAAGAAAATCTCAAATGAACTATGAGAGTACATATGAGTCGATGGACAGTTCATATATACTCATTGATGACTTGTTCGCATATACTATTGGTCATAAGATGATAGAGCACAACGACATCGAACCACGCCCAATTGAATAATATCAACAAAGAGCATATTGACCTAAATAAACAATCCAAAAATAATTCTATTCTTTGATAAAGGATCGGGTATTTGGTCTGGTAGTGCTAACTCACCAAGTATAAAGCCCGTAGGACATAACTAAGTCTTTGTCAAAAAACGTAATGAGAATAATGAAGTCCTAATGTTTAAGGCTCTCCTTTGGCGCAAGGTTTCTCACAACGCCCTGGATTGACCAAGATGAGGCTTACTCTCTCATGATGGATGTTATGACGTCCGAATAATTTATTAGTCTAGTAGTTTTCGAATGACTGTAAATGCAACTCATTGATGTGGTTACTGCATATCTCTATGGGGATTTAGATTCAGAGATATATAAAAGTATTCAATGATATTACATTATCAAAATCAAGTAACTCTAAACCACAAAATGCTCTTGCAATAAAAGTGAAACGCTCATATTATATAGTGAAGCAATCTATACGAATGTTGTATAACCACCTAAGTGGATACTTGATTGGCAAAGTATATAATAACGATGAATTGTGCCCTTGCGTATTTATTTAGGAAAACAAGTTCTAAATTTTCAGTATAGCTTTATATGTCGATGTTATGAACATAATAGGCACTCTTGATGAAATAAGAGAAACAACAGGCTACTTGAAATCTGAATTTGTGATGAAAGATCTTGGGAAAACTTGGTTTTGTCTAGCTATTTGAGCTAGAACATCCAGTTTGTGTAATATTAATCCACCGATCCGCATGTGTACAGAAAATGATCAGGCGACTTAATATGGACAAAGTGCATCTGGTTAGCACTCCCATGACCGGTCGAAGTGTTGGATATAAAAAGATCTATTTCGTATAAAGGATGATGACGAAGAGGTTTTGGGAGCTGGAATTCCATGTTTAAGTTCAATAGGCGCATTATTGTTCTTAACACAATACACTTGACCGTATATTGTATTTCTCAATGAACTTTTTAGCTAGATTTAGCTCAGCGCCAACGCAACGTTATTGGAATGATATCAAATTAATCTTTTGGAACCATTGACATAGGCTTATACTTTCCCTATAGAAAGAAAAATGGGATTGATAATGAAATTTCAATACCTACTTAGAATGTAAGCAACAAAAGTACTAGCTCTCATAGAAAAACACCAAACAACGTCTTGGTATGTCTTTACTAATATTAGGTATGTGTCTGATCCATACAAGGGTTGTTCCCAAACTGGATAATGAATTACCACATGGAACACTCTGATTGCTTGGAAGTAAGCTAAACTAACCATTGTAACTACCTCCTTAAACGACTCCAATAATATTACTCTCCATGAGACTGTTCAAGAGATGTATATGATTAAGAACTGTCATTACACATATTAGAGGAGCTAGTGATTTTGAGTTCAACCACTATCCTACTTGCATATATGGAAATAATGCATCATGTATCGAATAAATGAAAGTAAGATACATCAAGGGTGATAACACAAAGCATATTCAGCTTAAGTTTCTATGCAATCAGCAATAACAAACTCTCCTCTAGATTCAAGTGAATCAAGTAAGATGTCAAGAGAAAATGACACATTTACCAAATCATATATTGGGAAGCATGTAGAAAGTAAATGCAAATGTTTTCCAAATCCCTTGATTAATGCACGAATCAGGGGGAGTAGTAGACAAAAGGGGGAGCCTACTATACATGTGATGTTGGTATGTTGTGCTCTTTCCTTCAACCAAGGTTTTATTTTTCCCATTGGGTTTTGTTCTTTGGTGTAAGGTTTTAGTGAGGCAACAATCTATATACCATCATGCTTTCCTAACTCTTATGATTGATGTACGAATTTAAGAGAAAACTAGACTAAATGAAAAGTTTATGTATTGCAAAGAAGTTGGTGTATTGTACTCTTTCCTTCGTCAAACTTTTATTTTTTCCCACTGGGATTTTTTTGCGTAAGGTTTTTACGAGGCAACAATTGTGCACCATCACTTCACTTATTTGACTTGGCACAAGGGGGAGTGTTGAAAGATTATGTGTCATCATCAAAAGGAAGTAATTGACAGAATATTTTTCTACTATTAGAATTTACCATAATAAAGGTTTCATTTTCTTTGTAAACTTCTCCCTATTTAAATGGCTTATGATTAATGAGAATTACAGACTTCTTCTATCTGTCATATTGTTATTCTCTCTATATTGATTGTTCTTGTAAGACTCCATTTTAAAAACGTATAATTATTCTTACTCGAATTGAACCATAATTAAAATGACAACAAAAGATAGTTAAAGGGTTAAAATCGTCAAGTAAGCAAACTCTTTATAATTATAAAAAAAATAAGTAAGTAATCATATATATATATATATATATATATATCTAAAATTAGTTGACACAATTTGAGTAAATTACAATACTATCGTCCCTGTCAATCTCAAAACCGCCATACTCTCTCTCTCTCTCTAAACTTTAACTTCTCTCTCAAATTTCTACTAATTCGTCGAAGAAATCAACAAAACAATTACGTATTCGGAATCTACTCTTCGAGCCCTTCTTAAAGGTATAAATTTCTTCTTAAGTTATTTAAGTTGGTAAGTTTGGGTAGTTGAAGTTGGTTGGTAGATTATGTTGTGTTATTGCAAAGTTATGATCAAATATATGTTTAGAAATGCTTAAGTTTGTCAAAATTACAAACGGGTAAAGTTTAGAATTAAAATGGTGATAATTGTATCTAGATGTTTAACCGCATACCAAGTGTTCGGTTTAATGCTTAAGAGAATAAACCTTCGTGATTAAGCTTAGGATAATAACCATTAAGTTTTATGTTATGCGAGTAATAATAGTTTATGGTTTAAATAGGCAATCGAACGAGTTAAAGTTCGTCGTCAGTCTCGATTGATCGCATTTTACATCTCAATTTGGTTAAGGTATGGATTTCATTTCTTTTGAATCGTGGGCAACTAATTGTTGTAGTTGACACTTCCTAAAGGTGGTTCACCGCCTTGTGATTGATCAACTGAACATAATCAACGAACGTGTAATTATACACACACATACACATTGATTTTGGTCTAAATCTTATGTTTGAACGTTTTCGTGTTTTGTTGTCTCATATTGAGATTTGGATTATGAATCATTTATTGAAACTGTTAGCGTTTAATTAAAATGTGTCTCTTATGGAATTGTTGTGAAACTTGTGAAATATATTAACTATAATTTCTATGAAGTCCATTTGGGTAAGTGGCATATGTTTAGTTCGTTGATTTTAGAATAACCCAATAAATTGGCACATTATTTGGGATGTCTTCTATGGCGGCTTTGTTGTCATGGCGTCCTGCAGATGACAGTCCATCAGAGTTAAGCCTTAGTGGCTTATGTGAACCCACTCTGGGGGACTTGGCTGACTTTGTTGGCTCCGGGGCGGATAGATCGATCCTAAAACTTTTACCCACAGAATATGTGACCGTGGTTAAATTCACGGGGGATTCGTGTGTGTGTGTGCCCGCACGCCGACCCAGTTCGTGTGGCTGATCACCCCACGAACACAACAGGAATTGACAGACTTTATTTATATTACGTTTTGAAGTTAAAGTGTGAACCGTTCTTGAAATTATTGTCTTTGAAAATTACTGAACATTTCTTTTGCTATGAACTTGAGTTTCAAGAACATTCTTCGAATGAATTTTTAAGTCTTCTGCTTCGTTATCGATGTTTTCATTATTATTTACGAATTTATATTATAATACATTCACTGAGTCCTGTGCTCAGCCGTGTTTTTTTTTTCTAACACGGCAGGTTCGAAGTGATGTTTACGGGGACGGGACTTGAGATCGAGCGTGAAATTTTGGAGTTCTTAGACTCGCATTATCATATAAAAGTTCTAAGTTTATAAACACTTTTTGAAGTGTAATATTTTGGATTGTAATATATGTTTAGAGTTTATTAATAGCTCTGAATTAGTGGTGTATTTATGTTAAGTCCCGTTCGTGACATCACCCATTCCAGACCACGGGGACGGGGGATGTTACAAATATGGTATCAGAGCATAGGTATCGACTTGTAGATTAACCAGGTTTGACCTGTGAGGATTGGGTAGACATAAGAATGGGTAGACTAGAATTTAATTCTATTTACCGATTTTCAATTAGTAAACTGTTTTGAATTCTAATCTTGATATTGTTCTGTGTTAGAATATCGAGACGTGGTCACCCACATAAATCTACATCTTAACCTGAGGGTAACCCAAATCCCATTCCAGTAAGGGGTACAAGTGAGCCTAATATTGTTGATGTGGTCCGTCAAACCATGTCAAGTATGATGCCTACATACCTTGAACAGGACATGTTAACTTAATCAATTTATCTGTTTATGCCTTGTTTGATACCGGGGCAACACACTTTGTTGTTTCTGAACAATTAGAATCCCAGTTAAAACCTTATGAGCAAACCACCGAATTTCCAGTTGTGATATCTACCCCAATGGGTGGTTCAATCTGTGTGTTAACTCGATTTTCAAACTGTTCGTTATTTATTGGAGACCGCATATAGGAGGTCACTATATTTCCAATGCATATGTCCCATTTTCAATTAATATTGGGTATGGACTGGTTGTCACACCACTGTACAACTATAAACAGTAACGCCAAACAAATATTGTTTGGGGATACTGACAAACCAGAGGCAATATTCCAGGGAGGTACTCCAAAAGAAGATGTTAGCGCTTTAACCTCTATTACTGTGAAGCAGTATACTTGGAAAAGTAACAAAGGTTTTCTGACCTCGTTACAAGATCCCGAACATGTATTACCTACTTCTGCACCCATACCTATTGTTTCCGAATATCTTTTTGTATTTCCCGACGATCTACCGGGTATACCACCAGTCCGGGAAGTCAAATTTACCATTGATCTAGTCCCGGGAGCTTCTCCTATTTCCAAGGCTCCCTATCGAATGGCTCCAACTGAAATGAAAGAACTCAAAACTCAACTCGATGATTTATTAAAGAAAGGTTTCATTCGACCCAGTGTCTCACCCTGGGGAGCTCCGGTTCTCTTTGTCAAAAAGAAAGACGGTACGATGCGTCTTTGTATTGATTATCGGGAGCTTAATAAAGTAACGATCCGTAACAAGTATCCGTTGCCGAGAATCGATGATCTGTTCGATCAATTACAAGGGGAACAACACTTTTCCAAAATTGATCTTCGGTCCGGGTACCATCAACTTCGTATATGAGATTGTGATATTCCGAAAACCGCATTCAAAACTCGCTTTGGGAACTATGAATTCTTAGTAATGCCTTTCGGGTTAACTAATGCTCCAGCGGTCTTTATAGATCTTATGAATCGAGTTTTCATGGATTATCTCGACAACTTTGTTTTTGTATTTATTGATGACATATTAATATACTCAAAGTCAAGAGAGCAACATGATCAACATATTCACATCGTTTTGGAAACTCTTCGAACGAAAAAGTTATACGCAAAACCTTCCAAGTGTGAATTTTGGCTTGATAATCTCTGCGGAAGGTGTCAAAGTCGATCCAACGAAAATTGAATACGTCACTAAATGGCCTCGACCTACGAACGTATCTGAAGTTCGTGGTTTTATGGGTCTGGCCGGTTATTATAGACGATTCGTTGAAGGATTCTTTAAAATATCTCTACCGTTAACCTGATTACTCCGAAAAAGAGTCAAATTCAATTGGGGTTCTGAACAAGAATCTAGTTTCGAGGAACTAAAGCATCGATTGGTTACTGCGCCTGTTCTTGTATTACCGTCTGGCACCAGCGGTTTTCAAGTTTACAGTGATGCTTCAAAGAAAGGTCTCGGTTGTGTTCTTATGCAACACGGAAGAGTAATCGCATATGCATCACATCAATTAAAACCTTATGAGGTTAATTATCCGACTCACGATCTCGAATTGGATGCGGTTATCTTCGCACTCAAGATTTGGCGTCATTATTTGTACGGTGAGACATGTCAAGTTTTCACTGACCACAAGAGCCTTAAATATATATTTACTCAAAAGGAGTTAAATATGCGTCAGCGGAGGTGGCTCGAACTTCGAAAAGATTATAATGTTGATATACAGTATCATCCGGGTATGGCTAATGTAGTCGCCGACGCCTTAAGTCGTAAAGTCGTTGAACAAATTTCTTCTTTACTTGTTCCTACAGAGTTGGCTTTGGAGATTGAACGGTTCGGACTGGAAATCTATCCAAGTTCGCAAACGAAAATTCTATCGAATATGATGGTAGAACCGACTCTAATTTCTCGGATCAAATAAGCCCAACAAGACGACAGTGAATTATGGGCAAACTTCCAGCAAGCACAAGAGCATGTTAATTCAGAATTCAGGATCGATGATGATCACGTGTTGTGGTTTCGGGATCGTCTTTGTGTTCCAAATAACTCGGAGCTTAAAGATCAGATTCTGACCGAAGCTTATAACTCTACGTTTTATGTTCATCCGGGTACAACGAAAATGTATCACGACTTAAAGAACCATTATTGGTGGGTTGGAATGAAGCGAGACATCGCCGATTTTGTAGCCCGTTGTCTTACTTGTCAACAAGTTAAAAGTGAACATCAACGTCCGGGTGGTCTTTTCCAATCGTTGAACATTCTCGTATGGAAATGGGAACACGTAACTATGGATTTTGTAGTCGGACTACCCCGCACGAACTTGAAACACGATGCAATTTGGGTATTGGTTGACCGACTAACGAAATCGACTCATTTTCTTCCTATTCGACGAACTTGGTCAATTGATAATCTGACAGAAGTATTCCAACGTGAGATTGTACGTCTCCATGGCACTCCTGTATCGATTACCTCCGATTGAGACCCACGCTTTACATCTCGATTTTGGGAAGGTTTACATAAAGCTTGGGGCACACGTTTGAATTTTAGTACAGCCTTTCATCCGCAAACTGATGGGCAACGATTCAAACATTGGAGGATATGCTCCGAGCATGTGCGTTGGAATGGCATGGAAGTTGGGATAGTTACTTGTACCTGATCAAGTTCTCCTATAATAATAGTTGGCAGTCGAGTATCGTCATGGCCCCGTATGAAGCACTTTATGGCCGAAAATGTCGAACATCGACTTGTTGGAATGAAGTCGGAGAACATTTTCTCAAAGGCCCAGAATTGTTGCAAGTTACTACCAAAAAGGTCGAGATTGCGTGTCAAATGATGAAAGAGGCCCAGACTCGTCAAAAGAGCTACGCCGACAAGCGACAACAACCTATCGAGTTCCAACCTGGAGATAAAGTTTTCTTGAAAGTTTCCCCAACTCGTGGCATTAGACATTTTGGTCTCAAATGAAAGTTAAGTCCGAGATATATTGGTCCCTTCGAAATTCTAGAAAGGGTTGGAGTTGTAGCTTACCGGTTAGCTTTACCGCCACAATTATCTCACGTACATAACGTATTCCATGTCTCTTCACTTAGAGGGTATAACTATCATCCCCTACACGTTATTGATTGTGCTTTAGAGCGTATAGAACCAGATCTTTCTTGATCTTGATAAGAGAGGTACACGGAAGATAGTGATTCCTTTTGTAAAAGTTCTTTGGAAGAATCACTCGGAACGTGAGGCGACGTGGGAAACTGAGGAACACATGCGACGGGAGTACCCCGAATTCTTAAATCGATGTAAGTTTCCTGTCTAAATTCAATTTCGGGGACGAAATCTCTTTTAAAGGGGGGGGGGAATAATTGTAAGACTACAATTTAAAAACGTATAACTATTCTTATCCGAATTGAACCATAATTAAAATGACAACAAAAGATAGTTAAAGGGTTAAAATCGTCAAGTAAGCAAACTCTTTATAATTATAAAAAAGTAAGTAAGTAATCATATATATATCTAAAATTAGTTGACACAATTTGAGTAAATTACAATACTATCGTCCCTGTGAATCTCAAAACCGTCATACTCTCTCTCTAAACTTTAACTTCTCTCTCAAATTTCTACTAATCCGTCGAAGAAATCAACAAAACAATTACGTATTCGGAATCTACTCTTTGAGCCCTTCTTAAAGGTATAAATTTCTTCTTAAGTTATTTAAGTTGGTAAGTTTGGGTAGTTGAAGTTGGTTGGTAGATTATGTTGTGTTATTGCAAAGTTATGATCAAATATATGTTTAGAAATGCTTAAGTTTGTCAAAATTACAAACGGGTAAAGTTTAGAATTAAAATGGTGATAATTGTATCTAGATGTTTAACCGCATACCAAGTGTTCGGTTTAATGCTTAAGAGAATAAACCTTCGTGATTAAGCTTAGGATAATAACCATTAAGTTTTATGTTATGCGAGTAATAATAGTTTATGGTTTAAATAGGCAATCGAACGGGTTAAAGTTCGTCGTCGGTCTCGATTGATCGCGTTTTACATCTCAATTTGGTTAAGGTATGGATTTCATTTCTTTTGAATCGTGGGCAACTAATTGTTGTAGTTGACCCTTCCTAAAGGTGGTTCACCGCCTTGTTATTGATCAACTGAACGTAATCAACGAACGTGTAATTATACACACACATACACATTGATTTTGGTTTGAATCTTATGTTTGAACGTTTTCACATTTTGTTGTCTCATATTGAGATTTGGATTATGAATCATTTATTGAAACTGTTAGCGTTTAATTAAAATGTGTCTCTTATGGAATTGTTGTGAAACTTGTGAAGTATATTAACTATAATTTCTATGAACGCCATTTGGGTAAGTGGCATATGTTTAGTTTTCGTTGATTTTAGAATAACCCAATAAATGGGCACATTATTTGGGATGCCTTCTATGGCGACTTTGTTGTCATGGCGTCCTGTAGATGACAGTCCACCAGAGTTAAGCCTTAGTGGCTTACGTGAACCCACTCTGGGGACTTGGCTGACTTTGTTGGCTCCGGGGCGGATAGATCGATCCTAGAACTTTTACCCACATAATATGTGACCGTGGTTAAATTCACGGGGGATTCGTGTGTGTGTGTGCCCGCACGCCGACCCAGTTCATGTGGCTGATCACCCCACGAACACAACAGGAATTGACAGACTTTATTTATATTACGTTTTGAAGTTAAAGTGTGAACCGTTCTTGAAATTATTGTCTTTGAAAATTACTAAACATTTTTTTTGCTATGAACTTGAGTTTCAAGAACATTCTTCGAATGAATTTTTAAGTCTTCCGCTTCGTTATCGATATTTTCATTATTATTTACAAATTTATATTATAATCCCTTCACTGAGTCCTGTACTCAGCCGTGTTTTTTTTTTCTAACACGACAGGTTCGAAGTGACGTTTAAGGGGACGGGACTTGAGATCGAGCGTGAAATTTTGGAGTTCTTAGACTCGCATTATCATATAAAAGTTCTAAGTTTATAAACACTTTTTGAAGTGTAATATTTTGGATTGTAATATATGTTTAGAGTTTATTAATAGCTCTGAATTAGTGGTGTACTTATGTTAAGTCCCGTTCGTGACATCACCCGTTCCAGACCACGGGGACGGGGGATGTTACAGTTCTACAACACAAAGTTGTTATTCTTGTTGTTTACGGAAGAGGCAAAAAATAAAAGTATTATAAAAAATAAAAGATTTTATTTGTTTATTATAAATACTTATATATTAAAAAGTTGTAAGTTTTAAAAAAAACTCAAATGATATAAATACACCATATATATTTACAAATTTTACAAACCAATTGATTGACATATTTATTAAAATAATAATTATTTATTATAATATATATATATCTATACTATATTATAAAAGAGACATAAAAAACTCTTAATTACAACATCTTAAGCACAAAATACAATTAATTAAAGTCAATTACTTAACTTACAACTTCATAATGCTTTGGTACAACTTAATAAAATTGGAATTTGTTTTTTCTTTTGATGTAATTTTATTTGGAAAGTGGATTTTCTAAACTTTGGAATAGATTAGAATAGATGTTACATAAGGCATAATTAGAATCTAAAGAAATCTCTTTTGATATATTGTTCTAAATTTCAGAATTTAAACATAAGGCATGATTAGTCTTTTGCGGTAAAATTGGAATTTTTTTTTGACGTTATTTTATTTGGAAAGTGGATTTTCTAAACTTTGGAATAGATAGAATAGATGTTACATAAGGCATGATTATAATCTAAAGAAATCTCTTTTGATATATTGTTCTAAATTTCAGAATTTAAACATAAGGCATGATTAGTCTTTTGCGGTAAAATTGGAATCTATTTTTTCATTTGACGTTATTTTATTTGGAAAGTGGATTTTCTAAAATTTGGAATAGATAGAATAGATGTTACATAAGGCATGATTATAATCTAAAGAAATCTCTTTTGATATATTGTTCTAAATTTCAGAATTTAAACATAAGGCATGATTAGTTTTTTGCGGTAAAATTGGAATTTATTTTTTCTTTTGACGTTATTTTATTTGGAAAGTGGATTTTCTAAAATTTGGAATAGATAGAATAGATGTTACATAAGGCATGATTAGAATCTAAGGAATCTAAGGCATGATTTTGGCTTGTATTTCAATCGATATCTTTTCCTTGCTAATTGATATCTTCTCCTTCTAATCGTTATCTTATGCATCTTAAATCCTAATCCCACCCCAATTCATTCCTCTGCTATACCTATAAATTGAACGCCATCAGTCCATGATAAACACCACCAATTCTGCAATTCCTTTTGATTGTTCGCACCAAGACTCCAAATCTCCAACGACCCAGGCACAGGACAGTTCTATACTTCCAAGTTCCATATATTGGTTTTGTTTTTTTGCTTCATATACAAGAGGTAAGTTCTAAAGCTTTTTTTTTTCTTCATATAGGACTGTATAAATATTGGCATTAAAATTGATATGGAATTCTCCTGTTTTTAACTTGACATGTTTTGTGGTTCTTGATTGATTGCTTTCTGGAACAGGTTCTAACTTGCTTTGGGAACAACACATACACCTGTTGCTTCTATCCTGTCAATTCTTTCAAGCTTTTCCTTCCAACAAATTCAGCTTGAACCTTATGATATTATCGCATAAATTCGAGTGAGATACTACAATCTATGTGAGTTAGGATTACTCAGAATTTGATAATTGATGCATTCAATCTCACTTGTCACTATTTAACTCAAAGTCAAAGCAATATAAAACAGTAAAATAAAATCAACTCGAACATAGAATAGAGAGAAGCAGGAATCAAGATTATGGGTTTTAGTTGTCAACCTCCAAATCAAGATGTATCACGCCGCTTTGCGCGGGTACACAACTAGTATATATATATATAGAGAGAGAGAGAGAGGGTAGCGATCATTTGGAAACCACCCTTATGTGCAAACTTTGCAAACCCATTTAGACCAATCATATAATTTCTTTTAATTTTTGTTTTTTTTTAAATTACAGGGGCATATTGGTAAATTGATTAGAAACAGTATATATATGGAAGTTATGCTTTCAAGTTATTTTAGAATATATTAATTAGATTATCCGATTATTTATGGTAAACCAAACTTTTACTCCTAAACAAATATCCAATTATAATGATGAGGAGGCGCTAGTATTTATTTATTTTATTTTTAATAAATCGACGGATTTCATTGTTATTCTATCATCTTTTTTCTGAAAATTATTGTTTTTAGTGTTGTTGGTAGATGATGAAATAAAGAATGTTTGTATATAATTATGGTTTCAGCATGGTTTCATTGGTTTCAGTATGGTTTCACATAATGAAACATTTGTTTTTAATGAAATCTGTTTCACCTATTTCATTCGGAAAACATTAATGAAACGTGAAATAATAACAATGAAATCACAAGTTCACTCATTCATGAAATCATGAAATACTAGTATGAAACATGGAAAATAAAAGAAAAAAATTCTGGAAAAATATGAATAAAAAATAAATATTTAATTTGTTACCAAAAATATTACATAGCATTAATCGTTATCGAAAATAAAAAAAAATAAACTAAAAAATGATAATAAATATTCAAAAATATCTTTTGACTATTTTACCCCTTTTAACTCTATTTTAGGTAGGGTGTATTAATTGTTTTTCTTTCTTAACATAAATAACTCATATTCATTAATTTTCAACCGTTGATTAATGAAATCAATGGTGAAGATTAGTTTGCAAAGTTTGCAGAATTAATGTGGTTTGCAAATGAAACCACCTCTCTCTCTCTCTCTCTATATATATATATATAGAGAGAGAGAGAGAGAGAGTTTATTTATTATCATCAGTATTTTAAATTAAGAAACAATTGAAATAAATATGGATATGCATATATTCATTAAAATAAATGAAGTGTTAGAGATTGGTTTATCTATACTATATTATAAAGCACAGATAAAAAAACTCTTAAATACAAATTATTAGGCACAATGTACCATCATTTTATGCAATATTTTAAAAATCTTTTAATTTACAAGTATCAAAACACAAGATACATATTACTACTGCAGGCTTCTAACACCCACCAATTTGGTATGTGCAAGACCTTCCTTTTATGCAGACATTTTCATGTATCACTATTAATTAATATATTATGTTACTATGATTTTGTTTTAATTATATTATTAAATATGTAATTGGTTATTTTTTCTAGATGTAATTAAAATATATAAGATAATCATTGAATTCTAACAAAATACTTAATTTTTTTATATAAAAAACATTATATTATTAAGCATAAATTAAACAAATTTATAAAAAAAAAACATTATCACTTTCTCAAAACCATCCAAAATCGTACTGTAAATCAACAAAAAAATAAAATGAAACATTAAAATCGTGATGTATCTCGTTGCATTGCACGAGTACGCTTCTAGTATTAATTAATAATAGTTTGGAAAAGATTGAAATTCTATTTTATTTAAAATTTAAAATTATTAAGATGTTTCCATGTTAACCTAGGAAGTTGAAAAAAGGAATGAAATTCAAAGTAAAAATATATAATACCGCCTAATTTTTTTTATTATATATAGTTAATAGAGTTCGATATATTCAGAAACAGCAGCAGCAAAGGTTCGACTTTGAAAAAAAAAATTGGTTGGATTCAACAGGAAGAAAAAAGTTAACCATGTAAATTTCATCTTCACCATTAAATAATTAATTAGATATAATTTCATTAATTTTTATCAACAGGTTGATTATATGTATTTGTTATTAATTAAAACTATCAGAAGTGTACTCGCGCAATGCAGCGAGATACATCACGCTTTTAATGTTTTTTTTTGTTTTTGTCGATTTACAGTATAATTATCTTATATATTTTAAATTCTTTATATTTAAATTAAGATGTTTATCTTGTTTTGATTATGTTTATCGGTTAGTTATGAATTCAAACATATAGTTTTAGAAATTTGTACTCATGCATCATGACTTGTAATCTTGAATTTTAAATAATATGTATCAATAAACACAGTACTTAATGCATAAAATTTTGTTTTTAAAAGTTTATTCGATAGTTTAATAATAATGTAACTTATTTTAGGTTTAATAAAATAATGTTTTTTTATAAAATAAACATTAAATATTATGTTAGATTTTCTTAATTATATTTTAGATTTTTTATATTTAAAATTTGATTTTTATCATGTATTTAATTATGCATGGAGTGATTTTAGGGGAGTTAAAGTTGTTAAAGATAAGGATTAAATAGTAAGAGATTTTAAGTTTTCATTCTTTATTTAAATTTTGTTTTTAAGAGTTTTTTTATCTCTACTTTATAATATAGTATAGATATAGATATGAGTAAATTACGATTTTCGTCTCTATGGTTTGATGTTTATAACTATTTTCGTCCATAATCTTTAAAAATTGCTTTTAAGGTCATTGTGGTTTTCATTTGGTTTCGTTTTTCGTCCCTCAGACAAACTCTGTTAAGAAAGTTTGTTAAATGAAGGTTAAGTAGGTCATTTTACAATTTATTTTTATTTTTCATTTCTTTGATTAAATTAAAGCATTTAAAAATAAAGCTTAACCCTCACGTGACTCTAGGTCTACCCTCACCCATCTTCAAATTCTCAATAGACCTGCAACATCCCCCTCCCCCCTTTTTCACACTTATCAACCTCAACATCCTTTTCTTCCGTCTTTCTTTCTTTCTTACCTTTTCTCAAAATCCTTCTTTTCTCATTTTCAAATCAAATCTAACCCTAATCTAAACATAAATCTAGACCAAACCCAATAATGGAGGAAGGCAAAGATCTAAAACCAAATCCCCTTATTCAGCGGGTATAAAAAAAATATCACTTCATCTTCAAACAACTTGCTCTCTTCCAAGATTATCAATTTATCATGGTCTACCTGCTTTTAAGAACGCAAGCTACTACCATTCATTCTTCCCTATTATATCTCTCCATTTTTTTACAACTATATATATATATATATATATATATATTAATATAACTGTATATATGTATTGATTAATTTCACTGACATTAGTCGGATTCATGTCGGAGATAAGAGAAAAAAAGTAGCTTTTGATTCAAACAGTCTTATACTCACCCTCGGCCAATGAAACTGTAATGCTTTGCCTTGCTGATCCGGACAAAGCTTGCCTCCTCCCCACATGTTAATTTTAGACACCTCACCCACTCCACTTTTTTAACGTCAAAAAGTTGATCAAATCTAGCTTCTTAATTTTTACAGGTTTAATAAAGATCTCAAGGGGAGAATAGTACCAATCCACTGCTCGAGCTCGAATGGTTTTAGGATCAACGAATCTACCCTCGAAGAGGCATACCAACAAGCACAAAAAAGCAGAACCTCAAAGTGAAAGGAGTTATAGTCACAAACCCCTCAAGGTGAAAGGGTTACTTGAAAAAAGAAGGGAGAAACAAGATGTTGTAGGTTGATAGGTTTGGGGGAGAAGAAAATATGGCAGTTCCATTAATGGAGAAAAGAAAATATTAAGAAGATGGGTAGGGATGTGGTCAGGGGGTTTCTACAAATACTTTAATTTAATAAAAGAAGTGAAAAATGAAAATAAATTGTAAAATGACCTACTTACCCTTCATTTAACAAACTTTTTTAACAGAGTTAGTCTGAGGGACGAAAAACGAAACAAAATGAAAACCATAGTGACCATAAAAGCAATTTTTAAAAACCAGGGATGAAAATAGTTATAAACATCAAACCATAAGGACGAAAATCGTAGTTTACTCTATAGATATATTATAAATTTCGAATTTTAAACCAAAAAAAAATCTATATTAACTTATGATTTTAAATAACCATTACATATAATATGGAAAAAACAATCAAATAATAACTACAAAAATAATAATAATTGATAACTAAAATATATTGATCAATATTTAAAAAAATTAAAATATTCATCAATAATTCTAAATAATTAAAAATTAATATTAATGTATAATTAAAATTTATGTTATAATTTTCAGATAATATTAATTAATATTTATTAATTAATAATAATAAATTTTAATAATTAATATTTATTTTTAATTAATAGTTAATATATAATAATGAGTATTAATGAGGGCATAATTAGAATAATCACAAAAAGCTCCCCATAAGCTACTCCAAGTATAACTTATCAAAAAGCTAGTTTATAAGTTAACTTATGTCCATCCAAATATACCCGAAAAATAAGCTAGCTCATTTTTGCCAAACAATGCCTTAATATGGTAGTATAGATTAACTAAATTAAAAATATTTAATAATGAACTTATTTTGAAATTATTAATGAAAAAATTATCATGGTATAATTTAAAAAAAAAACGTATTTTATTATAATTGTAGTTAATATATGATTATGTATTTTAAATATGATAATAATGTAAAATAAAAAAATTAAAGTGTAAGGAATATAAAACAAATTAATTTATATTTAATCATGATATTTAATAAAATGATTAAACGCAAATATATTCAATATTGGATTCATTTCGAAAGTATTAATGAGACGACTACAATGATATAATTTATAAAATGAATACCTATATTTTTTAATGCATTTTAGTTTATATACTATTGTTTATGTTAATATGATAAAGATCTAAAATAAAAAATAAAAAAGTAAGGCTTAAAAATAAACTAAATAACTAATCTAAGGGGGCGTTTGGTTCGCAGAATGTTTTTGGATGTAATGGAATATGTCAAAGGAATTTGACTTTGAAGGAATTGGAATGAAATGTTGTCAGGTTTGACCACCTGTTTGGTTGACAAAATTAAAATGAAATCTGTTAAATGAATTGAAATTTTTCTGTTTGGTTCACAGATTGTAGCTTCGGAATTGGAATAGAATTTTGGTAAATGACCAAAATACCCTTTTTGATTATTTTAAACAAAAATTACTTTAATGAAATAGTCATTAAATAGTTTAAATTTTAACTAAAATTGTTTTGTTTATTTTAGCACACGAATGATGCATAGAGAGAGAGGGGGAGAGAGGAGAGAGGGGAGAGAGAGAGAGGAGAGAGAGTGAGAGGAGAGAGAGAGAGAGAGGAGAGAGAGTTGGTGTATGCTGATAATCAATATCAGTAGGGTTTAGTTTGGGGTAAATGGTAACTTTGGAATTATCAAAATATGAGATTTCATTCCATTGAAATCTTTGGGTTTTATGATGGAATGTTCGAATCTTATATCTATGGAATTTATTGGAATTCAAAGATTCCATCCATTGAAAAACTTGAACCAAACAAGATAATTGAATCTGATCAAAGGAATTCAACATTCCAATTCCACTAGATTCCATCACATTCTGCGAACCAAACGCCCTCTAAGAGTGGTAAATGTAATCTTGAATTTTAAAAATAATTGTTTTATCATTTAAACATAACTAGAAGCGTACTCACGCAATGCAGCGCGATACATATCGATCTTAATGTTTCGTTTTATTTTTTGTCTTTATTGATTTTATAATATGTTTTTGTGTAGTTTTTTGAGAAAGTGATAATGTTTTTTTTTCCAAAAATTTATTTAATTTTAATTTTAATTGAATTTAAGTTTAGTAATAATGTGATTTATTTTAGGTTTAATAATACAATATTTTTTTCAAAATAAACATTAAATATTCTGTTATATTTCAATAATTATCTTAATTATATTTTAATTTTTTTATATTTAAAATTTGATTTTTATCATGTATTTAATTATGCGGAAAGTGATTTTAGGGAAGGTGAATTGGTTAAAGATAAGAATTGAAAGTTAATAAATAGCATTAAAAGTAGTATATAAAGCTTTAATGCTTGTTTTTAAGAGATTTTAAGTAATTAGTATTAAATAACAGTACATTAAATTTTGATAATTGTTTTTAAGACTTTTTTCAATTATTTATGTAATATAGTATAGAGACTTAAGTTCGCGTGAGACCAAACAGTTTCCGTGAGACCGGTGAGACCAAACTTTAAAGTATGAAACTTCACACCAAAAAACTATGAATGTAAAAAAAATCGAACTTTTCATAGGGAAAACACCTTAAATGTTACGTTCACGGTGTTTTTCGCTGTGAATGTTCGTTTTTTTTTTACCTTCACAGCGTCTTCACTGTGAAGATTCAGATATACCTTCACAGTCTTTTATCTGTGAATGTTTGATTTTTTTTAACTTGGTTTAGGTTTTTTTACCTTCATAGTGTGATTACAATATGAAGGTTCGAATGTTTTTTACCTTCACAGTGTTTCGATATGAAGTTTCATGTTTTAAGGCTTGGTCTCACGCGGTCTCACGAAAACAGCTTGGTCTCACGTGAACCTGACCCATAGTATAGATAGTATACATGATGTGAAAATTCCATGTTGTAGATCCCAGTGCAGTGCAAATAAGAATAACAGCAATCAAAGATGAACAGATTATAGGCCACAACAACTAGTCATATGATTGATATTACTTCAAAGGGTTTAGGTTTACAGAGAGAATTTCTGATAAGGATTTGTAAACCTAATGACTAGAAAACTGAATAATGAACTTCTAACCTCTCTAAACTGTTCAACCCCAAATATGAGATAAATAATGCCTTTATATACCAGGCTTACAGGCCTAATGGGCTAATGGGCTTGGGCCCATCTAATTAATCAACTATTAAAGAATTACAATATAAACCCTTATAAATATTTTATTCCACTTTCAACACATAGGACTTTTAGTCCTAACACATGTTATGCAAAAAAGAAAAAAGAAATGAAAATATCTCACTTTACAAAGCGCTTTTTTGGAAAAAGCCACATTTTTCAGAAGACTGGTCAAATGGTCAAACCGTTACATAATCAATTATATATTTTTGAGTAAACAACAATTTCTTAAATATCTCACTTTAAGAAATTGCCATACTATTTAGAGTAAATTACATTTTTAGTCCCCATAGTTTGTTAAAAATTGCGAATTTCATCCTTGTGGTTTTGAAATTTCATTTTTCGTCCCTATGGTTTGTAATTATTTCTATTTTCGTCCCTGATATCAAAATACTATTTTTAATTATGAAGGACTAAAATAGAAATAAATTGCAAACCATATGGATGAAATAAACAATAAAAATTAAACCATAAGGATGAAAATGTAATTTTAAAACCATAAGAGCGAAAATAGAAATTCTCAACAAACCACAGGGACTAAAAACGTAATTTACTCTACTATTTATTTTGGTTTTTTTAGAGTAAATTACGTTTTAGTCCCTATGGTTTGTTGAAAATTTCTATTTTTTGTCCTTGTGGTTATGAAGTTATAATTTTCATCCTTATAGTTTGTAATTCATTATTTTTTTCGTTCTTATGATTTAAATTTAATTGTTTTTTCATCTTTATTGTTTACAATTTATTTTTATTTTAGTCCTTCATATTTAAAATTTGTGTTTTGGCCTCAAGGATGAAAATAGAAATGAATTACAAACTATAGGGACCAAAAACGAAATTTCTAAACCATAAGGACAAAATCCATAATTTTAACAAACCATAGGGACTAAGAACGTAATTTAAAAGCTTATTACCTGAATTTTATTTCATTTAGAGTAAATTACACCGTTGGTCCCTATGGTTTGCTCATAATCTGGATATGGTTCCTATTTTGAAATAATTACACCAGGGATCCCTGTGGTTTGCATTTTGTTTCACCCCAAGTCCCTATCACTAACAGAATAGATAAAAGTCCGTTAACCTCGTTAACTTTAGGGACATTTTGGTCTTTTTACCCATTTTATTAAAAACATTTATTAATTAAAGTTAAAAGATTTTAATATCCACTAAAATTAAGACACATGTCACTCATTCACTCTTCCCTCAACACAACTCTCTCTCTCTCTCTCTCTCTCTCTTCCATTTCCGGCCATCTTCTCCTTCTCCGACCATCTTTTCCGGTGAAGCGAAACAAGAATTGCTTTTTTTTTTTGAAAAAAATGAAAAACCTGCAGGGACATGCACTCTTTTTGGAAAGATAGAGTGCATTTCCTCCAAGACCTCCACCCACCTGTAATATCATGTGTTGGGTAGACCGAGAGATGAGAGAAGAGGGATGGGTGGCTGGAAACTCCGTTGGGTAGACCGTCGATCATGGCTGGAAACTCCATTGGGTAAACCGTTGGGTTTTTTCATACATAATTGCTATTGCTCTACATACTTCTACCAAGCAACCTCAACTTAGGGTCGTTATCTTCTCCTTTCCCCCTTAGTTTTCTTTCACCTCCCACCACTGTGACCTCCTATCGAAACTTACCATTGAGAAGTAGAGAATAGCGTTACTTCCTCCATTGTTGCAGGTATGGGAAAGAGAGTCGATGGTTATCTTTATTTTGAGCGATAATGTAAAGTAAGTCATAATGGTAATAATTATTGTTATTGTCTATGGTGATGATGAGGTCGTTGGATCCACAATTAACTTTTCAAAAAAACCTAGAGATGGGTGGAATTCAACTCAAAACAAAAAGATCAAGATTGATGATGGATGATGTTTCTTCATAATGCAGCAACACTTCTCCTGGTACAAAAACACCTAATCATGTTGGAAACTAAAATGGGTCTCGATTTACTCCCATAAAACTAATCTCCTAGACCTTCATCTTCCTCCTCTCATGCGACCCCATTAAACCCTCTTTCAAAGTTGAAGTCGGCATTAACGAAAAGATAGTGTTATGGTGATGGTGTATGTATATATAGATATAGATATAGATATGTTATAGGTGGGTCATGAGGTGAAGGAGGAGTTGTGGGTCAAAGGGAGAGAAAAGTGGTCAAAAATAGGTGAAATGACTTTTTTGCCCCTTAACTAACGGAAGGTTTTTAACAGAGTTAGCGGTAGAGACTTGGGGTGAAACAAAATGCAAACCACAGGGATCCCTGGTGTAATTATTTCAAAATAGGGACCATATCCAGATTCTGAACAAACCATAGGGACCAACGGTGTAATTTACTCTTTCATTTATAGCCATGGATATGTTTCTCATTTACACCTATGGGTATGCTTAGGTATGTTTCTCATTTTTCCGCTTAAACATGTATCTGGACACATTTTACATTATACGTTCATTTATCACATTCACATTCATTTCTCCTTAAATCTTTCCTTAATTCAATTTTTTTAATTTATACCTTAAATTTACTACACTTATAATTAGGTATGTAGTTTACTTTTAATCTATTACTTTTTTTATTTTTCATTTTAGACTTTAATTATCATATAAACATAAATAATGTATATGAACTAAAATGCATTAAAAACATTTTTATTTTTTACAAATTATACCATTGTAATCGTTTCGTCAATACCTTCGAAATGAGTCCAATATTGAATATTTTTGGATTTAATTATATTATTAAATATCATAAATATATACGAATTAATGTGTCATGATTAGTATGAGATTTGATACAAATAATCACTAAATTGTCTTAATTTTCTTTTGGCTATTTCATATCAATTTTTACTTCAAAAGTTTTTTATAAAAACTTCATCATCTTTAATTTTTTATACAAGAATTTTGATTTTTATTATGAAGTTTTATAAAATAACATTTTTAATTTTTAATTTTATTTTTTTGACATTATGATATTTTAATTTTAAAAATATTAATTATAGACGATGAAAATATAATTAACAATAGAACAAAGAAATGTTATATATAAAGAAGTATTTGGTAATTTATGATGCGTGATTCTTATTTTATTAATATTTTAACTATGCACTTTTCCATAATTTCATTTACGTTATATTATAAATTTTGTTTTATAAATTCTTAATATTTATTCATATTTTTTATTAATTTTTTGCAAACATCCTTTGTGAAAACTGCCTAAAACAAGAACATCTTGTAACCAGCTGCAAAAAAAAAATCCGTGTAATACACTGGGGGCGAATCTAGTATAATATATATATATATACTATATTATAAAAGAGACATAAAAAACTCTTAATTACAACATTTTAAGCAAAAAATACAACTAATTAAAGCCAATTACTTAATTTACAATTTCATAATGCCTTGATACAACTTATCCAAACAAAATATCTCACATCATCATTTATTTGTGGAATGGATACTCATTTATTAATATAAATATTTGTTTTTTATATTTAATGGACGATTTAATCAATATTATCTACTATTATCAATATTTATTTTTTATATTTATTGGACGATTTGATCAATATTACTATTATCAATATTTATTTTTTATTTTATGATTTGCTCTTAATATATCTATATCTATATTAGTTATAATCTCATAACTAATATATCTATACTATATTATAAAAACATGTATTGATCTAATAAATATATTTTAATAAAAAATAAAACAGGTAGTTTATCTCATAGTATTTATCATGTATTTAATATGTTTATTTGCAGTTAGTTATACAAATAAAAACATGGAACTTTAATAAGTTATAATTATGTTTCATTAACTTGTAATTTTGAATATTTTAACTAATATATCTATACTATATTATAAAACATTTAAGCTAAACTTTTAAAAACTAATTTTTATGCATTAGGTATCACTTATTAATGCATATTACTTAAAATCCAAAAGTACAAATTGATTAAACATAAGTACAGTTTATAAAAGTTCAATGTTTGAATTCGTGTAACTAACTGCAGATAAGCACTTATTTTTATTTTCTAAAATATTTAAAATTTTTAACTATTGAAAATTCGAGATAAAACAAAATACCTTATTTTTATAACCTTATTTTTTAACTATTGCAGTTATAACTAACCGATAAATATAAGAAAATTCGAGATAAAACACCTTATTTTTATTTTTTATTGAAGTATGTTATCTTTTTAATTTTAAATATAAAATATCTTAAACATAGTTATCATTTAAATTAAACATTTTTTGACCCGTAACAAAATACTTTATTATTATTTTTTATAAAAACCCATAATTAAACTAAACTAAAATATATTTTTGTTTTAAATCTAGGTTTTCGCAAAATCGTAAAATAAAATAAAAAAAGACTAACAAAAAGTATGAATAATGATTGAGGGTTCGAGTTCTAGATTTTAGAAACCCGCTGCATTGCGAGGATACATTTCTAGTATATATTTAAACATCGTAAATATTTTAGTTTTGGTCCCTATGGTTTTGTGATTTCTTTGACTATGGTCCTCATACTATGTTTATTGTGAATATAGTCCTTGTGGTATGCAATATATTGTGGTTATGGTCCCTAAACACTAACACCATTAACTTTAAGGGTTAAAGGCATCATGTGACTTGCACACTATGGGCATAATAGTCAATTTACTTTCAACTTTCAATTTAACTTATACACTTTTAAAACAAAGAATATTAAATTGTGGATTTGGTCTTTATGCATCACTCATCATCTTTAAAATCCATTTATCATCTCTCTTAATTTTTTTTCCATCCAATCTTCATTGTCAAACTAGAAGAAAAACTAATTTGTTAAAGTTTAAAACAAATTACTTGCATTTAAAAATAACAATTGTTTAAAACCAACACTACATCCTACAAAAAACAACCTATCAAAATAAAAATTGTTTGAAACCAACATTACATCTAAAAAAACAACCCATTAAAATGATAATTGTTTTATATAGGGGTGAGCATGGGTCGGGTCGGAGGGGAAAATGAAAAACCCCGTTCGGGTTTCGGGTAGGAAATGGAAGCCCCGAATTTTGTAATCGGGTGAATCAGGTTTTGGGTGTCGGGCCTAGTCGGGTTTCGGGTTTGATTAGATCGGATTTCGGATTAATCCATTTTTTTCTTTTTTTTCTTTTTCCACCATAAAAATAACTCTCAATAAAAGTTAATACATTGGGTTTTGCATCTTACTTTAGCATTTCACAAAAAAGCACCAACGCCTCCTCTCCATTTTCATGTATTGTTTTTGCAATTCAAGTTTTCCACATTTAGCATACATAAATATAAGAGTAGTACATATTAGATTACATAATAAGATTGAACATGAAAAAAAAATATGATTAGGTATTTTTAGGAAATGTAATTAAAAAATAGTATTTATATTTAGTTAATAAAAATTCAGGTTTCGGGTCGGGATGGGTGACGGAGATTAAGACCCTACCCGAACCTATATACCCGCCCTAAATTTCGGACTTCAGGTATTGGGTACGATCGGGTTGTTCGGGGTTTTTTCGGTTCACTTTTTCGGAATTTTCGGGTACAATCGGGTTTTGCTCACCCTTAGTTTTATATCAACATTACATCCCGGAAAAATAAACATATCAAAATAACAATTGTTTGATATTAACATAATATCTTAAAAAAGACAACCCATAAAATATAACAATTGTTATTTTCATTATTAGGCAAAAAGTTTCTCATTCAAAGGGAAATGAGACAGCAGACAGGTAACTACTACTTTTTTGCCCATATTTTCACACACCTCTCCTCAACTTTGCTTCATTAGCACATATAATTTCATATTATATTCTCCCTAAGCATTTCAACAGGTTTCTATAATATCATAAAATTCACATTTTTTTAGAGTTAGTTAAAGATGCATTAAATTGAATATAATTTTAAGTTATGTGATTTCATAAAAGAATTCCTATTGATTGATTAACCTTTTTGATAATTCTAACATGTAATGAGTTTTTATCTTTATTAGTGCATGTGTAGCATTTTGTTGATGATGAATATGTAATGAGAGTTTTTATCTCTATTATACCCGTTATGCCACTTTTTGTTATTTTATTTATTAATTTATACATTTTAAATTGTTTTTGTTATGTTCATCCCTTGTATGATATGTTTAATAGGCAACCCATCAAAAAGACAACCCATCGAAAACGACAATTTTTTTGATGGGTTGTCTTTTTCGAGTTTTTATGTTGATATTAAACAATTGTTATTTTGATGAGTTTACTTTTTCGGGATGTAATGTTGATATAAAACAATTATCATTTTGATGGATTGTCTTTTTTGGGATGTAATGTTGGTTTCAAACATTTGTTATTTTGATATGTTGTTTTTTTTAGGATGTAGTGTTGGTTTTAAACAATTGTTATTTTTAAATGCAAGTAATTTGTTTTGAATTTTAATAAATTAGTTTTTCTTGTACTTTGATAATGAAAGATTGGATGAAAAAAATTAAGAGAGATGATAAATGGATTTTAAAGATGATGAATGATGCATAGGGACCAAATCCACAATTTAATATTCTTTGTTTTAAAGGTGTATAGGTTAAATTGAAAGTTGAAAGTAAATTGACTATTATGCCCATAGTGTGCAAGACACATGATGTCTTTAACCCTTAAAGTTAATGGTGTTAGTGTTTAGGGATCATAGCCACAATATATTGCATACCACATGGACTATATCCACAATAAACATAGTATGAAGACCATAGTCAAAGAAATCACAAAACCACATGGACAAAATCCACGATTCACTCTAAATTATATTTTGAAATCTAAATATAGTAAGTCAGTCACGTCTATTAAATATAATTGAATGAATGGTCAAAATATGTTCTTTGTTTGTTTTATAAACACGTTATTAGGTTTATTTGGCATATATATATAATAAGTTTGTTCGGATTTAGTGGAGTGTAGAAAGGTGTACCAGTCATTCATCGTGCGTTCACGTACACCTTTGATTCTGCCAAAAATTATAGTACCTACAAAGGGTCCGATAAAATTGCGTTTGATGATTTGATCTTCCAATCTATCAATCGCTTTGATTCCTTTTGAAATTCTTGTTATCTTTTGATTTTGGGATTTCTTGTGTTGATCAAGATCAGAAGGAAATCATGGGATTGAAGAATTTGTTTAATCGGAAGAAGAAAAGCGGCAAGGACGATAGCAGCCACAACGACAACGTTCCGGTGACAAATATGTCGCCGGTGGCATCGCGTGCGAGCTCCTTCAACTCTCGTGTGCGGATCGAGGAGGAGTTGGAACAAGTATTCAAGAAGTTCGATGTCAATGGGGACGGAAAGATCTCGTCGTCAGAACTGGGATCGATAATGGGAAGCGTGGGCCACCGACCTACGGAACAGGAGCTAGAGGACATGATCAAGGAGGTGGACGCCGATGGCGATGGGTTCATAGATTTGAAGGAGTTCATCGAGTTAAACACGAAGGATATCGATTCGACTGAGGTGTTGGAGAATCTGAAGGACGCGTTTTCTGTTTTCGATATTGACAAGAATGGGTCGATCTCAGCGGAGGAGTTGCATAACGTTTTAGGGAGTTTGGGAGAGGAATGCTCGATCGCAGAGTGCCGGAAAATGATCTCCGGCGTCGATCGTGACGGCGACGGCATGATCAACTTTGATGAATTCAAGGTGATGATGATGACCGGCACCCGCTTTGATGGGATCGGGTCTCAGAGACATGTGTGAGTGAGGTCAAGATTAACTAATTTCATTTTAGTGAAACTACAGTAATTAATTAGCATTAAAAATATAAACGTTTTTTTTTTTTTTTTTTTGGATTTTTAGTTTGTAATCCTCATTTCCTGTTAAATATTTATGAAAAATATCATGATCATCCCATGACTTATTTTAATTATTATTCGTTTTCTTTTTCTGATCTATTATTCTTTAAATTATATACATCAAACCAAACAAATTTATTTTAAATGTTTCATTCAGAGTTGGAAGTATAGAACAATTGTTTACATGAAGACCTTCTACTTATGCTTTAAATTATACTAGAAGCATACTCGCGTAATGCAGCGAGATACATCACGATTTTAATGTTTATTTTTATTTTTTGTTTTTTATTGATTTACAGTACGATTTTGGATGGTTTTTATTGAGTGATAATGATTTTTTTATATATAAATTTGTTTAATTTAGGCTTAACAATATAATATTTTTTATATAAAAAAAATTAAGTAGTTTGTTAAAATTCATTAATTGTCTTATATATTTTAAATTTTTTATATTTAAATTGAGATGTTTATCCTGTTTTGATTATGTTTATCATAATTCAAATTTCATAATTTTAGGATTTGGGGATTAGAGATAAGGATTTTGGGGGATAAGGATGAAATTTATTAATTAGGGTTAAAAGCATTTAAAAGTAGTACATGTTGTTTCATTAATTGTTTTTAAGAGATTTTAAGTAGATTAACATTAAATAATAGTACATAATGCTTAATACATCACGATTTTAATGTTTTTTTTTATTTTTTGTTTTTTATTGATTTACAGTACGATTTTGGATGGGTTTTATTGAGTGGTAATGGTTTTTTATATATAAATTTGTTTAATTTAGGCTTAACAATATAATATTTTTTATATAAAAAAAATTAAGTAGTTTGTTAAAATTCATTAATTATCTTATATATTTTAAATTTTTTATATTTAAATTGAGATGTTTATCCTGTTTTGATTATGTTTATCAGAATTCAAATTTCATAATTTTAGGGTTTGGGAATTAGAGATAAAGATTTTGGGGGATAAGGATGAAATATATTAATTAGGGTTAAAAGCTTTACATGTAGTACATTAGGCTTTAGTAGTTATTTTTAAGAGATTTTAAGTAAATAGCTTTAAATGATAGTACATAAAGCTTAGTGAGTTGTAATTAAGAGTTTTTTATGTCATCTTTATAATATAGTATAGATAAATCATTTATTTTGTTTTTATTCAAATAATTTTAATATTTCATCTTCGGAGTTATATTACAATTACGTTTTATTTTCAAGGATTGTAACTTTTATAAAATCCGTTTTTTGGAAAACTTAAAATGCTGTAAAAGATAACGATATACTAAACTATAAATGTTGCAACCAAAGACTCGTTATTTTGATGTTGTATGTTTTAATGCACCTAACGACCCCCACCACCATTGTTAGCAGCCGGAAGTCACCCTTGCTATCACTTTTTGCAAAACGTACACAAAGAGCATAGCCCTACCATTTTTTGTCAAAACCGTCCAAATATATCTTTATAGGGAAAAGTATAACTGTTGGACACTTGGGACTTAGGAATCATGTCGGATTTTTAATAAACTTCACATATGCATCTTGGATTGATGTACGACTATGAATTGCTTGATAAACTGAACTGATGTCTGTAAAGATATTCTAGTTACATTTTATGTAATTCAACCTCAATTTTGAATGTCTTAAGAAGTTACGATGTGAATTCTACACGATTGGATAAGTCTTCTTGATGGGTCAATTTATTTTGGGCATTCGTCGTGAAATCTACATGAACATCATGCTGCAAGTTTTTTTTGGGTGTAATAATGATCAATTATACAATACAATTCAATTTTAAAAACGAAAATCTTCGCTTTATCAACATATATTTTGTGTATCTTCATTAACATAGCCACATTTTAGTCTTGAAATCGATTATAAAAGTATAATGAATGTTTTGAAAGTCGTAATAACTTGTATCATAGAATTTGTATAATTACAATTTATTGTACTAAAAGCTTATTAAGAGATGTGTCGATAGCCTATCATATAGTCTACATGATTAAATCTTCTTCCGAACACCATGGCTTTACATATACAATATGCAAATATATTACGCTCTTTTATTGAGTTATATTATACACTGTCACACAATAGCGGAACACAAGCCTTCTAACCGGGGTGGCAGAATTTAAGGAAAAGTGGAAATATGGACTTACTACTATAAAAAAACAAAATTTTAACATATTAGTCTAAGCTTTACCTACTTAGGAGATAAAAAATTGCAGGCCCTACCCCAAAGGCCCTTATAGACCTCCGCCCCTGTTGTCACACCCCAACTTTTCCTTGGGGGTATATGATCATGATGTATCTCTTGGTTTGTAAAACACAAATTTCAAATAAACAACATCACAACTTAAAAAAAAAATACGTAGTGAAATCTCACTTACAACATAACAAAATATAAACCGACTCTGACAAAAATCTCAAGTCTAATTCAACAATGTGTTTAACGTTCGTTCAAATGAAACAACATAACGGAATACAAATATTACTGAAGTCTAGACTACAACTAGACCTTCTCATTTTTCATCGTCAACACCTGATTTTTCTGCTCCTAAAATGCACGCCACTGGTCAGCTTAAAAGTTTAATGAGCTTACGATTTGCCATTCTTACATACATATCATGATGTTTCATATAAATTTAATTTTAGACCTTACGTTGGAAATGATTATGCATATAAAACATATGTCATATTCATAGACAACATGGTCGAAAAATAGACCCATAACCAGACTCACAAGAGATCTCAACTTTGATACACAACACTTTAAATCATACCATAATTAATATGCTAAATCGGTTTAAAACAATAACATACAATAATACTCAATTGTCTTAGTTTACTCCATCCCACATTCTTTTGGACATGTTTCTCCGTGCTTATAGTCCCCAAGTTTTCATGACTAAGCACTTAGCCCCTCGTTTTTACTTTCTTTTGCAACTTGGTTAGGTTTAGGGGTGTTACATAAACCCTACGAGATTCAATTTTACTCCCGAAGACAACCTTTTACGTAATATGTAACTTATTTTGAGTGTCTTAATGAATTGTTTCGTATGATAACATGATTAAATCTTTATAGAGATGTTTTAAATGTCTATATTCGTGTTTTGATAAACTTTATCACATATTACACATGACTACAGTTTTGTTCCGAAGACGGATTTCGTATGGAAACGTTTTTGGTGTCTTAATGAGTTATGTAGTGGAATCTCCGCAATTAAATCTTGCTTCTCGACACCACAAGTTTATATGTAAAGATTTTTTGGGTGCGGTTTTATCATAGAAATCTATGTGATTAGACTTCGCTTTTGAACACCATGATTGGTTATGCAAATACATCTATGAGTGTTTTAATGAATCATGCAACCAAATTAATTTCGATCATGTTGCACTTTTAAACACAATTGATGACCCTAATGGAGTAAAATATTATATGATATTTGATTGCTTCCTTAAAAAGATTTATTGTATTAGAAAAACAACTTAAACAAGGTTGCTTTGGAGCATGCAAATACAATCTTATCATATCATATTCCATGAAATTATTTAACTTAACAACATAATCCCACCCGAGCAAATCCAATCGAGCATGAGATTTAAGAATTTAATTCCTTAAAGATTTCCTTTATGGAAAGCTTAATTTAAAATTTTATTCATTTACGTCCACAAATATTACAAGATATTGATGAAACTGATTATGATTCACATATATTGCAAGATATTAAAAGTTATATTTTTGTGGAAAGAGAGTAAGTAGTTTTTTTAGTACTCATATGCACGTCTGATTTTAAAGCCTCATAAGTGATTCGACTCAAAATCATCCACGAAAGTCGAAAGACTCAAAAGAGGAAGGACATTGTGTAGAAAATAGTCTCTACAATAGTTTCATCAAAAGAAAGGGATTGTAAGAAGAAGTTTTCCAAAACATAATTAAAATAAAGATACTTACAGTGTTATAAAATAAAGGCACTTGGAAACAACCCGAGTATTGAGTCGAGGCCCGTGTTGAACACGGTTTCCTTAAAACTGATTCGCCCTCAACCGGTGCGTCGATTTCCCAGGATACAACGACTCTAAAACAGAATCGAGTTATGTCGGACTTTGCCTTTATGCCTGAACTTGAGAATCTATTTTCTTGAGAAAGTCTCAATTGTGTTGTCTGTGTTTCCCTTTTTGGTTATGACCTTTATATATGCAACGTATTTGTAACCAACGGAAGATTAAAGGTCGTTACCATAATGGAACATAATTCCACCGGTTATAACCGAAGCACATGAAAGGTCAAAAGACTCTATCATTAATTTCCATTTAATTTAAAATTAATATTTTAATTAATTTTCCAACAATCCCCACATGAATGGAAATTATTATGGACATCTCATAAATCAAGATACTCAAATTCGATGTATGAATCTTGCAAAGGATAGGTAGGTGTTAGCTTTTGAACCTTCCCTTATGAAGTATATCTAGTCTACTAGCGGATCAGTAGACGCGATGTCCTTGAACTGTTCTGCCGTTTATGTAAACATCAACACACTTCACACAAGATTCTTCCTAACATAGTAAAGTCCTCATTGGTGTGTTCGTTATGGTCATGAACACTTGCCTGGTTCTGCGAGATTTGTTAGGAATTAAGCCCTCATAATTCCCCTAGAAGCGACCCCACTTCTTTTCACATAAGTGATCTCACTATGATCATTAAAAGCCATATGCTTAACCTGATACCATTCACTGTTTATCAAAGGAATGGACAGGGGTTACCCCCACAGTGATTCGACTTAGTTCGTACAATTAGGTTATCCCATTGAACCTAGATCTTGGGATCTCCAGTCAGCTAGGTTGGGTTTCCTTCGCACAAACTTTCTTATGGGCTATAATCACATTCCCTTTAGACTACTTACTCACCAACTCTCCATTTCACAGTTTGGTTTAGAGGATCCATAATCTTATCCTTTGACTTAACTTAGTCAACAGAGATAACCTTAGTTGAGAGTATTTATAACACCCAAAATTTCGTTACCGGTATGTTGATTTATGTGATGCTATACCTACTTGTAACCATAGTTAAAATAGTTGTATTTTAGGCTATTAATATAAGTCAAAGTCTTATGTAAGGGGTCAATTATGTACAATTGAACATGGGCTTAGGACTTAAAATGTTAAGAAATATCCATATAAGGACCAATAGTGAATTAGGCTATATATGAGGGATCATTGTTGGACAAAATGAAAACTCATAACCTACTTTGTCAAGTTTTTAAAACCATATTTTCAGCCATAATTCCTCACTTTTAATCTTAACCTCTCTCTCTCTAGAACAAATTCTCTCATTTCCAAACCCTAAATTGAAAGCAAAATCTTCTCATGCAAGTAGGAAAATGTGGAGATTTTGAAGGATTGAAGCTAATCAAATGATTAGAAGATAATAATCAAGGTATGAATCTATGAATTTCAAGATTTGTGCTCTAAATTGAGGATTGATGTCAATGTTAGATATGAATCATATTAGGATTCATAGAGTTTGGATTAGTAAGTTAAATCTTTACTAAATGATGTTATTTTTATGTTATTGTTGGTTAAAGAAGTAGAGAATTAAGTTTCAATCATATATTTGTGGTATGAAAAAGCTAGATACTCGATTCATTATGATTTTAGTAG
Source organism: Arctium minus (assembly GCA_954870635.1). NCBI lineage: Eukaryota > Viridiplantae > Streptophyta > Magnoliopsida > Asterales > Asteraceae > Arctium > Arctium minus. Next base: position 55,751,060 of record OX941084.1, read on the forward strand.
CAATCTTATAAAAAGAATGTGTTTTGAGCTGTCAATAGGAGTCTCAAAATTTGCAGATTGTTTGAAAAATCGTATAAAATCGCTCGTTGATCCGATTAAGGTGTGTAATATACCGTTGGAAAGGTATTTGTGTATATTACAACTTTGTAGTTTATGTCAAGAGCTGATTTTAACTATATAAGGCTTAAAACAGTGAGTTTCTTAAGTTGGTCCTGTAAAAAAACGGGATTTGTGATCTGTTTTTAGAAAATTCATATAAAATTGGTATTTGCTTCAAATGGGATGAATCCAAAACGATTAGAACCCTAAGAAATAGAGGTATAACTTTTATTTAGACACTAATACCTGAATATACCTCTAAGTATGATAAAAAGACTCAAATTCGAGTTAGTTCAAAGCTGTCAGGTGCAGGGGATTATATATGTTGCATTATTTGTTTGTACCTTGTGCTTTAAGGACTTGTAACGTATGTAATCAAATCCCAATCACGTTTAATCTTATTCAGGGTCAATCTTAAGATAAGAAAGGGGTCTTAACAATGGGATAGAGGCTATATGCATATGTAAAACTCTAAGGTAACTTGGAGTGACGGGGCTTAAGGTCGGAACATCCGGAACGTGTAGCATCACTCCGATTACCATTTAAGATACGGATATCCGATTCTTGCGAATCTCTTTAGACATTAGTCTATTATCGAGGTAATATCGTATTCCGTTTACCATCTAGACATCTATTACTCGATTATGATTATAATTCTTCATATTCAATTCACGTAATCATATTGGGATATTGTGAGTTTGATAACTCCTCTAATTGTCGACATTCATAATGTTTATGATCATGGTTATTATTTGGAGCTATCACCATGACTTATCTTTGATATATTCATTATTGGCTATTCGAGTTGAATTGAACTATCTTTGGATTTGATTATTTCTTTATAATTGATCCGTTATCAGATTTGAATCGTTTTTGGATTTGAACCGTTCTCGGAATTCTATTTTGATATTTAGTGATTGAACGCCACATGTTTTATGAAATTACTTCTTATACATCGACTTGACATGTTTTCAACGATTTGAATATTTCGTGCTTTAAGGCACGACTTCGAGGGCAACGATGTCGTGACGCCTCCATGGCGGCTATAAATTGCCATGGCGTCTATAAATTGCCATGGCGTCCTTGTGATTAGTACCCCAATGTCAATAAGTGGGTCTGGCCTGGTACCGGCCAACTTGAGGGCGAATGGATCGATCCTAGGAACCGTTTTCGGAAGCCGTTTTTGGGAGCCGTTTTCGGGAACCGTTATCGAGAGCCGGTTATCGGAAGGGAATTGAGTGTATTGCCTTATACTCATTTCTTATTGTTCGAGTGGTCCTTACAACCCTCGAACCCAGATGATTTTCTTAATTCTTGACTTTTGGTGTGATGATACGTTTTAGTTACCAGTTGAGATAATTGTGTAAATTGGTGACATGTCACTTTATGTTTCGGTTTTGAGTCATTATTACTCTTTTACTCTTATTCTTTTTATTAACTTGTTTATGACTGTGATTTTTATTATATAAATTATCCGCTCACTGAGCATTTGGCTCAGCCGATGTTTGTTTTGTCCTCGGCAGGTGTAGGATCGCAGATGGGATCATCTCGGGAATGAGAGCTATGGAGTGTAACCATTTTGAAGACGACATTAGATGGAATAACTTTTGATTAGGTAAATATTGTACTATAATTATGTTGTCTTAAATTTGGTCTCCCGCTTGATGGAATTTTTTTGTAGTAACTTTTCTTCCCGTTTATGTTAGCCAGTTATGTTATTGTGTTTTCATTTCGTAGCACACCGTCCTCCGGTCACGTGGGACGGGGGTGTTACAGTATTAGTCAAACGGTGTTACATCTTTAATGAATATGTCTTGAAATCATATTACACCACCTTTTTATTACGGGTTATGTCTAGCGATTCTGATTCTTTTCCATAATTTCGCACAGCTATGAGATCAGACTCCATACCTAACCATATGTTTAAGGATTTCCGGATTGTATTGTCCCTCCAAGTGTGATCACAAACCAACCGGTTGCTTGGAGTCTTTATAATCTGAAACCCGATATGAATCGCTATCCCATCATCATTTTACAAGATATACAAAAGGACACAAGTTTGTCTTTACATATCTTATGACTCGAATAATTCGAGTATATACTCAATCTGTTTAGCATAAGTTGAATCTGAAAAAACTTCTTTATCTCTTAAACATCCTCATTGAGTAACGTCTTTCGTTTCCATCATTGACAGAGATGAAAGCTATACCATAGTCACCACTTAATGAGCTTAACATTTATCTTGAACTAGTCAATATGATCAAGTACACATACATGTATCGGTGGATTCACAATAACATTGGCCAGATGTAATTGTCAATGCACCATACATGAGGGTTCTTGTCACCACCAATCAACGCATGTGCTTACATCATCTCATTATAGGTGACAACCTTAGGTATCCCATTTCAAGGATCCTATTTGTTTATTTCATTTCTCGTGCCTATAGTCATCTTCAATAATCAGTATATCATCAACACAGACTTGTGATAAGATTGATTTAAATCCACAGTTTATCATGTCTGTCAAACTATGATGCCCTTGCATTAGACCTAATTTGATGCCCTTGCATTTGAGGTTTTACAACATTTGCTCTTATGTAAATGTCGTTTGACGAATTTTATCCAAATTTTATTGGATTTGCACACAACATTCTTTGAGCCTGGAATCAATAGCATTACTGTGGATGCATAGATCATGGAGCATAGTCAACTGATTTTCATTTCTTGGCAAGACTCCCCCACATTTCGAGGTATTCAATCTTTCCATGTCTTGATTGTCTTTCTCGTATGTATGCTTTTAGAAGTTACAAGCCAAGAGCAATGCCTATTTCTCACTTCTTAGCATCACCAACATTTGAGTTGTAGTGAAACTAGTGATCTACATCTCGCTTCTCTATAAGATTATCTTTTGGTCCGACTCATACGACTCACATAGTTATAATTGTTCTTATAGAACTATTCATAATCACTTCCCCACAATTATGGGCACAGTTAACAATGCTCAAAGACTAATTCTTGAAAATTTAGTTCCTTTTATATGTAGGGATCACTGTGCAGAAGTCACCACATGTGACATTTTATTTCCCTTTTAAGCCAAAATCACATCAATCGATGTATGAGGCAAACCTCAAATTAGTGTTTAGGCATAAGGAGTTACAAGATAAACCCACCAACCAATACGAACTAAAACACTACCAATTTGAGTATAGGTTTTCCATTCTTCCATGTACCCATGAGCGAGTATCCAACTCTTATTTTACCTCATGTGGGATTCATTTTCCAACATCACGGTTTAATACGTATTATGAGATATCGTGTTTTCCTCGATGTATATTTTTTTTTCTTTTTTTCCTAACAACCAAGGTTTTATACTTACATGATTATTTAAAGCAACAATTTTAAAATAACATAGTTATCATTTGTAATCAAAATTTCCAACAAAATGATCTTAAAAATTAATTTCAAACCAAGGTACATCAAAGATAAACTAAACATAGTTGCTAGCACCAGAGCTCTCACTTTCTGATATCTCAATAACATCATTAAGTTGTAATCGGTATATCTGACCTACCTTCTCAGCGTGGCCCAAGGTACCACCTTGCCCAAATATCACAGCTCGAGAATGGAATCCCATCATATATCCTTCTCTAGTGAGCATTCCAACGGATACAAGTTTCTTTGATGCTTTAGGAACATGTAGGACCTCTTTCAAAGTCAAGGTCTTCCCGGTTGTGAATCTTAGTATCAATGTTCCCATGCAGATAGCCCTTAATCGTTGTCGATTGATAAGAACCACATTACTTGCGATACTTTGATATTCAACAAAGTCAGATCGGGAGTTGGTTACATGACTATCAGTTCCAGAATCCAAGAACCATCCTCGAGAAGCGGATTTTCTTGTTTCTCGGGTTAAGGAACCAATCGTCCCATGGACTTGGTCCCGAGATCTTCTTCCACGATCTCTTCGTGTGGAACTATTCACAGTTCTCGCCATTTTAAATTCTGAAATTGATAACATTACCAATTAGAACTAATGAGGTTTCAACTTAAACCCATCCTCAATTTCACAAAACCCCACAATATATTTTATTTTATTTTATTTTTTTCCGTCAACTCATCAAAAGGTGAATATATGAAGATTGTTAAAATACACGTGGAATCAAAATTGATAGGTTCTCCAAATTTACAACTTCAACAATATTATATCTAATTCGACTTTACTCGAATTTTAACACAAACATTTACCATAGTGGAAATTTAAAGAAATCTTGCACCTATTGGTATCATCTTTTGGGGTATCTTGTTTAACAAATTAGTAATATGTTAATACTCCTTAAAAAACCTTCAAAAACAACATTGAGCATTCTTCATCTCTCACGAGGATACTATATCAATCCATATCTTATGATTAAAGATATTTATGCTTTGTTAATGGTGGTAAAAATCACCTTAACTTCATTATAATTTCTTTAAACATATAGCCATGAAGGCATGTATCATTCACAAGTTGCTCCTTAGTTGAACTCTTTTATCAACTAAGACATAACACCATTACTCAAATAATCATTGGTTAAGGTGACATTATACAACTCGATAAAGTCACTCACATACTTGCAAATCATTCAAAAGCATTCGTATACCAAATCCAAGAACACTAAAAACCGAAGACTAAATTATATATGTAGAGCATAGTTACAATTTTCTAAATCAGAAGCATTTTTTTTCTTTCAAATGATATACTTATTTTGTTTCATGGGAACAAAAGCTTGGTTCCATTCCTTAAAAAAAACGCTCCCACGACCGTTGTTTTAATCCATAATGAAAAATCAATTGAATGATATTGTTTCTCTTTTAGTTTCTGAAATTAAATGGAGCATGAGAAACATTTGCCTCTTTTTGACATAACCGAAGCGAACACAATGTATTTTGCAAGGACCGAAGGACTATAAATACTAATGCAAACAAATTTTGCATTTGTTTCTAAAATTGCGGGGAAAAATATATATCCTCAATAGAACAAAAAAAAATGCATTTGCTTTTGCATTTTCTCAAATACTTGTTAATTGTGTTTTAATACACTATATTATCTCAAATCAAGCACAACAGTGGGCATGATGTCTTGCTTACCCAAACAAATCAAACTTTTATTCAAGGAATTCTTTAACATGAGTGATGGGACCTACTAAAAGGTTTGTGCATCAATGTTTGCATGTCTAAGTTAGTAGCAGAATCATATCACGATAACAATCCCTCATTGGTGCCATCCTTTGTTAATTGAGAGCAAAAACCCAATAATATATGACTTTAAGCCTACTCAGCCATACTCGAAGAGAACTGCAAGCATGCATCTTATAAATTTCAATTTTAAAATTCTTAGAGAGAATGCCAGTGCACTTAGAGAGCTTGAATGCTTGAGAGCTGGTGATCTTGCATGTTGAACCATCCTCCATATTTATAGTGCCTCATGCATTAAATGCATGGGACACCTGTTGAGCAAGGGATGGACACAGGTCTTCAGCAAGGTACAGGATGTACCTTTTGTCTTGAGGTGTTTTGGCTTGAAGTGTTGACCTGCAGACGGATGGTAGAGACCTTTCCTTAAAATGGTGTAGTAGACAAAACTTACTTTATCTGATCTCCAGATGAGGTCCACGTCAATGCAAGATATCACAATATACTTTGTCAGAAAAGTACAATGTGTTTGAAGAAATCTTCAGGCCTTGAAGATTAAGAAGTCTTTGGTTACCGAAGAGATCTTCGGGCTCCTGAAGACTGAGAGGTCTTCGGCTCCTAAGACTGAGAAGTCTTCGGCTCCTAAGACTAAGAAGTCTTCGGCTTCTGGAGATTGAGAAATCTTCGGCTTCCGAAGATGTCTTCGGTTGAAGACGTCTTCGGCCGAAGAGATCTTCAGCCGAAGAGGTCTTCGGCTCCCGAAGACTGAGATCGGCACCATCCTGGCCAATGGTGTTGATCAAGTGGGCATACTTGGCTTTAGGCTGAGGAGTCTATCTTTAATCCGCTTTGAAAGATATTCTCCTTCTTTGTTTTCTTCGGTTGATCTTCGACTTCACCGAACATTTGTATAGAGACCAAGCTGCTAAAAGAACCTCAAAATATTCTAAGTATGATGATATAAAATAGAAGATCGGGAGGTCATCTTCAAATCTTCAGATGACCCAACAATCTCCCCCTATTTGAGGATGACATCCATACTAAAGAATAGAACGAAGAGTACACTGAATAAATTCATTTTGACCCATATTTACTCTTTTTGGGTTCTTTTCACATAGATTTTTTTTTTGTATAAGGATTTATAAGTATATCCGACATTTACAAAAGAATAAAAGAATGAAGTATATACGTACAAACTAAATAAAAGAAGTGCACTTGTATTAAATATGACTTAACAAAGCAAAGATTACAAGTACATAGGTAAGATAGAGCAATGCTTCATTCCTTCTTCTGTCTTTTATGAAGTTCACCCATAATGTCATGTCGAATAAATGCAGCTTGAGAATTAACGGGGATAAGAGAGAGAATGGCTACCAGAAACTCAGTGTGAGCGATAGATATTTCTTCATGTCTGAAGAATCTCTTAGTTTCCGCCTCATCCAGGAAATAGACTCCTTTGTATGGACGCCCTGTCACAGTGCCTGGACTCAAGGACGAACCACCTGGTATCTTCAGATTCATATTTTGAGAATTGGGAGTCATTCCTTTGGCAGCGAGATCCTTGAAGATGTGTTGTTTGTCAGAATGAGAGATTTGTGGAGGGGAGGAGAGACACATCTGCTTTAGAATCTCAACTTGAACTTCTTCATCATGAGAGTGCTTGTACTTCCTGCCAATGTTCTTCATTCTCTCCAGAAGAGTGTTCAGAGACCTTTTGACCGAAGGTTTGTGTCGACTAAGGGACTTGGATAAAAGTTCAGAAATTTCATACCATTCAGAAAGTCCGTAGTCGTCCAAGTCGCAGAATCTGGTAGCCTGCTGAGAGCCGTCTTCTCTGCGGATGACAATTCTGATATCTATCTCTGATAGCCAAACTTTACTTCAACAATTTTAGATTTCAACTTTCGTTCCATCAAAGATTTTCGGTACCATAGAATGTCATCAGAATCAAGCTCAGCTACCTGCTGGATGTCAACTTTAGGAGGAGGTTGAAGTTTTAGCCGATCAGCTTCACAAACAAAGGCTTTTATAGCAGAAGCCTTTTGTTGTTGGGAAAGCATGGCCTCTTCATCAGCAGATAGCTTTTTCTTTCCTTTGTCTATCCCTTGTCTTGGAAGTAGCTCCCCCTCAGTTGGAGCATCAGTAGATACAACAGAAGTGGAACCCTGACGACCGCTGTCTGAAGAGACTTGAACCACCAACTGTTTCTCCCCCTCAGCGGCAGTCGGGGGAGTAACCAATAAAGAATCCAACCGCTAATGAAGAGACAGAAGATACTGAAGAATCTGAGTGGAAATGGCACTGTGAGCCTGTGAAGCTGCCTGAAGACGCCGGACCTCCGCATCACGAGCATCAGAGGCCGCTTGAAGAGCAGCAACTGAGGTCTCAAGAGATAACAACTTGTCGCAAGTGACCTTCACGAGGGAGCCCAGAACGTTCTGATGTTCACGAAACTGAGCACCAATGAGACGATGTTGTTTGTTAGCTTCCTGAATATCGACTAGGATTTCTGGGGGAATGACAGGAACAGGAGGAGTGTCTCGCGCTGCCGCAACTGATGCCTGACACCGTGAAGGCGTCGGTGGATGATGAGGAAGAGGAAGAATCTGAGATGGTTCTTCGTAGTATGCATTGCTCTGGAGGAGAGCATCGGTAGCAGGTGATCGTGGTGATGAAGATAAGTCATCGGAGGAGCTACCGTCAGCGGAGGTAGCCATAGGAGAAGAAGAGCTCTATGGAGAATGTGGAGGAGAGCGGTAGGCGGAGGTAGAAGGGTCTGCTTGAGTTGTCACCGTGTCTTGACCCTGTTGCAAGTAAGCTAAATACCGTGAAATACCCTCAACACTGGCCTTGGGTAAGACCAGAGTCTCACCGGGTCGTGCAAAAGTGTCGATCATGAAATGGTCGGGTGATAGGCCGTGTAGTGAGAAGTCAGAGCCTTGGTCCGGGGAGAAGACCAAGTCATCCTCATCCCCTAAGGAGGAGGGGGAAGAGGGAAGGTGAGGGTCCCCGAAAGTCTCACATGCATCCTTTGGAGAGGATACAGAGGAGGTGGCAGTAGGTGTAGCAGATTCCCCGGGCCCGGTTGGGACAATTTCAACACCTGCCGATTTTGAAGAATCGGTGGGTGGAGTATGTGGGTTGGCCCTAGAAACCTTCCTCTTTCTTTTGGGAGAAGAGGGAGGGGAAGAGGTAGAGTGCCGCCGCTTTGAGGTGTGGGGGTGACCTGGGTAACCACCGAAGGACCTTTCGGTGGTATGGTCATTTGGGCAAGTGCGGCGGTGCCTGTAGCCTGTGAGGAGTGAGTGCTAGCAGGCGTCACTAGGGAGAGGGAAGAGGGGTCCACTACAGAGGAGGGACCTTTGGACACCGGAGTGTCCTTGACATCTCCCCACTGTAGATCGGGAGAGTTGATGAAGGAGACCATACCTGGAAGGAGAGGATTATCAGTCGCCAAGGGAACCCGTTTGAGAAGAGGTCTTGTCACAAGCGGGGCATGATAGTCGTAGATGACCCGATGGTCCGCCTCAATTGCATCAGCAAGTAAGTTGTTGATAATAAGCCAAATGAACCGCGGGTAAGCAACATGCGGTCGCTTAGGCGGTGTAATGACAGAGATCAACTCGTGAAAAAAATACTGAGCGTAATCGATTTTACGCTGGAACATGATAGCATGGGCTAGTTGATGGACATTGATCATGTCCACCAGTCTTCTTACTCAGGCAGAAAATAATATGAGAGAAAAAGAAGTTCCAGATACCTCCCATATGCCGGCGGAGAAGTGTGCCACGACCCCGATCATTTTCCCCATGAATATAGTTCAAGGCCGCAACCACCTCATCATGTTCTGTGCCAAGAGGAAATGCGTCATAACAATCGTAGGATGGAAGAGCAAGGGCCCGCCTAACGTCTTCGACACCGAAGGTGATGTCCGGAGACGTCGGTTCCGAAAGAATGGAAGCGGAGACTTTGTTGGTTGTTGCATCGTAAACGCATGTGAGCCAAAAATTCCCAATGAGCATTTTGCTCATTTTTGGCGGGTTTTTTGTCAACGCAAACCGAAGAGGTGATTTTTGAAGAAAGGAAGAAATAGGATTAAATTCCTTATGAGTGGGATCACACTCCAATCGTGCAACATGGTTGCATGGATTGAAGACGAGATCCGTAAGAGAAGTGGGAGGAGGAGGGGGTATATTCTTCTTGGGAGCCTTGGAAGAAGGAGAGGTGGAGGAAGCCATGAGAAAAATAAGAAAAGAGATAAGAGAAGTGGTAGGAAAGTTTGGGATGGTAAAAAATATGAAAATGGGTTAGTATTTATAGATGGAAGGATGTAAATTTGAATTTGAAAAAGAGAGGTAAAAATGGTATAGATAATAGGGGAAGGAAGAAAGGAAGGGATGTGATGTAATAAAAGGAGAAATTATGGGGAAGGGAAAAGATATGGAAGAAAAAAGGGGGAAAGGTAGGATATTGGGAAAAGATGGGATGGGATGTGTGGTAAATCTTGGGAAAGGGAAAAGAAGAGAAAAAGGAAAAGATAAAAAGGAAAAGAGGGTGGGGTGGGGTGGGGGTCGGCCGAATGTGGGTTTGGGGGGGGGGGGGGGTCGGCCGAATGCTTCGGGGGGGAGGGTGGTAGTGATGAGGGGTTTTTGTTTCGGTGTAAAGGTGAAAATAGGGGTGTTAGGGAGGTGTTCGGTGGGAGCATAAGGGGGTGTTTGGGATTTCGGTGGGGTGGGGTTCGGTTGGGTAGAGGGAGGCCGAAGACAAAGGGACCAAAGAGGGGGCCGAAGGGGGGGGGTTCGGTGGTTATAAGGGGTAGTGAGAGAGGGAGCCGAAGGAGGGAAGGGTTCGGTGGGGGGAGTTCGGTAGGTTCGGTGGGGTGATGAGGGGAAAGAAGGTGAAAGGGGTCGGTGGCTAGGGTGACTGGTTCGGTGGAGAGAGGTTTCGGTGGGAAGGGTAGGCCGAAGAAGGGGTTTGGGAGGTGTGAGATTTCGGTGGGTATAAGGGAGTGTTTGGGATTTCGGTAGGTGTAGTGAGAGAGGGGGCCGAAGGAAGGAAGGGCCGAAGGAGGGAAGGTTTCGGTGGCTTCGGTGGGGAGGGGGGCCGAAGGAAGGGAAGGACCGAGGGGGGGATTTTCGGTGGCTAGGTGGTAGGTTCGGTGGAGAAGAGAGAGAGAGATAGGGTAGAGAGAGAGAGAGCCACCGAAGAAAGAGGGTAAGAGGGAGAATACCACTTGTTGGTCCCAAATAGCAGTAAGTAAATAAAAGAAGTATTGTAGAAGGGGGGTTGAATACAATACACACAGTTTTTCACTTAATTTAATTCTTATTGATTTGAAATCAAGAATTACACATAGAAAACTTTTGATTGTTGCGGAAGAGAATAGATGAAATCTATTCAAACAATCTTACACAAAGAGAAATGAAGAACAATTGTAAAACACTTAGAAAACAATAAGAACTTCTTAGAGAGAGAATGCCAGTGCACTTAGAGAGCTTGAATGCTTGAGAGCTGGTGATCTTGCATGTTGAACCATCCTCCATATTTATAGTGCCTCATGCATTAAATGCATGGGACACCTGTTGAGCAAGGGATGGACACAGGTCTTCAGCAAGGTACAGGATGTACCTTTTGTCTTGAGGTGTTTTGGCTTGAAGTGTTGACCTGCAGACGGATGGTAGAGACCTTTCCTTAAAATGGTGTAGTAGACAAAACTTACTTTATCTGATCTCCAGATGAGGTCCACGTCAATGCAAGATATCACAATATACTTTGTCAGAAAAGTACAATGTGTTTGAAGAAATCTTCAGGCCTTGAAGATTAAGAAGTCTTTGGTTACCGAAGAGATCTTCGGGCTCCTGAAGACTGAGAGGTTTTCGGCTCCTAAGACTGAGAAGTCTTCGGCTCCTAAGACTAAGAAGTCTTCGGCTTCTGGAGATTGAGAAATCTTCGGCTTCCGAAGATGTCTTCGGTCGAAGACGTCTTCGGCCGAAGAGATCTTCAGCCGAAGAGGTCTTCGGCTCCTGAAGACTGAGATCGGCACCATCCTGGCCAATGGTGTTGATCAAGTGGGCATACTTGGCTTTAGGCTGAGGAGTCTATCTTTAATCCGCTTTGAAAAATATTCTCCTTCTTTGTTTTCTTCGGTTGATCTTCGACTTCACCGAACATTTGTATATAGACCAAGCTGCTAAAAGAACCTCAAAATATTCTAAGTATGATGATATAAAATAGAAGATCGGGAGGTCATCTTCAAATCTTCAGATGACCCAACAGGAAAAATTTAAATTTAATCACGATATGCACAGAATGGGGTGGAAACCTTTAAAATTCTTAGAGGTTTTCCCCCTTTTTACCCGTAGGAAATCAAATAAAATGCCATGTTTTAATTAAACCCCATTTTAGTTACCGGTAGGCATCCGTATCACATAACCTAGTAGCATGGCAAGTATTAGACTTCTAAGACTTTCAGTGCAAGCTACAAAGTTACTATTAGAGAGAGGTGCATGTTAGATACATACACTATGTATAATTTTTTTTTCAGGTACAAAGAACATCAATTGCAATGTATCTTCAATCAATATATACAACTAAATGATTTAAGATTTAACAACTAATAGTAGCAAGAAGAAGAAGAAAACAAAAAATGAATCTGGTCAAAGATTTTTATCTTACGGTTACAGAAAATGATTTGAGAAGTGAATGTTTTACATCAAAAGCAAAACCATACCAATGGAGGTTGGTTTGATACAAAAAGATATAAATAAAACTTGATGTTTCTACTCCTTCATAGACCAATTAACCAACATACCAATAGGTAAAAAATGTTTGGTTTTGCTCACAGCCAATAGTACAATTAAGTTGTTTGAAAATTACAATAGGTGAACGGTGAACGTAGTCTACCAACCATAGAAAATGATTAAGCATATTTGCTTTGCAAGAACAAAAGAGTGAAAATGGTTTGAAATTAGAAATCGGTTTTAAGATTGTAGAAAATAGTTTCATCAAAAGAAAGGGATTGTAAGAAGAAGTTTTCCAAAACATAATTAAAATAAAGATACTTACAGTGTTATAAAATAAAGGTACTTGGAAACAACCCGAGTATTGAGTTGAGACCCGTGTTGAACACGGTTTCCTTAAAACCGATTCGCCCCCAACTGGTGCGTCGATTTCCCAGGATACAACGACTCTAAAACATAATCGAGTTCTGTCGGACTTCGCCTTTATGCCTGAACTTGAGAATCTATTTTCTTGAGAAAGTCCCAATTATGTTGTCTGTGTTTCCCTTTTTGGTTATGACCTTTATATATGCAACGTATTTGTAACCAACGGAATATTAAAGGTCGTCACCATAATGGAACATAATTCCACCGGTTATAACCGAAACACATGAAAGGTCAAAAGACTCTATCATTAATTTCCATTTAATTTAAAATTAATATTTTAATTAATTTTCCAACACATTGTACACCAATAAAAGAGCTAAAAAATTAGTAAAGAAATGATGAAATTTATTCTACAAATTGATTATAATTTTTATGTCATATATAAGGAGAGAAAAAATTATGTAACTTATGATCTTATATTAAACGTTTTATTAATTACAAATTGGAGGGAAACGCCTGCATCTGCTAGCCTATCCCGACTCCATCACTAGGAGTGTTCATCGGTTGAAATCCTATGAATTTAGATGAATCCGGTTCGATCTAATTATCCAATGAATATTGGATTTTATCATCCGATCAAATCCAACTAACACTGGGCATCTAATCTAAATCCAATGGATGGTTGGATCAAATCGGTTTTCCATCCATTTGATATAACTATTGATTATCCATCAGATCAAATTGGATTAATCCAATACTTGATCTAATTTTCAACCAATTAATCCACCATTTCAACCGATTATTCATACATTTTCTTAAGTTATTAAAAACATTGCATATAACTATCAATTAAAAAAACAAAATCATAAAATGTTAATAATTATACTAGGCATATACCCGCGCGATGCAGCGAAATGTAAGTAAATAACGAACAATTAATGCTACTTCCTTATAGACATGTTATCAACAATCAACCATGACCTATGAATCACAATTTATGAAACCCTAAACCCATAAAGATATTCAATAATTAGTTTATATTACAATTATTGACAAAAAAAAATTATAATGATATAATTTATAATAAAAATGAAACGTATTTTACGATTATGTATTTTTAACGTGCTAATAGTGGAAAAAAATAAAACGTATGGATATAAAACAAATTAGTTCGTAGATATTCATGATATTTAATAGTACAATTAAATTAAAAAATATTCAATATTAGGCTCGTTTTGAAGATATTGATGAGACAATTATAATAGTATACTTCGTAGAAAAAAAAACTTATTTTTTCATTGCATTTTTGTTCATATACGATTATTTGTGTTAATATGATAATGGTGTAAAATAAAAAATTAAAAAATAAGGGATATAAAATGAATTAAATAAGTAATTGTAAGGATGACAAATGTAACATTATAAGAGTGATAAGTGTTATTGTATAAAAACTTAGGGTAATAAATGCTATTGTATAAAAGCTTAGGATGATAAGTGTTATTGTACAAAAGTTTGTACAATAACCGTATTAGTTTTTTTATATAGTAGTAGAGATTTAATTCATAGATATTCATGATATTTAATAGTACGGTTAAATTTAAAAATATTCAATATTGGGCTCATTTTGAAGGTATTGACGAGACGATTATAATTGTATAATTTGTAAAAAAAAAAAACGAATTTTTTCATTGCATTTTTGTTTATATACGATTTATTTGTGTTAAAATAATAAGGGTGTAAAATGAAAAATGAAAAAACAAGGGATAGAAAGTAAATTAGATAATTAATTGTAAGGATGATAAATGTAAAATTTAACTTTAATAGCTTTCCAAAAACCGTTTTCCAATAACTACTTTTTTCAATAACCGTAATAGAATTTTAATATAATAGTATAGATATAGTTATTAATTGGATAGTAGTTGAATGTTAATAAGATTGGATCAGTTCAGTTTTATTGGATTTTAGACTATTATCCAAGAACCTACTAATCCAATGTTGAAATCTTGGATTCGATCAACTAAAATAGAATATCCGATTATGGTCGGTCAATTCCGATTGAATCAGTCGGTTTAAATTAGATCGGATGAGTTTATGCACACCCATATCCACCACTATCGCATTATCATTTACAACAAGATCTACTTTGTATTTACTACTTCATCAAAAACAAAGTTCAAGGACCGAAATTGGTAATATCCAATACTTCATGGACAAAACTGGAAAACAACCGAAGTCTAGGGACCACACGTTAAGAATCACTATTACCAATCCACTTCCAACTTCTTTCAAACCATCACGCTTCATAGAACAGTACAACATGCATAAAAAGTTGTACATTTTCTCGTGCGGAAAGACAAAAACTTTTCACTCAACAAATGAAAACCGTTGTGGAGACAGACATTTGTCAGAGAGCTTCTACGACCAGTCTTTGATAGACTGCAAAGTGTTTAGCGGGAGACCCAAACCCTAGGGGCGTGCCATCGAATGCAGCAAGAGATGGGCTTGGAGGGATCAAGAGTTGTCGGTATGATTCTAATGAGTTGTAATCTTCAGTTATGATTATGCAAATTCGTAATTCATTGCTTTCCGATTTGATTATGTTGGTTATTTGACATCACCCGGTTTATTTTCTTTTGACTTGTTCAATTCGTTGTTTTTGAAGATTTTAGGTTCTTGAATTCGTTTGGATTTGTTAAATTAGTGAATGATAGGGTTATTAGTGAAGTATTTAGCTGTAGATTCATAAGATTATTGGGGATATTTGGTGGATTCAAATTCTATTTATTAGTGTATGCGTGTTGTTGCTAGGTTATAGACTTTTTGTTTCTCTCTAGTGTTCTCTTTATGAAATGAGTGATTGGATTTTTAGAGCATCCTACTTTCTTTTTGTTGCAAACTAATTGGTTGTGAAAAAGCTAAAAAGAACAAAATATTTTCCACGAATGAGCAATTTTGACATATTGTGAACTGGTAAATGCACGAAAAACCGTTGTATCTGGTAGTTTCTTCAAATATCACACATCCTTCGAGGTGTAGTTTTCATGTTTTGCTTACAGTGAAAAGTCAAGTACCCTGGTCTAAAAACTCAGGACATATATTTTTTAAATTCGTTAAATTTAAGAATGCTCTTGTAAGTTGTAAGTACCTAGAAGTCGATATGGATTCTATTACCACTTTAACACTAGCATATATTTTTTAAAGGTGAAAGCTTACCCTTTGGAATGGTTAGAGTCCCTGTTGGTTTTTAACTTTCAAACTAGCCCATTTGATCCTCAAAATCAGGATGTAGCTCTTTCTCTTTTCTTTTCTGGAAAGGAGCATTATTAGAGGCAGGGAAATGGAGAAGTTGGAAGAAGTGATTTGTTTTGTAATTGAAAGGTTTGCGGTATAGTAAAACATGTCTTATGATCAACCTTTTGAAGAGCAAGGGGAAAATTAGCTTTTGTAGATTAAGAAGAGGTGGAATTTCATTTAGTATAAAAATTGGAAGTATGACAAAATGAAAGAATCATGAAGTTTTATGCAAAAGACATACAAAAAGTGGTAAGAAGCAACTAGAACGCTTGAAATATATAGGAACCAAATGGTTGAAGTAGTTGTCATTTTATCGTCAGAATGGTTAAGAGTCCATATCTAATTTAAACTTTAAAGTAGCCCATTTATATCATCCTGCTTTCAGTAGTCTATAACCAACCGATAAATATACTTTTCCATAAAACAAAATACCTCTTAGTCTCTTGGCATAGGCTTGATGCACTTCACCTACGCATATCATTCAAACAATGCTAGCAATATTTCATGGCTCCTCCTGCTGTAATGCGACACTCCTATCTCAAATTTTCGTAGCTTGACTTTTAATATTTTTTTATCTACTCTTGTTTCTTCCATTTCTGTAGTAGAATTGGCTTGCTAAAGTCTCGGCAATGACATAACGAAACTCTTCTGCTAACAACTAAGTTGCCTCCTGAAATGGATGTATTATAAACATGAGTTAGAGGCCCAATAAAATTCATACAATTAACTTTTTGGCATGCTATAGCAACAAATACAAATAATTTAAACCTTTTCAGTTTCCATGTCGTTTACATGTCCAAAGAGTAACTGTCTCTGGCAATTCAATATGTCTCCAAAGGAGATCACATCTTCTGCTAATACAATATGTCTTCTAGGAGATCACATCTTTTGCCAATTCAATTTGTCCCCAAAGATATCACATTTTTGCTAATTCGATATGTTTCTGACGATTTCACATCATCTGCCAATTTTATGTCTCCGAAGATCACATGTTCTGCCAATTTGAGTTTTCAAGAAACCTTCATCTTATGGATAATACATGCAATCACCTTCTAAAATAGTAAACTGTAAAATGAACTCACGAGGTATGATGGATTCTATTCAGCCATCTGAACTCTAATAGTATCTTCCTACAATATAAATACTTTAATTTCCTAAAACCTTCCCACAATTTGTAACTAGCTCGTCAGGTGAGGAATGAGATCCTAAGGGTTCTACTTAAGTTTTTAGATCCTTTGATAAAAAATATAATTCAAATTGTTCATACCAAACTCTTATTTGAATAACCAGGCACCTCTCTCTTTATTCAAACCTCCAATAACATTTCAAAAATATTTAATAAATTGTCTTGAAGAACTGCGTTGAAAAAATAGAAACTTAGGGTTTGAGTGTAATGTTATGGTATCAAAAATACCTTCATTTATGGACGTACGGTTGTACTCATCAATCGTAAGACTGCTTTCATCAAATCAACCAATATTTTGGTACTTGTGTTTGAGCGTAGAGTTACACTAGTAACTACAACATAACCGTACGCTTCTAATAGAAAGTGTCTCTCTTTGACATATTACTGTTTCGAACCCAGATTCAGAGAATCACTATATTTATTGACCAATATGTTTGATTAAGCTAGAGTTAGACATGCATGCACTTTTAATATCCGTACTAAACCCATTATCATATCTTACTACTAAAATTGATTCAAATAATTTTTTGAGTTTAAATTAAACCATATAATCAAAGCATAATAACCTTAATGGGTAAACATACTAAACTGAAGTTATTCCTCAAATCTAGCAAAATCTTTATCATGTATTGAAGATTAAATCCACAATCAACTTGTCTCAAACCCTTTAATACCAAAAAAAAAACATACGAATTTGGGTTCAGTTTCTCTTCATTTACCCGAAACAACTTGAATGAATATGTAGTTGGTAAAATTTCAAATGGATAAGTCCAACTATGGCAAGCTGAATTAGGTACTACATTAAATTAACTACCGAATTTCTAACATTACTCAAGTAAAAGTATAGCATTTCTAACATTAAATTAACTACCGAATAGTCGGGGAAGCTATTCCATTTCTAATTAAGAGGTTTGTGGTATAGTAAGGATCATGTCTTTTATCAACATCTTGAAGGGCAAAGGGAAAAGTTTAGCCTATGTAGATTAAGCAGCAGTGCATTTCCTTAAAGGTGTGACATAATGAAAAAGGCATTGAGGTTTTATGCAAAAGATTAAAACATATGCTAGAGCTATGTTGGCCCTCAATTATTACTTATTAGAAAATATAGAAACGTGATACCCACTATGAACTTAATTTATTTTTTGGCTAAGAGGCCTCGTAGTCAGACTTCACATTGATTGAAGCAGCTGTTGGAGAGATGGCATCAGTGCCTTTATTTTTTTTGAGGAGATATAAAAAGAAGCAACCTTACTAAGCAAACGTAGGCTTGGGCTCGAAAGCAAGAAGCAACGACTTTCGCGCTTGTTGGAGCTATTAAGCATCTTAGACTATTCCATTCCATTTTTCAGCTGGACAGAAAAGTGGAGGCTTGCATGATTTAGACTACCAAGCTTAGCAGTCCATGGATCCTTTTCTAATTGAAGGTTGTTGGTAACCACATCGTCTATAGGAAGTAAGGGTTTAAAAAAGCTGTTTGCCTGTTTCTAATGTAACTTTCTGTCCCAAATCTGTTGTCATTGTGAACTATGATTTCCTTACAAGCCCTTGCTATTGGGCCAGCAGAAACTTTCTACTTGGGTTTTGGTTGTTTGGAGGTCACTTGGGTTAGTTTGCTACTTTGGGCTGGATGTTATCAATGCTTAGGTTTAATTTTGTAGTTTGCCTTTCGGTTTGACCTATATGTTATGGATATGATGTTCTGGATTTTTGACATTTTGTTCAAGCCTGAAGAAGGCATCAGGACTTAAGTGGGCGAGTTCAGTTCCTAACATCCTGTTTCACATCGGTTGTGATTACCCCTTATAAGCCCTTGATAGTGGGCTACAAATAACTTTCTACCGTGGTTTTAGTTGTTTGGAGGTTATTGAACCAGTCTGCTAGTTCAGACTATGGTGTTGCAATGGAAGTATACGTGGTAGTGATGAGTACAAATAATGAAACAGATATTATGTACGATATGCATATCTTTCCCTTTGATAGGGTTGACTCTTTAGTTGCACCTATAGTGGATGGTAACTTTTAGACTATTATAACCTTTCTGATGCAAAATAATGGAGTCAATGATTAGCTATGTTAGATGTTATTTATAAGCGAAGTTCTGTTAAAAACATAAATAAGTACTCGACATGAAAGTTCAAAATCTTAATGAGAAATTGTATTCTAAACATGAACCATGCAAATTAAGAAATTTGTACAGCTTTGTTGCATGTGTCTTCTTATTTATTATGTGGAAATTGGTTTGTCGTTCTTCCAAAGATGGTATCCCGTCTTTTTTGGTTGTCTCTGTACGCTGTTTGAAGAAAACCGCTTCTAAATTACTTATTTACTTTATCCCCTCAAGTCTCAATTGTTGTCATCTCCTCACAAATAATCAAACGTCTTGTATTTATTATTGCATTGCAAATTCATATGCATGGGATGGATGGTATATTAAATCTTTGCATGATTATGCAGATTTACAGATTACCACACTGAGTTTCTACATCAGTTGATTACTTAATATACTAGTAGTCTGGTTAATCTTATATAATTTTTTGTGTTGGTCTTGATGCTTAACATGAATTTTTATTCACTTTAGTTCCCAGGAGCTTTAGATTACTGGAAGAGCTTGAAAGAGGAGAAAAAGGAATTGGTGATGGAACTGTCAGCTACGGGATGGATGACGCCGATGATGTATACATGCAATCATGGACAGGGACTATCATTGGTCCTTCTAATGTTAGTTTTCTTAAACTCTTTTTTCTGGTTATGTTAATTGATTTTATATTGTCAATTTTTGAATATCAACGGCAGGTGATTTCATGTTGCTTACTGTTGCAGCATTCAAGCTTACTGTTGATTTTGAATGTGT
Source organism: Arctium minus (assembly GCA_954870635.1). Taxonomy (NCBI): domain Eukaryota; kingdom Viridiplantae; phylum Streptophyta; class Magnoliopsida; order Asterales; family Asteraceae; genus Arctium; species Arctium minus. Next base: position 55,770,770 of record OX941084.1, read on the forward strand.
CAATGTCCTATAAAGACACAATTCATTTCTTGTCTTTGTTTATGATGCATCTTTTAACAAAATTCTGGGATAGGATGCTAATGCTCATAAATGCACGTTAAGCGCCTGCAATTTAATTTAATCTAGTTGATGTTGCATGTCAGACTGTTCATGAAGGGCGCATCTATCAGCTGAAATTATTTTGTGGCCATGAGTATCCAGAAGAACCACCGAGCGTGAAATTCCAATCAAGAATAAACATGAGCTGTGTGAATCAAGAGACAGGGGTGGTGTGTACTATACTCCCCAATGAACCTTCTATATGACATGTCTACATGTAAATAATCTGATGGTGGTGCAAATTTGTCAGGTTGAACCGTCTCTTTTCCCCATGCTTGCCGATTGGCAAAGAGAGTACACAATGGAGGACATATTGACTCAACTCAAGAAAGAAATGACCTCTCCGCAAAACAGAAAACTCTCTCAGCCTCCTGAAGGTTTGTCAATTTTCATCATAACTATTTTTCATCCCTGTTCTTGTTTTATATCCTTGAAAAGAATGAACTTCAGAGTATGCTGAGGATATTCTTTGCCAGTAATATGATATCAAATGCTTATTTCTTTTTCTTTCAAGTTTGCTCATGGAAGTAATGTGGTCAACGACTAGCATAAAGTCAGTGACTCCATTTACGGTCTAGATTCTAAGCTCTATATGCATTATATCACGAGAAAGAAATGAAGGGGCCAATTGAAATTTGTTTTAGGGGGCGTTTGGTTTGATGGAATGGTTTGTATAGATTTGGATTTCGAGGAAGGACTTGGAATTGGAGGGATTTGGATTTGGAATGTTTTGTGTGTTTGATTTTTAGGATTTGGAATGGAATTGAATTCCTTTTTCTATAAATAATTTGTAAAAACAAATTACAAATAATTATAAAAATAATTAAATTACCTTATTATTAATTGATTATTGGAAAACAAACATTTAACATGTTTTAAAACATCATTATATGCAAATCATTCGAAATCCCTTGAAATCCCATCACACCCTTAGGATTTCAAAATCCCATGTTTGGGGGAGTTCAAAGAAATCCTAGGATTTCAAATCCGAGCAATCCTGTAAACCAAACACGGGATTGGAACGGATTTGAATTCCAAATCCCCCCAAATCCTTTCCATTCCTGCAAACCAAACGGGACCTTAGTGTGCATTATGCATAATGTAACTTAACCAGGCAAATGCAAGATATATGCCTGATGAGTGGCAATATGTGTTGTTTTTGGTTCTTGTCGACTGTCATTTAGAAAAAGAAAATAAATTCTTTGGAAATAATCCTGTAAACCCAACTAGTTTCTATGGTTCTAGATTCCTCATAAACCTGCATGAATGTTTGGAACAAGAAGCAAGAGTCAAATGAGACAAAAGTCAAACCTCAGTTTCAACCATGTGATGTGTTCCTATTTAGCCATATCTTGTCATTTGGACATTCTCCATTCTCCCATATTCAAAGCCATATGCATTCCCAAGGAGTTTGCAGCATGACATATCTTTATGTTAATGGCATTTTTGCATAGCTTTGATCATTTGGAGAAATAAAAGTCAAAATTATCCACAAAACACAATTCCTTATGATGCCCACTGTAAGTTCACAAACCTTGATGAGCATTTTTCGGTTTATTTGTTCCAAAAGACAAAGAAAAAGCCCTAAAGTTAAATATTAAAAGCGGCTGCCAAACAAATAAATGGAAATGGCAAATGACACACTTGACATGGACAAGGTAAATTTCAAGAACCATCACCTCACAAATGCAAAATGATTAAATTTGACCACTCGAATCTTTTACCACACAACACAATTCTTGATACTTGGTGGGAGTTCATGTGTTCAGACCTGAAGTCTAAAAAATGCATGCCAATCGAAGAAATGGAGATCGCATAATTGACATTAACATGATAAAAGTGTCATGAACCGTTGCTTCATTCATGTCTGTTAGCATGACAAACATGCACATTCAAGTAGACATCAATAAAGCTCTAATGTACCCTATCTATCTTAAGCATATAATGTGCACATGGTATGTCCATGAAAAGCATCAAGATTCAGATGGTTGTCATTATCGATGCAAGCAATCTTGTGGACCATTGAACTAACTCAGGTTTCATAGACAAAAGTGTTCTTGTTTCACCAAAAGCAAAGTGGTATCCATTGTTTACTCTTGCCTTCTGATATAAACCATCATCTGTTAGTATCTACATCTGAATCAAACACAATATCTACATGTTTAAGAATTTGGTTACATATAGTTATTGTTAGGATTTTTATTATATTTTGTGAATTTTCATTAGTTCACATACAAAGTAAGAGCGCTCCATTTATATGAAGATCACCAAACATAAAATGGGGAAGATAGAGTACCTGTCATCCTAACTGTTCGACTCTCATCACCGTGTCTTTTAGGCATAGTCTATTTGTATGAATTACCTGTTATATTACCTATCTTACTGCCTGCTTGCATCCACCTTTGCTTCATGCACAAGCTGGGGGTATATACGGAAACCACCTCTCGATCCCAGTGGTTGAGGTAAGGTCTGTGTACATCCTACCCCTCCTGGACCCTATTTTTGAGTAGGATATATTGGGTTTGTTTGGTTTGGTTTCTACGACTGTAGAAATGTTCAAACGTTTTTCAAGCGGAATTGACCACTCTTCACCAATTATAATTTCTTCTATATCAATAACCGTCATCTAAACCGCTTTTTATTTCTTTGTTTTTTCTTTCTTCCCTTGTTCCGTGTTCCAGGAAACGAGGAGGGGAGGGTGGACCCGAAGGGACTAGTGCTGCGGTGTTGTATTCTGTAAGTAAAGCATCCCCAGATGCGACTATTACATATAGTTTACCTAAATTAACCAAACCTTCTGCCTGTTAAACGGATCGAATGTTGGTTAAAATGTAATCATCAACCTACTAAATCCAATGTCAAAAGAATGCATTGGCTACTGATTATTATTATTATTATTATTATTATTATTTATTTATGTATTAACTGATCAATTCTGATGCCTAATGCTTCCCCAAAGGCTTGTTTTGCTACTGATCCTTTACCTATCTTGCTGCTCCTTTTTTAGTTAAATACTCGAACTTATAGTGATTCATTACTTGGATCCCGCTCGAGTTTGGTTTGTGAAAAAAAAAAAAAAAAATCTACCAAAATTGTGCGAGTTTGAGCTCCAATTCTGATTCGAGAGAATTAAAACCAGCAAGGACATTTTGTTCTATCATTTTTTAGGGGTGTTCCCAAAATGATCGGAGTAAATAAAGAAAGTGCAAAATGATACAGTTTTTTCATATTTGCATAAGATACCATCTAAATGGTCATTTTCGTGGGACCCACATACTTAAAAATGATATTAAAAATAGTCCAACTTTGGTTAAAAACATGGTAGGACCATTTTACCCCTGCCTCTAACGGACCATTTTGACGTCGTTAGGGGTCAGGGACCATTTCTAGAGCAAAATCCAAACCCTGGGGATGTAAACTTGAATTATGAAACCATAGGGACCTCTTTCAAAGAAATCAATAAACCTCAGGGACCAAAGTTGGAGTTTACTCTTTTTCATATTTGCATAAGATACCATCTAAATGGTCATTTTCGTGGGACCCACATACTTAAAAATGATATTAAAAATAGTGAATTGCAAATTTGGTCCCTGTGGTTTGTTGTTTTTCTCACATTTAGTTCCTACAAAATTTTTATTGCAAGAAAATCCCTATGATATGCAAAAGTGCTCGGTTTTGGTCCCTCAGACTAACTTCGTTAGACTCCCTTCCGTTAAACCCTCTCATATTTATTTTCCTTCGGAAATCTGTTGGAAAATAATTCATTTTTTAAATTTTTTAAAAATAACTCTTATTTATAAAAAATGTTTTAAAATAGGATTTTTTTTGCAAAAAAACGAATTAATTTCCGACGGATTTCCGACAGAAAATAATTTAACTATTAATTAAATTAGTTTCCGTTGGAAATTAATTTAATTACTTTCTAATTTGTCTTGTTAGTTACTAATTTATTTAATATAGTAATTTAATCTCATTTAAACAAATATCCGTCACAAATCCGTCACAATATTAAAGAGAATATAAGTTTTTTTTTTGTAAAATTTCAGTGGCGGATTTGTGGCGGATTTTTGACGGATTTAAGGCAATGTTGACTTTTGTTGACTTTTTTAGAATCCGTCACAAATCCGTCGGAAAATTTTTCAACGGATAATCCGTCGAAAAAGTCCATCGATGATAGCCCTTTTTCTAGTAGTGTAAACAATCTTATTATAAATGACCGGTTGATCAACATTTACCGACTCGAATACTACACAAAAACCTGAAAAGTGTGCGCAAATTAATGCATAAATAAAGCAAATTGGAATCCATTTTGTTTACTAAAAAACACAATAACTCGAGAAAACTAAGCGATATTAATTAAATGATGTTTTTTTTTTGAACAAAAAATACTAAACATTATGACAAAATTACCCTTCCACATTCATTCAATTATTGCCCATCACCAACAAATTCCATAACAAATATATGTTATGAATCTCTCATTCTCTCTCCCACACACAAACAAAAGTTTCTAAAAAATGCTTCAACAAACCCAAACCCTTTGGCTTTCATGCCTCATCATCTTCTCCCACCTATCATCATCATCATCATCCGCACCAGACTCCTTCGTTTATGGCGGCTGTTCCCAACCACGCTTTACCCCTGGTTCTCCGTACGAGTCGAATGTTGACTCTATACTGACCTCTTTAGTCAACTCTGCGTCTTTCTCCACCTTCAACAACTTCAAAATCTCTGTTCCTGGATCTACTCAGTCTGACATTGTCTATGGCTTGTTTCAGTGTCGTGGAGACCTCACCACCTCCGACTGTAGAGATTGTGTGGCTCACTCCGTTGCTCGACTCGGGGTCATTTGCCCCGATGCGACCGGTGGAGCCATGCAGCTAGATGGGTGTTTTGTGAAATACGATAGTTTATCGTTCTTAGGTGTTGAGGACAAGACAGAGGTGTTCAAGAAGTGTGGGCCGTCAGTTGGTTATAGTTCAGATGTTTTGAGTCGTCGAGATGCTGTGTTGGCGTATATGGCAGGTGGGAGTGGTCAATATTTTCGGGTGGGTGGGTCTGGTGGCGTGCAGGGTGTGGCGCAGTGCGTACAAGATTTGAGTCTGAGTGAGTGTCAAGATTGTCTTGTGGAGGCGAGTGGGAGGCTGAAATCGGAGTGTGGGGCTTCTGCTTGGGGAGATATGTACTTGGGAAAGTGTTATGTGAGATATTCGGAACGTGGGTTCCACTCCAGAAGCGGTAAGCGGTTGCTCCACCACCACTTCCACCACCGTAGCTGGTGGTTTGTGGTGGTTGTATTGGTTTTACTCACAACATAACCCTCAATAAAAAGCCACTTGTGTGTATGCATGGGAGCTTGTTAATTACTACTTTTTCATCAAATCGTTGTGTTTAATAATATATTCATATTTACTAGATAAGCCTTCATATTCTCAGACGCACACACACATTATATATATATATATATATATATAGAGAGAGAGAGACGGGTTCAAACGAGAACAATACCTATTTAAAAGAACACGAGAACTAACAAAATCATTTGTGATTTTACATTAACACTAAAAAAAAAGGATATTGGCTGCGGCTTCAGGTCCGCGTGGCTTTTTTACACGTTAATGTAAAATCAATAATAATTTTGTTAGTTCTCATGTTTTTTTAAATAATTATTGTTCTCGTTTGATCCTCCCCCCCTCTCTCTCTCTCTCTATATATATATATATATATAGAGAGAGAGAGGAAGGATCATGCGAGAAGTTAAACATTTTACGAGAAGGCGAGAAGTGTGATATCATATATGATTACACGGTCTGTGGTACTGTGCTTAATCATATATGATTAAACGTCAATTTATTGCCAATATAACAAATGTTTAATCATATATGATTAAGCTTGTGTATCATATATGATTAAACATTTCTCGCCTTCTCACAAAATGTTTAGCTTCTCGTTTGAATCTGTCTATATATATATATATATATATATATATATATATATATATATATATATATATATATATATGATTTTTGTGATTATTAAATTGCAAATTAGTTATTATACTATTTTAAGATCCAATAGCTTTTCTTCCCATTATTCAATTATTTTTTTATTGGAAAATGTAAATATAATCAAGAAGATAAGAACCTAAAAATTTATTTGGAACAAGTAGAATTCATTTTTCAAGAATTAATTAAAATAAGTACATATTGGGAATTTATCAAAGGGCAAATTAACCAATCTTTTATTATTTATAATATAGATATGGTTTTCACGACTTACTTATTTCATTTTAAACCTTGTATCCATTGTGCCAAAATAACCTTTTTTTTTTTCAAAAGGAAAAAAATCTTAAAAGCTTAATCTTTTTCTTTAATGGGTCCAAAGATACCGGAAGTTCAAAATATGACAATTGTTTGGTAAATTTTGGAAAATATAGTTTTGATATAGGTAAGCATCAAAACTTTAAATGGGTATGTATAAATAGAAATACGATACGAAGATTCAAGATTTCGGCTATTTGAATTAAATATGCAGATGACGACAATGGGGATGTGGATAAAACATTGGCGATAATCATTGGAATTATAGCTGGTGTCGCGGTGGTCATTGTTTTTCTATCTTTCTTAAGCAGACTTTGTGACCGAAAAGGTATTGATGAATTACTTAAATATTCCATTACATTCTTTCTTAACCATAATCAACTTGTTTAAAGCAAAGTCTTAAAGAAAGTATTTGTGAGGCTTTTCTTTTCCGATGATGAAAAGCATATGTTTGGCTCGTTTTTGACCAAATTATACCTTTTTTTATATGGTATGCAGATGGCAAGTAAAAGACTACATCTATGAACATATTCCTTTATCAAGAACATTATTGAAGCTATGGTATCATCAAGATCAAGTTGCTTTGTGTTTCCATCTTTCTTTTATGAGGTTCTTTCATGGTGGACTATGTGATAAAAAGATACACATTGAAGCAAGTGAAAGGGGAGTTGAAATAAGAACAAAGTGAAAAGACCCTTGTGTAGAAAGATGCCCTCATGCTTTGCTTTCATCCCCATCATTTTCTAATATAAAAAAGCAAGGAACTTTTTGTAAGAGTGGTAGCAAATGTATCTGATAATTGTTTGATTCTACTTAATTATTCAGATGATTGAGGGTTTTTAAAATAAGTTAAAGCTTATAAAGTTGAATCATACAACACTACATGAAATCGGATTGATTGATGCAGAAGGATATATATGATTAAATATCAAACATGGTTTTCTTCTTGTCATTTTATCGTTGAGAGGTCTTTCTGGTTTTCTTCTTGTATACGTCTAAAAATTTTTATTGATATATTTAAGGTGATCCTCCTTTTAAAACACCTGAAGATTGTTAATAGGTTTAAATCAGCTATTTTTATGGCAACAAATTATTTAAAAATTCATAAAACCCATATGACAATCTCTCTCTAAAGAATTGCAAAAATGCAACATTTCTTTTATATATATGATAGGTTTTTAATCTAAATCTTTTTTTGTTTATTAATCATTACATGCTATTTCTAATTTTGATACTGTTTGATAATTTTATAAATTATTCAGCTTTTTAATGAAAAAATTTGAAGAAAATTTATGTAAGGGACTCTTATTAAATTATAATTTTTAATGAACTTAATATTCTAGACGTTTAGTATTGTCTCTTTACGACTTAATCGTTAAGTCATTATGCCAAAATGACTATATGAAATAAACGAGGACTCCTCACTTGTCCCTATTAAACTACCTCAAACAAATTACTACCATAAATACCCCAAAATAATTCAACCTTCTCTCTTTCCCTTCCTTGAACCCATCAAGCTCCCTTCTTTTAAATAGAAAAATTTATCCAGACATACATTTTTAAGTTATACAATATTTAATGTAAAAAAAAAATCCCTGGTCAGCCATAATATTGTGCATACTCCACCATGAATTATTTGGTTTCTTGTTTAAGTGAAAAGTGTTAGAAATGTTACTTTAAGAAAAGATTCTTTATGTTATGCTTTTCCTTTTTCAATTCTAAATGAATATTTCTAGGTCCATCATTCTTATTAGGGAAATTGGCTCAAATAGCCACATTACTCTATCAATTGCATCCCCTAGCCACTTCTCTCCATAGTTTACCAAAATAGACCTAGGTCCGCAATGGCGGACCTGCAGGTCCTCTACCTCCGCCATGGCGGACCTAGGTCCTCTGCTGTCGTTGAGTGAGATCGTGACACGTGACGAAATGGCGGACCTGGGTCGGGTGGCGGACCTACCCGTTGCGGACCTGGCTTGGACCGACAATTTTTTTTGTCTTTTTCTGGAGGTAGAGGACCTGCAGGTCCGCCATTGCGGATCTAGGTCTATTTTGGTAAATCATAGAGAGAAGTGGCTAAGAGATGCAATTGATAGAGTAATGTGGCTATTTCAGCCAATTTCCCTTCTTATTATCTTCTCTTTTTTTCCTTATTTTCAGTATATTTTTTAAAAGATTAAAATCATATAGATTTATTTTCGTTATGTGTTATAACTATATATACAACTATTTCAATGTTCTATTCATCTGACGTCGTGGGCTGAGGTATCTTTGAACCCGAGATAGAGGTGGAAGTATAGAATTAACCCAATATCTTCCCCCCCCCCCCCCCCCCCCCCTTTTATTATGAAATAGATAATTTTCACCAAGTTTTTATCATATACTAGTGCTTGTTTCAATAAACTAAAAAAGGTGATATTCGATATACATGTTTCTAGCATTACTCAAATAGTTACAACTCTATTAATCTTGTTGTTACATATATTTTTAGTTTAATCATATTTTTCTCTCTTTATCTGTAAACAATTGGAAGCAACTAGATATTACATAAAAAAATTGTCTGTTGATCAATATGCAATGGTGCAATGACGATGACGCCATGTAGTTATCTTCTAAAATCTTTTAAACGATTAGTTTCTATCTCAATTATAATTAAATAAGATTTACAAAAGAAAAAGTAGAAGACAAACAATACTATAACAAGGTGGAGAATCTTCTTCATCATCCATTATACTCACTTTTGCTATAAACAAATACAACTCTCAATCAACTTTAGTGCTTAGAATTTAGAGTGAATTGTGGATTTGGTCATGTGGTTTTGTGATTTCTTCGATCATGGTTCTCATTCTATATTTATTGTGGATTTGGTCTTTGTGGTATTCAATTTGTCTTGGCCATGATCCTTCTGACTAGCATCTCCGTTAACTTCGTTAAATCAAGGACCATTTTTGCCATTTGACATTTTTTTGTCCTTTTACGATAAGAAAAAAACAATACTTTTATACATACACATATAACGATATCAAAATAAATAAAATAAAATATTATTGTATGATTTGATTGTTTAACTTTCTTAAAATATTATCTATATTAATACGATTTAATTTTATTAATACGATTTAATAACATAAATATAGCATAAATAATGGAAATCGATAACAAAAACTTAAAAATACATCGAAATCAAGCAAAAAACTTTAAAAATATCTCGAAATCATAGAATTAGTCTAAAAACACATAAGCCAATATTGAACGTCGATAAAAAGATAAAGACACATCGATAAAACCGTGTTTTTTGTAAAAAAATTATATATTATATGGTGCTACTGTATGAAAAAAAATTGGTTCGTCCCTGATGATGGGGGATGATAAAAAACCCAGGTTGTTTAGGATGGAGATCTTGTATTGGAATTCAATATGTAGCGAACTTTATCGTAGTATTTGGTTGGTTGGAATCCGGTGAAATCTTAAAGATTTGTAAATTGACCAAATTACATATATGTGCTTAGTTCATTCTTTGAAATTTAGTTCGGAAGTCCAATTCCGCATATAGTGGAATTTAAATTCCTTGCATTGTAGTAAAGAATTTTAATTCTTTTTCATGTCTTCTTTTGAGAAATACTATTCTTCGAAATTTAGTTCGGAAGTCCAAGTTCAAAGTTAGTTTATTTTCAATTCAATTTTCCTATTTGACAAGAACAAAAGCTACAGGTGATATTTTATTTTTCTTTAATAGATTGAATATTTTATTTTTTAAAATATAAAATTAAATCAAATGATATATTCATCATTGTACATTTTTTGTAAATATAAAATAAAACATAGTTGTCACAAATGTTAGAGAATTATATTCATTCCATCGATCGATTGAATGTTTATAATTATTGAACCGATAACGACAACTTACACATTTTCTCACCGCCGTACATGTTATAGTCCTTTCTCTTCAATCTTTTTTATAAGGGTAATGCTATCACAAATGTTATATGCACCTTATTCCTCTTTTTTTTTAAATGTTCGAATCAAATCAAATTATATTGAAAATGTAAAAAATAAAATTTGATGTAAATGTATAAGAGGAGTGGCTTCACCCACCCCTTTTTTGAAATATAATCTTTGACAAATTTTATATTAGCCTAATATATAAAAGTCAACAAATATCCAGTAATTTTATATATAAATTAAAGTATTTCCATTATTTATGCTATAATAATTTAATAATAAAATTAAATCGTATTAATATAGTTAATCTTTTATAAAGGTTAAACAATCAAATCATACGATAATATTCTATTTTATTTATTTTGATATCGTTATATGTGTGTGTATAAAAGTATTGTTTTTTTCTTATCGTAAAAGGACAAAAAAATGACAAATGGCGAAAATAGTCTTTGATTTAACGAAGTTAACGGAGATGTTAGTCAGAAGGACCATGGCCAAGACAAATTTAATACCACAAGGACCAAATCCACAATAAACATAGAATGAGGACCATGGTCAAAGGAATCACAAAACCACAGGGACCAAATCCACAATTCACTCTAGAATTTATAATAGTAATGCATGTCAAAACAAAATCAAAGTGTTTTAGTCATAAATTTATCGTAGTTTTTGGCCCTAAAAGATCATTAGTCAGTGTACACATGTAATGATGGATTCATTCATCTTGATCAGCTCTCGACCAATCAAATATATAAAAGAGTAAAGTTCACTTTTGGTCTGTGACGTTTGTCATTTTTAACGGATATCGTCCATAAACTATCGAAACTCGGTTTTGGTCCCCTACGTTTGGTATTTCGCTTTAGTTTTCGTCCCTCCGCCTAACTCCGTTAACTTTTAGGCGTTAAATCCAATTTAATGAGGGTATTTTAGTCAATTACTCTTTTCTTGATTTTTCTTTTGTCATCTTCTAAATCCACAAGGACCAAAAACGTTATTCACTCTCCACACTCACACACATATATTTATATAAGGGTGTTGCTATCCCTACCCCCTCCTCACTCACAAAACCCCCCATACCCCCTCTTACTTCACTCACATACCCCCTAGTAGGAGGGGGTATGGATAGAATTCACCTTATATAATACACACATATTTATATATATAACACATATTTATATAGAGGGAGGATCATGCGAGAAGTAAACTAATTTGCGAGAAGGCGAGAAGGAATATGAGCCACATATTTTAGTAATTAAAAATATCATAAATAGAAAATAAAAAATAATTTTAAAAATTAGGATAATTATTATTTCAAATTGGATAAATCCTTAGAAAATCTCATAATATCTTTGAGATTTATTTATTTTTATTTTTAATTTATTCATAATTATTTTATCATTTTTTTAGATACACTTTTGATATCACAAGTTTCATCAATATCAAAAATGATATCTACAATTAATTCATTATTTTTTTACCTTTTTTTTAATCTACGTTTACATTTTGAATAACATGTGATTATAGGGTGCGTTTCATTTGAAAACCAATCAATTCGTGGAAACTTTGCAAACCAATATTTTAGGAAACATTTTGTTAAGTTTCCTAATTTAAAGTCATGATTATAATAAATGAATCTTATCATCTTCCATATATATCACAATCATTATTAATGAATCATAATAGTTTTCCATAAATATATATATTGTTTCCTAAAACAATGGTTTGCAGAGTTTCCACGAATTGATTGGTTTTCAAATGAAACGCACCCTATATTTATATTTATTGATCTTTTGGTGATGTAAATAGTATCACATGTGATTGTGCATCACTTACATGCATGCGTATATTATCATATGTGATATGTACAAAAAATCACATAATAGATTATATGTTAAATGGAGTTAATCACATATCATATTATCACATGTGATATTTGTAGATATTTTAGTTAATCATATATGATTATGCGATTTATTGATCTTTTGGTGATGTAAAAATGTTATCACATGTGATTATGCATTGCTTGCATTCAGACGTATATTATCATATGTGATATGTACAAAAATTCACATGGTGGATTATATGTGAAATGTAGTTAATCACATGTGATTAAAAAAATAGAGAAAAAATTGTGAAAAATATAATGAATTCATTATGGATATCACATGTGAAATTTTACGAAAATTATGATTTTTTTTATCAAAAATGTATCTAGAAAAAAAATATAAAATTTGATAAAAAGAATTATGAATTTATTAAAAATAAATAAATTTAAAAGATATAATTAGATTTTTAAGGGTTTATCCAATTCAAAATTGTAATTATCTTAATTTTTAAATGATAATTATCTTAATTACTAAAATTATTTTTATTTTTTATTTATAGTATTTTTTAATTAATAGATTATGTTAGGGGTGCTCAAATTTCCGACCAACCCGTTCAACCCGGCCAACCCGTGCAACCCAACCCGAAAAAAACGTAAACCGAGTCAAACCGTTGTATAATCGATAAAATTTTATAGCAAACCGCATTTAATGGGTTGGAAACGGTTTGGGCCCAAGCCAAACCGACCCAACCCGATAACCCGACAGAGAAAGAGCGCTACTTCTTTTTTTAACATTTCAGATTACCGCTACTTCACTTCAGTTCTGCTTCAAGGTCAAGCCTTCGATTCCTCATTCCTGCTCCTAGGTTTCAGATTTCACCTTCAATCGTTCCAAGATTCACGTTCAACCCTTCAATCGTTGGACACTTCAATCGTTCCTACCAGTTCAACCCTAGATTTCGCCTTCACCATTCACCTTCTGCTTCAATCGACTCCTCTTTTAGTCGACCAAATCGAGACCAAATGTCCAAATCAGATTCAATCGGCTCATCTTTTAATCGTTTTAAAGGTAATCTCTTGGAAATCTGTTGACACGCACTTGACACCCTTGTGGTTAAGAACATTGACTTGCTCTCTTGAGAATATAAATCTGATTGGTATTGTCATTATTATGAATATAAATCTGTTTGGGTAGGTTTGATTGTGCGATCTTTGTGGTTATGGTTTTTTTATACAATGTGGAATTTAGTTTTCTTGATGACCAGGTTCATAGATTCATATTTTGATCTTTGTAGTGCGATTTGGTTCTTGTTTTGATCTTTGTGGTGCGAAATTGGGTCTTGTTAGTGGAGCAAGATTAGATTTTTTTTTTTTTGTTGTTATGCACACCAAGTGTTTGATATTATTCCTCAATGAAGAAAGCATATGTGGATTGTTGTGTTTTAACATATTTTGATTGTGGATTTGTGTACATATTTATTGGTGTTGATTTACAAGAATGTATTATGTATGACCCTAAACAACCGAACCTCTATCTTAAATTCCTAGCTCGAGCTCGGGTGTTCCTTTTCGTATTTTGAACTCTTTAAGTTTAAGCTTTTGATAAGGAAAAAAAACAATCAAACAATGCACGGTTTAGGTGATTCAAACAACAGGTAGCAGCAAATGGTGGCAGTTGGCGGCTGTCGGCAGATAGCAGCAGCTGGCGGCAGGCAACAACAGGTATGTAAGGCAAGTTACCAGTTATGCATTGTCTGATTTATATATAGTTGGTGATTTATATATTTTGCATATACCAGGTATGTCAGGCAACAACATGTAAGGCAAGTTGTTCAGTTATGCAGGCAAGTTACCGATTTATATATAGTTGGCGATTTATATATAGTTAAATCGTTGTGTATCATTACAATTCAAGCATCAAATACTAAAAATCCTAGCAACATTGCTGGACCAAAGTACACAACTAAGCCACCTAAATATGAAGAAGAAACAGAAGAAGAAAACTAAATATGAAGAAAGAACAGGTCATGGTCATTTGGGTCATTTGTGTCAAAATGGATTTTAATCAAAATTTTCCCAACCATGAAATTGAGACAAACCCACATGACTGGACAAAGTCATGGTCTTTGCTTCCATGGTTGCATACATACAGGTGAAACAGAGGAATGTTCCCCCTGGAAACCAACATAAAACATACATATAGTATCTGCAACTGCTTCCTGCATTCATGTTTGCATGATAAGAAAAGCAATCTAGGTGATATGTTGAAACTGTTGATTTAGGTGAAACTGTTGAAACAATCAAGAATGACACTAAACAATCACTTACGGCTGGCAGCAGGCGGCGACAGGAGGCGGCAACAGGTATGTAATTTATGAAATAATTAATAAATGTTTCAAACCGACCAACCCGCCAACCCAACCCAACCCGCACGTTTTGGGTTGGGTTGGGTTGCACTTTTGATTGGGTTGGGTTGGGTTGAGAATTTTTAAACTGCAACGATTGGGTTGGGTTGTTAAAGTGCCTTCAACCCGGCCAACCCAACCCGTGAGCACCCCTAGATTATGTGGCTCATATTCCTTCTCGCCTTCTCGCAAATTGACTACCTTCTCGTTTGAACCTGCCCCTATTTATATATATATAACACATTTATGTGCAGGTGTGTGTTTATTATATATATATATATATATATATATGTGTGTGTGTGTGTGTGTGTGTGTGAGTAAATTGATGGCTATGGTGGATCAACAACCTCCATCATCTCTTACCAAACACAAACCCGTTCCAACAATTTACTATAAATCTCCTCAACTTTCCATTCTCACTCACCATCTATGGCTTCCCATCGATCGCAATCATCATATTGCAGCTTTTCTTCTTTTCATTGCACTCACTGTTGCTGTTGCTGATGGCGATAACGACCGTTGATCGACCCCCAAAAACCCACCGAGAAACCCCCCTCATTTTCCCCTCATAAATCCCCTTGTTGATCGACCCCCAAAACCACCGAGAAAAAAACCCACCAACGATTGAGGCCAATGGCCGTCGCCACTACTCATGCGACACCACAGTGGCAGTCGCCACCTCCGTCGCCACACTCCCTACCTTCAATTTGTTATTAGTTTTGTTTTTGTGAGTCCATCGATGGGTAAAGGTGTTCTTCACGAACACTTACAAGAAATTGATTAAAATTAGTTAAAGCCATAGGTTTGGTGGTTGTAATACTTGTTTTAGTGAACATCGTTGTTGCAGCCACTTGGATCCTTGACAATCACTGTTTTGGCGGAGGTTGTCAGAAAAAGGGAGGAAGGGGGAAGATGAGCGAGGAGTTTTAGTAAACGCGTGAGAGAGAGAGAGAGAGAGAGAGAGAGAAATGGGCGATCTATGATTTCCGAGGGGGAGAGGTATGATGGGCCGCGCAGATCTCGGAGAGCTCCCCAAAGGAATAGGCTCTTCTATGGGGATGATTATGTGACTTGAAGCACACGGAAGCATGGATCGTGGGTAGCTGGTCCTAGAGTAGTGGGATACTTATTTTATGCAGATAACCTCTTGTTACGTGGGTAGCCTTAGTTTTAGTTATTTCTCTTTCAGTTACTTTTTCCTTCTATTTAATTCCCTGTTTGTACCTGATGAAAGTTAAGGAAGAATTAAATGAAATTGTGGTCTTTCTCGCCCTAAGCAGAAACTATTCTCCCTCTATCATACTCTTCAATTGCTACTGATTGGGACCTATTAATTGGTATCAGAGCAATTAATAGGTTGAGTATGGCAACCAACAAGGAAAGAATTGAGAATTTGGAGCAGGGTCTTGGAAGCCTCCAGGATACAGTGCAGCGCATGGAAACCGGCATCGTTGAAAAACTCCATAACTTGGAAGCTATAATCAGCAATCTCCCTGATATGTTCAACAACAAACCATCGCCCTTGAAGCGGGATACCGACGATGTCGACAAGCCTTGGTTCTCCACAAAAACATTAAAGTTGGATTTTCTCCATTTTTCAGGAGACGATCCTACGGAGTGGATTACAAAGGCCAAACAATTCTTCGAATTTCAACAAGTTCGAGAGGATCGTAAGGTACATCTCGCTTCTTATCACTTGGAGGGTGAGGCTAACAATTGGTGGCAGTGGTTGCACGAAGCTTACAAGGAGGATGCCACCGAAGTCACTTGGGAAACATTTTAGGAGGAATTGTAGGCACGATTTGGTCCTGCAGAAAGGGAAAACTTCGACGAAGCGTTAGCCAAAATCAGACAGGAAGGCTCGCTGAGAGACTACCAAAAAGAATTTGAACGACTAGGCAATAAAGTCTGGGGTTGGACTCAAAAGGCTCTTATAGGGACATTCATGGGAGGGCTTAAACCAGAAATAGCATATCCCATTCGCTTGTTTAAACCAAAACCCCTACGAGATGCGATTGGTTTGGCTCGAATGCAAGATGAGCACGTACGCAAGCAGCAACGATTCGTTCGTCCCGTCCAAACAGCTCGACTGTTGGCCCCGACTGGGGTGACACCACAAGCCAGATCGCCGGTTAAAAGACTCACTTGGGAGGAGATGCAAAAAAGAAGAAGCCAAGGCCTTTGTTTTAATTGTGATGATCGGTTTACTCCCGATCATAAATGCAAAAGGCCGCAATTTTTATTGCTGGAGACAGATGCAAGCCAAGAGGTTGACGAGGCCGAGTTGAGTGAAGAAGCACCTGAATTTGAGATCTCTTTGTATGCCTTGACAGGTTGGGGTACTTGCAAAACCATGCGTGTGAAGGCTACGATTGGTAATCTGGAGGTAATAGCTCTTATTGATAGTGGTTCGACCCACAATTTTGTTAGTGGTAAAGTGACAGAATTGTTACACTTACCAGGGGTATCAACACCAGCCTTTAATGTGAAGATATCAGATGGTCGGCTGTTGTGGTGTTCTGAAAAGTTCGAGGAAGTGCCAATCAGGGTCCAAGATATTCCCTTCACAGTTACTCTTTATTCTCTTCCCTCTCTGGGAATAGATATTGTCTTGGGGATTCAGTGGCTTTCTATACTGGGCAAAGTTATGTGTGATTGGCATAAGTTGTCCATGAAGTTCGTTTGGCAGAATCAGAGACAAAACATACAAGGGATGGATGAAAATTCCTTGGAGCTTGTGACAATGGAGGAGCTTCCTAGGGATGTTCGAGATGGTTGTCTCTTCCTGGCTATTGGTCGAAGTAGCCAAGAGAATGTCGAACAATCGAAGACCGCTGATGACATGTTGGTTTTAATTAAATCATTTGACGATCTGTTTCAATAGCCTAATTGTTTACCACCTGCCCGAGAGATTGAACACCGAATCACACTCAAAGAAGGAACCGAGCCGGTGAATGTAAGACCGTACAGGTATGCCTACTTCCAGAAGTCTGAAATTGAGAAACAGGTCCAAACCATGCTAAAATCGGGGTTAATCCAACCCAATACCAGCCCTTTTTCTTCACCTGTCCTCTTGGTTAAGAAAAAAGATGGTTCATGGCGTTTTTCTACCGATTATCGATCCTTGAACGCATCCACCGTCAAAGATCGTTTCCCTATCCCCACAGTTGATGATATGTTAGATGAACTTTATGGCGCCCAATACTTCACCAAATTGGATCTTCGAGCCGGCTATCACCAGGTACACATGCATTCCCATGATGTACAAAAAACAACCTTCCGTACTCACAATGGGCATTACGAATACCTCGTAATGCCGTTCGGCCTGTGCAATGCCCCATCTACATTCCAGGCCATCATGAACTCCATCTTCCAACCTTTCCTTCGCAAATTCATCTTAGTTTTCTTTGATGATATTTTAATCTATATCCCCGATTGGACAACACATCTGATGCATGTACGACAGGCTTTGGAAATATTACGGCAACATAAATTTTTTGTCAAATTTAGCAAATGTGCTTTTGGGCAGCAAGAATTAGAATATCTGGGCTATATCATTACCCCTGACGGTGTGAAAGTTGATCAAGAGAAAATAAAGGCCATTGTGAATTGGCCAAAACCTGCTAGTGTTTCAGAATTACGTGGATTCCTCGGTCTCACAGGCTACTACAGGAAGTTTGTCCGTAACTTTGGGGTTATTGCTCGACCTCTTACTAATATGCTAAAGAAGGGTCAATTTGAGTGGAGTGAGGCCGCCCATCGTGCTTTTGACACTCTCAAGCAGGTTATGACTTCTACCCCTACTCTCGCTTTACCGAATTTTGATGACTCTTTTGTGATTGAAACAGACGCCTCTGATGCGGGAATAGGCGTTGTGCTCAGCCAACAAGGACGACCCATTGCTTATATGAGTCGTGCTGTGGGTATTTCAAAAAAATCATGGTTTACTTACGCCAAATAAATGCTCGCCATTGTCCAGTCTGTCCAAACATGGCGACCTTATCTCTTGGGCCGTAAAATTTTCATTTATACAGACCACAACAACTTGAAGCACCTCATGGAGCAGAGGGTTACCACACCTGAACAACAAAAGTGGGTTTCTAAGTTGTTGGGCTTTGACTATGAAATCTGATACAAACTAGGTCGTGACAACTCTGCTGCTGATGCCTTATCAAGAGTGGTTTTTGGACCAAGTGTTCATGCTTTGTTTGCATCTCAATGTGATTTGTGGGGGGCAATCAAAGAAGCGGCTAGGGGAGACCAATACATGGACAAGCTAAAGAAGATGGCAGTCGAGCAACCTGGGAAACCGTATGAGCTTCGAGAAGGGCTGATCTTCTTTCATAATCGGGTGGTTGTTCCTCCTCATTCTTCAATTATTGCCCAGTTGTTGACAGAATTTCATGACTCTTATATTAGGGGACACTCGGGAGTGCTAAGAACTTATAAGCGGCTTCGACAACAGTTCTACTGGCCACAGATGTATAACACAGTCAATGCACATGTCTTCGCTTGTGTTATTTGTCAAAGAGCGAAGGCGGTCACTTCCTCTCCTCCAGATCTGCTCCAACCATTGCCTATTCCAAACCAAGCATGGGAAGACATTAGCATGGATTTTATTGAAGGACTTCCTCTCTCCAATGGCCATGATACCATATTCGTGGTGGTGGATCGTCTCACCAAATCCGCACATTTTCTGCCCCTGAAGCATCCGTTCACAGCCAAGACGGTTGCGGAAAAATTTATGGACGACATCGTAAAGCTCCATGGAATTCCACACTCCATTGTAAGTGATCGGGACCCTTTATTCTTTAGTCATTTCTGGCAAGAACTCTTCAAAAGAGGTGGTACTACGCTGAAAATGAGTTCGTCCTACCATCCACAAACGGATGGACAATCTGAGGTGACTAACAGATGTTTGGAACAATATTTACGTTGTTTCTTCAATCACCAACCACGAAAGTGGAGTCATTTTTTGTCTTGGGAAGAATTCTGGTTCAATACCTCCTACCATAGCTCAATCAAAATGTCCCCGTTTGAGGCTCTTTACGGCAGACCACCACCGGTGATCCCATGTTACACGTATGGCCAATCTTCCGTCCATGAGGTTGATCACATTCTGTGTGAACGCGATGCATTACTACGCCAACTTAAAGACAACCTCCATGCTGCCAACAACCGTATGCAACAACAGGCCAACCATAAGTGACGTGATATGGAGTTCGAAGAAGGCGATTTGGTTTACTTACGGCTCCATCCTTATCGACAACATTCGCTCTATCGACGCATATGCTAGAAGTTAGCCAACAAATATTATGGACCTTTCGCCATCGAGAAGAGAATCGGTAAAGTCGCTTACAAATTAAAACTTCCCAGTGAGGCACGAATCCATCCTGTCTTCCACGTTTCCTTACTGAAAAAGAAAATTGGCAATCGACCAGATGCCACCATTGAGTTACCACCGCTTACCACTGATGAAGCCATTGTAGCAGAACCTGAGTCCGTCCTGGAGACACAACAAGTAAAACGTGGTTCACGTTTGGTTTCCGAAAGCCTTGTCAAGTGGAAATGCCTTCCATTTAGTGAGGCCACTTGGGAAGACACCTCTGACCTGCATCACCGATTTCCCAACCTATACCTTGGGGACAAGGTCTCACTCAAAGAGGGGGGTAATGATGGGTCGCGCATATCTCGGAGAGCTCCCTAAAGGAATAGGCTCTTCTATGGGGATGATTATGTGACTTGAAGCATGTTAAACCCAGATTATAGTTGATAAACAATCACACAACACAATAAGAACAAGAGATAAATAGTTCAGATTAACATACCAACGATCCCTTGAATAATCAATGAAAAACGTGTGTGTTCTTGGTGAATATAGATAATACCTCTTGTGAGTATAGAGAGAATACGACTGCCTCTCTTAATCACCAATTATGATTGTTAACCCTAAAACTAATAAATAAAACCTGTTTATACCTAGGTCAACATGACCTAATTATTATTTACTTATTGCTAAAATACCCCCTAAGGTATTAAACACTATTACAAACTAGACCCCTTATTTAATTTAATCTTGAATACAATTATTTGATCCAACAATCTCCCCCTTTGGATTCAAGATTAAATTTTTTTTGGCAATAGTCTTCGGGTCTTCTCTTCTCTTCAAAACTGTATCTGATATGACGTTAGTAGCTTCAGAACTTGTAGCTTTACACAGTCTTCATCAAGTCTTCTTTCTTTAAATGAAGTGTCCTTCTGACGATCATCTTTAGTCAGAAGTCTTCAGCAATCTTCAATCAAAAATTCTTTCTTTCTCTTTGTATTCTCCCCCTTTGTATATTCTCCCCCTTTTTGATGAGCGGTGAGAATCATCATCATCAAAACTTATCAAATCAATCAAGGAATTTTCTCCCCCAAATCAACAAGTAAGTGTAGTCTTCATGTAACGAGCCCTGTGTAGAAATAAGAGCAGTCTCTCCAAATGGAGAAAGTGATTATTTCAATCTTTTCAGATTCAAAATAAAATAAATATGGTAACCCTGAATCAACAAATGACTCAGTTTGGAATTCCTGTCAGTAACACACAGTTACTGAGTAACACGAAGTTACTATATAAGGAGCTGGTTTTGATGTTGGCTCCCCAGGACTTCCATTCAATCATCGAATAACACATGGTTATCTATGAACGTTCTGACAGAAAACAAATTTCTGTGTGCTCGTGCATGTGTATGAAAGAATTAAGCACCGATGATTGCTTTTCAATATAGGCTCAAAATATGTAAACTTGTTGAGACAACAACAAATTATACAAAGACTCAATGTGCATGGGAAAGGGTCGAAGGTGGGGCAACTTTCCTTCTTTTTCAATATTAGTATCTTCCAAATGAAGAACCAATAGCGTATGTGCTGCGTCCCCAAAAAATGTGAAACATTCTCTTTTTGAGAAAAGAATGAGTAGCTGGTGGGGTGTAATGCAAGAGATGGCATGGGCAAGTTGCATTTTTCAATGATGGTCACCAAAGAAAGTAAACCAATCAGATAATGTGGCTGCCCGACTCAGAAAGAAGTTTGGTGCAGAGTTTGATATTCTTTTACTCTGTTCACTCACCTTCTTTCTTTTAATCTTTTAAATCTCACTTCTAACCAATATCTCTTTTTCATTTTACCTCGTCACACACCAACACTCAAATCTTTAGACCCCTCTCCCCTCAATCAATCAGGGAATACTTCCTGGGTAGGAAACACTGGTTATCGTGAATCCATGGAAGTTCTGTTAAGCTTTCACACTGAATCCCATGTATTTTCCTAAAATAACATGCTATTCAACAATCTTTTGTACATGTAATCACAAAGGAATACAAATAAACATGAAGAATAAATTTGGAGAAGTCAAAACATAAGTGTGTTTGACAATGCTGTTCTCCCCTTCAAACAAAAAGTGGTTGACAATTAAGTATCCAAAAATCATTTAAAATCACACTTCACAATTCATGAAAATCTTTGAAGAATAGGAAGTGGTTTGAACATTTAAGAAACCATTTTTCACAAGTTAAAGTTGTTCATCTTTCAACAAGTGATAGAGTGTAAGGATTAGAAAGATATACCTGTAAATCAGAATCCTTAACTCCCCCTGGAATGAATATTTTCATTTAAGTGTTCTCCATCTTTATATCTGTAAAACAACAATTCATCAGAAAAATATGATAATGTTAGTAAAAATCATATTTATCTCCTCTTCCTAAAAGATATAACAGTTAGCTCCCCCTCAAATCAAAAACTTCTATAAAAGATGTTATCATTTAAGTATCCTATCAGAAGAAAACATTTGAGTACGGATTTTGAACTTTAGTATTCAAAAGCCATGATTACTTATTCTCCGGTGAGAATAGTATCATTCATTTTTACCAATGAAGATCGAGTCCTAAGCTGTTATACTTAGAAGTCATTGTTTTGACAATGAGACAAGAGTCCTGATCTGTAGTAATCAGAAGTCATTGTTCTTTCTCCCCCTTAAACCTTGGGTGCCTGCAACACAGATTTAGCTTTTGGTACCCATTGGTAATTAGGTCCTAATGGGTTAGTTGTTGTTCTAGTGGGAGATATAAAGTAAGAACCATACCAGTTATTCACATAATCTTTTCTTACAAAATCATTTGAGCCACAGTAGGAACAACTAATTTTCTTTTGTGTTAACCTGATCAATTGATTGATAGTGTAAACCAGATCAGGTTTGCCAAAAGTTTTACCTTTTGAGGCATTGTTCCTTTTAGCATTTGATGTATGCACAAATGATTTATCGGTCTTTTTCTCCTCAGAAGATCCTTTAACTCTCCAGATCCAATTTTCTCTATCTTTTTCTTCATCTTCCCTCCTCCAGAACCTTTTCTTCCGAGACTTGTTCTTTTTGAAATTACCTAAATCGTCAACGTTCTTGTCAAAGAAAAGGTTAGAAGGACTAATCTGATCTTTATTTTCAGAAGTATGATCATCAATTACATCAAACAAAGGATTATTAGAAACTTTAGTAAAAATTGAACTTACTGCTGAATTGAATGAGCATTCGAATGCAGTTAGATCATCTCTCGGTGATTGAGCTATTGAGTCTGGCGTCTTGTGCTCAGTCAACTTCACTTTGAATACGATCTCTTCAAGTTCCTTTATCTTTGACGATAAACTGTTTCTTTCCTTTGCAATCAGATCAAACTTCTTATGCAACTCAGATTTTGCATTCTTCTCCTTCAAAATGTTTGTTGACAACTCAGATAACTTTCTTGTCAGCTTAGCTATCTCAGTCTCTAGATCTTTCTTTTCTTTAGAAAAGTCTTTATTGACATCCTTCTGCTCAACTTTCTTCTTTTCTTTCTCAGCCTTGTCTCTCTCAAGAATGATAACTTTCTCAAAGTCTGAAACTTGTTGAGAAAGCTTAACACATTTAAGCTCTAATGATTTCTTCTCTTCAAAAGCTTTTCTTGAGAAATCAGAGAATTTCTTAGCAAATTCTTTTCTTTCTTTCTCAATCTTCAACATCTCATCTTGGGCTTTTGTGTTGTCTTTGTCTTGGGTTGCCTTTTCTTTCAGCATATTAATCTCAACCTCAAGACTGAAAACTTTATCTTTCAAAGAATCCCTTTCAGCAAAAATTCGAGAGTTTGTCTTTTTAAGCCCTTCAGATGTCTCACTAGCAATGTTTGCTCTTCTTCTAAGCTCATCAAGCTCTTTTTGCATTAACTCCTTCTTTGACCAGCTTGAGCTAGAATTAAGACTTTCAGACTTCTTCAGCTTTGCTTGAAGATTTAAGATCTCTTTTTCTTTAGACTCAATTATTCCTGCAAAATTAATCTTTGAGTTGGAGATACATTCTGAGCAAACAAAGTCTTTCTTTAAGTCCTTATCATTTTTCAATTTATCAATCTGTTCTAGAAGAGATGAGTTCTAAATCTTCAGATCTTTATTCTCAGCTTCTAGTGCTGGAATCTCTGGCATGTATGGTAAAGCACAGTCTCGCTTGGTCAACACTGTATTTCCCTTTTCGTCTATGTAAGGCATGATGATATATGTACCACTTAAATCAACTTGTAAGATCTTAGAATCAAGAATTGGATAAAAACTACACTAAATTTTTTTCAGAAAAATAAATTTCCACCTGACCTGTGTATCGACCGGACCTGTATATCGATCGGACCTGTGTTTGCGACCGGTGTCACGTCGACCGGTGTCTCGTCGACCGGACCGTATGGACCGGTGTGTGACCGGTGTGGTGCGACCGGAGTTTATTCGACCGGTGTGGACCGGTGTGTTGACCGAACTACTATAGCGACCGGTATAGTGTGTGGCGCAAACTAGGCTTTGCGCTAACAGAGGGTGGCGCAAAATGAACTTTTGCGCTAATAGGGACTGGAGCAAAAATCTACTATGAACTGGCGCAAAAGTAGAGTCCTTGAAGAAACACGCGAGTTCTTCATAGTTCGACCCTCTGACCGATTTTCAACCCAGAAAACACTTCAAACACTCAAACTCAATGCAAAAATCATACTTTTGTATCCATAAACATATATCGATAAAAACACAATAAAAAACAATAATTAAAAATAACTTTTGATCACTCAATTTGATAGAAGCAGTACTCGACAGTTTTATGAACCCAGATTCCAAAAAACATAAAAAGCCAATCGATTAATGATTTAAAGTGCAATTAAACTATCAGATGATATTCAATAACATAAAACACACCTAATCAAATCGATTTTATGCATAATAACACATTAAATCGCGAAATTGAGTTTCACACAGTAAGATGTCGATAAACCTGTTTTAATCCAAAAAGCTTGATTCTTTGGCTCTGATACCACTTGTTAAACCTAGATTGTAGTTGATAAACAATCACACAACACAATAAGAACAAGAGATAAATAGTTCAGATTAACATACCAACGATCCCTTGAATAATCAATGAAAAGCGTGTGTGTTCTTGGTGAATACAAATAATACCTCTTGTGAGTATAGAGAGAATATGGCTGCCTCTCTTAATCACCAATTATGATTGTTAACCCTAAAACTAATAAATAAAACCTATTTATACCTAGGTCAACATGACCTAATTACTATTTACTTATTGCTAAAATACCCCCTAAGGTATTAAACACTATTACAAACTAGTCCCCTTATTTAATTTAATCTTGAATACAATTATTTGATCCAACAAAGCACACAGAAGCATGGATCGTGGGTAGCTGGTCCTGGAGTAGTGGGATACTTATTTTATGGAGATAACCTCTTGTTACGTGGGTAGCCTTAGTTTTAGTTATTTCTCTTTCAGTTACTTTTTCTTTCTATTTAATTCCCTGTTTGTACCTGATGAAAGTTAGGAAGAATTAAATGAAATTGTGGTCTTTCTCGCCCTAAGCAGAAACTATTCTCCCTCTATCATACTCTTCAATTTCTACTGATTGGGACCTATTAAGGTAGCAGCAGTGGTGGTTCTGTCGCCGAAGAGGTAGCAGCGGTGGTTGGTTTTGAGGATGATGGAAGCTCCCTGTGTCAGTGTGTCTATTATGTATATACATATATGCACACACCAAATATGAAATATATAAATATATAATATAATATATAAATAATATAATATTTTATTTAAGTTTTTAAAAGAAAATTAGTAAAAAGGTAAAATGACCATAATATCCCTCATTAAATTGGACTTAACGGCACGGAGGGACGAAAACTAAAGCGAAAAACCAAACGCGGGGGACCAAAACCGAGTTTCGATAGTTTAAGGACGACATCCGTTTGAAATGACAAACGTTAGGGACCAAAAGTGAACTTTACTCTATAAAAAATTATATTTCGTCTTAAAAAAGAGTTTGCCTAACAAAAAGCGAACCTTATTTTAATTTTAATATGAAAAAGGTGATATTAATAAGTTATCTTACCTGTTAAAGATAGTAGGTATTGGTCTAATATTTTGTTTATAATAGGTAAATTTTATCTAATAAATATACAGTTTTAAATCTTTTATCAAATTGTTAAACTGTGTTTTATTTGAGACGAGTAAAGTATCAGATTTCGCAAGTACCTCTTGAAATAGAGAGCGAAGTAGACGAAAAGGTTATTAACCTTTAATTGTTTTTTACTTGCATATTTTGACAAAGAACATTATTAGTCATAGTTCTAAAATGAGCAAATTGTGTAAAAATAAAACGTATTTATATTTTAGCTTTTTCTGGGAAACCTATATTTTTTTTGGTGTTTATGACAAAACATTTCAAACAATTTTATTATTTTTTTAAGAAATATTTCTTATTTACAAAGTTATAATACATTCACCTTTTTATTCACAACATTATAGTTTGTTCCCTTAGTTCTATCAAAGATATAATATGTTATTGAAAACAAAGCTTTTGAAAGCAAGTTCTTCAGAATAAGAAATAAGAAAAATTACGTGATATTTTAAAAAAAATTACTTTATTAAATAAATAGAAATTTATGGGTTGTTTGGTTGGTTTTATCATTAAGGGGTTGTTCACCAAATTTTCCATTAAGTCATGTATGGATAAATGTGTCTGTCTGGATAAATTTGTCTGTCTGGATAAATTGATGTTGTTGTTTACTTTTTTATCTGAATAATAGAAATGACCAATTTACCCCTGAATATGAATTTTAAGTTGTTTTATAAATTGTTGTTTATTTTTTAAGCCATATATTCATAAATTCTTTGATATAATCCAAAAATCAAACAAAAATTCATTAAGTACTTAAACTTCCAAGTTCAAACACAATGTAGCCAAGTTCAAACAAAAAGTAGCAAGTATGAAACAAGTATGAAATCGACATTGTAGAAATCATGGTTACAAAAATCTACATTGCAGAAATGTCGAGCAGCTATGGAGAAGAAACAAGTATGAAACAAAATTCGACTGAAAAAACAAGTAAGGAACAACAATCAACTGAAGAAAACAAGTATGGAATAACAATCGACTTAAGAAATAAGTATGGAACAACAATCGACTAAAGAAACAAGTATGGAACAACAATCGAGTATGGAGAAGAAACAAGTATCGAACAATCAGTAAAATCATTACCTTTGGAGAAATCGACCAAAAGAAATTATTGTCTAGGGTTGAAATCGAACCAATAGTGAATTGAAATAGTGTAATTGAACCAGCAATGAACTCGAAACAGTAAAATCGAACGAGCGGTGAAGGTGAAATCGAAATCGAACAAGTAGTGAAGGTGAAATCGAGCACCTAGGGTTTTATTGCGTGATTATTGAGTAGGAAGGTAGACATGTCTTTATTTTTAAAGGGTATAAATGTCAAAGATGTGTCTTAATGGGGACAACACATCTTTTCCCTACTTAGTGATTAAGCCGGAAATGTCTGCGCGAATAAGCCGATTTTGTCATTAAGCCCCAAGTAAACACTCCAAACGTCTGCGCGAATAAGTCGGTTTTGTCATTAAGCTCATTAAGCCCCAAATAAACACCCCCTAAGTCTTGTATGGATAAAGCTGTTTGTGTGGATTAATCTACTTGTATAGATTAGAAGATTTTTGTTTTAGATAGTTTTAAATTAGATGGAAGGAACATGATTTTTTATTGGGAGGAGCGGGTTTGGAATTTTTTTTTAACATTCTGCATAGTTCCTTTTAGAAGCTTACTGAATAAGCCACTTTATATATCATTAAGTCACTATCAAACAGTCATGTATAACTGACTGAATAAATTGTGAATTCTATTAAACTCAATATGCTCCAAACAAACAAATAATTGAAACCATGATGCATGAATATGCATGTAATGAAGTGGAAGGATTATGTACAATTCTCAAATCATTAAAGCTTACACCATGGTCCTTTTAAGGACAAACATTTGTTTAAATAAATTCCTAGAAAGTGTCATGGTTATTGACATTTTTAGACAAATGGAATATAATTAATTAATTAATTAACTTTTTAGGTTGTCATTCATAACACAAACTTTATGATGACAAATAATATGATATGAATTAAAAGTCGAAACACTATTTTACAGTGTAAGATGATTTAAAAGATAAGGATCTGTAATTACATCTTAACTTGTAAATACAATAAGAACTTAAAAGTATTGATTTTTATTATTGACTCACAGAATTTCTCGTAACTTTCATATTGCTTGATAACCTTGATACATTGATAATTTTCGTAACAAAAGTCGTAATCAAAGGCTACATAATGAGTTTATATAACATGCATATCAAAATTGTAAACATGAAACTAACAATGCAGTAAACGAAACTATTGCATATCATCAAAAGCATATTCATATTTGAGATCTTCTCTTAGTTGTATGCAATCATGTGGACTCTGTAATGGTGATAAATCATCCATACTACCATTTTTGAGTGCAAAGATAATTTAATCGCATACACTGAAATACTATGATTATCGATGGATCACCGACAAAATACTAATCATTCTGGTAGAATCCATTGTTTTTCAAGGAAATAAATAAATTAGGGCCATATCACTACAAGAAAAATGACTTTCAGAGAAGATTTTGTTTTGTATTTAAAAGTTTTAAAAGGTTCTCTAAAGACTTTAGAGAACCTTTTCAATTCCGTCAGAAACCTTTTCTATATAAGGGTAGGTAAAGGTTTTAGGGAAGGTTTTTAAAGGGTAGTTTTTTGTTAGCGTTTAGAGACACTTTTATGGGGTTTTAGATACAATTTCAAAGCTTCTCTAAAGGTTAGTCAACTTTATTTTAAAAAATTCTCTAAAAGTATTTTTTTGTGACGTTTTCCAAGTATTTGTGACGGTTTGTAAACGTCTCTAAAAGGTACTTTCAGGAAAGGTTTACAAAAAAGCTTTCTAAAGATTTTGGCTCAGTGACATTTTACCTAAACCTTCTCTAAAGATGTCCTTTAGTCACACTCTACAAACCATCTCTAAAAGTTACTTTAGATACAAATTATCAAAACCTTCTCTAGAGGGTTATCTTTAGATACACTTTTGAAAGATCAATTCCTTCTCTAAAAAGCATATTATTATTTTCATCCATATTTCAGCTTTATATTGATATATAATTATATATTTATAAATAATAATATTAATCAACAAAAACAACAAAAAATCTTAAAGCAATAAATTCTCATACATTTATCGTATTAAAGACAAGAATTTTTCAAAACAATCCCTAATGTTTAATCAATCCACACTCCATTTTCTAACATCTTCCTTTAAACTCCTAGCAATAATTGATACTCAAACTATCACCTCATCTATTTCTAACTTTTTTATATTGTCTCCCGGAGTAGAACCATGTTTGTTACTTTGCTCAGATGATGAAGCCCCATCTGATTGCAAGATGTCTACAAAGGTGGTAGCCATAATGCAATAATTTCATGAGAACTGCCAATGGTGCCAATTTCCCACTTTATCTGCAAAAATTCAATAAGCCATGAGAACATTTCATTAGAAAATTGAATAATCTATACTATATTATAAAGATGACATAAAAAACTCTTAATTACAACTCACTAAGCTTTTTGTACTATCATTTAAAGCTATCTACTTAAAATCTCTTAAAAAACAATTAATGAAGCAATATGTACTACTTTTAAATGTTTTAACCCTAATTAATAAATTTCATTCTTATCCCCCAAAATCCTTATCTCTAATCCCCAAATCCTAAAATTATGAAATTTGAATTCTGATAAACATAATCAAAACAGGATAAACATCTCAATTTAAATATAAAAAATTTAAAATATATAAGATAATTAATGAATTTTAACAAACTACTTAATTTTTTTTATATAAAAACATTATATTGTTAAGCCTAAATTAAACAAATTTATATATAAAAAAACCATTATCACTCAATAAAAATCATCCAAAATCGTACTGTAAATCAATAAAAAAACAAAAAATAAAAATAAACATTAAAATCGTGATGTATCTCGCTGCATTGCGCGAGTACGCTTCTAGTTAAAACCTAAATATAGTTTCAAGTTTAATGTTCTCTATTTAAGCATCATAAAGTAGCAGAATATATTAACCTTGCAGTTAACCTTTTTATCCAAAGTTGGCAGACCAGGCTCCTAAACGGAAGATATCAACAATGGCACCATCATGATCATGCTTGCTTAAAACCTGAAGGCAAACAGTTGTAAAAACTTAAGTCAAACTCGAATCTTTCTCATGGATTCAGGTTTTTGAAGCACTGTCAGAAATGGGTTATGTGACATCGAAACAGACAGTCTAAGTGCCTCCGGCAGTGGATCATTCTGGGGATTTTCACAACAATGCGGTGGTAGGTTCTGGCCGGAGTGCAGATAGGAATGGCAGAAACATTTAGTTAGCCTGTAAAGGCAGTAATTGTGTAGTAATCAGACCCTAAAATAGAAATATGATCGCTTATTTTATGACAGAAATAAGTATAATATACCTCAGATAGTATTCACTCTGCAAAAGAAGACAATATTTTAGGCAATGTCCCCTCTAAGAAAACACAACAATCCTGGTGTGTTCTTTCAAATACTAGACATCATGGACAAAATATGCCAATGGAAATAAACAAATTAGAGATTTTCAACTAACTCGATTGCTAAAACATTGATACAGTGACCTAAGTTGTGTGTTCAATTTCTCCACATCAGTGTATTTCTTCATTCCGTTTGATCTGCCACCATACAAATTCCAAACTTCACAATTTTGGAAGCATTATAAGAAAAAAGATCATAAATAGTTTATATAGATGAGATTTAATAACCTGTCACTACACTCCAACATCCTGTTAACTTGATCGATATGGCCTTGAACTCTATTGTCCAATATCAGTGAGACTAACAGTTGTTTGACATCAGATTATATGAGAGTTTCGACTTATGATGGTCGTTATTCTATATCACATTTTCTAGGATGAACCAAACAGATAATTCAACATGATCTGCTATCACTGTTCTTTGAATATTTGTTCAATTGAAACCACAAAAAACAAGATACTAGTGAATGCTAAAATTCACTCTCTCTACTTTCTTCATAACACATTTTTTGAAGATTAACCTTCTTTTAAAAGAAGAGATAACCAAAGCTGCTTGGAGCGTAGGTTTATCAAATTTTGCTGTTGTAACAGTATAAAATATCTGAAGAAATTAGGAACTTGAGATGGAATATAATAATTTGGTCCAGAGAAGAAGTATAAGACTAGTACAATATATATTAGCTATAAAAACAAACCTGCATGAACCGGTTAAAACATGAAAAGCAAGAAAATATGACATTAGAAGGATAAAAGTTAAGGAGGTCTAAATTATTTCTTTTGAACTGAATCAGCTTTATCCAGCTTAACAAATAAACCCTAATGTAGTTCTCAGCCTTAAGAAAGGAATCGGTAGGATTAAGAAAGTTGCATACCAAAAACAGATAAAGTCTTAGGATTAACAAAGTTCGAAGGCACTTTATTTATGAAAATTCTCATTATCTCTCAAAGTTTAGTGTAAATCTGCATAACAATTATGGATAAATGATGGGAAATTCTTTTGAGAGATAAGTTTGTTTCTGGATATCCAAGTTCCCATAAAACAAGAATAACAACAATAGTATTCATCATGCCTACCAAATAATTTATATATAAAGATGGAATTAATTAGAAGCAAATATTTACATCAATCCTGCTACAAGACCAACAAAAAAGAGATTACTGCAATCATAGCAATATCTCTGTCAGAAAAGAGATTAATATTTATTTTTATCGCAAGAATTTGAATGGCAACAAACACATTTAGACACCATATCGAGGAATACTAGTATTTGTGCCAACTAGCTTTTGACATCTTGTAACACCCGAAAAAATCTTAGTAAGTTAAAGTAAAACTCTCAAAATTTTAAATCCTTTTTGGATATTTTGAAATTGGACCTTTGGAACCGTTTAATCCGTATCTCGAATCTTAATCGTTGGACTCAAGTCGGGAAACTAGATTTGGAAGATTTTCGAGCCTTCAGGGGGTGGGGCGATAGTGCCTCGCGACTATGACAAAAGTCATAGTTGCTTGTCATAGTTGCTTGTCATGGTTGTTGCTGAAGGTATAGTTGCGGTACATACCGGGCGATTGTGACAGCGATATTGCCCCTTGGCACAACCGCGTGTCACTCTCTCCCAGGTGGTACTGATAGTGCCCCTAGGCACAGTCGTCGGGCACTATCGCTGTCGGCATGCTGAGGGTATAAAACCCACCCTTGACTGATTTTATCTCATTTTCCACCCTCTCTTCGATTTTGGTCCGATAATTAGAGCATTTAGGGCGATTTTGGAACCCTAGAAGCTCTCTCCTCATTAAATACTTGTGTGGGTGTTGTTGGGAGCAATTATTGGTCATCAAGTTTACTTTGGAAGCTTTTATTGAAGATTCTCAAGCTACTCAACCTTCTTCTCATCTCCACCACCAACTTTCTAGGATTTTCCATTTTCTAGGTTTTCTACCAAAACCTAGATAGCGAGTTCCTAAATCTTTTGTTAATCTAGATACACATCATTACATGTTCTTTGTTGTTATTGTTGCATTCTCTTGATACTACCTACCATGTATACCATGATGCAATTATGTTGCAATGTTATGAGTCTACAGATAATGGGATGGAAATGATGCTAGTTATGGTTTGAGAACACTAAGGATTGCATATTTATGTGGTCACTTTGATATTTGTGAATTTGAAGAAATAACTTATATGTTGGATTTTGACCTAATGTGAATAATTGACCTTGTATGACCCATGAGTAGTTAGGGGGTTTGTCTTGGCATCTAACATGGAGTAAACAAGCATAGAAATTTCACTATCAATATTTATATACATCTCACGTAGGACTTTGTGTATTTTGTGAACTTGGAATATATGGGGTCCTAAATGGTGCTTATACATGATGTACGTAATACTTAGACCATGTTGGTCACCAATGCTTGGGATTGTATACACTAGTTGGGGACTAAAGAGCCTTGTGGCCTAAGATTGGTATTGATAGATGAAACAAGTCAGTAGACACTAGGAGGATACAGTCTTGGGTACCACCGTGTGGGTATGTATCTAGACCTCCGCCATTCGGGGTAATGCATGGTTGTAGTCCTCAGATGTGCCGAGCCTTTCGGGTGTCTCTCATGGTAGCATGACATCAAGGTGTATCGACTCTTTGGGTGGAACTTGATTGGTGCTATGGGTCTCCCCCATTGACTCCACATATGGAATAGGTTATGGGAAATTATTATGTGCATATTACGTAAATCTGATTATTATTTCTTGTTTGGTCTCACTAAGCTTTTTGGCCTAACACTTGTTTGGTGTCGATGTGTATCCCAGGTTCTAGTGGCGCCGCATCTAAGAAGGTATAGGCGGTTTTCATGTGAGCTTGGGGAGTGCAAGTGGGTGCACTTTTTGTGAAGACTTTTGGTTGGATTATGGAAGACACCCTTTTTGTAATCTTATTTCTGTTTTAGAAATTAGATTAATAGATTGTCGTTTATTACCGTTAAATTACAAATTGTAATTAAACAGGTGTTTATACTTTCCCCATTTCTGGGAGGCTCATGCCATGATATTTTTATATACCTCATTTCTTTTCTTTTTTTGAAAATTTTGTTATCCCTATTTTTAGGGTGTTACACATTTGATCTTTGAAAAGCTCTATCTAAGCCTACCTCAGCGTGGGTTTGGTTTATTGTTAAGAGTCTGCTACCCTTATAACTATTTCATACAACTTGCCATTTTTCACTTTCCATACTCACAAAAATGGCAAATCTGGGCACAACATGGAGCTTTTTTACTGTTGCACATATTGTACTGTTATGGGCAGGAGCAAAGGGAGAGGGAAAGAGAACGCAAGAATGAATCACATAGAATTGACTTTATTTAAATTATGGGTACATAACCATCAATATTTTACCTTGGGGATTTTCTCATATGCCAATATTTCATTCCGTTGATATGCTGCAATCAAGTTTGTCATCGCCAAGATTTCGGGATTATTTTTGTATCTGCAACATTAAACTGGCAATCACAAAGGGTAATATCGAAGATTCAAAAAAGGAAAAACGATCAAGTTTGTCATATACAGCTTTGCCTTTTGCCCATCAAATGGATTGACCTCAAATTGCATAAACATGGTGGTCACTTCCAAGTATATGTAAGCCAAGGAAATTGAAAAATTGGAAACAGGTTTACTCCTTAAGTAGAGAAAGAAACCAAACTCACGAGAACTGATTCACACATAAACAATGATTTATATAAGTAAACTAGAACACAAACCATAATTTCGCTAACTAAACAAAAATTAAACATTTCTATAGACACTTATCATTATCCTTAAAATCAATTACAAAATACCAAAAACCGTTTTTAAATTGAGATCAACATGAAGTTGAAGATTGACATACTTTTTCTGTGACGCAAATGCTGTTGAAATCTAGTCTTCATCAGATAGAAATGTTCAGTCATCTGAAACCCTGTGCATTAGCAAAACCAAAATGGAAAAAACTGAAATCACACAAATACAAGTGGAAAAAATCTGCCTAATTTAAGGGGAATTATGCAAATCTCACTGTTTGGGTTCTGTAATCAGGATCTAAGGGGGAATTATGAATTCTTGACTTTCCATCAGCTTGATTCTCATTCCCAAACCTCATTTTGAAGCACATTCACACCAATATTATTGGATTTGATACAAAGCACATTTTTGCAACAAAAAAAATCCATTGTCATTATCATTACCCTGTGGGTCATTACGAAGCAATTACAACCCTATTGAGAAGTTTTTCATAAGTTGCTGATAAAAAAAGGCTTTTTTATACAAGAACAAAAGAAGCACGCTTCCCTCTATACAAGCTAAATAAGTTATATCTCCATCTGAACTGATAATTGAATATAAAGAGTATAATATGAGGTTCAAAACATTACTAACACATCAAAAACCAAACGGAATTTACAGTCAGAATGTTAGTGTAATTTGTTGATTTTTGTCGATTCCAATTGAATGCAACATACACTTTAAACCTAAATATGCTTACTTAATAAATGCATTCAACCTAACAACCAACACATAAAATCACGAACCAAATGAAGAATCAGACGATGAAGAAGTAGGTTACGCCAAAATAAGTACATATAATTGCATATTATACTCAACGTAGCTTTTGAGCCTGTTTTTTCAAGTACAGAAAGAAGAAAGTTAAACGATGAACTCATAAACATTATCAAAGATCTTAATTAATTACTAGAAGGAATTTTCACCAAATGAAACAATTATTTGATGATTAGCACATATTTTGGAGCCACCGAATCGCAAATCAGTCAATCCTGTAACCAAAACAAACCTAATTTTTCATTATAAATAGAACAAGGCTAAGCACACACACTAGAAAGTAGCAGAAATGAAAATGAAGATATGAAGACAAACTCCTCAAGCCCTAAGTCGATGAAGTCGCCTACAGTAACTTCAAATATCTCGAAGTCGATTGGAAAATGAAATCGAAGATTGAAATCAAAGAGAAATCAAAGAGAAATCGAAATCAAAATCGAAGAGAAATCAGTCCAAAAAATAGACAAAAATCGTATAGGACACCCGTACAGGATTCTTCTTTTAAATTTTAATAATATTTATGATATAAATTCGATTTAATAAAAATAATAGAAAACCTTTAGATATGTTTGGAGAAATAAAAAAAAAGTGTAACTAAAACATCTTATTTAACTTAAAAATAAAAATAAAATACATTAATTCTTTAGAGACGATTTAAAAAGCGTTTCAAAAGGTTTTGGCTCTACTTTTAGAGACACTTTATGTAAGAAGCGTCTCTAAAATTTTTAGGGACGATTTTCACAGCGTATTATTTGGTTTGAAATATATCTCTGAAAGTCATCTTTATCTTCTGTTACACTTTTCTCATGTATTTCATTCCCTAAAGACCTCGTTTAGATACACTTCCAAATTCTTTTCTACAACCCTTTTTCCTTGTAATGTAGGTAATCTGCACCTGATTTGAGTTTCCCACCAACTTTTCTGATGGTTTTGTGACGAATCACCCCTTTAGCGACATATATCCTAGGGAAATTTCCATAGGTAAAGGGCTTCTATTTAGTAGCGTGTGTCACAAAATTCCAACATTTTTCAACAAATAACATCTATTAGTTGAGTGATCCTTAATATCTATATTTGTATCTTTGTTTATCAATCCAAATCCCAAAAACGTCTAACTCTATATTTGTCCAAATTCAATAATTCATATCGTTCGAAACTTGTCCTAATGTCCAAAGGTTTCGGTCATATATGAATAATCCATAAGTATCATAACCAGAACCAGACAAATCATTCATCATACATTCATCATGTATGTATATGGTCTTATCTTATGAACCCCTAAATGCCATATGTCATACCTATCGATCAATAATTACTTTTTGTAAATACTTAATCAATATATAAATTACAACTGTCATTATCTTATCAGATAATTGTAACGTATCCATGATGAATGACATTTTTTTTGTAAATAACATATTCGTGGAAATATGTGCATTACTAATTAACAAAGTGGACATTGTAGAAATCAAAAGTCCAACAAATAAATAAATTAAAAATATTTAAGGCCTGATTATTAAGGGACTTCTGGTTGAAGAGAAAAAAATGGCCCAACAGAAATTGGCCCAACTTTAGAATTCAGTTGAATACTGCTCTCCCCGCCTTCGATCCGTAGTAGGAAGATGCGGATAACATGATCCACCTCGAATCACCCCTCGTTGACCAAAACCAACCCATTCATGTTTTTCTTGATCCGACATATAACGTGTAACACCCTAAAAATTGGGGTAAATTTAAACCTGGGTATAATGGACAATACACTAGCGCATCACATAAATCATTACCCAAAAAGGGGAATTGTATAAGCGTTTACAAAACCAGAATGATCAATAAACGACAACCTACTAATCTCAACTAACTAGCTAGATTAAGGACGGGTGTCGCTATCAAATCTAAAAGAATGGTATCTCCAATCATCGCTTGTATACCCAATTCTATCAACTCCATAAATGCCCAAAACAACAAACATGCGCTCTCCTCAAGCCTTGCAATCCAAACCACCTAAAGAACCTGAATATACATGCCATTTAAGGAAAAAAGTGTTAGGCTTTCGCCTAGTGAGATCAAACATATATTAAATGACGAAATGAACATTTGATATTAAAGTGTGATGTAATAAAACTTCATTTGTGGGTTTGACCTTGATCACCCTTGGGAGGGAGTAAGGCACCACAATCAAACGGGGGAGACCCGGGATTACCATTGAGGTGACGAAACACAAAAGTAGGTCACACGTCAATGTTATGGAGCTTCTATCATAGCACCAAAGGTGTTGGGTCATCTAAAGATTTGAAGATGACCTCCCGATCTTCCATTTTGTATCATCATACTTAGAATATTTTTGAGGTTCTTACTGCAGCTTGGTTTCAATACAAATGTTCGGTGAAGTCGAAGATCAGCCGAAAAAGACAAAGAAGAAGTATATTTCTCAAAGCGGATTTAAGATGGACTTCTCAGCCTAAAACCGAGCATGCCTATTTGATCAACACCATTGGCCATGATGGTGCCGATCTCACATCTTCAGGAGCCAGAAGATTTCTCAATCTTCAGGAGCCCGAACATTTCTCAATCTTCAGGAGCCCGAAGATTTCTCAAATCTTCAGGATCCCGAAGGTTTCTCACATCTTCAGGAGCTCGAAAATTTCTCACCTATGCCGACTTGTGTCTTCACTCACCAAACTTGTCTCTGATAAGTTTTGGTGGGAAAATATCATCGGCACAAACACATTGTACTTTTCTGAGAAAGTATATTTGTGATATATTGCATTGATATAGATCTCATCTGAAGATCCAAAAAAGTGAGCTTTGTCTCCTACACTCTTTTAAGAAAAGGTCTACACCATCCTGCAGGTCAACACCTCAAGACAAAAGGTACATCTTGTACCTTGCTGAAGACCTGTGTCCATCCCTTGCTCAACAGGTGTCCCATGCACTAAATGCATGAGGCACTATAAATATGAAGGATGGTTCAAACATGCAAGATCACTAGCTTTACAAGCCTTCAAGCTCTCTAAGTGCACTGGAAATTTTCTCTCTGCGAAGCTCTTTTGTTTTCTAAGTGTTTTACAATTGTTCTTAATTCTCTTAGTGTAATATTGTTTGAACAGATTTCATCTGTTCTCTTCCGCAACAATCAAAAGTTTTCTATGTGTAATTATTGATTTCAAATCAATAAGAATTAAAATTAAGTGAAAAAATGTGTGTATTGTATTCAACCCCCTTCTACAATACTTATCTTGTTTACTTACTACTATTGGGGACCAACAAGTGGTATCAGAGCGGTTTAATTTAACTCAATAAACTAGATCCGCAATGGCATCCTCTTCTTCTTCTTTGAACAATGCTTCTTCTCAAAACACCAATGTTGTATCATACGACAATGGCTCTATAGCCAAACCACCAAAGTTCAACCCCAATAACTTCTTCCTGTGGAAAAGTCGTATGATACTCTTCCTAGAAGGAGTTTACAACAGATATCCTACTATCTTACATGAAGGTCCTTTTATTCCTAGAGTTTGGGACCGATACAATGCCAAAAAGGTAGATAAGGGAAATGCTGATGAGGACTCTTCTGAGGAAGAAAAAACTCCAGCAAATGAGAAATACATTGTAAAGGATCCCATTAAATACAATGATGAAGACAGACGTCTTTCAGCTCTTAATACTAAAGTCAGAGCCATCATTGTCTTTTCTCTGCCTGATGAGGTCTACCATTCTCTTGTCAACTTTTCTACTGCAAAAGAAATGTGGTCTACTCTGTATGTTCTTTACGAAGGTATGTCTGAAGTGAAAAAGAGCAGAAAGATTGCTCTTGTAAGAAAATATGAACTCTTTTCG
This sequence comes from Arctium minus, assembly GCA_954870635.1. NCBI lineage: Eukaryota > Viridiplantae > Streptophyta > Magnoliopsida > Asterales > Asteraceae > Arctium > Arctium minus. The sequence goes on from OX941084.1 coordinate 55,809,797, forward strand.
CATGAAAAGGGTGAATCTCTCTCAGACTACTACAACTGTTTTCACAGTTTTCTTAACGATCTAAAACTTGTGGGTTGCATCTATGACAATAAGGAAGTATTGTGCAAGTTCATGGACTGTCTTCCCGAGTTTTGGGAAAATATCTGTACTTGTATCAAGTCTACCAAGGATCTTGACTCTATGCCTCTCACTGCTTTGTATGTCACTTTCTTTAAATATGAGCAGACTAGACTGCTTAGGAAGTATATCACAAAAGACATTAAAAGCTCTTCTCTAGCTCTTGTCAGTGATTCTTCCAAAAATACTCTGTGTGTTCCTAGAATCACCTATCCCTCTGATTATGATAATAATAGTCAAGAGGATCCCAATGATCCTTCAGAAGCCTATCTTAGTGAGGCTGATGATGAAGGAGAGGAGACCTCTGTAGCTCAGCTATCAGATGGTGTTGCCATGCTGGTAGGTTTTTCTGAAGGAAAACCTCGTTTCTCTTCTGGAAAATCCAGGTTTTCAAGAAAATCCTCTTCTACTTTTTCTAAAACCACTCCCTCTGACAAATCAAATGAGGAATGTTACAGGTGTGGGAGGAAGGGATACTTTGCTTCTGAGTGCAAAAGTAGATCTTCTAATAAATCCAGACTACCCCCCTCTAACCTTACCTTCTCTAGGTCTGTCAGAACCAAGTCTGATTCCAACCAACCCTCTTTTCAAAAGTCAAACATGTCTGTCCCTTCAAACTCTGACCGTGCTGAGAAATACAAGGCAACATATAAGAGAGAGAAGGAAAGAAATGCTCTTCTAGCCAACAAAGGAAAATGTCTTCTTGCTGAATCTCATGATTGGGCAGATGAACCCACTTTCGAAAGTGACAAAGAAATGGCCAACCTCTATTTCATGGCTAAATAAGATGATGTTGATGACTGTGAAACCTATTCCACCTCTATGGCTCTTGTGACTACTGAGTGCTCCACCTCATCTACTCAGGTACATCCTTTTTTCTCTCTCTCGGATACTGAGAAGATTGAAGCCTTTGATTCTTTGACCATTGACTTCTATGAAGCCCAAGATGCAAAGAAAAAGGCAAATGATCAGATAAAATCTCTTTCTTCTCAACTGTAATTTTTTTTTTCTCAGCTAAAACATTTTGACAAAATTAAGGTTGAGCTTGAAGATCTGAAAACCATAAATTTCACTCTTGCAAAAGAGAAAAATAAACTTATCAAAAGGTTTTTAAAGGAGCAAGAAATTGTGAAAAGGTGGACAAGTTCCTCCAAAAATTTAGAAAGGATTTTTCAAGATCAAATGTCTTGTGATGACAAGTCTAGACTAAGCTTTGGGAAATCTAACCTTGAACCTCCTTGTGATACCCATGCTTTTTCTCTCTTCCTTCATTTTATGAATCTTCTAAAGAAAACTCTGACAATTCTGAACCTTTAGAATCTTCTGATCTCTCTGAAAACCTCAAATTTGGAATGTTCATTAAAGCCAAGAGCATTGCTTCACCTCATGAAAGTGAGGAAGCACAAGGCTCAAATGACACTTCTAAACCCATTCTTGAGTCTATGACATCCTTGAAAATCAATGAGGCTTCTTCTTCTAAACCCAAACCCTCTAAAATTCAAAGTAGAGAATCTCAACCATCCTTAAGAAAATCTTCTTCCTCTGGAAAAGGAAAATTGGTTGCTGATCTTCCCAAAAAAAATTCCTCTGAAAAAGGAAAATCGGTTGTCGATCTTCCTTCCAAAAGAAAATTTCCCAAGAAATATTCTAAGAAAATCTCCTCACTTCCTATTCCCAGATCTGTCATGTTGAAAAAGCTAAATCCCAAGATACCCACTTCTATTCCTTCAGCTAACTCTGACAAAGGTATCTTGGGTCCCAAGCCTCTTGATTCCTCTCTTTCTTCAAAATCCATAAAAGTCAATGTGACGAGTCATCACAAGGAAGCTGGTCAAAGCTCCAAAAAGGTTTGTATCTACAGAAAATGTTATAACTGTGGTGACACCTTTCATCTTGCCAAGGATTGTCTTGTGGAAAGAATCGATAGAACTGTTTCCAAGGACTCTCCTTCTTCTTCTATCTCAAAAGGACCCATTTCCAAATAGGTACCAAAGAACTGATTTCCTTGTGATTGCAGGGTCTAGGGCACCAACAAATCTGGTATCTTGACAGCGGGTGCTCACGACACATGACAGACAACAAATCTCTTCTTGTAGACTTCGTGCCTACCAAAGGTTTTTTCTGTCACCTTTGGTGATAACTCTAGAGGAAGTACTAAAGGTTATGGAACACTCTCAAATGGTTCCATCACCTTTAACAAAGTAGCATATGTCGAAGGCTTGATGCACAATCACCTGAGCATAAGCCAACTGTGTGATCTGGGGTACAAAGTGATGTTTGAATTATCTTCATGCATTATTTTCAACAAAAACATGGAAATTGTACTTTCCGGCTACCGCAAAGAAAATGTCTATGTCATAGACATGGGGCATAACTCATCATTTGGAACAAACATCTGCTTTGTCTCTGAAAACTCTGCAAAAAGATGTTGGCTCTGGCACAAGCGTCTCTCTCACATCAACTTCAAGACCTTGAATGTCCTTTCATACCAAAAGCTTGTCCCGGGCGTGCCAAAATTATCCTTTGTGAAAGAAAAGCTATGTGCTGCATGTGAGAAAGGCAAACTCACAAAATCTTCCTTCAAGTCCAAGCAACACTTCTTCATCTCTCAGCCTCTTCAGATGCTCCACATGGATCTGTGTGGACCAGTCAGTACCCCAAGCCTTGGTGGTAGAAGGTACATTCTTGTCATTATTGATGAATTCACTCGTTACACTTGGGTATTTTTTCTTAGGTATAAAAGTGATACCACTGAAGAAATTATAAAGTTCATCAAAAAGTCTGAAGTGCTGAATGGGCAGCTGGTAAGATCTGTAAGAAGTAACAACGGAACAGAATTCAAGAATAGTATGTTGGATGATTTTTTTCAATGAAAAATACATCTCTCAGAACTTCTCTGCCGTCAGAACTCCACAACAAAATGGTGTAGTGGAAAGAAAGAACAAAACACTATGTGAAGCTGCCTGATCCATGCTGAGTGAATCTCACCTTCCTACCTATTTTTGGGCCGAAGCAATCAACACTGCATGCTTTACCCAAAATAGTTCCATCATTGTAAAAAGACATAACAAGACTTGTTATGAAGTCTTTTTTGGTAGAAAATCCAACATTGGCTTTCTTCATGTCTTTAGGTGTGTCTGCTATATTCTCAATGACAGAGAAAATCTGGGAAAATTTGATCACAAAGCTGATGAAGGTATCTTTGTGGGATATTCTCTCACCTCCAAAGCTTTCAGAGTCTACAACCTCAGAAGGAAGTGCATTGATGAATCCATCCATGTTAAGTTTGATGACCTCAAGACATCTTCACTCTCTTGTGATGATGATGAACTAAACCGGTGGATATCATCATGTGTTGGTGATGGTCCTCATTCCACATCACCAGATATTCCTTATATAGTTCCCACTTCTGTCTACCAAAACAATGATCCATATACATCTAACAACCCATCCTCTTATCAAGAGGATGATCATCAACCTACCCAACCTTAAAATACACTTCAAATTATCCCATTCTCTCAACCAGACATTCCTTCTTCACCTATTCCCACCGATCTTCCATCTCTCTCTCTCCTGAAAACTTCCCTTCTAACTCTCCTCTATAAATTTCCTTCCCTCCTCTTTTGCCTCTTGCCATAAAGTGGACAAAAGATCACCCCATTGATTAAATCACTGGTGATCAACAAACAGGTGTTTAGACCAGAAGAGGTATTGGAAACATATGTCTCTATGTGAACTTCCTTTCCCTTATTGAACCAAAGAAAGTTGACGAAGCTCTAGCTGATCCATGTTGGATCACTGCCATGCAAGAAGAACTTTCTCAGTTCGAAAGGAACAAAGTATGGAGATTGGTTCCTCTTCCTTCTAGAAAGACCATCATAGGAACCAAGTGGGTCTTTCGGAACAAAATGGATGAGGAAGGCACGGTGATCAGAAACAAAGCCAGATTGGTTGCACAAGGCTATATGCAAGAGGAAGGGATTGACTATGATGAAACATTTTCTCTAGTTGCAAGACTTGAAGCCATCAGAATCTTCCTTGCTCATGTTTCCTACACAAAAGAAGTCTATATGAAGCAGCTAAAGAAGTCTATGTGAAGCAGCCTCCCGGCTTTGAAGATCCAGTCCATCCTAACTATCTGTACACGCTGGACAAAGCTCTCTATGGTCTAAAGCAGGCTCCTCGTGCCTGATATGACACTCTTGCTAATTTTCTTCTGAAGAACAAGTATTCAAGAGGTAAAATTGACAACACTCTTTTCATCAAGCAAACCTCAGGTAATCTTATTCTTGTTCAAATATATGTGGATGATATCATTTTTGGTGCCACTGATGAGTCACTGTGTGATGAGTTTACCTCTCTCATGAAAAGCCAATATGAGATGAGTATGATGGGGGAGCTCACCTTTTTCTTAGGACTTCAAGTTAAACAAATATCAGAAGGAATTTTCATAAATCAAAGCAAATACATACGTGATCTTCTGAAAAAGTTCAATTTTGAAAACTCCTATCCCATTAAAACTCTTATGGCACCACCTTTGAAACTCCATGCTGATCCGGATGGTGTATCTGTGGATATCACTAGCTACTGAGGAATGATCGACTCTCTTATTTATCTTACTGCTAGTAGACCAGATATTATGTTTGCTACTTGTCTGTGTGCGCGTTACCAAGCCAATCCGAAAGAATCTCATTTGGTTGCGGTTAAACGCATTTTTCGGTATCTGAAAGGTACCATGAATCTGGGTCTTTGGTATCCCAAAGACTCAGGTTTTGATCTAATGGGGTATTCAGATTCTGATTTTGCAGGATCAAAAGTTGACAGGAAAAGCACTACTGGCAGTTGCCAACTCCTTGGTGGCAAACTTGTTAACTGGTCTAGCAAGAAGCAAAACTTAGTTTATACCTCTACTGCTGAAGCTGAGTATGTAGTTGCTGGAAGTTTCTGTGCTCAAATTCTTTGGATGAAGAATCAACTTAGATACTACAATCAGCTGTACTCCAACATTCCGATTCAGTGTTACAACTCAAGTGCGATTGCCATCGCAAACAATCTGGTGCTGCACTCTCATTCCAAGCACATCGACATCCAGTATCACTTTATTCGGGATCACATCTCCAAAGGTGATATCAAATTACATTTCATCCCTACCGACCTTCAACTCGTGGATCTCTTCACCAAACCGCTTGACGAAGCTCAGTTCAAATTTCTCTTCGAAGAACTCGGTATGTTAAATATTGATTTTTAATCTTTTAAAAAAGAGAGAAAAGAAACATTATATAAAAATGATCTTATTTTGAATTTTGTGATGACATCACTTGGGTGATGTCATCAATCTTACATCAACTTCCTCTGTCCCAAATTTTTTTTATATCTCCCTTTCCTTTATTTTTTTTTCAATCACCAAACCCACTCCCTCTCTCTATATCTTCGGCTCTCTATCTCTCTCCCTCATCCCTTACTTTCGACCTCTACACTCCACCGAAGACCTTCCTTCGGCTTCCCCAACCGGTCGAACCCTCTCTCCCTCTTCTTTCTTCGGCGGCACCACACCCCTACGTCCCATCCTTTCTCTTTCGGCTCCCCCTCTATCCTTGTACCTCCTACCGAAGACCCCAACCTTTGGCCCCTCACCCAAGCCGAACCTTCGACCAAATCACTTCCCCTTTCGGCCCTCCCTTCCACCCTTCGGCCTTCAAGCCACCGACCAGACGCCACCATCTTCGGCCCTTCCCTCTCCCACTTTCGGCTTCGGCCTCCTACTTCGGCCTCTCTCCCCGCTTTAACTTTTTCCTTCGGCTCTCCTACCAAGCCGAATCCCTCTTCCCCACTTCGGCCCTCACACCACCGAAACTCCCATCCCACACCACCACACCGCCGAACAACAACCCCCTAATATCTCCTAAGCCGAAACCCAACACCCCTACTCCATTTTTTTTCTTCGGCCTCATCCCCCCCACCCAATTTTTTTTTCGGTCGATCCCTACCCCCCACCCTCATTTCTTTTTGGTAGACTTTTCCCCACACTACCACCCCCATTTTCTCCAAACCGAAACCCCCACCTCATTTTTTTCGGCGATCCCTCCCCCCTAATTCCCCCATCCCTTTCCTTTTGTCCTTTTCCTAACCAAGCCCTACCCTACTCCCTTTCCAATTTTTATTCAAAATCTTTCCCTTCCCAAGAATTTCTCCTTTTATCCCATCACCCTTTTAACTTTTCCATTCCCTACTCTTTCTCCCCATAATTACCCTACCTTTTACAAATCCTTTCCTTTTTCAACTTTCCTCCTTCCCTTTATATATATCCACCCATTTCTTCTTCTTCACCCTCACCACCTCTTCCCCCACTGTAATTTTTTTCTCTCATCTTCAATGTATTCTTCCAACTCTCCTTCCTCCAAAGCTCCTAAGAAAAATGTGACTGCTCCTCCCACCTCCCATGACGATCTCGTCTTCAATCCATACAACCATGTTGCACGTTTGGAGATTGATACCAACCATAAGGAGTTCACTCCCATCTCCTACTTTCTTCAAAAATCACATCTTCAGTATGCTTTGACGAGGAACCCGCCAAAAATGAGCAAAATGCTCATTGGTAACTTTTGGCTCACATATATTTATGATGACAAAACCAAGAAAGTCTCAGATTCTATTCTCTCGGAACCGAACTCACCGGATATCACATTCGGTGACGACGACGTTAGAAGGGCTCTTCAAATTCCGTCTTACCCCTCCTATGACGAGTTCCCGCTTGGCAACGAGCATGATGAGGTTGTTGAGGCTTTGAACTACATTCATGGCGACAATGGTCGGGGTCGAGGCACACTTCTTCGAAAAAACATGGGAGGTATTTGGAACTTCTTCTCTCATGTTCTTTTTTGCCTTAGTAGGAAAACTGGTGGGCATGATCAATGTCCTTCCTACATTACCCAACTGGCACATGCTCTTATTTTCCAACGTAAAATAGACTATGCCTAGTATTTCTTTCAAGAATTGATAACTGTGATCACGCCTCCTAAGTGACCGCGTGTTGCTTACCCATGGTTCATATGGCTCATCCTTAACAATCTCCTCGCTGTCGAGATCGAGGCTTCTCATCGGATCATATATGACTACCATGCACTAGTTGTGGCCAAACCCCTCCTTAAACGGGAACCTTTAGAGACTGAAAACCCACTACTCCCAGGTATGATATCTTTCATCAACTCTCCCAAACTACAATGGGGTGATGCTAAGGACACTCTGTTGTCCAAAGGTCCCTCCTCTGTAGTGGCCCCTTCTAAACCCTTCTTAGTGAAGCCGACTAGAAAGAAAAACTCTTCAAAAGCTACCGGCCCCGCTGCACTTGTCCAAATGACTCTACCACCGAAAGCACCTTCGGTGGTTGCCCAAGCCACTTCCCACTCCTCAAAGGGGTGGCACTCCACCTCCTCCCCTCCCTTTTCTCCCAAAAGGATGAGGAAGGTTTCTAGGGCCAAACCACTTACTCTACCTACCGATTCTTCACAATCAGAAGGTGTTGAAATTCTCCCATCCGGGTCTCGGGGAATCTGAAAGACCCACTGCCACCTCCTTTGTATCCTCACAAAAGGATGCAATTGAAAAATTGGGGGACCCTCAGCCTCCCTCATCCCCCTTCTCTTTGGTGGATGAGGATGACTTGGACTTCTCCCCAGTCCAAGGTTCAGTATTCTCACTACACGACCTATCACCCGACCATTTCATGGTCGATGTTTTTGCACCACTCGGTGAAACATCAGTCTTACCCAAGGCTGATGTTAAGGGTTTTTCACGCTTTATGGATTATTTGACACAGGGCAGAGACAAGGTGGCACAGTCAACATGACCCTCTATCTCTTCCTACCGATCCCCTCCACATTCGACAGGGAGCTCTTATTCTCCTTCGGCTGGCTCCTCTGAGCATAGTTCCACTGATGATTCACCTTCATCACCCAATCCACCTGCCAGTCCAACCGACGATTGTCTCAACCGGCCCCATGTACCATCTGATGATCCCTCTCGGGTACTCCCTCATCATCCACTGACACCTACGCATGTCTAGGCCTCTGCTCCCAAAACTAGAGACCTATCTACTACTGCTACGGCTACAACTTTTCCCGCAGACCTCCTAGAAGATATTTGGGATGCCAACCGTCAGCATAGAATGGTTGGTTCCCAGTTTGGAACCCTTAAAGTTTTTCTAGCCTCTTTTGTCAAGGCCACTCTCGAAAAGTTGGAATATCTTCAGGGCTCTAATCATGACCTCACTATCTCAGTTGTTGCCCTTAAAGCAGCCTCAGATTCTCGTGATGATGAAGTCCTGCATCTTCAGGCATCATCTCAATCACAACAGGAGATCAACTCTCAACTTCTTCACTCTCTTCAGTCTTTGCATCAAAAGATTGATTCTCTTCAAGTCACTCCCCCGCCAGCCGTTGAGGAGGAGAAACAGCAAGTGCCACACTCCTTAGACAGCGGTCGTCAGGGCCTCATTTATGTGACTGATGCTATATCTGAAGGGAGAAATTGAAAGAAACTGGCGGTCCAACTGAGGGGGAGCTACCAGGACCGGCCAAAGACAAATGAAAGAAAATATTATCTGCTGATGAAGAGGTCTTGCTATCCAAACAAGAAAAGGTTGCTAAACCTAAAGCCTTTGTCTCTTATGCTGATCAACTTAAGCTTCAACCACCTCCCAAGGTCAACTCTGACCTTGGTCTTCCTGAAGATGAAATCATGCTGGCAGATGAGCTTCATAAAGAGTTTGAAAATGATAAGGCAATCAAAGATGCATCTGCAGATTCCTATAACATTATATCGTATAAGAAAGCACTGATGGGACGGGGACAAAAATAAAAAAATTATCGATGTAAAGTTTGGCACTTCCAAGCTTTCAGATATAGATGTTCGGATGGTCATCACTCGGGAAGACAAAACTCATCATAATATCAAATTCTGTGACCTTGATGACTTTGGACTTTCAGAATGGTATGAAATTTCTGAACTCATATTTAAATCTTTTAGTCGTCACAGGGGTATGGCCAAAAAGTTCCTCAATGGCCTTCTAGAAACAATGAAAGAAATTGAAAAGGAGTATAAGCTCACTTTTGAAGAAGAAGCTCAAGTTCAACATCTTAAAAAGGTGTGCCTCTCCAATCCTCCTCCTTCTCTACCTCCATCTTCTTCTGACAAGAAAAACCTCTTCAAGGATCTGGCTGCCAAGGGAATAATTCCTGATGTACAAAATCTGAATCTGAAGATTCCCGGCATTCCTCCTCGTCCTCTAGGCTTTGTGGTGTCTCGGCAATACAAAGGAATTTACTTCCTCAATGAAAGGGAAATTCTCATGTTCTTCGGACATGAGGAAATCTCCATTGCTAACACCAAGTTTCTTGTAGCTATCCTCTCCCTTATCCCCATGAGTTTTGAAGCCTCCTTCCTCCGTCATGATACTCTTGCTGAGCTCCACAAAAGACAGAAGAAGGAATGATTTACTGCTTTAAATTTTAGTTATGTAATCGTAACTTGTGTTTTGCTAAGTCATCGTATTTAATACAAGTGCATTTCTTTTTACATAGGTTGTACAACTATATTCAATTATTTTATTCCTTTATTCTTTTGTAATTGTTGGATATACTTAAAAAATCCAAAAGATAAAAAAAATGGTCTATGTGAAAGAACCTAAAAAGAGTAAATATGGGTCAAAATGAATTATTCAGTATACTCTTCGTTTTATTCTTAAGTATGGATGTCATCCTCAAATAGGGGGAGATTGTTGGGTCATTTGAAGATTTGAAGATGACCTCCCGATCTTCTATTTTGTATCATCATACTTCGAAAATTTCTGAGCTTTTTACTACAATTTCAATACAAATGTTTGGTGAAGTCGAAGATCAGCCGAAAAAGACAAAGAAGAAGTATATCTCTCAAAGCGGATTAAAGATGGACTTCTCAGCCTAAAGCCAAACATGCCTATTTGATCAACACTATTGGCTAGGATGATGCCAATCTCACATCTTCAGAAGCCTGAAGATTTCTCAATCTTCAGGAGCCCGAAGATTTCTCACCTATGTGGACTTGTCTCTTCACTCACCAAACTTGTCTCTGATAAGTTTTGGTGGGAAAATATCATCGGTACAAACACATTGTACTTTTCTGATAAAGTATATTTGTGATATCTTGCATTGACGTAGACCTCATCTGAAGATCAGAAAAAGTGAGTTTTGTCTCCTACACTCTTTTGAGGAAAGGTCTACACCATCCTGTAGGTCAACATCTCAAGACAAAATCACCTCAAGATAAAAGGTACATCATGTACCTTGCTAAAGACATGTGTCCATCCCTTGCTCAACAAGTGTCCCATGCATTAAATTCATGAGGCACTATAAATATGAAGGATGGTTCAAACATGCAAGATCACCAACTTTACAAGCCTTCAAGCTCTCTAAGTGCACTGGCAATTTTCTCTATACGAAGTTCTTTTGTTTTCTAAGTGTTTTACAATTGTTCTTCATTCTTTTAGTGTAAGATTGTTTGAACAGATTTCATTTGTTCTCTTCCGCAACAATCAAAAGTTTTCTATGTGTAATTCTTGATTTCAAATCAATAAGAATTAAAATTAAGTGAAAATTTGTGTGTATTGTATTCAACCCCCTTCTACAATACTTATCTTGTTTACTTACTTCTATTTGGGACCAACAAAAGGTTATCGAGTTCAACCACCCACGCTCTATAGATCGAGCTCCCAATGGTCTAAGAAGGACTCGCTTGCTAGACCATAAATATAGTGGGGTACAAGGTTATCGTATTCAACCACCCACGGTCTATAGCACGAGCTCCCAAGTATAAAACCCCCTTGTCTAGCCAATATAAGTGTCACCACATAATTCATATGAACGACTTGTGCCTATGGATCTAAGGGTGAGCATAATCGGGTACCCATCTAAATTTCATGGAACCGGAACCAGAACCAGAATCGGCAGTTCCTGGAACGAAGGAACCGGAATCGAAACCGCTTACATCGGTTCTCTATATTTTGGAACCGGTCCCAGAACCGCGGGAACCGGTTCCGGGTACCCGGTTTCAAATTTTTTTTTAAATTTTAACATTTCATACAATAAAAAGATAATTTTAACTTTTTAAGTCTAGTGCAAACAACAAAGTACCAACTTAAAGTAAAAATACAACAAATGGTGAAAATTAATCCGGTAAAAACGAACTATTACATAAACAAATTAGACACTCTCAAGTCTTGACAACAACATAATGACTTCCATAACTAGAAAGGGGTCGTGTAAAGTATAATGTTAAATTATTAATTGTGAAAATAACCATAAATGGTAAATTGGTAATAGTTTTTTTTAATATATAAAATTATTTAAAAGAAAAAACAGCAGGTACCCGACGGTTCCGGTTCTGGTTACCCAGTGAGACCGGGTACTCGGTCCCGAAACCCATTTCGGCGGGTACCAACAGGTAACGGTTCCAAAAAAATGAGAACCGGAAACGGAACCAGTCTTAATCGGTTCCGTATTTTAGGAATCGGAACCAGAACTAATCACATCGGTTCCGGTAGTTCCGGAGTGGTTCCGGTTCCAAAGGTGGGTACCCAGTTCCGATGCTCACCCCTATATGGATCCATTACACTATAGTCCAACAAAATGATACTCACAAATAACTCATGATATGCCCAATACGTTGACATTTAAAACACAATATTTCCAATAAGGGTAAACCCCTCTTATCAATAATTATAAATATGCCCAACATGTCTTTGTTTCCCAAAATCCATCAAACCCAAAAGGGGCTACCATTTAAGTCAATAAAATCCTTCCACACACCGATTTTTTCGAAATACCAAGTTTGGCCAAAACCCTAGTTTTTGACCTAGGTTTCCAAATCTACCAACTGATGAGAAAATGAAGTAATTCCTTGAGTTGGGTGTTTTTATGACATTTTAACATGTATATAAAGAAAAGTTTGTAGAATGACTCACCTCACTAGATTTGTCAAGAAAACCTATAAATCTAGCTACTCGAAGTGGTGAAAGCAAAGAGATGAAGATCCTTTGGTACAAACTTCCAAATCCCAACTTAATGATCAAGATTCTTGAGGTTGGATGGGATTGGAGAGAAATAAATGCCTTGGCCGAATTTATGAAGAGAGAGGAAGAAGAGAGAGTTTTTGAGGAAGAAATGAGTGAGTAAATGAAGTTAGAGGCCGGTTCCCCTTTTATTTACGCACAGAGGCCCAGCGCATGCGGTGGCGCAGGTCGAGTCGCGCGGAGAGTCGCGTCGACTTCTGGAACCGTGAAAGAGCAGAGTCTCGCGCGAATCCTGGCGCGGTTCCACTCATGCGGGGAAACGCGGAACACTGTTGGCATAGACGCCTTCCTTTCGGCCAAGAATCGGGGTGTTACATAACAACTACCTCTAGACTTGTTTTTGGTCCATTTTGGTCGATTTTCAAGCTCTATTCAGGAGGTTTGTTAGGCCACATTGATGGTAAAATAAATTACAACATTTTGACACCCAAATTAGTAAAAAGCCACTAAGAAAAAGTTCAAATTTCGACGATTGGTAAGGTATCGGTTTCACTATTGTTGAATAATAAAACACGAAATTAAACCTCAAAATGCTACTATATATCAAATCAATTGCTACCATAACCTTCGGAATATAAGAGACAAAACCATGTAAATGATTTGGAGAATGGTTAGAAAAATATACTCACTTCGAAACTTGAACCAACTTGTGACTATTTGTTTTTACGTTTTTAAACTCAAGTTTTACTGTAATTGTTTTTCCACTAGGTTAGATTCACCAAGGATAATATTATATAGATGTAACTTGATTACAACCCTAAAAGTCTCATTTGAATGATACCACGGTTCTTTTTTCCTTCATACCTTTTTTTCTATTTACCCTTAACATTTTACTCAAGTTTTACTGTAATTGTTTTTCCACTAGGTTAGATTCACCGAGGATAATATTATATAGATGTAACTTGATTACAACCCTAAAAGTCTCATTTGAATGATACCACGGTTCTCTTTTCCTTCATACCTTTTTTTCTATTTACCCTTAACATTTTACTCAAGTTTTACTGTAATTGTTTTTCCACTAGGTTAGATTCACCGAAGATAATATTATATAGATGTAACTTGATTACAACCCTAAAAGTCTCATTTGAATGATACCACGGTTCTCTTTTCCTTCATACACGTATTATTTAATACCTTTTTTTCTATTTACCCTTGACTGCATTTGTTTTCATGTTGATCCCGTTATTAGTATACACTCTGTATATGCATTCATAAATATTAGTTGCATACCCATACAATACAACGAGATGTAAAATGTTACTATATATCGAAAATGAAAAACAAATTTAATTTCTCAATTAAAAAGGAAATCCAAATTTAATGAAATAATATGTCGTACTAGTTGTTTACTTGTGTGATGCAATTGGGATGTAATAAGACACAATGTTGAAACCAAGTAATAAAGGTGAAAGTTAGATTCATTATTGGTCGAACTTAATTTAACGGGAGGGACATCAAATACATTATCCCAAACTATTGTATAATGGAGGCTATAACTGAATACATTCAAGAAATGAGTACATTGTCGAACTTCTACAAATGTGTTTCACCGCATATAACATCAAACCATAAAAATATATAGAGCTAGACTTCCATTCTCGCACATACCAGAGTATATATATGGTGTAATATAAGAACATTAAACTATGTGATACCTAAAAATGACGAATACCAGATGAGTTACAAAAAACTTAAAACCTACTAAGAGTTGATATTTATACTGAGGGGGTCATTCAAGGGAGAACTCAGTTATTTGTGATAACTGTGAGATACAATGTAAGCCACATATTAAAGAATAAATTAGGAAATTATTAATTTTGGTAATTTTGATTGAAATTTTAATCAAAGGAGATTTTAGGTATTAATTTTTTTTATCTCTCCTCCCTCTCTTCTCTCCTCTCTCAACTCTTCGGCCTCCATTGAACCTTATTCTCGCGGATACACAATGTGATACCTACAAAAAATGAAACTTGTTAACAAAAGATACATACAAACGATCATAATTGTGATACCCAAAATAAATTGTGTTACACTGTGGTACTCATTGTGTTACCCATTGTGGTACCATTGTAATACTCATTGTGATACCCACCATGATATTCGTGATACTTTCATGTGATACCCATATAACTGTAGGGGAGGTCTTGCGGAAAAATAGCTCAACACCAGGATCTGGGCAGCCTTTGATCATCTCGGTGAGCCTTCCCCTTATACATGAAAGAGGTCGCGATAAGAGTTTCCGAGTGAGGCAAGGGGCTCCTCTCAATCGACGAAGGCTTGAGTCCCCTACGGCCAGTACAATGCGCTAGTTGCATCTTCTATAAGGCTGTCATCTAATATAAAGAAAATTGTCCTTGTGGACTGTGTCTCATCTTTTTTTATTAACTATCCATTGTGATACCCATTGTGATATCCGTGATACTTTCATGATACATCCAAACCCTAAAATTTGGGAATTAGGTTTATGGTAGAGAGATAAAGTTAGAGAATATGTATGAGAGAAAAAAAATGAGAGATTTTAGGAATTCTTAATTTAATTAGATATAAAAATAAATTTACTAAAATATTCTTTTCTATTTATTTAAAAATAATATTAATTATTCTAAATGTGTGGTTCTTATTAGATCTCACAATTATCACAAACTATGTAGTTCTCATTTGATTAGGCCCCTATCATGTAGTTTAACATGTTTATCAGTTGTTTATAGAGTTCAAATGTGGGGCTTTACGAGATTGTAAGTATGCAATAATAAGTTGTAAACTTGATTTTTAAAATATTATATATTGATAAATTGTCATTTAGGCGAAGGATCGTCTGAGAAGTTGAGTTAACGGTGAGAAACGTGAGAAGTGGATCTGAACCGTTGATCTCTTTTAATCTCAAGCTCTCCCATGAATTACAGCTTAGAAGGAAATTGATCCGGTGCATCTCAGTTGATCTTATCTTGATGCATCTCATCCTAATGTGCGTCTATTTCTCATCCAACCCATTTATTATTTGTTGCTCTTCTCTTCAATATATGGATCGGATTGGTTCACAAAATGGAGTCCACGATCGAATCCAAATCATCAGTTATTTTATATATAGATCTATCTAGTTATATTAAATTAAATTAAATTAAATTAAATATATCCAGATATATCTTAAATAGAAAAATGGCAAGATTGCTTGCTTATATAGTCCATAAATATTAGATATATGGCCCATGGTTAATGAGCTTAATCTAGAAGCCCAACTATTTATTGGTTTTCTTTTTTACTGAAATTACAATATTACCCATTTCTCCTTACTTCTCTAAGAAGATGCCACGTGTCTCCCAACGTGTCCGATCGATCACCGACTACGACCACCATCTTCAAACAAACTCCATTTTCTTTTCTTCCTTCCCACTCCACAAACACAATCAGATCTAGGGTTTTCTTCCTTCCTTCCAATTGGCTCTCAAATCAATCAACAATGGCGTTAGAATGGGTTGTTCTCGGCTACGCTGCCGCCGCAGAAGCAGTTATGGTCCTCCTATTAACCGTTCCTGGACTTGGCCCTCTCCGAAAGGGCTTAGTCGCCGTCATCCGTAACCTCCTCAAACCGTTCCTCTCGATCGTCCCCTTTTGCCTCTTTCTATTCATGGATATCTACTGGAAATACGAGAATCGACCGAGCTGCGCTTCGGATTCGTGTACCCCGACGGAGCACTTGCGTCACCAGAAATCCATCATGAAGAGCCAGCGTAACATGTTGTTGATCGTTTCCGCTTTGGTTTTCTATTGGTTGTTGTACTCTGTCACTCACTTGGTTGTTAAGATCGATCAGTTGAATAGCAGGGTCGAGAAGTTGAAGAACAGGGAATGATGTGTTGGATTATTGAACCGGTACTTTCCACAATTACGAAATCTACTGTTTTGGGGGAAAAAAGAGTTAATGTTTTAATTTTTTATGTTTAATCGATAGTTCTTATGCTTTGATTGTCTAGTCTCTTATGGGGATTTTTCGTTTGGTATAAATGGATCATGCGGATTAATCAGGAACTTTTTTAATTTCTTATCTAAAGTCACTTCTTGAGATACTTTTGTTTTCGATGTTTGTGTTCTTAATGTTAAATTGTAAGGTGTTTGATCAAATGTGAAGGACAACAGAGTGGAAAATGTTCGAGTCCCTTTGCTCAGAGTACTATGTTCAATAAAAAAATTATTTGCTTCACGGATAGATCAACACCTATCAGTTCATATGGCTAATAATACTTGGTATTCACCTGATTGTGGATTTTATAGTAAGATCTTTGTTGCTTCAGAGTTAGATTAGAACAACAAGTGCTAATGCAGGGTTATCAATACTTCACCTTGTTAATCATCTGGGAAGTTTTTGTTTGAGCATGGGTTATCACTTTGTTGATCAAGAATATATCAATGTCTAAGTGATTCGGTCAAAAAAAATCATCACTTGCCCCTCGGTTTTTTTGGTGATTGATTTAATCAAGCTTTTGCTAGGCTAGGCTGATTCTGGGTGGTTAGTGTAACTTAGACCTGATTAAAGAAGATGCATGAATGAATACTGAGGTTTATTCAACCTTTGGAATCCCCATAATTGAGATCACGACAACACGTTATGATGTTCAACTTGATATAGGTTGTAGAACCGAATTAGCAGATGTAACAGTTATTTGAATATGTTTCAAGTTTTTACTCCTCAAGTTAGAGGTCATGTCTGCCTACATCGAATATGTTTCAATCTTTTACTCCTTAAGGGAAAGGTCATGTTTGCCTACATTTCACCATGGGATATACTGGGTTGTTTGGTTTGGTTTGACATGAAGTGTGAGATGCAGATGTACTGGGTTTGGCATGAATTGTTTTGTGGATGCAGGCTTAGGTTGGTTTTTTTATCTGCTGGGGCTTTTTGGTTAGTCCTTTCAGAAATGATGATTTTGCAGATTGACTGCTACAGGTTGTAGAACAGAATCTGTGGATTTAACAGTTTAAAGAAACATGGAAGAGTTTTGGGCTTAGGTGAGTTTTGGGATGATGATTCTGCAGATGACCAGCAATCAATTAGTGTGAAGGCCGTATGATGGCTTCTATATAGTCAAAGGGTACCAACTAATGATGGCTTCTTTATAGTCAAAGGGTACCAACTCATGATAGATTTACTGTAGGTATGTCCTTGCTTGTAATGACACATTAAGGGATAGGACATAACAAGAACTTGCCTTCCCTTGTTTGGCGCAACATAGACTGGGACAAGATAGGCCTTGAGTGGGACACAAATGCATTTTTTCTGTCCCATCAAGATCTGCGAACCAAACTCGCAAGATGCCAATTGGGAGGCTTTGTTTGTTTTATATGAGATATGAATCTTTTAGGACTTGCATTACCTATGTAGTTTCTGATTGTTGTCTTGCAATGATTGTTTTAGGACACCACCTCTTCTGGAATTCAACCTGTTTAGGATGTTTATGCTTAATGCTGTCATAGGGCTTTGCCTTGTATGATCAACCTGCAAGTGACATCCTAATGATGTATTGCTGTTACTTTTCATTTTCTCCTTGAAGTTGCAATGCATTTTCTCCCATTCTAATCTCATGGTTTAGTTTATTTCTCATGGCCTACTTCTAGTACTTACTTCTCTATATGCATTGCATCAAAAGTTGTGTTTTATGTTACTTGTTTTTGTCTTGGTGTATCCCTGCTGGTAGCTCTTTATGCATCACCATCGAATTCAACTTCTGAATTCAACCTTGTATGTTATGTGAACACTTGTTCTTCTAACTCTCCTCATCAGATTTCATTTTGTTTCTTCAAACATGGGCAACTGAGCTGTTAAAGATCTGATGTTGCTATCCAGATTGGTTTTTTTTTCCCATGTCATCTTTGTATTTTCTCAGGTCAGTATGGGAAATTTTGATTTCGATATTTTTTGCGATATTACCAAGGGTGTGTCATTATTACTACCTTAGTTATGTTTTCTTGTAACTAGGGATGGCAAAAACGAAAACAAAAAACCAGTTTCCGTTGATGACTTACCAATTTTTTTCTTTCAAATTTTGCAACCCCTTTTTATAACGAATCCAGGTATTTGGAGTTACGAAGGTATGATTGGAGCGCATCAAACATAGTATCTATTTAGATAACACTCAAATGACCCCTCCTCCCGATGAGAATGTATATAATCCTATTCTAGTCTACCATCTAGGGGTGCAACATTATTTGTTAGATTATTTACTATTACTGTAATCTCATATATCCGACCATTCTATGTATAAGACCGAATCCATTCGATTTCCAAAAGAGATTACTAATCCTTCATTAGTGGTTGTGAAAGGCTGATTTTTTCAATCTTTTTGATCTTGATTCCGTATCGATTGGTCGCCCTTAACTAAACAAGAACAACGCCTATGGGCGGGAACTGGGCTTGGCTTGGTGAAAATCGAAAACAACAATTTTTGAGTCGGGTTCAGGGACTTCTAATCGGGGATGGGGTGGGATAATTTAAAGGGATTTTGTCGGTGATAAGGATGGGAACGGTCATCACCGGTGCGGCCCGATATGTATATATAATTAGAAGAGAATCTCTAACTTAAAAGGTTTTTATTCACTTTACCTCATTAACCCACGTAAGCCTCATGAAAAAGTTTACTTTATTTATTTAATCGTGATGTTAATTAGACGAAGTTTAAATTCTATTTACTTTTATCTTGTAATTTAAGACATTGTTCATATTTATTTTGATTATATTTCATACATTTAAATTTGCATGTTTAAAAGAAAATAGTAATTTACTTTTAGTTATGAAAATTAACATATTAGTAATTTTTCCGGGCCGATTTTGGTTTTGGGCTCGGGTATAACCAATGGGGAATGTGGATTGTTACCCTTATTGTTTCCCAATGGGGATTGGGAAACCGTGGGGCCTCAATTGGGATCCCTGAAAAGATCCCCGTCGGGATTGGGGTGCTTATATAAATGGTTTTGGTTTTCGGTTTCGGTTTCGGGGACGGGGATACCAATAACTGCCCGAACCTTATCCGTTACCATCCCTACTTGTAAACACCCTCCATTTGTTTGATTGAAGGTGGTTGCTTTTTTCGAATTTTAGCACCAAATTTCTTATTTTCAAGTTCTCATGTTCTTTTTAAGCTAATTTTTGAGAGAGCCTTCTTCTTTCTTTTCACACACTTTGCACAAGTGAGTTATTTTCACTGAAACAAGATTTTTACTCTTTGGGTTAGAGGTAAGGTCAATGTATACGATCGTCCATTTTTATGCCTATGTATGCCTTGCAGTGATGATCTTTCCAGCGGTACGATCTTTGCTAAACCTATGTTGTCCACGATCTAATTATTTCGTGGATTTGATTTCTTGACGACCTCTGTTTTCGGTATTTGAATTATGCGGTTGGATGCATTGGAACTTCCATTTTCGGTATTCGAATGGGATGATCCACCACAATGGTACTTACACAAAGCAAGTGTTGTAACTTTTGGCACTTGCTTCTCGGAACTTTGATGTTGCAATGCAAGCGGATTGACTCCAAGTTTGTTGCTATTAGATATCAAATACGTGTGGATCGTATTGCCACCAAGTTGACAATGCTCGTCGATAATAGAACTTGATCACGGGCATCTAAGTTGGTAAATAGATTATGGATATTGCTAATTTGAATCGTTTAAGGTCGTATAAAAGCAACATTATTCTACCATTTTCTCACTTGGTTGTACGATCATTTTCATGTAGATTGACCATTAAATTAGCCAAGAATAATTATATTAAATTCATCATGATTCAATAGAGCACAAAAATAGAGAAAGACAAACGTAGAAAGACAACTTAACGTAGAAAGCACAAACGTAGAAAGACAACTTAACGTGTTGTCGTTGTTACTGACAAGAGCCCCAATCTATTATGCTATTGGTACTTGTATGAAATCCATGATTTCCTTAAAGCCAAAATGATGAAACCATGTGGTAGACAAATGCTTAATGTGTCTCATCGTTATCGAACAAGCCCCAAATGCGTATGTCCACAATGTAACATAATATGATTTCATTAAGCCAAAATGACGACGAAATATAAATGCATACCATGCTTTCGTGGTAAATAATGTGTGTCGAAAGTGAAACATAAATGCATGCAGTTGAAAGCAAATATCAACAGATTAGACATTAAGTGTCAGAAAAACGCTTGCTTTAATGTTAACCATCATATTACAATATCATATACGTTCTTATGGAAAACCCACATTGACAATGTGATCTAGAATTACTTTGGTTGATAGACCTTTAGTTAACGAATCTGCAAATATATCATGAGTGCTAACGTGCTTGATACATGTATTCCTTCACTCTCTCATACAAATAAAGATCTTGTATTAGAACATAATTTTTGATGCAATTTTATACGTCAAAGTAAGCTACATGGGCCTTTAAAATTCCTAAGTATCTTTTTCTTGACACGTGATAGAATGTCTCTTTATAATCAATGCCCTCCTTTAAAGTACACACTTTCACAACCAAATGAGCTTTGTATGGTTCGATATTTCCATTTGGGCCAAGTTTGGTCTTGAAAACCTACTTGTATCCAACGGATTTTGCATTATTTAGCAATTCAACAAGTTCCAAATGTTATTTCTATTCATTGCACTTAGTGTAAGAGGGATTGTGGGTATAAATAGAAAATAGTGAGCAAACAATGATTACAGAACTTGGATAAAATTTGGGATCGTGTTAGTACTTGCTTTCCTTAAGTGATATCTCGATCTAAATTTGCTTGGGTATCACGAAATTCACTCGAGGATAATATCAATTTTTTAGTATCGATTTTGACAGAAACAGTTCCCTTCTAAACTTGGAGAGTTGTAACCGATCTTATATTAATATCGAGAATAACTCCCCGTTAAATGGAAATGATCGCTGGAAATAAGGATGAGCGGTTACAAAAGTGCAGTTGCCAAAATTTATCGTCGGTTGTGTTGGTGATTTTAGTATGATTGTGATTACTTGAGATCGATTAAGGTGATAAAGCAAACATAAGTGAGTTAGGAGGTGCGGAGTACACATTCACAAATGTTTCCCCTATCACCTTTGATTGCTCATAAGGTAGGGGTCAAAGGGATCGTGCCCCCTTGCAGGGTTTTAGGGTCAGAGCCCCTAGCGGGTTCCTAGGGGAAGAGCCCCTTGGATTTTAAGAAGAATTAGACTTGGTGAATTATAGTTTTGGGATGATCTGGACGAATTTCAGAAGGTTGAAAATCTTCTTTGAATGGTTTCTGAAGTTGGATAAATTTGACCAAGTCTAAAATCTTACCTATGCAATCAGATTTCTCAAAAGAGTTAGATCTGCCTAATAAATGTAGTAGTTCAGCTATTCCTTTGACTCAACTTCTCAGCTAGAGTTGGGGATGAGGCTTGTTGGCATAATGGAAGCTGGAACGTGGGAATTCGAGGTCTCATGAACTACTACTAAAAATCTCTTAGTTGTTATTAAAATCTGAATTCCTACATTTCCTCTCCGATAGGAGGGAAATGAGATCAGGGTTCCCTTACTTAACTAAACAAGAACACTGAACAACAACTAAAGGAAACAAAAACATTCTTTCTCAATAGCCTTACCAGCTACGTTGGAGGAGAAGTTCTGGCCGCTTCCACTTTCCCTATCTTCCCCAATTCTATCGTACTCCGTGTAGCTATTGTTGGTGATCCTGCATAGCCTACCCAAAGGTTTAGGCCGGATTGTAAGAAACGAGACTCTATTTCTATTATAGGACTTCTTCCAATAGACTTGCCCGTTACACGACGCCTTTCGAAGCCTAAGCCCTTTCTTTTCTAGTGTGCGCTTTAGTTTGATTGCAGCTAGTGGCCAACAAAGCCTCGACGCTTAATCTCTTTATTTATGCACCTATTGATACTAAAGACGTTCCACTCATATTCTTTTCTTGTGTTTTTGAGTACACGTTAGGATATTACTTCAGACGTAAGTTATGTGCAATCAGACTTATAGTCAGTGCAACAAGACTTACACTCAGTACAACCAGAGTTCGGATACAGTTGTAACTGTTCTTTAATCTTATCCATTAACGGTTATAACCGCTCTTAAACGCCAGTAACTGTCGATCTCACATATAAATATGTAAACGAGAATCTGAGTATATAGAAGGACTCAATCTTACGGCCTTTGAGATAGAGAGTTTTCTCTTGGATTGTCCCCAATATGAAATTCATGTTATCCAAGACTGTAAAGAACGACTTATGTTTTGGACAATGAGTTTTCACGATCCAAAGAGATTATCCAGTCCACAAATCATCTCCGAATCCCCAATCCCTAATAAGCTAGCAACCTATTGGTTGCCCACCTCTTGATGGGTAGCCTATCAGCCGATCACCCATCGGCGGGTAGCCTATCAGCCGATCACTCACTGAACTTTAGTGCCTGCTCTCTTAATCACTTGGCCATCACCATATGAGGCTATCAAACAATCATGGGTCCTAGTTCGCTTACACGAGTGTGGACTCCACACCTTCTAGCATGTATTATAACTTAACTAACAACCTCATATTATCTTGTGAATCCAATTACATAAAATGGATCAATAATTTCACTAAAATCACGAATATTCAACTCATCTTCCATAGCTTCCTTCCATGAATTTTAGTGGTTACAGGAAATGGCATACTCGTAAGATGTAAGATCATTGCATTTCCCTAAATTAGAGGCATTCATTTACATAGCTTGTAGAATCATCATAGTTTGGGGGCTTCCTTGTGATCTACGTAAAGGCCATTGAGTCTGGACTCATGAAATGATGGTTCGTTTACCTTCGTATTACTTATTATTCTCATTTTAAGACATTAATGATTATTCGAGATGTCAAGTCGCATGTTAATCAAGATGGGCACATGAATTATTCGTACAAGCTTTTTGTAATTATATTATGCTAATTGATCCACTTCCATTGTTTTTAAAATTTTCAAGGAACTTTGCATGTCACATATTGACAATTATAGTACTATGAGATGGGAATAAAATTGGTAACTCTTTGATCGTTCTATCATCCAATTAACTAATTGTAGTAACAACGGTCTATATGTCCGGTTTCGTTATTGATGGTATACCTTAGCTTCGGTAGGAAATCCTCAAACTTGTAGATATCGTAAACTAGATTTCTTCCTGTCCATATTTTTTAATGATGTCTTTGGAACATATTTTAGAAAGAACTCCATTAAAGATGTGGACAACTATTTATTATGCCTCTGTCCAAAAAAATTCATCAAGGTTTGAATTTCTAACATACCATAAACCACGTTTATGAGAGTATGGTTTTTCTGTTCAACAACACCGTTGAGGGTATCGAACATGTTATATTGATTAATAATCTGATGAGATATGTATGTGTACCTAGTATCCACATCAATTTTAAATGATTTAAACATATCAAGTGATTTGGATTTTTCGTTAATTAAGTACAAGTACATATAACATGAGTAATCGTCAATAAAAATTAATTAAAGGTTTATGTTAACCAAAAGTAAATGTAAAACCATGACTTTAGTTTAGATACAAATATTAAATTTCGAGTCATGCACGATCTACAAAGTTTCATGAAGATTTAAATAGAAACTCGTACTACTAATGGAAGAGTTCCAACGACCTCTACTTCAAATTACTCCATTCATGATCCTAAATATTCGTTGGTTTCTTTCCAATCCTTGGATTGTATGGAATCCCTATAAAGAATTGAAAATGTGTACCATGATCAATCCATCATGTATTAGTAGGAACATTAATATTAAGAGACTAATAATTATAAGATTGTGTATATTACCTATCTTTGCTAACAATTTTTCAATATCGGACAACCGTTATTAATGTGCCCCTTCTTATGGAAAAAATTGCACCTTAAGCCTGACTTGTAGACTTTATTTGGAGAAGTTAAAGAAAAATCTTTAATTACAATTTTGCCTTTCCACGAGCCCTTTCGTTTCTTCAAGGTAATTGTGGCAATGTGAGTTAGTCAGGTTTCTTGCACACACATGATAATCAGTTCACTCATTTTGCATATTTGTAATTGACCTTGAAAGGACCAAATTGCATAGGTAGGTCATGATAATCTTCACTATGTCCATACCACTTGCTCCATCATATTTATTCGTAAACATTTTGAGGATCAAGGTACTTGTATGGGTCCTCGAAGTCCCTTTAAATTGTTCCTCTATGGAGCTTAAGTACTCATCTACATTCTCAGAGTTAGGGATGACTCATTTAATAACAATGGATATGAAGTTCTTAATGATTATGAAGGACATACAATTAGATCATTACCGTTATTTGTATGCACGATTTTCTCTCTATTATACTGATTATTATGGAGAGCAACAATAGGATGATTAAGGTCCATAACTCCAAGAGTCAACTTCACCTAATCTCTTCATATTGAGAAGTTAGTATTAGCTAAGGGTTCAATTTCGGATGAATAATCGAGATTCGAAGATAAGGCGGATGCCTGCATAATTGAAAATTAAATGCATGCTCAAATAAAACTAAGTATATTAAATTGGATGTATATGCAACATGAAGCATATATATCGGTACAAATATAAAGAATATCACCAACACCAAAATAATAGGTTTACAAGATATCATATCTCGTCATCAAGCTCACTTTGGTATAGTGACAACTAGACTTTTTGAATATTTTGATAAAACTACATATGCACAAATTTGGACATGAACATAATAAATATGCAAATTATACTATTATTATTACATTGTTCTAATAATCAACCAGATCGTCGTTAGGTTCATTGACTTGGCGACTTCAACAATTTCTCAATATGGAATACTCCCTCCGTCACAAAAGAAATATCTACAATAAAAAAAGCACACAATTTTAAGAATGTATAATTATTACACTTTTTAATAAACAAATGGACAACTTTAACCTTAATTAAGAGAGAAATTTTCTACATCTCATAATTAAGGGTAGAATGGGAAAGTAAAACATTTATTTTTTAAAGTGGACACTTATTTGGGACAGACTAAAATAGTAGTATAAACACTTATTTTGGGACGAACTGAGTATCAAAATTCTATATTAAAATATAAACAACCATTTAATAGGTCAGTTATCTAAATTAACATAAAAGTTGTCGTTTATTAAATAAAAACAATCATAAAATCGACTCTTTCAAAATACAGTCAACCACATATAGAGGTGTACAAGACTGTCTTAACCGGTCCTTGCCAAAAATTTAGGACTAAATCCGGACAGATGGTACTAACCGGTCATTTTGGGTTTTTCATTTAAAAAGGTTATTTTTTTAAAGATACATATACAATTTGATAATTGTTGTAAATAATACCTTGAATTTTCATTTAATTGTAAACTAATTAATTGTAAGATATAAAAATTAGTTAAACCATCATATTATAAACAAATTAAGTCTTTTGACTGGTTAAGTATCGGTCTCAAATTTAAATTTTAGAACCAAAACGAGCTTTCACCTATAACTGATCCTTAAATGGGGCCTTTTTTGGACCGATCCTTGATCCTTAACATCGATTAATAGGTCCTTTGTGCATCACATAAACCATTGATAGACAATAGTTGACCATATTTCACATGTAGTAAAAGCACAAAAATCCTTCATAACATAACTACATTATAGAGTCAAAATCAATCAAAGTTCTATATTGTCATGTAATAAAATCTTATTTATTAATATGTTCATAACAATGAAGTAATTATCGCACATCTAATTGTAGAAATGGTTCAGGTAGATCGTAAATTTAAACCAATAGAGGATTACCACATTAGAGGGGGTTCAAACAGAACAAGGTTAAAATAAGAGAACGCGAGAATTGCTAAATCATATATGATTTTACATTGAAATCACATGTTATTACAGAATACAGTCAACACAAGGGTGTGTAGGCGACTTGACCCGTGACCTAGCCAAAGTTGTAATTACATGTGATTTGGTTGTTATCGTGTTATTTTGTTTTTACCATATTATAGTTTGAACCCAACTCTACTACAAAATACAAATTAGTGTTAATTGCTACATTGGACTTCATTGGTCCGTGGGATTCGATCAAATGTTTGTCGTGCATATAAAAGTGTGTGTATATATATATATATATATATATCGTTTTTAAGTTCATGAATAATTGAATACACTATTGTTACACCTTAGCTTTCAACCATTATGTTAATGTATATAGAGGCCCAGGCCCATGTTAGGGCCCAAGCCCATTTAATTTTCGTATATATTTGTTGTATTCTGTAGTTTAGGTTAAGTTTTACTCTCATAATTTTCACTTTCATATTGTACGTTTTCTCTCAATCAATATATCGAGGTTTCAAACCTTCAGCATATTCATCGTGTTCTTCAACCATATTCATCTTCTAACATAGTATCAGAGCTGTAGGTTTGTTCATCGTTCTTTTACTGTTCATCATCACAGTCGACTCGCCGCCGCCGCTGCTCTTGCCATCACCGCCGCTGTTCTTGACATTACTGTTCTCGTCATCGCTGTTCTTGAATCGATCGATAATACATTCGATCGATTGCCCTTGTTTATCAATTCTGTGTGTTTGTATTGCCGCCGCCGCTGAACCCTTTGTTTATTCGGTCGAACAACCCCACCGGTCGAACAACCCCACCGGTTGAACACCCCACCGGTCGAAAGCCCCTCCGGTCGAACGCCCCACCGGTCGAACACCCCACCGGTCGAACGCCCCACCAGTCGAACACCCCACCGGTCGAACAACCCCACCGGTCGAACAACCCCACCGGTCGAACACCCCACCGGTCGAACATCCAACCGGTCGAATCTACTATCGGTCGAACTCTATCGGTCGTTAACACCGGTCATTAATACTGTTTCTCAGTATCTTTTCCTCAACTTATGGCTACCAATTTCAGTCACTCAAATCCCATCTCAGTTATTTTCAATGGTAGCAACTATGTTCTTTGGCATCATCATATGACAATCCTGTTGAAGTCCCATGGCCTTTACACCTATGTTACTGGTGCATCTAAAGTTCCTGTCCAAGTAACAGTTGAGAACGTTGTTGACTTTGCAAAACGCATGAACGAGTGGGACATCAATAATGCTCGCATCTTGGGCTTTATTAATGCCTCCACTACTCCCGAAATCAACCAACAATTTCTTGGCTATGTCACCGCCAAAAGTCTCTGGGATTTTCTTGCCAAGAGATACACATCATCGGGTCTGTCTCATCAGTATCAACTGTGGACTACTTTTCAGAGCAAACGCCAGCTTCCTGATCAATCCATAAACTCTTATATCTCTGAAATGCAGTTTCTCAGAGATCATATCAGTCTTGGAGCACCACAGATCTTTGATGAAACGGCTCAACAGTTCACAACTTACTTCAACAGCTACATTTGATCACCATTTTGATGGGACTTACAGACAAATTTGAGAATGTTCGTGCTTCGCTTCTTCATAGGCAACCCCTACCCACTCTTGAAGAAGCCATCTCAGAATTGCTCAGTGAAGAAACTCGTCTTCACATGCGCTCACCGGTGCCTACTACTGATAGTGTTCTTTACACGTCTCATCCCAAGTCCAAGGGTAAATGGACCAACAGCAACCAGTCTAAATCTGTGGGAAAGACAAATCCATCTGAATGTGCTTTTTGTCACTCTACTGCTCATCTTCTCCTTGATTGCCCTGTTCGCAAATGCCGTAGGTGTGGTATCACTCATCCACGCCATTATGAGTCTGACTGTCCTAAGAACTCAAAGCATACTGCCTCTCAGAACCGGACGCACGTTGTTGCTGGACCTACCATTACTGATACTGAGGTTTCTACAGCTCCCTCACCTGACCTAATCGAACTGATGCGTCGCAATCAGGAACTCATGGAGCAGATCATGTCTGGTGCTATGGGTATGAATTCTCCTCACTCAACTGCATCAAGTAACGTATGGCTTTTTGATTCTGGGTGTTGCAATCATATGACACCTTGCCCTGATGGTTTCATCTCTAAGAAACCACCTCAGCATTTTACGTCAGTGAGAACTGCTGACAACACTGGTCTACCGGTATCTTTTAGTGGAAATGTTTCCACTCCTCTTATACAATTACCAGATGTTCTAAATGTTCCAAAACTATCTCTGAGCTTAGTTTCAATTGCACAACTTCTTGAATCTAATTTGATCATATTATTTCATTCCTCTGGTTGTGTTGTACAGGATCCAAAGACCAAGCAGATCCTTGGACTCGGCCGTAAAGTTGGACGGATGATTGAAGTGGTCTACTTACGTCTTCCCTTACCCTCTTCAAGTTTTGTTGCCTCGGTTTCTAGCACTTCTTCTCTTGAGTTGTGGCATGCTCGACTGGGTCATTTATCTCTCGCAAGATTAAAGTCATTAGCTCATTTAGGGGTATTAGGAAATTGTGTACCAACTGACAATATTTCTTGTTTATCTTGCAAACTGGGCAAACACCATGCTTTACCTTTTGAAATGAATGAATTTAATTCTAGTTCTTCCTTTGATATTATTCATTCTGATGTATGGGGACCAGCACCACATCCATCCATGGGTGGTGCTCGATATTTTGTTATTTTTATTGATGACCATACCCGTTTCACATGGATATATCTTATGAAACATCGTTCGGAATTACCTCAAATATATATTATGTTTGCTCGAATGATTCACACTCAGTTCTCAAAATCTATAAAGATTCTTCGAGCTGATAATGCTATGGAATACAAAGAGTCATCCCTTCTCTCCTTTCTTCAATCTCAGGGGACTCTCTCTCAGTACTCCTGTCCTGGCACTTCTCCTCAAAATGGTCGTGCCGAACGCAAACACCGTCATATTCTTGATACGGTTCGCACTCTTCTCATCTCTGCTAAATGTCCAGAACGTTTTTGGGGTGAAGCTGCGTTTACTGCTGTTTATACTATCAATCGTCACCCCACTCCCATACTTCAAAATAAATCTCCTTATGAGGCTCTTTATGAGGTCACTCCTGCCTATGAACTTCTAAAAGTTTGGGGTAGTGCTTGTTTTGTTCAACTACAATCTCATGAACATACCAAACTTGAACCTCGCTCCAGACTGTGCTGCTTTCTTGGATATGGGATTGAGCACAAGGGTTATCGCTGCTGGGATCCTATCTCCCAGCGTCTTCGTATTTCTCGACATGTTACCTTCTGGGAACATGTTCTTTTCTCTTCTATATCCAAGTTTCGTGAGTCTCCTAATCTCACACCTCCGTTTTTCACCGATGCTTCCGTCTCATTGGACTCACTCCAATCTGACATTATATCACCTCCACCTATTGTTCCAACTCCTTCTGAGTCAGTCTCTCCAAGTCTTCCTGATCATCATCAATCATCTGCTCCATCTGCACAACCAACATCTGAGGTGCCTGCTGAGTCTTTGGCTCCTGAAACTACTCAATCTCAGAATGTTAGATGATCAGAACGGGTAAGACAAGTTCCTTCTCATCTTCGTGATTATCATGTTTATGCTATTCTGCTGTCAAATCACGAACCTACTTCCTACAAGGAAGCCTCTTCTAACTCTGATTGGCAGCAAGCTATGGATGAGGAACTTCAGGCACTTGACAAAGCTCAGACTTAGGATTCTGTCCCTCTTCCACCAGGCAAGAAACCCATTGGTTCCAAATGGGTGTTCAAAATAAAAACCAAATCGGATGGCTCTATTGATCGGTATAAAGCTCGGCTTGTAGCCAAGGGCTTTAATCAAGAATATGGTATTGATTATGAGGAGACTTTTGCACCTGTTGCTCGTGTCACATCTGTTCGCAGTCTTCTTGCCATTGCTACTACAAAACAATGGCCTCTTTTTCAGATGGATGTTAAGAATGCCTTTTTGAATGGTGACTTATCTGAGGAAGTCTACATGACACCTCCTCCAGGCGTACGACTTCCACAAGGTCATGTTTGTCGACTTCGGAAGGCTCTTTATGGCCTCAAGCAAGCCCCGCGAGCTTGGTTTGAGAAATTCAGTTCCATTGTCACCTCTTTGGGCTTCGCACCCAGCAACTATGATTCAGGACTGTTTACTCGGACCACTGAAGCTGGCACAATATTACTCCTCCTGTATGTGGATGATATGATCATTACTGGCAGTGACTCTACAGGCATAGCCAATCTGAAGTCATCTCTCAGCTCCTGTTTTGAGATGAAGGATCTTGGTTCCTTACACTATTTTCTTGGTCTTGAGGTGCTCTCTGATCCATCGGGTCTTTATCTGTGTCAAGCCAAATACACCTCAGATCTTTTGTCGAAGGCTGGAATTACTGACAACAAAACAACATCCATTCCTCTTGAACACAACCTTCATTTGGCTCCAAATACTGGTCCACCTCTACGTGATCCTACTCTATATCGCCAGTTAGTGGGGTCACTTGTCTATCTGACAGTGACTCGACCTGATATTGCCTATGTTGTTCACACTGTTAGTCAGTTCATGTCTGCACCTTGTTCTGATCACTATGCTGCTGTCCTGCGCATTCTTCGATATTTAAAAGGGACTATGTTTCATGGTCTTCATTTTCCATCCACCTCATCGTTGATTTTGCGAGGTTTTTCTGATGCTGATTGGGACAGTGACATGACTGATCGTCGCTCCACTACTGGCTACTGTTTCTTTCTTGGCGACTCTCTTATATCCTGGCGAAGCAAGAAACAATCTCTCACAGCTCGATCCAGCACTGAAGCTGAATATCGAGCACTAGCTGACACAACTCAAGAACTTGTGTGGTTACGCTGGCTTCTTTCTGACATGGGGGCTCCTCAACAGTCTCCAACTTCATTGTGGTGTGATAACAACAGTGCCATTCAGATTGCCCACAATGATGTCTTCCACGAGCGCACGAAGCATATTGAAATTGATTGTCACTTTGTTCGTCAACATGTGACTCGTAAGACTATTCAGCTGCTTCCTATTTCGACTCTTGATCAACCGGCTGATATTTTTACTAAAGCTCATTTACCAGGACGGTTTCGTGATCTTGTTTCCAAACTCCATCTGGTTCATTCTTCTCCCGATTGAGTTTGAGGGGGGATGTTAATGTATATAGAGGCCCAGGCCCATGTTAGGGCCCAAGCCCATTTAGTCTTCGTATATATTTGTTGTATTCTGTAGTTTAGGTTAAGTTTTACTCTCATAATTTTCACTTTCATATTGTACGTTTTCTCTCAATCAATATATCGAGGTTTCAAACCTTCAGCATATTCATCGTGTTCTTCAACCATATTCATCTTCTAACACATTATTTGTGAGAACTTCTATTTTTTACGTGCCTCTTTTTATGGGTACATTACTTTCTACCCGATTTTGTTTTTATTACGACTAATTTTGTAGTTTTAAGTTGGCAATATGGCTTTGTTTGAACCTAAGTCAAGTTCTGATATCAACAAGAATAAAAAAAATTTATAAAATTTCAACTACTTAGATTTTTCTCATTAATCAAGTAGATGAATTTAAATTCTTCTTATTTTACTTCACATTATTTTGTTAGATTTTTAAGCGAATCCACGGCTCAAGGGTCTAATCAATATACACATCATATGTTAAATAGTGTTAGCCTAATTGGTTTAAGTCCATGTAAAACAACTTAATGATTCCAACATTTAGTAGATTTGATTTCTTGACTGCTGATAAGTGTTACAACAATGTATACTTTAATACCCATTCAGGAATTTATTTTACCTTCTTTTACTCCCAAAAACAATTATTGAGTCCTTTTTATTTTTATTTTACAATTTACCGAGTCTAGAGCTAGGTTGAATAATTGAATTTGTTCTATGGTAAATATGCAAAAATAAGTGATATGCTCAGTTGCTGCAATAGGTTACTACAACAACGCTAGCTGACAAATATTGCAGAACAGAGCTGACTTTTAAAAGCCACTTTCAAAGACCTTTCAAGTCAGACATCAAAGAGCAATCAACATGCTTGGAATGGCTTATGACTATCCTTAATTAATTAAATAGTTTATATGAAATTTTAGTAATTGTACTTTGGGCATTATGTCCTTTGTGTAATGTGTTCACCTTTTGGAAGCATCTCTCTAATATATAAGGGAGAGCTTCATTTATTTCAAGACATTCGAACGCTGAATTCAATTCAGCTGGTACTTGTAAGCTCTAGTACTTGTTTGTGTTTGCAAAGGGAATGAATTTCTAGACTTTTGGTTAAGAATTCTTATCTCTAACTTGTTGCAGCAAATTCTTCGCTACTTACATCACATTTTCTCTCAAACCATTTACATTTATGTCATTTACCCTTACACATTTACATTCAAAGTCATTTACCCTTACACATTTACACATTTACATTCAAAGTCATTTACTCTTATGTTATTTACATTCATGTCTTTCATTTATGTTTGCAAAGCAATGATGAGTTAATCACCCTAACTTAGGTGTAAGTGAGGTTGGGAGAATAAGCCAACCGTGTATGTGGATAAATGCTTTCACCATAGCTATCAACTCCATTATTCACTTCATTTCTTGATGTTT
This sequence comes from Arctium minus, assembly GCA_954870635.1. Taxonomy (NCBI): domain Eukaryota; kingdom Viridiplantae; phylum Streptophyta; class Magnoliopsida; order Asterales; family Asteraceae; genus Arctium; species Arctium minus. The sequence goes on from OX941084.1 coordinate 55,842,544, forward strand.
CATCTAATGATTTTTGAGAAATTGACACATGTTATTTCATTATGACCAGTTGATCTGATAAAGAAGACAACGTAAACAAAGAGATTTAAAGAGTTATAGAATGTTGCAATTTGCTGCAGCAACTAATACATTACACCTATATGGAAATAAAAATAAGTTTAGTATCATGCTTGGATTTGTACTCATCATTGACACGATAAAGTACTGTCGGTGAATGTCTAGCTAGACTTTGAAAAAAGATCATTCGATCCAATAGTGTAATGTTGAGAAGTATTGCAGCAACAACCTCATGTTTAGGGTTGTAAACGAACCGAACGTTCAGCGAACCGTTCGTGAACCGTTCGGCGGGAAGTTCGTTTATGTTCGTTTATTTGATAAAGGAACGAACATGAATACTCTTTTTTGTTCGTTTAGTTAAATGAACGAACATGAACAATGAGCTTGTTCGTTCATTTTCGTTCGTGAACGTTCGCTTATTTATGTTCGTTTACATTTATTTACGTTTGTTCCTTTATGTTCGTTTACATACATAATATATTTATATATTATGAAATTAATATGTAAATCAATAATTAAATTAAGTTATTTAGAATTCCATTTTTATTCCCCCTAAATTCACCCATTATACATTTTGTTATGTTATCTTAGAAGAACGAAATAATAAGTAATTGTGTTCATTTGTGTTTGTTTGTTTTATGTTCATTTATGTTTGTTTAATTAGTTTGTTCGTTTAGCATCTTAAGGAACGAACACGAACAAACAGGATTACAAAAAAATTAGCTCGTATACCATTCGTGTTCGTTCGTTTGTTCGGTTAAGTTAAACGAACGAACATGAACACAAAAAGTTTCGTTCGTTACCGTTCGTTCGGTTAAGTTAAGCGAACGAACACGAACAAGCCTCCGTTCGTGTTTGTTCGGTTCGTTTACATCCCTAACTCATGTTATGTTGTAGCAAGGTTATGCTACACTTGAGCTGAAATCTCAACCAGATATTACACTCACGTTTTTCTTTAATTACTATTATATCTCATTAGTTCTTAACTCTCACACAAAAAGTTACTTCAAATTCACCATCTGAAATCCTCTTTTAAGTCTGACTTCCTCAATCCTTGTTTTCATTTGTCCTTGAGGTACAATACTTGGTAATATTTATCATTATGACTTGATTTAGATGACACTAGTAAGACATGTATATTTGCATGATTTATTGGTTGTTGTAGCCCTTTTCTAGTTATACTTTCCTCCGACCAACCGCCTATAATTTCATTGCGGTTGGATGCATCAAAATTTCTATTTTTGATCTTGGAATGGAACAATCCATCGTAAAGGCAAAAGTATACCCATGCAAAGATCGTATTTTTTGGTAAATGCTTCTCGGAACTTTGATGTGGCAAGCAGATTGGCTCCAAGTTCTTTGCTATTAGGTATCGAGTACATGTGGTTCATATTGCCTCCAAGTATAATCCTTGCATTTCTTGACAGCTCAACACTTAATTATCTTGATGACGATGAAAAAAGACACGTCTTGCAATAAAACCAACAAAACTAGTACAGTGACATCCTTTACCGATCAAAAACCTTCCACAAACATGTGAAGATTGGTACTTGCCACTATAGTGATTGCACATACTCCCCGAAACAAGGTATCACAAGCGTAATTAATAACTTTTGTTTTTTTTGGGTTTCCACCAAACTAGCCATTTATTCCAAGAAAATTGAGAAAATAACCACTTTTTAAGGGTTTTAAAGAAATAACCATGATTTCCGCCAATTGGCAAATTCCACCAACCTGACGTGTGGGTGCCATCTCTGATTTAGCCAACCAATCATGTGTTGACACGTTGATTTTGCCAAATTTCCTCAAAATTGGCGAAAATTTTAATTTTCAAGATACTTGACTTATTTGACTTTTTTGCTGATTTGGCCTACCAACTAACAAAGAGTGGATTATGTCAACTAACGGATTCACTTTGACGGAGTTTATAGTTATTTAAAACCCTTAAAAACAATCTATTTTCTTAGTTTTCTTGCCATAAATGTTTAGTTTGATTGAAAATCATTTTTTATTGATGTTAGGTGTCTGAATCATATTACAATAGTACGAGTTTGGCTTTAGGGTTCCTAATTTGTATGGCAAACAAGATGGGCATGTAACCTACCTTCTATGGCCACACATTTGTTTATGTACTTATGGAGAACCATCATGTGAAAAACGGATTTGAGATGTGGTCCAAAGGACGATATACAATTAATTTGTACAAATTAGAATTTACCTTAATGAATGTTTCCTTTTCTTTGTAAATTTCTCCCTATTTAAAGGGTTTATGATTAATGAGAATTATAGATTTCATTCTCTCTAATTATTGTTATTCTATTCTGCTTTTCCTTTAACATGTTATCATTACATACGTTCTATGAAAATTATCAAACCCAACACCAAACATAAATCATTGTTTTTGCTATGAGATAATCAAGATATTGCCTTGTTATGCTACTGCTCCTTCAATTAAATCAGGTATAGCTTCAATTCTTTTACATTTAGTATCGTAATGAACTTTGATACCCTGATAAACCGATTAACATTATGTTATTGGACATCTATTTTTTCATGTTTAAAGTGTATGCTTAATTAATATTGTGAAATATCTACTACTTCATTTGAAAATATTAATTTATTTGTTTTGTGATTAAACACCTAACGGATTGAGAAAAAAAAAACTTTATTTTTTGTTCAATTGATCTTACGGAAAAAGGAATCCAAAATCAATATGTTTTAACTTTTATGGTGCTTTATTTTGGTTAATCAAATAATTTATAGATTTGTTTAAATATTCTTAAAATATATAATTTTATCATATATGTATTGTTTTATAACAAGTTAATTTAAGATATGATAATTTATTTGATTCAATGATATGGATTATTTAATATTCTAATTGCTATTTTAAACCAACTATATATGGTTATGTAAATATAAATACGTTCCTATCACTTATATGGTAATATTTAAATATTATATTAATATTTAAGCATATTTGAAGTCATTTGAATTCTTAGTAGTCATATTTGCGATTTAGAATCATATAATGATATAATTGTTAAAATGTTCTGTAGTTTCTTTATTTTGACATTGAATGTTTTATCAAATCCGACACCAAACCTAAACCGTTGTTTCTGTTATGAGATGATCTCGTGTACGCTATAGTTCTGTCAATTAAATCAGGTATCTTTTCGTTTCTTTCATATTTATCCTAATGAAATTTGATACCCTGAACCGTTAAAAATATATTGTTGCATATATGTAGTTTCACACAAAAACTTAATTGATATTACATTTAATCCACCTTTTAAATTAAAAATAATTTCTTTTAAGGTGTATCACGAAAAAATAATAATAATAAAGAAGCTGATGAAAACCGATCTATTTTAAAATCTTGATTATCAAGTCTTGATTTTTTTTATATATGTTCATGCTTGTAAACTGTTCTTTCTTAGACGATAACTTTATTATTACTGTGATATGTTATCTTTTTCCTTTAAATATTTATTTAATGGTTGATTATTTATATATTAAATACCATATATGATTTTATTGGTATTAATTTTTCTATGACGTAAGTTAATATTGATCAAACATAAAATATTTATATTCATTAAGCATTATGCTATGTTAAATATCAATTAAATTATTCGTCATAATGTTATTTATTTTGGATCATTGTTTCTTAATTTTGTTTAAATAAGTTAAATTTGTATTAAACTTACTATCTATTTCAGCATGTTTAATTAATTTACAATATTGACATGTTTATTTGATTAATATAATTATATCATTATTATTTACTTATTTTATACACTAATTTGATTTAGACTATTTAAATCGAACTAATATGTTGTTCTTAGATATGATAACTGTTTTATTCAAATGTTTATTTAGTTTCTTAAATTGATCTTTCCACATAATATTTTAGTTATAAATTATCCCCAATCCTATAAATAACTTTTGGAAGTTACACTTCCTACACCCTATACACAAGTCTTTTACCATAAGCTCCCAAAATACTATTAATACGTTAAAAGTTTGACCTTGATTTTATGTTAAAACCAATATTTATTTGTCTCATGAAAAAGGGTAAATTGCATCAAAATGGAACCAACTTTGAGTTGATTCCTATTTTGGGGAACAAACTTTTAAAACTATCATTTTAGGGTGTGAAACAAAGTTTTCATTTATTTAAGGGTCTTGATTACCTGTTTTAAACAGGTAACAGGTTAATCTAAATGATGTGGCATAAAATAAAAGAAAAAACAAAGGCTTAGTGGATAATTAAAAGGCCACCTCTATTATTCTTTAAAAACAAAAATAACACCAAAATACCCAAATCATCCCACTAAAAGCAAAAGAACGTCGTCTTCCCCAGTAATCTTCACTCCATGTTACCATTCTAACCATTTCACCTCTCATTTTCGCACTCTGCACCACCATTTTTTTAACAAGATTTTAAACATTCCACCACCATATCTTTATGAAGAGGTAAATCAAAGTCCAGATCTAAGATTTTGAGGTAAATTTTCATCCCAATAGAGTAAATTAACCCACAAATTGAACAAACCGTGACGAAAAAACATGATAAACAGATGAAATCTCAATCATCCGGATCTGGATGATTTGTCGATGAACAAAGGGTGTAGACCCAGTTTCCGATCTGAGTTGTTGCTTCTGTACATATTTCGGTTCTTGCTTCTATACCATCATTTTTCCATTTGATTTTGCTCCTCAAAAAAATTGGTTATGTTGTCTAAATAGATCTGGGTTTCGGTTTTGTAATCTGGGTTTTGATTTTGTTGTGTAAACCAACCGAGTTTGGGATATGTTGTGTGTGAGAGAAAGAGAGAGTTGTGTTTTTGATCGGAGAAGATGACCGGAAAGTGATCGGAGATGGGGAGATTTGCCGGAGGATGAGGCAAACGGTTGGGCTTATGTTTTTATAATTTTATTTTTCCCCTTAAATGCTTCATATACTTGTACAAATAGCATCAAAGTTTGTATTTTAAAAAATCATATACATGTCATCATCTCAAAGTTATTGTTTTAATTTTAAATATGACTGTGTAATTTTATTGGTATTTACTTGGGTTATGTCATCACTAAGCAGGTAATCAGGTAACAAAAACCCTTAAATAAATGAAAAGTTTGCTTTAGACCATGAAATGATAATTTTGAAAGTTTGTTCCCTAAAATAGGAATCAACTCAAAGTTGGCTCCATTTTAATGCAATTTTCCCCATGAAAAAATCTCTCAAAATACCATTAAGGTATTCAAACATTGAAATTGGCTTCATATGCCAAACTCATATCAATTTTTGGCCTAATGCCAAATGCTCTATAATTAACAATGTTATATTTAAATTAAATAAATCACAAGATATCGACTGGATTTTGTCAAATAGGTGTAAACAGCCCTAAGGTTTGTAGGGACTTAAGAAATCCATGTGATTCCCCTACTACCTGGAAATCCAATAGATTGAGTAATTTCTTTTTCGTAAATTAAAATATTGATAAAGTATTATCAACAAAATATAAGCATACAAAAATCCAATATTGTTATGATAATGAAATTTCATAACCATAATCCATTTTCTTATCAAAAAGAAAATCATATATTATCTTTTATATATGTAAATGGTTGAAACAACTCATCCCAAAATCAACGTCGTAAACTCAAAAGAATTTGAGTATCATAAATGAGTATATAAACCTCATTTTGAAAAGGTACAAGAAAATACCTAAACTCCATCAACTCCCCAAATGACTCTAAAACCAACCTCTTGAAAAGGTATAAGCAAATACCCTCATGTTTTGAGACGACATATAAATCCTAAGTTTCATAAGAATACCTTTACTATAAACCCCCCAAAAATGTGGGATGTCCCGAAAGGGATAATCGGGAGTACCCATAAATATGTACTTCCCGAACTAATCGTACAGTAGAATGAAACCCACTTACTCGATTACAAAAAGGTAACTGATTTCAACAAAGAAATGTTATATCCAAAACGCGTCTCAATCTCTGTGGCAAGGAACTCACAGAAGATGACATGATTCTTAACATTATTTCCACCTTTCATATATCAAAAATATTAATGAACTAATATAAGTTGGAAAGTAACCTTTAGACAAACTCATCAACCTACTCAAGTGGTTGAGAGACATAACAAGGTTCTTTCGAATAACAACACCACATATGTCGAGACAAAGAAAATTATCGAGATCAATAATGAAAGCATTAAAGGAGAAACAACTCCAAAGAATAAAGAGTTAAAAACAATTTCACACATGTGACATTTGTGCACTATGTGGACGAAACCCTAGAACGGGGTCAGGGTCTTGGTAAGAGTCGGGAATGATTTTTCAATATCTGGAGTAGAGATACAACTACCGCCCCAGGTGAAAATGGACAGTCAAATAAGAAATGCACTAAAGAGTGCTCCTGTCGAAAAGGGAACAGGTTAAAAATGAACTATATCATATTAATTTAAGATTGATAAAGTATAGGTTTCTTTGAAATTTATTTTATAACATTTTAATTAATTTCTTTTGTTTAAGTAAAATCGAATATGTAACCATTATAGATGTAAAGAAATACATCTAAAAAAAATAACAAAACTATCAATATTCTCCGTTCCATATAGGAACGTATCAAGGAGAACTTGAGTTTTTGTAGAATATTCCACACAATCTAAAATAATAGACAAATACTTATTTTATAATTCATCCAATCGAAATACTTAGACGATGAACTGTCATTTTCTTGTTGGTACAAGATCAATAGGAACCTTGTAAAGATATTCATATCAAATGGAAATTATAATGGAAATGAGCATATATACATAAGTTCTAATGAATATGAAAGTAAACATATATCACGGAAACTATGTGTCAAACTAGCTAGTAGATTATTGAGTCATCGAAACATTTTTGTCACCAATAAAGAACTTTAGGGAAATGACACATATATGTTTCGACATGACTATGTGGGACACCATGGTTATGGCATAGTGATCAGTGTATTGCAAAATACACATAGACACATTCTCTTTCGAGTGATAGGCAAAACGAGGCAAATTGCAACTGTTGACTTCTGCAGCATAAGAAACAACATTGCCATCATAATATGCCCTCTCGAATACCTAAAACTTTTGTATATACCCTAATCCTTAGCCAAGACAGGAATGAGATCATCCTAAAGCTAAGGACATAATACAAAAATATTCCATTGTTACAACGAATACAAGGTGATATTTATGGACATAAACATCCAGAATGCGGGCCATTAAAACTTTATGGTTCTGGATTCGACACGATGAACGCATGTCGTATTATTGTCCACATGAAATACTGCACTCCTAGCACTAGCTATACGTTTAAGGGCTCACCACTCTGATTATTTCATCAAGTCTACATGACTTGGAATGCTAGAGAATTTACATTATAAGGATTTGATGTTAATTGCATATGTATGAGGATCAATGTAGAGTTTCCTATACCCCATGTGTATATATAAAATGGTCTCATAGAAGTTGTTATTAAAAGAATATGATGGCATCTAGGGTATTAGTAATACACACCAATTTACCCACATCTACCTGGGGTTATGCAATTATTATATGCAGTTTTTTTTTGTTTTTAGACCCACTGCTTGCTAACCAACCTCATGCGTACCAGTTGGTAACTGGATATAAGTATGATACTTTACATTTACGCATGTTTGATTATATGTGCCAATTGCGCCCCCACAACGCATCAAAATGGGTCCTTAAAGACGATTTGGTATCTGTTGGATATGAATCCCCAACAATTATCCGTTAATTAGAATATTTGACTAGTGATCTCTTTACCGCTAGATTTGCGGGTTGTCACTTTCATGAGACAGTCTTCCCGTCGTTAGGGGGAGATAGGAAAAAGGATTTTCCATGGGAACGACATGAAGTGTCATTGAATATTCCCACTCTGTCTCATTTTGATCCCCAAAACTTCACAACGTAATGTTGAAGTCAAACGAATCAGACTCGATACCTGATACGTTTAATGTTATTCCAAAAGTGACAAGATCACATATACGAGCTGCAAATATACGAGCAAGGTTAAAAAGTCCCCAACAGGGGCACAACGCCATTGGAAAGTGCGTTGCAATCACACATAGTGGAGGTGTGGTTGAGGTCGTAGCTACCAAATGGAAGTGGTGGAAGCTACTTGGTTCGATGGATACTATTCTAAAGGAAGATAATAGTTAGGCACATCCATTTATCATCAATACACAAAACTCTCATGAGATTTTCTCTAATTATTATTATGTCCATGAATCATCACTGGAGGACGCTCCGAAGTTAATATTGATTCTAGAGATGAATATTAATCTCAAATGAACTATGAGAGTACATATGAGTCGATGGACAGATCTTATATAATCATTGATGATTTATTCGCATATACGATGGCTCATAAGATGATCGAGCACGACGACATCCAACCAGACTCAGTTGAATAATATCAACAAAGAGCATATTGACCTAAATGTAAAGAAACAATCCAGAAAGAATTATATTCTTTGACAAAGGATCGGGTATTTGGTCTGGTAGTGCTAACCTACCAAGTGTAAAGCCCGTAGGACATAACTCAGTCTTTGTCAGAAAGCGTAACGAGAGTAATTAAGTCCTAATATGTAAGGCTCTCCTTTGGCGCAAGGTTTCTCACAACGCCTTGGATTGACCACGAGGAGACTTACTCTCTCATGATTTAGAGATATATAAATGTTTGTTATGGCATCCGAATAGTTTGTTAGCCTAGTAGTTTCCGAAGGACTGGAAATGCAGCTCATAAATGTGGTTACCACCATATCTCTACGGGGATCTAGATTTAGAGATATATAAAAGTTCTTGATGATATTACGTTACCAAAATCAAGTAACTCTAAACCACGAAATGCGTTTGCAATAAAATTGAAATGCCCACTTTATAGATTAAAGCAATCTAATCTATAAAGGATATATAAGAACTAATGATTGGGAAAGGATATATAAGAACGATGAACTGTTCCCTTGGTATTTATTATGGAAAACAAGTTCTAGATTTTCAAAGTAGCTCTATATGTCAATGTTATGAACATAATAGGCACTCTTGATGAAATAAGAGGAACCACAAGCTACTTGAAATATGATTTTGAGAGGAAAGATCTTGGGAAAACTTGGTTTTGTCTAGATATTTGAGCTAGGACACCGAGTTTGTGAAATATTAATTCACCGATTGCATATGTCTAGAAAATAATCAGGCAATTTAATATGGACAAAGCGCATCCGGTTAGCATTCCCATGATCGGTCGAAGTGTCGGATATAAGTAAAGATCCATTTCGTCTAAAAGGATGATGACGAATAATGTTGGGAGTTGGAATTCCCTATCTAAGTACAATATGCACATTATTGTACTTAGCACAATACACTTGACCGTATATTGTATTTCTCAGTGAATTTGTTAGCTAGATTTAGCTCAGCGCCAACGCAACGTCATTGGAATGATATCAAATTAATCTTTTGAAACCATTGACATAAGCTTATACTTTCCCTATAGAAAGAAAAATGGGGTTGATAATGAAACTTCAATACCTACTTAGAATGTAAGCAGCAAAAGTACTAACTCTTATAGAAAAACACTAAACAATGTCTTGGTATGTCTTTGCTGACATTAGGTATCTGTCTGACCCATACAAAGGTTGTTCCCAAACTGGATAAAGAATTACCAAAAGGAACACGCCGATTGCTTGGAAGTGAATTAAGCAATACTTTGGGTTCAACCAAAGTATATGATTAAGGACTATCATTGCATATATTAGAGGAGCTATTAATTCTGGGTTCAACCAGTATCCTACTTGCATATATGGAAATAATGCATCATGTATCGAATAAATGAACATAAGATACATCAAATATTCTGCTTAAGTCTTATACAATCAACAATAAGAAAACTCTCATCGAGATTCAATTGAATCAAGTAAGATGTCAGGAGAATATGACACATTTTACCAAATCATTACCTAAAACCATATATTGGGAAACATGTAGAAAATAAGTGCAAATGTTTTCCAAACTCCCTTGATTAATGCACGAATCAGGGGGAGTAATAGACAAAAGGGGGAGTCTACTATATTTGTGACATTAGTATGTTGTGCTCTTTCTTCAACCAAGGTTTTATTTTTCCCATTGAGTTTTGTTCTTTGGTGTAAGGTTTTAGTGAGGCAACTGTTTATATACCATCATGCTTTCCTAACTCTCATGATTAATGTACGAATCTAAGAGAAAAATACCCTGAAAGAAAAGTCTATATATTGCAAAGAAACTGGTGCGTTGTACTCTTTCCTTCGTCCTATTTTTTATCCCACTGGGTTTTTATTTTGGCGTAAGGTTTTAACGAGACAACAATTGTGCACCATCACTCCTTTGACTCGACACAAGGGGGTGTGGTAGGATTATGTGCCATCATCAAAAAGAAGTGATTGATGTAATATTTTCCTAGTATTAGAATTTACCTTAATGAATGTTTTCTTATCTTTGTAAACTTCTCCCTATTTAAATGGTTTATAATTAATGAGAATTATAGATTTCATTCTCTCTAATTATTGTTATTCTATTATGTTTTTCCTTTAACAATTTTGTTTTTATTACGACTAATTTTGTAGTTTTAAGTTGGCAATATGGCTTTGTTTGAACATAAGTCAAGTTCTCATATCAACAAGAATAAAAAAAAATTATAAAATTTCAACTACTTTGATTTTTCTCATTAATCAAGTAGATGAATTTAAATTCTTCTTATTTTACTTCACATGATTTTGTTAGATTTTTAAGCGAATCCACGACTCAAGAGTCTAATCAATATACACATCATATTTTAAATAGTGTTAGCCTAATTGGTTTAAGTCCATGTAAAACAACATAATGATTCCAACATTTAGTAGATTTGATTTCTTGACTGCTGATAAGTGTTACAACAATGTATACTTTAATACCCATTCAGGAATTTATTTTACCTTCTTTTACTCCCAAAAACAATTATTGAGTCCTTTTTATTTTTATTTTACAATTTACCGAGTCTAGAGCTAGGTTGAATAATTGAATTTGTTCTATGATAAATATGCAAAAATAAGTGATATGCTCAGTTGCTTCAATAGGTTACTACAACAACGCTAGCTGACAAATATTGCAGAACAGAGCTGACTTTTAAAAGCCACTTTCAAAGACCTTTCAAGTCAGACATGAAAGAGCAATCAACATGCTTGGAATGGCTTATGACTATCCTTAATTAATTAAACAGTTTATATGAAATTTTAGTAATTGTACTTTGGGCATTATGTCCTTTGTGTAATGTGTTCACCTTTTGGAAGCATCTCTCTAATATATAAGGGAGAGCTTCATTTATTTCAAGACATTCGAACGCTGAATTCAATTCAGTTGGTACTTGTAAGCTCTAGTACTTGTTTGTGTTTGCAAAGGGAATGAATTTCTAGACTTTTGGTTAAGAATTCTTATCTCTAACTTGTTGCAGCAAATTCTTCGCTACTTACATCACATTTTCTCTCAAACCATTTACATTTATGTCATTTACCCTTACACATTTACATTCAAAGTCATTTACCCTTACACATTTACACATTTACATTCAAAGTCATTTACTCTTATGTTATTGTTGGGTCATCTGAAGATTTGAAGATGACCTCCTGATCTTCCATCTTATATCATCCTACTTAGAATATGTTTGAGGTTCTTTTAGCAGCTTGGTTTCTATACAAATGTTCGGTGAAGTCGAAGATCAGCCGAAGAAGACAAAGAAGGAGTACATCTCTCAAAGCGGATTGAAGATAGTCTCCTCAGCCTAAAGCCAAGCATGCCCAAGTGATCAACACCATCAGCTAGGATGGTGTCAATCACATATCTCTCAGGAGTATGAAGGTGTCCTCACATCTTCAGGAGCCGAAGATCTCTCAGGTCTTCGGCAGCCGATGATCTCATCTCTCCTTAGAGTATGAAGGTGTTCTCACATCTTCAAGGAGCAGCCGAAGATCTCTCAAGTCTTCGGTAGCCAATGATCTCTCCTTAGAGTATGAAGGTGTTCTCACATCTTCAGGAGCCGAAGATCTTTCAAGTCTTCGGCAGTCTATGCTTAAGGATTTCTTTCAAACACATTGTACTTTTCTGACAAAGTATATTGTGATATCTTGCATTGACGTGGACCTCATCTGGAGATCAGATCAAGTAAGTTTTGTCTACTACACCATTTTAAGGAAAGTTCTCTACCATCCTTCTGCAGGTCAACACTTCAAGCCAAAACACCTCAAGACAAAAGGTACATCATGTACCTTGCTGAAGACCTGTGTCCATCCTTTGCTCAACAGGTGTCCCATGCATTTAATGCATGAGGCACTATATATATGGAGGATGGTTCAACATGCAAGATAACCAGCTCTCAAGCATTCAAGCTCTCTAAGTGCACTGGCATTCTCTCTCTAAGAAGTTCTTATTGTTTTCTAAGTGTTTTACAATTGTTCTTCATTTCTCTTTGTGTAAGATTGTTTGAATAGATTTCATCTATTCTCTTCCGCAACAATCAAAAGTTTTCTATGTGTAATTCTTGATTTCAAATCAATAAGAATTAAATTAAGTGAAAAACTGTGTGTATTGTATTCAACCCCCCCTTCTACAATACTTCTTTTATTTACTTACTGCTATTTGGGACCAACAAGTGGTATCAGAGCGGTTTAGTTTAACCCAATAAACTAGATCCGTGATGGCAGCCTCTTCTTCTTCTTTGAAAAATGATTCTTCTCAAAACTTCACTGCTGTTTCATACGACAATGGCTCTATAGCCAAACCACCAAGGTTTAACCCCAATAACTTCTTCTTGTGGAAAAGTCGTATGGTACTCTTTCTAGAAGGAGTTGACAGCAGATATCCAACTATTTTACATGAAGGTCCTTTTATTCCTAGAGTTTGGGACCGATATAATGCAGACAAGGGAAAAGCTGATGAGGACTCTTCTGAAGAAGAAAGAACTCCAGCTACTGGGAGATACATTCTAAAGGACCCCATTAAATACAATGATGAAGACAGACGTCTTATAGCTCTTGATACTAAAGTCAGAGCCATCATTGCCCTCTCTCTGCCTGATAAGGTCTATCATTCTCTCGTTAACCTTTCTACTGCAAAAGAAATGTGGTCCACTCTGTGTGTTCTTTATGAAGGTACGTCTGAGGTGAAAAAGAGCAAAAAGATTGCTCTTGTAAGAAAGTATGAACTCTTCTCTCATGAGAAGGGTGAGTCTCTCTCAGACTACTACAATCACTTTAACAGTCTTCTCAATGATCTTAAACTTGTGGGTCGCATATATGATAATGAGGAAGTCTTGTGCAAGTTCATGGACTGTCTTCCTGAGTTTTGGGAAAACATCTGTACTTGTATCAAGTCTACCAAGGATCTTGACTCTATGCCTCTCACTGCCTTGTATGGCACCCTCTACAACTATGAGCAGACTAAACTTCTTAGGAAGTCATTCACAAAAGACATCAAAGGCTCTTCTCTAGCCCTTGTCGGTGAATCTTCCAAAAGTACTATGTGTATCCCTAGGATCACCTATCCTTCTGAATCTGACAACGATAGTCAAGAGGACCCAAATGACCCTTTAGAAGCCTATCTCAGTGAGGCTGATGATGAAGGAGAGGAGACCTCTGTGGCTCAGCTGTCAGATGGTGTTGCCATGCTGGCTGGCTTCTCTAAAGGCAAACCTCGCTTCTATTCTGGAAAATTCAGGTTTTCTAGAAAAACCTCCTCTACTCTTTCAAAAATTGCTTCCTTTGACAAATCAAATGAGGAATGTTACAGGTGTGGGAGGAAGGGACACTTTGCTTCTGAATGCAGAAGAAGGCCCTCTGATAAGTCTAGACGGCCCTCCTCTAACCGTACATCCTCTAGGTCTGTCAGAACCAAGTCTGATTCCTACCAACCTTCCTTTCAAAAATCAAACTCGTCTGTTCCTTCAAACTCTGACCGTGCTGAAAAGTACAAGGCCAAATACAAGAGAGAGAAGGAAAGGAATGCTCTTCTAGACAACAAAGGAAAAGGTCTTCTTGCCGAATCTCATGATTGGGCAGATGAACCAACTTCCGAAAGTGACAAGGAAATGGCCAACCTTTGCTTTATGGCTAAAATAGATGATGCTGATGATGGTGAAACCTCTTCCACCTCCATGGCTCTTGTGTCTGCTGAGTGCTCTACCTCATCCACTCAGGTACATCCATTTTTCTCTCTCTCTGATGCTGAGAAAATTGAAGCCTTTGACTCTTTGACCATTGACTTCTATGAAGCCAAGGATGCAAAGAAGAAGACAAATGCTCAGATAAAATCTCTTTCTTCTCAACTGCAAATCTGTCTTTCTCAACTAAAACACTTTGATAAAATCAAGGCTGAGCTTGAAGATTTGAAAACTATAAATTTTACTCTTGCTAAAGAGAAAAATAAACTTCTTAAAAAGTTTAAAAAGGAGCAAGAAACTGTGAAAAAGTGGACAAGCTCGTCCAAAAATTTAGAAAGGATTTTTCAGGATCAAATGTCTTGTGATGACAAGTCTGGACTAGGCTTCGGGAAATATGACCTTGAACCTCCTTCTGACACTCATGCTCCTTTCTCTCTTCCCTCATTCTATGAATCCTCTGAAGAGAACTATAACAACTCTGAACCTTTGGACTCTTCTGATCCCTCTAAAGATCTCAAGTTTGGAATGTTCATCAAAGCTAAGAGCATTGACTCACCTAATGAGAGTGAGGAAGTACAAGACTCAAATGACCCTTCTAAACCAATTATTGAGTCTATGTGTTCCTTAAAAATAAACGAGCCTTCCTCTTCTAAACCCAAACCTTCCAAAGTTCCTCAGCATTCTCCAAACAAAGTCTCTTTCTCCAAAAAGGGAAAATCTGTTGCCAATCTTCCTCCCCAAAAGAAACTTCCCAAGAAAAACTCAAAGAAACCATCTTCTCTTCCAATCCCCAAAGCTGTGATGTTAAATAAGCTAAATTCCAAGACACCCTCTTCTATTCCTTCAACTGACTCTGGCAAAGGCATCTTGGGTCCTAAGCCTCTTGACTATCCTCTAACCTCTAAGGCCATGAAAGTCAATGTGACCAGTCATCACAAGGAATCTGGTCAAATCTCCAAAAAGGTTTTTACATATAGAAAATGTTATAACTGTGGTAATACCTCTCACCTTGCTAAGAATTGTCCTCTGGAGAGAATTGATAAAAATGCTTCCAATGATACTTCTTCTCCTTCTAACTCAAAAGGACCCATCTCCAAATGGGTACCAAAGAACTGATTTTCTTGTGATTGCAGGGTCTACGGCACCAACAAATCTAGTATCTCGACAGCGGGTGCTCAAGACATATGACCGGCAACAAATCTCTTCTTGTAGACTTCGTGCCTTCCAAAGGTCCTTCTGTCACCTTTGGTGATAATTCCATAGGAAGTACTAAAGGTTATGGAACACTCTCAAATGGTTCCATCACCTTTAACAAGGTAGCCTATGTTGAGGGCTTGATGCACAATCTTCTAAGCATAAGCCAACTGTGTGATCTGGGCTACAAAGTGATGTTTGAATTATCTTCATGCATCATTTTCAACGAAAAGATGGAAACCGTACTCTCTGGCTACCGCAAAGAGAATGTCTATGTCATAGACATGGGACATAGCTCATCCTTCGGAACAAACATTTGCTTTGTCTCTGAAAACTCTGCTAAAAGATGCTGGCTCTGGAACAAGCGTCTCTCTCATCTAAACTTCAAGACTTTGAATGTCCTTTCAAACCAGGAGCTTGTCACGGGCATGCCAAAGTTGTCCTTTGTGAAAGAAAAGTTGTGTGCTGCATGTGAGAAAGGGAAACTCACAAAATCTTCCTTCAAGTCCAAGCAATGCTTCTCCATCACTCAGCCTCTTCAGATGCTTCACATGGATCTGTGTGGACCAGTCAGTACTCCAAGCCTTGGTGGTAGAAGGTACATTCTGGTTATTATTGATGAATTCACTCGTTACACTTGGGTATTTTTTCTCAGGTATAAAAGTGACACTACTGAGAAATCATAAAGTTCATCAAAAAGTCTGAAGTGTTGAATGGGCAGCTGGTAAGATCTGTAAGAAGTGACAACGGAACAGAATTCAAGAACAGTATGTTGGATGACTTTTTCAATGAAAAAGGCATCTCTCAGAACTTCTCTGCCGTCAGAACTCCACAACAGAACGGTGTAGTGGAGAGAAAGAACAGAACGCTATGTGAAGCTGCCCGATCCATGTTGAGTGAATCTCACCTCCCTACCTACTTTTGGGCCGAAGCAATCAACACTACATGCTTCACCCAAAATAGGTCTATCTTTGTAAAAAGACATAATAAGACCCCTTATGAAGTCTTTTATGGTAGAAAACCCAACATTGGTTTTCTTCATGTCTTTGGGTGTGTCTGCTACATTCTCAATGATAGAGAAAATTTGGGAAAATTTGATCCCAAAGCTGACGAAGGAATCTTCGTGGGATATTCTCTCACTTCCAAAGCTTTCAGAGTCTACAACCTCCGAAGGAAGTGTATTGATGAATCCATCCATGTCAAGTTTGATGACCTCAAGATATCATCACTCTCTTGTGATGGTGAAGAATTGAACAGATGGATATCCTCCTGTGTTGGTGATGGTCCTCTTGCAACATCATCATCGGACATTCCCTACACAGTTCCCACTTCTCTCCACCAAAACAATGAACCCTCTACATCTCATAACCCCTCCTCTCATCAAGAGGATGATCCTCAGCCTACCCAACCTCAACATACACTCCAAATCATCCCAGTCTCTCCATCTGACATCCACTCCTCACCTATACAAGCCGATCTTCCATCCATCTCTCCTCAAAATTGCCCTTCCAACTCTCCTCTACAAATCTCTTACCCTCCTCCTTTACCTCCTGCCCTCAAGTGGACAAAAGATCACCCCATTGATCAAATCATTGGTGATCAACAAGATGGTGTACAGACTCGAAGAGGCGTTGGTAACATTTGTCTCTATGTGAATTTCCTTTCTCTCATTGAACCAAAGAAAGTTGACGAAGCTCTAGCTGATCCATGTTGGATCACTGCCATGCAAGAAGAACTTTCTCAGTTCGAAAGGAATAAAGTCTGGAGATTGGTTCCTCGTCCTTCCCGAAAAACCATCATAGGAACCAAGTGGGTCTTTCGGAACAAAATGGATGAAGAAGGCACGGTGATCAGAAACAAGGCTCAACTGGTTGCACAAGGCTATAGGCAAGAGGAAGGAATTGACTATGATGAAACATTTGCTCCAGTTGCCAGACTTGAAGCCATCAGAATCTTCCTTGCTCATGCTGCCTACAAGAACTTCAGAGTCTTCCAGATGGATGTCAAGAGTGCCTTTCTGAATGGGGAGCTAGCTGAAGAAGTTTATGTGAAACAGCCCCCTGGCTTTGAAGATCTAGTCCATCCTGACTATGTGTACAGGTTAGACAAAGCTCTCTATGGTCTAAAGCAGGCTCCTCGTGCCTGGTATGACACTCTTGCTAACTTTCTCCTGAAGAACAAGTATACAAGAGGTAAAATTGACAACACTTTGTTCATCAAGCACACCTCAGGTAGTCTTATCCTTGTTCAAATTTATGTGGATGATATCATTTTTGGTGCCACTGATGAGTCACTATGTGATGAGTTTGCCTCTCTCATGAAAAGCCAATATGAGATGAGTATGATGGGGGAGCTTACCTTTTTCTTAGGACTTCAAGTTAAACAATCTTCACAAGGTATCTTTATAAATCAAAGTAAATACACTCGTGACCTTCTGAAGAAGTTCAATTTTGAAAACTCCTCCCCCATGAAAACTCCCATGGCACCACCTTTGAAACTCCATGCTGATCCGGATGGTGTATCTGTGGATATCACCAGCTACCGAGGCATGATCGGCTATCTTCTTTATCTTACTGCGAGTAGACCGGATATTGTGTTTGCTACTTGCCTGTGTGCGCGTTACCAAGCCAATCCGAAGGAATCTCACTTGGCTGCGGTTAAACGCATTTTTCGGTATCTAAAAGGTACCATGAATCTGGGTCTTTGGTATCCTAAAGACTCAGGTTTTGATCTAATGGGGTATTCAGATTCTGATTTTGCAGGCTCTAAGATTGATAGGAAGAGCACCACTGGCAGCTGTCAACTCCTTGGTGGCAATCTTGTTAGTTGGTCTAGCAAGAAGCAGAACTCAGTCTCCACCTCTACTGTTGAGGCTGAGTATGTAGCTGCTGGAAGTTGCTGTGCTCAAATCCTCTGGATGAAGAACCAACTTAGAGACTACAATCAACTGTACTCTCACATCCCGATTCTGTGTGACAACTCTAGTGCGATAGCCATCGCAAACAATCCGGTGCTACACTCTCGTTCCAAGCACATCGACATCCGATATCACTTCATTCGGGATCACATCTCTAAGGGTGATATCGAGTTACATTTCATCCCTACCGACCTCCAACTGGCGGATCTCTTCACCAAGCCTCTTGACGAAGCTCGGTTCAAGTTCCTCATCGGAGAACTCGGTTCAAGTTCCAATCATGTTGCACGGTTGGAACGTGATCCCAAGCATAGTGAGTTTGACCCAATTGCTTCCTTCCTCATGAAGTCTCCCCTTCACTATGCCTTGACATACAATCCACCAAAAACAAGCAAATTGCTCATTGGCAATTTTTGGCTTACTTGTGTCTATGACGCTACATCCAAGAAAGTGTCGGCTTCCATCCTCTCCGATCCCGCTTCGCCGGATCTCACTTTCGGGGTTGAAGATGTTCGTTCGGCACTTCATCTTCCTCTCTATTCACCCTATGAGAAATTCCCACTTAGAAATGAGCATGAGGAAGTTGTTGCGGCTCTGAACTACATCCGTGGAGAACATGACAGGAGTCCGGGCACACTGCTTCGCAAAAACATGGGAGGTATCTGGCATTTTTTCTTCTCTCATGTTATTTTATGTCTTAGCAAGAAAACTACTGGACATGATCAATCTCCCTCTTCCATCACCCAACTGGCACATGCTCTTATCTTTCAAAGAAAGATTGATTTTGCGCGGTATTTCTTCCATGAATTGGTCAGTATCATCACCCCTCACAAGCGGCCCCATGTCGCTTTTCCTCGGTTTATATGGCTCATCATTTATCATAAATTTGCTACTGCCATTGATGCCTCTCATAGCATCACTTTTGACTACAAGGCGTCGATTATGACCAAACCCCTTCTTCATAAGGGGCCTTTGGCAACTGACAACCCTCTGCTTCCAGGTATGGTCTCTTTCCTTACTTCTCCCAATCTACAGTGGGGAGATGCCAAGGACACTCCGGTGTCCAAAGGTCCCTCCTCTGTAATGGACCCCTCCCCCTCACCTCTTGTGATGTCGTCTAGCACTATCTCATCTTCAACTACCGACACCGCCGCACCTACCCAAAGGGCCATACCACTGAAAGGACCTTCGGTGGTTACCCAGGCCTCACCCACCACCTCAAAGCGGCGACACTCTACCTCTTCCCCTCCCTCTTCTCCCAAAAGAACGAGGAAGGTTTCTAGGGCCATTCCACATACTCCATCCTCCGATTCTTCACAATCGACGGATGTTGACATTGTCTCATTTGGGCCCGGGGATTCCGACATAGCCACTGTCACCACCTTTGTATCCTCACAAAAGGATGCAACTGTAATATTTGGGGACCCTCAACTTCCTTCTTCCACTTTATCCTTAGTGGATGAGGATGACTTGGTCTTCTCCCCGGACCAAGGTTCTGCTTTCTCACTGCACGGCCTTTCCCCGACCAATTCTTGGTCGATGTTTATGCACCGCCCGGTGAGACACGGGTCTTACCCAAGGCCAGTGTGGAGGGTATTTCACGATATTTGGCTTATTTGCAACAGGGTCACAAGTAGGTATCTACTTCCTCCATTCCTTCTACCACTGATGTACGGGACACTCCTCCTTCTGCTCCCATCATTCCCCTTGCAATTCTGGAGGCTATACAAGAAACAAACAAACAACACCTCCTCTTGAGGGCTCAGTTTCGTGATCATCAGACACTTCTGGGTTCTTTTGTCAAGGTCTCTTGTGACAAGCTAATGTCTCTTGAGTCCTCCAATCATCACCTCACTACCTTAGTCACTGCTCTTCAGGCCGCCTCCAGTGCTCGTGATGAGGAGGTTCGTCGTCTGCAAGCGTCTTTCGAGTCTCATCAGGCCCTCACTACTCAGATTCTTGAGTCCTTGAAGTCTCTTCATCAGAAGGTTGATTCTATGAAGGTTGCTCCCCGACCAGCCGCTGAGGGGGAGAAACAGGCGGTTCCAATCTCTTCTGACAGCGGCCGTCAGGGTCCCACCCCCATTTCCACCGATGCTCCAACTGAGGGGGAGCTTTCAAGACAAGGAGGAGACAAAGGAAAGACAAAGCTATCTCCTGACGAAGAGGCCTTCTTATCCCATCAACAAAAGTCTGCCGTTCTAAAGGCTTTTGTTTCTGAAGCTGATAGGCTCAAGATTCAACCTCCAAACAAGGTCACTTCTGGCTTTGGCTTCTCTAAAGCCAAGTTTGATTCTCATGACATCCTTTGGTACCGAAAGACTTTAATGGGAAGAAAGTTGAAGTCTAAAATTGATGAGATAAAACTTGGCACCACCAAAGGTTCAGATACAGAGGTTCGGATAGTTATCATCAGAGAAGACAAAACTCGTCAGTATATCAAATTCAGCGACCTTGAAGATTATGGTCTCTCTGAATGGTACGAAATATCTGAACTCTTATCTAAATCATTCAGTCGTCACAGGGCTTTGGCTAAAAAGACCATCAATGGTCTACTTGAAAAAATGAAAGACTTTGCAAGAGATTACAAGCATTCCCCTGAAGAAGAAGCTCAAGTTCAGTATCTCAAAAAGATGTGCATCTCCTCCTCTCCATAACTCTCCTCTTCTCTCAATCAAAATGTATTCAAAGATCTGGCTGCCAAGGGATTAATCCCTGATATGAAGAATCTAAATCTGAAGACTCCAGGCGGTCCGTGTCCAACCCGTTCCTCAAATATTGGTATTGTAGTGTCTAGGCCAACCAGAGGAGTCTATTTCTTCGATGAAAAGGAAACTCTCAGGTTCTTCAGACATGAGGAGATCTCCATTGCTGACACCAAATTTCTGGTTGCTATCCTATCTCTCATCCCCGTAAGTTCTGAAGCCTCTCTCATTCGTAGTGATATTATTGCTGAGCTTCACAAAAGACCGAAAAATGAATGAGGTTCTTCTCTAAATCTCTCTATCCTTCTTATGTACTTGTAACCGTGTTTTGTTAAGACATCATGTTAAATACAAGTGCATTTTCTCTTACTTAGTTTGTACATATATACTTCATTCTTTTGTAAATGTCGGATATACTTTATAAATCCTTATAAAAAATAAAAAAATAATAAAAAACTATGTGAAAAGAACCCAAAAAGAGTAAAGATGGGTCAAAATGAATTTATTCAGTACACTCTTTGTTCTATTCTTTAGTATGGATGTCATCCTCAAATAGGGGGAGATTGTTGGATCATCTGAAGATTTGAAGATGACCTCCTGATCTTCCATCTTATATCATCCTACTTAGAATATGTTTGAGGTTCTTTTAGCAGCTTGGTTTCTATACAAATGTTCGGTGAAGTCGAAGATCAACCGAAGAAGACAAAGAAAGAGTACATCTCTCAAAGCGTATTGAAGATAGTCTCCTCAGCCTAAAGCCAAGCATGCCCAAGTGATAAACACCATCAGCCAGGATGGTGTCAATCACATATCTCTCAGGAGTATGAAGGTGTCCTCACATCTTCAGGAGCCGAAGATCTCTCAGGTCTTCGGCAGCCGATGATCTCATCTCTCCTTAGAGTATGAAGGTGTTCTCACATCTTCAAGGAGCAGCCGAAGATCTCTCAAGTCTTTGGTAGCCAATGATCTCTCCTTAGAGTATGAAGGTGTTCTCACATCTTCAGGAGCCGAAGATCTTTCAAGTCTTCGGCAGTCTATGCTTAAGGATTTCTTTCAAACACATTGTACTTTTCTGACAAAGTATATTGTGATATCTTGCATTGACGTTGACCTCATGTGGAGACCAGATAAAGTAAGTTTTGTCTACTACACCATTTTAAGGAAAGGTCTCTACCATCCTTCTGCAGGTCAACACTTCAAGCCAAAACACCTCAAGACAAAAGGTACATCCTGTACCTTGCTGAAGACCTGTGTCCATCCTTTGCTCAACAGGTGTCCCATGCATTTAATGCATGAGGCACTATATATATGGAGGATGGTTCAACATGCAAGATAACCAGCTCTCAAGCATTCAAGCTCTCTAAGTGCACTGGCATTCTCTCTCTAAGAAGTTCTTATTGTTTTCTAAGTGTTTTACAATTGTTCTTCATTTCTCTTTGTGTAAGATTGTTTGAATAGATTTCATCTATTCTCTTCCGCAACAATCAAAAGTTTTCTATGTGTAATTCTTGATTTCAAATCAATAAGAATTAAATTAAGTGAAAAACTGTGTGTATTGTATTCAACCCCCCCTTCTACAATACTTCTTTTATTTACTTACTGCTATTTGGGACCAACAGTTATTTACATTCATGTCTTTCATTTATGTTTGCAAAGCAATGATGAGTTAATCACCCTAACTTAGGTGTAAGTGAGGTTGGGAGAATAAGCAAACCGTGTATGTGGATAAATGCTTTCACCATAGCTATCAACTCCATTATTCACTTCATTTCTTGATGTTTCATCTAATGATTTTTGAGAAATTGACACATGTTATTTCATTATGACCAGTTGATCTGATAAAGAAGACAACGTAAACAAAGAGATTTAAAGAGTTATAGAATGTTGCAATTTGCTGCAGCAACTAATACATTACACCTATATGGAAATAAAAATAAGTTTAGTATCATGCTTGGATTTGTACTCATCATTGACACGATAAAGTACTGTCGGTGAATGTCTAGCTAGACTTTGAAAAAAGATCATTCGATCCAATAGTGTAATGTTGAGAAGTATTGCAGCAACAACCTCATGTTTAGGGTTGTAAACGAACCGAACGTTCAGCGAACCGTTCGTGAACCGTTCGGCGGGAAGTTCGTTTATGTTCGTTTATTTGATAAAGGAACGAACATGAATACTCTTTTTTGTTCGTTTAGTTAAATAAACGAACATGAACAATGAGCTTGTTCGTTCATTTTCGTTCGTGAACGTTCGCTTATTTATGTTCGTTTACATTTATTTACGTTTGTTCCTTTATGTTCGTTTATATACATAATATATTTATATATTATGAAATTAATATGTAAATCAATAATTAAATTAAGTTATTTAGAATTCCAGTTTTATTCCCCCTAAATTCACCCATTATACATTTTGTTATGTTATCTTAGAAGAACGAAATAATAAGTAATTGTGTTCATTTGTGTTTGTTTGTTTTATGTTTGTTTAATTAGTTTGTTCGTTTAGCATCTTAAGGAACGAACACGAACAAACATATTTTTTTAACGAACAAACAGGATTACAAAAAAATTAGCTCGTATACCATTCGTGTTCGTTCGTTTGGTCGGTTAAGTTAAACGAACGAACATTAACACAAAAAGTTTCGTTCGTTACCGTTCGTTCGGTTAAGTTAAGCGAACGAACACGAACAAGCCTCCGTTCGTGTTTGTTCGGTTCGTTTACATCCCTAACTCATGTTATGTTGTAGCAAGGTTATGCTACACTTGAGCTGAAATCTCAACCAGATATTACACTCACGTTTTTCTTTAATTACTATTATATCTCATTAGTTCTTAACTCTCACACAAAAAGTTACTTCAAATTCACCATCTGAAATCCTCTTTTAAGTCTGACTTCCTCAATCCTTGTTTTCATTTGTCCTTGAGGTACAATACTTGGTAATATTTATCATTATGACTTGATTTAGATGACACTAGTAAGACATGTATATTTGCATGATTTATTGGTTGTTGTAGCCCTTTTCTAGTTATACTTTCCTCCGACCAACCGCCTATAATTTCATTGCGGTTGGATGCATCAAAATTTCTATTTTTGATCTTGGAATGGAACAATCCATCGTAAAGGCAAAAGTATACCCATGCAAAGATCGTATTTTTTGGTAAATGCTTCTCGGAACTTTGATGTGGCAAGCAGATTGGCTCCAAGTTCTTTGCTATTAGGTATCGAGTACATGTGGTTCATATTGCCTCCAAGTATAATCCTTGCATTTCTTGACAGCTCAACACTTAATTATCTTGATGACGATGAAAAAAGACACGTCTTGCAATAAAACCAACAAAACTAGTACAGTGACATCCTTTACCGATCAAAAACCTTCCACAAACATGTGAAGATTGGTACTTGCCACTATAGTGATTGCACATACTCCCCGAAACAAGGTATCACAAGCGTAATTAATAACTTTTGTTTTTTTTGGGTTTCCACCAAACTAGCCATTTATTCCAAGAAAATTGAGAAAATAACCACTTTTTAAGGGTTTTAAAGAAATAACCATGATTTCCGCCAATTGGCAAATTCCACCAACCTGACGTGTGGGTGCCATCTCTGATTTAGCCAACCAATCATGTGTTGACACGTTGATTTTGCCAAATTTCCTCAAAATTGGCGAAAATTTTAATTTTCAAGATACTTGACTTATTTGACTTTTTTGCTGATTTGGCCTACCAACTAACAAAGAGTGGATTATGTCAACTAACGGATTCACTTTGACGGAGTTTATAGTTATTTAAAACCCTTAAAAACAATCTATTTTCTTAGTTTTCTTGCCATAAATGTTTAGTTTGATTGAAAATCATTTTTTATTGATGTTAGGTGTCTGAATCATATTACAATAGTACGAGTTTGGCTTTAGGGTTCCTAATTTGTATGGCAAACAAGATGGGCATGTAACCTACCTTCTATGGCCACACATTTGTTTATGTACTTATGGAGAACCATCATGTGAAAAACGTATTTGAGATGGGGTCCAAAGGACGATATACAATTAATTTGTACACATTTATTACTATAATATTGTCTTC
Organism: Arctium minus; assembly: GCA_954870635.1. Classification (NCBI taxonomy): domain Eukaryota; kingdom Viridiplantae; phylum Streptophyta; class Magnoliopsida; order Asterales; family Asteraceae; genus Arctium; species Arctium minus. Next base: position 55,867,730 of record OX941084.1, read on the forward strand.
TTTTTGGGACCAAAAAATAGCAGGCTCATAAAAGGACTGTTCATTAAATTCTTGTAAATCTATATAGAAATCGCTACGTTTGGAAAACAATGTATCATATATCAAACAATATAATTTTTATTATTTAAAACAAATTGAATAAAAATGTATATTCGTCCCATTCCAATTTTGATTTTATAATTTTAAAAGATATATTTAAGATTATATAGTTTAAAAGTATTTATCTTAATGTATATAGTTTTAAAATGTTTATTTTAATAAACATATTTTTAAAAACATGTCAAGTTTCAGTCATGTTACATCAACATTGTACATTAAAATATGCATTTTTTTCAAAATATAGAAATTTAAATATGACTTCTTGAAATGAATGTACTTATTTATGCAATTTGCCCATATTTATATGATTAAAATGTCTTTTATAAATGAAATAAAAAAATAGTGTTCATGGGACGGATCCAGAAAATTTTTCATACGGTGACACCATATAACACCGACAATTTTTTTTTTTACAAAAAACACGGTTTTTATCGATGTGTCTTCATCTTTTTACCGACGTTCAATATTGTCCGATGTGTTTTTAGCCTAATTCCACAATTTCGAGCGTTTTTTAAAGCAATTTGCATGATTTCAAGGGATTTTTTAAAGCTTTTTTATCGATTTCGAGAGATTTTTTCGGTTTTTTTTTGTTGATTTCGATAGTTTCTTTTGGTTTTTGGTTGATTATGAGGTACGGTTGCACCTTCTTGAAGTTTTCAAAATAATACGATAGCACCTTCCAAAACAATACAGTTGCACCTTTCACGAACCTAAATTTTTTTACTCTTCGTCGTAGAAATAATACGGTGGCACGTGCCACCGTATCCAACAGAGAAGATCCGTCCCTGTTCATGGATAAGCACAAGTTTATTTAACGTGTTGTGATATATTGGGAGACAACTGTTTTTAAATTGGAATATTGTCAAAAAAGGGTTGCAATCATTCAATAAATTCTAAAACGAAAATATCATACTTATTCAGTAACACGTGAATACCATCTTAAAAAGTCAATAATTTTAGTATAGCCAAAAAGTTGATATCGATATGTTTTAATTAATCAACAATAACGTTTTTATATCAATTTTCTAATAAAAGAAATGATGTATTATATGTTCCCTTAATCTGCTTCTTCAAATTAATAACATATAAGTTGGTACTTGTGAAACAATCTTCACTTTTTCCAATTTCACATGATCTACATATTTGATCCATGTAAACTATATGAGTTTGAGTAGAACCTTGTGACATAAGGCTACATAATTCATATAATTTGTATTATGTCATATAACCTGTATTAGTTTATACAGTTTTTAGGTAAAATTTTTAAATTTCAAGAGTACCACATTTATAGAGAATTAGTTATAGATGAGTAACTTTGAGGGATTAGCTCAATAATACTTGGACTTTTGGGACTACTCTCCCTAGGTCACCGATTTGAGTTCATCCAAGGCCACTAGGGATTTTCATGACCGTTCTCTAGTACCCCATGAGATTAGTCGAGGTGCACCTAAGCTGGTATGTATAACTGCGATTATAAAAAAAAGTCAATAATTACAAATTTATTATTAGATGAATAGTTATGGTTTAGTGAGAACTTTTTTTTTTCTAAAAAAATGTTCCAACAAAAGGTGGAGTGAACTCCATGATAGAACCAAGGTTACCAAACTAGAAATTTCAAAATATGTGTATATAATTAAGTGCAAAATCGTGTGAAGAAAGTGTAACAAAACAGGAAAAACATGTATCTAAATATATAAATGCAATATACCGAAATTCTTATCAAATAGGAGAAATACTATGTACCACCCGAGAATTTGGTATGTTTGATTTTAATCCAAACAATTATTTTATAGCCTAATTAAGTCAACTTATTCTATATAGAATCATCGTTGGAATTTGAGGCTTGTTGGACGGAAAACCCGAAGTTTTGGACCCTCAGGATTGATTGTGCGACAATGAGGTGCGACAGTGCCAGAGGACACAATCGCTTGTCAAAGTCACGAGCCTTCATAAGCAGTGCCAGTCGACATTGCCTTGGTCACTGTCGCAGTGGCAAAGTCGCAGACAGGGGGAGCTGGTCGCAGACGACTATGCCTTGGCAATGTCAGCGACTACGCCTTGGCAATGTCACTGAAGTGCAGTAGGGTTAAATAAGGGAGATGTCCGATATTGGGGTCATTTGGATTTGTTTTAGGCAGCCTTGAAATCGTTTTCTCTCCTCATTTTGATAGGTTTTCTTCCCCAAATCATCCCTCTTCATTGATTTCTCCTAGCTATCACAACCATGAACATTTATTGTTCCCTTATTAGGTATATATAATCACTGGGCTGTTTGTTTACCTCTTAATGGTTCCATTAAGAGGCAACCTCTAAATCGTTAAGAGGTGAATCTTGTTTGGCAAAAAAATGTCTGTCTCTTAATGGTTCCAAAACCCTCTGAATGATTTTGTATCTTGGCCCTCCCTTAACCATTCAGAGCCCTAATTTCATTATGAACAATTAAAAAACAATCTTATTTCATTTTGCACTATATCATAAGAGCCTCTTAATCATTCTGACCACTTAATCATTCTGCACCAAACCATTCAACAACTACCAAACAACTCCTAAGTGGAAGAGTTCAAGTCTACTCACATCTCAAGCAACTATCTCCTTCATCCTAGGGTTTGGTTTTCCTTTGAAAGCTACTAAGGTGAGTTCATTCTTGCTTTTAAAACATACATACATATATATATATATGTGTGTGTGTGTGTGTGTGTGTTAAAATCATCATTTTAAAACCATATCATCTTTTTAATTGTATTTTCATGATTTTATAAGTTTGACCTAACCATTTGATTTTATGAGAAATTGGGGTTTGAGTTCTTGATGAAAAGTTAAACCTAAGCATGAAATGTAACTAAAGGCTTATTTATGGTCCTTGTGTGTGTTCTTCCCTTTTTCTCACATCTTTGGATTTTAAGAAAACCTAAGCTAAATTAGGGTTTTGAAACACTTGGAGACTTTTGATAAAAGTTTTATGGGTGATGATTCCTCATGTTGGAATAATACCATTAATGATGATTCGGTAAATTTTGGGACTATATGTCCATTTATTAGTATTGGTTGACAAGGTAATAAAATGAGGAAATTTGCCTATTGGTATTTGCATTTGGAATTGGTGGAATTTGTCTTGGTGTTGTATTTTGCACATGGTTCTAGTATAATGGATCTATAGGCACGAAGGTCTTTATGGTTGGGGTTGTCGGGACATTAAGTCACCTATTGTGGCACAGAATAGGCATCGAGTTCCCATGGTAAATAAGGTGTGGACGTATATGGTCGGGCATCGTCCCATGGGCAGTAAGGTGTAATTCCAATGTGCATGAGTTTCTTAGATTTTGGACATCTCAAAGTATAGACCTAGAGGGGTTGAATTTGAGACTCCACGAGCAATAGACTTAGAGGAGTTTAGCTAGATAAATCGATTGATTTTAATTTATGGGTTTGTCTTAACTAACATGACAGGTGACCTACTCTTGTGTTCTGTCACTAGTCGTGGAAATCGGGTCTCCCCCGTCATAACAGGAGGAAATGTGGTTTTTATTGGTTCCTCATTTGATGAATATTATTATGGCTTTCCAATTTTACATTCCAAAGTTATTATTACTTTTCAAGGATAATTGTTTGTACTCACTAGGCTTTAACCTAACACATTTTCTTAAAATGACATGTATATCAGGTCATTCTAGCGGCAGGGCTTCGCGGGTTTGAGTGGGCGACCAAGTGGTCGGAGTTAACATTTTTGGAGAAGCATAGATTTGGCGTATTTTAGTTTAATGAAATTCTTTTGGAAAGGGATAGCGTCACCCGTCCGTAATCTGAACTAGTTTAGTTTAGATTAGTAGGTTGTTGATTTGTATCTCTTATATTGTTTCGAAAATGTAAACGCCTTATTATTTCCCCTCTTTAGGGTGATTTACTTATTTATATAATGTCCTATTCTGCATTTATAAAGACTTAAATTTACCTCTATTTTTAGGGTGTTACATACTAACTTAAAATCGACGATTGCTCAGATATTAGGTAGAGGCTTGTGTAGCAGTGTCCTTAAACATAATTCCCCCCCCCCCCCCCCCCCCCTTCAGCGTCCATTTAAAAGATACAACTTTTTACATTTAAATATACGTCAAGCTTCATCTATGTCTGAAAACTATTTCAAGTAGTATTTCAATAAGCTTCTTAAATTTTCTTTTTACATTTTTTCCTAATTATATATCTTATATTTCTTAATTAATTTTTCTAACATACCTTATTTTTAAATTTTCATATCAATTTGCTAAGCATAATTTATTTATTAATTAACAATTAATTTATCAACTAATTTTAATTTGAAATATAATTAATAGAACATAGAGGAACATGGATGGCCACTCTTTTATGGATAAAGTTATATTCGAAACAAAAGAAGATAATGATGGTTTGGGAGTATATACGTGTTCACGTGTTTAATTCAAGACTTCAGATATATTTATTTTTATATTTTTGGATAATATATACAAATTTTTATATGTATATATGCATACATATTCTAGAAATGTGTTTGCACAATGCAATAAAATATGTCTTGATTTTGAAACCAAACCCTGGAACACTAATTTTTAATTGTGGATTTGGTTCTCGTATTTTGTTACTTTCTTTGACTTCGGTCCCTATAGTATATTTATTGTGGATTTGGTCCCTGTGATATTCAATTTATCTTGGTCATGGTCCATCTGACTAACGCATCTGTTAACTCCATTAAATCAGGGACCATTTTAGTCTTTTTGCCTAATTTGTGTCTTACTATGATAAGAAAAATAAAAAATATATTTTTAACACACACACATATATATATATATCAAAATAAATAAAATAGAATGTTATTGTATGACTTGATTCTTTAAATTTTTAAAAAAATTAATTATATTAAATATGATTTAATTTTATTATTTTATTGTAATGGTGGAAAAAAATATGGTTTTATTGTAATGTAATTAAAATTTTAATTTAAACAAATTAGATCATAAAATTAGATCTTATTTTATTTAGAACGAATAAAATAAGATATTTTTTATGATTTGATTTATTAAATTAAAACTTTAATTATGTTAAAGACGATATAATTTTATTGTTCTTTTACTATCATCACAACAAACAAATTTATTATCGATATTTTGACACCAAAATCATTGAAAACCTGAGAAATTAACTCTAAATTTATCATCTTAAAATTAGAGGTTCCAATTTTCATATTGTTTTTCAGTCAAATTAAAAATCAATTGTTTAGATTTTAAAGAAATAAAATATTTAAGTTACGAGTATTTTAACCCACAATAAAATTAACAAATGTAATAAACTAATAATTACACATTTCTAAAACTGTGTGCCTTTTTTATTACCATTTATTTTGGGACGGAAGGAGTACCGAATAATGATAAGACCATGTCGTATATTTCTATTGATGGATGTTGTAGCTAATCTTAGTTATTTTCTAAATGCTAACATGTTTTCATGTTGGTGTTAACTGACATATGATGCTCTATGTTTTGCCTTGTGGTTGTGAGTAAAAATATTCGTAACTTAAATATTTTATTTCGTTAAAATCTAAACGATTTGTTTTGAGTTTTTTATTGAAAAACAATATGAAAATTGGAACCTCTAAATTTAAGATGATAAAATTAGAGTTCATTTCTTAATGATTATCAATGATTTTGGTGTCAAAATATCGATAATAAGCTTGTTAGTTGCAATGATAATAAAGAACAATAAAATTGTATCGCCTTTAACATAATTAAAATTTTAATTTAATAAATCAAATCATAAAAACATATCTTATTTTATTCGCTCTAAATAAAACTTTAATTTTTGACTAAAAAACAATATGAAAATTGGAACCTCTAATTTTAAGATGATAAATTTAGAGTTAATTTCTCAGGTTTTCAATGATTTTGGTGTCAAAATATCGATAATAAGCTTGTTTGTTGTGATGATAGTAAAAGAACAATAAAATTATATCGCCTTAAACATAATTAAAGTTTTAATTTAATAAATCAAATCATAAAAACATATCTTATTTTATTTTTATGATCTAGTTTGTTTAAATTAAAATTTAATTACATTAAAACAATAAAACCATAATTTTTTCCACCATTACATAAAATAATAAAATTAAATCATATTTAATATAATTAATTTTTTTTAAATTTAAAGAATCAAGGCATACAATAACATCCTATTTTATTTATTTTGATATATATATATATATATATATATATATATATATATGTGAGTGTGTGTGTGTGTTAAAAATATAATTTTTATTTTTCTTATCATAATAAGACACAAATTAGGCAAAATGACTAAAATGGTCCCTGATTTAATGGAGTTAACGGATGCGTTAGTCAGAGGGACCATGACCAAGATAAATTGAATACCACAGGGACCAAATCCACAATAAACATACTATGGGGGACCGTAGTCAAAGAAAGTAACAAAGCACGGAGACCAAATCCACAATTCACTCTTCATTTTATTATGGTTTTTAATAGTTTTGAAAGAGAGAGAAAGTCATCATTGGTTAATTGGTTATCATTGCTATGAAATATTTTATTATATATACACGTCTATCATATTTGACTTTTTATTTTTTTTAATTAAAGTTTTTTTACCCGCTTAATTTTTAAACTAAATTATCTTAAAAATAACTAATATTTTAATCAAATAAATTACATCAAAAAACGAGCATTTCATTCTCTTCTATTTGACATCCATCTCGATATAGTTTTTTTTTTTGTCTTTACCGTTTTTTACGTGAAATGGTATATTTGTATGATATTCATCCTGAATATTTATGTATATTCATATGTTCATGACAACTCTTTAATATTCATACATTGGTGTGATGTTCATCATGAATATAGAACTTAAATTAGCATTAATCATGAATACTTATGTATTTTCACATGTATTCAACAAATCTTCAATATTCATACATCACTATGGCATTCATCATTAATGTAACATCCTAAAAACCAGAGTGAATTTAAAACGCGAAAACTGGACAAATAAACATCAACACTTGGTATAAACCTCCCAAAAAGGGGAATGTACTTAACCTTTACAAAACCTGTATGCGGATATGAAATTCAACAACAAACTAATCTAAACATAAACTATCTAGATTACATCGGTTGTTAATCCAATATCACCAAAAGAATGGGACTTAAACAATTGTCCAACATCAAATACTAGTCATCTCAAAAGCCCTCGAGACCAAGCTCGTCACTCAAGCCCTTGGCAACCCACCGCTAATGTTAACCTGTTATACACATCATTTGAGAAAAAGTGTTAGGCTTAAAGGCTAGTGAGAACATACAGTTTATAATTTCAAGAGATATAAACATTTGTATCAAAAGAAAATCTTTTCAATAATCAATCCCAAGTCAAATTGTTGATAAGAATGAAATATTACAATGAGACTATATACAGTCTTTCCAGAACCTCACAACTTAATGTTCATGTAGTCCTTTATTTTACTTTCCCTCCAGAACCTCACAACTTAATGTGCATGTAGTCATTTATTTTATTTTCCCTTTTAGTACCTCACAACTCAATGTGTATGTAGTACTTTATTTTACTTTCCCTTTTAGTACATTACAACTCAATGTGCATGTAGTACTTTATTTTACTTTCCCTTTTAGTACCTCACAACTCAATGTGCATGTAGTACTTTATTTTACTTTCTTTCAAATAAACCACATAATGCGGAAGTAAAATATCATTTACTTCAAATAAGATGGAACCCATCATTTAATCGAAAATGATCGGGAACCCTAAAATCTCCCAAAACTCAAGTTATGTCAAAATGTAGAAAACTTAGATCCAAAACCATGGAGATATATAGGAGTTCAAAATGTAACTTTTGACATGTATAAAGTTTAGAAAAGGTAGTAGGAACTCACCAAATAGGTTTTAGACGAAAACCCGAAAAACCAGATATCGACCACCGAGTGAAGACGAAGCTTTCTATACCGAACCCTTGCTAGAAGCACTTAATACTAGCAACATACGAGGTCTAACGAACCAAACCAAAATAAGAAGAAAGAGAGAGAGAAACTTGAGATTTGAGATATTTTCAGAAATAATACAAATGAGATATTCTTCCCAGGAAAATCTCTTTTAAACCACTCAGGCCACCGCGCGGGTTATAGCGCGGGCTAAGTCGCGCCGTGACTCGCGCCGCCCTCTGGAACTCACAACCAATCAGCGCACAGCGCGGGTTATGGCGTGGGTATACTCGCGCCGATACTCGCGTCGCTCACTGGAATTCCCCAAACAAACAGTGCACCGCGCGAGTTATGGCGCGGGCTAAGCCGCGCGGCAACTCGTGCCGGCCACTGCCTCAGCTTCTTCTTCCAAACTGGTCAAACGAAACTCGGGGTGTTACAATCCTCCCCAACTTGGAGATGATTTTGTCCCCGAAATCCCAACTAACCAAAAAGGTGAGGATATCTTCGCTTCATATCCTCCTCGGCTTCCCACGTCACGTTGGCTCCCTGATGATGATTCCACTGCACCTTGACCATAGTGACCTCTTTGTGACGCAACTTCTTAGACTTTCTCTCTAAGATAGCGTCAGGTTCTTCTACACAACGGTTACCCTCGTCCACTCTTAACTCTGAGAGGGGAATGACGCTTTCTTCCTCCGCCAAACACTTCTGAAGGTAACAAATATGGAACGTGTTGTGGATTCTGCTCAACTCTGGCGGCAGTTCCAATTGGTAGGCTTGCAAACCCACCCGCTTAAGTACTTTGAAAGGTCCAAGGAAACAGGGACTCAGCTTCCCACGTTTTCCGAACCTGATAATGCCCTTCCATGGCGATACCTTAAGCAACACACGGTCGCCCACTTGAAACTCCATCGGCCGCCTCTTCTTATCGGCATAGCTCTTCTGCCGATCCTGGGCCGCTTTCAATCTTTCACGAATGCTTTTGACCTTATCGGCTGTCTCTTGCACGATCTCAGGTCCGGCGAATTGCTTCTCTCCCGCTTCAAGCCAACACACGAGAGTTCGACATTTCCGCCCGTACAACGCCTCAAATGGTACCATTCCAATACTCGAGTGGTAGCTATTGTTGTAAGCAAACTCCACCAAAGGTAGGTGAGAGTCCCAACTACCCCCGAAATCGATGACACAAGACCTCAACATGTCTTCCAAGGTTTGGATCGTTCTCTCGCTTTGCCCGTCAGTTTGTGGATGGTAAGTCGTACTCAACTTAACTCACGTACCAAGCTCTTTCTGAAACCCATCCCAAAAGTTCGAAGTGAACCGATTGTCGCGATCCGACATGATCGATAAGGGTATTCCATGCCTCGAGACCACTTCATCGACGTAAAGCTTTGCTAACTTGTTCATCGGTAAAGTCTCGCGCATAGCCAAGAAATGAGCGCTCTTAGTCAATCTATCGACTATTACCCAAATGGTATCGTGACCTCGAAGAGTTTTAGGCAACTTCGTCATGAAGTCCATGGTGATATGTTCCCACTTCCACTCGGGAATCTCTAAGGACTGAAGACTCCCATACGGTCGTTGATGTTCGGCCTTAACTTGCGAGCACGTCACACAACGCGCCACATCAAGCTTCATTACTGGCACCAATAATGCAACTTCAAGTCCCTATACATCTTTGTACTTCCCGGATGAATGGAATACTTGGACTTGTGAGCATCCTCGAGCAACATATCACGGTTACCCCCAACTTTGGGCACCCACACACGACCGCTAAACAGTTTTACCCCACGGCTATCTTCCGTTAAGAGCAAACGCTGCTTCGTCATGACTTCCTCCTTGAGATTTTCTTCCAACAAAGCTTCAACCTGCGATGTATTGATCTTTTCAACGAGACTAGACACTAGCTCGATTCTCGAATGGGTAGCCCGAATACTTCCGCTATAGTCCTTCCGACTTAACGCATCAGCTACAACGTTAGCCTTACCAGGATGGTAAAGCAATTCACAATCGTAATCTTTGAGCAACTCGAGCCACCGCCTTTGCCTCATATTCAACTCTTTTTGATCAAAGACATACTTTAGGCTTTTATGATCTGTGTAGAGTGTACACTTCGTTCCATAAAGGTAATGTCGCCAAAGCTTCAAGGCGAACACCACCGCTGCTAACTCCAAATTGTGGGTAGGATAGTTCTTCTCGTGTAACTTAAGTTGCCTCGAGGCGTAAGCGATTACCTTGCCTTTTTGCATCAACACACATCCTCAACCCATCTTCGAAGCGTCGCTATAGACCACGAAGTCTTCCGACCCTTCCGGCAATGACAAGATTGGAGCTTCGCACAACTTTTTTTGCAGAATTCGGAACGCCTTCTCTTACGTTTCGGTCCAATCGAATTTCACATTCTTCCGAGTTAAAACTGTCAAGGAAGAAGCGATCTTCGAAAAGTCTTGAATAAATCTCCGGTAGTACCCCGCCATACCCAAGAAACTGCGGATCTCGGACGGACTCTTGGGAGGCTCCCAATTCAACATAGCTTCAATCTTGGAGGGGTCCACTTTCACTCTGTCTCGAGTGACAACGTGACCCAAGAATTGCACTTCTTCAAGCCAAAAGTCGCACTTGGAAAACTTGGCGTACAATCTTTCTTTTCTCAACACATCGAGAACTTTGCGTAGATGTTGCTCGTGCTCTAACTCGCTCTTAGAGTACACGAGTATATCATCAATGAATACGATGACCGACTTGTCGAGGAATGGTCGGCACACCCTATTCATCAAATCCATAAATACCGCTGGTACGTTCGTTAGACTAAAAGGCATCACAAGAAACTCATAATGGCCGTAACGCGTTCTGAAGGCTGTCTTCGGAACGTCTTCTTCTCTCACCTTCACCTGGTGGTAACCCGAACGTAAGTCGATCTTGGAAAAACACCCCGCTCTTTGGAGTTGATCGAACAAGTCGTCAATCCTTGGAAGCGAATACTTATTCTTCACTGTAGCTTTGTTCAACTAACGATAGTCGATGCACATTCTCATTGTTCCATCCTTCTTTTTAACAAACAAGACCGGAGCTCCCCAAGGAGACGAGCTTGGTCTTACGAAACCCTTCTCCAAAAGCTCTTGGAGTTGTGCCATCATCTCCTGCATCTCCGCTGGCGCTAACCAGTAAGGGGCTCTAGCAACAGGAGTCGCTCCCGGTACGAGATCAATCCGAAACTCCACTTGACGATCGGATGGTAACCCGGGCAAGTCGTCCGGAAAGACGTCCGGAAACATACGCACAATCTTCACATCTTCAAGTTTTAGCTTCTCTACCTTGGCGTCGATCACGTAGGCTAGGAAAGACGAGCATTCTTTCACTAAACACTTGCGTGCTTTAGTCATGGTGATTACCGCCACATCTCCCTTCCTCTTCTCACCATAAATCACAACAACTTCGCCACTGGGATTGGGAAGTCGAATTAATTTCTTGGAACATACAAACTCGTCATGATTGTTCGCTAACCAATCCATGCCGACCACAACATCAAAACCCCCGATTAACATCGGCAACAAATCGATTGGGAAATCTCTCCCTTCGATTCCGAGAGTACACTTCTTCAGAACAACGCGGATTAGAACTTGACTACCCATCTGCTATCTCAACGACTAACGCATCCTCAAGACTAGTAGTGGGCATAGCAATCTTTTGACGGAACATCTCAGATATAAAAGAGAAACTAGCACCCTTATCAAAGAAAACACGAACAGGTACTGAGTTTAGAAGAAATATACCTGATACCATATCAGCGGATGCCTTGGACTCATCGGCCGTCATCTGAAACGCTCAACCAGGAACCCTAGATGGGTTCTCTCTCTTCTCAGACGTGCTACCCGACTTGAGCTTCGGGCAATCTCTCCTCATATGCCCTGGTGCCTTGCACTTGAAGCAGATACGCCCTTTGATCGGACAGTCACGGGTGATGTGATCTGATTTACCACACTTGTAGCAAGATTGAGGATTGGTGCTACAGTTACCGTGGTGCTTGGTTCGGCATCTCTGACACCATCTAGCTTCTTGATAACCAATGAAGCTTCGGTTTCCGACAAAAGGTCGGGTTCTCTTGGGAGGTACTGAACTAGCTTCCCACTTCCTCTTTCCAACAACCGCCATAACCTTCTCCGCAATTGTCTCAATCCTCCGATGGCTCACATCGCGATTCTCGATCACTATCAGCAGAAACTCCTGCTGTTTAGACATAGCTTCATCCATCGCCAACATCATGCTAGCCATCAACTCAGATCGGGAATTCGCATCCCTGACGAATGGGTTGGACGAAGCCAGGTCTACTTGCGGAATGACCTCTGGCCCCCCACCTAGTATTGGTTGAACAGATAGGCGCACAACGACTTCAACCCCAGCCGGTTGAACAGCGGTTGAGGCTGTCGCCTCGACACCATCTGCACGCATACGCGGTCTATCGCGCATACTGTAACACCCGGAAATTCTCAAGGTAAGTATTTGTTTCCCTTAATGCGTTAATTGTGCCTATGTGAGTATCTGAGCCTTTGTATGCATTTTATGATAGTTAATATATTGAAATGTCATATAACTTGATTACCACCTTTAAGTTTTTTAAACCTCGCGCTCGTTATCGAAATTAGTCAAGTTTTTGGGCTGTTGGGGGAGTGGCGCGAGAGTGCCACGCGATTATGCCAAGGGCACTATCGCCGGTCACTCTCGCGGAAGATGTACAGAGAGTTCGGGGTTGATCGCGATTGTGCCACGCGAGTGTGCCATGGCACTATCGCGGAGGACACTATCGCGCGGTATGTACCGTAGGCATCATTGCGCTCGCGATTGTGACTCGCGATAGTGCCAATGGCACTATCGTCGAGCACTATCGCCGTCGGGGTGCAGTGCCATAAATGAGCCTTTATCAGATTTTAACCTCATTTCTCTCAAACCCTCTCTTTTGGTTGCGATTTTGGAGCTTCCATTTCAGTCCCTATTCTCCACTTACCAAACCCTAACTCTCATAAATACTATCCTTTGGTGGTTGGGTTTTGGATTCAAGCATTAAACTCATCTCAAAGAAGATTCTAGGGTTTCTCAAGTGCATCTCCTCATCTCCAAGTTCATCCTCCAACTTCTAGGGTTTTCATCTTTTTCTAGGTTTTGGTTCAAAACCTAGATAATGAGTTTACTAACCTTTGTTAAAACTAGATACACATCATAATCTTCTATTCATCTTTTCTATCTCTATATGTTCAACTATTTGGGATTTCTTTATGAAGATAGTTGGGAATGCGGTTATTGGTGAAATGCCATGATCTACTTTATATGTACAAGTATTTGGGGCTTTTTGCTTGAATACATAATGGTGTACTTTTATATGATAAATGTATACATGTCTAAGTGTTAAGATGATTTCTAGTTGGAATAACATGTTGGTGATATATTCATATGTATGATGAGCATGATTGTCATTTGGGTCTCTTGTTAGACTTCATGTGATTTGGATGGTAATATTGTACCCGTAGTTGGTATTGAAATATATTGGGTTGAAATATACCTCAAAGACCTCCTATATACGTTATGTGGATGAACCAAGTCAGTAGACACTAGGAGGATGTAGTCTTGGGCGCCACTGTGATGGTATGTGCCTAGACCTCCGCCGTCGGGGAATTTCCTCAGTTGTAGTCCCCGGGTGTGTCGGGCCTTTCGGGTGTTCCATGTTAGAGGGAATCAAGGTACATTGACTCTTTGGGTGGAACTTGATTGGTACTATGGGTCTCCCCTATTGACTCCACATATGTTGATCTATGGTTAACTGCTGATAAGAATTGTAACTGTTCATGCATGCTTATTATTGTTCAACTCACTAGGCTTTTTGGCCTAACACTTGTTTGGTGTCGATGTGTATCTCAGGTTCTAGCGGCGCTGGTCCTAAGCAGGTTTAGATGCTTTGGGGTGAGAGCTTGGGGATTTTGCACTTAGACGCTTGTTACTTTTGGAAATGAACCATTGGATTTATAGATGACAACCCTTTTGTAATCTCCTTTCTAGTTGTAGAAATTAGATTAGTTGGTTGTTATTTATTGTCCGTTAAATTACAACTGTAATTAAAAGGTTATTTATATATTCCCCATTTTGGGAGGCTCTTGCTATGACAATTTTAGTATACCTCATGTCCGTTTTTCGGATTTTGTTATCCCTATTTTTAGGGTGTTACAAGTTGGTATCAGAGCTTTAGTTTAACTGAACTAGGTATAGTTTTAGTATATCTAGACTTAAGCTTTAGACTTTATATATTCACTGTCCACTTGGGGTAGAAATCCTAGGTGGGGAGAGAGTTAGGATTACGGAATTACTTTAGTTAAAAGTTGTGATGATGGTGACAAGAGTTCTTGTGTATGGTTTGTTCATAATTTCACTTAGCTACTGCTATTATGAATGCATTGTTACGTGAGCATACTTGGTCTACTATTATTATGATAATTGATGAAGGTATTAGTACGTACAAAGAGTTCAACTCGCTTAGCCTTTTCTCAATCTATTTCTCGTACGTGTATGACAGATTGAGATGGTTAACACTCGGAGTAGGCTACCGAACACGCCAGAGGCTCACTTAGAAGTGGAGTCTACAGTCGAACGACCTCATGTGGGGGCAACTTCCGATGGACCTCCCGTACCTCCTATTTTGGGAGGAGGACCTGAGCAGATTCCGTGCAGGAATCCTCCTAATAATGCCATCATGCAGGAGGTAACCATGGAAACCCGGATTCGGGATAGCATGATGTTGGCCATGAACTCCGCCATGGCCCAACAACAAGAGTTCTTCATGAAACTCTTAGAAGATCGAGACGCCAGTAATCGTCAACCGGAAACAATGGCGGAAAACGTTGTTATGGGGTCGGGTGGACCAATTGTCGTGTCTGTTGAGGATCCAGCGGATAATGGGATCAAGACGAAGACTAAGGGGTGTACCTAAAAGGCGTTTATGGGGTGCCATCCTAAGGAGTTTGTGGGTTTAGATAACCCGGTGGCTTGTATGTATTGGCTCAAGGAGGTAGAGATGGCCTTCGAGTCATGTGAGTGTGATCCCTCTCAACGGGTCAAGTTTGCTTCTCAATTACTTCGGGGAGAGGCTCTGATTTGGTGGAATCTCACTCGATCCTCCCTCACTCCGGAAGTTCTGGCTAAGTTAACTTGGCCGGTGTTCAAAGAGAAGATCATGGATAAATACTGTAGTGAACATTCGTTGGACAAGCTAGAGTGGGAGTTCCGAAATCTGAGGAAGGGGACTCTGACCATTGTGGGATACTCTAAACTCTTTTTGGAGAAACTGAATCTGGTGGGACATCTGGTCCCCTATGAGAGGTCGAAGATCAAGGCCTATCAACAAGGTTTACCGTCCGAGATGCGAACGGCGGTGAGAAATGCTAGAGGTTCGACCTTGCAAGAGGTTATCGAAGAGTCTTTGCTCATTGAGGATGAAATCAATGCTGAAAGGGAAGAGAAGAGGCAGGTTGGTGAGAAACGGAAGTGGGAAGGGCCATCTGGGCCAGTTCGTCAATCGATACCCTTTGTAGGCGGTAGAGTGGGTGATTTTCGTCGTGAGGATCGGTGGTGCCACAAGTGCAAGTCAAAGCACTCGGGGCCGTGTGCTACAAGAACTTACTCCGGTCCAACAGGGTGTGCCAAGTGTGGTAAGAAAAGCCACATGACTCGAGAGTGTCCCATCCGGGGGCCAGTGTGTTATAAGTGCAGAGAAACGGGCCATATGAAGAGGGATTGCCCGAAGCTAGTAGGAGGAAATGGTGGAAATTCTGTGGGTTCGACGGCTAGAGTCGAACAACCACCAAGGGCGCCAAGTCGAGCTTTCCGGATGACTACCGAGGACGCAAAGGAGACCGCGGATGTTGTTTCGGGTACGTTTCTAGTAAACTCCTTACCAGCTCGTGTTTTGTTTGATTCGGGTGCTACATGTTCTTTTGTGTCGGATGCTTTCTGTAATCAATTCACCATTCCTATTAGTTGCCTTTCCGATGCGTTAGTGATAGAAATAGCTAATGGGGATCAAGTGATCATCTGAGACCGTTTTTGTGATTGGACTCTAGAAATCGATGGGAATTCTTTCGGAATAGATTTACTACCCATGACTATAGGAGGGTTCGACGTGGTCATAGGTATGGATTGGTTAGTGAGGCATAAGGCGGACATCTTTTGCTCCAAAAAGATGATCCAAGTGCCATTGCCGAAAAATGGTGTGGCTACCATTTATGGGGAGAAAGTAAAGAGGAACAATCCATTATTTCATCTCTTAAGGCTCGCAAGTTTCTAGCGAAGGGTTACCCTTCGTACTTGGCCTACGTTGTGGACGCGAAGAAAGAGAAGAAGTCGGTAGAAGATGTGGAGGTGGTGCAAGATTATCCAGATGTTTTTCCGGAAAACTTACCCGGATTACCGTCGGAGCGGCAAGTGGAGTTTCAGATTGACCTCACCCCGGGAGCGGCTCCGATAGCTCGTGCTCCATATCATTTGGCACCGACAGAAATGAAAGAGATGATGACGCAACTTCAAGAGTTGTTGGAGAAGGGCTTCATTCGACCGAGTTCGTGACCTTGGGGAGCACCGGTGCTGTTCGTGAAGAAGAAGGATGGATCCATGCGGATGTGCATAGATTACCGGGAGTTAAACAAAGTCACGGTGAAGAACAAGTATCCTTTACCTCGCATCGACGATCTTTTTGATCAACTTCAAGGCAGGGGATGTTTCTCAAAGATTGATCTTCGATCCGGTTATCATCAAGTGAGAGTAAAGAAGGAGGACATTCCGAAGACGGCTTTCCGAACGCGATACGGTCATTATGAGTTTTTGGTGATGCCTTTCGGCTTAACCATCGCTCCGACCGTATTCATGGATTTGATGAACTGTGTGTGTCACCCATTCTTAGATAAATCCGTAATCGTCTTCATCGACGATATTTTAATATATTCAAAGGATGACTCTGAGCATGGGAAACACTTGCGGGAAGTACTAGAAGTTCTAAGAAGGGAGAAGTTGTTCGCGAAATTCTCCAAGTGTGAATTCTGGCTCCAAGAGGTGAAATTCTTGGGGCATGTGGTATCAAAGGACGGAGTAAAGGTAGATCCGGCAAAGATTGAGGCAATGATGAGTTGGGAGCCTCCAACTAGTCCGACGGAGATCCGAAGTTTCTTGGGTTTGGCGGGTTACTACCGGCGGTTCATTCAAGACTTTTCCAAGATAGTCACACCGCTCACTTCTCTTACAAGGAAGAATGTCAAGTTTCTTTGGACCGATACTCAAGAGCAAGCCTTTCAGACGCTTAAGAGGAAATTGTGCGAAACTCCGATCTTATCCTTACCTGAAGGATCGGAAGACTTTGTGGTGTATAGTGACGCTTCCGAGATGGGGCTTGGATGCGTACTAATGCAACGGGGGAAAGTAATAGTCTACGCGTCGCGGCAATTAAAGGATCATGAGAAGAACTATCTGACTCATGAGTTGGAGTTGGCGGCGGTAGTCTTTGCGTTAAAGTTGTGGCGACATTACTTGTATGGGACCAAGTGTACTCTTTTCACGGATTGTTAGGGTGTTTTAATTGTTAAATAGAAGTTCAGGGTTCAGTTTATAATTAGTTCAAAGTTATTATTAGTTAGATGGGCCCAAGCCCATAAGCCCAATATCTCTGTAAGCCTAAGTATATAAAGGCTGCTTTAGATTCATTATTAGTTTAGTCTCATAATTTTCAGATCTCTAGTCAATAGGTTTACTTTTCTCTGATTAGAAATTCTTTCTGTAAACCTGTAACCTTTGATTGAATATTAATCATATGACTAGAGGTTGTGGCTATATTACTGTTCTACATTGATCATATTATCTGTTGATTGCACTGTAGTGGGATCTACAATTGGTATCAGAGCAAAGAGACTGAAAGTTTGATCAAAAAAGTGCTATTTAAGTTAAGAGATTTAAGATGAATTCAAGAGACGCTTTAGCTATTAGTTCGGATCAAAAACCCCCAGTGCTCTATCGGGGGGAATACCCTCAGTGGCACGATCGCTTCATGAACTTTATTGAAGCGAAATCAAACTACGAGGATATATACAAGTGTCTGAAAGAGGGGCCGCAAGACTGGCTAATGAAAGTCATACCTGGAAACCCAGCCGAAGGTCGATCAGATCGTTCAGTTCGGAAAACTATCGGTGAGTTTCTTCCTCAAGAAAAGAGCATGTACGAGGCTGAAAAGCAAGCAAGGTCCTATCTTCTACAAAGTCTTCCCAACGACATCTATGCCTGCATCGACAATTACAAGGCAACTGTGAAAGGAATGTGGGACCAGATTGAGAAAATGATGATGGGGCGCCACATAAACAATCAGCTGAAGGTGACAAATTGCATCACCCAATATGATGGCTTCAAAGCTAGAAAAGGCGAGATGCTCACAGAAACCTATGAACGGTTCAACTTGCTTCTGAATGATCTCCAGAAAAACAAGATCACGAAGATGAACACTGAGAACAACATCAAGTTCATGAACAACCTCCAGCCTGAATGGAAGCCGTTCGTCTCTCATATCCGTCATACTCAGACCCTGGAGAAGATTTATCTACATGAACTTTATGAAATGTTGCTCCAGGATGAAGAGGAAGTTATGGAGTTGATGGGGAATCAGAAAGCAGATGAAAAGCCGATAGTTGATCCGTTAGCACTTGTATCAGATAAAAGAGGTAAATCTGTCAGCCGCTCGTCTGAAAAGGAGCAAGTGCTAAGTGATTCTGAACCCGAAGATCCTGACAGTGACTCGGATCCAGAATACACCAAGATGAAAGAAGCGATGTTGTTCTTGACTCAAGCATTCCAGAAGAGAAAGTTCTTTAACAAGTCTTCAAATAAGCATAGATTCTCCACTCGCCGTGATAATAAAGAGAAGTCTGAAGGGAAGAAACGTGTTGAAGAAGGAAGGAAGTCTGACAAGAGACATGACGAAAAGCCAAGAGAGGAGCCGATCAAATGCTATAACTGTGGTCGGTTGGGTCATTTTGCCAAGGATTGTCGCAAGCCTGTTGTGCGCAACTCGAATTATTACAGAGCCAAGTTGCTGCTGTCCAAAGAAAAGGAAGCAGGTAAGGCTCTCATGGCTGAAGATGACTACTAGCTGCAAGTATCTGATGAAGAAAATGAGGATGTTGAAGCACACCTGTGTTTCATGGGCAAGCACTCATCACCGTCTGACACTGATGATGAAGATCGTAATTCTCCATGTCAGGTATGTGCTCCTTTCCAAGAAGCTTTACTTGATCAGATGCAACTCACTATGCATAAACTAGACTCTTACAAGCTACTCATAAAAGAAAAAGAACAACTCATCTCATCTCTAGAAAAACGAGTTTCTACACAGTCTGAAAGTATTGAAAATCAAAGCTTAGAAATTGCTAGCAACCTGTGCATAATTTCAAATCTAAAAGAAGAGTGTGAGAGTTGTTCAAACGACTCAAAAAAGCTAACGACTTTATAAACTTGGTCAATCTAATCAAACGCTGAATCTAATTGCACCAAAAGAACCCAAGTATGCGGATACGGGTATCGGTTACGATAACCCCTATTATCTGAAAAAGGCCTTATCCAAAGTTCCTATGTTATATGCGTTCGAATTTCTTGGTTTAGACAAGACCTATCCAGAGTACAAAATCAACTGGACCAAACCACTTAATGATGAGGAAATGGAAGAGGATAATTTGCGAAGGGAGAACTCTACTAAAATGAAACTTCCTTTTGTTTATGATTCTTTAAATGCGTCTTACAACGAAGAAAACCCCTGTTTCCTGTCAAATGACTATTTTAGAAGCTACTCTCAAGCTGAACTTGATGCTAAAACAGTTCAAAATGAGGAGGAACCTCTGGAACATAAGGTTTATGTTCCACCTCTGATTTTAGAAAAGAAAATTGTTCAGCTAGAAACGGCATTTGAACAGGAGAGGAATATTTTTCAAAAGGAAAAACAAGAGTTGTTATCCCAAATTGAGTGCCTCAATTCCGAGAAAAAGAAAACTGTGTCTGAAAAGGAAAAAGAATACTTTCAGACTGAGATAAAGAAACTAAATTCACAACTAGCTGCTTTGGCAGCAGATCGGATGAAAGAGCGATTTCACAAGGCTGAGGCTCAAGCTAAGCCTAAACTTCTCGAAGTTGAGAAAATTTCTCTGTCTGACAATTCCTATCCTTCCTCGGACACATCTTCCTGTAAAGCCTTTTTGGGTGACTCGTCACCAAATTTTTCGAACAAAGGAAAAGAGCCTCAATCTGTAGAAACAAATTATTCCGATGTCCTGAATTCATCAAGTGATAAGGCTCCTTCTGATGAGGAAACGGAATTTTCCGCCTTCTTGAATTCTGAGGTGTGTTTAGACGATGATTTAAACCAATTTGATTTTAATCCTTCTTTAACAAGTCACGTTGATTTTCTAAAGTCTTCTTGCGAGCCTCCGGTAAAATTTTATAAGGGTGAATGTTCCACATCTGCCCCACAAAAATCTTCTGTGAACAATTCTTCAAAGTCTAAATCTAAAAATCGTTCACAAAAGAAGAAAAAGACCGTTCGCTCTAAAAGGCAACAATCTTCAAATTTCAAATCTTCTGACTATGGGTTTAACGGTATTTCAGATACTTTTGGTCGACGCAAAGAAGCCAAGTATGCGTGGGTAGCTAAGAAGTCTAAGGAGAGCACGGCGACACCAGAATTAGTTAATCCAGTTTTAAAGTCTAGGAAAAACAATAATAGTCATGATGTTTTGAATTCTAAACCTATGGTTGAATGTAATGGATTTTTACCTTTAAAAGTTTATTCAATTCCGCAATTACTTCAACTGTCTCATGATTATCTTTGTTGCTCCTACTGTGGATTGAATGATTTTGTTGATCGTCGTTTTGCATCTAATTGGTTTGGCTCTTATCATGTGTCCAATTCTCATTCTAAATTTGATGTTTCCCGTCATAGAAGACCCAAGTCTAAACGGGCATCCTAGTCGGGTGTTAAGTCTAACCCTAAAGAACCCATTTACGAATGGGTACCTAAAAAGAAATAACTTGTTTTGCAGGACGGTCATGTGTGGTATTTAGATTCAGGCTGCTCCAAGCACATGACCGGAAGAAGGGAGCTTCTCACAAACTTCACCGAGAAGTTTTGTGGAAATGTTCGTTTTGGGAATGACCACTATTCTCCCATTATGGGCTATGGCGATATCGTTAAGGACAACATCACGATCAACAAAGTGTCCTACGTTGAAGGTCTTGTGTCCAAGCTAGGAATGCTAAATCTGAAAGTTTGATCCCGTCTCAGACCTGTCCGAGTTTCATTCAATAACGACTGACTGTGACTTAATGCCCCAGTGACTTGTCTCTGGATGCTCACATCCATACTCATTGGTTTTTGCATTTTACTCGTTAAAGTTTGTGCAAGTTTTCAAACTCTGTATTAATAGATTATATTTCGTTCGTTTCTATTTTTTCTCGTGTGTTTCTTTTTCTTCGTGGTGTTTTATTGTCTTTTGCAGTCCATCCGGGTGATACCACAATGCGTTTGTCGTTTGTGGTGGATTTTCAAAGGTGTTCATGTGTTCAGGGGGAGCACTATCGAAGGATGATTGGTAAGATTTTATAGTCCTCCATTCGAGGGGGAGCAGGTAAGTTTCTCTCTCAGTATTCGTCAAGGGGGACCGACATTTGACTCTGAGCGTAAGTGATTCCTATTTTGAGGGGGAGCCGGATCATGTTATTCCTCGGTCCTTAGGTGCCGTTTATTTTTTTTAGGTTTTATTTTTTTCCTTTTTCCTTAGGATTTTGTTTATGTTCTCACTGATTTTTGATCTTCCGTTAAATTTCTTCAAAGTTTTTTTTGTTAGGTTAGATTTTTTTTTGCCTTAGTCTTGCTTCACTTTTTCTTTTCCTTATTTTATAAAAATAAAAAGAAAAATATATTTTTTTTGTTTTTAAGTTTGGTCCGGCCCAAATGGACACCGGCCCAACTACCTAGTCCCACCCCGGCCCACGCCCTTCTGCGACCGGGGGTGTTT
The DNA here is from genome assembly GCA_954870635.1 of Arctium minus. NCBI lineage: Eukaryota > Viridiplantae > Streptophyta > Magnoliopsida > Asterales > Asteraceae > Arctium > Arctium minus. Next base: position 55,889,877 of record OX941084.1, read on the forward strand.
AAAACCCCGGGCAACTTCACTTTCCCTCTTTCACTCGACCTATCTTTCTCTCACGCACTCTCTGTCTCTCGATCTTTCTCTCGATCTCGACCGGAGCTCAACTTTCTCTCAATTCTCCCTCGTTTCTCACAATCTCGATCGATCACAGGTATGTCATCTGTCCTCTATCTATTTTTCTATCTGTCATCGTTGGTGACTCGACCTCCGGTCGAACGTTCATCGCCTCGATTCCCCCCCCGGTCGCCTCACCGTCGTCGGCGCACCGAAACTGATCTCGGTCGATTTAGGGGTGCTCAAATCGATTTAAGTTATGTGGTTACAATCGATTGAGGACTTTGGTTGTTAAATCGATTCTTTAGTCGACAGTCGACCCCGGTCGATAAGTTGTCCCCGGTCGATATCGGTCGACTAGGTCAAACACCGGTCGACCTAGGTCAATACCGGTCGATTTTTTTTTGGTATAGATCGACTATCGATTGATTCAATGGTCTCATATTGGGTTTGAATTTGAGAATACTCGTTATATTTGCTTTGGGTTTGGTCTGTTCTTTCGTTTGCTATAAGGGTCTGCGTGTTGAATCCAGGTTTGTCATTATACCTGTCGATTAGTTTTCCACCGGTCGACCGAGGTATCATCGGTCGATAGCCTTGATAATATTTTGACCTAGGTTTAATACCGGTCGATTGGTTGATACCGGTCGATTGGTTGATACCGGTCGTTCGGCTTTACCGGTCGTTTGTCCATACCGGTCACACCATACCGGTCGACGGGTATACCGGTCGGTGGGTATACCGGTCAGTGCAACATACCCGTCGGTACTCCTTACCGGTCAATGCACCTTACCAGTCGATGCAACCTCCCGGTCCATTTGGTGTTAGTGATTTTCCTTATGTGCTTAATTGTGATATTTCTAAGAGTGGGTTACTGTTTGATGTTTGTGAGAGTTGGTTTTCAGACACCTTAAATGGGTGTTTTTTAAATTTCTGTGGTGATGCGCGGCTTGGTTACAGACCCTGATTCATGAATTAGGGTTTGTATTTCCCAATAACTTGGAGTTTTAATTGGTTATGGTTTAAACCATTGACCATTTAACTCCAAATATATCTTGTTTCAATGTACCTATGATCTAAAATGTTTATTCTTAACAGGCACAATGGCGCAAAACCCAAATCCGGCGATTGACTCCATTGCTGATGCCGAACTGATTCCCGAGGATCAGTTCCTTCCACTTACGCCCAACAACTACCATCTTGACGTCACCCAACCTGCAATCCAGTATCAGGTGATGATCGAGATCCTCATTGGGCATCCTCTCTCATACGCCCTTACGGAGACAGCTGAAGTCCCAATGATATACCTGCAGCAGTTCTGGCGTTCCCTAACTCCTCTAGAGGCCGATGATGGTTTTCAGTTGGAAGGTCGAATTGACCACACGCCGGTACTGCTCACTCGAGATTTGTTCCGACAATTTCTCCAACTGCCGACCGCCACTTCATTTCCGGGGAGAGACGACTATGACCCGATTGTATCGGATGCAACTCTCTGCGCCGACATCCTGTCCCTAGGCTATGACGCGAATCTTCGTCTTCCATCTGGATTCAACAGGAAGCATCTAACAACGATTTGGTACATGCTCTTTACGTACATCAATCGGTGCCTTTCGGCTATCACGAAAGGCATCGAACAAACGAGTATCAACATTCTTCGCGTATTTCATGCCGTGGCATTTCACCGCCACGCAGACTACGCCGACTTCCTTTGGTACGAGCTTGTTCAGAAAGTATGCGCCAACGCGACAAAGAGACAGAACTTCATTCCATTCATGCGGTTTCTACAGCTTGTCATCCGCAACTTCATGGTTCTCTATCCTGCGATTGCGCGCCGATCATCGCACCCGACCTGTCCGCAAAACCCGACTCACAAGATCCCGACACGTCCTGATCCAGAAGGTATTGTCGCCCGACAGATCCCCGTCGGGTTACTGACCTATGCTCGTCCTACGGCGCTGAGTGTAATAGCATATAGGCATACACACAACCTACCAGCTTCTATGGTTCGTCCAGAACCGGAAGGACCTCCCGAGGGAGCAAGACCTGAGAGGCGTGAGGGTCCACGTCCACGTACGAGAGGCGGTAGCGTCCGGATAGCTGGGGCTCCCGGACAGGGTGTGATGAGAGAAAATATTGTGAGGGGAACTGAAGTGGGCAGCGCCGTTTTACCAAGCCAGGCCAGTACGTCTCGACGATCACCTACACCACCACGGACAACCTCTCCGACGGTGGAAAAGGACACCGCGACTGAAACAGCTAAAGTTTAGTCCTCTTCTGCCACCGAGTCGGAGGAGGCAACAGGTACATCCGGCACTCAGTCAGAAGCTGCCACCGAGTCTGAGGAGGCAGCAGACCAATCCGACAGTCAGTTGGAAAATGCCACCTAAGCATCGGAATCAAATGACGAGTCTTCTGATTCTGATGGTGACGATGATGAGCTCTCACCTGGAGAAACAAGGAGAGCGGAGGGAGTTATAGTCGAAAAAGAAAATGTGAGCAGAGATAGGGCAAGCAGGAGTAAATTACATTCTAAGCGTACACGAGTGATGGCTCAACCTTCTACGGTTGTCCTCCACCAGCCTACATCTAGCCAGGTAGACACATCTGTTACCCAGTCTCATGTGTTGAGACAGGGTATTGAAGGAGCCGCCGTGGACCTAGCGGCGCAAATGCACACCCCCTAGCCACTCCGCCATCTCTCAACAGATGGTGGTTTCAAGTTCACACGGGGATTTAGCACAAACGCTACCAGTCTCTCGCTTAGAGAGTTCTGGTATTGAAACAAGAGAACAGCAGCCCCCGTTCTCGACTTCTTTGGGTGCACAGAGTCTAGAGCCCTTTGATGTCATATCTCCTATTCCTAGGACACAAATACCCTTTTCGGCTATTGCTGGAGGCCTTAGTGGCCCATCCGGAACACCTATAGGAATTCCAACTTCGGTTGGTTTACGAGGATTGGGCGGAAGTCCTACCACAGCTATCATCACGCCAGCTGTGAACGTAGGCGGTTCGACTTCTACAGTCGTAACAGTTCTAAGTGACCTAGGAGTGATTCACCCCGAGTTTGTCTCAAGGGAATTTTTGGATGGTGCCCTAAAGACCGTCCGTTCTATTATGCGTTCCGAGCTGAGGGAGGAGGTAGATGCCATGAAGCGTCTTATCAAAGGCAAATGTCCCGTGACTGAGCCTGAACCACTACATCCTACACCACAACCCTCTACTGCTGTTGTTGACATGTCTATCGATGAACTAAAATCCGTACTCCTAGCCAAGCTACTTGCCCAATCACACATAGCACCTACCCAGGATGCCAATCTTCTATCGCTTTTAAGTGCTCAAGCATCCAAACCTACTCCACCCCCAACCCACTGTATCTCTAGATGCCTTCCAACAACAACAAGCCATGCTTCTGTCTTTGCAGCAATCAGTGGTTGTATTGACTGAACGCTTATCATCCGTGGAAGACACCTGCCGAAGCCAGGCAGAAAGGCTCAAGCGCCGACATGATGACCAGGATAATCCTGATCACCATGAGGGGTACAATAGTCGACGTCTATCCGAGCCAGAGACACAAATAGTGGAATCAGTACAGGTGGAAACGGAAGGGGATTCAGGTTCTGGTATGCAACCGGAAGGGCAAGAACAGGCACGGGAACAGGTTATGGATTTGGTACTTTGCGAAACTCCAACGGTTGAAAATCCTGAGGAAATAGATGAAGGTTCACCGATAGTTCCTGAAGACTGGGCTTTGATTGTCGATCCTTATGAGGTTTCTGACCCGACAGAAGAATATGCGAACACTGAAAGAGCGCTGGTAGTCATGCAAGCCGAAATTGATGAGATTCTTCATCCAGATTATCAGCCAGATATTCAGACTTCTGTCATGGTACCGCTTTTGGCATATCATGCAGATCACCCTGATCTTCCACATACAGATTTTCCTGTTAGATCTCCTCCAGTATCACCAAGTTTAAGAACTGAAAGTACTCCGCCAGTCCAACCGTCCAAGTGGGAAAGAGTCAGAATCAAAGTTCCATTTCTGGAAGAAAGCCAGAAGAAGATATTTGCCCATTGGATTCGGAAATATGATGAAGTTGTGCTTCATGGTCTACAGTCGATGAAAAGCAAGGAAAAGCAGCGTGAAATCATATTTGTGTATAAATATTTTCAAGACAAGTACAACAAGACAAAGCTTCAAATTACTTCAGTTGATAAAATTCAGTCTAGTTTCTTCATGGATGTAAAGTATTCACAGTTCATGGTAACTAGAGAAGATGGTGAAAAGTATTATTTTTCTGAAGCTGATTTTCCGCGTCTTGAACCTAGAGATCTGTTGTTCTTGCTTAGAGATTTAAAGACCAGAACCAACAGACCAGGGGAAGTTTTAGATGCACTCGAGACCGTCAAGCGATACATGAAGTGTGCAATGAAGCTTGCCTCTGTCAAAGACTTTCAGATCGGGTTAGAAAGCAACCAACCGAAGATAAATCTGCTTAAGCCTGATTTGAGTGTTCCTTCTGAAGCCCAGACTGTACCAGCATTTACTGTTATACAGCTTTCAGAATTAGGCATGACTTACGTGAACAACAAAGGTGTTATGCGTTTTATTCGTTTCAGACAGATTGCCAGATTCTGTGATGGTACACTGATGTTGCTTAAAGACAAGTTGAAGCGTGCTGTTGATAAAGATGAAAAAGGGATTCATCCTTTGGATCCTAAATACAAGCCACTTGTTCTCGAAGCACTGGGTGTTATTGAAGACCGGCTGGAGTACAGAACGCAAATACGATACTTCGAGATCAACTTTGGGTTTCGAAAGATATATGTTCCAAACTGGCGCGATTACCAACTTTTATTTAAAGGGGGAGATTGTTAGGGTGTTTTAATTGTTAAATAGAAGTTCAGGGTTCAGTTTGTAATTAGTTCAAAGTTATTATTAGTTAGATGGTGGTGGTGTCAAAGTGCCCCTTACAAGGATCTATGTGGTGTCGAGTTTGTTGGAAAGTATCAAGGCAAGTCAAGTGGAAGCACTTAGAGAAGAGAACCTCAAAGCCGAAGTCATGTCAAAGCAAAAGGAACTCTTAATGGAAGACGGTCGTGGACTCAAGCTCTTTCAAGGAAGGATTTGGGTGCCGAAGTTGGGAGGAAATCGGGAGTTACTTCTTGAAGAAGCGCATAAGTCGAAATATTCTATACATCCCGGTAGCACCAAGATGTATAGAGACTTAAAGTTAAATTATTGGTGGCCGGTGATGAAGTTAGATGTGGCTAGCTATGTGGAGAAGTGTGTCACGTGCCTCCAGGTCAAAGCGGAACATCAAAGACCGTATGGAAGTTTGCAACCGTTGTCCATTCCCAAGTGGAAGTGGGACAACATCACCATGGATTTTGTGACGAAGCTACTGAAGACCTTGCACGGTCACGACACTATTTAGGTAATTATGGATCGGCTAACCAAGAGTGCGCATTTTCTCGCAATGCGGGAGACTTTGCCAATGGAGAAATTGGACAAGCTTTATATTGACGAGGTGGTGTCGAGGCACGGAGTCCCTCAATCTATTGTATCAGATCGGGATAGTCGGTTCACTTTGAACTTTTGGGCTAGCTTGCAGAAAGAGTTGGGCACTAGACTGAATTTGAGCACGGCGTATCATCCTCAAACGGACGACCAAAGCGAGAGGACAATTCAGACGTTAAAATATATGTTGAGGTCATGTGTAATAGACTTCGGGGGAAGTTGGGATTCACACCTACCTTTGGTGGAGTTTGCCTACAACAACAGTTACCATTCTAGTATCGGAATGGCACCGTTCGAGGCATTGTATGGGCGGAAGTGCAGAACCCCGGTTTGTTGGCTAGAAGCGGGCGAAAAGCAATTCGCTGGGCCGGAAATAGTGCAAGAGACGGCGGACAAGGTGAAAGAGATTCGGAAAAGGCTAAAGGCGGCGCAAGACCGACAGAAAAGTTATGCGGACAATAAAAGAAGATCGGTCGAGTTTCAAGTGGGCGACCGTGTCATGTTGAAAGTATCACCATGGAAGGGAACTATTCGGTTTGGGAAGCGTGGGAAGCTTAGTCCTCGTTTCCTTGGACCTTTCGTCATTTTGGAGAAAATCGGTTTACATGCCTACCGGTTAGATTTACCGTCGAAAATGGATGGGATACATCCTACGTTCCATGTGTGTTACCTTCGGAAGTGTCTAGCCGAAGAGGAAAACGTTATTCATTTGTCGGAAATTCGAGTAGACAATGGAAATCGATGTGTGGAGGAGTCGGAGTCGATTTTAGAATCGAAAGTGAAGAAGTTGCGACATAAAGACGTAGTCATGGTTAAAGTCCAATGGAAGCACCATCGGGGTGCTAACATTACTTGGGAATCGGAAGATGATATGAAGAAGCGTTATCCTCACTTGTTTGTTTAGGGTAAGATTTCAGGGACGAAATCCCATTTAGGTGGGGAGGATTGTAACACCCGGAAATTCTCAAGGTAAGTATTTGTTTCCCTTAATGCGTTAATTGTGCCTATGTGAGTATATGAGCCTGTGTATGCGTTATATGATAGTTAATATATTGAAATGTCATATAACTTGATTACCACCTTTAATTGTTCAAACCTCGCGCTCGTTATCGAAATTAGTCAAGTTTTTGGGTTGTTGGGGGAGTGGCGCGAGAGTGCCATGCGATTGTGCCAAGGGAACTATCGCCGGTCACTCTCGCGGAAGATGTACCGAGAGTTCGAGGTTGATCGCGATTATGCCACGCGAGTGTGACATGGCACTATCGCGGAGGGCACTATCGCGCGGTTTGTACCGTAGGCATCATTGCGCTCGCGATTGTGACTCGTGGCACTATCGTCGGGCACTATCGCCGTCGGGGTGCAGTGCCATAAATGAGCCTTTATCAGATTTTAACCTCATTTCTCTCAAATCCTCTCTTTTGGTTGCGATTTTGGAGCTTCCATTTCAGTCCCTATTCTCCACTTACCAAAACCTAACTCTCATAAATACTATCCTTTGGTGGTTGGGTTTTGGATTCAAGCATTAAACTCATCTCAAAGAAGATTCTAGGGTTTCTCAAGTGCATCTCCTCATCTCCAAGTTCATCCTCCAACTTCTAGGGTTTTCATCTTTTTCTAGGTTTTGGTTCAAAACCTAGATAGTGAGTTTACTAACCTTTGTTAAAACTAGATACACATCATAATCTTCTATTCATCATTTCTATCTCTATATGTTCAACTATTTGGGATTTCTTTATGAAGATAGTTGGGAATGTGATTATTGGTGAAATGTCATGATCTACTTTATATGTACAAGTATTTGGGGCATTTCGCTTGAATACATAATGGTGTACTTTTATATGATAAATGTATACATGTCTAAGTGTTAAGATGATTTCTAGTTGGAATAACATGTTGGTGATATATTCATATGTATGATGAGCATGATTGTCATTTGGGTCTCTTGTTAGACTTCATGTGATTTGGATGGTAATATTGTACCCGTAGTTGGTATTGAAATATATTGGGTTGAAATATACCTCAAAGACCTCCTATATGCGTTATGTGGACGAACCAAGTCAGTAGACACTAGGAGGATGTAGTCTTGGGCGCCACTGTGATGGTATGTGCCTAGACCTCCGTCGTCGGGGAATTTCCTCAGTTGTAGTCCCCGGGTGTGCCGGGCCTTTCGGGTGTTCCATGTTAGAGGGCATCAAGGTACATTGACTCTTTGGGTGGAACTTAATTGGTGTTATGGGTCTCCCCTATTGACTCCACATATGTTGATCTCTGGTTAACTGCTGATAAGAATTGTAACTGTTCATGCATGCTTATTATTGTTCAACTCACTAGGCTTTTTGGCCTAACACTTGTTTGGTGTCGATGTGTATCTCAGGTTCTAGCGGCGCCGGTCCTAAGCAGGTTTAGATGCTTTGGGGTGAGAGCTTGGGGATTTTGCACTTGGACGCTTATTACTTTTGGAAATGAACCATTGGATTTATAGATGACAACCCTTTTGTAATCTCCTTTCTAGTTGTAGAAATTGGATTAGTTAGTTGTTATTTATTGTCCGTTAAATTACAACTGTAATTAAACAGGTTATTTATATATTCCCCATTTTGGGAGGCTCTTGCTATGGCAATTTTAGTATACCTCATGTCCGTTTTTCGGATTTTATTATCCCTATTTTTAGGGTGTTACACGTACCCACCATTCAGATATGCTACACAGGACAGAGAAAGAGATACGAGAAGGGTAGGGTAAACACAAAGGAAAACGTACTACCATATTACCAATTGTCAGAGTAACATCAAATCAAGCACAATCACGTATAAATATTCTCATAATAACATTAGCTAAGTGAGATTATGAACATATAATACATAACGGTTCTTGTCACCATCGCCACGACGCTCGATAACTATAATTTTCGTCGACTCTAAGACCAACCAATCTTAGAAATTCTACCCAACTCACGAATCAAAGCTTAGTATACTCAGTCTAAGTCTAGACATCTTACATTCATGCCTAGATCACTTAAACTAGAGCTCTGATACCAACTTGTAACACCCTAAAAACCAGAGTGAATTTAAAACGTTGAAACTGGACAAATAAACATCAACACTTGGTATAAACCTCCCAAAAAGGAGAATGTACTTAACCTTTACAAAACCTGTATGCGGATATGGAATTCAACAACAAACTAATCTAAACATAAACTATCTAGATTACATCGGTTGTTAATCCAATATCACCAAAAGAATGGGACTTAAACAATTGCCCAACATCAAATACTAGTCATCTCAAAAGCCCCCGAGACCAAGCTCGTCACTCAAACCCTTGGCAACCCACCGCTAATGGGAACCTGTTATATACATCATTTGAGAAAAAGTGTTAGACTTAAAGCCTAGTGAGAACATACAATTTATAATTTCAAGAGATATAAACATTTGTATCAAAAGGAAATCTTTTCAATAAGCAATCCCAAGTCAAATTGTTGATAAGAATGAAATATTAAAATGAGACTATATACAGTCTTTCCAGAACCTCACAACTTAATGTGCATGTAGTCCTTTATTTTACTTTCCCTCTAGAACCTCACAACTTAATGTGCATGTAGTCCTTTATTTTACTTTCCCTTTTAGTACCTCACAACTCAATGTGCATGTAGTACTTTATTTTACTTTCCCTTTTAGTACATCACAACTCAATGTGCATGTAGTACTTTATTTTACTTTCCCTTTTAGTACCTCACAACTCAATGTGCATGTAGTACTTTATTTTACTTTCTTTCAAATAAACCACATAATGCGCAAGTAAAATATCATTTACTTCAAATAAGATGGAACCCATCATTTTAATCGAAAATGAGCGGGAACCCTAAAATCTCCCAAAACTCAAGTTATGTCAAAATGTAGAAAACTTAGATCCAAAACCATGGAGATATATAGGAGTTCAAAATGTAACTTTTGACATGTATAAAGTTTAGAAAAAGGTAGTAGGAACTCACCAAATAGGTTTTAGACGAAAACCCGAAAAACCAGATATCGACCACCGAGTGAAGACGAAGCTTTCTATACCGAACCCTTGCTAGAAGCACTTAATACTAGCAACATACGAGGTCTAACAAACCAAACCAAAATAAGAAGAAAGAGAGAGAGAAACTTGAGATTTGAGATATTTTCAGAAATAATACAAATGAGATATTCTTCCCAGGAAAATCTCTTTTAAACCACTCAGGCCACCGCGCGGGTTATGGCGCGGGCTAAGTCGCGTCGTGACTCGTGCCGCTCACTAGAATTCCCCAAACAAACAGTGCACCGCGCGGGTTATGGCGCTGGCTAAGCCGCGCGGCAACTCGCGCCGGCCACTGCCTTAGCTTCTTCTTCCAAACTGGTCAAACGAAACTCGGGGTGTTACAATTAAGGTAGCGTTTGGTATGCAGACAGGACTGGACAGGACAGTACATAACGAATGGACAAGATAAGTGTGTGTCTTGTGTTTGGTACGACTAGGGCTAGATAGGGCAGGACTAGACAAGTTTCCCTAAAAGTTGTTTGATAATTTTATATATCATATAATAGTTATAAATGACACAAATAAAGTATATATTTAAATAATTTAATTTAAAAGTATTTTTAGTTTTTTACACAATTTTCATACACATAAATACATACATAAATAATACTACGAAATTTGAATGAAGAGTCTGAAATATTTGAGGTAGTTCAAAAAGATCTGATTCATACAAAGAAAATACTATGTTTGATTCAATTTGGAAGATCTTTATGAATTGGCGGAAACGTGGTTGTATCGACAAATAAAGATAAAGGTGATGGGTGGTTGGTGAATGACTGTGGATATGAAGGACGTGAAGATGGTGGATAGTGGTGGTGTAGGAGGTAGTTATGGTCGATGTGGCGGAGGTATAAGTGGTGGTGCACGGCGATGGATGGTAGTATTGGTGGAGGTGAAAGTGGTCGACGATATTAGTGATGGTGGCGATGGACAGTGGTAAAGGATGTTGTAGGTATGGCGATGGACAACGGTGGTTGGCGGTGACCGTCGGTGGTGGTGGCGGCAATGGATGGTGGTGATCGGTGGAGGTGGAGGTGGCAATGGGGGTGGTTGTGGAGGTGGTGGAGGAAGTTTTTGTACTGGAGGAAGAGGTGGAAGGGGCCGACGATGGTTGGCGGTGGTTATCGATGGCCACCGATGAATGATCACGTGTATACAATAACTCTTTAGTATTTATATTAGTGTGATATTTATCATAAATATTAATTTTCACCATAACTTTCATCATGCATATACATATTATTCATCATGCATATACATATTATTTATCATGCATATACAACAGTTTCAACTCTATATACTCTAGTTTTTTTTTCTTTATTGGATCTCGATGATCTCGATGAGTTCCCAATTCGTCTCGATAGATTTTCCGATTCATCTCGAGAAATTAAAGTTAAAAGTGGTACATTATGGTTTTACACAAACAAACACACAATAAATTAATCAATAGGTTCTCAATCGGTCTCGATGAAAAAATATATGTTATGATTTTAACACAACCATAAACCAAGTCAATGGATGGGTTTTTAAGTAGTCTCGATTGGTGTCGATCGGTCCCGATTGGTTGTCAATCGATCTCGATGTGTTCATGATTAGTCTCGATGGGTTCTCAATCCATCTCGATAAAAGCTAAAAGTGGTAGTCTATGGTTTTACACACACAAACATATAATAGATCAATCAATAGGTTCTCGATGGAAAATAAATATGGTAGATTATGGTTTAACACATAAAAACACAAGTCTATGAATGGATTCTCGACCTTTCTCGATAGGTTCTCGATGGGTTCTCGATCGGTCTCGATAGGTTCTCGCTCGATCTCGATGGGTTCTCAATTGGTCTCGATGGTTATTGGGTTACGGTAATGAAGAATGCTATGTCTTACGACGTTGAAAAACTGTTGAAGAAGGTGATGTCAAGTTACAGACTTGTGGTGTCGAGGTGTTGTATACAATTGAACCTACATAAGTATTCATAATAAATATAACACATATATAGCATTTCCCGTAAAAAACACTTAAAATGAAAAAAAAACTATATCGAGATGAATGTCATATCGAATAGCATGAATTTCTCGTTTTTTATATATAATTTGTTTGATTAAAATATTATTAATTTTTAGGATAATTTATTTTAAATATTAAGTGGGTAAAAAAATTTAATTGAAAAATAAAATAAAAAGTCAAATAAAGTAGCGTGAGATTGTTATTAACTTCCTTTTTTCCCTAATCATCTTAATAAATAATTTTTATTGGAAACTTTATTTAATGTGAGTTGTTGGATCAATAGAGGTGGATGACCGAGATCAGCCCTCATGTTCACAATGAAAAATGTGTTTGCAAATGAATTTTCCATTATATATAGTATAAAAATATTATATTATAAGTATTTATCTTTTATTTTCTAATTCTTAATAGGAAAAGAAAAAAAAGGGTATTTTGGTCTATTTATCTCTGAATTAACTGGATTAACATATAAAGAATTGACACCATATGGACTAATCCAAAATTAATCGAGTTTCGGGACTCTAGTCATAATTTTCAAAATACCAGAGGGACCAAATCCTTAATTTACTCTAAGTTATTAATAAAAAGGTTTTCAATATATTATAGAGTAAATTACGGATTTGGGTCCCCTTGGTTTGTCGATTTTTACGGATTTTGTCCCTAGACTTCATTTATTATGGATTTGGTGTCAGTCGTATGCAATTTTTGTTGGATTTAGTCTTTTGGCCTAACGACCGTCTAACAACTCCTTTAAAGTCGGGAGCATTTTTGTCTTTTAACTTTTTAACCGTTTTAACAATATCTTTAATAACTTTTTTGTCTTTTTGTGTTTTGGTCTTTTCTATATGTATTATATTATATTTATATTGTAATATGAAATTATATTTAATAATATTATATATATATAGAGAGAGAGCAAAGATCATTTGTTAACCAACCATTTGTTGTTAACTTTATAAACCATTTCCAACCAATAGAAATCCATCTTTGATTGTTGTTTTCTTTGTTTTAGTATTTAATGCTAAGGGTAGAAATGTCAATTCTTAATTAGCAAATATTTTATATTTCATTTAATTATTTGGGGGTTACAAAAATAAAGCTCCTTGATTCTAGCTAGCGTAGGTTATGATTTCAAAAAAAATTCCATTTTCAAAATAATGTTAAAATCATATGAACATTTTCATGATTGATTTCATACTTTTTTTCAAAATCATATAGTGGTTATTTTCAAAAACTTTATCCGGTATTCATTTTAATTCAAAAATTATCATATAGTGTTAACCTTTTACAGAATGATTTAGCTGTAATGTTAATTGCTTCGAAGGTGTGTTCAACAATGATGAACATTTTTGTAGGTGTTCATGTATGTTCAACTAAGTATTCATGACATTGTGTAAAATACGCAACAACACTTGGTATGATGTTTGGTGTTTTCATAGAAACTCTGTTGGCTATATTTATCGGTTAGAAGTAGTTTGGGAACTAAATGAATTATGGGTATCAATTTTGATGGATTTTGAATTATGAATTTCATCGAACTCCAGATTATGTTTATTTTTCATTACTCTTGTCTTTTAGTTCACTGTTCATGAACCAAGGTTGGGTAAAAGTTTACATCCAATATTTAAGCAGTGATGATGGTAGTTCACTGATTGCATGTATCGTGGTAGCATCAGATCAAACATACGACCATGAGTTTTTCATCTAACCTGTTCATGTTTGTTCATTACTTCACCATTGGGCATATGAACAAAAACTTGTTAACGAGTCACATGAACAGTAAGGTGGTGGTTCATTCATGTTCATATTTCTTCATATGAATATGATATTTGAAATTAATATTGTTCATATTTATTTATATGAATATGATATTTAAAAGTAATATTGTTCATATTTATTCGTATGAATATGATATTTAAAATTAATAATGTTCATATTTCTTCATATGAACATGCATGAACCGGGGGTTACGATTCTTTTGGAAGAATAATGTTCAAATACATGCAGATTCATGAACACTAATTAATGAAACGAGGGTTACAATTCTTTTGAAAGAAACATTAATTAAGAGAGAATAAAGACATAATGTTTCATTTATTTTTTTCCCAAAATACCCTTATCACTGTAGTTCACTTCTAAATTTTCATTAATTGTACATTTATTAAGGTTTTTAAAACATATTCAATCTCAACCATTGATTTCCATGATCAAGGCTTATAATGGTTCATAAAGTTAACACAAAAAACGTGGTTAACAAATGAATATATATATATAGGGGAGCGATCAATTGGAAACCAGTATTACATTGGAAACTTTGGAAACCGAAATCAACCAATCAGTGAATTTCTTTTTTTTATTTTTATTTTTAATTGAAAAGGTTATTTTTGTCTTTTACATTATTTCATAATATATATGGTAACTATTATTATTATTATTATATTAATAATTATTTAATTTTAATTTAGCTTATATATGGTAATAATAATCATTGATTAATTTAAAAATGAGATATTTAATTTAGGTAAATTATTTAATTTTAATTTAGCTTATATATGGTAATAATGAAACAATAATGCTAACACGATGAACCTGATGAATCTATTTTCATATACGGATATGCAACTGAACATGTAATGAAACAAAAATGGGAAGTTAACAAAAATGGCACAAATTCATCATTTTCATTATGAAACAATAATGCTAACACGATGAACCTGATGAATCTATTTTCATTATGAAACAATAATGCTAACACGATGAACCTGATGAAATCTATCATCCAATGAAATCTGTAATCCAATGAAATCTGTAATCCACAAATTCATTCTGTTTCATCACAATATTAGATTGCGTGGGAAATTTTATAATAAAATGAAATTAAAAAAAATATTTTCTTACATTTTAAAAGAAAAATAATTTTTTTTGATGAAAAGACAAATGCTCCTCGTTTTCATAGTAAAAAAAATAACAAAATTTATATTGCGTGGGAAATTTTATTTTTGGTTTCAAGTAATCTAAATAAAATAAACTTTTCTTGCCATATTTGAGACACAAAATCAAAAGACATATTTACCCTTTTCATCTATTATTTTTATTTATTATTAATAAATTAATTAATTTACTACCATATATAGTTCAAATGAATCTTAACCATTAATTATAAAGATCAATGGCTGAAATTTGGTTTCCAAAGTTTCCAATGAAACTTGGTTTCCAATTGATACCACCCTGCGTTTCTTTTGCAAACCAAGCAATTTGTACAAACTATACAAACCAATCTTAACCGTTCATCAAGTTTAATGAATATATGATTTTATTATGTTTCCTAATTTAAAATCATGATTATAATGAATAAACTTAACATTTCCTAATTTAAAATCATGATTATAATGAATAAACTTAACATTTTCCATATATATCACAATCATTATTAATGAATCATAATCATTATCCATAAATATATCTATTGTTTCCTAATATAGTGTTTTGCATAGTTTGTACAAATTGATTGGTTTGCAAAAGAAACGCGCCATATATATATATATATATACACTCACACACATATACAATTATAGGGACACCCCCATCAACACTACCTCCAGCCACCGTACTCCCTCCGGCGTTCTCCATCACCTCCGGCAACCATCCTCCCTGTCCTCCCCCACCCATGTCACCCTCTTCCTCTTCTCCTCCTTCGACCTTCGTCCCTCCTTCAAACCCATCCCCTTGTGTTCTTTTAACATATTTGGTGACGAGGTTCAACTCATTACACACCCTCTCCCCCTCTCCTTCTTCCCTTAAAACAGTTGTGGTGGTGTGTGGGTTACGATGGTAGGGAACATTGATGAAGGCAGGGACGGATTTACTGTGGTGGTGACGGTGGGACGTGCCACCGTAATATTTCTCCGAGGAAGGGTAAATTTTTTAGGTTTGTGAAAGGTGCAACCGTATCGTTTTCAATTGTGTCACCGTAACGTTTTCGAAACTTCAGAAGGTGCACCGTGTACTCAGAATTCTGAAACTAAGAAGCCCAATTGAATCTAACAGCCCTTGTGCCACCGAAAAGAAAGGTAATTGATTTAATGAACATATTAATTTATATAACCCCGCAGAAAATTTCGCCAAAAATCAAGGCACAAGATTTCGGAGCTGCATTCGTGTCCGCAGGTCGCGCCCATGCACAAGTTCGCCGATTTTAGCCTACGAAGGTCTCAATCGGCACACCCCCCCCCCCTGCGCGCAGGTAGGTGTTGGAGTAAAACCAATCAAAGAGCTTGTAAGCCCTTCCCACATTCATGGTTATAAACCACAAATTGTTTACTCCTCCTTCCTATGTAGGACACAATCCCATACCCAATTGGTTTCCACCACATTCATTCCAAACACCCAACTTTGAGCATCGATATCTCATTCACACATATTTCGTTTTGGACATATAATATATCGTTTCGAATCTCTTATATAGGATAACACAAACCCACGAATAGTTAGATATATACAATACATATACATGTATTTAAATATGTCCAAAGTTATTAAAAAACCATATTTTTACTACAATTTTCCAACATATAATTCTTTGTTTGAAATTGAAATTGAAGAACAACAAAAATCGAAAGAAGAGTGTTGAAATCCAATCGAAAGTCTGTTGTTACTCTGTGTTTGCTAGCCTATCGCAATCACATTTTCCTCTGTGTTGAAATTCAATCGCTTGCTACTACTGAAGACTGTCTGTCTCTGTTTTTTTTTTATTTTTTCAACTGTGGTACAAATTTAGGAGTTGTTTATGTACTTTTTGTAATTATTTTTAGGTATATAACTATACATTGACTGTTTTCATAAGATGAAGACGACTTGGGTACAAATATAGGAGTTATTTATCGATCATATAAAAACAGTATTTTTTGTAAATGTATTTTGGGTCTATATTTTATTATATTAATTATGTGGTGCCACCGTATGAAAAATTTTCTGGATCCGTCCCTGGATGAAGGGTGGTTTCACGGTGGTGTGGGTTCACGGTGGTGGTGGTGGATTCACGATGGTTGTGGGTTCAAGGTGGTGTGGGTCACGGTGGTGGTGGTGGGTTAACGATGGTTGTGGGTTCACGGTGGCGGTGGTGGATTCACGATGGTTGTGGGTTCAAGGCGGTGTGGGTGGATTAACGATGGTTGTGGGTTCATGGAGGACTTTGGTGATACATACATAAATACATATATATATATATATATATGTCTGACCTGTGATACATATATACATGTGTATATCAGTGTATAGTATATATATATAAGTATATAATGCCCTTATATGTTATTTTTTATTTATTAATATAAAATACAAAAAGGAAAGTAATATATTAAAGGATAATTGGTATTTCATGATTAGTGCATTAAAAAACATAAAAAGACAAAAATATTTAACTCATTTAAAAAGGTCATTGCTATTCCTACCTCCTCCTCACTCACAATCACTCACATACCCCCTCCTACCTCACTCACATACTCCCCATAGGAGGGGGTATGTTTAGAATTCACCTTTAAAAAACAAAAAAGTAATATTAAAATAGTGAAGGACATATATGCCTTTGAGATTAACCAATGACATTGACGCCATTTGGTGTAGGGACCAATTCCGACAGAAATTGCATACCACTGACACCAAATCCATAAAAAATAAAGTCTAAAGACGAAATCAATAAAAATCGACAAACCACGGGGACTAAATCCGTAATTTACTCTATATTATACGAACTAGTACTAAAACAATTAAAATGCTAGTATATTATTATTATTATTATTATTATTATTATTATTATTATTATTATTATTACATTGACGTGTGCTTTTGTACGCGACATAAATTTGTGGATGCCAAGTACATTTTTTATTTAATATATTTTTATAATTATATAGACACGTGCTTATGCCGGTTTATCTTTTCCACAAAAGTCAATATGTTCTCACAACCCCAAAGTTACCATTTTTATCGATTGATAAACATATTATGAGGAGTAAATTACAAATTTGGTCTATATGGTTAACGAGGTGGGATTAATGCCCGCACGTTGTTGCGGATGGAAAGAAATATTAAGACCATAAATTTGAGCATGACCAATTATGAGAACAAAACATTTTGTGTCTGTTAGCAGCATGACTATAATTTACAAAATGCCCTATCAGGATGATGTGTGTGTATGATAGGAAGCGAAAATAAATTGGCAAATGGTACATTACATCATTAAACCTAAAAAAAATTACATTGTTATTAAACCTAAATTATATTATAATAAAAATATGAATTAAACAAATTTTACATCATTATTAAACATAAAATAAATTATGATAAATTACTTTATTAATAAATAAAAAATTGGTGCGTGAATCACCTACGACTATGTGCTTGGATTGATGGGGAAGGCGGAAGGTTTTGGGTTGGAGAAGACACAGTCATTGAGATGCGATGCATGTTAAGGGATCTTTATTTTATGCTTATAAAATAAAAATAATTTTTATAATATAACTTTTATTTATTTAAATTAGAAAATGAAAAAGTTATAAATGATCGAAATGTCATTTACTTAACGGTCAGGAGCTAACAACTTTTAGTTTCGAGGACCAAAACGTTACGCAAATGCAAAATCGAAAGTGTATTTTGGAATCAACAAATTATGGGGAATAAAATCCAAGAGGAAAATAAAACTATAGGGACCAAATCTGTAACTCTACAAACATAGGACTAAATCTAACAGGGAGATAAAACCTCAAGGACCAAATCTGTAATTTACCAGTACTGGTAAATGTTAGTATTTATAATATAATACCTTTTTGTCCATTTTAGTTTTAAAACCAAATAAATATTAGGATGAGACTTATGATTTGTATTTTAGTATTTTTTTTTTTTGAGTTATTTTCTCTAACAGAATTAAAAAAGATGTCGTTTACCCAATTAAATTCTGGGGAATTTTAGTCTAATTTACTGTCTTGTCTTCATTATATTAAAAAGTAAAAAAATATATCATACTATTATTTATTATACATATATATTCCATCTTTGTCCTTCCGGTGATCCCCTTCCCTCTGACATGAAAACCTATACCACCAGCCTCTACTGTCGTGGTCTTCGCTAGAGACCCTCACCTCTCTTACCCCTCTTGTTTGTCTTTTGCAACTCTTCACCATCTTTTGCAAACTCCGGTGAAGCCTACCATTTCCTGTCTCTCCTATGTGATTTTCTCTCTATCCTCCCCCTGTTTCTTTTTCCACAAACCATTGCTAGACCATAGGGACTTCGTCTTCCTCCCGGTCGGCCACCATCTCTATCTTCAGCCTCATTTCCATCTTCATTTTCAATCTCCATCTACATCCTCATCCCCTTTCAATACTCATTGAAATCTTGAAGCAAACCCCAGAATCACCCCCTCCCTTGTTTCTTTTTCCCCAAACCACTGTTTCAATCTTTTTAGCAGATTTGGCAAACCCATATTTAGAAGATGGAGATGTATACAAATGGTAAGGTGCAAAGGACAGTGGGTGGGATATGTATGTATGTATATATATATATATATACATACATATATATATATATATGGGGGTTGGGTTCCGGTGAGAAGTTGAGGTTAATGTGAAAAGCGTGAGAAGTGGTTATCAACCGTTGAATGAGAAATGAATGCACATTAGGATGAGATGCATCGAGATGAATTCCCTTCTAGGATGCAATTTATGGGAGGGCATGAGATTAAAAGTGATCAACGGTTCAGATCCACTTCTTACGTTTATCACGTTAACCTCAATTTCTCACACGATCACTTACCTATATGTGTATATATATATATATATATATATAATATAAAATAATATAATGTGATATGATATTCTTTTAGTTCTTAATAGGAAAAAGACAAGAAAACCTTAAAAGGACCAAAATGCCCCTAACCCTAATAACATTTTTTACAGAGTTAATGAGACGGACTCAAAGAATGCAAAAATGCAAACCATGTGTTCCTTGTATTTATTTTGATTTTGGGACTAGAGTGGATAAAAAGTGTGAACCACAGGGAACAAAACATGCTAATATAGAACACAATAATGTTAATGTAAATACTCATAACTAGGGTCACACATAAAGAATACATATGTTTCAATATGATTATTAGATAATCAGAAACCCGAATAATCTCATGTGTTTATGATATTAATGATGATATCATGAGTTTATGTGTTACTATTCAAATATAATAATTAAAGTATGTGTTAGAAATTGTAATAATGATAATTAAAGGGTTTTATGTGTAAATGCATTGCATATATTTTTATTAAGATAATAAAATTAAATAAAACCTTATTAGGCCTAAAAGAGATGCGCTTAAGGATTAAGACAGGTGTGATCCATATTTGGGAGTTATGGTCTATCTATAATTGATAGGTTTAAGCCTAAACTAATCAATTTATTAGGATACTTTTTGGTTACTTGATAAAACATAAAATAAACCTTATTCTTTTATGTTAAACACATCTTAGATTAAAAATCTAAGGGGTTTAGGGTTAGCATTCTGTTGAAGTCAAAGCGTGTTTGTGTGTGGACTACTCTAGAGGAAACCTAACTTGGTTTACGGTGCTCCGTTCAAATTTTTCTCAACAAACCTAAAGGTATTAAATCTAAACACCCTATGGTTTGTTTTATTCGGTTTAATTGTGTCATTAGATTCGTTAAGGATTTCTTTGTATGAAAAGTTTTCTAAAGAAAATAACCTAATTAAATCAATATTTGATTCTCGTTGGATTTTTTATAAGGTGACTTTGAAACAAAATACTACATCATATATATGTGTTGAGTGTGTCTGTATATGTGTGTAGATATCAAACAAAGAACAAAGAACCGACTAGACCGATGGACCCTCTCTGATGAATGCACCGCAGTACACCACCCCCAGCTCCTGTTAGTGATCTTAGTGTCATCGGGCATTTAAGTGTAATTGGATATAACACGAGTACTAATGAGTTTCAAACTATGATAATACAAGTTCGGTGGTGCGGAGTGCACACTTGTTATAAGACGAGTTTGATCTCAGACACGACGAAATGGCGGGGGTCAAGGGAGTCACGCCCCCTTGCGGGGTCCAAAGGGCAGAGCCCATGGAGGTTGGGGTGCAGTGGAAAAACTTGAAATGCGCCCCTGGAGGTTGGGATGCGCCCTAAAAGCTCTTCAGAATTTTGGACTTGGAATGCAGTGGAAAAACTTGATTAGAGACTCTCTGCAGAGGCTCTGATGCCTATTTCTGCAAAGCCTCTGGTGGCTTTCTTCAGAGGCTTTGGTGGCTCACGACAGAGCCTCTACTGACCTTCTGCAGAGCCTCTAATGGCCTTCTACAGAGGTTCTGGTGGGCATATCTGGACCAGAGGCTCTGGTGGGCATCTCTAGACCAGAGAGGCTCTGGTGCCTATCTTTGGATCAGAGGCTCTAGTGCCTATCTCTGGTTTTGGCTATCTATGAACCTGCAGTTACTGGATATTTAATGCTTAGTTATTTCCAATCCATGATTTTAGCTAAATTGGTTGTAACCGACCATAATTGCTAATAATTTGTCATCATTGCCATTTCAGTTATTTTCCTATTTTACGAATGAGACTAGTATATATATACCCATATATACTTATGTTTAGACTTACGATTTTAAACAATCTACATATACTCTCCAACAAATTTGCTCTTGTTTTTATGCCTAAAAACGATTGTGTTCTTGAGTCTTATCCCATATTGGATTTCGTGCAACCCAGGCAGGCATAGGGCCGAAATACCAATTCGGAAAGTGACATACACAATTCTCAAGAAATCCAGTCATTTGATCGATTGCTTTGCCCTATATTCTCTAACAAAAGTTGGAAATGTCTAAAATACTCTTTATCTAAAGGGATTTAATGTAACACCCCGATTTTTAGGAAGATATAATTTCAAGTTAATACAAATACGTATTTTAAGGGAAAAAGAAGAAATGGGATTTTGGACTCGAATCATATATTTTATAGCCTTGTTGGATGAAGGGTTCAATTACGAGTCCAACGATTCTTTCTGGAGCAAAATCGGAGTTAAAACGAAGAAGTTATGACCAAAACAGTGATCGGACAAGAAATATGAAGAAAATCGGGCAGCAGTGCTCCGCGCGGATGGATCAGCCCCATCATCAGTGCGGGACTCTATTCCCAGTGCTCCGTGTGGATCTCCGCGCGGATCGATCAGCACCACCATCCGTACAGAGCCACTGTGCGCATTTAAAAGGGAGGAACCGACCCCAAACCTCATTTTTCACCCAAACCTCAAATCTTCACCCCATTTCTCTCCCAAATCGACCCCCAACCTCCAAATCGAACCCTAACTCATTTTTGAGAGTTTTCTTCCTAAATCTAAGTGTTTCTTCTCTATCTAGCAAGTTGGAAGATAAACTTACAACATTTTCATCTTCATCTTCTTCACCAAACTTTCTAGGGTTTCATCCAACCATTTTCACCACTTGAAACATATGGGAGTTTGTGGCTTATTGTGGGAATCTAAAAGGGTGTGGTTGATGGTTTCAAGTTATGGCAAAGGTAATCTTCTCTTTTCTTCATCTATGAAAGTTAGGGTTTTGAATTAAGATGAGGTATTCATGTAAAATGTTTGGGAAACACTTCTTTATGGTTGGATGTAAATATTTACAGTTGGAAATGTATGGATCTAGGTTTTTGGAAGTTTTTGGCTTGAGGATCCAAGTTTCTTCAAGGAGCTCAAGTTGGGGAAAAATCTAGATTTAGCCTAAATCTAGCAAGGTGAGTTCAAGTTGATTTGTTAAGACGTTGTACATGTCAAAAATGTCTATTTTAGAGTATTTATGTGTTTTACATGATTATTATAAACAGTTTAAATCTTTGATGAATTTTGCTATTTGAACAAATAAGATTTTATAAATCTTGTGAAAAACCATATTTGGGATTTTTAGGCATTTTGATAAATATGACATAAATGAAAGGGTTTTGATGATTTGTTGCATAAATGGAGATTATTTGGTTAAGAGTCACTTTTAGCGTTTGTTTTGGGAAAAATGCTTAATTTTGTGTTATGAACGTTTTGAGGGAATAAAGGGTATAAATTCATTTGGAAAGTAGTTTGTCCCAATCTAAATTGTGTTGGAGTGTACTAATGTATTTTGGAGTGTGTGTTTGCATGACGCGAGTTGATTGTATTTTATTATTTGGGGGTCGTTATTTGTTGGTGAAAAAGGGTTTTGAGCGCTTAGCTCAGTGTTGACTTAAAAGAGTCTTGGGGACAATTGTCCGGTTTTAATGGCTCAATGTAGAGCCCAATTATGATGTACATACTAATGCACCTTATTGCATATTGGTGTTGATTACATGCTCGAGTGCGTTGGTCATTTCGGTATAGACATGTAATGTTAGACTGTGTTGCATTGGATCCATAGGCACGTAAGTCAGTCTGGTTTGGATGGTCAATTAGGTATTGCGGGGTTGGACTCCGTTACCCATGTTTTATGACCGAAAACTTTACAAGTAGGCACTAGGAGGGTTGAGTCTGAAGCTAATACCTAGGAGGTAGGCACTAGGACCTCCGCCGCTTGAAGTAATGCCTGGGAGGTAGTCTTTAAGTGACACTATGAAGAGGGAAGTGTTGGTGGTGTGCTCGTGAAGTGAGTAGCTTGGTGAAGTCTTCCGTGTTAGTTTTGTGAAGGGCAACTTGTATTGTGGTTATGTAGCACCCGACTTCGGTTTAGTTCTTGTATCTTATTGGAGTTTATATTTGTCGGGGTTAACTATAGAATTTTATATTGAGGTGTATTGAGTTTTGAATAGTAAGAGGAAACTTTGTCCCTCATTTGACGTTGTATCGAAATTTTAAATTAGTTGCTCTTACCAAATTTGAGAGTGTTACATTTAAAACGGTTGTTAGAGGAAATAATTAAAATCTGGACGTCTTTACAAACCCAATGACCATATTGTAATTTTGAAACTAAGAACGAAAATTGTTATTTTCCACAAAACACAGTTACCAAATTTATAGTGTAAACTCAAATATTTAATTATTTAATATATTTTCAAACTTGTATAACAAATATGAGAATGAGAATGCCATGTTTTCTTTTCTCACTTTTTTTTTAAATATCTACTTATTAAAATTTCCAATTTTACCTATAAGTGTTAGATTTTTTATTTTTTTTAAAACATAATTTAGTTTTTTATTTTATTTTATTTTTTAGTTGGATCAATACCATAATTAATTTAAAAATGAAATGAAAAATAATATTTTGGTCTGAAGAGAGAGATATATAACGGCTCTGAGAACACGCAGACATAAAAATCCCCTCCCCCTAACTTCTCATCTCTCTTGGAAGCATTTTTCTGGCCTCATCTCTCTTGAGATCTTTTTGTGTTTTTTGATCCATTAACTTTCGTATAATTTTGGTGGAAAATCCATTTTTCAAGCTCAAAAATGGAGAGGGATTTTATGGGTTTGAATTCTAAAGATACAGTCGTCAAGGAGGAAGCTCTTGAAGGCTACAAAGAACCAGGTATCTTTTCAAACTCTGTTTTTACGAATCATTTTGTTTATAATTCTAAACACTTTTCAGTTTGGAATTGAGATTTTATGATTTATTCGAATCATGGTGCTTGGTTATTGTGGGGTTTTCACTTTTCATTTCGTGAATTTAATGCATGTATCGTTCTAATTTAACTCCAACTGGCTGTTGAAATGTAGAAACTAATCAATTCTTACCTAATCAGAACTACTCTTCTCTCTCTAATTGTATAGGAAAAACATTAAATTTGTAGTGCTTGTTCATGAATTTACTGCTTATCGTATTATTTTTCAGTACTAATGGATTAAACATCTTAATTGATCGATGATGCAGTTTTTAGGGCTAAGCAATTGATGGAATTCTTTGAAACTAATTTGAATTTATTCACTTTAATTTGAGGATCTTTACTATTGTTTTGTGATATGTAGTTTTTTCGATAAGCTCAGATGTTCGATGGCCTTTCTCAAGTAAGATCTCTGCTATTTCATTGGAATTGCTCTAGGTAGACCCTAATGCACCAAAGAATCAAGAACTTGATTTTGGGCACAAAATGTAACCTTATATCGGTTGCTCCAAGGCAAAATGAAAGGTTGAAAGTAGTGTGTTGATGTATTGTTGTATCTTTGGCAGATGGTTTTGAAGCCTTTAACAACCACCAATCGGGTGAAATTCAGGTTCGGATTTTAATCATACATATATATACATATATATATATATAGGTTCACGGAAACCACAAAAAAATAAAAACCGAGGAACACCCTAATATCCATTCATCCATACGGTATGCACATGTGCATACGAGTAATTTGTCCAACATGCACACGTGCATAGAAACCAAGAAACATCTTGAATTGCACATGTGTATACCGTACAAATGAATGGTTATTAGCGTGTTCCTCAATTTTTCAATTTTTGGGGGTTTTCCCTGAACATATATATTAGTGGTTTGTATTAATATCTTTCCGGCAATTTAATAAGCTAAAGATGATTTGTTTTGTTTAATGCTCATACAAGCTTGTTCTTCAGCAAAGATTCTTGATTTCGTTAGATTTTTCACAAGTTTTGTGAGGTTACAATTATAATTATAATCATGAATTAGATTATTGATGGACATATATCTCTTTTGGGTTGGTGAACCATTTAACTATTTTTGTGCCTTTACTATGTAGAAAACCATTGGTTTTAATAGGCTATTTTTCACTGCTTTTTGGTGCTTATTTCGTGCAACAGAGTGCGCCTCTTCTGCAACTTCACCATGATACTAAGCAAGCAGTTCCGGTTAGCATGAGTAGTCCTTTCTTTAGGCACCTTTTTGTTGGTGGTGATGCTTCTGTTAACCCACAGTTATATGGCGGAGTTCCTGTTATTTCTCCTCATCTGGTTCTTCCGTCTACTGGCTCCTTTTTTGCTCCTACAACTGAACCATGGTGCGGCCTTTTATTCTTTTTTGCCTTTTATTCTTTTTTGCTTTTAAATTCCATCTGTTTAGCATTTCTTCGACCAAAACTTTGTAAACACTTGTAAGGCGTAGTAATCCTTTATTTTTTGAGCTCACGAATGTTGTACGTATTTGTTGTTTTCTTAAATGAATGTTGCCCCGAAAGATGAAAAAAAAAATTCTTCTTTTGTTGAAGGTATAGTTCCAAGGCTGCTTCTGCTCCGGCTCAACTAACCATCTTTTATGGGGGTATAGTAAATGTCTATGATGATATCTCCCCTGAGAAGGTTACCTTCCTCTTCATCTTTTTCTTGTTTAGTTGCAATCTTTATGAAAAGCTTGGATATCATTTGGCAGTGCTTTGGTTTTGCAGTTTTGCGTATAATTTAAAAAGAAACATGAATTGGGTAGTAAAACGCAGTACAAAAACTTGTCCCAAGTCTGGCGCATTAATTAGATTGGGACAGGATAAATTGAGATTTGAGAGGGACAAAAATGCATTTTTTTGTTCCACCTATTTCTAGGAGATGGGACTAGATAGGTAAATTACTAAAATACCCATGTCACAATAAAACCTTAAAACCTTCCACAATTATTTCACTTGCATACCTCACTCGACCGTCCGGTCCCATCCTGTCCGGTCCCGTGTGCGTACCAAACACAAAAAAAGAAAAATACCCTTTTGAATTTAATGAGGATGGTTTTTGAACCCAATAAAACTTGATTTCTAACTCTTTTCCAGAAAAATCATCTTAGCTTTTGAAAAAAGAAAGTCTTTTGCGAAAATGCAGCTCGATTTCGTGTTCTTTTTCCACAATCAGAAGCCCACTAGGCATAAAGAAAACAGAGGATTCCCGTGCCGAAGCAGCCAACTTTTTTTGAAAAAGCTGGGTCACCTTACGTCCTTGAACCGATAACCATCTTTCGGCTAACCTAGCCTCCTCCGTCCCTCGGGACCAAATCATCACCATGTGGTTTATGTTAGGAAAGACTTTAAACACAATACCAAAGTGTGTTTCATTTCGGTTGTTTGACATTTTCATCTTTTCGGTCTTGTTTATATGGTTCAAGAGGAAACACATTATTGTGGGTCCATTTTTCTCGATATCGAGGATAATAATCAGGAACCCACAAAACGGAAGAAATTGTGTAAATGAAAATCTTTGGCACATCTTCTCTAGGCTCAAGCTATAATGTTCTTAGCTGGGAAAGGGGCCTTTGTGGCAGCGGCTAATGGACCACAGCCAAGGGGACAAGCTCAGGTACCCAAACCGATGACCCCTGCAGGTGATGCAGTTTATATGAGCCAGCAAATTAGCACACAACCCTGCTCAGCCGTCTCAAGCCCAATGTCCGTGTCTTCGCACCCTGTTGGTCAATTGACCGGTGGACCGGCTAACAAAGACGAAGCAGCTAAAAGAAGCGGAGGCTCACCTACTCCCGTCACTCAAATGGATACTCCAAGAATCATGAGTTCATTCAGACAAGCGAGGCAATCAGGTAGTTAAATTTTGTGATATCAAGAGGAGTTTGAAAATTGCAAAATTTGCTTTCTACCAAAGCTTAATTGTAGCTAAAATTACCAATGTATCCTTTATCATGATTACCAAACCAAACCGGACAAACCTAGTATATCTCACCCTGATGTGGGGTTTAAGGTTATCATTGTACGTAGACCTGACCTCTACCCCTCAAAGTAGAACGGTGAAGACCCTCGGCTTGTGACTTTGTCATTACTGTAATGATATATTATTCTATTGCTTTTTTTACCACAAGATTCCCTTATGTTGTTACTCTTGAAGGGTGGTTTAGTCATTTAGCCAGTATCCTCAAAAGATGTTGTTAACATTTTTCTGTCCATGTTTCTTTGCGCTATGACAAGCATCTTGCCCCTTAATGTTATTAGGACTTTGAACCTAGTTTATTATGTGCAGCCGTTCCTCAAGCGCGCAAAGCATCATTGGCTCGGTTTCTTGAGAAGCGCAAGGAAAGGTAAAATAACATCACAACCTTCTCTCATTCATCGTTCATTCGCTTATGAGTTCTTGTTTGGAACCCCTTCGGCTCTCTATCTGCAACCCCCTCCTCCCTGTTGACCTTAAAAGTCAAAACTGTTTTCACTTTCTTGGATATGTACTTGATCATCAAGATTCGATGTTAACTTGAGATAATTCTGTTGTATCTCTACAGAGTGATGGCTTCAGTTCCCTACCGCCTCAACAAGAACTCCATCAGCTCTGCTGCCAACAGCACCGCTGTTATAGCTGCAAGCGAGTAAAGGGTATGAGCGGCAGTGCAGCATTGCCTTTGATTCCATGTAACAACATTAATTCATTAGATTTTGATTATATTCTAAACTCATCTTTGAGATGCCAATTAAAGATCATATCATATAGCCCATTGGGTGTTTTCTGTAACGATATCAACACTAGACTTTACATCAATTGCCATCAGACACTTTCCATTCCAGAAAATGTTGCACATATATCATTCTACATATGTTATTCATTGCTTGTCTATTAAACTTTTACAACAACAAATCTTTCATCCAAAAAGAAACTATAAAAAGATGGGTTTATAGCTGCTACAACTGAGGATGTTTCTGTTTCTACCGATCGAACTTTGATAGGGGAAATCTGGCCTGTACATTATACTGAAAATGGTAATTTAAGATCTACCCTAGAAATAAGAACCCTAATCATCAAGATGGACTTTGAAAGAGCTTTGGATGAGTAGCAGCATAAATAGAACCATTTGCATCAGTTTTCAGGTGAGAAAGAAGATGCTGCACATCGGTGCGTAAATTTTCAATGGCTCTTCCACATAAAGCCAATACATCTGGTCTTGCTTTTGAATTTGGCTGTACAGGGCCTCCCTGACCTTCATAATGTATGATATGATGACTGTAAACAAACGGAAAGAGAGATATAAGCAAGTTATCAGCGAATTGCAATAATAAAAGTAGATGGCAATTCAAATCTTACAGGAAGTCGATAAGGTCGGTTATTTCTGACGCTTCGACAGGAGTTGAAGGCTGAGAGTTCCTCCCATAGACGTCCACCATCATGTTTAAAAGCAGTTCCAGGGTCTGGAAATTTAGTTTAAAAAGATAAATGAGATGATAAAGAATTCGATCTGAATTAAGCTTTTTAGTTTCTAAATTTACAACTTGACATCACGTTTTCAGTGTCATTCTAACATGATCACTTCTCATATAAGGGGCTGTTTGATTGGTTATCCATTAAGCCTTGTTTAGATAAAACTGTCTGTGTGGACTAATTTGTTGGTATAGATTGGAAAGGTTTTTGTTTGGGAGGGTTTTTTCATAGATGGAATGATCGTGTTTTTTAACTGGGAGGGGCATGTTTAGAAAAAACTTGGCTTTCTACATAAAGCTCCCCTTTATAAGTACTGAATAAACCACTTTCTATCACAGTCATGTATGGTTGACCGAATAAGCTGTGAGTCAAATATTGCATAAGGGGTTTGATTATTGGTCAAATGCCTTGAATACCCTTCCGTTATGTGCCCAAATTACTAACTTCAATCTTTATGTAATAGTTACAGCGAACATATAGATTATTCTAACTCAAAAGTTTCCAGATATGGAAATTGCCGTCTAAGGGGTTTGACTATTAGTCAAACGCCTTAAAAACTTTTCAATATTGTGTATCGAAATCACTAACATCAATCTTCTTGGTAAATGATGACAAGAGGCAAATAGATAATCCTAACTAAAAATTTTCTAGATATGGAAATTATTGCAACTTTCAAGGGACTGAAGGGGTGTCAAAAATAAGTTAAAAGAAGAGATCATTTGAAGTTAGAAGTCAATAGTGGACCTTTCTGGGGAGAGTTTGTGATGGAATATCTGGGAAGTAACAGGTAGGAAAACTAGTGATACTTTTGTTAAAGAAGATACCTTGGTGAACAAATTGTGAGCATTTGCTAATCTTGGCAGCAATGGACCGATGATGCGAAAGGCTATTCTCAGCACTGCGACTGATTTTATGGGCCGTAGTTGGGTTACAAGGAGATGTGTTTTATCTAACCATTCCTGTGGAAGGTTACTGAAGAATGAATGAAGCAGAGCCACCACATTTCCTGGCATTATCATAATCATGGTGAGCAAAATGTGGTAAATTAACTCAATGCTGGATATTGTGATCAATCATGAAATTGGAACAAAAAGTTACTTTTCATCCTCAAGATTCACACATACTTGAGATAATTTTAGAAATAATATGGACTGTCCTTCCCAAAATAAATGCAACATTTGCCTTTCCGGGAGCATATCAATCCAAAATTACCCATTTGACCATTAATAATCATACTTAGTACCTGAAGATTCATACATGCTCGAGATAATTATAGAAACAAATAAATCACTCCTCCTTCTGAAGGTATTTCTTTTCCCATCTACAATCTAAAAATACCCCTTAAACATTATTTAGGGGTATTTTAGACATGATAGCAACAGTCAAACCTTTTTAATCAAACACTATGCTCAATTCAAATGTTGCATTTCTTTTGGGATGGACAGAGTACATGTATAATCATTTTCAACATCTATTCGGTTCTCCATTGTGTGGGTTCCACAAATCGAATAGTGGGAATCACTTCCTCGTTTCTTCTCTTACCATGCAAAATAAAAGGAGAATGTTGAAATGAAATGGTGACTACAAATAGACCCCAGAAATGTAAATCATACTCCCTCCGTCCCAAATAAATGTCCACGTGCACAGTTTTGAAAATGAGTAATTGTTACACTTTTTAATTAACTAAATGATAATTTTACCCTTATTAGAGGGAGTTAATGAATTTCTACATCTCATAATTAAGGGTAGAATTAGAAAGTAGGCACTTACTTCTGAAAGTGGATACTTATTTTGGGACAAACTAAAAAATAGAAGTGTGGACACTTACTTTGAGGCAAAGGGAGCACTATAAACAAGTTAATAACAAACTACAATTGGAATGTTAAATAGTTACTGCAGCCATATTTGTAACTTACCAATGACGGTGGAGGTATTGTCTTGAGCAGCCCATGTTGGATCCAACAAAGCGTAACCAACAGCAGAATCTAGTTCGCTTGTAGATCTCTTACCATCTGTAAGCCACCAACTCTCTTTGATCACACGTGCCGCCTCTGCATAAAGCTGTATATGGAAATCGGTAGGAAGCTGAGCCAACATGAGGCCACAAGCTTGGATCATCAAGCAAGACAACTGCTGGCTTGCATAACCGCTCCGTGAAACAAAGTTAGAAGAGTTTACTCCCAAAACTGAAGGAGTCCTGCTTCTGCCTAAAGAATCAGTGCTTCCCCCTGATGGGGAAGTTGGCAAAGCAGAACCTTGGCCTGAACTAGTCGAAGATCCATGGAACCCATGGTTAGATTGAGCAAGAGTTGGTTGTATGTGGACAATAATCTGTACAAGTGCTGTTATGATCTGTGCTGCTGATACAGGGAGAGATAGGATTTCTATAATTGCGGTTTCAAGAATAAGTTGAGTATATGTGCCAGGATCTTGTATCTGATAGAATGCTTTTTGACCTTCAAAGGCGTTTGTTGACCCAGGCTGACCAGGTGTCGGGTTCCTATTAATGCTACGCAGACCGTTGCTTGAAGCATCCACTTTCGAGTTGCATTGAGGGATGACATTATTCACGAGGTTAGATAGAAGAGATGCAAAGTACTCCAATGGTGGGCACATGGCATTTGACGAATTAACATGCTGTGGAAATGACTCGGAAAATGGCATCTGGAAGAGAGTTTATGTTGAGATAGCATGATTAAAGAAATTAGGGGAAAGTTAAAAGGGAAGAGCATCTTACCTTTTTTATATCGAGCACATTCAGTATTCGGAAGATGAGCTTTGCTGGAAGATGTCCATAGAAATACGCAAGTATATCACGAACAAATGTAACATTTAAAGGATAGTAATGAAGGAATGTTGAATAAAATTGAAGAACTCTATCAGCTGCTTCTGCAGCATCGTTTTCAATAAGCCTATAGATGACCAAGGGGATAACAGGCAGTAAACGTGCTGCAATATCATCGAAAAATGTTGGATACCTACAAAACACAAACATTATACAGCATGAAAAATTGAAGAATGATGGAACAATATAAAACATGCAATTAAATTTAAATCATCTTCCAGCACAGCAATCGATATAAAAGCATGCAAGAAAGAGGATATAAAAATGTCACCTTTCCTTCCATGACAAATGATTGCCGAGAGCCTTTTGCAATTCAATACGC
Organism: Arctium minus; assembly: GCA_954870635.1. Lineage (NCBI taxonomy): Eukaryota > Viridiplantae > Streptophyta > Magnoliopsida > Asterales > Asteraceae > Arctium > Arctium minus. The sequence continues at coordinate 55,921,772 of OX941084.1, forward strand.
TTGAAAATTCCAGTTTGAAGCCAATGCTCAGGCTTGCCATGGTTAGCAACATAAAACTTTATTCTCTGTTGAAGCTCTTGTCGCTCAAGCAAATTAACCTGAAAAAATATAACACTAGCAAATTAACAGCACAAATTCATATTGGATGCAACTAACTGGCTCGTTACAGAAATAACTTTCGAATAAGACGCCACTATAAAAGAGCAACACAAATAATTTCCATGCACATAGAAACACAATGCCACTATCAAAAAGAGGAACAAAAGTAGTTACGGCTACATACCACAATTCGCAAAGCGTGTGGATCATCATCACGGTCAATTAGCGCCAAAATCAATATATCCAACGGAAGCAACTCATGGTTCCAAATGAAGTATGCAAGATTTGCACAGGCCTTCAATATAAGATCCTGACAAATTCAAAGCAAATTGATTTGTTGTGACAAATAAAATAAACAACAGATACCACTTAACCGGAAAATGATTGTGGATATGATCAAGAGGCCACCATGCACACAGAAACTAAGGTTCTTTGCCAAACCTGCAAGGGATGTCCGTGTTGTAGCTCCAATTGCATATTATGCAGAAGGACATCCACCATGGCATATATATTTGCAGTCACTTCTTCAGGAGAAAATTCTCTCAGAACACGTCCCTGTAGTCCGGAGGGTGTGAGAGTATTTATGCGAAACTGGAATTGGAAATAAATAAATAAAAGAGTATGCGACACACTCTGAAGCATCCCACTGCACTGATCCACAGTCATCATGGGGGAGGTAAATTCATTACACTTTAGAAAAGTGGCTAGCAAGGAAAACTTTACCAGGTTTGCGCTATTAATGTTCTCAGGGTGTCCATGCATCAGTACCCATGCTCCAGCACAAAGATATTTTCGGTGTTGAGGAAAACTGGTATTAATATAAATCATGACATAAGTAGGATTAGCTGATGGCATGAGGAGCTTTGTACACTGAATGATAACAGTTTCTTCTGCCTGTGAATGAACATCATATACTCGTTACTGATTGAACACATCAAAATTAAATAGTTTGTTTCAAAGCTCACTAAACCTTCAAGTTTCATACATGGAAATTTCTGAGAACATGTACTCTCCATTAGCAATGGAAAAATATAGGTGGGGGCTGTCTGTATAGCCAAAACATGGGTGTTTTTACTTTAAAACTTATATCATATAACACCCTAATCCATGATAAATTGAAGGGGGAGCACAAATCTAAATTCTGATGCATGTCTCCGCTCTTACTGCTGGGCACGAGCCTCTTAACCATTCTCATTCAATCATGGCGGGGTAGCAAATCAAAATATAAAAACTCACATTGGGTTTAGGGATAATCAGGCTCGAACCGAAGAACATCGATGATATATTATATACTTCAGGAAAAAAAAAACATCGAGAATAAGCAACAACCAAACCAAAAGAGCCCAGCAAGGGGTGAGATGTATGCAGGTCTTTCCGCTACTACAAGGAGTAGAGCGGCTATTTCCGTGAAGACCGCCGACTTGTGAAAAGTGTGGGAGACAAAGAAAGCATGCCCAAAAAGTTTGAGTTTGAAAAAAAGCCAAGAAATCAAAAGGGGTGAACTCAAGACAAGAAAGGAAGAAAAGCCGATATTTTAAAAGACTAGTTAAAAGCAAGTAACACATAAAAACAGGAGCAGGTATAAGGAAAGATAGCAAAGATAAGGAAAAACCACACAACCCCCACTCTCTCTTAGGACTCAGGTAACCTACCTACAGCTCCACTACCTTTGAACTTACACTTGGTCAAAATTTCACCAAGTTCGGGAACAATTTCAAGAAGGTTTCCAACCTTCTGAAATTCGCCCATATCGTCCAAAACTTAAAATTCCCTAAGTAAGACTCTTCTTAAAATTCGCCAGGGGCACAGCCCCCTTGACCTCCGCCTATCGGCGATCTAAGGTGATAGGGGCAAAATTTGTGAGTGTGCACTCTGCACCTCCTAATTCACTTTGTTTGCCTTATCACCTTAATCGATCTCAAGTAAATCACAATTACACCAAATGGTTTATGACACTAAAATCACTGGCTCCCTAACCCTATCCCACCTCCCTCTTACCTCTCGTCTATGCTAGCTACAGACGGTCAGACCCCCTAGTCTGCTACTACCCAAATCATGTGCCTTCAAGAATTCCTATTAAAGGTCAATGTCCTTGGAAATGCTAAGATCGCCAAAAGCATGTTCAGTCAAATGAACACATCAGTTCCATAATTCCGAGGATAAAATATCGGATATGGTAATATCTGATCCCTAAATTCTAAATAGTTAGGAATGTTAGGTCCATATAAGAGGGTATTAAAAGCCTGGGCCCAGTCGAATATATATTTTTCGTCGCTGGAAAATGACATTCACAGCCCCATGTCCTGCAAAGAAAGGTTAACTAATTTCCTAGATGCAAAGCCTGCAATTCACAGCCCAATAGCCTTCTATTACTTTCATAAAAAAAAAATCCAAAGAACAACCTTTGCAGTGAAATATTGCAAGTCTCAAAGAACCAAGCCCAAGTTATTAGGATTTACAATAACTCCCAAGTTGAGTTGTGCAATATAAAAGGAAATCATCTTATCAACTTAATGAAAGATTGAAATGAAGCTGGAACATGGTAGAAAATGCATGCCAAGTAGGCCAACACAGACCTGCTGCCATGCTTGGATTGCTAGGCCCCTCTCGTCTATCCTCCCAATCAAGGCATCACATAGAACAGCTGGAAAGTAACGAAGGGTCTTCCCTGACCAAGTGTGCTGGCTAGTGGCCAAGATTTGTTCCAACATCGTTTGAAGATAGAGAAGGTGTTCCGCATCGGCAATGCCACGAGTCTTGATGATAATAGCAAGATTCACTACAGTTATGCGATTCAATGTTTCTGTGAATTCAGTGGGACCCTGCACAAGATTCATGTGAGCTTAAAAGCAGTAGTTGAAGTTAATGGAAAAAAAAATATTCCGATTCCAGGACCATTATCCCACCTTTCCTTCCTTCCTCACAAAAAAGAACTCTCTCAATGATAAAATGAGATTCATGCACAGGTTTTCTGCCAACCGAAACACACGATGATCTCCACGCTTGCCTTTTAGAGTAGAGAGAATTTTGGTAACATCATACATTAATGTCTTGCTTTTCCCTTGGTACCTATAATCGTATGAAGTTTAAATAGACAAATAGAAAAAATTAAAAAAGAGCACAAGTCCACTACATGAAGGTTGTGGTTGATTCCGAGCCAGGGCTCCTTGAGCAACCATGTATACCTTGTTTTTTCCTTTTGAAACGCTCAACATAATCACACACCCATGTCCTTAGAAAGGCTCAAACCCGCAATTTAAAAAATTGTAGAGACTCGACAGACACCATTTGGCTAAAGTCCACTTAGTATGTATACTAATGCTTGTGGATTCAAGGAGTTTAGTAGTGCCTGACACATTGTATATTCTAATGAGTATTGCGTGTCACATTTACATCACAAGGGGATGAAAGTAAAGCATATTGTGGTTAGAAGTATTCAGGTGTTTTTTCTGCATCAGTGGTTGTTCAATAATGCATGTTGCATCAAGCATGTTGCATCAAGCATGTTAATCGCTTTGTGTAACATAGTTACCACATTCCCCACAGAACTTGAACAATCTTACTAGCTTTTAGTGTAGAATTTACCTACAAAGTCAATGTGGAACTTCAAATGAAATAAACATAATATTATAAAGATACTTTATTACTGTTCAAGATATCCTTTTTCTTTATGTATTTCTTATAAGGTTTCTCTTCTTTCCTTCCATTCTCTTATCTTGACCAACAAAAGTGTTCCGTTATTAAACATAAGGGAAGTGTTCTCCAATGTTGTACACTACTATACTAGTCCCTCCCAAATTCCAAGTTAACCAGCTCTCCCACTGGACATACATGATGTTAATGAGAGAAATTAAATACAAAATCCAGTAGGCACCCAACTGAATATAAATGTGCAAATAGCCATCACTCAAAGTGAAAGTGATTATGAAAAATGGAAAATTTTCTATTACCTGTATAGGGAAAATAAACGGTAGTTGAGAATTTCAAGCACTAAAAGAGTAGCAGATGGCTTATTTAAGATAGACGGGTTCCTCTGATGTAAATGCTGCAAAAGTTAAGAGTTAGAGCATGATAAAACAGGCCCCAAAAAAACATGCAATGGCAAACACTAAGTGCTCCTGCAAGGGTTAGGGAGGGGGTAGCACCACCTATCATGGCTTCAACAGTTAGGTTTACAGGTGTTGTCAGGGCAATGTTGAATAAAGTGACATTTAGATTTCCTTCCAATGACATGGGAACTCTTCAACAAGACAGAACTAACACACAAATTCCCAATCAATAATAGCTGATCCAGAATGTCTTGAGCATTGGATACCAAATCAAGTTATAAAATTTGAGAAACCATTTGGTCCACAAAAGCAATCACTTTTGACAGATTCAAAAAGCATCAAGTGCATAGATTTATACCTCAGATGAGAAAAGTGTCATCTCTTTTGTCTACCATTTAAAAGAAAGTTTGGTAGACAAAATAAACCATACCAAACACACCCAGTTGTTAGATATCTGGGTTTGTGATATATCAATTGAATCAAATTTGGATAGATTTTTGGATTGTGTGAAATACACTTTTCCAAAGTAATAATTCGACTCTACTAATGCCTTTGGATTCAACTAGAATTAATTCCTCTCTAAAGTTGCATTAGGAATAAGCAAGGACCTCAAGCAGACCAAGAGATTTATATATGGTGAGGACTAGGAAAAATCTATATATCCATTACCATTTTTAAATTGAGAATTGAGATGGAGATTTCTATTCTCGAAAAGTGATTAACAGTCAACAGAGCCATGAAAAATATCAAGTATCATGAATTTCAGGAAGCCGTTGAGGGAGCTTACACTTAAATGCGAACGGAACAGCGAATGAGGTTGAATGAGCAGCAATCTAGTATATGTTTCGACCATCGCAATGTTAGGCACATGCTGATTCAGATGAAAAGGCAAAATATGAGAACATGGTTTAAAAATGTTTTAAACTAGTTCATGTAAATTGCATGATAAAAACTATCATACATTACAATCTAATTTGCTGAGCCAAGTCATAATTACCAACAATTAAGCAAACAAGCAGCTGGCTCCAAATCATCTGTTATATAAACCAGGTTTTATAGAAGGGAATACCATGTGAAAATCTATGGCACATGAAAAAGACTGCAATAGTACACAAAAAAATTTATCTCACTTGATATCTGGGGATCATATTTTTAAAATGCTTAGAAACAATGACAAATAAATGTGGTGACTAGAAAAATGGTCATAAGTAAATAAATAGATTTTTCCCAATTGTACACTGACAATCGATCGATAAATGAACTCAAGTATGTTACTTGTGAAAAATCTAATTTGTGATCTGAATATAGAAAAAAACTACAGAAGTTAAAAATCCTGCAACAAGCAAATGTGCCATTTTGGTCCAAGAATGAAAATTGTGGTCATCTTGGGGTGGGTCAGCCTCTGGTGCAGCATGGTGCTGCTGGGTTTGGAACTAGGCATCCCCATTAATCCACAGCCTCCAGGTCATCGGGTTCAACAGTGGCACACATAGTTCTTAGACCACTTCCCATAAACATAAATAAAGACTTTAGGAGAATACTAGAAGCGTACTCGCGCAATGCAGCGAGATACATCACAATTTTAATGTTTTATTTTATTTTTTTGTCGATTTACAGTACGATTTTGGATGGTTTTGAGAAAATGTGATAATGTTTTTTTTATAAATTTGTTTAATTTAGGCTTAATAATATAATGTTTTTATATAAAAAAATTAAGTATTTTGTTAGAATTCAATGATTATCTTATATATTTTAATGACATCTAGAAAAAATAACCAATTACATATTTAATAATATAATTAAAACAAATTTATAGTAATATAATATATTAATTAATAGTGATACATGGAAAGGTCTGCATAAAAGAAAGGTCCATCACATATCAAATTGGTGGGTGTTAGAAGTCTCCAGTAGTAATATGTATCTTGTGCTTTGATACTTGTAAATTAAGAGATTTTTAAAATCTTGCATAAAATGATGGTACCTTGTGCCTAATAATTTGTATTTAAGAGTTTTTTATCCGTGCTTTATAATATAGTATAGATAAAATTGTATATTGCATTATGATTTTACAATACAAGGGATATATATATATATATATATATATATATATATATATATATATATATATATATATATACACACAAAGGACTACTCTACAAATAAGGAAAAGATATATTCTAAAGATAACTCCTTTTTTGAGTCTCTCTCTATTGGACACTTTCCTTATCTTTGAATTTGTCTACACTCCCCCTCAAGCTGGATGGTATATATTATACAATCCAAGCTTGTCTTTCAGCTTATCAAACGAAGGCAAATTTAGTGCCTTAGTGAGGATATCAGCCACCAATTGAGTAGTGGAAATCTTCATAATTCCCTTTTTGATCTTCTCCTTAATGAAATGTCTGTCAATTTCCACATGTTTAGTCCTGTCATGATGAACATGATTATGTGTCATTGAACAGTTTTATTGTCACACCAAATATGCATCGGTTGCTTTACAGAGATATTTAGCTCCCTTAACAATTTCCTTAGCCAAAGAGCTTCACATATACCTAGAGTCGTGGCCCTCAATTCGGCTTCAACACTACTTCTTGAAACCATTCCTTGTTTCTTGCTTCGCCATGTAACAAGGTTTCCAAACACATATGAACAATACCCTGAGGTAGATCGTCAATCACTTAGAGAGCTTGCCCAACTTGCATCAGCAAAGACTTCAATTCTTCGATCTTCTTGTTTTTTAAATATCAATCCGTGGCCTGGAGTACCTTTCAGGTATCTTAGTATTCGGTAGACTACATCAAGATGGCACTGGGATGGTGAATGCATGAATTGGCTTACGTAGTTTACTGCAAACGTAATGTCGGGCCTGGTATGTGCTAGGTAAATCGGTCGACCAACGAGGCGCTGAAATCTCCCCCCGACTGAACCATAGAAGTAGCACTTGGTTGGAGGTTAGAGTCCATGGGAGTAGATGTTGGTCGAGAGCCCAACATCCTAGTCTCTTTTAGCAATTCTAAGGTATACTTTCGTTGAGACAAGCTAATCGTAGATTTAGAGCGTGCAATCTCCATACCCAAGAAATACCGTAGTGTGTCAAGATCTTTCATTTCAAAAGATTTTGCTAGATGAGCTTTAATTTTGGTGATGGCGACGACATGATTCCCTGTGATGATGATATCATCCACATAAACAATCAAAATAGCAATCTTACCATGGTCATGAAGATAGAAGAGAGTATGATCGGCATGGGCTTGAAGATATCCAAACTATTTAACCGTGGAAGTGAAGCGATCGAACCATGCCTTAGGTGACTGTTTCAAGCCATAGATAGCTCGCTTAAGTCGACACACCTTATTGGGCCTTGTCGAGCCGTGAAAACCAGGGGCAAGTCCATGTAGACTTCCTCGTTGAGCGTGCCATTAAGGAACGCATTCTTCACGTCAAGTTGATAGAGAGGCCAATCATAATTGGCAGCAAGTGACAATAGAACCCGAATGGTATTAATTTTCGCCACGGGAGCAAAAGTTTCCTGATAGTCGATCCCATATGTTTGTGTGTAGCCTTTGGCTATTAACCACGCCTTGTATCGCTCAATAGACACATCACTCTTGTATTTGACTGTGAATACCCAGCGACAGCCTACAGGTGTCTTATCTCGCGGCTTGTCAACAACAACCCAAGTGTGATTTTTCTCAAGGGATCACAGCTAATCGAACACAGCAGCCCTCCAATTGCGGTCTTGTAAAACCTCTTAAACGTTCTTCGGTTCCTTAATTAAAGACATATTTGAAACAAGAGCTTGCATAGATGTAGGGAGGTTTGTGTAACCAAGAAAATCAGAAATAGGATGTTGTGTACAAGAGCGTGTACCTTTTCGGGTTGCAATCGGTTGATCAAGATCAGATGAAAAGGGCAACTCTTGGTGTGCAACAGACTTTGGTTTGACCTGTTTCCTTCAGTTGTATGTGATCGGGAAGGATTCGGGTAGGGCTGTTTCTGGTATAGTAGGTGATGGAGAGGGTGGAGTGTTACCTTGTGTGTCTGTAACTGTTTGGGTAGAAGGCTGGTTTTCTTTTTGAGGTTGGGTGTCGGTTGGAAGAGAAGGCTGGAACGAGGAAGATGTGGGTGGTGGATCTGAACCCCAAAACTGTTCCCAACCTGGAGAGCCAACTGGAGCTGGTGGTTGCTGGTCCGGATGGGAAGAGGATGAATACTAAAACTGATTCTCATGGAATGTGACATCATGAGAAACATAGTATTTCTTTTCCGTGGGACAATAACACCTATACCCCTTTTGGAAGGAAGAATACCCTATAAAGACACATTTGATACTTCTGGGATCAAGTTTGGATCGGTGGGGATGGTGGTTGTGCACAAATGCAGAGCACCCAAAGACTCTTAAGTCAAGATTGGTCGAGATAGGATAGGTTGGAAAAGATTTCTGGAGAACCGAAAAAGGAGACTTGTAGTTTAGTATTCGAGATGGTACATGGTAGCCAGTTGATGAGATAACATGTTGTGAGAACTCCATCACCCCAAAAGGATTTAGGTGTATGACTTTGGAATAACAAGGACCGGGCTACCTCTAACAAGTGACGGTTTTTTCGCTTAGAAACCCCATTTTGTTGTGGTGTGTTGACACACGAACTTTGGTGTATGATACCATGTTTGGTAGTAAAGGTAGACATGGCTGAATTGAAATACTCCGTGCCATTGTTGGTGCGAAGGATTTTTATTTTTGAATCGTATTGTGTAAGAATCATAGCATAGAATTTTTCAAACACACCGAAAACTTCAGTTTTGTCCTTTAACAGATAAATCCAACACACACGAGAACGGATCAATAAAAGAAAGAAACCACCTTTTCTTGGAAAGAGATGGAATTTTAGATGGACCACACACGTCACTATGAATAAGAGAAAAAGGATTTGATGTACAATATTTATGAATAGGAAAATGAATTCTAGTATGTTTTGACTTTTGACAAACCTCTCAAGAAAAAACATCTGAATTACTAAACAACGATAGAAACAATGTTCTTAAATAGGAAAAACTAGGATGACCAAGTCTTTGATGAAGAAGATCAATTTTTTGGTGACGATTTAGGGTAGTTGCTCCGTGAACAAGGAAGTTGAAAGTAGGTTCGTGTGGAAGGAAGTAGTATAATCCGACAGTCTGTTTAGCACAACCAATCGTCTTCCTCACCACTTGATCCTGAAAAAAACACATGGTTTCGGAAAAATTAGCCATACATTTAGATTGACAAGTAATTCGGCGAACAGAGATAAGATTGTACGATAGATTAGGTACAAATAGGACATCATGAAGAACTAAGTAAGGTGAAAGATTGACACTGTCGATTCCTTTTCAACAGGTGATGATGAACCGTTGGCTAGAGTAATCGTCCGATTACCTGAGCATGGTGCTAAAGATTCGAAAAGAAATTTGTTACCGGTCATATGTTCTGACACACCGGAATCCACAATCCATGACTCACCTGATATGTCTTCGGTTTGTTTGATGGCCTTGAGCGCGGTTGAGGAGTTTAAGAGTTCTCCTATTTGCTCAAGCTGGGTTTTAGAGAAAACTGCATCCATTGAGGATGATGGTCCAGTCTTTTAGTTTGCGGAGGCATCTTTGTTTTCTGTCGTGCGTTGACTTCGTGGAACCTAATCAGCAGGTTTTCCATGGAGTTTCTAGCAGGTGCTTTTTGTGTGATGAGGCCGCTGAGTCTGATTCATCATTGTCTTCCGCCGATGTTCTTCCCGACGAACTTCAGCAAATATAACATCAATTACTGGAAGGGGTTTCATGCTAAGGATGAGTCCACGGACATCATCGAGTGAAGGATCAAGACCGGCTAGAAAGTCATAAGTCCTCTCTTTGGTAAGCATCTTTTTGTATAGATCAGCGTCGGTTGGATCTTTCCATTCGGGATGAGAAAAAAGATCTAGTTCCTGCCAAATCTTGGTTAGTGTATTGAAATAGGTTGTAACATTACCAGATTCTTGTTTCAGATTTCGTGTCCTAGTTCTTAGTTCGAACATCTGTGAAGAGTCATCGAGATCTGAGTAGGCTAAGGCTACCGCATCCGAGATGGATTTGGCAGTAGGGTAAAGCAGATAGATCTCAGCGATACTGTCTTGCATATAATTGATGAGCGAGGCCATAACCATGGATATCCCATTCGGAAAAGTTGGGATCTGTAGGCAGCGGTTTTTTAATGGATCCATCAAGGTATTCGTACTTGCCTTTACCACTAACAACAAGTTGAACAGATCGAGACCATTGGAGGTAATTCGATCCGGAAAGCTTAAAGCTTGTAATTTGAAGAGAGAGGTTGTTTTCAAGATTAGCAGCAGTAGGGTTATGGGTCGACTTTTCCGGGCTAGAAGGCTTTACAGAATCGGACATCATGATTTTTCTCGGCTAAAGTCTCTAGAGCTCTGATACCATAAAGACTTTAGGAGAATATGAAATTGTATATTGAATTATGATTTTATAATACAACGGAGATATGTATATATATACAAAGGACTACTCTACAAATAAGGAAAAGATATATTCTAAAGATAACTCCCTTTTTAGTCAATCTCTCTATTGGACACTTTCCTTATCTTTGAACACTTTCCTTATCTTTGAATTTGTCTACAATAAATTATATGTTACTAGGATATGATCAATCAATGAGAGAGCAGTCAATCAATTGATGCAATTAAGATTCATCTTATCACTGCCCTCAATCTCTGGCAATCTTTGACTCACTGAGGTACACATAAAAGCCACCATCCTCCCTATCACCCTTTTATGTCATCCTGAACTGTCTCTTCTCAGTGTGGCTCCTGTCCACTAGTTGAAGACATATAGTGCATGTATCTAGACCTCTGCTTTTATATTTCTTTGTAAATATTTTCTTTTTTTGGCAAAAAGATGTTTCTTTCAATCTTAGACAATAGTCTAATGAACTTTTTACTACTATGCTTTTAGTTCTTTATCTTGCAACTGCCTATTATTAAAAAAAATATTACACATATAAAAAGGAAATGAAGCCAAGGTCGGTGCAAATACTCCCCATTACAGCTTGAAGGGAATGGGTGGGACTTGTAAAATTCAATGTAAGTTGTTCAATGTAACATTTATTGGGTTAATTACAAGGTTATGTCATATTTATTAAGAGTTATAGAGCTTGTCATATGCTAGAGTTTCACATGAGATGTTAGTCTGATCGGCAGAAGTAGCAACTGAGAGAAACAAACTAGTTAATGCCCACTTTTACCTTGCATGGAATCAACCAATGAAAAGGAGTTCAAAGAGGAAGAACACTGACCCTTTACAATATGTTTCTAATAATGATGCTATAGTCCAATTAAACAGTGAGATTCCTAAGGCTTTTTTATCGTAGGGGTTTATCTTTCAACCTCGATGAAAATCCTCATTTTTTAAGGTTGCTGCAAATAATGATCTCATGAGTTATTAGCCTCCTTGTGATGCTTTGAGCAATTTACTCCAAACGTGAAGGGCTTACCTAAGAATTCATTTCAACCCATAAATGAGAGGATGAAGAAAAGGGAAATATAGTGACAGATGGGTAGACTGCATGGTGGTCAAAGCAGGCCTTTGATTAATATTGTGATGCAGAGAATGTTCTCACATTTCTAATAGCTGTCAAATATGAGAGAGAAGGTCAATTTTTCATTTGCCAACTTGATAAAAAGAAGTTAATCATGTAAGTGGGCCTCAAGGTGTGGTCCAAGACATAACTTGATAATGCTCATATGTGTGAATCTATTGGTTCTATTACGTGATTGTAACATATTTCAAGGTGAATCCTTCCCTATTTCAATAACTTGCTTCTTCAAACATCAAAAGGATAAGGATGGTACCCTGGAAAATTGTTAATGAATGATGATCTTTAGCAAAGTTAAATGGAGAATCCCCAAAACGAAACAAAAAACATATCAATATTAACGTCTATTGTAGTATCATTCCAACATCAAATGCCTCTTCAAGGATTACCATTCTCCCTAGCACTTAGTCACATCTGGTCTGCCCAAAGGTCAAAGTAGAACATCAACTTGGGTTTTTCTCAATTCCTTCATTCACTTTTTTTTTTCTTGGGAAGGGTGTCCTAGGCTATGCCTAGACTAATCCCTTGGCAAATTATGACTGTAAGACATTAGTCCAGATTAAACCAATCAAGGATTATATTATTGCTTAACTTGTTACATACAATGAAAGAGTACAAGGATATATATATATATATATAGGCAAGAAAGCTAGGAAAAAAGGAAACCCTAAAAAAGAAAACCCTAAGGGCCCACTTAGGCCTAAGTAAAATAATTACATATTTTACATTCTAACACTCCCCCTCAAGTTGGAGCATAGATATTAATCATGCCCAACTTGTTACAGATAGAAGAGGTCTGCGAACCAGGTAAAGTTTTGGTAAAGACATCGGCAGGTTGACTTCCTGTTCGAACAAAGGGAGTTGAGATGGTTCCATCTTCTAGCTTTTCACGAGTGAAATGGCAGTCCACTTCAATATGTTTTGTTCTCTCATGAAACACGGGATTATTTGCAATGTGGATAGCCGCATCATTATCACAATATAGATTCATCGGTTTAGATTGAGCAAACCCAAGTTCACTTAGCAAATTACACAACCATATCAGCTCACAAGTGGTTTGGGCCATAGCCTATATTCAGATTCAGCGTTTGACCGGGAAATGACTTTCTGTTTCTTACTTTTCCACGAGACTAGATTTCCTCCAACCAACACACAATAGCATGTCGTAAATCGCCTGTTCGTAGGATCTCCATTAGAGTCGGCATCTATAAACCCTTCTATGATATGATGACCATGATTTTGATAAAGAATGCCAAGACCAGGGGGCACCCTTTAGGTACTTTAGTATATGTCTAACAGCCTCCCAATGTGGAGTTCTTGGAGATGACATAAACTGACTTACAACACTCATTGGAAAAGCGATGTCAAGACGTGTAATCGTCAGGTAGTTTAGCTTTCCCACAATTCTTCTGTACTTTTCTGGATCCTCAAGTAGATCTCCATCGTCTGCTTTCAATTTTATATTCGGAATCATTAGGGCCTCACACTGTTTTGTTTCAATCATCCCAGAGTCATTCAATACATCCAAACAATATTTTCGTTGAGACAAACAGATCCCTTTCCGAGTACGAGATACTTCAATTCCCAATAAGTATATTAAAGGACCTAGGTCCTTTGTTTGAAACCGAGACGCAAGGAAATCTTTCAGCTTCTTGATCCCAATCTCATCATTCCCAGTAATCACAATGTCATCAACGTACACCACTAGAAGAATGCATCCAGAAAAGGATGAAGTAAAGAACACGGAATGATCATAAGAGCTCCTCCGTAAGCCAAACCCAGTCACTACAACAATGAACCGTCCAAACCAAGCACGAGGGGATTGCTTTAAACCATACAATGATTTATGCAACTTACAGACTCTGTCTGACTCCCCCTGAGCAACAAACCCAGGTGGTTGTTCCATATAAACTTCCTCATGTAAATCACCATGCAGGAATGCATTTTTCACATCCAACTGGTGTAGTACCCAGTCATAAGTAGCGGCTAATGAAATAAACAAGCGGATGGAGGGGAGGGTACCTTAGCCACAGGAGAAAATGTCTCGTAGTAGTCGACCCCATAAGTCTGAGCATATCATTTGGCTACCAACCGGGCTTTCAGACGAGCCACTGATCCATCTGGATTAACTTTCACAGTGAATACCCATTTACAGCCAATTGCCTTTTTACCTGCAGGTAACTCTACCAAATCCCATGTATTACTATGATCTAGAGCATTAATCTTTTCAGTCATAGCATCCCGCCATCCAGAATGGGCCAAAACTTCACCAACTGTTTTAGGAACAGAAAAGGAATCAAGAGTAGAGATCAAAGAGCGAGAACGAGAAGAAAGTTTATCATAGGAAACAACAGAAGAAATAGGGTAAGTACATGAGCGCTTACCTTTCTGAAGGGCAATGGGAACATCAAGATCAGGATCCTGTGTATCGGAAATCGGAAGGTGGTGGATCACTCGAAGCAGGAGGATCATCATTAGGAGGATCTACAGACGATGACGAAGATGGTATAGGGTCGGGATCTGACGTAGGTCGTTGCCGCCTATTATACACATGAACTATTGGTGGTTTAGTAGGCTCTTGATGTTGTGTTGAGTCGGATAGGATAGGAGACTCGGGAACCAGTACGGTATATACCAACAAATCATCACTATCTCTTGGGTTGCAAGGAGTGGACACAGGAAACAAAGGTATATTCTCATAAAATGTAACATCTCGAGATACAATGTATCGATTAAGCGTGGGAGAAAAGCACTTATACCCTTTTTGAAGTCAAGAGTAACCAAGAAAGACACATTTCAGAGACTTTGGATCCAACTTAGTTATGTGTGGTCGGGTATCACGAACAAAACAGGTACTAACAAATATCTTTGGGTCGACAAGAAACAATGACTTTGTAGGAAACAGAACTGAGAAAGGATTTCTTCCATCCAAAACAACAGAGGGCATTCGGTCGATGAGAAAACAAGCAGTAGCAATAGCATCAGCCCAGAAGAGTTTTAGAACAGTCATGTGAAATAGTAGAGCCCGAGCCACCTCTAAGAGATGACGATTCTTTCGTTCTGCAACCCCATTTTAGGTTGGTATGTCAACACAGGAAGACTCATGAAGAATACCATTTTGAAGCATATATGACTGAAATGTTTGAGACATATTCTTTTGCATCATCACTACGAGAAGTTTGAATGAAGACTTTAAATTGTGTTTTAATCTCAGTATAAAATGAACAAAAATGTGTAAACACCTCAGATCAATTTTTCATAAATTAAAGCCAAGTAGTGCGAGAGTAATTATCAACAAAAGTAACGAAATACTTGAATCCAAGTTTTGAAGTAACCGGACATGGTCCCCAAACATCATAATGGACCAACTCAAATGGGGACGAGACCCGCTTATTACAGAATCTAGGACTTAAATGAATACGTTAATGTTTGGCAACTGACAAGACTCACACTGTAGAGAAGATAAATAAGAAAACTCAGGACACAACTTCTTCAAAGTTCAAATTCTGTAAAGAATGATGACCTAATTGACAATGAACTTCAAGCGGAGACGATGAGTTGGAACAAGTCAAAGAGTAAGGTATTTGATGTTCAAATATGTATAGGCCGTCAGTTTCCCACCCTCTACCAATAATCCTCTTCGTCGACAGATCTTGAAAGACACAGAAATCAGGAAAGAATGAGACAACAATTTAAAGCACGGGTAATTTTGCTGACCGATAACAAATCGAACGAGAATTTGGGTAGGCTCAGTACAGAAGATAACAAAACAAATGGGGTAAGATAGATGGTACCAGAACCAAGGACAGGTGGGGTAGACCCATTAGCAATTGTGACATGTGATGGAGACGTGTGTTTATTGAAACTAGAGAAGAGAGTGGACCTGCCATGTGATTTGAAGCACCTTAATCAATAACCCATTTGGAGGCAGAAGATTATAGGTATGTACTAGAGTTACCTGTCTCAGCAAATGCAGCAGTCGGAGCAGTGGAATTCTCAGTCCCCAAAACTCGAGCATATTCTTCCGTGGGTATAGTAACAGTACTATCTAAGGCAGAGGCAACATGTGATGATGAGCTCCTCGGATGTCTGGCTAAAAGCTTCTTACACGTACACTTGGTATGACAAAACTCATGACAGTAGTAACACTCAACATCATCAGAATCTGGAATAGTAGCCCGTGAATCAGTTGGTCGGTCACTGTGGCCACCTCTAGAGCCCCCTCTATGACCCCCACGAGATCCTCCTCGAAAGCCCCCACGGAATCCCCCTCGACTAACCAAAGCACTGTTGTGATCCAAAGTTTGAGAAGACTGAAGATTCTCATTCCGAAGAACACGGGAAAATGTTTCCTGAAGAGAAGGAATAGCATATTCATTCAAGAACTGAGATCTAATAGAGTCGAATTTTGGTCGTAAGCCAATCAAGAAACTGATAACAGCCACTTGTTCCCTCTAAGTCTGCATGGCTTTGACATCAGCACTTAATGGAAGAAGAGAGCTAAGCTCCTCATATACTTTCTTGAACTCTATGACATAAGTAGTGAGTGATCGGTCTTGTTGTTCTCCACAATGAAAGGACTTACACACACTATAGATTCGAGAGATGTTACTTTGTCCAGAATATAAGAAATCAAGATAATCCATAAGTTCCTTCACATATTCACGGTGACTAACCAAAGACGAAACAGAAGGCTCAATAGTATTGATAATCTGCAAGTACAAACGAGCATCACTTTGTAACCATGAATCGGAATCGGAATCATTACCTTTAGAAGGATAAGATATGAGATGAGAGCCCATTCCCATACTTCGGAGATAGATACGAATGGCCTTGCTCCACTCAAAGAAGTTGGAGCCATTAATGTAATATCTGGGTACAAAAATTTTAATAATTTTGAGAGTTGGGTGAAAAGTTAAGCGAGACCCAAAGTTCAAGGGGGTTAAATGTAACTTGGGTTATATATATAGTTTATAACCCTTAGGATATTTATTTTATTCTCAAAACCTAAGATTTCTGGAGCGACTGAAGGAGAGCGAGAGCAGGGAGAAGAAGAGCTAGGTTTCAAAGGAACGATCGTTGTTCTTGAAATAAAGGTATGATTCTAGTCTAAAACTTCCTTCTAAGTGTTGTAGTCGGTTTGATCTCGTTGTTAAAGTTTTAAACCGCGTCTTTTAGAGTACTTGGTTCGATCGAAGTTTATGAAATCGCTCTGGTGATCTGTTTGAATATTGACCGGTGTGGAACCGGTGACCGGTGTGTCGACCGGACCAATGTCGACCGGTGTGCCGACCGGGGTGTGTCGCCCGGGGCGGTCTCGACCGGGGTGCATTGTGTTTTATATTTTAGTCAGTGAGAGAATGGGTTATCTATGTTTTGGCTTACCGATTTATCGGTGTTGTCGTAGGTAGTGAATCGTTAGAAAGCAGGCTTTAAGCAAGAAGGATCTGAGGTGAGTCTTTCAAACTAAATCTGTTATGATTTCGAAAGTTGTTTGATACTTGTGGGTTTTCTGAACTGCACGCTTTTAGTATCAAAAGTTGTGAAGGTTTATTGAAAAAGTTGATTTAATCATGTTGGCATGTTCATGCTATGTTTATATAAACTTGTTTTATATAATGTTGTTAATTAGATGTATGCATACATTTGATTCAAAAGTTTGACCTAAGTCGGGAAGTGTGACCCACCTGCTCGTATCGGGGAGCGTGGCCCGTTTATGCCATTGGGGTGTGTCCCCAAAAATAAGGCAGTACGATACAGACATACCGTCTCTGACGGCAGTGTTGGTCAGTAGAGTGAGTTACGCTCGCGAGGCGTAAGGCTTTGTTTAAATGTTTTAAATAATATTTGAACTATTACAGTAGCACTTGGAGCGGACTCACTAGACCATCGGTCTAACCCTCGCTCTTTCAAAACTATAGTTATCGCAAAATAGCAGGTGCAGGTAAGGATAAGGAGAAGATGTGAGCTATTTCCAGGAGCTAGAAGACTCTTTGTAGTAGTTTATTTTTTGACTCAGTTGTGTAATAGGTTGTAGTTGCAAACCTTATTCTTTTGAATTGTAGGCTTGGGGCCGTTTTTGGACAGGAAATGTTATTTTGATGTATTTAAAAATGTATGGGTTATTACAGTTGGTATCAGAGCCATAGTTTAAGGGATCTAGGTGACCGGATGGGCCTAAACTTAAACTGGGAGAGTAGAAACACAACTGAGAAGTAGAAAGGCCGTAGGAAGTTAGTATTAGATTAGTGAGGACTAGCGTGTAAGGTAAATTTGGAATTACATTTGGCCAGTGTAATTACGAATTTACAGTTACGTGCATGTGCTTAACTTGTAAGTATTGCGTATAGTGTGTGGTATTGAATGTCGTATGTTTCTTCTTATCAGAATTATGTCTGAGCGAGTAACAAGGAGTAGGCCTATGCCAAATCCTGAAATCGAACCAGTTAATGAAGTCGTTGCTGAAGAACGAACGACTATTGTTAACCCGACTGCCAACTGGGGAAAGAGTCGCGGTCGACCTAAAGGTAAAACGGTTCGGAAGGCGACTACTCAGGTAAGGGTTTCCACTGTGGGAACTCGAGGCGGGAAGACGGCTCGTGGTATTCGTCAAGTTGGAAGTGTAGAGGTAAGATCCGAACAAGAAACCTCTCATCAAGAGAGTTCAGCTTCAGTGAGGGGCCGAAAGCAGACAAGAAACTGTGGTGGAGGTCGAACTCAGGGTTTTGTTACCCAAAAAACCTTCGCGACAGAAATGGGAAAATTACAGGAGACATTGAACGCTTTATTGGCTCAACGCACTAATGAGGTCTCGTCAAGCAAGGAAAAGAGTGATGAAAGAGTGGTGACCGAGCTAGAGGACTCACCAGTAACTGTGGTGGGTAGTTACCCGCAGTCAAACCCCATTGTGACGGCTAAAGCAGTAGCTAGGAGAGGATGTAGTTTCAAGGAGTTTGCTGCCTGCAAGCCTCCTACCTACAAAGGGGAATGCGATCCAGTGATAGCGCTGAGATGGGTAAAGGGGATGGAGTTGGCATTTGACACCAGTAAGTGTGTTGAGGAGGACAAAGTAGTTTATGCATTTTCAATGTTGAAAGATGAAGCTGTAATGTGGTGGGATGTTGAAGCAGGAGGACAGAATTCGGCGGCAGCCAAAGAAATGTCTTGGAGTGAGTTTGTAAAGAGGTTTAAAGCGCAGTTTTGCCCTCTGGCAGCAGTCAAAAAGTTAGAAGAATAACTTCTGGGTCTGGAGCAAAAGGATATGTCAGCGTGAGTATACTACAAAGTTCATAGAGAAGTCCCGATTTGCAGAAGTTTACGTGCCTAATGAAGGAAGGCGAGTAGAACGTTTCATCTTTAGGCTGAGAAGCGATATTCGAGAATTCGTCTCGAACAAGGAACCAGCTACGTTCCAGGCGGCAGTAAACGCAGCTGAGATGAGGGAGAAGGAAAAGAATCGTCAGACTACCGAAAGAAGTGGAGACAAGAGAAAATGGGAAGGAACTGTCCGTGACTCCAAAACGTTTAAATCTGCAAAATCTGATCAGCGGTTTGTTAATAAGTTTTTGAGTAAACCGTGCAGCAAGTGTAACCGTATGCATAAGGGGGAGTGTATGATTGGACGAGAAGGCTGTTACAAATGTGGAAAGACTGGGCATATGGTTCGGGACTGCAGTGGGTCAAGGTCTTGCTACCAGTGTGGATCCCTTGATCATATCAGGACTGATTGTCCACAATTGAAGAAGGGAACAGTCGGAAGGTACGGAGATAAGGGAAGTGAGAAGAAAGTAGAGCCAGCTCGGGCGAGGGCCAGAGTTTTTAATTTGACGGCAGAAGAAGCGGCAGAGATACCGGATGTGGTAACAGGTATTTTCTCTATAGATTCGATTTTTGCTAAAGTGTTGTTTGATTCAGGCGCAAACCGTTCGTTTGTGTCCCCAAATTTCGTGCATAAATTGCATGTGAAACCCAAGAAGCTTAAGGCATGGGTTTGAGGTAGAAGTGGCCGATGATAGTCGAGTCTTAGTGGGGGAAGTATATGATGGGTGTAGTATTGTCATCGATGGGCAGTCATTTCCACTTCGACTGTACCCGATGGGTATGGGAGAATTTGATGTCATTATGGGAATGGACTGGTTGGCGTCTAATGATGCTCATATCGTATGCAATAAGAAATTAATTCGTATAGCGCAGCCGGGTAAAGAAGGGATAGTAGTGTTTGGGGATCGGAGGGATAAAAAGTCGTGCTTGATCTCAATGATTAAAGCTAAGCAGTGTCTAGTAAAAGGGTGTGTGAGGTTCTTAGCTTATGTAATAGATGCTAAGAAGGAGAAGAAGGGATTAGAGTCAGTCCCGGTGGTAAGTGAATATCCAGAAGTATTTCCGGAAGATTTAACCGCTCTGCCTCCTGATCGGCAAGTGGAATTTCGTATTGATCTAGTACCCGGAGCGGCACCGATCGCAAGAGCACCTTATCGACTGGCACCGGCAGAAATGAAGGAGATGATGACTCAGCTACAGGAGCTACTAGACAAGGGGTTTATTCGTCCTAGTACCTCACCATGGGGAGCGTCTGTGTTGTTTGTTAAGAAGAAAGACGGGTCTATGAGAATGTGCATAGACTATCGGGAGCTCAACAAAATGACTATCAAAAATAAGTACCCACTTCCTAGAATTGACGATCTTTTTAATCAACTTCAAGGAGCGGGCTACTTCTCGAAAATAGATCTACGATCTGGGTACGGACACTATAAATTTTTCATGGAGGTGAGGAAGGTGAGGATGTACCTAAGACTGCTTTTCGTACGAGGTACGGACACTATAAATTTTTAGTTATGCCCTTTGGACTGACCAATGCGCCGGCAGCTTTCATGGACCTGATGAATAGAGTGTGTAGTCCGTTATTAGACAAGTGTGTCATAGTCTTTATAGATGATATACTGATCTATTTACGGTCCAAAGAAGATCATGAAACTCATTTGCGAGCAATATTAGAATTGCTTAAGCGCGAGAAATTATACGCCAAGTTCTCAAAATGTGAATTTTGGCCGAAAGAAGTTTAGTTTCTAGGTCACGTGGTGTCGAAAGATGGGATTAAGGTTGACCCGGCTAAGATTGAGGCCATTAGAGGGTGGGAAGCGCCGAAAACACCATCAGAAGTAAGGAGTTTTCTAGGATTGGCGGGTTATTATCGAAAGTTTATCAAGGACTTCTCGAGGATAGCCACAACACTAACGGCATTAACCAGGAAGAATGTCAAGTTTGTATGGGCGGAAGCTCAGAATGAAGCGTTCAGTATATTGAAGGAGAGTCTGAGTAGTGCGCCTATCTTGTCCCTACCTAACGGAACGGAAGGATTCGTAATCTATAGCGATGCATCAAGATTGGGTCTGGGGTGTATGTTAATGCAAGAAGGCAAGGTGATTGCGTATGCATCTCGTCAGTTGAAAGAGCACGAAAAGAATTACCCAACGCATGATTTAGAGTTGGCAGCGGTAGTCTTCGCTTTAAAGATTTGGAGGCATTATCTGTACGGAATCAAGTGTCAGATTTACACGGATCACAAGAGCCTTCAGCATCTTTTCAATCAAAGTGAGCTCAATATGAGGCAGCGTAGGTAGATGGAGTTGTTGAGCGATTACGACTGTGATATCCTGTACCATCCGGGCAAGGCCAATGTGGTGGCGGATGCTCTAAGTCCTAAGGAACGTGGAGAAACAACAAAGATGGTGGCCTATCGAGTCGATGTCGTTTCCAATTTCTTGGAAGAAGTTATAAAGTACCAAGAAGAAGCGGCGTTAGAGGAAAACTGGAAGAGTGAGAGAATAGTTGGAATTGTTAATTCGTTAGTCGTCGACAATCGTGGAGTGAAGTGCTTCAATAAGAGAGTGTGGATTCCAAAAGCAGGAGAACTGCGGAAGAAAGTATTGAAAGAAGCGCATAAGTCACGTTACTCGGTACATCCGGGAACCAACAAGATGTATCGAGATCTGAAGCAAAGCTATTGGTGGCCGGGTTTAAAGAAAGATATTGCTCACTTCGTCGAGCGATGCCTGACATGTTTGAAAGTTAAAGCAGAGCATCAGAGACCTTACGGGGAGCTTCAATCGTTAGAAATTCCAGTCTGGAAGTGGGACGAGATTACGATGGATCTTGTTACCGGGTTACCGCGATCACCTAAGGGGCACGATGCCATTTGGGTGATAGTGGATCGACTCACAAAGTCGGCCCACTTCCTACCGATCAAGGAGACGTACCCACTAGAGAAATTGGCTCGATTGTACATAGACGAGATAGTAACCAGACATGGAGTACCGTCGTCAATTGTGTCAGACAGGGATGCTCGTTTTACGTCAGCTTTTTGGAGAAGTCTACAAATGGAGTTAGGTTCGCAACTCAAGCTGAGTACAGCCTATCACCCACAAACCGATGGCCAGAGTGAGAGAACCATCCAGACGTTAGAAGACATGCTTCGAGCATGTGTCATTGATTTCAAGGGTTCGTGGGAAATTCATTTGCCGTTGATTGAATTTTCTTACAACAATAGTTACCATGCTAGCATCCGAGCGACCCCGTTCGAAGCATTGTATGGACGTAAATGTAGAACACCTTTATGTTGGAATGAGGTGGGTGAAAGGCAGCTAGCGGGACTAGAAATCGTGCAGGTGACAGCCGATAAGGTCAATCAGATCCGAGAAAGGTTAAAGATAGCTCTAGATCGTCAGAAAATGTGCGCAGATAGCTCAATCAGATCCGAGAAAATGTTCATGCTATGTTTATATAAACTAGTTTTATATAATGTTATTAATTAGATGTATGCATACATTTGATTCAGAAGTTTGATCTAAGTCGGGAAGTGTGACCCGCCTGCTTGTACCGGGGAGTGTGGCACGTTTATGCCATTGAGGTGTGTCCCCAAAAATAAGGCAGTACAAGACAGACATACCGTCTCTGACGGCAGTGTTGGTCAGTAGAGTGAGTTACGCTCGTGAGGCGTAAGGCTTTGTTTAAATGTTTTAAATAATATTTGAACTATTACAGTAGCACTTGGAGCGGACTCACTAGACCATCGGTCTAACCCTCGCTCTTTCAAAACTATAATCCTGTTTCAGGTTATCGCAAAATAGCAGGTGCAGGTAAGGATAAGGAGAAGATGTGAGCTATTTCCAGGAGCTAGAAGACTCCTTGTAGTAGTTTATTTTTTGACTCAGTTGTGTAATAGGTTGTAGTTGCAAACCTTATTCTTTTGAATTGTAGGCTTGGGGCCGTTTTTGGACAGGAAATGTTATTTTGATGTATTTAAAAATGTATGGGTTGTTACAATTAAGCTTGTTGTCAGTGAGTCTAACATTTACTGGAAGCATCTCGGGTACTCGTGGACCACTATTGCTGCTAGATGGTTTGTCTTCTCCCGTCATCTTCCAATAAATCACAAACTAGAAACGTCGAAGTTGGACAAAGAATGCACTCACAGGGTGCAAGAAAACCGACGAACAGAGACGAAAACGAACAACGCACTCACAAGGTGCCAGAAAACCCGACGAACAAAGGTGAAAAACAAACAGAAATTTTCGATCCAGAAAACGAACAAAACTTCGACGAGAAAAAACGATCCAAAAAAAACGATCCATAAATTTTCGGTCTAGAAACGTACCAAAAAAAAACGATGCAGAAATTTTCGATTCGCGAAAACAGTGTTTGTCACGAAACCAAGCTCTGTTACCATGTAATCAGGGATTATATTATTGCTTAACTTGTTACATACAATGAAAGAGTACAAGGATATATATATATATATAGGCAAGAAAGCTAGGAAAAAAGGAAACCCTAAAAGAGAAAACCCTAAGGGCCACGGGCTAATTAGGCCTAAGTAAAATAATTACATATTTTACATTCTAATAAAACCTCAGTGGCCACAATTGTTGTGTACGCCTGGATTCGAACCTTGGGCAGATGGGATATTCCACCACATCCCCCAGGGCTTTAACCAATACACCACAACCCTTATAACTCATAAGAACCTCCTTACGCCGGTGCAAATAAGGCAATAAGAGAGGACTGACGCGTCAGCTTTGAGGGCGCCTTTTCCTTTAGCTCAAAGATTCCTCCTTTTCTTGATAAATGTGTAGTGTGCCTTCACCCTTGTAAATAACCCGGATATGTTGAATTGCAAAGATCATAACAGCTCCCACCATTCTGCTTTCCTTTATTTATCACATGCTTCCTTAAATGTTCTTTTGCCAACATCCTCATTCCATTCTAATGAGGGAGTAGTTCACGGAGTATAAGATGCAAAATCTGAGTCCATTTCTTCATTGTAGATTAAAGAAATCTTCTTACTACCAGACCGAGTTCAGAGAAGAATGAACAAATTATTAAATTAGTTGAAGAAGTAGGGGTATGAAGAAGAGATCTCCATAATACCGCTATCACCTGTACTAAACTGAGAAGGAAAGGGGCAGAACTGAAGCTGCATAGAGCACGGTGAGCTGATACATACCTTAGTTGATGCAGGTGATGGTGGGTGGTGTTGTCAGCAGCAGCAGTTGTGGTAGAGCACTAATCACATCAATCTCCCCCCCCCCCCCCCCCCTCCCAAAAAAGAAAAATTGATCAAGACCTAGCAAGTTTTTACATTTAATGCCGCCCCCAAAAAAAGTACGTACCCTTAAAACCTCGGTCTCATCTCTAATTACTGAAGTTAACCAGCGCAGGTTTTATGTTACTTGTGTACAAATGACCCTAGATTTAAGCATGAGATTAATTCGTTCAGATGTTAAATGACCCGAAGCAAAGTCTAAATGACCCGAAGCAAAGTCTCCTCTAGCCAGGCTCCAACTCCCCTTTCAATGGTAGCTCCATATAATACGCTTGTGCAACTAAAATTTTACATTGAAATTTGAAGCAGACTATGATCAATCGGAGGCTTTACAAATGATTGCCGTGATACGATACATGCTGATTGATATAGAACAAAATGCTATGGCGTTACTTGAACTTATCTGTTATACCTTGGGTAGTGTTAGTCAAACATAGTAGGTTGGGTACAAGTGACTAATGCACTAGTACAAGTAGGTGATGCAGGGGTAGTACGTAGGTGGGTATTAATATAATAAGAGAGCGGAAGGCGAGGAAGGCATCAATCAGTTTGCAATTGAGTTTGGCTGTTTGGTAAAAGCCTTGGAGACCTCCAGCAGTCTCGAAGTGCTGGAATACCTCTGTAATAATTTGATTGCAATATCAAATACAATTCAATTGTTCTCCTATTTGACAGGGGTACATCATCATCCGAAGGATACTGTAGACAACAATCTTAACAAGTTCATAAGTAGAGAACATGTGTGTCATGGTTATGGGTGTACGCATAGGAGGTTCTTGTCATGATATGTGCACTTGACAAACCAAATATAAGTTTCCCAACCTCCATCACTTGCTCATAAATATCAGAAACTAAAAAAGAATAATATTAGTATAATTCAAATGAAGAATTATGTGATTGGCAGCAAAATTTTATGGATTACCTCTCCAGAGAACATAGCCTCTTCCATCTGAAAAGCCAGCTTCAGACACAAATTAATTGAAAATCCTGACAACAATGATATTGGCACAGGATGAACTTCTCGCATCATTGACATTCTCTCATTGGACTGTAGATTTGGTCCTGGTACTTCTGCATGTCCCGCAGATGTTAACCAACCCATTACTGTGTCAGAAGCAGGCTGTGCCATTGTGTAAGACACAACCCAAAACATTCCAATCGATCTATCATCCAAATTCATGTAGTCCATCATATGATCCCCTGGAAATAAGATACAGTGGTGAATGAGAATAGCAATGTTTGGCATTTATAAGTGCATTTAAATATGGGAAAACAACAAAATTTGGATTATATAATACAGAAAGAAGGCCAACAGCCAAGTATAGGGAAGGTTATTATGCTAGCATATCAGGACAGTCCTGGTAACAAGGAACCTAGATATAAAAGTCGAGGGGCCTAACAGTTCTTTTTATAAATTTGATGGTTAGATTAGCTATATTATATATAAACTACTTTTCAATACATAAAGCTTATAATATATTTGAACAAGCATTCATATCAAAAATCTGATTAAATAACATAAAATAGTTGAAATATTTACAACTGCATATTAAGAATGGTCTGGTGTACAAAAGCATAACCTTGTTCAAATATCATATGTAGGATGAACGTCACTAATTGATGCACCTCAAGTAGGGTTGTAGTAGTTGATAAATGCAATCAAATATATCCACTTTAATAAATCCATACCAACTTTAATTTTTTTAGTGTGCCTCCTAATGGTTAGTTTAGTTTGTTGAGCAATAGAGTCTGATAACCTGATGTTTGTTTGCCACAATGCTTGTGAGAGTCCAGGCCAGATGGCAACTTTTCGGGCCATTCTCCACTTATATATACATGTCATTTAGTAAGACTCATTTTAATTGCAAAACCCTAAACCAAATTTAACAAGACTCGCTAGTGTGGCTGGGTCAAATCATGACTAAACCTCTCTATCTCACACTCTAAGCTTCATAGTCCAATTCATGTGGATGTGATACTTGTATCCTTAACAATTTATTACTTTCTAAAGGTGATAGCTTGACTTTGTCTACACTTGCACAACTAACGTTTGAGTTGCAAATACTCACAACAGTAGCCTCGATGTTATTCTGAAATGTTACAAATGAGAGATTTTATTTAGTGGAAGCGTGCTATGATTGAGAATATGAGCTTTCTTGAAAATAATGATACTTGGCCATTGATTGAGTTAGCAGCTGGAAAGAACGTTTTGCAGAATAAATGGGTGTTTGTGGTCAAAGAAGAACACGATGGCAGCAAGAAGAGTTCACAGCCAAAAGTTTGAATACAGTTTTAAAGTTATGATTCTTGCCATCAAAATGAGTAAGATATTTTGAGACGTTCTGAGAATCAATAATGGTAGGTTGATACTTGATACTCATTTACACCATTTAATGAAGATCATGAAGCCTATACATAGAAAGAACTGTGCAAAGAATATATAGCAAAGGCTTTAGGCAGTAGTATTTGTGAATAAGAGAAATATACCTTTAGTTACTTGCCTCCACCATTCATCTATTTGCTTTCCTTTCTGTAGCTGCTCACTATTCAAATATTCTCGGGTAGAAGAGTTCAATGACCATATGCGAAGATTCTGACAACTACTTATGAAATCAAGCAGGATACTTTGGGGATTATTAGGATCAGAGCTCCGATCTTCTTTATGAAACGACAAAATTTTTCTGGTTGTTTCCACCTACAATCATACATCCATTATGGGTAAAAAGATTAAAATAAAATATGTATACGTAGGAAAAGATGGTGTCTGTGGAATCTCGCACGATGAATAATGCTTGTGGATGTCTTTTGTCAGTCACAGCCCCCTACATGTCCAGCTAGTGGGGCCCAGGTGTCGCGTGTCATAAGACATCTTCCACAAACACTACTACCTGTATGGATCCACACAAAAGATCCTGACCCTTATAAAATATTAAATTACATAACAAAATAATGGTTATATCAGACGCAACCTTTCTAGAGTCTGCATTTAAAGCATGCATTACGAGCTCAACCCGAATAATCTGTGCAAGCAACCATGTGACATGATTCGTCCTAAGAATCTGGTGATCATCCTCGGCTAGGCGTAAAACCAACTTGTCCACAAAATCAACAAAATCTATACAACCACTTTTCACAAGGAAAAAAAATACATCTGAATAGATAAGCCACTCCTGCCAGCAATTTATCTCTGCACCAATGTGAGGAAAAAGTGAGTCAAAGCTTGGAAACATTTTTCAGGAATTTTCCACTATTTACCATGCTACGAGCATCTATGAACGAATATAGAAATGATGAAGGAAATCACATCCTGACTCCTGAGAAATTTACAACATAGCATGATAAAGGAGATGGGTATATGATAAAAACAAAATTATTGTAAACAAACAGAAAGAGCAAGAAAGTGTCAAGTACTGTTCCATGAAATAAATTAATCAGTTGTGGGTGTAATGAATGTGGATTGGTTTTGTTTTCACTCCTCAAATACGACCACCTTTACAGTACAAAGGTACCAGGTGCAAGTTCAGAAAGGACTCACAGGTATATTTATTGCTCTAAGTTAAAATAGAGATGTTGACCTAAAAGGGAACACGTGTATTTGTAAAGCTTTACAATTCGTCATATACTCAAAACCTTCCTGCAGAAACATGTGCTCGCTTGTGGAGGTTTCTAGAAACCGTTAATGATGTAACAGAAGAACCCAGTGCAAGGCTTAGATGGTCACCGTCACACACAATCAACCAAAAACTATAAGAAGAAACAAAAATTATGAACAATATGCTTCGAAACCCTATAATGCCCCTAATAAGCTGCAGGGAAGTTGTCATCAAGAGATCAAAGTAAAATACACCTTTAAACCATTAATGGCCTAAGTCAAAGAACACAAGTTTTCTATAGCAATTATAAAACAAGATCATCATACCTACAGTCATGAAAGAAATTAAAACTTCAAGAAGTCAATGATAATGAAAATCAAATAGAAAACTCTTTGAGGGAATTGGTCAAAAATAATATGTTATATATGTAGCAAATGGAGCATCCCCGACCCAGATGTCCTGAATAATGTATTTGTTCCAGCCAATAGGCAGCTGCTGTTGTACTTGTTCGCTCTGGTGGAAGTAGTGGGCCCACCATGAGCACGCTATTCAGTCTGCTATTCTGTCTATTACAGAACATACTCTTTCAATCTCTACGGAGGGAACATCATACTAGAAGGTGTGAAGAGAAGAACTGGTAGTTCTAAACACATCAAAATGAGAGAATTATCTCAAGTCATCAAATTTAAGAACTTTGCAATCCGGTCATGAGGTTTATAGCAAAAACAGAAGCTCAATACATGGTTCATAGTGGATATCATCATAACAACACAAGTTGCTGCATAGATAGGTTAACAAGGTAGCACAAAAAACTTACCTGAATTGGTCAACCTCAAGAGTTCAACAATCCTATCAATGTTTGCCTCACGTATCATGTCTGTAGTAAAGACAGCACCAGGAGTAGGTCCTTGTGGGTGTTGTCGGTTACAAGGTGCCACAAGAAGCACACGCCTCCACCAGTCAGGAGCTGGAGTACTACGAAGAGCATGCCTGATACAGCGAAGAGCTCTCTCCCAATCCAGACTTCCTCTCTGAATACATAAAGCAACATCCTACACAGGTAACAGGTGATCATTTTAGGTTATCATCTTAGGGTACCCCATTTTCAGTCTTAGCATATCATCCGGACACACCTTTGCAAACATCATCCAGTGAGTTATGTACATCAGAGCAATAATTCATTGAAATTCCTTCTAGGGATAGGCAAATTGTGTGTTATAAAGGAAGTTGATAAGAATCTTATAAGCTTTACTAATTTAATTTCTATAGAATCAAGGCACCTTTTAATGCAAGACTAAAATGCCTTCACAATTTTCAATCTGGTAAGCTAGAAATTGTGGTCTTAAGACCTTCCAAAGTGCTGAGGACTAAGCCAATAGTTCAGAATCAATACCATTATCGTAGCTTAGATCTAGATTCCTGGAGGGTTTATATCTACACTTCTACAGTCATTCAAACTAGGTTTACATTGCCGACGATGTTATATACTTGTCCAGGTTTTGGGTAAATAATCATTGTAAATAACACAGGTAGACAAGGAGCCCACTTGCTAACACTTGCCTTTTCACTTTAGAAGAGTGTTTAAGCTTAATAGGAAAATGCTAATTTCTATTTAAGTGCTCCTTGATGAGTTGTATAAGATCTGGTGTGTAGCATCTGGTAAATTTAATAGAGATCATGATGCTTTGATTAGATATTGTTGTCAATCTCTAACTCCACTATATATATATATATAACTAAGGCAGTAAAATTGATATGATCACTGAGGATGAAAGATTTTGGCAGTAATGGATCTTAACCATGTTATCACGCTGCATGAATGATTGCCGCTGCCAAGGAGCCCACTTGCCTTTTCTCTTTAGAAGAGTGTTTAAGCTTAATCGGAAAATGATAAAAAGAAAAGTAATTAAGTGCTCCTTGATGAGTTGTATAAGATGTGGTGTGTAGCACCTGGTAGAATTAATAGAGATCATGACACTTTAGTTAGACATTGTTGTCAATCTCTAACTCCACTATATATTTAACTAAGGCAGTAAAATTGATATGCTCATTGGGAATGAAAGATTTTCATGGTAATGGATCTCAACCATGTTATCGCGTGGTAAACCCCCTGTGCGTTTCACGTACCATAGAAAGTCTAAATAAGTCTTCTGATTTCGTTTATTTTCCTTGTATTGCTTAATAAGGTGTAGAAGGGTATTGTTCGCTTTGTGCTCATCACATGGCTGCGTTGTAGAAGGGTATTGTTGGTATTTTGCTTTTATAGTTTGGGCGGGATTTTCCTTTATAGTTGGTTGGAGTCTGTTGTGTTTTGGTATTCTGTTTTGTAATAGTGAGTTTGAGGAGCGTATCCTTTGGGAGAGAGTTGACCTCTCGAAAGTCAGTGATTCATGAAATTCAAAACCCTACAATCATTCGATTAAGATATGTGCTAGTTTACATCAAATTGGTATCAGAGCGAGTTCGATCCAGCCATGACTACGAGGAATGCTAATTCAAGGATGGACGATTTGGAGAGCAGTGTTGGTTCGATCGAGAAGAACCAGCAAATGATTGAGAAAACTCTGGAGAAAATTGTACAACAGATAGACAAATTGAGTCAAGAGGTGGCCGCTAGTAAAGCAAATTCAACAGGATCATCGGACGGGAAGGAGTCGCGGGATCGGGTGGAGCGAAGAAGAGAAACGAAGTTTCGGGTGAGTCTGGTCGATTTTTGGCGGTTAAGGGGAGAAAATTAGAGATGTCGACGTTTGATGGATCAAATCCTGATGGATGGATTCTACGAGCAGAACGTTATTTCGTATTGAATCGGTTAACACAGGAGGAATAGATGGATGTTTCGTTTATTGCATTCGAAGGAGATGCTCTGAAGTGGTTCCGGTGGGAAAATCGGCGACATCCTATCACGCGATGGGAAGATTTGAAGAAACTCATCCTGAGACAATTTCGATCGACTGCATCTGGTATGTTATGTAAACAATTTCTCGCAGTTAAGCAGATTGGAACTATTGAGGAATTTAGGAGAAAATTTGTGGAAATGGCTGCACCATTAGAAGGAATTCCTGAAGAAGTTTTTCTAAGCCAATTCATCAATGGCTTAGATAATACAATTAAGGCGGAGGTACGACTTTTAAGCCCTATCACTTTGGAGGAAGCAATGGAATTAGCGCTCAAAATAGAAGAGAAGAATAAGGTGATCAATAAGGAGAGACTATCATCATTTGCAAGGAAGGCTACAACAGTGCCAACCGAAGTTAAGAGCCAATCGTCGACCGCAAATTCAGTATCCAGTTCATCGATCAGTTCATCGATCAAAACTGGAACATAATTTAGTCGCCTGTCGGATCAAGAAGTTCAACGGAGACGAGCTCTTGGTCTCTGTTATCGCTGTGATGAAAAATACTCCCCAGGGCATAAATGTAAAAAAAAAAAAAGAGTTGGCTATATTGTTAGTGCAAGAAGAAGGTAGATGAGAAGGGGAAGAGGAAAAAGAGGAGAAATCTTTGAATGCGGTGGATGCCGATCAAAAGGTTGAGGTTCATTTAAATTCAGTGGTGGGGCTATCGAATCCGAAGACGATGAAGTTAGAAGGTGAAATCGAAGATCAAAAAGTCATCATCCTTATCGATAGCGGGGCAACTCACAATTTCATTTCAAAAGAAATTGTTGACAAATTGAAGATGAAGGTGGATAGCAGAAATGAGTATACCATAACCATGGGAACTGGGAATGTAGTCAAAGGAGATGGTATTTGTCAACGTATATTGTTGTCCTTACAAGGTTTAGAAATTGTGGAAGATTTTTTGCCAATTCAGTTAGGCAATAGCGACGTGATTCTAGGGGTTCAATGGTTGGAAACATTGGGAGCAACGTATACAAATTGGAAACAGTAGGTGATGAAATTCACAGTGGGAGGAAAATCAGTGACGTTAAAAGGGGATCCGACTTTGAGTAAATCTAAAGTTTCTTTAAAGGCAATGGGGAAACTAATTCAACAAGAGGGACAAGCTGTGCTAGTCGAGCTTGGTTCGTTTGTGATGATGGATAATGAAGAAGTCGAAGTAATGCAGCCGTTGACAACAGTCTTACAAGAGTTCGATCATGTTTTCAATATGCCCAGTAGACTACGTCCTGTTAGAGGAAAAAAGCATGGTATTGTGCTGAAAGAAGGTACAGATGCAATTAATGTAAGACCCTATCGATACCCTCACTACCAAAAAGATGAAATTGAGAAATTGGTGAAAGAGATGTTAGAGGCAGGAGTGATTCAGCCAAGCGTAAGTCCTTTTTCCAGTCTCGTGTTATTAGTAAAGAAAAAGGATGGTAGTTGGAGGTTCTATATAGATTATAGGGCTCTTAACAAGGCCACGGTTGTAGATAAGTTCCCCATTCCCGTTATTGATGAACTTTTGGACGAATTGCACAGGGCGTGTGTATTTTCTAAGTTGGATCTGAAATCTGGGTATCACCAGATTCGAATGAAGGAAGAAGATGTTCAAAAAACAGCTTTTAGAACTCATCAGGGGCATTATGAGTTTAAGGTTATGCCGTTTGGATTGGTAAATGCCCCCTCTACTTTCCAAGGGCTAATGAATGAGGTCTTTAAGGACATTTTGAGAAAATTTGTCCTAGTTTTCTTTGATGACATATTGGTATACAGCAAGTCAATCGATGATCATGTGAAGCATTTACGACAAGTATTTGAATTGTTATCTTAACACAGTCTGTATGCCAACAAAAAAAAATGTGAATTCGGTCAAGAACGATTGGGGTATTTGGGACACATTATTTCCAGCAAAGGAGTTGAGGTAGATACGTCTAAGATCAAGACAATCTTAGAATGGAGGGAACCTCATAATGTCACGGAGTTGAGAGGGTTTTTGGGTTTATCAGGTTATTATAGGAAATTTGTGAAGGGATATGGAATTATCGCAGCACCTCTTACAGATTTGCTGAAAAAGAATCAGTTTGTGTGGTCAATTGAAGCTTAAGAGGCATTCGACTCTCTTAAGCGACTGTTGTCTTCCCCTTCAGTGTTGCGAATGCCCGATTTTTCCTCTGATTTTGTAGTAGAAACTGATGCCTCAGGTCTAGGTATAGGGGTTGTGCTGATGCAGGAAGAGCAGCCAATTGCATATTTCAGCCAAGTTTTGGGGACGAGAGCAAGGCAGAAATTGACCTACGAGAAAGAACTTATGGCAATCGTCCTAGCCGTAAGAAAGTGGAGACCCTGCTTATTGGGAAGAAGATTTATTGTTCGAAGCGATCAACAGAGTCTTCGGTATCTGCTGGAGCAAAGAGTTGTAGAGCCGGAGTACTAAAAATGGGTTAGTAAACTCTTGGGCTACAATTTCTCGATCGTATACAAACCGGGGAGGGTGAATAGAGCTGCAGATGCTTTGTCTCGAAAGGATAGTGATGTTGAGTGTTCCCTTATGGGTGGACCGCAGTAGAGACAGTGGGAGAGCCTGAAAGATGAATTGGAAACTGATGAATTGTTGATCAGAATTAAAGAGGATCTTTTAAAAGATGCAGCCTCGCATAAAGGATTTGAAATTCAACAATGTTTCTTGTTATATAAGAATATGTTAGTGATTCCTAGAAAGTCAGCTATGATACCCATTATTCTTGAGGAATTCCATGCTACTCCGATAGGTGGCCATTCGGGAGAAGATCGCACCTATCAAAGAATTGCAGATGAAGTTTTTGGATAGGTATGAGGAAGAACATTGTGGACTTTGTTAAGAGATGCGAAGTTTGTCAAAGGAATAAGACTCTCAGTGGATCTTCAGCGGGCTTATTACAACCTTTATCTCTCCCAAACACAGTGTGGGAAGACATTTCAATGGATTTCATCGAAGGTCTTCCCAAATCTGGTGGTATGAATTCGATATTAGTTGTGGTAGATCGTTTTAGCAAGTTTGCTCACTTTATTGGTTTGAGACATCATTCACAGCACAATCTGTAGCAGAAGTGTTTGTTAAGGAGATTGTGCGTTTACATGGAATTCCAAATTCGATAGTGTCAGATCGAGACAAAGTTTTTCAGAGTGTTTTCTGGAAAGAGTTATTCAAACTGCAAGGTACTAACCTCAAGTTCAGTTCAGCGTACCATCCTCAAACAGATGGGCAAACTGAAGTGGTCAATCGCGGGCTGGAGCAATATTTATGGTGTTGGGTTTCTGATAGACCTCGGCAGTGGTATCGATGGCTACATTGGGCGGAGTTTTCGTATAATACAGCATATCATACCTCTCTTAAGAGTTCCCCTTTTCGTGTGTTATATGGCCGTGATCCACCCCCCTCTTATTCGATATAAAGATTCCTCTTCAAAGGTTCAAGCCGTCGAGACAGAATTGATTTCTCGAGATGAAGTGTGAGACGAAGTGCGTATGCATTTGTTGAAAGCTCGGTGCCGTATGAAACAGCAAGTTGATCTGAAACGAAAGGATGTGACTTTTTCACCGGGTGAATGGGTGTTCTTAAAATTACGCCCATGGTTTTAAAAAGCGTGTGAGGCGTACGCCTCGAGGCGAGGCGGTCCAAAAGCGCACCTGAGGCGGTGCCTCTCAATCCCAGACGAGGCGTACGCCTCAGTCGTATGAGGCGGTGATTGAGGCGGTAAGGCATGAGGCGGTAAGGCGTGAGGCGGTAGAGAGGCGTACGCCTCAATACAGAGGCTAAATTATTTTAAAAAATGACTAAAACCTTCTCTATTTCTTTTTTGAAAACCCTGTTCTTCTCCGGTTCTCCTAAGCCCTATCTGCTACTCGTCTATTGTCCTTCTTGAGTTCCATTTTTCTCTCATTTTCTTTTTATTTTCTTTTTGGATACTCTTCGGATCACAGAAGTATTATGTATATGTATGTATCTACTGGATACATTTCTTTTATATTTAGTCTCTACTACGTGTGAGGGTCACAGTCACACTTCTACTCACACTTTGTTGATATTTAATATATATATACATATACAAACATATATATATAGGGAGAGGTTCATTTGAGAAATGGTAAATATATGAGAAATAGATAAGTAATCTTAGCCATTCATCTGGTCAACATTTGTGGCTTTGACCGCGAAGCACCAGATAATTCCTTGTATGGTCTATAGAAGGTAGAGGGGTAATTTCGTAAAATACACGGGATGAGTTCATATATGAATCTGTATGAATCACAAAGATTCATATATGAATCTGTTAATTAGTTTAACTGATTCATATATGAATCTTTGTGATTCACAAAGGTTCATATATGAATCTTTGTGATTCACAAAGGTTCATATATGAATCTTTGTGATTCATATAGATTCATATATGAATTACAAAGGTTCATATATGAATTTGTTAGTTAGTTCAACTGATTCATATATGAATCAGTTAAAAGAGTTCAGTTGTGAATTGTACTGGTTCATATATGAACATATAGTTCATATGTGAATTATACATGTTCATATATGAACACAGCCCGTGTGTTTTGTAAAATTTACGAAATTGTCCTTCTATTTTTGGGATAGCCCCAACTTTTGACCGGTCAAAGCCGCAATATTTGACTAGTCAAATCCGATCTTGACCATATGAATGGCTAGGATTACTTCTCTATTTCTCATATATTTACCATTTCTCAAATGAACCAAACACTATATATATATATATATATGTTATGAATAGATCAATAATTTTTCTCTTTGTTAGTACATGTACATATATATTTCGTGATTGAAAAAAGTATATTAAATCCTTTTAGTAATTTAGTATGATATACATATTTTGTGTCAAGTACTCAAGTGTCAAGAGTGTGTGTATATATATTGCATATATTTTCCGAGCAGAAGTAGTGGAATGCAGATTGGTATATATATATATATATTGTGTAGTGTATATATTTCCGCCTCGGGGCTTACGCCTCGGACCGCCTCGAGGCTTACGCCTCGCCTCATTAAGGGAAAACGCCTTGAGGCACGATTCCGCTTTTTAAAACCTTGATTACGCCCATACAGACAAAAATCGTTGGTTAATGGGAATAATCCCAAATTGTTGGCAAGATTCTATGGGCCATACAAGATTATCGAGAAAGTTGGTCAGGTGGCTTATCGTTTATCGTTTAGAGTTACCAGCCGAGGCAAAAATTCATCCGGTGTTCCATGTGTCCCGGCTTAAACAGGTTGTTGGTAACTGCTTATCTTCTAGAACCATTCCCACTCAGTTGAATGAGGATATGATCTTATAAGTTGAACCTGAAGCGTTGTTAGAGGTGCGTTCTGTGCCAACAGGTGTTCCGGGGAAGTTGGAGGTGTTAGTGAAGTGGAAGGGGATGTCTGAGTTTGAATCGACTTGGGAGGATCTTGAAGCCTTAGTGCAGCAATTTCCAAATGATCACCTTGAGGACAAGGTGAAAGCTTTGGGGGGAGGTATTGGTAAACCCCCTATGCGTTTCACGTACCATAGAAAGTCTAAATAAGTCTTTTGATTTCGTTTATTTTCCTTGTATTGCTTAATAAGGTGTAGAAGGGTATTGTTGGTATTTTGCTTTTATAGTTTGGGCGGGATTTCCCTTTATAGTTGGTTGGAGTCTGTTGTGTTTTGGTATTCTGTTTTGTAATAGTGAGTTTGAGGAGCGTATCCTTTGGGAGAGAGTTGACCTCTCGAAAGTCAGTGATTCATGAAATTCAAAACCCTACAATCATTCGATTATGATCTGTGCTAGTTTACATCATCGTGCTGCATAATGCTTGCTGCTGCACAAGGTTGACTCAGTGATTAACTGAGCAACCAAGACTCCACAAGGAGTATTGTCCTCCAAAGGTAGGTGATGAGATTCTCCTTATTGATTCTTTCCCTGATTACTTGTGTTATATATCTTCAATGTCAATCAATCTTACTGATGTGATCCTTTACCTTCTTTATAGTACTTGAGAAATCTATCAAGCAATTGTAAATTAAAAAA
Source organism: Arctium minus (assembly GCA_954870635.1). Taxonomy (NCBI): domain Eukaryota; kingdom Viridiplantae; phylum Streptophyta; class Magnoliopsida; order Asterales; family Asteraceae; genus Arctium; species Arctium minus. The sequence continues at coordinate 55,958,685 of OX941084.1, forward strand.
CCCGAAAAATCACAAGTAATTAATCAATAAAAGTGATCACCTCCCCATGCAGCGGTTCTCCAAGCACACTTGGATATGTAATAGGCGAATATCTCATATTTATGGCTGCTTCAGCTGATATATTAGTTGTAGCCTGAGATAGAAGCCGCTGATTCCCAAATGTCGGGCAGTGAATATGTTGATCTAACATTTGCATGTGCATAGCCATCATATCTCTTCTCCTGTGAATCTCCAAAATAAGTGTGAATAGTGCCTCATCATCTGATATATTTTGTAAAAACTGCAATCCACTTCGTACTAATTCATAAAAGGGCACACGGCATTTGTTATCATCAACCAAAAGCCAAATCACATCTAAACAATTGTGTAGCCATTCAAATAAGGCCTTATCCCGTTTCCATGATTTTATTCCATCAACCTCATCGCTCCATTGTTGCTGTTGGTCCCAGTTAACCAGCCAATTCATCATGTGGTTGAAAATATCAGCATGAGTACATGGTTTTAAGTTGACTTCTAAGGCAGAAAAGATGATCTTGCAGCACAACTGGCGCAAACTGCTTATAGCGTTATCTCTTGTTAATATGTTGCTTCTTGCCGCAGAATGCTGGCCAGTGCCGTTCATATCTGATGATTTTACAGGCGATAAAGCTGTAGATGATGGTTCGTTTGCTGATTGAGATGGAGATCCAATTCCATGAACTGAAATCAACGGAGATGCTGGACTTAAAGCCTGAAAATTGGAAGAACTGGGGATTGTGGTAGATGATGGTAACATTCCAGTTTGAGATAAAGATGTAGAAGAGACAGCAGGCTGTGGTGAAGCTGTAGAAGAGATACCAACTGACATCTCTGCAGACGAAACTGAAGAAAGAAGAGATGGTATAAAGGTGTCCCAGTGTATGTAACCTATGTTGTACAAATTACGCAAAGCAAAAAGAATAAATTCTGCCCTTGGTGCATGACCACTACACTGGATAACCAGAGAGATAAGCACAGATTCTGACACAGTGCGTAATTGTTCCCGGTCCTGAAAAAGAAGCTCTCAACTATCAATGATTACGCTTAAAGTAATTCGGGCGACCCAACCGAAACTATCAATGACTACAATTATGTTGGAAACTTACAGGAAATTGATTCACAAGCTGCTCAAAATCTACAAGAAATTGTTCATTGCGCGGGGGAAGGTCTCTGTTAAGAGCAGTAACTCGCTTCTGGGTCTTGTTCCTGTAGTTAATTTCATCATCAACTTCCACATATAAGAACACTCGAAATAAATACTGATGGAAATGGGAACATGAGATATGCAAGAGAATAGGTTCATGTTAAAAATAAAAAAGAGATGTAGTCGTTATTAAAAGTTACAAGTTTTTGAAGTATATAAAATTTATATACGGCAAATGAACTCACACACCCTCCTCGCCTTTGGTGAGGTTTGAACCCTTGACCTCCTAGGAGGCCAAAGGCTCAGATACCGCTATGCCAAAGACCCTTTGGTAACAGTCTAGTATGAAGTTAACTGTAATATTCTGGATTAGAAATGAGCCCACAAATCATGTCCTAACCAAAGTTAGGTAACAGTCTACTATGAAGATAATGGTGATATTCTGGATTAGAAATGAGCCCACAAATCATGTCCTCCAAGAGGTTTCACTGTATGGTCTTTTCATGCTCCTCCCTCCCTTTATGAAAAATCTATGGCAACCAAACTCAACATTTATACTTTTTATGGAATAAAACTGTGAGTTGAAACAAGTTTCTCTCATCATTATTACACACTCACTCTTCAGAGAAGGATAAATGTCATAGTCTGATGGTTCATAGTCTGATGGTCACTTTGGTGGTTGCCATAAACTTACTCCATCACTTTACTTATCTTTGTAAGTAATGCTTGTTCATGTCTCTTTTCTCATAAACGTTCTCTAGAAGCAGATTCAGGGATAGAAGCAAAACAAATGGTTTTTTATGAAGTTCAAAAAATTTCCAAGAAAGTTATGGCCCCGAATCATCAAAGACAACATGTGCATTACATGTCAAGAAGATTCGATTGATGGTTACGGGTTACCTTGAACTTCAAAAATTAACAAACTATCGCATTACAGGCTTCAGTAACAAAATTGCTTTAAAATGCAGATCTCATCGAGGTTGAGGACGATTCTAGTGGTAAAAGGCGCCAACGAGGTCTAGCCAAAAATGTTTGGTTAGGTTATTCTAGGGATACCTGGACTGGAAACAGAACAAAAACTGTAGCATGGGCTGAGTAGTTCAGAGCTATAGAATGTGAATCTCTATCTATACGTACATACAGACACCGAAGACTCGGAGTCCCTTCTTTCTTTCTCCAAAATTTTGCACATAAACAACCTATATTTGGTTGATAAATGAATTCAAAAAGAAATGTGCATCATGTTCAATGCATAAAAGTCATGAAAGTTCAAATACCACTCAACAAAAAGCAACTACCCATTTTTCCTAGCATAGTTAGTTGCAACTGGAGAATACACAGGCAATAAAAACTGTTTACGATCAGTTAACATTTAAAGTAACTACTGCCACCATAAACCGAGTACTTTCCAAACATAGACTTGGCATGAATTTGTTACATATCTATTTTTAATTGTCTTCCATAATATATTACGCAGTTGTCAGTTTCTTTCCTTGAAAACTTCGAGTTTGCATTTGTTTTAAGTTAATAGAAAAGCATATGACCTCGAAAGTTACTTGTAACACTTGTCTTGGAATGGAGTATAACACAAATTTGCCACTAAACACAAAAACTTAGAAGATCCGTACGTGGTCAAATGTCAATTAGTATGATTGATATTCATGCAGTCTTTTAAGTTTTTGTGTTCCTTCGCAAAGTCTCATGCTTTATTTCTCAGGCCTAATTAATAATTTCAGGTGTAAGAACTTCCACTAAGCCTGCAAAAACTTTGATATGACCCTGTAACATCTTGAATATCATGTGTAAGAACTTGGGTATTAGCCTGCAAGAACTTCAACATCAGGTCAAACTAATTATTTTAACCAAATAACCTACATTTCACTTCAATTGACTAGACCAAAAAAGTACTTTTTTCGATCACAAAGCTTTGCTTCTTAGAAGGTAACTGAAATTGAAATATCAAATCGAAACTTAAAAACGGTTTAACGTACGGAGGTTCTCGGACTAAATCGTCTGACTTTTCGCGGGCACTTCTCTGCAAAATTTAGAGATTTGACAAGGAAAATTTTCAGAGATTGATCAAGAGACGAAAATCGATAAGCATATGAAGAATAACAAGAAATTGATTATCCCGAAATAACGAACATTATCCTTCGCAAATAGCAAAGGGGAAGGTCCTTTCAATTTGGTAGAGAGGTGGATAGAAAGTAACATACACCGAGGTATAGATTAAACAGGTCGATTATAGCTGGTCGGGCGGGGTGGAACTGAAAAGCCCTAGCAGCAGCAGCTCGGTGGTGGCTCTGATCCCCCATGTCTGCCGGATTTTGTGATTGAGTGGTGATGGTTGTTAAAGGTACCCCACCACCACCACCACCACCACCACCACTAGCTGTCGGAGCTCTGAACATTAACAAATCAATTGGAGTAATTGAATTGCATCGAATTGGCAGGAAAAGAGGGGTTTTAGACTTTTATTAGTTCGCACTGTTGTTTGGTGCATTAGTCTCTGACGCCTTTTGCCTCCTATTCACGGTGGCCGGTGTTTTATATTTCAAAATTCATATCTAATTTGATGGGTCCTATTTGCACCAAAAAGGTGCAAATAGTATTGCAATGTTTTCGATCCAATAATTTAAGTGTCATATTATTTATTATATATTATTATTAGAGATATCTTTTATATATATATAAATTTATATATATTAGGGGTATCTTTATATATATATATAATTTTTGATTTTATAAATTTATAAAATGTATTTATATATATATATATATATTTTTTGATTTTATAAATTTATATATATATATATTTTAACCTATTATTATAATTATATATATATATATATCATATATATATGCTTTGATATATATATATATATATATATATATATTGATTTTATAAATTTGTAACTTTTGATTTTATTATAACTTTGTAAAATGTATTTTTCTTTTAGGGACCAATTCCATAACAAAGTCAAACGTTAGGGACCAAATCTGTAATTTACTCTCTATATATATGATATGTTAGATTGACATCTTCTTCATCTCTCTCTCTCTCTCTCTCTCTCTCTCTCTCTCTCTCTCTAGATTTGCTCTCTAGTTATATGACCAAATCTGTAATTTACTAAATCTGTAATTTACTCTCTAGATTTGCTCTCAATCCATTGAAGTAATCGACGAATCAATTAGATATTCGGAATCTACGTTTCGAATCCTTCTTAAACTTCATGTCACTATGCAGATATTCGTAGAGGTATAAATTTCTTCCTAGATGTATAAACTTCTTCTTAAATCATATAATTGATATATATGTTCACAATTGCAAAAATATAAATCGAGAACCTTACAATTACTATGCACTATAATAAAAGATAAAACTGTATTATCATATTATTAAATATATTTATTTGATAAACGTAACATATATATCCATCATAATAAAAGACCCGATGTACCTAAATCGCAATATTTGATAAACGTAACCTATATGTTTTATTGACGTACAATTACTATTCACGTCACTATTCATGTCACTATGCACATCACTATGCATGTCACTATGCACATCACTATGCATGTCACTATGCACATCACTATTCATGTCACTATGCAGGTCGTGATTTATCGGTTTAAAAATGGCGAATTGGGGTAAAGATTTTCAATGGTTCTTTGATTATAATAATCAGGTATTTCATCACTACTTTATATATATATATATATATATATATATATTATGTTATCATGTTTCATATTTTATCAACAATAAAGCAGCAATATCCAGATAACGCGTCTACAAATAAAACTATATACAATCAATGCCAGAAAATTCGACTTCAGAAGGCGGTAGGTAGAACTCCAATGCAAGTTGTGATGTCATTTTTACAGGAAGAAGGCTACGTTTTTTATGATCGTGCAAACAACTCGACTAATCAGTTGGAAGATTTATTCTTTGCACATCCAAGATCACTGGAGATATGGCGTGCATTTCCACACGTGTTGTTGATGGATGCCACCTATAAAACAAACATGTTTGAGATGCCTCTTATTGAAATTGTTGGTGTAACTTCAACTAATAAGACATTATGTGTAGCATTTGTCTTTATGCACATGGAAAAGGAATCTAATTATACTTGGGCATTGAATTGTCTAAAGTCATTGATGGGTGGATGTCTTTATCCACGTGTGATCGTCACAGACAGAGATTTGGCACTGGTGAAAGCATGCAGTATTGTGTTTCCTGATGCTAAAAGATTACTTTGTAGATGGCACATCTTCCAAAGTATTATGAAAAATTGTAGACCAGTAATAACATCAAATCATGACTGGGGTTCATTTTACAATGCATGGGTGACATTGGTTGACTCGGTAACAGATGAAACATACATGTTTCATTTATCACAACTTGAAGCAGTATTACGAAGCTATCCAGGTACGCCTTAATATATTATTATAAGTAAATGTTACAATTAAGTTTAACAATTACTAAAAAAGTTAAATTGTTCTAATTTTCAGGTGTTCTTGCTTATCTGAATGACACATGGTTGAAACCATATAAAGAAATGTTTGTATCTGTTTGGACTGACAGATTTCTCCACTTTGGAAATCAGACAAGTAACAGAGTGGAGAGTCAACATTCCAAGTTGAAAACTTACTTGGATTCAGCGCAATCAAGTCTACCGACATTTATGAGCAAAATCAATCAACTCATTCAGTCACAAGATACATAAATTAAAGCAAGTATCCAAGCGAGCAAAAGTGTCACGAAACATCGTCATCGCATACCACACTTCCAACAATTGTGTGGTTTTGTTTCACATTATGCATTAAACATAATATTCCAAGAGTATGAGCGAGCTCAATCTGTTGGCTTATTTTCTGAAATTGTAGTTGTCTACTACGTACAAGTTATGGGCTGCCATGTGCGCACGAACAAATGCAATACTTGAACGAAGGTCATCCTATCCCAATTGATTCAGTTGATGTATTTTGGACGACACTTGATTTATCACCGTGCAAATCTTTACAAGATGATGACGTAGGTTGTGAAGCTGAAGTCCAAATGTTTACTGAGGAATTTAACAAGCAATCGAGATCCGGTAAGTTCAGTTTACTGAGGAAGCTAAAAGAGATAGCCAGTGGATCAAAAACATCGGTTCGTGAACCTGTTGTTAACAAGACTACTCGTGGACGACCCTCGTTGAAGGATAAGCTTTTCAGAAAAACTCATGTTGATCCCTCATTTCCGACTCTTGTTGACCCGTCTTTTACAAGTGAAAGACCCCTTAGACGTTGCAATTCGAACGCGTCTAGATTTATTGACAAGGAAAAAATGAGCTACCAAGAACCAGCGAGACACAGTTCTTTCATGTTCAAAAATAATAATGCACGTCCATACATCATTCAATTTACAGCATTGTTTCACCCTTACATCAAGCAGGTACATGATGTGATAGGTGATGGAAATTGCGGATTCCGAGCAATAGCTGTCTGGATGGGTCTTCATGAAGATGCATGGCCCACAATTCGGTATAACTTGATGGAAGAGTTAGAGCAATACAAAACAGAGTACATCAACGCTTTTGGAGGTGAACATTGGGATATTACTTACAACACTCTAAACTTCTTTCGATCAGATCAAGGTGCACCATTTGAACACTGGATGATAATGCCTGAAATAGGTGTCTTGATTGCTTCAAAATATGATATTACATGTTATAAGTATGACCGGCAGTGGGACGTACTTGTCGCTTAGGTCCACTCCTCCATTGTGGTATGAACATGTTGTTTTTACAATCAGGTACGTTAATGGTAACCATTATGTCAAATTAGATATGGAAGAAGGATATCCGTTTCCGCAAATTGTAACACTTTTTTTCCATCACAGTTATCGGTGTGCTGCTAGATGGGTTACCCCGTATTCAGAGCGAATAAAGAAGTACATGAAGCTTTTACGTGTTAATTTTACTACGGATAATTTTATTTTAGAATAATCGAATGTAATATAGATTATTTTATGTTCTATTTATATGTTAAATTACAATATTTATGTTTTATTTTTATAATTATTAAATCGCAATATTTATGTTTTATTTTTATAATTATATAATTAAAAAAATTAGTAATATTTATATTTATAAATATTTATTTATTTATTTTCAAATCAAAACAAAAATATATAATAAAAATATATAATAAAAAAAAGACAACTAAAAGACAAAAAACAAAAAAAAACAAATGATTTTTTGCAATCATTTGGTGCATTTAGCAAAAGAAAAAGTGTATTTAGCCTTCCCCTAATTTTATAGAGTGAATTGTGGATTTGGTCCTTGTGCTTTGTTACTTTCTTTTACTACGGTCCCTATAGTATGTTTATTGTGGATTTAATCCCTGTGATATTCAATTTATCTTGGTCATGGTCCCTCTAACTAACGCATCCGTTAACTCCATTAAATCATGGACCATTTTAGTCAATTTGCCTAATTTGTGTCTTATTATGATAAGAAAAATAAAAAATATATTTTTAAAACACACACATATATATAGAGATATCAAAATAAATAAAATAGGATGTTATTGTATGACTTGATTCTTTAAATTTTTAAAAAAATTAATTATATTAAATATGATTTAATTTTATTATTTTATTGTAATGGTGGAAAAAAATATGGTTTTATTGTTTTAATGTAATTAAAATTTTAATTTAAACAAACTAGATCATAAAATTATATCTTGTTTTATTTAGAACGAATAAAATAAGATATGTTTTTATGATTTGATTTATTAAATTAAAATTTTAATTATGTTAAAAGCGATATAATTTTATTGTTCTTTCACTATCATCACAACAAACAAGCTTATTATCGATATTTTGACACCAAAATTATTGAAAACCTGAGAAATGAACTCTAATTTTATCATCTTAAAATTAGAGATTCCAATTTTCATATTGTTTTTCAGTCAAAAATTAAAAATCAACTGTTTAGATTTTAACGAAATAAAATATTTAAGTTACGAATATTTTAACCCACAATAAAATTAACAAGTGTAATAAACTAATAATTACACATTTCTAAAATTGTGTGCCTTTTTTATTATGAACATTTATTTTGTGACGGAAGGAGTACCGAATAATGATAAGATCATGTCGTATCTTTTTATTGATGGATGTTATAGCTGATCTTCGTTATTTTCTAAATGCTAACATGTTGGTGTTACCTGACATATGATGCTCTATATTTTGCCTTGTGGTTGTGAGTTAAAATATTCGTAACTTAAATATTTTATTTCGTTAAAATCTAAACGGTTTGTTTTGAGTTTTTTTATTGAAAAACAATATGAAAATTGGAACCTCTAATTTTAAGATGATGAAATTAGAGTTCATTTTTCAATGGTTTTCAATGATTTTGGTGTCAAAATATCGATAATAAGTTTGTTTGTTGTAATGATAGTAAATAACAATAAAATTGTATCGCCTTTAACATAATTAAAGTTTTAATTTAATAAATCAAATCATAAAAACATATCTTATTTTATTCACTCTAAATAAAATAAGATATGATTTTATGATCTAGTTTGTTTAAATTAAAATTTAATTAAATTAAAACAATAAAATCATAACTTTTTCCACCATTACATAAAATAATAAAATTAAATCATATTTAATATAATTAAAATTTTTAAAAATTTAAAGAATTTAAAAAATCAAGTCATACAATAACATCCTATTTTATTTATTTTGATATCTATATATCCAAATCCACAATTCACTCATTTTTTATATATACATCGTTTCACACGATATTCTTAATATATTTTGAATTTTAACTTTATTATTATTATACAGGAAGCTTCAAATAATATTGGAAAAAAAACTAAAGAAATTTACGAAAAAATGATTCATATATGAATTATTGGGATTATGGATCTTCATATGTGAATAATTGATAAAAAGGTAGGTAATAAATATGAGTTTACATATGTATCTTCCAGATAGATATATTTTCTACTTTACTAATGTTTCATATATGAATCATTTATTTTTAAGTTCTCAACATTTTTGTTTTCTTATTTGAACTTTCGCCTATTATTATATGCATCGAACTTTCTTAAAACCTGCATTTTAACTTTATAAAACAAATTGATAACGCTTATGTTTGCCCACCATAAGCTAACTTATTTTGTCGAGCTTATTGAAAAAAAACATGTTTGCTAAGTTATATGTTAACTTTTTGAAAAACTAATTCAACTAGTTTAGTGAGGGTTTTATAAAAAAAAGTTAAAAAAATATGTGACAATAATAGGAGTTGTTCGTGGTCAATTCTTAACCCACAGACGTCTATGAACTATTAGACTGTGGTCGTTCAAACTAAGTATCCCCTAATTTGATTGTATGATATTATTTACATTATAATCAATAACAACCTATCCGTAAGTGTTAGTTCACGTGAGTATCTTTAATGATACACAACCTATCTTTAATTTTCCATGAATTGTTTTATTCATTAGATTTCATTTTTGCAAGCAAGAGAAAGTGATTCTAATATTGGGTAGAATGCCATTGATCAATGAAATCAATATCTCAAAGCCCCAAAATAATAATAAGATCAATGTACCAAACCTAACGATAATACAAAATACATATTAGAAATGTGCTTAACTAACTCAAACACCTATAACGATCACCACTACTTGCAGAATCTCACAAGACAAGGTAGAGATCCGAAGCATATAAAATAACCCCGTATTTAACATGGTTTCACTATATATACAAGAGGTGATAGATCTTTTCTATTAACACAAATCAAGTGGGTAGTTACAAACTTGAAGCACAAAATCCCAAAATAGACGTTATGGTATGTTTTTGTGAAATCTAGTTTTAGGATTAAAATTTGCACTATATCATGTTAAAGATCCGATATTAAGCCATTATTTTGCATTCATTCTAGTAATAAACACATCGTTTTGAATATAAGTTTTCATTAGTTTGTGTATATGTAGGCGTTATTCGTATGGTTTCATCATTCGCATCATAATTGGTTTGCGTTAAGGAAAACTTACATATTATTTGAGTTTTATAGGTCATTCTTATTGAAACAGTATGCGGATGACGAATGAAATCGAGAATCTAATGGAAGAGAAAGAAAGGGTCATGCAAGGAAAGGAAGAAAAGAAACCATGTGAAATCATGAAAGATGCAAAAAAGCCTCTTAGGACCGCCTTGGACATTGCTTGAATTAAGGAGAAATCGGTATGATCATACAAGATCGACAGAAAGTTTGGCACAAATGTCTAATTAAAGTTGTGACACGCATGAACCGTACCATATGAGATGACAATTTTGTAATTTCATGTAATATTACATGAATTTCACCCTCTTTTATACTTTTCATTGTTTTATATTATAAATAAATTACTCCATTCACTATTTTTAGATCATGATTTTTGTAGGGGTTGTTATACCCATGCTTTTCATCTTTAAAGGGAACAATCTAGATATACCTTTTATTTGTTTTCTTCTGTCATAGATTTACCTTTTTTTCTCAATTTTGTTCATTTCTAATAGAGTAATTTACAATTTTCGTCAATGTGGTTTGAAAATTGTAATTTTCATCTTCATAGTTTAGAAATTACGGTTTTTGTTCCTATAATTTGTAATTCATTGTTATTTTTGTCCATATGATTTACAATTTATTGTTGTTTTGGTTCATGTGGTTTATAATTCTTTATTGTTTTAGTCTCTTATACTTAAAGGTTCCAGAGACGAAAATAGCAATAAATTGCAAACCATAAGGATGAGAGTGGCAATTTTTAAATCATAGGGATGATAATCACAATTTTTAAACCACAGGGATGAGAATCACAATTTTTAACAAACCATAGGGACGAAATCACAATTTACTATTTCTAACATTTAAATGTGCTAATAGACTGTTTTAATTTATAGGACATAAATTTATAGAACCAAAAAGTAGTGTGTTTTTTTGTAGAAGCATTGCAATAAGTTTATTGGACATTTTTGGACGTCCAAACAAATCTTTATGATGCTTTTAAAATATAACTTCTTATTATTTTTTAATATGACATTGTTTGAAAAGTGTCTTAATAGGACACTTCTCAAAAGTGTCATATGAAAAAGTTAATTCAAAATTTTATTTTAAAAATGTCCTAAAAACTGGTTAAAACGCTCAAAAGCGTCCTATAAATTTATTCAACGCTTTTACGCATGAAACACAATTGTTTCACCCTATAAACTTATGTCATACAAATTAAAACAGTCTATTAGAATACTTATACATTTTGGCGTCTTATAAACCCGATTTTGTTGTATTGTCATTTTTATGTTAAATATTTATTTATAATGGGACGATTACTGAGGTTTGTACTTCTGGTTATGGTTCCATTTGTTATTAAGCACTTATTTGGTTATTATTTGGACAAAAAGTTAATTACTGGCGACCTCAACATTTGGTTATTATTAGTTGATTGATATTATTGTTTGTTAATTAACAACGAAAGTTGGGATATGATTAGACATCGAATACTTGAAAAATCATTTATACAACTAGTCGATCTTTAAAAGAAAGTTTACTTTGGGCTTTGGAGGTTAGTCAATAATCCAGATTTTATGTGAAAATAGGTAAAAAGGAGAACCAAGGAAAAGTTTATCACATCCTAATGCTCGTTTTTTTTAATTGTTTGTTACGGAAGTAAACTAAAAGTTGAATTAGGAAAGTTTATTTTGGCTTGAAGTAGCATTTAGATAGTATTTTAAAGATAGATCATTTGTTCGACATTGTTTAGTACTCCATTTAATGTACTTACATATCTAGGTAATTCAAAGAAAGTAATTGAACTTATTTTCTTGCTAATTGTTGTATTCAATATTCATAGTTTAATTTATGTATCAACAATTGCCAAAATAAAACTATCATTCGTAACATTTAGCTCATATTTTATAGCGATATTTAGGTCATTAAATCATTGAAATTGACCGAATGTTACTATAACAATATATTTCCCTTAATTTTGTAATCTTATATTCCATCTTTCTCAACAAAATAGAACTATTTCTTGATTCCACTTCAATATCTCAAGAATTTTCTTCGTTCAATTTAGATTTTATGTATGCATTATGGGGATTAAGAAAATGTTTGTATATATCTATACTATATTATAAAGCATCTATAAAAAACTCTTAAAAACAATTGTTAAAGCTTAATGTACCACTATTTAATGCTAATTTCTTAAAACTTAAATAAAGAATGAAAACTTAAAATCTTTTCCTATTTAATCCTTATCTCTAACAACTTTAACTCCCCTAAAATCATTCATCACTTCAACTTCCCTAAAATCACTCCCTGCATAATTAAATACAGAATAAAAATCAAATTTTAAATATAAAAAATCTAAAATATAATTAAGAAAATCTAACAAAATATTTAATGTTTATTTTATAAAAAAACATTATTTTATTAAACCTAAAATAAATTACATTATTATTAAACTATCGAAAAAACTCTTAAAAACAAACTTTTTATGCATTAAGTACTGTTTATTGATACGCATTACTTAAAATTCAAGATTACAAGTTATGATGCATGCGTACAAATTTCTAAAGCTATATGTTTGAATTCATGACTAACCAATAAACATAATCAAAACAGGATAAACATCTTAATTTAAATATAAAGAATTTAAAATATATAAGAAAAAAATAAAAGAAAAAATTAAAATCCTGATGTATATCGCTGCATTGCGCGAGTACGCTTCTAGTATATATATATATATATATATATATATATATATATATATATATATTTCCAGACCTTACTTCATATAAGATTTTACTACATTCATTTTTATAAATGCATTCTAGGGACAAAGAAAATGTAAAAAAAAACTATTAAGTTTTTTATTAAGCATCAAGTACCGCATCACATACTGCTTAGAAATGCATAATCCCTTAAATTTCAAGTTTACATGTAATAAACACAAACATACAATTTCTTAAATCGCTTTGAACTCCGTAAAACAAACTAATAATAAGGTGATTAGCACGTTCAAATATATGATAATCATTGAGCCTAACAAATTGCTCCCACGTTATCTTTATCTAGAAAAATACTTCTTTATTGAAAATAAAATGCTTACATCCTTATTTGATTAAACTATGATTTTCGTCCCCGTGGTTTGATGTTTATAACGATTTTCGTCCCTAGTATTTTAAAACTGCTTTTTTTTTCATTCCTGTGGTTTCTACTTTGATTCCATTTCATTCCTTCATCCAATTTTGTTAAAATCAAAGTTAATTCTTCCAAAAAATGATTGAGAAAATTATATATTTAGTCCTTGTGGTATATCAATTTTGACATTTTTATTCTTAAATGACATAGTTTACATTTTTTTACTTTTTCTTTATTTATTGTATTTCATCAAGACATTTATTTTTCTATTAATTATATTGTATACTTTCAAAATTATTATAACTTTAATTATAAAAATAATCAAATAAATTCATGAAAATGATTGATAAATACATGATATTTTTTTTTTTCAAAGTTTTAGGTTTAAATCTCCTAAAATTAATATTTTTTTTATCTATTGATTTATTAAAGATTTTTGTTTTTTTACATTACCATTGGAAAAAGTTTAATAAACTTCGAAAAAATAGTCTTATTTTGTAACACCCGTAATTTTCAGGTAAGTATAATTTCAAGTTAGTGTGGAAATTGATCTTTCAAGAGAAATAGAAGAAATAGGATTTTGGATTGAATCATATATTTTATAGTCTTTCTAGACGAGGAATTCAACTACAAGTCCAACGGTCCTTTTCAGAGCGAAAACGAAAAAGTTTTGACCAAACAGTGATCGGACAATAAACCGGGCGACCAGTGTTAAGTGGACGTCTGCATGGGGAAGCAAGTGGACGTCCACATAGGTTGTTCCATGGAAGCAACAAAATTTTCCGTCCTGATGCAAGTGGACGTCTGCATGGGGAAGCAAGTGGACGTCCACATAGGTTGTTCCATGGAAGCAACAAAATTTTCCGTCCTGATACAAGTGGACGTCCGCATAAGGCTCCAAGTGGACGTCCGCATTGAGTCTGACAAAATTTTCACCCTTTTACACCTTCAACCTTTCTCTCCTCTCTCTCCTACTTTTACCCCCATACCTAGATCTAATCTCCTTCTCCCTCATTTCGATTTTCTCATCCAAAAACCCCAAATCCTTTCTCCTCTCTCCATCTTTCTCTCCCAAATCAAACCTCACACCATTTTTATGAACTTTAATCTATCTATAACCCATTTCACTTCATCTTCTTCATCAAGTTTTTGGGGTTTCATCCAACCCTTTTTCTCCATTTGGAAGATTAGGAGTTTGTGGTTCATTTTGGTAACCCAATAGGTATTTTGGTTGGTGGATTCAAGTTATGATTAAGGTAATCTTCTCTTTTCTTCATCTATGGAAATTAGGGTTTTAATATAAGTTGAGATCTTCATGTAAAAATGTTTGAAAAACAATTCTAAATGGTTAGATATGAATATTTATGGTTGGAAACTTATGGATCTATATTTTTGGAAGATTTGGCTTGAGGATTCAAATTTCTTCAAAGAAGCTCAAGTTGGGGAAAATTTAGATTTAGCCTAAATCTAGCACGGTGAGTTCAAGTTGCTTTGTGAAAACTATGTACATGCCCAAATTTGTATTTTGAAGTAAAAATATGTTTTACTTGGTAATTGTCAATGTGTTGAGTATTTTGACAAGTTTTTATATTTGGTAAACTTGGGTTGACTTGATCTCATAAAATGCCCATAAATGGGATTTGGAGATTTTGATAAGTAAATAACATGATTTACGCATTTTTGGTGATTTTTGTACAAATGAAGTCTAATTTATGATTTATGCATTTTTGGTGATTTTTGTACAAATGAAGTCTAATTTATGATTTATGCATTTTTAGTGATTTTGTACAAATGAAGTCTAATTTATGATGTATGCATTTTTGATGTATTTGATTTCATAAACCATTTGGAAAATGCATGTCTCTGTGTTATGAGACATTTTGGAAACATAAGGGTATGAGCTCATTTGGAAAATCTTTTGTCCCAATCCGTGATGAGTTTTGGGTTAATCACATCTTTGAGGTATGTGTCTGCATAAACGTTGTTTAAATGTGTTTTATTATTTGGGGACTGTTATTTGTTGGTCAAATGGATTTTGAGCATTTTAGCTTGGTTTTGACTTAAAAGAGTCTTGAGGACATTTGTCCAGTTTTAATGGCTCAATGTAGAGCCTCATTTATGATTTGTATCTTAATGCATCTTGTTGCATATTAATGATAATTACATGCTCGAGTGCATTGGTCATTCATGTATAGTCATGTAATTTTAGACTGTGTTGCATTGGATCCATAGGCATGTAAGTCAGTCTTTATTTGATGGTCAACTGGGTGTCGAGGGATTTGACTCCGGGACCCATGTTTTATCACCTTAACTTTTCAAGTAGACACTAGGAGGGTTGAGTCCAGGGTGGTGCTACTGTGTGGGTAGGCACTAGGACCTCCGTCATTCGGGGTAATGCCATGGTTGTAGTCCTTGAATGTTGTCGGGCCTTTTGGTGAAAATCCATGTGGATAGATACTAAGGTCAACCGACTCTTTGGGTGAAACTTGATGAGGAGTCGTAAGGACATTTGGACTTTATGTCAGGACATGTCATGCGATTAACGTTGTATGAGTGACATACTTATGTGTTTCCTCCACGTTCAACGGATACGGATCTCCCCCGTTGTTGTCAAACATTATTTTTGGATATTATAATATCTCTGCTTTAATATCGTTTGGGTCTTTTGCAAGTAATTGCAATTGATGACTTTAATATTGGACCCCCTCCACATATATTAAGGTTTGCATGAAGTAATTATTGTCATGCTTTGATATTTGAATTTTATTCTATTTATGTTTCGCATGAGTAAAGGGTTTAGTTCCATGTTTTCAGAGTATTTCTATTTAAGCGCTTTAACATGTAAAATGGGATTTTTGGGAAAGACATCACTATTTATTCTAAACGTTTTTGCATAATGGGAATCGTGATTTAAAGTATATTATTTCCGTTTTATTGATTATATAGTGATGAAAACTCTTGAACTCACTAGGCGTTAGCCTAACCCTTTGTAGTTGTCGGCATGTGCATCAGGTCCTTGATGGGGGGTATGGTACCAGCGAAACTGTGAAGAGTAGAGAGCTAGTTAGATGCACGTGAAGGTTCTATCTATTTGATGACGTCTTCCACTTTTGGAGACAACGATTGTTATTGTGTTTTAGTGACACCCGACCTTTATTTAGTCCTTATATAAGACTTGGTTTATTATCTGTTGAGATTAAATCTAGAATTCCTTTTGAGGTATTTCAAGTATTGATTTGTAGAAAGGGATTTGATCCTTTATTTGATGTATTTTTGAAAATTTTAATTTAGTTGCTCTTTCCAAATTTGAGAGTGTTACATATTTTATAACAACTTGTTATTTTTGTTAAATGCACTTTACTCACACCATTCCATATTTTTATTTAAACTTTATGTTTTATTAATTAATCAAATTTATTTAATATTTAAATTAAGCCTACACACAAACACAAACATATAAACCTTTGTTTTTTTTAAATAGTCTTATTATATAAACAAAGGTTTATATATATATATATATGTGTGTGTGTGTGTGTGTTTAATTTAAATATTAACAAAATTTGATTAATTAATAAAAAATAAATTTTAAATGAAAATATGGAATAGTGGGAGTAAAGTGCATTTAACAAAACAACAACTGGTTGTTATAAAATAATACTATTTTTTCAAATTTTATTAAACTTTTTCTAATGGTAATTTAAAATAAATAAAAAGTTTTAATAAATCTTAGGAGATTTAAACCTAAAGCTTTGAAAATAATATCATGTATTTATCAATATTTTTAATGAAGTTATTTGATTATTTTTATAATTAAAGTTATAATAATTTTGAAAATATACAATATAATTAATAGAAAAATAAATGTCTTGATGAAATACAATAAAAATAAAATAAAAAGTAAAAAAATATAAATTATGTAATTTAAGGATAAATATGTAAAAATTAATATATCACAAGGACCAAATATGTAATTTTCTCAATTACTTTTTGGAAGATTAAACTCTAGTTTTGAACAAAGTTGGATTCAGGGACGATAATGAAAGCAAAATAGAAACCAAATGGACAAAAAAACAGTTTTAAAAGATCAAGGACTGAAATCGTTATAAACATCAAACCACAGGGACAAAAATCATAGTTTATTATTCTTATTTTTTATACCAATATCGATATATTTTTTTCAGGTTTGTTTAACGTGTCTTCATATTAGCAAGACATGTTCAACCACTGACTTGTATATATATATAGGCAGGTTCAAACGAGAAGGTAGTCAGTTTGCGAGAAGACGAGAAAGAATATGAGCCACATAATCTATTATTTAAAAAATACTATAAATAAAAAATAAAATTATTTTTTTAAATTAAGATAATTATCATTTTGAATTGGATAAATTCTTAAAAATCTAATTATATCTTTTAAATTTATTTATTTTTAATTTTAATAAATTCATAAATTTTTATCAATTTTTATATTATTTTTTTCTAGATACATTTTTGATTTAAAAAAAATCATAATTTTCGTAAAATATCACATGTGATATCCATAATGAATTCATAATATTTTTCACCATTTTCTCTATTTTTTGAATCACATATGATTAACTTCATTTAACATATAATCTATTATGTATCACATATAATCTACTATGTGAATTTTTGTACATATCATATATGATAATATAGGTCTAAATGTAAATGATGCATAATCACATGTGATAACATGTACATCACCAAAAGATCAATAAATATAAATATATGTAATCATATATGATTAACTAAAATATCTACAATTATCATGCATAATCACATGTGATAACATTTGCATCACTAAAAGATCAATAAATATATTTGCATCACTAAAAGATCAATAAATATAAACATACGTAATCGTATATGATTAGCTAAAACATTTACAATTATCATTTATAATCACATGTGATAACATTTACATCACCAAAAGGCAAAAGATCAACAAATATACGTAATCATATATGATAATATCAAAAGATCAACTAAAATATCTACAATTATCACATGTGATAATATAATATGTGATATACAAAAAAATTCATATAGTGGATCATATGTTAAACGTCTAATCACATGTTATTCAAAACGTAGACATATATCCAAAAAATAAACAAAAAGGGAAAAAAATAATGTATTAATTGTAGATACACATGTGATATTGATGAAACTTGTAAATTTTATTTAGAGTGAATTACATAAATGGTCCCTCGTGAATGTCTGGATTTCACTAATCGTCCCTCCAGTTCTGAAAGTACATTGGTGGTCCCTAAAATCGAGTTTTGGTGCCCAAATTCGTCTCTGTCGCTAACGCCATTAGGCATTCTCCGTTAAGTGGGTCATGTGCCCCTCACGTGAGGGGCATTTTTGTCTTTTTACCCTTTTTATTTTATTTAAAATATATAATAAAATTAAGAATTTTATATTTTTATTTCTTTTTTTAATTAAAACAAAGAAACCATTCTTGGAAGATGGTATCTCCCAAAACCACCACCTCTCTCTAATCTCTCTTCTCCTTCCAAAACCATTGGCTCCCTCTAGATCTCTCTTCTCCTTCTATTCTTTTTTTCTTTCAAGTGTGCTTTGTATGAATCACTCCCTCTAATCTCTCTTCTCCTTTCTAATGCCACACCCACAATGAAAAACCCAAATCCATTTCCAACCAATTCCTTCCAAACCCATTTCCATCACCACCACCACCACTAGCAACAATGATTCCGGCGACGATATCCCGCCACCACCGCCACCACCACTAGCAACAATGATTTCGGCGACGATATCCCGCCACCACCGCCTTCACTGTTGGTGTTGGTGGTGGTGGTGGTGATGAAGATGTTCATGATCTCCATCAGATTTCTCGAAGAACAGATGTTCATGATCTCCTTCGGTTTTTGCTTTCAATTTTTGTATAGGGTTACAATCCACAAATCTAGATTAGATTTGTTTAAAGTTTCGATTTTTGTTTGTAATTTTATAGATTTCATTTAGGAATTTATATTTGTATTTGGGTGATTGTTTCTTGTATATGAATCTAATTTATTTTTATTTATGGGTTTGATTTGTTTCATTTCTGGGTTTGAGAAAATTGTTTTTCATGATTTTTTTCATTTATGTATTTGTTCTTGAAATCTGATGATAGTAGTGGGTGGTGGTGGTAGTAGAAGGGGGGAGGCGGTAGAGGTGTTCTTGTTGAGGAAGAATATGGAGGAAAAATGAGTTTGTATGGGTTTTTTGGGATGATGATGTTCTTGACTTGAGTATGAATGTTCTTGGGGATGGATGTGAGGTTGAAGATGATAGGTAAAATGACCAAAATTCCCCTTACGTGAGGGGCACATGTGCCCTCTAACGGCAACTTAGTGGACGACGTTAGCACCAGGGACGAATTTGGGCACCAAAACTCGATTTTAGGGACCATCAATGTACTTTCAGAACTGGAGAGACGATTAGTGAAATCCAGGCATTCACGAGGGACCATTTATGTAATTCACTCTTTTATTTATCAAAAGTGTATCTTGATAAATAAATAAAAAACTTGATAAAAATTATAAATAAATTAAAAATAAAAATAAATAAATCTAAAAGATATTATGAGATTTTTAAGGATTAATCCAATTTAAAATAGTAATTATCCTAATTTTTAAAATTATTTTTTATTTATTTTTATGATATTTTTTAATTAATGGATTATATGGCTCATATTCCTTCTCATCTTCTCGCAAATTAGTTTACTTCTCGCATGATCCTCCCCCCCCCTCTCTCTCTCTCTCTCTCTATATATATATATATATATATATATATATATATTTGGTATTTAAACAAAAATTACGGATTTCTTAATGAAAAAGATTGTATTAATTTTAAATTCTCAATCTACAATAAAATTATGTATTACGCTACATCACACGAATATACTACTCATCAATTAACAATCCAGAGCATTGGATTAGACCATAAGGAGATTCAATTATTTAAACTATGGTAAATCTACAATTACCATAAAATTTGTATATATTTTTTTTTGTAAAAGACATATGAACTTGTATAAATTCTGAAATTTACTGTTAAATATGTATTTTAAGTATGCGTGAAATATGAGTATGTGTATGTCAACATTACAATATTTATAGTATCGATTCTGCATATTTTTTGGATCATGTTATTCCTTATTAAGAATATGAATCATACCCAAATTTGAATCAAAATTGACATCCAACAAGTTCTTTAATCGGAAACAACATATCCATCCCTTCAAAAGATAAAAATATAAGGTTCCTTTTCTGGATTGTTTATCCTTCCGAATATAACACGTGCCTTCTAAAATATTTAAAAGGAGTAAACTCTAATTTTGGTCCCTGTGGTTTAGTGAAATCTTTGAAAGTGGGAGCTAAACATTGATAAGTCTAGAAATAGTCCTTATGGTTTTCATTTTGGTTTGAAAGTAGTCCCTTGTCATTAACTCCGTTTATCTCATCTGTTAGAAGGATGGGCATTTTCGTCACTGTACCTATTTCTTTAAACAAACATTTTAAAAATATTATATATATATATAGGGGTTAAATCAAGTGAGAACCGAAAAAAGGTTGAGACCCGTGAGAACCGATCTAAGCTGTAATTCGGTTTTGATCTGATGGTTTTAATTAAAAGTTGTTTCACCACATGAAAAGGGCATAATCGTCATTTTGGTAACATAAATTCACCAGATGAAATACATACCGTTTCACCTCATGAAATATGATATTTCATCTCATGAAATCCAAACATAATGTTCATATATATGTTATTTCACTACATGAAATCAAACACAATTTTCATCTCTAATTTATTTCACATCATGAAATCAAACGTAATTTCCTCCAATATGTTATTTCACCTCATGAAATCATACACAAATTTCGTATATGTTATTCCTCCAATATGTTATTTCACCTCATGAAATCATACACAAATTTCGTATATGTTATTACTCCAAGAAATCAAACAAAAATTTTGAAAACAAAAAAGCCCAAATCAATGGCAACCAAAGAGATATTTTGCTCTCCACTTAATCCTCTTTGAAGCAATGAAGCTGATAATGGCTTCACCCTCAATTCCTCCAACTGTTCCCTCGCACCCCTTGGCCATCTGCATCTGTTAAAACCAGATAATATAGGGTTTTATGTTTAGAAATTATGGGTTGAAACAAGAAATATCTTGCAGATGGCTTATCGTCCATACAACTCCCAATTTCAGGTCGCCGTTGGTGTAAAACGATTTGGGGTTACTGTCATTATCATAGTTGCCATTAACGATTGCATTAGCACAAATGGTGGAGTCGAAATTGGATCGATTAGATGCGATGTTATCGGGGTAGATCATAGAGGATGCACCGAGAATGATGCAATTTTCTAGGGTTGATCCGAAATCGTCTCGCTATGTCAACAGGACGTCGTCTTCGATCCCCAAATCACCGCTCGGAATCTCGATCTTGAGAAACCGAATCTCGTTGAAGTTTTTGAGGACTTGAGTAAGGGAATGATGAGTAACTCTGCTGCGATGCTCCACCTCGTCATCTGTAACACCCTCAATTATGGTAAGAACAACTAATTAAAAATCTCGAAATAATATAATTAAAGGACAAAACTTCTACATATGCATCAATCTCCAAATACCTCAGTTTAAAATTCTATAATTAACCACAACACTCATAACTTTACAGTCTTATATACAAGGACTAAATCGAAGTCGGGTGTTACTTAACCCAAATGTAAGTTGCTCCTCCCAAAAACAATGCGGAAGACTTCACCAAGCAAATCGCTTCTCGAGCTCACAATAAACACTCATCTCTTCATAGTGCCGGATACACTACCCAAAACGGAACCTGATGCACATGCCGACAAAATAAAAAGATTAGGCTTAACGCCTAGTGAGTTTAAGAGTTTTCAACATATATAAATTAATTGTTTACAAGAGAAAAATGCAATAAAAATCATAATCTTTCAAAATGATATGTTTCACTTATGAAAACGACTCGTTTATCAATAATTATGCATTTAAACAAAAGAGACACCGAGTTAATCGTTAACCAAGCCAAACTGTTTTAAAGATTAAGATTCCAATATAAATCGTTCTTTCGTAAACTTAGATTTAACCCAAAACTTGCTCAACATGAGGATTTAAATCAACTCCCAATTCATGATAATGTAAATAACACCTCATATCCCAAAACACCCCAAAACACGGACGGGGATTAAATACTCAACCCATAAAACATGGAATAAATTCATGTATGCAAAATGTCACCGAAAACATATGTATAAAAGACTCAGCCCAAAGACAACACCTTTCGGTGACGGGGGAAACCCGATTTCGTATATTATGACGTGTACAAAGTAAGCCACACATTACGTTAAATTGGTATTAAGTATTGGGCTCAACATCTTTCAACATACACCCGTAGATACTTGCACGGAGGACTTACACCATACCGAAGATGCTTAACCGCGCCGCAATGGGGAAAACTAGCGTTCCACCATTGGACAAATAATAAAAGCATCGAGCTCAGCATCTTTCAGCATACACCCATAGATACTTGCACGAAGGACTTATAACCCAAACTAATGCTTAACGTGCCGCACGAAGGACTTATAACCCAATCTGATGCCTAACGTGTCACGATGTGGAAAACTAGTCGTCCCAACATCGGACAAAATAACAAAAGTGCTCATGGATCCATAGCAGACGGGGCTGAAACATTACATGACTCAAAACGAATGAACTAACGCATTCAAAACATGTAATTCCCAAATAAGAGGCAATAAATGCAAATCATAACCAAGCGCTCTACATTGAGCTATCAAAACCGGACAAGTGTCCCCAAGACCCAACAAAATCCAAGCCGAGCCATAAGCTCAACAAATCCAAAGACCCAACGTCGAAAATCATAAAATGAAATCAAACGTAAACGGCACGAAATAATGCAACCCATGCTTCAAAACACACAAATAACTCCAACATAATTTAGATTGGGACAAAACATTTTCCATGTGGGTTTATACCTTTTTATCCTTTTCAAATCATCCCATGATACCCAATAAAATGCATTTATACTCAAAATATACTCCATGAAATAAATCATTAAGATACCTAAAATATATGATTTATTTATCAAAATGCCCAAAATCCCAAAAGTGGGTGTTCTATAAGTTTGTAAAGTTTAACACTTCCAAATAACCAAAACTTATCAAGTGATCAGTAGTTAACAATTCCATGTAAAGCATATAAACACTTTAAAATAGATATTTTGACATGTACACCGTTTTCACAAATCAACTTGAACTCACCTTGCTAGATTTAGGCTAAATCTAGGTTTTACCCCACTTAGAGTTTTCTTGAAGAAACTTGAATCCACAAGCACGATTCTTCCAAAACCTAGATCCACACATTTCCAACCATAAATAATCATATTCAACCCTTTAGAAATGCTCCCCAAGTATTTACATGAACATTTCATCTTATACCAAAAACCCTAATTTTCCATACTTGAAGAAGGAGAAGATTACCTCAACCAATGGCTTGAATCCACCAACCAAAACACTTGTAGATCACCAAAACTAACCATAAGCTTCCAATCTTTAAATGATGAAAATGGTTAGATGAAACCCCCAAGAACTTGGTGAGGAAGATGAAGATGAAGGTTTTGTGGTACATGATCCCAACTAGCTGGATGATGAAGAATCATGTGGTTTAAGGAGGAAAAACCCTCAAAATGGTTTAGGGTTCGATTTGGGGTTTGGTGTAACACCCCGAGTTTCGTTTGACCAATTTGTAAGAAGAAACTAAGGCAGTGGTCGACGCGAGTTGCCGCGCGGCTTAGCCCACGTCATAACCCGCGCGGTGCACTGTTTGTTTGGGGAATTCCAGTGAGCGACGCGAGTTTCGGCGCGAGTGTACCCGCGCCATAACCCACGCGGTGTGCTGATTGGTTGCGAGTTCCAGAGGGCGGCGCGAGTCACGGCGCGACTTAGCCCGCGCGGTGGCCTGGGTGGGTTAAATAGATATTTCCTGGAAATATCTCACTTCCCAGAAATCTCTCAAGTCTCTCAAACTCTCTCAAGTTTCTCTCTCTCTTTCTTCTTATTTGGTTTGGTTCATTAGACCTCGTATATTGCTAGTATTAAGTGCATCTAGCAAGGGTTCGGTATAGAAAGCTTCGTCTTCTCTCGGTGGTCGATATCTGGTTTTTTGGGTTTTCGTCTAAAACCTATTTGGTGAGTTCCTACTACCTTTTTCTAAACTTTATACATGTCAAAAGTTACATTTTGAACTCCTATATATCTCCATGGTTTCAGATCTAAGTTTACTACATTTTGATATAACTTGAGTTTTTGGGAGATTTTAGGGTTCCCGATCATTTTCGACTAAAATGATGGGTTCCATCTTATTTGAAGTAAAATGAGGTTTTACTTGCACATTTATGTGGATTATTTGAAAGAATGTATATAAACTCATTTTTATGATTTTCATTCTTACCAGCAGTTAAACTTGAAAGAAAACATTTTTGTTTATAAAATGTTTTTATACCATATGACTATCTATGGTTGGTCACATATGTTATTGTGACAAGTCTGTACCATCACTAGTGGATCCCTAGGTTTTGAGTCAGCTGTTATTATTGGGATGTATATTCCCCTTTTTGTAGCTATGGGTGCATTTGACCTTCGGGGGCCTTTGGTACGGTTATGTGAGATCGGTTACTATCAATGGGTCATAATATAGTCCTAGTGAACGAGTATGACTTGGTTTCCTCGGGGGCCCTCCCTCACATCTTAGTACGGACCTTGTTGTTCGTGGCCATGGATTCCATGTATTTAGCTCACAACTCGGATTGTGGCCTACTTTTGTGTTCCGCCGCAATCCTTGGTAAATCGGGTATTCCCCGTCATCGCAAGATGAATTTTCGGACCGATCAGTCCTTATGTGGAAAAGATTTCTTTTGTAGACCGAACTTATTGAAAAGATTTCCTTTTGATACAATTGTTTATATCTCTTGAAATTATAAACTGTATGTTCTCACTAGGATTTAAGCCTAACATTTTTTCTCAAATGATGTGTATAACAGGTTCCCATTAGCGGTGGGTTGCCAAGGGCTTGAGTGACGAGCTTGGTCTCGGGGGCTTTTGAGATGACTAGTATTTGATGTTGGGCAATTGTTTAAGTCCCATTCTTTTGGTGATATTGGATTAACAACCGATGTAATCTAGATAGTTTATGTTTAGATTAGTTGTTGTTGAATTCCATATCCGCATACAGGTTTTGTAAAGGTTAAGTACATTCCCCTTTTTGGGAGGTTTATACCAAGTGTTGATGTTTATTTGTCTAGTTTCCGCGTTTTAAATTCACTCTGTTTTTAGGGTGTTACATTTGTGACGGTCCTTTTTGTGATTGAACACGATCGTTTACCAGATAATCAAACAATAAACAAGATACGATTACCAACCTGTTTGGATAAATAAACGCGGATTACAAAGGTTGATATTGTTTTTCTGTTTAAGCTCTCACTGTTTCTCTCTGTGAACAGTGTTTGATCAATTTTTAAGATGTTGAGATTGTTAGAGAGATTTTCTAATATCTCACCTAACAACTACTAACATAATAATATCTAAACTAGATATTATCAAAACATAATATCTAAACTAGATATTATCAAAACATAATATCTAAACTAATATCTAGATATTTAAACTAATATAAAATACTATTAAATAACTTTGACAATTTATTACAAACTAACATTAGACTTAATATCGAGAGTGACTTTTCAGCATTAGCTTCAGATTCCAGTCTTCAGATTGGATGATCTTGAATCCAATAAATCTGTGATCTAACAATCTCCCCCTTTGGATCAAGATCATTACTAAAATGATTTAGCAATTCAGTCTTCTATTTCAGCTCAGAAGATGGAATCTCTTTCTTTCTCTTCAATTTGTAATAATCTCCAGGCAAAGTATCTTCAAAGAAAATTTCTCTCGGATCAGCATGTCTTTAGAATACTTTGAAGAAATATCTAATATTTTAATCTTTCCTCCATTTCTTGATTAGCTTTCTCCCCCTTTTTGATGAAAAGTGCAACGCTTCCATCAAAACATGTAGCAAGAAATGTCTTTCATCAGGAGCTTTTGATCCGTCAATTCAAAAGATATTCATCCAGATCTTTGCAAATCCAGACAAAATAATCGTGTAACACCTGAATCAACAAATGAATAAGTTAAAATGTCTGTCAGTAACACTAAGTCACTGTGTGTAACGAATACACATTGGAAATGAGCTTTTTGATGTTGACTCCCCCAGGGCTTCCATTCAATCATCGAAACACCACAAAGGTAATTTCTATAAACGTTATGACAAAGAAACAAATTCCTTGTGTGTTCGTGCTTGTGATAGAAAGAATTAAGCACAGATGATTGCTTATAGGCTCAAAATTGTGTAAACCACTGAGACAACAGTAAGTTAAACACAGACTCAATGTGCATAATTGAAGTGCGAAGGAGGGGTAGACTTACTTCTTTACAATATCCAGATTTTCCAAATGAAAATCAAATAGCAAATGTGCTGCTTCCCCTTTGAAAATGAAACATTTTCCTTTTAAGAAGAAAATGAGTAGTTGGTGAGGTTTGATCAAGAGTTGGCATGGGCTAGTTTCCTGTTTCAATAATGATCACCAATGAGTTGTGAAACATTAGAATTTTGGCTGCCCGGCTCAGAAAGTAGTTGGTGCAGAGTTCTGTTATTCTTTTAACTCTGTTCTCACACCCTCTTTCTTTTAAACATTCAGTTTACTTCTAACCGAACTCTCTTTTTCTGTATATCTCATCACACATCCCACACTCATTTCTTTTGATTTCTCACACTCAATCACTATGGATTAACCTCTTGGGTAGAAATCACTGGTTAAGGTGATTCCATAGAAGTTGTGTTAAGTCCTAGCACAATGAAATCCGATGTTTTCCTAGAAAGCATATGATGCTCAAAATGGTTTAACTATTTCAGTTAAAGCACAAAGTATATCTAGAAAACATTTAAAGTCACACTTCCAATTCATGAAATCGTTTTGAGATTCGGGAAGTGGTTTAAACTTTTAAGAACAATGTTTTCTATGATTGAAAGTTTTCCACTTTTCAACCATATATGATATTAAGATAAAGGATTATACCTTTACGTGCGATCTTACATCTCATGAAGCTAAGCTTAAAGTCATAAAGATATGAACATGTAAGCATCACTCAAAAACTGCAAAAGTCTTATGTCATAGTCAAAGCAAATTTATTCACTTAAATTAAAATGACAAAAAGCAGAAAAACAATAAAAGTACGAGTTCTGATCAGAAATAATCAGAAGTCATCACCTTTTTGCTCCCCCTGAAATTATGCATTTGAAAAATTATCATTGAAAAAGATATGCATTTATAATTTCAGACAAATATGTACTCCCCCTTGATGGTTGATTTCCTCATTCGAGTATTGGAGTACAATCTCTTATCAGCACAGGAGTAAGATCTTTTGATAATTGAAGTACGAGTCCTAAACTGTTGTGTTTAGAAGTCAAACTTCATTGAAGTACGGGTTCTAAGCTGATTTACTTAGAAGCCTCTTTGACATTGATGTCCGGGTCTTGAGCTGATTTACTCAAGAACCATCATTATCCTACTCCCCCTTGACAGTAGGTGCCTGCAACACAGAATCATCCCTTTTCTTTGGTACCCACTGGTATTTGGGTCCATGAGTGTTAGTTGCAGTTCTTGTGGGGGTAATTGAGTAAGAACCATACCAGTAATGGTCACTCGTCTTGTGAACAGGATCATGTGTACGACAATAAGAACAATAGAATTTCTTACCTGACAAACTGATTAACTTATCTCTCGTGTAGACAAAATCAGGCTTACCTTTTCGCGCATTGTTCTTGTTGGCATTCGGCGTATGTACACATGAGTTTTTACATTTCAGCTCATATTTCTTCTTTGCTTCAACTGGTTTCCTGTTCCAAACCAGTTCAGCTTCTTTGTAGGTACTTTTCCTTCTTTGATGTGTACCTGAACCATCTGTATTTCTATCAAAGAAAATGTTAGAATTACGAATTTGATCAGAAGATTTAACTGACCTTTTTGAAGAAACAAATTTGGATGTTGATCTTGCAGCTGACTTGAATGAGCATTCCGAATCAGTTGAATCATCTCTAGGTGAGTGGATAATTGACTCTGGAGTCTTGTGCTCAGTCACCACCACCATTGAAATAATCTTTTCAAGCTCGTTAACCTTTGAAGAATAAACGTTTCTTTCTTTGACAATAAGTTCAATCTTCGTCTCAAGCTTACACTTCTTTTTCTTCTCTTTCTGTGCACACTTAGAAAGTTCAGATAGCTTTGCATTAAGCTTTCTAATTGCAGCTTCAAAGGTGCTTCTCTCTTTTTCAAATTCCTTCTTTGCACCCTTTCTTCCATCTGATATCTTTTTTAAGTATCCAACATTCTTCTGATCAAATGCCTTCTTCTCTTTGGCAAACCGATCTCTTTCCAAAATGATTACTTTCTCAAAGTTACTAACTTGTTGAGAAAGCTTTATATTTTTAAGCTCAATCACCTTCTTCTCTTCAATACTCTTCTTGGAAAGATCTGAGAACTTCTTCTCAAACTCTGATATTTTCTTTTGAAGATTAGCATTTGTACTCTCCAAATCCTTAGATTTCTTCTCATTGCTCTCAACAAGATCTAGCTTCTGTTTTTGATCTTCCAAATCAGAAATCTGTCCTTTTAATTCAGAGTTCTCAGCTTCCAAAACCTTAACTTTTTATTTTGGAGACAATCTTGTTTTACCTTCAAGCTGATCCCATAACTTTTTTGCTGCAGCCCATTTGCTATTTATTTGAATAGAAATCTCTTCTGAACTTCCTTTCAAAATAAGAATTTTGGCAAATTTATCAGCTTCATGTCTTCGTCTCTGCTCATCTGTGTATTCATTAAGGTATACTGGAACCTCTTTCATTTCCGTAAATCCATAAGCTCCTCGACAAGAATTGAACTTGGTTGGAATTTTCATCATTCCTTCCTGCAAAGATAATCTGATATAAGTATTCAATTCATGTTTGTCAATAAAGTCTAAGAAATGGATTTTCCACTGCTCATATTTTCCTCTGACTAAAACAGGAGGTTTCATATCAGTTCCAGATGATAAAAAATCTTTCGAAATAGACATCTGGTTTAGTTGATACTGGTCTTTAAGATCTGAAACTTTCTCTGACAGACTTTTCTCTCTAGGTGGAGCAAAGAAATCATCAAGATCCATGATTCCTGTAACAAAAGAACTTGACAGATATGATCGTTAATCCAAATAAAAATCAGATAAAATTCAGAAATAAAATTTCCAAATTTAACCAAGTATTGAACTGGCGCAAAAGCACAAATTGCGCTAAGTGAAGGTGGCGCAAAAATCAACTTTTCCTGATAAGAAGCTGGCGCAAAAGAGTTTTGCACGAGGTAACACAGTGGCGTGAAGTAACACTTTGCGCTAGAAGATGCTGGCGCAAAAGTGTTTTTGCGTGAAGTGAAGGTGGCGCGAAATAGAATTTTGCGCTATGAGGTGTTGGCGCAAAAGTGACCGCGAAATTAAGATCTGAGATTTGCGCGAAATATTTGCGCGAGACAAAGGTGGCGCAAACTGAGGTTTGCGCTAGTCGAAGGTCGCGCGAATTGAGGTTTGCGCGAGTAATGGTTGGCGCAAAACAAAGTTTGCGTGAGCTGTTGGTCGCGTGAAAGAACTTTTGCGCGAGACGTTGATGGCGCAAAAGTCAAGTTTGCGCTAGATGTTGATGGTGCAAAACTGACTATGAATTGGCGCAAATCTTGCAATTCTCGCAAGTTCGTCCCTGTTCTTCGAAAAATCGATCTGTTTGCTCAAATAAACCTGTTTAGCAACGATTAGCAGCCCCAAATTCTCACAACTTGACTACTAAACAATCTAGAACAGATTATAAACACTTGATCTCAATAAAAATCACTTTTTGAAAAATAGATCGATGGAACAATGTCGTTTTTGAACGTGGACTCAGACACAAAATTCACAAAATTGAAATCGATTGAAGTGTAATACTGAAACTAAACACTACCCAAACGATCTAGCACACTAATCGATCCTTGCCTGATCGATTTCAACACCAAAAACACTCTAAAACTCGAAAATGATTTTGAAATGAAGAACACAGAGTCGATGAAGAACACAGTTCTAAATTTGATTTGAATCTGGTATTTGCTCTGATACCAATTGACGGTCCTTTTTGTGATTGAACATGATTGTTTACCAGATAATCAAACAACATACAAGATATGATTACCAACCTGTTTGGATAAATAAACGCGGATTACAAAGGTTGATATTGTTTTTCTGTTTAAGCTCTCACTGTTTCTCTCTGTGAACAGTGTTTGATCGATTTTTAAGATGTTGAGATTGTTAGAGAGATTTTCTAATATCTCACCTAACAACTACTAACATAATAATATCTAAACTAGATATTATCAAAACATAATATCTAAACTAATATCTAGATATTTAAACTAATATAAAATACTATTAAATAACTTTGACATTTTATTACAAACTAACATTAGACTTAATATCGAGAGCGACTTTTCAACATTAGCTTCAGATTCCAGTCTTCAGATTGGATGATCTTGAATCCAATAAATCTGTGATATAACAATTTGGGGGTCGGTTTAGGAGAGAAAAGGGGAGAAGATTTAGGGTTTGGGTTGTGAGGAATGAGGCTTGATGGCTGAAAATCGAGTTTTAGCTCGACAGTGCATTTCGCGGGTTATGCCGCGACCTTAAGTCGCGACATAAGTCGCCCGCTTCCCTTAAGTCGCGCGGTTGACTCTAAGCCGCGACACAAGTCGCGTAGTGCACTGTCCTCCCGGTTTTCCACCCATTCACTGTTTTGGCCGTAACTCCTTCGTTATAGCTCCGATTTTGCTCCGGAAAGAACCGTTGGACTCGTAATTGAATCCTTCATCCATCAAGACTATAAAATCTAGGATTCAAGTCCAAACTCCTATATCTTATTTTTCCCTTAAAATTACCGATTTCTGAATTAACTTGAAATGATACATTTCGAAATCGGGGTGTTACATCATCACCGTTGACGTTTCCGACGGAGAGAGACGCCGCCGACAAGGAAGAAGAAGGTAGGGTTAACTGGTTAAAGAGGAAGATGAGGTGGGTAGCTGCATCTATATGCTTTCTTAATTAGAATCCAAAGAGATCAGATTTTTTAATACCCAATATGCCCTTGGAGTTTTAATTTCAATCCAAAGTAGATCATAAAGTTCTTAATTATTTCAAAATTGCCATTGTCATTTTTGTCCATAGATTAAAATCAATTAATAGTTTAGATTGGTTTTCACGGTTCTCAACCTATTTTTGGTTCTCATTTGATTATTGTCCTATATATATATGTATATATATTCGTGAACTTCACCTCCGTCCAAAAGGCGAGAATGAAATCATCACCAAATGTGGCCAAGAGCTTGATAAAACCCAAATGAAAGAAAGTCTACATAACGAAGATGGTAAAAATTCACTATGAAGTACCTTCATCTCTCTCTCTCTCTCTCTCACTTGCCATACGACCTTCTCTCTGCCCCATTGTCACCATTTCTATCCTCTTTGTAGAAATTCACTATAATCAGAGGAATGGGAAACATAGTGGTGTGTGATGAGTGTGTGTAACTGTGGGAAAAATCGCTATTTTTCGGGTTAATAGACAAACCCAGCGAAGGTCAAAGCTTCTTGTGCTTCACAAATGCTTCATTCCATTCAAATCTCACTCATGTTTGATCAATCTTCGTAGATCTGATTTCTACTATTTCAGTTCAAGTTTTTAAGAGGAAGAGAAAATGACGGACGTTGTGTCTGAGGAGAGTCTGATGTCAGGAAACTTTCCGGGGATGTTAGTGGACTTGTCAATGGAATTTGGGATGATTTAGGACCTAATGAAGGCGTCATTGATAGTTCCATTGCTGCAATTAGCAGTCTATATCTGCTTAGCAATGACTGTTATGTAGGGACCAAATCTTATTTATAGATATTGGTTATGCTATATTTCATAAATGGGTTTTATAATAGGGACGAAATCACATCCCTCATCTCTGTTGGTCTTAAGCATGTTGGTCTTGATATTCCACCACTTACTGCATTCATTTTCTAAGTAATCTATACTACCTTAATATTGATTTACACCAAATGTCTTAAACACAACTCATTAAGCATGTAGTATAAGTCTTTAAAGCATAAAAATAAAAAAAATCTTAATTACAATATTTAATGCATGATGTACAAACACTCCAAGCAGAAAATTTTCATTAATAGGTAAATGTCCTTTCTTTATCGTGTCAAGGAAGCCAAGCCATAGATACAAACACTAGCCATACCTCCATACCTTCTTCAGGACAACCATACCCAAAACCATTTCTTCCACCTATTCAACGTCAGATGCCATACCTTTTTTTTCTTCTTTCTTCACGCCATGGTGCATATATATCAAGGGCTTGGGTTCAGAGTTCTCAATCTTGTATTCGATTTTGTCTCTCTCTCAAACGCATCATCACTCCTTCTCCTGTCCAGTTTTAATTTGAGGTAAAAACCCTAACTCTTGATTTTGATTTTGTTTTTTTATTTAGGTTCTCAACTTGGGTTCATAATTTGGTTTCAGAATTTTGGCTGTAGGTTGTTGATGGATTATTCCAAGTTGCAAATCAAATGTTCGATGAAATGCCTAAATACTTCACAAGGAGCCATTGAATAAACTTAAAGCTTACTATTCATATGAGATGCAAAATAATTAAGCTTATTGAATAAGGGAAATTCTTTTCCTACCCCCCCTACACATTTATCTACCCCCTCCCCCTCACAATCAAATTCTTTTTCTTTTTTAATTTATAATTACATTTTTGGCTCCTATACTTTTTTGATAGGTTTACTTTATACCTTTTTGATAGATTTATTTTATACCTTTTAGTTTTATATTTTTCATTTTACATTTTTATCATATTAACACATATAATCGTATATTAACTAAAATACGTTAAAAAATACTTTTTAATTTTAACAAGTTACACCATTATAATCGTCTCGTCAATACCTTTGAAATGAGCCAAATATTGAATATTTTTTGATTTAATTACATTATTATATGTCATATACTGTACCTTGGTTAATTGATTTTTTTTTGAAAAAAGAGAAAATGCATCACATTGAATGTAAGTTTTTAACATAAATATAATAAACATAATAAATATATTGTGTAGTTCTTTTTATTCCAACGGATTCCAACTTTGATTATTCATTTAAATCAACATATTCACGAATACGAGTACGCTCTATATATTCTTCATACACATTTAATCTACGTTTGTATGGGATAATCCACAACATTGCATCTTGAAGTACATGACGTGTCCATTGGTGTATGAGTGTGGGCATTGAGTAATCTCCGTTTAATACCACCTTTATGTAATGATTACCATTAACATGCACTATTGCAATTGACTCGTCTTGGGATGATGACGACGGTTGTATCCTGAATGGTAAGTATGTCGCACTGCCTTCCATACTGAGAACATGTAGTATGACATTGAACCTTGAAGCAGTTAGAACTCTCATTTCAGGCATAACATTTTACGGCAAGGAACTGATTGTTTATTGAAATTTTCTCTAAACATCTGAACTTTATCGCCACATTGAATATCGTCATCTTGTGCGGATACACATGGCGAAAAATCAAGTGTTTTCCAAAATACGTCGATCGCATCAAGTGGAATGGGTACGCCTTGACATGTATATATTGCTTGTTCATGCACACATGACAACCCATGACTTGTACGCAATTTACAACCACAATTTTCAGAAAATACGCTAGTCTCGAAAGACCGCGTATATTCATTGGAAATCATATCAAGTGCATAAAATGAAACAAAACCCCACAAATTTTGAAAGTGTGGTTTTTCAATGTTTAATTTGAATCATTGTTTTTCAAATTTTAAATAATATATGATTAGGAAAACATTTAAAAAAAATTGTGTTTTGCTACAGATTACATATGATTTTGTTTTCATTATATATATATATATATATATATATCTCGATTTCCTTAACGTATTTTTTAACATATAATAAAATAATTAAATCAAAGAATATTCAATATTGGGCTCATTTCGAAGGTATCGAAGAGACGATTGTAATGGTGTAACTTGTTAAAATTAAAATGTATTTTTTAACGTATTTTAGTTAATATACGATTATATGTGTTAATATGGTGATGGTGTAAAATGAAAATTAGAAAAGTAAAAGGTTTAAAGTAATTAACACTTCTTCGATATCTTATTTTCAATTAACAAAATATATGAAAATGAGACATACTGTATTATGGCTTTTATTTTCGAGAACTATCTTTAATTAAGATTCTATAGTTTGAAAAAGAAATCGGTCTATAGTTTTTTTTTTGGTCAAGTTAGGTAAACCGTATTTTGATGCATGATACCTTCTTTATGTATTTTGATATAAATACACATAATGAGATATTTTACTTGAAAACGTTGCAACAAAGGCAAATTATAGTTACTTTAATAAACATTAGACGCATTCGAGTGATGAAACGGATAAAGAAAAATGAGAGGAGGCAGCTACATAGCTTTACCTGCATTCTAGATAATGATTATATTTTCTAACACTGATAACTATCTCGGTCTTAACAAGATACAATCTCAACGACTCGTCATTGAACACTTTTAAGCATGATTAATCAAACTCCGAAAAATGGGTATACTATTAGGAAAGAAAATCAAACACATAGCATAGTGAGGGTATGAAAAAGAAGAAATAGGAAAATAAAGACGCATACTAGTAAGTTCAAAACAAGATCCATGCTAGCCTGATTGTCTCTCCATCAAGGGCATAAAAAACTTGATGTGTTTTAAAAATAACTACAAGTGTACGGGAATGTTGCATACATGTCGATCTCAGGTAGATGTGCACAAAGACCCGGACCTTAACCGCTTCAAAAGAAGACTGAAAAAAGACCGGTCGGGCTTTAACCGGTCATTGGCCAAAAAATTTAGAATCAAATCTGGACTGACAACGCTAAATGCTAATAAGGTCTTTTGGGTTTTAAAAAAATAACAAATCTATACTATTTATAAAGCACGGATAAAAAACTTTTAAATACAAATTAATTAGGCATAAGATACCATCATTTTATGCAAGATTTTAAAAATCTCTTAATTTACAAGTAACAAAACACAAGATACATATTACTACTGCAGACTTCTAACACCCACCAATTTGGTATGTGCAGATTCTTCTTTTTATGCAGACATTTCTATGTATCACTATTAATTAATATATTATATTACTATAAATTTGTTTTAATTATATTATTAAATATGTAATTGGTTATTTTTTCTAGATGTCATTAAAATATATAAGATAATCATTGAATTCCAACAAAATACTTATTTTTTTATATAAAAAACATTATATTATTAAGCCTAAATTAAACAAATTTATAAAAAAAACATTATCACTTTCTCAAAACCATCCAAAATCGTACTGTAAATCGACAAAAAAACAAAAAATAAAATAAAACATTAAAATCGTGATGTATCTCGTTGCATTGCGCAAGTACGCTTCTAGTAAATAAATAAAAGATGAAGTAGACAATCATTTAAAAAAATATATTGAGTTTTCATTTAATTGTAAGCTAATTAATCAAAAGATGTAAAGTTAATTAGATTATAACATTAAAAACTAATTAATTCTTTTAGCGTCTTCATTTTTTTTTCTTGAATATTCTTCGTATCTTCACTTTGAATATTTTTTATCTTTGTCGTCTTGAATATTTTTCATCAGTTTTAACTTTCTTTAAGTGATCAACTTGAAAGGTGTTTAGATCTAAAACATATATCCGATATTTCTTCTAATAAACCATCGAATCCATTTGTGTTGCATTTTCAATTTAAAGTCGAGTCACATGAAAAACAGAGATACGTCTTCAAAATATTTTATTAAAATTTTCTTGCATTAATTTCACTATTGATGACCATGAATTATTGTTTTGATATTTTTTTAGTCATAATAAACATCGATTATACCTTCAAAAAAAACATCGATTATAAGCAATGGGCCTTGACCTGGTTTTTTCGGGCTTTGACCGAGCCCTAACCATACGAGTTTTCAATTAACCAAGAACCAATCCCATGTTCAAAATTTAGGACCAAAACAATTGGTCCTTGGGCCGGACCTTTTTTAACCATTCTTTTTTTGGACCGCTCCATAGGCACTTACAGGTTCAAAATCAATTAACTGGTCATTTGTGCATCTCTAATCTCAGGTAGACAATGGGCTAAACACAAATCCGTTCTAGACTATGATCGGTCCTCGACAGGGGCGGGCCTACTAAGAGAGTAGGGGCTGCATGGGCCCCCGTTCAATCATTCCAGAGTAATGGAATTCTTGTACCGACTGTAATTATGCACCCGCTTAATTTTAAAGGGTGCTCTTATATGTTTTTAAAACCAAACCTAAAACAAAAATATGATGTAGTAGGAATGGTTGTGGTGTTGCTTTACATTCTTGAGGTTATGAGTTATATTCTTGTTTGAAGAAAATTTTAGTTTTTACTTTTTACCAATAAGCTACTACTACTTTTAATTATTATTGTCCTCATCTTACTTTATTTCTTTATTTCTGATTTTTTTTCCAATTTACCTATTAATATTAAAATTGTTCTTTTTTCTCGTTTTAACGACAACACAAGTTTATCTTAAATAAATTGAAAAAGAAATAAAATTTATCACATTTAACAATTAATACTTTGTATGAGTTTTTATTTTTTCTAAATATTGATAATATTGTCGGTTATTATTCTTCTGTATATGATGTCGTCAAATATGCTTATATAAGAAATTGATTAAATTGTATTTTGTTGTTGAGCTACCCATTACGAACTCAACCAAAAAACCAAAAAGAGTTCCCTGTAAAAGTGGAATTTGGCAACAACAAAAAAACACGTAGGGTGTAAGGCGTAGTTTTTTGCCCTGCTCAAAAAGTCAAGGTCGATTCTATTTGTAAAAACGTATTGTAGCAAATCTACACAATTGAATTTTCCCCAAGTCAAACCATGTTAACTTTTCCTTAGGTTAAATCGCGACTTTGCAAGCCTTTGGTCGATCTTAAAGGTGCACCCGCTCATGAAAATTCTTGGGTCCGCCACTGGTCCTTGGTACTTACCGGTTCAAGATCAAGTAATAGTCATTTGTGCATCTCTAATCTCAGGTAGATGCTAGACTAAAAACAAATCCGTTCTAAACTATGACCTAGCTATGAAGGAATTCAGTTGACAGTTTTGATTATTTAAATAATTAGATGGAAATGAATAAAGAAACAGGAAAAGCATGAAACAACTAAGAAATGGATAAAAACTAAACAAGCTACAAACTAACGAGGATCAAATAATGTCAACTTCGGAGTTTCAATAATTGTGATGATTTATTATGCAAAATTACTTCAACCCTCTTTTGAGGTGGAATAACTTTTTTAAATCAAAATTCACATTTACTTTCGTAGTATGCAAACATTGTAAAGAAACAGTAAGGTTAAAACTAATTTTCTCCAATCTACGTCTAACTATTTTCATGTTAGGGCCATAATTATTGATCAAATTCGTCTTAAGTTTAGGATCAAACTTTCGTTTGCATCAAAACTTGTAAAATTAACTGAACATTTTATAAAATCAAATAAACAATAACTTTCACTCGTTAAAAATCAATCAATTAAAACTTGAAGTCTGTTACAATTGATCAATACCAGAACATCGACCCAAAGTGACGATTACTCAAACAAACGAAATTAGATCTAAAATATGTAAAATAGGAATTATACTAGAAAGTAAGTAACAAAATTTTCAAACTAAACTAAATATATAAAATAATTTTACACTAGGAAACATGTAAAATAAATTAGACTATGAAATTGAAAGCCAGAGGTAAGACTGGGGAATACAAATAAGAATGAATATAAAAATGACATGGTTTAATCTAGAATGAAAATTTGGATTCTAGGAGAATAAGTCTATTATATTATATAAAACCAAACAGTTTTTTTTTTAAATTTTAATTCACATTAGTTACAGTTTAATACATCAAACCAAACACCTCTAAATTTAATCTATAATAAGAATATTAAATTAAACTAAATTATTCAAATGAGGCATGCAAAATTACTATAAATCCCTCCTAATTTCTTTTTCTTTATTTGTCGGGCAACATTGTAACTTGTAAGTAGATATGGTCAAACTGGGATCGGTAAGGCCTAGTTATGACCGGTTAAAGCCCAGTTATGATTGGTTAAGACCCGGTCGGTTAAGCTCAATTATGATTTTTTTTGGAGAATCGGTTAAAGGCCCGTCCTTTTGGACCGGTTATTAGGCTCGATCAAAAAGTCCGTCAAGACTGACACTACACAAAAATGACTTTATTACACGCCCATTTTTATACGGTTTAAAAAAAACCGTATAAAAATGGACCGATGTTTTTAATGACTTTTTACACTTTTTTTTTGTAAAAGAACCGTGTAAAAAGGTTCGAACACCATTTTACACGGTCGTTTCCAAAACCGTGTAAAAATGTGTAAGAATTTTACATGGCTATTTGAGAAAACTGTTTGAAAAGGTCTCGAAACATTTTTACACAATTCTTTAAAATAACCGTGTAAAAAGGTTGGGAGTTTTTGTACACGGTTGTTTTTTTCAAAAACCGTGTAAAGAAAGACTATTTTAACGTCTATATACATTTTTACACAGTTTTGAACGTTTTAACACGGTTTTAAACCTTTTTTTACGGTTGCTCTTTAAAACATGTAAAAAACATATATTTTTTACTTAATTGTATATTAGATATATGGTATCTTAATTTAATGGTGTAAAAAAGGTTTAAAAATAATTTCCATATATTGGATATTAGGTACAAATTCTCTTTTTTTATTTTTGAAAAAGTAAATATATCTATTGTAACATCCCGTCTGCCTCGACAACAATATTGTCCGCTTTGCCCCTGGATTTAACCAACGTGTAGCGCACGGATTTGTTTCTGGCGACCTGGTGAGAAACTTCCCAAGGGGTCACCCATCCTGGGACTACTCCCACCCAAGCACGCTTAACCTCAGAATTCCCAGAACCTGACGTGCTTGTGGCCCCAAAACGCGTTGTTGTTAGGAAGGCCAAGATATTACTTATAATACCCAGCATCACTCCTGTCCACGGCCGATATGGGATATGCCTAAGGTGTTACATCTATACTATATTATAAATCACGGATAAAAAACTCTTAAATACAAATTATTAGGCACAATGTACCATCATTTTATACAAGATTTTAAAAATCTCTTAATTTACAAGTATCAAAGCACAAGATACATATTACTACTGCAGACTTATAACACCCACCAATTTGGTATGTGCAGGGCCTTTCTTTTATGCAGATATTTTCATGTATCACTATTAATATATTATATTACTATAAATTTGTTTTAATTATATTATTAAATATGTAATTGGTTATTTTTTCTAGATGTCATTAAAATATATAAAATAATCATTGATTCTTAAAAAATACTTAATTTTTTTATATAAAAAACATTATATTATTAAACCTAAATTAAACAAATTTATAAAAGCATTATCACTTTCTCAAAATTATCCAAAATCGTACTGTAAATCGAGAAAAAAAAAAATAAAAAAAAACATTAAAATCGTGATGTATCTCGCTGCATTGCGCGAGTACGCTTCTAGTAATTTTTTAAAGAGTATATATACTAATCTTAAAAATGGTTAGAAGATAAATAAAATTAGGAAATATATATGGTTTAATAATAATAATAATAATCAGTTGCTTCATCTCTACGCTAATTAGTGACGGAACGACCACCAATCTAATCCGTCACTAATTAACGATGGATTTTTTCTATTTAAATTCTATTTAAAAATTAAATAAAAATAGAAATCTACGTTTTCGTCACTAATTAGTGACAGGTGGATTTTCATTTTAAAAATAAATAAAAATAAAAGTTCATGTGTCCATCGCTAATCTGTCACTAATTAGCAACAGATCAATGACTGACACGTAGATTTTCTTTTTATTTTTTAAATATAAATTAATGAGTTCCGTCACTAAGACGTCGCTAATTAGTGGCGGATTAGCGTGAATTTTCATTTAAAAAAGAGAGTAAATTACAGATTTGGTCCCTGTGGTTTTATGAAATTTTGGATTGGGTCCCTTAAACAAAATAATTACGGTCATGGTCACTGTTGTTTCATTTTTATTATGGATTGGGTCCATTGACCTAACTCCATTAACCTAAACCCTGTTAAATTGAGGGCATTTTGGTCCTTTAACTAATTTTTCTTTTAAAAAAGAGTGAATTACATAAATGGTCCCTCGTGAATGTCTGGATTTCACTAATCGTCCCTCCAGTTCTGAAAGTACATTGGTGGTCCCTAAAAGCGAGTTTTGGAGCCCAAATTCGTCCCTGACGGTAACGCCGTTAAGGCATGCTCTGTTAACCCCATCACGTGCCCCTCACGTGAGGGGCATTTTAGTCTTTTTTAGTCATCTTCTTCATCCTAACAACATTGATGACCAAGAACAAAGAAATTCAAGAAACATTGGAAACATTTATGATGAACCAACCAATACTGATTTCTCAAACCCATAAATGAAAAAAATAATAACAATGAAATTCAAGAAACATTGGGAACATTTCTGATGACCCAATACTGATTTCTCAAACCCAGAAATGAAAAAAAAAGCCTAACAACCCAATACTGATTTCTCAAACCCATAAATGAAAAAAAATCAAGAACAATGAAATTCAAGAACAACAAAACCCTAATAGTTATGAAATCAAGAACAGTGAAATTAACAATCAAATCCAGAAATGAAAAGCATCGGATTCATATACAAGAACACAACCCAAATACAAATATAGATCCAATCTCTAAAATTACAAACAAAAATCGAAAGCCAAAACCAATTTAATCTAGATCTCTCGATCGAAGCCCTAAACAAACGTTAATCACTAAACAAAAAATTGAAACCCTAACCAAATCTAACCAAAATATGTGGATCGAAACCCTTGCAGACGAAGGGACTGGTTTTCAACTTCGAGTTCACACTTGCAGACGAAGGGTCTAGATCTGAATACCAGCTTCAGCTTCCATATCTGGTCCATCGTTCCATATCGAGTCCATCGTTCGAGTCCCAGGTCTGCTTCCATATCTGGTCCATTGTTCACGAGTGGCTGCTTGTTTGTTCACCGCACAGAGGAAGAGGGATCTCGTTCGATTGTTCACTGCACGGAGGAGGAGGTCTTCTTCGTTCACCGAAAAACGAAAAGAGATGCATCAAGAAAACCAAAGGAAGTCGCCATCATCATGGGAGGGAGGGGGGAGAGTTTAGTCGCCGGAGAAAGGAAGTCGAAGGGGGTGGAGGGAGGAGATTCATGGTGGGTGGAAGGTTCATAGGTGAGAAGAATGGTTTTATTCTGATGGACGGTTCATATGGGTGAGAGAAATGGTTTTAAGGTTCATTAATTTTTCATTTATTTCTACAATAAATATATTGATATAAAATTTAATTTTCAAAATAAATTAAAATTACCCAAAAAGACTAAAATGCCCCCTCACGTGAGGGGCACATGTGACCTCTAACGACAGCTTAGTGGACGGCGTTAGCGTCAGGGATGAGTTTGGGCACCATATCTCGCTTTTAGAGACCACCAATGTACTTTCAGAACTGGAGGGACGATTAGTGAAATCCAGACATTCACGAGGGACCATTTATGTAATTCACTCTTTAAAAATAAAGAAACAATACATCTCTTCATAATTATATCCACTTGTAATAATATCTTCCTACAAATTGGCAGTGTTTTTGTCACTTTTGTGGAAATTCGATAATGGCGTGCGGAGGATTTGTGGATGGACATGGCGGAGCAAGGGCAGAGCATTACGGTACAAGATCACTTGGTATTTTGTTTTTGCTTGTATAGAATAGTAAATGTTTTTTTGTTTTTATTTTTCATGATCAAAAGAATTAATTAATGCTAATTAAGAATCTGATCGATCATATTAATTAATTATGCATGAAGAATCTGATTC
Source organism: Arctium minus (assembly GCA_954870635.1). Classification (NCBI taxonomy): domain Eukaryota; kingdom Viridiplantae; phylum Streptophyta; class Magnoliopsida; order Asterales; family Asteraceae; genus Arctium; species Arctium minus. Next base: position 56,001,290 of record OX941084.1, read on the forward strand.
CTGAATATGACAGTCAAATTAACTTGAGATCGAATCTCATACCATACTGATTTAAACTTGATCAGAATCTCATTCTCCATATCTGTTTCACTTGTCTATATATATATATAACCAGCAATGCATGCATGCCCACAAGCAACAATTAACACAAGAGAAATGGCACGAAAGGTACGTACGTAGGCCAGGTTTCTGCTTGCATGCTTCCATTAGTACCACCAGCAAATGGAATATTAATTAATTATAAGTGTCTGTTAGAAAAGGAGCTTTTAATTAATTTGGCCAAGATATATATATATATATATAGGATGTATGTATATGTATGTTTATCTCATGGATGTAATTAATGCATATATATGAATATATGCAGGAACATAGTGTGCAAGTAGGACCATGGGGAAGTATAGGGGGAGCTTACCCTTATGAATTTCATCCTCGCGGTAGGATCACCAAAATCAACATCCGAACCGGAGGGCGAGGAGGTTGCATCGATTCCATCTCATTTGAGTATTACGATCCCATTTCTCGTCAGGTCTACTGCTCCCCAAAGTACGGTGGTGATGGTGGTCACCTTTCTCAATCGGTAACTAATTCAAACAACATACTATATATATATATATATATTAAATGCATATATGCATGATGAATTGAATGCATGCAGATGTATCTTGAGAAAGGTGAGGAGATACTTGAACTAAGTGGAACAGTGGGAAGTTACGATGGTTGGACGGTGATAACTTCCTTGTGTTTCAAGACCAACAAAAAAAGGTGTGAGTTTGGTTCGGTGAGTGGTGAGAAATTCACACTGCCACTCAAAACAAAGACAGGGAAGTTTGCAGGATTCCATGGTCGATATGGGGGTTATCTTGACTCCATTGGTGCCATTCTCGAAGTCAAGCTGTGATAATCGTCATCTATACGTATGCTATCCTATGCTATGCATGCATGTTTATCTTATAAACACCGTTTGTGGAATAAAGAGGCTTCGATCATCTAGCTAGGCATATATATGATGATATCAAGTCCAAAAAATATATATTAATATAGTACTAATAAGTACCCTTAATTTGTAGCAGTACTCGACTTGTTATCTTGTACTATTGTTGTCTTCAAAGATTAATTTCTACATAATCTATCTATGTGTGTATATATATATATATAGTCGGGTTCAAACGAGAACAATACCTATTTAAATGAACACGAGAACTAACAAAACCATTAGCGATTTTACATTAACACACGAAAAAAGGATCTTGGCTGCGGCTTCAGGTTCGCGTGGCTTTTTTGCACGTTAATGTAAAATCACTAATGATTTTGTTAGTTCTCATGTTATTTTAAATAATTACTATTCTCGTTTGATCCTTCCTCTATATATATTAATATAGTACTAATAAGTACCCTTTGTAGTAGTACTCCACTTGTTATCTTGTACTATTGTTGTTTCAAAGATTAATTTCTACATAATCTATTTGTGTGTGTATATATATATAGACTTGGGATCACGTGCGATCAACCTGTTTTCGTGAGACCCGTGAGACCAAAAATTTACATTTGAACCTTCACAGCAAACGCTGTGAAGGTAAAAACCTTCACAACAAAACACTGTGAAGCTTCGGATTTTTTAACCTTCACAGTGTTTTGCTGTGAAATTTCAAGTGTAAATTCTTGGTCTCACCGGTCTCATGAAAACAGGTTGGTCTCACGTGAACCCAACCCTATGTGTGTATATATATATATATATATATATATATATATATATATAGACTTGAGATCATGTGAGACCACAAAAATAACACTAAACCTTCACAGCAAAAGACTGTGAAGGTATTATAAAGGTAAACCTTCACAGTGTTTTTATTGTGAAGGTTTGCTGTTTTTCAATCATTCACAATGAATTGCTATGAAGTTTTAGTGTTATTTTATGGTCTCACCGGTCTCACGAAAACAGGTTGGTCTCACGTGAACCCAACCCTATATATATATATATATACTAGTTGTGTACCCGCGCGATGCTGTGCGATTCATCTATATTCTAAAATTCGAGAACTTAAACTCTCAATCATGCTTCCTTTTAAAGTCAAGAACGTAAACTCTCGATCATGCTTCCTTTTAAAATTCGAGAACATAAACTCTCGATTATGCTTCCTTTCAGAAGTCGAGAATGTAAACTCTCGATCATGTTCCTTTTAAAAATCGAGAACATAAACACTCGATCATGCTTCCTTTTAAAAATCGAGAACTTAAACTCTCGATCATGCTTCCTTTTAAAAGTCGAATTATTGAATAAAAATTTAATTTCATCTATGATCTCTTTATGATTTTGTACTTTTTCTTTTTCTTTCTCGTTTTGAGTCTAGCTTTGAGTTTCATAAAGTGAAAACATATGACACCAAAAGTGGATTTTTTCCGATTGTTGGCAAGGGATACAAGGAAGGGAACTCCGATCATAGTAACTATAGAAATTGTTAATTAAGTTCGGGGTCGTTTAACAAATGCTTATCAGGTAAACTCTTACAGGCAAGAGTCGACCACTCTCATTTATCAACCCACTATTGCCCGTAAGATTTTACCTGATAAGCATTTGTCTTACGGGCAAGAGTGGTGACGACCCCTGAACTTAATTAACATCAACCCACTCTCATTTATCTTACAGAGTAACATTTCTCGGCCATCAAAATGGGTTGATGTTAAGAGTTTATAACCCGGTAAACGTTTAATAGCTCAAAGTACATAAAAAGAGCAAACATGAACTCACTTTCCTGCATAGTTGTTGCAAGATAAACAACCTGTTTTACACAAATTGGTTAACAAAATTAAGACATGTTGAAGCGGATTTTTTGTGCACAACAATGAAGTAGTATTTGATAAAGGAAATATTTGTGAGTGTGCACTTCCCATCTTCTAGATCGAGTCATGTATTCCTTGTCACGTAGTCAATCCCTTGTAAATCACAACTACACCAAATGCTTGATAAGACTAAAATCAGTTAATCACCACCAAGAAAAGGCAATACCAACTCACCTCAGAGTAAACCGCACGGAACAAAGATGATGACAGACCCATTACTGACATTCAGTGCTAGTGGGCACATTAAGTGAAACAATGGAGGCAATTGACATGTATAATGTGGAAATCACAAGTAACCGAAAGCAAGAAAAGAAAACACCAGGTAGAGCACCTACGAAATTAATTTTGTATACTTGAAGACGGAATAACATAAACAAAAGTTATTCTTACCGAGTTGATATTCAAATGGGCGTAAACAATGAGATGGAAATTGAACAGATTCTTCAAAACCAACAAAATTTGATGTAAAACAATAACATCTCAACTTTTGTTTTCAATGTATATGAACATGAAAGGCCCCATTCGCATTGCAAAATTTGTAATTGCCCTATCAATCCTATAGATGTTGGCACCACGTTCTACCAGCAAAAGAGTCACTTGAAGGAAAATGCACACTACCAGATATCTTTAGGGGCCACTTGGCCAAATGCTTACACGGTAAGATTCAACAATCTAACTTACTTTACTATGTAAAATAATTATAGTCCATCAAAAGGTATCCTATGCAAACAATTTACCCGGTAAGTGCTTACCGGGAAAGAGTCATCACCCTCACTTACCCGGTAAGATTCTTTATGCTTATCATTGCTCTTACCGGGTAAAATTCTTGGCTTTTATCGTGTTCATCCGATAAGGTAAATGACCCGGTAAGCGCTTACCGGGTAAGCTTTTAGTAAACGACCCCTTAACCTTAAGTAGTATGAGATGTATCTGTTCCCACAGATGGTGATAGTTTTGTACCTGCAAGTGGACTTTTATTTTTATTTTTGATATAGGCCTAATTGTTTTCTTTTCCACTAAGGTTGATAGATGGTTTATTTTGTTGTCTAGATTTTGTATGTTCATATATTTTAACTGTTTATGTTATGAATATATATATCTATATATATACACACACACACACGATGGCTACGATTCTTGCAGTTAGAAACCACTGCCATAACAGATACCATTTTAAATGGGCTGATGTGAACTTCTACCTCAAAATCGAACTAAATGAAAGAAAAATGTCACTGACAACTAAGCTATGTGCTTTATCAGTTAAATACAAAGATGAATGTATGACTAACAACTCCCAAACATTTTCGACAAAAGAACCACTCTGACTAACATTATATTCTTTAAAAAAACAGTTAAGTTACCTTGATAAAAAAAGAAACAAACCCATCAAATAATCAATATTTATATCAAGAATTGTCATATCATGTTGCAATATAACAAATAAAAAGCCTAATTTGCATGTTGCTAAATATTTCAGTCTTCTTGAATGCAAGTTCAATTTTAACTAATTACTAATTCAACTTTGCAACAAAACAATTAGAATTAATTACTAACATACAACTTGTTTTAGGTTACCTGATTATGTGAGTATTACATACTTCAAAGGGTTTTCATAATTCACTATTAGATTGCAATTGCTCAAGACCCGGACAAAGGAGTCTAGACTTTAAGCAGATTGACATTCCTATTCTTTTGTCAATAACAATATAAACAAAAGCTATCACATTTATACAAACAACATACCTTCCAAAAAGAGTAGAAAACGAAAAAGGGCAGTTTGTGAGCAGAGCATCGAATATAAAGAATATTTTTAAAAAAAATCAAAGCTAACAAAGTATAAGTCGTATAACCTGGAAAATTAGAATATTTAACATCGCAAAGGGATTCCATCAAGAACAACAATCAATATAGCTTAATTAATATAAAATCAAGAAGGGATACCATATGTACAAAGTTTCCTATCAGCACTTACCAATGAGATATAGAACCAGTGTAAGAGTGACCTTGGGAGCATTAATCTGCATTGAGAGTATGAATCGTCTTTCTTAGGAGCGGATGAATTTCTCGGTAAGCTGGAATAACATTGATAGCAGAAAGAGTTTTGAACAAGTTTTACCTTATGCATAAACAACTTGTAATTAAGAGAGGTCTAAAACAAATAAAGTAACATTGGGGCATTTAACACATGAAATTTGAAAAAGCACAGAAACATGTCTTCAAGGTTGACTAATAAAGGGGTATGGTAGTATCAACATATCTAAAATTCACACATGAGCATTTATCCACTCTGTATAGTAACTTCAATTTTATTATTTGCTACAAGGTTTTTTTCCAATTAAAAACAAAGCTACTAAAGAAAAGCAATGAGCTTCTTGCATGTCAAGCAAAATTTAGGCACCAATTAATCAGAGTAATACTTACCGGCATGGAATATGCCAGTTCTTGTACCGCTGGTAAATCGATCAAACTGGAACACAAGGTGATGTCAGTACACATGTCCGGTATTTTGTGGCCTGAAACAAAAAACAAGAAAAGTTTGACATCTATTTATTGTAAAAACTCCATTCCCATGTCCAAGCACTAATTAAGAATTAGGAATTAAGAACAACAGCCAAAGCAAATAACATATCTTCTAATTTGAACTAAACCATAATAAACAGTTTGGGTATTAAGAAGCCATGACAGCAACGTCATCATCAGCTGCGGCAAAGGCAGGAGAGGTCTTGGATTTCCCAATATAAATCAAACCAAATCAAGGATTGATAAAAGCAGGCACGATGTGAGTAAATCAGAAACAAACTTGGTCAATCGTTCAATATAATGAAATTCCAACAATATTAGAAGAAAATCCAGATAGATGCGTATCTGAACTTTGAATAAGTAAATATATATATATATATATATATATATATATATAACGATAAACTCGAACCTTTAATCCCTTGGTACGGTTATTCTCCCTCCCATCGTTGCTGTTGCTGCTCCAGAAACGAAACCAATAGCCCCACGACTTGTCTACAGATCTTGAGTTTTAGAGAGAACTGATGGATGGGGAAAGGGTTTTGGAGAAATCTAATATGGGGAATCGAGGGTTGTGAATCAAGGAACTGAACTTACAGGTTATGGAGAAATCCAATCGAAGTTGTGAATGAATAAATCAAATATGGGAAATCGTCCTTTTGAAGTGGAGTCGGTATGGCTGTGAGACGTGAAAGCAGGTAGCAGCGATAAGGAGGTATGGGCTTAGAGACGGTATGTGTGTGAAGAGGTCTAGAACGTGAATAGGTAGAAGAAGAAGAAGAAAGGGTGTCTGTCATGGGCGTAGCCACCTTAGCACCAGAAGGTGTAGTGGCACCCCCTCACCCTTTTAATTTTATTTTATGTGTATTAATTTTAAGGTCCAATTCTTAAAATGTAATGGACTGGGCACCCCCTCGCCCTTTTAATCTGCTTTTTTCCGCCTCTCCGAGGATCGACACTTTCACAAAAACAAAACCAAACAAATGCTTGCTCTATTTGTTTATATATATATATATATATATATATATATATATAGATATATAGATATAGTTATGTTGTTTAGGTTACTCATGTTTTTCAACTACTTTTTACAGTTATTTTTAGGACAACTATTTATTAAAAAACATATATACTAAAAAAAGGTTTCTGAACCTTGACATCATGAATTTTCTTACATTTTTTTAGGCACCCCCAAGAAAAAGTTTTGGCTCCGCCCCTGGTGTCTGTACCGTAGGTATGGCTGTTGTCGTGAAGAAAAGTAGATGAAGAACCGTATGGTGAGGGGCTGAGTTAGCGTGTGTAAAAGAAATGCATTGAATGTTTGTACATCATGCATTGAATATTGTCTTTAAGAGATTTTTGAATTTCATGCTTAAATTGATAGTACTTTATGCTTTAAGACTTGTCTTTAAGACTTGTCTTTAAGACATTTGGTCTAAATGTATATTAAGGTAGTATAGATAGGGATTGGTTCATTTGAGAAATGTTAAATATATGAGAAATAGAGAAGTAATCCTAGCCTTTCATTCGGTCAAGATCGACTTTGACCGTTCAAACATTGCATCTTTGACTAGTCAACAATTATGGCTTTGACTGGTCAAAAGTTGTGGCTATTCCAAAAATAGAAGGACAGTTTCGTAATTTTTATAAATATACGGGACGAGTTCATTTATGAACCTGTATGATTTACACATGAACTATATGTTCATATTAGGGGTGTTCATTCAAACCGCACAAACCTCCCACACCGCACTGCACTGCAAAATGCGGTTTAGGACTTTTGCGGTGCGGTTTGCGGTTTGCATTTTTACCAAACCCCACTATGCGGTGCGGTTACGGTTTTGAGTTTTCAAACCGCGGTTCAAACCGCACCGCACCGCACCTTTTATATTACTTTTAAAATTTTAATTTTAAACACACACACATATATATATATATATAATAATTTAATTTAATATTTATATAATTGGGCTTGTGTTTTTAAATTTTAATTACGAACTTTAAGTATTTATAAGCCTTCTTAAAAGTTTAAGGCCCAACAAATGAAAAAAAATTGGGCATTAGCAATTGGGAGTCAAGATGAAGACGAAAGAAAAAGTTGGAGACGTCATTTTATCCGTTTATCGTATTGAAACAATTTATTTTTTTAGACTATTTTTAATTATGCATTTTGGAGTTGGATATAATCAAACTCTTTATATTTTTGGATTATGGTCATTAAATCGTTGATTTTCTAATGTATTTTAAACTTATAATTTTTTGGATTGTACGCATAAAGTGTGATAGGGACAAACCGCTTAAACCGCACCGCATTTCACGGTGCGGTTTGAGGTATATGCGGTGCGGTTTGCGGTTTTGCCTCAAACCGCACCGCGAACACCCCTAGTTCATATATTAACCAATTAACTGATTCACATATGAACTAATTAACTGTAGGTTCATATGTGAATCAGTTGAACTAATTAACAGATTCATATATGAACCTTTGTGATTCACATATGAACTAATTAACTGATTCATATAGTTCATATATGAATTACAAAAGTTCATATATGAATCAGTTAAAAGAGTTCATATGCGAATTACACTGGTTCATATATGAACATATAATTCATATATGAACTCGTCCCGCATATTTTACAAAACTGCCCCTCTATCTTCTACATACCACACAAGGAATTATCCGGTACTTCACGGTCAAACCCGTAAATGTTGACCAAATAAAGGTCTAGGATCATTTCTTTATTTCTCATATTTTTAGCATTTCTCAAATGAACCTAATCCTATATATATATATATATAGAGGGGTGTTCAAATGCAACCCCTTTATATGGTGCAACCCCATGCAACCCCTCTATCCACCACTCATTTTATTTTCACTTTTTTAATTAAAAAATATGAAAATAAAATGAGTGGTGGATATAAGGGTTGCATGGGTTGCACCATGTAAAAGGTTGCATAATAACCTACCCCTATATATATATATATATATATATATATATATATATATATATATATATATATATATATATATAAAACTAAGAGCATCTCTTAAAAGGATGCTGAGTTTATAAATTTTTTTACATCATTAGGAGGAGGCGGTACATGCCAACATGGAAGGGGAGAGGTTAATAAACATTAACCATTCTTCATCAATATGGTGGAGGCTATAGAGAGTAGTATTGGGAGATTTAAGTATTTTCAAATCTTGGATCATAGTGCTGTTTTTCTCATCTCATGTTGAAAAGAGAATGTAAGATTGGATAATGAATGTGGCTATAAGAAAGGATGAGACTTGGATTTGATAATAGGCTTTGTTTACGCTACTCAAAGTAGCGTTTTGAAAAGCTAGCTTATAAGCTAGCTTTTTTTGCCAAACATAGCCTTAGAAGATTTAGATGGCTAAATATGCCTTTTGGCGAATCCTAATTTTATAAACAAAAAACTACCTATAAAATAATATTTTGATATAGGGGGCCATTCAAGGGAGAACTTAGTTATTTGTGATAACCGTGAGATCCATTGTGAGCCACATATTAAAGAATAAATTAGTAAATTATGAATTTTGGTAATTTTGATTGAAATTTTAATTAAAGTACATTTAAGGTATTTAAACTTTTTTTTATCGCTCCTTCCTCTCTTCTCTCTTCTCTCCAGCCTCCAGTGAACCTTATTTCGGCGGATACACAATGTGATACCTACAAAAAACGACACTTGTTAACAAAAGATACATACAAATGATAATGATTGTGATACCCAAAATAAATTATGTTACACTGTGATACTTATTGTGACACCCATAATTGTGATATCAGGGTGATACTTATTGTGATACCCACTGTAATATTCATGATACTTTCATGTGATATCCATATAACCACTATGATACCTGTTGTTCCCAAATTGACTCAACAATGATATGTTCAAACACAAATATGCAAAACATGTTGTATGCGAAAGCGTTTTAATAGCACAAAATGGTTTGAACAAATTAGTAGATTCATACACAGATAATAAAAGATAACAAGAAATGATACCAATTGATTACTTCAACAAGTCATCTTCATTGATCAAAAGAAACATAGAATTTACACCAAGAACACCCACTACTATGTGGTTTTTCTCTCAAGAATACTCTCACTCTAGAATACTCAGCGTGTGTAGATTGTGTGCTCCATCACCAAAATGGCAGATGGTGCTCCATACATATAAAGATCGTGGATCATGCAATGGTGACACCTGGAAAGTTGTCCATCGTGGGTGTACTATTTGATTTTCAGAATCTTCGTACAGGTAGAGGCACGTGAGAGGCACGTGATCTTTGATCTTCAAGAATGCATAAGTCTTCGACTTCAAGAGGTTTGCCGACACAAAGGCTCTGTGGTCTGAAGGTGATCTTCTGGTTAAGTTCTTCTCGAGAAGTGGTCGACAGAGGCTCTGATCTGTGCTGAGAGTCTTGGTGTATGCGGCAGAGGTCTTCTGCGATTCTTGTACTTAGCCTATTTTTCAATACTTCTTAGACTAGTCTATTGGAGCTAACAATCTCCCCCTAAGTATTGAAAAATAAAAATTTACAGAAGTGAATTGCTTAGGCTAAACAATAACAAGAGGTGAAAGAATTCAACCTCTATAAAAGAAAGATAATTTCATTAAAGTGCTATGCCAGATGGCATTTACATAAGTTAAAGATAAAAGTACATAAGTGAAAACAAAAGATTTCAAATCACAGAGCCTATATCTTGGCGTCTGGAAAGTCATCTATTCTTTGGCCCCATCCTCCCTTCTTCTTTAGTTCCTTGTAGATGAATCTTAGAGTCGCATTGATGTCTTTAATTAGTTGGTTTGCAGCTTCAAGGTTGACATGTTCGGTGCCTCTATGGTTCAGGAGATCTTGTTTGAAAGTTAGAAGGGATTGGGTTGAGTACTTCTGGCTGTCGTTTCCTATAAAGAGTTTTTTTGTTTCCTTGAGGATCGAGGAACACATATCCAAAACGGGGATGGGTGATGATGGTGTTAGGAAGGATGTCGGCAGAGGATGGGCAACGATCATCAAGGGCTGTGATTTTGATCTTCTTCACTCCTAAGTCCAGAGCGACATGAAAGTAGAGTAGACTGAAGTACACTAGCTTCTCCCACATGATGCTTTTGATAGTCATGTGTGCCTTCTTGTTTTCTTGCCTCCATACATACATATCTTCTGTCCAAGTGTAGAGCTCTCTCAGGTCAAAGGGATGAATGTTTCTGAGATCAACATCTGTGAACTTCATTTTTGTCCCATCTCCTCATCGAACAAAATTCTGGCAGTAATAAAAGTTTTTGCAATGGGTGTGTAGAAGCTTGATTCCCAAAACCTCTTTTATCTTTGAGTATGAGAAGACATGCTCGACCGTCTGTGATTTTTCTCTGTAGAACTTGTCGGTCAACTCTGCGACAATATTAGGTCTGAGGGTGGGTTCTGGCAATGGGTCGTTGATCCCTTGGCTGTATAAATACTTATATACAACTTCTTCCATGTTCTTCTTTGGCAGAAAGGGTGGAATAGGTTTTCGCAGAACATCCATGCCTTTCAGTACTTGGGCAACCCGGTCTTCAGATGGCTTGGCAGAGGGGTCAAGGGGTGGGTACGTCGACAGAGGCGCTCCAAAAGCCCAGTCTTCCTCTTCGGGTTTTGTGGTTATGAAGGAGTCAAATGCACTATTCATCGGTTTGTCAGGGTTAGGCTGGGGTTTTGGTTTATGTGCTTCGGTGGCTATCGCCTTGCCTTAGTCTTTCTTTGTTGGTTTAGCCTTGGGGGCTTCTATAGGAATACTGATCACTTGGACATTGGTGGGAGCTTGAGCTGCAGAGATGCAAGATGTTTTCTTCTATGTGTTTGCCTCTGAGATTACTGGTGTTGCGGTTAAGGGAGTTGCTGATAGAGGCTTAGATGTAATGGACGGCAACGTCTCCCCCTTATGATGACCCGAAGGGCCAGAGCCATCAGTCCCTTGATCAGCATACCTCTTTCTCTGCGGTTGTGCCTCTGCTTGGCACGAGGAAGGTGCCTTTATCTTCTTTTGACCGGAAGGCTTGAGGTTAGTCTTGACAGACTTTTCGATCATTGTTACGATGACATCTGCGTCTAGGTTGCCTTGTTGATCTCATAATTGGTCTTGAACCACATTAGAGCAACATCCTTCTTTATTGAGGCACCAACAGTGTTGGCAGAAGTTGTAAATTTGTCGCCAATGGTGTTGACCTTCTGAAGTAGAGCCTCCCCTAGCTTGTGGAGTTCTGCTTTTGTCACATACTCGACAGAGGGGGTCAAATGTCATTTGTGGTTGAGAAGAAGATATATCGAGGACCATGGTACTGCGAACCATGTCCATAATGTCAGAGCGAAGCTTGCTCAAGGCTTCTTCTGTAGCACTCAAAGTGTTGACAGAGGCTAGATTCTTTTGGTTAACGATCTCTGCCAAACACTTGATGGCTTATTTATTGGCCTTTACTACCTCTAACAGTTGGGAGAATTTCTTTTGATTGATAGTGTGGGCAGAGGCAGTGTCCAGCTTTTGCAGTTCAACAATGTTCTGCGAAGAAGTCTTCTGAAGTTGCTCGAGACGCTCTGAGATTTGATCATGTCGAGCCTTGGTCTCTATACGAAGACTGCACACTTCAGTGCTGTTGGTGCCGATGCGATTTGACATACACTCTGTGAGTTGAACACGTTCTGTTGTTGCAGTAGCCAAGCTTTTCAACTCGGCTATGTTCAACTTTATAAGTTCTGCAAAGGCCTGGAACTCAGCCTTTGTGACGAATGAGCTTTGAGTAACCTCTGGATCAACACATGGTCCAGATTTAGCCGTTGTTCCTTTGGCACCTACAGAGCCTGTTTTTAGGTTGAACTCTGGAGGATTTCCGGCTAATCCTCGAATCTCCTCAGAAAAGTATGATTCTATGAATGTTCTGTTAGTTTCTTCATCAAGTGGAGATTCAGAGCCTTCCACTTGTGAGACAATGAGTTGACTCTAAGGTTGGTCTAGAACCTCATTGTCGATGTGGACACATTTAGATTGCTCTGAACAATCTTGTGCTTGTCTTTTGTAAGTGATAGAGGCAACACATGCCTTTATGTATGGGAGTGTCGTGCTCTGGGGAAAATGAGTACTTGTATCTGCACCAACATCCTTTTGAGAGGATGTGGTGGGAATGGTTTCCCCTAGAACAATTGGATCAGAGGATGAAGGAATATCCTCTGTCCGGTTGGATGGGCCAGGATTCGGGGTGTGTGCCCCTTCTTCAATAACTTTCTGCACTAGACCTGCAGAGCTAGCAAAGTGGATATCACTGGGAGTAGAGTTTGGTTGTGTGCCTTCTGAGGAATATTTTTCTCCTATTTTCTCCTCCTCCGAGTTTTTACCTTCATTTTCCTCCTCATCTTTATCTTTCTCCTCCACTGTGGGATCTAACCCATCTCCTACCCTTCTCTCTCGGAAGCTCAGAATGTTTTTCGTTTGCTCCAGATTCTCTGTGGTCTGCGCCAGAGGTGTAGAGGGAACCTATGGTAGGGTGGGAGAATCCTTGTAAAGGTTGGCCAAACTTGCCAGAGCCTCTGGTAACTGGTTCTTAGGCTGATCCTCTGATGCCGGTGGACTTAGCCTTTACACGAATTCTTTTGCAATCTCTGCTGCAATATAAATGGGGCTCTGAGGATCCTGGACCTCTGTAACTATTTGGTCTTCCACCACCTGTGGTTCCTCAATGACCATCTTTTGAAGTCTTCTTCTCCTTCTTTGCAGAGATTGTTCCTCCCCCTCTGCAGGTTCTTCCCTTTGGTCGACTATCTGTACCTGTGGGATTTCAGGCACAGTGACCTTTGTGATTGGGGTCTCTTCTTCTGCGACCCTCTTTTTCAGTTTCCTTTTCTTTTTCTCAATTTTCTTTTCTTCTCTCTATACTCTCCCTTCCTCCCATCTCTCATTTTTTTCTCTCTGTTCTACTCTCTCTTGCCTCTATGCACCACCCTGTACACCCTCTAGAATATCTGTCCTAAAAATCACCACAGGCTCACCAGGGTTTAGACCTATGCATGGATGGGTTACAGGACTTGGTTCTAGAGTCCTGTTTCCATGTTTTTATGCCCTCCTAGCTTCTCTACCCAGGTACTCTAACATCTTCTTGGGTACAAGCCTTGCGTTGGGGTATCCAGAGGACAACCTTGTGGGTTTGTGAGTGGTCGTGGCATGGGTTCTAACCATATTACCCGTCAGAGGGAGTTCTTTTTCGATGATTACGTCTCCCAGAAGCACTGTGATGAACCTCTGGAACATCATTGAGGGAAGGGATTTTTCAATTGCTTGGTCTTCTTTCTTCTTGATTACAGCTCCAACCATTTCTCACAGAATCAGGCGAGTATAGTCCAATGGGAGATCAAAGTAAATCCCATACATGATTGCCAAGATATTATGGCTCGTCTGATCTGGACTCCATATTTTTCCAGTTAAGGTATGGTTCAGGATGGAGAAGAGGACATTCCAAACAGGGGAAAATTGTTTTCTGAAATCAGTTCGTGTGGTGATTGTCTTTCCATATCCAATGAATTTTAGAAAGTCGACCAATTCCTCATCTGTTGGTTCTGCTGCATAATGCACAATATTCAGTTGGGTCCTTGTGGGTATGCCGAAAGTAGAGGAAATCAACCTCCTGTTGATTCCAAGTTCCAGAATGTGGTTAACTTCAGCATATGTAGCAAACCCTATGATGGCAGTATGTTCTTCATCATACCTGCAGTTTTGCCAAAACCGTTAGATATATGTTTCAGGTATGTCGTTTCTGTTCATGGTTAGGGCTTTTTCTATGAAATGGTTTTTCAGAAGAAGGATTAATGGTTCATATTCCCTTGAAAATGCCTGGGGGTTCAGGATGACATAATGGTTATTTGGTTTCAAGGGGAGAGTGGTGAGGTGGAAGTGATGGTTGGTAAATGAAACAATCCTGCTTGACAATGGGTTTACTTGGTCAGCACTATCAGAGTGTTTTTCATCTTCATATCTTGGGGGTAAGTAGGAGTTCTCACCGGATTCGGAGTGGGAAACCATTAGAGAAAAAGTAGGAGAAGAAGTTTCTTGCAGGTTCGTCGGAGTTCTTGAGAGAGAGATGAAGGTGTGAAAAGATTAAAATGATGGGTGAATTGGGTTTTTATGGTGGGAGGGGGTAAGAATTATGCGATAAAAAATGAAATTTGGAAAATGAATTGGGTTTGAAAAACGTTTCAGAAACGACGGTATTGTTGGGTCTGAATGTGCTAAGGATGGATATTACTGCTACTTGAAAGGTATTACTACTGCTTGTAACATTACTACCGCAAGATGAACAATTACTACTGCTAGTAGAATTAATACTTCTTGAAGAGTTAGTGCTGCTACTTTAATAGTTAGTACTACTTGGAGAGTTAGTACTGCTAGTAGTTAGTACTGCTTGAAGATTACTACTGTAAGTGAAGGGTTAATACTGCAAGCATGTTTATACTGCTGAGGATGATAATACTGCTGAGGATGTTAATGCTGCTGGATAAGGATGAAGTTAATACTACTTATGAATATAATGCTTGAAGAGAAAGAATAGGAGCTGAAGATAGAGATGAAGAAATTATGGAATGAAGATCAATTTTGTTTTGATAATTATCTTGTAATTAATTCTGTATATATAGTCTAGAAGTCCTTGATAGAGACATAGGTTTTGATATAGTTTTTGATATACGTTTGTTTTTAGAGAGAATTAACCTCAAGGTTCTTAGAAGTCCTTTCAATAGAGAAGTATTGAACGTCTGTTGAGCCTGTTCAACAGATTGAGGTTTTGTTTGTAATCATTAAGTTAAATCAATATAACTTGTGATTTTCATTCTGATATTGTTCTATTGATTTACTGTTAAAGTGTTTTTCCGCAACTCCTTTAACATAGTTTCTGAGTGTGTGTTAAATTCTTGTTTGAATTTCGATCCTGACAAGTGGTATCAGAACAAGTGTAACTCAGAAAGCAAGAATCATCATGGACGGATCAAGCGACAACGTTCTTGCTTCAAAGGTCCCCATGCTCAAACCCAATGAGTTTGACATGTGGAAAATCAGAATCAGGCAGTACATTCTTCTCACAGACTTCTCAATGTGGGATATCATTGAGAATGGTCCCTCTGATGGAGGAAAGATGGATGCAGATGGCAAGAGACCTCCACCAAAGACTGATGGAGAAAGAAAGATGAGGCAGACTGAGATGAAAGCCTTAAGCACTCTGCTCTTGGCAATTCCTAATGAGTATCAACATCAATTCTGCAACTGTTCTGATGCTCAAATCCTGTGGAATGCATTGGAGAAGAGATTTTCAGGTACTAAAAGCACTAAGAGGAATCAGAAGACAATTCTCAAACAACAATATGAGAATTTTATGTCTATAAAGAATGAGTCTATGACTCAAACCTTTGATAGATTCAATAAGTTGATTGGAGAGTTGGCCACTGTTGGTGTCAATATGGATCAGGATGATGTCAACAGAAAATTTCTAAGATCTCTTGGTGAAGAATGGGTGATGTACACTGTATCCTTCAGACAGAATGATAATCTGGAGGATAAGGAGTTTGATGATCTCTATAATGATCTAAGAGTATTTGAAGCAGAGGTTGAATCTAAGAAAAGGCCATCTGGATACACTCATAATGCTGCCCTCCTATCATCTGATTCTACTGCTAATACAGAATCAGTTAGTACTACTTATGGCTCAAAACAGGATGGGTGCAATGATTCTGTTTTGGAGGCATTCCTGGCTAGTCATGCTAAATCTGCTCTTATCAATGATGATCTGGAGCATATCAATGCTGATGATCTCGAAGAGATGGATATCAAGTGGCAGATGGCAATGCTCATCATGAGAGTCAAGAGATTCATCAAAAGAACAGGCAGGAACAATTTTTCCATGAAAAGAGAAAATGGTGTTGGATTTGATAAATCCAAGGTGGAATGCTACAAATGCCATAATCTGGGACATTTTGCCAGAGAGTGCAGAGGAGGAACTGCCCAATAGCATGGAAGCAATAATCATCAACCAAAGCCCACCAACTATAACAGGAATTCATCTCAAGCTCTTGTCTCACAAGAAAGAATGGGCTTTGATTGGAGTGATCAGGCAGAGGAGGCCATTCAGAACCAAGCATTGATGGCAGAGGTTTCAGAGTCATCAAGCACTGCACTTCCCACAGAGGTAAAATCTAACCTTTGCTCTAAAACCTGTCTTGAAACTGTTAAAAAGTACAGGGATCACAATCAGAGCATGTGTGATGACCTTAAAAGGTTAGAGAAAGATAGAAGAGAGTATGTTGTGATTGTTGAGAAGTTTGAAGAACAAATAAAGGCATATCAAGCTAATGAACTTCAACATTCATATGATCTCAACTACTGGAAGTGGGAGAAGAATCAGTTAGAGATTGAGCTAGAAAAGTCTAGAGAGGAGTGTGAAAAAGTTAAGAGTGAATTTGAGAAGGCCAAACTAGACATTGAGAAATATTCCAATGCTTCTAGAGAAATGGACTCTTTACTTAAATCTCAAATTCATGACAAACTGAGAAGGGGAATAGGCTACAACACCACCCCTCCATCATACAACAATAACTACATTCCACCCACCTCAGACCTCTTAGAAAGACATGATAAGGATGACTTACCTGCAGGAGCCACTGAAGTAGATCCTTTAGACAAAGTAGTGGTTGAGGCAGATTCTGAAGAAGAAGACTCTGAGAGTAAGAATGAAGTAGACCATAAAGACATTCCCTTAGAAAACCACATTCTTACAAATAAGAGGGGAGGTAAACCATTTATCAAAAGTTATAAAGTGGAGATGTCCAAGACAGAGAAAGAGACTGTTAAGAGTGAGAAAGCTGAGACCTCCAGGAAAGGAAAGGAAAAGGTACAGGGAATTCACTACATGCAAACCTCTGTTATAAATCCATGTACTTGTCAACAGAACAAGCCTCATAAACATGATAAAATAAGGGGAAATCAGAGAAACAGAAATAATCAGTGGGCTCAAAAACAGGGAATTGATCTTAGCAAAATCAATAGACCAAAGCCCTGTTTTATCTGTGGCAAATTGAATCATCTTGCCAAATACTGTTATTTCAATCCTATTAACCAAAGAGTTACTTTTCAAAGACAAACACAAAATTCTTTTGGTTATAGGAAGCAATCAAGAAATCACATGGCTGCTAATATGAGAACAGTACCAATGAAAACTGGGACTGCAAAATCTCATATTCAGAATAAGTTTGCTAAATCAAAAGAAAATACTCCAAACAAGTCAAGGAGTAACTCACAGAACAAGAAAATAAACAACTTTGTCAAGGTTTGGGTTCCAAAAGTCAAGAAACCTGTTAGTACTGCTACCTAAAATAGTACTGCTAACAGAAATAATGCTGCTGATAGCAATACTACTGCTAACCAAGTTAGTACTGCTAACCAAGTTAGTACTGCTAACAAGGATAGTGCTGCTACCAGTATTAATGCTGCCAAGCCTATAATTCAGACAAATATTCCAGCCATGCGATTCCTAACTCTGATAATCTTATCCAGACTAAAATTACTGATTATAAATATGTTGATGAGAAAGGCCAACCCAAGACCACTTTGGTTGGGTTCCCTCTAAAAACTAACTGTTTTATCATATGTGCAGGGCAACCAACCGCTCAAGAAGAAGAGTATCTGGCATGTAGATAGAGGTTGCTCTAGGCACATGACAGGTAACATGGCCTGCCTTCAAAACTTCAAAATGTTTGATGGAGGACATGTTGCATTTGGTGACAATCCAGAAGGAGGTAAGATTAGTGGAAAGGGTATGGTATCAAAAGGTAAGATGTCCTTTGAAGATGTGTACTATGTTGAGCAACTGAGATACAACCTGTTAAGTGTATCACAGGTCTGTGACAAGAAGCATAGCATTTTGTTTACTGAGTCTGAATGTATTATCCTTGCTCCAGGATTCAAGATAGTTGATGAAAATATGATACTACTTAGAACTCCTAGAAAGGATAATGTTTATTGCTTGACTTTAGAGAATGTATCATCTGATTCATCATTAAACTGTTTATTTTCAAAAGCTTCCTTAGATGAATCATCTCTTTGGCACAGAAGGATGTGTCACATGAATTTTAAAACAATGAACATTCTTGTGAAAAACAACCTTGTAAGAGGTTTACCTCAAAAAGTTTTCTCATGTGATGATCATTGTGTTGCCTGTCTTAAAAGCAAGCAACACAAAACTTCTCATAAGTCCAAAGAAATAAATACAATCTCTTCTCCTCTTCAATTATTGCATATGGATCTCTTTGGTTCTACAAATGTAATGAGCATTGGTAAGAAATCCTACTGCTTAGTCATTGTTGATGACTTCTCTAGATTCACTTGGGTATATTTTCTGAGGACCAAGATGAAACAAGTGGACTGATCAAATCCTTTGTTCTTAGGATTGAAAACCAAACTAATCTAAGGGTTAAACTCATCAGATCTGATAATGGAACTGAATTTATAAACAATGACTTAAACAACTTTTGTGAGGCTAAAGGTATTGAGAAACAATATAGTGCTCCTAGAACTCCTCAACAAAATGGTGTAGCTGAGAGGAGAAATAGGACACTAATTGAGGCTGCTAGATCTCTGTTGGCAGATTCAAAGTTACCAATTACTTTCTCGGCAGAAGCAGTTAATAATGCTTGTTATGTCCAAAACAGGGTTCTAGTAGTCAAATCCAAAGGCAAGACACCTTATGAACTTTTTAACAAGAAAAAACCTTTTATTGGTTTTTTCAAACCTTTTGGGTGTCCTTGCACTATTCTCAACACCAAATCTCACTTAGGTAAGTTTGACAGTAAAACTGAAGATGGATTTCTTGTTGCATACTCATCTCAGAGTAAGGCTTATAGAGTATTTAATAGTTCTTCAAGGATTATAGAGGAAAGTGACAATGTCAAATGCAATGAGAACACACCAAATCAAATTGGTACAGGTCCTGATTGGTTGTTTGACATTGATTTACTAACTAATGCATTGGGTTTTAGTAATGTGCAAAATGCAGGAACAAGCTCAGAAAAAGTACAAGCACAAAGTTCAGAGTTTGTGCTGTTTCCCATACCTACAGCAGATCCTGTTGAATTTTGCCAGCAAGAAAAGAAGGATGATTCAGAGAAAGAGGAGTCTGAACCAGAACAGAATGAAGAGGACAAAGGTGATGAAGAGAATAAGAGTGATAAAAAGGATACTCATGATTCAGGAAACCCAGGTCCTGAGATGCCCATACTGGCAGAAGATGACACTGATGATGACAATTCTTCAGTATATGGTGGAAGCACTCCAGAAAAGCATGATTCCAATCTTGAAGTCAATCTTAATGAGGAGGCTGTAAATTATACAAGAACTCAGAAGAATCATCCTCCTCAGTTAGTGATTGGTGACATCAATTCCCCAATGATCACAAGGCAACAAAGCAAGTTAGGGGGATTGAAAGACATACAGACAGGCTTGTTATCTTGCTTTCTATCCCAGATTGAACCCAAGAAGGTCTATGATGCAATGAAAGACCCAAGCTGGATAGAAGCAATGCAAGAGGAGCTACTGCAGTTTGTGCTGCAAGATGTATGGGATCTAGTGGATCTTCCAAAAGGACACAGAGCAATTGGCACAAGATGGATTTTCAGGAATAAGAAAGATGAGAGAGGAATAGTAATAAAGAACAAAGCCAGACTAGTGGCACAAGGGTATACACAAGAAGAAGGAATAGACTATGATAAAGTATTTTCTCCAGTGGCCAGAATTGAGGAAATTAGGTTGTTTCTAGCCTATGCCTCTTTCATGAAGTTCAGAGTTTATCAGATGGATGTCAAGAGTGCATTCCTATATGGAACAATCGATGAAGAAATATATTTTTGTCAGCCTCCAGGGTTTGAAAATCCTAACTATCCTGACAGAGCATACAAATTAAAGAAGACACTCTATGGGCTACATCAAGCACCAAGAGCATGGTATGACACTCTGTCTACCTATCTCTTGGAAAATGGTTTTGAAAGGGGAATAATAGACAAGACTCTGTTTATCAAAAGGAAGAAGAAGGGAATCCTACTTATACAGATCTATGTGGATGACATCATCTTTGGATACACTAAAGATTTTATGTGCAAGGAGTTTGAGGAGCTAATGCACAAAAGATTCAAGATGAGCTCTATGGGTGAACTTACATTCTTCCTTGGGCTACAGGTTAAACAAAAGACAGATGATATATTCATCAGCCAATCCAAGTATGTGCAGGATATACTCACCAAATTTGGATTTTCAGATTCAAAGCCTGCAAGCACACCCATGGAAACACACAAACAGATCACTGCAGATCTTGAGGGGGAGGATGTAGATGTTCATCACTATAGATCTATGATTGGCTCCCTCATGTATCTAACAGCCTCAAGGCCAGATATTATGTTTGCTGTCTGTGTGTGTGCTAGATTTCAAGTAAGACCTAAGCAATCACATTTTCATGCAGTCAAGAGGATCTTCAGATATCTCAAAGGACAACCTAGGTTGGGTCTTTGGTATCCTCATGACTCACCATTTGATCTACTTGCTTATTCTGGTAGTGATTTGGGTGGTGCAAACTTGGATAGAAAGTCTACATCAGGAGGATGTCAGTTTTTGGGTACAAGACTAGTGTCATGGCAGTGTAAAAAGCAAACCACAATGTCCACCTCCACAACAGAAGCAGAGTACATAGTAGCTGCAAGATGCTGCTCCCAAGTGTTACAGATTCAAAATCAGATGCTGGACTATGGTGTTACTTTTCTGCACACTCCAATCTTCATTGACAACAACAGTGCCATAAGCATTGTTAATAATCCAATGAAGCACTCAAAAGCCAAGCATATAGAAATAAGGTACCATTTTATTAGAGACTGCAATGAAGAGAAGGTAATTCAGGTTTTGAAAGTACACACAAGTAACCAATTTGCTGATCTATTCACCAAAGCTTTTGATGTGGGTAGATTCACATTCTTGGTCACAAGTGTGGGCATGATAAACACTGAATAAGCATCTTTTGATCTTCTTTATGTACCATTTCTGTATAGATTCCTTCCTGCTTACTTTCTCATATTATATTGTGCATGGTGCTGATAACCTTATGTGTTTAAGTGTTTCATATTGCTTCAACTGAATACTTAGTACTTCTAGTTCAGTTAATACTGCTCTGTATATTACTCATGATGTCAGTTCCAATATGGTTAAGTATGGTTACTACTGCTAGGTGGTTTATACTGCCAGTGCAAAGTTACTACTGCTTGCCTTATTTCTACTGCTAATCAGTGTTACTACTGCTGGTATGTGTTAATACTGCTAGTCTGCGTTAATACTGCTAGTCTGTGTTAATACTGCCAGTATGTGTTACTACTGCTAATATGAGTTAATGATGTGGGCTTGTTAATACTGCTAGGGTACTTAGTACTGCTTCTAACTGAAACCCTCCACCTATAAATACCTTTTGTGACCGCCAAAATACAAACGACTCTTTGAACTTCCATTGCTTCTCTTTCTCTCTCTCTCTCTCTCTCTCTCGATTTCTTGCTTACCAGTGTAAACCCTAGTTGCGCTTCGAACCCTAGAATCAATCAGAACGATGCCGGGACTAGAATTATTTGATGAACACAATGAGGTTGCTATGCTGCAAAAACCCAAACAGGCTGAGGGTTTTCATCAGATTGTGGATTTCCTCAAATCGTCGCACATTGCCTATGCCCTCACTGTCAATCCCACAATCTATGTGGAACATCTACGACAGTTCTGGGCAAATGCCTCAATCCAGATTGTGGAAGGAAGGCAGGTCATCCAATCAAGGGTTTGTGATAAACCCATTACCATATCAGAGGACAACATACACATTCATCTTCACTTAGATGATGCCTCAGGTATTACCTCTCTTCCAAAGGAAGATCTCTTCCAAGTTCTTAGTCGTATGGGGTATGAAGGTCCCACTGATGTATATAAGTTTTACA
Organism: Arctium minus; assembly: GCA_954870635.1. NCBI lineage: Eukaryota > Viridiplantae > Streptophyta > Magnoliopsida > Asterales > Asteraceae > Arctium > Arctium minus. The sequence goes on from OX941084.1 coordinate 56,023,701, forward strand.
AAAACAGATTTTTACCTCAGTGGCAATTCTTTGTTCATACCCTACAACACTGCATTTCACGAAAAACAACTGGATGGAGTGAGTTCAGCAGTACCTTAGCTTATGCTCTAGTCTGCTTAGCTACCCCTAGAAAGTTTAATTTTTCTCAAATGATCTTCAATGATTTAATGTCAAATCTGGATACCAAATCCAAAAGCTTTTATATGTATCCAAGATTTGTGCAAGAAGTACTAATTAAGAATTGATGGATTTACCCTCTTCTAATGAGGTGTATGTACCAAAACCTCCCAAAGGGAAGGTGTTCTCAAACATGAAAAGGCCTTCCAAGGACTTTTCTGGCCAAGACACTCCATTGTTCTCTACAATGATGGGTGTGTCTCTTTCCCATGGTGAGGCATCAGGGTCACAACCCACATCTGACCACCCCACTGATGACCTACCCATACCATTCAATTCTATTAATATTCCTCAGATCCCTATTATCAAGCCAACATCCCCCACCACCAAAATATATATAAGGAAAAAGGTGCAGAAGGTTCCTTCCCTTCGTGTACCTTCACCCCCAAAGCCTTCAAGCCCTCTAATAGAGCATTCCCCATTAGAGAATATCGAAAGGGAAACCATAGGGGTGTCTCCCAACCCCAGAAGGTGCTCTATACGGAGAAGGATGAACATGTGGGCAACAAGACTCACACTACTGTTTCTACACAAGGTGTAGGACAGGAAAGTGTGAACATACCTAAGACCTTCCCCACGACAACTTTAGATGATCAATCATCTAAAGGTCCCAGGTGCCAAGAAATCAAGGGGGTAGAAGGTGCTTCTGCTAGGCAGAAGGCCTCTACTAAAAGATCCAAGGATCCTTCAAGGGTGGTCAACACACCCAAAGGAGGTGAGGACAGATATAACTATGAGGAATTGATGGAAACTATTGCCAATGTCAACCTGGATGTACTCAAACAGGGTGCAGAAATAAAGGAAATGCAAAAGGTGATTATCTCCCAACAGGGGCAGATTGCTAAACTCAAAAATGTGGTTCTTAAGCTGATGCACAAAAAGAAAAGAACACATTTTGTATTGAAGAAAAGAGCATTCCTCATGATGCTTCCAAAAAGGGGGAGAGTCAAGCTGAAAATGAAAAGCAAAGCCCTGTTAGAATGGAATCTCATTTTGAGGGGGAGATTGGTGCAGAAGTGGAATGCCTCAACATCATACTAGCAACCATCAACCATCATAGTCCACTAGCTTCAACAATAGAAACTCTTCTCAAGCTCTTGTTTCCCAAGAAGGAATGGGATTTGATTGGAGTGACCAAGCAGAAGAAGCAGTTCAGAATCAAGCTTTAATGGCTAAAGTTTCAGAGTCAGCAAGCACTGATATTCCCACAGAGGTAAAATCTAACCTTTGCTCAAAATCTTGCATAGAAACTGTTAAAAAGTACAAGGATCACAATCAAAGCATGTGTGATGACCTAAAAAGGTTAGAAAAAGATAGAAGAGAGTATATTGTGATTGTTGAGAATTTGGAAGAACAGATTAAGGCATACAAAGCCAATGAACTTCAACACACATATGATACTAACTACTGGAAGTAGGAAAAGAATCAGTTAGAAATTAAGCTTAAAAAGTCTGAAGAGGAATGTGAGAAGATAAGGAGTGATTTTGAGAAAGCCAAGTTGGACATTGAGAAGTTTTTCAATGCCTCTAAAGCAATGGACTCACTTCTAAAATCTCAAGTCCATGACAACCTGAAAAGAGATTTAGGATACAACAGTACCCCTCCACCCTATAACAATAACTATATCCCTCCCACTTCAGACCTCTTAGAAAGATAAGAGAAAATAGACTTACCTGTAGGAGCCACAGATGTAGATCCTCTTGACAGTGTAGTGATTGAGGAAGAGGCTGAAGAAGAGACCACTAAGGGTAAGAATAAGGATGACCTTAAATAAATCCCTTTAGAAAATCATATCCTTACTAATGAAAGGGGGGGGGGGGGGGTAAACCTTTTGTAAAGAGTGAGAAGGCTGAAAGTTCTAAGAGAGGGAAGGGAAAGGTACAGGGAGTCCATTACATGCAAACCACGGTTGTTAATCCCTGTACTTGTAAACAGAATCAACCCAACAACATGATAAAACAAGGGGAAATCAAAGAAACCGAAATAATCAGTGGGCTTTAAAACAAGGAATTGATCTGAGAAAAATTAACAGACCAAAGCCTTATTTTATCTGTGGCAAGTTAAATCATCTAGACAAACACTGTTATTTCAATCCTATTAACCAAAGGATCACTTTTCAAAGAAATATACAAAATCCTGTTGGTTATAGGAAGCAAATAAGGAATCATATGGCTAAGAATGTGAGAAGGGCACCTATAAAATCTCATGCTCAGAATAAGTTTGATAATTCAAAGAAAAATACTCCAAATAAGCCAAGGAGTATCTTAAAGAAAAAGAAAGCAAACAACTTTGTCCAGGTTTGGGTTCCAAAAGTAAAGAAATCTGTTAGTACTGCAACTTCAAATAGTACTGCTGACAGAAATAGTGTTGCTGCAAGCAATACTACTTCTAACCTAGTTAATACTGCTAACAAAGTTAGTACTGCTAACCCAATTAGTACTGCTAATGATGTTAGTACTGCTAACAAAGTTAGTACTGCCAATCAAGTTAGTACTGCTTCCAGTGACAGGCCCATTCTTCTGACAAAGTATTCAAGCAATAAGATTCCTTAGTTTGATAATCTCATCAAGTTTGAATATGAATATGTTGATGAGAATGGGAAACCCAAGACCACTTTGGCTTGGATTACTATTAAAAACTAACTACTTTATTATATGTGCAGGGCAACCAACAGCTCAAGGGAAGGAGCATTTGGCATGTTGATAGTGGTTGTTCCAGGCACATGACAGGTAACATGGCCTGCCTTCAAAACTTCAAAAGAATTGATGGAGGACATGTTGCTTTTGGTGATAATCCAGCAGGTGGAAAGATAAGTGGAAAAGGTAATGTGTCAAAAGGTAAGATGACCTTTGAGGATGTATACTATGTTGAGCAATTGAGATACAACCTATTAAGTGTATCACAGGTTTGTGACAAGAAACATAGCATATTATTCAATGATACTGAATGTATTATCCTTGCTCCAGGGTTCAAGGTAGTTGATGAAAGTATGATACTTCTTAGAACTCCGAGAAAGGACAATGTGTATTGCTTAGATTTGGAGAATGTAACTTCTGATTCATCTTTAAATTGTTTATTTTCAAAAGCTTCATTGGATGAATCATCTCTTTGGCACAGAAGGATGTGTCACATGAACTTTAAAACAATGAACAAACTTGTGAAAAACAACCTTGTAAGAGGTTTGCCACAAAAGGTATTTTCATGTGATGATCATTGTGTTGCATGTCTTAAAGGCAAACAACACAAAACTTTTCATAAGTCCAACGAGATAAATATAATCTCTTCACCTCTTAATTTACTGCATATGGATCTGTTTGGACCTACAAATGTGATGAGTATTGGTAAGAAATCCTACTGCTTGGTTATTGTTGATGATTTCTTTAGATTCACTTGGGTCTATTTTCTGAGGACTAAGGATGAGACAAGTGGACTGATCAAATCCTTTGTTCTTAGAGTTGAAAACCAAACAAATCTAAGAGTTAAAGTCATCAGGTCTGATAATGGCACTGAATTTAAAAACAATGACCTAAACAGCTTCTGTGAGGAAAAAGGCATTGAGAGACAATACAGTGCTCCTAGGACTCCTCAACAGAATGGTGTTGCTGAAAGGAGAAATAGGACTCTGATAGAAGCGGCTAGATCTCTGTTGGCAGATTCAAAACTTCCAATCACTTTTTGGGTAGAAGCAGTTAATACTGCCTGCTATGTTCAAAACAGAGTTCTAGTAGTGAAATCCCAAGACAAGACACCTTATGAGCTTTTTAAAAAGAAGAAACCTTTTATTGGATTTTTCAAACCATTTGGGTGTCCTTGCACAATTCTCAATACCAAAACTCACCTAGGCAAGTTTGATAGCAAACTGAGGATGGGTTTCTTGTTGGATATTCATCTCAAAGTAAGGCCTACAGAGTTTTCAACACCTCTTCTAGGATTATTGAGGAAAGTGACAATGTCAAATGCAATGAGAACACACCAAATCAACTTGGTTAAGGTCCTGATTGACTATTTGACATTGATTCACTATCTAATTCTTCGGGTTTCAGTAATGAGCATAATGCAGGAACAAGGACAAAAAAGGTACAAGTACAAAGACAAGAGTTTGTGCTGTTCCCAACACCTACTGCTGATCCTGTTGAATTCTGTGACCAAGATAAGAAAGATACTTCAGATTCAAAGAACACTGAACCAACTCAGAATGAAGAGGACACAGGTGAAAGGAATATCAACCCTCAGATTCAGGAATCAAAGGTCCTGAGATGCCAGGTTTGGAAGAAGATGACACAGATGATGATAACTCTTCAGTTTTTGGTGGCAGCACTCCTGAAAAGAATGACTCTAATCTGGAAGCAGATATTAATGAAGACGTTGTTCATCAAACAAGAGTTCAGAAAAATCATCCTCCTAAATTGGTGATTGGTGACATCAATTCTCCTATAATCACAAGGAATCAAAGCAAGTTGGGAGGATTGAAGGACATACAATCAGGACTACTATCTTGCTTTCTATCACAGGTTGAACCCAAAAAGGCAGTTGATGCAATGAAGGATCCAAGATGGATAGAAGCAATGTAAGAGGAGGTACTGCAGTTTGTGCTGCAGGATGTATGGGATTTGGTTGACCTTCCAAAAGGACACAGAGCTATAGGAACTAAATGGATCTTCAGGAACAAGAAAGATGAGAGAGGAATAGTAATAAAGAACAAGGCCAGATTAGTAGCACAAGGGTATACTCAAGAAGAGGGAATTGATTATGAATAGGTATTTGCACCAGTGGCCAGGATTGAGGCAATCAGGCTATTTTTAGCCTATGCTTCTTTCATGAAGTTCAGGGTCTACCAGATGGATGTAAAGAGTGCTTTCTTGTATGGGAGAATTGAAGAAGAAGTGTATGTCTATCAGCCTCCAGGGTTTGAGAATCCAAATTATCCTGACAGAGTATACAAATTGAAGAAGGCACTCTATGGGCTACATCAAGCACCAAGGGCATGGTATGACACTTTGTCTACCTATCTCTTGGAAAATGGTTTTCAAAGAGGAATCATAGACAAGACTCTGTTCATTCAGAGGAAGAAGAAGGACATCCTAATAGTGCAAATCTATGTGGATGATATTATCTTTTGGATCCACAAAAAATCAAATGTGCAGAGATTTTGAAGATTTGATGCACAAAAGATTCAAGATGAGTTCTATGGGTGAACTTACCTTCTTCCTTGGGCTACAAGTTAAGCAGAAGAAAGATGGGATATTTATAAGCCAATCCAAGTATGTGTAGGACATTCTTACTAAGTTTGGATTCTCAGATTCAAAGCCTGCAAGCACACCCATGGAGACACACAAACAGATCACTGCAGATCTTGAGTGGGAGGATGTGGATGTTCATCACTATAGATCCATGATTGGCTCCCTCATGTATCTCACTGCTTCAAGACTAGTTATCATGTTTCTGGTTTGTGTGTGTGCAAGATTTCAAGTAAGGCCTAAGCAGTCACACTTTCAACCAGTCAAGAGGATATTCAGATATCTCAAAGGCCAACCTAGATTAGGTCTTTGGTATCCTCATGACTCACCATTTGACCTTCTTGCTTATTCAGACAGTGACTTGGGTGGTGCAAATTTGGATAGAAAGTCAACTTCAGGGGGATGTCAGTTTTTGGGTGCAAGACTAGTGTCATGGCAGTGCAAGAAACAAACCATAGTGTCCACCTCTACAACAGAAGCAGAGTATGTAGCTGCTGCAAGCTGCTGTTCACAAGTACTCTGGATTCAGAATCAAATGCCGGACTATGGTATGTCTTTTCTTCACACTCCAATCTTCATAGACAATAACAGTGCTATTAGCATTGTTAATAATCCAGTCAAGCACTCCAAAACAAAGCATATAGAAATCAGGTACCACTTTATTAGAGACTGTAATGAAAAGAAGCTAATTCAGGTTGTGAAAGTCCATACAAGTAACCAATTTGCTGATCTATTCACTAAAGCTTTTGATGTGGGTAGATTCATATTCTTGGTCACAAGTGTGGGCATGATAAACACTGAATAAGTCTCCTTTGATATGCTCTATGTACCATTTCTGTATAGATTCCTTCCTCTCTACTTTCTCATATTGTATTGTGCATGGTGCTGCTAACGTTGGGTGTTTAAGTGTTTCAGATTGCTTAAATTGAATACTTGGTACTTCTAGTTCAGTTAATACTGCTCTCTATATTACTCATGATAACTGTCCAAAAAGAGTTAAGTATGGTTACTACTGCTAGGTAGTTTATACTCCCAGTGCAAAGTTACTACTGCTTGCTTTATTTATACTGCTAATCAGTGTTACTACTGCTGGTAGGAGTTAATACTGCTAGTCTGTGTTAATACTGCTAGTCTGTGTTAATACTGCCAGTATATGTTACTACTGCGGACTGGTTAATAGTGCTAGGGTACTTAGTACTGCTTCTAACTGAAACCCTCCACCTATAAATACCCCTTTATGACCACCAAAATACAAAAGACTCTTTGAACTTCCATTGCTTCTCTTTCTCTCTCTCTCTCGATTTCTTGCTCACCAGTGTACACCCTAGTTACGATTCGAACCCTAGAATCAATCAGAACGATGGCAGGACTAGAATTCTTTGATGAATACAATGAGGTTGCTATGCTGCAAAAACCCAAACAGGCTGAAGGCTTTCATCAGATTGTAGATTTCCTCAAATCGTCACACATTGCTTATGCCCTCATTGTCAATCCCACAATCTATGTGGAACACTTGCGACAGTTCTGGGCAAATGCCTCTATACAGACTGTGGAAGGAAATCAAGTAATCCAATCAAGGGTTTGTGACAAACCCATCGCCATCACAGAGGATTGCATACACACTCATCTATGCTTAGATGATGCCTCAGGTATAACCTCTTTACCTAAGGAAGATCTCTTCCAAGTTCTTAGTCGTATGGGCTATAAAGGTCCTATTGATGTCTACAAGTTTTACAAAAACAGATTTTCACCTCAGTGGAGATTCTTTGTTCATACCCTACAACACTGCATTTCACGCAAAACAACTGGATGGAGTGAGTTTAGCAGTACCATAGCTTATGCTCTTGTCTGCTTAGCAACCTCCAGAAAGTTTAATTTTTCACAAATGATTTTAAAAGATTTGCTGTCAAACCTAGATACTAAAACAAAGAGATTTTATATGTATCCTAGGTTTGTACAAGAGATTTTACTAAAGGAATTGACGGATCTACCCTCTCTTGAAGAGGTGTATGTACCAAAACCTCCCAAAGGGAAGGTGTTCTCAAACATGAAAAGGCCTTCCAAGGACTTTTCTGGACAAGACACTCCATTGTTCTCTACAATGATGGGTGTGTCTCATTCCCATGGCGAGGCATCAGGGTCACAGCCCACATCTGACCACCCAACTGATGACCTACCCACACCATTCAATTCTGTTAATATTCCTCAGATCCCTATTGACAAGCCCAAATCCCCCATCACCAAAACGTATATAAGGAAAAAGGTACAGAAGGTTCCTTCCCTTCTAGTATCTTTACCCCCACAGCCTAAAAGCCCTCTGATGGAGCATTTTCCATCAGAGAATATCCAAAGGGAAACCACAGGGGTGTCTCCCAACCCCAAGAAGGTTCTCAATAAGGAGGAGGAAGATCATGTGGGCAGCAAGACTCACACTACTGATTCTTCACAAAGTGCAGGACAGGACAGTGTGAACATATTTAAGACCTTCCCCACGGCAACTTTGGGTGAGCAATCATCCAAAGGTCCCAGGTGCCAAGAAACCAAGGGGGTAGAGGGTGCTTCTGCTAGGCAGAAGACTCCTACTAAAACTTCCAAGGATCCTTCCAAGGTGGTCAACACACCTAAAGGAGGTGAGGATAGATATAACTATGAGGAATTGATGGAAACTATTGCAAATGTCAATCTGGATGTACTCAAACAGGGTGCATAAATAGAGGAGATGAAACTGGTGATTCTTTCACAACAAGTGCAGATAAGCAAATTAAAGAAGATGGTTCGGAGGTTGATACAGAAAAAGAAGAGAAGGAAGTTTGTATTGAAGAAAAGGAGCATTCCTCATGATGCTTCCAAAAAGGGGGAGAGTCAAGCTGAATTTGAAAAGCAAAGCCCTGTTAGAATGGAATCTCATTTTGAGGGGGAGATTGGTGCAGAAGCAGAAACAACAAAAGAAGTAGAAACTACATCAGCAGCAGTAACTACACCAGAAGTAGTAACAACAACAGTAGAAACAAATAAAGTTGCAGCTGAAACAGGTATGTCTGCAGAGGAAATATCAATTGCAGAGACTCTAGTGAAGGCAAAGAATGACACTCCCAAGGCCACTCAAAAGTCTAAGGGAGTGGTCATTAAAGAAGGAGAATTAGAACAGATAAAGAAAAAGATCAGTGAGGAAGAGATCAAAAAGAAAGGGAAAGAGAGAGTGGATGAGTCTGAGAAACCAATGAAGAAGCTGAAACAGATTGATTTGGATGAAGAGTTAGCAAAGAAACTGCAAGAAGAGATGGAAAAGGAAGAAGAAATCCAATCTGGAAAAGACAGAGAGATTGCTTTGGAGTTATATACAAAGCTTAATGAGGAATTTCAAAGGAGTTTAAAGACTGCTGCTGCTGCCAAGAAAGTTACAAAGAAGGCATCAAGGCAAAGGCTGACATTAAAGACAAGACAAAGACAACCTTCAAAGACATTCCTGGCCAATCAAGAAAGAAGAAAGATGATCAACTTTCTGAAAGGGTCTGTTGGAGTCAAAGAAGGGATGTTTACCAACATGTCTTATGGCAGAATAGAAGAACTGTATAAGAAGGAAATGGACAAGCTGAAAGGGGATTTCATTCAAAGGGTTGAAGTTGAAAGAAAGTTGAAAGAAATACATGATCTCAACATACAACAACCCTTCCCTGACAGTGAAGAAGGCACTCCTATCAAAGACAAGGAAGAAGTAAAGAAAGAAGAGACCTTAGCTCAGAAAATTGGAGCTATAAAAAGAAATAAATCTATTGCTACCAAGAAACAGGCAAAGAGGCCAAGAATTGAAGAAGTTGAAAAGGAGAATAAAAGTGAAAGAGCAGAAGCAGAAGCAGAACCTACTGTTGCACCTTCAGCAGAGCCAGAGCAGAATCAAGAGCAGTCCAATCAACAATCTAATGAGCAGTTCCATTTGTACATGACTTTGACAAATGAAGAACCAGTGCAAGCTGACCCTATCTCTATGAAAGCACCATAAATTATCTTTTGGGATATTCTGAAGGACAACAGAAAAGAATATTTCAGATTCAAAAGAATGGGTGATCAGTTTGAGGTTTATGCAACTTGGGGCAAGGTAATCAGAAGTTGTTCCAGAGCTGACTTGGAGGAAATGTACAAAGTTGGAATAAAGCTGTATGAGTCTGTGTTGCAAGGGACAGAAATGAGCTTGACCAAGATAGCCATGGAGTACTTGTGCATGATGTTTGAACCTGAAAGAGTGCAGTATAGGATCAAAGATTTACATCATGAGTATGGATTTAAAAAGATTGATCATTGGATGTTATTTGAAAATTATGGAGTTTACATGATCACAATTGACAAAAGCTATCATGAGTACTTCTTGGTGGATAAGGTGTATGACCACAGCAAGGCAAAGCTGCAAGGGATGCTGAATGCAAAGTTGGTCTGCCCTACAGGTTCTGAAATGGCAAGGATTATGGTCAGAAGAACCATTAATCAAAGTCTGGGACTGGATCCAAATCTTGGGAATTAAAGTTGCAGTTTTGAAAGCATCATGAAGACCTTATACTGAAGAACTTAACTTCTCATTCTGAAAAGTTAAGTTAGGGGGAGATTGTTGGGTCTGAATGTGCTAAGGATGGATACTACTGCTACTTGAAAGGTATTACTACTGCTTGTAACATTACTACTGCAAGATGAACAATTACTACTGCTAGTAGAATTAATTCTGCTTGAAGAGTTAGTGCTTCTACTTTAATAGTTAGTACTACTTGGAGAGTTAGTACTGCTAGTAGTTAGTACTGCTTGAAGATTACTACTGCAAGTGAAGGGTTAATACTGCAAGCATGTTTATACTGCTGAGGATGATAATACTGCTGAGGATGTTAATGCTGCTGGATAAGGATGAAGTTAATACTGCTTATGAAGATAATGCTTGAAGAGAAAGAATAGGAGCTGGAGATAGAGATGAAGATAATTATGGAATGAAGATCAATTTTATTTTGATAATTATCTTGTAATTAATTCTGTATATATAGTCTAGAAGTCCTTGATAGAGACATAGGTTTTGATATAGTTTTTGATATACGTTTGTTTTTAGAGAGAATTAACCTCAAGGTTCTTAGAAGTCCTTTCAATAGAGAAGTATTGAACGTCTGTTGAGCCTGTTTAACAGATTGAGGTTTTGTTTGTAATCATTAAGTTAAATCAATATAACTTGTGATTTTCATTCTGATAGTGTTCTATTGATTTACAGTTAAAGTGTTTTTCCGCAACTCCTTTAACATAGTTTCTGAGTGTGTGTTAAATTCTTGTTTGAATTTCGATCCTGACAGGTATAGTACACCTCGAATTAGAGAATGCCACGTGGATAATGGTTGTGTACGATGAAGGTACGTGTGCCTCCCACTAACTTCACGTGCGTGGCAATTGCTAAAACCAAATGACTGTCACTCTCAAAAGAACCTGCACCCCAGAAAACATTCAAAACACACAAGTGTTGAAGATGGCAGAAGCTCTGTAGTGGAGTGAGCTTCTGTGGTCTGGGGTTGACCTTAAATTGCACAAGATTACACCTTTTCTTTACCTAAAGCGTTTGACAATCAATAAGATGATCGAGAGAAACTCTCCGAAGAAATCAGAGGTGTTACACTTCTATGCATAGAGGCTATGTGAGAAGTCATAGAGGCTCTTTGACCAAAAAATTCTATTTTTGGAAAGCTCTCAAAAGATTTTGATCATTCATAGTTTTTATTTGTTTAAATAGGTATTTTGGGACATATTTGGAAATTTGTGTTCGAGAAAAGTGTTTTTGAAAAATGGGTTTGTGCGCTGTACTTACCTTCTTCTACAAACTGCTCAATTAAATGGCTCATTTAGCTCCCCCTTAAATGATCAACTTCTGTGATCCTTATCAAGGCTTACTTCTGCTCCCCCTTGATCTATGCTTGGGTCAAATGGGATAAGTAGTACACAAGACATATATCAACAAACCAAAGAGGTATCGTGACTAAGTCCAAAAAGGGCTCTGTGTAATATCACAAAGGCTCTTAAACAATAAAAGAACGATTGTACATACAGAAATAAAACTATATGCACGAGAGACTCTGTACCAAGATGCAAAGGCTCTGTGGATCAACTTATGTTCAACATACCCAACTTGCCAACCAAGAATAAGAATCTCTTCTCATCTAAGGCTTTCGTGAATAGGTCAGCAAGTTGATACTCTGTGGGCACAAAATACATTTTGATCGTACCTTTTTCCACACGATGCTTCAGAAAATGGTACCTTATGTCGATATGCTTTGTCTTGGAGTGATGTACAGGGTTGGTAGAGATGGCTATGACACTCTTGGAGTCACAGAGGATGGTAATTTTCTCAATATCTAGACCATTGTTGCACGCGTCGTTAGACGCACAACAAGGTTTAAATTTATAAACCTAACTTAAACCTAGTAATAGGGTAAGTCGGGTATCGTTCTTCTCAGGGAGTCAGTGGTTAAATTGATGATTTGTGTTAAAATCGATTGCACGTGTGTCACAAAGAATGGCTACTCAATTTATCAATTAAGCTAAAAAATAATCTAACTAAAAACCGAAATCTAATTATTACAAATAACACTACTTCAAAAGGTTTGGATTGAGAGTTGAATTAAACTATTAAAGGAATAAAATTAAAACTTTATGACTAACGAAATAACGCCAAGACGAAATCATTCAAAGCTAACAATACCTGTCACATATCGTTCGCAATGAAAATTTCGTAAAAACTTTATTAAAAAGAACATCAATATCATCTCAATCTATAACTAACCATTCAACGTTTTCAATTATAATAAAAAGTCACAAACTTTATTGCATAAATCCAATCCAATACTTTCAAATTACCAACAGTATCAAAAACAAATAACGTAAACCCTATTCTAAAAACAAATTAAAATTAAGAAATAGAATTTTCTATAAAAAAACAATACTTGAAAGAAACCTCAAACCTCCCTTGTAGCAAGTTCAGATCTTCAATCATCAACAATCTTCAATGAATCAACAATCTTCGATCATTCCCGACAATCCAATCATCAAATTTAATAACTATTTTATAAAAAAATAAAAAGAGAACAACAACTCCCTCCTACGGCTCCTTTAATTGTGATTTCTTTTTTCCTTTTATTCTTGAAGGAAATCTGCCCTAAGGCATAGTTTTCTCAAATGGGCTAAATATGGTCCACTTAGGTCGGATCTGATACTTCAATAAAAAATAAAAGAAAGGCATTTGCAGCATATTGGGACTCGATCCCACAACTATAGCTACACCAACCCAAGGCACTTGCCACTCCACTAGAGCTGCATTTTTGGTTTAAATCTGCACCATTTTTATTTTATTCCTTTTCTGTCCAGGTTTGTATTCCAAACTTCAGCAGCAGATTTGGCCCAGATTTACTCTAAATTTCCAAAAACTCAAAACACGAACATTGTAGATCTGCGTGTTAGGTTTTCAGATCATCTTGAATCTCTTAAATCAGAGCTCAGAAGAGTGAGATACGGACGAAACTCCACAGGCACACAAATCTGTCAAAATTCCTCGTTTTGTTCTTTTTCGCTCCAAATTGTTCCGAACCTATAAAAATATAAAAACGCATCAATGTAGTTCGGTTTTACCATTTTTATGTATTAATTGAGGGTGATTGACGAGAATATAAAGTGCAACTTAACGACCGTTCAAAATACCCCACACTTAAACATTGACCGTCCTCGGGCAATAAGACAGTTTATTTCGATAATTCAAGAATAGTCAAATCAAACTCTTTAGAACTCAGAGCATGTCGTGAATATGGGATAAGTCAACCATTAAACCCTTAGCACATGCATACTAGTTCGAGAACTAACATGAAATGATCCGGTAAGCTCTCACTAGGATAAGATTCACTCAATCACTCACGTGTTTTGGGTTATGTGTTTCGCTCGAGACATCCTCACGTGACTGGTACTCTACCATAGGCTTGCAAAAATTCTCATTCTCCACAAGATACAAATCAAAAGGTCTTTTCCAAGGGTTGTAATGGTGGAAACGGGTAGGGTGGGATAACATATGGTGAAGTGACTTTTAAAACCTTTAGGACTAAAGGAGCATTGTGAGCAATAAACCAAGAGTTTGTCACATTGTGGTTCTCTTTCAAACCTTCGAGCACTTTTCACTTCAATGGTTGCAAGCCTTTATTTTTTTCTTTCTTTCTTTTTCTCACTTTTTTTATACACAGGGCATATACTGGCTTTTAAACCCCTTATTCGTACCACTTACTTTTTTTTTTCACACGAGGCATATGCTGGCTTTTAACCCCTTCTTTTTGCCACTTTTTTTGACTGATTCTTTTTTTTTCTTTTTTTTTCTTTCTTTTTTTTCCCTTAGGCTTTGCTTTCTACTCTTTTCTTCTTTTGAGACCACAACTTCAAGATATTAACAATTTAGCTCATTGGTCTAATGTCACACCCCAAATGTCTTAAGGTTGGGTAGGAAGTATTAGGATTTCATGGCTTGTAGCTTAGGTGTGTCAAACGAAAGGGTTTATAGGTTCAAAATGGTTGATCAAGTGGATTGCATTTTAAGGGTAGACTTTTTTTTGGCTAAAAGTGGTTAACATTCACATAAATGATGGCCTTTATCACTTTTATATGCAAGCATGACTAAAATACAATCTTGAAGAGAATAGATGCAAGTTCTAGAGAGACTAATGCACACGAGGTGTAATACACACATGAAATGAAATGAGACTAATTTGGATGTTTTAGTCATAAGGCTCAAATGTCTCACGGGTTAGATGTGCTCACCAATCAATCAATGTTAGTTTCAAATAGCAAGACACACCAAGCAGTCTTAGGTGACCAATCAACCAATTCATTAGTGCTATGTGTTCCTTAGAGTCTAACAAGAACTTTTCATTATGCTCAAGTATGTAGAAGAATTACTGCCCTAGAACAAATCAATTATTTAAGTTTTCAACACCCCACACTTTTAGATCATGAATTGTCCCCAATGTATGCAATTATGCTAAAGAAACACATATAAAGATGAGAGGAACAGAAAACTCCCCTGGATATCCTTCTAATGCATGACCGGTTGCAGTGTTGATCAATCTATGTGAGCTTCGACCTGTATGGGAATGTCAGCCTTCGACGTTTTGTTAGCACTTTCCTGTTAAAACACAATAGCTCGGACCAACTTCGTTAAAACACAACGTGTCAGGATCTGATTCTTAACAAGAATAATAAAACTCAGAAACAATATTAAAGAAGTTGCGGAAAAACACTTTAATATTCAAATATCAATGTAACAGTAAAGTAGAAATCACAACTTGTAAACTTTATTGAATGATTAAAGTTACAAGCTTTCACACAAAACCTCAATCTTGATGAACAGGCTCACCAAGACGAATTCTACTTCTCTAGAACTAGGGTTGTAAACCTTATGGTTAATTCTTTCTTAAAACAAAAACTCAGAATACTCGTCTAACAAACTATTCTGAATAATTCTATACATATACTGAAAATAAAAGATAATTACAAAACATAAAAGATCTTCAGTATATTCTTCCATGATTATCTTCAACCTTCCATGATTATCTTCAAATATTGATCTGCGCGTCTTACCAAGATTATCACATAAGCAGTATTAAGTCATAGCAGCATTAACACTCTGAGCAGTATTAATCTTCACCAGCAGTAGTAACTATGCTTAGCAGTATTAATTTCTTCAAGCAGTATTAATTGGGCTCAGCAGTAGTAACTTGTCTCAGCAGTAGTAACCATGTTGTACTGGCAGCAGTAATCATACTTAAACAAATCTTCAGTTCCCAACAATCTCCCCCTAACTTGACTTTTAGGAAGAGAAGTCAAGTTCTTCAGATGCTCTCAAAACTCCATTGCTTATAATCCTATATCAGGATTCAGCCCCAAACTTTGATTAAGAGTTCTCTGGATCAAGTATCTTGCCATTGCAGAATCTGGTGCACAACCAAGCTTTTTCTTCAACATAGCATGCAGCTTTAGCCTGCTATGGTTGTAAACTCTATCCACTAAGAAGTATTCAATATGATTTGTATCCATAGCCAGTGCATATACTCCACTTCTTTCATACAGAGTCCAGTTGTTAATGGTTTTGAAAACATTTATGATAACATGCTGAACTTCCTCTGGCTTGAATAACATGCATAGATATTCCATCACAAGTTTTGTAACTGGTATCCCTAAAGTTTTCAGCTTATCAACATATAATTTCATCCCCGCCTCAAACATTTCCTCTAAATCAGATCTGGAACATACTCTTACAATCTTGGCCCAAGTAGGATACACTTCAAACTTGTCATCTTTCTATGTTTTTCCACTTGATCTTTTTCTGCTTGCTCAAGTTCTGCCTGAATTTTCTTAGCCAAAGTTTCATCTGACTCAACCAACTTTTGCTTTTTAAGTGGTTGGTCAGATTCCACTATCTTGGTTTTGCCTTTGTCCTTGCTTGCTACCTTATCAACACTAGCTTTCTTGATAAACTCAGCATTGTCTTTGATGACAACTCCTTTGGCCTTTGAAGTGACCTTAGGAGTGTTATGTTTAGCCTTGATTAGTGCTTCAGCTATCTCAATTTCTTCCAAATTTCTGCTAAGGAGGTCAGTTAATACCTCTTGAACAATTTCTGTTGCTTCATTTATTTCAGCAGCATTAACTGTTTCTGCTGCTTTCTCAAACACTGATTCTGTTTCTACTGCTTTCTCTGTAACCGCTGCTTTTTCAAATACTGATTCTGTTTCTACTGCTTATACAGCAAACTCCCCCTCATCTCTATGTTTCTCCCCCTTATTCTTAGCATTCTCCATGTTGACCTCAACTTCTGACTCCCCCTTTTTGGGAGCATCATTCACTCGGTTCCTTCTTCTGAGCTCAAATCTTTGCTTTGACCTACTTTGAACCACCTTCTTTAAGGTGCTAATTTCTTCTTGCTGGTTGATGATGACTTTCTGGAGTTCATTTACAACCTTTTTGTGAGAATCCAGTTCAGATGCCATGTTGGACATGGCAGAAATCAATTCATGGTAGTCATATCTATCCTCACCTTCTCCAGGAGTGTTACCCCCTTTTGAGGGATCATTGGAATGTTTAATAGAGATCTCCAGCCAGGTTGAAGCACCACCTATTCCCTTGGTTTCTGGGCACCCAGGACCTTTGAATGATTGCTCATTCAAAGTTGCCGTGGGGAAGGTCTTAGTGATGTTACCACTGGCCTCCTCTGTGCTAGCAGGAGTAGTGGCAGCCTTCTCACCCACATGCTCATGCATCTCCTTAGTGAGCACCTCCTTGGGGTTGGGAGACACCCCAGTGGTTTTCCTATGGATATTCTCTAATGGAGAATGCTCCATTAGAGGGCTTTGAGGTTCTGGGTTTGTAGGAGGTACAACAAGGGAAGGAGCCTTGTGTACCTTTCTCTTAGTATAAGTTTTGGATATAACTGGGGTTGGCTTAAGAACAAGGGACTGAGAGAGTGATATAGTGGTTGAAGGTTGGGTTTGGCTATCAGTGGAATGGTCTAGTGAGGGCCTTGACCCTGATGCCATACCTTCTTGGTTGTGGGACACCACCATCATTGTAGAGAACAATGGGGTGTCAACTCTTTCCGAGTCCTTGGCAGATCTTTTCATATTTGAAAAGACCTTTCCCTTAGGGATTTTAGGTACATATACCGCATTAGACTGAGGCATATCCGTCAATTCAGAGGTGATAACTGTCTGGACAAATCTTGGATACATATAGAAACTCTTTTTATTATCCAAGTTTGACACAAGGTCTTTGAAAATCATTTGTGAGAAATTATACTTTCTGGCAGTGGACAAGCAGACCAAAGCATAAGCAATGGTACTACTGAACTGACTCCATCCAGTAGTTTTTCGAGAAATACAGTGCATAAGAGTATGAACAAAGAAACGCCATTGGGGAGAAAAGTTAGCTTTGTAAAATTTGAAAACACCCTGTTGGCCTTCATACCCCATTCTTGTGAGATTGGAAAACAAATCCTCATTAGAGATAGAGGTAATACCTGAGGCATCGTCTAGTCGTAGACTGATGTGAATGACCTCTTCAGAGACTATCAAGGGTTTGTCACACACCCTTGTCTTGATACACTGCACACCGTTTTCAGTAACAGCGGTGGCATTGGCCTAAAATTGTTGCTGGTGCTCGATGTAAATTGGTGGTGATACTGTAAGAGCATGGGCTATATGACTGGACTTGAGAAAATCAACTATTTGATGGAATCCAGCAGCCTGCTTAGGCTTTTGAAGCATTGCGATCTCATTGTGTTCATCAATAAACGCCATGGATGCCATCTGGCTTGAGGATTCTTGACTGAAACACACTAGTTGCTTGAGAGAAAAGAGTTAGAGAGAAGACGAACAATATTCAAAGAGTCGTTGTGAGCTTTTTTGGCGGGCAAAGAGGGTATTTATAGAATTCAGGAAAGAAGCAGTATTAACCCTAATTTCAGTTAAAGCAGTACTAACTCACTCGTAGTATTAACTGAGAGAAGTAGTAACCAACTAGCAGTATTAACTAACTAGCAGTATTAACTAACTAACTAACTAACAGTAGTAACACATACCTGAAGTAGTAACTCAGACTAGCAGTAGTAATAATGAACCTGCAATAGTAACTTTGCACTGGCAGCATTAAAACTGCATTGGCAGCATTAACGATACTTACACTGTTGAAGCTTGTGTTAGTCTGAACAAGGCAATAAACTTCCTGAGAAAGATGATTAGTAGAACCAAAAAAATAAACAAACACTTTTTAAACATGAGCTCATTCAGAGTTGATCATGCCCACACTTGTGACCAAGAAAGTGAATCTACCCATATCAAAAGCTTTAGTGAATAGATCAGCAAACTGGTTATCAGTATGAACTTTAGCAACTTGAATAAGCTTCTTTTCATTGTAGTCTCTAATAAAGTGATACCTGATTTCAATGTGCTTTGTTTTGGAGTGCTTGACTGGATTTTTAACAATGCTAATAGCACTGCTATTGTCAATGAGGATTGGAGTGTGAAGAAAGGTTACCCCATAGTCCAACATTTGATTCTGAATCCATAGAACCTGAGAGCAGCAACTTGCAGCAGCAATGTACTCAGCTTCTGTTGTGGATAAGGACACTGTGGTTTGCTTCTTACACTGCCAAGAAACTAGTCTTGCACCCAAAAGCTGACATCCTCCTGAAGTAGACTTTCTATCCCTATTAGCACCACCCAAGTCACTGTCTGAATATGCAATCAAGTCAAAAGTAGATTCATAAGGATACCAAAGACCTAATCTAGGTTGCCCTCTTAAGTATTTGAAAATCCTCTTAACTGCTTGAAGATGTGACTGCTTTGGCTTGACTTGGAATCTGGGACACACACTGGAAACATGATATCTGGTCTTGAGGCTGTGAGATACATGAGAGATCCAATCATTGATCTATAAAGATGGACATCAACATCCTCCCCCTCGAGATCAACAGTGATCTGTTTGTGTGTTTCCATTGGTGTGCTTGCTGGCTTTGAGTCTGATAAACCATACTTATCTAGGATGTCTTTCACATACTTTGATTGACTTATGAAAATCCCATCTTTCCGCTGTTTCACTTGAAGCCCAAGGAAGAAAGTGAGTTCACCCATTGAACTCATTTTGAAGCTCTTGTGCATCAACTCTTCAAAGTCTCTACACATCTGATCTTTTGTGGATCCAAAAATGATGTCATCCACATAGATCTGAACAAGTAGGGTGTCCTTCTTACTTCTTTTAATGAAAAGGGTCTTGTCAATGATTCCCCTTTCAAACCCATTTTCCAAGAGATAGGTAGACAGAGTATCATACCATGCTATTAGGGCTTGATGTAGACCATATAGTGCTTTCTTAAGTTTGTATACTCTGTTAGGATATGATGGATTTTCAAATCCAGGGGGCTGACAGACGTATACTTCTTCATCAATTGTTCCATATAGAAAGGCACTTTTCACATCCATCTGATATACCTTGAACTTCATATATGAGGCATAGGCTAGAAACAGCCTAATTGCCTCTACCCGTGCAACTGGAGCAAAGACTTCCTCATAGTCTATGCCTTCTTCCTGAGTGTACCCTTGTGCCACTAGCCTTGCTTTGTTCCTGATTACTATTCCTCTCTCATCCTTTTTATTTCTGAAAATCCACTTGGTGCCAATTGCTCTATGACCTTTTGGAAGGTCCACCAAGTCGCAAACATCTTGCAATTTAAACTGTAGCAACTCTTCTTGCATGGCTTCTATCCAACTTGAATCTTTCATTGCATCATAAGCCTTCTTAGGCTCAATCTGAGATAGAAAGCAAGAGAGTACTGTATGTTGTTGATCCTGCAAATCTTGAAGTCTGCTTTGATTCCTAGTCATCATAGGAGAAGTGATGTCTTCTATTACCAGCTCAGGAGGATGATTCTTCTGAGTTCTTATCTGATGACTAGGTTCTTCATTAATTCCCACATCTAGAATGGAGTCATTTAAGTCAGCTGAGGGGATCTCATCAGCTACTTCTGGCTCTTCATGCTCTGAATTCTCCACATCTCTTCTTTCTTCTTCACTCTGAATTGGTTCAGTAACAGTCTCCTTTTCACAGATTTCAACAGGGTTCATTGTAGGTATGGGAAAGATCACAGACTGAGAAGTAATATCTTGTACTTGTTCATCCCCTGATCCTCTACTTCCTGATCCTGCATGATCATCACTACTGAAACCCAAAGAGTTAGTTAGTGAATCAATGTCAAATAACCACTGAGGACCAGAAGCATATCATTTCGAAAGATTATGATTTCAATTGCATTCTTCCTTTTTAGAGATATATTTATTAATGTTGAAAACTCTTAAACTCACTAGGCATTAGCCTAACCTTTTTACTTGTCGGCATGTGCAGCAGGCTTCGTTGGGAGTTGTTCTTGTGACACTTTGAAGAGAGGAGTGCTAGTTGCACGCTCGGAGAGTGATTAGCTTGTTGAAGTCTTCCGCCTTGTTTAGGGAAGAGAAACATTATGTTTGGGGTTAAGTAACACCCGACTTCGGTTTAGTACTTGTATATTATTGGAGGTTATATTTGTTTGAGGTTAATTATAGAGTTTTAACTTGATGAATATATTGAATTTTGAATTGTATGAGGGAGTTTTGTTCCTTATGTTGATATTATACCCAAATTTTAGTTAGTTGCTCTTACCAAATTTGAGGGTGTTACAAGTTGGTATCAGAGCTTAAGTTTGAGGGAACTAGGTGTTGATTTTGGATAACTAGAATCAAACTAGCGTTGTTTAGGTGATTGAAAGAGAGAATTGCACCAATAGGCACTTTAAGATAGGATATCTTGAGGTTGATAGAGTCGCTAGAAACGGGAAACTCATCGAGAGTAGCAAGGATGATCATGTACGGTACATTCATAATTGCATCTGGCCAGTGTTATGGTGAACCTACATGTTACATGTGTATGCTTGAACTTCCTTGGTATGATGACCGTTGGGGTAGTAAAGGAGTTTCTCTATGAGTAAACGTTAGAAGGAATTGATGGTTTTAGCATTCGTCACTTTGGGTGACGATTAGCATGGTGATGGCAATAAGTGGACCGTTTCGGGTTGGAATGATTGGTTGGATTAGAACCGTAGACTTTTGGGATCGACATTATTCGAGGAGAATTTATAAGGCGAACCGATGCAACCTAATCAAAGAACAACAAATTCGACAATATTTTGATCAAACAGTGATTTTCAAGAAAAGAAATGAGTTCGTGAAAAATCAAAATATTGAAAATTGAATTCAATCTGTGATCTGATCTTTCTGAATCTATTTGGTTTGCTCTGATACCAATTGATATTGTCTTCCCAATGAATTCAAGCACAATCTATCAATCAAGATCTAACATTCAAAGTCTAGAGAGAGAGTATAGAGAGAGAAACAGTCACAAGTATATTGATGTAACAATGATGAACAACCTTCTTGATACAAGATAATAAAGCACCTAAGGTATTTATACCAAGGATGCTATCACACGCTTAACAACTAAGTAAACTCATATTTGACTAAACTAAGCATTGACTTTGTTGACTTATCTTGACTTGACTTTTCCTATTAAATCTTGTATACAATAATACACTAACACATGCGACAGGGGCAAAGGTTCCCTCGTAGTCAATTCCTTCCTCTTAGCAGTCCCCTTGGCCACCAATCTTGTTTTATTTCTAATGACCACTCCATCTTCATCTTTCTTGTTCCTGAAAACCCTTTTGGTCCCAATAGCAGTTTTGCCCTTCGACAGAGGTACTAGGGACCATACTTTGTTGCACTCAAATTGCAGAAGTTCTTATTACATGGCTTCTATCCAATTTGGATCATCTAGGGCTTCAGAAACCTTCCTTGGTTCGATCACACTGATAAAATTTGTGTACAAACAAAAATTAGCAGTAGTTTATCGAGTCTTGACCTTTTCAGAAGGATCACCGATAATTTGGCTTTGTGGATGACTTTTGGTCCATTTAGTCATCCGTGGAAGATGGTCGTTAGTTGCACCAAGTAGAACTTTTGTGGGTGAGTCAGTTGGTATTTGAACAACTTATGTCGCAGAAGGTTAATCATTTGTGCTCATCACAGAAGTTGATGTATCATTCTAAGTTGGAGTAGAGTCCTCTGTAGCATCAAGTGTTGAGTCCTCAATGTGCTCTAGTGATGCATCCTCTGTGGTCACTGGAATTGAGCTTTCTACTTGGTTGGGCATGGAATATTGGTTGATCGTGTTCTCTGCATGCTCCCCCTCGATAGTTGTACCTACACATGTAGTTGAAGAAGGTGAAGTACTATCAGGACCAGTGAGAGATATAACTTGTGGTGCTTGGTCCGCAGAGTTTTCGATTCCAGAGGCTGTGTGACCATTCACAGAAGGATCATCACCATCATTGAACATTTCCTCGAACAATTGATTGAGTTCAGCTACTCGAGAAGATGTTGCGCCAGAGGATTGCGGTTGTTGTCCTCCTGAGCTGATTTGCTCAGAAGTCACTTGGAAAGAATCATCAAAAGATACATTGATACTTTCCAATATCATTCTTGATTTTAGCATGTAGACTCTGTATGCCTTGGAGGTTGATGAATACCCAATGAACTTGGCTTCATCGGCCTTTCTGTCGAACTTTCCAATCTGTTCTCTGTCGTTCAAGACAAAGCATCTGTACCCAGACACGTGAAAGAACTTAATGTTTGGTTTCCTCTGGTTGATCAAGTGATATGGTGTCTTCGTACGTCTTTTCACAAGCAGAGATCTGTTCTGTGTGAAACATGTAGTTGAGACTGCTTCTACCCAAAAAGAAGTTGGTAGTCCAGATGCAGTGAGCATGGTTCTGACAGCCTCCACAAGTGTTCGATTTCTTCGTTCAACAACACCGTTTTGTTTTAGAGTGCGTGCAACAGAGAAGTTTTGTGAGATACCTTATTTGGCTAGATAGGCCCCAATGGTTGAGTTTTTTTTAACTCAATACCATTGTCACTTCTGAGCTTCTGCACTTTGCAATCATACAGAACCTGTATTTTTCTCATTACAGTGATTAGTATCTGGGGAACATCTGACTTCTTTCGAACAAATTCAACCCAAGTGTATTTAGAAAATTCATCAATTAGAACAAGAATGTATTTCTTGCCACCTAAGCTCTGTACAGATATTGGACCGCAGAGGTCAACATGAAGCATATACAAAGGCCTAGTGAAAGACACATCTGACTTGTTTTTATAGGAATCTCTTTTGAGTTTACCCATTTCACAAGCAGAATATAAGTGATCTCTGTCGAATTTCAAATTTGGAAGACCATTTACCAGATTCAGCTTAACAAGTTTATCAAGAGTGTGGAAATTTAAATGAGAAGACCTGTTGTGCCAGAGCCAAGCCTCTTCATTCTTACTTGAAACAAGACAAAGTTTTTCATCTTTGTTTGTTGTCTTGAAGTTCATGATGTACAAATCACTTCTTCTGTTCTTGTCCCTTCACTTAGTAGAGAACATAATTTCTTGTTGAACTTTACATCGAATCCACTATCACAGAGTTGACTTACACTGAGTAAGTTGTGCTTAAGTCCATCCACATATGCAACTATGGATACATCAACATCCTCTTTAGCAATGACTCCATATCCTTTAATTTGTCCCTTTCTGTTATCTCCAAAGGTTACAAACCCTCCTCCTGATTTTTCTTTGTATGAGGAGAGTAACCCTCTGTCGCCAGTCATGTGCCTTGAGCACCCGGAGTCTAGATACCACACAGGCACATGCTGCTTCTGCTGCATAGATTAAGATGATTTAGGTACCCATTTCCAAATAGGTCCACATTTGTTAGGGGTTTTAAGGTTGCCTTAGCATCCTTGGGTTTGGCTTTAACTTCTTTCACATAAGAACCATTTTTTTCTTGTGACCTTTGAATTTAGCATTCTTTGATATGGGTCTCGAGAGGAAGCAATGTGGACCAGAGAAATGTTGTTTTAATTGGAACATAAGCTCAAAACAATCACAATAATGAACATTTAATGAAAATTGCTTAAACTTTTCATTGAATTCATTGAAAATGGGTACATAGGCTTTACGTTGACAATCTCTCCTAGCATCAGATTTCTTTTTACATAAAGACCTATGTAGGCTAGATTTATTTTTGTAAAAACTCATCTTCGGAAGATCCTTTGGTTGTACCTATCTTCTATGGTAACCTTCATTTGGTTTCACTACCACAGAAGTAAAAGATTTGTTATTATGAATCCATTTCTCTTTTTGTTGCCAACTATACTTGTCATGATTTGGCCTTAAAGATTTTGAAGATTTAAGACTTTGAGGCGACAATTCCTTTTATTTCTTAATCTTTTCAAGCTCAAGAGAAGTCTTAGCTTGTATGCACATGTCCAAGAAATCAGGGCAGATAGGGATTCTTGCAAAGTTTTCCTTAGGAGGAATTGTTCTATTAAGAATGTCAGAGGGAAGCTTAATTCTCTCTAGTTTGCAAGGCACTATCTCTGGTTCAACAGAATCAGTCTTTGAATCGACAGAGGTTGAATCATCCTCATATTCTGAGTCTGAATCAAGGAAATCTCTGTCGATAGAGGAAAGTTTTTCTAGACATGTGTCACAATTTCTTCCATCCTTGTCCATTGAAATAGTTAATTATTTTGAAACACACGGGACAATTTCAGGAACATTAAAAACTTCCATCAAATCCTTTTCAAAGAAATATTGTATGACATAGGATATATCAGGATTGTTAAAGAAGTAGTTTTCATAGGTTTCTTTCAAGTTATTTTCAAAGAGATTGATTAACTTTTCCTCTGTAGAAGAGTGGATAAACACAGGTGCTTCAGAGAATAATTCCTTTTCAGGGATTATTTTACACACAAAGGCCACATGAGCTTGAGTTTCTGGATGGCCAAACTTGAAGAGTCCTATCTGATCTTGAGTTTTCAGATATTTCTTTGGTTTAGAGGCTCTTTTGACAGAGGTTGAAGATGAAAAATCTGTGTTTTGATACCATACATTTGTCATCTTCAAAGGACTCCTCTTATAAAGTTCTCTAGAGATTTTGCGCCTCTTGAATACAGAAGTTAAGTTTGGAAATCCGTATTTTTGAACTTTCCACCAATACATAACACAAAAGACAAGGATTTGCTCCTTTTGGTTCCTGTATAAGGATTCATGTCACATAACCCAATTCCTCTTCTGCCAACTTGGGTATTTACCTTTTCATATACTTTTTGTGCATCCCGATATTTCCTTATCATAAGGTCTCTGTCGAGCAAGTCTTGATGAAGAACTTCTCTTTCTTTTTGAAAAAAGTTTTTAAGAGCAAGAATATTCATTCTGTCACTCTCATTATCCTTAAGCTCTTTGTACTTGGTTTTTAAAGCCAAATCAAGATTAGCAACCTTTTCTTTTAAGGGTTTTACTTCTGTGGAATGTTCTGTTTCAAGATTTTTTTTGTCCAAGGAAATCTTTCCCTTTTCTTGAGTGAGAAGTCTAGCTTCTCTTTCATAAAAAGCAAGTTTCTTTTCTAAATCACAAGTCTTTTCAAAAACACGAATTTGTTCTGTAAGTTTAAGCAATTTGATTTCTGAATCATTAGAGAAAGAAGTGGATACCTTACTTTCAGCTTCTGAGTTGTTGACTTCTGCCATTCCACATAACATGACATTCTTATCTCCCTCGTTAGAGGACTCATCAAAAATCCATTTTTCCTGCTCAACCATCAATAATTTCTTAGCATAGTACTCAACTTTCTTTTTGTAGAAGGCTGAATCTCGAGCAGACTGTCCTCTGTTAGGTTGGCTTCTGCACTCTGTGGCATAATGTCTTGGCTTACGACATTTGAAGCACCCAGTCATCTGTGGAGGGGGGGTCATCACCTTCTCAGGTACTCGCATATCTTCCTTCTGTGCACCCTTCTATGGGTACTCTGTCAGCCTCTGATGGTATTCACTTGCTTTTTTCTTATAGCTTCTTGGGTCATACATTCTCTGTTGGTCATAGAATTCCTCTCTCTGTTGAGTTCTTGGTTCATAAGCATGTGGTGGTGCAAATTGTCATGGGTCTTGAAAAGATCTCTCCATCTGTGATCCATAATTCTGAAATCTACCAGTTCTGCTATCTCTTTAATCTTTCCCTCTGTTGAAGTTAGGCTTCTTCTTGTGGCCTCTGTTGAATTCCTTGGTGATCAAAGCTAAAGATTTAGTTATTGAGGCCATGCTTACCTCATCTTCTTTAGTCATCTCCTCCCCTTCACTGTCAGCAACCAATACCTTCTTCATTTTCTTCTTTCCGCTTAAACTCTCATCTTGGCCTTTTTTCCTTTTGTGGCATATCTTGGACTTCTGTGGATTTTCCCACCAGTGCCAGAGGTCCACCCAACTGGGTTTTGGTCTGGACAACATAGTTCTCTTGTGCATCCAATGTGCCAAAGAGGTCAGTGAGATTCCATGTGTCAAAATATTGGTTTGTCTATAGTGACATGGACAACTGAAGCCACTCTTTGTTAAGACTTTTGAGGAACATCATGTTGTTCTCCTCAGAGGTTCTGTGAATTCCAAACTTCTTACACTTGTTGATAAAGGAGTTGAATCTGTCATAGGTATTCTGGAGTGATTCTGTTGGCAAAGCCTTAAAAGCATAATATTCATTTATGCATTGGGCTCTTCTGTTCTTTTAGGTTTTCACTCCACCCTCAAGTTGTTTTTCAAGCTCTACCCACAGATTATGGGCTTATTCACAGACATCTAAGGACTGGAATATGTCATTTGGGATTGCCATGAGTAATCGTTTGGCTCTCTTTGCCAACTCATATTTCTACCAATCTTGAAGAGACCATTCAATGATAGGCTTGGGTTTTTCATATTCAGGTACCTTAGGTGTTGTATCAGTTGCAGGTACCCTAGGAACAGTGACCATGGGAACATATGGTGGGTTTTTGACATAGGTGACAGGCTCCTTATCAACTCCTTCTAAGAAATGGATCATACGAATCTTCCATTGAGGATATTCATCTCTCAACAGAGTAGGAGGTTTAGTTTGGGATCCAGTAGTGAAAAAGTTGTTTGGATTGGCCATTTTGACAGAAAATGGGTTTTGAAGAGAAAAACACTGAGACTTAGAGAAGAAAAAAGGAACGATTTAAACACAAGACAATATGAGAACTTAGGCTTAAACTGGAATGAAAAGAGTTCTAGATGATCAACAACACACAATGGAAAGATTTTAAGGAAGAAACATATCCTATAAGTGAGTCAAATCCAAACTGGTTGAAAATGACACAAAAACAGGGACTGTTCTCTATCAGTGAAGAACAGGTCTAAAATCAATCCAAATAATCTACCAAGTGAGTCACAATCATTGCAGAGATGATCCTTTGATATTGAGAATCAAAGTTTGCTCTGATACCAATTATTGTTCCCAGATTGACTCAACAATGATATGTTCAAACACAAATATGCAAAACAGGTTGTATGCGGACGCGTTTTAATAACACAAAATGGTTTGAACAGATTGGTAGATTCACACACAGATAATGAAAGATAACAAGAAATGATACCAATGGATTACTTCAATAGGTCATCTTCATTGATAAAAAGGAACATAGAGTTTACACCAAGACCACACACTAATGTGTGGTTTTTCTCTCAAGAATACTCTCACTCTAGAATACTCAGCGTGTGTGGATTGTGTGCTCCATTGCCAAAATATGGCAGATGGTGCTCCCAATATATAGAGATCGTGGAGCATGCAATAGTACAAACAAAAGGTTGTCACCCTTGAAATGGTGACACCTGGAAAGTTATCCATCATGGATGTACTATTTGATCTTCAGAATCTTCGTACAGGTAGAGGCACGTGAGAGGCACGGGATATTTGATCTCCAAGAATGCACAAGTCTTCGACTTAAGAGGTTTACCAACACAGAGGCTCTATAATATATCACAGAGGCTCTATGGTCTGAAGGTGATCTTCTAGTTAAGTTCTTCTCGAGAAGTGGTCGACAGAGGCTCTGATCCGTGCTGAGAGTCTTGGTGTATGCGGCAGAGGTCTTCTGCGGTTCTTATACTTAGCCTAGTTTACACTTCTTAGACTAGTCTATTGGATCTAACAATACCCATTGTGATATCCGTGATATTTTCATGTGATACATCCAAACCATAAAATTTTGGGAATTAGGTTTATGGTAGAGAGAGAAAGTTAGAGAATACGATGAGAGAAAACAAGAGATATTTTAGAAATTCTTAATTTAATTAGATACAAAAATAAATTTACTAAAATATTTTTTTCAATTTATTTAAAAATTGTATTAGTTATTCTATATGTGTGGCTCATATTGGATCTCACAGTTATAACAAACTATGTAGTTCTCATTTGATTAGGCCTATATATATATATATAACAACAAAAAAGGATGACTTGTAATCAAGAGATTTTGAGGATTCATAAAACTTTGAAATGTGGTTGATTTTGCTTATTCCATATTGGTGATATAATATAAGATTGGAAGTAGGAAGTACGTATATAAAGGAGGAGGTGATGCCTTTGTAGCAAATCATAGGGTTGGTTTAACTTAGTCGATACTCTTTTTGGAGAAAGTATATTTTATATAAGAAAATCATGAGATATGTGGATTCTCAAAATCTTGAAATGTGCTTGATTAAAATTCTACATTGGTGATAAGATATATAATTAAAAGTAGTACTAAAAGAACAACCAAGTATTATGAGGTGACATTATAAGATTTGAGAACTATCATATCTTGAAATATGGTTTGAATTTGTTCCCACATTGGTAAAATGATAATAGATTATATATATAAGAGAAAGATAGGGATATAAAGTGATGATAGATGTTTTTGAAATATATAACCATGATTGGAATCAAAATCAACCAAATTGTAACTTAGAGAGTTGTTTTTTTTTTGATAGACTCATTTTTGTAAAAACTATATCTTTATATATCTAAGAGGAAAATCCAAGGAGAATGAGGTGATACCAATACTTTTTAGTATTATAAAATCTTGAATTGTGGTGTTTTTGATCGGTTATCCAAATCAGAGAAGAAATGACGGGTTGCCAAATGGTGGCGTGTATATTAAAGAAGGGATGAAAGATTAAAAAGGGAGGTAGGTATATTAAAGAAACAAAAGATGTAGTTAAAAAATAGATGAGTTAAAGTTAAACGACAAAATGTGGTAGACTACTATTTCCTAAAAGAAATTATTGTTACCATACAATGTGCGATGTCCAACACCATTTGAAACCCATAATAACATCATAACAAATTACGTAATAATATTATCTATTATTTATTTATCGTTTCCATTTTATGCATTTTCAAGTTTGTTTATGAATGCCATTAAGTAAATGGATTCTTGGGTGTTTTCATAAAACAGACTCTCAGAATTTTGAAATAAAAGAAACATATACTTATATCTTATCCGACTAAGATTTAATAACATGGTTTAATTTTCTTTTAATAATACATTCTAGGGTTATTATTAGAGATGTAAGAATTGGATCCCAAGTTGAGCCAGACCTGTTCCAAATTGGAACTCTTAAAACCGGGCTGGTCAGTCTCGATCCCGACCAAAAATTATAGGATTGACCCTAGGACTAGTAACCGGTCCCGGTAAAATTGAGTCGGTCCCAAATTCGGTCCGGGGCCTGACCCAATTTTTCTTTAAGTTGCTTTTTTTTATACAAAAATGTTACACATGTTTTATAATTACAATTTTTAAATTTATTGAAATACACTTTAAATAATACATTTAATTGAAAAAAATATTGGAAAACTTGAAAGTGTAAAAAAGATCTTGAAAAAAAGTTGAAACATCAATTCTATACATAACTAGTCCGATCTCGTAAACGATCCCAAGTTGGACCTTGAAATTTCATTAAACTTGTAATTAGTCTTGGACCATCAGATTATTAACGTTCTTATTGATCTCAATCTTTCCTTGACCAGACCAAGCCCAATATAGCCATCTTTAGCCATTTTACTCTAATAATATAAATCTTGTTTCATATGTGTAAAATTGTGTGAAGTGGGTTGAAATGGAAATTAACAATAGAAAAGCAAACTGTATTTAGGGATGCTCATGGGTTGGGTGTAACGACCCAAAACCAACAACAACATAAATATAGTATTCAAACCAAACTGGTCCCAAATAAACTAAATACATTAAACTCAACTCAAGGTTTGCAGCGGTTATACACATCTACAATTGAGATTTAGTAAATATCTACTAGTGACTACAAGCCTCCGCTAAACCATGCCTCTTCTATGGTATCACCTCTTCTCTTTCCCCTTGGATGAACTCCCAACTATACTCTTACCTGAAAATGATTTTTAGTTTTATAAAAGTGAGGGTTAGACCAGAGGTCTAGTGAGTTCCCTCAAGTATCAGCAGCATACCACGAAATATTGTTGGTTCCCAGTTTGACTCAACAATAATATATTCAAACACAAATATGCAAAACAGGTTTGTATGTGGAAACGTTTTGATAGCACAAAATGGTTTGAACAGACTGGTAGATTCACACACACAGATAATAAAGATAACAAGAATAATAGAAAGGATTTACTCAACAAGTCATCTTCATTGATTTTCAAGTTTATACCAAGAACACACACTATTGTGTGATATTTTCTCTCAACAATGCTCTAAGTCTAGAAAACAAGGCGTGTGTGAATTGTGTGTTGCGTTGCCAAAATGGCAGATGGTACTCCCTACATATAGAGATCGTGGAGCATGCAATAGTACAAACAAAAGGCTGTCACCCATAAAAGAATGACACCTGGAAAGTTGTCCATCGTGGGTGTACTATTTGATCTTCATAATCTTCATACAGGTAGAGGCACGTGAAAGGAACGGGATCATTTGTCTTCAAGAATGCACAAGACTTCAACTTCAAGAGGTTTACCCACACAGAGGCTCTGTGAAGTATCATAGAGGATCTGTGGTTTGAGGGTGATCTTCTAGTTAAATGCTTCTCGAGAAGTAGTCGACAGAGGCTCTGATCCGTGCTGAGAGTCTTGGTGTATGCGGTAGAGGTCTTCTGCGCTTCTTGTACTTAGCCTATTTTTCAATACTTCTAAGACTAATCTATTGGAGCCAACATATATCATTCAAAATGAGTTATAGAGCATTTATAAATGATTTACACCTTAAAAATCATCATGCACACACACAATACGTGTATCCACATGCTAAAGTCACACACACCTGTGACAACGTGTTCGGCTCACACCTGTCGTGAAACAAATCACATGAAGAAATTCATGCCTTCCAAACGGGTCACACTCCCCATATCAGCCATCACATGCCCCACCCCATATGAATGCACACTTGGAAATTTCCGCCTAAAACCCATCATACTTTATACTAATAGAAACATGCATTTCAATAAACATCATGCGTATTCAAAGCTTATACGTTAATAAAAGTAAGTTAGGAAAAACTCATATGTCGTCTACGCTCAACTTCACACTCGAAGCTACGATTTCCCAACCGATCACCTAAATTTCCACGACGTACAATTGATGTTAAACCACCTAAATACTCCACAAAACCATTCATAACAATCCCTAAGTCAATCCCCCAAACGAGAAACGAAACGAAAACAAAGAACAACCAAACAGCACCTTGCGCGACTTGGCCTGCGGCTTCAAGCCGTGCCATAACCCGCACAAGTAACTGGAATCAGACCACAGGTCTGCACGAATTTTCAGCCAAGAACCTTCACAACCTCTTGTGCCCAAACCTTCCCAAATTGATTTTAGGCCCCTAAATAGAGGGAATCATTGTCCTAAACCTTTTTATTCAATAACCAAACATCAAAACAATAATCTATCCATTGAGATACACCCATTGGTCAAGATTCATCCATCAAAACTTAGAAATACAAAAACCCTTGAAGCAATCACCAAAAATGGTGGTTTTGACCAACTTTAAAGAAAACCAACGATTTCTCAATCAAAACAATATCCCTTTAGGG
Organism: Arctium minus; assembly: GCA_954870635.1. Taxonomy (NCBI): domain Eukaryota; kingdom Viridiplantae; phylum Streptophyta; class Magnoliopsida; order Asterales; family Asteraceae; genus Arctium; species Arctium minus. The sequence goes on from OX941084.1 coordinate 56,055,663, forward strand.
TTTTAATCCAAAAACTCTTCAAGAATGGAAATTCCCCACTAAGATTAATCCAACAAATCCACCAAAACCATAGAAGACAAGAGACAAGATGATTACCTTGCAGAAGATGAAGAGTAATCCGCCAAAACAGCTTCCTTCTTCAAAATCTTCAAGAGCACCAACAACTTCACGCTAATCTTTTCAATGGCTCTCTTCTATGTAGCCTCCAATATGGTGAGATGAAAATGAGAAGGTTTAGAGGGTTTTACCCTCTTTTAGCCCCTTTTTATTTACATCCTAGTCCTTACAGGTTAGAATGTTCCACTAACACACCCATAAGCCACCAAATCTTCACAATTAAGGACTTAGATTATTACATTGTCTTCATGAAAATGAAAAATCCCAAATTCTAATCTATACTATCAAGATGCAAATATGACAGTTAAGATCTAGAGAGAGAGTAGAGAGAGAAAGTTACAAAGTCATATATTTGACAATGAATATTACAAGCTTACAAGAACACTTACATCACTAGACTATATACCTATGAAAGACAAGCTCTCACAAAGCTAAACTCTCATATACCTATTTCAACTATTACAAACACTCATGATACAAAGGTTGACTTTACAAGACTTGACAAGACTTTGACCATACATACTTTGACTTTTCTACACTTAAATCTTGGATACAACAAATACACAAACATTCTCCCCCTTTGTATTCAAGATTTAAAAACATATTTGACAATCATCTTCAGCTCTTGAATCTTCAAATTTTAACTCTGATGACTTTAAACTTTGAAGCTCTGATAATCTTTAATCTCTGATACTTTGATTTGAAGAATCTTCAACTCTTCAAAAGTCTTTCACTTTGCTTTGTAAAGTCATCAAGTCTTGAACATACCATTTGAAATCTTAAAACTTCTTTGATCTCTGAAACTTCAGAAATCTTTGAACTTTGTATCTTCATCTTTGTAATCTCTGTACTGTCTTCGAAAAACAAACTTTCTTGAATCATCTTGATTTGTCTTTGAATCATCTCCGAATAATTTCTTTTCATCAGACTTGATCTAGTTGAACTTTCAGAATTTCTCCCCAATTCTTTTTCACTTTGACATCTCTTTATGGCTTTGAAATTATGACTTTGAAATTGAACTTTCAAAAATTTCTCCCCCTTTTTGATGATTTGTGAGAAGCAAAATCATCAAAACCATTTCAAGTCATCACAGTCTTTGAATATTTATCTTCCCCTTTATGATCTTCTAACATTCTCCCTCTTTATGATACAATAACAATCTTTTTTTAGAGAGAAAACTCCAAAGTCGTATATCTCTTAATGTTAATCTCATAATTTGTCTGAATTTGAAAAGATTCAGATTTTCATGAATTGACGGCTCATTATCAGATCAGTTGGGGAAGTTTAATTACTTTCATACATGGGGGAGATTGTTCATATCCTACCAACAAAGGGAGATTGTTAATCATGAAGACTATGCTTATCTGATGTTTTGGGGAGACCATTTAAAGAATGTGCTGATCTTGATAAAGTTTTGATGATTCTGATTCTCAAAATTCATCAAAAAGGGGGAGATATATCAAGGTTTCAAAGTCAGACCAAAGTTGATATTATAAAAAAGGGGGAGAAGTTTTGAAGTTAGATTCAAAGTTTCAGATTTCAAAGTTCAAGTCAGTTTCAAAATTGATTGTATCAGAGGGAAGATGATTGATTGTTTTCAAATTCAAAGTTTGAAGAAAAGTTTTCTGAAGAATATGTAATTGTGTTGAAGACAAAGGGGGAGATAAAAGATTGACCAAAGCGACAATATTTTGAAGATTTCAACGATTGTGAAGAATATGTTAAAGTTGTTGGAAAAGTCAAAGGAGGAGATTTTCTTCAAGATGTTAATGTTCATACAAAGTGTTTGTCAAAGATTTCAAGATTTTGAGTTGAAAAGATTGTTTGCTGAAGATTATTCTGAAGAAACGAAGACCTGAAGATAATTGTCATTTTTTTAATCTTGAATTCAAAGGGGGAGATTGTTAGACCAAAATTGTATTCAAGATTAAAATAGAGGGTCTAGTTTGCAAATGTTGTATAGTCAAGGGTTTGTGTTGTAATTTGGTAGATACGCAGATACACGCACATAGATACGAACACTCAAGATTGGTAAGAACTCGCACACTGTGAACACACACACATACGTGAGATCTGTGGCACACTGTTAGATCTATGACTTCATTGTAATTGTGTGGTTTAATCAATAAAGATTGTTTGTATTCTTAATCTGTTAATTGTATGCTAGTAAAGTACGTTGAAGGCAAGTGAACAACCCAACCTAATGTTAGCGGTTTGAAAATTTTCAACCCAACCTAACCCGTTCAGGATGGTCGATTTGGTCTTGTTGTGTTTAAACAAAGTAAAATCAACATTGAGAACGTAAAAATAAACTAAACCTTCCTTTAAAATACGATCAATCATTTAAGAGAATATACGAGTTTATAAAATATTTAGGTATTACATATAACTTTCCAACAATGTCCTCTTATAAGTTTCATTGTCCGTTGTTGCCGAGTTGTTTTTGGTAAACTATACATATTAAAGATAAATACAAATAATTTTAGAGAAGCAGCTAAAACTTTCATTGAGAACTTTCATTGAGTTACCAGGTTGGTTCGGTTACTTTGGGCCAGCTCAATTTCTACCCAATAGATTCGGTTTGCCCTAATTTTGTGACACCCTTAAATTTGGAAAAAACAACTAATTAAAAAAATTCAATAATACCTCAAGGAAGGATAAAATCTCTTACAACAAGATCATACTTGAAACATGATTCTAAATTTAACCATCAACAAAATAAATGAAGTCTTACATAATGACTAATTAAAGGTCGGGTACTGCTAAACTCAATTCAAGTTGTTATTCCCAAACTGCGGAAGACTTCACCCAAGCTACACTCTCTTGTGCATATAACTAGCACTCATCCCTTCACAGTGTCACTAGTACCATTCGCCTACCAGAACCTGATGCACATGCTGACAGATAAAAGGTTAGGCCAACGCCTAGTGAGTTCAAGAGTTTTCAACATGAACAATGATATCATAGAAAGGAAAGCATGCAGCTTAAATCATAATCTTTCAAAATGTTATAATTTAAATATGAAAACGACCCGTTTTCCAATAACGTGCATTTTAGGTAATGGAAACACCAATAAAAACATTTTCCAATATACATAATTTTAAAGACGAAAACCGCAATATAAAACATTCCTTCGTAAACTAAACTCAACCGAAAATTCACTCAAAACGTGTATAGAAATCACATTCCTAATTTATGAAAGCACGAATAAAACTTTATATCCCAAAACACCTAAACACAGATGAGGCATAATACTCAACCCATAAATCATGGATATATATATATATATATATAATGTCACGGAAAACATGGATACTGAAACTCAATACCCAAAACAACACTTTTCGGTGATGGGGGAGACCCGATTTCATAGAATGTGATGGAACAAAAAAGTAGGTCACATATATAAGTTAATAAAATCAAACACCTGGATCATAATCATATGATATATCGAACTCAACTCCTCTAAGTCTATTGCTCGTGGAGTCTCAATTTCAACCCTTCTAGGTCTATACGTTGAGACATCCAAATCCCAGGAAAACATATAAGCACATTGGAATTACACCTTACTTCTCATGGGACAATGCCCGACCATACGAATCCACATCTTACTTACCATGAGACCCGATGCCTATTCACATATTGAAATTACACCTTACTGCTCATTGGACAATGCCCGACCATACGGGTCTACATCTTACTTATCATCAGACACGATTCCTATTTCGTGCTACAATGAAGGAAACTAGCATCCCATCATTGAACATAAAGACTCAAGTGCTTGTGGATCCATTGCATTATAGTCAAAAACATTACATGACTCCAAACGAATGAACTAGCGCATTTGTTGTGTCAAATTTATGCAATCCTTTTTTAGGTTCACTTAAATAGAACTTAATGCAAGTATACACCTTGTCCTACTATCGTCTCTTAACAAATAATAGTGGTACAAAGCACCGGATATCAATCATCATGGAAGACTGTGAAAGTTTATCAGAAAAGTCCAGTATTTAAAAGTCAGTTTCAGATGGTGAATCGAAGAAAAATATTTTGACGAGTCAAAGTTATCACTAAGAAAAGTTCAGTCATAAGAAAAGGCAAAAGGTGCAAAGGTTCGTTAGGACATAAATAAATGATTCGAAAAAAATATATTATAGGAGTCTCATTTATCCCATAATTAACATTTATTATAACCTATTAGCTAGAGGTTACACATTTTCATACATTTAATTAGTTGTCAGTTAATTATATGTAATCTTTAATTACCTGAGATATTTTCAACGAGACTTTAAACTATATTTTTGACACCTTTTTACTTTTTTATCAGTCTCGGTCCTAACTTTGCCTTACACCCTAAGCTAAGGTTTTAGCCTATTATTGCTTGGTCTTTCTTACAAAAGAATTAAATACAGAATAATAAACAACTGAAATGGAAAATATGAAAACAAGGTGCAAGTACTGAAGTTTAAAAAGAAAACTTGTCGCACAAGTTATTAAAATCTAAAGTGAAGATAGAAATTTAAATTGCAGAAAATGTAAATACTGGAAAGTAAATTGCAGGAAATGTAAATTGTTGGAAATTAAATGACTGGAATGTAATGCGGGAAATGTAAATAAAGCAGTAAATTGCAGAAAGTAAATGTGTTGTGAGTGCCTCCAGATTTAGAAAACTTATGCGGGAAGTTTCGTTTGAAAACTAGAACACTTGCAAATAAAAATTGGAAACAATGATTTCAACTAATTAGAAAATTCATCGCTTGGGACAGAATGAATTTAATCAAAAGAAGACCAAGTATGACGGCTTAGTTCTAAAAGTGAAATCAAAAGTTACCAAAAGAAATAAGGCAAAATGACCTTGAATATGTTAGAAAATACTTAGGATTTGTTTCAATAAATTAACACAAGCCACGGATCACAAAAGACATAAATCCAATGTGAAACCACGATTTTAAAGACTAGATTAATTGAGAAAGCAAAATGGACCAAGCAATATTTCTTACGTAAACAATTGTAATCAAAACAAAAGTTAACCGAACACTTTAGAAATCGCTTGGGAGATCACAACAAGGCCACAACCTTAGAATGATTTTTTGGAACACGAAAATGATTTTAAGAAGCAATTATAGAAATTAAATTGTGAGTAACAACACTTGTGTTGGGAATTCAGAGATTGTTGGGAATTCAGAATTTGCACAAGTATGGTTAAGGCTGCTAGCACAACATGGTTAGTACTTCTGAAACAGATTAATACTGCTAAACAAGATTAATACTGCTTGATGAAGTTACTACTGCTGAGCATAGTTAGTACTGCTAAGGGTTACTACTGCCAACTTCATTAATACTGTTGAACATGGTTAATGCTTCTGAACATGGTTAGTACTGCTTATGAGATGAAGACTTCGTATGGCAATGAAGACAGCTGTATTGATTGAAGATATTCATGGAAAGCTTGGAGATAACTATGGAAGATTATACTGAGGATCTTTTATATTTTGTAATTATCTTTTATCTTTAGTATATATATAGACTTAGTCAGAATAGTTTAAAAATTAATTTTTGATTCTGAGTTTTTGTTTTCATAGAGAGAATTAACATCAAGGTTTATAATCCTAATTCTAGAGAAGTAGAATTCGTATTGGTGAGCCTGTTCATCAATATTGAGGTTGTGTGTGAAATCTTGTAGCTTTAAATCATTCAATAAAGTTTACAAGTTGTGATTCATATTCACTGTTTCATTGGTATTCTGAATATTAAAGTGTTATTCCGCAAACTCCTTTAATATTGTTTCTGAGTGTTTATTCTTGTTAAGAATCAAATCCTGACAAGTGGTATCAGAGCTAGTATTCTCAGAAACCTTCATTCATCATGGAAAACACAGTTGAATCAAACAGTACTCTTGTCTCAAAGGTTCCAATGCTCAGATCTAATGAATATGACATGTGGAAGATAAGGATCAAGCAATACATTCTCCTCACAGATTACTCTATGTGGGACATCATTGAGAATGGCCCATCTGATGAAGGAAAAATTGGTGCAGATGGAAAAAGAACTCCACCAAAGACAGATGCAGAAAAGAAGGTAAGGCAGACAGAGATGAAAGCCTTGAACACACTGCTCTTGGCTATTCCCAATGAATATCAACACCAATTCTGCAATTACACTGATGCACAGATGCACAGATGCTTTGGAATGCTCTAGAGAAAAGATTCTCTGGTACCAAAAGTACCAAGAGAAATCAGAAGGCAATACTGAAGCAATTGTATGAAAACTTTATGTCAACTAAGAATGAGTCCATGACTCAAACTTTTGACATGTTTAACAAGCTGATTGGTGAACTAGCCAATATGGGAGTACAGATTGATCAAGATGATGTAAATAGAAAGTTTTTAAGGTCCCTAGGAGATGAATGGACCATGTATACTGTTTCATTCAGACAGAATGAACAACTAGAAGAAAAAGAACTTGATGATTTGTACAATGACCTTAGAGTATTTGAAGTTAAGGTGGAGGCAAATAAGAAGCCTTATGGATATGTTCATAATGTTGCACTCCTATCAGCATCAATTGATTCTACTGCTAACCCTGAATCAGTTAATGCTGCTAATGGAGCAAATCAAGAAAAAGGCACTGAATCTGTTTTTGAAGCCTTTCTGTCCAGCCATGGAAACTCTTCTTTAATCAATGATGACTTGGAACAACTTCATCCTGATGATCTTGAAGAGATGGATATTAAATGGCAGATGGTCATGCTTTCCATGAGGGTAAAGAAGTTCATCAAGAGGACTGGGAGAAATAACTTCTCCCAAAGAAGAGAAGATGGAGCAGGTTTTGACAAGTCAAAGGTAGAATGCTATAAATGTCATATGAAGGGACACTTTGCCAGGGAATGCAGAAGTGGAGTGTCTCACAATAACCACCAACAAGCTCAGACTGGTAGCTTCAACCAGAATAGAAACTCTGCTCAAGCCCTTGTTTCTCAACAAGGAATGGGGTTTGACTGGAGTGATCAAACAGAAGAGGCTATTCAAAATCAAGATCTCATGGCAGAGGTATCTGATCTCCCAACTGAGGTAAGTTCTAATCTTTGTTCTAAAACTTGCATAGACACTGTTAAAAGGTACAGGGATCACAACCAGAATATGAGTGATGACCTTAAGAGGTTAGCAAAATATATAAAAGACTATGTGAGAATTGTTGAGAGGTTTGAGGAACAAATTAAAGGTTTCCAAGCCAATGAACTTCAACACTCATATGACATAAACTACTGGAAGTGGGAGAAAAAGGATCTAGAACTCCAACTGACAAAGTCTAAAGAGGAGAGTGAAAATTTGAGAGGGGAGCTAGCCAAAGTTAAGCTAGATGTAGAAAAGTTTTCCAATGCTTCAAAAGCAATGGACTCTTTACTACAAACTCAGATTCATGACAAGCTGAGAAGAGGAATTGGGTACAATACCACACCACCACCATAGAACAACAACTACATCCCTCCTACATCAGACTTGATAGAAACCAAAGATAGGAAGGACTTGCCTGAGGGAGCCACTGAGATAGATCCCTTAGATGAGGTAGTTGTTGAGGACAAGACTGAGAAAGAGGTTGGTAAGAGTAAGGAGAACAATGTGAGTGGTGAGATTCCTCTAGAGAATCATATTATTACCAATGAGGGTTGTGGAAAGATTTGGGTAAAATCTAAGGACATAGAGAAGACTAAGGGAAAGTCTAGTAAGGTCCATTACAAGCAGACCACAGTTGTGAATCATGTTCCTTGCAAACAGTGTGCTTGTACTAAATCTGAGCCCCTAAAACATGATAAAAGGAGGGGTAATCAAAGAAACTGGAATAATCAGTGGGCACAAAAACAAGGGGTTGATCTGAGTAAAATCAATAGACCAAAACCTTGTTTTATTTGTGGAAAGAGCAATCATATTGCTAAATACTGTTATTTCAATCCTATAAACCAAAGGATGAGTTTTCAAAGATCTGTGCAAAAACCCTTTGGTTATAGGAAGAATGAAAGGAACCATGTGGCTAAGAAATCTGTTAAAACTAAAAGCCACATGAAGAAAAAGACTGTTGAGGAGAGTGTCAAGATGTGGATTCCTAAAAGCACTAAAACTGTTAGTACTGCTACCACAAATAGTACTGCTGACAATGATAGTGCTGCTAGAAGCAATACTACTGCTACCAATGTTAGTACTGCTAAAACTAACATTGTTAGTACTTCTTCTAATGTTAATACTGCTAACTCTGTTAGTACTTCTAACAAGGTTAGTACTGCTAAATCTGTTAGTGCTGCTAACTCTGTTAGTACTTCTAAGGTTAGTACTGCTTCTAGTGTTTGTGCTGCTAAGCCAATCATCTTGACAAAGTACTCTAGTAAAGAGTGCTCTGAGTTTAAAAATCTCATCAAAAAGGAATGTAAATACTTTGATGAGAAAGGGAGACCCAAGACCACTTTGGCTTGGGTTCCCAATCAATATTAATTGATCTATCTTATGTGCAGGGCAATCAACAGCTTAAGGGTAAGAGCATCTGGCATGTTGATAGTGGTTGCTCTAGGCACATGACAGGGAACATGTCTTGCCTCAAGAATTTCAAGAAAATTGATGGTGGGCATGTTGCTTTTGGTAATACTCCAGATGGAGGTAAGATCAGTGGTAAGGGTGATGTAACCAAAGGTAAAATGACCTTTGAAGATGTATTCTATGTTGAGCAATTAAGGTACAACCTGTTAAGTGTATCACAGGTTTGTGACAAAAAGCATAGTATATTATTTACAGATTCTGAATGCATTATCCTTGCTCCTGGATTCAAGGTAGTTGATGAAAAGATGATACTACTAAGAACTCCCAGAAAGGATAATGTCTATTGCTTAGATATGGAAAATGTTTCAACTGATTCATCCCTAAACTGTCTTGTTTCAAAAGCATCTTTGGATGAATCATCACTTTGGCACAGAAGGATGTGTCACATGAACTTTAAAACAATGAATAAACTTGTTAAAATCAACCTTGTAAGAGGTTTACCTTCAAAAGTCTTTTCATGTGATGATCATTGTGTAGCCTGTCTCAAAGGCAAACAACACAAAACTTCTCATAAGTCCAAAGAGTTGAACACTATTTCTAATTCTCTTCAGTTGTTGCATATGGATCTGTTTGGTCCTACAAATGTTATGAGTATAGGCAAGAAATCATACTTCTTAGTTATTGTTGATGATTACTCTAGATTTACTTGGGTATTTTTTCTAAGGAATAAGGATGAGACAAGTGGACTGATCAAATCCTTTATTCTAAGAATTGAAAACCAAACAAATCAAAAGGTAAAAGTCATTAGGTCAGACAATGGTATTGAATTTAAAAATCATGACCTAAACACCTTTTGTGAGGAAAAAGGGATTTAGAGGCAATACAGTGCTCCTAGGACTCCACAACAAAATGGTGTTGCTGAGAGAAGGAATAGGACATTGATTGAGGCTGCTAGATCTCTGTTAGCTGATTCAAAACTTCCAATTACTTTATGGGCTGAAGCAGTTAATACTGCTTGTTATGTCCAGAACAGAGTTCTAGTAGTCAAGACTAAAAACAAGACACAATATGAGCTTTTAAATAAAAGAAAACCATTTATTGGATTTTTCAAACCTTTTGGGTGTCCTTGTACCATTCTCAATACCAAAACTCACTTAGGAAAGTTTGTTAGCAAGGCAGATGATGGTTTTCTTGTTGGTTACTCATCTCAGAGTAAGGCTTACAGAGTATTTAATTTTTCTTCTAGAATAATTGAGGAAAGTGAGAATGTCAAATGCAATGAGAACACACCAAATCCTATTGGTTCAGGTCCTCAGTGGTTGTTTGACATTGATTCACTAACTAACTCTTTGGGTTTCAATAGTGATGATCATGCAGGTTCAGGAAGTGGAGGATCAGGGGATGTACAAGTACAAGACATTATTCGTCAGTCTATGATCTTTCCCATACCTACAATGGAACCTGTTGATTTCTGTGAAAAAGAGACTATGACTGAACCAATTCAGAGTGAAGAAGAAAGAAGAGATGAGGAGAATCAAGTGCAGGAAGAGCCAGAAGCAGCTGATGAGATCACCTCAGCTGACTTAAATGAGTCCAATTTTGAAGTGGGAATCAATGAAGAACCTAGTCATCAGACTAGAACTCAAAAGAACCATCCTCCAGAGCTGGTCATAGGAGACATCTCTTCTCCTATGATAACAAGGAATCAAAGTAGACTTCAAGAGCTGCAGGATCAGCAACACACAGTACTCTCTTGCTTTTTATCTCAGATTGAGCCTAAGAAGGTTTTTGATGCAATGAAAAACTCCAGTTGGATAGAAGCTATGCAAGAAGAGTTACTGCAGTTCAAATTGCAAGAAGTTTGGGAATTGGTAGACCTTCCAAAAGGTCATAGAGCTATTGGCACCAAATGGATTTTCAGAAATAAAAAGGATGAGAGAGGAATTGTGATCAGGAACAAAGCAAGTCTTGTGGCACAAGGGTACACTCCGGAAGAAGGCATAGATTATGAAGAAGTGTTTGCCCCAGTTGCAAGGGTAGAGGCAATTAGGCTATTTCTAGCCTGTGCCTCATACATGAAGTTCAAGGTATATCAAATGGATGTGAAGAGTGCCTTTCTATATGGTACAATTGATGAAGAAGTATATGTTTGTCAGCCCCCTGGATTTGAAAATCCATCATATCCTGACAGGGTATACAAACTAAAGAAAGCACTTTATGGTCTACATCAAGCCCCAAGAGCATGGTATGATACTCTGTCTACCTATCTCTTAGAAAATGGGTTTGAAAGGGGAATAATTGACAAGACCCTCTTCATTAACAGGAGTAAGAAGGACATCCTACTTGTTCAGATCTATGTGGATGACATCATCTTTGGATCCACACAAGATCAGATGTGTAGAGACTTTGAAAAGTTGATGCACAAGAGCTTTAAAATAAGTTCAATGGGTGAACTTACCTTCTTCCTTGGGCTTCAAGTGAAACAGCAGAAAGATGGGATCTTTATAAGTCAATCAAAGTATGTGAAAGACATCCTGGATAAATATGGTTTAACAGACTCAAAGCCAGCAAGCACACCTATGGAGACTCATAAACAGATCACTGCTGATCTTGAGGGGGAGGATGTTGATGTCCATCTATATAGATCAATGATTGGATCTCTCATGTATCTCACAGCCTCAAGACCAGACATCATGTTTCCAGTGTGTCTGTGTGCCAGATTCCAAGTCAAGCCAAAGCAATCACATCTTCAAGCTGTTAAGAGGATTTTCAGATACTTAAGAGGGCAACCTAGATTAGGTCTTTGGTATCCTTATGAATCCAACTTTGACTTGATTGCATATTCAGACAGTGACTTGGGTGGTGCTAATATGGATAGAAAGTCTACTTCAGGTGGATGTCAGCTTTTGGGTGCAAGACTAGTATCTTGGCAGTGTAAGAAGCAAACCACAGTGTCCTTATCTACAACAGAAGCTGAGTACATTGCTGCTGCAAGTTGCTGCTCTCAGGTTCTATGGATTCAGAATCAGATGCTGGACTATGGGGTAACCTTTCTTCACACTCCAATCTTCATTGACAATAGCAGTGCTATAAGCATTGTTAACAATCCAGTCAAGCACTCCAAAACAAAGCACATTGAGATCAGGTATCACTTTATTAGAGATTGTAATGAAAAGAAGCTTATTTAAGTTGCTAAAATTCATACTGACAACCAGTTTGCTGATCTATTCACTAAAGCTTTTGATGTGGGTAGATTCACCTTCTTGGTCACAAGTGTGGGCATGATCAACTCTGAATGAGCTCATGTTTAAAAAGTGATTGTATACCTGTTATTTGGTTGTTTTTGGTTGTTACTAATCATCTTTCTCAGGATGTAAATTGCCTTGTTCAGACCAAATCAAGCTTCAATAGTGTAAGTGTAGTTAATGCTGCCAGAGTTAGTTAATACTGCTAGTGGTTAATACAGCTCTCAGTTACTACTGCTAGTTAGTTAATACTGCTAGTGGTTAATACTGCTCTCAGTTAATACTGCTAGTTCGTTAATACTGCTAGTGGTTAATACTGCTCTCAGTTAATACTGCTAGTTCGTTAATATTGCTAGTTGTTAATGCTGCTCTCAGTTAATACTGCTAGTTAGTTAATACTGCTCTGAGTTAATACTGCTTATGTCCCGAATTGTATAAATACCCTTTTTGCCCGCCTAAAAGTTCATAACGACTCTTTGATTACTATTCATCTGTTCTCTAACCCTTTTCTCTCAAGCACCAAGTGTTTCAGTCCAGAATACTCAAGCTCGATGGCAACTATGGCGTTCATTGATGAACATAATGAGATTGCAATGCTACAAAAGCCGAAGCAGGCTGATGGATTTCACCAGATAGTCGATTTTCTCAAGACAAGCCATATTGCGTTTGCTCTTACAGTGTCTCCAACAATCTACATAGAGCATCAGAGACAATTCTGGGCAAATGCCACCATTGTTACTGAAAATGGTGTGCAAGTTATCAAGACAAGGGTGTGTGACAAACCCTTGTCAGTTTCTGAACAGGTGATTCGCATCTGTCTACGACTAGACGATGCTGCAGGTATTACCTTTATTCCTAATGAGGACTTGTTCTCCAATCTGTCAAGAATGGGGTATGGAGGCCAATTGGGTGTTTTCAAATTCTCAAAAGCTAAATTTTATACCCAATGGCGTTTTCTTGTTCATACCCTTATGCATTGTATTTCCAAAAAGACTACTGGCTGGAGTGAGTTCAGTAGTACCATTGCTTATGCTTTGGTTTGCTTGGCCACTGCCAGAAAGTACAATTTTTCTAAAATGATTTTCAATGACCTTGTGTCAAACTTGGGAAACAAAAAGAGTTTTTATATGTACCCAAGATTTGTACAGGCAGTTATAACCAATGAATTGACAGATATGCCTTAATTTGATGAGGTATATGTACCTAAAATCCCCAAAGGTAAGGTCTTTTCAAATATGAAGAGATCTCCATTGGACTCGGAAGGAGTTGACACCCCATTATTCTCTACAATGATGGTGGTGTCCCACAATCCAGAAGGTATGGCTTCAGGGTCAAGGCCCTCATTAGACCATCCCACTGAAAGCCAATCCCAACCTTCAATCACCATATCAATCCCACAGTCCCTTATTCAAAAACCAACTTCTCCAATCACCAATACCTACATCAGGAAAAAGGTAAATAAGGTTCCTTCCCTTCTTGTACCTTCACCCACAGAGCCTTTAAGCCCTCTAATGGAGAATTCTCCATTAGAGAATATCTATAGGGAAACCACAGGGGTGTCTCCCAATCCCAAGGAGGTGCTAACTGAGGAGATGAATGAGCATATGGGTGCAAAGGCTGCCACTACTCCTGCTAGCACAGAGGAGGCCAGTGGTAACATCAATAAGACCTTCCCCATGGCAACTTTGGGTGAGCAATCATCCAAAGGTCCCAGGTGCCAAGAAACCAAGGGGGTGGAGGGTGCTTCTGCTAGGCAGAAGACTTCCACTACTAAAAGATCCCATGATCCTTCAAAAGGGGGTAACACTCCTGGAGAAGGTGAAGACAGATATGACTACAATGAATTGATGGAAACAATGGGCAACATCAATCTGGATGTCATCAAACAAGGCAAAGACATAGAAGAAATGAAAATGGTAATTCTGTCTCAACAAGTACAAATTACCAAATTGAAGAAAATGGTGACAAGATTGGTGCAAAAGAAGAGGAGAAGGCAGTTTCTTTTGAAGAAGAGGAAAAATGCTAATGATGCTTTCAACAAGGGGGAGAATTCAGAGGCTGAAGCAGAACAGGAAAGTACATCTGAGATGGGATTTGATGTTAAGGGGGAGAAAGCTACAGAAACAGAAGCACAAGCAGTAGAAACAGACAAGGTTCAAGCAGCAGTAGTAACAGAACAAAGAATGACACTCCTAAGGCTACTCAAAAGGCCAAGGGAGTCGTCATCAATGAAGGAGGCCTTGAAAAGAAGAGAAAAGAAAGAAGTGAGGCAGGTTTGAAGGATGCAAAGGGTAAAGCTAAGATGGTTGAATCTGAACAACCTTCAAAGAAGAAGAACCAGGTGGAGTTAGATGAAGAAATAGCAAAACAACTCCAAGCTGAGATGGAAAAGGAGGAACAACTCCAATCAGAGAAGGACAGAGATCTTGCACTGGAGATGGCCAGAAAGCTCAATGAAGAATATCAAAAGAGCATAAAAACTGCAGCTGAAGTCAAGAAAATACCAGTCAAAAGAATGCCAGTTAAAAAGCAGAAAAGACAACCTTCCAAGACCTTTTTGGCCAATCAGGAAAGAAGAAAAATGATAAATTTCCTGAAAGGTTCAATTGGTGTCAAAGGAGAGATGTTTACTAATATGTCATACAGTCAAGTTGAGGAGCTCTATAAAAAGGAAATGACTAAGCTTCAAGGGGACTCCTCACAAAGGGAAGAGGCTGAAAGAAGGATGAAGGAGAGACATGATCTAAACATTCAACAACCATTCCCTGAGGAACTCACTCCTACCAAAGAAAAGGCTGAAGACACTAAAGAAGAGAATGATGGTATGGAAATAAAATCTGCAAAGAGAGTAAAGACCATAGCTTCCAAGAAACAGTCCAAGAAGCCAAGGATTGAAGAAGCTGAAATAGAGACAGAACCTTCAGTTACACCTTCAGCAGAATCTGTGCAGAACCCAGAGCAGTCCAATAAGCAATCTGATGAGCAAGTGGGTCTTTATCTGACTATAATAGAACAAGTTCAGGTTGTTCCTATTTCTGTGAAAGCACCAGAAGTCATCTTTTGGGACATTCTGAGAGACAACAGAAAGGATTACTTCAGACTTAAAAGAGTTGGTGATGTATTTGAAGTATATTCAACTTGGGGGAAAGTAATCAGAAGTTGCTCCAGAGCTGATCTTGAAGAGATGCATAAAGTGGGAATAAAGCTTTATGAACATGTTTTGAAAGGAACTGAAGAAAGTCTACTCAAGATTGCAATGGAATATCTTTGTATGATGTTTGAACCAGAAAAGGTGGTTTACAGAATCAAGGATCTACATCATGAGTATGGGTTTAAGAAGATTGATAAGTGGATACTCTTTGAAAACTGTGGTGTATACATGATCACAATTGATAACTGTTATCATGAGTACTACCTAGTGGACAAAGTGTATGATCATAGCAAGGAGAAGTTGAATGGGATGCTGAAAGCTAAGCTAGTATGTGCAAAGGAATCAGAAATGGCCAGAATTGTGGTCAGAAGAACAATTAATCAAAGTCTGGGTCTGGATCCGAATTTGGGCAACTAAGTTGTAGTGTTGAAAGCATCTTGAAGACCATAAATGAAGAACTTGACTTCTCTTCTCAAAAGTCAAGTTAGGGGGAGATTGTTGGGAATTCAGAGATTGTTGGGAATTCAGAATTTGCACAAGTATGGTTAATGTTGCTAGCACAACATGGTTAGTACTTATGAAACAGATTAATACTGCTAAACAAGATTAATACTGCTTGATAAAGTTACTACTGCTGAGCATAGTTAGTACTGCTAGTAGTTAGTACTGCCAACTTCATTAATACTGCTGAACATAGTTAATGCTTCTGAACATGGTTAATACTGCTTATGAGATGAAGACTTCGTATGGCAATGAAGACAGTTGTATTGATTGAAGATATTCATGGAAAGATTGGAGATAACTATGGAAGATTATACTGAGGATCTTTTATATTTTGTAATTATCTTTTATCTTTAGTATATATATATAGACTTAGTCAGAATAGTTTAAAAATTAATTTTTGATTCTGAGTTTTTGTTTTCATAGAGAGAATTAACCTCAAGGTTTATAATCCTAATTCTAGAGAAGTAGAATGCGTATTGGTGAGCCTGTTCATCAATATTGAGGTTGTGTGTGAAATCTTGTAGCTTTAAATCATTCAATAAAGTTTATAAGTTGTGATTCATATTCACTGTTTCATTGATATTCTGAATATTAAAGTGTTATTCCGCAAACTCCTTTAATATTATTTCTGAGTGTTTATTCTTGTTAAGAATCAGATCCTGACAACTTGTGACAAAAAGATGTAATCAAAAACCAAATTACTTGTATTACTTCAAATGACTTGAACAAAAGCTTGCAAAGAAAATTACCAAACTACTAGTAGCAAATTGTTGGTGATTTTAGTGAAATCATCGGTCCATTTTATGTAATTGGATTCACAAGATAATAATAGGGGTTGGTAACTAAGCGATAACACGAGTTAGGAGATGTGGAGTGCACACTCACGTAAGCTAACTATGACCCGGGATCGTTGGATGGTCATGTTTGGCGGTTTTATCAGTTTTGAAATTGATATGTTTTTTTCCACGACACGGTCGGGTTATGCCGCGGGTTAACCCGCGCGACTACCCGCACTGGAAGTGGAGACGGAACAGTGACATGCATGGTGCACTGTGAAATCATTTTGTAACCGCTCCTTTTATGATATCAATTTTGTAACCGCCACCATTATGTCCAACAATCAATACCACTCAATGGGGGTATTATTATCATTATTAATATATGGTCGGTTACGATTCTCAAGGTGTTTAAATAGGATCGATTTCTACCTAAATCGATACTGTGAATTGAGATTATCCTCGAGTGAATTTCGTGATACCCGGGCAGAATAGGGTCGAAATATCACTTAAGGAAATCGAGCTCTCACGCGATCTTTAATTCTTTATCCGAGTTTTGATCACTCTCTTCTTCTCCCTCTATATTTTTTGCACCCTCCCAACAATCTCAAGTGATATTTTGTTCTTCGTGAGAGAGATAGCGAGTGATCAATCCATGAGAGAAATGACGACCAAGTTCACTAAACTTGAGAAGCTCGAAGGCGTCGATTTTCGACGATGGCAGAAGAAGATGCACTTCTTGTTAACCACGTTGAAGGTCGTGTACGTGCTGAGCACTCCAATGCCAGAGGTGATGGAAGACGAGATGTTGGAGATGACCCGGCGTCACGATAAATGGGAAAACGACGACTACATCTGTTGTGGCCACATCTTAAACGGTATGTGTGACTCCCTCTTTGACATTTATCAAAATGTCGAGTCTGCCAAAGAGCTATGGGACTCTCTTGAGTCCAAATACATGGCGGAGGATGCTTCTAGTAAGAAGTTCCACGTTACTAATTTTAATAATTACAAAATGATTGACTCAAGGCCTGTGATGGAGCAATATAATGAGCTCCTACGCATTCTAGGCCAATATGCTCAGCATAATATGCTCGGCATTCTGATCACTCTCTTCTTCTCCCTCTATATTTTTTGCACCCTCTCCAACACAAAAGAAGGAGAATTCTAAGGTTTGCAAATTACAAGTGTAAGAGAAATGAGATCATAAGATCATGATTCTAAATGACCTAACATTGCAACCTATTTATAATGAAAATACAACTTAGCCACCAAGTTAGGTCAAAAATTCAAGTGTTAAGTTCATGGGCTAAGTCATCCTCTTCAAAACTCCAAGCAAATTTTCGGCCCAAAAGCCAAATAGTCCATCAACAGAGGTTCATCTTATTGACAGCATCCTGTAGGATCATCTAGGATTGAGCCAAAAATTAGCCAAACTATCCACAACTTATATTAAACTTAAAAAGATGCAAATTAAGATAAAGAAAGGAATCAAGAAGTTAAATTGGGCAAATAAAAATCTACAAAAGTATCAAAAATTGGAAAGTGGTGTTTTAGGGTTAAATAATTAACACCTACCAGCACTCAAAACATGTAATTCTCAAATAAGATACAGTAAATGCAAATCATAACCAAATGCTCTACGTTGAGCTATCAAAATCGGACAATTGTCCCCAAGACCCAACAAGGTCAATACCAAGCCATAGGCTCAACTAATCAAAAAATAAATTGTTAAAAGTTATAAAATGCAATAAAACGTAAATAACCCACGATTATGCAACCACATATGTTTCAAAGTCGTGAAAAACCTAAAACACACTTTTAGACTAGGACAAATCATTTATACCATTCATCCTTTCAAAGCATCCCATAACATAAGAACAAGTATTTCTCCAAAACACATACTAAAAGTGAACTTATACCGAAAGATTTTCATTCATAAAATACATCATAAAATACCTATACTTATGATTTATTTATCAAAATTACCAAGAATCCCAAATGTGGGTATTTCATAAGATTTATAAAAGGGAAATTGGTTGAAATAGTCATATTACCTAGCCAATTGAATCTCCTAACCATTTCTCTCCATGATTTACCAAAATAGACCTAGGTCCGCAATGGCGGACCTGCAGGTCCTCTACCTCCAGAAAAAAGACACAAAAAATTGTCGGTCCAAGCCAGGTCCGCAACGGGTAGGTCCGCCACCCGACCCAGGTCCGCCATTTCGTCACGTGTCACGATCTCACTCAACGACAGCAGAGGACCTAGGTCCGCCATGGCGGAGGTAGAGGACCTGCAGGTCTGCCATGGCGGAGGTAGAGGACCTGCAGGTCCGCCATTGCGGACCTAGGTCTATTTTGGTAAATCATGGAGAGAAATGGCTAGGAGATGCAATTAATAGAGTAATGTGGCTATTTGAGCCAATTTCCCTTTATAAAATTAAATAACCTAAGTAAGTAAAACTCTTCAAATATTCCAACATTTAGTAAAAATTATGTAAACACATAATCACCTTAAAATGAACATTTTTGGCATGTATAACGTTTTCACAAATCAACTTGAACCCACCTTCCTATATTTAGGCTAAATCTAGATTTTACCCCAATATGAGCTCCTTGAAAAAAATGAATCCAAAAGCAATTCCTCCAAACCCTAGATTCACAAGTTTTCCGAACATAAGTATACATATCTAAACACTTTGAATCATTCTGAAACATCTTATATCGAAATCTCAATTTTGACCAAAACCCTAGTTTTGACCTAACTTCCCCAAAATCCTCCAAACCAAAATTTGAGAAACATAGGAAGACATCAATGGAGAATTTATAACTCATAATAAAGTTTAGAAACTAGGAGCATGAACTCACCACTTAGGTTTTGGTGAAAACCTAGAAAACCCTAAATTTCTTGAAGACGGAGGTGATGATGATGAGCTCTTGACCATTGCTTCCACTCCACCACCAAATACTCTTGGATATTCCCAAAAATAATAATGTATCCTTGAAAATATCTCAAAAAAAACCATAGGAAAAAGAATCGTCAAAATCGGAGCTACGATGAGAGAGATATGACCAAATGAAGAAAACCTTAGAAAATCGTGCATTTAACCCTCTGGACCCCGAGCGTGACAGTATCATGCGATTGTGACATATCACAATCGCATGGCAAGGTCTCCTAAAGTGTACCGAAAGCCATTTTACCCCCTTGGCAACCTTGACATGCTATAGTGCCACTTGCACAGTATCTGGGCACTATAGCATGGCCCGTACCGCGAGTTTTTCGACAGTTTTCTCGACCGCTTTCTTGACGGATTTCTTGACCATTTCCTGACCATTTCCCTACCGTTCTCCCGGCCATTCCTCGACCGTTCTCTCGGAACATTTGATGTTATTATGCTATTTATCATGACATTATTATAATTTAATGGCACATTCGTTGGGACGACCGAACACTCGGTAACGCCGGTGCTATTGTGACATATGTCACAACTGCATGGCACTATTGTCGGAACTACTACACTTTGAGTACCATTCATGCTATTGTGACAGATTTGACAACCACATGGCACTATAGCCGAGACGACCATACTCTCAGTTTATTGGTGCTATTGTGACAAGTGTCACAACCATATGAAGACCATACTCTCAGTACCATTGGTGTTATTGTGACAAGTGTCACAACCATAAGGCACTATAGCCATACTCCATATGTGGTTATTCCTTTATCGATTCACCCAGTTCAATATTTTTCTTCAATTGGGATAAAAATCAGGATGTTACAATCCTCCCAACCTTATAAAAGGTTTCGTCCTCGAAATCTAGTTCCTACAGAAAACTTTTCAATACTACAAAACACTTATTGGATTCCCTTGGTTCCCAGAAGTAGCTTGGTCCTTTCTTGCAACAGTTAAACATTGACAATAGAAATCTCCCGAACATCGATGTCATGCAATTATATTTCCCACACTGCACTCAAACTGAGTGAGGAACATGAGATTCTCCAAAAACACCACATAACACGGAGCACAAGTCCGATAATTATCTTGTCATCTACTCACCCCAAAAGGGTAACATTCTAATGATATAAGCCTTAAATAACATCATTTTCACAAAACGGCCATTTCCTTTTCCATGGATGTGTCTAGACCTGGCAAAAGCTGACACGACATGCTAACCCGACACGAAATAAATGCATAAGGTCAGGGTCAAAAATTTCAACTCGAAAAAGGACTCGAATAACCCGTTTATATATATATATATATATATATATATATATATAAGTTTTCTTTTTAATGCTTTAGATTTTTAATGTTTTAGATTCGGTCAGAACTTATAAGTTTGAACTATAAATTTTGGATTTCTGATGCTTTCATTTGAATTTTGGATTTGTACTTTTTTGTCAATTTTCGATTTTTTTTTAGTTTTATAAATGTTAAACGGGTTAGGCGGGTCGTGTTGGGTTAGGCGGATCAGGTTAGGGTTGGGATTTTCTTAAGCGTTTATTAAACGGTCGGGTTAGGGTTAGACATTCTCAACCCGTTTAACTTTGAACCCGATACGACATGACACGTTTTCCTGGTCTAGATGTGTCTCTAACATATTTCAACCTTAAATGAAACTCGATAAGTTCCTGTCAAAACCGTCATGTCGATTTTCATGTTGACCTTCCGTCTAATATCCACTTCGGTACGTCACACTCATACCTAAGTGAACATCGAACATTGTTGGAGTAATTTCTAGCCATATGATCTTGGTTGCGTCCCAACCTTAGGTGGCACATACTACCTCTAGGGTAGCTTGTGATCTTAACTTCTCATTGAAAAATTCGTCCCAGCTTGACATGATTCTAAATCCGTATTCCAATGATCAACACCAAACCCAAAGAATTTCCAATTTTTTATAATAATAATACACCCTTGTTATTGGCAGAACCTTCCTTCTAGGGACGTGCCAATACGCTCTCCAGGGAGTCGCTTTAGTCAAATTAGACTATTGTGCAACTCCAAACTATACTCAAACATCAAACATTCAGTCGATAAAATCTTACTCATCGATACTCAATTACCAACATCTAATCTCCTTAAAGTTCTACCACTGTGAGATTAACACTTCTTATGATCCAAAGGGAGTACTTCCAAATATTCCAAAGATCATTGACCTCAAAATAACAAGTCGATGCCTAAAGTCAAAATGGCCATATCGAAAACATGGGTATGCCAAGAAGTATTTCATTCCTGGTTACACTGCGTCGAGCCCCAAATAAAGACTTAAAGTTGACACCTGATATGGAAATAAAACCCTAAATCTTACAGCTTTAACAAACGAACCACAACATCTCATTTATTCACGAACACTCATTAAGATGGTACATGTAACACCCTAAAAATTTGGGTAATTTTGAAAATTGAAAATTCGGCAATATAACGTTTGTAATTGGAGCAAACCACCCAAAAAGGGTAAAAGCGTAAGCATTTACAAAACCTGTAAAGATGCATGGGAAATCAACAACAAACTAATCTAAACTACTTCTATCTAGATTACATATGTTGTCAACCCAAATCCAAAATGAATTAATTGTTTTTCAACGCCAATGCTCCCAAAATATCTAATCAACCAAAAATGCCCTCAAGAGTCCACGCTCTTCTCTCAACCCCTTGACGACCCGCCGCTAAGGGAACCTGTTATACACATCATTTGAGAAAAAAGTGTTAGGCTTAAATCCTAGTGAGAACATACAACTTATATGAAATTTAGAAAGATTAAATACAACATAAGTAAACCGCTTTCGCCAACCAACTTTGTAAATGGTTTGATGAGCACATAGTGACCTTACGACCCAAACTACATCTTGCGATGACGGGAAAACCCGATTTCCAAGGACTGTGGCGAAACACAAAGTAAGCCACTTTCCAAGTTATTGAGCTCACCATACTAGGATCAAGGCCACGAACACGCCAGCTCACATTGGCATCACGGTGATGCTTCCATTGCACTTTGACCATAGTGACTTATTTGTGGAGAAGTTTCTTTGACTTTTTCTCCAAAATAGCTTTGTGTTCTTCAACACAACGGTTACCCTCATCCACTCTAATCTCAGAAAGAGGGATAACGCTTTCCTCTTCCGCCAAACACTTTCGAAGATAACAAATATGGAATGTGTTGTGGATCCCGTTCATTTCTGGAGGAAGTTCCAATTGATAAGCTTGTAATCCCACATGCTTAATCACTTTGAATGGTCCAAGGAAACGAGGACTCAACTTCCCGCGTTTTCCGAACCGAATAATGCCTTTCCAAGGCGACACCTTTAGCATCACACGGTCGCCCACTTGGAATTCCATCGGCTGCCTCTTCTTATCGGCATAGCTCTTTTGACGATCTTGAGCCGCTTTCAATCTCTCCTGAATGCCTTTGACCATATCAGTCGTCTCTTATACGATTTCAGGTCCGGTGAATTGCTTCTCTCCCACTTCAAGCCAACATACGGGAGTTCTGCACTTCCGCCCGTATAAGGCCTCGAACGGAGCCATTCCGATACTCGAGTGGTAGCTATTATTGTAGGCAAACTCCACCAAAGGTAGGCGAGAGTTCCAACTACCCCCGAAGTCAATAACTCAAGACCTTAGCATGTCTTCAAGTGTTTGGATCGTTCTCTCGCTTTGACTGTCGGTTTGAGGGTGGTAAGTCGTACTCAACTTCACGTGCGTACCAAGCTCCTTCTGTAAGCCATCCCAAAAATTGGAAGTAAACCGACTGTCACGATCTGACACAATAGACAAGGGCACTCCATGCCTCGAAACCACCTCATCGATGTAAAGCTTTGCTAACTTGTCCATCAGTAGTGTCTCATGCATGGCCAAGAAATGAGCGCTCTTGGTCAACCGATCAACTATCACCCATATGGTATCGTGACCTCGAAGAGTCTTGGGCAACTTAGTCATGAAGTCCATGGTAATATGCTCCCATTTCCACTCGGGGATCTCTAAGGATTGAAGACTCTCGTACGGTCATTGATGCTCGACCTTCACCTGCAGGCACGTCACACAACGCTCCACGTACCATGCCACATCAAGCTTCATTACCGGCCACCAATAATGTAGCTTCAAATCCCGGTACATCTTCGTACTTCCCGGATGAATGAAATACTTGGACTTATGAGCATCCTCAAGAAGAAGTTCCTGATTGCCCCCAAACTTGGGCACCCACACACGACCGTTGAACAATTTAATTCCACGGCTATCTTCCGTTAAGAGCAAACATTGTTTTATCATGACTTCTTCCTTGAGATTTTCTTCCAATAAAGCCTCCACTTGAGATGTCTTGATCTTCTCAATAAGGCTCGACACTAACTCGATTCTCGAAAGGGTAGCCTGAATACTTCCGCTATAGTCCTTCCGACTTAACGCATCGGCCACCACGTTTGCCTTACCTGGATGGTAAAGCAACTCGCAATGATAATCCTTGAGCAAATTGAGCCACCGTCTTTGCCTCATGTTTAACTCTCTTTGATCAAAAACGTACTTCAAACTTTTATGATCCGTATAGAGAGTACATTTTGTGTCGTAGAGGTAGTGTCGCCAAAGTTTCAACGCGAACACCACCACCGCCAACTCTAAATCATGGGTAGGATAATTCTTTTCGTGAATCTTGAGTTGCCTCGATGCGTAAGCGATTACCTTGCCTCTTTGCATCAACACACAACCCAACCCCATCTTTGAAGCGTCGTTATAAACCACGAAGTCTTCCGATCCTTCGGGCAACGATAAAATTGGGGCTTCACACAACTTCTTCTGCGGGGTCCGGAACGCCTTCTCTTGCGTTTCTGTCCAAACGAACTTCACATTCTTCCTAGTCAAAGTCGTCAAGGAAGAAGAGATCTTGGAGAAGTCTTGAATGAATCTCCGGTAATATCCCGCCAAACCCAAGAAGCTTCGGATTTCGGGCGGATTCTTGGGAGGCTCCCAATTCATCATGGATTCAATCTTGGAGGGGTCTACTTTTACTCTGTCTCGAGTGACAACGTGACCCAAAAATTGAACCTCTTCAAGCCAAAAGTCAGACTTGGAAAATTTGGCGTACAATCTCTCTTTTCTCAACACTTCTAGAACTTCGCGAAGGTGTCGCTCGTGTTCTGACTCGCTCTTGGAATACACGAGTATGTCATCAATGAATACAATGACCAACTTGTCGAGGAATGACCGACACACTCTATTCATCAAGTCCATAAACACCGTCGGTGCGTTAGTTAGACCAAATGGCATCACGATAAATTCGTAATGGCCGTAACGCATCCTAAAAGCCGTCTTCGGAACGTCTTCCCCTCTCACCTTCACTTAGTGATATCCCCAACGCAAGTCGATTTTTGAAAAACAACCCACTCCTTGAAGTTGATCGAACAAGTCGTCGATTCTCGGGAGTGGGTACTTATTCTTCACCATGGCCTTATTCAATTCACGGTAATCGATGCACATCCTCATCGTGCCGTCCTTCTTCTAGACAAAGAGGACCGGAGCTCCCCAAGGTGATGAGTTCGGCCTTATGAAACCCTTCTTCAAAAGCTCTTGGAGTTGAGCCATCATCTCTTGCATCTCCGATGGCGCTAACCGGTAAGGAGCTCGCGCAATTGGAGTCGCCCCTGTATAATATCGATCCGGAACTCCACTTGACGATCGGGTGGCAATCCGGACAAATCGTCCGGGAAGACATCGGGGAATTCGCGCACCACCTTCACGTCCTCGAGCTTCTTCTTCTCGAGCTTTGTGTCTATCACATAATCTAGAAAGGATGAACATCCTTTCACCAAACACTTTCGCACTTTAGCCATGGTGATAACCGCCACATCACCTTTCCTTGTTTCTCCATAAACTAACACCATCTCGTTGTTCAACATATGGAGTAGGATTAGTTTCTTGGAGCATAGGAATTCGGCATGATTGTCCGCCAACCAATCCATGCCGACCACTACGTCGAACCCACCAATGACCATTGGCATCAAATTGATTAAGAATTTATTCCCTTCAATACTAAGGGTACAATCTCTCAAGACGTCATGGATTAACACTTGACTACCATTAGCTATCTCGACCACTAAAGCATTCTCTAGACTATTAGTGGGCATGGCAAGCTTTTCACGAAACGAATCATATATGAAGGAGAAACTGGCACCCGAATCAAATAGCACACGAGCAGGTACGGAGATTAGGAGAAACGTACCCGATACTACGTCAGCGGATGCCTTGGCCTCATCGGCCGTCATATGGAAAGCTCGGCCAGGAACTCTGGGAGGGTTCTCTTTCTTCTCCGGGGCACTCCCCGTCTTCCACTTCGGACAATCCTTTCGAAAATGGCCCGACATCTTGCACTCAAAACAGATGATTCTCTTCATCGGACAATCTTTGGTAAGATGATCGTTCTTACCACACTTGGCACAAGTGGTGAAATTAGGATTACAGTTGCCGTGGTGCTTGCTGCGGCACCTATGGCACCACCGTGCCTCTTGACGGTTGTTGAAATTCCGGTTCCCAACGAAAGGTCGATTCTTCCTAGGAGGTACAGAATTGCTTTCCCATTTTCTCTTGTCTACTACCTCCACCGCTTTCTCTGAATTGCCTCTTGCATAAACTTCTTCCATAAATTGAGCTTCCTCAATCGTCTCCCGAAGGTTAGAAGCTTTAGAGTTGCGGACCATTGACATCATGTCCGCCGGTAGACCATTGAGATAAGCCTTTATCTTCTTTTTCTACGTTGGGGCCACGTGCCTCACCAATCCTAGTTTATCCATAAACTAACGGGTGTATTCCCGCACCGTCAAGTTTCCTTTCACTAGAGACCGAAACTCAGCTTCGATACGGTCTATAGATCTTTCGCTGCAGAACTCTTCCAAGATCTTCTTCTTAAATTCGTCCCAAGACAACTGAGCCAGGATGGTAGGAGAGAGAGTGGATTGGGTGACATTCCACCATGTGAGTGCCGAATCTCTAAGAAACTGGGTACCAAACCTCACTCTCTGGTCGTCCCCACACTCAGACGAGCCAATAGCCTTCTCGACAGCCTGAATCCACTTTACATACACAATCGGGTCGTCAGAACCGGAGAATTCCGGTGGTCCGCAACCCAGAAAGGATTTATAGGAGCAACTCCTTCCACTTTTCTGAGCACCCGTAACTCTGTGCTCTTCCGTTCTGATCCCCTGACCGGTGCCACCAGAACTAAGCACGATGTTCTCTACAACCGCCTCATTTCTCTTGAGACTGGCATCACGGTCTTCTAACAACTTCAGAAACGCTTCCTATTGCTTTTCCATAGCCGATGACACCATCTACATAATGTTGGCCATCATGTCGGCTTGAGGGTTTGCCTCTTGCACAACCGGGTTCGTGGATGCCAACTCCACTCTTGTCACTTGTTCCACTTCTCCCGTGAATATAGGTAGCATACCTAGAGGAACGACGGTCGCTGCCCTAACTACCGGATTCCGCTCGGGCGAGCTATCTTCACGTGCATTCCCATTGGCTAAAGGTCGACTGCGAGTGTTCATCATACTAGAATAATGGCTGCCACACAAGCACGAGAAAGAGTAAGAAGGAGGTTAACTGAAGTAAGCACGAAAGAAATGTACTACTACGTCTACCAATTGTCATAATATTAGCAAATCAAATACACTCACGTAAAATATCCTCATAATAAGAGTAGCTAAGTGAGATTATGAACATATAACACATAAGGGTCCTTGTTACCATCATCACAATGCTTGATGAACATAACTTCCATCAACTCTAAGACTAATCCATCTCCGAAGTTCTACCCCACTCACAAATCATTACCTAACGTACTAAGTCTAAGTTTAGACATCTTACATTCATGCCTAGTTCACTCAAACTAGAGCTCTGATACCAACTTGTAACGCCCTAAAAATTCGGGTAATTTTGAAAATTGAAAATTCGGCAATATAACGTTTGTAATTGGAGCAAACCACCCAAAAAGGGTAAAAGCGTAAGCATTTACAAAACCTGTAAAGATGCATGGGAAATCGACAACAAACTAATCTAAACTACTTCTATCTAGATTACATCTGTTGTCAATCCAAATCCAAAATGAATTAATTGTTTTTCAACGCCAATGCTCCCAAAATATCTAATCAACCAAAAATGCCCTCAAGAGTCCACGCTCTTCTCTCAACCCCTCGACGACCCGCCGCTAAGGAAACCTGTTATACACATCATTTGAGAAAAAGTGTTAGGCTTAAAGCCTAGTGAGAACATACAGCTTATATGAAAGTTAGAAGGATTAAATACAACATAAGTAAACTGTTTTCGCCAACCGACTTTG
This sequence comes from Arctium minus, assembly GCA_954870635.1. NCBI lineage: Eukaryota > Viridiplantae > Streptophyta > Magnoliopsida > Asterales > Asteraceae > Arctium > Arctium minus. The sequence continues at coordinate 56,083,308 of OX941084.1, forward strand.
TAAATGGTTTGATGAGCACATAGTGACCTTACGACCCAAACTACGTCTTGCGATGACGGGAAAACCCGATTTCCAAGGATTGTGGCGAAACACAAAATAAGCCACTTTCCAAGTTATTGAGCTCACCATACTAGGATCAAGGCCACGAACACGTCGTCTCGTACTAAGATGTGGGGGAGGGCACCCAATGATCCCTAGTCATGCTCATTCGCTAGGATTTACATTTACGACACACGACTAGTATCCGATCCCACATAACCGTACCAAGTTGCCACCCTAGGGCCCAATGTCTCAACTAGCTACATACGGGAATTACCCCCAAATAATAAGTCGACTCTATACCTATGGATCCACTAGTAATAGTCTAGACTTGTCACAATTACATTTGTGACCAACTATAATAAAACATATAGTTCATAACACCATTTATTTCTCAAATCATATTTTCATGGTTAACTGCTGATAAGAAATACAAAGCCCAAACATGAATCATAAGGTCATCTTCTCATTTCCAAATATGTTTCCTTACCAAGTAAACCTTTCAAGTGTAAAAACCATTTTAATGAAATATGGATTTCCTCAAGATTAAACCATTTATTCCTTTTTACAAAATAACCCTTTCATCCAAATACCCATAATATGCTTAAAACATAATCATGGCTAAAATGCCATAGGTTGAACATTTACTCATCAAAATATGAAAACATCCATATTTATAGTTCCAAGACATAGAATACTTCTTTCCTTTATAAAATGGTAAGAACCCTAAAAATCTCCAAAATACCAAGTTAGGTCAAAATCTCACCAACAATGAAAATGTAAACAAGGAGATATTTAGAAGTCAAAAATGCATTTTGATGTGTATAAAGTTTAATAAAAGGAAGTATGAACTCACAATGGGGTTTAATCAAAACCCTAACAAAACTCTAGAGTGGAAGAGATGGAATACTTGAACTTGAGAGCTTTACACCAACACTTGAAAACCTAGAATGAGTATTAGGTTTCCATTAACTAGAAATAAATGAAGAGAGATGAGGAGGAACTCACCTAGGGCACCAAAATCGCAATTGAAAGCTCCACACTTGAAATAAATGAGAAATGGATCAGATGGGTCGATTTTATACCCAAACGCCCCCGATCGTGACCTTGCTCGGCGATAGTGACATTTGTCACAATCGCGGGGCACTATCGCCCGCTCCTTAGAACCCACGGTACGTTTCCAACGATAGTGCCCTGCGACAGTGACACTTGTCACTATCGCGGGCACAATCGCACTGATTGTACCGCAAGTGGTATGTCTACCGCGAGAGTGCCCTGGCGATAGTGACATTGTCACTATCGTGTGGCACAATCGCGCCACAGGTACCAAAACCCAAAAACCCGAGATTTCGAACCCGCAACTTACGTGACGACAAAAATATGAGTATAACAAAACGAATAAAGGTCACAATTCAGACAAGTTGGGAATCTAGACTTACACAAATTTACGGGTGTTACAGTACACCACCAACACATAACATGTTGTAGCACAAACAATCCATCAATTCAAATCCAACCATACGCAAGCAACACACAAGGCTTTAACCCGAAGATTTACCGAAAGGGAAAGATCACCACTTACATAACTGAGATAATAACATAAGTCTACTACCTTAATTATTCATCTGTGAACAGACTCATGAGGTCGAATTCCTAAAATTCAAATCTGTCCACAATTTGGATCATCCGTCGTTTCAATTCCCAAGGACTCCTCTAGTCCCTACTTACAACTCTTTTCACAAAAAATGGTTTAAATATATAGCTCTAATGAGTTCAAGGTTTTTCAAACTAATATGTCAATTTGAAATTTCAAACTAGTATGTCACAACCACATGTCACTATAACCGATACGATCATACTCTTAGTACCATTGGTGCTATTGTGACAAGTGTCACAACAACATGGCACTATAGCCGAGACGACCATACTCTCAGTACTATTAGTGTAATTGTGACAAATGTCACAATCACATGACACTATAGCCGAGACGACCATACTCTCAGTACCATTGGTGCTATTTTGATAAATGTCACAACCATAAGGTACTATAGCCATACTGCATATGTGGTTCTTCCTTTACCGATTCACCAGTTCAACATTTTTCTTCAATTGGATAAAAATCAGGATGTTACAAATTTTATATGGATTATATGGTAGGTTATCTCAGGTTGATTTTTTTGGCTTTTTCAGGTTGGGTTAAACGAGTTGATCGTTCTTTGAACACCCTAATGGTCCGTTTGATTTGTAGAAATGGAATGGAATGGATTGGATTTCATATAGGGATTTGGATTTGAAAGGATTTGGAATCCTTTTGTGTGTTTGGTTTGTAGGATCGCAATGGATTTGAATTCCATTATTTATAAAAAAAAATCATTAAGAAGTTATGAAAAAATATAAAAGTAATTAAATTACCTTTTACTTATTAGAAAACAAGTGTTTTTAACATATTTTTAAATATTCTTATATAAAATCTTACCAAATCACTTGAAATCCTAGTCATCCCCCTGAGATTTCAGAATCCTACGTTGGAGGGATTTCAAAGAAATCCTAGGATTTCAAATCCAGACAATCCTTCAAACCAAACACGGGATTGGAATGGATTTAAAATCCAAATCCCTCCAATTCCAATTCATTCCGGCAAACCAAACGCCCCATAACTGTATTTATAAAAGTTGATTTGGGAAATATGTTCAACTTTCATATTAGTAAGATATAATCATCAATTAACAATATATAGAGTTGTGGGTCATTTACTAAAGGTTTACCTAGTAAGCATTTATTGGGTTTTTTTACCTTACCGGATGAATATGGCAATGACCGGGAATCTTACACGGTAAGAGCGATGATAAAGATGGAGAATCTAACCCCGGTAAGTGAGGGTGACAACGCACTTTTACCCGGTAAGCGCTTAGTTGGTACATTGTTGCATACGATACCGTTTTCATGAACTACAATTTTACACTACAAAAAAGAGGCCTATCACCGACGGAAAAATCCATCGGTAATCGGTCGGTGAAGGTCATATCTGTCGGTGATCCGTCGGTAAATGGCCCTCGGATTCAGTGGTCGGCGTTAATATTTCCGATGGATCACCGGCGGATATTACCGACGGATCACCGACGGTTACATTTTCCGACGGATCACCGACGGCGTGGGCTATTTCCGATGGATTACCGACGGTCTCTATTTACCGACGGATCATTACTGACAGATATTTTCCGACGGAATTAGCGAAGGATCTCATACGGATTATTAATAAATAAAAATTAAATTAAAATACATTTACCGACGGATTTTTTGTCGGTAATCCGTGAGTAATGTAATTTTTTAAATAATTAAAAATTAATAAATGCCAGTTTATAACCTATACAAAACCTGCCAATTTTTCATTTAATCTTCAGTTTAAAACTGTACAATACCTGCCTAATTTTCATTTAATATCTAGAAATTAAAACGTAATATCTAAAAATTAAAACGTAATACCAACTATCCTAAATCGGGGGAGGGGGGGAAGGGGTGATCTTGAAACTTATTCATGAACGCCTCAAACTGGTCAAGTCGCTCCTGCATCCGGATCCTCTTTGCTTCCTCTCTCTCTAATCACTCCTGCATCTGGATTCTCTCTGCTTCCTCTCTCTAACCTCTGTCTCAGCTCATCCAACTGAAATTCACAATTTGACAAACATATATATAACAATGTTAGACAACATTTAACAAACATATAATTAACAATATTAAACAGCATTTGTAACACGCTAAAAAAATGAGGTAAAATAAAACATAAAAAAAATTCGACATCAAGACGGCTAAAGACTAGGATTTATAACCTGAAAATATCAACAACTAAAACCCCCAAACATGGGTTAGTTTGTACAACCATAAGTAGCGGTAAGAATGAAACATAATTCACAACAACCTAATTAATCTAGAACAATTTAATTAAATCTAGATTAAATGCGGGTGTTACTACGCTTCCAAAATCGCTCTTCTCTCAAATCCCAAAAAATGCCCGAACCATGGATGCTCCTAAGTATGCGATTGGCGGATCAAGGTGCCCTAGGCACATTGCTAAACGAACCTGTGAGTCAAGAACACATTCACAAGTGTTAGGTTGGAGTCAAGGATAAATATAAGGTGTACACATTTGTCAAGGAGTATAAGGAAAGCAAATAAATGTTACTAATACGCCCTTTTATTAAATCCATGCCATCGTCCCATTGGGACAAACATTAAACACCTGAACAAATTTTCAGAGATAAACTCCAAACAACAGGATATACCCGTTCCATCTTGGGTGACGAGTACACAAAAGAGGAGTCACCCGCGATGTTAAATTGGATTTCACCACGTATCCCGGACCTAGTTCCCATGTCACGCCGGACATCACAATCCTCGGACCGTTTATGCCTCTAACGCTTACTCCGTCGAGTTACGCTCCAAGGACTTATGGACACGGGTGCCTACCCAAAGTAGACGAGTTTCAACTCGGAGACTTGTGTCACCTATTGCCTACTCGCTAAAGATCCAACGGTCAACAATTCCATGATACATAAGAACCATCTAATTCCCCGTGCACAAGGAATTAGACGTACCCTCTACATTTAGATTTTTGTACAGAAATACATGAATGTCACCTTTCATGGAATGAACACGTACCATTTAAAGCATAGGAAATCGTTTTCATGCGAATTATATACTTGACTACTAGGGTAACCTTAAAATGGCACCTTAGAACACATGGGTCCAACTGCTGATAAGAATATTCCTACACATTTTCTATGATCTACATAAATCATCTTCATACCTATTTATTGCCATTTTAGACCATACAAATAACAATCCTCATCATATTAGGTGATTCCTTCAATAACAAAACCCCAATCATGACAACTACATAAACCCTAATTTTAGCTTACATGAACATTTTACAATAATCATTTAGCACATAATAATACAAGTATAATAGTTAGGGTTTAGGAGACTCGCCAATAGAATTGTTGTGTAAAACCCTAGAATAAGGAATGGATGGGAAGAGACTTGAATCCTTGAAACCTTTGAGGATAAACACTTCTACAACCTTAAAGCCCTAGTAAACACCAAATCTTAATGACCCAACCACCAAACATTAAATGAAGAGAGAAGGGGAAAGAAGGGTGTGAAAATCGCACCTTTAGTGTGTGTTTTCGTCCTCCAAGCTTGAAATCCCAAAATGATACCCAAAACCCTCAAAATTACATTTTAAGAAATAAGGCACTGTTGGCCGCGCGTGATAGTTCCATTGGCACTATCGCGGGCACAGTCGCGCCGTTTGTACCGTAAGTGGTACAACGCGTACGATGGTGCCCCACGCGATGGTGCCAGTGGCACAATCGCGGGCAGGGTCGCCGGCCCCTCTCTCGCCGTTGACGGATCCCGATTCGACGCTGAAAACTTGACCCGAACAATACTAAAAACACTAAAATAGCTTAGGAGTCTTTTATAGATAAAAATAATCGATTTCCAACAAACGAGGCCCCAAAATTCGGGGTGTTACAGCATTTGACAAGCATACCTCCTCATCACGATGGTCGCGCGAGCTCCCGCCCGAACTGGCACCTGAATCACCGGTCATAGCATAATAGGAATCCTGACTGGTCCCCCATCCAAAAATACGACCTTTACGCCGTCCTCCGACACTGTGCTCCTACAACTCGGCGTCATTGGGAGGTATAGTGTCGGGAGGTAAGTCAAGGTACTCCTCCTCCCTAATCCGATGGTAGTTATCCCACAATTTACCAAATTAGACATTGTCAAGTCAACTAACTTATAGAAAATTCGGCAGCATTTCAACTGTAATTTGAACATATATATCCATGACCTGCTTTTATCAAAACAATCCTATCGTCTGCCCAACAATGGCAGCCCAAACTAAGTTTGCTATAATTTCTATCTATCTTATAAAACAAACAAAAATCTAGACATACATAATTGAACTTACCGCCATACGAGCCGCCTTTGGGTAAACGTAGATCGAAGGATCCGTGGGCGGACCAGTCGCACACGGAACAAGTTTCCTGTTGGTGCAGTGTGTAGCCTCCCAAACCTCGTCGCTATAGTAGGCTCACGGCCCCATGCATCTCTCTACAATAGACAACTTAAATTGTTAGTAGGTAACAAAATCATGTATATATATATATTCATCAATTATATACATTTAGTCTAGTGGATGATAAGTTACCATGCGGTCCCGATGCATAGCGGTACTAATAGATCCGGTACAGTGTCTGGATGTCATCCCCTCATACTTGGTGGCCCGATTGGCCGCAGATACACGCCTGAACGCATCGGTGTTCCATACCTGTTAAAAACAAGACATAAATCGATATAAATCATAGTACAACCAGATACAAGTATTCAAAACAAAACAAACCTGATCAATCATCTCGACCTAAAAATCATGTCGGGTCCACTCTGGATTGTGTGTGCGAAGAACCGTGTAGTCATGTCTGTCGAACCGGACACCATCAATAGCTAAAGCCTTATCCCTGGCCCCATTACGGGCATTTCTCATCATGTTCGCGTACCTATTCGTCAGGGTACGCCGGAATGCAAATAATATGTCGGTGTCCATCTCAGGAGGCCAACTATAATACAACTGCATACACATTGTTTGGATTAAGTAAAAATAAAATCCACTTAATTAGTTAAATAGAGTAAAATACCTACCCGTAAATGATTCATCATCCATGGATAGTACTCCTCATGGACATCCCTAATATGAGCCCATGGACCAGCGAACATGGACCGAAAGATGGCAGTGGCCCTCCGGACCACTGACTGGTCCTTAAACCTTCACAATTGCAAAATAAACAACATAAAAACATTAGGATCAGTTTATTATGTACTAGAATTAATAATATATCACATCTACTTACCCGCCGCCGGCAGACAACACAAGCGTCGGTCGCTGACTCGGATGGGGCGTCTGTGATGCAATATTGGGGCCTCTAACCCTCAAGCCCGCTCCAGTCGACGGCGTCTCAAGCCCATCATCAGGCTGGATCTGATCTAGTCCCTCGTCGGTAGCTGCAACAAAGGTAGACTCGTCCATAGGCTCGTCGGCACGGGGTCACCACGCCCAGCGGCGCTGCTACTGCCCTTGCTAGCGCCTCTACCCCTACCCCCTAGTGTCGTGTCCCACCATCTAAAAATAGAGAATGGTTCGCACACAATGATATAAGTGTACATAAATCATAAGACACAAAAATATGAGTGTACAAACATATAATAAGGATATAATTATTATGAATATTGTCTACATAAGAAAGGCACACTAGTGATCAGACGATTGATTAAATAACATAAGTTCATCTTCGTTATCTTCATCGTCGTCCACGTCTTCAAATTCTTCTTTCTCGTCGCTAGCTTCATGATCTGATGCATCTTCCTCGTCGCTAGATTCGTCATTTGTGGCGACTACGTTGAGTTCCCCAGTGACAAGAGGGACAGAATCAAGGTCCTCATTTACCCAATTGTTTGTTTTATGAGTTACCCGTTCGTTGATTTGAAAGAATGGTTCTCCATCCACATTATCATCATCCAACTTATCGATAGCCCTTTCTGCAACTTCATATATTTCACGGGCTTTGGTCTTCACAACTGCCCACCAGTCCTTTAAATCTTTACTGCCTGAAGGATAGGGTGTGTAATACACTTGTTCCGCTTGATATAGACATATGTGCTATATTCATACAAGCAATACATATGTATACAATACATCTATAGACATACATACATACATACATACATACATACATACATACATACATACATACATACATACATACATACATACATAGACATGATATAGATGTATGTGTTATATACATACAAGCAATACATATGTATACAATACATTTATAGACATACATACATACACACATACATAGATATGATCTATAGACATACATACATACACACATACATAGACATGATCTATAGACATATACACACATATATATACATAACTATACATGATATAGACATATGTGCTATATACATACAAACAATACATATGTATACAATACATGATCTAGACATATACACACACACTTACGACATACACGTATATACATGATATACATACATACATAATGATCTTGGAAAAAAATTAGTCTCCGGCGGATTTCCTAACGGCCGTCGGAAATCCGTCGGTAATTTGCGACGAATTACCGACGGATTGCAGGAAAAAATAATTATTAATTAAATTATTAAGTTTACTGACGGATTACCAACGGATTGCAATATTAAAAAAATCAAAAATAAAATAATTTCCTGTCCGTCGGTGATCCGTCGAAAATGATTATATTTACCGACGGATTACTGACGGATCGTTCATCCGTCGCAAATAATTTATTTCCGTCGGTGTTCTGTCGGAAATTACCGACGGCTTGGATCCGTCACTAATATTTGGTCGGTATTAAGCATTTTCCTAGTAGTGTTACTCAACAAAGTAAGTTAGAGTATTGAATCTTACCGATAGACGTTTATTGGGTAAGCATTTAAATAAACGGTCTAAGAAAGAAAAATAATTAATCTGAATGAATTAATTAAATAATGGTAAATCTAGGGCTGTCATGAGATTCAATTTTTTTTAAACATGTAAATTTATGTACATTACTATATTATAAATCACTTAATTTTTGTTTGTAAAACATTTTTAATTTTTTAAAAATATAACTATGTACAAATCAATAATATATATATAAATCTCTTACTTTTTGTAATATTTCTAGTTTACTCATCTTGTAAACAATACAGTGATACACTATAACAAATTACATCAGGTTTTAAGATACTAAAAATGTTAAAGTGTTCTAATATACTATATTATAAGATCAAGAGTAAATTACGTTTTTCGTCCCTATAGTTTGTTAAAAATTTCAGATTTCATCCCTATGGTTTAAAATTTTGGTTTTCATCCTTAAATATGACGTTTTAAATATTACCATAACATCTTTAAATATGACGTTTTAAATATAACATCTTCATAAACAACTTTTGTTTAAATATGACGTTTTTAAATATAACATCCCTAAAATTACCATAACATCTTTAAATATGACGTTTTTAAATATAACATCTTCATAAACAACTTTTGTTATTTTATATGGTCATTGTTCTGGTTCTGACCCTATATATATATATATATTAAACCACACAAATTCTAAAAAGAATTGAGAGAGACGAAATACATATATATATATATATATATATATATATATATATATATATATATTACGATGTATTATAACACAGATGCTACTAATCTTTTAATCGTCCATGAAATGTGATTCTTTGCATGCATGTCAACATTACATTTATAGGATTGATTCTACAATTTGTGGGGATCATGTTATTCCTTATCAAGAGTGTGAATCATACCCAAATTTGAATTAAAATTGACATCCAACAAATTCTTTAATTTGAAAGAGCATATATCCCTTTCAGAGATAAAATGTTTTGAATGTTTATCGTCGAGGATACAACACATGTCTTCTGGTCCGATATATAAAAGCTCCAATATTCTTTGATTAAGAAAATAGATTATCGAGAGATAAGGAAAAACATATATTCGTGTCTAACTCCACGTCCTACAATGATTGATTATGCCTATGTATCGTAAGCTTCTCTGGGTTTTTTTTTTTTTTTTTTACAGTTACTTATTGAGTTTCTACGTAATATTAATCATAATGTTTTAGTATATATATTATTAGTTAGTTGTAATTGGCTAGATTATGACGTAACAAGAATAGAAAGAAACATATGAATTTTGCATAGATGCATCAATAAACAACCTATAGTGATAGGTTTTGAGCAAACCTACTACCACATGATATAGGCAACGGAAACATATTTAAAATTATCATGTGTAGCAATACAAACTAACAACTTTTCAAGATACATATGTTCTACATATTTAACTATAAAAATATGAACCAAGATTACTTACTTGTTGATTGTGATTGTCGAAAATCACAATGATAAATCAAACTTTTTATCTCGCTTCTTGGATGTTAAGGACCAATAGTATGAATCCCTTTAGTGGCTCACACTTAAGAACACCAAATACCAACAATCAAGAAGAGGCTTAAACCCTAAACCCTTATTAGGGTTCACGATTTTGGGAGAGAGGGAGAGGGGATCGACGACTACTAGAGAGAAGGAGAGAAAAAAACTGATTAGGTTTTGACCCCTAGCAGTTTATTTATACTCCTCTCCTGCTTCTATATTTTACACTTAGCCCATTTGAACAGATAAGCTCGTTAAAACTATTTTAACCAATTATCGTTTATCCCTTTATATAATTAATCTAATTAATTATATTTTAGCTTATTATTAATTTATCATCAAATGATAAATTAATAAAATAATTGTTTCCCTTTATCCTTCCGATTGTTTATTTGGGTCTTAAGGGCAACCCAAAAGGACTCTGCTATTATTAGAAATATTACCAATAGTTAATGACCTTGGACACTATATCCAACATATAGAAGTTTCACTTCTTACATATTGTTGTTTGAATTGGCAAAAATGCATAGAACTTAAATGTACTTTATTCCGGTTCCAATTATTGAGAACTATATTTCGAAAGCCCCATTTAAAAGTCTATAGTTTAAAAAGTGTCTACTTGAGGCTCTATACTTACGTCGACTTTTAGATGGATGGCTCAGATCTATTCTTGCCTTCATGTATATTAATTGCTCATATTATCGTCTGAACCTCTTTCTACTTGCTTATTTATCTATAGATGTGTTTGTGTGTAGAGTAAGTTGATAATTTATAGCTAAACTTGCCATAAATGGCCTCGTTTTTCTGGCAAAAAAATGTAATTATGAAATAAAAAATAATCGATATAAACGAGCATGTCTGTCTAAAAGCTGGTCTTATCCAAATGAGCTACTTAAGTTATCAAAACTTGTTAAATATAACCTAAAACTCATGACACTACAAAAAAAATTCCGGCGGCCCGATCCGTCGGTAATTCGTCGGTAATCTCGATCCGTCGGAAATTATCTGGTAGGAAATTGATTTACCGACGGATTACCGAGGGCCATGATTACCGACGAAATTTATAACAAAAATAAATAAATATTAAAATATTAAAGGGTCCGTCGCTAATCCATTGGTGATTTGCGATGGTTTTTTAATATTTTTTTAAAAAAATGATTTAATTATTTACCGACGGAATGTAATAACCGGGTTAGAAGCTTAAATCTAAGAAGTTTGAGGCGAAAGTGTAAAAGGGTCAAAGTTGGAGGGGGTTTAAGGTAAAATTTTGAAAAGAGGGGTTTTAATCCTATGGATTTTTGTGTAGCAGCCTAGCGGCGTTTGGAAGGAGGTTTGGGGCGATTTTGGGAGAGCAGAAGGAAAGCAATCCATCTTTGATTTCAAGTTCTCAGATATTTTCTTTAAGGATTTGTTTCGAGCCATAAGAGTAAACACAACGTTTTAAGCAAGGGACCCCAGGTGAGTTTTTCTGAACTAAATATTTTGTTAACGAAAGCACATGAAAGTTTAATTTTAAACTTTGATTTATTACGATGATATATTCATGATGAAGTTATTTCAGTGTGTTATAAAATTGTTGATATTTAAATGTATGCATACATTATTGTGGAAGTTGTGACCTAAGTCGGGGAGTGTGGTCCGCCTGCTCGTACCGGGGAGTGTGGCCCGTTTATGCCATTGGGGGGTGTTCCAAAATTAAGGCAGTGCGAGTTAGACACACCGTCTTCGACGGTAGTGTGGTCAGTAGCGTGAATTACTCTTATGTTGTTTTTAAATCTGTTGATTTAAATTTTTGGAAAGTTATATTGTTTGCTTATTTGTTAGATGGGACTCACTAGACATCCGGTCTAACCCTCGCTCTTTCAAATTTTAAAAACCTTTTCAGGCAGCCGTGATTTAGGAAGGACTGATAAGGGTAAAGAAAAGATGTAGCGGAAATGGATAGAAGACTGTCATCTTATTTTTCTCTTTTTCTTAAATATCTCAGTTGTGTATAGGTTGTCGTTGCAAACCTTGAATTGGAATTGTACGCTTGGGGCCGTTTTGGCATGAGTTATTATTATGATTTAATTGTGTTTGTTATTGGTCTTGGTTGGGTTGTTATACGGAATATATAATAAAAGTAAATCAAAACTAAAATATTAAAGTGTTCATTGGTAATCAGTCGGAAACCATTATTTTTACTGACGGGTTAGCGACGGATGGGTATTTTACCGACTGTTTACCAACAGCAAAGTTTTTCGTCGCTAAAATCCAGAATCCATCGGTATTCACCAACGATTTGTGTCCATCCGTAATTTCCATCGGAATTAACAAATTTTCTAGTAGTATGAATCTAAGAGGGTGTTTGGGATTACTTATTTAAACTCCTTATTGCGTTATAGCTTTTCCTCACCGCTAATAAACTGTTTTTAGTGTTTGAGTTGGGGAAAAAATGCTTATAGCTTTTCCACACCGCTAATAAGGAGTTTTTGATAAGTTAAAAACCATTCTGACTTATCAACTTATTTGAAACAACTTACGACTTTTTTGGTTATTTTACATTTATAAACAATCTCAAACACCCCTAAATAACAACTTATTAGCTTATTACATTTTGGTACCACGATAAGCTAATCCAAACATTTTTTATAAAACTCTTTTTTATCACCACATAAGTTGATAAACACTTTATAAAAAAAAGATAAGTTGTTTTAAATAAGCAATCCCGAACTGCCCCTAAATATTATAGTTGCCACAAGCATGTAGATAGAGAGAGGATCACAGATATTTCACTTACATTGGCTTGTGAAACAAACGGTAAGGTAAACTACAAAATCATCCTCTAACTTTCGATTGTCGTTAGTGTCCCACATCAGTTATACTTGAACCAATTATTCTCTATATATGTTGGAACCGTATTTCTTTCCTTAGGGGATCTTTGGGATAGTAATATAGGAGTTTCACATATTATCACATAATATCAGAGGCTTAAAGTCCTACATCATCTTAACTTGGATCAATTTTCCTCTATATATATATTGAAACATTCTTTGTGTCTACGATAACTCGTTTAAAGAATAATATAAGCATTACATATCTATACTATATTATAAAACACGAATAAAAAACTCTTAATTACTACTTATAAAACACAAGGTACTACCATTTTATGCATACATTTCAAAAATCTCTTAGGCTATGTTTGGCAAACTTGCTGATAAGCTAGCTTATGACTGATAAGCTAGCTGATGAAAAAGTCACGTTTGGCAAAAATTAGCTTATAAGCATTTAATTACCAAAAGGGACATTAATTATTTATTTATAATTAAAAGTTAATATATAATTATGAATAGGGAATTTAATTAAAATGCCCTAACTTGAAAAATCAGTACCCAATATGCCCCAAATCTTGTCATTTTTGCCAAAATACCCCATATGTCCGCGTTTTTGGTCCTCGTTTTTGAAAAAACGCGGGGTAACACCAATTCTATCCGCGTTTTGCTTGAAACGCGGGGATGGTTCGTGTTTGGTCCGCGTTTAGCTTGAATTCACGGGGAGTGGTCCGCGTTTTGATTCAATTCACAGGGACGAGGGGTATGTCCGCGTTTGTTGGCTTGAATGGGGGTTAGGGTCGCGTTTTAGTCTAAAAACGAGGGTTAGGTCCGTGTTTAATAGTATAGAACGCGGGGTTGATTATTAGGGTTTGGAAAACTAGGGTTTCAGGGCTATTATTTCATGTGTTGTCAACTGTTTTTGACGTATTTTTTGCATGATTTTACTGTTTTTTCCACATTTTGGTCTGATTGTCATACAATAAGTATACCATTGTCATTGAATTTGTGGTTCACATTCATCTTCTCCATTCAATTTTTCCTATAAAGATCAGTAAGATTACATGCAAAAGCGTTCATCACATCCACTTGAATTGCTTCATTTTTCATACTACTGAAAAAATCAGTTCATCTGTTCAAAAAGCTAGGCTCTTATTATGTTTCGATGGTCAATGGGTGCAAAACAACAATGGTGGGATTATATTGGCTACACAAAGCGTGGTGTAAATATTCCAATAATGGTTTCGTATAATACGTTTATCGATTACGTCGTGGGAAAGTGTGGAATCGGAGATTCTGCTGCTTGCAAGTTGGTGTTCAGACGTACAGATGGCTCACTGATGGAGATAACCAACGATGACGAAATCCTTGGTTTTATGCTACTTGCAGCCGATTCAGAAAGACCTCTACAACTTTTTGTGTATGTCGCATCATTGATGTGCAATGACGAAGATGATGACGAAGGTGATGACGAAGGTGATGACGAAATCCATGTCGGTGGTAGTCAACTGGAGCCTGACTCTCAATTTCAGGCATCCTACGACACCACACTTTATTCTGATCATGCATGTCGTCCTAACGATTCTTATCCCGATGTTGTTCCGGAGACACAACTAGAAGAAGAAGAAGAAGAAGAAGGAGAGGGAGAGGGAGAGGGAGAGGGAGAGGGAGAGGGAGAGGGAGAGGGAGAAGGGAGAAGGGAGAAGGGAGAAGGGAGAAGAAGAAGAAGAAGAAGAAGAAGAAGAAGACCCAAAAAGAAGGTTTGTTGGAGTTGCTGATGACGAAACACATGTTTTCACAACTGGTATATCTGATCTGGACAGATCAGATACCGATAATGACGAGGACGAAGAAGAAGAAACATATACCCCTAGCAATAAATCATTTGGTGCGTTAAACGATTATTTTGATATGCCCCCTTCCCTTCCTAACCCAGAGACCCATATACCAGCCTACCAACCCGCACCTTACAATCGCAGTACAACTATACATGAAGGTCAAATATTTCATACGAAGGAGGAAATGACCATATAGTTGGGAATGAAGTTCTTGCGAGAGGGTTTCGTGTTTAGAGCGAAGAAATCCGACAAAAGCAGATACAAGGTTGTCTGTGACCAACAAAATTGTGAATGGAGTATGTCCGCGAAGTCCGTGGGCCCTAAAGGAGGGTTGTTTGTCGTTAGAAAGTTGAACGACGTACACACTTGTTCGAGGACGCAACTGAATGCCAGCCACCGGCAGGCCAACAAAAGGACTTTGGGCCACATACTGAAAGACAAGTTTCTTGACGCTAGCAGGTCATTTCGGCCGAAGGACATCGTCAACGATATAAATCAGCAGTACGAGATCAACATTGGTTACCACCAAGGATGGCGTGCGCGATGCAAGGCACTACTAATGGTGAGAGGCACTCCCGAGGAGTCGTACGAACAACTCCCTGCGTATTTATATAACTTGGAGCTGAAGAATCCGGGTACACGCACCAGAATAAGGACGGATTCAAACGGACGTTTCGAGTTGTGTTTCGCTGCACTTGGGTGTGCGGTACGTATATTAAATCGTCGTAGCTTTACATATTATGAATTTTAACATTTACAAATATTTTTCTAAAAAAAACGCAATCTCCACAATATTTTTCTAAAAAAAACGCAATCTATAAAATTAATGAAATCTCTAAAATTAACGCAATTTCCACAATATTTTTCTAAAACAAACTCAGTCTCTAAAATTAACGCAATATCTACAATAATTTTATAAAAAAATGCAATCTCTAAAATCAACGTAATCTGTAAAACTAAAATTAACGCAACCTCTAACATATTATCAACATAAACGCAACACTCTAAAATTAACACATAATCACTAAAATATAAAATTAAAACGCGGTTAAGGGAAACTTACCGAAGAAAGTGGTCGACCTATATCCGACTTTTAAAAATGCTAACCAACCGAGCCGAGATCCGAGCGTGTGAAATACACGATATATTTGAGAGAGTGAAAGAGATCCCCTTTATTTGAGAGTGATGGTGATGGGGTTATGGGGGGACCTCAATTATTTATAGGGAGGGAACACATCTAAACTCTAATTGTATACACAATCTCCACCAATGATCTTTGAAGGAATAGATACCATGTTAAAACGCGGCCCCCAACCCCGCGTGTAATAGTGAAAGCGCGGACCAAACCCGCGTTCAACAGTCTACACGCGGCCCCAACCCCCGTTTCAAGCCAAACCTAGGTCGATTGAATCCAAACGCGGCACTACCCCGCGTTTCTACTATTACACGCGGACTTATTAAGACCAAACGCGGACCACACCCTCGTTTCAAGCCATACGCGGACCAAAATGCACTAACCCCGCGTTTTTCAAAAACGAGGACAAAAAACGCGGACATATGAGGTATTTTGGCAAAAATGACAAGATTTTGGGCACTTTGAGTACTGATTTTTCAAGTTAAGACATTTTAATTAAATTCCCTTATGAAAATTAATGAGGAGCATAATTGGAATAATCACAAAAAGTTCCTTATAAGGTACTCCAAGTAGCTTATAGCCATCCAAACATGTACCCAGAAAATAATATAAGCTAGCTTATTTTTGCCAAACAATGCCTTAATCACAACTTCATATGCATAAGGTACAACTCAATTGAAAAGATTCAAACTTTACTTTTTCACTTCCTTCCATATTCAAGTTCTTTTTCTCCCATTTGGGGTTTCTCCCATAGAAGAAAAGTTATTTATTTTGCTCAAATTAACATATTTTTTTAATTATGATGGTACATGTATTTTCTTCATGTGTACAAGTTTTTAAAACTTTTTGAATTCTATAAAACTAACTAATAATGAACCTATATATACGTTTATATATAAAATAATACTATCCAACATTATCTTTGTTATTTTAACCTATTCTATATTACAGTATTTTGAAAAAATATTATCATTCGTTAGATATCGCTGATTAATACATGTTTTTAAAATTCAAATATACATTTAACTATTACTTAAAATAACTTTTTAATACTTCATGATTGAAAAAACTCAAGTTATGCGTTTATCACTATTAATGCTCCATAAATATCTTTTTTTATTTACTCCATATATATCTTTTTTTTTCTGACAAGCTATTACATTAATTTTTTATTTCCATTTACAATTGTTCACCTTGATGCATTGCACGACTACAATTGCTAATACTTTTATAATGTTAATAATAAAATACAAAATGCAAACACAATGCGTTCTATCTTCTGTCATGTGTTAACACTATATAAAACAAATTTTGTTATAAAAAAGCAAATTGTTGATTAATTTTAATACTTAATTTAATAATAAAAAAACGTTATTGTTACTATTATTATTATTATTATACTATCATAAAATAAAAGCAATCATGAAGGCGATATCTCACTATAAAAAATTGAAGGTCGGCATCAGCTTCGCCACCGGCGCACCGGATCATCATCAATCGCAATCACCAATTAAAGCTCAAAGTACTTGATTCCTCTTTGAATTCAGGTTACCGGTTGCTATAATATTTAATTTTTAAAAAGGAAAAGTGTTAGTCAAATGAATAGAGATGGAAATTTTACCTGTTAGAGTGGGTAACCGCAAGTACCCGACCCTAACAGGGTGGGGATTTCCCATGTTGATGTGTAACAGGGCGGGGATGAGGATTTATTTTCATACCTGAATTGGGTTCGGGGCGGGGGCGGAGATGACATTACCCGTCCCGAATCCGACCCCGATTAATTTTTTTATATATATATTTTAAATATATGTATATAGTGTGTGTATCAATAAATATAAGAAAATATGTCTATATTTACTACTAAATGACAAATATATATGGTATTTCAATATTGATAATTAATATGGTGACGATTTATTATAATTTTAATTTTAAAACACATTTTTTTTAACGGCAAGTTAACACACGCACACGTTCCCGGGGTATCCGGGCTCCCACTTAAGGGTGTCACCCGACTAATCCCCGTCGATCACGACTCAGCCTAATTAAGGGTACCACTATGTGGCAGACCCATGATCATGGATGTCACAGGATGCTCACCACGGGGTTCGAACCTGGGCCGGTAGTCAGGGATACCATCCACTGACCCCCCCCCCAGGATGTTACCTTACCTTACCCTAGGTTGTTTTTTACTAACGGGTACCCAACGGGTTCCCCAAACCCGTCGGGGATTCCTTTCCCCCCCGAACCCGTCAGGGTTTAGTCGGGACAGTGACGGGGGGTTTAAATTAGGGTAAGCATCGGACAGTCGGGTCGGGTCGGGGTCCAAAACCCAGAACCCAATCGGATATCGAGTGGTGGATAAGAGCCCCGAAATCCGACCGAATGCACTTCGGGTAGATCGAGTTTCGGGTGGTCGGGTCACGGATAAATTCGGGTCAGGTCTTCGGGTGGTGCATTCAATCAATCAGTTGTGTTCCCTACGTAATTGCACAACAATCACCAACACAGATTCAACAAAAACTTTAACTAAAAAAAAACAAAAACAGGAAATCGTAATTACCTTTAGCAAAAACGGAACATCAATCCCCCACTTCTCAACAACAACATCCCTCATAACCTTAGAGGGTGTTTGGTTCATGGATTTTGAAGGAATTGGAAAGAATTGGAACGGATAATTCATTTGACCAAATTCTAATTCCTTTGTTTGGTTCCCATATTGATCATGATGGAATCCTTTGAATTCCATTAAATTTCACAAATCAAGGAATTCATCATTCCTTAGCTAAAGTGAAAGAATTGAATTACATCTAATTCCTACCAACCAAACGCGTGGTCAAATTCCATCAAATTCCATTTCAATTCATTCAGGGTTCGTTTGGTTTGCGGGATTGGAATGGATTTGGAGGGATTTGAATTTCAAATCCATTCCAATCATGTGTTTGGTTTGTAGGAAAGGAATTTATTGATCGGATTTGAAATCCTTTGACCTCTTTAAAATCCTTAACTTGAATGATTTGAAAATCCTTTGTAATGGGATGGGATTTCAAATCCCCACAAATCCAAATCCCTCCAAATCCAAATCCATACTTGAAATCCAATCCATTCCCGCAAACCAAACGCGCCCTCAAAGTCAAATTCCTTTAATAGATTCCAATTCCATCAAATTCCATTCTGCGAACCAAACGCCCTTAGGGTTTTTCAAAATCCACGACTTCAAACTCATATCACTACAAGAAAATTGACTTTCAGAGAAGGTTTTATATTGTATTTGAAAGTCCTAAAAGCTTCTCTAAAGCCTTTAGAGAAGCTTTTCAATTCCGTCACAAAGCTTCTCTATATAAGGGTAGCTAAAGGTTTTAGGGAAGGATTTGGGAGGGTATTCGTTTTATTTACATTTAGAGACATTTTGTTGAAGCTTTAGATACGCTTTAAAAGCTTCTCTAAAGGTTAGTCAATTTCTCCTCAAAAGCTTCTCTAAAAGTACCTTTTAGTGACGCTTTTCAACTATTTGCGACGGTTTATTAAAGTAACCAAAAGATACTTTTAGAGAAGGTATATTGAAAACCTTCTCTAAAACACTTGCTTTTAGCAACACTTTTCAAAACCTTCTCTAAAGGTGACCTTTAGATACACTTTTAAAACATCAAATCCTTCTCTAAAGGTACCATTTAGATACACTTTTAAAACATCAAATCCTTCTCTAAAGATAGCCTTCAGATACACTTTCAAAACATCAAATCCTTCTCTAAAGGTACCCTTCAGATACACTTTCAAAACATCAAATCCTTCTCTAAAGGTACCTTTCAGATACATTTTCAAAACATCAATTCCTTCTCTAAAGGTACCCTTTAGATACATTTTTAAAGCATCAATTCCTTCTCTAAATGGGTTATATACAAATATATAAATTTCATCCATATTTCAACTATATATTTATATATAATTATATAATTATAATGAAATAATTAATAATAGTATGTCAAGAATTTTATAAAAATTCCCAAAACAATGAAATTTCATATATATGTTCTATCTCAATTCATTCGAAAAAACATGGATGAAATATCCCAAAACAACTAGAGTTCAATCTCAATTCTTACATAAATCCAAATCTATCCAAAATCATATTATTCCTAGCCAGGTATGCTTGTAACGCGTTATACTCATGTCCCGTTCACGTTTAGCTGCTACATCCTCTCACTCTCCACAATCTACATTCAAAAAGGAAGGCACACACATACTCACCGAATAGATTAGAGCTTGATTTATGAAATCTGAATCAAACAAAACAAACCTGGCCAATATGTATGACACTCGAATAGATTAGCGCTTAAAGTAGGGTCTGGAAGGGGTAAGATGTACGCAGAATTGTCCTCTTCCCTAAGGGCAGAGCGGTTGTTTCCACTAATACCCCTATTTGTGCAAAAATGCGAGCGTAAAAAAGAGAGGCCATACTAGTCAAAGAGTAAATAACCTTCATCCCGCTCTAAATCTAAGAAAAGTGCTTGATTTATGAAATTTCATGCTAATATGTTACAAGGATCGATAACTTACATGTACCTTTGAACACAGGAACACCTTGTGGTGTTCCAGCTCGATTTCCTATTATAACCAACAAGAAAAAAAAACAAAAAAAAAGTAGGAAATTGATTATTTGAGAAAGGAAATGGTTAACATAATATAGGGTTACCCTTTTCTGCAAGTATCATGTCATGCTGTTCAAAGAAAAAAGAAAACACAGGTAAAAAGTTAAGGAAATTATAAATAAATAAATAAACATATATACTAGGTATGGTGTCGGCCGTCCTTAGACGGCCCTCTGCCCATGTGTCCTATAAACGCATGGGATCATGTGAAGTGGTGGTGCACGTGTTCACAATCTCCACCGTGTACGTAGGGATGCCGCTAGGGAGAGGAGAAGTGGGACCTTGGTTGATGACAATATCCGATTTCGGACATTTGTCTCCCCAAATTCGACTTGGATGCACTTTAGCCACTTCTGCACAGGTACAAATGAAACAAAATAATGAGAGGGGTGCCTTTATCTAATGCTTTACTTCACATAAAAAAAAGGTAAATATAAGTGAAAAGTCCATACATTTCCTACAAAATCTCACTATTGTGACAAGTAAAGTAACAATTTTGAATCAAAATCAAACATCGAACAATTAGATGATCCATAAAAAAATAATTGAATCAATATGATACATTACAGATTGCACAAGCTTGACATGGCATAGTTGACAATATGAAAAACCAGTGTAGGCTAGGGATGTGTTTTTCTTACTTATTTATCTCGTGCTTCGCTCACCTAATGCTAGTATTTATGGAAACAACCGCTCTACTCTTTTGGGGTAGAGGTCAGGTCTCGTGCATTGCAACCCCCCCCCCCCCCGGGGGGGACCCTACTTTCAAGTGGGATTTTCTGGGTCAGTTTGGTTTGGTTAGCATGAGTTCATGTAATTGCAAGTCTATCAGCACATTGTTAGTCGCATGGCTGCAATATGTCCAATAGCTGCTTCTTTATTGTATTAAACTTCATGTATATAGATATAACTATTTGTATTCATGTTTCCTATATCAACATTTATGACTTTCTATTTAAAACCTAGTCGAAAGGACTTGGTATGCTGCTGCTTGCTGATTACAACAAACTGCTGAATGCATCATTGTGGACAAGTCATGTAAGAAGAGAAGCCCTGCGACTTAAAAGTTTTGTACATAACTTAACGACAACAGTACTACCTCTAGAATGTGGCTCTTCTAGCAGTTCTGACCAACTGCTGTCCAAATCACCACCATCATTGTTAAGAACAGACTGAAATTCGTCAATGCTTCTCTCAACTTCAGATGGTCCCAGAGATTAGAGATCACTTCTTTAGCATCATGAAGCTTACCATCCTTCACAAACAACAAACGATCAATAGAATGTTAAGAAATCTATTTTTTCATAAAAAAGTATATATTTTCATAAAAACTTATTCATAAAAATAAATGTGTGTTTCATTCAATACATAAATGGTTTATTGGAAGATGGTGTAAGCATATTTTTCTTGCTAACTAAATTGTGGCTTTTCTTTAAGCACTTATGATTAAAATAAACCTCAAAACAGAACCGGAACCCTACTTTGCAAAGCCAGCGGGGGCTTTCTACGGCAAACTGCATACCAAGTGCTAGAATAAAACCAGGCACACTTGCAATATAGAGCATTGTTCTCCACCTGTCCAGAGTTCACAAAAATGCATCAGGAACTTGATAAAGAGACCAAGTAGGCATCACTGTACAAAGTACCAGCAGCACTTATATTTCATCCAGGCTGGTCAACTCAATAGATAACACCTAACATGAAGCATGTAAACCATAAATATGTTGTGCCTAGATTGAGAAAACGCTCAATTAATAACAAGCAGCCAATTTGAATATAGGTATATCAACTCCATTGAATCTGATTAATTGTTATTTCAAACTCGAATACAAATATCTATATCCATATATCGAGTTTGTTATTCAAATAGCTAAAAGTAATGTGCATATATCTATACTATATTATAAAATATTTGAGTTTTTGTTTTTCAAATCTCTTAATTTTTCAAGGATACAACA
The DNA here is from genome assembly GCA_954870635.1 of Arctium minus. Lineage (NCBI taxonomy): Eukaryota > Viridiplantae > Streptophyta > Magnoliopsida > Asterales > Asteraceae > Arctium > Arctium minus. The sequence goes on from OX941084.1 coordinate 56,105,790, forward strand.
ATGAAAGCATAAAGTATAAATCAGGAAAACAGGAATTGTAACCTCCCAGTCTGCTGTAGTCAGCCTCACGGTGTGCCTGACTGGCGAGTCTGCCCACCGGAAGAGGAATGAAAACTTCAAATCGAGTTCTCTAAGACAAAAAATGAATAATGTAAACCAAAAGAAGAAAAAATGAACAAAAGTTGATACACTTTGATACACTCCCGGTAAATTTGAACATGGGATATTGGTGAAAAAATATTAACCAACCAGGCAAACCAATAAAAGCATATGAATGATTAACATCAAAACTTAATCATATAACTTAACTAAATTTGGTGAAGTACAATAAAGAGTTGCTATAAAAGAGCCTATGCATAACTCATGGTTAACCTTAAAGATGTTACTGAAAGGACCACTACCCATTTTAGCCCAACAAAAACTCATATATAGTTTATATTTTATTCTATCCAGAAAGCAAAGCTTTTAGCATACTGGAAGTTAAAATCGATTGAGAATCCCGTACCTTTACTTCTAAACAGACAAAGACAAATATGCAATAAGGAGGACAGAGAAACCATAAAAAAAATATTAGTTATGCATACCATTGAATATACCTTAAAATCTAGAAGCAAACGAGATACAACATGATAAGCTGGGTCTTCAGTGCTATCCACAACAAATAAGAACTCCAAGGGGCCACCATAAAGGGAAGTTAACTACATGTAGTAATTCGTATTACCAACCATGATGAGTACTAATAAATACCCATATATAACTGAATAAAAAAATGCCAAACTTGAAAGTAAACAAGTCGTAAAAATAAAAAATAAGAACCTCTCCTGGAGGGGGGGGACCAACAAAGATAGTTGGACATAGTAATATTACATTGATCGAGGGGACATGATTCAGCACTATACAGTCATAGGAAAGGGAGAGATCTAATAACTACCTAGTGGATTTAATAGAAAGAAAACAGATACAAAAGTTCAAAACCCATAAAGAGTGGCTAGAATTCCAAATACACTACTACAAAAAAAAGCCTTTTTACACAGTTGTAAAGGGCTTTTTACATACCAGGCAGAAAAGATAAAACACCTACGACAAAGATTGTAGGATAAATTCAAGAGCATGGCAACTTCTTTCACAAATTGAAGTGTGTGTTCAAGGATGTTTCTAGCGCACCAAGGCTCCTAGGCTTTATGAGAGTTGTTGAGGGAAATGTTTGTATCCCAGTCGCAGAAAGGTTGTTTCTTGACTCAAACTTGTAATCTTCCATTCATAAAGGAGTGACCTTAATGGTTCTTTCAAAGCTCTCCTCAAACCTAATATTTTACGCGTTCCATATGAATCTTCTGCTGCCAACTATACACAACATAGAAGCCTTCATCGCTCATACCGACTAATCTATCAACATAACAAAAGTATAGTGGCTCCTACCTTTAATATCTACAAAAGGTTACAACGGTTTCCAACAGTCTTTCTTTAATATCTACTCTAGCAGACCAATAAGAAATTTCTCTACAAAACCATCCACCCCACCCAATTATCAACCTCCAACTTACAAAACCCAAATAAAAACCACACAAAAAGGAACCAAAAGTAAAACAGTTGGACACAAAAATGGTGATTGTACATAACAAAAATATAGTAAAGCATAATAACACTGGAAAATATGCAAGTAGAACTATTTGCAAATTGCGTAATAACAATTAGGGTAGATACCTAATTGTTATTCTGGCCGTTGGTCTTTTATTGTAGCATATTACCTTCTATTAGTAACATCATGTCATTACTTAAAAGAAAAGGAAAATTAGGGTAGATACCTCTGGAGATACTCAATCATCTGCTATCCATGACTAATGTATCCAACTTTAGATCTTTAATCCCTTCAATCAGCTTCTCCCTTGCATCTCCCCAATACAATTTGGTCACAACTTGAATCTAATCAAACAAATTAACCACTAATAACTCAACACATAAATTAATTGAATTTGTAATCAAAAAACAATGATATCAGTTCAACTTATTAGATTTGGCATTCAACCTGGATCCGATCAAAAGAAGTTTCACATAAAAATGTGCATATTTGAGCTACAAACCTACATAAAAATATGGATTAGAAGTTTTAATCCTGAAAATGAAATAATTGGATTTCAAATATGTCACGATCTAACAAGAAGCAAAATGAAAACCTTTTTTTGTCTATGCCCTGTATCAAGCATGTCAAGAACATCAATATCCGTCTTCACGTTGTACTTGGCCATCACTTCCTGCCCACGGAACTCCGTCCTGTATCAAGCAAATGCTACCATTGTTGTTGATGTTTGGGTGGAAGACCTTGGTCCTAAATGCAACATGTGCATCAACATATCTCAGTTAACCAAACCATAAGCAAAAAAGAACTTTTGTGGATTCCATGTCCCATATAGCAGTTGATCATAATTAGGTTAAACAACCTGAGGTACTAACGCAAATTAATAGCCAACTATGATAAACAATTCAAACAAGTATAGCATAAAAGAGAAATCAAATGATCATATAAGTAACAAGAAGTCCCAAAATAATCCAAGTCAAATGATTATTTACCAAATGAAGCAGACTCCTCAATGATTGCAATGAATCACCCGACTGTAATGCAACCAGAACTACCAAATTACAAATTGATCAATCCTATAACCAAAACAAACCTAATTTTACAGTATAAACATAACTTCCTAATTTATTGCAATGAATCGCCAAACAAAGATATGAAGACGAATAGAAGTCGCCTACCGTAATCGATGAGCCCTAAATCGAAAAATCGAAGAGAAATCGAAGAACTCGTAGAACCAGTACGATTCTAGGGATATACTTTTGACTGTCGCTCTCGACTCTCGATTCTAGGGTTACGATTGTTGAAGAATGGAAGAGAATCGTAGAACTCGTACAGACTCTCGCTCTCAACTCTTGATGGCTTCCGCTTAATTTCTACTCATATTTTATTTTATATAAATTTGGTTTGCTGAAAAAATTAAAAAGCTTTAGATACGCTTTTTGGAACTATAAAAGTGTAACTAAAAGATTTTGTTTAATTTAAAAATAAAAATGAAAATATTTTATCTTTTAGAGACGATTTAGAAAGCGTATCTAAAGTTTCTGATTGACTTTTAGAGACGATTTATATAAGAAGCTTCTCTAAAAGCTATAGGGACGTTTTTCATAGCGTATTATTTAGTTTAACATCCTTCTCTGAAAAGTCATCTTACCTTCTGCTACATTTTTTACTTTTGTCATGTAATTCCTTCACTAAAGGTCACCTTTAGATACACTTCTAAATCCTTCTCTAAAAGTTCCTTCTCTAAAACCCCTTTCCCTTGTAGTGTATTCCCAATCTTATCTTCCTGGATCAAAAACGACGGAACATTTGAGCTTCACAATCCTTCTATCAACCTTATTCCCGTTAACATCTTCCATGGCTCCTTAATTAGTCCTTCCAATTGAGAGAGATTTGAAAGAAACAACATTGGTCAGAAACTCTTGAAATCCGACTGAAAATGGGAGTAACTCGAAATTCCCGGTAGCGGTGGGACTTGGGTCGTCGGTCGTCGTCGAGAGAGGCAGAGACTAAAGAGAGGTCAGAGGTCGAGAACTTGAGTCTCTAAGAGGTTAGAGAATTTGATTTTGGGTCTGAGTCTCGGAGATGATATTTAGGTTTAGATTTTGGGTCTGAGACTGAGATGATATTTTTATTTTGGGTCTGAGACTGAGATGATATTTTTATTTTGGGTCTGAGATAATATATTTATATTTATTATTAATAATAAATTTTAAAAAATTATTTTATTTTCGGATATTTCGGACGGGTCGGGTGAGGGAGATGGATACCCAAACCGATCCTACATATCCGTATTTTAATTTGGTTTTCGGGTGGTCGGGTAGCGTTTTTTCGGGTGGTCGGGTTTTGCTCACCCCTAGCTTAAACGACGGTCGGGGATGGGGAATGCATTACCCGTCCAATACCCGTCCCGTTTCCATCCCTACAAATGAACCTATTTTTTTATTTTTAATCGTGTTTTTTTTCCTGAAAGGATTATTCAATCGTGTATTATAAATTTAAAAAAAAATGTTTGGCTTTTGATATGCATGATTATGAAAATGGTACGAAGGGCTTATATCCTCCGTTTCAAAATAGATGTTCATAGTTAAAATGACATACAACTTTAAACATGCATAATTATTATATCCTTTTGTTAACGAAATGACAATTTTATCGTTATTTAATTTTTTTTCTCGTCATAACTCTTAAATATTTGTGCATTACGTAAGGGTAGATTTGAAAATTTAGTTATCTACTTCTAAAACTGGACATTAAATTTAGGACAAACATAAATAAAAATATTGACACTTAGGCCTTGTCAGTTGTTTGTTTTTTCATTTTAAGCTCTTAAGCACCACTTATGTTTAATTCGGTCAGAAATTTTTATAATTCAGACTGTTTTGTTTTATATTATTTTCAGAGTCTCTTATCTCCTAATATGGTCTGGACAAAAAAAAGTGGCAACCCTATCTTTTAAATCTCCTCTTATTTCTGTCTATCACCATTCTTTCAATTTCAACATCAGTTTTAACCCAGATGCACCCTGATTTTGCAAAAACGTAAAACACGAAGATTGTAGATCTGTGTTTTGGCTTTCCAAAACATCTGGAGTCGCTTAAATCGGGGCTTCGGTGTATGAGATATGATTAAAACTCCACAGCCTCGCAAATCTGTCAACATCCTTCTTTCATTTTTTTTTCGTTGTGTCCTTCGATCATCGATGCTCACTTCAATTGACGTATTTAAGTTGAATTTTTGAGGGATAAAATAGACAATTATACATATTCAGACGTTTGTCAGTTTATAAAAACAAACAGTGTTATTGGTTCAAATTTCAGACTTCAGCATCACCTCTTAAAAATCAGAAGTGAAATCAGACTTAGACTTTAACACCTCTTAAAAAACAAACGTCGCCTTATAGAGTATTAAACAATAGAGAGAAGTTCATTTCGAGCAAAGAATCGTAAAGATAAACCTGTTATCTGTTATGTTTTGAGTCGTAGGATACAGGGCGGTTTTTTGGGGTGTGCCAAGACGTGCTACCGCACAGGGCCCCCGATCGTCGGGGGCCTCCGAATATTTTTAAATTTTCTACTTGTAATAAAATTACTATATATATTATTTATTACAAATATATAAGCAAAGAATGTTGTAGTGTAGCGGTAAGAGACTTTTGCTTGTAATGGCTTTTTCACATTCCTCCATGTTCGAATCCCCCAACTAACAATAAAATAGTTTTTTTCTTCTTTTATAATTATTGATTTTCTTGAAATGAATTAAATATATAAACTTTTTAACGGTTTCTTTATATAAATTTTTTTATTTAGGATTTCTTAAGTATATAATTCTTTTTAATTATCCTTTTTCCTGAAATAATTAAATAATATAGTTGTTTTTAATATGTTTTTTACAATTTATCCTCCTAATTCAAATCAAAAAATTTTAATTCCTATTTTATTTTTTAATTTTGTATAAATATTTTTCTAAAATGTTTTGAGAAGATAAATTTATAAAATATTTAAATAAATAATTAATGCTGAAATTTCCTAAGAAGGAATAGTAGTTGGAGTTGATTGTAATTTTCTTAGATATTTTAGATTATATCTTAGAAAAAACATAAAATAGCTAATAGAGATGCTCTAAATAACTTTGGTTGTTTAATGTCTTTTTGATAATTTATCTTATACTTTTCTTCGGATATTTAATAATATTTAGATTGTTTTAGCATTTGTTGATTTTTTCCATATGTTGTTGGCACATTTTTAGTTTTTAATAAATTTTAAAAGGTTCTTGTTAATACTATTAATATATTTTAATGACAATATATTAATAAAAGGTTATTGTTGATATGGGTTTTGTAATTATTAATAATGGTTGATCAATTCTATATAAAGATGATTGTTATTTCACTCCCTTACATATCATGTTATTTCATACCTCCTACCTCACTCATAGACCCCCTTATTGGAGAAGTTATAAAAGTTAAAAAATAGATATATTAAAAGTTAAATAATCGATTATAAATCATAAAATTTTGAATCCATGCTAACATAATAACATTAAAAATTAAAATTTAGTGTCAAAAAAAGAAGAAAATATGACAAATTTGTTCAAATTAAAAGATGATTTATCGATCGATTTATTTATAAGACAAATGTAGTAAAATATAATTCAATACATAATAAAAATAAATAAAAATATGAGCACATTTAATTTTTCGTACAGGGCCTCCAAAATATCAGGCTCGGCCCTGCTATTTATAACAATATATTTCAAACAAAGAAATTTAATAATTTTTTGCCAACAAAGAATATTGTATATAAATTTATTTACAAGTTATAGTATGTTCATTTTGTAGCATGAATGACATAATATATTGTCAAAAATAGAGTTTTTAAAAGTAGAGTTTTACATAAGAAGCATACCAAAGTAGTGCCATTTTTATACAATTTATATAATTAAAATTTATATATAGTTAATATTTTTACTATTATTTATTAAAATTTAAAAGTGGCTTTGTGTAACACCCCTAAAAATAGAGGTCAATTTAAATTTGTATTTAATCGAATAAATAACATCAAAATATATAGCATCACCCAACATGGGGAAATTGTAAAGCGTTTACAATGAACAAATATGAATGATAAACGATAATTTACTAATCTAAGCTAGATTAAAGACAGGTGTCGCTATCATCACCAAAAGAATTATATCTCCAAGCATCGCTTACTACCAAAAAGCTACCGATCCCAAAAATGCCTAAGATGGCAATTGGCCGCTCCAATCAAGCTTTAGAAACCCCTCCGCTAAGAGAACCTGTCATACATGTCATTTGTGAAAAAATGTTTAGCTTAATGCCTACTGAGCCTAAACAATCTGTAAAATAACATTATAGAACATAAAACTTCAAGCATAGTTAAATAGGTCATAACACATAATTCGAACCTCTTTTATCCTTGGAAGGACATGAAAAAACGTATAATGACGGGGGAAGACCCAATTAACCATTTATAGTGACGAAACACAAAAGTACATCACATTATAATGTTGTAGAGCTTCTATTAATGTAACATTGGTCATCGAGTTCAACCACCCACGACCTATAATTCTAATCCCCTAATGAATTAAGAATACTCATGCACTATAAATGAAATGTCATGGGTCACACGGTCATCGAGTTCAACCTCCCACGGTCTATAGTTCGAGTCCCCGGTGATATAATCCACGTGTCTAGCCAAGATATGGGAGTAACTATCCCATCTCATATAAGTGAACTATTGTGCCTATGGATCCATTAAACTATAGTTCTATATTTGACATTCCACAATATATCATACTACTTTCAACATAACCAACATTTATACAAGTAAACCACTAAATGGGTGAAAGTCACAATTTGGCATCTCAATGAAAATATGGCCATCACCCATACAATTTCACTCCACACCAGATGGGACCTGAAAATTCACTTTTTCTACCGAAAGACTCCCGACAAATCTGAGGATCGAAATTAAGCCTTTCTTAACCCCATTCCTACAATAAAACTTTAAATTCGAGAATGGTGCAAATCTTTACTTACCAAAATACACGGGTGTTACACTTTGGGTTGGACTACCTCTACTAAGTGCCAACTACCTTCTAAAGTATATATTATATATGACATGTCATATAGTATGTTTCGAATATTGATCATGAATAGTAGGTGGTTAAATATTTTGTTGTTGAAAACCCTAGGCTTTGAAAGTTGATAGATAATTGGAGAGGAATTGTTGATACTCCATATTTGTGAAACTATTTTTTTTCTTACGTTATGCACATTGGTATCTTTCATTGTAACATCCCAAGCTAACCGTACCAGATATTTTCCACTTTGTCCATACACCTCACGGTTTTAAAACGCGTCTGCCAGAGGAAGTATCAAGTCCCTTATAAGGCAATCTTCGTTCCCCTTCCCAAACCAATGTGGGATCTTACAATCCACCTCCCTTGGGAGCCCAGCGTCCTCGCTGGCACATCAATTTAGTTCTCGTCTCTTATACCATTTGTAACATCCCAGGTTAACCATACCAGATATTATCCACTTTGTCCACAAACTTGGACTCACGGTTTTAAAACGCGTCTGGTAGAGGAGGTATCCAATACCAATGTGGGATCTTACAATAAAATTTGTAACATCCCAGACTAATTGTACTAGATATTGTCAGCTTTGTCCATACACCTAGACTCACGGTTTTAAAACGCGGCTGATAGAGGAGGTATCAAGTCCCTTATAGGGCAACCTTCGTTCCCCTTCCCAACCAATGTGGGATCTTACAATCCACCCCCTTGGGAGCCCAGCATCCTCGCTGGCACACTAGTCCGGCTCTCGCCTCTGATACCATTTGTAACATCCCAGGTTAACCGTACCAGATATTGTCCGCTTTATCCATACACCTACACTCACGGTTTTAAAATGCGTCTGATAGAGAAGGTATCAAGTCCCTTATAAGGCAACCTTCGTTCCCCTTCCCAACCAATGTGGGATCTTAACTTCATGTCTTATTTTATGTTATAAAAAGTTATGTAATTTGAATGGTTTTATGTAAGTTTTGTCTTTCAAATGTAAAAAATATTAGGACTATTCACCCGTGGGCAAAATCGACATGTTTATAGGACGGGTATATGCAAGTTCTCAAGCCTGCAAAAATGGGTTTGAGTTTGCTACATTAGGTCTGTTGGACAAAAAAAATGTTAGGGTGGGTACCTTATTAGTGTTCCATTTTTAAGTTTTAATATATAATCTACTTGTATATAGTCTTGTATTAGAATAATACTAGAAAACATATATACATATATAATTATAGACGAAGGATCATGTGAGAAAAAGAGTTAAGGTGAGAAGCGTAAGAAGGGATCTGGACCTTAATCACTTTTAATCTCACACCCACCCATGCATTGCGCTTCTCATGTAAATTGATTCAATGCATCTCATTAGTGTTGATCTTCAATTAGGATTGATCCAAGGATCCAAATCCCTTCTTACACTTTTCACCATAACTTCCCTTTTTTCGGGAGCCCAACCCTATAATTATATATAAGATATATAGATTTATCGTCATAAGTCACTCCTCTGAAAAACGTCATGATTTTGACGTAACCCCTAATTAAGGCTTGAGGCTTAACTTCATTGTCACGCCTCACGTCATTTACATCATTGGTTTTAAAACAATTAAGTTTATATATGAAATAAGATGAATATGATAATTTAAAAATTAAACAACGAGTCAAAATGATTAAAATAAAATTAATTGTTTTAAAACAAATTTTGTAAAAATTAAACAAGTTTATGATAATTTAACAATTAATCAAAAAGGGGGTTAGCTAGCTCAGTTTGATAGGTAACATCCTGGGGGGGGTGTGGGGTGAAAGTCACACTACCCGGGTTCGATTCCCACGAGCGACACTTTCCTGAGATATCCAGATTCTGGGTCTGGTCCTTCGGGGCCGGGGCCGAGGCCGGTTCGGGTGGGTTCAGTCTATGGGACCCTCTACCCTGCCGTCCGGGTTCAACCAAAGGTTGGGCCGGGTCGTAGTGGATTTGTGGGATTGCCTATAATGGAGGCCCGATACCGCTGGATTAACGTGTGCGTTCATTAACTTGTCGTTCAAAAAAAAATGATTAAAATAAAAATAAAAGAATGCAACAAATTCAATATAAAACAAAGCCTAAAAAAAATGAAATTAATGAACCTCACATTAGAAGTAACAAAGACATTAAAACAAAAACATGATTAAAAAAAAACACAAGAACAATTAAAATATATGTGATTTAACATTAAAATCATAACAACAAGGCTTGTGGTGTAATGGTAATCACCTGGGGAGTTCATAGCGCTCAACCCGGGTTCGATTCCTTGCATTCGCCTTGTGGCCACTGGGTTTAATCTCAGGTCTGCATGCTTTCGCAGTCGGTTGCTTTGTCAGGGATTAGTCTGGGCCATAGGCCCAGGATACCCTTTAAAAAAAACATTAAAATCATATGTGAATGTGATTGCATAACACAATCAGCAAAGTTGATGCAGGGCATCAAAAGGGCTCATGACTACTTGTTATTATTACAAAAAATAAATTAAGAAGAATGTAGCAACTAAGACTTGAACCTAAGTTTCAAGCATCATGATGAAACTTTTACCAATGTGCCATTGATGGTTTTGATTATTTTTACATCGCGGTTTCGTTTTTATTAGTTTCTTTCTTGTTTTTTTCCTCTATTTCTTTTTTCGATTGATCTTAAACTTGTTTTTTTTATACTAATACGTTTTATTTGAAATAAAACAAAAAGTAAATAAAATTAATCAGATTAAATAATTAATATTTTGTATAGGTTTTTGTTTAGAAAATCCCTCTGATAATACTTGACCACTTTTATTTTTGCTGTGTGTATGATTTTATTAAACATAAATATGGAAAATTTTGATAAGAAATCTTTATGTTATTTAAGTGCACATTGGGTATGGATTTGTACTAGGTAAAGGATCTCCATTTCAACACCAAATCCATTTTCTACATCAATTTCACACAATTTTACTACAAAACCAACATTTTTTTTTGTTAACCGTGAGTTTTTGGACTAGCTTACACACAAATTAGTTCTTGCTCGATTTAGGTCTTAGTGCATACTGCATAGTATAACACCAAATTTGATGTTGAACTATTTTATTACAAAATGGTCCATAAGTTTTAATATTTATTATAATTTACTCTATTTAGTTACAAATGATATCATGATAATAATATATTTCAACATTGTATTATATTTATAATAGGGAAAATTGCATCAAAATGGAACCAATTTTGGGTTGATTCCTATTTTGGGGAACCAACTTTCAAAACTATCATTTTAGGGTCTAAAAACAACTTTTCATACATCTAAGGGCCTCAATTACCTGATTACCTTCTAATAATGACATGGTTCAAGAAAATTGCCAACCAAGATTTTAAAATTAAAGTAAATTACAAATTAGAATTTTTTTGTATGATGTGGCACTGAGGTGGCTTTGAGTTTTTAATCTATAATATTTTATTATTTTCTTTTCTTTGTTCATCTTTACCGAGCACACCCTGAATATCCACCACAGTGCATAAATCACCACCCAGTTTAAAAAAATATTTTATAAAATCTCAATAACAGTAATATATAATTTCAAACATTACGTATACACAATAATCTTGTAAATATTCATTCAAAACAAAATATGATACAAACCTTTAAATTAAACCCCAAATCAAAAATATAAAACAAACCCTAAATCAAATAAAACCCTAAACCACAAATCAAACAAATCTTTAAAACAAAATCAGTGGATTTACGATGTACATCCAGATCCAGTGAAAGACCAGACATAGATCCAGATCCAGAGCAGATGTTGCAAGAGAGATGTAGATCCGATTTTGTAGTCATAGATCCAGAAGAGATGGAAGAAAACAAACGAAACTTCGATGTTGGAGGGGAAGGACGCCACAAGTTGAGGTGGTGGAGTCGACGTTGCAGGTTGAGGGAGGTGGAGTTCGCTGCCGGAGGATGGTGGTGGAGTCCGACGTCGCTAGTTGGGTGCATCACGTGGGCTCAACGCAGACCGAAAAAAAAAGCTATCTTAGGCGAGGTAGAGATCACCGGCAATGGTAGAGATGTCCGGCAGAAGCGAGATTTCGGATGGGGACTGACTGTGGCCTGATTTAGGGAGAGAGAAGAGAGAGATTGATATCCACGGAAGATTGAAGAAGTGATTTTCTAAAGGACTGATGTGGATTTTTTAATATCCACACAAGCTTTTGTTTTTTTTATATGACACCTCATTTAAAGGTAACCGGTTACCTCCTGAATAGGTAACTGAGACCCTTAAATATGTGGAAAAAAAAATTAGACCCTAAATTGATAGTTTTGAAAATTGGTTCCCCAAAATAGGAATCAACTCAAAGTTGGTTCCATTTTGATGCAATTTTCCCTTTATAATAATTTATGATGTATAATAAAACACAAACAATTGACATATATATTACGATTCAAAATAAATACATAATTAAAAAGTAAAATTGAATAACACATTGTATAAATTTAATAAAACATAAAATAAATTTAAATGCATGTGTATTATTTATTTAAATATGTTTTATAATATAACTTTTGTTAATATAATGATAATAAGTTCAAGTTTAATTATGTACAAATAATTTATTTTGGATTACTACTAGAAAAAAGACCATAATTACCGGCGGATTTCTGACGGATTACGCTGTCAAAAAATGCCCCGCCAGAAAATGGATTTTTCGACGGATTTCCGACGGATTTATAATTTCTGACGGATTTTTCCGTCGGAAATTAATTTCCCATTTTTTTAAAAAAAGTTAGATTAATTAACAAATTCTTAATCTGATTAATTAGTTTCCGACGGATTTCCGACGGATAAAAAATTTATTAATTATTTTATTTTTAACCGTTTATTTATTAAAAAATATAAAGAAACATTTTTAAAAAAGAAAAACAAATTTCCGACAGAAAATCCGTCAGAAATTATTTTCCATTTTTTAAAAAAAAGTTAGATTAATCAATATTATCTTAATCAGATTAATTAGTTTCCGACAGATATGAAATTTATTTATAAATTTATTTTTAACAATTTATTTATTAAAAAAATTATAAAGAATAATTTAAAAATGAAAAACAAATTTCCGACGGAAAATCCGTCGGTAATTCTGTCAGAAATCCGTCGAAAACTTGTTTTTTCTTTTTTAATATTTATTATTAGAAAACTAATTCTGCTATAATTTTTTTAAATTATAATTGAAATATTATAAAATTTCTTCTTTTTATTTCACCATAATAATAAGTTGTCACCTTGTTTTGATTTCGGTCCGTAAGGTATCCATTTTGTTTTAATTTGGTCCATTAAAGACACACTTGGGGTACTTTAGTCTTTTTACTGTTTTTATCTTTTAGCTTTTTGTTAATTAGAATTTTTTGTTCGTCTTACTTTATTTAAATGCATCTTAAGGTACACATTTTATACAAAATTTTAATAAATAAATATTTTTCATCCCGTTTCAACAAAACCATCAAAATCATTATCTTCATCTTCGTACCTGCAAAATAAAAATCAAATAAACCATCACAACCTTCATAAGTGTCTTCCATCACCATACAACTAAACCAAATAAAAATCAAACTCTAAATCAAAATCAAAATCTAAAAGTTAAAGCCCAAATCTAAACCTAAATCTTCCATCAAACCTAAATAAAAAACAAAAATCAAACCTTAAATCTAACACCCTATGGGTTTTCGAAGGTAACGTAAATAAGAAACAACTGTTTTGAATTCTTCTTATAAATAAAACCCAAACCTGATAAAACGGTGATATATATGGGTTTTCGAAGGTAACGTGAGGAGATGTTTAAACCAACCTGGCAAGAGAACAATGGAGATGAAACCGATGAGAGATGAGACGATAGAGATGGAGATGAGACGAGATCTTTGGAGATGAAGATGAGACGATGGTATTTAACAGATGTAGATGAAACCCAAATGAGAGAACAATGGGGATGAAGTCCAGACGAGAGAACGATGGAGACGTCGAAGCGTGGTTGGAGAGCGATGGAGGTGGGGGAGCGATGGAGGCGGCGGCTGTATAGATGAAACCCAAATGAGAGAACGACGGGGATGAAGTCCAGACGAGAGAACGATGGAGACGTCGAAGCGTGGTTGGAGAGTGGTGGTGGCGGGGGAGCGATGGAGGCGGCGGCTGTAGCGATGGAGGAGGAGGCTGTAGCGATGGAGGGTTTTTGAGGCATTGGAGGATTCAACTGATAAAAAGATGGGTTTTTAATATTAAAAATGAGGATATACATGGAGGAGATGGGTTAAATAAAAAAGGTAATTAAATACATCACGCAATGCAGCAAATAAAAAGGGAGAATCTAGAAAACAAAAAAGGGGGAAAATTTTGGGAGGGTGGGCGGGAACCAATAATTTGGGTGAAATAAAAGGGAAGTAAATATATTTATTTTATAATCTAAATTTTAAATATTTTCCAAAATTTTAATATATTTATGAGTTTTGGAAAGTGATATAAAAGGGGAAGTAATATATATTTATGTAAATTCAATATATTTATGGTGTTAATAAAATCTAGAATTTTTTTAAAGATTTTCCAAAATTTCATAATTTCATAATTTGATGAAGAAAAAATCAGATAAAAAATTATTTAAATCAGTTCTCATAAAATTGTAACATTTTTTATTCTTAGTGAATTCTAGTGTTTTTGGGACCCTGCTTTTGAAATGTTTAGTGTTCTAATATTTTTGGGACCCTGCTTTTAGAATTATCATCGTTAGTTTTTCAATTAACCGATTCACACGCAATATAGCCCATCAAAGAGCAATAAAACCGATTTAAGCCCAACTGAACCTATCAAAGCCAATTGTGATTGTTGGTGACTTATTAAGACCAATATATCCAATAGAACTGATTTAAGCCCAATAGAACAATCAAAGCCAAATAAAGACCATCAAAGTCCATTACGAGCATTGTTGACTTGTTAAGGCCCAATATAACCGATTAAAACCCAATTGAATCGATTTAAGCCCAATAGAACCATCAAATCCCAACAGAACCGATTTAAGCCCAATTGAACCGACTTAAGATCAATATAACCTATCAATCCCAATAGAACCCATAAAAACTCATTATGATTGTCATTGACTTATTAAAAGCCCAACTAAACCGATTTAAGCCCAATATAACCGATTTAAGTCCAATTGAATCGATTTAAGCCCAATATAACCTAATAAAACTCAGTTGAATCGATTTAAGCCCAATAGAGTCATCAAAGCTCAATAGAACCATCAAATCCCAATAAAAGCCCATTATAGCCCATTATGAGCATTGTTGACTTATTAAGGCCCAATATAACCTAAAAACCCAACTGAATCGATTTAAACGTAATTGAACCGATTTGAGTCCAACATAACCGATATAAGATCAATATAACCCATCAAATCCTAATTGAACCCATCAAAGTCTGTTATGATCGTTGTATCGATTATTAATGCCAAACACACAAGTAAAGACTTATTATGTGCTTCTTTACACGTATCGACTTCATAGATGCATGTGTCGTGTATTTGTGTCAACTAAACAACTAAAAACCATTATACACTGATATAAGCCACTCAACCACCATTATTGCCCAATATGACATTTTATGACTTATTAAGTCCAATAACACCAATGGTGACTTATTATGTGTTTGTGTGCACGTATCCACTCATAGATGTATATGTTGTCTATTAAGGTCGAAAAAAGAACTAAGAACCATTATATCACAATACAAACCACTAAATCACCATTATATCCTAATATGATGCTTTATATCTTAACCATTTAATTTAAGAAAATGTTTTAAAATAAATTAAAAATCGATTCACACGCAATATATAACCCATCAAAGAGCAATACAAACGATTTAAGCCCAATTGAACCGGTTTAAGCTCAACTGAACCCATCAAAGCCACTTGTGATTGTTGGTGACTTATTAAGACAAATATATCCAATATAACCTATTAAAACCCAATTGAATCGATTTAACCCCAATTGAACCATCAAAGCCCATTACAAGCATTGTTGACTTATTAAGGCCCAATATAACCGATTAAAACCCAATTGAATCGATTTAAGCCCAATAGAACCATCAAAGCTCAATAAAGCCCATTACGAGCATTGTTGACTTATTAAGGCCCAATATAACCTATTAAACCCAATTGAACCGATTTAAGCCTAGTTGAATCAGTTTAAGCCCAACAGAACCGATTTAAGCCCAATTGAACCGACTTAAGATCAATATAACCCATCAATCCCAATAGAACCCATAAAAACTCATTATGATTGTCATTGACTTATTAAAAGCCCAACTAAACCGATTTAAGCCCAATATAACCTAATAAAACTCAGTTGAATCGATTTAAGCCCAATAGAGTCATCAAAGCCCAATAGAACCATCAAAGCCCAATAAAAGCCCATCAAAGCCCATTGTGAGCATTGTTGACTTATTATGGCCCAATATAACCTAAAAACCCAACTGAATCGATTTAAGTCCAACATAACCGATATAAGATCAATATAACCCATCAAATCCTAATTGAACCCATCAAAGTCTGTTATGATCGTTGTATCGATTATTAATGCCCAAACACACAAGTAAAGACTTATTATGTGCTTCTTTACACGTAACGACTTCATAGATGCATGTGTCGTGTATTTGTGTCAACTAGACAACTAAAAACCATTATACACTGATATAAGCCACTCAACCACCATTATTGCCCAATATGACATTTTATGACTTATTAAGCCCAATAACACCAATGGTGACTTATTATGTGTTTGTGTGCACGTATCCACTCATAGATGTATATGTTGTATATTAAGGACGAAAAAAGAACTAAGAACCATTATATCACAATACAAACCAATAAATCACCATTATATCCTAATATGATGCTTTATAACTTAACCATTTGATTTAAGAAAATGTTTTAAATTTAAAAAAAATAAAAATCGAATTAATTTCCGACGGATTTCCGACGGAAAATTAAATTAATTTCCGTCGGAAATCCGTCGGAAATTAATTCGATTTTTTAAAAAAAAATTAAAACTTAATAAATTAATTTAACAAAATGTTTTAAAATTAAAAAAAATTAAAAATCGAATTAATTTCCGACGGAAAATTAATTTAATTAAAATTAAATTAATTTCCGTCGGAAATCCGTCGGAAATTAATTCGATTTTAAAAAAAAATAAAACTTAATAAATTAATTTAAGAAAATGTTTTAAAATTAAAAAAAATAAAAATCGAATTAATTTCTGACGGATTTCCGACGGAAAATTAATTTAATTTAAAATTAAATTATTTCCGTCGGAAATTAATTCGTTTTTTTTTAAATATTAAAACTTAACCAATTAATTTAAGAAAATGTTTTAAAATTAAAAAAAAATTAAAAATCGAATTAATTTCCGACGGAAAATTAATTTAATTTTCATTAAATTAATTTCCGTCGGAAATTAATCCGATTTTTAAAAAAAAAAATTAAAACTTGATAAATTAATTTAAGAAAATGTTTTAAAATAAAAATTAAAAATCGAATTAATTTCCGACGGATTTCCGACGGAAAATTAATTTAATTAAAATTAAATTAATTTCCGTCGGAAGTTAATTCGATTTTTTTTTAAAATATTAAAACTTAACCAATTAATTTAAGAAAATGTTTTAAAATTAAAAAAATTAAAAATCGAATTAATTTCCGTCGGAAATCCGTCGGAAATTAATCCGATTTAAAAAAAAAATTAAAACTTAATAAATTAATTTAACAAAATGTTTTAAAATTAAAAAAAATTAAAAATCGAATTAATTTTCGACGGATTTTCGACGAAAAATTAATTTAATTAAAATTAAATTAATTTATGTCGGAAATCCGTCGGAAATTAATTCGATTTTTAAAAAAAAATTAAAACTTAATAAATTAATTTAAGAAAATGTTTTAAAATTAAAAAAAAATAAAAATCGAATTAATTTCCGACGGATTTCCGACGGAAAATTAATTTAATTAAAATTAAATTAATTTCCGTCGGAAATCCGTCGGAAATTAATTACAATTAATTTAATTATCTTCTAATTTGATTGTTTAGTTACTAATTTATTTAATTAAGTATTTTAATTACAATTAAACAAATATTTGTGACGGATAAAATATCCGTCACAAATCCGCCACAAATATTAAAGAGAATATAAATATTTATTTTTCGTAAAATTTCAGTGACGGATTTGTGGCGGATTTCCGACGGATTTAAGGTTATGTTGACTTTTGTTGACTTTTTTGAAATCCGCCGGAAATCCGTCAGAAATCCGTCGGAAATTTTTCCGACGGAAAATCCGTCGGTGATAGCTCTTTTTTTAGTAATGAATTGTACATTATAATTTATAAAGTTGTTGTAACAAAAACTTATGGGTTGAATTTGTAAAATAGTAAAAAATATAATGTAATGCCCGGAAATCTAGTAAGTAAGAATTACATCCTTCTCTCTCTAATAGTTATACTTTTAGAAAATGATATTAAGATACTTTACCATTAGGCGTATCTCTGATCGGAAGCTTTTCGTTGAGTGAAAAAAGGGATTTTGGGCTCGGTACACCTTGAGCGACTATGCCTAGCGATAGTGACATAGGGCACGATCACCAATCACAATCGCGGGCTAAGCATTGCTCTCGGTACATTCAGCATGATTGTGCCCCACGATTATGACAGGGTCACAATTGCATGGCATGATCACTAAGTCGAGGTGAGTCGCGGTACAATCAAAACGATAGCGGCATAATCTCCCTGTCATGGTTGCCGAGACCTGCCTAGGTGTAAAAGTCAAGGTTCCGATTTTATCATTTCACAAATCAAATTAAGATCACTCTTAGGCGACTTTTCTCTCCTTTGGACGGTTTTCTTCATCCATTTCTCTCTCCTCAAAAATTCCAACCCTAAGACATTTATTTCTCATCTAGTGGTAGTTAAGGGCTTTGAAAATCATTTAGACCAAGACTCAAATGTGGAATTGTGAAGCTCCAAGGAAAAAGCGAAGTGTTCTTATCTTTTCTAGGTTTTGGTGATTTCTAGGTTTTAGCTAAAACCTAGTATTGTGAGTTCATTCTTCCTTTTTAAACTCTTATATGGCCAAAAACATGTTATATTTTAATTACTTAAATAGCTTCATTTTTGTATATTATAAACTTTGTGAAGATTTGGACCATTTAGGTCAAAATTGGTTTCTTAGACATTTTAGTGGATTGTGAAGTAAAATGAGAAGTTCTTACGATTTTGTGCAAATAATCTATCAAGTTTATGAAATGTGTTTGGAAAACCTAAAATATAGGGTTTCATGAAATGATGGGATTGGGAAGTAACTATGGTGAATTCTACTTACGTAGTTACACGTTAGATGTGAATGTTGTGGGATTGGCTATTGATGAACATATTTATATATTTTGTATAATTAGACTAAATGCAATGGATCTATAGGCATAGGAGCCAGTTTGTGTGTGGGAAGAACATTCCCGTTTTGTATTATGAAATAAGCATGGGATCTTAATGGGTAATAAGATGTGGGCTCTCTAAGTCACGTATCGACCAACGATCAATAATTGTAATTTCTCGTGAACGGGTGAAATCTAAGATCATCGGGGGTTTTATGCTATGAACCTTAACAGATTGAATTGGATGATCATTGATCCGTAGTGGGGATCATTGAACATAGATATGTGGCTTACTTTTGTGTTCCGTTACTATCAATGGTAAATCGGGTCTCCCCCGTAATCGCATAAATGTATTTGGTGTATGATTTACTTGAAGAAGGAAAATGCTTTATTGATTTCTCACGATACGGGGGTAAAATGGATTTCGGTACACTTTGATCAACCTTGCCATGCGATTGTGATATGCCACAATCGCATGTCACAGTCGCGGTCTCCGGTCAGGGGTCTAGAGGGTTAAAGGCCCGATTTTCTAATGTTTTCTTCATTTTGTCATATCTCTTTCATCGTAGCTCCGATTTTGACGATTCTTTTTGCTATGGTTTCTTTTTTGAGAGATTTTCAAGAATAGATTGTTAGTTTTGGGAAGATCCAAGAGTATTTGGTGGTGGAGTGGAAGCAAAGATCAATAGCTCATCATCATCACCTCCATCTTCAAGAAATTTAGGGTTTTTGGACACTTTGACAAATAAACCATAAATGAATGTGTTTTGATGATCTATCTTTTATATCGAGAGTAATTGATAGAAATGGACTTCTAACATATGTTTTGGAAATATGCATAGATTATGTTATGGGACATTTTGAAAGTGTAAATGGTGTGAGTTCCTTTGGAAAAAGGGTTTGTCCCAACCCAATGTTGTGTTTTGGGTTATTCATGAGTTTAAAGTATGTGTTTGCACAAACATAGGTTGTTTACGTTTTATCACATACTAAAGCTTTTATTATGTGGTCATTTGATTGGTTGAGCTTAAGGCCCGGTTATTGTCTTTATCAGTTCTTGGGGACATTGGTCCGGTTTTAATAACATAATGTGGAGCTTTGGGTGTGAGTTGCATTTATTGCACTTTATCTGAAGAATACATGTTTTGAGTATGTGTATCATTCATTTGGAGTCATGTATTTTAGACTGTAATGCATTGGATCCATAGGGATGTAGGTCAGTCATATTTAATAGTGAGGAGTCTTTATGTTCTCACCTTGGGAATTATATCGTGTTGGCATTGTTATTGCCCCGGTTTTGTGGAGATGAACCTTTATGGGTTGTACTCCGGGAATATGGGTTTTGTGGTTAAGAAGCTCTAACTCTTGTACACTAGGGTTAAACATCTTAGGGTTATCAAGTAAGGAGTTTTAGACTCCTATCTTGAATGCTAGTAAGTATGCACTAAAGGTCTATTGGGAACATAGAGGTTGTGACTTACTAGAAAATGAGCAGGCAATAAGTGTTAATGCAAAAAATTGCACTAAATTGTTTATGCCAAAGATCGCACAAAAAAAAAGACGACCCAAGGTCTCGTTTCGGACCTTATCAACTACAAATTGAACCTTCGAAATAAACAAGAAAAATGACGAAGAAAATGTAAAGGAGACAAGCGATTTTGGTGACGCGGAAAACCCCGTCAAGGGTAAAAACCTCGGACGACAATAGAAGTCGTCAATATACTATGGACGTCAACTAGGGACGTTGTCCTTAATAATAGTAATTACAATTACATATCGTGGATAAATACGTCGGCGGTGGATAATAACCGATGTCTTGGTACAAAACATGGATAATAATTGTTGTCACTGGTTCCGAACGTGGAAAATAGTTGTGGTCGCTACTTCCGGACGTGGGTAATGTTGTGGTCGCTACTTTCGAACGTGGGTAATGCTGCTGTCGCTAGTTTAGGAAGTCAGGACGTTGTTGTTGGACATGAGGACATTGCCGTATGACCTGAGGTCACTGTCACAGGACATGAGGACACTGTCATATGACGTGAGGACACTATCGTAGGACGTGACGATGCTGTCACAAGACGTGGAAAATAAGGTTGTTCTGGAAAATAAATCAAGTAGCAATTCTACTTGTAGAGAACTTTTTTGAGAGCATCTGTGAGCTCATGATCCCCCTTCCAATGTCTTGATCATTCTATTTATACTTGAGCATTTGTAACCTCCAATTTAATGACTATAGTGATTGTAACGGTCGTTTCTTGATGAAAGAAATAAATGTTGCTCGTCGGTTACGTTTGATGTATTGATGAGATGAATATTGGTCATAACTCACCGGCAATAAATAAAAAACATAACGGTTGTCGATTAATGAGGATTAAATAAAGGAGTTACCTTTTTTAGTTTTCTTTGGTTAACCATGACCAAGAGTCAGGTCTTAGGACAAGAGACATAATACATGCGACATGTTTACTGGTTAAAATTAACATGCAACATGAGACATGTCACTGGTGGTATGAAACTGACGACGGGTAACTGGCGACCTGTAACTGGCGACAGGTAACTGGCGACCCGTCGCCAGTTATAGGTCGCAAAATACCTATCGCCAGTTACCTGTCGCCAGTTACCAGGTCGCCAGTTACCAGTCGCCAATTACAGGTCGCCAGTTACCATCGCCATTTCCATACTACCAGAGACATGTCTCACGTTGCATGTTAATTGTAACCAGTAAACGTGTCACATGTATTATGTCTCTTGTCCTAAGACCTGGCCCTTGGTCATGGTTAACCAAAGACAACTCAAAAAGGTAACTCCCTTATTTAATCCTCATTAATCGACAATTGTTATGTTTTTTATTTATTGCAGGAGAGTTATGACCAAGATTCATCTCATCAATACATCAAACGTAACCGACGACCAACACTTATTTCTATCATCAAGACACGACCGTTACAATCATTATGGTCATTAAATTGGAGGTTACAAATGCTCAAGTATAAATAGAAGGATCAAGACATTGGAAGGGGGATCATGAGCTCACAGATGCTCTCAAATAAGTTCTCTACAAGTAGAATTGCTACTTGATATATTTTCCAGAACAACCTTATTTTCCACGTCTTGTGAAAGCATTGTCATGTTCTACGACATTATCCTCACGTCCTACGACAGTGTCCTCCAGTGACAGTGTCATCATGTCCAGCAACAACGTCCTCACTTCCTGAACTAGCGATAACAACATTACCCACGTCCGGAAGTAGCAACCACAACATTACCTGTAACACCCGTGATTTTAGTACGTCTCTCCTGAACACCTCTTTAAGTGTTATAGTTCGTAATCGGATTTTGTGTAGTTTTACGAATCTTGTGTTGGGATCGATAGCACCTTGGGTCGGAAATGGAAGAAACAGGGCTTCGGTACACGGGGGGAGATTATGCCCGCGATTGTGACAAGGGTCACTCTCGCGGGGCACAAACTCGGGGTTTGTACTATGAATGGGGAAGAAGTCGCAACTGTGCCACGCGATTGTGACATCAGTCACAATCGTCGGGCACTGTTGCGGAAGGTGTACCGAGACTGGGGTACCTGGACCTTGACCACGATTGTGACAGAAGTCACAGTCGCCGGTCACTATTGCGAGCGGGCCCAGTCTCATTTATTTCATAAAATCGGACCTCTCACCCTCATTTCTCATTCTTGTCTGTGTTTGGCCGATTTTTAGAGAGGAAAAGGTAGGTCACCTCTCTCTCTCTCTCTCTCTCTCTCTCTCTCTTCATTCATTATCATTGGGAAAAACCTTCTAAGTGATGATTAATGGTTGGTGTAGGAGATCCTTGCATTTATTAAAGGTTTCTAGTGGTTCAAGGATTCAAGCTCTACATCTTCCTCCTTTCTCTCCACCATCAAACATCTTGGGTTTGTTCATATCTCCAAGAAGGTGAGTTTTCTACCCTTTAGTCTTACATAAATACTAGGGTTTATGTATTACCACTCTCAATCATGTCTCTTATTTATATATTGGGTTTTGTTGTATTTTGACCTAAACATGGGTTTTGGGATTAATAGGGTTTTATAATCTAAGTAAGAATGTTCGAGAAATGTGTTTCAAACTAAGATTTATGGTAATCTATGTTCATCTACCTACTTAGTAGTCAATCCTTGTTTCATGAAACCTTGGTACAATCCAAAGTGAAAATTAGGGTTTTGGTGGGATTCAAGTATTGGGTTGATTGATGATAATCTGGATTTTTGTAATAGGATTTAAGGTATTACTGTTTATGTATTTGTATTGTTAAGGTCTCCTCAATGATGAGGGTCAAGTCTTCATGTTGGTAACCTTAAATGTATATAATTTGGTTTTTAAGCCTTACATGCATGAATTGTTGTTAAAGCACATATTTATTGGATTCAAGATCATAATTATCTGAAGGTAGAAGACTGAAGTCAAAGCTGATAGAGTCGTCTCAACAAATAGTCTAGGGTCCTTTTGTAATTAATAGTCAAAGTCTGTTTACGTATTTTTAATTATTAGTCTTTATAATTTAGTTATTTTAGTTTGTTTAGTTGTTGGGCCCAAGTTTTGGCAAGCCTTGCCAAGCCCATTAGGCTTAGTTAGCCTAAGTATATATTAGATTAGGTTTTGTGTTAAAGAGGTGAAGGAGCTTAATTGCAAAATTAATCATTGATTGAGAGAGGCTGGTGTGGTGGTGGTGGTGCGCCGTGAACAAGAAATAATACAGAGAAAGAAGTCGATTTCTGTTATTCAAGCTTGTAACTCGTTGAATCGTTTGGTTAATCAATATCAGGTTTGCTTTATTGTGTTGAATATATGTTTACTTGATTGAATGATTGCTTATTGGGACACACAATTGTAATTAATGTATTATTGTGTTTTGGTATTTGGTCTTAGTGCAATGGATCCATAGGCACGGTGTTCCTACGTCCCGCTTTGGGACATTTGGTTCACCACTTTAGCTCGGATGAGGCATCGGATTCCATGGTAAGTAAGGTGTGGACCTATACGGTCGGGCAGCGTCCCATGGACATTAAGGTGTAATTCCATTGTGCTTGAGTTCTCCTATTTTGGAATTCTCAAGAATAGACCTGGAGTGGTTGACTTGATGTTTTCGAGAAATAGACTTGGAGTAGTTGAGTTTGCTTTGTGATTAGAATTATTGGTAACATATAATGACCACTAATGGTTTATTTGATTTGTTTTGATTTAGCTCACGACTAGATCGGCTGTATGATTTCAACGGGTTTACCATTTAATTATTATTTTTGCTTAATCGTTCTCACTAGGCTTTAACCTAACGCTTGTTCTTTGGTGATCATGTATGGCAGGTCCTTCTAGCGGCGGGGTTAGTTGGGATTGAGAGGACGGCCTTGGGGTCGAGAGCGGTCTTTTTGAAGATATAGTGACCAATACATCAAAGTATAGAGATTACACTTTTTGGAAGAATAGCGACATCTGACCTTAATCTTACTTGTCCAAGTTAGATTATTAGGTTGTTGAATTGTATTCTTTAATTGTTTTGGGTTTGTAATTGTCATACCTTGTTCCCCGTGTTGGGTTGACATACACTTGGGTTAGATTGTCATATCCGTCTTATACAGGTTATTTGGTCTCCCTTTAGGGTGGACTAGTTTCTTTCACTTTCAGACGTTATATTGCCGAATTTTCAATTTTTTTATTTTTATTTCACCTCAAATTTTAGGATGTTACAAATTGGTATCAGAGCATTAGTTTAAGTGAACTAGGTATGAATGTAAGATGTCTAGACTTCAACTGAGACTATTAAGCTATGACTGGTGAGATGGGGTAAAACTCTTAAGATAGGATGGTCTTAGAGTCGACATAACTTACACAAGTTGAAAGTTGTAGTGATGGTAACGAGGACTCTTACGTATCATGTGTTCATAATTCCACTTAGCTAACGTTATTATGAAGATATATTTTATGTGAGCATACTTGATCTACTGTTGTTATAATAATTGATAAGTGTAGTAGTACGTTTCCTTGTATTATTCCTGTAGCCTATTTCTTATTCTATTTCGTGTATGTGTGTGGCAGACTCATGGTTAACACCAGAAATTGGCCGGAGGGTTAAGAGGCCACGACATCCACAACCGACCATTTGCAAGTGACTGCGGCGGATGAACCCTGTCATCTGATTAATGTGGTGGGTGGGGGCCTGAACATATCCCCCGACATAATTTGGAAATGGAAGAGCCCATCATGGAAGAAGTGACGGCAAAGACAAGAATGATGGACTGAATGATGTTGGCTATGAACAGAGCCATTGCGCAACAACAAGAGATGTTCTTAAAACTCCTGGAGGACCGAGACACCAATAACCGTAGACATGAAACGGTTGACAAGAACATAATCGTGGAGGGATCCGGGGGTACCAGACCTGAAATTCCCACTGATGTGACCGCAACCCCGGGAGTCAGGCAAGCGACGAAGACTTGCACATTCAAGGACTTTCTTGGTTGCCAACCACTGAAGTTTAAGGGTTCAGATGATCCTACAGTTTATGTAGGTTGGATTTGGGAGATGGAACAGGATTTTCGATCGAGTGAGTGTAGAAAAGGACAGAAGGCAATCTTTGGATCACAAATGTTGAGAGGCGCGACCCTCACTTGGTGGAATGTATATTCCACTTCCCTCGAGGCGACCTTCTTGGCCAAACTATCTTTGGAAACGTTCAAGGAGAAATTGCTGGAGGAGTATTGTAACGAGAGGTCGATGGACCGGATTGCGGATGAATTCCGGAACTTGAAGAAGGGTAACCTATCTGTGAAAGAGTATACTCAGCTATTTATGGACAACCTGGGGTTGGTGGGATACCTAGTCCCGACAGAGAAGGAGAAGATCAAAGCCTACATAAAGGGGCTCCCATCTGATATCTTGTCAATGGTTAGAGTGTCGAAGGCCTCTACTCTTCGAGAGGCGGTAGAGGAGGCACAATTAATGGAAGACGCCTGCAATCGGGGCAAAGAGGAAGGTTCTCGTTTCGTCGAGAAGAGAAAATGGGAGGGAAACTCTATGACCTCCAAGACACCAAGGCCTTTCAGCAACAACTATCAACGGGGAACCGATCCTAGGCACGAGGCTAGGTGGTGTTCAAATGCCGAAGCAAGAATTTCGGCCTGTGCAACTTCGTTCCCGGAGCTTGTTTCAAATGCGGGAAGCCCATACATGCCTATAAAGATTGTCCCGTCAAGGGGCGAATGTGTTTCGAGTGCAAAGAGTCGGGGCATGTTAGAGAAGAGTGCCCGAAGTTAAAGGCCGGCGGGAACGGCAGGAAGAAGATAGATCATCCGAGAGCGGACGGAAGAGATTTTCAAATGAATGCGGAGGAATCCAAGGCCTCTACTGATGTAGTGTTGGGTACGTTTCTCCTAAAATCCATGCCTACACGTGTATGTTATTTGACTCATGTGCTAGCTACTCGTTCGTATCCAATGTATTTTGTAAAAGCTTGTCATGCTTATGAGTAGTTTAGAGGAAGCTATAGTGATAGAAATAGCTAACGAGGGACAAATAATGATCCGGGATATCATGAGAAATTGCACTCTCGAGCTTGAAGAGAAGAAATTCCCCATTAACTTGATGCCTATGCAAATCGGCGGGTTCGATGTGGTAGTGGGAATGGATTGGTTATCAGGGAACCAAACCGAGATTGTATGTTACAAGAAGATGATCCGACTACCCGTTACGGGTGGAGATCGACTATAATCTATGGCGAAATAAGGAAAGGTGAGGTGGCGATTATCTCTATGATCAAGGCGCGGAAGTGTTTGGTGAAAGGATGCTCATCCTTCTTGGCGTATGCAATCGACACCAAACTTGAGAATAGAAAGCTAGAAGATGTTAGAGTGGTATGCGAGTTTCCCGATGTATTTCTGGAAGACTTGCCCGGTTTGCCACCCAACCGCCTAGTGGAATTCCGGATAGATCTCATTCCGGGAGTGGCTCCGATTGCTCGAGCTCCGATTGCCCGAGCTCCCTACCGGTTGGCTCCTATCGAGATGCAAGAAATGATGACTCAACTCCAAGACCTTCTTGAGAAGGGTTTTATACGACCGAGCTCGTCGCCTTGGGGAGCTCCGGTTTTATTCGTCAAGAAGAAAGACGACTCAATGAGGATGTGTATCGACTACAGAGAATTGAACAAGGTAACGGTGAAGAACAAATATCCACTTCCAAGGATCGACGACCTATTTAATCAACTTCAAGGCGCGATTTGTTTCTCGAAGATCGACCTTCGGTCGGGGTATCATTAAGTGAAGGTGACGAAGGGCGACATTCCAAAGATGGCGTTTAGAACGTGTTACGGTCATTACGAATTCCTAGTAATGTCGTTCGGTCTAACCAATGCGACGGCTATATTTATGGACTTGATGAACCGAGTGTGCCGACCCTTCCTTGACAAGTCGGTAATTATGTTCATCGACGACATCCTAGTGTACTCCAAAGATGAAACGGGTCACGAGCAACATCTCCGAGAGGTTTTAGAGGTACTAAGATGGGAAAAGCTTTAAGCAAAGTTTTTGAAGTGCGACTTTTGGCTCCAAGAGGTACAGTTTTTGGGTCACGTGGTTATGAAGGAAGGAGTGAAAGTGGACCCTGCAAAGATTGAGGCTATGACGAACTGGGAACCTCCCAAGAGCCCGTCAAAAATCCGAAGTTTTCTAGGTTTGGCGGGATACTACCGGAGATTCATCCAAGATTTTTCCAAGATAGCTTCTCCATTGACGACTCTAACCCGAAAGAACGTCAAGTTTATATGGACCGAGAGTCAAAAGAAAGCGTTTCGAACTTTACAAAGGAAGCTTTGCGAAGCTCCAATCTTATCTCTACCCGAAGGGACGGAGGACTTTGTAGTTTATAGCGATGCATCGTAGATGGGTTTGGGTTGCGTTCTAATGCAAAGGGGTAAGGTAATTGCGTACGCGTCGAGGAAACTCAAAGTTCACGAAGTCAACTACCCAACCCACGATTTAGAATTGGCAGCGGTAGTGTTTGCTTTGAAATTGTGGCGACACTACCTCTATGGCACGAAGTGCACTCTCTACACGAACCACAAGAGCCTGAAGCATATTTTTGATCAAAAGGAATTGAATATGAGGCAACGGAGATGGTTAGAGTTATTAAACGATTGCGAGTTGCTTTATCATCCGGGTAAGGAAAACGTCGTCGATGATGCTCTCAGTCGAAAGGACTACGGGGGAAATTCTAAAGCCATTTTTGCACGAATTGAATTAGCTTCAACCCTCATCGACCGAATTAAAGCGTCACAAACCGAAGCATTGTTAATGGAGAACCTCAAAAAATAGGTAATGTCTAAGCAACATTTACTTTTGACGAAAGATGGTCGAGGAGTGAAACTCTTCAATGGGCGAATTTGGGTGCCAAAATTTGGGGGAAATCGAGAACTTCTTCTCGAGGATGCCCACAAGTCAAAGTATTATATCCGTCCGGGAAGCACGAAAATGTACCGAGACTTAAAATTGCATTATTGGTGGCCGGTCATGAAGCTTGATGTGGAGCGCTACATGGAGCGATGTGTGACATTTTTGCAAGTAAAGGCCGAGCACCAACGACCTTGTGAAACTCTATAATCCTTGGAGATTCCAGAATAGAAGTGGGAACACATCACGATGGACTTCGTGACGAAATTGCCAAAGACCTTGCGAGGTCATGACACCATTTGGGTGATAGTGGACCGTTTGACCAAGAGCACTCATTTCTTGGCCATGCGGGAGACTTTACCTATGGACAAGCTTGCAAAGTTGTATATCGATGAAGTGATATCTCGACATGGTGTGCCACTATCTACAGTCTCGGATCGCGATAGCCGGTTCATGTCGCATTTTTGGGATGGTTTGCAAAAGGAATTGGGTACATGTGTGAAGTTGAGCACAATCTATCTTCCTCAAACGGGCGACCAAAGCGAGAGAATAATTCAGACACTCGAAGACATGTTGAGATCATGTGTGATCGACTTCGGGGGTAGTTGGGACTCGCACCTACCCTTGGTGGAGTTCGCGTATAATAATAGCTACCACTCGAGTATTGGAATGGCGCCATTGAAGCATTGTATGGCCGCAAATGCTGAACTCCCGTTTGTTGGCTTGAAGCGAGAGAAAAGCAGTTTGCCGAGCTCGAAATTGTGCAAGAGACGGCGGACAAAGTGAAGGGTATACGCGAGCGCTTAAAGGCGGCTCAAGACCGGTAGAAAAGTTATGCCGACAAGAAGAGGCGGTCAATAGAGTTCCAAGTGGGAGACCGCGTTATGTTGAAGGTGTCCCCTTGGAAGGGGATTATTCGGTTCGGAAAACTAGGGAAGTTAAGTCCCCATTTCCTTGGACCATTCACCGTACTTAAGAGAGTAGGGCTTCAAGCCTACCAGTTGGAACTCCCTCCGGAAATGAGTGGGATCCATAACACATTTCATGTGTGCTACCTGCGTAAATGTTTAGCAGAGGAAGAGAGTGTTATTCCACTCTCCGAGATCAGAGTTGATGAAGGAAACTGTTGCATCGAATAACCCGAGGCGATTTTAGAAAAGAAGACGAAAAAGCTTCGCCACAAAGAGGTCACGTTAGTAAAGGTTCAATGGAAGCACCATCGGGGTGCGAATGTGACTTGGGAAGCCGAAGAAGATATGTAGCGGAGATACCCTCATTTATTCTCCTAGCATAGATTTCGAGGACGAAATCTTCTCCAAGTTGGGAGGATTGTAACACCCGTGATTTTAGTACGTCTCTCCTGAACACCTCTTTAAGTGTTATAGTTCGTAATCGGATTTTGTGTAGTTTTACGAATCTTGTGTTGGGATCGATAGCACCTCGGGTCGAAAATGGAAGAAACGGGGCTTCGGTACATGCGGGGCGATTGTGCCCGCGATTGTGACAAGGGTCACTCTCGCGTGGCACAAACGTGGGGTTTGTACCGCGAATGGGGAAGGAGTCGCGACTGTGCCACGCGATTGTGACATCAGTCACTATCGCGGGGCACTGTCGCGGAAGGTGTACTGGGAGTGGGATACCTGGGGCGACCTTGCCCGCAATTGTGACAGATGTCAAAGTCGCCGGTCACTATCACGAGCGGGCCCAGTCTCATTTATTTCATAAAATCAGACCTCTCACCCTCATTTCTCATTCTTGTCTGTGTTTGGCCGATTTTTAGAGAGGAAAAGGTAGGTCACCTCTCTCTCTTCATTCATTATCATTGGGAAAAACCTTCTAAGTGATGATTAATGGTTGGTGTAGGAGATCCTTGCATTTATTAAAGGGTTCTAGTGGTTCAAGGATTCAAGCTCTACATCTTCCTCCTTTCTCTCCACCATCAAACATCTAGGGTTTGTTCATATCTCCAAGAAGGTGAGCTTTCTACCCTTTAGTCTTACATAAATACTAGGGTTTATGTATTACCACTCTCAATCATGTCTCTTATTTATATATTGGGTTTTTTTGTATTTTGACATAAACATGGGTTTTGGGATTAATAGGGTTTTATAACCTAAGTAATCTATGGTAATCTATGTTCATCTACCTACTTAGTAGTCAATCCTTGTTCCATGAGATCTTGGTACAATCCAAAGTGAAAATTAGGGTTTTGGTGGGATTTAAGTATTGGGTTGATTGATGATAATCTGGATTTTTGTAATAGGATTTAAGGTATTACTGTTTATGGATTTGTATTGTTAAGGTCTCCTCAATTA
Source organism: Arctium minus (assembly GCA_954870635.1). NCBI lineage: Eukaryota > Viridiplantae > Streptophyta > Magnoliopsida > Asterales > Asteraceae > Arctium > Arctium minus. The sequence goes on from OX941084.1 coordinate 56,136,624, forward strand.
TGGGGGTCAAGTCTTCATGTTGGTAACCTTAAATGTATATAATTTGGTTTTTAAGCCTTACATGCATGAATTGTAATGAATGTATTATTGTGTTTTGGTATTTGGTCTTAGTGCAATGGATCCATAGGCACGGTGTTCCTACCTCCCGCTTTGGGACATTTGGTTCACCACTTTAGCATGGAAGAGGCATCGGGTTCCATGGTAATTAAGGTGTGGACCTATACGGTCGGGCAGCGTCTCATGGGCAGTAAGGTGTAATTCCATTGTGCTTGAGTTCCCCTGTTTTGGAACTCTCAAGAATAGACCTGGAGTGGTTGACTTGATGTTTTCGAGCAATAGACTTGGAGTAGTTGAGCTCGCTATGTGATTAGAATTATTGGTAACATATAATGATCACTAATGGTTTATTTGATATGTTTTGATTTAGCTCACGACTAGATCGGCTGTATGACTTCAATGGGTTTACCATTTAATTATTATTTCCACTTAATCGTTCTCACTAGGCTTTAACCTAACGTTTGTTCTTTGGTGGTCATGTATGGCAGGTCCTTCTAGCGGCGGGGCTCGTCGGGATTGAGAGGACGACCTTGGGGTCGAGAGCGGTCTTTTTGAAGATATAGTGACCAATACATCGAAGTATAGAGATTACACTTTTTGGAAGAATAGCGACACCCAACCTTAATCTTACTTGTCCAAGTTAGATTATTAGGTTGTCGAATTGTATTCTTTAATTGTTTTGGGTTTGTAATTGTCATACCTTGTTCCCCGTGTTGGGTTGACATACACTTGGGTTAGATTGGCATATCCATCTTGTACAAGTTATTTAGTCTCCCTTTAGGGTGGACTGGTTTCTTCCACTTTCAGACGTTATATTACCGAATTTTCAATTTTTTTTTATTTTTATTTCACCTCAAATTTTAGGATGTTACATTACCCACGTCCGGAAGTAGCGACCACAGCTATTTTCCACGTCCGGAACTAGTGACAACAACTATTATCCATGTTTTGTCCCTAGGACGTCGGTTATTATCCACCGCCCACGTGTTTATCCACGATATGTAATTGTAATTACTATTATTTAGGACGACATCCCTAGTTGACGTCCATAGTGCAATGACGACTTCTATTGTCGTCCGCGGTTTTTACCTTCGACGGGGTTTTCCGCGTCACCAAAATCGCTTGTCTCCTTTCCATTTTCTTTATCATTTTTCTTGTTTATTTTGAAGGTTCAATCTATAGTCGATAAGGTCTGAAACCAAACCTTAGGTCGTCTTTTTTTTGTGCGATTTTGGCATAAACAATTTAGTGGAATTTTTTGCATTAACAGATATGACAATCGTGGATATTATCCTTGTTGGTCGGGGGTAAAAATGTCACGGATATCCTTGGTCGTCGTGGTAATCAACGACCATGAGTCATGTCGAGGATATTTCCCACTCGGTCGAGAGTGTGATTTTTTACCCAAACAATAAGATCGTGTATCCTTGAGGTGTAGCCTAACAAAGCATGCAATAAAGGATACGGCGTCATTGGGGACTTGAAGTGTCGCTTAACTAGCAGGCAATAAAGTTCGACTTGAGTGTAGCTTATTAAAACAGGCAATAAAGTCACGATCTATGGTGTAGCTACTCTTGTGTTCCATCACCTCAATGGTAACCCGGGTCTCCCCCGTTAGTTGTGAAACCTTACTCCCTCCCAAGGGTGAATAAGGTCTAAATCCACAAGTGAACTTTGGTTAACATTATGTATGGATATCAAGTATTTTCTTAATATCGTTTTATATATGTTTGAACTCACTAAGCGTAAGCCTAACACTTGTTTTCTTAAATGACAAGTATAATTAGGTTATTTAGGCGGTGGGGCTTCCAAGGCTTGAGTGGAGTGTACGTTTACTGTCTCGGGTATTTTTGGAGTTGATAGTTTTGATTTGCAGGCGATACTTTGATACAATATTCTTTTGGAAGTGATAACGACATCTGTCCTTAATCTAGCTAGTTTAGTTGAGATTAGTAGGTTGTCGTTTATCATTTATATTTAAGTTTTGTAAACGCTTTTACAGTTTCCCTTTTTGGGTGATGATTATTCATTTTGTAGAATTGTGTTCGTTAAATCCAGGTTTTAAATTACCCTCATTTTTAGGGTGTTACAGATTTGATAGAATTCTTTTGGTGATCATAGCGACGCCCGTTAATAATCTAGACTTTGAAAATGGTTTAGATTAATAGGTTGTTAGCCATTTATCTTTTTACTTTTGTAAACTCTAATACTATTTCCCCATTTTGGGTGATTATATTTAATGTCAGGTTCTATTATGTCCTACTTTTAATGGTTTAAATTAACATCTATTTTAGGGGTGTTACTAGGGGTGTTCAAAAAAACCGGAAAACCGAGAAACCGAGCCAAACCGTTTGATCCGAAACCGAAAAAACCGATAACCGAAATAATCCGAAAATCAAAAAACCGAAAAACCCGGGTATTCACGGGTCGGTTTCGGTTTCAAATTTTCGGTACCCGCGGGTACCCGAACCGAACCGAACCGAATATAATGTATACATAATATTTAATTTATATTACTTACTTATTTATTTATTAACCTAAAGTTAAAGGAGTAAAAATCTTTTACTTTTTGCTATAAATCATTACGGTGGATGACTAAATTTAGATGTTAACCGAAAAATGGATGCTATTAAACAATTAAACTTCTTTTAGTTTGGAGCACTTTAATTATTTTTATATATTTTCTGTGTGATTTTTTTAAATGTTATATTTTAGTACCATTTTTATATTGTAAATAATATTTTTTATAACGTCGGGTAACCGTGAACCGAACCGCGGGTAACCGTCTAATTTCAGTTCGGTTCGGCTCGGTTAGGTTTAACCCGCGGTTCGATTTCGGTTCGGGTAACTAGGTATCCGCCTTATGCGGTTCGGTTCACATTTTCATTACTAACCGAACCGTGAACACCCCTATGTGTTACATATAAAGATATTTTCGACAATGTATATAAGTTAGGAATAAGAAATATATTTTAAAATATTTTATTTGATGTTAAAAATGGTGTAATGGTTTAGAAATGAATTATCGTTTACATATATGTTTGCCCATTTTAGTACAAAAATGATGCATACGATTGGAGATGGTCTAATATCATTTCACAGTTGCTACAAAGCCCAAAATATTTTGTGTTTTTTTAATCAGGGCATTTTTAAGTTTTGTCGTCTAGGGCATCAAAAAACTCCAGACAACCCCTAGGTCAACGCATTATGCATGGGCAACTTGAGCATCTCTAATGCAAGATTCTTACAAGCAAAAAGTGTAGTAGTTTGTAAAAACTACAATTATGGAGAGTTCTTATAAGCACCCAAGCTCCTTTAGGTTCTTAAATAAGAACCTTGGTTAGGGATGGTGATTTACCCCGACCCGGTATAGAACCCAGTTCACCGACCCAAACGGGGACGAGGAATCACCGCAAAAAACGGGTCAGGGGGTCAGGGCCAGGGTTCCCCGATTGGCTCAAATCGGGGTCGGGTGACATACCCCTGACCCGCCAGGTACTTGGTATATGTATATATTACATTATTACTATTAGATTTAGTTTATAGTTTTATTTTTACATATTTTATTAACTTTCCCAAATCCCAAAATTTTACTTTAGGTTATCTCTCTAGTCTTTCCTGCTTTCATCATCACCAGAAGCCATCATTGATTGATCGAATCATCATCCAAAATCCAGAGATCCTTCTAATGTCACGCTTACACACCGACGTGGCGACGCACGCCCTCTGTTGTCGTGACTCGTGAGTCATCGTCTCCACCGACCACCAATGTAGTCTTCCTTCGCCGTGAGTCGTCTTCTCCATCTTATTCTCTATTATATTCCTTTAGCTTGAAAACTATTTAAAAATCAAATGATCTTATTCTCTATTTTTGTTTTGTTTTCGTCTCTGCATCGTGTTCTTCCTTCAATTTTTATTGTTGGATTTTTTCTACTTATGGGGTCGGGTAACCGAGGACAGGGGTGGACCGAGTATTGACTGGGGTCAAACTAGGAGTTGATCGGGGTTGGGAGCTCAATCCCCATACCCAAGGGGGGCCGGGGCCGTGTACACTAAACTGAGGCCAGGTATAGGAAAACCCGCCCCGTTACTATCTCTAACCTTGGTTCTTGCCTTAATGTTGGTGCGAAATGACATATCAATAATTTTGTTTTCTTGACTCCATAATCATTAGACCTGGCAAACGTGTCGTGTCGTGTCGGGTTCAAAGTTAAACGGGTTGAAAGTGTCTAACCCTAACCCGTCTCGTTTAATAAACGGGTCAGAAAATTCCAACCCTAACCCGACCCGCCTAACCCGCCACGACCCGCCTAACCCGTTTAACATTTATAAAATTAAAATTAAAAATCGAAAATTCACAAAAAAATACAAATACAAAATTCAAATAAAAGCATTAGAAATCCAAAATTTATAGTTCAAAATTATAATCAAATCTAAAACACTAAAAGTCCAAAGCATTAAAAAGAAACTTATATATATATATATAAACGGGTTATTCGGGTAATTTTCGAGTTGAATTTTTTGACCCTGACCTTACCCGTTTAATTTTCGTGTCGTGTCAACCCGTTTACTTAAACGGGTTGAAATGCATTACCCAAACCCGTTTATTTCGTGTCGAGTTCGTGTCAGATTAGCGTGTCGTGTCAGTTTTTGCCAGGTCTAATAATCATTATTATTTATTTAAAAATAATAAATTATTTATGTTGAAAAATTACATAAGACCCACAAAAAAGATCCTTTAAAGATGCTCTAAGTTGTAGTTAAGAGTGTACATAATCATATATGAATTTAATATAAAATTACATATAATTTGACCAATGTCATATTCCCTCATTTGAATTACTCTCTCATTTTAACCCAACTCTTTTTATGTGAAATCATCAAAATAATTACATATGCAAAAACCCCAAAATTGTAGTAAGAACAATCATTTTTCATTTCACTTTTTGATAAACACATAGTCAAATTGAAAATAAAAAAGATAAGAGTGAGGCCCAATGAGCCTAAAAAGCTACTGAATTAAAATATACATGGCAATTACACTCACTAACAAACAATAAGCCGACCTCATTGAAAAAGAAGTTTTAAAAACAGGGTACTTTTTGAAAAAAGAAAAGTAAAATAACAATTAACACTAATGCCCCCTAAAACTAAATTTTCTTTTCAGTCAAGCCCCAACCGGAGCAGCTGTCGGTGTTTTCACCTTCGGCGGCCGTCCCCTTCCCCTCCGTTCACCACCTCCTTCCGCCGGAGCAGCGGTTGCAGGTTTCCCCAACTTCGGAGGACGCCCACGTTTCCGGCCACTCACCGACGGAGCAGCTTCCTTAGGAGCAAAATCGTCACGAGGTTTCGGCGGCCGGCCTCTGGGTCTCGGCGAGGAAGCGACGGCGCCACCCTCACCCTCAGGGAGATCCTGCTTGGCCTTCGGCGGCCGACCTCGGCCTCGTCGCGGTGGCGCGTTTGGATCGGGTTTAACGTAGTTATTCTTAATGATGACAAGTTGGCCACTAGCTTTCATCTTGTTGAGATGGTGTGAAAGGAGGGTTGAGTGTGCCGCCGGAAGGCTGCCGTACGTGGCTTCGATTTGCTTCGAAATCGACGATTTGTTAGCTCCATTTTTGTCATCTACAGCCTCAATCGCAGATAAAATCAACTGAAATTTAACCAAAATAAGTTAGTAAAAGAATACCACCCAGTATAGAAAGTTCGAAAATCAACATAACCCAGTTCATAAATTCACCTCAATCCCACAAAATTCATGTGAAAACAATTAAATCCCACAGTAATCGACAAAATCCCAAATCAGCAATCAAGCTCAAGCTCATGATCTTAGACTAAAATGCAAAATTTGAGTATTAAAATAACAAAATCACAAAAGTTTGTAGGCTCCAAGTTAGAAAACTAACTGAAATTTTCGGATCGATATCTATAAAATTAAGTCAAATTAAGCTCCATTCACATCAAATCATCCAAGAAAATTGCAAAATCGGTTAAATTACTTGAAATACACAAAACCCAGGTGAAAACTGACGAATTAAAGTTATATAATTTTTACCTCAGGATAGGGCGGAAGAACTGAATAGGAAACTGGAGCTGAGGAATTAGTGGGTGGTTCAGCAGCCATGGCGATTTTTCCGGCAATCGAAGGGGAAAATGATGGTATAAAGGCGAGGGTCGGAAGGAATTTATGGAAGGTCGGAGTTCGCACAGGGATTAGATCAGGCTCCCAGAGTGTGAAGATCGAACGGCTGGGGGATTGCTGGTGAGTGTGATTATCTAACGGCTCATATAAGTTGTTACCACTATACATGGATTATTGACCTGGCATTATTATGACATCACCAATTTTAAAAGATTTCCATATCTATATTTACTATTTTGTCCCTATCACATAGAAGTATATATATTATTTACAAAAATAAAGTGAATGCCATATTTTTTTTAAAATTTAAAGTAAACTTCAATTTTAGTCCTTGGGGTTTAGTAAAAAGTCTGAAAGTTGAACCTAAATTTACATAAGTTTAAAAATTATTCTTGTGGTTTTTATTTTGTTCTGAAACTAGTCCTTGGTCGTTACTTCTGTTTATTTTCTCTCGTAGATTGAAGGGCATTTCAGTCTTTTCATCAAAAAATTTAATTATCTTTTAAAAAATAACATTATACTTTATTTTATATTTTGTAGTGTATTTTATTATAAAACTTCTTTGTCAATCTAAAATTTGCTATTTTTAAAGGAAATATAAAATAACATTTTATGTTATCTTTTAAGAGAAAAGTTAAAGTTTTTTGTGAATAGACTGAAACACCCTTTTCTCTAACGGAGATAATAAACAGAGTTACTGAGAGATCATTTTAAAACAAAATGAAAACCATAATGATGATTTCAATATTTAGAAAAAAAAAAAAAAAAAAAAGATTCCACTTTTCCGTAATTGAACTTTACTCTAAATTTTACCCTTACATTCTAATTGAAAAAATTTGAGTCATACGTCTATATTTTCATTTTTCAAAAAGAAAAAAAAAAGTAAATTACAAATTTGGTATCTAAGGTTTGTTATTTTTTACGGAGTGGGTTCTTTATATTCATTTATTACAAAAGAACCCACCACAAACAATTTATCTTGAATTTGGTCCCTTACATTAACATTTGTCTAACATCTTTGTTAAGTACCAGAAATAGTTGTTTTCTTAAACATTATTAAGAAATAGCCAAAATTTTCACAGATTAACTCAATAAATCTTCGTAAAATAATAATAAAAGTTATGTTTTTCAATTATAATCATAGCCTATTATCTGATAAAATAAAGTTGATTCAACAAATTTATGAAGCAAATATTTGAAATTCTAGATAAGTTTGGTGATTGTTTTTTAACGGAATTAATAATAATGACGTAATCTATAATAAACATAAAATAAAAAATACCCCATCTACAAGAAATTTGGAAGAACCCCGATTTATACTCCCTTCGTCCCAAAATAAGTGTCCACAATTGACTTGACACATAGTTTTAAACATGTATAATTATTACGTTTTGTTACCAAATGACATTTTTATTCTTATTTAATTTTTCTCTCTATTCAAAATTCTTATATATTTATGAAGGGTAAATGTGAGAATTTAATTATCAACTTTTTGAAATTAGACACTTATTTTGTGACAAACATACATAAAAATTTGGACACTTATTTTGGGACGGGGGGATTAATTTTTATATAATCATCTTTCTAATTTAGGTGTCGTTTGTTTTTTAAGGGGTCTGAAGTCTTATTTTTATTTCTGATTAATAAGAGGTAGTATTGAAGTCTGAAATCTGAATCAATAAGACTGTATGTTTCTGTAACGTGTGGAGACGTCTTGAAAGAAAGAAGAACATATCAACTAAGGCGGCGATAAGAGGTTTTAAGAAGTTAGGTCACCACTTCTTATTTCAGACGTATTTAAGAGTTTAGAGGTTCTAAAAACTGAAAAAAAACAGTCTAAATATAAAAAGGTCTGAACGATTCATACTTAAGAGTTCTTAAAGGTTTAAAAAAAACAAATAACCCTTAAACTTAAAAATATTGATGGTTATGGCTTATGAAAAGGGAAGAAGTCAAAGGGGGGCAATGAGGTGATTGACGAATGATGTTTTGCAGAACACGAGATTAGAGTGGTCTGGTGAGCAGGGGATTAGTAGAGATAGCATTCGAGTGCGGGAGGGTGTGGGCCCCAATCACTGGGTTTTCAAAGAGTTGAAGGGACCTTTGACCACTTACCTTAATTAACGGTAAGTGTCTTGATAATCTTCGATACAAGTTTTTATAAGAATCTTTTTTTGTATTTTTTTGTACCACTTCATTTCTACCTCATCAAATTAAAAAATTCACATAAAAGAACCTATTTTTGTGGGTCCCATATATATATAAGTTAAATATATGTAATATTAATAATTATTATAAAGTCAAGAAAAAAAATAAAGATAATGTCACATCTCACACATTTCATGGTAAGGCTATGTTTGGCAAAAAAAACTACCTTATAAGCTAGCTTATTGAAACGCTACTCAAAGTAGCGTTTTGAAAAGCGTTTTGAAAAGCTAGCTTATAAGCTATAAGCTAGTTTGCCAAACAAAGTCTAAGAACCAAAGTTCTTATTTAAGAATCTAGAGAGATTTGGGTTCTTATAAAAACTTTCCACAATGGTAGTTCTCACTAGTCACTACACTTTTTATTTATAAGAACCTTGCATTGGAGATGCTCTTAGTATATAAAAAAATGGGAGGTTAATTGCACCTGCATATATAATTGTATCACTATTTATTAATTTTAATTTTGTATATATTAACATCAAAACCAAGTTTATACATTTTTAATGAATGATATTAAAATGGTGCATATATATTACCCGTAAAATCATTTGTAATAATTTTTTTATAATGTTGTTATATGTACCCTTTTTTTTTATCAGTATTAGGTCAAATAACACAGTAAAAATGTAAAAGGTAAGCATTGATATTGATTTATTTGAAGAAAAAAGAGTAGGTAGGAACATATTTATATAATATATAGAGAGATGCATTTAGCCCAATTCTTTTTTATATTTAAGAATATATCATGGAATTGAGATAATTGGGTTAAAAGTGATACAAATTTCGATTATTTATATAATAAACTATTTCTAACTTTAATAAATTAATGATTTACTTTTGATATTTTAAGTTAATGAAAATAAATTATGATGGGGGTCGTTCATGGAGAATTTACTAATTTGTGATAATCGTGATATCCAATCTCAACTATAAATTAAAGGTTAAATTAGTAATTAATAATTTTAGTAATATTGACTTAAATTTTTTAATTAAAGGGTATTTTAGGTATTTTAGAAATTTTATCTCTCTTTCCTCCTTTCTCTCTCCTCTTTCCTCTCTCCGGCGAACCTTATTCCGGCGAACACCATGTGAACACTACACACTGTGACACCCTCTGTAAAGCAACAAAAAACTGTAGATGGGTGGAGTCATGTGAACACAAGATACACACGTTGGTACCTAAAAAACATCGACACTATTAAAAAAAAGATACATACAAATAATACGCAGTGTGATACCAAAAATACATACAAGATGTACATAGTGATACACTTTGTATAGCAATGAAAATAACAAAAACCATACAAGATGTACACTGTTGTAAATCAATGAAAATAACAAAAAAACATATATGATGCACACTGTAATATCCTCTGTAAAACAACAAAAAGAACAAATGCAATATTTTGATGAGTGAGGTCGGGTTTTTTTTCCTTTTTTTTTTTTTTTGGGGGGGGGGGGGGGGGGGGAAGAGGGGTTGAGTGGTGGAAGTAATATATTAGGTAATTAAATATTTCCTTTTAAAAAAATTAAACATTTTGATGAGTTGTAATAAACAAAATTACTATATTACCCTTTTTAACTTATTTAAGAAATATTCTAGATTATCTTAAATGAGTGACTCATATTGAGTTTCACGGTTATTAAAAATTACCTAGTTTTCATTTGATTAGACCCCAAATTATGATAACCTATATAAAAGGCCCTAAAAAGTTTATGTTCAAAAATGTATTTTACATATAATTTTTTTAAAACATGCTAAATAATAGGATATTTTGATCAATAAAGAAAAAATGACATAAATTACTGGCGTCAATTCATAGCTAATCGTTGTAAATAATAATAATTAGAGTAAATAACATTTTTGGTCCTTGTGGTTGTTACTCATTATCACTTTTGGTCCCTCTTTCAAATTAATTACATTTTTGGTCACTGTGGTTGTCATTTTTTTTCACTTTTGGTCCCTCTGACTAACTTTAATTAAAATGAGCAGTTAACTTAAGGGTATTTTAGTCCATTTACCTTTTTTTTGTCATTTTCATTTTTTAATAGATTATATAGTAAATTATAATTTTAGTCTTTGTGGTTTATCTTTTTAATTTTTTGTCTTTCCTACCTTTTTTCATTTTATACCCTTATTATATAAATTAATTAATGATAATTTTTACTACCAATACATTAAAAATACATATTTTATTTTGTAAATTACATCATTAGAAAAGTATTGTCGATATCTTTAAAATATGATAGTCATTGAATATTTTTAAATATTTACGCAATTTATCCGATATATATCTACAAATCCGTCTACAATAATCTGGAAAAAAAAGAACATTTTTTTTATTTTAAGTTGTGTTTAAAAAATTTATCGTTCTTCTTATTTATGTAAGAAAAAAATCGAAATTTATCTGTCTATTAATAAAAAAATGTACCGTTATCATATATTTCATTTGATTATTCTTTTAAATGTGTATCGAATAAAAAACTTTATAGTATAATTATTTTTTTTCAAAATATAAATTTAAATTTATTGTAAAGAAAAATAAATAATCAACTAACAACCACACATTTTCATTAATTTATTTATTTTATGAGTCAACATATCAAAAAGAACGATTTACAAGATAAAATATACATGGTTCATGAATCTGGAAATATCAAACAAATAATAAGGTGACGTTTGTGTTAGGGTATTATTGTATCCAAGATTTCAATGTAAAGTCAAAATCTAGAAAGGTCAAAGTCTTGTAAGTCAAAGTTATTTACCTTGAAATTGTACATGGTCTTTGACCATATAAATACCTTGTGTAAGGGTGTTAGAGTGTAGTAGAGTTGCAACTAAGCTTGTCATTTTTGTAACCTTGTGATTTAGAGACATATGACATATGACTTTCTCTCTCTAGATTCTCTCTCTAAATCTTGTGCCTAATTGTGATCTTATTGTAAATCTTGCTTGAATCTTGAACTAACAATTGGTATCAGAGCAAACCAAGGAATTTCAGACATGAATTGATACGAAATCGTGGTCAAAATCATTGAAAACTTCCATTTTTGGAAGAACTCGCAAAACAGAACTAGAAAGTAGCTGTTGGGATTGAATTTCTTCGATTGGTCGATTTTAGAGCAAGTGATTGATTCTACAGTGATCGCCTAATCATTTGGGATGTTTCTTGTTTGAATTTTGCATTCAAATTCGAATTGTATCCTTGTTGATTTTGAATTTTGTTCATATTTTCTTGAAAAGTTTGAACTCACTGTGTTTGGATCAATTCATTGTATTTTGTTGTTTTTTAGTCAATTTGTTGTACTAAAGAAATGTTCTAGTATAGAAATCGATCAACCCTGTGAAGTTACAAATCTTGATTGCAGGATCTGAATCAAAAATGGCCAAAAATCTGCAAGTTCAGTGAAGAACTTGCAAGATCTGTGGTTGTCGCAAGTTCATCTGAAGAACTCGCAGACTCGAAGAACTCAAAGACTGAAGTATTTTTGTGTTGTTTGCGACTTCTATACAAGAACTCGCAAGGCCCTCCTTTTGAATTTGGTTTTTGAAACTTAGAATTTTTCTAAGTATCAGAACTCGCAGGGTGCCTTTGCGACAAGTAAGAACTCGCAGAGCTCTATTTGCGACTTCTTAGTATTGGGTTTATGTGATTTGCGACTTATTCTCTGCGACAAGTGCCTTCTGCGACAAGTGATTTTCTTGAAAATTTTCTAAGTACAAGAACTCGCAGACTGCGACAAGTGAGATTCAGAACTCGCCGACCTCAATCTGCGACAAGTGAGAACTCGCAGACCACTATCTGCGACAAGTGGCCTTTGATTTGCGACTTCTAAGGATTTGCGACAAGTTACTGTTCCTTTCACAGTTGTTTGCGACTTCTGACACTTAGAATATTTTTTCTAAGTTTTTCCAGTGTTTGACCAAGGTTGACTTTCTGAGTCAAATTTGTTTCTGAATTCTTTGGACGATCATTTTCAAGCATTTTTTTATATCAAGATGTCTACTAGATTATCAAGGAGAGAATGCGATATAACATACATGCCATAAATACCTGCTATTGAAGCTGAACGAGACAAATTGAAGATTCATAATTCAAGTCTTCAAAATCAGATTCAGGAGTTGAAAGCTAAATATGTAATTTTTGAGAAAACTTTTGAATGTGCAAAATGTATTAATGATTCTAAATCTAATCTTGCAGGTATTATCGAAACAAGAGAGAAAGATATTAAATTGAAAGAGAGAGGGAGATATAACAAATCTTCAAAGCAAACTGAAGACAACTAAAAAGAAATCATCAGAACTTAAAGCTGAAGCAATAGATCTTCAGCTAAAGTTTAAAGCTTTTGAAGAAAAAATATATGCATTGGAATCAAGGAATGCCGATTTAATGAAGATATCTAAAGAGAAATCATCAAGTTTGAAAACTGATAAAGATGATCTTCAGAAGAAGTTTCATGCAGATAAAGCTAATATGGAGAAGGTTTACACTAAAAAACTATCTGATTTTTCTAAGAAAGTTTTTCAAGAGAATAAAGACCTTGAGCTTAGGTGTATAAAACCCTCAAAGCAAGTCTCAAAATTTGAAAAGATTTTAATAACTAAAAGAGATACATTTGCTAAAGAGAGAAAAGTTCTTGAAGATAAGACTATTGAACTTCCTAAGCAAATATCTACACTACAAGACTTACTTGAAAATGAAAGAAAATCTTTTCAAGAAAAGAAGAAGTCTTTTGATGCTGAAAAGAAAAACTCTGAAAAGAGAAATGTTGGGATTTTCAAGGAAATAAAATATGTATTTGTAATGTATTGGTAGTAAAAATTATCATTAATTAATTTATATAATAAGGGTATAAAATGAAAAAAGGTAGGAAAGACAAAAAATCAAAAAGATAAACCACAAAGACTAAAATTATAATTTACTATATAATCTATTAAAAAAATGAAAATGACAAAAAAAAGGTAAATGGACTAAAATACCCTTAAGTTAACTGCTCATTTTAATTAAAGTTAGTCAGAGGACCAAAAGTGAAAAAAAATGACAACCACAGTGACCAAAAATGTAATTAATTTGAAAGAGGGACCAAAAGTGATAATGAGTAACAACCACAAGGACCAAAAATGTTATTTACTCTAATTATTATTATTTAGAACGATTAGCTATGAATTGACGCCAGTAATTTATGCCATTTTTTCTTTATTGATCAAAATATCCTATTATTTAGCATGTTTTAAAAAAATTATATGTAAAATACATTTTTGAACATAAACTTTTTAAGGCCTTTTATATACGTTATCATACTTTGAGCAAGAGCGTCAAATATTTAAAAGTGAAATATCTAAGCTCACAACAAAGTTATATGTTCTATCATCAAATATTCTAAAAGAACAGATGGTCAAGTTTAATTTACAAAAGAAGTTTGACACAATTTTGAAGGAAAGAAAGGTTTAACTGAAAAGATAAAACATCTGAAAGTTGCAAATAATGAATTGTCAGAAAAGATTTATGCATATGTGATTAATCAATCACCTTATGACAATTCAACTGAATCAATTTGCTCTTTTAAAACTGCTTCTAGTTTTATTCATGAACATGTTTCTAAAAAGAACAGTATCAAATCAAAGGCTTGTGGTTTGTTTGTTTGTTTTTCGTCTTTCCTACCTTTTTCATTTTTTACCCTTATTATATTAATTAAGTAATAATAATCTTTACTAAAACATATTAAAAATACATATTTCATTTTGTAAATTACATCATTAAAAAAGTCTTGTCGATATCTTTAAAAAGGTTAATTATTGAATATTTTTAAATTTTAACGCAATTTATTAAATATAGGAGAGAGATCAAATGGAAACCACTTTAATTTTGCAAACCGTGGAAACCGTCGATTTCATTGGTTAAGTTAATGAAAATTGGTTCATGAAATTGCTTAATTTTCTGATATTGTGTCATATAATTCTTTTGTTGATAAAATTATTTCATATATTTGTGTTTTTTATGTAAAAATAAAATTGTTTCGTGTATTTTTTTTTATTTAACCACAAGGTTGTGGCGTGGTGGTAAGAGCCTGGGGACTTCATAGCGGTTGTCCGGGTTCGAGCCCCACTCGCAGCATTGTGGCCACGGGATGAATGTCCGCGGACCATAGGCCTGTTTTCTTGGAGATTAGTCTGGGTCCAAAGTGGTCTGGGATACTCCTTTACCAAAAAAAAAAAAATTCAAAAACCAACACAAAAAATTTAGATTTAAGCAAATTGCAAAAAAAATAATTGGATGATACTTGGATGGAAAACTGGATGGTAATCGGATTGTTAATTGGATGGGTAATTGGATGTTGGTCGGTTCGATTCGGTCGATTTTGGTCAGTTCTGGGCTGCCATCCAAGAACCGACCCATCCAAATTGGATGTTGAGATTTTCAATCCGATCCGATCCAATTACAATTGGATATCCAATTATGGTCGGTCGGTTCTTATTGGATCGGTTGAATTTCTGCACACCCCTAAGAAAAACTTCTCTATTTTAAGTTGTGTTTAAATTTTTTATTGTTTTTTCTTATTTATATATTAAAGAAATTAAAGTTTATCTATGTCTATTAATAAAAAAATGTATCATTTTCATATATTTTATTTAATTAAATGTGTATCAAATAAAAAAACCCTTATAACATAATTATTATTTAATTTTTTTCAAAATACAAACTTAAATTTTTTTCGAATGAAAAATAAATAACCAATTAACAAGACAGACACTTGTCCTGTCTACACCTGTCCCATCCAGTTCTGTCATGTCCAATCCAGTCGAATCATATCTGCGTACCAAGATTCAAGCAAGATTTACAATAAGATCACAATTAGGCACAAGATTTAGAGAGAGAGTCTAGAGAGAGAAAGTCATATGTCATATATCTCTCTAAATCACAAGGTTACAAAATGACAAGCTTGGTTGCAACTCTACTACACTCTAACACCCTTACACAAGGTATTTATATGGTCAAAGACAATGTACAATTACAAGGTAAATAACTTTGACCTTTCTAGATTTTGACTTTACACTAAAATCTTGGATACAATAATACCCTAACAATCTCCCCCTTTGTATTTAAGATTTAAAAAAAAAATTGATAACAGTCTTCAGCTCTTAATCTTCAAAACTTTAACTCTGATAGCTTTAAACTTTGAAGCTTTGACAATCTTCAAACATTCGGCTTTTGAAGAATCTTCAGATAAACTTGAAAAGTCTTTCACATTCTTTTTGAAAAGTCATTATCTTTTGCTTTGAAAAGTCATCAAGTCTTGAACATGAAATCTTTGAAACTTTGATCGTTGCGGCTTAGAACTTTGAGTAATCTTTCAATGCTTGTATCTTTATCTCTTTGATCTATGAACTATCTGTCTTTGAACAATGAATCATCTTGAATCTTCTCGGAACAAATTTCTTGACTTTGACAAATCTTTTCACTTTGAAAATTGAATTCTCTCTCTTTTTCTTTTGTATTCTATTTCTCCCCTTTTTTTGATGATTGTGAGCATCATGATCATCAAAACATTTCAATTTCATCACTGTTTTTGAAAACCAATCTTCTCCTTTATGATAAAATAACAATATCCGCCCTTTTGATCTGAGTATCCGTCAATTCATAAAATTTATTCATCCGAATCTTTTCAAATTCAGACAAGATAATAATTGTAACCCTGAATCAACAAATGAAACAGTTAGAATGCCTGTAAATAGCACATAGCCACTTTGTACAACGGATGTACATTGGAAATGAGTTTTGTGACGTTCACTCACCAGGGCTTCCATTCAATCATCGAAAAACACAAAGGAATTTTCTATGAATGTTATAACAAGAAAACTTATTCCTTGTGTTAGAGCACAGTCTCATTGGATTCAAGATCATCCAATCTGAAGATCCAATCTGAAGCTAATGCCGGAAAGTCGCTCTTAATTTAAGTCTAATGTCGTTTATAATAATTGTCAAAGTTAGTTTATTATGTTTTATTTAGTTAGTTAGATAATATCTAAATATAAAGTTATTATATTAGTTAGATATTTAGTTTAGTTTAATATTTGTTTTTAATCTTGCAAGTTGTTTTGCAAGTTGGTTGATAGTGTATAAGAGAAGCAAGAATCAGATCAGATCTCATAACTCACACACAACACACACACAAAAGGTGAAAAACACAAAGAGCTTTCAAAGAGAGAAATCGATCAATCTTGTAATCGTGTTTATTAATTAAACAGGTTGGTAATCGTTTATGTGTTGTTGTTGATAAGAACTTGATAGTATTGTAGACCGACAATTGGTATCAAAGTCTGAAAATAGATTCAAATCAAGTTTTTATAAACTCGACTCTGTGTTCTTCATTTCAAAATCATTTTCGAGTTTTAGTGTGTTTTTGGGGTTGAAATCGATCAGGTTGTGATCGAATAGGGTGCTAGATCGAGTTGTTATACTTTAATTTCAGTATAGCACTTATATCGAGTTCCAATTTTGCGATTTTTGTGTCTGAGTTTACGTTCAAATATCTCACTGTTCCATCGATCTCCTTTTCAAAAAGTGATTTTTATCGAGATCGAGTGGTAGCAATATGTTCTAAAACTGTTAGTGGTCATTTTGTTAGAGTTTAGAACTGCTAATCAAAGTCCAAACAGGTTTTTAGATCGATTTTTCGAAGTACAGGGATGAACTCGCACAAAGTTCAAACTCGCGCCAGTTCATAGTCAGTTTTGCGCCATCAACTATTAGCGCAAACTTGACTTTTGCGCCATCAACACCTCGCGCAAAGTTCCTTTCGCGCGACCAACGTCTCGCGCAAACCTCAATTCGCGCCAACAACTGCTCACGCAATCCTCAACGCGCGACCTACTTCTCACAGAAACTTTGTTTTGCGCCAACCATTACTCGCGCAAAGTTCCATTTCTCGCGACCCGCATCTCGCGCAAAACTTGACTTGCGCCACCTACATCTCGCGCAAAACTCCAAGACTCGCAAACTTCAGTTCACGCAAATCTCAGAACGCGATATTTTGCGCCAATTTCACACTTAGACAATTTTTTGCAAACTGTAATATGGCCTTTAATTGTGAATTTTTTTTTCTCTAGGGGCGTTGCCCCTCGACCCCGCAAGGGCGTTAGCGGGACCCCCGTGCTAAGTCTGCGAAGGGGGACATAGTTCTGATTGTGATCAAAATTTCTATTCAAAGATTCTGTATCTTTGTGATTTTATCTGGACTAACGATCAAATCCAAGTTCTTATTGCACATCTTAATCAAACAGGATGACATCAAGAGAAATTCTAGCTATCAGAACTAAAACAAAGCCACCAGTACTTTTCAGGGGAGAGTATGTGCAGTGGAAAGATCGGTTCATGGTCTTCATAAATAGACAAAAATTAAGGGATTTTATTAGAAAATCTCTGTACCAAGGGAATATGACAGCCCCAAGGAAAGTGTGTACAATACAATTGGATGGAGTAATAGTAGATAAAGAGCTTCCAGTACCTCTTGATATATACTCAGACGAGCAAAGAAAGAGATATGATGCTGACAGCTTAGCTCAATCTTTCCTATTGGACGGAATTTCAGAAGAAATTTCTATTCAAATAAATATCAAAGAGGCTACAACAAAACTGTTGTGGGATCAGCTTGAAAATAAATCAAGAGCTAAGAATTGGGCAGCTGAGAACTCTGCGCTAAAAAGAATGATTTCTGATTTGGAAGCTCAAATACAGAAGCAAGAGTCTGTTGAGATGAATGAGAAGAAATCAAAGGACTTGGAGAGTACAAATGCTGAGCTACAAAAGAAAATATCTGAGTTTGAGAAAAAGTTCTCAGATCTTTCCAAGGAGAGTATTGAGGAGAAGAAGGTGCTTGAGCTTAAATGTTTAAAGCTTTCTCAACAAATTTCTAACCTTGAGAAAGTAATCATTTTGGATAGAGATCAGTTTGCCAAGGAGAAGAAGGCATTTGATCAGAAGAATGTTGGATTCTTAAAAGAAATATCAGATGGAAGAAAGGGTGCAAAGAAGGAATTTGAAGAAGAGAGAAGCACCTTTGAAGCTGCAATTAGAAAGCTTAATGCAAAGTTATCTGAACTTTCTAAGTATGCACAGAAAGAGAAGAAAAAGAAGTGTGAGCTTGAGACGAAGATTGACCTTCTTGTCAAAGAAAGAAACAACTATTCTTCAAAGGTTAACGATCTTGAAAAGATTATTTCAATGGTGGTGGTGACTGAGCGCAAGACTCCAGAGTCAATTGTCCACTCACCAAGAGATGATTCAGCTGATTCGGAATGTTCATTCAAGTTAGCCGCAAGTTCAACATTCAGAACTGCTTCTTCCAAAAGGTCAGTTAAATCTTCTAATCAGATTCGTAGTACTAACCTTTTCTTTGATAAAAATACAGATAGTTCAGGTACACATCAAAGAAGGAGAAGAAACTTCAAAGAAGATCAACTGGTCTGGAACAGGAAACCAGTTGAAACAAAGAAGAAAGATGAGCAGAAAAGTAAGAAGTCATGTGTACATACGCAAAATGCCAAGAAGAACAATGCGCGTAAAGGTAAACCTGATTTTGTCTACACGAGAGATCAATTAATCAGTTTGTCAGGTAAGAAACTCTATTGTTCTTATTGTCGTACACATGATCCTGTTCATAAAACGAGTGACCATTATTGGTATGGTTCTTACTCAGTTACCCCCATAAGAACTGCAGCTAACACAGTTGGATCCAAATGGAAATGGATACCAAAGAAGAAGGTTGATTATGTGTTGCAGGCACCTACTATCAAAGGGGAGTAGGAGAATAGTGGCTTCTAAGTAAATCAGCTTAGAACCCGGACTGCAACGAAGTTTGACTTCTAAACACAACAATTTAGGACTCGCACTCCAATGATCAAAATACCTTACTTCCGAGCTGAAAAAGAGATTGTACTCCAATACTCGAATGAGGAAATCAACCATCAAGGGGGAGTACATATTTGTCTGAAATTTTAATGCATATCTTTTTAACTGACATATTTTTGGATGCATAATTTCAAGGAGAGTAAAAAGGTGATGACTTCTGATTATTTCTGATCAAAACTTATACTTTAAATTGTTTTTCTGCTTTTTGTCATTTTAATTTAAGTGAATAAATTTACTTTGACTATGACATAAGACTTTTGCAGTTTTTGAGAGACACTTACAAGATCATATCTTTATGACTTTAAGCTTAACTTCATGAGATGTAAGATCGCACGTAAAGGTATAATACTTTATCTTAATCTCATATATGGTTGAAAGAAGGACAACTTTCAATCATTAAGAACATGTTTTCATTCTTAAATGTTCAAACTACTTCCCGATTTTTCAACAGATTTTATATTTTGGGAGTGTACTTTAAATGTTTTACATGAGCTTACATGATAAGCTAAACCAGATTAAGCAACATATTCTTTATAGGATATACGGGATCAGTGTGCTAGGACTTACAAGAAACTTCTATGGAATCACGTTAACCAGTGATTTCTACCCAAGAAGTTAATCCATAAGTGATTGAGTGTGAGAAATCAAAAGAAATGAGTGTGGTTAGAGTGAGCTTAATGTTTAAAAGAAAGAGGGTGTGAGAACAGAGTTAAAAGAATATCAGAACTCTGCACCAACTACTTTCTGAGTCGGGCAGCCACATTTCTAGTGTTTCACATTTCTTTGGTGAACATTATTGAAACAGGCAACTAGCCCATGCCAACTCTTGATCAAACCTCACCATCTACTCATTTTCTTCTCAACAAGAAAATGTTTCATTTTCAAAGGGGACGCAACACATTTACTATCTGATTTTCATTTGGAAAATCTGGATATTGAAAAGAATGAAGTCTGCCCCACCTTCGAACTTCACTCATGCACATTGAGTCTGTGTTTAACTTACTGTTGTCTCAGTGGTTTACACAATATTGAGCCTTATAAGCAATCATCAGTGCTTAATTTTTTCTATCACAAGCACGAACACACAAGGAATTTGTTTCTTTGTTATAACGTTCATAGAATTTACCCTTTGTGGTGTTTCGATGATTGAATGGAAGCCCTGGGGGAGTGAACATCACAAAGTTCCTTTCCAACGTGTATTTGTTACACACAGTGACTTAGTGTTACTGACAGACATTTTAACTAATTCATTTGTTGATACAGGTGTTACACGACTAATTTGTCTGTATTTGCAAAGATCTAGATGAATATCTTATGAATTGACGAATCAGAGGCTCCGAAAGATAGACATTTCTTGACATAAAGTTTTGATGAACTTCTTACTCTTTTCATCAAAAAGGGGGAGAAGGGCCGAACTAAGAAATATGGAACAACACAAGATTAGAGCAAATATTCTGAAGACATGCTGAATTGCAAGAAATTTTCTTTGAAGATACTTTGCTATAACAATCTGAGCTACAACTAGAGATAATTTCTTCCCAACATTTGAAAGAGAGTTTATCTACATCAAAGGGGAAGATTATTACATTCTGAAGACTAAGAAGGAGATTGCATCTTCTGAGCTGAAAAAGAAGAAGATTGAATTGCACAGATCTATTGGATAAATCTTTTTAAGTAATGATCTTGATCCAAAGGGGGAGATTGTTAGAGCACAATCTCATTGGATTCAAGATCATCCAATCTGAAGATCCAATCTGAAGCTAATGCCGGAAAGTCGCTCTTAATTTAAGTCTAATGTCGTTTGTAATAATTGTCAAAGTTAGTTTATTATGTTTTATTTAGTTAGTTAGATAATATATAAATATCTAGATATTAGTTTAAGTTATTATATTAGTTAGATATTTAGTTTAGTTTAATATTTGTTTTTAATCTTGAAAGTTGTTTTGCAAGTTGGTTGATAGTGTGTAAGAGAAGCAAGAATCAGATCAGATCTCATAAATCACACACAACACACACATAACACACACACAAAAGGTGAAAAACACAGAGAGCTTTCAAAGAGAGAAATCGATCAATCCTGTTATCGTGTTTATTAATCAAACAGGTTGGTAATCGTTTATGTGTTGTTGTTGATAAGAACTTGATAGTATTGTGGACCGACACCTTATGTGCTCGTGAAAGTGTAGAATGATTGAAGCTACTTAGCTTTATCAGGCTCAAATTGTGTAAACTGTTGAGATAGCAACAAGTTTTCCACGGACTCAATGTGCATGAAATAAGTGCGAAGGTGGGGCAACTTTCCTTCTTTTTCAATATCTAAATCTTCCAAGTGAAGATTAGATAGCAGTTATGTTGTGTCTCCAAAGAAAATGAAACATTTCTTTGTCAAGAAAGAAACGAGTGGTTGGTGGGGTTAATGCAAGAATTGGCATGGGCTCACTGCCTTTTTCAATGATGGTCACCAAAGAATGTGAACCAATCAAAAGATATGTAACATCCTGATTTTTCCTAATATATGACCCTACTCATCTCTCATCCTTTAGAAATTTAAAATTCGTTAGCCTGATCTCACCCTCTCATTTATCGTAGGAACAACGTGATATATATATATATATATATATATTGTTTCTATTGAGCATCTACATGCATAGGGTTATATCTTTATGAGCACAAGTGTGGATACATGCTTTTGAGAATTTTTGCATAAGTAGTTATATACGTGTATACATAATCGCATATACGTTTCGTAAAAGTCATGTATAGTTCTTAGAGCGTTACTTTCACGCGCTCGTCAAATGAAAACTTACGAGTTACTTTCTTGTGAGGTTGCATGGTCGAAATTTTAACTTACGGTTGTAGAATGTGTCTCCGCGATCTCGTTCGGGATCATTAGAGGGTCGAGAGGAGTCACCGGGAAGCAGAGGGCATTATCGCACAAAGCAACAGAAGCTCGGGTCGATGGTACGACTATGCCCAACGACATTGTCACGACATAGTCGCCTAGGTCTTTGTCACAGAGGGTGTGGGCTTCGTCGATTCAAGCAGTAGGGGATAGGAGGGCGGCGACTATGCCCGACGACAATGCCAGGGCATAATCGCCCATGGAGGGGTGTTTTCTGCGATAATAGCCGACCTAAAGACCCAAAAACATTTCATTTCTCCTTTTCTAGTCTGCAGATCGACATCTCCTTAGTGGGGGAGATTCTCCCATTTTTCTTTCTCTCTTCTTCTTCCATTAAATGCTTTAGGAGATAACCCTAGTATTTATTTCTAGTTGGTGGCCATTAAATCAAGGGTTGGAGTCAAAAGGTATTAAAAGCTCAAGGATTCCTAAGCTCTAAAGTCTACTCCATCTAGGGTTTCAACCAATCACAACTAGAGTTTCTATTTGCAAACCCTACATTGTGAGTCTTCTTCCTTTGATCTTGGTATATGTGTTTTAAATGCTTAATAAACATACATACATACTCATTCACATACTTAGATTTATATTCATGAGTTGAAATCTAGACATTTGAGTTTTATTTGGGTTTGGCTAACATACACATGAAATGCCATGGATTTATTTTTCTAAAATATCATAATATGATTGCTACTTGATAAGAATAGTTAAGTTGATGTACACATAGAATAAACTTCATGTATGTGGAGATTGTTATGGTAATTAGTAGGAATAAGGTCTTCCATGCATTATTGAAATCTTTTATCTCGTCACGTCTTTCATGTAAATCACTGTCATCTATTTCCTTGTGCACAAGGATTTAGATAACTTTATTTGAGAATAAAATTGTTGGTGGTATTTGGCCCTAGCGAGTAGGCAATAGAGGGCTTTCATAGCCTTTGAGTTGTAACTCGACTAGATTGGATAGACAATAATGCCCGTAAGTCCTTAGCATTAGAGGCACAAACGGTTTGTCTTTATGGCATGGGAACTAGAGCCAGGACATATATTGGAATTCAGTAACATCACGGGTGTCACCACTCACATGTTTTTGACACCCAAGATGGAAACGGGTCTCCCCCGTAATTGCAAGAGGTATATCTTGTGTGTATCTATTCAGGTGTGGACTATCACTTTTCAAGAAAGGGTTGACATTTATTCAACCATTTGGAAGTATCGGTAACGATTAATATGGTGTAATTGTGTAAATTACTAAATGTTAAATATTTTTATATTTTGGGATTCTTGG
Organism: Arctium minus; assembly: GCA_954870635.1. Classification (NCBI taxonomy): domain Eukaryota; kingdom Viridiplantae; phylum Streptophyta; class Magnoliopsida; order Asterales; family Asteraceae; genus Arctium; species Arctium minus. The sequence goes on from OX941084.1 coordinate 56,160,130, forward strand.
TCTAACACTACTTGATACTTTGTTGGCTCACAGGTCTTTCTAGTGGTGTTCATAAACCACATTGATGTACCGGTCGTGCCCTTAGGAACCGCGTGGACCGGGATTTTGGGTTGTTGAGAAGAGCGTTTTGGAAACATAGCGACACCCGCTTTTAATCTAGTGTGCAGTTGTTCTAGATTAATTAGGTTGTTGTATTCAATGTTTCATCCTACCGCTACTATAATTGTTACAAACTACCCCATGTTGTTGGGTTTTTAGTTGTCCATATTTACAGGTTTCTAAACCCTTGCGTTTCAGGCGTTATATTGCTGAAATTCCAAATTTTAATTTGGCCGAATTTTTAGGGTGTTACAAGATATGGCTGCCCGACTCAGAAAGAAGTTGGTGCAGAGTTGTTATATTCTTTTAACTTTGTTCTCACACCCTCTTTCTTTTTTATCATTATGCTCACTTCTAACCAAACTCTCATTTCCATTTTTCTGCTCAGCACAATGAGAAAAACTCAATCGGATGAGTTATCTCCCTCACTCTTTGATTTAAGACCCCTCACCCCTCAATCGCTCTAGGATAATTTTTGGGGTAGGAAACACAGGTTAACGTGAATCCGTGGAAGTTCTGTTTAAGCTCTCACACTGTTCCTATGTAATTTTGTCCTAAAAAGAATAGTTGCTCAACAATTTATCTTGAACAATTAAGCACATGATATCATTATCATATAAATGTATGTTCATCAAGGATATGAATGAAATTGAGCATTTGAACTTTGAAGATCTTCTCAAAACAAGGAAATTGAATGAATGAAATGAAATCAAGAGAATTGTTTTGAGAATCTGGCAATGTATCAATCAAATCAAATATCATGAGTATGGACATGAAATGGTTGGGGTATCAAAGAACTTGATAGTTTGTTTATATGAACGAATATAAACAATTTAACAATGAACACACAAAGATTGAAATGATGACTGATGCTCAACAATAGTGAAATCAAACGAGGATATTACCATCGAAAAGTTGTTTCGTTTTGAGACATGGTAATAACAATTTCAAATGAAGTACTGAACCGGTGTGTATGAATACTTGACAGTATATAGACAAAATAATACACAAGGATTATGGAAACACACGGTCAGTTAAACATTAATGCTCTAGTATGAAAAACATTTAAAATTCACACTTCTAAATCCATAAAATCTTTTGAGAACCAGAAGTGGTTTGAATATTTAAGAAAACATTTTTCATGTTCGAAAGTTGTTCTTCTTTCAAACAATTAAAGATCTAGATCAGAAGATACTTACAAACATTTAAGCTCCCCCTCAAATCATGATAATCTGAGTTAGATTCAGATAAGTTCCCCCTTGATATTTGCATAACATCCTTATCTGAACAAACTCTTCTTTGAAGTACGGGTTCTAAATTGTTATGTTTAGAAGCCATAATTCTTTGACATTAAAGTGCAAGTCCTAAACTGATGTGTTTAGAAGTCTAAGCTCTTACTCCCCCCTTTACTTGTGATACATGCAAAAGAGATTGAGTCGCTTTTGGTACCCACTGGTATTTGGGTCCAAATTTGTTAATTGCAGTTCTTTTGGGAGTAATATAATATGAGTCATACCAGTAATTAACAAAAAATTTACTTACAAAATCATTTGCTCCACAGTAAGAATAACAAATCTTCTTTTGAGACAACCTGATAAGATGATCAGCAGAATAAATCGTATCAGGTTTGCCAAAAGATTTACCTTTATGTATATTGTTCTTCTTGCCGTTTGATGTGGATGCAGATGATTTATCAATCTTCTTTTCATCAGGAGAACCTTTCACTCTCCAGACCGTCTGTCCTTTTTTAGAAGCATGCTTTTCAAGAGATTTGACATAATAGTTTGCTGAACCATTAACAGTTTTATCATAAAACAGATTAGAAGGACGAATCTGCTTTGATTAAACAATACTTGTCACAAGGATTAAAATTGTAATCTACTATACACTCTAATAAAACAAAAAAAATGAAAAATATGAAGAAAAGATAAATAGACTAAAATACCCTTCAATTAACTAACCATTTTAATTAAAATTAGTCATAGGGACCAAGAATGAAATAAAATGGTAACCACAGTGATCAAAAGTGTAATTAGTTTGAAGAGGGACCAAAGTTGATAATGAATAATAACCACAAGGACAAAAAATGTAATTTACTCTAATAATTATGGAGAAGACTAATGACACCCTATATAATTTGCTAATTACACCCTTATAAATAATTTTCTCCTCTCACACATCAACATCAAAACCTGCTTTTTACATTCTCAATGCATGAATTGACCTGATTTTGACATTAATAAGGATGTCATTAACATTGTCCATAATTATTACTTAAAAAGCAAAATATAGAGTGCCATTAGCCTCCCCATATAAATATAAATTAAAGTCTTGTTAGAAATGTTGAAACGACTCAAAACAAAAAGTGTTGAGTGGAAAGCAGATCAATCACTATAGTATAAAATTTTTGACATTAATTTTGTTCTAGAAACTTCTTTACCTTTTAATTAAAAGCATTTTCAATCATCGGCTTTGTCTGTTTGTTAAATGATTTACCGTTCTTTTTCCATATTATATTTGCATGCCTTTGATATTCTTAAAAAGGGGTAAATATTTATTTAATAATTTATTGTTCCTTCAATCCTTCTAAAATTGTGACTTAAAACGGAACGATGAGCTTATAAGTGTTCTCGCATTTGCGCAAATCACATGTGTTCTCGTTTGAGCCTTTCCCATAATATATAATTCAATAAAAATGTGAAACTATTAATTACAAATTTAGAATATGACAATGTCAAAGTTAATATTAAAAATATATATTAATGATTAAAAGACAAATAGGTAACAAGTACATAATTTAATGCTTAAAATTCAATAATTTGTAGAAAGACAAATGTCAGTATTGCTTAGTCAATAGTCGCTAGAACCTAATCACCTCTCTTAATTTCAATTCTATTCTATTCTGAATGTTGAATTGTCCTTTGTTGAATAAGTGTAGTTGGTCATGCCTTTATGAAAACAAGTACAATTTTGACATTTTGGATAGATTGTACTCTACATGTGCACTAATTAGAGAAGTATCATCTATTAGAATATTTTTCTGATATTGAAAAATATATGTCTTTTATGTTTGTTCTTCAAACAAGCAATCAAGCATGCAAAAACCACAAATAAAAAAGGTGTTGCTATCCCTACCTCATCCTCACTCACAAAACCCTCCATACCCCCTCCCTATCCCATTCACATACTCCCTATAGGAGGCATAATGTTTGTCAGCGTTTGACTAATTATTTCGATTGATAGCCTAAAAGATTCGTTGCAAAATTAGAAATTATGTAAATGGATCATTTAGTACTACAACAGACATTGAGAGGCATGAATTGAAAACAGGAAAAAAAAGCATCTTGAAGTTGCAATACTTCGCAATTGCTCAAGTGATTAATAACTTCAGTGGATGCTTTGTTAATGATAAGCGTATCCGTTATATTGAATTAACTGTCTGTACCATATATCAGTGTGCAGTTTAGAATTTGTCTTTGTGTGGTTATGGTTTGTATTTTTGTCAAACCGCATATGCGGTTCACTTTGCAGTTTTAAATTATGAAATTGTGGTCCAAATCGAACATCACTAAATTAAGTCCATTAGAATTAGGGTTTATGTTCTCAAATCTTAACCCTCTATCTCATTCCAAACAAGTTCACGCTTTTACCTTCATGACTCACGACTCTCTATTTTAGTCATTGGCTCTATGCCTTCACAAAGTTTACGCTTCTACCTTCATGACTCACAAGTTCAATAGGCGTAAATATTGTGATGCAATTGATTGTGTAGGGTTTCAAAATACTTTTGTAACCGTTTAAAACGCAACGGAAAAAATAGTTTTGGTTACAAATTTAGAAAAATTTTCTTTTCTTTAAAACCCCAACGGGTCCAATGACATATAAAATGAATTAATAAACACACCATAGGGTGTTCAGGGATGTATCTTTTGAGATTTAGTGAGGAATATGTTGTATCACTTAGGGTTTCCTCTACAGTTGAACCACACACGAACATGCATAGACCTTCCACCGGGTGCTAACCCAAAAGAACCATAATTCTAATATGCATGTATTTAGACTGATTACCAAATTCAGAGAATTGAATCACTCAAATTGGTTTGGCCTATCACCCTATTTATATGGACTGGTATTTCAGATAGCCCATAACTCAAATAAGGTTTTAATGTTTATCTGTAAGTATTTATATAATTATCTAAAACATTAATAATTATAGATATTTACAGATAAAACCATGTAATTATCATAATTACATTTTAACACATATTTTTTTTTAATTATTCTTCAAGAACAATTATTTAACTGTCAAACATGACTTTCTGGGTTACTTTCAAATGGAAGCAAATGTATTGTTTTGTGTGTGACCCTATAGGTTCACATACTCCTCAGTAGCATTCTTGTGTGACACGTGTCGTGGGCATATAACAACTTACATTCTCCCACTTGCACACGATACACAATAACACATACAGTGGTAAGCGTCTAGCAATACGTCATCGCCCCCAAGGCTATATGAATCTGCTTTTCCTTGAGCAATATGATTGATCCAATCAATCATATGGTAGTACCATTCCTTTTAAACTTAAGACATAGATCTATCTCATCCTTTATAGTTTAAAGATTATGTTTCTCAATCCCAACATATTTGATTTAGCCAGGTGCTATTAGTTCAACTAATCCACTTGTCTATGGCTATGTAAATCAAACTATGTCATTGAAGGGCCCAAAATATCTCTCTTAACTTGAGAAGAGCAAATCCTATGTTGTATTTACACGATTTATACACAGTTCATGTTATACCCAATATAACCCTTATGATTACCCAGTTAAGGATAACATTAGACTATACCAAAGTATAACACTCCTTATGTATTAGGTTTTAATGTACATATCAGGTATGAGGATAATAGCATCCACCATTTTTAGGACTCACCTTATGATGTCGATCTATGAGGTGATCCTAACTGTGGTTCTTGTACAACAATTGTCCCCGACAAGCGCACATGACTCTTGTTGCACCTATTGTACTTCCAACTTGGACTATGACCAGACTTCACAATGATCTTTATTTATTACCAGTCACGTGGTACTAATCGATCAAGAACAATTTTTAAATAATATGATCATCATATTTATGTAAGGATACTTAAACATGCTAATAATAAACACATACATGTTTAATGTAAATACTCATATCCAATATACCAGAAAAGATGGGAACATAACTGTTTTATTGTTCAAATAACTTAAAGTTTAATAAAATTTACATATCATACTAATCTATTACAAAGCCTCAAGCCTATCAAACTAGTATGAGCATCATGTTTGCTTTGACTCATAGGCTTAGTCATGCGGTCTGCTGGGTTGTCTTCCTATTGAACTTTGCCTATCTGTAACACCCCTAAAATTTAAAATAGCAATAAATTGAAACTCGGTAAAATTGGCATTAAAATACCAAAATAACTGCATTTGCCCAAACATGGTAACAAGATTTACATGATAACAAATACAAAGTTTGAATATCAGAGTTCTATAGACTTCTATCTAATCTTATTAGAACTAGATTTAAGTTGGGGGTTACATCAACCACCAAAGCTTGATATCTCCCAAAACAAGAGCTCTCCAAAAGCTATCGTCACTTGAAATTCAAAAAGGGACTCCAAGTTCTAAGTGACTGGCAAAGGGGCTTATCACCAATAGAACTTGTTGTACACATCATTAAGAGAAAGTGTTAGGCTTCATGCCTAGTGAGTTCAACAGTTTATCCCAAGTTACAACTTACAATTGCATAAAGATTTAAAAGGTAAGGATGGTAGGCCTCTCTTGGGAAAGAGGTGACTGTGAAGCAACTCACAATACATTTCAAAATATCTTGCAATAACGGGAGAGACCCGAGTAAATCAAGTGGCAGAACACGAAGTAAACCACATAAAGATGTTGACGAGCAATTCACTCTAGGGATACAAGTCGTGGAATTTGCTCTGCTTGTGACTAAGGTAAGAACCTCAAAACTCTGTACCTAGTTGAACCCCAAGTTATAAGATGAGAACCTCAAAACTCCTCACTTGGTTAATATCAAGGGTCCTAGGGTGAGAACATCAAAACTCCTCTCCCTGTCCTGTACCAATGACTCCAAAGAGATAACATCAGAACTTCTCCCTTGATACAAATCAATGATGCATATGGATCCAATGCAATGACACACAATCCATAATCAAGTTTGTATACATGATAATGCTACTTTGGTCCATTAAATACCCAATCAAGTGAAATAATAATTAAATATTAATCTCCAACCTAAGACAATGAAATGATACATCATCGCTCAATAAGTGTAAATCAAGGTCCTCAATAATAAGAATTCATATGGTTAGTCACTATTTATATCATATTCCAAAATAATGACAAATCTCACAGAAATGCATCATATATGCAAATCAATGAAAATAACTTCAATGACTTCATAAATGGAAATTAGTACATGAACTAACATCAAAATAATATGTATTCCTTCAGATGACTACAAATTTCATGAAAATAGAGAATCTAATTTTACCCTAAAACCCATCAAAATGACCTAAAATCATCCATAGTTCAGATCGTTGGGGAATCTCATAGAAGGGTTGTTATAAACAAGTAAATATAATATTTGACATGTATAAAGCTTTTAAAATGAAGGAGAAACTCTACTTGGTTGATTTCTAGACAAAACCTAGAAAACCAAGAATCTAGATGTAGAAGATGGACTAGGACATTTAAACCTAGGTTGATCCCCTAACTTTAAGTCACTTTAATGCAACCCAAAATTGTAATGGAAGCTCCAAAATCGCCTTCAATGAGGAGAGAGGCAAGAAGAGATGAGAAAATGAGAACCCTAGCTCAAAATCGGCCATTTACGTTTCCTAGACTGTTTTCGCCGCTTTTCCCACGACCAAAGTCGCGCATGCCAAAATGGAAGATTAGACAGTGAGTTACGCGACATTAGAGGCCGCACACCAATTCGCGGGGATCACTATGGTTCTAATCCTACAGATTTGGTATCCTTACATTTCTCAACTTTCCTCAATTACTAATTCTTTCATTAACTTGTTGGACTCATAATAATTAGTTGAGGGAGTTAACGGAAATACGGGAGTTATAATCCTCCCTTCCTAAATAAAATTTCCTCCCTGAAATTTACGCATTGTCGAATAGATCGAGGAAACAATTCTTCAAGTCTTCCTCCGCTTCCCAAGTCATATTCGAACTACGATGGTGCTTCAATTGAACTTTAACCATAACAAGCTCTTTATGGCGTAGTTTCTTTGTCTTACACTCCAAGATTGCTTCCGGTTCCTCGATACAACGATAATTTTCATCCACTCTAATCTTTTATAGGGGAATCACGCTTTCCTCCTCCGCCAAGCACTTGCGTAAGTAACATACTTGGAAGGTTGGATGGATTCCGTCTATTTCGGGCGGTAAGTCTAACTTATAAGCTTGTTAACCGACCCGATTAAGGATAGTGAATGGACTTATGAAACGAGGGCTAAGCTTTCTGCACTTTCCAAAGAGGATGATTCCCTTCCACGGATACAACTTTAGAATGACTTAGTCGCCTACTTGAAATTCCATCGGGCTCCTTTTCTTATCGACATAGCTTTTCTACCGATCATGTGCCGCTTTCAAACGTTCTCGAATAGACTTTACTTTGTCTGCTGTTTCTTGAACAATCTTTGGACATGCAAATTGTTTCTTTCTCGCTTCTAACCAACATACTAGAGTTATGCACTTTCACCCGTACAATGCTTCAAATGGAGCCATTCCAATACTGGAATGGTAACTGTTATTGTACGCGAATCCCACAAGGGGTAGGTGTGAATCCCAGTTCTCGCCAAAATCAATAACGCACGATCGGAACATATCTTCAAGGGTTTGGATAGTTCTCTCGCTCTAACCGTCCGTCTGGGGGTGATAGGTTGTGCTTAACTTCAATCTTATTCCCGATTCTTTTTGCAATCCGTCCAAAAAGTTGTATATGAAGCGACTATCCCTATCTGCGACAATAGATAGTGGCACACTATGTCTCGAGATGACTTCTTCTATGTATAGTTTGCCAACTTATCCATCGGCTAGCTTTATTGCATCGCCAGGAAGTGAGCACTCTTAGTAAGGCAATCGAAAACTACCCAAATAGTGGTGTGACCCCTCAAAGTCTTTAGTAGTTTGGTGAAAAAATCCATGGTGATGTGTTCCCACTTCCATCTCGGGATTTCTAAGGTTTGAAGGCTCCCGTACGGTCTCTGGTGTTCGACTTTGACTTGAAGACACGTCACACATCTTTCCACATATTTTGGCCATATCGAGATTTAAGGAGGGCCACCAAGTAATTTAACTTCAAATCCTAGTACATTTTAATGCTCCCATGATGAATGGAGTATTTAGATTTATGGGATTCTTCTAGTAATAATTCTCGATTGCCGCCAAATTTAGGCACCCAAATTTGCCGTTGGAAAAGTTTCACTTCTTGACCGTCTTCCGTTAACTGAATCTGTTGTTTTATCATAACTTCATCCTTGAGGTTTTATTTTTTAGTGCTTCAAATTGGGACAATTTGATTTTCTCAATCAAACTTGAAACTACGTCAATCCTTGACAACATGGCCTTCACCGTTCCACTGTATTCTGGCTTAGAGCATCTGCTACAACATTAGCTTTACCCGGATGGTACTGAAGTTCAGAATCATAGTATTTAAGTAGGTCCAACCATCTTCATTGTCACATGTTGAGTTCCTTTTGGTCTAATAGTATTTCAAGTTTTTGTGATCTGTGAACAAAGTGCACTTCGTGCCATATAGATAATGCTGCCATAACTTCATTTCAAAGACAATCGCTGCTAGCTCTAACTCATGAGTCGTGTAATTTTTCTCATGTTCTTTTAACTACCTCGAAGCATAGGCAATTACATTCCGGCGTTGCATTAATACATAACTCAATCGTGGTTTTGACACATCACTATACACCACAAAGTCTTTCGTTCCTTCCGGTAAGGCCAAGATCAGTGTTTCGCATAACAACTTCTTCAATGCTCAGAACGACTTTTCTTGAGTCTCGATCCATGAGAATTTCACGTTCTTTTTTATTGTCGTCAACGAAGAGGCGATCTTAGAGAAGTCCCGAATAAATCTTAGATAGGTACATATAAATACTTGCTAAGTGATAAAGTAAGACCATTTGACATCTTCATATCATATGTTCCTCGAGCAACAACAACTACATTAGCTCCATTGCCATCCTTGGCTCCATATGGCCTGGTTTCATCATCTCTTCCTTTCTTAGACCATGTAAAGTATTACAAATGAGATTACCACACCTGATATCCAATACCCAAGAGTCATAACTAGAAGTAAATAAATCAATGGTAAACATACCTGAAGCTCCGGCTGCAGCGACCTTCTGCTTCTTTTGCTCTGCCAATAGGCTGGACAGTTTCTCTTTAGTGCCCCTTTCGAATGCAAATGAAGCAAACTGAATCCTCATGAATATTTCCCTTTCCCTTATCCTTGTTGGAACTTCCAACCTTTGTCTTTCCCTTGGCAACCACCCTCTTTTTCTTGATTATCCCACCTTTAGGTTTGATCATCAAAACTTATTTTGATTTGGTTAAATCCAACTTGGAATTTATGTTTCTCTCAGCAGTTTTAAGCATGTCGTGAAGCTCGGTGAGAGTTTCATCCAAACCGTTCATATTGTAGTTCATTACAATCTGGTCATAGGATTTAGGTAAAGAATTGACAACTAGATCAATTCCCAATTCTTGACCGAGTGGGAATCCAAGACGGGTCACTCGATCCATATACTCGTTCATTTTCAAACGTGGGTACTGACCGATGATCCTTCCCTGACTGTATCAAACCTCTCATGCCTAGCCTGCGGCTGAAACCTAGATTTCGGTGAGAATATCATATCTCAAGCAGACATGTCTTCATGATTCCTCCATAACTCGGGAGTCATAGAGGCCATTGAGCATAAGACAACCTACTCCAGTGAGTCATTCTGTTACTTATCATAGGTAGTAATGACTTTAGCTAAAACATATTTGGCATGAGCGTTTGGAGGGGAGGTTCTAGAACGTAGAACTTGTTTTCATGCCTAAGGACGACCTTTAGGAAGCGAAACCATTCAAGGAAGTTCGTCTCATTCAGTTTTTCCTTATCAAGGATTGATCGCAGTGTAAATTGGGATAAGTTTAAATTGTTTGCAATTAAGGATGTCTTTGATTCATTAGCAGACATCTACAAAATCAAGTTCAATTTTAGTAACTTTGTCTTCAAGGTTTTGACTCGCATGATCACTTATTCTTTGGTTGTGGCTACTCTAATGAGGTGTGGAGGATGGTGAGGATGAAGGTTGATTGGCATGGTTTCCCGAAAAGTTGGGCTCAAATCATTATTTTTTTTTTCTAAAGGAGTATCTCAGACCACTTTGGGCCCGGACTAATCTCTTCGAAAATAGGCCTATGGCCCGCGGGCATTCATCCCGTGGCCACAATGCTGCGAGTGGGGCTCGAACCCGGGCAACCGCTATGAAGTCCCCATGCTCTTACCACCACGCCACAACCTTGTGCTATGGGGGTTGGTTGTAGGAAGCCGAAACAACTTGTTCATAAGCTTGCTCTATCGGTGTCGGTTTACTATATATGGCAGGAACGTAATCGAAGAATCTTTAATCGTGAGTCCCGTACGATGGTTCAACTTGCTAAGGAGATTGTTTCTATAGTCATGCTGCGAGCAGTTTGGAAGACAAGAAGAAGGATGGGAAATTATCATGAAGAGGATTAATGCTTGGACTTGGAGCGTGGATTCTTTTTGGAGGCTTTTTTGTAGAGCTTATTACTTTATATCTTTCTCTAGTATTTGTAGCTCTATTAGTTTATGTCTTTTTTGGCTTCTTGTGGCTTGGTTTGGCGTTGTTTGTTTTTTCTTTAGCCTTGGACATTGACCCTTGTTGGTCGTTTGTTTTTCCTTTTTGTTCTTTTCTATAAAATTGCCTGGATTTTTCCTCCCAAAAAAAATTAAAATTAAATGATTAACCTTTCAAAATATTTTAATTTGAGCTAAGATCCATATTTCACTTATTTCCATAAATGGCCAACTGCACCTGTCTATGGAATTAGGCAATTTAATTAAGAATCATCCAATTATGTTCTATATAACTCTTAAGTGATCATGAGATTCTATCCAATATATCATATACTATAATTGACACGTTTAACCCCTGCTCCAACACCTTGAAAATTCTCATAGATGACTAATGCAACTGTCTATGATATTTTCAAGGAAGCTAACCATACTAAGGTATCGTGATCCCATCTAAATTCTTGACTTAGGGTTTAATGGAACCAATTGTCCCAAACACGGCTATTTAAGTGAGTGGCCAAATGCAACTATTTCTTAAATCTCGCTATTTTGATGCCTTGTCTCACACTACAATCATCAAGCATGATTGGCTAGGATCTGACCATACCGAGATCCGTAAGTCTTGACAAGTACCTTCAGTGGGCGGCGTTTAGTTTACATTTGTGAAAGGTTTGATTTTAGAAAACATTCTTTTTCTTTTAAGACGTTTAATTTTATCTCAAAATCTTGTTTTAAAAGTTTATCCAAAAATCGGTTTGATTTTGATAAGCATATCGATTTTAAAATATCATATTTTAATTACTGATTAAAAAATTATTTTGTGTTTGATTTTATTTTAGAAACGTTTGCAATTATCATAATAATAATAAAAACAATAAACAAGACTAGCGCAAAATAAACAAACACAACAATAATATATGGATTTGCTCCTAATGGGGTGTTGTGAGCCAACACAACAACCATGGTCAATTCTAGGGACGTCTTCAAGCTGCCATTGACCTCGCCATCTTTGTGAAATCCAGGGTTCTTGACTTCTTAGAACACCGTTTTCGGATGATTACAAAAGAAATCTAACATATCCTAATTTTACAATTGTCCCTATCTAGAAAATCAAAAATAAAATTATAACCCATTGCAATTATACGTTTTAATTTTCCAAATTGAAAATATATTAACCAAACAACCATGGGTCTTTTGGGGCAAACCATATATTATCAACTAATTTTAAATATAAAATTAAATTGACCGGATTAAATAGAATAAAAAAAGACCATAAATCAGTTTAAAAATAAACAAAAGGAATTGTCCCCCAAAAATAACTTGATGATCAGTTATAGCCCGAACATGGCCTAACAAAACCTGACCCAAAAAAATCTTTTGGCCTAAACAACCATAAGCATGTTGGCTTAAGTCAAAACAACCGTAATGGCTCGAAGGCCCTTTGACCAGATCAAGACCCAAAAACTTGGGCTAAAGCTTCAAAACGGCCAAAGCCAATTTTGGCCCAGAAGGTCCAACACATCAGAAACCCTAATGGGTGGTGGTTTGAAACCTACCATCGTCCCTAGATGCCAAGAGGCTGGAGCTTGGATGACGGACGACCACATGGGTCGTGCAACAAAAATGACGACCAATGGGACTAAGCCACGACATGGAGTCGTGAGACAAATAGGTGGCCATTGGCATAGACCCGAGGAACATGTAATAACATCCAACGACATCGAGCGGTGGCACGAATTGGTGACAACAGCATGGAGCCGCGGTACGAACCAGTACCCACACCATAATGCCATGAGCGGCCTAGTGAGCATCGACGTTTGGGGCCTTGGCTCGAAAAGGTCGACCAACGACGTGCGTATCCAGGGGCCACAATGTGGAGCCACTTCGGCCACAACGTGCTAGACCTGGCCACAGACCCAACCACGAATTAGCAGGAAAAGTGGTTGTGGCCCTTAGCCGCGTTTCAGGAGGAAAATCTTCGTGGTACGATAAATGGCGACCCAAAACCACCATGCTGTGGCATGGTGGCACGAGGACAAAGACGAACAACGACATCCGACGTATGGGTGAATACAACTACAACGCCAACAACAAGAAGGGTTTCACTATTTTTATTATTTTTCTAGATTGATTTGTTCGTTTTGATGTCAAAGTGGCTATGATACCACTGTAGGGTTTTAAAAGACCTTTGTAACCGTTTAAAACACAGTAGAAAAAATAATTTTTTGGTTACAAAGTTAGATAACTTTTCTGATATTTAAAACCCCAATGGATCCAATGACATATAAAGTGAATTAATAAACACACCATAGGGTGTTTAGGGATGTACCTTTTGAGCTTTTGCGAGGAATCTGATGTAGCACTTAGAAACCGAACGATGTTTCCTCTACAACTGATCCACACACGAACACGTATAGACCTCACACCTGGTGCTAGCTTAAAAGAACCCTAATTCTAATACTTGTGTATTTAGACTGATAACCAAATTCAGAGAATTGAATCACCCAAATTAGTTTGGCCTATCATCGTATTTATATGGACTGGTATTTTTGATAGCCATAACTCAAACAAAGTTTTAATGTTTATCTGTAAATATTTATATAATTATCTAAAACACTAATAATTATACATATTTACAGATAAACCATGTAATTATCATAATTACATTTTAACACATATTTTATAATTATTCTTTAAGAATATTTATTTAACTGACAAACATGACTTTTCAGGTTACATTCAAATGGAAGCAAACGTTCTCTATAGGTTCACATACTCCTCGGTAGCATTCATGTATGACACGTGTCATGGTCATATAGTAACTTACATATTGTATATTTCACTACACATCAGGCACACGACCTTGTGCTGTAATTGATTTATATTTCATTAGGCACCACACACAATACCTTATTGCATTTGTGGTGTAGTATTTTGTTGTTTGAGTGCGGTTTGGGAAAAGAAAACTCTCAAAGAACATATGCATTTTGGTTTTTGGTTTTGCTTCTAAATATCAACACACTACACACCGCAAATACCCTTAATTCACTACAAAGTTCAACATCATAGTGAGTGATCTAATGACCAAGAAAAGTAAGCCACATGTGAATTACATCGCTTGGATGTAAAAATGTAACACCCTAAAAATATGGGTACATTTAAACCTGGATAAGGCTATAAATAACATCTTAAATAGAAAGTAATCACTCAAAAAAAGGGAAACTGTAATAGTGTATACAAATGCCATGAATGGACAACAAGTTAACAACACACTAATCTAAATCATTAGACCTAGATTATGGTGGTTGTCAACCCAATTCTCTCAAAAATCTCTATTCTTTTCTATACGCCAATGTCCAAAAGATATGTCTCCAAAAGATGCCATGATGGCCAACACTCGCCCCTCAATTCTTGTAAACCCCACCGCTAACGGAACCTGCTATACATGTCATTTGAGAAAAAGTGTTAGGCTTGACGCCTAGTTAGAACAAACAGTTTATATCAATACTTTGTAAATGCTTTGGGGTACAGTTAAATAAGCTTTCAAGTGGTTTGGATAAATAAAGTGTAACAACAACCACATAAAGGGTCCTTTCGGTCCAAAAGCATCTTGCGGTGACGGGGGAGACCCGGTTTTCCAAGGATTATGGCGGAACACAAAACTAAGCCACTTTCCGAGTTATTAAACTTACCATACTAGGATCAAGGCCACGAACTCACCGGATCGTACTCAGATGTGGGGGAGGGCACCCAATGATCTTAATCATGCTCATTCACTAGGATTACATTTACGACCCACGACTAGTATCTGATGCCACATAACCGTACCAAGTTTCCTTCCTAGGGTCCATTGTCTCAACTAGCTACAAATGGGAATTAACCCAACATTAAGCTTGCTCTTTACCTATGTATCCACTAGTAGTAGTCTAAGGCTTGTCACTATTTTATTAATGACAAACTATAATCGCACATATAGTTCTCATAATACATTTCCAAATATAAATCGTTTCCCAAGTGGATAATTTTTCCAAAGTTAACGATACTCCACAATGCTCATTATTAGTACAACATGAATTGAAATCCAAGTATATTATTTTCCCAAATCTACCTTTAGCAAGTAGATCCCCAATTATTGTGAAACCACATTGATGTGTGGTAGGGACCATGTCCTTTTGTACTTTGATTTGCTTTCTTAGTTGTTAAGCTTTAGGAGCTCCTCTATGTATAAATAGAGGGCTCATCTTCAGTTGTTTAGTGCCTCTTATTGTATTGGGTACCACCGGTTAGATAGCTCACATAGCTATCTTAGCTTTTTTAATATTAAGTCTTTAATTTCAGTACGCTACTGTTCTGTGTCACAACACCTTTACATTTCTTTTCATATACAATTCGACTTTACATTTCCGCTTTACATTTCTGTTCTTTACATTTATGCATTCCAATTTCAGTCATTTACTTTTCATGCATTTGCTCTTTATCTTACCAATAATATCGCACACCATGTGTCAAGCGATGATTGGTAAGTCCCTAGCTTGGGTGTAAGTGATGGTTGGGAGATAAAAGCCTATGTAACTATGGATTAATGTTTTGCTACTAGCTATCAATTTTACTATTCACTCCTTGTTTCTGATTTTCGACCAAGTGCTTCTTGATGAGGTGACGTACATTATTTCACTTGGGTGAGCGGCTTGATTGCAAGCTAGCATAAACTTCAGAACACTGAAGTGTTATAGGAGTTGTAACAAACCCTCTCAATCTTTATTGATTGTAAACTATACGGGGATCATAATAATATCTGTGCGGAACCGGTTGGGTCGCCTAATTAGTCGCTGCCGGTAAACCTATTCTAATATGAACCTTGCAAAAGGGTTTTGTGAACCGATAGTGAAGTTGAGAACTAGTGCTGCAGCATCAATCCTATTATTTAGTTACTTACAACTCCAGTCGGATCTTGCACCCTTGATTTCTTTTAATCTGTTTAAAACACTTTAATTTACTGTCAACAACAACTAAAGATCATTCCTTCGAATTCACCATCTGAAATCTTACATTAACTTTGCTTGTTAGAAATCCTTACTTTCTTGTCCCTGTGGATTGATATCCGGTACTTTGTACCACTTTATCACTCGTTTCAAACGATAGTGGTTTAACATGTATACTTGCGTGTTATTCCATTTGTAATTTTTGGGTTACATAATCCAAGAACCAAGTTTTTGGCGCCGCTGCCGGGGATGGACAAAGCTAAGGATTTTTTTAGTCATTTCTAAAGTTTAGTTTTTCTACCACCTGTTACTGTTACTTTAGTGGAGAACATCATAAGCATTCTTGATTCTTGGGATAGGGGAATCTTGGATTATGTTATTCCTGATTTTAGTCAATTAAATTCAGGGATACTAAGACCACACATTGAGACAACTCACTTTGAGTTCAAGCCTGTCATGTTTTAGATGTTGCAAATTAATGGCCAGTTCAATGGTTTGCCATCTGAAGACCCTCATTTTCACTTAAAATCTTTCATGGAAATAACTGATTCTTTTAAAATCCCTGGAGTTTCTAATGATGCCTTACGGTTGAAGTTGTTTACATTTTCTCTAAGGCATCGAGCAAAGTATTGGTTTAACTCTTTGCAAGCAGGTTCCATCAAATCATGGAATGATCTCGTAGAGAGCTTATTGAAAAAAGTATTTTCCTCCCACCAGACAAGCCAAGTCCAGAAATGAGATAATTTTTTTAAACAAACGGACAATGAAGCACTGCTTGATTGTTGGGAAAGGTATAAAGAGTTGTTGGGAAAATGACTTAACCATGGCATTCCTTATTGTATTCAGCTAGAGACATTTTATAATGGTTTAACCACTATTGCAAAGCAAATGCTTGATGCTGCATCAAGAGGAGCTTTCACAGCTTGTACCTATAATGAGGGATTTGACATAGTTGAAAGGATCTCAAATAATCATCTTTATTGGGCTGATCCACAGACATTAATACAACAACAAACAATTGGGACACATGAAACAGGTGCATATAGTGCACTTGCAACACAACTCACATATATGGCTAAAATGTTACAAAACATGAACGATGGCCCATATGTGCAATCTGTTGCTGCAACATCATATCCTGTTGTTAATGTTGTAGCATGTGTGTTATGTGGATGAGGCCATCTATTTGAGCAATGTCCATAAAATCCAGATTCAGTCAACTATTTTGGTAACCATGCTAGGGGAAGTGACTATTCTCAAAGTTATAACGAAGGGTGGATGCAACACCCAAATTTTTCTTGGAATAGTCAAGCCTTGAACCAACAATTTAAACCACAAGGACCCTTAGGTTTCCAAAATCATCATCCTAGTGATTTTTACAGTCACCAACCAATGTTTTCACAACATCCCACTCATCCCGTTTTTCAAAATAACCAAACCCACCCACCACCTGATTCTTCCACATCATTGGAAACAATGATGAAAGATTTCATAAATCACACCCAAGCAACAATAAGAAATCTAGAAACCCAAGTTGGAGAATTAACTCGTGAGATGAGAAATATGTCTAGTGGAACCATCCCTAGTGAGACCGAAAAACTTGATGTGAGTGAACATGAAATGGTTGTGACTATGTTTGATGGAGAGGATCTTGTACAAGACACTGACTAAGAAGACCTACTGATTTTTCCTGAAAACAAACTGAAACAGATGTTGCAGAAACATTTACAGTTGCTGCAACAACAGTTTTTGATGCTACAACAACAGCCCCTGATGCTGTTAGTTTGTCCACCCAACCAGTAGGAAAGAGAGGTATAGAGGTTATTGCATCTATTCCTAACAGATCCGACTTCCCATTGTTATTCCCAAATGAAGTCAAAAAGGAAACATTTGTGTAGAGTGATGCTACAGAAAGGCTGTTATGCTTTGATCCTATTGCTACAGCACCAGCAGAGGCAAAGACCACCGCCACTCATTCATCCTTCAGTTAAAACCCAGATCGCAAAAGTGTGAGTCATGTTCCAGATCTTCCGTCCTATGAACTCCACCTTCCAAGGCTGAAAAATCAAAAAGATGAGTTACCATCTAAGAACTCATTAATGTGCATAATCGTGAAATCATCTTCAACATGCTTCTTGCAACAAGATACCCTGATGAGAATGAAGAATGATCCCCCATTTGTTACGTTGAATCTGTTTGTCCTGATGAAGAAGGAAAAGACGTACTGAGAAAAGTGTGGAAATATAAGTGGAAAGAGAAACATCCGTCAAACCAAGGAGAAAAGCTGCAACAACACCTACTCTTCACGAGTAGGACAGGTCCAATTTTTCTTAACTTTAGCTCCATAGTGTTCATTTTCTTTTCTTCTTTTTTCTTTTAGGATCCATGAGTCGAGAATTATTTTTTTCTTTTGAGTCTGTGTGGTAGTCACTAATATTTTTTTTTACAAACCATGGCCCGAACAATTTTTTGGTTCTTAATCCATCCTAAGTTTTATACTAGAACCAAGCAAGGTCTTCTTGGGCAGCAACTTGGCACCCTATTTTGAAAAACTTGGAAGATGATTTGGGCCATCTTTCTTAAAAACAAGCCATACAATTTTTCCTTTGCACCTTTGAACATAAGCTTATTGTGATCCTCAATGAGGACATTGAGAAATTCAAGTGTGGGGGAGAGAATATCTCACTCCTAAGCTGAAAAGATCAAGGAGCATAAAATAAGCTCGAAAAGAATGAGTGAAGACAACAAAAGTCAAAGCAGAAAATATAAAACATGTTGCAACACCTATATTATGTGCTACAACATACAGACTAGTACTTAAAGGCAGTTTGAGAAAGAGAATTGATAACAAAAAGTTAAATACCCCCCATAAAAGTCCTAATGATTCTATGTTTAAAAGATTGTGTTTGCCTAACAAAAGGAAGTTTGAATCTTGCCTTATGGTATTAAAACTTGCGGCTTGGATGAACATATATTTATGATAGGTCATGGTATTTGTTTGAGTTTATTGACCTCTATCACTCAAATTTGTTTATTTATTTATTTTTCTTTTTTCATATATTGAGTCTTTTTATTTGTCACTTTCGTTGCTTGGGGAACAAGCAACAATTCAAGTGTAGGGGTGTGATGAGTGGATAATTTATCAAATTTTCCATCACTTTTAAGGCCGCATTGAAAAGTCACCATACACTCATGTCAGAACAGGTTGGAGCTTTGAGTAATGAGGTTGCGGATTTAAAGAAAACGGTGAAAAGTTTGCACACTATCATGCTTGGGTGGATGCGGTTTGAGAAATCACGCGATGATGCAAATCGTGCGGTGTTGGAGAAGGAGCATCCGGAGATTGTTTCACGCATTGCACCATTCCCACTCCATCTTTTATGGGAACCCACGACGCGCCCACCTACTCATCGCGAGTAGGGCATGTTTAATTTCTTATCAAACGCCCTTTTTAGAATAATTTCATTTTCTTTATCATGCAAGTGTCGGGATTAATTTTTTTTGTGATACGATGTGATTTTTTTTCCCTACAATCATTTTGCACACCATCCACATAATTTTCATACTTGTTTCATTTCATGGTGTGATAGCCACAACAAGAGGCACGTCTCTCGCAACGATTTTTTTTTATCACTAGAACTAGCCCCATCATTTTTTTTGCTCTCATCATTTTTGTTAGAATCCATGCACCTCATACACGTTCTTCACCTTTCATGGTTTGTGATTACATCTTTATTCAAATTCAACGAGGACGTTGAATCATTCAAAGTTTTGGGGGGAGGGATGATATGGATACACATTCACATTTTTACCCATATCATTTCCTATACACAATTCTCATTGAAAAGGTGTGTCAAATGTGCCAAAAATCGAAGGAAAAAAAATCATGCAAAAAGAAGCAAAGCTTCGCACTTGATTGTTTGTGCACCCAAAAGTGTCAAAGACACTAAAGAGACCAATGTGTCCAAACCCGCCACTCGAAAAAAAAAAAATATATACAATAAAAATGGCTAAAGTTTGGGCCATATGAGCGAAAGAAAGTGATTAATCACATGACATGAGAGGCATGAAAGAGCCAAACACATAGCCAATCTCATTTGTGCACTATGGATTCTAATTTGGCAAAGAAATCATGTGGCTAGCTTATGGATTGGTATTTGTTAGAATCAAGTAGGAGAAGGCGTTTTGTGAAGGGCTATCAATACTCATGATACGGACTTGTTGAAACAAAATGTGGTTGTGTGTACAATGGTTTGAAAGGAATTATGCTCGTTGTTGATCAAGCAAATGTTTAGCTCAAAAATTGTTTTTAATAAAGTTGCTCGGGGACGAGCAACAGTTCGAATTTGGGGTTGTGATAGGGTAAATTTATTTTCCCTATTTATAGTCCTCTTTTTGACATTTTTGAGCTACTTTTCTTTTCCCATTGCGTCTTTTAACTTATTTTCGTAGTTTTATCGTATAACATTATATTTATCGTTTACGGCTAATAAATCCATCTTATTGTGAAAATGCGGCAAAAATCTTATGTATTTATATATATATATATATGCGTATTTTAGGATCAAGGTACGGCCGATTGAAGTCCAAGATTACCAGAGTACGGATTTTTGCGAGCTTACAAACGCGGGCTTCAATATTTTTGATGGGCCGATCTTTTTGAAGACGTTGGGCTAATTTTTTGGATTTCCACAACGACACACTTGGGCCTTGTGAAGACATTTATGGGCTAACTTTTGTATTAAGATAAATAATTATATAGGCCAAATCTTGAAAAGCCCAAGTATCTTTGAGGCCCATGGCCTTCTCCAAGTATTTTTAGCCTATAAATAGAAGCCTTTGGCTTTGTAGTTAATCATCCCTTCTCTCCTAGTAATTGTTTGCTAGAGAAATCATCCTTTTCTCTCTTAGTTGCTAGTAGTTAGTCTCCTTAAAAACTTGTAGCATCATCTTAGGTGGTTTGAAGGAAGTGAGCCATAAGCTCACGGTTGTCTCATTTAGCCTAGGCTCACGATTCAAACTACCTCATCTTTTGGTTAGAATGAATGCAACTTTACTGTTTTAATTCAAGTATTAATCTTTTGCTACTTTTCTGCAATTTCTTCTCATCTCTTAAGACTCGATAACCTTTTGGTTGTTATTTGGTTGTCACTACGATTTTAGTTTTATAACAAACCGGAAGCCCGATTAATCATTTCGGACTCCCAACCTCGGTTGGTTCACGGTTTGTTGTAATATTAAAATTGTTTCGTGTTTCCAAAGTGTTAAAAACCATCCCGGGCATTACGTTAATTGATAAAGACTCTCAAAGTAACTTAGGGACTTAAGATACAATTGAAACACGACTTCCTGTAATTAGTGATAAATTAATTGGCTCTATAATTCCCACTTTATTTTTACGTCGTTGGATTAATTAAATTAATTATAGTGTTCGTAGTTTCATTTTCAATTCATTCTCAAGTAAGTTAACCATTTAGTTCAAGTAAAGATTCTAGTTACAAGAAGTAGTTGAAAAGTCATTTCTTTTAAAATTAATTAACAAGTAGATTGACGTAATTCCCATTTTCTTTAATTGCTTTTACAATCTTTAAAATTAGGATTTAAAATGATGATGGGCTAACCGTCTCAGTTCGGGGTAAAAAAGTAAAGTTGGGACCGAGACCGATAAGAGAATAAAAGGTGTATCGTATCGCATGATTGTCCAAAGTTATTTAAATCAGAGTTATATTTTATGTCGGAGTACAACCGATCACTTGACAACTGGTTCGTGGTATGACGACTTCTTTAAGTTACATAAAATATCGACTCTGAGATAACGATGGAATGCGATCTCGTCTTTTATTTAATTATTAAATTTGTCCCAACGGATCTTTATACCCCGCGCTCCCTTTTGAAATTAATTTCTCAGTAGTTGATACTCAAAACCCAATCAAAATATTGTTTTCGAATTCGCCATCTGAAACTCGCTTTTACAGACTCGACTTTCGAGGAAAACTTTTCCACGCTTCCCTGTGGGATCGATATTCGGTACTTTGTACCATTATTACTTGTTACAGACGACAGTAGATTAAGATGTATACTTGCGTCGAGATCTATTTTCTTGCATTTTAAAAAGGTGTGAACACGAAAAAAAAACGCAACACTCACCCAACTTCCAAGTAAGACAAAATTCTAGGCAAAACCAAGAACTATGACCATACTACGACCGATATATAGATTTAAGGGAACAAAATGCTTACTCAAAATTCGGGGTGTTACAATCCTACCCAACTCGGACATGATTTCGTGCTCGAAATCTAAGCTACATGAATAGGTGAGGATACCTCCGCTTCATATCCTCTTCGACTTCCCACGTCACGTTGGCCCCATGATGATGTTTCCATTGCACCTTGACCATGGTGACCTTCTTGTGGCAAAGTTTCTTGGACTTCTTGACTAGATTGCATCTGGTTCTTCCACACAACGATTTCCTTCATCCACTCTTATCTCCGTGAGGGGAATAAAACTCTCCTCTTCCGCCAAGCACTTTTGGAGATAACAAACGTGGAAGGTGTTGTGGATTCCATTAATTTTCGGCGGTAACTCCAATTGATACGTGTTTATGCCAAAAGTTGTCCAACGAAAGATTTAAGGTCGGTGTGGAGCTTTATCCAACTAAAGAAAGTAACCAAGCGACAAAATGTGTGACAATAAATAAAATAAAGAGACAAGAGATTTGGTGATGCGGAAAAACCTCAACGAGGAAAAAACCGTGGATGACTAATAGAGGTCGTCGAGTACTATGATCGCCAAACAGGGACGATATCCTTATGTATTACAGTATTTTACACAATAACTACAAAATACAAATGTAAAAACTAGTAATGAGTGTAGGTCGTGTGTAAAGCACTTCGGTCGTGTCTATAATACTGTGATCGTGTAGTACGATAGAGAATGCTTGAGAATTCTTCATGTAGCTTGTAATATTGGAGCTCAGTTGTTGTAGATGTAGTTGTAGGTGTCTATTTATAGTCTTTGATCTTCATAAATGTGTCTTTGTAACGGTCGAAGTTCCATAATGGCTTTAATGACTCTGGTCAGTTATAGTCATTGGTTTTTAAGGGCATTAAACCTGCATTGAATAAACAAGAGAAGAACGTTGTGTCGTACGTTAGTGTAATCGTGGTCGAGGACAGTCTTGCGATGGTCGTGCGACTAATGCTCGACCGACGTCCAAAAAAGCGTCGACAAGTGTTATAATTATGTTTGGTCGACAAAACCTCATCTTAATAGAAGACCAGTCATGTGTAAGATGCATTAAATATCATTCGTCATGGTCGTGGACTTTTGACCCAAACAATACGCTTGAAGTCCTACGCATTTGAGTACCGTGAATGGTATAAGGAAATGGGGACTCAACTTTCCACGCTTTCCAAAACGAATTATCCCCTTCCAAGGGGACACCTCAAGCATTACACGGTCTCCCACTTGGAATTCCACCGGTCGTCTTTTTTGTCGGCATAGCTCTTCTGCCGATCTTGAGTCGCCTTTAACCGTTCCCGAATACCCTTCACCTTGTCGGCCATTTCTTGCACAATTTCGGGTCCGGCGAATTGCTACTCGCCTACTTCAGGCCAATACACAGGAGTTCTGCACTTTCGTCCATATAAAGCTTCAAACGGTGCCATTCCGATACTCGAGTGGTAACTATTATTGCAAGCGAACTCCACCAAAGGTAGGTGAGAGTCCCAACTCCCACCAAAATCAATCACGCAAGACCTTAGCATGTCCTCTAACGTCTGAATCGTTCTCTCACTTTAGCCGTCGGTTTGGGGATGGTAGGCCGTTCTCAACTTCACTCTTGTACCAAGCTCTCTTTGTAGGCCATCCCATAAGTTCGAAGTGAACCGAATATCGTGGTCCAACACAATAGACAAGGTCACTCCGTGCCTCGAAACCACCTCATCGATGTAAAGCTTTTCCAACTTGTCCATCGGTAGGGTTTCACGCATGGCCAAGAAGTGAACGCTCTTGGTCAGACGATCAACTATTACCCATATGGTATCGTGACGTCGTAAGGTCTTAGGCAACTTTATTAGTCCACAAAATCAAGCAAACATCAATCAAATCACAAATTCACATAGAATATATAGAGAGAAAGTAGTGAGAGAATGAGGTTGTCATATATCTTTTGGAAATCACAAGTACGCTCATACAATGGTCACTCACTTACTTACAAACTCTCACAAAGCTAAGACAATATATATGAAAGGAACTCTCAAAAACTTACAAGACAAAGTCAAACAAAAAAATTGATCTAAACATGACATTAACAATCTCCACCTTTTAGATCAATTTGCAAAGAAACTTCATCTGCCCCATCTTGAAAATCTGCCTTGTCTGATGCCAAGTAAAGATTCAAAACTTCTTATGCCTCTTCTGAAAGTAATCCTGCCATCCAAGGCATCAAGAACTCTCTCCACTGCTATTCTGTCAAACTTTGGCATTGACTTTTCACCTCACTTGTTCTTCTCTTTGTTCTCCTTGAATCTCTGGTTCAGTTGAAGTCTAAGCAACTTTATCGTTCCATCAGAAAACTTGGCAATCTCTGAAACTCTGAGGAATCTCTTCTTGTTTTCACCATTCTTATAAACAACTCCAATTTCAGGCTTTTCGATGATGGTGAACAAATCATAGTTATCAATATCTTCCAACTCAAGATTAGGCTTAGTCATGTTGACTCTCTTCTGGTTCGTTTCAATCCCAGTTGAAAGCCAAAACAATACGTGTAGTTCACATGCCTTCTCATAAATCTCTTCACAACTTCTAAAGAAAAACTGACATTCTCCGGTCTAATAGTCATGTTTCTGAACAGATGGTAGAGATACTCAATATCGTTCACATTCAAAAACTGAAAGTCTGCTTCAGAAAATTCACATTCTGTCAGATCTCTTCTTTGAACAGTAAAGACCGGATACCAGATCTGTTGAAATTTTCTGAGTCTTACTTCTTTAACCGTCACTATTCCAAACTTGTTTTTCACATATTTCTCAGCCTTTCTATCCCAACTCATCATCCTTGCATACTCCTCCTGATACTCCAAAGGTAGATTGGAAACACCCAGAACTTTGTAAATATCCATCCTCCTGATCCTGTGTACAAATATCTTCTTCATCTCCTCCTCTAGAAATGGTGCTCTTAACGTATTTCTCATTTGCCTTAACGGGGCATCTGTAAGCACTAGAGGGGATTCAGGTTCGTTTGAAGGACCGACTTGGTTTTCAACCGGGTTAGATGGAAAATGAAGTTTAGGTTCAACTTCAAGGTTGGGTTCAAGTTGGTTTTCATTTGTAGGTTGGCTATCAAGGATTGGGCTAGGAATTCTGTTTGGGCTTGGTAGGTTTATTAGGCTAGGTTGGTTAACAGGGCTAGATTGTTTTTTTGGGCTAGGTATTGGCTGATTTACTAGGCTAGGTATGTTTTGTGGTATATCAGAAGGTTCAGAAAGGTTTATCTCTTTGAAAGTTGGGATTTCAGGAAGATCTCTGGTTGTTTCGGGTAGATCATGATGTACAGGACTCAGTTGGATGTCCTATGGAGTACAAGATAGGATGTTCAATATGTTTTCATTTCCTTCATCATCAGAACCCATTAACTGTTCTCTCTCCTCCTCTTTAATCTTCAAGAAATTCTCATATTTCTCATTAGCTGACTCCTCCTCATCAGATGATAAGTCTATAACATCTATAACTTCCATCCCTGTCAGCAATAAAATCTCTTCCCTAGTAGCAACCATAGGCTTTGCATCCCTTGATTCTACTTATTCATTCACATATAGCACAATTTATGTTCCTTCTTCAACATCAACTTGCTCATCATTTCTTACATCAGTCATTTCAACATCTTCTTCCATATTCACATCACCCTGAGCAATGTCAGTTTCAGTAGCAGTTTCCTGTCTCTTGTTTATCTCCCCCTCATGATCTTGATCGGAATCATGATCATGTATTCTTTTAGAAACTGCCTGAACTTTGCACGCATTCTGAACTGCTCTGGTCAACTCTTGGATGTTCTGTACCACTTCAGACTTAAAGCATTGAATTCTATGACTGAAACAGTATCTGAAGGTACCTGAGCTTGATGGGATCTCAATAAAGTAACCAAATCTGCTTCTGACTCATCAGTAGGTGCCTGAGATAGCATCTTAGCATATAACAATGACTTCAGCTCCTCCACAAAAAGATCTACAGGTTGTACAGGAGGTGGTGGAGGTGGCTGAACAGGCTCCTCAACTGCTGGTCCTTTCCCCTTTAGTAGACTTTTAACCTTCCCAAGCTCCTCAAATTTATGAGATAAACAGTGTTCAACAGCCTTTAAGGCGCAGTTGAGAAACTCCTTTGACACAAAATCGGGTAAACTAACTCTGGAGTCACTTAGACTTCCTGTTAGCACAACAGTTGAAGATTCAACAGTGTGGCCTGTATTCAGAGCTGGCATAGTGTTAGCAGTGACAGGACTTCCATCTAATCCTCGTAGACCGGATTGCGGTGCTACTATAGATGTTTCGATCGGGTCACGAAGACTTCCAATGGTAGCAGACTGTATCAGTGACCTAGGAATTGGAAGAGGTAATTCAAGTGGCGCTAGACTCTATTGTGCACATAAAGGAATTGAGTTCTAGGGATGATAAACTCTAGTTTCAATATCTAATCTTTCCGAGTGAAAACTAGATAGCGTTTGTGCTAAGTCCCCGTGCATATCTGAGACTATTGCCTGTTGTGAGGCAACAAAATGGGTGGCTTGGGTGTGCAGTTGCGTTAGTGGGCTACTAACGTCTATTTCAACTCACAACACATGCGGCGAGGTGGTGGATGTGGTTGCCCTTCTGGATTGGTAGGTTCGGGTACACACTCGCTCCCCATATTCTTTTTCTTCATTTTCTCTTGGCTTCACATTTTCAACATTTTCTACTTGTTCTCCCTCATTCCTCCTTATGTCTCCCAACACATTCTGAATTGCTGTTGTAGCAGTGTCAATTTCCATATAATCCTGGTGTAAAGATACATCATCTAGAAAACTGAAGCTATGTCCCATGTCATCATTATCATCATCATCATGTCCTTCATCTGGTCCAGGAGTAGCTGATGGTACAGAATCTGTTGAAGAACTAGCTGGTTGATCTGACTCAGTCTCAGAGTTCTTACCTTCATCGGCAGTCTTTTCCTGAGGGCTCAATTGATGAGTGATAGCTCTCTCAGGTTGAGATGTGGAAACTTCTAGACGTGTGGGCTCAAGTGCCTAAGTCTCCACAACCTCTGGTCTAGAATCCTGACCCCCGTCCATTCCCCTCTTAGAATTTTCTCTTAGCTCTACCCGTTCCTGAACTCCCTGAGTTTCATAAACCCTTACCGACTCCGCTCTTCTAAGGTTCGAGTCTTGGGTAGGGATAACCGGTTCTGGGAATCCCATAGAGTCTCTATAATCCCTAACACACTTAGAGTTCGGATCAGCGTAAGCTAATAGAGCTGCAGGAATAGGCATAGAGTACCTGAAAGTTTGCTTCTGCTTTTGTAGGTACCACATCTCAAATTCTGGTCCTACTTCATGATGTGAACGCTTGGGAATGTCACGGTTAGAATGGATCATACTCCTGACAATCAGTTGAAGAAATCTCCGATATGGAACATACAGAGGCTTCTTTGATGTTCTTTTGCTGATGACTTTTTCGTACAGTTCCGTCCAAAATGCAACTGAGTAGTCCACGTGTAGATCATACACTATGGCATGAAATAATCTCAGAGTGTGCATATTTGTGTTGTCTAGGCCTGAATGCCTTGAAGTCAAGCAACGGTTGATCATAGAGAACATCTGGTAGTAAAATGGCGGAAGATTTGACTTCTTGAATTCTCTGATCTTTGTCAATTGACCAATATACCCCATGGCTTGGATGCCTTAAAATACTTCAGAATCAATAGGGTATAGGTCAAAAGTTGCTCTCCCTTCCCTTGAGTTTTCTTCCGGTAGATCTAGAATGAGTATGAGCCTTCGGTAGGTCAGAATTGAAGTGAAATTGTCTATCCGGATTCTGAAATACTTGTTGTTGTTGTTCTCCACCACAAATTCAATTGACTTCCATGCTTGCTGCAGATAGATGAGTGGAACATTGGCAGTATCTGTCAGTGCTTTGTTGAGTGGATGACCTTTCAGAATTTCTAGCATAAGTGGATTGACATTGAGATTATCAAAGTCCACGTGATGGTTGTTCGGAGACAACAACAAGTACTCATTGGGGTTGATAAGGGCAAGATCAGGATCACCACCAATTGCAGATTGCACATGTGATCTTGAAGATGGCATTGGTGTTTCTTTAGATACATTTGGATCATTCTCATCCATTTGGAAAATAGGATCATGAGAATGTTCATTTGCCATTTTAGTACCTAAAACAGAACAGAAGTATTGGATATAATCCAATATGTCAGCAATAAGCCCAAAAACTTGTTTTTCAGAAAAGATTTTGAAAACGAACAAAGTACAGAAAGAATGTACTTGAAGTTCACAAAGAAAGCACAATATGTTGCAAGAAGCAAATGCAACAACACTTAAAAAAATACAGACAAGACACAAAGAAAATGATCAAAACACTTGTTATTTTGATTTTGTTCTCAAAATGAAATTGTATCTCTACAACTCGCAGAACATATGATTCCTCAATACATGACAAAACTTTCAAGATGCTAAGTCCAAGTCACAAACTCGCATGATGTTAATCCTTAGTCAAGAACTCACATAAAACAAATTTCATCTCAAGAACTCGCATGAAACAAATTTCATCTCAAGAACTCGCATGATAGTCTCAACTCAAGAACTCGCACAAAACTGTGTTCATACCAAGAATACTCAAATCACTGTTCTGTCCAAAGTTTGAATTTTCGAACAAAAATTCCATAGAATTACCTTTATTAGGTTCGATTATGGTTTAATTACAAGTTTATCATAGAATTTCGAACAAGAATTCCATCTTTAAGATTCAAATAAATCCAACAGTTCGAAAATATCAACAATCCAAATGTTCGAACAAAATCCAAAATCCAAGTCAAGGTAACCTGCAAAATGAAGAACAAGTATACCAACGGAATCGAAATACAAAACCCAGATGAAAGAACGAGTTACAATTAAGAAACAAACACCATTTATGAGAACAATTTCAAAAAAAAATCAAGTACTCGGTCGAAGAAGATGAACAGACAAAAGATAGAAACCCTAAAAACACAAACGATTAGACCTGGAAACAAACAATAATCGATATAAGAAATGAAAACAAACATCAAAAAAATAATAACACTTGGAACCTACACTGAATCAAATGGTCTTGAAGGTCGAAAAATGAAAGTCGCAAGTGAAGATTTGAGAGAAAAAGTGGCTAAGTGTAAGAACTCGCAAAATATGATCTGAGAGAAGTGAGCTCGAAATGGGAAAACTTCGAATTTATACTCAGGATAAAGATTGACACGTGACACAATCTGAGTTGTTTGCTCACTTTGCGCAAACCAAAGAGAATGGACTTATCGCAAATCAAATGACAAGTTGTGTGTGTACTTCGCGCAAGAAACGATTTGCGCGAAGTGGTGAAATGGAAAGAAACTCGCATGAAGAGACATGCGTGAAGTCGAAACTCGCATAACACTGTGAGCGCGTTTCATACTTCGCGCATCCTTTGCTATGCGCGAAGTGAGAACTCGCATACTAATGGGTGCACGTTCTACACTTTGTGCAAGCAATGATGTGCACGAAGTTAAAACTCGCATGACACATCGTGCACGTTTTGACACTTATAAATTTTTTGGGATTTTCCAAAAATGGAAACATTCCAAAAATAAATTTTCCCACTTGCTAAAAATAGTAAGTTCTCTTAAAAACCTTTTAAGCACAAAATAACATTTTTTTTCTCTTGAAAAAACTTTCAGATTTCAAAACCTTTTTAACAGAGACTCACACACACTTACAAACTTTTTAGTTAAGCTCCCCCTTGAAGTGTGCACGGGTCTAATAACTCTCCCTTAATGTATGCATTCAACTCAACATACTGATGCATGAGTCATAATTTGACTTGATCAGAAGTCAATGTCCATGATATTTTCTTGAAATGCACAACAAGAAACTGTCATAACTGCAAAACATATTAAAATTTGGTACTCACAGAACATGAGTCCACTATTGTTAGAAGTATAGACTTTGAAAATATGTATGAACCAAAACACTTATTCAAATAAGCACAGAATCAGCTCCCCCTCAACATCAGATATAAGAATATAATTATGCATTGAGGTTCAACATTCCAAGTTTACTGATCAAAAAATTAAATCTTTTTTCATCAAGAGGTTTAGTGAATAAGTCAGCAACCTCAAAATCAGTTGACACAAAATGCATCTCTATATTCCCTTTCTCTACATGATCTTTAATAAAATGATACCTGATGTCAATATGTTTGGTTTTCGAATGCTGTACCGGATTTGAAGTTATAGCAATTGCGCTCTTTGAGTCACAGTATATGAGGACCTTGTTGAGAGTGTATCCATAATCTTTCAGCTGAATTTTCATCCACAAAACTTGTGAGCAATAAATAGCAGCTGCAACATATTCTGCTTCAGCTGTAGAGGTTGACACGCAGTTTTGTTTCTTGGAAGACCAACTCACCAACTTGTCTCCCAAAAACTGGCAAGCTCCGAAGGTGCTTTTTCTGTCAAGTTTATTACCTGCATGATCTGCATCTGTATACGCTATTAGCTCAAAACTAGAATCCTTCAGATACCAAAGACCCAGATTTAGTGTGCCTTTAAGGTATCTGAAGATTCTTTTGACAACAGCTAGATGAGATTCCTTAGGATTAGCCTGATACTGAGTACAAAAACAGGTAGCAAACATTATATCGGGTCTACTTGATGTCAGATAGAGAAGAGATCCTATCATGCTTCTGTAGGTCCGTTGGTTAATTGATTTTCCAGAAATATCAACATCTAACAGACTTCCAGATTGCATAGGAGTCTTCATGGGTGTTGAAGAGTTCATGTCAAATTTCTTCAACATGTCTCTTATATATTTGGCTTGATTAATGAAAATCCCTTCCGGGGTTTGTTTAACTTGCAAGCCTATAAAAAAGTTTAACTCACCCATCATTGACATCTGAAACCTACTCTTCATGATGTCTTGAAGCTCATCACAAAGTGTAGGATTCGTAGATCCAAATATAATATCATCTACATATATTTGTACCAGTATTAAATCCTCACATTTTTTCTTTAAGAACAAAGTTGTGTCGATAATACCTTTCCGGAATCCAGACTCAGTCAGATATATTGATAGGGTCTCACACCATGCGCGGGGTGCTTGTTTTAACCCGTAAAACGCTTTGTCGAGCACATACACATGGTCTGGAAACTTTGGATCTATGAAACCCTCGGGCTGACTCACATATACTTCTTCATGTAGAATACCGTTCAGGAATGAAGACTTTACATCCATCTGGTAGACTTTTATATTCTTGTGTGCAACATATGCGAGAAAGATCCTGATTGCTTCAATCCATGCTACGGGTGCGTAGGTTTCGTCATAATAAATATCTTCTTGTTGATTGTAACCTTTCGCGACTAACCGAGCTTTGTTCCTAACAATGATTCCCGCTTCGTCTTTCTTATTCCGAAAAACCCACTTAGTACCAACGATTGTTTTGTCTTTGGGTCTTGGTACTAATCGCCACACTTTATTTCGTTTGAACTCATTGAGCTTGTCTTGCATTGAATTAATCCAGTCCGGATCTTTAAATGCTTCAGACGGTTTCTTTGGTTCCATGTTGCTTAGGAAATTCACGAACATGCAATAATTTGCAGATGCAGATGCAGTGGTAGATCTAGTAGACACCTTTGCATTCGGATCTCCAATGATATTTTCTGGAGGGTGGCTCTTGATCCATTTATCAGTGTTTGGCAATACATCAATCTAAGTCTGATCATTTGAATTGTCAAATTCATCTTGAATTGCAGGTAGATCAGGTTCTATTGCAGTTGGACACTGTGCATTGGTTGTAGCTTCCTCAGTTATAGTTTATGGCTGATTTTCTCCAGATACAACAGATGTAGACACTGGTTCAACTAACGGTGAAACCATTTCCAATGTGTTGTCTGGTGTAGTATGTTCAGAAACCACTTGAGTTTGGCTTGTGGAAGCTTCACCATTTACTTCAAAAGGTCATGAGATATCTGCACTTGTAGTGAGTGTGTCAGTGTTTATTAAATTTTCTTGCTTGTTATCTTCAACAATTATATCATTAAAAGCATCTAAAAATAACAAATCAAGATCCGATTCAATAAGGGTTTGAGAATGCTTAGTCTTTTGAAGATCAGGTTCTACACTTCTTGATGTACAAGCTTTGTCTTTAGGTACAAGTTCTGAACTGTTGTGTTCAGAAGTCCTCGTCTTTGATTCGTTAAAGGAGGCGTTGATGCTCTCAAGAACCGTCTTTGTACGTGTATTGTAAATCCTGTATGCTTTGGATTGAAGTGAATATCCAATGAATATCCCTTCATCAACTTTGGCTTGAAACTTCGACGGGTTCTCTCTATCATTCAACACGTAGCATCTTCAACCAAACACACTAAAAAATTTAATAGTTGGTTTTCGACCATTAATAATTTCATAAGATGTTTTATTCAATCGCTTATTAATAATAGTCCTGTTTTGTGTAAAGCACGCAGTTGCTACTGCTTCAGCCTAGAGGAACAGAGGTAGATCAGAATACGCGAGCATTGTCCGAGCAGCTTTTACCAATGTCCTGTTCTTCCGTTCAACAACACTGTTTTGCTGAGGTGTCATTGCAGCCGAGAAGTTGTGAGAAATGCCAAAGAAGTTAAGATAAGATTGTAGCGTTGCGTTCTTGAACTCAGTATCGTTGTCACTTCGCAATTGTTGCACCGGGCGTTGAAGAAGAACTTGAATCTTTTTAATGAACTTGATGATCAGATCTGGAGCTTTAGATTTTTGCCTCAAGAACTCTAACCAAGTATATCTTGAATATTCATCCACCATGACTAGGATATACTTCTTGCCATTGATAGATTGAGTTCTCATTGGCCCACAATGATCCATGTGAATAAGCTCGAGACACTTGGTACAGTTTGATAACATCTTCAGCTTGTGAGAACTTCTCTTCATCTTGCCTTTTTCACATGCATAACAGAGTGAATCTTGTTATATTTTCAGATCTGGAAGACCAGTGACAAGATGTTGAGTTCTCAGCTTATTCAGATCTCAGAAATGCTGATGAGATAAACGGTTGATGCGATAACCAACATTCTTCAGTTGAAGTCTTAGAGATAAGACATACTGGCTTTGAAACTTTGAGAGTCGGAAAATGAATACCGTACAGTAAACCCATTCTCCCAGCTTTAATTAATTATGCTCCACTTTGATCTCTGATATAACAATAATCCGCATCAAATTCGACTTTACACTTGTTCTCAGTGAATTGGATGATAGATAAAAGATTATATGCTAGGCCCTCCACATACAAAACTTTTGATATAGATATCATATTGTTCTTGATTACACCATAGCCCCTGACATATCTTTCATCTCATTTCCAAAATCTACTGACCCTGCATAATGTTTAACATAATCGAATAGTAGGTGCTTGTGTACTGTCATGTATCTTGATGCACCGGAGTCCAAAATTTCCGTCAAGAGGAAGCGTTGAGATGTCTTGATCTTCTCAATGAGACTTGACACTAATTCGATTCTCGAAAGGGTAGCCCGAATGCTTCCGCTATATTCCTTTCGACTCAACGTATCGGCCACCACGTTTGCTTTCCTGGGGTGGAAGAGCAACTCGCTTATGTTTAACTCATTTTGATTAAAGACGTATTTCAAACTCTTATGATCCGTGTAGAGTGTACATTTCGTGCCATAGAGATAGTGTCGCCACAGCTTCAAGGCGAACACTACCGCCGCTAACTCCAAATCATGGGTAGGGTAGTTCTTCTCATGAACTTTGAGTTGCCTCGATGTGTAAGCGATCACCTTACGTCTTTGCATCAAGACACATCCTAGACCCATCTTCGAAGCATCACTATAAACCACGAAGTCTTCCGATCCTTCGGGTAGAGACAAAATTGGAGCTTCACATAGCTTCTTTTGTAAGGTCTGAAACGCCTTCTCTTGCGTCTTGGCCCAAACAAACTTCACATTCTTCTTGGTTAAAGTGGTCAAGGCGGAGGCAATTTTGGAGAAGTCTTGGATAAACCTCTGGTAGTAGCCTGCTAAACCCAAGAAGCTTCGTATTTCGGATGGACTCTTGGGAGGTTCCCAATTCATCATCGCTTCAATTTTAGAGGGGTACACCTTCACTCCATCTCAAGTGAAAACATGGCCTAAAAATTGAACTTCCTTAAGGTAAAAGTCACATTTGTAGAACTTGGCATACAACCTCTCCTTTCTTAACACTTCTAGGACTTCCCGAAGGTGTTGCTCGTGTTCCGCTTCACCGTTGGAATACACGAGTATGTCATCTATGAACACAACGACTGGCTTGTCATGGAATGATCGGCATACTCTATTCATCAGATCTATGAACACCGTCGGTGTGTTAGTTAGGCTAAACGGCATCACGAGGAACTCGTAATGGCCGTATCGTGTCCTAAACGCCGTCTTCAGGATGTCATCTTTCCTCACCTTCACTTGGTGATATCCCGATCGCAAATCGATCTTTGAGAAGCAATCCACCCCTTGCAGTTGATCAAATAGATCGTTGATTCTCGGAAGCGGATACTTATTCTTCACCGTTGCCTTATTCAGTTCGCAGTAATCAATGCATATTCTCATCGTGCCGTCCTTATTCTTGACAAACAAGACCGGAGCTACCCATGGTGACGAACTTGGTCTTATAAAACCCTTCTCCAGAAGCTCTTGGAGTTGAGCCATCGTCTCTTGCATTTCCGATGGCGCTAACCGGTAAGGGGCTCGAACAATCGGAGCCGCTCCCGGTATAAGGTCAATTCAAAACTCCACTTGACGATCGGGTGGTAAACCAGGAAAATCGTCCGGGAAAATGTCGGGGAACTCGCGTACCACCTTTACATCCTCAAGTTTATTCTTCTCAATCTTGGCATCAATCACGCATGCTAGAAAGGACGAACATCCATTCACTAGGAATTTTCGCGCCTTA
Organism: Arctium minus; assembly: GCA_954870635.1. NCBI lineage: Eukaryota > Viridiplantae > Streptophyta > Magnoliopsida > Asterales > Asteraceae > Arctium > Arctium minus. The sequence continues at coordinate 56,195,303 of OX941084.1, forward strand.
GCCATGGTGATAATTGCTACATCACCCTTTCTCCTTTCGCCATAGATCACCACCATCTCATCACTCGAAACGGGTAGTCAGATCAATTTTTGGAGCACACAATCTCGGCTTGGTTCTCCGCTAGCCAATCCATTCCAACCACTACATCGAACCCGCCGATCAACATGGGCATTAAGCTAATCGAGAATTTCTTTCCTTCAACATCAAGTGTGCAACCCTTCAGCATCTCGCAAATCAACACTTGGCCACCATTCACTATTTCTACCTCTAAAGCATTTTCTAAACTACTAGTGGGTAAAGCAAGTTTACGACAGAAAACATCGGATACAAAAGAGAAACTAGCACCCGAATCAAAAAGCGAACGAGCAGGTACGGAGTTTAGGAGAAACTTACCCGATACCACGCCGGTGGATGCCTTGGCCTCATCAGCCGTTATCTGAAAAGGTTGGCCCGGAACCCTAGGCATGTTCTCCTTCTTCTCCGGGGCACCTCCTCGTCCTCCACTTCGGACAATCCTTCTGGAAATGTCCCGACATCTTGCATTCAAAACATACAATTCCCTTCACCGGGCAATCTCTCGTAGCATGATCAGACTTCCCACATTTGGCACAAGAGGTGGGGTTGGAGTTACAATTACCGTGGTGCTTGCTTCAGCATCTTGGGCACCACCGCGCCTCTCGGCGGTTATCAAAGCTTCTTCCCCCGTTGAAGGGTCTCGATCTCTTGAGATGCCCGAGGTTGCTTTCCCACCTTATCTTGTCTCCCACAACCGGCCTGTCTTCTTTGCTTCTAGGTTCTAGCGTATACATCTTCCATGATTCGTGCCTCTTCGATTGTCTCGCATAGGTTAGAGGCTTTAGAGTTGTGGACCATAGACATCATGTCCACCGGTAGGCCCTTGAGATAGGCCTTAATATTTTCTTTTTCAGTCGGGGCCACATGCCCCACTAGACCCAACTTCTCCATGAATTTTTGGGTGTACTCTTTCACTGCCATGCTCCCCTTCTCGAGAGCTCGGAACTCTGCTTCAATTTTATCAATGGCTCACTCTTTGAAATACTCCTCCATTACTTTTTCCTTGAAAGAGGTCCAAGTCAACTGAGCCAAAACAGTGGTGGAGAGGGTGGACTTGGTGACGTTCCACCTGATGAGTGTTGGGCCCCTAAGCATCTGAGAGCCAAACTTCACTTTCTGACCCTCTTCACATTCAGACGAGTCGAATGCCTGCTCAATTTCTCGTATCCAGTTCATGCAAGTAACTGGATCGTCAGACCCGGAAAACTCGGGTGGCTTGCTACACAGAAAGGACTTGTAGGAGCAAGCACTCCTACCTTGCCTCACGTCAAACGTCGCTGGCTCCTCAGTTGGATTCCCTTGATCGGTACCCCCAGATCCGGCCACCACAACGTTCTCTGCAACCGTCTCATTCCTCCAGTTGCTCACATCCCTGTCCTCTACCATCTTCACGAGGAATTCTTACTGCTTGGTCATGGCCTCATTCATCATGAGCATCATGCCGACCATCATATCTGATTGAGAGGTTACCTCACGAATCACCGAGTTGGATGAAGCCAGATCCACCCTCGGGATAACTTTAGGTCCTCCGCCTAAAAGTGGCGGTATGGGTGGACGAGAAGTGGACTCAACCCTCTCTGGTTGATCGGCCGTTGAAGCGGTCCCCTCGCCCCCGTCGGCACGTGTACGCGGTCTACCACGCGTACTAACCATCCTTAATTTGCCACCACAAACGTGAATGGAATGTAAGAAATAGATTACACCAATTTAAACACAAGGAGACGTACTAATGCATTCATCAATCATCATAATAATAGTACATCAAGCACGCTCACGTAACAATATATTCATAATAACATTAGCTAAGTGAAATTTTGAACATATTTTACACAAGAAGTCTCGTTACGAATATATTAAACCTAGATTATAGTTAGTGTATTTCGGTCGACTTCTAAGACCGTCCTATCTTAGAATTGCTACCCAAAACTCACCGATCATAACTTACTATTCTCAGTCTAAGTCTAGACATCTTACATTCATGCATATTTCACTTAACCTAGAGCTCTTATACCAACTTGTAACACCCTAAAAATATGGGTAAATTTAAACTTGGATAAGGCTATAAATAACATCTTAAATAGAAAGTAATCACCCAAAAAGGGGAAACTGTAATAGCGTATACAAATGCCATGAATAGGCAACAAGTTAACAACAAACTAATCTAAATCATTAAACCTAGATTATGGTGGTTGTCAACCCAATTCTCCCAAAAATCTCTATTCTTTTCTGTATGCCAATGTCCAAAAGATATGTCTCCAAAAGATGCCATGATGGCCAACACTCGCCCCTCAATTCTTGGGAACCCCACCGCTAACGAAGCTGCTATACATGTCATTTGAGAAAAAGTGTTAGGATTAAAGAACAAACAGTTTATATCAATAATTTGTAAATGCTTTGGGGTACAGTTAAATAAGCTTTCAAGTGGTTTGGATAAATAAAGTGTAACAATAACCACATAAAGGGGCCTTTCGGTCCAAAAGCATCTTGTGATGACGGGGGAGACCCGGTTTTCCAAGGATTATGGCAGAACACAAAAGTAAGCCACTTTCCGAATTATTGAGCTCACCATACTAGGATCAAGGCCACGAACTCGCCAACTTGTACTCAGATGTGGGCGAGGGCACCGAATGATCCTAATCATGCTCATTCGCTAGGATTACATTTACGATCCACGACTAGTATCCGGTCCCACATAACCGTACCAAGTTGCCTTCCTAGGGTCTAATGTCTCAACTAGCTACAAACGGGAATTAACCCAACATTACTGCTCTTTACCTATGGATCCACTAGTAGTAGTCTAAGACTTGTCACTATTTTATTAATGACAAACTATAATCGCACATATAGTTCTCATAATACATTTCCAAATATAAATCGTTTTCCGAGTGGATAATTTTCCAAAGTTAACGATACTCCACAATGCTCATTATTAGTACAACATGAATTGTAATCCAAGTATATAATTTTCCCAAATCTACCTTTAGCAAGTAGATCCCCAATTATTGTGAAACCACATATACCCAATAGGGCACCATTTTAAGAGTTTTTGACCATCAATACACGAGTTTTATCACATAATGTATCACCATCTATAATACTCTTTGATATATCTCAAAATGGTAAAAACCCTAAAATCTCCAAAAAAATACCCAAGTTAGGTCAAAGTAGTTCAAATCAAGAACATGTAGTAAAAGGGGAGATTAAGATTTCAAAATATATAAGTTGACATGTATAGAGTTTAGAAAAGCTAGATTGAACTCACATATTAGGTTTTGTTAGAAAACCTAGGAAACCCAAGTTAAAGTTTGAGGATAAAGATGGAGATGGTGAGATGGTAGATCCTTGAACCCTAGCTTTCCACACCTTAAATGATGGTTCCAAAGCTTGAAGAAATGAAGGGAATGAGAGTAATAAATGTTTTAGGTTGAAATAAATGAAGAGGGAGGAGATGAGAGAGTTTTTGAGAAGGGTTTGAGGTGAAAATGAGTTTGGGTTTTCCTCTTTAAATGCGTACAGGGGCCGTGCGCGGATGCTAGCGCGGGTAGACTCGCGCGGAGAGCCGCGCAACGCACTAGAGTCGCGGCTCGGGTCGTGCGGGGAGCCGCACGGAGCACTGTTGGCACCTTGCCAACTTTCTCGGGTACCTCACCCAACTTCCAACTAAGACAAAATTCTAGGCAAAACCAAGAATTATGACCATACTACGAGCGATATATAGATATAAGGGAACAAAATGCTTACTCAAAATTCGGGGTGTTACAAAAAAAAACAATTCAACTACGAGCATATGTAGACAATGATGAAAAAATGAACCAGAATACGAAGGTGGGAACTCAGTTCAACATTCATCCAAAAAGAAACGATATCCACATTTGCATATATGAGCAATAACACCAACAATAATAAAATTGAATTTTGTTTGAACACCGCAAAAAAAAATAATAAAAAAGAAAGGAAATAAAAAAGATTACGGACAAAAAGAATACCAATACTGAGAGAATCATAAAAGAGGTCAAAATAAATTCAAAAAACCATGTAACGTACACAAATTAACGTTGAATATGCACATCTATTTAAGAATATCAACGACATATAATTCATTCATTATAACATTCTTTCCCCCAAAATACTGAGTTATTTTTATTTTTGGTGATTAAGTATTTAATTTAGATTTATTTTTTAGTTATTAGTCATCATTACTTTATATTTATAAAATTCAATTTTGGTTCATAATTTACTTTTCTTGTTATAAGATACTAGTACGGAGTCCACGATTTGCTAGTGGTGATAAATTTCTTAAGCGAGTAGTAATATTGGACCGAGTTAAAATGAAACATAATTCATCAGTTAACAATTAATGTAATACAATGTTAAAAAAATAAACTTATTTTCATAAGTGTTTAATTTACATATATTCATAATCCTTTGTTGTTACGATGAGTTTGAGATACACCCATAACAATTTTGTTATTATGTTATTTAGAACTTAATCAATATATATATATATATATATATATATATATATATATATATATATATATCGAAATCTCTAACATATATGGATTGATTTTTGATGATTTAATTTTTCAATTGCCACAATATATATGTATTGATTTAAATAGAAATATATGTAGTTTTATCTATTTGTGGATTCTAATTTCATTTAAAAAGAATGAAAATGAAATTTAAGAAAGCAAGAAAAAGAAAGGTTCAGCATTAATATTTTTAGTTTATATTAAAAATAAATCAAAAAAAGAAAAAGAAAAAAGATAAATAAGATTGAAAGTCTTATTGAACCATCTTTTGATTGTTACTTTAATAAATAAATAAATATATTTATATATTGATTGATTCTTAATATTTAATAAGTAGTGAAACAAGTGAAAAATAGGCCTGAGATTTATATACTAATAACAATTAGACCTTGTTACTTACTTTACACCCATCTCCCTAAATCTACACTAATAATTTTTGTACAAAAAGAACCAATAAATCTCCTACATTAACCATCTATTCTTGCATTGGTCTTTTACCATAAGGATCCGATACCACACTCCTAGAAGTCGATCCACGATGCCTATGGTGACGATCGGAACTTGCACGAGCAGATACACCACGATCGGAACTTGCACGAGCAGATACACCACGATTACTGGCGGCTATCGCAGTGGTAGTAGTGGATGTGGCGGATGTGGCAGTGGAGTTGGACTTGGACCTGGTTTGAGAATTCGACATCCCTTCTGTAGAAGATGTCATGATCCCGTGAGCCCTCCTCTGTCTCGAGCCCAGGTACCCTGGTCGAGTCGGTTCTTCGAGCGTGCCCGGCTTCCTGGTTAACATCAGCGCAACACGGCTCATCGTGGGCCGTAAATGGTGGTCGAATTGGGTGCATAATAATCCAAGCTTTATGCAAGTAGCTACTTGATCAGGGTCAGCTGAAGAGGCCAATATTGACTCCAAAATTTCAAGCCCTTTTCCCTTCTTGTACATCTTGTATGCCTGTAAAAGATACAGTTAATCTTGAATTCATTTAGATTTTTGTGGATTTCTATTCTTGTGATCGAGATAAATGAAGGTCAACCCACATATTGTTAAAGTTCTTACCCAATCCAAAAGATTTTGGCACTCGGGATCGAGGTTAAATGTATAGTTCTTTTGGCCACTGATTAGCTCCAAAACCACCACACCAAAGCTATATACGTCTGCCTTGGTAGATAGATTACCGTGCATTACGTACTCGGGTGCCATATATCCACTATATCAAGATCAGAAAATGTGCATTAGGCACGATACAAATCATCATACGCTCATATACATAAGATATAGGCGATTAGCATTTTGAACCATAAAAAATGGTCATGAATTGCGTCAATTTGACAACCAGACGGGATGGGACAAGACTGGACAGACGAGAGTGAGGTAGTCAGGTGAAACAATTGTGCAAGGTTTTAGGGGGTTTTAATTTGACATGGCCACATGGGTAGTTTAGTAATTTACCAATCTTGTCTCATTTCTCTAATATTTGTTCCAACTTCCACCTATTTTGGTGTGACCGCTCGGACAGTCTAATGTCGCACCAGGTTTTTATTCTTCTCTTGTCCTACGTAACAAAGGGTGGAAGGTATTCAAGATTCAAAGATTTCATGCATCATACATGTTCAATCCAAACGGGCATAAAATGCATATTTCTACGAATATGAAATTCATTTAAATGGTCGGTGAAATGGCTAACGATGATTAAGTTGGACAAAAACTTACTTGGTACCTGCTACACGAGTGTTGACGTGAGTTTGGTCTTCAGGGTAAAGCTTGGCCATGCCAAAATCGGCAATCTTAGGTACCCAGTGTTCGTCTAATAAGATGTTACTAGCTTTTATATCTCTATGGATGATACAATCGTGTGCGTCCTCATGAAGGTAAAGCAAGCCTCGTGCAACACCGGCAATTATGTCGTATCTACGCTTCCAATCCAAAACATCACGATTCGCGGATTCTACGTCAACAAAATCACATTCGTCAACAATAAGCCAAACCATGTTACCTTTCTAGGTTCTAGTAACATCTAGAAGAAAAAAGAACATCGGATTTCAAAGATATGTGACTCACAATCAAATCTTCGCTTTTTCTCAAACCATACAAATAGGACGTACAAAATAAAAACGGTAAATGACCAAAATGGATAGGACACATATCCATTGCCTTTGGTGAAAATGATGCACCATGGCTTCTCAACTTAGCAAGAGTTGGAAATAAAGTATTTTTAGGTTATCTTTCCCTTGCTTTTAGCAAAAAGACTTTCTACATGTCACATGAAAAGTTTAGCATATAGTTGATCAAGGTACTATCCAAAGAACGTCAACATTCAATAACAACAAAAGGAAAAAAGAGAACTTACTGAAAAGAAGCTTGTCCAAGCTCTCATTAGGTACGTATTCGTATACCAAGAGCTTCTCCGGGGACACACAATACCCTAACAAGCTCACGACATTACGGTGTTGTACACGTGCTAATAATCTCGCCTCATTTACAAACTCCTTTTTCCCCTGATTCGAGGTGTGTGACAACTGCTTCACAGCAATCTCCTCTCCGCTCTCCAACTTCCCCTACAAACACCAAATTCACTTTAATAAACAGAGGTGTATCTTCATGAAAGTCCCATAAAAGAAGTCCCAATTTTGTACGATAAAATCATGAAGTTATAGCGAAACTTGGAGCGCTAAGAGATTCCCATTTCACTCTTCTTGTTTCAACCAATCTTTTCTTGTCATTTTTGGTTGATTAACCTTTTGAACCACTTACTTCCAAAAATTGCAAAAAGAACACTTGAGTTAGCAGAAAATAGAGAAAAATTACAGTCATAGTTGGCAATTGGAGTGTTACGTTCTTCGTTTTCTGCCAACTGGGGTTCTATTTTCTGCAATTTTCACTCGTACATGAATTGTTTAGCATCGGAATTTGGCTTAAAACTGATTCAAACGCTAATTACTCCTCTTGTTCTCAAACAATTTGAACTTATTCCGTTTAATTGATCAGCATTTCTAACATGATCACTTGCTTTTTTGTTTCTAAACAACAAATTTACATTAAAAAAAACACTCAAGTTAGCACAAAACAGCCAAGAAACACAACATTTGGCAACAAAATGGCATTGCAACGCTTCACATGCAAATTACTTCGTTCAACTTCTTCGAAAACCACCATTAGTTTACATAATAGCCAAGAGATATGTTGAAGACATAATGAAAACAAACACAAACAGGAAAAAAGAATGGAAACAAAGTTAAACAAATAATTGTTATTCACAATGAATGGTTTTGGAACACAAAGTGTCAAAGTTTTTTGCACTCGTATTTTGCTTTAAATGCAAAAATAATGACCACCAACTTTTCCCTAATTTCTAATTTGATCTCCAAAGTCTGCAATACATTCTTGATCCCAATTAAATGACAACAAGTAATACCCCCTAAACAGAACTTTTTGCAAAAATTCTAATTTTCTTTTTTGGGTATGATTTCACCAAAATTAGGAATTAGAACACAGTTGGTGATTGCAATCCACCCTTATTGAAAAATTCTATTTGCAAATTATGAATGGTGAAACAAAAGAAATGAAGGAGGGTATAGAAAGTGATGAAACCTTGAAAACAGGGCCAAAACCCCCTTGACCAAGCTTATTATCAGGATGGAAATTCTTGGTAGCAGAAACTAGGGTTTGAAAACTGAAAACTTTCTGATCTTGAGCTGTAATCGCTCCCAGATCTTCTTGTTGAGATTCTGTTCACCAATTCGAAAAACCCAAAATGAAAAAATTTGAAGAAACAGAGCATAGAGATGAAAAATCCATGTGTAAAATGCAAAGATTGAAAAGGGAAATACCTTGATTTGAACTGAAATTGAAGGATTTGATGATGCTGCGAAAGAAGTTCTTGGATTTGGTCATGCTGTTTGCTAGCTAAGTTGAGGAGTCCATGAACGAACGAACGAATTTAAAAAAGAAAAAGAAAAAATGAAGAAAGCTTTGAATAGTTCAGATCTTTCAAAAAAACAGGTTTTTGTTGGGTGTGTTTACGGTCAACAAGGCGCGTTGACGAGAATAGATAATGTAATACGTTTCCTAAAATAAGTGTCTACATTTCTATTTATTTATGTTTGTGTCAAAATAAGCATTCACTCTCAAAAACTAGATAGCTAAATTCTCACATTTATCCTTAATTAATACACAAATATATAAGAGTTGTAAAGAAAGACAAACATTAAATAAGGACAAAAATGTCATTTGATACCAAAAAGGGGTAATAATTATGTATGTCTAAAACTGAGTGCTAAGTCAGTTGTGAACACTTATGTTTTATTTACGGAGGGAGTATTTAATTGGGAAGCAATTAACTTCCATCTCTTTCCAACCCACGGCCACGAGTAAGTATTTATGCACATGTGTCACTAGCATAACTTATTTTATTAGTTAAAATTTTTTTGGTTGTTTAAATGGATCGTTGGTAAATTTTGTAAGTATATTTACATAAATTAAATGTAAATAACGATAAATTTCATAATTAACTTTAAATTATATTTTTGTAATTTATTGTTTGAGTTTATGCAACAAGTGTTTTGAAACCGGTAACTCTCAAGTCGGTCCATGTAGTCATGTCTTAAGAGTATCATGTGAAAGACAAATTAGAAATAAAACAACTTATTAAGTGGCTAGTTTTTTTTTTCTTCTCATTTGGAATGATGTCTCAGTCTATGTCCAGACTAATCCCGGTAAATTATAACTACAAGAAACCAGTCCTGATAAACAGTGACCACAACTATTGTGTACACTTGGAATTAAACCCTGGACAAATGAGATATTCCACCACATCCCCCAGGGACTCAACCACTACGTCACATCCCTTGTGGTTTAAGTTGCTAGTTTAAGAGTACAATCCTTGAAAGAATTGTAACTAGAGATGAAAATTTTACCTAAAAGGGCAGGAATTCCCATGGGACGAGAATTTATTTTCATACTCAAAGCAGGACCGGGGTGACATTACCTGCCCCTAATCCGACCCGATTAATTTTTTAAATTTATTTAGAGTGAATTACACTGGTGATCCCTATGGTTTGCTCAAATTTTGAATTTGGTCCATAAAACAAACTATCTACACTAGTGGTCTCTAACTTTTTATTTTCATGACACGTATGGTCCTTCCACTTAACAACGTTAGTTAACAACCATTTTAAAGGACTAATCTATGTTTAAACAAATTATAAGAACCAAAAGTGTAACCTGCTTTAAAACTTGACGTAATTCACGAGTTTTTTAATTTTTTATTAAAAAAATATTTATATATTCAATCATAAATAATTTCTTAAGATAAAGTATATATTACATAAGAAATATGTATATTTATTTAAAAACAATTAAATTCACAAAAAAGAAATTAGCGTTAAAAAATCTTAAGTTTAGAAAAACAAATGTAATCAAGATAAATTCATATATCTTTTGGGTTGAGAATTGAAATATGCGAGGAAAATATTAAATATCAAGTTCGGTTAACGTGAAATTATTAATATATAGTCAACCTACAAATAATTAATAACAATTAAATAAAAATTATAAATTAAGATTGAAAAACACTGATTATTCAAATAATTAAAAAAAACTATCACTACAACCAAATTAGGTTTATATGACGCCAAAAAAATTAAACAATAAAAACACCCATATTTTTATAGGAAGCATGTTTTTATAGGAAACTTTTTTTAAATATTGTCATATAAAATTGCTTATGTGACGCTTTATATTATAAATGTCATAAAAACTTGTTTGGACGTCCAAAAACGTCCTAAAATTATTGCAACACCTTTAGTTACAATGTTTTACTTTTTTGTCCTATAAATTAAGTTTTATAAAATGATATCTTTATGACACTTATTTTTTTAGCGTTTCTTAATTGTTTGAATAATTAGTGTTTTTTTTATCTTAATTTATAATTTTCATTTTGTTGTTATTTAACTATTTGTTGTTTGACTACATATTAATAATCTCACGTTAACCGAACTTAATTTTCATTATTTTGCTCGCATATTTCAATTTTTCCAACTCAAAAGATATGTGAATTTATCTTAATTTCCTTTGTTTTCCTAAACTTGAGATTTTTAACGCTAATTTTTTTTTTGTGAATTTAATAACTTTTAAATAAATATAAAGATTTTTATTTAATATGTAATTTATTTTAAGAAATTTCATTTGTGATTGGATATATAAAATATTTTTTTAATAAAAATTAAAAAAAATCGTGAATCACATTCAATTTTAGAGCAGATTACATTTTGGTCCCTATAGGTTGTTTAAAGATCGATTAGCTATTCATAACGGTTGCTAAGTAATGTTGTTATGTCGAGGGACCATGTGTGTTATGAAAATGAAAAGTTAGGGACCACCAGTGTAGATAGTTTGGTTTGAGAACCAATTCCAAAATTTGAGCAAAACATAGGGACCACTAGTGTAATTCACTCATTTATTTAAGAGTAAATTACACCGTAGGTCCCTGTGGTTTACTTAAAATCTGGATATGATCCCTATTTTGAAATAATTACACCAGGAATTCCTGTGGTTTGCATTTCGTTTCACTCTGGGTCCTGTGGTTTGAATTTTGTTGCACTCTGGGTCCATGTGGTTTGTTGAAAATTGCATTATGGGTCCCTGCATCTCGTTGCACTCTAGGTCCCTAGGGACTCAGGGTGAAACGAAATGCAAACCACAGGGATCCCTGGTGTAATTATTTCAAAATATGGATCATATCCAGATTCTGAGTAAACCATAGGGACCCCTGGTGTAATTTACTATTTATTTAATATATGGTATATATGTATATATAGGGGTAGTTTAATTTGCAACCCATGAAAATCTTACAACCCATGCAACCCAATTCTTAACCGTTGGATTAATGATCGACGGTTACAATACATGTGGGTCCAATATTTTCAATTAATAAAATAAAAAAAATAAAAACAAAATAACCGTTTATATCATAAACCCAACGGTTAAGATGTGGGTTGCATAGATTGTAAATTATCTTTGGCCTATATATATATATATATAGGGGTTAAATCTAGTGAGGACCAAAATAAGATTAAGAACTTACAAACTAATCTAATCCATTGATTAGAATTAATCAGTGGTTATTAAAAAAAAGGGTTTTTTTGTAATTAAAACAAAAAACAAGGGTAGTTTTGAGAATTGAAAAGGACATTTCAAGGGTATAATAGATATTAAATCAATAAATTCATATACATCTCTTTTACATCGCCTCCTACCTCCTAAAACTGTTCTTTCACATCGCCTCCTGCAACTTCCCATGAATCTAGATAAGATCATAAACAAGCATCACAGAAACGAATGAAAAACCGAATCGAAACGAAGTAGAACAACAAAAATCAACAATCATAAAATAGGATACGTTTTGACAAGAATGCAGTAAGAATGAGCTCACCAGTTGACGACGAGCTGAATCACAAAACAGATCCAAAAATCATAAAATAGAAAACCTAATAATCAAAAATTCAAAGAGAATCGAGGAATACCAGGTGAGAAAGAGAACTGAATTTAACGAAATCGTGAGTTGGATGAGGAACGATGACGAGATCTGAAGAAGGTTCCAGATGAACAGAAGCCCAAAAATTGGAGATGTTTAAGGAAATCGTACGTCCATAGTACACATCGCTTGGATTACCGAGAAGTCCGATTCGAGCATAAACCTTGTGCTCGATTATCACCGCCGTTGACTTTGCTGTTGCCGTTGTCGTTATCGTTGCCGGCGGCACCGATGATCCATTTCCTTCCATTAGTTCTTCTTCCACTTGTTCAACTATTTATCCGACCTGTAGCGATTTTCACGAGTGAATCCAGATAAGATCATACACCATAATTATTGATTTCATAATCACCGCCTGACTAGTGGCGCCGCCGTTGATCTATCGGTGTTACCAGATCTGGTGAATTTGTGTGTGATATGGGGTTTTTGTGTTTGATTTCCCAGATCTGGTGAATTTGTGTGTTTCTGAATTTGTGCGTTTCATCTGAATCCATGTGTTTTATGTGGTGAATATGTGTGTTTCATGTGGTGAATTCGTGCGTTTCATCTAGTGAAGTTATATGTTTCATCTGGTGAATCTATGTGTTTCATTTGGTTCATATGGTGAATTGTGTGTTTCATCTGGTGAAATAGCATAAAGATGAAACGCTGTCAATATTAACCTTATAAAAAATAATAATTTTCATTATGATTCAATTAGTGAGTATGTGTTTCATATGGTGAATCTTTGTTACCAAAATGACAATTATGCCCTTTTTCATGTGGTGAAACAGTTTTCAATTAAAACCATAGGATCAAAACTAAATTACGGCTTAGATCGGTTCTCACAGTTTTCAACCTTTTGTGGTTCTCATTTGATTATCGTCCTATATATATATATATATATATGTAGTGTGTGTGTGTGTGTTGTAACACCCCAAAGCCCAAAGCAATAGGTCGGTCAAATAACTTCGAGTCCAAGTTAAAACCATGAATATTAATGGATCTAAACCTTTAAAAATTAATGGATCTAAACCCACACAATTCTAACAAACTATGCAAACCAATCTAAACCCTTAATTTTTTTTATCAATGGCTACAATGAACCGATGGCATTTGTGTAAATTATTGGATGACATGTTTCCATATTTAATAATACAAAGGGTATTTGTAACACCCCGGATTTCCGTTTTGTAATCTTGTTATTCTTGTGTTTAAACGTTGTCGTTAACACCGCATTTGGTTGGGAGTTTGAGTTTGGATTTTTGTGGTTTTGGACGAACCACAGTGAACCACGCGAGTTGCACCGCGACTTGAGGTCGCGGCACAACCCGCGAAACCCCCTGTTTGTTTAGGGTTTTGTGTTAGCGGGCGAGTTATGCCGCGAGTTGTGGTCGCGGCATAACCCGCGAGGTCGCCTGGCCGACTTAAGTTGGATTCTCATCAAATATCTCTTTTGGTTGATATTTTCTAAAATATCTCAAGTCTCTCTCTTTCTTGGTTTCGAGTTTGGTTCTTCGGTTGTCGTTTGTTGCTAGTATTAAGTGCATCTAGCACGGGTTCGGTATAGAAAGCTTCGTCTTTCCTCGGTGGTCGATATCTGGTTTTTCGGGTTTTTGTCTAAAACCTATTTGGTGAGTTCCTACTACCTTTTTATAAACTTTATACATGTCAAAACTTACATTTTGAACTTCTATATATCTCCATGGTTTCAGATCTAAGTTTACTATATTTTGATATAACTTGAGTTTTGGGAGATTTTAGGGTTCCGGATCATTTTCGATTAAAATGATGGGTTTCATCTTATTTGAAGTAAAAGGATGTTTTACTTGCACATTTATGTGGGTTACTTGAAAGAATGTTTAAAGTTCATTTTTGATGATTTTCATTCTTACCAGAAGTTAAACTTGAAAATGCATTTTGTTTATAAATGTTATTTTATACCATATGACTATCTATGGTTGGTCACATATGTTATTGTGACGAGTCTGTACCATTACTAGTGGATCCCTAGGTATTGAGTCGACTTATATTTGGGATGTCTTTTCCCCTCTTTGTAAATGGATGTATATGATCCTCGGGGGCCATTTGGTACGGTTATGTGAGACCGGTTACTAGCCATGGATCATATTTTCCCTTATTTGTAACTATGGATGCATGTGATCCTCGGGGGCCATTTGGTATGGTTATGTGAGACCGGTTACTAGCCATGGATCATATTTTCCCTTATTTGTAACTATGGATGCATGTGATCCTCGGGGGCCATTTGGTACGGTTATCTGAGACCGGTTACTAGCCATGGGTCATAGTGTAGTCCTAGTGAACGAGTTTTGAATTGGTTTCCTCGGGGGCCCTCCCTCACATCGTAGTACGGACCTTTGTAGTTCGTGGCTATGGATTCCAAGTGTTTCGACTCATAACTCGGATTGTGACCTACTTTGTGTTACGCTACACTCCTTATTGAAAAGATTTCCTTATGATACAATTGTTTATATCTCTTGAAATTTATAAACTGTATGTTCTCACTAGGCTTTAAGCCTAACACTTTTTCTCAAATGATGTGTATAACAGGTTCCCGTTAGCGGTGGGTTGCTAAGGGCTTGAGTGACGAGCTTGGTCTCGGGGATTTTTGAGATGACTAGTATTGATGTTGGGCAATTGTTTAAGTCCCATTCTTTTGGTGATATTGGATTAACAACCGATGTAATCTAGATAGGTTATGTTTAGATTAGTTTGTTGTTGAGTTCAATATCAGTATTCAGATTTGTAAAGGTTAAGTACATTTCCCCTTTTTGGGAGGTTTATACCAAGTGTTGATGTTTATTTGTCCAGTTTTCGCGTTTCAAATTCACTCTGGTTTTTAGGGTGTTACAGTATTTCGAGAAGAAAAAAAGTTTATACCCGGTTTAATCAAAGAAAGATTCACTTACCTTTTTGATTCCCTGATTTCTTGCCTCATCACTGTGATACCGATTATGTGTTCATGAACATAGTATGATATGAGATTATATGTTCAAGAATTAATAAATTCATGAATATTAATGGATTGTAGATTCATGAATATGATAGAAATCCCAGAGTGTAGTGTTTATGCTTGGTTCGAGATGAAGGAGATGAAGCATCACATACATCATATTCATGAACACATAAAAGGAGAAAACACTATGCTTTCGTGAAATACATTCACTCACTGAAATCACAGAAAAGGAGAAAACATTATGCTTTCATGAAATACATTCACTCACAAAAATCACCAAAAAAAAGGAGATGAAGCATCACATAAATCATATTCATGATCCATGAATCATCCATTATTTTGTGTCAGGATCGAATTCTTAACAAGAATAAATTCTCAGAAACTAATATCAAAGAAGTTGCGGAATAACACTTTGATATTCAATAAAACAGTAAACCAAAACAGTATATAATCAACAACTTGTAAACTTGTATTGAATGCTTGAAGTTACAAGAATAAACACACAACCTCAATATTGATGAACAGACTCACCAATACGAATTCTACTTCTCTAGAATTAGGATCTATGTCTTGAGGTTGATTTTCTCAAAAAAACTTAGAATGAATAAATTAATCTCTTTCTAAACTATTCTATCAAATCTGTACATATACTGAATAAAAAGATAATTACAATAAATAAAATATCTTCAGTATATCTTCCATCATTATCTTCAAGCCTTCCATGAATATCTTGATTCTTTCCAGCTGTCATCCTTTCCATCCGGTTCTTTAAGTCAAAAGCAGTACTAACTATGCTCAGCAGCATTAATTTCTTCTAGCAGCATTAACTTGGTATTAGCAGTATTAACTACTAAGCAGTACTAACCACTAGCAGTACTAACTAGTTAAGCAGTACTAACTTTGTTCAAGCAGCACTAACTTTGACTAGCAGTATTAATTCTACTAGCAGTAGTAATACTCAGCAGTATTAACTTTGAAGTCCTCTGGCAGTAGTAATTCTGAACTAGCAGCATTAAAGACTTGTTCACATCTTCAGTTCCCAACAATCTCCCCTAACTTGACTTTTAGAAAAAGAAGTCAAGTTCTTCAAATGCTTCCAAAATCTTCATTGATCTACTCCAATGTTAGGATCCAGTCCCATGCTCTGATTAATAGTTCTTTGAATTAAGTACTTTGCCATTTCTGAATTTGGTGTACAACTCAACTTCTTATTTAACATGGCATGAAGCTTCAGATTTGTATGGTTGTATACCCTATCCACCAAGTAATACTCCCTGTGAAAAGTATCCAATGCTAGTTCGTAGACTCCACTCCTTTCATATAGAGTCCATCCTCTAACAGTCTTAAATACATCTTTTATCAAATGCTTTACTGCTTCTGGTTTGAACAACATGCACAAATATTCCATAACTAGCTTCTCAATTGGTAACCCTGGAGCTGTCAACTGATCTGCATGAACTTTCATCCCCACTGCAAACATTTCTTCCAAATCAGATCTTGAACATTCTCTGACAATTTTGCTCCAGGTGCTGTAGACTTCATACCTCTCATCCTTTCTTTTCAATCTGATGTACTCTTTACCATCCACCTCTACAGTATCCCAGAGGATAACTTCAGGAGGTTTGAATCCAACAGGTTCAGCTGAAATAGGCTTTGGAATTTTATCCATTACCACCATGTACATGTTTACATCTGAACTCTGTGGTATTTCTTCCTGAGATTCAATTTTCTTTTCTTCTTCTACTCTAGACTTCTTTTCAACTTTCTTTCTGTTGGCCAACATCTTGGTTCTCTTCAGTATCCTTTGCCCTTGTCCTATAGTAGCTTCTTTCTTCTTTTCTTCCTTTTTCCTTTCTTCTGATCTAGGGCCTTTAGAAGCAATAGACTTAACTCTTTTTATCTTCTTGATCTTCTGAGCTAGAGTCTCTTCTTCCTTAATCTCTACCTTTTTCTTTGTTGGAGTTCCCTCTTCACTTTCAGGGAAGGGTTTATTGATATTCACATCATTCCTCTCCTTAGCTTTCTTTTCAAACTCCACTCTGTCCTTTTCATTACTCTTCAGCTTCCCCATTTCTTTCTCATATAGCTCCTTGATTTGATCAAAATTCATCTTCACAAACATTTCTTTCTTTACACCAATTGCACTCCTCAAGAAAGTTATCATTTTGTTTCTTTCCTGAGTGGCAAGGTAAGTTTGTGAAGGTCCTCTCTTCTTAGCACTTGTTCTGGCCATCATAACCTTTTTCAAGCACATTGCTCTTTGCTTAGCTTTCTCTGTTTCCAGCCCTTTCTGAAATGCTTCATTTAACTCATTTGCAAGTGCTCTGGCCATTTCTCTGTCTTTTTCAACCTGTTCCTTTTCTGCTAGATCTAACTCCTCTTGCATTTTCTTTGCTAATGCTTCATCTGACTCAATCATCTTTTGCTTTTTAGATGGTTGATCAGATTCTATCATTTTTGCTTTTCCCTTTTTCCTTGTATCTGCATCCATTTCTTTCTTCTCTATTTTCTCTGCTCCCCCTTCATTTATGACCACTCCCTTTGCTTTGGGAGTGTCATTCTTTGCTTTGATGAACATTTCAGCTACTTCAATTTATGTTGGTGTTAACTCTGGTACTGCTGCTTGTGAAGTTTCAGCAGCACTAACAGTTTCTGCTGCTTGTTTTGGCTTAGCAGTAGTAACAGTTTCTGCTGCTGGGGTTGTTACTGCTGCTGGTGTTGTTTCTGCTGCTGCCTTTTCTTCAACAAATTCAGCCCTTTCTTCAACAAACTCTCCCTCAAACTGTTGATCTATCTGTTCTGAGCTAGAATTCTCCCCCTTTTTGGAAGCATTTTTCTTATTGGACCTCTTCTTTAAAACAAATTGTTTTCTCCTCTGCTTATGCACCAATCTTGTCACCATTTTCTTTAATTTGGCAATCTGGATTTGTTGTGACAGGATGACCATCTTCATCTCTTCAATTTCTTTTCCTTGTTTGAGAACATCTTGGTTGATGTTCCCCATTGTTTCCATCAATTCATAGTAAGTATATCTGTCCTCACCCTCTCCAGAAGTGTTACCCTCTTTTGAAGGATCATTGGATCTTTTTGTAGTGGAAGTCTTCTGCCTAGCAGAAGCACTATCCACCCCCTTGGTTTCTTGGCACCGGGGACTTTTGAATGATTGCTCATTCAAAGTTGCCATGGGGAAGGTCTTATGGATGTTACCACTGACCTCCTCTGAGCTAGCAGGAGTAGTGGCAGCCTTCTCTCCCATATGCTCTTCCTCCTCCTCAGAGAGCACCTCCTTTGGGTTGGGAGACACCCTTGTGGGTTCCCTGTAGATATTCTCTACTGGAGAATGCTCCAATAGAGGGCTTTGAGGCTCTTGGTTAATAGTAGGTACACCAAGGGAAGGAGCCTTGTGTACCTTTCTCTTGACATAGGTCTTGGATATTATGGGAGTGGGTTTAGCAGCAAAGGACTGAGGGAAAATTTGAGAGATGGAAGGTTGGGATTGGCTAGCAGTGGGTTGGTCTAATGGGGGCCTTGACCCTGCTACCATACCTTCATTAGTTTGGGACACCACCATCATTGTAGAGAACAATGGGGTGTCTACTCCTTCCGAGTCCCCAGCAGATCTTCTCATATTTGAGAAAACCTTGCCTTTAGGGGGTTTTGGTACATATATTCCATCAGAATGAGGAATATCCGTCAATTCATGGTTGATTACTGCTTGAACAAACCTGGGATACATATAAAAGCTCTTTTTGTTTCCCATGTTTGAGACAAGATCATTGAAAATCATTTGTGAAAAATTGTACCTTCTGGCAGTGGCCAAACAGACCAAAGCATAAGCAATGGGACTGCTGAACTCACTCCATCCAGTGGTCTTTTTAGAAATGCAGTGCATCAAGGTATGAACAAGAAAACGCCATTGGGGTTAGAATTTAGCTTTTGAGAACTTAAAAACACCCAATGGGCCTCCATACCCCATTCTTGTAAGAGTAGAAAACAGTTCATCATTAGGGATAGAAGTTATACCAGAGGCATCGTCTAGACGTAGACTGATGCGAATTACTTCTTCAGTAACTGTCAATGGCTTGCCACATACTGTCGTCTTGATCATTTGCACACCATCCTCAGTAACAATGGTGGCATGTGCCCAGAATTGCCTCTGATGCTCTATGAAGATAGTAGGAGACATAGTGAGAGCATGGGCAATGTGACTAGACTTCAGAAAGTCGACTATCTGATGAAAACCTTCAGCTTGCTTTGGCTTTTGGAGCATCGCGATTTCATTGTGCTCGTCAATGAACGCCATTGATGCCATTGACCTTGAAGATTCTTGCCTGAAAACTTTGAACTTTGAGAGAGAAAGGGTTTAGAGCGCAAGTGAACAGTATGCAAAGAGTCGTTATGAGCTTTTAGGCGGGCAAAGAGTATTTATAGTATTCGGAACATAAGCAGTATTAACCTAGAGCAGTATTAACCACTAGCAGTATTAACTGAAAGCAGTATTAACCACTAGCAGTATTAACTGAGAGCAGTATTAACTACTAGCAGTATTAACTAACTAGCAGTATTAACTGAGAGCAATATTAACTACTAGCAGTATTAACTAACTAGCAGTATTAACTGAGAGCAGTATTAACTACTAGCAGTATTAACTAACTAGCAGTATTAACTGAGAGCAGTATTAACTACTAGCAGTATTAACTAACTAGCAGTATTAACTGAGAGCAGTATTAACTACTAGCAGTATTAACTGAGAGCAGTATTAACTACTAGCAGTATTAACTGAGAGCAGTATTAACTAATAGCAGTATTAACTAACTAGCAGTATTAACTATACTTACTCCTTTAATCTTGCGAAATACTGAGTACTGCTATACATATCCTGAAAGAAGATTAGTAACACCAAGAATAAACAATATACATGTATAGAACCACTTTTTAAGAAGGGGCTTATTCAGAGTTGATCATTCCCACACTTTTTACCAAGAAAGTGAATCTACCCACATCAAAAGCTTTAGTGAATAGATCAGCAAACTGATTATCAGTGTGAACTTTTACAACTTGAATAAGTTTCTTTTCATTACAGTCTCTTATGAAGTGATACCTGATCTCAATGTGCTTTGTCTTTGAGTGCTTGACAGGATTATTCACAATGCTAATAGCACTGCTGTTATCAATAAAAATTGGAGTGTGTAGAAAGGTTACCCCATAATCCAACATTTGATTCTGAATCCATAAGACTTGAGAACAGCAACTTGCAGCTGCTATGTACTCTGCCTCTGTTGTAGATGTGGATACTGTGGTTTGTTTCTTGCACTGCCATGAAACTAGTCTTGCACCCAAAAACTGACATCCTCCGGAAGTAGATTTTCTGTCCAAGTTTGCTCCACCTAGATCACTATCTGAGTATGCAAGTAGGTCAAAGGATGAGTCATGAGGATACCAAAGTCCCAATCTGGGTTGCCCTTTGAGATATCTGAATATCCTCTTAACAGCTTGATAGTGAGATTGCTTTGGCCTAACTTGGAATCTTGCACACACACAGACTGGAAACATTATATCTGGCCTAGAGGCTGTAAGATACATGAGAGAGCCAATCATGGATCTATAATGATGAACATTCATATCCTCCCCCTCAAGATCTGCTGTTATCTGCTTGTGTGTCTCCATAGGTGTGCTAGCAGGTTTTGAATCTGAGAAACCAAACTTGATTAGAATGTCCTGCACATACTTGGACTGACAGATGAAGATTCCATCTGACTTCTGTTGAACTTGGAGTCCAAGGAAGAAAGTAAGTTCCTCCATGGAACTCATTTTGAACCTTTGATGCATTAGTTCCTCAAACTCCTTGCACATGTTGTCTCTTGTTGATCCAAAGATAATATCATCAACATAGATTTGGACCAGCAAGATATCCTTCTTCTGTCTCTTGATGAATAGAGTCTTATCAATGACTCCTCTTTCAAAGCCATTTTCCAAGAGATAGGATGACAGAGTGTCATACCATGCTCTTGGAGCTTGATGTAGTCCATAAAGTGCTTTCTTCAATTTGTATACTCTGTCTGGATAGCTTGGGTTTTCAAACCCTGGTGGTTGACAGACATATACTTCTTCTTCAATTGAACCATAAAGAAATGCACTTTTCACATCCATCTGATAGACTTTGAATTTCATGTAGGAAGCATAAGCCAGGAATAATCTAATTGCTTCTATCCTGGCCACAGGTGCAAATACTTCTTCATAGTCTATCCCTTCTTCTTGTGTATACCCTTGAGCCACCAGCCTTGCTTTATTCCTTATCACTATACCTCTTTCATCTCTCTTATTCCTGAAGACCCATTTTGTTCCTATTGCCCTTTGGCCTTTAGGAAGGTCTACCAGATCCCAAACATCTTGCAGTTTGAACTGCAGTAGCTCTTCTTGCATGGCTTCTATCCAACTGGATTCTTTCATAGCATCATGTGCCTTTTTAGGCTCAAGCTGGGATAAAAAGCAAGAAAGCACTGTGTGTTGTTGATCTTGTATTTCTTGAAGTCTACTTTGATTTCTAGTCATCATAGGAGAGGATATATCTCCTATTACCAGCTGTGGAGGATGATTCTTTTGTATTCTGGTGTGATGACTAGGTTCTTCATTAAGTCCCAACTCTAGATTAGAGTCATTCAACTCAACTGAAGTGTTTTCAGTAGCCACTTCTAGTTCTTTATTTTATTGAGTCTCCTTATCTCTACTTTCTTCTTCACCTTGACTTGGTCCAGTAGATGGTTCCTTTTCACAGTCTTCAACAGGATTCACTGTGGGTATGGGAAATATCACAGATTGAGATATACTTTCTGAGACTTGTGTAGTCCCTGATCCTCCACTCTCTGTTCCTGCATAATCATCACTACTGAAACCAAAAGAGTTAGTTAGTGAGTCAATGTCAAATAGCCACTGAGGACCAGACCCAATTGGATTTGGTGTGTTCTCATTGCATTTGACATTGTCACTTTCTTCAATTATTCTGGAAGAAGAGTGAAAGACTCTGTAGGCCTTACTCTGAGATGAGTAGCCAACAAGAAATCCATCATCTGCTTTGCTATCAAACTAACCTAAGTAAGATTTGGTATTGAGAATAGTACAAGGACACCCAAAAGGTTTGAAAAATCCAATGAAAGGTTTTCTTTTATTTAAAAGCTCATATGGGGTCTTGTTCTTTTGCTTGACCACTAGAACTCTGTTTTGGACATAACAAGCAGTATTAACTGCTTCAGCCCAGAAGGTAATTGGCAATTTTGAATCAGCCAACAGAGATCTAGCAGCCTCCATTAGTGTCCTATTTCTCCTTTCAGCAACTCCATTCTGTTGAGGAGTCCTAGGAGCACTATATTGTCTCTCAATGCCTTTCTCTTCACAAAAGGTGTTTAGATCAAGATTTTTAAACTCAGTTCCATTATCTGATCTAATGAATTTTACTCTTTGATTAGTTTGGTTTTCAATTCTTAGAATAAAGGATTTGATAAGTCCACTTGTCTCATCCTTAGTCCTTAGAAAATATACCCAAGTAAATCTGGAGTAATCATCAACAATAACCAAGCAGTAAGATTTCTTGCCTATACTCATAACATTTGTAGGACCAAACAGATCCATATGCAGTAACTGGAGACAAGAAGAAATAGAATTTAACTCTTTGGTCTTATGAGAAGTTTTGTGCTGTTTGCCTTTAAGACAAGCAACACAATGATCATCACATGAAAAGACTTTTGAAGGTAAACCTCTTACAAGGTTGTTTTTAACAAGTTTGTTCATAGTCTTGAAATTCATGTGACACATCCTTCTGTGCCATAGAGAGGATTCATCCACAGAAGCTTTTGAAACAAGACAGTTCAGAGATGAATCACTATCAACATTGTCCATATCTAGACAATAAACATTGTCCTTTCTTGGAGTTCTAAGTAGTATCATGCTTTCATCAACTACTTTGAACCCTGGAGCAAGGATCAAACACTCTGTGCTTTGATACCACTTGTCAGGATCGAATTCTTAACAAGAATAAATTCTCAGAAACTAATATGCTATGTTGTTTGTCACAAACCTGTGATACACTTAACAGGTTGTACTTCAATTGATCAACATAGTAGACATCCTCAAATGTCATCTTACCTTTTGTGACATTACCTTTGCCACTTATTTTACCACCAGTAAGATCATTTCCAAAAGCAACATGTCCTCCATTGATATGCTTGAAATCCTGAAGGCATGACATGTTACCTGTCATGTGCCTAGAGCAACCACTATCAACATGCCAAATGCTCTTTCCCTTGATCTGTTGATTGCCCTGCACATTAGATAAATCAGTTAGTTTGAATAAGGAACCCAAGCCAGAGTGGTCTTGGGTACCCCTTTCTCATCAAAATACTTGCATTCTTTCTTGACAAGATTTTTAAACTTTGACTCCTCATGCTTGGAGTATTTTGTCACAATGATAGGCTTGGAAACATTTTTGCTAGAAGCAATACTGATTTTAGAAGTACTAACTGCCTTAGCAACACTTGCATGCTTAGCAGTACTAACCTTGTTAGCAGTAGTAACTGTGTTAGCAACACTAATATTTTCAGCAGTACTAACACTGTTAGCAGTAGTAACTGTGTTAGCAGTACTAATATTTTTAGCAGTACTAACACTGTTAGCAGTAGTAACTGTGTTAGCAGTACTAATATTTTTAGCAGTACTAACACTGTTAGCAGTAGTAACTGTGTTAGCAGTACTAATATTTTTAGCAGTACTAACACTGTTAGTACTTCTAGGTACCCATAGTAAAATACTTTCTTTTAAAATCTTATTTTTCATAGGGCCTTTACTTTCAACAGATTTCTTCATCACATGTTTCTTTCCAGCCTTCCTATAACCAACAGGTTTTTGCACAAATCTTTGAAAGTTTATCTGTTGATTAATAGGGTTAAAGAAGCAATGCTTAGCCAAATGATTCAACTTGCCACATATGAAACAAGGTTTTGGTCTATTGATTTTATTCAGATCAACTCCTTGTTTCTGAGCCCATTGATTATTCCAGTTTCTTTGATTACCTCTTTTTATACCAGAATTTAGGCTCTTGGCTTTATTGCAAGCACACTGTTTACAAGATCCAGGATTCACAACTGTGGTTTGTTTGTAATGGACCTTGTTATCATTTCCTTTGGTCTTCTCTATCTCCTTGGACTTGACCCAGATTTTCCCACATCCCTCATTGGTGATAATATTGTTTTCTAATGGTATCTTTTTACTCACAGTATTATCCCTATTCTTACTAGCTTCTTTCTCAGTCAAATCCTTAACTACTACCTCATCCAAAGGATCTATCTTAAGAGCTTCCTTAGACAAGTCCTTTTTCTCTTTGGTTTCTAACAAGTCAGAAGTAGGAGAGATATAGTTGTTGTTGTAAGGAGGAGGTGTATTGTTGTATCCAATACCAGGCTTCATCTTATCATGAATCTGAGCCTTTAGAAGAGAATCCATTGCTTTTGAAGCATATGAAAACTTTTCTATGTCAAGCTTAACTTTAGAGAGTTCCTCTTTCAGCCTATCATTCTCTTCTAAGGACTTAGACAGTTTGGTCTCTAACTCATTCTTTTCCCACTTCCAATAGTTTGTGTCATAAGAGTGTTGAAGTTCATTAGCTTGAAAGCCTTTGATTTGCTCTTCAAATCTCTCTACTATCAACAAATAATCTCTTCTGTCCTTTTCTAATCTTTTGAGGTCATCACACATACTTTGATTGTGATCCCTGTATCTTTTGACAGTGTCTATGCAAGATTTAGTGCAAAGATTAGAAATTACCTCAAAGGGGAGATCAGACACTTCTGCCATAAGAGCTTGATTCTGAATGGCTTCCTCAGCTTGATCACTCCAGTCAAATCCCATTCCTTGTTGGGAAACAAGGGCTTGAGCAGGATTCTTGTTTTGATTGTAGCCTCCATTCTGAGCTTGTTGGTGGTTGTTGTTTGGAACAACACTCCTGCATTCTCTAGCAAAGTGTCCTTTCATGTGACACTTATAGCATTCCACCTTAGTCTTGTCAAAACCAGCTCCATCTTCTCTTCTTTGAGAGAAGTTGTTTCTTCCTGTTCTTTTAATAAACTTCTTCACTCTCATAGATAACATGGCCATCTGCCATTTAATGTCCATCTCCTCCAGGTCATCAGGGTGAAGTTGATCTAGATCATCATTAATCAATGAATTGTTGCTATGACTGGACAAAAAGGCTTCAAAGATAGTTCCAGTGCCTTTTTCTGAATTTACTCCACTGGCAGTACTAACTGCTTCAGGGTTAGCAGTAGTATCAGTAGATGTTGAAAGAAGTGCAACATTGTGGATATAACCAGTGGGATTCTTCTTGGATTCTACCTCAGTTTCAAAAACTCTTAGATCATTATATAGATCATCAAGTTCCTTCTCTTCCAGATTGTCACTCTGTCTATATGAGACAATGTACATAGTCCATTCATCCCCAAGAGATCTGAGGAACTTTCTGTTGATATCATCTTGTTCCATCTTCACTCCTACAGTAGCCAGTTCACCTATGAGCTTGTTGAATCTATCAAAAGTTTGAGTCATAGACTCATTCTTTGAAGAAGTGAAATTCTCATACTGCTGCTTTAGAACATCTCTTTGATTTCTTTTGATACTTTTAGTTCCAGCAAATCTTTTCTCTAGAGCATTCCAGAGAATCTGAGCATCAGTGCAGTTGCAAAATTGATGCTGATATTCATTGGGAATGGCCAAGAGCAGAGTGCTCAAGGCCTTCATCTCTGTCTGTCTGATCTTCCTCTCACCATCTGTCTTTGGTGGAGGTCTTTTCCCATCTGGTCCTATCTTTCCTGCTTCAGAAGGACCATTCTCAATGATATCCCACATTGAGTAGTCAGTGAGAAGAATGTATTGTCTAATTCTGATCTTCCACATGTCAAACTCACTGGGTTTGAGCATTGGAACCTTAGAGACCAGAGTACTGTTTGATTCTGCAAGGTTTTCCATGATGAATGAATAGATGTTTCTGAGGGAGTTAGGCTCTGATACCACTTGTCAGGATCGAATTCTTAACAAGAATAAATTCTCAGAAACTAATATCAAAGAAGTTGCGGAATAACACTTTGATATTCAATAAAACAGTAAACCAAAACAGTATATAATCAACAACTTGTAAACTTGTATTGAATGCTTGAAGTTACAAGAATAAACACACAACCTCAATATTGATGAACAGGCTCACCAATACGAATTCTACTTATCTAGAATTAGGATCTATGTCTTGAGGTTGATTTTCTCAAAAAAACTTAGAATGAATAAATTAATCTCTTTCTAAACTATTCTATCAAATCTGTACATATACTGAATAAAAAGATAATTACAATAAATAAAATATCTTCAGTATATCTTCCATCATTATCTTCAAGCCTTCCATGAATATCTTGATTCTTTCCAGCTGTCATCCTTTCCATCCGGTTCTTTAAGTCAAAAGCAGTACTAACTATGCTCAGCAACATTAATTTCTTCTAGCAGCATTAACTTGGTATTAGCAGTATTAACTACTAAGCAGTACTAACCACTAGCAGTACTAACTAGTTAAGCAGTACTAACTTTGTTCAAGCAGCACTAACTTTGACTAGCAGTATTAATTCTACTAGCAGTAGTAATACTCAGCAGTATTAACTTTGAAGTCCTCTGGCAGTAGTAATTCTGAACTAGCAGCATTAAAGACTTGTTCACATCTTCAGTTCCCAACATTTTGGTAACATAAGCTTTCATGAAATACATCCACTCACCATTGGTTCAAGATGAAGAAGATGAAGCATCACAGTGAACAAGAATTGATGTGAATACCGAAAGATTAACATGATAAGTGCTGACAGGATTTGATGATCCAATTGCCTTCTTGACCAAATCACACAACTCATCGACAACAGCCAAATTTTCGATGTCCAATGACCCATCTTTGAACTTTTCAACACATCTTTGTTTCAGTTGATCAGCATAGGCCAAACAAGCTTCATACTCGCCTCTAACAGCTGACTGAGACAGGTTATGGTAGTCAGAATGAGCGTCCTTAGGTAGCCGCTTGATGAATCACTGGATGTCGAAAGAGGACATCGATGGGACGGTGTACTTTCCGGAAGAAACTGCTTCAAATATTAGAATTGAATTGTAACACCCCTAAAAATAGAGGTAAAATTTAAACCGAAAATAATACCATAACCGAGCTTTGATTTGGAAAGTAAACACCCAAAAATGGGGAAGACTATAACTATGGAGTTTACATTTACAAATTGGATCATTAGACGACAACCTACTAATCTACACCATTCTAAGTCTAGATTAAGAACGAGTGTCGCTAAGATCGACAAAATACTATCCAATAATGACTCCAAGTATTTACTCCAAAAGATTTGTGCCTCCAAAAGTTGCCTTGAAAACGGCAAGTGGCACTTCACTCAACGTTCACATCCCGCTAAACGTTAGAACCTGTTATACATGCCACATTTAAGAAAAAAGGGTTAGGCTAACGCCTAGTGAGATCAACAATTTATAAACAAAGCAATAAATATAATTTCCGGAAATATAAAGATGATGCAATCCAAAATATGAATACCTTCTCATTTTCGAATAATTGAAAACACATGTACATCTTGCAATGACAGGGGAGACCTGATTTCCATGTTGGTGACAGAACACAAGAGTAGGTCACACAATCATGTTCAAGAGCCCCACTATGAATCAATGGTCAATCCATTGATTCTAGATTTCACTTATTCACAAGAAATTACAATTAATGGTCGTTGGTCGTTGCCCGACTTTGAAGTCTACAACTATTACCCATCTTGACCCCATGCCTATTTCTTGGTACAATATAGAATTTCGACATCCTGACAATCCCATATAACGAGACTCAAATGCTTATGGATCCATCTACATTAGTCTAAGATTTGCCACATACCCATCGTATCAACCAAAATCACATATATAGTTTCCACCACTAAATATTCCCATAAAGTACTTTTATTGCTAATACATCATCACATAAATCCCAAGCAATCATGTATATCCAATAGAGTCATTTCCCATTTGAATGTAATGATTCCTATGGAATAATCATCCATAAAACTTATAAAGTGTAGTGTATATCTTAACTAAAACAATCCTTTCTTTTTATTTCCCAAAACCCACTTTTGCCATTGATATCATCCAACATAAGGAGCACCATAAATGTACCCAAAATGGGGTATTCAAGTTTTCCAACAACCAAACACACTACACTTCATTTTATAACTCACATAATGAAACCCAACATTTCTAATAAAAAGAGTGGAAACCCTAAATCTCCAATGTTCAAGTTAGGTCGAATCTATCAAATACGCAAATTTGTTAGGAGAAGTTTAGGAGATCAAAATAATAAGGTTTTGGCATGTACAAAGTTTAGAAAGAGTAAGATGAACTCACAATGTAGGTTTTGATAAAAACCTAAAAAGGAGCTTGAGTTGAGACTTGGATATCCTTTCACTTAGAGTAATGAGAACTCTATATGGAAGAGCAATAAATGTTTAAGGATTAAACCTACCAAGAATGTATGAAGAGATATATGGGGAATGAGTCTTACCTAATGGGAGCAAAGAAAATCGGACACAAGGCTGGAAAGTAAGATTTTTGAGCATAAAAATGAGGCTAGGCATTTAACACCTGACTGGGCAGTCGTGACCTTGCCAAGCGATAGTGACAATGTCACTATCGTAGGGCATAACCGCCCCATTTGTACCATGGTCCTGGGGCTGGAGCGATTGTGACATGGCGACTATGTCGATGTTAATCTCGCGAGGCATAGTCGTGCCGTGTGTACCGAATGTTCCCCAAACCTGACGATTGTGACACGGAGATAATGCTAGTGTCACTATCGCGGTTCATAGTCGCGTCGTGCCCAACAAATCCCGAAACATGAATTTTTCCACTCCGACGTTTTCGACTCTAAGGAGGACTAACAACATAACGTTCCTAAATGCTAAACTAATAAATGGGGGGTTGACGAGGGAAAAAATAAGGTTAACTAACCTTACCGAACTTCAGGGTGTTACATGAATAGTGGGACACAATGGCATGACCGCTCTCGCTGAAAATTACAGGGTGCTTCACGGAGTTCCGGCCACAAACAAACTTCACTGCCTGAACAACCGCTATTACTTCATCGCCTGAACAACCGTCATTGCATATTCTTCTCTATGCATCATGTTTTCGTTTATGAGGATTTCACCATCGAAAACCGAACACTATGCATCACGTTTTCGTCCCTGTGCATCATGTTTTCGTTTATGAGGATTCACTATCGACAACCGAACACTATACATCATGTTTTCGTCCCTGCGCATCACCATTTGACGGTTGTACAGCCTGGGTCGTCTCTGTACATCATGTTTTCGTTTTCAAATCTGAAAAAGGATGGGTATGGGGGAAGTGGGAGGCCAACGGCTGGGGAAGAAGAAGACGGAAACAGTGTCTATGGGAGGGGGAAATCGACAAGAAGAGAGGACGTCGTCGAAGATGGTATGGGTGGAAGGGGGGAGGGAGAAAGCCAATAGAAATGGATGAGGCCGACGAAGACCATGAACCCTAATGTTTCCTAATAAAATTCCTCTATAATAGGTGTTTACCAAAATTAACAAACTAATTAAAATAAAAAAAAATTAATTACTTGATCAAATGTTTTTAATACCCTTTACAAAATAAAAAAAATAAAATAGAAATCAAGATTAAATTAAAATGGAGGGTCTAGATTAGTTTACAAAGTTTGTTAGAATCATGGGGTTTGCAAATGAAACACACCCTATATATATATGTATACATTTATTATTTAATGAGAAATATATTTGATTTTCAATATTGGTATTAACGTAATGACAACCTATTATAATTTTAATTTTATAATACATTATTTGTATTCTTTGTTACTGAACGGGTATCCAACGGGCCAAGTTCCCCGAACCCGTCGAAGGATTAATCGGGGCGGGGTAGGGAATGGGGGATGCATTACCCCGTGTTTCCATCCCTAATTGTAACTCTCACACTGTCAATGCTAGAGTCGAATAATTGTGCAAGTATATCACCCTAAAATAAATTAAATTGCGCTTTAAGGGCTTTATTGCTTTTATTGTAAACACATATATGAAAGTAAAATATAAATACAGGTTATATCTTAGATGATAAAATGTTAGACTAATCAGACTATTTGTTTGTATTTTTTTCCTACAATAAGAGTTTAAAACCTCTTATCGTCTTCTTATTGGACAAAAAATAAGTCTATATCTTATTAGCCTCTTAATACAAATTTAGTTCTCTAAAATCTCTTTATAGTCTTCACTTTGCAATGTATATAAACATTATTACGAGGTTCAGTCCTTTTAATAACTTTTGAATCTATTAATTTATTTTATTATGCTAACTAATTTATTAATAAATTATTCATTTATTAAAAATATTTAATATATGATTAAATTTAAAATAAAATCTAAATTATATATTAATAAATCAATAACGATATTTTGAATGTTGTGTTATTTATCATATTATGAGTTATGTTTTATAAATTTTCAAAATAATCATGAATAAATAATTGAAATTGTTGGAAATATGTCGAAAATAGATGAGTAATGTTTAGAATTTTGTTGTTTGGAAATAAGTGTAATATATATATATGAGTAAAAATATAATTTATATTCTATGGAGTAAAATAGACAACTATTAATTAGTTTAAAAACAAACAGATTATTGGTTTCGTTTTCTGACTTCAAAATCATTTCATATCAATCATAAATGAAGTAAGACTTCTAACTTAACACCTTAATTACCATTAATAATAAATAAATAAATTCATGAGTATTTTTGTTTTACTTACAAAGTTGTGAGGGAATGTAATTAAATTTCATCTATGTTTTAACCAACCAAGTTGATGAACATCCGTCCTAATTAAAATATCTTGAAATGATCAAATAATCAAAACTTTGTTACTAAGGGGCTGTTTTGCAATTATTGGATGATTTAGTGCAACATGATTAAGTGGCCAGAATGGTTAAGAGAGTCTGTATAATTTAGTGTCAGATAAAAAATGATTGTTTGAAAACTGCTCTGAATGAACGGTCTGAATGGCAAAAAATTACCATTTTACCCCCAGTTTTGTGTTTAATGAAAAATAACGTTTAACAAAAGTTCTAACTGAAATATATAGATGAAAACTAAAAAATAATTAATGGTCCAAGCCAAAACATGATTCTTATCAATCTAAACAAACACAACAATGCATATTCAAGTTTTGGCATAACAAATACATGAAATGCAAGTTCAAACACAAAATTTTGCGTACAACATCTAATTTGAAGCATTTAACACCAATTGATTTGCAATATCATTTCGCAAATTAGCCATGTACTCATCTCATTCATACATCTAGTATCAAAAGACAAACACAATGTTGATTCAATGTTGTTATGATAACATGTTTCAACAACATACAATCTATTCTGGTCAAACTACTTCCAACCTCAAGCATGTGTACATGAGCTATAAATATAAAAACCATGTCTCATAATCCAAGCTAATAACAATCTACTCTATTCCAACTATTTCCAAGCCTTATGAACACATAAAAAAATGTTTCCTTTCCAGATTCACTTTCCTGCTCAAAATATAGTCCCACTTGTGAGCAATTTCACCTTGATGGGCTACCTTGATATCCTTAAGAAACCTTGCAACACAAAGTGCAACAAGACAATCAAAAAACTGAACAGTAATTATTGGACATACAATTTAAACTACAATACAATAAATCTGTAATAGCAAGCACTCAAAACCCACCTTATCTCTCTTTAAAGGGAGATGCCTCGAGCTAGCATTTCGTTCAACAAACTTGTGCCTCTTCCCATTAATCTCAATAAAAATGAAATATACATTTTTACACATACAATTTAAAATACCAATGATCCATGCCACAACCAAAATTTGAAGGTTTGGGATATCTTGGAAGGTACTTCGAAACAATTACAACTAATAAAATGTATCACAAGTTTTATCGAGGTTATAGGGAGGAAACGAGTTGATGCAAAGAAAAGTCGAGGGAAAGGTATGTGTTGGTTAAATAAAGATGGAAAAAAGTGTTAAAAAGAAATACTAATAGTAATTATAGTAGTTATTTTTTGGTGGCAGAGATTTGGAGGTTCTAAATAGTTGGTCGAAGATGGATATATTAGATGGAATTGCACCAATT
The DNA here is from genome assembly GCA_954870635.1 of Arctium minus. NCBI lineage: Eukaryota > Viridiplantae > Streptophyta > Magnoliopsida > Asterales > Asteraceae > Arctium > Arctium minus. The sequence continues at coordinate 56,227,688 of OX941084.1, forward strand.
AGTTTAACCAAAGAAGCATACCACAACCACCGGTAAACTATCAAAGTACAGGGTAAAAGGTATATGCTATACATCAAAATCCTGCAGAAACCATAAAATAAAGCAACTTCTCATATGGGGAATTAATATGTGTGTGCATATAGGTTCACAAGTCTATCTTAAAATTGAGTACTTGCTCCCATGGGAATTAGTTTATAACTTGCAGTAGTGATATAAGGTATCGTTCATTGAAAACTAATCAAACCCAAATCATTGAACATAGAGAAACATGATCAAACCATATCAGGTTTCGAACATTTTTTAGCAAGCAAATAAATAAAAGAAAACCAGACTATAGCAATGATATCAAGTACTGGTATTTGGTCAACGACAAAACTTCAATCAAACCCGGGTTGTGGAACATCAAACACAAACACAGAGAAACATCAAACCTAATTAGTGAACATAGAGAATTTTGAGGAAAAAAGGGTTTACCTATTTGAATCGGTGGTGACGACCCTTTTGCGTCTGTGTAAAGAGAAACGAATAATCAAAATCAAGAGTGAGGAGAGAATCAAGAAAAAAATCGAGGAGGAAGTCGAGAGGGGATGGGAGCTCAATAGAAGGACGAGCGAGATGGAGAGAGACGAGTGTAACACCCTCAAATTTGGAAAGAGAGACTAAATTAAAACTTTCAAAAATACATCACATGAAGGGTAATTCCATTTCTATAGCTCAATACTTAAATTAATTTCAAATAGCAAAACTGGATTTAACATCAATATCAGGTAACCAAGTCTTACTTCAAGACTAAGGGGTGTTTACTTGGGGCTTAATGAGCTTAATGAAAAAATCGGCTTATTCGCGCAGACGTTTGGAGTGTTTACTTGGGGCTTAATGACAAAACCGACTTATTCGCATAGACATTTCCGGCTTAATCACTAAGTAGGGGAAATATGTGTTGTCCCCATTAAGACACATCTTTGACATTTATACCCTTTAAAAATAAATACATGCATACCTTCCTACTCAATAATCACGCAATAAAAACCTAGGTGCTCGATTTCACCTTCACTACTTGTTCGATTTCACCTTTACCGCTCGTTCGATTTTACTGCTTCGAGTTCATTGCTGGATCGATTACACTATTTTAATTCACTGTTGGTTCGATTTCAACCCTAGACAATAATTTCCTTTGGTCGATTTCTCCAAAGGTAATGATTTTACTGATTGTTCGATACTTGTTTCTTCTCCATACTCGATTGTTGTTCCATACTTGTTTCTTCAGTCGATTGTTGTTCCATACTTATTTCTTAAGTCGATTTGTTGTTCCATACTTGTTTTCTTCAGTCGATTGTTGTTCCTTACTTTTTTTTCAGTCGATTTTTGTTCCATACTTGTTTCTTCTCCATAGCTGCTCGACATTTTTGCAATGTAGATTTTTGTAACCATGATTTCTACAATGTCGATTTCATACTTGTTACTTTTTGTTTGAACTTGGCTTCATTGTGTTTGAACTTGGAAGTTTAAGTGCTTAATGAATTTTTGTTTGATTTTTGGATTATATCAATGAATTTATGAATATATGGCTTAAAAAAATAAACAACAATTTATAAAACAGCTTAAAATTCATATTCAGGGGTAAATTGGTCATTTCTGTTATTCAGACTGTTAATTCAGATAAAAAAAAGTAAACAACAACATCAATTTATCCAGACAGACAAATTTATCCATACAGGACTTAATGGAAAATTTGGTAAACAGCCCCTAAGTCAAGGTCGGGTGTTACTAAAACCCCATACTAGTCGCTATCTTTGAAAGCGGAAGACATCTTCAAACATCTAAATCCTTCACGCGCATCTAACTAGCACTTCACTCTTTACGATGCCGCTAGATACTTTCCCCCAACAAGGACCTGATGCACATGCCGACAAATGAAAAAGGTTAGGCAAACTCCTAGTGAGTTCAAGAGTTTTCAACATAAAACAAATACATTTGTTAAAGGAAAGAATATAGTTTAAATCATAGTCTTTTAAAAGCATTTACTTTAAGTATTAAACGACTCATTTTCCAATAGCACACACACCTTTAAAACAAGTAACCCAACATGAACATTCTTTCGTAAAACAACTTCAATCCCAAACTCACGCCAAAATGTGAACATAAAATAAACTCCCAATTTATAAAAATACGGATAAGAACTTAATTTCCCGAAACACCCAAAACGCGGGCGGGCATAATACTCAACCCATAAATCTTGAATAATAATCATATACGCAAAACGTCACCGAAAACATGGATAATAAAATAACACAATTTAATACCCAAATAACACCTTCCGGTGACGGGGGAGACCCGATTCCGTTGTATGGGGTGTAACACAAAGTTAAGCCACAAAGCCACGTTATCGAACTACAACTCGGATCATAACTGTATTGCCTGCTCTGCCGAGCTACACCTCCAGTCGGACTGTATTCCAAGTCCTAAAAACACTGTATCCTCTATTGCCTGCTCCGTCTAGCTACACCTTAAAGATACGCGATCCTATTGCCTATTCATTCTCTAGTGGAGTTTCATCCTCAGGGTATTCATTCGACCCCTAGTGCCTACTCCCTAGCATTCAAGATATGAGTCTTAGCTCCTTACTTGATAACCCATGATGTCTAACCCTCGTGCACAAGAATTAGAACATCAAACACCAAACCCAAGGTCCCGGAGTACAACCCATAAAGGTTCATCTCCGCAAAACGACCAAGATACAACAATGTCAACACGATATAAACCCCAAAGTGAGAAAATCAAGACTCCTCACTGGCAAATGACCGATTTACATGCCTATGGATCCAATGCACTACAGTCTAAAATACATGACTCCAAATGAATGACACACGCACACAAAAACATGTATTCCCCAAAGTAAAATGCAATAAATGCAACTCACACCCAAAGCTCCACTTTAAGTTATTAAAGCCGAACAAATGTCCTCAAGACCCGACACTAACGAAAACTGAGCTTTGAGCCCAAAATCAAATGACCATATGTTAAAATCCACATAATTTAATAAAACGCAATCGACCGACATTTATGCAAACACATGCTCCAAAATATGTGAATAACCCCAACACAATTTAGATTAGGACAAATCATTTTCCCAATGAGTCTCTACCCTTTGTTCTTTCAAAAACGTCCCATAATACAAAATCAATCATTTTCTCAAAACACACTCTAAATGTACATTTATACTCAAAACACCTACTTCCACAATATAACTCATTAAAACATAAATACTTGAGATTTATTTGTCAAAATGTCCAAAATGTCCAAAATCTCCAATGTGGGTGTTTTACCAAATTTATAAAGTTAAACACTTCAAATACTCCAAACTCACCAGATAATACAACAGTTGATAATTTAATGTAAACATATAAACATTTAAAATTTGACATTTTGGCATGTACACCGTTTTCACAAATCAACTTGAACTCACCTTACTAGATTTCTGCTAAATCTAGATTTTACCCCCCAACTTGAGCTTCCTTGAAAAAATCTGAATCCACAAGCAAAATCCTTCCAAAACCTAGATCCACAAATTTCCAACCGTAAATATCCATATCGACCCATTTAAAATTGTTCCCAAACACTTTACACAAAGATCTCATCTTATATCCAAAACCCTAATTTCCATAAATGAAGAAAAAAAGAAGATTACCTTAATCACAACTTCAATCCACTAACCAAGATACTTCTAGGTCACCAAGATGAGCCATAAACTTCCAAACTTTAAGTGATGAAAAGGGTTGGATGAAAACCCTAGAAAATGGATGAAGGTGATGAAGATGAGAGGGTTCTAGTTCTAGCCTCCAAGCTTTGCTGGAGGCTAAAGAATCACTTGGAATCCCATGTCTTGGTGCCTCAAATGCTCAAAATTGACAATAGGGGTAAATGGGTTCGGTTCTTGGGAGAGAAAAATGAGATGGTGAAGTAACAAATGAGAAAAGGGCTAAAAAGTTCGATTTTAAGCTCTCAGACCCCGATTGCGATTGTGCCAAGCGATAGTGACATGGTCACTATCGCGAGGCACTCTCGCCGAACTTGTACCGAGAGCTCCCAACTCTCCGCGATTGTGGCAAGCGATAGTGGCTGGTGTCACAATCACGAGGCACTCTCGCCGAAGGTGTACCGAAGGGCCTTGGTCCTCAGCGATTATGACACGGTGATAGTGACCCTGTCACTATCGCGGGGCACTATCACCCAACCCGTACCAAAGTCCAAAAATACGCTTTTCTTGCCCGAAACGCTTCCGACACTTTTAGAAGTCCAAGGAAATTCCTCCCGCACGTAAGGTTCATACTAATAAACCTCCATGTTGACGTAGGGCCACATTTACTGACTGGAGAAATTTACGGGTGTTACAACGAGGACAACAACGTGGGAAAAAAGGGGATCTGAATGGTATGTGGGATGGATCAGTAATGGAACGAATCAGATTATATTGAACCATTCAGACCCTTAAAAGAATCTGCCAAACAAGATGATGTCTGTCCGAGTCAGACATTTTTCTCTTAATGGGATCATTAAGAGGTAAACAAACACACCCTAAGATGCAATTAATATTCCCCTCTTAAAAAAAGATGCAATTAATATTCGTTGTTGAAGGATTATGTACCATCATCAAAAGGAAGTGATTGACAGAATATTTTTCTAGTATTAGAATTTACCATAATGAATGTTTCATTTTCTTTGTAAACTCATCCCTATTTAAAGGGCTTATGATTAATGAGAAATATAGATTTCATTCTCTCTGTTGTTCAACCTTATTTTTTCTATAACACGTTATCAGCACGTACGCTCCCTAGAACTAAGTGATAGTGAAATCAAGCTAAACTTCGATATTTGAGGTAACTTTTATATGTTTTTGTTTTAAAACATCGTCATATGATGCTTTATGATATGAACAAATATGATGATTTTGTAAAAACATGATTTTTTTATGTTTAAACCGTAAACATTAATCTACCATGTTTTATGTTATATATGCAAAATGTGATTTATCACTCTCATGAAATCTTAATTCACTTATTGTTTATGTTTATAGAATTTGCATAATATATGATACCATGATGCTTCAGTTTTTTTAAAAACAAACTTTTTTTACCTAAAATTGTTTGTATGCATGTCGTTTATAAAAATCAATCAATAAATAAATAACACCATTCTTTTTTTTAGCAAAAACACTTAGATTGTTAGTTTAAGAATATAAGCATAATTACTTTTTCCTTTGTATGATTTTACACAAATAAGATTTCACGTACATACATATGTATGGTTTATGGGTTTGATAAATATGATTATATACATTGTTGAACTTCATTTTCTTTATTATTGGCATGAATTTAAAAGTTTATTAAGTTATATTTTTTAATAATTAGATGAATATAAATATTTATTTAAGTTATCTCTTTACCGCCATTGTCCAAAATAAAAATAAATGCATAATTCAAAGATGTATTTTTACTTAAATAAAATTAAAGGTTAAAAGAAATTGTATGCAAATTTCGGTTATTTGTGTAAATTAATCATCTACATCTATTTTAAGAAAAAAATATAATATATTTTCCTTTCTAAATATTATCCAATAAATATACTTTTTCTTTATGCCAATATATATATATATATATATATATATATATATATATATATATATATATATATATATATGTGAATATTTCTTGTTGTTTAAAAATCATATATATTATTATGTTTATGTTAACTTATTTGGTAGTTGATCTAGAATTATGGATAGATAATCATATTTGGACTGAGATTATTCGACTATTTGATTATTTCATTCAAATGTTTATTAATCTAATCATGTATTAGTTTTTAATTGATTTATCCATATATTATTCAAATGTTTATTTTAATTATAAGTTTCTACTTATAATTTCTAATCTTACAGTGGTTTTTGGAAGTTACACTTCCAACCCCATATATCTTGGTCTTTTACCAAAAGTTCCGAAAGGAAAACACTATTACTATGTTAAAAGTTTGAATTTGACTTTATGTCGAAACCAATATTTATTTGTCTACTGACAAAATCTTCTAAAATACTTAAGGTATTAAAACACTGAAATTGGCTTCATATGCGAAACTCGTATGCAATTTGGCCTCATGCTAAAAGCTCTATATTTAACAATGTTATCTTCAAATTAAATAAATCGCAAAATATCGATTGGATTTTGTCAAACGGGTGTAAATAACTCTAAGGTTTGTAGGAACTTAAGAAATCCATGTGATTCCCCTACTACATGGAAATCCAATAGATTGAGTGATTTCTTTTCGCAAATTGAAATATTGATTAAGTATTATTATGATGATAAAATTTCATACATAATATAATGACTATAGACCGTGATTCATTGTTTTAGAAAATCATACATTATCCCTTATATAAGTAAATGGTTGAAACAACCCATCCATGATTCAATATCCTAAACTCAAAAGAACTTGAGTACAAATATGAATATCCAATGTAAAAACAAATTTTGTCGGAAAAGTACAAGAATATACCTAAAGTCCATCAACTCCCTATTGACCCTAAAACCAACCTCCTGAAAAAGGTACAAACAAATACCATCATATTTTGAGACGATATATAAATCATAACTTTCATAGGAATACCTTTACTAGAAACCCCAAAGAACTGTCGGATGCCTCGAAAAGGGAGAATTGGGAGTACTCATGAATATGTACTTTTAGAACTAATCGTACAACAGAATGAAACCCACTTCCTCGATTACAAAAAGGTAATTGATCTCAACAAAGAAATGTTATATCCAAAATGCGTCTCAATCTCTGTGGCAAGGAACTCACAGAAGATGACATGATTTAAAACATTATTTCCACCTTTCATATATCAGTAATATTAATGAACCAATATAAGTTGGAATGAAACCTTTAGACAAACTCATCAACCTACTGAAATCTTTCAAATAGCAACACCAGACATGTCGGGACAAAGAAAATTTCCGAGATCAATAATGAAAGTGTTAGAGGTGGAAACAACTCCAAAGAATAGTGAGTGAAAGAGAATTTCTCACACGTGGCATCTATGTACTACGTGGACAAAATCGTGGAAAGGGTTAGGGTCATGGTAAGAGTCGGGAAGGATTTTTAACACTTGGAGTAGAGATATAATAACTAACCCTGGTGATAATGGACAATCAAATAAGAAATGCACTAAAAAGTGTTAGGGTGTTTTAATTGTTAAATAGAAGTTCAGGGTTCAGTTTGTAATTATTGAATAGTTTTATTAATTAGATGGGTCCAAGCCCATAAAGCCCAATATCTTTGTAAGCCTAAGTATATAAAGGTTGTTTTAGATTCATTATTAGTTAAGTCTCATAATTTTCAGATCTCTAGTCAATAGGTTTACTTTTCTCTGATCAGAAATTCTTTCTGTAAACCTGTAACCTTTGATTGAATATTAATCATATGACTAGAGGTTGTGGCTATACAATTGTTCATCATTGATTATTTACTGTTGATTGCACTGTACTGGGATCTACAATTGGTATCAGAGCAAAGAGACTGAAGGTTTGATCCAGAAAAGGTTTGTCTAAATATCTATAATCAATTATTTTGTTTAATCGTTCTTATATGTTTATCTGCATGAGTGTTTGATAATATGTGTTTGATTGATTTCTGGGTTAAATTTGTTTTAACTGTGTTTTCGATCTGCTAAAATCTCAAATCGATTTTTTTTTCTGTGTTTTTATCAGTCGACTACTTTCTGGAAATTCAGTGAAGTTCGGTCGATCTGTTCCTTGAAAAATTGATTTTTATCGATCGATCTGGTTCTTAATATCAAAACTTTATCGGTCAATTTTCTGGAAAATCAAGGTCTGTGTTTATCGGTTTGGTTGTTATCGGTCTGCTCAATTTCAAATTTTTTGACTTGAGTTTGCTAATCGATATGTTAATTTGCATAATCAATTGAATTTTTGGGTTGATTGATCTGTTTCTGGGTCGATTGATCTTGAGATTCATCGTGTTCTTCGGTGTGTTCTTCATGTTTATCGGGCCTTTAAGTCGATCTTTTTATCTGATTGTTATCGACCGGTACATTGCTTTACTGGTCCATGATATCGACCGATACTTCCTTGACCGGTACCTTGTTCTACCAGGACATAGCTTTGCCGGTCCACCCTATCGACCGGTACGCTGCTTTACCGGTCCACCCCATTGACCGATACCTTGTTTCGATATCTATTGACCAATATTTGTCTCGACCGGTACATTGTCTTGACCGGTCCGTTGTTCGACCGGAACATTGCCTTGACCGGTACGCTTATCGACCGGTACCGTGCTTTACTGGTCCACCCTATCGACCAATACCCTGCTTTACCGGTCCACCCTATCGACCGATACCTTGTTCTCACCGGTCGACCGGTACACTGCTCGACTGGACCCTTGCTCGACCGGGTCCTTGCTCGACCGGGTTCTTGTCCTATTCTGTTTACTGTGTTATAGATATATTGTGTTTGGATCATCCTGCTTGTCTCACGATCGTTACTGTGCTATTTAAGTTAAAAGAGTTAAGATGAATTCAAGAGACGCTTTAGCTATCGGTTCGGATAAAAACCCCCCGGTGCTCTATCGGGGGGAATACCCTTAGTGGCACAATCGCTTCATGAACTTTATTGAAGCGAAATCAAACTACGAGGATATTTACATGTGTCTGAAAGAAGGGCCGCAAGACTGGCCAATGAAAGTCATACCTGGAAACCCAGAGGAAGGTCGACCAGAACGTTCAGTTCGGAAAACTATTGGTGAGTTTCTCCCTCAAGAAAAGAACATGTATGAGGCTGAAAAGCAAGCAAAGTCGTATCTTCTACAAAGCCTACCCAACGACATCTATGCTTGCATCGACAGTTACAAGGAGTCTGCGAAGAAAATGTGGGACCAGATTGAGAAAATGATGATGGGGAGCCACATAAACAACCAGCTAAAGGTGACAAATTGCATCATCCGATATGATGGATTCAAAGCCAGAAAAGGCGAGACGCTCACAGAAACCTATGAACGGTTCAACATGCTTCTGAACGATATCCAGAAAAACAAGATCACGAAGACGAACACCGAGAACAACATCAAGTTCATTAACAACCTCCATCCTGGAAGCCGTTCGTCTCTCATATCCGTCATACTCAGACCCTGGAGAAGCTTTATATACATGAACTTTATGAAATGCTGCTCCAGGATGAAGAGGAAGTTATGGAGTTGATGGGGAATCAGAAAGCAGATGAAAAGCCGATAGTTGATCCGTTAGCACTTGTATCAGACAAAAGAGGTAAATATGTCAGTCGTTCGTTTGAAAAGGAGCCAGTGCAAAGTGATTCTGAACCCGAAGACCCTGACAGTGAATCAGATCCAGAATACACCAAGATGAATGAAGCGATGTTGTTCTTGACTCAAGCTTTCCAGAAGAGAAAGTTCTTTAACAAGTATTCAAACAAGCAAAGATTCTCCACTCGCCGTGATAATAAAGAGAAGTATGAAGGGAAGAAACGTGTTGAAGAAGGAAGGAAGTCTGAAAAGAGACATGAAGAAAAGCCAAAAGAGGAGCCGATCAAATGCTACAACTGTGGTCGGTTAGGTCATTTTGCCAAGGATTGTCGCAAGCCTGTCGTGCGCAACTCAGATTACTACAAAGCCAAATTGCTGCTGGCCAAAGAAAAGGAAGCAGGTAAGGCTCTCATGGCAGAAGATGACTACTGGCTGCAAGTATCTGATGAAGAAAATGAGGATGCTGAAGCACATCTGTGTTTCATGGGCAAGCATTCATCACCGTCTGACACTGATGATGAAGATGAAGATCGTAATTCCCTATGTCAGGTATGTGCTCCTTATCAAGAAGCTTTAATTGATCAGATGCAACTCGCTATGCACAAATTAGACTCTTGCAAGCTAATCATAAAAGAAAAAGAACAACTCATCTCATCTCTAGAAAAACGAGTTTATGCACAGTCTGAATGTATTGAAAATCAAAGCTTAGAAATTGCTAGCAACCTGTGCATCATTTCAAATTTAAAAGTAGAGTGTGAGAGTTGTTCAAAAGAATCACAAGAGCTAAAGACCAAAGTAGATAATCTTACCTATGAGCTTCGTATGTCAGAAAATGAGAAAATTGATATTGTAACTCAAAGCGTGGCTTACAAAAATGAAAATCAAAGATTATCTAATCAATTAAAGGATCTTGAGCGGAAACTTTATAAACTTGGTCAATCTCATCAAACGCTGAATCTAATTGCACCAAAAGAACCCAAGTATGCGGATACGGGTATCGGTTACGATAACCCCTATTATCTGAAAAAGGCCTTATCCAAAGTTCCTACGTTATATGCGTTCGAATTTCTTGGTTTAGACAAGACCTATCCAGAGTACAAAATTAACTGGACCAAACCACTTGATGATGAGGAAATGGAAGAGGATAATTTGCGAAGGGAGAACTCTACTAAAATGAAACTTCATTTTGTTTATGATTCTTTAAATGCGTCTTACAACGAAGAAAAACCCTGTTTCTTGTCAAATGACTATTTTAGAAGCTACACTCAAGCTGAACTTGATGCTAAAACAGTTCAAACTGAGGAGGAACCTCTGGACCATAAGGTTTATGTTCCACCTCTGATTTTAGAAAAGAAAATCATTCAGCTAGAAACGTCATTTGAACAGGGAAGGAATATTTTTCAAAAGGAAAAACAAGAGTTGTTATCCCAAATTGAGTGCCTCAATTCCGAGAAAAAGGAAACTGTGTCTGAAGAGGACAAAGAATACTTTCAGACCGAGATAAAGAAGCTAAATTCACAACTGGCTGCTTTGGCAGCAGATCGGATGAAAGAGCGATTTCACAAGGCTGAGCCTCTAGCTAAGCCTGAAATTCTCCACGTTGAGAAAATTCTTCTGTCTGAAAATTCCTATCCACCCTCGGACACATCTTCCTGTAAAGCCTTTATGGGTGACTTGTCACCAAATTTTTTGAACAAAGGCAAAGAGCCTCAATCTTTAGAATCAAATTCTTCCGATGTCCTGAATTTATCAAGTGAAAAGGCTCCTTCTGATGAGGAAATGGAATTTTCCGCCTTCTTGAATTCTGAGGTGTGTTTAGGCGATGATTTAAACCAATTTGATTTTAATCCTTCTTTACCAAGTCACGTTGATTTTATAAAGTCTTCTTGCGAGCCTTCGGTAAAATTTTATAAGGGTGAATGTTCCACATCTGCCCCATAAAAATCTTCTGTGAACAATTCTTCAAAGTCTAAATCTAAAAAGCGTTCACAAAAGAAGAAAAAGACCGGTCGCTCTAAACGGCAACAATCTTCAAATTTCAAATCTTCTGACTATGGGTTTAACGGTATTTTAGATACTTTTGGTCGACGCAAAGAAGTCAAATATGCGTGGGTAGCTAAGAAGTCTAAGGAGAGCACGACGACACCAGAATTAGTTAATCCAGTTTTAAAGTCTAGGAAAAACAATAATAGTCATGATGTTTTGAATTCTAAACCTATGGTTGAATGTAATGGATGTTTACCTTTAAACGTTTATTCAATTCCGCAACTACTTCAACTATCTCATGATTATCTTTGTTGCTCCTACTGTGGATTGAATGATTTTGTTGATCGTCGTTTTGCATCTGATTGGTTTGGCTCTTATCATGTGTCCAATTCTCATTCTAAGTTTGATGTTTCCCGTCATAGTAGACCCAAGTCTAAACGGGCATCCCAGTCGGGTGTTAAGTCTAACCCCAAAGGACCCATTTACGAATGGGTACCTAAAAAGAAATAACTTGTTTTGCAGGACGGTCATGTGTGGTATTTAGATTCAGGCTGCTCCAAGAACATGACCGAAAGAAGGGAGCTTCTCACAAACTTCACTGAGAAGTTTTGTGGAAATGTTCGTTTTGGGAATGACCACTATTCTCCCATTATGGGCTATGGCGATATCGTTAAGGATAACATCACGATCAAGAAAGTGTCCTACGTTGAAGGTCTTGGTTACAACTTGTTCAGCATAGGTCAGTTCTGCGATAAGAATCTAGAGGTCACCTTCAAATCAACGAGGTGCAGCATTCGAACTGAAGACGGAAAATAAATTCTTGCTGGAACGCGTCGCACAAATCTCTACACGATTGACCTCTCATCTCTGAAAGCAGATAAGGAAGTTTGTTTGATGTCCAAAGCCTCAGCCGAACAAAGTTGGCAATGGCAACGTAGACTCTCGCACCTGAACTTTAAGACTATCAATAAGTTGGTGCTCGGTGGACACGTGAAGGGAATGACAAATCTTAAGTTCGAAAAAGATCACCTGTGTGCCGCCTGTGAAATGGGCAAGATGAAGAAGGCTTCTCACAAGCCTAAAGCCGTTCCAAGTACTTCTCGGTCCCTTGAACTCATTCACATGGATTTATGTGGAACGATGCGCATCCAAAGTATCAACCATAAGAAATATGTCCAAGTGATGGTTTATGACTTCTCTCGCTACACGTGGGTTAGATTCTTTCGTACAAAGGATGAAACCCCCGAACTAATAATCACTCTCCTGAAGAATGTTCAAGTCAGTCTCAACCAATCAGTTCAGACTATTTGGACGGATAATGGCACTGAGTTTAAGAATCAAGTACTCACAGGTTATCTGACTTCAGTGGGCATCTCCCATACCTTCTCAGCTGCTCGTACTCCTCAGCAAAACGGGGTAGTTGAGCGCCGGAATCGAACTCTAGTAGAAGCCGCACATACAATGTTATCTCAGTCCAAGCTCCCACTCTATCTATGGGCAGAAGCAGTTGCTACCGCATGCTACACTCAAAACCGTACTATAATCAACAAGCGGTTCAACAAGACTCCATACGAGATCATCAACAAACGCATCCCGAACATCAACTACTTCCATGCGTTCGGATGCACGTGCTTCGTACTGAATGACAAGGACGATCTCGACAAGTTCAGCCCAAAAGCGGACGAATGAGTGTTCATTGGATATTCTCAGCAAGCCAAAGCTTACCGAGTCTACAACAAACGGACAAAGACCGTTGTTGAGAGTGTAAACGTGACTTTTGACGAGGCCGCTGATATGGCTTCTAAACACCTCAGTTCAGAACCCGCGTTAACTGGTGTGTTAGCTTCTGGACAATTACGTTCAGGATCTACAAAAACTCCAGTAAATCCAGATCAAGCGTCTACGTCAAGAGCACATCTTTCAGATTTGGATTTACTTTTTGAGTATTTCTATGATGATTTATTTAATATTAAACCTAATGCTATATCATGTAACAGGAATGCTGCTCAAGCACCAGAAGTGACACATGTCACTAGTCCAACCGACTCAGGTGGCCCATCCTCCCCTGGTGCTCCCTCCTCTACTGTCAATGAATTAGCATCCCCGAGCTCGAGTGACCCCCCTCCTATCTCTCAAGTTCCTACTGAAGATCAGACAACAGTAATACCTCCTAAACCGACCCCTGTTGAAGGTGCTCCCGAAGCTTCTTCTCCGGCAATCTCGAATCCTGCTATAGTTTCATCATCAGCTGAGTCGTCCTCTGCTACTTGCTCGACTCCAGCTAAGGAGCTTACACCTCACAGGCCGTCATCACTCGAGGCAGTTCAGGATTTACCCCCCGATGGTCATGTGGATTCCGATACCTCACAACAGACATATCAACCTCTTCCGCACACCACCAAGTGGACTCGAGCTTATCCCCTGCATCAAATCGTCGGTGACCCCAATACGCCTGTACAGACTCGATCCACTACCGCCAATGACTGCTTATTTTCCTCGTTCCTCAGCCGTATCGAACCTTCCACCGTCTCCGAAGCATTGAATGATCCAGACTGGGTGATAGCTATGCAAGAGGAACTCAACCAATTCGAGAGCCTCAAGGTATGGCGCCTTGTTCCCCGACCAAAGAGTAAGACGGTGATTGGGACGAAATGGATCTTCAAGAACAAGAAGGACGAAAATGGAATAATTGTTCGAAACAAAGCACGTCTGGTAGCTAAAGGATATCGCCAGAAAGAAGGAATAGACTACGATGAGACGTTTGCACCGGTTGCCCGCATTGAAGCGATTCGCATGTTCCTTGCCTACGCCGCTCACAAGAATTTCATCGTCTTTCAAATGGATGTGAAATCCGCGTTTCTCAACGACGTTCTCAAGGAGGAAGTTTATGTCGCAACCCAAAGGCTTCGTGAGTTCTGAAAACCCTAATCACGTCTACTTTCTTGACAAGGCCTTATACTGTCTTAAGCAAGGGCCACGAGCCTGGTATGATGCACTCTCATCCTTCTTAGTTAAATCTGGTTTCTCTAAAGGTAAGATAGACACTACCCTTTTTATTAAAAGAGAAAAGCGCGATATTATTCTTGTACAGATTTATGTCGATGATATAATCTTTGGCTCCACAAACCCCAAGTACTGTCAGAACTTCTCAGCCCTTATGAGTAAACATTTTCAATTGAGCATGATGGGGCAAATGAATTTTTTCCTAGGTCTTCAAGTTAAACAATTAGCAACAGGAATTTTCATTAATCAATCTAAGTACATCTCGGATATTCTTCGAAAATACCAGATGGAAAATTCTTCACCTATGAAAACCCCCATGTCTACTAGCATAAAGCTACACTCCGATCCTGACGGAAAGGATGTGAATGCTACAACTTATAGAGGTATGATAGGTTCTCTGATGTACTTGACGGCAAGCCGGCCATACATTATGTTCTCGACTTTCTTGTGTGCAAGATTTCAGTCGAAACCTAAAGAGTCTCACTTAGCTGCTGTTAAGCGTATTTTCCGATATTTAAAAGGTACTGCTGATCTTGGTTTGTGGTACCCGAAAGAAACAGGTTTTGAATTGACAACTTATTCAGACGCTGACCACGCCGGAAACATGCTGGATCGGAAAAGCACGTCGGGCCATGTCCAGTTCTTGGGTGATCGTCTTGTCAGCTGGGCTTCGAAGAAGCAAAATTGCGTGTCCACCTCTACCGCCGAGGCGGAGTATGTAGCAGCCGCTAGTTACTGCTCCCAAGTCATTTGGATGCGCACCCAGCTGAAAGACTATGGCTTTCACTACTCGAAGATCCCCATCTACTGTGACTCGAAGAGAGCCATCAAAGACCACGTGGAAAGAGGTACCATCGAACTCTACTTTGTTAATACAGAGCATCAGTTAGCAGACCTGTTTACTAAAGCCTTGGACGAAAAACGCTTTAACTACCTTGTGTCCAAGCTAGGTATGCTAAATCTGAAAGTTTGACCTTTTCACAGACCTATACGAGTCTCATTCAATAACGAATGACTGTGACCTACTGCTCCAGTAACTTGTCTCTGGCTGCTCATATCCACACTTATTGGTTCTTGCATTGTACTCGTTAAGTTCTGTGCAGGTTTTCAAACTCCTGTATTAATAAATTAGATTTCGTTCGTTTCTATTTTTTCTCGTGTGTTTCCTTTTTCTTCGTGGTGTTTTATTGTCTTTTGCAGTCCATCCGGGTGATACCTCAATGCGTTTGTCGTTTGTGGTGGATTTTCAAAGATGTTCATGTGTTAAGGGGGAGCACTATCGCAAGATGTTCGGTAAGGTTCTATAGTCCTCCGTTCGAGGGGGAGCAGGTAAGTCCTCTTGTGTTTCGATCTCTCTCGGTTTTCGTCAAGGGGGAGCGAAAATCGTTTTTCTTGTAAGTATTCCTAGTTTGAGGGGGAGCCGGATCGAGTTTCCAATCTTTATTCTCGGTCCTTAGGTGTCGTTTATTTTTTTTTCTCCTTAGGATTATTTTATGCTCTCACTTAGTTTTGATCTTTTGTTAATCTTCTTAAAATTTTTTTGTTAGGATTATATTTTATTTATCTTTTAAAAATAAAAATACAAAAGTTATTAGTTTAGATTTGTTTTTAGTTTTAATTTTATTCGGTTTATGGACCGGCCCATATCGGTAACCGGCCCAACACTTCGTCCGACCCACTTCTTTCCCCGGACCCAATCCACGCGCGCGACCCGGGGATTTAAATCCCCGGGCTCTTCGTCTTCCCTCACTCTTTCAATTTCAACCTCAATCTCTCAAAGCTCTCTCGTTTTTCTCTCGATCTCTCAATCGCTCTCGCTCTCTGTCTTTGCTCGCTCTGTCGATCGATCGATCGACATCAGGTACAGATTCTTACTGCTCTCTATCGCTTTATCTCTCTCTTAGTTATCTACTCCATATCGATCTCTGTCTATCGAGCTGGTTTAATCGACCCCGGTCGATCTTCTTATCTAAATCGACTCCGGTCGGGATTCATCCCGGACGAAGTCACCGGTCGACTCGATTTAGGTTGACACTGGCTGTTGTTATCGACTCCGATATGGTCGATTTGGGTCTGAAGCCTTCATCGATTTTATCGTCTGTTTAGGGTTTCGATGGAGTGTTTGGTATTTGTTTTATATTGGGTCTGTTTGGTATATATCGGTCGATTGGTTGACATCGGTCGACCAAGACCATACCGGTCGTTCGGTGAATACCATTCTATTGGGGATTGATATTGTTTGACCTAAGTAATACCGGTCGTCTTAGTATCTCCCGGTCCTTACAGTATACCGGTCGTCGACCCGGTTGATACCTGTCGCTATATGTTATACCGGTCAGTGCTTTTATCGGTCGCTTTACTACCGGTCGATCTTGATACCGGTCGATTGGTTTATATCGGTCTATAGGTTGATACAGGTCGCTATACTTTACTGTTTGTTCGATATCGGTCGATCGACCTTACCGGTCGATTGCCCACACCGGTCGTAGTTCTTTCCCGGTCAATTGTGTATACCGGTCAGTGGGTATACCGGTCGGTGGGTATACCGGTCGGTGGGTATACCGGTCGGTGGTTATACCGGTCGGTGGGTATACTGATCGGTGGTTATACCGGTCAGTGCAACATACCGGTCAATGCACCTTACCGGTCGATGCAACCTCCCGGTCCATTTGGTGTTAGTGATTTTCCTTATGTGCTAAATTGTAATATTTCAAAGTTGTGAGATTGTGAGTTGAAAATGTGGTGAATGTGAGAGTTGGGTTTCCGAATCTTAACTGTTTGAGTGACTAACCCTGGTTCACGGATTAGGGTTCGATTTACTCTATGCTTTGGAGTTTGAATTGGTTATGGTTTAAACCATTGACCATCTAACTCCGAAGCTATCTTCTTTTGAAAGTACCTAAGTTCTAACATGTTTATTCACAGGTACTATGGCGCAAAACCCAAACCCAGCGATTGACCCTATAGTGGATGCCGAACTGATTCCTGAGGATCAGTTCCTTCCGCTCACACCCAACAACTACCATCTCGATGTCACCCAACCTGCCATCCAATATCAGGTGATGGTCGAGATCCTCATGGGTCATCCTATCTCTTACGCACTGACAAAGATAGCGGAAGTCCCAATTATATACCTGCAGCAGTTCTGGCGTTCCCTAACCCCTCTGGAGGCTGACGATGGTTTTCAGTTGGAAGGTCGAATTGACCGCACGCCGGTACTGCTCACTCAAGATCTGTTCCGACAGTTTCTCCAACTGCCGACCGCCTCTTCATTTCCGAGGAGAGACGACTATGACCCGATCGTATCAGATGCAACTCTCTGCGCCGACATCCTGTCCCTAGGCTATGACGCGAATCTTCGTCTTCCATCTGGATTCAACAGGAAGCATCTAACAACGATTTGGTACACGCTCTTTACGTACATCAATCGGTGCCTTGTGGCTATCACGAAAGGCATCGAACAAACGAGTATCAACATACTTCGCGTCTTTCATGCCGTGGCATTTCACCGCCATGCCGACTATGCCGATTTTCTTTGGTATGAGCTTGTTCAGAAAGTACGCGCCAACGCGACAAAGAGACAGAACTTCATTCCATTCATGCGGTTTCTACAGCTTGTCATCCGCAACTTCATGGTTCTCTATCCTGCACCCGACCTGTCCACAAAACCCAACTCACAAGATCCCGAAACGTCCTGATCCAGAAGGTATTGTCGCCCGACAGATCCCCGTCGGATTACTGGTCTATGCTCGTCCTACGGCGCTGAGTGTAATAGCATATAGGCACACACACAACCTACCAGCTCCTATGGTCCGTCCAGAACCAGAAGGACCTCCCCAGGGAGCAAGACGTGAGAGGCGTGAGGGTCCACGTCCACGTACGAGAGGCGGTAGCGTCCGGATAGCTGGGGCTTCCGGACAGGGTGTGATGAGAGATAATATTGTGAGGGGAACTGGAGTGGCCAGCGCCGTTGGACCAAGCCAAGCCAGTACTTCCCGACGATCACCCACACCGCCACGGACAACCTCTCCGACGGTGGAAGAGGACATCGCTACTGAAACTACTAACGTTCAGTCCTCTCCTGCCACCGAGTCGGAGGAGGCAACAGGTACATCCGGTACTCAGTCGGAAGCTGCCACCGAGTCTGAGGAGGCAGCAGACCAATCCGGCAGTCAGTCGGAAACTGCCACCCAAGCATCAGAATCAAATGACGAGTCTTCTGACTCTGATGGTGACGATGATGAGCCCTCACCTGGAGAGACAAGGAGAGCGAAAGGAGTATCAGTAGAAAATATAGAAGTGAGTAGAGAAAAGGAAAGGAGGAGTAAGATACATGCTGAGCGTACACGAGTGATGTCGCAACCACCTCTGGTTGGCGACCCCCACACCGCATCTAGCCAGGTAGCCGCATCTGCTACCCAGTCTCATGTGTTGAGATAGGGTATTGTAGAAGACGTCGTGGACCTAGCAACGCAAATGCACACCCCCCTAGCCACTCCGCCATCTCTCAACAGATGGTGGTTTCAAGTTCACACGGGGATTTAGCACAACCGCTACCAGTCTCTCGCTTGGAGAGCTATGGTATTGAAACAAGAGAACAACAGCCCCCGTTCTCGACTTCTTTGGGTGCACAGAGTCTAGAGCCCTTTGATGTCATATCTCCTATTCCTAGGACACAATAACTAACCCTGGTGATAATGGACAATCAAATAAGAAATGCACTAAAAAGTGTTAGGGTGTTTTAATTGTTAAATAGAAGTTCAGGGTTCAGTTTGTAATTATTGAATAGTTTTATTAATTAGATGGGCCCAAGCCCATAAAGCCCAATATCTTTGTAAGCCTAAGTATATAAAGGCTTTTTTAGATTCATTATTAGTTAAGTCTCATAATTTTCTGATCTCTAGTCAATAGGTTAACTTTTCTCTGATCAGAAATTCTTTCTGTAAACCTGTAACCTTTGATTGAATATTTATCATATGATTAGAGGTTGTGGCTATACAATTGTTCATCATCGATTATTTACTGTTGATTGCACTGTACTGGGATCTACAAAAAGTGCTCCTATCAAAAAGGGAACAAGTTGAAAATGAACTATATCATATTAATTTAAGATTGATTAAGCATATGTTTCTTTGAAATTTATTTTAAGTATTAAAAATAATTTTTTTTGCTTAAGTAAAATCGATTATGTAACCATTATATATGTAAAGAAAATACATTAAAAAAATACAAAACTCTCAATATTCTCTATTCCGTGTAGGAATGTATCGAGGAGAATTTGAGTTTTTGTAGGATATTTCACACAATCTAAAGATATTGATTAATATTTTTATTTTATAATTTATCCAACCAAAATATGTAGACGATGTACAATCATTTTCTTGTTGGTACAAGATTAATTAATAGTCACTAAAGCACTATATTAATGAAAACCTTGTTAAGATATTCATATCAATTGAAAATTATATTATAAGAATGGAATTGAGTATATGTACATCAACTCTAATGATATGAAAGGAACATATATTAGAGAAATCAACTCAAATGATATGCCCTCTCGAATACCTAAAACTTTTGTAAACCCTGATCCTTAGCCAAGACAGGAATGAGACCATCCTAAAGCTAAGGACATAATACAAAAATATTCCATTCTTACAACGAATATAAGATGATATTTATGGACATAAACATCCAGAATGTGTGCCATTAAAGTACTTTATGGTTCTGGTTTCGACACGATGAACGCATTTCGTATTACTGTCCACATGAAATGCTGCACTCCTAGCACTAGCAATATGTTTAAGGGCTCACCACCCTGATTATCTCATCAAGTCTACATGACTTGGAATGCTAGAGAATTTATATCATAAGGATTTGATGATTATTGCATATGTATTGGGATCAATGTAGAGTTTCCTATACCCCATATGTATATCTAAAATGGTCGCGTAGAAACTGTCATCAAAAGAATATAGATGGTAGCCAAGATATTAGTTATGCGCACTAATGTACCTACATGTGTCTGGGGTTATACAATACTATACGTAGCTTTACTTCTTCATTTTGAGACCTATTACTAGCTAACCAGTCTCATGTGTACCAGTTGGTAACTAGATATAAGTCTGATATTTTACATTTACGCATGTTTGGTTGTGCTGTATATGTGCCAATTGCGCCCCTATAGCGCACCAAAATGGGTCTTTAAAATGATTAAGTATATTTGTTGGATATGATTCTCCAAAAAAAAAATTATCCGCTAATTAGAATCCTTGACGGGTGATCTTTTTACCGCTAGATTTGCGGATTGTCACTTTGATGAGACAATCTTCCCGTCGTTAGGGGAGAAAGGAAAAAGGATTTTCTGTAGGAACGACAGAAAGTGTCATTAAACATTCCCACTCTATCTCATGTTGATCCCAAAACTTCATAATGTAAAGTTGAAGTCAAATGAATCAGACTCGATACCTGATACGTTTAATGCTATTCCATAAGTGACAAGATCACATATACGAGCTGCAAATATACTCGCAAGGTTAAAGTTCCCAAACAAGGGCATAACGTCGCTGGAAAGTGCGTTGCAATCAAATATGGTGGAGGTGTGGTTGAGGTCGTAGCTCCTAAACGGAAATGGGGGAAGCTACTTGGTTCGATAAATACTCATCTAAAGGAAGAGAAGATTAAGGCACAACTATTTGTCATCAATACATAAATCTCTTATGAGATTGTCTCAGATTAAACTATGTATATGAATCTTACTGGAGAATGCTCCGAAGTTAATATTGATTCCAGAGATCAAAGAAATCTCAAATGAATTATGAGAGTGCATATGAGTCGATGGACAGATCATACATACTCATTGATGATATATTTTGCATATAATGTAGCTTATGAGATGATATAGCACATTGACATCGAACCATGCTCAGTTGGAAAATATCAACAAATAGCAATTTGGCCTAAATGAAAAGAAGCAATCCAGGAGAATCATATTATCTGACAAATGAACAGGTATTTGGTTTGGTAGTGCTAACCCACCAAGTGTAAAGCCTGTAAGACATATATAAATCATTTGTCATAAAGCATAATGAGAATAGTTAATTCATAATGTACGAGGCTCTCCTTTGGCGCAAGGTTTCTCACAACGCTCTGGATTGACCACGAAAAGACTTACTCTCCCGTGATGGACGTTATAATGTTCTGCTAATTAATTAACCTAGTAGTTTCCAAAGGACTGGAAATGTAACTCATAAATGTGGTTACCACATATCTCTACGGGGATCTAGATTTTGAGATATATAAAAGTGCTTGATGATATTACATTACCGAAATCAAGTAACTCTAAACCACAAAATACGTTTGCAATAAAGCTAAAACGCTCACTTTATAAATTAAAGCAATCAATGCGGTATGGTATACCCGCTTAAGTGAATACTTAATTGGGAAAAGGTATATAAGAACGATGAACTGTTCCTTTGCGTATTTATTTAGGAAAACAAGTTCCAGATTTTCAAAGTAGCTTTATATGTCGATGTTATGACAATAATAGGCACTCTTGATGAAATAAGAGAAACCACAAGCTACTTGAAATCTAAAATTGAGATGGAAAATCTTGGGAAAACTTGGTTTTGTTTAGCAATTTGAGCTAGGACATCGAGTTTGTGAATTATTAATTCACCAATCGCATATGTCTAGAAATAATCAAACAATTTAACATGAACAAAGTGCATCCGGTTAGCACTCCCATGATCGGTCAAAGTGTTGGATCCATTTCGTCTAAAGGATGGTAACGAAAAAGTGCTGGGGAGTTGGAATTCCCTATCTAAGTACAATATGCGCATTATCGTACTTAGCACAATACACTTGACCATCTATTGTATTCCTCAGTGAACTTGTTAGCTAGATTTAGCTCAGTACCAACGCAACGTCATTGGAATGATATCAAATTAATTTTTTGGAACCAATGACATAGGATTATACTTTCCCTATAAAAAAAAATGAGATTGATAATGAAACTTCAATACTTACTTAGAATGTAAGTAGCAAAAGTACTCGCTCTTATAGAAAAACACCACACAATGTCTTGGTATGTCTTTGCTGATATTAGGTATGTATCTCATCCATACAAAGGTTGTTCCTAAACTGGATAAGGAATTACCACAGGGAACACTCTGATTGCTTGGAAGTAAGCTAAACTAACCTTTGTAACTACCTCCTTGAACGATTCCAAGAATATTACTCTCCGTGAGACTGTTCAAGAAATGTATATGATTAAGGACTGTCATTACACATATTAGAGGAGCTAGTAATTTTGAGTTCAACCACTATCCTACTTCCATATATGGAAATAATGCATCATGTATCGAATAAATGAAAGAAAGATACATCAAGGGTGATAACACAAAGCATATTCTGCTTAAGCTTCTATACAATCAGCAGTAACAAACTCTCCTCTAGATTCAAGAGAATCAAGTAAGATGTCAGGAGAAAGTGACATATTTTACCAAATCATTACCAAAAACCATATTTTGGAAACATGTAGAAAGTATTAAAATACAAATGTTTTCCAAACTCTCGTGATTAATGTATGAATCAGGGGGAGTAGTAGACAAAAGGTGGACTCTACTATATATGCGATATTGGTATGTTGTGCTCTTTCTTTCACCCAATGTTTTATTTTTCCCACTGGGTTTTGTTCCTTGGTGCAAAGTTTTAGTGAGACAACAATTTATAAATCATCTTGGTTTATAAACCTCTTGATTGAAGTACAAAATCAAGAAATATAGTAAATAAATGAATTGTTTATTGGTGCCTTTTACTCTTTCCTTCGTCCAAAGTTTTTATTTTTCCCATTGGGTTTTGTTTCTTTGGTGTACGGTTTAATGAGGCAAGAATTATGCACCATCACTCATTTGACTCGGTACAAGGGGGAGTGTTGAAGGATTATGTGCCATTATCAAAAGGAAGTAATTGACATAATATTTTTCTAGTATTATAATTTACCATAATGAATGTTTTTTTTTTTTGTAAATTCCTCCCTATTTAATGGACTTATGATTAATGAGAAATATATATTTCATTCTCTCTATTTACTATTGTTCTATCTTATTTTTCCTATAACATTCGTCAATTTTTTTGTAGTAATAACTGTTAATAAATAAATACTAAATAATAAATAATAAATAACTTTTTGAAGTATATTTTCGAAATTAATATCATATTTTAGAATAACTCAAAATATTTAAGACAACCGAAACAAATTTTTTTACTTAGCTTAAAATGAATAATCGAGTCATTAAAATTATTATCATAAGCTTAAATGATGTTACTATAAATTATACATTTGTTGTTTTAAATGATATTTTTTAATATATATTGGGCTATTAGTATCGAATTGAATTATCCGACAATAAAAATATTTTTTTCCTTGCAATTCATGGAACTTGTGATGGTGGGTTGAAAAATTTTCATTTGATCAAAAAATATATTATAAATAATTTTAAGTAAATTATGTTTTTCGTCCCTATGGTTTATTGAAAATTTCTCTTTTCGTCCCTGATCTTCATTTATTACATTGGTAGTCATTGTGGTTTATACTTTGTTACCTTTTTCGTCCCTGAGAGAAATGATCATTAAGAAAATCCTTTAAGCGAGGTGCATCTGTCATTTCACCATTTTTAAAACCTTTCTGTTAAAACATTAATAATAAATACTTCAATTATATCTTATGTATATATTATTATATTGTATATATATATATATATATATCTACTAAAACTAAAATACGCCTGACACCATGGCCTCCTCCCACCCCCTTCAACGTTCCGGCCATCTTCTCCATGATTTCATCACCGGAGATTTCAGTCTCTCTCAACCCTCGTCGCGTTTCTCTCTCATTTTGAATCGACCCCTATTCACTGTTTCCAACTCTAGGATCTACAATCCAACTTCCCCTGTGTCGATCCTAAACCTAACAGAGAGAAACCCTCCCGCCTTACCAACAGATCCTCCGATGGTTGGTGGTGGTGGTGTGGTGTGTAGGGCTAGAGGTGAGTAGGTACAATAATAGAAACACCTGGGCAGTTGGTACAAATACTGGACAAGAATAACCCAAATCTTCAGTGCCCCCATTTGAAGACAAGAAAAATCCAAACACAAGCACAAAGAGTAACACAGTAAAATGCATCATTAACCATCAAGAAAAACCCACAAACAAATCTTTGGGACTGTTATTCCCAGATTATGTGCAAGAATCAAGATTAACAATAGATTTCTCAATTAAATCTCATATGACATTGATCTAAACTTCACATATTACAATCTTTCTCTCTTTCTCTCTCTACTGTCTCTCTCTAAAATGTACAAATAAGATTCTCCAAGATACATACACAGTTAGGCTCTCTTACTCTACTTACAAATACAAAGACAAATGCTATTTATACTACTAACAATTACAAGGAGCACACAACTAAACAAACTAACATGCTTTGACAAAGGTTGACTTTGCCTTTCCACTTTAAACAACTTTGACTTTGACTTGCAATCTTGAGGATTTGACTTGAGCTTTAGACTTTCAATCTAGATGATCTTGAAGACAACAATCTGTACTCTAACATTCTCCCCTTTTGGTTTCAAGATCATCTTCAAAAACAAATTCAATTTCAAAACAAATTCTCCCCTTTTGATGCAAGAACTAGTAATCTCTCTTTGGATTAAATTTGCACTAATCTTCAAACGAAATTCATCTTTAAAGCACATTCTCCCCTTTCAAAAACATTCTCCCTCTTTGAGACAAAACTGATTTTCTCAGGCAATCAACATTCTCCTCCTATTGAAATGAAAATTGATAATCTTCTCTTGAATATTGATCTCCCCTTCTTGTGATCTTTAATATTCTCCCCCGAAGAATTTGATAAACATCATCATCTCTAGTAAGGAAATTACCTTCGATTGTAGCTCACTTTTCTCTTTCCAAAATAATCTTCAAAGAAAATTTCTTGAACTTTCTTGACTTCTTGAAATTTCTCCTCATATCTCTGAAAATGAACTTTCACAAACTTTCATTTCTTGACAATTTCTCCCATATATATATAACATTTCTTGAAATTATTTCTCCCCCTTTTTAATGATGTAGAGCATAGAAATCATCAAAACTTGTTCAAGAAATGTCATGAACCTTTTTCTGACCACTGATCTTTCAAAAATGAGCCACTGAACATCCGTCAATTCATAAAGTATTCATCTAAATCTTTTCAAATTCAGACAAATAAGAATGTAACCCTGAATCAACAAATGAATTAGTTAATATGCATGTAAGTAACACGAAGTTACTTAGTACAACGAATGTACTATACAAGGAGTTTTATTGATGTTCACTCCCCAGGTCTTCCATTCACTCATCAAATAACACAAGATTAAACTATGAACGTTCCAATAGAAAAATGAATTTTCTGTGTGTACGTGCTTGTGTGTGAAAGAATTAAGCATAATGAATGCTTTTCAAATAGCCTCAAAATATGTAAACCATTGAGACAACAACAATATTACACTGACTCAATTGTGCATGATCGAAGTGCGAAGGTGGGACAGACTTCCTTCTTTTTCAATATCCACATCTTCCAAATGAAAACAAGATAGATTATATGTTGCATCCCCAAGAAAATTGAAACATCTCTTTGTTAAGAAAGAAATGAGTAGCTGGTGGGGTTTAAACAAGAGTTGGCATGGGCTAGTTGCCTGTTTCAATGAAGTTCACGAAAGAATTGTGAAACAATAGTAATATGGCTGCCCGACTCAGAAAATGTTTGGTGCAGAGTTTGATATTCTTTTATTCTGATCTCTCACCCTCTTTTTTTTTTAACATTTAAGCTCACTTCTAACCAAACTCTCTTTTCATTTTATCTCAGCACACACCCACACTCAGATATTGAATCCTCGCCTCTCGATCACTCAAGGATAACTTCATAGGTAGGAAACACTGGTTATCATGAATCCATAGAAGTTCAATTAAGTTCTCACACTGATTCCATGTATAATGTCCTACAAGCAAATTGTTGCTCAAATGGTTTAACTTTTTTAGTTAAATCACAATATGAAATACATGTCAGATATATGTAAGCTCAGTAAGATAATCATGAAGATTTGAGCATTTTAATCATGAAAGATTCTCTCAAAACAAAGAAATTGAATGAATGTAATGAAATCAAGAGATATGTTTTGAGAATCTGACAATGTATGAAAAAAAATTAAATATGAATGATTTATCAATAAAAGCTTAGGTCATGAAAAATTGGATGTTGTCTATAAGAACAAACATAGACATTCTTGAAAGAAACGCTTTGAATGAATTAGCGCTCAACAAACATTGAATGTACAAACGGGGTGTATTACCATCGAAAATTATGTTCAATTTTGAGACATGGTAAGAACATAGTGAACGAAAGTACTAAATCGGTGTGTATGAATACTTGACAGTATATGGAAAAGATAATACACAAGTATTTATCTTGGGAAACACAAGGTTTGTTAAACATGAAAGCACATAATAACGAAAACATTTAAAAATCACACTTCAAAATTCATGAAATTTGTTTAAGAATCGAGAGGTGGTTTGAACGTTTAAGAAAAATGTTTTCATGTCTAAAAGTTGTCCTTCTTTCAAACACAATGAGATTAAGATTAAAATATACCATAAGCTCATCATTAATCTCATAAAGCTAACTCCAAAGTCATGATTAATATGATCATGTAAACTCCCCCTCAAAAACTGCATGTAGTCAAAAATTCATCAAAGTAACAAAATCTTATTCACAAACTTTATTGAAAAGTAAAGACATGAAAGCAGTAAAACTTTTAAGAACAAGTTCTGATCAGATGTAATCATAAGTCAATTACTCCCCCTAAAAATATGCATTCGCAATATTATCAGTAGAGGTAATATGTATACTCCCCCTTGAAGGTTGATCATCTCTTTTGATGCATCGGAGTACATTTTCTTTTGATCGTTGAAGTATTAGTCCTAAAATGTTGTGTTTAGAAGTCAAACTCCTTAACATTGAAGAACGGGTCTTGAATTGTGCTATCCAAGAGCCATGATTCCTTTACTCCCCCTAGACTTGAGGTGCCTGCAACACAGATGGATCTTTTGGCTTTGGTACCCACTGGTATTTGGGTCCATGTTTGTTAGTTGCAGTTCTGTTAGGAGTAATATAATAAGAACCATACTAGTAATGATCAGATGCTTTATGAACAAAATCATTTGCACGACAATAAGAATAATAACTCTTATTTTGAGCTAACCTGAGTAATTGATCTATCGAATAAATAAGATCAGGTTTACCTTTTGGCACATTGTTCTTCTTAGCATTGAGTGTATGCCCAAATGATTTCTGATCATTCTTCTCATCAGAATCTTCTTTCACTCTCCATACTAACTTCTCATTACCATTTCTTCTTCTTCTAAATGTACCTGGACCATCAACATTCCGATCATAGAAAAGGTTAGTAGTACGAATCTGATCTTTAATATTGACTGACCTTTTTGTAGAAACAGTTGTATGAGGTGAACTTGATGTGGTATCATCTCTTGGTGTTTGAATAATTGACTATGGAGTCTTCTGCTCAGTCAAAACCACCTTAGAGACAATTTCTTCAAGTTCTTTTATCTTGGAAGATAAGTTGTTCCTTTCCTTGGTGAGCAGGTCAATCTTTTTCTGAAATTCAGACTTCGTGTTCTGCTCTTTCATGGCGTTTGTTGACAGTTCAGATAATGACTTTGTAAGCTTCTCAATCTCAATCTCAGTCTCAAATATCTTTCTTTCTTCTTCAAAATCCTTCTCCACATTCTTTCTTTGATCAGATATTTATTTAAAAACTCCAACAATTTTCTGTTCAATTAACTTATTCTCTTTTGCAAACTTGTTTCTTTCTATAATGATTACTTTCTCAAAATCTGTCACTTGTTGAAAAAGTTTGGCACATTTAAGCTCAACAACTTTCTTCTCTTCAAAATTCTTTCTTGAAAATTCAGAGAACTTCTGTGCAAACCTTTTCTTTTCCTTTTCAAATTCATCTCTGTCTTTGGTAATATGTTGTTCCAACTTTAAAACCTTCTTTCTCAGCTCTGCATTAGATTTTTCTAAACCCTTAGTTGTCTCATCATTCTTCTTGATAGAATCTTCTTCCTTGAATTTGACAATCTCAGTTTCTAAATCTGAAATCTTCCTTTTCAATTCAGTATCTTCAGTTTCCAAAGCATTTGGTTTCTCTTCATTGCTCTTACCATCTTTTAATTGTTGAGAATCAAAATTCTGCTTCAGAAGATCCTCATTAATCTTCTTTAACACATTTACTTCTTCACGTAACAATCTCTTTTCAACATGATATTTCTTTGATCTCTTTGAATAATAATCAACTGATGAAGTGAGATTTTCATTCTCTGTTTTGAGTTTAATAATTTCTTCTTCATCGTCAAAATATCCCATCTTGATAACACTTGCACAAATGATTGTTAGTACGAAAGAAATCAGTAATCAGAAAATCTTAGAATTTTTTTTCAGAAAATAAATTTCCAAAAATTTCTAAGGCAAGAATCCTCACACCACAGTAGCTAGTACAATTCACGCAACTCTACAAAATTTGCAAAACTACCACAATTCTCACGCTGAAGGAATTCACACACCACATAAATTCGCACAACCACAAAATTTGCACGTAAAGAGATGCAGATTCTAGGAATTCGCAAGCTGCTATATGCGAATTCTGAGGAATTCACACACAACTATATCATAATTTTAGACTTAGAATTTTCTAGAGCTTCCAAATTTTCGCATGAAACTTTTCACACAATAGGGAGATACGAATTCTATACTTAGAAACTATTTCAACCTCAAACAATTCGTATAGATACGAATTCTAGACTTAGAAAATCTTCCAACTTTCTATGCGAAATCCTAAGAATTCGTATGTAACCCTATGCGAATTTAAGGAATTCATATGCTTCTATATGCAAAATCCTTACTTTTCGCACGTAGTTTGATGCGAAATCTGTGCTTTTTGTATCTAATGTGCTGCGAAATCTGTCCTTAGAAAATATTTCCAACTTTGCTAAGCGAATTCTGATCTTTTCGTATATAGGCTGATACAAATTCTGTACAATTCGTATATAAGTCTATGCGAATTCTACACTTGTCAAATTCAGGAATCAAGCACTATGCGAATTCTCTTTGCAAAATCCTTGGATTTTGCGAGTTCTTGAGTGATCTATGCAAGTTCTTCAGTTTTCGATCTAAAAACACTTCAAACGATCCAAAAACCCATTAATCCTTCGAATTCAAGTCTGAAACTTTGTCAATTTGCTCACGTACACAATCTGAACAAACTTCTATGACTCCATTTCGATCAAAAACAACCAAATTACACTTTCAATTCAAGAACAATACTTTTTACAATGTTCGAACAAAAACTCTTCTAAATCCAAAATTCACACAGATATGTTGTGAATTGGACAAAGACATACAAATCAAACTTGTTCTAAAACTCAAATCGATTACAATGCAATGAAATGAAATTTACAACCAAAAACACATGATTACAGTACACAAATTGAAAAACAAACAAAACTCAGTGAAACAGGGTGCGTAGGACATTCTTGATGATTTCAATCGAACTCTGCTCTGATACCAATTGTTATTCCCATATTATGTGCAAGAATCAAGATTAACAATATATTTCTCAATTAAATCTCATATTTCATTGATCTAAACTTCACATATTACAATCTTTCTCGCTCTCTACTTTCTCTCTCTAAAATGTACAAATAAGATTCTCCAAGATAACACAATTAGCTTTCTTACTCTACTTACAAATACAAATACAAATGTTATTTATAGTACTAACAATTACAAGGAACACACAACTAAACAAACTAACATGCTTTGACAAAGGTTGAGTTTGACTTTCCACTTTAAACAACTTTGACTTTGACTTGTAATCTTGAGGATTTGACTTGAGCTTTAGACTTTCAATTT
This sequence comes from Arctium minus, assembly GCA_954870635.1. NCBI lineage: Eukaryota > Viridiplantae > Streptophyta > Magnoliopsida > Asterales > Asteraceae > Arctium > Arctium minus. The sequence goes on from OX941084.1 coordinate 56,258,029, forward strand.
AGATGATCTTGAAGACAACAATTTGTGCTCTAACAGGGACCCCTTAAACGATCTAAGCTAACATCAATCGTCGGTTTTTGTGTTCTGTTGTGGGTTTTAGTTTTTTACGTGGGTTAGAGCTGTTCATGGGCGGTACAACCAGCTAGACTCGGCCCGTCCAGCCCGTTAGAAGAGCGGGCTTGGATAACCATTTTAGAAAATATGGGCAGGCTTGGACAGGAACCTTCAAGTTAACGGGCGGGCTCGGGCAATGAAAAAGAAAATTTGGACAGGCCCGCCCGGCCCGTTATATAATTATAACCAATTAAAAAAATTATATAATTAATATTGTATTAAAAAAATTTATAAGTGGTGTTTATGCCAAAAATTCCCAAGGAAGATTTAAGGTAGACGTGAAGCTTGATCCAACCAAAGAAAGTAACACCGATAATCGTATGATCGTAATAAAAATAAAGTAAATGAGACAAAAGATTGGTGACGCGGAAAACCCCTGAAATGGGTAAAAACCGCGGACGAGTGTGAGTCGTCGTGCACTATGGACGTCAATCAGGGACGTCGTCCTTTATAACAAGTGTTACAAGTGTAATATAATGTAAAATAATACAATAAAGTAAAGTCGGTCGTGTGTCGTGTGTAATTAAACTTCGGTTGTGCGTCGCGTAACAAACGACAATGGGATTTATGAACTTCGAGAGAAACTAAGTGAGCTTGAGAACGTAATCTGTGAGCTTGTAAAGTCTGAGGATTAGATGTCCCGAATATGAGGTTCTATCTTCATATTTATAATCTATGTTTTCATTGGCACGTCTTGAATGCATATCTTGCTCATTAATAGCATAACCGTTTGATATTGATGATAGCGTCCGTTATGTCCGTTGTTATTGATGATGGCTTCTGTTATAATCTTTGGTCATAAATGTCTTTGAATCCTGTATTAAACATGACATAATGTATGTTGTAGGTTAGTAACTGAAATCAGGTCGTACGACAGAATTTGTCAGACGAGTTATTAGTCGTTTAGTCGAGGTTGCCCAAAGAAGGGACGTCGGTTATCGTAGGTTGTACGACGATGGACTATTGGAATTTCTACCCAAACAAGTGGTTTTGGGTTGGACTCCCTCTACTAAGTACAACTACCTCCTAAATATATATGCTATATGTGATGTCATATAGTACATTTAGGATCTCGATCTTGAAATATTAGGTGGTTAAATATTTTGTTATTTAGTAATCCGAACTTTGAAGGTGATAATCTTTGTAGAGAAAAAATTCATATTTTTTTTCTTATGTTGTATACATTAGTATATTTACGTTTGTTTAGTTGAAAAAAATTATGTATTTTGAATAATTTTACACAACTTACCATTTTATATAAGTTTTTTAAATGTAAATTTTCTGGCCCGTTAGCCCGTTGGCAAGCCCGACCCGTTTATAGGATGGGTATGGACAAGTTTTCAAGCCCGTAAAAACGGGCTTGGGTTTACTATATTAGGTCCGTTGGACAAGAAAAAACATGTTAGGCCCGACCCGTTGCCCGCCCAAGCCCGTAAATGATCACCTCTAACGTGGGTTTTGGTTTTATAAAAAACAAAACTTTCCATTGTGGGTTTTAGTTTTGTTGGGGATTTTGATCTCTGTTGTGGGGTTTCATTTTAATGGCATTTAGCTTACATCACCATCCCCTTGTTATCGATTATTAGAAACAAACATCACTTTTGCAACTCCTACACACACCCCATTTCTGCAACACACACCCCTTAATGGCTCCACTACAGTACAAATGGTGTTCTTTTTCAACAAAAATGTGCAGGTGAGATTATGAATTCAATAGGTTAATCTAGTCTTTGGTTATTTTGCTACTGCTCGATATTTTCCAAGTTGTAGGAACTAAGTTTTGTGCTGGCTATGGTCCAGTCTCGCATCTAGGTTTTGGCCTCGGTTTATGGTCACCGGAGATGGGTCAGGGAGGGAGGAAAAAAGAGGGGTGGTCGGGACTGAGAGGAAAGATAGGGATGAATGATTATTTGATTTCTAATACGAATATAATAATATGAAGGTTTGATTTTTAATAGAAAAATAGAAAAATATATTTAACAGACCGTAATACCCCTATCTGATAACAGGCTTAACTATGGTTAATAGTCTCGAGGACGAAAAAAGAAACAAAAAGCAAACTATAGTGACCATCAGTGTAATAAATGAAGACCAGGGACAAAAATAGAAATTTTAAACACAGGGACAAAATATATAATTTACTCTAATTTTAAAGAAAAGTAAACAATTTAATAATTAATATAAAGGTCTCAACTAATTCTTTATTTTCTTCACAGAAAATTCAAACTTTAAAAAAGTATTAGAATAATATAATTACACCACATGTAGAGAAATACATGAAATGTCAAACTTGTTATATTTAATATATATATATATATATATATATATATATATGAAGTTTCAAACGAAAATGTTAACTATTTAATAAAACAAGAAATCATATATAAAATCATACGTGATTTTACATTAACCGTCAAAAAATGGACACGGGTGAATTTGGCCGCGTCGCGTGAACCATATGATTTTGTACATGAATTATGTAGGATTTTGTACATTAACAGCCGTTCTCGTGTTTTCTTAAATAGTTAGCGTTATCGTTTGAATCAACCCTTATATATATTTGTTTTTCTAGACAGTTGATTTGTTGTTAGAATATCCGAAACAAAATGTTTAAAATATTGGCTTAAAATATTTGAATTGTTTTGTATTATTGTTCCTTAAGGCCAACGGTATCAATGGATATCTATCATTGTCATATCATGAGCACATCGTATGCACTTTCGTATAACTCTCTTGTTAATTTCCTCTATTTCTTCTTCAACCTTTACTCACCCTCTTTGTTACGTATGTATGATAAAAAACACCAAATCAAGTATAACATATCGAAACATAAATTCAAGAAATCAAACCCTGATCGATTTTAAAGTCCTAAATGACATCCACCTTCTTTGGAACTGTAGCTTACTCGAAGAATGAAGTATATGATGAAAGACATTACATGCTCGTTTTTTGAAACAATACTAGTTTATGAATTATGATTATGCATCTTGTGAAGGTCTACTAATATATAACAAATAAATAAATGGACTCCCTATAACTGGATGAACCTCAATCCCTTCGGTTCATTCTTCATAAAAATATTTGGCCTAAACCACATATTCTCGCTTACGAACCATTCGAAACATGTTTTGTTGGGACTCTTGAGTCGACCACAAAATACTCACATAAAGGATGGACAACGTAGTCTAAAGATTACCAACCAACTTGACATGTATTTGATGATTTGATTGACAATGATCTTGAACAATGTCTTAAAATGCCTCACAAAGTGGAAAATTGACTTTAGATGTGAATTAAGTTGTTTCACATATTTTTTTGGGGTACGTTAGTTCTTGATGCTACTTTTTATGTGTGATTCTCCATTGATGCTGATGATAAAATGTTTAAAGAGGAGATTTTGCAACGATATGATCAACTATATGACAATTATATAAAATTGATTGTAACAATGACGAGAAAGAAAATATATGTTTTGACTTTTCTTATTGTGAAGTAAAATAAATATCGAGTAATATAATATAAAAATTACTTATTTGATCATCGTGTTTTATATTTCCACCATTTCTATCACATCAATAATATATTCTATCAAGAAAGATGGTGTTTTGACCATTCACTACGACAAAATTAGGTTTATAGAACGTCTATAATGTTTAAGCATACTACCAAATTATAAAGTGTCGTATCTAAAAGTTTTACAATAGGTTTATAAGACGTTTTAAACGTTTTAACAAGGTTTTTAGAACGTTTTTAAAAATAATGTCGTATTAGCTATTTTATAAGACACTTTTGAGAAGTGTTCTATAAACCCATCTTTTTGTTAAACACTTGTTTTATGACACTTTTTCAAATAATGTCCTATAAAATAACTAATATGACATTTTATTTTAAAAGCGACCTAAAAACTTGTTAAAACGTCTAAAAGCGTCTTATAAACCAATTGTAACATTTTCGGATACGACATTTTATAATTTGGTCTTATAAAGTATGCTATTAGAACACTTAAACTTTTTAATCATCCTATAAACTTAATTTTGTTGTAATGATTATTTCTTTGCATAATACCCTTTTATTAGTGTTTGTAAGACATGTGTATCCTAATATTTCATTTCTTATCGAGAACTAAGACGAATAAATAAAACAATATTGAAATGTGATACGAAGTGATCAAATTAAACAAATGACTAAATAATAACATGGTTAAAACCACGTTTTTTCATATATGTTTTTTTCTCAAATTTGTTAGTCTAAATAATCTAAATCATAATATCTATCTCTTGTTGAATTCAATGTATGTGTGTTAATCTATGTTAAACGATGATTAGAACTTACAAGATGACACGTTTGCAGTAGATTTCATGCTTTGATCATCTTTCAAATAAGCCTTTAAGGTTGCGTTTGGTACATGGGATATGATAGAACATGATGGGACAAAACTCACTGTCCTACATTTGGTATGACATGAGACACGACAAAAATTCACTGTCCCACGTTTGATGCGACATGGGACAGGGAGAAGAACCGGACAGGGTGGGACAAGATAGGACAAAAAATGGCATTTTCTTGTTCCACCAAAATAGGTGGAACAACATGGGACAAAAGTGAGACAGAAACTAAAAATTATTGATCTACCACCATTTGATATATAATCCTAATATGGTATTAGGCTTAAGGGTCACCACTACCCATCGCCGCTGCCACCACCATCGGTGGCCACCGCCAACCACCGTCGACCACCTCTACCTATTCCTCCACTATAACAACCTCCTCCACCACCTCCACAACCATCGACCATTGCCACCACCACTACCATCGTTGACCACCTCCATTAACACCGATCACCGCCACCCACGACCACCACCACCATCGACGCCCACCGATAGCCACCACCAACCATCGTCAACCACTTCCACCTCTTCCTCCACTATAAGAACTTCCTCCACCACTTCCATCAATTTCCACCACCCATTGTTGCCACCACCACTGACGCTGAAGGGCTTAACAATTTCAAGTCGAATCGACTAATACGGTATATTTTCCACGTTCATAGGCCACCTCCTCCTCTTCCTCCACTACAACCTCTTTTACCACTGTCCACCACCACTACCATGGTCAACCACCTATACCTCTGCCACATCAAACCAACTACCTCCTACACCACCACTATCCACTATCACGTCTTTCACAACTATCGTCCTTCACTAGCCACCCATTGCCTTTATCTTTACCTGTCGCTACAATCATGTCTGCGCCAAATCATAAAGATCTTCCAAATTGAACCAAATATTATATTTTCTTTGTATGAATCGGATTTTTTCGAACTACTATAAATTATTTCAGATTCTTCATTCAAATTTCGTACCATTGTTTTTGTATGTGTTTATATGTATGAAAGTGTGTAAAAAATAAAAATGTTTTTAATATTTTTTTTAAATATATACTTTATTTGTGTCATTTATAACTATTATATGACATATAAAATCATCAAACAACTTTTAGGGAAACTTGTCCAGTCTTGTCCTATCCAATAATAGTCGCACCAAACACAAGACATGCATTTGTCTTGTCCAGTCCTTTCCTGTCTAATCCAGTCCAGTCCTAGCTTTTTGTCCTGTCCAGTCCTATTCTGTCCTGTCTTGTCCTATTCAATCATGTCTGCGTACCAAACCCTACCTAAAATCACAAAGTAAAAAGGACTTCACTGGTGAAAGATGTGTAGCTCAGTAGGACCAAGACTTTCCATTTATATGGTATGTTAAGACAATTATTTCCATATAAATAACTGTCTACTTCTTTTAAGTATTTTATTTGTTGCATTAATACATATTTACATAGCATACTTGGACCTCATAAAGATTAATCATTTATATAACAAGTTCTCAAACGTAGGGGTGAGCAGAACCCGACCGACCCGTATTACCCGACCCAATATTTGGCTTAAAATCCGTGACCCGAAATATCTGAACCCGAAACCACCGATCCGATCTAAATTATTGGGTAAAGTAAGATCGGGTTGGGTACCCAAAACCCAAACCCGACCCATCCGAAATATCCGAAATTATCTATTTATTTAAAAAATTCAGTTTTATTTATAAAACTACCCTAAACAAACTAAATTCCTAATTCGTAAAAGCTTCAACCCTAATTTCATTCATTCAGGCTTCAGCCCTCGACCGCTCGACGAATCCTCGACCACCGTTGACCTCTCAATTCACCGGCGATCGCCCTACACCATCCTCCGACTGGCGACCTCCCTGCTCCACTCTCCTTGACCACCATTGACCTCTCTCTGTCTCTCAAATCAATCGACAGTTGAGTGGTCGACCATCACCCTGCTCCCACCGGCATTTGGTAATCTCTATCTTCATTATTTTTCTCTTTTTTGCACATCTTGTATTTGTTTTTTGGATCAATTTTGGTGTAGAAAGATTTTGGTGCGAGTCTAGTGACCCTATGTTGGTTCAATTTGGTTTTGGTCACATCCACTAACAACCAATCGGTTTAGAGTTGGAACTGTACAGGAGGCTTGGCATGGTATTACAGCAACTTTTACTCAGATGAGCAGCCTAATATGCATATCTCACCAAATGATCAGTCTAGAGTGGATAAGGATTTGCTACTTTTCTTCTTACTGAGTTTTTTTTCCTTCTTACTGAGTTATGTATCCCAACCCCGAATTACCCGACCCGAATCACCTGAACCCGACCTCACCCGAACTACCCGATCTTTAAATGGTCGGGTTTCGGGGCATTCCCTCCCACCCGAATATCCGATCGGGTTTAGGGTTTGGGTATCCGACCTGACCCGACCGATGCACACCCCGATCGTAAATCTATTAGACTGTAAAATTATTAAATCTAAAAAACACCGATCTTGTAATCTTTATTATCTTACAAAAAACATTCGATAAAAACTATTACATATAACCTACTGAGCATTAAGTATTAATCATTTAAAAAAAACTCAAAAATTATTTTAATTACAATTTATTAAGCATGATGTACAAATTATTAATCCATATATATATATATATATATATATATATATATATATATATAATTGTCCCTTTATGTTCCTTAATTGCTATTCAGGCATTATGTTCTCATGATTGACATTTCACGCTTTCGAGTTGGCAATTCACGCTCTCTAGGTGGCTTTGCGTCTTGTACTCTTCTTGGACAAGATCTATTGTCCCTCTCCCTAATAACCGTTCTCCAAAACTGTAGCCACAAGTTCCCATGTTTACTATTTTCAACAATGGTGATTCTCTCCTCACTTTATCTTTTGATTTTGTAAATTTACATCTTAGATGGTTTTATGTTGTAGAAGGAAGTGGGGGTTGATGTTGTAATACCCTCAAATTTGTAAATAGCGACTAAATTAAAATTTTCAATAATACATCAAAGAATGATTTTATTCCCTTTCTAAGTCAACGTTTGATTACCTATAATAACAATCTAAGATTTAACATCAATACAAAGTATCCCAAACCTTACACAAGTCTATATTTAGGGATGGATGTTACTAAAACCCAATAGTTGTCGATATCTCCAAGGTGCGGAAGACATCACCGAACAACTATATCCTTCTTGTGCATCTTACTAGCACTCAACTCTTCACGGTGTCGCTAGTACCTTTTCCTAACAAGGACCTGATTCACATGCCGGCAAATAAAAATGTTAGTCTTAACACTTAGTGAGTTCAAAAGTTTTCACCCTTAATATAAAACGGAAAGACTGAAAGAATGTTATTTAAATCACAATTTCCAAAACGAAATGTGTTTAGTATGAAATATATTTCCAAAACCGACCATTTTTATGATGAAAATCTAAATCAAAACATCCATTCAAGTATGAACTCAAAACCCAATACTCAGCCAAAATGTGAATAAAACTCAATGTTCAAATACTGAAAACATTAGTTAAACTCTATTACCAAACACCAAAAGATGGAGAAGATCCAATATCCAAAACCACAAATCATGGGTAACATTCCATAAGAAAAATGACACTGAAAACATGGATAATACACTATCCAAAAATAATAGCTTTCGGCGATGGGGGAGACCCGTTTCCATGAACGTGGTGGGAACACATAAGTATGCCACACATCCAATGTTTTTGTGTGGGCTTCTAGACATAGTATCCATACGCCCAACGACTTCTAACAAGTTTCACCTCCAGAGTCGGTTGACCTTAATGTCCATTCCGAAGAACAACACCTCAAGGCTCACACACTTAGTGCCTACCTCCAAGGTAGCAGCTCAAGCATAGTAGTTCTTAGCGCCTACCCTGCAGGATAACACCTCAAGACTCAACCCTCCTAGTGTCTACTTGAAGAATCATTCCAACCATAAATTCAACACAAGAGTCTCGGAGTCCAACCTCGCAATACCCATGGTTCTGGAGTCCAACCCCACATGATTCCTCTCCGCAGTAGTGACACAACCACCATCATAAGACTGAATCACATGCCTATGGATCTAATGCATTACAATCTAAATTACATGACCTCAAATGAATAACCAACACACTCAAAACATGTAATTCTCAGATATAATGCAATAAATGCAAATCAAACCAAAAGCTCAACATTGAGCTATTAAAACCAGAATTATCCCCAAGACTCATCAGACTCAAAATCGAACCAAAAGCTCACAACTCAATTGACAAATCAATAAAAGCGAATATAAGCAATAAAATGCAAAATGTCTAATAAATAGATATACCCATGTTCCAAAAGTATGACTAACTCAAAAACTCACCATTGGTTGGAACAAAATATTTTTATATATCGAAAATGTCCCACAATGCAATAATATGTATTTTCCAAACCCACATACACCAAATATGCATTATTGTCAAATAAATCTCTATTTGTAAAACACATCAACAAAAGAACATACTATTATGATTTATTCATCAAAATGTCCAAAAACTCAAATATAGGCATTTTACAAGATTTATTAACCCAAAATTACCGAATATGCATACTTCACCAAATACTCAACACATTTGATAAATATCAAGTAAAACATATTAATACTTCAAAATACATATTTTGGCATGTACATAATTTTCACAAAGCAATTTGAACTCACCTTGCTAGGTTGGGTTAAACCTAGATTCCAAACTCTATCTCTAGCTTCCAAAGATGAAGACTTTAGATCTCAATGCTAACTTCTAGATCTATGGTGTAAATCTTCTCCATAACACGTCCTTTACTCCCAAAACATTAACAAACAAACCCAAGAGAAGAAATAAGGGTTGAGGTGAAAAGAACCAAACCTTAGGTTAATAAATGGTTTATTATAGGCTTACCTAACCCTTTTTGTTTAAACTTTGTAAAGCTTTGAAACACAAATCCATAGCCTCCTAAATCGCCTCAATCTCCTAAGAGATGAGAAAGTTATGGCCAAATGAAGAAATGACCCTAAAATTGGATTTTAAGGCACTACCCCCCGCTTGCGACCCTGTCATGCGACAGTGTCGATGGCACAATTGCCGGACACTGTTGCCCTAGATGTACTGAGGCTGGTGCTCCTCCTGTGACGCGGATATGCGACTGTGCCATTGGGAATTGTCACCAAGAACTGTAGCCCCAATTGTACCAAGAGTTTTCCGACTGTTTTCCCGGTCGTTCCTCGACCGTTTTTCCGGATGTTCCTCGAAAGTTTTCTTGTCCGTTCCTCGACCATTTTCCTGGGCATTCCTCGATCGTTTTCTTGGGCGTTCCTTGTTATTTATTTTATAAACAACAACGAAATTACAGGTGTTACAGATGTGGCGACGCCTAGAGTATCCAAGAATAGGATGCTCGAGAAGTTCATTTCAAGGTAGTTGATTTGGATGCTTCCCTTGATATGCCGAAAACAAGTTATAAAGTCTTTGTTACCCAATAACTGAATCAACAATTGATCAGTTTCAAGGGCTTCGATTAAGTTGAACGAGTCTATAAACTCTATATTCAATATTAAAATGATTATACAAGAAAGTATAGCTGGTTAATTGATATCTGAATGAGTCTGAAGGAACATTATAAGGATGATTCAATTTCAAAATTATTCCTTGTTTTTCTTAAACATAGTATTTTTTTAACCTTTTAATGGCTTTTAAACAAGCAGGTGTTCTAGCTTATTTTTTTTCTTTCAAGGGAGAGAGTAATTTGATAACTTATGTTTCCTATCTAGGAACATTGTGTCAAGTGTATCTTAAGATACGACCTGATTCTTGAATCTCACTCCATAATCTAGATAACTAAATTATGCATGAGTTGTGCATGAAGTTTGAAGGGGGAGTTATGAACAAGTTATTGGGAAACATTTGAGCTCTTTGATTGCACCGATTTTGAATTTGGATGACGACTTCTTTGAGAATGTAGGGGCCTTAGATAGACCGACAAGTGTTTTACGATTGTTGCAACATCTAGGTTAAATCTCTACTTGCATGACCAACCTTGGAATACGAGTCAAACTATTTAGAATTAGATCAACACGTAAATGATATGATTAGTTTTTTAATCCAGGTGAAATAGTGGTTGTTGATGATGTTCTATATGGTGCTTTTGCACATTCCGATTACAGAATGAAAACAGTACCAATATAAGGGGATGTTTGTTTACCTCTTAATAGTTCCATTAAGAGGAAACATCTGAATCGTTAAGAGGTGAATCTTGTTTGGTAAAAAATATGCCTCTTAATGGTTCTAAAACCCTCTGAATGATTTTATATCTTGGGCCTCCCTTAACCATTCAGCGCCCTAATTTCATCCTGCACAATTACAAAACAATCATATTTCATTTTGCACTATATCATAAGAACCTCTTAATCATTTTGACCATTTAATCATTCTGCACCAAACCATTCAACAACTGTCAAACAACCCCTAAGCTTTGTTTAAACATTCCCTTGTTTGATTTTTTTACTTAGGGGCTGTTCGGTTTATGATATTAAGTCCTGTATGGATAAATCTATCTATATTTATAAAGTTGTATGTATGATAAAATATAAGTTGTTGTTTGGTTGTTGTGCTGAATAAACAATCTGAATGTCAGAAATGACCATTTACCATCGGTCTATATTTTTGTCTGAATAAAACAACTACCATAACATCCTACGTGAACATTTATATATTAGCTACATAGATCATCCTCAAATACCCATTAATCACTGGTAGAATATTAGCAATCACGTTTACACCAGTAATCAAGATCACAAATATTCAAAAAAAAAAAAACATCTCAGACGCATTTCTTTTCGATTTCTGACCCTAAAAAGATGTATTATACATACAACTTTTATCGAAGCTCAAGGGTGTCTGATCAAAACAAGTAAATGTAGATCGAAAACCTAAAAGAACAAACCATGGCAAGAAATCAAAAAATACAGAGAGAAATCGAAAACCACAGGTAGAAATCGAAAACCTAGAAGAACAAACCATGGGAAGAACAAACCATGGCAAGAAATCGACAAATATAGGGAGAAATCGAAAACCACAACTAGAAATCGGTAAACCACAACTACAAATCGTAAACCTTAATTATAGATGTTGAAGAAGATGTGTTGTGAAGCCTGAATGGGAACTTGGAAGTGTGAATTGATGCTGGAACTTGGAGCGTGTTAAAATAGGGTTTCTTTATTGAAGGGTAGTTGGGGAATTAAATGGAAAATTAAATGGTTGAGTCTAAAGATGTATTGTTTACCAGCTGAGCGATTAAGTCATTGGCTAACCGAATAAGCGACAACGGAACGAGTATTTATGGTTGACCAAATAAGACATATAGGCTATACATGCTATTAAGCCACAACCAAACAACCCCTCTTGATGGTTTTAATTTTTTTTTTGTATATTGACAAGTCTGAAGGGAAAAACTTAAGCAATCACATATTTGAGAGGACGTTAATCATGTCAAAAGGTGAGTTTATGAATGAACACTTATGTGATCTTAAAAAACTGCGGTGGAGGGGATTTTGTGTACTTAGCATACACACCAACTTTAAGAGAAAACCACACTTTAGGTCCTAGTAATTTTGGTCCTATAACATTTATATTTTGTGAGTCCCCTTTATCTGGCGTGAGAAGAAATGAACACGTAGTTGGGTTTTTTTTAACGTTAGATGGGATCTATATAAGAGAATATGAATAGTGGGGAAAAGTGATGTAAATGTTGGAAAAAATATGATATATGAATGAAAATTGATTTTAATATTTAAATATATTTGATGGAAAATTGAAAGGTTGTGAAATAATATTTGAATTTATCTCAAACTTAATTGTCATGAATTTTAAATTTAATTTTCATAAGTTCAAACCTTTCATATTACTTTCATCACCTATAAATAAAGATTCATGGATTGAAATGTTGGATGAGCTAGTTTTGGAGAAGTTCTCTAGAGTGTCCATGATTATTCCTTCAAACTTTATTCTCTCCTTGGTTGTAATAGAGAGAAGGAACATCTTGGTTCCCCTAGTTAATTTGGTTGTGCTACTATAGTTAACTGTTGTTGTTATTGTTGTTCTTGTTGTATATTGGGAGATAGACGTCCGAGTGTCTCTAGAACATAAGAGAGGACGAATCTGTCTCAAGGAAGCTGTGCTTGCCACATGCCTCAGCATTTCCTTACATATTCGATTACTGGCATGCAAACAAACTGGTTTGTATTCTTTTTGAATTTTATATTTTGTTTGTTGTATTATTTCGTCTTTTATAGAACTTATTTACAACAATCTTAAGACAAAATTTATGCTATAAAAGAATGTAGTTTTGAAAGAAAATTTTGGTTCTTAGTTTGATGTAATTTTGATACACATAACACTGTTTGAGGATGATTGGGTTAGTAAACCTAAACTAAATAAATGATCTATGACTTTGTTGATTTTTAAGAGCAATGATAGAGGTTTGTGTTGTATTGGAACACAAATATCATCTATTGTATTTCTTTACGAGTTGACTATTTCTTCTTTAAATTGATAGGTAGTTAAATAGAAGTCGTCACTCAAAAGTATGTTCAGTAGCTTTTGTGCTCATGTTTGATTGGTGAAATAAAATATATAAGTGTTGAATATAGTTGTATTTAATCAAAAAAGAAAGTTTTAACTTTGTTATAGAAGATTTAGACTTTTTGTTTGTACCAAGGTATAAGTCCCTATTGCTTGCATCCCTTTCAAATCATCATGTCCACTTAAATCTTTATAACAATGGTTCACATATTAATTATAATGCTAGTATTGCTGAAACTTGAGTATCAGTTGAAGGGGTCGGTTAACGGTAATCTAAATGAAGAAATGGTGATTTTGGGAGCAGAAGAGATAAATTGATTTGAATTGGAAAACTCGGTCAAGTTATGGGTTTTATAACCAGGTTTGACACAAGGACTAGATTTGCATGATTCTCAAAGGGAGTTTGGGGTTTTGGTGATCTAAGCCCCTGGTCTTTTGAATTTAGTTTGAAGAATTCCAAATCATCCCTTAGGCTTTAAATTCTCAACTTTAAGCCATAAGGTAATTAATAAAGTAGCTCAACTTTTTTTTATATTGCCATGTGATTCGAAATTGGAACATGTGTTATTTTGGTAACTTTTGGGAGTTATCCTTTTCGTTCTGATTATTTTAATTAGGGTTCTTTATGCATAAGAATACATGCATGTGTTTTAAAATTGCATTTTCATAGGTTGAAATCTATTACAATTACAATTTTAAAATTCAAACGTGTAGAATTTTAAATTTGCAAATGTGCATAATTCTATAAATTGTAAATGTGCAAAACTATATAAGTGCATGAATTCTATTTTGAGGAAGTTCATTTTAACTATGAACAATTTGTGACTCATCCCGATTTGTTATGAACTAACATAAACTGATGACGAATAGTGGTACATCAGTGAACTTCCCTTCTTAGGGAGAATCCATAATAGGATCATAAGAAAAAATAACGGGGATAATTTCACTCCTAGCTTATGAAAAGAGGCAATTGTGACCCGATGGTGGTTCATGGCATATCGGTTCACTTGTTATGTGAACGATGCCAAACCTGATTCCGGCGACTATTGTACGGTGACCAGAAAACACGTGGTGTTGTTTGACATTCATTATAATTGGAACAATATAACCGATATGCTATATTGGGAAGGTTTTTACTTTTAAAGGTTGTTCTTTATGTTTTGACTGTACGCCAAGATTGGTATCGGCAAGCAACTTTGCCAATGATAGGCACTTTGTGCCACTTTACTCTTGGGTTGAGGCTTTTAAGTCCTTTCATTGTATTGCCAAAGGATACATCCAGGGTGAGATATACTTATTGAAGCTTGCAAACGAGTGTCATGATATGAAGATATAGATAGTGAAACATCAGTAATAACCCTAAACCTTAAGGATCTGAATTTTATGGAATATTGGGGGTGTGAATGCAATTTCCTTAATTTTAAGGTCCTTATTGTAATTAAATGGTTAAATAGGGAAAACCCTACATTCACTCTCATTTTGGAGAAATCAGACGTTGGATAAGAAGGTAGAGAAGGAGGGCTTTTGATAAGAGAAAGAGAGCTCATTTGTATTCTTGGTGAAGAGTTTGAAGGAAATCAGTAAAAGAAGAGTCATCTCCTCCTAGGTAAATCCTCCCTCTCATGCTCAACTCTTCCATTAATGGAGTTATGGATTCAAAGTTTGGAGTTTTACCTTTCTTTTCTTATTGGATTGAAAAACCCTAGATGGGTGATTGTTTTGGTTGATTCTTAGTAGTTTTCAAGCGTTCATTTTCAGTAAACTCACTATTGTTAATGGTATCTTCAAGGATGTCAAGGGTTTAAATTTTTGGTTTAAATGTTGGATCAAGCTATGGATTTTGTTTGGATTAAATGTTTTTTTTCATGTTTGAATATTGATTAATATGATTTAGAACGTTGATTCTATCGGTTTTAAGGCTTAAAACCGATTTGGGAGAGTTTGGGGATAAATGGCATTGAGGAATTTTAGCTGAAAATCGTGCAAACCCAGACAGAGTCTGGCATGACTTTTGGCGCGGGTTTGGGGTTTCGGTGCGGATTTGGTCGTGCGGGAGGCCACGCTAGGCTCTGTCAGGCGAGGATCGATGCACCAATTAGGGGTTGTCTTAAAGTTTGTAAGGGGTGTTTTTGGGGGATAATTAAGTAGTTTAATACCCTCGTTTGTCACGTGATTTAGGTGTTCGGTTTGGACATCCGTAGCATAAAGTGTGAGCTAAAGCGTGGACGACAGGTGAGTTTTTCTTAACTTACTTCATTTGACGTACGAGCTCTGAATACGTATGATGCTTATCAAAATGCATATTTTATATTGTTTTAAAATATTTTTGATGGTGTGGATATTAAGTGTGCACGCATTTGGGGTGGGGAATGTGATGGCTTTTATATAGAAGGTGTGACCCATCTAGAATGCATGAATTCGTTTCATGTGATTCAATTGAGGGTAGGTGTGAGCCAGGACACGTTGTGACAGGTGTGCGTGACTTAAGCGTGTGGGTTGTTACAAATGTTATCATAGGCATAGTTTAAGGGATTTAGGTGACCGGATGGGCCTAAACTTAAACTTTGAAGTAGGACACAACTGAGATATAGGAAGACCTTGATCATCAAGAATCATGACGATAGTAGTGAGGACTCTCATGTAAGGTAAATTCAAAATCGCATCTGGCCAATGCATTATGAATTTACTGGTGCATGGGTATGTTCGATTACTATTTTTGAGACGATCGATGGGTGTGGTAGTGTGTAGTGAGTCCTAACTTGCAATGATAGCAATGGTTTTGGTGTGTTGTATGAGATCGATCATGGTGTAAATGTTAACGCCTTCTAGAATGAATATTGTTCGGGACGTTAATGATCCGACTTGAGGTAGAACTTCTTGGATTCAAAAATGAAGAATAGTTGGTTACTGGTGAGCTCCTAGTTTCTAGTGAATTTCCATTCTTGGAGTTTGTTGTGTCAATCATTTGGGATAGGGGGAGAAGACTGCGTTGGGATCTTGAGAGTTTCAACTCAAGATCGAGTAATAGAATTGAACCGTTTTGACTCTTTAGTCAATAGAAGGGTGGCAAGGATGGTTAAGAAAGGATAACAGTGTTGTTTGGTAATATGGAGTAAGGATAGGATGAAAGGCGGGGTGATTGTCGATTAGCCTGTTTGAGTCAAAGTTGAAACCGCATAATTTGCAAATCAATGGTCAAGATGGTAACTGTGTAGTTTGGACATACAAGTATGTCGGGAAGCACTTGTACCACAAGTTGTTTCAAATGTGAGAAACCTGACTGTTTGGTCGGATGTAGGGCGTCAGTGACAAATTGTTGTCAATGCAAACGGTTGACCTTGCTAGAATGAATAGCCGTCAAATGTAAAATGAGTTTCATGCGTTGTGTTTTAAACGAGTTACGTGAGTCTTTCATGTTAGAGATATATGTGTGTCTAGTGAGTTTCTTGTTTTGAAAATGAGTTGGCATGTGCAAAAATGTGTTTGGGGGAAAAAGACAAACTTATTTGTGTTGCATGATTAAATTTTGAACTTGGTGATTGGTGAATTATTTCACCTCTTTTATGATTGATTTAACCTTCGTTGTGAAAACCATGACAATATTTGATTGCCTAGTTTATAACTGAAACTGGTATAGGCACGTTGTTGTCCTATCAATGAATGTGAGAGTCGACTGACTCACTTGGTGAAAGGGATCTCTCCCATTATTTTATAAATCGCATAAGAGGGAGTTTCATTGAATACATTTTCGTTTGCATCAGCATCGATTTGGTCGGACAAGGTGGTGTTTTGTCGTGGGGTTGCATGTGAACGATCTTCGAGATTGTAGTGCATGACTAATCAATTGTGGCAATGTTGTGTCTTGTATACACAAGCTTGTTTTATGGTATTGTACTTATTGAATTTTCAAATGTGCAAAATGATTTAAATTATTATGTCGTCATGAATGAAGGCTATTGTTAGTGCACAAATATGTTGGATACAAGATCATGAAGATGAAAGGTGAAGAATTCCAAGTCAAAAGCTTAAGTCAACTCTCAAGCTAAAGTCAAAGTCTTTGTAATAAATGTCAAAGTCAATTTGTGTTTGCTTTGTAATGTAGTCTAGTATAAATTGTTTTTGTTAGTAAACTCATTAGGTTAGGATACGTGTATGAGTTTAGTGAGAGAATTATTGAGATCATTCTTTGTACGAATTAGAATTGAGTTTGAAATAGAGATTGATTGTTAAATTGAATTTGTCATCTTGAATGGCACTCATTGTGGGAAACACAATTGGTATCAGAGCTTAACAAGAATTCAGAATTGTGGTCTTAATCTG
Source organism: Arctium minus (assembly GCA_954870635.1). Lineage (NCBI taxonomy): Eukaryota > Viridiplantae > Streptophyta > Magnoliopsida > Asterales > Asteraceae > Arctium > Arctium minus. The sequence continues at coordinate 56,275,461 of OX941084.1, forward strand.
AGTTTTGGTCGACTTTTTCAAGAACTCGAAAAGCAACTGGGCAGATTCGAATTTCGCAGTATTTTGATGTTTTTGATTTGAATTTGGTTCTGTTGTATTCGTTTTTGTGTATAGAATACATTTGATTTGTACTGTATTGCCTAATTCACAACATTTAGGTGTGAATTTTGGATTTCATTGTATTTTTTGTTCGAGTTTTCATACGTACTGTACCTTGATCAATTTAAATTTTTTGGTGTTTTTGATTGAAATTACTTGTTTGTAACCTGTTCGAGATATGTTCTAGAGAATATCTGCAAAGTTTCAGTGTGAATTTCTCAGGTTTGAATCAAATTCAAGTGGAAAAAGTTGGTTTTTGGTCGAAATGGTGAAGAACGCGCTAAATCTGAAGAACGCGCAAAGTTCATAGGGAAGAACACGCAAAGGCTAAAACTCGCAGAGAGTGAAGAACACGCAAGACTCAACTTGCGAGAAGTAGAAACGCGCACATCATTGTGTGCGAGTTTGCATTGTTTGTTTCTTTGTTCTGCGAGAACTGATACTCTGCGAGAAGTGATTTTTGCGCGAAGTTAAATCTTGAAAATTTTTCTAAGTGTCAAAACGCGCAGACGCATTGCGCGAAGTGTTTTCAAGAAACGCGCAAGCCTTGGTCCACGAGAAGCAAGAGCTCGTAAGTCTTTGCCTGCGCGAACTCAGAACTCGCACGACTCTCTTTGCGCGAAGCTAAAACGTGCAACCTTCCTTTTGCCGTTTTGCGCTAACTTAGAAAATGCACGGTTCCTTTTGCGCGAACCTTAAACGCGCAAAGCACTATTTGCGCGAAATGTCAGTTCCTTTGATCTGCGAGTTTCAACACATATTTTTTTTTGTGATTTTCAGCATTGACCAAGTTTGACTTTTATAGGTCAAGTTTATTTCTGAATTTTTTGACGATCATTTCTAATCAGTGCAAAGTTAAAGATGACTTCTAGAGAGGTTCTTGCTATCGGTACATATGTCAAGCCACCAGTGTTATTCAAAGGCGAGTATGAGTAGTGGAAGGATAGATTCTTGGACTTCATAGACAGAAATGATCTGGGTGACTACATCAGATTATCTCTGAAATAAGGAGTGATGAAACCTCCCACAAAGATTCATACTACTGAAACTGATGGAAAGGAAGTTGTAAAATAAGAGTATCCATTGCCAATTGAAGAGTATACTGAGGAACAGAAGAAAATGCAAAAAGCTGACAGGTTGGCAAGATCTTTTATACTGCAAGGAATTCCCAACGAGATATATGTGAAGATAGATAGCTACAATGCTACAGGGAAGGAAATGTGGGATCAACTGTAGAAGATGATGCTAGGGTCTAAAATTGGTAATCAGCTGAAAGTATCAAACTGTCTCAACAACTACGAAGAGTTGAAAGCAAAGGAAGGTGAAAGTCTTGAGGCTACTTATGATAGATTTGTTACCCTTCTGAACGAGTTGAGCAAGAACAAAGTCAAGAAGTCTCAAATTGAGTTAAATGTGAAATTCTTGAGTATCTTACAACCTGAGTGGAAGAGGTTTACCTGTTAGATGAAGCAGATGAAAGATCTCAATGAAATATCGTTACATGAAGTGTATGAGACTTTACGACAGAACGAGGAAGAGGTAGAGGAGATAAGAGATGAAAAGAAGAAAGCTGAAAAACCAATATCTGATTCGGTTGCTTTGGTAGTGAAGAAGAAAGAGAAAAGAGAAAAGATCTGTTAGTTTGAAGAAGAAAAAGAAAGTACTGGTATATGAGTCTGAAGAGGAAAGTAGTGCTGATTCTGATTCTGATTCTGATGATGGAGAGAGCTTAAAGCAAGCAATGCTACTGTTGACCAAAGCTTTCCAGAAGAAGTTTTACAAGAAACCGGGGTCAAACAGTCAGAGGTACTCATCAGGATCTAGAAACTACGAGCATAAGAAGAGAATAGAAGGAAAAAGGTTTGAAGAGAAAATTCCAGAAGAGAAGAAGTATGGGAACAAATATGAGGAAAAGAAAGAGTCTGAACCAGTCAAGTGCTATAACTGCGGCAAAGTAGGCCATTTTGCTAAAGATTGTCGAAAACCGAAGATTCGCAATTCTGAGTACTATAAGAACAAAATGCTTTTGGCCAAGCAGTAAGAAGCTGGAAAAGCATTGATGGCTGAAGATGAATACTGGTTGGATCACTCAGAACCTGATACTAACAAGGAAGAAATTGTTCACATGTGCTTTATGGGTCAGAATGTCACTGAAGAGGATTTTGATGTGGAGGATTCTAAAGAGGTAAATGATATGTCTGAATTTGATTTCTTATCTCAAATGCAATCCATGATGATTGAACTTCAGGATTTGCAGTCTAAACTTAAACGTGAAAAAGGTATCATTAAAAAGAGAAAAACCAATCAATACTGAAGCTCAACAATGATATTGCTGAGAAGAATGTATTGATTGAGGCTTTACACAAAATTATTGATACCAGTGCTAAAGAAAAGACTGTAATCCATAATCAACTATCTGAAACATCATCAAAATTTAAACTGTGTGAACTTGAGGTTAAAGAAGTTGCGAAAAAGTGTTTATCTTTAAAGAAAGAAGACAAATCTTTGGTTGAGAAAGTGAGTGGTTTGGAAGAAAAACTTTATACTCTTGGTCAGACTGAGCAAACCATTCATCTCAACAAACCAAAAGAGAGTAGTGAGTGTTGGGGAATCGGCTATGATAACCCACACTACTTGAAAAAGGGTATTTCCAAAGTGTCTGCTTTATACGATTTTGGTTTTCTAAAATTGGCACCTTAATACCCTGAACTCAAAGTTAAATGGACAAAATTATCAGATGAGGATGAAGCTAAGGAAATTGAGAAAAGTAAAAATAAAACTAAAGTGCAACTTCCATTTCGATATGAGAGGTTGAATTCTAGTTACAGTTCCGAACAGTCAAAATGTCTTTCTAACGATTACTTTCAAAGATATTCTACAGAGGAAATGGAGGCAAAACCGATTGAAGGCAAAATTTATGTTCCTCCACTCATTTTAGAAAGTAAAATTTCTGAACTTGAGAACACTCTTATAGAAGAAAGAATTTTGACTGGGTTAGAACAAATGGTCTTTTCAACTGTTTTTATTAACACTGATTTCTCAAAGTCTTCCAAAGCTTCTAAATCGAATGATGTTAACAGTCTATTTGATGAAGATTTTGATTTCCTAAAATCTGATGGTTGTTTTGATGAATGTGTTGATCAATTTGATTTTAGTGCAAAACTTCCAGATCATACACAATTCATTATTAATTCTAATGGTTTACCCAGTGTGTATGAGAAAGGTGAATCATCAACGAAAGTTGATAAACCAGTTTCTGTGAGTACTACTCATGCCAAAGGTAAGAAGAAAAGGAATAGGCACCCACAGAAACGGATTAACACTGGTAAATCAAAGAATAAACAATCTTTTAAATCTCACAGTTCTAACTTTCAAAGTTCATATGTTGCAGATGTGAAAAGGAAAAAAGCTTGAAGTGAAATCAGAGTGGAGACCAAAGAAAAAAATTGATGAGACTGCAAAATCATGTTCTGATATTCAGTGTAATAGAATGACTGTTAGTAATACTGATGTAGTTGGTAATGTTGCTTTTTACAAACCAAAACTTGTAACTTTTTACAAGCATTACTCAATAAAGCAATTACTCCAATTATCTCCATCTACTAATAAGTCTTCTACATATCGTCGAAATGGTTTTATGTCTCGCCAATATTCTGATGATTCGTTTGGTTCATATCATATTTATAATTCATACGTTTCAAAAGGTTTTCAAAATCAAAGAGGACCCAAATTCAAATGGGTGCCAAAATCTTGTGCTAACATGAAGGGACCCAGATATAAATGGGTACCTAAACCTGTTGTTCCTTGATTTCTCATGTGCAGACCCGTCATATGTGGTACTTGGATTCTGGTTGCACCAAGCATATGACCGGGCAGAAATATATTTTATCTAATTATAAAGAGAAATTCTGCGGGAACGTCAGAATTGGAAATGACCAGTTTTCACCAATCTTGGGATATGGAGATGTTATCCAAGACAATGTAACGATTAAGAAGGTGAGTTACGTTGAAGGATTAGGGCACAACCTATTCAGCATTGGTCAATTCTATGACAAAGACTTAGAGGTGAATTTTAAGGCCAAGCGTTGTTATGTGAGAACTGAAGATGGTAAAGAACTCTTGGTCGGGACGCGGAAGTCAAACCTCTACATGATCAATTTGTCTAAAGTCAAGACTGATAATGAGGTGTGTCTACTTTCAAAAGCCTCTATGCAGCAAAGCTGGTTATGGCATAGAAGGCTATCTCATCTCAACTTCAGATACATCAACAAGTTGGTGACCGGTAATCTGGTTTAGGGTTTACCTGAGCTGAAATATGTCAAAGAACATATGTGTGTGGCGTGTAAGAAGGGTAAGATGAAAAGAGCTTCTCATAAGCCTAAGCCTGAACCGAGCACAAGTACTTCGTTAGAACGGTTGCATATGGATCTCTGTGGTCCAATGCGAACTCAAAGCATTAACGACAAGAAGTATGTTCTAGTGATTGTGGACGATTAATCCAGATACAGTTGGATCAAATTTCTAAGATCGAAAGATGAGACGCCCGATGTCATCATCTCATTTTTAAAGACCACTCAAGTAAACTTGCAGAAGACAGTTAAGCTTCTCAAAACAGACAATGACACAGAATTCAAGAACAAAATTGTTGATGATTATCTCGAATCGGTCGGGATAACACACCAATTTTCTGCTGCCAGAACACCAGAACATAATGGAGTTGTAGAAAGGCAAAACAGAACTCTAGTAGAGGTTGCTCGCACTATGCTGAATCAATCTGATCTACCTCTATTTCTGTGGGCTGAAGTTATGTCAACTGTTATGTCAACTGTATGTTATACACAAAATCGCTCCATTATTCATCGCCGGTTTGGTAAAACACCATATGCTTTGATTAATAATCGAATACCTAGCATTAAACATTTTCACATCTTTGGATGCAGGTGTTTTGTGCTGAATGACAAGGAGAACTTGAACAAGTTCAGTCTTAAGGCTGATGAAGGCATTTTCATCGGATATTCTCAGATGTCTGCTGCATATAGAGTTTACTTGAAGAAATCAAAGATAGTTGTGGAGAGCATAAACGTAACATTTGATGAAGAAATAGCTTCCGATCAAAACAGTTCAGAACTCGTGATAACTGGAGTATTAGCTTCTGGGCAAATCAGTCCAGAACCTACGGTTAATGTTAATAAATCTGAAAAAGCGTCACATCTACATCTCATTTAATAGATTTAGATTTACTGTTTGAATTTTTCTATGATGAGTTTCTTGGTACTAGAGTGACTAAACCTGTTGTGATTGACAGATCTAAAGATTTAAGCAATCATCATCCAATCACTTCAGATGTCTCAACTGAATTTGTTCCCCCGATTAAGGAAGAAACTCAAATTCAAACACCTACTCACTCAGTTGAAGTTGCTAATGAAACTGTCGAGCCAGAAGTTACACAATCAGTTGGATGTACGACAACGCCTATTCAACAGACATCAAATGTCCAACCAACTGAATATTCTGCATCGATTGCTTCAACTGAACCCCTTGCTAAACAACAAGAAAAGAGTGGATACCTAGATGTTCAACATGATCAATCTGCATCTAATCCACTTCTTTATGTATACAGGTGGACCAAAGAGCACCCGGTTCATCAAATCATTGGAGATCCGTCTAAGCCATTGCAAACTAGGTCTGCTACAACAAATGAATGTTTATTTGACTCATTCCTTAGCAGAATAGAGCCAACAAAAGTTTCAGAAGCTCTTAGTGATCCAGATTGGGTTACAACCATGCAAGAAGAGCTCAACTAACTTGAAGCGCTAAAAGTCTGGCGATTGGTGCCCCGACCTGAAGGAAAAACCATTATTGGCACCAAGTGGGTATTCAAAAATAAGAAGGATGAAGATGGTGTTGTGATTTGAAACAAAGCGAGACTTGTAGCCAAGGGATACAGACAAGAGGAATGCATTGATTATGACGAGACGTATGCACCAGTTGCGCGTATTGAGGCAATTAGAATGTTTCTAGCCTACGCTGCACACAAGAACTTTATGGTCGATCAGATGGATGTCAAGACAACTTTTCTAAATGGATTGCTAAAAGAAGAGGTGTACGTTTCTCAACTAGAAGGATTCGTAAGTGCAGACAAACCTGATCATGTCTATATTTTAGATAAAGCACTCTACGGACTTAAACAAGCCCCTCGAGCCTGGTATGATGTTTTATCCAAATTCCTGGTCAAGTCTGGCTTCTCAAAAGGTAAAATCGACACCACTTTATTCATTAAAAGGGAGAAAGTTGATATCATTTTAATTCAAATATATGTAGACGATATCATATTTGGTTCAACTAATCCAAAGTACTGTAAGAATTTTTCTAACCTCATTGTGTCACATTTTCAGATGAGTATGATAGGAGAGATGAATTTCTTTCTCGGATTACAAGTTAAACAATTTTCTACGGGGATTTTTATAAATCGAGCGAAGTATATTGCTGACATTTTAAAGAAATTTAATATGTCAAATTGTACTCCAATTTCTACCCCGATGGCACCAGGAACTAAAATCGGAGCTGATCTTTCAGGAAAAGTTGTTGATGTTAGAACCTATAGAGGGATGATTGGTTCTTTAATGTACTTGACATCTAGTCGACCAAATATTATATTTTGTACATGTTTATGTGCTAGATATCAAGCTTAACCCAAGGAATCCCATATGTCTGTTGTAAAGTGCATATTTAGATATCTGAAGGGAACTGCAAACCTTGGTTTATGGTATCCTAAAGATATAGGTTTTGAGCTAACAGCGTATTCAGACGCAGATCATGCAGGTTGTATGTTAGACAGGAAGAGCACTTCGGGTCACATACAATTTCTTGGAGACAAGCTCGTAAGTTGGGCATCAAAGAAACAACTTTGTGTTTCCACATCGACTGCTGAAGCAGAGTATGTAGCTGCTGCCAGTTGTTGCTCTTAAGTGTTGTGGATGAGAACACAATTCAAGACTATGGTTTCCAGTTCAACAAAATTCCGATATACTGTGATTCAAAGAGTGCCATTGCAATATTAGCTAATCCTATTCAACACACTAAAACAAAACATATTGATGTGAGATATTATTTTATTAAAGATAATGTCGAAAAAGGTACAATCGAACTTTACTTTGTAAACACAGATTATCAACTTGCAGATTTGTTTACCAAGCCACTTGACGAAAAGAGATTTAACTTTCTCATTTCGAAACTTGGCATGTTGAACCTCAAGACTTAATCTGTTGTTACCTAGTACAGTTTAGTTTTGTTATTTTTCTTCATTTCTTTATTTTTAATCTGAAAGATATCTGCACTGAAAGGTTCTGTTCACGTTTTCAGGGGGACTGAAATAAAGCTTAATTGATATATATTCTAGGGGGATTTGTAGAGATTTGCATATAATTTTCACTGACATATCATGTGATGTATATTGTCAGGGGGAGTAAGGACAATGACTTCTAATTACATCTAATCAGAACTCGTTCTTAACAAGTTTTACTGCTTTTATGTCATTTGATTTTTCAATAAAGTTTGTGAATAAGACTTTGTACTTTGACGATTTTTTGACTGAATGCAGATTTTGAGGGGGAGCTTACATGATCAAATCTATCATGACTTTCGAGCTGACTTCATGCGATTCAAGTTGATCATAACGGTTATGGTTACCTTAATCTCATACATGTTTGAAATAAGGACAACTTTCATACATGAAAACATGTTTCTAAATGTTCAAGCCATTTCTCGATTCTTAAACAGATTTCATGAATTTAGAAGGGTGATTTTAAATGTTTTCATTTTATGTGCTTCAATGCTTTACAAACCTTGTGTTTCCAAAGATAAATACTTGTGTATTATTTTTTCCATATACTGTTAACTATTCACAACACACCGGTTTAGTATTTTTGTTGATTTTATTATTACCATGTCTCAAACTGAAACAATTTTTTGATGGTAATAAACCCCGTTTGAACTTCATTGATATTCGAGCGTTGATTCATTCAAAGCGTTTTCTTTCAAGAATGTCTATAATTGTTCTTATAAACAAATTCCAATTTTTCATGACCTAAGCTTTTCTTGATATATCATTAATAATTGATCTTTTCATACATTGTCAGATTCTCAAAACGTTTCATTTGAATTCGTTTCATTCATTCAAATTCTTTGTTTTGAGAGAACCTTTCATGATTAATATGCTCAAATCTTCATGAGCATACAAATATCTTACATGTATTTCATTTTGTGCTTTAACTGAAAAAGTTAAACCAATTGAGCAACATTGTGCTTTTAGGACAATTACATGGGAATTGTGTGCGCTTAATTGAACTTCTATGGATTCACGATAACCAATGTTTCCTACCCAAGAAGTTATCCTTTGAGTGATCGAGAGGCGATGAGTCATTATCTGAGTGTGGGTATGTGTGCTGAGATAAAATGAAAAGTGAGTTTGGTTAGAAGTGAGTTTAAATGTTAAAAAGAAAGAGGGTGAGAGATCAGAGTAAAAGAATATCAAACTCCGCACAAACTTTTTCTGAGTCGGGCAGCCATATTACTGTTGATTCACAATTTTTCGTGAACATCATTGAAACATACAACTAGCCCATGCCAACTCTTGCTTAAACCCCACCAACTACTCATTTCTTTCTTAACAAAGAGATGTTTCAATTTTCTTGGGGATGCAATACATAATCTATCTGATTTTCATTTGGAAAATCTGGATATTGAAAAAGAAGGAAGTCTGCCCCACCTTCGCACTTCGATCATGCACAATTGAGTCTGTGTATTATTGTTGTTATCTCAATGGTTTACACATTTTTGGGCCTATTAAAAGCAATCATCATGCTTAATTCTTTCATACACAAGCACATTCACACAGATTTTTTTCTATCGGAACGTTCATAGAATAATCTTGTGTTATTCCATGATTGAATGGAAGACCTGGGGGAGTGACCATTAAAAAGCCCATTTCCAATGTGTATTTGTTACACACAATGGCTTTGTGCTACTGACAAACATTTTTTAACTGATTCATTTGTTGATTCAGAGGTTACATTCTTATTTGTTTGAATTTGAAAAGATTCAGATGAATACATTATGAAATGACGGATGATCAGAGGCTCATGTGACAAAGTTCAATGGTCAGAAAAGATTCATGACATTTCTTGGTAAAGTTTTGATGATTTTTGCTCTACATCATCAAAAAGGGGGAGAAGTTAATTTCAAGAAATGTTGGTTGAATAAAAGATTGTAATAGTTATGAGAGAAGTTATTCCAAGAAAAGATTTAGTGTTAGAGAATATCAAGAAATGGAAAGGAAATTAAGGGAGAAAGAATTTCAAGAAGTATGATTTGAAGAAAATTTTGTTACAAGAATTTGTCAAGAAATGCAAGTTGTGGGAAGATTGCACAGGATTGAAAGAGGAAGTTCAAAGAATTCACAATGTTCGCTGAAATTGCTGAAATTTTCTTTAAAGTTGGTTTGCTGAAGTAAAGTGAGCTAAATCTGAAGATAATTTCTTTTCTGAAGTCTGAGAAAGGTTTTATTACCTTGGGGAAGTTTGTTAAAGATTCTTGAAGAACATTATCACAGACTTTAGGGAAGATTACAAAAAGTTCTGAAGACAGTTCAAAGGAAAGAAAGATTGATTTTGAGCAAAAGGGGAGATTGTATAATTTGTGATAAAGGGGGAGATTGTGCTTCATTGCTAAATTTCTTTTTGAAGATGATCTTGAATCCAAAGGGGGATATTGTTAGTACACAAATATGTTGGATACAAGATCGTGAAGATGAAAGGTGAAAAGTAAAATTCAAAAGCTCAAGTCAACTCTCAAGCTAAAGTCAAAGTCTTTGTAATAAATGTCAAAGTCAATTTGTGTTTGCTTTGTAATGTAGTCTAGTATAAATTGTTTTTGTTAGCAGACTCATTAGGTTAGGATGCATGTATCAGTTTAGTGAGAGATTTATTGAGAGCATTATTTGTACGAATTGGAATTGAGTTTGAAATAGAGATTGATTGTTAAATTGAATTTGTCATCTTGAATAGCACTCATTGTGGGACACACAGCTATGAACACGCTAGGCCATGGGGAATATTGCAGCAAAGGATGAGGAAAGGTTTTGAGAGTGGAAAGGTGTCGGTCGAGCCGTTCATGGTCGATTCATGACCTTGGTGTTTCCATTAAGGGAGAGCGGCGAATAATGGAAGTCTCAGTCATTGAATTTGGTAATGTTCTTATTTTGGTAGTTTATACTCTTGTTCGGTAAGTTAAGATGTGGTTGTCGGTGGGTGGTTATATCCGAGGTGATATTTGAGGTCGTCAGGATACTTCTGATAGTAGCATGTTCATAAGTAGAGTTGTAGAACTTTGTTGAAAGGTTATCGGCGTCGAGTGGAGTTTTTAGATGGTCTCGTAATTAGAATACGTAACCAATAAATTTTGTGCCTTCAACATGTGAAGACGATGAGGCACAAATTTAGTTGTGATGCATTGGAAGAAGTAGGTTCGTTGGGAATCATTGTTTGTTGGATACAACGTTGAAGCATCACCATGTCGACTGTTGATGTTGAAGTAGATGACCGTTTGTTGAGGTCATTATCAGGAGGCTAGAATTGGAGAAGTAACTCTAGTGTCGTTATTTTGTTGAGTTTATGCAAGGGTGAAAAAAGTCTTTCGGGGAAAGGTATATACCTGGCATGATGTTGGACTACCTTGTGTGGGCGCGATGAAAGTGAAAGATTGTAAGTTTCGATAGGTGATCTCCTATGAGGTTTTGATGGTTCGTATGGGAGTGAAGTAATTAGCACAACTGAAGTGGATGCACATTGAGTACAATGGTCTGCGAGGTAGTGCGCTTTATCTTATGGACTACCTGAACTTGTTTCTGGTAGATCACGATGAGCTGACATGAAACGAAAAACTTGTTCGAGTGAATTAGATGATTATAATTTTTGTGGTTCACCTAGATTCGAGAAAGACAAAGTCGTGAGATAACCCCATTTTAGATGTATATATGTTATGGTTGGTATGAAGAAGACGGTATCTAATATGTGTATAGAGTGATTGTGAAGATTTTTCCTGTAGTATGACGTTGTGGTAAGGTGGTGGTGTGGGTAAATTAGTGGCATTTTATGCCAAAGTAGACGTGAAAGTCATTGATGTAGTAATGGGTTGCTATGAGGTTAAGTGGTGGGAATCCTTTCTCGGAGATTTCTGTAGAGCTTTTCAAAAGTGGCAAGTACGTTTGTTGAGATGTATGGGTGTTCGATTGGGGTTATGGTATTGCTAAATTTGAGAATAAAAGGTTCGAGTGGTAGTGGGTGGCTACCTAAAAGAGGAACCTATGTGCTCTTTGGTAGCAATGAGTTGTTGGGCGAGTTTATCCTATTTCATTGGATATCGATGAGGATGCCATATTCGACTAGTTTGTGGTGCTTGTTGTAGATTTGATGTCTAATTGGAAGTGTTGAAGTATACCTCGGGTGTAAAGGGATTATAGTGGATAGGCCAACTCTGTTTGGAGGGAGAGAAATGTGTGGTGCTTTTAAGCATTGGGAATTATTTCGAGATAACTCGGTTGAATACCTTGAGCGAGAATGGTGGTGAAACCGTTTGGTTAAGCATAGTAATGTAAGTGTGCGATCGGCGCATTTAGAATGGTTGGAAAATGGAGTATGTGTGTGTCCCAATAATGTGCAATCAATCAAGATGAACAAAAGATTTCCAATTCAATTGCCATATTTCATTGATGATCAAATCAAACAAACTACAAGATGTTTCTTTCTCAATATTTCTCTCTCTAAAATCTTGCTTCTCTCAAAGTGCTCTAGGTGCTACAAGATTACAAAAGAACTAAAATCTTATATACCTACAAGCTTACAAAGACAAAAACTACACTAGTTAGCTTTGACTTTTCTTTATTGAACTTTGACTTTTGCTTTAAGAGGCTTTGACTTGAGCATTGACTTTTAAACTTCATGATCTTGGATCCAACATATTTATGCACTAACAATCTCCCCATTTGGATTCAAGATCATCTTCAAAAGAAATAAGCATTGAAACTCCCTCTTTTAATCAGAAACAAATGATCTCCCCTTTTGGATAAGCAAAAGCAAATTTCAGCATTCACGAACAATCTTCTCCTTTATGTATCTAACAAAGATCATCTTCAGAATCTTTCTTTCTTTGAACTGTCTTCAGATTTTCAGTAATCTCCCCCAAAGTTTGTGATGAACTTCTTCAAGAAATTTTAAACAATCTCCCCCAAGATTATACGAACCTCTTTTAGACTTCAGAAAATAAAATATCTTTAGATTCAACTCACTTTTCTTCAGTAAATAATCCATCAAAATCTGTCATTTCTTGAATACTTTATTCACAGAAGTTCCACCATCTGATCTTTAGACATCATTTCTTGAAATTAATTCTCCCCCTTTTTGATGATGTAGAACGAACAAATCATCAAAACTTCTTCAAGAAATGTCATGAATCTTTTCTGATATCTGACCAACTGATCTTTTCATATGAGCCTCTGAACATCCGTCAATTCATGAAGTATTCATCCGAATCTTTTCAAATTCAGACAAATAATAATGTAACCCTGTCAAATGAATCAGTTAAGATGCCTGTAAGCAGCACGAAGCTACTTAGTACAACAAATGTACAGTACAAGGAGTTTTATTGATGTTCACTCCCCAGGTCTTCCATTCAATCATCGAATAACACAAGATTATTCTATGAATGTTCCGACAGAAAAACGAATTTCCTGTGTTAATGTGCTTGTGTATGAAAAAATTGAAGCATGAATGTTTTTTAAAATAGGATCAAAATGTGTAAACCATTGAGACAACAATAGTCATACACGGACTCAATTGTGCATGATCGAAGTGCGAAAGTGGGGCAGACTTCCTTCTGTTTCAATATACACATCTTCCGAATGAAGACGAGATAGATTATGTACTATGTCCCCATGAAAATATGAAACATCTCTTTGTTAAGAAAGAAATGAGTAGCTGGTGGGGTTTAATACAAGAGTTGGCATGGGCTAGTGCCTGTTTCAATGATGTTCACGAAAGAATTGTGAAACAACAGTAATATGGTTTCCCGGCTCAGAAAAAGTTGGTGTAGAGTTATGATATTCTTTTAACTCTGTTCTCACACCCTCTTTCTTTTTATCATTTGAGCTCACTTCTAACCAAACTCTCTTTACATTTTATCTCATCACACACCCATACTCAGATATTGACTCCTCGCCTCTCGATCACTCAAGGATAACTTCTTGGGTAGGAAAACACTGGTTGTCATGAATCCATAGAAGTTCAGTAAAGCTCACACAATTCCCATGTATTTAGTCCTAAAAGAAAAATGTTGCTCAATAGTTTAACTTCAACAATTAAATCACAGTATGAAATACATGTCAGATATATGTATGCTCAGTAAAATAATCATGAAGATTTGAGCATTTGAAACATTGAAGAGTTTCTCATAACAAGTATATTTGAATGAATGAAATGAATACAAAAGACTTGTTTGAGAATCTGACAATGTATCGAAAAGATCAAATAAGAATGATTTATCATTAAAAGCTTAGGTCATGAAAAATTGGGTGTTGTCTATAAGAACAAGTATAGACATTCTTGAAAGAAATGCTTTGAATAAAGTAACACTCAACAAACATTGAATAAAGTCAACTAAAATAATAAACCAGTGTGTGAATACTTGACATTATATGGAAAAGATAATACACAAGTATTAATCTTTGGAAACACATGGTTAGATTAACAATAAAAGTTCATGTAAGAAAACATTGAAAAATCACACTTCAAAATTCATGAAATTTATTTAGGAATCGAGAAGTGGTTTGAATGCTTAAGAAAAATGTTTTCATGTCTGAAAGTTGTCCTTCTTTCAAACACAATGAGATTAAGATTAGAATATGCCTTACACTCAGCTAAAATCTCATGAAGTCATCTCTAAAGTCATGATTGATATGATCATGTAAGCTCCCCTTCAAAATCTGCATGTAGTTAAAAAGTCGTCAAAGTACAAAGTCTTATTGAAACAAAAACATTTTTTGAAAAATTAAAGACATAAAAGCAGTAAAACGTTTAAGAACGAGTTCTGATCAGATGTAATCAGAAGTCAATGTCCTTACTCCCCCTGAACATATGCATGACAAAATATGTCAGTGAAAAATATATGCAAAACTCTACAACTCCCGTGTAGAATGTAGATCATCTAAATTATGTATCACACTCCCACTGAAAGCATGAACAAACGTTAAGTGCAGATATCATTCAGATTAAAAATAAAGAAATGAAGAAAAATAACAAAAATAAACTATACTAGGTAACCACAAATTATGTCTTGAGGTTTAACATGCCAAGCTTCGAAATAAGAAAATGAAATCTCTTTTCGTCCAATGGTTTAGTAAACAAATCAGCAAGTTGATAATCTGTGTTTACAAAGTAAAGTTCAAATGTACCTTTTTCAACATTATCTTTGATAAAGTGATATCTCACGTCAATATGCTTGGTTTTCGTGTGTTGGACAGGGTTCACAGATATAGCAATAGCACTCTTGGAATCACAGTAATCGGAATTTTGTTGTATTGAAAGCCATAATCTCGGAGTTGTGTTCGCATCCACAACACTTGAGAACAGCAGCTAGCCGCAGCTACGTACTTTGCCTCGGCTTTTGAAGTAGATACACACAGTTGTTTCTCCGAAGTCCAACTCACAAGCTTATCTCCCAAGAATTGTATATGTCCTGAAGTATTCTTCCTGTCTAACATACAACCTGCATGATCTACGTCTGAATACGCTGTTAGCTCAAAACCTGTATCTTTAGGATACCACAAACCAAGATCTGCAGTTCCCTTCAGATATCTAAATATTCGCTTTACAGCTGAAAGATGGGATTCTTTAGGTAAAGCTTGATATCTAGCACATAAGCATGCAGAGAACATAATATCTGGTCTACTCGTCGTTAAGTACATTAAAGAACCAATCATTTCTCTATAGGTTCTAAGATCAACAGCTTTTCCAGAAAGATCAGCCCCAATCTTAGTTCCTAGTGCCATCGGGGTACCAATTGTAGTACAATTTTCCATTTTAAATTTTCTCAAAATATCATAAATGTACTTTGCTTGATTTATAAAAATCCCCGTAGAAAAGTGTCTAACTTGTAATCCGAGAAAGAAATTCATCTCTCCCATCAAACTAATTTGAAAGCTGGACACTATGAGGTTAGAAAAATTCTTACAATACTTCGGATTAGTTGAACCAAATATTATATCGTCCACATATATTTGAATTAAAATGATATCAGCTTTTTCCTTTTTAATAAAGAGAGTAGTATCGATTTTACCTTTTGAAAACCCAGACTTGACTAAAAACTTTGATAGAACATCGTACCAGGCTCGAGGAGCTTGCTTTAAACCATTGAGAGCTTTGTTAAGAATGTAGACATGATCCAGTTTTTCAGGATTGACAAACCCTTCTGGTTGTGAGACTTATACCTCCTCTTTCAATATGCCATTTGGAAAGGCAGTCTTCACATCCATTTGGTAGACAGTGAAGTTTTTGTGTGCAACGTAGGCTAGAAACATTCTGATTGCCTCTATACGTGCAACTGGAGCGTATGTATCATCATAATCTATTCCTTCCTCTTGCCGGTAACCTTTAGCAACAAGTCTTGCTTTATTTCTTACCACGATACCATCTTCATTTTTCTTGTTTTTGAATACCCATTTCGTACCTATAATGGTTTTTCCTTCCGGACGAGGTACGAGTCTCCAGACTTTAAGCGATTCAAATTGATTGAGCTCTTCTTGCATAGCTGTTATCCAATCAGGATCTTTTAGAGCTTTGGATACTCGTGTAGGCTCTATCTTGCTCAGAAAAGAATCAAACATGCACTAGTTAGCAGTTGCAGACCTAGTTTGTACCGGCTTTGATGGATCTCCAATAATTTCATGTACTGGGTGCTTTTTGGTCCACTTATGTACATGAGGGAGTGGATTAGATGTAGACTGATCATCTAGATATCCACTATGTTCTTCATGTTGGGGTTCAGTTGAAGTAACTGGTGCAAAATTTTCAGTGGATTGGACATTTGATGTCTGTTGGGTAGGCATGACAGTACTTCCAACTGAATGTGCAACTTCTGGTTCTACAGTTTCATGTGAAACCTCAACTGATTGAGTAGGTGTTTGAACTGGAGTTTCTTCTTGAATCAGGGAATTTGATTCAGTCGAGACATCTGATGTGATTGGATGATGATTACATGAATCTTCAGATCTGTCAATCACAACAGGTTTAGTCACTTTAGAACCAAGAAACTCATCATAAAAATGTTCAAACAATAAATCTAAATATGTTAAATGAGATGTAGACGTTGATGTTTTATCAGAATTAGAAACGTTAACCGCAGGTTCTGGACTGATCTGTCCAGAAGCTAATACTCTTGTTATCACGGGTTCTGAACTGATTTGATCAGAAATCATTTCTTCATCAAATGTGACATTTACGCTCTTAACCACAATATTAGATTTCTTTATGTAAACTCTGTATGCAGCAGAAGTTTGAGAATATCTAATGAAAACTCCTTCATCAGCCTTCGGACTGAACTTGTTCAAGTTCTCTTTATCATTCAGCACAAAACACCTACATCCAAAGATGTGAAAATGTTTAATGCTAGGTATTCTATTATTTATCAAAGCATATGGAGTTGTACCAAACCGACGATGAATGATTGAACCATTTTGAGTATAACATGCAGTTGAGACAACTTCGGCCCACAAAAACAAAGGTAGATCGGATTGACTTAGTATCGTTCGTGCAGCCTCGACAAGAGACCGATTTCTTCGTTCAACTACCCCATTTTGTCCAGAGTTGTAGCAGCATAAAATTGATGAGTTATCCTGACAAATTCGAGATAATCGTCAACTGTTTTGTTCTTGAATTATGTGTCATTATCAGTTCTAAGAAGCTTAACTGTCTTCTGCAAGTTCATTTGAACGGTCTTTAGGAATGAGATGATGACATCGGGCGTCTCATCTTTTGATCTTATAAATTTGACCCAAGTGTATCTAGAAAAATCATCCACAATCACCAAGATGTATTTCTTGCCGTTTATGCTTTGCGTTCGCATTGGAACATAGATCCATATGCAACAACTCTAAAGAAGAACTTATTCTCGGTTCAGGCTTAGGCTTATGAGAAGCTTTTTTCATCTTTCCTTTCTCACACGCGTCACACAGATGTTCTTTTACGTATTTCAGCTTTGGTAATCCCTTAACCAAATTTCCAGTCACCAACTTGTTAATGTATCTGAAGTTGAGATGACATAGCCTTCTATGCCATAACCAGCTTCGTTGCATAGAGGCTTTAGAAAGTAGACACACAACATTATCAGTCTTGACATTTGACAGATTGATCGTATAGAGATTTGACTTTCGCGTTCCGACCAAGAGTTCTTTACCATCTTCAGTTCTAACACAACATCTCTTGGCTTTGAAGTTGACCTCTAAGTCCTTGTCACTGAACTGACCAATGCTGAACAGATTGTATCCTAATCCTTCAACATAACTCACCTTCTTCATCGTTAAGTTCTCTTGCACGACATCTCCATAACCAAGTATAGGTGAAAACTGGTCATTTCCAAATCTTACATTACCACATAATTTCTCTGTGTAATTAGGCAAAATATCTTTCTGCCCTGTCATATGCTTGGAACAGCCTGAATCCAAGTACCACATATGACGGGTCTACACATGAGAAATCAAGTAATAATAGGTTTAGGTACCCATTTATAGATAGGTCCTAGCAAGTTAGCACAAGATTTTGGCACCCATTTGAAATTGGGTCCTTTTATCTTTTGAAAAGCTTTTGAAACAGAAGAATTATAAACGTGATATGAACCAAACCAATTATCAGAATATTGACGAGTAACAAAATCATTTCTATGAGATGTGGAAGACTGAGTAGTAGACGGAGATAATTGGATCAATTGCTTTATTGTATAAGACTTGTAAGGATGTACAAGTTTTTGTGTATAAGAAGCACATTGACCAACTACATCAGATACACTATCAGTAACTCTATTACATTCAACATTAGAAAATGATTTTGTAGTCTCATCAATCTTCCTTTTTGGTCTCCATTCAGGTTTCACTTCGGCCTTTCTATTTTTCAAATCTGAAACATATGAATATTTCATGTTAGAACTGTGAGACTTGTGAGATTGTTTCTTCTTTGATTTACCAGTGTTGGTCCATTTCTGTGAGTGTCTATTTTTTCTTTTCTTACCCTTGGTATAATAGGTGCTCACATAAACTGGTTTATCAACTTTCGTTGATGATTCACCTTTTTAATACACACTTGGTAAACCATTAGAATTAACAATAAATTGAGAATGATCTGTAAGTTTTGCATTAAAATCAAATTGTTCAATTCTTCTTCAAGAGTATTCTCAAGCTCAGAAATTTTACTTTCTAAGATGAGTGGAGGAACATATATCTTTCCTTCAATAAGTTTTGCCTCCATTTTCTCTGTAGAATAACTTTGAAAATAATCGTTTGAAAGAAATTTTCACTGTTTAGAATTGTAACTAGAACTCAACTTTTCATAACAAAATGGTAGTTGCATTTTAGTTTTATTTTTCCTTTTCTCATCTTCCTTAGCCTCTACTTCATCTGATGATTTTGTCCATTTGACTTTGAGTTCATAATGTTTCTGTGCCAGTTTTAGAAATCCAAAATCATATAAAACAGACACTTTTGAAATACCCTTCTTCAAGTAATGAGGATTATCGTAACCGATACCCCAATACTCATTGAAAGAAGTAACCTCTTTTGGTTTATTAAGATAAATGGTTTGATCAGTCTGACCTCTAGTATAATTTTTTTCTTCTAAACCACTCACTTTTTCAATCAAAGACTTGTTTTCTTTCTTTAAAGATAAACACTTTTTAGCAACCTCTTTGATCTCAAGTTCACACAATTTGAATTTTGAAGATGTTTCAGATAATTGATTATGAATTATAGTCTTTTCTCTAGCACATGTATCAATATTTTTATATAAAGTCTCAATCAATACATTCTTCTTAACAATATCATTGTTGAGTTTCTGTATTGCTTGGTTTTTCATTGTAATGACACCTTTTTCACGTTTGAGTTTAGATTGTAAATCTTGAAGTTCAACCATCATGGATTGCATTTGATTTAAAAAATCAGATTCAGTCATATCATTTACCTTTTTAGAATCTTCTTCATCTGAAATCTCTTCAGCAACTTCCTTTCCCATTAGGCACATATGGGCAGTCTCTTCTTTCTCCTCCTAATCATCTGAATGATCAAGCTAGTAATCATCTTCAGCCATCAATGCTTTGTCTGCCTTTTTTTGCTTGGCTAGAAACATCTTGTTCTTGTAGTACTCAGAATTTCTAACTTTTGGCTTCCGACAATCCTTGGCAAAGTGGCCTATCTTACCACAGTTGTAGCATTTTACTGGCTCCTCTCCTTTCGTTTCAACATACTGATTCACATACCTTTTCTCTTCTGGCCTTTTCTCCTTAAATATTTTCTTTCCTTCAACCCTTTCCTTGTGCTCATAATTCTTTGAACTTGAGGAATACCTTTGACTGTTTGACCGAGGCTTCATGTAAAAAAAATTTCTTCTGACCTCTAGTATAATTTTTTTCTTCTAAACCACTCATTTTTTCAATCAAAGACTTGTTTTCTTTCTTTAAAGATAAACACTTTTTAGCAACCTCTTTGATCTCAAGTTCACACAATTTGAATTTTGAAGATGTTTCAGATAATTGATTATGAATTATAGTCTTTTCTCTAGCACATGTATCAATATTTTTATATAAAGTCTCAATCAATACATTCTTCTTAACAATATCATTGTTGAGTTTCTGTATTGCTTGGTTTTTCATTGTAATGACACCTTTTTCACGTTTGAGTTTAGATTGTAAATCTTGAAGTTCAACCATCATGGATTGCATTTGATTTAAAAAATCAGATTCAGTCATATCATTTACCTTTTTAGAATCTTCTTCATCTGAAATCTCTTCAGCAACTTCCTTTCCCATTAGGCACATATGGGCAGTCTCTTCTTTCTCCTCCTAATCATCTGAATGATCAAGCTAGTAATCATCTTCAGCCATCAATGCTTTGCCTGCCTTTTTTTGCTTGGCTAGAAACATCTTGTTCTTGTAGTACTCAGAATTTCTAACTTTTGGCTTCCGACAATCCTTGGCAAAGTGGCCTATCTTACCACAGTTGTAGCATTTTACTGGCTCCTCTCCTTTCGTTTCAACATACTGATTCACATACCTTTTCTCTTCTGGCCTTTTCTCCTTAAATCTTTTCTTTCCTTCAACCCTTTCCTTGTGCTCATAATTCTTTGAACTTGAGGAATACCTTTGACTGTTTGACCGAGGCTTCATGTAAAAAAAATTTCTTCTGACCTCTAGTATAATTTTTTTCTTCTAAACCACTCACTTTTTCAATCAAAGACTTGTTTTCTTTCTTTAAAGATAAACACTTTTTAGCAACCTCTTTGATCTCAAGTTCACACAATTTGAATTTTGAAGATGTTTCAGATAATTGATTATGAATTATAGTCTTTTCTCTAGCACATGTATCAATATTTTTATATAAAGTCTCAATCAATACATTCTTCTTAACAATATCATTGTTGAGTTTCTGTATTGCTTGGTTTTTCATTGTAATGACACCTTTTTCACGTTTGAGTTTAGATTGTAAATCTTGAAGTTCAACCATCATGGATTGCATTTGATTTAAAAAATCAGATTCAGTCATATCATTTACCTTTTTAGAATCTTCTTCATCTGAAATCTCTTCAGCAACTTCCTTTCCCATTAGGCACATATGGGCAGTCTCTTCTTTCTCCTCCTAATCATCTGAATGATCAAGCTAGTAATCATCTTCAGCCATCAATGCTTTGCCTGCCTTTTTTTGCTTGGCTAGAAACATCTTGTTCTTGTAGTACTCAGAATTTCTAACTTTTGGCTTCCGACAATCCTTGGCAAAGTGGCCTATCTTACCACAGTTGTAGCATTTTACTGGCTCCTCTCCTTTCGTTTCAACATACTGATTCACATACCTTTTCTCTTCTGGCCTTTTCTCCTTAAATCTTTTCTTTCCTTCAACCCTTTCCTTGTGCTCATAATTCTTTGAACTTGAGGAATACCTTTGACTGTTTGACCGAGGCTTCATGTAAAAAAAATTTCTTCTGACCTCTAGTATAATTTTTTTCTTCTAAACCACTCACTTTTTCAATCAAAGACTTGTTTTCTTTCTTTAAAGATAAACACTTTTTAGCAACCTCTTTGATCTCAAGTTCACACAATTTGAATTTTGAAGATGTTTCAGATAATTGATTATGAATTATAGTCTTTTCTCTAGCACATGTATCAATATTTTTATATAAAGTCTCAATCAATACATTCTTCTTAACAATATCATTGTTGAGTTTCTGTATTGCTTGGTTTTTCATTGTAATGACACCTTTTTCACGTTTGAGTTTAGATTGTAAATCTTGAAGTTCAACCATCATGGATTGCATTTGATTTAAAAAATCAGATTCAGTCATATCATTTACCTTTTTAGAATCTTCTTCATCTGAAATCTCTTCAGCAACTTCCTTTCCCATTAGGCACATATGGGCAGTCTCTTCTTTCTCCTCCTAATTATCTGAATGATCAAGCTAGTAATCATCTTCAGCCATCAATGCTTTGCCTGCCTTTTTTTGCTTGGCTAGAAACATCTTGTTCTTGTAGTACTCAGAATTTCTAACTTTTGGCTTCCGACAATCCTTGGCAAAGTGGCCTATCTTACCACAGTTGTAGCATTTTACTGGCTCCTCTCCTTTCGTTTCAACATACTGATTCACATACCTTTTCTCTTCTGGCCTTTTCTCCTTAAATCTTTTCTTTCCTTCAACCCTTTCCTTGTGCTCATAATTCTTTGAACTTGAGGAATACCTTTGACTGTTTGACCGAGGCTTCATGTAAAACTTCTTTTGGAATGCCTTGGTCAATAAAAGCATTGCTTGCTTAAGATTCTCACCATCATCAGAATCAGACTCATCAGAATGCTCTTCCTCAAACTCAGATACAATCACTTTCTTCTTCTTCAAACTAATTACTCTCTTATCCTTTCTCTTTACAACCAAAGCCACCGGATCAACCACTGGTTTCTCAGCTTTCTTCTTCTCAGCTCTTATCTCATCAACCTCTTCTTCATTCTGTCATAGAGTTTCATAAACCTCATGCAAAGGAATCTCATTGAGATCCTTGAGTTGTTTCATCTAGCGAGTAAATCTTTTCCATTCAGGTTGCAATATACTCAGAAACTTCACATTAAGTTCAATTTGAGATTTATCCACTTTATTCTTGCTCGGCTCATTTAGAAGAGTGACGAATCTGACATAGGTTGCCTCTAGGCTCTCACTTTCCTTAGCTTTAAACTCTTCATAATTATTAAGACAATTTGACACCTTCAATTGATTACCAACTTTAGAACCTAGCATCATTCTTTCCAACTGATCCCACATCTGCTTTCTGGTTGCCTTGTAGTTGTCTATCTTCACATATATCTCATTAGGTATTCCTTGAAGTAAAAAGGATTTAGCCAATCTATCAGCTTTGTGCCTCTTCTTTTCATCATCTTCATACTCATCAGGATCAATCACATATTCCTTTGCCACAACCTCTACTCCATCCTGTATTGTAGTATGAACCTTTGTCGGGGGTTTCATGAGCCCTTCTTTTAATGATAGTTTCATATATTCACCAAGCTCATGTCTGTCAATAAAGTCTAAAAATCTGTCTTTCCATTGTTCATACTCACCCTTGAAGAGAACGGGTGGTTTAACATCAGTACCAATAGCAAGAACATCTCGAGAAGTCATCTTGATAATTTGCACAAATCTTTACACACAGATACATAAATTTTTCAAAATTCTGAAAATAGCCAAAAATTGACCAATTACTTAAGTCGCAGACCAAAGAGAACAACTTGTCGCAAAACCTTAAGAAAACACTTGTCGCAAAACACTAAGAAACCACTTGTCGCAGACCAAACGAATTAAGAAATGAGGAACTCGCAGACTGAAGCGTGCGAGTTCTCACTAGTCGCAGATAATGGTCTGCAAGTTCTCACTTGTCGTAAACAAAGGCTTGCAAGTTCTTTACTTTTCGCAGATAGCTGTCTGTGAGTTCTTACTTGACGCAGATAGAGGTCTGCGAGTTCTGAGACTTACTTGTCGCAAAGCATCTGTGAGTCTCTTACTTAGAAAATTTTTCAAAGATTAACTTGTCGCAAAGCGTCTGCGAGTTCTTATACTTAGAAAAATTTCAACCAAGAAACTTGTCGTAAAAAGGAGCTTGTCGCAAAGCAAAGAGAACAAACACCAAGAAGTCGCAGACAACGTCTTTCGAGTTCTTGCTTGTCGCAAACCAAAGAAAGCAAACAACAAAACTTGTCGCATATCACACTCTGCGAGTTCTTCACCCTTTGCGAGTTTTTGCCCTCTGCGAGTTCTTCAACTATGAATCTTGTGAGTTCTTTGAATCTTGCGAGTTCTTCAAGACTTCGAACAAAAACTTACTTTTTCAGCCTCAAATCTTTCAATATTTCAAAATAAACCACCAAACTTTGCAGATTTGATCTCTTAACACATTTCGAACATATTACAATTGAAGAATTACAAACTAATCAACAAAAGATTTCTATTTGATCTCGACACAGTGCTTATAAACTTTCGAACAAAAAATTCACTCAAATCCAATTTCACACAAACATGTTGTGAATTGGACGATATGATTCAAAGTAAATGTGTTCTATGACACAAAACGAATACTGTGCAAGTGATTAGAACTCCAAAAACAACAAAAATACAAGAAATTGAAAGATGAACAGTGAGTTGCGAGTTCTTGAAAAAGTTTGAATAAAACTTCAAAATTCTTGATCCATTTCTGATTCTATGCTTGCTCTGATACCAATTGTGTGTCCCAATAATGTGCAATCAATCAAGATGAACAAAAGATTTCCAATTCAATTGCCATATTTCATTGATGATCAAATCAAACGAATTACAAAATGTTTCTCTCTCAATATTTCTCTCTCTAAAATCTTGCTTCTCTCAAAGTGCTCTAGGTGCTACAAGATTACAAAAGAACTAAAAGCTTATATACCTACAAGTTTACAAAGATAAAAACTACACTAGTTGACTTTGACTTTTCTTTATTGAACTTGACTTTGACTTTTTCTTTAAGAGGCTTTGACTTGAGCATTGACTTTTAAACTTCATGATCTTGGATCCAACATATTTATGCACTAACAGTATGTAATGTTGGGTGGGAAGTGTTCCATGATAGCGTGAGGAGGTGAAGATAATATGTCGGAATAAGCGGGTAAGCTGAACGTAAGAGGATTGGCAAGTGATACAGAAAATGTGGATCTATGTTTACAGATTTGTCATTGGTGGGCATATGAACTCCTAATGAGGGTATGAGAAAGAGGATTATTGTGTGTGTTATGGTTCAAGTGTTGGGAGAAACTAAATTGTGCGGTTGGTCTAAAGATTGCACCTTTTAGTGAGTCGTTCCTTGGAAGCATGGCTTATGTTTTCGAGAAGGAAGTGGTCGAATGTAGTGCTCAGAATGAAAGACAATTGGTTTAGACTTAATATCGTTGTAGAAAATGTTCCAGGTAAGCTTGACGTTCAATGTTAAGCTAATCTGAATAGTTTTTTTGTAAGCATGGTTATTTCTTCTTGTTCAGCGAGTGAAACTTGAGTTTATTTCATACATGGTTGGACGGTTGTTGGATGTAGTGAGAATTTGAATGTGCGCCTTCAGGATTGGTTCAACTTGGGTTGGTGAATTCTTCAGATGATGGATTGTGGAAAATTTTCTTCTAATAATTATGTATAATCATGGGGTGATGACATTGTGGACGGGGGTGTCTGTATAGTGCGTAAAAAAGTTAATTAACGTTGATGAGCTGGGATCAATGTAGTTTCAGGGGAGGAAAGTGTTATTAGTGTT
The DNA here is from genome assembly GCA_954870635.1 of Arctium minus. NCBI lineage: Eukaryota > Viridiplantae > Streptophyta > Magnoliopsida > Asterales > Asteraceae > Arctium > Arctium minus. The sequence goes on from OX941084.1 coordinate 56,300,664, forward strand.
AGACGTAGTCATGTTTCGAGAAGTGATTTTTGAATTGCATGTTGTCTCATAAAGAAGCTCATAACCATGAGTTTAATGTCATGTTCAAGGATGGCCTAGTGTTGAGTTGACAAAGTGAGTGGTTCTTGTGATTAGAAGGGGTTCATGTTGTGGTGGCGTTACCTTCAGCAAAATGTTTTCCTTTACGGAAGTGAAGTTGGTGCGAAAGCCTAAATTTGGACGCATTTTGGAAACTGTGAATCCATGTGCAAACAAGGAAGGTAATATCTGGTATAGTTGATCAAAGAGGTTACAAGTATATTTTACAAATTCCCGACATAAGAATGTTATGGTTAATCGAGGGGCTATTTGAGGAATATAGTGCGATTATGATTTTAATCAGAAGTGTGCAGCGAAAGTGTGGTAGTTTGTTAGTTTACATTCGGTTGCTTGATTGAATTTTCAAAGTAGGATCAAAAGATCCTTAAGGAGAAACTAAGAGGTTGGTCCTGTGTTAATGCTCTAGAGATCTTTCAAAAGTAAAGATGTTTCGTGGGGGGAAGTGGCCTACAATTTGGACTTACCCGAGTAACAGTGAGGTATCCACCATACTTTCCATGTATCCAATTTAAGGAAGTTTATGGTTGACGTTAGTATGGCCGCACCGTTGGTTAATGTTCGAGTGGATGGGAGGTTGTGCTTTGTCGAAGAGCAGGTGGCGAATCGTGGACCGCAAGATTAGGAAGTTGATGATCAAAGATATTGGTCACATAAAGGTATAATGGAATTCCGGAGACGGAATTCTTTTGAGGGGAAGATATTGTAAAAATCCTTAACATTAAGGATCTGAATTTTATGGAAGAATAGGGGTGTGAATGCAATTTCCTTAATTTTAAGGACCTTATTGTGATTAAATGGTTAAATAGGGAAAACCCTATTCACTCTCATTTTGGATAAATCATACGTTGGATAAGAAGGTAGAGAAGGAGGGCTTTTGATAAGAGAAAGAGAACCCATTTGGATTCTTGGTGAAGAGTTTGAAGGAAATCAACAAAAGAAGAGTCATCTCCTCCAAGGTAAGTCCTCCCTCTCAAGCTCAACTCTTCCATTAACGGAGTTATAGATTCAAAGTTTGGAGTTTTACCTTTCTTTTCTTATTGAATTGAAAAACCCTAGATGGGTGATTGTTTTGGTTGATTCTTAGTAGTTTTCAAGTGTTCATTTTGAGAAAACTCACCATTGTTAATGGTATCTTCAAGGATGTCAAGGGTTTATGATTTTGGTTTAAATGTTGGATCAAGTGATGGATTTTGTTTGGATTAAATGTTGTTTTGATGTTTGAATATTGATTAATATGATTTAGAACGTTGATTCTATCGATTTTGAGGCTTAAAACCGATTTAGGAGAGTTTGGGGATAAATGGCATTAAGGAATTTTAGCTGAAAAATCGTACAGACCCAAACCAGAGTCTGGCACGACTTTTGGCGCAGGTTTGGGGTTTTGGCGCGGGTTGCTAGCGCAGGTTTAGTCGCGCGGGAGGCCGCGCTAGGCCTTGTCGGGCGATTTCGTTTATCGTTTGGGGCGAGTATCGATGCACCAATTAGGGGTTGTCTTAGAGTTTGTAAGGGGTGTTTTTGGGGGATAATTAAGTAGTTTAATACCCTCGTTTGTCGCGTAATTTAGGTGTTCGGTTTGGACATCCGTAGCATAAAGTGTGAGCTAAAGCTTGGACGAAATGTGAGTTTTTCTTAACTTACTTTATTTGACGTGCGGGCTCTGAATACGTATGATGCTTATAAAAATGCATGTTTTATATTGTTTTAAAATATGTTTGATGGTGTAGATATTAAGTGTGCATACATTTGGGCGGGGCATATGATGGCTTTTATATGGGGGGTGTGACCCATCTGGAATGCATGAATTTGTTTCATGTGATTCGATTGAGGGAAGGTGTGAGCCCGAACACGTTGTCACAGATGTGTGTGACTTAAGCGTGTGCCATCTACGTGTGTTGTGTGTGTCATGGTGGTTTTAAAGGTGTGAATCTTTTGTAAATGTTTATAACTCATTTGAATGATATTTTTGTGGTGAGATACTGAAACTTGAGGGAACTCACTAGACCTCCGGTCTAACCCTCGATTTTATAAAACTGAAAACCATTTTCAGGTAAGTGTGGTGTGGGAGTTCGTCCAAAGGGAAAGTGAAAAGGTGATGTCGTAGAAGAGGCGTGGTGGAGGCTTTTAGTCACCGGTAGGTTTTTAGTAAATCTTAATTGTGGTTGTGTATGTCCGTTGTGGAAGACTTGAGTTGCGTTAATGTAATTAGTTTATTTGGTGACCATTCTGGTTGTAATGCTATATTTATGTTATTGTTGGAGTTTGGGTCGTTACAACATCTATGAAAAACAACTCCACTTGATTTTGATTTTGATAAAATTTGTTGATTTATATTATGAGATTGTTTTGGATGATTAGGACTACAAGATTTAAAAACAAATGTTTGGAAAACTAAAAGTTCAACATATTTTGATTGACATTCAAATAGTGTTCAACAAAGTTCATTTCAATGGGTAACTTAAACATCTCATAATATACCATGACATGTTGAGTCATATAAACTTTATAGAACTATATTTTATACGAGAAGAGGTAGATCATTCGTTTATTAAAAATATGGAATGATTGTGATGGTAACTATGTTGATTCGCAAAGTGACACCACCTGCATTTTTCAATTATGAGATAAACACAATACACATCTTATGCGTTGTGACATTAAGAGATGTAAAATGAGATATAATTAAAGTGTGCATTTGGATCTATCAAAAGAACTCGACTTGGCATCCATAAGCTTCAAAAGTAAATCTTACAAGTCCCATGTGTAGTGAATGGAAAGGGGACATGGGTGTCACTTTTCATGATGCAAAACCCTTCACGGGGAACTCCTCTATAGTTGAAATGCGGGAAACAGAAAAGTTGTTTTGAACATGATGTTTGGAAAATCACATACTGAACAATTTACAATTTGTCGTAGAATTAACTTTAAAAAAATGGTGTAGCATACTATGTGACTGTTATAAGTTTAGATATTAAGAGGTAGCTAGAAATGTGGGGGGTGTTGCCAGAGGAAATGAGTATCGATACGAAGATGGTTGACTATGTTTTCATTGGCCATACAACCATAGTAATGCTACTGATTCCTTGTTCATGAATCTGAAATCAAATAATGACTTTATGCAAATCTAATAAACTTGGAACAAATTCATCAAACAACCTTTAGAGATTGCGATGAAAAATAAAAGTGACAAGTCAATTAGTAAAAGGTTGCAAACTTTTGTCATCAAGTGTATGATCTAAATGAAACTCTAATACAAGAGCATCAAAAGTTTGACAAAGTTATGATCGAGTATGGATTTAAATTATCGATCGTAATATAACTCTATGTTGATGTTATACTTATCGTTGAAGATGGCTAAGGGAATGCAAAAGTGAAATAGAACAACTAGGATCCTAGAAATTGGATACCTAAGGTTGTCTCTATAGATAGTTGACATAAACACATGCGTTAAGAATACATTGACAATGACAAGGACCTTCATGTATGGTGCATTGACAATTACATTTGGCCAATGTTATTGTGAATTCACTTACACATGTACGTGTTCTTGATATAGTCTAATCATATTGACTAGTGCAATATAAATGTTCAATGCATTGTGTGCTGACCATGGTATAATCGACATCTCTATCGATGATAAAGAAGAAGACATTGTTCAATGAGAATCTTAAACAAATTGAGTAAGTACTCGAACACTTCTAGTCATGAGATATTCAAGGCAAATTCATGAGTTCAAGTTGTCTTATTCTACATATCTCGTGAATGATGAAGGATTTAGTGATTCATATTGTATTTCAGATTATATGGACTTCAAGCAACCGATTGGTCTATGATCACACTTGGAGGGGCAATAAAATTTGGAAATCCTTAAAACACATTGTTAGCTATAGAGTATGATCTCATAGCTATGGAAAAGTATGGGGAAGAACCCGAATCACTAATTTATAAGAGGACATAGCCCGTAATAGTAAAGTGGTATAATATGATGTCTTGACATATTCGTCAAAGATGTAACACGTATCATTCGACTGATACTCTCAACTAAGGTTATCTATGTTGACTATGCTAAGTTAAATGATCACATCATAGATCCGCTAACCAAATTGTGAAATTGAGAGTTGGTGAGTAAGTCGTTAAAAGGGAATGTGACTGAAGCCCATTGAAAAGTTTGTGAGAAGGAAACCCAACCTAGCTTACTGGAGATCCAAAGATCTACGTTCAATAAACAACCTAATTGTATGAACTAAGTCAGATCACTATGGGGGTAACCCTTGTCCATTCCTCTGATAAAACAGCGATGTTAATATTAGAATAAGTCTATGACTTTTAATGATCCTAGTGAGATCACCTATGTAAGATAGAAATGAGGTTGCTTCAAAGAAAATTATGATTGGTTCAATTTCTAAGAGCTCTTACAGAACTAGGCAAGTGTTCATTATCGTAGTGAACACACCAATGAGAACCAAAGTTGTTCCAGGAGGATGTTTATGTGAGGTATATCTTCATTTTCACAAACGACAGAACAGTTCAAGGACATCATGTCTACTAATCATCCAGAAAAGTAAATATGCTTTTACAAGGGAAGGTTCCAGGGTTTATGTCTATGCATATCGACTGCAGACCTCTATTACATTTTATGGCGTTAGTCAATTTCACTCATGTACGAGATTGTTGGAAAAAGATGATATTTGGATGAAAATTGGTTTTAATAATTAAGTATATCTAATCAAAAATTGAAAGGTTGTGAATTAATATTTGAATTTATTTCAAATTTAATTGTCATGACTTCTTTAAATTTAACTGTCATAAGTTCAAACATTTCATCCTACTTTCATCACCTATAAATTAAGATTCATGGGTTGAAATGTTGGATGAGTTAGTTTTAGAGAAATTCTCTAGAGTGTCCCTGAACATTCCTTCATACATTATCCTCTCCTTGGTTCTAAAGCATTGTAAGAGAGAGAAGACACATCTTGGTTTGCCTAGTTTTCTAGTTATGCAGTGTTGGTCAGATTTACATTACCCCAAAAGGCTATGGTAATTGAGTAAGCATGCAAGTATACATGTCCATCTAATATTGTCTTAAAACAAGTAATAAAATGGTAAGAACCAAGTATCGTATTCCACAAGGATAGGTTTTTTAAGTTGTAAGATCTCAAGGTGAAAAAACTAATTTCAGATGGCAAAGTCGAAGAAATTGGTTTGAGTGAGTAACGATTAACAATAAGTAACAACAAGAAAGTAAAAGCATTGGTGTAAGATATGGTTGGAGTTTGCTACAACATAACTTGAGGTTGTTGCAGCTTTAGTTCTCAACATCACACTATTTGATTAAACGACCTTATTTCGAAGTGTACTCAGACACTCACTAGCAATGCCCTTATTGTATTGATAATGAGTACAAATCCAAGCATGGTACTAGATTTATCTCTCTTTCCATATATGTATGACTATATCAGTTGTTGCAGCAAGCTGCAACATTCTACAAATTTTTTTACTTTTCTTTGTTTATGTTGTCTTCTTTATAAGCTCAACCTATCTTTATGAAATAACATGTGTCAATTTGTCAAAAATCATTTAGATGAAACATCAAGAAGTGAAGTGAATAGTGGAGTTGATAGTTATTGCGAAAGCAGTTATCCACATGCACGGTTGGCTTAATCTCCCAACCATCACTCACACCCAAGCTAATTAGCCCATCATCGCTTTGCAAGAAAAGTAAAACATGAATGTAAATGACATAAATGTAAAGCGCTTGAAGGTAAATGGCATAAACATAAAGAGCTTGAAAGTAAATGACTTTAAAGTAAATGATTTAAGAGAAAGGATGTTGTAAGAACTGAAGAACTTGTTGCAACAAGACTGTGAATCGAAAGCTTCACTGCTAAATTACAAAGAAAAAGATACAAGTACTATAAGGAGCAAAGCTTCAAAGAGCTTGATGGAGCAAAGCTCCAAGAGCTTGATTTCCTGGAATACAAGAGGTACATCCCTTTAAATACTACAAGGGATGGCAAAAAAAGTTAAACAACGTAATGGACAACACTTTTTCAATCTAAATGAATCTTAAATGAATCTTAAAGTACTACTAGGCACCATCACTATCTGCATGCTTCTGATTAGTTGACTTCAAAAAGTAGATAATAGCTTTAGAGAGTAGATTATGTCTTCTAAAAGATGGACAACACTTTTTCAATCCATCAAACACGTCAAACGTCCCTTGCTGTAGCAACCTCTTGCCTGCCGCATCAACTTCACTTTTCATCCCAAAACTCACCAAGATAGATTATTTCCACTTTCGATCCCCAAAACATAAAAGATATAAAATCTTAACCAAAAGACTCAAATAATCCGTTTAAGGATGTAAATCATAAGAGAAAACTGAGGAAATGATGTTATAGAACATACATAAATCATACTCATCATGCTGCCAGAGTTAATAATTGTTGTTGTTGTTGTAGTTGTTGTTGTTGTATCTTGGGAGATAGACGTCTGAGTTTGTTTAGCACAGAAGAGAGGATGAATCTGTAACACTCGGATTTTTAGGAAAGTATAATTTCAATTTAATACAGAAATCGATCTTTCAAGAGAAATAGAAGAAATTAGATTTTAGGATTAAATTTTAGATTTTATGGTCTTGTTGGATAAAGATTTCAAAAACGATTCCAACGGTTCTTTTCGGAGCAAAATCGGGGATAAAACGAATAAATTATGGCCAAAACAGTAACCAGAAGACTTTCACGTGAGTTTCTTAGACCCAAATTAGCATCAAACTCGTGTTGGGGGCAACCTTGATGCAAACCCAAAATTCTGACATGCGAGTTTCATGCTAGTTGCACTAACGTGGAACTGGCGTGGGCGGCTAGAACTACACATACGCAATTTTCTTGGGTTTGCTTCATTTTCTCTTAACTTCTTCATCTTAACTCCGATTTGGGTGATTCTTTTTGCTATGATCTCGTTTTTAAGAGCTCTTCAAGATTATAACAAGAGAATGGAAGTCTATTGGAAGATCCAAGAGTATTTTGTGGTGGTAAGCTCTTCATCTTTCTTATTGTTAAGTTAGGGTTTGATTTCTCATCCTTTTCCCATTCATCCTTCATTGTGGTTGTGATTTTGATGACTTGTGTGGTAAATAAAACCTTGTGGGTGTGTTGGATCTATGATCTAGAGAGACTGCTTGGAGATTTCAAGTTTCTATCAAAGAGATTCAAGTTTTGGGGGTAAAACCTATATTTAGCCTAAATTTAGTAAGGTGAATTCAAGTTGATTTGTGAAAACTATGTACATGCCAAAAATGTCCATTTTAAAGTGTTTATGTGTTTTACATGATAATTATCAAATATTGAAATATTTGATGAGTTGTACTTATTTGGGATATTTGATTTTATAAATCTTGTGAAACATCCACATTTGGGATTTTTGGATATTTTGATAAATAAATCATAAGTATAGGTATTTTAACGATTTATCTTATGGACGAAGGTCTTTTGGTATAAATGCACTTTTAGTGATGTTTTGCAGAAATGTTTGATCTTGTGTTATGGGACGTTTTGAAAGAATAAATGGTATAAACTCATTTGGAAAATGATTTATCACAATCTAAAGTTGTGTTGGAGTTATTGGTGTATTTGGAGCATGTGTTTGCGTAAACGTGGGTTATTTACGTTTTATTGCATTTTATGACTTTTGACAAAAAGTGAATTGATTTGTTGAGCCTATGGCTCGGTTTTGACTCTGTTGGATTTTGGGGACATTTGTCCGGTTATAATATCTCAATAGAGCTTTGGTTATGATTTGTATTTATTGCATCTTATTTGAGAATTACATGTTTTGAGTGTGTTAGTCTTTCATTTGGAGTCATGTAGTGTTTTAGACTGTAATGCAATGGATCCATAAGCATATGACTCAGTTTGAGTGGCATAAATATCCCTGTAATGTAACTTGAAATAGACATGGGGTCTTCTGGGAGTAAGATGTGGGTCTCTCTGAGTCAGGCATCGACCATTGACCAATAATTGTAATTTCTTGTGAAGGAGCTTAACTAGGATGTTTGGAAATTCTAAGGTAGAGACCTAGTGTGGTTGAACTTGATGACAATTCGAGCAATACATATAGAGTTGTTGAGCTTGTTGACTCGTTAACTATAGACCCGGAAAGGTTGATGTTAATGAATGTGTAATCCTAAGTGACGCTTAGATATGTGACCTACTTTTGTGTTCCGTCACATTCAAGTGAATCAGGTCTCCCCCATCACCGGATGGTGATTTTTGGATATATTCTTTGGAGACGAAGATTATCCACGATTTGACGCTTTCGATTTGTTGTTTATAATGGTTTTTTGGGGATATCGAGTATTATCCATCTTTTCGGTGACGTTTTGTGTATGGATCTCTATCCATGATTTGGGGTTTGAGTATTATATCTTATTCGTGTTTTTGGATGTCTTGGATAATAAAGTTTTAGTCCACGTTTTCATTATTTGGGAATTTAATCATTATTCACGTTTTGTGTGAGTTTTGGGTTTGAGTTTATATTTTGAAGGAATGTTTCATATTGGGGATTTCATCACAAAACTTGTGGGCTTTGGAAAACAAGTGCCTTCATATTTAATGTGTATCATTTAAAAAATCGTGATTTAAATTGCATTATTTCAGCTTGATGATTTATATAATTAAGATAAAACCTTTTGAACTCATTAGGTATTAGCCTAACCTTTTTATTTGTTGGCATGTGCATCAGGTCCTTGTTGGGGAAAGGTACTAGCAACATCATGAAGAGTTGAGTGCTAGTGAGACGCACGTGAAGGATCTAGTTATTCGATGACGTCTTCTGCTTTTGGAGATAGCGACAGTTATTGGGTTTTAGAAACACCCGACCTTAATCTAGTCTTTATATAAGACTTGGTTTATTATTTGTTGATGTTAGATATAAAAATTTCTATTTGAGGTAATCCAAGTATTGATTCGTAGAAAATGGATTTATCATTTATTTGATGTATTAGTGAAATTTTAAATTAGTCGATCTTTCCAAATTTGAGGGTGTTACAGAATATGTCTTAAGGAAACTGTAAGACTCGGTTTTAAAAACATGTAATTATTCTTACCCGAATTGAACCATAATTAAAAATAGCAACCAAAGATAGTTAATGGTTAAAACCGTCATTTAACTAAACTTCTATTAATTATATAAAGGGAATTTAATTAAAATACCCTTTTTGAAAAATCAGTACCCAAAGTGCCCCAAATCTTGTATTTTTTGCCAAAATACCCCTAGATCCGCGTTTTTTGCCGCGTTTTTTCAAAAAACGAAAAAACGCGGGTTGGTACTGTTTGGGGCCGCGTTTTGGTCTAAACGCGGGTACGGTCCGCGTTTCCACTGTTGAACGCGGGGTTAGTCCGCGTTCTAGCCATTATGTCCGCGTTTGGAAAGATTACACGGGAGTGGTTGGTGTGGTTGGTGATTGAATATATTGATATTTAATATATATTTACAGTTTATACCCCTATAATTATTTAGTTAGTTTACTTTATACCTTTTATTTTTCTATTTTTCATTTTTCATTTTCATCATATTAACGCATAAAATCGTATATTAACTAAAATATGTTAAAATAATACGTTTTAATTTTAACAAGTTACACCATTATAATCGTTTCTTCGAAACCTTCGAAATGAGCCCAATATTGAATATTTTTGGATTTAATTATATATCATATGTACTACATAAAACGTATGAAACGTATTATTATGCTATTTTTCTTTTTACCATAAAACATAAAACGTATTATATATCATATATACTACATATTTTTGGACAAATTATTCATAATATATGTTATTTTTCTTTTTACCATTTTACTAATAACGATATTTTTAGTCCAATGGTAGGATATCGTTATTTTTGTTAAAATATCGTTACTTTTAGTCCAATGGTAGAATATCATTATTTTTAGACCAATGGTAGAATATCGTTATTTTTACTAAAATATCGTTATTCTACCATTTTAGTAAAAATAACGATATTCTACCATTGGACTTAAAATAACGATATTCTACCATTGGACTAAAAATATCGTTATTCTACTAAAAATATCGCTATTCTACCATTTTATTAAAATAACGATATTCTACCATTGGACTAAAAATAACGATATTTTAGTAAAAATAACGATATTCTACCATTGGACTAAAAATATCGTTATACTACTAAAAATGTCGCTATTCTACCATTTTGGTAAAAATAACGATATTCTACCATTGGACTAAAAATAACGATATTTAAGTAAAAATAACGATATCTTACCATTGGACTAAAAATATCGTTATTAGTAAAATGGTAAAAAGAAAAATAACATATATTATGAATAATTTGTCCAAAAATATGTAGTATATATAATATATAATACGTTTTATGTTTTATGGTAAAAAGAAAAATAGCATATGCATACGTTTCATACGTTTTATGTAGTACATATGATATATAATTAAATCCAAAAATATTCAATATTGGGCTCATTTCAAAGGTTTCGAAGAAACGATTATAATGGTGTAACTTGTTAAAATTAAAACGTATTATTTTAACGTATTTTAGTTAAGTTACGATTTTATGTGTTAATATGATGAAAATGGAAAATAGAAAAGTATAAAGTATAAAGTAAACTAACTAAATAATTATAAGGGTATAAACTGTAAATATATATTAAATATCAATATATTCAATCACCAACCACACCAATCACTCCCGTGTAATCCTTCCAAACGCGGACATAATGGCTAGAACGCGGACTAACCCCGCGTTCAACAGTGGAAACGCGGACCATACCCGCGTTTAGACCAAAACGCGGCTCCAAACAGTACCAGCCTGCGTTTTTTGAAAAAACGCGGTCAAAAATGCGGACCTAGAGGGTATTTTGGCAAAAAATACAAGATTTGGGGCACTTTGGATACTGATTTTTCAAAAAAGGGTATTTTAATTAAATTCCCTTATATAAATATAATATATCATAAGAGTAAATTACAATTCTATCGTCCCTGTACATCACCGCCATCTTCATCTCATCTCTCTCTCTCTCTAAACTTTTAAAAACTTCTCTCTAAATTTCTATCAAATACGTTGAAGTAATCGAAGATATAATTACATATTCGGAATCTACGCGACGAACCCTTCTTAGAGGTATAATTTCTTCTTAAGTTATTTAAGTTGGTAAGTTAGGGTAGTTGAAGTTGGTTGGTAGATTTTGATTATATATTGTAAAGTTATAATCATTTACTAGAAAGATTTGTTTTTATCAAAATTACAAAAGGGTAAAGTTTAGAATTAAAATGGTGACTTTTGTATTTAGATATTTAACCGCACACCAAGTGTTCGGTTTAACGTATAAGAGAATATAATTTCATGATTAAGCTTAAGATAATAACCATTAAGTTTTAGGTTATGCGATTAATAATAATTTGTGGTTTAAATAGGCAATCGAACGAGTTAAAGTTCGTTGTGAGTCTCGATTGATCGCGTGTTACGTCTCAATTTGGTTAAGGTATTGATTTCATTTCTTTTGAATCGTGGGCAACTAGTTGTTGTAGTTGACCCTTCCTAAGGTGGTTCACCACCTTGTGATTGATCAACCGAACGTGATCAACAAATACGAAATTGTACACACACATACACATTGATTTTGGTTTATTGAATCAATTGTTTGAACATTTTGATGTTTTATTAAAATGTGTCTCGTATGAGATTGTTTATGAAAAATGTGAAGTATATAGATTATAATTTCTATGATCGCCATTTGGTTAAGTGGCATATGTTTAGTTTTCGTTGATTTTAGATTAACCCAATAAATGGGCACATTATTTGGGATGTCTTCTATGGTGGCTTTGTTGTCATGGCGTCCTGCAGATGACGGTCCACCAGAGTTAAGCCTATGTGGCTTACGTGAATCCACTCTGGGGGGACTTGGCTGACTTTGTTGGCTCAGGGCGGATGAATCGATTCTAGAAGTGTACCCACAGAATATGTGACCGTGGTTAAATTCACAGGGGACTCGTTGTGTGTGCCCGCATGCCGACCCAGTTCGTGTGGCTGATCACCCTACGAACACGACAAGAATTGACAGACTTTATTTATATTACGTTTTGAAATTAAAGTGTGAATCGTTCTTGAAATTATTGTCTTTGAAAATTTATGAACATTTCTTTTGCTATGAACTTGTGTTTCAAGAACATTCTTCGAAATGAATTTTTAAGTCTTTCGCTTCGTTATCGATGTTTTCATTATTATTTACTAATTTATATTATAATCCATTCACTGAGCCCTGTGCTCAACCGTGTTTTTGTTTTCTGACATGACAGGTTCAAAGTAACGTTTACGGGGACGGGACTTGAGATCGAGCGTGATATTTTGGAGTTCTTAGACTTGCATTATTATATAAACGTTCTAAGTTTATAATGACTTTTTGAGGTATGATAGTTTGGATTGTAATATATGTTTAGAGTTATTAGTAGCTCTGATTTAGTTGTGTAATTATGTTAAGTCCCATTCGTGACATCACCCGTTTCGAACCACGGGGACGGGGGATGTTACAAATATGGTATCAGAGCATAAGTTTCGACTTATAGATTAACTAGGTTTGACCTGTGAGGATTGGGTAGACATAATAATGGGTAGACCAGAATTTAATTCTATTTATTGATTTTCAATCCGTAATTGTTTTGAATTCTGATCTTGATATTGTTCTGTGTTAGAATGTCGAGACGTGGTCGCCCACGCAAGTCCAGGTCTCAACTTGAGAGTAACCCAAACCCCAACCCAGTAAGGGGTACAAGTGCGCCCAATATTGTTGATGTGGTCCATCAGACCATGTCAAGTATGATGCCTACATACCTTGAGCAGACCATCTTAACTTAATTTATTTATCTGCTTATGCCATTGTTTGATATCGGGGAAACACACTATGTTGTTTCTGAACCATTAGAATCTCGTTTAAAACCTTATGAACAAACCACCGAATTTCCAGTCGTGATATCTACCCCAATGGGTGGTTCAATCTGTGTGTTAACTCGATTTTCAAACTGTCTGTTATTTAATGGAGTTCGCATACGGGAGGTCACTCTATCTCCAATGCATATGTCCTACTTTCAATTAATATTGGGTATGGACTGGTTGTCACACCACCGAGCAACTATAGACTGTAACGCCAAACAAATATTGTTTGAGGATATTGACAAACCAGAGAGAAACTTCCAAGGAGGTACTTCAAAAGAAGATATTAGCACTTTAACCTCTATTACTGTGAAGCAGTATACTTGGCAAAGTAACAAAGGTTTTCTGGCCTCGTTACAAGATCCTGAACATGTATTCCCTACTTCTGCACCCATATCTGTTGTTTCTGAATATCTTGATATATTTCCCGACGATCTACCGGGTATACCACCAGTCCGGGAAGTCGAATTTACCATCGATATAGTTCCGGGAGCTTATCCTATTTCCAAGGCTCCCTATCGAACGGCTCCAACTGAAATGAAGGAACTCAAAACTCAACTCGATAATCTATTGAGGAAAGGTTTCATTCGACCCAGTGTCTCACCCTGGGGAACTCCGGTTCTCTTTGTCAAAAAGAAAGACAGAACAATACGTCTTTGTATTAATTACCGAAAGCTTAATAAAGTAACGATCCGTAACAAGTATCTGTTGCCGAGAATCGACGATCTGTTCGATCAATTACAAGGGGCATGATACTTTGGTCCGGGTACCATCAATTTCGTAACAAAATTGATCTTTGGTCCGGGTACCATCAACTTCGTATCCGAGATTGTGATATTCCGAAAACCGCATTCAGAACTCGTTATGGACACTACGAATTCTTAATAATGCCTTTTGGGCTAACTAATGCTCCAGCGGCCTTTTATGGATCTTATGAATCGGGTTTTCAAGGATTATCTCGATGACTTTGTTATTGTGTTTATCGATGACATATTGATATACTCAAAAGTCAATAGAGCAACATAATCAACATCTTCAAATCGTTTTGGAAACTCTTCGAACGAAAAATTTATACGCCGAACGTCCCAAGTGTGAATTTTGGCTTGATCAAGTGTCTTTTCTTGGACACGTAATCTCTGCCGAAGGTGTCAAAGTCGATCCAACGAAAATTGAAACCATCACTAAATGGCCTCGACCTACAAACGTATCTGAACTTCGTGTTTTTTTTTGGTTTGGCTGGTTATTATAGACGATTCGTTGAAGGATTTTCTAAAACATCTCTACCATTAACTCTATTACTACGAAAAGGAATAAGATTTAATTGAGGTTTCGAACAAGAATCCAGTTTCGAGGAACTGAAAAATCAATTGCTTACCGCACCTGTTCTTGTATTACCGTCTGGCATCGATAGTTTTCAAGTTTACAGTGATGCTTCAAAGAAAGGTCTCAGTTGTGTTCTTATGCAAAACAGAAGAGTGATTGCATATGCATCACGTCAATTAAAGCCTTATGGGGTCAATTATCCGACTCACGATCTCGAATTGGTTGTGGTTATCTTTGCATCCAAAATTTGGCGTCATTATTTGTACGGTGAGACGTGAAGTTTTCACCGACCACAATAGCCTTAAATATATATTTACTCAAAAAGAGTTAAATATGCGTCAGCGGAGGTGGCTCGAACTTCTAAAGGATTATGATGTTGATATACAGTATCATCCGGGTAAGGCTAATGTAGTCTTTGACGCCTTAAGCCGTAAAGTCGTGGAACATGTTTCTTCTTTACTTGTTCCTACAGAGTTGGATTTGGAAATTGAACGGTTCGGACTGAAAATCTATCTGAGTTCGCAAACGAAAATTCTATCAAATCTAATGATAGAACCGACTCTAATCTCTCGGCTCAAAGAAGCCCAACAAGACGACAGTGAATTGTGGACAAACTTTCAGTAGGCACAAGAGAATGTTAGTTCAGAATTCAGGATCGACGATAATCATGTGTTGTGGTTTCGGGATCATCTTTGTGTTCCGAATAACTTGGATCTTAAAGATCAGATTCTGACCGAAGCTCATAAATCTATGTTTTCTGTTCACCCGGGTACAACAAAAATGTATCGCGACTTACAGACCCATTACTGGTGGGTTGGAATGAAGCAAGATATCGCCGACTTTGTAACTCGTTGTTTCACTTGTCAACAAGTTAAAAGTGAATATCAACGTCCGGGTGGTTTTCTCCAATCCCTGAACATTCCCGTATGAAAATAGGAACACGTAACTATGGATTTTGTAGTCGGACTACCCCGCACAACCTTGAAACACAATGAAATTTGGGTAGTGGTTGACTGACAGACGAAATCGGCTCATTTTCTTCCTATTCGACAAACTTGGTCAATTGATAAACAGGAAGAAGTATTCCAACGTGAGATTGTACGTCTCCATGGCACTTCTGTATCGATTACCTCCGATCGAGACCCACGTTTTACATCTCGATTTTTGGAAGGTTTACATAAAGTTTGGGGCACACGTTTGAATTTTAATACAGCCTTTCATCCGCAAACTGATGGGCAATCTGAACGTATGATTCAAACACTTGAGGATATGCTCCGAGCGTGTGCGTTGAAATGACATGGAATTTGGGATAACTACTTGTACCTAATAGAGTTCTATAATAATAGTTGGCAGTCGAGTATCGGCATGGCCCCGTATGAAGCACTTTGTGGCCGAAAATGTCGAACTCCGACTTGTTGAAATGAAGTTGGAGAACGTATTCTCGAAAGCCCATAATTGGTACAAGTTACTACCGCAAAGGTCGAGATTGCGCGTCAAATGTTGAAAGAGGCTCGGGCTCGTCAAAAGAGCTACGCCGACAAGCGACGGTGACCTATCAAGTTTCAATCGGGAGATAAAGCTTTCGTGAAGGTTTCCCTAACTCGTGGTATTAGACGTTTCGGTCTTAAAGGAAAATCGAGCCCGATATATATTGGTCCTTTCGAAATTCTGGAAAGGGTTGGAGTTGTGGCATACCGATTAGCTCTACCGCCGCAATTATCCCATATACATAACGTGTTTTATGTCTCTTCACTTCGAGGGTACAAATATCATCCCTTACACGTCCTTGAATATCCCTTGGAACACATAGAACCTGATCTTTCTTATCGCGAGGAACCGGAAGCGAATCTTGATTGTGATGAGAGAGGTACACGGAAGAGAGTGATTACTTTTGTAAAAAAGTTCTTTGGAAAAATCACTCAGAAAATGAGGCGACATGGGAAACTGAGGAACACATGCGACGGGAGTACCCCGAGTTTTTTAATCGATGTAAGTTTTCTTTCTAAGTTTGATTTCGGGGACGAAATCTCTTTTAAGGGGGGAATAATTGTAAGACTTGGTTTTAAAAACATGTAATTATTCTTACCCGAATTGAACCATAATTAAAAATAGCAACCAAAGATAGTTAAGGGTTAAAACCATCATTTAACTAAACTTCTATTAATTATATAAATATAATATATCATAAGAGTAAATTACAATTCTATCGTCCCTGTACATCACCGCCATCTTCATCTCATCTCTCTCTCTCTCTCTCTAAACTTTCAAAAACTTCTCTCTAAATTTCAATCAAATATGTTGAAGTAATCGAAGATATAATTACATATTCGGAATCTACGCGACGAACCCTTCTTAAAGGTATAAATTTCTTCTTAAGTTATTTAAGTTGGTAAGTTAGGGTAGTTGAAGTTGGTTGGTAGATTATGATTATATATTGTAAAGTTATAATCATTTACATGTATAGAAAGGTTTGTTTTTATCAAAATTACAAAAGGGTAAAGTTTAGAATTAAAATGGTGACATTTGTATTTAGATATTTAACCGCACATCAAGTGTTCGGTTTAATGTATAAGAGAATATAATTTCATGATTAAGCTTAGGATAATAACCATTAAGTTTTAGGTTATGTGATTAATAATAATTTGTGGTTTAAATAGGCAATTGAATGAGTTAAAGTTCGCTGTGAGGTTCGATTGATCGCGTGTTACGTCTCAATTTGGTTAAGGTATGGATTTCATTTCTTTTGAATCGTGGGAAACTAGTTGTTGTAGTTGACCCTTCCTAAAGGTGGTTCACCACCTTGTGATTGATCAACCGAACGTGATCAACAAATACGAAATTGTACACACACATACACATTGATTTTGGTTTATTGAATCAATTGTTTGGATATTTTGATGTTTTATTAAAATGTGTCTCGTATAAGATTGTTTATGAAAAATGTGAAGTATATAGATTATAATTTCTATGATCGCCATTTGGGTAAGTGGCATATGTTTAGTTTTCGTTAATTTTAGATTAACCTAATAAATGAGCACATTATTTGGGATGCCTTCTATAGCGGCTTTGTTGTCATGGCGTCCTGCAGATGACGGTCCACCAGAGTTAAGCCTATGTGACTTACGTGAACCCACTCTGGGGGGACTTGGCTGACTTTGTTGGCTCCAGGGCGGATGAATCGATTCTAGAAGTTTATCCATAGAATATGTGACCGTGGTTAAATTCACAGGGGACTCGTTGTGTGTGCCCGCATGCCGATCCAGTTCGTTTGGCTGATCACCCTACGAACACGACAGGAATTGACGGACTTTATTTATATTACGTTTTGAAATTAAAGTGTGAACCGTTCTTGAAATTATTGTCTTTGAAAATTTCTGAACATTTCTTTTGCTATGAACTTGTGTTTCAAGAACATTCTTCGAAATGAATTTTTAAGTCTTTCGCTTCGTTATCGATGTTTTCATTATTATTTACGAATTTATATTATAATCCATTCACTGTGCCCTGTGCTCAGCCGTGTTTTTGTTTTCTGACACGGCAGGTTCGAAGTGACGTTTACGGGGACGGGACTTGAGATCGAGCGTGATATTTTGGAGTTCTTAGACTCGCATTATTATATAAACGTTCTAAGTTTATAATGACTTTTTGAGGTATGATATTTTGGATTGTAATATATGTTTAGAGTTATTAGTAGCTCTGATTTAGTTGTGTAATTATGTTAAGTCCCGTTCGTGACATCACCCGTTCTGAACCACGGGGACTAGGGCTGTAAACGAACCGAACGTTCAGTGAACCGTTCGTGAACTGTTCGGCGGGAAGTTCGTTTATGTTCGTTTATTTAATAAATGAACGAACATGAACACATTTTTTTGTTCGTTTAGTTAAATGAACGAACATGAACAATGGTCTCGTTCGTTCATTTATGTTCGTTAATGTTCGTTCATGTTCGTTTATATTTGTTTATATATATAAATATATTTATATGTATTATGACATTAATTTGTCAAAGCATTAATTAAATTAATTTTTAAAATTCCTTTTTTTATACCTCCTAAGTATATCCATTTTTTTTTATTTTGTTATGTTATTTTTTACGAACAAAATTATGAGTAACGGTGGTTGTTTTTTATTCATTTGTGTTCGTTTATATTCATTTATGTTCGTTCGTTTACGTTCGTATATGTTCATTTATGTTCGTTCGTTTACGTTCGTTTATGTTCATTTATGTTCGTTCGTTTACGTTCGTTTAGCTCTTAATGAACGAACATAAACGAACACGAACAAACATATTTTCTTAACGAACGAACATGAACACAAAAATTTTCGTTCGTTTACCGTTCGTGTTCGTTCGTTTGTTCGGTTAAGTTAAACGAACGAACATGAACAAGCCTCCGTTTGTGTTCGTTCGGTTCGTTTACAGCCCTAACGGGGACGGGGGATGTTACAGAAACTGTATTTGCCACATGCGTCAACATATCCTTACATATCCAATCACCGGCATGCAAACAAACTGGTTCATATTATTTTTGAATTTTAGATTTTGTTTACTGTATTATTTCGTCTTTTATAAGTCCAAGTCATTTTGATTGAAAGATTGACATATTCTTTTTATTTCTTGAGCCTGCTTGCCTAGTTGGCCTTATTTGTAATTATAAACGACAATAATAAGGGCGGAATGATAGAGGGCTTGAAAAGCTACCACAACAAGTCGTCTCCTCCACAGTATGTATCATGCATGTTACCATGAAAGTTGGTGTTACTCACACGGTGATGTGTACTAACCCTCTTGACCCGACCCATGATCATTTATATGCTTTGATTAATGAGTTTAGTGATAATTTGACAAAAAGAAACCATAGTTGATCATTTACAATTGTATTATTTTGTAATACATACATAAGACATGTGTTTAAAAAAATACCATATATAGAGAGAGAGAGAGGGGTGTTCAAATGCAACTCTTTTTAATGGTGCAACCCACCTATCAACCACTCATTTTGTTTTCACCTTTTTAATTAAAAAAAATGAAAATAAAATGAGTGGTAGATAGGTGGGTTGCATGAGTTACATCATTAAAAAGGTTGCACAATAACTCACCTCTACATATAATTGTTCCTGTATTTTCTATGTTAAAAAACAGTGTCAACTTTTCTTTTTAAACAATAAACACTTATAATAATCCTTAATTTTTGTTTTATAATAAACTTTTATATTCAAATATATTGTATGAACACACAACTTATACTTACAAACAGATATGAATAATCAGGCATAAAGGGTCCCTTCCATCTATATTCCTACTTTTTTTTAAATATATTTTTCAAAATAAAATAATTAAAAAATATTTAACGATTAAATTCTTAGACCTAAAACTAAAAAAAGTCCTTCATTGGATCCCTCCTCAACTTTACAACCCTACAAAAACACAAACCCATCCCTCTTTTCCTTAGAGATGAATGATATGAAATGACGAAAATACCCCTAATAATTTTTTTGGTTTTTCTTAAACAATAATACGTCGATAGCAGCTTTCATTCATTGATGAATATGCTTTCATTCATTGATGAATGTCCATAGTTCGAAGGTCGCGTAAATGCTGCAAGATTTCTTGAAGAAGTTCCATCCCTTTATCACCTTTCTTCAACGATCCAACACAGTGTTTCAAGAACTCTCGATCGGCTTCGAGAGCTTGTAACCTCTCGTAAACTTGATCGACTTCCTCTTCAATCTCGATCCTTTTCTTACCGTTTTCCAATTCGTCCGAATGAAACCCGTTTGATTCCGTCACCTTATGGTCCATCTCGATACCAATATCGAAAAGCGGAACAAGTGTCTTTTCGGCCGAATCAATGATGTCGAATCCGTTTCCGCAAAGCTCCCCGCTTTCGTCATACATATCTTCGATCGGTCTTACGTCCGCAAAATGCGGATCTTCCTCGTCACTTAAAGCGAAAAGCTTCACTTCTAGAACCTTAAGTTGTTCCAAAATCGACAACCGTTCTTTTTCAAAGTCCGTGAACGATGATTCCAGATCGAGAAAACTCGAGCCGGAATCATCTGGGATGTTTTGATGCCAACTTTCTCGATTCCCGTTTGACTCATTGTTTGTTTCAGTCAGCATCTTGTCCCCGTCTTCAGAATGGCTACAAGATGTTGAATTCGAAAACCGCATTCGCTCTTTTGCTTCATAATCCGCCACTTTCTTCCGATACAACTCCAATTCCTTTTCCCGTTTGATCATAAGATCGTTCAAGAGCTGCAAAGCTTCTTGATCGTATTCCGATTGTTCTTCCATCATTCGTTGGTAATGCAACGCGTCCATTTGCATGGCGGCCTTCTCTTCTTGAAGGCGGTTGATCATCGCCATCGTCTCGTTGGCGGCCACCGCCGAAGCACCACGCTCCGCCTCCAACTCAGCATACAAAGCATGTAAAGCTTTTCGTTCCGTTTTCAAAGCCGATTTTAGCTTCTCCACGGTGGTGATCGGATCACCACCATCCATCTCGCTCATCACACTACCGTCAAATGACTCTTCCGCCCCTGATTCCTTTCGTTCGATTGTTAATAACTTCGTACGCAGTTGACCGAGGCTCGAAATCGAACCGGGTGTATCGGGAATTTTCTCGTCCTCAATCTCACCGTGATTTCCATTCAATTTGATATCTTCACTACGCACAGGAATCCATGTTCCTATTGAAAGCTCTGCTTCTTCATGACCTGCAAATTGAAACATGATTAAACAAAATAATTCCCCAAGAAATTGAATCAAAATCAAGATCAAGATCAAAAACTTGCAAGATAAACGTTACCCAAATCAGCATCTGGATCGAATTTCTGTGTTTGTGCAGCATTTTCTTCATGTTGTTTGGGATGATTGATGAACAGAGCTCGAGTTTCTTCAACAATGGCGGATTCTTCATTAATGTGTTCAATGATTTTTGCGTTAAAAACAAGAGAATCCTCAGTTTCTTCCAATTCCATGGATTCAACCAATTCGATTGGAACGTTTTGACTTTCTTCATCAGCATCAGAAACGTTTTGACTTTCTTCCGTTGACGAGTCAACCAATTCGATTGGAACCAATTGGCTACCACTATAATCAAAGAAGAATTCAAGATCTCGTGAGAGAAAATCTAAAGTCGAATCATCCCTTTTTTCAAATTGATTCAAATGCGTTTCAATTTCAAAAGAATTTGAACCCAACACATCTTTCCCTTTTACCCGATTCTCTTTCCTGCTCTGAATTTCAAGATTTTGAGATTCGATTTGATGATCTGAACCAATCTTTCTCTCAAGCCCCATAACCAAATCCCCATTTTGAGTATACTCCAAGACATGAGTTGGTAAAGAAGAATCATCATCAACACTTTTCTTCTTCCGAATCTCGAAACCACAACAAGAACATTTGAACTTGTGTTGATCTCCATCACTCTCCGATTGAAAACCCAGATGGGAGGAAAAACAATCTTCACAGAAATCCTTGATTTCGGCCAATTTATTATGATTTGGGCAGAAACCCAGAGTTGAAACCTCTTTGGAATGGAATTCGCAGAGAAGATCCCTGTGGGAATTTATGTTTTGGGGCTCCAAGAAACGATGGAGGGTAGAACACCATAAACATGGTGGTTTTAGGGCAAAGTATTGGGAAAACTTGATGATGAGAAAAGAGAAGAGGGAGTTAAGAAGAAGGAGAAGTATAAGCGTCCATTCAAGAAGGGCATAGATGAGACTTCGTATGATCTTGTTTGTATTTCTGTCTACCATGGCTGTTGCTACCATGCTTTCTTATGTGTATTTACAGAGTAGAGAGAGAGAGGAGATTGCAAAATGGAAAGAAGTCATGAGCAGGGTGGGAAGTTGTTCTCAGAAAAAAAGGGGTTTGGGTGGTGGGGTGGGGGGAATGGAAAGAGAAAAGGGGTTTAGGGTTGAGTTATAAAAATGGTCCCTTGACAATTTGCAATATAGAGTTCATGTCAATAGGCAATAGCAACCAAACCTAAGTATATCTAGTGGTGTTCAAAACCTTAACGGTTTGAAAACCCGAATAAAAAATGAGGTGTTTGTGCAATATCTGAATGCTTTGAAATCCAAACGGTCTTATAAACATGTTTGAGTTTAGGTTGGGTTTGATTTTTGGCCATTCGACTTGTTTTTGAAAACCTATATATCTAATTTTAAATATTATATAAATATATTTATTTATCTAATTATTTTTCGAAAATTCTAAATCAAAGTTAGCCATATTTTTTTAATTTCTAAATCTACTATCGATTTCATCAATCCTCTCACTTGATTAAATTCATTTTTAAAATTGATTGCATATAACTATACCCAAACCTGACCGATCGCACCCCAAAACCCGACCAACTAGAACCCGAAGCAATCTGAACCTGAAATTCAGGACTTGGTTTTCATATTCGAAATCTGATCGGATTTTTAGTTTGCCCATCCGAACTTGCTCAATGCACACCCTTCAGTACATCTCTGGAAGAGATGGAGTATAAGGTGTACAATGTATGCAAATCTGACTTATATCCTAAAAGGTAGAACGGTTGTTTTTGTGAAATCCCCCGGCTTGTGCAAAATGTGTGAAATTTTTAATGTCAATTGTTTACTTAAATCAAAGCAAAATTGGTCGTTTGATCACATTGACTTTATGGTACTTTTTTTCTTCAATTCATTTGAAACCGAGTAGCACAATTTGTTTTGTTATTTCGATATAAATTGAACCACTTATGTCCCGGGTTTTGATGTTTATGTTGGCACTGTTAACATATGTCAGCTAAATTACTTGTTTATGTCATGTGATTTATCAAAGTATAATAACTTTTTTTGCATGATTTTTACATTGTGTATAAATTTTAGCTATTTCTAAAATTTGTAAGAAAAAGTAAAATGTAATGAGGCTTCTAATCTTTCATGTATTAAACGCGTGATATAATCTATGCATCATGTTATTAGCTAACAGATGCCAGATACTGTAATTAATCATTTACCTTACATTTCTTTTCTACGGATTGATTAATGACAAAAGAGAAGAAAATGTGAAACAATTTTTCTTGTAAGGATGTTAATGCAAAATTTACAGTTAAAAGATAGGAAATAGATATTGACATAAAGTTGAAGGACTACATTTGAAAATTCAGCCTCTATATTATTGATCTAAGAATCTTTGTGCTTCCCTGGTTTCTTGTTGAGGTGGAGGACCCAGTTAACTACAAGACAAGTTGATGGAGCCCACAAAAGCTAAGAATGAGGGCCCAACTAAGAATATTACACCTGGTCATATTTATATTTTTATTTTGATGGGGGCAAAATATATATGTTAAACCTGTAACCAAATGTTTTAAAAAACCGTTTTTTAGTTGACCCGGTGTGGTGATCAGGTCACGGTTCAACCATCGGGTTAACCCGACTTTAAGAATTTCTATGTAATTTTTATTTTTCTGCATATATATAAGGATCAGGTTCAGAGGAAAACCTCAAAAAATGGAAAACTGAGGAACACCCTGGTGGCCTTTAATCTAGATGGTATGCACTTATGCATACAAGTAATTAATTTGTTTTTTGGTTTTTATGCACAACTGCATATTATGCACTTGTGCATATGCACGTGTGCATGTTCTAAATTATTTGTATGCACAAGTGCACATCGTCCAGATTAAAGGTTACCAGGGTGTTCCTCGGTTTTCCGTTTTTTGAGGTTTTCCCTTGAAACTCTCTCTCTCTCTCTCTTTTGGAAGGCATAGCGGCATCGAACCCACGATCGACTACCACGAAACACACGCACACACGCACGCACACCTTCCCGGCGATATCGGGCATCCACGGGCAGCCCACTAATCCGCAGCGACCCAGCCCAGCTTACGCTTGGGCCTATTCCCAACCACAATAGGAAGGGGCGGTATCCCAGTCTTCGACCGGACCACCTAAGGTCGGCCCAACCAAGGTTAGGCGGGTGCTCCTCATGCGCCAAAGCGTCCCCCTAGACTCGAACCCAGGTAGACTGGGATACCATCCACAGCCCCCCCCCCCCTTCCTGGATGTTACCAAGCTTTGGGAAACCACTCCGGCAACTCATGATTTGCTCTCTCTCTCTCTCTCTATATATATATATATATATATATATATATCTACTACTATATAAAAAAAATTAATACGGTTATTGTACAAGCTTTTGTACAATAACACTTATCACCCTAAACTTTTGTACAATAACACTTATCACCCTTATAATGTTACATTTATCACATTTACAATTACTCATTTAATTCATTTTATATCCCTTATTTTTTCATTTTTTATTTTACATCATTATCATATTAACACAAATAATCGTATATGAACAAAAATGCAATAAAAAAATATGTTTCGTTTTTTACGAATTACATCATTATAATCGTGTCGTTAATACCTTCAAAACGAGCTCAATATTGAATATTTTTTTAATTTAACCGTACTATTAAATATCATTAATATCTACGAACTAATTTGTTTTTAATCCATACGTTTTATTTTTTTCCACCGTTATCACATTAAAAATACATAATCGTAAAATACGTTTCATTTTTATTATAAATTATATCATTATAATTTTTTTTGTCAATAATTGTAATATAAACTAATTATTGAATATCTTTATGGGTTTAGGGTTTCATAAATTGTGATTCTTTGGTCATGGTTGATTGTTGATGACATGTCTATAAGGAAGTAGTATTAATTGTTCGTTATTTACTTACATTCCGCTGTATCGTGCGGGTATATGCCTAGTATATATATATATATATATATATATATATATATAGAGAGAGAGAGAGAGAGAGAGAGGTGGTTTCAATTGGAAACCATATTAGATTGGAAACTTTGAAAACGGTCAATTTCATTGGTTAAATTAATGAAATTTGTTCATAAAATTAATTAATATGATCAAGTTGTTTCATATAATATTTTTGTTAATGAAATCGTTTCATATATTTGTGTTTTTTTATGTAGTTTCATCTATTTTTCTCATTCTGATGGAATTGTTTTATGTATTTTCGCAGTGTGATGAAACTTTTTCATTTTTACGTAAAAAACACAAACATATGCAACGATTTCATCAATAAAATAATTATATTAAACTATTTCATCAAATTAAACAATTTCATTAACCAATGAAATCAAGGGTTTTCACAATTTTCAAAATTAGAGTGGTTTTCATTTTATCGCTGCCCTATATAACCATGCAAACCAATCTTAGCCGTTCATCAAGTCTAATGAATATATGATTTTATTATGTTTCCTAATTTAAAATCATGATTATAATGAATAAACTTAACATTTTCCATATATATCACAATCATTATTAATAAATCATAATCATTATCCATAAATATATCTATTGTTTCCTAATATAGTGGTTTGCATAGTTTGTACAAATTATTTGGGTTGTAAAAGAAACGTCCCATATATATATAACACTAGCAATGTGCACGTGCAATGTACCGGGTGAGCAATGTGTGAAATTTTTATCGTAGATGAAAAATGAGAAACCCTCGAACGTGTAGTTTAGTTTTTTTTTTTTGGAAAAGGGGACGGAACCCCAGGAAAACGTGTAGTTTAGTTGGCAAAGGGGGTTGAACGACTTTGCTCAAATACACAAGTTCAAATTTGAATTCTGTAGGAAACGCGCTTGAATCACTTTGCTACCCTTAGTCGTTAAGTCAACTCTGAAATGTCTCCTCACATGTTGTTCCTAGGGGTCGGTTCCATATTCATTCGGTACAAGAAAATAAAATTAAAAAAAAAACTCTATGAGAAGGCGATCCTTAAAATGGAAATCAAAAGCCTTGAAATTGACTTTCCTACATAGGAGAGACTCGTTCAATTTACGTATTTCAACTATTAGAATATTTAAATAATGCATGATTAAAAAACGTTAAATATCATAGATATTGTACATGTTAAAAACATGATAAACTTCATGTACATAATGTTACTTGTAACACCCGGAAATCTGTATACGTTGTATCTCCTTCTTGATTTCCACTTGTGTGCCTTCTCGTGTTAATATTAATGATCTTAATTATGTGAAACTGCATGTGTAACCCTTGTATTGTACTAATGTCCATGGAATCACCCTATTGTACTATTGGTATCGTTGGTTAGTGAGTCGGGGTCGAAAAAGCGGATTTTTGGGGTCTAGAGGAAGTCGGCGAAAGTGCCAGGCGACTATGCCATGGTCACTCTCGCCTAGGGCATAGTTGCACCAGAGAGATGAGGTTCGGTACATCTGGGGCGAGAGGGACCGGCGAGAATGTCGTGGTCACTGTCGCGGGGTAAGTACCACCCGCGGTACACTTCAGGCGATAGTGTCTGGCAACAATGCTAGGGCATTATCGCGGGGCAAGTCGTCGCGGACCTTCGATCTGGTTCTTTTAAAATGTCGATTTTTAACCCTTTGAACCCATTATTTCCCATTTTTCTCTCAAGAACCCTACACCTTCTCTAAGTGGCGATTTTCCTCCTCTTCCTTCTCCCCTCATTTAATACTTGACTCTTCCTTCTCCCCTCATTTAATACTTGACCTAAATCCATTTAAATCATTTATTAAGCCTCATCTACCTTAAGCTTCTCAACCAAGTAGAGTTCTAAAGATCATTAAAGCTCCAAGGAAGTCATCATCACCTTATGGTTTCTCTATTTCTAAGGTTTTTACTTTACAAACCCTATAGGTGAGTTTTCTACTAAGCTTTCTCATAGAAATGTCATTTATATAAATGCTATAAAATTGTTATTTATGTAGATTTGACCTAACAATGGAATAAAGGGCATTTTATACCTAGTACACCTATTTGGTTAATATTTGGAGTTATGGACATTCATCATTTATACATATGGAAGATGTTGGTTGTATGCTAGTTCATAGATTATTGTGATATGTGCTATATGGAGATTTGCATTTGTATTGGACCCAACTCTTATGCATGAGAGTTGGGTGTGTTAGTTGTTAGTCTTGTAAACCTCAAATGAATAACTAGAGAGTAGACACTAAAGGATCGACTACCCTTAAGGTGGAACTCTACTAGATTAAGGGTAGGCACTAAGGTTCAATAAACCTTGAGGTGGAACTCCATGGAGTAGACACTAAAGGTAGAAAAGATGCTTGAGGTGACGCCGGATACGATGTGCACTAAAGTGAGAACCTGGGGTGTAATCCCAAGTATCAAACTCGAGGGACTCCATTTATGGGTTCAGTCACTAGAGAAGTCATGGGTCTCCCCCGAGAATAAACTTGTAATGTTTTATGAACACTTGTGTTCAGGTTGGGCATCATGTGTTATAGTGGAATGTGAACGGTGAATCATCACGGTTGTGGTAACTTAGAAGTTCTTTTTGTTTTACTATTTAATTTGCTTAGATGCTTGTGTGAGATCTCACTAGGCTTTAGCCTAACACTTGTTGTTGTGTATTCTTCTACATGTCCCAGTAGTGGTGGGCCTAGGATGTCGTGAAGCACCAAGCATGCATGTAGGAGTGCCTCTAGAGTCGGGCTTTTTGGAAGGGATTGTGAAGCGAGCAAGTTTTGGAGATATAACAACACTCAATTTAATCTAGTTACTTGTTCCTAGATTAGGCCGGTTGTTGTAATTATGTCCCAGTTTAGATAAGTTAATTGTTGCCAAACTCTCCCTTTGGGGTCAGATACTTCGCAATTGGAAGTTTTTATTTTTGCAAATTTTCTGAAATTTTCATATTATTGCCTTGAATTTTAGGGTGTTACATTACTGGAAATCAATTTTGACCTCAAGAATTAAATTACCTCGATTGTTGCAAAAAAAGGGTAATCCCGTCATTGTGGTGACTATTTTATGTAATACCCTTGGAGTCGACTACGATTTTGCATAAGCACCCTTAATTGCATAAGCAAGCATGAAGGTAAAACCATGTCGGGTCTCCAGATAGGGAAGTTCGAAGGAATCTAGGAATAGATATATATTCCCAAACTCACCGCATTCAGTATTCTATTAATCTACAACAAATACAAGTTAAATTCAGTTCAGTTCCATGAGAATCAAGAATTGCTTGAGAAAATGGCAATTTAATTGCTTACCTTTCTCTTTTTAGTTCAGGAGACCTCTAATCCTGTCGTAAATAATTTGTTGACTTAACAAATCTAACTCAAGACCTATTAACAAAGAATAAGAATAATTACAATGTTATACAATGCTTTTTTCTGATATTGAAAAATACTCCAGAGCTATATAAGCTACCATTCTTGGTTAATTCACCCTTTCTCATGGTGTATAAGGGCATCCAAAACCACACATAGAGAAGTAAAAAAAAGTTATGCCTTATGTATATGATCCTTAATGAGGGAATTTCAATACAGAAACTATTGCATTAGGAACAAGCTAAGATACCAACTGCATCTTTTATGCCAGATCCATCTCCAGCCCTTGTAGAACCCCAAATCCAAGTAAAGCCCTCAAACAAGAAAATAAAGTCAACGCTAAGAATGAAATTCTCTAAACCACAATTAAGTTTATAAAGTACACTTTGACTTGTGAGTTCAAACAAAGTTATTTTTAGAAGCTTCACGAGTGAAATTGATGTTATATCTAAACCGCATGACATAAAAAGCTGATATGTAATTGGCGGGTTAAAGACTGATGGACTCACCGTTGAGTATACTCTCCAATGGCTTTGATTTTCTTGTGATTCAATTTAATCAGGTGTTCAGTTAGTTACCACAACTTCATGCATACCAGCTATACAGTCTCCAACAGTCAACTTTCTATCTGCAAATGGAAACAATATAACAGATGAACATTATCTTGCCATCATGAAATACTTTTCATTACCCTAAACCAAAAAATTGGAGCAGTGGATGCAAAGGACGATAAATTTGAAACTCAAAATAAAAATATTGAGTTGGATATCTGTTAGGACTGAAAGTCCTAATGTGTTGAAAGTTATATAAAATATTTATAGAGTTTAATTGTTATTTATTTAATGTGTTGTAAAAGCCCTATTGTGATAATTGGGCTTATTTGTTTGTTATGGGTCTTGGGCTTTTAGATATCTGATTATTTTTTCCAGTGTTTTGTCGAATCATGATATATTGGAAAGTTGGAAGATTTTTTGAAAAAAAAAATGGTATTTATGTCATCCATGTTGTATAAATACCAATAACCGGGGTTTTTGGTAAAAAAAATATCGGATATTTAATACAAAAAATCAGAATTTCTATATCAAAATCGGGTCAAAAAAATATCTTATTTTTGGTCATTGTATTGTCTCATCAAAATCTTTTAGAAAAAAGTAATATTTTTGGGGAATAGATGGAATAATATGTCAAATCGGTGGATGGGGGGGGGGGGGGGTTACGCCGAAAGGGGTGGGGGTGGAGGGAGGGGTTTACGCCGAAAGGGTGTGGAGGGGGGGGGGGGATTACGCCATCGACGTCATGGGAAGGGGAAATGTCTGGTGTGGGGAGACAAGAATGCCACGTGTCTTTTTTTTATTGGAGTACAAGTAGTGGGGCCCACCTGACCATTACGCCGCCGGCGTAAGAGTGTTATTTTTGCAATTTTTTTTGCGAATTGTGCTATATGGTTAATTACCCCTTCCAAAAGGCGTTATATTAGCCATTTTCCCTTTCTTCAATCCATTCTATGAAAAGTACCAAGATGGATAAATCATATATTTTATCATGCAAGTTTCACCCATAAAATCGATACATCCAACAATTATTTTATTACACAGTTACGATATAACTAGATCTAGTATTAATATGTATGACTTACTCATATATAATAGACTTCAATGTCATCAAGTCAAATGACTTTATATACTATCACGACATGAAAACACTTGTAATATTCATACGACATCATATGCAATGTTATCATGTTGGGTTTGTCCAATACATAAAATTCATCAACTTGTACCCATAAGTAAACTCTCTATCAAGTATATATGACTTCCTATATATGTTGGAGGTTGTTTACTTTTTTTAACATTAAGCCCTGTATGGGTTAAGTTATCTGTTTAGATAAATCAGTTTGTTTGAGGGACGAGAGACCAATGTGTTTGAGGGAGGCAAAGAGATAAGGTTGGATTATTTCTGGTCATTTCTAGTATTAATTTGTCTGGGGTGTCTTAATGGGGACAAGTGAGGGGTCCTGACTTCTTCAATATTAGCCATTTTAATTAGCTTAATGACTTAACTATTAAGCCGTAAAGAAACACTCAAATATGGCTGAGCAAATAAGCCGTACAGATCATTAAGCTTATTAAGTTGTAAGTAAACAACCTCTTAGGGTGCGTTTGGTTTGCGGGAATGGATTGGAATAGATTGGATTTCAAGTAAAGATTTGGATTTGGAGGGATTTGGATTTGGGGGGATTTGAAATCTCATCCCATTGC
The DNA here is from genome assembly GCA_954870635.1 of Arctium minus. NCBI lineage: Eukaryota > Viridiplantae > Streptophyta > Magnoliopsida > Asterales > Asteraceae > Arctium > Arctium minus. The sequence goes on from OX941084.1 coordinate 56,331,474, forward strand.
AAAGGATTTTCAAATCCATCAACTTAAGGATTTTAAAGAGGTCAAAGGATTTCAAATCCGGTCAACAAATTCTTTTCCTTCAAACCAAACAAAGGATTGGAATGGATTTGAAATCCAAATCCCTCCAAATCCATTCCAATCCCGCAAACCAAACTGACCCTTAGTCTCAATTGTACTACTTTACCAAAATTAAAGTAATACTTTGACCAAAGAAATTTAAGAATATGATATTCTAGAGTTATTATGTTTATCTGCAACACAAAAACCAAAGAAATTTAAGAATATGGATTGGAAGATTGGATTTCAAGATTTAATGTTTCAAAGTACAATCTTGGTCTTCTAACGACTGGTTTTAATTTGAATAGATTACAAACACATTTTCACTTCATCTATCTTCAAAGAAAAGTGCATAACTTATAATTTCTCAAGTGTCTTGTTAATAATTAAATGTTTAAAATGTTCGTAATCAAATAAAATTAAGAAAACTTTTTAACTGACATATATCATCTCACAACTATTTTATATTGATCGCTAATAAGTAAATACATAAACTTGAATTATAATCTTACGAAACAAACTTTGGCGTGATGACGATGTCAAACCTCAAGATTTACGAGTTACGATGAGCACGACGTTTTTCAAGACGTGCCCTAAGGTGGCATACACACACACACACACTTGTGTTAGTGTTTTAAATAATACCATAGAACAAGTTAAATTCATATAAAGTACTAAAATTTAAAAAAAAAAGAACAATTTGATATCAAATATATAGAGCTTATACAAAATGATACCAATAGTGTAAAATCGGGATTAAATCTCTTGAATCTCTACTCATTGCTTTCTACAATTTTCAGAGAATTCGTGTTCGGGAATGAGAGTAAGTATTTTACCTATTTAAGGTTTTAGTTTTTAAGTTTCTTTTTTATGTTTATTTAAGTCTTACGTCTCGTATATAGTTATCATTTATCCCTCAATATATATATTAAAAAACCACACACCTTAAAAATGCATCGCAATGCGTCATAAGGCGTTATAATGCAAGTCAAAGCCTTACAGTGGAGCCACATGGATTAACGTGGTTGCGTAGCCAAGCGTTGACACCGTAACTCGCCATAACAAGGTCATAGCGAGTTATTTAGAAACAGAACCATATCTCAAATGAAAAACAATCGAGTTCAAACCAACATTCTTGATGATATTTATTCTCATGGTGGGTGGGAAAGTTTGTGATGAACTTGATAAAGATTCAAAGTTTGTGGGCAAGGTTAAAAAAGTTTCTATTATATATATATATATATATATATATATATATATATATATATATATATATATATCAATCAAGTGAAATGACATATGTTTCATTAAAAATAATTGGGACGAAAAACAATGCATTCAACACCTTCACTTTTTGGTGCAAATAGCATTGTCCGTTTTTATTTGACAGTATCAACTCTAATTAATTAGTAATTAGATGGTACAAAGCAAAAAGAGAAGTCAAAACAATACTATTCTTTTCATTAAAATCAAAAATATTAAATTTTAGATTTCACTTTTATAATTTCTACAATTTATCATAAATAATTACACCAAACTTGAAACATCTACACGATGTTAATAATTTGTTGAAAAAAAAAATCATCAAAAGTGCATGCTTCAAAACACATAAACCAAAAATATCCATTCGTGATTAAAATTTAAGAAAAATAAAATGTATTTAGATATTTCTTCTGCTTCGAAACTCGAAAGTAAGGGGCCGTTAATTAAACGCTTACCAGGTTAGAGCTTACGATATCATTTACCTTATCGAATTAGCTTGACAAGACCGATAATTTTACCCGATAAGAGGCATAGTAAGGACCGAGAGTCTTACCCGTTAAGTGAGGGAAAAAAACTCTTACCCGGTAAGCGTTAATCGGGTTTAAGATGCTTACCAACATCCCATTTTGATGGCCGATGATGTTATACGATAAGGTAACAAGGTAAGTGATGGTAACGTCTCTTGCCGATAAACATTTATTGGATAAACGTTTGGTAAGCGGCTCCTAACATTTTTCGAGAATGTCTCATTTTGGGAAAATGGGCCTCATTTTGGGCCTGAAAATGAACAACGCTGTGGCATGTGGGTCTGCTACTCTGCTTTGAGAGATTTTGGACCTGCTTTAGGACCTCATTTTCATAATCAATAAGCTTTCTTTATTAAATTAGTTCAAAAAAGAACACACACACACACACATATATATATATATATATAGGATTGAGTTCGATAAGAAGTTGAGTTAACGTGAGAAGCATGAGAAGTGATTATCAACCGTTGGATGCACATTAGGATGAGATGCACCAAGATGCACCGGATCAATTCCCTTATGAAACGCGATTCATGGGTGAGTTCGAGATTATAAGTTATCAAGGATTCAGATCCACTTCTCACGTTAACTCAGTTTCTCACACGATCCTTCGTCTCTCTCTCTCTCTCTCTCTCTCTCTCTCTATATATATATATATATATATATATATATATATATATATATCAAAGTTCTAAATGGCGTGAGGCGTGGCGTGGCGGCGAGGCCAAGCCTTAGGAGCCACGGCGAAGCCATGACATTTTCAAGGCGTGACTTATGGCGTCAAATTTCTATTTCATATATAATATTATATATAAAAACGTATGTTTTGTAGTGTTACTCAGTGAGTCAATAGTAATAGAGAAGTTAAATTAGGTTGTATATATAAAAAACTTGCAAATAAGACATTAAAAACGTAAAGAAAATCAAATATCTCATTACAATAACCGCGCATTAGGCCATGACGTGCCATGGGCTTAACGTGGTGTGACACACAAGCCTTGGTGCCATGGCGCGCCATGGTGGCTGTGCGGCGAGTTTTTTTAGAACATTGATATATATATATATATATATATATATATATATAGAGAGAGAGAGAGAGAGAGAGAGAGAGAGAAAGAGGAGATAAATGATCAAACAAGAATGCTAACTATTTAAGAGAATACGAAAACGACTAAATCACGTGTAAAATCACATGTGATTTTATATTACTGGTCAAAAAAGGGTGTGCGGGGACTTTGGTTGCGATTTCAGGTCGCGGGCAAAGTCGAGTGAATCACATGCAAGGGCGGACCACGAGTGCCGAACCAACTTGCTTTTCTTTTGAACTTTTTTTATACGGATTCTCAATTATTGGAATACTAAATTGACAAATTTGCATTTTTTTTCTTATAAGCACATGAATATTGGATTGAATTTTATGTTGATCTACGTGTCAAATAAGTTAACAAATATTATGAATAATTCAATATATCATTATTTTGTTTTTGAAGAATTAAGTGTTACATATTGTCAAACGAACAACAGAAAAGTAGTTTACTTAAATACTTCAATTTTTTTATATTAAAATATCTTATAATTCTAAAACGCAAAAGTATTAAGTATGACATTATTTGATTTAAAAAATAAGATTCAGTTATCAACGAGATAGAATTTTTTCACCAAATTTGGATAACAACTTTTCTCATTAATATACCTAATACAACATGTGAACAGAACAAAATTACAATAAATAAGATGACAAAAATATATTTTGTTTACTTTATTTATTATATTATTAAACTGTTTTATTACCTTAGTTTAATATATGAATTCATTCTATTGCTTTATTGAATTTTATTATTTAATTAATTAATAAGAACCAAGTCTTGGACTATGTTAGGATGCTAATCTACTGGGTTACAATTTTAAAAGTAAAAAAGGTAGCTGGAGTTGGAGTGGCCAATCAAATACACTACGGTTATAGTAAGAAGATGAAAATCAGGGGGGCCTTGGCTCCCCACTGCCCTCAAAGGCCTCTGCCACATATCACATGTGATTTTGTACGTGATGTTAGTGTAAAATCATATGTTATTCGACCGTTTTCTTATTCTCTTAAATATGTGTCGTTCTCATATGAACCCGATTCGCTCTCTGTAACACTGTGATTTTAGTACGTGCCTATCTAGTACCTCTTTATTTAGTGTAATCTATAATCAGAATTTAAATCTTATTTACGAACCTAGAGTTGGGATCGAAAGCACCTCGGGTCGAAACCGAGAGTAATGGGGCTTAGGTACACCCGCGACGATTGTCCACGCGATTGTGACAGTGGTCACTCTCGCGGGGCACAACCACGGGGAGTGTACCGTAAGTGGGGGAGAGGTGGCGACTATGCCACACGATTGTGACACTAGTCACTGTCGCAGGGCACTGTCGCCGGAAGTGTACCGCGGGTGGGGTACTTGGCGCGACCTTGCCATCGATTGTGACAGATGTCACAATCGTCGGGCACTATCGCGGTCGGGGCCAGACCCATTTATTCCATAAATCCGACTTATTGACCTCATTTTCTCATTCTTGCTTGGTTGAGTCGATTTTTGAGAAGACAAAGGTAGTTCTTATCTCTCTCTTCATTCATTATTTTTGGAAGGAACATCAAGTGATGATTTAATGGTTGGTGTAGGAATCTTTGACATTTATTAGGAGGTCCTAGTGATTCAAGTCTCAAGCACTCCTTCTCTCTTTAATCCATCAACTACCTAGGGTTTGTATACAACTTTGCAAGGTGAGTATATTTACATATTTAAACTTCATACATGTTGTTTGTCTTGCATTTAAGCTATTGTACACTCCTAAACTAAAGGATTTTGGATTTGATAAGCTTTTGACCTAAAAATCTATTTTTAGGATTTTAGGGCTTTGAGAATGAATGAAATGGTATGAGAACTTATATGAACTATAAATAAAGTATAATTATGGTTTCTACATATATTCCATTGTCAACATTTTGTCCTTATTATATTTTTGGAAATCCAAGTAAAATTAGGGTTTTGAGAAAGTTGGATTTTTGTTCAAAGGTATATGTTGTGGTCTCATTATTGAGATAAACATTGTTAATAGCATATGGCGATTTTAGTTTATATGTGTTATTGCACCATTAACTTGGTAAGTTACCAATGGATGTTCATTGGTATGAAATTTCTATGCTTAGACAAATAATGTGATAAAGGAAGGTGTTTTGGTTTGGTTTGGTTTTGGTTTAGTGCAATGGATCCATAGGCACGGTGTTCCAATGTCCCGTTTTGGACATTGAGTTCACCACTTTGGCACGGAATAGGCATCGAGTCACTATGGTAAGTAAGGTGTGTGCATATATGGTCAGGCAACGTCCCATGGGCAGTAAGGTGTAATTCCATTGTGTATCAGTTCACGTTTTGGAACTCTCAAGAATAGACCTAGAGGGTTGACTTGATGTTTTCGAGCAATAGACTTAGAGGAGTTGAGCTCACTAAGTGATTGGTGTTTATTTGTACCATGTTATGATCAATAATGGTTTACTTATTTGCTTTGATTTAGCTCATGGCTATATCCACCGTACAACAACAAATGGGTTTATGATTTCCATTTCTAATTTATTTATCCTTACTAGGCTTTAGCATAACACTTGTTTCTTTGGTTGTCATGTATGACAGGTCATCTTAGCAGTGGGGCTCGTTGGGATTGAGTGGACAACCTTGGAGTCGAGAGTTGTCTTTTTGGAGAATTATAGACCGGCACATTGGATTTTGAGGATATTCATTTTGGAGGAATAGCGACACCCAACTATAATCTATTTTGATAAATTTAGATTATTAGGTTGTCGATTTATATTTTTCATTCCAATTGGGTTTGTATAAGCCATACGTTAATTCCCCGTTGTGGGTGATACACTTTAGTTTCAAATGTTATTACAGTATTATTCAAGTTCTACTTGACCCCACGATAGGGTGTACAGGTTTACTCCAGTTTTAGACGTCAAATTGCCAAATTTTCGAATTTTAACTTGACCCTAAATTTTAGGATGTTACAAGTTGGTATCAGAGCTCTAAGTGAATTAGGTATGAATGTAAGATGCCTAGACTTAAGCTGAGGTTATTAAGCTATGACTGGTGAGATTAGGTAGAACTCTTAAGATAGGATGGTCTTAGAGTCGACGAAGATTACACTAATTGAGAATCGTGATTGTGGTAACGAGAATCCTTATGTGTAGTATGTTCATAATTTCAATTAGCTATTTCTATTATGAATATATCGTACGTAGGCATGCTTAGATTACTTTCGTTATGATGATTAATGAATGTAGTAGTACGTTTCCTTTTGTTTTATTTCTGCAACTTATTCTCACCTCAATTCTCGATTGTATGGCAGACTGAGATGGTTAATACCCGGAATAGACCGGAGGGCCCCGAAGCGACGGCATCTACGACCGGACAAACGCGGGTGACCGGGGTGGAAGAACCTCCCCGATTAAATGAAGTGATGGGGGGAATAGTCGAGCGCATTCCCCGACGCAATCTAGAGTCATCGGAACCTATCATGGAAGAGGTGAAGGCGAAAACTCGAATGATGGACCAGATGATGTTGGCCATGAATAAGGCTATGGCACAACAACAAGAATTATTCTTGAAGCTTCTCGAAGACAGGGACACCAACAACCGTAGGCATGAGACGGTTGCCGAAAATGTTGTGGTGGTAGGATCCGGGGCTACCGGAAATGATATCTCCGCCAAAGGTCCCGTGACATTGGATACAAGGTCAGAAGGGAAGACTTGTTCCTTCAAGACCTTCCTAAGTTGCTGACCGCCCGAATTCAAAGGTGCAGATGATCCGATTTTGTGCATGAATTGGATCCGGGAGATAGAACAAGCCTTCTGGACTAGCGAATGCGGTGAGGGGTAAAAAGCTAAGTTTGGATCCCAGATGTTGAGAGAGGTGGTCCTCACTTGGTGTAATGTCTACTCTACTTATATAGAGGCCACTACTTTAGACAAGTTGAGCTAGTCAACTTTCAAGGAGAAATAACTAGAGGAGTATTGTAACAAAAGATCAATGGACCGGATAGAAGAAGAGTTCCGGAACTTGAAGAAAGGAAATATGTCTGTGAAGGAGTATAATCATCTGTTCATGGACAAGTTGGGGTTGGTGGGACATCTAGTCCCAACCGAGAAAGAAAAGATCAAAGCCTACATTAAGGTCCTTCCATTAGATATGATGTCAATAGTCCGAGTGTCAAAGGCCTCCACTCTTCGTGAGGAGATTGAAGAAGCTCAATTGATGGAAGACGCCTACAACCGAGGCAAGGAAGAGGGTAGCCGCTTAGTGGAGAAGAGGAAATGGGAGGAAAATTCTATTTCCTCCAAGAAACCAAGACCTTTAAACAACAACAACCACCGAGGAACCGATCCTAGGCGTGATGCTAGGTGGTGTTCCAAGTGTCGAAGAAAACACTTTGGTCCTTGCAACTTCGTTCCTGGAAATTGTTTCAAGTGTGGCAAGGTTGTCCATGCTTTCAGAGATTGTCCTGTGAAGGGGTAAATTTGCTTCTAGTGCAAGGAGTCGGGACATGTGAGGGCAGAATGCCCTAAATGGAAGACGGGAGGAGCCGGTGGGAAGAAAGTGGAACCTCGAAGGGCGCCCGGAAGAGTATTTCAGATGACAACGGAAGAAGACAATGCATCCACCGATTTGGTATCGAGTACATTTCTCCTAAACTCCGTACCTACACGTGTATTGTTTGACTCGGGTGCCAGATTCTCTTTCATATCCGATGCATTTTGCCAAAAGCTTTCCATGCCCTTTAGTAGTTTAGAAGAGGCTATAGTGGTAGAAATAGCAAATGGTGGCCAAGTAGTAATTCGGGAGATTTTAAGGAAGTGCACCCTTGAGATTGATGGGAAGAAATTTCCCATCGATTTGATGCCTATGCAATTCGGTGGATTTGATGTGGTGGTTGGGATGGATTGGCTAGCAGAGAACCAAGTTGAGATCGTGTGCTTCAAGAAAATGATTCGACTACCCATTGCAGATAGCGACACGGTGGTGATCTACGGCGAGAGAAGGAAGGGTGAAGTGACGATCATCTCGATGATTAAAGCGCATAAGTGCTTAGCGAAGGGATGTTCATCATTCTTGGCGTACGCGATAGATACCAAACTCGATAAGAGAAAGATTGAAGACGTTACAGTAGTGCGCGAGTACTCCGATGTTTTCCCGGACGACTTGCCTGGCTTGCCACCCAATCCCCAGGTGGAGTTTCGGATTAACCTTGTTCCGGGGGCGGCTCCGATTGCTCGATCTCCTTATCGGTCAGCTCCTTCTGAGATGCAAGAGATGATGACTCAACTCCAAAACCTTCTTGAGAAGGGTTTCATAAGACCGAGCTCGTCGCCTTGGGGAGCTCCAGTCTTGTTCGTTAAGAAGAAAGACAGCACGATGCGGATGTGTATCGACTACATAGAATTGAACAAGGTGACGGTGAAGAACAAGTATCCACTTCCAAGGATCGATGTCTTGTTAGACCACTTTCAAGGTGTGGGTTGCTTCTCATAGATTGACCTACATTTGGGATATCATCAAGTGAAGGTGAAGAAGGACGACATCCCGAAGACGTCGTTTAGGACACAGTACGGTCATTACGAGTTTCTAGTAATGTCGTTCGGCCTAACCAATGCGCCAACGATATTTATGGACTTGATGAACCGAGTGTGTCGACCTTTCCTCGACAAGTCGGTGATAGTCCGAGAAGTTCTAGAAGTGCTAAGGCGGGAGAAACTTTACACAAAGTTTTCAAAGTGTGACTTTTGGCTTCGGGAGGTACAGTTTTTGGGACATGTAGTCACGAAGGAAGGAGTAAAGGTGGACCCCACAGAGATCGAGGCGATGATGAATTGGGAACCTCCCAAGAGTCCGTCAGAAATTCGAAGCTTTCTAGGATTAGCGGGATACTACCGGAGCTTCATTCAATATTTTTCCAAGATAGCTTCATCGCTGACGGCCCTAACCCGAAAGAACGTGAAGTTCGTGTGGACCGAGAGTCAAGAGAAGGCGTTTCGGACTCTATAAAGGAAACTTTGCGAAGCTCCAATCTTATCTCTACCCGAAGGATCAGAAGATTTTGTGGTATATAGTGACGTGTCGAAGATGGGTTTGGGTTGTGTTCTAATACAAAGGGGCAAGGTGATTGCCTACGCATCAAGGAAACTCAAGGTGCATGAAATCAACTACCCTACTCATGACTTGGAATTGGCGGAAGTGGTGTTTGCTTTGAAGTTGTGGCGACACTACCTTTACGGTATGAAGTGCACTCTCTACATAGATCACAAGAGTTTGAAACACATATTCGAGCAAAAGAATATGAGACAAAGGAGGTGGTTGGAGTTACTAAAGGATTACGACTGCGAATTACTTTACCACCCGGGTAAGGCAAACGTCGTCGTCGATGCTTTGATTCGGAAAGACTATAGGGGAAATTCTCGAGCCACCTTTACGCGAATCGAGTTAGTGTCAACACTCATTGATCGAATCAAACTGTCTCAAGCCAAAGCCTTGCTAGAAGAGAACCTCAAGGAAGAAGTTATGTCAAAGCAACATCTACTATTGACGGAAGATAGTCGGGGAGTAAATCTATTCAACGGGTGTGTTTGTGTGCCCAAGATCGGGGGCAATCGGGAACTCCTTCTCGAGGATGCCCATAAGTCAAGATATTTTATCCATACGGGAAGCACAAAGATGTATCGAGATTTAAAGATGCACTATTGGTGGCCGGTCATGAAACTTGATGTGGCACGTTATGTAGAATGATGTGTGACTTGTTTACAAGTGAAGGCCGAGCACCAACGACCTTATGGGAGTTTACAGTCCTTGGATATTCTGGAATGGAAGTGGTAGCATATCACTATGGACTTCGTGACGAAATTTCCAAAGACCTTAAGGGGTCATGACACCATTTGGGTGATAGTGGATCGCTTAACCGAAAACGCCCATTTCCTGGCATGCGGGAAACTCTACCCATGGACAAGCTATCCAAATTGTACATTGATGAAGTGATATCTCGCCATGATGTGCCTCTATCTATTGTCTCGGATCACGATAGTCGGTTCACGTCGTATTTTTGGGATGGTTTGCAAAAAGAGTTGGGTACACGTGTGAAGTTGAGTACGACCTATCATCCCCAAACCAATGGCTAAAGCGATAGGACAATTCAGACACTTGAAGACATGTTAAGATCTTGTGTGATCGACTTCGGGGGTAGTTGGGACTCGCACCTACCTTTGGTAGAGTTCGTGTACAACAATAGCTACCACTCGAGTATTGGAATGGCACTGTTTGAAGCATTATATGGACGGAAGTGTCGAACTCCCATATGTTGGCTTGAGGCGGGGGAGAAATAGTTTGTTGGGCCCGAGATTGTTCAAGAGACTGCGGACAAAGTTAAAGCTATCTGCGAGCGCTTAAAGGCGGCTCAGGACCGACAGAAAAGCTATGCCGACAAGAAGAGGCGGCCGATAAAATTTCAAGTGGGGGACCGTGTTATGCTAAAGGTGTCCCCTTGGAAGGGAATAATCAGGTTTTGGAAAGCGCGGGAAATTGAGTCCCCGTTTCCTTGGACCATTCACCATGATTAAACATGTAGGACATCAAGACTACCAATTGGAACTCCCTCTAGAGAAGAGTTGTCAGGATCTTAATTCTTAACAAGAATAAACACTCAGAAACAATATTAAAGGAGTTTGTGGAATAACACTTTAATATTCAATAATCTATGAAAACAGTGAATCAGAAGAACAACTTGTAAACTTTATTGAATGATTATAAAGCTACAAGATTCAATACTCAACCTCAATATTGATGAACAGGCTCACCAATACGAATTCTACTTCTCTAGAATTAGGATTACAAACCTTGAGGTTGATTCTCTCTATCAAAACAAAAATTCAGAATTCTCTAAAAGTTTTTTTTTTTATCAATTACAATCTATTCTATATATACTGAAGATAAAAGATAATTACAAATAATAAAATATCTTCAAAATAATCTTCCATCTTTATCTCCAAGCTTTCCATAATCTTCAATCTTGATCTGCACGAATCTTGATAATCTCATAAGCAGCACTAAGTCTTCAGCAACATTAATATTTTGAGCAGTATTAATGTTCAGCAGTACTAACTACTAGCAGTACTAAAATTGCTTAGCAGTAGTAATCTCCTCTAGCAGTATTAATCTTGACTTAGCAGTACTAATCTTGATCAGCAGTATTAACTTCAGAAGTATTAATCAATTTCTTCTAACAGTATTAACTGTACTTGTGTATTTCTGAATTTCCCAACAATCTCCCCCTAACTTGACTTTTAGGAAGAGAAGTCAAGTTCTTCAAATGATCTTCTTAGATGCTCCCAAAACTTCATGGCTCATACACCTGTATTTGCATCCAACCCCAAACTCTGATTGATTGTTCTTTGAATCAAATACTTAGCCATCTCTGAATCTGGAACACATCCTAGCTTCTTCTTCAACATTGCATGAAGCTTTAGTCTGTTGTGATTGTACACTCTATCCACTAGGAAGTACTCTATGTGATTTAAGTCCATAGTTAGTGCATATACTCCACTAGTTTCATATAGAGTCCAATTGTTGACAGTTTTGAACACATTTCTGATGACATGCTCCACTTCTTCAGGTTTGAACATCATACACAGATACTCCATCACTAATTTTGTAATTGAAATCTCTGGAGCCTTCAGTTGATCTGCATACAACTTCATACCTATCTCAAACATTTCTTCAAGATCTGACCTGGAACATGTTCTGACAATCTTTGCCCAAGTGTTATACACTTCAAACTTCTCATCTTTCCTCTTGAGCCTTATGTATTCCTTGCCATCAACCTTCATTGTGTCCCATAGAATGACCTCAGGAGGCTTCACACCAACAGGTTCTGCTAAAATTGGTTCAAACACTTTGTCCATCACTACCATGTATAGATTTACATCATCAATTCTTGCTGGTTCATTCTTTTCATATGACTTAGGTGCCCCTTCTTCTTCAGCAACCTTCTCAGCTTCTCCTTCAGCTATTCTAGGCTTCTTGATTGACTTTCTTCTTGCCATCATCTTGGTTCTTTTTAAAGTCCTTAGACTTTCACCAAGAGTGGCTTCTTTCTATGGTGGTGTTTCTTACTCATCTGGAAAATGTTTTTCTATCATCAAATCATTGCTTTCTTTCATTATCTTCTCCATCTCCACCCTTGCAGTTTCATTCCCTTGAAGCTTTAGCATCTCTGAATCATATAGCTCTTTAATCTTCTCAAAAGACATCTTAGAGAACATCTCCTTTCTGACTCCTACAACACCCTTGAGAAATGTAATCATCTTGTTTCTCTCTTGGGTACCTAAGAATGTCTTTGAGGGTTGTCTCTTCTTTGTAGCTGTTTTGACCACCACAGATTTCTTCAGAGTTGCAGCTTTCTTCTGTGCAATTTCAGTTGCCAGGCTTTGTTGATAAGCTTCATTCAGTTCAGCAGCTAGAGCCTTAGCCATCTCTCTGTCCTTTTCAACCTGAACTCTTTCTTCTTTTTTAATATCAGCCTGCATCTTCTTGGCCAAAGCTTCATCTAACTCAACCAACCTTTGCTTTTTGATTGGTTGATCAGATTCCACCATTTTAGCTTTGCCTTTGTCTTTGCTCACCTTCTTCTCTACACTATCTTTCTTGATCACTTCACCTTGTTCTTTGATGACAACTCCTTTGGCCTTTGAGATGACCTTGGGAGTATCATGCTTGGCTTTGATTAAGGTTTCTGCAATCTCAAGATCTGTCAAAACTTCTTGCACTATTTCTGCTGCTTCTTTCAGTTCAGCAGTATTAACAGTTTCTGCTGCTTGGCTTGAACCAGCAACATTAACAGTTACTGCTGCTTGCTCTTTTATTGCTTCTTGTACAAACTCAGTTTCCACTGCTTTTTGCTCCCCCTCAAAATCAGGTTTCTCTTGCTCCCCCTTTTCTTTGACATCTTCCATGTTGACATCAGCTTCTGACTCCCCCTTTTTGGGAGCATCAGTCACTGGTTTCCTCCTTCTTAGCATAAACTGTTTCTTCTTCTTTTGCATAATCAATTTCTTCACCATTTGCTTCAAGTTGACAATCTGTTCTTGTTGAGACAGAACTATCAGTTTCAGCTCTTCTATTTCTTTCCCCTGCTTGATCACATCCATGTTTATGTTTCCCATTGCTTCCATCAATTCATAGTAGTTATATCTGTCCTCACCTTCTCCAGAAGTGTTACCCTCTTTTGAAGGATCATGGGATCTTTTTGTAGTAGAGGTCTTCTGCCTAGCAGAAGCACCTGCTACCCCCGTGGTTTCTTGGCACCTGGGACCTTTGGATGATTGCTCACCCAAAGTTGCCATGGGGAAGGTCTTATTTATGTTACCACTGACCTCCTCTGTGCTAGCAGGAGTAGTGGCAGCCTTAGCACCCATATGCTCAAACATCTCCTCATTGAGCACCTCCATGGGGTTGGGAGACACCCCTATGGTTTCCCTGTAGATATTATCTAATGGAGAATTATCCATTAGAGGGCTTAAAGGCTCAGTGGGTGAAGGTACAAGAAGGGAAGGAGCCTTCTTTACCTTTTTCCTTATGTAAGTTTAGGTTATTGGAGAAGTTGGCTTTTGAACAAGAGACTGAGGGATTGATATTGAGGGTGAAGGTTGGGATTGGCTAGCAGTGGGATGGTCTAATGAGGGCCTTGACCCTGCTGCCATACCTTCTTCATTGTGGGACACCACCATCATTGTAGAGAACAATGGGGTGTCAACTCCTTCCGAGTCCAATGGAGATCTTTTCATGTTTGAAAAGACCTTACCTTTGGGAATTTTTGGTACATATACCTCATCAAAGTGAGGCATATCCGTCAGTTCATGGGTTATAACTTCCTGTACAAACCTGGGGTACATATAAAAACTCTTTTTGCTTCCCAAGTTTGATACAAGATCACTGAAAATCATTCTAGAGAAATTGTACTTTCTGGCAGTGGCCAAGCAGACCAAAGCATAAGCAATGGTACTGCTAAACTCACTCCATCCAGTAGTCTTTTTGGAAATGCAGTGCATCAGGGTATGAACAAGAAAACGCCATTGGGTATAAAATTTGGCTTTTGAAAATTTGAAACCACCCAATTGGCCTCCATACCCCATTCTTGAAAGGTTTGAGAACAAGTCCTCATTAGGAATAGAAGTAATACCTTCAGCATCGTCTAGACGTAGACAGATGCGTATCACCTCTTCAGAAACTGACAAGGGTTTGTCACATACCCTTGTCTTGATTATCTGTGCACCATTCTCTATCACTACGGTGGCATTCGCCCAGAACTGTCTTTGATGCTCTATGTATATTGTTGGTGACACAGTGAGAGCATGGGCAATGTGGCTGGACTTGAGAAAATCCACAATCTGGTGGAATCTTGCAGCTTGTTTTGGCTTCTGTAGCATCGCAATCTCGTTGTGCTCATCAATGAATGCTATGGATGCCATTGTGCTTGAGTAATCTTGACTGCAACACTTGGTGCTTGAGAGAAAAGGGTTAGAGAGAAGATGAATAGAAAGCAAAGAGTCGTTATGAACTTTTGGGCAGGCAAAAAGGGTATTTATACGATTCGGGACATAAGCAGTATTAACTCCTAGCAGTATTAACTAACTAGCAGTATTAACTGCGAGCAGTATTAACCACTAGCAGTATTAACTAACTAGCAGTATTAACTGAGAGCAGTATTAACTACTAGAAGTATTAACTTAACTAGCAGTATTAAGTGAGAGCAGTATTAACCACTAGCAGTATTAACTAACTAGCAGTATTAACTGTGCACTGGCAGTATTAAAACTGCACTGGAAGCATTAACCATACTTACACTTTTTGAAGCTTGAGGTACTCTGAGCAAGGTAATAACTTCCTGAAAAAGATGTTAGTAGCACTAAATAATAAACCAATAACAGGTATGTAAACACTTTTTAAAACATGAGCTCATTCAGAGTTGATCATGCCCACACTTGTGACCAAGAATGTGAATCTACCCACATCAAAAGCTTTAGTGAATAGATCAGCAAACTGGTTGTCAGTATGAAATTTAGCAACTTGAATTAGCTTCTTTTCATTACAATCTCTGATAAAGTGATATCTGATCTCAATGTGCTTTGTTTTGGAGTGCTTGATTGGATTGTTAACAATGCTTATAGCACTGCTATTGTCAATGAAGATTGGAGTGTGAAGAAAGGTTAACCCATAGTCCAGCATCTGATTTTGAATCCATAGAACCTGAGAACAGCAACTTGCAGCAGCAATATACTCAGCTTCTGTTGTTGATAAGGACACTGTGGTTTGCTTTTTACACTGCCAAGATACTAGTCTTGCACCCAAAAGTTGACATCCTCCTGAAGTAGACTTTCTGTCCATGTTAGCACCTCCCAAGTCACTATCTGAATAAGCAATCAAGTCAAAGTTGGATTCATAAGGATACCAAAGACCTAATCTAGGTTGCCCTCTTAAGTATCTGAAAATCCTTTTAACAGCTTGCAGATGTGATTGCTTTGGCTTGACTTGGAATCTGGCACACAAACACACTGGAAACATGATGTCTGGTCTTGAGGCTGTGAGATACATGAGAGATCCAATCATTGATCTATATAGATGGACATCAACATCCTCCCCCTCAAGATCAACAGTGATCTGTTTATGAGTCTCCATAGGTGTGCTTGCTGGCTTTGAGTCTGTTAATCCATATTTTTCCAGGATGTCTTTCACATATTTTGATTGGCTTATGAAGATCCCATCTTTCTTCTGTTTCAGTTGAAGCCCAAGGAAGAAGGTAAGTTCACCCATAGAACTCATTTTAAAGCTCTTGTGCATCAACTTTTCAAAGTCTCTACACATCTGATCTTTTGTGGATCCAAAGATGATATCATCCACATAAATCTGAACCAATAGGATGTCCTTCTTACTTCTTTTAATGAAGAGGGTCTTGTCAATTATTCCTCTTTCAAACCCATTCTCCAAGAGGTAGGTAGACAGAGTATCATACCATGCTCTTGGGGCTTGATGCAGACCATAAAGTGCTTTCTTCAGTTTGTATACTCTGTCTGGATATGATGGATTTTCAAATCCAGGGGAATGACAGACATATACTTCTTCATCAATTGTACCATACAGAAAGGCACTCTTCACATCCATTTGGTATACCTTGAATTTCATGTATGAGGCATAGGCTAGAAATAGCCTAATTGTTTCTACCCTTGCCACTGGAGCAAACACTTCTTCATAGTCAATGCCTTCTTCTTGAGTGTACCCTTGTGCCACCAGCCTTGCTTTGTTTCTTATCACAATGCCTCTCTCATCCTTTTTGTTCCTGAAAATCCACTTGGTGCCTATAGCTCTATGACCTTTTGGAAGGTCCACCAAGTCCCAAACTTCTTGCAACTTGAACTGCAGTAACTCTTCTTGCATAGATTCTATCCAACTGGAATCTTTCATAGCATCATAAACCTTCTTAGGCTCAATTTGAGATAGAAAGCAGGAGAGTACAGTGTGTTGCTAATCCTGCAGCTCTTGAAGTCTGCTTTGATTCCTTGTTATCATAGGAGAAGAGATGTCTCCTATGACCAACTCTGGAGGATGATTCTTTTGAGTTATAGTCTGATGACTAGGTTCTTCATTGATTCCCACATCCAGATTGGAATCGTTTAACTCAGTTGAGGGGATCTCATTAGCTGCTTCTGGCTCTTCATGCACTTGATTCTCCTCATCTCTTCCTTCTTCTTCACTCTGAATTGGTTCAGTCATTGTCTCTTTTGCACATACATCAACAGGCTCTATTGTAGGTATGGGAAAGATCACAGATTGAGGAATAATGTCTTGTACTTGTACTTGTTCATCCCCTGATCCTCCACTTCCTGAACCTGCATGATAATCACTACTGAAACCCAAAGAGTTAGTTAGTGAATCAATGTCATATAACCACTGAGGACCAGATCCAATAGCATTTGGTGTGTTCTCATTGCACTTGACATTGTCACTTTCCTCAATTATTCTAGAAGAAGTATTGAAAACTCTATAAGCCTTACTCTGAGATGAGTAACCAACAAGAAAACCATCATCAGCCTTGCTATCAAACTTTCCTAAGTGAGTTTTGGTATTGAGAATGGTACAAGGACACCCAAAAGGTTTGAAAAATCCTATAAAAGGTTTTCTGTTATTTAAAAGCTCATATGGTGTCTTGTTTTTAGGCTTGACTACTAGAACTCTGTTTAGGACATAGCAAGCAGTATTAACTGCTTCAGCCCAGAAAGTAATTGGAAGTTTTGAATCTGCCAACAGAGATCTAGTAGCTTCAATCAGTGTCCTATTCCTTCTCTCAGCAACACCATTTTGTTGTGGAGTCCTAGGAGCACTGTATTGCCTCTCAATTCCTTTTTCCTCACAAAAGGTGTTTAGGTCATGATTTTTAAATTCAGTACCATTGTCTGACCTAATGACTTTTACCTTTTGATTAGTTTGGTTTTCAATTCTTAGAATAAATGATTTGATTAGTCCACTTGTCTCATCCTTAGTCCTTAGAAAATATACCCAAGTAAATCTAGAGTAATCATCAACAATAACTAGGCAGAATGATTTCTTACCAATACTCATAACATTTGTAGGACCAAACAAATCCATATGCAACAACTGAAGAGAAATAGAGATTGTGTTCAACTTTTTGGACTTATGAGAAGTTTTGTGTTGTTTGCCTTTAAGACAGACAATACAATGATCATCACATGAAAAGACTTTGGAAGGTAAACCTCTTACAAGGTTGTTTTTAACAAGTTTATTCATTGTTTTAAAGTTCATGTGACACATCCTTCTGTGCCAAAGTGATGATTCATCCAAAGAAGCTTTTGAAACAAGACAATTAAGGGATGAATCAGCTGAAACACTTTCCATATCTAAGAAATATACATTATCCTTTCTAGGAGTTCTTAGTAGTATCATCTTTTCATCAACTACCTTGAATCCATGAGCAAGGATAATGCATTCAGAATCTGTAAATAATATACTATGTTGTTTGTCACAAACCTGTGATACACTTAACAGGTTGTACCTTAACTGCTCAACATAGAATACATCTTCAAAGGTCATTTTACCTTTGGTTACATCCCCCCTACCACTTATCTTACCTCCATCTGGAGTATTACCAAAGGAAACATGACCACCATCAATTTTCTTGAAATTCTTGAGGCATGACATGTTCCCTGTCATGTGCCTTGAGCAACCACTATCAATATGCCAGATACTCTTCCCCTTGAGCTGCTGGTTGCCCTGCACATAAGATTAAACAATTAGTATTGATTGGGGACCCAAGCCAAAGTGGTCTTGGGTCTCCCTTTCTCATCAAAGTATTTACATTCCTTTTTGATGAGGTTTTTAAACTCAGAGCACTCTTTATTAGAGTACTTTGTTAATATGATTGGCTTAGCAGTACAAACACTAGAAGCAGTACTAACCTTAGAAGCACTAACAGAGTTAGCAGTACTAACAGGTTTAGCAGTACTAACCTTGTTAGCAGCACTAACAGAGTTAGCATGATTAACTTTTGAAGAAGTACTAACAATGTCAGCAGCACTAACATTGTTAGCAGTAGTATTACTTCTAGCAGCACTATCATTGTCAGCAGTACTATTTGTGGTAGCAGTACTAACAGTTTTAGTGCTTTTAGGAACCCACATATTGACACTTTCTTTAACAGACCTTTTCTTCATGTGGCTTTTAGATTTAACAGTTTTCTTATCCACATGGTTCTTTTCAATCTTCCTATAACCCAAGGGTTTTTGCATAGGTCTTTGAAAGTTCATCCTTTGGTTTATAGGATTGAAATAACAGTATTTGGCAAGATGATTCAATTTGCCACAGATAAAACAAGGTTTTGGTCTATTGATTTTACTCAGATCAACCCCTTATTTCTGTGCCCACTGATTATTCCAGTTTCTTTGTTTTCCCCTCTTTTTATCATGTTTTTGGGGCTCATTCTTCTTGCATGCACACTGTTTGCAAGGACCTGGATTCACAACTGTGGTCTGTTTGTAATGGACCTTACCAGACTTTCCCTCTGTCTTCTCTATGTCCTTGGATTTGATCCAAGCCCTTCCACAGTCCTCATTGGTGATAATTTTATTCTCTAGAGGAATCTCACCACTCACTTTGTTCTCCTTACTCTTACCAACCTCTTTCTCAGTCTTATCCTCCACAACTACCTCATCTAAGGGATCTATCTCAGTGGCTCCCTCAGGCAAGTCCTTCCTATCTTTAGTTTCTAGCAAATCTAAGGTAGGAGGGATGTAATTGTTGTTATATGGTGGTGGTGTGGCATTATACCCAATTCCTCTTCTCAGCTTATCATGAATATGAGTTTGTAGTAAAGAGTCCATTGCTTTAGAAGCATTGGAAAACTTTTCTACATCAAGCTTAACCTTGGTTAGCTCCTTTCTCAGCTTTTCACTCTCCTCTTTAGATTTGGTCAGTTTGAGTTCTAGATCATTTTTCTCCCACTTCCAGTAATTGGTGTCATATGAGTGTTGGAGTTCATTGGCTTGAAAACCTTTAATCTGTTCCTCAAACCTCTCAACAATTCTCACATAGTCCTTTATATCCTTTTCTAATCTCTTAAGGTCATCACTTATCTTCTGGTTGTGATCCCTGTACCTTTTAACAGTGTCTATGCAAGTTTTAGAACAGAGATTAGAACTTACCTCAGATGGGAGATCAGATACTTCAGCCATAAGTGCTTGATTTTGGATAGCCTCTTCTGCTTGATCACTCCAGTCAAACCCCATTCCTTGTTGAGAAACAAGGGCTTGAGCAGAGTTTCTGTTATGGTTGAGGTTTCCAGACTGTGCTTGTTGGTGGTTGTTGTTGTGAGACACTCCACTTCTGCATTCCCTGGCAAAGTGTCCCTTCAGATGGAATTTGTAGCACTCCACCTTTGATTTATCAAACCCAGCCCCATCTTCTATTCTTTGGGAGAAGTTGTTCCTCCCAGTCCTCTTTATGAACTTCTTCAGCCTCATGGAAAGCATGGCCATCTGCCATTTAATATCCATCTCTTCCAGATCATCAGGATGAAGTTGTTCCAAATCATCATTAATTAAGGAGGAATTTCCATGGCTGGCAATAAAGGCTTCAAACACAGAATCAGTGCCTTTTTCTTGATTTGCTCCACTAGCAGCATTAACTGATTCAGGATTAGCAGTAGAATCAATTGATGCTGATAGGAGTGCAGCATTATGAATATATCCAGAAGGCTTCTTCTTTGCCTCTACCTCAGCTTCAAACACTCTAAGATCATTGTACAGATCATCAAGTTCTTTCTCTTCCAACTGATCATTCTGTCTGAATGAAACAGTGTACATGGTCCATTCATCTCCAAGGGACCTTAAGAACTTTCTGTTTACATCATCTTGATCAATTTGTACTCCCATAGTAGCTAGTTCACCAATCAGTTTGTTAAACCTGTCAAAAGTTTGAGTCATGGACTCATTCTTAGTTGACATAAAGTTTTCATACTGTTGCTTCAAGATTGACTTTTGATTTCTCTTGGTACTTTTGGTACCAGATAATCTCTTCTCTAGAGCATTCCAGAGCATCTGTGCATCAGTGCAATTACAGAATTGGTGTTGATATTCATTGGGAATGGCCAAGAGCAGTGTGCTCAAGGCTTTCATCTCTGTCTGCCTTATCTTTCTTTCTGCATCAGTCTTTGGTGGAGTTCTTTTTCCATCTTCATCAATCTTTCCTGCATCATATGGGCCATTCTCAATGATGTCCCACATAGAGTAATCTGTGAGGAGAATGTATTGCTTGATTCTAATCTTCCAAATGTCAAATTCATTGGGTCTGAGCATTGGAACCTTTGAGACCAGAGTACTGTTTGATTCAGCAGTGTTTTCCATGATGAATAAGGTTTCTGAGAATACTTGCTCTGATACCACTTGTCAGGATCTTAATTCTTAACAAGAATAAACACTCAGAAACAATATTAAAGGAGTTTGCGGAATAACACTTTAATATTCAATAATCTATGAAAACAGTGAATCAGAAGAACAACTTGTAAACTTTATTGAATGATTATAAAGCTACAAGATTCAATACTCAACCTCAATATTGATGAACAGGCTCACCAATACGAATTCTACTTCTCTAGAATTAGGATTACAAACCTTGAGGTTGATTCTCTCTATCAAAACAAAAATTCAGAATTCTCTAAAAGTTTTTTTTTATCAATTACAATCTATTCTATATATACTGAAGATAAAAGATAATTACAAATAATAAAAGATCTTCAAAATAATCTTCCATCTTTATCTCCAAGCTTTATAATCATTCAATAAAGTTTACAAGTTGTTCTTCTGATTCACTGTTTTCATAGATTATTGAATATTAAAGTGTTATTCCGCAAACTCCTTTAATATTGTTTATGAGTGTTTATTTTTGTTAGGAATTAAGATCCTGACAAGAGTGGAACTCACAACACATTCCACGTTTTCTACCTTCGGAAGTGCATAGCGGAGGAAGAAAGCGTCATCCCTCTCTCAGAGATTCGAGTTGACGAGGGAAACTGTTGTGTTGAAGAACCGGACGCGATTTTGGAGAAGAAAATGAAAAATCTTTGTCACAAGGAAGTCACAATGGTTAAGGTCCAATGGAAGCACCATCGGGGTGAAAATGTGACTTGGGAGGCGGAAGAGGATATAAAGCAAATATATCCACACCAATTCACTTAGCCGAGATTTCGAGGACGAAATCTTCTCCAAGTTGGGAGGATTGTAACACCCGTGATTTTAGTACGTCCCTATCTTGTACCTCTTTATTTAGTGTAATATATAATTGGATTTTAAATCTTATTTACGAACCTAGAGTTGGGATCGAAAGCACCTCGGGTCGAAAACGAGAGTAATGGGGCTTCGGTATTCCCGGGGTGAATGTAACCATGATCGTGACAGTGGTCACTCTCGTGGGGCACAACCGGGAGGAGTGTACTGCAAGTGGGGGATCAGTGGCGATTATGCCACACGATTGTGACACCAGTCACTCTCGCTGGGCACTGTCGCCGGAAGTGTACCGCGGGTGGGGTACTTGGTGCGACCTTGCCAGCGATTGTGACAGATGTCACAGTCGTCGGGCACTATCGCGGTCGGGGCTAGAGCCATTTATTCCATAAATCCGACTTTTTGACCTCATTTTCTCATTCTTGCTTGGTTGAGTCGATTTTTGAGAAGACAAAGGTAGGTCATCTCTCTCTCTCTCTCTCCATTCATTATTTTTTGAAGGAACGTCAAGTGATGATTTAATGGTTGGTGTAGGAATCTTTGACATTTATTAGGAGGTCCTAGTGATTCAAGTCTCAAGCACACATTCTCTCTTTAATCCATCAACTACCTAGGGTTTGTATACAACTTTGCAAGGTGAGTGTAATTACATATTTAAACTTCATACATGTTGTTTGTCTTGCATTTAAGCTATTGTACACTCCTAAACTAAAGGATTTTGGATTTGGTAAGCGTTTGACCTAACAATCCATTTTTGGGATTTTAAGGCTTTGAGTGTGAATGAAATGGTATGAGAACTTATATGGACTATAAATAAAGTATAATTATGGTTTCTACATATATTCCATTGTCAACATTTTGCTCTTATTGTATATTTGGAAATCCAAGTAAAACTAGGGTTTTAAGAAAGTTGGATTTTTGTTCAAAGGTATATGTTGTGGCCTCATTATTGAGATAAACATTGTTAATAGCATATGGCGATTTTAGTTTATATGTGTTATTGCACCATTAACTTGGTAAGTTACCAATAGATGTTCATTGGTATGAAATTTCTATGCTTAGACAAATAATGTGATAATGGAAGGTGTTTTGGTTTGGTTTGGTTTTGGTTTAGTGCAATGGATCCATAGGCACGGTGTTCCAATGTCCCGTTTTGGACATTGAGTTCACCACTTTGGCACGGAATAGGCATCGAGTCACCATTGTAAGTAAAGTGTGGGCCTATATGGTCGGGCAGCGTCCCATGGGCAGTAAGGTGTAATTCCATTGTGCATGAGTTCCCGTTTTGGAACTCTCAAGAATAGACCTAGAGGGGTTGACTTGATGTTTTCGAGCAATAGACTTAGAGGAGTTGAGCTCACTAAGTGATGGGTGTTTATTTGTACCATCCATGTTATGATCACTAATGGTTTACTTGTTTGCTTTGATTTAGCTTACAACTATATCCACCGTAGAACGACAAATGGGTTTATGATTTCTATTTCTAATTTATTTATCCTCACTACGAGGCTCTATATGGACGGAAATGTCGCGCACCAACTTGTTGGAACGAAGTCGGAGAAAAGGTCATCGAAGGACCCGATTTGGTTCGTATCACTACCGAAAAAGTCAATATTGCCCGCCAGAAAATGAAAGAGGCTCAATCGCACCAGAAAAGCTATGCGGACAAACACCGCAGGCCTCTCGAATTTCATCCGGGTGAACATGTCTTTTTGAAAGTGTCTCCATTCAAAGGTATCCGGAGATTTGGAATTAAAGGCAAGCTTAACCCTTGATATATCGGTCCGTTTGAAGTGTTGGAGAAGTTGCGTATCGCCTAGCCCTACTTAAGTTATCTTCCCTCATTTAACTTGTCGTTTTAACATAAATTACTTAAGTTATAAAAAAATGAATTCGTTAAAAAAAATTAAAGACGATAAATATATTATATGATTTTAAATAATTGTTTTTAATTATTCGATATTGGTGTCAATTTGATAGTCTTAGTGAAAGGTTTTTAATAATGTATTTTGTTATAAAATATAATTGGTTTTATTATAAATATTTAATGAGTTAGATTAATTAATTAAAATATATTAAGGTTCAAAATGAAAATTATATTGAAAGAGGGGACAAATTGAATGGAGAGGGTGATATAAAAATTTAATAGAAAAAAGTAGAATTGAAAAGGGGGGGTAAAATGAAAAATGGTTTTGAAAAAGTCATTCCAATAATAACAGGTTGGTGATTCTCAACCTTTTCTTCAAAAAACTTTTGATTACAATGGTAATTAGCTTTAACCATAGCTTATTGTAATAGTAAAAAGCTATGAAAGCTTATGCATTGAAGATGCTCTAAGAAGACAACCGCACATTAAAGTGTCAAAAGAATCAACAAATTGGTTTTTAAGAGTATGTCAAATGTACTAACAGAAAACATTTAACCCAACAATTGATGGTAAAAACTAATATATATATATATATATATATATATATATATATATATATAGGGTCATTCAAGGGAGAACTCGGTTATCTGTGGTAATCGTAAGATCCAATCTTAACCACAAATGAGAGGATAAATTAGGAAAATAATAATTTTGATAATTTTAACTAAAATTTCAATTAAAGGTTATGTTAGGTATTTTAGAAATTTTCTCTCTCCTCTCTCGTCTCTCCGGCGAACATTATTCAGGTGACCATGTGATACCTTTCGTAAACATCGAAAATAACGAAAATAAATAAGAAATGTTGTGATACCCTTCGTAAAACAACGAGGACACGTTTTAAACATCGGAAATACATTGTGATACCCTTCATCAAAAAAAATGAAGAGAGACATTATGATACGCTTTGTAAACATCAATGATACCCCTTATAAAACAATGATGATACATATTGTGATACCAATTAATTCGAATCAGTAAAACACAAACCAACTATGATACAACCGTAATACCACTATGATACCAAGTGTGATACTTATGTGATACCTATGTGATACCTTTGAATTTTAAACTAGAAAAATTGATTAAAAAACATAGAAAAAAAACCTCATATATAAAACCAAAGAGCGAAGAGGAATATGAAAGATTATAAATAGTCAAAAGACTAAAGGGCCCTGTTGAAGATTGTGAACATTGAAATAACTTGTAAACGAATCATATTTTAGCTCTCAGAATATAAATACAAAAAATATTAAAAAAAAAGTTTTTTCATACCCATGGTTTAAACCCACCAAAAGGCCATCAACCAATTCTCCCACCATTGTCGCCTATGGACGCCTCCTTCCTCACCACCGATTGACTTTTCAGAAGCATCAACTCCATTGACATTAAAAGGAGTGGTTTTAGAATAATCATATCCTGTCCAAAATTTTGATTTTCTACATCGGAACCTGTCATATTGTTTAACAACTTCACAGTAGGAGTTGCCATCGCACCACCGCCACTAACCTTTACGTCGGACTTTCTCGTCTCTGACTTATCAACCTCTTTGGTCCGTCATGAGTTGGCACTCCATAAAACGGTGGAGCGGTGAACGGTGGACCCAACGTGCTCGCAGTAGGAGTCGCCGGCCAATACCATCAGAAAAATGGTGAAACGGTGGAATGATTTTTGTTATGAAAAGAAAATTAAATATTTGCAAGTGGCGGCTGAAAGCTTTTTAGGGTTTTACTTATGAGTTTTCAAAAAAAAATTAAATTACCAATTTACCCTTCATTTTATTTTAGTAAATAACATTAATTATCTTAAATGATTGGTTCATATTGAATCTCACGGTTACCACAAACTACACAGTTCTCATTTGATTAAATATATATATATATATATATATATATATATATAGAAGAAAGTTCAAATGAAAACTCAACATTTATCTATATATAAATAAATATATATATAGAAGAAAGTTCAACCCTCTTACTACTTTTGTACTAACCGTATTTAACCGTATTTTTACTAACTTTGTGAACCTTTTTTTTTGTACTAATCATCCTAGTTGACCCACAAATTAACATCATATCAATATACACGTTCAACGCGTTCATACGAATGATAAATTACCAATCTACCACCTTATCAACTCACCAATTAATATCAATTTGATTTTTGAGTTTGTTCGAATGGAGGATTCGATGAAGTA
The DNA here is from genome assembly GCA_954870635.1 of Arctium minus. NCBI lineage: Eukaryota > Viridiplantae > Streptophyta > Magnoliopsida > Asterales > Asteraceae > Arctium > Arctium minus. The sequence continues at coordinate 56,357,310 of OX941084.1, forward strand.
AAGCCAATAGAAGTGTCTGCAGCTGAAAGGCGGGATGGTTGAGACAAATAGCTTGTGGGTTATTATGCAACCCATGAATCCCTTGCAACCAATGCAACCAAATCACCATCATCCAAAATTTGATCAATGGATATAAAGAACTCGGTGGCAAAATTGTAATTTATTTCAATTAAAAGGTAACGGGATAATGAAACAAATAGCCACAAGGGGTATATTCGACATAATCTTTTAGGGATATCTCCGGCTCCAAAAAGGGAAACTGCATCTTCTATCACCGAGAATCACTCGCCCCTTACCCTGATTAATCGGTAAAATCCGATGAATCTTTTACACTAGGGTAAACACTGAACTACTTCTAATGGCAGAGATAAACATCATCACTTTTTCATTAGGTTTTCATCAATAAAATCGATTGTTTGATTATTGCATCAGTTCAAAGACCTGGTGACTGAATATGAATGAAGACTTCATTTTCAAAATTTAAGAACACGGTCGAAGATCTAGTTCTAATTGACATTAAGCCCCAAACACCAGTTGAAATCAAACCCTATGTGAGAGAAAAATAGGGTTCGAATTCATTGTAGATCATCACAAATCTGAAGAAGATGCAGCCAAGTTCATCCGTAAACAATCTCATGTCAATTTTGTTGCATCTGTGCAAGCCTTAAGTTTTTTGCGATGCTGAAAAAAATCCAACGCTACTTCTTCAGTGCTTCTAGAAAAAAAGTAGATGATTAGTCCTATTAAATTATTACAGGCCTGAGCATTATGAATAAGTTGCAGAGGGTGAATTTTTGACTTTGGAAACCTACTGATGAAGAATATGATGAAACTGTTCATGAAACTGATTTTTTAAATAGTTCATGAATCTGATTTGTATGGTATTGGGAGATTAAGTTTTTTTCATGGCTTTTAACATGTAACACCCGCAATTTCGGTAAGAAAGTATTAAATTTTGTGACCTCTAACCCTTAACAATAATCTGTGTTGTGAGTTTTAAAGGCAATTTACGAATCTCGTTTATGGAATCACCTTCGTACGTAATTCGGACCGAAAATCAAGCGCGTGCAGGTGAGGGTGACAATGTCCGGCGATTGTGACAGTGTCACTCTCGCTGTGGCACTGTCGCGGTGTAACACCCCGAATCTTAAGTTTGATCTTTTGGTTCGACCCGAGTTCATGCATTGTTTATTGTTAGACAAGGTGAAATAAAGAAAAAGGAGTTTCCGGCAGTGCTTGGCGTGGATCACCGCGCGGGTGGAACCGCACAACCATCCGTGCGGGACTCTGCCCAACCGCGACTCCAGTGCCCTGCGCGGATCACCGCGCAAGTGGAACCGCGCGGGCATTCACGCACGCGTGCAATGACCTAATAAATTGAGTAATCGACCCCTAAACCTTAATTTTACCCCATATCTTCATTTAAGAGCTTTGGGTGGCGATTTTTCCTCAAGATAAGGCTGGTAAGTCCCTCCCCTTCTTCCTCTACCATTAATGCCTTCCATCTACTTCAACCCTTAATCATTTGTGGTATTTTGGGTTCCATTGAGCATTTGTTGTACAATCCAAGCTTTCTCAAGGATCTCCTCTCATCTCATTAGTTCTAATTAGATTTAGGGTTTTAAGCTACAACCCTACAAGGTGAGTTTATTCTCTTTTATAAACTTTATATATGTTAAAATGTGGATTTTAACCTTCTCAACATCTCCATTTTTGATTTATTTGAGTTGGGTGAGTTTTCACTAAAACCTAATTTTGGAAATTTTGGGGGTTATGTTGAAGGGTATGATTTTAGGGTCAAGGGAATGCATTTTGGTTTAGTTATGGGCTTTATACATGAGAAATATGTTTTCTATAACCTTGTGATTGAATACTTGGAAATCAAGATTTGGGTTTTGAAATATGGTTATGTATTATTAAATAAGGATTTGGGTAAAATGATTTGGTGTGTGTGTGGAAGTACCATTTAACAAATTGGAACGGAACCTCTTGGAAACTTGGGAGTAACTATACGGATTCATGATTTTTGCATATGTGGTGACATTTTAATTGTTGGAAGTTATTGATTGGTTTTGTGGACATTGAATGGAATATTTGGTTGCTTTTGGGCGTCATGAACCCACATATATATATATATATATATATATATATATATATATATAATCTTTGATACGATGTTGGAACACTAGTTTTCCACATTGAGGCACGTTTAGGCATCGGATGAGGTATAAGCCCTATGTGCTAAGTGCGCGATATTGGGTGAGGATCTCAACATAAGGATCCTATGTGGTTGAAGTTGACTTTCCGTGGGTGTACGTTTAAAGCTACTGAGCCTAACATCCATTGCGGGTACTTTTATGTGTTTGGTTTTACTAATACGTCAAATGGCTTACTTTTGTGTTCCGTCACTTGTGTTAGTAAGCGGGTCTCCCCGTCAACCCAAGAGGTATTTGTATTAAAGTTGAGTTTTAGCTATATGAATTATACTGACACTTCTTAAACTATTTCATTCGAAAGTACTGATTTTTCCCATTGCAAATGTTTGAATCTCACTAGGCTTTCGCCTAAAACTTTTTCTTAAAATGAAATGTATAACATATCACTCTAGCGGTGGTATTCCTTAGGCTTGAGTGGAGAGTCATTGAAGAATAATAGCATTTTTGAATAATCATAGAGGCGTATATTGACATATAGTGACGACATACTTTTGGAAGTGGGATGTCGACACCCGTTCATAATCTAGAACTAGTTGGTCTAGATTAGTAGGTTGTTGAGTCAATTTCACTTGATTATTTTATAGTAAACGCTATTCAATTATTCCCTTTTTGGGTGATCCTTTTATGATAGACTCGTTTCTTACGCATTTATTTTAGGCTTAAATTAATCCCTATTTTTAGGGTGTTACAAGTTGGTATCAGAGCAGTAGTTTAAGTGAACTAGGTATGAAAGTAAGGTACCTAGACTTAAGCTTAGATTGGATAAGTTATGAATGGTGAGATTGGGTAGAACTCTTGAGATAAGATAGTCTTAGAACCGACGAAATTGCATGAGTTGAGAATTGTGACGGTGGTAGTATGGATTCTTATGTGAGACGTGTTCATAATTTCAATTAGCTAGTGCTATTATGAATGTGTGGTTACGTGAGCATGCTTAGATTACTGCGGTTATGATGATTGATGAATGTGGTAGTACGTTTCCTTATGTTTAAACCCTCTGGTCTGTTTCTCACCTCTATTCTCGTATATATGGTTAACACTCGTAGTAGGTCGGATGGTCATGATGCAAAGACATCCATGACCGACCAACCAAGGGTAACAACGGTTGAATTGCCTCCACCCCAGCATAACGTTTTAGGCGGAGGGTATGAGCACATACCTCGACGCAACATAGCCACATCGGATCCAATAATGGAGGAAGTGACTCCAGAGACAAGAATGATGGACCGTATGATGCAAGCCATGAATGCGGCTATGGCTCAACAACAAGAGATGTTTCTGAAATTGCTCGAGGACAGAGACACCAACAACCGCAGGTACGAGATAGTCGCAGAAAATATAACTCCAGTGGGATCCGGGGGGAATTGGAAACGAGATCCCCACGTACGGTGTGGCAACTTTGGAAGCACGACAACTAACAAAGTCATGCTCTTTCAAGAATTTCCTAAGCTGTAGGCAACCCGAGTTCAAGGGAAACGATGACCCAATAGTCTGCATGAATTGGATACGAGAGATGGAACAAGCCTTCTGGACAAGCGTTTGTGGAGAGGGCCAAAAAGCAACCTTCAACTCTCAAATGTTACGAGGGGCGACCCTCACATGGTGGAACATATACTCTATGTCTCTAGAGACGTCAATACTAGACAAGTTGGATTGGGAAACCTTCAAGAGGAAGGTGCTTGAAGAATATTGTAACGAGAGATTTATGGATCGAATCATCGACGAGTTCCGGAGTTTGAATAAAGGGAATTTGGCTGTGAAGGAATACAACAAATTATTCATGGACAAGTTGGGTTTGGTGGGACATCTGGTCCCCACTGAGAAGGAAAAGATCAAAACATATATCAAAGGTTTGCCAACTGAAATGATGAACATGGTGCGTGTGTCAAAAGCCTCCACCCTTCGAGAGGCGATCGAAGAGGCACAATTGGTAGAAGATTCTTATGACCTTGAGAAGGTGGAGAGAGGTGGAGTAACCGATAAAAGAAGATGGGAGGGAAGATCAGTACACTCCAAGAGACCAAGACAGTTCAACAACAACCAGCAAGGGACAGGTCCTAGAAAAGAGGTCCCATATTGCTCCAAGTGCTGGAGCAAACACTTCGGTCTGTGTAATTTGGGGTCTGAACCCTGTTTGAAGTGTGGTAACCCAAGCCACAATTTCAGGGACTGTCCGGTTAGGGGACAAATTTGTTTTGAATGTAAAGCACCGGGTCATATCAGGAGCGAGTGCCCAAAGTTGAAGGCTGGGGGTAGCGGGGGAAAGAAGATGGATCCTCCGAGAGCGACGGGAAGAGCCTTTCAGATGACCACCGAAGAGGAGAAGGCTTCGACTGACGTAGTGTCGGGTACGTTTCTTCTAACTCCGTACCTACACGTATACTGTTTGATTCCGACACAAGTTTTTCGTTTGTGTTGATTGTCTTCTGTCAAAAGTTGTCTGTGCCCACTAGTAGCTTAGGAGATGCCTTAGTAGTAGAACTAGCGGATGGTGACCAAGTAGTGGTCTAAGATGTTCTTAGGGATTACAAGATGGAAATTGAAGGAAGGGAGTTTCCGGTTGATTTAATGCCGATGGTTATTGGAGGATTTGATGTTGTCATAGGAATGGACTGGTTAGCAACGAATAGTGCCGAGATTCTTTGTGCAAAGAAAATGGTTTGAATCCCAGTTTCGAATGATGAGACGGTGACCGTATACGGCGAAAGACGGAAGGGCGAGGTGGCTATTATTAGCATGGTGAAAGCACGAAAGTGCTTATCGAAATGATGCTCATCCTTTTTGGCATATGTAATAAACGCTAAGCTTGAAAAGAGAAGGCTAGAAGACGTGAAAGTGGTAAACGAGTTCCACGATGTTTTCCCGGATGACTTGCTTGGGTTACCACCCGATCGCCAAGTGGAGTTCAAGATTGATTTAGCACCTGGAGCGGCTCCCATAGTTAGAGCTCCTTATCGTTTAAATCCTTCGGAAATGAAGGACATGATGGGGCAACTACAAGACCTCCTTGAGAAGGGATTTGTGACACCGAGTTCATCGCCTTGGGGAGCACCGGTCCTATTCATGAAGAAGAAAGATGGCACCATGAGGATGTGCATAGATTATAGAGAGTTGAACAAGGTAACCGTGAAGAATAGGTACCCACTCCCTAGGATCGACGACTTGTTTGACCAACTCCAAGGAGCGGGATGCTTCTCGAAGATCGATCTATGTTTGGCTACCACCAAGTAAAGGTCAAGGAAGGCGACATCCCGAAGATAGCTTTTAGAACGCGCTACGGAGATTACGAATTCTTGGTGATGCCCTTCATGGATTGATGAACCGAGTGTACCGACCGTTCCTTGATAAGTCGGTAATCGTGTTCATTGATGATATCCTAATTTACTCTAAGGACGACTTCGATCATGTGTGACACCTTCGAGAAGTATTGGAGGTTCTGAGGAAAGAGAAATTATACGCAAAATTCTCCAAGTGTGAATTTTGGTTGAAAGAAGTGCAATTCCTAGGGCACGTGGTGACGAAAGACGGTGTGAAGGCCGACCCCGCCAAGATAGAAGTTATGATGAATTGGGAACCGCCTAAGAGTCCATCCGAGATTCGAAGCTTCTTGGGCCTAGCGGGTTATTATCGAAGATTCATCCAAGACTTCTCCAAGATTGCTTCTTCGTTCTCGGCTTTGACTAAGAAGAAAGTGAAATTCGTGTGGACCGACACTCAAGAGAGGGCATTTTGGACACTGCAAAAGAAGTTGTGTGAAGCCCCGATCTTATCCTTACCAGAGGGATCGGAGGATTTTGTGGTTTATAGCGATGCATCCAAGATGGGTCTAGGGTGCATGCTCATGCAAAGAGGGAAGGTGATCGCCTACGCGTCGAGGCAACTAAAGGTGCATGAGAAATGTAACACCCATATTTCCAGCTTGATAAGTGTTACGTAATCTAAAGCAATTCTCCAAAATACTCCAAAATAACGGCTAAATTAAAACCGTTTACAGCGGAAGACTTTAAAAAATAAATATGTAACTTAAATGCTAACCCGTCCCATACCGAGTTGCATTACAATATTTATTCATAATAGATGCCAGAACATAAATACTGAACTTAAATGGTAGTGGCAAGTCTCTATACGTGCCATTTTCCTTTATCCAACTTGAAACCTTCTGTCCCTGAGATGCATACTATAGTCATCTTATAAAGCTCAGTGAGTTCATGGTTTGCATGAATAAAATCATATCACATCATACATATCAACTTGTAAACTCTGTATCAAATAGTATGCGTTTTCTTAAAACATGAAACATTGAAAGAAAAGATATCTCATAAACCGTCTCCTTGGGTGAGGGTCATTTTGTCACTGACATTCCCTGGGTTGTCAGACCTACACCTGTCTAGACACCCATTACGGGGTCGTGCCACTTGTCGTGTGACTTACTGGTCAAATGCCCACTCGTTAAAACCGATCATAAAACTTTCATATGAAATAGCATGCTAGAGTTATTTGAAAACAACATAAACACATAGCATGCAACTGATCATAAATATCATACATGAAAAATATGATATATCATGTATGAAAACTGAAACATCATGCATACATACACATCACCATATAAATCATATAATGCTGAAAATAAATTTGTACATAGGTATGCATCCCAGTGTAAGTCTAATGAAACTCACCTGATTCCGTGTATGTCGGCTACTCATAGCTTTCATCTGAAAACCTACACATTTTATATCATAATATCAAATTAATGGCTTACTTTCTCCAAAAGTCAACTATGGTTAACCCGACTCGACCTAAAGTCAAACTCCAAAAATCGGGTCTCTTAATAGCTCAAATATATCCATTTGATCTCATCGTCAAAATACTTGTGGGTCAAATTAGGTAAAAGTCAACCCTTGGTCAATTCGGTCAACCTCGAACAATTTTAGTCAAACCCCCAAGTCCAAAACTCGACGACGCCTTAAAACGTCAAATAAATAATTTTATAAAGTCATAAATCCATCTCTCCAAATTAAAGCGTCTAAATAAATCTTTAACTCAATTTACGACGCTTTAATCTCGTTATTAAGTCAATAAAATAACTTCACAAACTTCTAAGTTTTACGCTTGATAACGACTCTTAACGTCGGTTTATCTTCTTGTTAACCAAAAGAATCGTTTGCTCCACATTAAAGCGTCTCGATAATATCTAACCAAATATGATGCTCTAATCTAACTATAAAATCATCTAAATAATCAAATGATTTATTTTAAGTGCCCATCTTAGGAATAACAAATTAAATAATCTAAATTTCTAAAATTAAATAATATATTAACTAAATATAATTAAAATTAATATATTAAATAAAATAGAAATTAAATTACTTAATTAACAAAAACCTTAATAAATAAACTTTTTATTACTTCAATTGGTTAAACGAAGAACTAATAAATAGTTTTTCTCCAATTAAAATAATTGAGTTGGAGCTCAAAAACTTGCTAACGATGGTTTATAAATAAAGTCAAAACATTTCTAAACTTAGCCTCAAAATGGAACTCTTAAGAAATGTGATTTCTTTAAAACCAAAAGTTTGAGGTCAATCTAAAACAAATCCAAAGTAAAGAGATTAATTTGTAACTAGCATTTTAGACCTAACATAATATTTATAAAGTTTAGGGGCTGAATCGTACAAACCCACAAACTATTCATTATACAGCCACGTGACTTTTCTCCCATGATTCCACAATCACCCATTGACGGGAAATCGATGGCAACGGGAAAAACAGTCGTTCGGCATCGATTCTTTAACATTTTCGATGATTCTTTTTACTAAACTCTAGAAAATCATTTTCTTCAACTATAGGAACAAGAATCAACGAAAACCATCAATTATTGAGTCCCATTTACCCATTTAAAAATTGGGTTTTATAACCACTCGAAAATCAGTAGAAAAACTCAAAATCGGACCTCCAAAACTAAAATCCAAGACATAAGGCTACTAAGGTTCTATAAAGGACTTAAAAAAGAAACTATAGACATAAAAAACACGAAGTTTGGTTGAGTATCTTACCCACAATCGACGATAAACCGAATTTTTCGGACAGGAGTTTCGAGCTTCGATTTCTCTCTCGATTCTCATCGTTTTCTGAAATTTCTTGAACCAAAGTAATCCTTAACCGGTGTTCTTCATATATATCAAGAAATTTTGGCGTATTAGTTGACCTAGGCGAGCCAATAGCGAGCCAAAGTTTCAATGTCACCATCAACCTCTGTTTCTAAACAGAGGTGTACCTGTGGCAGAACAGGTCCCCCAACTTCAAAAGGCTTTAAAAAGACTTTGGCCCCTTAACTTTCTAGCTGTTACATTTGGCCCCTTTCCCTCATAACATTTTAACACTTTTGGTCCAAATAAAAATTTAAATCTAATCATTCATAAATAACTTTTATTAAATGACATAGATGACTTCTCTCAACTTATTTCTTTATATTTTTGGTCCAATAAAATAAAAAATCATTTTTTTTCCTTTTCCTTTTCCTTTCTTTTCATATTTATTTATTTGCCCCATTTTGGGGTGTCACAAGAAAAACTACCCCACTCATGATTTGGAACTAGCGGCAATAGTGTTCGCGTTAAAGTTGTGGCGACACTATCTCTATGGCACCAAGTATACCTTGTATATGGATCATAAGAGCTTGAAGTATGTCTTAGATCAAAAGGAGCTAAATATGAGGCAAAGACGATGGTTGCAATTGCTGAAAGATTACGATTGTGAGTTGCTCTACCATCCGGGTAAAGCAAATGTCGTGGTCGACGCGTTGAGCCGGAAAGATTATAATGGAAGACTTCAAGCTAAACTCTCAAGGATTGAATTGGTGTCAAGTCTTATGGACCGAATTAAGGAGGCTCAAGCCGAAGCGTTATTGGAAGAAAACCTCAAGGAAGAAGTGATGACCAAGCAACGACTACTCCTGACGGATGATAGTCGTGGGATCAAATGCTTTAATAGGCGCGTGTGGGTGCCAAAGATTGGAGGAAATCGGGAGCTACTTTTGGAGGACGCTCACAAATCCAAACACTCCATTCACCCGGGAAGCACCAAGATGTATAGGGACTTAAAGTTGCACTATTGGTGGCCGGTTATGAAGTTGGATGTGGCACACTATGTCGAGAGGTGTGTGACTTGTTCGCAAGTGAAGGCCGAACACCAACGTCCGTATGGGAGCTTACAATCCTTGGAGATACCCGAGTGGAAATGGGACAATATTACCATGGACTTCGTGACCAAATTACAAAATATGTTAAGAGGTAATGACACTATTTGGGTGATAGTGGATCGTTTGACTAAGAGTGCTCACTTTCTTGCAATGCGGGAAACATTACCAATGGATAGATTGGCGAAACTCTATATTGACGAAGTGGTCTCTAGGCATGGTATACCCTTGTCTATTGTCTCCGACCGTGATAGCCGATTTACATCAAGATTTCGGAGAGCGTTACATCAAGAATTAGGTACGCGGATGAACTTGAGTACAACGTACCATCCACAGACAGACGGACAGAGCGAAAGGACAATTCAAACCTTAGAAGGCATGCTTAGATCGTGTGTGATCGATTTTGGTGGTAATTGGGATACCCACTTACCTTTGGTAGAATTCGCATACAATAACAGTTCCCACTCTAGCCATGGAGAGGCCCCATTCGAAGACTTACATGGAAGAAAATGTAGAACCCCCGTATGTTGGTTAGAAGCGGGCGAGAAGCAATTTTCCAGGCTGGAAATTGTGCAAGAGACAACCTACAAAGTCAAGGCCATAAGGGAGCGATTGAAGGCGGCACAAGATCGACAAAAGAGTTATGCCGAAAAGAAGAGACGACGGGTAGAATTTCAAGTGGGGGACCGTGTGATGCTAAAGGTGTCCCCATGGAAGGGCTTGATAATGTTTGGAAATCGCGGGAAGTTGAGTCCCCGTTTTCTTGGATCGTTCACCGTGATCGAGCGCATTGGACTACAAGCCTACAAATTAGATTTGCCACCAGAGATGGACGGGATCCACCCTACGTTCCATGTGTGTTATCTGCGGAAGTGCATGGCAAAAGAGGAAAGCGTCATACCGTTGTCGGAAATTCGGGTTGACAACAATTGCTGCGTTGAGATGCCTGAAGCTATACTAGAGAGAGACCAAAAGACTCCGTCACAAAGAGGTCACGATGGTTAAGGTTCAATGGAAGCACCATCACGGTGCTAATGTGTAAAACCCTCAAATTTCATAAGAGCAACTAATTAAAAATCTCAATTTAATAACAAATAAAGGACAAAACTTCCACTTTGCATAACAAAGCTCAAAATGCCTCGAATATAAAGATCTATAAATAACCTCAACAATAACAAACTTCAGTATTAAACAAGGATCTAACTGAATTCGGGTGCTACTTAACCCCAGTACATGTTGCTCTTCAAAATACTAATGCGGAAGACTTCACTAAGTTAATCGCCTCTTCCACACACCACTAACACTCATCTCCTCATAGAGTCAGTAGAACTATTCGCCAACGAAGCCTGTTGCACATGCCGAAAAATAAAAAGGTTAGGCTAACGCCTAGTGATTTCAAGAGTTTTACATGAGTAAATATCTTTAAAATGATGAACTTCGCTTAAAGTCATGACCTTTCAATTGATGTACTTTAAAACGTAGAAAACAACTCTTATCCAATGTTATGCACTTTGAAAGATGGAAAACTCATTGCAAACATATTTTTATAAATTGATGCAACGTAATCTAACTCGAAACATGAATATGAAATGACTCCCATTTAAGAAACGCGGATAAAACCTTATATCCCAAAACACCCAAACACGGGTGGGGAAAAATACTCGACCCATGAATCATCATCAAAACCACATATGTCGTACGTCCGAAAACATGGACACTAGGTCTAATACTCACGCGACCGTAAACGAAAGGAATCTAATTACCAAAACAAGGGGTTGACATAACACATTCAAACCTTAATATACGAGGAGAGAGGTCCAATATTAAGGACCTCATTCACTGTCGACCATAAAGAACCAATGACAATAAAATAAGACATCCTTATATTTAAAATACTGGTAGCCGACAACGGGGGACACCCGTATTTGTTGAGAGTGGAGGAAACACAAAAGTATGCCACCCAAACAACGTTAATCGCATGACACCTCCCAACATTACAGCCAGGTGTCCCTATGACTTCTTTAACAAGTGTCACCCCAAGTCAGTTGACCTTGATGAACATTCCGAAGAACTCCATCCCGAAGGCCCGGTGCACTTAAAGACCACCTCTCAGGCATTACTTCAAGCGGCGGAGGTCCTAGTGCCTACTCCCCCGGTAGCACTAACAGACTCAACCCTCCTAGAGATCACTTGTAAAGTTTCCGGTCATAAAACATGGGTACCGGAGTTTAGCCCCGCAGTACTTAATTGACCATCCCAAAGCAGACTGACTTACGTGCCTATGGATCCAATGCAACAGAGTCTAACATTACATGCCTAACTCGAAATGACCAACGCACTCGAACATGTAACCAACACCAAAATGCAACAAGGTATATTAGTACGTACGTCATGATGGGGCTACTTAAGCCATTCAAAACCGGACAAGTGTCCTTAAGACTATTTTAAGTCGACACCGAGCCAAAATGCTCAAAACTTCTTTTGTGACCAACGATTAACGACTCCCCAAAAAAATAACGCAATTGACTCACTTTATAAAGACACACTCCCAAAATATGTGTGCAGACTCCAATGCAGTTTAAATTGGGACAAATTACTTTCCAAATAATTTTATGCCAATTACTTCTACAAAACGACCCATAACACGAAATTACGCATTTATCCAAAACAAACACTAAAATGTCTTTTTAACCAAATAATCTCACTTGTACAATAAATCACCAAACACCCATATTTATGACTCATTTATCAAAATGCCAAAAAATCCCCAATATGGGTGTTTTACAAGGTTTATAAAACCAAACTTCTCAAATAACCAAAACCCATCAAGTAACTTCACAAATGATAATTTCATGTTAAACACATAAATACTTTAAAATAAACATTTTGGTATGTACAACGTTTTCACAAATCAACTTGAACTCACCTTGCTAGATTTAGGCTAAATCTAGGTTTTACCCCCAAAACTTGAATCTCCTTTGATGAAGGCTTGAATATCCAAGAAATCTTCCTAGATCTTAGATCCAAAACATCTAAAAGGTCACCTTCATTATATAAGTCATCAAAATCACACCCAAGTTGAAGGATGAAAGGGAAAAGGATGAAATCATCAAACCCTAGCTTAACATTGAGAGAGAGAGGATCTTACCACCACAAAATACTCTTGTATTCTCCAATAGACTTCAAATATCTTGATATATACTTGAATATCTCTCAAAACCGAAACTATGGCAACTTGAATCACCAAAAACGGAGTTGTGATGCAAAAGTTATGGAGAAATGAAGTTCTAGGGCTGAAAATTGGATTTAATGCTCGACAGGGCGTTTCGCGACTTACCACGTGACCTTAAGTTGCGGCATAAGTCGCCCGATTCCCCTAAGTCGTGCGGGTGACCCTAAGTCGCGGCACAAGTCGCGTAGTGCACTGTTCGCCCGGTTTTCTTCTCTTTCACTGTTTTGGCCATAACTTCTTCGTTATAGCTCCGATTTCGCACCGAAAAGAACCGTTGGACTCGTAATTGAATCCTTCATCCACCAAGAATATAAAATCTAGGATTCAAGTCCAAAATCCTATATCTTATTTTTCACTTAAAATTACCGATTTATGTGTTAACTTGAAACGATATTTTTCGAAATCGGGGTGTTACAATCCTCCCAACCTTAAAAGAGATTTCGTCCTCGAAATCTGGCACCTATCAAACACCCAACGTTGCATTTAGTGAGATCAATAGGTTCTATATCCGACAGGGATACCTCCACGGTGTCTTGCCTCATATACAAAACCGATTACATTCTGGTTAAGGTTGTTACTGTGTTTCTCATAACGAGTCGTCACAACTCAATCCCAAGGTTCGACATAACTCACCGATGACGGGATGAACATCGAGTCCTTACCGATCCATCTTCCTATCATTAAGATCTCGGTTGTCTCCCAACCCTAGGTTGTATACATCACCTCACGAGTGGCTTACGACCTTAAATAAAAACTTCCACCAAGGACACCCCAAAACGAACTTTATTCTTAAAGACTTCTAATTCCAACACATCACAGTTTCTTCAATAATGGATTTGTACTTAAAGTCTAAATCAGCATTCTCACCAAATTTTACAATAATCAACACCACCAAGGATTTATCGTCCTTTCCCTGACGAAGTTCCTAACACTAGTTTGGTCTGATCCAAATTACGATGAATCTGTTCCCTAATCTGACCCAAACACCATATCTACAGATATCAGATTACTTTAAACCTCACGGTTACACAATTCCCATACTGAATCCATGCATCGGTTGCCAATCAACAAGTACCTCGTTGGTTACATGATTACCAATGATCGATTCCTAATTTCCATCATCTAATCTTCTTAAGGTTACCACTTAAATTGCTAACGCACCGGTTTCATCGGAAGTACGATGAAGCATCCCAACGGTTATTATCCTCAAATCGAATGTCGACAACTACCTTCAAAACTTTTTCACCTCAACCGTGGATATACCACCATAAATTTCCTTCCATATTTTACACTGATGATTCAAAGTTGACACCTATCATGGTACTAAAATCCAACAGATTAAATACCATATTTTCCTTATTCCTGAAGACTCACCCGGATGACACACATTCATCTCATACATAATGTCGGAACCAAACCATCGGTTCCTAGCCCACCATAAGCAAGCAACCACCCAAGGCTTAACCCGTAACATTCACCGAAACAAAACATGACCACTTAAATAACTGGGGGAATACATAAATCTAATACATCAATTAATCATGCGTGCACCGATTTATAAATTTGAAAATCCAAAATTTGAAGCTGACCACGAGTCAGATCATCCGACACCTCAATTCTTAAGGACTCCTCTAGTACTTAATTACAACTCCCTTCACCAAAAAGGGGTTTAAATCCGTAGCTCTAATGAGTTCAAGGTTTTTCAACTACTATGCCAATTTGAAATTTTATACAACTTCTAAGTGCAAAAGCTTTAGAAACGCACAAATAAAAATCCACTACTGTTTACTCGGTAGGTGTACAAAGTGGTCTCAAACGCCACACACATAAAACCATTTTGAAAACTGTTTGGTCATTACTCAAACTAATAAAACCCGAAAGAAAAATCACAAGATTTTGAAACTTCCCAAAACAGCACATGGGATGACATTTATTAACGCGACTTCAAGACGTCTCTTACGGTTGCGAAAATATAGGTGCAAGACTCGCATGAGACCAAATATTAAATAAAACTCATGAATTAACGCACACAATAATGCAAGACTACGCGTTCCAAAATTTCTTTTTATTACGTGATTCAAACTGTTATAAAATAAAACATCATAAGATCTGACTGAATTTTCATAAGACTCACTAACGTTAAAATCAACAAAAGTCAAAATTTCCTTTCCGACATAAGAGCATAAGGCGACAAATAATCTAAAAATGTTAAAATCTTAAGACCACAACGTAAGATAAAACGACCCTTTTTCAACAACACTAACATGGGACACGACGCTCAACAAGCTCGTAAATTTACACGCAATAAAATTAAAACCCACATATCTCAAAGTACACTCACGTACCCAAAACGTCGCAAAACAATACTCCATAGAATTCGACACGACCCCTTACGGACCAAAATTCCCTAGAGAATTCCGACTCAAAAACATGGGAACAACTCTTCCTTTAAAACCTTAACATATGTGGAGGGGGTCCAACGTTAAGGTCATAAATCGTAGTTACTTGACCAAGACTCTAATCAACATCAAAACAAGGACACCACAATGTCCGAAAATAGCGTTGGAAAACAACGAGGATAAGGAAAAATCTTGATAAAGTTTGTAACCACATGCAATAAAATAATTTTATGCATTTTTAAAATCATAGTTTAGATACTTGTGTGTGCTAAACATTTTTCCAAGATTTCGTAATATAAGCTACATGGTGATTTGGAAATATAAGAAATAACTGATGCAATTTATTTCATAATTGAATTTTGCGCATGAATTTGGTCGGCACTCAACATCTTAGAACCACGTTCTCAATTTCCTAGCCACACTATTGTCATCCGTATGCTCAAATATCTTAAGGCAATAATCATGCTAAATTGGTTAACCTTACAATTTCTTCCTGAAATTAAGCCGATTCAATAAGCCTACGGTTCTAATTCAACCAATAACCCCGACCCAAAATGGTCAACTTAATGTATCCATCATACTTAACCATCACTCCAAATGACAATGCCATAAACATCGACTCTTCTATTGGCTACTCGCTTAGAACCTTTCTCACTACCCCCAACGGTCATTATACCAAGGCAGTTCAAGCATGACCATGTAGCATGCAGGTTCACCATAACACTGGCCAGGTGCCATTATGAATGTACCACACATGATCATCCTTGCCATCCTCGACAAGTTTCCCGTTTCTCATGACTCAATCCATTCCGAAATATCCTATCTTAAGGTACCTAATGGTGCAATTTCACATTCAATCTCTCAAAAGAACGCTAGTTTGAGTCTAGGTATCCAAAATCAACACTTAATTCTCTCAAACTTATGCTCTGATACCAACTTGTAACACCCTCAAATTTGATAAGAGAAACTAATTAAAAATCTCAATTTAATAACAAATAAAGGACAAAACTTCCACTTTGCATAACAAACCTCAAAATGCCTCGAATATAAAATTCTATAAATAACCTCAACAATAACAAACTTCAGTATTAAACAAGGACCTAACTGAAGTCGGGTGCTACTTAACCCCAGTACATGCTCCTCTTCACAATACTAATGCGAAAGACTTCACTAAGTTAATCACCTCTTCGACACACCACTAGCACTCATCTCCTCATAGATTTACTAGAACTATTCGCCAACGAAGCCTGTTGCACATGCCGAAAAATAAAAAGATTAGACTAACGCCTAGTGAGTTCTTGAGTTTTACATGAGTAAATATCTTTAAAATGAAGAACTTCGCTTAAAGTCATGACCTTTCAATTGATGTACTTTAAAACGAAGAAAACAACTCTTATCCAATGTTATGCACTTTCAAAGATGGACAACTCATTTCAAACATATTTTTATAAATTGATGCAACGTAATCTAACTCGAAACATAAATATGAAAAGACTCCCATTTAAGAAACGCGGATAAAACCTTATATCCCAAAACACCCAAACACGGGTGGGGAAAAATACTCGATCCATGAATCATCATCAAAACCACATATATCGTACGTCCAAAAACATGGACAATAGGTCCAATACTCACGCGACCGTAAACGAAAGGAATCTAACTACCAAAACAAGGGACTGACATAATACATTCGAACCTTAATATACGAGGAGGGAGGTCCAATATTAAGGCCCCAATTCACTGTCGACCATAAAGAACCAATGACAATAAAATAAGACATCCTTATATTTAAAATACTGGTAGCCGACAACGGGGGAGACCCGTATCCATTGAGAGTGGACAAAACACAAAAGTATGCACCCAAACAACGTTAATCGCATTACACCTCCCGACATCACAGCTAGTTGTCCCTGTGACTTCTTTCACAAGTGTCACCCCAAGTCAGTTGACCTTGACGAACATTCCGAAAATCTCCATCCCGAAGGCCTGACACACTTAAAGACTACCTCACAGGCATTACTTCAAGCGGCGGAGGTCCTAGTGCCTACTCCCCCGGTAGCACTAACATACTCAACCCTCCTAGCGATCACTTGTAAAGTTTCCGGTCATAAAACATGGGTACCGGAGTTTAACCCCGCAGTACCTAATTGACCATCCCAAAACAGACTAACTTACGTGCCTATGGATCCAATGCAACACAGTCTAACATTACATGCCTAACCCGAAATGACCAACGCACTCGAACATGTAACCAACACCAAAATGCAACAAGGTATATTAGTACATACGTCATGATGGGGCTACTTGAGCCATTCAAAACCGGACAAGTGTCCTCAAGACTCTTTTAAGTCGACGCCGAGCCAAAATGCTCAAAACTTCTTTTGTGACCAACGATTAACGACTCCCCAATAGAATAACGCAATTGACTCACTTCATGTAGTCATACTCCCAAAATATGTGTGCAGACTCCAATGCAGTTTAAATTGGGACAAATTACTTTCCAAATGATTTTATGCCATTTACTTCTTCAAAACGACCCATAACACGAAATTACGCATTTCTCCAAAACAAACACTAAAATGCGTTTTTAACCAAATAATCTCACTTCTGCAATAAATCACCAAACACACCCATTTATGACTCATTTATCAAAATGCCTAAAAATCCCCAATATGGGTGTTTTACAAGGTTTATAAAACCAAACTTCTCAAATAACCAAAACCCATCAAGTAACTTCATAAATGATAATTTCATGTTAAACACATAAATACTTTAAAATAAACATTTTGGCATGTACAACGTTTTCACAAATCAACTTGAACTCACCTTGCTAGATTTAGGCTAAATCTAGGTTTTACCCCTAAAACTTGAATATCCTTTGATGAAGGCTTGAATATCCAAGAAATATACCTAGATCTTAGATCCAACACATCTAAAAGGTCACATTCACTACATAAGTCATCAAAATCACACCCAAGTTGAAGGATGAAAGGGAAAAGGATGAAATCATCAAACCCTAGCTTAACATTGAGAGAGAGAGAGAGAGGAGCTTACCACCACAAAATACTCTTGTATTCTCCAATAGACTTAAAATATCTTGCTATATACTTGAAGATCTCTCAAAAAAGAAACTATGGAAACTTGAATCACCAAAAACAGAGTTGTGATGCAAAAGTTATGGAGAAATGAAGTTCTAGGGCTGAAAATTGGATTTTATGCTCGACAGGGCGTTTCGCGACTTACCACGCGACCTTAAGTCGCGGCATAAGTCGCCCGCTTCCCCTAAGTCACGCGGGTGGCCCTAAATCATGGCACAAGTCGCATAGTGCACTGTTGGCCTAGTTTTCTTCACGTTCACTGTTTTGGACGTAACTTCTTCGTTATAGCTCCGATTTCGCTCCGGAAAGAACCGTTGGACTCGTAATTGAATCCTTGATCCCCCAAGACTATAAAATCTAGGATTCAAGTCCAAAATACTATATCTTATTTTTCCCTTAAAATTACCGATTTATGTGTTAACTTGAAACGATTCTTTTCGAAATCGGGGTGTCACATAACGTGACATAGGAAGCAGAGGAGGTCATGAAACGTTGATATCCATATTTATTCGAGTAATCAGGATTTTGGGGACAAAATTCATTCCAAGGTGGGGAGGATTGTAACACCCCGAATCTTAAGTTTGATCTTTTGGTTCGATCCGAGTTCATGCATTGTTTATTGTTAGACAAGGTGGTTGAAATAAAGAAAAAGGAGTTTCCAATAGTGCTAGATGTTTATCACCGCACGGGTGGAACCGTTCGACCACCTGTACGAGACTCTGCCTAACCGTGGCTCCAGTGCCCCGCGCCGCACGAGTAGAACGGCGCAGGCATTCGCGCGCGCGTGCAATGACCTAATAAATAGAGTAATCGGCCCCCAAACCTTCATTTTACCCCATATCTTCATTTAAGATCTTTGGGTGGTGATTTTTTCTCAAGATAAGGATGGTAAGTCCCTCCCCTTCATCCTCTACCATTAACATAATGACGACATACTTTTGGTAGTGGGATGTCGACACTCGTTCATAATCTAGAACTAGTTTGTCTAGATTAGTCAATATTCTAAAAAACTCGCCGTAGAGCCGTCATGGCGCGCCATGGAACCAAGGCGTGTGTGTCACGCCACGTTAAGCCCATGGCACGCCATGGCCTAATGCGCGGTTATTGTAATGAGATATTTGATTTTCTTTACGTTTTTAATGTCTTATTTGCAAGTTTTTTATATATACAACCTAACTTAAACTTCCCTATTACTATTGAATCACTGAGTAACACCACAAAACATACGTTTTTATATATAATATTATATATGAAATATAAATTTGACGCCATAAGTCACGCCTTGAAAACGCCATGGCTTCGCCGTGGATCCTAAGGCTTGAGGCTTGGCCTCGCCGCCACGCCACACCTCACGCCATTTAGAACCTTGACATTAGTAGGTTGTTGAGTCAATTTCACTTGATTATTTTATTGTAAACACCATTCAATTATTCCCCCTTTTGGGTGATCCTTTTATGATAGACTCGTTTATTCCGCATTTATTCTAGGTTTACATTAACCTCTATTTTTAGGGTGTTACACGCGGGGTGCTATGGACTTACAGTACATAATGGGCGACTATGTTGTCACTCTCGCTGTGGCAATGTCGTTGGGGCCTTTGTGCTTGCGGTACACTTAGGGCGATAATGAAGGGCATAGTCGCCTGTCAAGGCCGCCGACGGGGATTTTTCTAATATAAGTTCCTTAGCCCATTTTTAGAATAACATTTATCACAAATCAGATTTGGAGCCGAATTTCTCTCTGCATTTAGGGTGATTCCACCTACAAAACTCCAACCCTCATTTATTATAATCCTTAAATCACTCAAGATCATCTATAGCTTCTCTTCTAGGGTTTGTCCACACTTAGGAGACAAGGATTCAAGTGCTTGGTCAAGCTTGGTGGCACCCTCCTACACTACTTGGTGTTTCTAGGTTTTGTCAAACCTAGTATAGTGAGTCTTTCTACAAACCCTTCTCAAATATACATGCTAAATGTCATAAAAACACTTATTTTAAAGTCTTACTTCATTTTCTCATCTTTTGGAGATTTATGGAAATCTAGGTCAAAATTACGATTTTTGGATAAACTTGATATTTTGATGAAATGGTTGGGAAGGATGGTTTATATGTGTAAATGGTAACCCTTTTTGGGTTTGATAGGTTTTGAGAAACAAAAATATATTGGTTGTACTTCATGATTTTTGATGAATGGAAATCTACCTTTTGGGAACTCGATGTTCTTGCAAATGCTTATATGTTGGTCGCATCATGAGTTATTTATGAGTACCATTAATGGATCCATATGCACTAGTCGTTTTTGTGTGAAATATGTAGTAGCACCTAATTTGCTAGATATGGGGGTTTTATATTTGGGAGCTCATTCTATAGACCGTGGGTGGTTGAATGCAATAACCTTGTACCTCGTCATATTTATAATCTAGCGAGTGAGTCCTTCTTAGACCATTAGGAGCTCGAATTAAAGATCGTTGGTGGTTGAGCTCGATAACCTTTGGTGCTATAATATAAGCTCCATAACATTGGCGTGTGACCTACTTTTGTGTTCCGTCACCTCAATAGTAATCCTGGGTCTCCCCCGTTTGATTTTGGCACTTTACCCCCTCCCAAGGGTGAAGAAGGTCATGCCCATAAATGAATCCTTGTTAATATCACATACCAATATGAATTGTTTCTTTATGTAAAATTTATATGTTTGATCTCACTAGGCGTAAGCCTAACACTTGTTTTCTTGAATGACACGTGTTTATAGGTTCCAATAGTGGTGGGGCTCGTAAAGACTGAGCTTCATGGGTTGAGCGAATAGCGGAGACTTTTTGGAAGTAAATATTTTGAGGGTTTGGCGTACAGAATGGAATAGAGGACTTTTGGGAGATTTGGTGACAATGGTCTAATCTACATTATTACATTTTAGATTAGCTAGTTGTCATTTTGATTTCCAAATATAATTATTGTAAACGCATTAACTATTCTTCCCCGTCTCTTGAGTGATCTCCGTTTATTTTCAACTTTGTCATTTATTAAGAATGTGTTTAAAATTACCCCTTACCTTTAAGGGTGTCATCTCAATTTCCAGGTTTTTGGTTCCTCAAATTATAGATGTCATATTGCAAATCTCTTTTAAATTTACTCTAAATTTTTAGGTGTTACAAGTTGGTATCAGAGCACTAGTTTAAGCGAACTAGGCATGAATGTAAGATGTCTAGACTTAAGCTGGAATTATTAAGTTGTGATTGGTGAGGATTGGGTAGAACTCCTAAGATAGGATGGTCTTAGAGTCGACGGAATTGCATAAATTAAGAATTGTGATGATGGTAACGAGAATCCTTGTGTATGGTGTGTTCCTAATTGCACTTAGCTAATGCCTTATGAATATATTGTTATGTAAGCATGCTTGGTTTACTAATGTCATGACGATTGATGAATGTAGTAGTACGTTTCTCGTGTTTTGATCGAATCTCTTACTCTCTCTCTCTCTTACTCGTGTGGCAACGATTATTCCATTATGGTGAACACACGAAGTCGACCGTTGATCGAAGGGGAAATACAAGAAGCAAGTGTGTCCAACCCGAACCAAGGGGATAGGGTGGTGAATGTTATTCCTCCCAACTTTCCGCCATTAGTTGGTAGAAGGTAAGAACGCATACCCCGAGTGGATTTGACATCTTCGAACCCGGTTCTTCAAGAGGTAAACCCTCAAGCCGACATGATGGCCAGTGTCATGCAGACGGTGACGTCGGCTATGGAGAAACAGCAAGAGGCCTTCCTAAAGATGTTGGAGGATAGAGATGCCAGACATAGGAGGCCATAGATAGTTGCTGAGAATGTAGTGGTTGGTTTGGGTGGCACTGGAAATGGGATCAGGATGGAAGAGCATGCAATTGCCGATGCTCCAAAGGGCGCGAAGACTTGCTCTTACAAGACCTTTCTTTGCAGCAAGCCACCCGAGTTCTCGGGATCCGATGACCCAGTCGTGTGTATGAACTGGCTTAAAGAGACTGAGCAAGATTTTGATTCTAGCGAGTGCGGAGAGAGCCAGAAGGTCAAATTTGCTTCTCAAATGCTTCGGGGTCCTGCTCTTAGATGGTGGAACATCACCAAGTCTACCCTAGACGCCACCATCCTAGCTCAACTGTCATTAGCCATGTTCAAGAAGAAAATCATGGAGGAATATTGTAATTAGTGGGCTATCGATCTGATTGAGGAGGAGTTACGAGCCCTCAAGAAGGGTAACAAAACGGTGAAGGAGTATACTCGCCTCTTCATTGAAAAACTCGACCTTGTGGGGCATGTGGCCCCAAGTGAAAAGGAAAAGATCAAGATCTACCTTAAGGGCCTACCGGCCGATATGATGGCCATGATCCGAAATTCTAAGGCTTCCACTCTCCGTGAAGCCATCGAAGAGGCCAAGCTCATGGATGACGTGTATGTCCTCAAGAAGGAAGAAGAGGCTGTACCGGTGGAAAAGAGGAAATGGGAAAATAATTTCGGGTCTTTCAAGCAACCAAGACCGTTCATCAACAACATTCAAAGCAATGATTCAAAGAGGGAGGCTAGGTGGTGCCCGAAGTGCAAGAGTAAGCATTTGGTTTCGTGCCACTTGAAGCCCAACTCTTGTTACAAGTGTGGAAAGTTTGGCCACGCTCAAAAAGATTGCCTAGTCAGACGGCCGATTTGCTTTGAATGTCGAGAACCGGTCCACTTCCGTAATGAGTGCCCAAAGCTCAAGACGGGAGGAAATTCTGGGAAGAAGAAGGGCACACCAAGAGTGCCAGGGAGGGCCTTCCAGATGACAGCCAAGGAGGCTAAGGCATCGACTGATGTGGTGTCAAGTATGTTCCTTGTTAACTCCGTACCTGCGCATATTCTTTTCGATTCTGGTGCAAGTTATTCCTTCGTATATGTGTCCTTCCTATCAAGATTGGCTATGATTGCTAGTACATTAGAAGACGCTCTAGTGGTGGAAATAGCCAATGGTAGTTGGGTCATGGTTAGCCAAGTCTATGACAATTGTGTATTGGAAATTGAAGGGAAGAAATTTCCGATAAAACTCTTTCCCATGTCCATTGGTGGATTTGATTTGATTGTCGGAATGGATTAGTTGGGAGAGAACCAAGCGGAGATTCTTTGCTCCAAAAAGTTGATTATATTCTGTTGGAGGGTGATGAAGCAGTGTTGGTGTACATAGAGAAAAGGAAAGGAGAAGTAGTAGTCATCTCTATGGCCAAAGCGTGCAAGTGTTTGGTGAAGGGGTGTATGTCCTATTTGGCATACATGGTGGATGCCAAACTGTAGAAGAAGAAATTGGAGGAGGTCAAGGTTGTTTATGAGTTTCCTAATGTGTTTCCAAACGAAAATCCTGGATTACCACCCGATCGGCAAGTCGACTTCCGAATAGACCTCATTCCAGGGGCCGCTCCGATCGCTCGAGCGCCTTACCGTTTAGCACCTTCAGAAAAGCAAGAAATGATGTCCCAATTGCAAGAACTCTTAGAAAAGGGTTTTGTGAGGCCGAACTCGTCGCCTTGGGGAGCTCCGGTTCTATTCGTGAAGAAGAAGGATGGCACGATGAGGATGTGCATAGATTACCGGGAGTTGAACAAGGTAACCGTGAAAAACAAATACCCACTCCCGCAAATTGACGACCTATTCAATCAACTTCAAGGGGCGGGGTGTTTCTCAAAGATTGACCTTCGTTCGGGATATCACCAAGTGAAGGTCAGATGCGAAGACGTGACGAATACCACATTTAGAAAACGATATGCCCATTACGAATTTCTTGTGATGCCATTCGGTTTGACTAACGCAAAAGAAGTGTTCATAGATTTGATGAACCGAGTGTGTCAACCGTTCCTCGACAGATCTGTAATAGTGTTCATCGATGATTTACTCGTCTATTCCAAGGATGATGCATATCATGAGCAACATCTTCGGGCAGTGTTGGAGGTTCTGAGACGGGAGAAGTTGTATGGAAGTTCTCCAAATGTGACGTTTGGCTAGAAGAAGTCCAATTCTTGGGTCATGTAGTCAACCGCGATGATGAATTGGGAACCACCAAAGAGCCCGTCTGAGATTCGAAGCTTTTTGGGCCTAGCGGGTTACTACCGGAGGTTCATCCAACACTTCTCAAAGATTGCTTCTTCTTTGATGGCCTTGACTCGTAATAACGTGAAGGTCATATAGGGGAAGATCAAGAGAAAGTCTTACGGACACTTCAACAGAAACTGTGTGAGCCTCCGATTCTTTCGTTGCCCGAAGGATCCGAAGACTTTGTGGTCTACAGTGATGCATCCAAGATAGGTTTGGGTTGTGTGTTAATGCAACGAGGCAAAGTGATCGCCTATGCGTGAAGACAACTCAAAGATCATGAGAAAAATTATCCAACCCACGACTTGGAATTGGTGGCCGTAGTGTTCGCTTTAAAATTATGGCGGCACTACCTATACGACACAAAATGCACCTTGTTCACGGACCACAAGATTTTGAAATATGTATTTGACCAAAAGGAGCTAAATATGAGGCAACAACATTGGTTGGAACTACTAAAAGACTATCATTGCAAGTTACTCTATCATCCGGTAAAGGCGAACGTGGTGGCGGACACTTTGAGCTGGAAAGAGTATAACGGCGGTATTCGAGCCACGCTCACAAGGATAGAGGTGGTGTCTAACTTAATTGATCAAATAAAGTCGGCTCAAAGGGAGGCCTTGCACGAGGAGAATCTTAAGGGAGAGGTGATGGTGAAGCAACAATCACTATTGACCGAAGACGGCCGAGGGTTGAAATTATACCAAGGTCGTATTTGGGTGGTAAAGATCGGAGGCAATCGAGAATTACTCCTAGAAGATGCGAATAAGTCCAACTACTCCATTCATCCGAGAAGCACCAAGATGTATCGAGATTCGAAATTGACATATTGGTGGCCCGTCATGAAGTTAGACGTGGCGAGCTATGTGGAAAGGTGTGTGACATGCTTGCAAGTGAAAGCGGAACACCAACAACCCTACAGTAGTCTCCAATCCTTGGAGATTCCAGAGTGGAAATGGGAGCACATTACAATGGATTTCGTGACAAAGTTGCCAAAGACACTTAGAGGGCAGGACACGATTTGGGTAATAGTCGTCCGATTGACGAAAAACGCACACTTTTTGGCAATGAGAGAGATGTTACCTATGGAAAAACTTGCCAAGTTGTATATCGATGAATTCATCTCGAGACAATCGCTTCACTTCCAATTTCTGGGATGGGTTGTAGAAGGAATTGGGTACGAGAGTGAAATTGAGTACGGTCTACCATCCCCAAACCGATGGCCAAAGTGAAAGGACAATTCAGACGTTGGAAGACATGTTGAGGCCGTGTGTCATTGATTTTGGTGGTAGTTGGGACTCTCACCTACCTTTGGTAGAGTTCGCCTACAATAATAGCTATCACTCCAGTATTGGGATGACACCGTTCGTGGCGTTGTTTGAGCGTAAATGTAGAACTCCGGTATGTTGGCTCGAGGCCGGAGAGAAACAGTTTGCCGGTCCCGAGATTGTCCCAGAGACCGCCGACAAGGTGAACGGTATCCGTGAGCAGTTGAAGGCGGCTCAGGATCTCCAGAAGAGTTACGCTGACAAGAAGAGAAGGCTAACGGAATTCCAAGTGGGGGACCGTGTTATGTTGAAAGTGTCCCCTTGGAAAGGCATTATATGGTTTGGAAAGCGCGGGAATCTAAGTCCCTGGTTTCTTAGACCGTTTACCATTTTGGCAAGGGTGGGACTTCAAGCCTACAAGTTGGAATTACCACCCGAAATGGACGGAATCCATCACACCTTTCATGTGTGTTATCTACGCAAGTGCTTGGCCAAAGAGGAGAGCGTGATACCCCTCTCGGAAATTCAAGTCGATGAGGGGAATCGTTGCGTAGAGGAACCCGATGCTATCTTGGATCGAAAATCAAAGAAACTTCGCCACAAGGAAGTCACAATGGTCAAGGTGCAATGGAAGCATCACCGCGGAGCCAACGTGACGCGGGAAGCGGAGGAGGACATGAAGAGAAGATACCCGAATCTTTTCACTTGAGTCAAGATTTCGAGGACGAAATCATTTTCAAGTCGAGGAGGATTGTAACACCTGCAATTTCGGTAAGTAAGTATTAAATTTTGTGACCTCTAACCCTTAGCAATAATCTGTGTTGTGAGTTGTATAGGCAATTTACGAATCTCGTTTATGGAACCACCTTCGTACGTAATTCCGACCAAAAATCAGGAGCGTGCAGGTGGGGGCGACAATGCCTGGCGATTGTGACAGTGTCACTCTCACCGTGGCACTGTCGCGGGGTGCTATGGACTTACGGTACATAATGGGCGATTATGCCCGGCGATTGTGACATTGTCACTCTCGTCGTGGCAATGTCGCCGGGCCTTTGTGCTTGTGGTACACTTAGGGCGATAATGCCCAACGACTATGCCCTTGGCTTAGTCACCTGTCAATTTCGACGACAGGGATTTTTCTGATATAAATTCATTAGCCCGTTTTTAGAATAACATTTATCACAAATCAGATTTGGAGCTGACATTCTCTCTGCATTTAGGGCGATTCCACCTACCAAACTCCAACCCCCATTTATTCTAAGCCTCAAATCACTCAAGATCATCTATAGCTTCTCTTCTAGGGTTTGCCCACACTTTGGAGACAAGGATTCAATTGCTTGGTCAAGCTTGGTGGCACCCTCCTACACTACTTGATGATTCTAGGTTTTGTCAAACCTAGTATAGTGAGTCTTTCTACAAACCCTTCTCAAATATACATGCTAAATGTCATAAAAAACACTAATTTTAAAGTCTTACTTCATTTTCTCATCTTTTGTTGATTTGTGGAAATCTAGGTCAAAATTAGGTTTTTTTTTGGATAAACTTGATATCAAAATTTGGCGCGTACACTCCAAGTTAACTGATGCCACGTTGAAAAAAACTTGAATAGTCCTTTTTTAGTGGTTTGATATTGGAAGTGTTCATTTATTTTTTGTTTGTGTTGTTAAAGATGTGTGAGTGTTATATAAGGTACAAAGAGTTGTCAAATGAATTTATGTGTTTGTATTGAAATTAGTTGATGAAAATGACAATTAGTTCTTGAAAAGGACAATCAATTTAGTTGTTTTATATGGTAGTGAGTATTGGTCGCAACAATTTATATGTGCTAATGAATATGGGTTGCATCAGTTTGGGACTTAATGAATTGTGGAAGTTCGTGAATTTTGGTTGCATTAAGCAATATGTGGTAATGAGAATCCAGGTTGCATCAGATTTTATGTTATTGAATAATAGTTGAATTATGTTTGTATGTTAATAAATTTTGTCTGCATTATGTATTATATGCTAATGGAATGGAGTTGCATCATTTACATTATAGTTTCATCTCAATCACTATCAGAGATAAAATTTCATGTTCTATTTTTTGCCAATGGTTCTTCAATAGTATTTAATAAATATGGGCACAAAACTTGTGTTGTTTTGTAGACCCAATAGGTTGTGGGAAGGCAGCGTCTCCCTCAGCGAGTGGAAAGACTGTCCTAAAAATTGAGATCAAACAACAATGCAAATGAGATAAATTGAGCTTGAAATCAAGGAAGGGTAATGGACATGAGGAAAAAAAAGGTATAGACTATATTTGTTATGATGATACAATAGTAGCTTCATACGGTAATATTTCAAGTATTTACTTTAGTAACTTATTTCAATAGTGGGTAAAACAGATGAATTTGGAGATATATGTGGAGAGAAGCACATGACAGATGAAGTGGGTCGAAATACAGATGCAAGTAAGTAATGAAAGTTGGGTTGCATAGATAACACTGTTGTTTGGAAACAAAATTTCCTATATATGAAAGTTTTGTAAGGGGCCCTTTAATTGTGTATTTGGGCCTTATCTTAGTGCAATATTGGGCTTGGGCTTTCATGTTGTACAAGGGATGTTTAGGGGGGTATAAATAAGATATTGTTTGTAATTGTTGAATGTAAGAGTGTTCACAATGTATACGTGTAAGGAGAGACTGTTTCTAGAGAGATGAACTTCTTTCTCTCTCTAGGTAGTGTGTAATTTATATATGTGAATAAACAAACTTGTTGACTCCCACTTCATCTCTTGTCAATCTATTTCATATTGAACTATGTTGTAATCTGGGCCTAACAACTGTTGAGTTAAATTAATGTTTCGATAGTGGTAAATGATAGTAGTGAAATTTATTTACATGAATCAGAGATGCATATGTAATATAATTTTAGTGTATGGATTTCATTTGATGCATCTTGGAAAGGAGAATACATATGTTTATGTCATTCATGATTTAGAAACCCTTTCTTATTTCAATTACTGTGAAAGTAATTTGTTGAGAAGCAAGAAACATCAGAAGCGTGTGATCGTATAGAATCAGGTAAGTCACACGTGTACTTGGCTTCATTGAGCAAACTATGTCATATATTAGACATGGTCCACTTTTATTTTTTCGGTTTATGTCGACAAAAAACAAGAAAGTGAAGCTAACAATTGTCGAACCTAAATATTCACCATAAAAACATAAAGGTAAGAAAGCAAAATCTATAACTTATGACATTGTTTATGTTTATCTCTTAAATTAATAAGCTTGCATATATCAACAGAGGTGGACTCCGACAACGACTTTGACTATGGAGTTAAGAACCAGGAAAAAGGCCCATCGATGTACACAAGAAGCAAACAACTGCGATAACAAGCAAACAACCACATCATTGGGAGGATGAAACAACAGGAACGCGTATATGACGATATGGATGTGTTAGGGAAATTTATATGTTAAATAGAAGTTCAGGGTGTATTTTGTAAAGTTCTTAATAGTTTTATAGCTTGTTGGGCCTAAAAGCCCATAAGCCCATTATCTTGTAAGCCTGAATATATAAAGGCTTTTCTAGTTCATATTTCAGGTTACTCAAGTCATTTGTTAGATTGCTAGTCTATAGGTTTACATATTCTGATCAGATATTCTCTCTGTAAACCTAAACCTTTTGATTTCATATTAATCATATGACTAGCAGTTGTGGCTTGATTATGCGTCCGAATTTTTTGGAATAGACAAGACATATCCAAAATACAAGATCAATTGGACCAAACCAATTGAGGATGAGGACCGGGAAGAGGATAAGTTGAGAAGGGAGAACTCTACTAAAATGAAACTTCCTTTTGTTTATGATTCATTAAATGCATCTTACAACGAAGAAAAACCTTGTTTCCTATCAAATGACTACTTTAGAAGTTATACTCAAGCTGAACTTGATGCTAAAACAGTTAAAACTGAGGAGGAATCTCTAGATCATAAAGTTTATGTTCCACCTCTGATTTTAGAAAAGAAAATTGTTCAGCTAGAAACGTCATTTGAACAGGAGAGGGACAGTTTTCAAAAGGAAAAACAAGACCTGTTATCTCAAATTGAGTGCCTCACTTCCAATAAAGAGGAATCTGTGTCCGACAAGGAAAGAGAATACTTTCAGACAGAAATAAAGAAGTTAAACTCACAACTGTCTGCCTTGGCAGCAGATCGTCTGAAGGAACAATTTCACAAGGCTGAGCCTCAAGCTAAGCCTACCCTGTCTGACAATTCTTATCCTGCCTCCGACACATCTTCCTGTAAAGCCTTTTTGGGTGACTCGTCACCAAATATTTCAAATAAAGGAAAAGAGCCTCATGTTTTAGAAACGGATTATTGTTCTGATTTTAAACATGCTTCCGCCTATGATCCTCTTAAAACAAATTCTTCCGATGTCCTAAATTCCTCAAGCGATAAGGTCCTTTCTGATCAGGAAATGGAATTTTCAGCATTCTTGAATTCCGAGGTGTGTCTAGACAGTGATTTGACCCAATTTGATTTTAATCCGTCTCTACCAAGTCACGTTGATTTTCTAAACTCTTCTTGTGAGCCTCCGGTAAAATTTTATAAGGGTGAATGTTCCACATCCGCCCCACAAAAACCTTTTGTGAACGATTCTTCAAAGTCAAAATCCAAAAAACGTTCACAAAAGAAGAAAAAGACCGGTCGCTCCAAAAGACAACAATCTTCACGTTTCACATCTTCTGACTATAAGTTTAACGGTCTTTCAGATACTTTTGGTCGGCGCAAAGAAGTTAAATATGCTTGGGTAGCTAAGAAGTCAAAGGAAAGCTCGGCGTCACCAGAATTAGTTGATCCAGTTTTAAAGTCTAGGAAAAACAATAAGAATCATGATGTTTTTAATTCTAAACTTTTAGTTGAATGTAATGGAACTTTACCTTTAAAAGTTTATTCTATTCCGCATTTACTTCAATTGTCTCATGATTGTATTTGTTGTTCTTATTGTGGATTGAATGATTTTGTTGATCGTCGTTATGCATCTGATTGGTTTGGCTCGTATCATGTTGCTAATTAT
The DNA here is from genome assembly GCA_954870635.1 of Arctium minus. Classification (NCBI taxonomy): domain Eukaryota; kingdom Viridiplantae; phylum Streptophyta; class Magnoliopsida; order Asterales; family Asteraceae; genus Arctium; species Arctium minus. The sequence continues at coordinate 56,387,865 of OX941084.1, forward strand.
CATTCTCAGTTTGATATCACCCGTCAAACAAAAAAAACCCAAGACTAAACGGGCATCCAAAACGGGTGTTAAATCTAACCCCAAAGGACCCATTTACGAATGGGTACCTAAAAAGAAATAACTTGTTTTTCAGGATGGTCATGTGTGGTATCTAGATTCAGGCTGCTCCAAGCACATGACCGGAAGAAAGGAGCTACTCACAAACTTCACCGAGAAGTTTTGTGGAAATGTAAGGTTTAGGAACGATCATTATTCTCCCATCAGGGGTTACGGAGATATCGTAAAGGATAACCTCACGATCAAGAAAGTGTCCTACGTCGAAGGTCTTGGTCACAATCTCTTCAGCATCGGTCAATTCTGCGACAAGTATCTAGAGGTCACCTTCAAAGCAAACAGATGCAGCGTTCGGACTGAAGATGGTAAAGAAATATTAGCTGGAACGCGTCGTACAAATCTGTACACGATTGACCTCTCGTCTTTGAAAACAGATAAGGAAGTTTGTCTGATGTCCAAAGCATCTGCCAAACAAAGGTGGTTATGGCATCGTCGTCTCTCGCACCTGAACTTCAAGACTATTAATAAGTTGGTGCTCGGTGGACACGTCAAGGGAATGCCTGATCTTAAATTCGAAAAAGATCATTTGTGTGCCGCCTGCGAAATGGGCAAGATGAAGAAGGATTCTCACAAGCCTAAAGTCACTCCTAGTACTTCTCGGTCCCTTGAACTCATTCACATGGATTTATGTGGACCGATGCGCGTCCAAAGCATCAATCATAAGAAGTATGTCCTGGTGATGGTTGACGATTTTTCTCACTACACATGGGTCCGATTCCTCCGATCAAAGGATGAAACTCCCGAATTGATCATCTCTCTCCTGAAGAGTATTCAAGTCAGTCTCAACCTGTCAATCCAGACCATAAGGACGGATAACGGCACAGAGTTCAAGAATCAAGTGCTCACCGGTTACTTGACTTCAGTGGGCATCACGCATACCTTTTCAGCTGCTCGTACTCTTCAGCAAAACGGGGTAGTAGAGCGCCGGAACCGAACTCTTGTCGAAGCCGCTCGCACAATGTTATCTCAGTCCAATCTCCCGCTATATCTTTGGGCAGAAGCAGTCGCTACCGCGTGCTACACTCAAAACCGCACTATCATCAACAAGCGATTCAATAAGACACCGTACGAGATCATCAACAAACGCATCCCTAATATCAACTATTTTTATGCATTCGGGTGCACATGCTTCGTACTGAATGACAGGGATGATCTCGGCAAATTCAGCCCCAAAGCGGACGAAGGAGTGTTCATTGGATATTCCTAGCACGCTAAAGCTTACCGTGTCTACATCAAACGAACGAAGATCGTCGTTGAGAGTGTGAACGTAACTTTTGACGAGGCCGCTGATATGGCTTCTGAACACCTCAGTTCAGAACCCGCTTTAACTGGTGTGTTAGCTTCTGGACAAGTTCGTTCAGGAGCTACACAATCTCCAGTAGATCCAAATCATGCGTCTACGTCAAGAGCTCATCTTTCTGATTTGGATTTACTTTTTGAGTATTTCTATGATGACTTATTTAATATTAAGTCGAATATTATGTCTTGTAACAGGAATGCTGCTCAGGCACCAGAAGAAACACATGTCACTGGTCCAACCAACTCAGGTGGCCCATCCTCGCCTGGTGCTCCATCATCTACTGTCAATGAATCTGAATTCCCGAACTCGAGTGATCCTCCTCCTATCCAAGAACCTACTGTCGCGCTAGAAATAGTAGGCCCTCCTGAACCGACACCTTTGGAAGGCACTCCTGAAGTTCCCATTCCGGCAATCCCGGATCCTGCTCTAAATGTCTCTCCTGCTGAGTCGTCCTCTACTGCACTATCGACTCCAACTAAGGAACTTCCACCTCACAGGCCGTCATCACTCGAAGCAATTCATGATTTACCCCCCGGTGGTTATGTGGACTCCGATACCTCTCAACAGACATATCAACCTCTTCCACACACCACCAAGTGGACTCGAGCTCACCCCCTTCATCAGATCATTGGTGATCCCAAGATGCCTGTTCAGACTCGATCTACTATTGCGAACGACTGCTTATTTTCTTCGTTCCTCAGCCGTATCGAACCGTCCACCGTCTCCGAAGCGTTGAATGATCCAGACTGGGTGATCTCTATCCAAGAGGAACTCAACCAATTTGAGAGCCTCAAAGTGTGGCGCCTTGTTCCCCGGCCAAAGAACAAGACGGTGATTGGGACGAAATGGATTTTCAAGAACAAGAAGGACGAAAATGGAATCATTGTCCGGAACAAAGCACGTCTAGTGGCTAAAGGATATCGCCAGCAAGAAGGAATAGATTACGAGGAGACGTTTGCACCGGTTGCCCGTATTGAAGCAATTCGCATGTTCCTCGCCTACGCCGCTCACAAGAACTTTCTCGTCTTTCAAATGGATGTGAAATCCGCGTTTTTGAACGGTGTTCTCAAAGAGGAAGTGTATGTCTCACAACCCGAAGGCTTCGTGAGTTCTGAATCTCTAAATCACGTTTATTTTCTTGACAAGGCCTTATATGGTCTTAAGCAAGCGCCACGAGCCTAGTATGACGCTCTCTCATCCTTCTTGATTAAATCTGGTTTCTCTAAAGGTAAGATTGATACTACCCTATTTATTAAAAGAGAAAAGAAAGATATCATTCTTGTACAAATTTATGTTGATGACATAATCTTTGGCTCCACAAACCCCAAGTAGTGTCAGAACTTTTCAGCCTTAATGAGTAAACATTTTCAAATGAGCATGATGGGGCAAATGAATTTTTTCCTGGGTCTTCAAGTTAAACAATTAGCAACATGAATTTTTATTAATCAATCTAAGTACATCTCGGATATTCTTCAGAAATACCAGATGGAAAACTCTTCACCTATGAAAACCCCCATGTCTACTAGTTTAAAGCTACACTCTGATCCTGATGGAAAGGATGTGAATGCTACAACTTATAGAGGTATGATAGGTTCTCTGATGTACTTGACGGCGAGCCAGCCAGATATTATGTTCTCGACATTTTTATGTGCACGATTTCAGTCGAAACCTAAAGAGTCTCACTTAGCTGCGGTTAAGTGTATTATCCGATATTTAAAAGGTACTGCTGATCTTGGTTTGTGGTACCCAAAAGAGACAAGTTTTGAATTGACAGCCTACTCGGACACTGATCATGTTGGAAACATGCTGGACCGGAAAAGCACATCGGGTCATGTCCAGTTCCTGGGAGATCGTCTCGTCAGCTGGGCTTCGAAGAAGCAAAACTGCGTGTCCACCTCGACCGTCGAGGCCGAATATGTAGCAGCCGCCAGTTGCTGCTCGCAAGTCATCTGGATGCGCACCCAGCTGAAAGACTACGGCTTTAACTACTCTAGGATCCCCATTTACTGTGACTCCAAGAGTGCCATTGCAATATCCAGCAATCCAGTCCAGCACACGGAGACGAAGCACATTGATGTGCGTTATCACTTCATAAAAGACCACGTGGAGAGAGGTACCATCGAACTCTACTTTGTTAATACAAAGCATCAGTTAGCAGAACTGTTTACCAAAGCTTTGGACGAAAAATGCTTTAATTATCTTGTGTCCAAGCTAGGTATGCTAAATCTGAAGGTTTGATTCGTTCACATCCCTCAACGAGTTTCATTCAATAACGAATGATTGTGACAACTGCACCAGTGACTTGTCTCTGGTTGCTCCGCTCCACACTCCTTGGTTATTGCATTTTACTCGTTAAGGTCTGTGTCAATTACAAACTTTTGTATCAACAAAGTAGATTTCGTTTGTTTCTAGTTTTTCTTGTGTGTTTTTCTTTTCTTCGTGGTGTTTTTCGTGCTTATTTTGCAGTTCATTCGGTTGTTCCCTGAAAAAGTAAGTCGTTTGTGGTGGATTTACAAGACGTTCATGTGTTCAGGGGGAGCACGATTGTACGATGTTTGGTAAGGTTCTCTAGTCCTCCATTCGAGGGGGAGCAGGTAAGTTTTTCATGCGTTTCGATTTCCTCGCGGTAATCGTCGAGGGGGAGCATTTCCTAGTTCTTAGGTTTTATTTCTTCCTTAGGTTTAAATTTTTTATTAAGTCTTCCCTTAAAGTTTTTTTTATTCCTTATCAAACATAAAAATACAAAAATATTTTCTTCTCCTTGTTTTTTTTATAAAAAGACAATTTTAAAAATAAGTTTGGTTTTATTTTTTTTAAAGGTTTTCAGAGTTTTTTTAAGTCCTATGGACCGGCCCAATTTTTTTTGAACCGGCCCATCATGTTTAACCCTTCCAATCCGTTTCTACCCATATCCTCGACCCGGGTGCTTAAAACCCCGGGCGAAACCCTCATTCTTTCTATCGATCCTTTCTCTCTTCTCTCTAAAACTCTCGTATTCTCAATCGCTCTGGTTATCTCTCTCGACTTCTTTCTCTCTATCGATCTTTCGATCGTACTCGACTTCCTCATCGTCCCCGTATCTCGATCGAACAAGGTATGATCTCGATCCTTCTCTCTCTTCCCCTGTGTCTATATCGATTCAAATCGATCGCCCGTCAATCGACTCCGGTCGATTCGACCTCCGGTCGAACGGAGCCCCAGGTGTCTATTCACCTCTGTATCGCTATGCAAAGGGGTTTCATTGGATTCGATCTCGCTTCTAGGTTTCGAGTTATGTTTAGAAGTGATTGTTCGATCGATTGTTTTTTAGTTTGAATCGATTTTGGGTTTGGTGTTAATTTGTATGTGTCGATTCGTTTTCCCCGGTCGTTTGGGATTTTGTTTTCTTCGACCTAGATTTTATCGGTCCAATAGGTATATACCGGTCGAATGCCACCCCGGTCGAATGCTTTTACCGGTCTAAGACCTTTACCGGTCTTTTACCCTTTCGGTCGAATGCCTTACCGGTTGAAGACCTTATACCGATCGAATGTGTTGTACCGGTCTTTTGGTATTATCGGTCTTATAACTCTTCCGGTCGAAGTCCTCTTCCGGTCGAGTAATCATACCGGTCGAAGGCCCTTCCCGGTCTAAGACCTTTACCGGTCTTTTCATTCCCCCAGTCCTTTGGTGATCCCTTAGTATTTTTGGTGGTTTGGTTCAAGGGGTTTGTGTATTAATAGCTAATATCTATTTATACATGGTTGTACATGTGGTATGTGTGCGAGTTCGATTTTTGGCACCTTAGTGATGATATCAATTCTATATGTGATGTTGCGCGAATTGGTTACAGACCCTAATTCACGAATTGGGTTTGTTTGTCCAGTATTTTGGAGTTAGTATAGGGTGTGGTTTAAACCGTGGCCATGTAACTCCAACGACATCTTTTTTTCTATGTTCCTAAGATCTAACCAGTTAATTCTCAACAGGTACAATGGCGCAAAACCCGCCTCCAGCGATTGATCCAATCGCCGACGCCGAACTGATTCCCGAGGATCAGTTCATATAGCTCACACCCAACAATTACCATCTCGATGTAACCCAACCTGCTATTCAATATCAGGTCATCATCTAGATACTTATGGGTCATCCCATATCCTATGCTCTAACGGAGACAGCGGAAGTGCCGCTATTATACTTACAACAGTTCTGGAAATCTCTACATGCCTTGGAGGCCGACGGTGGTTTCCAACTAGAAGGTCGGATTGATCACACTCCAGTGCTCCTCACTTGTGATCTTTTCCGACAATTTCTTCATCTACCAACCGCCGGTTCTGTTCAAGGGTGAAATAGCTTTGACCCGCTCGTATCAGACACCACTCTATGCGCTGACATCTTGTCCCTAGGATACGGCGCAGCTCTACGTCTTCCATCAGGGTTCAACCGCAAGTACCTTTCCACTATCTGGTACACCATGTTTACTTACCTCAATCGATGTCTTTCGGCTATCACGAAAGGCATCGACCAGACGAGTATTCACATTCTCCGCCTATTCCACTCAGTGGCATTCCATCACCACGCGGATTTCGCCGATTTCCTATGGTACGACCTTGTTCAGAAAGTTCGATCGAACGCGACGAAGAGACAGAACTTCATTCCTTATATGAGGTTTCTCCAGCTGATCGTTCGAAGCTACATGAATCTGTATCCCGAGATACCTCGCCGTTCCACGCACCCAACATGTCCGCATCACCCGACTCGCAAAATTCCCTCGCGGCCTGATCCAGAAGGTGTTGTCGCTCGACAAATCCCAGTCGAGTTGTTGGCCTATGCTCGTCCTACGACACTGAGTGTTATAGCTTATAGGCACACACACAACCTTCAAGTTCCTATGGTCCGACCAGAACCGGCAGGACCTGCCCAGGGAACACGACCTGAGAGACGTGAGGGTCCGCGTTCACGACCGAGAGGAGGTAGCGTCCGGATAGCTGGGGCTTCCGGACAGGGTGTGACGAGAGATATCATTTTGAGGGGAACAGGAGAGGGCAGTGCCGTTGGACCGCATCAAGCCAGCTCTTCACGACGACAGCCTTCACCGACACCGACAGAGTCTCAAATGGCAGAGGAGGCAATAGATACTGCAACCGTTCACGTTCAGTCTTCTTCTGCCGCAACATCTGAGGAAACAGCAGATCAAACCGAATCTGAGGAAACCGCCACCACAGCATCGACATCAGATGAGTCTTCTGACTCGGATTGTGACGATGATCAACCCTCTACTGGAGAGATAAGGAGAGCGGAGGGAGTTTCAGTTGAAGATGATATTCTAGTGAGCCGAGAGAGGGAAAGAAAGAGGAAATATGAAACCGAGCGTACACGAGTGACGTCGCAACCACCTCTGGTTGTCGACCCCCAAACCGCATCTAGCCAGGTAGCCACATCTGCTACTCAGTCTCATGTGTTGAGACAGGGTATTGAAGAAGACGCTGTGAACCTAGCGGCACAACTGCACACCTCCCCAAGCCACTCCACCGTCTATCAACAGATGGTGGTTTCAGTTTTGCACGGGGATATAGCACATACGATACCGGTCTCTCACTTGGAGAGTTCTGGTATTGAAACAAGAGAACAACTGCCCCCGTTCTCAACTTCCTTCGGTGCACAGTGTCTAGAGCCGTTTGATGTAATTTCTCCTATTACTAGGACACAGGTCCCATTCTCGGCTACTGCTGAAGGCCTTCGTGGCTCAGCCGGAACACCTATAGTAATTCCAACTTCGGTTGGTTTACGAGGATTGGGTGGAAGTCCTACCACAGCTATCATCACGCCAGCTGTGAGCGTAGGCGGCTCGACTTCTACAGTCGTAGCTATAACTGGAAGTCTGAGTGACCCAGGAGTTACCCAAACTGAGTTCGTCTCAAGGGAATATATGGACGGCGCCCTAAAGGTTGTCCAAACCATGATGAGGTAGGAGGTAGATTCACTGAAACGTATGATCAAAGGCAAGGGTCCAACAACCGAGCCTGAACCTCTACCTCCTACACCACCCTCCATTCTCGCTACCGAGATGTCAATTGAGGACCTAAAATACATACTACTTGCCAAGCTTCTTGACCAATCTCACACAGAACCCTCCCAGGATGCCGATCTTCTATCGCTTCTATGTGCTCAAGCATCCACACCTACCCCACCACTCCCCCAACCCATCATATCCCTAGAAGCCTTCCAGCTCCAACAAGCCATGCTTCAGTCTCTACAGCAAACCGTAGCTGTATTGACTGAACGCCTATCAGTAGTGGAAGACACCTGCCGTAGCCAGGCAGACAGGCTCAAGCGCCGGCATGATGATCAGGATGATCCTGATCACCATGAGGGGGAGAAGCGCCAACGCCTAACAGAGCCGGAGACACAGTTTGTGGAAACAGTTCAAGTGGGAACGAAACAGGGTTCGGGTTCTGGTACTCAATCAGAAGAGCAGGGACAGGCACAGGAACAATGTATGGATTTGGTGCTGTATGATATTCCAAGGGTTGAAAAGCCTGAGGAATTTAATGAAGGTTCTCCGATTGTACCTGAAGACTGAGCGTTAATTCTTGATCCTTATGAAGTTACTGACCCGACAGAAGAATGTGCAAACACTGAAAGAGCTCTGGTAGTTATGCAAGCTGAAATAGACGAGATTCTTCATCCAGACGATCAGACTTCTGTCGCGGTACCGTTGTTGACTTATCCTGTTGATCATCCTGATCTTCCTGAAATAGATATTCCCGTCAGATCTCCTCCAGCGTCACCAGTTATGGAAACAAAAAGTACTCCACCAGTTCGTCCGTCCAAGTAGGAAAGAGTCAGAATCAAAGTTCCTTTCCTTGAAGAAAGCCAAAAGAAGATCTTTGCCCACTGGATTCGTTCATGTGATGAAGTTGTACTTCATGGTCTACAGTCTGTGAAAAACAAGGAAAAGCAGCGTAAGCTTGTATTCGTGTATAAGAAGTTTCAAGGAAAACACTCCAAGACAAAGCTCAGGATTACATCAGTTGACCGGATTTAATCTGCCTTCTTCATGAAAGTAAAGTATTCAGACTTCATGGTAACGAGAGAAGATGGTCAGAAGTATTGTTTTTCTGAAGCTGACTTTCCGTGTCTTGAACCACAAGATCTGTTGTTCATTCTTCGAGACTTAAAGACCAAAACCATCAGACCAGGGGAAGTCATTGATGCACTCGAGACCGTAAAGAGATATATGAAGTGTGCGATGAAACTTTCCTCGGTGGAAGATTTTCAGATTGGGTTAGAAAGCGACCAGCCAAAGATTAATCTGCTGAAGCCTGATCTGAGGATTCCGTCTGATGCCCAGAGTGTATCTGCATTTACTGTGATAAATATTCCAGAATTCGGCATGACCTACTTGAACAACAAAGGTATTATGCGGTTCATTCGTTTTAATCAGATTGCCAGATTTTGCAACGGTACATTGATGTTGCTGAAAGACAAGTTGAAGTGTACACTTGATCAAGATGAAAAAGGGGTTCAACTTTTGGATCCTAAATACAAGCCACTTGTTCTTGAAGCACTGGGGGTTATTGGAGAGCGACTGGAGTACATAACACAGATAAGATACTTTGAGATCAACTTTGGTTTCTGAAAGATTTATGTTCCCAACTGGCGCGTTTATCAACTTCTATTTAAAGAGGGAGATTGTTAGGGAAATTTATATGTTAAATATAAGTTCAGGGTGTATTTTGTAAAGTTCTTAATAGTTTTATAGCTTGTTGGGCCTAAAAGCCCATAAACCCATTATCTTGTAAGCCTGAATATATAAAGGCTTTTCTAGTTCATATTTCAGGTTACTCAAGTCATTTGTTAGATTGCTAGTCTATAGGTTTACATATTCTGATCAGATATTCTCTCTATAAACCTAAACCCTTTGATTTCATATTAATCATATGACTAGCAGTTGTGGCTTGATTATTGTTCTACATTGAATATTTACTATTGATTGCATTGTACTGGGATCTACAGGATGCATCATTAAAATTTCTGGTGTCAATGGAAGGTTTCTTGACACTTAATGACCTTCGGCCACCCGAATGTTTGCGTCGAAGGCCACATCATCCTCGACCCACATATAGGCCAATGTTCTTGCTCGAACATCTTCAAAGCTTTCTGGTGGGTACTTCATTAAATCTGTGTACAGGTCTGAATTGTCGTCAAGGCCTCGTTTGTAAGCTTCGATCGCGGTCTTGACATTACAATTGCGTACACTGATGATTTCTGAATTGAAGTGATTGAAGTAACTTCGGACAGACTCGTCAGTCTTCTGAGTAATGTAATAAAGATCACTAGTCTGCTTCTCCATCTTGCGACTGCTAGCAATTTGTTGGAAGAACTGGTTGACTAATTCTGCAAAATTGTTGATAGACTTGGGCTTGAGGTTGGTCAACCAATGGAGAGCATCACTTGTGAGGGTCACACCAAAACTTTTGCACATGCACACCTCCTGGTATGGTGGGGAATCGACACAATCCACATCAGTATTGTGCGATGTGTTCTGTTGGATCTGTTACTCCAGAATACTTCAGAGTGAAGGTGGGGATGTTGTACTTCTTTGGGACGCCGACCAAATCTATTTCATCGATGAAAGGAGATGCTTGAAATCCAGTGTGTGGTTCGACGTCGATTGATACAACAACTCCAAGCAATTTGGAAAGTAGCGACAAAATCTTATCGTTTTGCTCGTCTAGCAGTTTCAATCGTCGAGCGACCGGATCGTCTTGAATAAGTCCATTGGTCGTCGTCGGCAATACTGGGATAAATCCTAAGTCCTGGGAAGTCATGTCGATCGACGCATAGAAGCCATTTCGTTGCGACGACTCAGTGGCTTCACCGTTGGTTGGCACGGGCATTGTCAGGATGGGCATCGTAGGGATTACCATTGATGGCATCGACATCGTTGGAATTGACATCGTCGGTATAGAGTAGGTGTCAACATTTTGCGTTGGTCTTGAATATGGTGGAAGTGGAGGTGGATGTCCTGAGAAGGGCACGGTGAAGGGTGGTCTTGGACCGTTTTATGGTCCGAAGAAGTTCCCTGTGCTCTGATTCCTCAAGAATGTGATTTCCTCGACTGCTTTGCGATTTTGTTCATCCAATGCATTGATGCGATTGCGTGCGACGTCCACTTCCATGCGCATTTGAACAAGGGCTTTGAGATGAGCTCCTTGTCCTGCCATGTTCCTATCAAAAAAGGCTTCAAGAGATCGATAGCAAGACGCACACTTTGTCGAATATTTCCTCTATCTGGGGCCCCACGGTGGGCGCCAAACTGTTAATGCCAAAAATTACCCAAAAGATAAGTTAAGGTCGGTATGGAGCTTTTACCAACTAAAGAAAAGAATCTTTAACAAATCGTGCAACAAATAATAAATAAAGGAAAAGATACAAAAATTTGGTGACGCGGAAAACCCCATCGAGGGTAAAAACCGCGGACGATAATAGAGATCGTCTAGCACTATGGACGTCAAACAGGGACGTCATCCTTCAGGAGGAGAGATCGAGATTACAATGAGTTACAATATAAGAAAAAAGTAAACGAATTGTAATATTTTCTCGTGTGTCGTGAAATAAGAAAGCTTTGTCGTGAGTTTCTTGGAGAGAAATTGAGTTTGATTAGCTTGAGTGCCTTGTAAATGCTCTGGAATCACTTTGTGCCTTTGAAGTTCTTTGTTGCTTTGTATATATAGGCTTTGTCGACATAAATGAGCTTTAATGTCACTAACGGTCTCTATATTGAATGGTCTTGATGATGGTCTTTCGTTATGACCGTTGTCCATCAATGCATTATGACATGAAATAAATAGACATGGAAAAAACGTTTGTTGATAGTTAATGAGTCATGGTCGTTAGATATCTCGCGATAGTCGTAAGCTGCTTGTCGACGAGAGATTTGGTCGTAGGTCGTGATAAACTTACGACCGTCATTATAAGTGACCATTTGTTGGTAACGGTATTTGTCTTTATTGCTCTTTCATTGTGGTCTTCAGTAATGTCCGTTGAACATTAATTAAGAGAAGACACAGTTTCGTCGTGAGTTAGTAACAATAAACATACGTCTTTAGATACTAGCGACTATTGCTATTTAGCGACGAGGAAGGATATGTATATCGTTGGTCGTAAGTCGATAATTACTTACGATTGTCGTCAGAAGTGACGATCGTCAGTCCAATGGTCTTTGGTCGTCAAGACCTGATCTTAAGATATGTCCGGTCGAATAAATATTACGTCGGTCGTAACTTTGATATTTTTTATCAAAACAAAGTTCGTTGTTTATTTTTACTTTTCCCATGATTTAAAGATACATATTATGATTGTTTTGGTACAACTCACTACAAAAATGGAGCCTATCAATGACGGACAATTTTGCCGCTATTTTGTCAGAAATGCTAAATTTCATTGATGATCCGTTAGTGATAGTCCATCGACCAAATAATAGTGGTGGGTAATGCTATGCCATCATCAATGGATTAGTGTTATCATATCAGCAACGGATTAATGACGTATAACTAATTAATAACAAATAGTAATCATGTTAAATATGAGTTTATCCTTACTAATATGTGTTTATTCCTACTAATACTTCACAAATATACAATTTACTCCATAAATATTTGATTTTAATTTTTAATAAATAACTTTATTAATTGTTTATTCTTCATTTATAATAAAAATTTCTAACCTCTATTCCATTGCTAGTAATAAAAGAATTTATTTGTTATATCCTAAAGATAATCTTGAATATTAAAAAATGTTTTTTTTATTTATTTTTTGTTGTTTTAAAGTGAGATGAATCTAAAGGAAAGTGTCACGTTGTCCATTCCTCATAGGCGGTCACGCCCACCCGTCACAAGCACCTTTCATCTCTTCTAATAGTTCACAGTAGTCACGAATCACACCAATCCCATATTCCCACATTCTTCAACCATTCATAATTATTTCATAACCCTTTTCCCGATTCCCAGAATCATATCCAGATAATCGATCACACAAACTAAAATGAAACGGAATTTCAGCGGCGGCGGCGGCGCTGGCAAATCCAAGATGTGGGATGGAGATGAAGAACACGATGCCGGTGATGATGAATTGTTGGCGATGTTGGGGTATAAAGTTAAGTCGGCAGATATGGCTGACGTTGCTGATAAAATTCAGCAACTTGAAGAAGCTATGGTGAATGACGACGAATTATCTCAGCTAGCCTCCGATTCCGTCCATTACAATCCGTCAAATCTATCAACGTGGCTTGAGACCATGATGGTCGAGCTTAATCAACCACAACCACAACCACTTGTGGTTGATGATTCCGCCATCAACCTTCCACCCGCAACGGTGGACCCAACAACTTCTGCTTTCATGGAAAATCTTGTCCCCGATGACGCCATTCATCCTCCGGCGAAAAAAATAAAACCCTTGTCGGTTTCAAACAACTCGAACCAGGCAATCCTTGTGGATTCTCAGGATAACGGGATCCGGCTTGTACACACTCTGATGGCGTGTGCCGGAGCTGTCCACCAACAGAACTTCCAACTCGCCGAAAACCTAGTGAAACATGCCGGAAATTTGGCCGTGTCTCAGGCCGGACCAATGAGGAAAGTCGCGGCTTATTTCTCCGAGGCTCTTGCACGGAGAATTTACCGATTTAAGAACCAAACCCCACAAGAATCGCCGGCGATTAATAATATTCTTCAGATGCACTTTTACGAGGCATGCCCGTATCTGAAATTCGCTCATTTCACCGCGAATCAAGCGATATTAGAAGCTTTTGCGTTCAAGAAAAGGGTTCATGTGATTGATTTTAGTATGAACCAAGGTATCCAATGGCCGGCTTTGTTGCAGGCCTTGGCTGTTAGACCCGGCGGTCCACCTTCCTTCCGATTAACCGGTATCGGAATGGAGAATTCCAATCATTTGCAGGAATCCGGTTGGAAATTGGGTCAGCTGGCCGATTCAATTCGTGTGGAATTCGATTACAAACATTTGGTTGTCGAGAGTTTTGCTGATATTGAACCGGGTATGCTTGATCTACGAAATGGTGAGGTGGTTGCGGTTAACTCGGTTTTCGAGTTGCATAAGGTTCTGGCTCGGCCGGGGGCGGTGGAGCGGTTGTTGTCGGCGGTGAGGAGGATGAAGCCGGAGATTGTGACTGTGGTGGAGCAAGAAGCTAATCATAACGGGTTGGATTTCATGGAAAGGTTTAACGAATCTTTACATTACTATTCCACCATTTTTGATTCACTGGAAAGCAGCTGCAACGGCGGCGGCGGTGGTGGTGGTTCTTCGGCAACGACTAATAAGGACAAGATCATGTCGGAGGTGTATCTGGGTAAACAGATCTGTAACGTGGTTGCATGTGAAGGGGAAGACCGAGTTGAGCGACACGAGACGGTGACTCAGTGGAAGACTCGGTTTGACTCGGCTGGATTTCAGTCGGCTCATTTGGGTTCCAACGCGTTCCGACAAGCTAGTATGTTATTGGCCATTTTCGCCGGCGGAGATGGGTATAAGGTGGAGGAAAACGATGGTTGTTTGATGTTGGGTTGGCACACTCGAGCGCTGATCACCACCTCGGCTTGGAAGCTCCGGTGATCCAGATGAGTCAACTCAGTTGGTTAATCTTGGTAAATTGTTGTCAACTCGGTCCCACCTTCTGAGCTGGAAGTATTAGGCATACTAAAAATGTAGGTCTACTTTCTTAAAGCGATCTTTTTTAGGCATTTCTTTCTATTTAAGGTTTTATTATTGTTTTTTCCTTTTTAATCCTTTCTTGTGGACCAAGGCTATGTTTTTTAATCCTTTTCAAAGTAGCGTTTTGAAAATCTAGCTTATCAGCTACAAACTAGCTTATAAGCTAATTTGTCAAATAAAGTCCAAGTGTTTTTTAAGTGTAATTTTAGTTTGGTCATCGTAATTGTTATGATATAAAAAAAACTAAATGGTTGTTTTCTCTATTTTATAAAATAGGTAACAACAGTTAATTTATGATGAAAATAACGATATAGTATTTTGAATGTATTTCTTTTTGTTAACCATGAGTTTCTGAGTAAGTTTATATTCATTTTGACTAACTTTAGGAGTCTTACAAAATAACCATAAAAATCCTCAATGCTTTACAGGAATCGAACCGTCGGCCTATAAAGAGGATGCCTAAAAGTCCAAGCTCTAGTGTCAGTTGAGCTTACCCACAAGATGATATGAACTACCGTAGATGGTCTTTTTATATAATAAAATATTTTGTTCTTTACGGAATGAAAGTAGTAGCATATTGGATTGACTTTGAGATTTATCATTCATTGTGATTTTGGATTGTTTTATACGTATCAATGTGTTTACGTATAACTAAAGTAATGTTAAATAAACCGTCTTTTGACTCTAAACTTGTTTTCAAACCTTAAACACTACTTTCATTTATAAAATTAAGAGTGAATTGTGGATTTGGTCCTTGTGGTTTTGTGATTTCTTTGACCATGGTTCTTATTCTATGTTTATTGTGGATATGGTCCCTGTGGTATGAAATATATTGTGGCTAAGGTCCCTAAACACTAACATCATTAACTTTGAAGGTTAAAGACATCATGTGTCTTGCACACTATAGGTATAATAGTCATTTTATTTTTCACTTTCAATTTATTCTATACACATTTAAAACAAACGATACTAAATTGTTGATTTGGTCCCTATGCATCATTCATCATCTTTAAAACACATTTATCATCTTTCTTAATTTTTTTTTTCATCCAATCTTCATTGTCAAAGTACAAGAAAAACTAATTTGTTAAAGTGCAAAAAAAAAAAATTACTTGCATTTTAAAAATAACAATTGTTTGAACCCAACACTACATCCTAAAAAAGACAACCTATCAAAATAATAATTGTTTGAAACCAATATTACATCCCCAAAAAGACAACCCATCAAAATGACAATTGTTACCAAAAGGGTGTTAGCCTAGTGGTAAGGCATGTGGACTAGCTAGTAGCGGTCTCATGTTCGAACCCTGGGGGACGCATCCTGGAGGTACGGGGGCTTCGACCCCGGGCTGCATGCTTTAGCAGTCGGGCTTCGGCCCATATTGCCAGGGATTAGTCTGGGCCCAATGTGGTCTGGGATACCCTCTCCAAAAAAAATGACAATTGTTTTATATCAACATTTATGTAGTAGTTGTTGGCAACGGTTTTATTTATTTTCTTGATGACATCTAAGTGACTTGAGTATGAAGTACATTAATTCTTCTCATAAAATACATAGACCATTTGGAAATGTGATATAATCATATTCATTTTGGAGATCCAAACTTCATTATATAGTGCATTAGATATTAAAATGCTAATTGAAAGGGTATGAATCCCCAACAAGTTTCAAGTGACTTGGTGTGTAATTCAAGTACGACTATTTAGAGCATCTCAAACAACAACACCAAATTTAACACAAAAATACCAAATTTGGTGGGTCCATCATCATAAAAAAAAAAACCCAACTCCAATCACACTCTAAAAAAACATCAAATATATATTAAATGTATATATAATTTACTTAATATAAATATGTTTTTTTTGGAAAGGGTATCCTGGGCCTATGGCCCAGACTAATTCCTGACAATTAAGGCCTTTGGCCCAGCTGCTAAAGCGTGCAGCCCTGAGTTTATCCTCAGTGACCACAAGTGCTGCTAGTGGGGTTCGAACCCGGGTTGAGCGCTATGAACTCCCCAAGCCTTTACCACCACACCACAACCTTTGTGGTTAATATGTTAATTTTAAAAACAAATTATTAATGTTAAAATGTTAATTTTGGTATAAATAAATTTTGATAGGCGATTTAACGGCCTATTGGATATGCTCTTATGACACTATTGTCTTCCCTTCAACCTTCTATGTCATAATATATTTGTGTTTACAGATGTCAACTGACATGCATATAAGCCTTTTCCCACATAATGGTTTCCAAATGGTCTATGCATTTTATGAAAATGATTAATGTATTTCCTACTCAAGTCATTTAGATGTCGTCAAGAAATAAACAAAACCGTTGCCAACAATTACTACATAAATGTTGATATAAACAATTGTCATTTTGATGTGTTGTCTTTTTGGGGATGTAATATTGGTTTCAAACAATTGTTATTTTGATAGGTTGTCTTTTTTAGGATGTAGTGTTGGGTTCAAACAATTGTTATTTTTAAATGCAAGTAATTTTTTTTTTGCACTTTAATAAGTTAGTTTTTCTTGTACTTTGACAATGAAGATTGGATGAAAAAAAAAATTAAGAGAGACGATAAATGTGTTTTAAAGATGATGAGTGATGCATAGGGACCAAATCCACAATTTAGTATTATTTGTTTTAAAGGTGTATAAAATAAATTGAAAGGGAAAAGTAAAATGACTATTATACTCATAGTGTGCAAGACACATGATGCCTTTAACCCTTTAAAGTTAATGATGTTAGTGTTTAGGGACCCTAGCCACAATATATTGCATACCACAGGGACTATATCCACAATAAACATAGAATGATTATCATGGTCAAAGAAATCATAAAACCACATGGACCAAATCCACAATTCACTCTAAAATTAAATACAATTACTTTATGTATTACAACTTTAATTAAAGTGAAATTAAACCTAACTAAGAAAATAAGAATATTGGGTAATAATCAATTGCGTCTAGATCAATTGTGTTGAATAAACGAGTGACGGGAAATGATATGATTTGAGACGAGTTGTCAAATGCTAAATGCCACGAAGATGATACAGACATTTTTATTTTCATTTCACCATTTAATTATTAAACTGATTAATTAAGAAAATTAATAGATGCATGCTCCATATGCACACAGTCATACTACATGTGTTAGAGGATTAATTGGATCATGCAAACCTCAATTTGATTCGATTATTTTAAAAACGTTAAAGTCAAATGATTTTGCTAACATTGATAACGGTACTTTTTTTTTATCAGTAAAATTAGTTATATATACATATCGAGCACTTAAATGTTCATAAGTGACTAGGGGTGCTCAAAAATCCGACCAATCCGATCAAGTCAACCCAACCCAATGCGAAATAACTCAATCCGAAGTAATCCGATGTTTAATCGAGTTGTAAAATCTTCAAACCGTAGGTATTTGGTTGATATTGGGTTACTTTTATTTGAACCCAACCCAACTCAATAAACCCGATATCCTTTTATTTATTGGATTTAATATGATTGTTAAATCTCTATTAATATGCATATTAGATAATTACACCATCACGTACCATCTTAATATACGTATATTTTCAATCTATTATCCATCTCTAAATAACTCTTTTGTAATACAAAGGAGTTAAGAGATGGAGAATAGATTGAAAATATACGTATATGAAGAGGGTATGTGTATGGTGTAAAATATAGGTATACAAAGTTTGTATGTATGTTCGAAAATTATGAACACGCACACACACACACACACACACACACACACACACACACACACACACACACATATATATATATATATATTTATGTGTGTGTGTGTGTGTGCAAATTGAAAAAAATTAATTGAATGTGATATACTTAAGATTTAAGTGTTAATCAAATTAAACATAATCACATGATTTAATCTCATAATCACTAATCAATTTCATCAATCATAATTGATTTGATAAATAAAGACTTACTTGGAAATCCAATCTTGATTGGATTGTTTGTTGATGAAGATGAAGCCATTGTACTAGTATGATTCCGAATTGTTTATTCTCGTTATAATGCTTCCTTCTTGATGGATTGATTGAGAGGACAAAGTTATGGTGTTTTTGGGAGAAAGAATTGTCTCCCATAAGAGAAGTCCCGTATGAATATTTTGAAACATTTAAAGAGAAAATAATTAGACCTTATATGACGGTTACTTCCATCAAGTAACCGATTTTGACATGATGGTATAATTTAGGATATAAATTATAAATATATCAATTCCCACTATTTATTACATAAATGATCCTTAGGCCACAATAAAATAGAAAATATTCCAACATTCTCCCACTTAGACTAGTGACCATTTATGATTAGGTTCATCATAATTTTGGTTGAGTTTATACTCATGATACTTCATACTTATACCATAGCAGAAAGTTACATCCGTACGTGTCAATATCGACACGAGAATACCATCAATCATACTAAGATATTTATACAGAGCATCATGATTATATCAAGCCAAAATCTCCAAAACATAATGTGGTAAATATACAGTTGTCCATGAAATAACATAAGTGCGCACAATTCATAATTATAGACAAACTTTGAATAATATAAGAGGAAATTATAATCAAGTACTTGTCTTGTTAACATAAATTATAGTAAAGCAACATGCTAGAAATAAATTTATACAAGATCTCGACTTAAACCCATTTTGACGACGTGTTCTTGAAATACTTTGGGTGGAAGACCTTTCGTCATTGGATCCGCTAGCATATCATGAGTGCTAATATACTCAATACAAAGGTTGTTTTCCTCTACTCGTTCTCGTACAAATAAGTACTTTGTATCGAGATATAATCCATCCCCACTTAAACTATTACTATTCGAAAAGCTCACGGCGGAAGAATTATCACAATATATCTTCAATGGCCTCGATATGGAGTTCACGATTTTGAGTCCTCCTATAAGATTTCTCAATAACATTCCATGACACGTTGCATTATAAACATCAACATACTCTGCCATCATAGTTGAGGTTGTTGTCAATTGTTGCTTATGACTCCTCCATGAAATTGGCCCACCTGACAGCATAAAAATATATCCCGAAGTGGACTTTTTATCATCTTTGCATTTTGTAAAGTCAGAGTCGGAAAATCCAACCACTTCTAGATCATTCGTTCTTTTATACGTTAGTTTGTAATCTTTAGTCCCTTGAAGATATCGCAACACCTTTTTAGCGGCTTTCCAATGATCTAGGCCAGGATTAGATTGATACCTGCCTAGCATACCAACTATATAAGCGATGTCGGGACGTGTAAAAACTTGAGCATACATCAAACTTCCAACTACAAAAGCGTAAGGTATTAATCTCATTTGTTCCTTTTCTACCTCTGTTTTAGGACTTTGAAATGACCCAAAAACATCTCCTTTTACTACAGGAGCTATTGAGGGAGAGCAATGTTGTATATTGTACCGACTAAGTACACGCTCAATGTACCCCTTTTGGGACAATCCTAATGTCCCTATGGTACGGTCTCGATGGATTTCTATTCCAATAACATAAGACGTTTCTCCGAGATCTTTCATGTCAAAGTGACGTGAAAGAAAACGTTTTGATTCATGCAACAAATCAATATTATTACTTGCCAATAAAATGTCATCAACATAAAGAACAAGTATAGCAAAGTTCCTCCCACTCATCTTGAGGTATATACATTGATCCACTTGATTCTTATTGAAGCCATTTTTCTTCATGACTTCATCAAATTTTAAGTACCATTGACGGGATGCTTGTTTAAGACCATAAATTGACTTTTTAAGTTTACAAACAAGATGTTCTTGACCTTTAGCCTTAAAACCTTCCGGTTGAGTCATAAAAACATCTTCATGTAGATCTTCATTAAGAAACGTAGTTTTGACGTCCATTTGATGTAACTCTAAATCAAAATGAGCTACAAGGGTCATCACGATCCGTAAGGAATCTTTTCTTGAAACAGGAGAAAATGTTTCTTGATAATCTATACCTTCCTTCTGAGTATATCCTTTAGCAACCAATCGGGCTTTATAACGTTCGATGTTTCCTTTTGGGTCGAGTTTAGTCTTAAAGACCCACTTGCATCCTACGGGTTTAGCACCCTTTGGTAATTCAGCAAGTTCCTAAACACCGTTTTTACTCATGGAATCAAGTTCATCAATCATGGCTTCATTCCAATGAGAAGATTGATGGCTATTTGTGGCGTCATTATAGGATATGGGATCGTCACATTTTCCTAAGTCAAGATCGACCTCATTTAAGTAGGTAATATAATCGTCAAAATCCGTGGGTCGTCTTGATCTTTGTGATCTCCTTAATGGTTGTTGCGTTTCTTGAGGCTCATTATTAATTTCTTGAGTATTCTCATTATATGGCATTTCAACATTTGTCTCTAAGTTTGCTGCACTTTCGTTATGAGACATAGGTTGAACATTGGAGTCTTCAAGTGGTGTATTTATCGAAACAGGCACATGTATTATAGGTTCTTCTTCACGAACCTCTTGAAGATCTATACCATGATTTTTGATACTCTCATTATTATCATAATTCTCAAGAAATTCAGCATGTCGTGTTTCTACTATCCGGGTAGTGTGTGACGGACAATATAATCTGTATCCCTTTGATCGTTCAGGATAACCAATGAAGAAGCAACTTATAGTTTTCATATCAAGCTTTCTTAATAGGGGATTATACACTTTAGCTTCGGCCGGACAACCCCACACCTTTAGATACCTTAAGCTAGGTTTCCTTCCTGTCCATATTTCAAAAGGAGTTTTAGGAACAGATTTCAAAGGAACTCTATTTAGGATGTGAACTGCTGTTTTTAATGCCTCGGTCCATAAGAATTGAGGTAGATTTGTGTTTGCCAACATACTTCGTACCATGTCCATAAGAGTTCTATTTCTCCTCTCAGCCACACCGTTCTGCTGAGGTGTGCCCGGCAAGGTATATTGGTTCACTATCCCATGATCTTTGCAAAAATCAAAGAAAGACCCAGGAACTTGACCCACATCCGTATGTCTACCATAAAACTCGCCCCCTCTATCCGATCTTACTACTTTAATTTTACGGTCAAGTTGATTTTCAACTTCGACCTTAAATGTTTTAAACATTTCAAGTGATTCGGATTTCTCTTTAATCAGGTACAGATACATATAGCGAGAATAGTCATCAATAAAGGTAATAAATGATTTATGTCCGCTTATGTCCGCGGGAAAAGGTTCACAAATATCGGTGTGTATTAGTTCCAATAATCCAGAACTCCTCATAGAATCTTTCTTATTCCCTTTTATCATTTTTCCTTTAATACACTTAACACATTTATCAAAATCTGAGAAATCGAGATTTGGCAATACTTGATCTTTCACGAGTCTTAACATTCTATCTCGTGATATATGACCTAAGCGTTTATGCCATAACATAGATGAATTTTCAATATCTCGCTTTGTCTTATTCAAATTATCATTCACATTAAATGATAATAGGGATTTCGAAAATTGATCGTCTAAACATAATCTAAAGAGGTTTCCCTCTAAACAACCATAACCAACAATATCGGAATTTAAGTAAATAGTAACTTTACCATCATTAAATGTTAAAGCATATCCACAATCATTTAACTTTGGTACAGATACTAGATTCCGAGTAATGCTCGGTACATATAGAGTGTCATACAGATTTAAACAGAAACCTCCTTCTAGTAATAAAGGTAAGGTTCCTACAACTTCCACGTTTAAATCAGCTCCATTCCCGACTTTAATCGTTCTTTGGTTTCTTTCCAATCTCCGGATTGTACAGAATCCCTGTAAGGAATTTGAAATGTGTACCATGGAACCAGAATCAATCCACGATGTATTTAAAGGAACATTAATATTAAGAGATTCATAAATCATGTAATTATAAACATTACCTTTTTTTGCTAACCATTCTTTAAATTTAGGGCAATCCCGTTGGAAGTGCCCTTTCTTGTGACAAAACTTGCAACGAGGAGTACCCTTAAATTTACTTACACTTGAGCTTGTACTTGCACCTGTTTTTCGGACCTTAGTACTTTCCCCTTCTAGACTTTTACCCTTCCTCTTAGATGGAGTTATAGTGGTGACATGAGCAACATCAGGTTTTTCAATTTTAAGGCGCTTTTCTTCTTGCACACACATGGCGATTAGTTCACTCATCTGCCACTTCTCTTTTTGTGTGTTATAGTTGATCTTAAAAGGACCAAACTATGTGCAGGAAGAGAAGTCATTATGAAGTGAACCAGAAAGCCTTCACTAATCTCCATATCCATGCCTTTAAGCTTATTTGCCATATCATCATGATGTGCTCACGCACACCACTAATGCCATCATATTTAGTAGTCAACATCTTGAGAATTAGAGTACTTGCATGAGCCTTAGAGGTACCCTTAAACTGTTCCTCCACGGAGTTTAAGTAGGTTTTCGCGTTGTTCGAGTCAGGGATGGCTCCACGAATAGCTACAGAGATGGAATTCTTGATTATCATGAGGGACATGCGATTTGATCGCTCCCACTGATCATACACACGCTTTTGCTCCGTCGTACTTTTATCATTAAGTACGGGAGGAGCATCAGTACGTAATGCATGATCAAGATCCATCACTCCTAAGGTTAATTTCACAGAATCCCTCCAAGTTGAAAATTTTGTTCCGGTCAATGGTTCAATCCCGTAACTAGGAGTTAAAGTGGATGCTGAAATGATAGGGGTATCAGATATATGCATAGATGAAAGTAAATGATCTAATTAGGATATAAATATAACATGAAGCATATCAGTACAAACATATAACCTATTATAAACACCAAAATAATAGGTTTATAAGATATCTTGTCCGGTTATCAACCTTACGTTGGTTTGGTTGACAACCAAACAATTAGATATCCTTAATTAAACTAAGCATGCACGATTATCACATATCACCTTTGGGCAGAGATGTAATAAAAAGTAAATTATGCTGAAAGTCTATAAATTAAATCACCAATCAAGTCGCCGTTGGGTTCATTGAGTGACAATTTAGACATTTATAATATGGCATCATTAAACTTTGTTTTAAGTAATCTTCCGTTGGGCCGATTACTCAAGTCGACAATAAACGTTTTGAACAAATAAAATCCAGAAAATAAATATTTGTATGACATTAAATGGTTATGTATATCACAGAATTAGCATAACATACCGTAAACTTAAAGAAAAGAATAAAACCCAATAATCTGTGATACTGATTTGCGGTGTGAACGAAGAAGCATCAAAAGAACATAAAATTTTCGCTTCTTGTTATTTTATCACACTCCAATGAAATCCACAAATGAATCCATATATGTGTTTGTTTAAAGCATATAATTGCCAAACACACAAACCAATTATATATATGGAATCTAGAATATGCGATGTTATGATTGTTATCAACGAATTCACAGAAATCAATGAATAAAATAAAAGTTGTTTCATGAGTAACAAGCAGTAGGAAATCGTACATAAAAGGGATTTTTTTTTCTTCTTAGTGGATTCCATGTGGCATTAATAGGAACACTTGGAAATTCAATCTAAATCAAAACCATGTTTCGAAATCCAATCGGCAAAAAGGAAAAAAAATTCAACAGTTTTCACAGAATATGTATGTACGCATGTGATCCAGAAATTAGGGTTTTTATATAAATCAAAACCATGCTCTGATACCACATGTTAATCAAATTAAACATAATCACATGATTTAATTTCATAATCACTAATCAATTTCATCAATCATAATTGATTTGATAAATAAAGACTTACTTGGAAATCCAATCTTGATTGGATTGTTTGTTGATGAAGATGAAGCCATTGTAGTAGTATGATTCCGAATTGTTTATTCTCGTTATAATGCTTCTTTCTTGATGGATTGATTGAGAGGACAAAGTTATGGTGTTTTTGGGAGAAAGAATTGTCTCCCATAAGAGAAGTTCCGTATGAATATTTTGAAGCATTTAAAGAGAAAAGAATTAGACCTTATATGACGGTTACTTCTATCAAGTAACCGATTTTGACATGATGGTATAATTTCGGATATAAATTGTAAATATATCAATTCCCACTATTTATTACATAAATGGTCCTTAGGCCACAATAAAATAGAAAATATTCCAACATTAAGAACTATGGATAATTTGTACAAATGGTTGATGAATGATGATATATGAAAAATAAATTTGAGTAGGCTAGAGAAAACAAGTTAAGAAAATATTTTGATGTAGCAAAGTATAAACCCGACAAACGTGTACAATTTGGGTTAGGTTGGGTTGTACTTTGGTTTGGGTTGGGTTGTGTTGAGATTTTTCAACCTGCAAGCATTTTGTGTGGTTGTTCAAATGCCTTCAACCCGATCAACCTAAACCGTAAACACCCCTAAAATTAATTGACCATTAATTCACTTAGTTGACATTATCAATATGAATCCTAAGAAAGAATCACTCAAAAAGTTCATCAATCTCACATCTCTTTTCCCGAACCATGATTGGGTTAACGTTTAATTAAGGTAGTTCTTTTGGGCTTTAGGGTCAATTTTGAAGTAAATGTGATTATCAATGGGGATATTCACTGATGATCATGTCAAAGGATGGTTGTATTTTAATAAGTTCACACTTCACTTGCAAGTCGATCGTCATGCACTAGAATGAATTAACTTAACCGTGAAAACAATATAAGTTGACGACGAGGCCATAATTAATGAAATATAAAAGGTATGTGTTCGGTTTATAAACTCTTTTATAAACTCTCAAACTACAAGATCATGTTTTTTAGTAAATTATAAAGACATAGATCACCTTCTTTTTAGACTTTATTTGATGTGTTATACTAAATTTAACAAAGATTTATAAGAGAAAATCTCTTGACAGAAAAACAAACAAAGGAATATGAAGCAGCAATTAAAGTTATGTTGAAGGATTATTTGCCATCATTAAAAGGAAGTGATTGACAGAATATTTTCTTAGTATTAAATTACCATAATGAATGTTTCATTTTCTTAGTAAACTCCTCCCTATTTAAAGGGCTTATGATTAATGAGAATTATAAATTTTCTCTCTCTGTCTTATCGTTATTCTCTCTATATTGATTGTTCTGTAACACGTTATCAGCACGTACGCTCTACGAAGATTATCAAATCCGACACCAACATAAATTATTGATTTTGTTATGAGATAGTCAAGCATATTGGTCGTTCACGCTACTACTTAGTTAATTAAATCAGGTATGGTTTCGATTCTTCTACCTTTGGTATCATAAACATTGATACATTGATGAACTGCTTAAGATTATGTTGTTGCATATCTATGGTATCAGATTTAGAACATATATATGAATATTGTGTCATATTTGTTTGAAAAAGAAAACGATTTTTTTGACACCTCACAAACGAATTGTAAAATAAAAATGATTAAAAAAATTATTTTGTGAGATGGATAAGGTTCAAAAGAAAAGGAGACTCAAAATCAATTTGTTTTGATAATAATCAAACGAAAAAGACAGATTTGACTTCACGAAAATTATTTTTCTTGAATGTTTAAAAGAAAACATCAATACAATGGTTATTAAAAATAAAATAAAGTAATACTACATTACAAATTTACAATGGATCCTACCACTAAAAACTATATCTACTTGTTCTTAAGAAAAACACTAATATTATTTTGTATTTTAATTTATCTGTGAATAGATATAAATTTTTATTTCAGAATATATATTACCATTTTTATCAATTTTGTTATGGAAGATTTATTTATTTTAGTTCTAGTTCCTACCTTCCAAAAATACAACAATGCTTACTTTAAATTATTAACTTCAATTCAAATAATATTTAAAGTTATGTAATATTTTTAAAATTAATTATTTTATTCAAGTAACTATCAATTTAATTATAAATTTATAAATTGAAATTAAGATAAGAATTTGTAAGTTATTGTCGGTCCTGTATATTTGAACACGATCTTACCAGACAATCAAACAATCATAAACAAGTACGATTTACCAACCTGTTTGATTAAGAATCAAGGATTATAAAGATTGATATGATTTATCTTTAAGCTCTCTCTATGTTTTCTCTCTGATATGAACAATGTTCTTGGTTGTTGTTGTGTTATTGTTGGGTCATCTAAGATTTGAAGATGACCTCTCCTTTAGTTTGTGTTTACTCTTCTGTAAATGATTGTACATCTTAGAATTAGTATGGTTCTTTGTAATAACTTAGTTACGCATGAAAATATCGGTGGGTCGAAGACCTACCGAAATCAACATGAAAGAAGTCTACTTTGCGGATTGAGGTGAACTTCAAGGAACTAAGTCTTATCAGCCGAACCCTCTTCGGCAGCTTACCCCTGTGCCGAATCCTCTCATGTTCGGCAGAACTTTCTTCTGCCGAACCTTCATATGTTCGGCATACCCCTTGCCACCTTTCGGCAAATCTCTTTCTTACTGATCCTCTCTATGTCGGCAACACCCCTTTATGTCAAAGCCTCTCGATTTGACATACTTCACCATTCCCAATGTCTTCTGACAATGGGAATGGAAGCTTCCTTCTCTTAGAAGATATTCTCACAAGTTCTGAAATGATGAAGACTTTCTCCAAAAGATCAGAAAAAGGACATGTACCAAATATATTTTATTGAGGTGTTGTCTTATCAAAGTACAAAAGTCTACTTTGCTTTATGATAAGTCACATCAAGATCTTATTACTTTTGCAAGAAGATATTTGGTATCCAATACCAAGATGACAAGTGTCCTTTGCATTATTGCACATGATGGTATTTAAAGGTGAAGAACGTCTCCTTCCAAGCTAACCCTTTTTGAAGAGAACTTAGTGCTCAAGAAAAGTTGGCAACCTCTCTCTCTCTCTCAAGAACTTCATAGCTTTGATATTTGTATTTTCAAGTTGTGTTTAGTTTTCTAGTTTCTAAGTGAAAGATTGTTAGAATAGATTTATCTGTTCTTTTCCGCAACAATCTTAAAAGTTTTCTATGTGTAATTCTTGATATTTATATCAATAAAGAATTAAAAATTAAGTAAAATTTTGTGTATTGTATTCAACCCCCCCTTCTACAATACTTGTTTTGCTTAGTTGGGACCAACAAGTGGTATCAGAGTGGTTGATTTAACTTGATAAATCAGATCCGTGATGGCATCTTCGTCAAAAGTTGATCCTTCTTCTTTTTCTTCTCAAATTGATAATGGCTCTATGGTCAAACCTCCTTGGTTTAATGCTAACAACTTTTCTCTCTGGAAAAGTAGAATGATGCTTTTCCTAGAAGGAGCTGACAGCCGTTATCTGACTGTTCTTCGTGAGGGACCTATTGTTCCTAATGTCTGGGCTCGCTTTGAGACCCAAAAACCTCGTTCTGACTTAAGAGATAAAAATGTTGTTTTTGGAGATTCTAATGATTTTTCGGATGAAGAACGAACTTCTGCTACTGGGAGGTACATCCTCAAAAATCCCAGAAAATACAATGATGATGACAAGCGTCTCTTTGCTCTTGACTCTAGAGTCAGAGCCATCATTGCTCTCTCCCTCCCTGATGAGGTGTATCACTCCTTGGTGAATCTTTCTACTGCCAAGGAAATGTGGTATACCTTATGCATTTTGTATGAGGGAACAGATGAGGTTAAGAAGAGCAAAAAGATTGCTCTTGTCAGAAAGTACGAGCTCTTTTCTCATGAAAATGGAGAGTCTCTTTTTGAGTACTACAACCGTTTTAACAGCCTTCTTAATGACCTTAAACTCTTTGGTAGAGTGTATGACAATGAGGAAGTTTTATGTAAGTTTATGGATGGTCTTCCTGACTTTTGGGAAAACATATGTACTTGCATCAAGACATCCAAGGATCTTAATCATATGTCTCTTACTGTTCTTTATGGATCTCTATTCAACTATGAACAAACTATGATCCAAAGGAAGATTGTCATAAAAGAGATAAGAAGCTCATCTGTGGCTCTTATCAGTGACTCTTTCAAGAAATCTGTGTGTATTCCTAGAATAACTTATCCCTCCGATTCTGACCATAATAGTCAAGAGGAACCTAATGATCCTTCAGAAGCCTATCTTAGTGAGGCTGGTGATGAAGGTGAGGAAACTTCCAGTGACCTTCATTTTTCTTCTAGAAAATCTAAGTTTGGCCAAAAATCTTCTTCTATCTCAAGACTTTCTCCCTCCGATAAAGCAAATGAGGAATGTTATGCTTGTGGAAAGAAAGGCCACTTTGCCTCTGAGTGTAGGAGCAATTCTTCAGGAAAATCTAAAACTACCTTTTCCAACCAAAATTCCTCTAAGTTAAGAACAATGAGACCTGATTTTGCCAACAGGTCTCACTCTCGAAATTTTTCCTCATCTTCTTTCAAAGCGAGTACCGACCATGCTGAAAAATATAAGGCCAAATACAAGAGAGAGAAGAAGAAAAATGAAACCTTGCTCAAAAAGGGAAAAGGTCAAATGACTAAAACATATGACTGGATAGATGAACCAACCTCTGAAAGCGAGAAGGACATCTCCAACATTTGCCTAATGGCAAAAATAAATGATGTGGAAGATCCTGAAGGACATGCATCGTCCACCGCTTTAGTCTCTGCTGAGTGCTCCTCTTTTTCCTCTCAGGTACATTCTTTTCATTCTCTTATTGTTTCTGAAAAGATTGAGGCCTTTGACTCCTTAACCATTGACATCTATAGTGAAAATGATGTTAAGAAAAAGGTTTAAAATCTTTCTCCTCTCAACTTCAAATATGTCTTTCTTAACTGAAACATTTTGATAAATCAAAGCTGAACTTGAAGATTTGAAAATCATTAATTTTCTGGTCTTGGATTTGAAAAATGGCTATTGATCTCTCTTTTGTTCTAAGTGTTGTTCAAGCTTCTTCTTCTTCTTCAAAACATATTTCTTTCTATGAGTCTACCGATTCTAACTCTAGTGACTTCCATTCTTGGACTCTTCTGATTTCTCCAAAGCTCTAAAAATTGGTATGTTAATCAAGGCCAAAGATTCTACCCCTCATATTAAAAATGAGGAGGATCAATGATCAAATGATCTTGTTAAGCCTATTCATAACCTTTTAAATCTTTGAATCTTGATGAGGCTACCTCTTCTTCTCCTAAACCTTCAAATTTTCCTAAGAAAAATTTTCAACTTGACTCAAAGAAGTTTTCTAACTTTTGATAAAGGAAAATTAGTGATTACTGACCTACCTTTAAAAAGAAAACTACCTTCTTCTTCCAAAAATGAACCTCTTGTTCTTCCTACAAAGTTCATTTCCTGATATGTGCACTTGAAGAAGTCCAAATCCAAGGTATCTCTACCTTTCCTCTCTCTTCCTCTGAAAAAGGAATCCTTGGACCAAAGCCTTGCCTTTCACCTTCCACCTCTAAATCTTTCAAAGTCAATGTTAAGGTCAAAGACAAAGATCTGGGTCAGAAATCAAAGAAAACTTTTATTTATAAAAAAAAATGCTATAATTGTGGTGACACCTTTCATCTAGCAAAGGTTTTTCCAAAATATTGCATTGAAAGAAAGAATCTTGATAATTCTTCTTCTTCTAACCCTAAAGGATCCACTTCAAAATGGGTACCAAAGAAATGTTTTCTCTGTGATTGCAGGTGTTTGAGCATCAACAAATCTTATGAAGGAATCTTAATGGGATGTTCTCTCTCTTCAAAGTCCTACCGAGTCTACAATCTTCGGAGATATTGCATGGATGAATCTATAAATGTGAAGTTTGATGATCACGAATCATTTTCTTTTTCATATGATGGTGATGAGTTAAATCGGCGGATTTCATCATGTGTTATGAAGGTTCTCAAAATTCTTCAACCAACTCTAATACTTTTGTTCCATTCTCTTCAGACACCTTTCCTCAAAGCGGTGACCTACCTATCTTTTCATCTCCAATCCCTGATCTTCAGATAGTCATCTCTGAAGATCAAGATCCCTCCTATCCTATTATTCCTCATTTCACTCAACTTGAACCTTCCTCAATCATTCCTATTCACACCAGCCGATCCCTTTTCTCATCATATCACTTCTCCTCCCTCCATAATTCCCATCTTCCTCTTAACCTCATAAAATGTTGCCACCACCTCTTCCACCAGCTACTAAGTGATCAAAAGATCATCCGTTGAATGCTCTCTCCAACAAAGAGCTTGTTGTCGGCTTGCCGAAAATCTCTTTCTCAAAAGAGAAGCAATGTGCAGCTTGTGAGAAAGGCAAACTGACAAAATCTTCCTTCAAGTCTAAACAATGTTTTTCAATCTCTACCCCTCTTTAGATGTTGCATATGGATCTATGTGGGCCTATCAGCACACCCAGCCTAGGTGGAAAAAGGTACATTCTTGTAATTATTGATGAATACACACGTTACTCTTGGGTATTCTTTCTCAGGTACAAAAGTGATATACCTGAAGAAATCATCAACTTTATCAAGAAATCTGAAGTTCTCAATGGTCAACTAGTCAGATCTATCAGAAGTGACAACGGGACCAAATTCAGAAATGCTACCTTGGATGCCTTTCTCTGTGACAAAGGTATTTCTCAAAACTTAGCAGCAGTAAGAACTCCACAACAAAATGGTGTTGTGGAAAGGAAGAATCGTACGCTATGTGAAGCTGCAAGATCCATGCTAAGTGAATCAAATCTTCCAATCTATTTTTGGGCTGAGGCTGTCAATACAGCTTGTTTCACTCAAAATCGGTCTATTATTGTGAAAAGACACAACAAGACTTCCTATGAAGTCTTCTATGGCCGAAAACCAAACATTGGTTTTCTTCATGTTTTCGGCTGTCTGTGTTTTATCTTGAATGATCGAGAGCATCTTGGGAAATTTGATCCCAAGGCTGATGAAGGTATATATGTGGGTTATTCTCTCTCTTCTAAAGCCTACAGAGTATACAATCTAAGGAGAAAATGTATTGATGAGTCAATACATGTGAAGTTCGATGATCACAAGACGTCTTCCTTATCTTGTGATGATACCGAGCTTCAAGAATGGATAACTTCTTGTGTTGGAGAAGATTCTCCAAATCTTCTATCTGCAGGATCTCCATATGTTTCTTTCTCGGTATCATCTTCTTCCCTACATCATGGATCGGCAGACCCCTCTCTGTCTACCGAACCCGTTGTTCCTACCAAACCCATATCTCCCACCGAACCCAAGCTCTAGCATATTCTTGTTGGGTCACTTCCATGCAAGAAGAGTTATATCAATTCGAAAGAAACAAAGTCTGGAGACTTGTGCCTCGACCTTTCGGTAAGACCATTATTGGTACTAAGTGGGTTTTCCGAAACAAGATGGACGAAGTCGGTAGTGTTATCCGGAACAAAGCCAGACTTGTTGCTCAAGGATATAGGTAGGAGGAAGGTATCGATTATAATGAAACCTTTGCTCCTGTTGCTAGACTTGAAGCAATAAGAATATTTCTTGCTCATGCTGCTCACAAAAACTTCTGGGTCTTTCAAATGGATGTTAAGACTGCATTTCTCAATAGAGAACTTGCTGAAGAAGTCTATGTGAAACAACCGCCTGGTTTTGAAGATCCAACTCATCCTTACCATGTGTTCAGACTTGACAAAGCTCTCTATGGTCTGAAACATGCTCCTCGTGCTTGATATGACACCTTGTCTGACTTTCTTCTATCCAACAAATATACCAGAGGTAAAATTGATAATACTCTATTTCTCAAGAAAACTAAAGGTAATATCATTATTGTTCAAATCTATGTGGATGATATCATTTTTGGTGCCACTGATGAAAATCTTTGTCAGGAGTTTGCCTCTCTCATGAAAAGTAAATATGAGATGAGCATCATGGGTGAGCTTACTTTCTTTCTTGGTCTTCAAATTAAACAATCTTCTGAAGGTATTTTCATAAGTCAAAGTAAATATATTCGTGATCTTTTGAAAAAGTTTGATTTTGAAAATTGCTCTTCCATGAAAACTCCAATGGCACCTCCTCTTAAGATTCATGTTGATTCAGCCGACAAGTCGGTTGATATCACGAATTATAGAGGGATGATAGGATCTCTTCTTTATCTAACTGCTAGTAGACCCGGTATCATGTATGCTACGTGTCTGTGTGCACGTTATCAAGCTAATCCCAAGGAATCTCACTTGGCGGCTGTGAAACGTATTTTTCGATACCTAAAAGGTACTATGAATCTGGGTCTTTGGTATCCCAAGGACTTAGGTTTTGATCTAATTGGCTATTCAGATTATGACTTTGCAGGGTCTAAAGTTGATAGGAAGAGTACAACTGGCAGCTGTCAATTACTAGGTGGAAACTTGGTCAGCTGGTCCAGTAAGAAGCATAATTCGGTATCTACCTCAACTGCCGAAGCTGAATATGTTGCAGCTGGAAGTTGTTGTGCTCAAATCTTGTGGATGAAAAACCAACTACAAGATTATGACAAGTTCTATTCTCATGTACCGATTCTATGTGACAATTCCAGTGCCATAACCATTGCCAACAATCCAGTGCTGCACTCCAGACCTAAACATATTGATATTCGGTATCACTTTATAAGAGATCATATCTCTAAGGGTGATATTGAACTTCACTTCATTCCTACAGATCTTCAATTTGCAGATCTCTTTACTAAACCACTGGATGAGGCACGTTTCAACTTCCTTGTGGGATCCTTAGGTATGTTAAATTTCCGAATGGTTTTTAAAAAAAAAATTTAAGTTTTCTTTTAGCACTAACCGACTTAGTTTTGGTTTGGTTAAAAAAAATCAATATATATATATATAATAATTAAAAAAAATCAATATTTTTTTTGTTGCACATGGAGCTACCGAAGTGTTTTAAAATAATAATAATATTTAATTTCGGTATGTTAAAAAAAAATCTTGTTCTTTTCTTCGACTTTCTTCCCTCTTTTTCTCCACTATCTTTTATAGCCGAAATTTCTCTCTGAAATTTTCCCTCAATTTCTCTCCGAACTTTTCCGCCGAAGTTTCTCCCCGAAATTCCTTACCGAAAATTCTCCTCGAGATTTCTTTGCCGAAATTTTCGAAATTTCTTTTTAGCCGAAATTTCTTTCTACCGGAAATTTCTTCCCAAATTTTCTTCCCGAAATTTTCTTCCCAAAAATTCTCTCATAATTTCTCCCCAAATTTATGATGACTTCTTTTTCTTCAATCTTATGTGTTTCATTTATTTGAAAATTTTGGAACTATGTGATAATGAGTGACTCTTTGTTGTCATTTAAAGCCCACTAACACATCCCTCATTTCACTAAGCTAAGCCACTAGCCGAACCCTTTCTCACATACTCTATTAGTCACCTCTTATATCCTTAATATCATTTTCCCCAATTATTTTCCACTACCCGAATGATTTCAGCGCCCCTCACTCCTACCTTTTCACATTTTCTCTTATCCCTCCCACTATAAATTCCCAACATTTCACCCCGACTTATATTTGAATTTTTTACCCAAAATTTCTTCCTTTTCCCCCCAATTCTCTCTTCCCGTTTTTTTTCTTCCCGTAAAAAAAAATGAAAAAAAAGAGCCCTTTAAATTAATAATAATAATAATGGGCCACTGAATTTATGAGTTCTAGTTCTTCTCCCTTTTCTGAGTGTCAGTACTGTTTTTTTTTCTAAGTGTCAGTACTATTTTTTTCTACGTGTTGGTGTAATCATCAAATAGGGGGAGATAAATTATTGGATCACTACTTGATTTGGTGATGACTATCCTACCAACACTTAGAAAGTCATGAAGACCACTTTGAACAAGGACTTTCTCTCTTCAATCGAGCTCTCAACCCCAGGTATGATTTCTTTCATTCTCCTAATCTGAAGTAAGAAGATATTGAGGAACCATCCTTCTCAGAATCGGTGGCTCTCTCTGTATCACTCACTTCAGTGACCCCTGATTCCCTTACCTCCGCAACCTCCGCAACCTCTTCTGAGACTATGCTACCGAAAAAGCCTTCGGTAGCTGCCCTCGTCTCCCACCACTCTCAAAAGCGGAGGCACTTTTCTTCCCCTCCCTCTCCTCTCAAGAGGCTGAGGAAGGTTTCAAGGGCCAAGCCACTTACTCCATCCACCGATTCTCCACAATCGGTAGGTGTTGAAATTTTCCCATCTGGGCCCGGGAACTCTGTTAAACCTAAAGCCACCTCCTTTGTATCCTCTCAAAAGCATAAAATTGTAAAATCAGGGACCCCTATTATTTCCTCATCAACCTTTTCTTTGGTTGATAAGGATGACTTGGACTCCTCCCCAATCCAAGGTGCCTCTTCTCCACTTCACAACCTATCACCTGGGATTTCAGTCCCGATGTTTCTGCACGATCCAAGGATGAATCTGCTTTTCCTGGAGCAGGTTCGGAGGATCCCGAAAACTTTCTGACTTCGTAATTTCTTACACCGAGAATTAGTTGAAGGGGAGTATGAGTTGAGGGGGAGCAACTGACCACTCAAGCTTAAACTCTGTTGAAACTTAATTTTCGATTGACTGTGTGATCGAAGCCACCAGACATTAGTTGAGGGGGAGTATGAGTTGAGGGGGAGCAACCACCCACTCAAGTTTAAACAATTCCCGATATTGTCTTTTGAATATATGTATATAATTTTTCTTCTCATTCTTTATTCTTTGTATTTATTTATTCGTTTGTATAGCTATACTCATTCTTTTATTCTTTTGTAAATGTCTTTTATACTTAAAAAAAAAATACAAAAAGAATGGTCTATGTGAAAAAGAACCCAAAAGAGTATGAATAAGGGTCAAAATGCATTATTCATGTTTTATCTCTTTATTTCTAAGTATGAGATGTCATCATCAAATAGGGGGAGATTGTTGGGTCATCTAAGATTTGAAGATGACCTCTCCTTTAGTTTGTATTTACTCTTCTGTAAATGATTGTACATCTTAGAATTAGTATGGTTCTTTGTAATAACTTAGTTACGCATGAAAATATCGGTGAGTCGAAGACCTACCGAAATCAACATGAAAGAAGTCTACTTTGCAGATTGAGGTGAACTTCAAGGAACTAAGTCTTATCAGCCGAACCCTCTTCGGCAGCTTACCCCTGTGCCGAATCCTCTCATGTTCGGCAGAACTTTCTTCTGCCGAACCTTCATATGTTCGGTATACCCCTTGTCACCTTTCGGAAAATCTCTCATGTTCGGCAGAACTCAACCTGTATATTTGAACACGATCTTACCAGACAATCAAACAATCATAAACAAGTATGATTTACCAACCTGTTTGGTTAAGAATCAAGGATTACAAAGATTGATCTGATTTATCTTTAAGCTCTCTCTCTGTTTTCTCTCTGATATGAACAATGTTCTTGGTTGTTGTGTTATATCAGATCAGATATTAGATAGTGAGATATATCAATATCTCACCTAATATCTACTTCTAACTAATATCTAAGATAAAATTATCTAAAACTAAATATCCTAAAATATCTAATAAATAGATATTTAGGAATAATCTAAAATACAATAAAACAAACTTTTACATTTATTACAAACTAACATTAGACTAATTTTAAGAGTCGACTTTCCAGCTTTAGCTTCAGATTGCAATCTTCAGATTGGATGATCTTGAATCCAATAGATCTGTGCGCTAACAATCTCCCCATTTGGATCAAGATCATTACTAAAAAGATTTAGCAATTCAGTCTTCTCTTTCAGCTCAGAAGATGCAATCTCCCTCTTAGTCTTCATAACAGGTGCCATAATTCCTTCTTCTATAGATTTCCTGATGAATACTCCCAAATCATGTCTTTCAATGAATTCCATGAACCGATCTTTCCACTGCTCATACTCTCCCTTGAAGAGTACTGGTGGCTTTGTGTTAGTTCCTATAGCTAGAGCTTCTCTTGATGTCATTGATTCAGATTGAAAAAGACTAAGTCTGGTACTGGCGCAAAAGACACACTTTGCGCTAAAGGTGGCTGGCGCAAAAGAGTTTTGCGCGAGGTGTAGGTGGCGCAAAAGACAATTTTGCGCGAGATGAGAGTCGCGCGAAACAGAACTTTGCGCGAAGTGAAGGTAGCACAAACTTTAGATAGTCTGGAAGATGGAGTTTTGCGCTAGACGTTAGTGGCGCAAACTTGAACTTTGCGCGATAAGCTGATGGCGCAAACTTTGAAGATGGAGATTTGCGCGAGATGTTGATGGCGCAAACTTTGAAGATGGAGATTTGCGCGAGATGTTGATGGCGCAAACCTGAACTTTGCGCGAGTAACTGATAGCGCAAAAGTAACTTTGCGCGAGGAACTTTGAAGTACTTCTTTTGAATCTGGTGCAAACCTTGCTATGAACTGGCACAAACTTGAACTTTGCACGAGTTCGTCCCTGCAGCTTCGAAAATCGACTTATTTGACAAATAAACCTATCTAGAATTTGATTTAGCAGTCCCAAATTTGACAAATCGACCACTAACACTTCTAGAACAGATTACAAGCCTTTGATCGCAAAAACAAGCACTATTTGAAAATCCAATCGATGGAACAGTGAGATGAACTCGTGAACTGTTTTGCAACAAAATCACAAAAATTGAATCGTTTGATGCTCTATAATGAAATTAAACTATTCCCAATCGATCTAGACCACAAATCGATCACAACCTGATCGATTTCAACTCCAAAAACACACTCAAACTCAAAAATGATTTTGAAATGAAGAACACAGAGTCGATGATTTTAAAACTTGATTTGAATCTGGTTTAAGCTCTGATACCAATTGTCGGTCCTGTATATTTGAACACGATCTTACCAGACAATCAAACAATCATAAACAAGTGCGATTTACCAACCTGTTTGATTAAGAATCAAGGATTACAAAGATTGATCTGATTTATCTTTAAGCTCTCTCTCTGTTTTCTCTCTGATATGAACAGTGTTCTTGGTTGTTGTTGTGTTATGTTTCTTTTTCAACACACTAACTAACATAATATCTAATTCTAAATAATATCCTAAAATATCTAATAACTTAGATATTTAGGAATAATAATAAAATACTAAAACTAACTTTGACATTTTATTACAAACTGACTTTAGACTAATTTTAAAAGTCGACTTTCCAGCTTTAACTTCAGATTGCGATCTTCAGATTGGATGATCTTGAATCCAATAGATCTGTGCGCTAACAGTTATATTTGTGGGTAAGATTCTTTACGAATCCATGTGTTTGGTATGGTATAATTTTCTATATTTTGTTTCAATTTCTCATTCACATATATTAAAATTATATTGACATGTTAATTGATTTAGATCAATATTGTTTATTTTTTAATCTTTTTTTTGCCTATTAATTGAATTTGGGTTATTAATTTAATTTAGACATTTTAATTTAGATTGGTTAATTGTTATTTGTTTATTTAGGTCAATATATTTACTTTGGTATTAAAATATTTAGTAATTTAGTTATGGACTTTGTTTTAGAATTGTTTTCTCTACATAATATCTGAATGTTTATTTTAATTATAAGTTCCTACTTATAATTTCCAATTTTACAGTATTTTTTGGAAGTTACACTTCCAAACCCAAATATCTTGGTCTTTTACCAAAAGCTTCAGAAGGAAAATACTATTAAGATTTTTAAAAGTTTGAAGTTGACTTTATGTCAAAACAATATTTATTTGTCTAAGGGTAATCTGTTAAAATACTATTAAGGTATTAAAACACTGAAATTGGTTTCATATGCCAAACTCATATTCATTTTTGGTCTCAGGCCAAAAACTCTATAATGTTATCTTCAAATTAAATAATTCACAAAATATCGAAAGGATTTTGTCAAACGGGTGTAAATAACCCTAAGGTTTGTAGGGACTTAAGAAATACATGTGATTCCCCTACTACCTGGAAATCCAATAGATTGAGTGATTCTTTTATGCAAATTAAAATATTCATGAAGTATTATCAAAATAAAAATGTAAGCATACAAAATCCAATATTGTTATGATAATGAAATTTCATACATAAAATAGTAATTATAACCCTAATCCATTATCTTATCAAATAGAAAATCATATATTATCCCTTATATATGTAAATGGTTGAAACAGTTCATCCTGAAATCAATGTCCTAAACTCAAAAGAACTTGAGTACAAATATGAATATCAAATGTAAAAACTACTTTTGTCGAAAAGGTACAAGAATATATATCTAACGTCCATCAACTCCCTATTTACCCTAAAACCAACCTTCTAAAAATGTACAAACATCATGTTTTGAGACGACATATAAATCCTAATTTTCATAGGAATACCTTTACTAGAAACTCCCCAAGAACTGTGGGATTCTCCGAAAGGGAGAATCAGAGGTATTCATGAACATGTACTTCCCAAACTAATCGTACAGCGGAATGAAACTCGCTTACTCGATCACAAAGAGGTAATTGATCTCAACAAAGAAATGTTATATCAAAAATTCGTCTCAATCTCTGTGGCAAGGAACTCACAGAATATGACATGATTTATAACATTATTTTCACCTTTCATATATCAGTATATATTAATGAACCAATATAAGTTGGAATGCAATCTTTAGACAAACTCATCAACCTACTGCAAGTGGTTGAGAGACAGAACAAGGTTCTTTCAGATAACAACACCAGATATGTCGGGACAAAGAAAATTCCCGAGATCGATAATGAAAGTATTAGAGGTGGAACAACTCCAAAGAATAGTGAGTGAAAGAAAATTTCTCACACGTGGCATCTATGTACCACGTGGACAAAACCGTGGAAAGGGTCATGACAATAGTTGGAAGGATTTTCCAATCCTTGGAGCAGAGATGCAACTACTGCCAGTTGATATTGGATTGTCAAAGAAGAAATACATTAATCACTAGTTTTTTCGAGAAAGGAACAAATTGAAAATAAACTATATCATATTAATTTAAGATTGATTAAGCATCTTGAAATTTATGTCAAGCATAAAATTAATATACACACTCAAATCGATAACCATTATAGATGTAAAAAGTACATTAAAGACAAATACAAAACTCTCAATATTCTCCGTTCCGTGTAGGAATGTATCGAGAAGAACTTGAGTTTTTGTAGAACATTTTCACACAATATAAAGAGATTGACTAACATTTTTTTAATTTATCCAATCAAAATACTTAGACGATGTATTGTCATTTTCTTGGTGGTACAAGATTAATAGTCATTAAAGCACTATATTAATGAAAACTTTGTTAAGATATTCATATCAACTAGAAATCATATTATAAGAATGGAATTGAGTATATGTATATCAACTCTAATGATATGAAAAGAACATATATTAGAGAAATTAATGTGTCAAATTAGTGGATTATCTAGGTCACTAAATCATATTTTGTCACCAATAAAGAATTTTTGGACAATGACACATATATGTTTCACATAGGACACCATGGTCACGATATAGTGATCAGTGTTTGCAAAATACGCATAAACACATTCTCTTTCGAGTGAAAGGCAAAAATAAGGCAAATTACAAATGTTGACTTCTGCAGCATAAGAAGCAACACTATTATCATAATATGCCCTCTCGAATACCTAAAACTTTTGTATACCCTAAGCCTTAGCCAAGATAGGAATGAGACCATCCTAAATATAAGGACATATTACCAAAATATTCGATTCTTACAATGAATCCAAGATGATATTTATGGACATAAACATCCATAATGCAGGCCATTAAAATACTTTATGGTTCTGGTTTCGACACGATGAATGCATGTCATATTATTGTCCACATGAAATGTTGCACTCCTAGCACTAGTTATACGTTTAAGGGCTCACCACCCTGATTATCCCATCAAGTCTACATGACTTGGAACGCTAGAGAATTTACATCATAAGGATGTGATGATTATTGCATATGTATTAGGATCAATGTAAAGTTTCCTATACCCCATATGTATATCTAAAATGGTCTCGTAGAAGTTGTCATCAAAAGAATATAGATGATAGCCTAGACATTAGTTATGCACACCGATTTACTTACATGTGTTTGGGGGTTATGCAATACTATACGCAACTTTACTTCTTCATTTTGAGACCTATTACTAGCTAACCAGTCTCATGTGTACCAGTTGGTAATCTAATATAAGCCTGATATTTTACAATTACGTATGTTTGGTTATGTAGTATATGTGCCAATTGCGCCCCCACAGCGCACCAAAATGGGTCTTTAAAATGATTAAGTATATTTTTGGATATGAATCTTCAAATATTATCCGCTAATTAGAATCCTTGACGGGTGATCTTTTTACCGCTAGATTTGTGGATTGTCACTTTGATGAGACAGTCTTCCCGTCGTTAGGGGGAGATAGGAAAAAGGATTTTTCGTAGGAACGACAGGAAGTGTCTTTGATTATTCCCACTATGTCTCATGTTTATCCCCAAACTTCATAATGTAAAGTTGAAGTCAAACGAATCAGACTCGATACCTGATACATTTAATGTTATTCCAGATGTGACAAGATCACATATACGAGCTGCAAATATACTCGCAAGGTTAAAGTCCCCAAACAAGGGCACAACGTCATTGGAAAGTGCATTGCAATCACACATGGTGGAGGTGTGGTTGAGGTCGTAGTTCCGAAACGGAAATGGGGGAAACTACTTGGTTCGATAGATACTCATCTAAAAGAAGAGAAGAGTAAGGCACAACTATTTGTCATAAATACATAAACCTCTCATGAGATTGTCTCTGATTAAACTATGTCTATGAATCATTACTAGAGGATACTCCGAAGTTAATATTGATTCCAGAGATTAAAGAAATCTCAAATGAATTATGAGAGTGCATACGAGTCGATGGACATATCATACATACTCATTGATGATATATTTCACATATATTGTTGCTTATGAGATGATAAAGCATATTGACATCGAACCATGCTCAGTTGAAAAATTATCAACAAAGAGCAAATTGGCCTAAATAAGCAATCCAGGAGAATCATATTATTTGACAAATGAATAGGTATTTGGTTTGGTAGTGCTAACCCACCAAGTGTAATGCCTGTAAGACATAGATAAATCATTTGTCGTAAAGCGTAATGAGAATGATTAAGTCATAATGTATGATACTCTCCTTTGGCACAAGGTTTCTCACAACGCCCTGGATTGACCACAAGAAGACTTACTCTCCCGTGATGGACGTTATAATGTTCTGATAATTAATTAGCCTAGTAGTTTCCGAAGGACTGAAAATGCAACTCATAAATGTGGTTACCACATATCTCTACGGGGATCTAGATTCAGTGATATATAAAAAGTGCTTGATGATAACATTACCAAAATCAAGTAACTCTAAACCACGAAATGCGTTTGCAATAAAATTAAAACACTCAAGTTTATAAATTAAAGCAATCTATGTGGTATGGTATACCCGACTAAGTGAATACTTGATTGAGAAATGGTATATAAGAATGATGAACTGTGTCTTTGCGTATTTTTTTCGGAAAACAAGTTTTAGATCTTCAAAGTAGCGTTATATGTCGATGTTATGAACATAATAGACACTCTGGATGAACTAAGAGAAACCACAAGCCACTTGAAATCTAAATTTGAGATGGAAAATCTTGGAAAAACATGGTTTTGTCTAACTATTTGAGCTAGGACACCGACTTTGTGAAATATTAATTCACCGATCGCATATGTCTAGAAAATAATCAGGCAATTTAATATGGACAAAGCGCATTCGACTAGCACTCCCATGATCAGTCAAAGTGTTGGATATAATGAAAGATTCATTTCGTCTAAAGGATGATGACGAAACAGTGTTGGGGAGCTGGAATTCCCTATCTAAGTACAATATACGCATTATCGTACTTAGCACAATACACTTGACTGTATATTGTATTTCTCAGTGAACTTATTAGCTAGATTTAGCTCAGCGCCAACGCAACGTCATTTGAAACCATTGGCATAGGCTTATACTTTCCCTATAGAAGGAAAAAATGGGATTGATAATAAAACTTCAATACCTACTTAGAATGTAAGCAGCAAAAGTACTAGCTCTTATAGAAAAACACCAAACAATATCTTGGTATGTCTTTGCTGATATAGGTATATGCTGATCAATACAAAGGTTGTTCCCAAACTGGATAAGGAATTACCACGGGGAACACTCCAATTGCTTGGAAGTAAGCTAAGCTAACCCTTGTAACTACCTCCTTG
This sequence comes from Arctium minus, assembly GCA_954870635.1. Taxonomy (NCBI): domain Eukaryota; kingdom Viridiplantae; phylum Streptophyta; class Magnoliopsida; order Asterales; family Asteraceae; genus Arctium; species Arctium minus. The sequence goes on from OX941084.1 coordinate 56,430,181, forward strand.
AACGATTCCAAGAATATTACTCTCCATGAGACTGTTCAAGAAATGTATATGATTAAGGACTGTCATTACACATATTAGAGGAGCTATTAATTTTTAGTTCAACCACTATCCTATATGCATATATGGAAATAATGCATCATGTATCGAATAAATGAATGTAAGATACATCAAGGGTGATAAGTGATAACACAAAGCATATTCTGCTTAAGTTTCTATACAATCAGTAGTAACAAACTCTCCTCTAAATTCAAGAGAATCAAGTAAGATGCAGGAGAATATGACATATTTTACCAAATCATACCTAAAACCATATTTTGGAAACATGTAGAAAGTATTAAAATGCAAATGTTTTCCAAACTCCCGTGATTAATGTACGAATCAGGGGGAGTAGTAGACGAAAGGGGGAGTCTAATTTACATGTGACATTGGTATGTTGTGCCCTTTCCTTCACCCCAAGGTTTTATTTTTCCCACTGGGTTTTGTTCCTCGGTGCAAGGTTTTAGTGAGGCAACAATTATAAATCATCTTGTTTATAAACCCTTGATTGATGTACAAATCAAGAAATATAATGAACTAAAGAGCTTGTTTATTGGTGGCTTGTACTCTCTCCTTCGTCCAAAGTTTTTATTTTTCCCATTGGGTTTTGTTTCTTTGGCGTAAGGTTTTAATGAGGCAAGAACTATGCACCATCACTCATTTGACTCGGCACAAGGGGGAGTGTTGAAGGATTATGTGTCATCATCAAAAAGAAGTGATTGACATAATATTTTTTTAGTGTTAAATAACCATAATGAATGTTTCATTTTCTTTGTAAACTTCTCCCTATTTAAAGGACTTATGATTTATGAGAATTATAGACTTTCTCTCTCTGTCTTATTGTTATTCTCTCTATATTGATTGTTCTGTAACAAGTTAATATATTTTTAAAAGTAGGAAAAATAAATTTAATAATTGAGTAAAGTTCACTTTTGGTCCCTGACGTTTATCATTTTCAATGGATATTGTCCATAAACTATCGAAACTCGGTTTTGGTCCCCCACGTTTGGTATTTCGATTTAGTTTTCGTCCCTCCTCCTAACTCCGTTAACTTTTAGCTGTTAAGTCCAATTTAATGAGGAGTATTATGGTCATTTTACATATTTTTTTAGTTTTCTATTAAAAATTATATTTATATAATATTAAACAAAAAAATATAATACACACACAAACACACACACACACACACACACACACACACACACATATATATATATATATATGTAATATTGTTAGTCCCAAATAAGTAAAACAAGTATTGTAGAAGGGGGGGGGGGGTTAAATACAATACTAAAAAAATTTCACTTAATTTTAATTCTTTTATAGATAACGAATATCAAGAATTACACTTAGCTTACAAAGACTGTTGCGGAAAAGAATAGTAATAACTATCCTAACAATCTAACACTTAGAAAACCTTTAGAACACAACTTTAAAGAGCACAAAGACCAAAAGCTATGAAATGAGAGAAAAACTAACCACTTGCTTGAATGCACTTAGATTTCTTGAGCTGAAAACGTTAGTTGCATGGAGAGAACCTCACCCTTTATATACTACCCCATGCATTAAATGCGAATAACACTTGTCATTTGTTGAGTGGATTCTTGAGATATTTTCAATAAATTATTAGATATTTGAAATGACTTATCAAGATACAAAAGGTGACTTTTGTACTATGATAGGACAATATCCTAATAAAATATTCTTGATTCAAATCTTTTTGAGATCTTGAAAAGAGAAAGTCTTAATCAGATAAGAACTCAAGTGAATATCCTCTATGCAATAGAAGTTTTCATTCCTTTTGTGAGAGCAACATTGGGAAAGATGAAGTATCGTCAAATCGAGAGGATTTGCCATAAAGAGGTATTGCCGACTGAACATCAATCGGTAGGGAGACCCTTTGCCAAATGATCGGTAGAGTAATGCCGATAGAAGGAGTTCGGCAGGGAAGTCCTTTGCCGAATAAGAGGAGCATCGACAAAAGGAAGGTTTGCCGAAGATATTACTTTTCTTCGGCAGAGGTAGCTTAGATCTCTTGAAGTTCCTCTTGATCCGCATCAGTAAACTTGCTTCATGTTGAATTCGGTTGGTCTTCGATTCACCGATCTTTTAAAGCACAACTAAGCTATTACAAAGAACCATAAAGTATCCTAAGTATGAAAGTGTACAATCATTTTACAGGTATACAATTACAAGCTGAAAGAGGAGGTCATCTTCAAATCTTAGATGACCCAACAATCTCCCCCTATTTGATGACGACATCCCATACTTAGGTAAAAGAGATAGATACATGAATAATGCATTTTGACCCTGTTCATACTCTTTTGGGTTCTTTTTCACATGCACCATTCTTTTTGTTTCTTTTTAGATTTTTTTAGAGTATCCGACATTTACAAGTATAAAAGAATGAAATAATTACTATACAAGATATTTTCTTCAAACTAAAATTGCACATTGTATTAATCTTATGAGAAGATTACAATACAAGTTCAAAAATAGAAGATAAATACAATAAAAGTAAAATCAGAGAACTATTCAAAAGGAAGGTGAGGGTCGGCATTTCTTCTCTTGAGTTCGTCGGTGGCAGCTACGTAGAGATCCATTGCTTATAATGGAATGATTTTAATAATCCCGTACAAGAAAGTAGTATCGGTAATAGGAATCTGACTTGTTCTGAAGAAACGAATCTGAACGAAGTCATCATTGAAGAAGAATCCTTGGATCGGCTCACGAAGAACGGTGGTTGAAGGTTGAGGCACCAAAGATGGTAAAGATTAGTCAAGATTGGAAATGTTTGGAACTTTTCCTTACTTGTCCATTTGAGAGAACACATCCTTATTTTTGGAGGACTTTGACTTCGGTTTGGAGGTAGGAGGAAGGTCGAATATGAGTTTGGCAATTATCTTCTCTTCAGCAGGAGTGTGCACAATATTGTAACGCCTTCGGTAGGAACCGAATTTCTTTTGGAGATCTTAAACATATTTTTCAATTTCAGGTTTGAGAGCATTTATGCTCTTGTCCAAGCACATCATAATCCCCATCCATTCGGTTATGCCATACCTTAGGAGATAATCAAGTCTTTCAACAAACCTCGAAAGATCTCCCCTTATGATGATTAGCCGAGTGGTGTCACATTCTTTAGAGGGTTTACGAATTTTGACATCAATGATTTTGAGAGAATTCTTTCGGTTGGAGAGAAAATCATGATACCATTTAATGCACATAACTTTGATCTCTTCATTTTTCTTTGCCGACTCCTCCAAGGCACCAAGTTGCAGAAGTTGAACATTAGCAACATCAGTTGGGACCTTTGTCTTTTCAGCCTCTTCCTCAGCTAATTTATGAGCTAGCTCATTATCTTTATCAAGTGCCAATTGAGCTAGCTCAGCCTTCTTGAGTTCTTCTGCCGATAACCCAAGATCCGAGGAGGCGGTCTTTGGAGGAGGAGGAAGCTTTATTCCACCACCATCGATGAACTGCTTAATCCGAGTATCTTTGAGATGCTTAGCTTGGGCAATTTCTTCATCTGGTGTGAGTTTTTGTTTTCCCTTGTCTTTTCTTGGCTTTGGTTCCTCTTCAGACACTTCGACCACTTTTGAAGAGTGGTCGGTACCTTTCCCTTCGGCAATGTCAATAGCAGAATCACCGGTTCCGTCCTTTTCGGCAGCTGCCGAAGGTTCTGGTTCTTTTGGTTTCTCCCCTTCAACCGAAGGACCCTATTGCTGAATATTTTGTTGAGGAGGAGGAGTTGGAGGTTCTTCTCGGTGCACACTGGTAATTGTAATGTGAGGGGTATTTTGCTCCCCCTCAGATGGCTTCTCCCCCTCAGTGTGTGCCGGAGAAGAGAGACCCGCTTTGACCGACACACAACCTACTCGATGGTCAATTCGGCGAAGAACCGAACGATCATCAGTGCCAAAGGCAGAATCACCGATGCCAATGTCGAGAGACTCAACACAGTACTCAGCTACCGATGCTGGCATAGAGTCAAGCTTTTTGTTGATTTCAGAAATAGTGGCAAGAAGTTGAGCGTTAACCTGATCCTGAGAGTTGGCCTACTGCCGAAGGGAGACAAGTTCGTGATCCCGAGAGTTTGAAGCAACTTTTAGAGCTGCCACAGAAAGAGTAAGGTCAATATTGCCCTGAATGAGCTACTGCAGATGCCGAATGACCTGATCCAAAACATCACCGAGAGGGGTGGCCAGATTCTGAACATCCTGCTGCATGGCATCCATGCACTTGAAAAACTCAGTCTGAACTTTTAGGAGTTCATCACTTTGCTCCTTGATCAGATCGATCACAGTAATAAGTGACTTGGAGTTCTCCTGCAAGTTGCCCGTGATTTGGGTGTGCCGAATGGCACCCTGCTCCAAAAAATTGATGCGATGGCCGGTAGAAGCAAGAAATTTCTCATATTCATGCTAGATATTGGCAAACTGAGTGTCGAGTGAACAATGCTATCGATTAGTATCAATAATATCGGCAAACACATCTTGAGGAATGAGAAGGTTAGGAGGGGAGGAAGGTGGTGCCGAAGGACCTGCCCTGTTGGCAGTGGGAGAGGAAGGTTGATGAGGCAAGCTTCGGTGAGGTGGTAGAGGCTGTCTTTTTGGAGGGAAACCAGGTGGGGAGTCGGTAGAGGAAGAGGTAGAGTGGGTTGGTGAGTCTTTAGGAGTGGATTGGGGAGAAGAGGTAGGCTTTTTAGGAGAAGGTTTCTTGGGTGAATTTTTCGGTGGGGAGGTTTTCGGTGGTGAAAGAGTGGGTGAAGGTGATTTTTCGACAGTGATAAGTTCTGCCAAAAGGATGTCTTTTGGTAAAGGGGTATGATATTCGGTTGCATCATAGGAGGAGGTGTCATTGAAAAGCATGTCCAGAAACTCATTGTTGCTCTTGGAACCGACACCTGGAAATGTCGTCTCTTCACCGAGTTGTGCAGAAACTTCAGGCATGAACTCGGGTGTTAGGCTGTGCGGTGATGAAGAGGATCGTTGGTCCGGAGAGGAGACCAACTCATCTTCATCCAACAAATGAAATGTTGGTGAAGGTTTAGTAGGGGGCTCCTGTTGTACAACCAAACCCTGTTGAGAGGGAGTGGAGGAGATAGGCTTGGGTTTAGCAGATTCTCCTGGCCCAAAGGAGAGAATTTCAACTTCAGTCGATTTTTGAGAATCGGTAGAAGGATTTTGAGGGTCGGCCAAAAAGGGATTCCTAAGTCAGACTTAGGTGGGGATTTGGAGCCCCGTCGCTTTTGAGAAGAAGGGGTAATGACTTCAAAGTCTGTTTTGGAGTTAATGTCATAGTAGCAAGTGAGGCGTTACCGACGATCTTTATCTTTTTAGTAGCCACCGATTTGTCTCGGTTAGAAGTAGGGGGAATAGAGACCACCGATTTGGGTTGACCCTGTGATTGTTGAGGCCTGTCGGCACCCACACCCACAAGATTACCCCAAATCGGATTTGTAGAAGTAGCAATGTATAACATACCTAGTGTAAGCGAATTATCGGTAGCTGGCATCCCTTTGCTCAAGACTTGCTTGCCAAGCTGTTGTGGCATCAAGTCAAAAATGATAGTAGGCCCGGGAAGAGCAACATCGGCAGTAAGAGGTTCCACCAATTTGTGATTGATGATCAGGGAGAGAAAGCGAGGGAGAGCCACGTGTGGAGTACGAGATGGAGAAGTAACAGTAACAATGGAATCAAAAATCACCTGAGCAAAGTCAATATGCCACGTAAACATGAGTGCATGGGCCAATCGAGTGATGAAAGCCAAAGATTGATCCCACCCTGAGGTTTTGTGGGAGATACAGTAAATGAGATGGAAGAAAAAGACGTTCCAGATCCCGCCCATATTCTTGCGAAGAAGAGTACCAGATCCTTTGCCCTTGCCATCGTGAATGTAGTTAAGAGCCACTATAACCTCCTCTTGCTCACGGTTTGTGAGGAATGGAGCATATGGCTTGAACACTAGGAGTTCAAGGATTGAGCGAATATCTTCAACCTCGAAAGAAAGACCGAGATTTTCCGAATCAGAAATAATGGAGGTGAATACCTGATGAGTTGTCACATTGTAAGAACAGGTTATCCAGAAGTTACCAAGGAGCATTTTGCTCATCTTGGTAGAAGCAGTGAGAGCATGGCGAAGAGGGGATCTTTGGATAAATATCGATACTTGGTTTAACTCCGGGTGTTCAGCATCTGCAGTTAGACGAGCGAGGTGATTCCAGTCAGGGAACGTAAGTGTTTCCCTCGAAAGTGGTGCGATCTTGCTGGTCTTAGAAGATTTAGAGGAAGCCATTGAAGAGTTTCTTGAGAAAAAGAAAGGTAGTTGCAGGTTTGCTTCCAGAGAGATTGAAGATGGTAAATGAGAAAAGAAGGTGAAAGATACTATTTATAGTTAGGGCGAAAGTAGAAGTTTCAAAATGTGATTTGATGAAATTAAACAAAATAAAGTAGGCAATGATGGTTTAGAAACGCGGGGAAATGGGAAGGGCCGAAAACGGCGTTGGCAGATTCGTGGGGTGAGGCAAAACATCGCTTCCCTGACTCACTAGTCACTTCGTGCCACATGTCACATTTGCAGTGGTGAAGTCAGAGGTGCCGAATAAGTTTTGGAAACTAATGTGGATAAGGACAAAACGTCAACATTGTTGCCGAAGAGTGTTAGACAAAGATTATATTCAGCATGGAGATGGGATATCGAGCGAATATGTCGGCAAGAAAGATGTTAGGCATGAAGTGGAGATTACCAAAGATAAGAGGTTCAACAAAGAAAGGAGTACCGAAAATGAGAATATTTTCAGTAGGCTTGAGGCTTACCGAAAAGGAATGGGTGCTTGAAGAGAGACATTTTCGGTAAGGGAAATGCCGAAGTGATTATATCTTTGGTAAGGAACACACCAAATGCGAAGAACTAGTTAACGAAATTGAATATATCTTCGGTAAAGGAGATTTCGGTAGAAGGCTTGTCTACCAATTTTTTTTTACTCAAAATTTAACATACCTAAAGATCCAACAAGGAAATTAAATCTTGTTTCATCTAGAGGTTTGGTGAAGAGATCTGCAAGCTGAAAGTCAGTAGGGATGAAATGAAGCTCAATATCACCTTTCGAGATATGGTCTCTTATAAACTGATACCGAATATCAATATGCTTTGATCTGGAATGCAGCACATGGTTGTTGGCTATGGCTATTGCACTAGAGTTGTCACACAGTATGGGAACTTGTGAGTAAAACTTATCATAGTCTTGGAGTTGATTCTTCATCCACAAGATCTGAGTACAACAACTGCCAGCTACAACGTATTCAGCCTCAGAAGTACTAGTGGAGACCGAATGTTGTTTCTTGCTGGACCAGCTAACCAAATTGCTACCTTCCTGTTGTGCTTTTTCTATCTACTTTAGATCCTACAAAATAAGAATTTGAATAGCCAATTAGATCAAAACCTGAGACCAAAGACCCAGATTCATAGTACCTTTTAGGTACCAAAAGATGCATTTTACAGCAGCCAAATGAGATTCCTTAGGATTAGCTTGATAACGCGCACATAGACACATAGCATACATGATATCAGGTCTACTACCAGTAAGATAAATAAGAGACCCAATCATTCTTCTATAATAGGTGATGTCAACTGATTTACCAGTTGGATCAACATGAATTTTAAGAGGCGGTGCCATTGGAGTTTTCATGGGAGAGCAATTTTCAAAATTAAACTTCTTTAGAAGGTCACGAATATATTTACTTTGGTTTATGAAAATTCCTTCAGAAGTTTGTTTGATTTGAAGGCCAAGAAAGAATGTTAGCTCACCCATCATGCTCATCTCATATTTATTCTTCATAAGAGAGGCAAACACCTGACAAAGAGATTTGTCAGTGGCACCAAAAATGATATCGTCCACATAGATTTGAACAAGAATTGTATTACCTTTGGTCTTCTTGAGAAAAAGAGTGTTATCAATTTTACCTCGGGTATATCTATTGGAGAGAAGAAAGTCTGATAAAGTATCATACCAAGCATGAGGAGCCTGTTTGAGACCATAAAGAGCTTTATCCAGTTTGAACACATAGTCAGGATGAGCTGGGTCCTCAAAATTGGAGGTTGTTTCACATAGACTTTTTCAGCAAGTTCTCCATTGAGAAATGCGCTCTTAACATCCATTTGAAAGACCTAGAAATTCTTGTGAGTAGCATGCGCTAGAAAGATTCTTATTGCCTCAAGTCTAGCAACAGGAGCAAAGGTTTCATCATAGTCAATTTCTTCCTCCTCTCGGTATCCTTGAGCAACAAGCCTAGATTTGTTTTGAACGACAATGCCTTCTTCATCCATCTTGTTTCTGAAGACCCACTTAGTTCCAATGATGGTCTTTCCAGAAGGACGAGGTACAAGTCTCCAAACTTTGTTTCTTTCAAATTGAGAGAGCTTTTCTTGCATAGCAGTGATCCAACATGTATCGTCTAGAGCTTCTTCAAATTTCTTGGGTTCCATGACAGAGAGAAAGTTCACATAGAGGAAAATATTTCCAATACCTCTCCTTGTCTTAACACCTGCCTGTTGATCTCCTATGATCTGCTCAATAGGGTGATCTTTGGTTCATTTGCAAGAAATGGTATTGGAGAGTATGAGGATGAAGGTTCGGTAGGGATGATGCAGGAAGATTGAGGAGGATTGGTTTGAGGTGTAGTTTCGGCAGGAAGTTCGGTGACCACAAGCTGATGATTTAGTTTGGCAGAGGATGAAGATCTTGCCGAATTTTGGTTGTTTAAAGAGGGTCGATCTGCCGAAAAGGGTATATAAGAGGGTCTTGCCGAACTTGGACTAGGAGAATCTTCTCCTACACAAGAAGTGATCCATTCCTGTAACTCATTATCATCACAAGAAAGAGAGGATGACTTTTGATCATCAAATTTTACATGTATTGATTCATCAATACATTTCCTCCTGAGGTTGTAGACTCTATAGGCTTTAAAAGTTAGAGAATAACCCATAAAATTCCTTCATCAGCCTTGGGATCAAATTTCCCAAGATGTTCTCGATCATTTAGAATGAAGCACACACATCCGAAAACATGAAGAAAGTTGATGTTAGGTTTTCGGCCATAAAAGACTTCATAAGAAGTCTTGTTGTGTCTTTTCACAATGATAGACCTGTTTTGGGTGAAGCATGGTGTGTTGATAGCTTCAGCCCAGAAATAGGTAGGAAGGTTGGATTTACTTAGCATAGACCGTGCAACTTCACATAGAGTTATGTTCTTTCTTTCCACAACACCATTTTGTTGTGGTGTTCTAACAGCTGCAAAGTTTTGAGAGATGCCCTTGTCATTGAAAAAGGCATCCAAGGATGCATTTTTGAATTCGGTGTCGTTGTTACTTTTGACAGATCGTACAAGTTGACCATTGAGAACTTCAAATTTCTTGATAAAATTGTTGATTTCTTCAGATGTGTCACTTTTGTACCTGAGAAAAGATATCCAAGTGTAACGTGTAAATTTATCAACAATTACAAGAATGTACCTTTTTCCACCTAGGCTTGGAGTGCTGACAGGGCCACATAGATCCATATGCAGCATCTGGAGAGGTGTGGTGATGGAGAAGCACTGCTTGGTTTTGAAAGTGGACTTTGTCAATTTCCCTTTCTCACAAGCTGCACATAGCTTTTCTTTAGCAAAGGAGATTTTCGGTAGTCCCACAACAAGCTCTTTGTTAGAGAGAGCATTTAACGCTTGAAATTTAGATGAGAGATACGTTTATGCCAGAGCCAGTTCTTCTTTTTAGAGTCTTCAAAGATGAAACATATGCTCCCTTATTCTGCCGATTTGTGGCTCATGTTGATGATGTACACATTGTCCTTTATAGATCCAGAAAGAACAGTGTGATAGTTTCTATAGGTAGTGAGACAGTCATGTATTTTGAAGATCAAATAGTAACCCAAATCACACAGTTGACTAATGCTTAGAAGATTATGCATTAATCCTTCCACATAGGCTACTTTATTGAAGGTGATGGAACCATTAGAGAGAGTTCCATAACCTTTAGTGGAACCACGAGAATTTTCACCAAAGATTATAGTTGGGGCTTTTTCATTCACATAATTTATTAGAAGAGATTTGTTGCCAGTCATATGACGTGAGCATCCATTATCAAGATACCAAGTTTGATGATGTCCAATGACATGCAATCACAAAGAAATCAGTCCTTTGGTACCCATTTCGAGGTGGGTCCTTTAGGGTTAGAAGAAGAATAACCATCTTGACTATATCCGTCAATACGTTCCTTTGGGCAGTCCTTAGCCAAATGGAAGGTGTCACCACAATTGTAGCATTTACAATAAATGAACACCTTTTTAGATTCTTGAGAAGACTCTTTCACTTTTCCCTTAGACTTGTCTTTAAGGGGTTTGAGAGAAGTAGGAAGAATGGGTGACTTGAGAGGAGTGGGAATAACACTAGGCATAGGTCCTAGAATTCCATTAGATTTTAATCGGAGGATGGAAAGGAAGAGATGGAAATTTCATTAGATTTTGATTTCTTTAAATTCACGGATCTGGGAATGAACTCTGTTGGAGGAGCATGGGTTTTACCTTTTGAGGAAGGTATTATATTTCTTTTTATGGGAAGATCACCAACAACATATTTTCCTTTATCAAGGAAGGATTTCTTAGAAGAGGAAGAGGAGGTGGAGGCTTCATCAAGGTTCATTGTCTTAAAAAGATCATTCATGGGTTTTACAATATCGTTCGAACCTTGATCCTCCTCGGGTTGATTTTTGATTTACTTGGATGAAACAAAAACTCCAAATTCTCTGGAGTTACGAAGATCCATGGAATAAACAGAGCCAAAATCTCCCGAGTCATAATCAGTGTACTCAGGAGATTAAGAGGGAAGTTTAGAGAGAGAAGAAGGATTTTGAGAAGAAGAAGGAAGATCCTGAGAGGAAGGATAGTCAACATCCATTTTGCCTTAACCTAAACCAAACTTATCATCACCAGTTACCTGGTCTTGAAAAATATTTTCGAGGTTTTTGGAAGAAGTGGTCCGTTTGTTGACTATTTTTTGTTCCTTTTGAAGACGTTTAAACAGTTTATTCTTCTCTTTTGCAAGAACAAAATTAATAGTGTTTAAATCTTCTAACTCACCTTTTATTTTATCAAAATGATTTAGCTGAGAAAGGCATACTTGAAGTTGAGAAGAGAGAGACTTGCTCTGTGCATTGGATCTTTTCTTGGCATCTTTTTCATTACGATAAAGAACCGTTAAAGAGTCAAATGCTTCGATCTTTTCGTCATTTGAGAGAGAGTGGAAAGGATGTACCTGGGAAGAAGAATAAGAACACTCAACAAAAATCCATCATTGTGTCATTATCCTTGGTGTTGGCCACATCATCGAGCTTTGCCATGAGATATTTGCTTGATATCTCTTTTTCACTTTCAGAGGTGGGCTCATCAGCCCAATCGTGAGATTCAACCATTAATCCCTTTCCTCTAAGATGAGAGCTTTCGTTTCTTTCTTTTTCTCTCTTGTATTTGGCTTTATACTTGTCAGCTCGATCAGAATGGTCTTTTGAAGGAAGAGGAAGAAATTTGTTGAGAGTGAGATCGACCAGTAGAAATAGATCTTAACCTCCTCCCTTTAGAGTAGTTGGAAGAGTTTGATTTGGATTTCCTTGGAGGATTGCTCCTCCCCTCAGACGCAAAATGGCCTTTCTTGCCACATGCTTAGCATTCCTCTTAGGATTTATCCATGGAGTTCTTAGAGGAGAAAGAATATTCCCTATTCGTTCTAAAACAGTTAGAAGAGAAGTTGTTTTGGAACTTAGAAAATTTGGCCATCATACCCATTTCCTCTGTCATCTAATCAACCGAGGTTTCCTCACCCTCATCATCGACTTCACTAAGATAGGCCTCCGAATGGTGATATGATTCATCATGACTCTCTCTCGGTCAGAATCATTTGAAGGATAGGTGATGCGAGGAATACACACAGATTTCTTGGAGCTATCACTGATAAGAGCCATAGAAGGGGCCTTTTTCTCTTTTATGATAGTTTTCCTTTGAATTCGAGTTTTCTCATAATTAAAGAGAGTTCCATAGAGCACAATAAGAGGAATATGATCAAGATCCTTGGTCGTCTTGATGCAAGTATAGATGTTCTCCCAAAAGTCTGGGAGTTCATCCATAAACTTGCATAGGACTTCCTCATTATCATATAATCTCCCCGGAAGCTTGAGATCATTAAGGAGACTATTAAAGATATTGTAATAGTGAGAAATAGATTCTCCCTTTTCGTGGGAGAAGAGTTCGTACTTTCGTACGAGGGAGATTTTCTTGCTTTTCTTGACATCATCCGTACCTTTGTACAGAACACATAGAGTAGACCACATCTCCTTGGCAGTAGAGAGGTTGACCAAGGAGTGATACACTTCATCGGGAAGAGAGAGAGCAATGATTGCTCGAACTTTAGAGTCAAGGCCTATAAGGCGCTTGTCTTCCTCGGTGTATTCTTTAGGCTTTTTGACAATGTATATCCCAGTGGCAGAAGTTCTTTTCTCGTCAGAAGAGTCATCGGAATCTTGATACACTGTATCTTTGTCTTTTTCTTTTTCCTTATCCTTGGGGGTTTTAACAAATTTGTCCGAGACTTTGGGGACGAGAGGACCATCATGAAGAACATTAAGAAAGCGAGTGTCAACACCCTCTAGAAACAACATCATTCGACTTTTACACAAGGAAAAGTTGTTTGGATTGAATCTTGGAGGTTTGGCTATAGAGCCATTGTCAACCGGAAAAGAGTTTTGGGAAGAAGAATCAACTTTAACATTGGACGATGATGCCATTGCGGATCTGGTTTATTAGATCAAACCAACCGCTCTGATACCACTTGTTAGTCCTAAATAAGTAAAACAAGTATTGTAGAAGGGGGGGGGGGTTGAATACAATACTCAAAATTTTTTACTTAATTTTAATTCTTTTATAGATAATGAATATCAAGAATTACACGTAGCTTACAAAGACTGTTGCAGAAAATAATAGTAAGAACTATCCTAACAATCTAACACTTAGAAAACCTTTAGAACATAACTTTAAAGAGCACAAAGACCAAAAGCTATGAAATGAGAGAAAAACTAACAACTTGCTTGAATGCATTTAGATTTCTTGAGCTGAAAGCGTAAGTTGCATGGACAGAACTCAAGTGAATATCCTCTGTGCAATAGAAGTTCCCATTCCTTTTGTCAGAGCAACATTGGGAAAGATGAAGTATGGTCAAATTGAGATGATTTGCCATAAAGAGGTATTGCTGACTGAACATCAATCGGCAGGGAGAACCTCTGCCGAATGATAGGTAGAGTAATGCCGATAGAAGGAGTTCGACAGGGAAGTCCTTTACCGAATAAGAGGAACATAGGCAAAAGGAAGGTCTACTGAAGATATTACTTTTCTTCGGAAGAGGTAGCTTAGATCTCTTGAAGTTCATCTTGATCCGCATCAGTAGACTTGCTTCATATTAAATTCGGTTGGTCTTCGATTCACCGATCTTTTAAAGCACAACTAAGCTATTACAAAGAACCATAAAGTATCCTAAGTATGAAAGTGTACAATAATTTAGAGATATACAATTACAAGCTGAAAGAGGAGGTCATCTTCAAATATTAGATGACCCAACAAATACACACACATTCACATATATATAATACACACACATTCGAACTAGACCTTTTTGAGAGACATGTGTTTTTCTTTGCTGGAGACGAAGGTAGCCCGGGGAAATCTTTGAACCAGATCTGAAAAGGGTGGGGTACTTGGGGAGCTGCTAAAAACGAGGGGGGTTGGGGAGCCTCGAAAAACACAAGAGGGTTTGGGAGTCGTTGGAAAAACACATTTATGTATGTGTGTTTATGTTTAGGTGTGTGTATTATATATATATATATATATATGCAAAGTGAATATCGTTTTTGGTCCTTGTGGGTTTAGAAGAAGACAAAAAAGAAAAAATGACAAAATAAAAATAAAAAAAGGAGTAATTGACTAAAATACCCTTATTAAATTGGACTCAACTGCTAAAAGTTAACGGAGTTAGGCGGAGAGACGAAAACTAAAGCGAAATACCAAACGTGGGGGACCAAAGCCGAGTTTCGATAGTTTAGGGACGATATCCGTTGAAAATGACAAACGTCAGGGACCAAAAGTGAACCTTACTCTTAATAATTTAACTTACTTTTTGCTATATTCCAAGACCCTCATTTTTGAATTCGATTATTAGTTTTTACTTACAAGCGTTGACAAATATAATCGATTTATGATTATTTTTAATCTTATTAGTTTACTTATATAGAAAAAAAAGAGACTAATTTTATATTATTTAGAAAAGGTAAAAAAAAAATATAATAATGAATGGGAATATTAGTTTACTCGAGTAGTAAATAAAAGATCGAGTAAACTTCAATTTTGGTCCCTGAGGTTTAGTGAAATTTCTGAATCTGAGACTTCAATTTTAATAAGTCAAGTTTTCATACTCCATATATGAATTTTGTTTTGAAAGTGGGACATGAGCACTAACTCCGTCTATTTTCTCCGTTAGAGCCATAGGTAAAATCGTTCGAAAATGTTTTCCCTCTCTTATTAACCAAACGCTAACCCTCACTTTAAATGTTCATGAATCAGTCTGTTTTCTTCATTTTTTTCTTCTCCTTTACTAAATAATGCTCTGTTACTATGGTGCTCAAGCGCTTTTGAGAACATAATGGAACAATGCAAACCTTAGACATTGGTTCTTTGCTTGTTCAAAGAATAGTAACCTAATCTTTCTCCATTTTTAACATATCCTTCCAAATCATTATAACCTAATATTTCTCCATTTTCCCCTTTTAACAAGGTGTAGAGTGTGCCTCTTTTGGGTGGTTGATCCACCAATGTTTGCTCGGGTTATCGATGTCATCTCTGGGTTACTAAGATCAAAGAACAGACTTAAATCATTTATCAAAAATAAAAGAAAGGGAAATTTGGAATTTATAGCTGTTGTTGGTTCTTAGTTGGGATTTTTTGGGTTTTCCATTTATGTTGGTTTGAACTAAGCTAGGGTTCTCAATTGGTATTTTTGGGTGTTTTGGCCTGGGTTCTCATTTTTTTGGGTTGATCTAAGCTTTGGTATATTGGTTTCTGTTTGTTATTCTCTGTAATGTAAGTTTGAAGATCAATGTAAATGACAAAATTTGTGTTGATGAAAAATATGGTTGCAAAGGTTTCTTCTTTGTTTTAGCTTAAATTGTTGAAAAATGGTTGCAAACAGAATGTGGTTACCAAAATGAACATGATGTGGAACCTGCTGCAAACAGATAAATAAACCTATTTTGGAACTTGATTCTACAACCAAAAGATAGGTACTTGTCCATCACATACAACCAAAATTCAACCAAAGGATACTTGTCCATAACATTAACACAAAAGGAACTTTGTCCATAACAAAATACAACAAAAAAACATGTTAACATAACCGTGACTACCGAAATACAACAAAAATACATTATACAGGTTATATTTTCACTAGTTAACATAATTGTCATTAAAAAAACCACCTAACATTGAATCATGCCATGTCCATTGAAGGTCCTCCTTGTCACTTTGAAGGTCATCCTTGTCATTTGCAAGTTCTTGAATTGTGTCTTGGCTTATTACACTTATCACAAGTCACAATGTTTCCAGACCTGTTTATGATGATTTGGTGGAACAAGAGTTGTTGGGCAGTTAGATTTTTCCCAAAGCATGCTTCCATTGATTGGCTAAATCTTGAAGTTGTACATTTCTTTCCTTGTTATAAGCTTGTATGTAGTGTCCACCCATGCTTCAGATACCTCATCAGAGCCATTCATTGCCATGTTCCAGTTAGTAGCCACAATATAAAAGGAATTCTTGTTAACTCCCACCTCATACAATAACTTTTCATTGCTCTGTCATCAACTATGTACTGGTTATTCCAAGAGCCAAATACCTGTGATATGTATCATTTGTGATAACAAATAGAGTATAAACAAATCGCATTTTATAAGAAACTTAACACAACTATGACAAGAAACAGAACACATGCATTTGTAAGATTCCTGATACCTATCTCTCTCACTAAACACCACAATGTATTTGGATGCTTCTTTCTTGATCGTTCCATAATTTTATTTGCAGTTAGGGTCAGTGGTCCATCATAATCCTCTATTACTTTTGAGACATTCACAATCCTTTTCATAAGATACACTCTAATGTACTTCAAGCAACTAATGTACTCCAAGCAAAAATAAATTGGTTTATCCCTAGCATCAACAGTTTTCCTATTGAATACCTCACATAGTACATGTTATTCAGAAGCACATTAGAGTGACATTTATCTGTATTTGTAAGAAACATGTCACATATATGATAAGAAACAAAACACATGTTTTTGTAAAAAAGATATATGTTTCTATACCTGTGAAGTATGATCTGCTCCAACGATTGGGGGGATTTTGTTCAAACATTCATAACAAGTTGCATTGAATATTGTCAAGTTCTCCATTTTTTTTAAATTAAGGGACAATATGAGACATTGCACATTGCCATAAATGATCTTCGTATGTTTTCCTTTTGCATTATAGTTTCATATTCTCGTGAATATGCCTAAGGTGAGTAGAGGAAAACAACCTTGTAATAGCTAGAATAATACCCTATATATATATATTTATGCAAATCAGAAGCAAAACATACCTTGCAATACATAATACAAGTTTGATGCAATATTGAATAAAATCAAAAGCAAATCATACCTTTTGTCTATCACTAAGGAAAGTGAAGTTGGAATTTGCTTGAAGATCAAGGTCATATTCAAGGCATTCTAAGCACCACATCCACGAACCTATTGACTTAGCCTATGGAACCATTGCATTACAGTCTAAAAGCTACATGACTCCAAATGAATGAACTAATGCATTCAAACATGTAATAACCAACATTTGTATAATAGTTACATTTCCATCAAATGCTCCATTGAGCCATTTAAACCGGACAACGTCCCAAAACTCCTTAGAGTATAAGCCAAATCATAAGGACATCATAAAACACTTGGTAATTAGATAAAGCCAATCTGGCTACATACACCGATGTACAACTTTTCCACAACGGACAATTACTCAAAATATAACTGGCCCAAGGCCTAATTCGTAAAGTTCACATTTTTCCAAAATATATAGATAAGGTCAAAGGAGGACCGTTTCCAATAACTCACACTTTTAAAATCAAATGAGTTTAAAGTTCCGATACCCAAACTCGTAAGTTGGGCAAAACCCCAATAATAAACCATTACCAAGATATTTATCCATAAGATTCCGACTCTTAAAATCTTTCCATTTGAAACCCTTTGTAATCCATTTTACAAATATTAGAAAACAGATGAAGTGAGTTACTCAATCCTTCAAACATCTAATAAATGTTTAATAGTGGGTCAACATCCCTTTTTGATGGCCAAAACACCCAATATCGTATAGGATAATCATTTATAACCATTTAGCAACTTAATATGCACAAGAATGCTAAAATCACCAAATTCATTAAATATGAAGTGAGCTCATAAATGTAAGTCTAAAACCCAAAACATTTATATTTTGACATGTATATAGTTTTGTAAAGCAACTAGAAATCACCTTGCTAGATTTAGGGGGCGTTTGGTTCATTTTAAGGAATAGGAATGAAAATGAGAATGAAGTAGAATGGGAATAGGAATGAGCATTGCATTGATGCTGTTTGGTTAAACCAATATAATCAATTAAAAATTATTTTATATAATATTTTTTTAATACAAATATGTGTCCTTCAACACGAAAATAAAAAATATGTTTCATTCAACATCGAGAGATGAAGAACATATGCGAAAAAGTGACTGGGCGGGAATGAGATTTTCATTCCGCCCAATTTGGTCAGGAATGAAAATTAATGGATTTGGGGTAATGGGCCCATTATATTATATCAAAGCAAACAACATTTTTCATTCCCATTACCATTCCTTACCCCTTAATACCTCCAACCAAACACCCCCTTAGACTAAATCTAGTTTTTACCCACAAAGCTTGAGTTCCTAGAATGAGATATTGAATCCCTTCACTAGCGCCATGTTCCCCAACAAACCTTAGCTACAAAAGTTCCCAAGTTTAACCAATTTCCAACAAATGGGAAGAAAAGATAACCAACAAACCCTAATTTCTTAGGTGAAGGAAAGAAGAGGTTACCTTACTAACAACTTGAATACACCCACAATATACTTCTAGGTCACCAATGTGACCTCAAATCCCAAAGCACTCAAGGAAGAGAAAATGGGTTTGGTCAAACCCTAAAACTTATGAATTATTGAAATGGAAATGAAGATGAAGAACTTGTTGGGAGAAGAAGTTTTTCCAAACATAAACATGCAACGGAAGCTTATAACAAAAAAAGAAAAACAAACAAACTTCTTATTCTAAAAGAGTATCTATTGTACAAGTGAGATAGCAACTTAAAAGGAGGAAGATAAAATCATACCCTTGATGACTTTGGAGGATCCAAGAGAGAATCCCTCTATCAAGTGCACACCTAAAGCTCCAAAAGTTGTAGAAAGAAAACCTTCTCACCAAGAACCTTTTTGAGAAAAAGGTTATCTCTTCTTTTCCTTTTGAGAGAAAAACACTTTTCTTTTCATGAAAAACACACTTGTGTGTGTGTGTGTGTGTATTTTGGCCGAAGGTGTGGAGAGAGGGAGAGGAAATGGGTTTTAATTGTGGGAATTAATGGAGGTGGTGTATGGTACTCACCAAAATGATGACACTTTTACTTTTGTGTCTCCTCCATTTTACAACATTAGTCCCTCAAAATTTCCTCTAGTTTCTAGTTAAACCATCACTTATGATGTTTAACAAACTTTCCCTCTAACCATATAATTCTTGCAATTTTAGTTTGGACTTTGTGTGCGACCGAATAGGATAATGCCTCTAATTAATTATTTTGTGTCAACGGACATATCTCCAACAGACTCCCACTTGCACTTGACACAATAACTATATAATGGCATTGATGTGTCATTCAAGACACTATTTCTGTAATCAAAACCAGAAGGTATGAAACAGTCCATTTGGTAAGTGATTAATTATCCTTTTGTTCTAGATATCCATATAAACGTTAGACATGGTATAGTGTCAATCTTCAAATCGTTCAAGATTACATTTCTCAATAAAGATTTGTGGTGATCTAAAATAGACTGCAAAATTGATCTAGTATCAATTCAGTCTTAGTATGGCCATACATTTAAATGTCAGCACCAAATCATTGAGGGGCCCATGGATATCACTTTTACCATGAGGCGAAAGGAACAAATTGCTTTGACTACATAGACCTCCCTACTAATCTTGTTATATTTGATCAGTCCCTTTATAGCTGCCAGTTATGGACAACGTTGGAGAATGGTCAAAACATAACCGAATTCATGTCAAGAGTCTCATGCATCTCTACTCTGGGATAAAAGATATTACCATCTTAGAATTACTTATGATAGAAACCATGAAGTAATCTCTAAGTGTTGGTTGCTCCAAAACGTAATCTCTATCAAGTTTATATGAGTGTAGTTGCATTCAAGCTATATCCATATATATGGATAATTAACTCACACCTCATATCATTCTTAATTTATTACTCCCTTCTTTTGGAGAATAAACGACTGTGGAGATTTTTGAATAAACTCGTATTCAAAGGAAGTTTATAAACATGCAAAATAGAACACAGTGATACACCAATGAAATGATTTCTCCAAGCACATACTATGATCTCAACATAATAATCATCATGTCATATGCAAATATAAACTGTTTAAATTCTGAAATCTCAGATCAACAAAAATATAGTCAAGCCAAATCGCTAACAACTCCAATGCCTATAGACCTAGTATGAGCATCATGCTTGATCTGCGGCAAGGGTTTGGTGAATGGATCAACCAAGTTCCTAATCGAGTCAACTCTACTAATGATAATGTCTATATCTTCGACAACCTTCCGAACGTAATGAAACTTCCTAAGTATATGTCGTGTGCGCTTATGTGACCTGGGTTCTTTAGCCAAGATGACTGTACCCTCATTGTCATAGAAGATCTATATGGGATCAAGAATAGTAGGAACTACGCCAAGATCCCCGATGAACTTCTTCATCCATATGGCCTCTTTTGCAACCTCGTTAACTTCAATATACTTAGCCTCTGTTGTCGAATCTGCTACAGTGCTCTACTTGGAACTTCTCCAAGTGACCGCTCCACCGTTCAGCAAAAACACGAATCTTGATTGCGAACAGGAATCATCTCTATCGGTTTGGAAGCTTGCATCTGTGTAACCTTTCACACATAGCTCTTCTTGGTCACCATAGATCAAGAATATGTCCTTTGTTCTTCTCAGGTACTTGAGAATGTTTTTGACTGCTATCCAATGAGCTTCACCAGGGTTGGCCTGATATCTGCTTGTCATGCTTAAGGCATATGATACAACATGCCTAGTACAAATCATGGCATACATGATCGATCCCACAACAGAAGCATATGGAACTCGACTCATCCTGTATAATTCCTCAACGGAAATAGGACACTGAGATTTGCTCAGTGCCATGCCATGTTGCATAGGTAAGAACCCCTTCTTGGAGTCCTGCATCTTGAATTTCTTCAAGATCTAATCTATGTAGGTACTCTAGCTTAACCCAATGAGCCTCTTGGATCCATCTCTATAGATCTTGATGCCTAATATGTATGTTGCATCTCCCATGTCTTTCATGGAAAAACAATTCCCTAGCCATGTTTTAACACTTCGCAGTGTTGGGACATCGTTTCCTATGAGTAGTATGTCATCGACATACAATATAAGAAAGACTACGGTACTCCCACTAGTTCTGACATAAACACATGGTTCATCTTCACTTCTGACAAAACCAAATTCCTTGATCTTCTCATCAAAATAAAGATTCCAGCTACGAGACGCTTACTTGAGTCCATAAATGGACTTATGAAGCTTATACACTCTATTGGGATGCTTAGGATGTACAAAACCCCCAGGTTGTGTCATAAACACATTCTCAGTAAGCTTTCCATTAAGGAAAGAGATTTTAATGTCCATTTGCCATATCTCATAATCATGAAATGCTGTTATGGCAATTAGTATCCTAATAGATTTCAACATAGCGATTGGTGAAAAAGTTTCATCGTAGTCTACATCATGAGTTTGCATGTAACCCTTTGCCACCAATCTGGATTTGATTGTGTGTACTTTGCCATCCATATCAGTCTTCTTCTTGAAGACCCATTTACACCCAACTGTTTTAAGGCCAGGTGTTTGATCAACCAAGTCCAAACATGATTATCATACATGGATTGAATCTCATTTTCCATATCCTCCTTCCATTTAACAGACTCTGGGCCTGCCATGGATTCCTGATAGTTGGTAGGTTCATCAAGATCTACCAGTGACACATCACCATCAGAAATGAGTAAACCATATCTTTCAGGTACATGACGTACCCTATTAGACCTGCGAACATGTGGTGGCTGAATGTCAGATTCTCCATTAACATCAGGTTGTACAACCTCTTGATGGGAACTAGTGCCAATGTCGGATTCCATGTTGGTTGATTCTTGAACTTCTTCTAGATCAATTTGGCTGCCACTGGCCTCCTTGGATATCATCTCCCTCTCTAGGAATACTGTCCTTATAGCAACAAAGACTTTGTTTTCAGAAGGTTTGTAAAACAAATATCCCAAATATCTAGTAGGATATCCAACAAAATAACACTTCTCTGATCTGGGTTCTAACTTGTCTTGAGATTCAAGACGCACGTAAGCCTCACAGCCTCAGATTTTTAAATATGCTAGTGAAGGAACTCTACCACTCCATATTTCAGATGGTATTTTGGAAACCTTCTTTGTTGGAACGAGGTTAAGGATTTTTGCTGTAGTCTCTAAGGCATAACCCCATAAACTGATCGGAAGCGTAGTGTGACTCATCATGCAACGAACCATATCTAACAATGTTCGGTTTCTCCTCTCGGATACACCATTGTGTTGTGGTGTCCCAGGTGGAGTTAATTGTGAGATAATACCATAATTTCTAAGAATCGTTGAATTCTAGACTAAGATACTCACGAACTCTATCAGATCTGAGGATCTTAATCCTTTTATTCAGTTGATTCTCTACTTCGTTCTGGAATGTCTTGAACACCTCAAAGGTATCAGATTTATTTCTAATCAAATAAACATATTTGTATCTACTGAAATCATTAGTAAACGTAACGAAGTATCTTTCGACGTGTCTTGTGGGTGATCTAAACGGTCCACACACATTAGTGTGTATAAGGTCGAACAGATCTTTGCCCCGTTCACATCTTCCTGTGAATGGTGCTTTAGTCATCTTCCCAAGTAAACAAGATTCGCATTCATCATAAGGTGTGTGATCAAATGATTCCAAAATCCCATCCGCTTGGAGTTTGGTGATGCGTTTCTTGCTAATGTGGCCAAGACGACAGTGCCACAGATACGTCTTATCCAAACCATTTTTGGATGATGTCGAATCAACATTAAGGATTGAACTATTATTGTTTCTCAGGTTGATGTTGGTTTCATAGATGCCATTACAAGGACTATCTTTAAAATAAAGTAACTCATTTTTAAACACAAGTATTGATCTATCATCGAATATAAAATTAAAACCATCATCATACAACGCTTTAAAAGAAATAATGTTTATGGCCATTTCGGCCGAGTAGAAAACATTTAATAAAACCACAGACAAACCAGATTCAAAAGTAAGCTCATAATTCCTAATCCTATCAACTGGAGCAACATGCTTATTCCCCATGATTAGGTCGAGCTCTCCGCATCTTAGATTCCTACTTCGTTTTAGTCCCTGTACATCAGTACAAATATGAGTACCACATCCTGTGTCCATTACCCAGGAATTAGAAGCAGAGGTGCTATGGAGTTCAATCATATACATACCTGAAGGTTCGACCACACCCTTGGCCTTGAGATCTTTCAGGTCCTTCAGGTATTTCAGACAGCTACGCCTCCAGTGTCCTTTCTCCCCGCAGTGGAAACATGTTGCATCCTCAGGAGTTTTCGATTGAGGAATCACCGAGTTAGCTTTACCCTTGCCTTTGGGCTTAGGTTTGGAGTTGGATTGGCCAACTTTTCCTTTCCCTTTGCCTTTGGGGGGGTTTGG
Source organism: Arctium minus (assembly GCA_954870635.1). Classification (NCBI taxonomy): domain Eukaryota; kingdom Viridiplantae; phylum Streptophyta; class Magnoliopsida; order Asterales; family Asteraceae; genus Arctium; species Arctium minus. Next base: position 56,453,436 of record OX941084.1, read on the forward strand.
CTTCTTCTTCTTGACTCCTCCTCCCTGATGGCCAATATAGGAGCAGCAGGCTTAGTTTTGGACATGTTTGACTCAACGGTCTTCAGCATGCCATGGAGCTCCATGATGGTTTTCTCCATGTTGTTCATATTGTAGTTCATTATGAACGATTCGTATGAACTAGTCAGCGAGTTTAGGATGAAATTCGTGGAAAACTCCTGACTAAAGGGATAACCAAGACGCTCCAGCTGGTCAATGTACGATTTCATTTTAAGAACGTGCACAATGATGCTGCTTCACGGGACCATTTTCCATCCCACCAAGGATTTGACTGTGACAAACCGCTCTTGCCTAGCCTGCTGTTGGAACATGTCCCTCAGCTGGTTAAGCATGTCATACTCCCCAAGGCTCTCCATACCCTTTTGGAGTTCAGGTGCCATGGTCGCTAACATGAGGCAAGCGGCCTCGTTTGATTCGGTCAGACATTTTTCGTACTCTTCCCGAATCACCCGAGACGCTCCGGTTGGCGGTGCCTCAGGGAGGGGTTCCTCAATGGCTCTCTGCTTCTTTTCCATCCTGAGTACGATTCTCAGGTTGCAAAACCAGTCCATGAAGTTCAAGCCCATGAGCTTGTCCTTCTCGAGGAGCCCTTTCAGACAAAAGTTTGAAATCGATGAATTCGTGTTGTTATTTGACATCTATCAAAGTAGAAAAATATATTTTAGTGATCTGAATTTAATAATCCTTGTTATAATAATTACCCAAACGATTAAATAAACAATTATACTTAACAAGGCTAAGACCCATATTTCACTTCTTAGCTACGACGGGTATGCCGCGGATCGCAACTAGAAGTTATTTAGGTAGATAACCATTTTATCGATTTCATTCTCTATGAAATTCTTAGATCCTTGCGGGATTCATTGACATCCATCATGTCACTTGGCATGTTTAATCCCTTCAACGCTTATCCTTTCTCGTGACGGGTAAGCCGCGGATCACAAGTCTAGATTGTAAACCGTCCATGATAAAACACGTGACATTCGGCCCAAGACTCTCGGGTTTCGCGAATTTCACATCATCATCCCTAATGTCTAACCGACGTGTTGGCTTTAGCACTTCCCACACCAGAAAAAACGGTTAGTTCAAATGTGTGTTTTATTCATGGGTAGCGTTTGTTTTACTTAAAACGGGTTTTTGTTTTCTAGTTAAAACCTTTTAACTTTCTTTTAGCAAAATTTTGTTTTACACCTTTTTAAAATAACTTATATATTTTTGCTAAAAAAACATTCGCTTGTTAGTTTGTAAACTCATTAACCAAACTTTGTGATTCTTTAATTATTTTAAAATAAAATTTTCTAGTATGCAAGGCCTAGACAAATTTATAAAATTAATAAAGCAACCACAACAAGCAAAAAAGGTAACAATGCCTCAAATCCTATGCGTTTTTCCGGTGAGCCAACACACGAAAAAACATGGTCAACCTAGGGACATATTCAAAAGATATGACCGGCTCCCACTAAACTCGCCATCACCATTTGATGCTCGGATGGACCGCCTTCAAAACGTCATTCTTCATAACTCCCTTTTGGTTGCACCGTCTTCAATTTACAATTATTGGAAAAATAATTTCTTACTCTATTTTATGCTATTTTACAAATACATAAAATTTGAAACGACACTAAGGTCACATATACATTTACATAACATGAATGAAACGACATGCAAGTCGAGCAAATTATTACAAACCAATAATTAATAAAATACAAACCAAACATCACAATCACATGGGTCAAGAGAGGCACTTGTTACCGGATCCATACAAGCACAAAAAAAGAACCAAAACAAGGAGTGCCAAAATCCTTGTAAGCCATATTTTGATAAAGATTGATATAAACATACACTTTTGGTAGTTAAACAAAAATCAATCTTTGTTTGCATGTTTCTATATATGCCATCAAATTTTTTTTTGACAACATAAACACACAAACACACTTTTATGTTTTGTAAGTATGGTTTTCATGCCAAAACCATCCAAACAACAACATGCAAGTGAATCAAAATATTTTGGGAACAAAACCCAAAAATCCATACTTAATGGAAAAAGAAACCCTCTTTCATTTTAATTTATATCAAAACAAAATAAAATCTCTTGGTATTTTCGGATCCATCACAAAAATTCCGAAATTTTGATCTTTATAAATATTGGACCATGACATCAAAAAAATTCGTTTTTCAAACATGCATGTCAAAATCAAAGGTCAAGAGGGATGGGAAAAAAACTTAAAACTTGAAAAACCTTAGAAATCCTTTTGCATGTTCTTTACACATCTTTTCGTGAAAATGTGTGCAAAAACATTCAAAAACGATTTCTTCAAGAAAAAGATGAGAAAAGTGCTATCACCTTGTACAAGTTGCTCTGATACCACTGTTAGGAGAAGAAGTTTTTCCAAACATAAACATGCAACGGAAGCTTATAACAAAAAAAGAAAAACAAACAAACTTCTTCTTCTAAGAGAGGATCCATTGTACAAGTGAGATAACAACTTAAAAGGAGGAAGATAAAATCATACCCTTGATGACTTTGGAGGATCCAAGAGAGAATCCCTCTATCAAGTGCACAACTAAAACTCCCAAAGTTGTAGTAAGAAAACCTTCTTACCAAGAACCTTTTTGAGAAAAAGGTTATCTCTACTTTTCCTTTTGAGAGAAAAACACTTTTATTTTCATGCAAAACATACACTTGTATGTGTGTGTATTTTGGCCGAAGGTGTGGAGAGAGGGAGAGGAAATGGGTTTTAATTGTGGGAATTAATGGAGGTGGTGTGTGGTACTCACCAAAATGATGACACTTTTACTTTTGTGTCTCCTTCATTTTACAACATTAGTCCCTCAAAATTTCCTCTAGTTTCTAGTTAAACCATTACTTATGATGTTTAACAAACTTTCCCTCTAACCAGATAATTCTTGCAATTTTAGTTTGGACTTTGTGTGCGACCGAATAGGATAATGCCGATAATTAATTATTTTGTGTCAACGGGCATATCTCCAACATAACTCTTAAGTGTAGTATCCAAATCCCACCATTGATGAGGTCCAGAATTGAAGAAGGAAGATGGAGCATTGGATGCATCCTAAACTGACATTGGAGAGGCTTGGGTAGTTGAGAGAGTTTGGGGTGAAAGGGTGAGAAATTAAATGGGGATTGAAATGAAGAAAAAAGGATTTTCAATCTGCTGGAGGCCGACGGCGATTGTGCCCAGGGCACTCTCGCCCAACATGTACCGCAGGCACACCCCCGCTGGCAATTGTGCCCCGCGATTGTGACCAATGTCACTCTCACGGACACTCTCGCCCAGAGTGTGCCGAACCCCCTTCTTTCCCATTTTCCACCTGGAGCACCCATGACGCGATAAGGCTTAACCGGTAAGACATAAAGGATGAAATTCCACGATAGAAAGCAAGAATTTCTCAAAGGATTGACTTTCCTAAATAGAATTTTACGGGTTTCACAATCCTCCCCACCTTGGAAATGAGTTCTTCCTTGAACTCTTGACATCAGGAACATCTTTCAAGAGTGATCTGATGAGTTTTCCGAGGTATTGACAGTTCTACGACCTCTGAAATTACCAATAGCCTTCCATACCAAATTTGGACTTCTTAGACAAATAACATTAGGTCCTTCACCATCAATATTCCTCACCAAACAACCGAACAATATACCATCATGATTATCGAGACAAAGGTTGCGGAAAGGGAATCCATCACCTTCGTAGGTAATACTCATTTTTCCACAGCCCTCCACTCGAAAGGTTAGGCGAATAATTACCTATCAAACTTTTAACTATTCCTTGCTCCTCAAGGTTCCATAGAGAGTCCTCGTCTTCCAATCTCAGAATATTCGTAATATACCTCATCAGTCACAATCCCCGGTAGATCCCCCCCTAGGATCTTTCGATCAAGAATACCAAGGCTAAGAATAACCCTAAGGATGGTCTTAACTACTAGGCTCTCTAGCGAGGCCTCAACATAGGATCATCTCCCAGTTCTGTAAGATCATTCTTAGTACAACCAATGATCCCCACCTACCCAACGCTCTAACAAGCTGCAAGAATGTCTACCATGCTAACATAAAACTTCAACCCCACTTTCCAAGCAAAGTCCTTAACACAAAACTTTAATAAGATCACTAAGGACCTCCAATCTTTCTTAAGGTCAATAATCCTCTCAATTTCCACCACGATCCCTATGGCACCTACCATCTTAGTCTCAACTCTTGTCTAGAAAGTCTTACCCGACTCTTAGTCGACAGCACAACAACTCGTTCACCTGGTCATAACTGACCGAGCACTGGTACCGCTTAAGAAAAGATTCAAACCCATCACGGTTGAGGGTGTCTTTTCTTCCATTACATCAAAATCTTAAGCCTAGGATTTGGTTGTATTATCAACTACACAATAGCCTCGATTTGCCTGATTCATACACATTATTGATTTCTTCGGCCTTTCGCTCAACAAAATCTTTCAAAACATCATACATATCTTCCTCGCACGGCACAACTAACTGTCATCCCTTACTTCCTTACTATCTCCTTTAGAAAGCATGATTTCCTTAGCGGTCGATTGTAAAAGTTTGGGTGTGCTAACAATACCTGATACTATAACCTTCACGGTTCATCCTACGAGTATGGGTGAAAACATTCCCTTGGTTCCTCTAAGCCAATCCGACACTCTGTTTTCCTCAAGAGAATTTCCCCCTTAAGACACACTAAAATACCATGACCCCGATTACTAATTCTTTGATTTACAATTTTTATAATGAATTCCCAAGCTAAACGAACAACATTGATCGATTACCAAACCCTGGAACTTATCTTTTAAAACCCCACACTTTCTAATATCAATTCTAGCTCTAGCCACTCGACTTAAACTTCCAAAGTCCCTTACTGACTCTCTAGGGCTCCTCAAGACACTTAAATAGCAGCCTCTAGCATCGAGCCTAGAAACTGGCAGACAATACTAGCAAAGACTCTAATCCAAAAATGAACACTAACAAAAGAATATAACCAAAGGGGAACATACCTGCCACCACTGATATGCTACTCACGCCTCGTCATACTACGACTGTTGCCCGACCCATCAACAGTTCTTGCATGAGGACAGTCCTTCTTCACGTGATCTGGTTCCTTACACACAAAGCAGATTGTGCCCTTGATGAAGCAGTCTCGGTGGGAGTGACCCAACTTCCCATATTTGAGACACGACGAAGGATTGGGATTACATATACCCGAGTGTTTGACTCGGCATTCCTGGCACCATTTCGACTTCCTATGATGACCAATTTCCTTTTCATCACCACGGTCATTGTGTCCTTGGGGTGGACTCCACCGGTCCTCCCGTTTCCTCTCTTCTTTGATCTCTTCCTCTTCTTCAATATTCCGAGCATAGATATCTTCCATGAATTGCGATTCTTCAATTGCCTCTCGTAGGGTGGAGGCTCTAGAACTTCGGACCATCGCCTTCGTTTCGGACGGTAGCCCTTTCAAATAAGCCTTAACTCTATCTTTCTCGCTCGGGACGACATGTCCCACTAAGTCCAGCTTCTCCATAAAGAGATTGGAATATTCTCTTACTGACATGTTTCCTTTCTTAAGAGCTCGGAATACTTCCTCTATCCGGTCGATCGCCCTTTCGTTACAGTATCCATCCATCACTTTGCTTTTGAAAGCATCCCATGATAGTGATGAGGTGAGAGCAATTCCATGATTGGACTTGGTAATGTTCCACCAAGTAAGGGCCCGACCCCTCAGCAAGTGGGAGGCAAACTTCACCTTTTGTCCCTCCTTACACTCGCTAGCGTCAAATGCTTGCTCTATCTCTTGGATCCAATTCATGAACACTACCGGGTTGTCGGTTCCTGAAAACCATGGTGGCTTGCTGTACAGGAAGTTCTTGTATGAGCAGATTTTTCTACCGTGTCCCATATTAGAAACAATGAGGTTCTCCATCCGGATTACTTTCCCGGTGTCGCCTGAGCCTTTCTCATCAAGCCCGGAGGCCACTTCCTTTAATACCGGTCATGGATCCCCGTATACGGCTCCATTGAGCAACCACCGCAAGATACCCAAATAACCCTTGTCTACTCGACCCCTAGATGAGTATCACCACAAAAGTCACAAGTCCCCGTATCCGTCTCACCATAGGCACCACCGCAAGACTTAGCTCTGTATACGGCTCTCCAAGAGCACCACCACAAGATTACATAAAACATGATTCAGGGACCACCCACTAGACTCAAAAATGGACAACAAGACTCCATGATGAACAAATGACTCTTATGCCTATGGATCCATTGCATTACAGTCTAAACACTACATGACTCCAAAAGAATGAACTAATGCATTCAAACATGTAATAACCAACATTTGTATAATAATTACATTTCCATAAAATGCTCCATTGAGCCATTTAAACCAGACAGCGTCCCAAAACTCCTTAGAGTATAATCCAAGTTATAAGGACATCATAAAATACTTGGTAGTTAGATAAATCCAATTTGGCTACATACGCCGATGTACAACTTTTCCAAAATGGACAATTACTCCAAATATAACTAGCCCAAGGCCTAATTTGTAAAGTTCACATTTTTTCCAAAAAATATATATATATAAGGTCATAGGATGACCGTTTCCAATAACTCACACTTTTAAAATCAAATGAGTTTAAAGTTCGAATACCCAAAACTCGTAAGTTGGGCAAAACCCCAAAAATAAACCATTACCAAGATACTTATCCATAAGATTCCGACTCTTAAAATCTTTCCATTTGAAACCCTTTGTAACCCATTTTACAAATATTAAAAAACAGATGAACTGAGTTACTCAATCCTTCAAACATCCAATAAATGTTTAATAGTGGGTCAACATCCCTTTTTGATGGCCAAAACACCCAATATCGTATGGGATAATCATTTATAACCATTTAGCAACTCAATATGTACAAGAATGCTAAAATCACCAAATTCATTAAATATGAAGTGATCTCATAAGTATATGTTTAAAACCCAAAACATGTATATTTTGACATGTATATAGTTTTGTAAAGCAACTAGAACTCACTTTGCGAAATTTAGACTAAATCTAGGTTTTACCCACAAAGCTTGAGTTCCTAGAATGAGATCTTGAATCCCTTCACTAGCTCCAAGTTCACCAACAAACCTTAGCTACAAAAGTTCCTAAGTTAAACCAATTTCCAACAAATGGGAAGAAAAGAGAACCAACAAACCCTAATTTCTTAGGTGAAGGAAAGAAGAGGTTACCTTACTTACAACTTGAATACACCCACAATATACTTCTAGGTCACCAATGTGACCTCAAATCCCAAAGCACTCAAGGAAGGGAAAATGGTTTGGTCAAACCCTAAAACTTAAGAATTATTGAAATGGAAATGAAGATGAAGAACTCTTAGTGTAGTGTCCAAATCCCACCATTGATGAGGTCCAGAATTGAAGAAGTAAGGAAGATGGAGCCTTGGATGCACCCTAAACCGACATTGGAGTGTCTTGGAAAGTTGAGAGAGCTTGGGGTGAAAGGGTGAGAAATTAAATGGGGATTGAATGGAAGAAAAAGGGATTTTTCAATCTGATGGAGGCCGACGGCGATTGTGCCCAGGGTACTCTCGCCAGGGCACTCTCGCCCAACAAGTACCGCGGGTACACCCCCGCTAGCGATTGTGCCCCGCGATTGTGACCAATGTCACTCTCGCGGGCACTCTCGCCCAGAGTGTACCGAACCCCCCTTCTTTCCCATTTTCCACCCGGAGCACCCATGACGCGATAAGGCTTAACAGGTAAGACATAAAGGATGAAATTCCACGATAGAAAGGAAGAATTTCTCAAAGGATTGACTTTCCCAAATAGAAATTTACGGGTGTCACTTGTTACTTCTAATAATGTTTATGTTTTCAGTCCTAATCCAGATATCGTTGTGAAACAACCTCTAACATGTTTTTTTGGGGGATGAGATTATGGTGTTTCATATCATGAAATAAAATTATTTTTTGCATGTTATTCACTTTATGAAAACACATTCAAATATGATTTACCTTGTGGATTGACTTGCATTTGTAATATAATTATTCTGGAATTTGTAATATGAATCTCTTTCGTAAGGATAATCATATACTTGAATTTATGAAATGATTCAATTCGTGAGTATGTGTTTCATTTGTTGAATCTTTGTTTCCATCGAGCAAATATTGAACTTTAATACATCAAGTAATATTGAATTTCAATCATCTGAATCTTAAGTCTTGAAATATAGTCATCTGAAAATCTTGAGATACAAAGATTGATCACATAAAAAGAAAGGAAGATGTGTAAAAAATGAAACTATTTAATTATAAAAAAATATATATCATATTTGTTACCAAAATAACGATTATGCTAATTTCTAATTAAAAAATCTTTAAATTAAAATCATATGATCAAACCAATTTAAGGCTTAGATCAATCCTCATAGTCCTCAACTTTTTTTATGGTTCTCATTTGATTATCGTCATACATATATATATATACATATATATATAGAGAGAGAGAGAGAGAGGGGGGGAGAATGAGAAGGTTCAGATATGAACCATACAACCTTGTGAACCTAGGTAGTAGAAACCAATCTAATTAACCTAACAGTTTTAATCTAACAACACTAATTAATAACCTTTTCAATTATATAAAACCAAAAGGTTAAATTGGAAATTAAGTATATATTTAACTAAAAAAATTCCATGTGATGCCTCATACGGTAAACGACAGACACCATTCCAGATTTTTTTCCTTCTTATTTGCTTCGTCTCTTACAAAATGATTTAGTATGTGTTTGTATAATTGTTCCATCTTTTACAAACCCACAATGTAACACCTGTGTTTTCAGAAAATTTAATTTTATGATGAGACAATGAATGTTTTAACAAGTTCGGGTACATCTAATCATTTAAGCAAAATTGGGTGGTCAGAGTTTTATAAATGAAAGTTACTTAAATATTTCGGGTATAAAACCCCATAAACCTACCATACTTCATATTTTTAAGGTCATTTAAGAGGTCAAGGGAGAGAAATCCATTTTCTTGCAAGGATGGATGATGTTGAGATTCAAGGAAGAAAAATGTTGGTGTTAGTGGATAGAATACTTACTTGAAGATTGAAACTCAAAGTAAAACCCTAAAACTTAGGGTTTCTCCTTCTTGGTCAAAATCTTGAATTCATAGCTTTGGGAGCTAAATGTTGGAGCTACATAGGTTGTATTATATCTATTTTGAGTATATGTAAGTTTAAAGAACACATTTTCTTCCTTCAAAAGGTTTAACCATGCTTTTTGGGGCTACTGCGATCTTTTTGGGTGTTATTCATATTTTATAAAAATCGTAATAAATCACTTGTAGATCGGTTTGAGGCATGTAATATATGTAGCCGGAACCGTTGAAATGTCCTCTACAAACTGTATGTTTTGAGGAAGAGTTGATTTGGACTGTAAGCAGGTCAAAAATTTAGTTTAATAATACATCTATGTTTTATGATGGGATTGAGTAAACATTCTTCAAATATTCATATAAAATTGGTTTTAAATCCATTGGAGTTGATTCTTGATAAGTTGAAAATGTCAAAGTGTTGTATAAATATTTTTTTTAGAGTTCTTTCATTAATTGGGTGATTACACATGATTTATCTAAGTAACAAAAATATTGCGCAAGTTGGATGAATCTACGTTTAACATAACTTAGCAAGGTGATTTCAGTTGCTACGTGAAAACTTTGTACATGCCAAAAATGTCTATTTTGGAGTTTTAAAGTGTTTTCTTTGAGATTTATCAAATGGGAATGATTTCTTGAGGATATTTCATTTTTGCACATTTAATCTTATAAAGTATTGAGAAATGCTTATATTTGAGACTTTTGGACATTTTAATAAATAAATCATAAAGGGAGTTTTTTATGATTTATTAGGTTTATGAGGATTATTTGATGTTAATACATTTATGATGCATTTTGGAAGTATAAATTGTTTGGTTTTGGAGACGAATTATCCCAATAATGGTGGATTTTGACCAAATCATATTTTTGAGCATGAGTTTGCATAAACTTTGAGTAAGTGCATATTTTGACTTATGATGACTTTTATTGAATAGTCACATAAGTGTGGAGTCTATTGACTTGATTTTGGCTCAAATGATTTTTGGGGACATTTATCTGGTTTTAATTACTCAATGCTGAGTTTTGGACGTGTATTGCATTTATTGCATATTTATATGAAAATTACATGTTTTGAGTGTGTTGGTCATTCATTTGGAGTCATGTGATTTTAGACTATAATGTTTTTGATTGTTAGTGTATAAATTGTATCCAAGATTTAATGAGAAAAGTCAATGTATTGTTAAGTCAACAAAGTCAATCTTAGTTGTTTGAGATAAGTAAGCTTGTAAGAGTTTAGTATCATGAGAGAAGTTTCATTGTATAAATAGTGTTAGTATCTTGAGTGTTTTGTAACTTGGTGCATTGTAATTGTCAGATCAATATACATACGACTTAGTTTCTGTCTCTACTCTCTCTATAGAATCTTGATTATCATATCTTGTATTGAGATTGTGCTTGATTGAATTGAGATTTTTACATTTTCAATTGGTATTAGAGCTGAACCAAAGCATATTCAGAAAGATTGGATCATCAATTTTAGATTGAAATCTTGAAAAATCAAGAACACGCAGAGACATTTTATGAATTTTACTGTTCAATTAAATTTTCATTGAAAAATCGTTTTTGATGCAAGATAATGGATTCATTGTATTCGATTTATGCTTTAGAGTATTTCTTGTATTGATTGTATCATGAAAATTGAACTAAATCGATTTCAATTTGTGAAATTTTGGATTTTCTTGAAAAATATATCGATCACTGTAATTTGAATCAATGCATTATAATTTTGAGTCTTAGATAAAATTGTTGTTTAGATAAGTGTATAGAATTGAATTTCGAACATATTGGTTCAAATTGTAAAGCGATTTACAGGTTATTCAAGTTTTTGGGCCGAATCCGTAAGTTCAGAGTCAAGAACGCGCTAGATCTACGGTTCGCGCTAAGGAAGAACGCGCAAGCTACCAAGAACATGCACGATGATCTTTGAGACTTTGATGTTTGTTTGCGCATAAAGCTCTTGCGAGAAGTGATAAAACGCGCATAAACATTCTACGAGTTCATCATTCACGCACAAAGCTTCCAGCGAGAAGTTCTATGAACAGTAACATGTGAGTTCCTTAGACGTGCAAGTTTACATTTAGCGAGAAGTAGATTGTCAAAATTTTCTAAGTATGGAACGCGCAAGGATCTATTGACGTGCGAGTTTGCATTCACTTGTGAGAAATTCAAAGTTTGAAATTATTCTAAGTCTACTTCGTGCATAACACACATTGCGAGAAGCTACTTCGCGCGTAACTCTTCTAGCGAGTTCCACATTTCGCGCAAGTAGTGGTTTGCGAGTTTCTTGTTCACCCATATAACGTCTAGCGTGAAGTCCATTAAACAGTTCTTTGCGAGTTTTATGTTCTGCGAGTTTCTGTTGTTTGCGAGTTCCAGAGTTAGAATTTTTCTGAGAATTATTTTCAAGTGGTGATCTGATTTTGACTTTAAGTCAAATTTTCTGAATTGTTTGGGAACGATCATTCATATCAAGCCAACTTATTGATCAAGATGTCTACAATTTTATTAGGGAGAGACTATGCGATTATGTACATGCCTGAGATACCGGCAATTGAAGTTGAACGTGATAAACTGAAAAATCAAAATTCAGTTCTACTAAAACAGATTCAGGAGTTGAAATCTAATTTGTCAAATTCTAATAGAACTCCTGATTGTATAAAATGTGCTAATAATGCTAAATCTGATTTTGCAGGTATCATCAGTGCAAAAGAGAAAGAGATTAAAGAAAAAGAGAAAAATGATTGCTTTAAAATAGAATACTATTGTGACATGTGAGAAAGAGTTAAAGCTGAAAGAGAGAAAGATTGTGAATCTTCAAAGCCAACTGAAGACAACTGAACAAAGATCATTGGAACAGCAAGCTAAATCAGTTGAGCTTCAACAAAAGTTTACGGATTTTGAAGAAAAGATATCTGCTTTGGAAGTAAAAAAAATGTTGAACTACTGAAAAGTCTCCAAGCAGATAAAGTCAAATCAAATCTAGAGAATGCTTCTACTCAACAGCTGTCTGATCTTTCAAAGAAAACTTTACAAGAGAAAAAGGATCTTGAGCTTAGATGCATTAAACTCTGGAAGCAAGTATCCGAGTTTGAAAAGATTATTATAACTGAAAGGGATACTTTTGCAAAGGAGAGAAGAGTTCTTGAAGATAAAGTACTTGAATTTCCTAAACAGATTTCTACATTACAAGACCTACTTGAGAAAGAAAGAAAATGTTTTCAAGAAAATAAAAGGTCTTATGATGTTGAAAAAGAAAATTGCTGAAAAGAGAAATACTGGGATTTTCAAGGAAATATCTGAAAAGACCAAGAACTTGGAAAAGGATTTTGAACTAGAACGTTTAAATTTTGAATCTGATATATCTAAGCTCATATCTAAAATATTTGTTTTGTCATCAGATGTTCAAAAAGAACAGATGGCTAAATCTGATGTGAAATAGAAGTTTGATACACTCATAGCTGAAATAAACATTTTATCCGAAAAGATAAAGAACTTGGAAGCTGCAAACGTTGATTTGTCAGATAAAGTTTCAGCTGATGTGATTGATCAATCACCTATTGATAACTCAACAGAATCAGTCTGTTCTTTCAAAACAGCTTCAAGTTCTATTCATGAAAATGTTTTCAAAAAGAAAAGCGTCAAACCAAACAATGTCAAATCAAATCAGATCCGACCATCTAATCTATTTTATGACAAGTCTGTTGATAGTCCAGAGAACTTCTATGTAAAATCTCTTGGAAAGCATTCTAAGAAAGAACATATGGTCTGGAGAGTTAAAGGCTCTTCGGATGAGAAGAAGAAAGACAAAGCATTTTCATCCACATCCAATACCAAAAAGAACAATAAGCATAAAGGTAAATCTTTTGGTAATTCTGATATGTTTTATTCTACTAATCATTTGATCAGGATTGCTCAGAAGAAAATTTGTTGTTCTTACTGTGGAGCACGTGACTTTGTAAGTAATAATTTTGTTAATTACTGGTATGGTTCTTATTATGTTACCCCCACAAGAGCTGCAACTAACATATCAGAAACCAAATATCAGTGGGTACCAAAACTTGTTAAATCTGTTTTGCAGGTACCATAGGTATAGGGGGAGCAAGATTATGGCTTCTGATTACAACAGATCAGGACCCGGTCTTTAATGTTAAATGACTATGATTTCTAAACACATTAGTTTAGGACTCGGTCTTCAATGTTTAAAGACAAGGATATTTTTCAAATATCCAGGGGGAGCTTATCAGAATATAAATCATTTTATCATGATTTGAGGGGGAGCCTAAATGTTTGTAAGTATCTTCTGATCTAGATCTCTGATTGTTTGAAAGAAGAACAACTTTCAATCATGAAAAATGTTTTCTTAAATGTTCAAACCACTTCTCTATTCTTAAAAGATTTCATGAATTAAGAAGTGTGATTTTAAATGTTTTTCATTATTGAGCGTTAATGTTTAACTGACCGTGTGTTTCCAAAGATCAATACTTGTGTATTATCTTGTCTATATACTGTCAAGTATTCATACACACCGGTTCAGTACTTCATTTGAATATGTTATTACCATGTCTCTAAACGAAACAATTTTTCGATGGTAGTACCTTCGTTTGTAATTCACTATTGTTGAGCAACAATCATCATTTCAACTTGAGCGTTCATTAATAAATTGTTTATATTCGTTCATATAAACAAATTGTCAAGTTCTTTGATACCCTAACCTTTCACGTTCATATTTTCTGATATTTGATCTGATTGATACATTGTCAGATTCTCAAAACAATTCTCTTGATTTCATTTCATTCATTCAATATCCTTGTTTTGAGAGATCTTCATTGTTCAAATGCTCAAATCTCATTCATATATTTGATGAGCATACATTTTGACAATGTTATCATATTTGTGGTTCATAAGCTAAACTATTAAGCAACTATTCTTTTTAAGAAAATTACATGGGATCAGTATGAGAGCTTAAACAGAACTTCCATGGATTCACGTTAGCCAGTATTTCCTACCCCGGAAGTTATCCTAGAGTGATTGAGGGGTCAAAATCAAAGAGTGGGGGAGATAACTCATCCGGTTGAATTTGTTCTGATTGTGTTGAGCAGTAAAATGTAAATGAGAGTTTGGTTAGAAGTGAGCTTTAATGATAAAAAGAAAGAGGGTGTGAGAACAGAGTTAAAAGAATATCAAAACTCTGCACCAACCACTTTCTAAGCCGGGCAGCCACATCTTCTGATTGGTTCACATTCTTTGGTGACCATCATTGAAAAAGGTACTGAGCCCATGTCAACTCTTGCAATTACCCCACCAGCCACTCATTTCTTTCTTGAAAAAGAAATGTTTCATTTTCTTGGGGACGCAGCATATATGCTATATGATCTTCACTCGGAAGATTTAGATATTGAAAAAGAAGGAAGTTTTCCCCACCTTCGCACCTCTTTCATGCACATTGAGTCCGTGTAATACTTGTTGTTGTCTCAACAATTTACACATTTTGAGCCTAAAAAAAAGCTTAAGTAGCTTCAATCATTTCTTACACTTGCATGTACACACAAGGAATGAGTTTTCTTGTCATAACATTCATAGAAAATTCCTTTGTGGGTTTTCGATGATTGGATGGAAGTCCTGGGGAGTGAACATCACTTCAAGCTCCTTAAATTGTACATTTGTTGTACACGGTAACTTTGTGTTACTGACAGGCATTCCTAACTATTTCATCTGTTGATTCAGGGTTACAACTCATAATTTGTCTGAATTGGAAAAGATTCAGATAAATACATTCATGAATTGACAGCTCATGATTAGATCAATTGGAATTGGGGGAGAATGTTCATACATTACCAGAAGAGTTCATGAAGACTGTACTACATTGTTTAATTGGGGGAGAAATTTCAAAAACCAAGCTGACTTTGAAATGAGTTTTGATGATTTTGATTGTCACAATTCATCAAAAAGGGGGAGAAATTTACAGAGTTCTTCAATTTCAAAGTCAATCTTACAAAAAGATTTGTGGAGAAATTCTGAAAGTTCAACTCATTCAAGTCTGATGAGAAGAAATCATTTAAAGATGATTCAAGAAATAAAGATGATTCGAGAAAGTTGATTTTCTGAAGACGATCCAGAGATCAGAGAGATGAAGATACAAGATCAAAGATTCCTTAATCAATAGTTAAAAGTTGTTTCAAAAGTTTCAAGAATTCAGATTCGTGTTCAAGACTTGTTGACTTTCCAAAGATGCTAAATGTGAAAGACTTTTCAAGATTCTTCAAAGCATCAGAGACTAAAGACTGTCAGAGCTACAAAGTTTAAAGTTGTCAGAGTCAAAGTTCGAAGAATCAAAGCGCTGAAGACGATTGTCAAATTTTTATTAAATCTTGAATACAAAGGGGGGGAATATTAGTGTATAAATTGTATCCAATATTTAATTAGAAAAGTCAATGTATTGTTAAGTCAACAAAGTCAATCTTAGTTGTTTGAGAGAAGTAAGCTTGTAAGAGTTTAGTATCATGAGAGAAGTTTCATTGTATAAATAGTGTTAGTATCTTGAGTGTTTTGTAACTTGGTGCATTGTAATTGTCAGATCAATATACATACGACTTAGTTTCTCTCTCTACTCTCTCTAGAATCTTGATTATCATATCTTGTATTGAGATTATGCTTGATTGAATTGGGATTTTTACATTTTCATTGATCCATAGGCATATAAGTCAATCATGTTTGATAAGTGAGGAGTCTTGATGTTCTCTCTTTGTGACCCATGCTCGAGAAGGCATTGTGGTTGTCTCGGTATTATGGAGGTAAACTCCTATGAGTCGACTTCCAGGACCGTGTGTATTGTGGGTTTGATGCTTTAATCCTTATTCATGAGGATTAAATGCTTTGTGTTATCATGTAGGAAGTTCTGAGGTTCCTATCTTCAGTGCTAGTGAGTAGACACTAAAGGTCGAATGGAAATCTTGAGGTTGGAACTATACTAAAGAATGAATTGACACTAAGATCTAATATCCTTGTGGTGACGCTCAGTAGGGAGTGTCAACTAAAGGTATTGTGACCTTGAGGTGATGCCCACTAAAAGGTGTGTAATAAAGGTATTGAGAACTTGAAGTGACACTTGATATATTGTTCACTAAACTCAATGAATCTGAGGTGAAATTCGATAACATCGATACGTGGCATACTTTTGTGTCCCGCTATGTTTAATGGAAACGGGTCTCCCTCGTCACTGAAAGTTGTTGTTTTTGGATATAGAGTTTATCCACGTTTTCGGTGTCGTTTTTCTTGTGGAATGTTATCCATAATTTTTGGTTTTAAAAATCAGACCTTATCCATATTTTGGTGTTTTGGATAAAAGATTATATTCATATTTTTGGTATTTGAATATTATGACATATTCACATTTGAGTGACTATCAGGTTTGGTTTAATATTTAAATGAGTGTTTTGATTAATGAGTTTTCATCATAAAAATAGTGGGTCATTTAAATAAACAGTCTTTCAGTTTTACCATTTTATAACTATGAAGAAAGTGTTTGAACTCACTAAGCCTAATCATTTTTATTTATCGGCATGTGGATCAGGTTACCGTAGGGGAATGGTACTAGTGATACTGTGATGAGATAAGTTCTAGTTAGAGGCACGAGAAGGAATTAGTGATTCGGAGACATCTTCCTTGAATTGAAGATAGCAAACGTTGTTGGATTTAGTAACAGTCGTCCTTAATCTAGGCTTTGTGTAAGGTTTGAAGTACTTATTTTGATATTAAATCTTAGGGGTCATTATCCAACACTAACCCGGTAAGCACTCAACAGTAATAGTTAACACTTTCACTTAACTTACCCGAGTAAGATTTTAATCCATTAAAACGACATTTTATGCAACATTTTTACCCGTTAAGCGCATACTCAACAAGATTCGTCACTCTCACTTACATGGTAAGACTCTTGGTCCTTGTCATCTATCTTACCATGTAAGATTCTCAATCATTGTCATGTTCATCCGATAAGGTAAAGTGAGCCGGTAAGCACTTATCGAGTAAGCGTTTAGTGAATGGCTCCGTATATTGCCATTTTAGGTAATCAAATGATGTCTTTTAGAAAGAGACTTATTACTTATTTGATGTTTTATTAAGAATTTTAAATTAGTCTCTCTTTACATAGTTGAGGTTGTTACACACGACCTTTGTCATTTTAGTGTGTGACTGTTTGTGTGTGTAAAACTATAACCCACCACCTTTACTTCCATCGAGACCAATTGATAACTTCTCGATTGATTTAGTGTGTGTCTGTACATGTAAAACCATAACTTACCACCACCATCTTTCATCAAGAACAGTTCAAGGCCAATCGAGAACCATTCGAAGTCGATCGAGAACCCTTTGAGGTCGATCAAAAACCAATCGAGACCAATCGAGAACCCATTAAGATTGATCGAGACCGATCGAGAACCAATTGGTTGATTTAGTGTATATTTGTGTATGTAAAACCATAACCCACCACCTTCAATTCATCTTCCATCGAGAACCGTTCGAGACCGATCGAGAACCCAATAAAAGAACTAGAGTATGAAGGGTTAAAACAATAGTATATTCATGATTAATATTATAGTGAAAATGTATATTTATGATAAATATCATATTGATATATGAATATTAGAAAACTCATGTTGTATACTCGTGAATATACATAAATATTCATGATAACTATCATATTGATATATCAATACTGAATAAATAATTGTTATTGTATACATGTGAATGTACATGAATATTTACAATGAATATCACACTGAAACATCATTTCATATAAAATAACAGCTAAAATGAAAAAACTATATTTAGATGCAGGTCAAATAATTATCGAAGAAAATAAAAAAACTTGTTATAGAACAATCAATATAGAGAGAATAACAATAAGATAGAGAGAAGAAGTCTGTAATTCTCATTAATCATAAGCCATTTAAATAAGGAGGAGTTTAAAAAGAAAATGAAACATTCATTATGGTAAATTCTAATACTTGGAAAATATTATGTCAATCACTTCCTTTTGATGATGGCACATAATCCTTCAACACTCCCCCTTGTGCCGACTCAAATGAGTGATGGTGCATAGTTCTAGCCTCAGTAAAACTTTACGCCAAATAAACAAAATCCAATGGGAAAATAAAAACTTTGGACGAAGGAAAGAGTACAAGGCACAAATAAACAATTTCTTTAGTTTACTATATTTCATGATTTGTACATCAATCAAGAGGTTTATAAAACAAGATGATTTATAAATTGTTGCCTCGCTAAAACCTTGCACCAAGGAACAAAACCCAGTGGGAAAAATAAAACCTTGGGCGATGGAAAGAGCACAACATATCAATATCACATGTATAGTAGACTCCCCATTTTGTCTACTACTCCCCCTGATTCGTACATTAATCACTGGAGTTTGGAAAACATTTGCATTTTAATACTTTCTACATGTTACCAGAATATGGTTTTAGGTAATGATTTGGTAAAATATGTCACATTCTCCTGACATCTCACTTGATTCTCTTGAATCTAGAAGAGAGTTTGTTACTGCTGATTGAATAGAAACTTTAAGCAGAATATTCTTTGTGTTATCACCCTTGATGTATCTTACTTTCATTTATTCGATACATGATGCATTATTTCCATATATGCAAGTAGGATAGTGGTTGAACTCAAAATTACTAGCTCATTTAATATGTGAAATAACACTCCTTAATCATATACATTTCTTGAACAGTCTCATGGAGAGTAATGTTCTTGGAATCGTTCAAGGAGGTAGTTACAAGGGTTAGCTTAGCTTACTTCCATGAAATCAGAGTGTTCCCTGAGGTAATTCCTTATCCAGTTTGGGAACAACCTTTGTATGGATCAGACACAAACCTAATATCAGCAAAGACATACCAATATATTGTTTGGTGTTTTTCTATAAGAGCTAGTACTTTTGTTGCTTACATTCTAAGTAGGTATTAAACTTTCATTATCAATCCCGTTTTTCTTTCTATAGTGAAAGTATAATCTTGTGTCAATGGTTTCAAAAGATTAGTTTGATATCATTCCAATGACGTTGCGTTGGCGCTGAGCTAAATCTAGCCAAGTTCACTGAGAAATACAATATACGGTTAATTGTATTATGCTAAGTACGATAATGCGCATATTGTACTTAGATAGGGAATTCCAACTCTCCAACACTTTTTCGTCACCATCCTTTAGATGAAATGGATCTTTCCCTATATCCAACACTTTGACCGGTCATGGGAGTGCTAACCTGATGCGCTTTGTCCATATTAAATTGACTAATTATTTTCTAGACATATGCGATCGGTGAATTAATATTTCGCAAACTCGGTGACCTAGCTCAAATAGCTAGACAAAACCAAGTTTTCTCAAGATTTTCCATCTCAAATTTAGATTTCAAGTAGCGTGTGACTACTCTTATTTCATCAAGAGTGTCTATTATGTTCATAACATCGACATATAAAGCTACTTTAAAAATCTGAAACTTGTTTTCCTAAATAAATATGCGAAGGCATAGTTCATCGTTCTTACATATCATTTCCCACTCAAGTATTCACTTAGGTGGGTATACCACACCACATAGATTGCTTTAATTTATAAAGTGTGCGTTTTAATTTTATTGTAAACGCATTTCGTGGTTTAGAGTTACTTGAATTTGGTAATGTAATATCATCAAGCACTTTTTATATATCTCTGAATTTAGACCCTCGTAGAGATATGTGGTAACCACATTCATGAGTTGCATTTCCAGTTCTTCGAAAACTACTAGGCTAATTAATTAATTAGCAGAACGTTATAACGTCCATCACGAGAGAGTAAGTCTTTTCGTGGTCAATCCAGGGCGTTGTGAGAAACCTTGTGCCAAAGGAGAGCCTCATACATTATGACTTCATTATTCTCATTACGCTTTATGACAAATGATTTATCTATGTCTTACAGGCTTTACACTTGGTGGGTTAGCACTACCAAACCAAATACTTGTTCATTTTTCAAATAATATGATTCTCCTGGATTGCTTATTTAGGCCAACTTGCTTTTTGTTGATATTTTTCAACTGAGCATGGTTCGATGTTAATGTGCTTTATCATCTCATAAGAAACAATATATGCGAAATATATCATCAATGAGTATGCATGATCTGTCCATCGACTCATATGCACTCTCATAATTCATTTGAGATTTCTTTGATCTCTGTAATCAATATTAACTTCGGAGAGTCCTCCAGTAATAATTCATAGACATAGTTTAATCAGAGACAATCTCATGAGAGGTTTATGTATTGATGACAAATAGTTATGCCTTACTCTTTTCTTCCTTTAGATGAGTATCTATCGAACCAATTAGCTTCTGCCATTTCCGTTTGGGAGCTACGACCTCAACCACACATACACCGTGTGTGATTGCAACGCACTTTCCAGCGACGTTGTGCCCTTGTTTGGGGACTTTAACCTTGCGAGTATATTTGCAACTCGTATATGTGATCTTTTCACTTCTAGAATAACATTAAACGTATCAGGTAGCAATCTGATTCGTTTGACTTCAACTTTACATTATGAAGTTTGGGGATCAACATGAGACAAAGTGGGAATATTTAATGACACTTCATGTCGTTCATATGGAAAATCCTGTTTCCTATCTCCCCCTAACGACGGGAAGACTATCTCATCAAAGTGACAATATGCAAATCTAGCGATAAACATATCACCCGTCAAGGATTCTAATTAGTGGATAATTTTTGAAGATTCATATCCAACAAACATACTTAATCATTTTAAAGGCCCATTTTGGTGCGATGTGGGGGCACAATTGGCACATATACTACACAACCAAACATGTGTAAATGTAAAATATCATGCTTATATCCAGTTACCAACTGGTACACATGAGACTGGTTAGCTAGTAATAGGTCTCAAAATGAAGAAGTAAAGTTGCGTATAGTATTGCATAACCCAGACACATGTAGGTAAATCGGTGCGCATAACTAATGTCTTGGCTACCATCTATATTATTTTGATGACAACTTCTACGAGACCATTTTAGATATACATATGGGGTATAGGAAACTCTACATTAATCCTAATACATATGCAATAATCATCAAATCCTTATGATGTAAATTCTCTAGCATTCCAAGTCATGTAGACTTGATGAGATAGTCAGGGTGGTGAGCCCTTAAACGTATAACTAGTGCTAGGAGTACAACATTTCATGTGGACAATAATACGACATGCGTTCATCGTGTCGAAACCAGAACCATAAGTACTTTAATGGCCTGCATTCTTGATGTTTATGTCCATAAATATCAGCTTGTATTCATTGTAAGAATGGAATACTTTTGTATTATGTCCTTGACTTTAGGATGGTCTCATTCCTATCTTGGCTAAGGATCAGGGTATACAAAAATTTAGGTATTCAAGGGGGCATATTATGATAATGGTGTTGCTTCTTATGCTGTAGAAGTTAACAGTAGTAATTTGCCTCATTTTTTCCTTTCACTCGAAAGAGAATGTGTCTATGTGTATTTTGCAAACACGGATCACTATGTCATGACCATGGTGTCCTATGTGAAACATATATGTGTCATTGTCCAAAAATTCTTTATTGGTGACAAAATATGATTTAGTGACCTATGTAATAACCGGGTTCAAGTATAAACTAGTAGAGTATGGGTATTTCTGATTAAAGATCAAAGTGGGAGGGGCTAGATGTAACTTTTTAATAAAAAGGGCCTAACCCTAGGGAATGCTATTTTTATGTTGACGGCTCATTAGAGAGTGGGAGAGAGGGGGCGCTTTGGAGCGGTTTTGGGGAAGAACAAGAAAGGGAGCACACTACTGTGGATTTCAAGATTTCATTGATCGTCTTCAAGGTAAGTTCATAATCTCTCCTCTTATTACTTATTGTTAGGATTAGTTGAGGATATTTTAGATTGTAAGAAAGTAAGCTCCAAAACCCTTGAATCTCTTTGCTCAAGAAATGTTAGGGTTTTAAGGTTCTAGTCCACTGATTGATTTCTGGGGAAAGGTTGGAGTTCAAGCCTTTGGGTTTGACTTTCGGCCATAGAGGAGGGTAGGGAAAATGTTTTACTAGTTAAGTTTTTATTGGCAAAATCGATCTGAGGGTGGGGCAGTGCGTCGACCGAGAAAAGAATCTGCGACTCGGTTGGCCTTGTATCTGTTCGAAGTTAGGTGGAAGCACCCCAGGCGGTTTTGAGTCGGGCAAACCCGGGAGGCTTTGGGACCGGACGACCCCGGGTGGACATGTGTCAGGCGACCCCGAGCTGTCTTATGCCGGGAGATACCAGGCGCTGGACCGGGGCGTTTGAGGTCGGGCGACGGCATGGGGGGGGGGGACCCTGGGCGGTACCAACCCGAGGGTTTGATATTTGGGCCTCAGCCCACTGTCCATGACCCAAGCCCATTTTTATAGCATGTTTGAGTTCATGGTTTCCCTTTTTGGGTCGTAATTGAGAGCTTAGTCTGTTTTCTCTTTAGGAGGGAATCGAACCTTTCAATCATAAGGGTTTTTGTACGATTAAGAATATGGGCTAATACGTATCCATCTTTGACATGTTGTGCAGTAGGTTTTGTGACCAATCTTAAAAGTTGGGGAGAGAACGTTATCGGTGGGCACCAGGTGAGTTTTCTAATCCGAGACTTCCTCTTGTTTATGCTACTGTACACATGTGAAGTTTATTAAATTACCGTTGGTATTCTTGATACTTTTATGCATGTGAGATTTAATTAAATGGGAGTCTCTCTAACTGAAAAGGGTGGTAACTTGTGTTTTAATATTAAACGCATGAAATGTTATGAGACCGTATACTTATCTGATTTATGAACCGCATATTTTGCTATGTGTAAAATTTGAATGGTTGTATGCATACATTTCGGTGTGGGTGTGTAACGGCTAAGTCGGAGGGTGTGTTCCGCCAGTGCTCACGTCGGTGGGGGGTGTCCCGTTTATGCCATGGAGGGTGTGTTCCGCCAGTGCTCACGTCGAGGTGTGTGTTTCGTTTATGCCATGGAGGGTGTATTCCAGTTAAGGCAGCATGAGACTGACACGGTGTGTTCCAGTTAAGGCAGCGTGAGACTGACACGTGGTCACGAGTGGCGTGACCTCAGTGTGCCGATTACGTATGTGGTTTGCGAGTAAAAGTTTAGATGTTTTAAAGTGGAGAATTATTTATAAACGCCATCAAACTGTTTTAAACATTGTTATTGATGCGAATGTTGTTCTAGAGGGAACTCACTAGACCTCATGGTCTAA
Source organism: Arctium minus (assembly GCA_954870635.1). Lineage (NCBI taxonomy): Eukaryota > Viridiplantae > Streptophyta > Magnoliopsida > Asterales > Asteraceae > Arctium > Arctium minus. The sequence goes on from OX941084.1 coordinate 56,476,949, forward strand.
CCCTCGCTCTTTCAAAACTAAAAACCTTTTCAGGTAGGCACGAAATAGGAGGATCCGGTAAAGGCAAAGTGAAGGTGCGAGCAGTACCCGATTTTAAAAGACTTCCTTATAGTTAGTTGTTTTAAATTATCAGTTGTGTAATAGGTTGTCTTATGCAAACCTTGAAATCTTATTGTAAATTTCGGGTCGTTTTGGGCATGAATTCATGTTAATCAATTATGTTAAATTGTTGGAAGTTTGGGGTTGTAGATAATCCACTAATTTGACACGTTAATTTTCTAATATATGTTCCTTCCATATTTATTAGAGTTTATATAGATATCCATTTCCGTTCGTAATATGGTTTTCCATTTCAAACAAATATTTGAACAAGGTTTGATGCATATAGTGTTTTAGTGATTGATTTCGTGTCATTAAACAACAAGTATTGTCTATCGTCTAAGTGTTTGGTTGGAGGAATTAAAAATAATAAATTTAGTGAATAATATCTATTTCTTAGGATTGTATGAGATGTCACAAAAACAGTCAAGTTCTCCTCGATACATTCCTACATGGAACGAAGAACATTGAGAGTTTTATATTTGTTTTTGATGTATTTCTTTACATCTATAGTGGTTATAAACCCCGAGTGTATATTTGCAAGAACAATTAATTTGATAGTTAAAACACATTCAAATAAACTTATACTTAGTCAATCTAAGATATGATATAGTTTATTTTCTACTTGTCCCCCCCTTTTTTGTAAGAAAAAGGAACATTAGTTAATGTATATCTTCATTGACTATCCCTTATCAACTAGGTAGTAGTTGTATTTGCTACAAAGATTGGAAAATCCTTCCTAACTATTGTCATGACCCTGACCCTTTCCACGATTTTGTCCACGTGGTACATAGATGTCACTTGTGAGAAATTGTCTATCACTCACTATTCTTTGGAGTTGTTTCCACCTTTAACACTTTCATTATTGATCTCGGGAATTTTCTTTGTCCCGACATATCTGGTGTTGTTATTTGAAATAACCTTGTTGTGTCTCTCAACCACTTGCATTAGGTTGATGAGTTTGTCTAAAGGTTGTGTTCCAACATATATTGGTTCATTAATATTTACTGATATATAAAAGGTGGAAATAATGTTATAAGTCATGTCATCTTCTATGAGTTCCTTGCCACAGAGATTGAGACGCGTTTGGGACATAACATTTCTTTGTTGAAATCAGTTACCTTTTTGTAATTGAGTAGATGAGTTTCATTCCACTGTACTATTAGTTTGGGAAGTATATATTCATGAATACTCACGATTTTCCCTTTCGGGGCATCCAATAGTTCTTTGAGGGTTTCTAGTAAAGGTATTCCTATGAAAGTTATAATTTATATGTCGTCTCAAAACATGAGGGTATTTGTTTGTACCTTTTCAATAGGTTGGTTTTAGGGTCAATAGAGAGTTGATGGACTTTAGATATTTTCTTGTACCTTTCAAGAGAAGATTTGCATACTCATTTATGGTACTCAGATTCTTTTGAGTTTACGATGTTGATTTCGAGATTAGTTGTTTCAACCATTTATATATATAAGGGATAATGTATGATTTTCTAAAACAATGAATCACGGTCTATCATCATTATATTATGTATGAAATTTCATTATCATAATAATATTGGATTACTATATGCTTACATTTTGTTGATAATACTTCATCAATATTTCAATGTGTGAAAAGAAATCACTCAATCTGTTGGATTTTCAGGAAGTAGGGGAATCACATTGATTTCTTAAGTCCCTACAAATCTCAGGGCTATTTACACCCGTTTGACAAAATCCAATCGATATTTTACGATTTATTTGTTAATTATAGAGCTTTTGGCATGAGGCCAAAATGAATATGAGTTTTGCATATGAAGTCAATTTCAATGTTTTAATACCTTAATGGTATTTTGAGATATGAGAATAAATTAGATATAAGGGAGTGTAACTCCTAAAAATAATTAGTTATAAGGAGTTATGGATTAAGAGGATATACATATATTTATGTAAGCAAAACCATTCAAAATATTAAAGCTATAACTAAATTAACAAAGTTTAACAAATCCATTAAAATAAATTAAATGAACAGCGTAAATACATAACAACAATATGGTCAAAATATTAAATGCAATAAAAAATTAAAGGAAAAGTGTATAAATGAGAGAGACAAAGTCCAAGAACTAGATTTGCCAATTTAGGATTATTGTTTTTTTTTCCACCTAAATATGGCAGATTCCTTATGATAACTAAAATATAGTAACACATGTTAATAATCATAGGATATAATAATCACTGCGATAACTAAAATATACAAATAATTATATACACATATAAACACAACGTACTTAAACAATATTAAATTTTAAAGTATATACAATACCAATATAATTAATAATTAAAACAAATAATAAACATACAGATACATTTTTTTTTTGTTATGTTCACAATTTAATTTAAAACAAAATAATAACTGCCTTAATTAAAATTAGATAACAAGGTCCAAAATTGATAATAACTAGATCATCGTTCAAAATACATACCAAAAACTCGAAAACTAACTGAAAATAATCAGGTGAGGAAACAAAAGTTGATATTTTTTTTTCAAGATTTCGTGCTCCCCAAAATATAAATTGATTTCTTTTTCTTATATGGCCAAAAATAAAAAAAAATAATACCATATAATTGTTTAGTTTATAATCATATTGAAATTATAATGAAATTACGTTTGAATTTAAATAATATTTTTTTAATACAACTCCCTTTTCTTCTACATTGATATTCATTTTTTTATTTGATTATTTAAATCAAAATTAATTAATTATAAATTCAATTGGTATCAACAACAAAAATATAACAAAAAATCATATATATATATATAGAGAGAGAGAGAGAGAGAGAGAAAGAGAGAGAGGTTCAGGAGAAAACCTCAAAAAAAATGAAAAACTGAGGAACACTCTGGTAGCCCTTCATCTGGACAATATGCACTTGTGCATACAAGTAAATCAAGGTGTTTTTTGGTTTTATGCACTTGAGCATATGCACGTGTGCATATTATAAATTACTTGTATGGACAAGTGAATACCGTCCAAATGAATGACTATCAGTTTGTTCCTCAGTTTTCCGTTTTTTTGAGATTTTTTCTTGAACCTGACCCTATATACATATATATACATATATATAGAGAGAGAGGGGTGTTCAAATGCAACCCCTTTACATGGTGCAACCCCATGCAACCCCTTTATCCACCACTCATTTTATTTTCACTTTTTTAATTAAAAAATGTGAAAATAAAATGAGTGGTGGATAGAAGGGTTGCATAGGTTGCACCATGTAAAAGGTTACATAATAACCTACCCCTATATATATATATATATATATATATCAACATTGCAAACTAACAGAAACATTGCGAGAACAATAATCGGATGTTGTTTAGTCATGATTACGTTATAAGATTATCACTAAACAATTTTATTTTATTACTCCCTCCGTCCCAAAATAAATGTCTACATTTCTATTTATGTTTGTCCCAAAATAAGTGTCCACTTTCAAAAAGTAGATAGCTAAATTATCACATTTACCCTTAATTAATGCACAAATACATAAGAGTTGTGAAGAAAAAGAAACATTAAATAAGGGTAAAGATGTCATTTGATACCAAAAAGGGGTAATAATTATGCATGTCTAAAACTGTGTGCCAATTCAACTGTGGACACTTATTTTGGGACGGAGGGAGTATATAATTATTAATGAACCATCAATTGAAAGTTTAATACAAAAACGTACCTCAAATTGGTAGCAATACCATAGAAATTCTAACTTTACTTCTCTGTAAAATTATCTTAGTCGAGCAACGTGCTGATAACGTATTATAGAACAATCAATATAGAGAGAATAACAATAAGATAGAGAGAAAAAATCTGTAATTCTCATTAATCATAAGCCCTTTAAATAGGGAGGTGTTTACAAAGAAAATGAAACATTCATTATGGTAAATTATAATACTAGGAAAATATTATGTCAATCACTTCCTTTTGATGATACACATAATCCTTCAACAAAACTCATTTTTTGATGTAATATTTTTATTAAGATGTTTATTAATTATCTTAATTTGGATTAAAAATTAAGAGAGTAAAAGTTTTTCAATTAAAAAAATAAAAATAAAACGTAGAGAGTCATGCGGGATCTCAATTCATTTCCATTTTTGAGTCTAATTACATGAAATAACCACTAACTTCTACTAATCCTCAACCATTGATTAAAAAAAGCTCAAAAGTCGATATCAACAGTTTTCAGTTTCACATAGTGATAGCCAAAAATCGGGCTCGGGTCGAGTCGGGTCGGACCAAAACGGACTTCGGGCCCAAACAGTGAAAGCAAAAACCGGGCCAATCGGGCTTCGGGTCGGGCCGGGTTTCACCCGAAAATGTGTGGCCCGGTTAAGCTTGGGTTAAACCAGTTATAGGAAAACCGGGCCGGGCCGGGCCCAAAACCGGGCCAAGATCGGGCCTCGTATATATATATTTTTTAATAATTTCTTTATATAATAATTAATTACTAAACTTTAAAAAATAAAAATTGGATTGAATCACTAAAATACATTTTTTTAAAATACGTTTTATTTATAAGAAATCTTTAAAATACACTTTAAAAATACATTTTATTTATAATTTTAAGTTACAAACTTACAATACAAGTATTTATAGGGGTTTGGGGGGGGTAAAAAATACAAAAAAAAGTTCAAAAAAACGTATATAAACGGTAACATAATGTCTCTTTTTTTTTAAAAAGTACGAATCGGGCCGGGCCAAAAACCGGGCCGTGAACCGGGCTCGGGCCGCCAAAAACCGGGCCGTGAACCGGGCTCGGGCCGCCAAAAACGCTAAAAACCCAAACCGGTCCATGATTTTGGGCTTCAAACCGGTTTGACATCGGGCCGGGCCAGTCCGGGTTTTGAGGCGGGTCGGGCTCGGTTAACTGATCGGGCCAGGTCGGGTCAGGCCGAGAAGGCCATCACTAGTTTCACAAGTTTTTTATGGTTATTATTTTAATCCACCTCTATATAAACGTTATATATATATATATATAGATAGATTAAAGTTATTTTACAAACCAATGAAATCTAACAAACCGTATAAACCGTGGTTTTCCTTGTTTAATTAAATAAAATTGTTTCATAAAAGTGTTTAATATGATGAATTTGTTTCACATAATTTTTTCTTGATGAAATTGTTCCATATATTTTGGTTTGTATGTAATAATGAAATTGTTTCATATATTTCTCATTTTGATGATTTTTTTATATATATTCTTTATTAATCAACTCTTATATATTCTTGATTAAATCGTTTCATATATTTTTCACTAATCAATCCTCATAATTAAGAAAAAGTGAAAAAAAAATGAAAAATTATGATTGGTTGAATGCGGTTTGTACGATTTGTTAGATTTCACTGGTTTGTAAAATAACCGGACCCTATATATATATATATATATAGAGAGAGAGAGAGAGAGAGAGAGAGAGAGAGAGAGAGAGAGGTTCAAACGAGAACGATATCTATTTAAGAGAATATGAAAACGACTAAATCACATGTGATTCAGGCGACTTTGTCCACACACACACACACACACACACACACACACACACACACACACACACACACACACACACACACACAGAGAGAGAGAGACTTGGTATCATATCAGACCCATCATAACACTAACTTGGAACCTTTGGATGAGTTGGTCTCGTCAAACTTTTACAGCAAAATATGAAATTTCAGAACAAAAAACATTGAACCTTTCACATAGGAAAAATGTAGAGAGCTAGGCATAAATGGCCAAATCACGGAGAGGGATTGGCCTCTTAGCCATCCCTCTCCCTGACTTGCAAAAATGTCCCAAGGGACGCAAATGGAGTCCCAATGGCGCAAATTGCGTCCAATACTCCAATTGTGTCTTTGACACAATTTGTGCCCTTGGACTCCATTTGCGCCCTTGGAACTCCATTTGCGTCCCTTTGGACATTTTTGCAAGTCAGGGAGAGGGATGGCTAAGAGGCCAATCCCTCTCCATGATTTGGCCATTTGAGCTAATTTTACAAAAATGTAACTTAACATTCATATGTACATGAGAAATATGATAAACATTCACAGAAAACACACATCGAATCTTCACACTGAGCTCACAGTGGTTGGTCCTACTGAACCTTCACTCCATGACAAATTAAAAGGTTTAAAACATGTTTGTGCTTTCAGAAAATGAAAATTAATTTGCAATATTTTATTTATAAAACGAAGTTTTACACGTTTTTAATGTTCTCACAGTTATTAAAAAAAAAAACATTGACTTCCTTGATTCTAATGAGATTGAAATTTTAAGCCTAAAAACGAATAATTTCTATGTTTCTTTTAAAAGAAATAATCTTATTAATTTATTTTTTATTTTGTTGTAAAATAAAAAAAACATTTATTTACACTACTAAATGAAATATTTATCTACATAATTTTCTTCAAGAAATCTGTTGTTAAAAAGGGTGATTCGTCACAAAACCGTTACAAAAAGTTGGTGAATAATTGGTCGAACTTAAATTAGTGACACATTACTCAGGACCAGGCCCGATTTATTTATTTCCATAAAGAACATCAGATTCTTTCAGAATCATTGGTATTTTATGATGATATGTTATAATCATTGATGGAAAATTTCGTAAACGATTTTTATAGGTAAATATCATTTGTTTTATCATGTTTTAGAAAAAATGCTAACAGACAAAAAGGAATATATAGTTAAATCAGACTCACTTTATATTATGTCGGAAATAGGACATATATAAGCATACACAATTTAAAAATAAAAATTAGAGTAAATTATAAATTTGGTACCTAAAGTATGCCAATTTTTATGGATTTGTCTTTTATCTTCATTTATTACAAAAGAAGCTTTCACATTTACAGTTTTTTTAAGGAATTGGTCCCTTATGCTAACGGTTATCCAAATTTTTTGTTAAATATGACATTTTTAGCAGAGTTTCTTTATTTTACCATTTTTCAAATTACATGCACCTCTGTAATTTACTCTAAACTATATTTATATTCACTTCAAGAAAATTGGGTATTAGCGACGAAAATTAGCGAGGGAAAAAATCCCTCACTCATTAGCGAGGGATTATCGAAAGATTGACCACAAACCTATTCCGTCGTTAATCCCTCGCTAATTAGCGACGGATTAGTGAAAAATTGGTTTGTGGACAATCCCTCACTATTTAGTGAGGGATTAGCAACATGTTGACCACAAACTCAATCAATCGCTAATTAGGGAGGGATTAGCGATGGAATGGGTTTGTGGTCAATCCGTCACTAATCCCTCGCTAATTAGCGAAGGATTAGGGAGGGATTGTGTTTGTGGTCAATCCCTCACTAAATTAGTGAGGGATTAGCGAGGGATTGACCACTGACAGTTCCTGATCCAAGCTACAATTATACTCTAGAATGTAGAAATCATCTTTGTATTGAATATGAACAATGATTACAATGATCTCTTAATCACAAATCTCTCAGAGTTATCAGAAACTGGTTGTTCTCCATCCTCAACCTTTGCCATCATTCATACTTGTGTAAAGTGAGCTTCTTCCTCATCCGAAGACTCACCTAACCAGTTCTCCTCCTCGGCCATCAGAACTTTCCCTTCCTCCAGTTTCTTGACCAAAAGAGATTTCTTTGCATAATACTCTGAATTCTTTATCTTTTTAAAGCGACAATCCTTTGAGAAGTGTCTGTTCTTCCCACAATTAAAGCATCTCCCGCTTTGAGGATCAATCTTCTCTTCTTTCTTCTCTTCCTTTTTTTTCCTTCTTTCCATATTCCTTTTCATATCGGAGTTTGTATTTCTCAGTCCTATCTTTCTCGTATCCTTCAAACTTTGGCTTCGAATAATACTTTTTCTTGCCATATTGTTTGTTGAATTGCTTCGTGATGAGTGCAAGATTCTCCGCAAACCTCTTTATGTCTTCATCAGATTCCTCATCTTTCTCTTCAACCGATGAATCAGAACTAGACGTTGGTAGCTCAGTTAGATAAGCTTTACGCAACTTTGGTTTTGACTTTGATCCGTAACTGGAACCTGCTTTCACAGACTTTTTCTCAGTCGGAAGTGTCAAGGACTCTTTCACCATTTTCTTTTCTTCACTCAGCACTTTCACATCATCTTCATGTTCAGACAAAGTAGTGAAAATATCATTAACATCTTCCAAGTCCATATCCTTTGACATCTGTAGATTTATGGCATAACTCTTCCACTCCGGGTTAAGATTCTTGATGAATTTGTAATTAATCTCGGACACAAACTTATTCATCCCGTTCCGTCTCAGATTATTCAGAATCACATTAAATATGTTGTATGTGTCTACCAAAGATTCACCCTCCTTTGCTCGGAACCCCTCATAAGCGTTGATACTTTGATTCAGCTTCGTTTTAATGGATCGGTCAGTTCCCTGGAATTGACGTTCTAGCTCATCCCACATAGCCTTTGCTGAGTCACGACTGTCCACACGGTTGTAGATGTCGTTGGGAATAGCCATAGTCAATAAAATAAGAGCTTCTTCGTCAATCTTTGCTTGTGCCTTCTCCCTATCACTATAATATTCGTATGGCTTTGGCTCATATCTAACCAATATTTCAGGAGAAGTTTCTGTTACTGGCTGACCGAGTACCATAACAACCGGGCTGACTGGGCCATCTATGATTAATTTCATGTATTCTCTATTCTTGTGATTCAGAAACTGAGTCATCCGTTTCTTCCATTGCGGATACTCTCCAATGGACAAGACAAGCGGTTTTGACTGAGACCCCATAAAAAGCAAATCTTTCGACATCTTTAAAAATTTGTAATGAACAGCTTGGAATGATCGTTAGTTTGGAAAATCAACAAAATACAACTCAGAAAAATTTTCAGAAAAAAAAATTCCAAAAATTTTCTAAGTCTGGAATCCTCACACCACTGTAGATCTCACAAAGTTCGCTCACCAAACAAATTCGCACACCAAGTAGCCTAGAATTCGCACAGGAACAAAATTTGCACACCACTGAAAAAATCCTTTAACTTTTCGGACGCCTCTTGATGCGTAAAGTGACTTTTCGCACGCCTTTATATGTGGATTCCAGCAATTCGCACGCTTTGAGATGCGAGTTTCTGACTTAGAAAGTTTTCAAACTTCAAACTTTTCGCAAACAAATCTTATGCGAATTCCATACTTAGTCAAATTCACAATCTCAAACTTTTCGTATCGATTCTTTTCGCATAACAAGAGATGCGAGTTCTATACTTAGTAAAATTTCAACTTCCCTATTCGAAAATCTCAGAATTTGTACGACAAGGGATGTGGATTCTCAGAATTCGTATCCTTCGAGATGCGAATTTCTCCTTTGAACTTTCAAAAAATCACTTTTCGTATATCACACGATGCGGATTCCTCACTTCTCGTACACAACTGATACGAATTCTGATCTTTTCGTATATAGCTCTATGCGAGTTTCTCACTTGTATTTTTCAAATGCCACGTTCCATGCGAATTCCATCATGCGAAAACTTTAGATCATGCGAGTTCTTCATGTTTTGGCTCAAAAATGCTTAATTCGATCCAAAATCCACTCAATTCTTTGAATTTGCTTCTGTAAATGCACCAATTTAATCAAGATCACTGCTAGAACCGATTGCAAACAAAGAATTACAACAAAATCGACTCAAATATACATCATGATTGAAATACAGTGCTTCAAACTCAATAACTCCGAAAAACACAAAATCGACAAATTTAATCACAATTACAGTGCAATAGTGTAATCAAACCGAAAATGATTTGTCTAAAACATACATCGATCACTAAACAAGCAAGATTTTGCAACAAAAACATGAAATAAATGACTTTGATCACAACTCATACGACAGGATGCGAGTTCTTCATTTCCAGTTGATTTAATCTAAATCTGCTCTGATACCAAATGAGAGTTCTAGATCCAAGCTACAGTTATACTCTAGAATGTAGAAATCATCTTTGTATTTAATATGAACAATGATTAAAATGATCTCTTAATCACAAATATCTCAGAGTGCCATATACCTATTTCTCACATGATTCTCTCTCTAAGATCTATGTGTGTGTTCTTTCTCAATAGGTACACACTGATTACAACAAAGACTTAGCTATATATATGGTCAACAACATTAACCTTACAACACAATCTAAATGTCAAAGTCAAATACTTTGACTACAAGCACTTAATAACTAAACCCTTACATTTTTACAACTTTACAACTTTGACTCCTCATTTAATCTTGAATACAATTCTGACTTACAACCACAAACTCATTCCATCGCTATTCCCTCACCAATTAGCGAGGGATTAGCGAGAGGCTTCTAACATCCATCGCTAATTAGTGATCGATTAGCGAGGGATTGTTTTTTTTCTTCTTGTTTTCTCATTTGTATGGGTTATATGTAGACATATATATATATATGTGTATATGTTATATGTATAGTTGTGTATGTGTTTTATGTATCCTTCGGTTCGTGTTATATATTTGTATACATGATGTGTATGTTGGTTGATAACGACAATTGAATCTACGTATATATTATTGTGTCAATGTGTATATGTGTTGTATATAGATTTATATGCACGTGTATATGTGAATGTATAGACAATGTTTTGTGTTATTTGGTAGCCATATATGATGTGTATATGTGTTGTATATATATATGTATATATACACACACACGTATAGGGAGAGGTTCATTTGAGAAATGCTAAATATATTATAAATAAAGAAGTAATCCTAGCCTTTCATCCGGTCAAGATCGGATTTGACTGGTCAAAAGTTGCGGCTATTCCAAAATAGAATGGCAGTTTCGTAATTTTTACAAATTCACTAGATGAGTTCATATATGAACCTCTATGATTCACATACGAACTAAATGTTCATATGTGAACCAGTGTAATCCACATATGAACTTTTTTAACTGATTCATATATGAACCATTTGTGATAACAAGGCGTTTGTACAAAACTACAGAAGGGGAAATTCACGAAATCTAATCCCAAAGATTTCACATTTAACCATATAATGTCATGAAATAAAATTTCCCAATGTGACTCGCATACATCAGTTTATTCCCCAAAACTTAGTAAAAGATATATGCATGCAATTTAATCAAACGTAAGAATAATTTAGTTTGATTCCAAACTCTAGGTCGTACAGATAAAATGCTTGCAAAACCCAAAACAGATTTTTCATGATATCAAACTCCCAAAGTTTTCTCTCTTTAGCCACAATAAGACACGGGATAAGACTCCTCAACAAAACTTGCATGCGACAGTTTATTTCACAAAACTAGTAACGCGATATATGCATGTACCTCGGTTAAAATACAAAATAATCTACATTGGTTTCAAGTTTAAGGCCAAGTTAACCATATGCTTCATATTTCTAAAATGTTGGCTAAGACCTTATGGCAGAAATTCCAAATAAAACATGTATGCATATTATATGCAACCAAACTGCTCGCACAAAACTCAAGTGAAAACAATACAACGGGACGCCATTAAAATCCCCCATTAAATTCACAAAATCGCATGGAGTAAAATTCTCAATAAAACTCAAACACCAAAATAGTGGAAGATAACTCTTCGTCCAAAACCTTAACATATGTGGAGGAGATCCAATGTTAAAGTCATAAACCGTAGTTACTTGTCCAAGACCCTAAACAACATCAAAATACGCACATCGTAAAATCCGAACTAGTGTTGGACAACAATGAGAATAAAGAAAATCTTCAACAAAGTTTGCAACCTCATGCCATAAAACAATTTTGTACATGCTCAAAATCATGGTTTAGAACCTTGTGTGTGCTAAAACATTTCTCCAAGATTTTTAATTTAATCCACATGGCGATTTGAAAACATGAGAAATAATTGATGTAATTTATTTTAGAAATAAATTATGTGCGTGAAGTTTTTCGGCACTCAAAACCTCGAAACCACGCTCCTCAATTTCTTAGTCATACTATCGTCATCCACATGCTTAAGCACCTTAAGGCAATAATTAAGGATTTCAAAGGTTCACCTTATAACTTATCTTAGAATAATGTCGGTTCCACAAGTCTATGGTTCTAATCCAACCAATCATACCGACTCAAAATGGTTCACTTAATACAATTCTCATGTTTACTGTCACCCCAAGTGACGAATGTTAAAGTCGTCAACTTCTGCTAACGGTTACCCACTTAGAAACTTCTTCACTACCCCAATGATCGTAACATCCCAGTAGTTCAAGTATACACATGTAACTCGTAGGTTCACTATAACACTGGCCAGGTGCAATTATGAACGTATTGTACATGATCATCCTTGCTACCCTCGACGTGATTCCCTTTTCCTAGTGACTCCATTAGTCTCAAAACAACTTATCTTAAAGTGCCTATTGGTGAAATTCTCTCTCTCAATCACTTAAAAGAACACTAACTTGAGTCTAGGCATTCCAAATCAACACCTAATTCTCTAAAACTTAAGATCTGATACCAACTTGTAACACCCTCAAATTTGGTAAGAGCAACTAATTTAAAATTTCGATATAACATCAAGTGAGGGACAAAACTTCCTCCTACAAATCAAAACTCAATATACCTCAAGTTAAAATTCTATAATTAACCTCAACAAATATAAACTCCAATAAGATAGAAGGACTAAACCGAAGTCGGGTGCTACTTAACCCCAATACAAGTTGCTCTTCACAAACCAATGCGGAAGACTTCACCAAGCTACTCACTTTATGAGCATACAACTAGGACTTCTCTCTTCACAGTGTCACTATAACTATCCCTAACCGAGACCTGTTGCATATGCCGACAAATAGAAGGTTAGGCTAATGCCTAGTGAGTTCAAGAGTTTTACATGAATAAATATATCTTTAAAAGGAATGAGCTTCACTTAAGATCATAATCTTTCAAATGATTTACTTTAAACTTGGAGACGACTCTTTTCCAATATCATGCAATTTTAAAGATGGACTCCTCATTACAAAGCATTCTTTATAAAGTGATACAACCTCAAACTCACTCGAAACGAGAATAGGGATTGGCTCCCAATTTTAGAAACGTGGATAAGACATTGTATCCCAAAACACCCAAGCACGAGTGGGACAAAATACTCAACCCATAAATCATGGTTTATAACCCACACATATACGATATGTCACCGAAAACATGGACATTAGGCCTAATACTCACCCGACCATAAAATGGAAGGAAACCAAATATCAAAATATGGGAAAGACGTATTTCATTCAAACCTTAATATACACAGTGGAAACCCAATATTAAGGTCATCATTTACAGTCGACCACAAAAATCCAACGATAATAAAGTAAGGCGTTAACATTTAAAATACTATTGGCCAACGACGGGGGAGACTCGTATCCGTTGAGAGTGGAGGTACACAAAAGTATGCCACCCTACGACTTCTTAACAAGTTTCACCTCAAGAGACAGTTGACCTTGGTGAACATTACAATTAACTCCACCCCAAAGGCCCGACACGCTTAAAGACTACTTCCAAGACATTACTTCAAGCGGCGGAGGTCCTAGTGTCTACCTCCCCGGTAGCACTTCCAGAGTCAACCCTCCTAGTGCCTACTTGAAAAGTTCATAGTCGTAAAACATGTGTCCCGGAGTCCAACCCCGAAATACCTAATTGACCATCAAAACAGACTGACTTACGTGCCTATGGATCCAATGCAACACAGTCTAACATTACATGACTACATAGGGATGACCAACGCACTCGAGCATGTAATCAACCTCAATATGCAACACGATGCATTAGTATGTAAATCATAATCGGCTCTACATTGAGCCATTAAAACCGGACAATTGTCACCAAAACTCTTTTAAGTCGACACCGAGCTAAAGTGCTCAAAATCCTTTTGACCAACGATTAACGATCCCCAAATAATAAACGCACTCGACCCACGTCATTCAAACACATGCTCCAAAATACTTGAATAGAATCCAATATAGTTTAGATTGGGATAAATGGTTTTCCAAATGGATTCATACTCTTTGTTCTTTCAATACGCCCTATAACACAAAATCAAACATTCCCCCAAACAGACACTAAAAGTGCCTCTTTACCAAATAGTTTCCATTTATGCAGTAAATCATCAAAACACTTTTATTTATGAATTATTTATCAAAATGCCTATAAAAATCCCAAATATGGGGATTTCACAAGGTTTATAAAGCCAAACACTTCAAATGATTAAAACCCACCAAATAACTCAACAAATGATAATTTCATATAAAACACATAAACACTTTAAAATGAACATTTTGGCATGTACAACGTTTTCACAAATCATCTTGAACTCACCTTGCTAGATTTAGGCTAAATCTAGATTTTACCCCACTTAGAGCTTCCTTGAAGAAACTTGAATCCTCAAAGCCAAAACCTCCAAAACCTAGCTCCATAAATTTTCCAACCATAAGTATAGATATTCAATCGTATAGAATCGTCCCCTAACATTTCACATAAAGATCTCAACTACACAAAAACCCTAATTTCCATAGATGAAGAAAATAGAAGATTACCTTAACCATAGATTGAATCCACCAACCAAAATGCCTCTTAGTCACCAAAATGAGCCACAAACTTCCCATCTTCAAAATAGGTAAAAAGGGTTGGGTGAAACCCTAAGAAGCTTGATGGAGAAGATGAAGAAGGAGGGATGATGGTTCTAGCTCCCAACTTGCTAGACGAAGAAGAAACACTTAGTTTTAGGAGGAAAACCCCCAAATATGAGCTAGGGTTCATGAATTTGTAAAATTTGATAAATTGTTCTATATAATTCTTTTCTTGATGAAATTATTTCATAAATTTGTGTTTTTTATGTAAAAATGAAAAAGTTTCATCAGAATGAGAAAATTCATGAAACAATTTCATCAGAATAAAAAAATACATGAAACAATTTCATTTTTACACAAAAAATACAAATATATGAAAAAATTTCATCAACAAAAGAATTATATGGCACAATTTCATGAACCAATTTCATTAACTTAACTAATGAAATTGACGGTTTCCACGGTCTGCAAAATTAGAGTGGTTTTACATTTGATATCTCCCCTATATGTGTGTGTGTATATATATATATATATATGTGTGTGTGTGTGTGTGTGTGTGTGAATGTATATAGCTATATATGTAGTACATAACACATACACATCTATACACATAACACATACACATGTGTACACACAAAACATACAAATGATAAAACAAGAAAAAAACTCAATTCCTCGCTAATCCCTACCTAATTAGTGAGGGATTAGCGAGGGACATGTGGCATCGTTTCTAATTCATCGCTAATTAGCTAGGGATTAGTGAGGGACACGTGGCATCGTCTCTAATCCCTCGCTAATTAGCTAGGGATTAGCGAGGGGTTGAGTTTTTTTTTCTTGTTTTCTCATTTATATGTGTTATGTGTACACATGTGTATGTGTATGTGTTATATGTATACATGTGTATGTGTTATATATATATATATTTGTGTGTGTGTAAATTTGTTTATAATCATGTCTATATGTAATGTACAAATAATCTATGTCTGTTGTTTGGTAAGTGCATATGATGTGTATATGTGTTGTATATGTATGTATATATGTGAATGTATTGATAATAATATGTGTGTGTGCGTGTGTGTGTGTTGTTTGGTAACCACATACAAATAGTTAATAAGTCACCATTAGAGTTCATTAAGAGTCGTTAAATCCCATCAAGACCCAATCAAGTTCATTAAGAATCACTGATGTAATACCCCGAAATCTTTGGTTAAAAAGGAGACGGAAAATGGCGGCAGGCGCGCGGGTCGAACTGCGTCGTGACCTGGGCGAGACCATGTCCAATGCTTTGCGTGCCCCTCCACGCGAGCCGGGTCACGCCACCACTCGCACGCGAGCAATGTGCCCACATAAAAGAGGAAAATCATCCTCCAACCCCATTTCTAACCTAAAATCTCAAATATCCTCTCCCTTTCTCTCCCAAAATCGACCCCCATCCTCCCAAACGAACCTTAAATCATTTTGGGGGATTTTCCTCCTAAAACCATGTGACTCTCCTTCATCTAGCAAAGTTGGGAACTAGAACTATAACCCTTTCATCTTCATCTTCTTCACCAAGCTTTCTAGGGTTCCATCCAACCCTTTTCACCATTTTAAAGATTGGGAATTTGTGGTTTATTGTGGGGATCTAGAAGAGTGTGGTTGATGTAATCAAACTATGGAAAATTAGGGTTTTAGTGTAAGATGAAATCTTCATGTAACGTGTTTGAGGAACGATTCTACATGGTTGAATATGGATATTTATGGTTGGTAATTTATAGATCTAGGTTTTTGGAAGTTCTTGGCTTGAGGATCCAAGTTTCTTCAAATGAGCTCAAGTTGGGGAAAAATCTAGATTTAGCCTAAATCTAGCAAGGTGAGTTCAAATTGATTTGTGAAAACGTTGTACATGCCAAAATGTCCATTTTGAAGTATTTATCTGTTTTACATGAAATTATCAATTGTTGAGTTATTTGGGGAGTTTTGATTATCTGAAGTGTTTAGCTTTATGAACTTTGTAAAACACCCACATTTGGGATTTTTGGGCATTTTGATAAATAAGTCATAAAAGAAAGTTTTTCGATGATTTATTGCATAAATGGAGATTACTTGGTCAAAATGCACTTTTAGTGTTTGTTGGAGTGTGCGTCATTTATGTAATGTGACGTTTTGAAGGTACGATTGTGTGAGTCCTTTGATTTTAGTCATTCTCGACCTTGGGAACATTTTAGAAATTGTAAACCTTTTTGGTTTTGGGCCGAAGGCCAATTGTGAGTTGAGAGACAAAGATTTTGGGAAAAGATGTAATTTGGTTTATGTAACTATCTTGGCTCACGTATTTTCTAGCCAAACGTTCATTATGCCTTTTGGTGCCTGATTTATACTCAGATGAGTCTTTGGAGCATTTATTCAATTTTAGTAGCTCGATAAGGAGCCTTTGACGTATGGTGTACTTAGTTGCATCTTATTTGAAGAGTTACATGTTTTGCATGTGTTAGTTCATTCGTTGGAGTCATGTAACGTTTTAGACTGTAATGCATTGGATCCATAGGCATAGGAGTCGTTTTGTGTGGGATGTACACCCCTTTTGAAAAGTGGAATAGGCATGGGGTTTTAATGGGTAATAGTTGTGGACTTTAAAGTCGGGAAACGACCAATGACCAATAATTGTAATTCCTGTAATGTACCAAGAAATAGGCATGGGGCCAAGATGGGTAATAGTTGTGGACTTCAAAGTCGGGCAACGACCAACGACCATTAATTGTAATTTCTTGTGAATGAGTGAAAATCTAGAATTAATGGAATGACCATTGATTCGTAGTGGGGCTCTTGAACACGTGTATGTGACTTACTTTTGTGTTCCATCACATTCAATGGAATTAGGGCTCCCCCATCACCGAAAGGCGTTGTTTTGGGTATTGTATTTTAGTATCCATATTTTCGGTGACGTTTTATATATACAGATTTCAATCCGCGATTTATGGGTTGAGTATTATGTCCTACCTGTGTTTAGGGTGTTTTGGGATATAAAAATTTATCCTCGTTTTCATAAATTGGGAGTTCTATTTCTATTCTCATTTTGAGTAAGTTTTGGGTTGAATTCACTTTATGAAAGAATGTTTTATGTTGGGGTACTCGTCTTTAAAATTGTGTGGATTAGAAAATGTTTATATTGGTGTTTCCATCATCTAAAATGCTTTTTATTGGAAAGCGGTTCATTTCCATATTAAAAGTAAATCATCTTAAAAGATTATGATTTAAGTTGCATTCTTTCCTTTTAACGATATATTTATCTATGTTGAAAACTCTTGAACTCACTAGGCGTTAGCCTAACCTTTTGTTTGTCGACATGTGCATCAGGTTCCGGTTGGGGAATACTACTAGTGACACTGTGAAAAGATGAGTGCTAGTTATATGCTCGAGAGAGAGAGAGAGAGAGTAGCTTGGGCGAAGTCTACCGTATTTTGGGAGTTAGCGAATGTTATTGGATTTTTAGTAACACCATACTTTAATTGGTCCTTATGTAAGACTTTGTTTACTTAGTTGACGGTTAAATCTAGATTCGTATTTCAAGTGTGAACTTATCGTAAGAAATTTTATCCTATTTTGATGTTATATCGAGATTTTAAATTAGTCGCTCGTTCTAAATTGGAGGGTGTTACAACTAATCCTATAAAGACCCAATAAGATTCATTAACAACCACTGAGTCATATATAGCCTATATATATAGGGTCAAGTTCAAGGGAAAACCTTAAAAAACAGAAAATGAACACCCAAGTAGCCATTCATCTGGACGGTATGCACTTGTGCATATAATTAATTTGTAACATGCACACGTGCATATGCACAAATGCATAATTCACTCGTGTATAAAACCAAAAAAAAACTTAATTTACTTGTATACATAAGCACATACCGTCCAGGATGAATGGCTACCTGGGTGTTCCTCAGTTTCCCGTTTTTTGAGGTTTTCCCTTGAAACTCCCTTTCTCTCTCTCTCTCTCTCTATATATATATATATATATATATATATATATATATATAGCCTTATGTTTATTTGAGATTACGGAAAATCTGAAGACATTTCAAAGAAATGGAAGATTGATTTTGAACAAATTTACTTAAAGGGGGAGATTGATTTTCAATGGAGAATTGTTTGTCAGAAACATAAAAAGGGAGATTGTTCTTTGATGCTAAAATTCGTTTTGAATCCAAAGGAGAAGTTTAAATGCTTAACTTTGTGAAGATGCTATAGAGGGAAGATTGAATTTGTTTTAGATCAATCAAGGGGAAGATTGTTCATTATTGCCAAAAAAATTTTGAAGATGATCTTGAATCCAAAGGGGGAGATTGTTAGTGCATAAATATGTTGGATCCAAGATCATGGAAATTGAAAGTCAAAGCTAAAGTCAAAGCCCAAGTCATCTCTCATAACAAAAGTCAAAGTGGAAAGTCAAAGTCTTCTAAAAGTCATTGTTTTAGTTAGTTTAGTTTGTTCTGTTCCTTTGTAATCATGTTGGTATAAAAGCTTTTTCCTTTGTAATTGTTTAGTGTGGATTCTAATTGAATATTTTTGTAGAGAGAGAAATATGATAGAGACTGAGAGAGTTTGAAATTGTAATCTGAGTAATTTGAAGATCAATAATATGGAGCACTTGGATTGAATTATTGTACGTTCATCTTGATTTGCACATTGTTTGGGACAAAGAAAGACCAAGAGCTTTATCCAAAGGGGAGCTTGGAAAGACATGAAGACAAGCAACACCAAAGTTTTTCAGAGATTCAAGAGGGAGAGAAGATCAAGAACTGAAGATTTCAAGATGATAAATTCTTTATACAATTTTAGGAGGAGATTGTTAGGACTAAAAGTCTTAGTGCGTTGAAAGTTATATAAAGTATTTATAGAGGTATATTGTTATTTATTTAAAGTGTTTGTAAAAGCCTTATTTGTTATTGGGCTTGTTTGTTTTAGTGGGCCTTGGGCCTTTAGGGTTTTAACCTTTGGTATTTAATGTTTTGTTTAGAGTGTGATTAGGGTGAGAGGTAAATGGTCATATTAGCATTACATGATTAACTTGCATATCTTTCTGTAATCGCTTTAAACCTTTGTTGATTAATCCAATCATATGACCAGGTTTTGTGGTTCAATCCTTGTTCTTTATTGTTAATCTATTGTTTATTGCACTATACTGGGATCCACAAGTTCCCTCAGATATCGTTGGATTCGTTTAGTAAGCACATCACCCCCGATTTTGGTGGCATGATTCTTTGGTGAATTAATGCTATTGATACCCACCGTCTCTTGCAATAAAAAAATGGCAGATTGTTTTGGTTCTTGCAATCAAAAAAATGAAAACCAAGTTCACTTAAAATAGGGGTTTGGAAAAACAGGTTCACTCATGTATATGATAACATATTTCACTTTGGAAAACAGGTTCACTCATGAAAATGATAACATGTTCACTTTGGGAAACCAGGTACAAACAAAACAGGTGTTTGGAGAAAAAGGTTCACTGATGAACATGATAACAAGTTCACTTATGAGTATGAATATTAATGGTCATTAAACATGTTCACTTATGAAGAAGAGAAGAACCAGGAGAGGCCGTAATGTTCACTTAATGGTAAGTAACCTCCATAGTTTGCAGTGAAGCAAGAGAAGAAGAAGGAGAGGCGTAATGGTATCAAAAAGCATGCAAAGACACCGTTGAAACGTTGTAATACCCAGACATCTCTGGCCGAAGAGAAGGCGAAAAATGCCAACAGTTCCTGCGCGACCCTCTGCGTGAGTTGAGCCGCACCGGGAACCGCACGAGGCTCTGTTTGCTCGCGACTCCAGAGGCCCGCATGACTCTCCGCACGAGTCAATACGCGCCAGCACTCGCTCGGAGCCACTATACATATTTATAAGGCTAAAACCGGCCTCCTTCCCCATTTTCACCAAAACCCTCAATTCCCTTCCCATTTTCTCTCCCAAAATGACCCCTCACCCTCTCATATGAACCCTAGCTTGTTTTTGGGGGTTTCTCTCCTAAAAGCCGAGTGTTTCTTCATCATCTAACAAGGTTTGGGAATCTAGAGCTAAGGTATCTTCATCTTCTCCACCATCACCATGTTTCCTTAGGTTTTTACCCAACCATTCTCACCATTTTGAAGATCGGGAGTTTGAGGATCATTTTGGTGACCTAGAAGAGTTTTGTTGATGGATTCAAACTATGGAAAAGGTAATCTTCTCTTCTCTTCAACTATGGAAAATTAGGGTTTTGGGTATCAGTTGAGGTCTTCATTTTAATGTTTGGGCAATGTTTCTAAATGGTTGGATGTAAATATTTATGGTTGAAATTTATGGATCTAGGTTTTGGAAGTTTTGGCTCTGAAGATTCAAGTTTCTTCAAGGAAGCTCTAAGTGGGGTAAAATCTAGATTTAGCCTAAATCTATCAAGGTGAATTCAAGTTGATTTGTGAAAACGTTTTACATGCCAAAATGTTCATTTTAAAGTGTGTATGTGTTTTATATGAAATTATCAACTGTTGAGTTATTTGGTTACTTTTGATTATTTGAAGTGTTTAGCTTTATAAACTTTGTAAAAGACTCACATTTGGGATTTTTGGGCATTTTGATAAATAAGTCATAAATGAAGGTGTTTTAATGATTTATTCATAAATGAAGATTATTTGGGTCAAAAATACACTTTTAGTGTTTGTTGGAAATATGCGTCATTTATGTAATGGGACGTTTTGAAGGTACACATGTGCGAGTCCTTTGATTTTGGTCATTCCCGACCTTGGGAACATTTTAGAAATGGTAAACCTTTTTAGTTTTGGGCCGAAGGCCAATTGTGATTTGAGAGACAAAGATTTTTTTGGGAAAAGATGTATTTTGGTGTATGTAACCTTATTGGCCCACGTATTTTTAACCAAACGTTCATTATGCCTTTTGGGGCTTGATTTACACTCAGATGAGTCTTTGGAACATTTGTTCAGTTTTGGTAGCTCGTTAAGGAGCCTTGGACGTATGGTGTACTTAGTTGCATCTTATTTGAGAGTTACATGTTTTGAATGCGTTAGTTCATTCGTTTGAGTTATGTAACGTTTTAGACTATAATGCATTAGATCCATAGGTGATATGCGTTCATTTTATTACTTAAATGCTCTATTTTTAAATGCATATCTCAACTTTTTGCAAGCGAATATTTAATTAATCAAGGCCCTTTGAGCAAAACTCATATCTTTATTGCTTGGGCATTGAATCATTGGTTTTATGTTGTTTTTGTGGCTTGCAGATTGGCTTCTAGGCGTTTTTGTTGGGAGATTTCGTGTGCCGAAAAACAGAGGGACAACAGCTTGCTGCAGCTTGATGTCATCTCAAGATTTATGGAATATTCCTAGAATATTCCTCCAACCTTGCATTAGTTGGTGGAAATCTTGGAAGATATTGGCTAGAAGATCATTTCTTTTATCCTTTGGACAATATCTTGATCCTCCCTTTTGTTGGCTATAAAAAGTCTTGCTCATTTGTTGTAAAAACACACAATTCTCTCCCATCACCTCTAAAAATCCTCTCTAAGTGTTCTTTTGTTCTCCAATCATTGGGAGAAAATTTGGAAGGCTAAGTTAATTTTATATAAAGCATTTAACTTTCAGTATTTCGTATCTGCTTTATTACGTCTCTTTTAATTATTGCACTTTAATATTACGTTTCTTTTAATTATTGCACTTTAATTTCACGTCTTTATTTTATCGCATTTTAATTGTTCGCCTTATTACGTCATCGTTATTTATAATTTTTGTAACCTTTAATCTACCATCGTTCTTTTCATTTAATCTTCGTAATCTATAGTAGTTTTTATTTTTAGTCGTATTCTCTTCTTTTTAAAAATGCAAGGACCCCAAGCGATGATAGACTAACAACCTTAGCTTGGTGTGGGGTGAAGTTAAGATTAAAACCGATTTTTGATGGTGAAAATTAGTAGTTAATAATTATTTCCAATCATTCATTCAAGGTTATTTTTATAAAATTCATTTCCTAACAAATTGATCGTTGTTGAAAATGATTAAAGTGTGATGGACTTAGAGATAATCCGTCGTGACATATCAACTTGAATGATATGGAGATATACTCGAGAGAGTTATTTAGAGACGAGGAGACTCGTTTTCATTCCATATAGCTTATACAAGGAATAGATTGTGCCATTACCTAGACTTTTTCTATTTTGGAAACATTAGAATCAAGTCTATGGATGCGAGCCTTTCTCAACCTCGAAAGAGTGCCTTAGAAAAGCTAATGGTTGGATATATTAATTATGACGTTTCACTTGATCTAATTGTCAAAAATCTTAACGAATCCCTACACCCTTGCTCCTTTTTAAAATAATTAATTTATGTCAAATTAGTTGTTAAAAACCACCAACAATATTTCTTCAAATTCGTCATCTGAAGTCATCTCTTTTATTAAACTTTTATTAAGCTTTTACACCTTTCCCTGTGGATCGATACTCGGTATTTTACCGTTTTATTACTTGTAAAAGACGACAACGGATTGATAAGTGTATACGTGCACTATTCACCGTTAGATAACAGTCCAAGAGATTAAGTTCATATAAATCTCGTAACAAGTTTTTGGCGCCGTTGCCGGGGAATTGGCTCGCTAAAAGTCTGTAAAAGTTTTCTAAAAGATTTGATTTTTCTAACACCGTTCGAATATCTTTTTGGAAGTGGCGTATGCCAAGAATACCACGTGGGGAATTGTTCGAATTTGACCCGAACATTGAAAGAACGTTTCGTAATAGGAGGAGAGCACAAAGAATTTCATTAACCATAGATCCTCCCATCATGGAACCACCCCCACCAGGTTTTGAAAATAGGGTACCTAGAATAGAAAATCCACCAAGACAACAACCGATATTCCACGATGCAACACCCATTTTTGGAAATCCACCCGAATTCCCTTTTCAACAAATGCCAAATAACCAAAATTAACATCCTAACAATGATGACGTGGAATCTCAGGATAACAATGAAAATAGGGATGGAGCTCCGAACATTATTAATCTAGCAAATTCCAAAGAGGGAAAGATTATGGACTATGTTATCCCCGATTTTGAGCAATTAAATTCAGGGATAGTTAGACCCCATATTGCCGCCCTCCATTTTGAATTAAAACCCATCATGTTCCATATGTTGCAAACAAATGGAAAATTTGCTGGAATGCCATCGGAGGATCCTTATTCTCATTTAAAATCTTTTATGGAAATCATCGATGCTTTTCTGATCCCTGGAGTATCTAACGATGCTCTGAGACTCACTTTATTTCCATTCTCTCTAAGGGATTGAGCAAAGTCATGGTTTAATTCTTTAGCACATGGTTTTGTACCATCATGGAACAATATGGCTGAAAAGTTTTTGCGAAAATATTTTCCACCCACCAGGAATGCCAAATCCAGAAATGAAATTTGTATGCTTAAACAACTGGATGATGAAGCAATTACTGATGCATGGGTGAGGTTTAAAGAGCTGTTGAGAAAATGCCCTCACCATGGCATTCCCTACTGTATTCAACTCGAGATGTTTTACAATGGTCTAAACCCCATGGAAAAACAGATGTTCGATGCGACATCAGGAGGGGCCTTTACAGCCAATACCTATAATGACGGGTATGAAATTCTTGAAAAAATTTCAACCAACAATGGACATTGGGTTGATCCACGCGCCCAACCTCAAAAGAAGACTGTTGGAGTTCATGATGTAGATGCATACACTGCATTGACAGCACAACTCACTTCCATGGCCACAATGCTAAAAAACTTAACTTCTGGCCAAGGAGTGCCGTCTATTGCCTCTACACTTATTCCATCATTACTCTCAGTGCAATGTGTTTGTTGTGGTGGGGAACACACTTATGAACATTGCCCGTAAAATACTGAATCAGTAAACTATGTTCATAACAAGCCTGGTCCCTACTCCAACAACTACAATGCCAGTTGGAGACAACACCCAAACTTTTCTTGGAACAGTCCGTGTTTGAATCCACCTGCACCTAAACAACAAGGAGTTTCAAATTTTCAACCACAACAAGTACAACACCCAAGTCCACCTCAAAACCATCACCAACAGACTTTTCATCAACCATCAACTCAGTCGTCTTTCCAACACAAACCTAACCAGCAAGGTGAGTCATCCACCTCTTTAGAAACAATTTTGAAAGGGTTCATTAACCAAACCAATTCAGCAATGAATCATCAAAACACCACCCTAAGATCTCTAGAGACTCAGATTAGTCAGCTTGCACTTGAGTTAAGGAATAGACCTGTTGGTACATTGCCTAGTGATACAGAGATCCCAAGACCCGCCATGAAAGAACATGTAAAAGCAGTGACTTTAAGAAGTGGAAAGAGCTTGATAGAAAATGAACAAATGAAAAAACCCATTGAATCACACAAACCCACTGTTATCACACCCACTTGGAAGGATAAAGGAAAACCAGTAGACATAGGATCACTACCTAAGAAAACTGACTCCCCTTTATTATTCCCAAATGATGGCAAAAAGAAGGTATCATTTCAGGATGAGACCTCGACATCTTCCACCAAGACTGACAATATTGTCACTTCACCAGTCACTCCCATACTCAAAAGTTCCAACCCTGTCATCACCCCAACACCTGCAGAACAATCCCCTGAGAAAGCCATTGTAGCTACTGTTCCCCCTTATATACCTTTTCCACAAAGGTTGAGAAATCAAAAGGAGGAGCTACAGTTCAAAAAGTTCCTTGATGTGTTTAAACAGCTACATATCAACATTCCTTTGGTTGAGGTAATTGAACAAATGCCAAGTTACGCAAAATTTCTCAAGGACATTTTGAGCAAAAAGAAGAAGTTGAATGAATATGAAACTGTTGCTTTAACAGAAGGCTGTAGTGCCCTCCTTTCAAATAAAATTCCCTCTAAACTGAAAGATCTTGGGAGTTTCACTATTCCTTGCTCAATAGGTGGGAAAGAGATTGGAAAGGCACTATGTGACTTGGGAGCTAGTATAAACCTTATGCCCTTGTCTGTTTTTAACACCCTAGGCATAGGTAAGGCTAGACCAACCACATTCACCCTGCAGTTAGCTGACAAGTCCATAGCTCATCCGAAAGGCAAAATTGAGGATGTATTAGTCCAAGTGGAAAAATTCATTTTTCCCGCCGACTTCATCATTCTTGATTTTGAGTCCGATAAAGATATTCCAATCATACTAGGAAGACCATTCCTAGCAACTGGTAGAACCTTGATTGATGTTCAGAAAGGAGAGTTGACTATGAGAGTGAATGAGCAAAATGTTACCTTCAATGTGTTTAACTTAATGAAATATCCTGATGATAAAGAAGAGTGTTTTACCCTGAGTGATATTGAGTCTTTGTGCCATAAAGAGGAAATTGAAAAAATGTTAGATTTGAGAGAGACTGAGGTTGATGAGAAAGTAGAATGGGAAGAAGAAGGTGAAACCACCATGTTACAACATACTGCAGCTTTTGAGTTGTTGGAAAATGAAGATAGAAATACCCACATCCCATCTGTTGAATCACCACCCGACCTGGAGTTGAAACCACTCCCTTCACATCTGAAGTATGCATTTCTAGGTGAAGAAGGCAAATTGCATGTCATCATTTCATCCACCCTAGAAAAACATCAGGAAGAACAGTTGGTAAGTTTGTTAAAACTGCACACTAAGGCTATAGGATGGACCATTTCTGACCTTAAGGGTATCAGCCCTTCCATTTGTCAACACAAAATCATCTTAGAAGACAAGAATTTCACTTCCATTGAACCTCAAAGAAGGTTAAATCCTATCATGAAGGAAGTTGTGAAAAAAGGAGATTTTAAAATGGTTGGATGCAGGGATAATCTACCCAATAGCAAGCAGCTCCTGGGTAAGCCCTGTACAGTGTGTCCCTAAAAAGGGAGGTGTCACTGTGATAAAAAAATGAGAAAGATGAGCTCATTCCCACTCGAGTTGCATCTGGTTGGAGGATTTGTATGGATTACCGTAGACTGAACAAAGTTAGCCAAAAAGACCATTTTTCTTTACCTTTCATTGATCAGATGTTAGACAGACTTGCAGGAAAGGAGTATTATTGTTTCTTAGATGGCTATTCAGGTTACAACCAGATTGCAATAGCCCCAGAAGACCAAGAAAAGACCACCTTTACTTGTCCTTATGGAACCTTTGCTTTTAGGAGAATGCCATTCGGTCTGTGTAATGCACCTGCTACTTTTCAAAGATGTATGATGTCCATATTTTATGATATGCTTGAAACTTCCATGGAAATTTTCATGGATGATTTTTCTGTGTATGGCACATCATATGATCAATGTTTGAAAAATCTTGAAAAAAGTCTTGCAAGATGTGAAGCAACTGATTTGGTTTTATATTGGGAAAAGTGTCATTTTATGGTCAAAGAAGGAATTGTTCTTGGTCATTTGATTTCAAAAAGAGGAGTTGAGGTTGATAAGGCAAAACTTGAAGTGATTGAAAAGTTGTCTGAGCCAACGACTGTCAAGGGAATAAGAAGTTTTCTTGGACATGCAGGTTTTTACAGAAGATTTATCAAAGATTTTTCAAAAATTTCAAAACCTTTGTGCTTATTGCTTCAGCATGATCAAAAGTTTAATTTTAGTGAGGATTGTAGAAATGCTTTTCTCACTCTGAAAAAAGCTTTGATTACTGCTCCTGTGATTGTTACTCCTGACTGGGAAAAACCTTTCGAAATCATGTGTGATGCAAGCGATTGGGCCGTAGGAGCTGTCCTATGCCAAAGGAAAGAAAAAGTGTTCCACTCAATTTATTATGCAAGCAAAACCCTAAATGAAGCTCAGATTAATTACACAACAACTGAAAAAGAATTGTTAGCCGTAGTCTTTGCCTTTGAGAGATTCAGATCTTATTTAATGGGAACAAAAGTCATTGTACACACCGATCATGCTGCCATTAAATACTTAATTTCAAAGAAGGATGCAAAACCTCGGTTAATAAGACGGGTTCTGTTGTTGCAAGAATTTGATCTTGAAATTGTAGACAGAAAAGGAGTGGACAATCAGGTTGCTGATCATTTGTCTAGACTTGAAAAACATGATAAAGAACTGGAAAAAATAGACATAACAGAAATATTCCCAGATGAGAGACTCCTGGTGTTAAAACATTCTGAGACACCATGGTTTGCAGATATTGCCAATTTTCTAGCCTGTGGAATTATTCCCCCTGAGTTTAATAAACAACAAATCCAGAAACTCATGCATGATTCTAAGTTCTATCTGTGGGATGATCCATTTTTGTTTAAAGCATGTGTAGATCTATGACATCTGTCTATTAACCAAAATTTTAAGGTTAGTAATCTTTGACCTTTTAGGATTTAATTATAAAGTTAAATTCTTTAGTATTTAACTCGATTGATTAGATTAGAATTTTACCCGAAAAATTTCTGTAGTCGCGTAGAATACCCGGTGCGGACTGATAACTGACCATTTCATCTCAGAAATGCCAAAAATTATGTTGGAAGTCTAAAATATATAAAATAATAGGACTATACTATTTTCAAAATAAAAAATTAGTTATTAATTTATAATATTCAATTTTTAGCATAATCTGATAATTAAAGGTTGCGATACTAAAATTTATCTGACTTTTTTTTTAAAAAACCAAGTTATCTTCATAATTAAAATTTTAAATTATTAAAAATTAATTTTGATGATTCATGGCCACATGGCTGAAAATTAGAACCCTTCCCTTATTTTTATTTTTTAAATTAAAACCAAAATTTGATAAGTATCATTATCACTTTCAAATTTCCAAATTAACTCCTCATCTCCCTCTCCTCTCTACCCCAAAAATCGGCCACCACACCACCACCACACCACCACCGATTTCAAGAACATTATCAAAGAAAAATCAAGTTTATAGCACTCTTCTACATCAAGGAATCAAGCATTCATTTCATCTTTGTGAAGGTAATCACATTATTTCATCATTTCTCAAGTTTAAAATCAAAATTCTTGTATTCTTCATCATTTTATGTAATGGTTATATAATCTTTATTTTTGGAAGTGAAAAGGGATGCAATAGGTGTAATAAACATTTGCAAAGTAAAGCCCTAAATGATCTTCCAATAAACTTTGATATTTAAGTATGATTTTTGAGATTTCAATGAAAATATCAATTATATGAGTTTTGGTTTTATGGTCCACGAAATTTTAATGGTTTTGAGATTAAAATTTATGTATTTGACATTGTTGGTGTGTAAAAGAAACTTTTAAGATAAGATTTCTTAAATCTTAAATGATTAAAAGTTTCTAAATGGTGTAAAATCACTAATTTAGTGGTTATTTTGTCTTGCATGTGATTGGATGAACACTTGTTGTTGTTATGACTCCATGATGCAAAAATTGTTTTATAAGAATCATTGAATAATGATTTAAGATGTGAGGCCATGTGTTATTAGCAAAAACCATGGCAAATGATCATCATTTCATGTTAATATAAACCTCATCTTACCAACAGCTTGTTGTCATGGATTTTGTATCCACTTTCAAGCTGTATAAGTCGGCTTATATTCCTTAAAAATTTGGGCTTTTTGCTTCAAAACTTCAATTTAAGGTGTTAGTGATTTATATCATCAAGAATCACTCAAAATTATGGAGTTTTGGTCACTTATTTGTATTTTAGAAGAAAGTAGTGTAATCTGTCCAGAAATGACAGATTGGTACACTCAACTTCCAAAGGCCATAACTCTTTCATTATTCTTCCAAGTTGAGTGAATCTTTTTCCATATGTTAAGTTTTTGAGTTATCTTTTCAACCATATATGGATCATTATGTAGTTTTGAGTTTTGGTATCCCAAATGCATGATACAAAAGAAGTGTGTAACTGATGCAAAACTCAGTGACCTTCTGGTTTGTGGAAATTCTTTGGAACATCAAAACATCTCCAAAATTTATAAATTTTGACTAAATGTTCTTAACTCAGTATATTAGTTCCTATAAAAATTTGGTTATTTTTGATATTTGGGAAGTGTTATTTTGAAGCACATTTTGTGATCACAAATTCTGGACAGCAAGTGCTAAATCCAGAAGATTGATCTTAAAACTGAAAAGGGTATGTTTTGGTGATTATTATTGATATTTTAATCCTAAATTCTATTTTAGACAACAAATTAAACATAAAGGCATATATTGAGATGTAGGAATGGTTAAGTTAGGATTATAGATGGATGTTGACTTTTGGTGTTCATTTATGCAAATAACTCTAGGGAAGTAAAGGCTCCGGACGAGAGATTTGCGTTGTTGCGTTATTTAGCATTATCATCATTTGAGGTGAGTAATCACAGCCCCTCTTTTATTATTTTATATGTTTTGGGGTGAAAAGTATGTTAAAGTATTTATTTAAATAATTCACGAGGTTTGTTTAAATACAATTGTTATATTAACTTTGGTAGCTTTGTTATAAAGCGTTTGGTTTGGATGTTATATGACATATATGCAAAAATTGGTATGTTGGGTTGATTCTTTAAGTCCCCGGCTGACTCTACTAGTTAACTCATAAGGAGCCTATAGTTTTAGTGGATAGCGCTATTTGGTGTGACAAGCCCACCTTATACTGACGAGTAAGGGTGCACTAATTCTAGAGAAGTAGGGGCTATCCATGTGATTCATGACCACGTCGGTAGTCCTTTTTGGCGCATGTTTATTGTCAGGGATGGTCTAGTAGAGGTCCAACATCCAAAAGTATTGGTTATTTTGAAGGCATAATTTCTGTCATATAAATTAAGATTTGGTACTCGTGAATTAATGGTTTTGAAGTTTGGTTTAATAATTTGATTTACGTTTGATTACTTGCATATAAAATTGGTTTTGTGCATATTTTAAACCTGTGAACTCACCAACTCTTGTAGTTGACTCTCTTTATTTAAACATGCTTTTCAGGAAGCAAGAAGGTTACGGGAAATGTTTAAGATTTTAAATTGATGTAACCGCATACATTAACATTTAGTAGTGACTTTTGTAATCAAGCTTATGGATGTATTAAGTTTGTTTATTTTTGTAAACTTGATGTAATCTTTGGTTGAAATGTATGATGGTATTTTATCATTTCCTAGTGTTATGACTATCGAACTGTTATACTCCGTATTTCCGCTTTAGCGGGGTGTGACAAGATCAGGTGTTGAGAAGATGCATTCCTGAAAGTGAAGTACCGACCGTATTGAAAAATTGTCATGCTTCCAATTACGGAGGACATTTTGGTGGGCAAAGGACAGCCGCAAAAGTGTTTCAGTCTGGATTCCATTGGCCGACATTGTTCTAAGATGCTCAGGATTTTGTCAAAGCTTGTAACGAATGTCAACGGACTGGATCAATCTCCCAAAAGAATGAAATGCCTCTAAATGGAATTTTAGAGGTTGAATTGTTCGATGTTTGGGGGATTGACTTCATGGGATCATTCCCAATTTCAGGAAATTGCCAGTATATTTTAGTTGCAGTGGACTATGTGTCCAAATGGGTTGAGGCAGTGGCATGTCACTCAAATGATGCTAAAACAGTTGTTAAATTTCTCCAAAAGCAAATTTTTACGAGATTTGGTACTCCACGTGCTTTAATTAGTGACGAGGGTACTCATTTTATAAATCATTTGTTAAAAGGCGTTTTGGAGAAATATAATATCAAGCATAGGGTTGCCGCTGCCTATCATCCCCAAACCAATGGTTTGGCAGAATTGTCCAATCGAGAAATCAAGGGAATTTTAGAAAAAGTCGTTAAACCACACAGAAAAGATTGGGCTTTTAAATTAGATAACGCTCTGTGGGCTTACCGTACTGCTTTTAAAACTCCCATTGGTATGTCTCCGTATAAAATTGTTTTTGGAAAAGCATGCCATTTACCTTTGGAATTGGAGCACAAAGCATACTGGGCAATTAAAGAGCTAAATATGGATATTTCTGAGGCCGAAATTAAAAGAAAAATTCAACTTTGTGAATTAGACGAACATAGGAATTTCGCCTATGAAAATGCCAAGCTTTATAAGGAAAAAACAAAAAACTGGCATGACAAGAGAATTCACAAACGAGAATTTTTTGAGGGACAAAATGTGTTACTTTTTAATTCACGGCTAAAACTCTTTCCAGGAAAACTGAAAAGTAGATGGTCCGGTCCGTTCAAAATCTTTAAAATCTACCCTTTTGGAGCTGTGGATCTTGTAAACCCAGAAGACGGTAGTATTTTTAAAGTAAATGGACAAAGAATAAAAGCATTTTTCGAAGGAATGGAAAGCCATGAAAACCTGTCTGTGGCTTTGTGTGAGTTGATCTGAGAGACTGTACTTTAAAAAAAAGGGAAATAAAATATGGAGGATCTGAAGTTGTGAAGAAAAGGTAAAGTCATTCCGAAATTTCGGGAAAGTTTGGCTGTACGGTTAGTTTATTAGTAGTTTTAATTATTAGGCATCTTTAATTTTTAGTATTAGTTAACTTTTTAGCTTATTATCTCTTGCTAGATAGGTTGTTTTATGCCCGGTTTGCCATGGTGTTTCTCATGCATTTTATCATGAATTTTTTTTTGGGGATAGCCATAATAATCTAGTTGATCAAAGTGCTTACTTTATCTAAGACACATTTCTAGAACTAGCCTATGGTTTCGCTGAGTCACATTTTAGCCATACATTACACACAAATTGTTTGGAAAGGACTTAGGCCATCATTTGAAACCCATGTTGCATCTTATACACTCACCCTTCTTTCCCACACTTCTCCCACCACATTCACAACAATGAGGACATTGTCACATTCGGTTGGGGGGAGGCTACCGTTGATAGCCAAAAATATGAAGAAAAAGTGACCAAAGTTCATATTGTTAGAATATGATGATGATAATTGAAAGAGACGATGATTATGCTGAAGGCTTGATGACTTCGATATATTGATTGAGAGAAAAGTACAATATGATGAAAGTAAAATAGCGGTTTAACCTAAACTAGAAGATACAAGAGAAATATATACACAGACTATATGGGCCCACGGGCTTGGGCCTAATACACATATGTACATTAACATCCCTCCTCAAACTCAATCGGGAGAAGAATGAGCCAGATGAAGTTTGGAAACTAGATCACGAAACCGTCCTGGTAGATGAGCTTTAGTGAAAATATCGGCCGGTTGATCAGTAGTTGAAATAGGAAGAAGATGAATAGTCTGACGAGTCACGTGTTGACGAACAAAGTGACAGTCAATTTCAATATGCTTCGTTCGCTCGTGAAAAACGTCATTGTGAGCAATCTGAAGAGCACTATTGTTGTCGCACCACAAAGGGGTTGGAGAATGTTGAGGTGCCCCCATGTCAAAGAGTAGCCAGCGTAACCACATAAGTTCTTGAGCCATGTCAGCTAGTGCTCGATACTCAGCTTCAGTACTGGATCGAGCTGTCAGATATTGTTTCTTGCTCCTCCAAGAGATGAGAGAGTCTCCAAGAAAGAAACAGTAGCCAGTAGTAGAGCGACGGTCCGTAATGTCACTGTCCCAATCAGCATCAGAAAATCCTCGCAAAGTCAATGAGGATGCGGATGAAAAATGAAGACCGTGAAACATGGTCCCCTTTAAATATTGAAGGATGCGAAGGACAGCAGCATAATGATCTGAACAGGGTGCGGACATGAACTGACTGACTGTATGGACAACATAGGAAATGTCAGGTCGAGTCACTGTCAGGTAGACAAGTGACCCCACTAACTGTCGATACAGAGTAGGATCACGCAGAGGAGGTCCAGCATTCGGAGCCAGATGAAGGTTGTGCTTAAGAGGAGTGGATGCAGTTTTGTTGTCAGTAAGCCCAGCTTTTGTCAAGAGATCGGAGGTGTATTTGGCTTGACAAAGATAAATTTCCGACGGATCTGAGATCACCTCAAGACCAAGAAAATAGTGTAAAGAACCAAGATCCTTCATCTCAAAACAGGAGCTGAGAGATGTCTTGAGATGAGCTATGCCAGTAGAGTCACTTCCAGTAATAATCATATCATCCACATATAACAGAAGTAAGATTGTGCCAGCCTCAGTGGTCCGAGTAAACAGTCCTGAATCGTAGTTACTGGGTGTGAAACCCAGAGAGATGATGGTGGAACTGAACTTTTCAAACCAAGCTCGCGGAGCTTGCTTGAGTCCATAAAGAGCCTTCCGAAGTCGACAAACATGACCTTGTGGAAGTTGAACGCTCGGAGGAGGTGTAATGTAGACTTCCTCAGATAAGTCACCATTCAAGAAGGCATTCTTAACATCTATCTGAAAAAGAGGCCATTGTTTGGTAGCTGCAATGGCTAGAAGACTGCGAACAGAAGTGACTCGAGCAATAGGTGCAAATGTCTCCTCATAATCAATACCATACTCTTGATTGAAGCCCTTGGCCACAAGGCGAGCTTTGTACCGATCAATAGACCCATCGGATTTTGTCTTGATTTTAAACACCCATTTGGAGCCAATGGGTGACTTGCCCGGAGGAAGAGGGACAGATTCCCATGTCTGAGCTTTGTCAAGAGCCTGAAGTTCCTCGTCCATAGCTTTCTGCCAATCAGGGTTAGAGGAGGCTTCCTTGTAGGAAGTAGGTTCGTGATTTGACAGCAGAGTAGCATAAACATGATAATCACGGAGATGAGAAGGAACTTGTCTTACCCGATCTGATCGTCTAACATTCTGAGATTGAGACGTTCCAGGAACCAAAGACTCAGCAGGCACCTCAGATGTTGGTTGTGCGGATGGAGCAGATGATTGATGTTGATCAAGAAAACTAGAAGAGGCAGGCTGTGTAGGGGCAGGAGATTCTGAAGGAGAGGCAGACTCAGAAGGAGTTGGAACAACAGGTGGAGGCAATATGATGTCAGATTGGAGTAAGTCTAATGAGACGGAAGCATCAGTGAAGAACGGAGTGGTGAAAGTGGGAGACTCACGAAACTTGGATATAGAGGAAAAAGGAACATGTTCCCAGAAGGTAACATGGCGAGATATACAAAGACGCTGGGAGATAGGATCCCAGTAGCGATAGCCTTTGTGCTCAATACCATATCCAAGGAAGCAACAAAGTCTGGAGCGAGGTTCAAGTTTGGTATGTTCATGGGGTTGTAACTGAACAAAACAGGCACTACCCCAAACTTTTAGGAGTTCATAGGCAGGGAGGATGTCATAAAGAGCCTCGTAAGGAGACTTATGTTTAAGAAGAGGAGTAGGATGACGATTGATAGTATAAACTGCAGTGAAAGCAGCTTCCCCCCAAAACCGTTCCGGACATTTAGCAGAAATGAGAAGAGTGCGAACCTTGGGTCCAGGTTTACGGGCATACCAGTCTATGGGTATGCGGGTTCGGTCTTGACCGGACTTAGTCGTACCTGGGCGGGTCCAGTCGATTTGGGTTGGGTCGGGTCGCCGCGGATTAGTCGGTGTTGCCCAATTGGATGCCCGGATACCGCGGGTGCGTGTGTGTGTGAGCGAAGCCCAAATTGCCGTACAAAAAAAAAGGAGTTCTCTTTTTTGGTAAAATTTAATCCATATTTGCATATTTATCTATTAATGTTAACCATTATAAGGTATTTTATTTATCATAATTATTAATTTGTTAAAAGAAGTCTTTAATTTGGTATTACCACAAAGCGTTTGAACTACTCCAATAACTTGTATAAAATTATATATCAAGTTAAATGCATCATTTATTATTTCGAATAAGGTGTTTTTCAAACGAATATTCGGGACCATTAGTTGATATGTGCTTTTCATTATATCTTATATTTTTCTTCGTATGAACGCAACTACTACAAAAAGGGTTTTTAAATACGTATTTCATTAGGTTGGACCCGACTACTATATTTAGCGGAAGAAGTAACTTCATTAGTCAATTTCTACGAATACTGATACTTGAACTTATCTTTTCTGATGTCACCTTTATGGATGTTAGACTAGATGGGTACCAATAGCAGTCGAATATTTCAAAAACTTTTATCATGGGGATGAGATAAAGACGTAACAAACATAATATGCTTTTAGATAGAAATAATACGATGCGTGTATAGTCATTTTTTTGGGAATATCAACTCATAACTTAAAAAGTTAATTATTTGTTTGATGCCATATTTTAAAACTTTTTGGTCAACCATTAATCGCATTGAAGCTTTTGTGTTTTTGATGACCATATGCTATATGCTAGTTCGATCAATATCAATGGTAAAGGGGGGATGTCACTTTTCGTTAGTAGATCCAAAATAAGACGTAAGAAAAAGTGTGTAAATTCATTGGTATAGAGGGAGGATCATACGAGAATGTTATTTATTTAAAAAAATAAAAGAATTAATTTAGACCAATCATTTCATTAATAATTAATACCTTAAATAATTAATTATAAAAATAAATAAATAAGGGTATTAATTTAGTTATATAAAAGTTATTTTAGGTAGTTATTTAAGATTATACTTTCACCATATTTATGAAATTTAATATTATTTAATAAATTTTTTTTTATATTTAATTCATTTAAAATAAGCATATTTAATTTTCATTTAAAAAATTCATTTTTTTCATTTAAAGCAATATTTTAAAAAAATTACAATTTTCATCAAAATCCGATCTTGACCGTATGAATGACTAGAAATAGAGAAGTAATCCTAGTCTTTCATTCGGTCAAGATCGGCTTTGACTAGTCAAATATTGCGTCTTTGACTGGTCAAAACTTACAGCTATTGCAAAAATAGAAGGACAGTTTCGTATTTTTTACAAATACACTGGACGAGGTCATATATGAACCTGTATGATTCACATATGAACTCTTTTAACTGATTCATATATGAACATTTATGATTCATATATAAACCAATTAACTAATTCACATATGAACTAATTAACTGTAGGTTCATATGTGAATCAGTTGAACTAATTAACAGATTCATATATGAACCTTTGTGATTCACATATGAACTAATTAACTGATTCATATATGAACGTCAGTTAAAAGAGTTCATATGTGAATTACACTAGTTCATATATTAACATATAATTCATAAGTGAATCATACAGGTTCATATATGAACTCGTCCCGCATATTTCACGAAACCACCCCTCTATCTTCTACAGATCACACAAGGAATTATCTGGTGTTTCACGGTTAAAGCCACAAATGTTGACCAGATAAAGGAATAGGATCATTTCTTTATTTCTCATATTTTTATCATTTCTCAAATGAGCCTAATTCTCTCTCTCTCTCTCTCTCTATATATATATATATATATATATATAGACTTGGGTTCACGTGAAACCAACATGTTTTCGTGAGACCCGTGAGACCACGATTTTACACTTGAAACTTCACAGCAAAACACTGTGAAGGTTTGGATTTTTTGACCTTCACAACATTTTGTTGTGAAGTTTCAAGTGTAAATTTGTGGTCTCACGGGTCTCACGAAAACATGTTGGTCTCACGTGAACCCGACCCTATATATATATATCCTTTATCCTTAACTTCGCGTGCAAACTCACTCCATTAAATGTGCACATATACAAGGTGGACATGAACACAATGTAAACAATATTAAGAAATTCCTTACTGGGACTTTTACAAATGATAAGTTTAGGTTTAATTTTATTGTTTTGTTGGTGTTCACAATGTGTTCATAAGCTACAACATATTTTGTATATACAAAGTGTTCATAATATCTTCACAAACTAAACATTACTAAGAAAATATGTACAATATGTTCACCTTGTGTACACACTCAATTGTGTGTCTATATATTATAAGAAAGGGATGATCACTACAAAACAAAAAGACTTCACCAGCAGATTTTTCCGTCAGTAATTTCCGATGGATCAACGACAAATTGACCATCGTCATTGGATTACTGACGGATTTTTCCATTGGTGATTGTCACTGTGTCGGTAACGGGCGGGTCATATTTCCTCCGGTGATGAGATCCTCCAATAATCCGTCAATTATGACTTTTTCCAGCGAATTACCAACGGACTTTTCCATTGGTAAAATCTCTTTGCTCGATCATCATCATTGGTTCATGTATAGGGCAATCCTACTTGGGTCATATGGTGGCCCATGTCACCACTTCATATATACTATATAGTTTGTCATAGTGGGAAAAAATTATGTTTCTGAAAAGTGCAATTATAACGTTTTGTTGTGTTCCTATATAGAACTAAAACTAAACCTAGCTAGCTATAACAACTTGTAATGAGTGAGTTAGGTGCCGTTTGTTTTTTAAGAGGTCTAAAGTCTGAAGTCTTATTTTAGTTATAATTAATAAGAGGTATTGTGTAAACATGTCTGAACGATTCAGACTTAAGATCCATTAAGAGGTTTTTAATAAAAAACAAACAACCCCTTAGTCTATATATCTCTTGTTTGAAGAAGTATAGGTTTGAATCCCTCTATTTTATGTTGTTCAACTTTTAATTATAATTAATGGGTTTCCATAGTTTTGCCTTTTTAAAGAAATTGATACCGATTGTAGAAGGAATTGGACCCATGACCCTGGTTACTAATGTAAGCAAGCAACGAACACAATTTATTGCGATTTCTCGAAAACTTTCTATAGCATTTGTCCTTATCGTTAAATGATGACACTAGCTAATTGAAAAAAAAAAGAGTTGAGTCGCCCTTCGTTCATGGTTGCCTTAAGCTCATAATTGGCTGCCCTAATTAAGACCGTCGATCATTGTTGTATCTCTTTGTCAATCATTGATGTTATCTTGCATGCACTCATTGTTAATTATCTTGATTTGTGATTAAGTATGAAGAATCCCTAAATGTGAATTTGTTTCTTTGGTTTAGGGCTTCTATTTTATTATGATATCCTTAGGGAGCGTTTGGTTCACATAATAGAATTTGATGGAATTGGAATCCATTGAATGGATTTGATTTTGAAGGAATTAGAATGAAATTTGACCATGTGTTTGTTTGATAAGAATTAGATGGAATTCAGGTCTTCCAAAAGATTCCATTATTTTTATTATGTGAACCAAACATAGAATTTGGAATTTGGTAAAAAAAAATTATCAATTCCATTTCCTTTAAATTCCTTCAAACTCAGTAGACCAAACACCATAGATATTGTTTCTTATTGATTGTTGGGGATATTGATTATCATAATCCCACTTGTTAATATTGTTAATAAAATGCATGAAACAACATAGTTTAATAAAGATGGTAAACTAAAGTTAAAGAAGATTTGATCACTGAAAAAAGAGCAGTCAACATGCATATATACATCATTTATGGATCATTCATA
Source organism: Arctium minus (assembly GCA_954870635.1). Classification (NCBI taxonomy): domain Eukaryota; kingdom Viridiplantae; phylum Streptophyta; class Magnoliopsida; order Asterales; family Asteraceae; genus Arctium; species Arctium minus. The sequence goes on from OX941084.1 coordinate 56,515,907, forward strand.
TCCAAAACCTGATCCAATAATGATCAAACCGACTGAACTAACTCAATGGTAAGATGCTAAACTGAACCATGACTTCCAGCTGCCGGAGTTCTTCCTCTTTATCTGCACCTGCCGCCGAGCTTTCTTGCATAACATGAAGTTCCTCACTCCAAACGATCCGATCATCGCCCATGGACTCAGAGCTACATCAATAATTCAATATCAATATATATATACACACATATGTGGCTTCCATTAATAAATCAACAATTATAATTATATATGCATTGTGAAGGCGCGAAAGATCATGTGAGAAGTTAAGGTTAACGTGAGAAATGTAAGAAGCGGAATCTGAATCATTATCACTTTTAATCTCGTGTCCTCCTATAAATTGCGCCTTAGAAGAGAATTGATTTGGTGTATTTTGGTACATCTTATCTCGGTGCATCTCATCATAATGTACGTCCATTTCTCATCCAACGGTTGATAACCACTTCTCACGATTCTCATGTTAACCTCAACCTTTCACTCAAACAACCCTATATAAAGGTGGGTTTATACGAGAGCAACATCTATTTAAAAAAACACGAAAATAGCCGAATACATACAAAGTCATATATGATTCACGCCACTTTCTGCATCCGATTTTTTCAAATTAGTGTAAAATCACATGATTTTGTACACAATCTGTTTTTTTTTATATGTCTTCTTATTTTCTTAAATAGTTAATTAGCGTTCTCGTCGTATAGATTTTGAAGTAGGCGGAGAATGTACCTTCGGTTCCGGCGATCGGAGTATAAAGAAAGAAATCACTGAGTTTGGTGCCGAGGACGGGAAGACGGCCCTCACGAGCGTAGGATTTGAGAGCGGTCTCAATGACGTCAGCCACCACTTCCTTCTCATCAACCACAAACCGGAGAGGTCCTGCACTTCCCACAACGGTGATTGTAATCAGAATCCGATTGCCTCCACCTCTCCTCACCTCATCCTTCTTTTGCTTGAACAACATCATCTTATTACCTCTCCGATTGAACAACCAAGCCAAACAGCGATATGTATATATAATGGAGTTCAGGGTTCGATGCCGAGGCAGCGGTAGCACCAGACTTCCTTGGAAGCTCCGACGTATAAAACGATGGAAAGCGATACAAGGATCTCCGGCGATGGGAGTGAAGACAACATCAACAGCTGCTTACTAAGGATTTCCACCATTAACAACTGGGATTTTGCAGGGATGATGATTCCAGAGAGATCGATGTTGGAAATAAGATACTAGAACAAAAGGAAACAAATTCAAATTCAAAACAATAATCAGGAGGATCAGATATATAGTAGGAGATGAAGGATTGTTCGTATTTGATGGTTGCATGTAGTATGTGATATATACAAGGGGGTGAGGCATGTCCGGACGAAATCTGCCGACGCTTTCGGAACACGTTTCACACATTTACACTTTCTATCTCTGATTATCACCTCCACGTTGTATTCGGTCATATCTTTTTCTAATATTTATTTTGACCTACTTTCTCTAGAAGATAACTAATAAATGCTTCATTTATTTACTTGTGAGTCAACTACTTGTTCTTTTAAGAGTCAACTCAACAAAATTTAGAGTAAATTACGAATTTAGTTCCTATGGTTTTGAGTTTATCTTGGATTTGGTCCCTTGAATTCTTTTATTCCAAAATAACCCATAGAGTTAGTATTTTCGTTACGTTTTGGTCCTTGTTACTAACGCTTATTAAAATGCATCCATTAAGTGAAGGGCATTATGGTCCTTTAGTTTTTTTTTTGTCATTTTCTAATTAAAAAATAATATATATACACCATATATACATATATAAATTAAATTAAACTTATTAAAAATCAATATACTCTAAAATATATTATAATTATTAGTTTATATATTATACACCACAAGGATTACTGCATGGGACAAGCAAACATCGTCGGTGATCCAAGCACCCCCTGTTGCCGTCCTTTGCACTACAAAACAAATAACTTTTATCCACAAAAATTACCTATAAAAATTTTTGTCGGTGATTACCAATGGATAACACACAAAACAACAATGGTTCAAGTAGAATCCGATATATTTCAAGGAAATAAATAAATCAAGCTCTGGGTCATTGATTTTAGTTTCCCACCAACAATTTACCCACCAACTTTTATGACGGATTTGTGACGAATCACCTCTTAGCGATAAATTTCCTAGGAAAAATTTCCTAGGTAAAAGTCTTCCATTTAGTAGTGTTTATTCTTTTGAAATCCAACACCGCCCTTCTTCTCTTCTGTTCAAACATATTGTTGCCCCTTTTCTTGTCAAATCCACTGTCCACAAAATTAAAATCAAACACTACAAAAATCGACCCTATCAGTGACAGAAAATTCTGTCGCTGGTCCGTCACTAAAAGTGAGTTCCGTCGCTAATCTGTCACTGAAAGTCCGTCAATGAAAATGTGGTGTGTAATACTATTAGCGACAGATTGACAACAGCCAATATTAGCGACTGATTTAGCGACAACCGGTATTAGCGACAACCAATTTTAGCGACGGATTTAGCTATAGAATGATTTAACAACGGAAACTTTTAGCGACGGATTAGCGATGAAATTTTCCAACTTTTAGTGACGGAATTCCGTCACGAATTTGTCGCTGATTTAAAAAGAATTAAACTTTTTTAATTAAAATAGTTGTATGTCCTGTACTTTTATACAAATATATGCCCATAATTTGAAAATAACAAACCAAAACAACCTATTAAATTCAAAATTCCTAAATCATACAATTCCAAATTCAAAAACTCAAAATACAATCCAACGTAGCAATCTAACTAGGGGAGGGCGGGGAGGGGGGAAAACGTATCCCTGCTGCATAAAAGAAGCAAACTGTTGCGCTAATGTGAGCTGTTTAACTAACTGGGTAGCATGTATGACTTGTTTGGCCTGCAGATTTTCGTTGTGCTTCATTTTGATCTCCAACTGTGCCGAATAGCGCTCCTCCCACAAATTCGACTCTCTCGCCTCCTCCTCAATCTTTGCCATCTGCTCTCTCAACTTAGCTAACTGTAAATATTCAATATTTGACAAAAGTTAGTATTTGTTGGCAATGAAAAGTAACGACATGATACATAGCCAATATAACCAACATAACTTTGCTGTCGATGTAGTCCCGGATGATCTTCCATCGTTGTTGCTACTATACTCACCGATCATAGCATAACGGGAATCCTGGGTCGTCCTGAACCCAAAAAGACGGCCTTTCTTTCGTCTTCTAACATTCTGCTACCAAAGAGACGATTCATCAATCAGAGGGGAGTCGGGAGACTAGGTAGTCTGCGCCTCATCCCTAAGCTCTTGAAAGCGTGCCTATGGTTTACCAAAACAAAAACGAGTGAGAAAAATTTTCAGCAGCATAATGGCTCTAAGTCAAACATATTCAACCTATCTACTTAACCATAGCCTAACGTCTGCCCAATAGTGGCAGCCCAAACTACATATATACAACACATATACATATATTCGTTGTGGTTAGCAACGAACACACGTACACATGATGTACACACACACACATATAACAATGAATGACGGATACATAGAACACATTCACATACACATATGCACACATAAAACAAAGTATAATGGTTTCAGAAAACTTGACACGACTCTAGCCGCTTTAGGGTAAACGTAAACCAAACGATCAGTAGGCGGGCCTAATGACCCGGGGTGTCCTTCCTATTCGAGCAGTAGAGCTGCTCAAACACCTTACTAGAAGTCGGGTCTCAACCCTATGCCTCTGTCTACAATAGAAAATTAAGTTAAGTTGTTAGTAAATATACAAATTAATCTAAGTATATATTCAAAAAACTGTAGACTTACCATCTTGTATCGGTGTTGTGTAGCACTGATCGATCCCCCAACATGCCTAGAGGACACCCCCTCAAACTCGGTCAACTGATTGGTCCTAGCAGACCTGGACCAAGCTCTCTAACGGCTGATATCCCACTCCTGTTAGAAACATAATACATAATTCGATATAAAACAAAGGAAATGCACAAAGGTCAAAGTTTGAAAGGAAACTCTTGAAGTCAACCTTGAAAAATCATACGTGAAAGGTCAATTCAGAAAATATTCAGAACAATGAATAGTGAATGTCTTACAAGCCTTGTGCGATAAGTGAATAGTGTTTGTCTTACAAGCCTTGTGCGACAAACATGAATGAATAGTGGTTGTCTTACAAGCCTTGTGCGGTAAACATCAATGAATATTGTTGTACAAGGACATTGAAGGTGTGTGTTGTGTGAATACTTCGAAGATGTGTGTTGTGCGAGGACTTTGAAGATCATCCACAAACCAATTTGTTCGATCCAATCATTTTCAAAACTAAAAAATTCTAGATAAAACTTAAAATCAATGATCAATTTTTGTTTATAAACATAAATGATGAAGGTCTGTCCAAAAAAATTGAATCAAAATTCAATATTTTATCAAAATCATTCAAGAATACGATCACTTTAGAAAACTTTCAAAAACTTCAAAATTTATCGAATTCTCCAACCTTTCTTGAAATTGTTTAATAAAATTGATTTAGAATGACTCTACAATGATCAAGGAATCAAGTAGAAATCAATTCCAAACCAAAAAATAAAATAAAATCTCAAAAGAAATTTGTAGAACACAGTGAAGTTTTTAGAAAAAAAATTCAAAAACTCAAAATCTTCCAAAATTTTAAGAATTGATGAAATTGAAGCTTCAAATCTTTTCCAAATCTTTCGGTTAAGCTATGATACCAATTGATAATCCCATATTCAAGTGAAATGATCAAGATTGAATCAAAATGTCATATGATTTCTATTGAGAGAAAGTTACATGAAGAACTCTCTAATATTTCTCTCTCTAATCTCACAAATGACAAGCTTCCTTACAAAATTAAGCTAACGAAAGCTATTTATATCCCCAAGGGATATTCACAGAAACACCCTTACAACACTCTTAATTTTGAATACAAATATGGTCCTAATAAAATGTCTTCCTTGTCATTTGTTGCAAATCACCAGTTTTGAAAGAACTTCCTTGTGAAAGCTTCTTTAGCAAAATCGGCGTCGCTATCTGTAACACCCATAATTTTTGGTAAGTGAAATCAACTCATGCGTTGTTACAACTTATAAATTATGGGATTTATGTGAAGAAATCCCTACTTTGAGTCCCTAAGAGTTTCGGGAGTGTTGGCATAGAAAAAGTCGAGTTTTGGGGCTCGGTACGGGTCTGACTACAATCTTGGCGACTATGGCAATGTCATAGTTGCACTGGCAAAGTAACAGCTAAGGTAGAGCATTTTGGATACCTTGTGCGACTATGCCATGGCAATGTCGCTAAGAAGTACTAGACAACAATAAAATTGGGATTTCAGCCTTTACCTCATTTCTCACTTCTCATATCCCACCCTTTCTCTCCCAAACTGATTCCCATCCTATTAGTTCAAACCCTAGACATTTCTAAGGCTATTTACTTGGATTTTGAAGCATTAAATGAAGGTAAAGACTAAGAGTTCTCTATCTCACTCTCATCTTCAAAAGATTTTAGAATTTCTAGGTTTTCATCAAAACTTAAGTGGTGAGTTCATCCTTCTAGTTTCTAAACTTTCATATGAGTTGTAAATGCTCCATTTATGACTTCCTAGTGTTTATGTTTATCAAATTTTGGTTTGGATGATTTTGGGGTAGTTAGGTCAAAATTAGGGTTTTGGTCAAAATGGAGATTTTGATATAAGATGTTTGGGGAATGATTCTAAGTGCTTGGATATGTATATTTATGTTTGGAAACTTGTGGATCTAGGTTTTTGGAAGAATTGCTTGTGGATTCAAGTTTCTTCAAGAAAACTCATATTGGAGTAATCTAGATTTAGCCTAAATCTAGCAAGGTGAGTTCAAGTTGATTTGTGAAAACGTTGTACATGCCAAAAATGTCCATTTTAAAGTTATTATGTGTTTACATGATTTTTATTAAATGTTGGAATATTTGAAGAGTTTTACTTATTTGGGTTATTTGGTTTTATAAATCTTGTGAAACACACACATTTAGGATTTTTAGGCATTTTGATAAATAAATCATAAGTATAGGTATTTTAATAATTTATCTTATGAATGGAGACCTTTTGGTATAAGTTCACTTTTAGTATGTGTTTTGGAGAAATGTTTGTTCTTGGGTTATGAGACTTTTTGAAAGAATAAAGGTATAAATACATTTGGAAAATGATTTGTCTCAGTCTAAAATTGTGCTTTGGGTTGTTCACGTCTTTGGAGCACGTGGTTACATAAATGTGGGTTATTTACGTTTTATTGCATTTTATAACTTATAACAAATGGTCAATTGATTTGTTGAGCTTATGGCTTGGTTTTTTACTATGTTGGGTCTTGAGGGCATTTGTCCGGTTTTGACATCTCAATGTAGAGTTTTGGTTATGATTTGCATTTGTTGCATCTTATTTGAGAATTACATGTTTAAAATGCGCTAGTTCATTCGTTTCAAGTCATGTAATATTTTGGACTGTAATTAAATGGATCCATAGGCATAGGAGTCAGTTTGAGTGGGATAAATATCCACATAATGTAACTTGAAATAGGCATGTGGTCTTATGGGAGTAAGATGTGGGCTCTTTGAGTCGGGCATCCTTCATTGACCAATAATTACAATTTCTTGTGAACGAGCTTAACAAGGATGTTTAGAAATTCCAAAGTACAGACCTTGAGGGGTTAAACTTGATGAGTGCACGAAACTCCAAGGTACAGATCTAGAGGGGTTGAACTTGATGACTATCCAAGCAACAGACATAAAGGTGTTTAGCTTGTTGACTCGTTAAATATAGACCCGGAAAGGTTGATGTTAACGAGTGTTTAATCCTTAAGTAACGCTCATATAACATAGATATGTGACCTACTTTTGTGTTCCTCACATTCAATGGAATCGGGTCTCCCCGGTCACCGAATGGTGGATTTTGAATATATTCTTTGGAGACAAAGATTATCTACGATTTGACGCTTCCGATGTTATTTATTGTTTATATTGGTTATTTTGGGGTGTTGAATATTATCCATGATTCTTGTGACATTTTATATATGGATTGTTATCTATGATTTATGGGTTGAGTATTGATGTCTCATATGTGTTTTGGATATTTCGGATAATAGAGTTTTATCTACGTTTACATTATATGGGAATTAGATCATCATTCACGTTTTGAGTAAGTTTTTGGGTTTGAGTTCACATCTTGAGAAAATGTTCTATATTGGAGCTTTCGTCACAAAAAAAAAAAGGATTGTGTGTATTGGAAAATGATTTGTTTGCATATTTAATATAAATCCTTTTGGAAATCATGATTTAAGTTAAATTAGTATAAAGGGATTTATCATTTATTTGGTGTATTATTGAAATTTTAAATTTGTCGTTCTTTCCAAATTTGAGGGTGTTACAATATCTGAAGACTATCTTAGTTCTTCATGTCTGAAAGAGAATTTTCTTTCTTCTCTCTTTCAGTATTAGCAAATTTGTCACAAGTTAGATTGTTTAGGATCACATGTCTTTCCAACCTAGCTTTCACAACAAATCTGTAATTTTAAGATTTAATAAAATATAAAATTAAAAGTGAAAATTTGTTGTGTTTGTATTTAACCCCCTGCTACAAACACACTTTTTGTAAGTCATCATATAATCCAGGACCAACAGTCTATATTTAATAGCTTTTTAAATAAATATAAAGATTTTTATTTAATGTGTAGCTTAATTTAAGAAAATTGATTTATGATGGGATATAAAAAATATATATATTTTATTCACAATTAATTTTAGAGTGAATTACATTTTTTGGTCCCTATAGTTTTGCCTAAAATATGGTTTTCCCCTCATAACGGTTGTTAATTGACGGTGTTAACTTTAGAGACCTTTAGTGTTATGAAATTGAAAAGTTACGAACCATGAATGCAGATAGTTCGTTTTAAGGGACCAAATACAAATTTTGAGCAAACCACATAGACCAACAATATAATTCACTCTAAAAATAGAGTAAATTACATTCATGGTCCCTATAGTTTTTTATTGTCATTACTACGGTCCATTAAAATGTGTGTATTACACTCTCAATATATGTGGTATGAAAAAACGCACACTTTAAGTCCCTCCCTCTAATGGAATCCAAAGGATTCCGTTTGATGAGGGGTCATTTTCGTCTCTTTACATTTTTTTTCTGTCTCTTTCTCATTTTATTTTGTAAACAACTTTTGTCCTTTTTAAATGTGAAAAGTCCAAAAAAACCCAATGGACTTTTCAATAATTAATGATTAAGTCCTTGAACAATTTTTTGGAATAAAAAAACTCTTAGACTTTTAAAAACCAGTTAAATACATCATTTTAACCTACAAAGCCGGTTAATTGAGGGTCAATTTGGTCATCTTTCTTGTTTCTATAAAAAAAATGAATGTACAACCTTTTAAAGCTTGTGTACACGTTTACTTATCATTCATTATTTATATAAAATAGAACAAATATTATATGATTTTGTTAAAGTGATTTTGTAAGATCTTTATGGGTTCTAAACCATATTGCCGTCGACGATTCCCATTCCCCCCTCCCATTGTGAACCCTAAACCACTTAATCGTCGGACACCACTTTGTTCCGACCATCTTTTGTACACTTTCCCCCTAAACTCCGTCACTGTCCTGATATCCCTATGCCGTTTTCCACCTATCTCCACTATACAACCCATTACCCATGTCAGCTACACTCCAGCGCACCAGAACCACATCTGTAACCTCTCTGTTTTATCCCTCCTCTCTGGAAGCAACCACAACCACCAAGACCTGCACTTCCTCCTCACCTCCCCATCCTAAACACCAATATCAAACCAAACCAAACCACCTGCATCTTTTGTTCTCAATTTCAGATGTGTATCAGATAAAAGTAAACCAAAACCAAATCGGCAATCCCAAATACATTTCGAGTGAGTGTCTTCTTCAAACCTGTTTTGAGGTTCACCAGTTTGTTTCGAGTTTAGGGTTCAAATAGTAGGTTTGGGATCTCATCACTGATTGAATGATGTGTGTGTGTGTGTTTCGATTTGTAGCAGAGAAAAAAAGATGAAGGGGGAAGGGGTGTTGCAGTCTTGGCCGATAGTTGTGGGTAGAAAGATGGATGAGAGGGGATGAAGATAGGTTATTGGGTTAGGGAGCCTGAACGGTTTTGTTACCTTCATAGCCGGTAACAAGTTGTTGTTTTTTTGCTTCAAATGATGTATATAAATCGATTTTAGAAAGTATAATGGTTTATTTGTTTAAAAAAATTGTCCAAGGACTTAATCATTCAAAATCATGAAGGCGAATGGTTTTTTTTAGACTTTTCCCTTTTTATCTAACCCTATACATAAAACAACCCTACTTCACCCCTATGGTCCTCACCTTCCACTCACACCTCCCCTTCCACTCCACGAGACCACCTACAACTCTCTCTCTCTCTCTTTCTCTCCCTCTCACACACACACACAATGCAAAACAATACAACACTCACACACACACACACATATATATACATACATACACACATTGGCGAAGGATCGTGTGAGAAGTTGAGTTAACAGTGAGAAGCGTGAGAAGTGGATTTTGACCGTTGATCTCTTTTAATCTCAAGCCCTCCCATGAATTGCGGCTTATAAAGGAATTGATCTGATGCATCTTGGTGTATCTTATCTTAGTGCATCTCATCCTAATGTGCATCCATTTCTCATCCAATGGTCGATAACCACTTCTCACGCTTCTCACCATTAACTCAATTTATCAACGGAACCCAACCCTACACACACTCGACATATATGTATATATATATATATATACACACACCTCCATAGCTCCACTCTCCACCCCACTTAGATCTTTCTCTCCCAGCTTTGGCAAAACACAGTTACCAGAACCAAAGCTTTGAGTTTTGTGTGTGTTAGTGTGTAGTATGTTGATGTCATAAGGTGGTTGGTGTTTGTGCGTGCATGCCTGAATACAGAAGGATCTCGTAGGTGGTGAAAAGGGGAAGGTCGGTTGAGAGAGGAATAAAGTCGGTGTGCTTAGCGAAGATGAAGTTTAGGTTGGGAGGGGTGGAATAATTGTAGGGTGAGGGTAGAGATGACGACGGGGTCGGGATATCGGGGATCGCAATTTCCATCCTCATCCCCGCCCCTCACTCCCTATTCCCATCTCCGTCACCATCTCTGTCGGGAATCAAAATTTCTTCTTCATCTCCATCCCTATTGGGGAACGGGAATCCCAAACGAGAAATTGGGGATTTTTCTCCGTTCACAAAATTTTGAGTTTTTTATAATAACTTTATAAATGTCAATTTCACGTTTAATAGCGTATTATTTTAAACTTTAATTAACCAAATTTAATAGTTGCTTTTGTATAATGGTAGTTCAAAAATGAATATATCAATTACAATACTTAAGAATCTATATCATATATATAAACGTTGTTATATAACTAAAAGTTTCTCCGAACACTCAAATCAATACTTGACGCAACGGGAAAGTGCGGAACGGATCGACAAGCGTCAAATCCAAAGGATAAACAAGTCTACAAGCGTAGAACCCGGAAAATAAGAGAAAACTCTTAGATTAGAGATAAAACTCTAAAAGATGACTTTATTGATCAATAATAAACTCTGTGATTAACAAAGACAACAATAAACCTTATTTATAGCTAAACTAATTAAGCGATAACTATGGAAATTAAATCTATCTTAATTCTAAACCAACAATAAAAGTAATTAATAAAGGATTAATAAAGGATTAAAATAAGGAAATATGTTTTCGAGAGTTGTCCCGAGACTTAAGTCTCGGTGAAACTCTCGGTAGTCTCTGGAAGTCAGCGGTGGTTGTCTTCAGTGGTCACCGAGACTTGTCCTGAGAGTTAAGTCTCGGTGAAACTCTCGGTAGACTCTGGAGCTCAGTGGGCACCGAGACTTGTATCGGGACTTAGGTCTCGGTGTAACTATCGGTTGTTTGTTCCTTTCTCGATGCCAAATTCCGATCCTTCTTCGAGCTCGTTTTCTTCTTTTCCAAATATAGAAGAAACACCTTGATAGATCTCGAATTCTCCCTGTATCAGTCACCCTCACTTGAAAAGAATTTGACCTCGAATTCACTTGAAAAACAACATCATCTGATGTTTGAAGCAATGCCGAATCATAGAACATCCATGTCTTCAACACATTTGGCTTCGCAAGTCGACCTTTAAAATCCAAAAAAGTTGACCAATCTTCAAGTTTTAAAGGACGTTTCTTTAGTTTCCTCCACACAAGTGATATTTCATCAAACTCGAAAGGATAGACGACTACAAGAACTTTATCGAGGATTGTCTTGATTTGATCCGGAGCCTTGGGTGCTGGAATGATGGAAGCATCATCTTCAGGACCATTGTTCTGTGGCTTGGGAATGTCTTCTATTGGTACACTCTCGATTTCTATGATGGTTGGCCTGAGATCTGGTTCGGACATTTGGGTCTCGGTAAATATTTCTTCTTGTGGCTTTGTTATAACGAGGAAGGCCTTACCTTTAACCTTGTTGGGCAAGTCTTCATCTTTTTCTGGCGGTTTCTCAGGAATGGGCGGTTGTTTGAGTTGAAAAGAAACTGAATTGATAATACGGCGGTCATGGTTAATTACCATTGTGTGGAACCCTAACTTGATTATTTCTTCTGTCTCTTTGCCGATGGTTGTTGTTAAGGGCGTTTGTGACATCTGCTATCAGATTAGCGAGTGTTGTGGTAACAGCCGTAGTCATCTCTTCCAAATCTGCTTTGGTAGCGGGTTGGTCGACCATTGTTAATAAAAGATACATGAGAAGCTTGCTCTGATACCAACTGACGCAGTGGGAAACGTATGTGGAACGGATCGACAAGCGTCAAATCCAAAGGATAAACGAGTCTACAAGCGTAGAACCCGGAAAATAAGAGAAAACTCTTAGACTAGAGATAAAACTTTAAAAGATAACTTTATTGATCAATAATAAACTCTTTGATTAACAAAGAAAACAATAAACCTGTAAGATCCTACATTGGTTGGGGAAGGGAACGAAAGTTGCCTTATAAGGGACTGGATACCTCCTCTACCAGACGCGTTTTAAAACCGTGAGTCCGGGTGTGTGGACAAAGCGGACAATATCTGGTACGGTTGACCTGGGATGTTACAGATGGTATCAGAGCCATAGTGTAACGACCGTTAAAATTCCTAGAGTTAGGTGGGATTATATTTTGGGATGAAAGTATGAAATAAGAAAATAGAAGGGGGTCATTGTGTAAATAGGCCAAAAAGGGCCCAAAAATGGTCCTAAAACCCTGGATTTTATGCATTTTGTTCCTGGAGAAGTTTTAGTATATTGTTTTGTGCGTTTTGTGTGTGTGCGGCGGCGAGAAGGAAGATGAGAGAGTTCGATCGAAGTGGAGAGCAGAAATCAGGGTCTGAAACTGCGTGGAATTCATCATCAAAAGGTAAGCATCAAAACTCTATCCCTTGTCCCCTCCCATCTCTCGTATATAAGAAAATTTGGGTTGATTGAATTCTTTCTTGTGGTTCAACACTGGTACGAGTTGGGGTTATGGGTGATTAAAGAAAGACCAGATTTATGTATGCAAATCCGATATAGATGGCTAAACAAAAGGGGAGAAAAACGATTGTTTGATTATTGGGTTAATATGATTAATGGTTAGAAATTGTTCTGGACTGATAGTTGAACAGGGAAGGGAAATTAGTGTAAAGGGTTTAAACTCGATCGGGGGGTGGAGCCTCACGAATTGATAAAACGATTTGGGTGGATTGATGTTATTTTCGAATAGGAGTATCGATTCTGTGTCTTGACCGGTCCGGTCGACCGGGGCATGCAAAGGGAACGGGGTCTGCCCGGTGTCATCTTCGACCGATATCCCTCGACCGATACCCTTCGACCGATACCCTGCGACCGATATCCACCGATCGGGGTCCATCGACAGGGGTTTTACGACCGGTGTCCCTAGTGACCGGTGTCTCTTGACCGGTGTTTTTCGACCTATATTTGAAGTCTGTTTGAGTCCAGAAGCTTGAGAGGTCCTTAATCGTTAAGCCATCAACTTTCAATCTGACGTAGTATTATTAAAACTTGATTTATAGGAGTAAGCCTATACGGAGATAGAATTCAGGGTGTGTGCCGAGTTTCTTCAGCAGGTGAGTTCCCTAATTCTTTCTCAAACTGTGACTTTATCTAAACATTGGAAATGAGTTATATTTCATAGTTTATCATGATTTCCTCACCTTTGATTTAGTAAAACTGTGATGTTAATTGGAGCTGGTTGTTTACACTTAATGTGGTAATCGAGTTTTAATGAAATAAGTCATTTGATTATGTTCCGACTAATATATACGCGTGTAACCATCGGGTATGGTTGAGTTGTGTATACAGAATTCGTTTCCTTATACACGGTTACGACATCGACATGGGGGGGGGGGCGTATGGGGATCGACATGGGGGGCCCCCGAGGACGAGTAGTCCTATAATTGAGAATGATCGGTTTGGCACTTCGTTATGAAATGTTATTTTCATTTATCTATCTGATTATGTTAAACATTCTTATAAATGGGCGAGGTTATGAACTCACTGGACCTCTCGGTCTAATCCTCGTTTCCATTTTCTTTATAACCCATTTTCAGGTAAGTTAGCTGCTTCCGGATCCATAACAGGGAAAGAGAAATGTTAAGGACTCAAGTGCGGGAGCTTTGGCTTTAGAGCGGCATAGTTACTTATTTTCTTTTAGATAGAAATTCTCGGTTGTAATAGATTTAAACTTCTAGATTATTTAATCGTTTGAATGTTCCGTTTCGGATTTGAGACCGTTGTTGAACTTTGGTTATTGATTTATCTACTTAATTGGTGGTTTAAAATTTTTGGGTTGTTACACATAGTTTAAGGGATCTAGGTGACCGGTTGGGCCTATACTTAAACTTAGAAAGTAAGTCGCAAATGAGATATAGGATGACTTTAGGAAGTCGAGTGATAGAGTGGTGAGGACTAACATGTAAGGTAAATTTAAAATTACATCTGGCCAGTGTAATTATAAATTTACAGGTACATGTGCGTGCTTAACTTGCTTTATTGCTTTGGGGTTTACCTTAATGAAGTTTGTGTGTTGGTGTCTTATCTGTAGTTATGTCGGAAAGAGTAACTAGGAGCAGACCGGTGCCGACAGTAGAGGTGGCACTTGTGAATGAAGTCGTTGAGGATGGACCAGTTGCTCCTCCTCATGCAGCTGCTAATCGAGGGAAGGGTCGCGGTCGACCTAAAGGGAAAACGACGAAGAAAGCAACCACCCAAGTGAATGAACCAGCTACAGGAACTCGAGGGGGAAGGGCGACTCATGTTGTTCGCCGAGCTAGAAGTGTTGAGGGGAGACCTGGACAAGAAACCTCTCTTCAAGAGAGTTCAACTTCAGTGAGGGGTCGAAGGCAGGCAAGGAATCGTGGTGGGGAACGAACGCAGGGATTTGTTACGCAAGAAACCTTTGCGGCTGAGATGGGGAAACTGCAAGAAACTCTGAATGCATTGTTGGCTCAATGAACTACTGAAGTATCAGCAAGTAAGGAAAGGAGTGAGGATAGAGAGGTGTCTGAGATTCCTGACTCACCAGTGAAGGTAGTGGGAAGCCACTCGCAATCGACTCCTGCAGTGTTGACTAAAGCAATGGTTGAGAAAGGATGCAGTTTCAAGGAGTTTGCTGCTTGCAAACCTCCTACATTCAAGAGAGAATGTGATCCTGTGGTAGAAATGAAATGGGTTAAAGGGATGGAATTGGCATTCGATACTAGCAAGTGTTCTGAGGGTGATAAGGTTGTATACGCGATGTCTATGCTGAAAGATGAGGCGGTTATGTGGTGGGACGTAGAGTCATGAGGGAAAGGTTCAGCGGCGGCTAGAGAGATGTCTTGGGAGGGGTTCGTGAAAAGATTCAAGGTGCAGTTTTGCCCTCTGGCGGCGGTTAAAAAGTTAGAAGAAGAACTTATGAGCTTAGAATAGAGGGATATGACAGTCCGAGAGTATACAACAAAGTTCATCGAGAAATCCCGATTTGCAGAGGTCTATGTGCCTAATGAGGAAAGGCGTATGGAGTGTTTCATCTTTGGATTGAGAAGCAACATTCGTGAATTTGTCTCGAACAAAGAACCAGCTACGTTTCAAGCGGTAGTGAATGTCGTCGAGTTGAGAGAGAAGGAAAAGAACCGTCAGGCTACCGAGAGAAGTGGTGACAAACGAAAGTGGGAAGGGGCTACCCGTGATTCCAAGACGTTTAAATCGGCAAACACTGACCATCGAGTTAATTCGAAGTTTGAAAATAAGTCGTGCAACAAGTGTAATTGAATTCACAAGGGGGAGTGTCTGCTGGAGCGAGAAGGGTGTTTCAAATGTGGGAAGACCGGACACATGGCTCATGACTGCCGAGGGCTAAGAGCTTGTTACCAGTGTGGGTCTCCTGATCATATCAGGACTGAATGTCCCCAATTGAAGAAAGGAGCTGCTGGAGGTCATGGAGATAAGGGAGGTGAGAAGAAGGTGGATCCGGTACGGGCAAGAGCTAGAGCATTTAATATAACAGCGGAGGAAGCGGTGGAGACGCCAAATGTGGTGACAGGTACTTTTCCCATAGACTCGATTTTTGCTAAAGTGTTGTTTGACTCGGGCGCAAACCAGTCATTTGTGTCTCTGAAATTCGTGCATAAATTGCATGTGAAACCCAGGAAGCTTAGTGAGGGGTTTGAGGTAGAAGTAGCCGATAATAGTCGAGTCTTGGTGGGAGAAGTATATGATGGGTGTAGTATAGACATTGACGGTCATACCTTCCCATTGCGGTTATACCCGATGGGCATGGGGGAATTTGACGTCATTGTGGGAATGGATTGGTTAGCGTCTAACGATGCCAGCATTGTCTGTAATAAGAAGTTAATCTGGATAGCTTTGCCGGATCAGAAGGAAGTTATAGTGTATGGGGATCGTCGGGATAGGAAGTCGTGCTTGATTTCTATGATCAAGGCTAGGCGTTGCCTAGTGAAAGGGTGTGTGGGATTCTTAGCGTATGTAGTAGACGCTAAGAAAGAGAAGAAGGGATTAGAATCTGTTCCGATAGTGTGTGAGTACCCGGAATTGTTTCCGGAAGACTTAATCACCTTGCCACCGGGTAGGCAAGTGGAGTTCAGAATAGATTTGATGTCGGGAGAGGTACCAATAGCAAGGGCTCCTTATCGTTTGGCGCCGACCGAAATGAAGGAAATGATGACTCAACTGCAAGAACTGTTGGATAAAGGTTTTATCCGTCCCAGCACGTCACCGTGGGGAGCACCGGTGTTATTCGTCAAGAAGAAGGACAGGTCTATGAGAATGTGTATAGACTATCGAGAACTCAACAAGGTAACCGTTAAGAATATGTACCCGCTCTCCAGAATTGATGATCTTTTTTATCAGTTGTAGGGAGCGAGTTACTTCTCAAAGATAGATCTGTATTCAGGTTACCATCAGCTGAAAGTAAGGGATGAGGATGTACCCAAGACTGCTTTTCGCACGAGGTATGGACACTTCGAATTTCTAGTCATGCCATTTGGGTTGACGAACGCACCGGCAACATTCATGGATCTGATGAATAGGGTATTCGGTCCATTCTAGGACAAGTGTGTCATTGTCTTCATCGATGACATACTGATTTATTCACAGTCCATGAGAGACCATGAGGTGCATCTGCGATCCGTGTTGGAGTTGCTCAAGCGTGAGAAGTTGTACGCCAAATTCTCGAAATGCGAGTTCTTGTTAAGGGAGGTGCGGTTTTTAGGACATGTAGTGTCGGAAGATGGAATCAAGGTGGATCCAACTAAGATCAAAGCAATCAAAGAGTGGGAGGTGCCAAAATCACCGTCTGAAGTGAGAAGTTTCCTTGGTTTGGCGGACTACTATCGAAGGTTCATCCAAGACTTCTCGAGGATAGCCACGCCATTAATGGCTCTAACGAGGAAAAATGTTAAGTTTGCGTGGAATGAAACTCAGGAGGATGCGTTTAGTGAATTGAAGAAAAGATTGAGTAGTGCACCTATTTTGTCTTTACCCAGCGGTACAGAAGGATTCGTGATTTACAGCGATGCTTCAAAGTTTGGTCTGGGGTGCGTGCTGATGCAAGATGGAAAAGTGATTGCTTACGCGTCTCATCAATTGAAAGAGCATGAGAAGAATTATCCGACGCACGACCTTGAACTGGTAGTTGTGGTGTTCGCGTTAAAGATTTGGAGACATTACTTGTACGGAGTTAAGTGCCAAATTTATACCGATCATAAGAGTCTTTAGCATCTATTCAATC
Source organism: Arctium minus (assembly GCA_954870635.1). Classification (NCBI taxonomy): domain Eukaryota; kingdom Viridiplantae; phylum Streptophyta; class Magnoliopsida; order Asterales; family Asteraceae; genus Arctium; species Arctium minus. The sequence continues at coordinate 56,533,279 of OX941084.1, forward strand.
AGAAAGAGTTGAACATGAGGCAACGAAGATGGATGGAGTTACTGAGTGATTATGATTGTGAGATTCTATACCACCCGGGTAAAGCTAATGTGGTGGCGGACGCCTTGATTCGGAAAGAACATAGTGCAGTTTCTAAAGTGGTGGCGTTTTGAGTTGAGGCAACTTCTAGCTTTTTAGAAGAAGTCAAGAAATGCCAAGAGGAAACAGTGTCAGATGAAAACTTGAAAAGCGAAAGGATCGTTGGAATTGTCGACTTATTGACCGTTGACAACCGTGGGGTTAGATGTTATGAGAAAAGAGCGTGGATTCCAAAGCTGGGAGATCTTCGAAAGAGAGTGTTGGAAGAAGCTCATAAGTCGCGATACTCGATACATCCGGGAACCAATAAAATGTATCGAGACCTGAAGCAAAGTTACTGGTGTCCAGGCTTGAAGAAAGACATAGCTTACTTCGTTGAGCAATGACTAACGTGTTTGAAGGTGAAAGGGGATCATCAAAGACCGTATGGAGAACTGCAACCATTACAAATACCGGTATGGAAGTGGGATGAGATAGCAATGGATTTCGTTACTGGATTGCCGCGATCACCTAAGGGGCACGATGCTATTTGGGTGATAGTGGATCGACTCACAAAATCTGCTCACTTTTTACCGATCAAAGAGACGTACCCGTTGGAGAAGTTGGCTAAGTTGTACATTGATGAAATTGTATCTAGGCATGGGGTGCCGTCATCTATTGTGTCAAACCGAGATGCTCGTTTCACATCGTCGTTCTGGAGAAGTCTTCAAAGGGAGTTGGGTATGCAACTAAAGTTGAGTACAGCGTACCATCCGCAGACGGATGGCCAGAGTGAGAGAACCATTCAAACATTGGAAGATATGCTCCGAGCATGTGTTATTGATTTCAAAGGTTCATGGGAAACTCATCTACCTTTGATAGAGTTTTCTTATAACAATAGTTATCATGCCAGTATTCGAGCCGCTCCGTTTGAAGCGTTGTACGGACGAAAGTGTAGAACACCTTTATGTTGGAACGAGGTGGGTGAACGACAACTAGCAGGACCGGAAATCGTGCAATTGACGGCTGACAAGGTTAATCAGATTCGGGAAAGGTTAAAGGTGGCTCAAGATCGTCAGAAGATGTACGCAAATAAACGAAGGAAGCCGATAGAGTTTCAAGTGGGAGACTTAGTGATGCTAAAAGTTTCTACTTGGAAGGGAGTTGTTCATTTTGGCAAGAAGGGCAAGTTGAGGCCGAGATTTGTGTGGTCGTTTGCCATTATGGAGCATGTTGGGGAGGTAGCTTACAAATTGGAATTACCCGTGGATCTGCGAGGAGTGCACCCCGTTTTCCATGTATCTAATCTGAAGAAATGTTTAGCAGTTAGCGATGTCGTTATACCTTTGGAGGATGTCCAAATAGATGAGAAGATAAGTTATGTAGAGGAACCGGTAGCTATTCTGGATCGTAAAGTGAAGAAGTTAAGGAGTAAGGACATTCCCTTGGTGAAAGTTCAGTGACAATTTCACAAAGGTCAAGAAGCGACTTGGGAATTGGAGTCGGTTATGAGGACCCAATATCCTAACCTGTTCAACAAAGGAATTCCGGGGACGAAATTCTTTTGAGGGTGGGATATTGTAATAACCGGATAAAAATCAAAGAAGTAAAAGTTTTGGGTTAAAGTTTAGAAAGGGCTTAGTGAGGGAGGGTCTAGAGTGAAAAGTTGGAAAGAAGGGGTTTTAACCCTAAAGGCTTGGTGATAGGGGTGGCGGCTGAAATTTTGATAAGGGGTGCTTGGGCGATTTTGGAGAAACCGTTAAGGAAGAAGACTATTCAAGGATTTCAAGTGTGGCTTTGAGTTCTCTTTGAGGTAATCATCTTGTAACCTAAATCTTATATTTCTAAATGCTTTTGATCTTTGTAGTTGTGATTGGGATCGTGTAATGAATCTGAGGTTGGGTGTTTGGAATATTTCTGGATGATTGTAGAATTTCTTTTTGGTAAATATTTTATCCATGATATTAAGTTCGACATCTGATTAAGGGTTTTTGGATTGAATTGTTAAAGATTCCTGGATTTAATCTGAGTCTAGTGGCATCTGGGTATCCAATCTGTGGGGTTTTGTTCGAACAGGTGGACTCCGGTCGACTCCGGACCGGAGTGCATTCGGTCCTTGGGGTCTGTGTGTTGGAGTGGGTCACCGGAGTGTTAGACACCAGTCGACACTTAGGCCTCGGTCGTGAAAGGGGGGGAGACCCCGGTCGAGAGTAAGGGGGGAGACCCCAGTCGGGAGTGTGGGGGGAGACCCCGGTCGACTCTAAAGGGGGGAGACCCCGGTCTTCTTAACCCCGGGAGACATGGATCCGGTCCCCGGGTCTTACAAGTGGGCCGAAGCCCATGTTCATTCATGGGTTAATATATGTAGACTTTAGTTTTAATAGGTCAGCCCATTTTATTTAATTGTTAGAACTCAAATGTACTTTCTTTCAAGTAGGATTGGTGGGTTAGATTTCGTTTGGAGATTAGATAGCGTTGGGATTATGGAATGAGGGCAACTTTATGTTAAAACAGAATGTATCGAGAGTTTACCGAGCAATGTCTTGTTTTATAGGTTTGGTTCGGATTCTATAAAATTTGAAGCAAAGCTTTTAGCAAAGGACGCCAGGTGAGTTTTTATGAGCTAAACCTTTTTGGTAACGGAAGCATTAAAGTTTAAATTTCTAAACTTTGATTTATTTATGATGGCATGTTTATTATGAGATTATTTCAGTGTGTTTTAAATCGTTGATGTTTAAATGTATGCATACATTATTTGTGGAGATTGTGACCTAAGTCGAGGTGTGTGGCACGCCTACTCGTATCGGGTAGTGTGGCATGCTTATGCCATTGGGGGTGTGTCCCAAAATTAAGGCAATGCGAGTTAGACACATCATCTTTGACAGTTGTGTGGTCAGTATTGTGTTTTATTTTTATGTGCCTATAAATCTGTTGATTTAAATTTGCTGGAAAGTATTTTATTGCTTATCTGTTAGAGGGGACTCACTAGACCTTCGGTCTAACCCTCGCTCTTTCAAAACTAAAAAATCTTTTCAGGCAAGTGTGATCTAGGGAGGGCAGGTAAAGAGAAAGAGAAGATGTAGCGGGACCAGATAGAAGACCGTCATCTTAGTTTGTTATATTAAAACCGTGAGTCCGGGTGTGTGGACAAAGCGGACAATATCTGGTACGGTTGGCCTGGGTTGTTACAAAACTCTATTTATAGCTAAACTAATTATGCGATGACTATGGAAATTAAATCTATCCTAATTTTAAACCAACTATAAAAGTAATTAAATAATTAATAAAGGAAACTAAATAATAATCCTAATAATAATTAAAGCTAACAATAATTATCCTAAGTTTAGATAATTAAAATAAGGAAATATGTTTTCGAGAGTTGTCCCGAGACTTAAGTCTCGGTGAAACTCTCGGTAGTCTTTGGAAGTCAGCAGTGGTTGTCTTCAGTTGCTACCGAGACTTGTCCCGAGAGTTAAGTCTCGGTGAAACTCTCGATAGGGAGTCATTTCATATTCGTTAAACTTGTCGGTTTTGTTATGTTTGTAGGTTATATTCTTTGATGATTCGGAATACGAAGAGGGAGGTTCCAACATCAACAAACCGGAAGATCCGACAAAGAAAATAGAAGTTGCCAATACAACTTCAAGTTGTTTAATGACCGGTGACTTTCTGGAATCATTAAGAAAGGAGCTCGATCTCGAGGTTCCTCTGATCAACCGTACCCGAAGAACTATCCCTAGCCCAATGCTTTTCAGAGGGTAGTTCTAGAAATTTGTGAAGAGCAACACATGCAGAAACATGAATCAATCAATTCTGATACCCATAAGGAAGTCAGCAGAATAAAAGAGAGTGTCTAAAAGTGAAATTGTGGTATTTAATCATGAAATTAAAGAAAAAGGACATAAATGTTAAAAAGGTCGAAAGTTTTCCAGGGGATGAGAGGATTCAAAGACGATCCAAATGCCGCCATTATCAGAATAGCAGTTCAGATGGTAATAGGAGTGGTGATTGGCGCAAAAGTTCACGAAATCGCTTTACGATCTCCAAAAGAAATACAAGTTTTTGATTTATATTCACAAAGATATGTAATGTCATTGTAATATTGAACAGTCGAGTTTTAAATTATAGGCTATTTTAAGAGAAGGGTACCAAAATGTGTTTCAAAGAATTTCGAAAACAACCCTTTTACTTTTTTTTTTATTAGAAGTCAGGTTTGCATGCATTTTACCTTCAAGTGGGATATTGTTACGTCTCATAGACCTAACCTGCTGCTAATCAAGTTAAAACCATGGTGAAAGTCTTTGAGTATATAAGTAGCTTATTGATATAATATTTTATCCTTCTGGTAAGGGTTGTTATAGGGGTATAGGATTTGTTTAGTTTGGTTGATTTAGTTCTATATGATGGGTAGTTTCGTTTTCAATTTGACCATCGATTGCAGATTGACCAATATTATTTTGGATTCTTGTATCATAGTTTCAATTTGCGATTAACCGATGTAATGAAATGTAGCATCATCGGTATTGGTATTAACTTAGAAATGATATAATGATTCTTCTTTTTCGATCGTATATGTGCAATTTGCCTTGTAGGGACTAAAACGTGGCAATATTGGAATGTGGATGTTGTCTTATAAAAACGTTTAAAACAATATAACATTATTCATACTTAATACTATTTGCATCGAATTCTCAACTTCAACTTAGAGATCATTCGCGCAACAATGCACGTGGGTACTTGAATGGAATAAATGGAAATTTTATTGTTATTATCGTTATTATAACAATTATTTATTAATGCGTAAGTCCGTCATTAAAAGCTAAAAGAACATTTTATCATTTGAAACTACACTTTCAAATTCTTTGCCCAATTGATCATATTAATTTTCAATTTATATTACCTGATTTGCGATTTAAAACTATAAAATTAAAATCAAGAAGGACAAAGAATAGAGCAAAACATGAACAAGATTGTCTGTTTGAGTTCCTGGCCTTCAAATCGAGATGTTTCATGCAACATCGTGCACGCGGTTTGTAACTAGTTACCCTAAATATAATCATAGTATAAAATTTTAGAAACAATAAAAAAATTGTAAGATTAACACTTTTCATTGTATTTATTTTTCTAAATTCATATTGTTTCTCAATTAAACAGTATGAAATCTTTTACTCGATAAATATAAAAATAAATGAATTAAAGTACATGTTAATATACGACAACATTATTAAAAAACATTAATAATTAACTTAATATAATTATGTATATATACACTAATATTTAATTTTTTATAATTATACATACATACATAGAGGTAGTTTCAATTGGAAACCATATTAGATTGGAAACTTTGGAAACCGTCAATTTCATTGGTTAAATTAATGAAATTGGTTCATAAAGTTGTGTAATATGATCAAGTTGTTTCATATAATCCTCTTGTTAATGAAATTGTTTCATATATTTGTGTTTTTATGTAATTTCATCTATTTTTCTCATTCTGATGAAATTGCTTCAATGTATTTCCGTTAGATCTGGTGCGTCTGTAGGACGAGTGGTAAACTTAAGGATATAGATGTTGATAATTAAGAAATCAACCATTGGTATTTTGATAATTGTCAGGACTTTCGTTGATTTGGAAATCGATGCTTGAGAGCATGGTGGGAGTTTGGTGGTAATGTTTATTTGATACATTTGGTGAGAATGTCGAGGTGGACTTTAAGTACAAATCGATTATCAAGGAGACCTTGATGCGTCGTATTTAGAGGTATCTAAGGGAAATGTTTGCGTTGGGGTATTCTTGGTGGAAATGACTGAATAAGGTCGTAAGTTACTCTTGAGGTAATATGAGCAACATAAGGTTGGGAGACAACCGAGATTTAATGATTAAGAAAATGATTAATCAAGGACTCAACGTTCATCCTGTCGTCGGTGAAATACATCGAACATTGAGATTGAGTTTTGTAACGATACGTTATGAGAAACACAACGACAACCTAAGCCGGAATGTAATCGGGTCGTATATGAGGTGAAGTCTAATGAAGGCATTCTCTTTGGGATAGGGAATCAATCGATCTTTCCAAGTATGATGTCGGGTGCTTGGTGGTTCCAGATTTCGAAGACAAAATCTCTTTTAAGGTTGGGAGGATTGTAACACCCCGATTTTCGAAAGGTATCATCTTAAGTTTATACAGAAACCGATATATTAAGGAAAAATAAGATATTTGATTTTGGACTTGAATCCTAGATTTTATAGTCTTGATGGATAAAGGATTCAATTACGAGTCCAACGGTTCTTTTCGGAGCGAAAACGAAGCTATAACGAAGAAGTTATGACCAAAATAGTGTTTCGGGAAACATTCGCAGCCTGAAGGGGTGCACGGGTCATGCGTTTCCCCATCACAAAAACGCACGGCTCGTGCGTATCAACAGAGAGTTCAGCTCGGGTTAAAAACCTAATTTATGCCTCATTTCATCCAAAACTTCATTTCTTCATAACTTCTTCATCACAACTCCGATTTGGGTGATTCAAGTTGCTACGGTTTCGTTTTTGAGAGATTTTCAAGGATCTAGTAAGATATTGGAAGTCTATTGAAGTATACTAGAGTATTTGGTGGTGGTAAGCTTCTCATCTCTCCCTATTCATCTTCTTCACCAAAGTTTTCTAGGGTTTGATCCACCCTTTGTTCTCCCTTTCATAGATTGAAGGTTTGTGATCATTTTGGTGAACTAGAGGTGTTTTGATTGGTGGATTCAACTTTGGATTAAGGTAATCTTCTATTCTCTTCATTTATGGAAGTTAGGATTTCGGTATCAATGGAGGTATTCATGTATAAGGTTGGGAAACGATTCTTTGTGGTTGATTATGTATATTTATGGTTGGAACCTTGTGGATCTAGGTTTTGGAAGATTTGGTTTGAAGACCAAGTTTCTTCAAGGAAAGCTCTAAATGGGTAAAATCTAGATTTAGTCTAAATCTAGGAAGGTAAGTTTACTAAACTTTTGTTAAAACTGGATACACATCATATTTTCTTATTTGTTGTTAATATCACATATTTGCTCAAAATGTTCATCTTTACGGGTTTAAGTAATTGATGGTATTTCCACGAGATTATGTGAGATATATGTATTACAAGTATCATCCTATGATTTACTCTATTTTGTGTAATTAATTGGGATTTCCATTATGTGCGCCCACAATGGGTATTTGACATATTAAGGAATACATGTTTGGTATAATATGATGGTTTCTAGTTGGAATACCATTTTGGTGACATATTTATATGCATGATGAATATAATTGTCATTTGGGTCTTTTGTTAGACTTCGTGAGGATAGGATGGTAATATTGTACCCGTAGTCGATATGGAAATATATTGGGTTGAAATATACCTAAAGGACCTCCTATATGCGTTATGTTGGACGAACGAAGTCAGTACACTAGGAGGATGTAGTCTTGGGCGCCACTGTGATGGTATGTGCCTAGACCTCCGCCATTCGGGGAATTTTCTTTGTGATAGTCTTCGGGTGTGACGGGCCTTTCGGGTGTTCCTTGTTAAGGGCATCAAGGTATATCGACTCTTGGGTGGGACTTGATTGGTGCTTTGGGTCTCCCCTAATGACTCCACATATATTGAACTCTGGTTAACTGCTGATAAGAATTGTAACTGTTCATGCATGCTTATTATTGTTCAACTCACTAGGATTTTTGGCCTAACACTTGTTTGGTGTCGATGTGTATCTCAGGTTTTAGCGGCATCGGTTCTAAGTTGGCATAGTGCTTGGGTGAGAGATTTGGGAATATTGCATTTGAACTTACTTTTGGTAGGAGAACCTATGGGTCTATAAATGACACCCTTATTTGTAATCTCTTTTCTAGTTATGAAAATTAGATTAGTTGGTTGTTATTTATTGTCCGTTTAATTACGACTGTATTTAAACAGGTTTTTATATTTTCCCCATTTTTAGGAGACTCTTGCTTTGGCAATTTTATATACCGCATGTCCATTTTTCGGATTTTTGTTATCCCTATTTTAGGGTGTTACAGCCGAAGCCATGTTCATTCATGGGTTAATATATGTAGACGTTAGTTTTAATAGGTCAGCCCATTTTATTTAATTGTTAGAACTCAAATGTACTTTCTTTTAAGTAGGATTGGTGGGTTAGATTTCGTTTGGAGATTAGATAGCGTTGGGATTATGGAATGAGGGCAACTTTATGTTAAAACAGAATGTATCGAGAGTTTACCGAGCAATGTCTTGTTTTATAGGTTTGGTTCGGATTCTATAAAATTTGAAGCAAAGCTTTTAGCAAAGGACGTCAGGTGAGTTTTTCTGAGCTAAACCTTTTTGGTAACGGAAGCATTAAAGTTTAAATTTCTAAACTTTGATTTATTTATGATGGCATGTTTATTATGAGATTATTTCAGTGTGTTTTAAATCGTTGATGTTTAAATGTATGCATACATTATTTGTGGAGATTGTGACCTAAGTCGGGGAGTGCGGCCCGTCTACTCGTACCGGGGAGTGTGGCATGCTTATGCCATTGGGGGTGTGTCCCAAATTTAAGGCAATGCGAGTTAGACACATCATCTTTGACGGTTGTGTGGTCAGTAGCGTGTTTTATTTTTATGTGCCTATAAATATGTTGATTTAAATTTGCTGGAAAGTATTTTATTGCTTATCTGTTAGAGGGGACTCACTAGACCTTCGGTCTAACCCTCGCTCTTTCAAAACTAAAAAATCTTTTCAGGCAGGTGTGATCTAGAGAGGGCAGGTAAAGGGTGTGTTGACGGACAATATCTGGTACGGTTGGCCTGGGTTGTTACAAAACCCTATTTATATCTAAACTAATTAAGCGATGACTATGGAAATTAAATCTATCCTAACTTTAAACCAACTATAAAAGTAATTAAATAATTAATAAAGGAAACTAAATAATAATCCTAATAATAATTAAAGCTAACAATAATTATCCTAAGTTTAGATAATTAAAATAAGGAAATATGTTTTCGAGAGTGGTCCCGAGACTTAAGTCTCGGTGAAACTCTCGGTAGTCTTTGGAAGTCAGCGGTGGTTGTCTTCAGTTGCTACCAAGACTTGTCCCGAGAGTTAAGTCTCGATGAAACTCTCGATAGGGAGTCATTTCATATTCGTTAAACTTGTCGGTTTTGTTATGTTTGTAGGTTATATTCTTTGATGATTCGGAAGACGAAGAGGGAGGTTCCAACATCAACAAACCGGAAGATCCGACAAAGAAAATAGAAGTTGCCAATACAACTTTAAGTTGTTTAATGACCGGTGACTTTCTGGAATCATTAAGAAAGGAGCTCGGTCTCGAGGTTCCTCTGATCAACCGTACCCGAAGAACTATCCCTAGCCCAATGCTTTTCAGAGGGTAGTTCTAGAAATTTGTGAAGAGCAACACATGCAGAAACATGAATCAATCAATTCTGATACCCATAAGGAAGTCAGCAGAATAAAAGAGAGTGTCTAAAAGTGAAATTGTGGTATTTAATCATGAAATTAAAGAAAAAGGACATAAATGTTAAAAAGGTCAAAAGTTTTTCAGGGGATGAGAGGATTGAAAGACGATCCAAGCGCCGCCGTTATCAGAATAGCAGTTCAGATGGTAATAGGAGTGGTGATTGGCGCAAAAGTTCACGAAATCGCTTTACGATCTCCAAAAGAAATACAAGTTTTTGATTTATATTCACATAGATATGTAATGTCATTGTAATATTGAACAGTCGAGTTTTAAATTATAGGCTATTTTAAGAGAAGGGTACCAAAATGTGTTTCAAAGAATTTCGAAAACAACCCTTTTACTTTTTTTTTTTATTAGAAGTCAGGTTTGCATGCATTTTACCTTCAAGTGGGATATTGTTACGTCTCATAGACCTAACCTGCTGCTAATCAAGTTAAAACCATGGTGAAAGTCTTTGAGTATATAAGTAGCTTATTGATATAATATTTTATCCTTCTGGTAAGGGTTGTTATAGGGGTATAGGATTTGTTTAGTTTGGTTGATTTAGTTCTATATGATGGGTAGTTTTGTTTTCAATTTGACCATGGATTGCAGATTGACCAATATTATTTTGGATTCTTGTATCATAGTTTCAATTTGCGATTAACCGAGGTAATGAAATGTAGTATCATCGGTAATTGTATTAACTTAGAAATGATATAATGATTCTTGTTTTTCGATCGTATGTGTGCAATTTGTCTTGTAGGGACTAAAACGTGGCAATATTGGAATGTGGATGTTGTCTTATAAAAACGTTTAAAACAATATAACATTATTCATACTTAATACTATTTGCATCGAATTCTCAACTTCAACTTAGAGATCATTCGCGCAACAATGCACGTGGGTACTTGAATGGAATAAATGGAAAATTTATTGCTATTATCGTTATTATACCAATTATTTATTAATGCGTAAGTCGGTCATTAAAAGCTAAAAAAACATTTTAGCATTTGAAACTACACTTTCAAATTCTTTGCCCAATTGATCATATTAATTTTCAATTTATATTACCTGATTTGCGATTTAAAACTATAAAATTAAAATCAAGAAGGACAAAGAATAGGGCAAAACATGAACAAGATTGTCTGTTTGAGTTCCTGGCCTTCAAATCGAGATGTTTCGTGCAACATCGTGCACGCGGTTTGTAACTAGTTACTCTAAATATAATCATAGTATAAAATTTTAGAAACAATATAAAAATTGTAAGATTAACACTTTTCATTGTATTTATTTTTCTAAATTCGTCTTGTTTCTCATTTAAACAGTATGAAATCTTTTACTCGATAAATATAAAAATAAATAAATTAAAGTACATGTTAATATACTACAACATTATTAAAGAACATTAACAATTAACTTAATATAATTATGTATATGTACACTAGTATTTAGTTTTTTATAATTATACATACATAGAGGTAGTTTCAATTGGAAACCATATTAGATTGGAAACTTTGGAAACCGTCAATTTCATTGGTTAAATTAATGAAATTGGTTCATAAAGTTGTGTAATATGATCAAGTTGTTTCATATAATTCTCTTGTTAATGAAATTGTTTCATATATTTGTGTTTTTATGTAGTTTCATCTATTTTTCTCATTCTGATTAAATTGTTTCATGTATTTTCGCAGTATGATGAAAATTTTTCATTTTTATATAAAAAACACAAATATATGCAACGATTTCATCAATAAAAGAATTATATGAAACAATTTCATCAAATTAAACAATTTCATGAAACAATTTCATTAACTTAACCAATAAAATCGAGGGTTTCCATGGTTTTCAAAATTAGAGTGGTTTCCATTTGATCGCTCCCCTACATACATATATATATATATATATATATATATTCTATAGTAACGGGTAACGGGTAATGGATAACGAAAAACCGTTAATCCATACCCTACCCAGTAAAATTTTGGTTAAAAGTGTAATGGATAAGTGGATAAATGGATAAAATTTTCTTTATCCATACCCTTATCCAACAGGTCCAAACATAACGGATAACGGGTTTACCTTTACCCATTGTCAGCCCTAATTTTCATATAATACTATAGATATAGATTAGGGTATAAAACATAAGTTTTAAAAATAATTCACTACGTATTTATGATATTTAATAATAGAATGAAATTTAAAAAAAAAATATTCGATATTAGACTTATTTTGAAGCTATTGATAAGACGATTACAATAGTATAATTTGTAAAAGATGAAAGGTATTTTTTTAAATGTATTTTAGTTCATATACGATTATCTATGTTAATAGATAAGTGTGTAAAATGAAAAATGAAAAATTAAGGGATATAAAATAAACTAAATAAAAATACTTATAAGGGTATAATTTAAAAATTAAATGTAATTTGATTTTGAAGAATGCGTGGGAAGTGGAGGAGGTTGTTAAAGCTTTAACATTTGTACATCCACAAGAAAATCTTGTACCTGTTAAAATTTCAAGAATAAACGAAATAAAATTTTCATATAGTAGTATAGATTAATAACTTCATAAAGTAATTATAAACTTTTTTTTTATTATTTATTAGGTAAAAGACAAAAATAAGGGCAAAATACAAAAATTAGGGGTGAGCATCGGATTGGTCGGGGCCCAAAACCCTAAACCCGATCGGGTATCGGGTAGTGGGTAGAAGCCCCGAAATCCGACCGAATGTAATTCGGATATCTCGGGTTTCGGGTGGGTGCGGTTCGGGTTTCGAGTGGAGACTTCAACCCCTTAATAAATTCTTCCATTCTGTATTTCTGTAAGTTGCAAACTCCAACCCTTAATAAATCCCATCTAAACTCCAATATAAAATCAAGCAACAAATTCTTCCATTCTGTAAATTGCAGACTTCAACCCCTTAATAAATCCTATCTAAAATCAAGCAACACATGAACGCATCTAAACCTTAGTTGAACACACGAACATACCTAAGGAGCAAGCAAATAAACCCTAAATCAACTTACAGAAGGAGATGAAGGAGGCGTTGCGTGCGGCGGTGGTGTCGTGGGGTGGTGTGGCGGCAGTGGCCGGTCGACGATTCAACGGTTTGTGGTGCGTGAGTGCGGCGAGAGAGGGTTCTATTCTGAGGCCGGTCGACGAGGATTCTCGTGGTGGTCTCGTTAGTGGGCGGCGATGGAGTGATGGTCTCGTCGGTGGTCTGGTTGATGGAGTCACGAGGTGGTGGCATGGTGGGAGAGACGAGAGACAGAGTGACGAAGTTAGACTTCAGAGAATGAGAAGCGAGAGAGAATATTTCAGATTTAGATGGGTCAGACTTCGGATATTCGGGTCGGGTCGGGTCGGGTGGGGGATTTGGATACCCAACCCGATCCTACTTATCCGAAATTATTTACGGATATTGGGTTATCGGGTGGGGCTTCTTCGGGTTAATCAGGTGGTTGGGTCGGGCGGGTTTTGCTCACCCCTAACAAAAATGCCCCCATAGGGTTAACATGATTCGTCACAGGAACGAACTCAGAGCATGCGTTTTTGTATGGCACCGGTACTGGGAGTGTAATAAATGCATTTAATGGCATGTTTGTTTACAACTTAACTGACTTAATGGGACTTACAACCTATTAGCTCTACTATACGTGTTTTTGTTTGGTAGTGGCTTAATATATAGAAAGCGACTTATCCAGTAAGCTTTTAGAGGGAGATTTATGCAGAAAGTCAAGTTTTTTTTTTTCCAAACTCGCCCCTCCCAATTAAAAGATACGCTTCTTACATCTATATAGATAGATTAATCTACATAGATAGCTTTATTCACATATCACTTAATGAAAACCAACCAAACAACTCGTAAGATCCTTAGTTATACAAATAACTAGCACCATAGGCTAGGAATATAATTTACTAGTAAAAATATAATATTTTTTCTTTCGGAAGAAAAGGAGATATATTTCTATAGCTTTTGAATAAGTGTTGTATTTGAGAAAACGAATTTGAATTTTTATGTCTAACAAGATTAGTTTAACCAATGCTTATCGGATAAGTATTTATCGGCAACAGTCATCATCTTCCTAAAAATATAATATTTTTTCTTTAGAAAGAAAAAGAGATTTATGCTATAGCTTTTGAACAAGTGTTGTATTTCAAAAAACAAATTTGAATTTTTATGTCTAACAAGGGTCATTTAACAAATGCTTATCGGATAAGCGTTTATCAGCAACATTCACCATCTTTACTTACCTTATTGGGTAACATTATTGGTCATTAAAATAAAATAGAAACGTACTCGCGAAATGCAGCGAGATACATCACGATTTTAATGTTTCATTTTATTTTTTGTTTTTTTGTCGATTTACAGTACGATTTTGGATGATTTTGAGAAAGTGATAATGTTTTCTTTTTATAAATTTGTTTAATTTAGGCTTAATAATATAATGTTTTTTATATAAAAAATTAAGTATTTTGTTATAATTCAATGATTATCTTATATATTTTAATGACATCTAGAAAAAATAACCAAACAAATTTATAGTAATATAATATATTAATTAATAGTGATACATGGAAAGATCTGCATAAAAAGAAGGTCATGCACATACCAAATTGGTGGGTGTTAGAAGCCTGCAGTAGTAATATGTATTTTGTGCTTTGATACTTGTAAATTAAGAGATTTTTAAAATCTTGCATAAAATGATGGTACCTTTTGCCTAATAATTTGTATTTAAGAGTTTTTTATCCCTGCTTTATAATATAGTATAGATATAGATTATTGGTAAACATATTTTACCCGATAAGAGTCTTTTCTCTCAATTACCGTTGGGTAATATTCTCGGAGCTTGTCATGCTCACCCAGTATGGTAAGTGACATCCGATAAGCGTTTCATAAACGACTCCTAAATATATCTGAAATTTATATTTAATTCCCTTATAATTATTAATGTTTCTAAATACAATGTATAAATATTCAATCGAAAATGCAGCTTCTACAATTTCTTGATAGCCTCTATTATGTAATCTTGATGGTTCCTCCATGTTATATAGATTTATAAGGTGTTCCATCTTGGATTTTTGCATCTTTTTTTTGTCACAACCGTTTAATTTAGTCTTGATGCGTTTAGGCTTTCAACACCTTTGGTTCAATATGCACCACAATTCTATAACAAAATTAGGTTTATAGGACGTTAAAAATATCTAAGTGTCCTAACATTTTTATTGTATTTTAGCTTATAGGATCAAACGATAAAATTTTCTATATAAAAATGTTACAAAAAGTTTTTAGGACGCTTTTCGACATTTTATAAGCTTTTTTAGGATATTTTTAGAATAAAAGATCATATTAACAATTTTATAAGACACTTTCGAAACGTGTCCTATAAACATATCTTTTCATAAGATACTGATGTTTACAAGACTTTTTTAAACAGTGTCTTGTACAATAGCTAACTTTCACAAGACACTTATGTTTATAGGACCTTTTTAAATAGTGTCTTATAGAATAGCTAATGCAAACTTTATTTTTAAAGTGTTCTAAAAAACTTGTTCAAACGTCTAAACCTGTCCTATAAATTTATAA
Source organism: Arctium minus (assembly GCA_954870635.1). Taxonomy (NCBI): domain Eukaryota; kingdom Viridiplantae; phylum Streptophyta; class Magnoliopsida; order Asterales; family Asteraceae; genus Arctium; species Arctium minus. Next base: position 56,548,385 of record OX941084.1, read on the forward strand.
TAACATTTTTATGTAGGACGTTTTATTGTTTGATTATATTAATTAAGTCCTATAAAATAATCTATTATAACATCTATACATTTGTGGTGTCCTATAAATCTAACTTTATTGTACTCATGATTACTATCAAGTGGTCACTTGGTTCATTTTGAGAGAATGGAAATGGAAATGATTTTGATAAAAATGATATAATGTTAGGATTGAAAGGTCTCTTTCAATTTACTCGGGTTTGCATGATCATCCATTATTAAGTAATCATTCGTTATATTATATTGAACCAAACATAATTATTTATTATTATTCTCAGTCCTTACCCATAATACACCCAACCAGGTGCCACCTAGAATCATTTTCGCGCTAAACTTCTCCCTGACGTTTCAGCCCCCTCTATATAAGGTAATATGTCTTCACGATTTTCACAATCCCTGCCTCTTTTTCTCACTCCAAAATTTGGAACTTCCAAAACCCTCCATTGAAACCTCTATGATTATATTCGCATATTAGCGAAGCAACTGAATTTGTTTCTCTTCGTCTCCTTAGTACAGGTTTTGTTCTTCTCCTTCATGTCTCATCATTTCCCTGCTATGGATTTTCCGTTTGACAACAATGAAGATCACGATTACATGGATTAAGATGAATTCTTAGGGAATGTTTGTTTTTTTTAAAAAACCTCTTATTAATCATAACTAAAATAAGACTTCAGACTTTAGACCTCTTAAAAAACAAACGACTCCTTAATCTATTATTGTTGGAAGATTATCAAACAAAAAAAGACGGTACAAAGCTATTTTCATTTAAAAACGAACCAAGATGTGATATAAATATGTTAAGAAAAATATTGTTTTATTATTTAAAATATCGGTTTTTAAGAATGTTTATAATAAAGCAGGTCTAGATAAAAGGGGTTCTAATCCTAATTAAGGAACATGAGCGCTGTGATGCAAAATGAGTAATTATTCAATAATTTTTTTTTCATTAAAATTTTCATCAAATATGTTTTCTTTAATCAACTACGTTGCCATCTCTTTAAAGTTCATTGTTCATATGAATTAATTTTAGTTTTGAATTGGATTGGAGGGCTGTTCTTTATGTTTGATTGGATATCTTCGGCTGAGCCCATGGACTACTATATGGACTCTTTTGCTATTATGGATTAATCAGTTTTAGGCCATTTATGGGCTGCAGTGCAGATTACGTTTGGATATTTTAGTAGGAATAATATAGTTTCTGGGAAATGTGAATTGATATTTGTGTAGGTCGTTATTGATATTTGATTTCATTTGTAACGAGATATATATATATATATATATATATATATATATATATACATATATATAGGTCAAGGATAATTTACAACCCATGTAAACCTTACAATCCATGCAACTCACATCTTAACTGTTGGATTCATAATAAACGGTTATTTTGTTTTTATTTTTTTGATTTTTTTAATTGAAAATATTGGACCCACATGTATTGTAACCGTCGATCATTAATCCTACAGTTAAGATGTGGGTTGCATGAGTTGTAAGATTTTCATGGGCTGTAAATTAAATTACCCCTATATATATATATATATATATTTAGAGAGAGAGAGAGAGAGAGGTCCATTCTAGGGGTGTTAAAAAAAACCGTTGGACTGCTCAAACCGGTCGAACCAAGTCAAATCGGACCGTTTTTGGCGGTTTGAGCGGTCTGGCGGTCCGGTCTGGTCTGGAAAACTGCCAAACCGGGCGGTCCGGTCCGGTCTGCGGTTTGGAGGTTTTTTTGGGCGGTTTGGACCAAACCGACCGCCAAATATATAAATATATTTTTTTATTTTTTTTATATATATCTTTATTATAAAGAATAGATGATATAAAGGCCAAATATCCAAATATATACAAAAAGGCCTATGGTATTTTAAAAGATTGAAATCTTTATGGATTGTGGAATACAAATAATGGAAAAATGAAGAAGTGAAGCCGTTGATTTTATTTGCACTTTGCATATTCCTTTTTTTTAGTGTTTTGTCTTCGGATATTTAGTTAACTTTTGTGGACTTTGTTCTTTATTTCAAATGGACTCAAGACGACGAGCCTTTAAAATTCAAAGTTTTATATGTTTTTATGTTTAAACTTAAAAGTCTACTAAAAGGCCCAAACCGCCCAAACCGGTCGACCAAACCGCCTAAACCGCGGTCCGACTTGACCGGTCTGGGCACTTGATGTCAAACCGCTCGGTTTGAAAAATCAATAAACCGCCACTTGCGGTTTGGTTTGTGGTCTGAGGGGTTAAACCGCCCAAACCGGACCGTGAACACCCCTAGTCCATTCATTTGCTAACTGTCACATTGGTGTTAACCGTGGTAACCAATCTCAACCGTAGATTGATGAGATCAATGGTCCACAATTAATTGTTTTTTTTATTAAAATAAAATATTAAAAACGGTTGATAAAAATACAAAGCATGTATGCACAAGGGTATTTCGGTCAAAATACAATTCATTTTGATTTAGGGAATATACACCTACCAAATTAAAATCCCAAATAATTAGGGATTTGATCCCTAAAATCGTGGGCATCATGGGCATTGCTTTCATCTTTTCTCCATCTCAATCCCCACAACCCTTTCTCAATCTCCCACATGCAACGAAATCTCCATTTCCTACATCACAACTCTGGCTTCCAAATTCCATCGGCCACTCTTCCCGCCGACCAGCCCTGCAACTTCTAATCCACCCTCACTCTCACTAACGCCGTCGAAGACTGCCTCAATTCATGGCGGCTCTTTGTCGCCTTCCAACACCGCGAGTTCTTAGTCTCTGCCTCCAACCCTGTGCTTGCTGACAACACATCTCTCCCTGCCAACGTTATCGGCGGTGCTACCTTTGTTGGGTTTCCCGTCACTGACCTCAAGACCGCAGTTGAGACCGTCGGTGATTTCAACCAAATGCAGGAGTTGGTGGGAAACGAAGAAGAGAGAGAGGAACGTAGAAGCAAAAAACACGAGCCAAGATTCAAATGATCGAGAACCGGACTCACCAGAAAGTGATCGGAAAGTACGTGAAACCACCGCCGAAGAATGAGACGGTAGTGGCGACGACAAGGCATTTACGGTGATTCTTGATAGCTAGTATTAGTTGTAGTTTTTTATTAGTTCAATTTTTTTGTGAAAATTTCACTTGTTTTTTGTTAGTTTTTGGTGGATAAAAGATGAGATGCATATAGAGGGTTTTGTATGTAAATGTCATCTTTTTGATGATTGATGATATTGCTGATAATGCTAATTTCACCATAGTTTCTGATGATTCAAAAAATCTGTTGTTTTCTGATGATAGTGCATAGGTGCACACTTGCATGCCATACAGTGCATATATGCATATGTTTGCTGAAATATTACATGCATATGTGCACTATAATTGAAAATGCATATATGCACATTTGGGGAAATTCATACATGTACTATAATCATACATGCATATGTGCACAACTATCGGATATGGATATGGACATATTTTCCAAATGCATATATGCATAGTTTTGTCTATTACCAAATTAATAAGATGCAAATCAAAATAAAATTTTAAATTAATATATTTAATATCAGGATAACTACCAAATTAAAAAACTCCTTTAAATATAGAAAACAGATTACATGGGGCGATATATTTAATATCAGGATAACTACCAAATTAAAAAACTTCTTTAAATATGGAAACAGATTAAATGGGGCGATTTTAGCAAATTCCCATATTACCCTTTCATATTTAATAGCATTAATGGCATAACAAAAACTCTAGGAAGCTTCTGATTGATCGAAATTTGGTTAGCACCAATGTCACGGTTAGATAATGAACGGGACCCTATATATATATATATATATATATATATATATATATATAGTAAACTACACTTTTGGTCCTTGTGGTTTCCCGAAAGTAACACCTTTCGTCCCTGCAGTTTCGAAAATACAGTTTCACCATCGTGGTATGCAAAAATTACCGGATTTGGTCCCTGTCTCTAACGGTCGTTAAATAATCCCGTTAGATGAGGGGTATTTTCGTCTTTTTAACATTTTTTTATTATTGACTTATTTTCTATTTAAAATAGAAAATCCTTTGTAAAGATATCTCATTGGCACCGACATGCCCTCGACCATCGTCTCCGATGAACTTTCCTATCATCTTCTCCGGTGAACTTTCCGATCATCGTCTCCGTTTAACTCCAAACCCAAACCTCAAATGTTCCTCTGTCCTTCCTATGTGTTTCTGGTAAGCTTTAAAGTTTAAATCAAACACATTCCTCTGTTTTTCATCATCTTCTTTCTCAAATTTCTGTTTTTTGAACCAATTGCTGGTCAAGAACTATTGTATATTTTAAGTTTTCATCAACATGATTCAACTCCATACCCACTACAAACATTTCTTAGAGTATATGTCACCACCCTCAACCATCCACCACTCACCATCATCATCATCATCATAAAAAGAATACTATGGTTATGGTGTAGAGAAAACTGTAGAATGAACACAAATCCAAAATCAAGAACATCAAATATATCAAGAACATCAAAAGAACAAATTTATGAGTTCATTAAAATTTTGTGATACAAAAGTGAGATCCCTAAAATAAAAAATCTAGGTAGAAATCTCAAATGAAACACAAAAATAGACTTGAATCAGGATTCATGCCCACATCCACCCCACGTTATCTACATCAACCTTTACCAAAACCCCTTTGAAGTTCTTGTATCAAACCCTAAGAATCAAACCCTAAAAACAAGTGAATCAGAACCAAAAAATCAACCTCCATCCCCACCTGAATCTGCATATTTGAGTTCTAGTTTGTCGTTGCTTGGATATGATAAAATAAAGCAATAGCTTCGAGGAAGCTGGAGATCGAAGGCCTGAGAACTCGGATTTTGTCCTTACCGGAGTGCAGAAATGAAGATCGACGATGAGAGCTTTGGGGACAATGGATATCGACGACCAAAGAGGTAGATTTGCAGGCATGAGGATGCGCCAGAGATGTCACTGGTGTTGGATTTGGAGATGGTCGCCGATTTGGGGTAGGGGGTTCATCTGAAGGGGCACCGAAAGGAAACCAGGAAAGGGGCGGGGGTAAAGGGTGGGATGTTTTCTAATCAGGTATGTATATATTATATATAAATAAACTAAGTTACAATTTTAGTCCCTGTAATTTACATATTTGTTTATTTGTTAAAGAAAAATGTAGTAAAAGTATAAAAAGACTAAAATGCCCCTTATCTAACGAGGTTATTTAATGGTCGTTAGAGACAGGGACCAAACACGGTCGTTTTTGCATACCACGATGGTGAAACTGTATTTTTGAAACTACAGGGACGAAAGGTGTTACTTTCGGGAAACCACAGGAACCAAAAGTGTAGTTTACTCATATATATATATATATATATAATGGCGAGAAATATATTATTTTAAATTAAATAATTTTCTATTGAATGGGACATTCTTTTACACCGACAAACAACAAGTAAAGGAAGAAATAAATTATTTAGCACCTCCTTCCAATACTGATTCAAAGTGCATTGTTGTGTCAGAATATATATATATATATATATATATATATATATATATATATAGAGAGAGAGAGAGAGAGGTGGGTTCAAATGAAAACTCATTTTTTATTGTGCATATGAAGACCAATCTTAGTCATTGATCAAAACTTATAAAACTAATCAATGGTTAAAACATAATAAGATTAATTGAGAATGATAAGGGACAAAATTATAAATTTGAATCAGCGCTTACCTCGTTAAAGTTTAAAATGAATTATCTTAAAAATTACTAATATTTTAATCAAACAAATTACATCAAAAAAACGAGAATTTCGTGTTCTTCGATATGACATCCATCTCGATATAGTTTTTTTTTTTCTTCATTTTAACCGTTTTTTACGTGAAATTCTATATATGTGTTATATTCATTATGAATATGTATGCACATCCCCAGGTATCCACATTCAGTATGAATAACAAAGGTGAACGTTCATTCATTATTCGTGATGAATAATACAATATCCAGGATGAATAATATACGATTTTATGATTCATGTATTATTCATCATGAATCATATATTGTTAGGGTGTTTTATTTGTTAAATAGAAGTTCAGGGTAAATTATTGTAATTATTCTAAAGTTGTTTTATTAGTTGGGCCTAAAAGCCCATAAGCCCATTAAACTTGTAAGCCTGAGTATATAAAGACGTTATTAGTTTCTTTATCAGTTTAGTCTCATTATTCATAATTCTCTAGTCAATAGGTTTACATTTACTGATCAGATATTCTGTCTATAAACCTAAACCCTTTCATTGAATATTAATCATATAACTAGATGTTGTGGCTATATTATTGTTCTTCATTGATATAACTGTTCGTGATTGCACTGTACTGGGATCTACAATTGGTATCAGAGCAAATAGACTGAAGGTTTGATCCAAAAAGGTTTGTCTAAAATCCTTTAATCGATTATCGTGTTTATTGTGTTTATATGCTATAATTGATTTCTGGATTGTTATCTGTTTATCGTGTTCGATAGATTTCTGGGCAGATTAATTTTTTGTTTACTGAAAAATCGATATTTTTTTTTCTGGAAAACCAGTCCATTCGGTCGATTGTTTGAAGTTTGGTCGACTGTGTTTTGTTTTGAAAAATCAATTTTTTTTGGGTTGAGTTTTCTGGGTTTACAAATCGATCTGGTTCTTAAAAATCAAACTTTTTATCGGTCGAATTTTCTGGGTTTTGCATTGAATTACAGTGTTTATCGGTCTGGGTTTTTTTTCTGGATTGTTTATCGTTCGGTCAATTTTCTGGAAAAGTACTTTATCCGGTCGATAAATTGATAAATTGGATTGAAGTTTGATCGATTCTGTGTGTTTAAAATTCAACTTATTGGTTTGAGTTTTCTGGTTTATGCTTAATTGATTAAATTTCTGGGTAGATTGATTTGTTTCTGGATCGATTGTTCTTGAGATTCATCGAGTTTATCGGTCTATTATCATCGATTTTATCGGGCCTTAAGTTGATCTGTTTGTGTTTATCTGTTCAATATCGACCGACCCTATTGACCGGTATATTGTTCGACCGGTGCCCGTCTGTGACCGGTACCTAGACTCGACCGATACTTGTTGACCAATACTTGTTGACCGATACCTTGCTTGTCCGGTACATTGTTGACCGGTATTTTGTTTGACCGACACTCAGCGGTCGACCGATACTCCTTGTCGACTGGACCTCTGCTCGACCGGGTCCTTGCTCGATCGGGTCCTTGTCCGTTTATATATATATTGTTTTTGGATCATCCTGTTTGTCTCACGATCGCTAAAGTGCTTTTTTAAGTTTAAAGAGTTAAGATGAATTCGAGAGACGCCTTAGCTATCGGTTCAGATCAAAAACCCCCGGTGCTCTATCGGGGAGAATACCCTCAGTGGCATGATCGCTTCATGAACTTTATCGAAGCGAAATCAAACTATGAGGATATACTCAAGTGTCTGCAAGAGGGACCACAACCCTGGCCGATGAAAGTCCTGCCTGGAAACCCAACCGAAGGTCGACCAGACCGTGAGGTTCGAAAAACTCTCGGTGAGTTTCTCCCCCTAGAAAAGAGCATGTATGAGGCTGAAAAACATGCAAAGTCCTATCTTCTACAAAGTCTACCCAACGACATATATGCCTGCATCGATAGTTACAAAGAGACAGCAAAAGGTATGTGGGACCAGATTGAGAAGTTGATGATGGGTAGCAGAATAAACGCTCAGCTGAAGGTGACAAATTGCATCACCCGATATGATGGCTTCAAAGCAAGAAAAGGTGAGACGCTCACAGAAACCTATGAACGGTTCAACCTGCTTCTGAACGATCTGCAGAAAAACAAGATCACGAAGACGAACACCGAGAACAACATCAAGTTTATGAACAATCTTCAACCTGAGTGGAAGACTTTCGTCTCTCATATCCGTCATACTCAAGCCATGGAGAAGATTTCACTACCTGAACTATATGAAATGCTTCTCCAAGATGAAGAGGAAGTTCTTGAGTTGATGGGAAATCAAAAAGCAGATGAAAATCCGGTGGTTGATCCGTTAGCACTTGTCTCCGATAAAAGAGGTAAATCTATCAGCCACTCGTCTGAAAAGGAGCAAATGAAAAGTGATTCTAAACCCGAAGACCCTGACAGTGACTCGGATCCAGAATACACTCAGATTAAAGAAGCACTGTTGTTATTGACCCAAGCGTTTCAGAAAAGGAAGTTCTTCAACAAGTCTTCAAACAAGCAAAGATACTCCACTACTCCTCTCAATTGACGTGATCATAAAGAGAAAGAGAAGTACGAAAGGAAGAGACGCGTTGATGAAGGTAAGAAGTCTGAGAATAGACATGAAGAGAAACCAAAAGAGGAGCCGATCAAATGCTACGACTGTGGTCGGTTGGGTCACTTTGCTAAAGATTGTCGCAAGCCTGTCGTGCGCAACTCAGATTACTACAAAGCCAAGATGCTGCTGGCCAAAGAAAAGGAAGCAGGTAAGGCTCTCATGGCAGAAGATGACTACTGGCTGAACGTATCTGATGAAGAAGAAGCTGATGAAGAAGCACACCTGTGTTTCATGGGCAAGTATTCAGCACAGTCCGATTCTGATGATGATGATCGTAATTCTCCATGTCAGGTATGTGCTCCTTACCTAGAAGCCTTAATTGAACAGATGCAAATCACTGTGCACAAATTAGACTCCTGCAAGCTAACCATTAAAGAAAATGAACAACTCATTTCATCTATGAAAAAACGAGTTTCTGCACAGTCTGAATGTATTGAAAATCAAAGCATAGAAATTGCTGGCAACCTGTGCATAATTTCAAATTTAAAAGAAGAGTGTGAGAGGCCTTACCTATGAGCTACGTATGTCAGAAAATGAGAAAATTGATATTGTGACTCAAAGCGTGGCTTACAAAAATGAAAATCAAAGGTTATCTAATCAATTAAAGGATCTTGAACGGAAACTTTATAAAATTGGTCAATCTCATCAAACGTTGAATCTAATTGCACCAAAAGAACCCAAGTATGCGGATACGGGTATCGGTTACGATAACCCATTTTATCTGAAAAAGGCCTTATCCGAAGTTCCTATGTTATATGCGTTCGAATTTCTTGGAATTGACAAAACCTATCCAGAATACAAAATCAATTGGACCAAACCACTTGATGATGAGGAAATGGAAGAGGACAATTTGCGAAGGAAGAACTCTACCAAAATGCAACTTCCTTTTGTTTATGACTCTTTGAATGCGTCTTATAACGATGAAAAACCCTGTTTCTTGTCAAACGACTATTTTCGAAGTTACACTCAAGCTGAACTAGATGCTAAAACCGTTAAAACTGAGGAGGAACCACTAGACCATAAAGTTTATGTTCCACCTCTGATTTTAGAAAAGAAAATTGTTCAGCTAGAAGAGTCATTTGAACAGGAGAGGAACATTTTTCAAAAGGAAAAACAAGAGCTTTTATCCCAAATTGAGTGTCTCAATTCCGATAAAAAGGAAACTGTGTCGGAGGAGGAAAAGGAATACTTTCAGACAGAAATAAAGAAGCTAAATTCACAACTGGCTGCTTTGGCAGCATATTAGATGAAAGAGCGACTTCACAAGGTTAAGCCTCAAGCTAAGCCTACAATTCTCCAAGTTGAGAAAATTCATCTGTCTGAAAATTCCTATCCACCCTCGGACACATCTTCCTGTAAAGCCTTTATGGGTGACTCGTCACCAACTCTATCAAACAAAGGAAAAGAGCCTCACCCGGATCATTGTTCTGATTTTCAAACCGCTTCCGCCTTTGATCCGCTTAAAGAAACAAATCATTCCAATGTCCTGAATTCATCAAGTGATAAGGCTCCTTCTGATGAGGAAATGGAATTTTCAGCATTCTTGAATTCTGAGGTGTGCCTAGATAGTTAATTGGACCAATTTGATTTTAATCCTTCTCTACCAAGTCACGTTGATTTTCTAACTTCCTCTTGTGAGCCTCCGGTAAAATTTTACAAGGGTGAATGTTCCACATCTGCCCCACAAAACTCTCCTGTGAACAATTCTTCAAATTCTAAATCCAAAAAGCGTTCACAAAAGAAGAAAAAGACCGGTCGCTCTAAAAAGCAACAATTATCAAAATTCAAATTTTCTGACTATGGGTTTAACGGTATTTCAGATACTTTTGGTCGACGCAAAGAAGTCAAATATGCGTGGGTAGCTAAGAAGTCTAAGGAATGCACGGCGACGCCAGAATTAGTTAATCCAGTTTTAAATTCTAGGAAAAACAATAACAGTCATGATGTTTTTAATTTTAAACCTTTGGTTGAATGTAATGGATTTTTACCCATAAAAGTTTATTCAATTCCTCAATTACTTCAACTGTCTCATGATTGTCTTTGTTGCTCCTACTGTGGATTGAATGATTTTGTTGATCGTCGTTTTGCATCTGATTGGTTTGGTTCTTATCATGTGTCTAATTCTCATTCTAAGTTTGATGTTCCCTGCCATAAAAACAGACCCAAGTCTAAACGGGCATCCCAGTCGGGTGTTAAGTCTAACCCCAAAGGACCCATTTACGAATGGGTACCTAAAAAACATTAACTTGTTTTGCAGGACGGTCATGTGTGGTATTTAGATTCAGGTTGCTCCAAGCACATGACCGGAAGAAAGGAGCTTCTCACAAACTTCACCGAGAAGTTTTGTGGAAATGTGCGGTTCGGGAATGATCACTATTCTCCCATCATGGGGTATGGTGATATCATTAAGGATAATATCACAATCAAGAAAGTGTCCTACGTCGAAGGTCTTGGTTACAACTTGTTCAGCATCGGTCAATTCTACGATAAGAATCTAGAGGTGACCTTCAAAGCAAAAAGGTACAGCGTTCGGACTGAAGATGGAAAAGAAATCCTTGCTGGAACGCATCACACAAATCTCTACACGATAGACCTCTCGTCTCTGAAAGCAGATAAGGAAGTTTATTTGATGTCCAAAGCCTCAGCCGAACAAAACTGGTTATGGCATCGTAGACTCTCGCACCTGAACTTCAAGACTATCAATAAGTTGGTGCTCGGTGGCCACGTGAGAGGAATGCCAGATCTTAAGTTTGAAAAAGATCACTTGTGTGCCGCTTGTGAAATGGGCAAGATGAAGAAGGCTTCTCACAAGCCTAAAGCCACTTCTAGTACTTCTCGGTCCCTCGAACTCATTCACATGGATTTGTGTGGACCGATGCGCATTCAGAATATCAATCACAAGAAGTATGTCCTAGTGATGGTTGATGACTTCTCTCGCTACACGTGGGTTATATTCCTTCGTTCAAAGGATGAAACCCCCGAATTGATCATTTCTCTTCTGAAAATCATTCAAGTTAGTCTCAACCAATCAGTTCAGACCATTAGGGCGGATAACGGCACATAGTTTAAGAATCAAGTGCTCACTAGTTGCCTGACGTCAGTGGGTATAACCCACACTTTCTCAGCTGCTCGTACTCCTCAGCAAAACGGGGTAGTAGAGCGTCGTAATCGAACTCTTGTCGAAGCTGCACGCACGATGTTATCTCAGTCCAAGCTCTCGCTACATCTATGGGCAGAAGCAGTTGCTACCGCATGCTACACGCAAAACCGTACTATCATCAACAAGCGGTTCAACAAGAACCCATACGAGATCATCAACAAATTCATCCCGAACATCAACTACTTCCATGCATTCGGATGCACGTGCTTCGTACTAAATGACAAGGACGATCTCGGCAAATTCAGCCCAAAAGCGGACGAAGGAGTGTTCATCGGCTATTCACAGCAAGCCAAAGCTTACAGAGTCTACAAGAAACGGACAAAGACCGTCGTTGAGAGTGTAAACGTGAATTTTGACGAGGCCGCTGATATGGCTTCTGAACACCTCAGTTCAGAACCCGCTTTAACTGGTGTGTTAGCTTTTGGACAATTACGTTCAGGATCTACACAATCTCCAGTAGATCCAAATCAAGCGTCTACGTCAAGAGCACATCTTTCAGATTTGGATTTACTTTTTGAGCATTTTTATGATGATTACTTTCCTTCCATGCCTAATGCTATATCTTGTAACAGGAATGATGCTCAAGCACAAGAAGTGACACGGGTCACTGGACCAATAGACTCAGATGATTCAACTTCGCCTGACCCCCCCTCCTACTTCTCAAGTTCCTCCTGACGCACCGGCAACAGTTGGAACTCCTGAACCGACCCCTGTTGAAGGTGCTACTGAAGTTCCCACTCCGACAATCCCGAATACTATCATTACTTCATCACCTGCTGAGTCGTCCTCGGCTTCACGCCCGACTCCAGCCCCGGAGCTTCCACCTCACAGGTCGTCATCCCTCGAAGCAGTTCAGGATCTACCCCCCGGTGGTTATGTGGATTCCGATACTTCTCAACAGACATATCAACCTTTTCCACATGCCACTAAGTGGACTCGAGCTCATCCCCTACATCAGATAATCGATGATCCCAATTCACCTGTTCAGACTCGATCCACCACCGCGAATGACTGCTTATTTTCTTCGTTCCTCAGCCGTATCGAACCTTCCACCGTCTCCTAAGCATTGAATGATCCGAACTGGGTAATAGCTATGCAAGAGGAACTCAACCAATTTGAGAGCCTCAAAGTGTGGCGTCTTGTTCCCCGACCAAAGAATAAGACGGTGATTGGGACGAAATGGATCTTCAAGAACAAGAAGGACGAAAATGGAATAATAGTTCGGAACAAAGCGCGTCTGGTAGCCAAAGGATATCGCCAACAAGAAGGTATAGATTATGATGAGGCGTTTGCACCGGTTGCCCGCATTGAAGCGATTCGCATGTTCCTTGCCTACGCCGCTCACAAGAATTTCATCGTCTTTCAAATGGATGTGAAATCCGCGTTTCTCAACGGCGTTCTCAAGGAGGAAGTTTATGTCTCGTAACCCGAAGGCTTCGTGAGTTCTGAAAAACCTAATCACATATACTTTCTTGACAAGGCCTTATACGGTCTCAAACAAGCGCCACGAACCTGGTATGATGCTCTCTCATCCTTCTTAGTTAAATCTAGTTTTTCTAAAGGTAAGATAGACACTACCCTATTTATTAAAAGAGAAAAGCGCGATATTATTCTTGTACAGATCTATGTCGATGACATAATCTTTGGCTCCACAAACCCCAAGTACTATCAGAACTTCTCAGCCCTTATGAGTAAACATTTTCAAATGAGCATGATGGGGCAAATGAATTTTTTCCTGGGTCTTCAAGTTAAACAATTAGCAACAGGAATTTTCATTAATCAATCTAAGTATATCTCGGATATTCTTCGAAAATACCAGATGGAAAATTATTCAACTATGAAAACCCCCATGTCTACTAGTATTAAGCTACACTCCGATCCTGACGGAAAGGACGTGAATGCTACAACTTATAGAGGAATGATAGGTTCTCTGATGTACTTGACGGCGAGCCGGCCAGACATTATGTTCTCGACATTCTTGTATGCAAGATTTCAGTCAAAACCTAAAGAGTCTCATTTAGCTGCTGTAAAGCGTATTTTTCGTTATTTAAAAGGTACTGCTGATCTTGGTTTGTGGTACCCAAAAGAGACAGGTTTTGAATTGACAGCTTATTCAGACACTGACCACACCGGAAATATGCTGGACCGAAAAAGCACGTCGAGACATGTCCAGTTCCTGGGTGATCGTCTTGTCAGCTGGGCTTCGAAGAAGCAAAACTGCGTATCAATCTCTACAGCCGAGGCATAATATGTAGCAGCCTCCAGTTGCTGCTCGCAAGTCATTTGGATGCGCACCCAGCTGAAAGACTATGGCTTTCACTATTCGAAGATCCCCATCTACTGTGACTCGAAGAGCGCCATTGCAATATCCAGCAATCCCGTCCAACACACGAAGACGAAACACATAGACGTGCGCTATCATTTCATAAAAGACCACGTTGAAAGAGGTACCATCGAACTCTACTTTGTTAATACAGAGCATCAGTTAGCAGACCTGTTTACTAAAGTCGTGGACGAAAAACGTTTTTAATTATCTTGTGTCCAAGCTAGGTATGCTAAATCTGAAAGTTTGACCCTTTCACAGACCTATACGAGTCTCATTCAATCACGAGTGACTGTGACTTAGTGCCCCAGTGACTTGTCTCTAGATGCTCATATCCACACTCATTGGTTTTTGCATTTTACTCGTTAAGCTCTGTGCAAGTTTCAAACTTCTGTATTAATAAATTAGATTTCGTTAGTTTTATTTTTTTTCTCGTGTGTTTCCTTTTCTTCGTGGTGTTTCGTTTCCCGTTGCAGTCCATTAGGTTGATAACTGAAAAAGTATGTCGTTTGTGGGGATTTTTCGAAGCTGTTCATGTGTTAAGGGGGAGCACTATCGCAAGATAATTGGTAAGGTTTTCTAGTCCTCCATCCGAGGGGGAGCAGGTAAGTTCTTCTCTCGGTAATCGTCAAGGGGGAGCGAGATTTCTTTTCCGTAAGTGGTTAACAATTTGAGGGGGAGCCGGATCAAGTTTTTCTCGGTCCTTTGGTGTCGTTTAATTTTTTTTACTGTATTAATTTTATTTCTTTCCTTAGGTTTCTATCTTTTTTTAGTTTCTATTTTTTTTTTAATTTAAGTTTTCGTTAGACTTGTTTCTAAGTGTATTTAGTTTATTTTTTTTAAATTAATTTACTTTCCTTGATAAAAAAAAACCTCTATTTAGTTTTTGGACCGACCCATTTAGGTACCGGCCCACCTAACCCAGACCCGACCCGGCCCGGTGCAACCCTAAAAACGCGACCGGGGGATTTAAAACCCCGGTCTCTCTCACTTTCCCTCATTCTCTCAAACTCTCGATTCTCTCTCGCTCCCCGGCCGCACTCTCTTTCTCTCAATTCCTCGCTCGACATCTCTCTCGAATCTCTATTCGATCGACCTCAGGTATTCTTCTCTCTGCTCTCTATCGTCCTATCTCTTTTGCCGGCCGATCGACTTTCGGTCGACGTACGTCGCCCCACCCCCTCGACTCCGGTCGATTGGGGCTACTGAATCGGCGTCACCCTCGTTAGGGTTATAATCATTCAGTGATTGTTTTGATTTCCCTTATCGCGATGTGGATTCGATCGATGGCTTGGTATTCGATTTAGGTTGATTTCAATTTGATTTTAGTTTTGGTGTTTGTTCGCATTCCGGACAACTAGGTTGACACCGGTCGTTTGGGTAATCCCGATCGCTTACTGTTTATACCGGTTGATTTATTCGATACCGGTCCATGGGGACACCGGTCGGTCGATAGACCCCGGTCGTAGACAACCCCGATCGCCCGGATCCCTCATACCCCGTACCGGTCGATCGCTTATACCGGTCGGTGCCCTATCGGTCGTTGCATCATACCGGTCGGTACACAATACTGGTCGGTACACCATACCGGTCGATGCACCTTACCGGTCGATGCTCCCTACCGGTCCGATTGGTGAAATTCCTTGCAAACTGTTGTTGGTGGATACTGTTTGCATATGTGCTTCATAGTTAACCTTGTTGACTATGTGGTGAGAGTGTAAGTTGGAATTCAGAAACCTTTAATGGTTGAAGTTTTCTTGGTTATGACCCTGATTCACGAATTAGGGTTTATGGTGCTCAATGACTTGGAGTTTGAATTGGTTGTGGTTTAAATCATTGACCATCTAACTCCAACGAAATCTTGTCATAAATGTACCTACGGACTAACATGTTTATTCTTCACAAGTACAATGGCTCACAACCCAAACCCGGCGATTGATCCTATTGCAGACGCCGAACTGATTCCTGAGGATCAGTTCCTTCCACTCACACCCAACAACTTCCATCTAGACATCACCCAACCTGCAATCCAATATCAGGTGATGATCGAGATCCTCCGTAGGCATCCTCTCTCATATGCACTCACGGAAACAGCTGAAGTCCCACTGCTATACCTGCAGCAGTTCTGGCATTCCCTAACTCCTCTGAAGGCCGACGATGGCTTCCAGTTGGAGGGTCGGATTGACCACACGCCCGTACTGCTCACCCGGGAACTCTTCCGACAGTTTCTCCACTTGCCGATCGCCACTACATTTCCGGGGAGAGACAATTTTGACCCAATTGTGTCAGACGCCATTCTTTGCTCCGACATCCAGCCCCTTGGTTACGGCTCGATTCTACGCCTTCCATCTGGATTCAACAGGAAGAACCTCACCACTATATGGTACACGCTCTACACGTACCTAAATCGGTGCCTTTCGGCTATCACGAAAGGCATCGATCAATCGAGTATCAACATCCTTCGCTTATTTCATGTTGTGGCATTCCACCGCCACGCCGACTATGCCGACTTCCTTTGGTACGAGCTAGTTCAGAAAGTACGAGAAAATGCGACAAAAAGACGGAACTTCATTCCGTTCATGCGATTTCTCCAGCTTATCATCCGCAACTTCATGGTTCTTTATCCTACCATTGCGCGGCGATCTTCGCACCCGACATGTCCACAAAACCAGACTCACAAATCCCGACCCGTCCTGATCCAGAAGGTCTTGTCGCCAGACTTATTCCAGCCGGGTTACTGGCCTACGCTAGTCCTACGACGCTGAGTGTGATAGATTATAGGAGCACACACAACCTACAAGCTCCTATGGTCCATCCAGAACCAGAAGAACCTCCCCAGGGAGCGAGACCCGAGCGGCGTGAGGTCCACATATGAGAGGCGGTAGCGTCCGGAGGGCAGGGGATCCCGGACATGGTGTGCTGAGAGAAAATATCGTGAGGGGATCTGGAGTAGGCAGCGGCGTTTGACAAAGCCAGGCCAGTACTTCTCGACGATCACCTACACCGCCACGGACAACCTCTCCGACGGTGGAAGAGGACACCGCTACTGAAACTGCTAACGTTCAGTCCTCTTCTGCCACCGAGTCTGAGGAGGAAACAGATACACCCGACACTCAGTTGGAAACCGCCACCGAAGCATCGACATCAAGTGATGAGTCTTTTGACCTGATGGTGACGATGATGAGCCCTCACCTGGAGAGACAAGGAGAGCGGAGGGAGTTATAGTCGAAAAAGATATTGTGAACAGAGAGAGGGAAAGCAAGAGTAAATTCGATACTGAGCGTACACGAGTGATGGCGCAACCATCAATGGTTGTTCCCCCTAACCATATCTTTCCAGGTAGCCACATCTGCTACCCAGTCTCATGTGTTGAGACAGGGTATTGAAGGAGTCGTCGTGGACCTAGAGACACAATTGCACTCCCCCCCGAGCCACTCCACCATCTCTCAACAGATGGTGGTGTCAGTTTCTCACGGGGATTTAGCACATACGCTACCGGGCTCTCGCTTGGAGAGTTCTGGTATTGAAACAAGAGAACAGCAGCCCCCGTTCTCGACTTCTTTGGGTGCACAGAGTCTAGATCCCTTTGATGTTATATCTCCCATTCCTAGGACACAGGTACCCTTCTCGGCTACTGCTGGAGGCCTTAGTAGCCCGGCCGGAACACCTATAGTAATTCCAAGTTCGGTTGGTTTACGAGGATTGGGTGGAAGTCCTACCACAGCTATCATCACGCCAGCTGTGAACGTAGGCGGTTCGACTTCTACAGTCGTAACCACAACTGGAAGTCTAAGTGACCCAGGAGTTACTCACCTAGAGTTCGTCTCAAGGGAATTTATGGACGGCGCCCTAAAGGCTGTCCGCACCATCATGCGAGCCGAAATGAGGGAGGAGGTAGATGCACTGAAACGTCTGATCAAAGGCAAAGGTCCTGCGACTGAGCCTGAACCACTACCTCCTACACCACAACCCTCTACTGCTGCTGCCGATATGTCTATCGATGACCTCAAGTCCATCCTTCTTGCCAAATTACTTGCCCAATCTCAAACCGAACCTACCCAAGATGCCGATCTACTTTCCTTACTCCATACTCAAGCATCTACACTTACACCCCCCCAACCCACTATATCTCCAGAAGCCTTCCAGCAACAACAAGCCCTCCTTCAGTCTTTGCAGCAAACCGTAGTTGTATTGACTGAACGACTATCATCCGTGGAAGACACCTGCCGAAGCCAGGCAGAGAGGCTCAAGCGCCGACATGATGATCAGGACGATCCTGACCACCATGAGGGGGAGAAGCGCCAAAGATTATCCGAGCCGGAGACACAGTCAGTGGGTACAGTTCAGGTGGAAACGGAAAGGGCTTCGGGTTCTGGTACTCAACCGGAAGGGCAAGGACAGGCACAGGAGCAGTCGATGGATTTAGTGCTATATGATATTCCAAGGGTTGAAAAGCCTGAGGAACAAGATGGAGGTTCACCGATAGATCCTGAAAACTGGGCTTTGATCGTCGATCCATATGCAGTTTCAGACCCGACAGAAGAACAAGCCAACACCGAAAGAGCACTGTTAGTCCTTCAAGCTGAGATTGATGAGCTTATCAATTCTGAAGATTATCAGCCAATCATACAAACTTCTGTTGAGGTTCCGCTTTTGACTTACACAACTTCAGATCACCCTGATCTTCCTCAACCTGATATTTCTGTTAGATCTCCTCCTGCATCACCAGTTTTGGAAACAGAAAGTACTCCGCCAGCTAAGCCGTCCAAGTGGGAAAGAGTCAGAATTAAAGTTCCATTTTTGGAAGAAAGCCAGAAGAAGATCTTTGCCCATTGGATTCGTGAATATGATGAAGTCGTGCTTCATGGTCTCCAGTCGATGAAAAGCAAGGAAAAGCAGTGTGAGATCATATTTGTGTATAACTACTTTAAAGGCAGGTACAGAAAGACAAAGCTCCAAATTACTTCTGTCGATCAGATTCACTCTTGTTTCTTCATGGGCGTAAAGTATTCATACTTTGTGGTAACTCGAGAAGATGGTGAGAAGTGGAATTTTTCTGAAGCTGATTTTCCACGTCTTGAACCACAAGATATGCTATTTCTGCTTAGAGACTTTAAGACCAGAACTATCAGACCAGGGGAAGTTACAGATGCACTCGAGACTGTCAAGAGATACATGAAGTGTGCAATGAAGCTTGCCTCGGTAGAAGATTTTCAGATCGGGTTAGAAAGCAACCAACCGAAGATCAATCTACTTAAACCTGATCTGTGTATTCATTCTGATGCCCAGAATATACCAGCCTTCAAAGTTCTAAAGTTTCCAGAATTCGGTATGACTTACGTGAACAACAAAGGTAATATGCGTTTTATCCGATTCAGTCAGATTGCCAGATTCTGCGATGGTACTTTGATACTGCTTAAAGACAAGTTGAAGCGTGCTGTTGATCAAGATGAAAAAGGGGTTCAATCATTGGATCCGAAATACAAGGAACTTGTTCTTCAAGCACTGGGTGTTATCATTGATCGGCTGGAGTACAGAACTCAAATGCGATACTTCGAGATCAGTTTTGGGTTTCAAAAGACATATGTTCCGAACTGGCGTGACTTCGAACTTCTATTTAAAGGGGGAGATTGTTAGGGTGTTTTATTTGTTAAATAGAAGTTTAGGGTGAATTGTTGTAATTATTCTAAAGTTGTTTTATTAGTTGGGCCTAAAAGCCCATAAGCCCATTAAGCTTGTAAGCCTGAGTATATAAAGGCGTTATTAGTTTCTTTATCAGTTTAGTCTCATTATTCATAATTCTCTAGTCAATAGGTTTACATTTACTGATCAGATATTCTCTCTGTAAACCTAAACCCTTTCATTGAATATTAATCATATGACTAGAGGTTGTGGCTATATTATTGTTCTTCATTGATATAACTGTTCGTGATTGCACTGTACTTGGATCTACGTATATTATTCACCCTGAATATTGTATTATTCATCCTGAATGATACATTATTCATGATGAATAATATATGAATGACCCATGAAGGTGTGGACACATGGCGCACTCTCTTTTGTTTCCCGATTCACAACCAAAATTTGGTTTAATTCATTATGAATATGTGTGTGCGTCCCCGGGTGTCCCACATTCAGTATGAACAACAAATGTGAACATTCATTCATAATTCACGATGAATAATACAGTATTTAGGATGAATTATACAATATTCAGGATTAATAATACACGAATTCATGAATCGTGTATTATTCACCTTGTATGCTATATTATTCATCCTTAATGATACATTATTAATGATGAATAATACATGAATGACCTGTGAAGGTGTGGAGATGTGACACACTCTTTTTTGTTCCCCGGTTCACAACCAAAACTCGATAGGTTCTCGATTTATCTCGATGGATGTTAGGTTACGGTGATGAAGAAAACGCGATGCGTTACGACATTGAAGAAAGTGTTGAAGAAGGTGATGTCGAGTTACGGACTTACGCTGTCTAGGTGTTGTGCATACTTGAACGTACATAACTATTCATAATGAATATAACACATATATGGCATTTCACGCAAAAAAAAAAACGGTTAAACCAACAAAAAACTATATCGAGATGGATGTGACATCGTAGAGCACGAAATTCTCGTTTTATTGGTATAATTTGTTTGATTAAAATATTAGTAATTTTTAAGATAATTTATTTTAAACTTTAAGTGGGTAAAAGTTTTTAATTAAAAAAGAAAATAAAAAGTCAAATATTATAGGCATGAGTTTAAATTATCTTCCATTTTGACCCATAATCATCTTAAAATTAAAAACACTATTTAATATGAGTTGTTATATCAACTGAGATGAAGTGGCTGAGATTCGTCCTTACGTACATAATGAAAATTGAGTTTTCATTTGAACTTTCCTCTATATGTATATATATATATAGAGAGAGAGAGAGGATCTTTTGTTAACCATCCTAATGTTATTAACTTTATGAACCTAAACTAGCCAATAAGATTGCTCCTTAGAGTGTTGTTAGGATTGTGTATATCATTAATGCTAAAGGGTAAAGAGGGAAATACAAAATTGGACAATATTTGGAATAGTTATTGGGGAGTTACAAAAATTAATTCCATTATTCTAGCTAGTGGCTTGATTTCAAAAAATTTGTCCATATTAAATTACATGCTAAAATTGTATGAACATCCCCAATAATCCAAGTAGCTAATGTTTTTTTTTTCAAAAGTATGTCCATATTCATCGTATTTCTAAAATCGCATGCACATCACAACAATGAACGCAACAATGTCCACCGACACTAAGAATTATGGGCTCCTTAACGTCGTCGATAGAAGTGCGATTGTTGAAAGTTTTTCTTCCCATATGTTCTTCCATGTTGACAAGTGAACACCGACATTGGGGATTTTATAGTGTTCATCAATGTGTTTAGATCAGGGGAATCAAATTGATACGTCCCAACTGAAACAGATGAACATTAGTGCATGAATATATGAACGGATGAATCGTGATAATGATAGATAAACATTAGTGAATATATGTTCATATTTTTTCATTTGAATACGATGTTCAGTTAAGACGGTTCGTATGTAAGTGCATACATACATGTTTGAGGTGATATTTAAAAGTAATAATGTTCATAATTCTTCATATGAATATGATGTCAGTTAAGGTAATATAAAGTTAACACATGTTCGAGATGATATTTAAAAATAATATTCTTCATATTTCTTCATATGAATATGATATTTAAAAGTAATAATGTTTATATTTCTTCTTATGAATATGATGTCAGTTAAGGTAACATAAAGTTAACACATGTTCGAGGTGATATTTAAAAGTAATATTCTTCATATTTCTTCATATGAATATGATATTTAAAAGTAATAATATTTATATTTCTTCATACGAATATGATGTCAGTTAAGGTAACATAAAGTTAACACATGTTCGAGGTGATATTTAAAAGTAATATTGTTTATATTTCTTCATATTAATATGATATTTAAAAGTAATAATGTTCATATTTATTCATATGAACACTAATGAACCGGGGGTTACGATTCTTTTGGAAGAATAATGTTCAAATACATGCAGATTCATGAACACTAATGAACCGGGGGTTATGATTCTTTTGGAAGGAACATTAATTGAGAAATAATAAAGACATAATATTTCAATGATTTTCCCCAAAATACCCTTAGCACTATAGTTCACTCCTAATTTTTCATTAATTGTACATTTATTAAGTCTTTAAAAAAATAATCAATCTCAACCATTGATTTCCAAGATCAAGGGTTTATAATGGTTCATAAAGTTAACACAAAAAATATGGTTAACAAATGAACCTCTCCCTATATATATATATATATATATAGGGAGAGGTTCATTTGAGAAATGCTAAATATATGAGAAATAAAGAAGTAATCTTAGCATTTAATTTGGTCAAGATCGGCTTTGACTGGTCAAATATTGCGTCTTTGACTGGTCAACAATTACGGCTTTGACTAGTCAAAAGTTGCGGCTATTCCAAAAATAGAATGACAGTTTCGTAATTTTTACAAATACACAGGACAAGTTCATATATGAACCTTTGTGATTCACATATGAACTAATTAACTGTAGGTTCGTATGTGAATCAGTTGAACTAATTAACAGATTAATATATGAACCTTTGTGATTCACATATGAACTAATTAACCGATTCATATATGAACGTATAGTTTATATATGAATCACAAAGGTTCATATATGAATCAGTTAAAATAATTTATATGTTAATTACACTGGTTCATATATGAACATATAATTTATATATGAATATACAGGTTCATATATGAACTTGTCCCGCGTGTTTTACAAAATTACCCCTCGTATTTGTGAATTCACATTTGTGATTCACATATGAATTAATTAATTGATTCTTATATGAACTAATTAACTGATTCACATATGAACGTATAGTTCATATGTGAATCACATAGGTTCACATATGAACTCGTCCCATGTATTTTACGAAAGTACCCCTCTATCTTCTACAGATCACGTGTGTAACACCTCAAATCCGGAAATAACAATTTTCTAAATACATCGATAAGTAACTCATCTACAATCACAATTTAACATTTAACTTCAATACACACATTTCGTTCTATGTAAACAGTCTATAATAGGGACGGGTGTTACTAAAACCCAATAATAGTCACTATCTCCAACTGCGGAAGACTTCACCAAACTACTTACTCTCGTGTAAGTCTAATGCTCAACTCCTCAAAGCACTACAAAAACCAAACCCCAACCAGAACCTGATGCACATGCCGACAAATAAAAGGTTAGGCTTGACGACTAGTGAGCTCAAGAGTTTTCATTAGAGATATATAAAGCAATAACTTTAGGAAAGTTATTTAAAATCATGATTTCCAAAATGCAATACATTTGATTTGAAAGCAACCAAGAACGAAATACATTAAATCTTAAAACAATCCCTTTTCGTCATTCACCCCTTTTCATGATTCAAAACATAAAACAGACGCCTCTTTAAATAAAGCCAAAACCCAAAGCGCACGTAAAACATAACTGACATTATAATGATCAAACACTGAAAATGTAGATAACCCCAACTTCCAAAACATCCCAATAACTCGAATGAGTTTCAATAATCAAAACCTTAAAACATAGATAAATACCCATACTCAAACGTCACCGAAAACATGGATTATAAAACTCCATACCCAAAACTACACCTTGCGGTGATGGGGAAGACCCGGTTACATTGTACGTGACGGAACACAAAGTAGGTCACGTAATTATGTAGGAAACCAAAACATATGGTTTATACCCATAAAACATACATAGCTCAACTACTCCAAGTCTATTTCTCGAAAACATCAAGTCAACCACTCCAGGTCTATCCTTGAGAGTTCCAAAACAGGGGAACTCAGACACCCAATGGAATTACACCTTACTGTCCATGGGACGCTGCCCGACAGTATAGGCCCACACCCTACTTACCATGGAGCTTGATGCCTATTCCGTGCTAAATGGTGAACCAAATGCCCAAAACGGGGACATAGGAACACCGTGCCTATGGATCCATTGCACTAACTAAAACCTTACATGACTCAAAACGAATGAACTAACGCATTCAAAGCATGTAACTCTCAAATAAGATGCAATAAATGCAAATCATATCCAAACGCTCTACAACGAGCTATTAAAACGGACAAGTGTTCTCAAAACCCAAACAAAATCCAAACGAGCCATAAGCTCAACAAACCCAAAGACCCAACGTTGAAAATCATAAAGTGAACCCAAATGTAAACAACCCGCATGTATGTAAACCCATACTCCAAAACATATAATTAACTCCAACGTAGTTTATAACATTTACCTTTCAAAACGTCCCATAACACAAAACCATGCATTTCTTTAAAACACAAAATGAAATACATTTATACTCAAAATCTACTTCCTTAAAATAAATCATTAAGATACCAAAATATATGATTTATTTATCATAATGCCCAAAGTCCCAAAGATGTGTACTATATAAGTTTATAAAGTTAAACACTTTCAAAATAACCAAAGTTATCAGCAGTTAACAATTTCATGTAAAACCCAAAACACTTTAAAATAACATTTTGGCATGTACATCGTTTTTACAAATCAACTTGAACTCACCTTGCTAGGTTAAGTTAAACCTAGGTTTCAATACCCAACCATTGGCCTCCAAAAGCATAGATCCCACCCAAAGCTTTCCGAAGACATCCATTTCAACTCTTCAACTCAAGCTTCCAAAACCTAGATCCACACATTTCCAACCATAAATAATCATTTTCAACCCTTAGAATTGTTCCCCAAGTATTTACATGAACATTTCATCTTATACCCCAAAAACCCTAATTTTCCATACTTGAAGAAGGAGAAGATTACCTCAACTACTAGCTTGAATCCATCAAACAAAACACATGTAGGTCACCAAAACGAACCATAAGCTCCCAATCTTCAAATGATGAAAAGGTTAGATGAAACCCCCAAGAGATTGGTGAGGAAGATGAAAGTGGAGATGGAGATGGTGAATAAATGCTCAACTCGAACCCCTTTGAAGAAGTACCCAACAATTAGCAATAGATGGGGTAGATGAGGGTAAATGGAACACTAGGTTTAGTTTCTATGAAAGGGAGAAGTTGAGAGAGAATAACAAAAGAGAGATTGAGTTTTGAATGAGAAATGAGCCAAAAATCAGATTTTAACTAGCCAGACCCCGCTCGCGACAGTGCCTGGCGATAGTGACATTGTCACTATCGCGTGGCACAATCGCGCGGATTGTACCGCGGGTAGAAATCTCCCCGCGATAGTGCCCTGGCGATAGTGACACTGTCACTATCACGTGGCATAATCGCGCCATAGGTACCGAAGCCCAAAATGTCCATAAACTCGCAATTCTCGCATGGGTCGATTTAAGGCTCGAAAGCACAACATTTTTCACCCAAAAAAATAGACGGGAGGAGGAGGGATTACCAACGAAGGGAGGAAACTTACTTTGCGAAAATCCGAGTGTTACAATCCTCCCAACCTTAGAATGATTTTGTCCTCAAAATCTAGACTTCCACGAAACGTTACCTGCAGAATAGATTGCCCCTATTCCGCTAGCCAAAACTATCCCCATAACTTTCTATGCTGGTCCTCTCGATAAGTGTCTCATTAGACACATCATACTTACATCCGAGTGAGCGCTCAACTCACTAAAGCAGTCTTTACCCATAAGACTGCGGTTGTCTCCCAACCTTGAGCGACACGTACTACCTCAAGGGCATCTTGTGACCCCAACTCCTCATTGACTAAACCGTTTCATCTCAACGCAATTCTAACTCCACATTCCAATAATTCACACCACCCCAAAGGATTCCCAAATTCCTTAATACTTCACCCTTGATATTGGTATGACCTTCTTTCCAATGACGTACCAATATGTGTTACTGGGAGTTGGTTAATCCAGATTAGGCTACCCTATACTTCCGATCTATTCTCAAATTCGAGCATTCCACCAACAAGATTTTACCTTGCCAAGAACATTATACATATCGATACTTAGTTACCAACATCTAGCCTCTTTTAAGTGATAACACATAGAAGCTAATATTCCCTATGACCCCACGAGAGTACCCCAACACTCCAAGCATTCATTGATCTCAAGAGAACAAGTCGACGCCTAAGGTCAAAAGATCACACTGAAAACATAGGTATACCATCGAATATTTCATTCCACATTTGCATTGCCGAATTAGAGTTGACACCTAACATGGCACTAAAATTCCCCATCTTATAACTCTAACAAACGAATCGCAATATTTTCTTTATTCCTGAAGACTCACCCGGGTGGCACACCCCAAACACATGCATGATGTCGAACAATCAACCCAACCACTCATATTCGACCAAAAGCGAACAACCACACAAGGCCTTAACCCGCATATTCACCGAAGTAGAAAGATCACCCCTTAATTAACTGGGAGAAAGCATACATCTCATACTTCAATTATTCAAGCATGAATCGATTCATAAACTGAAACTGAAGTTCCAGGTTGACCACAAGTCGGATCACCCGACGCTTCAGATCCCAAGGACTCCTCTAGTCCCTTAATTGCAACTCCTTTCGCGATAGGGTTTTAAATCTATAGCCCTAATGAGTTCAAGGTTTTTCAACCAGTATGCCAATTTGAAAATTTTATAAAACTCTTAAATGCACAAGTTTTATAACAATTAGTCGTGCGGTAAAATACACTACCGTTCATTCGATAGGTTTCAAAATTGATCACCAACAATATGCATATAAAACCATTTCAAAAATCCTTTAGCCTTTACCTACGCTAATAATGACAATAATAAGGATATACAACAAGTTTTTCAAATGGACTACTATGGTCCTAGCTCGCATCAATATACTCCATAAATGGGGAAATAATTTTGCGTGCCAAAACAGTTTATAGCGAGGCGGTTGAACAAAACTCTCAAGAGACCAGTTACGTAATCGAGTTCCCAAAATTTCTCATTCGACTATATAAACATATGGAATGAAATTCCCAACATGACCCGCATGCTGAGTTCGCTTCTCAAAATTTAGCAACACAAAATATGCATGCGATTGGTCAACATACAATAAATTTAAATCAAAATTTCAAACTTTAGGTCGTACAATGAAATGATCTTGCCCAAAAATAGTGGCCACAATGACATATATACCGGTAACTCACTTAACGCATTGCGGAATTTATAACAGTAAAATCAACAACTGAAATATGTTCAAAGCGAAAGTTCAATACGAAACGACATAAATCTTTCATATGCTTACTCACACCAACAATTTAAAACAACTCGAATACTATGCAGTATACAACAAATAACACTTGTATAAAACCCAAAAGAGAAATCACGTAATATTGAAACTTCCCAAAATAACATATGGGATAACATCTATTAACAAAACTCTCAAAACGTCTCTTACGGTTGCAAAAATACCGGTGCAAAACTCGCATGAGACAAAATATTAAACGAAAATTTATAAGTTAACGCACACAATAATGCAAGTATATACGTTCCAAAATTTATCTACGTGACGCAAAATGTCGTAAGATAAGACACCATAAAACCGAACTGAATTTTCATAAACTCATTAACGCTAAAATCAAGCGGTGTTAAAATTTCCATTTCAAAAAAAAAGCATGACGACAATAAGTTTAAAAATGTCAAAATTCTAAAACCACCACGTAAGATAAAGTGACCCTTCTTCGACAAAACTTTCATGAGACGCGACGCCCAATATGCTTGTAACTTATACGCAAATAAAGTTAAAACTCACGCAATTCAAAATACACTCGTGAATAGCAAAGCGTCATAAAATAACGTTTCATAAATTCAACATGACTCGCACCAACTAAGATTCCCAAGAAAATTTCGACTCAAGACATGGGAACAACTCTTCCTTTAAAACCTTAACATACGTTGAGGAGATCTAATGTCAAAGTCAAAAATTCCGTAGTTACTTGTCCAATAATCCAAATAACATTAAAACACGAATATTACAAAATTCTAAAAATAGAATTAGACACGAAACGGGGATAAAGAGATTTTCAATAAAAATTGCAACCACGTGCAACAAAACAATTTCATGCATGTTTAAGCTCACGGTTTAAAATCTGATGAGTGCTAAATGCTTTACCAAGGCTTCATAGTACAACTCACTTTACGCTTCAAAAACATGAGAAACAATTTATGCAAACTTATTTAAGAAATATATTTTGTGCATGACTTTGGTCGGCACTCAACATCCCGAAATCCCGTTCCTCAATTTTCCCGTCACACTATTGTCATTGGGGTGATCAAACATCTTAAGGCAATCATCAAAGATTTCATCGGTCCATCTTACAATTTCTCCTCGAATAATGTCGATTCCAACAGTCTATGGTTCTAGCCCATCCGTTCATTCCAACCCGAAACGATCCACTTAATACCATCACCATGCTTACTGTCATTCTAAGCGTCGAATACTCAAATCATCAACTCCTTCTAACGGTTACTCAATCAGAAACTTCTTTACTACCCCAACGGTTATCGTACAAAGGCAGTTCAAGCATACACATGTAACTCGTAGGCTCACCATAGCACTGGCCAGGTGCTATTATGAACATATTGTACATGATCATCCTTGCCATTTTCGGCGTGATTCCCGTTCCTAGTGAATCCACTCGCCTCGAATCGTCAAATCTTAAAGTGCCTAATGGTGCAATCTCACATTCAAACACTTAAAATTATTCTAGTTTGAGTCTAGGAATTCAAAATCAACACCTAAATCTCTCAAACTTAAGCTCTGATACCAACTTGTAACACCCTCAAATCCGGAAATAGCAACTAATTTAAAATTTTCTAAATACATCGATAAGTAACTCATCTACAATCACAATTTAACATTTAACTTCAATACACACATTTCGTTCTATGTAAACAGTCTATAATAGGGACGGGTGCTACTAAAACCCAATAATAGTCACTATCTCCAACTGCGGAAGACTTCACCAAACTACTTACTCTCGTGTAAGTCTAATGCTCAACTCCTCAAAGCACTGCAAGAACCAAACCCTAACTGGAACCTAATGCACATGCCGACAAATAAAAGGTTAGGCTTGACGCCTAGTGAGCTCAAGAGTTTTCATTAGAGATATATAAAGCAATAACTTTAGGAAAGTTATTTAAAATCATGATTTCCAAAATGCAATACATTTGATTTGAAAGCAACCAAGAATGAAATACATTAAATCTTAAAACAATCCCTTTTCGTCATTCACCCCTTTTCATGATTAAAAACATAAAACAGACGCCTCTTTAAATAAAGCCAAAACCCAAAGCGCACGTAAAACATAACTAACATTATAATGATCAAACACAGAAAACGTAGATAACCCCAACTTCCAAAACATCCCAATAACTCGAATGTGTTTCAATAATCAAAACTGAGAATTATAAAATCCCTATTTATCAAGCTAAATCTCTAAACATGATCAAACATTCAAGAATTGTAGAGAGAGAGTAGAGAGAGAAAGTCTTCCAAATTCATGTATCTCACGTGTACAAAATATTATAATGATGTTCTTACCTAAAGATTACAAAACAAACCCTATTTATATCACCTAACTAATCAAAGACTTAACAACTAAGTAAAGCAAATACAACTTTGACTTTTAAAGACTTTGACATTGTTGACCTTACAAGTTTGACTTTCTAATTAAATCTTGGATACAATATTTAGACTTAACAATCTCCCCCTTTGTATTCAAGATTTAATAAAAATTTGACACTAGTCTTCAGCACATGATTATTCAGCTTTTGTCTTTGGCAACTTTGAACTTTGAAGCTTTAACAATCTTCAGTCTTTCAGCCTTTGAAGAATCTTGAAAAGTCTTTTTAACTTTGAAGCTTTGAAAGTCAACATGTCTTGAAAACGCAAAACAGAATTCTTGAAACTCCTTTGAAACTTCAACTTTGAAACATCTTTGAAATATCTTTGAAAAATCTTTGAACTCTTCAGCTTTGAACTTTGAAACAACTTTGATTGAGGAATCTTTGAAAAAATTGTATCTTCATCACTTTGATCTCTTAATCATCTTTGGAAGAACAAACCTTCTTGAATCTTGAAATTCTTTACAGAATCTTTTGGCTTTGAATTCTTATCAGCGGAAGCATTTTGAAATTCTGACTTGAACTATGAAATTCTGACTTGAACAATGAACAAGAACTCTGAAATTGAATCTTTATAACTCTCCCCCTTTTTGATGATGTGAGCATCATTATCATCAAAATATTATCAATTTCAGCATAGGCTTTGATTTCCCCCCCTTTTTTTAATCAACTAACAATCTCCCCTTTGACAGATGTTGTACTTTGATCTGAAGAGCCGAATCATGAACTGTTTATATCCGAATCTTTGCAAATTCAGACATAGTGAGCGTGTAACCCTGATTCAAAAAAATGAAACAGTTAGAAATGCCTGTCAGTAACACAAAGTTACTGTGTACAACGAATGTACAATATAAGGAGCTGGTTTAATGATGACTCCCCAGGACTTCCATTCAATTATTGAAAGACACAAGGTAATTCTATGAATGTTCTGACAGAAAAACAGATTTTCTGTGTGCTCGTGCTTGTGTATTAAAGAATTAGCACAATGATTGTGTTTCATAAAGGCTCAAAGTATGTAAATCACTGAAACAACAATGATTATACACGGACTCAATGTGCATGAGAAAGGGTCGAAGGTGGGGCAACTTTCCTTCTTTTTCAATATCAGTATCTTCCAAAAGAAGATCCGATAGATTATATGTTGCTTCCCCAGAAAATGTGAAACATTCTCTTTTTAAGAAAAGAATGAGTAGCTGGTGGGGTTGTATACAAGAGATGGCATGGGCTATTTGCCTATTTCAATGATGGTCACCAAAGGAATGTGAACCAATCAGTAATGTGGCTGCCCGGCTCAGAAAGATGTTTGGTGCAGAGTTCTGATATTCTTTTAAATCTGTTCTCACACCCTCTTTCTTTTAAACATATAAGCTCACATCTAACCAATCTCTCATTTCCATTTTACCTCTGCTCACTCCCACACTCAATTCTTTTATACCCCTCTCCCCTCAATCACTCAAAGGATTTCTTCTGGGGTAGGAAACACTGGTTATCGTGAATCCATGGAAGATCTATTAAGCACTCACACTGAATCCCATGTTCCTAAAAGTACATGTTGGTCAATGATTTTCTTGACATGTAAAGCACAAGAAATCATATGTCAGTGTATGCATGCTCATCAAAAATCAAAAATGAAATTTGAGCATTTGAACTTTGAAGATTTCTCAAAACAAGAATATTGAATGATAGAAATGAAGTCAAGAGAATTGTTTTGAGAATCTGAAAATGAATTAAACAGATCAAATCAAATGGTTAGGGTATCAAAGAATTGGATATTTGTTTATATGAACAAATATAAACAATTTATCAATGAAGGCACAAATATGTAAAAAAATGAATGATGCTCAACAACTTTGAATTTCAAACGGGGGTATTACCATCGAAAAATTGTTTGAATTTGAGACATGGTAATAACAATTTCAAATAAAATACTGAACCGGTGTTTATGAATACTTGACAGTATATGGACAAGATAATACACAAGTATTGATCTTTGGAAACACACGGTTAGTTAAACATTAAGCTCAAAATTTGAAAAACATTTAAAATCACACTTCTAAATTCATAAAATCTTTTGAGAATAAGAAGTGGTTTGATCATTTAAGAAACTTTTTTTCATGTTCGAAAGTTGTTCTTCTTTCAAACAATCCGAGATCTAGGATCAGAAGATATTTACCTTTTCAGCTCCCCCTCAAATCATGATTAAATGATTTATATCTTTTAAGCTCCCCCTGGATATTAGCACAATATCCGTCTTTGATCATTGATGAACGGGTCTTGATCTGTCATGTGATCAGAAGCCACCACCTTTACTCTCCCTTAAATTAAGCATCTGAAATATTACAAGTAAAACAGGATAGAGATCAAACACTCCCTTTTGAATTGTTAGACCATCAATATCAGAAAAATCTAGCAAAGAAAAAGTATAGGATAGAGATCAAATCAATTCTCTTGGGATGAAGACCATCAATATCCATCGGATGAAAGCATATAGGAGTAAGGTCTTTTTGATCGCTGAGGTCCGAGTCCTAAATTTTTGTGTTTAGAAGTCAAGCTCCGTTGAAGAACGGGTCCTAAGCTGATGTGCTTAGAAGCCATTGTCTTTTATCTTTGAAGTCCGGGTTTTGAACTGTTGTGTTCAAAAGCCAATGTTCTCTTACTCCCCCTTGGCTTGAGGTGCCTGCAACACAGAATCAATTTTCTTCTTTGGTACCCACTGGTATTTGGGTCCAGAAATGTTAGTTGCAGTTCGTGTGGGGGTTATGGAGTAAGAACCATACCAGAAATGATCACTGGTCTTATGGATGTGATCATGTATACAACAAATAGAACAATAATATTTCTTACCGTTAGGTGCTTTGTTCTTCTTTGCTTTGTGTACAGGTACACATGATTTCTTCTCTTTTAGTTCATCAGTCTTGTCATCTTTGACTGATTTCTTCATCCAGACCAGTTTCTCTTTCTTGAAACTTCTTCTCCTTGGATAAGTATCTGAACCATCTAAATATTCATCAAAGAAAATGTTAGATCGATGAATCTGATTAAAGGATTTAACTGACCTTTGTGAAGAGACAGATTTCTGGGTAGAACTTGAAGCAGACTTTTCAAGCTCTTTCATCTTTGATGCAAAGATGTCTCTTTCTTTCACAAGATGGTCAATCTTCTTTGAGAACTCAGACTTCGTCTTTTGCTCGTTCAGCGCAGAAGCAGACAGTTCAGAGAACTTGGAAGTCAGTTTTTTGATTTCAGACTCAAATATTGATCTTTCTTCTTCAAATCCTTTTTTCTAAATCTTTTCTTTGGCCTGATAACTCTTTAAAGAATCCCACATTCTTCTGTTCGATGACCTTCTTTTCTTTATCAAATTTTTCTCTTTCCAAAATCAGCACTTTCTCAAAATCAGACATTTGTTGAGAAAGTTCTAAGCATTTAAGCTCAACTGACTTCTTCTCTTCAAAACACTTCTTTGAAAAATCTGAGAACTTCTTTGAAAAATTTTTCTTTTCACTTTCAAAATCAGCTTTACTGTCTACAAGCTGTTTTTCCAAAACAGATAAATTCCATTTAAGCTCAGAGTTCTCAGTTTCTAATCTTTTTATCTTCTCTTCTTTCTTCCCAACACTGATATTCTTTAAGGTACTGATTTCTTCTTTCAGTGATATGACTTCAGTAAAATACTCTCTTGACTTTTGTGAATGAAAGTCAACTGCATGAGCCAAATTAATGTTCTCTAGTTTCAGCTTTCTATTCTTCTCTTCAAGATCTGAAAGAAATCCCATGATTAATGAGTAATTGGCTTAATATGAATGATCTTTCCAAACTATGTATCAGAAAATCAAAAATCAGATTGAATTGAAAATTTTCGAAAAATATTAAAAATTGAAAATTTGAAAAACACTTGTTATGACACAAAGTTTAAAAAAAAATAAAGATGACACACTAAAAAAAAAAATTTCCAAACTCTTTTTTTTTTAAGCTGAGGTTTGCGTGTGTCGCCTGGAACGCCAAGCTGAGGTTTGCGGGTCAGCCTTGAAGCGCAAAGGAAGGTTTGCGGGTCCTGCTTGAAACGCAAAGCATGGTTTGCGTGTCCCACTGGAGACGCAAAGTAAGCTTTGCGTGTTGAACTTGATGCGCAGGATGAGCTTTGCGTTTCCAACGTGAAGCGCAAGATGAGCTTTGCGATTCCAACGTGAAGCGCAAGATGAGCTTTGTGTTTCTAACGTGAAGCGCAAGATGAGCTTTGCGATTCCAACTAGACCTTCATGAATGAATCACAAACTGTATGATAGAAGCGCAAACCGTATGATAGAAGCGCAAAGTCGATTTCTTGACTGTTTCAAACTCAAATTGATTCAAACCTGCGAATTTGATCTCAAAGACTTGTCAGCATCATCGAAAAACAAATCTAAATACAAATTCACTATCAATTTTCGGTTAAAAACATCAATTAGCACAATTTCAATCAAGAACAGAAACTGAACTCGTTTTCACGAAAATCTCAAAAATCAAAAATTGAAACCGATTTTGTTCGAATTTCGAGATGGAATCAAAACAACAATCAATCATCAACATAAATCGAACACAATGAATCCATTTTCTTGCATTAAAACTAATTTTTCACAAAAATTCAGATGAAACAGTAACAAACTCTTTTCTTGAAAAAAAAATCGAAAATAACGATTTTCAAACCAAAAACACACAAATTTCAATTCAAATCATGATCTAATCATTCCTGAAAATTTTGGTACAGCTCTGATACCAATTGTTAAACATAAAATCCCAAATACAACAAACAATTACTCAAGATTTATCATAAAAGCTCAAGAACTAGAGAGAGAAAGTAGATCTTGTATTCATATCACATGTCTCTGAATTACAATGTATGAGCAGCTCTCGTAGTTACAAGATTACACAACACAAACCCTTATATACCCACTATCTAAAACAAAGCCTTAATGTCTAAGGAAACTAAACATGCTTTGACTTAGACAATGTTGACTTTTACAATGTTGACTTTCCTATTACATTGACAATATTGACTTCTAAGATTGACTTTCCTAATTAAATCTTGGATACAATATTTAGACTTAACAATCTCCCCCTTTGTATTCAAGATTTAATAAAAAATTTGACACAAGTCTTCAGCACATGATTCTTCAGCTTTTGTCTTTGGCAACTTTGAACTTTGAAGCTTTAACAATCTTCAGTCTTTCAGCCTTTGAAGAATCTTGAAAAGTCTTTTTAACTTTGAAGCTTTGAAAGTCAACATGTCTTGAAAACGCAAAACGGAATTCTTGAAACTCCTTTGAAACTTCAACTTTGAAACATCTTTGAAATATCTTTGAAAAATCTTTGAACTCTTCAGCTTTGAACTTTGAAACAGCTTTGATTGAGGAATCTTTGAAAAAATTGTATCTTCATCACTTTGAGCTCTTAATCATCTTTGGAAGAACAAACCTTCTTGAATCTTGAAATTCTTTAAAGAATCTTTTGGCTTTGAATTCTTATCAGCGGAAGCATTTTGAAATTCTGACTTGAACTATGAAATTCTGACTTGAACAATGAACAAGAACTCTGAAATTGAATCTTTATAATTCTCCCCCTTTTTGAAAACACACAAATTTCAATTCAAATCATGATCTAATCATTCCTGAAAAGTTTGGTACGGCTCTGATACCAATTGAGAATTATAAAATCCCTATTTATCAAGCTAAATCTCTTACACAGAAAACTGACAGCAAAACAAAGCAAAGGATTTGTGTGTGACAGCAGAAACGCAAAGCAAAGCATTCAATTTGGTTTAAGTGAGACAGAAGCGCAAACCATAGGTTTGCGGGTGATGCATAGAACGCAAACCTCATATTCAAATCAAAGCTTATCAATTGAAATTTAACCAATTGAAATTAATGCTTCCACCAAACCCATTCAAATTTAACCAATTGAAATTAACATGCATCACCGCCCCACTACAAACAATGAACCAATCAGATTTTCAAACTATTATGAGCCATCAATACCACCGAATTAAATTGATTTCAATTAAAAAAATGCTGCCATTGAAAATGAAACTTTGCGTCTCACTCAACCTAACTTTGCGTCTCACTCATAACCATTTGCATTATCATCACCGACCCACTAACATTTGTGATAGAAATATGCATCCAATCAAAATTGAATTTCAAATTGAAACTCAAATCCTAAGTCACCGTCCCATGATAGGAGAAACATTCAATATCAATTCAATTGATACTGCAGCCAATGATTGAAATCAATATCTCTGTGGTTTGCGGGTGCTTCAATCAGATTTACGTGTGCTTCAAAAATTCAAACTAAATCAATTCAAACATTAAAATTGATTTTCCCATTTATCCACGATGATCGGAATACAACCTGTAACACTTTTCTAAGCATCAACCATGACAAAAAAAACATCAAATTTCAGTTTTAGATTCAAGTTCACAGTGATCAATAATTTTAAACAAGATCCAAAAAATTCAAAAATCAAACATATTTTGTGATTGATTCAGAAAACTTTGTGAATATTTTGTGTTTCTAAACAAAAATCGATCACAACTTGATCATTTTTACAATCAAAGAACAACAAACAAAAGCGAATTTGATTCAATCAGAAAGAAACCAAAAGAAAACAGTCGTGTTCTTGAAAATTTCAAATTATTTTAGATTTCAATCCAATTTTCTGCTCAAATCATTTCTGAAAAATGTTTGGTATGGCTCTGATACCAATTGAGAATTATAAAATCCCAATTTATCAAGCTAAATCTCTAAACATGATCAAACATTCAAGAATTGTAGAGAGAGAGTAGAGAGAGAAAGTCTTCCAAATTCATGTATCTCACGTATACAAAATATTACAATGAAGTTCTTACCTAAAGATTACAAAGCAAACCCTATTTATATCACCTAACTAATCAAAGACTTAACAACTAAGTAAAGCAAATACAACTTTGACTTTTAAAGACTTTGACATTGTTGACCTTACAAGTTTGACTTTCTAATTAAATCTTGGATACAATTTTTAGACTTAACAAAAACCTTAAAACATATATAAATACCCATACTCAAACGTCACCGAAAACATGGATTATAAAACTCCATACCCAAAACTACACCTTGCGGTGACGGGGAAGACCCGGTTACATTGTACGTGACGGAACACAAAGTAGGTCACGTAATTATGTAGGAAACCAAAACATATGGTTTATACCCATAAAACATACCGAGCTCAACTACTCCAAGTCTATTGCTCGAAAACATCAAGTCAACCACTCCAGGTCTTTTCTTGAGAGTTCCAAAACAGGGGGAACTCAGGCACCCAATGGAATTACACCTTACTGTCCATGGGACGCTGCCCAACGGACAAGTGTTCTCAAAACCCAAACAAAATCCAAACGAGCCATAAGCTCAACAAACCCAAAGACCCAACGTTGAAAATCATAAAGTGAACCCAAATGTAAACAACCCACATGTATGTAAACCCATACTCCGAAACATATAATTAACTCCAACGTAGTTTATAACATTTACCTTTCAAAACGTCCCATAACACAAAACCATGCATTTCTTTAAAACACAAAATGAAATACATTTATACTCAAAATCTACTTCCGTAAAATAAATCATTAAGATACCAAAATATATGATTTATTTATCATAATCCCCAAAGTCCCAAAGATGTGTACTATATAAGTTTATAAAGTTAAACACTTTCAAAATAACCAAACTTATCAGCAGTTAACAATTTCATGTAAAACCCAAAACACTTTAAAATAACATTTTGGCATGTACACCGTTTTTACAAAAGCATAGATCCCACCCAAAGCTTTCCGAAGACATCCATTCCAACTCTTCAACTCAAGCTTCCAAAATCTAGATCCACACATTTCCAACCATAAATAATCATTTTCAACCCTTAGAATTGTTCCCCAAGTATTTACATGAACATTTCATCTTATACCCCAAAAACCCTAATTTTCCATACTTGAAGAAGGAGAAGATTACCTCAACTACTAGCTTGAATCCATCAAACAAAACACATGTAGGTCACCAAAATGAACCATAAACTCCCAATCTTCAAATGATGAAAAGGTAGATGAATCCCCCAAGATCTTGGTGAGGAAGATGAAAGTGGAGATGGAGATGGAGATGGACATGGAGATGGATATGGAGATGGAGATGGAGATGGAGATGGAGATGGAGATGGTGAATAAATGCTTAACTCGAACCCCTTTGAAGAAGTACCCAACAATTAGAAATAGATGGGGTAGATGAGGGTAAATGGAACCCTAGGTTCGGTTTCTATGAAAGGGAGAAGTTGAGAGAGAATAACAAAAGAGAGATTAAGTTTTGAATGAGAAATGAGCCAAAAATCAGATTTTAACTAGCCAGACCCCGTTCGCGACAGTGTCTGGCGATAGTGACATTGTCACTATCGCGTGGCACAATCGCGCGGATTGTAACGCGGGTAGAAATATCCCCGCGATAGTGCCCTGGCGATAGTGACATTGTCACTATCGCGTGGCACAATCGCGCCATAGGTACCGAAGCCCAAAATGTCCAAAAACTCGTGATTCTCACATGGGTCGATTTAAGGCTCGAAAGCACAACATTTTTCACCCAAAAAGATAGACGCGAGGAGGAGGGATTACCAACGAAGGGTGGAAACTTACTTTGCGAAAATCCGGGTGTTACAACGTGTTTCACGGTCAAAGCCGTTATTGTTCCAGATGAAGGGTTAGGATCATTTCTCTATTTCTCACACACTTAACATTTCTCATTTGAACCTCTCCTTTTATATATATATATATATATATATATATGTAACACCCTCAAATCTGGAAATAGCAACTTGTTTAAAATTTTCTAAATACACTAATAAATGATTTAGCTACAATCATAAATTAAGATTTAACCTCAATACACACATTCATTCCATACATACAGTCTATAACAAAAACGGGTGCTACTAAAACCCAATAGTAGTCACTATCTACAAACTGCGGAAGACTTCACCAACTACTTACATTTGCACAAGCTAAGGCTCACTCTTCATAGCTGCTAGAACCAAACCTCAACCGGAACCTGATACACATGCCGACAAATAAAAAGAGTTAGGCTAACTCCTAGTGAGTCCAAGAGTTTTACATGAGTAAATATATTTTTAAAAGAATGAACCTCACTTGAAACCATGACCAGACAATTGGTGTTCTTTAAAACGTGGAAATGACTCTTTTCCAAAATCATGCACTTTCCCAAGATGGACACCTCATTTAAAACTTGTTTTATAAATTGATGCAACTTGAACTGTAGATCCTAGTTACAGTGCAATCACGAACAATAATCAATGAAAAACAATAAATGTGCCACAACTTCTAGTCATATGATTGATATTCAATAAAGATTTAGGTTTACAGAGAGAAATTCTTATAAGCAAATGTAAACCCTATTGACTAGAATAATAATGACGACTAACTTCTTCTTCTCTAACCTAAAACTAGGTTAAACAAACCTTTAAATATGAAACGTATAAGCCTAATGTGCTTGAGGCCCAATAACAAATAACTTTCAATTAATTACAATTTGACCCCTTATAAATGTTTTATACAACTTTCAACACACAGGACTTTCAGTCCTAACAATCTCCCCCTAAAGTTGAATAAGGCATTTATCTTCTTGAAAACTTCAGCCTTGATCTTCTTTCCCTCTTGAATCTTTGAAGAACTTTGGTGTTGCATGTCTTCATGTCTTTCCCAGCTTCTCCTTGAATAAAGCTCTTGGTCTTCATAGTTTCAACTTTGTAACCAGATTCAATGTACAATAGCCTTGACTGAACGCACTATCAAGCAACTTTCAACTGTAGAAACTCAACACATCGGATCAGAATACAAGAAAGATAATGTGCGAGTTATGTGACATTCCAAAGTGCAACTTCAGTTTAAAACAAATAATCTGTCTTTGAACCGCGAGTTGAATTGACTTTCAGCTTAAGAACTTGTTTCAATCAGCTCGTAGGAGGGACAAACTTGTAGCAGACACCACATGATACGGGATAGAAGAACCAATAAAATCTTTCATGCTCAGCTACAATCTTTGAATCCAAAGGCTTTTCAACCTCAGATTTAAGATTTGACATTGAAATTGAACTTTGTAAATCTCTCCCCCCTTTTTTGATGATTGTGAACATCATGATCATCAAAACTCTTCAATTTCAACACATTCTTTGATCTCCTCCTTTGTGATGAACTAACAATCTCCCCTTTATGATAATTTGACATTCTCCGCCCTTTGATCTGAGTATCCGTCAATTCATGAAATGTACATATCTGAATCTTTTCAAATTCAGATATAATAGGAATTGTAATCCTGAATCAACAAATGATACAATTAGTATGCCTGTAAGTAGCACGGAGCCACTTTATACAACGAATGTACTTTGGAAAGGAGCTTTTGTGATATTCACTCCCCCAGGGCTTCCATTCAATCATCGAAAAACCACAAAGGAATTTTCTATGAATGTTATGACAAGAAAACTCATTCCTTGTGTGTACGTGCAAGTGTAGAATGATTGAAGCTACTTAGCTTTCTCAGGCTAAAAAATGTGTAAACTGTTGAGACAGAAACATATATTACACGGACTCAATGTGCATGAAAGAGGTGCAAAGGTGGGGCAACTTTCCTTCTTTTTCAATATCTAAATCTTCCGATTGAAGACTAGATAGCAGATATGCTGTGTCCCCAAAGAAAATGAAACATTTCTTTGTTAAGAAAGAAACGAGTGGTTAGTGGGGTAAAAACAAGAGTTGGCATGGGCTCACTGCCTGTTTCAATGATGGTCACCAAAGAATGTGAACCAATCAGTAGATGTGGCTGCCCGACTCAAAAAGTGTTTGGTGCAGAGTTTTCATATTCTTTTAACTCTGTTCTCACACCCTCTTTCTTTTTGTCATTAAAGCTCACTTCTAACCAAACACTCATTTACATTTTTACCGCTCAGCACAATGAGAAAAACTCAACCGGATGAGTTATCTCCCCCACTCTTTTTAATTTAAGACCCCTCACCCCTCAATCACTCAAGGATAACTTCCGGGGTAGGAAACACTGGTTAACGTGAATCCATGGAAGTTCTGTTTAAGTTCTCACACAAATCCCATGTAAGTCCTAAAAAGAATAGTTGCTCAACAGTTTAACTTGAACAGTTAAGTACAAAATATATGATAACATTGTCAAAATGTATGCTCATGAGATTTGAGAAATTGAACTTTGAAGATTTCTCAAACAAAGATATTGAATGAATGAAATGAAATCACGAGAATTGTTTTGAGAATCTGACAATGTATCAATCAGATCAAATAAAATGGTTAGGGTATCAAAGAACTGGATATTTTGTTTATATGAACAAATATAAACAATTTACCAATGAAAGCACAAATTTGGAAATGATGATTGATGCTCAACAATATTGGAAACACACAATCAGTTAAACATTAATGGTCAAAAATTGAAAAACATTTAAAATCACACTTCTAAATTCATAAAATCTTTTGAGAACCATAAGTGGTTTGAACATTTCAAAAAAAACGTTTTTTAGTTCGAAAGTTGTTCTTCTTTCAAACAATCAGAGATCTAGAGCAGAAGATATTTACCTTTAAGCTCCCCCTCAAATCATGATAAAATGATTTAGGTCAGATAAGCTCCCCCTGGATATTTACAAAATATCCTTATCTGAACATTGAAAAACGGGTCCTGATCTGTTATAATCAAAAACCATAATCTTGACACTTAAGTCCGGGTTTTGAACTGTTTTATTCAAAAGCCATAGTTCTTTGAGGTACGAGTCCTAGACTGTTTTGTCTAGAAGTCAAAATAAATAACATGGTACTCCCCCTCAAAAGTGGCATAACCCTTGATTGTAGTCATGTGACGTGAATACTCTGAATTGAATCACACATGACATTCCTGCAAAACAGATTAAGAAGATTTTGGTTTTGGTATCCATGCTATGATGGATCCTTGATGGTTAATTGCCTTGGATTTTAATCTATTAAACTGAGGATTGGGGATGCTATAAGTACCATACCAATTATTAACATACCTTAAATCCACAAAGTCACTATTTCCACAGTGAGTGCAACAGATCTTTAGTCGGTTTAGACTGATCAACTTTCCTGTAGAATAAACATAAGTAGGTGAATCAGTCTTGGAAATAGATGACTTTGTATCAACTACAGGTGAATCATGAGACATGTTTCCTTCACTGTCTTCTGTAGTTGGTTTCTTTCTCCAAACCATCTTTACTTTTCTGGAGAAATGATTATCTGAAGGATCATTAAGCTCGCAATCAGAAGAACTGGAGTAGTAAGTATGTCTTTTGTTAGAGGTGTCGGTCTTTCTTTGTTTCTGTGAACGTCTTTTAGATTTTTGCTTTGAAGAATTGTTCATAGATCCTTTTGAGAGGCAGATGTTGAACATTCGCCTTTATAAAATTTGATCGGTGGCTCACCAGTTAAATCCAAAAAATCAACATGACTTGGAAGTTTAGGATCAAAATCAAATTGGTCTAACTTACTGTCTGGACACACCTCAGAATTCAGAAAGGCTGAGAATTCCATTTCCTCATCAGAAGGAGCCTTATCACTTGAAGGATTGAGGAGACTGGAAGGATTTGTGCTTTGAAGCGGATCATTAGCGGAAGCATTTTGAAAATCAGAATGATGATCCATTTCGAAAGATTAAGGCTCTTTTCCTTTGTTTGAAGAATTTGGTGACGAGTCACC
The DNA here is from genome assembly GCA_954870635.1 of Arctium minus. Classification (NCBI taxonomy): domain Eukaryota; kingdom Viridiplantae; phylum Streptophyta; class Magnoliopsida; order Asterales; family Asteraceae; genus Arctium; species Arctium minus. The sequence goes on from OX941084.1 coordinate 56,590,783, forward strand.
CAAAAAAGCTTTATAGGAAGAGGTATCAGAGGGTGGAGAAGAATGTTCTGACAGATTAATCTTCTCCTCTTGGAGTAAGTCAAGCTTAGCTTGAAGCTCAGCTTTGTGATGTTGTTCTTTCAACAGATCGGCTGCCAAGGCAAACAGTTGTGAATTAAGCTTATTTATTTCTATCTGAAGATATTCCTTTTCCTCCCTCGACCCAGTTTCCTTTTTATCGGAATTGAGACACTCAATTTTGGATAATAACTCTTGTTTTTCCTTTTGAAAAATGGTCCTCTCCTATGCAAATGACTCTTCTAGCTGAACGGTTTTCTTTTCAAAAATCAGAGTTGGAACATAAACTTTGTGATCTATTGGTTCCTCCTCAGTTTCAACGGTTTTGGAATCAAGTTTAGCTTGAGTGTAGCTTCGAAAATAGTCATTTGACAGGAAACAGGATTTTTCGGTGTTGTATGACGCATTCAATGAGTCATATACAAAAGGAAGTTGCATTTTGGTAGAATTCTTCCTTCGCAAATTGTCCTGTTCCATTTCCTCATCATCAAGTGGTTTGGTCCAATTGATTTTGTACTCTGGGTAGGTTTTGTTTATTCCAAAAATTCGAACGCATATAACGTAGGAACTTTGGTTAAGGTTTTTTTCAGATAATGTGGGTTATCGTAACCGATACTCGTCTCTGAATATTTGAATTCTTTTGGTGCAATTAGATTCAGCGTTTGTTTAGATTGACCAATTTTATAAAGTTTCAGTTCAAGATCCTTTAACTGAGTAGATAACCTTTTATTTTCATTTTTATAAGCCACGCTTTTAGTCACAATATCAATTTTCTCATTTTCTGACATACGAAGCTTGTAAGTAAGATCATCCATCTACTTTGGTCTTTAACTCTTCAGACTCTTTTGAAAAACTCGCACATTCCTCCTTTAGATTTGAAATTATGCATAGGTTGCCAGCAATTTCTATGCTTTGATTATCATATTTGTCAAGTAGTCTTTCAACTCTAGCTTCTAAACAAGAAACTTTCTCTTCTAGCTCATAATAAGTTGGATGAGACATTGTTGCTTGAAAAACTTGAAGTCTAGGGACTAAACTTGACAAAATATGAAAGAATCAATGTGCAAGGACCAAAAGTGACAACGTGTGAAACTTGAAAGCTTAGGGGTCAAAGATGACAAACTTTGAAACTTTGAACTACGGGGGCTAAAAATAACACAAACTAAAACTTAAAACTGCAAGGACTAAAAGTGACACAAACTGAAACTTAAAACTAGAAGGACTAAAAAAGACATATACTAAAACTACTAACTAGAGGGACTAAAAGTGTAAAAGTTAAAACTTCTAATGGACATAACTGGACACTAACGAAAATGGACTAAAATTGAAATAAAGCTTAACTAAATTAACAAACTAACTGACACTAACTGGACTAACGGAAAATGGACCAAAATGTAAAGAATTTAACGGCAAACTAACGGAAACACTATTCATCGTCTTCCTCATTGAGCCAACCTGCAAAGCTTCGAAACGGTTAGAAAATTTCAATGCAAAACGATCGTTAAAGCTCCCTGATCAGTCATTAACAGATTAAAATTCAACCGGTCAACCCACGATCACAAACGAACCAACCAAAAGCTTTTCGAAAAACGATCGACAACTTAAAAAACTCGGTATGAGATAAAACTTTTTGACAAAAAATGATCGTTTATGTTCCCTTAAGCTCCCTCAACTGATTAAATCCCGAAACAATCTCTCATACTCTCGAACGAAGCAATCGAAGATTTTTCGGAAACCGAACGAGAATTTAAAAACTTGATATGGGTGAAAATTTTACGATAAAAAACGATCGTTTAAGCTTTGTAACCAACCCTTAATGATTTAAAAACGGAAAAGTTCGTCCATGATCACTACCGAATCAACCGAAATGATTTCGAAAAACAATCGAAGCCTTTAAACTTTTGTGACTGACGAAGTGTGGAACCGGGGAGAGGAGACGCAAGGGACCGGTCGGGGAGACACCGGTCGGGGAGGGACTGGGCGGCGAGGCACCGGTCGTGGCTTGACACCGGGCTTTAGCGAGACACCGGTCGACTTGGGTATGAGACACCGGTCGACTTGGGTATGATATATATATATATATATATATATGCGATGTATATATATATATGAGATATATATGAGATGAATATATATGTATGCGATGCAAAAGATGCAGAAAAAAATCAAACAACCGCCAACCAATAACAAGAATTAAAATCCTTTTCATAAGCAATCCTTAGCCGCCATTTACAATCCCAACACCTATTACTAATTAAAAACTCGATCGGTCAAGACAAAGCACCGGTCCACAGGGGTCCGGTCCAGAGTCCGGTCAACAAAGGATCTGGTCGCAAGGAAGGGTCCGGTCGCAAAGAAGGGTTCGGTCGATACGGATAACAGATAACACTTTTCTTTTCGAATAAGTAGATTAACCAAGATCAAATCGAGAACAAATAACAAATAATCGACAGATAAACTCAAACACAATCGATATGCAAACCCAAAAAAAATCAATTCTCAGAAACCTTAACCCAGAAAAATAATCAGATATAGCAGAATTCGACCCAGAAGCAGAACACAGATCAAACAACCTTAACCAATATACGACCCAACTCAAAAAAAAATTCGACCAAACTCACTGTTTTTTTTTTCAGAAAGATTTCGACCCAGAAAAAAATCGACCAATATGACAACCCAGAAAAATAATGATCAGAAAAGCGATAGCAAACAATTCAATTAATCAACATGCAGAACCTTGATTAAGCAGTAAAAACCCAGTAAACGACCGAACTCAACTAAGCCTAGAGAAATTTGATATAGCAGATTAATTCATAAAACAGAAAGCATATATGAAGAATCTCAAACCAGAAAAAAAAATCGATCAATAAGAAAAATCAATCAACAAGAATATTATCTAATAAGCGATTAAAGGGTTTTAGACAAACCTTTTTGATCGTATCGAATAAAATTAATTCGATCCTGCTCTGATACAAGGTGTAGATCCCAGTTACAGTGCAATCACGAACAATAATCAATGAAGAACAATAAATGTGCCACAACTTCTAGTCATATGATTGATATTCAATAAAGGTTTAGGTTTACAGAGAGAAATTCTTATAAGCAAATGTAAACCCTATTGACTAGAATAATAATGACGACTAACTTCTTCTTCTCTAACCTAAAACTAGGTTAAACAAACCTTTAAATATGGAACGTATAAGCCTAATGGGCTTGAGGCCCAATAAAAAATAACTTTCAATTAATTACAATTTGACCCCTTATAAATGTTTTATACAACTTTCAACACACAGGACTTTCAGTCCTAACATGAACTATCTCGAAACATGAACCATCATTAAAACTATGTATATCGTACGTCCGAAAACATGGACACTAGGCCCAATACTCACACGACCATAAACGAACAGAGTTTAATTACCAAAACACGGAGTTGACATAATTCATTCAAACCTTAATATACGAGGAGGATGGTTCAATATTAAGGTCCTCATTTTCCGTCGACCATAAAGACCCAATGACAATAAAGTAAAGCATCCTTATATTTAAAAACATTGTTAGCCGACAATGGGGGAAACCTGTATCCGTTGAGGGTGGAGGGAACACAAAAGTATGCCACCCAACAACGTTAATCGCATGACACCTCCCGACATCACAGCCAGGTGTCCCTACGACTTCTTTACAAGCCCACCCCAAGTAAAGTTGACCTTGATGAACATCCCGAAGGACTCCACCCCAAAGGCCCGACACACTTAAAGACTACCTCTCAGGCATTACTTCAAGTGGCAGGGGTCCTAGCGTCTACTTTGCCTGTAGCGCTACCAGACTCAACCCCTCCCAATGCATACTTGTAAAGTTTCCGGTCATAAAACATGGGTACTGACGGTCACCCGCAATACCTAATCGACCATCCAAAATAGACTGACTGGCGTGCCTATGGATCCATTACAACACTGTCTAACATTACATGACTCCAATTGAAAGACCAAAGCTCCCAAAACATGTAACTCCCAATGGCATAAATAATCTCCATCATACACCAAAATTCCACAACTGTTTTTAAACCGGACAATTGTCCTCAAGACTCCATTTAGTCAAAACCGAGCCAACTACCCAACAGTTTACGTAAATACCTAAATGAAGGCGATAAAACCATTGAAACACGTTTGACCAACTATTATGCAAACACGACCAAAAGTATAATTAACTCAAATCTCATCATTGGTTGAAACAAACCATTTTTTCCAAATGAACTTATACCCTTATGTTTTCAAAATGCCTCATAACACAATAATATGCATTTTCTGAAAGGTTTATAAGATCAAATCCACAAAATGACACTTACATCAATTGAACTCCAATTATATATGTAAAATCATCAAATAAACATTTCAACATGATTTATTTACCAAAATACCCAAAGATCCCAAAATGGGTGTCTCAACATGTTCATGAGACTAAACATTTCAAAATAACCAAAACTTATCAGCAGTTAACAATTTAATGTAAAACATAAACATTTTAAAATAAACATTTTGGCATGTACACCGTTTTCACAAATCAACTTGAACTCGTCTTGCTAGATTTAGGTTAAATCTAGATTTTACCCCAACTTGAGCTCCTCAATAGATTCGCTTGCCACAACGACCGGACAGGATAGGAGATCGCCCAACCTTCCAATTTATCTTTCTGAAGCAACTATAATGAGCCACGTGCTCTAATCCTCTGAGCTACAGGCCCCACTCCGTCTCCACTAGATCTGTTCCCGGAAAGGGGAAGGGCCAGTGGTGGGCATTTGGTAAAGTCAGGCCGATCGGGTGTCTTCATTCAAGCGACGGTACAGAAGAAGAACGAAACGAAGTGAGAGGCCTTCGCCTAGTCTTAGCACCCGCACAGTAGAGGGGAATAAGCATTCCCCAAAGATTTAGGACCAAAAGCGATTAGCAGTGACCATTGAATAAGTTTCTTCAGCTTGAAGAGAGATTAGGAGCGATAGAATCCATATACATAAGGGGGGGATCAAACAAAGGCCCCGGTTCCATAGTGATTTCATCTGCTTTTGGAACTAAGATTCCTAGGGACAAGGAAAGTGACTTAGGACTTTTGACAAAGAGTCAGATCGTCTATATAGACCTCAAGCTAAAAAAGACAAGAAAGCAATACGCGCCTAGTAAGGCTCGGAAAAGAGAAAGTCCGAAATCATTGTGTTCTCAGTCTTTTTTTCTATTAGTTGCGATGCAAACAGGCCTTTACTTAACTTATGAGATTAGTTGGAACATAGTTTCTTTCTAAAAAAAAGGAACTGCTTAATTGCACAAAAGAAAAAGTCTTTTTTTTAGCGGATAACTGCTGAAAGCATCTAAGTAGTAAGCCCACCCCAAGATGAGTGCTCTCCTATTCCGACTTCCCCAGAACCTCCGGTAGCACAGCCGAGACAGCGACGGGTTCTCCGAGAAAATATGTTGGTTTAGCAGAAACAATTAGAGGCTTTCAATTAATCCTTTCCGCAGAATTAGATGGTCTTCCCGGTCTTGTTCGTCAAAAAGAAGGATGGCACGATGAGGATGTGCATCGACTATCGGGATTTGAACAAGGTAACCGTGAAAAACAAGTACCCCCTTCCGAGGATCGACGATTTATTTGATCAACTGCAAGGAGCGGGTTGTTTCTCGAAAATCGATCTTCGATTCGGGTACCACCAGGTGAAAGTAAGAGATGAAGACGTGCGAAAGACGACATTTAGAACCCAGTACGGGCATTACGAGTTTCTAGTCATATCTTTCGGGTTAACTAACGCGCCAGCGGTGTTTATGGACTTGATGAACCGAGTGTGCCGGTCATTTCTTGACAAGTCGGTAATAGTTTTCATCGACGACATCCTCGTTTATTCTAAGGATGAGGTCGAACATGAACACCACCTTCGCGAAGTGCTGGAGGTATTGAGAAAAGAACAACTTTATGCTAAGTTCTCGAAGTGTGATTTCTGGCTAAAGGAGGTCGAGTTCCTGGGGCACCTCGTCACTCAAGAAGGAGTGAAGATAGACCCTTCAAAATCGAAGCCATGATGAATTGGGAACCTCCAAGGAGCCCGTCCGAAATTTGAAGTTTCTTGGGACTGGCGGGTTACTACCGGAGATTCATCCAAGATTTCTCAAAAACCGCCTCGTCTTTAACCGCTCTTACCAAGAAGAATGTGAAGTTTGTGTGGACGGACGTTCAGGAGAAGGCCTTTCGCACCCTCCAAAAGAAGTTATGCGAAACACCGATTCTATCGCTACCCGAGGGAATTGAGGACTTCGTGGTTTATAGTGATGCCTTGAAAATGGGATTGGGATGTGTGTTGATGCAGCGAGGAAAGGTTATAACTTATGCATCACAACAACTCAAAATTCATGAGAAGAATTACCCCACCCATGACCTAGAGTTGGAGGCGGTGGTTTTTGCATTAAAGCTTTGGCGGCACTATCTTTATGGCACCAAGTGCACCCTCTATACTGATCACAAGAGTCTAAAACATATCTTCGATCAGAAAGAGTTGAATATGAGGCAGAGGAGGTGGTTGGAACTCCTAAAAGATTATGACTGTGAACTACTATACCACCCTGGTAAAGCCAATGTGGTGGTGGATGCCTTGAGTAGAAAAGAGTATAGTGGTAGCTTGCAAGTTTCTCTCGCTCGAATTGACCTGGTGTCAAGTCTGATTGAGAAGATCAAGTTATCACAGCCGGAAGCTCTTCGGGAAGAGAATCTTAAAAGCGAAGTGATGGTGAAACAACATTTTCTTTTAACCGAAGATAGTCGAGGGGTGAAGCTTTTCGAAGGGCGTATTTGGGTGCCCAAGATTGGAGGAAATCGTGAATTACTTCTTGAAGACACCCACAAGTCTAAGTATTCCATACACCCAGGAAGTACGAAGATGTATCGTGACTTGAAGCTTAATTATTGGTGGCCCGTCATGAAGCTAGACGTGGCAAGGTACGTGGAACATTGTGTGACGTGCCTTTAAGTCAAGGCCGAACATCAACGACCTTACGGGAGCCTACAATCCTTGGAAATTCCAGAATGGAAATGGGAACATATCACCATGGATTTTGTAACCAAGTTACCAAAGACCCTGAGAGGGCACGATACAATTTGGGTAGTGGTAGACCTCCTCACCAAGAGTGCCCATTTCCTTGCTATGAGAGAGACCCTTCCGATGGATAAATTGGCCAAACTTTACATCGACGAAGTCGTCTCGAGGCATGGTGTGCCATTGCCGATTGTATCGGATCAGGATAGTCGTTTCACCTCAAACTTCTGGGACGGCCTTCAGAAAGAGTTGGGGGCTCGAGTGAATTTGAGCACTGCCTATCATCCCCAAACCGACGGCCAGAGCGAGCGGACCATTCAAACACTCGAGGATATGCTGAGGTCATGTGTCATTGACTTTGGCGGGAATTGGGACTCCCACTTGCCTTTATTAGAGTTCGCGTACAATAACAGTTACCATTCCAGCATCGGCATGGCTCCTTTTGAAGCTTTGTATGGCTGGAAATGCCGGACTCCAGTTTGTTGGTTGGAGGCGGGTGAGAAACAATTTGTTGGACCTGAAATTGTCTAAGAAACCGCAGATAAGGTTAAGGGTATCCGGGAACGTTTGAAGGCGACTTAAGACCGGCAAAAGTGCTATGCCGATAAGAAAAGGCGACCGGTTGAATTCCAAGAGGGCGACCGAGTTATGCTCAATGTATCACCTTGGAAAGGAATTATTCGGTTCGGGAAACGGGGAAAGTTGAGTCCTCGATTTCTTGGGCCATTCACCATAATCAAACGGGTTGGGCTTCAAGCTTACCAATTGGAGCTCCCACCCGAGATGAATGGAATCCACAACACCTTTCATGTATGTTACTTGCGGAAATGTTTGGCGGAAGAGGAAAGCGTCATTCTTCTTTCGTAAATTAGAGTGAATGAGGGTAATCGTTGCATCGAGGAACCCGATGCAATTTTGGAAAGGAAGTCCAAGAAACTCCTTCACAAAGAGATCACAATGGTCAAGGTTCAGTGGAAACATCATCAAGGTACCAACGTGACTTGGGAGGCGGAGGAAAATATGAAAAGAAGATATCCCCACCTCTTTACTCCGATGTGATTTCAAGGACGAAATCGATTCCAAGTTGGGGAGGATTGTAACACCCCAAATTTCCGTAAGTTATCTATTTCGATTCTTTAATGGAGTTACTTGGTTATTCTTACATAAGACTTTTATAATCGCTTAGAGTTATATATTCAGCTTCCCTTTCTGTGCAAATACCTGTATTGTGGAATTTATTTAACTTAAGCTGAATCGGGCCGAATTTGGAACATTTTGGGGGACTGGACTTCTGGGCGAGAATGCCCATGGCATTCTCGCGGTGTCAAGGTCGCGGGTCTTAGGGAGGTCGCGGTACGGGTAGTGCGGTAGTGCCCGACGAGTTTGCCAAGGTCACTATCTCGGGGCAAACTCGCGAAGGTTGTACCGTGAGTGCCTCGAAGTGGGCGACTATGCCCGGCGATTATGCCAAGGGCATAGTCACGTGGTCAATAATCTCGCCGACGACCAGACTCGATTAAAATGGGTTTTGTGCCTCTCTCTCTCTCTTCATTAATTACACTTTCAACATATTTATTTCTCTCTCAAAATTCCTCCCAACTTTAAGTTCGAATCTAGGGTTTATCCAAGCTCCATCTACTTCATTTATTGCTCCAAGTCTAGTGTTTCCAACTCAAGATTCAAGTAAGAGACCTAAGTCATCATCTCCATCCCCTTCTTCAAGAAAATCAAAATCTAGGGTTTGGGGTTTTTCTCAAAACCCATTTTGTGAGTCCATCTATCTCTTTTACCTGATTATATGCTATAATGAAAACCCTTTTCTTGTTATATCTCTAAAAACTTACATTTTCTCTACTTGGTGTTCTTGGAACTCTTTAAGTCAAAATCTAGGGTTTGATACTATGATGTTGTATGTGGTGTGATAATCTAAAAGGTTGATGGAATAACATACTTGGAATTAAATATGAAATATAGCTTGGTGAAAGCAAGTGGGAAGGATATACTAACTTGATATTATTGAAGAATAGAGTTTAGAAGTACATGTCATAAATGTGTGAATAAGACTTGTATAATGGAAATATTATTTTAAAGGATCTTTTGTGTTAAATGGAAGGAAATTACATGATATAAGATGTTATGCTTACAAAATGAATTCTACTTGACTATTTCTGTATGCATTATGTGGACTATGTGTTGGGAATTTATGGGCAATCTTTGATTCGTTATATTGGTGGACTATGGTTGGTTGGAATGGCGAGATCCCAAGGTAAAGATCCATGAAAAGGGTTGAACTTGGTGACTCTTTGGGGTAAAGATTCATGTATAGAGTTGAACCCATATTTACATTGAACTAGAGATTCATGAATAGAGTTGATGTTCTAGCGGCTAAAGATTAACGTATAGAGTTGATGCCGGTAAATAACCATTCCAACTATATTCCTTCTTTTAGGTTGTGACCCTTGGTAGATACATTGATTTTATTAGTTCTTTAGTATTGTAAATTAATTACTATAATGTTATACTTTATTGCACATATATTTATCTGGATGTACTCACTAGGCTCCAAGCCTAACACTTGTTTACTTGGTGTTCCTGTCAGGTTCCGTTAGTGGTGGGGTGGTGAAGTCTTAAGTGGAGGGCCTAGCCAATTTTTGAGATATAGCTTATGACGGCTAGTGAGCGTACAAAATTACTTGTTGGTATTTTGGGAATAGATGACGACACCCAATTATAATCTAAATTAGATTGTTTAGATTAAGTAGGTTGTCGGTTTTCTTTCATTCATTTGGAATTTGTAAACGCTTATACTTTCCCCAATTGTGTTGGGATGATGTCATTTGCGGACTCGTTTCTTTTAATACTTATACCAGGTTGTTCTCCCTTATTTATAAAGGAGTTTTTGCGAAAATTTCTTTTTGTCCGTTACTAAATTTGGGTCAAACGTTTAGGACGTTACATAACGGAGCTTTTTAACAGTGTTAGTAACCAGGTCCCTCTTTCAGAGTAAAATCCAAACTATGAGGACCAAAAATTGAATTATGAAACTACAGGTACCTCTTTCAAAGAAATCACCAAATCTCATGTAACACCCCGGATTTTGGAGCAATTTGTTAATCTAATTTAATGTTTATGCCTATCTTGTTGTTGTGTCTCTTGATCCATCGCGTAATCGAATTAGGAAATCAAGTTTTCGAGTGAGGGAAGGCCTCGACGACAGTGCCCTTGGGCATTGTCGCGAGTCACAATCGCGGCCCAAACACCACTTCCGGTACGTTCTGGGCGAGAGTGCCCGGCGAGAATGCCCGGGGCACTCTCGCGTGTAAATATCGCACCAACATCACCACCTTCGGCAAATTTCGGGCGAGAGTGCCTGGCGAGAGTGCCCATGGCACTCTCGCTGTCAAGGTCACCGTCGGGGAGATTTTTGGGTATAAAACCTGCACCTCGTTTTTATTTTAGAAATCTTATTCTAGGGTTTTGGCCAGCAGTGATTTTATCCCTTCTCATAGGTAAGTTCATTAAATTCTTCACCCACCATCATTTATGTGAAGGATTTACAAAACGTAAGTGATTAATACTCATCCTTTTGGGTTGTACTTCTTATCTAGCCAAGCATTTAAAGGTTCAATCCTCATCCTTGCAAGACACAAGACCTTACCTCCTATTTTTAGGGTTCTTATACTTTAGGTTTATCTACAAACCCATTTGGTGATTCTCCTAACCTTATTTCCTTACATATGTGTTATTAAATGCTTATGTGATTAATATGAGAAAATGTGAAGTTAACCTAAAATTAGGATTTTGGTATCATTTATTAATATATGAATAATTGTTCTAAATAAGGTTATTACACGTCATGAGAGTCCTATATGCACATAGAAGTGTAAAATGAGATGTACATTGGTAAAGAATCATCTTTCATGATAATGGAATTTGGTTAAAAATAGTTATATTGGTAGTTAGCCGTCATATTATTGCAATGGTATATTCTATGACGAATGAATCATGTATGTGAATATGATCATGAAATGTGTATTGTCATGCTTTAAAATGGAATGTAACATGCATGCGATAAACTATCTTTATTTGGTCGACCTAAATGTGAAGTTACTGTCTATTTCCTTGTGCACGAGGATTTACATGGCATAGTTACTTGATTAAAATTGTTGACCGTTGGGTCACAAGCGAGTAGGCAATAGGGGACGTAAGTTCCCAAGTTGTAATTCGTCTAGATTGGATAGGCACCCATGTCTATAAGTCCTTGAGGTGTAACTCGACGGAGTAAGCACTAGAGGCATAAACGGTTTGAGGATTGTGATGTCTGGTATGACATGAGAACTAGAACCGGGATATGTGGTGAAATCCAATAACATTACGGGTGACCCCATTCACGTGTTCTCGTCACCCAAGATGGTAATGGGTCTCCCCCGTCTTTCGAGAGTTGTCTCTCATGTATTTGTACAGGAAATGGAACATCAGTTCCGAATGGAATGTTGGCATTGGTCCAATCTATGGGTACCCCGGTAACAATTATTTACAATGTACATACTTACATTATAAATTTTTAAGTCTTCGTTATATCTCTAGACTTTGGGATAACACTTGCGTCGTGTTTAATGGCTCACAGGTTCTGCTAGCAGTGTGCATAGGGTACCTTAAATCGCCGGAAGCGCACCTAGGAACACCCATGGACCGGGCATTTTTGGGAATTTGAGAGAAGAATGTTTTGGAGACATAGCAACACCCACAATTAATCTAGTTGAATATTTGTTCTAGATTAATTAGGTTGTTGTGTATTATGTTTCATCTTACCGCTACTATATTTGTTACAAACTCCCTCATGTTGTTGTTACAAACTCCCTCATGTTGTTGTTACAAACTCCCTCATGTTGTTGGGTTTTAGTTGTCCATATTCACAGGGTTTTAAACCTTTATATTTTAGACGTTATATTGCCGAAATTTTAAATTTTAAATCGGCCCAAATTTTAGGATGTTACATATCAGGAACCAAAATTGGAGTTTACTCTTTAATTTAATTACATTTAGAGTAAACTCCAATTTTGGTCCCTGAGTTTTGTTAATTTCTTTGAAAGAGGGACATGTGGTTTCATAATTCAAATTTTGGTCCTCATGGTTTGGATTTTGCTTTGAAAGTGGGACCTGGCCACTAACTCCGTTAAAAAGCTCCGTTAGAGCTAGAGGTAAAATCGTCCAACCATATTTTTGTCCTATTTTTTTGTTTCTTTTTAATGTTGTGTAAAATCATAAAAACTTAGGGACCAAATATGTTAATAACTCTAATTATATATATATATATATATATAGACTTAAGTTCGCGTGAGACCAAATAGTTTCCGTAAGACCGGTGAGACCAAGCTTTAAAGTATGAAACTTCACACCAAAAAACTGTGAATGTAAAAAAATCGAACTTTTCATAGGGAAAACACCGTAAATGTTACGTTCACGGTGTTTTTCGCTGTGAATGTTCGTTTTTTTTACCTTCACAGCGTCTTCACTGTGAAGGTTCGGATATACCTTCACAGTCTTTTATCTGTGAAGGTTTGATTTTTTTTAACTTGGTTTAGGTTTTTTTACCTTCATAGTGTGATTACATTATGAAAGTTCGAATGTTTTCTACCTTCACAGTGTTTCGGTGTGAAGTTTCATGTTTTAAGGCTTGGTCTCACGCGGTCTCACGGAAATAGCTTGGTCTCACGTGAACCTGACCCTATATATATATATATATAGGGTCAGGTTCAGGGGAAAATCTCGAAAAAACGGAAAACTGAGGAACACCCTGGTAGCCTTCCATCTGGACGGTATGCTTCAATAATTTTTGTAATATTAATTTTCCCATAATTTGTATTTGGAGGATAACAATTAAAATATAACCATTGTTTACACATAACATTTATTTCTCGGTCACCAGATATATAATAATATTACAAAAATTATTGAAGCATCGCACATGTTATTCAGCACTTGAAGTATCCAATTGGATAAGCTTAGAAGTCCCCTTGTATGTGACTCATACGACACCTTCTTCTTTTGTCCCCACTTATCTATCTCCATCCTTGATGCTTCATAATTATCTGAAAGAAAAAGGATACAGAAGACTTACAATTTGAAAAGTTATCTTGAATCATGGTTTCAACAATATCTTTCTGTATAAATCGATAGGATGATAGTGAAATACCAATATGAAAAATGAAAGTATGATCCAAAATATACAGTTGTGTACATGAGTGTGAAATTGGATTGGAGCCCATGGGTTTGTATGCTTTAGAATCAATTTCACATCACATATACACCCATCTGTAATTATTAATTAATAGATTTAACCATAATCACAAACCCCATTCATTACCAAGGTCAATACATGACGTATAATTACAAGTAAAATTCTTATGATATATATATCTAGCTACCAAAAACTAATTAAAAGAGTTGATTAATTGGGACCCTAACAGCTCAAGTACATGACTTTTCTCAATGACTCCTCCGATTGATATATTTTCTATTCCATGGCTCTGTTTGAAGCCATGGCCGCCGGTGATGAGAGGTTGTTGGTGTGAGAGATTTACCGGAGATTGGACTTGGCGTGGTGGTGGATGAGTACTCTTCTGATGGCGTAGTTCCATCGTGCAAAGCCTTGATCTTTGAGTGCTTCCACCAATCTAACGGTTCCGGCCACCATCCATGCTCTACTTGTTGAACTCATCCTTTTGAAATGCTTAAATCAAATGGGTTTTTCTTGAAATGTGTTTGATGTAATATAAGATAAGTTGGGGAAGTAGAAGAGTGGTTTAAATAAAGGTTTAAATGGAGAGAGTGAAAGAGCCCACCAAGTTTTAGGGATAAAAACAGGAGTCTGCCAATGGTTTTAGGGCATTGAATGACAATCACCATATGGGACAGCCACGTATTGCAACAAAGCTATTGGTGGCGGCGCATGTACGAAATTATTTTTGTGATTTGTAGATTGTTTTAAAAAGGGAAATTGGCTCAAATAGCCACATTACATTCCCATTTGCATCTCCTAGCCATTTCTCTACGGTATTGACGAAAATAGACCTAGGTCCGCCAGGTCCGCCACTTGCCACAAAAAGACAAAAAATTCAACGGTCCAAGCCAGATCCGCAACGGGTCGGGTCGATAGGTCCACCACCCGACCCAGGTCCGCCACAAGGGACACGTGTCATGCTCTGATTAATCGCTAGGTCCGCCCTCTTGACTGTAGGTCCGCCATTGCGGACCTAGGCTAGGTCCGCCATTTACCATGTTTTTTGTTGATTTGTTTGTTTTTTGACGTACGTTTTCGTTGCGGAGCTACATTATTTTGGTCCTATATAATTGTCAGATATACAGTTTAGTGGTTGAATGCATTGAAGCATTTTTAACAAATTTGAAACCATGAAGTTTTTCCCAAAAATAGCAAGCCTGAAAACGGAAGGTAAGCAGTTTTGTTTTCTGAGAAAAAATTTCAAAAACACCTGAAAACTTGAAGATGAGTTCTGTTTCTGAAAAAGTAAAGTTACGTATTTTGGGTGGAGGTTACTTTCAACAGAATGATCAAGGGTGGGATTATTATACTGATACGCGCCGGAAGACCGAGTAACCACGATCGTATCTCATCTCGTGGTGAGGATCCCACACCGAGGAGATGTACTCGATGTGGAGAAATCGGACATACTCGGACTCAATGTCAGGCGCCTGCACCAGTGAATCGTGGAAGACAAAGAGCATCTGGTAGCCGCACTACTCAACCAATGCCTACCGACGATTACAGAGGCACCTATAGACATCAAACTTTTGATTTAAATGTTGATCTGAACAAGTAACAATGTATGTAATGAACGTATTGATTATAATGAATAATGTTCGTGTATCATGATAGTAAACAAAATGCTACACTTTTATTACTTATCCCAAGGATAAAACAGAGCAACGGAAGTCTATTGACTACTACATGACAAGGTTAATTTAAACAAAGTTCGAAACATAGAACCAAAAGGTAAACTAGTGTCCCTTTGGGTAGAGAGCTTTACATCTAATGATCAAATCAGCCTTTTCATTGATCATGTCCTCTATGCGGGGATAGGTTTCTTTGATATTCTTTATTTTGTTCTGCTCTTCCTTGATCTCTCTCTGCAACAC
The DNA here is from genome assembly GCA_954870635.1 of Arctium minus. Classification (NCBI taxonomy): domain Eukaryota; kingdom Viridiplantae; phylum Streptophyta; class Magnoliopsida; order Asterales; family Asteraceae; genus Arctium; species Arctium minus. The sequence goes on from OX941084.1 coordinate 56,606,069, forward strand.
CGTCACCATCTGCTTCTTTCTCTCGACGACAGTCTCTAACTCTATCTGCTCGACCCTGTTCTTCCGCCATAGGTCTTTGAGCTTGGAAATCTCCACCTCTGCTTGTCGTATGGATTCCCTCGTCCCCACCGGCATCGTTTGAGAAGGTGTAAGGTTACGAAAGGGGGGCCCTTCGTATTCATGTGTCTCTACATACAGTCATATGCGTCGTCAAATTCCTATTCCTCCTCCTCCGTTATTGCATAATCGGCTGGAGTTCTTCCAAAGTTACTCCACTCCTCGTCCGTTTGGGGTGGTTTCCAACCTAGCCTTGAACTTTCATCCATCAATGGTTGATGCGAACGGGAAGTTCCAGCCATGTAAGAAGAAATTGTTCAATTACTCTGGTGATTGACAATGTTTTTGTTTTTCTATGGTTTACAACAACTCAACCATGGGGTACTTATAGTCGTTCAGGTCCTCCATTGAGGACCTGCACTGGGTACGCCATTGCGGAGGTGCACTAGGTCCGCAATTGCGGATCTGCAAGATTCTCCTGTAATATTCGCCTGAAAGATTTGCCTGAGAATGCTTACCTATCTGTCTAATATATTTTCTGGTAGAAAACAAGAGACAATATTATTTAAGAGCACATATATGTCAAACTGAAGACCCCTATGCAAGTTACAACTACTCTAATTTGTTCAAGACCCCACCATTAGCCCCATCAAGGTCCTGGTTAGTATGAGGTTTTGCAACATATTATAGTTTCAAACTTGCTTATTACAAACATACACGGCCATTTAAATGTCAATGTACGGCTACACGATGCTTGGTTTTTCTGGAATCCCCACCGACTTCTAATAAAACAGTTCAATATTTTGTGTGTTTTGATGAGTTTTAAATTTAATTACTGCCTCTGTAATGTTGTTTCTAAGGTAAGTTAAATTCGTAAAAGATGTATAATAAGGTTTAGAAGATGTAAAAGTAATGAACTAAATAAAAAATAGTTTGTACAATAATCTTTTACATTTTAACACTAGGTACTAAACATCGGCCGATCCATCCTCCCTGAAAGAACATATAATATCCGCCATCTCATACCACCACCGCTTACAGTCTTTGGATGTATCCGTGCTAGATGGATGTCGCCTCTGCACCAAATCAGTGAGAATTTTACAGGCCCATGGACCACAATCGCCAAGCGGTCCCGTCTGCTGTGGCACATCCATCGCGTATTCCCAACTGAAGGAATTACTAAACGCTTGTGCACGCGAATGTTCACCCAAAGTCGTAAACAATTGCGGCATCCTGATAGTGAATTCGGTCATCATTTCTCTAAGGGCTACCTCCAAGGTGGGAAGCTTGAGACTGTGATATATGGTCAAAATCATGGAGTCCAGATTGAAGCTCCCAACCACCCAATGCTTATTCCTTATACATATTTGAATGAACACCTGAAACATAAAAAAAATATATGTCAGTTATATAAATTCAAAATTTCTTAAATAATATACATGTAAATTGTTTTTCATATTGTATTGACGGTGCCCCACGCTGGAAAACCAACACTTCCTTGTGCACCACTGCACTGCTCAGTCACGTAGGAAAGATCTTTAAGCACAGTTACGTAGTACATGAAGTCTGCCAGCACCATGGTCCAAGTAGCCAGCGTCGAGCGTGACTCCATATGAAGTCGGACCCATACCTCGATGTGCTATTAATAAAAAATTACATGTTAAGCATGAGTTACAAATTATTATTAATAAAATTATATAACTAAAATAATGCGTACCTCCGTCTCAAAATCTCCACTATCTTCCAAGCCCAAAAGTTTACCCCAAAAGGTACGATCTACAGGCCGGATTGGTAGAAGTGTCAGTCTCATCTGATCAGGCAACGTGCCAGCGCGATACATGCGCTCCACCACCGTAGATCCCTTCTGTGAACCCGTCTGCTTACCTTTCGCTTTTTTTTGTCGTGCGACTGGGGGGTAGAATCAAGAAGGGCGGTGTATGGAGAGACTTGCAGCTGGGAAGGATGTCGTACACGTTCCCCCCTCCGAAGGTTTTCCTGTATAGGTGGTCTCGGAGCCATGCTGGGGGCGGTCTAGGAGTAACGAACTGGGAACTGTCGTCCACCCCTATACCGAATGGCCCTGGCATGTCTGGGCCAACCATAACGAATGTCCCTGTCATGTCTGGGCCACCAAAACTTGGCATACCTGACACTCCCTGCATAACGAAATAAATAAATATCTCTCCGATATCATAGAAAAAATAAGTTAAACATTAACCGATTGATGATACTTACCGTCGGCATATGGGAGGGGGAAAAAGCGTACGACGGATCCGGAATCCTGGGTGACGAAACCCAGGGGTCGTACGTCGATTCTTGCTGTGGTGGTTGTTGTTGCTGTGGTGGATGAGCGGTTAGCTACGTACAAGTATTAATTGTTAATGAATGTTCATAAGTTTAAAATTAAATACATAACTAAAATTAAATACTTACATGCCACTGTTGCATCTCACGGTAAATCGCCTATATATGAGTATACACATCCATTTGACCACCCCGCCACACATTTATATCATTAACGGTTCCCTGTACTTCACTAACAGTGCCCTCCAGGATGGTCAAACGATCCCAATATGCAGTATAGGGATCACTGGTAGTCATACTCATACGGGGGGACTCATGTTGGGGTCCTTGATGGATCTGTGGGCCAAAGTCCCCCCTCACACCAGCGTTGTGGTGGAAACCAACACCGTCACCACCATCGTTGTCGTCGTCGTCATCGTCACCATCACCGGAGACTCTCGTCCTATTTATCTCCTGCTCCTCCATCGCCTGGAAATATCGTTGGCTAATCTGATACCACTGAAATGACTTCTCCTGAGGGGTGGCCACAAGAAGTCCGATGGGTGGCCGACTACGCTGATATTCATAATCTATAATGTCAGTTTTTAACGTTAAAATAATCAATATTTTAAAGTATTTAAAAATACGTACCTCTGACGTATCAAGTATTACCCCGACATGTTTACTGCCAAGGATAATCATCCTAGTCCAACGTACACCCCTAGGAAGCTTGGGATGCATCGTGAAAAACTTGGTAACAGCAGGAAATGTCTCCAAGATCCAAACCTGGAATGCATTAACCATGTATATGTATAGTAATAGTAAATCAACTAACCTTGAAGGCGTGTAAAAACCCTGTAAGTGTCAACTTCGACTGATCTGGTGTACGTTTCCGAATAGCACCAGACATCTGCCGAAAGGTAGGTTCCCAGACAAAAGAACCCCAAGGATATCGGTTAAAGAACCGATAATCCTGTGCTACAGTATGCACGGTGGAGGAAACAGGTAAGTGGGTCTGTCTACCAAGAAAAAAGACCTCCACCATCATGATCAAGCAAACACGGACAGCGTCATTGTCCGTAAGTTGATCTCCATCTCCAAGCGATGCAAATCTTGCTTCTAAATTCTGGATCTGCAGCTTCTCCAGATCACCAAAAACCCGACGAATAAAAGGGGTGCACCTCTGCCTCTCTGTCAATGAGGGTAACTCTCCAAACCGGAGTCCTGTAATCAGATAGAACTCCTCGCGACCTTATCGTAGAATATGTCCTCCCGCCTGGAAGAACATGTTATGCTCAGTGTCCTCCTCTAGGAAGATCTCCATTTTTAATACGGTGTACATCAGTAATGGGTCATAGGAGTAGTCCTCCATCAACAACCAATGACCAAAAACCGTCTGCCTGAAGATCTCCAGCCTTCGTCCGCTCAACTTACTTTTAATTTGCTTTATGACGGTCAACTTTGACCTTAAAGTCAAGCTAGGGGCCTAAATTGTCAAATATTAAAAGTTAAAGGACATAAAGTGTCTAAAATTAAATTTAAGGGACCTAAAGTGTCTAAAATTAAATTTAAGGGACCAATAGTGTAATTATATAATTTAAGGGATCAATAGTGTCAAATATATAAGTTTAGGGACATAAAGTGAAACAAATTAAATTGAAGGGACCTAAAGTGTCTAAAATTAAATTGAAGGGACCTAAAGTGTCTAAAATTAAATTTAAGGGACCTAAAGTGTCTAAAATTAAATTTAAGGGACCAATAGTGTAATTATATAAGTTAAGGGAAATAAAGTGACAACAATTAAGTTTAGGGACATAAAGTGTCTAAAATTAAATTTAAGGGACCTAAAGTGAAACGAATTAAATTTTAGGGGCCTAAAGTGGCTAAAATTAAATTTAAGGGACCAATAGTGTAATTATATAATTTAAGGGATCAATAGTGTCAAATATATAAGTTTAGGGACATAAAGTGAAACAAATTAAATTTGTCGAGACCTAAAATGTTTAAAATTAAATTTAATTGACCTAAAGTGTCTAAAGTTAAATTTAAGGGACCAATAGTGTAATTATATAATTTAATGGATCAATAGTGTCAAATATATAAGTTTAGGGACATAAATTGAAACAAATTAAATCTGTCGGGACCTAAAATGTCTAAAATTAAATTTAATTGACCTAAAGTGTCAAATATCCAAATACAAACCAAAGATAATAATTCCTCAACAATAAATTAATAATTAATTCCAAATACAAACCAAAGATAATTATAGAAGGATAATCAATAATTAACAATTAATAATTAATATTTAATAATTACAAGGATAAAGGGTAATTCAAAAAAAAAACTAACTCCAGGCCCGCCAGTTCGATGGCGGTGGTGGCAGAGGTCCGCCAGTCACACGGTGGCGACGTGGTGGTGGTGGACGTGGTGGTGGCGGACGTAGTGGTGGCAAAGGGGTTTAGAAACACTTACCTTTGGTGTCATGTTTCACACGTACCGATGTAGGGAAGCACGTACAAAGATTCGACAAAAAACGAGCCTAATTTGTATTTGTTCCTTAGAATAATCGATGGATGTAGGGTATGGGGGGACCAACCGTTTATTTATATATATATATTTGAAAAGAGGTAGGTGGGTCTTATAAAAGCAATTAATTGACTGAAAAAATTGCAGGTCCACCATTCAGATGGCGGACCTGTCGTGGAATGGGGACGTGACACGTGTCCCTTTTGGCGGACCTGGGTCGGGTGGCGGACCTACCGACCCGACCCGTTGCGGATCTGGCTTGGACCGTTGAATTTTTTGTCTTTTTGTGGCAGGTGGCGGACCTGCAGGTCCGCCATTGCGGACCTAGGTCTATTTTCGTCAATACCGTAGAGAAATGGCTAGGAGATGCAAATGGGAATGCAATGTGGCTATTTGAGCCAATTTCCCTTTTAAAAATGGTCTATGATATTAAACATTTTCTTTTTGCCTTTTATTACCTGTTTTTCTTTTGTACAAATTTATATACTTCCCCACTTCCAAAATAAAAATCTACGTTATATTTTAATTTGTTTTAAAATAAGTGCTATTTTAAAAAGCAATTGTCTATTGATTATGTGATGAAAAAAAAATTCTACCAAAATAAAAGGTAAATTTATCCTTTTGTTAACTTTAAAGTATAATAATTACATATTACTAAAAATATATGCATTTTTTTTTATTATGGACATTTATTTTGAAGCAAATTAATTAAAGTAACCATCTCTCTACTCAACTTTCTGAAATAACGACTTTTTTTTTCCAAAACTATCAAACTAGTCAACAAACTCGTAAAATAACTCTCAATTGCAATCAACCCCATAAACCCAACCTTAAAGTTAAACTTTTGGTCCCTCCCCCTCGTGAAACCCCTCTCCTTTCACGAGGTTTTTTTTTTCATTTTAATTTGAATGTTACACTTAGGCTATGTTTGGCAAAAAAAAACTAGCTTTTTGTCCTGGTACATGTTTGGATGACTATAAGCTAGCTTATAAGTTAACTTTTTTTGCCAAACATAGCCATAGTAGCGTTTTGAAAATCTAGTTTATCAGCTACCAACTAGCTTATAAACTAGTTTGTCAAACAATGACTTAATACCCTTATAATTAGTTATTAAATTTACTTTTAATCCCTTATTTTTTTTCATTTTTTGTTTTATACCCTTAGCATATTAACATAAATAATCGTATATAAACTAAAATATATTAAAAATACATTTTTTTACAAATTATACCATTGTAATCGTCTCGTCAATGTCTTCGAAATGAGTCCAATATTGAATATTTTTTTATTTAATCATCTATACTATATTATAAAGTATTTATAAAAAAAAACTCTTAAAAACAATTGTTAAAGCTCAATGTATCACTATTTAATGTTAGTTACTTAGAATCTCTTAAAAAACAACCATTAAAACTTTATGTACTACATTTAATGCTATTAATTAACTTTCAATCCTTATCTTTAACCACTTTAACTCCCCTAAAATTAATTCACACTTAAACTACCCTAAAATCACTCCCCGATAACTAAATACATGTTAAAAATCAAAATTTAAATATAAAAAATATAAAGTATAATTAAAAAAATCTAACATAATATTTAATATTTATTTTATAAAAAAAATATTATGTTATTAAATCTAAAATAAATTACATTATTATTAAACTATCAAATAAACTCTTAAAAACAAAAAGTGTAAGTCCAAGGAAGCTTCAATACTTCACCTTAAAAGCTACTTTTATGGTGTTGTTACATCAACACTTTTCTCTTCCTTGGGCTATAAATGAAGGCTTGGAGGCTCCATTTCAGATCATCACTTGTAGGAGCATTAAACACCATTTGGAGCAGCAACATTTAGTTTTCATTCCTTGTAGTTTATTTGCATTTAATTGTTGTAAGTTTAAATTTCTTGTAATAGCTGTTGCCAAAGTGGCCACCTTGTCACCACGTTGGCAGCAACTCTTTAGATTCTTTTATGCAATTTAATTTATGTTATCTCCCTCTTACATCATGTCTTTTACTTTTATTATGAGCTAAACACCCCTTTGGGTGTGGGTATGAGCCAAGGCTAAGACTAGTAGGCAACACTTGGGTGTTGCCATCGTTGCTAACTCTTAGACTTGGTCACTCGAGTTGGGACTTCACCTCAACGCGGACAAGCCGATCACTTGTTAGTGTTAATATTAGATCTTAGACCTCGAGAGGGGCAGATCCGAATACGGCTTGAGTGATGCAAAGAAGATTTGAGAAAGTCTTTTATAACCACGTAGAGATACGGGTTTTTGCATGATTTTAACTAAGGTTCAAATGTCGGTCGATATGGGTGTTACAAAGAGATTTGGGTGTCTATATCTATACTGGTGGAACTAAAATCCTTAGAGGTTTACTTAGTTAAGTCGACCAGTCTTGAGTTGGCCAACGTGGTGACAAAGTGGGTGCAACGTGGCCACGTTCCGAGGAAACTTATTTTCGAGAGAAAAAGATTTTTAAGGCTGTCGTGTGTCATTTTGTTTCTGACCAAGTTGTTACTACATCAGTCTTAGTTAATGCTTGTACCCACATCCTGCCTTTAATACTGTTAATTCCGTTTAATCGTTGTTTAGTTACTTAAAACCCACAAATATTGATTTTGTTTTCAAAACTCAACCAAACACTAGAAGTTCATGAAAAAGTATCGGATTCTTAGTTGACTAGTCCCTGTGGAAACGATCTTGGTACTCTACCACTTTATTACTTGTAGCGATCATAGTGTCCGGTGTGCACTTGCACCGCCACTGTGGCAACATAGTGGCCACTTTGTGGACCTATACGATTTTCCGCTACCATACACATTACTTAAAATTCAAGATTACAAGTAATGATGCATGAGTACAAATTTCTAAAACTATATGTTTGAATTCATAACTAACTAATAAACATAATCAAAATAGCATAAACATCTAAATTTAAATATAAATAATTTAAAATATATAAGATAATTATTGAATTCTAACAAAATGTTTATTTTTTGTATATGAAAAGCATTATATTATTAAGCCTAAATTAAACAAATTTATATAAAAACACCATTATCACTTTCTCAAAACCATCCAAAATCGTACTGTAAATCGATAAAAAACAAAAAAATAAAAGAAAACATTAAAATCGTGATATATTCCGCTGCATTGCGCGAGTACGCTTCTAGTATTATTAAACATCGAATATTTTTGTTTTACATTTCTTATGATTTCATTTTTCATTTTACACCTTTATAATATTAAAAATACATAATCATTTATAGATAGTTAAATCATCCCTTTTTTATTGTCTTTTATTTATCATTTATAGATAGTTAAATCATTCTTAAAAAACATTTTACTTCTTTTCAAAAAAAAATTTACTTAATCCATGATTTTGTATTTTTAATATGATAAAGGTGTAAAATAAAAAATGAAATAATAATGAATATAAAACAAAAATATTCGTATATACTTATTATATTTAATAATATGATTAAATCAAAAAATATTCAATATTGAGCTCATTTCGAAGGCATTGACGAGGCGATTACAATGGTATAATTTATAAAAAACGAATGCATTTTTATATATTTTAGTTTATATACGATTATTTATGTTAGAGTAAACTCCAATTTTAGTTCCTCAGGTTTGTTGATTTCTTTGAAAGAGGGGCCTATGATTTCATAATTCAAGTTTTCGTCCTCATGGTTTGGATTTTTCTTTGAAAGAGGTCCCTAGACACTAACACCGTCTATTTGGTCCGTTAGTGCCAGGGGCAAAATCGTCCAATCATAGTTTATCTCTCTTTGTGCACTTTTGTTTGTTTTTTCTTATATTTTGTAAAAACCATCAAATTATACGAATAAAGTGTGTAAATTTTACACCCCTTTTCGGTCATCTTCTCTGGCCAAATCGGCGGTCATGTTCTCCGGTCAAGAGCCATGGGCCAGACCTTAATCCAAACACCAACATCAATTAAACCCAAGACCAAATCTAAATCTTAACATCAAACTCAGAAATTAAACTCAAACATGAACTCTAACCTAAATCTAAACCTAAACTTTAAAATCAACAATCAACAATCAAAACTTATCCAAATATCTTAAGAAAGAGGAAATCAAGGTTTCTTGTAAAAGCAAATGTCATACATATAACATTACCAAATCTTGCACTCAAACAAGTCTAAAAAACGAGTCCGACATAACAGAAAAATTGAAACACGAACTTATGAATATCAAAAATAGGTGAAATCAACGCAACCTTCTGTCCTCTCTCTCAGATTCGAGCAAGGTAAGAACATCACCCTCTCTAACTGGTCCTTTGACATTTCTCATGATAAAACGATTCTGGTCATCAAGAAATTTCACTCTCACTTGTGTCACCTGCCCTCTCGATCCAGTTCTTCCCATCATTTTCACCACCACTACGTGCTTGATCTGAGACTCCATCTTTCACTAGCTAGAGTACGTGAGAGATTGATAGAGCGGCTGCTGCTGCTTGCAAACTTTCAGAATGACGAATGGAAATCAAGGTTTCTGGTAAAATTGATGATGGAAGTTTGAAAGGAAATAGGATTGATGGCAAAAATATTGAGGCTAATCTTGGGAAAGGTATTGATTCGAATTTGAGAGCTAATGGAGTGGATTTAATTTCTGTTGGAAAGGATATGCAAGCAAAGGGATCTGGTGCGACTTCGACAAGTAAGGTTCTTCTCCTATGACTTCTGGTGTTGAGGATGACCTCAGTGACTTTGAAAACACCAAATGATACAGGTAATAACTTGAATTTACTCAAAAACACCATCGTCTCCAGTGAACCTTGTCCCCAACACCTTCATCAAGATCATTATCCCCATTTAAACCTACAACAATTAATGGGTTTTTCATCCCCCACCGTGAAACACCTTGGCCGGAGATGGATGGGACGATGTGTGGGTGTTCCAACAAATCACACAGGGTTGCTGATTTCAACAACCAAACCGCCGATTATTTTGGTGTTGCCATGGCAGCTCGAAGCCTTCTCTGTGGTGGTGCTTCTGGTGGCGATGCCGATGGCGGGGCCGACGGAGGCGGCGGTGGTGGTGGATCTGTTCTGCTGACAAACAAAATGGTTCATTGTTCTTCTTCTGTTAACAGAAATCTTGAATCTTGGTGGTTGACTTTTGTGCTCAATACTTAATTTGACCATGAAACTTTGTGATCTTTCATGTTCTTGATAACAATGCAGACCCTTTTTTTTATTTAGATCAAATGGGTTTTGTTACAAAACAATCTTTTTTTGAAATTTACCAACTATATCAAAATATTGGCATATATATTTCTTTGGAATATTATTCAAGAAAACAATGTCCTCTTTTCAATCCATACAGGTTCTAGATCAATGGTTATATGAGAAAAGTTCAAATGAAAACTCAATTTTCATTGTGCACGTGAGGACGAATCTCAGCCCCTCAATCTCTATTGATCTAACAACTCATATTAATTAAAATTTTTAATTAATAATAGATTAGGGGTAAAAATGAAAGATAATTTAAACTCACGTCTACCATATTTGAGTTTTTATTTTCTTTTTTAATTAAAAACTTTTACCCACTTAAAGTTCAAAATAAATTATCTTAAAAATTACTAATATTTTAATCAAACAAATTATATCAAAAAAACGAGAATTTCGTGCTCTTCGATATGACATCCATTTCGATATAGTTTTTTTTTTGTTGTTTTAACCGTTTTTCACGTGAAATATTATATATGTGTTATATTCATTATGAGGACAAGTAATTGCTCAAGTTTGGGGGTGTGATAACTCTCAAATATTGAGAGTTAATTCCTCTCTTTTTATATTCATTTTGCCACATTTTCCCCCGTTTTGTCTCTCATCTCCTTCATTTGGTCTTAATTTTTCAAACATGATGATGAAGTCTCAAGAATGCAAAAATTTCGGTTTCACTAACTTTTGTGCAGAAAGTGGCCACCTTGCTGGCACCTTGTCATTACGTTGAACATGGGCTGAAAATTTGTTGATAAGTTCCAGCCATTTTCGGAAAGTTGACTTCTGAAGGAATGTAAAGAGTCTTCTGATCTTTCACTAGAATATTCAAGGAAGAGGACATAAGGTGGAGGTCCAAGGAAAGTTCAACACTCTTCCTTAAAAGCTACTTTTGAGGAATAGTCACATCAACACTTTTCTCTTCCTTGGGCTGTAAATGAGGGCTTGGAGGAACCATTTGGGATATCACAACTTCCAGGAGCATTGAAGACTTCTGGAGCTTGAGCATTTAATTTCTAGTCTTTCTTTAAAGCTTGTAACTTAGTTGCATTTAATTTTAACTTCTTTGTAAAAGTTGTCGCCAAAGTGGCCACCTTGTCACCACTTTGGCAGTAGCTCTTTAGTTATTTATGCACTTTATGTTTATGTTTTATCCTTCTTCTCCCATGTCTTTTACTGTTGTTATGAGCTAAGCACCCCTTTGGGTGTGGGTATGAGCCAAAGCTAAGACTAGTAGGCAACACTTGGGTGTTGCTATCGTTGCTAACTCTTAGACTTGGTCACTTGAGTCGGGACTTCAACTCAACGCGGACAAGCCGATCACTTGTTAGTGTTAATATTAGATCTTAGACCTCGAGAGGGGCAGATCTGAAATACGGCTTGGGTGATGCAAAGAAGATTTGAGAAAGTCTTTTATAACCACGTAGAGATACGGGTTTTTGCATGACTATAACTAAGGTTCAAATGTCGGTTGATATGGGTGTCACAAAGAGATTTGGGCGTCCATATCTATACTGGTGGAACTGAAATCCTTAGAGGTTTACTTAGTTAAGTCGGCAAGTCTAGAGTTGGCCAACGTGGTGACAAAGTGGGGACAACGTGGCCACGTTCCGAGGAAACTCATTTTTGAGAGAAAAGGGTTTTTAAGGCTGTCGTGTGTCAATTTTTTTCTGACCAAGTTGTTACTACATCAGTCTTAGTTAATGCTTGTACCCACATCCTGCCTTTAATACTGTTAATTCCGTTTAATCGTTGTTTAGTTGCTTAAAACCCACAATTATTGATTTTGTTCTCAAAACTTAACCAAGCACTAGAAGTTCATGAAAAAGTCTCTGATTCTTAGTTGACTAGTCCCTGTGGAAACGATCTCGGTACTCTACCACTTTATTACATGTAGCGATCATAGTGTCTGGTGTGCACTTGCACCGCCACTGTGGCAACATAGTGGCCACTTTGTGGACCTATACAATCCTTGTGTGGTCTATAGAAGGTAGAGGGGTAATTTCGTAAAATACACAAGATGAGTTCATATATGAATCTGTATGAATCACAAAGATTCATATATGAATCTGTTAATTAGTTCAACTGATTCATATATGAAATTTTGTGATTCATACAGATTCATATATGAATATTTGTGATTCATACAGATTCATATATGAATCACACAGGTTCATATATGAATCAGTTAAAAGAGTTCAGTTGTGAATTGCACTGGTTCATATATTAACATATAGTTCATATGTGAATTATACATGTTCATATATGAACACAACCCGTGTGTTTTGTAAAATTTACGAAATTGTCCTTCTATTTTTGGGATAGCCGCAACTTTTGTTCTCAAAACTTAACCAAGCACTAGAAGTTCATGAAAAAGTCTCTGATTCTTAGTTGACTAGTCCCTGTGGAAACGATCTCGATAGTCTACCACTTTATTACTTGTAGCGATCATAGTGTCCGGTGTGCACTTGCACCGCCACTGTGGCAACATAGTGGCCACTTTGTGGACCTATACGATTTTTCACTATCAAGTTTTTGGCGCCGTTGCCGGGGACTAGCGCGATTTTAAATCCTAAGATATTGACTTTTCATTCGAGCCTGAGTTGCTTGTGTCTTTTACTTTTAGTATTTTCCGTGTTGTATGCCAAGGCTACAACACGGTGAACTTGTACCTCTTGACCCTGAAATTGAAAGAACCGTTAGAAGACGAAGAAGAGGTAGAAGAGGTCGGAAAAATCAAAACATGGCTGGAAATGGTGGAGATCCTCCACCACCACCTAATGAAACAACCATAAGAATTGCCGACGATAAAGAACGGGGAATACGGGACTATGCAACACCCGAATTTGATCAATTAAAATCGGGTATTCTTAGGCCCAACATTGTGGCACAAACTTTTGAACTAAAACCGGTAATGTTTCAAATGATCCAAACAATGGGTCAATTTGGAGGGTTACCGTCGGAAGATCCGCACTCGCATTTAAAATCATTTTTAGAAATGACGGATCATTTTCGCATTCAAGGTGTTACAACCTAAGCCTTACGACTTACGCTCTTCTCTTATACATTGAGAGATATAGCAAAAGCTTGGCTAAATTCTCAACCTCCTCATTCCATTGATAGTTGGACAAGTTTGGCCGAAAAATTTCTAAAAAAATATTTTCCTCCAACTAGAAATGTGAAGTTTAGAAATGAAATATTGATGTTTCGACAAGAGGAGGATGAAGCGGTTTCGGATGCATGGGAGAGATTCAAAGATTTAATTAGAAAATGTCCTCATCATGGAATCCCTCATTGCATCCAATTAGAGACATTTTATAATGGTCTTACTAATGCCGCTAAAATTATTCTTGATGCTACGGCCGGTGGCGCTTTCACCTCTAAGACTTATAACGAAGGATATGACATTTTGGAGAAAGTGGCAAACAATAACACCGATTAGTCAAACCCACGCGCTCTTGCTCCTAAAAATGCATCGGGTGTTCACGAAAGTGATGTCGTCACCGCCTTAAACGCACAAATTGTAGCTTTAACTAACTTGGTAAAAAATAACATGAACTTAAATGGAGAAAAGAACCAAGTTCAAGCCATAAATGAATCTTGTGTGTTTTGTGGTGAGAATCATGCTTTTGAGTGTCTTCCCGATAATCCGGCTTCGGTCAATTATGTAGGAAATCATTCTAGGAATAGCCCATTTTCTCCAACTTACAACCCAAATTGGAGAAATCACCCGAACTTCTCATGGTCGGGGAACCAAGGACTTCAACCCCCCGGGGTTCATCAAGTTCCAAACCGACCACCAAATCCCCCGGATTTCAACAAGGGCCGTCTCATACGTACCAAAGTGGGCAATCCTCACAACCGTATGTACCGAGACAACAAAATGCATCGGAGAGTAATGGTTCGCTTGAATCTCTACTCAAAGGTTTTATAAACCAAACCAATGCAACTTTGAGGGGTTTTGAGACTCAATTGGGACAATTCGCTGCCGAGTTGAAAGGGAGACAAGTGGGCACTTTACCTAGTGACACCGAGACCCCTAAGGGTAAGGAACATGTTAAGGCCGTGACTTTAAGAAGTGAGACTAGAGCATCCAAACCCAGTGAGGAAGTCTTAGTTGATACCGTTGTGCAAGAAGACACCACACATGCTTTCGACAAAGAAAAATTTCCATCCTTGTTTCCAGCCAACGTGGCTGGAACGTGCCCACCTTCGGGACAGAATGTTGCAGGTCCTTCACGGATTGTTTTGCCATCAGATCAGCCTCACCAACGTGGTGAGATGGTGCCCACTTCACAGCCCATAAGGGCAAATTCAAACCAAGCAAATTTGGACTTGCGAGACCTCCCTTTTCCCGGTAGAATGAAGAACAAAAATGAGAATGTGCAATTTAAAAAAAAATTGGACGTTTTCAAACAATTTCACATTAACATACCTTTGGTTGAAGCTCTCGAGCAAATGCCAAGTTATGTTAAATTTTTAAAGGACATTCTCAACAAGAAAAGGAGGTTAAGTGAGTACGAAACAGTGGCTTTAACAAAAGAATGTAGTGCTTTGCTCACATGTAAAATTCCTCCCAAACTCAAAGACCCGGGAAGTTTCACCATCCCGTGTTCAATTGGGGGAAAAGAGGTGGGTCATGCTCTTTGTGACCTCGGGGCAAGCATAAATCTCATGCCACTTTCGGTTTTTAATAAATTAGGAATTGGAGAAGTCCGACCCACGACCGTTACTTTACAATTAGCGGATCGATCGTTGGCTTATCCCAAAGGAAAAATTGAAGACATTTTGGTTCAAGTTGACAAATTCATCTTCCCGACCGACTTTTTAGTTTTGGACTATGAAGCCGATAGGAATGTCCCAATCATCCTAGGGCGACCATTTTTAGCAACGGGTAGAACCTTAATTGATGTCCACAAGGGAGAACTAACCATGAGAGTGAATGACCAACAAGTGACGTTTAACGTTTTCAAATCACTTAAGTTTCATGGGGAAGTGGAAGATTGTTCGGCCATAAATTTGTTGAGTGAGGACCTAGGTGTAGATATTGAAATGTGTGGTGAAAAGTTTGGAGAAGAGAGCGAAAATAAGCTTCAGTTTGAGAGTCCAAAGAAAATCCAACCACCAATAAGAGGGAAACCGTGTTTGAAAGAAATGAGATTGAGCCACCACAAACACAAGAAAAAACATTTTTTGTCTAATGGTGTGTCGTCATCCTCCAAAACCTCTTGTTGAGTATCGAGAAGGCTAGAAATAGCCTTTTAATAAAATGTTTTTTTCAGTCCTTTTTAGTATTATATCTTTCAATTTTTGTTGCAAAAAAAAAGTAAACTTCTTATCAAAGCCTTTTGTCCCATCACTTTTTCTCAACCCTTCAACTCCCATCATACCTCTCCAAACCTCTTGTCATCTTGTTAACCATCATTTTTTATTTTCAAGAAACCATCATTACCTCTTACAACCTCCTTAGCTCTCTCTCTCTCTCTCTCTCTCTCTCTCTCTCTTTCAACGGTTACCACCACCACCCTTTAAAAAAAAAAAAAACTTCTCATCCTATCTTTTTAGTCATCATCATCCTCTCTAATCCCATTAACCCCTTTATCTTTCTTTTTACTCATCACTCCCTTTTCCCACACTTCTATTTTTCAGATGTATCAAAAAAAAGGGAAAGAAATCGGTCTGCACTCATTTCTAAATAGCCGGAGGAGTCATTGATAGTCAGCGGTGGAAACTTCAACCGCCACACCATCGATTTCCACCGTCGGTTTCTACCATAATCCCGATCGCCCCGAGTAGTCGCAACACTCGATGTGTCGCTGCCATTTACGAGCCACCCGACTGCAGCAACCGAGGTTGGCCCTTCTGCCGAGGTGGGTAAGCCGTGAGTATTCTTGGTTCATCATCATCCATGTTCGAACTTTGTCTGGTTCATACTTTTCTATTTTGTGGTATTTTGTTGTTTCTCTGACTCATTCTATGTTGGTTGTATGCTTGCTCTTATCACCGTACTCGTATACCGTCTCTTTGGTTATTTCTAGTACTTTTGTCTTGCGCTCATTTCTTTTGCAAGTCTGCTCCTTGGAGTGCTCCTAATTTTTGACTATTAACGTGATATAGGCCTTTCTTTCCTAGATGTTAAACCCAAACACTTTCCGAATTGAAACCTAGCCTTTTACCGTAGCAATATCGACATATCTTTCCTTTTTCAATGAGGACATTGAAGGGTTTCATTTGGGGAGTGGGGTCTGCTAAGAAAGTAGAAACAAACCGTTCTTCTGATAGCCGAAAGCCAAAGTGGCCACTTTGTCTCCACGCTGTCACCACTTGGGCAGAAAAAAAATGAAAAATAAATTGGGGATCGGTCAAGGGTCAAATGGTTAAGGCAATACAAAGAATAAATAGTCAAACCAAAAAAATTGGAGTCATGCAAATAGAAAAGTTTGGGGGTCATATCGAGCAATTAAATTGAAAACCCAAAAACACAAGCCCAATTCAAGCCCTGTTGATTAAAGTTAAACTTTTGGGATGCATGAAAGGAGGTGGTACCTTTTCAAACAAAGTGCTTCGCTCAATCAAGAAAAGCCAAAGTATTCGGTATGAGTTGTCCATTCTTCAAAAGTAGTCAACCATTATTGATCATCATTCGAGTCCTTTTTGTTAGTTCTTTTCTTTTTACTTGAGGACAAGTAATTGCTCAAGTTTGGGGGTGTGATAACTCTCAAATATTGAGAGTTAATTCCTCTCTTTTTATATTCATTTTGCCACATTTTCCCCCGTTTTGTCTCTCATCTCCTTCATTTGGTCTTAATTTTTCAAACATGATGATGAAGTCTCAAGAATGCAAAAATTTCGGTTTCACTAACTTTTGTGCAGAAAGTGGCCACCTTGCTGGCACCTTGTCATCACGTTGAACATGGGCTGAAAATTTGTTGATAAGTTCCAGCCATTTTCGGAAAGTTGACTTCTGAAGGAATGTAAAGAGTCTTCTGATCTTTCACTAGAATATTCAAGGAAGAGGACATAAGGTGGAGGTCCAAGGAAAGTTCAACACTCTTCCTTAAAAGCTACTTTTGAGGAATAGTCACATCAACACTTTTCTCTTCCTTGGGCTGTAAATGAGGGCTTGGAGGAACCATTTGGGATATCACAACTTCCAGGAGCATTGAAGACTTCTGGAGCTTAAGCATTTAATTTCTAGTCTTTCTTTAAAGCTTGTAACTTAGTTGCATTTAATTTTAACTTCTTTGTAAAAGTTGTCGCCAAAGTGGCCACCTTGTCACCACTTTGGCAGTAGCTCTTTAGTTATTTATGCACTTTATGTTTATGTTTTCTCCTTCTTCTCCCATGTCTTTTACTGTTGTTATGAGCTAAGCACCCCTTTGGGTGTGGGTATGAGCCAAAGCTAAGACTAGTAGGCAACACTTGGGTGTTGCTATCGTTGCTAACTCTTAGACTTGGTCACTTGAGTCGGGACTTCAACTCAACGCGGATAAGCCGATCACTTGTTAGTGTTAATATTAGATCTTAGACCTCGAGAGGGGCAGATCTGAAATACGGCTTGGGTGATGCAAAGAAGATTTGAGAAAGTCTTTTATAACCACGTAGAGATACGGGTTTTTGCATGACTATAACTAAGGTTCAAATGTCGGTTGATATGGGTGTCACAAAGAGATTTGGGCGTCCATATCTATACTGGTGGAACTGAAATCCTTAGAGGTTTACTTAGTTAAGTCGGCAAGTCTAGAGTTGGCCAACGTGGTGACAAAGTGGGGACAACGTGGCCACGTTCCGAGGAAACTCATTTTCGAGGGAAAAGGGTTTTTAAGGCTGTCGTGTGTCATTTTTTTTCTGACCAAGTTGTTACTACATCAGTCTTAGTTAATGCTTGTACCCACATCCTGCCTTTAATACTGTTAATTCCGTTTAATCGTTGTTTAGTTGCTTAAAACCCACAATTATTGATTTTGTTCTCAAAACTTAACCAAGCACTAGAAGTTCATGAAAAAGTCTCTGATTCTTAGTTGACTAGTCCCTGTGGAAACGATCTCGGTACTCTACCACTTTATTACATGTAGCGATCATAGTGTCCGGTGTGCACTTGCACCGCCACTGTGGCAACATAGTGGCCACTTTGTGGACCTATACAATCCTTGTGTGGTCTATAGAAGGTAGAGGGGTAATTTCGTAAAATACACAAGATGAGTTCATATATGAATCTGTATGAATCACAAAGATTCATATATGAATCTGTTAATTAGTTCAACTGATTCATATATGAAATTTTGTGATTCATACAGATTCATATATGAATATTTGTGATTCATACAGATTCATATATGAATCACACAGGTTCATATATGAATCTGTTAGTTAGTTCAACTGATTCATATATGAATCACAAAGGTTCATATATGAATCAGTTAAAAGAGTTCAGTTGTGAATTGCACTGGTTCATATATTAACATATAGTTGATATGTGAATTATACATGTTCATATATGAACACAACCCATGTGTTTTGTAAAATTTACGAAATTGTCCTTCTATTTTTGGGATAGCCGCAACTTTTGTTCTCAAAACTTAACCAAGCACTAGAAGTTCATGAAAAAGTCTCTGATTCTTAGTTGACTAGTCCCTGTGGAAACGATCTCGGTAGTCTATCACTTTATTACTTGTAGCGATCATAGTGTCCGGTGTGCACTTGCACCGCCACTGTGGCAACATAGTGGCCACTTTGTGGACCTATACGATTTTTCACTATCAAGTTTTTGGCGCCGTTGCCGGGGACTAACACGATTTTAAATCCTAAGATATTGACTTTTCATTCGAGCCTGAGTTGCTTGTGTCTTTTACTTTTAGTATTTTCCGTGTTGTATGCCAAGGCTATAACACGGTGAACTTGTACCTCTTGACCCTGAAATTGAAAGAACCGTTAGAAGACGAAGAAGAGGTAGAAGAGGTCGGAAAAATCAAAACATAGCTGGAAATGGTGGAGATCCTCCACCACCACCTAATGAAACAACCATAAGAATTGCCGACGATAAAGAACGGGGAATACGGGACTATGCAACACCCGAATTTGATCACACAGGTTCATATATGAATCACTTAAAAGAGTTCAGTTGTGAATTGCACTGGTTCATATATTAACATATAATTCATATGTGAATTATACATGTTCATATATGAACACAACCCGTGTGTTTTGTAAAATTTACGAAATTGTCCTTCTATTTTTGGGATAGCCACAACTTTTGACCAGTCAAAGCCGCAACTTTTGACCAGTCAAAGCCGATCTTGACCATATGAATGGCTAGGATTACTTCTCTATTTCTCATATATTTATCATTTCTCAAATGAACCAAACACTATATATATATATAGGCCGATAATCAAATGAAAACCAAAAATATGTTACAAACCTTTGAGAACCGATATAAAAATATTTTTTTACATGATTTTTTTTCATCAAAACCTATGATTTAAGATATTGTTTATTTTTGTTCACCTTGTGAAATGATTGCACGTGAAATTTGATTTTTGATTCACCTAGTTAAATGAAAAATACAGGTAAAAAATATTCATGTAGTGAAACAAATACATGTGAAACTATCATATTATGAAACAAATATATGTGAAACAATATTTTAAATCCAAGCATTTGGTGAAAATATATCATGTAAAAAAATATTTTTATATCGGTTCTCACAGGTTTGTAACATATTTGTGGTTTCCATTTGATTTAGCCCCCATATATATATATATATATATATATATATATATATATATATATATATATATATATATATATATATATATTATAGAGTTAAATGTATATAAGGTGGAGTTTAATACTTTTGTAAAAGTAAGGAAAAACAAAAGAAAAGTGCAAAAAGAAGACAAAAATAAGGTTAGACGAACTTGCCCCTGCCTCTAACGGAGATTTTTAACGGAGTTAGTGTCCAGGGACCTCTTTCAAAGCAAAATCCAAACCATGAGGACGAAAACTTGAATTATGAAACCATAGGTCCCTCTTTCAAAGAAATCAACAAACCTCATGACCAGAATTGGAGTTTACTCTCTATGTTAATATGCTAAGGGTATAAAATGAAAAGGTAGGGGATTAAAAGTAAATTTAATAACTAATTACAAGGGTATTAAGTGTAACATTCAAATTAAAATGAAAAAAAAACAACCTCGTGAAAGGAGAGGGGGTTTCACGAGGGGGAGAGACCAAAAGTGTAACTTTAGGGTTGGGTTCATGGGGGAGATCGCAATTGAGAGGTATTTCACGAGGTTGTTGGCTAGTTTGATAATTTTGGAGAGAAAGTGGTTATTTCAAAAAGTTGAGGGATAGAGATGGCTACTTTAATTAATTTCTTTTTATTTTGGGATAAAGGGAGTATATATATATATTATATATAGGGGTTAAATCATGTGAAAACCAAAAAAAGATTGAGAACCATGAGAACCGATCTAAGCCTTAATTTGGTTTTGATCCTATGGCTTTAATTAAAAAATGTTTCATCACATGAAAAAGGGCATAATCGTCATTTTGATTACAATGAAATCAAACACAATTTGTATCTCTAATCTATTTCACCTCACAAAATCAAACGTAATTTCAATCTATATATTATTTCACCTCATGAATTTAAACACTAATGTTATTTCACCCATGAAATCAAACTGAGTTTTTGGAAAACAAAAATGCCCAAATCAATCGCAACCAAAGAAAATGTTTTTTTTCTAATCTATTCTTTGCCATCACACACCTTCTTCGAGCGACCCAATTCCCACCATCGTTGCTCTTCCGGTTCCTCAATGATCTGGATCAGGAAACAAAAAAACCCTAAATCTTGATTCGCTTTAACCATAAAATGTCCAATCAAATCATAATGTGTGCACGATTTTTCTTAAATTTTCATTGATTCTCAGTTTTTCATCATAAATACCTCGAATTTTCCGCAAAAATGAAGAATCCTCAGTGGTTATGTTGTTGTTTCTATGTATCTGAAGGTGCTGCTATGGCTTGTTTCTCCTTATCTGAAGGTGCTGCCATGGCTTATTTTGGGGCTTATCCAGGTGGGTGTAGACATGGAGATGGCGATGGTTTTAGGGTTCTTTTGGGTTGAAACTGAAAGTTTTCCATTAACACGAGGTTAGATGGTCGGCAATCAAATCTGCTTCTCTATTGCCGGCGCGACCCTCCATCGTTGACGCTACATATATTTGGAAGAAAAACTAAACGACGCCTTCGTCCCTGTGGTTCTTCCCTGTTGTTTGTGACAGATATGGAAGAAGAACATCAAAATTATGGTTTGTCTATGGTTTGTGACACTGATTTGGAAGAAGAACATCGATTTGTTGAATTTGGAGGCCAAAAGAAAGTATAGGGTGTTGTTGATTGGAAGGAGAAGAGATAGAAGATGAGAATGAGAGTGATGAAGACAAAGGAGGTATGGAAAAAAGAATGGGATCTGGATGTAAATGCCCTTTCAATTTGACTTTTTTTTCAATAAATGGTTTCAGATTTAAAAGAAATCACAAAAATGCCATTATGCTTAATGTCCATGCATTAAAATCAATAAACGATTTAGAGCGGTTCTCACGGTTTGCAATCTTTTTTTTGTTCTCATTTGATTACCGTCCTATATATATATATATATATATATATATATATAGAGAGAGAGAGAGAGAGAGAGAGAAAGAGAATATATATATATCTATAGAGAGAGAGAGAGTTCTAGTGAGAAGTTGACTTAAAGTGAGAATAGTGAGAAATATTTATCAACCGTGGATGCACATTAGTAGAGATGGCCAAAAATCAATCATGTCCCAAATAGTGATTTCATAACCCAACCCGGTCCCAACCCAAATACGAAGGCCTAGTTAAGCTTAATAAGGCCCGGTTATGAGAACCGGTCATGTCCCTAGGCCGGGCCCAAATCAATCCCACTTATTATTTTTATTAAAATTGATTTTTTTTTTAAGAATTTGATCCATAAAATACACTGACAAGTACATTTTTATTATGATTGGGTCAATCAAATACCCTAACAAATAAGTCTTATTATAATTGGGTCAATAAAATATACTAACAAATACGTTATTATTATAATTGAGTCAATCAAATACACTAAAAAAATATATTTTAAAAGTATGTTTTAAAAAATACGTTTTGTTATAATTTGGTCAATCAAATACACTAACAAATGCGTTTTTATTTAAAAATATACTTAGAAATACATTTAAAAATAAATTTTAAATAAAAGATCGGGTCGGCCCTGGGCCGGTACCATAACCGTTCTCAGGGGCCAGGCTAGGCCAGACCTTGTTTTTGGATGAAAATCGTAACTGGTTAAGAACCGACGGCCCAAACCGGTCCTAAACGGTTCCGGTCCTCCACTGGTACGTGGTCGGGCCGGGCCTATTTGGCCATCTCTACACATTAGGATGGGATGCTCCGAGATAAGATGCACCGAGATGTACCAGATCAATCTCTCTATATATCAAACGCGATTCATGGGTGAGCTTGAAATTAAAAGTGATCAAGGGTTTAGATTCACTTATCACACTAACTCAACGTCTCACATGATTCATTCGCCTATATATAGTATCTTATAAATTAATATAGTATAAATAATATCATATATATATATATAGGATGCGTTTCTTTTGCAACCCAGACAATTTGTACAAACTATGCAAACCAGTATATTAGGAAACCAGAGATATATTTATGGATAATGATTATGATTCATTAATAATGATTGTGATATATATGGAAAATGTTAAGTTTATTCATTATAATCATGATTTTAAATTAGGAAATGTTAAGTTTATTCATTATAATCATGATTTTAAATTAGGAAACATAATAAAATCATATATTCATTAGACTTGATGAACGACTAAGATTGGTATGCATAGTTTGTACAAATTGTTTGGGTTGCAAAAGAAACGCACCCTATATATATATATATATATATATAAAGAGAGTAAATTACATGATTGGTCCCTGTGGTTTATACAAAATTTTACTATGCGTCCCTAATTTGAAATAATTATGAAAAACGTCCCTGTGGTTTACATTTTCACACGTTTTGGGTCCTTTGCCCTAACTTTGTTAAAACAATTTTGTTAAGTAGGTTAATTGAGGGAGGCATTTTAGTCATTATACATATTTTCTATTTTCTATTTTCTATTAAAAAATTAAATGTATTTTATATATTATATATACATACTACACACAATATCATTAAAGAAACCACCCCCTCCGATCACCGGCCTCCACTCGGCCACCATCAGTCCATCACCAACCTCCACCTTTCGTCACTATCGCCCTCATCCACCACATGCCACCACCGAGGCTATGAAACCCATGGTCGTCGTTACTCCACCCTGAATGGGTAAATTTATTTACCCTATTTTTTATCTTTTTTTTTTGACAATTTTGAGCTACTTTTCTTTTCCCATTGCGTCCTTTAGTTTATTTTCGCAGTTTTTATCATATAACTTTATTTTTATCGCTTACGGCTAATAAATCCATCTTACAGTGCAAATGCAGCAAAAATCTTATGTATTTATATATATGCGTATTTTATGATCAAGATACGGCCGATTGGAGTCCAACATAACCGACGTGCGGATTTTACAAGCTTACAAACGCGGGCTTCAATATTTTTGATGGGCCGATTTTTTTGGAAAACTTTGGGCAAAACTCTTGGGTTACTACCACTACGCACTTGGGCCATGTGACGCTAACTTTTGATGACATTTGTGGGCTAGTTTTTGTATTAGTTAAATAATTATGTAGGCTAATTTGTTATATGCCCAAGTATTTTTGAAGAAAGCCCATGGCCCTTCTCCTAATCTTAGCCTATAAATAAGAGGCTTTGTCTATTTTGATCATCCCTTTTTCTCCTAGTTGTTGATTGCTAGAGAAATCATCCATCCATCCTCTTGGTAAGTTACTTGATACAAGTAACTTAAACCATATTTTCCTCCCTTAGCTAGCATTAGGCAAAGTCTAGAGAAGTTTGAGAGGGTGAGCCATGAGTTCATGGTTGTAAGCCTAGGCTCACAAGTTCAAACTCCCATCTTTTGGTAAAAATTAATATATGGTTACCTTGTCATTTTAAGTGTAGTGTGATAGTTTCTCGTTACATTCTCGAAATTTCTACTCATCTCATCCGGTTCGATTGATCTTGGTTTTTATTTGGTTTTCACTACAATTTTAGTTTTATTACAAACCAGAAGTCCGATCAATCATTTCGGATTCCCAACCCCGCTTGGTTCACGGTTTGTAGTAGTATTAAAATTGTTCCGTGTTTCCAAAGTTTTAAAAATCATCCCGCTTATTACGTTAATTAAATTAACAAATACCAAGGACTCTTGACGTAACTTAAGGACTAAAGACACATTTAAAACAAGACTTTCTTTAACTAATGGTAAATTAGTTGGTAAATTCCAATTATATAACATTATTCTAACGCCGTGTAGTTAACTGAATTTAATTTCTTATAATTGTAGTATTTGTAGTTTAATATTGTCATTGTTCTCAAGTAAGTTAATTTTTCTAGTTCAAGTAAGGATTTTAGTTACATGCATAATTGATAAATCATTTCCTTTAAGGTTAATTAACAAGTAGTTGACGTAATTCTCATTTTCTTTAATTGCTTTTACAATCTTTAAAATTAGGATTTAAAATGATGATGGGCTAACCGTCTCAGTTCAGGGTAAAAAGTAAAGTTGGGACCGAGACCGATAAGAGAATAAAAGGTGTATTGTATCGCATGATTGTCCAAAGTTATTTAAATCAGAGTTATATTTTGTGTTGAAATACAACTGATCAACTGAAAACTGGTTCGTTGTGTGACGGCTTCTTTAAGTTACATAAAATATCGACTCTGAGATAACGAAGGAATGCGATCTCGTCTTTTATTTAATTATTAAATTCGTCCCAACGGATCTTTATACCCTACAATCTTTTTAAATTAATTTCTCAGTAGTTGTTAATCAAAACCCCCAACCAAAATACTGTTTTCGAATTCGCCATCTGAGACTCGCTTTTACAGACCCGACTTTCAAGAAGAACTTTTCCACGCTTCCCTGTGAGATCGATATTTGGTACTTTGTACCATTATTACTTGTTAAAAACGGTAGTAGATTGAGATGTATACTTGTGTCAAGATCTACTTATTTGCATTTTAAAAAGGTGTGAACACGAAATACCGCAACAAGTTTTTGGCGCCGTTGCCGGGGAAGCACGTTAGAAGTTTTTCTTTTTAAGTAAGGTTTATAAAAACAAGTTTTTCTACCATCTATTTGAAAAGAAAAAGAAACAAAAATTAAAAAAAAAATCGGAAAAGTGCATGCCAAGATTGTCACACGGTGAATTTTTCCAAATTGATCCCGATATTGAACGGACATTTAGACAACGAAGAAGAATCCAAAGAGCTAATTTAGTTTTAAATTCTTCCGAAATGTCTGCACATGAATATATGACGGATGAGGAATTAATCGCAGAGATAAATCCAAATGGGCGTCAAAATAATCGAGAAAATTATAATAACAGAAGAAATCAAGATAGAGAAATTCTCAATGAACACGAAGATTTAAATAATCATGATGATCCAAATGAACCACCATTAATAAATACTGATGATGGGGAACAAAACATTTTTCAGTTAGCAAATTCCAAAGATGGTGGGATTATGTCTTACGCTGTTCCTGTTTTAACCCAGTTACATTCAGGAATTCTTAAACCAACTTTGCAAATCCACCATTTTGAACTAAAACCGATAATGTTTCAGATGTTGCAAACTAAAGGCCTGTACGTTGGTTTGCCAGCTGAAGATCCTCATTCTCACCTTCGATCTTTCATGGAAATTACAGATTCTTTCAAACTACCAGGTGTACAAGACGATGCTCTAAAATTAAAACTTTTTCCATACTCTCTCAGAGATAGAGCAAGGTCTTGGTACAACTCGTTGAAACCAGATTCTATAATTACATGGATCCAAATGGCAGAAAAGTTTTAAAAAAAATATTTTCCACCCACGAGGAATGCCAAGTCCATAAATAAAATCTGCACTTTTAGACAAATGGACAATGAAGCAGTTCCTGATGCATGGGATAGGTACAAGGAGCTATTGAGAAAATGCCCTCACCATGGCATTTCGTACTGCATTCATTACACATTTTACAGTGGTTTAAATATTGATGCTAAACAAATGCTCGATGCTACTGCACACGGAGCTTTCACGGCTTGTACCTACAATGAAGGATATGAAATCCTTGAAAGAATTTCAAACAACAATGGTCAATGGGCTGATCCACGTGCATTACCTAGAAAGGCAGCAGGGGTACAAGACACAGATGCTTATGCATTATTATCTTCACAGCTGGCCGACATGGCATCTTTAATTGTAACACCCTAAAAATAGGGATAACAAAAATCCGAAAAACGGACATGCGACATTTAAAATTGTCAAAGCAAGAGCCTCCAAACAATAAGAAAATACACAAACCTGTTTAAATACGGTCGTAAATAAACGGACAATCAATAACCACCAACTAATCTAATTTCCATAACTAGAAAAGAGATTACAAATAAGGGTGTCATTTATAAACACAAAGGTTCTCCTACCAAAAGTAAGTCCAATTGCAATATTCCCAAATCTCTCACCCAAGCACTATGCCGGCTTAGAACCGGTGCCGCTAAAACCTGAGATACACATCGACACCAAACAAGTGTTAGGCCAAAAAGCCTAGTGAGTTGAACAAGAAATAGCATAATAGAACATATAAAATTCTTATCAGCAGTTAACCAATTTTCAACATGTATGGAGTCAACGGGGGAGTCCCATAGCACCAATCAATTCCACTCCAAAGAGTCGATATACCTTGATGCCCTTAACAAGGAACACCCCAAAGGCTCGGCACACCCGAAGATCAGACCAAAAAATGAAACTTTCCGAGTGGCGGAGGTCTAGGCACATACCATCACGGTGGCGCCCCAAGACTACATCCTCCTAGTGAACTTGCCTTGGTTCGTCCAACATAATACATATAGGAGGTCCTTAGGTATATTTCAACCAAATATAATTCAATACCAACCATAGGTACAATATCACCCTCCTAATAGCATGAGTCCATCATAAGACTTAAATATCCACATAGCCACGTTGTAGATACAATATCACCAAGAGTATATTCCAAATGGAAATCATCATGATATACCAAACATATATTCCTTTTTCATGTCAAATACCCATCGTGGCACACATAATGGAAATCCCCAAATAATTACACAACATAGAGTAAATCATGGGATGATACTTCATATACACATATCTCACAAAATCTCATGGAAATACCATCAAATACATAAACCCGTAAATATGACCATTTTGAGCAAATTTGTGATAATAACAACAATTAAGCAAATATGATGTGTATACAGTTTTAACAAAAGTTTAGTAAACTCACCTTGCTAGATTTAGACTAAATCTAGATTTTACCCACTTATAGCTTTCCTTGAAGAAACTTGGTTCTTCAAACCGAATCTTCCAAAACCTAAGTTCCACAAGGTTCCAACCATAAATATACATATTCCACCATCAATAATTGTTCCCCAAACACTTAACATCAATAACTCTATTTTGGGCAAAACCCCCAATTTTGACCCAAAACTCCCAAAACTAACCAAACCGAAATTTATAGAAATCAAACACTAGGAAACCATCAATGGATCATTTATAACTTATTTCATGGTTTAGAAATGGAAGGGATACACTTACCACTTAGGTTTTGATGAAAACCTATAAAACCCAAAATAAGCTTGAGGTTGAAGATGAAGATGGAGATAGTGAATCCTTGACCATAGTTTTCAATCCTACCACTTGATGATGTTTTACCTCCACAAAATCCAAGGATTTGAGCCAAAATAAGTTAGGGTTTGAAGGGAAAAGAAGGGTGTTAGAGCATAAATATGTTGGATACAAGATCAAGAAGACAAAAGTCAAAGTTCAAGAAAGTCAAAGCTGAAAGAAAGTCAACTCTTATCAAAGTCAAAGTCTTTTGTAATAAAAGTCAAAGTTGTTGTATTTTGTATTAGTATTGTTTCCTTGTTGTTTTAGTTGTTGGTATAAATAGTTTCCTTTCCTTTGTAATTTGCAGTCAACAGAAGAAAAACAGAAGTGGTATTCAGTTGTAAGATTGGAAGAAGTTGTCTAGTTGAGAGAGAATATGTTAGAGAGAGAAAGAGAGTTCTAGAGAGAGAAAGTTTGTAATCTTGAATTTGAAAGTGAAATCAAACAGGTAATTGATTCTTGTTTGTGTTTTGTTTGTTTAATTGTGATTAGAAACTAGATTCAGGGACACACAATTGGTATCAGAGCAGATCCAAATTGAAATCAAATCAAGAAAATGTTCGACACTGTGTTCTTCATGTCCATATTTGATTTTGAGTTTACTGTGTTTTTGGAGTTGTAAATGATTAGGTTTTGTTAGGAAAGATCTATCGATCGAGTCTGTATAAGTTTTAGATCAATTTGCACTGTAATTTGATCGTTAATTTTGATTTTAGTTGAGTTCGAAGTTCACGAGTCCTATGCACTGTAATTGAGTCGATTTATACATTTTTTGTGTATTTGATCGAAATTAGTTGTTAAGATTGTGTTATAGATGGTTAAACGATCAAATTGTCAAAGTTTTGAGTTAGATTTCGAGGTCTAGATGTCTTTTTGGTGAAAATTTGTTTGTTTCAAGGTTTGCGTTTCATTCATCAAGGTTTGCGTTTCATTCATCAAGATTTGTGTAAGTTCTTCAGAGGTTCGCGTATTTAATGAGACACAAGAAGTGAGATTTGCGTCTTCAACAAGAACCGAGAAGCAAGCTAACGCAAAGTTGGGTTTGCGTCTTTAACTACAAACGCAAAGTTGGGTTTGCGTCTGTAACTACAAACGCAAAGTTGGGATTTGCGTTTTTAATGACAAATGCAAAGTAGAAGTGATTGAGTTCAGAGACAAGTTGTGGTTTGCGTTAGTAACTTGATACGCAAAGTGTAATTTGCGTTCGCCTCTTGAAACGCAAAGTAAAGGTTTGCGCTTCTCACTTGAAACGCAAAGTAAAGGTTTGCGCTTCTCACTTGAAACGCAAAGTAAGGTTTGCGTTTACTTCTCGATACGCAAAGACAGATTTGTGTAATCTTCTTAGCACGTAAAGCTACTCATCACAAGGAAGGTTTGCGTAACCAAGTCTGTATGCAAAGTGTGGTTTGCGCATCACACTTGAAGCGCAAAGTGTGGAGGACTTAGACAAAATTTTCAAAATAGTAATATGGCCTTTAATAGTGAAAAAATTTTCTCTAGGGGCGTTGCCCCTCTGTTGGGAATTCAAAATCATACAAGTATGGTTAATGCTGCTAGCACTAAATGGTTATTACTTCTGAAGTTACTACTGCTGATACAGGTTAATGCTGCTAACCAAGATTAATACTGCTAGAAGAAGTTACTACTGCTAAGCAATTTTAGTACTGCTAGTAGTGAGTACTGCTGAACTTAATACTGCTCAAAGTATTAATGCTGCTGAAGACTTAATACTGCTTATGAGATGAAGACTTCGTATGGCAAGGATGACAGCTGTACTGAATGGAGATATTCATAGAAAGCTTGGAGATAACTTTGAAAGATTATACTGAAGATCTTTTATTCTTTGTAATTATCTTTTATCTTCAGTATATGTATAGAATAATTTGTATCTTTAAAAAAAATTAATTAATTCTCAGTTTTTAGTTTTCTTAGAGAGAATCAACCTCAAGGTTTATAATCCTAGTTCTAGAGAAGTAGAATTCGTATTGGTGAGTCTGTTCATCAATATTGAGGTTGTCTGTGAAATCTTGTAGCTTTATAACCATTCAATAAAGCTTACAAGTTGTTATTGATTGATCTTTGAATATTAAAGTGTTATTCCGCAAACACCTTTAATATTGTTTCTGAGTGTTTATTCTTGTTAAGAATTCCGATCCTGACAAGTGGTATCAGAGCTAGTATTCTTAGAAATCTTATTCATCATGGAAAACACAGTTGAATCAAACAGTACTCTGGTCTCAAAGGTTCCAATGCTCAGATCTAATGAATTTGACATGTGGAAGATTAGAATCAAGCAATACATTCTCCTTGCAGATTACTCCATATGGGACATCATTGAGAATGGCCCATCTGATGAAGGAAAAATTGGTGCAGACGGAAAAAGAACTCCACCAAAGACTGATGCAGAAAAGAAGATAAGGCAGACATAGATGAAAGCCTTGAGTACACTGCTCTTGGCTATTCCCAATGAATATCAACACCAATTCAGCAATTGCACTGATGCACAGATGCTCTGGAATGCTCTAGAAAAGAGATTCTCTGGTACCAAAAGTACCAAGAGAAATCAGAAGGCAATATTGAAGCAACAGTATGAAAACTTTATGTCAACTAAGAATGAGTCCATGACTCAAACTTTTGACAGGTTTAACAAGCTGATTTGTGAACTAGCTACTATGGGAGTACAGATTGATCAAGATGATGTAAACAGAAAGTTCTTAAGGTCTCTTGGAGATGAATGGACCATGTACACTGTTTCATTCAGACAGAATGAACAATTGGAAGAAAAAGAACTTAATGATCTGTACAATGACCTTAGAGTATTTGAAGCTGAGGTGGAGGCAAAGAAGAAACCTTCTGGATATATTCATAATGCTGCACTTCTATCAGCATCAATTGATTCTAATGTTAACCCTGAATCAGTTAATGCTTCTAATGGATCAAATCAAGAAAAAGGCACTGAATCTGTGTTTGAAGCCTTTCTTTCCAGCCATGGAAATTCCTTTTTAATCAATGATGATTTGGAACAACTTCATCCTGATGATCTTGAAGAGATGGATATTAAATGGCAGATGGCCATGCTTTCCATGAGAGTGAAGAAGTTCATAAAGAGGACTGGGAGGAACAACTTCTCCCAAAGAAGAGAAGATGGAGCAGGCTTTGATAAATCAAAGGTGGAGTGCTATAAATGTCATCTGAAGGGACACTTTGCCAGGGAATGCAGAAGTGGAGTGTCTCACAACAACAACCACCAACAAGCTCAGTCTGGAAGCTTCAATCACAACAGAAACTCTGCTCAAGCCCTTGTTTCTCAACAAGGAATGGGGTTTGACTGGAGTGATCAAGCAGAAGAGGCTATCCAAAATCAAGCTCTTATGGCAAAAGTATCTGATCTCCCAACTGAGGTAAGTTCTACTCTCTGTTCTAAAACTTGCATAGACATTGTTAAAGGTACATAGATCACAATCAGAACATGAGTGATGACCTTAAGAGGTTAGCAAAAGATATAAAAGACTATGTGAGAATTGTTGAGAGGTTTGAGGAACAGATTAAAGGTTTTCAAGCCAATGAACTCCAACACTCATATGATACCAATTACTGGAAGTGGGAGAAAAATGATCTAGAACTCCAACTGACCAAATCTAAAGAGAAGAGTGAAAAGTTGAGAGAGGAGCTAACCAAGGTTAAGCTTGATGTGGAAAAGTTTTCCAATGCTTCTAAAGCAATGGACTCTTTACTACAAACTCAGATTCATGACAAATTGAGAAGAGGAATTGGGTACAATACCACACCACCACCATACAACAACAACTACATTCCTCCTACTTCAGATTTGCTAGAAACCAAAGATAGGAAGGACTTGCCTGAGGGAGCCACTGAGATAGATCCCTTAGATGAGGTAGTTGTTGAGGATAAGACTGAGAAAGAGATTGGTAAGAGTGAGGAGAACAATGTGAGTGGTGAGATTCCCCTAGAGAATCACATCATTACCAATGAGGGGTGTGGAAAGAGTTGGGTCAAATCAAAGGACATAGAGAAGACAGAGGGAAAGTCTGGTAAGGTCCATTTCAAACAGACCACAGTTGTGAATCCTGTTCCTTGCAAACAGTGTGCATGCAAGAAATCTGAGCCCCTAAAACATGATAAAAAGAGGGGAAATCAAAGAAACTGGAATAATCAGTGGGCACAAAAACAAGGGGTTGATCTGAGTAAAATCAATATACCAAAACCTTGTTTTATCTGTGGCAAATTGAATCATCTTGCCAAATACTGTTATTTCAATCCTATAAACCAAAGGATGAATTTTCAAAGATCTATGCAAAAACCCTTGGGTTATAGGAAGAAGGAAAGGAACCATGTGACTAAGAAATATGTTAAATCTAAAAGCCACATGAAGAAAAAGACTGTTAAAAAAGTGTCAATATGTGGGTTCCTAAATGCACTAAAACGGTTAGTACTGCTGCCCCAAATAGTACTGCTGACAATGATAGTGCTGCTAGAAGCAATACTACTGCTACCAATGTTAGTGCTGCCAAGAGTATTAGTACTGCTAAAACTAACATGGTTAGTACTTCTTCAAATGTTAATACTGCTAACTCTGTTAGTGCTTCTAACAAGGTTAGTACTGCTAAACCTGTTTGTGCTGCTAACTCTGTTAGTACTTCTAAAGTTAGTACTGCTCCTAGTGTTTATGCTGCTAGACCACTCATATTGACAAAGTACTCCAATAAAGAGTGCTCTGTGTTTAAAAATCTCATCAAAAAGGAATGTAAGTACTTTGATGAGAAAAACGAGACCCAAGACCACTTTGGCTTGGGTTCCCAATCAATACTAACTGTTTAATCTTATGTGCAGGGCAACCAGCAGCTCAAGGGGAAGAGCATCTAGCATGTTGATAGTGGTTGCTCTAGGCACATGACAGGGAACATGTCATGCTTCAAGAATTTCAAGAAAATTGATGGTGGGCATGTTGCCTTTGGTAATACTCCAGATGGAGGTAAGATCAGTGGTAAGGGGGATGTAACCAAAGGTAAAATGACCTTTGAAGATGTATTCTATGTTGAGCAGTTAAGGTACAACCTGTTAAGTGTATCATAGGTTTGTGACAAACAACATAGTATATTATTTACTGATTCTGAATGCATTATCCTTGCTCCTGGATTCAAGGTAGTTGATGAAAAGATGATACTACTAAGAACTCCAAGAAAGGATAATGTATATTGCTTAGATATGGAAAGTGTTTCAACTGATTCATCCCTAAACTGTCTTGTTTCAAAAGCTTCTTTGGATGAATCATCACTTTGGCACAAAAGGATGTGTCACATGAACTTTAAAACAATGAATAAACTTGTTAAAAACAACCTTGTAAGAGGTTTACCTTCCAAAGTATTTTCATGTGATGATCATTGTGTTGCATGTCTCAAAGGCAAACAACACAAAACTTCTCATAAGTCCAAAGAGTTGAACACAATCTCTAGTTCTCTTCAGTTGTTGCATATAGATCTGTTTGGTCCTACAAATGTTATGAGTATAGGTAAGAAATCATACTGCCTAGTTATTGTTGATGATTACTCTAGATTTACTTGGGTATATTTTCTAAGGACTAAGGATGAGACAAGTGGACTGATCAAATCCTTTATCCTAAGAATTGAAAACCAAACAAATCAAAAGGTAAAAGTCATTAGGTCAGACAATGGTACTGAATTTAAAAATCATGACCTAAACACCTTTTGTGAGGAAAAAGGAATTGAGAGGCAATACAGTGCTCCTAGGACTCCACAACAAAATGGTGTTGCTGAGAGAAGGAATAGGACACTGATTGAGGCTGCTAGATCTCTGTTAGCTGATTCCAAACTTCCAATTACTTTGTGAGCTGAAGCAGTTAATACTGCTTGCTATGTCCAAAACAGAGTTCTAGTAGTCAAGCCTAAAAACAAGACACCATATGAGCTTTTAAATAAAAGAAAACCATTTATTGGATTTTTCAAACCTTTTGGGTGTCCTTGTACCATTCTCAATACCAAAACTCACTTAGGAAAGTTTGATAGCAAGGCACATGATGGTTTTCTTGCTAGTTACTCATCTCAGAGTAAGGCTTACAGAGTTTTTAATTCTTCTTCTAGAATAATTGAGGAAAGTGACAATGTCAAATGCAATGAGAACACACCAAATCCTATTGGGTCTGGTCCTCAGTGGTTATTTGACATTGATTCACTAACTAACTCTTTGGGTTTCAGTAGTGATTATCATGCAGGTTTAGGAAGTGGAGGATCAGGGGATGAACAAGTACAAGTACAAGACATTATTCCTCAATCTGTGATCTTTCCCATACCTCCAATAGAGCCTGTTGATGTCTGTGAAAAGGAGAATGCTACTGAACAAATTCAGAGTGAAGAAGAAAGAAGAGATGAGGAGAATCTAGTGCATGAAGAGCCAGAAGCAGCTGATGAGATCCCCTCAGCTGGCTTAAATGATTCCAATCTAGATGTGGGAATCAATGAAGAACCTAGTCATCAGACTAGAACTCAAAAGAACCATCCTCCAGAGCTGGTCATAGGAGACAGACATCTCTTCTCCTATGATAACAAGGAATCAAAGCAGACTTCAAGAGCTGCAGGATCAGCAACACATAGTACTCTCTTGCTTTCTATCTCAGATTGAGCCTAAGAAGGTTTATGATGCAATGAAAGATTCCAGTTGGATAGAAGCTATGCAAGAAGAAAGCAAGGCTTGTGGCACAAGGGTACACTCAAGAAGAAGGCATAGACTATGAAGAAGTGTTCGCTCCAGTGGCAAGGGTAGAGGCAATTAGGCTATTTCTAGCCTATGCCTCATACATGAAGTTTAAGGTATACCAAATGGATGTGAAGAGTGCCTTTCTTTATGGTACAATTGATGAAGAAATATATGTCTGTCAGCCCCCTGGATTTGAAAATCCATCATATCCAGACAGAGTATACAAACTGAAGAAAGCACTTTATGGTCTTCATCAAGCCCCAAGAGCATGGTATGATACACTGTCTACCTATCTCTTGGAGAATGGGTTTGAAAGAGGAATAATTGACAAGACCCTCTTCATTAAAAGAAGTAAGAAGGACATCCTACTTGTTCAGATCTATGTGGATGATATCATCTTTGGATCCACAAAAGATCAGATGTGTAGAGACTTTGAAAAGTTGATGCACAAGAGCTTTAAAATGAGTTCAATGGGTGAACTTACTTTCTTCCTTGGGCTTCAAGTGAAACAGAAGAAAGATGGGATCTTCATAAGTCAATCAAAATATGTGAAAGACATCCTGGATAAGTATGGTTTAACAGACTCAAAGCCAGCAATCACACCTATGGAGACTCATAAACAGATCACTGCTGATCTTGAGGGGGAGGATGTTGATGTCCATCTATATAGATCAATGATTGGATCTCTCATGTATCTCACAGCCTCAAGACCAGACATCATGTTTCCAGTGTGTTTCTGTGCCAGATACCAAGTCAAGCCAAAGCAATCACATCTTCAAGCTGTTAAAAGGATTTTCACATACTTAAGAGGGAAACCTAGATTAGGTCTTTGGTATCCTTATGAATCCAACTTTGACTTGATTGCATACTCAGACAGTGACTTGGGTGGTGCTAATATGGATAGAAAGTCTACTTCAGGTGGATGTCAACTTTTGGGTGCAAGACTAGTATCTTGGTAGTGTAAGAAACAAACCACAATGTCCTTATCAACAACAGAAGCTGAGTATATTGCTGCTGCAAGTTGCTGCTCTCAGGTTCTATGGATTCAGAATTAAATGTTGGATTATGGGGTAACCTTTCTTCACACTCCAATCTTCATTGACAATAGCAGTGCTATAAGCATTGTTAACAATCCAGTCAAGCACTCCAAAACAAAGCACATTGAGATCAGGTATCACTTTATTAGAGATTGTAATGAAAAGAAGCTAATTCAAGTTGCTAAAGTTCATACTGACAACCAGTTTGCTGATCTATTCACTAAAGCTTTTGATGTGGGTAGATTCACTTTCTTGGTCACAAATGTGGGCATGATCAACTCTGAATGAGCTCATATTTTTTTAAAAAGTGTTTACATTCCTGGTATTGGTTTATTCTTTGGTGCTACTAACTTCTTTCTCAGGAAGTTATTACCTTGCTCAGAGTACCTCAAGCTTCAAAAAGTGTAAGTATAGTTAATGCTGTCAGTGCAAAGTTAATACTGCTAGTGGTTAATACTGCCAGTGCAAAGTTAATACTGCTAGTTAGTTAATACTGCTAGTGGTTAATACTGCTCTCAGTTAATACTGCTAGTTAGTTAATACTGCTAGTGGTTAATACTGCTCTCAGTTAATACTGCTAGTTAGTTAATACTGCTTATGTCCCGAATCGTATAAATACCCTTTTTGCCCGCCTAAAAGTTCATAAAGACTCTTTGATTTCTATTCATCTGCTCTCTAACCCTTTTCTCTCAAGCACCAAGTGTTTCAGTCCAGAATTCTCAAGCTCGATGGCAGCTATGGCGTTCATTGATGAACATAATGATATTGCAATGCTACAAAAGTCGAAGCAAGCCGCTGGATTCCATCAAATTGTGGATTTTCTCAAGTCCAGCCACATTGCCCATGCTCTTACAGTGTCGCCAACAATCTACATAGAGCATCAAAGACAATTTTGGGCAAATGCCACTGTAGTCACAGAAAATGGTGTGCAGATAATCAAGACAAGGGTGTGTGACAAACCCTTGTCAGTTTCTGAAGAGGTGATTCGCATCTGTCTATGTCTAGACGATGCTGCAGGTATTACTTCTATTCCTAATGAGGACTTGTTCTCAAATCTTTCAAGAATGGGGTATGGAGGCCAATTGGGTGGTTTCAAATTCTCAAAAGCTAAATTTTATACCCAATGGCGTTTTCTTGTTCATACCCTTATGCATTGCATTTCTAAAAAGACTACTGGATGGAGTGAGTTCAGCAGTACCATTGCTTATGCTTTGGTCTGCTTGGCCACTGCCAGAAAGTACAATTTTTCTCAAATGATTTTCAATGACCTTGTGTCAAACTTGGGAAACAAAAAGAGTTTTTATATGTACCCAAGATTTGTCCAGGTAGTTATAACCAATGAATTGACGGATATGCCTCACTTTGATGAGGTATATGTACAAAAAATCCCCAAAGGTAAGGTCTTTTCAAATATGAAGAGATCTCCATTGGACTCGGAAGGAGTTGACACCCCATTGTTCTCTAAAATGATGGTGGTGTCCCACAATGAAGAAGGTATGGCTTCAGGGTCAAGGCCCTCATTAGACCATCCTACTGAAAGCCAATCCCAACCTTCAATCACCATATCAATCCTAAAGTCCCTTGTTCAAAAACCAACTTCACCAATCACCAATACATACATCAAGAAAAAGGTAAAGAAGGCTCATTCCCTTCTTGTACCTTCACCCACAGAGCCTTTAAGCCCTCTAATGGATAATTCTCCATTAGAGAATATCTATAGGGAAACCACAGGGGTGTCTCCCAACCCCAAGGAGGTGCTCACTGAGGAGATGAATGAGCATATGGGTGCAAAGGCTGCCACTACTCCTGCTAGCACAGAGGAGGTCAGTGGTAACATCAATAACACCTTCCCCATGGAAACTTTGGGTGAGCAATCATCAAAAGGTCCTAGGTGCCAAGAAACCATGGGGGCAGCAGATGCTTCTGCTAGGCAGAAGACCTCTACTACAAAAAGATCCCATGATCCTTCAAAAGGTGGTCACACTCCTGGAGAAGGTGATGACAGATATGACTATCTTGAATTGATGGAAACAATGGGCAACATCAATATGGATGTAATCAAGCAGGGAAAAGACATAGAAGAATTGAAACTGATAATTATGTCTCAACAAGTACATATTACCAACCTGAAG
Source organism: Arctium minus (assembly GCA_954870635.1). NCBI lineage: Eukaryota > Viridiplantae > Streptophyta > Magnoliopsida > Asterales > Asteraceae > Arctium > Arctium minus. The sequence goes on from OX941084.1 coordinate 56,643,978, forward strand.
AAAATGGTGAAGAGATTGGTCCAGAAAAAGAAGAAGAAACAGTTTTTGCTCAAAAGAAGGAAACCAGTGACTGATGCTCCCAAAAAGGGGGAGTCAGAAGCTGATGCCAACATGGAAGATGCTAAAGTTGAGGGGGAGTTTGATGGGGTTAGTGGAGATAATGTACAAGCAGCAGAAACAGAAAGCATAGCAGCAGTAAAAGAGAAAGAAGTAGAAACAGAAAGTGTGTTTGATCAAGCAGCAGAAACTGTTAATACTGTTGAATTGAATGAAGCAACAGAAATGGTGCAAGAAGTTTTAACAGACCTTGAGATAGCAGAAACTTTAATCAAGGCTAAGCATGATACTCCCAAGGTAACTTCAAAGGCCAAAGGAGTTATCATCAAAGAAAAAGGTGAAGTGATCAAGAAAGCAAGTATTGAGAAGGTAGTAAGCAAAGACAAAGGCAAAGCAAAGTTAGTGGAATCTGATCAACGAATTAAAAAGCAAAAGTTGGTTGAGTCAGATGAAGCTTTGGCCAAAAAGATTCAGGCTGAACTTGAGCAAGAAGAAAAGGCTCAAGTGGACAAAGATAGATAGATGGCTAAGGCTCTAGTTGCAGAGTTAAATGAAGCTTATCAACAAAGCTTGGCAACTGAGTTAGCACAAAAGAAAGTTGTAACCCTAAAGAAGTCTGTGTTGGTCAAAATGGATGCAAAGAAGAGAAAACCTTCAAAGACCTACCTTGGTACTCAAGAGATAAAGAAGATGATTACTTTTCTCAAAGGTACTGTGGGAGTCAGAAAGGAGATGTTCTCACAGATGACTTTTGAACAGATCAAAGGGTTGTATGATTCAGAGATGACAAAGCTTCAAGGGAATGAAACAACCAGAGTTGAAATGGAAAAGAGGATGAAAGAAAGTAATGATTTTCTGATAGAAAAACCTTTCCCTGATGAGCAAGAAACACCAAAGAAAGAAGCAACTCTAGGTGAAAGTCTGAGGACTTTAAAAAGAACTAAAATGATGGCAAGAAGAAAATCAGCCAAGAAGCCTAGAGTGGATAAAGAAGAAGCTGAGAAGGTTGCTGAAGAAGAAGGGGAACCTAAGTCAGCTGAACAGAAAGAACCATCAAGTACTGATAATGTGAATCTGTACATGGTAGTGATGGACAAAGTTCCTGAACCTATAACAGCTGAACCTGTTGGTGTTAAGCCTCCTGAGGTCATTCTCTGGGATACAATGAAGGTTGATGGAAAAGAGTATATCAGGCTCAAAAGAAAAGATGAGAAGTTTGAAGTGTATAATACTTGGGCCAAGATTGTCAGAACATGTTCCAGGTCTGATTTAGAGGAGATGTTTGAAATAGGAATGAAGTTGTATGCTGATCAATTAGAAGCTCCAGAGATTTCAATCACAAAACTTGTGATGGAGTATCTTTGTATGTTGTTCAAGCCTGAAGAAGTGAAGGACATTATCAGAAATGTGTTTCAAACAGTTAACAACTGGACTCTATATGAAACTAGTGGAGTATATGCTTTAACTATGGATTCAAATCACATAGAATACTTCCTAGTGGATAGAGTGTACAACCACAGTAGATTGAAGCTGCATGCAATGTCGAAAAAGAAGCTTGGATGTGCACCAGATTCAGAAATGGCAAAGTATTTGATCCAAAGGACAATTAATCAAAGTTTGGGGTTGGATGCTAATACAGGGCTATAAAGAATGGTGTTTTGGGAGCATCTGAAGAACTTGACTTCTCTTCCTAAAAGTCAAGTTAGGGGGAGATTGTTGGGAATTCAAAATCATACAAGTATGGTTAATGCTGCTAGCACTAAATGGTTATTACTTCTGAAGTTACTACTGCTGATACAGGTTAATGCTGTTAACCAAGATTAATACTGCTAGAAGAAGTTACTACTGCTAAGCAATTTTAGTACTGCTAGTAGTGAGTACTGCTGAACTTAATACTGCTCAAAGTATTAATGCTGCTGAAGACTTAATACTGCTTATAAGATGAAGACTTCGTATGGCAAGGATGACAGCTGTACTGAATGGAGATATTCATAGAAAGCTTGGAGATAACTTTGAAAGATTATACTGAAGATCTTTTATTCTTTGTAATTATCTTTTATCTTCAGTATATGTATAGAATAGTTTGTATCTTTAAAAAATAATAATAATTCTGAGTTTTTAGTTTTCTTAGAGAGAATCAACCTCAAGGTTTATAATCCTAGTTCTAGAGAAGTAGATTTCGTATTGGTGAGTCTGTTCATCAATATTGAGGTTGTGTGTGAAATCTTGTAGCTTTATAACAATTCAATAAAGCTTACAAGTTGTTATTATGATTCACTGTTTCATTGATCTTTGAATATTAAAGTGTTATTCCGCAAACTCCTTTAATATTGTTTCTGAGTGTTTATTCTTGTTAAACTCCTTTAATATTGTCTCTTGTTAAACTCCTTTAATATTGTCTCTGACACCCTCGACCCCGCAAGGGCGTTGCCCCTTGACCCCACCCGCTAACCGGGTAGCGGGACCCCGTGCTAAGTCTGCGAAGGGGGACATATTTCTGGTTGTGATCAAAATTTCTGATTTTATATTTCAAGTTTTCTGTATTTTCTTGATTGTTTCATTTGGACTAACGATCGGTTTCTAGTTTCTTATTGCATATATTTTTCAAACAGGTTTAAACAAGATGACTTCCAAAGATGTTCTTTCCATTGGCACTGATGTCAAGCCTCCTGTTCTGTTCAAAGGAGAGTACGAACAGTGGAAAGACAGATTCCTTGATTTTATAGACAGACATGCAAATGGAGAGAATATTATGTTGTCAATCACAGAAGGTCCTATGGTACCAATCACAGTTCAAAAACCTGATGATAACTCGTCTGATAGTGAAGATGGTACTGAGGAAAGAGATCAAAAGATGAAAACAATGGCAGTGGATATCTCTCAGTATTCTGAAGAATAGAAAAGCCGATACAAAGCAGATAAACAAGCAAGATCCTTACTTCTTCAGAGCATTCCGAATGAGATCTACATCAAGATTGATAGTTACAAAGCAAATGCTAATAAGATGTGGGATCAATTGCAAAAGATGATGATAGGATCCAAGGTCGGGAATCAGATGAAAGTGGCTAACTGCATCAACAGTTATGAAGAATTTAAAGCCAAAGAGAATGAAAGCCTGGAAGATACTTATGAACGGTTTGTCTTGCTTCTGAATGAACTGACAAAGAACAAAGTGAAAAAGAAGCAGCTGGAGAATAATGTCAAATTCCTAAGTATCCTACAACCTGAATGGAAGAAGCATACGCGTAGGATGAAACAAATGAAGGATCTGAGTGACATACTGTTAAATGAGGTTTATGAGACTTTGAGGCAGAATGAAGAAGAAGTGGAAGAGAAAAGAGCCGAGAAAAAGAAGGCAGAAAAGGTTCCCGATCCTATTGCATTGGTAGCCGGAGAGAAAAAGAAAGAAAAGAAAGAGAAGAAGAAAAAGAAGAAAGTGCTTACAAGTTCTGAGTCTGAATCTGAATCAGATGGTGATGATGGTGAAAGTCTGAAACAAGCCATGCTTTTACTGACCCGTGCATTTCAAAAGAAATTCTACAAGAAGCCGGGATCAAATTCTCAAAGGTATTCTTCATCAAGTTCAAAGAATCATGAGCACCGAGAAAGGGTGGAAGGAAGGAGATATGAAGAGAACAGATATGTTGAGAAGAAACCTGATGAAAGGAAGAAGTTCATGAATGACTACACTGTTGCAGAAAAGCCAACAAGTGATCCAGTCAAATGCTACAACTGTGGCAAGATTGGTCATTTTGCAAAAGATTGTCGAAAGCCAAAAGTTCGTAATTCTCAGTATTATCAGAACAAACTTCTTTTGGCCAAACAGCAAGAAGCAGGCATCGCTTTAATGGCAGAGGACGAATTTTGGCTGGATCATTCTGATCAAGAGGATGACAAAGAGAAGGAAGAAACTGCTCATCTCTATCTAATGGGAAAAGAGGTCAAGTTTGATGAGTCAGATGACGAGACAGCTGATGAGGTATTAAACTTAACTGAAAAAGATTTTATAACCAAAATGGAAGCTATGATGGTTGAGCTTAATGATCTTCAAGTAAAACTAAGAAAGAAAAAGATAGAGTTGCTAAAAGAAACAACAAGATCTTTGAGCTTAATAAGTCTGTTATTGGGAACAAAGATCTAATTGATTCTTTACGCAAGTCTGCTTCTGATTCTAAACTTCAAGTAGATTGTTTTGAAAAGAAGATTTCTGATTTTGAAGTTAAAATTTCTAAGTTTGAGTTTGAGAAGAAAGAATCTGCAGTAACTGTTCATAAATTGCAGGTTGAGAACAAGCTTTTGAATAAGAAGGTAAATGGTCTGAAAGCCAAACTCTATGCAAGAGGTCAAACAGATCAAACCATTTTTCTGAATGCACCTAACGAAGAGGCTGATGTTAAGGAAAAATGGGGACTTGGTTTTCAAAACCCCCATTACTTAAAGAAAGCCATCAGAAAACAACCAGCATTATATAATTTTGATTTTCTTGCTTGTGCTGGTAAACATACTCATTTAAAACCCAAATTTGTTACCAAATTACCGGAAGAAGTTGAGACCAAAGAAACTGAAAATAGAAAGAATATAAAGAAAATGCAACTACCACTGATGAAGGCAAATGATTATTTTGCTAGTTATTCTGTTTCTGAGATGAAGGCAAAACCTGCAATTGCAAAGGTTTATGTTCATCCACTCATTCTTGAAAGCAAAATAGTTGAGTTGGAAAATGTTTTGTCTGATGAAAAACTTTTGGTTGATATTCAACAAAGTGTATTTTCTACTGTATTAAAGAACACGATTTTTCAATCTATATCTACAAAGTGTTCCGAAGTTTCTAAGGCACCTCAAACTTCGTCTGATAATTTTGATGACTTATCTGAGTCTGCAAATGATTTTCTTAATTCTGATGATGGGTGCATAGAAGAAATTGATATGTTTGACTTCAATGCTTCTCTTCCTGATCATTCTACTTGTCTTATACGTGAAAAAGTGTTACCAAGTGTTCTTAAAACTGATGAATCATCTACAGTTTCTGTGACTGCTGAATATTATTCTAAAGGTAAGAATCATAAGAAACAACAATCACAGAAACGGATTAATACTGGTAAACCAAAGAAAACTCATTTTCAGAAATCTGATTTTCCTAATAAATCTAAATCTTTTGTTTCAGATATAAACAAGAAAAGGTCGAAAGCTCGAACTGAATGGCGACCAAAAAGGAAGGGTGATGAGAAAGCTGAATCAGTTTCTGATAATTCTTGTAATAGATCAGTTAGTAGTGATACTGATGTAGTTGATCAACTTGTTTCAAATAAACAAAACCTTGTAACTTCTTACAAGCGGTATTCAATAAAGCAATTGATTCAATTATCTCCTATTTCTACTACATCTTATTATTATCGGAGAAATGATCTTGCTTACTCTTATAATTCTTCTTATTGGTTCGGATCTTATCATGTGTATTCTTCAAGATCAAATATTTTTAAAGGTTTTCAAAAGAACAGAGGGTCCATTTTCAAATGGATACCAAAATCTTGTGCTAATCTGTTAGGACCCGTTTTTAAATAGGTACCTAAAGTTATTGTTTCCTGATTTCTCTTGCAGACCCGGCATATGTGGTACTTGGACAGTGGATGTTCCAAGCATATGACTGGGCAAAAATCTTTATTGTCTAACTATACAGAGAAATTTAGTGGAAATGTCAGATTTGGAAACAATCAGCTTTCACCTATCTTAGGATATGGTGACATTATTCAAGACAACATAACGATCAGTAAAGTTAGTTATGTCGAAGGCTTGGGGCACAACTTATTCAGCATTGGTCAATTCTGTGATAAAGGGTTAGAGGTCAACTTCAAAGCTAAGAGATGTTCGGTTCGTACGGAAGATGGAAATGAACTCTTAGTCGGAAATCGAAAGACGAACCTCTATACCATCAATCTTTCAAAGGTATAGAATGACAATCAAGTTTTCTTGATGACAAAGGCTTCATTGCAGCAACGTTGGCTCTGGCACAGACGTTTATCTCACTTGAACTTTCGTTATATCAATAAGCTCGTTAGTGGGAATTTGGTAAAAGGACTTCCTGAGCTGAAATACGAGAAAGAACACTTATGTGCTGCATGTGAGAAGGGTAAGATGAAGAGAGCTCCGCATAAACCGAAGCCTGAACCAAGCACTAGTTCTCCGTTAGAATTGTTACATATGGATTTATGTGGTCCAATGAGAACTCAGAGTTTGGGTGGAAAGAAATACGTGTTGGTTATTGTGGACGATTACTCAAGATACACGTGGGTCAAATTTCTTCGATCAAAAGATGAGACGCCCGAAGTTCTCATTACTTTCTTAAAGATGACCCAGGTGAAAATGCAGGGACAAGTCAAGTTTCTTCGAACGGACAACGGCACAGAGTTCAAAAACAAGATAGTTGAAGAATATCTCGAATTGGTCGGGATATCACATCAGTACTATGCTGCTCGAACGCCTGAACAAAATGGAGTAGTCGAAAGGCGAAATCGGACGCTAGTTGAGGCCGCTCGGACTATGCTTAGCCAATCGGACTTACCTCTATTCTTGTAGGCAGAAGTTGTGTCGACTGCATGCCATACTTCAAAATCGATCCATGATACACCGCCGTTTTCAAAAGACTCCATATGAGCTGATCAACAACAGAACACCAACAATCAAGTATTTTCACATATTTGGGTGTAAATGTTTTGTGCTTAACGACAGAGAGAGTCTGAATAAATTCAGTGCTAAGGCGGACGAGGGTATCTTCATTGGTTATTCTTCAACATCTGCAGCATATCGTGTTTATCTGAAGAAGTCAAAGACAGTTGTCGAGAGCGTTAATGTAACATTCGATGAAGATATGGCTTCTGAACAACTCAGTTCAGAACCCTTGATCACTGGAGTATTAGCTTCTGGGCAGATCAGTCCAGAATCTGCTTCTACAGCGAATAATTCAAATAACGCTTCTACATCTATTTCACATTTAACTGATTTAGATTTGTTATTTGAATTCTTTTATGATGAGTTTCTAGGTTCTAATATATCTAAATCTGTTGTGACTGACAGGTCTGAAGATACAAGTTGCAATCATCCAGTCACTTCAGATGTCATAACTGAACAAGCATCCCATGTTCAGTCAGAAACTCACATTCCTACAATTACTCCTACAGTTGAAGATGTACAAGTAAATGCTGAGCCAGATGTAAATGTTTCAGTTAGGTGTAATACAATGTTTACTCAACAGCTAGAGTCTGTTGTTCCAACTGATGCTTCTGCACCTGAAACTTCAACTGCAAACCCCCCTCCTGTTATTCAAACTGAAGATTCTGATAGTGGATTTTTAGATGATGATCATGTTCAATCAGTATCTACTCCACTTCCTCATGAGCATCGCTGGACCAAAGATCATCCATTACATCAAGTAATTGGAGATTTTGACAAGCCTGTACAAACGAGGTCAGCGACTCTTAATCAATGTATGCATGACTCATTTCTCAGTAAGATTGAGCCAACGCGAGTATCAGAGGCTCTTGCTGATTCGGACTGGGTATCTGCTATGCAATAAGAGATTAATCAGTTTGAAGCCCTAAAGGTTTGGAGATTAGTTCCAAAACCGGAAGGAAAGACCGTGATAGGAACTAAATGGGTATTCAAGAATAAAAAGGATGAAGATGGTATCGTCATAAGGAACAAAGCTAGACTTGTTGCCAAAGGTTATCGGCAAGAGGAAGGCATAGACTATGATGAGACGTATGCTCCAGTAGCGTGTATAGAAGCAATCCGCATGTTTCTAGACTACGCAGCTCATAAGAATTTCACAGTCTTTCAGATGGATGTGAAAACAGCCTTTCTGAATGGCATTCTTAAAGAGGAAGTGTACGTGTCTCAACCAGAAGGGTTCGTCAATACAGAGAAGCCAGATCATGTTTATATCTTGGACAAAGCCCTCTATGGTTTAAAACAAGCCCCTCGAGCATGGTTTGACGTTTTATCTAAATTCTTGGTCAAGTCCGGTTTTTCTAAAGGTAAGGTTGATACCACTTTATTCATCAAAAAGGAAAAAGATGATATTATCCTTATTCAAATATATGTTGATGATATAATATTTGGTTCTACTAATCCAAAATTTTGCAAAAACTTTTCTAACCTCATGGTGTCACGTTTTCAAATGAGTATGATGGGAGAGATGAATTTCTTTTTCGGATTACAAGTTAAACAGGTTTCTACGGGGATTTTCATTAACCAATCTAAGTACATTTTGGACATTCTTCGGAAGTACAAAATGGAAAATTGTAAACCAATTGGAACCCCGATGGCACCAGGTACTAAGATTAACACTGATTCTTCGGGTAAAAGTGTTGATGTTAGAACTTATAGAGGTATGATAGGATCGTTAATGTATCTTACATCTAGTAGACCAGATATTATTTTTTCAACATGCTTATGTTCTAGATATCAGGCTGCTCCTAAAGAATCCCATTTGGCTGTTGTCAAACGGATTTTTAGGTATCTGAAGGGCACTGCAGACCTTGGTCTGTGGTATCCTAAGGATACTGGGTTTCAACTGACTGCCTATTCAGATGCAGATCATACAGGTTGCATGTTGGATAGAAAGAGTACTTCTGGTCACGTTCAATTTCTTGGAGACAAGCTCGTTAGCTGGGCATCAAAGAAACAATTATGTGTTTCCACATCGACTGATGAAGCAGAGTACGTAGCTGCTGCCAGTTGCTGCTCTCAAGTCTTGTGGATACGAACACAGCTAAGAGACTATGGTTTCAAGTTCGATAAAATTCCAATATATTGTGACTCGAAGAGTGCAATCGCAATATCTGCTAATCCTGTTCAACATACGAAAACCAAACACATTGACGTCAGGTATCATTTTATAAAAGATAATGTCGAAAAAGGAACAATTGAACTTTATTTTGTAAAAACAGATTATCAGCTTGCAGATTTATTTACCAAACCATTAGATGAAAAGAGATTTAATTTTCTTGTCACTAAGCTTGGTATGTTAAATCTTAAGACATAATCGGTTGTTACCTAATAAAGTTACGTCTTGTTATTTTTTCATCATTTTCTTTATCTTTATGTCTGAAGGATATCTGCATTTTAATGTTTGCTCATGATCTCAAGAGGAGTAAGAGAAGATTTTAGATGATCTACATTATTTTGAGGGGGAGCATAACTAATTTCTGCATTTTACTTAAATGATTAATTTTTGTGATGCATGATTTTAGGGGGAGCTTATCAAAAGGAGTAAGACTATGATTTCTGATTATTTCAAATCAGAACTCGTATATTAATCGTTTTACTGTTTTATGTCTTTTACATTTTGAATAATTTTGTGAATAAATTTGCTTTGACTAGACTTTGAGATTTTTCCAAGATGAGAGAAGCTGACAAGATCATATCTTAATGACTTCAGCTTGACTTCATGAGATTTAAGATTGCGCGAAAAGGTAAATTTCTTATCTTAATCTCAAATATATCTGAAAGAAGGACAACTTTCAGATATAGAAAACATGTTCTGAAATGTTCAAATCATTTCCCGATTCTTAAACAGATTATATGAATTGGAAGTGTGATTTTAAATGTTTTCATTGTATTTTGAGCTTCAATGATTAACAAACCGTGTGCTTCCAAAGATAAATACTTGCGTATTGTCTTTTCTACATACTTTCAAGTATTCACACACATCGGTTTAATTTTTGATCAAATTGTTCTTACCATGTCTCAAATTGAAACTATTTTTTCGATGGTAAGACACCCCGCTTGTAATTCAATGAATTTTGAGCGTCATTTCATTTCGAAGCATTCATTTCAAGAATGTCTATATTTTTGTTTCGTATAGACAATATCCATTATTCTTGACCATAAGCCTTAATTGATATATAATTCATTTATGATCATTTTCATACAATGTCAGATTTTCAAACAAGCATTTTGCATTCATATTCATTCATTTCATATACTTGTTTGAAAATGCTTCAATGTCTAAAAAAAAATGCTCAAATCTTCATGATTATATTTTATGAGCATACATTCATCTGACATTTGTATATGAGCTTTAACTGATAAAGTTAAATCATCTGAGCTACACGTGCTTTATAGGAAATATGGGTTCTTTGTGCTAGGACTTAAATGAACTTCTATGGATTCACGTTAATCAGTGTTTCCTACCCAAGAAGTTAATCCTTTAGTGATTGAGTGTGAGGAGTCTAAAAGAAATGAGTGTGGGATGTGTGATGAGGTAAAATGTAAAAGAGAGTTTGGTTAGATGTGCGTTTAATGATTAAAAGAAAGAGGGTGCTACAAGAAATAGCGGTTTTAGAGACGACTTTTGTCGTCGCTACATGTCAAATTGTCGTCGTTGAAAACATATTGCGACGACGGTCGTTGCTAAAAGTCTGGTAGCTAGAAGTTGGTTGCTAAAAAATCAATAGCAACCACAAGGGTTGGCTATAGCAACGACGATTTATTGCGACGACTTGGAGTTTTATTGCGACGTAACCTAGTCGCTACAAGTGATTTTAATTAAATTGCGTAATTAAGTTAATAGAGACCTTATGTCGTCGCTATAACTAAAATAACTAATTATTTAAAAATTACTATTAGCAACCATATATCGTCGCTAAAAGTAAATTAATTATTTTTAAAAAATGACTTTTAGCAACCACATATCGTCCTTATAAGTAATTATTAATTTTAAAAAAAATTACTATTATCAACGATATGTCATCGCTATAAGTTAATTAATTAATTTTTTCAATAGTACTATTAGCAACTAAATGTCGTCGCTAAATAGGACGATATATCGTTGCTATAAAGGTCATTTTTAGTATTTTTCGGTTATTTTTTGCACATTTATAAAAAAACACAGTCGTAATAGTAAGAAAAATCAACAATGAAACATCCAAACGCCAATACTAAACACGATTTTTAAGGAAACAAAACACAATTTTAAGTACTAAAAATCAACATTGAAGCATAAAAGTACCAATAATAAACGCGAAAAAGTTCTAATTGTTTAAAAATAAGACCTACAAATATAAATATGATAATAAATATCTAATCATTTCCCAAATCCTCATCGGTGTTTTGTTGAGATGATGATGGTGGTGGTGGCACTACAGGCATGGTAAAAGAGAAAGTAGGAATATCCAGAACAACGACATCCGGGCTAATGTTTCTAATTGCTTGAACCAGAGCTGTGTGAGTCTCATTACTATGCCTAACGAATGCACTGAAGTTCGAGACCATATCTCGTACCTGGTCATCGGTAAACGATCGCGGTGTCAAATATAGAGGATGAAGAATCACCCTTCAACTTGCGTCCTCGCCCCGTTTTGTGCCCACGATGTTCTCCTAGTACTTTGGATAATATTTGTGACTCGTTTATTGGTGTTGAGGAGTCAGACCCTTGTTGTTGCGTTAGTGATTCTTTTTCTGCAATCATCCTCTCCTGTGTAATTTTGTAAAAATAATAATGAATAATATTATTGCAAATGCAACAATTTATTAATTAAAGTTAAATAATTACTTACATGATATGACTGAGCAGTGTCGTTGACCCATTCCCCTGATCGAGTGTGCATTCTACGCCAATTATCAATCCAACTTGGCAATTCTTGTGTCACCGGATTTTTCTGTGAAAAAATAAAAACATATATGATTACTTTAGTAAAATTATGGAACCATTAATAATATACCAAAATATTCCAAAATTAAATCTATTTACCTGCTTATATTACTTCCGTGCATTTCAGACTCGAATTCCCTGTAAATGCTTTGGATTAGTATCATCTTTTAAATTACTGTAAAATTTAACTAAAAATAGTTCATGGTAAATATACTTACTCTTTGTAGACATCAAGTTCATGGCAGTTGTTGAGTACAAACCATTCTATTGTTTTACAAACTTCTTCTCCCAGAAATATGATCGTTTTTTGCTAGTTGGTCGACATTGTGATTCAAACACAGAGAATTGCCTTTTGGAATAACAACATCTTCATTTCTGTCAGGGCGATTAAATCTAGTTTGTACACCCTCAAAATACATGGAACAAAATGTTAAAGCTTCGTCTGCAATATAACCCTCCGCTATGGATCCTTCAGGCTTAGCTTTATTTCTAACATAATTTTTCAACTTCTTCATATATCTTTCAAATGGATACATCCACCTCATGTAGACAGGTCCCCCAAGTATAGCCTCTTCCGGTAAATGTAGAACCAAATGAACCATTATGTCAAAAAAAGCGGGAGGAAATATTAATTCCATATTGCACAAGATCTTAATCAACTGATTTTCAACTTTCCTCATATCGTCCACCACCAAAGTTCGGGCACAAACTTGCTTAAATAATGAGCACAGTTCGATGATTGGGGTTGAAATATTTGCATCCAGGTACCCTCGAACTCCTACCGGTAGCAAACGTTGCATCATTATGTGACAATCATGAGATTTCAACCCTGTAATGTTGTTATCATTATCAGTTACTTTCTGCTTAAAGTTCGATCCAAACCCGTCAGGTAGTTTAACTCCTTTTATGAATTGGCAGAAGCAGCGTCTGTCATCGGATGTGAATGAGTACTTTGGATGAGGTTTTAAGATATTATTGTCTCTCTCTTGAAGCCACAACTCTTTTCGAATACCCCAATCTTTCAAGTCAACTCTTGCATTTGTGGTGTCTTTATATTTATCATTCATCAATAAAGTACCCAACAAACTATCGCAAACATTTTTTTCCACATGCATGACATCCAAATTGTGTTTTAACTCAAGAGAAGACCAGTACTCAAGCTCGAAAAAAATACTCCGTTTCGTCCAGTTCAACTCCTTTGCATCGCGCTTTCTCTTCATACCTCCAAAGCTCGGATGTTTTCCCGCAATACGAGTCGGCAGTTGAGCTAGTTGTTGTAATATAGTTGCATTATCGAATCGTCTAGGAGGATTTCTTTTCTCATGCTTACCATGAAACAACTTACTCTTCCTCCAGCGATGATTAGAGGGTAGGAATCGTCTGTGACCAACATAAGATGTCCTCCCAATTACACGACATGACGAAGTGTCTTCATTACAAGTAGGACATGTTTTATATCCTTGACCACTCCAACCAGACAAACTACTACGAGCAGGAAAATCATTGATGGTCCATAATAGCATTGCACGCATTGTAAAGACTGTGTTTGTCAAGGCGTCTCTCGTTTGAACACCTTCAGCCCATAACATTTTTAATTCATCAATTAAAGGTCTCAAAAATATATCTATGTCCTTCCCAGGTGATTTAGGGCCAGGAATTAACAACATCAACATGAAAGAAGACTCTTTCATACATAACCATAGAGGCGTATTGTATGTTGTCAATATTACTGGCCACATGCTATAAAACTGACTCATGTTACCATATGGATTAAAACCATCGGCTGCCAACCCTAAACGGACGTTTCTAGGTTCTTCAAAAAAATCTGGATATCTCATATCGAAATCTTTCCATGCAACACCGTCAACTGGGTGACGCATGGTACCATCTGCCGTTGATCGTCCCGTAGTATGCCAAGTCATATCCTTTGCGATATGTCTGGAACTATACATACGTTTTAACCTGGGAGTCAAATGAAAGTAGCGCAACACTTTCTGAGCAACTTTCTTCCCCTTTGTGTTACTGTCCCTCCATCTACTTTCATTACAAATAGGACAATTTTGTAACAATTCATTGTCTTTCCAAAATAGACAACAATCATTTTTGCAAACATGGATTGGCTGGTACCCTAACCCTATCTTTCTAATTTTCTTCTTAGCTTCATAATGTGACGTTGGGATCTTGTTCTCCTTCGGGAATGCAAATTTGAGAAACTCAAGAAGTTGATCAAATGAACTATTAGTCCATTTATTCATGACCTTCATGTGTAACATTTTTGCTAAAAAGTTTAAAGAAGATAACCAAGTACAACCAGGATATAACTCAGTCTCGACCTCCTGAAACAATTCAGCAAATTCTTCGTCTGTACCACTTACACCTCCATTTGAAATACTTGCATCTAAGTTTTCTTCATTAGTAATATTCTCCCCACAAACATCATTAATGACATTAATCAGTTCATCTGTTGTGGGAACTACATCATCTATTATTGGAGGAGTATATACTTCACCATGATATATCCACTTTTGATAATGTTCATGAAACCCAAACCTATATATGTGACCCACAACCATGTTCAACTCCTGATACAAACCGTTGACACACTTCTTACACGGACATTTAACTCTTCCAGCAGAATCGACATGATCCTTTGCCATCAATATGAATGTTTCAAGACCATTCAAAAACTCTTCAGAGTTACGCCTTCTACATGTAATCCAACGCTTATCAATCGTCATAGCTGCTTAAGAATGAAATCATATATTTGGTGTGAGCTTAAATATTTTTTTTCTTTTTTATTACGATGTGTATTTTATATTAATAGCACTTTCTAATATAATTGTACACTCTATAAGATTGGCATATTTTTGTTAATTTAGAATTTGATGGATCTATAATAAATTTTAGAAAATGAACTTTTTAAGTCCAAATAATGTGACGTATTATACATTGCTTATTAGTAAGTTGAAATCTCTTATGAACTATTAAATATTAGAATTACCTTGTAATCTCGATGGTTAGGGACAACTATAGTCCTGTTTTTTAGCCCACAAAACAACTGCATGAAGTAGCCTTGGTTCACGGACTATGCAGGCTCGAAATCAACTGCTAAAAGGGTTGTTTTGTGGCTAAAATACAACAGCTAGACGGGCTGTTTTTTGGGTAAAATCAGCAGCTACATGGGCTGTTTTTGTGGTTAAAAATCAGGCAACTAAAAAAGCTGCTTTGTGCCTAAAAAATCAGCAGCAAAAGAGATTGTTTGGATGTCGTTTTGGGACTGTTTTCGGCCAATTTAGGTGTTGTTTAGAGCTGTCCTATGAGCTACTTAGAGATGTTCTAGAAAACATTTAAAATCTATTTAGAGGGTCGTTTACACCTGTTCCGGGAGAGGCAAAATCCTAGATTAGAATATAAATACGGATTAAGCGTCATCTATGTTTGTTACCTAAGTACTAAAAGATTGTCTATTAATTTTACTAATAATGTTAATAATAGAAGATTGTCTACAGATGTATTTTAGTTAGATTGCAAACTTATTTTTAAAAGAATGGTATGCCTATCGTTCTTATCAGAAGGTTGAAGTACATGGGAATTGTCTCACATCTTTCTTGTCCACATTTAAGAAGACCCTACTCTATTTACCTATAAATAAATACCCTAGTTTTGTATGGAGCAAAAGGTAGAAGAGATGAAACAAATATGGAATTCATATTCTAGTATAGTATATGGTATGACTCGTAAATAACTTGGCTATCTGTGCAAAGAACTATCATGTATTTGACGGATAATAGCAAGTTACCTCCCATCTAAACTTATGTTTTGTAGAGAAAGTATTGATAACTAATGTATGCCAAAAACATGCACATGGTTGCTCTTAACAATAGTATAATCTTTCAATTTCTAATAATTAGATGGAATTAAGTGACTTGATGAGATATTTGATCATGGAGGTACATTTTAACAAAAAGAGCCTGATAATTAGTGCAATGAGATTTTTTTTTCTAGTCTTTGCATTTAATTATTTCGGGGTGTATGAAGCCCTTACCTTTACAACAAATGCATCACCTGTTGCATACTATCTAAAAATTTAGTAGCATGTTCCAAAGATAAATGAATTCCTATTGCGTTTAAATCATATAATTTGGAAACTTGGCCTGTCAGAGAGCTAGAGGTGTTATCAGCAGTTAGAATGATGTCAATTGGTACAACCCCATAAGGAATTTAAGGAATTTAAGGAATTGCACAACCCTATTTCCATCCTAATTATATCCAGCATCACTGTTTTGATATGATCAAATAATGTTTCTCCTTTGCAGTTAAAGAACACATATTGAATCTGAGGATGAATCAAGAAGCAGAAGATAGAATGCATAAAGAGATTGAAACATTAGAAAAGAATGGGACTCACTTTACTATAACTCAATAGGTTGCTTGCTATTTATTGGTTGTAAGTTGGGTTTGAGAGTCAAAAACTACTAAAACCAAGTAAATAAGACAATTTTTAAGGCCATAACATTTTTGATTAATAAACAACATTCTAAATTAAGCTAAGCATTATTACAAACACTTAGTGTGCAAATTAAGATCACCCACTAAAACCAAATAAATAAGACAATTTTTAAGAAACTTCAACAAGCATCCATTAAAGAAGAGAAAAACAAGGTTGATGCATTCTAATGGCGGTAAGTTGTTAAAATAAACAAATTAATCAGAACATAACATAAAATCAAGCAAACTAATCAAAATTAAATCAAAGAAACTGATCAAAACCATGGCTAAAAAGCAATATCATGTAATTACTTTCAACAAAGGGAAGAAATAGAAAATGCAAACCTGTATAATGGGAGATCAGGGGTGACGATGAGAGCAATCAGTATACCGCAAGCCACAATGAGAAAATGAGGTGATAACGAGAGAATAGAATGTGTTTTAGGGGAGGTTTATGGATTTTGGTGAGTTATTGAACTGCTAATGAATAGGAAGAGAAGGTTAGGGAAAAAATTTTAATGGGTTTAACCCTTTCTCTTTGTTTCCTGGATATGGGATTTTGAAAAAAAAAATAATAATAAATATCTTTGAATCACGTATTTATCTTAACCTTGATAGAAATATATAATTTTTAAAACTTATCCTCTCTCATGGTTTAACTAAAAAGTAAACATTTCCTTTTTTTTTCCAAAATTTATCTTTTATAATATTCATCTTTAAATTTAATTTTTTAATTGGTAATTAATACAATATATATCATTTACGTAATTATCCTAACATGATAGAAATATATAATTTTTAAAACTTATCCTCTCATAGTTTAACTAAAAAGTAAACATCCCTTTTTTTTCTTTCAAAATTTATATTTTATAAGATTCATTTTTAAATTTATTCTTTTAATTTGGTATTAATACAATATATATCATTTTGAATTTTGATGTATAATATTTTTAACTGACTTTATTACTCTATACTATATTATTAAAGATTTAATAAAAACTTTTAATTTTTTAAGCTAGTAAATTTTTTTAGTACATTTATCTTAAATTTTAAAATTATAAGTTATTATAGCTTATATACAATTTCTTAAAATGTTTTAAACCCAAAACTAACTAATAACCAACTGATAAATACATTTAAGTAAAAGATAATCATTAAGTTATAATAAAATATACTATCATTTTCTTTATTGAAAAAATGTATCAATAAAGCTAAAATAAAATAATCTCAAATATTTAAATTAAAATAAAATTTTGTACTAAACTTTTATAATCTTGATAGGGTGTGCATAAAGTCATCCATTCCAACAAAAATAAATTATCTTATCAGAGTCGAATGACAACAAGTGGATAAGATCAGATTCAAATTTTCAGCATCCACATTGGATTGCTAGGTTCTTGGATTGAATAAAAGGAACAAATCCAATTACCAACCAATTGAGCAAATAAGTCTAATTAATTATATTTTACAATATTGTTTTTATTTGTTGATATACGTATGTAGTCTTTTTTTAAGAAATTTGAAAAATATAGGATTAATTAGATAGAAATTGTGAATTAATCAGTTTTCAATGGTACATGCATCCAATCCAATTCATAACCAAACAGTAATATCCTTTGGATGAAACGGATCCAGTCTAATCATTCACATATTGGATGGCAAATCCTTCATCCAATGTATAATTGGATTGAATTGAGTCTACCCAAATCTAGGGGTGATCAAAAAACCGAAAACCCGGATCAACCCAACCCGAAAAATCCCAAAAAAAAATCAATCTATGGTAACCCGACATATAATCAATACGAAATTAGGGCAACCTGAATCTATTGGGTTAGGCCCAAAGTAACCCAACCAACCCGATAACCGATATAGTAATTAGCGACTTCTCAAAAATTATTTGTATTTCTCTTTAATGTGTATAAGTTATCAAAAACAACTCGGAAATAACGAGTAATGAAACTCATAAGAGAACATTATTGGAAAGTTACATGTAATTCCTAAGGGGGTGTTAGGGATTGCTTATTTAAAGGGCTTTTTAGCTTATTGTTGTGTAGTACCGGAGATAAGCACTGTTTAGATAGAGAAAAAATAAAAGTGCTTGTAGCGGTACCAAACCGGAGAAAAACATTTTTTCATAAGTCATTTGGTACTAACTTGTCAACTTATTTGAAAAGTACTTATGATTTTTTTGTTTATTTTATATGTATAAGCAATCCCAAACACCCATAATTAATAACTTATTAGTTTATTACGTTTTAGTACACAATAAGCTAATTCAAACACTTTTTATAAAACTCTTTTTTGTCATCACTAAAATTGGTAAGCAGTTTTAACAAAAAACATAACTTGTTTTAAATAAGCAATCCCAAACACCCCATAAATATTTGATGAACTCGTATATTCTCTTGAATGATCGATCGTATTTCGAAGGAAAAGTTTCTTATTTTAATGTTTCCACTTTTGTTTTTATTTTGTTCAAACACGACCTCACCATCCCGACTAAACCCACCAACCCAAACGGGTTGGGTGACACTTTTGTTTGGATTGGGTTAGGTTGAAAACTTTTAAACCGTCAACATTGGGTTGAGTTGTTCAAATATCCTCAACCCGGTCAATCTAACTCGTGAGCACCCCTACCCAAATCCATTCGATTTTAACAAATGAACACATCCTTTTTAACGTGATATTCATATAAAAATATGTTTTTCCTAACTTTTTGGATCATTTTATTTTTTTATTATATAACCAACAAATGTTCATCTACACCCATAAGCTTTACACCTATCAACATTCTGAATTATTTCAAACTTTCCAGTTATTAGTGTTTATATAAATTAGAGGGACCATTAAAAAACTTATTCCATATTTAAAACAAACGGTTTGTTAAACTTTTTAAAAATAATTAAAAGTTTTTAAAAATAATTATAAGTTATTAAACTTATTTTTAAAGTCGACTCAATAGAATACCAATTTATTAAACTTATTTTTATTACAAAAGACATGTTTTTATAATTCCTGACAAATTTATTAATAGTCTTTCAAATTTACTACCATAAAATTTCTTCCAAAAATTTCATTTACAGCGACCACGTGTCGTCGCTATAAACGACTAATTTATTAATTATTTTATTAATAATAAATCATAGTTTTTTTTTAATTTATTAAATATCTACAGCGACGACATGTGGTCTGTATAAGGTATCAAATTTTTTAAAAGAAAAATCATAATTTTCTTTTATTTTAGAAATACATTAATAATTAGTAATAGCGACGTCGTTGCTATAACCGTCCAAAAATTACATCAACCCGCCACTTTTTCCCACCAAAAATTTTATCACAATTTTCATCTACAGAGACGACCTTGTCGTCGCAAAAAGTAAAAAAAAATCTGGGATTTTTCCCATCTTTTAGCGACGACAAGTCGTCGCTATAGCTATTTATAGCAACCAACCAAAAGTCGTTTCTATAAGTGTCGTTTCTAAAACCGCTATTTCTTGTAAGATCATAGTAAAAGAATATCAAACTCTGCACCAACTACTTTCTGAGCCGGGCAGCCACATTACTAGCGTTTCACAACTCTTTGGTGAACGTTATTAAAACAGGCAACTAGCCCATGTCATCTCTTGTCTAAACCCCACCAACCACTCATTTTCTTCTCAAAAAGAAAATATTTCATATTTTTCTGGGGACGCAACATATTATCTATCTGGTTTTCACTTGGAGAATCTGGATATTGAAAAAGAAGGAAGTCTGCCCCACCTTCGCACTTCAATCATGCACATTGGGTCTGTGTTTATCTACTGTTGTCTCAGTGGTTTACACTATGTTGAGCCTTTATAAAAGCAATTTTCGTGCTTAATTCTTTTTACACTTACACGAACACACAAGGAATTTGTTTTCTTGTCATAACATTCATAGAAATTGCCTTTGTGGTGTTTCAATGATTGGATGGAAGCCCTGGGGGAGTGAACATCAAAAAGCTCCTTTATATTGTGTATTCGTTACACACAGTGACTTTGTGTTACTGACAGGCATTTTAATTGATTCATCTGTTGATTCAGGAGTTACCTGTTCTTATTTTGTCTGGATTTGCAAAGATCTAGATGAATACTTGGTTATGGATCACAGAATCAGAGGCTCAGTTTGACAAATCAAATTGGTCAATGACATTTCTTGGGAGAAAAGTTTTGATGATATAGATGCTCAAATCATCAAAAAGGGGGAGATGGTATCAAGAAATGATAAAGTTTTGAGAGATGATTTTCAGAATTGTCCAAGTCAGAAAAGTTCAAAGTAAAGATTTGAAGATTTGAAGAAGGTCAAAGAATTTCTGAAGATTTGAGGAAATTTTCTTTGAAAATTATTTGCTAAAGCAATTCGAGTTGATTCTGAAGATAATTTCTTTCCAAAGTCTGAAAGTATTATTGTGAAAGTTTTGGGGAGATTGTTAATCGTTTGAAGAACGTTTTGGAAAGAATACCGTCAAAGAAAAAGGGGAGATTGTACTTACAGAGCTTAAAGTGAAGACTGAATTGCTACATTTTTAAACAGTGATCTTGAATCCAAAGGGGGAGATTGTTAGAGCATAAATATGTTGGATAAAAGATCAAGAAGACAAAAGTCAAAGTTCAAGAAAGTCAAAGCTGAAAGAAAGTCAACTCTTATCAAAGTCAAAGTCTTTTGTAATAAAAGTCAAAGTTGTTGTATTTTGTATTAGTATTGTTTCCTTGTTGTTTTAGTTGTTGGTATAAATAGTTTCCTTTCCTTTGTAATTTGCAGTCAACAAAAGAAAAACAGAAGTGGTATTCAGTTGTAAGATTGGAAGAAGTTGTCTAGTTGAGAGAGAATACGTTAGAGAGAGAAAAAGAGTTCTAGAGAGAGGAAGTTTGTAATCTTGAATTTGAAAGTGAAATCAAACAGGTAATTGATTCTTGTTTGTGTTTTGTTTGTTTAATTGTGATTAGAAACTAGATTCAGGGACACACAAAGGGAATCGGTTTGGGAGAGAGTAGAAGAAGTTTGGATGAGGAGAAATGAGAAAAATGGTTGAATTTCACGACTTAACAGGCTCTGCTCATTTTGGGCGACATTGCCCATGCGACATTGCCCAGGGCAATGTCGCTGGTCATAGTCGCAGCTTCTTCCAGTTTTCTTCTCGTTCACTGTTTTGGCCGTAACTTCTTCGTTATAGCTCCGTTTTCGCTCCGGAAAGAACCGTTGGACTCGTAATTGAATCCTTCATCCATCAAGACTATAAAATCAAGGATTCAAGTCCAAAATCAAATACCTTAATTTTCCTTAATATATCGGTTTCTGTATTAACTTGAAATGATACCTTTCGAAGAATCGGGGTGTTACATTAATCAAAAACCTTAATGTTGTGCAAGTTAATACTGTGGCACCTACCCCTACTGTGCAATCTATACAGTGTACCTACTATGGAGAGGGTCATCACTTTGAACATTGTCCTGGAAATCCCGAGAGGGTTAATTATATCAGCAGTAACAACAAGGGTGGACCTTTTTTTCAAACTTACAATCCTGAGTGGAGAAACCATCTGAATTTTTCTTGGCACAGTCCTGCTCAAAATCCACCACCACCAAAATTGCAAGGACATACAGATTTTTACCAACAGCCTCATCACATACCTCAAAATAACCAACATGGAAACTTTCAGAATAATCAACCTGGTTATCAACAAAAGTCAAACCAACATGCCGACTCATCTACTTCTTTGGAAGCAATGATGAAAGGGTTCATGACCCAAACTCAGGCATCAATTAAAAATCTAGAGACCCAGGTGGGTCAAATGGCTTTGGAACTAAGGAAACGACCATCAGGTTCTCTCCCTAGTGACACAGAAATACCTCAGAGAACTGGAAAATAACATGTGAAAGTTGTGACATTGATAAGTAGACAGGACTTGCCAGAAAATATCCAAAAAGAAAAGACAGACAAAAATGAACCTGAAAAGAAAAACACAGTTTTGGATTCTAAACAACGCAATATGAGCACTGGGCCTGGAAACACTATTGGGCCCATTGAAACTCCACCTCTTCCAAAGAGGTCAGACTTTCCAACATTATTCCCAAATGAACCCAAGAAAGATAAAAAAATGATCAGACTGTTTTGGATGTGTCACAATCAGGTGACAGTCCAAAAATCATTGTGATAACAGACTTGTGGAACCAATTAAAGTTACACCATCCACTAAGGTAGACAAGATCTCACCGACTGTCCCAACACCTATCTCTCAAAAGACTACATCTTCTACTCCGGTTCCGCTCTATATTCCTTATCCCCAGAGATTAAGGAATCAAAGGGATGAACTGCAATTCAGAAAGTTCTTAGATGTTTTTAAACAGTTGCATATCAACATACCTTTGGTGGAAGCCATTGAACAAATGCCAAATTATGCAAAGTTTTTAAAAGACATTTTAAGCAAGAAGAAAAAGTTGAATGAGTATGAGACTGTATCTCTGACTGAGGAGTGCAGTGCTATGTTGTCTAGTAAAATTCCTCCAAAGTTAAAAGATCCAGGAACTTTCACCATCCCCTGTTCCATAGGAGGAAAAAAGAAGTAGGAAAAACTCTATGTGACTTAGGTACCAACATAAACCTTATGCCTTTATCTGTTTTCAACACTTTGGGCATAGGAGAGGCTAGACCCACCACTGTTTCACTCTTATTTGCAGATAAGTCCATAGCTTGGCCTAAGGGTAAGATTGAGGATGTCCTTGTTCAAGTTGATAAATTTATTTTCCCAGCAGACTTTATCATCTTAGATTTTGAAACCGACAAAGACATTCCCATTATCTTAGGAAGACCATTCCTAGCAACAGGCAGAACTCTGATTGATGTCCAAAAAGGTGAACTCACCATGAGAGTTCAAGACCAACAAGTGACCTTTAATGTTTTGGACTCCCTTAAATTTCATGAAGAAAGGGAAGAATGATCTACCTTAAGTTCGATTGAATCTTGGTGTCAAGACCAAAGTTTTGGGGAGGTCTTGGGAATGGAGGAATCTGATAGTAAAGAAGACACAGCAGAGTTTGAGGAATTAGAAGACATTCAGGTTTCCTCTGCTATTGAAATTTTACATAGCGAGGATCAGAAAACACTTGTTCCTTCCATAGAATGTGCTCCAGACTTTGAAATCGCGTATAAAACCCTCAGATCGTTTCCCGTAGTTTGGCTCGCGGTTTGGAAGCCGCGGGGTAAGCCACGCGCTTCCCCAACACCAATCCAGAGGGTTCCGCGGCCTAGGGTCGCCCACCAACCCGCGGGCCTCCGAAAACCCCATTTCTTGCGTCTGATCACTGTTTTGGCCATAACTTCTTCGTTATAGCTCCGTTTTCGCTTCGGAAAGGACCGTTGGACTCGTAATCGAACCCTTCATCTATCAAGACTATAAAATCTAGGATTCAAGTCCAAAATCCCATATCTTATTTTTCCCTTAAAATACCGATTTATGTATTAACTTGAAACGATACCTTTTCGAAATCGGGGGGTTACAATCCTCCCAACCTTAGAAGATATTTTGTCCTCGAAATATGGCACCAACCAAGAACCCAACATCGCACTTGGAAAGATCAATTGATTTCCTATCCAAAAAGGAATCTCCTTAACAAAACCTTACTTCATATACTAACCCGAATACATCCCGGTTGAGGTCGTCGCTGCGTTTCTCATAACGAGCCATCGCAAACTCCACCTCAACTTTCCATATAACTCACCCAAGTCGGGATGAACGTTGAATCCTTGCTTAATCACTTTCTTAACATTAAATATCGGTTGCCTCCCAACCTTATGTTGCTCATAAAGCCTCAAGAGTAACTCACGACCTTATTTAGTCCTTTCCACCAAGAATACCCCAAAGCAAACTTTTCCCTTAGATACCTCTAAATACGACGCATCAAGGTCTCCTCAATAATTGATTCGTATTTAAAGTCTACCCCGACATTCTCACCAATGCCTCCAATAATCATTATCACCAAAGAGTTATCGTCCTTCGACGAAATTTTCTAACGACTAGATTGGTCTGAACCGACACAACCTTAAATCCCTTCCTCAAAGCTGACACAGACACGCTGTCTGCAAGGGCTCCCAAACTTCCATAAATCCCAACATTAGTCTGATGTTCCCCTAGAAACGTACCAACACACTCTACAGATAGTTGCTTAACCCAAACTCCAAGGTTACACAACTCCCGCCATGCGCTCAAGCATCGATTGCCAAATCAGCGAAAGTCTTGACAATTATCGAAACACCAATGATTGATTCTTAATCAATAACATCTAATTTCCTTAAGGTTACCGCTTGACCTGCAAACACACTAGATCTATCGGAAGTACACTGAAGCACACCAACATTTATAGTCCTCAAAATAGAGTGTCGACACCTATCCTTGGAATGGCCATTTTGCAACGTGGGTAATCCACCAAACATTTCGCTCCCAAGTTGCAATGTTGAATAAAGTTGATGCCTACTCATGGAATTTAAACCCCAAATCATACCGCTTTATTAGCCAACCATAATATCATAATTATTCACCAATACCTAATAAGGTGGCACACCACAAATAATTAATATGCCGACGTACCAAAACCCACAAATTCAAAACCAACCATACCCACACAACCGTACACAATTTTAACCTAAGGCTTATCGAGATGGGAAGATCATCACTTAATTAACTAAGAGAAGAAACAAGCCTAACGTCTCCATTACTTCCGCGTGAACCAATCCATGAAATCGAAGTCCCAAAATTCGAACTGACCATAGGTCGTCTCATCCGACACTTCAAATCCCCAAGGACGCCTCTAGTCCTTATTACAGTCCTTTCGCAAGGAGGGGTTAAAACTATGGTTTTAATGAGTTCAAGGGTTTTCCAAGCTAAATATGCGAATTTAACATTTTATAAAACTTCCAAGTTCATAATCTTTATACAATTAAACATGCGAGTAAAAATCCACTACCGTTTACTCGGCAGGTGTATAAAGCGGTCACAACGTCACACATATAAGAAAATATTTCGAAATCATTTTATCACTACTCATGCTATTAACAACAATGATAAAATAAGCGCAAAAACCTTTTCAAATGGACCGTTATGATCCGAATATGCATCACTTATGTTATGTACCTCAAATAATTTCCCGCACTAAAGCGGCATGCAACAAAAGTTTGTATATATTCCGGAGGGAGAAATTTACGTAATCAAATTTACAAAATTTCTCATTTAACAAAAAAAATGACGTGGAGTCAAAACTCCTATATGGCCCACATACACCAGTTTATTTCTCAAACTTAGTAATACGAGAAGTGCATGCGATTTGGCCAAACATAAAATAATTTAAATCGACTTCGACTTTAGTCGAACAGATAAAACGCTCCTTGACCCAACATAGTGACAATTATTTCATGCATGCAAGTAAAGCAATATAACAAATTTCGTGAAACAACAATGATGAAACGACAATCAAAGAATGCTCAAAGCCTCAGTTCAACACGAACCCATTCTAGGTTTTTCATAAGTTTACTCATACTAAAAGTTTAAATCAACTCACCCACTAAGTTGTACACAACGTCCTACATATGCATAAAACTCAAAAATGAACTCACACGACATTGAAACTACCAAAATAACATATGGGTGACATCCACCAACAAAATTCTTATGAAATAAATTTCCCAACAACCCGTACAAAACGCACGTAAAGAACTTAAACTGTGCATTTTGAGGTTCACCCAAGCGTCGTGAACGTCGTAAACAATACTCCATAAAACTTAACAAAACCCACACGGAATATAATTCCCAAGAAACTCAAACACTAAAATAGTGGAAGACAACTCTTCGTCCAAGGCCTTAACATATGTGGAGGAGATCCAATGTTAAGGTCGCCGTAGTTATTTGTCCAAGACTCTACGCAACGTCAAAATACGAACATCACAATAATTGAAAATAACGTTATGCAGCAATGAGAATAAACAAGTCTCAACAAAGCTTGCAACCACGTGCAATAAAAAAAATTCATGCTTGTTTAAGATCATGGTCTAAAAATCAGATGAGTGTTAAATGCTTTATCAAGGCTTTATAATATAACTCACTTTATACTTTGAAAACGTGAGAACAATTGATGCAAGTTTATTTTAGAAATAAACTTCGTGCATGAAATTGATCGACACTCAATACCTCGAAACCACACTCCTCGATTTCTTAGTCACACTACCGTCATACGTATGCTCAACATCTTAGGGCAATAACCAAGGATTTCATAGGTTCACCTTACAATTTTTCTTCGAATAATGTCAATTCCGAAAGTTTATGGTTCTAATCCAACCAATCATTCTGACCCAAAAAGGTCCACTTAATGTAATCACCATGCTTACCATCACTCTAAGGGACGAATACTAAGATCATCAGCCTCTCCTAACGGCTACTCACTTGGAGCTTCTTCACTACCCCAACGGTCGTCACATCAAAGTAGTCCAAGTATACACATGTAGTTTGTAGGTTCACCATAACACTAGTCAGGTGTAATTATGAACGTACTGTACATGATCATCCTTGTTACCATCGACGTGATTCCCGTTCTTAGTGACTCCATCATCCTCAAAACATCCAATCTTAATATGCCTATTGGTGAAATATCACTTCCAATCACTTAAAAGTACGCTAGTTTGAGTCTAGACATCCAAAAATCAATACCTAATTCTCTCAAACTTAAGCTCTGATACCAACTTGTAACCCCCTCAAATCTAGAAATAGCAACTAATTTAAAATTTTCTAAATACATCGACAATTGTTTCATCTACAATCACAATTTAAGATTTAACCTCAATACCCACAATCTATAATAAAGACGGGTGCTACTAAAACCCAATAACAGTTACTATCTCCAACCTGCGGAAGACTTCATCAACAACTTACTCTTGTATAAAGCTAAGGCTAAACTCTTCATGAGGCTACTAGAGTCCGAACCCCCAACTGGAACCTGATGCATATGCCGACAAATAAAAAGGTTAGGATTAACGCCTAGTGAGCTCATGAGTTTTAACATGAATGAATATATCTTTAAAAGAAAGGAATTCAATTCAAATCAAGTTCCTTAGAAATGGTTTACTTTAAAATGGAAACGATACATTTTCCCCATAATATGCATTTTTAAAGACAATGCTCCCAAACACACATTCTTTATAAAACGATGCAACCCATAACTCACCCAAAACGGGACTCCCAATTTGTGAAGACGTGGATAACACTTCATATCCCAAAACACCCAAACACGGGTGGGGCATAATACTCGACCTGTAAATAGCGGAAAACAATCCATAAAGATATGGTACGTCATCGAAAACATGTAACTCGAATTAATACTCACGCGACCATAAAATAGAATGAAATCCAAATATTAAAGCATAGACAATTAAATATCCAAAATATAGCGAGCCGACAACGGGGGATACTCGTATCTGTTGATAGTGGAGGAACACAAAAGTATGCCACTCAAACAACGTTAATCGTATGACACTTCACGACACGCAAGCCCAAGTCCCCCTACGACTCCCTTCAATCTACACCAAAAGAGACATCTTACCTTAGCAAATATTACGAGAATACGCCAAAGGATCGGCACAAGGGGGATACAACTATGGCATTGCCCCAACAAGGCGAATGCCCCAAAAATGCCCATCAGCGGACCACCCATCGTCATGATAGCATAACCCGGACTCAGCCCTCCTAGTGTACACTTGAAAGGACAAGGTCATAAAACATGAGTCCCGGAGTCCAACCCCATACCACCCAACTGACCATCAAATAAGACTGACTTACGTGCCTATGGATCCAATGCAACACAGTCTAAGATTACATGACTACACATGAATGAATAAAGCACTCGAGCCTGTAATTATCATAATTATGCAATAAAATACATTATGTTGTAAATCATAATTTTGACTCTAAATCGAGCCATTAAAACCGGACAAATGTCCTCAAGACTCTTTTAAGTCAACACTGAGCTAAAATGCTCGAAATCCATTTGACCAACAAATAAAGGTCCCCAAAATAATGAAATGTCTTTAGACGACGTTTATGTAGACACATACCCCAAAGATATGATTAACCCAAAACTCATCACGTATTGGGACCAAGGATTAACCAAATAGTTTATGAACTCAAATATCCCAAAATGTCGTACGTCATAAATTAGACTTCATTTGTACAAAAATCACCGAAGATGCATAATTCATAAAATGGGCTTTATTTGTACCAAATCTCTAAGAATATG
This sequence comes from Arctium minus, assembly GCA_954870635.1. Lineage (NCBI taxonomy): Eukaryota > Viridiplantae > Streptophyta > Magnoliopsida > Asterales > Asteraceae > Arctium > Arctium minus. The sequence continues at coordinate 56,672,466 of OX941084.1, forward strand.
TAAAACATGTCATTTACTTGTTGAAACATTCAAAACCCAAATATGAGCATTTCATGGAACAAAACAACCCAAGTTTACCAAATATGAAAACTTATTAAAATACTCACACTTGACAAATACCAAGTAAAATATATTTTTACTTCAAAATACACATTTCGGCATGTAAATAGTTTTCACAAAACATCTTGAACTCACCTTGCTAGGTTAAGTTAAACCTAGGTTTCAATCCCCAACCATTGGCCTCCGAAAGCATAGCTTCCACCCAAAGCTTTCCGAAGACATCCATTCCAACTCTTCAACTCAAGCTTCCAAATCCTAGATCCACACATTTACGAACATAAATAGTCATATTCAACCATATATAAACATTCCCCAAACATTTTACATCAAAACCTCAACTCATACCCAAAACCCTATTTTTAACCTAAATCGCCCAAATTCCTCCAAACCGAAATTAGAGGAAATCAAACACTAGGGAATCATCAAGAAGACATTTATAAATTATTTTAGAGTTTAGAAATGGAAGGGATACACTTACCACTTAGGTTTTGATGAAAACCTAGGAAACCGGAAATTTCTTGAAGATGGAGGTGATGATGATGAACTCTTGATCCTTGCTTCCACTCCACCACCAAATACTTGTGAATCTTTCTAAAACTAACAATCTAACCTTGAAAAGCTCTCAAAAACGAAACCATAGCATTTTGAATCACAAAAATCAGAGTTAGGATGAGAAAGTTATGAGGAAATGAAGTTAGACCTCCACGATTTTGGAAATACAGGTCAGCCACGGTTAAGCTTTAAACCGTGGCCAAAAGTCATAAATAAAATTAGAGTGTTGTTTTAACCACGACTTAACTCAATAATTGTGACCATTAACAAACACATCCAAACATAATGTCACGGTTTTAATAAAATTGTGACTAAATGCTTCGATATGGTGACACCTTTTTTACTGTGACCAATAGCAGTCAAAAACCATGGCCATATATAGACATATAGTCACGGTTTTTTCTCTTAACCATGACTTTATGTTGTGACGGTTATAGTCCGTGACTATAGATAGACATACGGCCACATGAAGCCAATTTTCTATGGCTAAAAATAAAATACATATTGTTACGAAACCTTATTAAACGTGGCCAAAAGACAAGGTGTTTATGGTCATTGTTTTCGTTATCTTGTGTCACCAAAAGGTAACAAATAGCTAACGTTTTACAAATTAAGCGTAACTATAGGTCATAAATTGGCAATGGTTAGTATGAAACTTTTATAGCTAAAAGTATATAGTTAAGGCCACGTTTAAAATAATTCGATGGCTAAAAGGTAACCAATAGTCATGTTTCTAACAACTCAGTTCATGTGACTAACAAGTAATTTATCGTCACGGTTTTTATTATTGTGTGTGATCAACTGTTAACCAATAGTCACGATTCTCAAATTTAATTGTAACTATATGTCATGAATTAGTCACGTTTTTTTTTTTATCATTTTTGTCGCCAAAAGTATAACCAACATATTTGTCCACAAGGTAACCGGTAGTCACGCTTCTAACAATGTAGTTCATGTGGCTAATAAGTAGTTTATGGCCAAAGTTATTATTTTTGTGTGTGACCAAAAGTTAACCGATATCCACGGTTTTAAAGCTTAAGTGTAACCATACTTCATGAACTAGCCATGTTTTTTTTTTTTATCATTTTGTGCGACAAAAAAAGTAAACGTTGGCCACGATTATAAAAATTAAGCATAAATATATGTCATGATTTGGACATGGTAAATATAAAATTTGTGTGGTAATAAGTATAGTTAAGGTCACGATTAAAATAAATTCATGTGTCTTTAAGCTAATCAATGGTCGTGAATTGTGTGGCTATAAATAGCTTATAGCCACAGATTTACTATATATGTGTGTCCTAAATGTAACTAGTATTCACAATGCTACAAATTCATCGTAACTATATGCAGGGGTGGACCTACAATTACGGGAGGGGGTCCCGTGCACCTGCTCACTTGATTGCCGTAAAGGAAAAAGATATAGGCGTCTTGAAGGTGTGCACCCACTTGATTTTAAAGGTGTCCTGAAATATTTTAAATTTGAATTTATAACACAAATAAACAATTGGTGGGATGGTTTGTGGTGGTTAAGTTAAAGCTTCCCTTAGCTAGAGGTCTGGGGTTCAATCCCAACACTCTGCATGGTTAAAATAAATTGGTCACAGTAAACACTTGTGTGGCTATAAGTAGTCTATAGTCATGGTTAAAATAAATACATATGGCGATAAAATAGTTAATGGCCATCACAAAAACAAATTTTGTGTTGCCATAAGTAGCGTATGGCCACGGTTTTAACTATTTTTTGTAGGAAAAGGATAACCAATAGCCACAGTTTCAACTATTTTATGCAGCAAAAAGATAACCAATGGCCATGGTTCTACAAAATAAGCGTAACTATATGTCATGAAATGGCCACATTTAAGATTAATTAATGTGACTATACGTAGTTTATGGCCACGGTTATATGAAAAATACTAAACTACCAATTTGTTTGATAACATTATGGCTACGGTTTTTATGTTATGGCTACGTTTTTTCATGTGATATAGTGACACAATTTAAACGTGGCCATAAGGGTACCAAAAATCACGCAATAATAGGCTACGTTTTTCCTGGAAAAAAAAACCGTGGCGAAAGGCCTACGGCCACGGTTTTTAACCGTGGCCAAAGTGACTTTTTGTACTAAAAATCGCGTATAAAACCCTCAGATCGTTTCCCGCGGTTTGACTAACGGTTTGGAAGCCGTGGGGTAAGCCGTGCGCTTCCCCAACACCCATCCAGAGGGTTCCGCGGCCTAGGGTCGCCCACCAACCCGCGGGCCTCCGAAAACCCCATTTCTCGCGTCTGATCACTGTTTTGGCCATAACTTCTTCGTTATAGCTCTGTTTTCGCTCCGGAAAGGACCGTTGGACTCGTAATCGAACCCTTCATCTATCAAGACTATAAAATCTATGATTCAAGTCCAAAATCCCATATCTTATTTTTCCCTTAAAATACCGATTTCTGTATTAACTTGAAACGATACCTTTTCGAAATTGGGGTGTTACAAACAATCCATGGAAATTTTCATGGATGATTTTTCTGTTTATGGGACGTCATATGACTTGTGTTTACAAAACCTTGAGAAAAGTCTTAAGAGATGTGAAGAAACAGACTTGGTTTTAAACTGGGAAAAGTGTCACTTTATGGTTAAAGAGGGCATTGTGTTGGGGCATCTCATTTCCAATAGAGGTTTTGAGGTTGATAAGTCAAAGTTGGAAGTAATTGCAAAGTTGCCTGAACCAACCACTGTAAAAGGAATCAGAAGTTTTCTCGGACATGTAGGTTTTTACCGGAGGTTCATAAAAGATTTTTTCAAAATATCCAAACCTCTGTGTTCATTATTACAGCATGACCATGCCTTTAATTTTGATGAAGATTGTAAAAAGGATTTTAAAATTTTGAAAGATGCATTGGTCACTGCGTCTGTAATAGTGACACCTGATTGGTCCTTACCTTTTGAAATAATGAGTGATGCAAGTGACTGGGAAATTGGAGCAGTTCTGGGACAAAGAAAAGATAAAGTCTTTCATTCCATTTACTATGCTAGTAAAACCCTCAATGAATCCCAAATCAATTACACTACCACTGAAAAATAATTATTAGCTGTGGTTTTTGCTTTTGAAAAATTCAGATCATACTTGATGGGTGCCAAAGTAATTGTGCATACAGATCACGCTGCCATCAAGTATCTTATTTCCAAAAAGGATGCAAAACCTAGGCTAATCAGGTGGGTCTTGCTTTTGCAAGAATTTGATTTATAAATCATTGATAGAAAGGGTATAAATAATCAAGTGGCTGACCACTTGTCAAGACTGGAAAAACAAGATGAAAAACCACCCAGTGATGGCATTTGTGAGGTTTTTCCCGATGAGAGAATTTTGGCCATACAACAAGCTGCAACACCTTGGTTTGCAGACATTGTGAATTATTTGGCATGTGAGATCATTCCCAAAGAATTTAACAAACATCAAAGAAAGAAATTGATTTTTGACTCGAAAAAGTTTCTGTGGGATGATCCATTTCTCTTTAAAATCTGTGCAGATCAGGTAATAAGAAGGTGTATTCCAAAAGAAGAGGTAACATCTGTCTTACATCATTGCCATACGGGACCATGTGGTGGACACTTTGGAGGAGATAGGACAGCAACAAAAGTTTTACTATCAGGGTTATACTGGCCTACTTTAAATAGTGATGCTCATTACTTTGCAAAAAGTTGCAATGAGTGTTAGCAGAGTGGAAATATATCTCAGAGGAATGAAATGCCTTTAAACGGAATTTTAGAAGTAGAATTATTTGATGTTTGGGGCATTGACTTTATGGGACCATTTCTACTCTCCAATAATTGTGCCTATATCCTGGTAGTTGTAGACTACGTCTCCAAATGGGTGGAGGCTATGGCTTGCCACTCAAATGATGCTAAAACAATTGTTAAATTCTTGCAAAAACATGTATTCACTAGATTTGGCACACCTCGTGCCTTAATTAGTGATGAAGGCACTCACTTCATAAACAGAGTATTAGAGGAAGTATTGGAGAAATACAACATTCAGCATAGAGTGGCAACTGCTTACCACCCACAAACAAATGGTTTGGCTGAATTGTCCAATAGGGAGATTAAAGGAATTCTAACTAAGGTAGTCAAGCCACACCGAAAAGACTGGGCCTCCAAACTGGATGATGCATTGTGGGCCTACCGGACCGCTTACAAAACCCCTATTGGCATGTCTCCATACAAACTAGTTTTTGGAAAGGTCTGTCACCTACCTGTTGAGTTAGAACACAAGGCCTACTGGGCCATAAAGGAACTTAACATGAGTTTGGATGAAGCTGGAAAACGAAGAACTCTACAATTATGTGAGCTGGAAGAACACAAGAATTTATCCTATGAAAATGCTAAATTATATAAAGAAAATACAAAGAGGTGGCATGATAGGAAAATTCTTCCAAAAGAGTTTAGTGAAGGACAACACGTCCTACTATTTAATTCCAGGCTTAGATTATTCCCAGGGAAATTAAACTCTAGATGGACGGGACCGTATCAAATCGCAAAAGTGTACCCCTATGGTGTAGTGGAATTAATTGACCAAGAGAGGGGTACCACTTTTAAGGTGAACGGACAAAGGGTAAAACTTTTTCTTGAACCTTCTACATTGACACAATAACCGCTCGAGGTTGTTCATTTTCAAGAATAAGGAACCATGGGAATTTTTGGGTTTTTAACGAAATCCAAGAAAACGGATATATTCAATTATAAAAAGAAAAATAAATTATTATTATTATTTTAGAAAGATTTATGAATGTAATTCGAAAAAAAAAAAGATGAAGAAGAAAGCAAATTTTTTTTTTGTTTTACCAAGTTTAGGGATAATATATAGGGAATTTAATTAAAATGCCCTCCATTGAAAAATCAGTACCCAATATGCCCAAAATCTTGTTATTTTTGCCAAAATACCCCCTAGGTCCGCGTTTTTCACTGTTACACGCGGACCTGGTCCGCGTTTTGTCCGCGTTCTACTATTACACGCGGACTTGGTACGCGTTTGGCTTCAATGCACGGGGACGAGTGCTTGGGCCGCGCGTTTTGTCCGTGTTTCACCCTATAAACGAGTAGTTGGTCCGCGTTTGGCTTCCATTAACCGAGAAACGGCGTGACACGAGGGGGGGCGGCATTCACTGTTCAACACGGATCTGGGCCGCGTTTTTTACTGTTCAACGCATACTTGGGGGCCGATCCATAACATTGTTTAGGGTTTAGTCATTGATCAACGGTGTGGATTGATTAATTTTTTAGGGTTTTATATGATACCTCCTATAAATAAGTGAGGTCCCCCCCATGACCCCACCACCATCACTCTCAAAGGGATCCATCTCTTTCACTCTCTCAAATATATCGTGTATTACACACGCTCGGATCTCGGCTCGGTTGGTTAGCATTTATAAAAGTCGGATATGAGTCGACCACTTTCTTCGGTAAGTTTTCTTTAACCGCGTTTTAATTTTATATTTAATTTAGTGATTATGTGTTAATTTTAGAGTGTTGCGTTTATGTTGATAATATGTTAGAGGTTGCGTTAATTTTAGTTTTACATATTACGTTGATTTTAGAGATTGCGTTAATTTTAGGATTGCGTTAATTTTATAAAAATATTGTAGAGATTGCGTTAATCTTAGAGATTGCGTTTTTTTTTTGTTTTTTTTTGTATAAAAAAACTGTAGAGATTGGGTTTGTTTTAGGGATTGCGTTAATTTTAGAGATTGCGTTTTTTTTTTGTATAAAAACTGTAGAGATTGGGTTTGTTTTAGGGATTGCGTTCATTTTATAAAATTATTGTAGAGATTGCGTTAATTTTAGAGATTGTGTTTTTTTTTGTATAAAAAAGTGTAGAGATTGGGTTTGTTTTAGGGATTGCGCTCATTTTATAAAATAATTGTAGAGATTGCGTTTTTTTTTGTATAAAAACTGTAGAGATTGGGTTTGTTTTAGGGATTGCGCTCATTTTATAAAATTATTGTAGAGATTGCGTTAATTTTACAGATTACGTTTTTTTTTTGTATAAAAAAGTGTAGAGATTGGGTTTATTTTAGGGATTGCGCTCATTTTATAAAATTATTGTAGAGATTGCGTTAATTTTAGAGATTGAGTTTTTTTTTTGTATAAAAAAGTGTAGAGATTGGGTTTGTTTTAGGGATTGCGCTCATTTTATAAAATTATTGTAGAGACTACGTTTTTTTTTTGTATAAAAACTGTAGAGATTGGGTTTGTTTTAGGGATTGCGTTCATTTTATAAAATTATTGTAGAGATTGCGTTAATTATAGAAATTGCGTTTTTTTTTTGTATAAAAACTGTAGAGATTGGGTTTGTTTTAGGGATTGCACTCATTTTATAAAATTATTGTAGAGATTGCGTTAATTTTAGAGATTGCGTTTTTTTTTCTTTTTGTATAAAAAAGTGTAGAGATTGGGTTTGTTTTAGGGATTGCGCTCATTTTATAAAATTATTGTAGAGATTGCGTTAATTTTAGAGATTGCGTTTTTTTTTTGTATAAAAACTGTAGAGATTGGGTTTGTTTTAGGGATTGCGCTCATTTTATAAAATTATTGTAGAAATTGCGTTAATTTTAGAGATTGCGTTTTTTTTTTTTTGTATAAAAAAGTGTAGAGATTGGGTTTGTTTTAGGGATTGCGCTCATTTTATAAAATTATTGTAGAGATTGCGTTAATTTTATTTGCCTAAAACCGAAATAATAAAAACCGCAACATATCGATTTGGATTTTGTCAAACGGGTGTAAATAGCCCTAAGGTTTTTAGGGATTTAAGAAATCCACGTGATTCCCCTACTACCTGGAAATCCAATAGATTCAGTGGTTTATTTTTTATAAAAATAACCAATAGACGAAATCAACAAAATGTACATCGTTAGTTATAAGTTAGGTGCGTTGACAACATCCTTGCATTACTATGTAGGATGATTTTGATAACGTCGATCTTTCGTTCAAATGCCGCATCGCCATGGTAAAGGAAATTAGAGATGCTTTTGAAGCGTGTCCACCTGAACGGGCACAACGTTTACACGAAATGTTTAGCCGCACATCTTTCGGGCCATGGCTTGAGCTTACCAATATTGGACAGGACCCCCTTCTAGTACACATGTTTTTACAGATGGAGGTCGAGGTTGCGAGACCACAGCCGGAGGAATTGTATTTCCACGTGTGTGGGACTCGCATGCACTTTGGTCGTCGTGAGTTCTGTATTGTAACAGGACTCCTTTTCGGACAAATACCCGACCTTCCTACCTTGACAGATGAGTCCTTCGTTAGTAGGGTTTGGCCCGGCCTTGCACCAGGTATCTTGACGCTGAGAACCGTCCTCCAGACAATGAGAACTGGTCTGGGTGCGATATCCGATGAGGATGCTGTGCGTGTTTTCTTGGTGGTGATGGCGGAGTTGATGTTCATGGGTCGTGATCCAAGGCTGCCGGTTTCCTTTACTGTACTTATCGCTGTCGATGACTTGGAGAGGTTTAACCGCTATCCGTGGGGTAGCTACATCTGGAGTCACTCATACAAAGGACTCCACGGTGCCATCGCCAGACGCAAGCAGAAGAACCAGCAAAACAACAAGATGACGTTGAACGGGTTTGCACACGCCCTAAAGGTTAGATAAGTACAATAACATAAATATCAATTCATTAACTAATTTTGCTAATTTTGGATTTATTTTAACGTACTTGTTCAATTTATGTAATTCCAGATATGGATCTTGGAGATGTTTCCTGCCTGCCGGCAAAATTTCACCAAGCGCTCCGACAGGTTGATTAGGGGAACCAAATGGGATCGAGATGTTGTCCTTAGTAAGTCTGCATGCATTGGGATCTTCAACTCAGCTTTGAGCGTACGCCCTCTTACTATATTTTTAATTGTAGTAATTAAAAAACTATTTGTGATTTATATGTCTTATAATTTTTTTAGGTTGGAAATGCGCCATATGCGGAACTGAGACCTACTCAGACTGAGCAGCAGTCGAGTTGGTTTCGACGGAGCGTCGCCTTTCTTGAAAGTTCGGCGGGCAGGCGACCGACAAAGAGGTCCCGACGTAGAGATCCTGATCCCGATGACAATGATGACGATGATGGCGATGATGACGATGATGATGAAGATGACGATGATGGCACGCGACGTCAGGCTCCCCCTAGCTCTAGCTATCAAGCTCCCCCTAGCTCTAGCTATCACGCTCCTCCTAGCCCCACCTATCAAGCTCCCTCTAGCCCCACCCATCATAGGATGCCTGATATAGACCCATACCAAGATAAGTAGGAGTACATGACCTCCGTGGACAGACGCGTAAGAGACCTCGAGGCCCTCGATATGGACAGACGCATAAGAGATCTCGAGGCCCTCACCGCACACCTTCGCCACACTCACGTTAGTGTTTAACTTAATTTGGGGATATTACACCCAATACTTTAATATTGGTTTGTGTATTGATATTACGTTCCATGATTGTATTAGGTGTCGACGAACATGGCGCCCACTTACATGTCACCTGGGCAAATGCATGGGTACACGGGTGCGGCATATGCGACCACATCATCCCAGCAAAATGTAGGTTATTTTTTTGTTATTACGTTTGAAAGTAATTATTAAGAGTGCTCATTATAATCCATGTCACCAGGTTGGGATGACAGGTATGACGCCATCCTACACGTCACCGGGGTACACACAGGCGGCAGCAGGAATAAACTACCCTTTTTCGACCCCATCATTCCAGCAAAATGTAAGTTACGACGAGTGCTCATTGTTGTTCTTTTTTTGTTATTACGTTTGAAGATTCTTATTAAGAGTGCTCATTATAATCCATGTCACCAGTTTGGGATGACAAGTACGAGGTCAGCCTACACGTCACCGGGGTACACACAGGCGGTAACCGGAGGAAACTACCCTTTCTCGACCCCATCATTCCAGAAAAATGTAAGTTACGACGAGTGCTCATTGTTGTTCTTTTTTTGTTATTACGTTTGAAGATTCTTATAATGACCTACGTCACCAGTTTGGGATGCCAGCGGGGGACTATTACAGACCCCAGATGATGGAGCCGGGGCCGGGGCTGTCCGTCATAAGCGGGTTGGTGGAAGATTTTTTGGGAACTTCCATCCTTTATTCGATGGGGTCGGAGTCGGGGGTTGACACCACCCAGGCGCGGGTGAGTACTCCGATTGGTGATAATATCATCGATGACCACTTCGAGGATGATGACATGGCCATACATGAGCCAGATCAGTCAGCACATGAGAGGGCGAGACGGGTCGCTGTTGTGGGGCCAACCCTTTGTTCCCCATATGTCCAACAACCTTCGACCACAGCAGTACCTAAGAAAAAAACCAAGGCAAGGGTGAAGGCAAAGGGCAAGGGAAAGGTTGGGGGAGACACTACGATGACTGACGAGGGGCAATCGGTGTTTGTTTCGGCGGCACAGATCAGGGAATTATGTATCAGTGATCAGCTCCCCCACCTGATGTGTCCATTTTACGGCGGCCTTCAAATGAATGCCGGTTTTTTCATGCTACTGTTGGATATAGGTGGTAGTGGGGATTTCGAGGATCTGGTTAGTATTTAAATATAGTCATATAAACAACTACATTTCTAATGACAGGTCTAACAATCTATGTTTTGTGTATAGCAAATCGACGCTTGGGTTAGAATGATCCAAGAATCCCGCTCTCCACATGCCAGATGGACGGTCATGGACTCCAACTTCTTTGAGTGGCTTACACGGCCAGGCCAAGGATACAGGTCTGTGTTCGAAACATGCAATGGACTGGGCCATAGAACTCATCCAGCTTGGATGGACATCGACGAGGTATGGAAATCGATTTACATATTTTTTGTTCAACTTGTTTGTTACTAACTATTATTGTGTTATTGTAAAATCTCAGGTATACATCCCCATATGCGTCGTGGACAAACATTCGGTGCTCGGTGTTCTGTACCTCCGTGAAATGAGGCTGGTCTTATTTGACAGTTTACGAGTAAGAAGGTACACTTTGCCCTTGGAAGAACGCCTTGGGATCTTCAAAAAACAATTGTCGAAGTTGTTAAAAAAGATACACGACACGCCGGATCGTATCAAGGCCAGCAAGAAATTAGAGGTTATCTATGATTCTGATGCACCTCAACAGACAGGGGGCCTTGGGGATTGCGGTGTGTGGGTGTGTCGTAACATATCCAAGTTTATTGAAGGTCTGCACCCAACAGTTACACCAGATGCAACTGAACATGTGGCAAGGGAATGGCGTAATTACATGGCGGAGACCCTTTTCTCGTTGGCTGTCCAAATAAACGATTAGGTTGGGGATACTTTTTATGTTACTTGTGAGTTGTGATGGGCCTCTTGAAATAGCAAATATGATTCTTTTTTTTAAAGTCATTTTAAATATTAAAACCCTTTTTTACTTAGATAACTATATTGGATCGGATGTTTTATTTTATATAAAAATAGAATTCGTTAACTCCCAATATCACAAATTGATATGAAAAGGGTAGTACATGAAAAAGTTCTTTTGGTAAATAAAAAACAAAATATTATTTAAACTTACCAATTATTAATGACAAACTGGTAGGGTTCGAAAACAACCGGTACAAGTTCATCTAAACAAACATTGAAACGACGTCATTAAATGAAGTGAGTAGGTAACATTGTCGGTCATTGAAATGTCAAACTATGGCTACACGACACTTGGTTTTTCTGGAATCCCCAACGACTTCTTTATATGCTCTGGTGATACAATTTTGGAAGTGTTAAGCTCAACTTTCTTGCTGTACACTTCAATGACGGTATAATTTTGTAGTATAAAAATATAAACGCATCAAACCACAAAATACATTGGACGATTTTATTAATGAAACAAAACCATAGAAAGTAAAAGTACAAACCGACAACACATAAAACTCCGGGTACAAACTTGTTCGTTGTCGTAGCGAATACGGTCTTATTTATCCTTGATCTCCCTCTTCAACCTTTTTACCTCCTCCTTGTCCGCGTCGATCCTTCTCAAGTGTCCATCCTTCTTCGCCATCATTTCCGTCCACTCTTTAGTGTTGTGAATTTCACAGTTACTATAACACGGGTATTTATAGCCACAAGGAACAATTGTTAAAAAAAATGAATCGTTTCAGTATTTGCAGAGGAATCATTTCAGTATTTGCAGAGGAATCATTTCAGGCTTTCCAGAAGAATCATTTCAGTATTTGCAGAGGAATCATTTCTGTTGGAACTGAAGAATTCATCAAGTATGGTTAATGCTGCTGGTTCAAAGTTACTACTGCTAGAAGACTTAAAGGTTAGTACTGCTGAGTGTTACTACTGCTAGTACTATTAATACTGCTAGTCAAAGTTAATGCTGCTTGAACAAAGTTAGTACTGCTTAGCTAGTTAGTATTGCTAGTGGTTAGTGTTGCTTAGTAGTTAATGCTGCTAGAAGGAATTTAATGCTGCTGAAGATTAATACTGCTTATATGATGAAGATTCGTATGAAAGGATATACATGGAAGCTTAGAGATATACATGGAAGATATACTGAAGATATTTTATTTATTGTAATTATCTTTGTATTCAGTATATATATATTGCATAGTTTAGAATAGTGAGTTAACCTTTTTGTTTTCTTCATTCTTTTAGAGAGAAAATCAACCTCAAGGCATAGATCCTAATTCTAGAGAAGTAGAATTCGTATTGGTGAGACTGTTCATCAATATTGAGGTTGAGTGTGTAATCTTGTAACTTCAAAGCATTCAATACAAGTTTATAGTTTGTTCTTCATATCCACTGTGTTGATTTACTGTTTTGATTAAATATCAAAGTGTTATTCCGCAAACTTCTTTGATATTGTTTCTGAGAATTAATTCTTGTTGAGAATTCGATCCTGACAAGTGGTATCAGAGCCAAACTCTCTCAGAAACAGTTATTCATCATGGAAAATCTTACAGAATCAAGCAGTACTTTGGTTTCTAAGGTTCCAATGCTCAAACCAAGTGAGTTTGACATGTGGAAGATAAGAATCAGACAATATATTCTTCTCACTGACTACTCAATGTGGGATATCATTGAGAATGGTCCTTCTGAAGCTGGAAGGATAGGACCAGATGGGAAAAGACCTCCACCAAAGACAGATGGTGAGAGGAAGATCAGACAAACAGAGATGAAGGCCTTGAGCACTCTGCTCTTGGCCATTCCCAATGAATACCAGCATCAATTTTGCAACTGCACTGATGCTCAGATTCTCTGGAATGCTCTAGAGAAAAGATTTGCTGGAACTAAGAGCATCAAAAGAAATCAAAGAGATGTTCTAAAGCAGCAGTATGAGAACTTCACTTCCACAAAGAATGAGTCTATGACTCAAACTTTTGATAGGTTCAACAAACTCATAGGTGAACTGGCTACTGTAGGGGTGAAGATGGAACAAGATGATATCAACAGAAAGTTCCTCAGATCTCTTGGGGATGAATAGACTATGTACACTGTCTCATATAGACAGAGTGACAATCTGGAAGAGAAAGAACTTGATGATCTATACAATGATCTAAGAGTTTTTGAAACTGAGGTAGAAACCAAGAAGAAGCCCTCTGGTTATATTCACAATGTTGCACTTCTTTCAGCATCCACTGATACTACTGCCAACCCTGAAGCAGTTAGTACTGCCAGTGGAGTAAGTTCGGAAAAAGGCACTGAAACTATCTTTGAAGCCTTTTTGTCCAGTCATAGCAGCAATTCTTTGATTAATGATGATCTGGATCAAATTCACCCTGATGATCTGGAGGAGATGGATATTAAATGGCAGATGGCCATGTTATCCATGAGGGTGAAGAAGTTCATTAAAAGAACTGGAAGAAATAACTTCTCTCAAAGAAGAGAAGATGGAGCTGGTTTTGACAAAACCAAGGTGGAATGTTATAAGTGTCACAAGAAAGGACACTTTGCTAGAGAATGCAGAAGTGTTGTTCCAAACAACAACCATCAACAAGCTCAGAATGGAGGATACAATCTGAACAAGAATCCTGCTCAAGCCCTTGTTTCTCAACAAGGAATGGGATTTGACTGGAGTGATCAAGTTGAGGAAGCCATTCAGAACCAAGCTCTTATGGCAGAAGTGTCTGATCTCCCCACTGAGGTAAGTTCTAATCTTTGCACTAAATCTTGCATTGACACTGTTACAAGATACAGGGATCATAATCAAAGTATGTGTGATGACCTCAAAAGATTAGAAAAGGACAGAAGAGATTATGTGTTGATAGTAGAGAGATTTGAAGAGCAAATCAAAGGCTTTCAAGCTAATGAACTTCAACACTCTTATGACACAAACTATTGGAAGTGGGAAAAGAATGAGTTAGAAACCAAACTGTCTAAGTCATTAGAAGAGAATGATAGGCTGAAAGAGGAACTGTTAAAAGTTAAGCTTGACATAGAAAAGTTTTCTTATGCTTCAAAAGCAATGGATTCTATTCTAAAGGCTCAGATACATGATAAGATGAAGCCTGGTATTGGATACAACAATACACCCCCTCCTTACAATAACAACTATATTTCTCCTACATCAGACTTGTTAGAAACTAAGGAGAAAAAGGACTTGTCTGAAGAAGCTTTTAAGATAGATCCTTTGGATGAGGTAGTAGTTAAGGATTTGACTGAGAAAGAAGCCAGTGAGAACAGAGATAATACTGTGAGTAAAAAGATACCATTAGAAAACAATATTATCACCAATGAGGGATGTGGGAAAATCTGGGTCAAGTCCAAGGAGATAGAGAAGACTAAAGGAAAGGATAACAAGGTCCATTACAAACAAACCACAGTTGTGAATCCTGGATCTTGTAGACAGTGTGATTGCAATAAAGCCAAGAGCCTAAATTCTGGTTTAAAAAGAGGAAATCAAAGAAACTGGAATAATCAATGGGCTCAGAAACAAGGAGTTGATCTGAATAAAATCAATAGACCAAAACCTTGTTTTATATGTGGCAAGTTGAATCATTTGGCTAAGTATTGTTACTTTAACCCTATTAACCAACAAGTGAACTTTCAAAGATTTGTGCAAAAACCTGTTGGTTATAGGAAGGCTGGAAAGAAACATGTGATAAAGAAATCTGTTGAAAGTAAAGGCACTTTAAAGAAAAAGATTTTAAAAGAAAGTGTTAAAATGTGGGTACCTAGAAGTACTAACAGTTTTAGTACTGCTAACAATATTAGTACTGCTAACACAGTTACTACTGCTAACAGTGTTAGTACTGCTGAAAATATTAATGCTGCTAATACTGTTAATACCTCTTCAAAGGTTAATACTGCCAACACAGTTACTGCTGCTAACACAGTTACTACTGCTAACAAGGTTAGTACTGCTAAGCATGCAAGTGCTGCCAAGGCAGTTAGTACTTCTAAAACCAGTACTGATTCTAGCAAAAATATTTCCAAGCCTATTATTGTAACAAAGTACTCCAAGAATGAGGAGTTAAAGTTCAAAAATCTTGTCAAGAAAGAATGCAAGTATTTTGATGAGAAAGGGGTACCCAAGACCACTTTGGCTTGGGTTCCTAATTCATACTAATTGATTTATCTAATGTGCAGGGCAACCAACAGCTCAAGGGAAAGAGCATATGGCATGTTGACAGTGGTTGCTCTAGGCACATGACAGGCAACATGTCATGCCTTCAGGATTTCAAGCATATCAATGGAGGACATGTTGCATTTGGAGATAATCTTACTGGTGGTAAGATAAGTGGAAAAGGTAATGTCACCAAAGGTAAGATGACATTTGAGGATGTCTACTATGTTGATCAATTAAAGTACAATCTGTTAAGTGTATCACAGGTTTGTGACAAACAACATAGTATATTATTTACTAATAATGAGTGTATGATCCTTGCTCCAGGGTTCAAGGTAGTTGATGACAACATGATACTACTTAGAACTCCAAGAAAGGACAATGTTTACTGTCTTGATATGGACAATGTTGATAGTGATTCATCTCTAAATTGTCTTGTTTCAAAAGCTTCTGTAGATGAATCCTCTCTATGACACAGAAGGATGTGTCACATGAATTTCAAGACTATGAACAATCTTGTTAAAAACAACCTTGTAAGAGGTTTACCTTCAAAAGTCTTTTCATGTGAGGATCATTGTGTTGCTTGTCTTAAAGGCAAACAACACAAAACTTCTCATAAGACCAAAGAGTTAAATTTTGTTTCTTCTTGTCTCCAGTTACTGCATATGGATCTGTTTGGTCCTACAAATGTTATGAGTGTAGGCAAGAAATCTTACTGCTTGGTTATTGTTGATGATTACTCCAGATTTACTTGGGTATATTTTCTAAGGACTAAGGATGAGACAAGTGGACTTATCAAATCCTTTATTCTAAGAATTGAAAACCAAACTAATCAAAGAGTAAAAGTCATTAGATCAGATAATGGAACTGAGTTTAAAAATCATGATCTAAACACCTTTTGTGAAGAGAAAGGTATTGAGAGGCAATATAGTGCTCCTAGGACTCCTCAACAGAATGGTGTTGCTGAAAGGAGAAATAGAACACTAATAGAGGCTGCTAGATCTCTGTTGGCTGATTCAAAATTGCCAATTACCTTCTGGGCTGAAGCAGTTAATACTGCTTGTTATGTCCAAAACAGAGTTCTAGTGGTCAAGCAAAAGAACAAGACCCCATATGAGCTTTTAAATAAAAGAAAACCTTTCATTGGTTTCTTCAAACCTTTTGGGTGTCCTTGTACAATTCTAAATACCAAATCTCACTTAGGTAAGTTTGATAGCAAAGCAGATGATGGATTTCTTGTTGGATATTCATCTCAGAGTAAGGCCTATAGAGTTTTTAACTCATCTTCTAGAATAATTGAAGAAAGTGACAATGTCAAATGCAATGAGAACACACCAAATCCTGTTGGGTCTGGACCTCAGTGGCTATTTGACATTGATTCACTAACTAACTCTTTTGGTTTCAGTAATGAGAATGCAGGTTCAGGAAGTGGAGGATCAGGGATCACACAAGTTCAAGAAAGTATATCTAAATCTGTGATTTTTCCCATACCCACAGTAAATTCTGTTGAAGACTGTGAAAAGGAATCATTTACTGGACCAAGTCAGAGTGAAGAAGAAACTAGAGATGAGGAGACTCAAGAAAATAATGAAGTGGCATCTGAAAACACTTCAGTTGAGTTGCATGACTCTAATCTAGAGGCTGGACTGAATGAAGAACCTAGTCATAACACCAGAGTTCAAAAGAATCATCCTCCACAGCTGGTAATAGGATATATCTCTTCTCCTATGATGACTAGACATCAAAGCAGGCTTCAGGAAATGCAAGATCAACAGCATACAGTGCTTTCTTGTTTTCTATCTCAGCTTGAGCCTAAAAAGGCACATGATGCTATGAAAGAATCTAGCTGGATAAAAGCAATGCAAGAAGAACTGTTACAGTTCAAGCTAGAAGATGTATGGGATCTAGTAGACCTTCCTAAAGGTCACAGAGCAATTAGCACAAAATGGATTTTCAGAAACAAGAGAGATGAAAGAGGTATTGTCATAAGAAACAAAGCAAGGCTGGTGGCTCAAGGATATACTCAAGAAAAGGGTATAGATTATGAAGAAGTTTTTGCACCTGTGGCTAGGATAGAAGCAATCAGACTATTCCTAGCCTATGCTTCTTACATGAATTTCAAAGTCTATCAAATGGATGTAAAAAGTGCTTTTCTCTATGGCTCAATTGAAGAAGAAGTATATGTCTGTCAACCACCAGGGTTTGAAAACCCAAGCTATCCAGACAGGGTATACAAATTAAAGAAAGCACTTTATGGACTACATCAAGCTCCAAGAGCATGGTATGACACTCTGTCATCCTATCTCTTGGAAAATGACTTTGAAAGAGGAGTCATTGATAAGACTCTATTTATCAAGAGAAAGAAGAAGGATATCTTGCTGGTCCAAATCTATGTTGATGACATTATCTTTGGATCTACAAGAAGCAACATGTGCAAGGAGTTTGAGGATTTAATGCATCAAAGGTTTAAAATGAGTTCCATGGGGGAACTTACTTTCTTCCTTGGACTCCAAGTTCAACAGAAGTCAGATGGAATCTTCATCTGTCAATCCAAGTATGTGCAGGACATTCTAACCAAGTTTGGTTTCTCAGAGTCAAAACCTGCCAGCACACCTATGGAAACACACAAGCAAATAACAGCAGATCTTGAGGGGGAGGATATAGATGTGCATCATTACAGATCCATGATTGGCTCTCTCATGTATCTCACAGCATCAAGGCCAGATATAATGTTTCCAGTCTGTGTATGTGCAAGATTCCAAGTTAGGCCAAAGCAATCTCACTTTCAAGCTGTTAAGAGGATATTCAGATATCTCAAAGGGCAACCCAGATTGGGACTTTGGTATCCTCATGACTCACCATTTGACCTAATAGCATACTCAGACAGTGATCTAGGTGGGGCAAACTTGGACAGAAAATCTACTTCTGGAGGATGTCAGTTTTTGGGTGCTAGACTAGTCCCATGGCAGTGCAAGAAACAAACCACAGTATCCACATCTACAACAGAGGCAGAGTACATAGCAGTTGCAAGTTGCTGTTCTCAAGTCTTATGGATTCAGAATCAAATGTTGGATTATGGGGTAACCTTTCTACACACTCCAATTTTTATTGACAACAGTAGTGCTATTAGCATTGTGAATAATCCAGTCAAGCACTCAAAGACAAAGCACATTGAGATCAGGTATCACTTTATAAGAGATTGTAATGAAAAGAAACTTATTCAAGTTGTCAAAGTTCACACTGATAATCAGTTTGCTGATCTATTCACTAAAGCTTTTGATGTGGGTAGATTCACTTTCTTGGTAACAAGTGTGGGAATGATCAACTCTGAATAATCCCCTTCTCAAAAAGTGGTTTTATACCTGTATATTATTTATTCTTGGTGTTACTAATCTTCTTTTTCAGGATATGCATAGCAGTACTCAGTGTTTAGCAAGTTTAAAGGAGTAAGTGGTTAATACTGCTTTCAGTTAATACTGCTAGTGGTTAATACTGCTTTCAGTTAATACTGCTAGTAGTTAATACTGCCAGTGGTTAATACTGCTAGTAGTTAATACTGCTTTCAGTTAATACTGCTTTCAGTTAATACTGCTTTCAGTTAATACTGCTAGTGGTTAATACTGCTAGTAGTTAATACTGCTTTCAGTTAATACTGCTAGTGGTTAATACTGCTTTCAGTTAATACTGCTAGTGATTAATACTGCTTTAAGTTAATACTGCTAGTGGTTAATACTGCTAGTAGTTAATACTGCTAGTGGTTAATACTGCTAGTAGTTAATACTGCTAGTGGTTAATACTGCTAGTAGTTAATACTGTTTTCAGTTAATACTGCTAGTGGTTAATACTGCTTTCAGTTAATACTGCTAGTAGTTAATACTGCTAGTTAGTTAATACTGCTAGTAGTTAATACTGCTCTAGGTTAATACTGCTTATGTTCCGAATACTATAAATACTATTTGCCCGCCTAAAAGTTCATAACGACTCTTTGCATCCTATTCTCTTGCGCTCTAAACCTTTTCTCTCTCATGTTCGAAGTTTTCAGGCAAGCTTTTCACTAAGATCAATGGCATCCATGGCATTCATCGATGAACACAATGAGATTGCGATGCTACAAAAGCCAAAGCAAGCTGCAGGATTTCATCAAATTGTAGATTTCCTCAAGTCAAGCCACATTGCTCATGCTCTTACTATATCCCCTACAATCTATATCGAGCATCAAAGGCAGTTCTGGGCTAATGCCACCATTGTTGCTGAGAATGGTGTGCAAATGATCAAGACAAGGATCTGTGAAAAGCCACTAACAGTTACTGAAGAGGTTATTCGCATCAGTCTACGTCTAGACGATGCCTCTGGTATAACTTCTATCCCAAACGATGAACTGTTTTCCAATCTTTCAAGAATGGGGTATGGAGGCCCATTGGGTGTTTTCAAATTCTCTAAAGCCAAATTTTCACCCCAATGGCGTTTTTTTGTCCATACTCTTATGCACTGTATCTCCAAAAAGACTACTGGATGGAGTGAGTTCAGCAGCACTATTGCTTATGCTTTGGTGTGCTTGGCCACTGCCAGAAAGTATAATTTTTCTAAAATGATTTTCAGTGATCTTGTCTCAAACATGGGAAACAAAAAGAGCTTCATTATGTATCCCAGGTTTGTTCAAGAAGTTATTACTCATGAATTGACGAATATACCTCAACCTGTTGGGGTATATGTACCTAAACCCCCCAAAGGCAAGGTTTTCTCAAATATGAGAAGATCTGTTGGGGACTCTGAAGGAGTTGACACCCCATTGTTCTCTACAATGATGGTGGTGTCCCAAACCAATGAAGGTATGGCAGCAGGGTCAAGGCCCCCATTAGACCAACCCACTGCTAGCCAATCCCAACCTTCCCTCTCAAAATCTATTCCCCAGTCCCTTCTTGAAAAACCAACCTCTCCTATCACCCAAACTTACAAGAGGAAACAGGTAAAGAAGGCTCCTTCCCTTCTTGTACCATCATCTCCCAAGCCTTTAAGCCCTCTATTGGAGCATTCTCTAGTAGAGAATATTCAAAGGGAATCCACAAGGGTGTCTCCCAACCCAAAGGAGGTGCTCTCTGAGGAGGAGGTAGAGCATATGGGTGATGAGGCTGCCACTACTCCTGCTAGCACAGAGGAGGAAAGTGGTAACATAAATAAGACCTCCCCCATGGCAACTTTGAATGAGAGATCATTTGAAGGTCCCTGGTGCCAAGAAACCACAGGGGTGGATAGTGCTTCTGCTAGGCAGAAGACTTCCACTACTAAAAGATCCAATGATCCTTCAAAGGAGGGTAACACTTCTAGAGAAGGTGAGGACAGATATAGTTACCAGAAATTGATGGAAACCATGGGAAACATCAACCTAGATGTTATGAAACAAGGAAAAGAAATAGAGGAGATGAAGCTGGTCATTCTGTCCCAACAAGTACAGATTGCTAAGCTAAAGAAGATGGTGCTAAGTCTGGTACAGAGGAAGAAGAGAAAGCAATTCCAACTAAGGAGAAGGACCACTGAGAATGATGCTCCCAAAAAGGGGGAGAGCAACATGGAAGAAGCCACAAGAAAGGGGGAGCTTGATGGAGAGAAACTTGATGTTGAGGGGGAGCAGCAAGCAGAAACAGTTACTACTGCAGACATTAATAAAGCAGCAAAAACTGTGAAAGAAGTTTTAACAGATCTTGAGATTGCAGAAACCTTACTTAAAGCCAAGAATGATACTCCCAAGGTCACTTCAAAGACCAAAGGAGTAATCATCAAAGAACAAGGTGAAGTGATCAAGAAAGATAACAGTAAGAAGGCAATGAGCAAAGACAAAGGAAAAGCAAAGATGGTGGAATCTGATCAACCAATCAAAAAGCAAAGGTTGGTTGAATCAGATGAAGCCCTAGCTAGAAAGATGCAAGATGACATTGAAAAGGAAGAAAGAGTTCAGATGGAAAAAGACAGGGAAATGGCAAAAGCTCTAGCTGCTGAACTGAATGAAGCTTATCAACTGAGTATGGCAACTGAAATTGCACAGAAGAAAGCTGCAAGTATGAAGAAATCAGTGGTGAAAACAGTTGCAAAGAAGAGAAAACCCTCAAAGACATTCCTAGGTACCCAAGAGAGAAACAAGATGATTATATTTCTCAAAGGTGTTGTAGAAGTCAAAAAGGAGATGTTCTCCAAAATGTCTTTTGAGAAGATCAAAGAGCTGTATGATTCAGAGATGTTGAAGCTTCAGGGAAATGAAACTGCTAGGGTGGAGATGGAGAAGAGGATAAAAGAAAGTAATGACTTTGATTGTCAAAATCCATTTCCAGATGAGCAAGAAACACCTCCTAAGAAAGAGTCCACTCTGGGAGAAAGTCTAAGGACTTTAAAGAGAACAAAGATGATGGCTAGGAGAAAGCCAATCAAGAAGCCTAGAGTATCTGAAGAAGAGGCTGAGAAGGTTGCTGAAGAAGAAGGGGCACCTGAGTCATCTAAACAGAAAGAGCCATCAAACACTGATGATGTAAATTTGTATATGGTAGTAATGGACAAAGTGCCTGAACCAATTTCAGCAGAACCTGTAGGAGTTAAGCCCCCTGAGGTCATCCTCTGGGATACTTTGACAGTGGATGGAAAGGAATACATAAGGCTGAAAAGAAAGGATGAAAAGTATGAAGTGTTCAACACATGGGCAAAAATTGTCAGAACATGCTCTAGATCAGATATTGAAGAGATGTTTGAGATAGGAATGAAGTTGTATGCAGATATTCTAAAGGCTCCAGGGATTTCAATTACAAAACTGGTAATGGAGTATCTGTGTATGATGTTCAAACCTGAAGAAGTAGAGCATTTGATCAAGGATGTCTTCAAATCAGTAAACAGTTGGACTCTATATGAAATTAGTGGAGTATATACAGTGACTTTGGATTTAAATCACACTGAATACTTCCTAGTGGATAGAGTGTATAATCATAGCAGATTGAAGCTACATGTCATGCTGAAGAAAAAGTTAAGGTGTGTTCCAGATTCAGAAATGGCTAAATACTTGATTCAAAGTACCATCAATCAGAGTTTGGGATTGGATGCAAACACTGGAATTTAGGCCATGATAGAGTTTTGGGAGCATCTTGAAGAATAATTCTGAAGAACTTGACTTCTCTTCCTAAAAGTCAAGTTAGGGGGAGATTGTTGGAACTGAAGAATTCATCAAGTATGGTTAATGCTGCTGGTTCAAAGTTACTACTGCTAGAAGACTTAAAGGTTAGTACTGCTGAGTGTTACTACTGCTAGTACTATTAATACTGCTAGTCAAAGTTAATGCTGCTTGAACAAAGTTAGTACTGCTTAGCTAGTTAGTACTGCTAGTGGTTAGTGCTGCTTAGTAGTTAATGTTGCTAGAAGGAATTTAATGCTGCTGAAGATTAATACTGCTTATATGATGAAGATTCGTATGAAAGGGTATACATGGAAGCTTAGAGATATACATGGAAGATATACTGAAGATATTTTATTTATTGTAATTATCTTTGTATTCAGTATATATATATATTGCATAGTTTAGAATAGTGAGTTAACCTTTTTGTTTTCTTCATTCTTTTAGAGAGAAAATCAACCTCAAGGCATAGATCCTAATTCTAGAGAAGTAGAATTCGTATTGGTGAGCCTGTTCATTAATATTGAGGTTGAGTGTGTAATCTTGTAACTTCAAAGCATTCAATACAAGTTTATAGTTTGTTCTTCATATCCACTGTGTTGATTTACTGTTTTGATTAAATATCAAAGTGTTATTCCGCAAACTTCTTTGATATTGTTTCTGAGAATTAATTCTTGTTGAGAATTCGATCCTGACAATTTCAGGCTTTGCAGAAGAATCGTTTGACCATGTGCACAAACCTATCTCCGCATATGGTAACAAAACGCGGGGTTAGTCCGCGTTTTAGTGGTGTAACGCGGGGTTAGTCCGCGTTTCAGGCTTTGCAGGGGAATCGTTTGACCATGGCACAAAAAACAAATCATTTCAGGCTTTGCAGAGGAATCGTTTGACCATGCCTTTGAAACTATCACGAACCGATCTTCGCATGGACTATAAGTAGATGCTCCGGTGAAGTATTATTTCACAACTTCATATCTATCCTTTCTACCCTCACTTTCATTTACAAATATTATCTACATTCTATACATTATCTACATTTTCATTACTTGATGACTGGAGGTTCACGCGGTAGGGGGAAAAGGTCAGCGAATGGGGCTGGCACTTCATGCTCCGTGGACATCGACCAATTAAATGATGGAGCTTCAAGTATTGACTGGAATGCACCAGATACAACGGAGGATTGGGCGCAGTTTGGGTTAACTACTTACGATGAACCGATAACGCCTCAGGAGTGGGAGCAGTTTAACAATGCCCAAGCCGCATACTACGCTGCTCATGGAGGAATGCCCCCACCTACGTATCAATCCAACCAGGGGCCAGGTCTACCAATGTCTCAGGTACTGCCTACCAGGTTGAAAAGGTCATGTGATGAGGCAAATGAAGAGATACGAAATACAGGTAGGACGTGGCTACAAAACATGGAACTTCAGAAGGAGAAAGAAGCAACTATTGCGGAGCAGAAGGAGCTCCTGGAGAATATGAAGCGCGATGTCAGGGAGAAACAAAAGGAGATTAGAAAGTTAGAAGATGAACTGGTAGACATAAAAGAAAACTACACCGTCATGGAGGAGCATGTGAAGGCAAAGGCTGGCTGGGTTACGAAGTGCCGGGAAATCTACTCGTAGTAGGTTTCTCAAAGGGTGGTTGTTGTATGGATGCACTTTAACGTTTAACCTAAGTTTTATTTTATGCATTAATTTTTACTTTATCGATGCTTGAATGTTGTATGGATGCACCATTTCGTTTTCTTTAATTTCAATAAAACGATGCTTTTATGTTTTAACTTTTATTCACACATAATATAATTTCACAACCACGATAAGGTAGATAAAATCAACAATTAACATAATAATAATATCACTTAGCATAGAAGATGAGGTGGTTACAATCAAGGGAAGTCAATGTTAAGGTCAATGTTATCATGCCTTAAAGTTCCATGTGGTTCTAGGTTCGATGACCCTTGAGAGCGAAATCTTTGGCTAGTAGAAGCTCTCCTAGGCACGGTTGAAGGGGCAGGAGTTGGAAATTCACCACGAGTATGTCCTACTGCTCCACACCTAGTACACGTTCTCTGTATCGGATCCTCACCACGAGATGGACGCCGATCGTTCTTTCTTGGTCTCCCCGCACGTCTCTTGGTTATTAACGATGGATAGCATGGCGGAAGGGGGACGTGTGGCAAAACCCATGATTGAGGGGGTCCAACAGGATAGATCAACTCATGATATGTTGACCGGTAAGTACTGGACGTGTAGTAAGATATAGCCAGATCGCTGCAATCTCTACGATTCATTGACCTTGCAGCAGCGATGGCATGACCACACGGTAAACCAGAATATTGCCATTGGTTACATTCACAAACACCGTTGACCATATCGACAGTCGCGTGATAACGGATATCCCGAACGTTGAACTTACCATATCCAATCTGACTTACCCTCCATGTCGCAGACTTTCCCGACCTTCTGCTAATTATCTCCTCCGCCATTGGTGTGAGATGATTACGCATTTCATCTACAAATATGTGTTAATTGTGTTACGATTTATACGGAAGACGAAAAATTCAACAAACATATAAGTTAAAGATTTTAGAGTTTATCAACCTCCCTTTCGTCGTCGAAGTTGGTACCACTCTTGTTGAAAATCTCGAAAGTACTCTATAAGGCCGACAATGGGTAACCTGCGTGCAAAACGGGACAGTGCATTCACCGACTCTACACTATTAGAGGTCATTATGTTATACCGTTGTGCAGGGAAATGGGCCCTTGACCACCTCTCTTTACCAGCCTCGTCCATAACTTGTGCTCCACGAGGTACTTCATATCGTAGTGCATTCATGTAGGTCTCGAACTCCCTAATAGTATATGCTTTGCACGCCTTCCAGTAGGTGGTCTTGTTTGTTGTGATACGTTTGTCCGCGCTTTTCACGTTCATCTCCAAATGTCGACAACATAGGGCGTGAGGGGTGGAGGGGTACACGGCATAAATTGCCGCGCTTATGGAAGGAGCCCTATCGGACATAAACACCAACCTTTCCGGGGCTCCGATACATTCCCGCAACATGTTCAGAAACCAACCCCACTCCTCCCCCGTCTCGGACTTGCCTACTCCGAAAGCCAAGGGCACAATGTTGTTATTTCCGTCCATGGCAACCGCCAAGAACATCATACCCAGGTAATGCCCCTTTAAATGGGCAGCGTCTATTACAAGGACAGGACGCAGATTTGTCAAAAACGTCCGGATCTGCAATAAACGTACGTGGTTATTATTTGTAAATGCTAAAATTCATAATATGTAAAGATACGACGACTTAATATACTTACCGCACATCCAAGTGCAGCGAAACACAATTCGAAACGTCCGGTTGAATCCGTCCTTATTCTGGTGCGTGTACCCGGATTCTTCAGCTCCAAGTTATATAAATACGCAGGGAGTCGTTCGTACGACTCCTCGGGAGTGCCTCTCACCATTAGTAGTGCCTTGCATCGCGCACGCCATCCTTGGTGGTAACCAATGTTGATCCCGTACTGCTGATTTATATCGTTGACGATGTCCTTCGGCCGAAATGACGTGCTAGCGTCAAGAAACTTGTCTTTCAGTATGTGGCCCAAAGTCCTTTTGTTGGCCTGCCGGTGGCTGGCATTTAGTTGTGCCTCGAACATGTGTGTACGTCGTTCAGCTTTCTAACGACAAACAACCCTCCTTTAGGGCCCACGTACTTCGCGGACATACTCCATTCACAATTTTGTTGGTCACAGACAGCCTTGTATCTGCGTTTGTCGGATTTCTTCGCTCTAAACACGAAACCCTCTCGCAAGAACTTCATTCCCAACTGTACGGTCATTTCCTCCTTCGTATGAAATATTTGAGCTTCATGTATAGTTGTACTACGATTGTAAGGTGCGGGTTGGTAGGCTGGTATATGGGTCTCCGGGTTAGGAAGGGAAGGGGGCATATCAAAATAATCGTTTAACGCACCAAATGATTTATTGCTAGGGGTATATGTTTCTTCGTCCTCGTCATTATCGGTATCTGATCTGTCCAGATCAGATATACCAGTTGTGAAAACATGTGTTTCGTCATCAGCAACTCCAACAAACCGTCTTTTTGGGTCTTCTGCTTCTTCTTCTTCTTCTTCTTCTTCTTCTAGTTGCGTCTCCGGAACAACTTCGGGATAAGATTCGTTAGGACGATATGCATGATCAGAATAAAGTGTGGTGTCGTAGGATGCCT
The DNA here is from genome assembly GCA_954870635.1 of Arctium minus. Taxonomy (NCBI): domain Eukaryota; kingdom Viridiplantae; phylum Streptophyta; class Magnoliopsida; order Asterales; family Asteraceae; genus Arctium; species Arctium minus. The sequence continues at coordinate 56,699,029 of OX941084.1, forward strand.
GAAATTGAGAGTCAGGCTCCAGTTGACTACCACCGACATGGATTTCGTCATCATCTTCGTCATCGCCCATCAATGGTGCGACATACACAAAAAGTTGTGGAGGTATTTCTGAATCGGCTGCAAGTAGCATAAAACCAAGGATTTCGTCATCGTTGGTTATCTCCATCAGTGAGCCATCTGCACGTCTGAACACCAACTTGCAAGCAGCAGAATCTCCGATTCCACACTTTCCCACGACATAATCGATAAACGTCTTATACGAAACCATTATTGGAATATATATACCACGCTTTGTGTAGCCAATATAATCCCACCCATTGTTGTTTTGCACCCATTGACCATCGAAACATAATAAGACTCTAGTTTTTTGAACAGATGAACTCATTTTTTCAGTAGTATGAAAAATGAAGCAATTCAAGTGGATGTGATGAACGATTTTGCATCTAATCTTACTAATCTTTATAGGAAAAATTGAATGGGGAAAATGAATGTGAACCACATATTCAATGACAATGGTACACTTATTGTATGAGAATCAGACTAAAATGTGGAAAAAAACAGTAAAATCATTCAAAAAATACGTCAGAAACAGTTGACCACACATGAAATCATAGGCATGAAACCCTAATTTTCCAAACCCTAATACGCTTTACACTATTAAACGCGGACCTAACCCTCGTTTTTTAACAAAAAACGCGGCCCCAACCCGCGTGTAACAATGAAAAACGCGGGGTCAACCCTCGTCCCCGTGCAATGAAGCCAAACGCGGTCCAAGTCCGCGTGTAACTCTCGAACGCGGCCAAAACGCGGCCCAAGCCCGCGTGTAATAGTAGAACGCGGACAAAACGCGGACCAGGTCCGCGTGTAACTCTCGAACGCGGCCAAAACGCGGCCCAAGCCCGCGTGTAATAGAGGTAAAACAAAATTAAATATATATATATATATATATATATAGAGGTAAAACAAAATTAAATATATATATATATATATATATATATATATCGGCCTGAATCTTTTAAATTATAAAAAAGAAATTAATAATAATAATAATAATAATAATAATAATTTAAGGTTAATTGTCATCCTAATATCTTAGTTTAGATTTTCTACAGTGTACCCCATCTGAATAAAGGCAGACTGATTGGATTTTCATGGTACAATTAGAAGCTTCTTCCCTTCTATGCCAACCATCAACCGCCGAAGTACACCATCACCATCACAACCAAAGCTGCCATGGCCATCAATCTATCAATTTGTGATAATGGCAGTACCCACCATTTCATCCCCTTTCTATAAGAAAATCTTTTTTCAAGAGTTTCCATGGAAATCAAAAATAAAGCAACCCAAGTTACTGCTTGGATTCATCTTCACCTGCAATTCACAAAAATGAGGAAGAAAACTCTCTCACCCTCACCTCCTTCCATCTTTTCGTCTGACACCAAACAACCCCCATCGCCACCACAGTTACACCAACAATCGATTGCCACCATCCACCAAACTTCCACATCTGTGACCGCAGGAGCCGCGCATTGCACCATGGGTCCTTCTGCACACGCCGCCAGCTCGACGGACCACCACGCCGTCGGTCCGTCCACCCACGTAGTGCCCCACGCAGCACCCCACGCCGCCGTCCACTCTGCTGCACCACCACAGATCAACCCTGCGACCACCAAACACCTCCCTCAATCACCCCCTTTCTCTACCACCACCATACCACCGACGCTCACCTGCCCTACCTCCGCACCACCACCCACCATGGCGTCACCGAACACCCCCCTTTACTTACTAGCAACCATCGCCAAAACCTTAAAAAACCCACAACTCCCATCGCCGATCGACGTCTCTACCACCATACACCAACCATCGACCACCTGTTCTGTCGCTCGACTGCCACCAACGAACCACTGTTATTCCACCAAAGAACCACCAACGAGCAACCAATCATCCACAAAGCCGCCATATCTGTCACCATTAACCACCACAGAACCATCACCTATCACCCATTCTGTAGTCCACAAACCGCCATCAGATTCGCACCATGGCTGGACCAATACCGCTAGGAGCTTTCGGACACCGGCATCGAACAAGGGATGCGATACGGGTTCAACTACACGGATAAAGCCACCATCAATTTTCTCGGAAGGTATGAATCCCCTTCCCCATCTTACCACAACCCTTCGATTAGCCAAAACAAACCCGAACAACCCCCAAAATTGTTGTTTTTCAGTTTTGAGACCCACCAATCCAACGAACACCTATACTACTATGCTAGACCAGTACGGGAATCCGGTTACTCGACCACCCTCGGCCTTCCAACGACCCTCACCCCACAAACCCACCTTATCAGCAGTTCACCGGCCATCACAACCGCAACTTAATTTGTCTCTAAATCTATCGAGTCAATCGCCTACTACACAACCTCCACGTACATACGGATCGGTCGCATTTCGGGATGTGACATCACAAAAAAGGCGAAAAATTTCGGTCATATTGGGTGACGATGGGGCTGACAACCCCAACAATGATGCCGACTCAAGCGAGAGAGCACGATAGGCCAACCACAAGGGAAAATTGATAACTGTAACAACCCACACATTTTACTTACAACAAAATAACATTTCCAAACCAAAATATGGCCCCAAGCCTACAATTCAAAACAAGGTTTGCAAATACAACCTATTACACAACTGAGTCTATAAAGAAACTACTACAAGGAGTCTTCTAGCTCCTAGAAATATCTCACATCTTCTCCTTACCCTTATTGGTACCTGCTACCTTGCGATAACCTGAAAAAGGGTTATAGTTTTGAAAGAGCGAGGGTTAGACCGATGGTCTAGTGAGTCCCCTCCAAGCGCTAATGCCACAGTTCAAATATTATTTAAAACATTTAAACAGATCTTTACGCATCTCGTGCATAACTCATACTACTGACCAACACTGTCGTCAAAGACGGTGTGTCTGACTCGCACTGCCTTATTTTGGGGACACACCCCAATGGCATAAACGGGCCACACTCCCCGGTACGATCAGGCAGGCCACACTCCCCGACTTAGGTCACAAATTCCGACTAAAATGCATATAAAACGCGTTATATAAACATAGCATGAACATGCCAACATAATTAAATCAACATTTAATTAAACCTTCAAAGACTTTTGATAATAAAAGTGTGCAGTTCAGAAACTCCCAAGTATCAAATAACTTTCGAAATCGTAAACAGATTTAGTTTGAAAGACTCACCTCAAATCCTTCTCGCTTAAGAGTCCTCTTTCTAACGCTACACCACCTATGACAACACCAATAAATCGGTAAGTCAACTCACAGATAACACCCTCACACTCTCTGCCTAAAACTTAAAAAAACAACAGAACCTGCCCTGCCCCGACCGAACCATCCGGTCGCCCGGATGATCAACCCCCGGCTCATGGCCCGGGGTCTAACTCACCACCCGGTCACCGGCCCCACCCCGGGTTCCCCGGTCGAACTCCTCACCCCGGGGTTTCCCGACTCCCGGGGTTCCCCGGTCTAACAACCCCTGTCACTGGGCTCCCCCGACTCCTGGGGTCGCCCGATCCAAACACTCCCCCAGTCACCGGGCTCCCCTGACTCCGGTCGATACTCAACCAGAATCACCAGAGGTGACTCCAAAAACTTCGATCGAACCCAGAACTCCAAATGGTTCGGTTAAAAGCTTTCAACAACGAGATCATACCGACTACAATACTTAGAAGGGAGTATTAGACTAGAATCATACCTTGATTTGAAGAAAAACGATCGATCCCTCAAGCCCTAACCTTCTTTCTCTCCTGCTCCTTTCTCCCTTTAGCGACCTCAACAAATATCAGGAATGAGAAATGAAAAAAATAACTTAGGGTTGAAACCTATATATAACCCAAGTTTCATTTCACCCCCTTGAACTTTGAGTCTTGAATAACTTTTCACCCCAACTCAAAATTATTAAAATTTTCGAACCTGGATATTACAATCATGGGTAACGATATGACAGGTTGGAGCTTTGAGTAGTGAGGTTGCTGATTTAAAGAAAACGGTGAAAAGTTTGCACACTATCATGCTTGGGTGGATGCAGTTTGAGAAATCACGCGATGATGTAAATCGTGCGGTTTTGGCGTTGGATCATCCGGAGATCGTTTCACGCATCGCACCATTCCCATTCCATCTTTTATGGGAACCAACGGAGCGCCCACCTACTCATCACAAGTATGGCAGGTTCATTTTTTTTATCGCATGCCCTTTACTTTTTAGAATAATTTCGGTTTTCTTTATCATGCAAGTGTCGGGATTAATCCGTTTGTGATACGATGTGAATTGTTTTTCTTACAATCATTTTGCACACCATTCACATGCTTTTCATACTTGTTTCATTTCATGGTGTGATAGCCACAACAAGAGGCACGTCTCTCGCAACGAATTTTTTTATCACTAGAACTAGCCCCATCATTTTTTGCTTTCATCCTTTTTGTTAGAATCCATGCAACTCATACACGTCTTCACTTTTCATGGGTTTGTGATTACATCTTTATTCAAATTCAACGAGGACGTTGAATCATTCAAAGTTTTTTTTTTGGGGGGGGGGGGGGGGGGGGAGGGATGATATGGATACACATTCACATTTTTACCCATATCATTCCCTATACACAATTCTCTTTGAAAAGGTGTGTCAAATGCACCAAAAATGGGGAAAAATCATGCAAAAAGAAGCAAAGCTTCGCAATTGATTTTTTGGTGCACCTAAAAGTGTCAAAGACACTAAAGAGACCAATGTGTCTAAACCCACCACTCAAAAAAAATATAAATAAATAAAAATAGCTAAAGTTTAGGCCATATGAGCGAAAGAAAGTGATTAATCACATGACATGAGAAACATGAGAGAGCCAAACACATAGCCAATCTCATTGTTGCATTATGGATTCTAATTTGGCAAGAAATCATGTGGCTAGCTTATGGATTGGTATTTGTTAGAATCAAGTAGGAGAAGGCGTTTTGTGAAGGGCTATCAATACTCATGATGCGGACATGTTGAAACAAAATGTGGTTGTGTGTACAATGGTTTGGAAGGAATTATGCTCATTTTTTATCAAACAAATGTTTAGCTCAAAATTGTTTTTAATAAAGTTGCTCGAGGACGAGCAACAGTTCGAATTTGGGGTTGTGATAGGGTATATTTACCTTATTTTTTATCCTTTTTTTGACAATTTTGAGTTACTTTTCTTTTCCCATTGCTTCCTTTAGTTTATTTTCGCAGTTTTTATCGTATAACTTTATTTTTATCGCTTACGGCTAATAAATCCATCTTACAGTGCAAATGCAGCAAAAATCTTATGTATTTATATATATGCGAATTTTAGGATCAAGATACGGCCGATTGGAGTCCAACATAACCGACGTGCGGATTTTACGAGCTTACAAACGCAGGCTTCCATATTTTTGATGGGCCGATTTTTTTGGAAGACTTTGGGCAAAACTCTTGGGTTACTACCACTACTCACTTGGGCCATGTGATGCTAAATTTTGATGACATTTGTGGGCTAGTTTTTGTATTAGTTAAATAATTATGTAGGCTAATTTGTTATAAGCCCAAATATTTTTGAAGAAAACCCATGGCCCTTCTCCTAATCTTAGCCTATAAAAAAGAGGCTTTGGCTTAGTATTTTGATCATCCCTATTTCTCCTAGTTGTTGATTGCTAGAGAAATCATCCATCCATCCTCTTGGTAAGTTACTTGCTACAAGTAACTTAAGCCATATTTTCCTCCCTTAGTTAGCATTAGGCAAAGTCTAGAGAAGTTTGAGAGGGTGAGCCATGAGCTCATGGTTGTAAGCCTAGGCTCACAAGTTCAAACTCCCATCTTTTGGTAAAAATTAATATATGGTTACCTAGTCATTTTAAGTGTAGTGTGATAGTTTCTCGTTACATTCTCGAAATTTCTACTCATCTCATCCGGTTCGATTGATCTTGGTTTTTATTTGGTTTTCACTACAATTTTAGTTCTATTACAAACCGGAAGTCCGATCAATCATTTCGGATTCCCAACCCCGCCTGGTTCACGGTTTGTAGTAGTATTAAAATTGTTCCGTGTTTCCAAAGTTTTAAAAATCATCCCGCTTATTACGTTAATTAAATTAACAAATACCAAGGACTCTTGACGTAACTTAAGGACTAAAGACACATTTAAAACAAGACTTTCTTTAACTAATGGTAAATTAGTTGGTAAATTCCAATTATATAACATTATTCTAACGCCGTGTAGTTAACTGAATTTAATTTCTTATAATTGTAGTATTTGTAGTTTAATATTGTCATTGTTCTCAAGTAAGTTAATTTTTCTTGTTCAAGTAAGGATTTTAGTTACATACATAATTGATAAATCATTTCCTTTAAGGTTAATTAACAAGTAGTTGACGTAATTCTCATTTTCTTTAATTGATTTTACAATCTTTAAAATTAGGATTTAAAATGATGATGGGCTAACCGTCTCAGTTCAGGGTAAAAAGTAAAGTTGGGACCGAGACCGATAAGAGAATAAAAGGTGTATCGTATCGCATGATTGTCCAAAGTTATTTAAATCAGAGTTATATTTTGTGTTGAAATACAACTAATCAACTGACAACTGGTTCATTGTGTGACAGCTTCTTTAAGTTACATAAAATATCGACTCTGAGATAACGAAGGAATGCGATCTCGTCTTTTATTTAATTATTAAATTCGTCCCAACGAATCTTTATACCCTGCACTCTTTTTAAATTAATTTCTCAGTAGTTGTTAATCAAAACCTCCAACCAAAATATTGTTTTCGAATTCGCCATCTGAGACTCACTTTTACAGACCCGACTTTCAAGAAGAACTTTTCCACGTTTCCCTGTGGGATCGATATTCGGTATTTTGTACCATTATTACTTGTTAAAAACGGTAGTAGATTTAGATGTATACTTGCGTCAAGATCTACTTATTTTCATTTTAAAAAGGTGTGAACATGAAATACCGCAACACTCCCCTTACCGAATTTCTATCTCATCTTCCTCGATGGCCAAAGCTCTACTGTGACTCCGCCTTTCCTCCACCCCCTGCCCATCATTCCCACTCGATTCAGGTTTTGGAAGCAGGTTAGGTACTAAGTTTTTGAAGATCTAGTTTGGAAGATCGAGATCTGGGTTTTGAAGAATTAAGATTACCGACCTCGTCTCTTCTGATCTCGTCTCTTCCAGCCCCATCTCCAACTTCACCCACCACAACGACACCCAAAATCTTCGCCGATGAACAGACCAAATCTAACAGACCGAGAACGTTGTGGGTTTTCTAGTGTGTGGAAATGGTTTATTCAAACTAAATTCGAAGGAAAACCTAATCAAAAGTGAATCTGCAGTGTGTGTGGTTTTGTTAATGGATTTTCTTGTTATGTGAAATTGTGAATGGGTCCTTTGTTGTGGATTCTCTTCAGCAACATGTGGTTTTATAACGATTCACTTGAGCGCTTCACATCCATTGAAACCCATCTCTATCTCCATCTCCATTGAAAAATATCTCTGAGATGAACAAATTTAATATTTAATTTTGTAGAGGTCTTGGTGTTGATATTTTCAACCTAATATGGGTTATAATTTTGATTTTAATGCGGATATAAGTTTTGATTTTGATTTCAATCTAGATGTGGGTTTTGAACCGATGAATGTGAGTTTTGAACAGTTAAAGGTGATGGAGCTTAAGTAAAATTTTTAGAGGATGTTTATGGTGGTGGGGGCTATGGATTAATGATGATGATGATAACAATGGTGGTTTTGGGATTTTTGGTGGTTTCCAATGGTTTTGATATTTTAATGAAGGTGGTTTTCATGATGTTAATGGTATTTTTTTCTAGTTTGGTGATTTCAATGTGTGTATATGTATTCTTAATAAAAGATAGAAAACTATGTAGAAAGACTTAATTACCCTTGTGAGTAAAATGAGTTAACAGATACCTTTAACGGTGTTAAAGTGTAAGGACCAAAGGCGTGTAAAAATGTAAACCACATGGACGTTTTCCATAATTATTTCAAATTAGGGACGTACAGTGCAATTTTGTGTAAACCACATGACCAATCATGTAATTTACTTACACACACACACACACACACACACACACATATATATATATATATATATGTATATAGGGGTAGGTTCAAATGCAAACCATTTTTTCATTGTAAACATGAGGATCAATATTGATCACTGATCAAAATTTAGAAAACTAAAAGTCGAAAAAACAACAAACCACAGAGACCAAGTTTGCAATTTACTCTAAAATAAAACATCATGAAAATCATAACGAAAGTGTCTAATAAAAAATATAGTAAAATTAAGCTATAGCAACAAAAAAAATTCTTGTTGATATTTTATCCGGAAATTAAAAATACAATTGTTTTTTACAAGTTGAATTTAAATATCTATACTATATTATAAAGCATGCATAAAAAACTCTTTAAGTACAAATTATTAGGCATAAGGTACCATCATTTTATGCAAGATTTTAAAAATCTCTTAATTACAAGTATCAAAGCACAAGATACATATTACTATTGAAGACTTCTAACACCCACCAATTTGGTATGTGCAGACCTTCTTTTTATGTAGACATTTCCATGTATCACTATTGCATCAGGTTTAATTTTGAAGGCTTCAAATTCAAAATTTACGATCAGAATGGATGAAAGGTGTCGATTCAAATTTCAAGCTTCACAGACTTCTTTTCTCGAGATGTCGATTCAAGACCATATATCAACATTTTTAGGGTTCAATGCTCGATTCAAGATCCATCGATCCACTGACTCATCCTCCTGATTCAATAAGGTTAGTTTCCCCTCTTCAATATGTTATGTTTTGTGTGTTCAAATCTTCTTTCTGATTCAAGCTTCAATTTATGATTTTAGGGTTTGTTTGAGTTAGTGTCTGTTCTACCATAATTTGGTTTTTGCTTGGATTTTCTGCCATATGCAACCCTCCACAACCTGATTTTTGCAAGCAATCTCTGAAGAAGGTTGTTCCCGTTCCCGAAGTCGTGATGGCACTACTTTTCGTCAATCCCCACCTACTTTTAAATAGGTCAGATATTTCTTCTTCTTTCAAACCATGTTTGTTTATTAGTGTTTTTATTTGTTTACATTTTAGACTGTTCTTGCTCCTGATGTGTGTGTGTTTGTGCTTTTCTTCAATTTGAATCATATCTGTCATTTTTAGCGTATCCATTAGAAATGTTTTTTTTCAAGTTCTGGGTTGCTAAAGATCGCCGATTTCTGACATTTAATAATGGAGATTCATGTGTTTTTTTAATCTTTCAAATGGTTTTTTAAACTTATTATATCATTTGATCCTCTTTCTATTTAGCTTTTTGTGTTGTAGGTAGGGGTGGGGTGTATTGGTTTTCTCCATATCTCGATCGATTCTTCATAATCAGATTCGAACCTTTATTCATCTTTCTATTTAACTTTTATTCGATGGATTTCTTTCTTTCATATTGAAAATCTCGAAAAAAATCCATAAATGTAGTGTTTAGTTTTCTACTTGGGTTCTTTTGAATGGTGTGGATTTTATCTTTCAATTTTTGTTTGTATCGGTTTGCTTTCTTGAAATTGATTGCTTTCTTGGAGTCGATTTTGGTTTGTTTGTGTTTAAAATAGATTTTGGTCTTTTTCTGTGTTTTATTGGAATTTATTTTTCACTGAAATCGGTTTGTTTGCTTTCTATAAATTTTTCTATGATTGTGGTATTCTCAAATGGTCAGATTGTTGAAAGATGCATCATACAAGTCTCCAAATGTCTAGCTGGCATCATGAAACCCTTTCTCCCAACTTTCTTTGCTTACTCTTTGTACAAATCACATGTATTTTGTAATTTTTACATGAAACTGCTTTGAAAGGTTTTGGGATTTGTCAGCTAAAATTTCGGCTAAAACTGATCCACTCACCACTCTGCCTAATGTTGTTCTTTACTTTGTACACAGGGTTATACAACATAGTTATACTTCGGTCTTCATGCTTATTTTTTTACAGGTTTGAATCGGGTATACATTTAAATTTTACAATACCATTTGTGCTTTTTCTTATTATGCTCATTTCATTTGTTGACTTTGTTGTTGGGATTTACTTTAATACAAGAGCTCTTCAAGCACAAGAGAGGGCCATTTTAGTTGCAATTTCCAAATTGAATCCTGTATAAGCTTTTCATGGTTCTTGTGCAATTTTATGCACAAGTTCTGTTTCACTGTTCTCTTTTTTGTGTATTGTATAATATATTTGTATACAAGTTTTTATTTAATGTTTACGAACATATCATGATTCACAACAGATACATTTGATACTTTTAACTCGTTTTCTTAATATTACGTCAAAATGGAGCTTTGAAAAGAGTGTGTTGTTGTAGGTTGAAATAGAAATATAGTGAGGATTAACACTTAATGAGTTTGGTGGTGATAGAAATGAGATGGAGGCATCCATGGAATTGGAGGCATACATTTAACAAAATTACATTGGACGTTTTAACTTTGTTTAAAAATCCATGTAGATCCCAGTTACAGTGCAATCACGAATAATAGTAATCAATGAAGAACAATGAATGAATCACAATCTCTAGTCATATGATTAATATTCAATAAAGGATTAGGTTTACAGAGAGAATTTCTGATAAGCAAATGTAAACCTATTGACTAGAATGAATCCAACTAAACTCCTTTTTTCTCTAAACCTAATTCAGAATAAAACACCACAATATATATGAACGTATCGGGCTAATGGGCTTTGAGGCCCAATTACAATGACTTTATAATAATTACAATTCGAACCCTTATAAATGTTTTATACAACTTTCAATGCACAGGACTTTCAGTTCTAACAATCTCCCCCTAAAGTTGAATAAGGCATTTATCTTCTTGAACTCTTCATGCCTTGATCTTCTTTCCCTCTTAAATCTTTGAAGAACTTTGGTGTTGCTTGTCTTCATGTCTTTCCAAGCTCCCCCTTGAATAAAGTTCTTAGTCTTCATAATTTCAACTTGGTAACCAGATTCAATGTACAATAGCCTCGACTGAATGCACTATCAAGCAGCTTTCAACTATAGAAACTCAACACATCGGATCAGCACACAAGAAAGATAATGTGCGAGTTGCGTGACATTCCACAGTGCAACTTCATTTTAATAACAAAGAATCTGTCTTTGAACCGCGAGTTGAATATGCTTTCAGCTTAAGAACTTGTTTCAATCAGCTCGTAGAAGGAACAAACTTGTAGCAGACACCAGATGATACGGGATAGAAGAACCAATAAAATCTTTTCTGCTCAGATGCAATCTTTGAATCCAAATCTTTGAATCCAAAGGCTTTTCAACCTCAGATTTAAGATTTGACTTTGAAATTGAACTTTGTAAATCTCTCCCCCTTTTTGATGATTGTGAACATCATGATCATCAAAACTCTTCAATTTCAACACATTCTTTGATCTCCTCCTTTGTGATGAACTAACAATCTCCCCTTTATGATAATTTGACATTCTCCGCCCTTTGATCTGAGTATCCGTCAATTCATGAAATGTATATATTTGAATCTTTTCAAATTCAGATATAATAGGACTTGTAAACATGAATCAACAAATGATACAATTAGTATGTCTGTAAGTAGCACGGAACCACTTTGTACAACAGATGTAATTTGGAAAGGAGCTTTTGTGATATTCACTCCCTAGGGCTTCCATTCAATCATCGAAAAACCACAAAGGAATTTTCTATGGATGTTATGACAAGAAAACTCATTCCTTGTGTGTACGTGCAAGTGTAGAATGATTGAAGCTACTTAGCTTTCTCAGGCTAAAAAATGTGTAAATTGTTGAGACAGCAACAGATATTACACGGACTCAATGTGCATGAAAGAGGTGCGAAGGTGGGGCAACTTTCCTTCTTTTTCAATATCTAAATCTTCCGATTGAAGACTAGATAGCAGATATGTTGCGTCCCCAAAGAAAATGAAACATTTCTTTGTTAAGAAAGAAACGAGTGGTTGGTGGGGTAAAAACAAGAGTTGGCATGGGCTCACTGCCTGTTTCAATGATGGTCACCAAAGAATGTGAACCAATCAGTAGATGTGGCTGCCCGGCTCAGAAAGTGTTTGGTGCAGAGTTTTCATATTCTTTTAACTCTGTTCTCACACCCTCTTTCTTTTTGTCATTAAAACTCACTTCTAACCGAACTCTCATTTACATTTTACCACTCAACACAATGATAAAAACTCAACCGGATGAGTTAGCTCCCCCACTCTTTGATTTAAGACCCCTCACCCCTCAATCACTCAAGGATAACTTCCGGGGTAGGAAACACTGGTTAACGTGAATTTATGGAAGTTCTGTTTAAGTTCTCACACAAATCCCATGTAATTCTTAAAAAGAATAGTTGCTCAACAGTTTAACTGAACAGTTAAGTACAAAATGTATGATAACATTGTCAAAATGTATGCTCATGAGATTTGAGCAATTGAACTTTGAAGATTTCTCAAAATAAAGATATTGAATGAATGAAATGAAATCAAGCGAATTGTTTTGAGAATCTGACAATGTATCAATCAGATCAAATAAAATGGTTAGGGTATCAAAGAACTGGATATTTTGTTTATATGAACAAATATAAACAATTTAGAAATGAAAGCACAAATTTGGAAATGATGATTGATGCTCAACAATATTGAATTTCAAACGAGGGTATTACCATCGAAAAATTGTTTCGTTATGAGACATGGTAATAACAAATTCAAACAAAGTACTGAACCGGTGTGTGTGAATACTTGACAGTATATAGACAAGATAATACACAAGTATTGATCTTTGGAAACACACGGTCAGTTAAACATTAAAGCTCAAAATTGAAAAACATTTAAAATCACACTTCTAAATTCATAAAATATTTTGAGAACCAGAAGTGGTTTGAACATTTCAGAAAACGTTTTTCATGTTCGAAAGTTGTTCTTCTTTCAAACAATCAAAGATCTAGATCAGAAGATATTTACCTTTAAGCTCCCCCTCAAATCATGATAAAATGATTTAGGTCAGATAAGCTCCCCCTGTATATTTACAAAATATCCTTATCTGAACATTGAAGAACGGGTCCTGATTTGTTATAATCAGAAACCATAATCTTGACACTTAAGTCCGGGTTTTGAACTGTTTTGTTCAAAAGCCATAGTTCTTTGAGGTACGAGTCCTAGACTGTTTTATCTAGAAGTCAATATGAAAAATAAACAAACATGTTACTCCTCCTCAAAAGTGGCATAACCCTTGATTGTAGTCATGTGACATGAATAATCTGAATTAAATCACACATGACATTCCTGCAAAACAGATTAAGAAGATTTTGGTTTTGTTACCTATGTTGTGATGGATCCTTGATGGTTAATTGCCTTGGCTTTTAAGCTATTAAACTGAGGATTGGGAATGCTATAAGTACCATACCAATTATTAACATACTTTAAATCCACAAAGTCACTATTTCCACAGTGAGTGCAACAGATCTTTGCTCGGTTTAGACTGATCAACTTTCCTGTAGAATAAACATAATTAGGTGAATCAGTCTTGGAAATAGATGACTTTGTATCAACTACAGGTGAATCATGAGACTTTTTTCCTTCACTGTCTTCTGTAGTTGGTTTCTTTCTCCAAACCATCTTTACTTTTCTGAAAAAATGATTATTTGAAGAAACATTAAGCTCGCAATCAGAAAACTATAGTAGTAAGTATGTCTTTTGTTAGAGATGTCGGTCTTTCTTTGTTTCTGTGAACGTCTTTTAGAATTTTGCTTTGAAGATTTTTTCACAGAAACCTTCTGAGAGGCAGATGTTGAACATTCGCCTTTATAAAAATTGACCGGTGGCTCACTAGTTGAATCCAAAAAGTCAACATGACTTGGAAGTTTAGGATCGAAATCAAATTGGTCTAGCTGACTGTCTAGACACACCACAAAATTCAGAAAGGCTGAGAATTCCATTTCCTCATCAGAAGGATCCTTACCACTTGAGAGATTCAGGACACCGAAAGGATTTGTTTCTTTAAGCAAATCATAAGCGGAAGCATTTTGAAAATCAGAACGATGATCCGTTTCTAAATATTGAGGCTCTTTTCCTCTGTTTGAAAATTTTGGTGACGAGTCACCCAAAAAGGCTTTACAGGCAGAGGTGTCTGAGGGTGGGTAGGACTTTTCTAACAGATTAATCTTCTCAACTTGAAGTAAGTCAAGCTTAGCTTGAAGCTCAGCTTTGTGATGCTGTTCTTTCAACAGATCTGCTGCCAAGGCAGACAGTTGTGAATTAAGCTTATTTATTTTTGTCTGAAGATATTCCGTTTCCTCCCTCGACCCAATTTTCTTTTTATCGGAATTAAGACACTCAAGTTTGGATAATAACTCTTGTTTTTCCTTTTGAAAAATGATCATCTCCTGTGCAAATGACTCTTCTAGCTGAACAATTTTCTTTTCTAAAATCAGAGGTAGAACATAGATTTTGTAGTCCATTGATTCCTCCTCAGTTTCAACCGTTTTTGAATCAAGTTCAGCCTGAGAATAGCTTTGAAAATAGTCATTTGACAGAAAACAGGGTTTTTCAGTGTTGCATTTTGGTAGACTTCTTCCTTCTCAAATTGTCCTGTTCCGTATCCTCATCATCAAGTGGTTTGGTCCAATTGATTTTGTACTCTGGGTAGATTTTGTCTATTCCAAAAAATTCGAACGCATATAACGTAGGAACTTTGGTTAAGGCCTTTTTCAGATAATGTGGGTTATCGTTACCGATACCCGTCTCTGAATATTTGAATTCTTTTGGTGCAATTAGATTCAACGTTTGTTTAGATTGACCAATTTTATAAAGTTTCAGTTCGAGATCCTTTAACTGAGTAGATAACCTTTGATTTTCATTTTTATAAGCCACGCTTTTAGTTACAATATCAATTTTCTCATTTTCTGACATACGAAGCATATAGGTAAGATCATCTACTTTGGTTTTTAACTCTTTTGACTCCTTTGAAAAACTCGCACATTCCTCCTTTAGATTTGAAATTATGCACAAGTTGCCAGCAATTTCTATGCGTTGATTATCATATTTGTCAAGCAGTCTTTCAACTCTGGCTTCTAAACAAGAAACTTTCTCTTCTAGCTCAGAATAAGTTGGATGAGACATTGTTGCTTGAAAAACTTAAAGTCTAGGGACTAAACTTGACAAAATATGAAAGAATCAATGTGCAAGGACCAAAAGTGACAACGAGTGAAACTTGAAAGCTTAGGGGTTACAAATGACAAACGACCGAAACTTTGAATTACGGGGGCTAACAGTGACACAAACTAAAACTTAAAACTGCAAGGACTAAAAATGACACAAACTGAAACTTAAAACTAGAAGGACTAAAAATGACATATAATAAAACTACTAGCTAGAGGGACTAAAAGTGTAAAATTTAAAACTTCTAACGGACTTAACTAGACTCTAACTGAAAAAGGACTAAAAATGAAATAAAACTAACCAAACTAACAAACTAACTGGACTAACGGAGACTTAACGGAAAAGGACCAAAATGTTAAGCATTTAACGAAAACACTATTCATCGTCTTCTTCGTTGAGACAAACCTGCAAACTTCGAAAATGGTTAGAAATAATCAATGTAAAACGATCGTTAAAGCTCCCTGCTCACTCCTTACCAGATTAAAACTCAAACGGTCAACCCATGGTCACAAACGAACCAACCAAAAACTTTTCGAAAAACGATCGACAACTTAAAAAACTCGGTATGGGATAAAACTTTTCAACCAAAAATGATCGTTTATGTTCCCTTAAGCTCCCTCAACTGATTAGAACTCAAAACACTTTCTTAAACTCTCAAACGAAGCAACCGAAAAATTTTCGGAAACCGAACGAGAATTTAAAAACTTGATATGGGTGAAATTTTTTACGATCAAAATCGATCGTTTAAGCTTCTCAAACAAACCTTAACGTTTTGAAATCCAAAAACTTCGTCTACAAACCCGACCGAATCAACTGAAAAATTTAATAAAGACGATCGAAAAACTCAAACTTGATTAGCAACGTGCAACTACTAAGGACCGGGTCGTGAGAAACCGGGAGAGGCGACCGGTCGGGGAGGGACCGGGCGGTGAGGCACCGGTCGGGGAGGCACCGGTCGAGGAGATGGTTAAGGTCCGGGAGTTGTGACCCAGGAGATAGGATACCGGTCAAGACCTCGGGAGATATTTCACCCCGGGCGTTTACGGTACGGTCGATAGGCACCGGAAGTTAGACACTGGTTTAGCTTGACACCGGTCGCAAGGTCAAGAGCACCGGTCAAGGCACCGGTCAAGATTGGATTGAAGATTGGAAGGGGTCTGTGCTTTGATTTTTGTGGGCGAGTATGTGTGTTTTGCCGCCAGACCGAAATTTTATGTGATAATCTATCACAATGAAAATTAAGAAAAAGGATGGCAATGGGTAACTCCCTGTTCCAATGAAATCAACACACCAGCCGCCAACAATTTAATCCAAATTCATAAAGGGAAAAAAACTTTCGGAAAGCCTCGCAGAGATTCCAATCACGAAAAGCAAATTATAGTAAAAATCATTGTTTATCTGATACTTGCAGCAATAATTAATCGACAGAGAAATTATCCTTTTCGATTTCTCTGTTTGTATCGATCCAATAAATAAAAAAAACTTCAGATTCAACCAAACCCAAACCTTTTAAATCAGAATTAATCTAACGAATTTGAATAGAAATCACAAACCCAGATTTAATTTAGCAAACAAACCACTAAAACTCAAACCTGATATTTTTGATTATGAGTTGAACCAGACTCGATTAAACAAAAAAAATCGATAATAAGTAGGGATTTAGACAAACCTTTTGATCGTATCGAATAAAAATTAATTCGATCCTACTCTGATACCAATTGTAGATCCCAATTACAGTGCAATCACGAATAATAGTAATCAATGAAGAACAATGAATGAATCACAATCTCTAGTCATATGATTAATATTCAATAAAGAATTAGGTTTACAGAGAGAATTTCTGATAAGCAAATGTAAACCTATTGACTAGAATGAATCCAACTAAACTCCTTTTTTCTATAAACCTAATTCATAATAAAACACCACAATATATATGAACGTATCGGGCTAATGGGCTTTGAGGCCCAATTACAAAGACTTTACAATAATTACAATTCGAACCCTTATAAATGTTTTATACAACTTTCAACGCACAAGACTTTCAGTCCTAACAATCCATTTATTTACATCATGGGGTTTATCCCAGAAGGTTTTCTCGTTGATTCACATATCATTGTTTGTGATTTATCATAGAAGGTGTTCACATTGATTTACAGTTTTGGTTTTGCTCATGGCAGTTTTTCTATTATCACCACAATGAATGAACCAATGTAAAACTGTTAAGGAAATATCTCAACACATGTCTGTAACACCCTGTCTAGTAGAATTGTGGACAATTTTAAAATTTTCAAAACTCATGATTTGTAATAAACCACCAAAATGGAAGTCTTTGTTTTAAGCTAGAGTTTGTAGAAATTTTACAAAACACATTAGTTAATATAAGATCAAGTTGCATAACTTGATCATATAAAAGTGTTTAATAAGTTTGGTGTTACAATTATATATCAAGACCATGATACAACAAGTCAACATATACAAAAGATAGTGTCTTTCAAAACCCATGATCTTGCTAAGTCTCCCACAAGATTTCATCAACATTATCAACAACTATTGATCACCTGTGGATAAACAATGGATAGAAAACATTTGTTAACCAAAATGGTTAAGCGAATGCAAGGTGTTCTAATCAAAGCATACTTAAAAGTATAGTTATCAATTCATACAAAATCAACTTATACAAACAACACATAGAACCATGATTAATAAGATGTAAAGTTAATTCACCCAATTCTCATATTTCCCGATAGCTAGTCGGTCCATATAGAATTCTAATGAATTACCTTAACACCGCCACACACTTTAAGTTAGGAAATTCCAACTTGGAACACCTCCATCTTATGGGAATTGCACCTCCCACATGGCATCCGAATTTCCTGTTACCCTAAGGTCACTTATAGAGTATGGTGCAATACTCATGGACCAAAGAGCCCTGAAGGTTACTTAAAGCAACCAACTGTCAACTATAGTCCGGACTAATACTATATGCACATATAGCAAGTACATGGTTCTCAATATGTAAAACAACCATTTACATATCTTATAATATCAACTAATGCAAATAATAACCCAATAATCACAACTGAATTCAAAGTATTCATACATAATCAACAAACATTTGATGACTATTATTTTCATATAAAATAGCATTTTGTTGAATATCCAAGTTTTCAAAATTCAATGCACTCACCTTAGGAGTTGGTGGAAGATCTCAACTCAATTTTCACAACCACTAATTACAATGTTTACCAAACTTCAATCAATCAATAGATGTCTCAATGGTAAACGGGATACGATATTATACGTTCCGGATGTTCCGACTTTAAGCCACGTCATTCCAAGTTATCTTAAGACTTTTCATATAAACGAAGCTCCTATCCCATTGGTAAGACTCATTTCTTATCATAAGTTTGGGCCTGAATAAGATTAAACATGATTGGGATTTTATTACATACGTTACAAGTCCTTAAGGCACAAGGTACAAACATATAATGCAACATAATCCCCTGCACCTGACAACTTTGTACCAACTCTATTTTGAGTCTTTTTATCATACTTAGAGGTACATTCAAGTGTTAATGTCTAAACAAAAGTTGTACCTCTATTTCTTAGGGTTCTAATCGTTTTGGATTCATACCATTTGAAGCAAATACCGATTTTATATGATTTTTTCTAATAACAGTGTACAAATCCCGTTTTTCATAGGACCAGCTCAATAAACTCACTGTTGTGAGCCTTATAGAGTTAAAATCATCTCTTGACCTAAACTACAAAGTTGTAATATACACAAATTCCTTTCCAACGGTATATTACACACTTCAATCGGACCAACGAACGATTTTATATGATTTTTTAAAGAACCTGCAAATTTTGTGACTCTACTTGACAGCTCAAAACACATCTTTTTTATAAGATTGCTACTAAAACCATTAAGAATCAACTATGAACCATTCACATATCACAAACAAATGATTGAAACTTAATTCCCCACTTCTTTAACCAACAATAACATATAAATAACACCATTTAACAAAGATTTACTTACAAAGCAAAAACCCACTAAGTAATAACATGATTTATACCCAATTTGATATCAATCATCATCTTAGAGCATAAACCTAGAAATTTATAGATTCATACCTTGATTCTCTACTTTTTCTTCAATGGATAAACTTCAATCTTTCATAATAGCATCATCTTCATAGTTGCATGATTAGAAATTGATCAAACCCTAACTTTGGATGTAGAAAGAATTTTTGATTTCTAGAGAGAGAATTATGATGTCAAATCAGAATTTGAGCTGGAAATTGGGGTTTAAAAAACTTGGCAAAGTGGGTTAAGAGTTTTCATCTTGTCCAACAATGATCCCTCATCTATAGCCTAATTCACTATTGGGCCTTATATGGACATTTCATAACATTTCAAGTCCTAAGCCAAGTTTCATTTGTACATAATTGACCCCCATATAAGATTTTGAATTACATTTTGAGTCTAAATACATATTTAGACAATTACCAATATACCCATAAGTCACATCTTATTTACCCTTTATATCCTAACTATAATATGCTTCAAAAGACTTGTACCTTGTGCATGCATAATATAACACTTATTATAACCCAACAACTTGAATTAACTTAATAATTCTTAAAATTAAACCTTTATAATTAAACATATTATATAAAAATCCATAAAACCACAATTTGCATATATTTATACTAAAAATCAAATTGAGAGTGTTACAAATCTCTCCCTCTAAAAAGATTCCGTCCTCGGAATCACATTTATCTAAACAAATGGGGATAACGCTCTTTCATATCACTTTCGGTCTCCCAAGTTTCATTTGAACCAAGATGATGCTTCCATTGTACCTTTACTAACCCAATTATTCGGTTACGTAGCTTCTTGGTTTTCCTTTCCAATATTGCTATGGGTTCTTCCACCATACGCTTTCTCGAGTCAACTTTCAAGTCTTCTAATGGAATCACTTGACTCTCTTCTACTTGACATTTTCTCAAATGACAAACATGAAATGTGTTATGTATGCCATCTAATTCCGGTGGCAAATCGAGTACAACAGCTTGATCATTAATCTTCTTGATGATCTTGAAAGGACCGATGAAACGAGGACTTAGTTTCCCGCGTTTACCGAATCGAATTATGCCTTTCCAAGGTGAGACTTTTAACATGACAAAGTCTCCAACCTCGAAATTTGCGGGTCTACGCTTTTTGTCGACATATTTCTTTTGGCGATCACGAGCAATTTTCAACTTTTCCCTTGCTATATTTACTTTGTTAGCGGTAAATTGAAGAATTTCGGGTCCCGTGAATTGCTTTTCACCGGGTTCGAGCCAACAAGTAGGTGTACGACAACGACGCCCGTATAAAGCCTCATAAGGTGGCATTCCAATACTTGCATGATAAGAGTTATTGTACGCGAATTCCACCAATGGTAGGTACGAATCCCAAGATCTGCCATACTCTTAAGACACATGCCCTCAACATGTCTTCTAAAGTTTGGATTGTACGCTCGCTTTGGCCATCAGTTTGAGGGTGGTACGCCGTACTCAAGTTCACTATTGTACCCAACTCTCTTTGTAGGCTCTTCCAAAAGTTAGACACAAAACACGTATCACGATCAGAAACAATGGAAACCGGTACCCCATGTCTTGAAATTATTTCATCAATATAAAGTTTGGCCAATTTCTCCATGGGTGCAGTCTCACGGGTAGCTAGGAAATGAGCACTTTTAGTGAGCCGATCGACGATTACCCATATCATATCATGGCCTCCTGAAGTTCTTGGAAGTTTGGTGACGAAATCCATTGTAATGTGATCCCACTTCCACTTCGGGATTTCTAAAGATTGCAAACTCCCATAAGGCCTTTGGTGTTCCGCCTTAACTTGAGCACAAATTAAGCATTTAGCTACAAAGTTGGCTATGTCAAGTTTCATGATGGGCCACCAATAATGGGATTTCAAGTCGTGATACATTTTGGTACAACCGGGATGTACCAAGAGCTTTGAATTATGAGCTTCTTCTATAAGAGTTTGTCGGAAATTACCGAGTTTAGGCACCCAGATACGACCTTGAAAGGTTTTGAGGCCTCGGTTATCCTCAACAAGCAATTCTTTGTTCCTCTTCATAAGCTCGTCCTTGAGATTTTCCTCCAGCAAAGCATCATATTAGGCCTTTTTAAGGCTTTCAATCCAATCCGGCACCGCCTCAAGCCTAAACAACTTTGCACGTGAAGGTAAAGACCTTTCTTTACAACTTAAGGCATCGACCACTACATTAGCCTTGCCAGGATGATACTTTGTTTCGCAATCATAGTCTTTGATCAATTCCATCCAACGCTTTTGCCTCATATTGAGGTCCTTTTGATCGTACACATATTGTAGGCTTTTGTGGTCTGTGAAAACCACACATTTGGTGCCATACAAGTAGTGCCTCCATAATTTAAGAGCAAAGACAATGGCGGCTAGTTCCAAATCATGATTGGGATAGTTCTTTTCGTGAGGTTTTAATTGGCGTGACGCATAAGCAATAACTTTACCACGCTGCATTAATACACATCCCAACCCAGATATTGAGGCATCACTATAGACCACGAAGTCGTCCACTCCATCAGGAAAAGATAAAACTGGAGCTTGACATAAAAAGGATTTCAATTTTTGGAAAGCTTCCTCTTGTTTGTCAGACCAAAGAAATTCAACTCCCTTACGGGTCAACTTGGTCAAAGGCTCGGCTAATTTAGAAAAACCTTGAATGAATCGACGGTAATAACCCGCAAGTCCTAGGAAGCTTTTGATTTCGGTGGGATTCTTCGGGGATTCCCACTTCATAATGGCATAAATCTTGGAAGGATCTACTTTCACTCCATCCTGACAAATTACATGACCGAGAAAATGTACCTCCCGAAGCCAAAATTCACATTTAGAGAATTTGGCGTAAAGCTTTTGACGCTGCAAGGTGTCTAAGACTTCACGGAGGTGTTGCTCATGCTTGGTCTCAGTTTTAGAATAAATGAGAATGTCATCAATAAACACGATGACATATTTATCAAGAAAAGGTCGACATACACGGTTCATAAGGTCCATAAAAGCCGCTGGAGCATTGGTTAGACCAAAAGGCATCACTAAGAACTCGTAATGCCCATACCGTGTTCTAAAAGTGGTCTTTGGAATATCTTCCTCTTTCACTTTTAACTGATGATATCCCGAGCGAAGATCAATTTTAGAGAAGAAACAAGCGCCTTGCAATTGATCAAAAAGATCATCAATCCAGGGTAAAGGATACTTGTTTTTGATGGTTCGCTTATTAAGCTCACGATAATCAATGCACATATGGAGTGAGCCATCTTTCTTTTTCACAAATAGAACCGGAGCACCCCAAGGCGAGGAGCTCGGTCTAACTAACCCTTTATCAAGAAGTTCTTGGATTTGAGTAAGCATCTCACGAATTTTGGATGGTGCCAAACGATAAGGAGCTTTAGCAATGAGAGTAGCACCGGGTAATAAATCAATCTTAAATTCGACTTCACGATCAGGTGGCAAACCCGGTAATTCATCAGGAAATACATCTGAGTAATCACAAACCACCTTAATATCTTTCAAATCACCCGTCTCCTTTTTGGCAAGAATAGCATAATCTAGATAGGAATCACATCCTTTGGAAATGCACTTGCGTGCTTTCATCATGGAAATCAATCCTAGATGTGACTTGGACCGTTCACCACGGGCAAAAACGTAGGAACCGGAACAAGTTGGAATTTTCACTAAGTTTGAGAAACAAATGATTTCGGCAGGATTAATACTTAGCCAATCCATGCCCACAACTATATCGAACTCGGCCAAAGCAAAAGGCAATAACCGAATAGGGAAGACAACATCCTCAATCTCTATGGAAGAATTTGAATACTCATCATGAACTAGAAGAATCTTCCCATTAGCTATTTCAGTTTCTGTAGGTTTATTCAACTTGGAAGGACTCATAGAAAACTTTGCACATAATTGAGAAGACACATAAGATCGATTTGCACCCGTATCAAAAAGAACACGTGCAGGAATAGAGTTGACAAGAAATATACCCGTCACAACATCATCTGCTTCTTTAGCCTCCTCCGCTGATATTTGGAATAAACGACCTTTAGCCTTTGGTGGGGTCTTTTCCTTTGTGGATGATCCGCTAACATTACTCCCACCTTTCTTATTCGGGCAACTTGCGTTCTTGTGGCCAGGTTTCTTGCAAGTGAAACAAACATCTTCCTTGAAACGGCAATCCTCCACCCTATGTCTTTTAATACCACATCGATGACAAGATCGGGTTTTTGATGAGCATTCACCTGAATGAACCGATCTACAAGACCTGCACCAATCACCACCTTTGCCTGGGTTCCCTTTCTTACCCTGATTTAATTTCTTTTTGTTGGAAGACCCACCTGAACTCTCTCCCTTGCGCTTTTCACCAATGATCTTTAACTCCACTTTCTTCAAATCCTCTATCTCTTGCACTCTTTTTGCTATCTGAATAGCAGCACCAAGATTTGGAGCTTGTCCCACAACGAGTTGATACTCAGAAGGGAGTGTCTCGGTGAAACGATTAACTGCTGTTTCATCATCATTAGCCCACTTTGGTAAAAACCGAAGTCTCTCCACGAACTTATCTGCATGATCTTCAATTCTTGAATCACCCTTTTTCATTGTAAGGAATTCCCGTTCAATCCTATTCAAGTCACCTTTGGAACAATACTCCTTTAATTTGTCAACAAATTCCTCCCATGATAACTTGTCTATTGTTGCTGGCGGGGTGGTGACACAAACGGTGTCCCACCAATGACCAGCCTTTCCTCGGAGTAACATGGTGGCATAATTGACTTTCAGTTCATTACCGCATTGACAGGCACGAAAAGCTTGTTCCAACTCTCTTATCCAGTTTAAGACATCCGTAGGGTTGTTGGATCCCTCAAAGTAAGATGGTTTGCAACTGAGGAAGGATTTAAAAGTACACTCCTTCCTTGGTGGATTTCCTCTTGCTTCATCTTCCCGCCTTCTCATTTCTTCTCGGGTCCTCAGAAGCTCGTTTTCTAACCGACGGACTCGAACATTCACATCCTCAACATTAGAGTTTTCTCCTTCCTCCACCATTCTATCCGTTACAAACTTACAGTTAGTCCAAGTGATAAAGTTAAATATTCAAATTGTCATGATATAGTTAGCAACTAAAGTGAATTGCTATATCTAATAATTAAACAGATAAAACACATAATTAAGCAAATTATGTCACCCACCTGAAGGATCATGCCTGAAGGACACATATCAAGGTCACCTGGTTTAAGTCCAAGCACCCCAAAGTGTGCTCAGATCCCTTAAACCCAGGCTCTGATACCAACTTGTAACACCCTGTCTAGTAGAATTGTGGACAATTTTAAATTTTTCAAAACTCATGATTTGTAATAAACCACCAAAATGGAAGTCTTTGTTTTAAGCTAGAGTTTGTAGAAATTTTACAAAACACATTAGTTAATATAAGATCAAGTTGCATAACTTGATCATATAAAAGTGTTTAATAAGTTTGGTGTTACAATTATATATCAAGACCATGATACAACAAGTCAACATATACAAAAGATAGTGTCCTTCAAAACCCATGATCTTGCTAAGTATCCCACAAGCTTTCATCAACATTATCAACAACTATTGATCACCTGTGGATAAACAACGGATAGAAAACATTTGTTAACCAAAATGGTTAAGTGAATGCAAGGTGTTCCAATCAAAGCATACTTAAAAGCATAGTCATCAATTCATACAAAATCAACTTATACAAACAACACATAGAACCATGATTAATAAGATGTAAAGTTAATTCACCCAATTCTCATATTTCCCGATAGCTAGTCGGTCCATATAGAATTCTAATGAATTACCTTAACACCGCCACACACTTTAAGTTAGGAAATTCCAACTTGGAACACCTCCATCTTATGGGAATTGCACCTCCCACATGGCATCCGAATTTCCTGTTACCCTAAGGTCACTTATAGAGTATGGTGCAATACTCATGGACCAAAGAGCCCTGAAGGTTACTTAAAGCAACCAACTGTCAACTATAGTCCGGACTAATACTATATGCACATATAGCAAGTACATGGTTCTCAATATGTAAAACAACCATTTACATATCTTATAATATCAACTAATGCAAATAATAACCCAACTAATCGAACATACTCGGGCTCAATGTCAGGCACCTGCACCAGTGAATCAAGGATGCCAAAGAGCATCTGGTAGCCGCCCTACTCAACCAATGCCTACCGACGATTATGGAGGCAATTATAGACATGAGACTTTTGATTTAAAGATTGATCTGAACGAGTAACCATGTATGTAATCAACCTATTGATTAGAATGAATAATATTTTTGTTTTCTTAGATTATTCATGTATCAGGATAATAAACAAAATGCTACACTTTTACTTAACGAAAGGATAGAGCACATACAGTTTCAAACTTGCTTTTTTTTGGTAAAACAAACTTGCTTATTTATTACAAACCTACACGGTCATTTAAATGTCAAAGTACGACTACACGATGCTTGGTTTTTCTGGAATCCCCATCGACTTCTAATATGTTATGATGATACGAGTCCGGAAGTGTTAAGCTCTACTCTCTCGCTGTATACTTCAATTACGGTATGGCCGTCAACATGTCAACATAGACTTCTAGACCACGTAACTATTGTCTTCTTGGTGGTTCTGTGAAGTACCCTTGATGGTGGACTTTCATGGTGAACAATTGTGGATAAGCCACTGTTGATGAATATGAACAACGTTAGCCTTCGATAACATTTAACACAAGCAAAACCCAACAAAATATGAACACTAAACATATAACCCGGTGGTAGTGTCTGGGAGAGATTGAGATAAACATCTGAAGTTCTAAACATGAAGATTTGGAAGAACTTGTTCAAGTACTTTGATGATTCACAATGTGTTTCTTTTTCTATGGTTTACAACCCTTCACCATGGGGTATTTATAGTCGTTCTGGGCGCAATTGCGGATCTGTATATTGTCACAATTGCGGAGGTGGAAAGATTCGTCTGCAAGATTCGTTTGAAAAAGTGCAGGTTCATCGTGACCAAATCTAGGTCCGCAATTGCGGGGGTGGCTCTGTGTGGCTATAAATGCTCACGTTATTTCCAACTTATAAGTCACACCATCCATACAACATTTTCCATCAACTGATATCATAAGATTCTCGTTTTTCACCAAACACGTGGATGGAAACCGAGCCTCTTCTTCAAAACCTCCCCTATTCGCAAACAATGTTGGAAAAGGATGAGACAATCCGTAGAAAAAGCTGAGGCAAAGATCGAGGAACTCACTCAAATGTGGAAAGAAATGATGACCAAGAAGAATGTGTATTTGAGAAGGATGGACGCAGACAGGGAAGAGATAAAAAAGTTTTTTTTTTCGAAAAGCAAATATATTGAAACCAAACCAACAGGTACAAAGAACCAAAGGGGAAGCTTGCAAGAGACAAACCACCCCAAAAACCAAACACAGAAGCCTCCTACATATTCAACCACACCAAACCACAAGGATCAAAACAAGACTCCACAGGAACAATACAGACTCAAAAGACCAAACAGAACGGCAGCAAAAAACAGTCCACACGCCTCACCGCAAATGTTCTGAGCCGTCTCTAAATCTGGGACGGTCTTCACGAAAGAACCACTTCGCCGCCTCTCAAGAGAATTGTCTCCCGACCTCGTAACGGAACTGCAGATTACAGTCGGTCGGTCATTTGTAATCGGTCGGGTCGGTCATCCATTTGACCCATTCAAATTTCGAATCATGACTCCGTTTGCTAATCCATTCAAAGCAAATGCGTTGCATCTCCACGAACTTGTCTAAAATCTTCCTTTTGTCGTTTTTGAACACAATTTGATTTCGATGTAACCACATCAAGTAAGGCATACTCCACACCATTTCTGACCAAAATTTGAATGAACCATTCCCATTTGTGTTTTGAGTCAAATCCACTATTTCCTGCAAAGACGAGACATTTTCTTCTTTAAGCTTCCACCAACGAAGAACCATTTGCCACACTTTTGCTACCTCGTTGCATTTTACTAACGCGTGATTCACCGTCTCCACTTCTTTGCCGCATCGGGGGCATAACACCGAGTCTAGTTCTACGCCCATCTTGTCTAACACCTCCCTACATGGTATCCTACCTAATTTTGCTTTCCAAAAAAATATACATACTTTCTTCGGTATCGCCCTCGACCATTTTGTGACTTCGAAATGTTCCCCAATCTCCGCCACTTTCTCATCTAATAACTCCTTAAACTCATGAACCGAAAAACTCCCGTCCTCCTCTTCTCCCCTCCCCGTCCACTTGATGTGATCCTTTACCTCTACCCTCGATGACCAAGATTGAAGGAGATTCGTCAAATCTTCTAACTCCCCCACCTCCCTACCTCTCGGAACCCTTCTCCAACTCCACACCCACTTCCAAATCCCTCCGTCCCAAGCTCCTTTTTCGATTATCAAATCCTCCTTCCTAGTTTCAAGTTGGTAAAGTCTATTAAATCTCTCACCGAGCACCTCGTTTCCCAACCATCGTTCCTTCCAAAACTTCGTCTCGTCCCCTCTCCCCACTTCTTTCTTGAATAAAGTTTCAAGATTAATCCCCAACCTACCTACCTCCTTCCCTATTCTAATTATGTTCCCCCACACCGATCGACCCCCTTTAACCGTCGGTCCATCATTCTCGAACCCTCCCTCCCTCCCGTATAAGCTCTTGATCACCCTTACCCACAACGTATCCTTTTCGGTAACAAACCTCCACCACCATTTTCCTAACAACCCCCAGTTTAGAGTTTGCAAGCTTCCCACACTTAGCCCACCCCTATTTAAGTTCCTCGTCACCCTCTCCCATTTTACCCACGCCACCCCCCTCTTATGAATTGACCCGTTCCCCCTCCCCAAAAGAATCGACTCCTCACACTCTCCAACTCACGAATCACACCACACGGGGCACGAAAAAGCGAGAAAAAGTACAAAGGGAGACTACCTAGAACCGACTGGACCAAAGTTAACCGACCGCCTATCGAGATCAATTTAGCCTTCCAATTCGCCAATTTGTTCTTCACCTTTTTTATGACTTCCATCCAATTGACAACTTTGTTCATAGCTCTTCCCACCGGGAGACCAAGATAGTTAAATGGTAACTCCCCATACCCACATCCCAAACTAGACGCCCACGTTTTGATTTCTTCACCCTCGGTTCCCACTCCATAAAGTTTACTTTTCCCGATATTGATCTTTAATCCGGATGCTTCTTGAAAACATTGGAGAATTTTCAGTAGGTTTTTTAAATTCCCAACACTCCATTTACCGAAAAAAATCGCGTCATCGGCATATTGGAGATGAGTTAAAATTATATCATCTTTACCAACCGCCATACCTTCAAAAACTCCTTTTTCTCTTGCTTCCAACATTAACACATTTAAACTTTCCGCCACGATTAGAAAAAGAAAAGGAGCCAACGGGTCGCCTTGCCTAATGCCCTTACCCATTTTAAATTCTCTTGTCGGTGACCCGTTTACAAGTATTGACACCGAAGAGGATTCCAAACAAGCTTTGATCCAATTGCACCATTTTTTTCCAAAGCCCATCGATGAAAGTAAGTCAAGAAGGAAGTTCCACACGACGCTATCGTACGCTTTTTCAAAGTCCACTTTAAAAACCATACCTTTCTTCTTCGATCTTCGAATAAATTCCAATGTTTCGTTTGCTATCAATACTCCATCTAAAATGCTCCTACCTTTGATGAACGCCGCTTGTGTTTCGCCAATTAATTTCCCCATTACAAGTTTCATTCGTTCTGCCAAGACCTTTGCCACAATTTTATAAAAGACCCCAATCAAGCTAATCGGCCGATATTCATTAAGATTCGTAGGATTTGCATTCTTTGGGATAAGGGTGATGAAAGAGGCATTACATCCATTGCTTATCTCCTCCTTTTCCCAAAAAATGCTCGATAGCCTTCATAAGGTCGGGTTTAATTATTGGCCAAAATTTCTTCACAAACGTAAATGTGATACCGTCCGGGCCCGGAGATTTATTACTACCACATATTTTAACGGCTTCCCAAACTTCTTCCTCCGTAACCGGTCTTTCCAAACTTTCCGCGTCCATAGTAGATAGCTTTTTTATTTTGTTACTCACCAATTTCGGCCCTACCTCCCCACTTGCTTTAAATTTTTCCTTGTAAAATTCCCACACATAAACTTTGATTTTTTCCGGGTCTTCCGTCCAAACCGCATTTACATTAAGCCCTCGAATCCCGTTTTTTCTTTCTCTATTTCTTATAGCCGCGTGGAAGAATTTTGAGTTCTCGTCACCCTCTTGCATCCATTTGATCTTCGCCTTTTGTGATGCCATATCCGTTTTCTTCTTCTCCGCTTCAAGCCACTTCTTCCTCGCCTCTACCCACCTTTCTCTTTCACTCTCGTTAAAGCTTCTAGATTCGACTTCTCTTTCCAACTTTAAAACTTCTTCTTTGTTATTTTCCAGCTCCTTGTTTAAATTCTTTAACTTCTCTTGGCTTCTAGTTTTCAAAGCACTTTTTACCATTTTGAGTTTGTCTCTAAAGACGCAATCCGACCTCTTTGAAGTCACCTTTTTAGTCCACTCCCTTCTCACCAAGTTTTCCACGTCTCCAACCGCCAACCATGTATCGAAAAGCTTGAATGGTTTCGGGCCAAAGTCTAAATTAGAATCTCCTAACACTATCGGAAAATGATCCGACCACCTTCTTTCTAATGCCACGACTCCCAAATTCCTCCAAAACAAATTAAAAGATTGGGAAACTAGGAATCGATCCAATTTACTAAATTTTCTCCCGTCGTCGCTCACTCTTGTAAATTTTTGTCCACCTAAAGGAATTTCCACCAAGCCGCAACTATCGATGAACGAGTTGAAACTTTCCTCCCCTTTTTCATTAGTGATGGAATTTAGTCTCTCATGTTGACCCCTTACTTCGTTAAAATCTCCAAAGATGCACCAACTTACCTCTTCCTTAGAACATAATACTTCAATTTGTTTCCATGTTTCTTCCTTCTCCTTTTGACCTCTCGACCCGTAGACATTCACGAATCCGAACTGGCCTTCTTCTTTTTCCACGTCCCTATTACAGCCACAAAGTTTTTTTCGATGATGTAGAAATCACACTTGAACATACCCCTGTCCCAAATGAGAAATAGACCTCCCGAATTACCCGCTGCTTGTGATTGGATGAATTCTCCATCGTCATAACCCCACAACCTATTAATCTGCGATTCATCCCAACTTTTTTGTTTCGTTTCTTGAATTCCCATCATATCCACCTTCTCCCTCATACACATTTCTTTAATCCACCTTTGCTTCTCAATCGATCCTACCCCCTAATGTTTAGAGATAACACTTTCATTAAAACTAATTGGCAACGATTGAAGGGTTACCTTTTTATTGCGCCCCTGCTTTGTCTCTGTTAAGGTCCATCTGAGCGTCTCCATCCCACGCCAAACCAATACTTGTTCCAAAGTTTTGCAGTTCTTCTCTTCCATAATGACTTTGTAATTCGTTTGTTGTCGAATTGACACTGTCCGAAGCACACCCAGATCAAGTTTTGCTTGCCCCTTTTCCATCCTTTCCCAAAACTTCCACGCGCGTGTCTCTATTCTGCCCCACCTTCTTATACTTCGCCATGGCCTTCTGTTTGAATAAATGGAAGCTTGCCCTGCCCTTCCCAAGACCCAACGACTTCGATCTCGATTTTTCAGTTTTCCGGCCAATTAACGATCTTCCGATTGGAAGCGATGCTGTCACACTGTGAGATTTTTCTTTCTGCAGATTACTTGCGATCTTGACTGGACCTGCATCCCCAGTTGGGCTGGGCCTAACTGGTTGTTCCTCCTTATTTTGTGTATGTTGTGTATATCCCATATCATGCACGACTAGCCCACCTTCTAAATTGTATTCTTCTACCTGTTTGGGATTCTTTTTTTCTTTTATTTCTCCTTCTTGGCCCACCCCCTCTACAGGCCCAGACTTTTCTATTTTGTGTTCACAATAATTATGATTCCCATAATTATTTTTCCTCCCTGCCGATTCTTGGGAAAAGCTATTTCCCACTCCTTCCCACGCCACTCCAGCATCATCATTAGGTTTCATATTTGTTTCCTCAGAATCAGTTAAATTTTCAAACTGATTTGGACACGGCTCTTGGACTTCCGCTGATCTAGCCGGATTTTTCAACCAGATTCCGGTGAATGTTTTCGACAGCCCTGGTTCCGAGTACTTCTGATTATTACCGCTGCCATGGACGTTGACCTCCTTTACCATGTTGTTTTCTGTTGCTTCATATAACGTTTGCTTCCCTACGTCGCCGGGTTTTCTTTCCAGATTGCTCTCTTCAACGGCCCAATCGTCGCCTTCTTCCTCCATATCCTCTGTCCACACCGATGGGGATGATGAATTTTCTTCGCTTGAACAGCTAAAATTTTCATCCTCACCCCACGTGATTAACGGATCTACACTCTCCTCTACCACCCATATTCTATAATACAAATTCCCCACTTTAATACATTTCAGATCATCAATTTTTGAAAGGAGATGAGAGACTACTAATACTTTTGCGAATTCCATATTGTTGGACGAATTCCACTCACAGTTAACGAATTTCAGCGTGTTACCCCATTTATTAGCAATCTCCTTGAATGTTTCTAGTGTCCAGGCATGAAGGGATACTCCGTAAATCCTTAACCACATTGCCCTCTCAGTCAAACGAAACCCTTCCGACCATCGTCTAAGGTCCTTAATCCAATAGTGTAGTCCATGAACTTTGTTATTGAGGATGTTGGATATCGTCTTTTCTTGGTCAAATGACAATAACACATTCCTACCCCCTGTAGATCCCAGTACAGTGCAATCAGTAGCAAGTTATATCAAAGATGAACAGAATATGAGTCACAACAACTAGTCATATGATTAATATGCAATCAAAGGGTTTAGGTTTACAGAAAGAATTTCTGATCAGAGAGAGTAAACCTATAGACTAGTTGTTTGTAAAATAATGAGACTATAACTTTCTTATGAAAACGTCTAACCTGAATTATGAACTAATAATGCATTTATATACTAAGGCTTACAGGCCTAATGGGCTAATGGGCTTGGGCCCATCTAATTAATCAACTATTAATGAATTACATTATGCACCCTTATAAATACTTTATTCCACTTTCAACACATAGGACTTTCAGTCCTAACAATCTCCCCCTAAAGTTGAATAAAGCATTTATCAACATGAAAAACTTCAGGCCTTGATCTTCTTTCCCTCTTGAATCTTTGAAGAACTTTGGTGTTGCTTGACTTCATGTCTTTCCACGCTCCCCCTTGAATAAAGCTCTTGGTCTTCATAGTTTCAACTTTGTAACCAGATTCAATGTACAGTAGCCTCGACTGAACGCACTATCAAGCAGCTTTCAGCTGTAAAAACTCAATCACATCGGATCAGCACACAAGAAAGATAATGTGAGAGTTACTTGACATTCCACGATGCATCTTCAGTTTAAAACAAAGAATCTGTCTTTGAACCGTGAGTTGAATAAGCTTTCAGTTTAAGAACTTGTTTCAATCAGCGCGTAGGAGGAATGATAAACAAACTTTTAGCAGATACCACATGATACGGAAAAGAAGAAATAATATACAACTTTCAAAAACATCATCTTCATCTCTTTGATAAATGAAATAGCATCTTCATCTCTTTGATCTCTAGAATGTCTTCAGAAAAAACTTTCTTTCTTTCTTTAAAAATTTGAAATTGAACTTTTTCTCCCCCTTTTTTGATGATTGTGAACATCATGATCATCAAAACTTCTTCAATTTCAGCACTTTCTTTGATCTCCCCTTTATGATAATATGACATTCTCCCACTTGTGATCTGAGTATCCATCAATTCATGAAATGTATATATCCGAATCTTTTCAAATTCAGACATAATGAGCAAGGTAACCCTGATTCAACAGATGAAACAGTTAGTATGCCTGTAAGTAGCACAGAGCCACTTTGTACAACAGATGTACATTGTAAAGGAGCTTTTGTGATGTTCACTCCCCCAAGGCTTCCATTCAATCATCGAAAAACCACAGAGGAATTTTCTATGAATGTTATGACAAGAAAACTCATTCCTTGTGTGTACGTGCAAGTGTAGAATGATTGAAGCTACTTAGCTTTCTCAAGCTCAAAAATGTGTAAACTGTTGAGACAACAACAGATATTACACGGACTCAATGTGCATGAAAGAGGTGCGAAGGTGGAGCAACTTTCCTTCTTTTTCAATATCTACATCTTCCGATTGAAGACTAGATAGCAGATATGCTACATCCCCAAAGAAAATGAAACATTTCTTTGTTCAGAAAGAAACGAGTGGCTGGTGGGATTATAGCAAGAGTTGGCATGGGCTAGGTGCCTTTTTCAATGATGGTCACCAAAGAATGTGAACCAATCAGAATATGTGGCTGCCCGGCTCAAAAAATGGTTGGTGCAGAGTTTTCATATTCTTTTAACTCTGTTCTCACACCCTCTTTCTTTTTATCATTAAAGCTCACTTCTAACCAAACTCTCTTTTTCATTTTTTTTTCGCTCCACACAATGAGAAAAACTCAACCAGGTGAGTTATCTCCCCCACTCTTTGATTTATGACCCCTCACCCCTCAATCACTCTAGGATAACTTCCGGGGTAGGAAACACTGGTTTACGTTAATCCATGGAAGTTCTGTTTAAGTTCTCACACAAAACCCATGTAAGTCCTAAAAAGAATAGTAGCTCAACAGTTTAACTTGAACATTTAAGCTCAAATAAGATAACACTATCAAAAAGTATGCTCAGGAGATTTGAGCAATTGATCTTTGACAAACTGACAATGTATCAATCAGATCAACTAAACTGGTTAGGGTATCAAAGAATTGGATATTTTGTTTATATGAACAAATATAAACAATTTAGCAATGAAAGCACAACATTAGAAATTATGATTGATGCTCAACAACATTGAATTTCTAACGGGGGTATTACCATCGAAAAATTGGTTCGTTATGAGACATGGTAATAACAAATACAAATGAAGTACTGAACCGGTGTGTGTGAATACTTGACAGTATATGGACAAGATAATACGCAAGTATTGATCTTTGGAAACACACGGTCAGTTAAACATTAAAGCTCATACTTGAAAAACATTTAAAATCACACTTCTATATTCATGAAATCTTTTGATAATCAGAAGTGGTTTGAACATTTCAGAAACTGTTTTTCATGCTTGAAAGTTGTTCTTCTTTCAAACAATCAGAGAGCTAGAGTTAGAAGATATTTACCTTTTAAGCTCCCCCTCAAATCATGGTAGAATGATATAGATCTATTAAGCTCCCCCTGGATATTTGCAATATATCCAAGTCTGAACGTTGAAGAACGGGTCCTGATCTGTCATATGATCAGAAGCCAAACTTTGTTGAAGTCCGGGTTCTAAGCTGATTTACTTAGAAGCCATAGTTCTTCTACTCCCCCTTGACAGTAGGTGCCTGCAACAAAGAATCAGTTTTTGGCTTTGGTACCCACTGGTATTTGGGTCCTCGAATGTTAGTTGCAGTTCTTGTGGGGGATATAGAATAAGAACCATACCAGAAATGATCACTGGTTTTGTGAATATGATCATGTGTACGACAATAAGAACAATGGTATTTCTGACGTGACAACCTGAGTAATTGATCTCTCGAGTAGATATGATCAGGTTTACCTTTACTCGCTTTGTTCTTCTTAGCATTAGACGCATGTACACATGATTCTCTTTCTTTCAGCTCATCTTCAACTGGTTTCTTCTTCCAGACCAGTTCCTCATCTTTGTATCTCCTTCTTCTAGGACGTGTACCTGAACCATCTATATTTCTATCATAGAAAAGGTTAGTCTTGCGAATCTGATCAAAAGATTTAGCTGACCTTTGTGACGAGACAGGTTTCTGATTTGAACTTGATACAGAATTTTCAAGCACTTTAATCGTCGAAGCAAAGTTGTCTCTTTCTTTAACAAGCAGATCAATCTTCTTCGTGAACTCAGACTTCGTTTTCTGCTCTTTCAGCACACTTTCAGATAGTTCAGATAACTTCTTAGTAAGCTTTTTGATCTCAGCCTCAAACATACTTCTCTCTTCTTCAAATCCCTTCTCAGCATTGTTTCTTTGGCCAGATATTTCTTTGAAGACACCAACATTCTTTTGTTCAATGGTCTTCTTCTCTTTGGCAAACTTCTCTCTTTCAAGAATGATTACTTTCTGAAAATCAGAAACTTGCTGAGAAAGTTTTATGCATTTCAGCTTAACTTCTTTCTTCTCATCAACACATTTTCTCGAAAAATCTGAGAACTTCTTTGCAAACGATTTCTCAAACTCGGATTTATCTTGAGCATGCTTTTGCTCCAAATCAGATATTTGCTTTTGAAGCTCAGCATTTGTATCTTTCAGATGCTCAATCTGCTCCTCAGAACTTTCAACAGATGCTGCTTGTTGGATTTGGACAATTTGAACTTCCAGATCAGAAATCCGTCTTTTTAGTTCAGAGTTCTCAGTTTCCAAAAACTTTACTCTTGAAGACATCTTTGGTCCTGTCATTATCTTCTCAAGATGTTCCCACAGCTATTTTCCTGTAGCCTTTTTACTGTCTAAACTTATAGAAATCTCTTTTGATATCTCCTCGGAAATTCCTTGCACGATAAAAGCTTTAGATAATTTATCAGCTTCAAATCTCTTTCTTTGCTCATCTGTGTAATCCTTAAATGGTATTGTGTGCACTTCGTGTTCCGTTCTTCCATTTTCTCCCATATAATAACAAATATCTGTCGGAGTTTTCATTCTTCCTTCCCTCAGAGATAATCTGATATAGTCAGCCAAGTCATTTCTGTCGATGAAGTCCAAGAATCTGTCCTTCCATTGCTCGTACTCTCCTCTGAAAAGTACTGGTGGATTCTCATTCGTACTGATTGAAAGAGCTTCGCTTGAAGGCATTCCTTTTGATATACAGGGATTGAACTTGACAAGAGATGGAATTTGAAAGTGCAGGGACCAAAAGTGACAAGGTGTGAAACTTGAAAGTTTAGGGTCACTAATGACAAACTACTGAAACCTTGAAGTACGGGGGCTAAGAGAACTGCACTGCAAAATGATCGTGAGACAAAAAATTTGACCTTTTTTACTTTTTTTAAACCCGGTCGAGTAGGGTACCGGTCAAGCAAAGGACCGGTATAGACAATGTACCGGTCGAATCATAAGACCGGTAAGGACAAAGTATCGGTCAAAGCCAAGGACCGGTAAACAGGGAAGCAATATACCGGTCGAACCAAAAGACCGGTGATGTCGAAGTACCGGTCGAACAAAAGACCGATAATGGCAATGTACCGGTCGAACAAAAGACCGATAATGGCAATGTACTGGTCGAACAAAAGACCGGTAGGGACAAAGTATCGGTCAAAGCCAAGGACCGGTAAACAGGGTACCGATCGAAGTAATGTGCCGGTCGAATAAAGGACCGGTATTGGCAAAGACCCGGTCGAATCAAAGACCGGTAGAGTCAAAGACCGGTAGTGACAAAGTCCCGGTCGAAGGTTATCTATCGATCAAATGACCTATCGGTCTAATAACAGATTAAAACAAAATAAGAGATAGACCGATAAAACAAACACCGATAAACAGATAAGCCCGATAAAATCAGATAAAGACCGATAATCGCGAAGAACAGCGAAGAACACGAAGAATCTGGAATTTGATCAAGACCAAACCCAGAAATTGAAATCGATAAACAAGAATATCAATCGACCCAGATCAACCAAAACCTAGCAGAATAAGCAGATAACCGAATAGGGTTTTTAGACAAACCTTTTTCTGGATCAAACCTTTTGTCTCTTTGCTCTGATACCAATTGTAGATCCCAGTACAGTGCAATCAGCAGCAAGTTATATCAAAGATGAACAGAATATGAGTCACAGCAACTAGTCATATGATTAATATGCAATCAAAGGGTTTAGGTTTACAGAAAGAATTTCTGATCAGAGAGAGTAAACCTATAGACTAGTTGTTTGTAAAATAATGAGACTATAACTTTCTTATGAAAACGTCTAACCTGAATTATGAACTAATAATGCCTTTATATACTAAGGCTTACAGGCCTAATGGGCTAATGGGCTTGGGCCTATCTAATTAATCAACTATTAATGAATTACATTATGCACCCTTATAAATACTTTATTCCACTTTCAACACATAGGACTTTCAGTCCTAACACCCCCCAAGTGTTTCAATGAGCAATCCATTAGATTTTCCGATTTGCATAATGCTTTTACCGCTACAAAGTTATCTAAAGATTCGACATAACCAACGAGGCTACTTCTTAACTTTGAATCAGCCCCTATCGCCTCCTTTCCTGCTCCAATAACTTCCTCTTTGTAACTCTGATTTTCTGTGTCCTTTTTCCAGACCTCACCATCTTTCCTAATGTTTCTTCCTATTAGCGCTTCTCGGAACGTTCTCGTTATAGGCTTGCTCTCTCTACTTTTTTCCGTAACATGAGCATCGTCCATCTTTGTTGGTCTACTCCTCTCTTCGTTTCGAATCCTAGCCAAGAAACCTCTCAGTTTAAACGTTCCTATCCAAATCTCATTGAGTTTCTTTTCTAATACCGCTTCGTTTCGCACCAATCTAAATCTCACGAAACCGAATTTCTTCCCGCTTGCCATCCTTTTCCTTGCCATGTTTATGTCTCCGACCTCTCCGAACCGTTTGAACGTCCTCCACATATGTTGGACTTCCCAGTTCTCCGGAAAATTGAAGAAAAGGAAGGATGTCATGTTCCGAAAGACGGTGAATCTTTGGTTACCTAGTCTACCGGTAATCGGTTTGTACTTTATCTCGCTTCTCCCTGTTCCCTGCCTCACCCTCTCGCTGACCCTTTCTCTCACATACCCTCTCCGGTGAACTCTCTCCCACTCTCTCTCCCACTCACTCTCCCGCTCACTCTCCATTTGGTTTGCATGTTGGATATGGGTTCTTATTTGATATAGAGATAAAAAAGTTGAAGAGGGAAATAAAAGAGAAGGAAGACCGTATTCGTTACGACAATGAACGAGCCAACAAGATTGTCTAAGAGTTTGCAGTACTGTAGGCTGAGGTAACCGAGAAACAAAATTGGATTGATCAATGTAAAACACTTTATCCCTACATGGTGCTACTGTTTGGTTTATTGTTCTACTGTTTCGTACCTGTCGTTTCTATGTTGTTGTTGTTCCATGTTTGAATTTGCTCGTGAATAAAATGGTTTAGTATATTGTGTTTTTTGATGAGTTTTAATTTTATTACTGCCTATTTAATGTGGTTTTTAAGGTTAGTTAAATTTGTAGAAGATGTGTAATAGGGGTTAGTTAAATGTAAAAATAACTCGCTCAATCAAAAATTTGTAGAAGATGTGTAATAGGGGTTAGTTAAAACTACCTACTACTAAGGAGAGGCATACGTCTTCATATCCCATATAACATCCGCCATCTCATGCCGCCAAACAATGCAATCTAAGGTTGTCGACCGTCCACCAAATCAGAAAGAAACTTACATGCCCATGGACCACAATCTCCATGAGGTATGGACTGTTGTGGTACATCCATCGCGTATTCCTTTCTGAAGGTGGAGGAGAACCTAGCCACTCGTGATCCATCACCCAGAGCAATAAACAAGCTCAACATACTATGCTGGAAGGTCTTCATCATCGTTGTGAGGGGCTTCTGCAAGGATTGGAGCTTCAAACTATCGTATATTTTCATAACCATACTGTCCATATCAAACTGACCGACCAACCAATGCTTGTCAACGATACATATGGGCATGAAGACCTAAAACATACATGTTAGATGTTTTTCATGTGAATGATATAAATCAGTAATTTCTTAAATAAAAAAGATGTAAACTTATTTCCATACTCGTCTAATAACCCCCCACGCTGGAAAACCCTGGCTCGACATATCACCATTGCACTGCCCCGTAAGGTATGAAAGATCCGCCACCTCCATGTAATACCAGAAGTCGGGGAGCACCATCGTCCAAGGACTCGAGGGAGAACGTGACTCCAGGTGAAGTCGTACGCATATCTCGACGTGCTATTAATAAACCATTAGATGTTAAGCACAAGCTACGCATTATTATTATTATTATTATTATTAAAATTGTAATACTAAAATAAAAAATGAATGCACTAACCTCGGTGTCGAACCGCCCACTATCTCGCATGCCCAATATTCTAATGTCTAAACTACCTAATTTATGTGGATTCGATCGTTTTTGTGAGACTTGCGTCGTGTCCTTATAATAGACGGCACTCATTTGAAGGGTCCTTGGGCACAATTTAGCCGTTGCTATAGACGCCATTGACCAAATTGTGCCCGTCGCTTTCGGACTGAGTAGGTCTGAGAGTGGGGAGGCATGTACTTGGTTTTTGACGATGTTGAAGGAATGTATCAGAGAACCGGAAGGGTTGGTGTTCATATCCGATCGGGCTTTATTCATAAGCCAATCTATCAACACTGTGTACCCAAATGCCCATCATGGTTTGTGTTGTCGCCATTTGCTGATGAACGTAAAAGCGAGGGACAATAGGGCCAAGTATAGGAAGACTATGTTTTGAAAAACGTGTAAAACATACATGGTGGAGGATTTTGAAGCTAAAATGACAGCTCTACAACGCGTCATACGTGAAAGAGCGCCACTTATAGATGAGGTTGGCAAGGAGAAATGGTCACGGGCCTATTTCCCTGGAATGCGTTACAACATAATGACTTCAAACAACGCTGAGTCGGTCAATGCACTGTCTCGTTTTGCTCGGAGACTTCCTATCGTGGCCCTTATGGATTACTTCCGATCATTTCAACAGGACTGGTATTCAATTCGACGAACCAAAGCAGGTTTTCATAGTCACACTTCTCCACTTAAATTTACGTTTGTTACAAAAATTCACAACATATTTGCAAGATTTTACTTATTCGTTTTTCTACAGCGAGAAGGGTAAATGTTCTCACTCCAAAGATAGAAATAATTGTTAGAAGGAGACAGGTGAAGTCGGAAAGGTTTACTGTCCATGAAATAGGTCGTGGCCTATACGAAGTTAAAGATTTTCGTAGGGACGCAAAAGTGCATTACCCTAAATTTTAGTTGCTTTTGTAGGAAATGACAGATCTCCGGCTTACCTTGCAGTCATGTAATCGCTGTTGCCAGACATGAACGGTGTACAAATGTCACCCACCTAGTATTTGGTTAATTTACATTGGATAATTTCCGAGCAACATACACAGAGCTCGTACATCCGCCTCGGCATCCTAATACATGGGTTGTTTCAGACACCCCACTTATGATCATTAAACCACCGCTCTACAAGAGACGCGCTGGTAGACCGAGTAACCAAGATCGTATCCCATCTCGTGGTGAAGATCCCACACCGAGGAGATGTACTCGGTGTGGAGAAATCGAACATACTCGGGCTCAATGTCAGGCACCTGCACCAGTGAATCAAGGATGCCAAAGAGCATCTGGTAGCCGCCCTACTCAACCAATGCCTACCGACGATTATGGAGGCAATTATAGACATGAGACTTTTGATTTAAACATTGATCTGAACGAGTAACCATGTATGTAATCAACCTATTGATTAGAATGAATAATATTTTTGTTTTCTTAGATTATTCATGTATCAGGATAATAAACAAAATGCTATACTTTTACTTAACGAAAGGATAGAGCACATACAGTTTCAAACTTGCTTTTTTTTGGTAAAACAAACTTGCTTATTTATTACAAACCTACACGGTCATTTAAATGTCAAAGTACGGTTACACGATGCTTGGTTTTTCTGGAATCCCCATCGACTTCTAATATGCTATGGTGATACGAGTCCGGAAGTGTTAAGCTCTACTCTCTCGCTGTATACTTCAATTACGGTATGGCCGTCAACATGTCAATATAGACTTCTAGACCACGTAAATATTGTCTTCTAGGTGGATCTGTGAAGTACCCTTGATGGTGGACTTTCATGGTGAACAATTGTGGATAAGCCACTGTTGATGGATATGAACAACGTTAGCCTTCGATAACATTTAACACAAGCAAAACCCAACAAAATATGAACACTAAACATATAACCCGGTGGTAGTGTCTGGGAGAGATTGAGATAAACATCTGAAGTTCTAAACATGAAGATTTGGAGATGTCATGTAAGAAGAACTTGTTCAATTACTTTGATGATTCACAATGTGTTTCTTTTTCTATGGTTTACAACCCTTCACCATGGGGTATTTATAGTCGTTCTGGGCGCAATTGCGGATCTGTATATTGTCGCAATTACGGAGGTGGAAAGATTCGTCTGCAAGATTCGTTTGAAAAAGTGCAGGTTTATCGTGACCAAATCAAGGTCCGCAATTGCGGGGGTGGCTCTGTGTGGCTATAAATGCTCACGTTATTTCCAACTTATAAGTCATACCATCCATACAACATTTTCCATCAACTGATATCATAAGATTCTCGTTTTTCACCAAACACGTGGATGGAAACCGAGCCTCTTCTTCAAAACCTCCCCTATTCGCAAACAATGTTGGAAAAGGATGAGACAATCCGTAGAAAAAGTTGAGGCAAAGATCGAGGAACTCACTCAAATGTGGAAAGAAATGATGACCAAGAAGAATGTGTATTTGAGAAGGATGGATGCAGACAGGGAAGAGATAAAAAAGTTGAAGAGGGAAATAAAAGAGAAGGAAGACCGTATTCGTTATGACAACGAACGAGCCAACAAGATTGTCTAAGAGTTTGCAGTACTGTAGGCTGAGGTAACCGAGAAACAAAATTGGATTGATCAATGTAAAACACTTTATCCCTAGATGGTGCTACTGTTTGGTTTATTGTTCTACTGTTTCGTACCTGTCGTTTCTATGTTGTTGTTCCATGTTTGAATTTGCTCGTGAATAAAATGGTTTAGTATATTGTGTTTTTTGATGAGTTTTAATTTTATTACTGCCTATTTAATGTGGTTTTTAAGGTTAGTTACATTTGTAGAAGATGTGTAATAGGGGTTAGTTAAATGTAAAAATAACTCGCTCAATCAAAAATTTGTTGAAGATGTGTAATAGGGGTTAGTTAAAACTACCTACTACTAAGGAGAGGCATACGTCTTCATATCCCATATAACATCCGCCATCTCATGCCGCCAAACAATGCAATCTAAGGTTGTCGACCGTCCACCAAATCAGAGAGAAACTTACATGCCCATGGACCACAATCTCCATGAGGTATGGACTGTTGTGGTACATCCATCGCGTATTCCTTTCTGAAGGTGGAGGAGAACCTAGCCGCTCGTGATCCATCACCCAGAGCAATAAACAAGCTCAACATACTATGCTGGAAGGTCTTCATCATCGTTGTGAGGGGCTTCTGCAAGGATTGGAGCTTCAAACTATCGTATATTTTCATAACCATACTGTCCATATCAAACTGCCCGACCAACCAATGCTTGTCAACGATACATATGGGCATGAAGACCTAAAACATACATGTTAGATGTTTTTCATGTGAATGATATAAATCAGTAATTTCTTAAATAAAAAAGATGTAAACTTATTTCCATACCCGTCTAATAACCCCCCACGCTGGAAAACCTTGGCTCGACATATCACCATTGCACTGCACGGTAAGGTATGAAAGATCCGCCGCCTCCATGTAATACCAGAAGTCGGGGAGCACCATCATCCAAGGACTCGAGGGAGAACGTGACTCCAGGTGAAGTCGTACCCATATCTCGACGTGCTATTAATAAACCATTAGATATTAAGCACAAGCTACGCATTATTATTATTATTATTATTATTATTATTATTATTATTATTAAAATTGTAATACTAAAATAAAAAAGGAATGCACTAACCTCGGTGTCGAACCGCCCACTATCTTGCATGCCCAATAGTCTCCCCCAAAATGTAGGATTTACGGGACAGACCGGTAGAACTCTAAGATGCACAGCCTCCGGCAACTTGCTTACATGATACAGGCGCTCGACCCTAGACCTCTGCCTAGGAACAGTCCTGGAAGCTGAATGAGGTCTACGCTGTCGGGGAGCTGGGTGGGTGTAGACTCAGGAGAGCAGTGTAGGGAGAGACCTGGTAAATTGAAGGGTTACGTACACGTGCCCCCTGCCAAAATTCTCCTGCGGAGGTGGTCTCGGAGCTACGGTGGTGGCCAGTCTAGAAGTAAAAAACTAGGTACTGGCGTACGCCCCAAACATCACCGCGCCACCAATACCGAACGTCCCGACATTTCCGGACCAGCCATGCCGAGCGTGCCTAACACTCCCTGCATAACGAATTAAATAAAACAAATTACAATATCATAGAAAAAAATATGGTAAACATAAACCGATTGTATAACTTATCGCCTGCGCGTATGGAAGAGGGAAAAAGCGTAGGACAGATCGAGCATCCTCGGTGATGAAACCCAGCTGTGAACGCTCGAGGCTGGCCCTTGTTGGGCTTCCTATGGTGGACGGGAGGAAAGATACGTACAAGTAGCAATTGTTAATCAACGTGAATAAGTTAGTAAACTAAATACATACATGTGGTATCAAAAATTAAATACTTACATGTCACTTCTCCATCTGTTGGTACATCTCCTGTATGTGAGTATACATATTCACTTGATTCCCCCTCCATACATTTATTTCATTAACATATCCCTCTAGACGATCTATTCTTCCCTCAACGGTGGTCAACTGATCCCAATATGCTGAATAAGGATAACTAGGTGGCATGTTCTCATGGGGGGGGGGGGGGGGGGCTGATGCTGGTATCCCTGATGGGTATCTGGGTGATGCTGGTATCTTTGATGGGTTTCTGGCACGGTCCCCTCCCACACCAGCGTCGTGGTGGAAACCAGCACCGCACCGTCCTCAT
This sequence comes from Arctium minus, assembly GCA_954870635.1. Lineage (NCBI taxonomy): Eukaryota > Viridiplantae > Streptophyta > Magnoliopsida > Asterales > Asteraceae > Arctium > Arctium minus. The sequence continues at coordinate 56,743,317 of OX941084.1, forward strand.
CATCATTGTCTCCGTCATCACCATCACCGCTGACTCTCGCCCTCTTTATCTCCTGCTCCTCCATTCCCTCGAAAAATCGATGGTTGTCCTGATACCCCCGCAATGCCTCCTCCTCAGGTGTCACCACAAGAATGTCGATCGGTGCCCGACCCGCCTAATATTCATAATCTATAATGTTAGCATTTAATATTAACATAATTAATATTTTAAGGTATTTAAAAATACTTACCGTCGACACATCAAGTATATAACAAAGATATCTCTTGTCAAGGACAAGAGACCTATCCCAACGAACACACCTAGGAAGCCTGGGCTGCCTCGTGAAAAACTGGGACGCGCCAGGAAATGTCTCAAAGATCCAAACCTGGGAGTTACAGGTTGTTGAAATAAGAAATGCATTATCAATGTATAAGTATTTTAGTAACAGTAAATCAACTAACCTTGAACGCATATAAGTACCCTGTCAGTGTCAACTTCTTCTGGTCTGGTGTACATTTCCAGATGGCCCCGTACATCTGCCTAAAGGTGGGTTCCCAGACATAAGAACCCCAAGGAAATCGGTTCCAAATCCGAAAATCCTGTACTGCAGTAAGCACGGTGGTGGAATCGGGAAAATGAGGTTGTCGGCCAAGAAAGAAGACCTCCACCATCATCATCAAGCAAACACGGACAACATTATTGTCCGTAAGCTGATCTCCATCGCCTCCCAGTGATGAAAATCTAGCAACTAAATGGGAGATCAGCAACCTCTCCTCACCATCAAAAACCCTACGGATAAAACTGTGACTCCTCTTACTCTGTGGCAATACCGGCACAACTCCAAAGCAGAGTCCTGTCACGAGACAGAACTCCATCTGCCCATATCTTAGTAGATGGGCGGAAGAGCATCAACTGAGATACGGGTGGGAGGGAGGAGTTTTGTCTTGTGACAAGACTCCGCTTTGGAGTTGTGTCTGGGAGTGTGGCCCGCCTGCTCGTACCTGGGAGTGTGACCCGTTTATGCCATTGGGAGTGTGTCCCAAAATTAAGGCAGTGCGAGTTAGACACACCGTCTTCGACGGTAGTGTGGTCAGTAGCGTGAATTACTCTTACGTTGTTTATAAATCTGTTGATTTAAATTTTTAGAAAGGTTATATTGTTGCTTAATTGTTAGAGGGGACTCACTAGACCTCCGGTATAACCCTCACTCTTTCAAATTTTAAAAACCCTTTTCAGGCAGGTGTGATTTAGGAAGGGCTGATAAGGGCAAGGAGAAGGTGTAACGGGAATGCATAGAAGACCGTCACCTTAGTTTAGTTTTATTTTATCTCAGTTGTGTATAGGTTGTCGTTGCAAACCTCGAATTATATTGTATGCTTGGGGCCGTTTTTGGCATGAGTTATCTTTATGATTTAATTGTTATCTTGTTGTCTTGGTTGGGTTGTTATAGTACATCACGAAATGTAAAACTAAGTGTGAGGACAACCTCATTACTTCAAAAGAATGGATACAATAAAAAAAAGCGTGGAAGTCAAAACCAACAAAAACACAAATGTGCATAGACGCAATTCCGTTGCCTAAGAAAATGAAACATTGGAAAACATTGTGTATTCTTAAAAATTCATTATAAAAAATTCAAAATAAAAGATGGTTGGCTACATGCCAAGAACATAAATGAAATTATTATACACATACTCCTATTACTTGCAACATTAAATCAAATAAAAAAGAATATCGATATCAACAAGAAAGGAATATGTATTGCAAAAAGAAAAATGTTACAAGAAATTTAAAGTGTAAACTCAAAATAAACAATACTACACTATCTATGAGTCAAAACAAGTGGAAGTCAAAAGCATTGAAATATACAGAAATGAAATACAACTCACACATAATCGCATGAAAAATCCAAAAAGAATGAAGAATGTTAAAGTCTGATAAAGAATATTAGCAATGAAAAACATCAAAAGAAAATTATCGTGCGTGGACATGATCACATTACGTAGAAAGTGAAACACGATAACGAGTCAAAGCAAGAATAACAACTATCGTCCATTTACAAAATTCAATCAAGAAATTAAATTAAAACAGGCAAAAGATTTGAGAATATGTGAAAGGAAATATGCGGGCAATCAAAGGATTTTCTTATGCAATGTAACCCACAAAATTCACGAAATGGAATTGAAACCAATAATAATAACTAATGAAAATGCTTGATCAAATAAATGGAATTGAAACTAAAATTTACAAGAACAAACAACTTTACGCTCCTACAAGACAATATTACTTAATAAATTAAAATTCTGAGAAACATGGTAATAAAAATCAACAAAAATCTAAAACACACAAAACCACGACCACACTTAAAAAGACATACATCGTTAAACACCACAACCAATAAAAAGTAACCCATCCAATGATATTTAACATCCAAAAAAATGCCAAGCAAGGATGGGCTAGTTGCCTACTCTCGCCTAACCCGCCCCTTTGACCGATGATCAATATGAGAAAAGTAATCTATCTTGACGAACTCCTTTTTGTTCGGTCATAGGCTGGTCCAAAGAACGAGATTAAGGCATCATTCAACCTATTGATTGATCAAAAGAAGCACACAAGTAAAAACTAAAGAGAATGTCAAAAGGTTACACATCGACAAAATCTCAATACATGAAAAGTCAAAATAAATAGGAATGATCATGCATAAACACAAACCATTTATTACAAAATTAAAATCTATGACATATACAAAGTAGAAAACTTAATGCAAGGACAATGTCACTACTTCAAAAGGAAAGACAAAAAATAAGAGTTTGGAAATAAAACCGACAAAAACATAACCTTTTTGCAAACATGCAATTTCGTTGCCAAACAAATTGGAACAAGGAATCAACAAACACCACATGAAAGGTAATAAGCCTAGGCATAAAATCCACAACCATGCATATAAAAAAATAAATTAGCAAACAACCAAACACCACAAAGAAAAGAATAAGGCAACCATTGAGAGATAATTGATACAAGAAGCACAAAAGTATAAATGAACAGGAATGTAAAATGATGCATGTCGGCACAACCACAATATATGAAATTTTGAAATGTCAAAATGAAACAAAAATAAAAATGGTTATGCATAAACACAATCCAATTGATACAAAATAAAAAATCCAAGGGTTGTATATCACAAAATCAAAAACTTAGTGCAAAAACAATCTCACTTAAAAAAAAGATATAAAAACATAGTTTGCAAGTCAAAACCTACAAAAACAAAATGTTTGCAGAAAACACGCAATTTCGTTGCCTAACAAATTTGAACAAGCCTCATCAAAAGTGAAATAAAATATGCATACAAGCCAAGAACAACATAAATTGTAACATATCATACACATACTCGTACAAAAATAACCAACATCAAATAGAAAGGAACATTGATATTAACAAAAATGGAAAAATTATGCATAGAAAAAAGTTGTCACTATTCAAACATATGAAAGTTAAAATCAACGATACTAGAAAATGAGTGTATATACTAATCGGATATATATACAACTAAAAAGATATAAAAATAGAATGGATTGGTCATACATAATCCCATTGAATTAAAATGACAACAAAGGAGAAACATGCAAAGTCAAGATCACAAAAAGAATTAAGGAACGAGAAAGTAGTACCATAATGCAAATTAACAAGAATAATAGTGTCACAACCAAACAAAACTGGAAAAGGCACTAGTAATACATGGTCAAAGAATTTTAGAAGTGAATAACCACAAGAGAAATTACTATGCACACATCACATTTTTTAGATAGTCAAAATGAAAGTTATGAAGTCAAAGAAATTACAATAGTAAGTATTGCCCAAACAAACATCTCATTACTTAAAAGTCAAAATGAAATAAGCAAAGTTGAAAACATGTGAAAGGCAAAATGTGGGCTACCAAAGGATTTATAATATGCAATGTAGCCACATAAGCATCATGTAGGCCTTATTAATTAATAGAAAAACAAATTGTGCATATCTAATTTACTAACCTTACATAGAGACAAACACAAAATTATGTCAAATAATCTCAATGTTTAAAATGTCAACATCTAAGAAGCATTAAGAAAAAAAATATCAACAAATATGAAATATAAAAACAACCATATTACAAAGAAATCAAATAAATAAGATAGTCAATATAAACAAGAGCAAGAAATGGTTATACATAAACAAGATTCCATCATTGGAAAATCAACATAACAAAGGTATAGACACAAGGACAAAAAGTAAACCCCATTAATGAAAATGTTTAAGGTTGTGTATAGACATGCAACAATAATATTAAATTCAAGCATCCCAAATCAATGCACACAAAATCCACAACAATGTTTACCAATACGTAAACATTGAACAAATATATGAAGAAACAACAGAAAGAAAAGAAAACTACCATTAGCAAATAATTGGTAATCAAATAAATATAGAATTAAAAAAATGTAAAAAGTTGCACATCAACACAACTCCAACACATAAAAGATCAACATAAACAACAATTCGAATCGGTATACATAAACACAATCCAATTACCATAAAGTTAATGGCAAACAAGTATACTTCACGGGAATGCCACAAAATGAAAAAGTTAGTGCAAAGACATCTCACAACCTAAAAAGAAAAGATAAAAAAGATTGGAAGTCAACAAAAAAAAATGGAAGTTCAAGGGTACGAAATGTGCAAACCTAGTCTCTACCCACGAGAAGTAGACATGTTAACTCGAAAAAAAGTTTATAGGACAAGATTTTGCAACAAAAAGTTGGTTCCAAATGTTTGAAAGAGAGGGAAAAGATAAAAAAAGAATGAATGATAAAAATGCAGATTAGCAAGTTCTGATTTCACGATCAAATAGAGAACACACACTATCTATATCTAACTATAAAACAAAAATGAGAAAGAATTCAAGAAAACAAAGTTGGAACTTGGCACATATCTTGTATAAGTAACACGTCGCACTCAATGATAGGCACTTAACTTGAAGTGAGTTGATTATATACAAATGGAACATTTCTTTTGCGTCAACCCCACCCACCTTTAACGGGACTGCGATATATCTTCAGTTAAATTGTGCAAAGAAGAACAATTAGAGAGAATACGAAAGGGACAGATAATATTTATAACTTACTTATAGCCACATAAGTATGAGGAAATGTATTCCTCGTTAATCTATAAAAATACTTGCATGGAGTTCCGCATACCACAAATTAAAAAATCAGCATGAAGTTGGCAATATTAGCGAGTTACAAGTAAATATAAGCGGCATCTCACATGAGAAGGTGAGTACGTTATCAGTAAGCAGCTCACCATTGAATTGGAAGTGGAAGTGGAATTGTAGCCACGAGGTCTTCTGAAGATTCCTCGTACTCCCAATAGTCTTCCATTGAGAGACATCATTCATTGCCCCACATTGTTTGATCCCTCAATTGTTGTTAATAGATACCCTGCAAGATACATAAACTAGTCCAAGAATTCTATACATCATGCAAATTCACAGATGGGTATTGCTCAAATTAATTCGAACAACTCAAATAAATTCATACAAAATCAGAAGCACAAACATAAAATAAAAGAGCATGAAATCTAACCTTGTACATTCTCTTTCACCACAAATGTATTTTCTTTTGCCCTTTTCAACAAATGCCACATCGCTTTGAAGATCCAATTACTTCATCTTTTCTATCTAGAAAATCAGACCCTATTGTGAAATGCACAAAGAAATAAATCCAAAGGTACAATAGCCTTTTCATGGGACCCTCGTACAATTAATCCCATTGGGTAGAATGCCTTTGTGTCAAATAAGACTCTTAGGGGAAAAAAACATGCAAATATTTATATTGTGACCTTGGAGTATGGGTACGAGGGTTAATTCACGTTCTAAGTAGCCACAATCTCACATTTCTTAGTTTCAAAGTAAATAACTCACGAATGCAATGTGACTATTTGTTGCAAAAACTATATATTAGCCGCTTTAATATTAATATTTATGTTATTCAAAAAAAACATTTGATTGGGATTCTAATGAATATAACATTTTTAAGTAGCATATAAGTAATCAAGCATCGAAAGTAAAGTAGTATTCAAGCCAAAATCAACAAAAATGGAAGAGTATGAACAAAACAAAGTACCATTATGCAAAATTTAAGAACCATTAGATGGCTACAAGCCAAGAACTACATAAATGTGAAATTATTTTACTCATACTCCTACTACTCACAAACTTAAAATAAAATAAAAAGGAATGTTGATATCAACAAGAAAGGAATATGTTTTGCAGAATTCAAAGAAACTTGGTGATAAAAATCAACAAAAATCTTAAAATGAAGCAAGTACACGCACAAAATCCATGACCATGCTTATAAAAAGAAATATTGTCAAACACCACCATGAGGAGAATAAGGCATCCATTAGCTATTGATGGTTGAGTCCCGGTGAGAGGTTGAGGTTAACATGAGTAACGTGAGAAGTGGTTATCAACCGTTTGGATGAGAAATGAATGTAGATTAGGATGAGATGCACTGAGATAAGATGTACCGAGATGCACCAGATCAATTCCCTTCTAAGCCGCAATTCATGGGAGGGCATTTGATTAAAAGTGATCAATGGTTTAGATCCACTTTTCACGCTTCTCATGTTAACCTCAACTTCTCACATGACCCTTCACCTAACTGTTGATTGATCAAAGAAGCATGCAAGTAGAAATCAACGAGAATGTAAAAGGTTGCACATTGACACAACCAAATACATGAAAGGTCAAAATAAACAAGAATGGAAATGATTATGCATAAACACAATCCAATTATTACAAAGTTAAAATCTAAGACATACCAAAAAAGATACGTTAGTACAGGGATCATCTGACTACTTAAACGAAAGGATACAACAATGCAAGTCAAAACTGGCAAAAACATAACCTTTGTGCAAACACACAATTTCATTGACTAACATATTGGAACAAGAAATTAGCAAATACTACATAAAAAAAGAATAAGCGCACGCACAAAATCCACAACGCCGCTTATAAACAAAGAAATCGACGAACCACTTGGGTTGTGGCGCACTGGTAAAGCCTTTGGGGGATGTAGTGGAAAATCTCATCTACCCAAGGTTCAAATCCAGGCGCTGCCAAAGACCTTGTGGCCATGGAGGTTCACCTGCGATGACTCCAGGCCATTCGTGGTTGCCCGGGGATTAGGCGGTGTCCGTAAGCTGGCCCGGAAACCCACGGTTACCAAAAAAAAACAAAGAAATTGACAAACACCACAAAGAAAAGAATAAAGCGACCACCAATAGATGGTTGATAAAATAAGCACAAAAGTAAAAATGAAAAAGAACATAAAATGTTGCACCTTTGCACAACCACAATACATGAAATGTCAAAATAAACAAAAATGTAAATGGTCATGTACAAACACGATCCAACTATTACAAAGTTAAAATCTAAGACACACACATATATATATACGGTGGTTATATCATAAATGAAAACCATAGTGCACGGACAATCTTACTTAAAAGTAAAAGATACAAAAAAAATATGCAAGTCAAAAACCGACAAAAACAAAGCATTTGTGGAAAACATGCAATTTCACAACCTAACATATTGGAACAATATAAATGGTAAATATTGTACACATACTCCTACAAAAATAATCGACATAAAATAAAAAAGAACATCCACATTAATAGAAATGGAAAAAATTATGCATAGATAAAAACATATCACTACAAAATTCAAACATGTGAAAGTCAAAATCAACAATACTAGAAAATGTCATGCATATATACTATCCCTTGACAATGATATGGAAATCATCTAGAACATACAAATCAAACAATACAAAAATGAAATAGATTGCTCACACATAATTCCATTGAATTAAAATGACAACAGAGAAACATTAAAAGTCAAGATCACAAAAAGAATAAGGAATGACAACGTGCTTAATTAATGATTGCTGCATAGAAGAAATCACTGTGGTGTTCACTGAGAGGTCTGCCTTGATGTTGTTCACTTCAGTTCAAACACTATAGATTTTCTCTGAAGTGGTAGTCATTGAAGTAGAGACGACATCCTATAGATCCACTACCTTGGACTTAAGAAGAGTCACCTCATCAGTGAGGTTGGCCAAGGTAGGGAGTATTTGCTTCACATCCTCAACCATTCTGGGATCTGCTTGAATGGTGGTTGAGGGAGCAATAGTTGATGCATTAGGACCCGTAGAGAGTATATCACCAAAAAGAGGTTGAGGTTGAGAATGCTCAGGGTTAGTAACTAAAAAGAAAAGGGTTAAGGATGGGTGGAGTACCTGAGCGTCCTTTATCATTATAAGGAAGATTAACATTGAGATTTTCAACGTTGCCCTCGAAAGGAGTGGCTTCTTTATGCTAAGGAGACTGGAAAGAGTCATCCTCAGGTCCTGTTTCATCATCCTTGAGAAAAGAGAGTTCTTGCTTTAAGGAAAGATCTCTTTCTTGTAGAGTGAGAGAGGTGGATTTTAGCACCAGTGGCTACAACTACTGACACATCATCAACACATGCAGTATAGACCTGGAGAGAAGGTGAAGAAGAAATATGAGATAGAAAGGGGGTTGTACTAGTGTGTAGCAGATGGGTTGTGGACGAGCCCAAAACAACACAATCAGCGATTAGAGTCACTGATGTGGATGGTAGAGAAGTGTCCACTAATACAACAACGGTTGTAGAAATATCCATTGAGGAGCTAGGTTGGGTAGCAGATGCCATGGGTGTAAGGAAAACTTCAATGTTCGAATCTCTCAACCGGTGTGTTTGATGGGAAGCCTTGACGAAGAGGCGTGGAAGTGGCACGCTAAAGGTCGGTTGGTGATCGAGGATTCGGTTGCCAACCTTAGATGGGACCTGATCACTAACTTTAGGATAGTGCTCCAGTATCCTCTAGACACCACTTATGAAACGGGTCAAAGGGACAACCCGTTCCCTTTGCCTTCAGTTGAATTAGGTTAGCAAATCATCAAAGATAAGATGAGCGAAATCAAAGTTATATTTGTAGTTCATAGCATGGACAATTTTTAGGGCCACACTGTTGGCTTTATGGAGTCCTCCCGTCTCTCCACCCATGCACTGAATGAAGTGAGTGAAAATATATTTCCATATCGCTGACATGCGAATCTTCTCAACTTTGGTGATGGTTTTCACCAGTTAACTAGCTTCATTTTCCGGCCAATCGTGGCCGATGTTATTGAGCATGGACACGATTTGTTCAGGGGTAGCCTCTGGCTCAAAAGACTGACTCTTTGGGAGCTTCAGAGAGGATCTAAGGGTAGTAGTTTCAAACTTGACGTTTGACCCCGTCATGAAGAAGATCAAGGTGACCATCCTTTTTCTTGAGTCCTCTTCTTGGACAACTTTGGCGAAACCAGAATTGTCTCAAGTGTTCCCTTGAAATGGGAGGATTAAAGGTAAGAGAACAGTGAATGGGACACCTGCAAAGAAAAAGAGAAGCCTATTTGAACCAAGGCTTGTCATCTGGAATGTCAAGAAGAGCAACATAATTGTTGGCTTTAAAAGTGCAACCTGCTATGGAAAAGTGTACGTTCTTGGCTGCCATTTCTATCTTAAAGAACAAAAAATGACAAACAAAAGTTGGACAAAAAAGAAATCCAGAAGATGATTAGGGTTTTAGAGAATAGAGTTTTTGAACAAAAACAAAAAAAATGAATGGTTTTTAAAGATGAAAAATAGTTATGATACCTGTTTTTAGAATGATGAGATAGATAAAGAAGAAAGAAACATACCTTTGAGTTTAAGTGCAAGAAGGTTTGCAGAAAAAACTTGTAGTGTGTGTTCTTGGTGTTTTTAGTGTTTTAGAGAGAAAATGCCAAGTTTGCTCTAAGGATTTTGAAAACGTAAAGAGAAAATGAGAGTGTGAGATGAGTATTTATAGTAGCTAGAGGAGAGACAAAGAAGAAATAGAATGAGTTTTGACGGTTCAGGAAAAGCCGATTAATGATGACAGTGCCACATCCGTAGAGTTTCATTGGATAGGGAATACGTATGAACGTCGTGGTAACAAACCATTATTACTTTTGTTTCTTCTAGAGTGTTGATTTTGGATTTGAGAAAGATGACCCAAGTATACCTAGAAAACCGGTCAACAATAACGACAATATACTTCTTTCTAGCGATGGACTGAATATTGACAGGTTCAAATAGATCAATATGAAGAAGGTGAAGAAGGGACGTCACTAAGGAAATTTGTTTTGAGTTGAAACTTGATTTGGTTTGCTTCTCTTTTTCACATGTTGAGCAAAAGATTCCTTTGCGTAGGAGTGCAGAGCGAGCCTAGTGACTAGATCTTTCTTAGAGAGATTATTCAGAGTTTTGAAGTTCATATGAGAAAGTCTCTTGTGCCATAGCCAATTTAGATCAAAAGAGGTTTAGAGAGAAAGTAGATGACGGATGCCGAGTCCACGAAATATTAAGTTCCAACTAGTGGCCAATTACAACCATGATTGTAATAGCGGTAAGTCGGATCGAATCCACAAAGACTCGGTTTTAACTTATTATAGCCAATAATTCAAGTAGAAGAACGGATAACTAAAAATATATACGAATGAGAGGGGGGTTTGGATTTGATTAACTAGACTAAATATGCAATTAAAAAGGATTAGAAAAGCACTATATTAATCACCCAACAACATTTGAATGTCGATTAAATTGCAAATACTTATCATTGATTCCGAAAATGTAAAATAGCAAAACAAATCCAAATTGGCTATGGTTATCAACAAACTCTGATAACCTTGATTTTTCCTTAGATAAACATTGATTAAAATAAGATCTTTAATTAATTTTTAACCTCAAATGGGAATTTGAACAACTCTTAAATTCCCAGGTACGGTTAGCATTAATAAGTTAGAAAAATCACCAACTCGAAGCAATAAACACACAAGCTCGACTTATTAGAGCTTCAATTGCAAGAATTCATGAAATCAAATTGAAAACCTTATTGAGACCAAACAATTTCATTCGTTACTTTATCAAAATCTTAGATAATTACGGATGTTAGGGTTTCAAATAACAAACATTCATAAGAATATTAATTAATTGATCAAGTTAATTAACGATTCAAACGAAATTGACACTCAAACGGAATTCATGCAAATAAATTTGTTTACACAAGATTACAATGAAATCTCAAAGTAAATGCAACATAATCTAAAAGAAAAATCATTGTTGGAATGAAAGAACTTAGCCACACATGGCTAAGTTGAGATCACAAATAAAAACGGGAAAGAAATTACCATAAAGGAAAAGAAAATTGATGAAGAATGCTTCCAACCAATGATCCAAGCTTGTGGTGGGTATCTCCTAGCACCCGGGGGGGATGGAATCTGACTTCAATGATGGCCAAACCTCAAATCCCTTGCTCTCTCTCTCTAGTTCATTCCAAGAAGTCGAATCCATTATAATCACATTTTTCTCCCCTTAAAAACCCCTAAAAACTCTTAAAAACCGATTCCCCCAATAATTAATACGTCCTTTGAAACATATGCTTCTGATTTTCGCCATTTGAAAAGTATGCTTTAGTCCTTCCTCTTTAGAATAACTATGCCCAGTCACCATTTGAAAAATATGCTCGCTTCCTTGAAAAATTGGGAAGTATGCTCCAACATGCAGTTATTTCAAAAACTATGCTCCATAGTGACTAATGTGACTTTGATGCAATTAAGTGGCCCAAAAGGTCACGGGAGCCTCTTTTTGACCCATTTTCTTCAATTTTAAGCCTCTTTCACTCCTATTCAACAATAGACATAATAAAAGACTTAAGTATACATATTTTTAGGATAAAATGACATAAAAAATGGGTATTTTGAGCCTATTAACATATATTAGAACTTGAAAATTAGTAACTATCAGCAGACGTTTTCAGTAAGTTTAGAATCCATGTTGATAACACATACATTTTCCATTCTTGTACCAGTTAGAGAAAGCTTTCCAAGATTGTCACTAACTATGCATGCTTTATTACTGAAGTTGACAAAGAATTCCTTGTCATAGAGTTGACTAATGTTGAGTAGGTTATGCTTCAGTCCTTTGACGAAAGCAACCCTCTTGAATGTAGTCAATCCATTACTCAGTATACTGTAGCCTTTGGTATACCCTTTACCATTTCCACCACCAGTCACTAAGGAACCTTCTTCTTCCCTTTACTCAGATAGAAAGGACTTATTTTCGGTCATATGTTTGGAGCATCCATTGTCCAGATACCAGATACCTTTCTAAGTCCTACATTTATACACAAAACTAATGTTGTTTTGGTACCTATTTGACAATGGGTTCCACAGGGTTAGTGGATTTGGAAGGTTTGACTTTTCTTTCAAGGACTTTTTAGTATTTTTGACTTTCCTTTTTAAGAAGCTTATCAGCAATAGAAAAATAATCACTGCATATATAAGGCTTTAAAAGAAGATGAGCAACTTCAGCACCAAGAATACATTTATCCATAGTCTTTGAGGAATTTTTTGTTCCTCAGGCTTTGGAGTTTTCAAATCAATTTTCAGTCGTTGTACTAATCTAGGTTTACAAGAGGGACAATGACCTTTTTATGAAAAACAGAGGAAAGTCTTTTAGCTACAGACTTAGAAGACTTCTTTAGTTTGGTATTCTTGTTGGTCGAAGGATTTGGAAGAATAGGTTTAGGGAACATCTTGGATTTTCCCTTATCCTTTTGACTCTTATGAGTCTTTTCAGCTTTAGAGGAGCTGGAGGGTTTAGAAGTAGAAGAAGAGGAGCACTGATTAGAAAGAGTTTCAGTGCTTGAAGATAGAAACATTCCAAACTTTAACTTATATCTCTGACGGTTTGGATTGTCTTCTTCATAGTTATAACCTATACAGCTTTTAACTTGTAAGGGTATCCGACGTCCAATAATTTCAGTTACTTTTGCCGAAGACTTACACAATCCTTTAACAGTGGCTTTTTCAGCTTTAAGTTCCGCGATAGCTTATTCACATTCTTCACTAACTATTTGGTTAACTATGACTTGATCACAAAGATCATTTTCAATTTTAGTTAACTCTTTGATATTTACCTTGCATTTTTCAATTTGTTCAGATAAATCGAGATTTGTCTGTTCAACTTTAGTTTTACCATTTATAGCATTATAAAAATAAAATTTCAAATAGTCGAGTGTTTTACGTTTATCTAATTCAGATAGAGAGGGATCATTAAAATTAGGTACCTAAAGAGTACTTGATGATTCAGCTAGAGGAGGGGAAGTTGAAGCTTCAGATGTATCATCTTTAACTTCTTGGATTCTTGCCATCAGAAAGAGATGGGCGACATCTTCTCCATCAGATAGAGAGGAGACTGAAGAGGAACATGCTCTATCATGTTCTTGAGCGATCATACCTTTGCGCTTTCTATGAGTGTGTTTGATTTTTTTGTAGTTTTCCTAAGATCAGAATGAAAGAGAGAAATATTGCTCTGATACCACTTGTTGGTCCCAAAGGGGCCAGGAAGACTAACAATTGGTACAAGGGGGATGAATACAAACACAAATGTTTATTTTTAAAATTATTTTATTGATTATAATAAGAAATCAATACATGAGAATTTACAGACTGATGCGGGATAAGATAAGGAAATATCCTAATTTAAACAATCTTACTTTAATTGATCTCAGAGCACTTAAGAATCTCTGAAGATCAAGGTAGAGAGAACAGATTCTTGCATAGAAAGAGAATAAAGATAAGAGAGATAGCTTTGAAGATGTTGTGAGAAGAGGAGTCTTCTCAACTATTCATACTTATCAACACATGGAATGCATATATTTCTTGTCGTTAAAGCAAAGCATACTTTGGCCACATATGAACAATGTATGAGATAGTTGGTAATCAGGAAGGAAACAATAAAGTAATATGTACTGTATCTTTTGTTAGAATAAGGCGTGGGGATATACTTTTGTGCAAGAGGATAAGAGAAGGCTAATCTTGAAATGCAACATACTGATCTAACATTAAAGTAGTCGTAGAGGACTTCCTCAGGTCTTGTTTGATAACTTGGTTGAAGTTCACATTTCTTTCAGATAGTGTTGTATCACTGAATGGCGCTTCAGATCACTACTAGACTATATTTATCTTCAACTATTTCTTTGACATCGCTGAAGTTCTTTTGATGTGATTTTGTCTTATGGAAAATCTAAGTTCTAAATTCAATAACTACAACAATATCTCAACGATCACTGAACAAATTCAGTTAGCTGAATATTAAAAAATATAGAACTTATACGAATATCACTGAACATACTCAGTGATAGGGTCATCATCAAATCACTGATAGAGAATGGATCAACACGTTGGGTTGGGTTGGTCGGGTTGATTGAGTTTTTGAGATGTAACACCCCAAAAATTAGGATAAACCTAATTTCCATAAAACGGAAAAGTGGTATATAAATGTCATGACATGAGCCATCCCAAAAGGGGAAACTAATAAATGTCTGTTCAATTACAAGTTTGTAATTTAATGGTAAAAGATAACAACCTATTAATCTAATTCCTTAAGGAAACAAGATTACAAATGGGTGTCATCCGATTCACAAAATACTGTCTTCTAAAATAAGCATCCCAAATTTGATCCCCCAAGCTCACTTCTAGACCGAATAGCCCTTCTTGGTGACCATGCTGCTAGAACCTGAGATACATGTCAACACCAAACAAGTGTTAGGACAAAAAGCCTAGCGAGTTTAACAAATAATATAAACCAACAATTAACAACGAGAGATCATTTATGCAATCTTATAATTCTTCATTTGGAATCAATGGGGGATACTCATAGCACCAATCAAGTTTCACCTCAAGAGTCGATTTACCTTAGTGTCTACTCCCACGAGGAACACCACAAGGCCCGACACATTGAGGACTACCTCCAAGGCATTACCCCGAATGGCGGAGATCTAGGTGCACACCTCCAAGGTGGCACCACAAGACTAAATCCTCCAAGTTCCTAATTGATGGTTCATCCGTAACTTCCATATAAGCCATTACACACGTTTACCCCAAGAAAAATGTACTTGACACCATTTAATATGAAATAAGCTTTACATACAATTTAAGGACCTCTAAATAGGTCAAATAGACACATGACCCTATATGGATCATTCTAAAGTAGCAAAACTACCTATTATGAGCACAAGGCACAAAACAATGAACATGTAGTATTTGAGCATAAATATATCACATATAGACCAAATCCTCAAGTTAGGTCAACAATTCCAAGATATGCATATTTGCATCGAAGTATCAAAATACCAATGAAGCTCCATAAGACCCCTCCAACATACCTTAGGGATAAAACCATGATTTTTAAGACACAAGAGTGAGAGTCTACACTAATATCCTTAATAACCTCCAAATATGATAGTATAAACTCTTTACCAAGTAAAAGGAGTATAATCTAGATGAAACATGAAATGAGGATAGATAAACACATATATATACATGTATCTAGTTTTTACAAAAGAATTTTAAAACTCACCACTAAGATTTTTAGAAGAAAATCTAGAAAAATTTGCAAACCCTAGAAACTTAAAGGAGATGAAAACTTGAGGTTGAAATGCTTGAATATTCACACTAGATGGCTCCAATGAAGCCTTAAATACCCAATTAATGCTCCATGCGACTTTGCCCATGAGATAGTTCCCGAGGCATTCTCGTGGGTCATTGTCGTGGGAAATATACCGTGGCTCTCCCCCAAGGCGCAATTGTGACGGGCGGTAGTGCCCCGTGTCACTCTCGCGGTGTCACTGTTGTCAAGCTGGTACTGAAGGCTCCCCTACCCCGACGATTGTGATAGGATATAGTATCGCTCGTCACAGTCGCGATTCTTGCCGAGGTTGTACCGAACCCGAAACTATCAATTCGTAAAAGGTTAGGCGTTCCATCATATAACAAAAGTTAATTAAGCTAAACCACATGATGCCGACTTTACGGAGTTAATCTCAAGTAAATTAAGGAGTTCACCTTTAAAATTTCATGGCGTTACAATCCTCCCCACCCTGGGAAAGATTTTGTAACACCCTAAAACCTGGAAATAGCAACTTATTTAAAATTTTCTAAATACATCAATAATTGAATCATCTACAACCACAAATTAGATTCAACTTCAATACACAAACATTCAATCTTTACATACAAACTATAAAAGGACGGGTGCTACTAAAACCCAAAAATAGTCACTATCCCCAACTTGCGGAAGACTTCACCAATTACTTACTTTAGTGTCTAGCTAAGGCTCTATGCTTCATAGAACTGCTAGAACCCAACTCCCAACTGGAACCTGATGCACATGCCGACAAATAAAAAGGGTTAGGCTTAACGCCTAGTGAGTTCAAGAGTTTTCAGCACATATGATTTAATCATTTAGAAAGGAAGGATGCGAATAAAATCATAATATTTCAAAATGATATGCATCACTTATGAAAACGACTCGTTTATCAATAACTATGCATTTTGTACGAAAGAGACACCGAGTTAATTGTTAACTAGACCAAACTGTTTAAAAGGCGAGACCCTCAATTTTATGAAATGCGGATAACAGGTTATAACTAGAAATACCCAACACGGGTGGAACATGATACCCAATCCATAAATTGTAGATGAAAATTTACACAATTAAATGTTGCCATAAACACGGCATTAGACCCAAAACTCACACGACCATGAAATGGACTAAAATAAATACCGACACGTGGAAACGACACATTCCATTCAAACTTTAATATACTTGGGAAGAACCCCATATTAAAGCCATCATTTATCGTCGACCACTTAAAAGCCCAATTTGGTCAAATACAACATTACCCTTTAAAAAATACCACGAATCAACGATGAAGAGATTAGTATACACTGAGAATAGAGTAACACGCAAGTAGGTCGTTCACGCGACTTCCTTGCAAGTCATCTAAACGTTTCCATCTTGGGTGGCGAGAACACGTGAATGGGGCCACCCGCGATGTTATTGGATTTCACCACACATCCCGACATCCTAGTTCCCATGCCACCACCGACATCACAATCCTCGGACCGTTTAATGCCTCTGGCCATACTCCGTCGAGTTCCACCTCAAGGACTTACAGACGTGGATGCCTATCCAATCTAGACGAGTTTCCCCCTCCGCAGTTCGTGCCACTCGTTGTCCACTCACTAGCAAACCCGAGCGGTCACTAAAAGTAACCCAAAACCTCAGGCCTTACATAACCCACAGACTTACGTGCCTATGGATCCATTACGACACTGTCTAACATTACATGACTCCAAAAGAGTGACCAAAGCACCCAAAGCATGTAACTTACCAATGACACAAATTAAGCGTCATCATACTCAAAACCATGACGGTTATAAATCCGGACAATGTCCACACGACTTATTTAGTCAAAACCGAGCCAAAGGCCCAACACTTTACGTAAATACCTAAATAAAAAAAAGATATAAATATTGGAACCCGTTTGACCATCTAATATGCAAACACGACCAAACGTATAAATAAATAAAATCTCATCGTTGGTTGAGACAAACCATTTTCCCAAATGAACTCATACCCTTATGTTTTCAAAATGCCTCATAACACAATAATATGCATTTTCTGAAAAGGTTTATAAGATCAAATACACAAAATGACACTTACGTCAATTAAACTCCAATTATATATGTAAAGTCATCAAATAAACATTTCAACATGATTTATTTACCAAAATATCCAAAGATCCCAAAATGGGTGTCTCGACATGCTTATAAAACTAAACATTTCAAAATAACTAAAACTTATCAGCAGTTAACAATTTGAGGTAAAACACAAACATTTTAAAATAAACATTTTGGCATGTACACCGTTTTCACAAATCAACTTGAACTCACCTTGCTAGATTTAAGCTAAATCTAGATTTCACCCAACGAGCTCTTTTGAAGACCGCTTAAATCCTCAAGCCGGAAACTTCCAAAACCTAGATCCAAACATTTCAAACCATAAATACCCATACTCAACCTTCTAGAAGCATTTCCCCCAAACAATATGCCAAAAACCCCAAACGAGATCAAAACCCTAGTTTTCTCCCAAAACTTACCAAATCCGAGATTTGAGAAACCAAACACTAAGAAACCATCAATGGAGCATTTATAACCTTAATACAAGAAAACTTACCCTTGAAGACGATGAGACTTCCGAGAACACCCAATCCAACACTTCAACCCGAACTCCCAACCGTTGAACTTGATGAGGAAGATGAAGATGGAGCTTCTAATCTTTGTTGGGTGGAGGAGAACACTTGGAACATGATAGGTTTGGTGTCTTGGATGCATAGAAACCGATTTTAGGGTTTGGGTTCGGTTTCTAGAGAGAAAAGGGTGAAATGGGGGAAGGTTGAAATGAAAAGGGAGTTGAAATTCGCGATTTATGGAGGTTTGCACCCGCCGGAGACATTGCCACGTGACTATGCCCTTGGCATAGCCGCTGGGCATAGTCGCCCGAAGAGGGATGCCCGCGGTACCGATCTCGCGACTGTGACATGCGACTATGACATTGTCATAGTCGCCGATCATTGTCGTGGAATCCTTACCGAGCCCCGAAACTCGACTTTTCCAATGCCAACACTCCCAAAACTCCAAGGGACTTTAGACAATACGTATCCCAACAAAACCCCACCGTTTACAAGTCACAGGAATGTCCGGTTGACAATTACTTACCGAAAATTACGGGTGTTACAGATTTCGTCCTCGAAGTCTCGCTTCACACAAACAAATGAGGGTATCGTTTCTTCATGTCTCCCTCAGCTTCCCAAGTCACGTTTATACCTCAATGGTGTTTCTGTTGAACCTTAACCATTGTCACCTCCTTATGGCAAAGTTTCTTCAATTTCTTTCCAAGATGGCTTCCAGTTCTTCTACACCACGATTGTAATTATCCACCTGGATTTCCGACAAAGAAAGATGATCTTTTCTTCGGCTAAACATTTTCGGAGATAACACACGTGGAAGGGGGGGTGGATTCCTTCTATCTCCGACGGTAAGTCCAATTTATAAACTTGGAGTCCGATTCACTCCAAAATGGTGAATGGGGCCAAGAAAACAGGTGGAGTTCGATCGCTCCAAAATGGTGAAGGGGCCAAGGAAACAGGGACTAAGCTTCCCATGCTTTCCAAATCGGATGATTCCTTTCCATGGAGACACTTTCATCATGACCCAATCTCCTACTTGGAAATCAATCGGTATTTGTTTCTTGTAGGGATAACTCTTTTGCTGGTCTTGGGCTGCTTTCAACCATCCTCGGATGTTCTCCACTATGTCTACCATTTCTTGTATAATTTCCTGTCCGACGAATTTCTTCTCCCCCGCTTCAAACCAACACACCGGGTCCTACATTTTCGACCATATAATGCTTCGAAGGGTGTCATTCCAATATTGGAATAGTAACTGATATTGTAATAAATTCCACCAATGGTACGTGTGAATCCCAATTGTCTCCGAAGTTGATGACATACAACCTAAAAATGTCTTTAAGGTTTGAATAGTCCTTTCGCTTCGCCCATCAGTTTGGGGGTGGTAGGTTGTGCTTAACTTGATCTTTGTGCCCAACTCTTTCTATAGACCATCCCAAAATTTTGAAGTAAACCAACTATCCTGATCCGATACGATTAACAATGGTACACGTGTCTTGAAACTACTTCGTCAATGTAGAGCTTTGCCAGTCTGTCCATTGGCAACGTCTCTTGGCTAAAATTTGTGCGCTCTTCGTTAGTCGGTCCACACTACCCAAATCGTACCATGACCTCTCAACGTCCTTGGCAACTTTGTCACAAAATCCATGGCGATGTGTAACACCCGAAAATATCAGTAAGCCTTGTCTTGACCAACTCCTATAATCTTCCCATCTTATTCTCGAAAATTATTTCCTTTAATCGTATTTTGATCGAAACCAAGCAACGACGCCCAAAGTATCAGATTTCGGGAATTTTTTAGCAAGCCAGGAGGTTTGGGTGACAATGCCCGCGATAGTGCCAAGGGGAACTATCGCGTGGCAAGGTCGCAAGCTAATAAGGACCTACGGTACACTTGTCGCGGTTGTGACCGACGAGAATGACACCCAACACAATCGTTGGGCATTATCGCTCACTTGGTACTGTGAGCAGGGGAGGAAATGCGAGAGTGCCCTCGCGACAATGCCCTGGGCAAAGTCGTGAGGCACAATCTCCTGACGCACCTGAGGGATTAAAAACCCATTTTGACCAGATTTCAACCTCATTCTTCCCATTTTCTGATTTGTTACGACTTGAGATCTTGTAGGAGGCAATTTTCTTCCTTTTACCATCTCTCTTCATTTACTCTATAGCTAAGGGTGGTTAGGGTGATTGAATTGGGTCTCAAGCATTTAGTGGAAGCATCTATTGTGGATCCTCAACCGAAAATCAAGTCTTGGTCTCATCTCCTCTACATTTCTAGGGTTTGCTAACTTTTCTAGGTTTTTGATCTAAAACCTAGATTGTGAGTTTCAAAACCTTTAAAACTTTAGATACACATCATTTCTTGCATCTTCATTGTCATTGTTATTTATCCATTATAAATCTCTCATATTTATCAAAGTGAACTATTGGGCATAAAAGTGTAAGGAAAGTCTATGAGTACTATACATATAAATTTCACATGTTATTGATTTCATACCCTTGGATGTTTTCATGTAAAATAGGAAGCGAGATTGAGTTCTAACCATAACCCTGGTTGGGATTGGTCTACAAAGGTGACTTTCTTCATTATGTGCAATTTGGTATTATATGAACCTTTTAACATGATATCTTGGCATGGGCATTATTTTGTGACATTCTATATGACAAATGGGTCATCGTCAGAATGTGGGAACCATGACAAGAAATAACTATGATGTATGCGGTGCTTTGGACCACAAATACTTATGTTGTCATTGTATATACTACTATTTGGGATTGTTACCCCTTTTTAAGCAAGATTGAGAATGTTGGATGAACCAAGGCAAGTAGACACTAGGAGGACATAGTCTTGGGTGCCACCATGTGGGTATGCACATAGACCCCCGCTATTTGTGGCAATGCCTGCGTGTAACCCCCGGATGAGCCGGGACTTTGGGTGTCGATGGTATAGATCGACACTAAGGTATCTCGACTCTTTGGGTGGAACTTGATTGGTGTTTTGGGTCTCCCCCATTGACTCCAAGTATCATGGTACTACTTGAATTATAATACTAATTGTTGCATTATTTTTCTAGATTCATTGTTCAAACTTACTTGGATTTTTGGCCTAACACTTGTGTGGTGTGTGATGTGTATCTCAGGTGCTAGCAGAATTGGTCACAAGAAGGTTTAGTCGGACTTAGAGCAAGCTTGGGGAAGAGATTTTTCAGCACCTTTTCATAGGAGACAATATGTTTGGAAAGCCTTTGGGTGACACCCGAATTCTAATCTTATTTCTTGTGAAATTAGATTATTAGGTTGTTAGTCCCATACATTGAATTATATCTTGTAATTTAAGAGGTGATTATTCATTCCCCATTTTTGGGAGGCTCGATGCTTTGGTGACTCTAGCCACCAGGCAAGCGGGGAGGGCTTGCACCTATAAATCATTCCTTGGTTCCAAACCTCCCGAGTTTGTTGGTTCTGATGATCCTGTGGCATGCATGAACTAGATCCGAGAAATCGAGCAGGCTTTTAGAGCATGTGATTGTGGCGAAGAGCAGAAGGTTAAGTTTGGTTCTTATTTGTTGCGGGGATCGGCTCTCACTTGGTGGAACGTTTTTACCTCGACTCTAGGGGGTCCATTTTTGGCAAAAATGGACTGGACTGCATTCAAGAAGAAAATTTTAGAGGAATACTGCAACGAACATGAGATGGACCGTATAGAAGAGGAGTTCCGCTCACTCAAGAAGGGTAACTCGACCGTCAGAGAATACACTCGACTTTTCATGGAAAAGCTAAATTTGGTGGGGCATGTAGCTCCGACAGAGAAAGAGAAGGTTAAAGCGTATCTCAAGGGTTTACCGAAAGATATGATGTCCATGGTCTAGAATACTAAGGTCGTCACTTTGAGAGAGACAATAGAGGAGGCCAAAATCATGGACACCGTGTACGTTAGAGGAAAAGAAGAGAAGGTTGTGACTGGAGAGAAGAGAAGATGGGAGGGGTCAACCAGACCCGCCCTACAGTTTAGGCCGTTTTCTGGGGGAAGGAACAGTGATCCCCGACGGAAGGTAAGATGGTACCACCAGTGTAAGAATAAGCATAGTGGTCCATGTAACTCTAGGCTACCCCCAAATTCCTCTGAGTGCGGCAAGTGTGAAAGAAGAGATCACTCGGCTCGAGACTTCCCCATCCGGGGGCCGGTCCGTTTTGAGTGTCGACAACGGGGGCACATGAAGAGGGAGTGCCCAAAGCTAACGAGAGGAAATCACTCGGCGCCAATCGGAGTGACAACAAAGAAGGAGAACCCGCCAAGAGCACCGATCCGAGCTTTCCAGATGACTACGCAGGAAGTGAGAGAGACCACTGATGTAATGACGGGTACGTTTCTTGTAAACTCCTTGCCAGCTCGTGTACTACTTGATTCGGGTGCGAACTGTTCCTTTTGTGTCGGGATCTTTTTGCAAACAGTTTACCACTCCTCTTAGTGAACTTCCAGATGCCCTAATAGTAGAGGTAGCTAGCGGGGAATAAATTTTGATCCGTGAATGTTTTGATGACTGCACTTTGGAAATAGATGGAAATTCCTTTAAAATAAATCTTCTACCTCTAGGGATAGGAAGTTTTGATGTCGTTGTAGTCATGGATTGGTTGTCCGGGAATGGGGTCGATATTCTAAGAAAATGATCCAATTACCATTGTCTGACGGAGAGACAATCATCATTTATCGAGAGAAAGAGAGGAGGGCCACTTCAATTATTTATTCCTTGAAGGCCCGTAAATTCTTGGCGAAAGGTTATTTGTCGTATTTGTCTTATGTTGTGGACGCAAAGGTGGAAAAGAAGAAGGTCGAGGACGTGGAAGTGGTGCGCGACTACCCCGATATCTTCCCGGAGGACCTACCCGGTTTACCACCGGAACGACAAGTGGAATTTCACATCGACCTTATACAGGGAGCGTCACCGATCACCCGTGCGCCCTGCCGCTTAGCCCCGACGGAGATGTAAGAAATATGTAACACCCCGAATTTCGAAGACCTTTCTTTTCTTTTGTTTAGACAAAACGAGACTCGGATGTGTTGAATTAATCAAAAGTAGTTATTATACTCTCTCAGCCACATTTTATATTTTAGGACTCATGTTTGGCTTTTAGTGGAGACCGTCTTGGTAAACTAAATCGAATCGGGATTGAATCGGACAAAATTTGGATTCGGGCAGACTTTGGGTCGGATCCTGCGACTGTGCCCGACGACCTTGCCTCGGGCACTGTCTCGGTGTCAAGGTCGTGCCCCAACACCCCCTCTCGGTACGTTCGGCGCGATAGTGCCGGAGATTGTGACAGTGTCACTCTCGTCATGGCACTCTCGCTGGGAGACCATAGGCCGCGATACAATCAGCGCGATTGTGCCCCGGCGATTGTGACAAGGGCACTGTTAAGTCTGATTTTATAGTAATCATTGTATTTATAGGCTTGGTCTAATACTGTGTTTAGAGTCATATACTGTGTTGTATCGACCAAGGGTATTTAAGTCCCTTTGGTCCTTGTGTCTTGTAACATTTCACGCTCATTCTAACACATTCATATACTTTGCGCTTTACTTGCTCTCTCTCTCTACTTTCTCTCTCTAGGATTTAGAGATCTTGGATTAACAATTGGTATCAGAGCCAATCTAGATCTTGAGAGAATTGATTTTCGACTCTGAATTTGTAGTTTAATCTGAAAATTTGATTGATTTTCTTGAAATTTTCAAGAAAATATCGTTTTTAGATTTCTCATCAAATTTGAATGTGTTTTTGAACGAATTCTTGTGAAAATTGGTTTGTTGGATTCGATTTTGATTGTTATACTCTTTTAATTCACATCGTTTTTCAAGAAATTCAAGTTTTGATTGTCGATTTTGAAATTTTAAATGTTTCTGGAAAACACGTTTTTTCGGTTCTGTTGATTATACGAATTCTTGATTTTGTGGATTTTAATCGAAAAGTTTGATTGAAAAGTGTTAAAATCTCTCTTTCGATCAATTATGTGAGAAAAAGCTTTATCAAATTCATGGCTATAATCGTTTTTGTGGATTTTTACTGATTTTCAGGTGGTTTGCGCTAGATCTCAACTTTGCGCGAGTTCATCCTGTTGTGCACAAGTTTATTCTGAGATTTCAGATTTCGTTATCTGTTAATCACGCAAAGTTCAAACTTTTCGTCACACTCCTTTCACGCAAAGTGAACTTTGCGTCTTCATTAGCTCACGAAAAGACCAGTTCTCAGACTCACGCAAATTGAACTTTGCGTCACATCTTTATCACGCAAAGAGAACTTTGCGTCTCCCGTGCATCAAGAGAAGTCTGATTTGCGTCTCATTCTGCTCACGCAAAGTAAGCTTTGCGCTTTATATAGCTCACGAGAAGTTTCATTTAATGCAAAGTGCAAGTTCTCGCTACTCTCTGCTCACTCAAAGTTCAGTTTTCTTCATCAAAGCATCACGCGAAGTTCAGTTCGCGTCTCTCGTGTATCGCACAAAGTACAGTTTGCGTCTTGCTCTTCTCACGCAAAGTCTCATTTGCGTCACTTACTGCTCACGCAAATCTAAGTTTGCGTTTCCTTCTGCTCAAGAGAATCTCAGTTTGCTTCTTCTGCCTCTCACGCAAATCTCAAGTTTGCACCATCTCAGTCAACACTTAGAATTTTTCTGAATATCTGAAACATGGATTCTGACAAATTTGCTTATCAAGCTCAGTTATACAAAAGTGATATTATGATGTCTTTGGGTACAGAAAATCGTCCACCGGTGTTGATTGATGAAAATGAGTTTACACAGTGGCAAGATAGGTTTCTGAATTTTATTGAGCGTCAAAAGAACGGAAATGACATGATGAATATTCTATCAGAAGGACCTTTTGAGAAACCCAAATTGGCTTCTGGATTATATAAGCCTGCTAAAGAATATTCACCTAATGAGTTATCGCAATATCAAGCTGATCGTGATATAAAGGAAAATCTGATGCTAGCCTTGCCAAACTATATCTACAACAGGTTTGATTGTTTCAAAACTCATCCTAATCTTATGTGGCAACAACTTGAGAAGATTATGCTTGGCTCTTCAGTTGCAACTCAACTCAGACATACTCGTTACATGAATAATTTTGAAGAATTCAAAGCCAAGGATGGGGAGCCATTGAAAACTGTGTATGATAGATTCTGTGCCGTGATCAATGATTTGAGAAAGATCAAAGTGGAAAAGACTGAGCTTGAGACAAATATGAAATTCCTCAATGCATTACAACCAGAATGGAAAAAATCCTGCCACAGATTGAGGAATGATGTGAGAATTTCTTCCATGCAAATCCAAGAGATGTTTGAGATCTTGCTGACTGATGAATGCATTGTAACTGAAAAGAAGGTCAAACTAGAGAAGAAGAACAAGAAGTCAATGGACCCGGTTGCACTTCTAACGAGCCATCTGGCTAATCAAGTATTGTCTGATAATGCTTATGACGGGTCAACTGATGATGATGGTGAGGCACTGTAGAAAGCAATGATCCTTCTCTCACAGCATTATCAGAAAAAGTTCCAACCACGTTCGAGTTCCAACACTTCTCGCTTCACTTCTGGTTCAAAAGTCAAAAAGCCTGAGCCAAAGACAATTGTTGCTTGCTACAATTATGGAAAGCCAGGACATATAGCTAAGGAGTGTCGAGCAAAGAAAGTTAGGGACTCGACTTACTATCGGAAGAAACTGGAACTTGCTGAAAAGAGAGAGAGTGGAATAGCATTGCTAGCCGAAGAAGAGTTTTGGTTGGATCACTCTGTTGATGAAGCTACAAATGTCGAGATCGCTCAGATGTGCTTTGTTGGAGATGATCAGTCAGATGATGATTCTGATACAGATGAAGATGAGGTACATTCGGATTTTGATTACACTTTCATATCTTCACAGATGAATGTTATAATTACTGCTTTACATGATCTTCGCTTAAAGTTATTATCTGAAAAGAACTTAAATTCAGAAAAGTCTGATTTGATTGACAAACTGAAAATTTCTTTGAAAGATGAAAAATCTATTTTGGTTCATACTAAAGAAATCTTTCAAAAGAAATTGGATGATTTGGAAAATTCAAATAAGACTTATCTTGAATCTTTGACTGAAATGACCAATTTAAAAGGCAGTCTTTCGGATAAAATAAATAAATTAGAAGAAAAGTTATATCGAAGAAACCAATCTGAGCAAACAATTTTTATGAATAAACCAAGAAGTGAGGAAGCTTTAAAAGAAAAATGGGGACTTGGTTTTAAAAATCCACATTATTTAAACAATGCGATTGAAAAATCCCCTACTTTATATAAATACGATTATCTAACACTTGCTCAATATGCTCCTCAATTTAAAATTGATTGGATGAACGAAAAGCAAGTGTTAGAAATCGAAAATGAGAAAAGGACAAATAACAAGAAAAAGGAAATTCCTTTTATTTACACGAGAGAAAATTCAAAATATTTTCCTGACAAATCAAGAAGAGGTAGAAAAGGTTTAAATGATATATCTCCTGTCAAATCTTCAGTGTCTGATGATTTTGTTGATATTTTTGCTAATAAATCTGATAAGGAAAATATATCTCCAATCATTTATGATTCTAAGAGATATACACCTCCTTTAATTTTAGAAAGCAAAATCATTGATCTTGAAGATAAGATGGAAGATCAAAATATTTTAAAAGAAATGGAATATGATATTATTCTTTCTTTCATGACGTCTAGTCTTGAAGAAAAATTATTTTCACAAAAACAAGATTCGATTCCTAGCTTTTCTTCTAATTGTCAAGTAAACAGAATGGAAGTTTCTAAATATGATATCTTTTCTCAAAATAATTCTGACTCCGAGGTAAGTTCAGATTTATTGTCTGATCAGATTGGTTACTCAGGTAAAATTATTTCTTCTGATTTAATTATTAATTCGAAAATTCTTGATGACTCTTTTACGCTAAATGATCAGTATTATAAACCAAAGCGTAAAAGAAGAAGGTCAAAGAAGTGAAAGAAACAAGATAAAGTTCTTTCTGACAGTTCTAATTCTTCTGATTCTAATCTTTCAGATAGGACTTTGAGCAAGTCATCAAAGCGAAGCGGATATCTGATGAATCTCAAACTGATGGAGATATATATGTAGACAGATATTATAAAAGTGATTCATTTGCTGTTTGTAAGAAAATTTCAAAATATCCAATAAAGCAAATGATTCAAATTTCCAAAAATGTCTCATATTCTTCTTCTGATTCTAGTTCAGATGATTATGCCTTGTATTCATCTGATGACTGTGCTTATTTTTCTGACAATCTTTCTCGTGTTAAATCTAATCAATATTTCCCCATAAGAACTGCAACTAACAAACATGAGCCCAAATTCAAGTGGGTACCAAAATCTCAATGTGACTCAAAGTTGCAGGCACCTCATGTCAAGGGGGAATAAGAGATTAAGGCTTTTGAACAAATCAATTCAAAACCCGGACTTCAATGTCAAGATTTTGGCTTCTAAGTATTTTTGCTTAGAACCCGTGCTTCAAAGACAATGACTTCTAGACATGTCAGTCTAGGACTCGTTCTTCAATGCTTTAAGCTTCTGACTAATGAGAAACTGTGAGTACATCTACTTAATTTCCGCTGCATTTATCTCTGATTATGATATTGTTCCAGTTTTTCTCATTTTTTTAGAATCTGAGTAATTCTATTCAAACCCTGATTTTGTTCAACCCAAATTTTTTTTTTCAAAAGAGACACAAATATTTCTTATATACATTATGTGAAAGATAATATTAATGAATTATATTTTGTTTCAACTGAATATAAACTTGCCGATCAAATGTTTCTATTTTTTAAATCTCGGCATGTTGTTTTAAAAGTTTAAACATTTACAAATTTTATCCTATAAAGTAAAAGTTTTACAATTTTTCTTTCTTTTGAATAAAATGTGTGTCTAGGATAAATTTTCAAGTTCGTTTGTTTATATTAAATTTC
This sequence comes from Arctium minus, assembly GCA_954870635.1. NCBI lineage: Eukaryota > Viridiplantae > Streptophyta > Magnoliopsida > Asterales > Asteraceae > Arctium > Arctium minus. Next base: position 56,771,508 of record OX941084.1, read on the forward strand.
TTATATGTTCAAATTTTAGCTCTAACAAAAGTCGAAAAGTCAGCAACATGTTTGTAGCTTTTGATATTGCTTTAAAGTTGTGTGATTCGGAATATTTATAGTTTACAATGCTTAGAAAACCTAAAAAGTCGAATTTTTGGATCGTAATGAAAATATGGGCTAAGCACTTAGACGTAAAACCTTGTGTTTGAGATGATTATTAAATTCTTATAAATCAGAAATCTCTAAGTTTAAGAGTTTGTACTTGTGACCTTTATGGTTTGGGAAAGTAAGTTTTGTGGGATGCTTGTCATCTGGTCCCCTAAGGTCAATTGATCTGGGAGTGATCGAACCCAAATCCTTCAATAGAATCAGATCGAAAGTCATGTTCTACTGGTATGAATGGGTTTAGGGTGTGTCGATGTAGCCTTTCTGATCTGGGAAAGTAAGTTCCAAGGGGTGCTTACCACCTAGTCCCCTAAGGCCAACTGGTCTGGGAGTGGCTGGCCCAAATCCTACAATAGGGTCAGATAGAAAGTTACGTTTACGGCATGTTCTTTACTTAATAAACTTTTTGATTAAAAGATGCCAAAAGTGCACAAGCTTAAAAGATGCCAAAGAGCACACTCATATGAAGATGCCATAGTGCACAATGCTAAAAAGATGCCAATGAGCACACATCTCATGATACTTGGTGATATTTCTAAGTTGCAATAAACCTGTAAATTTGTGAAAGTCTGAATTTTTGATGGATTAGTGTGATTACATGCAAAGTTCTCTATTATATTTTTAGAGTTGCATTTTCTTGAAGCTAATCGAAGTTCACATGCGAGCACACTGAATAGATTGATGAAAGTTTTTGAAACTGAACATGTCTTAACTTGATATGCAATAAAACTTGTTTCTGTATCCAAATACATACATTTGATTTCATCTGATGGATTTTATTGTGATATTTTACTAAGTAGAATTTTATTTGTTTCTGTTTAAATTTTTGTATATTTAGTCGTTTCAAAATACATATTAAGTATATTTTTCTTTCTACATTGATGTTTCATTTTTTGTGTTCTCATTTTTTCTTTATAAATGGGTTTGTGCATTATTCAAGGGGGAGTGAAAAAGGAGATTTTTCTGAAAATATCATATCTGTTTTTGAGGGGGAGTATCTGTTTTTCTATATGAATGCTAACTTGAATTGTCAAATCTAGTGCATTTGTGTAGGGGAGTCAAAGAGCTTAAAAAGGTAAAAAAATTTCTGAGATCAAGTCAGATTTGCGCCAACAGTTGGTCGCGCAAACCTCACTTTGCGCCACCTTCGGCTAGCGCAAACCTCCATTTGCGCCACCAATGTGTCGCGCAAACCCTCCCTGTTTTTCCTTTACTTTGATTTTGCAGATTTTAAGTTGTCTCGTCCCCAACATTTGCATGACCAAGTTGATCCCGATCATCAAGGTCATGAGGGGGAGAAGATTAAAGAGATGTTAAAGAGACAAAGAGCTCCAAAGTTTATATGTTGATCAAGATTCACTCAAGATTCTATTCTCTCAGCTTCTATTAATTCTTTTGATGTTCCTGTTCCAAGCACCACAGTTCATTCAAGGTCATTTAAAAGAGGTGTGTTGTCTAGAGCATAAGTTGATGAACCGACTGTTCTTTCAAGTTTATTTCAAACTGGTCCAGTCTTGTCAAGGCAGCAAAGATATCTCAAACTGAAAGATGCTGAGAAGAATTTTTTTTAAGTCAGAAAGTTGCTTTGCAAAGTCGCTTAGTTGGTTCGTGCTGATTTAGAAGATTGTTTTTGAAGACCACAGCGCTAATGATTACTAAGGGGGAGATTGTTAAATCTGATTTTATAGTAATCATTGTATTTATAGGTTTAGTCTAATACTGTGTTTAGAGTCATATACTGTGTTGTATTGACCAAGGGTATTTAAGTCCCTTTGGTCCTTGTGTCTTGTAACACTTCACGCTCATTCTAATACATTCATATACTTTGCGCTTTACTTGCTCTCTCTCTCTACTTTCTCTCTCTAGGATTTAGAGATCTTGGATTAACAGGCACTATCGCCCTGTCACTATCGCCCGCGGTCCAGACCTCATTAAAACCCAAATCGTTTTATCCCTTCATTTGCACAAATCAGATTCAACATTGAGGAGCCGATTCCTTTTCCTCCCATGTGTGATTTTCACTCATTCCATCTCTCTTCCTTGCATTTAATTCATCATTAACTCATCTTGAGTTTATTAAATGTTGGTCTAGGGTTTCTGGTCCATCTTGTGTCAAGGATCCACACTTCTTTTAAAGCTCAAGACTCCCTCCTTAGCTACTTCTAAAACCTATAAATTATAGGGTTTTCTCATACAAATCAAAGGTGAGTCTCCTAACCATTATTCATCTATACTTGCACCATTATTTGCTTATGTGATCGTTATGAGAAATATAAATTTAATCTAATATTAGGGTTTTGTAAATCTAACATGTATGGGGATTATTGTTTCTCATGAGAGTTATTAGCTATCATGGGGGTTTCTTTATGCATGCTAAGTGGTAAACAAGTTAATTTATGGTAGAGGACTATCTTCATAAATATGAGAATTTGGATACAAATATTCTTATCAGCATTTAGAGTCTTTACTTCGTTTGATGGTTGCCATGTTGTCAAACAAACATTAGAGTATAAAGATAAACATGTATTGAGATTTATTATGTCATTTGAAGGAAATGTGCATTGTATGAAAATTGCTATCTATGCTTGATCATGATCTAAATGTGGAGTTTATATCTATCTCCTTGTGCACGGGGATTTAGATGGCATATCTATATGTGGTGATAATTGTTGGTCGTTTAGGCACTAGCGAGTAGACAATAGGGGACGTAAGTCCTTGAGTTGGAACTCGTCTAGATTGGATAGGCACCCATGTCTGTAATCCCTTGAGGTGTAACTCGACAGAGTAAGCACTAGAGGTATAAACGGTTTGAGGATTGTGATGTCTGGTATGGCATGGGAACTAGAACCGGGATATGTGGTGAAATCTAATAACATCACGGGTGACCTCATTCACGTGTTCTCGTCACCCAATATGGTAACGGGTCTCCCCCATCTTTCAAGAGTTATTTTTGTGTATTTGTACAGGAAAGGAAACATTTGTCTTTTTCATACCTGCCTCTATACTTGCTTGACTTGTAGGAGTCATACTTTGGCTTGTTGTAGAATTTCTTTCTGCCAAACCTCTTGTGAAAGCTTGAAGTCAAGAGAGCAAGTTTCTCAGCAAACTCTGTCAATTCATCATCTTCAGACTCTTGCTTTACCTCTTCATCAGAACTTTCTGAGGTCTCAATCAGGCTAGTCATTAAAGCTTTCTTCATGGATGCCTTAGAAGATACTGAACTACCCTTGACCAACTTGCCCTTGCCTTGTGCTAGAAGGGGTAAAGAATATTCAACCTTTTTCTGCTTATCTTTCAGCTGATGCAGTTCTTTGTTGACGGTTGCTTGTTCTTTAATCTTGTCTTCGTGTTGGTTCAGGGCACAAAACAAATCATTAAGTTTCTCCTCGTTCATGTCTTTATTGATCTGCATCTGAATGATGTAGACGTCCCATTCGGGCTGGAGGTTCTTAATGAATTTGTAGTTGATCTCAAATTCTGATTTCTGCACTCCGTTCCTCCTCAGATCATTCAGGATGATATTATACCTGTCATAGGCTTCCCGAAGAGATTCCCCATCTTTAGCTTTGAAACCCTCATATGCGTTTATGCTTTGATTCCTCTTAGTCTTGATGGACTTTGCTGAGCCTTGAAACTGCCTCTCAAGCTCATCCCAAATATCTTTTGCTGACTCTCGGCTATCAACTCTGTTGAATATGTCATTTGGAATGGCCATAGTAAGAAAGGTTAAGGCTTGAGCATCTCTTGCCACCAACTCTTTGTAACCACATGACCCAAAAATTACACCTCCCGAAGCCAAAAGTCACACTTTGAAAACTTTGCGTAGAGCTTTTCCCGCCTTAGCACTTCCAACACTTCTCAAAGATGTTGCTCGTGATCCGCCTCGTCCTTGGAGTACACTAGAATATCGTCGATGGATACAATTACCGACTTGTCAAGGAATGGTCGACACACTCGTTTCATCAAGTCCATAAATATCGTCGGTACGTTGGTTAGGCCGAACGACATTACTAGGAACTCGTAATGACCGTAACGTGTCCAAAATGCCATCTTTGGAATGTCTCCCTTCGCCACCTTCACTTGATGATATCTCGAATGGAGGTCGATCTTTGAGAAGCAAATCGCACCTTGAAGTTGATTAAACAAGTCATCGATCCTTGGGAGTGGATACTTGTTCTGTTTTCTATAGTCGATACAAATTCGCATTGAACCGTCTTTCTTCTTGACGAACAAGACCAGAGCTCCCCAAGGCGACGAGCTCGGTCGTATGAAATCCTTCTCAAGGTCTTGAAATTGAGTCATCATTTCTTGCATCTCGCAGGGAGCTAATCGATAAGGAGCCCGAGCGATCGAGGCCGCTCTCGGAACGAGATCAATCCGGAATTCCACTTGGCGATCGGGTGGTAAACCAGGCAAGTCTTCCGGGAAAACATTGGAAAACTCACGTATCACCCTAACATATTCGAGCTTTCTCTTCTCAAGCTTGGTGTCGATCGCATACGCCAAGAAGGATGAGCATCCTTTCGCCAAACATTTTTGCGCTTTGATCATAGAAATAATCGCCACCTCGCTTTTCCTTCTTGGAACACACAACTTCGGATTGGTTCTCCGATAACCAATCCATTCCCACTACCACATCGAATCTGCCGATTTGCATGGGCATTAAGTCGATGGGGAATTTCCTTCCTTCAAACTCAAGAGTGCAACCCCTCAAGGTCTCGCGGATTATCACTTGACCACCATTAGCTATTTCTACCACTATAGCATCCCCTAAACTACTCATAGACCTGGCAAGCTTTTGACAAAACACATCGGATATGAAAGAGAAGCTAGCACTCGAATCAAGTAGTACGTGCGTAGGTACGGAGTTTAGGAGAAACGTACCCGACACCACATCAGTAGATGCTTTGGCTTCGTCCGTCGTCATCTGAAAAGCTCTTCCGGTCGTTTTCGGAGGATTTATCATTTTCCCCCCGGCTCCTCCGGCCTTCAACTTCGGGCATTCTTCCCTAACATGCCCCGACTCTTTGCACTCGAAACACATTCGTCCCTTGATAGGACAATCCCTATAGGCAGGACCGAAAAAGTGGTACATAAATGTCATGACATGAGTCTTCCTAATAGGGGAACCAATAAATGCCCGTTTAATTACGAGTTTGTAATTTAACGATAAAAGATAACAACCTACTAATCTATTTCGTTTGAGGAAGCAAGATTACAAATGAGTGTCATCCGATTCACAAATTACTGTCTTCTAACATAGGCATCCCAAAAATGATCTCCCAAGCTCACTTCTAGACCAACTAGCTCTTCTTGGCAACCACGCCGCTAGAACCTGAGATACATGTCGACATCAAACAAGTGTTAGGCCAAAAAACCAAGTGAGTTGAACAACTAATATAAACCAAAAATTAACAAAGGATCTAATTTATGCAGTCTAATAATTCATTATTTGGAATCAATGGGGAGACCCAGAGCACCAATCAAGTTGCACCTTAAGAGTCGATTTACCTTAGTGTCTACTCCCACGAGTAACACCACACGACCCGACACATTGAGGACTACCTCCAAGGCATTACCCTGAATGTCGGAGATCTAGGTGCATACCTCCAAGGCACCACAAGACTAAATTCTACTAGTGCCTACTTGACGGTTCATCCGCAACTTCCATATAAGCCATTATACATGTTTACTCCAAGCAAAATGTACTTGACACCAATAGATGTAAACTTGTGGTCTAGCCACTATATCCAATATGAAATGAGCTTTACATACAATTCAAGGACCTCTAAATAGGTCAAATAGACATATGACCATATATGGGTCATTCTCAAGTAGCAAAACTACTTATTATGAGCACAATGCATAAAATAATGAACATATAGTATTTGAGCATAAAAATATCACATATAGACCAAATCCTCAAGTTAGGTTAACAATTCCATGATATGCATATATGCATCAAAGTATCAAAATACCAATAAAGTTCTATAAAACCTTTCCAACATACCTTAGGGATAAACCCATGATTTTTAAGACACAAGAGTGAGAGTTTACAACAATATGCTTAATAACCTCCAAATGTGCTAGTATAAAGAGTTTACCAAGTAAGGGGAGTATAATCTATATGAAACATGAAATGAGGATAGATAAACACATATAGACATATATCTAGTTTTTACAAAGCATTTTAAAATTCACCACTAAGATTTTTAGAAGAAAATCTAGAAAAACTTGCAAACCCTAGAAACTTGAAGGAGATGAAAACTTGAGGTTAAAATGCTTTAAACTTCACACTAGATGGCCCCAATGAAGCCTTAAATGCCTAATTAATGCTCCATCAAACCCTAGGTTTGTAATGAATGAGATGAGGGTTTTGGAAGAGATAAAATCGCTCTCCAAAGCTACACTACTAGAAAAATTAGCAAATCCCACGAGATACTACCGACAATCGAAGTCCGTCGGTAATTGCTGACGGATTATGGACGGATCCGGATATTACCGACGGAATACTGATGGATCCTTCAGTGATACCATCGCCAATGACGTTTAATCCAAGGTTATCGACAGATTACCGACGGATCCGACTTCTACTGTAACACCCGTAAATTTCGGTAAGTAAATGTCACCCGTACATTTCTGTAACTTGTAAACAGTGGGGTTTTGTTGGGGAATACATTGTTTAAAGTCCCTCGGAGTATCGGGAGTATTGGCTTTGAAAAAGTCGGATTTTTGGAGTTCGGGGGCACCCGGGCGACTATGCCAGCGATTGTGCTAGAGGGCACAATAGCCTGGCACAATCGCCAAAGCTTGAGCACTCACGGTACCTTCCTACCGATTGTGCCAGTGATTGTGCCATGGCACTATCGCCTGGCACAATAGCCTACGCGTACCAGTTGGTTAAATGTTGCGATTTTCACCATTTCTTCTCATTTTCTCATTTCTATCTTCTTCCCTTTTCTCTCCCAAACCCTAAAACCGAACCCTAATCCATTTTGATGGTTCTTCCCCCTTGAACCACATGGTTCTTCATCATCTAACTAATTGGAACCTTGAACCACAGAACCTCCATCTTCATCTTCCTCATCAAGTTCTTCGGTTGGGAGCTCCGGTTGAAGTGTTGGATTGGGTGTTCTCGGAAAGTCTCGTCATCTTTTATGGTAAGCTTCTTTGATTTAAGGTTATATATGTGCTTTGGGTGTTTCCCTAGTGTTCGGTTTATCAAATCTCGGATTTGTTAGTTTTGGAGAAACTAGGGTTTTGACCTCGTTGTGGGATTTTAGTATATTATGTTGGGGAATGTTTCTATGTGGTTGGTTATGGATATTTATGGTTCGATATGTATGGATCTAGGTTTTGGAAGTTCTCGGCTTGAGGATTCAAGCGGCCTTCAAAAGAGCTCGTTGGGTGAAATCTAGATTTAGCCTAAATCTAGCAATGTGAGTTCAAGTTGATTTGTGAAAACGTTGTACATGCCAAAATGTCTATTTTAAAGTGTTTATGTGTTCTACATGAAATTATTAAATGTTGGGTTAATTGCTAATCTTTGATTATTTGAAGTATTTAACTTTACAAACTTTGTATAATACCCACATTTGGGATTTTTTGGCATTTTGATAAATGTGTCACAAATGAATGTGTTTTGAGGTCTCATTGCATAAATAAATCCTTGGTCAAAGAAATACACTTTTAAATGGTTGTCGGGTCTTATGCATCATTCATGAAATGGAATGCTTTATAAAGTATTACTTGCACTTTTATGAGAGGTATTTGAAAGAATGTTTATAGTCTCATTCCATGATTTTCATTCTTATCAGCAGTTAAATTTGGAAAATGCATATTATGTGTTATGGGGCATTTGGAAAATATAAGAGTATAAGTTTATTTGGAAAATGGGTACCTCAACTAATGTCGAGTTTTGAACTAATCTTACTTTTAGTCGTAGTGTTTGCATATCCGTTGGTCGAGTGCGTGTTATTGTATTTTTATTTCATTTATCAATGGGTCAATGGGTTGCTAAGCCTGCGGCTTGGTATTTTTATTTGATTTGGGGTCTTTGGAAAATTTTCCAGTTTTAGTAGCTCGACTTCGAGCCTTGTTGAGCCTTATGCGTATTATTTGGCTCATTTGATGCATTTGGGAGTCATGACCCCGTATTTGGTTTATTATTGTTCTGACGTTGGGACGATTAGTTTTCCACGTCGAGGCACGTTCGGCATCGGATTGGGTTATAAGTCCTTTGTGCTGCACGTTTAGGCTTCGGATTGGGTTATAAGTCCTACGTGCTCAAGTATTACGATATTGGATGAGGAGCTCGACGTAAGGGCCCTTCGGGGTTGAACTTGAGTTTCCGTGGGTGTATGTTTAAAGTCACTGAGCCTGACATCCCTTGCGTGTACTTTTGTTTATATGACTAGTCATAACAACATAAAATGGGGTTACTTTGTGGACCGTCACATTTTATGGAATCGGGAATCCCCCCTCACCGAAAGGTGTTGTTTTTGGGTATTGAGTTTTATTATCCAAGTTTTCTGTGACGTTTTGTATATTTGGGTTTTACCCTTGATTTATGGGTTGAGTATTATGCCCCTCTCGTATTTTGGGTGTTTTGAAATATAAGGTTCAACCGTAGCTTCTTAAATGGAGAGTTCAATTTATATTTACGCTTTGAGTGAGTTTTGGGTTAAAGCTAATTTATGAAGGGGAGGTTTACATTGGTATCATCATTTTGTAGTAGTTTGATTTGGAAAATGTCCAAATTGGTGTTCTCCGTCTAAAATGCATATTATTGGAAAACGAGTCGTTTGCATATTCAAAGCATACCTTTTGAAAGATTATGAATTAAACTGCATTATCTATTTTCACAGACATCTTTATATATGTTGAAAACTCTTGAGCTCACTAGGCGTTAAGCCTAACCTTTTTATTTGTCGGCATGTGCATCAGGTTCCAGTCAAGAGTTGGATTCTAGCAGTTCTATGAAGCGTAGAGCCTTAACTAGACACTAAAGTAAGTAATTGGTGAAGTCTTCCGCAAGTTGGAGATAGTGACTATCTTTGGGTTTTAGTAGCACCCGTCCTTTTATAGTTTGTATGTAAAGATTGAATGTTTGTGTATTGAAGTTGAATCTAAATTGTGGTTGTCGATGATTCAATGATTGATGTATTTAGAAAATTTTAAATAAGTTGCTATTTCCAGATTTTAGGGTGTTACATCTACCAACCAATGGATTTTTCCATCGGTGATAGTCATTTGTTTTGTAGTGCTAGAAAACGCGACCTTAAACTAATTTTGAAGAATAATATGGAATAAATTGGACAACTTTAAATTTACACCCATGGTGGCCCGACAACAGGGCCCGGGGCATTCTCGTGGGTCATTGTCACGGGCAATGTACCGCAGCTCTCCCACAGGGAGCGATTGTGACGGGTGATAGTGCCCTGTGTCACTCTCGCGGTGTCACTGTCGTCGAGATGGTACCAAAGGCCCCCTCCCCCGGCGATTGTGACAGGCTACACTGTCGTTCATCACAGTCGTGACCATTCTCACCCAGGCTGTATCGAACGCGAAACCCGACTTTCATTAATTATCAATTCGTAAAAGTCAAGGCGTTCCATCGCATAACAAAAGTCAATTGTGCTAAACTAGATGAGGCCGACTTAACGGAGTTAATCTCAAGTAAATTAAGGAGTTTGCTTTAAAATTTACGGGCGCTACAATCTTCCCCACCTTGGGAAAGATTTTGTCCTCGAAATCTACCCCCCCACCTCTTAGATTCTTAAAAATTGTTACAATTTTGCCTATATATATTTACATATTTTGTCCTTAAGATCTTCGTCATTACAAAATCTCGTGTAATGGTTAACATCTCTTCTTACATTCTAAAAAATATGGGCTTCTTCTTTGAACCATCTCATATATATATATATATATATATATATATATAGAGAGAGAGAGAGAGAGAGAGATGTGGTTTATTATACAAATCAACACATTGTTACAATTACAAACCAATCTCAATCATCCATCTATTTCTATTCTAGTTAATATGTGGTTTAATAAATAAAATCTCGATTGTTTTCTAATATAAATGTTAATCATAGTTAACGAAATCTAATCATCTTTCATAAATATGCGGATAATAAAAAATGAACCCTCGTCATTTTCATAAATATCTCAATTGTTTGGTTGTACAACTTGTAACTATTACATTATTTGTATTTGAAACTATATATATATATATATATAGAGAGAGAGAGAGAGAGAGAGAGAAGGAGGTGAGTTCATACGAGAACAATATATATTTAAGAAATCATGAGAACGATCGACTCCATACAAAACCATTATATGATTTACGTACAAAATCGTATAGTTAGTGTTCTCGTTTGAACCTTCCGCTATCTATCTATCTATCTATATAGGGGTGAGTTCAAATGAAAACTCATCTTTCATTGTGCACATGAGGACAAATTTTAACCATTGATCAAAACTTAGAAAACTAATCAATGGTTAATAAATAATAAGGTTAAATGAGGAGAGATTAAGGACAAAATTGGAAATTTGAATCAACGCCTACCTTGTTTGACTTTTTATTTTATTTTTAATTAAAAAAATTTACCCCCTTAAACTTTAAAATAAATTATCTTAAAAATTACTAATATTTTAATAAAACAAATTACATCAAAAAAAGGAGAATTTCGTGCTCTTCGATATGACATCCATCTCGATATAGTTTTTTTTCTTCGTTTTAACCGTTTTTTACGTGAAATTCTATATATGTGTTATATTCATTATGAATATGCATGCATGTCCTCGGGTGTCCACATTCAGTATGAATAACAAAGGTGAACCTTCAGAATTAATAACACAACATTCAGGATGAATAATACACAAATCCATGATTCTTGTATTATTTATCATGAATCGTGTTTTATTCACCCTGAATGTTGTATTATTCATCCTGAATGATACATTATTCATCATGAATAATATATGAATGACCCGTGAAGGTGTAGACACATGGCACACTCTCTTTTGTTTCCCAATTCACAACCGAAATTTGGTTTAGTTTATTATGAATATGTATGCACATCCCCGGACGTCCCACATTTAGTAGGAATAAAAATGTGAACGTTCATTCATTATTCATGATGAATAATATATTATTTAGGATGAATTACATAACATTCAAGATGAATAATACACGAATTCATGAATTGTGAATTATTCACCCTCAATGTTGTATTATTCATCCTGAATGATAAATTATTAATGATGAATAATACATGAATGACCTGTGAACGTTCATTCATTATTCATGATTGTGTGTCCCTGATTCAAGTTTCTAATCACAATTAATCAAACAAAACAAGATGATTAACTACCTGTTTCAATTCAATTTTTTTCTCAAAATGATTACAATCTGTTTTTCACTTCTCTCTCTAAATGTCTCTTTCTCTCTCTAAAAGTCTCTCTCAGAAAGCGCATACAATTCTTCTAGTCATCTATCTTTTAAACAGAAACAAAAACCTATTTATACTAAGCAACAAAAACAAAAACAACAAAACAATACACTTTGACTTTAACTTTATTACAAAATGACTTTGACTTTCACTAAGAGTTGACTTTCCAACTTTTGACTTCTTGAACTTTGACCTCTGGTCTTCATGATCTTGTATCCAACATATTTCTGCTCTAACAATCCCCCCCTTTGGATTGAAGATCATCTTCAAAAAGATTTAGCAAATCAATCTCCCTTTTTGTTCAATCTGGACAATCTCTTCATTTTGTAACAAATTTCTTCTTTAAGCATAAACATTGTAATCTCCCATTTCTTTGACTGTAATCTTCCCAAGTCTATCTTTGACAAAATACTAACAGTCTTCCCCAAATATGATAGAAATCTCTTTCAGACGATGGAAAGAAATAATTTCCAGAATTTGCTCAGACACCTTCAACAAATTAATCTTCAAAGAAAATTTCTGAAAAATTCAGCACAGCTTCATAAAAACTTCAACTTTGCATTCTTCTTTCACAATTAACCTTTGATCTCAAACAATTCCTTAACTTCGAAATTTCTGACTCAGACATTTCTTTAAAATTCATCTCCCCCTTTTTGATGAATAGAGCATCTATAGCATCAAAACTTTCACAAGAAATTTCTTTATATGTGCTGACCACTGATCTTACAAACGGAGCCTCTGATTCGTTGCTAATTCGAACAAAGTATTCATCTAGATCTTGTCAAATCCAGACAAACTAAGAAAGTAACACTTGAATCAACAAATGAATCAGTTAAAATGTCTGTCAGTAACACAAAGTCACTATGTGTAACAAATACACATTGGAAAGGAGCTTTTGTTATGTTCACTCCCCCAGGGATTTCATTCAATCATCGAAACACCACAAAGGAAATTTCTATGAATGTTATGACAAGAAAGAAAATTCCTTGTGTGCTCGTGCAAGTGTAGAAAGAATTAAGCACTTAATGATTGATTTTATAAGGCTCAACATTGTGTAAACCACTAAGACAACAGTAGATAAACACAGACTCAATGTGCATGATTGAAATGCGAAGGTGGGGCAGACTTCCTTCTTTTTCAATATCCAGATTTTCCAAATGAAAATCAGATAGATAATATGATGCGTCCCCAGAAAAATATGAAACATTTTCTTGTTAAGAAGAAAATGAGTGGCTGGTGGGGTTGTTAGCAAAAGTTGGCATGAGCTAGTTGCCTATTTCAATAATGTTCACCAAAGAATTGTGAAACATTAGTAATATGGTTGCCCGACTCAGAAATTAGTTGGTGCAGAGTTTGATATTCTTTTACTCTGTTCTCTCACCCTCTTTCTTTTTAATCGGTCAAGCTCACATCTAACCAAACTCTCTTTTTCATTTTACCTCAACACACAACCCACACTCATTTCTTTTCGACTCCTCACACTCAATCACTATGGATTAACTTCTTGGGTAGGAAACACTAGTTAACGCCATAAAAGTTTTCATTTAAGTCCTAGCACAAAGAACCCATATTTTCCTATGAAGCATATGTTGCTCAAATTGGTTTAACTTGAACAGTTAAAGCTCAAATACAAGTAAGATGTTTATATGCTCAGAGATATAATCATGAAGATATGAGCATTTTAAACATGGAAGATATTTCAAACAAGTAAATTGAATGAATTAAACATGAATGCAAGAGACTTGTATGAAAATCTGACATTATATGAAAATGATCAGAAATGATATGATATAGCAATTAAAGCTTATGGTCAAGAATAATGGATATTGTCTATATGAAACAAAATATAGACATTCTTGAAAGAACGTTTCGAAATGAAATTACGCTGAAAATACATTGAAGTGCAAGCGGAGTGTCTTACCATCGAAAAAATATGTTTCAAATTTGAGACATGGTAAGAACAATTTAAAACAAGAAATCAAACCGACGTGTATGAATACTTAAAAGTATATAGAGAAGACAATACGCAAGTATTTATCTTTGGAAACACGCGGTTTATAAAACATTCAAACTCAAATAAAATGAAAACATTTAAAATCACACTTCCAATTCATGAAATCTGTTTAAGAATCGGGAAGTGGTTTAAACATTTAAGAATATGTTTTCTATGATTGAAAGTCGTCCTTCTTTCAACCATATATGAGATTAAGATAAGAAATTTAACCTTTGTCGTACAATCTTAAATCTAATGAAGTCAAGCTTAAAGTCATAAAGATATGATCTTGTAAGCATCCTCTTAATCTGCAAAAGTCTCAAAGTCATGTCAAAGCAGCTTTATTCACAAATTTATTGAAAAGTAAAAATGACATAAAGCAGTAAAACATTGAATGTACGAGTTCTGATCAGAAGTAATCAGAAATAATAATTCATATTCCCCCTGAAAATATGCATCTGTAATTTGTCAGTGAAAAAGCATATGATAGAGATCTATAACTCCTCCTGAAGTGTAGTTCGTCATATCTTCCGAATGCATATTTCCATAAACATATGTACTCCCCCTTGAAGGTTGGTTTCCTCATTTGAGTATTGGAGTACATCCTCATATCAGCCCGGGAGTATCATCTCTTTTGTTCATTGAAGAGCGAGTCCTAAATTGTTGTGTTTAGAAGTCAAAATCCGTTGAAGTAAGGGTCCTGAACTGGTTTATTCAGAAGCCTTGGTTCTCTTACTCCCCCTTGACTATAGGTGCCTGCAACACAGATTCACTTTTCGGCTTTGGTACCCACTGGTATTTGGGTCCATACTTGTGAGTTGCAGTTCTATTAGGAGTAATTGAATAAGAACCATACCAGTAATGATCACTAGATTTATGAACAAAATCATAAGTACGACAGTAAGAATAATACCTTTTTCTAGATAACCTGATCAATTGATCTCTTGAGTAAGCAAGATCAGGTTTACCTTTCAGCACTTTGTTTTTCTTTGCATTTGATGCATGTACATATGACGTGTTTCCTTTCTTTTCTTCTTTCTTCTCATCATTCATCTCATTATCAACTGGTTTTACCTTCCAAACCATCTTCTCTTCATTATATTTCCTTCTTCTCCTTCTCTGTGTACCTGAACCATCTACATTTTCATCAAAGAAAATGTTAGTAGTACGAATCTGATCAAATGAATTAACTGACCTTCTTGAAGAAACAGTTTTCTGATGTGAGCTTGCAGTTGTCTTGAATGAACAGTCAGAATCAGCTGGACCATTTCTAGATGTGTGGATTTGTGACTCTGGAGTCGTGTGCTCAGTCACCACAACCTTTGAAATAATGTCTTCAAGCTCTTTTATCCTTGAAAAATAATTGTATCTTTCTTTGATGAGTAGGTCAATCTTCATCTCGAATTCAGACTTCGTATTTTGATCTTTATGTGCACTTTCATATAGTTCAGATAGCTTCTCAGTAAGCTTCTTGATCTCTGCCTCAAAGATATTTCTTTCTTCTTCAAATCCATTCTCAGCATTCTTTTTTCCATCCGATATCTCTTTAAATAATCCAACATTCTTTTGCTCAATTAACTTCTTTTCTTTAGCAAACTTTTCTCTTTCCAAAATGATCACTTTCTCAAAGTCTGAAATCTGTTGAGAAAGCTTTATACATTTCAGCTCAACCCGCTTTCTTCTCTTCAGTACTTTTTCTTGAAATGTCTGAGAATTTCTTAGCAAACTCTTTCTTTTCTTTCCCAAAACCAGATCTTTCTTTAGCAATTTCCTGCTTTAAGTCAGAAATCTTCTTGTTCAGCTCATGATTCTCAGTCTCCAGGCTCTTAATCTTCTCCTCATAACTTTCAACAGATGTTGCTTGTTGGATTTGGATAATCTGATTTTCCAAGTCAAAGACTTTTTTTGTCAGCTCTGTGTTCTTAGCTTCCAAACTCAGTATCTTCTCATCATTCAGCTCAGAAGTCTGTTTCAGAAGATCTTCATTAATGGTCTTTAATGCACTGACTTCTACTCTCAGTATCTTCTTTTCATCATAATATCTTTTTGATCGCTTTGAATAGTATAAAACTGATGAACTAAGATTTTTGATCTCTAATTTGAGTTTTGCAATTTCTTCTTCATCATCAAAATAACTCATCTTGAATTATCTGTTACAAAAAGAACTTGAATTTGATCGTTAGTCCAAATGAAATCTCAAAAATACAGAAAACTTGAAATAGGAATTCAGAAATTTTGATCACAAAAAGAAATATGTTCCCCTACGCAGACTTAGCACGGGGGTCCCGCTAAGTATAGATTTCGCAGAAACACACAGAATTCGTGAAAAACACTTCAGAATTGGCAAGTAACCAAAATTCGTAAGATATAAACTTCAGAATTCGTAAGATTAAAAATAGAATTCGCAGCACACACACTTGCGAATCCATAAGAATTCACAATACTCACACTAGCGAATTCTAAACAATCTGCGAATTCTTTCCTAGGAGAAAAATAGAAATCACTTTTCGCAACCCTCTAGTCTGCGAATTCTTTGCAATTCGCAATACTCACTGATACGAATTCTAAGCAATTCGCAATATAGCTCTCTACGAATTCTATCCTTGTGTTTTTCAAAAACAAGCCTATGCGAAATCTGATAAATCTACGAATTCTTGGAACTTTCTGCGAATTCTTCGACACTCTGCGAGTTCTTCAAGATATCTTGCGAGTTCTTGATAGGTCTTGCGATTTCTTGAGATCTTCGGCCTAAAAACCTTCTGATTTGCTCAAAATCCCATGAAATCTTCGATTTTCATCCTGTAATTTCGACAATTTGTTCCTTAAAACATCTAGAAACAAATTCAAACAAAGAATTTCAACAAAACATACTCAATTGTACAAATCAATTCATTACAGTGCATAGAACTCGTGTATTCTAAACTCTACAAAACTCAAAAATTGACAATCGATTACAGTGCAATTGACTAATCAAACTATACAAAGTTGTTTTAGTACAATAAACGAACTCATTTCAATAAATTACAAACTCTAAAACACACAAACACTCAAAATCGAATTTGGATTTCAATGAAACAGTGTCGACAACATTTCTTGATTTGATTTCAATCTGGATCTGCTCTAATACCAATTGTGTGTCCCCGATTCAAGTTTCTAATCACAATTAATCAAACAAAACAAGATGATTAACTACCTGTTTCACAATTCAATTTTCAATTTAATTTTCAATTCAAAATGATTACAATCTGTTTTTCACTTTCTCTCTCTCTAAACGTCTCTTTCTCTCTCTAAACGTCTCTTTCTCTCTCTAAAACTTTCTCTCAGAAAGCGCGTATTTATATTAAGCAACAAAAACAACAAAACAATACACTTTGACTTTAACTCTATTACAAAATGACTTTGACTTTCACTGAGAGTTGACTTTCCAGCTTTTGACTTCTTGAACTTTGACCTCTGATCTTCATGATGTTGTATCCAACATATTTCTGCTCTAACAATGATGAATAATATAGTATTCAGGATAAATTACACAACATTCATGATGAATAATACACGAATTCATTAATCATGAATTATTCACCCTGAATGTTGTATTATTTATCCTGAATGATACATTATTCATGACGAATAATACGTGAATGACCTGTGAAGATATGGGGAGACTTGACGCACTCTCTTTTGTTCCCCGGTTCACAATAGAATTACTCGATAGGTTCTCGATTCGTCTTGATGGGTGTTGGGTTACGGTGCTGAAGAAACGCGATGTCTTACGACGTTGAAGAAAATGTTGAAGAAGATGATGTCGAGTTACATACTTACGGTGTCGAGGTGTTGTACAAACTTGAACATACATAAATATTCATAATGAATATAACACATATATAGCATTTCACGTAAAAAAACGGTTAAAACGGCAAAAAAAAACTATATTGAGATGGATGTCATATCGAAGAGCATGAAATTCTCGTTTTTTTGATGTAATTTGTTTGATTAAAATATTAGTAATTTTTAAGATAATTTATTTTAAACTTTAATTGGGTAAAAGTTTTTAATTTAAAAAAGAAATAAAAAGTCAAATATGGTAGACGTGACTTTAAATTATTTTTCATTTTTACCCCTACACATCTTAAAATTAAAAACTCTATTTAATATTAGTTGTTGGATCAAAAGAGGTTGAATGACTGAGATTTGTCCTCACATGCACAATAAAAAATATGAAAGATAAGTTTTCATTTAAACTTTCATCTATCTATCTATATATATATATATATATATATATATATATATGGAGAAAGAGAGAAAGAGAGAGAGAGAGAGTGAGAGAGAGAGAGAGAGGGGAAAAAGAGAGAATATTTAATATAAAAAAACTTTTTGTTTGATTGATAGATTTATATATAAAAAAGAATAACAAAAACAATGTTTTACATCTCTCCTTGCACATATATTTTATATCTCTCCTTGCATATATATTCTGGAATATGTTGTTTCTTCATAATTTGACTTATGCTTCAATTTTAAGAACCAAGTGCATGTTATAGCCATCAAGTATATACATGATCAATTTATGGTATCTAACGTTTAATTAATTATAAACATTTGTCGAACCCGACTCATTCTAATCTTCGTTCAACTTAAATATCGATGATTGAGCTTGTTCGAGTTCGACAACACCTTCGTTTTTCTAATACCAAACCGACTTATAAACCAATTCATTTTCTCGTAATCGGCATATACATAATCAAATTACCAAAAAGCCCTTGAGATGAATTTGGAATTTAGTTTACAGATATTTTTTTGTTGTAAAGATAATACAAAATAAGGTTATGGTGTATATTGAGTTAAAAAAATCTTATCTTCCCTTATTTCTTGATTGGTCTAAACTTCATCTCTTCCAAATCCTGAATGCTTTGCAACCCTAGCTAGCTAGGTACCAGTTTCTTCACAAAAACAAAATACAATGTCTTACACTTTACCCCCCTCAACTTCTCTAAATTACAACTCTCCCATTAATCCCAACTTTCCATCTTCATCTTCATCCCAATCACTTTTAAAAACCCCAACGTTCCCATTCTCCATCCCTTCAAAACTAACGGTAACTGTAACTGCACCAAAATCTTCAACCACTGCAAACTACAATGACGTGGCATGGTTGGATGAAGAAATGGGTCAAATCAAGAGACTACAAAACGGGTCGGATGTTCGTGGTGTGGCTGTGGAAGGGGAAGCAGGTCGGAAGGTGGACCTTACACCACCGGCGGTGGAAGCCATTGCCGAGAGTTTTGGAGAGTGGGTGATTAATGGATTGGTTAAAGAGAAAGGAAGACCAGTGGAGGATGTTCGGGTTTCATTGGGGCGAGATCCAAGAATATCGGGTGGGTCATTGAGTGTGGCGATATTTTCGGGTCTGGGTCGGGCGGGTTGCATGACGTTTGATATGGGACTTGCAACTACACCGGCTTGTTTCATGAGCACAATGTTGCCACCATTTTTATACGATGCTTCCATAATGGTATTATGTGTTCCTTAATTTTATACATTAAAAAGAAATTTATTTTTTAAAATTAGAATTTTAATTATTTCTTAAAATTGAAAAGAAATTTGATTTTTGTTGCATAATTTTTTTAGTAAATAAAATGGGTTTTTAATGGTTAAAATCGAGTGCCATGCTTATAAATGTTTTAAAGTATTATACTGGTTTTTCTTTTATTTAAAAAGTTAAGTCGCTACACGGTTGCTTCTGATGTAATACTTTATGTATGTAGATGACGGCGTCTCACTTGCCATACACACGAAATGGTCTTAAATTCTTTACGAAAAAAGGAGGGCTGACGTCACTTGAAGTTGAAGAAATATGCGATAAAGCTGCCTTTAAATATGCTAATCGGCTCACAAAAGTCTCTACATTACTCCGAACGACCCCTACACGAGTCGATTTCATGAGCATATATGCAAAACATCTTCGAGATATCATCAAGGAGAGAGTGAACCATCCACAACATTACGACACTCCTCTTGAAGGATTTCAGGTACCGTTAATAAATATTTTATTAAAGAAAAAACAATATATTACCAATGAATTTCTTTGGTAGAGATGATATCAAATGAACTTGAGACCGTGTAAAAGATTAGAACTTGTCACATATACTATTTTGAGTATATGTTTATTAAAGTATAAAAATTTATGGTATTCAATTAAATTAGAGTAATTATTTAAAAGAAAAGAATTTAATTAAGAGTAAATATATTTTTGGTCCTTGTGTTCACCACTTATTTTGGTCCTTTTTAAAACTAACATTGTGGTTGTCATTTTGTTTCATTTTTGGCCTCTCTAGTAAAAAAATGTTAGTTAACTTAAGGATATTTTGGTCATTTTATATTCATTTTTGTTTTTCCTACTTTTTTTTAAAATTTTATACCTTTATTATATTAGTTAATTAATAATAATTTTAATTAAAAATACGTATTTTGATTTATTAATTATACCATTAGAAAAGTCTTGTCGGTAACTTTAAAAAGAGTTAAGTATGTTTTATGATATTTATCCGATATATATCTGCAACTTCGTCTACACTAATAAAAAAAATATTGTCTATTTTAAGTTGGGTTTAAAAGAATTGTTGGTTTTTTCTTATTTATGTAAGATAAAAGTCGAAATCTATCTATGTATATTAATAAATAAATAAAAAATGTATCATATTTAGATATTTCATTTAATTAAATATTTTTTTAAATGTGTATAAAATTAAAAATTGTTTAATATAATTATTAATTTTTTTTTCAAAATATAAACTAACACTTATCATAATGAAAAATAAATTAACAACCAATTAACATCTACAAATGTTCATTGTTTTATACTTTATCTTTAATGATAGAAAATATATAGTTTTAGATATTAATACAATAATTTCAAATATCTATACTATATTATAAAGTACGGATAAAAAACTCTTAAATACAAATTATTAGGCACAAAGTACCATCATTTTATGCAAGATTTTAAAAATCTTTTAATTTACAAGTATCAAAGCACAAGATATATATTACTACTGTAGACTTCTAACACCCACCAATTTAGTATGTACATGACATTCCTTTTATGCAGACATTTTCATTTATCACTATTAATTAATATATATTACTACAATTTTGTTTTAATTATATTATTAAATATGTAATTGGTTATTTTTTCTATATATCATTACAATATATAAGATAATCATTGAATTTTAACAAATACTTAATTTTTTTATATAAAAAATATTATATTATTAAGCCTAAATTAAACAAATTTATCAAAAAAATATTATCACTTTCTCAAAATTATCCAAAATCATATTGTAAATCGACAAAAAAATAATATGAAACATTAAAATCGTGATGTATCTCGCTGCATTGCGCGAATACGCTTCTAGTTGTTTAATAATTAAACAATAACTGAAATTAAGAACTATATATTTTTCATAAACATAGAAATACAGATAAACATTTTAAGTATAAAACAATGAATATATGTCGTTGTTAATTGTTAATTGATTTTTTATTTTGATAATTTAAGTTTATACTTTGAAGAAAACAATAATAATGATGTTATAAAGTTTTTTTATTTGATACACATTTAAAAAATATTTAGTTAAATGAAATATCTAAAAACGATAAATATTTTTTAGTAGACATAAATAAATTTCGATTTTTATCTTACATAAATAAGAGAAAACGATAACTTTCTTAAACCCAAGTTAAAATAGAAATATTTTTTATTTTATTTTTGTGTAGACGGATTTGCAGATATATACCAGATAAATTGCATAAAAATTAAAAAATATTCAAGATTTAACTCATTTTGAAGGTACCCACATAAATTTTCTAATGTTGTAATTTATAAAATAAAATATGTATTTTTAATGTAAATTTAGTTAAAATTATCATTAATTAATTAATACAATAAAAATATAAAATAAAAAATGAAAAATTAAGGAAATTAAAGACAAAAAAATAAAAGACAAACTCTACTCTAAAATCTAATAAAACAAAAAGGATAAAAGACAAAAGACAACCAAAAGAAAAAGAACCTTAAGTTAACAAATTTTTTTAATTAGAGTCAGCTAGATGGACCAAAATTGAAACAAAATGACAACCACAATGATCAAAACTGTAATTAGTTTTAAAGATGAACCAAACTTGATAATTAGTAGTAAGCAGAAAAACCAAAAATGTAATTCACTCATCAAATTATGTATACTTTAAAAATTAAAAACATTTAATTTTCTCTTAAATCAATTCACTATTAAATAATTAAATCCAAGTAAATTACTGTTTTAATTTAGGCTATATTGAGCAAATTAACTGGTACATTAGTTGTTATTTAAAAAATTAGATGTTAGTTAATAAGCTAATCGATAAACTAGTCATATTTAATAAAAAAAACTAGTTGATAAGATAGATAAGAATATAAAATAACCTAAAAGAAAAATATAAGAGTTATATATAAAACTATAAAGGCATAATTGGAAGAAAAAAAGTGAAACAAAAATCTCAAAGTTTGTTATTTGAAGTAACTTTTCAAATTAAAACCTAACTTATGGCTTATCAAATAAGATTTTTTAACAAGCCTAAAAGGTAAAATAGGTTATGAACATTGAATTCAAAATCAAAACATATATCTTTTATTTATTTATTATTGTTTTTTAAAAACAAGTTTTAAAATTTCAGATAATAGTTAATGCCGGAAATGGGTCAGGAGGATTCTTTACATATGAGGTATTAGATAAGTTAGGCGCAGACACATTTGGCTCGCTAAATCTTAAACCAGATGGCATGTTTCCAAACCATATCCCAAACCCTGAGGACAAGGTTGCCATGGCCGTGACACGAACCGCTGTGCTCGAAAACTCAGCTGATCTTGGCATCGTTTTTGACACCGATGTGGACCGTAGTGGCGTGGTTGATAATGAGGGCAACCCCATCAATGGTGATAAGTTGATCGCACTTATGGCAGCCATTATCTTAAAAGAGCATCATGATTCGACCGTTGTAACCGATGCTCGAACCAGTATGGCTTTAACTCGTTTCATCACTGATCGTGGTGGCCATCATTGCCTATATCGTGTTGGCTACCGTAATGTTATTGATAAGGGTGTTCAACTTAACGAAGATGGTGTTGATGCCCACCTTATGATGGAAACCTCCGGTCATGGTGCTCTTAAAGAAAATTATTTTCTTGATGATGGTTAGTAGTTTTGATTTCAATTTTATTATTTAATATTTTAAGTTTTTGGGTCTGTTGTATATGATTATTCAATAAATAAAACTAAGTAAATCCATAAAAATGATAACCATACGAGAACGAAAATTTAATGTTGATGGGTGTGGAAAGAAAATTAGTAGAGTATGGTGCATTTAACAAGTAGGAAAGAGTTATCTTATGTGAAGGTTCAATCATTTCATTTTATGTATAACCATCTTTCAAATTGATTTAATACCATTTTTTATAACATAGTTTTCACTTTGGTTTTACTAAAAAGAGAGAATAAAAGGATAAGCTAAATAAACTGATGGTTTGTTGGTAGTCGTTTATTGGCGAGACATGTAGAGTTTGAGGCAGGTGATTTGTATTGATCATATAGAGTTCGACTCTAATTTCTTGAATTCAGGAACTCAAAGTTCAACAGTAGATTAGTGTGACATGTTGAATTGTGTTATAATAAATTGCATTTGATGCGTTGAAGATTGTATATTATGTTGTGCAGGTGCATATATGGTGGTAAAGATCATAATAGAAATGGTAAGAATGAAACTGGAGGGTTCAAATGAAGGAATCGGAAGTTTGATTAAAGATCTTGAAGAGCCATTAGAATCAATAGAACTAAGAATGAACATCATTTCCGAGCTTCAGCATGCCAAGGCTCGAGCCATTGAGATAATTGAGACATTCAAAACCTACATACAGGTACATCTTTGCAACATATATATATATATATATATTATTAACTAAAATGTTTGTATGATTATAATTATCAATGCACAAAGATGTAAAACTTCAGGAAGGGAGGCTAGAAGGATGGGAGCTAGATGCTTGCGGAGATTGTTGGGTAAGCGATGGTTGCCTTGTTGATTCCAATGACACTCCTACTCCTGTGGATGCTCAAATGTATAGGTATACATGCACTCGCATATAATTCCCCTACCACACAATAGATGAATATTTCGCATTTTTCATTTGAAAAAGAGCAAATTGCATTAAAATGGAACATATTTTGTTATAGTTTTTTTCTCAAAAGCTACATTTTGGTGTCTACGACAATACAACTAAAAAAAAAAATATCTAATAATAAATTTCAAGTAAGATTTTTTTTTACGAAGTTATAATATACTAGGAGCGTACTCACGCAATACATCACGATTTTAATGTTTCATTTTGTTTTTTGTTTTTTTGTCGATTTACGGTACGATTTTGGATGATTTTGAGAAAATGTTAATGTTTTTTTTATAAATTTGTTTAATTTAGGCTTAATAATATAATGTTGTTTATATAAAAAAAATTAATATTTTGTTAGAATTCAATGATTATCTTATATATTTTAATGATATCTAGAAAAAATAACCAATTACATATTTAATAATATAATTAAAACAATTTTATAGTAATATAATATATTAATTAATAGTGATACATGGAAAGATCTACATAAAAGGAAGGCCCTGCACATACCAAATTGATGGGTGTTAGAAGTCTGCAGTAGTAATATGTATCTTGTGCTTTGATACTTGTAAATTAAGAGATTTTAAAATCTTGCAAAAAAAGATGGTACCTTGTGCCTAATAATTTGTATTTAAGAGTTTTTTATCCGTGCTTTATAATATATATATATATATATATATATATATATATATATATATATATATATTGTCTACAAAGTTATAGTATATTCTCTTAATTGCACCAAAGAATAGTATGATGTCTTAATTGCATCAAAGACAATATTTTTACCATAAATAGAGCTTTTGAAAATAGGTACCCCAAAATTAAGAATTGAAATAAAGTACCCCTCAGTTTTGATAAGGACTGGCCTTATAGAAGGTTGGGGCTTGCTCGAAATATGTCAAATACGAGCCCGATCCACGGCTCACTCATTTTCCCCTTTGAATAAAGTGTGTCCTAAAACTAGCTAGCAAGTCATACGACTTGTGTTCTCATTTAATTATCCATGAAACGTGTTTAGGGCTAAGGTTTCAGATGAAGAAAACGGGCAATACGGATGGTTACACATTAGACAAAGTATTCATAATCCAAACATAGCAGTCAATATGCAGTCAACGACGATCAATGGTTGTTTAACGATGGCCCGAGTTTTCTTTGATAAGTAAGTCATGTATTTGTGACATTACTCCCAAATATCATACCATGCACATATTACTAATTTGGGAAAGTTTTGATCTTTTTTAGGTTCCTCATTGCAAGTGGAATGGATAGCATTCTTGACATCTCTCAGATCGACAAGTACATTAAAAGTGGCAACACCGACTAGTTGATTTATGTTTCTGGAGGCTACGCTCGAGATCATGAGATAGACATGGTATTGATACCGCTTATGTTCTATCATATATAAGAAGATAAAACGTCAAATTTCAGAACAGTAATGTTTTGATGACTTCTATATCATGCAATAAAGATTGCATATTACCGAAATACGATGCTCATACAAGAAATACCATTACTTCCGTTTTAAAAACGAGCATATGGTTAAGTGTTTGAATGTTTGTCATTTATACAACTCTGATGACATAAAGCTAAAAAAAACTTGATTTGTTGTACTAAAACTCAAAACATGATTATTAAGAATAAATTGTTATAATATTTATTATCGTATCTTAGAGGATCTCACCAAGATCTACAAATAGAAATAAAATAGCCATATTATTAAAATGACAATATTAATTAGCATCATTTTTGTTCACCAACCAGTTGTACCTTTCATCAATTCATTCCACATCATCTACAAATATAGTACAACCTGCGATGCATTATACTTAATGCATATACAGACCTCAAGCTCAATTTCAGATGATCAAATGGATTGGTTCAAATTTACGAGTTCTTGACTTGATCAACCTTTTTTTTATTAAAATAGTATAAAAGTAACTCAAAAATATATATATATATATATATATATTTTACAAAATTAACCACCCATTTCTTCATTATTTTCAAGAAAAAGAAAAAAAAACAGGGGGATTTGCGACCTTTTTATGATCACGAGCTTGCTTATGAGATTTCATATACTGGCTCATTTTGTCTACACTTATAGGAACGATGATTAATTTATATCGAAAATCAAATATAATGGTTGTGACGCAGCATAGGTTTGCGGAAGGATCGACAAGCGTCTAAACCCTTTTGATAACGAGAATTACAACCGTAAAACTCAAAATTAAGAGAAAACTCTCTAAAAAGCTAAACTTTATTGATCGATAACTTGATTAAATTGATTAACAATGAAACCTAGTTATCCTATTTATAATCTAAATTAAGGAAAAGATAAATACGAAATTAATTAAACCTAATCCTAATTTATTAAATAGATAAAGGAATAAAACTAAACTAATCCTAAACAATTAATAAAGATAATTATGAAAATTAAATAAACTAAATCTAATTAATATAAATAAATAAACAATAGAATTATCAAAGGAGTGGTAATTGAGAAGCAGGTCACGTGATGTGGTAATTGAGAAGCAGGTCACGTGATTTATAGCTTGGAAACACAATGAGCAACGCGGTTAGCATGTGGGTTGAACTCGCGTAATAAGCCGCTTGAGACACTGTTATGGTTTTCGTTCTTTAATTTCTATCGCAACTCTCTCTATATTCGGTGCTTTATTTTTACATCTCTTTCGATGCCAAATTCCGAGCATCTTTCGAGCTCGTTTTTCTCTTCAACCTCGTTTCTCTTTTTTCCAATTATTCCCGAAAACCCTCATTAACTCTTGAATCCTCCCTGTATAGGTTGGTACTTTCATTTAGAAAAAAGAATTAATGGTCATGGACGGATCTAATGTATGGAATACGGTGGCACGTGCCACCGTATTATTTCTCCGACGAATGGTAAAAAAAATTTAGGTTTGTGAAAGGTGCAACCGTATCGTTTTGGAAGGTGCTACCGTATTATTTTGGAAACTTCAAGAAAGTGCAACCGTACCTCATAATCAACCAAAAAACCAAAAGAAACTATCGAAATCAACCAAAAAACCGAAAAAATCTCTTGAAATCGATAAAAAAAACTTAAAAATCCATCGAAATCAAGCAAACAACTTTAAAAATTCCTCGAAATTGTGGAATTAGGCTAAAAACACATCGGGGAATATTTAACGTCGGTGAAAAGATGAAAACACGTTGATAAAATACGTGTTTTTTGTAATTATTTTTTGTCTATATTATATGGCATCACCGTATGAAAAAATTTCTGAATTCGTCCCTATTAATGGTCCACATGTTACTATTGATATATGAAACTTATGCATGCTTTGAAGGTAAGTCATTATTTGCCAACGTTATTTTTTTTTTCTTTTTTATCGTTCAAAGTTTTTTTTTATGCATTGAAAATTTTACAAAAACTAATTTTTATAAGTACAACAGGTATAATAGTTTTTTAATAAGTACAAAAGATTTTATGAAACTTGAAGTAATATACAATATTCGTTTATAAATGATCAAGATATAAAATTATAATTGTATATATCAAAAATTATATAAGATAATTTAAGGTTGGATTGTGGAGCTTATCAACTACAGATGAACATATGAAATAAACAAGACAAAATAGTAAAGACAAAAAGTATTTTGATGACGCGGAAAAACCCCGATGAGGATAAAAACCATGGGTGATCGGTGATATCATTGATGTCAATCAGCGAGGTCGTCTTTAGTAACAATGATCGGCTATTATAAGACGTGTTAATCATAAGTAAACTTAAGCAAGGAATTCTTTGAGAGCAGTTGAGGGCAGATGGTTCGATGTGTCCTTTGCAATGACTTAATCTTCATATTTATATCTTGTACATGTCTGTAATTGTCGTTTTAATGTTCATAATATCAACATAGACGGACCTAGAAATTTTCTTAAAGTGGTGACACCATTTGACTATAAGAAATAAATATAGGGATATCTTTCACAAAATCATCATTGGTTATTTATTGGTTAGTTCATTGTTTTTCATATGTGAGCTCACGTGTTTAACTCTTTTATTGCAATTTTTTTAGAAAATATAATAAATCTGAAATTAAAAGGTAAAAACTAGAAAAATGACATTAACGGAATTCGAATTTGGGTCGGGGTTGGAAGAAAAGTTTTGCAAACCAACTCTACCAAGAAAATTTTGTATCTTCATTGTAGTTACAAAATATATACGATGGCACACATCAAATTGATACGGTGACACTTTTCACGAACCTATAATTTTTTACACTACAACGGATGGACGAAGCGGTGGCTCGTGCCACCACATGCACCACCTAGATCCGTCCCTGAATATTAGGGTAGATATTATGCATTTTTAAGGATGTGTTTGGTACATAGACAGGATAGAACATGATATGACATGATAACTGTTCAACATTTGGTAAGACAGGACTTGTAAAATGACCAATTTACTCTTAATGAGTTGTTTAATGTTTTTTTTACCGAATAATCAATCTAAATGAAAATTAACAAATAATATTTAAAAATACAAAACAACTAACATAAATTTGATTCAAAAACTCACATTCATAAGATCAAAAGACCTAAACATTTCTTATTTTATATCTAATTCATATAATCACAATACCTAAAATTACATTCATAAATATTTTATCCACTTTAAACTTTCGTTTTTACTTATCTCAAATTTCTATTTTTCTACATTTAGATTAATTTATGTAATTTATTAGATATCCTAATAAAAATAAATATTTTTTATAAGAAAATATATCACTAGAAAATTTTCATAAATACGATTAAAATGACATCAAAATATGAAATTTATGAAATTTCCAATTTATATGTAACACCCTGGAATATAGAAGAGTGACTAAATTAAAATTTTCGATTTGATAAAACATCAATTAAAAGATAAATTCATTTCTATAAATCAATACATGATTTCCTCAAAAAAGTAACCTCGATTTAACATCAATAATATGACAAACTAAACCTTACATAATGTCTAGGCCAATGTTGCGTGTTACTAAAACCAAATTACAATCGCTATTTCAAATGCAGACGACGTTCTCGAAACGCTAAATCCTTCTCGTGCATCTAACTAGCACTCCACTCATCACGATGCCTCTAGTATCATTTCCTCAACAAGCACGTGATGCACATGTCGACAAATAAAAAGGGTTAGGCTTAACGCTTAGTGGGTTCAATCAGTTTTCATCTTTAATATAAAATAATAAAACTGGAAAAGATGTTATTTAAATCACAATTAATTAAAATATGAAATGTATTTATTATAAAAGCGACATCTTTCTCAAAATCATCATTTTTGTGATGAAAACTTGGTGGCCAAATCACCCATTTCACCATGAAGTCAAAACCCAATACTCACCCAAAACGTGAATAAGATGTAAGATCCAAATACTGAAAACATGGTTAAAACTGAGCCAATAACTCAACAAATCAATTGACTATTCAATAAAAGTCGATATAAACCAATAACATACAATTACCCAAAGTATATGCAATTCATGCCCAAAAGATGTGAATATCTTTATTATTGATTCAAGGGTTGGGCAAACCAAAACACACCATAATTTCAAGGAAACATTTCCAAATAAACAATGACACTCAGAATGTGCCCAACAACTCAACCATGTGTATTTTTCGAACAATTTATGAAATCAAAATACCAAAAGGGTATAAACAACAATTAATCCCATAAGAGGAATAAATCATCAAAATAACACTCTGATGATCTATTTGTCAAAATACTCAAATACTCCAAATACATGCATTTTTCACAAAATAACATAAAATAACCCTCATATTTGTTAAATAACAAGTAAAACACATTAGTATTTCAAAATCGACATTTTTGGCATTTACATAGTTTTCACAAAACAACTTGAACTTACCTTACTAGGTTATGTTAAACCTAGTTTTCCAAACCCATCTCTAGCTTCGAAATGGTGAAGATTTTAGATCCACAAGCAAATCCCACGAAGGAAACTTCTCACGACTCTTTAAACTTGCAAGATCTAGGCTCAAACCTTGAAATATCTAAGTTGGATCTCCTCCAAAATGCTCCCAAAGATCTTCTTCACCTCAAGGAACCCTAAATCTTTCACAAATATTATAGAATCTCTACTAAAAAAAACTTTAATCCTCTTGATCTACACGTGGAGAGCTTCAAAAATCAAGGCTCAAGGCTAAAGAATCACCAAAATCGGGTATGAGATGAAGGAGTTATGGCAAAATGAAGAAACCCCCAAAAATTTCGGATTTTAAATTTATGCCCTGCTTCACGGGAGTGATGAAAGTTGTCCAGATTTGGAGTTTTCTTCATTTTTTTGCACCAATCCTAGTTAACTCAAGAAATCAACTAAGGTTTACTCTAAGGTCAAAGATGATTTTGAAACCCAAAATTATATGTACAAAAATCAGGGTGTTACAATCTTCCCAACCTTGAAAGACATCTCGTCCTCGAAATTTGGCACCTGTCAAACACCTGAATGCCACACTTAACGAGATCATTTGGTTCTCCAAGGTTTGGTCTTCCCCGAATAATTCAAACTTCGACCCAAGAGTTATCCCGACATCGATATCATACGTTCCCTTTTCCTAGTAAGCACTTGAACCATAAAAGGCACATGGGACTGTTCAAGAACGCCACACAACCCGAAGTATAAATCCGACATATGGCCCGTTATCCACCTATCCAAAGAGGATAAAAATATAAGGATGAAACCCCTAAATAACTTCATTTTCACAAATCGACCGGCTCCCCTCCTAAAGGTGTGTCTCTAACTTAGTTCAAATTCTAACTAGAACCTGATAACTTCTTGCCAAAACTGCCATGTCGATTTTCAACAACATTATCTCGGTTGCCTCCCAACCTTAGGTGACTTATATTACCTCAAGAGTAGCATTCGACCTCCACTGCTCAATTCCTTATTGTTGCCCATAAATGAATTCACTCTTAATTTCTTCTATAACCTCTATCGAATTATGTTACATTCTCTCTTGCCTTCAAAACTACTATGATCTTTGTAAGAGTCGATTCCAGCCATAAACGACCATACTCATTTTAGTTCAAGATACTCTTCTCAATTATGACTTTACCCAACCGGTAAGAAATCCACACAAGTGATTTTGAACAGTTCAACCATTGCTACTATTGCAGTAACACATAGCCCAACTATTATAATTACAAAAAAAATCACTTAAGGTCTACTTCAAATATTTCCAATCAATCCCATCATCTCGCATATTCTCATACTTGAACAAACAATTTCCACGAATAGTGACAGTAGGCATGCATAACCATAACCTTCCTCAAACGACACCACTGTGAAAGAAAATTGTTGCCATTCCTTTGACGAAATTCTTAATGACTAGGTCGATCTGGTAAAGTACCATCTCTGTATCCGTATTCCAAACGGCTACAAAGCACACCATTCGAATAGATTCCCGAAATTTCCATAATAACCATTCAAGCTATTGGCTTGATGTACATCTTGTAGTCCATAAATAAGAATAAAACTTTATCAGAGCTTGCATTCGATGCCGTTGATTCAATTTCAATAGACTCTACAGAGAGTTGATTGATCCCAAACTCATCAATTGCATAACTCCCATAGTACATTCAAGTATTGATCATCCAATCAATAAAATCCTTACAAATCAAGGAACTCTTTAAACATCAATACCTATTTACGAACATTTAATCACCTTAGAGTCACTACCATACCGCAAATGATTCCTTAGAACTCCATGGAAGTACCTAAGTGCTCCAACGGTTCTTTACCTCAAAAGAGATGTCGATGCTTAATATCAAAAGTGGTCATGCCACAATCATGGTTACGCCAACCAATACCTCATGATTGGCTTTGCATTACGTCAATCCCCAATGTCGACTTAAAGTTGACCCTTGACATGGGAACTATCAACACTATACAACCTAAATGAACGAACCACAAAAATCTTCTCCATTGCAAAGATTCAACAAGGTGGCACACCACCAACTCAACATGATGTCACCCAGGTTGTCTATCAATTCCGATCAATCCATTAGGCAAATAATCACATAAAATTTCGACCTGTAGATACTAAACGGAAAGATCACTATTTTTAATAATCGGGATAACACATATAGAATACCTCAAAAATTCATATGTGTGTCGGTCTACCAAAATTTAAATCCCAAACTTCAAAGCCAACTACAAGCCGGTCATCTGTCACTTTGATTCTCAAAGACTATTCTAGTCCTCAAAGACAACACCTTTCACAAAAAGCGTTTTTTTATCTATGGTTCTAATGAATTCAAAGTTTTTCAAGTATAAGACTCAACGAATATGCCAATTTTCAATATCACAAGATTCACATAACATAAAATCTTTATAACCATTTTATGTACGCTTAAAATTACTACCACTACTAGGTAATCTTGTAAGGTGGCCACAAATGTCATACACATAAAATCAAACAGTAAAATGCATTTATGTTGCCTACAAATACTAGTGACAACAAACGAAAATGTGCACCACAAACTAATTCAAATAGACCACTCTAGTCCTAACATATACTTACTCACGCCATGTATGCAAACCAATTCATGCACTAAAATAATGTGCAACAAAACACATTCGTACAAAACTAGAGGGAAAGCTATACAACTTAATGCTATCAAAATTTTCACCTCAAACAATAAAATCACATAGGATAAAATCGTATATGCCAACACACGAAATAAACATGCTAATGTGTTTCAAACTTCACCTTTGAGCCACAAAGCAACAAGAAATAAAATTCCAATAAAACATTGCATACAACATAGGCAATTGAGTGATCTCATGTATTTAATATTAGATCCAACTCTCCCTATGCATGAAATTATAATTCAAAATGTGCAATATCTCAAGCACATGAAATTTTGGGTAAGACATAAAATGATTCATGTCGGTTTTAAATCGAAGGCTACTCAACAGTATGCGTTCAACGATTCACAATATGAAGGAGAACTCCCAATATAAGTTTCTATGCAAATCATACGTAATAGAACAATCCATGAATTTTAAAACATGGGCTACATTCTCGTGTGCGCCAAACATCCTCCAAAATTTGCAGTGTGGCAAATATGAATGACTTGACAAAGTATGAGATAAATTATGCAATTCATTTTAGAAGAATTTCGTGCATGCATTTAGTTGAGACCCAAAATTTTAGAACTACGCTCCCCAAGTCCACTAATCACACTACCGACATCCGAATGCCCAAATATCTTAAGAAGATAATCGGCAACAAAATCGATTAACCTTACAAATTCTTCTTAAAACAAATGATGATTCAACAAGCCTATGGTTAAATCTTAACCAATATCTCTAACCACAAAGTGGTCATCTTAAAGTAATCACCCTGCTTAACTGTCACTCAAGTGACAATGCTACAAGCATCAATTATTCCAACGATTATTTACTAGGAATTCACTCTCTACCCCATCGATCATCACAGAAAAAGCAATTCAAGCATTCACATGTAATTGTAAATTCATAATAAGACTGGTCAGGTGTAAATAAGAACGTACCATACATGAGGTCCATGTTACCATCGTCATGATTTTTGATGCTAGTGCTTCAATCGACCTCAGAATATCCTATGTTAAAGTGTCTTACCGTATATTCTCACTTTCAGTCACTTAGAAAAACTCTAGATTAAGTCTAGACATCTTAAATCAATACATATATCTCTCAAACTTATGCTCTGATACCAACTTGTAACACCCAGAAATCTGGAAGAGCGACTAAATTAAAATTTATGGTTTCTCGTCCTTGAAAATGTTGGAATTTTGGTTTTGTACAACAGTTGGAATTTTGGCAGAAAATGTTGTTTTATTTAATCATTATTTCCCATTATTACAGGGGTGGATTTTAATGTAAAATATGTCACCATGGGTGGGAAAAAGTTGAAGCTTGCCTTCTGGGATACTGATAATGTTACCTTATGTAGTTTTGGTAAAATTTTGAGTTGGTGTTATGTTATCTTATTTTCTTAAATATATTTTATGCATCACCTAAAACATTGGTTTGTTTATTACTCTTTTATATTCTGTTTATTTCTTTCATATTAATATTTGAAATGGATAAAACTTCATGATTTTGTCTAAAGGAGATTATATTGCTTTGTATTAGTTTGAATATCACAATATTTTGAGGGATAAAATAGACAATTATACATATTCAGACGTTTGTCAGTTTACAAAAACAAATAGTCTTATTAATTCATATTTCTGACTTCAGCACCACCTGGTATCAATTATAAGTGATATAAGACTTCAGAATTCAACACATCTTAAAAAAGAAACGCCACCTAAAACTTAATATTGAGGAGAAAGAGATTATTTTTATTGTTTCCACCAATTAAGTTGAATATGTTATAATTTTTTTTTAATTTAAAAGTACATTAGGATGATAAATTTATAAAAATATTTTAGTAATATAATTTAGGCTGGAATTTTAATCGTTGGAGTTGATTGTGATTTTTAATACTCTACTTTTAAAAAATTATAACATAACCATTAGAGATGTTGTTACATTCTTATAAACTTAAAATTTGATAGGAAAATTCAAGTTGTTATGCATGTACCCCTATATATAAAAAAAATATGCTCAAATATTCAACTATCGAAAAATATGCTTTCAACTTTTTTTTTTCAAGTTCTTTCCAGAATACCCTCCTTTTTTAGCCTATTCTTTCTCTCAGTTTAGCCTTTCCCTCTCCCTTCTCTCTTCACTTTTTTTTTCTTTTTCATTTTTCAATTATCTTGGTTATGTGTATTTCTAGGTTTTTTGATATTTCTTATGCTCAAAATAAGCTTGATATATGTAGTAATCTTTAGTTGAAGACGACGTTTGATAGGATCTCAATGGTGCTCTATGATTTTAGTTTAAAGTGATGACGGTAGTCGACGGTGTGATTTTTTAAATTTGTTTTCGCCTTGGGTTGTGGAAAGTTATTGACTTCATATTTGTTTTACAGGAAAATTAGCCAATAAAAATGTGTTCATGCTTATTCTTTATGCTTATACATGTTGAAAAACTTAAATCAGATAAGTTTTATTGGTGTTGTGCAACTCACCAAGCACTATGTACAAGTGTTTAAAGCTTGGATATGTGAATTAATTTAAGCCACATATTTTTTGGAAGTTTACTTGACTTGATTTTCTTTTTTTGCATGGGAAATATGGAAGATATCTTGGATGCCAACTTGCATCCATTTGCCAACCCATACCCATTTGTCTTCTTGCATCATTCTATCCCTATAAATACATGCATCATTTCCATCCCAAATACACCAACAAGAAGTTAGAAGTCTTCTTTCTAACTTTCTTCTTCTTCTTCCTTGTTTCCTTTTGTTGATACATATCTTGTTTTGGGGGAACATTTGGTTAGCTGATTTATTGATCCAAGGATCTCGTAAACACGTTGTAATTTCTTCCGGTTGGTAATATAAAGATCTCTCTCTACCTGTGGATGTACACTATCACACTGATAGTGGAACCACGTTAAATATTGTTGTCTCGATTTATTTGTTGTTTTGTTATATTTTATCGTATATTCGATAACTGCTATATTTACGTTTGTGGATCGGTATGAATCAATAGACCAAAATATACAATATTTAGATCTCGTTATTCCGCATTTGTTATAACGGGTCAGTTGCACGTGATTTATTGTTATCATTTTTGGGATCGTAAATCACTTGAAATACGATTTTATAACTGCCACCGACCCTTACAATATAAGCCTTTGTTTTTATTAGCATTTGTTTATCTAAAAGGTAACATAACAGTTGAAAAGAATGAAACGTCAACATGTACCACTGTACATGTTTCAATCTAAAAAAATATTCTAACAAGCTTTCTTATGTAAGAGATAACAATAAAATAATCACATTTACATGTTTATATAGACACTGACGGTAAATTCACAAACAAATGCAAGTTTTAAAATGCTCATTGCAAACTACTGGCAGTATACAGTCGAAAACATTTTTTTAATAAAAATAATACTTAATATGTGGTGCTTATTTGTAACACCCGGAATTTTGTAGGTATAGTTTATCCCTAATGAACTCTGAAATGTGTATACTTGATTTGTTGTGTGAGTTAATTTATGGGTTTTATTGAACATTTTTATCTCATGTGAGTTCGGTTGAGAAAATGTTACCTTACTTCGTAATGAAAAAAAATGGTAGTTTTAGAATTGTGAAACCGCAGGATTTTCTCTTTCGAATTTTATGCTAGTACGTTTCATTATATACTACGTGGAGTACAAATTGGTTTATACTTATGTTGTGAGTAAGTCTATGAGGAGTCTACGATAGTTCATACTAAATGTTTTGTTTTATGCACTTCAA
This sequence comes from Arctium minus, assembly GCA_954870635.1. NCBI lineage: Eukaryota > Viridiplantae > Streptophyta > Magnoliopsida > Asterales > Asteraceae > Arctium > Arctium minus. The sequence goes on from OX941084.1 coordinate 56,807,723, forward strand.
TTGTTGGTAATTTTATTATCGTTTCCTATGAATGCATTATATTAATTTATTGGCATGCATGACATTATAGCCACTATTTTTGAATTATTATGCGTATCGTTTGTACATCTTAAATCTTGAAGTCGATTTAAATTATTTCACGTATCAAACGAGTCACATGCACTTATCGTTTTAATAAGTTTGGGAAATAAACTAATGTATGTGGGTCTTGTTGGAAGTTTTATTCCACGTCATTTTATGGTTAAATGGGAAATTTTTGGAACTTGATTATGTAAATTTCTCCTTCTGGAGTTTATACAAACATTTGTTGCACACCACTTTAATGCGGGAAATTATTTTACATACATGGCATAAAGTGATGGATATTTGGACCATAATGGTCCATTTGAAAAAGTTGTTGTGCATATTTTATTACTGTCGTTATTAACATAAGTAATGATCAAATGATTTTCGAAATGGTTTTATATGTGTGGCGTTTGTGACCACTTTGCACAACTACTGAGTAAGTGGTAGTGAATTTTCACACGTATGATTAATTGTTATAAAGATTTTGTGTTTGAAAGTCTTATAAAATTTCAATTGACATATTTGTTGAGTCTTTCACTTGAAACCTTGAACTCATTAGTACCTTGGGAAGGTTAAGAAACCCCGGTTAAGAGTAAGGACGTGTAGAACCTTGACAGTGGAAGGTTGGGTTTTCCAACGCGTGGTACTATCGTAAGCCGAGTGGTATCGTTTGCAGAATCGATGTACTTTCTGTAACTGAAGGGTGAGGCTTGCAGTATCTTTTGTTAATGCTGGTGGTAAATTGTTCTTTTCGACAACCTTTGTTATGGGAATCGGTCAGTTAATGCATAAGGGATGTTTAGAACCCTTTAGACACCATGATGATAACCTTGGTTTTGTGGGTAGGCTCAATGAATGAAATTCGTGCGTGGAGTTCTGCAATATCTCGAATTTTGGTGAAATTGTTTGGTGTTTGGGCGTATTTTAGGAGTTGTATAATCCTGGGGTCATAGAAGACCGTCCATTTTGGAGTCTAATGGTACTCGTTAAAATTAAATGGCGGTTCAGTAGTAGGAAAAGTTGGATTTGGAATTTTGTTGGTTTCGGTAGTGATCAAACCTTGGATTGATTGGAGAAATAGTTTAAAAGTGTGTAGATCTGGACTGACTGGAAGTCGGAATCTGTCGTTGGGGAAGTATGGATCACCTAAGGTTGGGAGAATACCGAAGTCTTGTGGTTAGAAGCTACCTTAGTAAGTTAAGCGTATAAGTGTAATGTGCCTAAGGGGGCATTTGTTGTGGGTATCAACATAAAGTTATCGTGATTGTTCTGTCAAGTGGATTAGAGACAACTTCTTGTAAATAGAGACAGTCAATTATGGGAGCAACGTTAATTGGGAATCTAGATTTCGAGGACGAAATCTCTTTTAAGGTTGGGAGGATTGTAACACCCGGAATTTTGTAAGTATAGTTTATCCCTAATAATCGCATTTATAGTATTTTGGTATGCGGTCATTTTATAGATAAACGTGTCTCCAATCGAGATTAGTGGAATTGTTAAAAAAATCAAAATCAATATTTGGGCCATTAGGGAGAGTTCCAAGTGAGTTGCGTAGACCTCAAACTCACATTAAACTAGCTTTGGAGGTTGTTTTGATTTTAAACCAAAATACCTTCCAAGCGACTTTCGAGTAAGTTGCATGATCCTAAACTAACTTCAAACCCACGCCGACCATTGTTTTGATTTTAAACCCAAATACCTTTCAGGCGAGTTTGAAGTGAGTTTCTTGACCCCGAACTAACTTCAAACTCACGTTGACCACTGTTTTGTAGCTAAACCCAAATACCTTCCAGGCGACTTTCAATTGAGTTTCTTGACCTCAAACTGTAACACCCAGTTTTTGCGCAAAGTAAGTTTCCATCTTTCGTTGGTAGTTGCTCCGTCTCCCGTTTATCTTTTAGGGTGAATTATGTTGTTCTTTCGAGCCTCAAATCGACCCATGCGAGAATCGCGAGTTTTTGGACTTTTTGGGCTTCGGTACACTTGGCGCGATTGTGCCACGCGATAGTGATAGTGACTGTCACTATCGCCAGGGCACTATCGCGGGGAGGGTTTTAGTCGCGGTACATTCTGCGCGATTGTGCCACGCGATAGTGACAATGTCACTATCGCCAGGCACTGTCGTGTGCGGGGTCTGACCGAGTTAAAATCAGATTTAGCCTCATTTCTCATTTTAAACTCAACCTTTTCTTTTGTTATTCTCTCTCAACCTCTCCCTTTCATAAAAACCGAACCTAGGGTTCTTGAACTCATCAACCACCTCATTTATTTCTTGTTGTTGGGTGCTTCATAAAAAGGGTTCAAGTTGAGCATTTATTCACCATCTCCATCTCCATTTCTCCCTCTCCTCACTTTGCTCCTTGGACGATTTTGGGAGATTGAAGTTAGTGATTTGGAACATCCATGGTTATTCTATCCTAAAGTCACATAAAGGTTCGATGTTTGGAAGCTCGGGTTGAAGAGTTGGAATGGGTGTCCTCGGAAAGCTTTGGGTGAAAGTCTCATCATCAAAAATGGTAAGTTTCCTTGAGTAAAATAAGAGTTAGTATAAGGATCCTTGTAGATCTAAGAGTCTTTCTTGTTGTTGGTTGTTCTAGTCTTGAAGAAATGGGTTGTTTGGAAACCCTAGCCTTATTGTTGGGGATGTCTTGGAAATGGTGGGATCTATGCTTTTGGAGGTCAATGGTTGGGGATTGAAACCTAGATTTAACTTAACCTAGCAAGGTGAGTTCAAGTTGACTTGCGAAAACGTTGTACATGCCAAAATGTTATTTTAAAGTGTTTGCATTTTACATGAAATTGTTAACTGCTGATAAATTTGGTTATTTTGGAGTGTTTAACTTTACAAACTTATATAACACCCATCTTTGGGGACTTTGGGGGCATTTTGATAAATAAACCATCAAGGGAAAATGTTTTATTAATGCATTGCATAAATGGGGATTATTTGGTAAAATGCATTTCATGTTTATTGGAAATATGCATAATTCGTGTTATAAGATATTTGACAAGTATCAACGTGTGAGTCATTGGGTTTTGGTCATTTCCGACCTTGTGGATATTTCAGAAAATTATACATCTTTTGGTTTCGGGAAAAGACGCATTCTAAGCATTTTGTTGGGCAAGTCTAAAGTATTGACAATTCTAATGAGTTATCTTTGGGTACGTCCTTTGGCGTAAATACACCTACTTTGTATTTTGGAGAAATGTTCAACCTTGTGATTTGAGACATTTGAAAAGAGTCAATAGTATGCCTTGTTGGAAAATGACTTGTCTCAATTTAAGTTGTGTTGGAGTTGGTCGTATACCTTGGGGCACATGTTTGCATAAACGTTGGTCGAGTGCGTTTTATTGTATTTTTATTTCATTTGACAATGAGTTGCTAAGCCTGTGGCTTGGTATTTTTATTTTGATTGGGTTTTAGGACATTTGTCCAGTTTTGATAGCTCGATTTAGAGCTTTGGTTGCGATATTGGACGAGGGACTCAACGTAAGGGCCATTTATGGTTGAAGTTGAAATCCCGTGGGTGTACGTTTAAAGCCACTGAGCCTGACATCCCTTGCGCTTGGAATCATTACGTCTAATGATGGAACGATAGTTTTCCACATTGAGGCACGTTTAGGCATCAGATTGGGCTATAAGTCCTACGTGCTAAGTATAACGATATTAGATAAGGGACTCAACGTAAGGACCTTTCGCGGTTGAAGTTGATATCCCGCGGGTGTATGTTTAAATCCACAGAGCCTGACATCCCTTGCGTGTACTTCTGTTTATATGACTAGTCTTAACAACATAAAATGGGCTTACTTTCTGTACCGTCACATTTTATGGAATCGGGTCTCCCCCGTCACTAAAAAGTGTTAACTTTGGGTATTGAGTTTTATTATCCTAGTTTTCGGTGACGTTTTGTATAGATGGATTTTATCCATAATTTATGGGCTGAATATTACGCCCCACCCGTGTTTTGGGTGTTTTGGGATACAAAGTTTTATCCGCTTTTCTCCAGTTGGGAGTTTGATTTATATTCTTCTTTAGAGTGAATTTTGGGTTTAATTTAATTTAAGAAAGAACGTTATATGTTGGAAACCTTGTCCCCGAAGTAGTTTGGATTTGAAAACGTTTATATTGGTGCTTCCTTGCTCAAAATGCATATGATTGGAAAAAGAGTCATTTTCATGTTTAAACATACCATCTTGAAAGCTTATGATTTAAACTGCATTACCTCTTTTCAAAGATATCTTATTCATGTTGAAAACTCTTGAGCTTACTAGGCGTTAAGCCTAACCTTTTTATTTGTCGGCATGTGCATCAGGTTCCAGTTGGGGTTGGTCCTAGCAGCTATGAAGAGTTGAGCCTTAGCTTGGTGCAAGTGTAAGTAGTTGGTGAAGTCTTCCGCAGTTTGGAGATAGTGACTATTATTGGGTTTTAGTAGCACCAGTCCTTATTATAGAATTTTTGCATAGAATGAAATGTGTGTATTGAGGTTAAATAATAAAATGTGATTGGAGATGTACCATTTATTGATGTATTTAGAAATTTTAAATCAGTTGTTATTTCTAGAATTGAGGGTGTTACAGAAACTAACTTCAAACTCACGTTGGCCATTGTTTTGGCACTAAACCCAAATACCTTCTAGGCGACTTTCAAGTGAGTTTCTTGACCCCGAACTAACTTCCGAACCAAAAATTGGGTTTAAACCCTTTAGACGTTTTTTTTTTCTCATTCAATCCCTTTCTCATCACGTACCCATTCTCCTCTCTCTCATTTTTTCCCAAACATTAATTACTCCTCCAAAATCAAAATATTCAAGAGTTTTATGAGATTAGAAGCTAGAGATTCAAGCCTTGTGGATGGAAACTCAAGATCTTCATCTTCTCCAACTATCTCTCACCATTGTTGACCTAGTTTTTGGGGCTTTTTTCTAAAAACAATTTGTAAGTCCATCTTAACTTTCTAAACCATTATTCTTGTTAAAACCTTTCATTTTAACCTCCTAGAGCATTTATTTTGATGTATCATCATTGTTTTGAAGTTTTGACCTATTTTGGGTATTTTGGATGATTAGAGGATTTGACTAAGGTTTGTTATGAATCTGAGTTTGTGAATACTTTTGGTACATCCCTAGGCTTTGGTTGTGACCCATATAAAGTTTCTAGTGATGGATGTTTGTGGATCTAAAGCCCTCACCAAAGGAAGCTCAAGATTGGGTAAAACCTAGATTTATCCTAAATCTAGCAAGGTAAATTCAAGTTGATTTGTGAAAACGTTGTACATGCCAAAAATGTGCATTTTAAAGTGATTATGAGTTCACATGATTTTATTTAAAGTTGGAATATTTGAAGAGTTTTACTTATTTGGGTTATTTGGTTTATAAATCTTGTGAAACCCCCACATTTAGGATTTCTTACATTTTGATAAATAAATCATGTTGATACGTTTCATTTATGATTTAATATATAAATGGAGGTCTTTTGACGTAAATGTCCTTTTAGTGTATTTAATCTTATAAACCACTTTGGAAAATGCATATTATGGTGTTACGAGGCATTTTGGAAAAATAAAGGTATGAGTTCATTTGGAAAAATAGTTTGTCTTAACCCATGATAAGTTTTGGACTAATCCTACTTTTGGTCGTTGTATTTGTATAACCGTTGGTTAATTTTGTTTTATGATTTACATTGACTTTTATGGTTTGATAAAGTAAATCGTTGAGCTTTTGGCTCGGTTTTTTTCACTAAGATGAGTCTTGAGGACATTTGTCTGGTTTAAAGATAGACTTGGTAAAGATGTCTTGTATATTATGATTGTAATTGGTAGAATACAAGAGTATTTATAGGAGAAATATTTACAGACTACACCCTCTAAGTATACAAAGTTTGTCTAATATTCCCCCTCAAGCTAAGGCCGGGAATCGACTCTTAGCTTGGACTTCAAAAAAAGAAAACGCTCAGATGACAATGGCTTTGTGAAGATGTCGGCTATTTGATCATGTGTTGAAATGAATTGAACCGGCAGTTTTCCTTGCGCAACTTTTTCTCGAACGAAGTGAAAATCAACTTCTACGTGCTTTGTTCGCGCGTGAAAGACAGGATTCGCAGACAGATATGTGGCTCCCAAGTTATCACACCATAGAGTTGGAACCGATTTCATTGGAACGCGAAGTTCTCGTAACAAGGTTTCAAGCCAAGTTAATTCAGCCACCGTATCTGCTAATGCCTTGTATTCCGATTCTGTGGATGACCGAGATACAGTCTTTTGTTTTCTAGCAGCCCACGAAACAAGATTAGATCCAAGATATATCTCATATCCGTCGTGGATCGACGGTCATCTGGGCAGCCAGCCCAATCCGCATCAGAAAAGGCACTCAAGGATTTGAACGCAGCATCAGTGTAAGCATGCAACACGGAGGACGATGAATGAGAGATTAAGAGGCCATGGCTCGCCGTACCGTGAAGGTATCGTAAGATACGTTTGACCGCAGACCAATGATTCACAGTGGGTGAGTGCATAAATTGACATACTTTGTTGACTGCAAAGGTAATGTCAGGCCTCGATAGCGTAACATACTGCAAGGCACCCACCATCTGTCTATATTTCACCGGATCATCAAAAGGAGCGCTATCACCAAGAGACAAGTTTGCACTGGTGGTACACGGCGACGGAACGGGTTTTGATTGTGAGAGGTTTTCTCGAGCTAACAACTCGTTTATGTATTTCCATTGAGAGAGAATGAGATCAGAGTCTCGACGTGCAACCTCAATGCCCAAGAAGTATGATAAGGGCCCCATGTCTTGGACTGCAAATGACTTGCTCAGGCTATGAACGATGTGGTCGATGTCTTTGTTGTTGTTTCCTATCAAAATAATGTCATCGACATACACAAGCATATACATAAGTGTACCATGAGCCGAGTAAATAAATAATGAAGGATCCGTTTTGGAACCCCGAAAACCAAGAGAGATCAGATCCGAAGAAAGTCGTTGAAACCAAGCTCTCGGTGCCTGTTTGAGACCGTATAGAGACTTGTGAAGCAGACACACATGATCCGGTTTGCACGGATCAACGAAACCTTGGGGTTGTTGCAGATACACAGTTTCCTTCATATCACCATGTAAAAAGGCATTTTGGACATCAAGCTGTCTGAGAGACCATTGGTTGGTAATCGCGAGTGAAAGAACAACTCGAATAGTGGTGGACTTTACCACTGGACTGAAGGTTTCTGTATAGTCAATGCCCGGTTGCTGGTTAAAACCTTTTGCAACAAGATGCGCTTTATAGCGCTGAATCGCCTCATGCTGATCTCTCTTGATTTTATAAACCCATTTGCAAGCGATCACATTGGCTTTAGGAACACGAGGAACAAGCGTCCAAGTGCCATTTTGGATTAAAGCCGAGTATTCATCCGCCATAGCTTTACGCCAGTTCTGATCTTTGTTGGCAACGACAAAGGTGGTTGGTTCTTGGAATGAGGTATTGGTGGATGTGTGAAAGGCTGATGGGTCGTATGGTTTTGTCTTTTTTGGATTTTGCCGAAGATGGGCTGGTCTTGAGGGCTGGGAAGGAGGGATGGTGGTCGAGGTGGGGGACTGTGGTTGTTGGTATGATATTGGATGGGTAGGTGTTGGAGGAGGGATTGGAGGGGTAGGGGCTGCTGGAGTGGTGGTGTACTTGTCAAAGGCAGGAGTTGTGGTGGTATGAGGATCGGTAGGGGTGCGACGGGAGTAGGTGTGAGTTGGTAAGGGGTTGGTCGGTTGTGGAGGAGTAGTATGTAGAGGGATGTTTGGTTGAGAAGAGGAGTTTGGTGAGGAAGTTGTAGGAGTAGGTGTGGTTGTTTGTGTGGCAGGTATGGACGTAGGATAGGAGGAGATACAGGGGTTGTTGGGAGAGAATGTGGAGGTTGTGGTAGGAGGTGTAGAAAAAGGGAAAGAGTTTTCATTGAACCGAACGTGACGGGCAATGTAAATGCGTTCGGTGTCGGGGTCAAAACATCGATATCCATGATGTGCGGTGCTATAGCCAAGAAAAATACAAGAAGTGGATCGTAGATCCATCTTGTGGTGATTATATGGGCGAAGATGAGGGTAACATTGGCATCCAAAGACTCGAAGAAACGAGAAGTCGGGTTTGTGTTTAAAGAGATGTTCAAAGGGAGAAATGGTTGAGTTTGTTCGTGACGGCATTCGGTTTATAAGATAAACCGCGGTTTCAAAGGAAAAGTGCCAAAAACGGTTTGGGACATAAGGTTGAGTGATGAGAGTGAGTCCGGTTTCGACAACATGACGATGACGTCTCTCGACAACCCCATTTTGTTCGCTGGTGTGAGGGCAAGAGAGACGGTGAATAATGCCAATAGAGGAGAAGAATTGTGATAAATTTCGAAATTCACCCCCCCAATCGGTTTGGACTGTTTTAATTGTGGTGGAGAATTGACGTTCAACCATGGTGACAAAATATTTAAACACATCAAACACATCCGATTTTCGTTTTAAAGGAAATAACCACATGAATTTGGAAAAATGATCAACACATAAGAGAAAGTAGTTATGACCATCAAACGAGGTTACCGGTGCGGGACCCCAAACATCACAAAAGATTAAATCTAGAACATGAGAAGTTTTATAATCAGAAGACAATAAATTGAGTTTGGAAGATTTCCCAATCAAACAGGAATTACAATGAAAATCAAAAGTCTTATTGGAAATAGGTAAATAATATTTGGAAAACATAGTCTGAAACAACTGGGAATGTGGATGTCCGAGTCTTTGGTGCCAGGTGGTTGTGGTGGCTCGGGCTGTTGAGAAAGCAACTTTTGGAAGGGGTTGATTTGTTGGAAGGTTGATTGAGTAGAGTCCACCGTCACTTGGACCCATGAGGAGGGTAGTGTGTGTTGACTTGTCCTTAACAACAAAAAAAGCAGAGTGAAATTCAAAATAGACATGATTATCGTGACAGAATTTTTGGACAGACAAAAGGTGTTTCTTGATTTCAGGGACGTAAAGAACATTGTTTAGGTAAAAGGTTTTGTTTGGTGAATAAAGGCGTGAGGAACCAATATGTAGGATAGGAAGGGCCTTACCATTACCAACATGCAGACTGTCATCCCCGTAGTAGGATTCGGCAGAATCAAAACCCTTCATATCCGGTGCAACATGGTTGTTTGAACCTGTGTCCGGAAGCCAAGAGGTGGACGCTTGTGAGCGATAATCAGCGTAATTGGCGGTCGGTTGTCTCGTCCGAAAGGTAGATGGGTCGCGGTTCGGGCATTATGATGGAACATGTCCAATTCCACACCTGTTACATGTGCCATAAACTGTGTTTTGGTTAGAAGCCCAATTAAACCGACTTCTCGTTCTTTTCCAGATGATTCGATCAACGGCATAGGGCATGGGATTGTGCCATCAACATATCCAAATAAACCGTTTGTAATGAGAAACGGTTGGATCATAGCCTTCCAATAACCATAATTTGTAGGGGACAACGTGAAACCAAACTTGTGAGAGTTGTGGGTAGTTTTCTCGGTAGAAGAAAAGGCTACGAGAGGGGCTGCCATTAGGATCGCCGAAAGTACTGTTCACGCCGGAAAGTACTGTTCACGCCGGATATACTGTTCACGCTGGAGCACTGTTCACGCTATTAGGGTTTTGGGAGCCTTGGCTCTGATACCAAGATAGACTTGGTAAAGATGTCTTGTATATTATGATTGTAATTGGTAGAATACAAGAGTATTTATAGGATAAATATTTACAGACTACACCCTCTAAGTATACAAAGTTTGTCTAATATTTAATAGCTTGTTGTGGAGTTTTGAGTATGATGACGTTTATTACATGTCATTTGAGAATTACATGTTTTGAGTGCTTTGGTCATTCAATTGGAGTCATGTAGTGTTATAGACTGTAATGTAATGGATCCATAGTCATATGAGTCGGTCTTTATTATTTTAAGAAAAGGGCTATTGTTTCCATGTTAGGACCAGAATTAGTCATGGGATTATCGAGGGCCTTATGGTGCGGGCTCGTGGAGTCTAACATTTGGCCTTGGGCCCGTGATGTAATTTCTGAGTATGTTTTTATGGGATAGTCATTTCCCATTTGTAGCTAGCTGAGACATTAGGTCCTCGGAGGTAACTTGGTACGGTTATGTGGAGTCGGATACTAGCCATGGGCCATAAATGTAATCCTAGTGAATGAGCATGATTAGGATCCTCGGGTGCCCTCATCCACATCTTAGTACAAGTCGGCAAGATCGTGGCCATGGGTCCTAGTATGGTGAGCTCAATAACTTGGAAGGTGGCCTAATTTTGTGTTCCGCCACAAGCCATGTGTTAAAGCACATATTTATTGGATTCAAGATCATCATTATCTGAAGATGGAAATCTGAAGTCAAAGTTGATAAAGTCGTCTCAATAAATAGTCTAAGGTCCTTTTGTAATAAATAGTCAAAGTCTGTTTAAGTATTTTATTTATTAGTCTTTATTGTTTTAGTATTTAGTTTGTTTTAGCTTTTGGGCCCAAGCCTTCAAAGCCCATTAGGCTAATCAAGCCTAAGTATAAATTATGTTTATTTTAGTTGTAATTAGGTTAGAAGAGCTTAATTGAGAAATTAATATAGAGAGAAACCTGGTGGTGTGGTGGTGCGCCGTGAACAGAAGAAAAACAGAGAGAAAGGTTGATTTCTTGTTAACAACAATTGTAATCATCTACATAATCAATATCAGGTTTGAATTATTGTGTTAATTACTTGTTTGCTTGATTGAATGATTACGTATTGGGACACACAATTGGTATCAAAGCACGTTACAGATTGAATTGAATGAGTTTTGTTCGGTTCTGTTTTCTGTCAAAGATTCATAATTTTTATTGTGTGTTTGTTCATTCAAGTTATTATTGATTGGATTGTGTTTGTTTTATCTATTATAGTGATTGGGTATTGTTTGATTTGATTTTTGCATCGATTTTGGTTATGAATTTGTTGAATTTGTTGTTCTGGGTTCGTTCACAAAGTCAACACTGTGTCTTCAATTGATTTATTCTTAAAGTGGTTTTTATTGAAATTAATTGATTGGAATCTGTTCTAGTTGGTAATTTGATCGTAGTGGTAAAGTTTGGTACTTTAATTCGTGATATTGTGTGTTTTCTGGGCTGAATTTTGGTTTCTGGGTCGAAGGACTTAAAGAACATATCAGTCTTTCACTTCCGGTCGAATACCTCTTTATCGGTCTATAGCATTCGACCGGTACACTCACAGGTTACCCCGGTCTAAGCACGTTATCGGTCAAACTATATCGGGCCTTACACTTCCGGTCGAATACCTTTTATCGGTCTATAGCATTCGACCGGTACACACACAATCCCGGTCATTTCCTATTCCGGTCTAAGACCGTGTTCCGGTCAAAGACAATATCGGTCGAAGCTTTTGCATTCTATCGGTCTTATCCCTTTCCGGTCTAAGCACTATCGGTCTAAGCACTATCGGTCTAAGCACTATCGGTCTAAGCATTATCGGTCTAAGCATTCTACCGGTCTTTGCACTTCCCGGGTCGAACTCTCTACCGGTCTTTACAAGTTCCCAGTCGAACTCTCTACCGGTCTTTACAAGTCTCCGGTCGACTCAATACCGGTCGAAGTACATCCCCGGTCGATTTTTGCAAACTGTAATAGGGCATCTAAGTCTGCGAAGGGGGACAAAGTTCTGTTCGTGATCAGATTTTTCTGAATTTCATTCTACGATTTTCAGTATTGTGTGATTTTATCTTGATTTCTAACGATCTCATCCAGTTGATTGTCTCAATATCAGATAAGTTTGATACTAATCGTATAAGTAAAGATGTCTCGAGAAGCTCTTGCTATTGGAACAGATGTGAAGCCACCAGTACTCTTCAAGGGGGAGTACGAGCAATGGAAGGATAGATTTTTGGACTTCATTGATCGACATGATTTGGGAGATCAAATTAGAAAATCTCTGAAAGACGGGATCATGACACCTCCGACCAAGGTTCTCACTGTAGCTGGAGAAAATGGTCAAGAAGAAGAGACAGTGTATAAATTACCGATTGGTGAATATTCGGAAGATCAGCTGAACAGACACAAGGGTGACAAGCTGGCAAGATCATTTATTCTCCAAGGCATACCGAATGAAATATATGTCAAGATTGACAGCTACAACGCTACCGGTAAGCAAATGTGGGATCAATTGGAGAAGATGATGATCGGATCTAAAGTCGGCAACCAGCTCAATATCCACCTGCTTGAATAATTATGAAGAGTTCAAAGCCAAAGTTGGAGAGTCACTCGAAGCCACTTATGACAGATTTGTCACATTGTTGAACGAGCTCAGCAAGAACAAGATCAGCAAATCTCACGTGGAGCTGAATGTGAAATTTCTCAGCAATCTTCAGCCTGAGTGGAAGAGGTTCACCCGACAGATGAGGCAGTTGAAGGATCTGCATGACATTCCTCTTCATGAAGTTTATGAAATCCTCAGACAGAATGAGGAAGAAGTAGAAGAGATCAAGGCTGAGATGAAAAAGGCTGACAAAGCAGTTGCTGATCCAGTTGCTCTTGTGGTTGAGAAGTCTAAGAAGAAGAAGGTGATAGAATCTGAATCGGAAGAAGATGATTGCGAGGCAAAGTCTGACTCTGACGATTGTAATGAACTGAAGGAAGCCATGCTGTTGATAACCAAGGCTCTCCAAAAGAAGTTCAATAAAAAGCCAAACTCCAATAGTCAGAGATACTCGTCTGGTCCTAATAACTACAAGCATAAGGAGAAAGTTGAAGAAAGGAGACCAGAAAACAAGAAGAAGGATGAAGCTGAAGAGACCAAGAAGGAAGAACCGATTAAGTGCTACAATTGTGGGAGACTCGGTCATTTTGCCAAGGACTGTCGCAAATCAAAAGTCCGAAACTCTGACTATTACAAGAATAAGATGCTTCTAGCCAAGCAACAAGAGGCTGGAAAAGCATTAATGGCCGAGGATGAATATTGGCTCGACCATTCGGACGACGAATCTGAAGAAGGAGAGAAGGACGAGACAGCACATCTGTGCTTGATGGGAAAGAACCAGTCAGAAGCTGAAGCTGATTCTGATGATGGAGATAATGTTGAGGTATGTAACTTAACTGAATTTGATTTACTGAACCAAATGAATGCCATGATGTCTAAACTCCAAGAGTTAGAGTCTAAACTGAAGCGTGAGAAAGGTGTCATTAATGAGAAAAATCAATCTATACATAAACTTAGTAATGATATTGCTGAGAAAAATGTATTAATTGAAACTTTGCATAAAAATATGGACACCTGCGCTAAAGAAAAGAGTATAATTCATAAAGAGTTGTCTGAAACTGTTTCTAAGTATAGAGAATGTGAGTTTAAGTCTATAGAGATTTCTAAAAGGTATTTTTCTACTTCAAAAGAAAAGAATTCTTTAATAGACAAGGTAAATGCTTTGGAAGAGAAATTACATTCTTTAGGTCAAACTGAACACACTATTCATTTGAACAAACCTAAAGAGAAACCTGATACTTGGGGACATGGTTACAAGAACCCACATCATCTCAAAAAGGGTATATCTGAAGTGCCTGCACTTTATGACTTTGGGTTTATGCTGTTGGCTCCACAACATCAGGAACTCAAACTCTTTTGGACTAGTCTGTCTGAAAAAGATAAAGCCAAGGAATATGATAAAAGAAAGAACACAGCTAAAGTTCAACTTCATTTCGCTATGAGAAGTTGAATAACAGTTATAGTTCTAATAAATCAAAATTTCTTTCAAATGATTATTTTGAGAGTTATTCTGTAAAAGAGTTGGAGGCTAAACCCATCGAAGGTAAGCTTTACGTACCTCCTCTAGTTTTGGAAAGTAAAATTTCTGAACTCGAGAATACTCTTACAGAACAAAGACTTTTGATGGACTTACAACAAACTGTATTTTCAACAGTGTTCAAAGATACTGATTTTTCTAAATTCTCTAAGGCTTTAAATTCTGATGACAGATCTGGTTCACTTGAGAATGATCTTAATTTCTTAAACTCTGATGGTATTTTGAATGATTGTGTTGCTCAATTTGATTTTACCTCTAAACTTTCTGATCATTCATCTTGTGTTGTTAATTCTTTTGGATTACCCAGTGTGTTTGAAAAAGGTGAAACATCAACGAAAGTTGATAAATCATTTTCTGTGAAATCAAAGAAAGCAAAAGGTAAGAAACAAAAATTTCAGCTTTCACAGAAACCGATCCTCACTGGTAAGCCAAAGAAAAAGCATTCTCTTAATTATCATCAATCTAACTCTAAAATTTCAAATGTTTTAGATTTGAGAAAGCAAAGGGTTGGAGTTAAGACTGCATGGATACCGAAACAGAAGATAGACGAGAAAGCCAAATCTAGTTCTAGTTTTGTTTTGAATAAAAAAACTTCTAGTAAAGATGATGTGATTGTGAATGTTGCTACTTTTAAACCTAATCTTGTTGATTCTCGCAAGAAATACTCTATAAAGCAATTATTCCAGTTAGCTCCATCTAAGAATAAAAAGTTTTTAAATTATGGTGAATGTGATTATGCTTCTCATAAATTTTATGATGTTTGGTATGGTTCATATAATGTTTCATCTTATCGTTATCATTCATCTTATCATGATTATGGTTTTCAAAGAATAAGCGGGCCCAACTTTAAATGGGTGCGAAAATCAAGTACTAACAGTGGAGGTCCCATTTTTAAATGGGTACCTAAACCTCTTCTTTCCTGATTTGTTTTGTGCAGACCCGTCATATGTGGTATTTGGATAGCGGGTGTTCCAAACATATGACCGGGCAGAAGATTATGTTGTCTAATTATACGGACAAATACTGCGGCACAGTTCGTTTTGGGAATGATCAGTTTTCACCTATTCTGGGATATGGTGATGTTGTACATGAAAATCTTACGATCAAGAAGGTGAGTTACGTTGATGGCTTAGGGCACAACCTGTTCAGCATTGTCCAGTTCTGTGACAAAGATTTAGAGGTTAATTTCAAGGCCAAGACATGTTTAGTACGCACTGAAGAAGGAAAAGAACTCTTGGTCGGCACTCGCAAGTCAAACCTCTACACCATCAACTTGTCAAAGGTCCAGGCTGACAATCAGGTATGTCTATTATCAAAGGCCTCGATGCAACAAAGCTGGTTATGGCATCGACGGCTTTCTCACCTCAACTTTAGGTACATCAACAAGCTGGTCAGTGGCAAGCTACTGAAAGGTCTTCCAGAACTGAAGTACGAAAGAGAACATCTATGTGCAGCGTGCGAAAAGGGAAAGATGAAGAGAGCCCCACACAAACCAAAGTCTGAACCGAGTACTAGATCTCCATTAGAGTTGTTGCATATGGATCTATGCGGTCCTATGCGAACGCAAAGCTTAGGAGGAAAGAAGTATGTGTTGGTTATCGTGGATGACTATACGCGATACACTTGGGTTAAGTTTCTACGGTCTAAAGATGAGACTCTTGATGTTCTCATTACGTTTCTAAAGACGACTCAAGTCAATCTGCAAAAACAAGTCAAGATTCTTAGGACTGACAACGGCACAGAGTTCAAGAACAAGATAGTTGAAGAATATCTCGAATCGGTCGGGATATCACATCAATATCTGCTGCTCGCACGCCTCAACAGAACGGAGTCGTCGAAAGGCGAAATCGTACACTTGTTGAGGCCGCTCGAACAATGCTCAGCCAATCTGACTTACCTTTATTTTTGTGGGCTGAAGCTGTATCGACTGCGTGTCACACTCAGAATCGCTCCATGATACACCGCAGATTTTAGAAGACTCCGTATGCGTTGATCAATAATCGAACACCAACCATTAAATATTTTCATGTTTTTGGTTGTAAGTGTTTTGTTCTAAACGACAGAGAGAATCTGAACAAGTTCAGTGCTAAGGCGGATGAAGGCATCTTCGTTGGTTATTCCTCGACATCTACTGTATATCGGGTTTACTTGAAGAAGTCGAAGACCGTGATCGAAAGCGTTAATGTTACATTCGATGAGGAGATGGCTTCTGAGCACGTCAGTTTAGAACCCGTAATTACCGGAGTTCTAGCTTCTGGACCAACCAGTCCAGGACCTGCACCTCAAGAGAATAAATCAGATGGCGCTTCGTCGTCTACTTCTAATTTATCTGATTTGGATTTATTATTTGAACTGTTCTATGATGAATTTCTTGGTTCTAAATTGCCTAACTCTGTTGTAGTTGACAGGATAGAAGACTCGATGACTACTCATCCGACCACTTCCGATATCTCTACTGAATTTGGTTCCCCTATTCAGCAAGAAGTTACAGTTCAAAAGCCTACTCCGACAGTTGAAGTTGTGACCAATAATGCCGAGACAAAAGTAGCTGACTTTGTAGGATGTACTGTAAGGACTGATCAACAGACTGCCCAAGTTGTACCTACTGCCACTTCTGCAACGACTCCTTCAACTGAAACCCCCGTTGATTCTGAACCATCTGAAGGCGATAACAGTGGATTCCTAGATGCTGATAATGATCAACATGCGTCTAATCCACTCCCTCATGAACATAAGTGGACCAAAGAGCACCCGGTACATCAAATTATTGGAGATCCATCTGCACCGGTGCAAACTAGGTCTGCCACATCAACTCTATGTATGTATGAATCCTTTCTGAGCAAGATCAAGCCTACTCGCGTATCTGAGGCCCTTGCCGATTCAGATTGGGTAACTGCGATGCAAGATGAGCTAAATCAGTTTAAAGCACTGAAAGTCTGGAGACTCGTACCCAAACCGCAAGGTAAAACCATCATTGGTACGAAATGGGTGTTCAAAAACAAGAAAGATGAAGATGGCACCGTTATCCGAAACAAAGCACGACTTGTCGCCAAGGGATATAGGCAAGAGGAAGGAATAGACTACGATGAGACTTATGCTCTAGTGGCACGTATAGAGGCAATTCGGATGTTCTTAGCCTATGCAGCCCACAAGAACTTCACCGTTTATCAAATGGACGTGAAGACAGCTTTTCTGAATGGAGTACTCAAGGAAGAAGTCTACGTCTCACAGCCAGAAGGGTTTGTAAATCCAGATAATCCGAACCATGTCTACATCTTGGATAAAGCTCTTTATGGACTGAAACAAGCTCCTCGCGCCTGGTATGATATCTTATCTCAGTTCTTGGTCAAGTCAGGTTTTACTAAAGGTACGATTGATACCACTCTTTTTATTAAAAAGGATAAAGGTGATATCATTCTTATTCAAATATATGTGGATGATATTATTTTTGGTTCTACAAATCCTAAGTACTGTAAGAACTTTGCAAACCTCATGGTGTCACGTTTTCAAATGAGCATGATGGGATAGATGAATTTCTTTCTCGGATTGCAAGTCAAACAATTTTCAACGGGGATTTTTATCAATCAATCTAAATACATTCTGGATATTCTTCGGAAGTTCAGAATGGAAAATTGTAAACCGATTGGTACCCCAATGGCACCTGGTACTAAGATTGGCACCGATCTTTCGGGAAAGGCTGTTGATGTTAGGACTTATAGAGGGATGATAGGTTCTTTAATGTATCTTACTTCTAGTAGGCCGGATATAATGTTTTCTACATGCTTATGTGCTAGATATCAGGCCAATCCTAAAGAATCCCATTTGTCTGCTGTAAAGCGGATCTTCAGGTATCTGAAGGGGACTGCAGATCTTGGTCTGTGGTATCCTAAGGATACAAGCTTTGAACTAACATCTTATTCAGACGCAGATCATGTTGGTTGCATGTTAGACAGGAAAAGCACCTCGGGTCATATACAATTCCTCGGAGATAAACTCGTCAGTTGGGCTTCGAAGAAGCAATTATGTGTCTCCATATCAACGGCAGAAGCGGAATATGTAGCTTCTGCTAGCTGCTGTTCTCAAGTCTTGTGGATGAGAACACAACTGCGAGACTATGGATTTCATTTCAATAGAATTCCGATCTATTGTGATTCGAAGAGCGTTATTGCGATTACCGCTAACCCTGTTCAGCATACTAAGACCAAACACATAGATGTCCGGTATCATTTTATAAAAGATAATGTAGAAAAGGGAACAATTGAACTTTACTTTGTAAAAACCGATTATCAGCTTGCAGATTTGTTTACCAAACCTTTAAACGAAAAGAGATTTAATTTTCTTGTCTCAAGACTTGGTATGCTAAATCTTAAGACCTAATCGTTGGTTACCTATTAAAGTTTCTTATTGTGTCCCTATATCATATCTTTATTATTATTTCCGCATGATACCTGCTCTTTAATAGTTTGTTCATGATCTCAGGGGGAGTGTGAGAAGTATCTTATAGATGGTCAATGTTATTTTGAGGGGGAGCAAAACTGAATGCTTTATACTTACTGATAATTTGTTAGTAATGCATGATTTTAGGGGGAGCGTTCAAGTCAAAAGAGTATGGCAATGACTTCTGATTATTTCTGATCAGAACTCGAACATTAAGTGTTTTACTGCTTTATGTCATTTCAATTTCAGTGAATAAAGTTACTTTGACTAGACTTTTAGACTTTTGTAGGTTGAGAGATGCTTCAAAGATCATATCTTTATGACTTTAAGCTTGACTTCGTGAGATGTAAGACTGCACTCAAAAGGTATAATTCCTTATCTTCATCTCATTTATGGTTGAAAGAAGGACAACTTTCAATCATAAGCAAACATGTTATTAAATGTTCAAACCACTTCCCGATTCTCAAACAGATTTCTTGAATTGGAAGTGTGATTTTAAATGTTTTCTGATTCATCTTTGAGCTGTAACTGATAAAGTTAAACTACCTGAGCATCATATGCTTCATAGGAAAACATGGGATCAGTGTGCTAGGACTTAAAAGAAACTTCTATGGATTCACGTTAACTAGTGTTTCCTACCCAAGAAGTTAATCCTTTAGTGATTGCATGTGAGGAGTCAAAAGAAATGAGTGTGGGATGTGTGATGAGAGAATATGTCAAAAGAGAGTTCGGTTAGCTGTGAGTTTCAAGATTAGAAGAAAGAGGGTGAGAGATCAGAGTAAAAGAACATCAAACTCTGCACCAAATACTTTCTGAGCCGGGCAGCCACATTTCTAATGCTTCACATTTCTTTGGTGAACATTATTGAAACAGGTACCTAGCCCATGCCAACTCTTGACATTACCCCACCAGCTACTCATTTTCTTCTCAACAAGAAAATGTTTCATTTTCAAAGGGGACGCAACATATATGCTATCTGATTTTCATTTGGAAAATCTGGATATTGAAAAGAAGGAAGTTTGCCCCACCTTCATACTTCAATCATGCACATTGAGTCTGTGTTTAACTACTTGTCTCAGTGGTTTACACTTTTTGAGCCTTATAAGCAATCATCATATGCTTAATTTATTCTATCACTTGCACGAACACACAAAGAACTTGTTTCTTTGTCCTAACGTTCATAGAAATTGCCTTTGTGGTGTTTCGATGATTGAATGGAAGCCCTGGGGGAGTGAACATCACAAAAGCTCCTTTATATTGTGTATTCGTTACACACAGTGACTTTGTGTTACTGACAGGCAATTTTAACTGGTTCATTTGTTGATTCAGGTGTTACCTTTCATATCTATTTATTTTGTCTGGATTTGCAAAGATCTGGATACACATCTTTATGAATTGACGGATCATCAGTGGTTCTGTTTGCAAGATTAGTGGTAGAAGACATTTCTTGATATGAAGTTTTGATGAACTTCTCGCTCCTTTCATCAAAAAGGGGGAGAAGCACCAATCAAGAAATGGGGAGAAGAATGGAAGTTTTGAAATAATTTCTGAAGAAGACGTGCTGAATTGAAGAATTTTTCTGAAGATGATTTGCTAAAGCATTCCGAGCTGAAACCGGAGATAATTTCTTTCCAAGAGATTTTATTTTATCATCATCGATTGGAGAGATTGCTACATTCTGAAGACAAAGAGGGAGATTGCATTTTCTGAGCTTAAAGAATGATCTTGATCCAAAGGGGGAGATTGTTAAAGCACATATTTATCGGATTCAAGATCATCATTATCTGAAGATGGAAATCTGAAGTCAAAGCTGATAAAGTCGTCTCAATAAATAGTCTAGGGTCCTTTTGTAATAAATAGTCAAAGTCTGTTTAAGTATTTTATTTATTAGTCTTTATTGTTTTAGTATTTAGTTTGTTTTAGCTTTTGGTCCCAAGCCTTCAAAGCCCATTAGGCTAATCAAGCCTAAGTATAAATTATGTTTATTTTAGTTGTAATTAGGTTAGAAGAGCTTAATTGAGAAATTAATATAGAGAGAAACCTGGTGGTGTGGTGGTGCGCCGTGAACAGAAGAAAAACAGAGAGAAAGGTTGATTTCTTGTCAAGAACAATTGTAATCATCTACTTAATCAATATCAGGTTTGAATTATTGTGTTAATTACTTGTTTGCTTGATTGAATGATTACGTATTGGGACACACACCATGGAATTCGGGTCTCCCCCGTCACCGAAAGGTGTTGTTTTGGGTATTTAGTTTTATCCTTGTTTTTCGGTGAAGTTTTGAGTTTGGGGTATTCTCCATATGTTATAACTTTGGAGGCTTGAGTTTACTCATATTTTGGTCGTTTGATTTATAAAGTTTTATTCAAATTTCAATATTTGAGCATTTACCATTATTCACGTTTTGAGTAAGTGTTGGGTTGCATTACTTCATGAAAAAATATTTTGGCGTTGAGGCGTTCATTTATAAAATACGTATTATTGGAAAACGGGTCGTTCTCATATTTAAAGTAATGCATTTTGAAGGATCATGATTTAAGTTACATTATTTTCGTTTAACGATTTTTATAATCATGATAAAAACTCTTGAACTCACTAGGCGTTAGCCTAACCTTTTTATTTGTCGGCATGTGCATCAGGCTCCGTTTCTGAATTAGTTCTAGCATCACTGTGAAGAGATGATTACTAGTTGTGTGCTCGAAGAAGTGAATAGCTTGGTGAAGACTTCCGCATTTACTTTGGATGTAGCTACTGTCATTGGGTTTTAGTAACACCCTTTAATTAGTCTTTATGTAAGACTTTATTCATTCTGTTGACGGTTAAATCTAGAATTGTATTTCTAGCGTGAACTTGTCGTAAGAGATTTTATCCTTCTTTGAGGTATTATTGAAAGTTTTAAATTAGTCTCTCTTTCCAAATTTGTGGGTGTTACATTATTCATGAACCTTACTAAAAAAACATCTGAAAGCTAGTCGAATATAAGTTAATCAAGCGCCATCAAGCTCTTATCAAGCCAACCATCAAGGTCCACCTCATTACAAGTTTTTTATAGAGCGAGTATAGAAAGAGAAAAAATAGAGCTATCTTTAAACTTAAGAGATACCCCAAAGTTAATTTTTGTTGTTGGATCGTCATAACATATCTCATTAGTAGAAGATAGAAGATTTTCATTTTGGTTTTGTCTTCATATCTTTTCTAACTTTTGTTCTTTATCATTTCGATTTTGCTTTCATCTTCAATTATCTAGTCAAGCATTTTTCACATTGGTTTACTAGAGGTAATTTGTGTGTTTGTCGTAGGTTTGAGTGAAGAAATATTATAGCATAGGTTATATATATATATATACACACACACACACACATATATATAGGGGTATGTGTTGTGTAGTTTATGCAACCTTTGAGATTCACTTAAATAAAACTTGATGAAGTATACACATTGTCCTACTAACGTCTCTTAACAAGTAATAGTGGTAAAAAGTATCGGATATCGATCCTCAGGGAAGACTGTAAAAGTTTATCAGAAAAGTCTAATCTTTAAAAATTGATTTCAGATGGAGAATTCGACGAAATCTTTGTGATGGTCTGTTTAAGTTATCAACTAGAAAATCAGTCATAAGAGAAGAAGCAAAGGGTGTAAAGGTGTGTTAAGACAAAAACATATGATTTGGTAAAAAGATGATATAGCAAGCTGGACAGTCCAAAAGTACCATAGAATGGTCCTATAGTACTATCACAGGATTCAACTATCGGCTCAGACGGCCTCCAAAAAGTACATACCGACCCACTGCTATCAATACGATATCACTTATATTATACCTCGTGAATCCTAGCAAATGGGGAGCAAGTAATCTTACGGGAAGTCTTAGAAAAATGTTGCCTAGAAATTAGTGGCGAATTCTTTGAAGTAGATTTGCTTCCCATGGCGATTGGGAGTTTTGACATGGTAATTGGGATGGATTGGTTGGCGAAACACGAAGTGGAAATCTTGTGTTCAAAGAAACTCATAAGGGTACCATTACCAAGCGGAGACTTTGTCTTAGTTTATGGGGAGAAGCGAAATGGCGAAGTGGCTATCATTTATTCCATAAAGGCGAGGATGTGCTTAATGAAGAATTGCCCCTCATTTCTAGCCTATGTAGTGGATGCCAAAGTGGAGAAGAATAAGGTGGAAGACGTAAGAATCATTAACGAGTATCCGGATGAATTTCTCAATGATCTACCGGGTTTGCCGCCCGATCACCAAGTGGAGTTTAAAATTGATTTGGTTCCGGGAACGACACCAATAGCCCGGGCGCCATACCGTCTTGCACCAATCGAGATACATTAAATGATGACACAACTACATGAATTGCTCGACAAGGGATTCGTGAGACCGAACTCATCGCCTTGGGGAGCTCCAGTGCTATTCGTCAAGAAGAAGGACGGGTCAATGCGTATGTGCATTGACTACCATGAGTTGATTAAGGTGACCGTGAAAAACAAGTATCCGCTTCGCCAAATAGACGACCTCTTCGATCATCTCCAAGGAGCTAGATGTTTTTCCAAGATTGATTTCCGCTCGGGTTACCATCAAGTGAGAGTTAGAGAGGAAGATGTATCCAAGACGACATTCAGGACCCGTTATGGGTACTACGAATTCCTATCCATGCCGTTTGGATTGACTAATGCGCCGACCAATGTTTTAAAAACCGGTTTTTTGGTTGACCCGGTGTGGTGACGGGGTCACGGTTCAACCGGTTCAACCACCGAGTCAACCCGGTTTCAAGACATTATATGTATTTTTCATTTTTCTGTATACATATATATATATAACCAAGAATTTTATGTCCACAAGTTAAAACATTAAAAATACACATAACAACAAGTTTTACATCTATCCAAAAACATTAAAAAAACACATAAGCATAAGTTTTTCATCAATCCAAATACATCAAAACGAAACATAACGATCAAACCAAATTGTAACACCCTGTATTTTCATTATACATGTATCATTGTAATCTTGTGTTTAACCGTTGTCGTTAACACCACGTTTAGTATATCGTTTGAATGTGTGGTTTTCGGTTAAATTGTGAAATTCCAGTAAGTTTTGCGACTTGCTCGTGACTTAGAGTCGCGGCATAAGTCACGATGTTCACTGATGAATTATGGGTTTTGGGTATTACGCGAGTTGCTCGCGACTTATAGTCGCGGAATTAGTCGCGAAAGCCTCTGTTGGTTTTAGGGTTTGAAGACACGGGCGAGTTGCACCGCGACTTGCAGTCGCGGCATAACCCGCGAGATGGCCTGGCCGACTTATATGGGTTTATTTCTGAAAAGTTCTCATTCGGTCTCATCTCATCTCTCTCTAAAATCGATTCTCTCTCTCTCTCTCTCTAAGTTTGGTAGTTAATATTTGGTGTTCGATCCGAGGTTTCGGTGTAGAAAGCTTCGTCTTATCAAGAGGGTCGATATCTGGTTCTTCGGGTTTTCGTATAAACCTATTGGGTGAGTTCCTACTACCTTTCTAAAACTTTATACATGTCAAAATGGTTACATTTTGAACTCCTATGTATCTCCATGATTTCAGATTTAAGATTTATACATGTTGACATAAGTTGAGTTTTGGGGGATTTTAGGGTTCCGATCATTTTATGATGGATTCTATCTTATTTGAAGTAAAAAGATGTTTTACTTGCACATTGTGTTGGAGATATGAAAGAAGGTTTATGAACTCATTTTAATGATTCATTCTTACCAGAAGTTGAACTTAATATAACATTTTGTTTATAAAATGTTTTAATACCATATTATTATTTATGGTTGGTCACATATGTTGTTGTGACGAGTCTGTACCATTACTAGTGGATCCCTAGGTTTTGAGTCGACTATATTATTGGGATGTCATATTCCCCATTTTGTAGCTATGGATGCATATGATCCTCGGGGGCAACTTGGTACAGTTATGTGAGGTCGGATACTAGCCATGGTTCATAGTGATCCTAGTGAAGGAGTATACATTGGTTTTGCTTGGGGGCGCGATCTCACATGGTAGCACGGACCTATGTGTTCGTATCCATGGATTCCAAGTGTTTAGCTCATAACTCGTATTGTGGCCTACTTTGTGTTACGCCACTATACTTGGTAAAATATTTTATCGTTGGTCATTTGATGACGAGTTTTATAACGGAAAAGCCCGGTTGTGGCAAAGGTTTCAATTATAAGATTTAACCTTTTTGGAAATATTATCTTATGATACAAATGTTTATATCTTTTGAGCTTTATAAACTGTATGTTCTCACCAGGCTTTAAGCCTGACACTTTTTCTCAAATGATATGTATAACAGGTTTCCCTTAGCGGTGGGATGCACTGGGTTTTGAGAGACGAGTTGGGTCTCGAGGCATTTTGAGATGACTAAAGTGTTGATAGTTGGGCATTGTTAAGTCCCATTCTTTTGATGAATTTTGGATTGTCAACTGATGTAATCTATATAGTTATGTTTAGATTAGTTTGTTGATGAATTCTAAATTCGTACAGGTTTTTGTAAAGTCTAAAGGACTGATACACTTTTTGAGGAGTTTATATCAATACATATGTCATGTTGCCTATTTTGAGAAGTTTTATTTTACTCTGAAAAGATGGATTTAACCAATAAGCCGCACAATGAATACTTTTTCTTAACATCCTATCCCAACGACGATCAATTATGTCAGTATAAGGCTTGTATAATTCTTTCTTCTTTTTAAACAATTCCTTAACCCCTTTCCTTGCCCGATGCATTCCCTCATAAACATAACCCAATGCAGGTTTTTCATCTGAATCACATAACCACAAAAGCCTTAACAAAGGAGTCATCACTTTCACCGTAATCAAAAAATTCCTCCAAAAAATTTTGTTCAAGACAATTTGTTTACATTCAACTGCATTTCCCACTTTCAACATTTTCTTAATCGTTAGATATGACCATTGCTTGTAAATCGGCTTTATGGTCATACAAACTTTTCAATGCAATGAACGCGATACCAAAATGAGTAGCACCTAGACAGATGATTTCTGTTCAACCATGTCTTTTTCTTAACCAATTCAAGGGCCACTTATGATTATAAATAAAAACAGTAACCCTGGATGCAAGAGTGACCAAACTTTTGACGTTATCCAATTTCGAAACGTCCTTTAACACAAGATTAAGACAATGTGCGGCACATGGAGACCAAGTAATAGAAGTATATCTTTCACATAACTTACTACCAACAAGTTTGTAGTTAGCAGCATTGTCAGTAACAATTTGAAGCACATTATTTTCTTCTACCATTTCAACAATCTCTGCAAACAAATTACACAAATTAGAAGCATTGCTCTCTATATCGGATGCATTAACAGATTTAAGAAATGATATCCCTTTCGGACAATAAACCAAGAAAATCGATGCAGGTGGAGGTCGAAGGAGGTCGAAGAAAGGAATCGATGCAGGATGGAATCGATACAGGTCGAAAAAGGGAATCGATGCAGGTGGAGGTCGAAGAAGGAGGTCGTAGAGGTGGAATCGATGCCCTAGCCGCTAAATCAGTAAATCGCTAATAACCTAATACAGTAATCAATTGTTTTTTTACCGGGTTAACCCGGGTTTTTACCGGTTCTTTACTACCGGTTCAACCGGTTTTTTGATAAAATCGGCCGGTTCACACCGGGCCGTAAATTGACATAAACCTGGTCTCTTCCCCGGGTCCCGATTTAATTGGTCGGGTCGATCCAATTTTTAAAACATTGGCGCCGACCGTGTTTATTGATTTGATGAATTGGGTATGCCAGCCATTCCTGAATAAATCGGTCATAGTATTTATTGATGACATCCTTGTGTACTCTAAAGAGGAGTTGGAGCACGAGCGACACCTTAGAGAAGTATTAGAAGTGCTAACGAGAGAAAATTTTTATGCTAAGTTCTCCAAGTATGAATTCTGGTTGCGGGAATTTCAGTTCTTGGGTCACGTAGTGACCCGAGAGGGAGTGAAGGTGGACCCTTCCAAGATCGAGGCAATGATGAACTGGGAGCCTCCAAAGAGTCCCACCGAAATCAGAAGTTTCTTGGTGTTAGCCAAATACTACCGAAGGTTTATTCAAGACTTTTATAAGATTGTCTCTTCTTTGACGACCTTGACTCGGAAGAACGTGAAATTTTTATGGACCGACGTGCAAGAGAAAGCATTCTGAACCTTACAAACGAAACTTTGTGAAGCCCCGATATTATCCCTGCTCGAGGGAACGGATGACTTTGTGGTCTATAGCGATGCATCCAAGATGGGTTTGGGGTGTATCTTGATGCAAAGGGGCAAGGTGATAGCCTATGCCTCAAGACAACTTAAGGAGTATGAGAAGAATTATCGCATGGTAGAACTAGCATGTATAGAGATTGGATTTGTCCCTCCTCTATGATGGGAGTGATGTCTCTGGGTTTCTTGATAAATATATACTAAGGAAATGCATGCATGCTTAGATAACTGATATGAGATATCACAATCTCTTTTTATCAGTATATTAGGGAATCAATAAACTAGAGATTGGATATAACGAGAATGACACATTCAATGTCTCGTGTTCAATCTGGACATTAAGGACAAAATAATTAAATGTGTAAACTAAAATTGATTACAAAACAATAATTTGTTGTATCATCAATTCTCGTCATTTGGGTGACGGTGATGTATTGATATATATCGCTCATCGTTTATAATTATTAATACGAGATTTTTATTTATTACCAACATGTAGAAAACCCATTGGGTCACACGCTTTGAACATATCCGAATAAGAAGTTTTAATAGTTAAAATGTTTAATTATTATATCTGATTTGTATTGATTTAATCCGATTAAATAAAAATCAAATATTATTTATCTTAGACATAAAATAAGTTTACTAGAGATGGTCTTTGTAAGGAAGTGATGGTGAATGGATAATCTTACACTCAATTAAGGTGTACGGATGGTAATGGTTATGCCATACCTCTCGTATCTATATAAAATGTATGACATTTTATACAAGAAATGGTCTTGCACTTCTCTCTCAAAATCATCTACAACCATATGCTCCCTTTTCTTTCTAAGTTTGGAAACCGTGACTAGTATCACGAGAAGGCAAAGGATTCGGATTGTTCACTTAGATTCCGTAGAGGCATCAAGCTTTGTTTGTTGATTTGATTCAAAGTTTCGTTAACTGTGAGGTATAATTTTGAAACCCCCGATTTATTCCTATTCGTATGGGTCCTCAGAGGATTACGGTTTTATTTTCCGCTTTGCTTGAGATCTCGTAACCCAACACAACTTTACATACTCTATTTTTCTTTCCTTTTGGATTATAGATTGATCTTGATGAGTTCCCGATTCGTGTCGATAGATTTTCCAATCCATCTCGATAAAAGTTAAAAGTGGTGGGTTATGGTTTTACACACACAAATACACAATAAAATAATCAATAGGTTCTAAATCGGTCTCGATATATGATTTTAACACACAACCACACACTAAGTCAATGGATGTGTTCTTGATTAGTCTCAATGGGTTCTCGATTGGTGTCGATCGGTCACGATGGGCCCTTGATTGATCTTGATGTGTTCTTGATTGGTCCGATAGGTGTTGGGTTACGGTGATGAAGAACGTGGTGCCTTACGACATTGAAGAAATTGTTGAAGAATGTGATGTCGAGTTACGGACTTACGGTGTCGAGCTGTTGTACACATTTGAACGTAATAAATTAATATTCATAATGAATATAACACATATATAACATTTCACGTAAAAAATGGTTAAAACGAGAAAAAACTATAACGAGATGAATGTCATATCAAAGAGTACGAAATTCTCGTTTTTTATGTAATTTGTTTGATTAAATTATTAGTAATTTTTAAGATAATTTATTTTAAACTTTAAGTGGGTAAAAGTTTTTAATTATAAAAGAAAATAAAAGGTCAAATAAGGTAGGGTGGATTGAAATTAACTTCTATTTTTACCTCTAATCATCTAGGGTTGTTTACGAGTCGGTTGATCGGGTTGAAGGTGTTTCGACAACTCAAACCAATGTTGGCGGTTTGAGAATTTTCAATCCAACCCAACACAAACAAAAGTGCAACCCAACCCAACCCAACCCGTTCGGGTTGGTCGGTCTGTGTTTAAACAAAGTAAAAACAATATTGAAAACATAAAAATAAGGAAACTTTTCTTTGAAATACGATCCATCATTCAAAAGAATATACGAGTTCATCAAATATTTAGGTATTACATATAACTTTCCAATAATGTCCTCTTATGATTTCCATTGCCAGTTATTACCGAGTTGTTTTTGATAACTTATACATATTAAAAGAAAATATAAATAATTTTAGAGAAGTCGCTAAAACGTTTATCGGGTTGGTCGGGTTATTTTGAGCCTAACCCAATATCAACCTAATAGATTCGGGTTGTCCTAATTTTGTATCGATTATATGTCGAGTTACCTCGAGTTGATTTTTTCCTAGGTTGGTCGGGTTGGGTTGATCGGCTTGGTCAGGTTGGTCTGTTTTTTTAGCACCCCTATAATCATCTTAATTATTACTTTTAATTAAAAACTCTATTTAATGTGAGTTGTTGGATCAATAGAGATGAAGGCATGAGACCAGTCCTCATGTTCACAATAAAAATAAAGTTTGCAATTGAACTTTCCTTTATATATATATATATATATATATATATATAGGTGGCCTTTCAAGGGAGAACTGGGTTATTTGTGATAACTGCGAGATCCAATCGCAACCACAAATCAGATGATAAATTAGGAAATTATTAATTTTGGTAATTATGATTTAAATTATAATCAAAGGTCAATTTAGGTATTTTAAAAATATGATCTCTCCTCTCTCCTTTCTCCTGCCTTCTCTCACCGACGAACTTTTTTTCCGGCAAAACTTTTTCCGGCAAATCTTTTTCTAGCAAACACATTCATTCTGTGGTACCCTTACCAAAATAATGAAAATAAAGAAAATTAAAACAACAACACCTGATACATTGTGATACACTTCGTAAAACAAAGGAAATACAATATGATACCAATGTGATACCTTATTATGATACCAAATGTGATACCCCATTGTGACCCTACTGTTATACCAAATGTGATACCCAATTGTGATACCACCAGTCTGATACCAAATGTGATACCTCGTGATATCCTACACCAAATGTGATAGCCCATTGTGACACCCTACTGTTATACCAAATGTGATACCCAATTGTGATACCACCAGTGTGATACCTCGTGATATCCTACTGTTACACCATGATACACTTTGTAAACTTCAAAAAAATACATCAAAAATACATGATAGCACCCTATGATACCCTTTTGTAAATATCGGAAAAAACCCACCATGGTGACTGATTTGAGGACACCGGCAGGCGGCGAGTGCGACGGCAATAACGTCGGCTCCTTCATGGAAAACGCCATCATAGAGAACAACTTCTCGACCTCCTCGATCTGTTCGTGATACCTCTTCTCGACCTCCTCGATCTGTTCGTCGCCGTCCTCGACCTCCTCTCTCCTCTACCACCACCTCTCTCCTCTACCACCACCTCTCTCCTCCACGTCGCCGGGACTTACTTTCGTAACTCCGGTCACTGAATCCTCCCTTGCCGATCTGTTATACGTCACCGTAGGCGACTAAGGTTTTACAGGCGGAGGAAGAGTGAAGGTCTGAGGACGCTTTTGGTGGTTGGAAGTAGGAGATCTGAATGAAGAGGAGTATTTGTCGACGTTGGTTTATGGAGATTTTTTCCGGTGGAGATTTGAATGAGTTTTTTCCGGTGGTTCATGGCTGGGATGTAGGAGATCTGAATGAAATTTTCAAGTTTAAAAGAAAATTAAAAGATGAAGCCAGAGAAAGAGAGAGGGAAAAAGCAAAAAAGAATGGTTTCATGGGGCGACAGGTTCACAGGGATAGGTTTAATGAGTTGTCAATTGAAATCAAATTACCATTATAACCTTTATTTTATTTTAGTAAACAACATTAATTATCTTAAATGATTGGTTGTGGTTGGATCTCACGGTTACCACAAAATAGTCAGTCAAGATCGGATTTGACTTGTCAAAATTTACGGCTTTGACTGGTCAAGAAAATTGCGGCTTTTACCGGTCAAAACTTACGGCTATTCCAAAAATAGAAAGACAGTTTCGTAACTTTTACAAATACGCGAGACGAGTTCATATGTGAACTTATATGATTCACATTTGAAACTCTATGTTCATATGTGAACTCATGTAATTCACATATGAACTGTTTTTAACTGATTCACATCTGAACTATTTTTAACTGATTCACATATGAATCTTTGTGATTCATATATAAACTAATTAACTGATTCATGTATGAACAAATTAATTGTATGTTCATATATAAATCAGTTGAACTAATTAACATATTCACATATGAACTAATTAAATTGATTCTCATATGAACAAATTAACTTATTCACATATAAACGTATAGTTCATATGTGAATCACACAGGTTCACATATGAACTCGTCCCGCATATTTTACGAAACTACCCCTCTATCTTCTGCAGACCACACAAGGAATTATCCGGTGCTTCACAGTCAAAACCGCAAATGTTGACCAGATGAAGAGCTAGGATCATTTTTCTATTTCTCACACACTTAGCATCTCTCATTTGAACCTCTCCCTATATATATATATATATATATATATAGTGTTTGGTTCATTTGAGAAATGGTAAATATATGAGAAATAGAGAAGTAATCCTATCCATTCATATGGTCAAGATCGGATTTGACTAGTCAAATATTGCGGCTTTGACCGGTCAAAAGTTGCGGCTTTGACTGGTCAAAAGTTGCGGCTATCCCAAAAATAGAAGGACAATTTCGTAAATTTTACAAAACACACGGGCTGTGTTCATATATGAACATGTATAATTCACATATGAACTATATGTTCATATATGAACCAGTACAATTCACAACTGAACTCTTTTAACTGATTCATATATGAACCTTTATGATTCATATATGAATCAGTTGAACTAACTAACAGATTCATATATGAACCTTTGTGATTCATATATGAATTTGTATGAATCACAAAGATTCATATATGAATCACAAAGATTCATATACGAACCTTTGTGAATCACAAAGATTCATATATGAATCAGTTGACCTAATTAACAGATTCATATATGAATCTTTTTGTGATTCATACAGATTCATATATGAACTCATCCCGTGTATTTTACGAAATTACCCATCTACCTTCTATAGACCACACAAGGAATTATCCGGTGCTTCCCGGTCAAAGCCGCAAATGTTGACCAGATGAATAGCTAAGATTACTTCTCTATTTCTCATATATTTACCATTTCTCAAATGAACCTCTCCCTATATATATATATATATATATATATATATATATATATATATATATATATAGGGTTGGGTTCCGGTGATAAGTTGAGTTAATGGTGAGAAGCGTGATAAGTGGTTATCGACCGTTGGATGAGAAATTGACGCACATTAGGATGAGATGCACCAAGATAAGATGGACCGAGATGCAACAGATCAATTCTCTTCTAAGCCGCAATTCATGGGAGGGATTGGGATTAAGAGATCAATGGTTCTGATCCACTTCTCACGCTTCTCACCATTAACTCAACTTCTCATACGATCCTTCGCCTATATATATATATATAGGTGGGTTCAAACGAGAACGCTAACTATTTAAGAAAACACGAAAATGTCCGTTAATGTACAAAATCATATATGATTCACGCGACTTTGCTCCGCGATTTTGCTCCGCGACTTAAGTCGCGGACAAATTCACCCGCGGTCAGTTTTTGCAGGTTAATGTAAAATCACATATGTTTTTGTACATAATTTGTTGTTTTCTTGTTTTCTTAAATAGTTAACGTTCTCTTCTTTCTTTCTCTCTATATAGATACATTATATATAGAAACTCAAATTCCCATTTGATATATAATTATATAATGATATTGTAGGAATGGTTTTAGTGGATATTATTAGCAGTGGAGTAGTAGAAGCCTTGAGAAAGTGTCCAGATTGAGGGAGACAGGCTTCACTTTTGTGAAAATAACTGCAACTGGATAGCATTTATGTCAACCATACAAAAGTACTATGCATAATCAATCACTCAATCACCCTATCTCTCAATTATTTCTCCCCAAATGACAAATATACCCCCTACCTTGGGTGTCCACAACATCTATAAAATTAAAGGACTAAACTGTCTTTTTCACTCTTCCTGTGTTAAAAAGACTCATTTTCCCATAACCAACATCAACCATGCATGGATCTGGACTCCTATCTCCCTGTGTGAAATTGACAAATTTGCCCCTCACCAAGGTCAAAACTTGGATGGACCCATGATGTGAAATGAATTGAGGGGTGTTTGGTTCATTTTTAAGAATTGAGATTGAAAACGGAAATAATGAGAATAAGAATGTCCATTGCACATGTTTGGATGACAATGGAGAATAAATATCATTATCATAAATGTCAATTGTTTGGTAGTAATATCATGTTATGAATTCTTTGAATCCTATTTGGCAAGTAACAAAACGCAAATAAAGTGTATCACAAAAACAGATAAACAAAGATACAAACAATGAATCCAAAACTTGGATTCAAGATGTTGCAAAAAATGATGAAACTCAAAAACGAAAAACCTTTGACGAAAATTAGTTACCTAATAAGCTTGCACTTTCAATATCGCAAACTAGTACAAGAAAATCAACCGTATCACATCCCAAAGTTAAAAGCAAAAGAAATCAGATATATGGAGTTTGAATCGAAGTTACAAATATATGAAATGAAAAGAACTATCGTTTATGGAGCTTGTAAAAAGATAAATTGGCACATAACTGGGGAAAAAGATGCACACGTATATACGATTTGTGACAAGAGCTCAAACCATTACCTACAAATGCAGAAGTATATTGTTTTTACACGTATGTCAAAAAGATTAATATGTCTCTATCGAGGTTGGACCCATGAAATTAAAAGAACAATGTCTTTTTCAAGATTGTGAAAAGACAAAGTTGCACCAAACTAAAGTGAAAAAAGACCCATGAACCCATGATAAGTAAAGGGTTGAATGAAGTGTCTTTACTTTTTTTTTTTTTAAATAAAGATCTTTTCTCTTCAAGTTGAAATTTATACGTGGATTTGGATTCACTGAGTAAGAACTATACGTGGATTTGGATTTAGAGCTTAATTTATACTTAAGAAATCCAAACTACTTGAACGCATTATTAAACGTAAAAAGATAAATTTGTCCCAGACAGAGTTAAACATGAAAAACACAAATGAGGGAATTGTATTGTGTTGATATTTTAGTGTGAAAAGACTTACAGCTAGTAGGATCAAAACATGGAACGATGAAGTGAAATAAAGTAATCTCTTTATAGTAGTTTTTAAAGGATGGATTTGCATGCAACTAGGGTAAAAAGAAACCCACTAGAGAGTTGTACGTATAGTCTTAAGTTGTGCTTTCTTCATGTACGTTTTAAAGACATGAATGCCCCTAATAGGTGTTGAAACATGTAGCATGAACCATGAACATACGAAGGATTGTAATGCCTTTACACTTGGTGTTTGTGAAAGTGTAGCTAGGATAAGAAAGGAAGATCCACGATATGTAAAGGGTAGAAGCGTCTTTCCATTTGTGTTTCAAAAGAGAAATTGGTCCTTTATCTATTCGGGTATGGCTATTTGATTTGAAAACTTTTTAAAGTTGCTTTTCATTTGTTATAAGTTTTGAAGCCATGAAGTGAAAACAATTAATGACTTTTGTGTAAAGGGTAAAAGTGTCTTTTCTTTTCCTATGCTAGAAAACACATTGTCCTTTATCTATTGGAACATATGCCACTAAAACAAAATCGGGTTTATCAATATTTTCTAGGTGTTCCAATAAACTGTTTTATAGGACTTAAGATTATAGTACCAAATAATAAACCTATCTAAAGGTGTCGTAATTAGTTTATATGACGCTTTTGGATGTCTTAAGTTTTTAGTACACTTTTAGTATAAATCGTCGTATTAACTATTTTAGATTCACACTTTTGAGAAATGTCATATGAACACAACTTTTTATAAAACAATTGTCTTTAATTATAAAGCATTTTCTTTAAGAATGCCCTATAAAATAGTTAATACGGTATTTTTTTTTTTTTTAATAAAATGTCCAAAAAAACTCATCTACGACTCCCAAAAATGTCATATAAGCTTATTATAATACCTTAGGTAGGACGTTTTATTGTTTGATTCGATCTATTAATTAAATCTTGTACAATTTATTATGAACGCCTACATATTTTTGACATCCTATAAATTTAAATTTGTTATAATGTGCCTATTATTTGATTTATTATCGTTTTCAAATTGATCTTTATATTTGTAACTTCTGGACCCATGTATTGAAAGCAATTAATTACTTTATATATTTGCTTATTGAAAGACCAGTTTACCCCTAACCTAGGGTGAAGAGATGAACCCATATAGGGAAGAGAACCAATGCCAAAAGACAAAGTTACCCCTAACTAATTAAGGTCAAAACATGAACCCATGAAGCCACAAGAATGAATGGCTTGACACTTGCTGGTAAAAAGACAGGTTTACCCCTAACTGAGGTCAAAATACACCTGATAATGTAAAGGATTCAAGGCTGTGTCTCTTACATAAGCTAAAAGAGAGTCAATGTTTTTTTGCTAAAGAAAACATCGCCCACATGAAGCAAACAGTAAATTAATGGCAGCTGGAAACTACATCAATTTCAATACAGAAGCTCATTAAGTTTTTCAACAGAAGGTTTCAGATGGAACACTGATTAAAGAAAAGAAGAATAGTAAACTCTTTCTCTCTCTCTCTCTACAACACACACACACACACACATATATATATAATAATTATATATATATATATATCAACCATTTCTGAACTGTCACCAGCTCGTTAAACATGGACTGAAAAAGCTAAAAGCGATGCTACAATTAATTCTAACTGAGATGATGAGAAGGAATAAATAGGATGATAACAGAAAGAACTTACACAAAAGAGTGTTGCTCCTACTTTCTACATAGCTTAATTAATACTACCATAAAAGAAAAAGAAAAAAAAAGAATCAAAAATTATAGAATCAACATTAGCAAAGCTTTCAAATTTACTTAATTAATTAACTAATTATGAAGAGGGTTTGGACCTGTGTGAACTAATCTTTTATCTTCATCATACAAACCTCCTTCTCCGGCTGGTGCATGGAACTGCGATCTTGCTGTTTTAAAGAACACAGCTTTCCGGCTGGATGGTGTCGAGTGGTGGCGGTGGTCATGAGCGGCCGACGATGGTGGTAAATGGGTGGAGATTAAGATGACCCAGATGAGAAAAAGTGGGATTTTTGGATTTGAATAAGTTGTTATCCTCCTGCATCTTGTTTTTGGTGGTTGATGTGAAAGATCTTGAGGCATTTGATCAAGGATGTATAGTGGCAGTGAATATACTTTTTAGATATGTAGCCAGTTGGAAGAATTGAACAGATGGAGAGATAAAGACGAGATAGAAAGCTGAAAGTGAGATCTTTGACTTGCAAAATGTAAAGGGAATTGGGGTGGGTGCAGTGTCTTATATATTACAAGACAAAATCCCTTTTTAGAGAGTAAGCTAAAGCTTCTGTTCTTGTTCTAGATCTCCTTCTTGCTTCTTCCCCTTATGTTACGGGTCTAACTCACATGATATGGAAGACCTTTGATTCTTCTAAGGCCTATATATTATTAATTTATTTATTGCGTTTGTTTTTTTAGTTTCAAACAAAATCATTTTATTTAAAATAATGTTTCTTTCATATGAATTAGATATAATTTTCCGTCTTTTCAAACATAATCTATCGATAAGAAATGTGTTACGTTTCCTAACACATTGAGTCCTAGATATGTTTCGACGACCAAGTTTTTAACTTTTTTTAAAGTCAAGTATTAATTCTCTAAAAAAAATTAAATGATGGATTTTTCAAATGCTTCACACCGTTTACTAAACAATATTTACCTTGCTAAGCGTGTAACGGTTCAATTATTACCGGGTAAACATAATTAACAAAGACCGAAAATTTTACCTGATGTTAATGCCAAAAATTATCCAAATGGTAACTTAAGGTCGATGTGGAACTTTTACTAACTAAAGGAAATGAACCTTCGACAAATCGTGCGACGAATAACAAATAATGGAAAAGACACAGAAATTTGGTGACACAGAAAAACGCCGTCGAGGGTAAAACCCGCAGACGATAGTAAGAGTCGTCAATGCACTATGGACGTCAAACAATGACGTCGTCCTTTAGAAGGAATGATCGAGAGTACAATAAGTAACAATATAAAAAAAAAGTAAATAAATCGTAGGATTGTCTTGTGTGTCATGAAATAAGAATGATTTGCCGTGAGTTTCTTCGAGAGAAAATGAGTTTGATCAGCTTGAGTGCTTTTTGAATGCTCTGAATTCACTTGTCTCTAGAAGTTCTTCGTTGCTTTGTATATATAGCTGGTATCGTCATAAACGAGCTTTAATGTCACTAACGGTCTTTGTATTGAATGATCTTGATGACGGTCTTCCGCTATGATCGTTGTCCATCAATGCTTTATGACCTGAAATAAATAGACATAGAAAAAACGCTTGTTGATAGTTAATTAGTCGTGATCGTCAGATATCTCCCGATAGTCGTAAGGTACCTGTCGACCGAAAATTCAGTCACGGGTCATGATAAACTTACGGCCATTATTGTAAGTGATGACTATAGTCCTTAGTGTACGCAGTCAACATGACCTTATCCTAATACAAGATTTGACTTAAGATTAGAGACGTTTGGTTTTCTGTCGTCGGTCGTGACTTGCAAAATTTTTTACCCAAACACCTGGTAAGAGAGAAGACAAGGATCGAGAGTCTTATCCGATAAGTGAGGGTGATTACTCTTACCTAGTAAGTGTTTATCAGATTATAAACGCTTACAATCAATCAAGGTAAATAGCTTGAGGCGTGACGTGTCGATAAGGTCAAGGCTTAAGCCTTAGAAGCCACGGGCAAGGCCATCACATTTTTCAAAGCATGACTTATGACGGCAATTTATATATCATATATAATATTATATATGTAATATTTTGTTTTATACTATTACTCAATAAGTTAATGATATTAAGCATTCAAAATTAGGTTATATACTAAAAACAAAAACACAAAAAATAAGACACTAAAAGGGTAAGAAAATTCAATATGGTGTTATAAAAATCAGACATTGGGCCATGACGTGTCACAGCCTTAACGTGGCGTCAGACACAAGCCTTAAGCCACAACGCACCATAGAGGCTATCGAGGCAAGCTTTTTAAAACACTGCCATCAATCCATTTTGGTGGATGGGAATGTTACCCCATAAGGTAAATGAGAGTGGTAACTCTTCTCGGTAAGCATTTGGTAAATATCGCTTCAAATTTGTGAGTTAAAATCTATACTATTTTATAACATATAGGTAAAACTCTAAGGGGGCGTTTGGTTCGCAGAATGATTTCTGATGGAATGGAATCTGTCAATGGAATTGGAATCTGGAAGGAATTGGAATGGAATGTTTTCAAGTTTGACCAACTATTTGGTTGGCAGAATGAAATGTAATCAGTCAAATGAATTGGATATGTCTGTTTGGTTTGCAAATGAATTGGAATGGAATTCTGAAAAATGACAAAAATACCCTTTCTTTTATTTTTATTTATTTATTTATATTTTTTAAATGCCGAGAGAGAGAGAGAGAGGAGAGAGAGGAGAAAGAGAGGAGAGAAAAGGTAGAGAGAGAGGGTAGAGAAAGGAGAGAGAAGGTAGAGAGATAGGAGAGATAGGAGAGAGAGGAGAGAGAAAGAGGAG
The DNA here is from genome assembly GCA_954870635.1 of Arctium minus. Classification (NCBI taxonomy): domain Eukaryota; kingdom Viridiplantae; phylum Streptophyta; class Magnoliopsida; order Asterales; family Asteraceae; genus Arctium; species Arctium minus. The sequence continues at coordinate 56,845,976 of OX941084.1, forward strand.
AGAGAGAGGAGAGAGAGGAGAGAGGGTAGAGAGAGAGGAGCGAGAGGAGAGAGAGAGAGGAGAGAGAGAGGAGACCAAATCCACATCTGATGGGTTTTAATTTTGTTAAGAGGGTTTGGAGGGTATTTTTGTCATTTTGAGAAAATGCAATGGAATGGAATTCAATTCCATCCAAAATGAGAAGGAATGACCAAATCCTTGATTGAAGGATTTCATGGAATTCAATTTTATTTCTTTGGAAACCAAACAGCAGGATGGAATTTGGTCAATGGAATTGACAATTCCAATTCCATTAGATTCCGGCGGATTCCAGCGAACCAAACACCCCTAAGAAACGATTAAATTTTGAATGTATAACCGTAATATTTATAAAATATTACCTACATATCATTAATGTAAGAGTTATAACTTTTTGAGGGGGAATTATATTCATACTCTCTCCTACAGAGCGTATGTGAGTGATATACGAGGTGATAGCCAACCATATAGTCTCCGTTGATAACAATATGTTCTTCATATTGTAGATATGTCTTATATTTGGTCTAGGTTAGGGGTGTAAATGAGACGAGATAACTCGCGAGCTACTCAAGATCGACTCGGTCAAAACTCGGTCAACACTCGACTTGAATAGGCTCGACTCGATATACTAACGAGTCGAGTCGAGCGACCTGATACTCGACTCGATAAGCTCGTGGGATACTCGATAAGCAAAATAATAATAATAATTAGTAATATTATTTTAATTTAATTGATAATAATAATAATAATAACTCAAGTTTTTTGATTTTTTTTGGAAAATGATGGTGTAAAAGACATGGATAAACTCTTGATGGTGTGTCTAATCCATCCCACATTGGCGAGATATATAACCCAATGTTTTGAACTCCACTATATATAGACCATTCTCCTCCCTTATTTTACATATTTTTCCTTTGTTAAATGGCTTGAGCCTAAGGGCTTGAGCCTATGTAGGGGTGTAAATGAGACGAGACAACTCACGAGTTACTCGAGATCGACTCGGTCAACACTCGACTTGAATAGGCTCGACTCGAACTCGAGCTCGACTCGATATACTAACGAGTCGAGTCGAGTATAATGATACTCGAGCTCGACTCGCATCATTTACACCCGTAGTCTAGGTATACCATAATCTCCTTTATTATAGATAGTTTCCATATGGTATACGGCTGTCTCTTGTATAGATATTGTTGTAGTGTTCATTTTAATAAGATTCAAGGATTACATTTCTACATGGTATCAGAGCCTCCAAACACCTCCTCCTACCCTTCATCACCGACCTCTCTTCCTGTAAACTCTCTTCTTTCGCCAATTTCCATGGCCGACGCAAAGTATCAAGCTCTTGCGATTTCCAATATAAAAAACATCATTCCTATTGTTCTTGAAATGGAGAAAGGCCAATACACATCTTGGGCTGAGCTCTTCAAACTCCACTACCCGGGTTCACCGAGTTCTCGATCATATCATCCCATCGGCTACCTCCTCTGACAAAGGTAAAGAACCATCCACTGAACCCGATATTTGGTCATGACTCGATGCCACCGTCCTTCAATAGATTTATGGTACCATCTCCAATGATCTTCTCTACATGATCATTGAACCCGATTCCATGGATCATTAAGCCTGGGAAAACTTGAAGAATATTTTCAAGATAACAAAAATTCTCGGGTCGTTCTCTTGGAAAATCAATTCTCGAACATCCACTTGGATGATATCTCCAACATTTCTGGCTATTCTCAAGAACTAAATATGATTGTAGACCAATTTGCTAATGTGGGCTCCCCGGTTGAAAATTCCCATCTTGTCCCTATCCCAAGGCCCCATGGCATCGCTCGCCAAGCCCACGTCAGCAGCCCAGAATTCTTATCAACAAGCTCTCAACGTTCAAGCTTCATCCGAGTTCAATTGTGAACCGACGAACATCAAGGTTGCATTACACACCATGACTCTTAAACCAAACCAGATAACAATTGGTATATGGATACCAGCGCAACATCCTACATGACTGTATCTATTGGTAATCTTGTGTCCTTTTCTAATTTACGTAGTAATAGTAAAATCATAGTTGGCAGTGGTCAATAAATACCAATTTGTGGTGTTGGACATACAACCTTCACCCCTCCAACTAAACAGAGTCCTCTCTTCCAACTAATTAAAGTCCTCTATTCTCCGCACCTCATTTAAAACTTAATTTGTGTTCATTGTTTTACAACTGACAACAATGTATCTATTGAATTTGATACGTTTGGCTTTATTGTGAAGGATATTCTGAAGGGAAAGACTATCATGAGATGCAATAGCACTGGAGACTTATATCCTATCAACACCGACTTCTCAACATTCAAAGTTGATTCCACCAATCTTTCAGCATTTGCATTTTTCTCTCTACACTTGTGGCATTCACATCTCGGGCACCCCGACATCTCTATTTTAAATTATTTTCGTATTAATAAAATTATTGATTGTAATAATACATCATGATTATCTTTTTGTCAAGCCTGTGTTTTGGGCAAACATACAAAGTTAGCGTTTTCTCCATCTATGACCACAACTTTTTACCATTCGACATTATTCACAATGACCTATGGACTTCCCCTAACCCAGTACATGGGGCCACAAATATTATATCTTATTTTTAGACGATTATTCAAATTTTCTTTGGACTTTTCCCTTGGGCTCAAAATCTCAAGTTTTCTCTATTTTTCTCACCTTCAGCAAATATATCCATACCTAATTTGGAGCAAAAATCAAATGCTTTCAATGCGATAATGGCACAGAATTTGCAAATTCCTCCAAAAAAATTGTGACCAATATGTCATGGCTTTTCAGTTTTCTTGCCCTCACACATCTTCCCAAAATGGGAAGGCCGAGAGGAAAATCTATACCATCAACAACCTTATTCGAACACTTCTAGCCTACTCATCCACGCCCACTAAATATTGGCACCATGCTCTTGATACAGCCACTTATCTACTCAACATCCTCCCTAGAAAGGTGTTCTCTCAAAAATCCCCCAGCCACTTTCTCTACAATCGCCACCCCTCCTTCTCCAATCTACGTACATTTGGGTGCCTATGTTTTCCACTTTTCCCTTCCCTCACATAAACAAACTTCAAGCACGCTCCACACCATGTGTTTTCTTGGGTTACCCTACGAATCATCGAGGTTATAAATGTCTCAACCTCTCAATCGGAAAACTAATTCTACCCCGACACGTAAAATTTAATCAATCTTTCCTATCTCTCACCTTCAATCCCCATCCCCAACTACCAAAATCAACTATGGACCCTCTTCACTTGTATCAAATCCTCTCTATAATCCACCCCCCATCCACTCAACCACCTATCACTACACTCGCATCTCCCTCACCCACCGTCACCTCCCTCCCAAACACCAAACACACATCACTCACCCTCACCCTATCTCACTACAATCCCCACCCCCTCTACACTTCCTACTAGCAACCCACCACTACCCTCCCCGAACCAACACGATCACAATCCCACAACCTATGTACCATTACCCACACCCACCCCGAGTCCTATACCCATTGCCCAACACCCCCCGGGTGATCATGTGCGCCAAAGTCAGTACTAGTATGTACTAAACCGCTAATCTTTTAATGAATTAACCGGTATGATCTTTATCATGTGTGACAGTTTACAATGGTAAACACAAGGAATCGGGTGGTGGTACCCGAGGAGGGTAATGAGGCGAGTGTCACGACTCCGGAAGCTTCAAGAAGAGTAACCCCAACGGGTGTTCCAGCGGGTTCCCAAAGGACCACCTTGTTAGAGGGAGTGGTGGACCAAGTTCCCCGAGTGAACTTGGAGACCGAGAACTCGGTCGTCCAAGAAGCGGACCCTCAACCGGTCCTATTGGTTAGTATTATGCAGATGATGAACTCTGTGATGGACAAGCAGGATGAAAAGTTCATGAAGATGCTAGAGGATCATGATACAAGCCACCGGAGGCATGAAACGGTAAAAGACAATGCGGTGATTGGGTCAGGTAGTACCAATAACGCAATTGGGACGGAAGAACAAGCGATAAAGGTTGAGAAGCAGAAGGAAAGGGGTTGTTCCTATAATACTTTCTTATGTAGCAAGCCCCCAGAGTTTTCCGGAACAACCAATTCGGTGGCATGTATGAACTGGATACGAGAAGTATAGATGGCTTTTGAATCAAGCGAATGTGACGACTCCCAAAGAGTCAAGTTCACATCTCAATTATTCGGGAAGCTTTAAGCTGGTAGAACCTTACTCGCACGACCATTATTCCAGAGGTTCTGACCAAGCTCACTTGGCCAACATTGAAGAAGAAGATAATGGATAAATACTGCAACGAAAGGACTCTTGACAATATAGAGGAGGAATTTCGAAATCTGAAGAAGGATAATCTATCTGTTGCCGACTATGCAAAACAGTTTGTAGAGAAGCTCAGTCTGGTCGAGCATCTAGCCGTGGATGAAAGATCCAAGATAAAGGCATATTTGTAACATCACAGTTTTCAAAACGTCCAATCTCTATTTTAATCTCCAAAATTGATCATTTTAAAACCACCAAAATACGGGATATTAATTTTAATCGAAACTTCGAAGTATACGCTTTAAAATATCGTTTTATAACCGCTACCAACCACATCGGTAAAATGTACAAGCAACCACAGGATTAAAGTTTACAACCCCAAAAAAAACAGATGTACAATACTTCGGGGACACTTCTACCCGATATAACTATATACATAACTACCAAAAAAACATTATGACATATATACCAAAAGATCGAGTTGTCAACTTCTAATCAACTTCACGATCTACTTTTCCACGCACTTGCTCTTATCTAATATTGTTTTGCCTGAAAAATGTTAGATAATTCGGGTTAAGCATTAAAGCTTAGTGAGATAAATGAACTAATCAATATATATAGGCATTATAAATATATGTATATGGAATGGAAATATAACCAAGAAGTTACACAACACATGGAACAAACTGACCGGAACATTATACCAACTCATACCGGATGGAGTATACGATTACCATACTTGTAACACCCTCAAATCTGGAAATAACAACTAATTTAAAGTTTTCTAAATACATCGATAAATTATGCATCTCCAATCACAATTTATTATTTAACCTCAATACACACATTTCATTCTATACATACAGTCTATAATAAGGACGGGCGCTACTAAAACCCAATAATAGTCACTATCTCCAAACTGCGGAAGACTTCACCAACTACTTACACTTGCACAAAGCTAAGGATCAACTCTTCATAGCTGCTAGAACCAAACCCCAACTGGAACCTGATGCACATGCCGACAAATAAAAAGGTTAGGCTTAACGCCTAGTGAGCTCAAGAGTTTTCAACATAAATAAATTAATCGTTTAAAAAGGAGATATGCAATTAAAATCATAATACTTCAAGATGATATGCTTCACTTATGAAAACGACTCGTTTACTAATAATTATGCATTTTAAACGAAAGAGACATCGAGTTAACCGTTAACCAAATCAAAGTGTTTTAAAGGCGAAAATCCCAATATAAAACATTTTTTCGTAAATTTAGATTTAACCCAAAACTTGCTCAAAATGAGAATAAAGAGCGAACTCCCAATTTTATAAAACGCGGGTAAAATGTTATATCTCGTAATACCCAACACAGGTGGAACATGACACACAACTCATAAAACCATAGATGAAAACCCCATATAAATAAATATCGCCGTGAACACGGACATTAGACCCACAACTCACGCAACCATAAAATGGGACGAAATCAAATATCGAAACGTGGAGATGACGTATTTCATTCAAACCTTAATATACGTGGGGGAACCCCAATATTAAGGCCATCATTACCGTTGTTAGAGCACAGATTTATTGGATTCAAGATCATCAAGGTTGAAGACGGAAATCTGAAGTCAATGCTGAAAAGTCACTCTCAATAAATTGTCTAGGTCCTTGTAATAAATTGTTAAAGTAATTTTTCATTGTATTTTGTGTTTTTTGTCTTTTTCTCTAGACTTATAGGCTCTAGGGTTGTTGTGAGAGAGGTGTGCCAAATGAGAATATTCAGCCGCCAAGCATAGAGAGAGAAAGAGAGAGAGCTTAGAGAGAAAAAATCATTCAAGAGATAAAACTTGTAACTCTTTGATTGTGAAATCAATATCAGGTTTGATCATTCTCTTGTTTGTGAATTTATATCTCTTATATGTGATAAGAAACTGATTTATCAGGGACAATCAATTGGTATCAGAGCCTAACAGATTGAAATCAAAAAGAATTTTTTTTTCTTTTCGGTACTGTTCATCTGTCAAGATTCAATTTTTTATTGTGTGATTGTTCTTTCAAGTTGTTATTGATTGGGTTGTAGTTGATTTGCTTATACTATTGAATTGGTATTGGTCTATTTGAGTATTGCACATTAATCGATTATCTATTTGTTGATTCTAGTATATTTGTTTTTCACGAGTCGGACACTGTTTCATCAATCGTTTCTTATAATAGTGATGATTATTGAAATTATTTGATCGTAATATGTTCTATATGTGTTTGTGACCTGATTGACAAAGCTTGGGATCGTATTTCTCTGTCTAGATAGATTTATTCGAGTTTTTCAGTTGTTTTTCGAGTGTCAATCGTTTTGCACCAGTTCATATAGCTTTGCGCCAGTTCATAGTGTTCAAAGTCCTTAGCGCAAAGTTGGTTTTTTCGCCATTGCCTCCTTGCGCAAAGGTTCTTTTGCATGACCTTCAGCTCGCGCAAAACTCAGTTTGCGCCACAGGCCCCTCGCGCAAATTTTGTCACAAGTTTCTCGCCATCAGTTCATTGCATCAAGTCTCTCTTGCGCCAACCACATCTCGCGCAAAAGTCCATCTCTCGCGACCTGCTTCTCGCGCAAAGGCCTTTTTGCGCCACCCTCTTCTCGCACAAAATTCATCAAGGGTGTTTTTGTACCAGCTTCTTCTAGCGTGAACTTGAAGTTTGCGCCAGCCTCAATTAGCGCAAATCTTAAAAGTGAAAATCATCTTTTGTGCCAACTCCTTGTAGCGCAAATTTCTATTTTACGCCAGTCACTTTTCGTGCAAACTTGTGTTTCGCGCCACCTGCCTTTAGCGCAAAACTCTCTTTTTGCGCCAGACTCCTCTAGCGCAAAACCTTCTTTTGTGCTACTGCCTTTTGGCGCATTTCTGCCTTTTTGCTCCTGTTTCTCATTTTTCAGTATTAATCTGTATTTATTTGATTTTATTTGGACTAACAATTCAATATCAGTTCTTATCTATTTCAATATCAGTAAGGATGTCATCTCGGGAAGCTCTTGCTATCGGAACCGATGTGAAGCCACCAGTATTCTTCAAGGGGGAGTACGAGCAATGGAAGGACAGATTCTTGGATTTTATCGATCGAAATGATCTGGGAGATTACATCAGAAAATCTCTAAAAGAAGGAATCATGACACCTCCAACCAAGGTACTCACTGTAGCTGGAGAGAATGGTGAAGAAACAGAGAGAGAGTATCCACTACCACTTGATGAATACTCTGATGAGCAGAAGAGAAGACACAAGGGTGAAAATTTGGCAAACTCATTCATCCTCCAAGGCATACCGAATGAAATTTATGTCAAGATTGATAGCTACAATGATACCGGCAAGCAAATGTGGGATCAATTGGAGAAGATGATGATTGGTTCTAGAGTCGGCAACCAACTCAAAGTATCCAACTGCTTGAACAACTATGAAGAATTCAAAGCCAAAGTTGGAGAATCACTAGAATCCACCTATGACAGATTTGTGACATTTTTGAACGAGCTAAGCAAGAACAAGATCAACAAATCTCAAGTTTAGTTGAATGTGAAATTTCTCAGCAACCTCCAGCCTGAGTGGAAGACATTCACCAGACAGATGAGGCAATTGAAAGATCTGAACGACATTCCACTTCATGAAGTCTATGAAATCCTCAGACAGAATGAGGAAGAGGTGGATGAGATCAAGGCTGAGATGAAAAAGGCTGACAAAGCAGTTGTTGATCCAGCTGCACTTGTGGTCAAGAAGAAGTCTAAGAAGAAGAAGATGATAGCATCTGAATCAGAAGAGGCTGATAATGAGGCAAATTCTGACTCTGACGATTGTGAAAATCTGAAGGAATTTATGCTAATGCTAACCAAGGCCTTCCAAAAGAAGTTCTATAAAAAGCCTAGCTCCAACAATCAGAGGTACTCGTCTGGTCCGAATAACTTCAAACACAAGGAGAAAGTTAAAGAAAAGAGACTAGAAGAGAAGAAGAAATATAGAGCCGAAGAGCCCAAGCAGGAAGAACCAACAAAGTGCTACAACTGTGGCAAACTCGGTCACTTTGCCAAGGACTGCCGAAAACCTAAAGTCCGGAACTCCGACTACTACAAGAATAAGATGCTTCTAGCCAAGCAACAGGAGGCTGGAAAGGTATTAATGGCCGAGGATGGAAGACTCGATGACTACTCATCCAACCACTTCAGATATCTCTACTGAATCCAACTCCCCGATTCGACAAGAAGTTCCAGTTCAAATGCCTACTCCGACAGTTAAAAGTGTAACCAACACCGAAGAGACAGAAGTAGCTGACTCAGTAGGATGTACTGTAAGGATTGATCAACAGACTGACCAAGTTGTACCTACTGCAACTTCTGCAACTACTACTTCAACTGAAACCCCCATTCATTCTGAACCATCTGAATGAGATAACAGTGGATTCCTAAATGCTGAACATGATCAATCTACATCTAATCCACTCCCTCATGAACACAAGTGGACCAAAGAGCACCCGATAATCCAAGTTATTGGAGTTCCGTCCAAACCGGTGCAAACTAGGTATGCCACTTTGAATCTATGTATGCATGACTCCTTTCTGAGCAAGATCGAGCCTACTCGCGTATCTGAGGCCCTTGCCGATTCAGATTGGGTAACTTCGATGCAAGATGAGCTGAATCAGTTTGAAGCACTAAAAGTCTGGAGACTCGTACCCAAACCTGAAGGTAAAACCATCATTGGTACGAAATGGGTGTTCAAAAACAAGAAAGACGAAGATGGTACCGTTATCTGAAACAAAGAACAACTTGTTGCCAAGGGATATAGGCAAAAGGAAGGGATAGACTATGACGAGACCTATGCTCCAGTGGCGCATATAGAGGCAATTCGGATGTTCTTAGCCTACGTAGCCCACAAGAACTTCACCGTCTATCAAATGGACGTGAAGACAGCTTTTCTGAATGGTGTACTCAAGGAGGAAGTCTACGTCTCACAGCCAGAAGGGTTTGTGAATCCAGATAAGCCTAATCACGTTTACATCTTGGATAAAGCTCTTTATGGACTGAAACAAGCTCCTCGCGCCTGGTATGATATCTTATCTCAGTTCTTGGTCAAGTCAGGTTTTACAAAAGGTACTGTCGATACCACTTTATTCATTAAAAATAAAAAAAGGCAATATCATTCTTATTCAAATATATGTGGATGATATTATTTTTGGCTCTACAAATTCTAAGTACTGTAAGAATTTTGCAAACCTCATGGTGTCACGTTTTCAGATGAGTATGATCGGAGAGATGAACTTCTTTCTCGAATTGCAAGTCAAACAATTTTCAACGGGTATTTTTATCAATCAATCTAAATACATTCTTGATATTCTTTGGAAGTTCAAAATGGAAAATTGTAAACCGATTGGTACCCCGATGGCACCTGGTACTAAGATTGGCACCGATCCTTTAGGAAAGGCTGTTGATGTTAGGACTTATAGAGGGATGATAGGTTCCTTAATGTATCTTACTTCCAGTAGGCCGGATATAATGTTTTCTACATGCCTATGTGCTAGATATCAGGCCAATCCTAAAGAATCCCATTTGTCTGCAGTTAAGCGGATTTTCAGGTATCTAAAGGGGACTGCAGATCTTGGTCTGTGGTATCCTAAAGATACAAGCTTTGAACTAACAGCTTATTCAGACGCAGATCATGCTGGTTGCATGTTAGACAGGAAGAGCACCTCGGGTCATATACAATTCCTCGGTGATAAACTCGTTAGTTGGGCATCGAAGAAGCAATTATGTGTATCCACTTCAATGGCCGAAGCAGAATATGTAGTTGCTGCTAGCTGTTGTTCTCAGGTCTTGTGGATGAGAACACAACTGCGAGACTATGGTTTCCATTTCAATAGAATCCCGATGTATTGTGACTCGAAGAGCGCTATTGCGATTTCAGCTAATCCCGTTCAGCATACTAAGACCAAACACATAGATGTCAGGTATCACTTTATAAAAGATAATGTAGAAAAAGGAACAATTGAACTTTACTTTGTAAAAACCGATTATCAACTTGCAGATTTGTTTACCAAACCCTTAGACGAAAAGAGATTCAATTTTCTTGTCTCTAGGCTTGGTATGCTAAATCTTAAGACATAATCAGTGGTTACCTATTAAAGTTTTCTTATTGTAAATTTTTTTATCATTTCTTTATCATTATTTCTGAAAGATATCTACACTTTAACAGTCTGTTCATGATCTCAGGGGGAGTGTGAGAAGTACCTCATAGATGGTCAATGTTATTTTGAGGGGGAGCATATCTAATGTCTGCATTGTGATTACTGATAACTTGTTAGTGATGCATGATTTTAGGGGGAGCGTACAAGTCAAAGGAGTATGTCTATGACTTCTGATTACTTCTGATCAGAACTCGTACTATAATTGTTTTACTGCTTTATGTCATTTTAATTTTTGTGAATAAAGTTGTTTTGACTAGATCTTAAGACTTTTGCAGTTTGAGAGATGCTTACAAGCTCATATTTATATGACTTTAAGCTTGACTTCGTGAGATGTAAGATTGCACGAAAAAGGTATAATTCTTTATCTTCATCTCATCTATGGTTGAAAGAAGGAAAACTTTCAATCATAAGAAAACATATTCTTAAATGTTCAAACCACTTCCCGATTCTCAATCAAATTTCTTGAATTGGAAGTGTGATTTTAAATGTTTTATGCTTCATATTTGAGCTTTAACTGATCAAGTTAAATCATCTGAGCGACATATGCTTTATAGGATAACATGGGATCAGTGTGCTAGGACTTAAATGAACTTCTATGGATTCACGTTAACCAGTGTCTCCTACCCAAGAAGTTAATCCTTTAGTGATTGAATGTGAGGAGTCCAAAAGGAAATGAGTGTGGGATGAGTGATGAGGGAAAATGCAAAGAGAGTTTGGTTAGCTATGAGCTTAATGACTAAAAGAAAGAGGGTGAGCGATCAGAGTAAAAGAATATCAAACTCTGCACCAACTACTTTCTGAGTCGGGCAGCCACATTTCTAATGTTTCACACTTCTTTGGTGATCATTATTGAAACAGGCAACTAGCCCATGTCAACTCTTGACATTAACCCCACCAGCCACTCATTTTCTTCTTAACAAGAAAATGTTTCATTTTCTAAGGGGAAGCAACACATTTACTATCTGATTTTCTTTTGGAAAATCTGGATATTGAAAAGAAGGAAGTCTGCCCTACCTTCGCACTTCAATCATGCACATTGAGTATGTGTTTAACTAACTGTTGTCTCAGTGGTTTACACATTTTGAGCCTTATAAGCAATCATCGCGTGCTTAATTCTTTCTATCACATGCACGAACACACAAGGAATTTGTTTCTTTGTCATAACATTCATAGAAAGTACCTTTGTGGTGTTTTGATGATTGAATGGAAACTCTAGGGGAGTGAACATCAAAAAGCTCCTTTCCAATGTGTATTCGTTACACACAGTAACTTCGTGTTACTGACAGGCATTTTTAACTGATTCATTTATTGATTCAGGGGTTACATTCCAATTTTTGTCTGGATTTGCAAAGATCTGGATGCACATCTTTATGAATTGACGGATAATCAGAGGTTTTGCATGCAAACTTAGTGGTGGAAGACATTTCTTGAAGAAGAGTTTTGATGAACTCGTTGCTTTTTTTTTCATCAAAAAGGGGGAGAAGCGTCAACCAAGAAATGGGGAGAACACAAGTTTTTGAAAGAATTTCTGAAGATATGTTGTTTTGAAGAAAGTTTTCTTGAAGATGATTTGCTAAAGCATTCTGAGCTAAATCTGGAGATAATTTCTTTCCATCATATGAAAGAGATTTTACGTTTCGTCTTTTGGGGAGATTGCTATACTTTTGAAGACAAAGAGGGAGATTGCATCTTCTGAGCTTAAAAGAGAAGATTGATTTGCTAAATCCTTTTAGTAATGATCTTGATCCAAAGGGGGAGATTGTTAGAGCACAGATTTATTGGATTCAAGATCATCAAGATTGAAGACGGAAATCTGAAGTCAATGCTGAAAAGTCACTCTCAATAAATTGTCTAGGTCGTTGTAATAAATTGTTAAAGTAATTTTTCATTGTATTTTGTGTTTTTTGTCTTTTTTCTCTAGAATAGGCCCAAGGCCTTATAGGCTCTAGGGTTGTTGTGAGAGAGGTGTGCCAAATGAGAATATTTAGCCGCCAAGCATAGAGAGAGAAAGAGAGAGAGCTTAGAGAGAGAAAATCATTCAAGAGAGAAAACTTGTAACTCTTTGATTGTGAAATCAATATCAGGTTTGATCATTCTCTTGTTTGTGAATTTATATCTCTTATATGTGATAAGAAATTGATTTATCAGGGATAATCAACCGTCGACCACACAACCAACGATAAAAAAGTATGACGTTAATATTTAAAATTCTAACGGGCGACGACGGGGGAGACCCGTTTCCATCTTGGGTGACGAGAACACGTAAATGGGGTCACTCGTGATGTTACTGGATTTCACCACATATCCCGGACATAGTTCCCATGTCATGCCAGACATCACAATCCTCAGCCCGTTTATGCCTCTCGCCATACTCCGTCGAGTTCCACCCCGAGGACTTACAGACATGGGTGTCTATCCAGTCTAGACGAGTTTCAACTCAGCAGCATCGCGCCACCTATTGCCTACTCGCTAGCGAACCCAAGTGGTCAATAAATGTAACCAAAATCTCAGGTCTTACAAAACAGACAGACTTACGTGCCTATTGATCCATTACAACATTGTCTAACGTTACATGACTCCAATTGAAAGACCAAAGCTCCCAAAACATGTAACTCTCAAATGACACAAAATATGCGCCATCATATTCAAAACCCCACAACGGTTATTAATCCGGACAAATGTCCTCAAGACTTAATTTAGTTAAAACCGAGCCAAAGGCCCAACAATTTACGCAAATCTCCAACGAAAGCATTTGTAAACATTAAAACACATTCAACCGACGGTGATGTAGACACCACGACCAAAAGTATAATTAACCCAAAACTTTTCATTGGTTGAAACAAAACGTTCTCCAAATGAACTCATACCCTTATATATTCAAAATGCCTCATAATACAATAATATGCATTTTCCAAAAAGGTTTATAAGATCAAATACACAAAATGACACTTACATCAAATGGACTCCAATTATATATGTAAAATCATCAATGAAACATATCAACATGATTTATTTACCAAAATACCCAAAAATCCCAAAATGGGTGTTTCACCATGTTTATAAAACTAAACATCTCAAAACAACCAAAACTTATCAGCAGTTAACAATTTGAGGTAAAACACAAACATTTTAAAATAAACATTTTGGCATGTACACCGTTTTCACAAATCAACTTGAACTCACCTCGCTAGAGTTAGGCTAAATCTAGGTTTTACCCCAACTTGATCTTTCTTGAAGAAATCTGAATCCATGAGCGAACTTCTTCCAAAAACCTAGATCCACAAATTTTCAACTGTAAACAAATCATATTCAACCATCTAGAATCTTTCCCCAAAATATTTTACATGAAACCTCAACTTATATCGAAACCCTAATTTTCATAAATGAAAAGAAGAGATGATTACCTCAACCACAACTTGATTCCATCAATCAAAAACTTCTAGGACACCAAAATGAGCCACAACCTCCCAATCTTCAAAATGGTGGAAAGTTTGATGAAACCCTAGAAAGCTTGGGTGAAGAAGGTGAAGATGAAAGGATCTTAATTCTAGCTTCCAAAACATTGTTAGAAGATGAAGGAACACTTGGTTTTATGACAAAAACACCCAAAAATGAGTTAGGGTTCGTAATGGGAGGGTGAGGTTCGGTTGAGAGAATTTTTAGAAGAGAATGGGTTAAGGAATGAATGAGAAAAATGGGTTTAACGGGGTCTGGACCCCGACGGCGAGTATGCCCAGCGATTGTGACATGTGTCACTTTCGTCGGGCACTCTCGCGGAGAGTGTACCGCGGCTATAAGGCCCTCCGCGAGAGTGACACACGTCACTTTCGCTGTCACTTTCGCCCATGTTCCCCGAAGCCCGAAAATCCAATCTTTTTCGACACTAAGGCCCTCGACACTCTTTGGGACTTTTAGTAGTGTTTTACCAACATGAATCCCACCGAACACAAGGTACAGAAACGCCTGGGTGTCCCTATACTTACTAAAAATTACGGGTGTTACAATACTCAAGAGGCCAAATGTCGTGAATCGACCATTTTTGGCAACAACAATCCATAACCCGAGTTATTCAAGAAGTCATGCCAAACCAAATTAAACAAGACATATCACAATTTATCACACATAACCATAATACATAACTATCAGGAATTATTAGACTTTGCACCAACCCGCCCTTCCCCTTCCGGGTGTGCCAAAGTCCTATACTCAGACTCCTCCTAACCATTGGGTAATGAGTACGGCAAACCGATTGTCTAACCGGCCTCCTCCTTCATCCGAGTTGTTGATATCCACCGTTTCTTCTGGCATACTACACAAAGTAGTACCCGTACTCCCGGCATAACAAAGAAACCGAAGAAATAAAACCAACGGAATTCGGATCCAAAACCGACCGTTATCGCAGAAAGAATCACGTAATGGAAATGACTCAACCAAAACCAAATACCAACCATCAAGATCAGAAAACACATGAAACAAATACACATGAAGGAAATGCATATATAAATATAAATACAATATATATCAATTAGTCATTTAACTCACAGTGCTACCGGTAGTCAACCGGAAGTCAATTCGGAAGCTATGTCCCAACTTCGTTATCCCACGTTGAGGTATCCTCCAAATACAACCAACATGTTTCAAATGATCCTTGGAGTGAGTTCAACAAGTATCATGAGCTTTGGGCAACAAATACTCAAGATAGTACCTTAACTAGTTAACTTTCTTACTTGAATTTTCCATTACATCTCTCTGTTTCTCCCCTGTTTTACCCCACTTAGACTCAAAATAACTTAATGAATTATATAGATGAAATAATTTAGACTCTCATATGGTTCTGATGGAACTGACCTCATATCCATAGGATTTTTCTTTAATTTTATACAAAATTTACAACACAGCAGCTACAAGCTGTCAAAATTCAGCTTGATAGCCCTGTACTAAGTGCACTTTTAGCACATCTTAAAGTTGTAATTAGGTTATAATGTCTTCATATAAAATAAATTAGACATTCATACCTTTCTAATGCCACTGGAATCATCCTTATACGATTTTTTTACTATTTTATACAATTTTTCTAAAACAGTGCTGAAACATGACTTTCAAACTCGAAAAAAATCACACATTTGTCCAATTAAGTATCCAATTCCATTCCAATCCTAACCAAATTCAGATGTTAACTTAATTTTATCAGTATCAAGGTAAAATCAACAAGAAACCATGGTTCATTCATCCATTTCTACCAATTTCATCAAAATCCAACTTTGTATAGCAAAAATGAATAAAAAACACCAAATCTGTAACAATTGACATACCTTAAGGACCAAATCCTTAATTTACTCTTTTTTATTTATTAAATTATAAACATCAAATATTTAAAATACAAGATATAATTAATATTAAATAGAGATAAAATATATTACATAAGAGCATCTCCAACACCTTCCCCAAAATTTCTCCAAAATGGAGAACCAAGAGTCAAAATATCCAAAAAAAATTACATCTATCTCTAACAGTTTCCTCATTTTAGAGATAAATCATTGATTATATTATTAAAATATTCTATATATTTAATTAAATATTATTTCTCTCACCTAAACATTTCATTTTAAAGTTTTTAATTGGTGGGATATAATAAAAAATAATTACTTTCTCTTGATATTCATTTTTGGGGATATCTCCAAATTTGGAGAAAATTACAATCTTTCTCTCTCATTTTCTCCATTTTGGAGAATTGTTGGAGATGCTCTAAGTATACCATAATTAATGTAGTTTTCATTTTTTATTAATAAGTTAAATATGAGAAAATACAATAAAATTATATGAAACGTTAAAATTACTTTAAAATGTTTTTAAAACATAAATTTACACATTTATTTATTGAATAAAAAAATTATGAGTTAAAATAAAACATTCCATTTAACTAATTTATTTTACATTATAATAATTCATTTAATTAATAAATTGTTTAATATTAAATTATAATAAAAAAAATATTGTATGTTGTTATTTGATTAAATTCTAGTTTTTTTATAATAATGTGTCACTTAAGAAATTGGTTAGAATTTATTGTAATTGAGGATAATTTCTAAGCCTGACGTGAAACTTTAGAGATTATGTTAGAAATTGTATTATAGTGGATGATAATTGGTAAATTTTTCAAAGTACAATATTGTAATAAAAAGTTAATTAAAAAATAAATACTCTAATAAAAGGTCAATTTCATAAATACACAACAATTGTGGTAACTGAGTTTATTAGGGCTGATTTTATGCGGTCACAATTTACCGAGATTAGTCTAGGCATAACCTAGGACACCCCTTCCAAAAAAAACAATAAAAATTACAATATTATAATTAAAAAATAAACAATACGTTATTTATATATTGAGTAAACCATATCATTACAATTGGTGTGTCATAATGTAATGCAATTGCTATAATAGCTATATTTGCACCTAATAAAAATCGAACCTAAAAGTTATAAAAAAAAGTATAAAAAAGAAGAAGAAGAAGAAATTATTATTCAACACCATTAATATCTTGTAACAAGTTTTTTGTGGTAAATAAATAATATTGTCATGAAAAAGAAAATTGCATCAAAATAGAATAAACTTTGACCTGATTTCTGATTTGGAGAATCAACTTTTAAAAGTATCATTTAAGGGTCTAAAACAAACTTTAGTACTTTACGTTTATTTAAGGATTTCATCGATTGGTTAAATAGATAACTTGTTAATTTAATATGATGTGGCAAAATCATAATAAAGAAAATCATTACACAGATATTAGAGGTGCCATGTCATAATTAATTTAAGATTAAAAGTAATAGAAATAATATATTATATATGTATTTTTTATCTTTATGTATATTATTAGTGTAGGGGCAAGTTTAAACAAGAAGCTAAACATTTTTGCGAGAATACGAGAAGTATGATATCATATATATGATATACAAGCATAATCATATATGATTAAACACATGTTACAATATTGACAATGCATGGACGTTTAATCATATATGATTAAACACACCCACAAGCCGTGTAATCATATATGATATCACACTTCTCGCCTTCTCATAAAATGTTTAACTTCTCGCATGATCCTTCTCTACAAGTGTAAATATCAACAACACCACGACCATCGCCTCCAACCCTATCTCTTTATTCATCTCATTCAATTTGGCTGTAGATTTTTGAGTTTATGTAATGAAAAAAAATCTTGGTGAATATCTTAAATATTTGGTGAATTTTTTTTGTTGTGATGTTTCTTCTGGTAAATATCAATGTTCTAAAAAACTCGTCGCACAGCCGTCATGACACGCCATGGCACCAAGGCTTGTGTGTCACACCACGTTAAGACCATGGCACGCCATGGCCAAATGTGCAATTATCGTAATGAGATATTTGATTTTTCTTTACGTTTTTAATGTCTTATTTGCAAGTTTTTAATATATACCGTAACTTAACGTGCTTATTACTATCGACTCATTGAATAACACTACAAAACACACGTTTTTATATATAATATTATATATGAATTAGAAATTTGACGCCATAAGTCACGCCATGAAAACGCCATGGCTTCGCCATGGCTCCTAAGGCTTGAGGTTTGGCCTCGCCACCACGCCACGCCTCACGCCATTTAGAACCTTGGTAAATATTATAAAATTATGAATGTGAATGTTATTTGATATTTGATGGTGGTGAAAGGTGGTTGGTAGCAAATTATCGTGTACTGCACAACGGGGGCACAGTAATACCTAGTGAAAGCACAAGTATATACTTTCACTAGAATCGCTACAAGTAATATAATGGTACAAGTACCGAGTATCGTTCTCACAGGGACTGAACTACTGAGAATTGCTGATTTTTATGAACTTCTTGCACAAGTTTCGAGTTTAGGAAAAGTATTTGTTTTTGATGGCGATTAGACAGAAAATTCGGAAATAACTTTATAATTAAAAGTTGGGTACGGATGTAAGCTTTTCTTGGAAAACGTAGTACTAGATGGTTGGACTCTTTGTAGTACGGAATGTCTATAAAAAGTCCGATCTCTCGAAAGTGGATTTTTATAGACCGGTCCTACAAAGTGTTCATAAAGTTTCCACCTTTACCGACTCTTGATCTTGCCGATTTAACTAAGTTGATAAAAAAATCAAGTTCTACCAATATGGAGATTTATACTCAAATCTCTTTGTGATATAAATCTCGACCGGTGTTTGAACCTTAGTAAATCATACAAAACCCGTATCTCTACGTGGTTATCAAAGACTCTCTCAAATGTTTGTACATCACTTAAGCCGTATTTCGAATCCGCCTTTCTCGATGTCAAGATCTAATATTAACACATAAAAGTGATCGGCTTATATGCGTTCTGTTGAAGTCCCGACTCAAGTGACCAAGGTCAAGAGTTGATAACGATAGTCACACCTAAGTGTAACCTACTACACCCAAGTTGGCTTACATCCGCACCCAATAAGGTGCTTAGCTCATAACGATAATAAAAGACATAATATAATAAAAGAAAGACTTGTTAACTACTTGCATAATAAAAATTAACTACAATTATAAAAGGAAAGTAAAGTACGGAATTTAATTAAAAGTGCGGAAATTAAATACAATAAAGTAAGTACGGAAATTTAAATACAAGAAATAAAAGTGCAGAAAATAAAAGACGTAAAGTAAAGACGAGAATAAAAATACAAGAATTAAATCATACACTTCAAGTCTAAATACTTGAAAGTATTTTAGACTTGAATTAGGAGAGAGGATGGATGATGGATGTTGATGATGGGAGGTGAGAGAGATGTTGATGGTGTAAGGTGTGAAATAAATGTTCTCCAAAAGTCTTCTATTTATAGGAGGGGGCTTGAGCATCCAAGGGCCAAGATTGAGTCTTCAATGTATGACCAAGATCACTTCAGAAATGTTGTGTTTCCAACTCACAACCAGCCCTAAAATCTGCTGGGTAATATCCTCGGGTGCCCACAATGGGCACACCAGTGCCCACAAACTGACCTGCAGTATTAATTTTCGCAAAAATGAACATATTGGTTAAGTTATCATATTTTGCAAACAATGTGGACCAAATGAAGGGATAGGAGCAAAAGTGGGTAAAAAGACGAATAAAAACCTATAAAAATAGCAACAAATAACTCTCAAAAATGAGAGTTATCATCCCCCCAAACTTGAGGTGTTACTTGTCCTCAAGTGACAAAATAAAAACTAAAAAGAATAATACGAAGAGGGGAGAACTTGAATAAGAAAAATATACCACCCGGACGATGTTGATAATTCCTCTAACTTGAATATTGATGCGTTTCTCCCTTGTTGAAATGGTTGGTTTCGAACTAATCAATAGGGCTTTGATTCGGGTTGGTGTTTGTGGCTAAAAAATGACCCTTTCTTCCCCCAAACTTGAACTATTCTACAAAAAGGATTTTTGAATTTCTCGATGTTGAATTCAATTTGTGTAGTTCTCGAACTTCTTGAAACCCCATATTTTGGATTTGTGTATGGTTTATGGCACAATGGGTTTCAAAAGTGTTTTTATTCGATGGTTGTCTTCCAATTTTACGAAGACTTATTATATATATATATATATTTATATATATATTTTTTCTTTTTGCTTTTTTTTTGTTTTTTTTCTTCTTTTTTTTGTGTACGATCATTTTATAAAATAATAACCGCACAAACAACAAGGCGGCCCCCCCAAACTTAGAATCGGGCAATGTCCTCATTGGCAAAAATGGTAGGGGTACGGTAAAGGGAAAGGCTAAGAAGGGTATGTGTTTAGGCCGCACAAAAATGGCCTACATCCTTTTAGTCTAAAACCATCCACATCAACATAGAAGAATAGCACCTGAAAAAGACAGAATCTCTAGACAAAACACACGAAATATCAACATCACTAGATTAAAATAAAACCACCCGTGTAATAATTACCAAAAAGAAAACGGGATTAGTTTACTAACTACAAAGCTACCCAAAAGAAGTGTTCACGAAAGACACAATTTGCAAAATATGATAATAAACCAACGCAATCAATCCTGTTGTGACGACTGGCCACTTGGGCCAGCAGTTGGGGAACTAGAACCGTCAGTGATCACAGTGGGCATGCTGGTAGTTACAGTGGGAATACGAACAGCATCGTTAGGTATGGGCGGTGGAGCAGCAGCATCAGCGGCAGGGGGAACTGGAACTCGCACTTGGGGTGGGAGGATTCCACGCGAAAAATGCGGCATACGAGCTGCAAGCATGATGTTTTCAGCGCGGAGAAAATCACGAAGCCCACGATTCCAATCGCGCTGGTATGTCCAAACGCGTGTTGATTGTTGCCTCAACTCCGCCAAATCTGTATGCAAAGTATTTACTCGGCTGTCCAGGGCTGCGAGCTTAGTCAGAAGGGTATCCAACTTTCCGATTACCTCTTCGTTCTGTCCTGCCAAGAGCGTGAGCCAAGTCTCGCTGCCATAGCCGGAGTTCGGCCATGTGGCACCTGGTGAGGAACTTCACGGGATGAGCCTTCGGCCGTAATGGTGGCAGGTGGTGTTGACGGTTTGTCGGTTTTCGGCGGAGATGGTACCTGCACAGGGTTAGATTTGGCCGAAATGGACCTCATGCGACGTTCCATAGTATCAGACTATCAGCTCCCAACAACTGTTGGACCTCAACAACGACATCAGAATCATTTTTCGGGACCCCGGCCGCCTGCAATATTTTTGTAACAAGGCCCGGAAAGGCGAGCGCGCTCTTGGTACGGGACGAGGATACCTTAATCGCAGTGTGGATAATAGGTCCAACATCTATTGGGAGTTCCTGCATAATACAAAACAACAACCAACACCGTTCCTGCGGGATCGTGCCATCATGCAAGGATGGTATTAAGTTGTGATGCATAAACTGAAACCACAAAGCAGCCTCTGGATTGAGGCTACCGGTGAGCATTACAGACTTGCGTCCCTCTCGCGTCCAACCACATCCCGGGTTGCAGATGACAGTAGCAACCTCATCTTATGACACAGATTTTGATCCCAAAACCATTTGGCTAAACTCACAGATGAATGGAGTTTCCAATCCCAATGTCCGGTTGATAATTTCTCCGGACCAATCAACAGACTTACCCCGAATAGTGACTGGGGTTTTACGCTGGATACCGACATCCGCATAGAATTCTCGTACCCATGACGTATTGGCTACACATTTTAAGGGAACCAAAGTATCCCATTTGAGTGAGACGAGATGATGCTTGATCGGAACCAACGCCTCGACCAACGCGGGGTCGAGGGCGCGTTCAAACAGGATTTTGTTAAAACCCAAAAGTTCGTACCTAGCCGAAATGGCTTTGCTGTCCGCCGTGGTTTTCTTCGGCTTATCTTGGCGAGTGATTCGAGTAACCATATTGTGTTTCCCCTTTCTTTCGGCCTCAGCCTCTGCCGTAGCCTTGGTCGACTGTCGTGTGACTCGCCGTGGGGGTAGTCTTTCCTCAGGGTCTGATTGTTCATCGCTAGGCACATAATCTTCATCCCGTACCTCCGTCGACCTAGTATCCATAGGGGCCACATTCTCCTCTGTCTGTGAAATCTCGAACTGATCAGAGCGGGAATCAGGGTCCTCTGCCTCTTGATAAGTACTCAATTTTGAGTACTTAAGCACATTTCTTTTAGCCTTTTAGATAGGATTTTTCATTTCTAAATCCCACTTTGAGTCATTTTCTACCTTATTTTCCATTTATTGTGTCTTGGAGCTGAATTTGTGTGATTTGCTTGTTCTATTAAGATTGTAGGCTAATTTGGTTATCATTTGGAAATCTATTTGGAAATAGGGCATGCTGCAGCATTGGCACAGCATGGAGCTGATCGTTTTTGATGGAAAATCTTGAAGACCGAATCTGATTTTTGGCTTGAAATTAATCTTTTGTAACCTTTGGACAATTAGTTAATCTGGTTTGTAATATGTTGGTTAAGTTGGGACAAGCTTTGGTAACTCTAGTTAGGTTTAGACTAGGCTAAGTACAATTAGATTCCCCTTAATTACAACTTTGCCACTCCTCTTGTCTATAAAAGGAAGGCTTAGTTGCTCATAAGGGGACATCTCTCTACATCATCCTAGTTTATGTTTCTTCATGTTTAAGCATCTGATCGGTAGCTAGTTTGGGGATTGATCCTAAATCATCCTTTTAATCTCTTTAATTCCAAGAAGTAATCTTTAAGTTCTTCATCTTGCTCTTCATATTTTCTTTAAAGATTTCCATCTTGTTATGCTTAGTCTAAATCCTTTACTTTCTGTTTAACTCACGAACTGGTCCTATTCCAGTCCAGTGTCCTTTGTAATTTCCAGAATTCATGCTTATGTTCTTACATTCTTCATCTTGTTCTTCATGCTAGTACATGCATGCTTGCAGCATTGAAACAGCACCCACCTGCACTTTTCATTTGGTTATATTTTCTTTCTTCATCTTGCATCTCTAGCCTTTCCTTTACTCTTTTGTTTTAGATTTTAGTAGTTAAAATTTATTGTATTTGTCTTCAAGTTTACTTTCTTGACATTTCCATTTCCTTGTAATTTACATTCTCGTCTTTACATTTTAGCAACATATATATATTTATATACTTTCAAGTTATTTATCTTTCAAGAGCAATTTACATTATGTTTATCTTTGTAATTCTTAGTAGTTATTTTTCTTTCCTTATTGTAATGAGTAGCTAATTATATTAGCTTGGGTGTGAGGCAAAAGGGTGGTTATGTGGATCTAAAAGAAAGTAGGTGTTTGTGACTTTAACGAAATTTTATTATTCCAACTCAAGTTTTATCAAGATAATAAAACTCTTTGACAAAATGATCATTTTGATAGTGTAATAGTGTCATGGACCTAGAGATAGGCCATTAAATAGCACGTCAATTTAGTGACATGAGAGGTAATATCGAAAGAGTTACTTGCAACGAGATTTGTTACTTATGTCATTTAAAATGATCCATTCTTGATAAGTTGTCACTTTTTCAAAGGGTTAAAATGGAATAGACTTAGAGATAAGCTATTTGGAATACATCAACTTGGGAGGTACGGGGGTTATATCGAAAGAGTAACTTTTAACAAAGAGAATTTGTTTTGTCGTATATTTTGAGAACTCCATTCCCATCATTCCTTTATCTTGAACTTTGCTCAGAGATGAGACTGTTTATGGCTAATGGAATAATGGGATGGTGAGAGTCCGAGAGGAACGTGTCTTGAAACTGATAATAAAACTAGTTATAGTCAGAAGCATGCTGCAGCATTCAAATAGCATCATGCTATGACAGTGTTGTAGCATTGACCTGCTGGATTTTGGATTCATATACCATCAAAAGTCTTACACCCTTGCTTCTCGTTTATTCTTGTTCATTTAGATCTGTGTTAATTAACCTTCAAAAATATTGCTTCAAATTCGTCATCTGAAATCTCATCTTTCATCATACTTTTAACACACTTTTTAGTCCGATCTCTGTGGGACGATATCTGGTATCTTTACCATTTTATTACTTGCAAGGTGACATAGTACCAATTTGTATACTTGCTTTTTGGTATTATCTGTCTCACCCTAAGGTACACAAAAGGGCCTGTCACCTCCGCACTCGATTCTTCAGATGAGGAAGAAGACGAGTGGTGAGGCGAAATGTGGGGCAACAAATCAGCATTTCCCGGACTAGCTTTTGATTCAAAGTTGAAGATGAGAGTTTCTTTGATGCTCCCCTGCTTGTTTAAATCGAACGGGTGCTTGGTGGGTGGGCTTCGATCCATAGAAGGAGTATTAGGGATGGGGTTTGTTGGTTCGACGAAAGAAGGGTTAGTGTAGTCGCCAGTGCCGTTTAGGGGGGTAGGGGTCGGTGTTGTTGGCGCCGGAGTAGGTGAGGGATTGGGAAAGTTTAAGGTGATGGAAAGGGGACGATTGATGCTTGGTTTAGTGGCAGAGGGTGGAGTAGTAAGTGTTGGGTTGGGATTTTCCGGCGAGGGGTGGGGTATGGTGGGGGGGTTTTGTTCTAGGGCTTGGGCGATTGAGGTGGGTGCAGAGGATGATCGAATCACTCGAGTTAGAACCTGATGAGACTCGACGAAGGAGAGGATAAAGTTCCCCTGAGATGAAGAGTGGTCGTCCGTGCTCATCGCCGACGAAGCAGCGGCGATGTCTCCGATGTCTGTGGATGCTCCGACGAGGTAGGGTTCACTAGCGGCAATGGAGGTGAGAGTATTAGCGGGGGCGAGGGCTTCGGCCTCCCTCTGCAGCCGCTGGCTCCGGCGAGATGGTATGACGTAAGGGTTGCGGTTGAGCTTTTTGGGTCTAGCCATTTGAGAGGGAAGAAGATGAACAGCTTGGATTCTTTTTGAAAAAAATGACTTTTAAACTTCCTAAGCTACTTCCTCCGAAAAAGAACCCGGACCCTCCCCCTTTTTTTCTAAAAAAAAAACAAACCCTTTTTTAATTAATTTACTTTAAAAATCTTAACCTTTGACAAATAGAAAATTAATCAAATCAAAAAGATGGGTTGTGTCCTTTTGGCAGAGATTATATGGTTGGGGAGAAGCCAACACCATTTAGAGTTCTCATACTTGTACCCTTGTCCTTTCCTCCACTCAAAACAAGCCAAGTGTTGTCCTTGGCAATGATGAATTTCTTCTAGAAACCAGTTGGACCTTACCTGTTAAATAACTCAGATAAACCTTAAAGAGTTCCCTTTTTGAAAAAGAAACTGAAATTCTTATAAAAACACCAAACCGACGTGCCCACAGTGGGCACAGCTTTCCCACAGTGGGCAAAAATCACAGCTAAAAATAAAAATCCTAACTGTACAATATTTATAGAAAACGCTCACATTACATGCTTAAGGTTCCTGGGTGGTTGGGTTGGGCACTCCATCAGGAATGTAGTGCTTAACCCGGTGCCCATTTACCCTGAAAACGCTGTTATCCTGCGGGTTCAGTAAATCAACTATGCCAAAATTACCAACATCTGCGATGGTAAAAGGTCCTGACCAACGCGACTTAAGTTTTCCCGGGAATAATTTCAGTCGTGAATTAAAGAGGAGTACTTGTTGACCTTTTTCGAAAGTTCTTTGATTTATCCTACGATCATGCCACATTTTTGTTTTTTCTTTATAAATCTTGGCATTTTCGTAGGCATGGTATCTCAACTCCTCTAATTCACTTAACTGAAGTTTCCTCTTTTTCCTCGCGGCATCCTCACACAAATTCAACTCTTTTATAGCCCAAAAAGCTTTGTATTCCAGTTCCAAAGGTAAATGACATGCCTTCCCGAAAACCAATCTGTACGGTGACATATCCAATGGGGTTTTGTAAGCTGTTCTGTAAGCCCATAATGCGTCATCCAACTTGAGTGACCAATCCTTTCTATCGGGTTTGACAACTTTTTCCAAAACTGATTTTATTTCCCGATTTGAATGTTCGGCAAGACCATTTGTTTGCGGATGGTATGCCGTAGACACTCGGTGTTGAATATTATATTTGCTAAGGACTGTGCTTAACATTTTGTTTACGAAATGTGTCCCTTCATCACTAATTAAAGCTCGGGGAGTGTCAAATCGTACAAAAATATTTTTATGAAGAAAGTTAATCACATTTTTAGCATCGTTTCTTGGACACGCAATGGCTTCTACCCATTTTGATACGTAATCAACCGCAACCAAGATATATTGATTATTGAAGGACATGGGGAATGGTCCCATAAAATCGATGCCCCAAACATCAAAAAGTTCAACTTCTAAAATATTATTTAAAGGCATCTCATTCCGTTGGGACAAATTCCCCGTCCTTTGGCATTGGTCACAACCTTTGACGAACTCAAATGCATCTTTAAATAACGTGGGCCAAAAGAAACCACTTTGAAGAATTTTTGCCGCCGTACGTTGACCACCAAAATGGCCTCCGTAGGGCGAAGCATGACAATCACTCAAAATTCCTCTCATCTCAAAATTTGGAACGCATTTTCTCAAAATTTGGTCTGCACCTAATTTATACAAAAATGGATCGTTCCAAAAATAATGTTTACAATCGTGGATGAATTTTTTAAATTGTTGTCCTTTCACATGGTATGGCTTGATTCCGCTCGCAAGATAGTTCGCGATATCCGCATACCATGGGACACTACTCTCAAAATGGTGCTGGATGGCAAAAGTTTGTTCATCCGGGAAAACTTCTTTTATCTCATGATCTCCACCACTTGACACACGATTTTCAATCCTAGAAAGATGATCGGCAACTTGATTGTCAGTACCCTTTCTATCAACTATCTCTAGGTCAAATTCTTGCAAAAGAAGGACCCACCGAATAAGTCGTGGCCTTGCATCGGTTTTGTTAAAGAGATATTTAATAGCTGAGTGATCTGTGTGGACAATAACTTTTGTACCAATCAAATAGGATCGAAAACGGTCAAACGCAAATACTACAGCAAGTAATTCTTTCTCAGTTGTTGTATAATTTATTTGAGCTTCGATAAGAGTCTTACTTGTGTAGTAGATGGGGTGGAAAATTTTATTCCGCCTTTGTCCCAAAACAGCACCCACAGTCCAATCGCTAGCGTCACACATTACCTCAAAAGGCATGGTCCAATCTGGGGCTATCACAATGGGTGCCGAAACAAGAGCGGCCTTAATTGTTTCAAAAGCTTTAGTACATTCTGGAGTAAAGTCGAAAGCTTGGTCGACATGCAATAAATTACAAAGGGGTTTTGTAATTTTTGAAAAATCTTTTATAAAACATCTGTAAAACCCCGCATGACCCAAAAAGCTTCTAATGCCTTTAACCGAACTTGGTTCTGGTAATTGCATTATAACTTCAAGCTTTGCTTTATCCACTTCTAAACCTTTTTTAGAAACTATGTGACCCAACACGATTCCTTCTTGTACCATAAAATGGCACTTTTCCCAGTTTAAAATCAAATCGTGTGTTTCACATCTTTCCAAACTTTTTTTCAGATTTTCAAGACAATTATCAAATGAGGTTCCGATAACTGAAAAATCATCCATAAACACTTCCATGGAATCCTCAATCATGTCCGAGAAAATAGACATCATACAACGTTGAAACGTTGTGGGTGCATTGCAAAGACCAAATGGCATTCGGCGAAAAGCAAAAGTTCCAAAGGGACAAGTGAAGGTGGTCTTCTCTTGATCTTCGGGTGCAATGTGAATTTGATTATTTCCCGAATAACCATCCAGAAAGCAATAAAATTCCTTTCTGGCCAATCTATCTAGCATTTGGTCTATAAATGGCAAAGGAAAATGGTCCTTCTTAGTAGCTAGATTCAATTGTCTATAATCCATGCAAATTCTCCACCCGGTGACAGTCCTTGTTGGGAGAAGCTCATTTTTTTCATTGGTGATTACCGTGGTACCACCTTTCTTCGGTACACATTGTACCGGACTCACCCAACTACTACTTGAAATGGGGTAAATAATACCCGCATCAAGCCATTTTAAAATTTCTTTTTCAACGACTTCTTTCATGATTGGGTTAAGTCTCCTTTGTGGTTGCACCTTGCCAACTATATTTTCTTCCAAAATTATCTTATGTTGGCAAAGGGATGGACTGATTCCTTTGATGTCAGCTATTGTCCAACCTATGGCCTTCTTGTGGTTTTTCAACAACTCTATCAATTTCACTTCCTGTTCACAACTTAAATTGGAAGAAATAATCACAGGCAATTTTTCCTCTTCCATAAGATATGCATATTTAAGGTGATTAGGAAGTGGTTTTAATTCTAGATCGGGAGCTTTGATTATAGAAGGAACCTGGGTTGGTCTATCATTAAAGTCCAAGTGCTCAAATGCATCTATAACCTCTATCAAGTTCTCTTCCGAAATATCTTCTCCTATGCAATCAATCAAACTTAACTCAAAATCATCACCTAAGGCATTTAGGTAGGAGCAATCTTCAATCTCACCATTAAACTTAAGGGATTTGAAAACATTGAAAGTGATTTGTTGGTCGTTCACTCTCATAGTCAACTCACCCTTCTGCACATCTATCAAGGTTCTATCGGTTGCCAAAAATGGTCTCCCTAAAATGATGGGGACATCCTTATCTGCCTCATAGTCCAACACTAGAAAATCAGCCGGAAAAATGAATTTATCGACCTTCACCAAAATATCTTCAATTTTACCCTTCGGATAGGCCAAAGACCTATCAGCAAGCTGTAAGGTGACTGTGGTGGGTCTGACTTCACCAATCCCTAATTTCTTAAAAACCGAAAAAGGCATGAGGTTTATACTTGCTCCCAAATCACATAGGGCATGTCCTACTTCTTGTCCCCCAATAGTACACGGGATAAAACTCCCCGGGTCTTTTAGTTTCGGAGGGATTTTGCAAGTAAGAAGTGCCCTACATTTTTTGGTCAAGGCGACAGTTTCAAATTCTCCCAGCCTTCGTTTCTTATTGAGAATATCTTTTAAAAATTTAACATAATTTGCCATTTGCTCGAGAGCCTCTACCAAAGGAATGTTAATGTGAAGTTGCTTGAAAACGTCCAAAAACTTTTTGAATTGTTCATCAACATTTTTGGTTTTTAATCTTTCAGGAAAAGGTAAGTCTCTCAAATTCGGGACAGATTTGCCCTTGTCGGGAGTGCGTGAGATGAGTGGTTCTGGAGTGGGTGCAGTCTGTGCTGGACAACTTGGGACAATTGGGCCTGTAGTTTGGGCCACGGATTCTGGTTTTGGTGCTTCACCAGAAGATGAGAACAGGTCTGCGAAGTTCGAGGGATCAAACAAATGTGAGTCTTCTTGCATAACTAGTATGGGAGAGGTTTTCTCGATTTTGCTAGACTTACTTATGTTTTCAATCTCTTTAATGCTTATGGCCTTGATGTGTTCCTTGTGAATGCCCTTGGGATTTTCCGTGTCACTAGGCAAAGTCCCTTGTGGTCTGTTCTTAAGCTCGACAGCAAACTGTCCAAGTTGGGTTTCAAAACCCCTCAGAGTTGCATTGGTTTGGTTTATAAAACCTTTAAGCAACGATTCGATTGAACCATTACCGTCCAAAGCATTTTGTTGTCTAGGTGCATGTGACTGTGAAGATTGTCCATGTTGGTAATTCTGGGATTGTGACGACTGGCCATGTTGATAATTCTGAGGTGGGCCTTGATGAAATCCCGGGGGATTTGGTGGTCGGTTTTGGACTTGACTTACCCCGGGGGGTTGAAGTCCTTGATTTCCAGACCAAGAGAAGTTCGGATGGTTTCTCCAATTTGGATTGTATGTTTGGGAAAACGGACTATTTCTAGAATGATTCCCTACATAGTTCATCGAAACTGGGTTATCGGGACAACTTTCGAAAGGATGATTTTCACCGCAAAAAGTACACGTTTCAATTAAAGATTGATTTACTGCCTGCACATGACTTTTTTCTCCATTAAGGTTCAAATTGTTTTTAACCAAATTAGTCAAAGCTACAATTTGTGCATTTAAAGCGGTGATGGCATCAACCTCACGAACTCCTGATGCAGTTTTAGGAACTACAGCATGAGGGTTTGACCAATTAGTGTTATTATTGGCAACTTTTTCCAAAATATCATACCCCTCATTGTATGTTTTTTCAGTAAAAGCTCCACCAGCCGTGGCATCGAGGATGATTTTAGCAGCATTAGACAGACCATTATAAAATGTTTCTAATTGGATGCAGTGAGGGATTCCGTGATGAGGACATTTTCGAATTAAATCTTTGAATATCTCCCATGCATCCGATACTGCCTCATCTTCCTCTTGTCTAAACATTAAAATTTCATTTCTGAATTTCACGTTTCTGGTGGGAGGAAAATATTTTTTCAAAAAATTTTCAGCTAAACTCGTCCAAGTATCAATTGAATGAGGTGGCTGAGAATTTAGCCAGGCTTTGGCTCTATCTCTCAATGTATAAGAGAAGAGTGTCAACCATAAGGCTTCCGCTGAAACTCCGGGAATGAGAAAATGATCCGTCATTTCTAAAAATGATTTTAAATGAGAGTGCGGATCTTCCAAAGGCAATCCTCCAAATTGACCCATTGCTTGGATCATTTGAAACATTACCGGTTTTGGTTCAAAATTTTGCGCAGTAATTTGGGGCCTAAGAATACCCGACTTGAGTTGATCAAATTCGGGTGTAGCATAGTCCCGTATTCCCCTTTCTTTATCATCAGCAATTTTAATTGTTGTTTCCACAAGCGGAGGTGGTGGAGGGTTAGCTTCCGCCATGGTTCGGTTTAAAACTGGATTTTGCTGATTTCATCTACCTCTTCTTCTTCTTTTCAAAGTTTTTTCAATTTCAAGATCGAGAGGCAAAAGTTCACCGTGTTGTAGCCGTGGCATACAACACGATAAATGATTTGAAAGTGAAACAAGTGACACAGGCTCGAACAAAAATCAGTATCTCAGGATGTAAAATCGTGCCAGTCCCCGGCAACGGCGTCAAAAACTTGGTAGCAAATTATCGTGTACTGCACAACGAGGGCACAGTAATACCTAGTGAGAACACAAGTATATACTTTCACTAGAATCGCTACAAGTAATATAATGGTACAAGTACCGAGTATCGTTCTCACAGGGACTGAACTACTGAGAATTGCTGATTTTTATGAACTTCTTGCACAAGTTTCGAGTTTAGGAAAAATATTTGTTTTTGATGGCGATTAGACAGAAAATTCGGAAATAACTTTATAATTAAAAGTTGGGTACGGATGTAAGCTTTTCTTGGAAAACGTAGTACTAGATGGTTGGACTCTTTGTAGTACGGAATGTCTATAAAAAGCCCGATCTCTCGAAAGTGGATTTTTATAGACCGGTCCTACAAAGTGTTCATAAAGTTTCCACCTTTACCGACTCTTGATCTTGCCGATTTAACTAAGTTGATAAAAAAATCAAGTTCTACCAATATGGAGATTTATACCCAAATCTCTTTGTGATATAAATCTCGACCGGTGTTTGAATCTTAGTAAATCATACAAAACCCGTATCTCTACGTGGTTATCAAATACTCTCTCAAATCTTTGTGCATCACTTAAGCCGTATTTCGAATCCGCCCCTCTCGAGGTCAAAATCTAATATTAACACATAAAAGTGATCGGCTTATTTGCGTTCTGTTGAAGTCCCGACTCAAGTGACCAAGGTCAAGAGTTGATAACGATAGTCACACCCAAGTGTAACCTACTAGACCTAAGTTGGCTTACATCCGCACCCAATAAGGTGCTTAGCTCATAACGATAATAAAAGACATAATATAATAAAGGAAAGACTTGTTAACTACTTGCATAATAAAAATTAACTACAATTATAAAAGGAAAGTAAAGTACGGAATTTAATTAAAAGTGCGGAAATTAAATACAATAAAGTAAGTACGGAAATTTAAATACAAGAAATAAAAGTGCAGAAAATAAAAGACGTAAAGTAAAGACGAGAATAAAAATACAAGAATTAAATCCTACACTTCAAGTCTAAATACTTGAAAGTATTTTAGACTTGAATTAGGAGAGAGGATGGATGATGGATGTTGATGATGGGAGGTGAGAGAGATGTTGATGGTGTAAGGTGTGAAATAAATGCTCTCCAAAAGTCTTCTATTTATAGGAGAGGGTTTGATCATCCAAGGGTCAAGATTGAGTCTTCAATGTATGGCCAAGATCACTTCAGAAATGTTGTGTTTCCAGCTCACAACCAGCCTTAAAATCTGCTGGGTAATATCCTCGGGTGCCCACAGTGGGCACACCAGTGCCCACAAACTGACTTGTAGTATTAATTTTCGCAAGAATGAACATATTGGTTAAGTTATCATATTTTGCAAATAATGTGGACCAAATGAAGGGATAGGAGCAAAAGTGGGTAAAAAGACGAATAAAAACCTATAAAAATAGCAACAAATAACTCTAAAAAATTAGAGTTATCAGTGGTAACTGTTGGCATTTTTTCAAACTGAATGTTCTGCATTAAAAATAATACAAACTCCAGGATAAACACAAAAATCATAAGCAAAAAATTTTTAATTACTTTTTATTTAATATGATTTTTAATTTTTAATTTTAAAAAAAAAAAGACTGATGTGGCATGTCACAATTATTCTGGCACGTCATTATTTTAGATTTATTTTTATAAATTTATTATGACATGTAATTTTACTTGACAAAGTCATTGTTTGATAAACTAGCTTATAAGCTAGCTGGTAGCTGATAAGCTAGCTTTTTAAAAAGCTATTTTGAATAGCTTTTCAATAAGCTAGCTTTATGGTCATCCAAACATATACCAGGAAAAAAAGCTAGCTTATAAACTAGCTTTTTTTTGTCAAACATAGCCAAATTACTTGGGCCAAATCATTATTTAGCAGGTTAAGAGGTGAATGAGACCTTTTAAAAAAAATGTTAACTTTGTTTCAGACCTTTAAATGATATTTTTGAAAGTTGATTCCTTAAAATAGGAATCATATCAAAATTGGTTCCATTTTAATACAATTTTTTCGTCATGAAACTTTGTTAAAGAAACACATTATAATGTATTACTTAAAATGAAAGCCATTCTTCTTCAAAAGGAAGAGTAGTATGCATTCGTATTTTATTATTTTTATTAAATATAAACTATTTTTTTTCTAAGGCAAGTAAACAAGAACAAATAATTTTTTTTTGAACTACAGGTTAACACACTCACACGTTCCCGGGGTATTCGGGCTCCCACTTAAGGATGCCACCCGACTAATCCCCGTCGATCATGACTCAGCCCAATTAAGGGTACCACTAAGTAGCAGACCCATGATCATGGATGTCACAGGATGTTCACCACGGAGTTTGAACCTGGGTAGTCAGGGATACCATCCACTGACCCTCCAGGATGTTACCAAACCACTGGACTACAACAAGCATCGAAAAGTTTTATGTAAGATACAGAAAATCATTCAACACGAGCTGAAACAAACATAAAATCAAAATGAGATTAATTAATTTGAGTAAAAAAAAAACAATTATTTTATTAATAAATAACATAACATTTTTTATTTAAAATTAAATACTATTGCAATTAATTTTTTTTTTATTTTTTAATTTATCAATTTTAAGAGAGTGGTGTGTGGAGCATTAATGGCCATTGCTGTGTCAAAATTTCAAAATATGTAGAAGGCAAAGACAATGATGTAGTTAATGAAAAATATGACATGTTGTACCAATATGTACCTAGGAAGCCTATTTTCAATCTTATTAAATCATCAACATCAATGCAATTTTAGTTATTTTTAGAAATTAGAAATGGTGATTTTGTATGTATGTTTATTTATGTATTATAAATATATAAAAAGTAAGTCTTGATATTAATATGTGTTAGGAAGAAATTAGTAGATATATTTATTCGGAATCAAATCAAATGATGCATTATAAATATAAAAATTAAGTTTTGATATTGATGTGTCTCAAGAATAAATTAGTATGTATATTTATTTAATTAGAATCAAATCAAATCATGCATTATAAATATAAAAAGTAAACCTTGATATTGAGATTTGTGAGGAAGAAATTAGCAGGTAGGGGTGCACTTTAGAGCACCCAAATGTGGTTTTTGGAAAGTTTTTGGGAGGTTTTTCAAGGGAAATTCTATGAAAAGGTAACGTATTTTGCCTTAATTCCTATTTTGGGTAACATACTTTCAAAACACATGTTTTGGTAATTGATGCTTCAGATGTGAAGTTTCAAACATTTAAGTACCAAAGTAACCGATTTAAACATAGATAATGTTGAATTCATAAAAAAATCGAATATAATGTTAAATTTATATTTCTTAATATGATAATGTTGAATTCATAAAAAAAATCGAATATATTGTTAAATTTATATTTGTTAATATGATAATGTTGAATTCATGAAAAAATCAAATATAATGTTAATTTTATAATTTAACTAGCAATGTACCCGTGCAATGCATCGGGGTGAGCAATTGTAAATGAAAATAAAAAATTAATGTAATAGCTTATCAGAAAAAAAAAGATATATATGGAGTAAATCATATATTTATAATTTATGTAACATTAGTAGTGATAAACGCATAACTTGAGTTTTTTCAATCATGAAGCATTAAGAAATTATATTAAAGTAATCGTTAAATGTATATTTGAATTTTAAAAACATGTATTAATCAGCGATATCTAACGAATGATAATATTTTTTCAAAATACTGAAATATAGAATAGGTAAAAATAACAAATATAATGTTGGATAGTATTATTTTGTATCTAAACTTATATATATGTTCATTATTAGTTAGTTTTATAGAATTCAAAAGGCTTTAAAAACTTGTATACATGAAGAAAATACATGTACTATCATAATTAAAGAAATATGTTAACTTGAGCAAGTAAATAACTTTTCTTCTTTTGGAGAAACCCCAAATGGAAGGGGAAAAACTTGAATATGGAAGGTAATGAAAAAGTAAAGTTTGAATTTTTTTTCAAATGAGTTATACCTTATGCATACTAAGTTGTGATTAAGAGATTTTTGAAATGTATGCATAAAATGGTAGTACCTTATGTTTTATAAGTAGTAATTAAGAGTTTTTTATTTCGTCTTTATAATATAGTATAGATAAAAAAAATTATATCAATATTGATTATTGATCAAATTATTTGTATTTTTTATAACTAATATATCATTTAATAAATTATTCATACATTTCTATAAGCATACTTCATAAAACATCAAAAAACATAATGAGACATAAAACAATTTCTTATTAAAAAATTATACCCTACAATTTCTTAGAACATCTCCAACAGCTATGTTATAATTTTTCTAAAATAGAGTATCAAAAATCAAAATCTCTAAACAAAATTACATCCAACTACAACAGCTACTTTATCTTTGTAATTGTAGCATTAACTATATTATTAAAATATTTTATACATTTAATAAAATATTATTTCTCTCCTAAACATTTATTTTCAACACATCCTATTGGTGGGAAATTCTCTCTCCTAGGGTTGGGTTTTGGTGAGAATGAAAATTTTGTGAGAATGATAAGAAGGGATCTCCACCCTTGAATGCATATTAGGATGAGATGAATCGAAATGCACCAATCAATTCCCTATCAAACACGATTCATTATCATTAATCCATATCCCTTTTAACCTTCTTACCTTAATTTTTCTTCTCACACGATCCTTCGTCCTCTCTCCTATATAGAGTATTTAAAGATTTCTCTAAATTTAGAGGTTTATACTCTCTCTCTCTCTCTTCTTGTTTCTATTTTACAATACTAAATAACATAGCTGTTGGAGCACAAATCTACCCTATGACCAAATTTTCTATTATAACATAGTTGTTTTGAATTCATTGATTGTAAACACGGTATGGGTAGATGTTACAGATGATTAATCAATTTTTTTTTATACAGTTGTGACTTTATCCTTGTTAGTGTTGTCTATAAATGATAGATGAATCAAAAACTTTCAATTGGACTTATTCTTTCAATTGTAGATACTATTATACTATTCATTGTCACATCAGCAAAAATTACTAATTTGACATTACTAATTACTAAAAATCAATTTCTTATAAAAAGATCATACTCACGAACAACCATCATAATTTCTTAATAATAAATCCTACTTAGGGGGTGTTTGGTTTATGAATTTTGAAGGAATTGGAATGAATAATTCCTTTGATCAAATTCCAATTCTTTTGTTTGGTTCACAATTGATCATGATGGAATCCATTGAATTCCATAAATCAAGGAATTCATCATTCCTTGCCTAAAGAGAAAGAATTGAATTTCATCCAATTCCTACCAACTAAACGTATGGTCAAATTCCTTCAAATTTCATTTCAATTTCTTCAAATTTCATTCTGCGAACCAAAAGCTCCCTTAAGTGTTAAGAAATACTTGTAATAGATGGTCTAATACATATTTTAGTCATATACAATTCATCTAAATGTTAGCGTATATATAATGATTTATAATTTAATCATTTGTATCAATTATGAACTAATAATAATAACATAATTTATACTAATAATAATAAAATTGCATCTAAATGGAACCAACTTTCACCTTTTTCCTATTTTAGGGAACTAACTTTCAAAATCTTCATTTAAGGGTTTATAACAAACTTTATGTTTATTTAAGGGTCTAGTTTACCTGTTTAGCATAGCAGGTAACTGGTAAAATCAAAATGACATGGCCAAGAAAAAAAAATACATGATATCCACGTCATTAACTAAATTCCACATAGATTATGAAGATTGTATACACAACTTTACTAAAAAAACCAAAAAGATTGCAAACAAATCGGTGGAATCAAATTATTTCAGTCGGTTCCCCTTCCCTTATCCAGTCCGACCCACCCAGGCAACTCATCGTCTTCCCCAGGCTCCAACATTCGTCTTACGGTAACCAGATCTGGAAGCTTGAACGGCGCCAATGGACACCGATGTTCCCATTCTGACGAAGTTTCCGCTGCCCAAATCCCCGACATGTTTTGAGTCATCGGACTTTCAACTCTATTTTGGTTCTCAACAATTTGTTTTTTTAATATGGGTTTGGTTAACCCTTGATGGACTCTTATCTGAAATTGTTAATTTTATGTTGCCGGTTTTGCAACTGTGTTGTTTAAGTGTGAATCTAATTTTTTGATGATATTTCTTTCGGTTAATGGGTTTGTTTGATATATGGATTAACCTGTTTGATGATATTTCTTCCACTTGGCTGTGTTGTTTTGAATATGAATGTGGGTCTGTTTCTTCGAACTTTTGTGTGTGTGTTTTTGCCGGAGCTTTTAGCGGGAGTGGGCAAGGGATGGGTTAGCTGCATAATGGTAATAAAGACAATTTAAGTTAAAATGTACTTTAATTTTTTCTTTTTTATACAAAATTATCTTCTTCTGCTACACGCTAACTCATTTAGGTCAGAAACAAGTCTGAATGGACCATCCAACTACTGAAGAAGATAAGTTAAAATCTCTAAATTTAAACCCCAAATCTACTAGGGAGCAAAGATCCTCGAGAGGAAAAACGAATGTCAAAGAAATATAATACGTACGGGTGGAGATAGATAAAAGTAATTAAGGGAGGAGATAAGAATTGCAGGGAAGTGGAGAGATGATTGTTACTTCTAGGGTTTTCGTTAGGCAACAGAAGGGGTGAGGAAATTACAAAGATTATTTGGATTTAATTACAAATCCACATCATTTTGACACCTCATCAGATAATATTAAATTATAATGCCATGTCAGAATTATCAGAGCCACATCAGCATTTGCAGGTAATCAAGTCACCAAGTCCCTAAATTATTTGTAAAGTTTTTGTCAAGACCCCAAAATGAATGTTTTAAAAGTTGGTTCCCTAAAATAGGAATCAACTCAAAGTTGGTTCCATTTTAATGCAATTTACCCTTTATTAAATAAACCTTTATAAATAATTTTATCATGTTATTAAATACAAAAAATTAGTAAAAAATAATAATAAAGTAATATAAATTTCATTATAATGTCTGTTTATAAGTATTTTAAGTAATAATTTTAAGTATTTTAAATTTTCTTTCCCCCAACCATAGCCCGTTTTTCTTCTAACACGTTCCGAAGTTTCTTGACTGTGAATCCAAACTCCACGAGGTGCGGTCCTTGATCTCCTTTTTTGGAACATTTTCACATGACACATTAGTAAGATTCTCCAATTCACCTAGTTCTCTTCCCCTCGGCTCCCTCCTCCACCCCCATTTCCAAACCCAATTTTCACCTAGCCACTCCCCTCCACCCCCATTTCCAAACCCAATTTTCACCTAGCCACTCCCCTCTATCCTTAACCGCTTTTGGAGGTTTCTAGTTGGAAAAGACGTTGAAAATCCTCCTTGAGCCTACGGTTTTCTATCCATCTATCCTCCCAAAATCGAGTATCCGACCCGTCCCCCACTTGCTTACCAATCGACCCCAAGAATTGCAATCCTTCTTTATCTAACTCCTTCCCCACACTCATGATGTTACTCCACACCTAATTACCCCCCAAGATTACCCCCCAAGTTCCTTTGAGTCTCCACCATCAACGAGACAGCATTTCAAAGAGCTTTTGAAACCGCTGTGGATTAAGCTATACAACTCATAAACCATCTTTGGAGCTTCGATAACTAACAAAAAAGAATATAGCAAGGGAAATGGAAAGAGAAGATATATAAAAAACCTCAAATTGAATCTACTGATCCAAGTTTGCAGCTGCTATTGGGAGAAGTTACAGTAAGGAACAGATTTAGAATGAATATGGTACACACAAGTACAGGGAGGTTCTTCCTTCTCAATGAAATCAATCAAGATTACTTACTTGATCCAATTATTTTCTCAAATGTAGATGCAATTGCTCACAAAAAGATTATAAATAATACCTCTAGTCAGCTGCTTAATTCACTAAATATTAAACCAATCAAATGGTCCCAAATGATCAAAGCAGTGGGAAAGGCTTAATAAGCACAAGTGCAGATTAGTTATTCAGTTCTATCGTCTACAAGTGCAGATTTAGCTAATCAGGGTCTCAAAGATTCTGACTCTAGTTGTCTTTAATATATATCCGTGTGTGTTTTGTTTGCAAGATGTATTTCATGGAAGTACAGAGACCAACAAGGAGAGACTGAAAATAGAAGAAGCAGAAATCATGCTCAGATAATAAATGGTTCATCAAACTATTTCATAAATGTTCTTTCATTTAGCAAGTTTGAGTTGGTAATCCTACACAACTCACAATCAAGGCTTCACTGGTCAAACCAGATTCTCTTACAAAAACACTCAAATATGAAGAATCAGTCATGGAGAGTTCCCAAAATGTCTTCATCCCTGAATAGATGATACCTGCACCAAACACGGCAACTACATTTAAAACCAAACTAAGCAAACCCAGTAAATCTCACACCAAGTAGGGTCTGGGAAGGATAGGATGCATCAAAAACTTAGCTAGTTACCTTCACTCCAAGGAGTAGAAAAGTTGTTTTTTGTGAAAAACCCCTGGCTTGTAAAAAGGTTTTGAGAAAAAGATTTTGTAGAAAAAAGTTCAGAGATTTTATAAAAAGAGAAGTATATTTAATGGAATGTAAACAAGGCACGTGTACACAGAGCCAAATTTTTAACAAACTCTGCAGACTACTAAGCATAGTTTTCAAAATGCATGATTTGTCCATCCAACATTTCCATTTGATTCATGATGCAAAGAATGTAAGTCCCATTTAGCAAAATGTAATTCCAAATGCAAATGCAAGTCTTGTTTGATTCTCCACCATGGCGAATCAACTTGATGAGATCAAATGTGATTTTATGAAGTCTAAACTAAATTTGCATACAGTACAGTGATCCAGAACTTAAAAGGCACATCCACGGAAATGCTTTTTGTTGGTATCATGTGAAGTAGCAACAAACCGCTAACAATACAGTAAAACATTTTCATTGCTAAAGGAAATGTACTACCGTCCACCTTGAATACAGCATTGGGATGCTTACTTTTGTGTTCGGTATACTATACAACCATATTACATGAGGACAACACCCATATATCGGTCGTCATGGTTTTCTTGATTTTAACAATTGGATTATCGTGGTTATGTTTTGAACAATCTAGTCACCATGATTTAGTTTCCATCACAATGGTGCCTTTATCATCATCAACCACCGTAAGTTAACAGAAAGACTAACTGGATACATATGTTGCATCACATGTGTACAAGGCATGAGGGTTAGAAACTTAATTTCAGTATCATGTCATCAAAATGATACACATGTGCATCCACCCAATCAAAATTTGGACAGAAACTACACGAAAGTCTTCAGAACGTCCAAACTTAAACGAGAGTTCAAGTTGTTAATATCAGAAAACAAAGACCACCAAAATATGAGTCTGAATTATTTTACCAAAAACTAGTGAACCTGAGGTTTGATTTTATTTTTATTCACACTTCAGGATTTGTGATATCAGTAGTCGCTCTAGATCCGATTCATAAACTGACAACTATGCAAATAAAACGTTTGAATCTAAATTTCAACTCAAACAAGAACATTTGGTCCTTAAACCAACACAGGCTTCTCAAATGTGGCAAAACTATGTCCTCAATTTAGCCTACAAGCTATTTACCATCTGCGGAGATCTTTTTGGAGGAAAACTATGGACTACCAAGGGTTTAATTGAATCCAAAAGGATGTCTGTCTAAGAAATATCGTTCTAACACTATGGCAGCGAATGGACAAGGGGATCATCTCAAACTTCCAAATCCAGATCAAATATCATCTCAAACATCTATGAGTCTATGATACCTCAGCTCACAGAAGCAAAAACCAAATCAATTTTCTCTCGCAAATAGCCATAGATAGATAGAATTCTATTTCTATAATTTTTTTTTTCACTTTATAACGATCAATCGATCGATCAATAACATGCGAACAATGGTATTCATACCACGCATATACAAAGAGACAAAAGGAAAACGTACTCTTTTTCACCGAGCTTTACTTCCATGCCACCATATTCAGGCAACAAGACAGTGTCTCCTTCCTTAACAGCTACCGGAATCGTTTTTCCAGAGTTATCACGAATTCCTGGACCAACAGCAACCACTTTCCCGGAATTCAACTACAACACGAAACCACAGAATTAAATGAAAACCAAATGCAACCATAAAATCAAAGGGGAGAGAAGGTGAATAATACCTTGGAAGATTTCTCAGGGAGAAGAATACCAGCGGTGGTTTTGGACGGAGGGACAATCTTCTCGACCAACACTCTGTTTAGGCATGGAATCAGACGCTTCGCCATTGTTGGATGGATGGATTGATGCGGAGTGAGATGGGGATTTCAATATTGGTGGTGGAAGGTTCTAGGCTTCTTCTGCGAAGGCTTTAGGGTTTTGTTAGGGTTTATCCGTTTGAAATCACACACACACAATAGCCGGGTCGGGTCGGGTCGGCAACAAATTTTAGAAAAACTAAAATACTCCTAGGCTTTTTTTTAAAAGAAAAACACTAAAACAGTCCTACTTTAATGGAAGAGATTTAAAAGATAGCAATAAATTACAAAGTTTATAATTGAAAATTATGAATGGGAATGCTATCTAACTTATTGTTGATTCAGAACAGTTACCAAACAGTCATGTTTTATTTAATTTACAAATGAAACATCAAAAAGTCATAATTTACAAAACAGTCATATTTTATTCAGAATTAAATAATTCATAGGATTAAAATGATAATTTCTTGTCATTTATATTGTCCATTCAGAACAGTTACCAAATCATCATATTTCATTATGTACTATATCATACAAAGTCTCTTAATCATTATGAGAACTCATTCTACATCAAACCATTCAGTAACTGTCAAACTGTCCCTTAAAGAAAATATTACGTGAAATATTAAAATAAAATATTATGCGAACCTTTAAAAAAATTGGTGTCATAAGTTGAAACCTATTTAATAGGTAAAATATGTATAAAATAGAAAAAAATAAATGTTCGCCGTATCTTGTTATATTTTTATTTATTTAATATAAAGATAACTAGATAAGAACATCTTAACACATTCTCTAGTAATTCTTTAAAATGCAAAATCAAAATCTATAGAAAAAAAAAAACATATTCGACTCCAACAGCTTCTTCATTTTAGAGATTATAACTTTATTATATTATTTAAATATTCAATACATTTAAGAAAATGTTATTTCTTCTAAAATATAATTGTAAAGACTCTTAGGCTATGTTTGGCAAACTAGCTGATAAGTTAGTTTTTCAAAACGCTACTATGAGTAGTTTTTCAATAAGTTAGCTTATAAGCTAGTTTTTGGTCATTATTCAAACATGTACCAAAAAAAACTAGCTTATAAGCTAGCTTTTTTTTTGCCAAACAATGCCTTACTGATTAGAATAATAATAAATTACTTATCTCTTTTAAACAATCTCTAAATTTAGAGAATTTTATTATCTCTCTCATGCTTTTTTTCTTTTGAAGAAATTTTTAAATAATTTTTTCATCTCTCATTTTTCACATTGAAAAATTGTTGGAAAACAAAAAAAAATAACCTAAATCATTATTTTCTCTCCTTTGAAGAATCTATTAGAGATGTGCTAAAAGAATTATGTATTAACATAACAACTTCACGATTTCTTTTTATAAAATAATTAGGGAAGGGGAGCAATACTCTTGTGCAAACCCCATAAATATGCTGATAAAAGTACAGAAAAGATTTGCCGCTATAATAGTGGTAAATTCAAAGAAAAAGGAAATATTAGTAGCATAGATGCAGAATTATTAGCAATCAATTACGCTTTAGACAGTTTTGAACTATTCATAATCTCTAAAAAAGAAATTACTATTAGAACAGACTGTGAAGCTATAGTCTCATTTTATAATAAAATGAAAGGAGAAAGTAAAAGAAGCACTAGAAGACGATGGTTAAATTTCCTAGATAGAGTTAGTAACACAGGATTAAATATTAATATAGAACATATTAAAGGAAGTGATAATAAAGCCGCAGACATCTTAAGCAGACTCATAGAACAACAAGCTAGTTAAAAATGAATTGTATAGTTTGTAGAGATTTATACCCAACTCATTATAGATTTTGCACTTGTACTTGTCTTTCTTATTGTTTGTACGTACCATACATAGAAAATAATTTAATAATTAGAACAAAAATAGCCATGTTTGTATCTTTAAACATTCCTTTTGAAATAAAATTTTTAGTAGTAAGAAAAATTAGAGAAAATATTAATAATAGATTGGAGTTAAGATGGATAGATTAATCCTTTCTGTTACTAATATTCTTTCTTGCAGATGAATAATAGACCCCCTTTCAGTCCAGGCATTTCTCCTGGTACTACATCCTTTCCTAGACCTTTTAATGTTCAGAATAAACAATTTCTCAGAGAAAATATGAGATTCGGTCCTTATGAAATGACCGTATATCCCAAAGATGAGAAAAGTTTTAGAACCTTAAAAGAATTCTCACTTAGTAAAGAAGAACAAGTTTTAATAGATAATCTTTGGATTTGTTATAATAAGAATCCTAAAGATATCAAATATTTTATAGCTTGTTTAAATGCCTTGTCAGAATATTTTACTCAGAAATCTAAATGTTTTAAATTTTATGTAGTTTTTAGAGGATTTAAGACAGGATTCTTTCACACTTGGATTGAAGTCCTTGAAGCAGTTCAGGGCTTTCCAAAT
Source organism: Arctium minus (assembly GCA_954870635.1). Lineage (NCBI taxonomy): Eukaryota > Viridiplantae > Streptophyta > Magnoliopsida > Asterales > Asteraceae > Arctium > Arctium minus. The sequence goes on from OX941084.1 coordinate 56,889,678, forward strand.
CCTTGGTTCAAAGGATTCAATGACTATCAAGAAGCAATTAAAAATGCTAGTGAGAGATTAGGTAGAAATTTTTTCATATCCCCTTCTTTAAGAAATTATCAAGAATCTCCTTTAGAATTTTCTGTGACTAGAGATACTAATCAGATTTTGTTTTGTGATCATTGTGAATCCCTTACCAAAAATTTTAAAATTCTCAATGATGACAATATTAGACTCAGAAATGAAAAATTAGAACTACAAAAGAAAATTTCCTTCTTAGAAAGACAAATTATAGACCAATCTATAAATAAAGGTTTATCTTCTGGCCAAAATCAGAAGATTAAGATGGGTGGACATTCTCCAATGAATGCCATAAGAGGTACCATTGAACCTAATAAGTCAATGGCTAGTCCGGCTTTACCGGTGGCTGGTAAAGACTCATCAAATCCGGAGATGGCTATGGGATTGCCAAAATCTCAAGAGACACAGAGGGCTCTTGATCCCTCTACCTCTAGACCTCAAAAACATGAGAAAGAAATCTGGGATTCTCTTGGAGAACCTGGAAAACATTATGATTTTCTAGTAAAATACTCACCCACATACACATCCCCAGAACAATCCTCAGAATTCTCCCTCACACAAAGCCCTTCACAGAGCCTACATTTAGATTCTATTCAAACAGGTCAAGCAATTATCGAAGAAATAGGAGAAACCCCAGTAATCCCTTCTCAGAGGCCAAAGAAAATCTCCAGAAAAATCAAAATACCAAAGATAAAAGCTAAAAATGAGATTAATAGAATGATTAAGGAAGTAATCCAAGATTACATTCCTAAACATTCTGAAGATAAGGAAATGCTTAAGGAAAAATCAGATTCCTCTTCAGAAAGAAACCAGAGAGACAACTATTCTGAAGACAGCGGGTACTCTTTCGACAGTACTGCAAGACACAATCTCAACACGTGACATGGTTCTACTGTTCAAAAAAAAGACCTTACTTGAAGAAATACTGTAGAAATCCCAACACGTAATCAAGGACTGTATCAGATCAGACAAAAGAACTACAGTTGAAGTTCCAGAAGACTGAAGACCTCACTCGAAGCTACTAGACATAATTGGTTCAGACACGTTTCAAAGAAAATAATTGCTTTTTACTGTAACACCTTTACAGATGTTACAAATGTATGGATTCTCTATTACTATATAAGAAGAGCATCAAGTAGCATTGAGGACATAAGCAATCAAAGCCCCAACTCTCAAAAGACGTCCATACTTAAAAACCCTCTCTTAAAAATTTAGCCTTTTCCATTGTAATATAAAAACTTTGTATTATAAAGGTGTGCTTGCTCTAATAAAGGTACTTCCTTTTTTCCTTTTCATTTTAGTTCATAACTTTTAGGGACTTCCCGAAAGGGAAATCCTTAAAAAGTTTTTTAGATGTATAATTATAGTTAAGTTTGTATTCCCACCAAGTATTGTATATATTCCTTCTATAATAAAAAGATGTGTTTTTGTAAATTTCATGGTTTTGTGAAAATTTTATGCTTTTTATAACAAGTTCCATAAAAATTAACATAATGATATGTTATACCTATATTCTTCCTGAGTGACTCGAAAGTAAAGTAAAGGACATTGTTAAGGCCGGAGTGAGCCTGTGTTGTTGTCCGTTGATACTTGTCGAAGAAAGGGAATTGTATAAGTATACTAGTCATTGTGTAAAAAAAAAAAAAAAAAAAAAAAAAAAAAAAAAGGTTTTCTATATGTTTATTTTGGGATACAACTTACTATATTTTCATCTAATTTACTATTTTAAGGAGAGTACCAAGTAGGATAAAGTTTTCTTGATAAATTTCGTGTGTTTTATATCTGGTAATCTAAATCAGGTACCCCCTCCCCCTTATTGGTATCAGAGCATTCATAGTTTTTTAACTATTACGAAATTAATTTAACCATCTTAAATTTATTATCTTTTAATTATTACACTTCTTAGACATAAATTACTCTTGACTTTATATCCACAAATAGTAAAAGTAGGTAGTAATAATTTACAATTTTCATTTAATCGTAAAAATCCATAAATAGAAAAAGAAATATCCTTGTTATTTTATGAATAACCAAGACCAACACAATTACTACTGCAACCACTCTTGTCATACACTTTGCTTTTATAGTAAAATCATAGAGAATAACCCTGAGTTTCGAAAGAACATTTGTTATTTCCTTTCCCTAGACATTCCCCAAGATATAAAAGTCTTAGTTATTAAAAAACTTAGAGAAAACATTAATATCATTCAAAAGAAAAGGAGAGAAGAAATCTTGAGAGAACTTGAAATAGAGAAGAGAAGGCTAGGACTTTTAACAAGACAACTTATTTTAGCCTATTTACGTAATTTACAGTGAATCTGGAATCAAAACGAATAGAATATTTAGGAGTAGAACTAAACCAACCCACAAATAAAAGATTATTAAATATAATAGATAAAGGTAAACTTAAGTGTAATTTTGAAAGAGACCACCAACATAACTTTTATTCCACAGATCAAGTCCAGAATACTATTTTAGATTTACTAATAAATTTAGCTGATAATTTAGAAGTTAAAATTAGTAAGTTAGCAGATAATCTTAGCACATTAGAAAATAATATAGCAAATATAAATAAAGACCTTAGAGAAACACGTAGTAATTACGATTATATAAAAGAACAAAATAAGATTATTTTAGAAAAAATTAGTCAGCCAAAAATAGACAAGGTAGAAATAAGAAATATACAAGAGACATTAGAAAACTTTACAAAAAGGCTTGAAAATCAGAAAAATCCTAATTTAGAAGATATACAACAACTAACTAATCAAATTAGTTCCCTCACTATTAATAACACAGGTAAAGAAATAATTGCTAGAAAGAAAACATCTAAAGAATTAAACTTTAGACAATATAAAACAATAGAAATATGACGTCAGAAACAAATAATAAAAATTCATTAGTAATTAGGTCAACAAGTATGTTAGACAAATTTATAAATAAAAGAGAAGAATATGATGCTAAATTAGAAGAAATAATAAATCCAGAACATGATTATGAGAAATTTCAAACCCATGGTTTACATTTATTAAATCCAGAAGTATTATATAATAAAGGAATGTTTGAAAAATCAACCCAATTTTTTAAACATAATAGAGAAGTAACAATTCAATGTATAAAAAATCAAACTAGAATATTAGACGTAGTATCCCAAGAAGCTGAAAAACATTTAAAAAGACAAAATTTTAATTTCATACATTTAGGATTGATAGTTATAGGAGTAAAAGGATTAATGAGAAAAAATTTAGGATGTAAAATATTAATTACTCTTTTCGATAACAGAATTTCTAATATTGCTAAAGGTATGATAGCAAGTACAGAAGTAGATTTAAATAGCAATAAAGGAATTATATATTGTAGTCCAGATTTTTTGTTGACTATTAAAGATTTTATTAAACACATAAAAATAGGAATACAAACAAGAGGATATGAAGATGTAGAACAAGGAGATAATTTGTTAATATCCTTAGGAATATTAGGAAGATGTTCTCTCACCTCTAAAACAAAATATAAAGTATACACAGATAAAGTAGTAGACTTAGTTAGTAGCAGAGGAATAAAAATGGTAAAACCAAAAGAATTTTCTACAGAAGAATTAATAGGATTAGATTGGAATTTAAGCGTTTTTGAAGAACAAAAGCAAAAGATGGTAGCCCCTAAAGATGCTTTAATGTATACAGATAGATATGGAAAAACTAGTTTAAGATTTACAGACTATGTTTCAATACCTAATCAAGAATATGAAGACGAAATAGACAATAATTCTAAAAATACTATTGATAGTGATGCAGTACATATAGAGTTAATAAATAATGAATTAGATAAGGTAATATTTCCAAAAGAATTAAATATAGAATTAAATAATGAAGAATTATTACAATTAGAAGACCAATTATACTTATCCAAACAAATTACAGAACAAGAATACATCTATTATGATGAATTTAGAAACATAAGAATAGGATTATTACAAGAAGATGATCAGATGACTTATAATACAGACATAAGTTATCAAAAAGAACTAGTAGATGAAGAAGCTGAAAGTTATAGAACAACTGCAAGATCTCCATTTGAAAGAACAGTTCCCATGGAACAATTCTCTTATAATAGCTTCCCTCCAAGAGCACCCTATAGAAATTATAAAGAACCAGAAAATGATTATAAGTATATAGCTAAAGGAATAGAAAGACCATTAGAACAACCAATAAATTTTCAAGCAGAATCAAAAGGATACATATTAAACCTAACAGCCCATGACCCACAAATTTGGACCAATGTAATAGACGTTTGGAAAAGTACATTAATAGCCCATTATTATAGACTCCACCAAGATCTAGAACCCCAAGATATGTATAGATACCTAGAAACATTTTTAGGAGAAAGTACAAAGGCAATGTGGGAAGCCTTTAAACGAGAACAATCAGACGAATATAATAACTTAATATCATTAGGAAGTAATCCTTATAATTTCGTTAATCAAATACAGATATTAGCAACAGGAGCAGACCCTAATTCAGGACAAATGAATGTACAAAAGAAAGCCATGAGAGAATTAGAACAATTGTCCTTATATCAATGGACTAGTGGTAAGAAAGTAAAACAGTTTTTAAACCATTATGTATATCTTACGGCCATAGCAGGAAATACATTTAACCAAGAAATAGGAAATAAATTATTTCATAAATTACCTGGACCATTAGGATTAGAAATACATAATAAATGGATTAATTTGCCCTCAGTAAAAGAAAACCCAGATTATTGTTGGCCAATAGGACAAAGAGCTCAATTTATTACAAAAATGTTAGAAGAAAAATGTGTAGAATTACAGATACAGAAACAATTAAAACAAACAGATTATAAGTTTTGCAAAGATATGTATACACCCCAAACATATGGAACATGCGGCCCTAAACCCAAAAAGAAATATAATAATCACAGAAGATTCACTAAAGCACGATACTATCTCAGAAAATCTAATAAGAGGAAACCTTATTTAAATGAACAAAAACATGTTAGAAAATTTAAACCAGAAAGAACATACAAAAATAAATTAAGTTGTTATGTATGTAGTAGTAGTGAACATTTAGCTAGAACTTGCCCTAAGAGAGTAAATAATTTTGATAAAAAGAGCACTCTAGTAGAATGTGTTAATGAAGATCTTATTCCAGTAGATGAATATATCTCAGACAATGAATCTATTTATAGCATAATAACAATAGAAGAAAACCAGTTTGAAAAAGAAAAAAGTAGTGATTCTGAACCAGAAATAATAAATGAATTCACTCAGAACTCAGAACCAGAATTAGACTTTGTCCATATAGAAGAAAAATTATGTAATCATAATTGGCATAAAAATTCAGGAACAGACAGTATTTCTTGTATATTTTGTGCTAAATTTCCTCACAGAACTTTAAGAGCCAAATGTTTTAATTGTCTTAAAGAAGCTTGTATAAAATGTCTAGAAAATAATGGATTATTAGACCTAGAAACTGAAAAATCTACAAATATAATTAAAGAAATTGAAAAACAGGAATTAAGGATTCTAAGAAAAAGAATAGAAAATGTAGAAGATACCTTAAAATTAGTCCAAAAGAAAATAGACTATTTAGAAATTAATACAAAAGGAAAAGAAATAATTAATGATAATCATTTTGATCAAGATAACGTCCAAGTTATTTGTAATTCAGAAAACTTGAAGACTTTAAAGGTAAAATGTAAAGTAAGAATAGATAATTATATTATTAATTGTACAGCATTAGTAGATTCAGGATGCTCAAATTGCATAATACATAAACCTTTAGTCCCTAATAAATACATCTTACAATCAGACTCACCCATTGAAGCCCAGCAAATGGATGGAGGACTTTTTCTATATAAAGAATTATTAAGACCAAATAGTAAAATAATTTTTGAGACCAATTGTGGAGATAGTAAAGAATACACTCTTCCACATAACAGTACTTGGGTAAGACATTTAAAGATTTCAGACATACAAATCATTTTAGGACTTAGTTTTTTACTAAAAGATGATGGAAGTGTTACAATAAACAAAGATTATTTACATTTTCATAGACATACACTCTTAGCTCCAGTAGTTTCTTCTTCGCGCATTGAGAAGCGTGGTGGGGAACCCTTAGAAAAACCCTGTCAATGTACGAAAGAGAGAGAATGTCAGTTAAAAGAAGAAGGCTTACAAGAAAATTTAGAGTATGAAGAAAACCTAGAATTTGACGAGGATAATTTTATAGACCATAACCTTGATTTCATAAATAGTGAAACTTTATATACAACATTAGTTACAGACCAAGATATAGATAATTTAATCTCTAAATTAGAAAAAATAGGAATTATAGGAGAAAATATTATTAAATATTGGGAGAAAGATAAAGTTCAATGTGAATTAAAAATAAAAAATCCAGAATACATAATAAAAACAAAAAATATAGAACCGACTAATCAAGATAGAGAAGACTTTAAAATGCATATCTCAGAATTATTAAAATTAGGAGTAATTAGGAAATCAGATAGTCCTCATAGATCAGCAGCTTTTATAGTTAGAAAACATTCAGAAATAGTTAGAGGAAAAAGTAGAATGGTTATAAATTATAAAAGACTTAATGACAATACTATAGATGATGCTTATAATATTCCAGACAAAACAGTATTAATAAATAAAATACAGAATTGCAAAATATTCAGTAAATTTGACTTAAAATCAGGATTTTGGCAAGTCAAGATGCACCCTGATAGTATAGAATGGACTGCATTTACTTGTTCTGAAGGACATTATGAATGGTTAGTAATGCCTTTTGGACTCAAGAATGCTCCAAGTATTTTTCAGAGAAAAATGGAAGACATATTTAATAAACACAGTAATTTTGTAGCTGTATACATAGACGACATATTAGTTTTTAGCAAGAATAGAAAAGAACACAGAGGACACTTACAGATTGTATTTTCAGAATTCATAAAACATGGATTAATATTGAGTAAAAAGAAAATGCAATTGTTTAAAGAATATATAGATTTTTTAGGCGTAAATATAGGAGAAGGAAAAATTAAATTACAGCCTCATATAGCCCAAAAAGCATTAGAGTTTCCAGATAAGTTAGAAGATTTAAAGCAACTTCAGAAATTTTTAGGATTAATAAATTATGCTAGACCTTTTATTAAAAATTTAGGAAAAATAGCAGGACCCTTATATGCTAAGACTTCAATTACTGGCCAAAGATATTTTAATCAAGAAGATACAAAGCTAGTACAACAACTAAAAGAACAAATAAAGACTATACCAGAGCTAGCATTACCTTTAGACACAGATTATTTAATAATAGAGACAGATGGATGTAATACAGGATGGGGAGCAATACTCTTGTGCAAACCCCATAAATATGCTGATAAAAGTACAGAAAAGATTTGCCGCTATAATAGTGGTAAATTCAAAGAAAAAGGAAATATTAGTAGCATAGATGCAGAATTATTAGCAATCAATTACGCTTTAGACAGTTTTGAACTATTCCTAATCTCTAAAAAAGAAATTACTATTAGAACAGACTGTGAAGCTATAGTCTCATTTTATAATAAAATGAAAGGAGAAAGTAAAAGAAGCACTAGAAGACGATGGTTAAATTTCCTAGATAGAGTTAGTAACACAGGATTAAATATTAATATAGAACATATTAAAGGAAGTGATAATAAAGCCGCAGACATCTTAAGCAGACTCATAGAACAACAAGCTAGTTAAAAATGAATTGTATAGTTTGTAGAGATTTATACCCAACTCATTATAGATTTTGCACTTGTACTTGTCTTTCTTATTGTTTGTACGTACCATACATAGAAAATAATTTAATAATTAGAACAAAAATAGCCATGTTTGTATCTTTAAACATTCCTTTTGAAATAAAATTTTTAGTAGTAAGAAAAATTAGAGAAAATATTAATAATAGATTGGAGTTAAGATGGATAGATTAATCCTTTCTGTTACTAATATTCTTTCTTGCAGATGAATAATAGACCCCCTTTCAGTCCAGGCATTTCTCCTGGTACTACATCCTTTCCTAGACCTTTTAATGTTCAGAATAAACAATTTCTCAGAGAAAATATGAGATTCGGTCCTTATGAAATGACCGTATATCCCAAAGATGAGAAAAGTTTTAGAACCTTAAAAGAATTCTCACTTAGTAAAGAAGAACAAGTTTTAATAGATAATCTTTGGATTTGTTATAATAAGAATCCTAAAGATATCAAATATTTTATAGCTTGTTTAAATGCCTTGTCAGAATATTTTACTCAGAAATCTAAATGTTTTAAATTTTATGTAGTTTTTAGAGGATTTAAGACAGGATTCTTTCACACTTGGATTGAAGTCCTTGAAGCAGTTCAGGGCTTTCCAAATCCTTGGTTCAAAGGATTCAATGACTATCAAGAAGCAATTAAAAATGCTAGTGAGAGATTAGGTAGAAATTTTTTCATATCCCCTTCTTTAAGAAATTATCAAGAATCTCCTTTAGAATTTTCTGTGACTAGAGATACTAATCAGATTTTGTTTTGTGATCATTGTGAATCCCTTACCAAAAATTTTAAAATTCTCAATGATGACAATATTAGACTCAGAAATGAAAAATTAGAACTACAAAAGAAAATTTCCTTCTTAGAAAGACAAATTATAGACCAATCTATAAATAAAGGTTTATCTTCTGGCCAAAATCAGAAGATTAAGATGGGTGGACATTCTCCAATGAATGCCATAAGAGGTACCATTGAACCTAATAAGTCAATGGCTAGTCCGGCTTTACCGGTGGCTGGTAAAGACTCATCAAATCCGGAGATGGCTATGGGATTGCCAAAATCTCAAGAGACACAGAGGGCTCTTGATCCCTCTACCTCTAGACCTCAAAAACATGAGAAAGAAATCTGGGATTCTCTTGGAGAACCTGGAAAACATTATGATTTTCTAGTAAAATACTCACCCACATACACATCCCCAGAACAATCCTCAGAATTCTCCCTCACACAAAGCCCTTCACAGAGCCTACATTTAGATTCTATTCAAACAGGTCAAGCAATTATCGAAGAAATAGGAGAAACCCCAGTAATCCCTTCTCAGAGGCCAAAGAAAATCTCCAGAAAAATCAAAATACCAAAGATAAAAGCTAAAAATGAGATTAATAGAATGATTAAGGAAGTAATCCAAGATTACATTCCTAAACATTCTGAAGATAAGGAAATGCTTAAGGAAAAATCAGATTCCTCTTCAGAAAGAAACCAGAGAGACAACTATTCTGAAGACAGCGGGTACTCTTTCGACAGTACTGCAAGACACAATCTCAACACGTGACATGGTTCTACTGTTCAAAAAAAAAGACCTTACTTGAAGAAATACTGTAGAAATCCCAACACGTAATCAAGGACTGTATCAGATCAGACAAAAGAACTACAGTTGAAGTTCCAGAAGACTGAAGACCTCACTCGAAGCTACTAGACATAATTGGTTCAGACACGTTTCAAAGAAAATAATTGCTTTTTACTGTAACACCTTTACAGATGTTACAAATGTATGGATTCTCTATTACTATATAAGAAGAGCATCAAGTAGCATTGAGGACATAAGCAATCAAAGCCCCAACTCTCAAAAGACGTCCATACTTAAAAACCCTCTCTTAAAAACTTAGCCTTTTCCATTGTAATATAAAAACTTTGTATTATAAAGGTGTGCTTGCTCTAATAAAGGTACTTCCTTTTTTCCTTTTCATTTTAGTTCATAACTTTTAGGGACTTCCCGAAAGGGAAATCCTTAAAAAGTTTTTTAGATGTATAATTATAGTTAAGTTTGTATTCCCACCAAGTATTGTATATATTCCTTCTATAATAAAAAGATGTGTTTTTGTAAATTTCATGGTTTTGTGAAAATTTTATGCTTTTTATAACAAGTTCCATAAAAATTAACATAATGATATGTTATACCTATATTCTTCCTGAGTGACTCGAAAGTAAAGTAAAGGACATTGTTAAGGCCGGAGTGAGCCTGTGTTGTTGTCCGTTGATACTTGTCGAAGAAAGGGAATTGTATAAGTATACTAGTCATTGTGTAAAAAAAAAAAAAAAAAAAAAAAAAAAAAAAAAAAAAAAAAAGGTTTTCTATATGTTTATTTTGGGATACAACTTACTATATTTTCATCTAATTTACTATTTTAAGGAGAGTACCAAGTAGGATAAAGTTTTCTTGATAAATTTCGTGTGTTTTATATCTGGTAATCTAAATCAGGTACCCCAACTCTCAAAAGACGTCCATACTTAAAAACCCTCTCTTAAAAATTTAGCCTTTTCCATTGTAATATAAAAACTTTGTATTATAAAGGTGTGCTTGCTCTAATAAAGGTACTTCCTTTTTTCCTTTTCATTTTAGTTCATAACTTTTAGGGACTTCCCGAAAGGGAAATCCTTAAAAAGTTTTTTAGATGTATAATTATAGTTAAGTTTGTATTCCCACCAAGTATTGTATATATTCCTTCTATAATAAAAAGATGTGTTTTTATAAATTTCATGGTTTTGTGAAAATTTTATGCTTTTTATAACAAGTTCCATAAAAATTAACATAATGATATGTTATACCTATATTCTTCCTGAGTGACTCGAAAGTAAAGTAAAGGACATTGTTAAGGCCGGAGTGAGCCTGTGTTGTTGTCCGTTGATACTTGTCGAAGAAAGGGGATATGAAAAAATTTCTACCTAATCTCTCACTAGCATTTTTAATTGCTTCTTGATAGTCATTGAATCCTTTGAACCAAGGATTTGGAAAGCCCTGAACTGCTTCAAGGACTTCAATCCAAGTGTGAAAGAATCCTGTCTTAAATCCTCTAAAAACTACATAAAATTTAAAACATTTAGATTTCTGAGTAAAATATTCTGACAAGGCATTTAAACAAGCTATAAAATATTTGATATCTTTAGGATTCTTATTATAACAAATCCAAAGATTATCTATTAAAACTTGTTCTTCTTTACTAAGTGAGAATTCTTTTAAGGTTCTAAAACTTTTCTCATCTTTGGGATATACGGTCATTTCATAAGGACCGAATCTCATATTTTCTCTGAGAAATTGTTTATTCTGAACATTAAAAGGTCTAGGAAAGGATGTAGTACCAGGAGAAATGCCTGGACTGAAAGGGGGTCTATTATTCATCTGCAAGAAAGAATATTAGTAACAGAAAGGATTAATCTATCCATCTTAACTCCAATCTATTATTAATATTTTCTCTAATTTTTCTTACTACTAAAAATTTTATTTCAAAAGGAATGTTTAAAGATACAAACATGGCTATTTTTGTTCTAATTATTAAATTATTTTCTATGTATGGTACGTACAAACAATAAGAAAGACAAGTACAAGTGCAAAATCTATAATGAGTTGGGTATAAATCTCTACAAACTATACAATTCATTTTTAACTAGCTTGTTGTTCTATGAGTCTGCTTAAGATGTCTGCGGCTTTATTATCACTTCCTTTAATATGTTCTATATTAATATTTAATCCTGTGTTACTAACTCTATCTAGGAAATTTAACCATCGTCTTCTAGTGCTTCTTTTACTTTCTCCTTTCATTTTATTATAAAATGAGACTATAGCTTCACAGTCTGTTCTAATAGTAATTTCTTTTTTAGAGATTAGGAATAGTTCAAAACTGTCTAAAGCGTAATTGATTGCTAATAATTCTGCATCTATGCTACTAATATTTCCTTTTTCTTTGAATTTACCACTATTATAGCGGCAAATCTTTTCTGTACTTTTATCAGCATATTTATGGGGTTTGCACAAGAGTATTGCTCCCCATCCTGTATTACATCCATCTGTCTCTATTATTAAATAATCTGTGTCTAAAGGTAATGCTAGCTCTGGTATAGTCTTTATTTGTTCTTTTAGTTGTTGTACTAGCTTTGTATCTTCTTGATTAAAATATCTTTGGCCAGTAATTGAAGTCTTAGCATATAAGGGTCCTGCTATTTTTCCTAAATTTTTAATAAAAGGTCTAGCATAATTTATTAATCCTAAAAATTTCTGAAGTTGCTTTAAATCTTCTAACTTATCTGGAAACTCTAATGCTTTTTGGGCTATATGAGGCTGTAATTTAATTTTTCCTTCTCCTATATTTACGCCTAAAAAATCTATATATTCTTTAAACAATTGCATTTTCTTTTTACTCAATATTAATCCATGTTTTATGAATTCTGAAAATACAATCTGTAAGTGTCCTCTGTGTTCTTTTCTATTCTTGCTAAAAACTAATATGTCGTCTATGTATACAGCTACAAAATTACTGTGTTTATTAAATATGTCTTCCATTTTTCTCTGAAAAATACTTGGAGCATTCTTGAGTCCAAAAGGCATTACTAACCATTCATAATGTCCTTCAGAACAAGTAAATGCAGTCCATTCTATACTATCAGGGTGCATCTTGACTTGCCAAAATCCTGATTTTAAGTCAAATTTACTGAATATTTTGCAATTCTGTATTTTATTTATTAATACTGTTTTGTCTGGAATATTATAAGCATCATCTATAGTATTGTCATTAAGTCTTTTATAATTTATAACCATTCTACTTTTTCCTCTAACTATTTCTGAATGTTTTCTAACTATAAAAGCTGCTGATCTATGAGGACTATCTGATTTCCTAATTACTCCTAATTTTAATAATTCTGAGATATGCATTTTAAAGTCTTCTCTATCTTGATTAGTCGGTTCTATATTTTTTGTTTTTATTATGTATTCTGGATTTTTTATTTTTAATTCACATTGAACTTTATCTTTCTCCCAATATTTAATAATATTTTCTCCTATAATTCCTATTTTTTCTAATTTAGAGATTAAATTATCTATATCTTGGTCTGTAACTAATGTTGTATATAAAGTTTCACTATTTATGAAATCAAGGTTATGGTCTATAAAATTATCCTCGTCAAATTCTAGGTTTTCTTCATACTCTAAATTTTCTTGTAAGCCTTCTTCTTTTAACTGACATTCTCTCTCTTTCGTACATTGACAGGGTTTTTCTAAGGGTTCCCCACCACGCTTCTCAATGCGCGAAGAAGAAACTACTGGAGCTAAGAGTGTATGTCTATGAAAATGTAAATAATCTTTGTTTATTGTAACACTTCCATCATCTTTTAGTAAAAAACTAAGTCCTAAAATGATTTGTATGTCTGAAATCTTTAAATGTCTTACCCAAGTACTGTTATGTGGAAGAGTGTATTCTTTACTATCTCCACAATTGGTCTCAAAAATTATTTTACTATTTGGTCTTAATAATTCTTTATATAGAAAAAGTCCTCCATCCATTTGCTGGGCTTCAATGGGTGAGTCTGATTGTAAGATGTATTTATTAGGGACTAAAGGTTTATGTATTATGCAATTTGAGCATCCTGAATCTACTAATGCTGTACAATTAATAATATAATTATCTATTCTTACTTTACATTTTACCTTTAAAGTCTTCAAGTTTTCTGAATTACAAATAACTTGGACGTTATCTTGATCAAAATGATTATCATTAATTATTTCTTTTCCTTTTGTATTAATTTCTAAATAGTCTATTTTCTTTTGGACTAATTTTAAGGTATCTTCTACATTTTCTATTCTTTTTCTTAGAATCCTTAATTCCTGTTTTTCAATTTCTTTAATTATATTTGTAGATTTTTCAGTTTCTAGGTCTAATAATCCATTATTTTCTAGACATTTTATACAAGCTTCTTTAAGACAATTAAAACATTTGGCTCTTAAAGTTCTGTGAGGAAATTTAGCACAAAATATACAAGAAATACTGTCTGTTCCTGAATTTTTATGCCAATTATGATTACATAATTTTTCTTCTATATGGACAAAGTCTAATTCTGGTTCTGAGTTCTGAGTGAATTCATTTATTATTTCTGGTTCAGAATCACTACTTTTTTCTTTTTCAAACTGGTTTTCTTCTATTGTTATTATGCTATAAATAGATTCATTGTCTGAGATATATTCATCTACTGGAATAAGATCTTCATTAACACATTCTACTAGAGTGCTCTTTTTATCAAAATTATTTACTCTCTTAGGGCAAGTTCTAGCTAAATGTTCACTACTACTACATACATAACAACTTAATTTATTTTTGTATGTTCTTTCTGGTTTAAATTTTCTAACATGTTTTTGTTCATTTAAATAAGGTTTCCTCTTATTAGATTTTCTGAGATAGTATCGTGCTTTAGTGAATCTTCTGTGATTATTATATTTCTTTTTGGGTTTAGGGCCGCATGTTCCATATGTTTGGGGTGTATACATATCTTTGCAAAACTTATAATCTGTTTGTTTTAATTGTTTCTGTATCTGTAATTCTACACATTTTTCTTCTAACATTTTTGTAATAAATTGAGCTCTTTGTCCTATTGGCCAACAATAATCTGGGTTTTCTTTTACTGAGGGCAAATTAATCCATTTATTATGTATTTCTAATCCTAATGGTCCAGGTAATTTATGAAATAATTTATTTCCTATTTCTTGGTTAAATGTATTTCCTGCTATGGCCGTAAGATATACATAATGGTTTAAAAACTGTTTTACTTTCTTACCACTAGTCCATTGATATAAGGACAATTGTTCTAATTCTCTCATGGCTTTCTTTTGTACATTCATTTGTCCTGAATTAGGGTCTGCTCCTGTTGCTAATATCTGTATTTGATTAACGAAATTATAAGGATTACTTCCTAATGATATTAAGTTATTATATTCGTCTGATTGTTCTCGTTTAAAGGCTTCCCACATTGCCTTTGTACTTTCTCCTAAAAATGTTTCTAGGTATCTATACATATCTTGGGGTTCTAGATCTTGGTGGAGTCTATAATAATGGGCTATTAATGTACTTTTCCAAACGTCTATTACATTGGTCCAAATTTGTGGGTCATGGGCTGTTAGGTTTAATATGTATCCTTTTGATTCTGCTTGAAAATTTATTGGTTGTTCTAATGGTCTTTCTATTCCTTTAGCTATATACTTATAATCATTTTCTGGTTCTTTATAATTTCTATAGGGTGCTCTTGGAGGGAAGCTATTATAAGAGAATTGTTCCATGGGAACTGTTCTTTCAAATGGAGATCTTGCAGTTGTTCTATAACTTTCAGCTTCTTCATCTACTAGTTCTTTTTGATAACTTATGTCTGTATTATAAGTCATCTGATCATCTTCTTGTAATAATCCTATTCTTATGTTTCTAAATTCATCATAATAGATGTATTCTTGTTCTGTAATTTGTTTGGATAAGTATAATTGGTCTTCTAATTGTAATAATTCTTCATTATTTAATTCTATATTTAATTCTTTTGGAAATATTACCTTATCTAATTCATTATTTATTAACTCTATATGTACTGCATCACTATCAATAGTATTTTTAGAATTATTGTCTATTTCGTCTTCATATTCTTGATTAGGTATTGAAACATAGTCTGTAAATCTTAAACTAGTTTTTCCATATCTATCTGTATACATTAAAGCATCTTTAGGGGCTACCATCTTTTGCTTTTGTTCTTCAAAAACGCTTAAATTCCAATCTAATCCTATTAATTCTTCTGTAGAAAATTCTTTTGGTTTTACCATTTTTATTCCTCTGCTACTAACTAAGTCTACTACTTTATCTGTGTATACTTTATATTTTGTTTTAGAGGTGAGAGAACATCTTCCTAATATTCCTAAGGATATTAACAAATTATCTCCTTGTTCTACATCTTCATATCCTCTTGTTTGTATTCCTATTTTTATGTGTTTAATAAAATCTTTAATAGTCAACAAAAAATCTGGACTACAATATATAATTCCTTTATTGCTATTTAAATCTACTTCTGTACTTGCTATCATACCTTTAGCAATATTAGAAATTCTGTTATCGAAAAGAGTAATTAATATTTTACATCCTAAATTTTTTCTCATTAATCCTTTTACTCCTATAACTATCAATCCTAAATGTATGAAATTAAAATTTTGTCTTTTTAAATGTTTTTCAGCTTCTTGGGATACTACGTCTAATATTCTAGTTTGATTTTTTATACATTGAATTGTTACTTCTCTATTATGTTTAAAAAATTGGGTTGATTTTTCAAACATTCCTTTATTATATAATACTTCTGGATTTAATAAATGTAAACCATGGGTTTGAAATTTCTCATAATCATGTTCTGGATTTATTATTTCTTCTAATTTAGCATCATATTCTTCTCTTTTATTTATAAATTTGTCTAACATACTTGTTGACCTAATTACTAATGAATTTTTATTATTTGTTTCTGACGTCATATTTCTATTGTTTTATATTGTCTAAAGTTTAATTCTTTAGATGTTTTCTTTCTAGCAATTATTTCTTTACCTGTGTTATTAATAGTGAGGGAACTAATTTGATTAGTTAGTTGTTGTATATCTTCTAAATTAGGATTTTTCTGATTTTCAAGCCTTTTTGTAAAGTTTTCTAATGTCTCTTGTATATTTCTTATTTCTACCTTGTCTATTTTTGGCTGACTAATTTTTTCTAAAATAATCTTATTTTGTTCTTTTATATAATCGTAATTACTACGTGTTTCTCTAAGGTCTTTATTTATATTTGCTATATTATTTTCTAATGTGCTAAGATTATCTGCTAACTTACTAATTTTAACTTCTAAATTATCAGCTAAATTTATTAGTAAATCTAAAATAGTATTCTGGACTTGATCTGTGGAATAAAAGTTATGTTGGTGGTCTCTTTCAAAATTACACTTAAGTTTACCTTTATCTATTATATTTAATAATCTTTTATTTGTGGGTTGGTTTAGTTCTACTCCTAAATATTCTATTCGTTTTGATTCCAGATTCACTGTAAATTACGTAAATAGGCTAAAATGAGTTGTCTTGTTAAAAGTCCTAGCCTTCTCTTCTCTATTTCAAGTTCTCTCAAGATTTCTTCTCTCCTTTTCTTTTGAATGATATTAATGTTTTCTCTAAGTTTTTTAATAACTAAGACTTTTATATCTTGGGGAATGTCTAGGGAAAGGAAATAACAAATGTTCTTTCGAAACTCAGGGTTATTCTCTATGATTTTACTATAAAAGCAAAGTGTATGACAAGAGTGGTTGCAATAGTAATTGTGTTGGTCTTGGTTATTCATAAAATAACAAGGATATTTCTTTTTCTATTTATGGATTTTTACGATTAAATGAAAATTGTAAATTATTACTACCTACTTTTACTATTTGTGGATATAAAGTCAAGAGTAATTTATGTCTAAGAAGTGTAATAATTAAAAGATAATAAATTTAAGATGGTTAAATTAATTTCGTAATAGTTAAAAAACTATGAATGCTCTGATACCAATAAGGGGGAGGGGGTACCTGATTTAGATTACCAGATATAAAACACACGAAATTTATCAAGAAAACTTTATCCTACTTGGTACTCTCCTTAAAATAGTAAATTAGATGAAAATATAGTAAGTTGTATCCCAAAATAAACATATAGAAAACCTTTTTTTTTTTTTTTTTTTTTTTTTTTTTTACACAATGACTAGTATACTTATACAATTCCCTTTCTTCGACAAGTATCAACGGACAACAACACAGGCTCACTCCGGCCTTAACAATGTCCTTTACTTTACTTTCGAGTCACTCAGGAAGAATATAGGTATAACATATCATTATGTTAATTTTTATGGAACTTGTTATAAAAAGCATAAAATTTTCACAAAACCATGAAATTTACAAAAACACATCTTTTTATTATAGAAGGAATATATACAATACTTGGTGGGAATACAAACTTAACTATAATTATACATCTAAAAAACTTTTTAAGGATTTCCCTTTCGGGAAGTCCCTAAAAGTTATGAACTAAAATGAAAAGGAAAAAAGGAAGTACCTTTATTAGAGCAAGCACACCTTTATAATACAAAGTTTTTATATTACAATGGAAAAGGCTAAATTTTTAAGAGAGGGTTTTTAAGTATGGACGTCTTTTGAGAGTTGGGGCTTTGATTGCTTATGTCCTCAATGCTACTTGATGCTCTTCTTATATAGTAATAGAGAATCCATACATTTGTAACATCTGTAAAGGTGTTACAGTAAAAAGCAATTATTTTCTTTGAAACGTGTCTGAACCAATTATGTCTAGTAGCTTCGAGTGAGGTCTTCAGTCTTCTGGAACTTCAACTGTAGTTCTTTTGTCTGATCTGATACAGTCCTTGATTACGTGTTGGGATTTCTACAGTATTTCTTCAAGTAAGGTCTTTTTTTTTGAACAGTAGAACCATGTCACGTGTTGAGATTGTGTCTTGCAGTACTGTCGAAAGAGTACCCGCTGTCTTCAGAATAGTTGTCTCTCTGGTTTCTTTCTGAAGAGGAATCTGATTTTTCCTTAAGCATTTCCTTATCTTCAGAATGTTTAGGAATGTAATCTTGGATTACTTCCTTAATCATTCTATTAATCTCATTTTTAGCTTTTATCTTTGGTATTTTGATTTTTCTGGAGATTTTCTTTGGCCTCTGAGAAGGGATTACTGGGGTTTCTCCTATTTCTTCGATAATTGCTTGACCTGTTTGAATAGAATCTAAATGTAGGCTCTGTGAAGGGCTTTGTGTGAGGGAGAATTCTGAGGATTGTTCTGGGGATGTGTATGTGGGTGAGTATTTTACTAGAAAATCATAATGTTTTCCAGGTTCTCCAAGAGAATCCCAGATTTCTTTCTCATGTTTTTGAGGTCTAGAGGTAGAGGGATCAAGAGCCCTCTGTGTCTCTTGAGATTTTGGCAATCCCATAGCCATCTCCGGATTTGATGAGTCTTTACCAGCCACCGGTAAAGCCGGACTAGCCATTGACTTATTAGGTTCAATGGTACCTCTTATGGCATTCATTGGAGAATGTCCACCCATCTTAATCTTCTGATTTTGGCCAGAAGATAAACCTTTATTTATAGATTGGTCTATAATTTGTCTTTCTAAGAAGGAAATTTTCTTTTGTAGTTCTAATTTTTCATTTCTGAGTCTAATATTGTCATCATTGAGAATTTTAAAATTTTTGGTAAGGGATTCACAATGATCACAAAACAAAATCTGATTAGTATCTCTAGTCACAGAAAATTCTAAAGGAGATTCTTGATAATTTCTTAAAGAAGGGGATATGAAAAAATTTCTACCTAATCTCTCACTAGCATTTTTAATTGCTTCTTGATAGTCATTGAATCCTTTGAACCAAGGATTTGGAAAGCCCTGAACTGCTTCAAGGACTTCAATCCAAGTGTGAAAGAATCCTGTCTTAAATCCTCTAAAAACTACATAAAATTTAAAACATTTAGATTTCTGAGTAAAATATTCTGACAAGGCATTTAAACAAGCTATAAAATATTTGATATCTTTAGGATTCTTATTATAACAAATCCAAAGATTATCTATTAAAACTTGTTCTTCTTTACTAAGTGAGAATTCTTTCAAGGTTCTAAAACTTTTCTCATCTTTGGGATATACGGTCATTTCATAAGGACCGAATCTCATATTTTCTCTGAGAAATTGTTTATTCTGAACATTAAAAGGTCTAGGAAAGGATGTAGTACCAGGAGAAATGCCTGGACTGAAAGGGGGTCTATTATTCATCTGCAAGAAAGAATATTAGTAACAGAAAGGATTAATCTATCCATCTTAACTCCAATCTATTATTAATATTTTCTCTAATTTTTCTTACTACTAAAAATTTTATTTCAAAAGGAATGTTTAAAGATACAAACATGGCTATTTTTGTTCTAATTATTAAATTATTTTCTATGTATGGTACGTACAAACAATAAGAAAGACAAGTACAAGTGCAAAATCTATAATGAGTTGGGTATAAATCTCTACAAACTATACAATTCATTTTTAACTAGCTTGTTGTTCTATGAGTCTGCTTAAGATGTCTGCGGCTTTATTATCACTTCTTTTAATATGTTCTATATTAATATTTAATCCTGTGTTACTAACTCTATCTAGGAAATTTAACCATCGTCTTCTAGTGCTTCTTTTACTTTCTCCTTTCATTTTATTATAAAATGAGACTATAGCTTCACAGTCTGTTCTAATAGTAATTTCTTTTTTAGAGATTATGAATAGTTCAAAACTGTCTAAAGCGTAATTGATTGCTAATAATTCTGCATCTATGCTACTAATATTTCCTTTTTCTTTGAATTTACCACTATTATAGCGGCAAATCTTTTCTGTACTTTTATCAGCATATTTATGGGGTTTGCACAAGAGTATTGCTCCCCATCCTGTATTACATCCATCTGTCTCTATTATTAAATAATCTGTGTCTAAAGGTAATGCTAGCTCTGGTATAGTCTTTATTTGTTCTTTTAGTTGTTGTACTAGCTTTGTATCTTCTTGATTAAAATATCTTTGGCCAGTAATTGAAGTCTTAGCATATAAGGGTCCTGCTATTTTTCCTAAATTTTTAATAAAAGGTCTAGCATAATTTATTAATCCTAAAAATTTCTGAAGTTGCTTTAAATCTTCTAACTTATCTGGAAACTCTAATGCTTTTTGGGCTATATGAGGCTGTAATTTAATTTTTCCTTCTCCTATATTTACGCCTAAAAAATCTATATATTCTTTAAACAATTGCATTTTCTTTTTACTCAATATTAATCCATGTTTTATGAATTCTGAAAATACAATCTGTAAGTGTCCTCTGTGTTCTTTTCTATTCTTGCTAAAAACTAATATGTCGTCTATGTATACAGCTACAAAATTACTGTGTTTATTAAATATGTCTTCCATTTTTCTCTGAAAAATACTTGGAGCATTCTTGAGTCCAAAAGGCATTACTAACCATTCATAATGTCCTTCAGAACAAGTAAATGCAGTCCATTCTATACTATCAGGGTGCATCTTGACTTGCCAAAATCCTGATTTTAAGTCAAATTTACTGAATATTTTGCAATTCTGTATTTTATTTATTAATACTGTTTTGTCTGGAATATTATAAGCATCATCTATAGTATTGTCATTAAGTCTTTTATAATTTATAACCATTCTACTTTTTCCTCTAACTATTTCTGAATGTTTTCTAACTATAAAAGCTGCTGATCTATGAGGACTATCTGATTTCCTAATTACTCCTAATTTTAATAATTCTGAGATATGCATTTTAAAGTCTTCTCTATCTTGATTAGTCGGTTCTATATTTTTTGTTTTTATTATGTATTCTGGATTTTTTATTTTTAATTCACATTGAACTTTATCTTTCTCCCAATATTTAATAATATTTTCTCCTATAATTCCTATTTTTTCTAATTTAGAGATTAAATTATCTATATCTTGGTCTGTAACTAATGTTGTGTATAAAGTTTCACTATTTATGAAATCAAGGTTATGGTCTATAAAATTATCCTCGTCAAATTCTAGGTTTTCTTCATACTCTAAATTTTCTTGTAAGCCTTCTTCTTTTAACTGACATTCTCTCTCTTTCGTACATTGACAGGGTTTTTCTAAGGGTTCCCCACCACGCTTCTCAATGCGCGAAGAAGAAACTACTGGAGCTAAGAGTGTATGTCTATGAAAATGTAAATAATCTTTGTTTATTGTAACACTTCCATCATCTTTTAGTAAAAAACTAAGTCCTAAAATGATTTGTATGTCTGAAATCTTTAAATGTCTTACCCAAGTACTGTTATGTGGAAGAGTGTATTCTTTACTATCTCCACAATTGGTCTCAAAAATTATTTTACTATTTGGTCTTAATAATTCTTTATATAGAAAAAGTCCTCCATCCATTTGCTGGGCTTCACTGGGTGAGTCTGATTGTAAGATGTATTTATTAGGGACTAAAGGTTTATGTATTATGCAATTTGAGCATCCTGAATCTACTAATGCTGTACAATTAATAATATAATTATCTATTCTTACTTTACATTTTACCTTTAAAGTCTTCAAGTTTTCTGAATTACAAATAACTTGGACGTTATCTTGATCAAAATGATTATCATTAATTATTTCTTTTCCTTTTGTATTAATTTCTAAATAGTCTATTTTCTTTTGGACTAATTTTAAGGTATCTTCTACATTTTCTATTCTTTTTCTTAGAATCCTTAATTCCTGTTTTTCAATTTCTTTAATTATATTTGTAGATTTTTCAGTTTCTAGGTCTAATAATCCATTATTTTCTAGACATTTTATACAAGCTTCTTTAAGACAATTAAAACATTTGGCTCTTAAAGTTCTGTGAGGAAATTTAGCACAAAATATACAAGAAATACTGTCTGTTCCTGAATTTTTATGCCAATTATGATTACATAATTTTTCTTCTATATGGACAAAGTCTAATTCTGGTTCTGAGTTCTGAGTGAATTCATTTATTATTTCTGGTTCAGAATCACTACTTTTTTCTTTTTCAAACTGGTTTTCTTCTATTGTTATTATGCTATAAATAGATTCATTGTCTGAGATATATTCATCTACTGGAATAAGATCTTCATTAACACATTCTACTAGAGTGCTCTTTTTATCAAAATTATTTACTCTCTTAGGGCAAGTTCTAGCTAAATGTTCACTACTACTACATACATAACAACTTAATTTATTTTTGTATGTTCTTTCTGGTTTAAATTTTCTAACATGTTTTTGTTCATTTAAATAAGGTTTCCTCTTATTAGATTTTCTGAGATAGTATCGTGCTTTAGTGAATCTTCTGTGATTATTATATTTCTTTTTGGGTTTAGGGCCGCATGTTCCATATGTTTGGGGTGTATACATATCTTTGCAAAACTTATAATCTGTTTGTTTTAATTGTTTCTGTATCTGTAATTCTACACATTTTTCTTCTAACATTTTTGTAATAAATTGAGCTCTTTGTCCTATTGGCCAACAATAATCTGGGTTTTCTTTTACTGAGGGCAAATTAATCCATTTATTATGTATTTCTAATCCTAATGGTCCAGGTAATTTATGAAATAATTTATTTCCTATTTCTTGGTTAAATGTATTTCCTGCTATGGCCGTAAGATATACATAATGGTTTAAAAACTGTTTTACTTTCTTACCACTAGTCCATTGATATAAGGACAATTGTTCTAATTCTCTCATGGCTTTCTTTTGTACATTCATTTGTCCTGAATTAGGGTCTGCTCCTGTTGCTAATATCTGTATTTGATTAACGAAATTATAAGGATTACTTCCTAATGATATTAAGTTATTATATTCGTCTGATTGTTCTCGTTTAAAGGCTTCCCACATTGCCTTTGTACTTTCTCCTAAAAATGTTTCTAGGTATCTATACATATCTTGGGGTTCTAGATCTTGGTGGAGTCTATAATAATGGGCTATTAATGTACTTTTCCAAACGTCTATTACATTGGTCCAAATTTGTGGGTCATGGGCTGTTAGGTTTAATATGTATCCTTTTGATTCTGCTTGAAAATTTATTGGTTGTTCTAATGGTCTTTCTATTCCTTTAGCTATATACTTATAATCATTTTCTGGTTCTTTATAATTTCTATAGGGTGCTCTTGGAGGGAAGCTATTATAAGAGAATTGTTCCATGGGAACTGTTCTTTCAAATGGAGATCTTGCAGTTGTTCTATAACTTTCAGCTTCTTCATCTACTAGTTCTTTTTGATAACTTATGTCTGTATTATAAGTCATCTGATCATCTTCTTGTAATAATCCTATTCTTATGTTTCTAAATTCATCATAATAGATGTATTCTTGTTCTGTAATTTGTTTGGATAAGTATAATTGGTCTTCTAATTGTAATAATTCTTCATTATTTAATTCTATATTTAATTCTTTTGGAAATATTACCTTATCTAATTCATTATTTATTAACTCTATATGTACTGCATCACTATCAATAGTATTTTTAGAATTATTGTCTATTTCGTCTTCATATTCTTGATTAGGTATTGAAACATAGTCTGTAAATCTTAAACTAGTTTTTCCATATCTATCTGTATACATTAAAGCATCTTTAGGGGCTACCATCTTTTGCTTTTGTTCTTCAAAAACGCTTAAATTCCAATCTAATCCTATTAATTCTTCTGTAGAAAATTCTTTTGGTTTTACCATTTTTATTCCTCTGCTACTAACTAAGTCTACTACTTTATCTGTGTATACTTTATATTTTGTTTTAGAGGTGAGAGAACATCTTCCTAATATTCCTAAGGATATTAACAAATTATCTCCTTGTTCTACATCTTCATATCCTCTTGTTTGTATTCCTATTTTTATGTGTTTAATAAAATCTTTAATAGTCAACAAAAAATCTGGACTACAATATATAATTCCTTTATTGCTATTTAAATCTACTTCTGTACTTGCTATCATACCTTTAGCAATATTAGAAATTCTGTTATCGAAAAGAGTAATTAATATTTTACATCCTAAATTTTTTCTCATTAATCCTTTTATTCCTATAACTATCAATCCTAAATGTATGAAATTAAAATTTTGTCTTTTTAAATGTTTTTCAGCTTCTTGGGATACTACGTCTAATATTCTAGTTTGATTTTTTATACATTGAATTGTTACTTCTCTATTATGTTTAAAAAATTGGGTTGATTTTTCAAACATTCCTTTATTATATAATACTTCTGGATTTAATAAATGTAAACCATGGGTTTGAAATTTCTCATAATCATGTTCTGGATTTATTATTTCTTCTAATTTAGCATCATATTCTTCTCTTTTATTTATAAATTTGTCTAACATACTTGTTGACCTAATTACTAATGAATTTTTATTATTTGTTTCTGACGTCATATTTCTATTGTTTTATATTGTCTAAAGTTTAATTCTTTAGATGTTTTCTTTCTAGCAATTATTTCTTTACCTGTGTTATTAATAGTGAGGGAACTAATTTGATTAGTTAGTTGTTGTATATCTTCTAAATTAGGATTTTTCTGATTTTCAAGCCTTTTTGTAAAGTTTTCTAATGTCTCTTGTATATTTCTTATTTCTACCTTGTCTATTTTTGGCTGACTAATTTTTTCTAAAATAATCTTATTTTGTTCTTTTATATAATCGTAATTACTACGTGTTTCTCTAAGGTCTTTATTTATATTTGCTATATTATTTTCTAATGTGCTAAGATTATCTGCTAACTTACTAATTTTAACTTCTAAATTATCAGCTAAATTTATTAGTAAATCTAAAATAGTATTCTGGACTTGATCTGTGGAATAAAAGTTATGTTGGTGGTCTCTTTCAAAATTACACTTAAGTTTACCTTTATCTATTATATTTAATAATCTTTTATTTGTGGGTTGGTTTAGTTCTACTCCTAAATATTCTATTCGTTTTGATTCCAGATTCACTGTAAATTACGTAAATAGGCTAAAATAAGTTGTCTTGTTAAAAGTCCTAGCCTTCTCTTCTCTATTTCAAGTTCTCTCAAGATTTCTTCTCTCCTTTTCTTTTGAATGATATTAATGTTTTCTCTAAGTTTTTTAATAACTAAGACTTTTATATCTTGGGGAATGTCTAGGGAAAGGAAATAACAAATGTTCTTTCGAAACTCAGGGTTATTCTCTATGATTTTACTATAAAAGCAAAGTGTATGACAAGAGTGGTTGCAGTAGTACATAATTGGTTCAGACACGTTTCAAAGAAAATAATTGCTTTTTACTGTAACACCTTTACAGATGTTACAAATGTATGGATTCTCTATTACTATATAAGAAGAGCATCAAGTAGCATTGAGGACATAAGCAATCAAAGCCCCAACTCTCAAAAGACGTCCATACTTAAAAACCCTCTCTTAAAAATTTAGCCTTTTCCATTGTAATATAAAAACTTTGTATTATAAAGGTGTGCTTGCTCTAATAAAGGTACTTCCTTTTTTCCTTTTCATTTTAGTTCATAACTTTTAGGGACTTCCCGAAAGGGAAATCCTTAAAAAGTTTTTTAGATGTATAATTATAGTTAAGTTTGTATTCCCACCAAGTATTGTATATATTCCTTCTATAATAAAAAGATGTGTTTTTGTAAATTTCATGGTTTTGTGAAAATTTTATGCTTTTTATAACAAGTTCCATAAAAATTAACATAATGATATGTTATACCTATATTCTTCCTGAGTGACTCGAAAGTAAAGTAAAGGACATTGTTAAGGCCGGAGTGAGCCTGTGTTGTTGTCCGTTGATACTTGTCGAAGAAAGGGAATTGTATAAGTATACTAGTCATTGTGTAAAAAAAAAAAAAAAAAAAAAAAAAAAAAGGTTTTCTATATGTTTATTTTGGGATACAACTTACTATATTTTCATCTAATTTACTATTTTAAGGAGAGTACCAAGTAGGATAAAGTTTTCTTGATAAATTTCGTGTGTTTTATATCTGGTAATCTAAATCAGGTACCCCCTCCCCCTTATTGGTATCAGAGCATTCATAGTTTTTTAACTATTACGAAATTAATTTAACCATCTTAAATTTATTATCTTTTAATTATTACACTTCTTAGACATAAATTACTCTTGACTTTATATCCACAAATAGTAAAAGTAGGTAGTAATAATTTACAATTTTCATTTAATCGTAAAAATCCATAAATAGAAAAAGAAATATCCTTGTTATTTTATGAATAACCAAGACCAACACAATTACTACTGCAACCACTCTTGTCATACACTTTGCTTTTATAGTAAAATCATAGAGAATAACCCTGAGTTTCGAAAGAACATTTGTTATTTCCTTTCCCTAGACATTCCCCAAGATATAAAAGTCTTAGTTATTAAAAAACTTAGAGAAAACATTAATATCATTCAAAAGAAAAGGAGAGAAGAAATCTTGAGAGAACTTGAAATAGAGAAGAGAAGGCTAGGACTTTTAACAAGACAACTTATTTTAGCCTATTTACGTAATTTACAGTGAATCTGGAATCAAAACGAATAGAATATTTAGGAGTAGAACTAAACCAACCCACAAATAAAAGATTATTAAATATAATAGATAAAGGTAAACTTAAGTGTAATTTTGAAAGAGACCACCAACATAACTTTTATTCCACAGATCAAGTCCAGAATACTATTTTAGATTTACTAATAAATTTAGCTGATAATTTAGAAGTTAAAATTAGTAAGTTAGCAGATAATCTTAGCACATTAGAAAATAATATAGCAAATATAAATAAAGACCTTAGAGAAACACGTAGTAATTACGATTATATAAAAGAACAAAATAAGATTATTTTAGAAAAAATTAGTCAGCCAAAAATAGACAAGGTAGAAATAAGAAATATACAAGAGACATTAGAAAACTTTACAAAAAGGCTTGAAAATCAGAAAAATCCTAATTTAGAAGATATACAACAACTAACTAATCAAATTAGTTCCCTCACTATTAATAACACAGGTAAAGAAATAATTGCTAGAAAGAAAACATCTAAAGAATTAAACTTTAGACAATATAAAACAATAGAAATATGACGTCAGAAACAAATAATAAAAATTCATTAGTAATTAGGTCAACAAGTATGTTAGACAAATTTATAAATAAAAGAGAAGAATATGATGCTAAATTAGAAGAAATAATAAATCCAGAACATGATTATGAGAAATTTCAAACCCATGGTTTACATTTATTAAATCCAGAAGTATTATATAATAAAGGAATGTTTGAAAAATCAACCCAATTTTTTAAACATAATAGAGAAGTAACAATTCAATGTATAAAAAATCAAACTAGAATATTAGACGTAGTATCCCAAGAAGCTGAAAAACATTTAAAAAGACAAAATTTTAATTTCATACATTTAGGATTGATAGTTATAGGAGTAAAAGGATTAATGAGAAAAAATTTAGGATGTAAAATATTAATTACTCTTTTCGATAACAGAATTTCTAATATTGCTAAAGGTATGATAGCAAGTACAGAAGTAGATTTAAATAGCAATAAAGGAATTATATATTGTAGTCCAGATTTTTTGTTGACTATTAAAGATTTTATTAAACACATAAAAATAGGAATACAAACAAGAGGATATGAAGATGTAGAACAAGGAGATAATTTGTTAATATCCTTAGGAATATTAGGAAGATGTTCTCTCACCTCTAAAACAAAATATAAAGTATACACAGATAAAGTAGTAGACTTAGTTAGTAGCAGAGGAATAAAAATGGTAAAACCAAAAGAATTTTCTACAGAAGAATTAATAGGATTAGATTGGAATTTAAGCGTTTTTGAAGAACAAAAGCAAAAGATGGTAGCCCCTAAAGATGCTTTAATGTATACAGATAGATATGGAAAAACTAGTTTAAGATTTACAGACTATGTTTCAATACCTAATCAAGAATATGAAGACGAAATAGACAATAATTCTAAAAATACTATTGATAGTGATGCAGTACATATAGAGTTAATAAATAATGAATTAGATAAGGTAATATTTCCAAAAGAATTAAATATAGAATTAAATAATGAAGAATTATTACAATTAGAAGACCAATTATACTTATCCAAACAAATTACAGAACAAGAATACATCTATTATGATGAATTTAGAAACATAAGAATAGGATTATTACAAGAAGATGATCAGATGACTTATAATACAGACATAAGTTATCAAAAAGAACTAGTAGATGAAGAAGCTGAAAGTTATAGAACAACTGCAAGATCTCCATTTGAAAGAACAGTTCCCATGGAACAATTCTCTTATAATAGCTTCCCTCCAAGAGCACCCTATAGAAATTATAAAGAACCAGAAAATGATTATAAGTATATAGCTAAAGGAATAGAAAGACCATTAGAACAACCAATAAATTTTCAAGCAGAATCAAAAGGATACATATTAAACCTAACAGCCCATGACCCACAAATTTGGACCAATGTAATAGACGTTTGGAAAAGTACATTAATAGCCCATTATTATAGACTCCACCAAGATCTAGAACCCCAAGATATGTATAGATACCTAGAAACATTTTTAGGAGAAAGTACAAAGGCAATGTGGGAAGCCTTTAAACGAGAACAATCAGACGAATATAATAACTTAATATCATTAGGAAGTAATCCTTATAATTTCGTTAATCAAATACAGATATTAGCAACAGGAGCAGACCCTAATTCAGGACAAATGAATGTACAAAAGAAAGCCATGAGAGAATTAGAACAATTGTCCTTATATCAATGGACTAGTGGTAAGAAAGTAAAACAGTTTTTAAACCATTATGTATATCTTACGGCCATAGCAGGAAATACATTTAACCAAGAAATAGGAAATAAATTATTTCATAAATTACCTGGACCATTAGGATTAGAAATACATAATAAATGGATTAATTTGCCCTCAGTAAAAGAAAACCCAGATTATTGTTGGCCAATAGGACAAAGAGCTCAATTTATTACAAAAATGTTAGAAGAAAAATGTGTAGAATTACAGATACAGAAACAATTAAAACAAACAGATTATAAGTTTTGCAAAGATATGTATACACCCCAAACATATGGAACATGCGGCCCTAAACCCAAAAAGAAATATAATAATCACAGAAGATTCACTAAAGCACGATACTATCTCAGAAAATCTAATAAGAGGAAACCTTATTTAAATGAACAAAAACATGTTAGAAAATTTAAACCAGAAAGAACATACAAAAATAAATTAAGTTGTTATGTATGTAGTAGTAGTGAACATTTAGCTAGAACTTGCCCTAAGAGAGTAAATAATTTTGATAAAAAGAGCACTCTAGTAGAATGTGTTAATGAAGATCTTATTCCAGTAGATGAATATATCTCAGACAATGAATCTATTTATAGCATAATAACAATAGAAGAAAACCAGTTTGAAAAAGAAAAAAGTAGTGATTCTGAACCAGAAATAATAAATGAATTCACTCAGAACTCAGAACCAGAATTAGACTTTGTCCATATAGAAGAAAAATTATGTAATCATAATTGGCATAAAAATTCAGGAACAGACAGTATTTCTTGTATATTTTGTGCTAAATTTCCTCACAGAACTTTAAGAGCCAAATGTTTTAATTGTCTTAAAGAAGCTTGTATAAAATGTCTAGAAAATAATGGATTATTAGACCTAGAAACTGAAAAATCTACAAATATAATTAAAGAAATTGAAAAACAGGAATTAAGGATTCTAAGAAAAAGAATAGAAAATGTAGAAGATACCTTAAAATTAGTCCAAAAGAAAATAGACTATTTAGAAATTAATACAAAAGGAAAAGAAATAATTAATGATAATCATTTTGATCAAGATAACGTCCAAGTTATTTGTAATTCAGAAAACTTGAAGACTTTAAAGGTAAAATGTAAAGTAAGAATAGATAATTATATTATTAATTGTACAGCATTAGTAGATTCAGGATGCTCAAATTGCATAATACATAAACCTTTAGTCCCTAATAAATACATCTTACAATCAGACTCACCCAGTGAAGCCCAGCAAATGGATGGAGGACTTTTTCTATATAAAGAATTATTAAGACCAAATAGTAAAATAATTTTTGAGACCAATTGTGGAGATAGTAAAGAATACACTCTTCCACATAACAGTACTTGGGTAAGACATTTAAAGATTTCAGACATACAAATCATTTTAGGACTTAGTTTTTTACTAAAAGATGATGGAAGTGTTACAATAAACAAAGATTATTTACATTTTCATAGACATACACTCTTAGCTCCAGTAGTTTCTTCTTCGCGCATTGAGAAGCGTGGTGGGGAACCCTTAGAAAAACCCTGTCAATGTACGAAAGAGAGAGAATGTCAGTTAAAAGAAGAAGGCTTACAAGAAAATTTAGAGTATGAAGAAAACCTAGAATTTGACGAGGATAATTTTATAGACCATAACCTTGATTTCATAAATAGTGAAACTTTATATACAACATTAGTTACAGACCAAGATATAGATAATTTAATCTCTAAATTAGAAAAAATAGGAATTATAGGAGAAAATATTATTAAATATTGGGAGAAAGATAAAGTTCAATGTGAATTAAAAATAAAAAATCCAGAATACATAATAAAAACAAAAAATATAGAACCGACTAATCAAGATAGAGAAGACTTTAAAATGCATATCTCAGAATTATTAAAATTAGGAGTAATTAGGAAATCAGATAGTCCTCATAGATCAGCAGCTTTTATAGTTAGAAAACATTCAGAAATAGTTAGAGGAAAAAGTAGAATGGTTATAAATTATAAAAGACTTAATGACAATACTATAGATGATGCTTATAATATTCCAGACAAAACAGTATTAATAAATAAAATACAGAATTGCAAAATATTCAGTAAATTTGACTTAAAATCAGGATTTTGGCAAGTCAAGATGCACCCTGATAGTATAGAATGGACTGCATTTACTTGTTCTGAAGGACATTATGAATGGTTAGTAATGCCTTTTGGACTCAAGAATGCTCCAAGTATTTTTCAGAGAAAAATGGAAGACATATTTAATAAACACAGTAATTTTGTAGCTGTATACATAGACGACATATTAGTTTTTAGCAAGAATAGAAAAGAACACAGAGGACACTTACAGATTGTATTTTCAGAATTCATAAAACATGGATTAATATTGAGTAAAAAGAAAATGCAATTGTTTAAAGAATATATAGATTTTTTAGGCGTAAATATAGGAGAAGGAAAAATTAAATTACAGCCTCATATAGCCCAAAAAGCATTAGAGTTTCCAGATAAGTTAGAAGATTTAAAGCAACTTCAGAAATTTTTAGGATTAATAAATTATGCTAGACCTTTTATTAAAAATTTAGGAAAAATAGCAGGACCCTTATATGCTAAGACTTCAATTACTGGCCAAAGATATTTTAATCAAGAAGATACAAAGCTAGTACAACAACTAAAAGAACAAATAAAGACTATACCAGAGCTAGCATTACCTTTAGACACAGATTATTTAATAATAGAGACAGATGGATGTAATACAGGATGAGGAGCAATACTCTTGTGCAAACCCCATAAATATGCTGATAAAAGTACAGAAAAGATTTGCCGCTATAATAGTGGTAAATTCAAAGAAAAAGGAAATATTAGTAGCATAGATGCAGAATTATTAGCAATCAATTACGCTTTAGACAGTTTTGAACTATTCATAATCTCTAAAAAAGAAATTACTATTAGAACAGACTGTGAAGCTATAGTCTCATTTTATAATAAAATGAAAGGAGAAAGTAAAAGAAGCACTAGAAGACGATGGTTAAATTTCCTAGATAGAGTTAGTAACACAGGATTAAATATTAATATAGAACATATTAAAAGAAGTGATAATAAAGCCGCAGACATCTTAAGCAGACTCATAGAACAACAAGCTAGTTAAAAATGAATTGTATAGTTTGTAGAGATTTATACCCAACTCATTATAGATTTTGCACTTGTACTTGTCTTTCTTATTGTTTGTACGTACCATACATAGAAAATAATTTAATAATTAGAACAAAAATAGCCATGTTTGTATCTTTAAACATTCCTTTTGAAATAAAATTTTTAGTAGTAAGAAAAATTAGAGAAAATATTAATAATAGATTGGAGTTAAGATGGATAGATTAATCCTTTCTGTTACTAATATTCTTTCTTGCAGATGAATAATAGACCCCCTTTCAGTCCAGGCATTTCTCCTGGTACTACATCCTTTCCTAGACCTTTTAATGTTCAGAATAAACAATTTCTCAGAGAAAATATGAGATTCGGTCCTTATGAAATGACCGTATATCCCAAAGATGAGAAAAGTTTTAGAACCTTAAAAGAATTCTCACTTAGTAAAGAAGAACAAGTTTTAATAGATAATCTTTGGATTTGTTATAATAAGAATCCTAAAGATATCAAATATTTTATAGCTTGTTTAAATGCCTTGTCAGAATATTTTACTCAGAAATCTAAATGTTTTAAATTTTATGTAGTTTTTAGAGGATTTAAGACAGGATTCTTTCACACTTGGATTGAAGTCCTTGAAGCAGTTCAGGGCTTTCCAAATCCTTGGTTCAAAGGATTCAATGACTATCAAGAAGCAATTAAAAATGCTAGTGAGAGATTAGGTAGAAATTTTTTCATATCCCCTTCTTTAAGAAATTATCAAGAATCTCCTTTAGAATTTTCTGTGACTAGAGATACTAATCAGATTTTGTTTTGTGATCATTGTGAATCCCTTACCAAAAATTTTAAAATTCTCAATGATGACAATATTAGACTCAGAAATGAAAAATTAGAACTACAAAAGAAAATTTCCTTCTTAGAAAGACAAATTATAGACCAATCTATAAATAAAGGTTTATCTTCTGGCCAAAATCAGAAGATTAAGATGGGTGGACATTCTCCAATGAATGCCATAAGAGGTACCATTGAACCTAATAAGTCAATGGCTAGTCCGGCTTTACCGGTGGCTGGTAAAGACTCATCAAATCCGGAGATGGCTATGGGATTGCCAAAATCTCAAGAGACACAGAGGGCTCTTGATCCCTCTACCTCTAGACCTCAAAAACATGAGAAAGAAATCTGGGATTCTCTTGGAGAACCTGGAAAACATTATGATTTTCTAGTAAAATACTCACCCACATACACATCCCCAGAACAATCCTCAGAATTCTCCCTCACACAAAGCCCTTCACAGAGCCTACATTTAGATTCTATTCAAACAGGTCAAGCAATTATCGAAGAAATAGGAGAAACCCCAGTAATCCCTTCTCAGAGGCCAAAGAAAATCTCCAGAAAAATCAAAATACCAAAGATAAAAGCTAAAAATGAGATTAATAGAATGATTAAGGAAGTAATCCAAGATTACATTCCTAAACATTCTGAAGATAAGGAAATGCTTAAGGAAAAATCAGATTCCTCTTCAGAAAGAAACCAGAGAGACAACTATTCTGAAGACAGCGGGTACTCTTTCGACAGTACTGCAAGACACAATCTCAACACGTGACATGGTTCTACTGTTCAAAAAAAAAAAAAAAGACCTTACTTGAAGAAATACTGTAGAAATCCCAACACGTAATCAAGGACTGTATCAGATCAGACAAAAGAACTACAGTTGAAGTTCCAGAAGACTGAAGACCTCACTCGAAGCTACTAGACATAATTGGTTCAGACACGTTTCAAAGAAAATAATTGCTTTTTACTGTAACACCTTTACAGATGTTACAAATGTATGGATTCTCTATTACTATATAAGAAGAGCATCAAGTAGCATTGAGGACATAAGCAATAAAAGCCCCAACTCTCAAAAGACGTAACCCTTAGAAAAACCCTGTCAATGTACGAAAGAGAGAGAATGTCAGTTAAAAGAAGAAGGCTTACAAGAAAATTTAGAGTATGAAGAAAACCTAGAATTTGACGAGGATAATTTTATAGACCATAACCTTGATTTCATAAATAGTGAAACTTTATATACAACATTAGTTACAGACCAAGATATAGATAATTTAATCTCTAAATTAGAAAAAATAGGAATTATAGGAGAAAATATTATTAAATATTGGGAGAAAGATAAAGTTCAATGTGAATTAAAAATAAAAAATCCAGAATACATAATAAAAACAAAAAATATAGAACCGACTAATCAAGATAGAGAAGACTTTAAAATGCATATCTCAGAATTATTAAAATTAGGAGTAATTAGGAAATCAGATAGTCCTCATAGATCAGCAGCTTTTATAGTTAGAAAACATTCAGAAATAGTTAGAGGAAAAAGTAGAATGGTTATAAATTATAAAAGACTTAATGACAATACTATAGATGATGCTTATAATATTCCAGACAAAACAGTATTAATAAATAAAATACAGAATTGCAAAATATTCAGTAAATTTGACTTAAAATCAGGATTTTGGCAAGTCAAGATGCACCCTGATAGTATAGAATGGACTGCATTTACTTGTTCTGAAGGACATTATGAATGGTTAGTAATGCCTTTTGGACTCAAGAATGCTCCAAGTATTTTTCAGAGAAAAATGGAAGACATATTTAATAAACACAGTAATTTTGTAGCTGTATACATAGACGACATATTAGTTTTTAGCAAGAATAGAAAAGAACACAGAGGACACTTACAGATTGTATTTTCAGAATTCATAAAACATGGATTAATATTGAGTAAAAAGAAAATGCAATTGTTTAAAGAATATATAGATTTTTTAGGCGTAAATATAGGAGAAGGAAAAATTAAATTACAGCCTCATATAGCCCAAAAAGCATTAGAGTTTCCAGATAAGTTAGAAGATTTAAAGCAACTTCAGAAATTTTTAGGATTAATAAATTATGCTAGACCTTTTATTAAAAATTTAGGAAAAATAGCAGGACCCTTATATGCTAAGACTTCAATTACTGGCCAAAGATATTTTAATCAAGAAGATACAAAGCTAGTACAACAACTAAAAGAACAAATAAAGACTATACCAGAGCTAGCATTACCTTTAGACACAGATTATTTAATAATAGAGACAGATGGATGTAATACAGGATGAGGAGCAATACTCTTGTGCAAACCCCATAAATATGCTGATAAAAGTACAGAAAAGATTTGCCGCTATAATAGTGGTAAATTCAAAGAAAAAGGAAATATTAGTAGCATAGATGCAGAATTATAAGCAATCAAAGCCCCAACTCTCAAAAGACGTCCATACTTAAAAACCCTCTCTTAAAAATTTAGCCTTTTCCATTGTAATATAAAAACTTTGTATTATAAAGGTGTGCTTGCTCTAATAAAGGTACTTCCTTTTTTCCTTTTCATTTTAGTTCATAACTTTTAGGGACTTCCCGAAAGGGAAATCCTTAAAAAGTTTTTTAGATGTATAATTATAGTTAAGTTTGTATTCCCACCAAGTATTGTATATATTCCTTCTATAATAAAAAGATGTGTTTTTGTAAATTTCATGGTTTTGTGAAAATTTTATGCTTTTTATAACAAGTTCCATAAAAATTAACATAATGATATGTTATACCTATATTCTTCCTGAGTGACTCGAAAGTAAAGTAAAGGACATTGTTAAGGCCGGAGTGAGCCTGTGTTGTTGTCCGTTGATACTTGTCGAAGAAAGGGAATTGTATAAGTATACTAGTCATTGTGTAAAAAAAAAAAAAAAAAAAAAAAAAAAAAAGGTTTTGTATATGTTTTTTTTGGGATACAACTTACTATATTTTCATCTAATTTACTATTTTAAGGAGAGTACCAAGTAGGATAAAGTTTTCTTGATAAATTTCGTGTGTTTTATATCTGGTAATCTAAATCAGGTACCCCCTCCCCCTTATTGGTATCAGAGCATTCATAGTTTTTTAACTATTACGAAATTAATTTAACCATCTTAAATTTATTATCTTTTAATTATTACACTTCTTAGACATAAATTACTCTTGACTTTATATCCACAAATAGTAAAAGTAGGTAGTAATAATTTACAATTTTCATTTAATCGTAAAAATCCATAAATAGAAAAAGAAATATCCTTGTTATTTTATGAATAACCAAGACCAACACAATTACTACTGCAACCACTCTTGTCATACACTTTGCTTTTATAGTAAAATCATAGAGAATAACCCTGAGTTTCGAAAGAACATTTGTTATTTCCTTTCCCTAGACATTCCCCAAGATATAAAAGTCTTAGTTATTAAAAAACTTAGAGAAAACATTAATATCATTCAAAAGAAAAGGAGAGAAGAAATCTTGAGAGAACTTGAAATAGAGAAGAGAAGGCTAGGACTTTTAACAAGACAACTTATTTTAGCCTATTTACGTAATTTACAGTGAATCTGGAATCAAAACGAATAGAATATTTAGGAGTAGAACTAAACCAACCCACAAATAAAAGATTATTAAATATAATAGATAAAGGTAAACTTAAGTGTAATTTTGAAAGAGACCACCAACATAACTTTTATTCCACAGATCAAGTCCAGAATACTATTTTAGATTTACTAATAAATTTAGCTGATAATTTAGAAGTTAAAATTAGTAAGTTAGCAGATAATCTTAGCACATTAGAAAATAATATAGCAAATATAAATAAAGACCTTAGAGAAACACGTAGTAATTACGATTATATAAAAGAACAAAATAAGATTATTTTAGAAAAAATTAGTCAGCCAAAAATAGACAAGGTAGAAATAAGAAATATACAAGAGACATTAGAAAACTTTACAAAAAGGCTTGAAAATCAGAAAAATCCTAATTTAGAAGATATACAACAACTAACTAATCAAATTAGTTCCCTCACTATTAATAACACAGGTAAAGAAATAATTGCTAGAAAGAAAACATCTAAAGAATTAAACTTTAGACAATATAAAACAATAGAAATATGACGTCAGAAACAAATAATAAAAATTCATTAGTAATTAGGTCAACAAGTATGTTAGACAAATTTATAAATAAAAGAGAAGAATATGATGCTAAATTAGAAGAAATAATAAATCCAGAACATGATTATGAGAAATTTCAAACCCATGGTTTACATTTATTAAATCCAGAAGTATTATATAATAAAGGAATGTTTGAAAAATCAACCCAATTTTTTAAACATAATAGAGAAGTAACAATTCAATGTATAAAAAATCAAACTAGAATATTAGACGTAGTATCCCAAGAAGCTGAAAAACATTTAAAAAGACAAAATTTTAATTTCATACATTTAGGATTGATAGTTATAGGAGTAAAAGGATTAATGAGAAAAAATTTAGGATGTAAAATATTAATTACTCTTTTCGATAACAGAATTTCTAATATTGCTAAAGGTATGATAGCAAGTACAGAAGTAGATTTAAATAGCAATAAAGGAATTATATATTGTAGTCCAGATTTTTTGTTGACTATTAAAGATTTTATTAAACACATAAAAATAGGAATACAAACAAGAGGATATGAAGATGTAGAACAAGGAGATAATTTGTTAATATCCTTAGGAATATTAGGAAGATGTTCTCTCACCTCTAAAACAAAATATAAAGTATACACAGATAAAGTAGTAGACTTAGTTAGTAGCAGAGGAATAAAAATGGTAAAACCAAAAGAATTTTCTACAGAAGAATTAATAGGATTAGATTGGAATTTAAGCGTTTTTGAAGAACAAAAGCAAAAGATGGTAGCCCCTAAAGATGCTTTAATGTATACAGATAGATATGGAAAAACTAGTTTAAGATTTACAGACTATGTTTCAATACCTAATCAAGAATATGAAGACGAAATAGACAATAATTCTAAAAATACTATTGATAGTGATGCAGTACATATAGAGTTAATAAATAATGAATTAGATAAGGTAATATTTCCAAAAGAATTAAATATAGAATTAAATAATGAAGAATTATTACAATTAGAAGACCAATTATACTTATCCAAACAAATTACAGAACAAGAATACATCTATTATGATGAATTTAGAAACATAAGAATAGGATTATTACAAGAAGATGATCAGATGACTTATAATACAGACATAAGTTATCAAAAAGAACTAGTAGATGAAGAAGCTGAAAGTTATAGAACAACTGCAAGATCTCCATTTGAAAGAACAGTTCCCATGGAACAATTCTCTTATAATAGCTTCCCTCCAAGAGCACCCTATAGAAATTATAAAGAACCAGAAAATGATTATAAGTATATAGCTAAAGGAATAGAAAGACCATTAGAACAACCAATAAATTTTCAAGCAGAATCAAAAGGATACATATTAAACCTAACAGCCCATGACCCACAAATTTGGACCAATGTAATAGACGTTTGGAAAAGTACATTAATAGCCCATTATTATAGACTCCACCAAGATCTAGAACCCCAAGATATGTATAGATACCTAGAAACATTTTTAGGAGAAAGTACAAAGGCAATGTGGGAAGCCTTTAAACGAGAACAATCAGACGAATATAATAACTTAATATCATTAGGAAGTAATCCTTATAATTTCGTTAATCAAATACAGATATTAGCAACAGGAGCAGACCCTAATTCAGGACAAATGAATGTACAAAAGAAAGCCATGAGAGAATTAGAACAATTGTCCTTATATCAATGGACTAGTGGTAAGAAAGTAAAACAGTTTTTAAACCATTATGTATATCTTACGGCCATAGCAGGAAATACATTTAACCAAGAAATAGGAAATAAATTATTTCATAAATTACCTGGACCATTAGGATTAGAAATACATAATAAATGGATTAATTTGCCCTCAGTAAAAGAAAACCCAGATTATTGTTGGCCAATAGGACAAAGAGCTCAATTTATTACAAAAATGTTAGAAGAAAAATGTGTAGAATTACAGATACAGA
The DNA here is from genome assembly GCA_954870635.1 of Arctium minus. Classification (NCBI taxonomy): domain Eukaryota; kingdom Viridiplantae; phylum Streptophyta; class Magnoliopsida; order Asterales; family Asteraceae; genus Arctium; species Arctium minus. The sequence goes on from OX941084.1 coordinate 56,928,975, forward strand.
AACAATTAAAACAAACAGATTATAAGTTTTGCAAAGATATGTATACACCCCAAACATATGGAACATGCGGCCCTAAACCCAAAAAGAAATATAATAATCACAGAAGATTCACTAAAGCACGATACTATCTCAGAAAATCTAATAAGAGGAAACCTTATTTAAATGAACAAAAACATGTTAGAAAATTTAAACCAGAAAGAACATACAAAAATAAATTAAGTTGTTATGTATGTAGTAGTAGTGAACATTTAGCTAGAACTTGCCCTAAGAGAGTAAATAATTTTGATAAAAAGAGCACTCTAGTAGAATGTGTTAATGAAGATCTTATTCCAGTAGATGAATATATCTCAGACAATGAATCTATTTATAGCATAATAACAATAGAAGAAAACCAGTTTGAAAAAGAAAAAAGTAGTGATTCTGAACCAGAAATAATAAATGAATTCACTCAGAACTCAGAACCAGAATTAGACTTTGTCCATATAGAAGAAAAATTATGTAATCATAATTGGCATAAAAATTCAGGCACAGACAGTATTTCTTGTATATTTTGTGCTAAATTTCCTCACAGAACTTTAAGAGCCAAATGTTTTAATTGTCTTAAAGAAGCTTGTATAAAATGTCTAGAAAATAATGGATTATTAGACCTAGAAACTGAAAAATCTACAAATATAATTAAAGAAATTGAAAAACAGGAATTAAGGATTCTAAGAAAAAGAATAGAAAATGTAGAAGATACCTTAAAATTAGTCCAAAAGAAAATAGACTATTTAGAAATTAATACAAAAGGAAAAGAAATAATTAATGATAATCATTTTGATCAAGATAACGTCCAAGTTATTTGTAATTCAGAAAACTTGAAGACTTTAAAGGTAAAATGTAAAGTAAGAATAGATAATTATATTATTAATTGTACAGCATTAGTAGATTCAGGATGCTCAAATTGCATAATACATAAACCTTTAGTCCCTAATAAATACATCTTACAATCAGACTCACCCAGTGAAGCCCAGCAAATGGATGGAGGACTTTTTCTATATAAAGAATTATTAAGACCAAATAGTAAAATAATTTTTGAGACCAATTGTGGAGATAGTAAAGAATACACTCTTCCACATAACAGTACTTGGGTAAGACATTTAAAGATTTCAGACATACAAATCATTTTAGGACTTAGTTTTTTACTAAAAGATGATGGAAGTGTTACAATAAACAAAGATTATTTACATTTTCATAGACATACACTCTTAGCTCCAGTAGTTTCTTCTTCGCGCATTGAGAAGCGTGGTGGGGAACCCTTAGAAAAACCCTGTCAATGTACGAAAGAGAGAGAATGTCAGTTAAAAGAAGAAGGCTTACAAGAAAATTTAGAGTATGAAGAAAACCTAGAATTTGACGAGGATAATTTTATAGACCATAACCTTGATTTCATAAATAGTGAAACTTTATATACAACATTAGTTACAGACCAAGATATAGATAATTTAATCTCTAAATTAGAAAAAATAGGAATTATAGGAGAAAATATTATTAAATATTGGGAGAAAGATAAAGTTCAATGTGAATTAAAAATAAAAAATCCAGAATACATAATAAAAACAAAAAATATAGAACCGACTAATCAAGATAGAGAAGACTTTAAAATGCATATCTCAGAATTATTAAAATTAGGAGTAATTAGGAAATCAGATAGTCCTCATAGATCAGCAGCTTTTATAGTTAGAAAACATTCAGAAATAGTTAGAGGAAAAAGTAGAATGGTTATAAATTATAAAAGACTTAATGACAATACTATAGATGATGCTTATAATATTCCAGACAAAACAGTATTAATAAATAAAATACAGAATTGCAAAATATTCAGTAAATTTGACTTAAAATCAGGATTTTGGCAAGTCAAGATGCACCCTGATAGTATAGAATGGACTGCATTTACTTGTTCTGAAGGACATTATGAATGGTTAGTAATGCCTTTTGGACTCAAGAATGCTCCAAGTATTTTTCAGAGAAAAATGGAAGACATATTTAATAAACACAGTAATTTTGTAGCTGTATACATAGACGACATATTAGTTTTTAGCAAGAATAGAAAAGAACACAGAGGACACTTACAGATTGTATTTTCAGAATTCATAAAACATGGATTAATATTGAGTAAAAAGAAAATGCAATTGTTTAAAGAATATATAGATTTTTTAGGCGTAAATATAGGAGAAGGAAAAATTAAATTACAGCCTCATATAGCCCAAAAAGCATTAGAGTTTCCAGATAAGTTAGAAGATTTAAAGCAACTTCAGAAATTTTTAGGATTAATAAATTATGCTAGACCTTTTATTAAAAATTTAGGAAAAATAGCAGGACCCTTATATGCTAAGACTTCAATTACTGGCCAAAGATATTTTAATCAAGAAGATACAAAGCTAGTACAACAACTAAAAGAACAAATAAAGACTATACCAGAGCTAGCATTACCTTTAGACACAGATTATTTAATAATAGAGACAGATGGATGTAATACAGGATGGGGAGCAATACTCTTGTGCAAACCCCATAAATATGCTGATAAAAGTACAGAAAAGATTTGCCGCTATAATAGTGGTAAATTCAAAGAAAAAGGAAATATTAGTAGCATAGATGCAGAATTATTAGCAATCAATTACGCTTTAGACAGTTTTGAACTATTCATAATCTCTAAAAAAGAAATTACTATTAGAACAGACTGTGAAGCTATAGTCTCATTTTATAATAAAATGAAAGGAGAAAGTAAAAGAAGCACTAGAAGACGATGGTTAAATTTCCTAGATAGAGTTAGTAACACAGGATTAAATATTAATATAGAACATATTAAAGGAAGTGATAATAAAGCCGCAGACATCTTAAGCAGACTCATAGAACAACAAGCTAGTTAAAAATGAATTGTATAGTTTGTAGAGATTTATACCCAACTCATTATAGATTTTGCACTTGTACTTGTCTTTCTTATTGTTTGTACGTACCATACATAGAAAATAATTTAATAATTAGAACAAAAATAGCCATGTTTGTATCTTTAAACATTCCTTTTGAAATAAAATTTTTAGTAGTAAGAAAAATTAGAGAAAATATTAATAATAGATTGGAGTTAAGATGGATAGATTAATCCTTTCTGTTACTAATATTCTTTCTTGCAGATGAATAATAGACCCCCTTTCAGTCCAGGCATTTCTCCTGGTACTACATCCTTTCCTAGACCTTTTAATGTTCAGAATAAACAATTTCTCAGAGAAAATATGAGATTCGGTCCTTATGAAATGACCGTATATCCCAAAGATGAGAAAAGTTTTAGAACCTTAAAAGAATTCTCACTTAGTAAAGAAGAACAAGTTTTAATAGATAATCTTTGGATTTGTTATAATAAGAATCCTAAAGATATCAAATATTTTATAGCTTGTTTAAATGCCTTGTCAGAATATTTTACTCAGAAATCTAAATGTTTTAAATTTTATGTAGTTTTTAGAGGATTTAAGACAGGATTCTTTCACACTTGGATTGAAGTCCTTGAAGCAGTTCAGGGCTTTCCAAATCCTTGGTTCAAAGGATTCAATGACTATCAAGAAGCAATTAAAAATGCTAGTGAGAGATTAGGTAGAAATTTTTTCATATCCCCTTCTTTAAGAAATTATCAAGAATCTCCTTTAGAATTTTCTGTGACTAGAGATACTAATCAGATTTTGTTTTGTGATCATTGTGAATCCCTTACCAAAAATTTTAAAATTCTCAATGATGACAATATTAGACTCAGAAATGAAAAATTAGAACTACAAAAGAAAATTTCCTTCTTAGAAAGACAAATTATAGACCAATCTATAAATAAAGGTTTATCTTCTGGCCAAAATCAGAAGATTAAGATGGGTGGACATTCTCCAATGAATGCCATAAGAGGTACCATTGAACCTAATAAGTCAATGGCTAGTCCGGCTTTACCGGTGGCTGGTAAAGACTCATCAAATCCGGAGATGGCTATGGGATTGCCAAAATCTCAAGAGACACAGAGGGCTCTTGATCCCTCTACCTCTAGACCTCAAAAACATGAGAAAGAAATCTGGGATTCTCTTGGAGAACCTGGAAAACATTATGATTTTCTAGTAAAATACTCACCCACATACACATCCCCAGAACAATCCTCAGAATTCTCCCTCACACAAAGCCCTTCACAGAGCCTACATTTAGATTCTATTCAAACAGGTCAAGCAATTATCGAAGAAATAGGAGAAACCCCAGTAATCCCTTCTCAGAGGCCAAAGAAAATCTCCAGAAAAATCAAAATACCAAAGATAAAAGCTAAAAATGAGATTAATAGAATGATTAAGGAAGTAATCCAAGATTACATTCCTAAACATTCTGAAGATAAGGAAATGCTTAAGGAAAAATCAGATTCCTCTTCAGAAAGAAACCAGAGAGACAACTATTCTGAAGACAGCGGGTACTGCAAGACACAATCTCAACACGTGACATGGTTCTACTGTTCAAAAAAAAGACCTTACTTGAAGAAATACTGTAGAAATCCCAACACGTAATCAAGGACTGTATCAGATCAGACAAAAGAACTACAGTTGAAGTTCCAGAAGACTGAAGACCTCACTCGAAGCTACTAGACATAATTGGTTCAGACACGTTTCAAAGAAAATAATTGCTTTTTACTGTAACACCTTTACAGATGTTACAAATGTATGGATTCTCTATTACTATATAAGAAGAGCATCAAGTAGCATTGAGGACATAAGCAATCAAAGCCCCAACTCTCAAAAGACGTCCATACTTAAAAACCCTCTCTTAAAAATTTAGCCTTTTCCATTGTAATATAAAAACTTTGTATTATAAAGGTGTGCTTGCTCTAATAAAGGTACTTCCTTTTTTCCTTTTCATTTTAGTTCATAACTTTTAGGGACTTCCCGAAAGGGAAATCCTTAAAAAGTTTTTTAGATGTATAATTATAGTTAAGTTTGTATTCCCACCAAGTATTGTATATATTCCTTCTATAATAAAAAGATGTGTTTTTGTAAATTTCATGGTTTTGTGAAAATTTTATGCTTTTTATAACAAGTTCCATAAAAATTAACATAATGATATGTTATACCTATATTCTTCCTGAGTGACTCGAAAGTAAAGTAAAGGACATTGTTAAGGCCGGAGTGAGCCTGTGTTGTTGTCCGTTGATACTTGTCGAAGAAAGGGAATTGTATAAGTATACTAGTCATTGTGTAAAAAAAAAAAAAAAAAAAAAAAAAAAAAAGGTTTTCTATATGTTTATTTTGGGATACAACTTACTATATTTTCATCTAATTTACTATTTTAAGGAGAGTACCAAGTAGGATAAAGTTTTCTTGATAAATTTCGTGTGTTTTATATCTGGTAATCTAAATCAGGTACCCCCTCCCCCTTATTGGTATCAGAGCATTCATAGTTTTTTAACTATTACGAAATTAATTTAACCATCTTAAATTTATTATCTTTTAATTATTACACTTCTTAGACATAAATTACTCTTGACTTTATATCCACAAATAGTAAAAGTAGGTAGTAATAATTTACAATTTTCATTTAATCGTAAAAATCCATAAATAGAAAAAGAAATATCCTTGTTATTTTATGAATAACCAAGACCAACACAATTACTATTGCAACCACTCTTGTCATACACTTTGCTTTTATAGTAAAATCATAGAGAATAACCCTGAGTTTCGAAAGAACATTTGTTATTTCCTTTCCCTAGACATTCCCCAAGATATAAAAGTCTTAGTTATTAAAAAACTTAGAGAAAACATTAATATCATTCAAAAGAAAAGGAGAGAAGAAATCTTGAGAGAACTTGAAATAGAGAAGAGAAGGCTAGGACTTTTAACAAGACAACTCATTTTAGCCTATTTACGTAATTTACAGTGAATCTGGAATCAAAACGAATAGAATATTTAGGAGTAGAACTAAACCAACCCACAAATAAAAGATTATTAAATATAATAGATAAAGGTAAACTTAAGTGTAATTTTGAAAGAGACCACCAACATAACTTTTATTCCACAGATCAAGTCCAGAATACTATTTTAGATTTACTAATAAATTTAGCTGATAATTTAGAAGTTAAAATTAGTAAGTTAGCAGATAATCTTAGCACATTAGAAAATAATATAGCAAATATAAATAAAGACCTTAGAGAAACACGTAGTAATTACGATTATATAAAAGAACAAAATAAGATTATTTTAGAAAAAATTAGTCAGCCAAAAATAGACAAGGTAGAAATAAGAAATATACAAGAGACATTAGAAAACTTTACAAAAAGGCTTGAAAATCAGAAAAATCCTAATTTAGAAGATATACAACAACTAACTAATCAAATTAGTTCCCTCACTATTAATAACACAGGTAAAGAAATAATTGCTAGAAAGAAAACATCTAAAGAATTAAACTTTAGACAATATAAAACAATAGAAATATGACGTCAGAAACAAATAATAAAAATTCATTAGTAATTAGGTCAACAAGTATGTTAGACAAATTTATAAATAAAAGAGAAGAATATGATGCTAAATTAGAAGAAATAATAAATCCAGAACATGATTATGAGAAATTTCAAACCCATGGTTTACATTTATTAAATCCAGAAGTATTATATAATAAAGGAATGTTTGAAAAATCAACCCAATTTTTTAAACATAATAGAGAAGTAACAATTCAATGTATAAAAAATCAAACTAGAATATTAGACGTAGTATCCCAAGAAGCTGAAAAACATTTAAAAAGACAAAATTTTAATTTCATACATTTAGGATTGATAGTTATAGGAGTAAAAGGATTAATGAGAAAAAATTTAGGATGTAAAATATTAATTACTCTTTTCGATAACAGAATTTCTAATATTGCTAAAGGTATGATAGCAAGTACAGAAGTAGATTTAAATAGCAATAAAGGAATTATATATTGTAGTCCAGATTTTTTGTTGACTATTAAAGATTTTATTAAACACATAAAAATAGGAATACAAACAAGAGGATATGAAGATGTAGAACAAGGAGATAATTTGTTAATATCCTTAGGAATATTAGGAAGATGTTCTCTCACCTCTAAAACAAAATATAAAGTATACACAGATAAAGTAGTAGACTTAGTTAGTAGCAGAGGAATAAAAATGGTAAAACCAAAAGAATTTTCTACAGAAGAATTAATAGGATTAGATTGGAATTTAAGCGTTTTTGAAGAACAAAAGCAAAAGATGGTAGCCCCTAAAGATGCTTTAATGTATACAGATAGATATGGAAAAACTAGTTTAAGATTTACAGACTATGTTTCAATACCTAATCAAGAATATGAAGACGAAATAGACAATAATTCTAAAAATACTATTGATAGTGATGCAGTACATATAGAGTTAATAAATAATGAATTAGATAAGGTAATATTTCCAAAAGAATTAAATATAGAATTAAATAATGAAGAATTATTACAATTAGAAGACCAATTATACTTATCCAAACAAATTACAGAACAAGAATACATCTATTATGATGAATTTAGAAACATAAGAATAGGATTATTACAAGAAGATGATCAGATGACTTATAATACAGACATAAGTTATCAAAAAGAACTAGTAGATGAAGAAGCTGAAAGTTATAGAACAACTGCAAGATCTCCATTTGAAAGAACAGTTCCCATGGAACAATTCTCTTATAATAGCTTCCCTCCAAGAGCACCCTATAGAAATTATAAAGAACCAGAAAATGATTATAAGTATATAGCTAAAGGAATAGAAAGACCATTAGAACAACCAATAAATTTTCAAGCAGAATCAAAAGGATACATATTAAACCTAACAGCCCATGACCCACAAATTTGGACCAATGTAATAGACGTTTGGAAAAGTACATTAATAGCCCATTATTATAGACTCCACCAAGATCTAGAACCCCAAGATATGTATAGATACCTAGAAACATTTTTAGGAGAAAGTACAAAGGCAATGTGGGAAGCCTTTAAACGAGAACAATCAGACGAATATAATAACTTAATATCATTAGGAAGTAATCCTTATAATTTCGTTAATCAAATACAGATATTAGCAACAGGAGCAGACCCTAATTCAGGACAAATGAATGTACAAAAGAAAGCCATGAGAGAATTAGAACAATTGTCCTTATATCAATGGACTAGTGGTAAGAAAGTAAAACAGTTTTTAAACCATTATGTATATCTTACGGCCATAGCAGGAAATACATTTAACCAAGAAATAGGAAATAAATTATTTCATAAATTACCTGGACCATTAGGATTAGAAATACATAATAAATGGATTAATTTGCCCTCAGTAAAAGAAAACCCAGATTATTGTTGGCCAATAGGACAAAGAGCTCAATTTATTACAAAAATGTTAGAAGAAAAATGTGTAGAATTACAGATACAGAAACAATTAAAACAAACAGATTATAAGTTTTGCAAAGATATGTATACACCCCAAACATATGGAACATGCGGCCCTAAACCCAAAAAGAAATATAATAATCACAGAAGATTCACTAAAGCACGATACTATCTCAGAAAATCTAATAAGAGGAAACCTTATTTAAATGAACAAAAACATGTTAGAAAATTTAAACCAGAAAGAACATACAAAAATAAATTAAGTTGTTATGTATGTAGTAGTAGTGAACATTTAGCTAGAACTTGCCCTAAGAGAGTAAATAATTTTGATAAAAAGAGCACTCTAGTAGAATGTGTTAATGAAGATCTTATTCCAGTAGATGAATATATCTCAGACAATGAATCTATTTATAGCATAATAACAATAGAAGAAAACCAGTTTGAAAAAGAAAAAAGTAGTGATTCTGAACCAGAAATAATAAATGAATTCACTCAGAACTCAGAACCAGAATTAGACTTTGTCCATATAGAAGAAAAATTATGTAATCATAATTGGCATAAAAATTCAGGCACAGACAGTATTTCTTGTATATTTTGTGCTAAATTTCCTCACAGAACTTTAAGAGCCAAATGTTTTAATTGTCTTAAAGAAGCTTGTATAAAATATCTAGAAAATAATGGATTATTAGACCTAGAAACTGAAAAATCTACAAATATAATTAAAGAAATTGAAAAACAGGAATTAAGGATTCTAAGAAAAAGAATAGAAAATGTAGAAGATACCTTAAAATTAGTCCAAAAGAAAATAGACTATTTAGAAATTAATACAAAAGGAAAAGAAATAATTAATGATAATCATTTTGATCAAGATAACGTCCAAGTTATTTGTAATTCAGAAAACTTGAAGACTTTAAAGGTAAAATGTAAAGTAAGAATAGATAATTATATTATTAATTGTACAGCATTAGTAGATTCAGGATGCTCAAATTGCATAATACATAAACCTTTAGTCCCTAATAAATACATCTTACAATCAGACTCACCCAGTGAAGCCCAGCAAATGGATGGAGGACTTTTTCTATATAAAGAATTATTAAGACCAAATAGTAAAATAATTTTTGAGACCAATTGTGGAGATAGTAAAGAATACACTCTTCCACATAACAGTACTTGGGTAAGACATTTAAAGATTTCAGACATACAAATCATTTTAGGACTTAGTTTTTTACTAAAAGATGATGGAAGTGTTACAATAAACAAAGATTATTTACATTTTCATAGACATACACTCTTAGCTCCAGTAGTTTCTTCTTCGCGCATTGAGAAGCGTGGTGGGGAACCCTTAGAAAAACCCTGTCAATGTACGAAAGAGAGAGAATGTCAGTTAAAAGAAGAAGGCTTACAAGAAAATTTAGAGTATGAAGAAAACCTAGAATTTGACGAGGATAATTTTATAGACCATAACCTTGATTTCATAAATAGTGAAACTTTATATACAACATTAGTTACAGACCAAGATATAGATAATTTAATCTCTAAATTAGAAAAAATAGGAATTATAGGAGAAAATATTATTAAATATTGGGAGAAAGATAAAGTTCAATGTGAATTAAAAATAAAAAATCCAGAATACATAATAAAAACAAAAAATATAGAACCGACTAATCAAGATAGAGAAGACTTTAAAATGCATATCTCAGAATTATTAAAATTAGGAGTAATTAGGAAATCAGATAGTCCTCATAGATCAGCAGCTTTTATAGTTAGAAAACATTCAGAAATAGTTAGAGGAAAAAGTAGAATGGTTATAAATTATAAAAGACTTAATGACAATACTATAGATGATGCTTATAATATTCCAGACAAAACAGTATTAATAAATAAAATACAGAATTGCAAAATATTCAGTAAATTTGACTTAAAATCAGGATTTTGGCAAGTCAAGATGCACCCTGATAGTATAGAATGGACTGCATTTACTTGTTCTGAAGGACATTATGAATGGTTAGTAATGCCTTTTGGACTCAAGAATGCTCCAAGTATTTTTCAGAGAAAAATGGAAGACATATTTAATAAACACAGTAATTTTGTAGCTGTATACATAGACGACATATTAGTTTTTAGCAAGAATAGAAAAGAACACAGAGGACACTTACAGATTGTATTTTCAGAATTCATAAAACATGGATTAATATTGAGTAAAAAGAAAATGCAATTGTTTAAAGAATATATAGATTTTTTAGGCGTAAATATAGGAGAAGGAAAAATTAAATTACAGCCTCATATAGCCCAAAAAGCATTAGAGTTTCCAGATAAGTTAGAAGATTTAAAGCAACTTCAGAAATTTTTAGGATTAATAAATTATGCTAGACCTTTTATTAAAAATTTAGGAAAAATAGCAGGACCCTTATATGCTAAGACTTCAATTACTGGCCAAAGATATTTTAATCAAGAAGATACAAAGCTAGTACAACAACTAAAAGAACAAATAAAGACTATACCAGAGCTAGCATTACCTTTAGACACAGATTATTTAATAATAGAGACAGATGGATGTAATACAGGATGGGGAGCAATACTCTTGTGCAAACCCCATAAATATGCTGATAAAAGTACAGAAAAGATTTGCCGCTATAATAGTGGTAAATTCAAAGAAAAAGGAAATATTAGTAGCATAGATGCAGAATTATTAGCAATCAATTACGCTTTAGACAGTTTTGAACTATTCATAATCTCTAAAAAAGAAATTACTATTAGAACAGACTGTGAAGCTATAGTCTCATTTTATAATAAAATGAAAGGAGAAAGTAAAAGAAGCACTAGAAGACGATGGTTAAATTTCCTAGATAGAGTTAGTAACACAGGATTAAATATTAATATAGAACATATTAAAGGAAGTGATAATAAAGCCGCAGACATCTTAAGCAGACTCATAGAACAACAAGCTAGTTAAAAATGAATTGTATAGTTTGTAGAGATTTATACCCAACTCATTATAGATTTTGCACTTGTACTTGTCTTTCTTATTGTTTGTACGTACCATACATAGAAAATAATTTAATAATTAGAACAAAAATAGCCATGTTTGTATCTTTAAACATTCCTTTTGAAATAAAATTTTTAGTAGTAAGAAAAATTAGAGAAAATATTAATAATAGATTGGAGTTAAGATGGATAGATTAATCCTTTCTGTTACTAATATTCTTTCTTGCAGATGAATAATAGACCCCCTTTCAGTCCAGGCATTTCTCCTGGTACTACATCCTTTCCTAGACCTTTTAATGTTCAGAATAAACAATTTCTCAGAGAAAATATGAGATTCGGTCCTTATGAAATGACCGTATATCCCAAAGATGAGAAAAGTTTTAGAACCTTAAAAGAATTCTCACTTAGTAAAGAAGAACAAGTTTTAATAGATAATCTTTGGATTTGTTATAATAAGAATCCTAAAGATATCAAATATTTTATAGCTTGTTTAAATGCCTTGTCAGAATATTTTACTCAGAAATCTAAATGTTTTAAATTTTATGTAGTTTTTAGAGGATTTAAGACAGGATTCTTTCACACTTGGATTGAAGTCCTTGAAGCAGTTCAGGGCTTTCCAAATCCTTGGTTCAAAGGATTCAATGACTATCAAGAAGCAATTAAAAATGCTAGTGAGAGATTAGGTAGAAATTTTTTCATATCCCCTTCTTTAAGAAATTATCAAGAATCTCCTTTAGAATTTTCTGTGACTAGAGATACTAATCAGATTTTGTTTTGTGATCATTGTGAATCCCTTACCAAAAATTTTAAAATTCTCAATGATGACAATATTAGACTCAGAAATGAAAAATTAGAACTACAAAAGAAAATTTCCTTCTTAGAAAGACAAATTATAGACCAATCTATAAATAAAGGTTTATCTTCTGGCCAAAATCAGAAGATTAAGATGGGTGGACATTCTCCAATGAATGCCATAAGAGGTACCATTGAACCTAATAAGTCAATGGCTAGTCCGGCTTTACCGGTGGCTGGTAAAGACTCATCAAATCCGGAGATGGCTATGGGATTGCCAAAATCTCAAGAGACACAGAGGGCTCTTGATCCCTCTACCTCTAGACCTCAAAAACATGAGAAAGAAATCTGGGATTCTCTTGGAGAACCTGGAAAACATTATGATTTTCTAGTAAAATACTCACCCACATACACATCCCCAGAACAATCCTCAGAATTCTCCCTCACACAAAGCCCTTCACAGAGCCTACATTTAGATTCTATTCAAACAGGTCAAGCAATTATCGAAGAAATAGGAGAAACCCCAGTAATCCCTTCTCAGAGGCCAAAGAAAATCTCCAGAAAAATCAAAATACCAAAGATAAAAGCTAAAAATGAGATTAATAGAATGATTAAGGAAGTAATCCAAGATTACATTCCTAAACATTCTGAAGATAAGGAAATGCTTAAGGAAAAATCAGATTCCTCTTCAGAAAGAAACCAGAGAGACAACTATTCTGAAGACAGCGGGTACTCTTTCGACAGTACTGCAAGACACAATCTCAACACGTGACATGGTTCTACTGTTCAAAAAAAAGACCTTACTTGAAGAAATACTGTAGAAATCCCAACACGTAATCAAGGACTGTATCAGATCAGACAAAAGAACTACAGTTGAAGTTCCAGAAGACTGAAGACCTCACTCGAAGCTACTAGACATAATTGGTTCAGACACGTTTCAAAGAAAATAATTGCTTTTTACTGTAACACCTTTACAGATGTTACAAATGTATGGATTCTCTATTACTATATAAGAAGAGCATCAAGTAGCATTGAGGACATAAGCAATCAAAGCCCCAACTCTCAAAAGACGTCCATACTTAAAAACCCTCTCTTAAAAATTTAGCCTTTTCCATTGTAATATAAAAACTTTGTATTATAAAGGTGTGCTTGCTCTAATAAAGGTACTTCCTTTTTTCCTTTTCATTTTAGTTCATAACTTTTAGGGACTTCCCGAAAGGGAAATCCTTAAAAAGTTTTTTAGATGTATAATTATAGTTAAGTTTGTATTCCCACCAAGTATTGTATATATTCCTTCTATAATAAAAAGATGTGTTTTTGTAAATTTCATGGTTTTGTGAAAATTTTATGCTTTTTATAACAAGTTCCATAAAAATTAACATAATGATATGTTATACCTATATTCTTCCTGAGTGACTCGAAAGTAAAGTAAAGGACATTGTTAAGGCCGGAGTGAGCCTGTGTTGTTGTCCGTTGATACTTGTCGAAGAAAGGGAATTGTATAAGTATACTAGTCATTGTGTAAAAAAAAAAAAAAAAAAAAAAAAAAAAAAAAAAAAAGGTTTTCTATATGTTTATTTTGGGATACAACTTACTATATTTTCATCTAATTTACTATTTTAAGGAGAGTACCAAGTAGGATAAAGTTTTCTTGATAAATTTCGTGTGTTTTATATCTGGTAATCTAAATCAGGTACCCCCTCCCCCTTATTGCTCTGATACCAATAAGGGGGAGGGGGTACCTGATTTAGATTACCAGATATAAAACACACGAAATTTATCAAGAAAACTTTATCCTACTTGGTACTCTCCTTAAAATAGTAAATTAGATGAAAATATAGTAAGTTGTATCCCAAAATAAACATATACAAAACCTTTTTTTTTTTTTTTTTTTTTTTTTTTTACACAATGACTAGTATACTTATACAATTCCCTTTCTTCGACAAGTATCAACGGACAACAACACAGGCTCACTCCGGCCTTAACAATGTCCTTTACTTTACTTTCGAGTCACTCAGGAAGAATATAGGTATAACATATCATTATGTTAATTTTTATGGAACTTGTTATAAAAAGCATAAAATTTTCACAAAACCATGAAATTTACAAAAACACATCTTTTTATTATAGAAGGAATATATACAATACTTGGTGGGAATACAAACTTAACTATAATTATACATCTAAAAAACTTTTTAAGGATTTCCCTTTCGGGAAGTCCCTAAAAGTTATGAACTAAAATGAAAAGGAAAAAAGGAAGTACCTTTATTAGAGCAAGCACACCTTTATAATACAAAGTTTTTATATTACAATGGAAAAGGCTAAATTTTTAAGAGAGGGTTTTTAAGTATGGACGTCTTTTGAGAGTTGGGGCTTTGATTGCTTATGTCCTCAATGCTACTTGATGCTCTTCTTATATAGTAATAGAGAATCCATACATTTGTAACATCTGTAAAGGTGTTACAGTAAAAAGCAATTATTTTCTTTGAAACGTGTCTGAACCAATTATGTCTAGTAGCTTCGAGTGAGGTCTTCAGTCTTCTGGAACTTCAACTGTAGTTCTTTTGTCTGATCTGATACAGTCCTTGATTACGTGTTGGGATTTCTACAGTATTTCTTCAAGTAAGGTCTTTTTTTTTTTGAACAGTAGAACCATGTCACGTGTTGAGATTGTGTCTTGCAGTACTGTCGAAAGAGTACCCGCTGTCTTCAGAATAGTTGTCTCTCTGGTTTCTTTCTGAAGAGGAATCTGATTTTTCCTTAAGCATTTCCTTATCTTCAGAATGTTTAGGAATGTAATCTTGGATTACTTCCTTAATCATTCTATTAATCTCATTTTTAGCTTTTATCTTTGGTATTTTGATTTTTCTGGAGATTTTCTTTGGCCTCTGAGAAGGGATTACTGGGGTTTCTCCTATTTCTTCGATAATTGCTTGACCTGTTTGAATAGAATCTAAATGTAGGCTCTGTGAAGGGCTTTGTGTGAGGGAGAATTCTGAGGATTGTTCTGGGGATGTGTATGTGGGTGAGTATTTTACTAGAAAATCATAATGTTTTCCAGGTTCTCCAAGAGAATCCCAGATTTCTTTCTCATGTTTTTGAGGTCTAGAGGTAGAGGGATCAAGAGCCCTCTGTGTCTCTTGAGATTTTGGCAATCCCATAGCCATCTCCGGATTTGATGAGTCTTTACCAGCCACCGGTAAAGCCGGACTAGCCATTGACTTATTAGGTTCAATGGTACCTCTTATGGCATTCATTGGAGAATGTCCACCCATCTTAATCTTCTGATTTTGGCCAGAAGATAAACCTTTATTTATAGATTGGTCTATAATTTGTCTTTCTAAGAAGGAAATTTTCTTTTGTAGTTCTAATTTTTCATTTCTGAGTCTAATATTGTCATCATTGAGAATTTTAAAATTTTTGGTAAGGGATTCACAATGATCACAAAACAAAATCTGATTAGTATCTCTAGTCACAGAAAATTCTAAAGGAGATTCTTGATAATTTCTTAAAGAAGGGGATATGAAAAAATTTCTACCTAATCTCTCACTAGCATTTTTAATTGCTTCTTGATAGTCATTGAATCCTTTGAACCAAGGATTTGGAAAGCCCTGAACTGCTTCAAGGACTTCAATCCAAGTGTGAAAGAATCCTGTCTTAAATCCTCTAAAAACTACATAAAATTTAAAACATTTAGATTTCTGAGTAAAATATTCTGACAAGGCATTTAAACAAGCTATAAAATATTTGATATCTTTAGGATTCTTATTATAACAAATCCAAAGATTATCTATTAAAACTTGTTCTTCTTTACTAAGTGAGAATTCTTTTAAGGTTCTAAAACTTTTCTCATCTTTGGGATATACGGTCATTTCATAAGGACCGAATCTCATATTTTCTCTGAGAAATTGTTTATTCTGAACATTAAAAGGTCTAGGATAATTTATTAATCCTAAAAATTTCTGAAGTTGCTTTAAATCTTCTAACTTATCTGGAAACTCTAATGCTTTTTGGGCTATATGAGGCTGTAATTTAATTTTTCCTTCTCCTATATTTACGCCTAAAAAATCTATATATTCTTTAAACAATTGCATTTTCTTTTTACTCAATATTAATCCATGTTTTATGAATTCTGAAAATACAATCTGTAAGTGTCCTCTGTGTTCTTTTCTATTCTTGCTAAAAACTAATATGTCGTCTATGTATACAGCTACAAAATTACTGTGTTTATTAAATATGTCTTCCATTTTTCTCTGAAAAATACTTGGAGCATTCTTGAGTCCAAAAGGCATTACTAACCATTCATAATGTCCTTCAGAACAAGTAAATGCAGTCCATTCTATACTATCAGGGTGCATCTTGACTTGCCAAAATCCTGATTTTAAGTCAAATTTACTGAATATTTTGCAATTCTGTATTTTATTTATTAATACTGTTTTGTCTGGAATATTATAAGCATCATCTATAGTATTGTCATTAAGTCTTTTATAATTTATAACCATTCTACTTTTTCCTCTAACTATTTCTGAATGTTTTCTAACTATAAAAGCTGCTGATCTATGAGGACTATCTGATTTCCTAATTACTCCTAATTTTAATAATTCTGAGATATGCATTTTAAAGTCTTCTCTATCTTGATTAGTCGGTTCTATATTTTTTGTTTTTATTATGTATTCTGGATTTTTTATTTTTAATTCACATTGAACTTTATCTTTCTCCCAATATTTAATAATATTTTCTCCTATAATTCCTATTTTTTCTAATTTAGAGATTAAATTATCTATATCTTGGTCTGTAACTAATGTTGTATATAAAGTTTCACTATTTATGAAATCAAGGTTATGGTCTATAAAATTATCCTCGTCAAATTCTAGGTTTTCTTCATACTCTAAATTTTCTTGTAAGCCTTCTTCTTTTAACTGACATTCTCTCTCTTTCGTACATTGACAGGGTTTTTCTAAGGGTTCCCCACCACGCTTCTCAATGCGCGAAGAAGAAACTACTGGAGCTAAGAGTGTATGTCTATGAAAATGTAAATAATCTTTGTTTATTGTAACACTTCCATCATCTTTTAGTAAAAAACTAAGTCCTAAAATGATTTGTATGTCTGAAATCTTTAAATGTCTTACCCAAGTACTGTTATGTGGAAGAGTGTATTCTTTACTATCTCCACAATTGGTCTCAAAAATTATTTTACTATTTGGTCTTAATAATTCTTTATATAGAAAAAGTCCTCCATCCATTTGCTGGGCTTCACTGGGTGAGTCTGATTGTAAGATGTATTTATTAGGGACTAAAGGTTTATGTATTATGCAATTTGAGCATCCTGAATCTACTAATGCTGTACAATTAATAATATAATTATCTATTCTTACTTTACATTTTACCTTTAAAGTCTTCAAGTTTTCTGAATTACAAATAACTTGGACGTTATCTTGATCAAAATGATTATCATTAATTATTTCTTTTCCTTTTGTATTAATTTCTAAATAGTCTATTTTCTTTTGGACTAATTTTAAGGTATCTTCTACATTTTCTATTCTTTTTCTTAGAATCCTTAATTCCTGTTTTTCAATTTCTTTAATTATATTTGTAGATTTTTCAGTTTCTAGGTCTAATAATCCATTATTTTCTAGACATTTTATACAAGCTTCTTTAAGACAATTAAAACATTTGGCTCTTAAAGTTCTGTGAGGAAATTTAGCACAAAATATACAAGAAATACTGTCTGTTCCTGAATTTTTATGCCAATTATGATTACATAATTTTTCTTCTATATGGACAAAGTCTAATTCTGGTTCTGAGTTCTGAGTGAATTCATTTATTATTTCTGGTTCAGAATCACTACTTTTTTCTTTTTCAAACTGGTTTTCTTCTATTGTTATTATGCTATAAATAGATTCATTGTCTGAGATATATTCATCTACTGGAATAAGATCTTCATTAACACATTCTACTAGAGTGCTCTTTTTATCAAAATTATTTACTCTCTTAGGGCAAGTTCTAGCTAAATGTTCACTACTACTACATACATAACAACTTAATTTATTTTTGTATGTTCTTTCTGGTTTAAATTTTCTAACATGTTTTTGTTCATTTAAATAAGGTTTCCTCTTATTAGATTTTCTGAGATAGTATCGTGCTTTAGTGAATCTTCTGTGATTATTATATTTCTTTTTGGGTTTAGGGCCGCATGTTCCATATGTTTGGGGTGTATACATATCTTTGCAAAACTTATAATCTGTTTGTTTTAATTGTTTCTGTATCTGTAATTCTACACATTTTTCTTCTAACATTTTTGTAATAAATTGAGCTCTTTGTCCTATTGGCCAACAATAATCTGGGTTTTCTTTTACTGAGGGCAAATTAATCCATTTATTATGTATTTCTAATCCTAATGGTCCAGGTAATTTATGAAATAATTTATTTCCTATTTCTTGGTTAAATGTATTTCCTGCTATGGCCGTAAGATATACATAATGGTTTAAAAACTGTTTTACTTTCTTACCACTAGTCCATTGATATAAGGACAATTGTTCTAATTCTCTCATGGCTTTCTTTTGTACATTCATTTGTCCTGAATTAGGGTCTGCTCCTGTTGCTAATATCTGTATTTGATTAACGAAATTATAAGGATTACTTCCTAATGATATTAAGTTATTATATTCGTCTGATTGTTCTCGTTTAAAGGCTTCCCACATTGCCTTTGTACTTTCTCCTAAAAATGTTTCTAGGTATCTATACATATCTTGGGGTTCTAGATCTTGGTGGAGTCTATAATAATGGGCTATTAATGTACTTTTCCAAACGTCTATTACATTGGTCCAAATTTGTGGGTCATGGGCTGTTAGGTTTAATATGTATCCTTTTGATTCTGCTTGAAAATTTATTGGTTGTTCTAATGGTCTTTCTATTCCTTTAGCTATATACTTATAATCATTTTCTGGTTCTTTATAATTTCTATAGGGTGCTCTTGGAGGGAAGCTATTATAAGAGAATTGTTCCATGGGAACTGTTCTTTCAAATGGAGATCTTGCAGTTGTTCTATAACTTTCAGCTTCTTCATCTACTAGTTCTTTTTGATAACTTATGTCTGTATTATAAGTCATCTGATCATCTTCTTGTAATAATCCTATTCTTATGTTTCTAAATTCATCATAATAGATGTATTCTTGTTCTGTAATTTGTTTGGATAAGTATAATTGGTCTTCTAATTGTAATAATTCTTCATTATTTAATTCTATATTTAATTCTTTTGGAAATATTACCTTATCTAATTCATTATTTATTAACTCTATATGTACTGCATCACTATCAATAGTATTTTTAGAATTATTGTCTATTTCGTCTTCATATTCTTGATTAGGTATTGAAACATAGTCTGTAAATCTTAAACTAGTTTTTCCATATCTATCTGTATACATTAAAGCATCTTTAGGGGCTACCATCTTTTGCTTTTGTTCTTCAAAAACGCTTAAATTCCAATCTAATCCTATTAATTCTTCTGTAGAAAATTCTTTTGGTTTTACCATTTTTATTCCTCTGCTACTAACTAAGTCTACTACTTTATCTGTGTATACTTTATATTTTGTTTTAGAGGTGAGAGAACATCTTCCTAATATTCCTAAGGATATTAACAAATTATCTCCTTGTTCTACATCTTCATATCCTCTTGTTTGTATTCCTATTTTTATGTGTTTAATAAAATCTTTAATAGTCAACAAAAAATCTGGACTACAATATATAATTCCTTTATTGCTATTTAAATCTACTTCTGTACTTGCTATCATACCTTTAGCAATATTAGAAATTCTGTTATCGAAAAGAGTAATTAATATTTTACATCCTAAATTTTTTCTCATTAATCCTTTTACTCCTATAACTATCAATCCTAAATGTATGAAATTAAAATTTTGTCTTTTTAAATGTTTTTCAGCTTCTTGGGATACTACGTCTAATATTCTAGTTTGATTTTTTATACATTGAATTGTTACTTCTCTATTATGTTTAAAAAATTGGGTTGATTTTTCAAACATTCCTTTATTATATAATACTTCTGGATTTAATAAATGTAAACCATGGGTTTGAAATTTCTCATAATCATGTTCTGGATTTATTATTTCTTCTAATTTAGCATCATATTCTTCTCTTTTATTTATAAATTTGTCTAACATACTTGTTGACCTAATTACTAATGAATTTTTATTATTTGTTTCTGACGTCATATTTCTATTGTTTTATATTGTCTAAAGTTTAATTCTTTAGATGTTTTCTTTCTAGCAATTATTTCTTTACCTGTGTTATTAATAGTGAGGGAACTAATTTGATTAGTTAGTTGTTGTATATCTTCTAAATTAGGATTTTTCTGATTTTCAAGCCTTTTTGTAAAGTTTTCTAATGTCTCTTGTATATTTCTTATTTCTACCTTGTCTATTTTTGGCTGACTAATTTTTTCTAAAATAATCTTATTTTGTTCTTTTATATAATCGTAATTACTACGTGTTTCTCTAAGGTCTTTATTTATATTTGCTATATTATTTTCTAATGTGCTAAGATTATCTGCTAACTTACTAATTTTAACTTCTAAATTATCAGCTAAATTTATTAGTAAATCTAAAATAGTATTCTGGACTTGATCTGTGGAATAAAAGTTATGTTGGTGGTCTCTTTCAAAATTACACTTAAGTTTACCTTTATCTATTATATTTAATAATCTTTTATTTGTGGGTTGGTTTAGTTCTACTCCTAAATATTCTATTCGTTTTGATTCCAGATTCACTGTAAATTACGTAAATAGGCTAAAATAAGTTGTCTTGTTAAAAGTCCTAGCCTTCTCTTCTCTATTTCAAGTTCTCTCAAGATTTCTTCTCTCCTTTTCTTTTGAATGATATTAATGTTTTCTCTAAGTTTTTTAATAACTAAGACTTTTATATCTTGGGGAATGTCTAGGGAAAGGAAATAACAAATGTTCTTTCGAAACTCAGGGTTATTCTCTATGATTTTACTATAAAAGCAAAGTGTATGACAAGAGTGGTTGCAGTAGTAATTGTGTTGGTCTTGGTTATTCATAAAATAACAAGGATATTTCTTTTTCTATTTATGGATTTTTACGATTAAATGAAAATTGTAAATTATTACTACCTACTTTTACTATTTGTGGATATAAAGTCAAGAGTAATTTATGTCTAAGAAGTGTAATAATTAAAAGATAATAAATTTAAGATGGTTAAATTAATTTCGTAATAGTTAAAAAACTATGAATGCTCTGATACCAATAAGGGGGAGGGGGTACCTGATTTAGATTACCAGATATAAAACACACGAAATTTATCAAGAAAAGTTTATCCTACTTGGTACTCTCCTTAAAATAGTAAATTAGATGAAAATATAGTAAGTTGTATCCCAAAATAAACATATAGAAAACCTTTTTTTTTTTTTTTTTTTTTTTTTTTACACAATGACTAGTATACTTATACAATTCCCTTTCTTCGACAAGTATCAACGGACAACAACACAGGCTCACTCCGGCCTTAACAATGTCCTTTACTTTACTTTCGAGTCACTCAGGAAGAATATAGGTATAACATATCATTATGTTAATTTTTATGGAACTTGTTATAAAAAGCATAAAATTTTCACAAAACCATGAAATTTACAAAAACACATCTTTTTATTATAGAAGGAATATATACAATACTTGGTGGGAATACAAACTTAACTATAATTATACATCTAAAAAACTTTTTAAGGATTTCCCTTTCGGGAAGTCCCTAAAAGTTATGAACTAAAATGAAAAGGAAAAAAGGAAGTACCTTTATTAGAGCAAGCACACCTTTATAATACAAAGTTTTTATATTACAATGGAAAAGGCTAAATTTTTAAGAGAGGGTTTTTAAGTATGGACGTCTTTTGAGAGTTGGGGCTTTGATTGCTTATGTCCTCAATGCTACTTGATGCTCTTCTTATATAGTAATAGAGAATCCATACATTTGTAACATCTGTAAAGGTGTTACAGTAAAAAGCAATTATTTTCTTTGAAACGTGTCTGAACCAATTATGTCTAGTAGCTTCGAGTGAGGTCTTCAGTCTTCTGGAACTTCAACTGTAGTTCTTTTGTCTGATCTGATACAGTCCTTGATTACGTGTTGGGATTTCTACAGTATTTCTTCAAGTAAGGTCTTTTTTTTTGAACAGTAGAACCATGTCACGTGTTGAGATTGTGTCTTGCAGTACTGTCGAAAGAGTACCCGCTGTCTTCAGAATAGTTGTCTCTCTGGTTTCTTTCTGAAGAGGAATCTGATTTTTCCTTAAGCATTTCCTTATCTTCAGAATGTTTAGGAATGTAATCTTGGATTACTTCCTTAATCATTCTATTAATCTCATTTTTAGCTTTTATCTTTGGTATTTTGATTTTTCTGGAGATTTTCTTTGGCCTCTGAGAAGGGATTACTGGGGTTTCTCCTATTTCTTCGATAATTGCTTGACCTGTTTGAATAGAATCTAAATGTAGGCTCTGTGAAGGGCTTTGTGTGAGGGAGAATTCTGAGGATTGTTCTGGGGATGTGTATGTGGGTGAGTATTTTACTAGAAAATCATAATGTTTTCCAGGTTCTCCAAGAGAATCCCAGATTTCTTTCTCATGTTTTTGAGGTCTAGAGGTAGAGGGATCAAGAGCCCTCTGTGTCTCTTGAGATTTTGGCAATCCCATAGCCATCTCCGGATTTGATGAGTCTTTACCAGCCACCGGTAAAGCCGGACTAGCCATTGACTTATTAGGTTCAATGGTACCTCTTATGGCATTCATTGGAGAATGTCCACCCATCTTAATCTTCTGATTTTGGCCAGAAGATAAACCTTTATTTATAGATTGGTCTATAATTTGTCTTTCTAAGAAGGAAATTTTCTTTTGTAGTTCTAATTTTTCATTTCTGAGTCTAATATTGTCATCATTGAGAATTTTAAAATTTTTGGTAAGGGATTCACAATGATCACAAAACAAAATCTGATTAGTATCTCTAGTCACAGAAAATTCTAAAGGAGATTCTTGATAATTTCTTAAAGAAGGGGATATGAAAAAATTTCTACCTAATCTCTCACTAGCATTTTTAATTGCTTCTTGATAGTCATTGAATCCTTTGAACCAAGGATTTGGAAAGCCCTGAACTGCTTCAAGGACTTCAATCCAAGTGTGAAAGAATCCTGTCTTAAATCCTCTAAAAACTACATAAAATTTAAAACATTTAGATTTCTGAGTAAAATATTCTGACAAGGCATTTAAACAAGCTATAAAATATTTGATATCTTTAGGATTCTTATTATAACAAATCCAAAGATTATCTATTAAAACTTGTTCTTCTTTACTAAGTGAGAATTCTTTTAAGGTTCTAAAACTTTTCTCATCTTTGGGATATACGGTCATTTCATAAGGACCGAATCTCATATTTTCTCTGAGAAATTGTTTATTCTGAACATTAAAAGGTCTAGGAAAGGATGTAGTACCAGGAGAAATGCCTGGACTGAAAGGGGGTCTATTATTCATCTGCAAGAAAGAATATTAGTAACAGAAAGGATTAATCTATCCATCTTAACTCCAATCTATTATTAATATTTTCTCTAATTTTTCTTACTACTAAAAATTTTATTTCAAAAGGAATGTTTAAAGATACAAACATGGCTATTTTTGTTCTAATTATTAAATTATTTTCTATGTATGGTACGTACAAACAATAAGAAAGACAAGTACAAGTGCAAAATCTATAATGAGTTGGGTATAAATCTCTACAAACTATACAATTCATTTTTAACTAGCTTGTTGTTCTATGAGTCTGCTTAAGATGTCTGCGGCTTTATTATCACTTCCTTTAATATGTTCTATATTAATATTTAATCCTGTGTTACTAACTCTATCTAGGAAATTTAACCATCGTCTTCTAGTGCTTCTTTTACTTTCTCCTTTCATTTTATTATAAAATGAGACTATAGCTTCACAGTCTGTTCTAATAGTAATTTCTTTTTTAGAGATTATGAATAGTTCAAAACTGTCTAAAGCGTAATTGATTGCTAATAATTCTGCATCTATGCTACTAATATTTCCTTTTTCTTTGAATTTACCACTATTATAGCGGCAAATCTTTTCTGTACTTTTATCAGCATATTTATGGGGTTTGCACAAGAGTATTGCTCCCCATCCTGTATTACATCCATCTGTCTCTATTATTAAATAATCTGTGTCTAAAGGTAATGCTAGCTCTGGTATAGTCTTTATTTGTTCTTTTAGTTGTTGTACTAGCTTTGTATCTTCTTGATTAAAATATCTTTGGCCAGTAATTGAAGTCTTAGCATATAAGGGTCCTGCTATTTTTCCTAAATTTTTAATAAAAGGTCTAGCATAATTTATTAATCCTAAAAATTTCTGAAGTTGCTTTAAATCTTCTAACTTATCTGGAAACTCTAATGCTTTTTGGGCTATATGAGGCTGTAATTTAATTTTTCCTTCTCCTATATTTACGCCTAAAAAATCTATATATTCTTTAAACAATTGCATTTTCTTTTTACTCAATATTAATCCATGTTTTATGAATTCTGAAAATACAATCTGTAAGTGTCCTCTGTGTTCTTTTCTATTCTTGCTAAAAACTAATATGTCGTCTATGTATACAGCTACAAAATTACTGTGTTTATTAAATATGTCTTCCATTTTTCTCTGAAAAATACTTGGAGCATTCTTGAGTCCAAAAGGCATTACTAACCATTCATAATGTCCTTCAGAACAAGTAAATGCAGTCCATTCTATACTATCAGGGTGCATCTTGACTTGCCAAAATCCTGATTTTAAGTCAAATTTACTGAATATTTTGCAATTCTGTATTTTATTTATTAATACTGTTTTGTCTGGAATATTATAAGCATCATCTATAGTATTGTCATTAAGTCTTTTATAATTTATAACCATTCTACTTTTTCCTCTAACTATTTCTGAATGTTTTCTAACTATAAAAGCTGCTGATCTATGAGGACTATCTGATTTCCTAATTACTCCTAATTTTAATAATTCTGAGATATGCATTTTAAAGTCTTCTCTATCTTGATTAGTCGGTTCTATATTTTTTGTTTTTATTATGTATTCTGGATTTTTTATTTTTAATTCACATTGAACTTTATCTTTCTCCCAATATTTAATAATATTTTCTCCTATAATTCCTATTTTTTCTAATTTAGAGATTAAATTATCTATATCTTGGTCTGTAACTAATGTTGTATATAAAGTTTCACTATTTATGAAATCAAGGTTATGGTCTATAAAATTATCCTCGTCAAATTCTAGGTTTTCTTCATACTCTAAATTTTCTTGTAAGCCTTCTTCTTTTAACTGACATTCTCTCTCTTTCGTACATTGACAGGGTTTTTCTAAGGGTTCCCCACCACGCTTCTCAATGCGCGAAGAAGAAACTACTGGAGCTAAGAGTGTATGTCTATGAAAATGTAAATAATCTTTGTTTATTGTAACACTTCCATCATCTTTTAGTAAAAAACTAAGTCCTAAAATGATTTGTATGTCTGAAATCTTTAAATGTCTTACCCAAGTACTGTTATGTGGAAGAGTGTATTCTTTACTATCTCCACAATTGGTCTCAAAAATTATTTTACTATTTGGTCTTAATAATTCTTTATATAGAAAAAGTCCTCCATCCATTTGCTGGGCTTCACTGGGTGAGTCTGATTGTAAGATGTATTTATTAGGGACTAAAGGTTTATGTATTATGCAATTTGAGCATCCTGAATCTACTAATGCTGTACAATTAATAATATAATTATCTATTCTTACTTTACATTTTACCTTTAAAGTCTTCAAGTTTTCTGAATTACAAATAACTTGGACGTTATCTTGATCAAAATGATTATCATTAATTATTTCTTTTCCTTTTGTATTAATTTCTAAATAGTCTATTTTCTTTTGGACTAATTTTAAGGTATCTTCTACATTTTCTATTCTTTTTCTTAGAATCCTTAATTCCTGTTTTTCAATTTCTTTAATTATATTTGTAGATTTTTCAGTTTCTAGGTCTAATAATCCATTATTTTCTAGACATTTTATACAAGCTTCTTTAAGACAATTAAAACATTTGGCTCTTAAAGTTCTGTGAGGAAATTTAGCACAAAATATACAAGAAATACTGTCTGTTCCTGAATTTTTATGCCAATTATGATTACATAATTTTTCTTCTATATGGACAAAGTCTAATTCTGGTTCTGAGTTCTGAGTGAATTCATTTATTATTTCTGGTTCAGAATCACTACTTTTTTCTTTTTCAAACTGGTTTTCTTCTATTGTTATTATGCTATAAATAGATTCATTGTCTGAGATATATTCATCTACTGGAATAAGATCTTCATTAACACATTCTACTAGAGTGCTCTTTTTATCAAAATTATTTACTCTCTTAGGGCAAGTTCTAGCTAAATGTTCACTACTACTACATACATAACAACTTAATTTATTTTTGTATGTTCTTTCTGGTTTAAATTTTCTAACATGTTTTTGTTCATTTAAATAAGGTTTCCTCTTATTAGATTTTCTGAGATAGTATCGTGCTTTAGTGAATCTTCTGTGATTATTATATTTCTTTTTGGGTTTAGGGCCGCATGTTCCATATGTTTGGGGTGTATACATATCTTTGCAAAACTTATAATCTGTTTGTTTTAATTGTTTCTGTATCTGTAATTCTACACATTTTTCTTCTAACATTTTTGTAATAAATTGAGCTCTTTGTCCTATTGGCCAACAATAATCTGGGTTTTCTTTTACTGAGGGCAAATTAATCCATTTATTATGTATTTCTAATCCTAATGGTCCAGGTAATTTATGAAATAATTTATTTCCTATTTCTTGGTTAAATGTATTTCCTGCTATGGCCGTAAGATATACATAATGGTTTAAAAACTGTTTTACTTTCTTACCACTAGTCCATTGATATAAGGACAATTGTTCTAATTCTCTCATGGCTTTCTTTTGTACATTCATTTGTCCTGAATTAGGGTCTGCTCCTGTTGCTAATATCTGTATTTGATTAACGAAATTATAAGGATTACTTCCTAATGATATTAAGTTATTATATTCGTCTGATTGTTCTCGTTTAAAGGCTTCCCACATTGCCTTTGTACTTTCTCCTAAAAATGTTTCTAGGTATCTATACATATCTTGGGGTTCTAGATCTTGGTGGAGTCTATAATAATGGGCTATTAATGTACTTTTCCAAACGTCTATTACATTGGTCCAAATTTGTGGGTCATGGGCTGTTAGGTTTAATATGTATCCTTTTGATTCTGCTTGAAAATTTATTGGTTGTTCTAATGGTCTTTCTATTCCTTTAGCTATATACTTATAATCATTTTCTGGTTCTTTATAATTTCTATAGGGTGCTCTTGGAGGGAAGCTATTATAAGAGAATTGTTCCATGGGAACTGTTCTTTCAAATGGAGATCTTGCAGTTGTTCTATAACTTTCAGCTTCTTCATCTACTAGTTCTTTTTGATAACTTATGTTTGTATTATAAGTCATCTGATCATCTTCTTGTAATAATCCTATTCTTATGTTTCTAAATTCATCATAATAGATGTATTCTTGTTCTGTAATTTGTTTGGATAAGTATAATTGGTCTTCTAATTGTAATAATTCTTCATTATTTAATTCTATATTTAATTCTTTTGGAAATATTACCTTATCTAATTCATTATTTATTAACTCTATATGTACTGCATCACTATCAATAGTATTTTTAGAATTATTGTCTATTTCGTCTTCATATTCTTGATTAGGTATTGAAACATAGTCTGTAAATCTTAAACTAGTTTTTCCATATCTATCTGTATACATTAAAGCATCTTTAGGGGCTACCATCTTTTGCTTTTGTTCTTCAAAAACGCTTAAATTCCAATCTAATCCTATTAATTCTTCTGTAGAAAATTCTTTTGGTTTTACCATTTTTATTCCTCTGCTACTAACTAAGTCTACTACTTTATCTGTGTATACTTTATATTTTGTTTTAGAGGTGAGAGAACATCTTCCTAATATTCCTAAGGATATTAACAAATTATCTCCTTGTTCTACATCTTCATATCCTCTTGTTTGTATTCCTATTTTTATGTGTTTAATAAAATCTTTAATAGTCAACAAAAAATCTGGACTACAATATATAATTCCTTTATTGCTATTTAAATCTACTTCTGTACTTGCTATCATACCTTTAGCAATATTAGAAATTCTGTTATCGAAAAGAGTAATTAATATTTTACATCCTAAATTTTTTCTCATTAATCCTTTTACTCCTATAACTATCAATCCTAAATGTATGAAATTAAAATTTTGTCTTTTTAAATGTTTTTCAGCTTCTTGGGATACTACGTCTAATATTCTAGTTTGATTTTTTATACATTGAATTGTTACTTCTCTATTATGTTTAAAAAATTGGGTTGATTTTTCAAACATTCCTTTATTATATAATACTTCTGGATTTAATAAATGTAAACCATGGGTTTGAAATTTCTCATAATCATGTTCTGGATTTATTATTTCTTCTAATTTAGCATCATATTCTTCTCTTTTATTTATAAATTTGTCTAACATACTTGTTGACCTAATTACTAATGAATTTTTATTATTTGTTTCTGACGTCATATTTCTATTGTTTTATATTGTCTAAAGTTTAATTCTTTAGATGTTTTCTTTCTAGCAATTATTTCTTTACCTGTGTTATTAATAGTGAGGGAACTAATTTGATTAGTTAGTTGTTGTATATCTTCTAAATTAGGATTTTTCTGATTTTCAAGCCTTTTTGTAAAGTTTTCTAATGTCTCTTGTATATTTCTTATTTCTACCTTGTCTATTTTTGGCTGACTAATTTTTTCTAAAATAATCTTATTTTGTTCTTTTATATAATCGTAATTACTACGTGTTTCTCTAAGGTCTTTATTTATATTTGCTATATTATTTTCTAATGTGCTAAGATTATCTGCTAACTTACTAATTTTAACTTCTAAATTATCAGCTAAATTTATTAGTAAATCTAAAATAGTATTCTGGACTTGATCTGTGGAATAAAAGTTATGTTGGTGGTCTCTTTCAAAATTACACTTAAGTTTACCTTTATCTATTATATTTAATAATCTTTTATTTGTGGGTTGGTTTAGTTCTACTCCTAAATATTCTATTCGTTTTGATTCCAGATTCACTGTAAATTACGTAAATAGGCTAAAATAAGTTGTCTTGTTAAAAGTCCTAGCCTTCTCTTCTCTATTTCAAGTTCTCTCAAGATTTCTTCTCTCCTTTTCTTTTGAATGATATTAATGTTTTCTCTAAGTTTTTTAATAACTAAGACTTTTATATCTTGGGGAATGTCTAGGGAAAGGAAATAACAAATGTTCTTTCGAAACTCAGGGTTATTCTCTATGATTTTACTATAAAAGCAAAGTGTATGACAAGAGTGGTTGCAGTAGTAATTGTGTTGGTCTTGGTTATTCATAAAATAACAAGGATATTTCTTTTTCTATTTATGGATTTTTACGATTAAATGAAAATTGTAAATTATTACTACCTACTTTTACTATTTGTGGATATAAAGTCAAGAGTAATTTATGTCTAAGAAGTGTAATAATTAAAAGATAATAAATTTAAGATGGTTAAATTAATTTCGTAATAGTTAAAAAACTATGAATGCTCTGATACCAATAAGGGGGAGGGGGTACCTGATTTAGATTACCAGATATAAAACACACGAAATTTATCAAGAAAACTTTATCCTACTTGGTACTCTCCTTAAAATAGTAAATTAGATGAAAATATAGTAAGTTGTATCCCAAAATAAACATAAAGAAAACCTTTTTTTTTTTTTTTTTTTTTTTTTTTTACACAATGACTAGTATACTTATACAATTCCCTTTCTTCGACAAGTATCAACGGACAACAACACAGGCTCACTCCGGCCTTAACAATGTCCTTTACTTTACTTTCGAGTCACTCAGGAAGAATATAGGTATAACATATCATTATGTTAATTTTTATGGAACTTGTTATAAAAAGCATAAAATTTTCACAAAACCATGAAATTTACAAAAACACATCTTTTTATTATAGAAGGAATATATACAATACTTGGTGGGAATACAAACTTAACTATAATTATACATCTAAAAAACTTTTTAAGGATTTCCCTTTCGGGAAGTCCCTAAAAGTTATGAACTAAAATGAAAAGGAAAAAAGGAAGTACCTTTATTAGAGCAAGCACACCTTTATAATACAAAGTTTTTATATTACAATGGAAAAGGCTAAATTTTTAAGAGAGGGTTTTTAAGTATGGACGTCTTTTGAGAGTTGGGGCTTTGATTGCTTATGTCCTCAATGCTACTTGATGCTCTTCTTATATAGTAATAGAGAATCCATACATTTGTAACATCTGTAAAGGTGTTACAGTAAAAAGCAATTATTTTCTTTGAAACGTGTCTGAACCAATTATGTCTAGTAGCTTCGAGTGAGGTCTTCAGTCTTCTGGAACTTCAACTGTAGTTCTTTTGTCTGATCTGATACAGTCCTTGATTACGTGTTGGGATTTCTACAGTATTTCTTCAAGTAAGGTCTTTTTTTTTGAACAGTAGAACCATGTCACGTGTTGAGATTGTGTCTTGCAGTACTGTCGAAAGAGTACCCGCTGTCTTCAGAATAGTTGTCTCTCTGGTTTCTTTCTGAAGAGGAATCTGATTTTTCCTTAAGCATTTCCTTATCTTCAGAATGTTTAGGAATGTAATCTTGGATTACTTCCTTAATCATTCTATTAATCTCATTTTTAGCTTTTATCTTTGGTATTTTGATTTTTCTGGAGATTTTCTTTGGCCTCTGAGAAGGGATTACTGGGGTTTCTCCTATTTCTTCGATAATTGCTTGACCTGTTTGAATAGAATCTAAATGTAGGCTCTGTGAAGGGCTTTGTGTGAGGGAGAATTCTGAGGATTGTTCTGGGGATGTGTATGTGGGTGAGTATTTTACTAGAAAATCATAATGTTTTCCAGGTTCTCCAAGAGAATCCCAGATTTCTTTCTCATGTTTTTGAGGTCTAGAGGTAGAGGGATCAAGAGCCCTCTGTGTCTCTTGAGATTTTGGCAATCCCATAGCCATCTCCGGATTTGATGAGTCTTTACCAGCCACCGGTAAAGCCGGACTAGCCATTGACTTATTAGGTTCAATGGTACCTCTTATGGCATTCATTGGAGAATGTCCACCCATCTTAATCTTCTGATTTTGGCCAGAAGATAAACCTTTATTTATAGATTGGTCTATAATTTGTCTTTCTAAGAAGGAAATTTTCTTTTGTAGTTCTAATTTTTCATTTCTGAGTCTAATATTGTCATCATTGAGAATTTTAAAATTTTTGGTAAGGGATTCACAATGATCACAAAACAAAATCTGATTAGTATCTCTAGTCACAGAAAATTCTAAAGGAGATTCTTGATAATTTCTTAAAGAAGGGGATATGAAAAAATTTCTACCTAATCTCTCACTAGCATTTTTAATTGCTTCTTGATAGTCATTGAATCCTTTGAACCAAGGATTTGGAAAGCCCTGAACTGCTTCAAGGACTTCAATCCAAGTGTGAAAGAATCCTGTCTTAAATCCTCTAAAAACTACATAAAATTTAAAACATTTAGATTTCTGAGTAAAATATTCTGACAAGGCATTTAAACAAGCTATAAAATATTTGATATCTTTAGGATTCTTATTATAACAAATCCAAAGATTATCTATTAAAACTTGTTCTTCTTTACTAAGTGAGAATTCTTTTAAGGTTCTAAAACTTTTCTCATCTTTGGGATATACGGTCATTTCATAAGGACCGAATCTCATATTTTCTCTGAGAAATTGTTTATTCTGAACATTAAAAGGTCTAGGAAAGGATGTAGTACCAGGAGAAATGCCTGGACTGAAAGGGGGTCTATTATTCATCTGCAAGAAAGAATATTAGTAACAGAAAGGATTAATCTATCCATCTTAACTCCAATCTATTATTAATATTTTCTCTAATTTTTCTTACTACTAAAAATTTTATTTCAAAAGGAATGTTTAAAGATACAAACATGGCTATTTTTGTTCTAATTATTAAATTATTTTCTATGTATGGTACGTACAAACAATAAGAAAGACAAGTACAAGTGCAAAATCTATAATGAGTTGGGTATAAATCTCTACAAACTATACAATTCATTTTTAACTAGCTTGTTGTTCTATGAGTCTGCTTAAGATGTCTGCGGCTTTATTATCACTTCCTTTAATATGTTCTATATTAATATTTAATCCTGTGTTACTAACTCTATCTAGGAAATTTAACCATCGTCTTCTAGTGCTTCTTTTACTTTCTCCTTTCATTTTATTATAAAATGAGACTATAGCTTCACAGTCTGTTCTAATAGTAATTTCTTTTTTAGAGATTATGAATAGTTCAAAACTGTCTAAAGCGTAATTGATTGCTAATAATTCTGCATCTATGCTACTAATATTTCCTTTTTCTTTGAATTTACCACTATTATAGCGGCAAATCTTTTCTGTACTTTTATCAGCATATTTATGGGGTTTGCACAAGAGTATTGCTCCCCATCCTGTATTACATCCATCTGTCTCTATTATTAAATAATCTGTGTCTAAAGGTAATGCTAGCTCTGGTATAGTCTTTATTTGTTCTTTTAGTTGTTGTACTAGCTTTGTATCTTCTTGATTAAAATATCTTTGGCCAGTAATTGAAGTCTTAGCATATAAGGGTCCTGCTATTTTTCCTAAATTTTTAATAAAAGGTCTAGCATAATTTATTAATCCTAAAAATTTCTGAAGTTGCTTTAAATCTTCTAACTTATCTGGAAACTCTAATGCTTTTTGGGCTATATGAGGCTGTAATTTAATTTTTCCTTCTCCTATATTTACGCCTAAAAAATCTATATATTCTTTAAACAATTGCATTTTCTTTTTACTCAATATTAATCCATGTTTTATGAATTCTGAAAATACAATCTGTAAGTGTCCTCTGTGTTCTTTTCTATTCTTGCTAAAAACTAATATGTCGTCTATGTATACAGCTACAAAATTACTGTGTTTATTAAATATGTCTTCCATTTTTCTCTGAAAAATACTTGGAGCATTCTTGAGTCCAAAAGGCATTACTAACCATTCATAATGTCCTTCAGAACAAGTAAATGCAGTCCATTCTATACTATCAGGGTGCATCTTGACTTGCCAAAATCCTGATTTTAAGTCAAATTTACTGAATATTTTGCAATTCTGTATTTTATTTATTAATACTGTTTTGTCTGGAATATTATAAGCATCATCTATAGTATTGTCATTAAGTCTTTTATAATTTATAACCATTCTACTTTTTCCTCTAACTATTTCTGAATGTTTTCTAACTATAAAAGCTGCTGATCTATGAGGACTATCTGATTTCCTAATTACTCCTAATTTTAATAATTCTGAGATATGCATTTTAAAGTCTTCTCTATCTTGATTAGTCGGTTCTATATTTTTTGTTTTTATTATGTATTCTGGATTTTTTATTTTTAATTCACATTGAACTTTATCTTTCTCCCAATATTTAATAATATTTTCTCCTATAATTCCTATTTTTTCTAATTTAGAGATTAAATTATCTATATCTTGGTCTGTAACTAATGTTGTATATAAAGTTTCACTATTTATGAAATCAAGGTTATGGTCTATAAAATTATCCTCGTCAAATTCTAGGTTTTCTTCATACTCTAAATTTTCTTGTAAGCCTTCTTCTTTTAACTGACATTCTCTCTCTTTCGTACATTGACAGGGTTTTTCTAAGGGTTCCCCACCACGCTTCTCAATGCGCGAAGAAGAAACTACTGGAGCTAAGAGTGTATGTCTATGAAAATGTAAATAATCTTTGTTTATTGTAACACTTCCATCATCTTTTAGTAAAAAACTAAGTCCTAAAATGATTTGTATGTCTGAAATCTTTAAATGTCTTACCCAAGTACTGTTATGTGGAAGAGTGTATTCTTTACTATCTCCACAATTGGTCTCAAAAATTATTTTACTATTTGGTCTTAATAATTCTTTATATAGAAAAAGTCCTCCATCCATTTGCTGGGCTTCACTGGGTGAGTCTGATTGTAAGATGTATTTATTAGGGACTAAAGGTTTATGTATTATGCAATTTGAGCATCCTGAATCTACTAATGCTGTACAATTAATAATATAATTATCTATTCTTACTTTACATTTTACCTTTAAAGTCTTCAAGTTTTCTGAATTACAAATAACTTGGACGTTATCTTGATCAAAATGATTATCATTAATTATTTCTTTTCCTTTTGTATTAATTTCTAAATAGTCTATTTTCTTTTGGACTAATTTTAAGGTATCTTCTACATTTTCTATTCTTTTTCTTAGAATCCTTAATTCCTGTTTTTCAATTTCTTTAATTATATTTGTAGATTTTTCAGTTTCTAGGTCTAATAATCCATTATTTTCTAGACATTTTATACAAGCTTCTTTAAGACAATTAAAACATTTGGCTCTTAAAGTTCTGTGAGGAAATTTAGCACAAAATATACAAGAAATACTGTCTGTTCCTGAATTTTTATGCCAATTATGATTACATAATTTTTCTTCTATATGGACAAAGTCTAATTCTGGTTCTGAGTTCTGAGTGAATTCATTTATTATTTCTGGTTCAGAATCACTACTTTTTTCTTTTTCAAACTGGTTTTCTTCTATTGTTATTATGCTATAAATAGATTCATTGTCTGAGATATATTCATCTACTGGAATAAGATCTTCATTAACACATTCTACTAGAGTGCTCTTTTTATCAAAATTATTTACTCTCTTAGGGCAAGTTCTAGCTAAATGTTCACTACTACTACATACATAACAACTTAATTTATTTTTGTATGTTCTTTCTGGTTTAAATTTTCT
This sequence comes from Arctium minus, assembly GCA_954870635.1. Lineage (NCBI taxonomy): Eukaryota > Viridiplantae > Streptophyta > Magnoliopsida > Asterales > Asteraceae > Arctium > Arctium minus. The sequence continues at coordinate 56,964,127 of OX941084.1, forward strand.
AACATGTTTTTGTTCATTTAAATAAGGTTTCCTCTTATTAGATTTTCTGAGATAGTATCGTGCTTTAGTGAATCTTCTGTGATTATTATATTTCTTTTTGGGTTTAGGGCCGCATGTTCCATATGTTTGGGGTGTATACATATCTTTGCAAAACTTATAATCTGTTTGTTTTAATTGTTTCTGTATCTGTAATTCTACACATTTTTCTTCTAACATTTTTGTAATAAATTGAGCTCTTTGTCCTATTGGCCAACAATAATCTGGGTTTTCTTTTACTGAGGGCAAATTAATCCATTTATTATGTATTTCTAATCCTAATGGTCCAGGTAATTTATGAAATAATTTATTTCCTATTTCTTGGTTAAATGTATTTCCTGCTATGGCCGTAAGATATACATAATGGTTTAAAAACTGTTTTACTTTCTTACCACTAGTCCATTGATATAAGGACAATTGTTCTAATTCTCTCATGGCTTTCTTTTGTACATTCATTTGTCCTGAATTAGGGTCTGCTCCTGTTGCTAATATCTGTATTTGATTAACGAAATTATAAGGATTACTTCCTAATGATATTAAGTTATTATATTCGTCTGATTGTTCTCGTTTAAAGGCTTCCCACATTGCCTTTGTACTTTCTCCTAAAAATGTTTCTAGGTATCTATACATATCTTGGGGTTCTAGATCTTGGTGGAGTCTATAATAATGGGCTATTAATGTACTTTTCCAAACGTCTATTACATTGGTCCAAATTTGTGGGTCATGGGCTGTTAGGTTTAATATGTATCCTTTTGATTCTGCTTGAAAATTTATTGGTTGTTCTAATGGTCTTTCTATTCCTTTAGCTATATACTTATAATCATTTTCTGGTTCTTTATAATTTCTATAGGGTGCTCTTGGAGGGAAGCTATTATAAGAGAATTGTTCCATGGGAACTGTTCTTTCAAATGGAGATCTTGCAGTTGTTCTATAACTTTCAGCTTCTTCATCTACTAGTTCTTTTTGATAACTTATGTCTGTATTATAAGTCATCTGATCATCTTCTTGTAATAATCCTATTCTTATGTTTCTAAATTCATCATAATAGATGTATTCTTGTTCTGTAATTTGTTTGGATAAGTATAATTGGTCTTCTAATTGTAATAATTCTTCATTATTTAATTCTATATTTAATTCTTTTGGAAATATTACCTTATCTAATTCATTATTTATTAACTCTATATGTACTGCATCACTATCAATAGTATTTTTAGAATTATTGTCTATTTCGTCTTCATATTCTTGATTAGGTATTGAAACATAGTCTGTAAATCTTAAACTAGTTTTTCCATATCTATCTGTATACATTAAAGCATCTTTAGGGGCTACCATCTTTTGCTTTTGTTCTTCAAAAACGCTTAAATTCCAATCTAATCCTATTAATTCTTCTGTAGAAAATTCTTTTGGTTTTACCATTTTTATTCCTCTGCTACTAACTAAGTCTACTACTTTATCTGTGTATACTTTATATTTTGTTTTAGAGGTGAGAGAACATCTTCCTAATATTCCTAAGGATATTAACAAATTATCTCCTTGTTCTACATCTTCATATCCTCTTGTTTGTATTCCTATTTTTATGTGTTTAATAAAATCTTTAATAGTCAACAAAAAATCTGGACTACAATATATAATTCCTTTATTGCTATTTAAATCTACTTCTGTACTTGCTATCATACCTTTAGCAATATTAGAAATTCTGTTATCGAAAAGAGTAATTAATATTTTACATCCTAAATTTTTTCTCATTAATCCTTTTACTCCTATAACTATCAATCCTAAATGTATGAAATTAAAATTTTGTCTTTTTAAATGTTTTTCAGCTTCTTGGGATACTACGTCTAATATTCTAGTTTGATTTTTTATACATTGAATTGTTACTTCTCTATTATGTTTAAAAAATTGGGTTGATTTTTCAAACATTCCTTTATTATATAATACTTCTGGATTTAATAAATGTAAACCATGGGTTTGAAATTTCTCATAATCATGTTCTGGATTTATTATTTCTTCTAATTTAGCATCATATTCTTCTCTTTTATTTATAAATTTGTCTAACATACTTGTTGACCTAATTACTAATGAATTTTTATTATTTGTTTCTGACGTCATATTTCTATTGTTTTATATTGTCTAAAGTTTAATTCTTTAGATGTTTTCTTTCTAGCAATTATTTCTTTACCTGTGTTATTAATAGTGAGGGAACTAATTTGATTAGTTAGTTGTTGTATATCTTCTAAATTAGGATTTTTCTGATTTTCAAGCCTTTTTGTAAAGTTTTCTAATGTCTCTTGTATATTTCTTATTTCTACCTTGTCTATTTTTGGCTGACTAATTTTTTCTAAAATAATCTTATTTTGTTCTTTTATATAATCGTAATTACTACGTGTTTCTCTAAGGTCTTTATTTATATTTGCTATATTATTTTCTAATGTGCTAAGATTATCTGCTAACTTACTAATTTTAACTTCTAAATTATCAGCTAAATTTATTAGTAAATCTAAAATAGTATTCTGGACTTGATCTGTGGAATAAAAGTTATGTTGGTGGTCTCTTTCAAAATTACACTTAAGTTTACCTTTATCTATTATATTTAATAATCTTTTATTTGTGGGTTGGTTTAGTTCTACTCCTAAATATTCTATTCGTTTTCTTCTCGACCAACACTCTGTTTAGGCATGGAATCAGACGCTTCGCCATTGTTGGATGGATGGATTGATGCGGAGTGAGATGGGGATTTCAATATTGGTGGTGGAAGGTTCTAGGCTTCTTCTGCGAAGGCTTTAGGGTTTTGTTAGGGTTTATCCGTTTGAAATCACACACACACAATAGCCGGGTCGGGTCGGGTCGGCAACAAATTTTAGAAAAACTAAAATACTCCTAGGCTTTTTTTTAAAAGAAAAACACTAAAACAGTCCTACTTTAATGGAAGAGATTTAAAAGATAGCAATAAATTACAAAGTTTATAATTGAAAATTATGAATGGGAATGCTATCTAACTTATTGTTGATTCAGAACAGTTACCAAACAGTCATGTTTTATTTAATTTACAAATGAAACATCAAAAAGTCATAATTTACAAAACAGTCATATTTTATTCAGAATTAAATAATTCATAGGATTAAAATGATAATTTCTTGTCATTTATATTGTCCATTCAGAACAGTTACCAAATCATCATATTTCATTATGTACTATATCATACAAAGTCTCTTAATCATTATGAGAACTCATTCTACATCAAACCATTCAGTAACTGTCAAACTGTCCCTTAAAGAAAATATTACGTGAAATATTAAAATAAAATATTATGCGAACCTTTAAAAAAATTGGTGTCATAAGTTGAAACCTATTTAATAGGTAAAATATGTATAAAATAGAAAAAAATAAATGTTCGCCGTATCTTGTTATATTTTTATTTATTTAATATAAAGATAACTAGATAAGAACATCTTAACACATTCTCTAGTAATTCTTTAAAATGCAAAATCAAAATCTATAGAAAAAAAAAAACATATTCGACTCCAACAGCTTCTTCATTTTAGAGATTATAACTTTATTATATTATTTAAATATTCAATACATTTAAGAAAATGTTATTTCTTCTAAAATATAATTGTAAAGACTCTTAGGCTATGTTTGGCAAACTAGCTGATAAGTTAGTTTTTCAAAACGCTACTATGAGTAGTTTTTCAATAAGTTAGCTTATAAGCTAGTTTTTGGTCATTATTCAAACATGTACCAAAAAAAACTAGCTTATAAGCTAGCTTTTTTTTTGCCAAACAATGCCTTACTGATTAGAATAATAATAAATTACTTATCTCTTTTAAACAATCTCTAAATTTAGAGAATTTTATTATCTCTCTCATGCTTTTTTTCTTTTGAAGAAATTTTTAAATAATTTTTTCATCTCTCATTTTTCACATTGAAAAATTGTTGGAAAACAAAAAAAAATAACCTAAATCATTATTTTCTCTCCTTTGAAGAATCTATTAGAGATGTGCTAAAAGAATTATGTATTAACATAACAACTTCACGATTTCTTTTTATAAAATAATTAGGGAAGGGGAGCAATACTCTTGTGCAAACCCCATAAATATGCTGATAAAAGTACAGAAAAGATTTGCCGCTATAATAGTGGTAAATTCAAAGAAAAAGGAAATATTAGTAGCATAGATGCAGAATTATTAGCAATCAATTACGCTTTAGACAGTTTTGAACTATTCATAATCTCTAAAAAAGAAATTACTATTAGAACAGACTGTGAAGCTATAGTCTCATTTTATAATAAAATGAAAGGAGAAAGTAAAAGAAGCACTAGAAGACGATGGTTAAATTTCCTAGATAGAGTTAGTAACACAGGATTAAATATTAATATAGAACATATTAAAGGAAGTGATAATAAAGCCGCAGACATCTTAAGCAGACTCATAGAACAACAAGCTAGTTAAAAATGAATTGTATAGTTTGTAGAGATTTATACCCAACTCATTATAGATTTTGCACTTGTACTTGTCTTTCTTATTGTTTGTACGTACCATACATAGAAAATAATTTAATAATTAGAACAAAAATAGCCATGTTTGTATCTTTAAACATTCCTTTTGAAATAAAATTTTTAGTAGTAAGAAAAATTAGAGAAAATATTAATAATAGATTGGAGTTAAGATGGATAGATTAATCCTTTCTGTTACTAATATTCTTTCTTGCAGATGAATAATAGACCCCCTTTCAGTCCAGGCATTTCTCCTGGTACTACATCCTTTCCTAGACCTTTTAATGTTCAGAATAAACAATTTCTCAGAGAAAATATGAGATTCGGTCCTTATGAAATGACCGTATATCCCAAAGATGAGAAAAGTTTTAGAACCTTAAAAGAATTCTCACTTAGTAAAGAAGAACAAGTTTTAATAGATAATCTTTGGATTTGTTATAATAAGAATCCTAAAGATATCAAATATTTTATAGCTTGTTTAAATGCCTTGTCAGAATATTTTACTCAGAAATCTAAATGTTTTAAATTTTATGTAGTTTTTAGAGGATTTAAGACAGGATTCTTTCACACTTGGATTGAAGTCCTTGAAGCAGTTCAGGGCTTTCCAAATCCTTGGTTCAAAGGATTCAATGACTATCAAGAAGCAATTAAAAATGCTAGTGAGAGATTAGGTAGAAATTTTTTCATATCCCCTTCTTTAAGAAATTATCAAGAATCTCCTTTAGAATTTTCTGTGACTAGAGATACTAATCAGATTTTGTTTTGTGATCATTGTGAATCCCTTACCAAAAATTTTAAAATTCTCAATGATGACAATATTAGACTCAGAAATGAAAAATTAGAACTACAAAAGAAAATTTCCTTCTTAGAAAGACAAATTATAGACCAATCTATAAATAAAGGTTTATCTTCTGGCCAAAATCAGAAGATTAAGATGGGTGGACATTCTCCAATGAATGCCATAAGAGGTACCATTGAACCTAATAAGTCAATGGCTAGTCCGGCTTTACCGGTGGCTGGTAAAGACTCATCAAATCCGGAGATGGCTATGGGATTGCCAAAATCTCAAGAGACACAGAGGGCTCTTGATCCCTCTACCTCTAGACCTCAAAAACATGAGAAAGAAATCTGGGATTCTCTTGGAGAACCTGGAAAACATTATGATTTTCTAGTAAAATACTCACCCACATACACATCCCCAGAACAATCCTCAGAATTCTCCCTCACACAAAGCCCTTCACAGAGCCTACATTTAGATTCTATTCAAACAGGTCAAGCAATTATCGAAGAAATAGGAGAAACCCCAGTAATCCCTTCTCAGAGGCCAAAGAAAATCTCCAGAAAAATCAAAATACCAAAGATAAAAGCTAAAAATGAGATTAATAGAATGATTAAGGAAGTAATCCAAGATTACATTCCTAAACATTCTGAAGATAAGGAAATGCTTAAGGAAAAATCAGATTCCTCTTCAGAAAGAAACCAGAGAGACAACTATTCTGAAGACAGCGGGTACTCTTTCGACAGTACTGCAAGACACAATCTCAACACGTGACATGGTTCTACTGTTCAAAAAAAAAGACCTTACTTGAAGAAATACTGTAGAAATCCCAACACGTAATCAAGGACTGTATCAGATCAGACAAAAGAACTACAGTTGAAGTTCCAGAAGACTGAAGACCTCACTCGAAGCTACTAGACATAATTGGTTCAGACACGTTTCAAAGAAAATAATTGCTTTTTACTGTAACACCTTTACAGATGTTACAAATGTATGGATTCTCTATTACTATATAAGAAGAGCATCAAGTAGCATTGAGGACATAAGCAATCAAAGCCCCAACTCTCAAAAGACGTCCATACTTAAAAACCCTCTCTTAAAAATTTAGCCTTTTCCATTGTAATATAAAAACTTTGTATTATAAAGGTGTGCTTGCTCTAATAAAGGTACTTCCTTTTTTCCTTTTCATTTTAGTTCATAACTTTTAGGGACTTCCCGAAAGGGAAATCCTTAAAAAGTTTTTTAGATGTATAATTATAGTTAAGTTTGTATTCCCACCAAGTATTGTATATATTCCTTCTATAATAAAAAGATGTGTTTTTGTAAATTTCATGGTTTTGTGAAAATTTTATGCTTTTTATAACAAGTTCCATAAAAATTAACATAATGATATGTTATACCTATATTCTTCCTGAGTGACTCGAAAGTAAAGTAAAGGACATTATTAAGGCCGGAGTGAGCCTGTGTTGTTGTCCGTTGATACTTGTCGAAGAAAGGGAATTGTATAAGTATACTAGTCATTGTGTAAAAAAAAAAAAAAAAAAAAAAAAAAAAAAAAAAAAAAGGTTTTCTATATGTTTATTTTGGGATACAACTTACTATATTTTCATCTAATTTACTATTTTAAGGAGAGTACCAAGTAGGATAAAGTTTTCTTGATAAATTTCGTGTGTTTTATATCTGGTAATCTAAATCAGGTACCCCCTCCCCCTTATTGGTATCAGAGCATTCATAGTTTTTTAACTATTACGAAATTAATTTAACCATCTTAAATTTATTATCTTTTAATTATTACACTTCTTAGACATAAATTACTCTTGACTTTATATCCACAAATAGTAAAAGTAGGTAGTAATAATTTACAATTTTCATTTAATCGTAAAAATCCATAAATAGAAAAAGAAATATCCTTGTTATTTTATGAATAACCAAGACCAACACAATTACTACTGCAACCACTCTTGTCATACACTTTGCTTTTATAGTAAAATCATAGAGAATAACCCTGAGTTTCGAAAGAACATTTGTTATTTCCTTTCCCTAGACATTCCCCAAGATATAAAAGTCTTAGTTATTAAAAAACTTAGAGAAAACATTAATATCATTCAAAAGAAAAGGAGAGAAGAAATCTTGAGAGAACTTGAAATAGAGAAGAGAAGGCTAGGACTTTTAACAAGACAACTTATTTTAGCCTATTTACGTAATTTACAGTGAATCTGGAATCAAAACGAATAGAATATTTAGGAGTAGAACTAAACCAACCCACAAATAAAAGATTATTAAATATAATAGATAAAGGTAAACTTAAGTGTAATTTTGAAAGAGACCACCAACATAACTTTTATTCCACAGATCAAGTCCAGAATACTATTTTAGATTTACTAATAAATTTAGCTGATAATTTAGAAGTTAAAATTAGTAAGTTAGCAGATAATCTTAGCACATTAGAAAATAATATAGCAAATATAAATAAAGACCTTAGAGAAACACGTAGTAATTACGATTATATAAAAGAACAAAATAAGATTATTTTAGAAAAAATTAGTCAGCCAAAAATAGACAAGGTAGAAATAAGAAATATACAAGAGACATTAGAAAACTTTACAAAAAGGCTTGAAAATCAGAAAAATCCTAATTTAGAAGATATACAACAACTAACTAATCAAATTAGTTCCCTCACTATTAATAACACAGGTAAAGAAATAATTGCTAGAAAGAAAACATCTAAAGAATTAAACTTTAGACAATATAAAACAATAGAAATATGACGTCAGAAACAAATAATAAAAATTCATTAGTAATTAGGTCAACAAGTATGTTAGACAAATTTATAAATAAAAGAGAAGAATATGATGCTAAATTAGAAGAAATAATAAATCCAGAACATGATTATGAGAAATTTCAAACCCATGGTTTACATTTATTAAATCCAGAAGTATTATATAATAAAGGAATGTTTGAAAAATCAACCCAATTTTTTAAACATAATAGAGAAGTAACAATTCAATGTATAAAAAATCAAACTAGAATATTAGACGTAGTATCCCAAGAAGCTGAAAAACATTTAAAAAGACAAAATTTTAATTTCATACATTTAGGATTGATAGTTATAGGAGTAAAAGGATTAATGAGAAAAAATTTAGGATGTAAAATATTAATTACTCTTTTCGATAACAGAATTTCTAATATTGCTAAAGGTATGATAGCAAGTACAGAAGTAGATTTAAATAGCAATAAAGGAATTATATATTGTAGTCCAGATTTTTTGTTGACTATTAAAGATTTTATTAAACACATAAAAATAGGAATACAAACAAGAGGATATGAAGATGTAGAACAAGGAGATAATTTGTTAATATCCTTAGGAATATTAGGAAGATGTTCTCTCACCTCTAAAACAAAATATAAAGTATACACAGATAAAGTAGTAGACTTAGTTAGTAGCAGAGGAATAAAAATGGTAAAACCAAAAGAATTTTCTACAGAAGAATTAATAGGATTAGATTGGAATTTAAGCGTTTTTGAAGAACAAAAGCAAAAGATGGTAGCCCCTAAAGATGCTTTAATGTATACAGATAGATATGGAAAAACTAGTTTAAGATTTACAGACTATGTTTCAATACCTAATCAAGAATATGAAGACGAAATAGACAATAATTCTAAAAATACTATTGATAGTGATGCAGTACATATAGAGTTAATAAATAATGAATTAGATAAGGTAATATTTCCAAAAGAATTAAATATAGAATTAAATAATGAAGAATTATTACAATTAGAAGACCAATTATACTTATCCAAACAAATTACAGAACAAGAATACATCTATTATGATGAATTTAGAAACATAAGAATAGGATTATTACAAGAAGATGATCAGATGACTTATAATACAGACATAAGTTATCAAAAAGAACTAGTAGATGAAGAAGCTGAAAGTTATAGAACAACTGCAAGATCTCCATTTGAAAGAACAGTTCCCATGGAACAATTCTCTTATAATAGCTTCCCTCCAAGAGCACCCTATAGAAATTATAAAGAACCAGAAAATGATTATAAGTATATAGCTAAAGGAATAGAAAGACCATTAGAACAACCAATAAATTTTCAAGCAGAATCAAAAGGATACATATTAAACCTAACAGCCCATGACCCACAAATTTGGACCAATGTAATAGACGTTTGGAAAAGTACATTAATAGCCCATTATTATAGACTCCACCAAGATCTAGAACCCCAAGATATGTATAGATACCTAGAAACATTTTTAGGAGAAAGTACAAAGGCAATGTGGGAAGCCTTTAAACGAGAACAATCAGACGAATATAATAACTTAATATCATTAGGAAGTAATCCTTATAATTTCGTTAATCAAATACAGATATTAGCAACAGGAGCAGACCCTAATTCAGGACAAATGAATGTACAAAAGAAAGCCATGAGAGAATTAGAACAATTGTCCTTATATCAATGGACTAGTGGTAAGAAAGTAAAACAGTTTTTAAACCATTATGTATATCTTACGGCCATAGCAGGAAATACATTTAACCAAGAAATAGGAAATAAATTATTTCATAAATTACCTGGACCATTAGGATTAGAAATACATAATAAATGGATTAATTTGCCCTCAGTAAAAGAAAACCCAGATTATTGTTGGCCAATAGGACAAAGAGCTCAATTTATTACAAAAATGTTAGAAGAAAAATGTGTAGAATTACAGATACAGAAACAATTAAAACAAACAGATTATAAGTTTTGCAAAGATATGTATACACCCCAAACATATGGAACATGCGGCCCTAAACCCAAAAAGAAATATAATAATCACAGAAGATTCACTAAAGCACGATACTATCTCAGAAAATCTAATAAGAGGAAACCTTATTTAAATGAACAAAAACATGTTAGAAAATTTAAACCAGAAAGAACATACAAAAATAAATTAAGTTGTTATGTATGTAGTAGTAGTGAACATTTAGCTAGAACTTGCCCTAAGAGAGTAAATAATTTTGATAAAAAGAGCACTCTAGTAGAATGTGTTAATGAAGATCTTATTCCAGTAGATGAATATATCTCAGACAATGAATCTATTTATAGCATAATAACAATAGAAGAAAACCAGTTTGAAAAAGAAAAAAGTAGTGATTCTGAACCAGAAATAATAAATGAATTCACTCAGAACTCAGAACCAGAATTAGACTTTGTCCATATAGAAGAAAAATTATGTAATCATAATTGGCATAAAAATTCAGGAACAGACAGTATTTCTTGTATATTTTGTGCTAAATTTCCTCACAGAACTTTAAGAGCCAAATGTTTTAATTGTCTTAAAGAAGCTTGTATAAAATGTCTAGAAAATAATGGATTATTAGACCTAGAAACTGAAAAATCTACAAATATAATTAAAGAAATTGAAAAACAGGAATTAAGGATTCTAAGAAAAAGAATAGAAAATGTAGAAGATACCTTAAAATTAGTCCAAAAGAAAATAGACTATTTAGAAATTAATACAAAAGGAAAAGAAATAATTAATGATAATCATTTTGATCAAGATAACGTCCAAGTTATTTGTAATTCAGAAAACTTGAAGACTTTAAAGGTAAAATGTAAAGTAAGAATAGATAATTATATTATTAATTGTACAACATTAGTAGATTCAGGATGCTCAAATTGCATAATACATAAACCTTTAGTCCCTAATAAATACATCTTACAATCAGACTCACCCAGTGAAGCCCAGCAAATGGATGGAGGACTTTTTCTATATAAAGAATTATTAAGACCAAATAGTAAAATAATTTTTGAGACCAATTGTGGAGATAGTAAAGAATACACTCTTCCACATAACAGTACTTGGGTAAGACATTTAAAGATTTCAGACATACAAATCATTTTAGGACTTAGTTTTTTACTAAAAGATGATGGAAGTGTTACAATAAACAAAGATTATTTACATTTTCATAGACATACACTCTTAGCTCCAGTAGTTTCTTCTTCGCGCATTGAGAAGCGTGGTGGGGAACCCTTAGAAAAACCCTGTCAATGTACGAAAGAGAGAGAATGTCAGTTAAAAGAAGAAGGCTTACAAGAAAATTTAGAGTATGAAGAAAACCTAGAATTTGACGAGGATAATTTTATAGACCATAACCTTGATTTCATAAATAGTGAAACTTTATATACAACATTAGTTACAGACCAAGATATAGATAATTTAATCTCTAAATTAGAAAAAATAGGAATTATAGGAGAAAATATTATTAAATATTGGGAGAAAGATAAAGTTCAATGTGAATTAAAAATAAAAAATCCAGAATACATAATAAAAACAAAAAATATAGAACCGACTAATCAAGATAGAGAAGACTTTAAAATGCATATCTCAGAATTATTAAAATTAGGAGTAATTAGGAAATCAGATAGTCCTCATAGATCAGCAGCTTTTATAGTTAGAAAACATTCAGAAATAGTTAGAGGAAAAAGTAGAATGGTTATAAATTATAAAAGACTTAATGACAATACTATAGATGATGCTTATAATATTCCAGACAAAACAGTATTAATAAATAAAATACAGAATTGCAAAATATTCAGTAAATTTGACTTAAAATCAGGATTTTGGCAAGTCAAGATGCACCCTGATAGTATAGAATGGACTGCATTTACTTGTTCTGAAGGACATTATGAATGGTTAGTAATGCCTTTTGGACTCAAGAATGCTCCAAGTATTTTTCAGAGAAAAATGGAAGACATATTTAATAAACACAGTAATTTTGTAGCTGTATACATAGACGACATATTAGTTTTTAGCAAGAATAGAAAAGAACACAGAGGACACTTACAGATTGTATTTTCAGAATTCATAAAACATGGATTAATATTGAGTAAAAAGAAAATGCAATTGTTTAAAGAATATATAGATTTTTTAGGCGTAAATATAGGAGAAGGAAAAATTAAATTACAGCCTCATATAGCCCAAAAAGCATTAGAGTTTCCAGATAAGTTAGAAGATTTAAAGCAACTTCAGAAATTTTTAGGATTAATAAATTATGCTAGACCTTTTATTAAAAATTTAGGAAAAATAGCAGGACCCTTATATGCTAAGACTTCAATTACTGGCCAAAGATATTTTAATCAAGAAGATACAAAGCTAGTACAACAACTAAAAGAACAAATAAAGACTATACCAGAGCTAGCATTACCTTTAGACACAGATTATTTAATAATAGAGACAGATGGATGTAATACAGGATGGGGAGCAATACTCTTGTGCAAACCCCATAAATATGCTGATAAAAGTACAGAAAAGATTTGCCGCTATAATAGTGGTAAATTCAAAGAAAAAGGAAATATTAGTAGCATAGATGCAGAATTATTAGCAATCAATTACGCTTTAGACAGTTTTGAACTATTCCTAATCTCTAAAAAAGAAATTACTATTAGAACAGACTGTGAAGCTATAGTCTCATTTTATAATAAAATGAAAGGAGAAAGTAAAAGAAGCACTAGAAGACGATGGTTAAATTTCCTAGATAGAGTTAGTAACACAGGATTAAATATTAATATAGAACATATTAAAGGAAGTGATAATAAAGCCGCAGACATCTTAAGCAGACTCATAGAACAACAAGCTAGTTAAAAATGAATTGTATAGTTTGTAGAGATTTATACCCAACTCATTATAGATTTTGCACTTGTACTTGTCTTTCTTATTGTTTGTACGTACCATACATAGAAAATAATTTAATAATTAGAACAAAAATAGCCATGTTTGTATCTTTAAACATTCCTTTTGAAATAAAATTTTTAGTAGTAAGAAAAATTAGAGAAAATATTAATAATAGATTGGAGTTAAGATGGATAGATTAATCCTTTCTGTTACTAATATTCTTTCTTGCAGATGAATAATAGACCCCCTTTCAGTCCAGGCATTTCTCCTGGTACTACATCCTTTCCTAGACCTTTTAATGTTCAGAATAAACAATTTCTCAGAGAAAATATGAGATTCGGTCCTTATGAAATGACCGTATATCCCAAAGATGAGAAAAGTTTTAGAACCTTAAAAGAATTCTCACTTAGTAAAGAAGAACAAGTTTTAATAGATAATCTTTGGATTTGTTATAATAAGAATCCTAAAGATATCAAATATTTTATAGCTTGTTTAAATGCCTTGTCAGAATATTTTACTCAGAAATCTAAATGTTTTAAATTTTATGTAGTTTTTAGAGGATTTAAGACAGGATTCTTTCACACTTGGATTGAAGTCCTTGAAGCAGTTCAGGGCTTTCCAAATCCTTGGTTCAAAGGATTCAATGACTATCAAGAAGCAATTAAAAATGCTAGTGAGAGATTAGGTAGAAATTTTTTCATATCCCCTTTCTTCGACAAGTATCAACGGACAACAACACAGGCTCACTCCGGCCTTAACAATGTCCTTTACTTTACTTTCGAGTCACTCAGGAAGAATATAGGTATAACATATCATTATGTTAATTTTTATGGAACTTGTTATAAAAAGCATAAAATTTTCACAAAACCATGAAATTTACAAAAACACATCTTTTTATTATAGAAGGAATATATACAATACTTGGTGGGAATACAAACTTAACTATAATTATACATCTAAAAAACTTTTTAAGGATTTCCCTTTCGGGAAGTCCCTAAAAGTTATGAACTAAAATGAAAAGGAAAAAAGGAAGTACCTTTATTAGAGCAAGCACACCTTTATAATACAAAGTTTTTATATTACAATGGAAAAGGCTAAATTTTTAAGAGAGGGTTTTTAAGTATGGACGTCTTTTGAGAGTTGGGGTACCTGATTTAGATTACCAGATATAAAACACACGAAATTTATCAAGAAAACTTTATCCTACTTGGTACTCTCCTTAAAATAGTAAATTAGATGAAAATATAGTAAGTTGTATCCCAAAATAAACATATAGAAAACCTTTTTTTTTTTTTTTTTTTTTTTTTTTTTTTTTTTTTTTTTTACACAATGACTAGTATACTTATACAATTCCCTTTCTTCGACAAGTATCAACGGACAACAACACAGGCTCACTCCGGCCTTAACAATGTCCTTTACTTTACTTTCGAGTCACTCAGGAAGAATATAGGTATAACATATCATTATGTTAATTTTTATGGAACTTGTTATAAAAAGCATAAAATTTTCACAAAACCATGAAATTTACAAAAACACATCTTTTTATTATAGAAGGAATATATACAATACTTGGTGGGAATACAAACTTAACTATAATTATACATCTAAAAAACTTTTTAAGGATTTCCCTTTCGGGAAGTCCCTAAAAGTTATGAACTAAAATGAAAAGGAAAAAAGGAAGTACCTTTATTAGAGCAAGCACACCTTTATAATACAAAGTTTTTATATTACAATGGAAAAGGCTAAGTTTTTAAGAGAGGGTTTTTAAGTATGGACGTCTTTTGAGAGTTGGGGCTTTGATTGCTTATGTCCTCAATGCTACTTGATGCTCTTCTTATATAGTAATAGAGAATCCATACATTTGTAACATCTGTAAAGGTGTTACAGTAAAAAGCAATTATTTTCTTTGAAACGTGTCTGAACCAATTATGTCTAGTAGCTTCGAGTGAGGTCTTCAGTCTTCTGGAACTTCAACTGTAGTTCTTTTGTCTGATCTGATACAGTCCTTGATTACGTGTTGGGATTTCTACAGTATTTCTTCAAGTAAGGTCTTTTTTTTTTAACAGTAGAACCATGTCACGTGTTGAGATTGTGTCTTGCAGTACTGTCGAAAGAGTACCCGCTGTCTTCAGAATAGTTGTCTCTCTGGTTTCTTTCTGAAGAGGAATCTGATTTTTCCTTAAGCATTTCCTTATCTTCAGAATGTTTAGGAATGTAATCTTGGATTACTTCCTTAATCATTCTATTAATCTCATTTTTAGCTTTTATCTTTGGTATTTTGATTTTTCTGGAGATTTTCTTTGGCCTCTGAGAAGGGATTACTGGGGTTTCTCCTATTTCTTCGATAATTGCTTGACCTGTTTGAATAGAATCTAAATGTAGGCTCTGTGAAGGGCTTTGTGTGAGGGAGAATTCTGAGGATTGTTCTGGGGATGTGTATGTGGGTGAGTATTTTACTAGAAAATCATAATGTTTTCCAGGTTCTCCAAGAGAATCCCAGATTTCTTTCTCATGTTTTTGAGGTCTAGAGGTAGAGGGATCAAGAGCCCTCTGTGTCTCTTGAGATTTTGGCAATCCCATAGCCATCTCCGGATTTGATGAGTCTTTACCAGCCACCGGTAAAGTCGGACTAGCCATTGACTTATTAGGTTCAATGGTACCTCTTATGGCATTCATTGGAGAATGTCCACCCATCTTAATCTTCTGATTTTGGCCAGAAGATAAACCTTTATTTATAGATTGGTCTATAATTTGTCTTTCTAAGAAGGAAATTTTCTTTTGTAGTTCTAATTTTTCATTTCTGAGTCTAATATTGTCATCATTGAGAATTTTAAAATTTTTGGTAAGGGATTCACAATGATCACAAAACAAAATCTGATTAGTATCTCTAGTCACAGAAAATTCTAAAGGAGATTCTTGATAATTTCTTAAAGAAGGGGATATGAAAAAATTTCTACCTAATCTCTCACTAGCATTTTTAATTGCTTCTTGATAGTCATTGAATCCTTTGAACCAAGGATTTGGAAAGCCCTGAACTGCTTCAAGGACTTCAATCCAAGTGTGAAAGAATCCTGTCTTAAATCCTCTAAAAACTACATAAAATTTAAAACATTTAGATTTCTGAGTAAAATATTCTGACAAGGCATTTAAACAAGCTATAAAATATTTGATATCTTTAGGATTCTTATTATAACAAATCCAAAGATTATCTATTAAAACTTGTTCTTCTTTACTAAGTGAGAATTCTTTTAAGGTTCTAAAACTTTTCTCATCTTTGGGATATACGGTCATTTCATAAGGACCGAATCTCATATTTTCTCTGAGAAATTGTTTATTCTGAACATTAAAAGGTCTAGGAAAGGATGTAGTACCAGGAGAAATGCCTGGACTGAAAGGGGGTCTATTATTCATCTGCAAGAAAGAATATTAGTAACAGAAAGGATTAATCTATCCATCTTAACTCCAATCTATTATTAATATTTTCTCTAATTTTTCTTACTACTAAAAATTTTATTTCAAAAGGAATGTTTAAAGATACAAACATGGCTATTTTTGTTCTAATTATTAAATTATTTTCTATGTATGGTACGTACAAACAATAAGAAAGACAAGTACAAGTGCAAAATCTATAATGAGTTGGGTATAAATCTCTACAAACTATACAATTCATTTTTAACTAGCTTGTTGTTCTATGAGTCTGCTTAAGATGTCTGCGGCTTTATTATCACTTCCTTTAATATGTTCTATATTAATATTTAATCCTGTGTTACTAACTCTATCTAGGAAATTTAACCATCGTCTTCTAGTGCTTCTTTTACTTTCTCCTTTCATTTTATTATAAAATGAGACTATAGCTTCACAGTCTGTTCTAATAGTAATTTCTTTTTTAGAGATTATGAATAGTTCAAAACTGTCTAAAGCGTAATTGATTGCTAATAATTCTGCATCTATGCTACTAATATTTCCTTTTTCTTTGAATTTACCACTATTATAGCGGCAAATCTTTTCTGTACTTTTATCAGCATATTTATGGGGTTTGCACAAGAGTATTGCTCCCCATCCTGTATTACATCCATCTGTCTCTATTATTAAATAATCTGTGTCTAAAGGTAATGCTAGCTCTGGTATAGTCTTTATTTGTTCTTTTAGTTGTTGTACTAGCTTTGTATCTTCTTGATTAAAATATCTTTGGCCAGTAATTGAAGTCTTAGCATATAAGGGTCCTGCTATTTTTCCTAAATTTTTAATAAAAGGTCTAGCATAATTTATTAATCCTAAAAATTTCTGAAGTTGCTTTAAATCTTCTAACTTATCTGGAAACTCTAATGCTTTTTGGGCTATATGAGGCTGTAATTTAACTTTTCCTTCTCCTATATTTACGCCTAAAAAATCTATATATTCTTTAAACAATTGCATTTTCTTTTTACTCAATATTAATCCATGTTTTATGAATTCTGAAAATACAATCTGTAAGTGTCCTCTGTGTTCTTTTCTATTCTTGCTAAAAACTAATATGTCGTCTATGTATACAGCTACAAAATTACTGTGTTTATTAAATATGTCTTCCATTTTTCTCTGAAAAATACTTGGAGCATTCTTGAGTCCAAAAGGCATTACTAACCATTCATAATGTCCTTCAGAACAAGTAAATGCAGTCCATTCTATACTATCAGGGTGCATCTTGACTTGCCAAAATCCTGATTTTAAGTCAAATTTACTGAATATTTTGCAATTCTGTATTTTATTTATTAATACTGTTTTGTCTGGAATATTATAAGCATCATCTATAGTATTGTCATTAAGTCTTTTATAATTTATAACCATTCTACTTTTTCCTCTAACTATTTCTGAATGTTTTCTAACTATAAAAGCTGCTGATCTATGAGGACTATCTGATTTCCTAATTACTCCTAATTTTAATAATTCTGAGATATGCATTTTAAAGTCTTCTCTATCTTGATTAGTCGGTTCTATATTTTTTGTTTTTATTATGTATTCTGGATTTTTTATTTTTAATTCACATTGAACTTTATCTTTCTCTCAATATTTAATAATATTTTCTCCTATAATTCCTATTTTTTCTAATTTAGAGATTAAATTATCTATATCTTGGTCTGTAACTAATGTTGTATATAAAGTTTCACTATTTATGAAATCAAGGTTATGGTCTATAAAATTATCCTCGTCAAATTCTAGGTTTTCTTCATACTCTAAATTTTCTTGTAAGCCTTCTTCTTTTAACTGACATTCTCTCTCTTTCGTACATTGACAGGGTTTTTCTAAGGGTTCCCCACCACGCTTCTCAATGCGCGAAGAAGAAACTACTGGAGCTAAGAGTGTATGTCTATGAAAATGTAAATAATCTTTGTTTATTGTAACACTTCCATCATCTTTTAGTAAAAAACTAAGTCCTAAAATGATTTGTATGTCTGAAATCTTTAAATGTCTTACCCAAGTACTGTTATGTGGAAGAGTGTATTCTTTACTATCTCCACAATTGGTCTCAAAAATTATTTTACTATTTGGTCTTAATAATTCTTTATATAGAAAAAGTCCTCCATCCATTTGCTGGGCTTCACTGGGTGAGTCTGATTGTAAGATGTATTTATTAGGGACTAAAGGTTTATGTATTATGCAATTTGAGCATCCTGAATCTACTAATGCTGTACAATTAATAATATAATTATCTATTCTTACTTTACATTTTACCTTTAAAGTCTTCAAGTTTTCTGAATTACAAATAACTTGGACGTTATCTTGATCAAAATGATTATCATTAATTATTTCTTTTCCTTTTGTATTAATTTCTAAATAGTCTATTTTCTTTTGGACTAATTTTAAGGTATCTTCTACATTTTCTATTCTTTTTCTTAGAATCCTTAATTCCTGTTTTTCAATTTCTTTAATTATATTTGTAGATTTTTCAGTTTCTAGGTCTAATAATCCATTATTTTCTAGACATTTTATACAAGCTTCTTTAAGACAATTAAAACATTTGGCTCTTAAAGTTCTGTGAGGAAATTTAGCACAAAATATACAAGAAATACTGTCTGTTCCTGAATTTTTATGCCAATTATGATTACATAATTTTTCTTCTATATGGACAAAGTCTAATTCTGGTTCTGAGTTCTGAGTGAATTCATTTATTATTTCTGGTTCAGAATCACTACTTTTTTCTTTTTCAAACTGGTTTTCTTCTATTGTTATTATGCTATAAATAGATTCATTGTCTGAGATATATTCATCTACTGGAATAAGATCTTCATTAACACATTCTACTAGAGTGCTCTTTTTATCAAAATTATTTACTCTCTTAGGGCAAGTTCTAGCTAAATGTTCACTACTACTACATACATAACAACTTAATTTATTTTTGTATGTTCTTTCTGGTTTAAATTTTCTAACATGTTTTTGTTCATTTAAATAAGGTTTCCTCTTATTAGATTTTCTGAGATAGTATCGTGCTTTAGTGAATCTTCTGTGATTATTATATTTCTTTTTGGGTTTAGGGCCGCATGTTCCATATGTTTGGGGTGTATACATATCTTTGCAAAACTTATAATCTGTTTGTTTTAATTGTTTCTGTATCTGTAATTCTACACATTTTTCTTCTAACATTTTTGTAATAAATTGAGCTCTTTGTCCTATTGGCCAACAATAATCTGGGTTTTCTTTTACTGAGGGCAAATTAATCCATTTATTATGTATTTCTAATCCTAATGGTCCAGGTAATTTATGAAATAATTTATTTCCTATTTCTTGGTTAAATGTATTTCCTGCTATGGCCGTAAGATATACATAATGGTTTAAAAACTGTTTTACTTTCTTACCACTAGTCCATTGATATAAGGACAATTGTTCTAATTCTCTCATGGCTTTCTTTTGTACATTCATTTGTCCTGAATTAGGGTCTGCTCCTGTTGCTAATATCTGTATTTGATTAACGAAATTATAAGGATTACTTCCTAATGATATTAAGTTATTATATTCGTCTGATTGTTCTCGTTTAAAGGCTTCCCACATTGCCTTTGTACTTTCTCCTAAAAATGTTTCTAGGTATCTATACATATCTTGGGGTTCTAGATCTTGGTGGAGTCTATAATAATGGGCTATTAATGTACTTTTCCAAACGTCTATTACATTGGTCCAAATTTGTGGGTCATGGGCTGTTAGGTTTAATATGTATCCTTTTGATTCTGCTTGAAAATTTATTGGTTGTTCTAATGGTCTTTCTATTCCTTTAGCTATATACTTATAATCATTTTCTGGTTCTTTATAATTTCTATAGGGTGCTCTTGGAGGGAAGCTATTATAAGAGAATTGTTCCATGGGAACTGTTCTTTCAAATGGAGATCTTGCAGTTGTTCTATAACTTTCAGCTTCTTCATCTACTAGTTCTTTTTGATAACTTATGTCTGTATTATAAGTCATCTGATCATCTTCTTGTAATAATCCTATTCTTATGTTTCTAAATTCATCATAATAGATGTATTCTTGTTCTGTAATTTGTTTGGATAAGTATAATTGGTCTTCTAATTGTAATAATTCTTCATTATTTAATTCTATATTTAATTCTTTTGGAAATATTACCTTATCTAATTCATTATTTATTAACTCTATATGTACTGCATCACTATCAATAGTATTTTTAGAATTATTGTCTATTTCGTCTTCATATTCTTGATTAGGTATTGAAACATAGTCTGTAAATCTTAAACTAGTTTTTCCATATCTATCTGTATACATTAAAGCATCTTTAGGGGCTACCATCTTTTGCTTTTGTTCTTCAAAAACGCTTAAATTCCAATCTAATCCTATTAATTCTTCTGTAGAAAATTCTTTTGGTTTTACCATTTTTATTCCTCTGCTACTAACTAAGTCTACTACTTTATCTGTGTATACTTTATATTTTGTTTTAGAGGTGAGAGAACATCTTCCTAATATTCCTAAGGATATTAACAAATTATCTCCTTGTTCTACATCTTCATATCCTCTTGTTTGTATTCCTATTTTTATGTGTTTAATAAAATCTTTAATAGTCAACAAAAAATCTGGACTACAATATATAATTCCTTTATTGCTATTTAAATCTACTTCTGTACTTGCTATCATACCTTTAGCAATATTAGAAATTCTGTTATCGAAAAGAGTAATTAATATTTTACATCCTAAATTTTTTCTCATTAATCCTTTTACTCCTATAACTATCAATCCTAAATGTATGAAATTAAAATTTTGTCTTTTTAAATGTTTTTCAGCTTCTTGGGATACTACGTCTAATATTCTAGTTTGATTTTTTATACATTGAATTGTTACTTCTCTATTATGTTTAAAAAATTGGGTTGATTTTTCAAACATTCCTTTATTATATAATACTTCTGGATTTAATAAATGTAAACCATGGGTTTGAAATTTCTCATAATCATGTTCTGGATTTATTATTTCTTCTAATTTAGCATCATATTCTTCTCTTTTATTTATAAATTTGTCTAACATACTTGTTGACCTAATTACTAATGAATTTTTATTATTTGTTTCTGACGTCATATTTCTATTGTTTTATATTGTCTAAAGTTTAATTCTTTAGATGTTTTCTTTCTAGCAATTATTTCTTTACCTGTGTTATTAATAGTGAGGGAACTAATTTGATTAGTTAGTTGTTGTATATCTTCTAAATTAGGATTTTTCTGATTTTCAAGCCTTTTTGTAAAGTTTTCTAATGTCTCTTGTATATTTCTTATTTCTACCTTGTCTATTTTTGGCTGACTAATTTTTTCTAAAATAATCTTATTTTGTTCTTTTATATAATCGTAATTACTACGTGTTTCTCTAAGGTCTTTATTTATATTTGCTATATTATTTTCTAATGTGCTAAGATTATCTGCTAACTTACTAATTTTAACTTCTAAATTATCAGCTAAATTTATTAGTAAATCTAAAATAGTATTCTGGACTTGATCTGTGGAATAAAAGTTATGTTGGTGGTCTCTTTCAAAATTACACTTAAGTTTACCTTTATCTATTATATTTAATAATCTTTTATTTGTGGGTTGGTTTAGTTCTACTCCTAAATATTCTATTCGTTTTGATTCCAGATTCACTGTAAATTACGTAAATAGGCTAAAATAAGTTGTCTTGTTAAAAGTCCTAGCCTTCTCTTCTCTATTTCAAGTTCTCTCAAGATTTCTTCTCTCCTTTTCTTTTGAATGATATTAATGTTTTCTCTAAGTTTTTTAATAACTAAGACTTTTATATCTTGGGGAATGTCTAGGGAAAGGAAATAACAAATGTTCTTTCGAAACTCAGGGTTATTCTCTATGATTTTACTATAAAAGCAAAGTGTATGACAAGAGTGGTTGCAGTAGTAATTGTGTTGGTCTTGGTTATTCATAAAATAACAAGGATATTTCTTTTTCTATTTATGGATTTTTACGATTAAATGAAAATTGTAAATTATTACTACCTACTTTTACTATTTGTGGATATAAAGTCAAGAGTAATTTATGTCTAAGAAGTGTAATAATTAAAAGATAATAAATTTAAGATGGTTAAATTAATTTCGTAATAGTTAAAAAACTATGAATGCTCTGATACCAATAAGGGGGAGGGGGTACCTGATTTAGATTACCAGATATAAAACACACGAAATTTATCAAGAAAACTTTATCCTACTTGGTACTCTCCTTAAAATAGTAAATTAGATGAAAATATAGTAAGTTGTATCCCAAAATAAACATATAGAAAACCTTTTTTTTTTTTTTTTTTTTTTTTTTTTTTTTTTTTTTTACACAATGACTAGTATACTTATACAATTCCCTTTCTTCGACAAGTATCAACGGACAACAACACAGGCTCACTCCGGCCTTAATAATGTCCTTTACTTTACTTTCGAGTCACTCAGGAAGAATATAGGTATAACATATCATTATGTTAATTTTTATGGAACTTGTTATAAAAAGCATAAAATTTTCACAAAACCATGAAATTTACAAAAACACATCTTTTTATTATAGAAGGAATATATACAATACTTGGTGGGAATACAAACTTAACTATAATTATACATCTAAAAAACTTTTTAAGGATTTCCCTTTCGGGAAGTCCCTAAAAGTTATGAACTAAAATGAAAAGGAAAAAAGGAAGTACCTTTATTAGAGCAAGCACACCTTTATAATACAAAGTTTTTATATTACAATGGAAAAGGCTAAATTTTTAAGAGAGGGTTTTTAAGTATGGACGTCTTTTGAGAGTTGGGGCTTTGATTGCTTATGTCCTCAATGCTACTTGATGCTCTTCTTATATAGTAATAGAGAATCCATACATTTGTAACATCTGTAAAGGTGTTACAGTAAAAAGCAATTATTTTCTTTGAAACGTGTCTGAACCAATTATGTCTAGTAGCTTCGAGTGAGGTCTTCAGTCTTCTGGAACTTCAACTGTAGTTCTTTTGTCTGATCTGATACAGTCCTTGATTACGTGTTGGGATTTCTACAGTATTTCTTCAAGTAAGGTCTTTTTTTTTGAACAGTAGAACCATGTCACGTGTTGAGATTGTGTCTTGCAGTACTGTCGAAAGAGTACCCGCTGTCTTCAGAATAGTTGTCTCTCTGGTTTCTTTCTGAAGAGGAATCTGATTTTTCCTTAAGCATTTCCTTATCTTCAGAATGTTTAGGAATGTAATCTTGGATTACTTCCTTAATCATTCTATTAATCTCATTTTTAGCTTTTATCTTTGGTATTTTGATTTTTCTGGAGATTTTCTTTGGCCTCTGAGAAGGGATTACTGGGGTTTCTCCTATTTCTTCGATAATTGCTTGACCTGTTTGAATAGAATCTAAATGTAGGCTCTGTGAAGGGCTTTGTGTGAGGGAGAATTCTGAGGATTGTTCTGGGGATGTGTATGTGGGTGAGTATTTTACTAGAAAATCATAATGTTTTCCAGGTTCTCCAAGAGAATCCCAGATTTCTTTCTCATGTTTTTGAGGTCTAGAGGTAGAGGGATCAAGAGCCCTCTGTGTCTCTTGAGATTTTGGCAATCCCATAGCCATCTCCGGATTTGATGAGTCTTTACCAGCCACCGGTAAAGCCGGACTAGCCATTGACTTATTAGGTTCAATGGTACCTCTTATGGCATTCATTGGAGAATGTCCACCCATCTTAATCTTCTGATTTTGGCCAGAAGATAAACCTTTATTTATAGATTGGTCTATAATTTGTCTTTCTAAGAAGGAAATTTTCTTTTGTAGTTCTAATTTTTCATTTCTGAGTCTAATATTGTCATCATTGAGAATTTTAAAATTTTTGGTAAGGGATTCACAATGATCACAAAACAAAATCTGATTAGTATCTCTAGTCACAGAAAATTCTAAAGGAGATTCTTGATAATTTCTTAAAGAAGGGGATATGAAAAAATTTCTACCTAATCTCTCACTAGCATTTTTAATTGCTTCTTGATAGTCATTGAATCCTTTGAACCAAGGATTTGGAAAGCCCTGAACTGCTTCAAGGACTTCAATCCAAGTGTGAAAGAATCCTGTCTTAAATCCTCTAAAAACTACATAAAATTTAAAACATTTAGATTTCTGAGTAAAATATTCTGACAAGGCATTTAAACAAGCTATAAAATATTTGATATCTTTAGGATTCTTATTATAACAAATCCAAAGATTATCTATTAAAACTTGTTCTTCTTTACTAAGTGAGAATTCTTTCAAGGTTCTAAAACTTTTCTCATCTTTGGGATATACGGTCATTTCATAAGGACCGAATCTCATATTTTCTCTGAGAAATTGTTTATTCTGAACATTAAAAGGTCTAGGAAAGGATGTAGTACCAGGAGAAATGCCTGGACTGAAAGGGGGTCTATTATTCATCTGCAAGAAAGAATATTAGTAACAGAAAGGATTAATCTATCCATCTTAACTCCAATCTATTATTAATATTTTCTCTAATTTTTCTTACTACTAAAAATTTTATTTCAAAAGGAATGTTTAAAGATACAAACATGGCTATTTTTGTTCTAATTATTAAATTATTTTCTATGTATGGTACGTACAAACAATAAGAAAGACAAGTACAAGTGCAAAATCTATAATGAGTTGGGTATAAATCTCTACAAACTATACAATTCATTTTTAACTAGCTTGTTGTTCTATGAGTCTGCTTAAGATGTCTGCGGCTTTATTATCACTTCTTTTAATATGTTCTATATTAATATTTAATCCTGTGTTACTAACTCTATCTAGGAAATTTAACCATCGTCTTCTAGTGCTTCTTTTACTTTCTCCTTTCATTTTATTATAAAATGAGACTATAGCTTCACAGTCTGTTCTAATAGTAATTTCTTTTTTAGAGATTATGAATAGTTCAAAACTGTCTAAAGCGTAATTGATTGCTAATAATTCTGCATCTATGCTACTAATATTTCCTTTTTCTTTGAATTTACCACTATTATAGCGGCAAATCTTTTCTGTACTTTTATCAGCATATTTATGGGGTTTGCACAAGAGTATTGCTCCCCATCCTGTATTACATCCATCTGTCTCTATTATTAAATAATCTGTGTCTAAAGGTAATGCTAGCTCTGGTATAGTCGTTATTTGTTCTTTTAGTTGTTGTACTAGCTTTGTATCTTCTTGATTAAAATATCTTTGGCCAGTAATTGAAGTCTTAGCATATAAGGGTCCTGCTATTTTTCCTAAATTTTTAATAAAAGGTCTAGCATAATTTATTAATCCTAAAAATTTCTGAAGTTGCTTTAAATCTTCTAACTTATCTGGAAACTCTAATGCTTTTTGGGCTATATGAGGCTGTAATTTAATTTTTCCTTCTCCTATATTTACGCCTAAAAAATCTATATATTCTTTAAACAATTGCATTTTCTTTTTACTCAATATTAATCCATGTTTTATGAATTCTGAAAATACAATCTGTAAGTGTCCTCTGTGTTCTTTTCTATTCTTGCTAAAAACTAATATGTCGTCTATGTATACAGCTACAAAATTACTGTGTTTATTAAATATGTCTTCCATTTTTCTCTGAAAAATACTTGGAGCATTCTTGAGTCCAAAAGGCATTACTAACCATTCATAATGTCCTTCAGAACAAGTAAATGCAGTCCATTCTATACTATCAGGGTGCATCTTGACTTGCCAAAATCCTGATTTTAAGTCAAATTTACTGAATATTTTGCAATTCTGTATTTTATTTATTAATACTGTTTTGTCTGGAATATTATAAGCATCATCTATAGTATTGTCATTAAGTCTTTTATAATTTATAACCATTCTACTTTTTCCTCTAACTATTTCTGAATGTTTTCTAACTATAAAAGCTGCTGATCTATGAGGACTATCTGATTTCCTAATTACTCCTAATTTTAATAATTCTGAGATATGCATTTTAAAGTCTTCTCTATCTTGATTAGTCGGTTCTATATTTTTTGTTTTTATTATGTATTCTGGATTTTTTATTTTTAATTCACATTGAACTTTATCTTTCTCCCAATATTTAATAATATTTTCTCCTATAATTCCTATTTTTTCTAATTTAGAGATTAAATTATCTATATCTTGGTCTGTAACTAATGTTGTGTATAAAGTTTCACTATTTATGAAATCAAGGTTATGGTCTATAAAATTATCCTCGTCAAATTCTAGGTTTTCTTCATACTCTAAATTTTCTTGTAAGCCTTCTTCTTTTAACTGACATTCTCTCTCTTTCGTACATTGACAGGGTTTTTCTAAGGGTTCCCCACCACGCTTCTCAATGCGCGAAGAAGAAACTACTGGAGCTAAGAGTGTATGTCTATGAAAATGTAAATAATCTTTGTTTATTGTAACACTTCCATCATCTTTTAGTAAAAAACTAAGTCCTAAAATGATTTGTATGTCTGAAATCTTTAAATGTCTTACCCAAGTACTGTTATGTGGAAGAGTGTATTCTTTACTATCTCCACAATTGGTCTCAAAAATTATTTTACTATTTGGTCTTAATAATTCTTTATATAGAAAAAGTCCTCCATCCATTTGCTGGGCTTCACTGGGTGAGTCTGATTGTAAGATGTATTTATTAGGGACTAAAGGTTTATGTATTATGCAATTTGAGCATCCTGAATCTACTAATGCTGTACAATTAATAATATAATTATCTATTCTTACTTTACATTTTACCTTTAAAGTCTTCAAGTTTTCTGAATTACAAATAACTTGGACGTTATCTTGATCAAAATGATTATCATTAATTATTTCTTTTCCTTTTGTATTAATTTCTAAATAGTCTATTTTCTTTTGGACTAATTTTAAGGTATCTTCTACATTTTCTATTCTTTTTCTTAGAATCCTTAATTCCTGTTTTTCAATTTCTTTAATTATATTTGTAGATTTTTCAGTTTCTAGGTCTAATAATCCATTATTTTCTAGACATTTTATACAAGCTTCTTTAAGACAATTAAAACATTTGGCTCTTAAAGTTCTGTGAGGAAATTTAGCACAAAATATACAAGAAATACTGTCTGTTCCTGAATTTTTATGCCAATTATGATTACATAATTTTTCTTCTATATGGACAAAGTCTAATTCTGGTTCTGAGTTCTGAGTGAATTCATTTATTATTTCTGGTTCAGAATCACTACTTTTTTCTTTTTCAAACTGGTTTTCTTCTATTGTTATTATGCTATAAATAGATTCATTGTCTGAGATATATTCATCTACTGGAATAAGATCTTCATTAACACATTCTACTAGAGTGCTCTTTTTATCAAAATTATTTACTCTCTTAGGGCAAGTTCTAGCTAAATGTTCACTACTACTACATACATAACAACTTAATTTATTTTTGTATGTTCTTTCTGGTTTAAATTTTCTAACATGTTTTTGTTCATTTAAATAAGGTTTCCTCTTATTAGATTTTCTGAGATAGTATCGTGCTTTAGTGAATCTTCTGTGATTATTATATTTCTTTTTGGGTTTAGGGCCGCATGTTCCATATGTTTGGGGTGTATACATATCTTTGCAAAACTTATAATCTGTTTGTTTTAATTGTTTCTGTATCTGTAATTCTACACATTTTTCTTCTAACATTTTTGTAATAAATTAAGCTCTTTGTCCTATTGGCCAACAATAATCTGGGTTTTCTTTTACTGAGGGCAAATTAATCCATTTATTATGTATTTCTAATCCTAATGGTCCAGGTAATTTATGAAATAATTTATTTCCTATTTCTTGGTTAAATGTATTTCCTGCTATGGCCGTAAGATATACATAATGGTTTAAAAACTGTTTTACTTTCTTACCACTAGTCCATTGATATAAGGACAATTGTTCTAATTCTCTCATGGCTTTCTTTTGTACATTCATTTGTCCTGAATTAGGGTCTGCTCCTGTTGCTAATATCTGTATTTGATTAACGAAATTATAAGGATTACTTCCTAATGATATTAAGTTATTATATTCGTCTGATTGTTCTCGTTTAAAGGCTTCCCACATTGCCTTTGTACTTTCTCCTAAAAATGTTTCTAGGTATCTATACATATCTTGGGGTTCTAGATCTTGGTGGAGTCTATAATAATGGGCTATTAATGTACTTTTCCAAACGTCTATTACATTGGTCCAAATTTGTGGGTCATGGGCTGTTAGGTTTAATATGTATCCTTTTGATTCTGCTTGAAAATTTATTGGTTGTTCTAATGGTCTTTCTATTCCTTTAGCTATATACTTATAATCATTTTCTGGTTCTTTATAATTTCTATAGGGTGCTCTTGGAGGGAAGCTATTATAAGAGAATTGTTCCATGGGAACTGTTCTTTCAAATGGAGATCTTGCAGTTGTTCTATAACTTTCAGCTTCTTCATCTACTAGTTCTTTTTGATAACTTATGTCTGTATTATAAGTCATCTGATCATCTTCTTGTAATAATCCTATTCTTATGTTTCTAAATTCATCATAATAGATGTATTCTTGTTCTGTAATTTGTTTGGATAAGTATAATTGGTCTTCTAATTGTAATAATTCTTCATTATTTAATTCTATATTTAATTCTTTTGGAAATATTACCTTATCTAATTCATTATTTATTAACTCTATATGTACTGCATCACTATCAATAGTATTTTTAGAATTATTGTCTATTTCGTCTTCATATTCTTGATTAGGTATTGAAACATAGTCTGTAAATCTTAAACTAGTTTTTCCATATCTATCTGTATACATTAAAGCATCTTTAGGGGCTACCATCTTTTGCTTTTGTTCTTCAAAAACGCTTAAATTCCAATCTAATCCTATTAATTCTTCTGTAGAAAATTCTTTTGGTTTTACCATTTTTATTCCTCTGCTACTAACTAAGTCTACTACTTTATCTGTGTATACTTTATATTTTGTTTTAGAGGTGAGAGAACATCTTCCTAATATTCCTAAGGATATTAACAAATTATCTCCTTGTTCTACATCTTCATATCCTCTTGTTTGTATTCCTATTTTTATGTGTTTAATAAAATCTTTAATAGTCAACAAAAAATCTGGACTACAATATATAATTCCTTTATTGCTATTTAAATCTACTTCTGTACTTGCTATCATACCTTTAGCAATATTAGAAATTCTGTTATCGAAAAGAGTAATTAATATTTTACATCCTAAATTTTTTCTCATTAATCCTTTTATTCCTATAACTATCAATCCTAAATGTATGAAATTAAAATTTTGTCTTTTTAAATGTTTTTCAGCTTCTTGGGATACTACGTCTAATATTCTAGTTTGATTTTTTATACATTGAATTGTTACTTCTCTATTATGTTTAAAAAATTGGGTTGATTTTTCAAACATTCCTTTATTATATAATACTTCTGGATTTAATAAATGTAAACCATGGGTTTGAAATTTCTCATAATCATGTTCTGGATTTATTATTTCTTCTAATTTAGCATCATATTCTTCTCTTTTATTTATAAATTTGTCTAACATACTTGTTGACCTAATTACTAATGAATTTTTATTATTTGTTTCTGACGTCATATTTCTATTGTTTTATATTGTCTAAAGTTTAATTCTTTAGATGTTTTCTTTCTAGCAATTATTTCTTTACCTGTGTTATTAATAGTGAGGGAACTAATTTGATTAGTTAGTTGTTGTATATCTTCTAAATTAGGATTTTTCTGATTTTCAAGCCTTTTTGTAAAGTTTTCTAATGTCTCTTGTATATTTCTTATTTCTACCTTGTCTATTTTTGGCTGACTAATTTTTTCTAAAATAATCTTATTTTGTTCTTTTATATAATCGTAATTACTACGTGTTTCTCTAAGGTCTTTATTTATATTTGCTATATTATTTTCTAATGTGCTAAGATTATCTGCTAACTTACTAATTTTAACTTCTAAATTATCAGCTAAATTTATTAGTAAATCTAAAATAGTATTCTGGACTTGATCTGTGGAATAAAAGTTATGTTGGTGGTCTCTTTCAAAATTACACTTAAGTTTACCTTTATCTATTATATTTAATAATCTTTTATTTGTGGGTTGGTTTAGTTCTACTCCTAAATATTCTATTCGTTTTGATTCCAGATTCACTGTAAATTACGTAAATAGGCTAAAATAAGTTGTCTTGTTAAAAGTCCTAGCCTTCTCTTCTCTATTTCAAGTTCTCTCAAGATTTCTTCTCTCCTTTTCTTTTGAATGATATTAATGATTTCTCTAAGTTTTTTAATAACTAAGACTTTTATATCTTGGGGAATGTCTAGGGAAAGGAAATAACAAATGTTCTTTCGAAACTCAGGGTTATTCTCTATGATTTTACTATAAAAGCAAAGTGTATGACAAGAGTGGTTGCAGTAGTACATAATTGGTTCAGACACGTTTCAAAGAAAATAATTGCTTTTTACTGTAACACCTTTACAGATGTTACAAATGTATGGATTCTCTATTACTATATAAGAAGAGCATCAAGTAGCATTGAGGACATAAGCAATCAAAGCCCCAACTCTCAAAAGACGTCCATACTTAAAAACCCTCTCTTAAAAATTTAGCCTTTTCCATTGTAATATAAAAACTTTGTATTATAAAGGTGTGCTTGCTCTAATAAAGGTACTTCCTTTTTTCCTTTTCATTTTAGTTCATAACTTTTAGGGACTTCCCGAAAGGGAAATCCTTAAAAAGTTTTTTAGATGTATAATTATAGTTAAGTTTGTATTCCCACCAAGTATTGTATATATTCCTTCTATAATAAAAAGATGTGTTTTTGTAAATTTCATGGTTTTGTGAAAATTTTATGCTTTTTATAACAAGTTCCATAAAAATTAACATAATGATATGTTATACCTATATTCTTCCTGAGTGACTCGAAAGTAAAGTAAAGGACATTGTTAAGGCCGGAGTGAGCCTGTGTTGTTGTCCGTTGATACTTGTCGAAGAAAGGGAATTGTATAAGTATACTAGTCATTGTGTAAAAAAAAAAAAAAAAAAAAAAAAAAAAGGTTTTCTATATGTTTATTTTGGGATACAACTTACTATATTTTAATATAATTTACTATTTTAAGGAGAGTACCAAGTAGGATAAAGTTTTCTTGATAAATTTCGTGTGTTTTATATCTGGTAATCTAAATCAGGTACCCCCTCCCCCTTATTGGTATCAGAGCATTCATAGTTTTTTAACTATTACGAAATTAATTTAACCATCTTAAATTTATTATCTTTTAATTATTACACTTCTTAGACATAAATTACTCTTGACTTTATATCCACAAATAGTAAAAGTAGGTAGTAATAATTTACAATTTTCATTTAATCGTAAAAATCCATAAATAGAAAAAGAAATATCCTTGTTATTTTATGAATAACCAAGACCAACACAATTACTACTGCAACCACTCTTGTCATACACTTTGCTTTTATAGTAAAATCATAGAGAATAACCCTGAGTTTCGAAAGAACATTTGTTATTTCCTTTCCCTAGACATTCCCCAAGATATAAAAGTCTTAGTTATTAAAAAACTTAGAGAAAACATTAATATCATTCAAAAGAAAAGGAGAGAAGAAATCTTGAGAGAACTTGAAATAGAGAAGAGAAGGCTAGGACTTTTAACAAGACAACTTATTTTAGCCTATTTACGTAATTTACAGTGAATCTGGAATCAAAACGAATAGAATATTTAGGAGTAGAACTAAACCAACCCACAAATAAAAGATTATTAAATATAATAGATAAAGGTAAACTTAAGTGTAATTTTGAAAGAGACCACCAACATAACTTTTATTCCACAGATCAAGTCCAGAATACTATTTTAGATTTACTAATAAATTTAGCTGATAATTTAGAAGTTAAAATTAGTAAGTTAGCAGATAATCTTAGCACATTAGAAAATAATATAGCAAATATAAATAAAGACCTTAGAGAAACACGTAGTAATTACGATTATATAAAAGAACAAAATAAGATTATTTTAGAAAAAATTAGTCAGCCAAAAATAGACAAGGTAGAAATAAGAAATATACAAGAGACATTAGAAAACTTTACAAAAAGGCTTGAAAATCAGAAAAATCCTAATTTAGAAGATATACAACAACTAACTAATCAAATTAGTTCCCTCACTATTAATAACACAGGTAAAGAAATAATTGCTAGAAAGAAAACATCTAAAGAATTAAACTTTAGACAATATAAAACAATAGAAATATGACGTCAGAAACAAATAATAAAAATTCATTAGTAATTAGGTCAACAAGTATGTTAGAAAAATTTATAAATAAAAGAGAAGAATATGATGCTAAATTAGAAGAAATAATAAATCCAGAACATGATTATGAGAAATTTCAAACCCATGGTTTACATTTATTAAATCCAGAAGTATTATATAATAAAGGAATGTTTGAAAAATCAACCCAATTTTTTAAACATAATAGAGAAGTAACAATTCAATGTATAAAAAATCAAACTAGAATATTAGACGTAGTATCCCAAGAAGCTGAAAAACATTTAAAAAGACAAAATTTTAATTTCATACATTTAGGATTGATAGTTATAGGAGTAAAAGGATTAATGAGAAAAAATTTAGGATGTAAAATATTAATTACTCTTTTCGATAACAGAATTTCTAATATTGCTAAAGGTATGATAGCAAGTACAGAAGTAGATTTAAATAGCAATAAAGGAATTATATATTGTAGTCCAGATTTTTTGTTGACTATTAAAGATTTTATTAAACACATAAAAATAGGAATACAAACAAGAGGATATGAAGATGTAGAACAAGGAGATAATTTGTTAATATCCTTAGGAATATTAGGAAGATGTTCTCTCACCTCTAAAACAAAATATAAAGTATACACAGATAAAGTAGTAGACTTAGTTAGTAGCAGAGGAATAAAAATGGTAAAACCAAAAGAATTTTCTACAGAAGAATTAATAGGATTAGATTGGAATTTAAGCGTTTTTGAAGAACAAAAGCAAAAGATGGTAGCCCCTAAAGATGCTTTAATGTATACAGATAGATATGGAAAAACTAGTTTAAGATTTACAGACTATGTTTCAATACCTAATCAAGAATATGAAGACGAAATAGACAATAATTCTAAAAATACTATTGATAGTGATGCAGTACATATAGAGTTAATAAATAATGAATTAGATAAGGTAATATTTCCAAAAGAATTAAATATAGAATTAAATAATGAAGAATTATTACAATTAGAAGACCAATTATACTTATCCAAACAAATTACAGAACAAGAATACATCTATTATGATGAATTTAGAAACATAAGAATAGGATTATTACAAGAAGATGATCAGATGACTTATAATACAGACATAAGTTATCAAAAAGAACTAGTAGATGAAGAAGCTGAAAGTTATAGAACAACTGCAAGATCTCCATTTGAAAGAACAGTTCCCATGGAACAATTCTCTTATAATAGCTTCCCTCCAAGAGCACCCTATAGAAATTATAAAGAACCAGAAAATGATTATAAGTATATAGCTAAAGGAATAGAAAGACCATTAGAACAACCAATAAATTTTCAAGCAGAATCAAAAGGATACATATTAAACCTAACAGCCCATGACCCACAAATTTGGACCAATGTAATAGACGTTTGGAAAAGTACATTAATAGCCCATTATTATAGACTCCACCAAGATCTAGAACCCCAAGATATGTATAGATACCTAGAAACATTTTTAGGAGAAAGTACAAAGGCAATGTGGGAAGCCTTTAAACGAGAACAATCAGACGAATATAATAACTTAATATCATTAGGAAGTAATCCTTATAATTTCGTTAATCAAATACAGATATTAGCAACAGGAGCAGACCCTAATTCAGGACAAATGAATGTACAAAAGAAAGCCATGAGAGAATTAGAACAATTGTCCTTATATCAATGGACTAGTGGTAAGAAAGTAAAACAGTTTTTAAACCATTATGTATATCTTACGGCCATAGCAGGAAATACATTTAACCAAGAAATAGGAAATAAATTATTTCATAAATTACCTGGACCATTAGGATTAGAAATACATAATAAATGGATTAATTTGCCCTCAGTAAAAGAAAACCCAGATTATTGTTGGCCAATAGGACAAAGAGCTCAATTTATTACAAAAATGTTAGAAGAAAAATGTGTAGAATTACAGATACAGAAACAATTAAAACAAACAGATTATAAGTTTTGCAAAGATATGTATACACCCCAAACATATGGAACATGCGGCCCTAAACCCAAAAAGAAATATAATAATCACAGAAGATTCACTAAAGCACGATACTATCTCAGAAAATCTAATAAGAGGAAACCTTATTTAAATGAACAAAAACATGTTAGAAAATTTAAACCAGAAAGAACATACAAAAATAAATTAAGTTGTTATGTATGTAGTAGTAGTGAACATTTAGCTAGAACTTGCCCTAAGAGAGTAAATAATTTTGATAAAAAGAGCACTCTAGTAGAATGTGTTAATGAAGATCTTATTCCAGTAGATGAATATATCTCAGACAATGAATCTATTTATAGCATAATAACAATAGAAGAAAACCAGTTTGAAAAAGAAAAAAGTAGTGATTCTGAACCAGAAATAATAAATGAATTCACTCAGAACTCAGAACCAGAATTAGACTTTGTCCATATAGAAGAAAAATTATGTAATCATAATTGGCATAAAAATTCAGGAACAGACAGTATTTCTTGTATATTTTGTGCTAAATTTCCTCACAGAACTTTAAGAGCCAAATGTTTTAATTGTCTTAAAGAAGCTTGTATAAAATGTCTAGAAAATAATGGATTATTAGACCTAGAAACTGAAAAATCTACAAATATAATTAAAGAAATTGAAAAACAGGAATTAAGGATTCTAAGAAAAAGAATAGAAAATGTAGAAGATACCTTAAAATTAGTCCAAAAGAAAATAGACTATTTAGAAATTAATACAAAAGGAAAAGAAATAATTAATGATAATCATTTTGATCAAGATAACGTCCAAGTTATTTGTAATTCAGAAAACTTGAAGACTTTAAAGGTAAAATGTAAAGTAAGAATAGATAATTATATTATTAATTGTACAGCATTAGTAGATTCAGAATGCTCAAATTGCATAATACATAAACCTTTAGTCCCTAATAAATACATCTTACAATCAGACTCACCCAGTGAAGCCCAGCAAATGGATGGAGGACTTTTTCTATATAAAGAATTATTAAGACCAAATAGTAAAATAATTTTTGAGACCAATTGTGGAGATAGTAAAGAATACACTCTTCCACATAACAGTACTTGGGTAAGACATTTAAAGATTTCAGACATACAAATCATTTTAGGACTTAGTTTTTTACTAAAAGATGATGGAAGTGTTACAATAAACAAAGATTATTTACATTTTCATAGACATACACTCTTAGCTCCAGTAGTTTCTTCTTCGCGCATTGAGAAGCGTGGTGGGGAACCCTTAGAAAAACCCTGTCAATGTACGAAAGAGAGAGAATGTCAGTTAAAAGAAGAAGGCTTACAAGAAAATTTAGAGTATGAAGAAAACCTAGAATTTGACGAGGATAATTTTATAGACCATAACCTTGATTTCATAAATAGTGAAACTTTATATACAACATTAGTTACAGACCAAGATATAGATAATTTAATCTCTAAATTAGAAAAAATAGGAATTATAGGAGAAAATATTATTAAATATTGGGAGAAAGATAAAGTTCAATGTGAATTAAAAATAAAAAATCCAGAATACATAATAAAAACAAAAAATATAGAACCGACTAATCAAGATAGAGAAGACTTTAAAATGCATATCTCAGAATTATTAAAATTAGGAGTAATTAGGAAATCAGATAGTCCTCATAGATCAGCAGCTTTTATAGTTAGAAAACATTCAGAAATAGTTAGAGGAAAAAGTAGAATGGTTATAAATTATAAAAGACTTAATGACAATACTATAGATGATGCTTATAATATTCCAGACAAAACAGTATTAATAAATAAAATACAGAATTGCAAAATATTCAGTAAATTTGACTTAAAATCAGGATTTTGGCAAGTCAAGATGCACCCTGATAGTATAGAATGGACTGCATTTACTTGTTCTGAAGGACATTATGAATGGTTAGTAATGCCTTTTGGACTCAAGAATGCTCCAAGTATTTTTCAGAGAAAAATGGAAGACATATTTAATAAACACAGTAATTTTGTAGCTGTATACATAGACGACATATTAGTTTTTAGCAAGAATAGAAAAGAACACAGAGGACACTTACAGATTGTATTTTCAGAATTCATAAAACATGGATTAATATTGAGTAAAAAGAAAATGCAATTGTTTAAAGAATATATAGATTTTTTAGGCGTAAATATAGGAGAAGGAAAAATTAAATTACAGCCTCATATAGCCCAAAAAGCATTAGAGTTTCCAGATAAGTTAGAAGATTTAAAGCAACTTCAGAAATTTTTAGGATTAATAAATTATGCTAGACCTTTTATTAAAAATTTAGGAAAAATAGCAGGACCCTTATATGCTAAGACTTCAATTACTGGCCAAAGATATTTTAATCAAGAAGATACAAAGCTAGTACAACAACTAAAAGAACAAATAAAGACTATACCAGAGCTAGCATTACCTTTAGACACAGATTATTTAATAATAGAGACAGATGGATGTAATACAGGATGGGGAGCAATACTCTTGTGCAAACCCCATAAATATGCTGATAAAAGTACAGAAAAGATTTGCCGCTATAATAGTGGTAAATTCAAAGAAAAAGGAAATATTAGTAGCATAGATGCAGAATTATTAGCAATCAATTACGCTTTAGACAGTTTTGAACTATTCATAATCTCTAAAAAAGAAATTACTATTAGAACAGACTGTGAAGCTATAGTCTCATTTTATAATAAAATGAAAGGAGAAAGTAAAAGAAGCACTAGAAGACGATGGTTAAATTTCCTAGATAGAGTTAGTAACACAGGATTAAATATTAATATAGAACATATTAAAAGAAGTGATAATAAAGCCGCAGACATCTTAAGCAGACTCATAGAACAACAAGCTAGTTAAAAATGAATTGTATAGTTTGTAGAGATTTATACCCAACTCATTATAGATTTTGCACTTGTACTTGTCTTTCTTATTGTTTGTACGTACCATACATAGAAAATAATTTAATAATTAGAACAAAAATAGCCATGTTTGTATCTTTAAACATTCCTTTTGAAATAAAATTTTTAGTAGTAAGAAAAATTAGAGAAAATATTAATAATAGATTGGAGTTAAGATGGATAGATTAATCCTTTCTGTTACTAATATTCTTTCTTGCAGATGAATAATAGACCCCCTTTCAGTCCAGGCATTTCTCCTGGTACTACATCCTTTCCTAGACCTTTTAATGTTCAGAATAAACAATTTCTCAGAGAAAATATGAGATTCGGTCCTTATGAAATGACCGTATATCCCAAAGATGAGAAAAGTTTTAGAACCTTAAAAGAATTCTCACTTAGTAAAGAAGAACAAGTTTTAATAGATAATCTTTGGATTTGTTATAATAAGAATCCTAAAGATATCAAATATTTTATAGCTTGTTTAAATGCCTTGTCAGAATATTTTACTCAGAAATCTAAATGTTTTAAATTTTATGTAGTTTTTAGAGGATTTAAGACAGGATTCTTTCACACTTGGATTGAAGTCCTTGAAGCAGTTCAGGGCTTTCCAAATCCTTGGTTCAAAGGATTCAATGACTATCAAGAAGCAATTAAAAATGCTAGTGAGAGATTAGGTAGAAATTTTTTCATATCCCCTTCTTTAAGAAATTATCAAGAATCTCCTTTAGAATTTTCTGTGACTAGAGATACTAATCAGATTTTGTTTTGTGATCATTGTGAATCCCTTACCAAAAATTTTAAAATTCTCAATGATGACAATATTAGACTCAGAAATGAAAAATTAGAACTACAAAAGAAAATTTCCTTCTTAGAAAGACAAATTATAGACCAATCTATAAATAAAGGTTTATCTTCTGGCCAAAATCAGAAGATTAAGATGGGTGGACATTCTCCAATGAATGCCATAAGAGGTACCATTGAACCTAATAAGTCAATGGCTAGTCCGGCTTTACCGGTGGCTGGTAAAGACTCATCAAATCCGGAGATGGCTATGGGATTGCCAAAATCTCAAGAGACACAGAGGGCTCTTGATCCCTCTACCTCTAGACCTCAAAAACATGAGAAAGAAATCTGGGATTCTCTTGGAGAACCTGGAAAACATTATGATTTTCTAGTAAAATACTCACCCACATACACATCCCCAGAACAATCCTCAGAATTCTCCCTCACACAAAGCCCTTCACAGAGCCTACATTTAGATTCTATTCAAACAGGTCAAGCAATTATCGAAGAAATAGGAGAAACCCCAGTAATCCCTTCTCAGAGGCCAAAGAAAATCTCCAGAAAAATCAAAATACCAAAGATAAAAGCTAAAAATGAGATTAATAGAATGATTAAGGAAGTAATCCAAGATTACATTCCTAAACATTCTGAAGATAAGGAAATGCTTAAGGAAAAATCAGATTCCTCTTCAGAAAGAAACCAGAGAGACAACTATTCTGAAGACAGCGGGTACTCTTTCGACAGTACTGCAAGACACAATCTCAACACGTGACATGGTTCTACTGTTCAAAAAAAAAAAAAAAGACCTTACTTGAAGAAATACTGTAGAAATCCCAACACGTAATCAAGGACTGTATCAGATCAGACAAAAGAACTACAGTTGAAGTTCCAGAAGACTGAAGACCTCACTCGAAGCTACTAGACATAATTGGTTCAGACACGTTTCAAAGAAAATAATTGCTTTTTACTGTAACACCTTTACAGATGTTACAAATGTATGGATTCTCTATTACTATATAAGAAGAGCATCAAGTAGCATTGAGGACATAAGCAATAAAAGCCCCAACTCTCAAAAGACGTAACCCTTAGAAAAACCCTGTCAATGTACGAAAGAGAGAGAATGTCAGTTAAAAGAAGAAGGCTTACAAGAAAATTTAGAGTATGAAGAAAACCTAGAATTTGACGAGGATAATTTTATAGACCATAACCTTGATTTCATAAATAGTGAAACTTTATATACAACATTAGTTACAGACCAAGATATAGATAATTTAATCTCTAAATTAGAAAAAATAGGAATTATAGGAGAAAATATTATTAAATATTGGGAGAAAGATAAAGTTCAATGTGAATTAAAAATAAAAAATCCAGAATACATAATAAAAACAAAAAATATAGAACCGACTAATCAAGATAGAGAAGACTTTAAAATGCATATCTCAGAATTATTAAAATTAGGAGTAATTAGGAAATCAGATAGTCCTCATAGATCAGCAGCTTTTATAGTTAGAAAACATTCAGAAATAGTTAGAGGAAAAAGTAGAATGGTTATAAATTATAAAAGACTTAATGACAATACTATAGATGATGCTTATAATATTCCAGACAAAACAGTATTAATAAATAAAATACAGAATTGCAAAATATTCAGTAAATTTGACTTAAAATCAGGATTTTGGCAAGTCAAGATGCACCCTGATAGTATAGAATGGACTGCATTTACTTGTTCTGAAGGACATTATGAATGGTTAGTAATGCCTTTTGGACTCAAGAATGCTCCAAGTATTTTTCAGAGAAAAATGGAAGACATATTTAATAAACACAGTAATTTTGTAGCTGTATACATAGACGACATATTAGTTTTTAGCAAGAATAGAAAAGAACACAGAGGACACTTACAGATTGTATTTTCAGAATTCATAAAACATGGATTAATATTGAGTAAAAAGAAAATGCAATTGTTTAAAGAATATATAGATTTTTTAGGCGTAAATATAGGAGAAGGAAAAATTAAATTACAGCCTCATATAGCCCAAAAAGCATTAGAGTTTCCAGATAAGTTAGAAGATTTAAAGCAACTTCAGAAATTTTTAGGATTAATAAATTATGCTAGACCTTTTATTAAAAATTTAGGAAAAATAGCAGGACCCTTATATGCTAAGACTTCAATTACTGGCCAAAGATATTTTAATCAAGAAGATACAAAGCTAGTACAACAACTAAAAGAACAAATAAAGACTATACCAGAGCTAGCATTACCTTTAGACACAGATTATTTAATAATAGAGACAGATGGATGTAATACAGGATGAGGAGCAATACTCTTGTGCAAACCCCATAAATATGCTGATAAAAGTACAGAAAAGATTTGCCGCTATAATAGTGGTAAATTCAAAGAAAAAGGAAATATTAGTAGCATAGATGCAGAATTATAAGCAATCAAAGCCCCAACTCTCAAAAGACGTCCATACTTAAAAACCCTCTCTTAAAAATTTAGCCTTTTCCATTGTAATATAAAAACTTTGTATTATAAAGGTGTGCTTGCTCTAATAAAGGTACTTCCTTTTTTCCTTTTCATTTTAGTTCATAACTTTTAGGGACTTCCCGAAAGGGAAATCCTTAAAAAGTTTTTTAGATGTATAATTATAGTTAAGTTTGTATTCCCACCAAGTATTGTATATATTCCTTCTATAATAAAAAGATGTGTTTTTGTAAATTTCATGGTTTTGTGAAAATTTTATGCTTTTTATAACAAGTTCCATAAAAATTAACATAATGATATGTTATACCTATATTCTTCCTGAGTGACTCGAAAGTAAAGTAAAGGACATTGTTAAGGCCGGAGTGAGCCTGTGTTGTTGTCCGTTGATACTTGTCGAAGAAAGGGAATTGTATAAGTATACTAGTCATTGTGTAAAAAAAAAAAAAAAAAAAAAAAAAAAAAAGGTTTTCTATATGTTTATTTTGGGATACAACTTACTATATTTTCATCTAATTTACTATTTTAAGGAGAGTACCAAGTAGGATAAAGTTTTCTTGATAAATTTCGTGTGTTTTATATCTGGTAATCTAAATCAGGTACCCCCTCCCCCTTATTGGTATCAG
This sequence comes from Arctium minus, assembly GCA_954870635.1. Taxonomy (NCBI): domain Eukaryota; kingdom Viridiplantae; phylum Streptophyta; class Magnoliopsida; order Asterales; family Asteraceae; genus Arctium; species Arctium minus. The sequence continues at coordinate 57,005,570 of OX941084.1, forward strand.
AGCATTCATAGTTTTTTAACTATTACGAAATTAATTTAACCATCTTAAATTTATTATCTTTTAATTATTACACTTCTTAGACATAAATTACTCTTGACTTTATATCCACAAATAGTAAAAGTAGGTAGTAATAATTTACAATTTTCATTTAATCGTAAAAATCCATAAATAGAAAAAGAAATATCCTTGTTATTTTATGAATAACCAAGACCAACACAATTACTACTGCAACCACTCTTGTCATACACTTTGCTTTTATAGTAAAATCATAGAGAATAACCCTGAGTTTCGAAAGAACATTTGTTATTTCCTTTCCCTAGACATTCCCCAAGATATAAAAGTCTTAGTTATTAAAAAACTTAGAGAAAACATTAATATCATTCAAAAGAAAAGGAGAGAAGAAATCTTGAGAGAACTTGAAATAGAGAAGAGAAGGCTAGGACTTTTAACAAGACAACTCATTTTAGCCTATTTACGTAATTTACAGTGAATCTGGAATCAAAACGAATAGAATATTTAGGAGTAGAACTAAACCAACCCACAAATAAAAGATTATTAAATATAATAGATAAAGGTAAACTTAAGTGTAATTTTGAAAGAGACCACCAACATAACTTTTATTCCACAGATCAAGTCCAGAATACTATTTTAGATTTACTAATAAATTTAGCTGATAATTTAGAAGTTAAAATTAGTAAGTTAGCAGATAATCTTAGCACATTAGAAAATAATATAGCAAATATAAATAAAGACCTTAGAGAAACACGTAGTAATTACGATTATATAAAAGAACAAAATAAGATTATTTTAGAAAAAATTAGTCAGCCAAAAATAGACAAGGTAGAAATAAGAAATATACAAGAGACATTAGAAAACTTTACAAAAAGGCTTGAAAATCAGAAAAATCCTAATTTAGAAGATATACAACAACTAACTAATCAAATTAGTTCCCTCACTATTAATAACACAGGTAAAGAAATAATTGCTAGAAAGAAAACATCTAAAGAATTAAACTTTAGACAATATAAAACAATAGAAATATGACGTCAGAAACAAATAATAAAAATTCATTAGTAATTAGGTCAACAAGTATGTTAGACAAATTTATAAATAAAAGAGAAGAATATGATGCTAAATTAGAAGAAATAATAAATCCAGAACATGATTATGAGAAATTTCAAACCCATGGTTTACATTTATTAAATCCAGAAGTATTATATAATAAAGGAATGTTTGAAAAATCAACCCAATTTTTTAAACATAATAGAGAAGTAACAATTCAATGTATAAAAAATCAAACTAGAATATTAGACGTAGTATCCCAAGAAGCTGAAAAACATTTAAAAAGACAAAATTTTAATTTCATACATTTAGGATTGATAGTTATAGGAGTAAAAGGATTAATGAGAAAAAATTTAGGATGTAAAATATTAATTACTCTTTTCGATAACAGAATTTCTAATATTGCTAAAGGTATGATAGCAAGTACAGAAGTAGATTTAAATAGCAATAAAGGAATTATATATTGTAGTCCAGATTTTTTGTTGACTATTAAAGATTTTATTAAACACATAAAAATAGGAATACAAACAAGAGGATATGAAGATGTAGAACAAGGAGATAATTTGTTAATATCCTTAGGAATATTAGGAAGATGTTCTCTCACCTCTAAAACAAAATATAAAGTATACACAGATAAAGTAGTAGACTTAGTTAGTAGCAGAGGAATAAAAATGGTAAAACCAAAAGAATTTTCTACAGAAGAATTAATAGGATTAGATTGGAATTTAAGCGTTTTTGAAGAACAAAAGCAAAAGATGGTAGCCCCTAAAGATGCTTTAATGTATACAGATAGATATGGAAAAACTAGTTTAAGATTTACAGACTATGTTTCAATACCTAATCAAGAATATGAAGACGAAATAGACAATAATTCTAAAAATACTATTGATAGTGATGCAGTACATATAGAGTTAATAAATAATGAATTAGATAAGGTAATATTTCCAAAAGAATTAAATATAGAATTAAATAATGAAGAATTATTACAATTAGAAGACCAATTATACTTATCCAAACAAATTACAGAACAAGAATACATCTATTATGATGAATTTAGAAACATAAGAATAGGATTATTACAAGAAGATGATCAGATGACTTATAATACAGACATAAGTTATCAAAAAGAACTAGTAGATGAAGAAGCTGAAAGTTATAGAACAACTGCAAGATCTCCATTTGAAAGAACAGTTCCCATGGAACAATTCTCTTATAATAGCTTCCCTCCAAGAGCACCCTATAGAAATTATAAAGAACCAGAAAATGATTATAAGTATATAGCTAAAGGAATAGAAAGACCATTAGAACAACCAATAAATTTTCAAGCAGAATCAAAAGGATACATATTAAACCTAACAGCCCATGACCCACAAATTTGGACCAATGTAATAGACGTTTGGAAAAGTACATTAATAGCCCATTATTATAGACTCCACCAAGATCTAGAACCCCAAGATATGTATAGATACCTAGAAACATTTTTAGGAGAAAGTACAAAGGCAATGTGGGAAGCCTTTAAACGAGAACAATCAGACGAATATAATAACTTAATATCATTAGGAAGTAATCCTTATAATTTCGTTAATCAAATACAGATATTAGCAACAGGAGCAGACCCTAATTCAGGACAAATGAATGTACAAAAGAAAGCCATGAGAGAATTAGAACAATTGTCCTTATATCAATGGACTAGTGGTAAGAAAGTAAAACAGTTTTTAAACCATTATGTATATCTTACGGCCATAGCAGGAAATACATTTAACCAAGAAATAGGAAATAAATTATTTCATAAATTACCTGGACCATTAGGATTAGAAATACATAATAAATGGATTAATTTGCCCTCAGTAAAAGAAAACCCAGATTATTGTTGGCCAATAGGACAAAGAGCTCAATTTATTACAAAAATGTTAGAAGAAAAATGTGTAGAATTACAGATACAGAAACAATTAAAACAAACAGATTATAAGTTTTGCAAAGATATGTATACACCCCAAACATATGGAACATGCGGCCCTAAACCCAAAAAGAAATATAATAATCACAGAAGATTCACTAAAGCACGATACTATCTCAGAAAATCTAATAAGAGGAAACCTTATTTAAATGAACAAAAACATGTTAGAAAATTTAAACCAGAAAGAACATACAAAAATAAATTAAGTTGTTATGTATGTAGTAGTAGTGAACATTTAGCTAGAACTTGCCCTAAGAGAGTAAATAATTTTGATAAAAAGAGCACTCTAGTAGAATGTGTTAATGAAGATCTTATTCCAGTAGATGAATATATCTCAGACAATGAATCTATTTATAGCATAATAACAATAGAAGAAAACCAGTTTGAAAAAGAAAAAAGTAGTGATTCTGAACCAGAAATAATAAATGAATTCACTCAGAACTCAGAACCAGAATTAGACTTTGTCCATATAGAAGAAAAATTATGTAATCATAATTGGCATAAAAATTCAGGAACAGACAGTATTTCTTGTATATTTTGTGCTAAATTTCCTCACAGAACTTTAAGAGCCAAATGTTTTAATTGTCTTAAAGAAGCTTGTATAAAATGTCTAGAAAATAATGGATTATTAGACCTAGAAACTGAAAAATCTACAAATATAATTAAAGAAATTGAAAAACAGGAATTAAGGATTCTAAGAAAAAGAATAGAAAATGTAGAAGATACCTTAAAATTAGTCCAAAAGAAAATAGACTATTTAGAAATTAATACAAAAGGAAAAGAAATAATTAATGATAATCATTTTGATCAAGATAACGTCCAAGTTATTTGTAATTCAGAAAACTTGAAGACTTTAAAGGTAAAATGTAAAGTAAGAATAGATAATTATATTATTAATTGTACAGCATTAGTAGATTCAGGATGCTCAAATTGCATAATACATAAACCTTTAGTCCCTAATAAATACATCTTACAATCAGACTCACCCAGTGAAGCCCAGCAAATGGATGGAGGACTTTTTCTATATAAAGAATTATTAAGACCAAATAGTAAAATAATTTTTGAGACCAATTGTGGAGATAGTAAAGAATACACTCTTCCACATAACAGTACTTGGGTAAGACATTTAAAGATTTCAGACATACAAATCATTTTAGGACTTAGTTTTTTACTAAAAGATGATGGAAGTGTTACAATAAACAAAGATTATTTACATTTTCATAGACATACACTCTTAGCTCCAGTAGTTTCTTCTTCGCGCATTGAGAAGCGTGGTGGGGAACCCTTAGAAAAACCCTGTCAATGTACGAAAGAGAGAGAATGTCAGTTAAAAGAAGAAGGCTTACAAGAAAATTTAGAGTATGAAGAAAACCTAGAATTTGACGAGGATAATTTTATAGACCATAACCTTGATTTCATAAATAGTGAAACTTTATATACAACATTAGTTACAGACCAAGATATAGATAATTTAATCTCTAAATTAGAAAAAATAGGAATTATAGGAGAAAATATTATTAAATATTGGGAGAAAGATAAAGTTCAATGTGAATTAAAAATAAAAAATCCAGAATACATAATAAAAACAAAAAATATAGAACCGACTAATCAAGATAGAGAAGACTTTAAAATGCATATCTCAGAATTATTAAAATTAGGAGTAATTAGGAAATCAGATAGTCCTCATAGATCAGCAGCTTTTATAGTTAGAAAACATTCAGAAATAGTTAGAGGAAAAAGTAGAATGGTTATAAATTATAAAAGACTTAATGACAATACTATAGATGATGCTTATAATATTCCAGACAAAACAGTATTAATAAATAAAATACAGAATTGCAAAATATTCAGTAAATTTGACTTAAAATCAGGATTTTGGCAAGTCAAGATGCACCCTGATAGTATAGAATGGACTGCATTTACTTGTTCTGAAGGACATTATGAATGGTTAGTAATGCCTTTTGGACTCAAGAATGCTCCAAGTATTTTTCAGAGAAAAATGGAAGACATATTTAATAAACACAGTAATTTTGTAGCTGTATACATAGACGACATATTAGTTTTTAGCAAGAATAGAAAAGAACACAGAGGACACTTACAGATTGTATTTTCAGAATTCATAAAACATGGATTAATATTGAGTAAAAAGAAAATGCAATTGTTTAAAGAATATATAGATTTTTTAGGCGTAAATATAGGAGAAGGAAAAATTAAATTACAGCCTCATATAGCCCAAAAAGCATTAGAGTTTCCAGATAAGTTAGAAGATTTAAAGCAACTTCAGAAATTTTTAGGATTAATAAATTATGCTAGACCTTTTATTAAAAATTTAGGAAAAATAGCAGGACCCTTATATGCTAAGACTTCAATTACTGGCCAAAGATATTTTAATCAAGAAGATACAAAGCTAGTACAACAACTAAAAGAACAAATAAAGACTATACCAGAGCTAGCATTACCTTTAGACACAGATTATTTAATAATAGAGACAGATGGATGTAATACAGGATGGGGAGCAATACTCTTGTGCAAACCCCATAAATATGCTGATAAAAGTACAGAAAAGATTTGCCGCTATAATAGTGGTAAATTCAAAGAAAAAGGAAATATTAGTAGCATAGATGCAGAATTATTAGCAATCAATTACGCTTTAGACAGTTTTGAACTATTCATAATCTCTAAAAAAGAAATTACTATTAGAACAGACTGTGAAGCTATAGTCTCATTTTATAATAAAATGAAAGGAGAAAGTAAAAGAAGCACTAGAAGACGATGGTTAAATTTCCTAGATAGAGTTAGTAACACAGGATTAAATATTAATATAGAACATATTAAAAGAAGTGATAATAAAGCCGCAGACATCTTAAGCAGACTCATAGAACAACAAGCTAGTTAAAAATGAATTGTATAGTTTGTAGAGATTTATACCCAACTCATTATAGATTTTGCACTTGTACTTGTCTTTCTTATTGTTTGTACGTACCATACATAGAAAATAATTTAATAATTAGAACAAAAATAGCCATGTTTGTATCTTTAAACATTCCTTTTGAAATAAAATTTTTAGTAGTAAGAAAAATTAGAGAAAATATTAATAATAGATTGGAGTTAAGATGGATAGATTAATCCTTTCTGTTACTAATATTCTTTCTTGCAGATGAATAATAGACCCCCTTTCAGTCCAGGCATTTCTCCTGGTACTACATCCTTTCCTAGACCTTTTAATGTTCAGAATAAACAATTTCTCAGAGAAAATATGAGATTCGGTCCTTATGAAATGACCGTATATCCCAAAGATGAGAAAAGTTTTAGAACCTTAAAAGAATTCTCACTTAGTAAAGAAGAACAAGTTTTAATAGATAATCTTTGGATTTGTTATAATAAGAATCCTAAAGATATCAAATATTTTATAGCTTGTTTAAATGCCTTGTCAGAATATTTTACTCAGAAATCTAAATGTTTTAAATTTTATGTAGTTTTTAGAGGATTTAAGACAGGATTCTTTCACACTTGGATTGAAGTCCTTGAAGCAGTTCAGGGCTTTCCAAATCCTTGGTTCAAAGGATTCAATGACTATCAAGAAGCAATTAAAAATGCTAGTGAGAGATTAGGTAGAAATTTTTTCATATCCCCTTCTTTAAGAAATTATCAAGAATCTCCTTTAGAATTTTCTGTGACTAGAGATACTAATCAGATTTTGTTTTGTGATCATTGTGAATCCCTTACCAAAAATTTTAAAATTCTCAATGATGACAATATTAGACTCAGAAATGAAAAATTAGAACTACAAAAGAAAATTTCCTTCTTAGAAAGACAAATTATAGACCAATCTATAAATAAAGGTTTATCTTCTGGCCAAAATCAGAAGATTAAGATGGGTGGACATTCTCCAATGAATGCCATAAGAGGTACCATTGAACCTAATAAGTCAATGGCTAGTCCGGCTTTACCGGTGGCTGGTAAAGACTCATCAAATCCGGAGATGGCTATGGGATTGCCAAAATCTCAAGAGACACAGAGGGCTCTTGATCCCTCTACCTCTAGACCTCAAAAACATGAGAAAGAAATCTGGGATTCTCTTGGAGAACCTGGAAAACATTATGATTTTCTAGTAAAATACTCACCCACATACACATCCCCAGAACAATCCTCAGAATTCTCCCTCACACAAAGCCCTTCACAGAGCCTACATTTAGATTCTATTCAAACAGGTCAAGCAATTATCGAAGAAATAGGAGAAACCCCAGTAATCCCTTCTCAGAGGCCAAAGAAAATCTCCAGAAAAATCAAAATACCAAAGATAAAAGCTAAAAATGAGATTAATAGAATGATTAAGGAAGTAATCCAAGATTACATTCCTAAACATTCTGAAGATAAGGAAATGCTTAAGGAAAAATCAGATTCCTCTTCAGAAAGAAACCAGAGAGACAACTATTCTGAAGACAGCGGGTACTCTTTCGACAGTACTGCAAGACACAATCTCAACACGTGACATGGTTCTACTGTTCAAAAAAAAAGACCTTACTTGAAGAAATACTGTAGAAATCCCAACACGTAATCAAGGACTGTATCAGATCAGACAAAAGAACTACAGTTGAAGTTCCAGAAGACTGAAGACCTCACTCGAAGCTACTAGACATAATTGGTTCAGACACGTTTCAAAGAAAATAATTGCTTTTTACTGTAACACCTTTACAGATGTTACAAATGTATGGATTCTCTATTACTATATAAGAAGAGCATCAAGTAGCATTGAGGACATAAGCAATCAAAGCCCCAACTCTCAAAAGACGTCCATACTTAAAAACCCTCTCTTAAAAATTTAGCCTTTTCCATTGTAATATAAAAACTTTGTATTATAAAGGTGTGCTTGCTCTAATAAAGGTACTTCCTTTTTTCCTTTTCATTTTAGTTCATAACTTTTAGGGACTTCCCGAAAGGGAAATCCTTAAAAAGTTTTTTAGATGTATAATTATAGTTAAGTTTGTATTCCCACCAAGTATTGTATATATTCCTTCTATAATAAAAAGATGTGTTTTTGTAAATTTCATGGTTTTGTGAAAATTTTATGCTTTTTATAACAAGTTCCATAAAAATTAACATAATGATATGTTATACCTATATTCTTCCTGAGTGACTCGAAAGTAAAGTAAAGGACATTGTTAAGGCCGGAGTGAGCCTGTGTTGTTGTCCGTTGATACTTGTCGAAGAAAGGGAATTGTATAAGTATACTAGTCATTGTGTAAAAAAAAAAAAAAAAAAAAAAAAAAGGTTTTCTATATGTTTATTTTGGGATACAACTTACTATATTTTCATCTAATTTACTATTTTAAGGAGAGTACCAAGTAGGATAAAGTTTTCTTGATAAATTTCGTGTGTTTTATATCTGGTAATCTAAATCAGGTACCCCCTCCCCCTTATTGCTCTAAATCATATCCCCTTCTTTAAGAAATTATCAAGAATCTCCTTTAGAATTTTCTGTGACTAGATTACCAGATATAAAACACACGAAATTTATCAAGAAAACTTTATCCTACTTGGTACTCTCCTTAAAATAGTAAATTAGATGAAAATATAGTAAGTTGTATCCCAAAATAAACATATAGAAAACCTTTTTTTTTTTTTTTTTTTTTTTTTTTTTTTTTTTTTTACACAATGACTAGTATACTTATACAATTCCCTTTCTTCGACAAGTATCAACGGACAACAACACAGGCTCACTCCGGCCTTAACAATGTCCTTTACTTTACTTTCGAGTCACTCAGGAAGAATATAGGTATAACATATCATTATGTTAATTTTTATGGAACTTGTTATAAAAAGCATAAAATTTTCACAAAACCATGAAATTTACAAAAACACATCTTTTTATTATAGAAGGAATATATACAATACTTGGTGGGAATACAAACTTAACTATAATTATACATCTAAAAAACTTTTTAAGGATTTCCCTTTCGGGAAGTCCCTAAAAGTTATGAACTAAAATGAAAAGGAAAAAAGGAAGTACCTTTATTAGAGCAAGCACACCTTTATAATACAAAGTTTTTATATTACAATGGAAAAGGCTAAATTTTTAAGAGAGGGTTTTTAAGTATGGACGTCTTTTGAGAGTTGGGGCTTTGATTGCTTATGTCCTCAATGCTACTTGATGCTCTTCTTATATAGTAATAGAGAATCCATACATTTGTAACATCTGTAAAGGTGTTACAGTAAAAAGCAATTATTTTCTTTGAAACGTGTCTGAACCAATTATGTCTAGTAGCTTCGAGTGAGGTCTTCAGTCTTCTGGAACTTCAACTGTAGTTCTTTTGTCTGATCTGATACAGTCCTTGATTACGTGTTGGGATTTCTACAGTATTTCTTCAAGTAAGGTCTTTTTTTTGAACAGTAGAACCATGTCACGTGTTGAGATTGTGTCTTGCAGTACTGTCGAAAGAGTACCCGCTGTCTTCAGAATAGTTGTCTCTCTGGTTTCTTTCTGAAGAGGAATCTGATTTTTCCTTAAGCATTTCCTTATCTTCAGAATGTTTAGGAATGTAATCTTGGATTACTTCCTTAATCATTCTATTAATCTCATTTTTAGCTTTTATCTTTGGTATTTTGATTTTTCTGGAGATTTTCTTTGGCCTCTGAGAAGGGATTACTGGGGTTTCTCCTATTTCTTCGATAATTGCTTGACCTGTTTGAATAGAATCTAAATGTAGGCTCTGTGAAGGGCTTTGTGTGAGGGAGAATTCTGAGGATTGTTCTGGGGATGTGTATGTGGGTGAGTATTTTACTAGAAAATCATAATGTTTTCCAGGTTCTCCAAGAGAATCCCAGATTTCTTTCTCATGTTTTTGAGGTCTAGAGGTAGAGGGATCAAGAGCCCTCTGTGTCTCTTGAGATTTTGGCAATCCCATAGCCATCTCCGGATTTGATGAGTCTTTACCAGCCACCGGTAAAGCCGGACTAGCCATTGACTTATTAGGTTCAATGGTACCTCTTATGGCATTCATTGGAGAATGTCCACCCATCTTAATCTTCTGATTTTGGCCAGAAGATAAACCTTTATTTATAGATTGGTCTATAATTTGTCTTTCTAAGAAGGAAATTTTCTTTTGTAGTTCTAATTTTTCATTTCTGAGTCTAATATTGTCATCATTGAGAATTTTAAAATTTTTGGTAAGGGATTCACAATGATCACAAAACAAAATCTGATTAGTATCTCTAGTCACAGAAAATTCTAAAGGAGATTCTTGATAATTTCTTAAAGAAGGGGATATGAAAAAATTTCTACCTAATCTCTCACTAGCATTTTTAATTGCTTCTTGATAGTCATTGAATCCTTTGAACCAAGGATTTGGAAAGCCCTGAACTGCTTCAAGGACTTCAATCCAAGTGTGAAAGAATCCTGTCTTAAATCCTCTAAAAACTACATAAAATTTAAAACATTTAGATTTCTGAGTAAAATATTCTGACAAGGCATTTAAACAAGCTATAAAATATTTGATATCTTTAGGATTCTTATTATAACAAATCCAAAGATTATCTATTAAAACTTGTTCTTCTTTACTAAGTGAGAATTCTTTTAAGGTTCTAAAACTTTTCTCATCTTTGGGATATACGGTCATTTCATAAGGACCGAATCTCATATTTTCTCTGAGAAATTGTTTATTCTGAACATTAAAAGGTCTAGGAAAGGATGTAGTACCAGGAGAAATGCCTGGACTGAAAGGGGGTCTATTATTCATCTGCAAGAAAGAATATTAGTAACAGAAAGGATTAATCTATCCATCTTAACTCCAATCTATTATTAATATTTTCTCTAATTTTTCTTACTACTAAAAATTTTATTTCAAAAGGAATGTTTAAAGATACAAACATGGCTATTTTTGTTCTAATTATTAAATTATTTTCTATGTATGGTACGTACAAACAATAAGAAAGACAAGTACAAGTGCAAAATCTATAATGAGTTGGGTATAAATCTCTACAAACTATACAATTCATTTTTAACTAGCTTGTTGTTCTATGAGTCTGCTTAAGATGTCTGCGGCTTTATTATCACTTCCTTTAATATGTTCTATATTAATATTTAATCCTGTGTTACTAACTCTATCTAGGAAATTTAACCATCGTCTTCTAGTGCTTCTTTTACTTTCTCCTTTCATTTTATTATAAAATGAGACTATAGCTTCACAGTCTGTTCTAATAGTAATTTCTTTTTTAGAGATTATGAATAGTTCAAAACTGTCTAAAGCGTAATTGATTGCTAATAATTCTGCATCTATGCTACTAATATTTCCTTTTTCTTTGAATTTACCACTATTATAGCGGCAAATCTTTTCTGTACTTTTATCAGCATATTTATGGGGTTTGCACAAGAGTATTGCTCCCCATCCTGTATTACATCCATCTGTCTCTATTATTAAATAATCTGTGTCTAAAGGTAATGCTAGCTCTGGTATAGTCTTTATTTGTTCTTTTAGTTGTTGTACTAGCTTTGTATCTTCTTGATTAAAATATCTTTGGCCAGTAATTGAAGTCTTAGCATATAAGGGTCCTGCTATTTTTCCTAAATTTTTAATAAAAGGTCTAGCATAATTTATTAATCCTAAAAATTTCTGAAGTTGCTTTAAATCTTCTAACTTATCTGGAAACTCTAATGCTTTTTGGGCTATATGAGGCTGTAATTTAATTTTTCCTTCTCCTATATTTACGCCTAAAAAATCTATATATTCTTTAAACAATTGCATTTTCTTTTTACTCAATATTAATCCATGTTTTATGAATTCTGAAAATACAATCTGTAAGTGTCCTCTGTGTTCTTTTCTATTCTTGCTAAAAACTAATATGTCGTCTATGTATACAGCTACAAAATTACTGTGTTTATTAAATATGTCTTCCATTTTTCTCTGAAAAATACTTGGAGCATTCTTGAGTCCAAAAGGCATTACTAACCATTCATAATGTCCTTCAGAACAAGTAAATGCAGTCCATTCTATACTATCAGGGTGCATCTTGACTTGCCAAAATCCTGATTTTAAGTCAAATTTACTGAATATTTTGCAATTCTGTATTTTATTTATTAATACTGTTTTGTCTGGAATATTATAAGCATCATCTATAGTATTGTCATTAAGTCTTTTATAATTTATAACCATTCTACTTTTTCCTCTAACTATTTCTGAATGTTTTCTAACTATAAAAGCTGCTGATCTATGAGGACTATCTGATTTCCTAATTACTCCTAATTTTAATAATTCTGAGATATGCATTTTAAAGTCTTCTCTATCTTGATTAGTCGGTTCTATATTTTTTGTTTTTATTATGTATTCTGGATTTTTTATTTTTAATTCACATTGAACTTTATCTTTCTCCCAATATTTAATAATATTTTCTCCTATAATTCCTATTTTTTCTAATTTAGAGATTAAATTATCTATATCTTGGTCTGTAACTAATGTTGTATATAAAGTTTCACTATTTATGAAATCAAGGTTATGGTCTATAAAATTATCCTCGTCAAATTCTAGGTTTTCTTCATACTCTAAATTTTCTTGTAAGCCTTCTTCTTTTAACTGACATTCTCTCTCTTTCGTACATTGACAGGGTTTTTCTAAGGGTTCCCCACCACGCTTCTCAATGCGCGAAGAAGAAACTACTGGAGCTAAGAGTGTATGTCTATGAAAATGTAAATAATCTTTGTTTATTGTAACACTTCCATCATCTTTTAGTAAAAAACTAAGTCCTAAAATGATTTGTATGTCTGAAATCTTTAAATGTCTTACCCAAGTACTGTTATGTGGAAGAGTGTATTCTTTACTATCTCCACAATTGGTCTCAAAAATTATTTTACTATTTGGTCTTAATAATTCTTTATATAGAAAAAGTCCTCCATCCATTTGCTGGGCTTCACTGGGTGAGTCTGATTGTAAGATGTATTTATTAGGGACTAAAGGTTTATGTATTATGCAATTTGAGCATCCTGAATCTACTAATGCTGTACAATTAATAATATAATTATCTATTCTTACTTTACATTTTACCTTTAAAGTCTTCAAGTTTTCTGAATTACAAATAACTTGGACGTTATCTTGATCAAAATGATTATCATTAATTATTTCTTTTCCTTTTGTATTAATTTCTAAATAGTCTATTTTCTTTTGGACTAATTTTAAGGTATCTTCTACATTTTCTATTCTTTTTCTTAGAATCCTTAATTCCTGTTTTTCAATTTCTTTAATTATATTTGTAGATTTTTCAGTTTCTAGGTCTAATAATCCATTATTTTCTAGACATTTTATACAAGCTTCTTTAAGACAATTAAAACATTTGGCTCTTAAAGTTCTGTGAGGAAATTTAGCACAAAATATACAAGAAATACTGTCTGTTCCTGAATTTTTATGCCAATTATGATTACATAATTTTTCTTCTATATGGACAAAGTCTAATTCTGGTTCTGAGTTCTGAGTGAATTCATTTATTATTTCTGGTTCAGAATCACTACTTTTTTCTTTTTCAAACTGGTTTTCTTCTATTGTTATTATGCTATAAATAGATTCATTGTCTGAGATATATTCATCTACTGGAATAAGATCTTCATTAACACATTCTACTAGAGTGCTCTTTTTATCAAAATTATTTACTCTCTTAGGGCAAGTTCTAGCTAAATGTTCACTACTACTACATACATAACAACTTAATTTATTTTTGTATGTTCTTTCTGGTTTAAATTTTCTAACATGTTTTTGTTCATTTAAATAAGGTTTCCTCTTATTAGATTTTCTGAGATAGTATCGTGCTTTAGTGAATCTTCTGTGATTATTATATTTCTTTTTGGGTTTAGGGCCGCATGTTCCATATGTTTGGGGTGTATACATATCTTTGCAAAACTTATAATCTGTTTGTTTTAATTGTTTCTGTATCTGTAATTCTACACATTTTTCTTCTAACATTTTTGTAATAAATTGAGCTCTTTGTCCTATTGGCCAACAATAATCTGGGTTTTCTTTTACTGAGGGCAAATTAATCCATTTATTATGTATTTCTAATCCTAATGGTCCAGGTAATTTATGAAATAATTTATTTCCTATTTCTTGGTTAAATGTATTTCCTGCTATGGCCGTAAGATATACATAATGGTTTAAAAACTGTTTTACTTTCTTACCACTAGTCCATTGATATAAGGACAATTGTTCTAATTCTCTCATGGCTTTCTTTTGTACATTCATTTGTCCTGAATTAGGGTCTGCTCCTGTTGCTAATATCTGTATTTGATTAACGAAATTATAAGGATTACTTCCTAATGATATTAAGTTATTATATTCGTCTGATTGTTCTCGTTTAAAGGCTTCCCACATTGCCTTTGTACTTTCTCCTAAAAATGTTTCTAGGTATCTATACATATCTTGGGGTTCTAGATCTTGGTGGAGTCTATAATAATGGGCTATTAATGTACTTTTCCAAACGTCTATTACATTGGTCCAAATTTGTGGGTCATGGGCTGTTAGGTTTAATATGTATCCTTTTGATTCTGCTTGAAAATTTATTGGTTGTTCTAATGGTCTTTCTATTCCTTTAGCTATATACTTATAATCATTTTCTGGTTCTTTATAATTTCTATAGGGTGCTCTTGGAGGGAAGCTATTATAAGAGAATTGTTCCATGGGAACTGTTCTTTCAAATGGAGATCTTGCAGTTGTTCTATAACTTTCAGCTTCTTCATCTACTAGTTCTTTTTGATAACTTATGTCTGTATTATAAGTCATCTGATCATCTTCTTGTAATAATCCTATTCTTATGTTTCTAAATTCATCATAATAGATGTATTCTTGTTCTGTAATTTGTTTGGATAAGTATAATTGGTCTTCTAATTGTAATAATTCTTCATTATTTAATTCTATATTTAATTCTTTTGGAAATATTACCTTATCTAATTCATTATTTATTAACTCTATATGTACTGCATCACTATCAATAGTATTTTTAGAATTATTGTCTATTTCGTCTTCATATTCTTGATTAGGTATTGAAACATAGTCTGTAAATCTTAAACTAGTTTTTCCATATCTATCTGTATACATTAAAGCATCTTTAGGGGCTACCATCTTTTGCTTTTGTTCTTCAAAAACGCTTAAATTCCAATCTAATCCTATTAATTCTTCTGTAGAAAATTCTTTTGGTTTTACCATTTTTATTCCTCTGCTACTAACTAAGTCTACTACTTTATCTGTGTATACTTTATATTTTGTTTTAGAGGTGAGAGAACATCTTCCTAATATTCCTAAGGATATTAACAAATTATCTCCTTGTTCTACATCTTCATATCCTCTTGTTTGTATTCCTATTTTTATGTGTTTAATAAAATCTTTAATAGTCAACAAAAAATCTGGACTACAATATATAATTCCTTTATTGCTATTTAAATCTACTTCTGTACTTGCTATCATACCTTTAGCAATATTAGAAATTCTGTTATCGAAAAGAGTAATTAATATTTTACATCCTAAATTTTTTCTCATTAATCCTTTTACTCCTATAACTATCAATCCTAAATGTATGAAATTAAAATTTTGTCTTTTTAAATGTTTTTCAGCTTCTTGGGATACTACGTCTAATATTCTAGTTTGATTTTTTATACATTGAATTGTTACTTCTCTATTATGTTTAAAAAATTGGGTTGATTTTTCAAACATTCCTTTATTATATAATACTTCTGGATTTAATAAATGTAAACCATGGGTTTGAAATTTCTCATAATCATGTTCTGGATTTATTATTTCTTCTAATTTAGCATCATATTCTTCTCTTTTATTTATAAATTTGTCTAACATACTTGTTGACCTAATTACTAATGAATTTTTATTATTTGTTTCTGACGTCATATTTCTATTGTTTTATATTGTCTAAAGTTTAATTCTTTAGATGTTTTCTTTCTAGCAATTATTTCTTTACCTGTGTTATTAATAGTGAGGGAACTAATTTGATTAGTTAGTTGTTGTATATCTTCTAAATTAGGATTTTTCTGATTTTCAAGCCTTTTTGTAAAGTTTTCTAATGTCTCTTGTATATTTCTTATTTCTACCTTGTCTATTTTTGGCTGACTAATTTTTTCTAAAATAATCTTATTTTGTTCTTTTATATAATCGTAATTACTACGTGTTTCTCTAAGGTCTTTATTTATATTTGCTATATTATTTTCTAATGTGCTAAGATTATCTGCTAACTTACTAATTTTAACTTCTAAATTATCAGCTAAATTTATTAGTAAATCTAAAATAGTATTCTGGACTTGATCTGTGGAATAAAAGTTATGTTGGTGGTCTCTTTCAAAATTACACTTAAGTTTACCTTTATCTATTATATTTAATAATCTTTTATTTGTGGGTTGGTTTAGTTCTACTCCTAAATATTCTATTCGTTTTGATTCCAGATTCACTGTAAATTACGTAAATAGGCTAAAATGAGTTGTCTTGTTAAAAGTCCTAGCCTTCTCTTCTCTATTTCAAGTTCTCTCAAGATTTCTTCTCTCCTTTTCTTTTGAATGATATTAATGTTTTCTCTAAGTTTTTTAATAACTAAGACTTTTATATCTTGGGGAATGTCTAGGGAAAGGAAATAACAAATGTTCTTTCGAAACTCAGGGTTATTCTCTATGATTTTACTATAAAAGCAAAGTGTATGACAAGAGTGGTTGCAGTAGTAATTGTGTTGGTCTTGGTTATTCATAAAATAACAAGGATATTTCTTTTTCTATTTATGGATTTTTACGATTAAATGAAAATTGTAAATTATTACTACCTACTTTTACTATTTGTGGATATAAAGTCAAGAGTAATTTATGTCTAAGAAGTGTAATAATTAAAAGATAATAAATTTAAGATGGTTAAATTAATTTCGTAATAGTTAAAAAACTATGAATGCTCTGATACCAATAAGGGGGAGGGGGTACCTGATTTAGATTACCAGATATAAAACACACGAAATTTATCAAGAAAACTTTATCCTACTTGGTACTCTCCTTAAAATAGTAAATTAGATGAAAATATAGTAAGTTGTATCCCAAAATAAACATAAAGAAAACCTTTTTTTTTTTTTTTTTTTTTTTTTTTTACACAATGACTAGTATACTTATACAATTCCCTTTCTTCGACAAGTATCAACGGACAACAACACAGGCTCACTCCGGCCTTAACAATGTCCTTTACTTTACTTTCGAGTCACTCAGGAAGAATATAGGTATAACATATCATTATGTTAATTTTTATGGAACTTGTTATAAAAAGCATAAAATTTTCACAAAACCATGAAATTTACAAAAACACATCTTTTTATTATAGAAGGAATATATACAATACTTGGTGGGAATACAAACTTAACTATAATTATACATCTAAAAAACTTTTTAAGGATTTCCCTTTCGGGAAGTCCCTAAAAGTTATGAACTAAAATGAAAAGGAAAAAAGGAAGTACCTTTATTAGAGCAAGCACACCTTTATAATACAAAGTTTTTATATTACAATGGAAAAGGCTAAATTTTTAAGAGAGGGTTTTTAAGTATGGACGTCTTTTGAGAGTTGGGGCTTTGATTGCTTATGTCCTCAATGCTACTTGATGCTCTTCTTATATAGTAATAGAGAATCCATACATTTGTAACATCTGTAAAGGTGTTACAGTAAAAAGCAATTATTTTCTTTGAAACGTGTCTGAACCAATTATGTCTAGTAGCTTCGAGTGAGGTCTTCAGTCTTCTGGAACTTCAACTGTAGTTCTTTTGTCTGATCTGATACAGTCCTTGATTACGTGTTGGGATTTCTACAGTATTTCTTCAAGTAAGGTCTTTTTTTTTGAACAGTAGAACCATGTCACGTGTTGAGATTGTGTCTTGCAGTACTGTCGAAAGAGTACCCGCTGTCTTCAGAATAGTTGTCTCTCTGGTTTCTTTCTGAAGAGGAATCTGATTTTTCCTTAAGCATTTCCTTATCTTCAGAATGTTTAGGAATGTAATCTTGGATTACTTCCTTAATCATTCTATTAATCTCATTTTTAGCTTTTATCTTTGGTATTTTGATTTTTCTGGAGATTTTCTTTGGCCTCTGAGAAGGGATTACTGGGGTTTCTCCTATTTCTTCGATAATTGCTTGACCTGTTTGAATAGAATCTAAATGTAGGCTCTGTGAAGGGCTTTGTGTGAGGGAGAATTCTGAGGATTGTTCTGGGGATGTGTATGTGGGTGAGTATTTTACTAGAAAATCATAATGTTTTCCAGGTTCTCCAAGAGAATCCCAGATTTCTTTCTCATGTTTTTGAGGTCTAGAGGTAGAGGGATCAAGAGCCCTCTGTGTCTCTTGAGATTTTGGCAATCCCATAGCCATCTCCGGATTTGATGAGTCTTTACCAGCCACCGGTAAAGCCGGACTAGCCATTGACTTATTAGGTTCAATGGTACCTCTTATGGCATTCATTGGAGAATGTCCACCCATCTTAATCTTCTGATTTTGGCCAGAAGATAAACCTTTATTTATAGATTGGTCTATAATTTGTCTTTCTAAGAAGGAAATTTTCTTTTGTAGTTCTAATTTTTCATTTCTGAGTCTAATATTGTCATCATTGAGAATTTTAAAATTTTTGGTAAGGGATTCACAATGATCACAAAACAAAATCTGATTAGTATCTCTAGTCACAGAAAATTCTAAAGGAGATTCTTGATAATTTCTTAAAGAAGGGGATATGAAAAAATTTCTACCTAATCTCTCACTAGCATTTTTAATTGCTTCTTGATAGTCATTGAATCCTTTGAACCAAGGATTTGGAAAGCCCTGAACTGCTTCAAGGACTTCAATCCAAGTGTGAAAGAATCCTGTCTTAAATCCTCTAAAAACTACATAAAATTTAAAACATTTAGATTTCTGAGTAAAATATTCTGACAAGGCATTTAAACAAGCTATAAAATATTTGATATCTTTAGGATTCTTATTATAACAAATCCAAAGATTATCTATTAAAACTTGTTCTTCTTTACTAAGTGAGAATTCTTTTAAGGTTCTAAAACTTTTCTCATCTTTGGGATATACGGTCATTTCATAAGGACCGAATCTCATATTTTCTCTGAGAAATTGTTTATTCTGAACATTAAAAGGTCTAGGAAAGGATGTAGTACCAGGAGAAATGCCTGGACTGAAAGGGGGTCTATTATTCATCTGCAAGAAAGAATATTAGTAACAGAAAGGATTAATCTATCCATCTTAACTCCAATCTATTATTAATATTTTCTCTAATTTTTCTTACTACTAAAAATTTTATTTCAAAAGGAATGTTTAAAGATACAAACATGGCTATTTTTGTTCTAATTATTAAATTATTTTCTATGTATGGTACGTACAAACAATAAGAAAGACAAGTACAAGTGCAAAATCTATAATGAGTTGGGTATAAATCTCTACAAACTATACAATTCATTTTTAACTAGCTTGTTGTTCTATGAGTCTGCTTAAGATGTCTGCGGCTTTATTATCACTTCCTTTAATATGTTCTATATTAATATTTAATCCTGTGTTACTAACTCTATCTAGGAAATTTAACCATCGTCTTCTAGTGCTTCTTTTACTTTCTCCTTTCATTTTATTATAAAATGAGACTATAGCTTCACAGTCTGTTCTAATAGTAATTTCTTTTTTAGAGATTATGAATAGTTCAAAACTGTCTAAAGCGTAATTGATTGCTAATAATTCTGCATCTATGCTACTAATATTTCCTTTTTCTTTGAATTTACCACTATTATAGCGGCAAATCTTTTCTGTACTTTTATCAGCATATTTATGGGGTTTGCACAAGAGTATTGCTCCCCATCCTGTATTACATCCATCTGTCTCTATTATTAAATAATCTGTGTCTAAAGGTAATGCTAGCTCTGGTATAGTCTTTATTTGTTCTTTTAGTTGTTGTACTAGCTTTGTATCTTCTTGATTAAAATATCTTTGGCCAGTAATTGAAGTCTTAGCATATAAGGGTCCTGCTATTTTTCCTAAATTTTTAATAAAAGGTCTAGCATAATTTATTAATCCTAAAAATTTCTGAAGTTGCTTTAAATCTTCTAACTTATCTGGAAACTCTAATGCTTTTTGGGCTATATGAGGCTGTAATTTAATTTTTCCTTCTCCTATATTTACGCCTAAAAAATCTATATATTCTTTAAACAATTGCATTTTCTTTTTACTCAATATTAATCCATGTTTTATGAATTCTGAAAATACAATCTGTAAGTGTCCTCTGTGTTCTTTTCTATTCTTGCTAAAAACTAATATGTCGTCTATGTATACAGCTACAAAATTACTGTGTTTATTAAATATGTCTTCCATTTTTCTCTGAAAAATACTTGGAGCATTCTTGAGTCCAAAAGGCATTACTAACCATTCATAATGTCCTTCAGAACAAGTAAATGCAGTCCATTCTATACTATCAGGGTGCATCTTGACTTGCCAAAATCCTGATTTTAAGTCAAATTTACTGAATATTTTGCAATTCTGTATTTTATTTATTAATACTGTTTTGTCTGGAATATTATAAGCATCATCTATAGTATTGTCATTAAGTCTTTTATAATTTATAACCATTCTACTTTTTCCTCTAACTATTTCTGAATGTTTTCTAACTATAAAAGCTGCTGATCTATGAGGACTATCTGATTTCCTAATTACTCCTAATTTTAATAATTCTGAGATATGCATTTTAAAGTCTTCTCTATCTTGATTAGTCGGTTCTATATTTTTTGTTTTTATTATGTATTCTGGATTTTTTATTTTTAATTCACATTGAACTTTATCTTTCTCCCAATATTTAATAATATTTTCTCCTATAATTCCTATTTTTTCTAATTTAGAGATTAAATTATCTATATCTTGGTCTGTAACTAATGTTGTATATAAAGTTTCACTATTTATGAAATCAAGGTTATGGTCTATAAAATTATCCTCGTCAAATTCTAGGTTTTCTTCATACTCTAAATTTTCTTGTAAGCCTTCTTCTTTTAACTGACATTCTCTCTCTTTCGTACATTGACAGGGTTTTTCTAAGGGTTCCCCACCACGCTTCTCAATGCGCGAAGAAGAAACTACTGGAGCTAAGAGTGTATGTCTATGAAAATGTAAATAATCTTTGTTTATTGTAACACTTCCATCATCTTTTAGTAAAAAACTAAGTCCTAAAATGATTTGTATGTCTGAAATCTTTAAATGTCTTACCCAAGTACTGTTATGTGGAAGAGTGTATTCTTTACTATCTCCACAATTGGTCTCAAAAATTATTTTACTATTTGGTCTTAATAATTCTTTATATAGAAAAAGTCCTCCATCCATTTGCTGGGCTTCACTGGGTGAGTCTGATTGTAAGATGTATTTATTAGGGACTAAAGGTTTATGTATTATGCAATTTGAGCATCCTGAATCTACTAATGCTGTACAATTAATAATATAATTATCTATTCTTACTTTACATTTTACCTTTAAAGTCTTCAAGTTTTCTGAATTACAAATAACTTGGACGTTATCTTGATCAAAATGATTATCATTAATTATTTCTTTTCCTTTTGTATTAATTTCTAAATAGTCTATTTTCTTTTGGACTAATTTTAAGGTATCTTCTACATTTTCTATTCTTTTTCTTAGAATCCTTAATTCCTGTTTTTCAATTTCTTTAATTATATTTGTAGATTTTTCAGTTTCTAGGTCTAATAATCTATTATTTTCTAGACATTTTATACAAGCTTCTTTAAGACAATTAAAACATTTGGCTCTTAAAGTTCTGTGAGGAAATTTAGCACAAAATATACAAGAAATACTGTCTGTTCCTGAATTTTTATGCCAATTATGATTACATAATTTTTCTTCTATATGGACAAAGTCTAATTCTGGTTCTGAGTTCTGAGTGAATTCATTTATTATTTCTGGTTCAGAATCACTACTTTTTTCTTTTTCAAACTGGTTTTCTTCTATTGTTATTATGCTATAAATAGATTCATTGTCTGAGATATATTCATCTACTGGAATAAGATCTTCATTAACACATTCTACTAGAGTGCTCTTTTTATCAAAATTATTTACTCTCTTAGGGCAAGTTCTAGCTAAATGTTCACTACTACTACATACATAACAACTTAATTTATTTTTGTATGTTCTTTCTGGTTTAAATTTTCTAACATGTTTTTGTTCATTTAAATAAGGTTTCCTCTTATTAGATTTTCTGAGATAGTATCGTGCTTTAGTGAATCTTCTGTGATTATTATATTTCTTTTTGGGTTTAGGGCCGCATGTTCCATATGTTTGGGGTGTATACATATCTTTGCAAAACTTATAATCTGTTTGTTTTAATTGTTTCTGTATCTGTAATTCTACACATTTTTCTTCTAACATTTTTGTAATAAATTGAGCTCTTTGTCCTATTGGCCAACAATAATCTGGGTTTTCTTTTACTGAGGGCAAATTAATCCATTTATTATGTATTTCTAATCCTAATGGTCCAGGTAATTTATGAAATAATTTATTTCCTATTTCTTGGTTAAATGTATTTCCTGCTATGGCCGTAAGATATACATAATGGTTTAAAAACTGTTTTACTTTCTTACCACTAGTCCATTGATATAAGGACAATTGTTCTAATTCTCTCATGGCTTTCTTTTGTACATTCATTTGTCCTGAATTAGGGTCTGCTCCTGTTGCTAATATCTGTATTTGATTAACGAAATTATAAGGATTACTTCCTAATGATATTAAGTTATTATATTCGTCTGATTGTTCTCGTTTAAAGGCTTCCCACATTGCCTTTGTACTTTCTCCTAAAAATGTTTCTAGGTATCTATACATATCTTGGGGTTCTAGATCTTGGTGGAGTCTATAATAATGGGCTATTAATGTACTTTTCCAAACGTCTATTACATTGGTCCAAATTTGTGGGTCATGGGCTGTTAGGTTTAATATGTATCCTTTTGATTCTGCTTGAAAATTTATTGGTTGTTCTAATGGTCTTTCTATTCCTTTAGCTATATACTTATAATCATTTTCTGGTTCTTTATAATTTCTATAGGGTGCTCTTGGAGGGAAGCTATTATAAGAGAATTGTTCCATGGGAACTGTTCTTTCAAATGGAGATCTTGCAGTTGTTCTATAACTTTCAGCTTCTTCATCTACTAGTTCTTTTTGATAACTTATGTCTGTATTATAAGTCATCTGATCATCTTCTTGTAATAATCCTATTCTTATGTTTCTAAATTCATCATAATAGATGTATTCTTGTTCTGTAATTTGTTTGGATAAGTATAATTGGTCTTCTAATTGTAATAATTCTTCATTATTTAATTCTATATTTAATTCTTTTGGAAATATTACCTTATCTAATTCATTATTTATTAACTCTATATGTACTGCATCACTATCAATAGTATTTTTAGAATTATTGTCTATTTCGTCTTCATATTCTTGATTAGGTATTGAAACATAGTCTGTAAATCTTAAACTAGTTTTTCCATATCTATCTGTATACATTAAAGCATCTTTAGGGGCTACCATCTTTTGCTTTTGTTCTTCAAAAACGCTTAAATTCCAATCTAATCCTATTAATTCTTCTGTAGAAAATTCTTTTGGTTTTACCATTTTTATTCCTCTGCTACTAACTAAGTCTACTACTTTATCTGTGTATACTTTATATTTTGTTTTAGAGGTGAGAGAACATCTTCCTAATATTCCTAAGGATATTAACAAATTATCTCCTTGTTCTACATCTTCATATCCTCTTGTTTGTATTCCTATTTTTATGTGTTTAATAAAATCTTTAATAGTCAACAAAAAATCTGGACTACAATATATAATTCCTTTATTGCTATTTAAATCTACTTCTGTACTTGCTATCATACCTTTAGCAATATTAGAAATTCTGTTATCGAAAAGAGTAATTAATATTTTACATCCTAAATTTTTTCTCATTAATCCTTTTACTCCTATAACTATCAATCCTAAATGTATGAAATTAAAATTTTGTCTTTTTAAATGTTTTTCAGCTTCTTGGGATACTACGTCTAATATTCTAGTTTGATTTTTTATACATTGAATTGTTACTTCTCTATTATGTTTAAAAAATTGGGTTGATTTTTCAAACATTCCTTTATTATATAATACTTCTGGATTTAATAAATGTAAACCATGGGTTTGAAATTTCTCATAATCATGTTCTGGATTTATTATTTCTTCTAATTTAGCATCATATTCTTCTCTTTTATTTATAAATTTGTCTAACATACTTGTTGACCTAATTACTAATGAATTTTTATTATTTGTTTCTGACGTCATATTTCTATTGTTTTATATTGTCTAAAGTTTAATTCTTTAGATGTTTTCTTTCTAGCAATTATTTCTTTACCTGTGTTATTAATAGTGAGGGAACTAATTTGATTAGTTAGTTGTTGTATATCTTCTAAATTAGGATTTTTCTGATTTTCAAGCCTTTTTGTAAAGTTTTCTAATGTCTCTTGTATATTTCTTATTTCTACCTTGTCTATTTTTGGCTGACTAATTTTTTCTAAAATAATCTTATTTTGTTCTTTTATATAATCGTAATTACTACGTGTTTCTCTAAGGTCTTTATTTATATTTGCTATATTATTTTCTAATGTGCTAAGATTATCTGCTAACTTACTAATTTTAACTTCTAAATTATCAGCTAAATTTATTAGTAAATCTAAAATAGTATTCTGGACTTGATCTGTGGAATAAAAGTTATGTTGGTGGTCTCTTTCAAAATTACACTTAAGTTTACCTTTATCTATTATATTTAATAATCTTTTATTTGTGGGTTGGTTTAGTTCTACTCCTAAATATTCTATTCGTTTTCTTCTCGACCAACACTCTGTTTAGGCATGGAATCAGACGCTTCGCCATTGTTGGATGGATGGATTGATGCGGAGTGAGATGGGGATTTCAATATTGGTGGTGGAAGGTTCTAGGCTTCTTCTGCGAAGGCTTTAGGGTTTTGTTAGGGTTTATCCGTTTGAAATCACACACACACAATAGCCGGGTCGGGTCGGGTCGGCAACAAATTTTAGAAAAACTAAAATACTCCTAGGCTTTTTTTTAAAAGAAAAACACTAAAACAGTCCTACTTTAATGGAAGAGATTTAAAAGATAGCAATAAATTACAAAGTTTATAATTGAAAATTATGAATGGGAATGCTATCTAACTTATTGTTGATTCAGAACAGTTACCAAACAGTCATGTTTTATTTAATTTACAAATGAAACATCAAAAAGTCATAATTTACAAAACAGTCATATTTTATTCAGAATTAAATAATTCATAGGATTAAAATGATAATTTCTTGTCATTTATATTGTCCATTCAGAACAGTTACCAAATCATCATATTTCATTATGTACTATATCATACAAAGTCTCTTAATCATTATGAGAACTCATTCTACATCAAACCATTCAGTAACTGTCAAACTGTCCCTTAAAGAAAATATTACGTGAAATATTAAAATAAAATATTATGCGAACCTTTAAAAAAATTGGTGTCATAAGTTGAAACCTATTTAATAGGTAAAATATGTATAAAATAGAAAAAAATAAATGTTCGCCGTATCTTGTTATATTTTTATTTATTTAATATAAAGATAACTAGATAAGAACATCTTAACACATTCTCTAGTAATTCTTTAAAATGCAAAATCAAAATCTATAGAAAAAAAAAAAACATATTCGACTCCAACAGCTTCTTCATTTTAGAGATTATAACTTTATTATATTATTTAAATATTCAATACATTTAAGAAAATGTTATTTCTTCTAAAATATAATTGTAAAGACTCTTAGGCTATGTTTGGCAAACTAGCTGATAAGTTAGTTTTTCAAAACGCTACTATGAGTAGTTTTTCAATAAGTTAGCTTATAAGCTAGTTTTTGGTCATTATTCAAACATGTACCAAAAAAAACTAGCTTATAAGCTAGCTTTTTTTTTGCCAAACAATGCCTTACTGATTAGAATAATAATAAATTACTTATCTCTTTTAAACAATCTCTAAATTTAGAGAATTTTATTATCTCTCTCATGCTTTTTTTCTTTTGAAGAAATTTTTAAATAATTTTTTCATCTCTCATTTTTCACATTGAAAAATTGTTGGAAAACAAAAAAAAATAACCTAAATCATTATTTTCTCTCCTTTGAAGAATCTATTAGAGATGTGCTAAAAGAATTATGTATTAACATAACAACTTCACGATTTCTTTTTATAAAATAATTAGGGAAGGGAATACATATTCTTTGTGGATAAAAGAAAAGGTTTAAAATGAATGCACAATTCAACTTTCACATTTTGAATAAATCATGAATTTTTTTTTAAATAAATAGACCATGAAACTTTTAAAAATTTGGTTACATACATAATTTTTAACTGAAAAATACTACTTATAACCAACTAGAAATATTTTAAAGTAAAAAATTTTAAATCAGTTTTATCGTTTCCAAGCTCGACAACATTCAACCCATTGCACCCAACGGTGTCACTTCCCCTCACCAACTCTCAATACCCCATCGTCGTCCGTTCTTCGTACCACCCATCGTCGCCGTTCGCCCCTATCAACGATCAACCTCTTTTTTATCTTTTTTTGTCTCTCGATTCTCCCTCTTTTTGACCTTTTTTTTTTCTTTTGACTCCCTCTTTTAGAACAATTTAATAGAATACGTATAGACAGATCATAAAAGAGGGAGAATCGAAAAACAATCAGAGAGAGAGCAGGGGTAAACGTCGGTGATAGGTTGGGCAGTAATAGAGAACGAATGATGATGGGGCCACAAGGGGTGGTGAGGGGGAGCTATGGCGATAAGTGCGAAGAGTATGAATGATGTAGGGTTTGGAAACGATAAAATTTCTAAAAGTTTAATGATTTATTTATTAAAAAAGTTATTTGAAGACTTAATCATTTAAAATGAGAAAATTTAATAATTTATTCATAAAAAAAATTCAAGCACTTAATATTTTAATAAATATATATATTTAAAATGATAATCAAGGGCCATTAGTGTAATTGGATATCTAACAATTAAAATTAAAATATTATAATCCCTAAAATTATTACCCAAGGATCATGTTTCACTTTTTTTTAAAAGGTGAATTATATTCATACCCCCTCGTATAGAGGTATGTGAGTGAGATAGGAAAGGGTATGGAGGTTTTGTGAGCGAGAAGGGGTAGGGATAGCAACACCCTTTTTAGGTAAAATTAAAAATTATGAATCAAATTACACACTCTACATAGAACTCGTAATGCATTCTGGAAATCCACTATCATAACCACTTGGGTTGTGGCGCACTGGTAAACCTTTTGGGAATGTAATGAAATATCTCATCTACCCAGGGTTTAAATCCAGGCGCTGCCAAAGTCCTTGTGGCCATTAACTCCAGGCCATTCGTGGTCGCCCGAGGATTAGTCGGTGCGCATAAGCTGACCTGAAAACCCACGGTTACCCAAAAAAAAAATTGCACTATCATTGCACAAGAGTGTTCTTTATGTACATAGATACCCACTCTCATTGCACCATGTGCATACCTACTCTCAACACACAAATGTGTGCACTCTATGCATACCCTTCATCATTGAAAAATACCCATAATCAGTTCCCATTTGTTCAAACCCATAAATGTATACGATGTGTATACATCATTCTTCATACCCAATTTGTGTTCAAATCCTAACACGAGACCTTTTCAAAATTTTGATACAAAATATACTTCAAAACCACCCATGCTAGTTTTAAAACCTAGGGATGTCCTTGGGGAGCTTGAAATTGAGGGGGTGAGTTTCGGGGGTGGCATTTTCGTCTTGTTTCCACATTTTGATAGTTTTGTCGGCTTCGCATGTAACGAGCCTCGAGCCCGTTATGTCGTAAGATAGTGCGTAAATTCCAGCCTCACTATCCAATGACCCTAAAACATAAATAAAATAAAAAGAATCACAACATGTGGATGCTCTTCCTTTCCTACATATACTTTTTAAAAACACACACACACACAAAAGTAGATAGATGATTGAAGGGATAAAATACCAGGTTGAGCGATTGTTTGATGTTGTTGGAAACTATGACCACTTCTCCAGTCCCAGAACCACAAACTCCCGTTATCGCCTTTCATAAAAATATATATTATATAATCAACATGTATTCGCAAGTAGAGGTAGCGGAACCTCGTTTTCATTGAAAGCCCGGAAACCAGTTATTCATGAGATATTCATGATGAATAATAATGAATCGCGACTAACTGGTTCCTTGGGTTCTCAATGAAAATGAGATTCCTAAAGGAACTTTCCTCCAAGTATTTACCAGGATTATAAAGTGCAAAAGTCTCACCTCCTGTAGCCAACACGCCCTCTTCGTTGACTGCCATTCCATTAATTATGGTCTTCTGCTGAGAACTGCACACGAAAAACAACAAGTGTGATTCTATTTTCTAATTCTTTGAATTTCAATCACAAGAAGATGCCAACATCCCAATTATGTAAAATGCAACCACTAATCACTTTAGTTCTAAAGATGTCTTTTATTATAATACATTGGAAATCTGCATCCATTTATTTGTAACACCAATTTTGCTGCTCAATGAAAGCTATAATAAAATCAGACGATTCTATCTTGAGGGCAAAAACGAAAAAACCATACTAGGACACGAAATAGAACACAGTAAACCACATCAGTGATTATGCCTGTGAGCTTAAATTCAATATTATACAAGTCATTTTTCATCTCCATTTATGAAAAATAATAATCACAAAGCATTAAGCATAACCTAAAATGGTAAGTTGTAGTTACCAACATCTATTAGCAATATATAACCTCCGTAAATTGGATTTGCAATTAGTCTAAAGTGGGGTAGAAAACTCACAGCATGTTGTGCATAAATTCTCCTCCGGGAAGGCTGAACTTTTTTATGTTGTCGGCTGATGCAGAAGCAAAAGTATCCCTGCAATTCGTCCGTTTTAAGGTCACAAATGAAAATGACATGTTAATGAAATAATCAGATATAAGAAAGTAAGGCACATACTCGGTAGGATGGTGGGCAAATGCGCGTACAGATTTCTTGTGATGAGTAAGAGTTGCCATTGTTCTACCACCTAGTAAAGAATATGAAGATCATGAGGATATATATATAAATTCTTGTTAACCTTTAATCAAACATCCAATAAAAGAAGTATTATTATTACCATATCTAAGATCCCAGAACTTTATGGTTGAATCATGGGAGCCAGTTACAATTTGAGGATCCTGTAGGAAGACCATATACCATGTTAAGCTTCATTTTGTACCTTTTTTTTCCGTTTTATGTACAAAGTAAGTTTAAATTAGGATTGTTACCGTAGATCGAGTAAAAACTGAACAGACTGTATCACGATGTCCAGATAGAGCATGAATTTGCATTTTGCTGCGAATGTCCCATACCTATATTTATGATAAATTATCATTATTAGCTAATAATCAGTTGTGCAACAATTCTGGATGGAGATTGATTAATTAATTTGATACCCGGCAAACAGAATCACGACCCCCAGTAAGCAAAACGTCATTAGTGGGATGAAGTGCCAAGCAATATACACCACTTCGATGCCCATGATATGACCGAATAACCTTGTTCTGTTCCAGGTCCCAGCATTTAACCTGTTTGTCATCACCAGCAGAGAACATGTATGTGTGCCTACTGCTAACGGCAAGGCCTGCAAATATCGGATATTTGTTTCAAACAGGATCAATGGCAACATGGTTACTCAATTTCTTAATTAAAAAACCAAACAAACCTCGAACTTGTTCTATATGCCCTGTCAGTGTCAACCTTAACCTTCCTGATCCCACATCCCATATCTGTCCACAATCAATAAAAATCTTTATATGGAATCCATAAATACAGAATTGTTGAGGATTTCATAGAACACCAAATTAGAGGTAAATTGAGTGAAAATTTAGAGCAGTGAAACAAGTTTTAATATAAGTTACATGATTGGGGCTGCCAACAGAAATCCGATCATTTGCATTCGTGTCTATTTAATGCAGATATTATCTGTATCTATTTAAAAGATATCATACGTATTCGATATCCTATATTTGAATTTTTAATTGGTAGCAGTGCGTTCAATCCATTTTATATACGCTACATATCTGCAAAATATATGCATTTAGATATTTGATTATTGGTTACGTGTGTTACATAAATAATAAAATTTTAAAGTTCAATTGATATGTAATTTAGTGTAATCTGTTAATTTAAAAATAATTGGTCATATAGAATATGAAAACCCACAGGTTTTTCTTTTATTTCTTGAAATTAGGAGTTCAACCTTAGCATAGATGAAGCCCATATAGTCTCTGTATATCTGTTCTAGACGCAGGAACATGCAATAAGAAAGTGGGCATCAGGTATATCATTTGATGTCATGTTTGATATAAAAAATGGGATTATTCTGTTTCTATCCAAGTAGATAATTAGTTACATTTAAGATACACACAAATCTTTTGGAATGTATGGCAACAGAGCGACAGGACAGAACATTTTAGCTTGCTTATAAACAATTAAGCATATAAATAATCATGATAATTAAGATATTGGAGTTACAATATTTAATAAAAGATAAGTGATTGAAAGAAATTCCATTATAAATCATATAATTAGCTATTTACTTGTGTTTTAGTTATGTACACCAAAAACCTTGTATACCAAAATATCTCATTATAGTTTGGTTACGTTTGTAATCTCACATTTGTTCAAGAATTTGTTTTTTATTATGTACTTTTGTAATATTACCAAATTCAGACATTTGAATATCTCAAAACGGCATTAAATATCTGGGGGATATGAATGTTTTATCAGCATATCCAAACGGTTAAACAATAGTTTACGCCCATATGTATAATAACATCTTACCAAATTTAAAAATTTTCAGTGTCATACTTTTACTCGCACAATGTATTCTGCTGTGTACATTGTTCATCTCTAGAGAGGTGCGCCAAACTAAAAATCATAGTTTCTCACAGTTGTGGTCAGCTGCATAATCAACTCTGATGCTCTACTCTAAAGTAGTATCTTCCTTTTCTATGCCGAAATATTTAAGCATCTGACTTCACCTTCCCTTGCCTTGCCTTTATATCTTAAAATTCCAATCATGGATACTAGTCGCAATTACAACGTCCTAATCAAGCCACTTCAACACTACTCCCAAAATCCATCAAGTATTGCTTCCGCATTGTCACCTACCCATTCATTTCAGGAACACGTCATAGCTTAGTTTCCAAGCTATGAACATACCCCTTTCTCTTCGATCATGTAATCAGAGATTTTATTATTGATTTTCTTATAAATACAATGAAATAGTACAAGGATATATATAGGCAAGAAAGCTAGAAAAGGAAACCCTAAAAGAGAAAACCCTAAGGGCCTGCGAGCTAATTGGGCCTAAGTAAAGAATTACATATTTTACATTCTAACACTCCCCCTCAAACTGGAGCATAGATATTAATCATGCCCAGCTTGTTACAGATAGAAGAGATCCGCGAACCAGGTAAAGCTTTGGTAAAGACATCGGCAAGTTGACTTCCTGTTCGAACAAAGGGAGTTGAGATGGTTCCATCTTCTAGCTTTTCACGAGTGAAATGGCAGTCCACTTCAATATGTTTTGTTCTCTCATGAAACACGGGATTATTTGCAATGTGGATAGACGCCTCATTATCACAATATAGATTCATTGGTTTAGATTGAGCAAACCCAAGTTCACCTAGCAGATTACGCAACCATATCAACTCACAAGTGGTTTGGGCCATAGCCCTATATTCAGATTCAGCGCTTGACCGGGAAACGACATTCTGTTTCTTGCTTTTCCACGAGACTAGATTTCCTCCAACTAACACACAATAGTCTGTCGTAGACCGTCTGTTCGTAGGATCTCCATTATAGTCAGCATCTGTAAACCCTTCTATGACATGATGACCGTGATTTTGATAAAGAATGCCAAGACCAGAGGCACCCTTTAGGTACTTCAGTATATGTCTAACGGCCTCCCAATGTGGAGTTCTTGGAGATGACATAAACTGACTTACAACACTCACTGGAAAAGCGATGTCAGGACGTGTAATCGTCAGGTAGTTTAGCTTTCCCACAATTCTTCTGTACTTTTCTGGATCCTCAAGTAGATCTCCATCGTCTGCTTTCAATTTCATGTTCGGAATCATTGGGGCCTCACACGGTTTTGTTTCAATCATCCCAGAGTCATTCAATACATCCAAACAATATTTCCGTTGAGACAAACAGATCCCTTTCCGAGTACGAGATACTTCAATTCCCAAGAAGTATTTTAAAGGACCTAGATCCTTTGTTTGAAACCGAGACGTAAGGAAATCTTTCAGCTTCTTGATCCCAATCCCATCACTCCCAGTAATCACAATGTCATCAACATACACCACTAGTAGAATGCATCCAGAAGGGGATGAAGTAAAGAACACAGAATGATCATAAGAGCTCCTCCGTAAGCCAAACTCGGTCACTACAGCATTGAACCGTCCAAACCAAGCACGAGGGGATTGCTTTAAACCATACAATGATTTACGTAACTTACAGACTCTACCAGACTCCCCCTGAGCAGCAAACCCAGGTGGTTGCTCCATATAAACTTCCTCATGTAAATCACCATGCAGGAATGCATTTTTCACATTCAGTTGGTGTAGGACCCAGTCATAAGTAGCGGCTAATGAAATAAACAAGCGGATGGAGGGTACCTTAGCCACAGGAGAAAATGTCTCGTAGTAGTCGACCCCATAAGTCTGAGCATATCCTTTAGCTACCAACCGGGCTTTCAGACTAGCCACTGATCCATCTGGATTAACTTTCACAGTGAATACCCATTTGCAGCCAATTGCCTTTTTACCTGCAGGTAACTCTACCAAATTCCATGTATTATTATGATCTAGAGCATTAATCTTTTCAATCATGGCATCCTGCCATCCAGAATGAGCCAAAGCTTCACCAACCGTTTTAGGAACAGGACAGGAATCAAGTGTGGAGATCAAAGAGCGAGAACGAGAAGAAAGTTTATCATAGGAAACAACAGAAGAAATAGGGTAAGTACATGAGCGCTTACCTTTCCGAAGGGCAATGGGAACATCAAGATCAGGATCCTGTGTATTGGAAGGTGGTGGATCACTTGAAGCAGTAGGATCATCATTAGAAGGATCTGATGACGATGATGAAGATGGTATAGGGTCAGGATCTGACGTAGGTCGTTGCCGCCTATTATACACATGAACTATCGGTGGTTTAGTAGGCTCTTGATGTTGTGTCGAGTCGGATAGGATAGGGGATTCGATAACTGGTACGGTATATACCAACAAATCATCGCTATCTCTTGGATTGCAAGGAGTGGACACAGGAAAGAAAGGTATATTATCATGGAATGTAACATCTCGAGATACAATGTATCGATTAAGCGTGGGAGAAAAACACTTATACCCTTTTTGAAGTCGAGAGTAACCAAGAAAGACACATTTCAGAGATTTTGGATCCAACTTAGTTATGTGTGGTCGGGTATCATGGACAAAACAGGTACTACCAAAGATCTTTGGGTCGATAGGAAACAATGACTTTGTAGGAAACAGAACTGAGAAAGGACTTCTTCCATCCAAAACAACAGATGTCATTCGGTTGATGAGAAAACAAGCAGTAGCAATAGCATCAGCCCAGAAGAGTTTTGGAACAGTCATATGAAATAATAGAGCCCAAGCCACCTCTAAGAGATGACGATTCTTTCGTTCAGCAACCCCATTTTGGGCTGGTGTGTTAACACAGGAAGACTCATGAAGAATACCATTTTGAAGCATATATGACCGAAATGTTTGAGACAAATATTCTTTTGCATTATCGCTACGAAGAGTTTGAATGGAGACTTTAAACTGTGTTTTAATCTCAGTATAAAATGAACAAAAATGGGTAAACACCTCAGATCGATTTTTCATAAAGTAAAGCCAAGTAGTACGAGAGTAATCATCAACAAAAGTAACGAAATACTTAAATCCAAGTTTTGAAGTGACCGGACATGGTCCCCAAACATCAGAATGGACCAACTCAAATGGGGACGAGGCCCGCTTATTATAGACTCTAGGACTTAAATGAATACGTTGATGTTTGACATACTGACAAGACTCACACTGTAAAGAAGATAAAGAATAAAACTCATGACACAACTTCTTCAAATTCTGTAAAGAAGGATGACCTAATCGACAATGAACTTCAAGTGGAGACGATGAGTTGGAACAAGCCAAAGAGCAAGGTATTTGATGTTCAAATATATATAGGCCGTCAGTTTCCCGCCCTTTACCAATAATTCTCTTCGTCGACAGATCCTGAAAGACACAGAAATCAGGATAGAATGTGACACAACAATTTAAAGCACGAGTAATTTTACTGACTGATAACAAATTGAACGAGAAATTGGGTAGACTCAGGACAGAAGATAACGAAACAGATGGAGTAAGATCAATGGTGCCAGAACCAAGGACAGGTGTGATAGACCCATCAGCAATTGTGACATGTGATGGAGACGTGTGTTTATTGAAATTAGAGAAGATAGTGGGATTACCTGTAGAAGCACCTGAATCAATGACCCATTTGGAGGCAGAGGATAATAGGCATGTACTAGAGTTACCTGTCTCAGCAAAAGTAGCAGTCGGAGCAGTGGAATTCTCAGTCCCTAAAAGTCGAGCATATTCTTCTGCGGGTATAGTAACCGTACTACCAGATGGTTTGTCTTCTCCGGTCATCTTCCAATGAATCACAAACCAGAAAATCGAAGTTGGACAAAGAATGCACTCACAGGGTGCCAGAAAACCAACGAACAAAAACGAGAACAAACAACGCACTCACAGGGTGCTAGAAGACGAACATACCAAGCGAAAAAAAAGGGGAAAATTTTTCGATCCAGACAAAACGTACCAAGCGAACATTGATTAAAAAAAAGCACCAAAATCTCGGAAGTTACTATTCACACCGGAATTACTGTTCACACCGGAGTTACTGTTCATACCAGAGTTACTGTTCACGCCGGGTTACTGTTCACGCCGACAGAAAGTAGGGCGGCTGCTATTAGGGTTTTAGGAGCGGCGGCTCTGATACCATGTAATCAGAGATTTTATTATTGATTTTCTTATAAATACAATGAAATAGTACAAGAATATATATAGGCAAGAAAGCTAGAAAAGGAAACCCTAAAAGAGAAAACCCTAAGGGCCCGCGAGCTAATTGGGCCTAAGTAAAGAATTACATATTTTACATTCTAACAATTCTACATAAACTTATGAATAGTTTGCATTTTTTTTAATTCACTACTCATTCAACGTCCCGTTGCTCACATGTCACTTCCTACCCTAACATAAACTTGGTAGAAAATAAAACCAGTTTGCTAGGTAAAATAACTAAGAACAGAAAAGTTAAAAGGCAACACATCCTTTGACATATGTGCATTTTAGAAAGAATTTTGTAGCACTATGAATGTGTCCTAGATTACAAGGATATTTCTCACTTATCATTGAAAAATACATCAGCCAACTTTAAGCTAATCAATAATCATGAAACAATGGAACATTTTTCAGCATATTGATAAGACAAGTACTTTAATCAAACATAACATGTTCAGACAGATATATGTGCATGTATTTGCACTTGTTTGTTGTGAAGAAATAATTAATATATTTTTAGTTGGTTGGACATGCAGCAAGTGGTCATCTCTCATCCGTCAATGACAGATATCAAACTCACATGGCCTAGAAGGGCAAATATACCTAGCTAGGAGTCCTTGTGATAGAGTTCTGACTTCTAACTTTACCGGATCAAACAATAACCTGATAATCCTTCTACCTTTCTGGGTAGGCTAAGCTCTATATCAGAGTTTTTACATAACACCGCCAAAGAGAAAACTAAGAAACACTCTTTACTCTTCTGAGGAACCACACCGTATATAAGAGATTTACTGAAGCAAAATAATATTTTTCCCTAACATGATTATAATGATTACCTTGATCGTTCGATCTGCAGACCCAGTACAGAACCACTGATTACTTGGATCAAATGCTATTGATCTCACCCATCCCAAATGCCCACTGATGACCTACACATATATTAGCTCATTAAACAAGACCACAAAAAGAAATGAGAAAAATATTTAGGGGTTGTTTGGCGGTTGTTAAATGGTTAGGTGCAGAATGATTAAGAGGCTCTTAGGATATAATGCAAAATGAAATATGGTTGTTTGCTAATTGTTCAAAATGAAATCAGGCTCTGAATGGTTAAGGCAGGGTCAAGACACAAAATCATTCAGAGGGTTTTGGAACCATTAAGAGGCAGACATTTATTTTGCCAAACAAGATTTACCTCTTAACGATTCAGATGTTGCCTCTTAATGGAACCATTAAGAGGTAAACAAATTAGTCACATACAAGGATAAATAAGCAAATTATTGGTGTTCCATATAAATGTAAATATGTCAGTCATCAAGTATAAAGTGCAAAGGAAAAACTGAGATGATCAGTTTCCAAGAGCCAAACCGTTGATATTTTTATATTAAGTACTAAACTACTAATAGACCATTAATCTACCCTATAAGCACCTACTTTATTACTTATCATGGAGTGATAGGTAGTATACCTGGGTATTACTTATGCATGTATACTCTATTTATTGTCTATAGCGTATGTCATAGAAATTCAAATAAAATCAAGTGTACATATAAATATTTTTTAATATGATGCAAACAAAAGTGGGTTGTGATGATAGGATGCAAATATTGATATCCTATAGATAAGTGATTCAAACAACTGTCCAGCTCATATAACATATACATTAAAATAGGAAGGGTGAACCTTGCCCATATCTTAGAAGATCAAGGTTCTCACTCTGTAGTTCTTCCATGGAGCATGCCATACAGGATGCGGCCACCTGCTAGGGATTCTCTCCATCAGAGCTGCAGTTGACAGATTCCTACAATAAACAAGTCAAGCCATTAAAACCACAAGTCACAAGACGTTGCATTTATTGCAGATACCTCATATGATGCAATAACAATTGAACGCACTAATAGAACTGCTACTAATCACGGCTAAGGAAAAAAACAATAAAAAAGAAAACCGGTAACATTCATAATACGTCAAACAACATTTTTCAAAGGACAGTACAAGTATCATTTACTAATTTACTATAGGAAGATTGACTAAAAAGCAGAGATTTTGAATCTTAACCTTCATGCTAGTAAACTATGCATATATGGAAAAAGAGACAAATTTTCAACATGTGTAAAAATTACAAGCAAATCCAAACCTGTCTGAAGTCCCATGAACAGGAATGACTGCACTACTTCTGCCACCATCGCCTCTGTCAAACAGAAATTCACATAACCAATTCAGTTTACCAACTAAAAAGTGTCTTCTAGAAGAAGATCAAGGTAGCAACAAACAAAATTTGTATAGGGTTCATGAACATTAAAAAGAGAAGTAATGCTTACATGTTCTTTGGTTGAACAGGAGTAATGGTTAAATCACTCTGAGTACCACCCTTCTTAGAACTTTCAGTGCCTACAAATAAAGTTTGATACAAGTCAAAAGATGATACTTCCCATTCTGTTGATAATCTATAGAGGCATTTGTTAACTTTTCATTATCCTATCCGTAAAATGTTATTTGGTCAAGGTAACATTTTGGTTTTCTCTTTCACTTGAGTTCCATTTTCATACAAAAAATTAAAGCCTTAACTGTTGGCCATAGATTGGTTTTGAACATATAAAAGTTATATGTATGATATATATATATATATATATAGTTTATATCCAAGTTAGTTACATCAGTTCAATAAACAGGTTTAATTCCAAAAGTAAAAGGCTAGGTGAGTCAATCCCATATGATCAATGTCCCAAAAAAATGAAAAACCTTCAAGTTGGCAGCAGACAAAATCACTTGCAATCTCGAGAGATTTTTAGTTCAAAATAAGGCAGTATTTAACTATGGTAAATAAGATCCAACTCCAACAGTCCAACACATGCATGAAAGCTTAAATGCTTAATTTAGGCATTATTGCTGATAAGAAAGATAGAAATTTACTAGTACCTGGTAGCACAAGAGCATTTGAATTCGAAACCTCAACTTGATTTTGTGAGGCATTCTTGGCAGGCTGACTTGGAACTCTTTTTATTCCACCATACTCAACATGTAGCTTCATCGTCATTAAAACACACAAACACACACATAAGCCCACATAATATACATCAAAAAGTATTAAGCACAAACACAAGAGACAATAGAGTAAGTTCCTTTCATTCAGGAAAAAGATAGATAACCCATCGATTTCTAGTATCACAAGTAGTACTCTCCAAATTCGAATCAACATGATTTATTATGAATTAAATAAAATGTGGTTCGATGTGTACATTTGTGATACAGTTTAATGTGATTCTCAAACTTTTCTCTAAAAGTAGTTTGTATGGACCCAGAAATCGATGAAACAAATATACATCAAAAAACCTGGCATGGTAAAGCACACATACGTGAAAGCATATAATGAGGGAACACATAGCGAGGTACTAACCTTATTGCTCATCCGTATCTTCTTACTGTAGGGTATCAGGTAAAGAATAGTTAGATCACATTATTGACATACTAGATGAAAATATTGTACATTTAGAAATCGAAATTTGGGTTTTAAACAAACCTCTCGAGATCAGGAGGGGGCAATTGAGAGTGAAGAGGAGAAAAGAGATCGAGAGCCCGTTTCAAGGATTTAAAGCTGAGCTTCTTCAGTGATTGTGGTTCCACTGGCAGCTCCAACTCCATCATCTCAAGATGCTTGTGTCCGAAAGCAACCCAGAAGATGCCCAAAGATGTCAAAGGAAGTAGCAGCTCAAAGGCGCTGGACAGGAAACTGTTGAAGTAAGGTTTGGCAAAATACATTCATAATTGTCCATGTCTTTTCTCTAAAAAATCCATTTTTGTTGTCAACATGTCTTGTATGCATTTGTATTTTCAGACATTCACCCTGAATGCAAAATTAGTCGTGTCGGGGAGCATGACTTCATGAAGTGTTACGTGATTTGTTGTGCATAAAGTTAGATATGACTATTGACTAGTTATTCGGTAAAGCTTTATTGATTCCAATGCAAAACGTTTTCTGAAGCATTGTAGGATGATCTTTAATCTATGGTGGTTTATTTATGCTAATTACAAGTGTTAGTGGATGGCCACCAAATCTAGGAGGATATCAACTAGAAACAGGTAAGTGCTGCAGTTGCTGCTAATCATGAACCATTAATGGGCAAAATGTAATCGTGTTTTTAGCAAAGAAGATACATCAATTGTTCCATGTCATTTTTTTGTGCATTGTGTATCATCAATTATATCAACAAGGGCAGAGCCAGGACTGAATTTCAGGGTGAGGGGGTAAAATACAAATACATAAAGACATTATATAATGAAGTGAGTGATCTAAAAAACAATGCATGTTTTGTTTGTTTTGATTTCCTACAACTTCGTTTAGAACTTTCACCATTAGTCTTTTGAAAACGAATCCACAATCGTTTTTGTTTTTGTTAAATACTTAAATATGACCGTTAAGAAAAGGACAAACTTAAGAACGAAAAAATGATAAACAATATGTTCAAAACAAACAAGCAGAACCAACCATGGTCGTAATTAACTTAAGCTGTAGTGACTCAAACAGTGAATGTGTCCTATTTGTTCCTCAAAGCAAGCATAAACCAACCAAAGTTTTAATGTGCCATGACCTTTATAAAGTTCAATGCAGTAAATAAATTTCTTTTGAAGTTGAAAACTGATATTTAATCTTTTTGACCACAAAACTGATCTCTTCTCCGATTCAAAATCAGATCAATCACCCAAAAAAGCTCTCAAAAGATATCTGACTGCTATCTAACATGCGATCAGGGGGGATTATAAATCAAAAGGCTACATAATAATTAGCTATTTAGATTAGGGTTTTTTCCCATCCCATGGCATTAAACACAACAAGGATTAGCATATAGCAATTTAGCATAGCATAACAAATTGATAATAGGTGAACTTAGGGCTTCTTTCATCTTGATTCTCAATAGATTTCAACTTTGAAGGTTTACCAAATGTTGAGATTATTCAGCTAATGTTGTGATGTGTTCAATCTTGTCTTTGGTACTCATTTGGTTATGTTGTTGCATTCAAGGGTTGTATTCGTTATTTTGTATATTTTTGGAGGACTGTTTCTGTAGCGGTTGATAGTTCATGATCAGGGTACTGGAGTCCACCTATTCAAAGTTTGGGGTTTATACTAAAAGTATAACTAATTGTTTCCAGATTGTTGCATCGATGAACGTGTTTTGAATAAGCATTATGTATTCTTTTTTCTCAAGTTATCAGTGAATATTATTAGGGTTCATCCTGTTGATCGATTTCGTAATACGTTATGAAAATACATACGAAGATTTAGGTTTTCTCACAGCAAATAGCAATTTAGCAAAACTATGATACCAATTTACCAACTGATGAGCAAATTAATAGCAAGAATGGAAAAACAATTACCAAAGGGAAGAGGCGTTCAGACGTAATCAATGGCGTTGTGAATCCACAACGGAGAAGCAGAGGAGTGAGGGCTTTTCTCGGATGGGCCTTTGCTTTCAAAGTTCAGGGGGAGCCAGGCTCACCCTAGTTGCCACGCTAATGGCCTAGAAATTTAGAAGGCTATTATATATTAGTTGTGTGTTCGATTTGATTACAAATTAAAAATTAAAAGTTACTGTAATTATCTATTAAAAGATAATTTTATAAAATTTTTGTTTGAATAAAATATATGTTATAAATGATGGTTAAACATATTTTATTAATTTAAAGATTTGGTTAAAAAAATCCTAAAAAATATTTATATTGGTATTAAATTAAAGATTAAGAGAAATTGTATAATTTCTTTAATATAACTTTTTTTAGTATAAGTTAAATATAATAGATGTCAATATACACACATTCATCCACATAATCTTCTAAAATTCATATGATCATATCTTACATATCCACAAAACACACATTGAACTCTTCCGGTAAGAGCCATTGAACAGAAAATGAAATTCCCTAACCCACAAAACATTGTCAAAACAAAATTGCAATATAACATAAAACAGAAACAAGCCACCCATTAGATCAAAAACCACACTTCTATATGGAATGCAAAATGAATATGAATAGTATTACAAACCTAATCCTATCATCATTCTATCTGTACCAGTAATAGATAATCTAATGCTACAGATTCAAAACCATGTCAAATTACAAGTAGAAAAGCAGCCATTCAAGTTCATAGAACTACGGAGCTCTGCAAACACTACTTTCCCAATTTAAATCAGCTTTTATCGTTTGCAGCCCAATCGTTTTCAATCCAACTTCAAACAAATCACTTGTGAAAGAAACCACAAATCGCTTGTTGTGTGGAACTATTAAGAAAGTAACTATATCGAGTAAAGTATCAAACTTTTAACTAGCATATGTTTCCACAGCCTAATATCATTAGAGGTTTAAGTTTTTTGATCAAAAACCAACATAGACATGTGTGTGTGTGTGTGTGGTGGGTCGGGGTGGACAAGCAACAAGCAGGAAGATTACACAATAACAAGCGTTTGATACTGTTTTGATCAGAGAAACCAAACAACAAGCAGGGATAAACGATCACACAACAAACCAAACTGGTAAAATTAAGCTTTTGATATTGTTTTGATCAGAGAAATTAAACATCATCGAGTATCACAACAAACTCGATGGGTCTGGGTGGACAAGCAACAAGCAGGGAAAACAACAACACAACGAACTTCAGCCGTGGATTTGAAGAACATGATCGATCGAGAACCCTAAAATTAAAGAAACGGAGACAAAGGGGGTACCTGATCGTGATCGATTTGAAGAACCTTGGTGGTGGAGTCGATGGAGAGAGGAGGGAGTCGATTTGAAGAGGAGGGATATATTAGGAAGCGTACCTCTAACCGATTTAGAGTTGATCCATTCACTTTTTGATATTGTTTGGGATTGTTTATTTAAATGGGAAAATTGCATCAAAATTGAACTAACTTTGCCTTTATTCTTATTTTGGGAACCAACTTTTAGAATTATTATTAAAGGGTCTCAACTAAACTTTTCGTTTATTTAAAGGCCTCGTTGACTTGATAACCTATTAATGATGACGTGGACTAAGTAACAACCAACTAATATCCTAAACCACAAGGGTTGTGGTGTGGTGGTAAAGGTTTGGGGAGTTCATAGCGCTCAACACGGGTTCGAGCCCCACTAGCAGCACTTGTGGCCACTGAGGATAAACTCAGGATGCACGCTTTAGCAGCTGGGTCAAAGGCTCTAATTGTCAGGGATTAGTCTGGGTCATAGACCCAGAATACCCTTTCCAAAAAAAAAAACTAATATCCTATGTCATATTTAAAATTTTGAAAAATAAATCTAAAAATATGACATGGCGTGAATAATTATGACATGTCATATGTTTCTTATATTTAATAATTAAAACCACTTTATATCAAAGAAAATAAATATATAAAAAAAGTTATTGTTTCATTTTTACATAATTTTAATTGAATAAAAAGTTACCAGACTCAAAATTCAAATTAATATACATGTTTTTAGGTAAAAATTTGGGATTACTAACCCTATCTTCTTCCATGTAACCTCATCGTCAACACTAACAACCTACAAAATTCCTTTTTCCCTGTTCCCGAAAGTGTCTCGAACCAGTAGCATGTATAGAACTCAATTTTGCTGAAAATCACTTCCTCTTTTCCCCTGGCACAAACAAAAAAATGGAAATCTGATGAACTTGATTTATGTGTGTCTATGCAGCCCCCAACTCGTTTATTACTTCAATTTCACGATGAAAATCTTATTTGGATTTGGAAAAGAAAATGAAGCTTCCAGTGGGAGGGTTGATTTATGTTAAGGGGGTTTCAGTATATGATGATTGGAGAAGTTGATATAATGTTTGATTTTGAGTTTGGGTTTTTTGATTTTTAGTTTAGGGTTTGATTCTAATTGATGATGAAGATGAAAAGTTGATATAATGTTTGATTTTGAGTTTGGGGTTTTTGATTCTATTGATGATGAAGATGAAAAGTTGATATAATGTTTCATTTTGAGTTTGGGTTTTTTTATTTTGAGTTTAGGGTTTGATTATCGATGATGAAGATGAAGAAGAAAATTTACTCTTTGTTTGATAAATGATGTGGATATTATTTGTTGTTTTTAAAATAACTAGTGTTGGGCCCGTACATTGCACGGGAGGATAATTTTTTTGTTGGAATATTGAACCGAGTTAAAATGAAACGTAATTTCTATGTTAACAGTTAATGAAATACAATGTGAAAAACGAATGTATTTTCATAAGTGGTTAACTTGCATATATTATTAATCGTTTGTTGTTATGAGTTTGTGCAATAATATTGGTAATAGTTTTTTATTATATTTATTAAAACTCAAACGACATGTCTCACAACATATTTATCTGACTATTGACTTCAAGACCTCATAGTATTAATCGATAAAAATAAAGATATGTATATATATCTTATTCCTCTACTTCGAAAAATATGATTGTGGGTTTTAAAAAATATAAACAAATCCTCAGTAAATAAAATAAAATATAAAAAGTAGTTTTTCAAATAAACAAAAATATAGTGAAATACCTTTTGTTCAGTTGCAGGTTCCGCCATTGACACCCGACCGTTCATCTTTTTCTTGTACTCGGATGATACATAAAGAAGTTATATATATTTATAGTGAATGTAGAGAATATTTTAAAATCTTTTATTTTCATTTTCAATTTTACATTTAAATGTAAATATATTAAAAATATGAAAGAATATTTTTATATCTACATCGTTTCTATTTTATTTTCTTTACACTTGATTAATTTGGAAAGTATTGCGGAATATTTTTATTTTAAAGAATACAATAATTTATTAGTGTATCTCGTTATTTTTTATTTTTAATTCATATCAACCTTCTTTTTTCTTCTTTTAATGCTCGTGAAAAAAAATACGTGTAGATTTTATATTATAAAAAAATACGTGTAGATTTTATATTATGTTAATATAAAATACGTGTAGATTTTATAAAATAAAATAGATTTTATATTAGCAAAAAAAATACGGAAGAAAAAACAGTTTATATTACATCTCATTATGTAAAAAGATTTTATAAAAATAAAATATGGAAAAATATTTTATAAAATAAAATATGGAAAAATCATTATGAGATATAATATAAAAAAATACGGAAGAAAAAAGATTTTATATTACATCTCATTAATATAGATTTAAATGTAAAATCTACATTTAAAATAGATTATGCTAATATAAAATATATTTTATAAAATCTTTCACCAAAAAAACAAATAGTTATATTAATAAATGAGTATCCATTCCACAAATAGATGATTATGTGAGATATTGTGTTTGGAAATGTTGTACCAAAGCATTAAGAAATTGTAAATTAAGTAATTGACTTTAATTAGTTGTAACTTTTGCTTAAAATGTTGTAATTAAGAGTTTTTTATACCGTTTTTATAATATAGTATAGATATAGATATTTTTTGCCATGTCATATTGATGATACCGGTTACCTACTTAGCAGGTTAAAGAGTCCCTTAAATGAATAAATAGTTTGGTTGAGATCCTTAAATGATAATTTTAAAAGTTAATTCCCTAAAATAGGAATCAAGACA
This sequence comes from Arctium minus, assembly GCA_954870635.1. Classification (NCBI taxonomy): domain Eukaryota; kingdom Viridiplantae; phylum Streptophyta; class Magnoliopsida; order Asterales; family Asteraceae; genus Arctium; species Arctium minus. Next base: position 57,050,376 of record OX941084.1, read on the forward strand.
AAGTTAGTTACATTTTGATGCAATTTTTCCTATTTAAAACAACCTATCCATATTTGTAAAAGTGCTTATTAAGTTATGCTTATTTGTAAGGGAAAAGTTCATAAAAACTTAACAAACTATTTCATTTTGAATGGTTAAGTCCCTAAACTAATTTTTTGAATGAAAAACCATTAAACTTTCTTATTTTGAATGAGTAAGTCCCTGAACTATTTTTTTGAATGAAAAAACCATTAACTTTCTCATTTTGAATGAAAAACCCATTAAATTTTCCAATTTTGAATGATTAAGTCCCTGCATATTTTTTTTCAATAAATTAAATCATCGAACTTTTAAAAATTGGTTACTTACATCATTTTAACCCAAAAAAAACTACATGGAACCGATTATATTTTGATTCTTCCTCTTTTGATAAATAAAAAATAGATCAAAAAGAGGGAGATCGATGTTAGGAGCAACAACGTGTTAGGTGATATGGAGAACGGACAATGTAAGGGCAATGGGGAGAGGCGAGGCGGAGCGATACGATTGTCTATGAGGGGTTTTAATGGCGTATAATTTGAGAAAGGTAAAACTGATTTTGATTTGTTTTTACTTTAAAACCTTCATCGTCAGTTCCAGATATCTTTAAAAAAAGGTAACCAATTTTTAGAAGTTCGATGATTTATTTATTAAAAAAAATGTTGAAGGACTTAATCATTCAAAATTAGAAAGTTTAATGGTTTTTTCGTTCAAAAAAATAATTGAGGGACTTAATCATTCAAAATGAGAAAGTTTAATGATTTTTTCATTCAAAAAAATAGTTTAGGGACTTAACCATTCAAAATATGATAGTTTATTGGGTTTTTTTGAACTTTTCCCTATTTGTAAAAGTGTTTATTAACTTATAGAAATAAGGGACAAATATGTAATTTGGTTAAATAAGTTAATAAGGAGATTCAAATAAATCAGTTGTGAATGACTTATCAAAAGCTGCTTATTAGCAGGGTGGAAAAGTCATAAGTCTTTTTTTCTTTTTTCCAATCTAAACACTCAAAACAATTTATTTGTTGTTTGAAAATGCAATAAGTTAATAAGCAGGTTTAATAAGCAATCCCAAACACCCCCTTAATATTGAAAATAAACAAACTCCCTTAAACTTGGAATGTCTAACCGATTAAGAGTTGAATTTTGAAAAACAAACTGGCGCTAAGGGGTTGTTTGTTTTTAAAAAAAATCTTAATGACTCTTAAGTCTGGATTGGTTAGACTTTTATACATTTAGATTGTTTTTTTTTCCAGTTTTCAGAACCTCTTAACTTTTAAATACATCTAAAATAAGAAGTGATAACCTAACTTCTTAAAATCTCTTATTGCCGCCTCAGTTCATATACTCTATTTTTCTCTCAAAATGCCTCCAGACGTTACAAAAACAAACAGTCATATTGATTCAGATTTTAGACTTCAACACCACCTCTTATTAATCAAAAGGGAAATAAAACTTCAGACTTTAGACCTCTTAAAAAACAAACGCCACCTAACTATTTGTCTTACGTTAGATAGATTGGATAGGACAAAGCAAAAATTGTTGAAATGACAAACTTGTCCCTAAAATGTTGTTTAATGTTTTTTTTTCGTCATGCAATAGTTATAATGTAACACCCTAAATTTTAGAGGAGAAATAAAAATTCGAAACTGGCAATATGACGGCTATAAAATGAGCAAAACCTGAATAACTATAACCTGTTACAATAGTCCCAAAGTATCATCCCGAAATGGGGAATAAAGTTATGACATTACAAACTACCAAATGAAGAATAAGACTCGACAACCTAATAATCTAACTTATATCAAGAAAGATTAAGGACGGGTGTCGCTATTCTTCCAAAATAAATGTTCACTATCATCTTTGTATCGGTCACTATATCTTCCAAAAAGACCGCTCTCGGTCTCAAGGCCGTCTACTCAATCTCGATGAATCTCACCGCTAGATTGACCTGTTATACATGTCATTTTAAGAAAAAAGTGTTAGGCTAACGCCTAGTGAGATCAAACATTTGAATTTAGGAATAATTGCAATAAGCTTAAGTAAAAGAGATGAATTTATAATATTAAAGATAATACTCTTCACCATAAATAGATACCTCTTGGTTTAACGGGAGAGACCCGCTTACCAACACAAGTGACGGAACACAAGAGTAAGCCACTTGACAAGTTAGTAAAGCCAATACACATAGAAAGTACACGCAAGGGATGTTAGGCTCGGTGGCTTTAAACGTACACCCACGGAAAGTCAACTTCAACCACATAGGGTACTTACGTTGAAATCCTCATCCAATATCGTAATACTTAGCACGTAGGACTTATAACCCAATCTGATGTCTAAACGTGCCTCGATGTGAGAAACTAATGTCTAAACGTCAGACAAAATGCAACAACCAATATAGGGTCATGACTCCCAAATGAAACCAAATATGCCACATAAAGCTATTAAGCTAACCGGTGATTCAACATGTGATTATATCAACCAAAACATTTACAAGTGAAAGTTTCACATAAATACTCACATAATTTTACCAGGAGGTTCCAAGTTGCCATTTGAATCATATTCTCATATTCTAAGTCTAATACTTCAAGTTCCCATCCATTTGGTCCACTTTGATATTTCAAAACCCTAGTTTTGGATCCCAAGTGTTTAAACCAATGTTATAGTAAAACAAATTCCCATGTACAAACTTATCAGCAGTTCAACATAAAAATTCATAAAACCAAAAACCATATATTTACCATAAAATCCTAAAACTCCAAAAACTAGGTTTAGATCCAAAAGTTCATACAATACAACAAATAAGGATGAAGATGTTTACATGGTGAAAACCCACGTTTTAGCATGTATAAAGTTTTATAAAAGTGGATGAACTCACCAACTAGGGCTTGTAAAGAGCAAACCCTAGAAATGGTAGGAGATTTTGATAGACTTGATTTATTTCTTGAAGCTTTAACACTCACCAATGCGACTATCTTGAATCCAACAACCCTTTTTTAGAGCACTAAATGCAAGGATTTTTTGGTGGCAATAAATGAAGATAGGTGGAAGAGAAAAGGGAGAAAAATCGCCCAAGAAGAGAGGAGTATTGACCTAGGTCTGAAATGTGGAAAAGTGTTCTAATTTTGACCCATAAATCAGTTTTCAAAACAGCAGGTAGGACCCCACGGGCGACAATGCTCGTGCCTTTGTCGTCGGGGCACAGTCGCTCAACACCACTCACTCACTGGTGTTTGCCAGTGACATTGCCATGGCATTGTCGCCTGGGCAATGTCGCCCACACTCCTCCATCAGCTATTTGTTTGACGCTCACGCATTTACAACCTTAAATCCCGACTTCCTTTTCTAACCTTTTTGGTTACTAACGTCCCGGTGTAGAGTTTCTCAAGGTTAAGGGTGGAAATCTAGCACGTATACATATATATGCTACCCAAGAGAATGGTATCAACACAACTTAACCATATAACAGAAAGCAAGGAATTTAGTGAAACACAACTCCTATATCAAAGACGAAGTTATTATAGATTGGTAAGGGATATAACAAGGCGTGCTACAACAAATGCCAAAGAGCGGGGTGTTACATATAAATTATACAAATCAACCAAATATATGAACAGAAGAGGTTTCAAATACAAACCTTATATTATTAAACAAATTTTGATATATTTATAAAAGATGATCATGGTTTGTTCATTATGATCAAGATATTTATAGAATGATAAAGTTCATTTATTATGATCATTGTTTTAGATTTGGAAATAATCATGATGTGTTATAAAACCAAATATTCATTAGGGTAGATGGGCACTTAAGTTTGGTTTGTATGTTTGTAATTGAAACCTCATTTGTATCTAATGTCTCATTGACGCAAAATAAGTCTTGATTTAGTTAGGCTTTCATCTGAAGCACATCATCTCTCATTGACGTCGTACCATAACTACCATATCCTCCTTCCATAGCCACCGACCACCGTTGTATCATCATCCATAGCCACAAAGCTTCATGATCAAAAACCAAAACCACCATCTTCATCTCCTCCAGTTCTAAACCCACATGAAACTTGAATATCAAAAACTAAAACCACAAATTTCATCGTAGCAGACAGAAAAATGGGAAGAAAAAAGGAGACCTGCAGCGGCTAGTTTTTTGTCGACAGAAGGTGTAGATTGGTGATGATGATAGTGGTAGGAGTGAATCATGGTGGTGCAAGAGTGAACTGATAGATGGAGGGATGACAATAATGGAGGTCTCAAGGGATGGCAGTGATGGTGGTTAAGAGATGCATGGACCACGATGATGGAGGTTTTGAGAGAATGGAGTGATTATCAGAATATCCACCTTTTGATTATTTACATGTATGATTCCTCGTTATTGTTCTTCAGTGCTATGTGATTCCAAATCATTTGTAATGTCCGTTTAATTTAAATAGAAAAAACTTATATATTAAAGTTAAACAAACCAAAGAGCTCAATAAACATATCGATATTAAGGAAATATCATTTAAATAAATAAAAGTCATAAATTCTCCGATTTGAAAAATGCATAATGCATTAGAGATAGAGACGAAGAAATATATACTAGGACTTACCCTTATCTTCATTTGAAACTTAACGACGACCTATTCTTTTGATTATAAATCGATTGTTTTCTTTTTTTTATTTATTTTTTTGGTGGTGAACTGAAGACTTTGAAGTTGAAGTAAAGGCGAAAGTGTAATAGATGTTACGGGTAAAAAGAGTAAAGTATAAGATGGTAATGAAATGAAATTGGCACCATAATTTAGAAAAAAAGAAACTCAGTGATAAATGTGGTGGAAAGGATTTAATCTGGTATGGATTTTTTTCAAAAAAATCGGGAGAAAGAAGAAGAAACGCCTTTCAAGATTCGTCGTGAGCTACATTACGGTCATGGCAGGGGCTAAGGGAGACAACCATCTCTTATTTTAATTGGTTGATTATGTAGGCATGTACATTTGAACATATAACATACTCATTTACTTGAAAAACAATACTATTTATTTTGAGATATCTGTCATAGAAATTTCAAGATATAGACATATTTGACGATGACTTAAGCCTTCTTTAGAATGTCTATCAAGGAGATTATCCCGTTCTATTTGAAAAAGCTCATTGCCCATGAAATCAATTGATTTTTCATTGATTGGTTTGTCACATAATGATGTGTAGACATAATAAATGAAACATTTACGTATTTTATGATGAACGACCTTTTCAAACAATATCGGTTAAAAGAAATGTTTAAACTATCAAACAAATTTCTTAAAAAAAAGGAGAATGTCATGACATTTTTGCGTATCAGATTTAGATTTGATTTGGTTACAATGTTGAATCTATGAATTCAATGTTGATTTATGTTCTTAATTAGGTTTTTCTTTTAAGGTTTGTATTACATTTTGTAGGAATGATAGTGATAAACGTTCATGATATTGTGATTAAAGCTCAAATTTGTAGAATGAAATTGCGATTGATGTTTATATATTTTTGATGGAGATGTTCTTGATTATATGATGGTTTTTGTTCGAATTTGCAAAAGTTTGTTCTTAATGGTATACATGCATAAGATGTTGAAGATGAAAACTCAAGAAAAGGAAAAATAAATTAAAAAGGGTTAAAATCGAGAAAAACGATCAAATGACCCTTTTGCCCTCAAAGTTAACGGAGATAATGAAAGAATGTTACACTATGGGACCAAATCGAAAACAAATTGCATAGCTAGAGGGTTATTATGTAATGAATGAAAATAAAGGACCAAATCCATAAGAAATGACAAACCTCAGGGACTAAATTCGTAATTAACTCTAAAAACATTAATAGTGGAAAAAATCGTGGACGGCAGGATTCGAACCTGCGCGGGCAAAGCCCACATGATTTCTAGTCATGCCCGATAACCACTCCGGCACGTCCACTTTGTTGAATTATGTTCGTTTATATAATATTTATATCTAATATAATATTATAAATTATCTACATTTTCCAATATGTTTTGGTTTTTTAATCTCAATATGTAACAAGAATACAAATAATATAAGTGGACAATGTTATGATTTTGTCACTTATGTATGATCATTCTTGTTATATGAGACTGCAAGAAAGATGATTTTACTGATCGGCATATTGACATCTATTTAACCAAAAATCATCGTCATTTCTATTCTATTATTAAATGATATAACTTTATATTTTTGGTTTTTTAACGAGTCTTTTTGAAATTCATCGATGATGTAAATGCATTAACGTGCTATTTACCGTCTTTTATTTTTAATTTGCTAATGAATTGTTTTGAAATCCGTCGATGATTTTGCATTGTTTTATCAATGGATCATATTTGGTTGTGATTAGTTATAATGGGCCTAATTAGGGGTGCTCAAATTTCCGATCAACCGAGCCTACCCAACCCGAAAAATCGCAAAAGAAGTCAAACCAAGGTAACCTGATGCATAATTGATACAAATTTTTCCCAAACCGCGTCTAATGGGCTTTTAACGGGTGCCATGAACTTCGATGTGTATTACTAATGAGCTTTTAATGGGTTGTAACGAGTTTTAATTATGGGTTATCGTAGGCCTTAATGAATTGTAACAACTACTAATGAGTTATAATAGGCAGACCCGTCCCTTGGCATGTTAAATATGGGATTCAGAACAGGGCCCCCAAAATTTTTGGGGCCCAAATTTCATATTTTTGGGCCTGAGTTATAAGGTTAGTTAATAATCCTCAAATCAGAATCAATCGGATACCGCTTCAATCTTCTTCCCATATCTATTCCCGATTCAATCGGTTGTCGATTGAAATTCTCATGAGCTCAAAATCAGAGATGCCTAATGATTTGGTTTTAGCTACTCAATGGTTATTTTCATTAACTTGTAAGACTTTCAATTTAATATGAACTTTTCTATTTAACTTCTATTTAACTTCTATTTGTTATTTGTTTTGTGTTCCAATCGACTCGTATTTTTGATACAAGTGTAACAGGGCCTCCAAAAAGATTGGGACGACCCTGATAATAGGTATTTGTTGACATTTGGTTCACAGATTCTGGAGGAATATAATGAAATTGGAATGTTAAGTTTCTTTGAGTAAACTTCATTCTCTCGTTTGGTATTGGTATTTTGTCGGAATGGAATGTTCATCCTCTATTTTGTGTTCGATTTCTACTCTATCTATTTATAGTTTTTTTAAGAAAAAAAAAATACAATTTAATAAACCATTTTGATTCTTTTTTTTTCGCATTTATGTTAGTTTTTTTTTCTTTTTGCATATTTATGTTAGTTTTTTCTTTTGAATCATATATATTTTTTTAAATGTCAATAATCAAGTTAAAATTAAGAAACTAGTGTAATTATGTAACACCCTAAAAATGGATTAAATTTAAAACTTAGAATGGAGGCCCGATATCGCTGGAACGTGTGTGTGCGTTAACTTGTCGTTCAAAAAAAAAATTAAACTTAGAATTTTCGCAATAACCCGTTTATAAATGGAAGAGAAATTGAACCTGAAACATTTAATATGAAATAAAACTTCACAATTGGGTGTCGTCATCATTTCCCAAAATATCGGTAAGTATATACATGTTCTATATCTCGTCAATGCTAATCCCAAAAAAGGTTGACCCAACTCTCCGCTCAAGGTTTCGCCACCCCTCCATTAATGGAACCTGATATGTACACCAAACAAACAAGTATTAGGCTTGGAGCCTAGTAAGAACATCCAAACTATATGTGCGATAAAGTGTAATACATTGATGAACAATGAACAATAAATAAAATGATAGTAATAAACGAATTCTCCAACGTTTGAACCTTATGCGAGACGGGGGAGACCCGTTCCACCATAGGTTGCGGCGGAACACAGAAGTAGGCCACAACCCATGAGGAGCATTTAGTTGGAATGGTTATTTACCGGCATCAACTCTATTCATGAATCTTTAACATTTAGAACATCAACTCTATTCATGAATCTTTAGTTCAATGTAAATATGGGTTCAACTCTATCCGAGCCTTACTTCAAAGAGTCACCAAGTTCAACCCTATTCATAGATCTTTACCTTGGGACCTCACCATTCCAAACCAACACGATTCACCAATATGATAATTTGTATTTTGCTATAAATTCTAAACCCATGAATTTCATATGGCACCATGTCATAATAGAGTAAATCCAATCATACGTGCATAACCTTTCTTCCCATGCAAACACATTATATCCAATATAAGAAACATGTTATCAAAATATTCTCTACATGCAAGTTTCTTTAACACATTATACCATAGATTTCACCAAACCAAACATCTCAATATAACTCCAAATAAAATCATTTCACCCATTTAACTTCGCAAGTTCCATAATACACAACTACCATAATTGTCATTCCACCAACCTTTTAGGTCATCATATCACATAAAATTACTATAGTGTCAAAACCCTAGATTTTGACCTAGAAAGTTCAAAAACACAAAATGGAGAAAAATGTAGGTTTTTAAAGTAATGACAAGATAAAGTTTTCATGTAAGCACATAAGGATTTTATATAAAAGATGAACTCACAAAATAGGGTTTTGTTAAAAACCCTAAACCCTAGATTTCCGCTCTTGAAGAGGATGATAATTAGGAGCGGAAGGAGATGAGCCTTTAATCTTGATTCTTTGGTTGGTGGAGTTAAACCCTTGCAATATATATGAAATCAAAGCCCCCTTAAAACCCTGGATTCGGTTTAGGCAAAGAGGAGGGAGTTGAGAGAGTTTTGGAGGAGTAAATGAAGAGTGATAAGTGAAAAGTGACAAAATCTCGTATTTAAGTCTATCAGATGTTGTCGGCGACCTTGCCAGAATGTACCGCGGGTACATGGCCTCCCGCGACTTTGCCAAGCAAAAGTGACCATGTCACAATCGCAAGGTATTATCGTCGAATATGTACCGTGACCCCTTTGACGCCGTCGATTGTGACACTGGCGACAGTGACCATGTCACTGTCACGTGTCACTGTTGCGAGACCCTCGGGCTTCAGATTTTTCGATGAATTTCGAAGCGAAACAAATCCCGACGTTTAAAAGTAAAGAAAGACAAAAGAGATATAAGTAAATAATCATACGAAGATAATTAAGGCATTTAAAGGAAATAAAGCTTACCCAAAATTCCGAGCGTTACAAATTATTATAATGATTAAAACATATATCTATAGCTAGGTACTAATCAAGTATTATCATTATTAGAATCCGATTTAATTTTGTAAAGAGAAAATATTTGTTTGTATTAATAAATGTTGGGATCTGAAAAATCCATCTGAATCAATGTATTGTTTTAATAAAGTACTTTTAGTTAAAAAAATTCAAATTTTTCAAAAAACAGGTATTTTGGTCATTTACCAATATTTCATTTCAATTTCAAAGCTACATTATGTAAACCAAACAAATAAATTCCAATTCTTTTAGCAAATTCTATTACAGGTGTAGTTTCCGAGGAAATGAAGGTAACATGGGGGTGGGAGAGGGTTTTTGGCAATGGTCTACTGGTCTTTATGTTTCCGGTTTGGAAAGCGATGACCGTTGGTCTTGTGTATTTGTAAGTAATTTATGATATATTTATTTTTTAGTAAAACAAAATTGAAACCACAATGATGATATATGTAATTAATATTTTTGGATGATCTAAATCATAATTTAATATAACCATAAGGACCAAGCCTGTAATTTACTCTTATTTAAAACTAGTGTTTGACATCGCGCGTTGCGTGGTGATAATAAATTTTTTGAAAATATTAAAGTTAAATGGGTGATAATCACATGTCAGATATTAAACTAATATGAATCGATATTACATTTGATATGAAGTTGTTTCATCATCCTCGATTGTGTCTTTTGATATATATAATTAATTAATAAGTTCTGCATCATCAAACTTTGTAATTGACTCAAAATGATAAAAATAAATGTGTGAGACTAATGATTATAATCATGAGGTGTATTATGAGAATTGTTTTGTCATAACTCATAATATATCGATTTATATTCTTACATATTTTCTCATAAAATATTTGATTTACCATGCAAATGTGATGTTGTTACCTAGTTTTGTATAATTGCGAGAAATTTTGATAATTTCCTTACATTTGTTGTAATGTACTTGTTTGCAACTTTGACCAAAAACCCTTCTCGAAATCCTTCCTTCCCAAACCTATGATTGCACGAAGAGTAACAATACTCGTTAGTATTGTCACCACTTCGACTCTAGACAAGTCTGATTGAGTTGTTAATTTTTCATTTCATTTGTTCGAGTTTTTTCGATCTACATAAGACTGTTTCTTCATAGTTTGTTTTCTCGATATATATAGTTTGATTTCAATTTAACTTAAAAAAAAAACTAAACCAAAATAGTTTATATATTATAATTGTAATAAGCTATTATTTCTAATTTTATATATTTGGTTATTCTAAATTAATCTTTATATAACATTTTTTCGTTTTTTTTACATATTGATTCTAATAAATTTTAGTTCTGATTATAATTTTTATTATATATATAAATTCCAGATTTTTTATTTTATTTTATGTATTGAAAGACTTCCTCCTTTCATAACATGATTTGCTACAAAAAAAAAACTTTCTCCTTTCATATACACAATTCCAACTTTCAAATTTATTCTATCTCACAATTGTGGGATGATAAGTAAACTTAACTACATTTTTAATATTTAAAGAAAACATTTTGTAAGATTAGAGTTACTCATTTTAGCCAACACCATGATTTGTTACAAAATGATGTCTTTCTCCTTTCATATACACACTTTCAACTTTCATTTTTCCTTCTTCCCACCAATGTGGGATAGACAAAGATAACCACATTTCAATATTTATAGAATACTCAACTCTCATGATACCATGTCATCTTCTTTAGTTTTTTCTTAATATATATAAGATATAAGATAAGATTGAAATATATTATTAAATAACTTGTATATGAACTAATTATTTTGTATTTACTTGTATATCTTTAAAATTTTGAAATTTGAGGTTGGATGTCATCCGTTACAATAATGTATTATATTATTTTTCATTGTTTTGGATTGTTGTTGTATGGTGATTGAAAAAAATCATCCTAATATTTTTGTCTTCTCGAACACCAAGACACCATCTCGAGCACAACTTCTCCGTTTTGTTTTTTAATTTTTTATGGGGTGTTTCGGATTGCTTATTTGAAGTGTTTTTTAGCTTATTGCGGTGTGTCATCGGAGATAAACATTTTATAGTGTTTGGATGAGGAAAAATTAAAAAGGTTTGTAGCGGTGTCAAACTGCTTAAAAGAAGTTTTTGATAAGTTATTTGGTTCTAACTTATCAACTTATTTGAAAAGTGATTACGACTTATTTGGTTATTTTATACGTATAAGTAATCCCAAACGCCCTTAAATAAAAACTTATTAGTTTATTACGTTTTGGTACCATAATAAGCTAAACCAAACACTTTTTAAAAAACTCTGGTTAGGTATCGCATAAGTTGATAAACACTTTTCAAAATAAGCATAAGTTGTTTTAAATAAGCAATCTCAAACACCCCCTAATCCCTATGTCCATCTCATGATGATCAAAAAAGTTTATGTCGTTTTTTTGTTACTCTTAATCAGTTAATTTTTTTTCTTCTCTCTAAACACAAAATCTAAAACCACAAAATTAAAGTCAACTTGCAAAAATCATTCAAAAGATGAAAAACACAAAATCAGCTCCATCTTGAAAATGTGAGCAAAGGCACTCTTGAGTGAGAAAGCAAAAATCATCTTCAACTGTCGATAAAAAGACGAAAAATACAAAATCAAAATCGATCTACAAAAAGTATCATTAAAAGATATTGTCAATACCTTTAAAATGATATCAACATTAAATAAAAATATTAATTAATTTGAATAAAAATATATAAATACTTTAATTTTTTTTTTTGTTTAAAAATTATAGATTACAACAATAAATTAAAAAATTAAATGTATGAAAATGAAACAACATCAAACTAAAATAAAAATAAAAATTTTCAATAGAGTTGCACAATCATAGAGACCATAATCATAATAAGATGTACATAAATCATATTGACAAATCTCTTAGATATGGACCATGCCACGAGCTTGGTTGCAATATAAGAAAAGGTTTGGAAAAAAAAACATATTTTTATATTTTGAGCGATTAAGTCATCGAACAATTATTCAAACAAATAAATTATTGGACATTTTGAAACCTATTAACTACATTTTTGTTACCAAAAACGATTACTAATAACCTACATGACAAGTAAAAATAATAATATACAAGTTTATAGAACATTGTACAAATGCACAAAGTATTTAAAAGAAAACTTAAACCTAAAACTCATTTCATTTTCTCTCTTGGGAATACCGACAACCACCACCTTAGGGGCTCATTTTCAAGATTCTCTCTTTTGAAAAGCCACAACCCTAAATTTCAAGCTTCCAGTGACTCTCTGATTGGCTTGGCACCTTTCATCCTCGTTGAGAAGTGAGTGGAGTTTGCAAAAACAGGCTTGTATTACAGGATAATCGTGATTGCATATAAAGGCTTCCTCGAGTCATTTAATTTCATAATTAGAGTTGATGGATCTTGATCCGTCTTTGTATTATTCCACTTACCTGTCTTGCCTTTGATGGTGATTTTATACAGAGATATGTATTAACTTTTGCCTCATCCTGGAACGACCCTTGCTAGAGATGGCACCATGGTGATTTTAGATTATCTTAAATTTAGATTCACATATTATGTTCCTATTCTTGATTTCACTTATCTTGTTCTTGAATGTTGTTTGAAATTGTGTTTGAAAACGGATATTCAAGATCATGTTTTTGTTCTTGAATATTCAATGGAGGGGTTGTTCATCGGTGAGGAAATGGGAGAGAGGGGGTAGTTTTAGGTAAGTTTATTTTTTTATATGGGGTAGTTTTAGGTAGTTTTAGTTTTAGGTAGTTTTAGGTAAGTTTTATATGAATATTCAATGGAGGGATTACCGCTAGTAGAATTCGCTTACAATAATAGCTATCATTCGAGTATCGGAATGGCACCGTTCGAAGCACTTTACGGACGAAAATGTAGGACACCGGTGTGTTGGCTAGAGGCGGGATAAAAGCAATTTGCGGGACCGGAAATCGTACAAGTGACGGCGGACAAGGTGAAAGGGATTTGAGAGCGGTTGAAGGCGACTCAAGATCGCCAAAAGAGCTATGCGGATAAGAAGCGAAGATCGGTCGAGTTCCAAGTGGGTGAGCGAGTCATGTTGAAAGTATCACTGTGGAAGGGAATCATCTGTTTCGGGAAACGCAGGAAGCTTAGTCCCCGTTTCCTTGGACCCTTCACTATATTGGAGAATGTTGGACTTCAAGCTTATAGGTTGGATTTACCACTGGAGATGGACGAAATCCACCCTACGTTTCATGTTTGCTACCTTCGCAAGTGTTTAGCCGAAGAGGAAAGTGTTATCCCTTTGACGGAAATTCGAGTGGACAACCGCAACCAATGTGTAGAGGAACCGGAAGCCATATTAGAGTCAAAGACGAAATAGTTGAGGCATAAGGAAGTGACTATGGTGAAGGTTCAATGGAAGCATCACCGGGGTACCAACGTAACATGGGAATCAGAGGAGGACATGAAGAAGAAATATCCACATTTGTTTAGAAAATAAGATTTCGGGGACGAAATCCTCATTAGGTGGGGAGGATTGTAACACCCGTGAAATTTGAGGCAAGTATTACTGTTCTGAGTTACTTTTATCGCTCTAAGATTATTGGTTATCTCTTTTAGATAAAGACTTATTTGTATGATATCTTATATGCTTTAATAACCCTGAGTCTCTTATGCGCTTAATGTGTCGAAAACGCCGAAAATCAGTGAGTCTGGAAGTTGGGGCGATAGTGACCAGCGACTATGACATTGGTCATAGTCGCGTGGCAAAGTCGCGGGTCGGGGGATGGTATCGATACATCCCCGGCGAGAGTGCCCCACGAGAGTGACAAGGGCACAATCGCCCTGTCACAATCGCGGGCAAGGTACCGAGAGTTGTGGTGAGGACGCGACTACGCCCCCGCGACAGTGCCATGGGCATAGTCGTCGGGCACTGTCGCCGGCGGGGTCTGGGGGTATAAAAAGGCCCTTGGCCGATTTTTAGGTCAAGACTTCACTTTGTTTCATTTGGTTCTCGGGTTTGGGAGATAGTTAAAGCAATTTTCCTCCTCCAAACCTCTTCCCTCATTAATTATTAGGGTTTGGTGGGTGAAGATCATCAAAGAAGAGTTATTGGGTGGTTGAGGAGCATTCATTGAGTTTCCTAGCAAGGTTTCAAACTTCAAGGACTTGAGCATTCATCCACTTCTTTTCTAGGGTTTTGTATAAAACCTAAATAGTGAGTTTCTTCTAACCATTTTCAAATGAGATACATATCTTGTGTGTTTACTTGTCAAATATTTCATATGTGTATAAATCTGATCACCTGATAAGTTTGACCTAGCTGCTATTTTTGAGATTATTGGAATTTTAATTAGGGCCTTTCATATGGACCTTGATGATGTCATTTTTGATATTATTTAACTATGATTATGTGTTATCTTAGGTACCATGGGTATCATTCTTGAAATTGTATATTTTAGAGTTTTGTACCTAAAATGTGATTGGGACTACATGAAGTCTTGTACATGCATCTTATTGACATGAGTTATGTTTAGAGATGGAAATGTCATGTATGTCGGATGAACTATGAGTAAACGCTATGAGGATGTAGTCTAGGGAGCCACCATGTCGGTATGCACCTAGACCTCCGTCATTTGAAGTAATGCCTGGGAGGTAGTCTTTAGATGTCCTGGGCCTTCGGGATGTTGCTCTAGCGAGTGAACATCAAGGTGCATTGACTTGAGGTGGAACTCATTAGTGTGATGGGTCTCCCCTATTGATTCCCGTATGGTCTTATTGTATACACACGATTTAATTGTTTATGACATGATATTTATTTAACTCACTAGGTTCGTTTGGCCTAACACTTGATTGATTGATATGTATCTCAGGTTCTAGTGGCGCGCCCGCCAAGAAGATCTAGATGACTTAGTTGCGAGCTTGGGGATATTTTGGGACGCCATTATAGAAGACATTTATTTTGAAAGTAGATAACAACCAATTGTAATCTTATTTCTCAGTTAGGAATTAGATTGAGAGGTTGTTATCCCCGTTGCTTTGTTATTACAAACTTGTAATTATACAGGCGTATATTATTCTTTTGAGCGAGCTCGTGCTTTGGCATATATTTTATTACCATATTTCCTTTTTTGGAAATTTTTGTTCGTCCCAATTTTTGAGGTGTTACAAAATGTTTGGTAAATGACTCCTTATTGTCCTTGAGTTGGGTTCCAGTGAGAAGTTGAAGTTAACGTGAGAAGTGTGAGAAGTGGTTATCAACCGTTGGATAAGAAATGGATGTACATTTGGATGAGATGCACCGAGATAAGATGTACCAAGATGCACTGGATCAATTATTTTCTAAGCCGCAATTCATGGGAGGGCACGAGATTAAAAGTGGTCCACGGTTCAGATCCACTTCTCACGCTTTTCACGTTAACCTCAATTTCTCACACAATTCTTCGCCTATTGTCCTTATACATATATATAGTTGGGATTAGCGAGTTGAGTCCGTATAATGAAAGAAAGAAAAAAAAAAGAAAGAAAAGGTGATAGTCAAAGGGGACAATAAGAGCAAACAGAAGAAACATTACATCTAAGTACAGGGGGAGAAAAATCAAAAGGTAGAAGGCAAAAGAACCTTGGATTCGGCAGAGGTAAGATCAGTTTCCACTTCTTAAAGCAGATGGCGAGAAACAATCAGAATCAAAAAGGGATGCAAAGGAAATCAACTAAGATGAGAGATTCGCGTAAAGTGGATCGAGGAAAATCGAAAACCTCAGGGAAGGGATCGATTTCGTCCCAGGTGGCGGTATCAAACGAATTGAAAAGCACATAAAGTATGGCGGGGTTGGAGGAATTTGGTAATGAAATTGGTGTGCAGTGGGAAGCAAACAGTGGACGCAAGATAGAGGGGGAGGATTGAGGAACGCAGGTCATAAATCGGTGTAACCCGATTAGTGTCGCTAGCCCTATTTTCTTGATGAAGATTGTTTCACTAAACGTAAGAGGATTAGGATCGTTGAACAAAAGAGAATGGATAAAGGAAATTTGTAGAAGGGATGGTCCCTGTTTGATAGGGATACAGGAAACAAAATTGAAATAAGTGAGCGATAAATTAATGGTAAGTCTGTGGGGAAGCGATGAGGGAGATTATGCCCAAGTAGCAACCTCTGGTAAATCCGGTGGTTTACTGGTATTATGGAATAGGAGATATTTTCACTGTGAGTTCGTTATAGAGGACGGCAATTTTTTAGCGGTGGTGGGCAAACGGGGCAATGTAGGAGGATTGGTTGGGTGTGTGAACATTTATGGTCCAAGGGAACAGAGGGGGAGGGCAGAGCTTTGTGATAAACTAGAGCGACTGCGTGAAAAGAGGAGGTAAAATGGGTCCTGTTTGGGGACTTTAATGAAGTCAGAAATCCGCAGGAAAGACTAAACTCGATCATAAACCCCAAAAGCATGGAAGACTTTAACGATTTTATTCGGAGATGCAGACTACTAGAAGTACCGATGGCGGGTCAAAAGTTCACCAGAGTGAGCGAAGATGAAAATAAATTCAACAAGTTAGACAGATTCTTGGCCACTAGTGATTTTGGTATGCTTTGGAAAAACTTGGGGGCGAAAACGTTAGAAAGAAAGTGGTCCGATCATGTGTCAATTTTGTTATACGATCAATGTGTCGACTTCGGTCCGAAACCATTAAATTTTTCGATGCATGGTTGAAAGATGAAAGTTTAGAGGAGGTGGTAACTGGTAAGACAAACTTGGATAAAGGATGTAACTTCGTTTAGACCAGATTGCATTTTACGAGATAAACTCAAGAACGCCAAAAAATCCTTGAAAGGGTGGTATAGACAAAGGTGGGGATGTGGAAAGAGAAGCGGAAATCAAAAAGGAAGAAGTGAGCAAGTGGGAGCAAGAAGCCGAATTAAACCGTATGGGGGAACTCGAGCGGACAAGATGGATAGAGACCTGAAAAAATGGTTGGACTTGGAAGAAAAAAGAACGGAATTGGCCAAGCATCGAGCAAAAATTAAATGGATTCAAGAAGGTGACAAGAATTCAAAGTTCTTCCACATAGCGATCAAAAGCCGAGAAAGGAAGAATAGCATCCGAGGCCTAATCTTAGATTCGGTATGGACGGAAGAGCCGGAGAGAATAAAGAAATATACGTTCGATTTCTTTAAGAATAAATACACAAGCCAAAGAAGCCAAAGTCCAAAATTAAAGATTGACAGATTTAAGAAGTTGTCGAAAGAGGAAGTGATCCATTTAGAAAGAAGAGTAACGGAGAATGAGGTATGGGGGCGGGGAAGGAATGCGGTAGCAACAAGTCACCGGGTCGGATGGCTTTACGATCGGTTTTATAAAAAAGTTTTGGACTTTATAAAAAATGATTTGATGTTAGTGATATAATGGTTTTGGGATAGAGGGGAAATGAGTGAAGGTTGCAATGCATCGTTTGTGACCTTGATACCAAAAAATGTCAATCTGATCGAGTTAAGTGAGTTTAGACCAATAAGCCTCATTGGAATCCTTTACAAAGTTGTTGCAAAATTCTTGGCCGAGAGGATGAAGATGGTAATGGGGAACTAATAAGTAGAGAGCAAAGTGCTTTTGTTAAAGGGCGGTCAATCCTTGGCGGGGTTCTTGTAGCAAACGAGACGGTGGCGTTCATGAGAAAGTCGAAGAAAAAAGGTTTCATTCTTAAGATAGATTTTGAGAAGGCTTATGACACGGTCAAGTGGTCATTCCTCTTGGAAATATTAAAGGAAATAGGCTTCAACGACAAGTGGCGGGGATGGATAGAAACATGCCAAAAATCTTCAACGATCTCGAT
This sequence comes from Arctium minus, assembly GCA_954870635.1. Lineage (NCBI taxonomy): Eukaryota > Viridiplantae > Streptophyta > Magnoliopsida > Asterales > Asteraceae > Arctium > Arctium minus. The sequence goes on from OX941084.1 coordinate 57,068,408, forward strand.
TTTGGTTAACGGAGCGCCGACAAAGGAATTAAAAATGAAGAAGGGACTAAGGCAAGGTGTAACACCCCGATTTTTGAAAAGGTATCATTTAAAGTTAATACAGAAACCGATATATTGAGGAAAAATAAGATATATGATTTTGGACTCGAATCTTAGATTTTATAGTCTTGATGGATAAAGGATTCAATTACGAGTCCAACGGTTCCTTCCGGAGCGAAATTGGAGCTAAAACGAAGAAGTTATGGCCAAAACGGCGTTCGGTACCCTCTTGGCTATTGTGACAACGATTGTGACAATGTCACTATAGTCGTCACAATATTCAGAGTTGGCGATTGTGCCACTGGCACAATAGCCTGGCACTATAGCCAAAGCCAATGACCTCACGGTACAATCTCGGCGATTGTGCCATTGGCACAATAGCCTGCGCGTACCAGTGGGTTAAATGTTGCGATTTTCACCATTTCTTCTCATTTTCTCATTTCTCTCTTCTCCCCTTTTCTCTCCCAAACCCTAAAATCGAACCCTAACCTATTTTGGGGGGGTTTTCTCCTCAAACCCACATGATTATTCACCATCTAGCTACTTGGGATCTTGAATCACAAAACCTCTATCTTCATCTTCCTCATCAAGTTCAACGGTTGGGAGCTTGGGTTGAAGTTTTGGATTGGGTGTTCTCGGAAAGTCTCACCATCTTAAGTGGTAAGCTTTCTTGATATAATGTTATAAATGCTTCATTGGTGGTTTCTTAGTGTTTGGTATCTCAAATCTCGGATTTGATGGTTTTGGAGAAATGAGGGTTTTGACCTTGCTTGGGATTTTGGTATATAATGTTTGGAGAATGGTTCTAAATGGTTAAATATGGGTATTTACGGTTTGAAATATTTGGATCTAGGTTTTGGAAGGTTTCGGCTTGAGGATTCAAGCGGCCTTCAAAAGAACTCGTTGGGTGAAATCTAGATTTAGCCTAAACCTAGCAAGGCGAGTTCAAGTTGATTTGTGAAAACGGTGTACATGCCAAAATGTTGATTTTAAAGTGTTTTACATGAAATGGTTAACTGCTGATAAGTTTTGTGTATGTTGAAGTAAAAGCAGGTTTTACTGGGTTATTTGTCAAAGTGTGAGTATTTTGATAAGTGTTCATATTTGGTAATCTGGGGTCATGTAACCTCTTAAAATGTTTATATTGGGTTTTGAACATTTCAACAATTAAATAGCATGATTTACGTATTCTTGGTGATTTTGTACAAGAAAGATCTATTTTATGATTTATGCATCTTTGACGGTTTTGCATAAATGAAGTCTATTTCATGTTACATGCATCTTGGTGTAATGGTATTCATAAACCCTTTGGAAAACCTTTTAGTCTCATAATGTGTTGAGTTTTGGGTTAATCTTGTCTTTGAAGTACGTGTCGTCGTAAACGTTGTTTAAAGACATTTCATTAGTTGGGGGACCGATAATTGTTGGTCAAATGGATTTTGGAGCAGTTTAGCTCGGTATTGGCTTAAAAGAGTCTTGATGACATTTGTCCGGTTTTAATGGCTCGATGTAGAGTCCAATTTGTGATTTACATCTTAATGCATTTTGTTGCATATTATCGATAGTTACAGACTCGAGTGCTGTAGTCATTCATGAGTAGTCGGGTAACTTTAGACTGTGTTGCATTGGATCCATAGGCACATGAGTTAGTCTTAATTGATGGTCAATTGGGTGGTACGGGGTTGGACTCCAGGACTCATGGTTTATGACCTTGTCTTTACGAGTAGGCACTAAGAGTGGTTGAGTTCCGGTTGAGCTATTATGACTATGGGTAGTCCTCTGATGGGCGTTGGGACCTTCGCCATGTGGGGCAATGCCTTTGTTGTATCCCCCGTGTGCCGAGCCTTTGGCGGTAATTTCGGTGTTGTTCGCTAAGGTCAGTTATCTCTTCGGGTGAAACTTGTTAAGAGGTCGTAGGGACACTTGGGCTTGCGTGTCGTGAAGTGTCATACGATCAACGTTGTTTGAGTTGCATACTTTTGTGTTCCTCCGCTCTCAACGAATACGGGTATCTCCCGTTGTCGGTCCGCTGTATTTTGGATATTTAATTGTCCATGCTTTAATATTGGGTTTTCATTCCATTTTTATGGTCGCGTGAGTATTAAGTTTCAGTTCCATGTTTCATCGACGTATCATATTTACATGGATTGTTTCAGTTATTTAAGGGTCGAGTATTATGTCCCACACGAGCTTTGGGGTGTTTCGGGATATGAAGTATTATTTACATTTTACATTTGAGTATCGAACTATGATCCCGTTTTGGGTGAGTTATGGGTTGCCTCGTTTTACAGGAAATGTGTGGTTGGGAGCATTGTCCTTAAAAGTGCATATTATGGGAAAATGTGTCGTTTCCATTTTGAAGTATAATATTTCTAAGGATCTTGCTTTAAAACTGAATTCCTTTCTTTTAAAAGATACATTCATTCATGCTAAAACTCTTGAGCTCACTAGGCGTTAAGCTTAACCTTTTTATTTGTCGGCATGTGCATCAGGTTCCAGTTGGAGGTTCAGACTCTAGTAGTCTCATGAAGAGTTGGGCCTTAGCTTTATGCAGGAGTAAGTTGTTGATGAAGTCTTCCGCAGGTTGGAGATAGTAATTGTTATTGGGTTTTAGTAGCACCCGTCCTTGTCGTATATTGTATGTATAGGATGAATGTGTGTGTTGAGGTTAATTCTTAAATTGTGTTTGTAGTCGAAGTAATTATTGATGTATTTAGAAAATTTTAATAAGTTGCTATCTTCAGATTTAAGGGTGTTACACAAGGGGACCCACTTGCACCTTTCCTATTCTTAGTGGTCGTCGAAAGTCTACATAATATGATAGAAGAAACCGTGGAAAAGGGAATGTTCGATGGGGTAAAAGCGGGGCGCGATGAAGTACTGATATCCCATCTCCAATACGCGGATGATGTCATCTTCTTCAGAGAGTGGAAATTGTCAAACTTGAGAAACTTACTGAAGGTTTTGAAATGCTTCCACTTGGTATCGGGATTGAAGATAAATATGAGCAAGAGTAAACTTTACGGCGTGGGGGGTGACGGAAAGTGAAAGTCAATCGTGGGTAAGAGGCTTGGGGTGTGGAAACGATTCGTTACCTTTCACATATTTAGGCCTACCAGTTGGAGCGTCGATGAGGAGAATAAAACATTGGAAAAAATCAATAGAAAAGGTTAAAAACAAGTTGGCGACGTGGAAAACAAGAGCGATATCGTTTGGAGGATGGTGGACGTTGGTAAGATCGGTTCTTGGTAGTATCTCACTATACTTTTTTTATTTGTTTCGTGCCCCGCTAGGAGTGTTAAAACAAATGAAGAGCGTGAGAAGTAATTTTTTTTTGGGGGAGGGGTGGCCCGGGGGTGGGGGTGAAGGTGTGGTCGTGAAGAAAGGGCTTGCATGGGTCAAATGGGATAGGGTGTTGGGTGTAAGGGTAGTTAGGAGTATATACGGGAGGGATGGGGGATTGGTAGAGGAGTCACAAAGGGGAGTAGGAGGGACATCAGTGTGGTTGGACATAGTGCGAGTAGGTAAGGAGTTGGAAAAGGAAATTGTACACTTCTCGGATTCGTTCGGGAAGGCCATGGGGGACGGATCCGACACCCGTTTTGGGAGGATAGGTGGATTTCACATTGGGTACTTGATAAGGATTTTCCACGCTTACGTCGGTTATAAGTCCACAAAGATGTTACGGTTAAGGATAGGGGTGAGTAGAGAGGTGAAGAATGGGTGTGGAAGTGTTTGGAGAAGGGAACCAAGGGGGAGGAACTTGGAGAGTTGAAGAGTCTAGCCAACGTGATCCGGGAAAACGCACCAAAGAAGGAGTTGAAAGACCGGGTTGTTTGGAAAAAGGATCCTCAAGGGATATTCACCGTTAGGAAGGGTCGAAGTATGCTAGAAGAAAAACGTTGCTTGGAGAGGGGAAATATTGTGGAGACCAAGTGAATCAAAACAATCCACAAGAAGATTAGCATTTTTATTTGGAGGGCGAGACTACGAAGATTACCATGCCGGTCGGTCTTGGATAGCATGGGGATAGAGTTGAGCTCTACCCTTTGCCCAATATGTGGTGACGTCATAGAAACGATATATCATGCTTTATTAAATTGTGGCGATGTGAAAAAGCTATGGCAACTACTAAGAAGGTGGTGGGGACTTAACTTGGATGTGGTAAACACCTTAATGTAGCTGTTTGGAGTGGTAGAACAAGTACGTGAGAATGCTAAAGAATCGAGGAGGCTGAACGCGGTGATATGGTCGTTTCTCTATCTTGTTTAGGCAAACAGGAACAAACTGACGTTCGAAAAGGAAAAAGGAAAGTTATCGGGCCTGTTTCTCGAGTTCCAGGTAAAGTCGCTCGAGTGGATCACACGGAGAGACCGGGAATCGAACATCGATTGGGTAAGCTGCCTTTCGAATCCATTTTGCTCCTAGCTGGTACGTCTGTCCGTAAACAACCACTTGGGGGTCTGCCCAAGGTACCCTCTCCGCGAGTAACAACCCAAGCTTCGTACTCAAGTTGCACGTGATGTAGCTGCACGAGTTGTGTTCCTAGTTTTGTTTAGCGGCAGGCTGTTTTCTTTTTTGTTTTGTTTGCTCCTCGCAAACTGTTGTTGGTCGCCTGCTATTGTTTTTTCTGCTTCTGTTTGGTCGGGCTCTTTTTGTCTGGTGTGCTTGGTTTTGTATTTTGATTTTTTGGGTGGTAATAATTTGGCTTTGTTGCTGTGCAAAAAAAAAATATAGTTATAAATTTTAACTGAGATTATTTTAAAAAGACTAAACTACAAATTTGATCCATGTGGTTTGTCGAAAATAACACTTTTCGTCGTTATAGTTTTAAAATTACAAGATGTCCATCTTTGTTTTGCAAAAAACATCTAGATTTGGTTCTTTTTACAACGATCGTTAAAATTATATTAAATGAGTGACATTTTCGTCGTTTTATCCATTTTCGTCGTTTCTTACCCAACCAAAACCTATTTTAAGATTTTATTTCCTGTGATTTTTTGATTGTATAAAAAAACGATAAAAAAGTGAAAATGCTTACCATTTAGCGAAATTTGTAACGATTATTAAAGGAAGGGATCAAATATGAATATTTTTATTTACCATCTTGAATTTCAAATATGTAGGAATAAAAATTTTTAGTTTACCCTTTTAAAATTTGAAAGACATTACTAGAGCATCTCCAACAACTTCTCCAAAATGAAGAAAATGAAGATTTTAGGCATTTTTGTGCTCCAACAGATTCTCTAAATTTTTCTCCAAAATGGAGAAAATTGGAGAGAGAGTGTAATTTTCTACAAATATGGAGAACTCTCAAAAAATGATTATAATGAGAGAGAAATTATTTTTTATTATATTATATCATTAAGATTTCTTTAAATGAAATGAATAGGAGAGAGAAATAACATTTTATTAGATTTATACAATATTTTAATATCATAAGTAATGATGTCATCTCCAAAATGGAGAATCTATTGAAGATAGATGTAATTTTTTATGTAGATTTTGACTTTTAATTTTTTTATTTTGGAGAAATTTTAGGATGATGTGAGATGCTCTTATTTTTTAAGCACAAGTGGAATTAGCAAACGTGGCATAAAAAGCCGGCCACCTGTCACGTGTATGATGACCTAAGCGTGTTACGTGGGGCCCGTTAGGACAATAGAGCTATAGACACCGGTCAACATATATAACTTTGAACACTTTTCACCCAACTTTCCATTTTTCCAACTCTATCGCTCGACCATCATGGACCCCACCACCGTTCTACCACCGTCACCAGAAAAATCTCCACCACCGCAAAACCCTCACTCTGCTACAGATGCAATAATCGACTCCTCCGCTCTCGATCGTCACCAGGAAGCCGAGCCGAGTACTAGCCGGAACGTGGACAACTTCAGAGCACTTGTCATGAAGCTCGCCGGACGATTGTTACCAGCTCATCAATCGCTCATCGGACGACGCTTCGATGATATTTTCCCTGATGAGCTTCTCGTCCCCGATCACCCTCCTTACGCCGATGTAAGTCATTTTGTTCAATTTCAATTATTTTGATGATCTTACATTATTTGCTCAAATGCATGCATGTGTGATTTATACTCCCTTCATACATCTTGACTTTTGGATACCTTAAATTCAAATTAGCATTTCCAATTGCATCAAAATCGAGTAACAGGTGCTCCATAGACCATATATAGTAATGTTGGTGTTAAATCTGCAACGAAGTATATCGTTTTGCATTTGGGAAGTAAAAATTAAGCAGCAACAGTCCTGGAGTTCCTTGGGCTTTTTCCAAAGGAGTGATTATTATCTCATGTGTTAAACCTTCGACCTAAGATTTAGGAGATTTTTGGTTCAAATTTTGAGAAAGGGATATTAGTTTTTATATGTTAATCTATATATGTTAAAGTTCTGTGTTTGAATCCTGTGTAGAAAATACCATACCACTAATATTTGGGGGAATGCCTTTGGAAAACTGTGGCATTAGGAGGAAGGGATGTGTTTAGAATCCTGTACTCCATGTATGCTTTTAATTACACGAGACAATAAGGATGACCTTGTCGTAGGATGTTACAGAAGGTAAATGAAAACAATCCTAAAAGGAAAAAAAAGGAAAATATATAAGTTTAAATCTATGGCGATTGCATATGTACTGCATATCCTTTTATCAAACATGGAAGGAGAATATATGCACATTTTGTTTCTTCACTCTTGGATATAGGTAGAGATAGAGAAAAAAAAAGCTGCAAAATAAGAAATTTAAAAGAAAGCATTGGTAAACCAATTGGACCACGATATGAAACTAGCAACCTACAAACTGGAACTCCAATCAGCAACAACATCTTATCATGGAGCATTTTTAATGTGATGAGAATCATTTTAAGTTTTTTACAAACTCTTAACTCCCTTTCATTGAGAACCATTGGGGTTTCTACAAACTTCGTCTCACTTCCAATTTTTTATATCGGATTCTGAACAAGAACCAAGGCATAAAAGAGACATAAAATACCATTAAAGAGCGTGCCATTTTCTGACTCCTGCTGAAAGATGTCAAGATACTCAAGAGGTTTGGCAAATGGAAGACCAAGCAAAGATTTCAAAGCTAATACCAAACACCAAAATATATCGAATACAAGAAACGGTTTAGTAGTTATATTTTGATATCTTACATTCCTTCAATACATGCATTTATGCTTGATACTAAAAACTATAAAGACTTATCACTTGTACAAAATTTTTACTTGTGCTTTCTACAACTAAATGCAACTACAAAAACTGACATTTTCTTCTTTAGGCCACTTTTGGGATGATGAATCACATAAATGTCCATAAGGTTTCAATTGGTTACCTCTTTGGGTGAGCTTTAGTAATGTCGTTGGGTTTTAAGTGCGTGGTTGTTTCGTCACTGTGAGAAACCCTTGCTTCATATTGTTGGGGCAGTACAATAATTTTGGTGTGATTTCGAGTGGCCGCAAGGATAGGAAAAGGTTAGAGAAGTGTGATCGTTTTGGAAAATAGAGGCATGTTAAGGCATGTTTTTGGATATGGAAGAGTCGACACGGTTTTGCTGCAGTATTACCTACTGCACCCCAGATAGACTGACAGGGTTCTTACCTGAGGAAGGAGATACAATTTCTTCATGGTTTTTATTATTCAATTGCTTGTTCTTTTTCCAATGAGTTACATGTTCCTAATTTTGGAAACACTTTATCTTGAATGTTTCTAAAAATCTAGATTGTAAGATCGTTAATTTCCTTACACATTATGCCCTTTGGAATTTGAAGACTAGATAATAGGTTGGCAGATGCTGATGCTTAGAGATATACTATCTTGGTTTGGAGGTTGGCGGAAACTTATGGGTGATATTGAGCAGGCTTGTTAGGCTAAGACTGTTCCATCCCATTTGAATAATTTTTATCAATATCATAGGTGGTTAAGACATCCATCTTCAAACATGCCATCTTTGTTTTTCACAAATTTTAATATAACTTACAAAAACAAGAATTTTGTTAGTCTTATGTTTTTAGAGAAACAAACTAGAAGTTTTTGTTTCTCATAGTTTTGGTACCCAACCATTTCAAAAAATCCATTATAATGTTTGGGGACCTATGTTAGACCCACGTACAAGATTTACCAGCGGATTATTTTTTAGTAAGGAAAGTTTATGCATTCCTGTAGTAACGTTAACATTTCCATAATTATAGAACTCTATAAAAAGGAATTAGGCTTGATTTGATTCATAATGTTATGGAATTCGAAGCATCATTTAGAGAGACGCATATACCTCTCAAAAGCAAGCAATGTTGTTATAATTAACTGTTAAACTAAATAAAACTGTGTTGTGTTTAAACAAATTGGTATCAGAACACCGTTAGGGAACTTATGACATCCAAAAAAGCTCAAGAATTAGAAGAGAAATGAAGATGAAGATTGGGAAAGTTCGATCGCAATGGTGGAATGATCTTCTACGAGGGAGAAGTTTGAGGCGTGATTTGTGTCGCACCCCATTCATTGAGGATGTGACACCTTACACATTACTCACAAAAATGGTAAAACATCATGAATACCTTTACAACTTACACACATAAATATTGTCTTAGGGGTTGTTTGATTTTTTATTCATTAAGTTCTGTATCTATTAAGTTGTATTTAAGCATTAATCTATCTCGATAAATCAAGATAAGTTGTTGTTTGATTTTTCTTCTGAATGAATAGTCCGAACAACTAAAATGACCATTTTAACCTTATATCTACATAAGTGTTGAATGAAAATAAATTGTTTGACAAATATTTAAAATGACAAAAATTTATAATAATATGAATTATTTAAAATAACATAAATAAAATTAATTCAACCAGTTCATAACCCAATAGTTAATAACTTAAGATATAGTTAAAACAATAAAGTATTATTGTTTGATTATAATTTTTTTTTAATTTATGTATGTTGGTAAACTATTTAATAATGGGTCGTGTAATTAAAATTATAGGACAAGGGTAATTTTGGAAAAAAATCTAACTTAATACATTAAGATAGGATATGCTAACTTAACATGTTAAGTAATCTCTTAGTATTAAGTTAAAATCAAACACCTTAATATAACTTAACCAATTAAGCTTATTAAGTTGAAAACAAACACCCCCTTAGATATATACTGCCTGGTCCCACCTCACATAAACTTTAACATAATCATAGAGTATTAGCATATACATAGACCTTCTTTTTCTCTTTGCCACCATCGGCCCTGACGTATTCAAAGATACATGCTACTAGTCAACTTCATAATCAATGATTTCATGATTTTCATGCGAAACAACTTGCAAAACATGTCGCGTAAATCTTGGCATCCACGATATCAAACTTTACTTTCATAAAAGTTATAGATTGTAACTATTTCATCCATGTCTCTGAAACACTTCACATTAAAACTGTTATGCAAATAAGCCTCTAATATTTGCACATAAACATAACTTTACTTTTTGAGAACTCAATTATGGTACAATACAGTCAGCATGAAAGTTCCATCTCAGGGAGGGAGGACGTACTATGATACTTTTGGTTTTGTCGAGCCTTTCTTTGGTCTCTGGTTTGATGGTTGTACGTGCTAAAAATCCGATGGTGCCGAGTGAAAGGGCCGTTACTCAAAATTTAAGATTAAAAATGTAATAACTTAATAAACAAATTGATACATCTCTTATGATCCACCAGATCCGGCTCGGTTATTGATAGAGTGAATAAATCTGCCATTTCTTGAAATCTCTCTTCTGATTCAAAATCGCCACGAAGTACGACTCTTGGTATGTATAAGGGAAATTCTCTATCATATTCGACACAATATAGAGGTCCCTCGGAACATGAAACGGTCCTCTAAACTCTTGGCATAACACAGTTGTCCTTGCAAAACACTTTTCATAAGATTACCATAATATATAATTAGGATCTAGGAGAAAATAAGAATTATGCCTAATTTGATTGATAGTATTCTAATTTCTAAAATTAGATTAAGTATCATTGGAAGAGAAGCCTATCTCTTGAAAGCAGACAATTTTGTTATCATTTAGCTGTTTCATTTAATAAAACCATGCCTATTCCTAACGACCTTCTTATGGTTTTCAATAGTTGGTTTTAGGTGGCTTGTTACTTTCAATAATGACATTAGCAAAGAATCTAGCATGTGCGTTGTTACAAATTATGAGATTCCATAGTGTTTTAAAATGCTTAGCTTACGACTAAAGATCAGTTTAATGCTTTTGTGCCAAGTTTCAGGTGCTATGAACAATGGAGAAGACATATCTCACAAACTTTGGGTTTTTTTAGATAAGCAAGGGCATATTCCCTCGTATAACTTGTTTTTCTACATAATAGAATTGCCAAAAAAAAGTAGAACTAGAAATTTGCTTGATGAAGCTAGGTCACTCACTTTTACTCGACTTTCATATGGATCAATGGATGCTCCATGTTCTTATCATAGTGAGGTGGTTCTAAAGGGAAGATATATGATTCATAGATTGCCCATATGACAACTTGTCTTACATTGATGGAAAGTTGGGATTTATGAGCTACAAGTGGTGGGCTACCAATAATTTGCACCATGCTTTTAAGTTGATCCATAAACTATTGGACTAGTCTAATGCTTTGGGCTTTGGGGTGTTACAACATGGCATCAAAGCTGATCCTTGTACCACTGGCAAACCTCATCAAGCATGACGAGTCCCTGATGGGGGTGTTCATAACATCTTAAGTGAATCCCACATCGCCAATGAAGAATGTTGGGTAGGCCTGGCGAGGATGGCAGGAAATTAAGTGGCGGAATTTGTGACAACTCGTCCCATATTCATGGAAAGTGGGACTTGTGGGTTGTTGAGCTCATTTAAGTGGGGTGGGGGCTATGACAACGTGTCCCACATGGATAAAAATGAGATTCATGAGCTTCTTATAAGGGCCAAGTTGTGGGCTACCAATAATTTACATCATGGTTTTAAGTTGATTTTGCAAGTTATTGGGTCAATCTACTGCTTTGGGCTGGGGTATCACGGCCCAAATGTAGCAAATAGCCAGAGTTCTATACAGAGTTCTATACAGATGTTAACATGCTAAACTCCAGCCTACTTATAATTCCTATGTTAGAAACCATCATGATCATAGAAAACTTGATCTTAGAAGCATCAAGTGTGTATATGTAGGTTACCAAGTGTTCTACCTTACAACAACTTAATTTTTTGGTTTCGTCAATGTTGTTCCAGTGAAGATTAGACTTGTTTTACTCCAAATGGAAAAAATGTGAGCATAGCACACTCATGCGTGGACCATTAGGGGTTGATCTGAAGCTCACAACTAGCAAGGAAAACGATCTCAGTAGTGACTAGTACGTAAGAGTTCCAACTGAATCTTTCAAGGACCTGCGCAAGTTTCTCTAAGCACACCAGAAAAAAAGCTAAAGTAGTGTTACCCTTTTCTGAGATCATTACCAGCATTAACGTTGTACCTCTCCAAATGAAGGAATACATCATGAGAATTCCATTTGCCCATTGAAAAGGTATGCTTACATGAAATCTGTATTCTCAAAAATCAAATATCCACTTTGATACTTAACATCTTTGGCCACATGTTTTATACAAGTCTATATCACTTCTATTTAGTTCCTTTGTCCTTTCTTGTATTACGTGTGTATTCCAACAATAGACAACTATCTACACATCTGAAAAGTTGAAAGGACCATGTTGAAGCTTTGACGGAAATTAGATTTGGGAATTTGTCTCTATTCCCCAAGGAGAGAGCTTGGTAATATGTAAATTCATATTTAATCAAACATAACCCAGATGGGTTAGTGGAAATGTTTAGGCGTGCCTTGCGCATTAGATATCGAATCCTGGTACGGTGGAACTTTTACTCCAGTAGCTAAACTGGCTACAAAAAGAATCTTGATCTCCTTTCTAACTAACTCGGTTTGGGAGTTGCAGCGTCTGGATATCAAACATGTTTCCCTTCATAGTGATCTAAAATACAAAGTGTATATGAATATCCTTTTGTCTTTGCCAACGATGAGACAATCGAGAAGGTATGCAGATTGCAAAGGTTATTAAATAGGTTAAAGCAGTCTCCTGGAGCATGATTTATTTAGGTATGTTGTATTTCAACGTGATATCTTTCTATGGCATAGTTTTGTGTCTTGGCTAAAACAAGAATGCCTGTATTATGATGAGAATCACTTTGGGATAGTATATTCTAGAAGGAAGAAGAATAAGCAAGGGTAATTGAGTCTTTTTGCTACATGTCCCAAAGTTGTTAGAATATTGATTAGTCGGTTATAGCTATTGTTGTAATAGTTAGAAGGTTGAAAGTAGACTATAAATAGAAGAGTGATGAGAGTAGTTGGTATCGAATTTGTAAACACTTGTGAGGAGAGCCAACATTCTCGAAATTGTTGGGAGAGTTTCAAGTTTGTTCAATTCAATACAATCAATTGAATTGATGCAATCGAGTTCTTGATGCAATTAAGTCTACCCAATTGAATTGCATCAATTGGTATCAGAGCTATGACGCGTTCTAATGCAGCGCGTACGGAGGCAGACGAAGTTCAGACGAGGGTGAGTACATTGGAGGAAACAGTGCAATCGTTAGCACAACAGTTGGCGACAGTGATCCGATTGCAAGAGGAGGCGGCGCGGCGAGCGGTGGCAAACGAATCAAGAGAAGGGGAGCGATCTAATAGGAACGATAGGCAAAACGACGGATCGTTTTTCGCTGTCAAGGGTCGACGATTGGAGATACCAATTTTTGACGGAACCGATCCCGACGGATGGATTCTGAGAGTTGATCGATACTGTCAGCTAAACAGACTCAAAGAAGAGGAAAAATTGGAAGTAGCCATTATTTCGTTGGAGGGAGAGGTGTTACGTTGGTTCCAATGGGAAAACAAGAGAAGAGCGATAGTAACTTGGGAAGAATTCAAACGATTATTGTTGATTCAATTTCGTTCGATAGGAGAAGGAAGTCTATGTGAGCAATTTTTATCCGTCAAACAAGAAACAACCGTTAAAGAGTACAAGAGAAAGTTCGTTGAAAGAGCCGCTCCACTCGAAGGAATCTCGTAAGAGATTTACGTGAGTCAATTCATTAATGGCTTGATTCCGGAGATCCGTGCCGAAGTCCGTTTGTTGGCACCGACGGGGTTGAATAAAGCTATGGAAATCGCATCCATGGTCGAAGAACGTAATAAAGCCGTAAACAAGAGCCGATGGTCGAAAGGAGTTATTCCATTCAAGAAATTTGGGGAGAATAATCAAAGAAGGGAAAGCGAGTTCGAGCGAAATCGTCAAGAATGGGAATGCGAAAACGCCGGAATTCCGGAAGTTGACGGATAAGGAGTTACAATTGCGACGTGCTCAAGGATTGTGTTACCGATGTGATGAAAAATACGCACCGGGTCATCGATGCAAAAGAAAGGAATTAAGTGTATTGGTGATGCAAGAAGAAGATGAAGACAACGATTAAGAAACGGAATTGTCAAATCTTTTACAAGAATGAGATTGAAGTGTCTTTGAATTCCATTGTGGGGTTATCAACACCAAAGACTATGAAACTTCAAGGATTGGTGGGCGAACAAAAAGTAGTAGTGTTGATTGATAGCGGGGCTTCGCATAATTTCATTTCTCTTGATTTGGTGGAGAAATTGGGATTACCCATTCAAGAAACTCGTGGTTATAGCATTTCGATGGGAGCCAGTGAAGGAATTCGGAGTAAAGGCTTGTGCAAAGGAGTTAAAGTGTGGATGCAAGGTATTGAGATCGAACAAGAATTCTTACCTTTACAATTGAGTAATTCGGATTTGATTCTCGGTATTCAATGGTTACAATCGTTGGGTACAATGCAAGTTAATTGGGGTACTCAAGTGATGAAGTTTGAATGGGGCAATGAATGCGTGAAGCTGAAAGGGGATGAGACACTAGGAAGAACGTTGGTTTCTTTGAAATCGATGATTCGAACGTTAAAACAAGAGAAGCAAGGTTTTCTAATTGAGTTGGCCCAATTAGAGAGTAAAGATGAGACAAGCCACACTTGTCCGAAAAAATTTGAGGAAGTGATAAGCCAATTTGATGAGGTGTTTCAAGAACCAAAAGGGTTGCCACCAATCCGAGGAAACGAACATAAGATCGAGCTTAAACGTGAATGTGAGACCATCAACGTTCGCCCATATCGATATCCACAATTTCAAAAGAATGAAATCGAGAAGTTGGTAAAAGAAATGATGGGAACGGGAATTATTAGACCGAGTCAAAGTTCCTTTTCAAGTCCCGTGTGCTAGTTAAGAAGAAAGACGGAAGTTGGAGATTTTGTATCGATTACCGCGCTTTGAATAAAGGTACGATTCCGGATAAATTTCCTATCCCAATTATAGAAGAATTGTTGGATGAATTGGAAGGTGCACAATGGTTCTCAAAGCTCGATTTAAAGGCCGGTTATCATTAAATTAGAATGAAGGAAGAAGACGTTCATAAAACGGCATTTCGTACACATGAAGGACATTACGAATTCCTCATAATGCCTTTTGGGTTGACAAACGTCCCGGCAACTTTTCAATCCTTAATGAACGATATTTTCCGGCCATTTCTAAGGAAATTCATTCTTGTGTTTTTTGACGATATTTTGATATATAGTAAAACCGCGGAAGAGCATGTGGAACATCTAAAGATAGCGTTGGCCGTGTTACAAAAGCATCGATTGTATGCAAATCGAAAAAAATGTGAATGGGGTTTGCAACAAATTAGCTATTTGGGCCATATTATTTCACGAGAGGGTGTATCGATGGATCCAACGAAAGTGGATGCAATGTTGAAATTGCCGATTCCTTGTTCCATTACTCAATTACGAGGTTTTTTGGGACTCACGGGGTACTACCGTAAGTTTGTCAAACGTTATGGCATTATTGCAAGACCGTTGACCGATTTATTGAAGAAAGGGAAATTTGAGTGGAATGTTGATGCGGATGTTGCTTTCAATGAATTAAAGAGAGCAATGACGGAGGCACCGGTTTTAGCTCTTCCTAATTTTCAACTTCCCTTTATTATCGAGACGGATGCATCGGGTGAGGGATTAGGCGCGGTTCTCATGCAAGAAGGACGACCAATTGCATTTTTTAGTCAAAGATTGGGTTTTCGAGCAAAGCAAAAGACGATATATGAGAAAGAATTGATGGCAATTGTTTTTGCTATATCAAAATGGAGAGCGTATCTACTTGGTAGAAAATTTACGGTTCGGACGGACCAACAAAGTCTCAAATATTTGCTCGAACAAACGGTGATCGATCCACAATATCAAAAGTGGGTAATTAAGCTTTTGGGTTACGACTTTGATATTGTGTACAAGATTGGGAAACACAACTTAGCGGCCGATGCTTTATCAAGGAGGAGTATTGAATGTGCCGTGATGGGAGGACCGCAATGGAGACAGTGGGATGTTATTAAAGAGGAGATTGTTAATGATCAAATGTTGGGTCGAATTTTAAAGGAAATTCAAGAAGGTACCGTGGAGCATAAAGGGTTTTCGGTAAGAGACCAATTATTGTGGTATAATAATAAATTGGTTTTATCGAGAACATCATCTTTAATTCCGATTATTTTGGACGAATTTCATAGCTCGCCGATGGGGGGCCACTCGGGAATTGAAAGGACGTTTCAACGAGTGTTAGCCGAATTGTTTTGGGTGGGTATGAAGAAGGACGTTAAAGACTTTGTTGCAAATTGTGAAGTTTGTCAAAGAAATATAGTTCTGGGAGGTTCACCGGCCAGATTGCTTCAACCGATTCCATTGCCGTTAAAAGTATGGGATGAAATAACCATGGATTTTATTGAAGGATTACCCAAATCCGGGGGGTGTGATACAATCATGGTAGTGGTTGATAGATTGAGTAAATACGCGCATTTTATTCCTCTCAAACATCCGTTTGATGCATCTACAATAGCGGCCATTTTTGTCAAAGAAATTGTCAAGTTACATGGTATCCCTCAAGTGATAATTTCGGACCGAGATAAAGTGTTTGTGAGTAGATTTTGGAAAGAAATTTTCAAACTACAAGGTACGAAACTGGCTTTCTCAACGGCATATCACCCTCAAACGGACGGTCAAACGGAAGTGGTAAACCGCACTCTCGAACAATATTTACGTTGCTTCATTGCCGAACATCCAAAAAAATGGAAACAATGGTTGGTTTGGGCTGAATTTGGTATAATACTACTTACCACGGTGCATTACATTGTTCTCCGTTCAAAGTTTTGTATGGCCGAGATCCACCACCAATATTGAAATATACAAGTGGAGCTTCGACACTACAAAATGTTGATGATATGCTTCAAGAAAGAGATTATTTTTTGGGAGAGTTACGTTTGCAATTATTACGGGCACAACAAAGAATGAAGGAGCAAGCCGATAAACATCGCACCGATCGGAAATTTGAGGTTGGTGATGTCGTTTTTTTGAAATTACAACCATATCGTCAACAATCGTTACGTACTCGTTCCAATCAAAAGTTGGCATCTCGTTTTTATGGTCCATTTAAAGTGATAGCCCAAGTGGGAAAAGTCGCGTATAAGTTGCAATTACCATCTTCTTCCCGGTTACACCCGGTTTTTCACGTATCTCAATTACGTGAAGCTCGTGGTCAATCGTTATCTTCGGGTGACTTACCTCAACAATTAAATGAAGACGGGATTCTTGTAGTTGAGCCGGAATCCTTGTTAAATTGTCGGACATCGTTGAATGGTGAGATGGAGGTTTTGATTAAATGGAAAGGGTTACCTTTCTTTGAAGCATCGTGGGAATCGTTCGATAAAGTGAAAGAAGGATTTTCGGATTTCCACCTTGAGGACAAGGTGAAAGTTTGGACGGGAGGTAATGATGAGAATCACTTTGGGATAGTATATTCTAGAAGGAAGTAGAATAAGCAAGGGTAATTGAGTCTTTTTGCTACATGTCCCAAAGTTGTTAGAATATTGATTAGTCGGTTATAGCTATTGTTGTAATAGTTAGAAGGTTGAAAGTAGACTATAAATAGAAGAGTGATGAGAGTAGTTGGTATCGAATTTGTAAACACTTGTGAGGAGAGCCAACATTCTCGAAATTGTTGGGAGAGTTTCAAGTTTGTTCAATTCAATACAATCAATTGAATTGATGCAATCGAGTTCTTGATGCAATTAAGTCTACCCAATTGAATTGCATCATATTATTAGCCTTTTGTACACCTTTGAATGCAAATGTGGAACTCCAGGAATAATAGGGAAATCTGGTAGAAAACGGATTATCAACTGCTTGTGGGTGTATTAATTTACTTGGGAAGTCCCCAACCTGATATTAGATTTGTTGCAAGTTTTGTAGGTGAATATATGCATGACCCATACTCGTATAGCTGCTGCCAGAATTCTGGGGGATGTTCTGAGAAGATGAATATGATTTTCTTCACATGGACATCTCTCTGTTTTCTCTTCCTGTACGGATACAGAATATAAGGGTTGTCGTGATGAAGGTATGAAGCGGGATTCTACCATAGGATACTGTGTTTTAACTTGTGAGACTCTTGTCTCTAGGCAGTCATAAGCAAGACGCAACTTGTGGCAGGATCAAGTGTCAAAGCAGAATTTAGTGCTATGGAACTAGGTATGGGCCAGTTACTATGGATGAGGGGTCTAGTGAGAGATATATGGGTTGTTCCCAGAGGAACTGATGATGTTTTGTAGAAAGAATAGCTGTACAATCAATATTATTCATGTTCCAATCCAACAGTCGGACATAACATAGTATTGACATAAATAGGTATCTTTTCAGAGAGAAATTGGAAGCTGAACTTGTCTTCAGTACATGTATTCCGGATCTTACTGATCTTTGGAGCAAGCAATTTATACACAATATTGCTGACTGAAGTAGTGCATAAGAGATATCATTGCACCAATTCAAGAGGGGAGTGTTATAATGATTAATTAATGTAATTATAAGGGTGTAATATGTCACTTATTTATTTATTTATTTGTATATACAACTACATTTATGAGTTCAGGTATTATTGCTTTTCCCATATATTCTCTACGTAACAAGCATCGAAATGGTTATGTATCTTTGGCTTGGCTGTTGACAATTCGCTTTATCAACTCCAACTCTTGGGATGTATGTGGACATGTTGTGATGCACACTATTCGTGCATGATTTTTCACGTCTAAACTTTCCCTACTCTATAGTTTCGGTCTTTCTTCTGTTTTACTACTGGACATGAATAAATTGGTCTTGGAACTTAGTTTCTTCTTCAACTGTTGGTGACTTCTCTTTATAGTTTCCTTGTTATAGCAAATACAAGAATGATGCACCTATATCGTGAATAAAGAAGGCAAGTTAGTAAAGAATGCTTTTAGATCTAATCAAGGTGATCATATGGGAAGCATATATGCACCTTGTGGCTTGGAGATAAAGAATTGTAGATCTTTTTATGTGTACAAGCTTTATGAAGTTGACTACACTTGTATCTTAATATAAAATCTTCAAAGGATTCAATTATGTAATTTTTAGCAAGTAATAACAAGTCATCACAGTACATGCATGTTGATTGAGCTTATTGATTGTTTGAGCTTGGATGGTTCTGCATCCCACTTAAAACACATTACAGCTGACTAAATCGAATAAATAAACCATTTTCTTATATGTTTCAGCTTGGTAATACCTTTTCTCTTCTGGATCTTTGTGTGTACGAAGTTTCAGTTGATGAAATTTTGTGCTCTTGGTTCTGACAAGGGGTAAGGAAAAAACCCTTTAAAGTAGATAATGATTCGTCATGTAAATCTGTGGAAACATTATGTCTTTGTGTACTTGTATTATTTGTATGTTTCCATGCTATATCGCACTGTATCTTTTCGTTTTTCCTTCTTATGTCATCTACTTGTTAAGTCAAGTCATAAACAGAGTGCTAATTTGTATTTCTGTTGTGGTTTGTATAGATGATTCTAACAGCGCTATGGGAGTTGAACACAGAAGGTGGATCTAGTGAGGAGGCCATTTCGGACTTTATTGAAAAGGAATACCATGAATTGCCATGGGCACATGCTACCATGCTAAATTATCATCTGAGAGATCTTTGCATGAAAGGTAAGATTGTTATGACATGTGACGGATGCTATCTACGCTGTTCGTCAATCACCAAACCGGCACCTAGTCCCAGTCCTAGTCCTTGCCACCACCTTTCCCTAGATGATGATAGCTCTTGCTCAAGCCCCATCTCAAGCTCTTATTCTAGCTCCTCAGCTAGCCTTTGCTCTAGTCCCAGTTCATCAAGCTCTAGCTTTTGCCGGGGTCCTCCTTACCAAAGACGCAAGAGACAATTGAAGAGGAAAAGAAAGAATATTAAGGAATCAGGGTGTAAGATGGCTCAGGTTCATGGAAGGGGAAGGGGAAGGGGAAGGGGGAGGGGGAGGGGGAGGGGGAGGGGGAGGGGAAAGGGAAGACAACTGAGGGCAATTCATGTAGGGCAACGGGGTGGCTCGCTTGGAATGAGTCAGGCAAGAAGACGGGGTAAGCCACGTAACAAGATTAAGATTGGTGAAAAATCTCAAATGGAAGAAGAGCAGGTAGATGATCTGGTAGTTGAAAACACAAGTAAACTAGAAGAACCCACACAGGTAACTGAAGATCAAAATGAAGTTATGGGCATGGAGGTTGAAGAGGATGCAATTCAAGATGGAGAACTTTACGATGTTATGGCAAGAGTTGACCAGGAAGGACAAGAAGATGGAGCTGAAAAACAAACGAATCAACCACAAAAAAAGAACAATGAGGTTGTAGAAACAGCTTTCTCAGTAGAAAATCAAACCAAAGTGATCATAGATCCAAAGGTTGGCGGAGAATGGAATGGAAATGTAAAAGAGAAGGGAGAAAGTGTAGGGCTGAGGCGATCAGGAAGAATGAAAATTGTTGTTGATGAAGAAGAAAATCTACAATGTGAACATTACAAGGTAGGGGCTAATGAGCAATATCAACCACAAAAACAGTATAGTGTTACATGGATTGGCCGTGGAGAACACATTCAAGGAAAGGGTGAATGTGTGAAACAGAAGCAATCAGGAAGCAAACAGCATGTCAGTAAAGAATCATCTCAACCAAGTGAACAACTTCAGGAAGGGATTAACGAGCAAGGTCATCCAAGAAAACAGTATAACGTGGTGTGGATTGGTCGGGGTGTGCGAAAACTAAAAGGAGCTGGAAAAAATCTTCTACAGGCAGAGTCTGATGAAGAGGTCACTGAACTAGAAGATTATGTCTGTGAAGATGCTGTGATGATTAACTGTGATGCTGAAGTAGATGAACATGTTGAACAATTAAAACCGAAGGAAGAAAAAGGAGCAATAAATGTGGAACATAACCGACCAGAAGAAAAGCAGCAGTCTGATATTGTTGAGAAACAACTTTTAGACAAAGAACAACTTATGAGTCTAACAGATGATAAAATTCTGCCATGCGAACAGCACGAAAGGATGGACACTGGAGCAGAAACTGAAGTAGCTGAAAAGCTACAATTGAAACACCAGCTGTGGAATGAAGTACATCCAGAGACACTTCAAGTAGATGACAAAATTAAGGAAGATCAATATTTGTTGATGACTAGAAGCAAAGGACAAGAAGTTGGTGTCATTAAAGAATGGAGTGAAAAACAGAAGCAAGTAGAAGGAGAAAGTATGGAACAGATTGGATCACAGCTGCAACAAAATCATCTCAGTGGGGAACAAGTTGACCTGCAAAAACAGAGCAAGGAAGAGACTGATAGTAAATTTCACACCCAGGGGCAACTACAAAGACGAAGTATGGAACAGGATCAACTAAAGAAACAAGAAGATCGATTGGGTGATGAGCAAGATTCAGTGATGATGCAATGTGAAGCACAAGTAACAGATGCTAGTGTGGAAAAACAGCATGATGATACCATTGAAGAACAACCCAAGAAAGGTACTGAAGAGGTCTTTGAGACTCATGAACAACAAAATGGTGGAGGCACTGAACAAAAAATGCTAGAAATACAAGTGCAGATGGTTGGTAAGCCACTTCAAGATGAGGAAATCCAGAAAGGAAGGGTACTGATAGATGAAGAAAGAGACGCACTGATGATCCAGTATGAAGTGCAGGCAAGAGTTGAAAGTGTGGAAAAGACTGAACCAGAAGAGCAGTACAATTGTTTGACTGAAGAACAAGTAGACACAAAAAAACAGTCCAAAGAGCATGATGGTGCGACTGAACCAATTTATCCACAAGAGTTATGTATTGGAAGGACTGAAGAGGAACTTCAATCTTGTGGACCAGACTGGCTGAAAAATGGAGAAGCTGAGTCAGCTGAAGAGCAACCTCAACAGGAAGAACAACAAACAGAAGTAAATCAGAAAGAGATTGGGCTTGCAATGGATTGTGAAGTGCAACAAGATTTACGGATGAATCAAGGTGAAACGGAAGTTGGAAGGGAATATGTACGAAATGAATCAGAAGAGCGACAACATGTCGCTGAAAAGCATGTTCAGCCACAAGAGCATTGCATGAGAGGGAACAAATTTCAGCTGCATAAGCAACAACAGAGGGATGTCATGAAACAAGTTCATCTAGAAAGAGAAGTTGAAGTTGCCGAAGATGAACATCAACAAGAACAACTAAACAAAGTGAAAGAGAAAGATATTGAACTAATGCATGGTAATTCTAACTGCCTGCAGGATTTGGTGATGACACAAACCGAAGCAGAAGTAGAAAGGGACAGTGAGGAACATAATAACTCAGAAGTGTACCAGGATCAATTAGAAAAACGAGAAACTGTAACATCCCAAGTACAACCTCAACAGGAAGGACAACAGAAAAAAGTTCTTCAGGAAGAATCTGAACTAATGAATAGCCTTACTGCAGTAAAACAAGATTTTACGATGATCGAAAGTGGATCCCAATTGGAAATGACAAGTGTGAACGTGATTGAAAGTGGATCCCAATTGGAAAGGACAAGTGTGGAACATAACAAAGTGCAAGAAGATGATACTGTTGTAGGACAAGTTCAACCACAAAAACAATCAATGGAAGGAACCAAAGAAGGGCAGAAGGATGAAAATGAGGCAGGGTTTGAAAAGAATCTATCAGAAGAATGTGAGAATGGTGTCACGGTACAAAGATATCAGCCACAAGAACAGTGTGTTGAAAGGATTGAAGAGCGAATCCAGCCATGCATACAACAAACTGAAGCATCTGAGAAAGATGCATGTCAAGAAAAAAACAATGCAGTGAGCAATGAAAATTTGGCGTCATCAAGTAGTACAATTGAAGTCTCGGGAGCTTTGTCGTGTAAGTCTTTAGGTGATGCGAAGGCGAACCTTCCAGATCATAAGCATCAAGATGAGCAGAGGCGACCATTAAGACAAGGACTGAGGTCTGGCTGCAAGAAAGAAGAGGCAACTAGGAAGGCAAAGGTATCAATTCATGTTTCATCTGGGCAATTTGATTTTATGCCACATTCAATTTGATTGTTTTTCTTATAGAATCAACTTGAGCGAGCGACACCAGTCCGACGAAGCCTGAGGCCTCGTAAAACAATTTCAGAAGCAACTGTAGTAATTGAGGTATGGTATGCTGCAAAATTAAAGATATATTTTACCTAACAATATTAGATTTCATATTCTTGTACAGGCAAAACGTAATGCCTTTTCTTGTCATATGATTTGAGCATATCCTATTGTGGAAAGCTCATATGAAATATTTTCTGAACGCCTGCTAAATTATACATTTCATGTTCAACAAGATGAAGTTTGGAAAAAATAATTTGTTTTTTACGTTCTCTGTAGTCCATATTTTGTACTACTTTTGACTAACTAAGCTGCAAACTTTGCAATTAAGAATGGTCCCGATCGTTCAAAAGAGCAACTAAAACATTCAGGACGTGCACGGCCTTCAAAGAGGAAACCTGGAATTGCTGAAGCAGAACAAGCGTCAAAGTCGCAGAAGACTAGGAGAACTGATTTATAATTCCAGGACAATGAGAATGGTAACTAATACTTGTTACATTATGGTGGTAGTTATATAAATTGGAGTTTCTTCATGTCTTCATGGTAACTGAGATTCAAATACGATCGTGAAGACAGTTGATTCAATGTATCTGTGGTTTCTATGAAAAATAGGTCATCATTACTACTTAGCTTATTTTGTTCTAGACTCTTGTCAATTGGATTTCTTAAAAATTAAGCAAGGGGAGAACTTTCACCATGCATCAATCTTGTGGCATGTGCATGTGTTTCTTCTTCATAACCTTTGCATGGGTGTGGGCTTTTCGGTTGTTTTTTTGGAAAGGGTGTCCTAGGCTATGCCTAGACTAATCCCTTGGCAAATTATGACTATAAGACATCAGTCCTGATTAAACCTCAGTGGCCACAATTGTTGTGTTACACTGGATTCGAACTCTAGGCAGATGGGATATTCCACCACATCCCCCAGGGCCTTAACCAGTACGCCACAACCCTTGTGGTTGGGTTTTAGGTTGTTGGTCAGTGTAAAAATTCAACATTCATTATTGGTTTCTGCTTCACTTCTTTTGCAAGGGTTTTAGGGTTTAGTGGGTGGATGGGGTATAACATATTATCATTCAATGTTCAACATTTTCCCCCAATACTAGTTTCTTTCATCAATTCATGAGAATTTTCCAATCATGAGTGTTGAGTGTTTTCCTATGCCTCTATATTCCACCCAAAAGAGTAGTTATGTGTATTAACACATGACTGCTTCTAAAACACATGGTCCTCTGCCGAGTTGACACTCTGATGTTGTGCAGAGCAGGTCATAATATTCTTTTTGGAACATGATGCTAAAGAGTTTCTCCCTTCATACTTAACATCCTTGTCAGAAAATTGTAAAATATTGAAGCAACTCAGACTTGGTACATCACTAATAAAGGGTTGATGCTCTTTGCCAGGAATAAACTATTGCAAATGAAGGCCATATGAGAAGTACACGATCACAGCTGCGATGTCCATCCTGGTAAAGCGAACTCCTAATTGTGCTGTTTGTTCCCTCGTTTAGTTGACACCATCTTATGAGCAGGGATGGGTGCTTTCAGTTGCTTTTGTTAAAAATGCTCGGAAAAAACCCTGGACCAAATGTTGGCATGTGCTCCTTAACTATGTAGGCTGAAAATATTCGGGACTATTACCATATTGTGGTCAATGCCATAGAGATTGGACTGGAAGAACATCTTTCTTATTACACAAGCCAAGAACAAAGACATAGTTAATGCACAATAGTGAGCCATGGACTGAGCAAGGGGAAACCCTGAAAGTATATTATAGACAAAATTACACACATATATCACTTTCAAGTTGGAGCATATATATATATATATATCATAAATTCCTAAATTTTCAGATTTGGGATCTATTTATGTTCTTTAAAGTGGTTTTGTCGTAGTATCTGCTACCTGATCTCTGAAATTCATTCATAATGGTTCAATAGATAGAAGTTCATTAGAAGTACCACCACCTTCTTGTGAAAAAAGTGAGTCTACTTTGATAGTTTGATGTGCTTCATACTCTTGTCAAATACATAGTGCTTGAGAATGTGCATAAAAGCCTCATCCCAAGCACTACCAAGATATCTTCAACTTTGCAGCAGTGCATCCCAATGACTAGCAGATTTTATAAACTGACTAACATTCTCACCAAAAAGATATACGAGGCCTAGCGACTCCTAGATAGTAATCCCCCAACAATCTGACTCTTAGATAGTTCAGTCTCCGAATGAGTCTTTTGTGTTTTCAAAATAGTCTAGTTTCAGTCTACTTCCTAATGTTTCGTATTCCTGTAATCCTGTATCCTAAGCAAGTCTCCATCCTTTGGGTGTAGCTAAATAGAGTCTTCAGAAAATTTTGATTGATTGGAGAATTTGTTGTTTGCATGCCTACTTGTCCTAAGAGATGGAGACACTGCTTTGATAGAGAAATATGCCTTAATGAGATCTGACACCTCAACTCTTGAAAACAAAATAGTTCATGTTTTGAAAGTAGTTTGCTTTAAGCTCTTTTTGAACGAGGAATCTTAGGAGCCAGGATAACCTCCTAGTCATCCTTGGTACAATATCGTTAACGCAGATGACTAGATCACTTGATTTGCCATGCCAAAACTGATTTTCTCTAAGGCGTAATAAATACCCAATAGGCATCTTCCAATAATCCAATCGACAAACTTTAGATGCCTCCTACTGAAGTATGAAACAAGATGGTCATTCCATGTATGCCTGCTCCACTAGAACAAGATTATACATATGTTGATGTATCAGGATGATACAAATGTCAGTGGTGGATAACCAGCAAATTCATTTTTGCTAGGGATGATAATCTTGCATTGTCTTCACAAGTTGTAAACATGTCATTCTAGCCCTAGGGCTAATCGTCTTTTCAAAATTTACACGTTAACTCCAGAGTTTACAGTCTTGGCCTAGTCTTCACGGTACTTATGATGGCCTCCTTCAGCTATCGAACTCTTTTAGATGCATGTGAGAGAAGTCGTGATTAAGCTTCATAATGTACATCCAGTTACACACCCAAAAGAGCCTAGTTGGGTGCAAAGTCATCTAGTCACATGTTCCATTGTCTGAAAGACCAAAGTTTCCAAGTAGCTAACCTTGAGGGCCAGTTCAACCGACAAACAAATAAAGGCTACGCCTTGGCGCTCCTGTCCATAGGTCACCAATTTGAGTCTACTCAGGACCACTAAGGATTTTTCTGGCCCTACCTCTATAGTGGGTTGCGTTGGTTTTGTTTGGTAACATTCCATCCATGTTCACGGAATTGTCTGAATCACTTGGGGGCCATCTACCAAATGCTTACATGCAAGAGTCTTCTTCTTCCTCACCTGGTAAGCATTTGGTAAATGGCTCCTTAATTTGTGGTGTGGGTGTCTTTGACAGGCACATCATCATCCTAACTGGATTGTTGGTTGCTTGGCTTACCGCAGATCAGGTTTCCTTGTTTTTGTTCCGGAAAGGCAGCACAGCAGGTAATTGCAAGTTGGGAGGTATGATATAATTATTGTATGTAATAATGTTTAATTGTAATATTCTGGAAGTGCCAAATGTTGTATTTAATGTTTTTTTTATGTAGGCAATGCATGCAGTTTGATGATGTTTGTAAAAACAGTTGCGTTTGCATTTGCTTTTGGCATTGTAAAGAAAAGCCTGGCCAATACTTTCTTCTATCATCGATTGTAAGCTTATTATTCATTTTTAGAGTAAGCTACAAATTTGGTCCCTGTGGTTTGTCAAACATAACACTTTTCGTCCCTGCAGTTTTGAAATTACAATATGGTCATCATGGTTTGCAAAATCGTCTAAACGACTGTAAAATAATCCTGTTAGATAAGGGATATTTTAGTCTTTTTAAGTTTTTGCCTTATTTTCAATTAAAAACTAAAAATCTTTTTTGAATCTACCACTTAAAACATGCCATATGTCCCACTACATTCCCCACCAAAGCTCCGGCGACCCTATCCCCTTCACTTCAGTCGTCGTCTTCTACGAATAAACCCAAACCATACTAACCCAAAATCAAAATATAAATTCTAAAAACTCAAATCTGCCCTCAAATATCTGGTTTTTACAAATGCTCCCTCAAGAACACTGAAAATACAAGAAACAAAGTCCAGAAGGAAACAGAAAAAGAGATTGATTTACATATAAAAATCTCTAGAAATAAGACGTATGTGTATAGACAAAAGATCAAAATAGAAGTTAAATGTGAGAAGTGTATGAAGGGATCTCTATCCTTGATTACTTTTAATCTCATGTCCACCCATGAGTTGTGTTTTTGAAGGGAATTGAACATGTGTTTCTCATTAGTGTTTATATAATGTTTCTCTTCAATTAAGATTGATCCAAGGGTGAAGATCCCTTCTTAACCTTCTCACCATAACTTCCCTTCTCATCGGAACTACCCTATGTTGGATTGTGTGTATTACAAAACATTTTATCCAAACAGCGGAAGCATAAAAGAACACACAATCTTCCAGAGATACAAGTAACATAAAACAATAGAAGGATTAGAAAGACCTCTTTTAATGACGCCGAATAATCCAATAATAGGAATCTCTCTATCAAGAGCACACCCTAAAGATGTAGTTGTATGTAGCAAGAAATCATCTTCTTTCTCTTTTCTATGTGATTTTCAAAGCCACGGAACTTGAATCACTTTGTGTAGCTACTAGCTAGTTAAGAAATCGACCACCTTTTTAGTCTTGTGAATGGAATAGGCCAAAACCCCTTTGTGGGAGGCCATGTGCGCCGTGATCAAGAGAGAGAGGGGAGGAAGAGAGCTTATTCTAAATTAGGGTTAGGGGCTGTTTACCAAATCTTCCATTAAGTCCTGTATGGATAAATGTATCTGTCTGGATAAATGTGTCTGTCTGGATAAATTGATGTTGATGTTTACTTTTTTATCTGAATAAGAGAAATGACCAATTTACCCCTGAATACGAATTATAAGCTGTTTTATAAATTGCTGTTTATTTTTTAAGCCATATATTCATGAATTCATTGATATAATAATCCAAAAATCAAAACATAAATTCATAAAGTACTTAAAATTCCAAGTTCAAACACAAACTAGAAAAGTTCAAACATAAAGTACCCAAGTTCAAACACAAAGTAGCAAAGTTCGAACACAAATGCTTAAAATTTAAACATTATTAACCAAACTATTTGCAATTCCATCACGCAGAAGCCATATATTGAGTGCTATTGGCACCCCATTGGGATATATCAAATTCTTCTTCTCCGCTTCCTTCGACTTCTTCTTCGTTCAACAATGCGGTGTCTTCGTTGCACTCCATAAACAATTGGTCTTGAATATTATATTTTCGAATAAAATTATGTATTGCAAAGCAAGCAATTACCACATTTCTTTGTGTTGTGAATGGAAAAGGAGCCATCTGCTTTAGGATTGGGAACCTTACTTTCAAGACACCGTAAGCACGTTCAATAACATTCTTCTTGCATCAAGTTAAAAGTGTTAGGCCTTGTTTGTTTTTTACAAAAAAGCACTTAATTGCCCCTTATCACTTATTCGGTCAGAGGTAGGCCAAATAAGTGTGTTTGTTTTTTCAAAAAAATCAGTTCCACTTATCACTTAATTGCCACTTACCGAAAAAGTGATAGACATATCACTTATTTTCACTTTTTATCAAAGCTTCCATCAGATACATCACCACCATCTACTTTCTACGATCTCACCGGCCTCCATCGATCTCACCAGCCTCCATCGACACCCTCTCCAGCAGCGACCACCGACACCCTCTCCAGCAGCGGCGAGCGGCGAGGAGCAGCGAGGAGCAGCGGCGAGCAGCGGCGAGCAGCGGCGAGCAGCGGCGAGCAGCGGCGAGCGGCGACGAGCAGCATCGAGCATCGACCACCGACCATCGACCACCAACCATCGACACCCTCTCCAGCAGCGACCATCGACCACCGATTTCCCTGTTTGATTTCATCTTTGTTGTTGGATTTTTGCTGTTTGATTTCATCTTTGCTATCGATTTCCCTGTTTGATTTCATCTTTGCTATCGATTTCATCTTTGTTGTTGGATTTTTGCTTCTATTTTGAACCAACCTTTGACTTGTTTCTCTCATTGGTAAACACAGTTTGCTTTTTGAACATAAACACAAGTTTGCTTTTGAACATAAACAGTACATCCAAAAAACACTGATTAGTTGATGCAAAATGGAGATTGATGTTAATTGTTATGAAGACTGATTTCAGATTTCAGACTTTAGCACCAAAAAAACAAACAGTCTTTTTTATTTAGATTTCAGACTTCAGCACCACCACTTAAAAATCAGAAGTGAAATCAGACTTCAGACTTCAGCACCACTTAAAAAACAAACACCACCTTAGTGATTGGATCATAGACATTCCCGGCTTTGTTTTTTAACTTCAACCAAGCAGTATACTTTCCTTTCAGATAATCAAAATGGTTGCGCATTTGCTTTCGATCGACCACAAAATTGTGTGTGGTTTTTAAAGTCTCGTCAA